>OY856412.1:20815000-25815000 GCA_963693085.1 Alisma plantago-aquatica | reverse complement strand
TTGTTGATTTTGATAAGGGAGTTGGTTGGGATTATGGAACTAATAATTGTTCTGATAATTGTTGAAATTCCTATTCCGAAAGTTACCCCTAAAGTTCCCTTGATTCCCAAAATTGTGTTGTTAGTTATACTAGAATCTTGGTGGGCCTTGTTGCTGATTATTTGAACCAAGTTGTCACAAATTTTCCGCTCCTGAAGGATTTCTGTATTGAAAACCAAGTTGGTTCCTGTTCTGATTCAGATTGTAATATCCTTCACCAGGGATAGTGTTGACAACATTAAGATTTTCCATTTGACCATTATCTCCTTGGCCATAAACGTTGCTTAAAATAACATCATAGAGAACATTGCAGGCTAGCATAGAATGATCAGTGCCTTTGCATGCTTCACAGAACAATGATGCTGACTTGATTGGTTCTTGTTGTTGTGGGAATGAGCGTCTTCTTTCATAGGCAGCAAGAGATGATTCAAGATGGTCTTTCCTAGCGGAAGCATGAGAAAGATACAAAGAGCTTCTATGAAAGTGTCCACATCATGGCATTCCTAAGAATCAACTCATCAAGATCTTCTATAGGGGTGTGGATGACAATATCAAAAGGTTCTTAGACTCCTCATCTCTAGGAAACTTCATGCGTCAGAGTTATGATAGCACATGAAAGGTTGTCACCCTTGGAGCTGAAAATCAAGCAAATTGGGGTAGATCAGTAGGAAAAGGAGTGTTGAAGGTAGCTATGGCTGAACCTATTCCTGAGTACAAGTCTATCCATGAATCCCTCAAGCTCTTAGTTATACATCATTCTTAGTGAATTGGTTTAATTCTTCTTGCATTGCCATTATCCAATAATCATATTTTAGAGCTTCAGTCACCTTCTTTGGTTCTATTATAGATACAAATGCCATATTTGCAACATCTCTAAAAGATGAACGAGTTTTTATTTTATCATTAGGATTTCCAATGATGAGTTCTTGAGGGTGATCATTAATGAGTCTAGGAATGGGTTGTTGTGTCTCAACTTGTTGATTATTTATAGCATTTTGATCATCTTAAGTTGATATGGTTAGATTTTCTACTTTATGAGTAATAGCAACTACATCATAATTTTCAGTTCTTAGTTCGTCATGAAAAGTAATGTTAATGGATTCTTCAACTTTTCTAGAGATAGTGTTGTAAACTCTAAATGCTTTATAGTGTTGTAAACTCTAAATGCTTTACTAGAAGTTGAATATCCCAAGAAAAAGGCTTTTTGTGATTTAGAGTCAAACTTTTCTCTATCATCTTTTGTGTTCAAGATATAGCAAGTTGAGCCAAAAGTATGAAAATAGTCAACCCTAGGTTTCTTAGTATACATAATTTCATATGGTGTTTTCTTCAAATAAGAGTGTATGATTACTCTATTTAGCACATAACAAGCTATGTTTACTGCTTCAACCCATAATGTTTTAGGTGTATTATGTTCAAGTATCATAGTCCTAGACATTTCTTGTAATGATCGATTTTTCCTTTCAACTATGCCATTTTATTGTGAAGTGCGTGGAGCAGAAAAATTGTGAGTGTAGCCTTGAGATGTGCAGAATTCTTCAAATAGATGATTCTCAAATTCTCCACCATGATCACTCCTAATTGTGCCTATTTTGTTTTGTAATTGATTTTCAATCTTTGAATAAAATTGTATGAAAACTTGAATAGTATCATCTTTATTTGCAAGAAAATGTACCCATATATATCTACTGTAGTCATCAATAATAACAAAGCAATATCTTTTCCCACCAATAGATTATGTCCTCATAGGTCTGAACAAATCCATATGAATAAGTTCTAGTGATCTACTGGTGCTAAGCATGTTTTTGGGTTTAAAAGAAGTTTTAGTTTGTTTACCCAAAGTACATGGTTCACAATTTTCAGATTGATCAAAAGATGACTTAGGCAATCCACAAACAAGATCATATTTAACTAACTTTCTGATAACATATGAACTACCATGACCTAATTTTCTATGCCATAGTTGTAAAGAGTTTTCTTTTGCAAGTAAGAATTTTCCAACTACAGATTGCATAGAGTTAGGTCTAAGGATATATAGATTTCCAACTCTTTTTCCTTCATAAACAACATTTGTAGTATTTTCTATTAGTAACTTGCAACAATTTTTGTAGAATAAAACATCATATCCACTATCACATAATTGTCTAACACTTATTAAATTATGGTGCAAACCATCAACAAGTAAAACATTCTTTATTTCAAGGTTTGTACCAATATTACCTATTCCTACAATTTTACCTTTACCATTGTCTCCAAAAGTGACTGTTCCGCTTTTCTTTTCCTCAAAAGTTTGAAATGCATCCTTGTTCCCGATCATGTGTTTGGAACATCCACTGTGAACTACCCAATACTGCAATAAAATATAGGTTTTGGTACCCATGTGATGGTCCATTATGGTTAGGTACATTTAATAACAAACTGAACATGTTTTAACAAATTAAACTGAATAGATCTTCATTCATTCGACCAATAGTTCAACCGAAAGATGGCTCAGTTGAACAATTTTTCGATCAAAAAAGTTGTTGTTTTATAGGTTGAAACTAAACTAAAATAGAAATGCACTTGGTCGACAATTTTTTGACCGATTTTTGCTCCGATCGAACATTCTTCGACCAGAATAGTTACTATTTTCACTATAAATTCAGCTGTAGATTTTAGATTTGTCACAGGAATTCCTCGATTGAATAATTTCTCGACCGAGGATGTCTCGATCGAACTATTTTTCGATCGAGAATGTTTCTATTTGTTTCAGTAAATTGTTTGTATCAGTTTTGAATTTAGATCAATACATTAAGCTATCTACTTAGTTGAGATAGGACATCTAGATGTTCCAATGAAGTGTTAGATCATATCTCAACTAAATTACATTCAAATCTTCTAAGTTTGGGGTTTGGGAACCCAAACTAATTCAGAATCCTTCTTCTTATAAGGGCATGGAAAAGAGTAATGTCCAAGACGCAAGCAATAATGACAGCAAATAGAATCAATTTCATTTCTCTTTCTTGGATTTTGAGTTGTGTTCTTGGGTAAAAACATGATCTTGGTCTGGGTGCTTGAGTTCTCCTAGGTTTAGGTTGATAGGAATTTTCTTTTAGAACATATCCTAAACCTCTTCTTCCATTATAACTAGAAGAATATTATCAAGAACATCATTGCTTCTTAAACCATTAATATCTCTTTTTAGTTTAGAAATCTCATCCATCTTCTTATTGATATCTACCTTTGCTTGATCCAGATCATATAATAAAGAGTTTCTTTCCTTAACGATAACATCATAATCTAGATGATTGCATAGGATAGGTTGAGTCTGAAAATTATTCAGTTTTGCAAGCAAATCAACCTTTTCTTGAGAAAGAAGATCATGATTTGTTTCTAAAGTAAGCACCTTCATATTGCAATCATTTAAAGATGATTTCAAAGTCAAATTTTCAAAAGCAATATTGTCCTTTTTGAAAGAAAGATTATTCAATCTAGCATATAGATCCTCATTAGTTCTAGTAAGCTTCTTTAGTTTCTTTTTGCAATCAACATATTTGTCATGAGTATCTTGTAGACTAACAATTAGATCTTCTTTTGGCAAATCAATAAGGCTTACCTCTTGCGAATCATCACTATCATCTTCTTTGGCCATGAGGCACTCCACATTTTCTTCTCCACTTTCACTATCACTTGACTCATCCCATGCAGCTTTGCATGCTTTTTCTCCCTTCCTCTTAGATGAGCTTTTCTTTCCTTTCTTTGCTTTAGGACATTCATTTTTTAGATGTACCTTCTTTCCACATTCAAAACACCTAGGAGGGGAAGAAGAAGAACCAGCAACTTTGTTAGATATAAATCTTCTATATTTCTTACCATTAACAATTAGAGCTTCTTCTCCTTCATCACCATCAGTTATTTCATCGCTTTCTTGAGTGATGATCTTTGAGGCTTTTAGGGCCATATCTTTCTTTCTTCCTTGTTGAAGTTCACACTCTCGTCGTTCTTCTTCCTCCAAGGTTGTCTCACGTGCTTCTAAGTTGCCAATGAGTTGATCCATCCTTAGTCGGGTGAGATCATTTGCTTCTTCAATAGAAGTCACCTTGGGCTTGTACTTGGGAGGAAGAGACCTAAGAATTTTTGATACTTGATCTTCTTCATTGATTACTTTACCTAAAGTATTTAAACCATTCACAATAGAAGAAAATTTTGCATACATTTCACTAATAGACTCATTTTGATCCATATGAAACTATTCAAATTTTTGCTTAAGCATTCCAATTTTAGAATTCTTAACTTGAACAGTTCCTTCATAGGTTATAGAGAGTCTATGCCATATCTCATATGTTGTTTCACAATTTGATATTCTATTGAATTCACCAATGGAAATTGAACAATAAAGTATACTTACAGCTTTTGCATTCATTTGGGATGATCTTACCGTATTTACAAATACTTTCACCACCCTTTGGACAACCTTCACCTAGAAGTAGTCCCACCAACCTCAAAGCAGCCTTCCTTGAAGTAAATTCAAGCACCCCCTTGAAGTAGCCTTCCTCTTGAAGTAGTTTCCCGTTGAGACAGCCTTCTTGAAGTAGTCCAAAGTCCTTCTCTTATGAGAAGATCAAACCCTCTCCAATCTGCAGCCTCCAACTCTAGGAGTAGCAAGGAGAGTACAATCAATAAGAAAGAACAAGAAGGGAAAATGGAAATTACAATTACCGTTGTAGCACAAGGCTTGATTTCCTATATCAAGCGTTTTGATCTCCTATCCAATGTGTATGGAAGTGGAAGTGCAGTGGGTTGGAGATGCTAGCCTTTCAGACACAAATTTGTAGCAATGGAAAGGATTAGCAAATGCTAGAGTTGCTCAATTGCTCATAAGAACAGATTGCCAATTGCAAGTATGTATGCTCAAGTGTTATACAAGTGTGTTTTGGGTGTCCTACGGCATGTCCTATTTATAGGAATGACCTATGAGTGCTTAAGGACGTTCTAGACACTTTCTAGGGGGTTCTTAGTGCTCAACTAGTCATTAGTTGTCCACTAATTGCTTTAGCAATGGCTAGTTTATTAATTCTGAAAAGCACAGACAGAGACAATCTCGGTCGAGAAATTTGTCGACCGAGAGTCTGTCAGTCGAAGTCTTTATCGACCGAGAGACAGTCTAGAGCAAGTGTATATAACGTTCGATTCCAACTCCCAACTACCTTGTCTTCTGTGTCTAATGGATATAGGACCTATTAGAAGAGTTAACCTGGGAGACTCTTGATCGAGAAGTTGCTCGACTGAGCTTGTCTCGATCGACAAAGAGTTCGACCGAGACTGTCTCTATTTTGGTGGTTCTAGATTAATATTAAGTGTGTGTATGAGTGTGCAGTTGTAACACTATTTTAGGGGATGACCTATCTAAGTGTTGTGAGTGGCTAGGGAAGATCTAAACACTTGATTTACATGATATATAAGTACTTGTACATTATATACTTGTACAAGTTTTTACATTTGATTACAATCATGAAATTTACAAATTGTAAGCATTTAGACCTCCTAAAGTTGTGTCATCCACCTAGTTCCTACAACACTCAAATAGCACGTTAGATCCACAAGAATGAAATGTTTGTCATTTTCAAAACAAAGGGATTTTGATGATGTCCATTTAGCCAACACAACCATCATGAGTCTTGAGACCATTTGTCAAGACCGCTAGGGCATGTGGGTGGAGATCGCAGGCGCCGTCGGATGCATGCCAGTGGTTGCGTTGATCTGTAGCAAGGTTGCAGGTGGTGCAGAAACGATGGCTAGCAGAGAGAGGAAGAGGGGAAGGAAGAAGCGAAGGCGGGAGATCCATGCGGTCTTGAGAAGGGGAGCTTCATGCGGTCTCGTAGTTTGAGGACCGCTAGGGATCTCACAGTTTGAAGACCGCTATGGTCCTAGCGGTCTTGCAGGTGCGGTCATCAATGTTTGTCAAGGGGACGTTGTAGGTGTGTAGGTGGTTCAGAAGAGAAGTGGGTGGCGTTGGAGGTGAAGGGGAGAGGACAGAGGCGGAGCGTTGCTGATGGAGTGGAATATTAGGGTTGCAGGTGTCTGTGGAGGAGGAAAACGAGTGTAGTGCATTATCGTGGATGGGAGGTGGTAGTCCTCATAGTCTTGGGTCTGCGGCACCTCTCACAGTCTTGAGACCATGAAGGCTCCACACGGTCTTGAGACCGTGAGGACTTCTTTCGTTCTCGAAACCGTGAGGAAGAGGGTAGGTTGAGACCGAATGCGTAGAGGTGTAAACTTCAAGGACAAGACTGAGCGGTCTAAACCCCTACGTCAAACTGCTAGGACAGTTTGCGGTGGTGATGATGGTGAGGGTGGTGAACGATGATTTTGATGAAAATGGAGGTGGATTGTGAAGCAAGTGATGGTGATGGCCATAGATGGAAGCTGAAGAAGATGAAGGGTGTTGATTAAGGTGGATTTAGGGTTGAGTGAAGGTGGGCCCCAGTTGAAGGTTCAACCTCAATTGTGACATTCTTAAAATCAATATATAATTTAGTCAATAACTCGACAATTCAACTAATTAGGCAAAATTTCATATTGTAAAATTTAGGAAATGAAATTAAATGTATTGAGTTGAATTGGGCCTGAACATGGCGATTGAAACCATGATGAATATGCATGCATCAGCCGGAGAGGTGGAGGTCGAGATTTGGGCAAAATCAATATCGGCGATGAAATTCGACGCACAAGTAGTCAAACTGAAGCATATAAGAAACCGAACAAGATAGTACCTTTTATTTGTCTGGTGATGAAGAGAGGAGGTAGTGGGAAGCACCACAAGTCACATGGCTTCGACGGCTCATCAGGGATCAAAACTGCGATGAAAATAGCAATTGAAGGTTGGGGTGAGTTGCAAAGGTGACGACGATTCTCAGGATAAGTATATATATAGGTGAGCGGGTGTGGTTTAGGGTTTTGGTACCTGAGGTGAGAGAAGCACATCGACTGAATTAGGGGTTTCTTGAACATTCATCAAATCAAAAAATATTTGAGATTATCTAGTGCGGATTCACAAGAGCAATTTAGAGAACCAAAAATATCGAAATTTCGTTGAGTAGATCTCGAGATAAATGGATTTGAAATTTCAAAAAATAAAACAACTTGTTTCCCAGCCGGTTTGAGGAAGAAGACGACCACTAGTCATTCGATCTGTGGTCCTGAGTTCACGAGGAACCTGGACCATCCGATCACGTGGATGAGAGGAGTCCTTGTGACATTTGATTTCTAGTTGTATTATAATTCGACCAACGTGACATATTAATATGAAATGTTTTTCTCTCTCCTCTTTTGGAGGCCCAAACGATTTCCAAAATTAACCAAAATTTACACCCTGACTAATTTTAATGTATAGAATCCAAATATGGAATTAGTTTTTCTTTTTGGGGACTTTTAACAGGTTAAATAATTAAAATGTAATTTTCTCTTTCCTCCTACATTAGTGGTGATAAGATGCCTCAAATTTCATGAAACCTCACCCATAAGTCTCTATAAGTGACTAGAACACTATTTTGTCATTACGTTTACAAGTTGAGATTATTTATTTATTTATTTAATTTATAGAAGATTCCACACACATTCTCTCTCCTATTTTTACTCATTCTCCAAACATTATCCAAATTAGTTGCAAATTTGCCAAAGGCTTATTTTAATGTTTAGAGCATGAATATGGAATTACTTTTCCAATTTTAGGACATTAGATATTTTATTTCACTTTATTAGCTTATTTCCTATTTTCTTTTGCTAAAGACATCAATATATGCATTTATATTCCAAATTAGGTGATACTTGGCCCTTAAGTTTCTTTTAGGTGAAGAAAATTAGATTGTAACCCAAATTATCTTTAAGGGTTTCAATCTATGAGTTTTGGAACAATATATTCCTAATTACCTTCTTTTATCCAAAATATCCCATATTATCCCCAATTATTGCATTTATCATCTCCTTTATGTATATTTTGGGATTTCTTTTCTTTTTCATACTCTAAAAGATACTAGAATGTTCTAGCACAAATTTCTTTATTCTTTTTATCACTTAAGTGGACATTTTACATATTAGACCCATTACTAAGCTTCCACTGAGGTATTTGTGCATAAACGCAATTATTGATGAAAAAGGTGAATAAATGTTCATTAAACCGTCATATTCTCCACAAATTAAACAAAAAGGCCAAAGAGGATATAAATGAAAGGAAAATATGGGAAAGAGGGTCAAAAGACAAAATTCCCAGAACTCAGTATGTTATAGTTGACCATTTCTAGTAGGGCACCTTCCTAGCGGGTGAGAAAATTAGAGCAACAACTGCACTTGTCATGTCCTTGGTTTCCACCAACTTTCTTCATCTTGTTGTCGTTATTGTGCTCAGAAGACTAGAACCCGAGGTACGACTTCATCACTAAAGCCTTATCCACCATTTGTCGAAAGGTCAATAGCAACTAGGGAACAAGGTTGTATCCAACATTGTAGATTAAACACTCGAGAAATAGGGTTGATCTCCTTTCAGCTCCAAGGTCCACTACATAGCATTCTAAGAGTAGAAAACTTTGCACGTACTCAGAGACACTCAAGATTCCTTGATGTAGACTATAAAACTCTACTTCCTTCCTCTTCAGCTCTGCTGGGAAAATATACTTCTCACGGAAGAGCTTGAGGAACTCTTCCAAAGACATGCTCGAAGTATCATGAGTATGAGTCATACCCTTCTAGTGAGGAGGACATGCCATGTCCTCGAAGGTACACTCGAGAGCCAGAACCCAGTCATCATATTTATGCACCATGTTTGGCTCACTCTCGCCCTCGAAGTACGGTGGTTGCATCTTAATCTAGTATGTAAGGGTGAACTCCTTCAGCTTGGCTGCAGCAGTTGCAACATTAGAGAGGTATCCCACCAAGGTAGTCGTGAGCAGTTGGCGTAATATGGTCAACTCTTTTTCAGTGGTCAGAAGGGGGTGCCAACATGGGTAGTAGGGACTATCCTAGTATTAGAGGGAGTCATCAGAGTATCCCAGTTGTTGATGTTGTCGGAGGTGGCTCCAGAACAAGAGTCATTCATGTTTCCAAACAAATCTTCCTTCCTAAAAGATAAGGGCATGACATAAGATAACAAGAGTAGGTAACAAGGATGGATAAGGCAACTATTGCCTCCGAGGATACTATTTCAGGCAGTCAGTATCAACGCAGGCTAGACTGGTATCATATGGATCTGGTAGTCCCTATAAACCATCCTAGTGGCACGAAGGAAAATATTGCCATCCCCCAGACCTTGATCCATTATAGACACCCTTGCTTTCAACTTATGCCCTAGTAGTTGCCCAACAGGCTCTAATGCCATGCTGTAAAGAGGTGATATCACCTACTTATTAAAATTTAAAGGAAATACAAAACATGTACTTATTCCAAGAAAAATAGACATTGTGGAATGTGTGTATAATATTCCAAGTAAATAAGCATGATTCAAATACAGATAAAATGTCAATAGAAGCAGAAAGAAACTAAATTATTCCATTTATTTTGAACTCTTATTCACTACATGAGTTTCTTTGAAAAGGAAAAGAATAGAAAGAAACTATAGGATCTAGCAATAAGCAACCTAGTCATCCTTGATAGAAAAACTTGAATCTACTACTCCTGAACTTGATCCTCATGGTCTTGTTCAACACCTTGATCTAACGATGGGTGGTTGGGAAAACATTTAGCAAAAGTGGAAAGAAAAATAAGGTATGTGTTAGAGAAAATGAATAAGAACAAAAGATAAGAAAAGTATAAGGAAGTAAGGCAAAGATTTCATCATAAGATGAATATAGTCAAAAGAATGAGGCATAAGTAAATAGATGTTTTCCATAATAAAAATAGTAAAAAGGTTGCATGCATGATTAATATTGACTACCTAAACTATGCAAGATTTAGGCACCTACCTAACCTCAACCAATAGGTGAGGGAGAGTAACACATTCTGGTCACCTACAAATATTCTATATTGGGGAGAGTAACACATTCCCTAGGGCAAATTTACACATGCCCTATCTATGTGTGGTTGTACAAAAGTACCACTATACTAGTTTAATAGTCTAATAAAATCAATATGCTAATATATATGGCAACTATAAGCATCAAGTAAGTATAAACATGGTAGTGGGGTACATGACCCAAGAAATAAATATTAAAAATGATTTTGAGGCAAATATAGCTAAGGAATTGTCAAAAAGGAAAATTAGGGTTTTATAGAAGCCTCATTAGGGAAACTAGGTTACGGTTATGAAATTTCCCAACTTAGGTGTAATGAAAGCACATAACTTTTCTTAGGAGATCCAAAAACTTCTTCTTCACTACTTTAATCAATTCCCAAAGCTTATTTTCCTATTTTCCAATGATTAAAAATGAATTAGGGTTTACTCATGTATAAAGGCAACGAAACCCTATCGACCAAAAAAAAAGGCAAGGAAACCCTAACTATTGGACTTCTCAAACATAACCTCGTTTTTTAATCTAAAACTATCACCATTGTCTTAGTTAGGTTTTTCTGGTTAATAAAACATATAATATTGTATATTTTGGAGTTATTAATATTTAGGTATACTTTTGGTGATTTTTAGTCATTTAATTCATTTTCTAAAAATCACTTTTGAAAAAACTCAAAATCATCCTTTGGAACTATTTTATTAGAAACATGAGATTTTTTTGAGTTTTGAACATATTTTATTTTTAATTTTGGACATAGGAACAATTAGTTATGATTTTATGAAAATCAGCCAATAAGAGCATGCCAGGCAGGCAAAAGCGATCGCAAAACACCAAAGCAAAAGCAAAGAGGGGACCCACCTCACTGACTTGGCCTAATTAGAGCCGACCAAGTTAGGATTCAAATGTGCAGCCTTGACTCACCCCAAAGCAAAACAATATCGGGCAAAAATGCATCTGTGCCCTAAGGTGGAAAATGAGGGAAAGAAGAAAATGATAGGGACACAATAGACAATTCACCCAGGGGATTGTCTCCCATAGCAGCTAATGCATGGCTGGTGCTCGAGATTGCTGCAAGACCCCAAATTTTGGGCAAAAACATAAGCAAGAAAAGAAAAAGGAAAGGAAGTCGAACTCACCGTAGGTTCCAATTTGCCCAGAGACCACGAGGAGAAGGAGAATGCTTTGCCACAAGTATAGGGACAAAATTCAATCATCGACGAACAACCACATGAGCATGAGGGAAATTGGGGGTATTGTTGAGTTGTAAGGGAACCCAACAAGCCTCAGGTAGGGGTATTTATAGTTTGGGTTGAGGGTTGAAGTGAAGAGGTTAGAGACCGAACTTGTGAGGAGAATACATTTTGGGTTTTCCCAAAGTAATCCACAAAACCCCAACAAAGCATGGATCAACATGTGTAGAATCATATTAGGAAACTGTAGGAGAAGAAATAGTGAAAAAGGATTGAGTAGAGAGGAAGAAATAATGATTTGAAAATCATGCTGCAACTGATCCAATTTTCCTATTCAATCGCGAGCTAGACGACAGTGGAGGAACGTCAAATCATGAGTCGTGATCATCTTATCTCATCCTAGTTGTCCACTGGCATGAAAAAGAGAAAAATAAAGGAAAAATACCGCACGACAAGATAAATGCAATCCTAAACCAAATAGGACTAAAGTGTGGATATATTAATTTACCTTTTTCTATCTCCTCGTTTGATGGGGAAAATATATTCCAAATTAAATGAAAATTGACACAAAGCCAAATTTTGATATGAGGAATCTGAATATGCAATTAGTTTTGCTTTAGAGAATTTTGAATGTGTTAAATAAATCAAAACTTATTTTCTCTTTCTGCCTTCATTAATGGTGATAAGATTTTCCAAATTTCGTGAAACTTCACCCACAAGTCATATAAGTGGCGTGAATATGAATTTGCCATTAATTTTACATGTTGGTACTATTTGTTCATTTATTTAATATACTGAAGTTTTTACACACTTTCTCTCACCTAATTTTACTCTTTAATCAAATATTCTCAAAATTGAGTGAATATTCACCCAAAGGATATTTTAATGTGTAGAACATGAATTTGGCATGCATTGTTACTTTTGGAGTCATTAAAGATTTTATTTTGCATTTTAAAGTTATCTCCTATTTCTTCCAATTTTCAATAGTTGTAAAACTTATCACCCAAGCAAACTAATAGCCAAAAGAAATGAATTTAGGTTTAGAATTATCCTCTAAGTTCTACTTTTCTAATTTTAGGCAATTTATCCTTATATTCACTCAATGGGAAAATAAATTCATTTATTGTCACATTATCTTTACTTTTAGGATTTTACTTCTTTTCCCCACACAAAATCCATAGAAACTTCTAGATCGATTTTCATTTTATCCTTCTATCTCTTAAGTGATAATTTTGAATTTAAACCCATTAGTAAGCTTTAACTGAGATATTTGTACTTTACTCCCTATAAAGTAAAATATTGGGAACAAATGTACACCAAACCTTAATTATTTCCACTAATTCAACATCTAGGATAAAAAGGAAAGAAAAGCTTAGGAAAAGGTTGAAACTAATTTTTTACATGAATTATAGTTTGTTATAGATCTCTTGGCAAAGCGATGACAAGCTTTGAGTGATATATGTTAGGTTTTAATCCTAACTCCAAAAGGGAGAGCTTCCTGGCCACAACACACACACACACACACACACACACATATATATATATATATATATATATAAATATATATATAAATATATATATATATATATAAATATATATATATATATACAGAGAGAGAGAGAGAGAGTCAGGCTAGAATACACTCAAGTGTGTTTGCATATTAAGACTATTTTATGAAAAATTTAAGCCATTGATCATCACTGTCCTACTATAACTAGGCTACATACAAAGTTTGAGCCCATTTGGATGAGTGTAAGCCACTCATCCAAGGGCAAAAAATTGACGTGCAAAACTAATTTGAAATGTATAATTTTTGCGGTCTTTATAACATGACCTATAAATGTCCAAATGTGCTCAAATTTTGTGTATGAGCTATTCACAACATGTTTAAGAAGATCAATGGATTAGATTTTTGAAAAAAAATATTGCATCATGAAAAACTACCTAAGTGTATTTTTCTCTGAATACACTCAAGTGTATTCTAGTCTGACTCTCTCTCCCTCTATATATATATATATATATATATATATATATATATATTCATGTTTGATATGATGTAGTTAGAGTGTAAATGATAGGTAGCAGTGGTGAAACTCATTTCACCCTAGTGTTCCCATCATTCAATGAACCTAGACTTTAATCCAATGTATCATTATTTGTAATCTTAGCTAATCAAACAATGGTTCAACCAACTTTGTGCTAAATACTAGTTCTTGTGAAGTTACTTCGATCAATTAATCCCTAAACATGTTGTACTTTGGGTTTGGTCCTAAATTATATTGTAGTAAGATCTGACTACTTGTGTTGGTGAAATATTGTGCATTGGTTAACGTAAACTCTAGGGATTTCATCGCTATTGAATTTTCCTTTGCAATATCACACAAGTCAAATTTTGGCATCGTGTAGGGAATAAAGAAAGTTTTGATTATTCTAACTATCTTGGATTAGTTAGGAATTTTCTTTTACAAGTGACAAAATTGTAGATCTTCTTGAATTCAACTCCACTTCCTTCATCTTACTCGTGGTAAACCATTTCTAGTGCATGCAATATTCTTCTAGCATTGGTCAAAGACTATATTTTGATCTTGAGTTTGAAAGAACCTACCGCAGGCTCCTTTTCATGCAATAAACTAAGATGGTCGAGGAGGAGATCAACTGTGGGGTTGAAGCATCACTACCAATACAATGTGATAGACTCATGGCTGAAGACATAGCTATGAGTAAAGTTAGAATCCGAATGACAAATACAACTATGAGAGTTCTTCATCTCAAGGCTGCTGACATCCACAACCCAATCATCCAATGATCCATTGCAGCACCCAACTACAAAATCAAAACACAATGGGTGATAATGATGCAAAATAACAGTTTTGCATGGATACGAGGCGAGGACACACATGTCCATGTTGAGAAGTTCACATATATGTGTGTACTATGCAAGCAAGTTGGAGTCTGTGATGAAGCCATGAATTTATGACTATTCTAATTCTACCTCTCCGATAAGGCTAGGGTGTAACAGAACCATTCTTACCCCAATCCCAATCCTACTGCCTAGAAAGTAGTGAAAGAATTGAAACGCCGATACCTAAGTGGCCCGATAGCTACTCACACACTGTCATATATAAAAGAAATAATAACTCTTAAAATAGGAGATTTAAAGAACAAACTAAACCAAAAATAGGTGATATTTCCAGTTTATCCTTGTCATCAGAGTATATCGTGTGCAGAAGCAATCTAGTTAGTGTTCCATTTTTAGTTTTGTCAAAAATCAAGAAAATCAAAACACAATCATGCAATTGCATGACACACTATCAAAATCAAGTAAAACTGTTTATAGCAAAAGAGTATACTTGGTAGGAATTATATTCAAGAAAATACAACAAGAGATTTTCCAAAATCCAATATTTATTTGACAAGATGTTTATTTCAAGCAATTCAATTATTATTACGAGTTCCCATTATGTTGTAATCGAGAAGCATGCTTATATATTTTTTGTGACTACATCACCCCAACAAGATGGGGGAGGTCACCATGCTCCTTCTCTCCATATGAGGTAGGAGGTCCATCGACATGTATAAGATTCAATATCATTCGATAGGTACAAGTTCCCACCCTCCCCAATGAGAAGGTTACTTGCACTCAATATCAACATTATCATCATCATCATTAATATACAGATAGTCATAATGGGAAATATCATTTATGTTCTCATGTTTTTCTCAAAATATAATATAGGAAAAATGGAAGACTAATCAATAGGTAACAATAGCTCAAACAAATATATAGCTAAGTATACAGTCAAGACATACATAAAAAGTATCTTCAATACAACCAAAGAGGAGATATAACAGTGTACCTTTCACTGAAGATTTTAGAGTATAATCAATATTTGAATCAATAGATCAACCCCTCAAGTCAGATCCTAAATCACAATGTTTGGATCAAGGGTCAAGATCATTATATTTGGAGATCATGTTTCAATATTTGAGATTAGGGTTACACTTCTCCTATGTCAACCTTAGGGTTGGGTCATTCACTTATAATCAACCAATATTTCAATATGTCCAACATTATTTCAAGTGTCAAGTATTTTTGAGTGGGAATGACTTACCTAGGTTTTCTAGAATCATATGTGTTAACCCTAAATTTATGATCACATTCCTAGATTATCATCATGAAAATTAACATAATTGGAATTCAAGATTAGATTGATGGGTCAAATGTATATCAAGGGTTTGCAAGATTAAGATCAATATCAAGATTACTCATTTTTCATAAAGATTATATTCATGATTGAATCAAGTAAATAGATCAAGATCACTAATGAGTCAGTATTTATGTGTATCAAGTTAATCATCAGAGTCAAAATTAGGATTTCTCAAGGTTTAATCATAATTATTGATCCATTAGACAAATTAAATAAGAAAGAGATCAATATTTAGGTATACCAATGAGAATCGTTTGGAATCATGTTTCAAAAGTATTTTTATTAAATTCCTTAGGTTTTATATGATCAATATTAACATTTATTTGTACATTTTGGAGGTAGGAATCAAGAGATACAATTTTTACAAGTTTTGACCAAGTTTTAGATTTTTGAGTAGAGAGGAGGAGAAAAATACCTTTAATAGGAAAATGGGGAGACCGTTGGATGCAAAATGGATGGATGAGATCAAGCCACATAGATAGGGTGTCTTGTTTGGTCTAGGGTCTAGTTCAAACTCTTGATTTCATCAGTTCAATGCTTGATTTCTCGATTCAAAAGTGGTTTGGATGGGTCCTTTGGAGCGAGGTCCTCCTCCTTAGAACTGGTGGTTTGGGGACTTGTCTCCCTCGCGTAGGCTCCTGTACGAGTCAAAAACTAAGGCGGAGGTCAACTGCCAGAGTTTGGGGCTATAGGGAAGGAGGAGCAGGTGGAGGCTGCCAAGTGGCCATTCTAGTTCATCCTTCCCTCGTGTGGTCGATGAAGGTGGTAGATTAAGGTAAGGAGATGAGTAGGATAAAAGCCCAAAATGTAATAGAGGCAGCACTGCTTGGAGTAGTAGGAGATCAGGGATGATTTGAGGGTGTTTGAGGCTATTGAGTGCACGAGAGTGTGTCTTTGAGCAAGGTGTGCTTGTTGCACATCTGGGGGGGGTTGTTTATATAGGGTTGGGGCTAGGTTTAGGGCTAGATAACTCCTTGGTGGCAGCCATGGTTGTCGGAGTGAGAAGGGAAGGTGAGGAATGCATTTTGGCAGTTGGACAGAGCATGAACAGTGGTCAAAATAGGGTTTGTTCAGTTTGAATTTGTGAGGGGATCATTTCCTCACAATTAGAATTTCAAAAAGAGGTCAAGAGCTCAATATTGCAAGTCTCGGCCATAAAGACACCTCCCCTTTGGTCATGGGAGGTTGATGACGACCTCATGGCCACTGGATCAAGCCTGGATCTATGAGAGGTAGATCCAAGGGCCAAAAATCACCCTGGATCCCTTATCTGGATCACTGACATGGCAAACCCAAGAAAAAGAGCAAATAAAAGGGAAATAAAGGGGTTTTCTATACAAAAACTTCAATAATTCATAGAAAATTGTAGGAATGTCCAATTCTGATGAAATTTGGACTATAGCTTCACAACATTTTTTAGAATATTTGGAAAAGTTTGAGAACAATATGATGAAGTTTGATGTATCAATTTGGTTCTTTGGACAAAGTGATGAATGAATCCCATTTGAGGTGTTATAATGTGTATAAAAACTACATTGATCACCATATTTCATATTTGAGTCTCAACATTGATTATGAAGACAAGTAAAATGAATTGGGACCATGAGTGAGTATAAAGACGTTGAAAGAGTAATTACTTCATTCTTATGATAAAATCCACTTTATCACGCAGGGTGTGCTACAATTCCCTTGATTATCATAGCATTAGAATTTGGGAGGAACTTCATAATCAGTTCCTTAAGAAGTTCTTTCCACCCCTTCACCTACAAAATCTAAGGGAAAATACCTCAGTTTGAACATCTCCTAGGAGAGACCCTCTTTGAAGCATGGTAACAATTTAGAGAGATGTTGCATAAATGACCTCATCATGACATCTCCTCTGTGAAACTTATAGAATCCTTCAATATGGGAGTTGATGATGATGCCAAGAAGTTCCTAGACTTCACCTCCAATGGAAACTTCATAGCTTCAATGATGCATGGAAGGTTGTGAGTAGAGGAGCCAAGAACAAAACAAGTTGGTGCTCTTCACAAAAGAGAGGAGTTCTTAAAGTGGCCATGGAAGAAGAAAAATCTAAGGTGAAGGCCATTGAATCCCTGAAGGTGCTTTCTCTCAAACAAGATAACATCGAGTTAGACCTTGTAAGGATGGGCTGAGAGGCCAATAATCTTTTTAGGTTGGGTTGGTCATAGAAGTCTACAAAGTCTATAGTGCAGAGACCCACACGAGTCTCAGTTACAATCACCTTTATGAATCTACAATGAACATGCACCAACCCCAGTTTAGCAACACCCCTCTCATCGAAGAAGTTAATGACAATCAACTCTATTCTCGGAGAGGGTTACTACAACCCCAATAGACAAGAATACATCCAGGCTTCCAGTATGGAAACCCAGATAGAGTGTCTAATGATCACGAGTTCAAATAGGACCACAATTAGAATCAAGTTTGGGGTCCTCCTGGTTTTTAGCAACAACAAAACTATTGCCATAATAACTATAATCCTAGACAATATCACAACAACTACAATCTAGGACAACATCCCTACAAAAAAGTAGGTTAAATACTTCTTCAGTAGGGAATCCAACAGAACGAACCCGCCTCTAATGATCAAACCTTCCTAGATACCATCGAGAATATTCTAGAAAGTCAACATGCTTACAACAAATCCATGGAGTCTCAACTTGCATATATCTTTTCCACCATCTCCCTAACAGTAGGCTCATTCGTAGGTCAACCTGAAGGTAACCCCAAGCATAAGGAGGAATAGCTATAGGTACAAGCCACACATTCTAGATATATTCTACTAGAATCTCCAATCCCAATCATCAATAATAGTAATTGGTTCTTGCAGATGACAATGTTGAAGAAGTTAGAGGCTATACCAATAGCTATTTCTATGGCTAAACCTATATAACTAATTGTTGAAGAACTAGAGGAGAATGATACATATACCCCTAGACAAGTAGCATCCCCACTCCTAAGAAGGCATCAAAATCTACATCAGATTCTCCATCTATACATGTGGTGCCCATCTACGACCCATGCATCCCTACCTGAGTCATCTAGCACAAACACATATACACACAATTTATGAAAATTAATGAAGTAATTAAGATAACAGGGTTAGGTCCAAGGAAGGGCACAAAAACACCCCATGTAAAGAAAAAGAATAAACCATGGGTATACAAAATGATTAGGGGAGCAAGGTTGGGCATCCTGGAAGATGAAGTGGTGTGGGAACAAACAACATGGAAGAGGACTAGGTTTTCTGAATGGTGTGATATGGAGTTGGATGATCAACCAACTCAGGGCACAAGCGAAAAGAAATCAAAGCAAGTTATGGAAGAAGGGTCTGGTTATGACAGGGTCATTATGACCCAAGTAGCGGAGATTGGCGGTGTCCAATCCCACGAAGGACAATGAAAATCTTCAGCTGGAACTATCAGGGGTTGGGCGACCCTGACACGTTGAATGCTCTCCGGTCTTGGACATGGAGAGAATGCCCTAACATGGTTTTCGTGATGGAAACTATGATTGCTGGTCAGAAGCTGGAAGACATTAAACTGAGTTGTGGTTTTAAAGACGGGATGTGCATCTCAAGCAATGGGAGGGCAGGAGGTATGGGGTTCTGGTGGAAGGACGCGAATGTGGAGATTCTATACTACTCGAATCGACACGTGGCCGGTCTAGTTAATGATGAGGCTATAGGGATCAGATGGAGAGCCATAGGTATATTTGGTTGGGTAGACCAACAGAGCAAGACTAAAACGTGGGACCTATTGAGGAAATTGAAACATGAGGTAGAGGAACCTGTTCTTTTCTTTGGCAACTTTAACGAGATAGTATCAAACACAGAAAAGAAGGGAGGGCCACCAAAGGAAGGAATTTTTTTGCAGAATTTTTGTGATGCAATAGATGATTGCAAGCTAATGGAGTTGGGCTTTGAAGGAAATATCTACACATGGAAAAGGGGGCTTTCAGAGAGGAGCCTTGTGCAGGAACAAGCCGAAAGGTTTCTTCCTACATTGATATGGAAAAATATTTTCAACCATTGTAAGGTCATCCACATTCCTATCTTCAAATCTGATCATGCTCCAATCATTTTAAGGGCGGATAATAGGGAGGGACACAAAAGGAAAAAGAAATATTTCTTTGATTTTGAGCCAATCTGGTCCGGGGATGAGGACTGTGAACATACCATAAAGGAGGCTTGGGGAATAGCAGAAGGTGGTGACATTAATGCGAAGTTGAACGTGTGCAAAGAAGATCTTAAAAGATGGTACACAGAGAAGTTTGGTGAGAGGAGGAGGAAAGTTAATGAGCTGGAAAATGAACTAAAGCAAATCCAATCGCTCCCACCAGACCAAGCTATGCTACAAAAAGCGGAGGAAAAATCATAAGAGCTTCAATACTGGCTGCAAAAGGATGAGGAATATTTGACTTCAAGGGCACATGTGAAGGAACTCAAAGAAGGGGATCCCAATACTACTTATTTCCAACAGAAGGCCACAAAAAGGAGACGCAGGAACTGGATTGAAGGACTCCATGATGACCAAGGGGTTTTTAGAACAAAGGAAGAGGAAATTATTGATATAGTCATGAGCTACTTCTCCCAGCTTTTCCAAACTAGCAATCCTTCAGGTGTTGAGCAAGCTACAAAGGGCATACAAAGACAGATAGATGAGTCCCAGAGAGAGGAACTAGAAAGGGATATCACTAATGAAGAAATTTGACTAGAGTTAAAGCAGATGCACCCTAAAAAGGCTCCTGGGTCGGATGGCATGAAGGTTATGTTTTACTAGAAATACTGGAATATAGTGGGACAAGATGTTGCTAGCTATATAAAGGGGTGGTGGAAAGGAGAAAGACAGTTGGAAGACATTAATGAAACACTGGTGGTCATGATCCCAAAGGTTGAAAAGCCTACTTCTGTAGGTGAGTTTAGACCCATTAGTCTGTGTAATGTTCTGTATAAGATTGCTTCCAAGGTGATGACAAATAGGTTGAAACCACTCATGGATGGAATTATCTCAGAAAACCAAAGCGCCTTCATCCCGGCAAGAATGATTACTGACAATGCCCTTATTGCCTATGAACTTTTTCATGCTATGAAACGGGACAAAGGAAGAAATAAATGTACTTTTGCTCTGAAGTTGGATATGTCCAAGGTGTATGATAGAGTTGAGTGGGGCTTTTTGAGTTGCATCATCGAGAAATTGGGCTTTGGGGTAAAATGGAGAGAGAAAGTACATGATTGCATCAAGTCTGTCCAGCACTCTTTTGCCATAAATGGAGACCAGACCAGGAAGAAAAAACCATCACGAGGACTTTTTCAGGGTGACCCTCTTTCCCCCTATCTTTTTATCATTCGTACAGAAGCTTTCTCTACACTACTTGTTACTGCTGCACGGGACAACCTCTTACACGCCATCAAGTCGAGAAGGAGGGCACCCCGTATCTCTCACGTTTTCTTCACATATGATAGTATTTTATTTGCTAGAGCAACTGATGCAGAGTATCTGAAGATAGCTGAAATCATCAGCCAGTACGAACAGACATGTAGACAAAAAATAATTTTTTCTAAGACAGAGGTTTTTTTCAGCAAAAGTACGGACCATGGGAAAAGGGAGGAGATCAAACATCTACTGAATGTACAAGAAGTTGATCGGCAGGCAAGCTACTTAGGACTCCCAACACTAGTAGGAAGGTCAAAGAAGCAGATTTTCAGCTTTATAAAGGAGAGAATCCAGAAGAAATTACAAGGTTGGTCAGAGAAATTGTTATCCAAGCCTGGGAAAGAAGTTCTTATCAAAGCAGTGGCACAGGCCATTCCGGCCTATGTGATGAGTATTTTCCAGTTACCAGCCGGTACTCCATATGAGATCCAAAGAATCATATCAAAATTTTGTTGGGGCACCAAAGATAAATAAAGAAAAATATCCTGGATGACTTGGAACAATATGTGCAGGCCAAAACAGAAAGGAGGCTTGGGTTTTAGAGATTTTCACATCTTCAACCAAGCATTGCTGGAAAAATAGATATGGAGAGTACCAGAGCATCTAAACTCCCTAGTGGGAAAAGTTTTGAAAGCAAGATAGTTTCCCAGAACGTCAATATGGGAAGCACAAAGAGGTCATGATCCTAGCTACACTTGGTGGAGTCTTTGGGGGGGGGGAAAGATTTACTAAAAGAAGGCATGGAATGGAGGATAGGAAATGGGGAAAAAGTGAATAGATGGAATGATCAATGGC
The DNA here is from genome assembly GCA_963693085.1 of Alisma plantago-aquatica. NCBI lineage: Eukaryota > Viridiplantae > Streptophyta > Magnoliopsida > Alismatales > Alismataceae > Alisma > Alisma plantago-aquatica. The sequence continues at coordinate 25,793,332 of OY856412.1, read as the reverse complement.
TGCCAAAGGAGGAGGATATGCTAATGCACTTTAGGAAAGATGACAACCCAAAATATACAAACATCAAAGACCTTCTCACACTTGGGGGAAAGGAATGGGACATAGAAAGGGTCAGAGAGTGTTTTTCAGAGGAAGACGTAAGAAGGATATGTGTGATCCCGCTAAGTATGAGAAACACAGAATACACATGGTCATGGTTGCCATCAAAGAATGGCTTATACTCAGTTCGCTCGACTTATTGGTTGGGGATGCTAGGGAAGGAGGAAGCCCGACAATATTCTCAACAGCACGAAGACCAAGTATGGAAAAGCATCTAGCAAGTGGAGTGGGTGCCTACAAAAGCCCACTTCCTCTGGAGAGTTTGCACTGGCAGCCTAGCTACAAGAGGGAGACTTTTTGACAGACACTGCATGGAAGACGGTATGTGTTCACTTTGCAAGACTGAAAAAGAGTCCATTCCCCACATGCTATTTCGGTGCCCAAACATGACAGAGGTATGGGACCAAATGCAAGGAGGTGTGCAAAGCCTGTTGGAGGAAATAAAAGACGAACACATTAGCGCAAGTATAAGAACAGTGCTGGAATGACCATCCAAGGAGAAAATGGAGGTGCTTATCGCGGCCATGTTGACTGTTTGGAGGGGGAGAAATATGCGGATTTTCCAAAGCAATGTTGTCCACAGCGGGTATCTCTTCCATTCATCCTTGGCCATGATCAGAAGTTTCAAAACATAAAGTCAAGCAAGCAGTAATTCAAGCGGCCCGCTGCACAACAATGAGCATCTGAGATGGACCAAGCTGGCGCCAGGGACTGTTAAACTGAATGTTGATGCATCATGCGGAGAGGATGGAGCAATGACAATCGAGATTGTGATGAGGGACAATGATCGGGAGCCAATTGGCATTGTGGGAGAGAGGATCAATAATGGATATGAGGTGACGTTGGAGGAAGCAATAGCTGTGAGAACAGTAGTGAAATGATAAGACAACAGAGGCTTTGAACGAGTGACATCCGAGACTGACTCAATGGGCACGATAGCGGAAAATATCATTCACCTCATACAATGTTTCCCTTTCTGTAGCATCTCATATGTTAGGCGTACTTGCAACAAAGTCGCACATGCAATGACTAAAAGGGCTCGTAGGGGCCCAGTAGATAGTTTCTTCTTTTCTCAATCTTTTCTTTCCATTTATGTAGACCTTATGGAAGCTGATTTAGCCTCTTAATGCAATGATGAGGGATCCCAATCATAGGATCCTCTGTCCTTCCCTTAAAAAAATGAAGCAATTAAGAATTCACATGTTGATATTCCATTCCTTAACGATCTGGATGAAAATCCCATCATGGACCAAATTCTTCAAGACTCTCCTGACTCGGATATACCTAGTAGAGGACGTTGAGAACATGAAACTAGCATAGATGACATATGAAATCATCTAGAGAAAGAAGGCCAAAAAACTTAAAAAGATATGGGATCTTTAGGCATCTATTGTTTTTTGGGGACTCCACATGTCGTAAGGTCCTATATGATCTAAGGGCAAGTATTTCTATCATGTCCTGAAGTCTATTTAAAGGACTAATGCTTTACTACCAACATCCCCCCACTAGCATTGTTATCCAACTTGCAGTCTCCTCTATGACTACCACTATGGATATCATAGGATACATCCTTGTGAGAGTGGGTCCCAATTCTTACTATCCCTATGGCTTTGTCATCATGGACATCAAGGAGTATCTTTGTTATCTTCTCATCTTTGGGAACCCATTCCTTACAACAGACCATGCACTCATTAACATTGAAGTCAAAATCTTGACACTTAGGCTCAAGACATACATGATTGACTTCAAAATCTTTAAGAGTCCATAGGACCCTCTTTCTAAGAGAAATTCTACCTCATTGACTACATTGAGAAAATGGCACAACTAGGGTAAGATGATCCTACTTCTAAAGATCCTCTTGAGACCAAGCTCATCAACCCAAACACTGACAAGTTGAATGATGAATAGGTGGATCAATTTCTCTTTCACCTTGACAATGATGAGGAAGACCCCAAGGTTGAGTTTGGAGATTTAAAGTCTATCTCCATCATCAAAGAAGAAAAGGAACCCACCACATCAGAGATGAAGCCTCTACAAGAGGGGCTCAAATATGTCTTCCTAGATGAGATGAAGGTATGCCCAATCATTTTCAATTGAATCTCATAGGTGTGCAACAAGGTAAGGTCTTCACAGAGCTGAGGAAGAGGCAAAAGGCATTGGGCTATAAAATGATTGATCTAATTGGAGTGATCCAATCCATCTGCATGCACATAATTAATATGATTGACAATTATAAGTCCTCCATTGAGCCACAAGCAAGATAAACCCAATTCTAGAGGAGGTTATTTGACCAGAGGTGGTTTATCAATTACTTTATGGAATTATCTACCCCAATTCTAAGTCACATTGGCAAGTAGGCTAATGAAGGGAGGCACTGCTATTGTTTTAAATGAGAAGAATGAGCTTATTATCATCCACTTCATGATAGTGTGGCACGTGTGCAGAGATTACTACAAGATCTACAATGCAACTCAAAAGGACCACTTCCCCTTTCCCTTTCTTAATCAAGTCATGGAGAGATTCACACATAAAGAATTTTTTTCTTCTTATCACTATGGATTCTACTAGATACCCATCCACCTCAAAGATCAAGAGAAGACCAACCTCCCATGTCCCTTTGGCACATATTCTTTCCATCAGATGCCCTTCGGACTATGCAATGCACCAACTAGTTTCTAGTGTTGCATGTCTTTCATCTTTGTTGGCCTCACCGAAACCATAATGAAAATATTCATAGATGAGTTCTCAGTCTATGGTGATTCATTTGAATCATGTCTACATTTTAATGAGTGGGACCCAATAGGATATTGACTCACTTATTCTGATGGAATAATAAAAAATCATCTGATGCCAAACCTGACAATAACTTTGTGCAAAGTATAAAAGACTAAAATTCATATATGTAATGCAACAAATAACAACAGTGTAGAAGTGGATGATAAAAGTGTAACTATTCCAATTCTCATTACTATGGTTATTCCATCACCATGCAAGGTGAATACAAAACTAAAGAAAACTAAACTATAACCAAGAGGCTGGAGTGGGAAACCTAGCCACTCCAATCTATATCCAAAAAGAACATATACTCTCAGGCAGGCTGTATGTGAAGGTCACCTATCATAAGATTTTCTCCAACTAAGGGGTTGGAGACACCCCCACAAGAGAATACAAGGTGGAATATTATCAATAAAATTTGGTATGCATTTGTAATAGGGATAGGATAATCATATACATATAAGGCACATGAAAAGTAAAGTAACATGATTCTCAAGAAAATGGCAGAAGAACATAGAAATGGATATCAAAATAAATCTTCATATAGTAAGCCAAAGTGATTAAATGATGAAATAACAAATACAATAATACAATTCTTTCCTTAAAAATTAAAGAGAATAATATGCAAATCAATCCAAACAATTCAATTTAATTCACTTCCATACAAATTATCTTATAGACTACAATTATCTAAATGTAGGTTAAAACACTTCCACATCATGTGCGTAGGAAGGAGATGTAATATACTGAATCTTGGGTTCATTTACTATTTAACCCATTTCCAAGATTTTATTTCCTTCATATCTTTTATGTCCTTTTCCCTAAAATTTCCTATCTTTTCTATCTGATTTGGCCTCAATGTTGAAATTGAGCAATACTCAATGGTTTGAATTACAGTTGACCCACATTCAATTCAATGAGTGGGTTTTTGCACAAACATCTCAACTAATGTGTTAATTAGAGTCTAATAATGCAAAATGACCTTTTATGAGAGACAATCAGTAGATTATATTAATTTAGAGTTTTATGGCTTTTTGGGACAAGAAAATGAGTAATAATGTGGTTCTGAGTTAGTTAATGAAAAAATATCCCTTTTATTTTTGCTCTCCTCCTAAATGTTAATAAAGGAATAAGAAGGAGAATAGGAGGTGAGGCATGACTCTTGAATGATTTCATAATACCCATTTCGAATTTCTACTTAAGGATTTGCTAAAGAAATGTCTTTTATTAATTCACCCTTTAAAATACATTAATAAACAAATTAATGGCCAATATGGAGATTAAAGGCCAAAGCTTTTGCAAAATGAAAATATAATTGCATAGTATTAATATAGGCATTAATATTATCCTATGGTTCAAATTTGGGGTCAATTGGTCATTGTTTGACCTCCAAATTGATTAAATGAGTTTCACTAAAGTAAAACTATGGTTTTAATTTGATTTACATTCAATGAAGTTAATTTCCTATAGTCTACGAATTAAATCACTGTCATGCGTTCCATTTTCCCTGTCACACGTGCCGTCCGACGACCAACATTTGATCATCTAAGATCAAATCTGATCTGATGGTCTAAAACTCATCCTCTACTTACAACTATTTCACAAACTTGAGTCATTTCACAGAATTGTAATTCCCCAAACGATTTCTCTCCATCCACCACACTATTTTGGTAGATTTTATTGGCATTGAATTCATCTCTTCCCTACGGGTTGAATGAGCTATTACTCAACCCCACTCACGATCGGATGAAGAAATGACCAACTTAGGGCTCGATGGCCTCTCCACTACCATTTTTAGAGGGAGCTATAGCACCCCTCTCACCTATATAAGGCTAGGGCGAGCACGCTCAATCACCGCACAATTCTCCTCCTATTTCAATTTCTCCTCAACTATCCCAAAGGCCATGGACCTACTTAGTTCTTATCTTTGGCGACCTTGGCTTCTCTACCACCACCTTTGCTCCCTCATGTCCAATTGACTTCTCAGTAAGCATCCATGACACCCCTCTTTTGTTATCACATCATCAATTTTCCCTCAACTACCCCCAAACATCGTGACCTGTAAATCATCCTCTGGACCGGAGACACTAGGTCGCCATGGTGACTCAGTGAGCCCACAAGGCTGGCAATTAATCGGTCAGAATCCCCTTGCCTCCTCGAAAGGTTTGAGAACATTAGTGGACTCATATTTCCTTGTTTTCTATGGTTTTGAACCATTAGAGACCTCCCCTATTTCTCACAGTCTGAAGCTTTGTGTTCTGGTGGTTATGGAACCCCAAATCCTAGGTCTTGATCCTTTAGCATTGACATCGAGCAAGGAAGCCCTAACAATCTGAGTTTTTTCGCACATGATCAAATTTTCAAGTTTTGATCGCTAATTATCCCCTACAGGTAGCGAGCACTCACCATGGAAGCCATGGGGAATGCCCCAGGTCATCAAATGACTTTAGGATCCCCACAACGTCAATTGAATGATAAATCTCACAAGGGCATTCTCATCATTTCATGTTTTGTTTTCATTAAGCACTAGCCCGATGGGGAAGCCCCACTTTACTAGCTATCAGGTGCTGATTGGCCCAGGTCAGAGCGGGCCTATGTTCATTTAGTGAACAAACATGGCTTTTTCTCAAATTATCATTGGCCAACTTTTCAATAATTCATAGTAAATCATAGGATTATCAGAAAAATACAAATAAATAGTCATTGGAAAGAATTTTTCATGTAGAATATGATTTTATGGTGTTTAAGTATCTTTTTGCATGCCTATGTCAATTTTTATTATAAAAACCATTTTAATTATATAAAAATCCTTAAAATATATAACTAATTCATTTTAACTCCAAATTTAAGACGTAAATATGTTTTCTTAGTCTGGAGAATCCAAGTAATCATTTGGTCCAAGTTTTGAGTCCTAAATCAATGGTTTTCATAGGAGGTCCGAAATTAGTGTTTCTCACATAATATGCTTTATATATGCTAATCCATGTGTATACAATTTTATCTCGGGTAAAAGTGACATTGGACACAATTAGTTGGTGAAAAGTCTTCTCTAGGAATCTCAAGTGAGGCATGTGCAATCCTATTTATATATGAGTTTGAACACTTGTCCTTCAGTTGGGCATTTTGATATCCATCCCTAATCTTTCTAATGAGGCATATTCTTAGCCTTTGATCCCTTCTATTGCCTTCTTTTGGCACATTTATTTCCCTACTTTTTTGGGTTTTATACCCCCTGCCATGTCACTATTAATTCGTTGTTTAATATTGTCATGTTATTTATGGAGCATGATAACTTGATGAGTTATTAGCTATTGTAGTGTACGTCTGTACTAGTCACCCATAGTTTAGACATGAGCCATGGGGAATGTGACCACTCTCTCCACTTTTGTATATATTTGGTAGGTGTTTGGGAATGTGACCACTCTCCCTCACCTATTTGTTTTGGTTGAGGTTGGTAAGTGCCTCAGCCCTAATTTAGATAATAGAGTCATACTTTTATCATGCATACTTCAATATTAATATGTGATGTTGTGGCAAGTAATCTCTTTGATGTGCCTCATACTTTTGACATTTCTTTGGCATAGTGGAATCATTAATTCTTGTTTATATTTTTCTATAATTTATTTGTCTTTATTCCTTTAATTGACAATGCCTTTTCCTCTCCTCTTATAGGGTGATCCCAACAACCCAGGTTTAGGATCAGAGTGCAAAACAAGAGTATGGTGAACCAGCCTAAGCGTAGGAGAAGGAGTTCATCCTTCCATCATGGAATATTTGTTAAGTTATTTTAATTACAGACATATTGATGTAGTTGAGTTTCCCTCTACTTAGATCCTTTATTTGTATAAAGCATGTACACCCTCATTGGGAAAAAATTGATGTACTCTTTATTAAATTTAATATAGTCAAAATTTTAATCTTCTGCTGCTATTCATTGGATTTTGTTTACCATTTAGTAGAGAGGTGATTTTACTTCTTTACATGAGGTGAGTGCACACCCAATCCTCTATGTACTGGTATATATATGAGATGAAAGCACATGGGGTTTAGGTAAGAACACCAAAATAGCATAAATGGGAAAAGTTGTATAATGGGATCCAACCCCAAAATATATTGCTACAAATAGATAAAGATATTCTAATGAATAAAACATCAATTAAATAGAGAGAGGAACTATATGTTTAGTGTAAGCAATCCATCAATTTAGGTTTTCCATTAACAAAATGGAACAAATTAGATGCTAAAATGCAACAAGGGTTCCAAATTGAATAATTTTCAACAAGATCAAAGAAAAGAGATTCCTTACAAGTGAATTGGACCCAATCATTCCACACATATAGAACCAAGTGACACATAAGGAAATATGCCAAAATTAAAGAAAAGAGAAAGAGAGATAGAGATTATAAAACATTATCCAGTATGACTCATAAGGAGAAGCAAAATACTTCAAATTGTGTATTCAAGATCAAAGTCCAAACCCAGGTCCAAACCATGGTCTCTAGCTACCTTTCATTTATTTAGATAAATTAGGCTTTAGGCTCCCATAGAAAAAAAAACCCTTAAAATGACCTTTTTTATCATTACTGATTTAGGTCATGAAAGTTATATAATCAGATATATAATAAGTTCCCAATTTTAAACATATACATTTATTATTTTCTAACTTTTAAATCAGTAGATATAAATCTTAAAAATTAAATATAATTAAGAAAATCCCAAAGTCGTGTATTTAATTTATTAGAATTAGGTTAGTAAAACTATAACACAAGATGGACAATAATTTCCTGATTCTAAAATGTGTCTTCTTTTACCAGTGGAATAATAAAAATCTCATAATTAAGATACACTAATATACTAAATTTCTTTAAATAAAAACCAATATCAAATGACCAAACCAACCCCAAATCTTGCATTACACATGTATGCTTGATAGGGTAATGTGGATCGTTAAAGGTTGATCAAGCATACTATGACGATATATTAAATTCATTAGAAAAAGATATCATGAAATCCATGTTGTCGTGACCTAAAACAAAATAAAATCAAGGGAAAACATAAAAACTAACCAGTGATCATATTCTTAGATGACTCACCTTGCGTGATGAAACCCATAAACTTTGGAACTTGGTTGTGTAAACCTGAAGCACAGACCGATGAGTTTTTATTTAACAAAATCCTACTATCCTCGAGTTCCTCACAATCCTCCAGTCATAAGGAATCCAAACAAGGTTATGCAGTAGTATGAGATGCCATCTCCTCTTTTCTCCATGAGTGATATAGAGGTGATGCACGAGGACCAAAGCCTCAAGGGAATCCAGCAGAAATTGTAGATTAGAGAGATTTTGTGATGAACATAAGAAATCAAACATGACACAGAGTAGACCAAGGTGACATAACACACACTAATCGCTCCAAACTATAGAATGACTCCAACAAAAGGAAAAAGGGGGAAACTGGGAAGGAATACTTGTGATGTAAAATTAGATGGTCAAGAGTTGTTCCATGGTTCAAGGAGGTGAAACACAATATCTGGATATCATATCGAAGTCTGAAGAATGTCAGTTTAGTTGATATAGCAAGGGAACCCATTCAGATTTGGGGAAGATAGTTGTAGGGAAATCGATAATAAATAGAGGCTTCAAAAGGTTTTTGAGGGCTTCATGGAGGTTTTCAATGAATTATATATAAAGGGTGTGAACAAGTTGTGGTTAGTATCTTCACTGGACCCAATAATAGGGGAACTACGAACCTCATTGTCGACTAGACTATCGGGGGGATTCCAAACCCAGGTAAGATTGGGCTCGATTGACTCGACCAGACATGAGGAACATAGAGAGAGATAGATTTTGGGGAGAGGAGGAAATAAGGGAGACAACCAAGGGAGGAGGATAATTGGACTAAGTGGAGTCTAGGAGAGGTCAGACTCAAGGAAGAAGAAAATACAGCCACCCTTTGATGCAAATCAAATGGATCTAAAAGAGCCTAAGATAACCCAGGCACATGACTGAGAGACTTTATGAATTTTGAGAAACTGACCACATGATAGGAACCAAAATTTAAATCCACTAAATTATATAGTTTGATTTATGTTAGGATTACATATTCAAGCATTATCTCTTCTAATTAAATTAAGATATCATGGTCATCCAAATATTCTAAAACTTTGCATTTAAGATAAATCAGAAAGAACGAACATGATTATGAACTTAAATTAAGGTTTTAAAATTATCTTGTACAAGTTTGAGTATAATTAGGGTTTAACACTATTGTCTCATTGTATAAGATTACATACTACCATTATCCTCAATATTTAGAATTTATATTCCGCTTATCACCATCTTACTACCATTAAGGTCAAATGATATTATATTATAAGAATTATTACATTTTACTAACTAATTCCATTATGTCCAATTTTTTTCAGCATTACCTGAAATAATGGAAAATTAATTACTCACTTACACTAACATTTATTTATTGTCACATTATATATATAATAGTCACATTACTATCCATATGAATCTTCCCTATATATATTTTCACCTTAGATGACTAATTATACACATGTAATACATTAGTTGCACATTAATGTATAGTAGGGCATGTTTTACATAATTAGTGAACATATTTACTTGTTAATGAACATATAATGTATTAATTAACATATTTATTTATTTTATTAATGAACGAGTTTACTTATTTTATTAGTCATCCCCTATCGAGTCCCATTGGTGACATATACACATGTAAGTTATTAGTTTCTTTCTCATTATTTCCCTTGTCCTTGAACATTGTGAGGAAGGACATATGGTGCTCAATCCTTTCTACCTAGAATACTCTCTTTCATCTAAGCACATTTGTGATGCCAATGACTATGTTGTAGGTGCATTCTTGGGGCAACACGTTGATAAGAATGTTCACACCATCTACTATGCGAGAAAGACACTAGACAATGTGAGAGGAATTATGCAATAATAGAGAAGGATCTGATCTCCATCATCTATTATTTTGACAATTGTTGCTCCTATCCAATTGGTTCTCAAGTAATTTTCTATACGGATCATGCTACCATCAAATATTTGATGTTGAAGAAGGACACCAAGCCAAGTCTAATCAGATGTGTAACACCCCTGGCCTTGCTTTATGGCTACACTTGCATACTTATCATAACTAAGTTCTTAAAACCTTTTTCAAACCCTAAGATGTGTTTTAATATCATGTGACCAAGTTACGTTTCACGTTTGGTCTAGTTTGGACATGTTTAAGTAAGTTTTGTTGTTTATGTGCTTTATAAGGGATTTTATGCAATTTACACATATCTAGGGTTTTTCTTGTAATTTGTCACATGCTTGTTGTGCCTGGTGAGTTTTCGGATCATGTTTGAGATAGTTGTACCTTGGGGTGCCTTGTTGCACCTTTAGTTTAGTGGTGATATCAAATGTAGGGTTGAGAATTAGGGTTTCATCACCTACATGCCCTAACTTGATGGTTTGCCCCTTTGGATTTTGGGATTCGATGGCCCACCTCTAGGTGGTGGGATATGATGGTTCTATTGTGTGGCTTGTAGGTTGATGGTTTCCTCTTAAGGAACCTAGGTCGATGGTTCTCCAACTGAGGTGCACAGCCGATGGAAACCTAGGGTTTTGCTTTGGTGACCAAGTAAAGGCATGACTCGATGGAGCATCTATTGTTGAAGGTCGATAGTTTCTCTAGGGTTGACATTCGGATGCCCCCCCCCCATGTTATGAATTGATGGTTGACCTGGTTTTGCATGGATGAGAGGTTTTGACTAGGGTCACATGACATGCATGGCTTGACACCTCGTTCTTCCTTTCTCTCTCACCCCAAGCTTTATATACCACTCTACTTCCATGAAAATGGGATCTTTAGACACCATCTCTTCTTCTTCTTGTTGATTGGATATCATCCACTGATGTGCACATTTCATATATACATTTTTCACATCTTTGCATACAAATTCAATTCGGTTTGCTCTCCATTTAGCCTCTAATCATAATTAACTTGCCATCTTTTGGTTGTTTTACTTGTAGCATGATTTTGATCATAGGTACACATCAAAGATGATGAAATGAGGATAATCCAACCCAAATCCAACCTTAGTTTGATTCCCTGTTGATTTGCAGTTGATATAGAGTTGATCCTGAAGAAACTCAAGAAGACACGTCGTGTCTTTATTTGTACATGACATGCAACATTCCAAAAAGGTCATTCCTCAACGCAAAGCAAAGCACACAGTGTGTGTTATTTAACACATGACATTTAAGTTTCTATAGGAATTCATCTCCGACTTCTAAACAAAAGACACAACATGACGTTCATCCAGACATGATGTGTCCGCACATTTAAAAGCCAAAATTCAATGTTCTGCCAAAGTACATGATGTGTGTTTATTAATGCACAACTTGTACCATCCTCCTGGGTCAAATTCAGTTGTGGATACATAATGCGTCTTTATTTGAACATGCCGTGTACTTATCATGAAAGAGCAGTTCAAGAGACATTTGCACTATGCCACAAGACGTGTCTTTGTCATTTTTCTACAGACTTTAGAAACAACCACCCCTCATTTTAGAAATGACTGCAACCACTGGGGGTGGTTATGACTCATCATTTCAAGAACTTTTCAACCAGAGAGAGTTGAAGAGAAAGGGAGGGGCAATTTTGGAGAAGAAGGAGAGGTTTCTTGAGAAAAAACCTCCATTCTTCATCACTTCCTTCCCCTTTTCTCCTCCAAGGGTGTAACTGAGCTTCTCCACTTTGGCCAAGCATCTCGAGAGGGAAGATAGTCTGAGTTGGAGCTTCTACAAGGGTGGAACTTTGTCCTAAAGCTAGAGTTTCACTCATTCCACTTCACTCTTAATTACTTTTAGTTTTTCATCTCTCTAATCATGGATAACTTTGAGAATTCTGCAATGTACTTGTGTTTCTTCATTATGTATGAGTAGTACCTTTCTTCTTGGGCATGGGAGAGTAGCTCCCATGACAGGACTCATGTGCACTCATAATTTATATCTGATGTTAGTTGATTTTCTTATCCATGAGTTTCACGGTGTTGAATTGCATGTATGCTTGACTGGCCATGAATTGTACATGTCTAATGCTTCTTTGTGCTATTTGGAAGAATGTATGAGGGAGTAAGGATTAGATCTCATGCAAATAGGCTCTTGATCATAGGAGTGGCTAGAGAATGTTGAGGATCCATGGTTGTGTTTGAATCTAAGCATATACATGGGAGTGTAATATGAAGATGAGAACCGTCTCATGTCATCGGGAGGTGTATGATGATGACAACCTCCTTTGCAAATTAGTTGGCATGTTTAGTTTCATAGTAACACATGATGTGATAGTATGGAGGAGAAATATTATGTCTGAAATCTTCCTAAAATCTGATCTCAACCTTTAACGTTAAACTTTTATTGTTTACTTTTCATCTAGTTAATTGCAATCAAACTCATCTATTGTAATTCGAATTAAATTGTTGAAAGTTAGCTCTTTTATTCCTAGCTAGCCTAGAACTGTTGTGGTTGGACCTAGACTACAATTGATCATGTATACTTGTGGGTGATTGATGAATTGAGACATATAAGATTTAAAACTCACTTGCCTTAGGAAATCAATAAGTTTTTAGTGTCGTTGTCGGGGAGCTACGGTAATTTAATTTAGAGTAAAAGTTAATTATTATTTGAGACTAAGTCATCTTTTTCCATATTTCATATTGTAATACATTTTAGTTTTGTGATTCTCACTTAACTATTGATTTTGTATGTTGCATTCGTCACTCTAAGAGGGGTCTTGAGACATCAATCTTCTTTGACCCCAAAAAATGATTGAACTTTTTACAGTCGAAGGAGAGTATGAAAAGGTGATAACTCTACACACTTTGAGGGATCACAACCAACATCATCTCACTAAACACCTTCACCACCGCCATCACCCGATTGTCATAAAGAATTAAAGATGGAGGACAACCACATGCTTAAGGAGTTTGTTATGTCGGCTGCCATCAACATCTATGGAGCCATTGATCATCCTGCTATAGAAGCCAATCATTTCTCTATCAACCCCACCATAATGCAGATGATCTAGTAGAATCATTTTGTAGGAAGTCCTATGGAAGATCCAAATCTTCAGATAGCTAAGTTCTTACAGTACATGAACACCTTCAAGATCAATGGTGTTCCAACTGAAGGAGTATGTCTACTCCTATTCCCATTCACTTTATGAGATTGAGGAAAGGCATGTATCTCTTCTTTGCCCAGAGGTCCATCAAGAGTTGGGATGAGAAATTGCTTGCTTTTCTCACCATGTACTATCCTCCTAGCAAGACAACTCAACTAAGGAGAAAACTCACCAACTTCAAGCAACATGAAGGTGAAACACTCTATGATACATGGGTGAGTAAGGACTTGCAACACCTTTGTCCTCACCATGGTTTGACCAATTGGCTGTTACTACAAACTTTCTACAATGGGTTATTCAATAACACCCATATGAGTATTGATGCTACTGCAAGCAGAGATCTAATGAACAAGTCCTACAGTGAAGCATATGCTATTATTGAAGATATGACACTCAACCACAGTCAGTGGAGCACTGAAAGGACCATCCAACCCTTCTCATCAAGCAGTTCAACTGAGAAATCTAATGAAAAGCACACTGTAGATGCAGTAGATCTCATTGTTGTCAAGCTTGATGATTTGACTTGAACATTTGAGAAGTTGACCACTCAAATTGTCCAAGCAACTAATTAAGTGTCTGAAGCATATGAAGCTCATGGTCACAACTCTTCTTCTTGTTTTGCACCAAAAATGAACACCACAGAAATGTCAGAGTAGGTCAACATAGTAGGAAATTTCAATAATAGACAAGCCTAAAACCCTTTCTCAGAAACCTACAATCCAGGATGGAGGGATCATTCAAAATTTTTCTATAGGAACAAAAACTCTCAGAATCAACAACAACAAGGTCTAGCTTAGAATCAACAACAATCTATGAACAACCGCCAGCCCATGCACAACAACCATCAGGATATAGCAACAATAACAATAGGAATTTCAACCAAGTTCAACAAATGAGTCAACTCCAACAAAAATCCAATTTGGAAAGTCTTCTTGAGACTTTTGTAACTACATAGATTCAGTAGAATGATGAGTTCCGAGCACATGGTAATCTCTTGAAAGATGCCATCACCGAACTCTCTTCTAAAGTTGATGGGATTGTCACCCATACGAACATTCTAGAGAACCAAATTTCTCAATAGGATTTAGCAAGTTAAAAAGCCTCATCTATCTCACTACCCAGCCAGCCGAAGATGAACCCACATGAATGAAGGTCCATTTCTTTGAGGAGTGGAAATGTCATAAAGAGGCCATTGTTAGAAGAAGAAAAGAAAGCTGATAATAAGAAGGAAGTTGAGGGTGAAAAAAACAAATGAAGAAGGAGTCAAATGAAGAACAACCATCCTACAATCCAACCATTCCTTTTCCATAGAGATTAGTAAACAAGAAGGATGACACCAAGTTCTAAAAGTTCATGGACATACTCAACAAATTGTATGTCAACCTTCCCTTGTCTGAAGTGATTGTCAAGATGCCTTCCTATGTAAAGTTCCTTAAAGACCATCTAACAAAAAGGAGGAGGATTGATCAATCATGCTATCTGAAAGAATGAGCTCTATCATTCAAAATAGGTTACCAAAAAAACTTGATGATCAAGGTGCCTTCACATTGCCATGTAAGATTGGTGACACAACATTTGGAAAAAGTCTAGTTGACCTTGGGTCCGACACATGCCTTATTTTGTTTACATTATGGGAGCAATTTGATATTAGAGAATTAAAGCCAAGTAAGATGGTCAATCAACTAGTTGATCACACCATCAAGTATCCTAGAGGTATAGTTGAAGATGTTCCTGTTGAAGTGGGAAAGTTTTTCATCCCTTGTGGTTTCATTGTGATTGATATGAATGAGATTCCTTCCAATCCTATTCTCTTTGGAAGACCCTTTCTCTACACAACTGATTGTATAGTCTATGTACATGAGGGCAAGACCACTCTTAGAGTTGGAGGGGAGATATTGGAGTTTTCTATTCTAGACACAATGAAAGCCCCAATCAAGATGGAGAATATAAACCTAGTAGATTATATTGACAAGTTTTTGGAGGAAGATGAAGATTTTTGTGATTTCCTTGTTGACTATTGTGATGAAATAGAGTTGGACACTACCATGGCCACAAGAAATATGGATGTTGTTTCCAATACCATACCACCTCCATCCCATGAAGATACTTCACCATTAAAGGATGACTCTAGCAAGGTACCCAAGGAGAACAAGCTAGAACTCAAACCCATTCCACTGGGGCTAAGGTATGCTTTTTTTACCCTAATTGTACTTCACATGTGATAATAAATGCTCATTTGATTGATGATCAAGAATCAAAGTTGTTAAATGAATTATGATTGTATAAAGAAGTGATTGGTTATTCAATAGATGATTTGAAAGGCATAAAACCCTCTATTTGCATGCATAGAATAAATCTAGAGGATGACGCAAATCCATGTGTAGAACCTCCTATAATTTTAAATCAAAACATGCTTGAGGCTATCAAAAAGGAAATTTTCGAGTTCAAAGATGCATGTATCATTTATCCCATTAGTGACGGCCCCTGGGTGAGTGTTATTCACATAGTATCCAAAAAGGGGAATACAACTATCATAAAGGGAGACAATGATGAACTGATTCAGACCCGTGTTTCCATAGGATAGAGCATGTGTATAGATTATAGAAGATTAAACAAAGCAACCTGTAAAGACGACTTCCCATTACCTTTAATTGATTTAATACTTGAGAGACTAGTCGATCATTCTTAATTCTGTTATCTTGATGACTATTCAAGATTTTTCCAAATACTGATTCATCCACCAAATCAGGAAAAGGCAACTTTTACATGCACCTATGGTACCAACGCCTATAGACTCATGCCTTTCAATCTTTGGAACTCACCAGTGACTTTTCAATGTTGTATGATGGCTATTTTATCAGATTTTATTGAACAAACAATGGAAGTTTTTATGAACAATTTTAGTGCCAACAGGAATTCTTTTGATGATTGCCTATCTAATTTATCTAGTATCTTGGAGCACTGTAAAATTGTTAACCTAGTACTAAATTTGGAGAAGTGCCATTTTATGGTACAATCTGGGGTGGTACCAGGCCACGTGATTTCTAACAAGGGTATTGAGGTTGACAGGGAAAAAGTGGAGGAAATTGAGAATATGTCAACTTTATCTAATGTCAAATATGTCAGAAGTATTATTGGTCATGTAGCATTCTACAAATGATTCATCAAATACTTTTCAAAGATAGACAAACTTCTATGTTCATTGTTGGACAAAGATGTTGCGTTTATTTTTGATGAAGCATTTAGAAAGCTCAAAGATACACTCATTTCAACTCCTGCTATTTCGTCACCAGATTGGGATGACCATTTGAGTCAATGTGTGATGTAAGTGACTATGCCAAAGCCACAATCCTTGGACAAAGAAAGGATAACAAGCTGCACGCCATCCAATATGTCAGCAAGTCACTTAATGAAGCCCAAATAAACTATGCCACAACCAAGAAAGAGATGCTATCCATTATTAAAGATTTCAACAAATTCCGTCAATATCTCATGTGCTCTAAGGTTGTAGTCTACACTGAACATGCAACCATCATGTAATTGTTGAACAAGAAGGATGCAAAGCCTCATTTGAGTGTTGGATATTGCTACACCAAGAATTTGATCTTGAGATAAAGGACAATAAAGGAACTAAAAACAATGTTGCTGGGCATCTGTCTAGAGTCACCAAAGATGCTAAAGATACAATGTTGATTGATGATTACTTTCCTATTGAAAGACTATACGCCATTGATGCAACACAAGCACCTATGTTTGATGATATAGAAAATTGCCTTGCCACATGACATCTTTCACTTGATCTTACTTACCATCAAAGGAAGAAGTTTATGCATGATGTCAAATTTTACTGTTGGGATGATCCAATGTTGTTCAAACAAGGGACCAATGAACTTATTCGCCGATGTAACCGTAGAGGAGGCACCAAACACCATATCTGACTGGCATTCTTATTCTTATGGAGGTCACTTTGGGGGAGAGAAAATAGGTACCAAGATCCTTTAAGATGGAATCTATTAGCCTACTATGTTTTAAGATGTTCATGCTTATATTAAAACATGTGACCAATGTCAAAGGATGGGTGGGATATCAAGATGAAATGAGATGCCTCTCAACTCCATCTTGGAGATTGAAGTGTTTGATGTATGGGGTGTTGACTACATGGTCCCATTTCCATCCTCCTATGGTTACAAATACATTTTAGTTGCATGTGATTATGTGTCTAAATGGGTAGTGGCTATTCCTACCCAGGATCAGAATGCAATGTCTATACTCAGACTATTCTAAAAGATTATCTTTCAATGAATTGGAGTTCCAAGGGCTGTTATCTCAAATGGAGGGGCACATTTCAATGAGAAATAGTTCAATAATCTTCTCTCCAAGTATGGGGTGGCACATAAAATCTCTACACCCTATCATCCCCAAACAAATGAACAGGTTGAAGTATCAAATAGAAAACTGAAGAACATCCTAGTGAAGATGGTTTCAACCTTAAGAAGACTGGGTACACAATCTAGATGACACTCTTTGGGCATTCTGTACAGCTTACAAGACTGCAATTAGTACTACACCATTCTTGCATATCTACGACAAGTCTTATCACCTTACCTTGGAGTTGGAGCTCAAATCTCTATGGGCAATCAAAATTTTGAACTTTAATATGAACAAAGTAGGTGAGAAGTGACTATTACAACTCCAAGAGCTTGAGGAATTTAGACTAGATGCATATGAGAATGCAAAGATCTATAAGGAGCGAACAAAGGCATGGCATGATAAGAAGATAAAAAAGAGACTTTGTTGAAGGAGATCAAGTGCTATTGTTTAACTCAAGACTAAAACTCTTCCCAAGGAATCTTAGATCCAAGTGGTTTGGGCCATTCATAGTCTTAAAGGTTTTTCCATATGGAGCAATAGAGCTACAAGGCAAGCAATTCGACAGTGATGCAAGTTGTACACTAATGGAGGAAAGATCATCTAGGGAGCCTCTTGCTCCCTCTCAGATGCATGATTAGAATATGAAGTGTCTTACTCTAAACTCTAAATGGGGGACCTTGTGGGATTTGACCCCATGTTAAGATAGTTTTCCTTAAGGCATTACTTAAAAACATTTTCATACCTAAAATAAATGTTTCATGGGTGAATGTTTTAATTTAGACCCTCACAACTGTATATGATCATCTTTGTAGGTTCCAAGAAAAGAAAGCTAAGTACTATAGGAATTTATTAAGATAGAATGTGTCTTTTGAGGTACACTCCATGACCTGTTGGGTTTTAGGGGAGACAGAAAAGGCAGCGGAAACAAAAAATTTCTTCTCACAAACCTAGAATAAAGGAATCACATCAACGTCTATACAATAGGAAGGATGGTTTGTAGAAGCATACCTTGTCCTGAGGCTTGCTTGAGGATGTTACCTCGTGGCTTGCACGGTCTTCACCTCTGGTCTTAGATGGTGTCTCTACAGCTCCTGGTCTCACCGGGACTGTCAGGATTGACAACTGTCCTTCGAGCGGCAGATTTATCCCGCCTCTGAAGTAGTTCACACAGACCACCTAGAACTCTAATCTCCTTGTGCCACAAGGAATCGGAAGGAGTCACGCCCTCCTATCGGCGTACTAGTCACCGACACACTCTCCTACCACTAGTTGCTTTTCTGTAGTTGTCTTTCCCTTACTGTGCCTCCCTTATCGGGTAGCACTTGCTCGAGCTCTCTCTCGATTACCAAAACTAAGGAGAACGACAACTTTGCAGAGCAACTGGTGTTATGAGTTGTTGTACCTGAGAAGCCCCCAATACCCCTATATATAGGAGGGTCATGGGATAGGGTTCTCTACCCTGGGAAATGCAGGATTAAAGCAGGAGTAGAAGGGTTCGAGATTTTCCACAAAAACAACAATCTGTGCTAGCTGAACTGATCGATTCACACCCTAAAATGATCATTTCGGGCTCTGAACCGATCATTTAAGACCTGAGCCAATCGTCTGGTTCTCTAAGCCGATCGGTTCGTGGTCCTGATCCAACTCAAATTGACTTTCATATTTGTTTCCGATTAATCAAATATTAATCCTTGTCCAAATCAAATTTGTACAGGTGAAAAAATTGTATTTGCAAAATAGCCTTCTGACTTTCCAAACGATCTCGGTTGGTCACATGAATCGACCGGTTCAACAATTGAGCTGATCGTATCATTGATACTTGAGCCAATCGTCTCACCAGTTGAGCCGATCGGTTCACCAACCTGAGCCGATCGGTTCATCCCATGAGCCGATCGGTTGGGGCAGCAGACTATGCAAAATCAGTCAATTGTAGTTTCAATCAATCTGATACTCTAGTCAATCGGTCCAACACCTTGAACACTATGATATTAAGCTATCAATCGATTGAGTGTTTAATTGAACTACTAAACTCCTTTAGTAATCAATCTAAACATTGTTTGTGGATAAACTCCTCTTCCAAGTTAAATCCTATGTGTGTGACCGTGCAGGTCCATTTCAAATTGGTAGTGAAAGTCCATAACACTTATGACTTCACAAGAAAAGAGTGATGCCTAGTCACACATCAGTTCTACCCAAGTGAAATAGAAAGTTGGAGAACAACTACAATCCTACAATCCGTGATTGGTGTTACAGCAAATGTATAATTCCTTTGTCACTGATATCCTGAATGAACTCAAGGCATGGAACAGTCATCCTGTCAACGTTCATTCACTTTGTTGATCTCAGAGTAGACTGGAGGAGATATGTATGACATCAATATCACATATTGATTCACACATGCATGCGCACGCCTATCTCAATCCTACTCATCAAGTGGCCATGGATATCAAACTCCCTCAGGAGGGACAAATCCCATATCTATCACTCACCCCTCAAAAGCCCCATGTGTCAAAGCCACCCAATCATCACCTTTATAACAACCCATGTTTCAGGATTGTGTTTGATGATGTCAAAGTGTACCCAATGACATGTGTTGAGTGTGGTGATTTTAGGTCAATGAATCACACTTACCACCATCACTGTGAGAACTGACTGTGACTACCATGTCATGGTTCCATGTATCAAACTCATGGTGGGTCTGTCTGGTACACTTTCTCTCTAACAAGTACCTATGTGTTTGGTTTGATATCTCCATATCATGACTAATGAGACTTTGTCATCAACCAACACCACAATCTAGTCTTGTGTGTCATTGATGTCTATCTACCTTCCATAATGACATCTGACTAGGGACATACTAAGAATGTACAAACTCTTAGCATCCGTATGATCTCATTGTTCAGGTCCTCAACCTGAAAGCATACATCATTGAGTATTGTCATTCTCTAGACATTCAATCTGTTCTATCATTATCTCATATGAATGAACCAGAAATAATTGGAACCTTGCCTTTGATGCTTATCAAATCAATCTTAATGTATCCCACCAATCATCCAATGATTGTCTCTCAGGGCTTACATACCAACAGACTCCCACTTGCACTGTGAGCCAATCACCATTGAATCATATTCATAGTGATCTTCAAACATGTCCCACATGTTACTGTACTCTAGTGCTTACATAGTGAGTTATGGCAACACCTTGCCAAAGTCGGCATTAACTGCATGTCTCTCATCTCTTCACTGTACATCACACGTATGAGATGGAGTTTTCTTAATATGGGATCTAGTATTCCTTTTGCTAACCTTTAGCCATCTTGCATGATCAAGTACTCCCTACTTGTCATCAAAGATCGTAATATATATAAGTTCATCTCATGAATTTCCATATCCATATAGTATCCATTAATGTTCTCTAACACACAGATACTCGACTTTTCCTTTTAAAATAGATTTCCATTTATCAACAAACATTTACTTTTATATATCCCATATATATTTTGCGATTAATTTTTTGTCCTTTTCGGAAGTTTGCATCAGTGTAACTCTTTACAGTGAACCCTTCCTTATTTCCATAGAACTAGTACTTCTCAAGTACTTATCAAGTTCATATGGTATTCCAGTAACCCTTACTGGAATTAGACAAACATCCACTCATCATGTCCCACATATGAGTTATCAGGATGTGGACATCATATTATCATGTCCTACATATAAGATGATGAATGAATTTTATTTTTTCTATGTCCATACATGCAAGATGATGGGATGTTTACATACATGATAGATCCATATCTATTCTCAGTGTTCCCATTCTTCATAAGAATTGAACACTTGGCCTTGGGATACTAGCTCGATGTAACATGGACAAGTTTTCTCCCACTGAATTTGTGCACATTGAACCCTTCAGTATAGATTTCCAATGTATGCTTTCTCCTTTTAGGTCAAGAGGTTTTTGAGAACCATCTCTATAGATCTCTATTCCTATCACATAGGAAACGTCTCTATTTTCCCTAAAGATAATTTCCACTTTGGATTTCCATTCCAGAACATTTCCATTTCACATCAACATGTGGAATGTGAATACACTCCCACTAAATCATAGATCTCTCTTTATCTTTGACATATCAGTCAAACCTTTTGACTATATCATCAAAGTAAAGATTTGGCTTTGAGTTGCTTGTAATTAATCAATCATATTGATTAGTCCATTCTAACTTATAAACTTCATTTGCATTAATGGATTCATAAACCTTATAGGTTGTGTCATGTACACATCCTTGTTTTATTCCTCATAGGAATGTGGTTTTAGTATTCATATGCCAAATTTCTTAGTCATTAAGTTACAATCAACAAGCATCATCCTTCTCAAAAAGTTATCCATGTATCTTAACGCTTAAGACTTATTTGTACTTATGGATTTCATCCTAATGGGTGCTACCATCAAGGTCATACTGTATGGTTCACATGGAAGTCATTTAGGATGTAATGGTCATAAACAATAACTCAAAATCTGGTTCCTCATATTCATCTAGATAGTTGACTCATCACATGACCAACTCATCACATAGATAATCGAGGTGTTGTGAAGGTTACCTCGGGTTGGTGCATCTACTTCAAGTGAAGGTTGTTCAAGGGGTGTAAGAAAGTATTGTATTTTGTGTAAATCCTTGTAAAGGTAATAAAATTAATACTTTCAAAATCCCGGTTTGGTAAGCAATCGGGTAGTGGACTGACAACCTTAGTATTTGCTAAGGTTGGAACCACTCTAAACACTTGTCTCCTTCTTCCATTTTCAATTGTGGTTGTTTGAGTTAAATAATTGTTAAAATAATTTAAAAACTCTATTCACCCCCCCTCTAGTGTTTTTCATTATTAACCAGCTGAGTGAGACACACAGTCCCAGTGAGAAACATAACCCTCTACCAACTTTGTTATTGTCACAGATAACTGAGTAGGTAGATCAATGTAACCAACTGATAATAGCTAACCAGTTATGCAAGAAAGAATATGAAGAACACGTATATGAAAACTTATACAAAAGACCATTTAAAAGCATATAAGAAGTCTTACACCATCCAAGGCCTCAACCAATGTTTCATATTTGCCCTAAGCAAAGATATTATACGACTTGATTACAAATTATTATGCCCTGAGTAAGTGAGTCGTCCCGCTCAAATCCAACCTTCGGCTGTGAAGCCCAAATCTGGTGCCATACAAGGTCATTGGGAGAGCCCGACTCCATGACCTCACCTATTTCGTGGTCAGTGCACGATAACCAAATCAGGACCGCAGTCTCTTGCTTGAGTGGCCTTAGCCATAGGGTTACCTCACACAGTCTACCCTTTTATCTAGCCCACCTTGGTACAGGTCATGACGCTAGTATACTTGAGCCACGGGTCAGTTCACTGTGTTCCTTGAGCCATGAACGCATTCATGCTCTATCATACTGAGCCATGGGCTTATTCACCATGCTCTTATACATATCTTGAGTTTACAACCACAGTTTCACTCTAATCCTCCTATTTTTAGCTAGGAGACACCCCACATATTCAACAATATATGCTCCAGGTAATCCCGTAGGATAAACCCATTTCACGATCACCAGTTCCTGATGGTGATGGATCTATGGCCAGGGCAAACTACATGAAAGTTCATCTGTATTTAGTTAATGCATTTTAAGTGGATTGTTGAGGCAACCAAGTTGTATTAAGCAACCATATATAAAACATAAACATTAAATTCCATTATCTTGTGTCACACTGTTACTGTTATTATCAATGCCCTCAACAATCATCATATTGCCATGGGATATCAACCCCTCAATTCATCACATAATGCTACTGCCACTCAAGGCTTCATCATCATATATCATCATGGGATAGCAATCCCTCATATCACAACTAGAGGATAACACCTCAAACAGGCACTTTAGCCTTTATTAGGTTACCAGACACTTCTCATCATATGGTGTTACTTGTTATCTCATCAACAAGGCACATCATCATTTCTTAGACATTGTGCATATACCAAGTTCTACATAAAACACATAATCATATAATCATCTCGTACCTAGCTATGAGCTCAATCGATAATACCTACATGGTTAGGATGTATGCAAAAGAGATAACTGGATTACCACATACAAATCTTTAAAGAACATACCATGTCATTAAGATTAAGGTTTATAGGTTTGGAACAACATCCTTTATTATGAACACATGGAGCATAATGTCTTAGATGGTATATTAAACAATACACATTACTGTTACCATACCATGGGTATCCACCATACCCTACATCTCATGTCATCATGCACGTCATCCCGAACGATTCATCTTTAAGGTTCATACAACCATGATCTACCATCAAACATTATCAAGGGTTCACCTATCATCAACCATAGGTAACCACCATATTAACGTTCACAACCTATTTGTCATGTCTTGTCATCGTGATCAAATATATGGGATCAAGGTAGCAAGATATCATACTTTCATATAATACTCAAGATGACTTTTAGGGTTATCGGGTTAGGGCACAACCCTCACTTGAAGTATCACCTACCCTCACCAAAATCAGGCAACTACCACCAAACCCTCACTAAAGGGGTGTCAGGAAGGGTACCAACCCTCACCCAAGGATATCGGGCACCAACAACCCTAAGCACCATGCGTCTAGGCAAATCGTGCAAGAACACCTCCAAAGAGCCAGATTTCCCAGACATACCTCAGGTCATTACAGTTAAGAGACCACCTTCTCAGATATTAGACAACCCATAGATCTTAAGCATGTCAGGTTCCATGCTCAACCAATACATCTAACTTCCTCTTAGATTAGGCAACCTCACAGCTGTGTCGGCCAAGGGCCTCATAGCACCAAAACCACCAAGTTGCTTTCTAGGTCATCCCTACCAGGATTGACTTCCTCCTTGCCACATCTAGGTTAATTTCTTTCAACAAGATATAGGTGTAACAACCTCTGTCATACTTGGTTCACCCAAGCCTCACCAATCCTTATGTTACTCATGACACCATATCGTCCAACCCTCAACTTGTAACGTCCAAGATCTTATACCGCCCAGGCTCAACACATGTATCGGCCAAGCCGTCAACACTAGAATCATCCAAGCTATCACGTGTACCACATACTCATTCCGGGTAACCAACAAAGAGAAGGCATGTATCGGGCAAGGCATATCGACCAAGGTAACATATCTCCTTATGGGGTATCGGCCATGCACGTAACCCTGGTGTCACCCAAGCCGTGTACACATACACACTAATCTCAGGTTAGGGTTGATGATGTCTGGAAGCATGTCAAAGGACCATCCATAACGCCCATCCTCATATCTTTGTCATCGATAGAGCACTATCATGGACAACCCATCATGATGCCCAAGAGATCATCACAACAAGAGCACCCCTATCAGTCAATCTAGAGTTAGGGCAACCCTATCACCCAAGGCTCCATGTTGCCCAAGATGCCATGTCACCCAAGATATCATGTCTGGAAGCTAGGGTTAGGGTTATCCTACCGGCCAAAGAAATCATATCGCCTCAAACTAGGGTTAGGGCATCCATATCAACCAAGGCACCACTTCTAGGGCTATCACCCACACCAAGAATCACCCTATCGGGTTTCCTATACTAATAATGATACCAATCACCAAAGGCATCACCACCATATCGCCCTAGATACCAACCAAGGGTTCAACCCCAAGAGCATTTCGTGCAACTAAAGTAGAGCATCCATATTGCCCGAAGAAACCCTATCACCCAAGCTAGGGTTAGAACTCCATATCGGCCAAGACACCATATTGTCCAAGCTAAGGTTAGGGCTTCATATCGACCAACTATCATATCGCCCATCATCATATCGGACAAGAGCTAGAGCTCACCTCACAACTCAAGGAAGGAGGGGTGTTGCTCAAAACTCAACATCAAAGCATGTCTACTCATGTCGCCCAAGGTATCCAAGAGAGTATATCGTCCAACCAACATGTCGCCCAACCATCATATAGAGCATAGGCTCACCTCTCAAGACAATTAAGTGAGAGAGGGGTATTGCCGAAGAACTCACTATCATACATCTTGGATCAAGGGATCCTAAGCTCACCTCTCAACAAAAAAGTGAGAGAGGGGTATTGCTCACAATCCATCAACCAAGGCATAGCCTATCAGGCAAGGTACTATATTGGGCAAGATTCTGTATCGGGCAAAGCCCCATATCGGGTAAGGCACCATATCGGGTTAGTCATCTTCAACCTCAAGACACCCGTTACCATCTTGCACAAGGAAAACAAGATAAATACAGTAATAAAACGTGACCATTTCCATTAGAATAGATCTCAAGTTCGACATACACAACTATCATAGATAAGGGTATCTATTTGAAGACAAGAATCAATGTATGCACATATGGAGAGTGAACATAATAGAGATGGTTAAGAGTTATGTAACCCACCTTAAGAGGATCTCCATGAAAGACATCAAGTTTCTTGATCCAAGATGCAAACCCACGTTACTCACCATGAAGATCATCCATCCAAAGCTCCAAACTTGCCTTCGACACCATCATCATCTCCTTAAGAAACAAAAGATGAAAAAGAAGAAGAAGAAGCCATGGTTATGCTTAGCTTAAGAAGAAAAGAGAGAGAGAGAGGACCACAACCTTGCCTACTCTCATCAAAGGCCCATACATGACCGAGAGGGAAAGAATGAGATGTAGAAGAAAGCACAAGAAAAAGCTAGCAAAGTAGCATGACTCACCAAGGTCGGATCTTCAGCAAGAAGTCTCCATGGGCAAGGAGCTCACCCTCCCAAGCTCCATGGGAGTTTTCCTTAAGCTCCCAAGCTCCCAAGCTTGTCCCATACAGGAAGGGGAAAGAAGGTAGATGAAAGGGGTTACTTGGGTGAAGAGGAAAGGGGTTATATACACCAAGGAAGAGAGAGGTAGTAAAGGAAAGGTGTCATAACCACATAAGCTTAGATGTCACTTGCTCATGTTGTTAACGCCACTTGTTGCCACCCAATATTCACATGCATAGCCTGGTTATACACTCTAGGCTGTGTATCATGCAGCTGGTCATCTCCCATGGATGATACACCCTTCTTGGGTGACACACACTCCAAACCCTACCTGATACACTAAAGGACAAGATAACACATATAACATATATGGTATAAAGACCTTATAGAGATGCCACTTCTCAACTATAAACCAAAAAAGGTGCCCAAGCCTTTATCCACATCCTAAATGATGCCAAACTGAAGCAAGAATACTCTAGACCCGGTAAATTGCATATTGACCCTCCATTTTGTGTAATTTGGAATTTGTACCAAAACTAGCACATAAAGCACAAGCATCATCCAACAAAGCTCAAACTGGGAACATGGGCCCTGCACAAGGTGCCCCATAGCATCATTCTCTATATAATGATGCTAGAGAACTAAAGGTATTCTCTAATGTGACATATTACAATATAACCACTTACTTTGGGTAAATTGTACTTTGGTCCAAAACAAGCAAACATTGCTCAAACAACACCCAAACGGGACCAAACTGGAAACATAAGTTTTTCACATGATATCAAAACATCCTGACAGATTAGATTAAGTTTCTAAGCACCTTTCTTAAGCAAAGCAACCAGGGTTATCCCAAAACATGGGTCAGGGTCTTTACAATGATGCTACCTTGAAGAAAGCCACCTTGAATGCTAGAGCCATGCACATCCTTTATGCCTCCATCACCCCCACCGAGTTCAACCAGATTTATTCATGTGAAATAGCCTATGACGTATGGAGAAAGTTATGCATCACTTATGAGGGGATAGATAAAGTGAAGGAAAGTAAAGTCTACATGCTCATAGGGCTGCTTGAGAACTTCAACATGGGAAAGGAGGAGAGGATAGACAACATGTACTCAAGGCTCAAAACCATTGTGAATGGTCTTGCTGTTCTAGGACATCCTATGTCTAGTGGAGAGATCAACTCAAATATCCTTATAACTTTCCCCAAGAGGTGGGAACCCAAGGTGACTTCCATTGAAGAAGCAAGGTCTCTTAAGGATGTCCCCATTGAAGAGCTCATTGGAAATCTACAAGCACATGAAGCCACGCTTGACAAGAGGGAGGAAGTAGAAAGACAAGAATAGAAAGAACTCAAGAGAATGAAGAAGGCTGAAATCAAAGCTCAAATCAAGGCTATTGTTGGTCAAGCTTCTCCATCCTCTCAAGTTGAAGAAGATGCAATGTACTCTAAGGGTAGATTTTACAAAGTCAAGAATTCCTCCTCCATCTGGTGCCTCAAGTGTGGAAAGAAGGGTCACTTGAAGATAGATTGTCCACAAGTTATAAAGACCCATCATCACAAGAAAAGAGAAGATAAGTGGCACTCAAGTTCAAGTGAATCCTATAACTCAAGCTCAAGTGAAGATTCAAGTGGAGGATCAAGCTCAAGCTCTAGTGAAGAAGGAGAATGCCATTTTGCTCTCATGGCATCAACAAGTAAAGACTCAAGCGAGGTAAATCTAAACTCTTTAGATAAAGAATCTTTGATTGCTATTATTCATGATACTGGTGCCTCACTTAGTCTTCTAAAAGGAAAAGAAAAAAGCTTGCTAAAATTGTTGATAATATGCATGTAGAACTAGATGGTCTTGAATATGCTAATTCTTGCTTGCTTGATGATAAAAATGATTATCTTAGTCAAGTAAATTATCTTAAACTTGAAAATGCTAGTTTTCTTGATAAGATTAAATTTCTAAAAGCTCAACCTCATATGCCTAGTTCTAATGAAGAGCATACCTTAATTGTTGATTCTCTCATGCATGATATTGATATTCTTAAATCTGAAAATAAAGACAAAGATTTTGTTTTGAAAGAATTAGAATCTGAAAATGGTGTTTATCTTGTTGGGTTTTAGGGGAGACAGAGAAGGCAGCGGAAACAAAAAATTTCTCCCCCAACCCATACCGAGGAAACGCGTCAACGTCTATATAATAGGAAAGGATGGTTTGCGGAATCATACCTTGTCCCGAGGCTTGCTCGGCGACAATACCTCGCGCAATGCGTGGTCTTCAACTCCGGACTTCGACGGTGTCTGTGCAGCTCCTGGTCGCACCGGGACTGACAACTCCTACTCGAACCGGACTGTCGGATGACAGTTGTCCTCCTAAGCGGCAGTGTCCTCCCGCCTCTGTAGTAGTCCACACGGACCACCTGGAACTCCACTCTCCTTGTCCCACAAGGAAGTGGAAGGAGTCGCACCCTCCTGTTGACGTACTAGTCGCCAACACGCTCTCCTACTTCCTGTTGCAACTGCAGTTGTCCTTCCCTTGCTGCACCTCCCTTTTGCGGGAAGCACTTGCTCAGGCTCTCTCACGGTTACCAAAACCAGAGAGAACGACAACTTGCAGAGCAACTGGTTGCACTGAGCTGTACTTTGAGAAGCCCCCAATACCCCTATATATATAGCAGAGTCATGGGACAGGGTTCTCCATCCCGGGCAATGCGGGACTAAAGCAGGAGTAGAAGGGTTCGAGAATTTTCCACAAAAAGTAACTGGTTCGCAACTTGAAATGATCGGTTCACAACTGAACTGATCGGTTCGGCCATTGAGCCGATCGGTTGGACCTGAGCCGATCGTTTGGGGCCCTCCAACCGATCGGTTCATGGTCCTAATCCGGCTCAAAAAGACTTTCCTTGTTTCTTTCCCAATTGGTATCGAATACCAATATTATTCCCAATCGAATTGGGCAATTTGAAACGAAAGGAAATTCTTGCCGACATGACTTTCCCAACTGGTCGGTTGCACCAGTTGAGCCGATCGGTTCAACTCTTGAACCGGTCATTTCAACCTGGGCATGAGCCGATCGGCCTGGACACTCCAGCCGACCGGTTCAGCAACCTCAGCCGACCGGTTCATCACATGAGCCGATCGGTTGGGAGCACAGGTTGGGCAAAATCAGTCAATTGCGATTTCAATCAATCCGATACTCCAATCAATGCGTCCAACACCTTGAACCATACGATATTGAGCCATCGACTGATTGAGTGTTTAATTGAACTACTAAACTCCTTTAGTAATCAATCTAAACATTGCTTTGTGGACAAAACTCCTCTTCCAGGTTAAATCCTATGTGTGTGACCCTGCAGGTCCATTTCACGTTGGCAGTGAAAGTCCATAACACTTATGACTTCACAAGCAAAGAGCGGTGCCTAGTCACACATCAGTGCTACCCAAGTGAAAGTAGAAAGTTGGAGAACAACTTTCATCCTACAATCTGTGAATGGTGTTACAATGAATGTATAATTCCTTTATCACTGATATCATGAATGAACTCGAGGCATGGAACAGTCATCATGTCAACGTTCATTCACTTCCTTGATCTCAGAGTAGACTGGAAGAGATATGTATGACATCAGTATCATATACTGATTCACACATGCGTGCACGCCTTTCTCAATCCTACTCATCAAGTGGCCATGGATATCAAACTCCCTCAGGAGGGACAAATCCCATATCTATCACTCACCCCTCAAAAGCCCCATGTGTCAAAGCCACCGAATCATCACCTTTATAACAACCCATGTTTCAGGACTGCGTTTGATGATGTCAAAGTGTGCCCAACGACATGTGTTGAGTGCAGTGATTTCAGGTCTAAGAATCACACTCACCACCATCACTGTGAGTACTGACTGTGACTACCATCTCATGGTTCCATGTGTCAAACTCACGGTGGGTCTGTCCGGTACCTTGTTCTCTAACAAGTACCTATGTGTTTGGTTTGATATCTCTATATCATGACTAATGAGATTCTGTCATCAACCAAAACCACAATCTAGTCTCGTGTGTCATTGTTGTCTATCTACCTTCCACAATGACATCCGACTAGGGACATAACAAGAATGTACAAACTCTTAGCATCTGTATGATCTCATCGTTCAGGTCATGAACCTGAAGACATACGTCATTGAGTACTATCATTCTCTAGACATTCAATCTGTTCTATCACTATCTCATATGACTGAACTAGAAAGAATTGGAAGCTTGCCTTTGGTGTTTATCAAATCAATCTTAATGTATCCCACCAATCATCACATGATTGGCTCTCAGGGCATACATACCAACAGACTCCCACTTGCACTGCGAGCCAATCACCCATGAATCATATTCATAGTGATCTTCAAACATGTCCCACATGTTACTGTGCTCTAGTGCCAACATAGTGAGAAATGACAACACCTTCGCAAAGTTTGTATAAATTGCATGTCTCGCATCTCTTCGTTGTACGTCACACGTAGGAGATGGAGTTGCTGTAATATGCGATCTAGCATTCCATTTGCTAAGCTTTAGCCACATTGCATGATCAAGGATTCCAGACTTGTCATCAATGAGTGGAATATAAGTTCATCTCATGAACTTTCAGATCCATATAATATCCACTGATGTTCACTAACACATAGATACTCGGCTTTTCCCTTTTAAATGGCTTTATTGGAACACTTCCAATTATCAACAAACATTTACTTTTATACATATCATGTATATATATTGCGATTAATTTTATGTCCTTTCAAAAGTTCGCATCAATGTAACTCTTTACATCGAACTCTTCTCCATAGAACTAGTGCTTCACAAGCACTTATCAAGTTCTCATGGTATTCCAGTAACCCTTACTAGAAGTAGACAGACATCCACTCGTCATGTCCTACATACGAGTTATCAGGATGAGCACATCATATTGCCATGCCCTACATACAAGATGATGAATGCATTTTATTCTTGCCATGTCATACATGCAAGATAATGGGATGATTACATACATGATAGATCCATATCTATTCTTAGTGTTCCCATTCTTCATAAGAATTGGACACTTGGCCTTGGGATACTAATATCCATGTAACATGGACAAGTTTTCTCGCACTGAATCTGTGCATACTGAACACTTCAGTACAGATTGCCAATGTATGCTTTCTCTTTCCAGGTCAAGAGATTTTCCGAGAACTATCTTTATAGATCTCTATTCCTATCACATAGGAAACATCTCTATCTTCCTTAAAGATAATTTCCACTAGTGGATTTCCATTCTAGAACAATTCCATTTCACATCAATATGTGGAATGTGAATACGCTCCCACTAAATCACAGATCACTTCTTTATCTTTGACATATCAGTCAAACCCTTTGACTATATTATCAAAATAAAGATCCAATTTTGAGTTGCTTGTACTCAATCAATCACATTGATTAGTCCATTGTAACTTATAGACTTCATTTGCATTAGTGGATTCATGAACCTTATAGGTTGTGTCACGTACACATCCTGTTTTTATTCCTCATAGGAATGCGGTTTTAGTATCCATATGCCAAATGTCTTAGTCATTAAGTTGCAATCAACAAGCATCATCCTTGTCAAAATGTTATCCATGTGTCTTAACACTTAAGACTTATTTGCACTTATGGATATGATCCAATGAGTGCTACCATCAAGGTCATACCTTATGGTTCACATGGAAGTCATTTAGGATGTAATGGTTATAAACCATAACTCAAGATTTGGTTCCTCATATTCATCTTGATAGTTGACTCATCACATGAACAACTCATCACATAGATGATTGAGGTGTATTTGTTAAAGATATAAGAACTCACAACCCTTGTGATTCTTAATTTCTTTTATTAGTATGGGGTATTCTTTTATTAAGAAGAATTCAGTTATTTGATAATCATTCTCTAACTCCTTAGAGTATGATTCCTTCTTGATTCAGACATCACCATGCCTTAATCATGAGTTCACTATGATACACTATCATAATCACTCATAAGGATCTCAAACATTTGGTCCAAGTATTTCATTCATTGATCTCATCAAGAATTAATACTTTACCAAATTTGTACTTCATTTATGATAATCTTGAACACTTCAAAATATTCATATTGGTATTTCTCTAAACACCATTTGAAGTATTAGCATTTATTCCAATAGGTATGTAAATACATCACATGTATTATACCTAATAGGATAATCATTCTCCCACTACATTAGTGAAGATTGATTAGTCATGTTCATGTCTCTTACTGGTTCTATAACGAAAAGAGTCTAGATTCATCCATCACATGGAAACTAGAAATGAATTTCTCATGATTAATGCTAATTAAATTGTTTGAGTTATCTATAACTTTTAGGTATCGTCTTATCTCATGCATATCAAATATCACAAGATAAATAAGGCATTGCCACAAAGATCATATCTTTATAAATTGAAACATCTCTTTATTAATTGCCATCATTGTCATACAATATGCAAAATAAAGTGTTTCTATCTATTGGCAAATATGAAATAGCAGTTCATAACTGTATTACATGCCTTATTGGCTGAAAATAAACTAAAGTATTCCTATCTATAAAGGCAACACTTGCCCCAAGTAAGAATGCTTTACACTTTATATCTTGATATCATATATCTCAAAAAGTGTTACAAGTTTATTTACATGACACCTTCAAGTAGAGACTTCAGTCGCCTCCTTCTTCTTTTGTTCTTCCAGGTAGAGAGGACAATTCCTTTTCCAATGTCTTGGCTTTTGACAATGGTGGCAATTTCCTTTCTTGGTCACGCCTCCCTTGGCATTGAGAGCTGAAGATGGCTTGGACTCCTGGCTAGCTTCAGAACCTTTCTTAGCTTTGCCCTTGCCCTTGCGCTTGGACTTGCCTTTCTTGCTCGTGATCACCATCACGGACTTAGGCTTGTCCTTCTTCATCTGTAACTCGGCTGTCCTCAACATGCCCAACAACTCTGACAGTGGCCTATCAAAGTTGTTCATGTTGTAGTTCATCACAAACTGACTGTAAGATTTTGGCAACGATTGCAGTATCACGTCAGTAGCCAACTCTTGGCTCAGTGGAAATCCCAGTCTCTGCAGGTTCTCCACATACCCAATCATCTTGTGTGTGTGAGGACCAACTGGATCTCCTTCTGTGATGACGCACTTGAACAGCGCCCTAGAAACATTGTACCTCTCTTGCCGTGCCTAATCTTCATACATGTTCCTGAGATGAAGAATCATCTCTATGACACCCATGTTCTCATGTTGCCTCTGAAACTCATGGTTCATTGAACATAGCATCAAGCACTTTGCATCAATGGCATCATCAGAATGCTTCTTGTAAGCTTCCCTTTCTGCCTTTGGTGCATTAGGAGCGGGTTCCTCTGGAATTGGAGTATCCAGGACATAGAGCTTGCGCTCTTGAGTGAGAACAATTCTCAATGTCCGATACCAGTCGTGGAAGTTTGTCCCATTTAGCTTGTCCTTGTCAAGGACCGATCACAAAGAAAAGTTGTTGTTGTTTGTTTCCATTTGAACTACAAAAAGGAAAATATGCAATTTTAGTCCAAAACTCATTTTTGACTTATTTGATTGATTTGAAAGTTTGACGATATAATTAGGCCTTTAATTAATTATCGCTCCCACTATTTTACTTCAAATCGATAACCCTCACCATCAATTCGGAAGATTGCAGCGTACAATCTTCTAGTGGGTAAGATCCTGAAATCCTCTAAGTCATGAGTCAGCTTTGGCTGATCGCCCACAACTTAGATCTCTCAGGTAGGCAACTCTTGCCAATTGCATCATATGCAACTCTTGTTGAATGAACATGCACAACACCTTGTCATGAACATTCCTTGCCTCTGGGCCTAGACGCTCTAAGAATCACCAGTTAAGTCTAACCCAAAATCCGACACGGTAAACATGCACCCTGCTTTGGCAGAACCTACATGTCTACCCTTCACACTTCCACAAGATAGACGGCGCACCACGCTTTGGCGTAACCTACGCTTGGTTGATCAAGTTTGCCATGTGTGTCGCTAATGGAAGGCATATAAAACTTAATATTTTAATGAGGGATTTGGTTTTATATACATATACATATCCAATCACCACAATACATAGTTCGTATCATATACATGCTATATCCCACAGAAAACATGCACAAACGATAAAAAGCGATGATTATGGCCATCCTAATGTGATTCCTCGAGCCAAGAGGAATCACGGTCATCTAGGTCTACATCACATGCAACCTGTACAAGATGAACTCTGTGCCTTGTCATCCGAGTAGATCAACTCATCACATGAATGATCTGTACTCTTCAGCCGGTCGTCTGGGTGCCACCAGCCGATCGGTTGGCTCCTCCAACCGATCGGTTCGCCTGGTCGTCTTGCATCTCATCATGTCCGCCACCCGCTCGTCTCGCTCCTCGAACCGGTCATCAACCGATCGGTTCACTCCTTAAACCGACCGTCTGGAAGGTCAACCGATCGGTTCACTCCTTGAACCGACCGTCTGAACAGTCGTCTTGATGTCTGCCGGTCTTTGACATAACAGGAAATAAAATCTATCCTATTTATTACATTGCTTTAAAAAAGAGAAACCCCGAGTTACATTCGGGGGGAGCAAAGGTAGGAAAGAATCTCGAATTATTTCGAGTTACATCAGGAATAAGAGAGGGAAGATCGGTGCGCAGACCGAGATGCAAGCAACCACAAACAACCACTCACAAATAGGGGTTTATAGGCCATAATCACGCTACACACATCCACCACAAAACTCATTTAAGGGCGACGCGTATCGAGTGCATTAATAATACATATCATATATGTAATTTGGGATTTGTGGATTTAGGATTGGACATGCATCGTATGCAATAAATAAAGGCGACAAACCAAAATCGATCATATCGATATTCCTAAAACATAGAACAGCTGACGTGGCTCTGATACCACTGTTGGGTTTTAGGGGAGACAGAGAAGGCAGCGGAAACAAAACATTTCTCCCCCAACCCATACCGAGGAAACGCGTCAACGTCTATATAATAGGAAAGGATGGTTTGCGGAATCATACCTTGTCCCGAGGCTTGCTCGGAGACAATACCTCGCGCAATGCGCGGTCTTCAACTCCGGACTTCGACAGTGTCTGTGCAGCTCCTGGTCGCACCGGGACTGACAACTCCTACTTGAACCGGACTGTCGGATGACAGTTGTCCTCCTAAGCGGCAGTGTCCTCCCGCCTCTGTAGTAGTCCACACGGACCACCTGGAACTCCACTCTCCTTGTCCCACAAAGAAGTGGAAGGAGTCGCACCCTCCTGTTGACGTACTAGTCGCCAACACACTCTCCTGCCTCCTGTTGCAACTGCAGTTGTCCTTCCCTTGCTGCACCTCCCTTTTGCGGGAAGCACTTGCTCGGGCTCTCTCACGGTTACCAAAACCAGAGAGAACGACAACTTGCAGAGCAACTGGTTGCATTGATCTGTACTTTGAGAAGCCCCCAATACCCCTATATATATAGGAGAGTCATGGGACAGGGTTCTCCATCCCGGGCAATGCGGGACTAAAGCAGGAGTAGAAGGGTTCGAGAATTTTCCACAAAAAGCAACTGGTTCGCAACTTGAAATGATCGGTTCACAACTGAACCGATCAGTTCGGCCATTGAGACGATCGGTTGGACCTGAGCCGATCGTTTGGGGCCCTCCAACTGATCGGTTGGTGCCCTGAACCGATCGGTTCATGTTCCTAATCCGGCTCAAAAAGACTTTCCTTGTTTCTTTCCCAATTGGTATCAAATACCAATATTATTCCCAATCGAATTGGGCAATTTCAAACGAAAGGAAATTCTTGCCGACATGACTTTGCCAACTGGTCGGTTGCACCAGTTGAGCCGATCGGTTCAACTCTTGAACCGGTCGTTTCAACCTGGGCATGAGCCGATCGGCCTGGACACTCCAGCCGACCGGTTCAGCAACCTCAGCCGATCGGTTCATCACATGAGCCGATCGGTTGGGAGCACAGGTTGGGCAAAATCAGTCAATTGCGATTTCAATCAATCTGATACTCCAATCAATGCGTCCAACACCTTGAACCATACGATATTGAGCCATCGACTGATTGAGTGTTTAATTGAACTACTAAACTCCTTTAGTAATCAATCTAAACATTGCTTTATGGACAAAACTCCTCTTCCAGGTTAAATCCTATGTGTGTGACCCTGCAGGTCCATTTCACGTTGGCAGTGAAAGTCCATAACACTTATGACTTCACAAGCAAAGAGCGGTGCCTAGTCACACATCAGTGCTACCCAAGTGAAAGTAGAAAGTTGGAGAACAACTTTCATCCTACAATCCGTGAATGGTGTTACAATGAATGTATAATTCCTTTGTCACTGATATCCTGAATGAACTCGAGGCATGGAACAGTCATCCTGTCAACGTTCATTCACTTCCTTGATCTCAGAGTAGACTGGAAGAGATATGTATGACATCAGTATCATATACTGATTCACACATGCGTGCACGCCTTTCTCAATCCTACTCATCAAGTGGCCATGGATATCAAACTCCCTCAGGAGGGACAAATCCCATATCTATCACTCACCCCTCAAAAGCCCCATGTGTCAAAGCCACCCAATCATCACCTTTATAACAACCCATGTTTCAGGACTGCGTTTGATGATGTCAAAGTGTGCCCAATGACATGTGTTGAGTGCAGTGATTTCAGGTCTAAGAATCACACTCACCACCATCACTGTGAGTACTGACTGTGACTACCATCTCATGGTTCCATGTGTCAAACTCACGGTGGGTCTGTCTGGTACCTTGTTCTCTAACAAGTACCTATGTGTTTGGTTTGATATCTCTATATCATGACTAATGAGATTCTGTCATCAACCAACACCACAATCTAGTCTCGTGTGTCATTGCTGTCTATCTACCTTCCACAATGACATACGACTAGGGACATAACAAGAATGTACAAACTCTTAGCATCCGTATGATCTCATCATTCAGGTCATGAACCTGAAGACATACGTCATTGAGTACTGTCATTCTCTAGACATTCAATCTGTTCTATCACTATCTCATATGACTGAACCAGAAAGAATTGGAAGCTTGCCTTTGGTGTTTATCAAATCAATCTTAATGTATCCCACCAATCATCACATGATTGGCTCTCAGGGCATACATACCAACATATCTTTCTAAGATTGCTTTTCTTGAAATAGAAAATGCCTCCTTGCTTGCTAAAATCAATGTGCATGAATCTTGTTCTAGTTCTACTAGTAGAGAGAATGATGTTGATGCTCTTCATAGTGATAGAGATTCTTATTTAACTAAAACTCTTTTCTTAGAAAATGATCTTTTGCATGCTAGAGATAATATCAATAATTTGTCCTCTACTATTACTTCTCTTATGCATAATAATGATGGTTTGAGATCTTTTTTGCAAAGATTCTTAGTTGGTAAAAAGAATCTTAATGACATCCACACCATACTACTAAACAAATTGGTAGACATGGTTTAGGGTATGATAGTAGTCAAAGGAACAACAAAGGTAAAGGACCTCCAATAATCCATGGAGAATCCTCTAGTTCCAAGACTATGGGCACATGCAACTATTGCAATGATTTTGGTCATTATTCTACTTATTGTCCTTTTAGGAAAGCACCCAAGAGCAATAGGACTTGGGTTGCTAAGCTAACCCCTTCGGACCCAAAAACATGATTGGGGACTATTTCATCTTTATTCTTTGAGGTACTTGCAAATGGATTTACTTGAGCTATTGAATTGCAAATTGACTTGTCAATCCACATGAAAGAAGAAAGGTGAGATGTGTAGAGGGTGACAACAAATGGAAAAAGGAATGGTAAGAACAAAGGTAAATGTTTTCTTGCTTATAACCATTTCTAACTTATTTTTGTCAAGTGAATGTGCACTATGCATGTTGTTTTTGAATCAAAAGTGGTACTTTGTGTTTCTTTTCACACTCTTGCTCAAAAATTGTTTCTAATGCTTATGTAGTGCATTACTAACTCGCTTAGACATGTTTGGATATGGTTTGTATTTTTAGCATGCCTCTAAATATGTTTTTATGATATATATGTGCGTTTTTACAGTAGCTCTGTCGGTCTACTTTCTCCTATTTGAAAGTCGATCGATAGGCACCAATGGGTGTTGCCAGTAGTTTTCATTGGTCAAGTTGTCAATACACATAACTCGACCGATAACACTGTGCACAGAATATACATTTGGCTTATTGAATGATAATTTCCCTCTCAACTAGATTTTCTCAACTAATAGCCTCATT
Source organism: Alisma plantago-aquatica (assembly GCA_963693085.1). NCBI lineage: Eukaryota > Viridiplantae > Streptophyta > Magnoliopsida > Alismatales > Alismataceae > Alisma > Alisma plantago-aquatica. Next base: position 25,754,740 of record OY856412.1, on the reverse strand, counting down.
CTTTGGCACTCCTTTGGTACCTTTATATATGCATATTGCCAAGCTTTAAATTGTCTATCTTGCTTACAACAATATCTCTATAATTGGTCTAAATTGGTATATCTATATCTTGCAATTACTTTCTTTGAGTTGTTTTGCACGTTTTGATGACGATATCTTTGGATCTCTTGTTTGTGTTTAAAATTACTTTTGTTGTCCTCTAACTTGCTACATCTATATAGGTGTATATCTTGTGTTGATACAACCTTGAGGTTCTTAGTGGTAATCATCCTTTGGTAATGATGCATATTTGTATGTGAGTTATATCCTTTCATTCTTCAAAAATTGCATATCTCTTTGTTTGGATATATCTCTACATCTACTCATAGCTTGCTTTATCTTGTGTATCTTTTGGTATCTCTTACTATGATATAGATCCTAATAGTAGTCCTAACTTGTGATATCATCTACTAGTAGTTCATATACATGTAGTTCTAGCCTTGTTTATAATTGGTATCTTTGCTCATCTAGTGGTATTTCACTATATGCTATGCTTGTATCTTGTCTCATACATGCTCAAGCTTGTTCCTCGAATTGCATATCTACTATCTTGAGTTGATTATATAACATTATGATGCAAGATACATAGATCTACATTGTATGTAGAAATTGGAGTATTTTTGGATTTTATGCAGATTTTTCTCTAGTTTTAGTTTTTGATGCAAAACTAGTGTTTTTCATGCAGAAACTACCTTCCGAGCAAGGCTCATCGCTATGTGACCGGCCTAAATTGCACGTCCAAAAGTGGAGGCGGATTTGAGGTAGTCGAGCTTTTACATTTATAAACCTGAATCCTTCTAGGCCCCCGCAACTTTGCTTACGGGGTCGAACACAGGGACAAGGGGGGTAGTGTTGAGAACCCAGAATCGACACGCTACACTCCGGTAGGTATGAAGAGATAATAAATTCCCTAGGGGAATCAGCAAGATGTCACAAACAAAACAAAGAAAACTATCTCCAACTGGAGCTACAAGAAAGATTTAAGGTTTTTAGTCAATTAGCAGTTTTTAGGGGTTTTCATGCAACAGAAACAGGAAGATAAAACTAAAGCTAGACCAAGGTACGAAGGATAAGGAGACATTTGATGGGGCAGGGCGAGGAGGGCGAGGGAGGGGACGCGGCGGCAGCCGAATCCCTAGCGGTCGAGGAGGTGGAAACAGTGGGAAGGCAGCCGATGAGTCGATGGTGACTCCTCCTGGAGGCTCAAGGGTGGCCGAAGGAGAAGGGAGCATGCAAGGGAACCCATGTATTCCTCAAATCCCAGAGATCTCCTCGATGATGGGGGCTTCGTCCTCGATTAAACCCAAATCCCCACAGGCAGGTCCTTCGAAGAATAACCCTGGAAACGATGTGACATCTTCCTTTGCAGATTGGCTTTGTGCAAGCCGTCAAGGTAGATCGATTGTAGACTTCTCGGTCATCAACTTCGTTGAGCCAACTATTAGAGATGGAGCCAAGTGTGGCTCGATCTATAGCCAGGAAGGAGCTTCCCCAAACTGGAGTCTATATATGTCTGCCAGATTTGCCAGCAGGAAGCCTTTTAAAGGGCAGTTTAGTTGTTGGATCAAAAGACAATGGAGACCTAGTGGGACCTTCGAAATCGTAGCTGAGGAGAATGAAGGGTTCATTATCAAGATGCCGTCGGCCACAGAGAAGGATCGTATCCTTGATGAAGCATCGTGGACAATGGATGGTGCTCTCATCATTGCTCAAGCTTGGGAACCAGGGTCTGCGCTTCAGCTCCTTTCCTTTGATCGTGTCCCAATCTGGTTGGAGGTGGATAACCTTGGAGTCCTGTGGACAATCGATGGGATCGCCAGTGTGGCCAACACCATTGGGAGGCCACTGGACTTCGTGGAATCCTCACTCACAGCCGGTTGTATGGATTCCGCCACCTTGTGTGTGGAAATTTCAGGCTCTGACAAGATCCCCAAGACTACCTTGGTGGAGGTTGATGGAGCTACAAAGTAGCTGAAGGTTAACATTTTGTCGAAGCCTCTCTTCTGCTCAGGATGCAAACGCTTTGGTCACAAACAGGGTTCGTGCCCCCTGGTTAGCAAACACATGATTCCTCCCAAGGAGGTTCAATTCCGATTTGGGAAGCAAGGTGTTCGACGTTCCAAAAACATCCAAGCACCTATTGCTGAACAAAACGAAATAGATGCTAATCAGGAGAAGGATGATGAAGCCATGGTTGAGATTGCACAGTAGGTGATGAACACAGTTCTTGATGCCACACTGGAGAATCGCCAGACGACCCTCTCCCCCTCCTTTAAGGAACCTGATATGTACGGTTCCTCTCCAAGCTTCAATGCAGGTAGTCTAAACTTGGATTGGGAGTTGGAGCTCTACAGGAGAAGTGGAAAAGATGTCTCGGAGTCTTTGAAAGTCAACAGGATATGGCAAAGTTGTGGTTTCTCTATTGATTATAAACAAAGAAAGGTCAATCTGTTTGAAGATTTGTCTCAGGAAGATTCAAACTCAGAGGTCGACTTCGACCACTGGGGTTCTGACTCTGCTGTTCTCGATCACCCAAGATCCAAGAGAAAGAAAAAGGTAGGAAGAAAGAAGAGGGAGGACTGATCTAGTCCTTTGCTTGCTATTCTGCTATCTAAAAAGAGATCCTGTTGTTCTTGACATATGGGTTTGGCAATTGCTTTCTTTGTTCTGCCCTTTTCCACTCTTTGAAGGTGAATTTATTGCTAAGTGGTGAAGTGGGTGGAATAGAGAAGGCGGGTTGGATTTCTTGTTTGAATTGAATAGGGGTTTCTGGTTCTGTTTAGCAGATTTTGCTTGCCTTGTTAGCAGTGGGCTTGTTGATTGCCTTCTGAGGTCTGGTGCTCAGCTTTAGAGTCGATCTACTCAGGTTAATCTCTGGTTTTAGGCCAGGCTTGTGGTTCCTAGGAGTCAGGTCTGCATTTTCACCAATTAGGTCACCTGAGTTTGATGTACTCCTGTTAATCTGCTTGTCAACACCCTTTCTTTATGGGTGAGTTTAATGCATATGTGGTGTTGGAAGGTTGGATGACTTTGGTACTCAGTCTTGGGTGTCTGTTATTGTTTTTTATGTTTTCTTTTCTCCTTTGGTCTTGGCTTCCTGCGTGAAGCCTGGTGTTGGTTTGTAAGTGCTTATAGCACAGGTTTGAGGGGGCTCTTTTTCTCGATACCCAAAGTTTTGGCACAAGATATAGTAATAGGATTTTTTACCGACCAAAAAAAAAAGTACGAAGGATAAGACTTTAGTAAAACAAGTGGTAGCAATAGCATCCTGCACCCCTCCTCTCAGAGCAAGTACCACTAACCAAGCATCAACACCCCTCTCGAGGTTGCTGGACTTAAGTTAGAGCGGAGTGTACTGAAACAACTCCGTTCCAGGCACTCTCATACTCCAGAATCGGACCAAACACTAGAGCCACAACACAACTCTCGAAGTTGTTGTGACGGGAAAACATGATTCGGTAGCTAAGTGAAACCAGATTGTAAAACTTTTATAGCTATTTTCTTAGCACTCATGTGCCCCCCGTGGGTCCTGAATGACAATGCTCTACGACCGGGGTTATTTCTTCTTCTGGCAAGCAACGACGGAAAAGTCTGTCAGCACAAAGGTGAAACAGGTAGGGTTCATCCCAATAATATTGTTTTATGTCATGAAGGAACTTCCTTTTGTCATGGTAGGAAGCAGATGGGTGGATAATCCCTGTGGCTAGATAATTGATGATATTCGCATACCAAGGGAATCCATGGGTGGCCTTCATAAGCTGGTCGTCTGGAAGAGAATCCCGGATAGGGATTTTATCTTCTTCTTCAACCTCGATACGACTGAGATGATCAGCTACAATGTTATCCACTCCATTTATATCCTTAAGTTCCAATTCGAATTCCTGAAGCATCAGCACCCAGCGGATGAGCCTGGGTTTGGCATCTTTTTTTTAATCAGGTATCGAATGGCGGAGTGGTCGGTATAAACAATGACCTTAGAACCAATCAAATACGAGCGAAATTTTTCAAACGCGTAGATGACAGCCATAAACTCTTTCTCTGTGGTAGTATAGTTTTTCTGTGCTTCATCTAGCGTTTTGGATGCGTAGTAGAGGACGTAAGGTTTCTTATCAATTCGCTGTCCTAAAACAGCCCCTATAGCGTAATCACTTGTGTCGCACATGATTTCAAAAGGTTGCGACCAATCTGGGGCTCTTAGAATAGGTGCGGAGATTAAAGCATTCTTGAGGGTGGAGAAGCTTTGCATACATTCTTGATTGATGATGAACTCTTTGTCTTTAGTCAGAAGTTGGGTCATGGGTTTTGCTATCTTCGAAAAATCTTTGATAAATCTTCTGTAGAACCCTGCATGACCCAAGAAAGCTCTTACTCCCTTTATATCTTTCGGTGGTGACAGTTTTGAAATAACATAAATTTTTTCTTTATCCACCTTGATCCCCCTGTCACTCACCCTGTGCCCGAGGACAACACCTTCAGTTACCATGAAATGGCATCTCTCCCAATTCAGGATAAGGTTTGTTTCCTTGCAGCGTTGCAGAACTTGTCCAAGATTGATTAAATAGTTATCGAAGGAATCTCCATAAACTGAGAAATCGTCCATAAACACATCCATGACGGATTCAGTTAAACCGGGAAAGATGGCAGACATACACCGTTGGAACGTAGCGGGTGTGTTACACAACCTGAACGACATTCTTCTAAAGGCATATGTCACAAAAGGACAGGTGAAGGTAGTTTTTTCCTGGTCTTCTGGGTGTATGGGTATTTGGTAAAACCCAGAATAACCATCGAGATAACAAAAATATTTCTGATGAGCTAGGCATTCCAGGACTTCATCAAGGAAGGGTAGAGGGTAGTGGTCTTTCCTCGTGGCTTTGTTCAGCTTCCTATAGTCAATACACATATGCCACCCTGTTACAGTCCTGGTGGGCACTAACTCATTTTTGTCATTAAGCACTACGGTAGTGCCTTCTTTTTTTGGAACAATCTGGATAGGGCTGACCCACTGGGAGTCAGAGATAGGGTAGATTATGACAGCTTTGAGTAATTTGAGGACCTCCAGGCGAACCACCTCCTTGAGATTAGGATTCAGTTTTCTTTGATGTTCATGGGATGGCTTGAATTCTTCAACCATTGGAAGTCTGTGCATACACAGGGCTAGATTTATGCCTGTTAGGTCAGTTATCTTATATCCAATGACCTTTTTATGCTTCTTCAGCTCATCCAGAAGCCTTTCTTCCTGATCTTCTGTAAGGGTAGAGATGATGTTGACTGGGAAAAGTTTTTCCTTATCTAAGAAAACATGTTTAAGCCCTGTGGGTAAAGTCTTCATTTCAGGGGCTTTTGGTGGCTCAGCTACTTCTATAATGGTAACAGCTTTAAGTTCTTCAAAAGTGGCCTTTAGTGCTTCTTTGACCTTTTCTAAATGTTGCAGACACTGTTGAACTAGTTCGTTCGCAGAGAATTCAACATACGGATTGATTAGGACATTCTCTAGTTCGTCAGCTGGCTCGGATATTTCTAACTGAGACATTTGTTGTATTGCGTCAAGAAGAAAAACCTCGTCTTGGATACTAGGGCCTTTCATGCTATTAATGACTCAGAATTGAATTGCTTCTTTTCCGAGCCTAAGAATGATGGTGCCAGCTTCGACGTCAATAAGCGCCCTGGCAGTAGCGAGGAAAGGTCTGCCGAAAATAATCGGGTATCTCAAGTCTTCTTTAATATCCATGATAACGAAGTCGCACAGAACGTAGGCATCCTTGCCTATCCGTACTGGGATATCTTCAATGATCCCCAGAGGTGCGTTTACGGTGGAATCAGCTAATTGAATAGTCATTGTTGTGGGCAGCAATTCGGTGAAACTCAGACGTTTGCACATAGAATAAGGCATGATGGATATGCTGGCCCCTAGGTCAGCTAATCCTTTTTTAGTAGATGCATTTCCAATGCAACATTGGATTCCGAAGGAGCCTGGGTCCTTCTTCTTTTTTGGCATCTTGTTTAAGATGATGTCAGAAGTGGTCTGAGCAAGCTTAATAGTTTCTTGCTCCTCGGTGATGTACTTTCTTAATAGTAAGGTCTTGAGGTATTTTGCCCAGGCCGGCACCTCGTAAAGAGCATCAAGGAGCGGGATATCAATGTACAGTTTCTTCATCGCCTCCTTGAACTTTTGAAACCTGGTGTCCATCTTCATTTCTCACAGTCTACCTGGATACGGGATTCTTAGTTTATATTGCAAAACTTCAGGTTCTATGGACACTTGGTCTTTATCTTTTCCCTTTGTGCCCTCTGAGGGCTTCTCCATTCCTTGTTGCAGGCTCTCATTCGTCATAAAAGCAGGAGTATCATCATTATCCAGAGTGATCTTGGTAGTCTCATGAAGAGTGCGTCCCGATCTCGTGGTGATAGCATTCAACTGTTCATGTCTGTTCTGTCCATGCTTAGGATTTGATTCGGGCTGCCCTGCAAATGTACCTGCCGGAGGCTTCAATTGTGCAGCAATCTGGGCAAGGTGGGCTTCTACTACTTTTTGTTGTGCTTGCAGATTAGCGAGCATAGTCTGTTGAGATTGTAGCATCTTCCTTATAAAGGATATTTCATCTTCCAGTTGAGAAGGAGTATTTTTCAGAGGACTTTGTTGTTGGGCTTGTTGAGATTGTTGTGGTGGCAGCGCTAGCTGAGGTTATTGAGTATGCAGTTGTGGATGGAGCAGAGGATGAGTGTACTGATAGTAGGCCGATTGGTTCCTGGGGTAGTTAGCCCTAGGGAAGTTATTCCTGGAGTTCCCTTGATTTTGGTTGAAACTGTTTGGGAATCCAGGTGGTAACCTACTAGAGGATCCCCCCTGTGTCTGATGTTGTGGATTAGCGGTCCCAGCAGGGTTTCCATATTGAAATCCTGGATGATTCCTTGGCTGATTAGGTTGTAATAGACTTGTCCAGGGATAGAGTAGATGGAGTTGACTTGTTCCGGTAGTTGTTCTTCAAACTGGTTAGTGATAGGTTCATATGGTTGTGGTGGTGGATGCAGATCCATCATCACGTTATAAAGCATACCGCAGGAATGGGTCGGATGGTCAGAAGTATGACAAGCCTCACAGGTTCCTGTGGCGGCCTTGACTTGTTGAACTAGAGGATTTTTCTTCTTATCAAACTCTCCGAGAGAAGTCTCGAGAGCTTGTTTTTTATGAACTATGGTTTTCAAGGCTTCAACTATTACCTTCATCTCTATTGATTCTTCAGCTTTGTAGACCTTGAGGACACCTTTACCGGCTGACCGTCCCCAGTTGGACTGGTTTTCAGCTCTGAGTGTATCAATTTTCCAGGCGTCCTCATAATTCTTTCTCATGAAGTCTCCTCCAGATGAGGAATCCAAAAACTGTTTAATATCATCGCTCACTCCCCGATAGAAGGTTTCTGTCAATTGGTTCTGGGAGATTCCATGATGGGGGCACTTTCGCTAAAGTTCTTTAAACCTTTCCCATGCTTCAGCGAGGGTTTCTCCGGGTAGTTGAGAGAAGTGATTGATCTTCCCTCTGATCTCATAAGTCAGTGAGGGGGGAAAGAACTTCTCTAAGAACTTTTCATCTAGGGGGGGCCAGGTGGTTATTATGGGTTCCCTGTCAAGTGAGTTATACCAACTCAGGGCCCTCCCAGACATAGTGAAATGGAACAGATGAAGCATTATCACATCAAAAGCGACTCCGGCTTGCGGAACCAGGCGGAACAGTGCCTTAAACCTTTTCAGATGATCCATTCAATCATCTCCAGAACCTCCAGAGAAAGAGATGCCTTGCATGATCTGGATCCACTGGGTCCGAATCTCGAAGTTGGGAATATTGATAATTGGAGGTCGGACCGGGTCGTTATCCTCATAGTTCTTTGGGACAGCGTAGTCCCTTAGTTGCTTGTTCCTTAACTCCAACTGCGCAGCTTGGTTTGCTGCCTCAGTTTCAGCTCTGATGCGAGCTTGCTCTTCCGTACGAATATCCGCTTGGATTTGGGCACGAGTGTCTCCGATGAGTTGTTCCTGTTGAGCGGCGATGGCGGCATTTACCCTCTCCATCACCAAAGTAGCCTGGCGTTGTTTGTCAGCCATTTGCCAGGCTCGTTGGCGATTGAGACGAATGCGGCGATGGAAACTTCTCTCTACCTCAGAGTCAAACTCCGGATCAGGGGAGAATCTACAGTTATGCAATGATTGCATGCACGTTTTCTACCTGAGTAGAGAAAAGAAAACACCTTTAGATAATGGTAAAGATATAATGGTTTCAATAAGATATAGGCTTATGATTAAAAAGAAAGTGTAAAATCCTAACCAACTAGGAAGGTACTAAATGAAATTACAACGTTCCGTTGTCCCCGGCAACGGCGCCAATTTTTGATGGAGCTTCCACTTACGTGGAATTGCGTGCACCAACTAAAAATCCTAAAGATAGTAAGTCTCTAGGTTTAGCCTTGCATATACTAGATAAAAAACTCCACCCACGTATGCTAAGATACGTGGAAGTCTTATCGTAGTATAGTTAAGGGTCGAATCCTCAGGACAATGGTCTTTTTGTAAGCAATAAGATAGAAAACGTTAGAATTTCACTTAATCACTTACTAGTAGGCATTTAAATCGAAAGTTGGGTTTTGTTGTTTTAAACTAAGAACATATAAAGTAAAGAAAGCAAGTAAGTCTAAGGAGTTAAACTATGATAAAAGTCACTAGGGTGTGATCAGATTTTCACCGCCACTACACATGGATCCACACATGGAAAGCAAAACATAACCTGCAAAAAGAGTTTAGTCAGTTAGTATCTTTGTAGACTTAGTTTCCTTTCGGAGAACTAACTACGAGAAGTGTGGGAATGTTGCAACGCTAGCCATTCCCGAACAAATGGTCACCTACTTTGCATCATTCCCTTCACAAAGTGTGTTCCTCGACTTACCAAAGTTGCACTTTCATACGTCAACTGATTCCATTTCATAGTATGAAAGTGCAACGAATGATAGTGAGTTTACTCCACTTCTTGAGATACACTTCTAGATACTGAAACAGGTGCATGGTGGATACATGCACCAAGAACCAACAAAAAATGAGTTTTGAATCTAACAGTACAAACGTAGACAATTCATACTAAAAGATAAAGGATAACACAAGTTGGAGATCAAGCAACATGCATTCATTAAACGTTTGATGTCGAACTAAAAAGATAAAACTCTATATTACAGACTATGGATTACATTTACATGATATGAAAACATGGGTAGTGGGGCTACTCCCCGCACCCTAGTGAAAGAGACTACTCGCTCATGACTAGGACAAAGAAGGAGGCAAGAAGAGAGAGAGAGTGCATCATCCACATAAAGGAGAGAGGAAAGTCAACCCCTTGGAGAGAGAGAAACGATCCACCAACTTCACAGGTTGCACGATGATGAGATCTCCCTCTTCCCACCTTCTTTGGCAGAGAGAGAGAAAGTAGCTTCGAGATGGAGTATGGGTCTCAGACCGGCAGCCCCAGGGCGGAGGATGGAAGTAGTAAGTGCTCTGGAGTGATTGAAGCAGCCTTTGGACGTCTGAAAACTCCCCCATATGGAGGACCCTTGGGGTCTTATTTATAGGCCTTAAGTGAAGTCCAAACGGTTGGAGACCGTTTGGACCTCAAGATTGTTTGGACGTCAAGACCGTTTGGAGCTTGAGACCGTTTGGACCTTGAGACCGTTTGGACCTCAAGATCGTTTGGACCTTGAGACCATTTGGCTTCATGCGGTCTTGGGATCGTGTAACACCATGCGGTCTCAGGACCGGTTGGCTTCATGCGGTCTTGAGACCGGTTGACTCCATGCGGTCTTGGGACCGATTGGCTTCATGCGGTCTTGAGACCGTTTGACTCCATGCGGTCACGGGACCGATTGGCTTCCTGCGGTCTCGGGACCGTTTGACTCCATGCGGTCTCGGTACCGATTGACTCCATGTGGTCTCGGGACCAATTGGCTTCATGCAGTCTTGAGACCGTTTGAGTCCATGCGGTCTCGGGACCGTTTGACTCCATGCGGTCTCGGGACCGATTGGCTTCATGAGATCTTGAGACCATTTGACTCCATGCGGTCTCGGGACCGATTAGCTTCATGCGGTCTTGGGACCGAGTTAGTCTTTTATGATCTTTTTTTGTTTTTTTCTGCATAAAAAAAGGGAAAAGTTAGTCTGATGGTGTATTTACAATAAAGGGGAAAATTTAGGGATTATGTATAATTTAAATTTAGAAAGAGTATGGAAAACTAAAGAAAAAGACTAAGATAATCGTCCAAAATTGGAGGTTATCAGTAACATACTAAATCTCAGGGTCTTCCCTACAATTTACCCATATTCTATCTTTTCATTTCTTTCAAGTCCTTTTGGACCAATTTCATAAACTTCCCTTCTTTTATATTCTTTTTGGACTCCTTGTGCAATTTGAGCACAATTCAAGGTTGAAATTACCTTTTTCCCTCATTTATGATAATAAAGGGGTATTTGCACAAATAACCCACTTAATGTAATAATGGAGGACTAAAAATACAAAATGGAGTTTTATTAGAGATGATAAGTAGATAATGTTAATGTGGAAGCTTTTTGGATAAATATATTAACAATAATGTGTATTTGAGTTAGTGTGTGAGAACATTAACCTTAATTGTTTCTCTCTCCTCAAAATATGATTTTAATTCATGAAAATATATTATTTAATTGAGAAATGATTATTGAAATCTTAATATGCTTAATATCTCGAAATTTACTCACATGTTTCATAAAAAGAAGTCTTTTCATATAATTCATTCATTTTAATATATTAATATACTCTTTAATGAGAAATATATTTATTAATGGCCTTATTGGATAAAAATATGAAATATAATTATATGGCATCGTTCTATATGCTAATGTGAACCTATGGTCCAAATTTGGTGGCTTTTGGACTTCGTTTGACCCTTCAAATCCATTCTATAATCTTTTAATATAGTGTAACCCTAGTATTAAATTGATATCATCTATTTGATGTGTAACGCCAATGTTCCATTTATTTTTCTTGTCACGCGGTCAGCCAGCTCTTGCGCTCATCATCCAACGGCTATTATTTGATCTTGATCTTATCCGACAGTGGACAACTCATCTCCTGCCTCCAGCAACTGAACAGGCAGGCCGCTATATGCTTCTCGACCTCGCTCTTCCTCTCTCCTTCTTTGTTTAACGTGATCCCTTCACCGTTAGCTCCACCTCACGCCGCCGGTTCGAACGAGCCGTAGCTCATCGCCCCTTTCTCCCTGGTGGCTGTAACATCCCTGACCTGGGTTATGAGTCAACCCTAGGTGTTTTGCCTAAATATGTAATTAAATCTTTGTGATTAACTCTGAGCATGTAATTAAGTTTCTCAGAAACGTATATTTCAGTATTTGCTCCTTTTTATTTAAAGTTGTAGCATTGTTTTGATATACAGGGACCTATGTGCAATTTACCCAATTAAAAGGGTTAGTTTGCAATTTGCACATGTTGAGATGTTCCTCTAATGATGAGACATCATGAGAATCTTTTTGGTAAAGTTTGAGGGATTTCCCAAGCTAGGACGCCAAGGTGCAGCTGTGGAAGCAATCCCAGTGCTTGAAACCTTAAATTGGGGTAAAATGCAATTTACCCAAATTAAGGGATGCAATTGTGAAATATTTCATCTAAATGTATCTTTTTAGACTCTTGCCATCATTAAGAGAAGAAATGATGAGGAAGTCACCTCAATTGAATTATCAAGTTATGAGATATGCCTTGTGATTGAATAATCAGGGTATATGTGCAATATTTCTTTATGTATGTATCTCATTATTAGCTTTCTCTCCTTTACCTTCTTTTCCTAAGACCTTAAGAGAAGGTTTGTCCTTAGAATAAAGAGGAAGGGACGATCAAGTAAAGAAGGAGGGACCTAGTTGGAATTATGGACAACTTATGAACTAATGTTGAAAATCCTACCCCATGTATATAAGCTCTCCTTCCCTTAGTTGCAAGGGAACTCACCCTTCGTTCCCTTACTGTTTCATTTCACCAAAGACGACCAAGGACTGCCTTGGAGCTAAGGAGGACGACCAAGGGGTGCAAGGTAGGTCTAAACCTCTCTTCTTGCCTAATTCCATGGTTAGAACTCGAATTCAAGGTCAGCTTCATGGCTAACTCTCGAAATCCTATCTTTCTAGCCGTCTTTTTTCATCCTTCCTTGGAGTTTTCACCTTGGCCAACCTGTGGGAACTCAAGGACGCCATTAAATCTTGGAGCTTGAAAGCTTGGAGCTCAAGAAGCAAGCTTTAGGCGGGTTTTATAACTCTAAACCCATGCTTTACTATATGCATCCTTTATATGCGGTTAGATGATAGTCTTTCATGTTCCTTACTGTTCTTTGCTATTTTACAAGCAAACCCATGGGAAATTCGTACTGTTCTTGAGCTAGGAGATGAAGGCGTGATTTCCAAGAAAAACCCACCGCTTTTCTTTTCCTTAAACGGTCCTAACAGTTTGCTCTCTCGGACTCAAGACCGCGAGGTGAGCAAACGGTCTCGAGACCGCGACAGGGCAAACGGTCTCAAGACCGTTTGGACCCGTTGACCGAGCGTGGATCATATAAGAAATCTGTTCCTAATTATATAGGCTATTTATCCTCAAAATTTAGGAGACTAACTCCAAAGGAATCGGGAGATATGACCTTTTTACGTCACAACTTTAAATGAATTAATTGCTGATTTTCAAACGGTCTTAAATTGCCTTTTTGGGCAAACGGTCTCAAGACCATGTAAGGTCGTTGACTAAGCGTTGACCGTATGATATTACTGTTCAAAATTACGTTAATTAACAACTCACCAAGTTTGATGGTCTAATTCCAAACGGGCTAAGAGTTGAAGGGTGAATACTAGGGCTAACCCTAGATGAAATCAGTACTGAAATTATGGTGACCTAATTAGGGTTTTTAGGGTTGATTGACCTAAACGGTCTCAAGACCGTTTCGGGGTCCCCCAAACGGTCTCAAGACCATGAGGGCAATCAACCAAGACCGTTTGGAGGTCTGGGGTCAAGGATAGTTGACCAATTGAAGGTACAATTACACCAAATTACATTGCAATTAAATATTGACATGATCATCAACTCAATGGGTCAGACCTTGATGAATTTGCACTAGAATCCAAAATTGGATGGGCAAACGGTCTCAAGACCGTTTGGAACTCATCCAAACGGTCTCAAGACCGAGAGGACAATCAGCCAAGACCGTTTGAAGGTCTAGGGTTAATTATTTTGACCAATTGAGGACCCAATTGCAAATAAGTTATCAATTGATTAAAATACTGATTTAGTAACCCAATCATGGTTCAATCTCTATCAAATCACCTTAGATTTTAATGAAATCTTGGGAAAACGGTCTCAAGACCATGTGGGGTCCACCCACATGACCTCAAGACCGTTTGGGCCAAGTTTGGACCCAATTCGAGCTCAATTGAAAGGTTCAACCTTGTGTTGATGCACATTGTTGAGTGTTGATGGGTGAACATTGATAGACCCTAATTGAATCGATTTCAATCCTACTTGGTCAACAATTGAGGGTCAATTGGTTGACCAATTGGTCAAGCATAATCTTGATTAACCCAATCCAATAGGTGGTCAACATAGATTGGACCTTTTGAAGGTTTCAACATCGTTTGACATTATTGGTTGCACCTTTGAGCCTTGTTGAAGGACCAAGCGGCTGAGACCATGAGAGCCTCGCGGTCTCAAGACCGTGAGAGGGCTCGCGGTCTCAAGACCATGAGGGGGCTCACGGTCTCAAGACCGAGAGGAGGCTCGTGGTCTCAAGACCGCGAAGGGCCTCGCGGTTCTGAGGTCAAAGAAGGGCAAACGGTCTTCATGACCCTCGCGGTCTCAACTCAAATTGGTCTTCGCGGTCTCAACTTTAACTTGAACCAATGGGAGGCTTCGCTGTCTTGAACCCTTAAAGAGGCTCTCAGTCTTGAAGCCTAAGGGGGCTCGCGGTATTGGAGCTAGAAGGAGGCTCGCGGTCTTGGAAAGTCAAAGTGGGCAAACGGTCAACACTTCCAACCGATCTCAATTCAATTAATGATTAATGATTGAAATTAATCAATGTGATTCAAGGTTGACCACATTCAACCATTTGATGATGTAAATGGTTCAATGTTGCTCAAATAAAACCCTAATGATAATCTAAGATAAGTAAGGGATTATTTGACTAAGGGTTTTGACCATGATGATGATCAATAGGATGAAGTACCAATATACCCCTGAAGGGTCAATTGAGTTATACCTTGCTCAATTCAAACCCTAATTACATGAGAATGATGTTTTTAGTCATAATGACTCTATCCAACTTGATCTAGTCTAATATTACCATCAACCATTAGTATGATGAAAGAGAGAGTACTCTAGAGAGAGAAAGTACCCTAGAGAGAGAAAGTAACTCTAATCACATAATGATGATGTTTTTGGCTATGTTATCCTATGATGCCTCAATCCAATCTGTTTTAGAGTGATGTTGACATCACCTAACATTATGATGAGAGAGAAAGTACTTCTAGAGAGAGAAAGTACTTCTAGAGAGAGAAAGTACCCTTTTTAAGTAGAAACTCAACTAAAGCATCCCCAATACACAGAAATGAGCATAATTAGGGTATGATCCACCTGTGTGAGATCATAGAAACCCTAATTATGATAAATGATGAACCTTTAACTAAACCAAGAGCATCAATGAAGATGTTACTCATACATGATGATGTTATGAGTTTAATTCACCTTGATGTGAATAGTAAACCCTAATTCAAGGGTGATGACATGTGATGTGAATAGTAAACCCTAATTCAAGGGTAATGGCATGCTTTTGAGTATTAAACTCTATTTGATTTGAGTTAAAGATTTAACTCTTATGACAAGAGTAGGAAGTACATTCCTTATTGTTGTATTACCTTTATCAGATGTATTAACCATGCAGGTTCTGATATGAGGGTAATCATATCCAGGTTTGGATGTTGATGTTATATTCATTAAAAGCATGTTGTTAGCCTTATGAATAAGTAAAGTAATCTGATGCCTTGCCAGTGGCATCCTATGCTGATAATGGGCTATGAGAGCCATGAATACCATCAAGGTCATGCCTTAGAGATGACTTGTGATGAGGATAATGAGAAATGATGATTGATATGAGTTAGGCCTGTTACATTTAGTATTCTTTATTTATAGCTGCTATGCTATTGTTATTGTTTGCAGAACAATGTATGATGTTAAAGAATACGGAATGTACCTAACTAATCAAGTATAATGTAGAGCCCTGATCATAGATCCATCATTGTCAAAAATTAAGTGATGGTGAAATAGGTTTTCCTCAGGGAACTCCTGGAGCACATACTTTTGAGTATGTGGGGTACATGGATGTGTAGAACCTTACATCCTAGTGTAGGAAAGTGATGTAGATGTGTAATCCATCCATCCATCACTATATTTCCATATCGTATCAGTGGTAGGTAAACATGAAACCTCCTGATGACGAAGAAAGCACAGATATCCGTATCAGTGGTAGGTAAACATGAAACCTCCTGATGACGAAGAGAGTAACGAACGCCACTGTGACTCTAGAATAGCGAAGGACCAGTTTACCCTGGTGAGCTATAGTAGTAGAGACACGAGATGTCCTACAAGTGATCCTCTTACTGACTGAGGAAGGTGAAGGTCATGAGAATCCGGCTCTCTTAATGACCTATGTATGATACTGACGTGACTTCTCAGCAATCAGTTGGGGTATGAGTGGTAAGCCTCATCTCCACAGGGCATAATGTTGTTTGTAAAACATAATCAACATGAGGTATAACTTGTTAGAGATAACTCCAAGTTAGTTGATTGATGTTACATTGCAATAGTGTTTATATTCTCCATATCTCCTAAATTGTAGAGATCTTTTTATACCTGCAACTGTTATAGAATGCTTTGAAGGCTTTACTATTTAAAATAATATTTGATGTTATAATAAAGCTTCTGGCGAAGAGTTATAACTCTCGCTGGGACAATTATGTATAATTGTCTCACCCCGTAGGCTTCAACTTTTTAGGTGGACGTCGGAGACGAAGGAACCAGCCTACAGGTGACTAGTCTCAGCAGCAGCAGCACCAGGGGCAGCAGTAATCTCAGGTGGAGATTTGTTCTGCCATGTGGTGTAGTTAGAGTCAGTCCTATGTGTCCTCTGTACTCTCAGGTCTTGGAGTCTTTTGTGTAGTGATCTTGAAATTTTGTATCTGGATGTATATAATTACTCAAGAAGTAATTATCCTGAGATGTAAAACAGTTTATCCCTCTTTATGAAAGAAGCTTTTATGGATCCAAGCTCTTATCTCGAAAAAGTTTTAATTTCCCGTGATTTTTGTCTTCCGCTGATTACTGATTCGCTTCCGCTACGTTTTAATCGTGTTTATGTCATGGTTTGGAGATCAGAGCCCACAACTAGTGGTATCAGAGCTCCAGGTTCAGTCGAGTCTACAGAGGCATAGGACTTAGGATGTCGAGTCTACCTTTAGTACTCCTTCCTCATCTAATAGAATCTTCTGCTCCTCAGGAGAAGAAGATACATAAGAATGTCAGAACATCGTGAAGAGCACGTGGCAGAGAGTAGTGCTAGTGTGCCTCGAGGCGGTGCAAGAGTTCCGAGAATAGAACAACCTGCACCTGAGTCGCCAAGAGAGCCACCCCAGTTCGACCCAGCTGACATGAGTGATCCAGTTGTACAGACGATGTTCGGGCAGTTCATGACTGCCATGACACATATAACCGATAGGATGCCCATTCCTGTACCTAGGACACCTGCCCAGCCTGAAGCACAAGGTATTGGTAAGACATTCGAACGACTTCGTCGTGTCGGAGCTACCGAGTACTTCGGAACTGCCGACCCTGCAGATGTTGACTTATGGTTGACAGAGTTGGAGAAGGCTTTCAGGATTCTTATGATTCCGAAAGCTAAGAAGGTTAGACATGCTGTCTACCTTCTCAAAGGCAGTGCTGGTCACTGGTGGAACATGGAAGAGCAGAAGAGACCTGGAGTAGAGTTCTCATGGGAAGAGTTTCGTCGGGAATTTATCAATAGATATTTTCCAAAGACCTTCCTAGATGAGAAGATCTCTCAATTTGAGAAATTAAGGCAGGATATGATGAACATTAGTGAGTATGAAGCTAAGTTCATGGAGTTGTTGCGGTTCTGTCCGCACATGGCTGCCACGGATGAGGAAAGAATCAGAAGATTCGAAAAGGGTTTGAATTTCGATATGTCAACCCCTATGTCTGCCTTAGAAAACAGAGAAAGATTCTCTACCTTCATTGAGTCAGTCCGAAGGATAGAGAGATCTGTGGTTGAGAAAAGACAAACCCATAAAAGACATCCACAGTTCCAGGGTTCTTCATCTAGGGATTCCAAGAGACCTAGATTCTCTGCACCTAACCCTCCACCACCCAGATCGAGTTTTCAAACTCAATGGACACCAAGCAGAGGTAGAGGACGGAGTCAACCGCTTCAAGGGACGCACAGTTCTGCATCAGTGTCAGTTACTGGACCACCCAGACCACAGCAACAGGAGAAGAGTTGCTACAACTGTGGTAAGGTGGGACACTTGATGAAGGATTGCCGTTCTAGGCCTGTCGGTGTGACACAACAACCCCCGAGACAGAATCAACAGGGATCTCAGAATAGACAACATCAAGGAGAAGCTCGAGGACATGGACAAGCGTCTCAAGCTGGATCATCAGCACCACCTCAACACCAGGCGACTGTGAGGTTCTATGCTATGAACCCACCTGAGGCAGTGGTCAATCCACGGGTAGTGGCAGGTCAGATGAAACTTTTATATTCTGATATGTCTACATCCTGTATTGTATCCGTTCTGATTGATCCGGGTGCTACGCACTCTTTCATCACTCGTGAAGTGATTCGTAACTGCTATATGACTGTTAGTCATAGGACGGATAGTTTGTTGTTAGAGACTCCGATAAGTGGGTCTGCCGTTTTGCAGGAGATATGTTCTCCCTGCATCCTCTTCTTTTCTGACCATCGCATTCAAGTGGACCTTATACCACTTGATATGCAGGGATTTGATATAATCCTCAGGATGGATACCTTAGAAAGGTATAGAGTTGTCTTGGATTGTGAGTCCAAGTTGGCTGTGTTTGCTGATGAAAGCAACACATGGATCTTTCAAGGTGAAAGAAAGATTCTTCCCACCTGTCTTGTATCAGCTATGGTTGCTGATAAGCTGTTGAGGCAAGGATGTTATGCATTCTTAGACCATGTGGTAGATGTTACCAAGGAAAGTTCTAATCCTGCTAAAGTTCCTATAGTCAGGGAATTCGAAGATGTGTTTCCTGAAGAACTTCCTGGTATACCACCACCTCGGGAGATTGATTTTGAAATCAATCTGATCCCAGATACGAAACCCATAGCTCAAACTCTGTATAGGATGGCGCCTGCCGAGATGGCAGAACTCAAGAAACAGCTTCAAGAGTTACTTGAGAGAGGTTTTATCCGACCGAGTACTTCACCTTGGGGTGCTCCGGTCTTGTTTGTTAAAAAGAAAGATGGGTCAATGCGGTTGTGCATTGACTACAGACAACTCAATAAAGTAACAATAAAGAATAAGTATCCTCTGCCGAGGATTGATGATCTCTTTGACCAGTTGCGTGGTGCAACAGTCTTTTCAAAGATAGAATTGAGGTCTGGATATCATCAACTCCGTATTAAGGATAGTGACATATCCAAGTCTGCCTTTAGGACAAGATATGGTCACTATGAGTTCACGGTTATGTCGTTTGGACTAACCAATGCACCAGCTGCATTCATGGAACTCATGAATAAAGTTTTTCGACCTTTCCTTGATCAGTGTGTTGTCGTCTTCATAGATGACATACTGATTTATAGTAAGGATGCCCAGCAGCATGAGCAACATCTTCGCCAAGTTTTTACCATGCTAAGAGAACATAAGCTGTACGCCAAGTTTAGCAAGTGTGAGTTCTGGCTGCCGGAGGTATCTTTTCTTGGACATGTAATATCCGCCTCGGGAATTCGTGTTGACCCTACAAAGGTAGAATCTGTTCTACAATGGGAACAACCGAAAACACCGACGGAGATTCGAAGTTTCTTGGGGTTAGCTGGCTATTATCGAAGGTTCATTAAGAACTTTAGTTCTATAGCTTTACCTTTGACCAAGTTAACCCGGAAAGATGTTTCTTTTTCTTGGAGTGATAAGTGTCAACAATCTTTCCAGCTGCTGAAGAAGAGGTTGACAAGTGCACCTGTGCTAGTGCTACCTGAACAAGGAAAAGGGTATATAGTTTTCTGTGATGCTTCCAAGAATGGACTAGGATGTGTGTTGATGCAGGATAAACAAGTGATTTCTTTTGCTTCCCGACAGCTTAAGAAACACGAGGAGAATTATCTGACACACGATCTAGAGTTAGCTGCTGTGGTCCATGCCTTGAAGATCTGGAGGCATTATCTCTACGGAGAAACATTCCAGATTTTCACAGACCACAAAAACCTTAAATATATCTTCTCTCAGCATGAGCTCAACATGAGGCAACGTCACTGGATGGAGTTAATCAAGGACTACGACTGTACAATTGATTACCATCCAGGTAAGGCCAATGTTGTTGCAGATGCCTTGAGTAGGAAATCAGCAACATCAACCATGAATAGAGCACAACTAAACTCTTTAGTATGCTCTAGGAGAGATATGCTTATCTCTTTAAGGCAAGACAATGTACAGTTGAAGGTGTCATTGCTAACCGGTTTGTTAGCTGAGATGCAGATTAAACCTACTCTAAGAGAGCTGATTAAAGAAGCACAGCTAGGTGATGTTGCAGTTCAACATATAAAATCTGAGTATGGAAATGAGAAGCAAGATGGTTTTCATGACTCAAAAGATCAAGTAGCTTGTTATAATGGCAGAATGATAGTTCCGGATGTGGACAACTTGAGGAAGTTAGTCCTGGAAGAAGCCCAGTCTTCCATGTATGCTATGCATCCAGGGAGCACCAAGATGTATCAGAATTTGAAGGATTTGTATTGGTGGCCTGGGATGAAGAAGGACGTTGCAGAGTTTGTTCTGAGGTGTCATGTGTGTCAGCAAGTTAAAGCTGAACACCAGAAGCCTGCAGGGACAATGCAACCTTTACCCATATCACAGTGGAAGTGGGACCATGTGACCATGGAATTTGTTGTTGGCCTACCCAGGACAAGCAAAGGACATGATTCCATTTGGGTAATTGTTGATAGGTTGACTAAGACAGCACATTTCTTACCTGTCAAAACAACCTATTCTGCTGAAAGGTTATCAGAGTTGTATGTTAAAGAGATAGTGCGTTTGCACGGAGTTCCTGTCACAATAGTTTCTGACAGAGGTCCTCAGTTTACCAGTCATTTTTGGGAACAGTTGCACAGAGCCTTAGGCACTAAGCTGAGGTTTAGTACGGCCTTTCATCCACAGACTGATGGACAGTCGGAAAGGAACATACAAACCTTAGAAGACCTATTGCGAGCATGTGTTCTCCAGTTCACCGGAAGTTGGGATCTACACCTAAGCTTGATAGAGTTTGCCTATAACAATAGCTATCAGCATAGTATTGATATGGCACCTTATGAAGCCTTATATGGTAGACACTGTAGATCACCTTTGTGTTGGTTTGAAACTGGTGAGCATCAGTTGTTAGGTCCTGACCTTGTGCAGCAAACCACAGAAAAGATTAAAGTAATACAACATAAGATTAAGACTGCTCAGGATAGGCAGAAATCTTATGCTGATAAACGTCGTAGACCTTTAGAGTTCCAGGTTGGAGACAGAGTGTATCTCAAGATCTCACCTTGGAAAGGGGTCCTTCGTTTTGGAAGGAAGGGGAAGTTAGCTTATATGGGGCCTTATCCAATCATTGAACGGATTGGAAAGGTAGCATATAAACTAGAGCTTCCCCCAGAATTACAGAGGTTACATCCTGTGTTTCACATTTCTATGTTGAAGAAATGTCACCCAGACACCGAGTCAGTTCTACAACCTATGGAGGTAGAATTGAATGATGACATATCCTATGAGGAGGGACCAGTGTCAATCCTTGATAAACGAATTAAAAAGTTAAAGAAGAAAGATATAAGTCTTGTGAAAGTCCTCTGGAACCATCGTGGTATTGAAGAATCCACTTGGGAGTTAGAGGATGAGATGAGAAGGAAGTATCCTGCCCTTTTCTCTTAGTATGTTTTATCGATTTCGGGGACGAAATCCTTGTAAGGGGTGGATAATTTGTAACATCCCTGACCTGGGTTATGAGTCAACCCTAGGTGTTTTGCCTAAATATGTAATGAAATCTTTGTGATTAACTCTGAGCATGTAATTAAGTTTCTCAGAAACGTATATTTTAGTATTTGCTCCTTTTTATTTAAATTTGTAGCATTGTTTTGATATACAGGGACCTATGTGCAATTTACCCAGTTAAAAGGGTTAGTTTGCAATTTTCACATGTTGAGATGTTCCTCTAATGATGAGACATCATGAGAATCTTTTTGGTAAAGTTTGAGGGATTTCCCAAGCTAGGACACCAAGGTGCAGCTGTGGAAGCAATCCCAGTGCTTGAAACCTTAAATTGGGGTAAAATGCAATTTACCCAAATTAAGGGATGCAATTGTGAAATATGTCATCTAAATGTATCTTTTTAGACTCTTGCCATCATTAAGAGAAGAAATGATGAGGAAGTCACTTCAATTGAATTATCAAGTTGAGGTTTGAGCTGATCATAGAAATTCGTTGACAAATAATAGCATCAGAGCTGGTCATTCTGTTCATAAGGCTAATTCTTTGGCAAGCAATGGTACCAGAGTTGGTCATTCAGTTGATACATCAAATATCAATCATGAGGTTGGAGGTGGTCATAGGGATTCTTTGGCAAATAATGACATGAGAGCTAATCATTATGTTCATAATGGCAATATAGATCATGAGGTCGAAACCAATCATGTAATTGATGAGGGCTTCGAATTGGTTGATGAAGAAACTACTGCTAATCATGATGAAGGTACATAAGTTTCTAATCAACAATTTACACCAATTAGCTATTACCTCATATTTTAGCATTTATATGTATATTTTAAAAATAATTGCCTCATATTATTTTAAATTTTTAGGTGGTGTTGTTTATAATAAAAAATAAGGCTATTCTAAGTGTCTTCGATTATGGAGTAAGATAGGGGATGCAAAATTACCAATCACATTGGATGAAAATGGAGAACCAATTGGACCTCATCAAAATGACTTGTCTTCTTTTTTGGGAACAATTGCTAGAAATTCACAACTGGCACCCTTGGATTACTTGGATTGGCGACAGGTACCAGCTGGAAAGAAAACTAAAATATGGAATTATGTCTTGGTAATATATTTTAGTAAAATGTTATTGAAGCGTACATTTGTTTTATTCATTCTATTTTTCATTTAATAGAAGAAATTTACTATCAACCCAAAGGGAAAGAAATCAGTTCAATGCATAGTTAGGGATTGTTGGAGAAACTTCAAATCTGAAATCAAAAGAAAAAATTATATGCACCACAAAGACAAAATAGACAGACTTAATGATTGTCCTTCCCGTGTTGACCCATTGCAATGGGCTTTTCTTGTGAATTTCTGGGACTCTAATGACAGAAAGGTAAGATAATTAGTTATATATTATGTCTTCTCTTAGTTTTCATTGGTGATAAGGTTAATTTTAATGAACTGCAGTTATAGAGTGCAAAGAATAGTATGAGTAGAAAGTTTGTTACCACACAACATACATCGGGGTCGATGCACTATGCTTGTGTGAGAGCGAATGTGAGTGATTTTCCACATAATGATAATAATATTAGAACACATTCACACTCTACTTACACTTTATTTTTGTGTTAATAATAGTTGCAACAAAAGAATAAAGGGGGTCGCGTTAGTCGATTGCAGTTGTTTGTTGCTACCCATAAGAAGAAGGACGATACTCCTATAGATGAAAAATCAGTTGAACTAATTGTAAGTATAAAATTATTCATGATATATTTGACTTTATTTGCTCAATTTTTTATCATCATTATGGTTACTGTTGTAGGACAAGTTACAATCAACAATTGAAAACAATGATGCAAATCTTGATGAAGATGAAATTGCTGATCAAATATTGGGTGCAAAGAAGGCTCGTGTGAACCATGAGACTAATGAGTTTAGTCAGGCATATGTGGAGGGTTTTGAAGGTACATTCAAAGACCTACAACACATATGCGAGTCACAAAAAATAGAATTGTCAGATCTGAAAAAAAGACAAGAACATCTCGAAGCAATAATTTTGGGAAATTCAAGCGGAGTGTTCCATTTCAAGCAAATCAAGTAATTATTCAAAATTTTAGTAATAATTATAAGTTATGATTTTATTAATTTGATAAGTGTTTTGTATTGTAGAATATGGAAACAACCAGGAATGAAGGAACACCCATGCCACAAAAGTCATGTAGCGGAACCACCATTACAGAAAGACAGGTTACTAAAAAAAAACTCCTAATAACTTTGATTCTTGATATGTAAAATTTTACATTGTAATCCATACAAATTATAGGTCATGAGGTTGTTAAGTTTCGATGATGGAACGTCAATTGTAGCTCAAAGACAAGTGATAGGCGTGAATCCTGACCTTATAATAGGACGAGGAAAGTTAGGGTCTGCATTTGTTGTTGTTTGCATTGGTGTGGCAATTAAACCTAAAGAGCAACAAGTTAGACCATTTGATAATTATCAAATCATTGAAGATGCAATCGAGTCAATAATAGCTTGGCAAAAGAAACTACTCATTGTTTGGTAATTTTTTTCTTTCAATGTGCTATAAGTGTAACATGTCTATATAATGGTTTTAGATAATTATTTTTGTTATTGTAGGTAAAATGCTTGGAGCGAGGCAAGCGAGGAAAACAATAAAAGTTCATTCAGAATTCTCTAGATGATATTTTTCCTCTTTTCTATAGGTTTAGAATAAAGTTTTTGTTAAGAGAGAGTGTCATGTGTGACTGGAAGGGGCCACTAGGGCACAACTTCTCCGTTCCTGGGGGAGGGGGCTCGGTGGCCTGGGTGCCCAACCTTGCTCCCCCGGGGTTACCCCAACCTAGCTTCAGTTTGGATCACTTCTCCTGAGGGTGCTTCAGGTCGTTCTTTCCTTCTTTTTCTCCGCCTCCTTCCTACGGCGGCTGGGAGGGCGATCTTAGATCCAACTTCTGGCTGTGCTTGGAAGCGGTTCCGATCACTATGGTTGCTTTTAGGTGGTTGTCGGCGTTCTTCATAGGTTGTGGAGTCGACGAGAGGCATCTTGGGGTTTCCGATCCTACTGCTGCGGCTGATGGATTTCTTCCCCCCTATATTTTATTTCCATGTGTTCCTTCATTTTCAGTTTGGTTCAGTTTCCATTGTTGTCAGTGGCAGCATCTCTGCCCTTTAGTCGCTGGTAATCGGCCTTTATCTTGTCGGCGGCAGCGTCTCTGTCCTTTTGTCGTTCATCTTTTTAGGTTAGTTCTTTTTAGGTGGTTGTCAGTGGTAGGTTTCCTTTGCCTTTTAGTCAACGACAATCGACGTTTCCTAGTTGTTAGGTTTGGTTTTGGTCCTCCTATGAGAGTGCTTGTTTTATCTGTAGTGGTCGTTTATTAGTCGTGTCATGCCTCGGGTTCCTTCTTGGGTGGATGGTGAGCTCGGGTGCCTCTTGGTGCTTCAGGCAGAGGAGGAGTAAGTTGGGTTTGGGCTTCGTGTGGGTCTTCCGCCCCCTGTTCATAGTGGTGGTCGGGAGTGGTGGTGGAGTTCCCGGCACCCTCTACTCCCCGCCTTTATATCCGCATGAGCCATCCTTCCTTTGTATCTGCATTGTTGGGGTTTGGCCTCCTTCCCGGGTCTCCTGGTTGGTGGAACCTTAGTGCTCATCACTGGTAGTTGTGTTTCTCGTCCTTTTTTGTGGGGTGTTGTGCTTGTGTTGATAAGTCTATGTCGTTGCTTTGTGGTCGAGCTGTTTGTCTGGTAATCTTTCGTTGTCTTCATGATGGTAATCTCTGTCAGCGTCTTTGCAAACTCCTCTCCAGATGTATTCACATGTTCTTGTAGAGTGATGAATTCCATCCCAGATAGTTGTTTTAGACAGCCACTATAAGAGGTGGACGGTGCAGAAGCATACCTATCACATCCCAATCTGAGCCTTGTGCTATGTTTTTCCGCAAAAGGAGTTGCTTCTTGGTTACATGATGAGAGTTGTCTATCTTGTAGATGTCGTATGGCTTACTTTTAATGATATTGAGCTATTTTAAAATAAAAAAAGAATAAAGTTTTTGTTTGATGTAAAGCTTGTCAATTCATTCGATATAGAAAGGATTGTCATCCGAACCACCATTACAACATTGTTTTCCATTTCTCTTGCTACATAAGATCGTGATATGAATATTCTATAGTATTGGTTAACATTTAGACCTCTTTTATGGAAAAGAATGATTTATTATTTGGTTTTCCTGATATAAGTTGTTTCTCTCTTAATGCTTCTATGAGGGAACTTCATTGCACTAACTTTCTTTAGTAACATATGGATTTGAAAATGTATCATTTATGACATTTCTAAGGCCATACCAAATTGTACAGTGATACTTTGCTCTTAGTTTTAACATAAAAACAACTTCCTTTCTTATGTGGATCTTATTTTCAGTGGATTCAATATCCCAATGCATTAGTTTTCCTTGTGTTTTCTGTAAGGGTTACCCATATTCGAAGATGTATTCCAGTGCATAAATAACTGTCGATTGAAAGTATTCATCCTTCCATGAATATTGTATTTTAATGCTTAACCTGATGCTTGTGACCTGTAAAACTCAAATTAATCCTCAAGTTTGTTAATGGTTATGCATGTGGATCTAAAAGATTGCAATATCATCTTCAAGTTAACATCACTCAAAGGTAATGCGTACATGAACGAATTTACACTATTAATGGAACAACTCTTAGTGTTTACCTCCCCTATTTTTGTATTATTATGAAACAATAAGATATATATATATATTTATTTATTTATTTATATATTTATTTATTTTAGTTATCATACATTTTTTTATTTATCCTTGCTCATTTCCTAAATAGATTATAAACCATGTTATTTCTACCTATTTAAACTAGAAAAAAAAGATGATGTTTTCCTGTTCTGTTAAATGTTTTGCCAACTTCGTTATATGTTCTCATCATTTCTTAACTTGATATCTAGCTTGGAAACCTCCTAATAGACAAGACCATGAACTCCAATGAACCACACTCAAGGTAGCCAATCTGGAGTTCTCAGAAAACTCATTTAATCAATCTCGCATTGGTATTTCAGATTGTTGTTCATGTACCATGAGGTATTATATACAAATAAAAATGTTACCAAGAAAGGATGAATATATTTGATGCCTAAATTATCTTTCTCTATTATAAGGCAATGACATGTCATTTTAAATGTTTCTATTGTAGAATTCTTACACACAAGAATATATTTCATGTTTCAGCCTTGTGGTCAAAGAAGAAAAGATATTTCTCACTATTGTGAATATGTAAAGGCACATTAGATTGATCAAATACTAATGTGGCAGTTTGTTTATGTATCTACATGTTGTATCATGAAGCTTTATTCTTCCATGTTTTTTTTGTTTAACTTGCAAGATTGTGGCTCTATGGGAGTTCAATGCCCCTCCAAAATTGAGGCTCTATGGTCCTCATACAAATAGTGAGAATTTCAAGAAACCAAGTTAGTATGATATAACATGTCATGTTTCAAACATCAAGAACAAACAAGTATACAAATTTGCATTTAACTTCTTCATTAAATAGCATAAATTAGTAAGATGAAGATAAATTGATAATGCTTAAGACTGAAAACTTTGGGCTATAACGTTCACAGTTAAGAGATTAAATGTCTCTAACACTGTTACTGTAGTACAGACCATCTAAATCTTTTATCTTGAGTAGCCAGTGTGATCTTTATTGAAGGAGTTTGGCATCTCTCACCTGCATCGGTAATGTATGTTTGGTATTTATCTACTTTTTGTGGATGTTCTTGTGTTGTGTGAGATTTAATATAGTTATTCTTTTTAGCCAAGCTTATCAGGGATCTAAGGCCTTAAAGGAATTCCAGGTGTGGTATGGATATGATTTTTTTGTTTGGCAGGGGATTTTAGTGGTTTGTTTTTTTTGGACCCAAGGTCATCTGCTGCTCTTTAAAAAATGGGTCGATGGTTGTTAGAACAGCCATCATGCTTGAAATGTGATGCTAGGATATCTTTGGCTCAGGTGTTTGCATAATGGGAGACGGATCATGGACAAAGTTAGATGGAAGTTCACTTCAAGGTGGATGTCTCAGATATTGAGGCACATTGATGATGTAGACATGATCACTACAATCCAAAAGATGAGATGGGACAAATTTCCCAACAGTGTTCTAGTTAGCTTGTTAGAAGAAAGTGTAAGTGTTATCTGACCTTCATGTTTTCATGGTTGATATTTTCTCTGACACCCTGTGGATCTCTAATCTGTTAAAGAAATAGGTTTTGGAGGCTTCCTCTTAATATATGAGCTAATTATGGTTGTAATGCTGATTATTGAAGTTTGTAGCTTGAGAAGTTGGACAATAACCAATGCACGTCTGAATCACAACCTAAATATAATACAAGTAAGATTTTGGTGACATGCTTGCATCTTTATGCATTTGGTCATCATTTCTTCACTCATATTTTTTGTCCAAAATAGTCAAATTCGTGCAGACTTATAACTTTGTTACCTTAAAATTATCGAGTGTTGGAGGGTATTAAAATGGACATACACTAATGGATATCACTTACATTAGACAATATTTTAAGTATATATAAGGTATAAGATTTATTCTTTTGATCCATGGTTACATTTGGTGAGTACATATCTGGTATGATTTTTTTCAGGTGAGGCAAAATCTGGACTTGAACGTGAAGATCAATGTGTTGAGAAGGAGCTTCATATTTTTTTTCATGCACAGACTGCATCAAAAGAATTTACTGGTTTTAGGACCTTACTTTCTGATCATACTAGGCAAGTCCAACTATGATACAATTTTATGCATCTAGAAAGTGCATTATGGGTAAAGAAGTTTTCACAAGCAATAACATTTTTCCTCTATTTTGCAAAGTATCCGGTCCTTTTTCACCAAGTTCTTACAAAACCACTCTAGTCGGGTTTTTTTTTGCTTGAATTCAATGTGAAATTCACCAAGTTCTTTCATCATAGATTCTAGCACAAGAATGATACATTGTTTCTCTTTGCGGATGTGGATGTGAAGAGAGTCCTAACAACCAAATATAGTATGGCACACACAATGTACAAGGAAATAAGTAAAGATAGTTTACCCAATAAGATTCCAACTTGAGTCAGGGACCCTCACATACAAGTTTTATTGTAGTAAAAATGTCAATTGCATACTTCATCTGGTTAAAAATTGGAACATATAGTGAAATAGATAGAATATACATAAAGAAAGTGATGCACATTCATAAACAAAAAACCTAATTTTTTTTCCTTGCTCATTTCTCTTCATGTCAGGTTCTATTATGTCCCATGTATCAGTAGGCCTAACACAAGATACAAGGGTAGCAATAGCAATTTTGAGGTTGAGGAACGCACCCCTTCTTCCATCATTTGGTAAGTTCTTATCGTGCTTGTATATTTTCAATTTGTGGTGCTACATGTTAGTCTCCCCTCTCTTAAAGATGATTTATATATTTTTTTCGGATAAGTTGAACTCATTTCGCTTGATTATTTATTGGAATTGTGATAATTAGTGCCTCCTGGCTTTTCTATTTCTTAGTCATCTAGAAGATAAGTTCTTGAACTAACATTTTTGCCTTGATAATTAATTTGAACCACATCACATTGCTGAGGTGAGTTCATGATGAATCTGCTAATCTCAACTTCTAGCTCATCTTTTCACCGACAATTGTATCTTCTCACAAAACTTACTCTTTCATAGAGCAAATTGGAGGATGAAGGTGATTTCCTAGTAGGAAAATCACTATAGGGACATGATCATCTGGAGTAGCTCAATTTGAGTGCAAACTCCATAAAGAGGGTTGGAGTAAGGGATGAAGCTAAAGTTGTTGTTTCAAACAAGCCGAACCACACCATGTTGAACCCGAATCAAAATGCCATCCCTGAATCAAAATACCATTTGTGATGGTTTTTACTTTATAACGAATGCAATGTCCATTGCTTTATGAAATGTTTCACTTCATGGTCTCATATGTCATTAAACAGGTACAACATGGACTTAGATGACAACATTAAAAATTTATTGTTAAGTATGTGACATATGTCGATTATAGTTTCTTGCTCTTTGGAGATTCATTCTATATCTTGGGTTCAACTTAGGTCTCATTATACAAATTTCACGAAAACTGAATAATTTTTCCAATGAGTCATTTCTTTTCTAGAATGAGTCAATGGTCAGATGCAAAGATATATTAAACATGATTTGCCATTCAAGACCCACATGAAAGAATCATGTAAAAACAAATATAGCTTTTAAACTACTTGATAGTATTCAACTTCATGCATAAAATTCGAAACTTTTATCTTTATCTTTCATATATATAGTGAGATAGGGTTCTCCTTACATCTGAATAATGTATACGCCTTCCACTTATGATCACTGAAAATTTAAAACGTTTCTTTACTCCTTTTCAAGAAGCCATTTCTGCCAGTAGGATCCCTACCATCTCCTCCCAACTCCCATCATCCATGGGCAAAATCACCCTTATTTTTGCTATCTTGGACAACCTAGCACTTTTTTGCACAACTCCAACAACTCCCCAGAGTTGGACCATATGTAAAGACTTATGGACCAGGAAAAAAGGTAATTTTTAGGAAGGTGAAAAAAATGGTGAAGAAGGTGGTAAAGGTAATCAAGAAAGGGGAGAGGTGAAAAGAGTAGATGAGGAAGGTGTATGCCTTATCATCTATACCTCTTTTCACTAAGTATATATTACAAATAGAAATTATAAGATCTTTATTTTTTTCTATACTTAATTTCTAATTTTATACTTATATTGGATTGCAGCCTTCTTAGAAAATTGAAGTATTTGTGTCAATGCTTATTTTTGCATGCTCTGACACTAAAAGGCTTATTGAATTAAGTAGAAGTAATATATTTGTCCATGCATCCTTTGTATTTGCCAATATTCTTTGTTCCTCTTTAGTTTAACATAAGATTCCAAATTTTGTATTGATCAATTTAGTCTACATTCTAGGTTGGCGGTGTCACCAACATTTTATTCTCTTGCGTGAAGGCTAGGTACATAATGGTATGATGTACTGACCATATGTGACTACAATTGATGGGAATAATATATGATTTTTTACAAACTCTTGGATATCTATTCACTTGTCAATTACTTGGGCAGTGAGAACTCTTGGAACTAACAACAGTAGCAAGTAGGAAAGTAATTGAGGTCGTAGGTAGTTGATAATCTTCTCACTTTTTGGTATTTTTCTTGATGACTTCTCACTTTTTGATTTTTTTCTTGATGACTTCTCAGAGGTCATTATATTAGATAACATCATTATGTAGTCTTAAAGCCAAATTGCCAAATTATATATATAATGTGTTTTAACAATTTGCTGAAAGACCAGCTCATGCAACTTGTTTTGTTCTTTCTGTTTCTTGAAGAAACATATTTCTGTTGAGGTTTAGGTGGATCAAACTCTTACCACTTCTCTCATAAATGTACAAACTCAGTCTACGATTTGGCTTTTTAACTTCTCACACATACTTATAAATGGAAAAGCGTTGACTTATGTTCATCAAAAAAATTTTGCAGGATTAAGAGGCTGCATATTGAGGCAAATGTGTAGTTCTTTGTAATTTGAAATGGTTTGAAAAAATACGCTCTTAACCACAAAGGGACGATGCTAGAGAGGTGGGCTTCTATAGATAACAACATAGCTGGCCTAAGTTGTACATTCATTTTCATGTTGAATATGTAGCAAGGTAAACAATGATGCACATATCATTTGCGATTACCGATACAGTACGTTTCACATATAGTAATTCATTATAGTTACTGATGGTCGCTATCTTGGAGCTACACTAGATCGAAATGGGTTGCGTCCAGGTCGTTACTACATCACAAATACTGGACGGGTTATAATGGCTAGTGAAGTTGGAGTCGTTGATTTCCCCCCCGAAGAGGTTAGTAAGAATGGAAGACTCAATCCAGGAATGATGCTCCTTGTAGATTTTGAGCACCACCAAGTTGTTGATGATAAGGCCTTGAAGAAACAATATTCTTTAGCAAGGCCATATGGGGAATGGCTAACAAGCCAAAAGATATGTCTCAGTGATGTTGTTGATTCAGTACCACAACCTGAGAGGGTCTCACCTCCCATTTCTGCGGCAATAACAGTAAGCTTATTAACTAGATTTTGTTTGAGTTTGAGTTAGGAAGTGTAAAGATAAACCAGCATCACAATTAATTATTTAAATAAAGTAAGACAAAGCTGCCAACACCAAGATGTTTCGATCTCTAGTTTCCCAAAAAATGTTTTTATATCTCCTGAATCAGTTTTCAATATCGCAAGCGGTTCAACCACCTT
Source organism: Alisma plantago-aquatica (assembly GCA_963693085.1). Taxonomy (NCBI): domain Eukaryota; kingdom Viridiplantae; phylum Streptophyta; class Magnoliopsida; order Alismatales; family Alismataceae; genus Alisma; species Alisma plantago-aquatica. The sequence goes on along the minus strand of OY856412.1, from coordinate 25,723,013 downwards.
TTCTACACTTTTATTTTGTCTAGGGTATAGAAATTTGGGTGTTGACTATTTGATCATAGACCACTAATGCAGAGGATCTAGCAAAACTATAGAAATAACCATATCTGGGTGCGAGTAATGCTAGGATTATTAACCTTCTATGGCTGCAAGATCTGTATCATGACAATGTGTACAGGCTACATGCCTCCTTCAAGAGATACAATAGCCTTTCATCCAAATTCCTATTCAGAAAGAACTTGAACAAATATTTAGAGAATTTTTGTGGGGTTGATAACTCTCTTTAAATTTTTTCAAATCTTAGGGTCATCATATGCTCAAGGTTAGACTCATATAATGGGCTTGCATCTCTATGGCTAGTCATCTGATTTGATCATTTGAAAAACCCTTACAATTTCATCAACCCTTGCCTCATACCATTACTTGGAAATAGGTTCGGTGCTGATATCTGGGTGCAAAATGGGTGTTGTATTGTCTAGATGCTCTTCTGACAATGGCCCACCCAAATTCTTCTAAAAGGCTTTTAGTTTTAAACTTTCAAAATGTACCAATTTAATTTTCCTTTTTTTTTCTAGGCTCGTGGCAGTGGCACGACTACAGACCAAACTGGGATCTATGGTCTTTTGCCTCCATTAAAGGCTTTTGGGTATGCATACAATGCTTTGTTTCTTTTTATGTGCATGAAGCAAGAATATGTATTAATTTCGAGTTTATGATTTCTTATATTCAGATTCTCTATAGAAACCCTAGAAATGTTGTTACTTCCAATGGCAAAAGATGAAAGTGAAGCTCTTGGGTCTATGGGAAATGATACTCCTCTAGCTGTCATGTCAAATAGAGAGAAAATTTCTTTTGAGTATTTCAAGCAAATGTTTCCTCAAGTTACAAACCTACCAATTGACCCCATTCGGGAGAGAATAGTTACATCTATGAAATGTATGGTGGGACCAGAAGGTGATCTAACTGAAACAACAGATAAATAGTGTAACCGCCTATCTCTTGAAGGACCACTACTTTTGACTAGTGAAATGGAATCAATTAAGAAAATGAATTATCGAGATTGGCGTAGCAAGATTTTAGATATTACCTACTCAAAGGATCGTGGGTTTGACGACTTGGAGGAGACACTAGATAGAATCTGCTCTGAAGCACAGGAAGCCATCCAAGAAGGTTTCACCATATTGGTTTTGTCTGACAGAGGTAAGAATTTTGTGAAACATCCTCTATACAGTTCATTACTGAGTACTGCACTGTAATGCTAAATTTTCAATATAACCAATTTCGAAAACTGCATTTCTGCTATGGATTGTCCTACTGTTGGAATGCTAGAAGTTATTCTATGTTATGGCAATTGATCTGTTTTAGGTCTTGACCTATTTTCCATTCCCAAAAAATGCAATGAATAGTACGATTTATTGTGGTGTGTTTTGTGCTATATAGATATGAATGGTTTTTTAAGAACTTATGGTTAGTGTTTCACTAATTGCTATAGGTGACATTTCAACTCTTTTCTTGTGTTGATGGTGATGTTTCAGCTTGTATAAATTATGTCTTGTTACTTGTGATATTCCAAGGCTTGACCACATATTAGGTCGCTAGCGCTTCAAACTTTTATGGTTTGGCATTCCATTGTGTGATGATCACCGTCTGTGTTGTATCTATAACATAGAGGAGAGAAAAATATCTCTCAGATTTTTCCTGATTTGTTTAATCAGCTATTTTAGTGTAAAATTTCTTCAGAAAGAGCAACCTCAACTCAGAGCTGACTTATGTTTCTTTTGTAGAGTTCGCATCAGAGCGTGTTGCAGTAAGCTCTCTTTTAGCAGTTGGTGTTGTTCATCATCATCTCGTCTCAACACTAGAGTGCACACATATTGGATTGATAGTAGAGTCCGTTGAGCCATGCGAAGTTCACCATTTTTGTACTTTGGTTGGATATCGAGCAGATGCCATATGTCCATATTTGACAATTGAAGCTATATGGCATTTACAGATTGATGGGAAGATTGCTCCTAAAGACAGTGGTGAATCTTATACTAGAGAGGAGCTCGTTCAAAGATACTTCAAAGCAACCAACTACGGCATGATGAAAGTTTTGGCTAAAATGGGAACATCCACCTTGGCCTCTTATAAGGGTGCCCAGATATTTGAAGCCCTTGGCCTTTCCTTTGAAGTCATTAACAAGTGTTTTCTTGGTACTCCAAGCAGATTGGAAGGTGCATCTTTTAAGATACTAGCTAACAATGCACTTCGCCTTCATGAATTAGCTTTCCCCACCCGAGTATTTCCTCCTAGAAGTGCTGAGGTGATGTCAATGTTGAATCCTGGAGACTATCACTGGAGAAATGATGGTGAACTACACTGAAATGATCCAAAAGCCATTGCGAAGCTACAAGAATCTACAAAGTTAAATATTGTGGCGGCATATAAAGAATATTCTGACCGCATTACTGAGTTGAACAAGGCCTCCAATTTGTGTGGCTTATTGAAGTTTAAATATATGGGACGTAAGATTAGTTTGGATAAAGTGGAGTCGGCTAAAGAGATAGTGAAGCATTTTTCCACAGGGGCTATGAGCTATGGCTCTATATCTTTGGAAGCTCACACAACATTGGCCATTGCTATGAATAGATTGGGAGGAAAATCTAATACTGGTATTATCTTCTTTCACACATCTGAAACTTTGAAAATGTATGGGATGCATGTTTTAACCATCTATAGTCCAATCTCCTAAAATTTATAACTTATTATATACTATCACACTGAAAATATCAGATACATCTGTGGGTTGAATAAAAGTAACCTCCTTTTGCTCCACCATGATTTCTGCCATAATACTGTTGACTTATAAGTAAAAACCTATCCTTATATTTATGTGCTCCGGTGATATGTCAGCTTTACTGTCCAGAATTGACCATGCCCACATTGTTAAAAAGGTCTTTGGACCCTATTGTTGGGAGCACTCCTCGGAGCCCATGTGTTTTTCCCTCTTAATTCCTACTAGTTACATTTCTTATCCTAATAAGTCTACCATTAGTGTAGTTGGACATGCCCATCCATCTAAGATCCTCTTTAAGTTTGTCATTAACATTCTCACTTCCACTTTATTACATGTTTTATTTCTGTTGTAAGCCTTCTATTTCGACTTATCCACCTTACTCGTTTTCACTATGCCCAATTTTCAACACTTTCTTTCTCCATACTTCAATGCTTGTGACCCTAATCAACCAATGATGGATGTACAATTGGTTTCAAAAACTTGCCTTTCATTCTGAGCTGAATCTCGTGACCAAATAAAATCCTTAACTAAAAGCAGATACAACTCTTCTTATTTGAGAAACTGGACACTTTACCATATGAAGTATAATAACGAGAAAATAGTTATATATATTATATGCTAATAATCTAAATATGCTTCTTTGAAAATAGGCAACTTTTTTCTTGAATTTAATTTGAAATAGAAGATACAAATGAATTAGTACTTGTTGCATCTTTATCTGTCTTTTGATAAACTCAATTTATTCATGTTCGTTGATTATAGCTCTTATATAACTCTTTTTCTGTCTAAATTCTCATATAAAACTTGGTTTTCTTCTTTATTATTCCAGAAGCCTAGCTCATGGCGATAGCATCCTCTATGTTGGCATCATACTTGTGTTGATACGACTGATTCCATAATTATGCAGCAAGCAACTTTAGGGTGACATCTGGGGTCTCGCATGAGCATGTCCCTGGTTGATCAAGCCATAATGAACAAAACTCATCTACTTTTTTCCAGGTTGTGGTAGTTGTAGTAGCACGCCTTCATCTACACCCATGTTGCTGATGAGGGGGTATTGGCCTAGCTGATAGCTTTTTGGAAGATGACCCAACTTGGTGTCCCACAAACCAACACAATTTTAATGCAGTTGTGTTGTTGATCGAATTTCATTGGCAAATGTGATGCTAGTACAATGCTTGTATATGTGTATCATTTTTCAAAACATTGTGTAATAGGGGCAAGGTATACGTCCTCCCCATGTACATTTGACACTTCAATATAAATGAAAGTAAGTTTGCTGGCATAATGAGCATAACTTGGTCTAACTACTATAATGTTTTTATTAAAAGAACTTGTGTAATTACAAATTACACAACACATGAATAATTAAACTATGCATATATGTATGTGTAATAAATGGCACTACATATGTACCTAGATGCATAATCCAACTATATATATATATATATATATATATATATGTGTGTGTGTGTGTGTGTGTGTGTGTGTGTGTGTAGTAACCGCTACCTTTCCCTACACATTAACTACATATAAAATGGATCAAATTCATCTTTCTACTACATACTGACTATATATACAATTGTAGTCATACATTAGCTATAATTACATGTACATTTAAATATGAAAAGACAATATCTAGCTACGCTTCTAAGTACATATGTATTTGTAGCGAATGGATTATCTAACTACATATTTGATAAATATAGTTGAAGGCTTTAGCTATACGAGCTTATACTACAATTTATATATGTAAAGAAATATGTAGCTAAAGCCTTTAGCTAAAAAATATAGAGTTTTCCCTACATTTATTTTTTATAGTTAAAGTCCATTTTTTTAGTAGTGAGTACTGATATTTCTCAAGAATTTTTTAGCCTTCCCTGTAAGGTCATCGATAGTATTGACTTCTTTGGTCAGTACTACTGAGTTTTCTCCATATCATGTTCCTTTCTGATCAAGTGTCAGTACCATCAATAGACAAGTCGGTAGTACCGAGTTGTGTACTTTCTTGTAGATTCACCTAAAATTCCAAAAAAATGAAAATAAGCTCCCAAATAATAATAAATCTCACTAGAACATTATAATTATATTTATTTGATGCAATTAAGTGTCACATGCTAATGATGATAAATAATGCACAGATAATATTAAGATGAACAATAATTGTACAAAAATCAATAATAAACATCCTGTGAGAACAATAATTATTCAGTACATCAAACTCCCTCAAGCTTAAATGTTGCTCGTCCTTGAGCAACATGTCCTCGGATCTGTTTGAGACTAGTCAGCAAAAGGACACAAAATATGAATTTCTATTCTCAACTATCCCCACCTGGTAGTCCCAAACTGGCCTTTATTGACCACTGAACAATCAACTACTCTCAAGCAACCAAAAATATACATAAAAGATGTCCACCCTTAGATCAACAAAAAAACTATCAATAAAGTAGTTAATATCATAATGAATCAGGCATTCACTTGGTGCATCATATGATTCCCTATCTACATTGCTCTTTTCCTAACTACCAACAATTTGGCAGCAGTTATCCTTATAAAAATGAATGAGGAGATCAGTCATATATGTGGCCTACCAATAGGAGTAATGGATGGAATACAATAGGTGGCTTAGGAATCATCACAAGTAGCATCCAAATTATTTATGCAAAAATAAAATATGATGAACCTACTTGAATGAAGATGATTAGAATTGTGTGAATCCTAGTGCCTACTGTTATGGGTGGAATGATGCATGTATTAAAATGGATGAGAGTGAAGTAAAGAAGAAAATACATCATGAGGATGTTTCTGTTCTTTGTGAAATAGAATTCCAACCCAAGTTTAGCGCATCCTTTCTCCCTCTTTAATTCATAACATCAAAGAAAAATTATTTCTCTTTTTTTTCATTGGCTCACTATTTTAGCATCGTAGAAAGTTAGGCTTGGTCTTCACTAACATATCTCATTATTTCATATTTTTCCTTTTTGATTTTTCTGAGGGTATGGATGTGTATCCCTGCACTCGAAATTTAGAAGAAAAAAATAACCACATGATGTAAAATGAATGATGAAAAAGGTATGCAATCTACATGCAACTGTTATGCAACACGATGGAATGCACACAAGTTTTTTATGCACATTTTTCTTTTCATTTTGTAAATAATGCATCGAAAAAACTCATTATAATGTCATCTATTATTCCATGCAATGCAATCAAAAGGAAGCAATTCAGGTTACTTGATCATCTTAAGGCGGTGGATCAAAATGGATGGAAAATGGATGGAATCACATAATTAAGAGATAATGCCTGTCTTAAGCTATGATGTGTCCCTCTACTACTTACATGTGTACCAGTTAACCTTAGGATTTCTTTCTAAAATTTCAATTTAAGGTCCCCCTAATTATTTGATCAACTCAGGCTTAAAACCTATGTTCATCAACATTACATGAATAATTCAAATGTCCATTCATATCAAGTGTCCATAAGATGACTAACCCATACACTTCCTCTAGGTCGTGTAACTCGAGGATTTTTTGCTAACTAATCCCAATTGAAATTTTTAATTTCCATTGCAAAGCACAAAAACACATGAAGATGATAGAAATCATGAATTAAGCTCTAATATTACACTACATAGATGTGGATCCTACAAATTCAAAAAAAAAAAATCTAAAGAACAAAATAAAGAAAAAGCCATTCTAACACCCCCCAAAGCTTGAACTTGACTATGTCCTCATAGTCAAAATCTAAACCTAGAAGTGAAATAGGGGTACCAGTTGCTCTGAAGGGTGGATGATTGGTGACTCTTTGGATCAAGTTATGCTAACATATATCCCTCTTGTTGGTGCCACCAATTTGTGTCTTTTTTATTCCAAGATATGACATTCTATATCCTTCTTTGAGCTTGATGAGTTGGTGCCACTGACATGTGTGTCGGTGGTATCAACAACCTTTTTTGTAGCTCTATAAATCTTTTGTTGAGAAAAGTCATGTGATTATATGAAAATTATTGTCCTCTCTGGTTGTGGTAAACAATAGAGACCCTGAACAAGTCCTACCCGCTAAAGGGAGGGATGGCAAGAAAGAAACAATTGTGGGAAAGCTATTTGGTGACTAGTACACCAACGAGAGAGACAATTCCTTCATGTCCATTCTACAAGAATGGCACGAGTTCTAGGCGGCCAATGTGGACTTCCATAGAGGGAGGTGGTCTTTGCTCATCTCTAGGAGAGCAACATCATTCTGAAGTCTGTGGAGGAGCTGTTGCAGACGCCGTCTGAGTCTGTTGTTTGTGGAGGAGTTGTAGATGAGTCCTAGTGCAACTAGGAGTGCTATATGACTACAAAAGCAAGGAGATGTCATTGGACTTTCTTTAGGACTAGGTATATCCTCAAAACTATCCTTCTCATCTTATAGTTGTGGATACAATCTGCTATTTTATGGGGAATATGGTAGTAAAGTTTTTGTTTCCACTGCCTATTCTTTAGCCATATTTCCCAATAGTGGTATCAGAGCCACGCCAATCTACTATGTTTTTGGATAATCAATATGATCAGATTTTTGGTTTTATCCTTTGAATTATTGCATGGAATGCAAATAATTCTGTCTAATTAAATACTATACATAATCCCAAACTATTATATATGATACATATATATATATATGCAATTTACATGTGTCTCCTTAAAATGAGTTTTGGTGGTGGATGTGTAGCATGGTTATGGCCAATAACCCCTATTACCTATGCATGGTTGTGTTTTTTGATTAATCTATTTTATCTCAGTTTGCATACGATTCTATATCTTATCTTCCAAATGTAAAAGTTTAAATTCTCTCCTACCTTTGCTCCCCTTAAATGTAAGTTGAGGTTTCTCTATAATCATGTATTAGTAGGATAGTTTACTTTCATGTTACAATGATGAAGAAAGACGAAGTCAGATGACCATCGCAGAGTCATACTGATCAGCTGGTGGACCTAAACGATCAACTGGAGGAGCTAGAAGATGGTGGACAGTAGGACCAGACGATCGATGAGACGACCAAACGACCAGCCAGGAGGCGAGCCAATCAGTTCAAGGGTTGAACCGATAAACCCAGATTGGCGAGCATAGATCTTCATCAACAATAGATTTCTACATGTGATGTGGACCCTAGGTTGTGGTAATTCCTTGTGGCTCCAAGAAATTACATTAGTCTGGCCATAACCATCACTTTTTGTTTATCGCATGTTTTCATTGTGGGATGTAACATGTATATGATGTGTACTATGTATGTAGTGATTAGATAAAGTATATGTATTTATTAATACAAACTCCCTCAATTAAATATTAAGTCATAGATTCTTTCCAAAAGTGGCACGCATGAAAAGCTTGATCCACTAAGTGTGGGCACCTCAATGTTGGTGTGTGTCTATCTCGTGGAAGTGTGATGGTAGTAGTGTGCCCCCGCCAAGCGGGGTGCATTATTATCATGTCGACTTTTGGATCAGGCTTAATTGTGTGGTCTGACTGAGATTAAGCACTAGAAGCATGCAGATGATTATGGCAAGGAGTTGCACATATCATCTATCCAAGAATTTAATATGATGTAATTGGCAATGGTTGCCTACCTTGATAATTGACTATGGATGATGGTGTAATGGTTGGGTGATATTTGAATTGTTTTGGATCTTGGCCCACTAGAAAATTGTACACTAAAATATTCCAAATTGATATATGAGGGCTATCAATTTAAATAAAATAGTGACAGTGATAATTAATTAAAGACCTAGTTAAGATAATCAAAATTTTCAAATCAAATCAAATCAAAAAGTTTTTTTTTACAAAATCCAAAATTTCTCTTGTAGAATCAAATGATGAACAAATCAAAATTGTGAGCGGTCCTTAAAAAAGGGCAACTTTTATAGGACAAATTTCCACAACTAGTTTTGGACTTTGAAAAGGGTTGTCAATTAGAAGTGCAAACTCTACGTCCTTGATAAACCAATGCCAGAAATACCTACTCTAGATGCGACTAGGGCTGAATTAGATGCTTACTGACAGCATGTCAATGATGCCTTGGACACAAAGTACCTTGTGCTAAACTACATGAACTATGAGTTGCATGCGCAATGTGAGGACATGGGAATCTTTGAGATGGTAACACATTTTAAGAAAGTGAACCATAATATCACAAAGCAAGAAAGGGATGATGTTATAAAGGTTCTCTTTGAGTGTAAGATGACAGAGGGAATCTCAGTAGAAGAACATGTCTCATTATGATTGGACATGTGTATCATCTTGAAGAACTTGGATTCTCTTTGAGCCAAGAGTTTTCCACATATATGATTCTTAAATCATTTTCAAAATCATATAGCCATTTTATTTCATGAGACCATGTGAATAATATGGCTAGGCCGATGTCACATTTTCTTAGTATGTTGATTCATACCAAGGCAAAAATGAAGGAGGAAAAATCCATGATGGTGATCAGCAGATATGTGTCCAAAGATGAAAGTGAGGCCAAGAAATGTTTTGAGGCCAATCCCAAATCCAAATCTTCAAAATTGAAAATAAGGAGAAAGAAAAGTACAAGAGGAACCCATCCTTTGTACTTGAAGGCATTCAGGATGAAGAAGATGGGGATACAGATCTCCACTTCAGGTATATACATTATAGAGATAAATCTATCTACTTCTTCATCATGGATACTTGATACCATATGTGGATCTCACATATAAGCCTTTGGGAAAAGGTGAGGTAGAACTGTGAGTTGCAAATGGCGCAAGTGTTGTGGCCATTGCAGCAGGAACATGTAGTTTATCTCTGCCCACATGGATTATAATAGAGTTAATGAACTGCTATTATGTATCTATTATAAATAGAAACATCATCTTTATTTCTTGTATGGACAAGGATGCAATTGAATTCCATATTAAAAATGGTCGATGTTTGATTTATCCCTATTTTAGGGCTTCATCTTGTGTCATATTGCATTTCAATCACATCTATACTTCTTAGATTACATGTTATTTCCCCGAATATGCTTATTTCTACCAAATGCATTTATGGATGTTCTTTGCATCATTTTCAGATACTTGGACCATGATTAAGGTGAATGAGAGAGAAGGAAGGAGTCCTAGGGATCCTCCACTCATGGAGGGGTCCAAAGAAGGCCCCCAAAGCCCCCTCAAACTATCTTCAATGGCCAAGGATCGACCTCAAGCAAAGAAATCCTTGAATGATGAAGTTTGAAGATAAATTGCCTACTGCAGACCACAACACGGTCGTGGGATACCCCCACGATCGTACCATTTATTATGAAAGATCAACAAAGACAATAGGGAATTTGTACCCAGATTCCCACGGTCATGGCCATCAGTAGGGCCATGGCCCATTGAAGACACCACGGTCGTGGCCATCTGCACGGTCATGGCCAGTAGAGTAAAAACAACCATGGGCACACCCCCACGGTTGTGTCATTCATGTTCAAGAATCAATAGGGAATTGCTTCCAATTCACCACGGTTGTGGCCTATGAAGTTCAACTCGCTCGTGTTTCTGCTCCACGACCACATCCTACTCCTCCAAAACGGTCATGTTACCCAACACGGCCGTGGTGCTTCTCACCCACCACGACAGTGGCACTCTGCCATAGTCATGGCCACCTTCTACTTGGCCTCTTCACCACCCTTTCCATACCACGCCCATGTCCCTACTCCACAACTATCCCATTCCACCCTCACCACGACCGTGCTGACCAACCAACCCTACCATATTTTTACACTATTTTTCCTATCCTACCCCTACTTACCCTAGTGCTGCCCCCACACCTATATATACCTAGGTGGTAGCTGGGGCATGGGGTTAGATACCCTAGATCCACTCTAGCCTCCCCATTTCATCATCCATCCATTCCCACCTCATTCCCCCTCCATTTCACCATTTCCACCACCAAAACCCTAGTTTTCCATTGTTTTCACTCATTTCCACCATACATACATGCCATTCACCTACCTTGGAGGAGGGAGCTCAAGCTACAGCTTCTAGGAGGTGGATAAGGAGGAGTCTTCACTGAGCTCATCATGGTTTTTCACTCCTCTACTCATTCTTTCCCCTCTCTTTTTGTATTTTTCTTTGTTATGAGTAGCTAGGTCCCTTGGGTGGGCTGTTTGGGGGAAATTATGTTACTTTGATACCATGTTGGGGGAAATGACTTGTAAATGTTGTAATTCCATTTCTTAATGATTATTTATATTTCTATATCATTCTCCATGGATTTCTTGTTGTTTTGTGTGTGAAATCACCTAGAAATTTAGGCAAAATGCTTATATGTGTGAATTTTGAGATTTGCCCCTAGGTCCAATTCTTGGATCCCTAGGTTGCCTCCCATATTCCTACATCCTAATCAATCTCCCTAAACCTAAGTGAGAGATCTATGTAGTTGGATTAGATAATTCTAGTGCAATTAGCACGGATCCTTCTCAAGGCTAGAATGTGGGGGAATTGGGGTCCAAAACACTAATTTCACCTCCCCATTACTACCCTCGGCCCCTAATTGCCCTAGAAATGTCTAATCTAGAAACCTAGACTTGATTAGACTCTACTTGAATTGAACCTAATCCCTAACCCAATTGAGCCCCGTAAGGGTAGCAGGGGGTGTTAGGGACTAGTTCCCCTATACACAACCTAGAAAATCCATGGCCAGTTAGTAGTTTGGTTAATTCATTAGACTCTAACTTGTTGTTTGGTTTGGATAATATAAATGGAATCATAATGTTCATATGTCACCCCCCAACTTAAATGATAAGTTTATACCCCTAAATAACTAGTACCTCTCTTTACTGCTTAAAACCCTAGTTGCGTGCTTGCTTAGCTTAATTAGTTCTTTTCTTGCTTAGTTAGATTCTTTCCTTACTCTTTCCTTGTTCATGCTAGCTTAGCTCTTTAATTTCTCTTTTGCTTGTCTCTTTCTTGCCTTAGTGTAATTTTCCCTTTCATACCAATCTTAATCCTTTCTTCCCTATTTACCCTTAATCTAGTCTAGGGTTAACGTATATTTCATTCTTGCCTTTAATTCCTCTTTTGTTCATAGTAGTTTAACAATCAAAACAACCTTCAAACCCTTAACCCTTGTCTCAACAGTAGGAAATGATCCAAACTAAACATAGATCTAGTGCCCCCTCTTCTCCCTGTGGATCGACCCTATATTGCCACCTTCCTACACTACGACATGACCCCGTGCGCTTGCAGGTGTAGCTGTTTTAGTAGTAGGTGTTAAGTTAGGTTTTATAAATATCAAAAGTGAATCCACCCATGTGCTTCCATCCGCAGGGTTGCATCTATTCAAAACTCCAATTGAGTAGTGTGTAACACCATTGGAGGGAGCGCAATAAGCTTTCTGGCGCCGTTTCCAGGGACTAAAGGCACTCGACCTAGGTAGTTAGTTTTGCTTTGACTTTTCCTACCGCCCTCATCATTTCTATTATTTATTCATTATTCTTTGCATTCTTTCTGTATATTGGTTTACTAACTTGTTCTCTTTTTTTTGGTTGTGCTTTGTGCATGTGACAAGCCATTCGAGGGAAGACAAGATGGAAGGCCAAAATGCACTTCACAAGCCACTTCAAGACTACTTCATGCCTAGAATCTACAAATCACCAATTGCTAGCGGGGTTGATTAGATGCCAAGGGAGCAATTCTCCATCCCTCCAGGTCTTCTTGGGCTCCTTCCCATCTTCTATGACTCAAAGAGTGAGAACCCCTACAAGCACCTAGACTCCTTTCTTGAAGTATGCTCCACCTTCAGGACGCCGACAACAAGTGATGATACAATTAGGTTGACTTTGTTTTCCTTCTCTCTCAAAGACAAAGCCAAAGAGTGGTATGATTCAAGAAAGGACATCATTAGTTGGGGAGAGATGAAAAATGATTTCTTGAGGAAATTCTACTCTATAGAAAAGCTAACACAAATGATGCGTGCCATAGCAAGTTTCAGTCAAATAGATAGTGAGAGATTCCACAAGACATGGGAGAGATTTCAAAATATGTTGAGAGAATGTCCACATCACGAGATCCCTTTATGGAAACTAGTTCAGTCCTTCTACTCTGGTCTATCTCATGCAAGTCAAGCTACAGTGAATTCTTCTTGTGGGGGAGTTTTTATGGCTAAACCACTTGAGGACACATAGCCTTTATTTGAGAGTTTGGTAAAAAGGTCAAAGATAAAAGCTTCTAGTATGGTCAGTGGTAGTGACCTGTCTTTTGGTGTGACATCTCCAGCTCATGTTGATTCAAGCCCAAAATTGATGAAAATGTTTGGTGAAATGGTGAGCTTCATTTGAAACCAAGTTGCCAAACCTCCCTGTCATTCAGTCAATGCTATTGAGTTCTATGGGGAAGAGAAGAAGACACCTCACTCCTATAGCTACCATGAACCACAAAGTCCCACATATAGATCAAGGTTTGAGGAAGAGGTTCTCTCTAGATTGAAAGTATTTGATGATGTTCAAAGAGATGTTGCAAGGTTATAAGAGAGAATAGAGCAGCTATCTTCCATAATCACTCTCCAAGAAGAAAAATTATCTTCAAAACCCATCATGAGCCACCATAAAGCAAGTGGACCTATGCCTTCTTCCCACATTTTCTATAGTCCACCTCCCATGCAAGTTCATCCCATTCACTCCTTCCAAGGCTATTTCAAGCCTTACACTCCTCCACCACCTCCCTCACCTCAAATTTCCCAAAACATCACTTTCCAACCCAAATTCTCTCCTCCCTCTCAATTCTCTTCTCCACCTCAATTTCAACCCCAAGTGTCACCTCCACCTCCTCCACAGCCACAACATGCTCCCCCTCTCCACCATGAGAAAGGTAGTGCTCTAACAGTTCTAAGGAGTGGAAAGTCTCTTGAGCAGCCCACAAGTCAAAGAAAGGTTGATAAATCAAAACAAAGGCAGCCAAGTGGTGACACTGTGATTGATATTGCTAAAGACGATGTTGTGATATCGCATGTTGAGTTTGGTAAGTCATGTTATCCACCACATATCCCCTTTACAGGTCATACCATCCCTAGTGTTCTGCCTCAAGTTCATGTAAGTATGACAAAAACTAGTGGTCCTCCATTCATTGAAGAACTAGATGAGCCACCAGAATTGAAAAGGAGGCAAAAACACAATGTTGATATTCTTGAGGTGTTTCTCCAAGTGAAGGTGAACATTCCACTATTGGATGCTATCAAGCAAATCCCATCATATGCCAAGTTCCTCAAGAACCTATGCACTATGAAAAGAAGGTCAGCGGGGAGGATTCCAAAGAAGGTGAGATTGACTGAACAAGTGAGCTCCATCATACAACACTCACTTCCCATGAAGAGAAAGGACCCAGGAGCCCCACTCATACCTAGCTACATAGGGGGACATCACATAGATAGGTCCTTACTTGATTTGGGATCTAGTGTGAATTTGATGCCATATAATATCTATGTTGAGCTGGGCTTAGGCAAATTGAAGCCGGCACATTGCACTCTCCAGTTGGCGGATAGATCCATAAAAGTTCCTAGGGGTAGAGTGGATGATGTCTTTGTGATCATAGATAAATAAAAAGGTGTGGTGTTCCTGGCGGATTTCATTGTACTTGATATGGAACCGGAGGATATGGATATTCCCATTATCTTGGGAAGGCCATTCTTATCTACATCTGATGCCGACATTCATGTATGCAGTGACACTATGACAGTCTCATTCATGGACATGAAGATTACCATCAACATGTACAAGACCCCAACCCGATGAGTCTGAGATAGGGATATTGGACATGATCACTTCACAAGTCCAAATGGGAATTTGAGAGAAGGACACCAAGGTGAAGAAATTGGTGATGATTGTTATGATGAAAGGGACAAGGAACCTAGACTGAGTGCAAAGGAGAGATGCATGTTTTGCAAGAATGGACACATGAGAATTCCAAAGGGATGAATGAATGAGGAATCACCAAGAAGCTCGACGGAAGGCATAAAACTTAGCACTAGTGGGAGGAAACCCACATAGGGTTGGGATCTTTTATACCAACCTTCACTTTTTGAAACTTTTTCTTTATTTTTACACTTTCCAAGAAAACACACACACACACTTGTGTTTAATAGTTTTTGTCTAGTTTTAACATGTGCAGGTGATAATAGGGTTAAATGAAGGAAATTTGATTACAAGTGAGAGAAGGATTCAAAGAAAAATCACTTTGAGTCAAGTTTTTGAGTGTTTGATGTTCCTCATTTTGAGAGTAGTAGCTACAGGGACCACCACGTCCGTGGCACATCAATACAACCGTGGTCATTTGCATGAAAAACACACAAAGTCCCAGGATTCAGAAGAAAAATTGAGAAAAACTTCCAAAGGACTACACCACGGCCGTGCCAGGCAGCACGGTCATGCAACCTGAAGCCATCACTGCCATGCTGCACAACACGGCCGTGATGTAGACCAATTTCAGCATATTAAGGTAGATTAGTGGGGAAGCTACTATGGATATCCTCCACCTCAGGGAGGAACACGTCCGGAGCCTTGAGAGAGCCATGATCATCTAACCTATCATCCTAAACTCTAGGATCATGCTGAGGACAATATGATTCAAAAGTTTGGGGTGGTAGGGTAGGGATGCCCTAGTTTCACTTTGCATTTCACCTAACACATCCAATGTTGTTTTCTTGTTTTTGCTGTCTACTTTAGTCATCTTTATTGCTTTGCATCCTTGCATGCCATGTCATTTACATCGCTTCCATTTTTGCATAATTCTTATTTTTTCTATCTTCTTTAGTCATCTTTACTACTTTGCATCCTTGCATGCCATTTCATTTACATCCCATCAATTATTGTGTAATTTTCAAAAAATATTGCTCTTTCTGCCATGCATTGCATATCATGTAGTTTTTTTGGTAATTTTTGCATGTTTTATCTAGGATTTGCTTGTATAAGTTCAATAATATAGGCTTAGATGTGATTGAAGGAAACTTGGCACTGTTTTGGCCAATTTTTCCCAAATTTGAGATTTCTTGTCTTAA
Source organism: Alisma plantago-aquatica (assembly GCA_963693085.1). Taxonomy (NCBI): domain Eukaryota; kingdom Viridiplantae; phylum Streptophyta; class Magnoliopsida; order Alismatales; family Alismataceae; genus Alisma; species Alisma plantago-aquatica. The sequence goes on along the minus strand of OY856412.1, from coordinate 25,707,209 downwards.
TAGTGTGATTTGACCCAATCTCTACTGTTTTGAGTAAAAATGATGACCTTTGACAAATGTAAGTGAATTATTATTGTTTGTTGCTAAGTGGTATCAATGTTTGACTTTTTACATGTGCATCACCTCTCTTAGGATTGTGATGGGTTTGGTTGACTTGTGAGTTGAACAAGCTTTGAACGCTTAGTGTTTGTGGAATCACATGATGGATATATCAATTTCATCTTATTCACTCATGTGGTGTGATATCTAGGATGAAGTATTGGATTAATTTTCATGCAGGATGTCTTATGTGGAGAATCATACCAATGACCCCTCTTTGACTCGACTATTCACTCACCATCTCCTTACCCCTCTGCCTCATGAAAGGATGCCAAAGTGCACATATCATCTGTGGCCACCTCCAAAAGTTTGGGGTGGCCACATCTACATCTCACTGCTTCACTCTCATCACCATATTCCCTACCTACTCCAAGGGCAAAGAAAAGAAACGAAAAGAAAAAGAAAGCAAAAAAATAAAATAAAACAATGCTCCTGTTTAAGAGCATTCAAATAAAGAAAAGATGAGTGCTCTATGTAATAGCACTCCAAAATATTGCCACAACCCTTTCTTCCATCTTTATACCCATTGAGATAGGAAACATCAAACCTGGGTCATTTTGCCCTTTTTCGCAGCCACGTGGGTCATTTAGTGTGATTTGAAACATAAGGTTGAAAGGATGAAGGTGAAATAACACTCCTGGTCATCCTTGATTAACACCATCATTAAATGGTTTACCCGGAACTACATGAAAGAAATATGGATAGCTTGTGTGTTTTATGCACTATATTTGAAATTCATATTCTTTGTGCTCTTTCCATGATTGGTTTGTGAAAGCAGGAGAGAGGATAGGTGGAATGCATGAACTTAGTCACTATTGATCCTATTTAGTAATAATCATCCTTTACATTGCATTTGTCATTTCTTGATTGTGGTAAAATTGCATAGAGATTGAGTTGGAGCATACTTGAGGACAAGTATGTTTCAGGTTTGTGGTGGTGATTCAGCCCTATATTAGGGCTTCATCTTGTGTCATATTGCATTTCAATCACATCTATACTTGTTAGATTACATGTTATTTCCCCCAATATGCTTATTTCTACCAAATGTGCTTATGGATGTTCTTTGCATCATTTTCAGGTACTTAGACCATGATTAAGGTGAATGAGAGAGAAGGAAGGAGTCCTAGGTCTGCTCCACTCATGGAGGGGTCCAAAGAAGGCCCCCAAAGTCCCCTCAAGCTATCTTCAATGGCCAAGGATCGACATCAATCAAAGAAATCCTTGAATGATGAAGTTTGAACATAAATTGCCTACTATAGACCACAACATGGTCGTGGGCATACCCCCACGGTCGTACCATTTATTGTGAAAGATCAACAGAGTCAACAAGGAATTTGCACCCAAATTCCCATGGTCGTGGCCATCAGCACGACCGTGGCCCATTGAAGACACCACGGTCGTGGCCATCCGCACAGTCGTGGACAGTAGAGTAAAAACGCCTATGGGCACACCCCCACGGTCGTGTCATTCATGATGAAGAATCAACATGGAATTGCTTACAATATTCCATGACCATGGCATATGAAGTTCAACTCGCCTGTGTTGTTGCTCTATGACCACGTCCTACTCCTCAAAAATGGTTGTGTTACCCAACACGGCCGTGGTGCTTCTCACCCACCACAACTGTGGCACTCCGCCATGGCCATGGCCACCTTCTAATTAGCCTCTTCACCACCCTTTCCATACCACGCCTGTGTCCCTACTCCATAACTATCCCATACCACCCTCACCATGGATGTGTCACATCAACACGGCCGTGGTGACCAACCAACCCTACCATATTTTTACACTATTTTTCCTATCCTACCCCTACCTACCCTAGTGCTTCCCCCAGACCTATATATACCTAGGTGGCAGCTAGGGCATGGGGTTAGATACCCTACAACCACTCTAGCCTCCCCATTTCTTCCTCCATCCATTCCCACCTCATTCCACCTCCATTTCACCATTTCCACCACCAAAACCCTAGTTTTCCATTGTTTTCACCCATTTCCACCATGCATCCATGCCATTCACCTACCTTGGAGGAGGGAGCTCAAGCTACAGCTGCTAGGAGGCGGAGAAGGATGAGTCTTCACTGATCTCATCATGGCTTTTCACTCCTCTACTCATTCTTTCCCCTCTCTTTTTGTATTTTGCTTTGTTATGAGTAGCTAGGCCTCTTGGGTGGCCTCTTTGGTGGAAATTATGTTACTTTGATACCATGTTGGGCGGAAATGACCTGTAAACATTTTTATTCCATTTGTTAATGATTATATTCTATCTCTATCTCATTCTCCATGGATTGATTTTTGGTTGTGAGTGAAATCACCTAGGAGTTTAGGCAAATTGCTTATATGTGTGAATTTTGGGATTTGCCCCTCGGTCCGATTCTTGGATCCCTAGGTTGCCTCCCATCTTCCTACATCCTAATCATTCTCCCTAAATCTAAGTGAGAAATATAAGTAGCTAGATTAGATAATTCTAGTGCAATTAGCATGGAGCCTTCTCAAGGCTAGAATGTGGGGGAATTGGGGTCCAAAACCCTAATTTCACCTCCCCATTACTACCCATGGCTCCTAATTACCCTAGGAATTTCTAATCTAGAAACCTAGATTTGATTAGACTCTACTTGAATTGTACCTAATCCCTAACCCAATTGAGCCTCATAAGGGTAGCAGGGTGTCCTACACACAACCTAGCATATCCATGGCCAGTTAGTAGCTTAGGTTAATTCATTAGACACTAACTTGTTGTTTGGTTTGGATAATCTAAATGGAATCATAATGTTCATATGTCACCCCCAACTTAAGTAATAAGTTCATACCCCTAAACATCCCATACCTCTCTTCACTACTTAAAACCCTAGTTTTATGCTTGCTTAGCTTCATTAATTCTTTTCTTGCTTAGTTAGCTTCTTTCCTTGCTCTTGCCTTGTTCATGCTAGCTTAGCTATTTAATTGCTCTTTTGCTTCTCTCTTTCTTTCCTTAGTGTAATTTTCCCTTTCATACCTAGCTTAATCCTTTCTTGTCTGTTTAGCCTTAATCTAGTCTTGGGTTAACATAGATTTCATTCTTGCCTTTAATTCCTCATTTGTTTGTAGTAGTTTAACAATCAAAACAGCCTTCAAACCCTTAACCCTAGTCTCTGCAGTAGGAACCTAGCCAAACTATACCTAGTTCTAGTGCCCCTTCTTCTCCCTGTGGATCGACCCTATACTTGCCACCTTTCTATACTACAACACGACCCCGTGCACTTGCGGGTGTAGCTATTTTAGTAGTAGGTGTTAAGTTAGGTTTTATAAATATCAAAAGTGAATCCACCTGTATGCTTTCATCTATGGGGTTGCATGTATTCAAAACTCCAATTGAGTAGTGTGTTACTCCATTAGCGGGAGTGCAATAAGCTTTTTGGCACCATTGTTAGGGACTAGAGGTGCTCGGCATAGCTAATTAGTTTTGCTTTGACTTTTTCTGCTGTCGTCATCATTGCTATTATTTATTCATTATTCTTTGCATTCTTTGTGTATATTGGTTTACTAACTTCTTCTCTTTGTTTGGTTGTACTTTGTGCATGTTACAAGCCATTCGGGGGAAGACAAGATGGAAGGCCAAATTGCACTTCACAAGCCACTTCAAGACTACTTCATGCCTAGCAACTACAAATCTCCAATTGCTAACAGGGTTGATCAGATGCTAGGGGAGCAATTCTCCATCCCTGCAGGTCTTCTTGGGCTCCTGCCCATCTTCTATGGCTCAGAGACTGAGAATCCCTACAAGCACCTGGACTCCTTTCTTGAAGTATGCTCCACCTTTAGGACGCCGACAATAAGTGATGATACAATCAGGTTGACTTTGTTTTCCTTCTCTCTCAAAGACAAAGACAAAGAGTGGTATGATTCAAGAAAGGACATCATGAGTTGGGGAGATATGAAAAATGTTTTCTTGAGGAAATTCTACTCTATAGCAAAGCTAACACAAATGCGGCATGCCATAGCAAGTTTCAGTCAAATAGATAGTGAGCGATTCCACGAGGCTTGGGAGAGATTTCAAAAGATGTTGAGAGAATGTCCACATCATGAGATCCCTTTGTGGTAGCTAGTTCAGTCCTTCTACTCCTATCTATCTCATGCAAGTCAAGCTATAGTGGATTCTTCTTATGGGGAAGTTTTTAAGGCTAAACCACTTGAGGAGACGTGGCCTTTGTTTGAGAGTTTGGCAGAAAGTTCAAGTCAAGCTTCTAGTATGGTCAGTGGCAGTGACCTGTATTTTGGTGTGACATCTCCAGATCATGATGATTCAAGCCCACAATTGATGAAAATGTTTGGTGAAATGGTGAGCTTCATGAAAAACCAAGTTGCCAAACCTCCCTGTCATTCAATCAATGGTATTGAGTTCTATGGGGAACAAAAGAAGACACCTCACTCCTATAGCTACCAGGAACCACAAAGTCCCACATATTGATCAAGGTTTGAGGAAGAGGTTCTCTCTATATTGAAAGTATTTGATAATGTTCAAAGAGATGTTGCAAGGTTAGAAGAGAGAATAGAGCAACTATCTTCCATAATCGTTCTCCAAGAAGAAAAATTGTCTTCAAAACCCATCATGAGCCACCATGAAGCAAGTGGACCTATGCATTCTTCTCACGTTTTGTATAGTCCACCCCCCCAAGAAAGTCCATCCCATTCACTCCTTCCAAGGCTATTCCAAGCCTTACACTCCTCCACCACCTCCCTCACCTCTAATATCCCAAAACTTTACTTTCCAACCCCAATTCTCTCCTCCCCCTCAATTCTCTTCTCGACCTCAATTTCAACCCAAAGTGTCACCTCCACCTCCTCCATAGCCACAACTTGCTCCCCCTCTTCACCATGAGCAAGGTAGTGTTGTGATAGTTCTAAGGAGTGGAAGTCTCTTGAGCTGTCTGTAAGTCAAATAAAGGTTGATAAAGTGAAACAAAGGCAGCCAAGTGGTGATATTGTGATTGATATTGCTGAAGACGATGTTGTGATACCGCATGTTGAGTTTGGGAATCCATGTAATCGACCACATATCCCCTTTGTAGGTTATAACATCCCTAGTGTTCCACCTCAAGTTCATGCAAGTACGACAAAAACTAGTGGTCCTCCATTCATTGTAGAACTAGATGAGCCATCGGAATTGAAAAGGAGGCAAAAGAACAATGTTGATATTATTGAGGTGTTTCTCCAAGTGAAGGTGAACATTCCACTATTGGATGCTATCAAGAAAATCCCATCATATGTCAAGTTACTCAAGAACCTATGTTATGTGAAAAGAAGGTCAACGGGGAGGATTCCAAAGAAGGTGAGATTGACTGAACAAGTGAGCTCCATCATACAACACTCACTTCCCATGAAGAGAGGACCCAGGAGCCCCACTCAAACCTAGATACATTGGGGGACATCGCATAGGCATGTCCTTACTTGATTTGGGATCTAGTGTGAATTTGATGCCATATAATGTCTATGTTAAGCTGAGCTTAGGTAAGTTGAAGTCAGCACATTGCACTCTCCAGTTGGCGGATAGATCCATGAAAGTGCCTAGGGGTAGAGTGGATGATGTCTTGGTGATCATAGATAAAGAAAAAGGAATGGTGTTCCCGACGGATTTCATTGTACTTGATATGGAGCTAGAGGATAGGAAGATTCCCATTATCTTGGGAAGGCCATTCTTATCTACAGTTGATGTCGACATTCATGTGGGTAGTAGCACTATGACAGTCTCATTCATGGACATGAAGATCAACATCAACATGTACAAGACTCCAACGCGGCGAGTCCGAGATAGGGATATTGGACATGATCACTTCACAACTCCAAATGGGCATTTGAGAGAAGGACACCAAGGTGAAGAAATTGGTGATGATTGTTATGATGAAAGGGACAAGGAACCTAGACTGAGTGCAAAGGAGGGATGCATGTTTTGCAAGAATGGACACATTAGAATTTCAAATGGATGAATGAATGAAGAATCACCAATAAGCCCGACGGAAGGCATGGAACTTAGTTCTAGTGGGAGGCAACCCTCATAGGTTTGGGATCTTTTATACCCAACCTTCACTTTTTGATACTTTTTCTTTAATTTTACACTTTCCAAGAAAACATACACACACTTGCGTTTAATAGTTTTTGTCTAGTTTTAATATGTGAAGGTGATAATAGGGTGAAATGAAGGAAATTTAAGTACAACTAAGAGAATGATTCAAAGACAAATCACTTTGGGTCAAGTTTTTGAGTGTTTGATGTTCCACATTTTTAGAGTAGCAGCTATAGGGACCACCACGACCGTGGCACATCAATACGACCATAGTCATTTGCATGAAAATTACACCAAGTCCCTATATTTAGAAGCAAAATTGACAAAAACTGCCAAAGGTCTATACACGACCGTGCAACCTGAACCCACCACAGCCATGCCACACAGCATGGCCGTGTTGTAGACTAATTTCATCCTATTAAGCAAGATTAGTGGGGAAACTACTACGCATATCCTCCGCCACAGGGAGGAAGACCGTTGGAGCCTCGAGAGAGCCATTATCATCTACCCTATCATCCTAAACTCAAGGATCATGTTGAGGACAATATCATTCAAAAGTTTGGGGTTGTAGGGTAGGTATGCCCTAGTTTCACTTTGCATTTCACCTGCCACATCCACTATTGTTTTCTTGTTTTTGCTATCTACTTTAGTCATCTTTACTACTTTGCATCCTTGCATGCCATTTCATTTACATCCCTTCCATTTTTGTGTAATTCTTGTTTTTGCTAGCTACTTTAGTCATATTTACTGCTTTTCATCCTTGCATGCCATGTCATTTACATCCCTTCCATTTTTGCGTAATTTAGAAAAAAATGCTCTTTTTGCCATCCATTGCATAACATGTAGATTGTTTTGGTAATTTTTGCATGTTTTAGCTAGGATTTGCTTGTTTATTGCTTTAAGTTCAATAATATAGGCTTAGATGTGATTGAAGGCAACTTGGCACCATTTTGGCCAATTTTGCCCAAATTTGAGATTTCTTGTCTAAAAAGTGTGTTTTGACCAAATCTCTACTGTTTTGAGTAAAAATGACGACCTTTGACAAATGCAAGTGAAGTATTATTGTTTGTTTCTAAGTGGTATCACTGTTTGACTTTTACATGTGCATCACCTCTTTTAGGATTGTGATTGATTTGGTTGAATTGTGAGTTGAGCAAGCTTTGAACGCTTAGTGTTTGTGGAATCACTTGATTGATATATCAATTTCATCCTGTTCACTCATGTGGTGTGATATCTAAGATGAAGTATTAGATTAATTTTCATGCAGGATGTATTATGTGGAGAATCATACCAATGTCCCCTCTTTGACATGACTATTCACTCACCTCCTCCTTACCCCTCTGCCTCATGAACGGATGCCAAAGTGCACATAACCACTGTGGCCACCTCTAAAAGTTTACGGTGACCACATCTACATCTCACTGCTTCACTCTCATCACCATATATCCTACCTACTCCAAGGGAAAAGAAAAGAAAAAGAAAGCAAAAAAATAAAATAAAACGATGCTCCTATTTAAGAGCATTCAAATAAAGAAACGATGAGTGCTCTATGTAATAGAACTCCAAAATATTACCGCAACCCTTTCTTCCATCTTTATATCCATTGAGCTAGGAAACATCAAACCTAGCTCATTTTGCCCTTTTCCGCAGCCACATGGGTCATTTGGTGTGATTTGAAACATAAGGTTGAAAGGATGAAGGTGAAATAACACTCCTGGTCATCCTTGATTAACACCATCATGAAACGGTTTACCTGAAACTACATGAAAGAAATATGGATAGCTTGTGTGTTTTATGCACTATATTTGAAGTTCATATGCTTTGTGCTCTTTTCATGATTGGTTTGTGAAAGTAGGAGAGAGGAGAGGTGGAATGCATGAACTTAGTCACTATTGATCCTATTCAGCAATAATCATCCTTTACATTGCATTTTGTCATTTCTTGATTGTGCAAAAATTGCAGAGAGATTGAGTTCGATCATACTTGAGGACAAGTATGTTTCAAGTTTGTGGTGGTGATTCAGCCCTATTTTAGGGCTTCATCTTGTGTCATATTGCATTTCAATCACATCTATACTTGTAAGATTACATGTTATTTCCCCCAATATGCTTATTTCTACCAAATGCGCTTATGGATGTTCTTTGCATCATTTTTAGGTACTTGGACCATGATTAAGGTGAATGAGAGAGAAGGAAGGAGTCCTAGGGCTCCTCCACTCATGGAGGGGTCCAAATAAGGCCCCTAAAGTTGTCTTCAATGGACAAGGATCGACATCAAGCAAAGAAATCCTTCAATGATGATGTTTGAAGATAAATTGCCTACTGCAGACCACAACATGGCCGTGGGCATACCCCCACGGTCATACCGTTTATTGTAAAAGATCAACAGAGTCAACAAGGAATTTGTGCCTGGATTATCACAGTCGTGGCCATCAGCACAGCCGTGGCCCACTGAAGATACCACGATCGTGGCCATCAGCATGGTCGTGGCCAACAGAGTAAAAACGGTCGTGGGTACACCCCCACGGTCATGTCATTCATGATGAAGAATCAACAGGGAATTGTTTCCAATTTTCCATGTCAGTGGCATATGAAATTCAACTCGCCCGTGTTGCTGCTCCACGACCACGTCCTACTCCTCCAAAACGGTCGTGTTACCCAACACGACCGTGGTGCTTCTCACCCACCACATCCGTGGCACTTCGCTACGGTCATGGCCACCTACTACTTAGCCTCTTCACCACCCTTTCCATACCATGCCTATGTCCCTACTCCATGACCGTCCCATACCACCCTCACCACGGTCGTGGTGACCAACCAACCCTACCATATTTTTACACTATTTTTCCCATCCTACCCCTACTTACCCTAGTGCTTCCCCCACACCTATATATACCTAGGAGGCTGGGGCATGGGGTTAGATACCCTACAACCACTCTAGCCTCCCCATTTCATCCTCCATTCATTCCCACCTCATGCCACCTCCATTTCACCATTTCCACCACCAAAACCCTAGTTTTCCATTGTTTTCACCCATTTCCACCATACATCCATGCCATTCACCTACCTTGGAGGAGGGAGCTCGAGCTAGAGCTGCTACGAGGTGGAGAAGGAGGAGTCTTCACTGAGCTCATCATGGATTTTCACTCTTCTACTCATTCTTTCCCCTCTCTTTTTGTATTTTTCTTTTTTATGAGTAGCTAGGCCCCTTGGGTGGGTTGTTTGGGGGAAATTATGTTACTTTGATACCATGTTGGGGGGGGGATGACCTGTAAATGTTGTAATTCCATTTGTTAATAATTACATTCTATTTCTATCTCATTCTCCATGGATTGCTTGTTGGTTGTGTGTGAAATCACCTAGGAATTTAGGCAAATTGCTTATATGTGTGAATTTTGGGATTTGCCCCTAGGTCCAATTCTTGGATCCCTAGGTTGCCTCCCATCTTCCTACATCCTAAAAAATCTCCCTAAATCTAATTGAAAGATCTAAGTAGTTGGATGAGATAATTCTAGTGCAATTAGCATGGAGCCTTCTCAAGGCTAGAATGTGGGGGAATTTGGGTCCAAAACCCTAATTTCACTTTCCCATTACTACCCTCAGCCCCTAATTGCCCTAGGCATGTCTAATCTAGAAACCTATATTTGATTAGACTCTACTTGAATTGAACCTAATCCCTAACCCAATTCAGCCTCGTAAGGGTAGCAGGGGGTCCTACACACAACCTAGCATATCCATGGCCAATTAGTAGCTTAGGTTAATTCATTAGACTAACTTGTTGTTTGGTTTGGATAATCTAAATGGAATCATAATGTTCATATGTCACCCCCCAACTTGAGTGATAAGTTCATACCCCTAAACAACCCATACCTCTCTTTACTGCTTAAAACCCTAGTTTTGTGCTTGCTTAGCTTAATTAGTTCTTTTCTTGCTTAGTTAGCTTCTTTCCTTGCTCCTTCCTTGTTCATGCTAGCTTAGCTCTTTAATTGCTCTTTTGCTTCTCTCTTGCTTTCCTTAGTGTAATTTTCCCTTTCATACCTAGCTTAATTCTTTCTTTCCTGTTTATCCTTAATCTAGTCTAGGGTTAACGTAGATTTCATTCTTGCCTTTAATTCCTCATTTGTTTATAGTAGTTTAACAATCAAAACAACCTTCAAACCCTTAACCCTAGTTTCTGCAGTAGGAACCTAGCCAAACTGAACCTAGTTCTAGTGCCCCCTCTTCTCCCCGTGGACCAACCATATACTTGCCACCTTCCTATACTACGACATGACCCCGTGCACTTGCAGGTGTAGTTGTTTTATTAGTAGGTGTTAAGTTAGGTTTTATAAATATCAAAAGTGAATACACTTGTGTGCTTTCATCTACGGGGTTGCATATGTTCAAAACTCCAAATGAGTAGTATGTAACACCATTTGCCGGAGTCCAATAAGCTTTCTGGCGCCATTGTCGGGGACTAGAGGCGCTCGGCCTAGCTAGTTAGTTTTTCTTTGACTTTTCCTATTTCCCTCATCATTCCTATTATTTATTCATTATTCTTTGCATTCTTTGTGTATATTGGTTTACTAACTTGTTCTCTTTGTTTGTTTGTGCTTTGTGCATGTGACAAGCCATTTGGGGGAAGACAAGATGGAAGGCCAAAATGCACTTCACAAGCCACTTCAAGACTACTTCAAGCCTAGGAACTACAAATCGCCAATTGCTAGTAGGGTTGATCAGATGCCAGGGGAGAAACTCACGATCCCTCCAGGTCTTCTTGGGCTCCTACCCATCTTCTACGGCTCGGAGAGTGAGAACCCCTACAAGCACCTAATCTCCTTTCTTGAAGTATGCTCCACCTTCAAGACGCCGACAACAAGTGATGATACAATCAGGTTGATTTTGTTTTCCTTCTCTCTCAAAGACAAAGACAAAGAGTGGTATGATTCAAGAAAGGACATCATGAGTTGGGGAGAGATGAAAAATGCTTTCTTGAGGAAATTCCACTCTATAGCAAAGCTAACACAAATGCGGCATGCCATAGCAAGTTTCAATCAAATAAGATAGTGAGTGATTCCACGAGGCTTGGGAGAGATTTCAAAAGATGTTGAGATAATGTCCACATCATGAGATCCCTTAGTGGTAGCTAGTTCAGTGCTTCTACTCTAGTCTATCTCATGCAAATCAAGCTATAGTGGATTCTTCTTGTGGGGGAGTTTTTTTGGCTAAACCACCTGAGGAGATGTGGCCATTGTTTGAGAGTTTGGCAGAAAGTTCAAGGATAAAATTTTCTAGTATGGTCAGTGGCAGTGACCTGTCTTTTGGTGTGACATCTCCAGCTCATGATGATTCAAGCCCACAATTGATGAAAATGTTTTGTGAAATGGTGAGCTTCATGAGAAGCCAAGTTACCAAACCTCCTTGTCATCCAGTCAATGCTATTGAGTTTTATGGGGAAGAAAAGAAGACACCTCACTCCTATAGCTACGAGGAACCACAAAGTCCCACATATAGATCAAGGTTTGAGGAAGAGGTTCTCTCTAGATTGAAAGTATTTGATGATGTTAAAAGAGATGTTGCAAGGTTAGAAGAGAGAATAGAAAAGCTATCTTCCATAATCGCTCTCCAAGAAGAAAAATTGTCTTCAAAACCCATCATGAGCCACCATGAAGCAAGTGGACCTATGCCTTCTTCCCACGCCCCATGAAAGATCATCCCATTCACTCTATCCAAGGCTATTCCAAGCCTTACACTCCTCCACCACCTCCCTCACCTCAAATTTCACAAAACTTCACTTTCCAACCGCAATTCTCTCCTCACCCTCAATTCTTTTCTCCACCTCAATTTAAACTCAAAGTGTCACCTCCACCTCCTCCACATCCACAACATACTCCCCCTCTCCACCATGAGCAAGGTAGTGTTGTGACAGTTCTAAGGTGTGGAAAGTATCTTGAATAGCATGCAAGTCAAATAAAGGTTGATAAAGCGAAACAAAGGCAGCCAAGTGGTGATATTGTGATTGATATTGTTGAAGACGATGTTGTGATACTGCATGTTCAGTTCGGGAATCCATGTGATCCACCACATATCCCCTTTGGAGTACATACCATCCCTAGTGTTCCGCCTCAAGTTCATGCAAGTATGACAAAAACTATTGGTCCTCCATTCATTGAAGAAGTAGATGAACGATCGGAATTGAAAAGGAGGCAAAAGCACAATGTTGATATTCTTGAGGTGTTTCGCCAAGTGAAGGTGAACATTCCACTGTTGGATGCTATCAAGTAAATCCCATCATATTCCAAGTTTCTCAAGAATCTATGCATTGTGAAAAGAAGGTCAACGAGGAGGATTCCATAGAAGGTGAGATTGACTAAACAAGTGAGATCCATCATACAACACTCACTTCCCGTGAAGTGAAAGGACCCAGAAGCCCCACTCATTGCTAGCTACATAGGGGGGACATCGCATAGACAGGTCCTTACTTGATTTGGGATCTAGTGTGAATTTGATTCCATATAATTTCTATGTTGAGTTGGGTTTAGGCAAGTTGAAGCTGGCACATTGCACTCTCCAGTTGGCAGATAGATCCATAAAAATGCCTAGGGGTAGAGTGGATGATATCTTGGTGATCAAAGATAAAGAAAAAGGCACGATGTTCCCGACATATTTCATTGTACTTGATATGGAGCCAGAGGATAGGAAGATTCCCATTATCATGGGAAGGCCATTCTTATCTACAGTTGATGTCGAAATTCATGTGCGCAGTGGCACTATGGCAGTCTCATTCATGGACATGAAGATCAACATCAATATGTACAAGACTCCAACCCAGCGAGTCTGAGATAGGGATATTGGACATGATCACTTAACAAGTCCAAATGGGCATTTGAGAGAAGGACACCAAGGTGAAGAAATTGGTGATGATTGTTATGATCAAAGGGACAAGGAACCTAGACTGAGTGCAAAGGAGGAATGCATGTTTTGCAAGAATGGTCACATGAGAATTCCAAACAGATGAATGAATGAAGAATCACCAAGAAGCCTGACAAAAGGCATGAAACTTAGCGCTAGTGGGAGGCAACCCACATAGGTTTTGGATCTTTTATACCCAACCTTCACTTTTTGATACTTTTTCTTTATTTTTACACTTTCCAAGAAAACACACACACGTGTTTAATAGTTTTTGTCTAGTTTTAAATTGTGAAGGTGATAATAGGATGAAATGAAGGAAATTTGAGTACAACTGAGAGAAGGATTCAAAGAAAAATCACTTTGGGTCAAGTTTTTGAGTGTTTGATGTTCCTCATTTTGAGAGTAGCAGCTACAGGGACCACCAAGACTGTGGCACATCAATACGACCGTGGTCATTTGCATGAAAAACACATCAAGTCCCTAGATTGAGAAGCAAAATTGAGAAACACTGCCAAAGGACTACACCACGGTCGTGCAGCCTGAAGCCACCACGGCCATGTTGCGCAGCACGGTCGTGCTGCAGACCAATTTCAGCCTACTAAGGCAGATTAGTGGGGAAGCTACTACGCATATCCTCCACCACAGGGAGGAACACCGCCGGAGCCTCGAGAGAGCCATGATCGTCTACCCTATCATCCTAAACTCTAGGATCATGCTGAGGACATCATCATTCAAAAGTTTGGGGTGGTAGGACAGGTATGCCCTAGTTTCATTTTGCGTTTCACCTGCCACATCCACTGTTGTTTTCTTGTTTTTTCTATCTACTTTAGTCATCTTTACTGCTTTGCATCCTTACATGCCATGTCATTTACATCCCTTCCATTTTTGCGTAATTCTTGTTTTTGCTATCTACTTTAGTCATCTTTACTGCTTTGCATCCTTGCATGCCATGTCATTTACATCCCTTCCATTTTGCGTAATTTTCAAAAAAAATTGCTCTTTTTGCCATGCATTGCATATCATGTTGATTGTTTTGGTAATTTTTGCATTTTTTAGCTAGGATTTGCTTGTTTATTACTTTAAGTTCAATAATATAGGCTTAGATGTGATTGAAGGCAAGTTGGCACCATTTTGGCCAATTTTGCCCAAATTTGAGATTTCTTGTCTAAAAAGTGTGTTTTGACCCAATCTCTACTATTTTGAGTAAAAATGACGACCTTTGACAAATGCAAGTGAATTATTATTGTTTGTTGCTAAGTGGTATCAATGTTTGACTTTTTACATGTGCATCACCACCCTTAGGATTGTGATCAATTTGGTTGAATTGTGAGTTGAGCAAGCTTTGAACGATTAGTGTTTGTGGAATTACTTGATTGATATATCAATTTTATCTTATTCACTCATGTGGTGTGATATCTAGGATGAAGTATTGGATTAATTTTCATGCAGGATGTCTTATGTGGATAATCATACAAATGACCCCTCTTTGACCTGACTATTCACTCACCATCTCCTTACCCCTCTACCTCACGAAAGGATGCCAAAGTGCACATAGCAGCCGTGGCCACCTCAAAACGTTTGGGGTGGCCACATCTACATCTCACAACTTCACTCTCATCACCATATGCCCTACCTACTCCAAGGGAAAAGAAAAGAAAAGAAAAAGAAAAAGAAATAAAAAAAATAATACTAAAAGGATGCTCTTGTTTAAGAGCATTCAAAAAAAGAAAAGATGAGTGCTCTATGTAATAACACTCCAAAATCTTACCACAACCCTTTCTTCCATCTTTATACCCATTTAGCTAGGAAACATCAAACCTAGCTCATTTTTTCCTTTTCCGGAGCTACGTGGGTCATTTGGTGTGATTTGAAACATAAACGTTGAAAGGATGAACATGAAATAACACTCATGGCCATCCTTGATTAACACCATCAATGAAATGGTTTACCCGGAACTACATGAAAGAAATATGGATAGCTTGTGTGTTTTATGCACTATACTTGAAGTTCATATGCTTTGTGCTCTTTTCATGATTGGTTTGTGAAAGTAGGAGAGAAGAGAGGTGGAATGCATGAACTTAGTCACTATTGATCCTATTCAGCAATAATCATCCTTTACATTGCATTTGTCATTTCTTGATTATGAAAAAATTGTAGAGAGATTGAGTTGGAGCATACTTGAGGACAAGTATGTTTCAAGTTTGGGGTGGTGATTCAGCCTTATTTTAGGGCTTCATCTTGTGTCATATTGCATTTCAATCACATTTATACTTGTTAGATTACATGTTATTTCCCCCAATATGCTTATTTCTACCAAATGTGCTTATGGATGTTCTTTGCATCATTTTCAGGTACTTGGACCATGATTAAGTTAAATGAGAGTGAATGAAGGAGTCCTAGGGCTCCTCCACTCATGGAGGGGTCCAAAGAAGGCCCCCAAAGACTCCTCAAGCTATCTTCAATGGCCAAGGATTGATATCAAGCAAATAAATCCTTGAATGATGAAGTTTGAAGACAAATTGCCTATTGCAGACCACAACACAGTCGTGGGAATACCCCCACGGTCGTATCGTTTATTGTGAAAGATCAACAGAGTCAATAGGGAATTTGCACCCAGATTCCTATGGCGGTGGCCATCAACACAGTTGTGGCCCATTGAAGACACCACGGCCTTGGCCATCCGCACGATCGTGGCTAGTAGAGTAAAAACAGTTGTGGGCACACCCCCACGATCATGTCATTCATGATGAAGAATCAATAGGGAATTTCTTCCAATTTGCCAGAACCATGGCATATGAAGTTCAACTCACCCATGTTGCTGCTCCACGACCACATCCTACTCCTCCAAATTGGTCGTGTTACCCAACACGGCCGTGGTGATTCTCACCCACCACGAGCGTGGCACTCTGCCATAGCTGTGTCCACCTTCTACTTAGCCTCTTCGCCACCCTTTCCATACCACTCCCATGTTCTTGCTCCACGACCGTCCCATACCACCCTCACCACGGCCGTGACACATCAACGCGGTCGTGGTGACCAACCAACCCTACCATATTTTTACACTCTTTTTCCTATCCTACCCCTACTTACCCTAGTGCTTCCCCCACACCTATATATACCTAGGTGGAAGCTGGGGCACAGGTTTAGATACCCTATAACCACTATGGCCTCCTCATTTCGTCCTCCATCCATTCCCACCTCATTCCACCTCTGTTTCACCATTTCCACCACCAAAACCCTAATTTTCCATTGTTTTCACCCATTTCCACCATACATCCATGCCATTCACCTACCTTGGAGGAGGGAACTCGAGCTACAACTGCTAGGAGGTGGAGAAGGAGGAGTCTTCACCGATCTCAACATGGCTTTTCACTCCTGTACTCATTCTTTCCCCTCTCTTTTTTTATTTTTCTTTGTAATGAGTAGCTAGGCCCCTTGGGTTGGCTATTTGGGGGAAATTATGTTACGTTGATACCATGTTGAGGGGAAATGACATGTAAATGTTGTAATTCCATTTGTTAATGATTATATTATATTTCTATCTCATTCTCCATGGATTGCTTGTTGGTTTGTGTGTGAAATCACCTAGGAATTTAGGACAATTGCTTATATGTGTGAATTTTGGGATTTGCCCCTAGGTCAAATTCTTGGCTCCCTAGGTTGCCTCCCATCTTTCTACATCTTAATCAATCTCCCTAAACCTAAGTGAGAGATCTAATTAGTTGGATTAGATAATTCTAGTGCAATTAGCATGGAGCCTTCTCAAGGCTAGAATGTGGGGGAATTGGGGTCCAAAACCCTAATTTCACCTCCCCATTACTACCCTCGACACCTAATTACCCTAGGAATGTCTAATCTAGAAACCTAGACTTGATTAGACTCTACTTTAATTGAACCTAATCCCTAACCCAATTGAGCCTCATAAGGGTAGCAGGGGGTGTTAGGGACTAGTTCCCCTACACACAACCTAGCATATCCATGGCCAGTTAGTAGCTTAGGTTAATTCATTAGACTCTAACCTTTTGTTTGGTTTGGATAATCTAAACAAAATCATAATTTTCATATGTCACGCCCCAACTTAAGTGATAATTTCATACCCCTAAATATCCCATACCTCTCTTTACTGCTTAAAACCTTAGTTTTGTGCTTTCTTAGCTTAATTAGTTCTTTTCTTGCTTAGTTAGCTTCTTTCCTTGCTCTTGCCTTGTTCATACTAGCTTAGCTCTTTAATTGCACTTTTGCTTCTCTCTTGCTTGCCTTAGTTTAATTTGCCCTTTCATACCTAGCTTAATCCTTTCTTGCCTGTTTAGCCTTAATCTAGTCTAGGGTTAATGTAGATTTCATTCTTGCCTTTAATTCTGTGTTTGTTCATAGTAGTTTAACAATCAAAACAACTTTCAAACCCTTAACCCTAGTCTCCGCAGTAGGAATCTAGCCAAACTAAACCTAGCTCTAGTGCCCCCTCTTCTCCATGTGGATCGACCCTATACTTGCCACCTTCCTATACTTGCCACCTTCCTATATACTACAACATGACCTAGTGTGCTTACGGGTGTAGTTGTTTTAGTAGTAGGTGTTAAGTTAGGTTTTATAAATATCGAAAGTGAATCCACCTGTGAGCTTCTATCTGCGGGGTTGCATCTATTCAAAACTCCAATTGAGTAGTTTGTAACACCATTGGCGGGAGCACAACAATGTTCTATTTCAAAATATGGGATCTTTTAACGCAATGCACCAATGTATTATGGTATTTACTTGCTATATCTAAACACAGATGTTTATAATGTTAATACCAAAAGACTAAAACTCAAAAATTCAACAAAAAGATACCTTTGGCATTGTCGTCTAGGGAACATGAATGAGAATCGCATATCTAGACTCCATAAAGATTGTTATCTGGACTCTTTTGATTGTAAATCAATAGAGACATGTGAATCTTGTTTGATAGGAAAGATGGCTAAGATCCCTTTCACTGGTCACAATGAGAGGTCTAGTGATATATTCAGACTCATACATATTGATGTATGTGGGCCTTTTAAAACAACAGCTATAGGTGGGTATCAATACTTCATAAGGTTCATTGATGACTTCAGTAGGTACGATTATGTTTACCTAAGAAACATAAATCAGAAACTCTTGACAGGTTCAAGGAGTTTATGAATGAAGTACATAACTGACTTAGAAAAAGTATTAAGGTACTTTGTTCCGATTGAGGTGGACAATACTTAAGCCAAGAGTTTGAGGACCTTCTTAGAGCCCATGCGATTATATCACAGTGGACTCCACCTGGAACACCTCAGCATAATGGTGTATCAAAAAGAAGGAATAATACATTGCTGGATATGGTGTGATCAATGATGAGTTTAGCTAAGCTTTTTACTACCTTTTGGGGGTATGCTCTAGAAATCGCCACGTTTACACTAAACATGGTACCATCAAAGTTGGTTCAAAACACACCATATGAGATACGGTATGCGAAGCATCCCACTGTGTCTTTTATGAGGATTTGGGGATGTGAAGCTTATGTTAGGAAAATGTTTCCTGAAAATCTTGTCTCTAAATCAGATAAATGTTATTTCATTGGATATCCTAAGGAGACTAAAGGATATTACTTCTATTCCCTATCTGACAACAAAGTGTTTGTTGCCAAAGATAAGTATTTCTAGAAAAGGAATTTATTTTTAAAGGAATCAATGGGAGGAAAGTGGAGCTCGATGAAATTCAAGACAAATAAGAAGACATTGAATCAATAGATGTACAAGAGGAACAAAGAGAATCACAAAACGTTGTGGAATATCAAATTCCTCAAGTAACGCAGGAACCTCATAGATCTAATTAGACATGCCTTGAACCTTAGAGATTTGGATATATTGTGACTCAGGAATGCGGTGAGTTGGTCATAGAAGATGAGCTGACAACCTATGTAGAAGTTGTTGAAGGACCAGACTCTGAGAAATGGCTTGAGTCCATGATATATGAGATGGAATCTATGTATACTAACAAAGTATGGACTTTGGTTGATCCACTTGAAGTGGTAAAACCCATAGGGTGCAAGTGGGTATTCAAGAAGAAGACTGACAAGGATGGTAAAGTACAAACCTATAATGGCAGATTGGTAGAAATGGATTTCAGACAAGTTCAAAGTGTTGAATATGACAAAACCTTTTCTCCATTGGCCATGATTAAATCCATTAGGATCATACTAGACATTGTAGCTTATCATGACTATGAAGTTTGGCAGATGGATGTTAAAACTACATTCCTTAATAGGAATCTTCTTGAGGATGTGTATATGACACAAGCTAAAGGTTTTATAAATCCAAAGGATTCAAATAAAGTTTGAAAACTACAAAGGTCAATCTATGGATTGAAGCAAGCATCTCGGAGCTAGAATCTTTGTTTTGATGAGACAATCAAAGAGTTTCACTTTATTCATTATGAATATGAACCTTGTGTGTACATAGTAAAATTCCTCATATTGTATATAGATGGCATACTATTGATGGGGAATGACATCTCTACTTTACAAAAGGTAAATACATTGATTGGAAATATTTTTCCTATGAAAGACTTGGGAAAACATCCTTCATCTTGGGGATTAAGATCTATAGAGATAGATCTAAAAGGCTTTTTTGACTAAGTCAAAGCACATACATTGACAAAGTGTTGAAGTGGTTCAACATGGAGAGCTCGAAGAGAGGAAACCTGTCCATGCTTCATGGAGTTACCATCTCTAAAGATCAACGTCCCAGTTCTTGTAAAGGAAGGGAGCGCCTGAGCTTGATTCCATATGCCTCAGCAATTGGATCAATCATGTATGTAATGTTGTGTACCCATCCCAACGTCTCATATGCCTTGAGCATGACGAGAAGATATCAGTCAAATCTAGGTGATGCTCGCTAGACAGTCGTGAAGAACATCCTTAAGTAATTGAGAAGGACTAAGGATCAGTTCTTGATCTACGATGGATAGGAAGAGTTGGTGGTAAAGGGTTACACCGATGAAAGCTTCTAGACTGACAAAGATGATTACAAATCACAATTATGATTCATGTTTTGTCTAAATAACAAAACTGTAAGCTAGAAGAGTTCCAAGAAAGAGATAGTTGTTGATTCTACAACAGAGGCTGAGTATATTGCTGCATGATATGCAGCAAAGGAGGCTGTATTGATCAAGAAGTTCATTTCTAAACTTGGGGTCATTTCAAGCATCAACAACACAATTGATCTATATTGTGACAACAATGGAGCTATTGCACAAGATAAGGAACCTATGTCGCATCATCACTCAAACCATATACAAAGGAAGTTCCATCTCATATGATAGATCGTACAATGAGGAGATGTAAATATTTTTGAAGTACTAATTGAG
This sequence comes from Alisma plantago-aquatica, assembly GCA_963693085.1. Lineage (NCBI taxonomy): Eukaryota > Viridiplantae > Streptophyta > Magnoliopsida > Alismatales > Alismataceae > Alisma > Alisma plantago-aquatica. The sequence goes on along the minus strand of OY856412.1, from coordinate 25,686,813 downwards.
AACAATATTTTTGATCCCCTGACAAAGGCACTTTCACAATAAAAGCATGATGGATGTGTTAGATCAATTGGAAAATGATTTGTAGGTGATTGGATCTAAATGCATGTTGAAGTCTGTTGCTATGTATGCCTAGAAAGCCAATCATATGATGATTATAATGGCTTAATATGTAAATGATTTGATTATTAATAAAAGGCAAGCTTCCAATTTATTTTTTTTAATTCATTTATGAGGTAATGATGTAACATTATAAATGTCTAGAGAATAATATTACTCAATGATGTATGGCTTCAAGTACGTTACTTGAACAATGAGAACATATAGATGTTAGAAGTATATACATTCTCATTATGTCCCTGATCAATTGTTATTGTGTAAGGTAGATGGATAGCAGTAACACGTAAGATCAGAGTGTGAGTTGGTTGATGATAGAATCTCATTAGTCATGATATGGTGATATCAAACTGAGTACGTAGATTCATGTTATTGAACATTGTATCAGGCAGACCCACCATGAGACTGACACATGGAAGCCATTATCATGGTAGTCATAGTCAACTTTCATAGTGTTGGTAGTGATTGTGGTTCTTAGACCTAAAGTCACTACACTCATCACATGTCGTTTGGTATGCTTTGACATCATCAATATAATCCTAAATAAGGGTTACTATAAAGGTGATGATTGGGTGACTGTGACACATGGGGACTGACTGTGAGTGGTTTAATTGGGATTTGTCCCGCCTACATGAGTATGATATCTAACGCCTCTTGATTAGCAAGATTGAGAATAGCATGACCATGCATGTGTGAGTCAATATGTGATATTGAGCTTATATATATCTAAGACGGTCTGCTCTGGTTCAAGGAACAAGGTTTAATGTTGAAGAGGATGATTAATCCATTCCTCGAGTTTAATTTGGATATTAGTGACAAAGGAACTATACAAACATTATAAGATCATACACAAATTTTAGGTTTAAGTTGTTCTCCAACTTTCCATTTACTTGGGTAGCATTGATGTGCGACTAGGCACCACTCATTGATTGTGAGGTCATAAGTTGTTACGAACATTCACTGTCAAAGTAATATCAGACTTGTAGGGTCACACACATAGGTCTTGACCTAGAAGGGGAGTCTGATATTAATAATTATTGTATTGATTACTAAAGTATTTAGGTATTCAGTTCAAGCAACAAATCGACTGTCTGAACTCCCAATAGATCGGCTCATGTGATGAAACAGTCGATTGGAGAGTTAGGTTAATTGGATATTGAATTGGTTGAGGTTTGCATGAATCATAGCACCAATTGATCAGCTCACTTTGTGAGCCGATCAGTTGGTGCTATGATTCATGCAAAAATCAACCAATTCAATATCCAATTAACCTAACTGATCGGTTTAGGTTGGGTGAGCTGACCTGTGAAAAACCACTAGAGGGGGGTGAATAGTGTTTTATAGTTATTTTAAAATAATTCAACTCAAACAACCCCAATTGAGATAATAAGAAGGAGACAAGGTGTTTAGAATGGTTCCAACCTTAGCAAATACTAAGGCAGTCAATCCACTACCCGGTTGCTTACCCAACTGGGATTTTGAAAGTATTTAATTTTATTACCTCGCAAGGATATTACATAAAATTACAACACTTTCTACACCCTTTGGACAGCCTTCACCTTGAAGTAATCTCACAAACCTTGAAGCAGCCTTCCTTGAAGTAACTTCAAGCTCCCCCTTGAAGTAGCCTTCCTCTTGAAGTAGCTTCCTATTCGGACAGTCTTCTAGAAGTAGTACAAAGATCTCCTTCTCCACCAAGAAGATAAAAACTCTCTCCAATCCGCAGCCTCCAACCCTAGGAATAGCAAGGAGAGTACAAGCAATAAGAAAGAACAAGAAGGGAAACATAAATTACAATTACCACTTGAAGCACAAGGCTTGATTTCCTATATCAAGCGTATTGATCTCCTAACCAATGAGTATGGAAGTGTAGGTTTAGTGGGTAGGAGATGCTAGCCTATAGGACACGGATTTGGAGCAAAGGAAATGAGTAGCAAGTACTAGAGTTGCTCAATTGCTCAAAAATAGATTGCCAATTGCAAGTATGAATGCTCATGTATTGCAAAAGTGTACTTTGGGTGTCCTATGGCTTGTCCTATTTATAGGAATGGCCTATGGATGCTTAAGGAAATTCTAGACACTTTCTAGGGGGTTCTTAGTGCTCAACTAGCCGTTAGGTAACCATTAGTTGCTTTAACAACGACTAGTTAATTAATTCTGAAAAGTGCAGACAGAGACATTCTCGGTCAAAGATTTGTCGACCGAGAGTCCTAGTCGGTCGAGGACTTGTTGACCGAGGGAATGTCTGTAGCAACATTCTGATCCAACTCCCAACTACTTTTTCTGCTGTGTCTAACAGCTATTTGGGTCATTATCGGTCGAAGAGTTTGTCGACCGAGAGTGTCTTGGTCGAGAAGTTTGTCGACTGAGAATAACCTTGTTTCAATATTTTAAACTAAGTACTAATTGTGTGTATGAGTGTGCAGTTGTGACACTATTGTAGGGGATGACCTATCTAAGTGTTTTGATTGACTAGGGAAGATCTAAACACTTGATTTACATGATATCTAAGTACTTGTACATTATATACTTGTACAAGTTTTTACATTTGATTACACTCATGAATTAAAGCAATTAGAGCATATAGATCTTCCAAGAGTTTGTCATCCACCTAATTTCTACAACACTCAAGTAGCATGTTAGATCCACAAGAATGAAATGTTTGTCATTATCAAAACAAAGGGATTTAAATGATGTCCATTTAGCCAACAATCTCCCCCTATTTGAAGATGACAAACATTTCCAAAATATAAATCAACTAGTCTTTAAAATGAGATGAGTTTCATACCTGAGATTTACTGTGTGAATTCCTTCTCTTGTTTATGAAATGTGTGCTTATAATTCCCAAAGAAGTATACAAGATAAAATCCAATTCTTAGGGAATATAGCAACTTTTAATGTAAAGCCAAGAGATTACGAAACTCATTGATTGATTTTTTAAGATTTACAATTATTTCTCCCCCTTTGTCATTTCAAAAAGATATATGTTAAAAATGAATGTAGAAAAACTCATCCTTAATTTGTTTTCCCCTTAAAAATATAACCATCAAATCGTTTGAAAAAGATTTCCATTTGGAAGCCAAAAATGACACGAATAAAACCATTTTAAGAAGCACAAATATCAAGGAAAACATCTTCTAAGGGAGTGATGAGTAGTTTCTTCCTTATTTTGTTAAATTGGTCTAGTGGAAGTGGTTTTGTGAAAATATCATCCAATTGATCTTCCATATCAACATGATGAAGGGATACATGATTTTTAGAGATATGATCCCTTAAAAAATGATGATGGATTTCAATATGTTTGGCACGGCTGTGTAAAATAGGATTATGTGCTAAGTTTATAGCGCTTGTATTGTCACAAAAGATAGGCGTGGATGAAAAAGTAAAGCCATAATCATTTAACACTTCTTGCATATAAAGCACTTGAGCACAACAAGATCCGGCTGCCATATATTCAGCTTTAGTTGTAGAGAGGGCAACCGTATTTTGTTTCTTGCTAAACCAAGATACTAAGGCTCTTCCTAACAAGAAACAACTACCACTTGTACTCTTGCGATCAATTCGACAACTAGCATAATCGGCATCGGTATAAGCTTTAAAGTCCAACAATTGTCCTTTAGGATACCATAGACCATAACATGTAGTGCCGGCTATATATCGTAAAATCTGTTTGATGGCTTGGAAATGGGTTTGCATAGGTTGGGATTGAAATCGAGCACAAATACCAACTGAAAACATGATGTCCGGTCTAGAAGCGGTTAAGTAGAGCAAACTACCAATCATGGCTCTATATAAGGAATCATCAATAGGTTCCCCATTTTCATCCTTATCAATTTTAGTAGAGGTAGAAATTGGAGTGGTAGCATGTTTGCACTGGTCCATCCCAAAGCGTTTTAAAAGTTCATTGGTATACTTTTCTTGGCTTATAAAAATCCCAGTGGGTGTTTTTTTGATTTGAAAACTAAGAAAGAAAGTTCGTTCACCCATGAGGCTCATTTCAAATTCTTGTTGCATAATATCACTAAATTGTTTGCACAACGATTCATTTGAGGCACCAAAGATAATATCATCAACATATATTTGAACAACTAGAAAATCAGATGCATATGTTTTGAAAAATAAAGTAGAATCTGAATTTCCAATAGAAAAAATGTTATCAAATAGATAGTTTTTGAGTCTTTCATACCAATTCCTAGGTGCTTGTTTTAAACCATAAAGTGCTTTCTTAAGTTTGTATACATAGTCACCTTTTTCCAGTATTTCAAAACCAGGTGGTTGGGCAACATATACTTCTTCTTGGATTATTCCATTGAGAAATGCACTTTTGACATCCATTTGGAAAAGTTTGATGTTTTTGTGTGCAGCTATAGCGAGTAGCATTCTAATGGCTTCAAGTCTTGCTACTGGTGCATAAGTTTCATCAAAGTCTATTCCTTCTTGTTGATTAAATCCTTGTGCTACTAACCTAGCTTTATTTCTTACAACTTCCGCTGCTTCATTTAACTTATTCCTAAAAACCCATTTAGTTCCAATAATGGTTTTATCTTGTGGTTTAGGAACTAAGTCCCATACATCATTTTTAGTGAATTGGTTTAATTCTTCTTGCATTACTATTATCCAATAGTCATCTTTTAGAGCTTCAGTCACCTTCTTAGGTTCAATTATAGAAACAAATGTCATATTTGCAACATCTCTAAAAGATGAACGGGTTTTGACTCTATCATTAGGATTTCCAATGATCAGTTCTTGAGGATGATCTTTAATGAGTCTAGGAACAGGTTGTTGTGTCTCAACTTGGTGATCATTAGTAGTATTTTTGTCACCATCATTTGGTATGGATAAATTTTCTAATTGATGAGTGAGATCAACTATTTCAAGGTTTTCAGATTGTAGCTCTTCATGAAAAGTAATGTGAATGGATTCCTCAACTTTTCAAGAAATAGTGTTGTAAACTCTAAATGCTTTACTAGAGGTGGAATATCCCAAGAAAAAGGCTTTTTGTGATTTAGAGTCAAACTTGTCTCTATCATCTTTTGTGTTCAAGATATAGCATGTTGATATTAAAGTATGAAAATAGTCAACCCTAGGTTTCTTAGTGTATATGATTTCATATGGTGTTTTCTTCAAATAAGAGTGAACGGTTACTCTATTTAGCACATAGCAAGCTATGTTTACCGCTTCAGCCCAAAATGTTTTAGGTGTATTATGTTCGAGCATCATAGTCCTAGCCATTTCTTGTAGTGATCGATCTTTCCTTTTAACTATGCCATTTTGTTGTGGAGTGTGTGGAGCAGAAAAATTGTGAGTGTAGCCTTGAGATGTGCAAAATTCTTCAAATAAATGGTTCTCAAATTCTCCACCATGATCACTCCTATTTGTACATATCTTGTTTTGTAGTAGATTTTCAATCTTGGAACAAAATTGTATAAAAATCTGAATAGTAGCATCTTTGTTTGCAAGAAAGTGTACCCATGTATATCTACTATAATCATCAACAATAACAAAACAATATCTTTTCCCGTCAATAGATTGTGTTCGCATAGGGCCGAATAAATCCATATGAATGAGTTCTAGTGATCTACATGTGTTAAGTACATTTTTGGGTTTAAAAGAGGTTTTAGTTTGTTTACCCAAAGTACATGGTTCACAATTTTTAGATTGATCAAAAGATAATTTAGGCAAACCACGAACAAGATCATATTTAACAAGCTTTTTGATGACATGTGAACTAGCATGACCTGATTTTCTATGCCATAGCTATAAAGAATTTTTGTTTGCAAGTAAGCATTTTCCAACTACATATTGCATAGAGTTAGGTCTAAGAAGATAAAGATTTCCAACTCTTTTTCCTTCATAAATAACATTTGTAGTATTTTCCATTAGTAACTTGCATCAATTTTTGTTGAATAAAAAATCATATCCACTATCACATAATTGACTAACACTTATTAAATTATGGTGCAAACCATCGACAAGTAAAACATTCTTTATTTCAAGGTTTGTACCGATATTACCTATTCCAACAGTTTTACCTTTACCATTGTCTCCAAAAGTTATTGTTCCACTTTTCTTTTCCTCAAAAGTTTGAAATGCCTCCTTGTTTCCGATCATGTGTTTAGAACATCCATTGTCGACCACCCAATCATGTATTAAGATATAGGTTTTGGTACCCATGTGATGGTCCATTATGGTTAGGTACATTTAATAACAAATTGAGCATGTTTTAACAAAGAAAACTGAAAATAACTTCATTCGGTCGACAAAAGTTCGACCGACAGGTGTCTCGGTCGACCAATTTGTCGATCGAGAAAGTTGCTATTTTTACAGGTTAAAACTGAATAGAAACAGAAGTCCGTTTGGTCGACCATTTTTCGACCGATTTTTGCTTCGATCGATCATTTCTCGACCGGAATGGTTGTTGTTTCACTATGATTTTTTCTGTAGATTTTGGTTTGTCACAGGCATTTGCTCGGTCGAAGTTTTTCTTGACCGAGAATATCTCGATCAAACTATTTGCTGACCGAAAATGTTTCTGTTTGTCTCAGCAATTTGTATATATCAGTTCTGAATTTAAAATACTACATAAAGCTATTTGCTTAGTTGAGTTAAGACATTTTGATTTTCAAAAATAAGCATTCGATCATATCTCAACTAAATTACATTCAAGTCTTCTAAGTTTGAGGTTTGGGGACCCAAACTAACTCAGAATCCTTATTCTTACAAGGTCATGAAAAAGAATAATGTCCAAGACGTAGGCAAAAGTGACAAGAAATAGAATCAATTTCATTTCTCTTTCTAGGATTTGGAATTGTGTTCTTAAGTACAAACAAGATCTTGGTCTTGGATGCTCTTTTAGGTTGATTTCCTTTTGGAACATTACCTAAGCATCTTCTTCCATTGTAGCTAGAAGAATATTTCAGAATATTATTAAAAACGTCATTCCCCCTTAAGCCATTAATTTCTCTTTGTAGCTTAGCAATCTTATCCATTTTCTTATTAATATCTATCCTTGCTTGATCTAAATGAGATAATAACGAATTTATTTCTTTAACAACATTATCATAATCAAAATGATTACATAGAATAGGTTGAGTCTAAAAATTGTTTAGTCTAGCAAGCAAATCAACCTTTTCTTGAGAAAGAAGATCATGATTCATTTCTAAATCAAGTAACTTTATAATGCAATCATCTAAAGATGTTTTCAAAGTTAAATTTTCAGAAGCAATATTGTTCTTTTAAGAAGAAAGATCATTCAATCTAGCATATAGATCCTCATTTGCTTTAGTAACCTTCTTTAGTTTCTTTTTGCAGTCAATATACTTATCATGAGTTTCTTGTAGATTAACAATTAGATCTTCTTTTGGCAAATCAAGAAGGCTTACCTCTTAGGAATCGTCATTATCATCTTCTTTTGCCATGAGACACTCCACATTCTCTTCTCCACTTTCACTTTCACTTGACTCATCCCATGCAGCTTTATAAAAATTTTCTCCCTTCTTTTTGTATGAGCTTTTCTTTCATTTCTTTGCTTTAGGACATTCATTTCTGAGATGTCCTTTCTTTCCACATTCAAAACACCTAGGAGGGGAAGAAGAAGAACTAGCTTTTTAGATCTAAATCTTCTATATTTCTTACCGTTAACAATTAGGGCTTCTTCTCCTTCTCCTTCACTTGTTTCATCACTTTCTTGCATGACGATCTTTGAAGCTTTTAGAGTCATATCTTTCTTTCTTCCTTGTTTCAGTTCACACTCTCGTCGTTCCTCTTCCTCCAAGGTTGCCTCATGTGCTTCTAAGTTTCCAATGAGTTGCTCCATCCTTAGTCGGGTGAGATCATTTGCTTCTTCAATAGCAGTCACTTTGGGCTTGTACTTAGGAGGGAGAGATCTAAGAATCTTTGACACTTGGTCTTCTTCACTGATTACTTTGCCTAAGGCATTCAAACCATTCACAATAGAAGAAAATTTTGCATACATTTCACTAATATATTCATTTTGATCCATATGAAACTGTTCAAATTTTTTCTTAAGCATTCCGATTTTAGAATTCTTAACTTGAACAGTTCCTTCATATGTTATAGAAATTATATGCTATATCTCATATGCCATTTCACAATTTGATATTCTATTGAACTCACCAATGGAAATTGAATAATAGAGTATACTTACAGTTTTTGCATTCATTTGGGTTGATTTTACCGTATTAACATCCCAATTTGGATACTCCGTTTGAGGAAATTCATATGGAGTTGATACCATCCTCCATAAGTCCTAGCTGATTCCTTGGAAGTAGAACTTCATCCTCCTCTTCCAATAAGTGTAGTTAGTCCCATCAAAAGGTGGAGGTCTTGCCACGAGTGTTCCTTCCAAGTTGAGGTTGTTGAGTACCCCGTCACCCATTCTTCAAGACTTTGTTAGAGTTTCCTTGAAGCCCTACTCTGATACCAATTGAAAAACTACTAGAGGGGGGGGTGAATAGTGTTTTATAGTTATTTTAAAATAATTCAACTCAAACAACCACAATTGAGATAATAAGAAGGAGACAAGGTGTTTAGAGTGGTTCCAACCTTAGCAAATACTAAGGCAGTCAATCCACTACCCGGTTGCTTACCCAACCAGGATTTTGAAAGTATTTAATTTTATTACCTTGCAAGGATATTACATAAAATTACAACACTTTCTACACCCTTTGGACAACCTTCACCTTGAAGTAGTCTCACAAACCTTGAAGCAGCCTTCCTTGAAGTAACTTCAAGCTCCCCCTTGAAGTAGCCTTCCTCTTGAAGTAGCCTTCCTCTTAAAGTAGCTTCCTATTGAGACAGCCTTCTAGAAGTAGTCCAAAGATCTCCTTCTCCACCAAGAAGATCAAAACTCTCTCCAATCTGCAGCCTCCAACCCTAGGAATAGCAAGGAGAGTACAAGCAATAAGAAAGAACAAGAAGGGAAACAGAAATTACAATTACCACTTGAAGCACAAGGCTTGATTTCCTATATCAAGCATATTGATCTCCTAGCCAAAGAGTATGGAAGTGTAGGTTTAGTGGGTAGGAGATGCTAGCCTATAGGACACAAATTTGGAGCAAAGGAAATGAGTAGCAAGTACTAGAGTTGCTCAATTGCTCAAAAATAGATTGCCAATTGCAAGTATGAATGCTCAAGTATTGCACAAGTGTACTTTGGGTGTCCTATGGCTTGTCCTATTTATAGGAATGGCCTATGGATTCTTAAGGACATTCTAGACACTTTCTAGGGGGGTCTTAGTGCTCAACTAGCTGTTAGGTAACCATTAGTTGCTTTAACAACGACTAGTTAATTAATTCTGAGAAGTGCAGACAGACACATTCTCGATCGAAGATTTGTTGACCGAGAGTCCTAGTCGGTCGAGGACTTATCGACCGAGGGACTGTCTGTAGCAACGTTCTGATCCAACTCCCAACTACTTTGTCTGCTGTGTCTAACGGCTATTTGGGTCATTATCGGTCGAAGAGTTTGTCGACCGAGAGTGTCTCGGTTGAGAAGTTTGTTGACCGAGAATAACCCTATTTCAATATTTTAAACTAAGTATTAAGTGTGTGTATGAGTGTGCAGTTGTGATACTATTGTAGGGGATGACCTATCTAAGTGTTGTGATTGACTAGGTAAGATCTAAACGCTTGATTTACATGATATCTAAGAACTTGTACATTATATACTTGTACACGTTTTTACATTTGATTACAATCATGAATTAAAGCAAGTAGAGCATATAGATCTTCCAAGAGTTTGTCATCCACCTAATTTCTACAACCCTCAAGTATCACGTTAGATCCACAAGAATGAAATGTTTGTCATTATCAAAACAAAGGGATTTAAATGATGTCCATTTATCCAACAACCTGTTCACCTAGTGTACCAATCGGCTCGGTCGTTCTAATAGAAAGTTCTAGTGACTTTTCTGAATTCATGAGAAAAGTTGATCGTTTCACATGCTCAATTCTATTGTGCAAGGAATTGGTATTTAACATTAATTGGAAATGAATTGCCAAATTCATATGCAGTTGGAAACAGGAGAAATGACTAGTTCACAGGGTGAACCGAACGGCTCACGTGTGAACTTACCGGTTCGGATGCCAACCGACCAGTTCGACACTCGTAGGTTTCAAAAATTCAAGATCTTCTGGCTCTTTCCACTCCCACACAAATTAAGAATCCAGACACTAACCCCACCTATAAATAGAGTGGTATTGGGAGCTTCCCAGAGCACAACTCAATTGCTTCTGACAATTGTTGTCTTCTCAGATCATGGTAACCTATAGAGAGCCTAAACAAGTCCTACCCGCTAAAGAGAGGGATAGCAAGAGAGAAATGATTATGGAAGAGTAAGTTGGTGACTATTATACCAACGGGTGAGACAATTCCTTCATGTTCATTCTACCAGTACGACAGGATTTCTAAGTTGTTCGTGTGGACTTCCATAGAGGAAAGGTGGTCTTTATCCATTGCTAGGAGGACAGCATTAGCCTGTAGTCCGTGGAGGAACTACTATAAACGTTGTTCGAGTCTGTTGTCCATGAAGGAGTTGCAGATGAGTCCCAGTACAACTAGGAGTATTGCATGACTACAACGATGAGGAGATGTCACTAGACTTGCTCCAAGACTAAGTATATCCTCAAAATCATCCTTTCCATCTTATAGTTGTTGACGTGATCCGCTGGTTTATGAAAAATATGGTAGTAAAATTATTGTTTCCGCTGCCTATTCGGTAGCCATATTTCCCAACAACAACTATGTCTATACAAATCCTTTTCCAATGAAATTTGACCCGAGCTACAATTTTAACCACAATTTGACGTAGGATGATGGAATAGTGTAGCCTCTAATATTATTTTTTTGATTATAAATTACTTTTTGCACTGCCTGATTATTGTTTACATGTATAATTTTCAACCAATTGACAACATTGAAGCTCAACCCAATCTGTTGTCCCCTCCCAACCCTCTAAATTGAGTTTTTCATGCGATAATGTAGTAGTATGTCCCTGACAAAAATCAGTGAAAAAGTTCAAAAAATGTTCTTTAATATATAATAGAAAAAACAGTAATGAGAAAGTTGATCTTTGATTGTTGTTAGGATTTAAACGAGAGAATACGACTGAGTTTGGCGGAGCAACAAGACGAAAAAAGAACGATTACTTGATCACTAAATACAAGATTTACCTGATTTGGTGGGGATGACCTACTCCACAGGAGGGGGTGGAATTCTACTATATCAGAGAAGAGATTACCAAGAGGAGCACTCTCGAATGAGACATATTATACACTGGAGTGCGGCGGTTGCCGTTTCGTAAACAAAATATAGGATGATACTAAAACCCTAACTAGGGCACATATAAGTATACATGCAAAACTCTAATAAGATTTCCAAAATTTAGCTCATATCATACCACGGGGGCTTTGCCCCCCCCCCCCCCCCCCCCCCCCCCCCCCCGGAATTGGTAGGCTAAGGTCCACACAATGCCATTAAATGGATCAGTGAAGATCAATTTAATTTTAGACCGAATCTACAATCGGATCAACATAAATCTTCGAGACACACAACAATTGTGTTAGCCCGAATCTTTTACCAATGTAGTAAGTAGTTGTATCGTCCTTACATTGATGGGTACAACCAAATCTATCAAGGGAATGTATGATACTGTATCCGAACTCTTCACCATTACTGATTAAAGAAAGTCAACTAACCCTGCTACATACAATAGATTTCTGCGACTGCAGAGGTTTTAATGAAAATCTGAATTGACTGTCGGTTTCTTATGGCACCCCAAGAATTTGGGTTTAATGGAAAAACACAATCATCTGCCTTTTCTTAGGATTTATACTAAGGCTGACCACCCATTTGTCGGCTTCCCAGTTGGAAACGCATCATCTCGTACATGAAACCTGCATTAAGTCAGCAAATCAATCTCCATTTGAACTGGCCTTTTGTACGACAAGTCGACAATCACATCCCCTTGAAAACAAAGCGCAACGAACAACAAGGTAACTCAATCTTAAGATCTTCATTCAACACGGCTCTCAGGTTTGTGTTTTTTTGTCAACGCATTTACATCACAACTAAAACAGAACACTAACGAAGTTTGGTATGTACTCCGAACCACACAGGTCAAACGAGCATAGACTCTACATTAACTGTGAAGGTGGAGCCAGGTTGAAACATCACGAATGTTTCCAATATGAACGAAGTACATTCATGATGTAGTCCACAGGTTGGACTTGTGCCCTATTGGTTTTAACGAAGAACATGGAGCGCACACGTTCTGAGTTCTTATTTTATTGCTTGACCGAATGTCAAACTGCAGGATACCATGACTAAGTAACAACACAACTTCTTTCAAGTTTCGACTGTCCATAGTTATCCATCCCCATTTCTTTTATCACCCGTGAACACCCAGTCTGCGTATACAGGAAGGTCAACAAGCAGCAGTAGCTGGCTTGTGTCGACTCTCTGCTTTATCTCGTTGAGTATTAATTTGTTTTAGGTGTAAATTTAAAGTTTCTGCATACATTAGTTACTATACGGCTTTTTGTCATAAAATATGATATGAAAAACATTGGACCACTAAATGATGCACAGAAATAGAACACAATATCTATTTTTGATAAAAAGTTCATGCTTAATAATATAATAGATGCTTGCAAACGGAGACACCTGCATGCATATGATAACAAGGAGTATCTTCATGGGCACACTAACAACTGGTGTGAGCCCACGTCCGGATGATGTTGTGCAAAAAAAGAAAGTTGGAAGAAATCAACGGAAAGAAATAGTGTTTGTGGGGGAGACACCCCTTAACAGTAGGCATCATCATCACGATGAAGTAAAAACCAGAAAAGACACCAGGTATGTAGTGTTCATATCACTCTGATAGTCCAACTTTGAATCAGAATCCCGTGTCATCTCCTATGATGTCTTCCAGGGAGTAACACCCTCCACCATGGTAGTCTCCTAACATGTTAACTTGGTCTTCATCAGCTCCTAGCACCTGTGTTGATGTGAAAGTCAGTCCTGCAATGCAAATTTTTGAATAAGGAATGTTAAATGTCAGTTAGCAACAGGTGGGTAGGTCGGGAGGTGTTGTTGAATTTTTTATTTTTTTTCTCTAGCCAGATGTTCCTGAAGATGTTTATAATCAGGTCTGTAGGGGGGTATCGTATATGTTGTGGTAGTGGTGTTAAGATAGTGATGAATTTTGGTAGGAGGAGGTTGATTGTGATAGTAAGTGATGAGAATAATTTATATAGGAAGAATAGTATGGTAGGACAGTTGATGAAGAGATGTTATGCAGTTTCTTCAGCGGTATGGCAGAGGTAGAATTAGGTAGGCCCCAAAAAACCTATATTGATTATGTGATGGTCTGTGGGAATTTTGTTGTTTGAGAGAAGCCCGTAGAAGATTTTGAATTTTTGCACCCATTTTGCCTTCCATATGAATTTATATCTGATATGTTCCCTCTAAAGGATAAGTGTAGGTAGACAACTTTGGGGGAATACATCTGCCCCCAAATCCAAGAAATTCGGCTGCTAGTGTTGAATTCTAGTTCTTGGATGATGTCAAGCAGAGTATTTTCTTTTAAGTGGTTTTCCAGACAGGTTTTGAGAGTGTTTTGCCTATTGCTGGTGAGAAGTTGAAGAGATTTTACTATATTGAGATTTTTCAGTGATGACGGGATACGAAAGTGGTTGTTCAAGTTTTGGATGGTGTTATAGTAGAACCATGGATCTACCCAAAAATTTGTATTATGGAAGGCGTATGGGGGGGGGATAGATGAGATGCGTAATGATTTCTTAGTTTTTATTAATAACCTTCCAAAGTGGGGAAGATTTGCTTTTGTTGGTATGGTGCTAGGGTGGTTTGTTTTTATAGTATTTGTCTAGGATGAAATTTTTCTAGATTTTATTAGTATTTGTAGATAGAATGTTGATGATCTTTGTGTTGAGACAAATGGCATGCATTTTGATATTAATGATACCCCATCCTCCATATTGGGCCAGTGTTGTGATGGTGTCCCACTTGACTAAGTGGATCTTGCGATTAGAGTTATCTTTGTTTAAATGGTTCCAAAGAAAAAATTTCCTGATGGTGTCAATGTCCTTAAGGGCTTTACCAGTGGGATGCAACTGAGGTAGTGTGTATTTATTGGTGTGATGACATTATTAAGAAAGGTGAGGTGTCCCACTAGGTTGAGGAAGTGGTTTGTCCAAGCAGAGAGCTTAAGCTTGATTTTATCAATGATGGGGTTCCAAAGTGAGTGAGTGATAGGGTGAGGCAAGATTGGTAGGCCGAGATAAGAGACATGAAAGTTTTCTATTACAACCCGTTCCTAGATTTGTTGGTAATCATAGAGTTTTAAGATATTCTTAATGATTGACATACTTTTGTTAGTAATATTCTATGTTGTATTTTATCTTAACATTGATAACATTAAATACTTATTTGGGCAACTCATAATAATAACTTAAGCTTACTATAAAGATCCGAGTTGGGGTTAAGATAACATTAACCGATACATGTGTGCAAGAAGAGAGTTAGTGACATTGGAGGAAATAATTAATAAATGATTTTTTATTTGATAAAATTATTGAAATAATATTGTAGGATTGTAGAGAATACAATTATAAATCCAACAAAAAATGAACCAAATCAGAGCTAAAATGAGAGAGTTATGTCTTTTTTAGTAAACATATACAGAACACCTCGATTGAGGCTGCGTTGACACCGTGACCTGCGACGCTGCATCGACACTATGACCATGGTCTACACCACGACCGTGAAACTGTGTCTACACTGCGACCCACGACGCTGCGTCGACACTGCGACCGCGACTGTGATGCTGCGTCGACACCGTGACCGTAGTCGACGCCACCCTAGACAGCAAATCGTAAAACAATCATATCACTAGGAATACTTATCCGTTTTTAACGAAATGAAGTGTGTTGGAACCGTGATTTGATCCTCTATCTTATCAGGTAAGTTTCTCTATGAGAGAGTGATATAGAAGGAAATTTCTAGGGCAATTTTTGGGAAAGAACGTTAAGAACAACAGAAATCAAAAAGGGTTGTTATAGATTCGACTTGGTAAGTAGGTTAAACCCTTAATTCTTCCTTCTTTCCATTTCCACTTGCTTGGAATCCCTGATCCAATGAATTTGAGGTTTGGTTTAACCTCTAGTCTTCTTCTTCTACCTACAATAGATCTCGTTTAGGGTTAAAAGGAAGAAGAAATCACAAATTTTGCTAGGATTTGGATATGGATTTGAGATCTTCAGAGATGGTCTATGTTGTTAAGGTGTTTTCACACCTTGGGGTGATGGGGTACTTCCTTTAAATAGTAGATTGCACAAAAATAAGTTAAATTATCAATAGTCTTCAATCGTGTAGTATGTGAGTACAAACCCTAAGTTGCCTTTTTGATCTAGCTTTTACAAGATGATATCATATGGATTATTCCTTTTTTGTGATGAATTTCAGATTATGAAATCACATTAGAAATAATCACAATCCATCTAAATGAGAATTCTTAAAATAATTTTAGAGGTTACATGATTATACTGAAATCTAAGACTTTTAGCTATGACTGAAATTGTTGTATAATTGAATAAAAAAGTTTGCCTAGTTGAATCTCCTTTGTTACGAATGATTGTTTTATTTGTATGTGTATTACATATATGTCAGATAACATCTTGGATTTCATTCGATGATATCAATGTTTTTTTGATATATCAGTAACCTGAGTGAAACCCTAAATGAATGAAAAGTTGAAGGTTTGCAATTAGACATCTTGATTCAATGTTATTCTTGATGTATGATGTATACAATCCTTATGCGAATTATGTGATAAGTGAATGAGGTAAATGGAACCCTAATGATAGGGTGTTAAGTGAAACAAGTATTGTGATATCAATGTTTCTTAGTTTGAGATGTGGTGATGCTTAATAGTTCAGTTGTTGTAAATGTTATCAGATGGTTTATGAAATGAACAGTTTACAAAGTTGAACACAGATATGTTGATGTGATGATTGAATTTGTGAATTTAAAGAGTGAATTAGACATATGAAAGCCCTGAACACTATAGAATCCTCACATGATGAGGCCTACATTGTGAGGAGGAAACAGTTTCCCGACTAGAGGTAGTCCAGATCGAGGTAAGCCAGAGCACACCAGTAGGGTGTGGGAGTCTTGACCAGTAGGGCAAACTCCTTATAATTGTGGGGTACCCAACACCAACCGGGGATGTCAGTGGTACCTATGCTACATGGTTAGTGATCAGTGGTCAGTATGTCCACTGATTCACAATAAGCCTGAGGGCTTTGACTCACCGCCTGAGTACCCAGGTTGAGAGGTGGAGTCTGAGATATCCGGCTGCTCTCATTAGCCAACGAGATGTAGAATTGTCGTGGCCCGCTGCAGACGGGGTCTTACTCAAGATATAGGCTTAGGAACCCGGGCATGCTTCTAAGCCTTGTATAGTGAGATCATATCTTGCTGTGATTCTTTCACATGTTGTGGTACACCTCATGTGGGTTCAGGGCATAATAAGATGAATGGGAGGTTAAACAAGTGTGTGCAGTTATTCAATTATTCTTCATATATTTCTGAATTATTAGTTCTCTTTATGATCAATCAAGCATGTTCATATATTGATCCACTCTTGTAATATCTAGAGTATCCTTCCATATTTATGATTGTCAATTATTAGACTCTTTAAAGCTTACCATTGTTATAATTGATATCAGTTGCTCGACAATATATAACTGTAATTATATAAGTGCTTTAAACTATTTCTTTGAAGTACTCATTCACTGAGCAAGTAGGCTCACCCCTCTACTCACAATTTTTAGGGAAACCATGTGGACTTGAAGAAGGTCAAAGTATCAAAGTAGATCTACCATATGAGTTAAGTATGATATTAGTTAAGTTCAATTGGTACCTGTCACTCTAGGTCCTTGTATAGATGTGAGAGAGTAGTAAATGAAGTTTTGTATCTTTGTTTCCTTAAAAAGAGACAATGTATCTGATTATCATGTTGTATGTACCTGGAAGAGTGAGAAACAAAATGAATGTATGGATGTGTATCATTAATGTTCAGATCATATTAGAGTAATCAAAGTTTAATTCTCTTGTAAAAAAAGTTATGTGATTGGATGCGAGAAAATAAATAGTTTGAAATAAAAAAGAAAAAAAATGGGAGTGAACTATGTATTTATTATAATACTCAAACTCATGCCCACATATCATGATTAGTGGTAATCTTGGGATGCCGGTGTGACATCTTTTGGTGTCACAGCTTAGGCTGAGTTGTCAGGGACTGTTAGGATAGAAAGTTAGAGTTATAAGTGTGACAGATAGTAGGTGATGTGTCTTTAGCTCTAGGAAGTCTGGGTATTTGGATATCCTGGCCCGGTATCTAGATACTTAGGTTGACCAATATCAAGCTACACTGTCTATTATTCTTTGGATACCCTGGCCAGGTATGCAGAAGAAGGATGGGCTAGAGAGAAACCCTAGAAATCTTAGGGTTAGGAGACCAGAAAGTAATGAAGGAGTAAGAGATTAAACATAGAATGTGATACAACTCTTGATTTATATTTCTTCTTTGATTGGAGATAAATATAAATGCTATTATATATTTGAATTCAAATATTCAATTTTTAGAAATATATGTAGTTCTTTAAGATTCATGTACACTATGAAGTTAATTCAATTATTGTTTATATTCTTTGTATCAAGTAGACACGAAGTTATGTTTAAATGAGTTTGCCCTAAGTGTATATTCTTTCCACATGTTTGAGATTAATAGGAGTTCATTAATATTGTGTAGCTCTTGGCTTCAGGACTGTAGGTTCGGCTTGGTCCAGCTGGAAGGATGTGTTACTGGGATCTAATGACTCCTATTAACAATATAATAAGAGTAAACTTTGGATAAATTAGACCCACATCATAGTGTGAATGTACTTATACTAAGATGTTGAAACATATGGGAAATATTAGAATAGCTAAGAATCGGTTGGAACTGATATATGAGATCCAACTTTAGGGCCTCATATGAGAAACCCTTAATTGGGAATAAAGGAACTAAGGTTCATATTAAGTTTAATGATTAGTATTATATGAACTCTAAATTTGAAATATGGAAAAGATATGAGAAAAGTATGTAAGGGTCAAGATAGTAAGAATAAATCATGAGGAATGGATCATATAATCAAGTACAATGCTTTTATGTACTCCAAAGCAAAGGCAAAATACAAGAAAAGAGTTGAGTATACAATAAGTACATAGAAGTGAAGAGTCTTCATGATGGTAATCTCTTCCAACGGCTATGCAAACTCTTATCCCAATGTACTCATAGGCTCCTGTAGATTGACAAATTCTATCCCAGATAGCTGTTTGAGATAGCCACTACAACAGGTGGATGGAGTAGAAGTGTACCTTTTGCATTCCAATCTGAGCCTTGTGCTATGTCTTTCTGCAATAGGAGTTGTTGCTTCGTTATTTGTTCTGAGATGTCTATCTTGTAGATGTTGTATGGCTTACTTTTAATGATATTGAGCTATTTTTTTAAAAAAAGTGAAGAGTCTTTAGAAGATTTACAGTAAAGAGAATTGGATGAACATGTAAACCATAAGACTAGAATAACAAACTTAGTTGGAACAAAGAGAAATGTTAGAAATGACGAGCTTGATTAAGGAATGAGGATTATGATATAATTGAGAGCATGGAATGTATACCTTTATTATGAAGTTTAATACATTCATCCTTACTACCTTTGGATTCCAAGTCTCTATAGAAGAACAAAAGTGTAGTTTAACAAATGAATAAGGCATATAATGGTAGACTATATTCAAGAAGGAAATACTTGATTGAAAGAGAAACAAAGTTTGACCCATGCATGAGCCGTTTGATTTAAAATGAAGGATATGTAATACATTAAACATGATGCGAGACTAGTAGAGTTATTATTGATTTAGAATTTCAACTTTACATTAGTAGAAGGATAAATAGAAATATGTGCAACATGGTATACATGATCATACACATGAATAAGCAACATGATCATAAGAGAAAAATTAGAAGATTAAAGATGACAGGTGGAAGAATAGTATATGGTAAGAGGATTATGGAAAGTAAGGAAGGGTTCGAAACATGATGGAGTAATATAGATTATAAAAGAAAGAGGTTGCAAGATTCAAGCAAGTGCTAATTAGTCAAGTATCCTTGTTGATGACTAATTAAACCTACATACAAGAAATGTACTAAGGGAATGTTTGAAGACAAGAATTCTAAGTCTCAAAATCATCTTCTCTTTCATATCTTCCTTAATGAGAGCAAGGTGGGAATGAAGTGATAAGAAAATGAATCATATATGATGCATAACCAACATGGTAGAGATATCTAGTGAATGTAATAATGACACACAATATGATGATGAAACCCTAATAGGGTAAATTGAGAATATAATCTATCTGAATGGTCAAGTAAGAGAAAGGAAATTCAATTGATAAGATAAGGAAGACTTTAGTAAAACTTGTGAGATCTAAAGTTTGAATTTCAAATTAAGGGATCAAAGTCACATCACAATAACATCAATCTACTGATAAGGACCGAACCCTAGAATGTTTAGAGTTATAGTAGTTCAAGGGATGTTACTAGTGATTTGAATACTAGTATCTCTATAAAAAAAGATCATGATATTTGCACTATGAGAAGTAAACTAGCACTGATAGTAATACAAGGTGTAAAGGTAGCTAATCTGAAAGGTAGATAAACGATATGGAAATGATTCAGAGCAAAGGATAAGAAATAAATTTGAAATGTAACAAGTGTGTTTTGAACAAAAGGAGAAATACAACATGAGTAAAGTGTGATATGAAATAAATTCTTACTGTGATGTCAAGAATGAGGAATAATCTATTCTTACCTTGTATGTTTCAATTTTAGGGATGTTTATTATATATGATCAAAATGAGAAGGATAAGTAACAAGAAGTAAGTAGTAATGAATGAGGAGATAAGAGAAAACAATGGCTTTCAGTAATACATGAATTTGTTTTTAGAAGTGTATTTTGTTGAAGGTATAACGAGGGATGTAAATTGGTTCTACATATGATTTCAGTTGTACATGTGCAAGCAATATGTTAATTAAAGGTGTCTGATACTTGTAGTCATACATACTAGTAATCCATCTTAGTATTGTACAATTGTGGTATGGTGATATGGGTTGAATGATGATGGAACAAATGGAGGGTTACCCTGAATAAGGTAGTCTTGCCTATTCACTCATATGAATAGAAGAGATGATAACCATATTGTATTGGTATGTAACCCTAATGAGGTATTACTTGTTATACCTAGCTTTAATATAACTAAGTGATGGTAATTGGGTATGAATAGTCCTTGAATGACTAATGCAATCATGGAGTACTCTATTATTGTTGTTGAAACCCTAGTATGCTATAACCTGATGGTTACACCTTGATTTATGTGTGGGTTCATACTTGAGAATAGTATGGAATGTGATGGTGATGCTTCACCTTATGCATCCATGATCCAATGGGCATGTCATGAGTAAGGGTTTGGGTATAAGTGTTGATTAGTGACATTAATATAATTTATCGTGTTGAACCTAACTCTAATAAAAATAGTTAAGATGAGTATTCATGTTTAACATTCTTATATGATGGAATGATGGTAGAATAACCTCCTTTATATGATCATAACCTTAATATGTTAATTGGTGGTTATCATAGCCACATGGTTGATACTTTCTTATACTAAACCTGTGCATTATGTATATGATGAGGGTTAATCGTATGTAATTTCCTTGCATGTTGATGTAATAAAGAAAGGTTCTTAATGTTAATATAACCCTGCTATGATTGTTTATAAATATCTCCTAGCTCATTAATGCAATATTGTGTTGATCTGGTGTATTATATGTAAGTGATGTTGTTGAGCCTTGTTATAAGGCATGCAAAGATAACGATGATCTTTTGGGAATAGTATGATGGTCTTAATGACCTTTGGGCATGGTTGAGCCCTGGATGAGGTGTAATCTTCTTGTGTTGATAAGGGTTGATACCCTGTGATATTATGAAAAGGATTTATATCTTATGATAGTATGATAACTAGTGTGGTCTCATGAATGGCAAGTGAATAGCACCATGTGATGATGAGATGAGAAATTATGTTTCAAATGTTTTATATCTTTTAAAAGTTGTGATTTAAAGAGAAACAAATGACTCAATGTTAAAAATAAAATTCTACACTGTAGTATCTGAAAGCTTAAAAGGAGAGAGATACCCCTAGTAAAGGTTTTTTAGAGATATCATGTATAGAAGAAGTTACTTGGAAAGTAGAATCAGAGATTTTTAACAAGTATCTTATCTCCTTTTAGAAATTTCGAGATGAAATTTTTATTAGAGGGGGAGAATTGTTACAACCCGTTCCTAGCTTTGCTGGTAATCCTAGAGTTTTAAGATAATCTTAATGCTTAGCATACGTTTTTTAGTAATTTTCTATATTGTGCTTTATCTTAACTTTGATAACCATAAATATTTGTTTGGGCAATTTATAATCATAACTTAAGCATACTATAAAGATCTGAGTTGGGGTTAAGATAACATTATCTGATACATGTGTGCAAGAAAAGAGTTAATGATATTGGAGGAAATGATTAATAAATATTTTTTTATTTGAGAATATTATTAAAAAAATATTGTGGGATTGTAGACAATTCAATTATGAATCCAACAAAAAAGAATGAACCAAATCAGAGTTAAAAGTAGAGAGAGTTATACCCTTTTTAGTAAACATATACAGAACACTGCGATCGACGCTGCATCGACACCGTGACCCGTGACATTGTGTCGACACTGTGACCACAGTCTACACTGTGACTATGATGTTGCATCGACACTGTGACCCACGATTATACGTCGACACCGTGTCTGCGGTCTGCACCGTGACTGCGACGTTGCATCTACACCGCGACCACGACCGACGTCGTCCTAGACACCAACTCATAAAATGATCATATCTCGAGTAATACTTATTCGTTTTCAACGAAACGAAGTGCGTTGGAACCGCGACTTGATCCTCTATCTTCCCAGGTAAGTTTCTCTATGAGAGGGAAGTCTGGAAGGTGATTTTTGGGGAACAACGTTAAGAACAGTAGAAATAAAAAATGGTTGTTATAGACTCAACTTGGTAAGTAGGTTTAACCCTTGATTCTTCCTTCTTTCCATTTCCCCTTGCTTGGAATACCTGATACAATGAATTTGAGGTTTGGTTTTACCTCCAGTCTTCTTCATCTACCTACAACATATCCCGTTTAGGGTTAAAAGGAAGAAGAAACTACGGATTTTGCTAGGATTTGAATATGTATTCGAGATCTTCAGAGATGGGCTACGTTTTAAAGGTATTTTCACACCTTAGGGTGAGTGGGTACTTCCTTTAAATAGTAGATTGCATGAAAATGAGTTAAGTTATCAATAATCTTCAATTGTTTAGTATGCGAGTACACACCCTAAGTTTCCTTTTTGATCTAGCTTTTACAAGATGATATGATATGGATTATTCCTCTGTTGTGATAAATTTCAGATTATGAAATCACATTAGAAATGATCACAATCCATCTAAATGAGAATTCTTCAATTAATTGTAGAGGTTACATGATTATACTGAAATCTAAGATTTTCAGCTATGACTGAAATTGTTGTATATTTGAATAAAGAAGTTTGCCTAGTTGAATCTCCTTTGTTACGAATGATTGTTTTATTTGTATGCATATTACATATATGTCAGATAACATCTTGGATTTCATTCGATGATATCAATGTTTTCTTGATATATCAGTAAGGAGAGTGAAACCCTAAATGAATGAAAAGTTGGAGGTTTGCAATCATTATGCGAATTATGTGATAAGTGAATGAGGTAAATGAAACCCTAATGACAGGGTGTTCAGTGAAACAAGTATTTTGATATCAATATTTCTCAGTTTGAGATGTGGTGATGCTTAATAGTTTAGTTATGGTAAATGTTATCAGATGGTTTATGAAATGAACAATTTACAAAGTTGAACACATATATGTTGATGTGATGATTGAGTTTGTGAATTTAAAGAGTGAATTAGACATATGAAAGCCCTAAACACTATAGAATCCTCATAGGATGAGGCATGCACTATGAGGAGGAAACAAATTCCTGACTGGAGGTAGTCTAGATTGAGGTAAGTCAGAGTGCACTAGTAGGGTGTGGGGGTCTTGACCAGTAGGGAAAACTCCTTATAATTGTGTGCTACCCAACACCAACCAGGGATGTCAGTGGTACCTATGATACATGTTGAGTGATCAATGGTCAGTAGGTCCACTGATGCACAATAATCCTGAGGGCTTTGACTCACCGCTTGAGTACCCCGGTTGAGAGGTGCAGTCTAAGATATCTGGCTACTCTCATTAGATGCCGAGAGGCAGACATTCTGAGGCCCATTGCAGATGGGGTCTTACTCAAGAGATAAACTTGGGAACCCGGGCATGCTTCTAAGCCTGGTACAGTGAGATCGTAGATTGCTGTGATTCTTTCACATGTTGTGGTACACCCCATGTGGGTTCATGGCATAATAAGATGAATGACATGTTAAACAAGTGTGCACAGTTATTTAATTATTCTTTGTCTGTTTCTGAATTATTAGTTCTCTTTATGATCAATCAAGTATGTTCATATATTGATCCACTCTTGTAATATCTAGTGTATCGTGCCATATTTATGATTGTCAATGATTAGACTCTTTAAAGCTTACTATTGTTATAATTGATATCATTTGCTCGACAATATATAACTGTAATTATATAAGTGCTTTAAACTGTTTCTTTGAAGTACTCATTCACTGAGTGAATAGGCTCACCCCTCTACTCACAATTTTTAGGGAAACCACATGGACTTGAAGAAGTTCAAAGCATCAGAGTAGATCTACCACATTAGTTAAGTATGAGATTAGTTAAGTTTAGTCGGTCCCTGTCACTCTAGGTCCTTGTATAGATGTGAGAGAGTTGTAAATGATGTTTTGAATCTTTGTTTCCTTAATAAGAGAGAATGTATCTAATTATCATGTCATATGTACCTGGAAGAGTTAGAAACAGAATGAATGTATGGATGTGTGTCATTAATGTTGAGATCATATTAGAGTAATCAAAGTTTAATTCTCTTGTAAAGTTTATTTATGTGATTGGATGCGAGAAAATAAAGAGTTTGAAATAAAACAAGAAAAAAATGGGAGTGAACTTTGTATTTATTATAATCCTCAAACTCATGCCCACATCTCATGATTAGTGGTAATCTTGGGAAGTGGGTGTGACATTTTCAATCTTGCATTTGAAGAGGTGTTTGTATTTGTTGATGAGGTCCGATGAGGTGTTGATACCAATGATGGAGGATTTTGAAAGATTTATTTTGAGGTTAGAGATGTATGAAAAAAGCCCAATGATGCAAAGCATATTGATGATGGTGTTGTCTTCCGATTTGACTAGGATCATAGAATCATCCGCAAATCGAGTGATATTCTCATAGAATTCTGAGGGTGAGGAGATGAGGCCATGATCTGTTCCGAGCTTACTAGTATAGGAATGGTCTGTAGCGTTGGTTTTTTTAAGTCTGTAGCGTCACTTTATAATTGACCCCTAAGTGGTCGTCTCTATAGAATTTGCTCTATAGCGTCAATTTTCTTGACCAAAGAAAACCGACCTTACAGAGTAAACACTGACCCAAGAGGTTGTAAAAAATCTGACCCAAGTGAGAAAAGAAGAGCATGTAAGGTCGGTTATTCCAAAAAAGCTGACCATGTAAACTGTCTCGGTCGAGAAATATTTCGACCGAGATTATTTCAAATGAGAAAAGAGAGCCTGTAAGGTCGGTTATTCCAAAAAAGTCGACCCTGTAAACTATCTCTGTCGAGAAAAAGTTCGACCAAGATTATTTTGGTCGAGAAAATTGTCGACCAAGAAAGAATTGTCTGAAGCATTAGAGATTTATTTGGTTGATAAATTTGTCGACCGAGAGACCTTCAGTTGACAAAATTGTCGACTGATAGGTTTTCTATCGACTAAATTGTCGATTGAGGTAGTGTCTGTAGTCAGTTATTCAATCTTTAGGGTCGATTTTTTATAAATAACCAACCTTAGAGGGTCTGGAGCTCAATCTGTTGACCTATTGGCGTCGGTTTTCCTAAAAACCGACCTTACAGAGGACCTATTATATTTAATAAAACTGATGCTAGAAGGTCTATAGACTGAGCTTGATAAGTAGACCTCTAGGGTTGGTTATTTAAGAAAACCGACGCTAGAAGTTACAATTTTTTTTTAAATTCTGTAGAAACAGAAACATAACAAAAGAATAAGAAGATTCATATATTCTAGGAGAGGGGAACATTGATGCTCAACCGTCACCATTCCAAACCACACATTCATAACAAAAATGATTCAAATATTCAGTTGAGTTACACATAATCACATCATAATTTACAAAATGATAGATTGCAAGGTATGAGATGATATTAAATGTCAGATACAAAAGCAAATATGAAAGAGTTCCGAAACCACATACATAAATGGAGCTGACATATTCAATCCAATGCTATATTAACTTCATTTAGAAAAGAATTTGACCACTCTTCTCGGAATTCATTTAAGTCCTCAGGTGTGTAAGGCTGAGTTGTAAAGATTTGTAACAAAAAATGCACATGCTAATATTTTATAAAATGACTACAATCACTTGTAAATTTATGATGTTATTCTTTATTACCTGATTTGTAGTCTGAATGTCATGTGATGCTTGTTTGACAATAGCTTGCATATATTTCATTACATAGTAGCCACAAGCCCAATCATTATTTTGTATAGGACACTACAAATAATGAATTATACTTAATGTTAGTAAACTACTATAAACAGGAGTTGGGATAAGACTATAAGAGTTGACATGTAAGAGTTGAAAATTAATACATATAAGACTAAGTAGTTTTCAAAGTAGCTACCTTGACATTTTTCAAAGTCAATGTCTTTAATTTTGTGGGTATTTGTCCTCCAGCTTCACAAAAAGCCTTTATACCCCTATCAATTAAACAATAGTTGGTAAAATCGAATATCTAAATAGAAATATCATGTTGAAGCATTGACTAAATTTATGCTTACTCCATAGCTGGAAATTTCAGTTTGTGACCCCTTGTTGTTTTACCCATTGGGTTAAGATAATAAAGAGTCATCAATTTTGGGACAATCACCACTAATTCCCAATGTCTAGCTCTGAGTAAGAATAAAACAAACATTAAAATAAATAATTTTATTCATTATTAAAATTATATTGAATAATAATACTTACTGGACGTTAAAAGGAATTAGGATAATTTCCTTCCCCTCACTAGCAAAATATTTGAATGCAGTAGAGAAGTACTCATTCACATCCCCAATATGTGTCGCCACTTGACTAGTAATTGAAGGAACTAAGAATCCAACATTTCTTATATCAAAGTTTGTGGTCTCAGTATATAAATGGTTGTAAAACATTTGTAATTATTTCCATATATAGAAATAAGCTAAAAATATGTATTGAAATTTTCTATATTGATAGATCCTTACCGTATCCATACTTGTATTATCGAAGTATTCAACCAATCATACCGGAACAACTCTATAATATTATCAAGAAAAATATAACTGTCAAAGTCCCTCCTAGTTGCATCTTCTGTTAAATTGATCAACATTTGTAATCCAGAGCTTTGATTGGCTAAGTATCGACACAAATATTTACATTTACTTCCCAACTCATCGAATGTGGATTCTGGAATAAAAGATGGCTTGGGCATATGAGGACGACTAGTAGAATTTTTACTTTTTAATTTGCAAACTTGTTAATTAAATTACATACTTATATTACACGAGTTCATATATGCAGTCAAATATGAAAAATATGGTAGAATAAAGGTATATCTTGTCATTGATAACCAAGTGTCTAGGCCAACCCACCATAGCACCCTCAGCTTCTTCAACTTTACTATATTCAGGATTAGGTATGGGTAGTGGTTTGTCCCCCATTCCGTCATACACAAGATGGATAGACACACGACAAATGTCATCAGTAATTTGTTGGCAATGTAATGTACCACTAAGGTTGTATACCTTGCCCGCTGCCACAACATTATATTCTGGAACCTCCTCTGCAAGTAACAATTCATACCAACCTAGAATTGAAATAATATAAGTTATATACGAAGCGGTAAACCAGATACCTATTACAACTATATATATATATATATATATATATATATATATATATATATATATATATATATATATATATATATCATACTAATAACACAACATATAGAACCAAAACGTACTGTAGATTGTTGTGGTGGGTCATTGGGAGTGCTCCCATGACCTTCTACAACTTGAGCATGGGCTTGTACCTCATCACTTGAGAGATGCAGAGTATGAATAGGTTGAGAAGGTTGAGTAGGCTGAAATGAAGACATTATTTTGTTTACATTCTATGCTACTAATGTTTCAACATCCTCTTGTATAAGACCTCCTGCATGACCTCTTTTAGATTGTGAATGGACAAAATAAGACTTGAATCCTATGCCAGATCCTAATCCCCTAACACGGCCAGGATTCTCCTTCATACCAAGAGAAACTGGTAGTTCATCCATGTGGCCAGTTGGGATGAAATTTCCTTCCTTCCTTTGCTCATGGAGATCAATCTATTCATAGTTAATAAAAATATTAAATCAAAATATCAATTAGATATAAATAAATCTAAGTTTGTGGGAGTTACTCTTTACTGAGTTGGGATAAGCCTGCCATCTTTTGTGCCACCTCCTTAGTTGCAGGGTTGGCAATTTCACCTGCTCAATTCTTTCTAGCATCAATCCACTGCAAGTGTCGGGGTGGACACTCAACTTGAGTTGTACTAGACTCTTCTCCAGAAGAGAATTTCTTCTCTAGTAGTTGGTGGAGGAAGGCATAACCACTGGGCCCCAAGTGATGGTCATGCACATTTTTGGCCCGTCTTTCCTTTTGGGCCTCGTGAATAGCCTGATCATTTAAAATGAGGTATTGCAATTTAGACTTGGAAAAAATATATAAAAAGATTCACCTCCTTAATTGTATAAAATTAAAGATTCATACAATACATCACAATCTTTATTACCAGAAACTTTTTCGTGTTCCTAGCTACAACAAATCTTTCCCACACCTCAGGGTCTATAAAAATATACACATATGTTGCATTCTTATTTTGTTTAAGATTATCTATAAATTCCCTTTTGAGATATGTCTTAAAAGCCGTCCATTGTACACACAACGTTGTAGCACTGTTTTCTTGTGATCTTTTTCATTTAGATGAAAAACACCCTATACATGCAAAAGAAGCAATAATGTTGTCTTAAAAAGGATATGTTTCCATAGATGAAAAACTAAATTAGAATCAATAAACAAAAACATATTAAAATAATATCACTTCCACTCACAGATATATCTTTCCATAGGAGGTCTTTTAAGGCATTAGAAACATCATGCCAATTTTCTATATCTATTGGCACCTTACTGCGCATGGTCACCCCTATGTAATGCTTGAAAGCACTAGCATGTTCCCCAATAGGTGCTCCTGTGACATCAAAATGGACTGCCAATTTCTCCCCTTTGGCCCTGAGCTCTTGCAGCCTACGCATCAGTGTGGGACCTCTATTTTTCTTAGCATTACCACTACCATCCTCATGGTGCTCATGCTTAGAATGTTCATCTTCACTTTCCATTTTAGAACCAGCAAGTATACATGATAAAAGAAACATAAGTGATAAACATAAGTGCTTGAATGATAATAAAATAAATAATTCAAAGAATACATGCCTCTAGCATTGGTTGAATTGTTAGTCAAGTAAAATTCCTTTAGCATGGTCTTGACATTTATAGTATTCATCAGTGTTATATTCAACATTTACACTTGGCAAACCAACTGAGAATGGGCTAGAATCATCATACTTTTCGTAGTATTCTTCTTCATTTATAGGATCTACAGTAAAATGTCTTTTTCCATGAAGAACGACAAACCAATTTTTATTTGTCGGGTAATCAATATAGAATACTTATTTTTCTTGGTCTGCCATGATGAATGGCTCATCTTTCTCACCAATCTTTTAAAAATTAACCAAATTGAAACCCAACTCATCCACTAGACCTCATTTGTTGTTGTCAACCCAATTACACCTAAAGATAGGAACTCTAAAATTTGTATAGTCCAATTCCCATATGTCCTCAATGATGCTGTAATATGACATCTCAACTTCATGTCGTCTTTTATCTTTGGCACTAGCAAAATACAATGAACAAGCTTGAATAGTGACCCCACTATTTTGAACTACACTACTTTCATCTTGACGCTTTGTGTAGTATGAAAATCCATTTATGTCATAACCTTCATATGACATGCCATCCATTTTTGGCTTAAAGGTGAGCCATTTTATGTTCTCAGCAACATTATTCAGTGATTCAGATAGTTGATTAAAGACTTTCTCTTCAAACCACCTAATAAATGTTCGATTATGCTCTCTTGAAAGCCACATTGAACTGGATCGCGGATGATTTCTCTTGATAAGATCATTGTGTTCTGTGATGTAGCTACTAACTTCATTGATGTTGTGTAAAATATACAAATGTTCTTATTCCCAAAACTCACAATTGATTCCTTTCACTCGTCCTCCCAGAGTTCCTTTGCCGCAATAAGATTTAGTATGATGGGAATTTTTTAGAACGCTAGAAGTTTCATTGCAATTCAAAAAATCATTGCAAAAGTCCATCACCTCCCTAGCCACATAACCCTCAATAATACTCCCTTAAAGACGATAACGATTCTGAACATCACCTTTAAAAACACTCATGTAGCATTCAAATGGATACATCCAATGTAAGAAAATTGGACGCAACATCTTCACCTCCCTTGTAATATGTACTACAAGATGTACCATGATATCAAAAAATGAAGGACGAAAGTACATTTCAAGCTGACACATGGTAACAATTATATCTTTCTATAATTTATCGAGAGTATCAGGATGTATCACTTTGTTGCATATTTCATTGAAGAAGAAATAGTCTTGTGATTGCAAACCTTACATGCTTCGGCAATATAGATCGAATAGCCATAGGTAAAATTTATTGCATTAAGGTGTGAAAATCATGAGATTTGAGACCTATCAACTTCAGATCTTTCTTTGATACCAATCTATGAATATTAGAAGAGTATCTTTGTGGAACCTTAATATTATACAAGCACTCACAAAAAGTCTTTTTCTCCTACTTTGACAAAGTGTAACAAGCTGGTGGTATATATGTGTGGTTACCCCTGATCTCCACTGATAATTCTTTTCTTATACCCATTAATTCTAAATCTTTTCTAGATTTGATGTCGTCTTTAGTCTTTCCCAGTATGTTCAATAGTGTACCAATGATGCTATCACAAACATTTTTTTCAACATGCATGACGTCAATGCAGTGTCTAATTGCCAAATATCTCCAATAAGGAAGATTCCATAATATTGACCTCATCTTGTATAGAGATTTGTCACATGTGAGAGTACGACTACTTGAACTCTTTCCAAATTCATTAACAATATGTTTCACCCGATCATATGCAACATTTCCTAGTATAGGTTTAGGAGCACTTCGTTCCTCAGTTGACCCATTAAAGGTTTTGCGTTGCCTTCGATAAGGATGCACTGGTGGGAGAAATCTTTGTTGACCAAGATATACAATTTTACCACCATGTTTCAGTCAGATTGAATCAATATTTTCCTCACAAATAGGACATGTTTTGTATCCTTTTATGCTATATCCAGACAAATTTCCATAAGATGGAAAGCCATTAATCGTGCAAAATAACATAGCACGCAAACTAAAGATCTCTTTACGTGAAGCATCATATGTCATAACACCTTCTTCCCATAGTTTCATTAGGTCATCAATTAGAGGTTGAAGGTAAACATCAATATCATTTCCAGGTTGCTTGGGCCCTGATATCAATATTGACAACATGACATACTTATTTTACATACACAACCAAGGAGGAAGATTGTATATAACAATCATAACAGGCCATGTGCTGTGTTGGCTTCTTAATGTACCATATGGATTCATTCCATTTGTACAGAGTCTAAGTTTTAAATTTCTTGGTTCTTTACCAAATTGAGGGTATAATAAATCAATTTTCTTCGATTGTGGTGAATAGGATGTATGTCGTAGAATGTCATCATCATTGGCCTTTAACTCCCCATGCCAAGACAAATTTTTTGCATCTTCTGTATTAGCAAATAAGTGTTGAAATTGTGGTATTATTGGTAGATACCACATCACCTTGGGCAAGAGAGACATTTTTAGCCTTAGATGAATTTGTGGTCTTATACCTTTACACACCACATTTTGGACAATTTATCAAATTACTATAGCCCTTCTGAAATAACACATAATCGTTTGGACATGCATGAATCTTCTTAGCCTCCATTCCCATTGGGCACATTATTTTCTTTGCTTGATATGTTGAAATTGGAAGCTCGTTGCCTTCAGGAAGAATTTCCTTTAACAAAGACAACAGTAAAGTGAAACTCTTATCGCTCCACCGATTTTGAGCTTTAAGAGTATATAATCGCATCATAACACTCAACCTCGTGAATTTAGTACAACCCTTATATAATGGGTTTTCAGCATCATGGACAATGTTTGCAAATAAAGAAGGTGGATCAATGACATTGTCCTGACAACTATGTAGCATCTCATCAACCATATCATCCTGAATCAGGTCATCCTGAATTGGTTCAACATTGACATTATCATCATTATCTATATCTTCTATGCCACAACTATTAATATCGACATTTTCTGATCCATAATTAAATTTCTCTCTATGCCAATACCATTCATTATAACCTTGTATGATCCTATTGCATATGACATGATTCTTAATTTCCTCAGCAGTATCAACTTTCAATTGTTACCACAATTTCTACATGGACAATATAGCCTATCTGAAGGTAGTTTCCTATGTTCCTCAGCAAATCTAATAAATTCATCAAGACCTTTGGCAAACTTTGGACTGTAACAGTTCTTGATAGACATCCAACTTTGATCCATTTTCTATATCACATTAAAATTAATTATAAAACTAAGCGTTTAATATTGATACTATAAGCTATAAGTTTTTATTGATAGGAAGTTAATTACTTTTATACTAAAGTGTACCACCTATCCCATTTTTGAATATTTAATCTCATTAGTAAATGTATAATGTATGTTTAGTTTTGAAGAAAATTTCAGCAGCATTTCCCTTAAGTTCCCCAAGTACGTCGATATAAATGGCAAATAACCACCCACATATGTCCAGGTGTCGCATAGTTTTTTTTTTGCGCGCAGCAGGTGCTCCGGCGGTTGAAGGGGCGATCGTATGTAGAGGGAATCTTGGTGCAATAGGGGCTCCGACGGTTGAAGCAATGATGCCTCTCTGAGGCTGGGCGTTTCTTGGTGGTTTTCTATTCTCGCTAGAATGTTTAGCGGGAGAGGAAGGGGCGGGAGGAGTGTTTGTAGGGGCGGGTGGAGTGTCTGCAGGGGCGATCGTCTGGATCAGTACCCTAACCGTGGCGGCGGCCACGATCCAGGGGAAGAGGACGAGGATTTCAGGAAAGACAATGGAAGAAGCGAAAGATCTCGATCGCCTAGATGAGAATCAGATAACACCATAGGGTTCGGCATTCCTGGTGTTGGAATCGAATTCAACTATGCTGGAACGAGAGGATACAATAGAACTACAGACGGGGTGGAAAACCAAATCTATCTGAACGATAATGAGGATGATTTCAACCTTTGCTTGGGGGATTTTCCACCCGCAGCGACTGAAAATGGCACCGAGGCAATCATCATCAATCCTGAGGGCGGACAGCAAATAGAGAACGTTATCATCAAAGTTGCAAACGATGTGGACGAAACAACTAGTTTTTTTGTGGACAAACTGTTTGAGAATAATCTTGCTATGGAGGATGTTTCACTGATAGTCACAGATGGAAAACCTGCACTAAACATTAACCCAACTGCAGTGGAGAATCTCTCCAAACCTTGGAAATATGCTGTCATCATCCGTATGGTCGGGACCACCATTGGTTATCTCACGTTAAGAGACAGACTAAAACTCCTTTGGGGCATTTCAGGAAGATTTAATATGTATGAATTGGATATTGGGCACTTTGTCCTACAATTCTCCAGCAAGAAGGACTACGACACAGCTATGTTCGGAGGACCTTGGAAGCTCTTTGGAAAAAATGTCATGGTCTGGGAGTGGAACAAAAATTTCACCCCGACTGAAGATTATCCTGAATATATGGTGACAGGGGTTCGGATTTTGAACCTACCCTTACATCTCTATGTTCCTACCATGTTCGAATATCTGGGTTTGGCTTTAGGTCGATTAGTGAAAGTTGATGACCACACACTGAAAAGAACTCGCAATTACTTTGCAAGGCTAGCTGTGCGGGTCAACACTTTGAAACCATTCATGCCAGCAATTCTCATTAATGGAATTGAATTTGAAGTGGATTATGAGGGATTCCCCTGGATGTGTCTAGCGTGCGGAGAGGAAGGACACATATTAAAACACTGCCACAATCCAACATCTAATGAGGAAGATAAAGACCAAGATGTAAATCACAACAGTCCACAACGCAACTAGGAAGAAGACACATCTCAATCACAGACTCCCGTTACCTAGAAAACACAAAAGAAAAGAAGCAGAAACAGGAGGCGCAAGGAAGCCCAAATGGATAAACCTCCAGACCCAAATCTAAACAACAGATTCAGTTCTCTAAACATACAAGATGCACAAGATGAAGATAATCAGGAAGGAATAGAAGCTACATAGCTAAACAAGGAAACCCTTAGAAGAAATGGTGACACACGAGGAGCAAAGGTATGGAAACCAAAAAGCAAAACAAATAAGGCACAATAGAACGACAAAGAAGAGCAGGTCATCAAGGAATCCACAAACACCTCAAGCACAAATACCACATCACCAGTTATAGAAGTCGCCAGCGAGAATCATATTGTCTCTAATCCAGAAGTTGATGAGATCATCATGGGTGTCACTGAAATAGAGAGCAACACCATTAACACAACATCTAACACCATCGATAACACAAATTGCATTCACACAGATCCTAGCAACCCTACCCCCCCAGATGGAATGGGACCAAGACCGGATGCGAGCTTCTCGATTAATATACGATTGCGAGGTAGTGGTCCGAAGATGAAGAGAAAAGGTACCACTCGAGCATCTTCACAGGCAGAAAATAGAAGCAAAAGCTCAAGGATCGCAGAAGGCAGTAGCAGTAATGATACCAACATTCTAGAAGTCATAACTGAAGAAGAGATTGAGATTGAGGAGAACACAACTAATAAGGAAGTAGATAAAGCTATTTCCGCCTAAACTCTCTATTAGTTTTCTTACTCATTCAAGACCTCTAATGTTTGATACTCTTTGTTGGAATGTAAGAGGAATCAGAAATGATGACACCTGCAATGTACTAAAACAACTTATAAGACAACACAAGCCCCGGGTGATTGGCATTCTAGAACCTAGAATTAGCTCAACCTAGGCCACAAACACAATTAAAACTTTGGATTTCAACAACTCTCATCGCGTCGAGGCACACGGGTTTTCTGGAGGAATTTGACTTTGCTGGAACCAAAATGACTGTGATGTTGAAATCCTATGCATCCACTGACAATTCATTAGCTGTAGAATTAACAAAGCTATCATCATCACTTTCGTATACGCCAGTCTGCATCTTAACCTGAAGAAGATACTATGGAAAAGGTTGGCAGAACTACATCTTATATATAAAGAGCCTCGGGTCATGCTTGGTGATTTCAATGCTATGACCAACCCATCTGAGAAGTTTGGAAGCAGTAGATTTTCCGAATCCAAAGCAAACCTCTTCTGTGATGCTCTCATGGAGGCTGGACTTACTGACATCGGGTTCAATGGCGCAAACTTCACCTATAAGCATGGAATGTTACACAAAAGATTGGACCGAGCAGTGGATAATGACTACTTTATTCTAAAGTGGGGGAATATCTCGCTTGAACACCTTCCGAGACTCTCATATGACCACTGTCCCATCCTTCTAAAAATGAATAACATGAAAAAGTCCAAGCCAAGATTTATTACTAAAGATTCCTGGCAGGATGAGCCCAACTGTTTCAAGTTACTTTCGGAGAACTGGAACAAGGAAGGCGACTTTAAGTCCAACTTTCTCTGTATCAGGAACAAAATCAACAACGGGAGTAACAACATTTACAAACAAAGGCATGCTCACAAAGAGCGACTGACGAGGAACATCACTGTGCTTCAACGCCAGCTCTCGGAGAGCTATGACACTGTGACAAATAATCTATGCATTAAGATGGAGGAGGAGCTGCTCGTGCTTATAAACAAGGAGGAGGCAGATCTGAAACAAAAATCCCATATTAACTGGTTAAAGAATGGCGATTCATGAACAAAATTTTACCATGCCTGGATCAATCAAAGGAAGAGGAAGAACACAATTCTGACTCTAAAAAACAATGATAATGTTTGGATCACAGAACCCAATGAGCTTAGGACCATGATTTCAAATCACTTTCATAATATCCTCTCCAAGCCGACGACTATGAGTCAGCAAGGTAACATAGCGATACCTGGCAGGTTCTGCATTCCATCTACGGCTACTTCAAGGCAGTCAGCAAGCAATCCAACATACGAAGAAATCCACTGCTCACTTATGATGATGGACCCAACAAAAGCCGCTGGACCTGATGGCATTAGAGTAGGTTTCATCCAAAAGAACTAGAACATGCTCAAGAGTGTTATCTCTATAACCATGACTCAAGCTTTAGCTGGAATTCCTCTCGATGTGGACATGTGCAATGCCACGATCATCCTTATTCCAAAAATTTCCCACCCTAAAAGATGTGAGCATTTCTGCCCTATCTCTCTGAACAACATCATGTTGAAGCTGGCATCTAGAATTGTTGTCAATAGACTCAAGCCTCTCATCACCAGCTAGATTTCCCAGGAGAAAAGAAGCTTCATCCCTGGTCATAGAATAACGGATAGCATAGCAGTAGTACAAGAGCTAATCAAAAGAATGAAGCCCAAAAATACCACCGCTGCCATTACCATTAAAATTGATCTTACTAAAGCCTTCGATCAAATGGATTGGAATTTCATTGATGAAACTATTCAGAAAACTGGTATCCTAAACAACATCAGAAAGTTCATTATGAACTCAATTACAGGAGGATACAGTTCAGTCGTCTGGAATGGGAGTATCTCAGAACCCTTCAAGGCTACCAGGGGTATTAGACAAGGTGATCCTTTGTCACCTTACATATTTGTTTTATGTCTTGAATGGCTAAGCCAAATGATACAAGCCAGTGTCAATAAAGGAGACTGGAAACCTCTAAAAATAAGTCAATCCAGACCTAGTATTGCCCATGCCTGCTTCACGGACGATATTATCCTTTTTGCAGAAGCTAAAGTGGACCAAATCAAGCATATCTTGAAATGTTTTAAAGACTTCGGTAATGCATCAGGCCAAACCATTTCTACAACAAAGACTCGCATTTTCTTCTCCAATTATGTTAACCAACAGACCAGAAAAAGAATCAGTAGAATTAGTGGCTTCCAAACTACTACTGATCTGGGAATTTACCTTTGAGTTCCAATAGTACATAATAGAATTAATAAGTCTACTTACAGTTCTATCCTTGAAAAGGTTAACAGTCAAGTGAACTCTTGGTCATCTAAATGCCTGTCCAGGGCAGGAAGAGTATGCCTGGCCAAGTCGACACTCACTGCTTTACCCACATACATAATGCAAACTGCCAAGTTACCTTTGAAACTATGTGATCAAATTGATTGCAGCGTGAGGAAATTCATATGGGGAGGCAGTTTTAACCCCAATCCCGTATCTCTTGTTGGATGGAAGAAGCTTACGACTCCTAAGGCTATTGGAGGATTAGGAATAAAATCCATGAGGGATTGGAATACTGCTCCCACACTCAAGAACACCTGGGACTTAGCCACTGATAGGAACACTCTATGGTGCATAAGCCTAAAAAGATGATTCGATCATTATGAGAACAAGCAAACTCCTACTATTTCCCGTATGGCTGCTGAAGCCCTTAAAAACAAAGATATCATTTTACAGAACTCCATCATGATTCCTATCAACGGGATGAGCATCAACTTATGGGATGATAAATGGACTAAACACGATGTTCGTTTGAGGGAGGCAGTGAATAAAACCATCCCCCCAGATCTTACTGGTCTTAAGGTTGGCTGTGTGATCAATGACAATGGGGACTGGGATCGGGCCTTTCTGGATAGCTGGTTTAATCCTCTTGTGGTCCAGGAGATCCTAAAGATTGCGGCACCTTTCCACACCACAAAACAAGACACTCGAGCCTGGTTTCTCACTGACAGTGGGAGATTCACTAGTGCATCTGCTTACTCTATGATCAGACCTACACCAGATGTTGCTATGCAGCGAAAATGGAACTCTATATGGGAGCTGAAGGTACCCTCTTCTACCAAGCTGCTACTTTGGAATATGGGTCATGAAGCCATCCTCACTAACGCACAGAGACATGAAAGGCATATGACTATGGATAGCCTATGTCCTAGATTCCACCTTGAGAGGGAGACTTTGCTCCATGCCCTGAGAGATTGTGGACAGAACAGAACGATCTGGATGAAGGTCTTACAAAGCAACATTAGTGCAAATTTTTGGAATGAAAACGAGGGAAGCATATGGGTGTTTAACAACACCAGAAA
Organism: Alisma plantago-aquatica; assembly: GCA_963693085.1. Classification (NCBI taxonomy): domain Eukaryota; kingdom Viridiplantae; phylum Streptophyta; class Magnoliopsida; order Alismatales; family Alismataceae; genus Alisma; species Alisma plantago-aquatica. The sequence goes on along the minus strand of OY856412.1, from coordinate 25,648,764 downwards.
AGACAACTCGTTTGGCAGACTTTACGCCATTACTTGCCGGGTTCTTTGGCAAAACAGAAACAATGAGGTTTTCAATAATACCAAATGCACGGCCGAGGGCATTCTCAATCGCATATCATATCAGTTTAAAATGAATGAAAAGGTTGTTTCTTCTGAAAACAAAAATACAAGGATGAATACCCGAAATCCAGTAACTGCACAATGGCGTCCAGCTAGTATTGGGTGCCTAACTATAAATTCGGATGCTGCTATTGGAGAAACCAAGTCTGTTGTTTCTTGTATTGTTAGTGACCACTTAGGGCAGTGGATAGGTGGAGTTGGAGAAACCATTGCAACTAACAAAATCCTTTACACTGAGCTCACTGGTATACTCAAGGCTATGGAGTATGCGTGATCCAACCTCACAGGTCCTATCATTTTCTACACTAACAGTCTTGTTGCTACCCAATCAATTCTTGAAGAAGGTACAAACAACCCATCCTTTGCCAACCTGATTGCGAGGATATCTATACTTTTCGATGAGAATGACTACATCATCAAATATGTTAACAGAAATTACAACGCTGCTACTGATTCTCTTGCTAAGTATCACCTCAAAAACAAAGATGGCTTCTTCAACTATATCAGACCTCTGGCATCATTGAGACCTTTAATTATCAGTGAGGCTAATCACTATAATGGTAGTAGTACTACCACTTTTAATCCTGTTACTAGTGGTTGTAACCCTTTTTCAAATTTGCTTAAAAGGGGAAGGCATGATGAATAAATAGCTTCCCGACTTCCTAAAAAAATAGAGAACAAATGAGGAAATACTACTAAAATTTTCTTCAAAACTAAACATACATTATACAGTTACATCCTAAGTGAGATTAAATATCCAAAAATAGTCCCAGACCGGGGACTATCCAAAATTTACTCTTAATGAGTAAATTTTGAATGGGTTTCTAAGTTTATATATGCATAAATGTATGATTGTCATATTTTTATATTAAGTTAAACATCATGCATCGATGATCTCATCTATAAACCCTAAAGTTGTTGGCTAAAATGGACATCTATAAATCCCTTTGTTTTGATTATGAAAAACATTTCATTCTTATTAATCTAACGAGCTACTTGAGTGTGCAGGACTAAGATGGATGGCAAAGCAACTAGGGAAAATCCACAAGCTAAAATGTTTATATTTTCATGCAATGTAATCATTGTTGTAAAAACTTGTACAAATATATAATGTACAAGTACTTAGAATTGCATGTAAATCAAGCGTTAGATTTTCCCTAGCCAAACACCATAGTTAGACATGCCATCCCATTTAATTAGGATCACTTTTGCACACTCACACATATAATTAGTGCCTAAATTGAAACCTTGAAACAGGATCATTCTCGGTCGACAAACTCCTCGACCGAGACACTCTCGGTCGACAATCTTCTCGACCGAGAAAGATCCAAAGTAGCCGTTAGACACAACAGACAAGTTAGTTGGCAGTTGAAGAAAGACGTTGCAAATCACTTGTTCCAGAGAGCCTGTCGGTCGACAAAAGTTCGACCGAGTAGGTGTCTCGGTCGACCATTTGTCGACCGAGATGGTCTCTGACAACAACTGCAGAATAAATTAATTAGTCATTGTTAAAGCAACAACTTTGTACCTAACGGCTAGTTAAGCACTTAGAAACCCCTAGAAGTTGTCTAGAACGTCCTTAAGCATACTTAGGCCATTCCTATAAATAGGACAAGCCATAGGACACTAGAATTCACTTGTTACACTTGAGAATACACTTGAGCATACTTGAGCAATCTATTGCAAGCAATTTGAGCACTGTGATTATTAGTCTACATTCTCCTTAGCTCAATCTCGTGTCCTATAGGCTAGATTCTCCTACCCACAGCAATCACAAGTTCACACACTTGGCTAGGAGATCTATACGCTTGATCTACGCATATCAAGCCTTGGGCTTAAAGGATAAGTTGTAATTTCCTTTTCCTTTCTTGTTCCTTTTTATTATTTGTACTCTCCTTGCTACTCCTAGGGTTGGAGGCTGCGGATTGGAGAGGATTGACTTCTCAGGTGGAGAAGGGGACTTCAAGCTACTTCAAGAAGGCTATCGCAAGGGAAGCTACTTCAGAAGGATGGTGCAACGGGAGTTGGTGCATCTACTTCAAGGGAAGGCTGCTTCAAGGTTGGGCGATTACTTCTAGGTGAAGGCTGCTTGAAGGGTTTGGGAAAAGAAATTGTATTTTATGTAAAGTCCTTGCGAGGTAATAAAATAAATTTCTTTTCAAATCCCGGTTGGGTAAGAAACCGGGTAGTGGACTGACGGCTATAGTATTTTCTATAGTTGGAACCACTCTAAACCCTGTGTCTCCTTGTCCAATATCTTCATTGTGGTTGTTTGAGTTTAAATTATTATTAAAATCTTTATAAAACTCTATTCACCCCCCCTCTAGTAGTTTTCAGTTGGTATCAGAGCAAGGCTTCAAGGAACCCTAACAAGGTCTTGAAGAAATGGGTGATGGAGTGCTCAACAACCTCAACATTGAAGGGACACTTGTTGCTAGACCCCCAGCGTTCGATGGGACAAACTACCAATATTGGAAGAGAAGGATGCAATTCTATTTCCAAGGAATCAACTGGGATCTATGGAGAATGGTGTCTACTCTATACATGCTCCCTCAAAATGAATTTGCGGAATGGGATGCAAACACGGTAAAACTAGCCCAAATGAATGCAAAAGCTGTAAGTATATTATATTGTTCTATTTCGGTAGGAGAATTTAATAGAATATCAAATTGTGATACAGCTTATGATATTTGGCATAGACTGTCCATAACCTATGAGGGTACAGTCCAAGTTAAAAATTCTAAAATTAGCTTGCTTAAAACGAAGCTTGAACATTTTCGTATGGATCCAAATGAATCTATTAGTGAAATGTTTTCAAAATTCTCTATCATTGTTAATGGTTTAAGTGCCCTAGGAAAACCTGTCCTTGAGGAAGATCAAGTCTCAAAAATCCTTCGATCACTTCCTCCAAAATACAAGCCAAAGGTGAAAGCCATTGAAGAAGCAAACGACCTCACTCGACTCAAAATGGAGCAACTCATCGGCAATTTAGAAGCTCATGAAGCAGATCTAGAAGAGGAAGAAAGAAGAGAACGTGAACGTCAAAATGGGAAGAAGAAGGATGTGGCTCTCAAAGCTTCAAAAGTCGTCACACAAGAAAGTGAGGAGTCAAGTGAAGAAGAAGGAGAAGAAGCCTTGATCGTCAACGGTAAGAAATACAAAAGGTTTAAAACTAACAAAATTTCTAGTTCTTCTACCCCTCCTAGGTGCTTTGAATGTGGGAAGAAAGGGCATTTCAAGAATGAATGTCCCAAAGCAAAGAAGGGAAAGAAAAGCTCACACAAGAAGAAAGGAGAAAAAGCCTATAAAGCTGCATGGGATGAGTCAAGTGAGAGTGAAAGCGGAGAAGAGGTGGAATGTCTAATGGCAAGAGAAGACAATGAAGACTCTCAAGAGGAATGGGTGGTTGACAGTGGATGTTCCAAACATATGACCGGAAACAAGGATGCATTCCAAACTTTTGAAGAAAAGAAAAGTGGAACATTCACTTTTGGAGACAATGGTAAGGGCAAAATCGTTGGAATAGGTAATGTTGGTACAAACCTTGAAATTAAGAATGTTCTACTTGTTGATGGTTTGCACCATAACTTAATAAGTGTTATCCAATTATGTGATAGTGGTTATGATGTGTTATTTAACAAAACCTGCTGCAAGTTACTAATAGAAAATACTACAAATGTTGTTTATGAAGGAAATAGAGTTGGTAATCTTTATATTCTTAAACCTAACTCTATGAAAACAGTAGTAGGAAAATGCTTGCTTGCAAATGACAATACCTTACAAATATGGCATAAAAAGCTAGGACATGCTAGTTCACATGTTATCAAAAAATTAGTGAAATATGATCTTGTTCGCGGATTGCCTACTTTATCTTTTGATCAAAGTGAAAACTGTGAACCATGCACAATGGGAAAGCAAACCAAAACATCTTTCAAATCAAAACATGTACTTAGCACCAGTAGATCATTAGAATTAATTCATATGGATCTATTTGGACCAATGAGGACACAATCAATTGGTGGTAAGAGATACTGCTTTGTGATTGTTGATGATTATAGTAGATATACATGGGTACATTTTATTGCAACTAAAGATGATACTATTCATGTTTTTATGCAATTTTGTTCAAAGATTGAAAATCTCTTACAAAATAAAATATGTACCATTAGAAGTGATCATGGTGGGGAATTTGAAAATCATACATTTGAAGAGTTTTTGTACATCTCAAGGATACACTCATAATTTTTCTGCTCCACGCACCCCACAGCAAAATGGTATAGTTGAAAGGAAAAATCGATCACTACAAGAAATGGCTAGAACTATGATGCTTGAACATAACACACCCAAAACCTTTTGGGCTGAAGCTGTAAACACTGCATGCTATGTGCTAAACAGAGTAACTATTCACTCTTATTTAAAGAAAACTCCATATGAACTCATACATTCTAAGAAACCAAGAGTTGACTATTTTCATACCTTTGGCTCCACATGCTACATTTTAAATACCAAAGATGATAGAGACAAGTTTGATTCTAAATCACACAAAGCATTCTTTTTGGGATATTCCACTTCTAGCAAAGCTTTTAGAGTATATAACACTATCTCTAGAAAAGTTGAGGAATCCATTCATGTTTCTTTTCATGAGGAGTCAAAATCTGAAAATCTAGAAATTACTGATCTCACTAATCAATTCGAAAATTTAACCATACCAAATGATAATGAAAAAGCTACTACATCCAATCCCCAAGTTGAAACACAACCTAAACCTAGGCTTATCAAGGATCATCCCCAAGAACTAATTATTGGAGATCCAAATGATAAAGTCAAAACTCGGTCTTCCTTCAAAGATGTAGCAAACATGGATTTTGTTTCTATCATTGAACCTAAAAAGATATCTGAAGCTCTTAAAGATGATTATTGGATAATAGCCATGCAAGAAGAATTGAATCAATTCACTAAAAATGATGTATGGAATTTAGTTCCTAAACCACAAGATAAAACCATAATAGGAACTAAATGGGTTTTTAGGAACAAGCTAAATGAGTCAGGAGAAGTAATAAGGAATAAAGCTCGGTTAGTAGCACAAGGATATAATCAACAAGAAGGAATAGATTTTGATGAAACATATGCACCCGTAGCTAGACTTGAAGCTATTAGGATGTTACTAGCTATTGCTGTCCATAAAAACATTAAGCTCTATCAAATGGATGTCAAAAGTGCATTTCTAAATGGCATTATTCAAGAAGAAGTTTATGTTGCCCAACCACCTGGCTTTGAAATACCGGAAAAAGGTGACTATGTTTATAAACTTAAGAAAGCACTTTATGGTTTAAAACAAGCACCTAGGAATTGGTATGAAAGGCTCAAAACATATCTTTTTGATAATGGCTTTTCTATTGGAAATTCAGATTCTACTTTATTTTTCAAAACATATACATCTGATTTCCTAGTTGTGCAAATATATGTTGATGACATTATTTTTGGAGCTTCAAATGATTCATTGTGCACACAATTTAGTGATATTATGCAAAAAGAATTTGAAATGAGCCTCATGGGTGAACTAACTTTCTTTCTTGGTTTTCAAATTAAGCAAACACCTGCAGGAATTTTCATAAGCCAAGAAAAATATACTAAAGAACTCTTAAAATGTTTTGGGATGGATCAATGCAAACATGCTACTACTCCAATGGCTACTTCTGTCAAAATTGATAAGGATGAAAATGGGGAACCTATTGATGATTCCTTATATAGAGCCATGATTGGTAGTTTGCTTTACTTAACGGCTTCTAGACCGGACATTATGTTTTCTGTTGGTCTTTGTGCTCGATTTCAATCACAACCTATGCATTCTCATTTTCTAGCAGTCAAACGAATTCTTCGTTATCTAGCCGGTACTACTTGCTTTGGTTTATGGTATCCAAAATGACAATCCTTAGATTTTAAAGCTTATACTGATGTGGATTATGCTGGTTGTCGACTTGATCGCAAGAGTACTAGTGGTGGTTGTTTCTTATTAGGGAGAGCTTTAGTATCTTGGTTCAGCAAGAAACAAAATACGGTTGCCCTATCTACAAGTGAAGCTGAATATATGGCAGCCGGGTCTTGTTGTGCTCAAGTGCTTTATATGCAACAGGTGTTAAGTGATTATGGTTTTAATCTGACATCTACACATATTTTTTGTGACAACACGAGCGCCATTAACTTAGCACACAATCCTATTTTACACAGCCGAGCTAAACATATTGAAATCCGTCATCATTTTTTAAGGGATCACATCTCAAAAATCACGTTTCCCTTCATCATGTTGATACGGAAGATCAATTGGCTGATATTTTTACAAAACCGCTTCCACTAGATCATTTTAACAACATTAGGAAGCAATTGCTTATCACTCCTTTGGAGGATGTTTTCTTTGACATTTGTGCTACTTAAACAAAAACTCTTGTTTACATTTTTTGGCTTTTAAATGGACATCTTTTCTTTTCATTAGATTTGATGGGATATATAATTAAGGGGGAGTTTTTATTCTTAAACGGTTATCTTTTTGAAATGACAAAGGGGGAGAGATAAATATAAAACTAAAATTTAGAAATTATGTAAAACTCAATTAATGAGTTTCATAAATAAACTCTTGGCTTTACATTGAAAGTTGCTATATTCCCAAATGATCTGGATTTCATGTTCCATAATTCATGGGGAATAATAAGCACACATTTCATACACAAGAGAAAAAGCTACACACGGTAATCTAAAGGTATGAAACTCATATGTTTTATATTTCCTTTATTTATATTTTGGAAATGTTTGTCATCTTCAAAAAGGGGGAGATTGTTGGCTAAAATGGACATCTATAAATCCCTTTGTTTTGATTATGACAAACATTTCATTCTTATTCATCTAACGAGCTACTTGAGTGTGCAGGACTAAGATGGATGGCAAAGCAACTAGGGAAAATCCACAAGCTAAAATGTTTATATTTTCATGCAATGTAATCATTGTTGTAAAAACTTGTACAAATATATAATGTACAAGTACTTAGAATTGCATGTAAATCAAGCGTTAGATTTTCCCTAGCCAAACACCATAGTTAGATATGCCATCCCATTTAATTAGGATCACTTTTGCACACTCACACATATAATTAGTGCCTAAATTGAAACCTTGAAACAGGATCATTCTCGGTCGACAAACTCCTCGACCGAGACACTCTCGGTCGACAATCTTCTCGACCGAGAAAGATCCAAAGTAGCCGTTAGACACAACAGACAAGTTAGTTGGCAGTTGAAGAAAGACGTTGCAAATCACTTGTTCCAGAGAGCCTGTCGGTCGACAAAAGTTCGACCGAGTAGGTGTCTCGGTCGACCATTTGTCGACCGAGATGGTCTCTGACAGCAACTGCAGAATAAATTAATTAGCCGTTGTTAAAGCAACAACTTTGTACCTAACGGCTAGTTAAGCACTTAGAAACCCCTAGAAGTTGTCTAGAACGTCCTTAAGCATACTTAGGCCATTCCTATAAATAGGACAAGCCATAGGACACTAGAATTCACTTGTTACACTTGAGAATACACTTGAGCATACTTGAGCAATCTATTGCAAGCAATTTGAGCACTGTGATTATTAGTCTACATTCTCCTTAGCTCAATCTCGTGTCCTATAGGCTAGATTCTCCTACCCACAGCAATCACAAGTTCACACACTTGGCTAGGATATCTATACGCTTGATCTAGGCATATCAAGCCTTGGGCTTAAAGGATAAGTTGTAATTTCCTTTTCCTTTCTTGTTCCTTTTTATTATTTGTACTCTCCTTGCTACTCCTAGGGTTGGAGGCTGCGGATTGGAGAGGATTGACTTCTCAGGTGGAGAAGGGGACTTCAAGCTACTTCAAGAAGGCTATCGCAAGGAAAGCTACTTCAGAAGGCTGGTGCAATGGGAGTTGGTGCATCTACTTCAAGGGAAGGCTGCTTCAAGGTTGGGCGATTACTTCTAGGTGAAGGCTGCTTGAAGGGTTTGGGAAAAGAAATTGTATTTTATGTAAAGTCCTTGCGAGGTAATAAAATAAATTTCTTTTCAAATCTCGGTTGGGTAAGCAACCGGGTAGTGGACTGACGGCTATAGTATTTGCTATAGTTGGAACCACTCTAAACCATGTGTCTCCTTGTCCAATATCTTCATTGTGGTTGTTTGAGTTTAAATTATTATTAAAATCTTTATAAAACTCTATTCACCCCCCCTCTAGTAGTTTTCAAAAGTGGCAATCTGGGAGTACACATGTCTAATCTCATATTAATTTTTAGAATTTATATAATGATTACATATGAAAAAATACATGTTTTTATTACTGGTTGGGTTACCAATCATATAAAATAGAAAAACAATATAACTATCATCATAAATGAGCGCAAGTCCACTCTCGGTCGACGAATTCATGGACCGAGAGTGGACCTAGATGTCACACATAGGTCCACTCTCGGTCGACGAATTCTCGACTGAGAGTGGACCTGGAGGCTACCTTGGTCATGGCGGTGGTACCACGGTGGGCATAGATAGACCTATATAAATGTAAAGTCTTATCTCTGTGATCGTGGTGGCGACAACTTTGAACTCCACTTCAGTGTCATCCACTTCAAGCTCCACTCTGAGCTGCTCTTCTCTCGGATGATGAAAATGGCAATGGGAGAGAAAGCTTTGGTGGCACGGTGCTCCACTCCGAGCTCCTCTTCTCTCAGATGACGAAAATGGCAATGGGAGAGAAAGCTTTGGCGGCGCGCACGGGAGAGAAAGAAGAAGGAGGTCTCGGTGGCACATGAGAGAAAGAAGAAGTAGGTCTCGCAGGAGAGAAAGAAGAAGTAGGTCTTGCAGGAGAGAAAGAAGTACCTCTCGGCCAATTCAAGCCACGGGCCCGACCTGTAGGGTCGGTTAAACCAAAAAAGCGACCCAAGAGATAAGTGGTGCCCGTGTCGGGTAAATTAAAAACACCCAAACTCAAACTCGGTCAACAATTTTGTCGATCGAGAGAACCTCAGTCGAGAAATTCATCGACCGAGGGGACCTCTAGGGTTGGTTAAATGGAAAAATCTGACCCTAGAGGTGCTTATACATGCACGAAGGCAAACTGGATCCAAAATTCAATTCGGTCGACAATTTTGTCGACCGTGCGACCTACAAGGTCGGTTAAAAGGAAAAAACTGACCCTAGAGGTACTTATACATGCACAAAGGAAATCTGGATCCAAAACCCTAAACACCCAAACTCAAACTCGGTCGACAATTTCATTGACTGAGAGAACCTCGGTCGAGAAATTCGTCGATTGAGGGGACCTCTAGGGTCGCTTAAATGGAAAATTCTGACCCTAGAGGTGCTTATACATGCGTGAAGGCAAACTGGATCCAAAATTCAATTCAGTCAACAATTTTGTCAGCCGAGGGACCTACAAGGTTGGTTAAAAGGAAAAAACTGACACTAGAGGTACTTATACACGCACGAAGGAAATCTAGATCCAAAACCCTAAACACCCAAACTCAAACTCAATCGAAAATTTCGTCAACCAAGAGAACCTCGGTTGAGAAATTCGTCAACCGAGGGGACCTCTAGGGTCGGTTAAATGGAAAAATCTAACCCTAGAGGTTCTTATACATGCGCGAAGGCAAACTAGATCCAAAATTCAATTCAGTCAACAATTTTGTCGATTGAGGGACCTACAAGGTCAGTTAAAAGGAAAAAACCGACCCTAGAGTTGCTTATACACACACGAATGAAATCTGGATCCAAAACCCTAAACACCCAAACTCAAACTCAGTCGACAATTTTGTCGACCGAGAGAACCTCGGTCGAGAAATTCGTCGACTGAGGGGACCTCTAGGGCCAGTTAAATGGAAAAATACGACGCTAAAGGTGCTTATACATGTGCAAAGGAAAACTGGATCCAAAATTCAATTCGGTCAACAATTTTGTCAACTAAGGGATTTACAAGGTCGGTTAAATGGAAAAAACTGACCCTAGAGGTACTTATACACGCACAAAGGAAATCTGGATCCAAAATTATATTCGGTTGACAATTTTGTCGACCGAGTGGACCTATAAGGTCGGTTAAAAGGAAAAAACTGACCCTAGAGGTGTTTATACACGCGTGAAGGCAAACTGGATCCAAAACTAAATTTGGTCGACAATTTTGTCGACCGAGGGGACCTACAGGGTCAGTTAAAAGGAAAAAACCGGCCCTAGAGGTGCTTATACATGCATGAAAAGAAAATGGTTTCAAAATTCAACCCGGTCGAAAAACATTTTGACCGAGAATCCCTAAAAGGTTGGTTATAAGGAAAAAACCAAGACTATAGATCGAGAAAGTATTCTTAGAGGTCTTGTAAAGTCGATTTTTTAAGAAAACCGACCCAAGAGGTCTTAAATAGTGCCCACATTTTTGAAGACATATATGCTTCGTTTTTTGGAAAAACCGACCCTATAGATCGAGACACGAAGCCAAAATCAAGAAAAGTTTTGCCGCGGGAAACTATAATGGGTTTTCTAATCACATTATCTAAAAGTTCACATATTTAATGAAAATCGACCCTATAGAGATACACTACAAGGTCGGTTATTTTAAGAAAACCGACCCAAGTGGTCTTAAGTGGTGCCGACATTTTTTATAGACATATAAGGTCGGTTATTTGGAAAACCGACCCTATTGAGGTACACTACAAGGTCGGTTATTTTTAGAAAACTGACCCAAGAGGTCTTAAGTGGTGCCCGCATTTTTTGTAGGCATATTAGGTTGGTTATTTGGAAAAACTGACCCTACATGCAGCGACGTTATTGGCCAAGAATGTAGTAGTTGATCATGTTGGTGAGAATGGAGTGAAAATGAGGAACAAATATGGGAATAGAGGGTCACCCTGTCTAAGTCCATTTGTGTTGTGGAAGTGACCAAAAGGGGATCCATTAATAATATTGGAGAAGAAGTTTTTAGAGATGCAGGCATGTATCCAATTATTCCAGATATTTGGAAAACCAGACCCAGACATAGCTCTAAGAAGGCAGTCCCAGTTGATGAAGTCAAATGCCTTCTCAAAGTCTAGTTTTATGGCTATGATTGGGGTTTTGTTTTTTTAGTATAGGTGAAGGGTTTCATTTACCATAATATAGGCATTGTGTATGTTGCGGTTTTTGAGGAATGCATTTTGATTATGTGAGATGATGTTTTCTAACTTTGGTTTGATGTGATTTGTAAGAACCTTGGCAATTATCTTATATGAAGTGTTGATAAGGTTGATAGGTCTATATTGTGCAATCTAGTTGGGATGATTTACCTTCTTAATAAGAGCTTTGTTGGTATGATTAATGGTTTTATGAGCATGTGGAAATTAATGATGTAATGGATGGCTCTGAGAGGCTTCATGAAATCTCCCTTGATGTGATTCTAGTTTGCAAGATAGTATTTTTTATTTCGTCCATCCGGTCTAGGGGATTTTTTTTCCTCAAATGAAGTGATAGCCTCATCAAGTTCCTCTCGGCTAAATTCTCTAATGGTGAGTTGTGGGGATGGGATAGTGTTGTAACAAATAAGTTTCCAATTTATAGAGTCAAGGAACAAGGGCTTGTGTCCAGTATTTAATATGTGTTCAAAGTGTTGGACTATGTGGTTGGTGATCATATGCTTGTTGGTTGTGATGCTGCCATTGATGCTCAATCTTGAGATAATGTTTTTTTGTGCATTATTATTACATGTTTTATGGAAGAATTTAGTATTCTTATCTCCCTCCATGGTCCATTTGACTTTAGCACATTATTTCCATATGGTGTCCAAGCAATGTTTGACATGTTCTAGTTCAACTTTGATGGTGAGGGTGAGAGTTGAGTATGCAGTAGGATCACTGTCAAGATAAAGATGTTGTTGTTCAAGATCAACTAATTTATGCATGAGGTTTCCAAATTTTTGTTTCTGCCAATTTTTTAGGTTTTTCCTTATGTTTTTTGTGTTGTTGTGAATGTGGTGTCTAGGGTTAATGATGTGGTTATCAGATGCAATCCAGGTGCTTTTGCAAAGTTCCTGATAGTTAGGATCTATGAGCCAAAAATTTTCAAATTGGAACGGTTTGTGTCCCCACATTTCTGTCTTAGTATCCATGATGATAGGGAAGTGGTCGCAGATTGGTCATTGTGCAATAGAAACAAGGGAGAGTGGGTAGTGATCTTCCCATTGAGTGGTACAAATAAAGTGATCAAGTCTGGCCCAAGTTTGATTTTGATGCCAAGTGAAATGTGCATTAGCAGGGGGGATATTGACTAGGTGGTGTTGAGTAATGAGTTGTTTGAAAGGAAGATTAGCTGATTACATGTGTCATTCTTGTTGAGTGAGGTTTAGTCTATCTGATGGTTGTGTGGTAAGGTTGAGGTCTCCTCCAATGATCCAAGGCTTGTCATGGAATTTCTCTATAATGTGCATGATCTCAGTCATGTATTCTAATTTATTTGAGCTAGGTTCACCATAGACTCTCGTAAAGATCCAACTTTGATTATCACTGTTATTTGTAAGGTGGAGAGTAATGTAGAATTTTAGTAATTCTGCATATGTAATGGCAAAGAGACTATTGTTTAAACCTATGATCCATCCACCTTTGAAGCAACCGGTTGGATATGGTGCCAAGAAATTATATGCTTGCCCCCTATGGTTTTAAGAGAAAAAGGTGTGAGAGTGGAATTAGTTTCCTGGATAGTGATAAAGTTAATGTTGTTCTTGTAGATGTGTTTTCTGATTTCTTTTCTTCAGTAAAGACTAGAAGCACCACATACATTCCAGGATGAGATCTTCAACTTTTTTATGCAAATATTAGGCCTTGGTTAGTCAGGTTAGTTTATGTGCAAGTTGTCAAGGTAGATATATGCATCATGGATGTTTCTATGGTTTCTCCAATGCATATAGTTTTTTATATTATCAAGGGCATTATGTGCATGTGTTTAATCTTAAAAAGTAATGCCTAATTTATCTACAAAGCTAGTAAAAAATTGTATATCTGACCATGATGTTATATCCTCTACATTGTCAATATGATTATCATTATTTTCTAAAAGTGATATATTAGCTATAATCAGTTTAAAGTTGTTATTAAATGAATGTGAGAGTATCAAAGGTGTACCTAGTTCTTCTGATGAAAAGTAATTCCTTTGTGTTTGTCCCTATGGTGTGGTTGATAGTGGGTTGATAGATGTGATTTTCATGGGAGCCTTTCCTTTGTTTTTCAGCTTCGGACTCTGTGATGATCGAATTTCATCAATGATGGTAGTCTTCAATTCTGAATAGTATTGAAATCAATGCTAGTTTTGAGTCGTTGCCATTCTTGTTGGAGGGGAAGGGTTTAAAGGAGTTTTGGAGGGAGTTATTTGTGTTGTCAGCACATGGTGATGTTGTTTTGGGCCTCTTGCTGTTTGTAGATTGGTTAGTGTCTTATACTAACATGGAAACTTAGTTTTTCCTCTCTCATACCATGTTCCTTTCTGATGGTTTCCTGGTGAATGTTAAAGGATTCTTTGTGTTGGTTGTACAATACCAAGATGGAGGGTGAACACTGATATCAGTAAAGGTAGTTTTGATAGCAGATGAATTTTCAACCGTGAGCTTAATCTTGTAGTTCCTTTTCCCCAGTTTGGTTTTCAAAGAAGTAGGAAGGGTAATGTCTTGTTTTACTGAGAAGACACAGAAGGCTTTTATGTATTAGGTGGGGTGAAGGTTATCATGACTGATGAACTAGAGAGTGGCTCCGATGGAGTGTGGTATCGCTCTAAAAACCTCTATCTCCCAAAGGTGTGGAGAAAGGTCTGTGATGGCTTCCCATCCAGATCCGCCAAATCCATCCAGAGAGGATCCAAGATCAGGCATCCAACGGGTGATATTAGCTTGAACAAAGCTTGTGTCACATGGGATTGTCATCACTTGTCCAAAAAGATGATCCAATTTACGGCCTTTTGGGATATAATATAAAAGTTGAGCAGGTGAAAGGATCTTGGGTTTTAGAATAGTATGGACATGAAGAAGAAGAGCAATCACTCGAGTGATATCAAGAATGTTGACAATATTATTATCAATGTTGTTAGAAATAGAGACGAGGCTACTCCTGTTGCTGAAGACTTTCAGTAGTCTCATGGAGTTAGCAAGGAGGTCAAAAGGGAATTCTTTTTCAAGGTGCATAGATGGTGCTATCATGAAGGGGGGTCTAAAGGTAGAATAAGGAGGTGTTGGGAGAGGTGATGGGGGCAGGGTGGTGATGGTTTCACAAGGAGGGTTTTGTAGGAGTTGGGTTTTTCAACTTGTGGGGTTATATAGGAGGTTGTTGGACATGTGCATGAGAAGGGTGGAAGAGAGGAGCATTAGACACTACAGAGTGAATACAAGAAAAAGAGTTTTTTATGATAATCACATTGACATAGGGTAGTGTTCATTGATTAAATTTGTCAAATCTTTTGTTGTGTTGGGATGTATCGAAAAATGTTATTTTTGCATGGGGGTTTACCTTTTTTCTACAAAAAGATATGTGACCATATTGGCATTGAAAAGTGTCATGGTGACATTTGTATGAGAGGTTTCTAGGGCGGTGACAAATATAGCAGTGTGGTGGAGAATTGCATTACGACTGAGAGTGATTTCTGCTAAAGCACTTGGAGAATTTTAGAGCTCAAAAGTGGGGTCTAGGAGGAGCGCGCTTCCAACCATATGTAAGGGTTTTGTTTTTGAAAGGTGTCTATCGCAAGGTCAGTGGTTGTGGTCTGACTGAGGGGCAGAAAGCTTAGATCATAAGAATTTAAAAGTGTTTATTTGTAATCCATGTAGTTTTTCATAAGCTCATTTGTTATCTTGATAGAGGGATTTGACATAGAAGGTGAGTTTATAAGATTGCATCTGTCAATGATGGTGGTGTGGCACAATGTTGATTTTGTTGTGTCTTCCTCCTCTGAGATCATTGGTGTTGTCGGAGTTGAGATAATTTCAATGGGATTGACTCGTATTCCCTCCTTTGGTTGGTGTTTCTCTGTAACAAAGAGCTAGTCTACAGAGTCTGAGCTTGTGGAAATTTTTTTGTCTAGCTAGAAGAAGTAGGAATATAGCTCCATGGGGATTTTGTTATTGGAGTTTGTGACCCATTCCATTAGGGTTCTATCTGTAATAGGGTGAATGAAGATAGTCCATTGTGGTTTTATCCCTAAGGATGCTATCATCTCTACCCATCTATGTTTGATGAAGATATTTGTGTAGCACCCGGGCCCACTGCCCAAGGCTCTAGAAAAGTTTCAGGAATGACGATTGGCCCCATAGACCACCACTAACCTTAACTGCACACTTTTTCCTCACTGACGCGCAAGCCATGATCAACTTCCCGACTGGTCACTCATCCTAGTACTACACCAAGATGAGCACGCTTAACTATGGAGTTCTTTAGTGGTGGGCTCCCAGAAAAGGAGGTGCACCATGGTGATATGGGTAGTCCAATCATTCCTTTTAAGATCATCTTATCCAAGGTCTCAAATCCTAGGACGTTACAATCTCCCCCACTTAGACTCTTGACGTCCTCGTCAAGGCTAAACTATATGGCCTCATAATCATCCGCATTTCAGTGCTGACCCAAATGGCCCATGTACACCCAGCTCCCGATCACAATTACCAACACAAGGGCGGCTTCATAAACTTGGATAGCCCTTTCCAACATGCATGGACACTACCAGTGCATGGACGGCTCCATCAACACAGATAGTCCTTTCCAACATGCGTGGACCGCACAGCTCAAAGACTGGCATGCCACAGGCCCATGTGGGCCCTACCTACTGGAGGGGAATTAGCTCTGATACCATTTGTAGCACCCAGGCCCACTGCCCAAGGCTCTAGCAGAGTTTTAGGAATGACGACTGGCCCCACAGACCACCACTAGGCTTAACTGCGCACTTTGTCCTCACTGACGCGCAAGCCATGATCAATTTCCCGACTGGTCACTCATCCTAGTACTACTCCAAACTGAGCATGCTTAACTATGAAGTTCTTTAGTGATGGGCTCCCGGAAAAGGAGGTGCACCTTGGTGATATGGGTAGTCCAATCATTCCTTTTAAGATCATCTTATCCAAGGTCTCAAATCCTAGGACGTTACAATTTGATTTTATGTCATAGTCAATGACTACTTCAAAACTCTTATGTCATATCTTCACCTTGTTAATACCCGGAGGAAGATGAATTTCATGGTTTTTCCAAGCTCTAGGTAACTGCACTATGGCATGGTTTGGTAGATCATCGAGATGATAGTGCATGTAAGTGAAGAGAGAAGCCATCGTTGTTTCTATAGAGTTGGGCTATTGAAAGACAATTACATAGATTTGATTGAAATAATCCAAAATTAAGATAAAATTATTGACAATGTAGAAGAAAATAAGCAAGATATTGCAGGTATCATTGCATATCTAAATTGCTTCAGAAGAGAAATACAACAAAAAGTATCAGAATTAGTAAGAATGGATAAAGTGGTAGGTAAACACCCAATCGACATATTCCTCCAAATATATGATTGAATTAGTAGTCAAAAAATACTGATAATACTAATCTAACGACAAGAGAAAATAGTTTTAAAACTGCAAAAACTAGCCTCACGACTGAAAATACTATCTGTTCAGAGAAAAATGATAGCCTAACGGTCGGAAGTAGCTTTCAAACTACAAGAACTAGCTTAATTACTGATGATATTATCTATTCTAGAACAGTTCCCGCCTCACAACGGAAAATACTATCTCTTCAGAAAAAAATTTCCGCTATACAGTGGACAATATTATATTGATGCCCGAAAAGATTTTTGAATTCAGGGTATCTCAGATTGAGCAGGAACATGACCTACAATTGAGTCTTACAAAATTCTCAGCAAAATGTGAAACAGAATACAGATCTTTACTCGAGATTGTTTATAATCTCAAAACAACAGAGACATGTGTTCCAGATCATACATGAATTTACCCCATAATTAACTTTGATAAAAGAGCAAATCCAAAAATTATCAAAGATTGCCACAAATTTTATATACTTAAGTCCTGATCTTAGAGAAATTCATGGACTTCCCCAAGAAATTATTAAAGCAATCAAAGAATTCAAAAATAACAGCCCACTGGTGAAACCCACTAGTGAGATCTATGTTAAAAGA
The DNA here is from genome assembly GCA_963693085.1 of Alisma plantago-aquatica. Taxonomy (NCBI): domain Eukaryota; kingdom Viridiplantae; phylum Streptophyta; class Magnoliopsida; order Alismatales; family Alismataceae; genus Alisma; species Alisma plantago-aquatica. The sequence continues at coordinate 25,631,480 of OY856412.1, read as the reverse complement.
TTTAGAAAGATTTCTAAAGAAAATAGAAACGGGACAAATAAAATCAAGTTGCAGATGCTAGAAAATATTTTTTCAGTTCAGAAAGCATGAAGGAAAAATTGTTGGGTTTTAGGGGAGATAGAGAAGGCAACGGAAACAAAAAATAATTCTTCTCCCAAACCCAGAATAAAGGAATCACGTCAACGTATATACAATAGGAAGGATGGTTTGTGGAGGAGTACCTTGTCCCTAGGCTTGCTCGATGATGTTACCTCATGGCTTGCTTGGTCTTCACCTCCGGTCTTGGACGGTGTCTGTGCAGCTCCTGGTCTCACTAGGGCTATCGAGATTTACAGTTGTCCTCCGAGCGGCAAAAGTCTCCCGCCTCTACAATCGTACACACAGACTGCCTGGAACTCCGATCTCCTTGTCCCACAAGGAATAGGAAGGATTCATACCCTCCTATCAGCGTACTAGTCACCGACACACTCTCCTACCACCAGTCACTATTCTGTAGTTGTCTTTCCCTTACTGTGCCTCCCTTATCGGGTAGCTCGGGCTCTCTCGACTACCAAAACCAGAGAGAACGACAACTTTACAGAGCAACTGGTGCACTGAGTTGTGTACCAGAGAAGCCCCCACTAACCCTATATATAGGAGGGTCATGTTATAGGGTTCTCTATCCTAGGCAATGCAAGATTAATGCAGGAGTAGAAGGGTTCAAGATTTTCCACAAAACAACCAACTGCGCCACCTGAACCGAATCTATTCAGGCATGAAACAGTCAGTTGGGGAGTTGAGCCAATCGGTACACACCTCAACTGATCGGTTGGGGCACCTGAGTCGATCGGTTCATGGTCCTAATCCAACTCAAATTGACTTTCAAATTTTTTTCCGATTAATCAAATATTAATCCTTGTCCAAATCGAATTTTTACAAGTGAAACAAATATTTTTTGCAAAATTGACTTTCTAAACGATCTCTATTGGTCACATGAGCCGACCGGTTCAAAAATTGAGACGATCATCTCATTGGTACGTGAGCCGATCGTCTCACCAGTTGATCCGATTGGTTCACCAACCTGAGCCGATCGGTTCATCTCATGAGCCAATCGGTTGGAAATGTAGATTTTGCAAAATCAGTCAATCGTAGTTTCAATCAATCTGATACTCTAATCAATTCGTCCAACACCTTGAACACTATGATTTTGAGCCATCAATCAACAAAGTATTTAATTGAACTACTAAACTCCTTTAGTAATCAATCTAAACATCATTTGTGGATAAACTCCTCTTCCAGGTTAAATCCTATGTGTGTGACCTTGCAGGTCCATTTCACGTTGGCAGTGCAAGTCCATAACACTTATGACTTCACAATCAAAGAGCGGTGCCTAGTCGCACATCAGTGCTACCCAAGTGAAACAGAAAGTTGGAGAACAACTTTCAATTCTACAATCCGTGAATGGTGTTACAGTGAATGTATAATTCCTTTGTCACTAATGTCCTGAATGAACTCAAGGCATGGTACAGTCATCCTTTCAACGTTCATCCATTTCCTTGATCTCAGAGTAGACTAGGTGAGATGTGTGTGACATCAATATCACATATTGATTCACACATGTATGCACATGCCTTTCTCAATCCTACTCATCAAGTGGCCATGGACATCAAACTCCCTTAGGAGGGACAAATCCCATATCTATCACTCACCCTTCAAAAGCCCCATGTGTCAAAGTCACCCAATCATCACCTTTATAAAAACCCATGTTTCAGGAATGTGTTTGATGATGTCAAAGTGTACCCAATGACATGTGTTGAGTGTAGTAATTTTAGGTCGAAGAATCACATTCACCACCATCATTGTGAGAGCTGACTGTGACTACCAAATCATGGTTCCATGTGTCACTCTCACGGTGGGTCTGTCTGGTACACTTGTTCTCTAACAAGTACCTATGTGCTTGGTTTGATATCACTATATCATGACTAATGAGATTCTGTCATCAACCAACACACAATCTAGTCTTTAGTGTTATTGATGTCTATGGTTATTTCCACAATAACAACCGACTAGGGACTAAATAAGAATGTATACTCCTAACATTCGTATGATCTCATCGTTTAGATCCTTAACCTAAAAGCATACGTCATTGAGTAAAACAATTCTTTAGACATCTATCATGTTACACAATCATCTCAGAAATAGTTAAAACATATAGATCAGAAATTGCCTTTATTATTATTCAAATCATTTACAAAGTATCCCATTACATTCATCACCTGACTTGCGCTATGGGCATACATACCAACAGACTCCCACTTGCACTTAGAGCCAGTCACCTAGGAACCTCAATCCGTGTGACCTAGCATGACCATCATGCTTCTGCTTAGAAAGGGCCTTAGTCAGTGGATCAGCTATGTTGTCTTCAGTTGGTACTTTGCAAATCTTCACATCTCCTCGCTGTATGATCTCTCATATGAGATGGAAGCATTGCAGTATGTGCTTGGACTGCTGATGTGATTTGGGCTCCTTAGCTTGAGTAATAGCTCCATTATTGTCACAATAAAGCTCAATTGCCTCACAGCTAATGGGAACTACACCAAGTTCAGAGATGACCTTCCTGATCCACACAGCCTCCTTTGCTGCATGCGAAGAAGCAATATACTCAACCTCTATAGTAGAATCAAAAATTGTTTCTTACTTAGAACTCTTCCAGCTCACAGCTCCATTGTTTAGGCAAAACACAAATCCTGATTATGATCTGTAATCATCTTTGTCAGTTTGGAAGCTCGCATCGGTGTAACCCTTTACAACCAGTTCTTCCTTGCTGTCATATACAAGGAACTGATCCTTAGTCCTTCGCAAGTATTTTAGGATGTTCTTTACGACTGTCTAGTGAGCATCCCTGGGATCTGACTAGCACCTTCTCATCATGTTGAGAGCATATGAGACATCTGGGCATGTGCACAACATAGCGTACATGATGGATCTGATAGCTGATGCATATGGGATCCCATTCATACGCTCCCTCTCTTTACAAGATTGGGGACATTGAGCTCTAGAGACGGTGACTCCATGTATCATGGGGATGTTGCCTCTCTTTGAGTTCTCCATGTTGAACCGCTTCAACACTTTGTCAATGTACGTGCTTTGACTTAGTTTGAGAAACCTTTTAGATATATCTCTATAGATCTTAATTCCTAGAATGTAGGATGCTTCTCTTAAGTCCTTCATTGAGAAAGTATTCTGAAGCCAAGTCTTTACCTTCTCTAAGGCTGAGACATCATTCCCCATCAATAGTATGTCATCCACATATAATATGAGGAATGTGGTCATGCTCCCACTAACCTTCTTGTATATACAAAGTTCATCTTCATTTTGAATAAAGCCAAACACTTTGACTTCCTCATCAAATCAAAGATTCCAACTCCGAGATGCTTGCTTCAATTCATAGATTGACCTTTGTAGCTTACAAACTTTATTGGCATTCTTTGGATCTACAAAACCTTCAAGTTGTGACATGTACACATCCTCATTTATATTCCCATTAAGGAATGCAGTTTTAACATCCATTTGCCAAATCTCCTAGTCATAGTAAGCCGCAATAGCAAGCATAATCCTGATGGACTTAATCATGGAAATTGGAGAAAATGTTTCGTCATAGTCAACATCTTGAACTTGTCAAAAACCCTTTGCAACCAATCTGCCTTTATAAGTTTGCACATTGCCATCCATGTCGGTCTTCTTCTTGAAGACCCACTTGCACCCAGTTTTACCCCTTCAGGTGGTTCCACCAAAGTCCATACTTTGTTAGAGTACATGGATTCCATCTTGGATTTCATGGCCTCAAGCCATTTCTCAAAATCTGGTCCCTCCATAGCCTCTAGATAGGTAGTTGGATCATCATCTATGATCAACTCACCACCTTCCTGAGTCACAAGGTATCCAAAGCTCTCAGGTTCAAGGTGTGTCCTACTAGATCTACAAGGTCCTTGTGTTACTTGAGGAGACTGAGATTCCACAACACCTTGTGAATCTCTATGTTCCTCTTGTACATCTATTGGTTCAATGTTTTCTTGTTGGGCTTGAACCTCTTCAAGCTCTATTTTCCTCCCACTGTTTCCTCTAGAAATAAACACTTTGTTGTCAGTAGGGTGGTATAAATAGTATCCCCTCGTTTCCTTGGGGTATCCAACAAAATAACATTTATTGGACTTGGGTCCAAGCTTATCAGGAAACATTTTCCTGACATAAGCCTCACAACCCCAAATCTTCATAAAAGACAAATCGGGACGCTTCCTGTGCCATATCTCATATGATGTCTATTGAACTGATTTAGATGGTACTCAGTTAAGTGTAAACGTGGTGGTATCAAGAGAATAACCCCAGAAGGAAATCAGATCAGCAAAACTCATCATTGATCACACCATATCTAGTAAAGTGTGATTTCTTCTTTCAGACATACCATTATGTTGTGGTGTTCCAGGCAGAGTCCATTGTGATACAATACTATGGGCTCGCAGAAGGTCCTCAAACTCCTGGCTTAAGTATTCTCGACCTCGATAAGATCAAAGTGCTTTAATACTTTTACCAAGTTGGTTTTGTACTTCATTCATGAAATCCTTGAACCTTTCAAGGGTTTCTGACTTATGTTTCATTAGGTACACATAGCCATACCTACTGAAGTCATCAGTGAAGGTAATGAAGTACTGATACCCATTTCAGGCATTTGTTCTAAAAGGCCCACATACATCAGTATGTATGAGTCCTAATAGATCACTAGCTCTCTCACCTTTACCTGAAAGGTAGTCTTCGTCATCTTGCCCAACAAACAAGATTCACATGTCTCTATTGATTCATAATCAAAAGAGTCTAGATAACCATCTTTATGGAGTCTAGAAATGCGCTTCTCATTTATGTGCCCTAGACAACAATGTCAAAGATATGTTTTGTTTGATTTGTTGAGTTTTTGCCTTTTGGTGTTTACGTTGTATAAACTTATCTCTAGATCTATCATGTATAGACCATAAGATATTGGGGCACTACCATAAAAGATCCCATCTTTTGAAATAGAACACTTTCCATTCTTAATAAGAAATTCAAAACCATCCTTGTCCAAACAAGAGATGGAAATGATATTCCTATTTATGGTAGGTACATAATAGCAGTTCTTCAACTCTATTATTAGCCCACTAGGTAGAGTTAACTCATAGGTTCCTACGGCACTAGCGGCAACCCTTGCCCCATTGGAAACACGTAGTTCAACCTCGCATTTCCCCAAAGGCCTGCTTCTTTTAAGATCCTTCACATTTGAACAAATGTGAGATCCACATCCGGTATCAAGTACCCATGACAAAGAAGTAGTAAAGTTAATCTCTATCACGTATACACCAGAAGTAGAGATCTCTATCTCTCGCTTCTTCTTCCATCATTCCTTCCATCCTCTCCATGTTTTAAGCGCAGAAGATTTTGACATGGGTTTGGTGAGAGAACCCTTCTCCCCCTCACCTTTGTCCTTAGATTTTGTTCCATTGATCTCTATCAATGAACTATCCTTCTTCTTAAGCACACATAGAGTGGACTCAAAGGCTACTGATATTTCTGGATTGTGCAGAACACTTCTCACAATCCTCAACCAGTTATGGAATTTATTCTTAATTAATTTGCCCATTTTAAAAGATGATTCTTTTTCCATTCTACAAGAGAAAATTGCATTTGTCAAAACTCTTTTTGATTTGATTTGAATAAAATTTGATAGTAGTTAATTAGGCCTTTAATTAATTACCACTCTCACTATTTTGATTCAAATTGACATCCCTCACCATCAATTTGGAAGATTGCAGTGTACAATCTTCTAGTGGGTCAAGATCCTGAAATCCTCTGAGTCATGGACCAGCTAGGGATGTCACCCACAACTTAGATCTTCTAGGTAGGCAACTCTTTCCAATTGCATCATATGCAACTCTTGAAAGATGTCATGCGCAACTCCTTGTTATGATCACCTCCATGCCTCAAGGTGCTAGATCCTATCTAGGTCACCTTGTTAAGTCTGATCCAAAGCCAACACGATGAATATGCACCCTGCTAGGGTAGACCCACATATGCATCATTCACGCTTCCACGAGATAGACAGTGTACCACACTAGGGTGTGCCCACACTTGACCGATCAAGCTTTTCACGTGTGTCACATTTGGAAGGCATCTAAAACTTTAATATTTAATGAAGGATTTGGTTTTATAGGTACATATACATATCCAATCACCACAATATAGTAAGTATCATATACATGCTATATCCCACAAAAATCATGCAAAATGATAAAATCAATGATTATGGCCATCCTAATGTGATTCCTCGAGCCAAGAGGAATCATGGTCATCTAGGTCCACATCACATGCAACTTGTATAAGATGAACTTTGTGCCTTGCCTTTCTGGGTTTGATCAACTCATCTCCATGATTGACCAGCTCGCCATCAGGCCGGTCGGTTGGGTGCCACCAACCAATCGACTGGCACCTCCAGCCGATCAGTTCATTGGTCGTCGTGCATCTCCTCAAGTCACCACCCGCTCGTCTCGCTCCTCGAACCGGTCATCAAGATATCCACCGTTCTTTGACATAACAGGAAATAAAAAATCTATCCTATTTTACATTTGAAAAAGGAAACCCCAAGTTACATTCAGGGGGAGCAAAGGTAGGAAAGAAATCTCGAGTTATCTCGAGTTACATCAGGAATAGGAGACAGGGAATCGGTGCACAGACCGAGATGTAAGCAACCACATTCAACCAAGCACACACACATAGGGTTTATTGGCCATAACCATACTATACATCCACCACAAAACTTTTTTAAGGGTGACACGTAACGAGTGCATTAATATTACATATCATATATGTATATTGGGATTTGTGGATTTAGGATTGGACATGCATAAAGCCAATTTTATTCACATCGTATGCAATAAATAAAGGTGACAAACCAAAATCGATCGTATCGATAATCCTAAAGCATAGAGCAGTTGGCGTGGTTCTAATACCACTCTTGGGTTTTAGGGGAGACAGAGAAGGTAGCAGAAACAAAAAAAAAATTCTCCCAAATCCAGAATAAAGGAATCACGTCAACGTCTATACAATAGGAAGGATGGTTTGTGGAGGCGTACCTTGTCCCGAGGCTTGCTCGGTGACGTTACCTCGTGGCTTGTGTGGTCTTCACCTCCAGTCTTGGATGGTGTCTATGCAACTCCTGGTCTCACTGGGACTGTTAGGATTGACAGCTATCCTCTGAGCAGTAGAAGTCTCCCGCCTCTACAGTCGTCCACACAGACTGCCTAGAACTCCGATCTCCTTGTCCCACAAGGAATCGGAATGAGTCATACCCTCCAGTAAGTGTACTAGTCACCGACACACTCTCCTACCACCAGTCACTATTCTGCAGTTGTCTTTCCCTTGTTGTACCTCCCTTATCGGGTAGCACTTGCTCGGGCTCTCTCAGCTAGCAAAACCAGAGAGAACGATAACTTTACAGAGCAACTGGTGCACTAAGTTGTGTACCTGAGAAGCCCCCACTACCCCTACATATATAGGAGGGTCATGGGATAGGGTTCTCTATCTCGGGCAATGCGAGATTAATGCAGGAGTAGAAGGGTTTCAGATTTTCCACAAAACAACCAACTACGCCACCTGAACCGATCGTTTCATGCATGAAATGGTCGGTTGCGGAGTTGATCTGATCGGTTCACCCCTCAACCGATCGGTTGGGGAACCTGAGCCGATCAGTTCACTTTTGAGTCGATCGGTTCATGGTCCTAATCCAACTCAAATTGACTTTCAAATTTGTTTCCGATTAATCAAATATTAATTCTTATCCAAATCGAATTTGTACAAGTGAAACAAATTGTATTTGCAAATTCGACTTTCCAAACAATCTCTGTTGGTCACATGAGCCGACCAGTTCAACAATTGAGCCGATCATCTCATTGGTACATGAGCCGATCGTCTCACCAGTTGAGCCGATCGGCTCACCAACCTAAGACGATCGGTTCATCTCATGAGTCGATCGGTTCATCTCATGTGTCAATCGGTTGTAAATACAGACTGTGCAAAATCAGTCAATTGTAGTTTCAATCAATCTGATACTCTAATCAATTGGTCCAACACCTTGAACACTATGATTTTGAGCCATCAATCAACTGAGTGTTTAATTGAACTACTAAACTCCTTTAGTAATCAATCTAAACATCATTTGTGAATAAACTCCTCTCCTGGATAAATCCTATGTGTGTGACCCTACAGGTCCATTTCATGTTGGCAGTGCAAGTCCATAACAGTTATGACTTCACAAGCAAAGAGTGGTGCCTAGTCGCACATCAGTGCTACCCAAGTGAAATAGAAAGTTGGAGAACAACATTAAATCCTACAATCTGTGAATGGTGTTACAATGAATGTATAATTCCTTTGTCACTAATGTCCTAAATGAACTCAAGGCATGGTACAGTCATCCTTTCAACGTTCATCCATTTCCTTGATCTCAGAGCAGACTGGGTGAGATGTGTAACATCAATATCACATATTGATTCACACATGTATGTGCATGCATTTCTCAATCCTACTCATCAAGTGGCCATGGACATCAAGCTCCCTTAGGAGGGATAAATCCCATATCTATCACTCACCTCTCAAAAGCCCCATGTGTCAAAGTCACCCAATCATCACCTTTATAACAACCCATGTTTTAGGACTGTGTTTGATGATGTCAAAGTGTACCCAACGACATGTGTTGAGTGTAGTGATTTTAGGTCAAAGAATCACATTCACCACCATCACTGTGAGAGCTGACTGTGACTACCAAATCATGGTTCCATGTGTCACTCTCACGGTGGGTCTGTCCAGTACACTTGTTCTCTAACAAGTACCTATGTGCTTGGTTTGATATCACTATATCATGACTAATGAGATTTTGTCATCAACCAACACACAATCTAGTCTTTAGTGTTATTGATTTCTATGGTTATTTCCACAATAACAACCGACTAGGGACTAAATAAGAATGTATACTCTTAACATCCGTATGATTTCATCGTTTAGGTCCTTAACCTAAAAGCATACGTCATTGAGTAAAACAATTCTTTAGACATCTATCATGTTACACTATCATCTCAAAAATAGTTAAAACATATAGATCAGAAATTGCCTTTATTATTATTCATATCATTTACAAAGTATCCCATTACAATCATCACATGAATTGCTCTATGGGCATACATACCAACAAAAATATGCCTGGCGTGCCAAGACAAAATGGATAGAGACATCAATAGTAGCAGTAGTCACTAAAGAAAGACAGCTTCTAGAAGACTCCAATTGCCAAGGCATCAACAATGACAATTAAAAGCAATAATCAACCAAATACATCATCCATGATGATAGAAACCATCAATAAAGTAAAGCATCCTCAACATGACAAGTGTTTGATTGTAATGTAAAGAAGAATGGTAACAATAATAATGTAGGCATCTTTCAAACGCCAAAGATGAAGTTAAGGGTGTATATATAAACCCTCAAGGTGTTTGTAATGGGCATTGATCCTAGTCAGAGAGAGCCCTGAGTGTGTATGTATTCCTAAGTGTCGGGACCCACTCTTTTGATTAGCATATATACCAACCATTAAAAATAATCCCAAAACCTAAACCCCAATTATGAAATAAAATAATGAATTCTCAACAAAGGTGATTAAACAATATACACCAAACATCAATAAATTTTTCCTTTTTCTTTCTTCACAAATTCATAAATCAATGTCACATCAAGGACATCACATTTAGATATCACAAATTTTATTCAACTCCATTAAAACCAGAATCAAATCTTGTTCTCATATGTTGTTCAGTTTACATCAGATACATGTACATTCATGAACAAACTTAGTCTACAACCCATCCTGAGAAAGAGAGAGTAAATGGACATTCTAATATATCTAGATTATGCTATTTATATCTTCTTTGTCATGACCTCTCCTCTAGATAGTATTATACCTAAAAATATTTGAAACAACCTCATGAGACTCATATAGAGCCCTAGTGAGTGGATACCTCCCATTCAAGCTAGGTATATGCATCAACATCAGATTAAGTATAATAAACTTAACAAAAACATGTAGATATTGAAAACTCTAGCAGACAGTTCTATAATAAGTCAAATCTATCTTGCAATGGTAATCTAATCCAATAGATAAGGTAATCACTTAAACAAATTATAACTTTGAAACATCTTCTAGAGCATGTCTATGAACAAATCAATAGATACTTCTTAGTTCAGATCAAGAACCCTACGGCATGAGAAATAAGTCAAGTTCTAAGCATTTTGAATCAATACATAACAATAACATTATCTTTGTCCACTAGTCAGACTAGGCTAACACATCCTACAATACTGAAGCTGAAGTACACATAATACATATCTACCAAATAGTACTATCAAATCACAAGCAATGCAACTCACATTCAGAATGGATATGAATACCATCATTTATAACTTGTCAACAAGACATCATAATATGAAATAGAAAATCTCCATATCAACATCAATAATTTCCTCAAAAAGAATCATAATCAACGATAATAAATCATCAAGTAGTAATACAAGGAATGTAACAACCATTCAAATCAGGTTCTACATGTCTTATCAACTTTTATTCATTTACCCTAAAACTACTTGGCTTGTACCTCACCAAGTAGAAGTCGCCACACCTGATTCTCATGTCACCGACTCACCGTCACTATATTAGGGTTTATCCGGCCACCCTAAGATACCAACAACAGACCCTGGCAACCTCAGGGTTGCCTAAAGAGGCTCACATCCTCATCTCAGGTACACGAGATAGGAACCAACAAAATAGTATATCACATATCACAACATTTCACATATTTTTCATTTCACATTTCACATATTTCATTTCAACAAAGTCTATTCCATCTAGACTTAGACTTTCATAGCAAGGATTTTGGGCCAGAGAAACTCCAGATGACTCACTCCTAAATCCTGGTGGTCTAACCTATAAGGTCTCGATCCACACTCTGCAAATCCTTCTCATAATTCATTGATTACTACAAGGAGATCTTCTTTGTTTCCCTAATGTGGTCCTCGGGGGAAACTCATGGTCTTCAGGGCACCTAACTAGATGTTCCATCATTTCACTTGTTATTATTCTCTTTTACACATCTTACAAGAATTTAAAACATCATATATCATATCTGTGTATTCTCGTGTAACTAGAATAAAATGAAGCAGATTAAGTTTATCAATAAGGACAATGACCAAAGCAAGAAGCACAATAAATCTATAGATTGCAACACATATGATTATTTCTATCTTCTACATCATCTCACAGCAATCATCAACAGTGGGCTTTCTACCTGAGATATAATCTTATTTTCCATCATTTACCCCATCAAGGTTTTATCATCATCAGTGGGCTTTCGGCCCTAGACATAATCTCATTATGCAATATTTACCCTTATCAGGGTTTCTCAATGTAAGAAGTGCATATTAAATTCAATTTCAACATAAATCTTATCAGTTCATTGTATATCACAATTATGAACAAATATTAGTAGAGGCATTAGAACTAGCAACAGTAAAAGCATATATATATCATGTATCATTCCTCATACTTCGAATAGATTTAGCATATGACATATGCGTGTTCCATCCAATTTGAATAGATGCCAATAAATTTCATGCATATACATGCATAACAGACTTAGTTCTCTTCTTCTTTTATTTCACATTCTTCATATGGGGTTACTAATCAACACATGCTGATTATCATTTAAATTCCTTCAATATAGTTCATTCTCATAGTACAAGTATTCTTTCAAATAATCATAATACAAGAACACATTCTTGTAAATCAATTCAAATTCTTGAACTTCATCTTTTAATTGAATTAAAGTACAATTATGTACATTCCTTAATCCCTCATTTGAGATTTTTATTCATTAGCACCATCTATCTCAACATTTTAGGGTTAGAGTTTGTTTCTTAAATTCATCTACTAATTCTCATCTTTATCCTTCAATTCATATTCATTAATCTCAACTTCTCTCATGTCACGCTCATTAAATTACTGGAACCAATCATTTTTAACTCACTTAATATACAATACTTCTCTTTTCATTGATATCCATCAAAGTCTAGTTTTGGTATGTTTCATTCAATTTGTCATAAGCCACATGTAATTAAAACAAAGGATTAAAGACTTCATCTTAATAACTTCATTAGTTTGATCTTTAACTTGCCATCACCATCAATACATTTTTTCTTCATATCATTTCTTATATTTTGATAAGTGTACCATGTCATTGACTTCTAATGTCATTCCCATAACAATGTTCATTCTTTATTATACTAAAACAAATGCATTATACTTAGATGATACTAGTAAGACTCATCATATTCAATTGAAGTATTAATACTTACATTCAACATTAACATCATATACAAGTTCTAGCTTCATCACTCATAATCATCTTAATACTACACATCTAGGGTTTTCAAGAAGTCATCCTTATTTCAACACATCCTAAGATCCATATCACTAAGTAATTTCATAATGATGCATAGAGGTTCATTAGGGCTATTCACACACTAGGAAACCCAAGTTTCCATTTTCACATATTCCATTCATCAATCATAAGTATACATTGACTAATTGACTCATTTGATTCACTTCCTCATCACAAATCCTAATTATGATATGTGGTAACCTCATACTGATCCTTATATGTATATTACATTTAATTCCATTAACATTCAACAATACACTTGTATAATACTATCTAGTACAATTCAAATATGAATCTATACATGTTAATTCAATTCCAAACATATCAACCATTAGGCTGACATTTAGGAAAAATTTGCATGAAATAGAATTTTCATATATACGTAGGATTCTACATGGATCCTCAATCAATATATCATGAACTAATCAAGATATAATCAATGAGAAATAATTAAAATTAGTAGAATTGGATCCCCCAATATCTTTCCCAAATCAAATCCAATCACATACATATTCAAAAAAGGTTTCTGATTGTTTTAGCCAAATAAAATTAGACTTTCAACATGAATGAAAAATCTTAGGAGGGAGAAAAAAAATCACCTCAGGTGCCAAGCACCTTAAAAACGTAGGTCAACCGTTGATGTTTTGGAAACCCAGCCAAACTCTAGAAAATGAATCCAATTCTTTCTCCTCTCAACTCGAAAACCGTAGAAATGGGGATTAGAAGAGAAAGAGTGAGAAAAGGGGGAGATTTGATGTGATTTTGAATCAAATCAAGGGAGGGACGGAATCTTGACCTGTGAGAGAAGATTCACCATGAAATGATATGCAAAGAATCTAAACTTACTTCATTTCATCATATCTTGGATAGAGAAACCCTAGGTCAACATGTCCATCACTTTCTCTTATCAAAACCCTAGCTCTTCTCTCTCTCAAGAATTTCATTTCTTTGACAGGAATGACAAGTTATGAGAGCTCCTTTTGTGTTAGGTTAGTCATATAGATGAATTGAGATGCTTAGAGCAATTGCAAACAAGCCCTTCATTATATTTTTATTTTGCTCAGACTGGTTGGTCGGTTGAGTTATAAACTCGACCGACACCACACTTTTTAGAACTCAAACCTAATAAAAAATTTATTAAACTTTAACATAATATCTTACATTGAGTTTATAAGCAACACTAAAAAATTTAGATTATTTGTACTTACCAATAAATATTTAAAAATCAAATACTACACTGCTATATTGCAGTCTGTAGCATGGTCAGTCGATTTTGTCCTTCACAGAACTCGACCAACACCCCTCTCTGTAGAAATTAAACATCATCGAAAAATTATGAAAATTTAATAAGTTGTCTATAATGGATTTTCCCAACTACAGTTAAAATTTGATATCAATTTGATGTACCAATAAAAAGATAAAATTCAATTACCACACTGCTATATCAATTTGAAAATATGGTCGGTCAAGTTTTAAACCCAACTGACTAAATAGGTCAGAACATTCTTTACAAATTTTTATATTTTTGAATAGTGTTCACATTTGAGACTTACAAATCATATCCAAATTTGAATTAAATAAGAGTTACACATAAAATACTAAAAATCATTTAGTGAGACACTATACTTATAAAATTATGTTTTCATATGTCATCAAAACCCTAATTTGGGCCGATTAAGGTTTCGAAATCATAACCATAATTATGTGAATAAAAGTATGATTAAAACTTATCATTATATTTAAAACATAAAAACTTAGCTACCATCACTAATCAAGCTTTAAACAATGATCAACTTAGTTAAGCATACAATCATCCAAGTAAACCCTAATTAGATGACTAATTTGAAAACAGATCATTACAAATTCTCCCCTCCTTTTAGCATTTCATCCGAAAATCCAAGAAAAGATATGGAAGAATATCATATCATCTAATCATTCACCTCTCCGAACATCAAATTATAAAGACTTTCATTTTATCTTTCTTTCATATGACATCTTTTTTGTTGTTGTATTAGATGGATATTTCATCCTTTGTCATCATCATATCTCTCCTTGAGTATTATAAACATTTGAATCACAAATATTCGTAATACATCATTTATCAAGATCTGATTCACATCACCTTTCACATGTTTTTTTATATTGTATATCTCATAGATTAAGATTATGACTCAGTCACATAGTATCATCCACAATCATCAATTTCCTTCATAAAAAAGAGCATCTAGTGTAAATCTTAGTTCATAGCTTGTTCTCACAATTTTAGATTTCATACTCAAATTCTAACTCATTAGAGATTGTCTTCATAATCCATTAAGCTTTCATAATTCTTATAGGAAATTTCATGTTTTCCATAGGTTCCATATTGAATTATAAAATCCTTATCTCTTTCACCATTTTATCACCATTCTTTTTTTTATGCATCTTATTATACTACCAAATTGTGTTCATCTAGATACTTGGTCAGGGCATCCAAAAGAAGTACAGTCGGCAGTTCCATACAATCTTATATCAATACCCAAATACTTGACCAGAGTATCTAGATACTGAGTTTAGTCAGTATGCACATCATTCAGGTTATATTCAACATCCACATTATCATTGAATCCTAAATCCTATTGTCCCTGTAGACTCATCTAACCTAGGCTCTGATACCACATTTGTCAGGACCCACTTTTTTGATAAGAATATATACCAACCATTATAGATAATCCCAAAACCTAAACCCAAATTATGAAATAAAACAATGAAATCTCGACAAAGGCAATTAAATAATATACGAAAAACACCGATAAATTTTTCCTTTTTCTTTCTTCACAAATCAATGTCACATCAAGGAAATCACATTTAGATATCATAAATCTTATTGAACTCCATTAAAACCATAATCAAATCTTGTTCTCATATGCTATTCAGTTTACATTAGATACATGTACATTGATGAACAAACTTAGTCTACAACCCATCCTGAGAAAGAGAGAGTACAAGGACATTCTAATCTATCTAGATTATGCTATTTATATCTTCTTTGTCATGACCTATCTGCTGGATAGAATTATACCTAAAAACATTTGAAACAACATCATGAGACTCATATAGAGCCCTAGTGAGTAAGATACCTCACACTCAAGCTAGGTACATGCATCAACATCAGATTAAATATAATAAACTTAACAGAAACATGTAGTTATTAAAAAGTCTAGCCGACAGTTCTATCATAAGTGAAATATATCTTGCAATGGTAATCTAATCCAATAGATAATGTAATCACTAAAACTAATTATAAATTTGAAACATCTTTTAGAGCATGTCTATGAACAAAATAGTAGATACTTCTTAGTTCAGATTAAGCACCCTACTGCATGAGAAATAAGTCAAGTTCTAAGCATTTTGAATAAATACATAACAATAATATTATCTTTGTTCTCCATTCGGACCAGGAACACATCCTACAGTCCTAAATCTGAAGTACACATAATACATATCTACCAAACAATACTATCAAATAGCAAGCAATCCAACTCACATACAGAATGGATATGAATACCATCATTTATAACTTGTCAACAAGACATATCATAATATGAATTAGAAAATGTCCATATCAACATGATTACTTTCCTCAACAAGAAGCATAATCAACGATAACAAATCATCAAGTAGTAGTACAAGGAATGTAACAACCATTCAAATCATGTTCTACACGTATTATAATCTTTTATTCATTTGCCCTGAAACTACTTGGCTTGTACCTCACCAAGTAGAAGTCACCATGCCTGATTCTCGTGTCAATGACTCACCATCAGTATCTTAGGGTTTAGTCGGCCACACTAAGATATCAACAACAGACCCTGGCCACCTTAGGGTTTCCTAAAGAGGCTCACATCCTCATCTCGGCTACACGAGATAAGAACCAACAAAATAGTGTATCACATATCACAATATTTCACATATTATTCATTTCACATTTCACATATTTCATTTCAACAGAGTCTATTCCATCTGGGCATAGACTTTCACAACAAGGATTTAGGGCCAGAGCCACTCCAGATGACTCACTCCTAAATCTGGGTGGTCTAACCTTTAAGGTCTCAATCCACACTCCAGAAATCCTTCTAATAATTCATCGATTACTACAAGGAGATCTATTTTGTTTCCCCAGTATGGTTCTCAGGGGAAACTCGTGGTGTTCAGGGCACCTAACTAGATGTTCCATCATTTCACTTATTATTAATCTCTTTTATTCATCTTACAAGAATTCAAAACATCATATATCATATATGTGTCTCGCGTAACTAGAATAAAATGAAGCATATTAAGCTTATCAAT
Source organism: Alisma plantago-aquatica (assembly GCA_963693085.1). Taxonomy (NCBI): domain Eukaryota; kingdom Viridiplantae; phylum Streptophyta; class Magnoliopsida; order Alismatales; family Alismataceae; genus Alisma; species Alisma plantago-aquatica. Next base: position 25,614,612 of record OY856412.1, on the reverse strand, counting down.
AAGGGCAATGATCAAAACAAGAAGCACAATAAATCTGTAGATTGCAACACATATGATTATTTCTATCTTCTACATCATCTCACAACAATCATCAACAATGGGCTTTCTTCCCGAGACATAATCTTACTATCCATCATTTACCCCATCAGGGTTTTATCATCATCAATGGGCTTTCATCCCTAAACATAATCTCATTATGAAATATTTACCCTTATCAGGGTTTCTCAGTGTAAGAAGTGCATATTAAATTCAATTTCAACATAAATCTTATCAGTTCATTGTATATAAAAATTCTGAACAAATATTAGTAGAGGCATTAGAACTAGCAATAGTAAAATCATATAGATATCATATATAATTCCTCATACTCAGAATAGATTTTTCATACGATATATGCTTGTTCCATCCAATCTGAATATATGCCAATAAATTTCATGCATATACATGCATAACAGACTTAGTTCTCTTCTTCTTTTATTTCACATTCTTCATATAAGGTTACTGATCAACACATGTTGATTATCATTTCAATTCCATCAAAATAGTTCATTCTCATAGTATAAGTATTCTATCAAACAATCACAATACAAGAACACATTCTTGTAAATCACTTCAAATGCTTGAACCTCATCTTTTAATTGAATTAAACTACAATTATGTACATTCCTTAATCCCTCATTTGAGATTGTTATTCATTAGCACCATCTAGCTCAACATTTTAGGGTTAGAGTTTTTTTTTCTTAAATTCATCTACTAATTCTCATCTTTTTCCTTCAATTCATATTCATTAAACTCAACTTCTATCATGTCACATTCATTAAAATATTGGAACCAATCATTTTTAACTCACTTAATATACAACACTTCTCTTTTCATTGATATCCATCAAAGTCTCATTTTATTATGTTTCATTCAATTTGGCTTAAGCCACATGTAATTAAAACAAAGGATTATAGAATTCATCATAATAAATTCATTAGTTTCATCTTTAACTTTCCATCACAATCAATACATTTTTTCTTCATATCATTTCTTATAATTAGATAAGTGTACCATGTCATTGACTTTTAATGTCATTCCCATAATAAAAAATGATGATTCTTTATTATACTAAAACAAATTCATTAGACTTAGATGATATTAGTAAGACTCATCATATTCAATTGAAGTATTAATACTTACATTCAACATTAACATCATACACAAGATCTAGCTTCATCACTCATAAGTGTCTTAATACTAAAATCTAGGGTTTTCAAGAAGTCATCCTTATTTCAACACATCATAAGATCCATATAACTAAGTAATTTCATAATTATGCATAGAGGTTCATTAGGGCTATTCACACACATGGAAACCCTAGTTTCCATTTTCACATATTCCATTCATCAATCATAAGTATACATTGATTGATTGACTCATTTGATTCACTTCATCAACACAAATCCTAATTAGGATATGTGGTCACCTCAAACTGATCCTTATTTGTATATTATATTTAATTCCATTAATATAAAACAATACACTTATATAATACAATCTAGTACAATTCAAATATGAATATATACATGTTAATTCAATTCCAAGCATATCAACCATTAGGGTGACATTTAGGAAAAATTCACAAGCAATAGAATTTTCATCTATCCGTAAGATTATACATGGATCCTCGATCAATATATCATGAACTAATTAAGTTATAATCAATGAGAAATAATCAAAATAAGTAGAATTGGAACCCCCAATATCTTTCCCAAATCAAGTCCAATCACATACATATACAAATAAGGTTTCTGTTTGTTTTAGCTGGATAGAATTAAGCTTTCAACATGAATGCAAAGCTTAGGAGGGATAAAAACTCACCTCAGGTGACAAGCACCTTAAAAACGTAGGTCAACCTCTAATGTTTTGGAAACCCAATCAAACTCTAGTAAATAAATCCAATTCTTTCTCCTCTCAACTCAGAAACCCTAGAAATGGGGATTAGAAGAGAAAGAGTGAGAAGAGGGGGAGATTTGATGTGATTTCGAATCAAATTAGGGTAGGGATGGAATCTTGACATGTGATAGAAGATTTACCATGAAATGCTAGGCAAAGAAGCTAAACTTACTTGATTTCATCATATCTTGGATAAAGAAACCCAAGGTCAACATCTCTACCACATTCTCTTCTCAAAACCCTAGCTCTCCTCTCTCTCAAGAATTTCATTTCTTTGACATGAATGATGAGTTATGAAAGCTCCTTGTGTGTAAGGTTAGTCATATAGATGAATTGAGGTGCTTAGAACAGTTGCAAACAAGCCCTTCATTATATTTTTATTTTGCTCAGACTGGTTGGTCAGCTGAGTTATGAACTTGACCGATACCACACTTTTAAGAACCCAAACCTCATCAAAAAATTATGAAACTTTAAGTCAATGTCTAATAATATAATAAAGTGTAAAAATTTTAGTTCATTTGAAGTAACCAATAAATAATTAAAAATACAATTCTACACTGCTATTTTGCAGTCAGCAGCATGGTCGGTCGAGTTTGTCCTTCACAAAACTCGACTGACACCCCTCTCTATAGAGAGAAAACATCACCACAAAATTATTAAAATTTAATATCCTATTTATAATGTAGTTTTCCAACTACAGTTAAAATTTTGAGATCAATTGGATATACCATTAAAAAGATAAAATTCAATTACCACAGTGCTATATCAATATGAAAATATGGTCAGTCAAGTTTGAAACTCAACCGCCAAACAGGTCAGAATATTCTTCACAAATTCTGATATTTTTCAATAGTGTTCACATTTGAGATATACAAATCATACCAAAATTTGAATTAAATCAGAATTACATATAAAATGCTAAAGATCATTTAGTGTGACACTATACTTATCAAATTCTATTTTCATATGTCATCAAAACCCTAATTTGGGCCGATTAGGGTTTCCAAATCTTAACCCTAATTATGTGAATCAAAGTATAATTAAACCTTCTCATTATATTTAAAACATCAAAACTTAACTGCCATCACTAATCAAGCTTTAAACAATTATGAACTTAATTAAGCATACAATCATCCAAGTATATCCTAATTAGATGACTAATTTGAAACAGGCCATTACACTAAGTGTTCTATTTCAATAAAGAAAGGAGAATCATCTCTATTTCGATTCCATTTCAAGAAATGTGTTGTGCACACTAATTCTCTTCATGTAAGAAACCAGCTTTAGCAAGAGATAGTAGTCCTTGTACTACTATAGAAGAGAAAATTTAGTGTGTAACCTGTTACACCCCCATTCCAATCTATCTTCACCTGTCGAGAGTTATCCCTCCCTTAGATTATCCTAGAGGCCATTGTCTAGAAAAGTTCAACTAAGAAATGAAAGAGAAAGGATTACATATATATGCATGTGTATATATACACACACACATATACATACATACATGTGTGTGTCTATATATGTATATATATATATATATATATATAAATATATATATATATAAATATATATATATATAAATAAATATATATATAAATAAATAAATATATATATATAAATATATATATATAGGGCGTTCATTCATTGCCCGCACGGGTAGCCTGGATTTTCTCTACCCGGAAGCCAAAAAAGTAACTCTCCTGGCTAAGAAAGTAACTCTAATGTAAAAAAAATAACTTTGGTGTCAGAAAAGTAACTCTACTGGCCAAAAAAGTAACTCTACTGGCCAAAAAAGTAACTATGTACAAAATATACAACAGATTTATATAAGGATGGGTTTTTTTATTTTGGGGGGGCAAATGATATTATTTTTGGATGAAATATTTTGGGGAGCTAGACAAAATGGTCCTCTGCGATTGTGATTTTTTTTTGAAAAAAGGATGGGCGGGTAGCTAGGCAATAAAGATGGGCCCATATATATATATATATATATATATATATATATATATATATATATATATATATATATATATATATATATATATATATATATGAGGTATGTATTGAATGGCCGCGTAGGTAGCCAAGTTAATTACCCGTGTATTGAGTGGTGGTGGTATGATTTGTAATTAAATTAAAATCAATCATGACTGCATGGTAGTTTTGGCATCTTTTGTAATTATCCAGATTTAATTTACGTATGCATGGGGTAGTGGTGGCAGCTATTGTAATTCAACATAACTCAATTGCGTATGCATGGAACATGGTAGCATCATTTTTTAATTTGAAATTTGTTGCTAGTGCATGGGTGTGATGCAACTATTTGTAACTTGACGAAAACAACTATGACTAGTGGAAAGATAGATTTAATCGAGGGATCCATTTTAGGTGAATAGAAAAGTGAATAATGACGAGAGCATTAAACAATGTTCATTTGAAAAGCATATTCATTGTTGAGTCATAACTAGGAGGTGTTCCAAGTAGTTGTCATGTACATAGTTCAAACTACATGTCTATATTAGTGGATGTGATCAAAAAACTCAGAGTGGATCGAGTGTACATAACATGGATATAGTATGTGATACAGTTAGGTTGCATTACAAGATGTCATCCTTGGTTACATTTATTTCATTCTCATTACAATTTTTTTATTAGCATTACATAATGTTCCTTATTATTACAATTTATTTTTTACTAAAGTTTGTTCTATTAGGTAGAAACTTTGATACAACCAGAATGTAATATTGATTGTCATCCTTAATCATAACTTTCTCATTTTGATTATGGATTCTCAGTTCTCATTACAAAATTTTCCTTCTCATTATAGTTTCTATATATTGAGGTTCATTCTATAAGATAACAACGATTCATACACCTAGGTCGTATTACTGAATGTCATCATTGGCGACAACTTTTTAATTCTCATTATGAATTCTCTATTCTTATTACAAAGTGTTCCTTATTATTACAATTTTTTATGTATTGAGGTTCATTCTCTTGGATAGTAGAATGTGATGCATCTAGATTGTATTGAAAAATGTCATCCTTGGTTACATTTATTTCCTTTCCATTATAAATCATTTGTTTTGATTACAAACCATTCTTTCTTGTTACATAATGTTACTTTCAGTTATAACTCACTATATGTTTTCAAAATGCCACTTATTTACTTGCTGCCATTCGTTATAATTTTTTTCAACACCTTTTGGGTCATCTTTTATATCATCAAACATCTATGTTACTCGTCATTTTCTCCTCCTTATTGTAATTTCTCTTTGCTCAAGTCTCCTTACAAAATGTTAAACATGGTTGTATTTTCAATTTACAAAATTATACTGTAATACAATTTTGACTATCACCTTACAGTTAATTTATTTGTGTTACAAGATCTCTATGCTGATTATAATTTACTCTTTCCTATTATAAATTCTCTTTGGATGTTATAGTCTGTCAACTCTTTTTACATAGTATTTTTGGATACATGTACATATAGTTATATGTTCAAAATTTATTATGAGTTCCTTTTTGTTCTATATTTTATTTTATCTTATATATATTTCACTATAAGAGTTTTTTATTTTATTTTATAGGTGTAATATTTTTTTCTAGAAAATTATATTTTAGTTTCTTGTATTACAAATGTATGTTCTAGTTACAATGTGCTCTTTTGTATTATATTTTTCCTTTGTATATTACAGTTGCTCTTTGCTAGTTACAATTTCTCTTTGATATTTACTTTGTTTCAGATTATCTATTCATTATAGAATATTTCTTCTTATTATAAATTGTTTATTTTTCAAGTATATTCTTTTAGCAGGCATCTATATTTATGCAAACATAATTGAAAGTACAACTACGGTGTGAAACTTTTCTGTATATAATAACATTTTGTAGAATTTGAAAACTATGTAAGGATAATTGTTATATTGTAATGACAACATAGATTTTATAATAGAAAGGAGAAATTTGTAACTAAGTATGACGTTCCGTAATAAAATTTGGAAGAATTATTTTGTTTCCCATGTGTTATTTACCTCCACAAAGGACACCACTACCATGGTTTTAGGTAAGTGAGAGAAAGCTCCAACTTATCTCTAGAAACAACTCCTCGGTCTCTCCCAGCTCGGTGCCATCTGCCTTCTCCCGGTGAGTATCACACCTGCTCTCCGCCGCTTAGCCTTGATCTGACCTTTTACTGGTGACAATCCTCCTCGCTGCGTCCGCCAGAGATCAACTTTCCCCTTTTCGGAGTCACACAGCTTCAATCAGGGGTTCATCAAGGCTCATTTCGCCCTTGCCTATCTCTCAGCTCATTGGCGGTGGTGACCTAATTCCATCTCAACGATTCGATTTTCCTCCTCCAGGGTGCTTCATCATAGCCTGGCTTCTGTGAACTCCAGCATGCACAAAGAATACAACTGTATGATAGCGAAAAACCATCTCAGCATCAACTAGTTTTGACCTCGTTGTGATCCCCTGTCAAGTGCTTCATTTCCTATTTCACTAAGTTCTGATGCCTCTTCGCCTTCTGATTTCAGTTGAAGTGGCGTTTATTTTCTAAAAAAAATACAGTATCATGCAGGTAATTTTTCCTTGATTACGCCTACCACATCTCCTGAGGCTGGGTATATTCTCTTGCTTCTCACCAGTTATTTACAATGATTATTTGCAAGTACAAATCTCGCTTCAAAATTTCTCAAAGCTTCATGCTCTTTGTCGACTCCTGTATTCTTTCCCAAGATTTTCTCGGCTGTCAGATCATATCAGATCATTTATTGGTTCAGAGAATAACATTTAAGATCCTTCAACTGCTCTGATAACATCATGAGAACAGGAGGCGTGCTCACCCTTGCCTCATGCTTAAAAACACCTTGCATGCCTACATGCGGTAAGCCTTCTGCTTTCCGCCGTGCATTAAAGAAAAAAAACCCTCGGCGACTGACTGAGATACAAGAACTCCTGGCACTCTCGCCGATATGAACTCCCGCTTCTCCTTCTTGGAAATCCCTCTCTCAAACCCCTCATCTTCATCCAGCATTCCATTACCATGAGCTTGATCTATCACAAGTTCGATATCTCACTGGGAATCTGCATGATCAACATTGGTCACCGCTCCTTCCAGGTGACGGTCACTTGGTCCCTCCCCTCCGAACAACCCTGGGGTAAAAAAACCTCCATCCTTCTCATTTTAGAGGGCTGGAGCGACATGCTTGCTGAACTGAAACTCAAACCTGAGTGGTCGATTTTCATCAAACCGATTGAAAATCATATTTTTCATGCCTGGGTGCGTGATTTCATCAACGACACGCCTCCTGAGTTAGCATATCTTTACAAAGGACATGACCAAGCTAGTTCATCATCATCAAACTCGGCGGACCAACTCTTCGTTCGGGACGAGCACCAATTCCCTTTAGGTTCAAGATCATGGCCCATCCCTATATCCTCCGGTTCTGAGGTGGAGGACGATGCAAACACATCCACAATACAAAAACAACAAAATTCCATCACAGAAAGGTACAAACTTTTCCCTTCCCCTTCGGTTAAGGAAAAATATCGGCCAATTTTATCTTCCCTTCATAAAACCCTAAAACCCCGACCCTTCCTGGTAGAGGATATCATCCCCAAAGACTTGGATCACCTAAACACTGCCTTTCCTGTTCTAGGCCAAGCAAATTTGTCACTCCTCATAAACAAACTCCTAGAAAAAAACCCCACCGCCCAAAATTGGACATTGGTCCCCCCCAAAAAAAAAACCTTTTCGGGCGCTACACTATTCTCTTTGCCTCAGAAACAACCACTCGACTTCCAGATGTTTTTCCCACCTCTACTGCTTTGGATGTCAAAAAAAGGCCACATAAAAAGATTCTACAAGGCTTTCCTTCCCCCAAACCAGAGCCGATCCCGTGCAGACCCAGCTTCCTCCTCCATGCACTCTCTCTCAGATAGATTTTCACCTTTTCACAAAGCCTTCATTGTCCCGAAAAAGTCCTTTTCAGATCACAGGTGCATAAAACAACCCCCTCCACATCATCTCCAGTCAAAAAACACCTTTGCATGCCTCACAAATCTCCCACCTTAACATGCAGACAATACCCCTTCACGTTCCCAGATCTCAAACCCCAGGGCCCAACCTATATCAAAACCCTACCTTAAACTGAAGAACCATTCAGTCTCAACTCCCAAACCACATCTCAAAAACCCTCTCCTTTCAAACCCAAATCCATCTCATTTCAAAAACAACCCATCTGCTACTTCAAACATGAAAACACCGGACCACCTGGAATATGTGATAGCTCTCGACCTCCCTGCAAACTCTATGCGCCTTCTGAAGGTCCTCACCCTGAGAAGCATTCTCATATCAATTGAAAACAACCTTGACAACAACCCCATCAATGTCTTAGACATCATGTCACGGAACCGTTCTTACCCCAATCCCAATCCCACTGCCTAGACAGTAGAAAAAGGATTGAAGCGCCCGTCCCTGAGTGGCCCAATAGGATCAATCACACTGGCATATACAATAAGAAATAAATAACTCAAAACTGGATAATTAAAGAACAAACTAACCCAATATGGAGATTTCACCAATATATGTTTGTCATCAGAGTGTATGTAGAGTGCAGAAGCGATCTTAATCAGTGTTCCAATTATATTTCCTAAAATCAAGAAAATCGAGATACAATCATGCAATTGCACGGTACGCTATCAAAAACAAGCAAAGCAATTTATAACAAAATAGTATACTTGGCAGGACTTATATTTAAAAGAATAACAAGAAATTTGCAATCTAACATATATTCGACAAGTTTTTCAAGCAATTCAACTTTTATTACGAGTTCCCATTATGCTGTAATTCGAGAAGCATGCTTATATAATTTGTGTGACTCTATTACCCCAACACGATGGGGAAGGTCACTAGGCCCCTTTTCACCATAGGAACATAGGAAGCCAATGTACAAGTCCCACTTCCAAATGAGGGGGTTGTTGTACTCAATATCCACATTATCAACATTATCAATATCATCATCATTATCAATATACGGGCAGTCATAATGGGCATGCAATTTATGTTTTCATGTTTTTCAAAGTATAATTTAGAAAAACAGAAGACTAATCATAGGGAACAATAGCTCATCCAAATAAATAGCCAAGCATACGGTCAAGAGATACTTAAAAGTATCTTCAATACAATCAAGGAGGAGTTATATAATAGCGTACCTTTCACTGAGGTTTTCGAGTATAGATCAACAAGTAATGGGTATACCCTTTGAGTCAGATCCTATTTCACAAGATTGGATCAAGGGTCAAGATCATGATGTTCAGAATATCATATTTCAATATTCAATATTAGGGTTACACTTTTCCTATGACAACCTTAGGGTTGGGTCATTCACTTACATTCAACCCATATTTCAATATATCCAACATTATTTCCCATGTCAAGTATTTTGAGTGTGAATGACTAACCTAGGTTTTATAGGATCATAAGTGTTAACCCTAATCTATGATCATTATCCAAGTCATCAACATGTTCCTAATTCATCATGATACTTAGCATAATTGCAATTCAAGATCAGTTTGATTAAAGTAGAGTCATGAATCATACACTTGATCAAGGTTTTTCACAAGATTTAGATCTATTATCACAATATAAAGGTTAATCTTTAGTTCAATGTGTATGATTCACATTCTAGGAGAGATAATTTACAAGATCAGATCCAAACTAACATTTAATCAAGTTTGGCTTCAATATGATCATTAGAGTCAAATATCAAGATTTCAATGGATTAATCACTAAAATAGAGTCATTAAATAAGCAAGATATCAAGATTTAATCATATCAATGAGAATAGGTTGGAATCAGGTTTCAAAAGTATTTTTAACAGGGTCATTGGATTTTTCTGATCAAAATGGACTACTTATTCATCATTTTTGGAGTTCGGATGCATTTTCTATTATTAAAACAAGATCTGACTATTTCTTGCAATTTTGAGTAGAGAGGGATACAAATACCTTATTTGTGAAAACAGTCAGATCGTTGGATGCGCAAGAAATGGCTCTGATCTAGCCACCTATCCCTTGCGACTTGCTAGCTTGGATGGCTGGTCCAATCTTGGTTCAGGTGGTTCAAACTTCTATTTTGGCCGGTCAAAATTGTTCTAGCTGGGCCCTTGAACCAGCTCTAGCATCTCCTGGACCGATGGTTCGGGGAGCCTTTCCCCTTGCTTTCACAGGTCTCACGCGAGCCACAAAGGCAAGCGGAGGTGCTCACTAGAGTGGGGAAGGTCTGAGAGAAGAAGAGGGCAAGGGAGGCGGCCGAGGTGCCGGCCGAGCTTGCCTCATCCCCGCGAACTGGACGAGCATAATAGATGGAGGCCCGACGCTACGAGCAAGAGACGCCCAATCTGCGCTTGCGGCGGCACTGTTTGCAATAGTAGTGGATCGAAGCAAGAAAAGATAGCATTAGGAAGGCTGAGAGGGTGTGTGAGGCCACGTTCTGAGCAAGATGCACTTTCTGCGGACTGTGAAGGTCCTTTTATAGGTGAAACGATGCTAGATTTAGGGCTAGAGGACTAGGGCAGCAGCCATGGCCACCGGGATGAGAATGGGAGGTGAGGGGGTCATTTTGGAGGCACAATGGCATACAAAAAGGGGTCAAACTAGGACTCAGTGAGTTTGAATTTGCAAGGGGAGCATTTTGGCTCGCTCAGATTTTCAAAAAGTGGTCAAGATCGGAAAATCGATCATTATTGTTTCTTAATCACCTCCCCGCTGATTGCGGGAGGTTGAAGATAAAGTTTTGGTCGCTTGATCGGGCCTGGATCCGCGAGCAGCAGATCCAAGGGCCGTGGCTCGCCCCAGACCCTTTGCCCCGGATTGCTGACTTGGAAAATCCCAAGAAAAGGCAAATAAAAGGATTTCGAGAAGATAACTTCCAAAATTCATAGAAACTTATAGGAATGTCCAAATGGGATGAAATTTGGACCATAGCTTCACAAAAAATGTGGAGAATATTTAGAAAAAGTTTGAGAACCAAAATACAAAGTTTAATTGACCAATTTGATTCTTTGGACAAAGTGATGAATGAATCCAATTTGTGATGTTATAATGTGTATCAAATCAACATTGGTCACCATATCTTGGATTTGAGTCTTAAAATTTGTTATTAATCTGAGGAAAAATATTGAGGATCATGAGTGAGTATAATGAGGGAAAAATAGTAATTATTTCATTATAATGCAAAAATCCACTTTATCACACATCACACGTGCCTTAACACTACTCATTCCTGATCAACCATCTTAAAACCAAAAATTTTCTCAGCTACCGAACTCATCTACACTGTCCCAGAAGGAACAAAGATAAACCACCTTTTCAATCAAGTTCTCACTACCCCTTGTGGATCAAGCTTCATCATGTCCAGACTATCAAAATGGTCTGCTGACTTAGGTGCTTTCCCAGCACCAGCAGGTGGCTCTGACTGGGTCTCCATTAGAATTCTTCCTCCCCACATTTGGGAAATTGAGATCTTCAGAGGAATAGCCCATTCTATCAGGGAAACACTTCAATATATCAGCCCTGAAACCTGGCACCCCTCACAATATATCAAAGTTTTTTGTCTCTTTTCCGTAAAAGTTGCTATCTCATTACCCCCTACCATCAACATTAGAATTGGCAAATCCATCTATAATATCAAACTATCTGTTGAACATCCTTCCGAGAACAGTACTACCTTCTCAGACCTCTCAAAACATCCTCCCTCTTAGCTTAGCCCAAATAAAGACAAAATGTCTATAGTGAATTCTAGGTCTTCAAGCAATTGAAATCATGTTTGGATCCGAAAAAACTCCGCCCCTTCCGACAACCAATACCTGCATACAAGCAAAAAAGAACCAGACCATCTGAACCTTCTTTGCATAAAATCTCATACATACCTAGAGGTTCCACCTTCCCTTCTCCTACCTCGACTAAGGAGAGTTACCCCTCATAAAACCAAAAACATCTAGCAAATACAGGCTAAAACTCTTCTCAGCATAAGGATGACAATTCTTTGCAGAGTTCGAAACAGGAGAGCCATCAACAAAGGCCTACTTCCAGCTACCTCCAGAAGATCATGAAGCCAAATCACAAAGAAACAAAAAATAATATCATCGGCAACAGGACAAAGCCAGGTATTTCTCCAAACTTCTCTTCCTGTTCTCTTAGTGACTTTACATCTGCTCATTCTTTATCAACTACTACCCCATCTAAGAACAAAAATAAAGACTTCGATTCTATTGAAGATCTAGCCTCATGGTCAAACATAAACAACTTTACTACATTTGCAAACAAAATAAGCATCCAACTAGATGATGAAGAAAAAGCACATAAAACACTAGATAACATAGAAACCATTATGGGTTGGTCAAATAGAAGGGTCATTCCTTCTGAGACAATATCATTGACCTTCTAATTTTTAGCTTGATCTCACCCAAGTTTTTCCTTCGCTCTGACTGGCCATCACAGTAAAATGATAATCTCATCTTGGAACGTCTGTGGAGCTGCAAACCTCCATAGATGCAAAAACATTCGTGCTCACATCTACAAGAATAAAATCGACCTGATTACAATCCAAGAAACAAAAACCTATCTGACACCTTTTGCTCTCAAAAGAATAGGGGTAAATAGAATCACTGACTGGGTCCAATTACCTCATGAAGGCTTCAAAGGTGGCCTCTTAGTTGGTTTCAACAATCAGTGTCTAGCTTCACAAAACACCTTCATCCTTGATTTTTCAATTACCATTGATTTCAAAAATCTTTCCGATGGTTATATCTAGTCTTTCTTTGGAGTGTATGGGGAACCAGGACATGACAAATCTGCCTACTTAGCTGAACTAAATCATCTCTTTACAAAACATTTCTCATCTTCCTGGGTTTTGGGTGGAGATTTAAACTTGATCACTCATATATCAGATAGACTCAACTCCACCCCTTCCCCACTAACTATGTCTGCCGCTGATAAAATTTTTAGTAAGATGCTTACAGACCATTCTTTGATAGACATCAAACCTTCAAATGCATCTTACACCTGGTCTAGAAACCAGACATATGCCAGACTCGACCACTTCATTTGCTCAAACTTATGGGAAGACAAACACCCTCTCTCTTCGGTTCATATCTCCCATAGAACCATTTCGGACCACTTCCCTCTTATCCTTGACACAAAATCTACCTCATGGGGCCAGAGGCCTTTCAAGTTTGAAAACAGCTGGCTCTCTATAAACAACTTCACCAACTCCTATTTTGAACATTGGAAACTGGTTGACTCTCAAACAGAAAACTTAGGAATACACATCCTAAATAACACCAAAAACATTAAAACACATATCAAAAAATGGAAACTCCAAAATCCAAAAAATTTATTCGAATCACAGAAAAATCTTGAAGAACAGTTCCTTTTTGTGGATAAGGATCCATTTGCTAACCCAGCCCTTGTTCTTTCCATAAAAGTCGAACTGGACTACATAAATAATTGTATTGACACAAAATGGAGACAAAGGGCCAAAATTTCTTGGGCTAAGGAAGGCAACAAAAACACAAAATTCTTTCATAAAATTTGTAACCAAAACTTTTGACAAAATGCCATAACCCATCTAACAATAAACGGTAGACCTACCTCACACAAACTATCCATCTCAACTCACATAACAAACCATTTCAAAATCATCTTCAACAACAACCACAACCCCTCCTGCCTAAATGACTTGTCTTGGGCCACTATTTTTCAAAACAACATAAAAAACCCACAAGATCTTATAAAACCTTTTTCCCTTGTAGAATTGGATGCAGCCATTTCTGACTTAGGTCTAAATAAATCTCCCAGACCAGATGGACTCAACACTGAGTTCTGCCTGGCAAACTGGGATCACTACAAAAAAGACTTCTTAGCCTTTCTGATTTCTTTCCATGCTAGTACAAACCCTCATAACATCATCAAATTCATAAATAAAACTTTTATAACTCTAATAAAAAAGATGAGTCAACCTGATCAAATATCCCTTTTTCGACCCATCAGCCTTATAAACACCTCATACAAAATAATTTCAAAAACACTAGCAAACAGGATCAAACCAGACTTGGATGATTTCATTCCTCTCAACCAAAATTCCTTCCTCAAAAATAGAAGTATCCAAGATGACTATTTGATGGTTAACAAAACAATACGTCTATGCCATAAAAACAAACCTCCCCTTCTGGCAATCAAATTAGATTTTGAAAAAGCCTTTGATTTTGTCAATTGGAATTTCTTAATTAAAACTCTCTCGGGTTTTGGTTTTCCTGACAAATGGGTTAGCTGGATTCATGCTTGCATTTCTACTAACCATTTTTCAACTATCATAAATGGTGTCCCTTTTGGTTATTTCCACAACTCAAATGGACTCAGACAAGGAGACCCACTCTCCCCTTATCTGTTCATCATCATCACAACTATTCTTTCCCGCATGATTAAACTAGGTAAACAAAATGGTCTTATCAACTCTCCTGAGGAATGCAAGGAAAATATCATTCAATTTGCTGATGACACTATTATCTTCTCGTCCCCAGAAGACTCATCACTTCTGAACATTTTCAGAATCCTCGGTATATTTTCATATATCTCTGGTCTCAAAATAAATCTACAAAAATCTTCCATTTTTGGGGTACACATAAATCAACCTTCTCTGGAGTGATATAGAGACCTATTAAGATGCAAGACTGAAGATTTTCCAATCAAGTACCTTGGTTGTACTATTACACCATACAACATAACAAATGCTATCTGGACTCCTATTATTTCAAAAATATACTCAAAACTCTCAAATTGGAAAAATAACTTCCTAAATCTCTCTGGAAGACTCACACTGCTAAATAGTGTCATCACTCCTCTTACTACACACTTCCTGAGCTGCATCCCTCTTCTCTCAAAAACAAAAACTATTCTAGACCAAATCAGGAGAAACTTTCTTTGGAATAACTTCCACAATTCGGATAAAGCCGGGAAGCACTATCACCTTGTTAATTGGAAAACTATATATGCTCCTCTAGATCAGGGAGGTTGGGGTATCCTAAACATTGAAACTCACGCTTTCTGCCTTATTACAAAAATCATCAATAGTCTGTTACAAAACAAACCAAAAATCTGGACTCAACTCATCAAACACAAATATTACCAACATTCCCCTCCCTGGCATCCTATCCCAAAAAAATCTGCTTCCCCACTTTGGAAATACATCAACAAAATTATCCAAAAAAATCACTCAAATCATTAACATTCCCCCACACTCTTACCTAAACATCTCATTCTGGTTCGATCCTTGGTTCGAAAACAACTCTATTATCAATCTTCGACCAACCTGGACTATCCCAAACAGAATGCTCAACATGAAAATTGACAAAGCTCTCCTTCTTATCACCAGTAACATATCAAATTCTCTTAAAAGATGCATACACATGCATCTTAGTCAAAACGAAATCAGAAATCTAAAATTCTCCTTGGAAAACAATACCTCAAACATCATAACTTGGAAATTGGGTAACATATACTCGGTTAAGCAAGCCTACACCTACATTTCCTACAGAGGTTTTGCCCCACCCACCACAAAATTTTGGAAATAGAAATGGCCTCAAAAATATAAAATGTTCCTTTGGCTTTTACTACATAACAAACTGCTCACAGGAGAAAACCTTACAAAAAGGGCTTCATTGGTCCTTTCAGATGCTCTCTATGTGAAATAAGCTTTGACCTAGTTGATCACATCTTCTTCAAGTGTTTGTTTTCACAAAACATCTTCTCACACTACACACAAAATTACATTCCTGATCTCCAAAAAGGAACTTTCCCATCACAAATCACACCAAAAAGACTCTTCAAAAACTTCAAGAGTTATGATAATTTCACCACTATCAGTTGGAATCTCTGGAAAGAAAGAAACAAGAGAATCTTCAACAACAAAAAAAAATTGAAACAAAATATCATATCACAGATAGATGCAGATCTTCACATTCTAACAAAATGCAGGTAACCAAGCTGAAGGAGGACTTGACGATTCTGACGAAGGTGAATCTGAAACAAAATTTTTGTGCGATCTCAAAGCTATGGTTGATGATGAAACAGGGGTCAGTATAGTCCAGCAACAACTTTGATTATACTTTTGGGAGGTTGCCTTTTCAACATCTAGGGATTTTCCTCTATATTTCTTCTAGAGGCTTGTTAAGGGGTGCCTCCCCCACTTCATCAGATCACCGCTTTATCTACACTAGGCACAAACGTTACATTTCTATTTCAGTTTAAGTTATTTTAACATCTTGTATGAAACTCACATAAGTAGGTTTTTGCTTGCTTCGATGTGTTATTTAATATATGCCATGCCTTTTCCTAAAAAAAATGGTCTTAGGCTCGTTATATTGGGTATGAGTATACTTCATGTTTGGTATGTGTCCAACATCAACGTGATTGGCACCTACTATTTCTACTTTAAGATCAGATTGGCAATGCTACATGCACATATAACTATTTATATCATGATTACTAATACTATCACCGCAACTTCATTCACATATTATAGCTACCCATAATTACTAATATTGTTGTTGACTCAAGGTCAATTAGGTCAATGTTGACTCACGTCTAAATTGACTATGCCCATGTTTTGATGATGACTAACCATTCCACATTTTGGTGTCTAATGTCTCTACTTGAGTGATTTCAGATTAGGTATAGACACACTCCAAATGCCCTAACTTGTGCATATCAACTTGGAGAAAAGACAAGTCAAAGTCAATACAAGTGCATGTTTTTGTAATATGATTTAAATGGATTAGAATCATGTTGTAAATCAATTGTAATGATTGTATGAATTGTAAATAAGCTTAGAAAAAATCAATAGCACTTAGATCGAATGTTTAAGCACTAAAAAGCAATTTTCAAAAATTCACATCAGGTTGTTCATCGGTCGAGTTCTGTGAGTTGCAAACTCGACCGATCCTGATTGGATCTTGAAAATGACTTTTGATTGGTTGAGTTTACACTTCACAGAACTTGACCGATGGAGTACTTGACCAATTCAATTTTCATTGGTCGGTTGGGTTTCCCCAGGAGAAACTCAATCGATGGTCTGAATATCGGCTTTGCCTTTTACTCTATCGGTCGACTTACCTTTATAGAAACTCAACCAATTGCATTGTAAAGAAACATTCTTCTAGCTGTTGTGGAGTTGCAACAAGTGAAAATATATATGTTGCAAGCCACAAAACGGCTAATTTTCATTCTCAAGTGTTCCCAAAGGCTAAGAGGCATCCCTAGCTATAAATAGGACCCCTTGGGCTTCATTCTAAGGTGGAGCATTAAATGCAAACTCTATGTGCAATTCCTATTCTATAGTTGAGTGCTTCCTACATCCTCCTCTCTCTCTCTTAGGTTAATCACTTGCTACATCCATTATAGTGAGTAGGAGATTTGTAAGAGAGCTCGTCCTACATGTATATGTTGTTAGGCTCTCACTTCCACCACCTCCCCATCTCTCATTTCAATCATGAAGATGAAGGTTCTCTCTCTTAGCTAAGAGAGGTGAAGAAGAACACGAGAAGGCGTCCCTTGGCGAAGATCAAGGTTGAAGACTTGGATCTAGAGTGGGTAAGCCCTTGGTGAAGGCAGAAGACTCCTTGCTCAAGTGGGTAAGTCCTTGGTGGAAGCTTCTCCGAGTGAGGGTGCAGTCAAAGGCGGAAGATCCAAGAAGAGTGGGTAATCCTTGCAAGGCTGAAGACTTGTGCAAGAGTAGGTAAGTCCTTGGAAGAAGGCAGAAGATTCCTTGCAAAGTGGGTAAGTTCTTGGTAAGGTTGAAGACTCCTTGTATTGGGTAGGTAAGTCCTTTGGTGTTATGTATTGTATCTCTTATAATGAATATAATGAAGGTGCAAGGTTAAGAAATCCTAGAGGTTGACCTCTCTATGTAGTGGACTGACTCACTTCTAGTTTGAAGTGTGGAACCACTCTAAACAGCTTGTCAATTGGTGTATGTTAAATCTCTCTCTCCCTTGCTATTCAGGTTTTAGTAGCACACAAATTTCCTATTTAGCAACCTTATCTTGTGATACATCTTAAAGGTCTAATGAATTTTGTTTAAGTACATTCATCTCTATTCACCCCCCTCTAGAGCATCAAATCACCTATCTAGGATCCAACAATTGGTATCAGAGCGGGCTTCTCCAAGCATACTTCAACAAGTAGGAGAATATGGGAGACTACCAAGGAGGGAGATATTTGATCAACCTTCCAATCTTTGATGGGATCAATTTTCTTTATTGGAGTAGAAGGATTCAATTCTACATCCAAGGATCAAGTCTTGAGATGTGGAAATGGTGAACAACTCATACAAGATACTAATGACAAAGATTGAAGAATGGGATGATGCTACCTTGAAGAAAGCCACCTTGAATGCTAGAGCCATGCACATCCTCTATGCCTCCATGACCCCCACTGAGTTCAACCGGATTTCTTCATGTGAAACATCTTATTAGGTATAGAGAAAGCTATGCATCACTTATGAGGGGACATATCAAGTGAAGGAAAGCAAAGTCTACATGCTCAAAGGGTTGCTTAAGAACTTCAAGATGGGAAAAGAGGAGAGAATACTCAACATGTACTCAAGGCTCAACACCATTTTGGATGGTCTTGCTATTCTATGACATCCTATGTCTAGTGGAGAGATCAACTCATAGATCCTTAGAACTCTCCCCAAGAGGTGGGAACCCAAGGTGACTTCCATTGAAGAAGCAAGGTCTCTTAAGGATGTCCCCATTGAAGAGCTCATTGGAAATCTACAAGCACATGAAGCCACACTTGACAAGAGGGAGGAAGTAGAAAGATAAGAAGAGAATGAACTCAAGAGAATGAAGAAGGCTGAAATCAAAGCTCAA
This sequence comes from Alisma plantago-aquatica, assembly GCA_963693085.1. Lineage (NCBI taxonomy): Eukaryota > Viridiplantae > Streptophyta > Magnoliopsida > Alismatales > Alismataceae > Alisma > Alisma plantago-aquatica. Next base: position 25,595,740 of record OY856412.1, on the reverse strand, counting down.
ATCAAGGCTATTGTTGGTCAAGCTTCTCCATCCTCTCAAGTTGAAGAAGATGCCATGCACTCCAAGGGTAGATTCTACAAAGGCAAGAAATTCCTCCTCCATCTGGTGCCTCAAGTGTGGAAAGAAGGGTCACTTCATGATAGATTTCCCACAAGTTATAAAGACCCATCATCATAAGAAAAGAAAATATAAGTGGCACTAAAGTTTAAGTGAATCCTCCAACTCAAGCTCAAGTGAAGATTCAAGTGGAGGATCAAGCTCAAGCTCTAGTGAAGAAGGAGAATGCCATTTTGCTCTCATGACATCAACAAGTGAAGACTCAAGTAAGGTAAATCTAAACTCTTTAGATAAAGAATCTTTTATTTCTATTATTCATGATACTTCTGCCTCACTTAAGTCTTCTAAAAGGAAAAGGAAAAAGCTTGCTAGAATTGTTGATAATATGCATGTAGCACTAGATGATCTTGAACATGCTAATTCTTTCTTGCTTGATGCTAAAAATGATTATCTTAGTCAAGTAGATTCTCTTAAACTTGAAAATGCTAGTTTGCTTGATAAGATTAAATTTCTAGAAGCTCAGCCTCTTATGCCTAGTTATAATGAAGAGCATACCTTAATTGTTGATTCTCTCATGCATGATATTGATATTCTTAAATCTGAAAACAAAGAAAAAGATTTTGTTTTGCAAGAATTAGAATATGAAAATGGTGTTTATCTTTCTAAGATTGCTTTGCTTGAAACAGAAAATGCCTCCTTGCTTGCTAAAATCAATGTGCATGAATCTTGTTCTAATTCTACTAGTACAGAGAATGATGTTGTTGCTCTTCATATTGATAGAGATTCTTATTTAACTAAAACTCTTTTCTTAGAAAATGATGTTTTGCATTCTAGAGATAATATCAATAATTTGTCTTCTACTATTACTTCTCTTATGCATTATAATGATGGTTTGAAATCTTCTTTGCAAAGATTCTTAGTTGGTAAAAAGAATCTTAATGACATACTACACCATACTACTAAACAAATTGGTAGACATGGTTTAGGGTATCATAGTAGTCAAAGGAACAACAAAGGTAAAGGACCTCCAATATTCCATGGAGAATCCTCTAGTTCCAAGACTATGGGCACATGCAACTATTGCAACTATTTTGGTCATTATTCTACTTGTTATCCTTTTCAGAAGGCACCCAAGAGCAATAGGACTTGGGTTGCTAAGATAACCCCTCCGCACCCAAAAACATTATTGGGGACCATTTCATCTTTCTTCTTGTAGGTACTTGCAAATGGATTGACTTGAGCTATTGAATTGCAAATTGACTTGTCAATCCACATGAAAGAAGAAAGGTGAGATGTGTAGAGGGTGACAACAAATGGAAAAAGGAAAGGTAAGAACAAAGGTAAATGTTTTCTTGCTTATAACCATTTCTAACAAGTTTTTTTCAAGTTAATGTGCACTATGTATTTGGTTTTTGAGTCAAAAGTGGTATTTTGTGTTTCTCTTCACACTCTTACACAAAAATTATTTTGGATATGGTTTGTATTTTTAACATGCCTCTAAATATGTTTTTATGATATATATGTGCTTTTTGATAGTAGCTTTGTCGGTCGAGCTTGTCCTGTTTGAAACTCGACCGATAGGAAGCAATGGGTGTTGCCAGCATCTGTCATCGGTCGAGTTGTCAATACAGAGAACTCAACCGATAACACTGTGCACAGAATATACATTTGTCTTATTGAATGAGAATTTCCCTCTCAAATAGATTTTCTCGACCAATATCCTCATTCTCTGGCACTCCTTTGGTACCTTTATATATGCATATTTCCATGCATGAAATCTTCTATTTTTCTTACAACTCTATCTCTCTAATTGCTCTAAATTGGTATATCTATGTCTTGCAATTACTTGCTTTGAGTTGTTTTGCAGGTTTTCATGATGATCTCTTTGTATCTCTTGGTTGTGTCTAAAATTTCTTCGGTTGTACTCTAACTTGCTACATCTATATAAGTGTATATCTTGTGTTGATACAACCTTGAGGTTCTTAGTGGTAATCATCCTTTGGTAATGATGCATATTTCTATGTGAGTTATATCCTTTCATGCTTCTAAAATTGCATATCGCTTTGCTTGGATATATCTCTACATCTACTCATAACTTGTTTTATCTTGTGTATCTTTTGGTATCTCTTGCTATGATCAAGATCCTACTAGTAGTCCTAACTTGTGATATCATCTACTAGTAGTTCATATACATGTAGTTCTAGCCTTATTTATAATTGGTGTCTTTGCTCATCTAGTGGTATTTCACTATATGCTATGCTTGTATCTTATCACAGACATGCTCAAGCTTGTTCCTTGAATTGCATATCTACTATCTTGAGTTGATTGCATAACATTGTGATGCAGGATACAAAGATCTACATTGTATTGCTCCAATTTTAGTTTTTGGTGCAAAACTAGTGTTTTTCATGCAGAAATTACCTTCTGAGCAAGGCTCATCGCTATGCCATGAGCTTTGATACTTTTTGGGTGAATTATGTCATCTTGAGTGTCAAAATTGTGTTTTATTGTTTTTCTACAGCACATTATCTTTCTCTTTGGGTTGTTCAAGTATATGCTTTAACTTGTTTTTCTTTCTATGCTTGGACAAGTCCCTATCTGTGCTCTTCTACTCTCCCTATATAAATTTCTATTATCTCCTTTCTCTAAACAAGTGGTGATTCTTATTTCTTCATACCCCCACTTTTTGAAATGACAAAGGGGGAGAAATGTATGTCTTCTTTTGACAAAATAGGGAGAAGGCATGTCTTACATGAAGAAGAGAAGTATGTTCATGTAATAGGAGAAGGTAATGGGGAGAAGACATATATGTGTAGAACATATATGAGTGGAATACATAGTTTCTACAAATGTTATGAAAGCTAACCATGCAGGAGAAATAATATCAATTGAGGGGGAGTATGAGAACTCCATGCACATCAATTCAGGGGGAGCATATGAGCTCAATCCTATTGAAACCCCTAGGTTTCTCCGAAGGTATGATTTTACTTGAAAGCTTTCAATACATTTACGGAATGGTTTGTCATCTTCAAAAAGGGGGAGAATGTTGACTCAAGGTCAATTAGGTCAATGTTGACTGACGTCTAAATTGACTAAGCCCCTGTTTTGATGATGACTAACCATTCCACATATTGGTGTCTAATGTCTCTACCTGAGTGATTTTTTATTAGGTATAGACCATCCAAATTCCCTAACTTGCGCATATCGACTTGGAGAAAAGACAAGTCAAAGTCAATACAAGTGGACATTTTTGTAATATGATGTAAATCCATTAGAATCATATTGTAAATGTCTTGTAATGATTTTATGACTTGTAATTAACCTTAGAAAAATCAGGAGCACTTAGATCGAATGTTTAAGCACTCAAAAGCCATTTTCCAAAAGTCACATCAGGTTGTTCATCGGTCGAGTTCTGTGAGTTGCAAACTCGACCGATCCTGATTGGATCTTGAAAATGACTTTTGATTGCTCGAGTTTACACTTCACAGAAATCGACCGATGGAGTACCTGACCAATTTGATTTTCATTGGTCGGTCGAATTTCCCCAGGACAAACTCGACCGATGGTCTGAATATCGGCTTTGTCTTTTATTCTATCGGTCGAGTTACCTTTATAGAAACTCGACCGATTGCACTGTATAGAAAAGTGCAGAAAAGTGCTTCTAGCCGTTGTGGAGTTGCAACAAGTGAAAATATATCTGTTGCAAGCCACAAAATGGTTAGTTTTCATTCTCAAGTGTTCCCAAAGACTAAGAGGCATCCCCAGCTATAAATAAGACCCCTTGGGCTTCATTCCAAGGTAGAGCATTCAATGCAAACTCTATGTGAGGTTCCTATTTGATAGTTGAGTGTATCTTACAGCCTCCTCTCTCTCTCTAAGCTTATTCACTTGCTACGTCTGTGAGAGTGAGTAGGAGATTTGTAAGAGAGCTCGTCCTACATGTATATTTTGTGAGGCTCTCACTTCCACCACCTCCCCGTCTCTCATTTCAATCATGAAGATGAAGGTTCTCTCTCTTAGCTAAGAGAGGTGAAGAAGACCAAGGGAAGGCATCCCTTGGTGAAGATCAAGGCTGAAGACTTGGAGCTAGAGTGGGTAAGCCCTTGGTGAAGGTAGAAGACTCCTTGCTTGATGCGATGATTTTGATTCGCATTTACAGACCTGTTTGATATGTGTTTTATGCTTTTATTAGTCATTTTTTATGGTTAATGTTGCATAATTCATCCACTTTGGTCTTTGCTACTATTTTATGTCAAATCCCCTTTATTTTATCATTTTGAGCATTAATTGTCAAAATATTATTATTTGTGTGAATTTATGTGGTTTCGTGTTTGAATTTCAGGGAAAACAAATATTTGCTTCCGTCGATACCATCGACCGGACCACAGGTTGCCAGCCGCGAGTATCAACAAAGAGTCGATACTATCGACAGGGATGTCGATGGTATCGAGCTACCATCAGGTTGCTGGCGAGAAAGTAGTCGATACTATCGACAACAAGTCGATACCATCGATGCACGGAGGCTACAATGTCAGAATCTTGCAAAAACCGACGCCTAAAGGAAGTCGATACCATCGACCCACTTCGATGGTATCGAGATGATGTCAAGCGCGATAAAGAAAGGATTTGTATCCGGCCGCTACCACACTGGGTCGATACCATCGACTCGCGTTGATGGTATCGATACTGGAAGACATGTGTTTGCTTTGGAATGATCTTAATCGGACGGTCGTGGTTAATTAGCGACCTAATTTGGGAGATATACCTAATGACGGCGCCCTTGACTGAGGAAGGACATCATTAGCCGCTGCACACATCGCGGAGAGCAAGGAGAGAAGAACGGAGCATGAGAGCACACCCCAGCCGATCTGGACGCTGAAGAAGACGAATTCTACCACCGAAAGGTAGTAGAACACGGATTCCATGCCAAGGATCGATTGGACTTTCTCCGTTTAGGGGTTTCACCACTCAATTTCGTTTTTCTCATGTCTCCCCTTTTCTCTACTACATTGCACTTTGAGATGACCATGCGGGGCTAATCCCCTTTATCTTTAGCACCAGGAGTAGCCCGGGGATTCATTGTATGATGATTTTTTAAAAGTAATTCATATCTTATCTCTTAAATCCGTGGTATAGTTTCATGTTCTCCAATATCTTGTTATGCTTGATCACCATAATAAGAACCTAATGCCCTTAATTACTTTGAAAGAAGGATTAACGGTTGAAAAGAGACAGAATTTACATTAATTGACAAATCCCTCGAACAAGCCGGTGTAAGATTAATGGTGGATACCGAGAGGTCGTTTATAATGCACCTAGTTTAGGGTATAGGTTACTACGATGGTGGAACCGACCTAGACATAGGTAGTGAATTGTACCACGACAGTGGGCAATTCTGATTTCAGGACACTACCAGGATAGAGAGATAAAATTGAGTAGCTATATAGAATTTAATACAATGAAAACCCACGGTGAAACTGTAACCCTAAAGATCTCCTTTGGAATTGATTAAACCAACATTTAATCGATTGCTTGTTTTGTTTTATTTTCATTTTTCTTTTAATTTTAGCAACTCTCAACTTGTTAATCGGCTTAGCTGATCGCGAGTAGCTAGTAGGAGTCCCCGACGATTGCATGTATCCCTGAGTTCAACTCGGGCCTCACAAAGGCCTGTACTACTCAACGCGTTCACTTGCGTTTCTACGCACGGTAAATTTGTTTCAAGTTTTTGGCACCGTTGCCGGGGATACAACAATTTGTTGGCACTTCGAGAGCTGTGAGCGGCCACTCTAGGCCACCTTTTTTTTTTATCATTACAAAAATTCATAATCTATTTTCTAAATATTTGCAATCGTCAAGCACTGTACTAAATTTAATCTTTCTATTTTCAGGTACTGTGCATGGTGCAGACGCGTAGTACTGACTACACGCGACACGCACCTGAGGTTCTACTGACGGGCTGAAGACGAGGACGGGTACAATCAAGATCATCTAGAGGATACAGATTCTGAACCCGAACAAGATGAGATGGAGGACGAGCCACATACAATATGGGAGAAGATCAAAGCTTCTTCCTCGTCCGCTTCAAAGGGGCCTATAAAGAAGCAAGTGATGAATATTCCGACCTACAAGATTGATGCAGCTTTGATCAACTTGGTGAAGTCTAATGCCTTCTATGGGCTAAAAAATGAAGACCCCATCACGCACATAAGTCAGTTTGTGGAGAATTGTGACATGGTAAAAATCGACAGATTTCCACAAGACGTGCTTTACTTGAAGCTCTTCCCGAGTTCACTAGCGGGAATTGCACATGAATGGCTACATAACTTAGACGATGAATATGTGGAGTCTTGGGACCACATGGTAAAGGTCTTCTTCAAGAGCTTCTTTCCGCCCGAAAAGACCAATGACATGATAAAAAAGATCCATAACTTCACCCAACAACCAGGAGAAACCTATTCTGAGACCTGGGAAAGGTTTCAGATAATGCTCAGGCGATGCCCGCATCATGGGCTGGACAAGGAGACCCAAGTCAAGATCTTCTATTTTGCTCTCTCCCAGCATGACAAAAGCAACCTAGATTCAGCCGGTTCCGGATTCTTCTTGAATAACACGGACACTAGATGCTGGGAGATCTTAAAGAACATGGAAAAGAAACAATCATGGGGCGAAAGAGGCATCGTGGAGCAGGTGTGAGTAGTAGGAGAATCTAAGACAATAAAGGAACTGAATGAGAAGATGAATCTTCTTGCAAAGAAATTGCTTGCAAAGGAGGATACTGAGTCCGAGGACGACGCTCAAGTGAAATTTATGAGGCAGCAGCCAGGTTACAGGAACAACGACTATGCATGGAGAAAAGACAAGAAGTTTTCCTGGAAGGATCCTAACAACTTCCTGCAGGATCCAGATGCTAAACCCCAGCCAGCTGTAGAGGATAAGAGCACAGAGCTGCTCAATCAAATTATAAAGCAAAACCAAGAACTTATGGCTACTTTCGGCCAGCAAATAAAGCAACAAGGGGAGTTCATGAACCAATTCGAGCAGACACTGCAGAGCCATGGGGCTCAAATGACGACAATAGAGACATCTATGGCACAGATGGATGCAGAGATAGCCAGTTTGAAGAAGCCGACACATCCAGGATTCCCGGGAAATACTAATGTTCCAGGAGGGAACCAACAAGCTAAGGCCATCTTGCTAAGAAGTGGAAAGAAATTGTTAAATCCTAGGGCCGATGAAGCAAGCAAACCCCAAGCTGAGATTGAAGTTCAAGCCACAAGGGAGCTGCCCACACCGGTCACAGAACCAGTCGATGACACAGTTGTGGAGGCTACGGAAGACCCTATTGCAGAGTAGGAGGAACCTCAGAAAAAGTCACCCTATGTGCCACCGCATCAAAGGGAACAGGCGGTACTGATCCCTTATCTGAACAGTGGTAAGGCAAGGAAGGTAGATGATCAATTCAAAAAGTTCTTAGACAGTTTCAGGAAGCTTTCAGTAAACATCCCTCTATTGGAAGCTATTGAGCAAATTCCTTCTTACGGAAAATTTCTAAAAGACATCATCACAAAGAAGAGAAAAATTCCGGACACGGAAGTAGTTGTGCTTAAAGAGCAGGTGAGTGCTTTTATCATGGGCACATTACCACCAAAGAGGCAAGATCCGAGTTGTTTCAACATTTCGTGCTATATCGGAAAAGTCAAATTTGGTGAAGCATTATGTGACTCAGGAGCAAGCATCAATTTAATGCCCCTTTCTACAATCAAAAAGTTGGGATTAAAGGAGTCAAGGCCAAGTAACATGACAATTCAATTGGCGGATAACTCTATAGTGAAACCATATTGGATTTGTGAAGATGTGCTTGTGAAAGTGTATAGATTTGTATTTCCTGCAGATTTTGTCGTCATGGAGATGCAAGATGAGCAAGGCAATGAGCTACTACTCGGAAGACCATTCCAAGCTACAACCGACATGATACTCGAGATGGGGAGAGGCCGGTTGACCTTGGGTACAGCCGATGACCGATTTGAGATGGTCATGCCTTCCAGCGTCACTTCACCAAAATCCAAGGAGCAATGCCACGTGATGAAACATTTTGATAATACTATCTCACTTTGTCTAGGGAAGCCATTTCTGGATATGGCTCATGTAATGACCAAGGTGGACAAAGGGACTTTGGCTGTAGACATCATGGAGCAAACCAAAGTAGTTTCCCTTTGCAAGGCTGTAGGATTCCCGAATGATGAGAATGAGGACATTCCTCCCTCTATGGAGGATGATGTTATAGAAAATTCAGTTTTTGATGCATATCCGGAATTACCATTGGAGGCTTGTTTAGTTAACATCACTCATGATTGGATGAGAAGCAAATTACTCAAGGAGTTCGCCAAGATGCATCAGATGCTTCCATGTTTCTATGTAAGGTATTATGAAGATTTAGGTGAACTTCCCCCTCCGCTTAAATCATCCTTGATCATCCCACCGGAGTTAGAGCTAAAGCCACTGCCACCGCACCTCAAGTACGCCTTTCTAGCTGAGGAAGAAAAGTTACCTGTGATCATTTCTGCATATCTGAGTGCGGAAGAGGAAGACCAATTGTTGAAAGTGCTGAAGAACCACCGGGGAGCATTTGGGCGGTCTGTCGCAGATATAAAGGGGATTTCCCCTACCTTGTGTCAGCATAAGATTTGGCTCGAGGAGGGAGCCAAGCCGGTGATCCAACCGCAACATCGACTGAATCCGAGCATGATGGAGGTGGTGAAAAAGAGGTGATTAAGCTTCTCTCCGTAGGCATCATATATGTGATTTTAGACTCGCATGGGTAAGTCCCACACAGGTAGTCCCTAAAAAGGGGGGTATTACTTTCACTCAAAACATTTTAAATGAACCTGTCACCACCCGTTTGGTAACCGGGTGGCAAGTTTGTATTGATTACCGCCGTCTTAATGCCGCTACGCTGAAAGATCACTTTCCTTTACCATTCATTGATCAAATTCTAGAGCGCTTAGTCGGTCAATCTCATTTCTGTTTTCTAGACGGGTATTCGGGATACAATCAGATTTCAATCGATCCTAAGGACCAAGAGAAATCTACTTTCACTTGTCCCTATGGAAATTTTGCGTATCGCCGCATGCCCTTTGGATTATGCAATGCACCAGCAACTTTCCAGCATTGTATGCTCGCCATTTTTTCTGATATGGTAGAACGCTGTCTTGAAGTTTTTATGGATGATTTTTCTGTTTATGGTGCTTCATTTAATGAATGCCTTTATAATTTGGATAAGGTATTACAGAGATGTGAGGACACACATTTGGTCCTCAACTGGGAGAAATGTCATATGATGGTGAGTGAAGGAATAGTGCTAGGACATAAGGTGTCTAGCAAAGGTTTATAGGTAGATCCGGTAAAAATTGAAGTAATTTCTAAATTTCCCCCACCAAATTCGGTAGGAGCTGTGTTGGGACAGTGGGTGGACAATAAACCCGCCGTAATTTTTTATGCATCCAAGACTTTGCATGATGCTCAATTAAATTACACAACTACTGAAAAAGAATTGCTTGTCGTGGTTTTCGCTTTTGAAAAATTCCGGCAATATTTAGTTGGATCGAAAGTAGTTGTTTGGACTGATCATGCCACTATTAAATATTTTATGGAGAAAAAAGATGCCAAACCTAGATTGATTAGGTGGATCTTGCTCCTGCAATAATTTGATATCGAAATTAAAGATAAGGCGGGGATTGAAAATGTTGTGGCGGATCATTTGTCTAGGTTAGAGAGGGTGGATGAAAAAGATTTACACATACCCATAACTGAGACATTTCTAGATGAACAACTGTTGAAAATGAATTCTAAAGATCCTTGGTTTTCATATATTGTGAATTATCTTGCTTGCAGGATCATCCAAGAAGATTGGACGTATCAAGAGAAGAAGAAGTTTTTCCATTCTCTAAGATACTATTTTTGGGATGACCCCATTCTGTTAAAACAATGCATGGATGGTGTTCTACGCAACTGTGTACCTGAGGAGGAATACGAGAGTGTTCTTCATCAGTGCCACACTCTACCTATGGGCAGACACCACGTGAGCTCTCGTACGGCTGCGAAAGTGTTGGAAAGTGGTCTATATTGGCCTACCTTGTTCCGAGACGCCTATGAGTTCGTGAGGCAATGTGATTCCTGCCAAAGAGCAGGTAACATCTCAAAGAGACAAGAGATGCCCCTGAATGTCTTTCAAGAGGTGGAGGTATTTGATTTATGGGGTATAGATTTTATGGGACCCTTTTTGTCCTCAAATTCGAATTTATATATCCTCTTAGCTGTTGATTATGTGTCGAAGTGGGTAGAAGCAATACCCACAAGGACTAATGATTCTTCTGTAGTGTGCAGATTCGTAAAAGAAAACATCTTCTGCAGGTTTGAAGTGCCCTAAATGATCATCAGTGATGGGGGTACACACTTTAAGAATCACAAATTCTCGACATTGTTGAAGAAATATGGGGTAAAACATAACATAGGTACCCCATATCACCCGCAAACTCAAGGACAGGTGGAAGTCTCTAATTGAGAAATTAAGAAGATTTTGGAGCGTACGCTAGCTTCCACGAGAAAAAGCTAGAGTGCCTTACTACCGGATGCATTGTGGGCATATAGGACGGCATATAAGACACCTATAGGCACCACGCCTTTTAGGTTGGCGTATGGCTGGGCTTGTCACTTACCGGTGGAGTTGGAGCATAAAGCACACTGGGTGTTAAGAAAGCTCAATTTGAGATATGATGAAGCGGGGAAGAAGAGATTGCTTGAATTAAATGAATTGGACGAGTTGCGCATGACTGCATACGAGAACTCTCGGATATACAAGGAGCGCACTAAGTTGATCCACGATCGTCGCATTCAGATGTGCACATTCAAGAAGGGAGATCGTGTGTTGCTGTTTAATTCAAGGCTGAAGTTGCATCCCAGGAAGCTCAAATCCCAGTGGAGTGGACCATTTATGGTGGAAGAAGTCAAGCCACATGGAGCAATCTTGGTGCACGATGGTGAGACGACATTTTTAGTGAATGGATAGAGGTTGAAGCTATATTTTGGAGAAGATTACTCAAGGAAGGTGAATGAGGTCAATCTCATTTCACTTTTGGATGCATGATGTGACTCAAGTCATCTAGCCTAAGACGTTAAATAAGGGCGCTTGTTGGGAGGCAACCCAACCATTGGTACCTTAGATTAGTTCATTTACATTCGTAGTTTAATTTTGTTTTTACTTAGTTTTTAGTGTAAAAAAGATACCGTGATTGTTTGCTACTTGTGTAGGGCTGAGGCAGAGTAGATACCATCGACCCTTGTGTCGATGGTATCGACCATGGTACAAGTTGATGACTGTAGAAATCGGACTGCGTCGATACTATCGACGGCCTCGTCGATGGTATCGACTTACCTACAGGCAGATCGCAAAGTCAAGGTCAATGGTATCGAGATGCCTGTTGATACCATCGAGATCTCTGGAGATTTTCAGAAGAAATCAACTCAGTGAAGTTGATACCATCGACGGGCGTGTCGATGGTATCGACACATTCAAGTGAAAAAGGCGGCGGCCGGGCCTCACGAAGATTTGCCCTAATCAGAGAGTCGATACTATCGACTCGCATCGATAGTATCGATGCGCCACATCAACGATCCGCGAGAAAGATCAACAGCATCACAGCAAACAAAGAAGTCGATCCGGGGGATGTGTCAATACTATTGACCTGCGTCGATAGTATCGACGCGTCAGCAATCTGGGTCCCGCAGATCCAGCCATCGACGACCGTCGATACTAGCAGAGGTATGGATTGTGCTACCTGAGTCGATACCATCGACTCGCGTCGATGGTATCGACGGGCGGACAGTAGCGCCAGCCAGGGCTATATATGGGGAGTAGTTGCGTCAGATGACATCACACCTTTAGTGCAATCTTCCTCCACTTATGTCGAGCGAGTTCCAGAGTTGTGCAAGCCCGTCGAAGAGCAACAACAAGCAAGTTCTTCATCAAGCGGAGATTCGATTCTCCAATCTTCACCGAGCTCCTTCCTTATTCCCTTTCTCTCACGACCATGGTGCATGGAGCTGGTGCGTCAACTTCACATGCAAACCCGACAGATATCCCAGAGTTCGTGCCACCTCCTCCCGCGTCGGTTTCACGCCCGTGACTGATTCATCCATCCGCGGAGGTGAAGAAGATCTACGAGGAAATCTTAAAGAGGAAGATAGAGCCAACCCGTTATGTCGAACGGGACATGATCCATGACATAGGGTTCGAGGCCAACTTGGCGTACGTTCTGAAAGGACAGGCGCGCCACACAAGCCAAAGACCTGACGAGCTGGAATTTCATGCAGATCGCCAGCCGTTATTTGGCGACTGGCCCACGTACAAGGGGTTGGTGGTAGAGTTCATGGCGTCGTTGGACGTCTGTGTCGTGCCCAACGACGTTATTGACACCGACTACGAGTGGATCAAAGGCCGGGTGTCATTCCGGCTATTCAACATCGACTATACCCTCACACTCCGACAATTCAACAAGATATTCAACTGGAACCACTCGCCAAACGACTACCGGCGCCCAGACAACCGCACCGACTATGACGTCAGCTTCGCCGAGCTGGTTACGGTGCCGGCGGGGAAGTCCGTTAGCTACCATAATGTTGCGGTAGCTGGCTTCGAGCACCCTTTCGTCTAGATACTGCACCAGATGCTCAGTTTGATGCTGTTTGCTAGGGGTGATCTATCCCTTAGCAAATTCCAGGAGCCAGATCTTTTCTTCTTGTATAATCTCCTGAAGCGTCAAGAGTGCAATTGGGGTGCCTTCTTTCTGCAGAGAGTATTGGTGGTGAAGAGGAGTACGAGGAAAGCGCCGATTCACTTCGGCGAGCTCATCACCAGGTTGGATTCATACCTTGGCTTGAATTTCCAGACCCTCACTCCTCTATCTACTAGGAGCAAGGTGAACTTCCAACATTTGCACCGGTCGAATCTCTTACTTCTTCGAGATGGTTTGGCGTATGCGCATTGCCACATCAACCACGCCTATCATGAGTGCTCGTTGCCTGATCTGGTCTTCAACATCGAAGGGGCGCAACACTTCTGGTGGCCAATCATAGCCATCACCGACTCAGATGAAGAAGGCGGCAACGACGGTTGCGACGACGGAAATGACAATGAGGCTGAGGAGGAAGAGGAGGCATTCACACCTCTTCGATCATGAGTGGCACCACAGAAGCATCCTCAGATGCATCCAGGTGCGTCTTCATCATCACAGCCTACGCCGCCACCACCACCGCCCTCGCAGCCAAGCGAGGATGCCTATTCTATGCAGGGCATGTACACTGTGCTGCAAGACATCTGGCAAACACAGCAGCAGCACATGACAATGTATACCGGTATTCAAGACACTACGAACCGGATACTGGACAACCAAAGGGCGATGTTCGAGAACGAGCGTCTTCTCCTCAACAACCAACAATAGATACATTATCGGTTGTATCAGATGGAGATGCAGCAGGAGCCTTTCTACGACCACTATTGGAGCCAAAATTATTTTGGAGGTTATCCACAACCTCCACCTAGGGCCCAGTTTGATCCAAGCTTCCAGGGGGAGTATCCTTCTTGGGACCCTACGGCTCCGCAGTACCCGCCTCCACCACAAGAGTAAATTGGTATCACTGTTCCAACCTTTGGGTTTGTTTTTGACTATGAGGCCATAGTTGAATTCAAGCTTAGGGGGGGTAGTTGGAACAGTTCTATCTTTATTTTCTCTATTTTTAGTTTTATTGTTGCTTTTGTTTCCTATCATTTGTTTTCTCTACAATCTTAGTTTGTTTTAGGATCCACAATCTATCTAGTGTAATCGTGGATGTCTTTAATGTTGAGTCATCTTAGTTGCATGTGCATGGGAATGATGGGAAACTAAAAATTTTGGAGTGTTCACAAGCTTGAATGTGTTTAACCTTGGGCACATATCCTACGAAAATGATTGGTTTTGTCAACTTTAAAACAAAATTTCACAACTGTACTCCTAATGATTCGTGAAAGTGGACGGAAATGGTTGTTTGATCCTAAACTGACCAAATGGTAATGAGACTCTAATTGGATGTAAGAGAGAGAAACCTCTTAACTACTACACAGGTCAGTAAGGAGGGACACATAATATCTTTCTAAGGTTCAGTCATCTAGTCTTGTGATCTTTCCACCTCTTTGCTTTTCACAATCCACCACAAGAATTGGAAGTACTTTACAATTTTAACTTCTTTGACATCATTTCATATAGATAGGTCCTGCATTGAATCTATTTCCATATGTTTTGCATAAAAAGAAAGATAAAATTAGAATAGTGATACATGCACATTACCCTTAGGTGCATGCCATGTAGTTGCATTCATAATTTTCATGCATAAAGTATATCATGTATCTCAATTTTTTTTCAATGGTGAATTAAATTGTTCCATACCTTCTAAATAGTGCAAATTTCTGAGTATGAAGAAAAATAAGCCCAATAAAATATTCATTATCAATTATGGATATAAGGGTTGAAAAAATTTAAAAAAATCTGAAATTGAATTGAAAAAAAGAGTTATTCAGAAGCAACAAGAATAAGAAGGAGAAAGGAACATAATCTTACATGTATTGTAAGATAAGTGAGTACATGATGTAGCTTAATTAGATGTCCATCTCATTTTGAGATGGATGGTTAGTACATTCATCATTCCATCCAATTTTAGGCATTAGGGCATTTTTCATGTGCATTTGCATCATTTAGGACATTTTTGTTTTATGCATGTTGAAACTGTATAATACTTCATTTCTTCCATGAACCACCCATCTTCATCCACCGTTGCTCGGATTGGTAGGCCACCGTGAATTTCTCCACACTAAGGTATATCAGGAGAACTACTTCCATGTAGATGGTAGTTAGGGCGAGCAACATAGTATAGGAGATCACAAGATGCACCAAGTCTGAATCGGCGAGTTTTATTATGTTAACTGCCTTATGTGATAGTGCTCATCAATTTTGAGATCAATTTCTTTTATGGATGATTACTGTCGCCTTCAGGGTAATTACCATTCCGTGGTTAGAGAGGGCCGGTATGTGAATGTCCGGTGGGAGTCATATGGGATGTTGGTTGTGGTGTGTTGTTCTTCAGTTGACATTAGCAATTCTATTCTAAGGATTAGTTGCTCGAGGGCGAGCAACGTTCAAGCTTAGGGGAGTTTGATGCGATGATTTTGAGTCATATTTATAGACCTGTTTGATATGTGTTTTATGCTTTTATTAGTCATTTTTTATGGTTAATGTTGCATAATTCATCCACTTTGGTCTTTGCTACTATTTTATGTCAAATCTCCTTTATTTTATCATTTTGAGCATTAATTGTCAAAATATTATTATTTGTGTGAATTTATGTGGTTTCGTGTTTGAATTTCAGGGAAAACAAATATTTGCTTCTGTCGATACCATCGACGGAAGTCGATACCATCGACCGGACCACAGGTTGCCAGCCGCGAGTATCAGCAAAGATTCGATACTATCGATAGGGATGTCGATGGTATCGAGCTACCATCAGGTTGCTGACGAGAAAGCAGTCGATAGTATCGACACCAAGTCAATACCATCGACGCACGGAGGCTATAGTGTCGGAATCTTGCAAAAACCGACACCTAAAGGAAGTCGATACCATCGACCCGTGTCGATGGTATCGAGATGATGTCAAGCGCGACAAAGAAAGGATTTGTAGCCAGCCGCTACCACACTGGGTCAATATCATCGACTCGCGTCGATGGTATCGACACCGGAAGATATGCGTTTTCTTTGGAATGATCTTAATCGGACGGCTGTGGTTAATTAGAAACCTAATTTGGGAGATATACCTAATGACGGCGCCCTTGACTGGGGAAGGACGTCATTAGCCACTGCACACATCCCGGAGAGCAAGGAGAGAAGAACGGAGCATGAGAGCACGCCCTAGCCGATCCGGATGCTGAAGAAGATGAATTCCACCACCGAAAGACGGCAGAACACGGATTCCACGCCAAGGATCGATTGGACTTTCTCCGTTCAGGGGTTTCACCACTCAATTTCGTTTTTCTCATGTCTCCCCTTTTCTCTACTACATTGTACTTTGAGATAACCATGCGGGGCTAATCCCCTTTATCTTTAGGACCGGGAGTAGCCCGGGGATTCATTGTATGATGAATTTTTAATAGTAATTCATATCTTATCTCTTAAATCCGTGGTATAGTTTCATGTTCTCCAATATCTTGTTATGCTTGATCACCATAATAAGAACCTAATGCCCTTAATTACTTTGAAAGAAGGATTAACAGTTGAAAAGAGATGGAATTTACATTAATTGACAAATCCCTTGAATAAGGCGGTGTAAGATTAATGGTGGATACCGAGAGGTCATTTATAATGCACCTAGTTTAGGGTATAGGTTACTACGACGGTGGAACTGACCTAGACATAGGTTGTGAATTGTACCACGACAGTGGGCAATTCTGATTTCAGGTCACTACCCGGATAGAGAGATAAAATTGAGTAGCTATATAGAATTTAATACAATGAAAACCCGCCGTGAAACCGTAACCCTAAAGATCTCCTTTTGAATTGATTAAACCAACATTTAATTGATTGCTTGTTTTGTTTTATTTTCATTTTAATTTTAATTTTAACAACAACTCTCAACTTGTTAATGGGCTTAGCTGATCGTGAGTAGTTAGTAGGAGTCCCCGACGATTGCACTTATCCCTGAGTTTGACTCAGGCCTCACAAAGGCCTGTACTACTCGACGTGTTCACTTGCGTTTCTACGCACGGTAAATCTGTGTCAAGTTTTTGGCACCGTTGCCGGGGATACGACAATTTGTTGGCACTTCGAGTGCTGTGAGCGGCCACTCTAGGCCTCCTTTTTATTTTTTTTTATCATTCCAAAAAATCATAATCTATTTTCTAAATATTTGCAATCGTCAAGCACTGTACTCAATTTAATCTTTCTATTTTCAGGTATTGTGCATGGTGCAAACGCGTAGTACTGACTACACGCGACACGCACCTGAGGTTCTACTGACGGGACCTGAAGACGAGGACGGGTACAATCAAGATCATCTAGAGGATACAGATTTTGAACCCGAACAAGACGAGATGGAGGACGAGCCACAGACAATATGGGAGAAGATCAAAGCTTCTTCCTCGTCCGCTTCAAAGGGGCCTATAAAGAATCAAGCGCTGAATATTCTGACCTACAAGATTGATCCAGCTTTGATCAAATTGGTGAAGTCTAATGCCTTCCATGGGCTAAAAAATGAAGACCCCGTCGCGCACATAAGTCAGTTTTTGGAGAATTGTGACATGGTAAAAATCGACAGATTTCCACAAGACGTGCTTTACTTGAAGCTCTTCCCGAGTTCACTAGCGGGAATTGCGCGCGAATGGCTACATAACTTAGACAATGAATATGTGGAGTCTTGGGACCACATGGTGGAAGTCTTCTTTGAGAGGTTCTTTCCGCCTGAAAAGATCAATGACATGATAAGAAAGATCCATAACTTCACCCAACAACCAGGAGAAACCTATTCTGAGACCTGGGAAATGTTTCAGATAATGCTCAGGCGATGCCCGCATCATGGGCTGGACAAGGAGACTCAAGTCAAGATCTACTATTTTTCTCTCTCCGAGCATGACAGAAGCAACCTAGATTCAGCCGGTTCCGGATTCTTCTTGAATAACACGGACACTAGATGCTGGGAGATCTTACAGAACATGGCAAAGAAACAATCATGGGGCGAAAGAGGCGCCGTGAAGCAGGTGCGAGTAGTAGGAGAACTAAGGCAATAAAGGAACTGAATGAGAAGATGGATCTTCTTGCAAAGAAATTGCTTACAAAGGAGGATACTGAGTCCGAGGACGATGCTCAAGTGAAATTTATGAGGCAGCAGCCAGGTTACAGGAACAACGACTATGCATGGAGAAAAGACAAGAAGTTTTCCTGGAAGGATCCTAACAACTTCCTGCAGGATCTAGATGCTAAACCCCAACCAGCTGCAGAGGATAAGAGCACAGAGCTGCTCAATCAAGTTATAAAGAAAAACCAAGAACTTATGGCTACTTTCGGCCAGCAAATAAAGCAACAAGGGGAGTTCATGAACCAATTCGGGCAGACACTGCAGAGCCATGGGGCTCAAATGAGGATAATAGAGACATCTATGGCACAGATGGCTGCGGAGATAACCAGTTTGAAGAAGCCGGCACATCCAGGATTCTCGGGAAATACTAATGTTCCAGGAGGGAACCAACAAGCTAAGGCCATCTTGCTAAGAAGTGGAAAGAAATTGTTAAATCCCAGGGCTGATGAAGCAAGCAAACCTCAAGCTGAGATTGAAGTTCAAGCCACAAGGGAGCTGCCCACACCGGTCACAGAACCAGCCGATGACACAATTGTGGAGGCTACGGAAGACCCTATTGCAGAGTAGGAGGAACCTCAGAAAAAGACACCCTATGTGCCACCGCATCAAAGGGCACAGGCGGTACCGATCCCTTATCCGAACAGTGCTAAGGCAAGGAAGGTAGATGATCAATTCAAAAAGTTCTTGGACAGTTTCAGGTGGCTTTCAGTAAACATCCCTCTATTGGAAGCTATTGAGAAAATTCCGTCTTACGGAAAATTTCTAAAAGACATCATCACGAAGAAGAGAAAAATTTCGGACACAGAAGTAGTTGTGCTTAAAAAGCAGGTGAGTGCTTTTATCATGGGCACATTACCACCAAAGAGGCAAGATCCATGTTGTTTCAACATTTTGTGCTATATCGGAAAAGTCAAATTTGGTGAAGCATTATGTGACTCGGGAGAAAGCATCAATTTAATGCCCCTTTCTACATTCAAAAAGTTGGGATTAAAGGAGTCAAGGCCAAGTAACATGACAATTCAATTGGCGGATAACTCTTTAGTGAAACCATATGGGATTTATGAAGATGTGCTTGTGAAAGTGGATATATTTTAATTTCCTACAGATTTTGTCGTCATGGAGATGCAAGATGAGCAAGGCAATGAGCTACTACTCGGAAGACCATTCCAAGCTACAGCCGACATGATACTCGAGATGGGGAGAGGCCGGTTGACCTTGGGTATAGCCGATGACCAATTTGAGATGGTCATGCCTTCCAACGTCACTTCACCGAAATCCAAGGAGCAATGCCACGTGATGAAACATTTTGATAATACTATCTCACTTTGTCTAGGGAAGCCATTTATGGATATGGCTCATGTAATGACCAAGGTGGACAAAGGGACTTTGGCTGTAGACATCATGGAGCAAACTAAAGTAGTTTCCCTTTGCAAGGTTGTAGGATTCCCAAATGATGAGAATGAGGACATTCCTCCCTCTATGGAGGATGATGTTATAGAAAATTCAGTTTTTGATGCATATCGGGAATTACCATTGGAGGCTTGTTTAGTTAACATCACTCATGATTGGATGAGAAGAAAATCACTCAAGGAGTGCACCAAGATGCTTCAGATGCTTCCATGTTTCTATGTGAGGTATTATGAAGATTTAGGTGAACTTCCCCCTCCGCTTAAATCATCCTTGATCAGCCCACCAGAGTTACAGCTAAAGCCACTTCCACCGCACCTCAAGTACGCCTTTCTAGCTGAGGAAGAAAAGTTACCTGTGATCATTTTTGCATATCTGAGTGCGGAAGAGGAAGACCAATTGTTGAAAGTGCTGAAGAACCACCGGGGAGCATTTGGGTAGTCTGTCGCAGATATAAAGGGGATTTCCCCTACCTTGTGTCAGCATAAGATTCGGCTCGAGGTGGGAGCCAAGCCGGTGATCCAACCACAACGTCGACTCAATCCGAGCATGATGGAGGTGGTGAAGAAAGAGGTGATTAAGCTTCTCTCCACAGGCATCATATATGCAATTTCATACTCGACATGGGTAGGTCCCACGCAGGTAGTCCCTAAAACGGGGGGTATTACTGTCACTCAAAACATTTTAAATGAACCTGTCACCACCCGTTTGGTAACCGGGTGGCTAGTTTGTATTGATTACCACTGTCTTAATGCCGCTACGCTGAAAGATCACTTTCCTTTACAATTCATTGATCAAATTCTAGAGCGCTTATCCGGTCGATCTCATTTCTATTTTCTAGATGGGTATTTGGGATACAATCAGATTTCAATCGATCCTAAGGACCAAGAGAAATCTACTTTCACTTGTCCCTATGGAACTTTTGCGTATCGCCGCATGCCCTTTGGATTATGCAATGCACCAACGACTTTTCAGCGTTGTATGCTCGCCATTTTTTCTGATATGGTAGAACGCTGTCTTGAAGTTTTTATGGATGATTTTTCCGTTTATCGTGCTTCATTTGATGAATGCCTTTATAATTTGGATAAGGTATTACAGAGATGTGAGGACACACATTTGGTCCTCAACTGGGAGAAATGTCATATGATGGTGAGTGAAGGAATAGTGCTAGGACATAAGGTGTCTAGCAAAGGTTTGGAGGTAGATCTGGTAAAAATTGAAGTAATTTCTAAATTGCCCCCACCAAATTCAGTAAAAGGGGTAAGAAGTTTCTTAGGACACGCCGGATTTTATCGTCAGTTCATAAAAGTTTTTTCTAAAATCGCCAAACCGCTATCCGATCTTCTCGAGAAAGATGTTGTTTTTGATTTCAATGACAAATGCTTACACGCGTTCAACGTGCTGAAGGAGAAATTGATTTCCGCCCCGGTTGTTCAAACACCGGATTGGACTAAGCCGTTCGAACTCATGTGTGATGCATCCGATTTTGCGGTAGGAGCTGTGTTGGGACAGCGGGTGGACAATAAACCCGCCGTAATTTTTTATGCATCCAAGACTTTGAATGATGCTCAATTGAATTACACAACTACTGAAAAAGAATTGCTTGTCGTGCTTTTCGCTTTTGAAAAATCCCGACAATATTTAGTTGGATCGAAAGTAGTTGTTTGGACTGATCATGCCGCTATTAAATATTTGATGGAGAAAAAAGATGCAAAACCTAGATTGATTAGGTGGATCTTTCTCCTGCAAGAATTTGATATCGAAATTAAAGATAAGGCGGGGATTGAAAATGTTGTGGCGGATCATTTGTCTAGGTTAGAGAGGGTGGATGAAAAAGTTTTACACATACCCATAACCAAGACATTTCCAGATGAACAACTGTTGAAAGTGAATTCTAAAGATCCTTAGTTTTCATATATTGTGAATTATCTTGCTTGCAGGATCATCCCAGAAGATTGGACGTATCAAGAGAAGAAAAAGTTTTTCCATTCTCTAAGATACTATTTTTGGGATGACCCCATTCTGTTAAAACAATGCAGGGATGGTGTTCTACGCAGGTGTGTACCTGAGGAGGAATACGAGAGTGTTCTTCGTCACTGCCACACTCTACCTATGGGCGGACACCATGCGAGCTCTCGTACGGCTGCCAAAGTGTTGGAAAGTGGCCTATATTGTCCTACCTTGTTCCGAGACGCCTATGAGTTCGAGAGACAATGCGATTCCTGCCAAAGAGTAGGTAACATCTCAAAGAGACAAGAGATGCCCCTGAATGTCTTTGAAGAGGTGGAGGTATTTGATTTATGGGGTATAGATTTTATGGGACCCTTTGTGTCCTCAAATTCGAATTTATATATCCTCTTAGCTATTGATTATGTGTCGAAGTGGGTAGAAGCAATACCCACAAGGACTAATGATTCTTCTATAGTGTGCAGATTCGTAAAAGAAAACATCTTCTGTAGGTTTGGAGTGCCTCGAATGATCATCAGTGATGGGGGTACACACTTTAAGAATCACAAATTCTCGGCACTGTTGAAGAAATATGGGGTAAAACATAACATAGGTACCCCATATCACCTGCAAACTCAAGGATAGATGGAAGTCTCTAATCGAAAAATTAAGAAGATTTTGGAGCGTACGGTAGCTTCCATGAGAAAAAATTGGAGTGCCTTACTACCGGATGCATTGTGGGCATATAGGACGGCATATAAGACACCTATAGGCACCACGCCTTTTAGGTTGGCGTATGGCCGGGCTTGTCACTTACCGGTGGAGTTGGGGCATAAAGCACACTGGGCGTTAAGAAAGCTCAATTTGAGCTATGATGAAGCGGGGAAGAAGAGATTGCTTGAATTAAATGAATTGGACGAGTTGTGCATGACTGCATATGAGAACTCTCGGATATACAAGGAGCGCACTAAGTTGATCCACGATCATCACATTCAGATGCGCACATTCAAGAAGGGAGATCGTGTGTTGCTATTTAATTCAAGGCTGAAGTTGCATCCTGAGAAGCTCAAATCCCAGTGGAGTGGACCATTTATGGTGGAAGAAGTCAAGCCACATGGAGCAATCTTGGTGTGTGATGGTGAGATGATATTTTTGGTGAATGGACAGAGGTTGAAGCTATATTTTGGAGAAGATTACACAAGGAAGGTGAATGAGGTCAAACTCATTTCACTTTTGGATGCATGATGTGACTCAAGTCATCTAGCCTAAGACGTTAAATAAGGGCGCTTGTTGGGAGGCAACCCAACCATTGGTACCTTAGATTAGTTCATTTACATTCGTAGTTTAATTTGTTTTTACCTAGTTTTTAGTATAAAAATGATACCGTGATTGTTTGCTACTTGTGTAGGGCTGAGGCAGAGTCGATACCATCAACCCTTGTGTCGATGGTACTGGCCATGGTACAGGTTGATGACTGCAGAAATCAGACTGCGTCGATACTATCGACGGCCTCGTCGATGGTATCGACTTACCTACAGGAAGATCGCAAAGTCAAGGTCGATGGTATCGAGATGCCTGTCGATACCATCGAGATCTCTAGAGATTTTCAGAAGAAATCGACTCAGTGAAGTCGATACCATCGACGGGCGTGTCAATGGTATCAAAACATTCAAGTGAAAAAGGCGGCGGCCGGGCCTCACGAGGATTGCCCTAATTAGAGATTCGATACTAGCGACTCGCGTCGATAGTATAGACGCGCCACGTCATCGATCCGCGAGAAAGATCAACGGCATCACAGCAAACAAAGAAGTCGATCTGGAGTATGTGTCGATACTATCAACCTGCGTCGATAGTATCGACGCATCAGCAATCCGGGTCCTACAGATCCAGCCATCGACGACCGTCGATACTAACGGAGGTACGGATTGTGCTACCTGAGTCGATACCATCGACTCGCGTCGATGGTATCAACGGGTGGATAGTAGCGCCGGACACGTCTATATATGGGGAGTAGTTGCATCAGATGACATCACACCTTTAGTGCAATCTTCCTCCACTTGTGCCGAGCAAGTTCCAGAGCTGTGCAAGCCCGTCGACGAGCAACAATGAGAAAGTTCTTCATCAAGTGGAGATTCAATTCTCCAATCTTCACCGAGATCCTTCCTTATTCCCTTTCTCTCACGACCATGGTGCATGGAGCTGGTGCGTCATCTTCATGTGCAAACCCGGTGGATATCCCGGAGTTTGTGCCACCTCCTCCCGCATCAGTTTCACGCCCGCGACTGATTCATCCATCCGCGGAGGTGAAGAAGATCTATGAGGAGATCTTAAAGAGGGAGATAGAGCCAACCCGTTATGTCGAACGGGACATGATCCGTGACTTAGGGTTCGAGGCCAACTTGGCTTACATTCAGAAAGGACAGGCGCGCCACACAAGCCAAAGACCTGACGAGCTGGAATTTCATGTAGATGGCCAGCCGTTCTTCGGCAACTGGCCCACGTATAAGGAGTTGGTGGCAGAGTTCATGGCGTCGCCGAATGTCTGTGTCGTGCCCAACGACGTTATTTCCACCGACCGCGAGTGGATCAAAGGTCGGGTGTCATTTCAGCTGTTCAACATCGACTATACATCGACTATACCCTCACACTTCAGCAATTCAACAAGATATTCAACTGGAACCACTCGCCAAATGACTATCGGTGCCCGGACAACCGCACCGACTACAACGTCATCTTCGCCGAGCTGGTTATGATGCCACCGGGGAAGTCTGTTAGCTACCATAATGCTGCGGTAGCTGGCTTCGAGCACCCTTTCGTCCGGATACTACACCGGATGCTCAGTTCGATGTTGTTTGCTAGGGGTGATCTATCCCTTAGCAAATTCTAGGAGCCGGATCTTTTCTTCTTGTATAAGCTCCTGAAGCGTCAAGAGTGCAATTGGGGTGCCTTCTTTCTGCAGAGAGTATTGGCAGTGAAGAGGAGTACGAGGAAAGCGCCGATTCACTTCGGCGGGCTCATCACCAGGATGGCTTCATACCTCGGCTTGAATTTCAAGACCCTCACTCCTCTATCTACTAGGAGCAAGGTGAACTTGCAACATTTGCACCGGTCCAATCTCCTACTTCTTCGAGATGGTTTGGCGTATGCGCATTGCCACGTCAACCACACCTATCAGGAGTGCTCGTTGCCTGATCCGGTCTTCAACATCGAAGGGGAGCAGCACTTCCGGTGGCCAATCATAGCCATCGCTGACTCCGATGAAGAAGGTGGCAACGATGGTGGCGATGACGAAATGACAATGAGGCTGAGGAGGAAGAGGAGGCATTCACACCTCTTCGATCACGAGTGGCACCACGGAAGCGTCCTCGGATTCATCCAGGTGCATCTTCATCATCACAGCCTACGCCGCCACCACCACCGCCCTCGTAGCCAAGCGAGGATACCTATTCTATGCAGGGCATGTACACTGTGCTACAAGACATCCAACAAACGCAGCAGCAGCACATGACAATATATACCGGTATTCAAGACACTACAAACTGGATATTGGACAACCAAAGGGAGAAGTTCGAGAACGAGTGTGTTCTCCTCAACAACCAACAATAGATACATGATCGGTTGTATCGGATGGAGATGCAGCAGGAGCCTTTCTACGACCACTATTGGAGCCAAAATTATTTTGGAGGTTATCCACAACCTCCACCTAGGGCCCAGTTTGATCCAAGCTTCCAGGGGGAGTATCCTTCTTGGGACCCTACGGCTCCGCAGTACCCGCCTCCACCACAAGAGTAAACCGGTATCACTGTTCCAACCTTTGGGTTTGTTTTTGACTATGAGGCCATAGTTGAATTCAAGCTTGGGGGGGTAGTTGGAACAGTTCTATCTTTATTTTCTCTGTTTTTAGTTTTATTGCTGCTTTTGTTTCCTGTCATTTGTTTTCTCTGCAATCTTAGTTTGTTTTAGGTTCCACAATCTATCTAGTGTAATCGTGGAT
Source organism: Alisma plantago-aquatica (assembly GCA_963693085.1). Lineage (NCBI taxonomy): Eukaryota > Viridiplantae > Streptophyta > Magnoliopsida > Alismatales > Alismataceae > Alisma > Alisma plantago-aquatica. The sequence goes on along the minus strand of OY856412.1, from coordinate 25,570,404 downwards.
GTCTTTAATGTTGAGTCATCTCAGTTGCATGTGCATGGTAATGATGGGAAACTAAAAATTTTGGAGTGTTCACAAGCTTGAATGTGTTTAACCTTGGGCACATATCCTACGAAAATGATTGGTTTTGTCAACTTTAAAACAAAATTTCACAACTGTACTCCTAATGATTCCTGAAAGTGGACGGAAATGGTTGTTTGAGCCTAAACTGACCAAATGGTAATGAGACTCTAATTGGATGTAAGAGAGAGAAACCTCTTAACTACTACACAGGTCAGTAAGGAGGGACACATAATATCTTTCTAAGGTTCAGTCATCTAGTCTTGTGATCTTTCCACCTCTTTGCTTTTCACAATCCACCACAAGAATTGGAAGTACTTTATAGTTTTAACTTCTTTGACAGCATTTCATATAGATAGGTCCTGCATTGAATCTATTTCCATATGTTTTGCATAAAAAGAAAGAAAAAATTAGAATAGTGATACATGCACATTACCCTTATGTGCATGCCATGTAGTTGCATTCATAATTTTCATGCATAAAGTATATCATGTATCTCAATTTTTTTTCAATGGTGTATTAAATTGTTCCATACCTTCTAAATAGCGCAAATTTCTGAGTATGAAGAAAAATAAGCCCAATAAAATATTCATTATCAATTATGGATATAAGGGTTGAAAAAATTTAAAAAATAACAAGAAAAAAAATCTGAAATTGAATTGAAAAAAATAAGTTATTCAGAAGCAACAAGAATAAGAAGGAGAAAGGAACATAATCTTACCTGTATTGCAAGATAAGTGAGTACATGATGTAGCTTAATTAGATGTCCATCTCGTTTTGAGATGGATGGTTAGTAAATGCATCATTCCACCCAATTTTAGGCATTAGGGCATTTTTCATGTGCATTTGCATCATTTAGGACATTTTTGTTTTATGCATGTTGAAACTGTATAATACTTCCACTTTCTTCCATGAACCACCCATCTTCATCCACCGTTGCTCGGATTGGTAGGCCACCGTGAATTTCTCCTCACTAAGGTATATCAGGAGAACTACTTCCATGTAGATGGTAGTTAGGGCGAGCAACGTAGTATAGGAGATCACAAGATGCACTAAGTCTGAACTGGCGAGTTTTATTATGTTAACTTCCTTATGTGATAGTTCTCATCAGTTTTGAGGTCAATTTCTTTTATGGATGATTACTGTCGCCTTCAGGGTAATTACCATTCTGTGGTTAGAGAGGGCCGGTATGTGAATGTACGATGGGAATCATATGGGATGTTGGTTGTGGTGTGTTGTTCTTCAGTTCACATTAGCAATTCTATTCTAAGGATTAGTTGCTCGAGGGTGAGCAACGTTCAAGCTTAGGGGAGTTTGATGCGATGATTTTGAGTCGCATTTATAGACCTGTTTGATATGTGTTTTATGCTTTTATTAGTCATTTTTTATGGTTAATGTTGCATAATTCATCCACTTTGGTCATTGCTACTATTTTATGTCAAATCCCCTTTATTTTATTGTTTTGAGCATTAATTGTCAAAATATTATTATTTGTGTGAATTTAAGTGGTTTCGTGTTTGAATTTCAGGGAAAACAAATATTTGCTTTCGTCGATACCATCGACCGGACCACAGGTTGCCAGCCGCGAGTATCAACAAAGAGTCAATACTATCGACAGGGATGTCGATGGTATCAAGCTACCATCAGGTTGCTGGCGAGAAAGCAGTCGATATTATCGACACCAAGTCGATACCATCGACGCACGGAGGCTATAGTGTTGGAATCTTGCAAAAACCGACGCCTAAAGGAAGTCGATACCATCGACCTGCGTCGATGGTATCGAGATGATGTCAAGCGTGACAAAGAAAGGATTTGTAGCTGGCCGCTACCACACTGGGTCGATACCATCGATTCGCGTCGATGGTATCGACACCGGAAGATATGCGTTTGCTTTGGAATGAGTAAGTCGATGTTATCGACACCGGAAGATATGTGTTTGCTTTGGAATGATCTTAACCCTTCATGGATGATGGAGTTGCTAAGTGTGCAACCATCAAGGCCGAAGGTTTTTCCTGATGGGGATTTAGACTGATGGATTTATTGGATGTAGGGAGTTTGAAGGTTCACCCTAGAGGTGGTGCAACCAATGGTTGATGGGGGAAAGGGCTCCCGACAGATTGTGGGATACAAAGTACTATTTTGCCCTTTTATAAGTGATATGTGTTGGCCGATGGGTCTTTTAGAAGTGGAGACCGAAGGCTATCATGTTCTAGATGACCGATGGATCCTCTATATATCAAGGGCCGATGATTATGTAAAAGGAGGACCTATTGACCTTCTTCTACATGTCCATCCATGGAAACTTTTAGCCATGGACACACGAAGAGCTTCTTGTACACCTCATGCTTCTTCTCTTACTTATCCTTAAGCTTTATATACCAATCCTTAAGCACCCAAATGAAACCTTTGGTCCCCTATTTGTTCTTCTCTCTCCATAGCTCATCTTTCCCCTACTGTTAGGCATAGGATATGCCCAAGGAAGAAGAAGGTGTCGATCTACTTGGTGGAAGCACCTAGGGATTAATTTTGCTTCCTTTAGGGTTTCTAAAGATCCTTTTGGCGATCTTGGACTAAATGTGTAAGTATCTCCTTATTTCCTCTGATTATTTTTCTTTTTTCCTTCCTCATACCTTCCTCCAAGTCAAAACCATGACTTTCAATTATTAAAGTTGTTCTATAACTCAAGAACCTACCTTTCTTGCTTCTTCTTCCTAGGGTTTTGATTCTCTTGTGGAGAAAGGTGCTACTTGGCCGAGTTCAGACCTAAATCATGGGTTTCCTACCTTCCTTGGTCAAGTATTCTTCTATTTGGGATCTGACCTTCTTTCTAGAGGTGATTTTTATAGCCCTCTTCAGTTATATTACTTACTATAAGTTTGTTAGCTCATGTTCTTGCCTAAAAATGATGATTTAAGCATTAAGAAACTTGCTTGGGATTTCAGTTTGTACAGTGTTTCCTATTTCGTTTCCAATTCTAGATGAACATGTAACCTTGTGCACATTATTCCTAAGGTAGAAGATGACTTAGTTCAGGCTTTATGATAACAGATGGTGCTAAGCACCTATCAACTGATGGTCCATATTAGGGCTTCTAGGCTGATTTCTAGTCTAACACATGATCTGATGGCGTTGCCTTCTTGACAATCAATGGTAGTGACCAAAGGAGACAACCAATGGTCATACTCTAGGTCAGTGTTAGGCCCTTTTGAAAGCTCTATGAGTAATGGTTTGGTGCTCTAATGATGGTATCAACCAATGGTGACATTGGTTCAACACCCAATGTTAAAAATGATTGTAGAGTTGATCCTATCAACCGGTGGTGAAATAATGTGTCACAACCGATGGTGGATCAGGTCACCACAACTGATGGTGAGTCAAGGCTGCAAAATTGTCTTTAATTAAGTCCTAAAGCAATGGTTTCTGGTTTTGAATAATGCATCCCATTCAATGAATGAGATTGGATGCTTCAGTATCCAATGGATTAGAATTAATCTGATAGTAATATATGTTAATTCTAATAATATTAATTTTATTGTTTCCCCCATGATATCAATTTATGGAGCTTGACTGTTGACCATTTATGGTTTGCTTTAAACATACAACTTATGGTGGGCTTTACTCTCACATTTGATGATGGGTTTTATCTGTTGGATAAATTGGATATTATGATAAATCCCTTTGTTTCGATGATGACAAACATTTCATTCTTATTAATCTAACGAGCTACTTAAGTGTGCAGGAACAAGGTGATGACAAAGTTCTAGGGAATCCTTACGCTTGAATGTTTATAAATATCATGCAATGTAATCATATGTAAACTTGTACAAATATATAATGTACAAGTACTTAGACTTCATGTAAATCAAGCGTTAGATCTCCCTAACTAAACACTACACTTAGTTAGGACATCTCCTTCTAATAGGATCACATAATGCACACTCATGCACACACTTAGTATCTTAATTGAAAGTTTGAAAACAGAGTCATTCTCGGTCGACCACACTCCTCGACCGAGACACTCTCGGTCGACAAACTTCTCGACCGAGATTGACCAAAAGTAGCCGTTAGACATAGCAGTTGACAGTTGCAAATAAACGTTAATCCAGAGAGCCTGTCGGTCGACAAATCCTCGACCGACTGGGCATCTCGTTCGACAAGTCCTCGACCGAGATGGTCTCTGACAACAACTGCAGAATTAATTATCTAGCCGTTGCTAATGCGCCTAACTTATTCCTAACGGCTAGTTAAGCACTAGGAACCCCCTAGAAGTTGTCTAGAACGTCCTTAAGCATACTTAGGCCATTCCTATAAATAGGACAAGCCATAGGACACTAAAAAAATACTTATATACTCAATTGTGCAATCTTTGAGCATACACTACATTGGCAATCTGTTTAGAGCAATAGTGCAATTCCCACACTTGTTATACATTCATATTGCTACCGTTTCGTGTCCTATAGACTAGGATCTCCTACACATAATAATCACATTGCTATATATCTTGGTTGGGAGATCCAAACGCTTGATATAGGAAAATCAAGCCTTGTGCTTACAACGGTATTGTAATTTCTGTATTTCTTTCTTGTTCCTATTTATTCCTTGTACTCTCCTTGCTACTCCTAGGGTTGGAGGCTGCGGATTGGAGAGGGTGGACTTCTCAGGTGGAGAAGGGGACTTCAAGCTACTTCAAGAAGGCTATCGCACGGGAAGCTACTTCAGAAGGCTGGTGCAACGGGTGTTGGTGCATCTACTTCAAGGGAAGGCTGCTTCGAGTTGGGCGATTACTTCTAGGTGAAGGCTGCTTGAAGGGTTTAGGGAAAAGAATTGTATTTTATGTAAAGTCCTTGCGAGGTAATAAAATAATTTCTTTTCAAATCCCGGTTGGGTAAGCAACCGGGTAGTGGACTGACTACCTTAGTATTTGCTAAGGCTAGGAACCACTCTAAACCCTTGTGTCTCTTTGTCCAATCTTTCTTTGTGGTTGCTTGAGTTTAAATTATTTTAAAATCTCTATAAAACTCTATTCACCCCCCCTCTAGAGGTTTTCAATTGGTATCAGAGCAGGCTTCAAGGAGCCCTAACAAGGTCTTGAAGAGATAAAGGGAGGAGGTGACTACAACCACAAGAAAAGGAACATGGACCAAAGTTCGACAAGTTGCAATTGGTGCTTAGGAACAAAGCACTCTACGTCTAAATGTCCATGGAGGTCAAAGAAAGGAGATGCACATAAAGAGTGTTTCGTTGCTACAATAAGTGAGGAAGAAGAAGAAGAGGTAAGCTTGCTTGATTTACCCAAGGAGGAGTTAGTTGCTATTATTGAAGAAACATATAATAAATATGTTGAATGCAAAAAGAAGTTAAAGAAATCCAGTAAAGAAAATGATGATCTAAATGCTAGACTTCTTGCTTTTACATCCGAAAATGACGATTTATATGCTAAATTAAATACTCTTGGTTTTGAAAAAGACAGCATTATGTCTGATAATCGTACCTTGAAATCATCTCTAAGTAACAGTGAAGTAAAGATCTTTACTCTAGAAACAAACTATGATCTTCTATGTCAAGAAAAAGCTGAATTGCTTACAAAATTAAATGATTTTCAAAAACAACCTATATTGTGCACCCATGTAGATTATGACAATATAGTGAAAGAAAGAAATATGTTATCATCCAATCTAGACCAAGCAAAATTAGATATCAAGAAAAGAATGGATGAGATCGTTAAGTTGCAACAAGAAGTTAGTAAGTTAAGCAACAATGGAATCCTTGATAGAATATTAGAAAATTCCTATCATCAAATAGGGAGAAGAGGACTAGGTTATAAGCCTAATGAGAAATCCCATCAACAACCTAGAAGAACACAAGCGAGTCAATCTGCTTATATACCTAGAGGCACAAAAATGTATATACCCAAGAATAACCTAGATCAAAACCATAGAAAAAGGCTTGAGGTTGATTCAATTTGTTGTCATTATTGCTCACGCCTTGGACATTATTCTTTTTCATGCCCATACAAGAAAAAGCATGTCGAGATGGTATGGGTTCCAAAAACCCCAAATTAAATAGGTTCGACTAAGTTGAGATATGACCAAAGACCTTAATTTGTATATCCTTATGTCTATCTCAACTTAACATTTAGGGATAACAAAATCAAAAATTAAAAGAGTTAATAGCACCTTGATACACATATGTTTATCTCAAACTGATCTCTGAATAAGACACAGCCTATATTGCACTTGAAATATATTTCTGAAACAGTTTCCAGAAACTTGATCGGTCGAGAAGTTGTCGACCGAATAATCCTCGGTTGAGAAATTGTCGACCGAGCATATCACTGTTCTCAGACTGCTGTAAATCTTTACATTGTATGTGAAAATTATTCTTGAAAGATTATATGGAATAAATATTAACTGATCATGCTTACATTTCTATTTAATCATTCTTTTATTGCACATTTCTTTTTCAGAAATACTTGCAATGAATAAAATGTTTCAAATAAATTTTTGTGTGCTTTTATATTAAGCATCACTTATTTTTAGTCTATCCAAAGTAATCTTAAATTCATAAATGGATATTATTATTGAATATGCTTCATCATATTTGATGTCCTTATTAAGCTCTCATAATTAGTCTCAAATTGATATTTGCAAGCTATCTGCAGAACTCATACTTCGCATATGAATGATTCATACTGGAAACCTGCAGAATATGCCTCTTGGTTAAAATAAAATTTGACCAAGGGGCGACCTAAAATAAACTTTGATAAAAATTGTTTATTTGAACATTATTTTATTGAACTTAATCTTAGCATATTTTTAAATCAAAACGTTAAATCATTTGTGGTAATTAGAAACCTTAAATATTATTACTCCCTTGGAATATACATATACATATGCTCTACAAAAATGTTCTATGATTTGCATTAAAATTCAGTCAAAAATTTGAACTCAGTAAGTCTGTCGGTCGACGACTTCGTCGACCGAGAATCACTCGGTCAGCCCATCTCACTCGACCGACCAATTCTAAACAGACTCAGTATCGGACGAACTATCGGTCGACGAGTGCTCGACCGAGACAACGTCGGTCGACAAGCGCTCGACCGAGAAATAGCCGTTGGATATGACCGTTACGACCCGACCGTTATGACCGTTTTCTTTACCGTTGGAGGACCAAGTGGCGCGTCTGCAACTCGACCGTTGCGGACGCTCGGTCGACGAGTCGTCGACCGACCGGGTCGCTGGAATTCTATAAATAAGTGCAAAAACGAGCCACTTACTCACACTTGCATTTCCTTGCTTCCATAGTCCATCTCTAGTGCAATTTCGTGCAATCCTTCAGCACTCTTACCCTCAAATCTTCCTTGCTTCTTCTCCACTCTCAAGAAACACAATGGCCTCATCATCAACTGTCCGTGGGAAGAAGAAAGTTGCTGGAAGAAAAAGAAGAGAAGATCGGGAAGCCACTCCGCCACTGACGATCATCAATGACATCGCCTTCGTCGACGGAGATGCTGGAGATAGATACTTTCGGCTTTCCTCTAAAGCTCCTCTTCCCCGACGTCCGGTCGAAGTGATGGACTTCATCAACATAGTCGACATGGAGCATCTCTTTGGAGTACAAAAGCTGAAGGACTTCATCAATCCATCCTTTCCTTCCTATTCTATTAAGGTAGTCAACGAATTCTATGCCAATCTTCTATCCCACACCGAAAATGACACCACATTCTTCTACACCATGGTCAATGGGCATAGTTTTAAATTTTCCGAAGGGGATATTCTTGACATGCTTGAAATTGATATAGATGAATATCAAGATTTCCTTGACCTTTCCACCGGCAATCCAATAAATTTATTTTCCCATGATGACCACACCACTAGTCTTAGTGATATAAAAAGAGCCATATTTCAAGCCAATACCACTTGTCATGAAGATAGGGGAACCTATTATGCAATAAACCTAAAACCGGCATGTAGAATAGTAAACCTCATTGTTTCCACCAACATACATCCACGAGCCAATAAATCCGAGGTTCCTATCTTCCGTATGTGTCTAATTTATGCTATCATAAAAGAAATTCCCATCAACTTCATTCGCATAATACTTAAAAATATGCTTGAGTTTTCTGGCAATCCACCATATGCCGATTTTGTATGCCAGATTACTCAACATTTTCTTAAGTCAAACATTGAAGATATGGGATACATATGGGAGCGTAGACCACCAAAGATAAGTAAGAACACCGTAGATAAGATGGGAATTGACTTTGGCCATAAAAGGGCAAGAGTAGAAGGAGAGTCATCACATCAGGATATACCACCCCCTCCCCTACTAGCCTTTCCATTGATCCCATCCAAAATACCCTTACTTATATTACTGGCTCCCAATATCATCTTAGTAGACAATTAAACTACAATCACCATGCCATGACATACTTAAATCAAAGAATGCAAAACCTTTCTCCTGGCCAAACCGATGACTATCCGCATTCTTTGAACCCTGGCATGCTCAACCCATTTAACCCCTCATACAACTACTATCAACCTCCACCTTCACCATCAATGGATCTTGCACATACTCAATTTTCTTCCATACAATTGCAAGACATAGCTGCTCACTTCCGTTTTGACCGAGTTCCCACTTTCCTGGAAGCATATGCGTTGACTACAACTGGTGCTTTGGATTGGAAAACTATGGTCCAATACTATGGAGCCGAGCCATTTCTTGGGAAAGATCCAGACATCGATGTCATTCTTAAATCTTTCCTGTGAAGTTTTGGAGTTGTAATAGTTGTAATGAAAATGATTAGTCAAATTCTATATGATTGTAATCTTCTTCATGCTCTTGAATGAAATTTGCCATTTTTATTCACATGGTTATTTGTTTGGCATATGAGACATCTTCAAAACATGGATTATAAGTTCATTATTGTAGAGCATAACAAATAAGGGAATAATAATTCAAACAGGCATCTATTACAATCAAAATTAAATTTTCAAATAACAAAACAGTTCTCCAGAAACATTCTCGGTCGAGCAACTAGTCGACCGAGAACATTGTCGGTCGAGCAATTGTCGACCGACTGGGTTTCTGTTTTTCCAGATTGACATAATTGCATACATCTTTGTTAAAATCTTGGACATTTTATATATTTGCTCAGTATTCAAACTTTCATTTGAGATATCTATCGAAGGGGGAGCAAAGCATAAGAAAAAGGGGGAGATCATTAAAACTTTGACCATTTGATTAAAGAAGCTTACAAAAATATTATGTGTAGCTGAAAATTTTCAAGAAATTTATGAATTTATTGAAAATGGTATCTTGTATTTACAGGAATTCTCTACCCAAAATAGGGCTTTTAGATGGAGACATTTTTTTATGTAATCTAAGCTTAGAGGATTCTCATTTAATCTAGGGCTTAACATCCTTTGATTCATGAGAAATCAATATACATTCATCATATGCTTAAAGGAATCTCTTATCATTTCAAGGCTTCACATCCTTTGCGAATGATTAAGAAACAAATTGTGGATAAATTAGATAAAAATCCATAGGATATCTAATTAAGGGGGAGCATTATATTAAGGGGGAGAAGAAAAATAAAACATTCACTTTGGATATCTTTTTGAAATGACAAAGGGGGAGAAAGAATATAAAAATATATATAAAAGAGTTTCATCACATCTTGGCCAGCACTCACTTGAAAAACATAAATGGCTACAAAAGGTAAATTTTCAGGTATGAAACTCACATGCTTTATATTTCCTTATTTCATATTTAGGAAATGTTTGTCATCTTCAAAAAGGGGGAGATTGTTGGATAAATTGGATATTATGATAAATCCCTTTGTTTCGATGATGACAAACATTTCATTCTTATTAATCTAACGAGCTACTTAAGTGTGCAGGAACAAGGTGATGACAAAGTTCTAGGGAATCCTTACGCTTGAATGTTTATAAATATCATGCAATGTAATCATATGTAAACTTGTACAAATATATAATGTACAAGTACTTAGACTTCATGTAAATCAAGCGTTAGATCTCCCTAACTAAACACTACACTTAGTTAGGACATCTCCTTCTAATAGGATCACATAATGCACACTCATGCACACACTTAGTATCTTAATTGAAAGTTTGAAAACAGAGTCATTCTCGGTCGACCACACTCCTCGACCGAGACACTCTCGGTCGACAAACTTCTCGACCGAGATTGACCAAAAGTAGCCGTTAGACATAGCAGTTGACAGTTGCAAATAAACGTTAATCCAGAGAGCCTGTCGGTCGACAAATCCTCGACCGACTGGGCATCTCGGTCGACAAGTCCTCGACCGAGATGGTCTCTGACAACAACTGCAGAATTAATTATCTAGCCGTTGCTAATGCGCCTAACTTATTCCTAACGGCTAGTTAAGCACTAGGAACCCCCTAGAAGTTGTCTAGAACGTCCTTAAGCATACTTAGGCCATTCCTATAAATAGGACAAGCCATAGGACACTAAAAAATACTTATATACTCAATTGTGCAATCTTTGAGCATACACTACATTGGCAATCTGTTTAGAGCAATAGTGTAATTCCCACACTTGTTATACATTCATATTGCTACCGTTTCGTGTCCTATAGACTAGGATCTCCTACACATAATAATCACATTGCTATATATCTTGGTTGGGAGATCCAAACGCTTGATATAGGAAAATCAAGCCTTGTGCTTACAACGGTATTGTAATTTCTGTATTTCTTTCTTGTTCCTATTTATTCCTTGTACTCTCCTTGCTACTCCTAGGGTTGGAGGCTGCGGATTGGAGAGGGTGGACTTCTCAGGTGGAGAAGGGGACTTCAAGCTACTTCAAGAAGGCTATCGCACGGGAAGCTACTTCAGAAGGCTGGTGCAACGGGTGTTGGTGCATCTACTTCAAGGGAAGGCTGCTTCGAGTTGGGCGATTACTTCTAGGTGAAGGCTGCTTGAAGGGTTTAGGGAAAAGAAATGTATTTTATGTAAAGTCCTTGCGAGGTAATAAAATAATTTCTTTTCAAATCCCGGTTGGGTAAGCAACCGGGTAGTGGACTGACTACCTTAGTATTTGCTAAGGCTAGGAACCACTCTAAACCCTTGTGTCTCTTTGTCCAATCTTTCTTTGTGGTTGCTTGAGTTTAAATTATTTTAAAATCTCTATAAAACTCTATTCACCCCCCCTCTAGAGGTTTTCATTATCCCCCACAACCAATGGAACCCTTTATGTTATAAATCAAGGGATATCTAGGGTTAGATGATGATTATTTCTAGTCACAAATCAATGGATTTATACGTGTTTTGTTTTAGGTGTTTACTTATGTAACCAACCAATAGTTTTACATTCTCAATAATCTAATGATTCTAAGTTGATGCTTGTGCAATGATTGGTATGGTTTCATTGACTTTGGAACCTATGGAGGTTTTCTCTTACTTTTATAGTCTTACCTTTTCCCTCGTATGATTATAATTGATAATCACCATAAAGAATTAATGGGTGATCCTAATGAAGTATAGGTTGTTACACTTAATCCTAATATAAACAAGTGATGATGATTGATTATGAATAAACTCATTGAATTATTTAAAGAATCATCGAGTGCTCTCTTGTTGAGTTAATCCTAGTATACTATAATCTTATGGTAACACCTTGAATTATGTGTGAATCCATACTTGAGGATGGTATGGATTATGATGGTGATGTTTCACCTTATGTATCCATGATCCAATTGAAATGCTATGAGTTAGGGTTTAGGGAAAATGGTTTTGGGTTTAGGGTTTAGGGTCTAGGTTTAGGAACCTATGGAGGCTTGCTCTTACTTTTATAGTTTTACCTTTTCCCTCAATCACAATAAATAATTAATGGGTGATCCTAATGAAGTATAGCTTGTTACATTTAATCCTAATATAAACAAGTGATGGTGATTGATTATGAACAACCTCCTTGAATTATTTAAAGAATGGTCGAGTGCTCCCTTATTGTTGAAACCCTATTATACTATAATCTGATGGTAACAACTCGAATTATGTATGAATCCAAACTTGAAGATGGTATGGATTATGACGGTGATGTTTCACCTTATGCATCCATGTTCCAATGGAGATGCTATGAGTTAGGTTTTGGGCATGAGTGTTTATTTGTAGAACGTCAAAGTAACTTATTTTGTTGAACTTAACCTTAAATAAAATACATGGTGGTGGATAACTATATTACCTTTCTTAAATGATTAATATAATGTTGGAATGTCCTAATGATTGATTGAAACTCTAATGAGTTAACTAGTGGTCATCATAGCTTCATGATTTATGTTTTCACATGTTAAATTTGTACACTATAAGTGAAATGATGGATAAACACACCTAGCTTCCTTATATGTTGATATAATAAAGGAATGCTCTTAAATTCTAAGATAACCCTACTATGTCAATCTATGAATACTCTTTTATTTATTTAATGTAATATCATGTCGAGCATGTATATCACATTAGTGGTGATGATTCATTGGGCCTTGTTATAAGGCATGTAAAGATCATGATGATCTTGCTGGAAATTATATGATGATATTAATGACTTTTGGGCATGGTTGAGCCCTAAATGAGGTGTAATTATCTTCATGATGTGACAAGGGTTGGAATTCTCAAATTATGTGATAAGGATTGAAATCCTATGGTGATATCATTACATGTATAGTCTTAAGAATGACATATGTTAACATGTGTGGTATCATGAATGGAAATGAAATAGTACCACGTGATGACGTGATAAGAGAAAGTGTCTCATATGTTTTATATTCATTGAAGTTGTTATATTTGTATGCCTAATAAAAATGAATTCGAGTTTGTATGTCCATTTGTTTGATGCAGCCTTAATTCACCTAATTGGTATAATTAATCGAGAGAAACTCTAATCATGTAGTGCCATGTGGCATAGATCCATCCTAGCATCACAACGTGTTGAATGGTGAAATGAGTATTCCAAAGAGAAACTCGTAGTGCATATTGTTGAGTATGTTAGGTGTTTATCATCTTGACTTCTAGTGTTTAGGGAGGATGACTGCAGTCATACCTAGCCCTCTTTTGAGAACAGTTGCGGTCATGTCTCAGTGATTATAATGTGATGTGATTTGAGGACAACTATAGTTGTGCCTCGGATGTTAGGGTATGTGCACCCACCTACTTTCACTAGTGACATGATATGTAACAAAGACAGTCTAGGCTATTAGTAGCTTGACCTTACGTGTCACTGTGTCAAACCCATACTACCGGGGGAAGAGAAGATCTTAGGAGTCTGGCTCTTCCTAGATCTTTTTTGGCACTGATTTCAACTTAGCAGTGGTCAGTTGGATTTTGAGTGATATCCTAAAATTCCTATGGGCTTAAAAAAATATGTAATGCAGCTAAGTAGCATATCTATTTAGGGTTATATACAATGCTTCATGTTGATTGATAACCCTTGTTTACTCTCTTTACATAGAGATGATGTTTAGTGTATTAATAGATAGTAGATAGATATACTGCTAATATTGACTACCAAGCATCTACCAACAACAAGCTTAATAGAGTCAAGAACAATATCATATAAATCACCACTTCTAGTTCCCTTGTATACAACTTGGTAAGTGAGGGAATCTAGAATCAATCATTCCAAGGAAGTAAATAACACAAGGTAACCATTGTCACATAATTGACAAACACTAATTAAATTGGGATGTAGGCCATCCACAAAAAGAACATTCTTGATAAACAAGGATTCACCAACATCACCCTTACCCTTGACTTTACCTTTCATATTGTCCCCAAAGATGACCGAACATACTTTTTTTTTGTTAAGTTGTTGAAATGGCTTATATCACCTGTCATATGCTTAGTCCAACCACTATTAACAATCCATATTCCTTTTTCATGCAAGAAAGGAGAATGTTGGTTCCCAACTCAAACTTTGGGATCCGGAGTTAGCTTGGGGACCCATTTCATCTTTTGGCTGGTCCCCTTAGTCTTGTAAGGACAATAAGTAGAGTAATGCTCATCAAACTTTCAATAAGAATAAGCCATAAGATTCTTAGTGTTGGAAGAATCTCCTACAAAGAAAGAGATCTCCTTGTTCTTTTTCTTACCTTTGGCTTTACACTTGCCCTTTGGTGATCCCCCTACAAATCCCAAACCACTAGTACCACTTTGTTTGGTAGAATGGTCAAGGATTTCATTTATAGAGTTTTTCCCTTTAATGAATTTTTGTAGAGATGTGCTTAATCTATGGTTATCATCATTTAGAGAAATAATAGTAAAATATAATCTAGCAATGTCATCCCTAGCATGAACAATATTGGCCTCAAGACAGAGGGCTTTAGTTAAATATGAATCCTTCTCAAGGGAAATGGAAGCAACATCATTACTAGGCAAGATAGGTCTAGAAGATAAATCATTAACTTTACCAAGAAACCTAGCATTTTCAGATTTAAGCATTTGAATTTCCCTAAGATAGACATCTCTTTCATCTCTACGAGCATCAACAAGAAGCTTAAATTCAACATTTTAAATTTTAACCATTTCAAGCTCCTTTAGGCAATTTTGGTTTTGTTCCTTAAGGGTTTCAATGTTCTTAAGGTAGATACCATTCTCAACTTCAACTCCATTGTTTTAGAGCTCAAGATCAAGATATTTCCCTTGCAAGTTATCAATTCTATTAAGATAAGTTTTTTCATTTAGCTCAAGAAATTCAAGTTTAGCATATAAGTCATCAACAATTTTTCCTAACCATTTTCTTTTTTATTTACATTTAGCAAATGATGAGCAGGTAGAAATAAGCATGTCAATGATATCTCCCTTAGATAACTCATGCAATCTTACCTCACTTACCTCACCAATTTCTTCACTAGTAGAGGCCATGAGTGCAAGGTGACACTCTCCATATTCTTCCGAGCTTGAGTTGCTTGAAGATGAAGCTTCCCAAGCTTCATGAGCTGCATTCTTGTGTCTCTTCTCCTTCTTGTCCTTCCTCTTGTACTTGATTTCCTTCTTGTACTCCTCTTACTTCTATGAGCTTCCCTTGTGGTGTGGCTTTCTTGACTTGGGAAATTCACTCTTGTAGTACCCCTTTTGTCCACACTTGTAGCATCTAGGAATAGACAAGGAGGAGGCTTGCTTTCCCTTGAAGTGTTTTCCCTTGATGTAGTTGGCTTCATTCTCACTTGGACCATCAGCTTCACTAGAGGAGGAGGGAGAAGTCTGGCAAGAAAGTTGTTGTTGAAGGATGAACACCTCTACTTGTGCTTTGAATGCACTATCTTTGATCTTCTTGGCTTCCTTCTCTTCTTGGTTGG
Organism: Alisma plantago-aquatica; assembly: GCA_963693085.1. Taxonomy (NCBI): domain Eukaryota; kingdom Viridiplantae; phylum Streptophyta; class Magnoliopsida; order Alismatales; family Alismataceae; genus Alisma; species Alisma plantago-aquatica. The sequence continues at coordinate 25,555,013 of OY856412.1, read as the reverse complement.
CTTCTTCTTCTTGTTTGTCAAGCCTTGGCTCATGGGCTTGGAGGTTGCCAATTATCTCTTTGATTGAGATGTCACCAAGGATCCTCACTTCTTATATGGAGGTGACCTTTGATTCCCATCTCTTTGGTAGAGTCCTCAAGATCTTGAAGTTGATTATACCTCTATCCAAAGTGTTGCCTAATGCCGCCAGCCCATTGATGATGACATTGAGTTTTGAGTACATCTCCACAATCCCTTCTTTCTTGCCCATCATGAAGTTCTCTACAATGATATTCAACATGTAGATCTTGGCCTCCTTTACTTGCTTTGTGCCTTCATAGGTGATGCATAATTTGTCCCAAATCTCATATGCGGTGTCCCAAGATGAGATCCGGTTGAACTCTGTTGGGGTAAGGGTTGCATAGAGGATGCTTATGGCTTTGGCATTGAGTTGGGCTTCTTTGAGTGCAACATCAATCCATGTAGCAACAACTCTGTTTGGCTCCTTGTATGGTGTGACCATCACCTTGCACATGTCAAAGTTCATGCCTTGAATATAGAATTGCATACACCTCTTCTAATAAAGGATGTCGGTGCCATCAATGACCAGAGGACACATGGAGAAGCCTCCCTCTAGGTTGATAGAACCAAGATGGTTGTCTCCCATCTTCTCATCTCATGGAAGATTGATGGAGAAGATCCTTGGCTCTGATACCACTTGTTGGATCTAGGGATCTAGAGGGAGGGTTAATAGAGCTTCAAAAATTCTCACAGGATAGATTAGGACTTCAAATTATATCAAATTAAACTAATAGCTTAAGTACAATTTGAAGTCGTAACTAACAAGTAAGGATGAGAGGAATTGATAGAAAGCACTTGACAAGATCATGTAGAGTGGTTCCACTCTCCAAACTAAGAGAGAGTCAGTTTACTACCTACAGAGGTCAAACTCTATGACTTTGCAAGTGTTTTTCTCTATATATTCACCAATAAGAGTTACAACACAAGACCACCAAAGGACTTAACCATACAAGCACCAAGAGTCTTCCACCTAATCAAGGACTTACCCACTTTGCTAAGAGTCTTCAACCTTCTATGAAGTCTTGCCTACTATTTCACAAGTCTTCTGCCTTCAAGGATTTTTCCACTCTTTTTGGATCTTCGACCTTTGCCTTCTCCTTCACTTGGAGAACATCTTCACCTCTTCTTCAACCTTGAACAAGAACAACAACAACTCCACCTTCACTCGAAGTATCTTGTTTCACCTTTGCTTCATGGAGGAAAGGGGTAGGGAAGATGGAATGGATGAGAGCTTAACAATCACAAGGAATTAGCTATCTTACAACAGGCCTATCTCACTCATAATCTCAAAATGAAGTGTAAACTACAGAGACAAAGGGGCTCAAGGAGTTGCAACACACTTAACTATAGAAAGGACTTCGAATAGCATGAATGAGAAAACTTGGAATGAACTTCGAGGGGTTCTATTTATAGCTGGGGGTGTTTCTTTGAGTGTGAGATCACTTAGGGTCAAAATATAGCCATTTTCCAAGATACAACTGATCTATTTTCACCCAAAACAACTCACCAATGGTTATAATCACTTATTTCACTTTTTCCGTACAGTACATTCGATCGATTTTCAATTAAGGTAACTCGACGAATCCACTGATTGACAAAGCCCATTTTCAAACTATCAGTTGAGTTTGTTCTGGGGAAACTCGACCGATGAGCTAAAATAAGAATTTCCCAGTGAGTCAGTCAGTTGAGTTCTGTGAGTGTGGAACTCGACCGATGGGTCATCTTCAGAAAATCTATCGTAGGATTGGTTGAGTTTCCAACTCGATCGATGAACAACCTGTAACAAATTTTCCAAATTGTCATTTAAGTGATTAAACCATGGAATTAAGTGTCCCTAATTTTTTCTCATCTTAGTTACAAGTCATATCATCAGTGCAAGTGATTACAAAAATTATATAAGGTCATTTAGAGTGATTTCCCAAATTGCACACTTGCATTGCATTTGACTTGAACTTGAACAAGCTAGGGCTTGTATTAATTGATCCTTTTCTTGTACCTAAAGCCTGAAATCAATCTTGAACAAACATATTAGATACATAGGAATGGAATGGTTAAGTCATTATCAAAATATGGGAAATGTATAACTCTCAAGTCAACATTCTCCCCCTTTTTGACAATGACAAACCATTCCTCAATCATATAGAAAAGGATATTGAAGTTATACCTTTACCCTGTGAATTTAAAGGGGATTCAGGATTTGAACAATGTGAATTTCTTCCCCTCAATCTATGCTTACTCTAACCTACATAGTTAGTCTATCTACACAAAGCAACAAGATTATATATATATATATATATACATATATATATATACTATAAGGTCCTTTAGCAAGTCACATAATAAAGCATATAATGAATAAGAAAAGGATCACATAGGTAGTAGAAACAATATGGTTGAGCTTAAAAAATTGAAATTCTCTCCCCCTTTTGACATTATCAAAAAGGAAGGGGGTAGAAGAGCATATAACCATGTCTTCTCTAAGCACAACCAAACATACATCCATAACATGCAAACTCAAAGCATACACCAAACAGAGACGTGAGAAACAAACAATCTAAGTCATAATCAAAATGTGGTAAAACATGGCACCAACTCATGAGATATTAATAAATCAAAGAGTAAGTGATCAAAGGATTAAGATTACAACCCAGATGAGAGAAACAAACAATCTAAGTCTCTCCAAAACATTGCTATCCTCAACATAATTCACGTAGCTTCTCTCATCTATATATAGGTCAATTTGTTCATGCTCATCTCTAGATGCATAAAGCCTTGCATGTAGACTCACAACTAATCCTTTGTCTCAAAGATATCTCCTACCAGTCCTTTGTTCTGACGCTATAAATCCCTCTTGAGTCCTTCTTTGTGTTAAGTGTCTCATGCATACCATTCGAAGAAATCCAACCTTTAAAATCTCTCATACTCGTGAGGTGTCTACCCTCCCCATCTCTCCTCCCTATATCTATAGGGATTAAAAACCCATAATCATGTGTTATGTCATTGTAATCCTTAAGTTCTTAAATTAATGATGTCCTCTCTTCTGGATTGCATTAGGCATGGATACCTCCCTTCTTAAACCCTATGGTCAGTTGTTGTTTAGATCCCCAACAACGTTGGGATGTAGGGAACTATATGGAAAAGACCATAAGGTTTCACTCCTTTGTTCGAGCCTCAAAATCATCATATCTTCGATTATTCCTAGTACCCCTCACATTACATGTTAGAAGCATATTTATTTGGATTGTCTCTCTACTTGCATTGATATCTCTAAAGAATTTCCCAAACCCCAAGATAGAGCTTAGAGCGGCAACCAAAGATCTAGCCACCTCTCCCAAATATTAATATGTGTTTATACATTTATATCATGTAGATACTTTACACATATATGCATTTGCCAAGTATAATAACATTGAATATGATAGCTAGATTGATATGAGGTTTTGTTTCTTTACAACTGATTGGGGTTCAAGTCCAATTTTTTAGATTTTTTGTAATTTTGTTTCACTCAGCTCCCCTATTACAAGTCACGCCAAGTTCATCTCATCGAACCCTCCTTCGTAATATTCTGACTCTACCACTTCCCAAACCTATACACCTTTTCATTTGTCTTCTCTGTAGTTTGTAAATATTTTTTTTAATAGATGAACTACTTTATCAAAAAAAATTACTCTTCTCCACAAAAGGATTGCAAGAAGATTTTCCTATCTTTATACCCATAAACCAGACTTCTTGTCCTTCTCACTATACCTTCTTGTATTCTTCCAGAGAATGTTATCCCCTTCATCCTCCCAAGGTGATCAAAAGTCAAAATTGTCTTTAGACAAAATCATTAGGGCATCATCAATCCTCACATTAGGGCATTCTCAAACCTAACCAAATATCTAACCCCATCAACAATCACCACCTGAATCCAATATTATAACTCACTTGAAGAGCTATTCCAAATTTTGAACCTCTTATCTCCCCCACTGTTGGACTCGACACATCTAACTAACATATTCTATTGGGAGCTCTCCCGATAGAGTTGCTTTGTCTACATCATTTTTTGACCCTCTTTACTTATCCGAGGGAACTATGCCATCTGCATTGTTGGAGCATCTTTTTGCACCACATTATCAGAATAACGTGATGACCATAACATTGGCCACATGGGTTCTCAACTCTAGAGTATCCTATCTTGTGTCCATCACATATATGTGTTGACTTAAGTAGGACTGCTGCTCTGGAACACGACATCTATTTCAGAGTTTAAATCTATCATAGACACAACCTCATTATTTTTTATGAGTGGATTTGGGCAGGAACAAACCAATACCTAAACCCGGTGATTGGAGGACCAACACCTAAATTGGTGGTTGGAGACCAAAAAATTACATGCTTAGCTTAAAATTTGAACTCACAACTTCTGACATAAGAAATAACATGTCAACAACCACACTAAGATTAATTTATTATATTATTATATAAAAATAAAAATATAGAATAATAATAATATCTAAGCTAAAAATCAAACTATACTATTAATAAAAAGGTTCTCGACAATAGTTCAACTTTTTATTTTACAATAGGTGTCAATTGCAGTATTAGATCGTGTGGTCTAATTGAGAATTTTTTTTATATCATAGAATAAGTTTTGGACATGTAATATATGTGCTTTATACAATAATTAATGTTGTAGTTCACTAAACACATGCATTATAGTAAGGGTACTTTTTACAACATGCTGAAGAAATGAGAAAAATCCATCTAGACACAGGTTTTGAACTTGAGACCACTTGAAGCAAAGAGCAATTCAAACCACTAAACTAATTTTATTTTATACACGACATGCATTTTTTGTTGTTCATATACAACGAATCGGGTATATACCTATTGTGTAAATGTCTTCTATTAAAACATACTACTATTACGATATGTGAAATCATGTTTTGTGATTATGGTATATTACAACATGTTAGATTAAGTTGTATAATTGTCATCTATTACAACTGTGTAACATAGACGACTATTACAATGGAATTGAACATGTTGTCATTGTAGTCTTTTACAACAATATGTTTGACCTGTGTATATAACTTATGTTGTATAATGTATATAATAAACAACACATAGATAGCTTTGTTGTACTAAATATATTAACTGCAACACAACCAACAGAACTGTTGTATTTTTCTCATTATAAAAAATACTCTCTAATAATATGATGACTTTCGATACACAAATTCAACTTCGACTATGAATCATTACATCAAGAAAGGTCTCTTAGTATTATATATTTAATAACCAATATATATATATATATATATATATATATATATATATACATATATATTTGTGCATGTGTGTGTATGTTTAGGGGTACAAATGCTTGCCCCCTTCCCCAGTTTTGTCCCTAGTTCCAAAAAACAAATGGAACAAACATCATCTTGCATGTGCCACATGAAAAGAAACCTAAAAAGTGAATTCCTTAGACAGGCTTCGGTCAAGATATTTTTCAAAACGACATTCAAAGCATTTAGATTCACTTTGCCATCGAAACAAGAATTGTTGGTGCAAACCTATTGCCCATATTCCTTTTTCCTGTAATCAACATGCATTTTTCACGAATCAGAAAATTCGACAAGTGATATGAATCCCAACTCACCATTCTTGATGGGCGGCAGGTGTACAAGTTTTAAGAGCATTACTAGAATGCTAAAAATATACTCTAGTTCTTATGCCCTAGCGTTATGATCTCAACTGTCTCATTCTATCCGAACCGTATACCATCCCTAAATTGGATATTTGGATGCATTAACGACAACAGTTACACGGGATAGAGGATCCGAATGAGAAAACCCAAGCTTGACGTCCTCCCTCTAGAAACTCAACTAAAAGGCAAAAGAAGAACAATTACAAGATTAATACCAGTCAGGAATACCATACCCTAGTCGACGACTATCCAATCGTGAACATATCCAATAGACTAAGATCGGCATATCGAAAATGATTTAGTTACACTCGCCCTTCGTCAAATTTAGGATGATGACGTGACGACCTTTAATTGGATAGGTTGGTAAAGGGTGTGTAATATGCAAATAAATTTGTTTTGCTTATAACTTTTAGACCGTGAGGAATTTTTTGACAAATTAGAAATCATTGGATTCGTTATGAAAAATGCAATCCAACAAGACTAATATTGATATATATTTAACAAAAAAATATAAAAATGACATGAATAGGTTATTCTGGGTGTCAATGAACTATTTTGGGCGTCAATTAACCGTCTTTGGGTGTCATTAGCCATTTATGGGCACCAATATAATTCTAGGTGTCAATAAACCATTTTGGGCACCATTTTAAACTTCTGGGTGTCAATGAACCATTTTGGGCGTCAATTACCTTATTTGGGCGTCATCTTTATACTTTTGGGTGTCAATGAACTATTTTGGGCATCAATTAACCATTTTTGGGTATCAGTGACCTTTTATGGGTGCCATAACATCTAAAATGCTTTATTTGGGTGTCATTTTAAACTCAATTAACCATCCTTGGGTTTCATTAGCCATTTATGGGCGTCGTTATAATTTTAGATGGTAATGAACCATTTTGGGCGCCATTTTAAACTTTTGGGTGTCAATGAATTATTTTGGGCATTAATTACCTTATTTGGGCATCATCTTTATACTTTTGGGTGTCAATGAACTATTTTGGGCACCAATTAACCATTTTGGGTGTCAATAACCTTTTATGGGTGCCATAGCATCTAAAAATGCTTTATTTGTGCGTCATTTTAAACTTTTGGGTGTCAATGAACCATTTTGGGTGTCAATTACCTTATTTGGCACCATCTTTATACTTTTGGGTGTGTAGTGCACCATTTTGGGTGTCAATTAACCATTTTTGGGTGTCAATAGCCATTTATGGGTGCCATAGCATCTAAAAATGGCAAAATAGTGCCAAAAAATGGTTAAATAGTTGTTTTGGTTGTTGATACCTTATTTGGGTGTCATATTTATACTTTTGGGTATCAATGAACCATTTTGGGCGTCAACTAACCATTTTTGGATGTCAATAATCATTTATGGGTGCCATAGTTGGTTGTAAATTAACCTATATATATCATTTTTATTTTTTTTTCTCCAAAATATGTCAATATTAGGCTTGTTAGACTACATTTTTTGTAACAAAACCAATGGTTTTTGTTTCATTAAAAAATTCTTTACGGTTCAAAAGTTATAAGCAAAACAAATTTATTTGCCTATTGCATATTTTCAAAAAAAAAACCATCCAATCAGCAGTTGCCATGTGGTGTGATTTGGGGGCTGGTTTGAAGCCGGTTTCACCCACGCATGAAACTGGGTGTGACCGTCACAAAATCTTGACTCTTAGAAAAAACTCAATTGACCATGTCGCAGCCTACAATATAGTAGTATATGATTGATGTTTATTTATTTATTGGTAATTTTGTCTGATCTGAAATTTTAACTGAAGCTCTAAAACTATGTCTCACAAAATATATAAAATTTCCATAATTGTTGGAGGATATTTGACTTATTAAGAAAATGATTATCAATAACATTTTTATGACAGAAAAATCTGTTGAAATAAAATAAAGTGTAAAGTTTGGTCAATTTGCAATTGACCCAAGTACCTTAATTGGTCTATATGAGCAGCCTAGAACACAAGGAGCTCTCATTTTTCATCACTATTGTTAGAGAAACGAAATTCTAGAGGGAGAGGAGAGCTAGGGTTTTGACCAAAAAAGTTACAGAGATGTTGACCTAGGATTTTACCATCCCCAAAATGATTAAATCAAGTAAGTTTATCTTCATTGGATAGTCATTCATGGTGAATCTACTCTCACATGTCAAGATTCCGTTTGTCCTCTAATTTGATTTGAAATTATATCAAATCATCCCCCATTTCTCACTCATAATCTCCTAATCCCCAATTCTAGGATTTCGATAGTGGGAAGGAAGAAATGGATTCAGTTGCTAGAGTTTGATTTGATTTCTAGAACTTTAGAGTTTGGCCAACGTTTTTAAGGTGCTTGTCACCTTAGGTGAGTGTTTATCACCCTCTTAAGCTTTGTATTCATGTTGAAATCCTAATTTGATCCAGCTAAAATAATCAGAAACCTTGCTTGTATTTGTTTGTGATTGGGTATTGACTTGGAAAGATATTAGGGAATCATATTCTACTAATTTCGATTATTTCTCATTGAATTCAACTTTCTTAGTTAATGATATATTGATTGAAATTCCATGGAAAAATTCTATGAATAGAGCAGTATGATGTTTCATGTGAATGTTGCCTAAAAATCATCCCAATGTCTGATATGTATGGGTTTTGAATTGACATGTATAGAGTCATACTTGAATCATATTGGAATAAATTATCCAAGTGTTTTATCAAATATTATTGATATTGAATATGATATATACATAGAGATCCATATGAGTGTCCATACTCCCTATTTATGGTTTGTGTTGTGGGACTGAATCACATGATCTAATGAATTAATGTATACTTATGATTGATGAATGAAATATGTAGAAATGGAAGCTAGGGTTCCATGTGTGTTAATATCCCTAATGAATACATGTGAATCATGATGGGATTATTGAATAATATGATTCTTATGATATGTTCGACTGAGAATAAATTCTTGAAAACCCAAGAAGTTTAGTGTTAATACGGGTATGAGTGATAAAGCTAAACTTGTATATAATTTTGTAAATGTGATGAAATGTTAAATTGTAGGTATTAATGCGTCAATTGAAGACGATGAGTCTACTAATATGATATAAGCCTAATGCATCTATTTTAGTATGATTTATAAAATATTGAGAAAACCCTCACATGATATGAGTCCTTTTATACTAGCTACATAAGAATGAATTGGGAAGAATGATTGGAGATTGATTTAAGAAGATGTAACCCAATCCATTTTTTAGATAAAGTGGGTAGTACAATAAGAGAATAGTGATCTTCTTTAATTATAACAATGACTTTGGAAGTCAATGACATGGTACATCCAATTTATTTCAAGAAACAAGATGGATAAGAATCATTGAATGGTGATGACAAGTTTTGGTCAACCAATGGTGATGACAAGTTAAAAATGAATTCATTGTAATGTATACGATGGAGTATATAGTATATATATTTGGAATAAATGAGTGTTGACCTAACTTGAATAAAATATATTAAAAATAAGATTTTGAAATGATTTCAATGAGAAAGAGAGAGAGACTTTATAACTCAAGTAAATTTTAAATGATGTGTTCCTAAAGTAGTAACGATGAAATAAAAGAAGTTAAAACTTATGTATATGAAATGAAAGGAAAATAATGAAAATTTCATATCCAAGAACCTAACCCTAATCCTAAAAGGCTATGTGATTCTAATAAACGATGATCTCAAATAAGAGATTAAGGAATGCATATGAATATTTATGAGACCCTTGATCTTTCTTAAAGTGTTGAACAAACTTATTTATCATAATTAAGTGCTTAAAACCTTAATATAACCTTTATATATGCTTTGGAATCATGTGACAAGATAGAGTTTCAAATTTGGTCCAATTTGGAAACTGTTTAAGCAAGTTATGCCATTTTATGCACATTTTGGGCTTTACTCCAATTTACCCAAATCTTTGTTTTTTTTGCAATATTTTCACATTCATTAAGTTCCTTAGATGTTCTCTTATCATTCTTAATCTTTTTCATACATGGGGCACTTTCTTGAACCTAGGTTTGGTGGTGATTCCCTTCTATGGTGAATTAGGGTTTTACCATTCATGGATGATGGAGTTGCTAAAGGTGCAACCATGGAGGCCGAAGGTTTCGCCTAATGGGGGTGTAGACCGGTGGTGCTCCTAGATGCAGGGATGTCAAAGGTTCGACTTGGAGGTGGTCAAACCGATGGTTGATGGGGGAAAATGCTACCAACTGATGGTGGGACAAAAAGTACCATTTTGCCCATTTGTAAGTGATATGTGTTGGTCGATGGGTCTTTTAAAAGTGGAGACCGAAGGCAATCCTATGCTAGATGATCGATGGATCCTATAGACATCAAGATCCCATGGTTAAGCAGTAGGAGGACCGATGGACCTGCTGCTACATGTCCATCCATGGAAGCTTTCATCCATGGACACATCGAGAGCTGCATGTACACCTCATGCTTCTTCTCTTACTTATCCTTAAGATTTATATACATATCCTTAAGCACCCAAACAAAACCTTTGATTTTCTATCTGTTCTTCTCTATCCATATCTCATCTTTACCCTACTGGTAGGTGTAGGAGCTACCCAAGGAAGAAGAAGGTGTCGATCTACTAGGTGGAAGCACCTAGGGTTTAATTTTGGTTCCTTTAGGGTTTCTAAAGCTCCCTTTTGGTGATATGGACCAAAATGTGTATCTCCTTCTTTCCTCCATTTGTTTTTTTGTTCTTCTTCCTTATACCTTCCTTCAGGTCAGAACCATGGCTTTCCATGGTAAAAGTTGTTCTAGAACTCAAGAACCTACCTTTCTTGCTTCTTTCACCTGGGGTTTTGCTTCTCTTTTGGAGTAAGGTGCTACTTGGCTGAGTTCAGACCTAAAGCTTGGGATTTCCTACCTTGTTTGTTTGAGTTTCCTACTGTTTGGGACCCGACCTTTCTTCTAGAGGTGAGTTTTATAACCCTCTTCACTTATATTGCCTACTATAAGCTTGTTAGCTCACATTCTTCCCTAAAAATGATGATTTAAGCATTAAGAAGCCAAGCTTGCTTGGGATTTTGAATTTTATTGCATTTCCTATTTCGTTTCTAGTTGTAGATGAACTTGTAACCATGTTAACGCTCTTCCTATGGTAGAATATGACTTACTTCAAGTTTTTATGATAACCGATGGTGCTAAGTACCTATCAACTGATGGTCCATTTTGGGGTTTCTAGGTTGATTTCTTGTCTAACACATGATCTGATGGTGTTGCCTTCTTGACAACCGATGGTAGTGACCAAAGTAGACAACCGATAGTGGCGACCGATGGTTACACCTTAGGTTAGTGTTAGGCTCTTTTGGAAGCTCGATGAGAAATGGTTTGGTGCTCTAATGTTGGTATCAACCAATGGTGACATTAGTTCAACACCCAATGGTGAAAATGATAGTAGAGTTGATCCTATCAATCGATGGTGACACAATGTGTCACAACTGATGGTGGATCAGGTCACCACCACCGATGTTGAGTCAAGGTTGCAAAAGTGTCTTCATTTAAGTACTAAACCAATGGTTTCTTGGTTCAATTAATTCAATGGTTAGGCATATACTCAAATTGGTGGTTTTGAATAATGAATCGAATCCAATGAATGAGATTGGATGCTTCAACATTCAATGGATTAGAATGAATCCCATAGTATTATATGTGAGTTCAAACAATATGAATTTGATGTTTTCCCCCATGTGATCAATTTAAGGATCCTATTTGTTGATCAATGATGGTTTGCTTTAGACATACAACAGATGGTGGGCTTTACTCTCACATTCGATGGTGGGTTTTATCATTGCAACCAATGGTACCATTTATGTTATAAATCAAGGGATATCTAGGGTTAGATGATGACTCTTTGTAGTCACAACTCAATGACATTATAGGTGGTTTGTTTTAGGTGTTTACTTATGTAAGAAACCAATGGTTTTACATTCTCAACAATCCATTGGTCCTAAGTTGGTGCTTGTGGTATGATTGGTATGGTTTCATTAATGTTGGAACTGATGGAGGTTTGCACTTACTTTTACAATCTTACCTTTTCCATCGTATGATTATAATTGATAATCACCATAAATAATTAATGGGTGATCCTAATGAAGTATAGGTTGTTGCACTTAATCCTAATGTAACCAATTGATGGTGATTGATTATCAACAAACTCCTTTAATTACTTAAAAAATCATCGAGTGATCTCTTATTGTTGAGTTAACCCTAGTATACTATAATGTGGTGGTAACATCTTGAATTATGTGTGAATCCATACTTGAGGACGATATGGATTGTGATGGTGATTTTTTGCCTTATGCATCCAAGATCTAATGGGAATGCTATGAGTTAGGGTTTGGGCATGAGTGATGTTTTGTAACATCAAAGTAACTTATTTTTTTGAACTTAAACCTAAAGAAAATAAATGATGGTGGATAACTATATTACCTTCCTTTAATGACTAATATAATGTTGGAATGTCCTAATGACTGATTGAAACTCTAATGAGTTAACTAGTGGTCATCATAGCTTCATGATTTATATTTTCACATGTTAAATTTGTATACTATAAGTGGGATGATGGCCAAACATACCTAGCTTCCTTATATATTGATATAATAAAGGAATTCTCTTAAATTCTAGGATAACCCTGCTATGTCAATCTACCATTCTCTTTTATTTCTTTAATGCAATATCATGTTGAGCCTATATATCACATGAGTGGTGATGATTCATTGAGTCTGGTAATAACACATGAAAAGATCATGATGATCTTGTTGGAAATGATATGATGGTCTTAATGACATTTGGGCTTGGTTGAGCCCTGAATGAGGTGTAATCCCCTTCCTGATGTGACAAGGGTTGGAACCCTAAAATTATGTGAGAAGGGTTGAAATCCTATGGTGATATGATTACATGTATAGTCTCAGGAATGGAATATGATGACATGTGTAGTCTCATGAATGACAATGTAATAGTACCATGTGATGATGTGATAAGAGAAAGTGTCTCATACATTTTATATTCCTTAAAGTTCATATATTTTTGTGCCTACTAAAAATGAATCAGGGTTTGTATGTCCATTTGTTTGATGCAGCCTTAATTAACCGAATTAGAATAATTAATCAAGAGAAATTCTAATCATGTAGTGTCGTGTGCCATAGATCCATCCAAGCATCAGAACTTGTCAGATGGTAAAATGAGTATTCCAAAGGGAAACTCATAGCGCATACTATTGAGTATGTGAGGTGCTTGTCATCCTGACTTCAAGTGTTTAGGGAGGAAGATTGCGGTCATACCTAGCCCTCTTTTGAGAATGGTTGCAGTCGTGTCTTGGTGATTATAATGTGATATGATTTTAGGACAGTTTCGATTGTAGCTCAGATAGTAGGGTATGTGTACCCACCTCCTTTAACTAGTGTTGTGATCTGTACCAAGGACATACTAGGTTGTTAGTAGCTTGTCCTTATGGGTCATTGTGGCGGACCCATACTGACCGGGGGAGAAGAAGATCTTAGGAGTCTGGATCTTCCTAAATCTTTTATGGCACTAATTTTGACTTAGTGGTGGTCAGTTCGATTTTGAGTGGTATCCTATAATTACTCATGGCTTAATAAAAGATGTAATACAGTCGAGTAGCATATTTGTTTAGGGTTATATACAATGCTTCACATTGATTGATAACCTTTTTTCTATCTTTATATAAAAATGATGATTAGTGGTTTAAGAGATAGTAGATATGCTTATGTTGTAGAAATAATTATGACATAGTTGTGTATATTCAGTAGTCATATTATGTTGATAGATGTAGTTCTATTGTTGATTATGTTGATGATGATAGTTATCATATGCAGTCATCTATGCTTATACTGCTAGCCCTACCTCTATATTAGAAATGCACATAATGATAGTCATAATTATGCAAATATTTGTGTTTTTGTTGTTAGATCTACTTATGATGTAGATCTATTCAATCTAATAGACATGCTAATGTTATTAGCCATGATTACGTTCCTAAACTTATTCTAGATAATAGAAATTTTATACTACTAGACTTGCCTATGATGTATCCATGTTTATGCCATTAGACTACCTAGAATGTTAGCAGTGCATATGTTGATTATCATGCTAATGAATATAATGGTTATATGCTCCTTTTTGTATCTTGTTAAGCATCATTACTTCTAATCTTATTTGTTATACTTGTTTAATCTTCTTAAACGATTTAATTACTTAGCCTTCTATAATCAATATCTATTTGAGAAAGTTATATCTCTCATTGGGACTGGGTCTCACCTCATGGATCACCACATCTTTTTAGGTGATCAACGACAGTGGTAGCAGACCTGTGGCAGCAAGGAACAACTGAGGTGATAGATCCTATAGTAGGTTGTTTAGTTGTCTAGTGTGTCCTACAGTAATCCCTACACTCTCAGGTCCAGTAAAAAGTTTGGATATGATGTTTTGATTGAATCAAGCTTTCAATAGCATGATTGTGATTGTATATGTGGAATATGTGGATAGTGTTCCTTTGTAGAGTTTATGTTGTGGAAAAGGCCACAAATCAATTGTCAAAGATCTTGAGCAGTATATGAAATAAAGTAAGTTGTTGGGTTTCAATGTAAATCTTTTTGAGAAATTCAAAAATGTTGGACTCGATTTTAATTTACCCTATTTTCTAGGTCTATGTTTAATTAGTGAGTAATCGTGTTTTATGTTTTGAGTAATCTCATTTAGTGTAATAGGTTCTCACATGTTAGTATCAGTGCTTTAGGTTCACTAAGCGTACATGGATACTAGGACTTAAGACTAGGATGATGTCTAAGTTAGGAACATGACATGAAAATACAATGCATACTACCTAATCTTAGTACTTGGATGCCCTGGTCAGGTACTCCAATATTGAAGAAAAGGTAAGTATGGAACTCTTAGATTGGTTTCTTTTTTATTACTCTGGTCAAGTAGTCATTTTGAAACAATGTAAAGAGCATAACAAATCATAAATCATGGAGTAAATATCTCAAGCGTACCCTAAAGAAGATGAGAATTACATCGCAATCCATCAAAACTTGAATAAATGGTAACTGCAAGATAAAGATACAACACCATGAAACCTAAATTTGAATACAAAAAAGAAAAAGAGTAGTTCTTAAATATGTAATTCAAGAAGATAATAAAGTAAAAGACATATAAGTCTATGCTAACAAAGTGAATCAAGCTATGAAATTCACATAACATGGAGAGAACTCCTAAAATAATTGTGATATGAGAAGATGAATAAGAATAATGATAGATGAATAAAGTGAAACATGAGTTAATCTTAGACCAATTTATGTGCGTAAGAAAGTGATAATGTATAATCATCCTGACAGATGAAAGAAATTAAGGAGGATTATCCTCGTCCAATGAAGAAAATGTGAAATATGATGATCTACCTCTTGGTAAGTGGTTGAAAAACATGACAACATGAAAAGACATACTCAAGAATGAGGAATAGTTAATGAGAAAAGAGCAATGAGATATGTTAATCATAATGATTCCTATGCTAATGGCTTGGAAAAGGTAAAATGACACATAAAAAGTGTAACCATCATGGGGAAGACAGAATTGGTTACCTTTTGCTTGTGACCCCTGGATAATGCTTTTGTGATGTGGGAAGTGTGTTTCTCTCTGTGTTCCTTCTTTTTGAGGTGTATCCTTTAGGTGGATCTCGTGCCACTTGGTATGCATGGATTCATCGTAATCCTATGATGGATATCTTGATATGATGTGTGGTTGCCTTGGCCTATAGTTCCAAGGTCTTTCTGCTTTATAATGAACATGCTTTTTGACCCTTTTTAGAGTTAGGGGGATTCCTCAGATATGTTATTATTCGATTATGATGTTGAGGAAGAGTATGAGACCAGTGTATGAATTCCTTATAACATCAGAGGTAGATACCAAGGTAATGAATCCTATTATCCAATATGTATCAACATTATGGGAAGTATGTGGAGGTTGGAGATGTTTATAGATTAAACTTTCCAAGTGTTCCTCTCCCTTAGAGAGAGAGAGAGTTAATGATGATCCTAAACATGTTGTTTGGAAGGAAAAAGTGTGATTCTATAATGTTGTGTATGGTCTTCTAATAGCTGGGTAAGACCACTACCAATGATAGATGGTTTGTTGATCAGCATGGCATGTGATACCGAGTTCCTTTAAGATAAACCTTGGATAAGAATATCAATGGATAAGAATTTGAGTGGATGACATAAGTTACATGACCATGATGTGTTTAGGGTTATGTTTTTTAGACTAACCAATGTATCAATGTCATTCATAAATAAGAGGAGCATAGTTCTAAGGACATGTCTAATAAGTTGTGAAAAGATTTGAATGATGACATCTCAAACTTATCAGAGATTGTCACTAGCATGGTTAACATCCTTGCTAAACCTTAAGAATGTTGAAGCAACTATACTTATGTGTATCAAGTTCAACAATAGTGAGTTGGGGGTTAATTAGAGTATCCTCTTAGAGTTATGATACATCTGCTAATTAGTGTGTTGTGTGAATCTTGGTAAGATGAAGACAGTGTTGTTGCCCTACCCCTAACAAGGTCAATCGGGAAGTTATATTTGTTAATGGGTGCAGACAAGTGTATGATTCTTCAATGAGAAAGATGGCCAGTCCACCATTGATATGATTAAAGAATCTTCTAAGAAAATTAGCCTTATAGTTCTTGACAATTAGGGAATTCTCACTTGATTGATTGAGTTTCTAATTACAACAATCAATAATGGAGAATGGATATGAAACCTTGTAAAATTACACATGATAAGAGATACATGATGTTCCATGTTTGGTAAGAGTCAGTAAGTATGGCCTCTAAGTGGTGTGGTACAACAAATAGAATAGTTTAGGATGACAGATAGAGTCCCAAGTTGAAAGGTAATACCAGACTTGTACATGATCAACAATCTTCATCTAAAGAAGTTACTGACAACACATATATGAGAAATAACATGCTAAAGGCAATGAACGGGCATCCTGAACCACAACATGAACAAGAAGCCCAGGAAGAAGAACTTGCAGACACAGCCACATCTCCAATCATGACGGGATGACCACCCCTGGGTTTGAAGGCCCATTGCCTACACATTTCAGGTATATTCTAAACCCTACCTGATGATCTCTCTCTACACATATTGTGATATGATCTCATCTTTCACAGAAAATCTTTACCATGATCACCCTAGTGATCCTACTACACAGACCATCGACTCTCCTAACCATGACCCTGACCATCCATGGACCCTTGTCACCAGGAAAAAACCCTACCCACACAAACGTAATAGATGTGAAAAATGCCTACAAGTTGGTCACCTCCATTGGCAATGTTGGAACCACATCTGATGCTTCTCCTTCTCCTGAGATAGCCACATTGCCAGACTCTACCCTCAACCGTGTTAGGGATGGAGATCACATCCCTTTCAAACATCTAGCATGCTTCTTCCATGCTCTAAAAACCCACTTGCAAGAGTGTCATCCACCTTTACATTTACCTCAACTTGCCTGTTGACACACAAAGCTGATAACTATATCTTTTGTAAAAATTCCTTTTGCTCCCTTCTCAAATATCTTACACCACATGACCATATATCCACTCTAAACCCTACCAAATCTATCTCCACATCTCTTCACCCCCTCCTCTCAAGTTATACATTTTAACAAGAAGCACTCTTCATCTCAACTTGACTAAGATAAGCATTATTTTCATCTAGCAAGCAAATATTAGCATGTTCAATGTCATATTTTTCTATATACAAATTATCAACAATTCTAACAAGATTTTTCTTTTTCCTTTTAGGAGACTTAAGGTGAACGAGTAGCATGAATAATGGTAATCAAAGATTCTTTATCTAAAGATTTTAGATTTACCTCATTTGAGACTTCACGTGTTGGGGCCATGAGAGCAAAATTACATTCTCCATATTCACTAGAGCTTGAGTTAGATCCTTCACTTGGATCTTCACTTGAGCTAGAGTTAGAGGAGTCACTAGAGATTTTGTCACATTTCTCCTTATTCTTATACTTCTCTTCTCTTGTAATAACATGTCTTTTTTCCTTCTAGACAATATTCCTTGAACGGACCCTTCATTCCACATTTGAAGCATCGGGTTGTGGAGGAGGAATTTCCTTTATATAATCTACCCTTAGAGTACATGGTATCCTATTTAACTTGATAGTATCAAGTATTTTGACCAAGATAATAATCAATTTGTGCTTTGATTTTAGAATTCTTCATTCACTTGAGCTCTTTCTGTTCTTCTCTTTCCTCTTCCTCTTGCTTGTCAAGTGAAACTTCATGGGTTTGTAGATTTCCTATGAGCTATTTAATAGGAATATGTGACGTCCCCGGATTTCGACTTCTCCAAACCCTATTGGGAATGAGAGCCCATAATCCGAAGACATCAAACAATCATATCAGAAAGCGATGCAGAAGCAATAATACGCATACATGAACATACAACCATAACATACTCAACATTCAACATGTATTTTTATACAAAATGAAATTATTACAAAATGCTTTACATTTACATATTGAATGAAAATTCTACAATCTATGAACATGTATGCTAACTAGGATCTTCACAATAGGTACAACCTAAACAACTTGCTCACATCCTGTACTTTTCCTCCCATGCTATCTCTAAACCTAAAACATACGTGAAACAACAAATCAGCACACAAGGTGTTGTGTACGTGGGAAGAAAGATACATATATTTATGGCTTGCATAATTTTTGAAAAAGATTTGCAGAAGGAAGGAAAATCACATAAAACACTTCTTTATTAAGCGAAGTACGCCAATTTAAGTCATTTTCCTAGATGAATTGCATTATCAAGGTGGACTAGTACCAAAACATAAATATTGGGCCCATCCCCGTGTACCAAGTACTCTAGGGAAACTCCCCGTACACCGTGTGCTCTAGGGAGGTGTACTAGCCAACATTAATCCATTCCCTCGTAAGGGGGATAATGAACACCTTAAATAACTACAAAGCATCTACTTATCATTTATGTTTACAAGTGATAAAACATCGAGTACTATATAGTTCTACTACATCCAATATTTGCAAATAGAAGAGAGCATACATACATATCATGATTGCAAGCAAGAAAACCATAGTCATATACTTAAATAAAACCCACGTACCTGAGTTCAGAGATTCTAACTTATCCTTGATCATCTAGAAGTCTGGTTATCACCTGGTTAAGATAAGACCACATACTATCATCAGATTCTCATCATCTTAACCCTAGTCGTGTTCATTAGGGTTCATATTATCTCATTAGGATATTCCAACATTTACTTGCATTATTGTCTTATATTTATCTTACTGATGTCATTTTCCAGATTATGATTCATTATCTGAATATTAGGTTCCATATCCTTTTTGTTGCACATAATAACCCTAGGTTACATCATTAACCTAGATTAGGGTTTTATAGCATGCATTAAGATTCATCTTCATATAACATAGATTCTGTTCATCATTATGATCTCATAATTATATATTATATCCCAGTTACAGATATGAGGGTATTCTGTAAGTTTCATCATTTATCAAGCACGTATGCATTAATTACAATTTATATAGGGTTATTAGCCCTAATTAGTCATATTAAGCAAATTACATGACTTCATGTCATAAAATGACCATAACTGACATACGGTGCATTATAAACATGGTTATGGACTTACTGACATTTTTCCATAATTTAATATCATCACTTGATATTTATTTTCCATTAAACAAGTATTACATGTCGTATATGATATTGCTAATATTAAAGCATAAAAAGTCTGATATTAAGCTTTCATGTTGTTCTACATATTTTTATGAGAATTTTGATACCTTGTTTGCATTTTTCTGATAATCGAGCTAATTACTGTGATGTAAAGAAGATCTGAGCATTTACTGAATTATTACCTTAATCAGCCAATGGGAGCTCGCCACGTGGCCACTAGGTCTGGCGCAGCTCCTTTGCTTGCTGTGGCCGGTTCTCTTGGTCTGGGCCGGGTTCTCTAGCGGTTGAGCCGGCCGGTCAGGGATTGAGCCCGATTCATCTTGGTCTGCCCTAGTCTACGCGATCAGTCCCAGATGGGACTTCGATCTGCAGAGCGCCGCCGTGAGGGAGATGCTCCGGTGAGGATTGGTTAACGGAGGACGGTCCTGTTGGCTTGGTTGAGGGCGGCCTCACCTCCGCTGAAGCAAACCGAAGAGGATCGGCCGGTTTTGGAGGTGCGGCGTTTTCTGGTCTGCTGAACCACTGAGCAGGTGAGAAGGTCACCGGCGGCCGAGGGTTGGAGGGTTTCAGGTGGTTGGAGGAGGCAAAAGATGGCCGGGAAGCACCTTCGAACCGTGTTGAAAGTGATGGCGAGGAGAAAATCGATGGGGCGAGGTCGTGAGGGTGTTGCCAAGGTGGTGCAGCAGCGGAGAGAAGATCGACTTGGGGGACGTTCTTGGAGATCGGTTGTTTCGAATTGAGCTTCCTAGAAGTCTAAAGGAGGTCGGGCGAAGCCGTTGGAGGCCTTTTGTAGGCTCTTGAAGCTATGGGCAGTGAAGCCCTAAAACTCCACCGTCGGAGTGAGAAGATCAGGAAGGTCGGAGGTTAGGAGGGCACATCGGCGCATGAAACTCGGTCGTTGTTGGGATAGGTGGCCATGAAATCGCGAGACGAAGTCATCTCGTCAGGCGAAAGGTGGAGAAAAGGGGGTGAGGTGGCGACTTGCTGATGCACGGACCTGTTCTCACCTCCCCGCCCTTTGCGGGAGGTTGAAGATGGGTCCTAGACCCTTGGATCAGCACGGGAAGCTGAGGCCGTGAATCGGATGGCTAAGGGTCGGCCCTTAGCTAAGTGATTCATTCCCAGCAGCTAATGGGCCGCGTGACAGATATATTTCATCAATAAAAACCAAATCTTAGGTCCTAGGTTGGCGATTTATGAAATATATACATCAATTTCAACTGCTCATATCTCTTAATTGGATGATCCAATTGCCACAAAATTTTAGGTGTAGCTTTATAAAGTCATGATGTAGCTGTGTCGTAAATTTGGGAATGAAATTCGAAGGTTAGGCATGGTTATTGACTAAGCACATTAAAACCTAAAGTTCACCTACATGTGACACTTTGGGTTTTACATTATGCTAATTTGGTAGGACATTTAGTCAAGGTTGACACCAGAACTTCAACATTGGTTCAAAAGTATATAATTCCTCAAAAGAATTTATTTCTTTACTCAACAGATCACTAAATGAAAGATTGGTCTCATGAGAGCTTAATCAATTAGTAAGAGTATTCCTTCATAATTGAATTCAATTAAGCATCATAGTCCTCCATCATATCTCAAATCACCTAGTTTAGGTGAAGGAATTCATGATTGTATAACCAATTCCTCAATTTGGTATTTGGACATCTTACATAGAATGCTTGTCTCTCAATTATTGTATTAGTTATTAAAACTCTAAAATCTAGGTTATCACATTCACCCCACCTTATTTGGAATTTCGTCCTCGAAATTCAACTAATCACGTCCTTAATGGCTATTTAGCAGTTCAACTTCACATACATCATCATTGCTTAGGTTTTAAGACCACCATAATTGCATGCACTCTAAGTTGTCAGCTTAGGGTAGATCCTTGGGTGTGTCCACCCCACCTTATATACGTGGAAGCATCACTTAATGTCTTAGCCATGACATTATGATATCTTAGGGTTACATCACCTCTAAGGGTACAAGTTTTTCTCATACTTGTGAGGTTCAAGAGGAATTCATCTATATGTCATGGTATTTAGATTATATAAATCTAACATTATTAATATGTCTTATGATCAACATCTTACAATGATTTCAACATTAGAGGAAATTTATCTTCTTCCTTGATATTAGGATTGTTCTACATAAGGAAGGCTTATATAACATGCTTGACCATTAGGGTTTCACCCTATGGTGTGATATTCATACTCAACTTAGAAGCATACATTGAGAAGGATTAAAGTTATGAACTATATTCCTGATCATATATCCTACGATCCAAAAATATCTTTATATCAAGTTCATGAGTTCAAAAATTTTTTTGTCTTGTATGTATTATGTGAAGGGAAAAAGAGAATATACTAATTTATTCCATGATCTCAACATCATATCTTTCATGTTTCATATGAAGGGAAAGATAATATTTTATTGTCAAACTTATAATGATTTCAAACTTTGGTACTACATGTATGATATAGGGGGGAATATAGAATAGGTCAAGCTTATACGAGTGACTCCTCGCATATAAATCATCTATATAGCTCAAGTGAGGTTTCTATCATCATATATTAAGAAAGAGAAGAAGAAGGGAGAACATGTATTTTGAGTATCTTTTGCACAAAGAATCATACTCTCATAACTAGAGTTCATATATTACCTCACTTGCAACTAATGATGAGATCCTCAAAATATGTCACTCTAGCTAGGACCTAACTCAGCCAAAGGATTGACTTTATCATATGGGTCATCTACCCATCCTTTTCTTTTACCCAATTCTCGCATATAGATTTGAATCATGCAACATGACTCAACTCATGTACTTAGGAGTAACCCAGCTTAGGACACATCATTTCACATATTTTCATATATTGTAGGGTAGGTCCATTGACCCTCTCCTTGTGGGTCTCACTCTCTCTGGAGTTCACCACATATCTTGTCCTAACACTAGAGGTCCTCCTTTGTAAAAGAGCTTGAGGCTCATGCACACTCATCTCCATCTTAACTTAACTTATCTTAAGTAGGAAAAGGGAATGTACTTTCATCATCAAGATTTTGCTTAAATTCTCCAAAATTGGATTCAACTAATATACAACTTAAACCTATATAAGGAAACTTATACCATCAGAGATCAAACTTAGATAAGATTTCACATGCTTATTTCCTTTGTCCTTCTTTGTCTATCTATCTATCACATAACCTTATGAGGCTCTAGACATCTAATCTAGATCTATTCTCTCTTCTAGACGGATGTCACTCCCTTTCACTTAGATTGCATGAACACTAACTACTCTCCAGTGTGAGGGACACATTTTTATATTTACATATAGGTAATAAAATATTATATAGTTTTTCTCCGAGAAAGAAGACGTCAGAGAAAACACTCGAGGCTCGAGCCGATTGGAAAACAAAACCAAATCAGCAAAACCGGGTGTCCCACACACAGTAGATAGTCTAGTGTCATGTAACCTAGTGAAATGGTGAGAACGAGATGTAGACTAGTGTAGCTACCCAATACATATGAGCTCTATATATAAAGGGTTTCAGACACTTGTCTAAACCTAGTTCTCAAACATCTAGGTTCTAACCTAGAGGCTAGGTCAAACCTTATTCCTATAGAACAACTTACTAAGTTTCTAAGGTTTAAAGTGAGAGGTGAGATTTAGGTTTAATGTTTCATGGTGAGCAATTGTCAGGTGTAGCTAATGTTCATGCTCGGATACCAACTGTGACGTCCCCGGATTTCGACTTCTCCAAACCCTATTGGGAATGAGAGCCCATAATCCGAAGACATCAAACAATCATATCAGAAAGCGATGCGGAAGCAATAATACGCATACATGAACATACAACCATAACATACTCAACATTCAACATGTATTTTTATACAAAATGAATTATTACAAAATGCTTTACATTTACATATTGAATGAAAATTCTACAATCTATGAACATGTATGCTAACTAGGATCTTCACAATAGGTACAACCTGAACAACTTGCTCACATCCTGTACTTTTCCTCCCATGCTATCTCTGAACCTAAAACATACGTGAAACAACAAATCAACACACAAGGTGTTGTGTACGTGGGAAGAAAGATACATATATTTATGGCTTGCATAATTTTTGAAAAAGATTTGCAGAAGGAAGGAAAATCATAGAAAACACTTCTTTATTAAGCGAAGTACGTCAATTTAAGTCATTTTCCTAGATGAATTGCATTATCAAGGTGGACTAGTACCAAAACATAAATATTGGGCCCATCCCCGTGTACCAAGTACTCTAGGGAAACTCCCCGTACACCGTGTGCTCTAGGGAGGTGTACTAGCCAACATTAATCCATTCCCTCGTAAGGGGGATAATGAACACCTTAAATAACTACAAAGCATCTACTTATCATTTATGTTTACAAGTGATAAAACATCGAGTACTATATAGTTCTACTACATCCAATATTTGCAAATAGAAGAGAGCATACATACATATCATGATTGCAAGCAAGAAAACCATAGTCATATACTTAAATAAAACCCACGTACCTGAGTTCAGAGATTCTAACTTATCCTTGATCATCTAGAAGTCTGGTTATCACCTGGTTAAGATAAGACCACATACTATCATCAGATTCTCATCATCTTAACCCTAGTCGTGTTCATTAGGGTTCATATTATCTCATTAGGATATTCCAACATTTACTTGCATTATTGTCTTATATTTATCTTACTGATGTCATTTTCCAGATTATGATTCATTATCTGAATATTAGGTTCCATATCCTTTTTGTTGCACATAATAACCCTAGGTTACATCATTAACCTAGATTAGGGTTTTATAACATGCATTAAGATTCATCTTCATATAACATAGATTCTGTTCATCATTATAATCTCATAATTATATATTATATCCCAGTTACAGATATGAGGGTATTCTGTAAGTTTCATCATTTATCGAGCACGTATGCATTAATTACAATTTATATAGGGTTATTAGCCCTAATTAGTCATATTAAGCAAATTACATGACTTCATGTCATAAAATGACCATAACTGACATAAGGTGCATTATAAACATGGTTATGGACTTACTGACATTTTTCCATAATTTAATATCATCACTTGATATTTATTTTCCATTAAACAAGTATTACATGTCTTATATGATATTGCTAATATTAAAGCATAAAAAGTCTGATATTAAGCTTTCATGTTGTTCTACATATTTTTCTGAGAATTTCGATACCTTGTTTGCATTTTTCTGATAATCGAGCTAATTACTGTGATTTAAAGAAGATCTGAGCATTTACTGAATTATTACCTAAATCAGCCAATGGGAGCTCGCCACATGGCCACTAGGTCTGGCACAGATCCTTTGCTTGCTGTGGCCGGTTCTCTTGGTTTGGGCCGGGTTCTCTAGCGGTTGAGCCAGCCGGTCAGGGATTGAACCCGATTCATCTTGGTCTGCCCTGGTCTACGCGATCAGTCCCAGGCGGGACTTCGATCTGCAGAGCGCCGCCATGAGGGAGATGCTCCGGCGAGGATTGATTAACGGAGGACGGTCCTGTTGGCTTGGTTGAGGGCGGCCTCACCTCCGCTAAAGAAAACCGAAGAGGATCGGCCGGTTTTGGAGGTGCGGTGTTTTCTGGTCTGCTGAACCACTGAGCAGGTGAGAAGGTCACCGGCGGCCAAGGGTTGGAGGGTTTCAGGTGGTTGGAGGAGGCAAAAGATGGCCGGGAAGCACCTTCGAACTGTGTTGAAAGTGATGGCGAGGAGAAAATCGATGGGGCGAGGTCGTGAGGGTGTTGCCAAGGTGGTGCAGCAGCGGAGAGAAGATCGACTTGGGGGAGGTTCTTGGAGATCGGTTGTTTCGAATTGAGCTTCCTGGAAGTCTAAAGGAGGTCGGGCGAAGCCGTTGGAGGCCTTTTGTAGGCTCTTGAAGCTATGGGCAGTGAAGCCCTAAAACTCCACCGTCGGAGTGAGAAGATCAGGAAGGTCGGAGGTTAGGAGGGCACATCGGCGAATGAAACTCGGTCATTGTTGGGATAGGTGGCCACGAAATCGCGAGACGAAGTCATCTCGTCGGGCGAAAGGTGGAGAAAAGGGGGTGAGGTGGCGACTTGCTGATGCACGGACCTGTTCTCACCTCCCCGCCCTTTGCGGGAGGTTGAAGATGGGTCCTGGACCCTTGGATCAGCGCGGGAAGCTGAGGCCGTGAATCAGACGGCTAAGGGTCGGCCCCCAGCTAAGTGATCCGCTCCCAGCAGCTAATGGGCCGCGTGACAGATATATTTCATCAATAAAAACCAAATCTTAGGTCCTAGGTTGGCGATTTATGAAATATATACATCAATTTCAACTGCTCATATCTCTTAATTGGATGATCCAATTGCCACAAAATTTTAGGTGTAGCTTTATAAAGTCATGATGTAGCTGTGTCGTAAATTTGGGAATGAAATTCGAAGGTTAGGCATGGTTATTGACTAAGCACATTAAAACCTAAAGTTCACCTACATGTGACACTTTGGGTTTTACATTATGCGAATTTGGTAGGACATTTAGTCAAGGTTGACACCAGAACTTCAACATTGGTTCAAAAGTATATAATTCCTCAAAAGAATTTATTTCTTTACTCAACAGATCACTAAATGAAAGATTGGTCTCATGAGAGCTTAATCAATTAGTAAGAGTATTCCTTCATAATTGAATTCAATTAAGCATCATAGTTCTCCATCATATCTCAAATCACCTAGTTTAGGTGAAGGAATTCATGATTGTATAACCAATTCCTCAATTTGGTATTTGGACATCTTACATAGAATGCTTGTCTCTCAATTATTGTATTAGTTATTAAAACTCTAAAATCTAGGTTATCACAGAATATCACCAAGAGACTTTGCTTCTTCAATAGAAGTCCCCTTGGATTCCCACCTTTAGGGAGATTTCTATGGATCTTTGAGTTGATCTCTCCTCTAGCAATAATATGACCTAGGATGGCAAGACTATTTACAATTATGTTGAGCCTTGAGTACATATCTTCCACCCTTTCCATCTTTGCCATCTTGAAGTTTTCAAGAAGCCCTTATAGCATGTAGACTTTGCTTTCCTTCACTTTTTTGTCCCCTCATAAGTGACACATAGCTTTTTCCATACCTCATAGGTCGTCTCACATGAAGAAATCTGATTGAACTCGATGGGGGAGATGGAGGAATAGAGAATGTTGATGGCTCTTGCATTCGAGGATGCTTTCTTCACGGTAACTTCATCCCATTCTTCTATCTTTGTCTATGGTAGCTTATATGGAAGGTTAATCATTCTCTATAGCTCAATACTTGATCCTTGGATGTAGAATTGCAACCTTATCTTCCAATAGAGGATGTTTCTCCTATCAAAAATTGGAATGTTGATGAGGCATCTCCCACCTTGATAATTGCCAATCTTCTCCTACTTGTAGAAGTATGTTTGGAGAAGACCCGCTCTGATACCACTTGTTGGATCAAAGGTCTCTAGAGGGGGTTAATAAAGATAAAAAACACTTAAACAATACTCATTAGAACTTCCAATTATATCACAAGATAGGGTTGCTAATATGGAATTGGAATGCAATTAAACATTCATAACAAAGGATGAGAGAGATTGAACAAGCACAATAGCACAAGCTATGTAGAGTGGTTCCAAATCTCCAAACTAGGAGAAAGTCAGTCCACTACCTAAAGAGGTCAGGTTCTAGGATTTTGCAACAACTGCATACTTATATTTCACTATAAGACATACAATATGTGACCTTCCTTTTTCTGGGCCAAGGATACCTAGTCTTCCCTTTAAGGAGAAAGGAGGTGACAACCTACCAAATTACTTACCTATCCAAGACTGAGTACTTACCCACTTTTACAAGGAGTCTTCTGCCTTCACTAAGGTCTTACCCACTCTTGCAATAGTCTTCTTCCTTGGAGGAATCACCCACTCTTCTAGAGTCTTTAGCCTTTGACTTCACCCTCGCTGAGGAGAAGCTTTCACCAAGGGACTCCTTCCCTTATTTTTAACTTCTCTAAGCCAAGAGAGAGAATCTTCATCTTCATCTTCATGGTAGAAAAGAGATATTGGGAGGTGGAGGAAGTGAGAGACTCACAAGATATACATGTAGGACTAGCTCTCTTACAAATCTCCTACACACTCTAATGGATGTAGCAAGTGATTAAGCTTAAGACTAGAAGTAGGATCTTGGAGATACTCAACTATAATATAGGGACCTTCATAGTGCTTGGATAACCATGGGATGAAGCCCAATCGGTCCTATTTATACTTGGGGATGCCTACTAGCCAGTGGGAACACTTAAGGGCGAATTCTAGTCATTTGGGGTGTTGCAACGGATCTATTTTTGATGTTTGCAACAACTCTAATCGCTAGAAATACTTTTTCTTTACACTTCATAGAGTACATTCGGTTGAGTTTACTTTTGGGAAACTCGGTCAATAGCACTATGTGACAATTCAAATTTGAGTTGTAGGTCGAGTTTATCTTGGATGAAATTTGATCAATGGCTTAAATCTAGTTTGCATGTGCAGGTTGTCAGTCGAGTTTGTCCTGGGGAGAACTCGGACGAACCTAACAAATTCTCAGACCCATCTTAGGCATCAGTCGAGTTTCTAAGAGGGAAACTCGGTCGAACAGACTGTCTGTGATGCATTTTGAAAATTGTCATTAAAGTGCTTAAACATTCAATTTAGATGCTCCTAATTTTTTTAATTTCATTACAAGTCATAGAATCATTACAAGTGATTTACAATATGATTCTAATGGATTTTGTTCTCCAAGTTAGGATGTGCAAGTTAGGGCATTTGGAGTGTGTCTATACCTTATACAAACATACTCAAGTAGAAGTATTAGACACAAATAAGTGAAATGGTTAGTTCATGAAAACAAGGGTTTGGTCAATTAGAGTTGGAGTCAACATCCTCCCCTTTTTTGAAGATGACAAACCATTCCATTAATGTATTGAAAGCATGTAAGTAAAATGATACCTTTAGAGAAATATAGGGGTTTTAATAGAATTGAGTTGATATGCTTTCCCTCAATTGATTCCCATGGAGTTCTCATACTCCCCCTAAATTGATGATATTTCTCATGCATGGTTATCTTTCATAACATTTATAGAAACTATGTCTTCTACACATATATGTTCTACATATATGTCTTCTCCCCTTTACATCTCCCATTACATACTACTTGTCTTCTCCCCCTTTTTCAATTCAAAAAGTGAGGGAATGAAAACACAACTTGTTAGTAAAAGAAGATACCAACTATCAGAAAGGAGAGTAGAAGAGAAAAAACTAGGGCCTTGTCCAAGCATAGTATATAAAGCAAATCAAGACATGCATATGAACAACCCAAAAACTCTATCAATAATCAAGTAAAATTAACAAAAAGTTCCTTGAAATTATAACATAATGTGCTACAGAAAACCAACAAAACATGATTTTGACCCTCAATAATATCTTAACTTACACATTCACCTTATACTTGCATGAGAACAAAGTCAATTAATTAGTGATGAAACTCTAGAGAAACTGATACAAATTGTTATTTAAACAATTCTTTTGATTATTAAAATGCATTTATAGTCATTAGTATATGTAATAAGATGTACGGATCACTTATTCAACGTTTCCCTTTCTAAAATAAGTAGTGAACAAAACTAACATTTTGAAAGAAATTCGTCCAAATACACATGTGAAAGAAATGATATCATCCAAAATAGAGAACAATGCACAAGATAACAATGCAAGAGTGGATTGTTAGGAAGATGTGAATCCAATTCATAGAAATTAGAGAGCAAACTTAACATCTGGTCTATCTTCTTTAATAATTTCAACACGGGCTTCTATGTTCTTACATCATGGTATGCAATAAATTAATTAAATCATTTGAAATCAAGAATAATTTATAGAAATCAAACTTTGTAGATATTTTTGTATATTGTATGTTCGATTATATATAAGCGAGAAAAAAAGTTAATTGATAGATGTCTTTGGAGGATGCAAACTAAGTCTATTCAGAGTGATACATCTAAATCAACATGTGATACTCTTGGTTCGTGTCACAAGAAAATGACGGCATATAATTCACAAACCAATAGGTAAAACCAATTTTGTGGTTGCAACTTTCATAGATTCTAAGGTCAATATTATGTCTAGCTAATACTTTATAAAATTTTACTGTACATTCTTAATTTATTAAATGATTTACTATTAAAGAGTGATAAGATCCAAGAAAGAGTTTTACATTATATGCAACAAAATATGATGCGACGCTCACTATAGGGAATATTTTGTCTTGAAATCTATCACCATAATAAAACATCTATTTGGTTTCAAAATCATTCATTTTGATTTCATGATAGATATCAATGACCATTCCACAATAATAGAAGTACAATATGACAAAACAATATTATATCATGTGAACCACATCAACAAATAGATATGACAAGCTCAATAAAACTTGAAAATAAAGCTCTAATCGGTATGTAACACATTTTAGCATAGTATTTTTCATTATATATTCACTTAATAAATTACAATGGATTCATTTGATTTATATAGAATTATTTGGAAGTTACAATCAAGAAGCATGTCTACTCACACTCCATGTCATATACCAAGATTAGATATTATAATCTTGAAAGAAACATACAAAAATTTTATCTCATTTATCTTTTTTTGTTTGTAAACTATCAATCTTGTCTAACTTTTTAAAATGAACTTCTAATGAATATGATTATCACTTAGTTATTGATGTAAAGAAAAATAACCTTTTCTAGAAACAATATTTAAAATTAATATATATAATGGAATTCGTTTTCAAAATAAATTGAACTTACTTATATGTTAGATATAATTGTAACAGAGATTACTTTTTCAGATAAATATTGTGTTGCGACTATTGATTATTTAGATCTTTTTTTTGTAAGCAAATGACCTTCTCGAGTTTTAGATATTAGAAAAATCATTAGCTAATGTTGAATATATATATATATATATATATATATATATATATATATACATACATACATACACATACACTTTGAAAACTAATTCCAATAAATTTTATCACAATAATATATTTTAATGTTGAAATAGGTTTTCTAGGAAACAATATAGGGCAAGATACCAATAGTTTTTCAACCTTACAACATGGACCAAATGGATAATACTGCTCAACTCATGAATATCAATGATGTTGTTTTACATGCACAAAAAGCAATTGAGAAGGTAACATTAAACTTTCAGTGATATCTAACACATAACTCTACTCCATTATTTTATTTCTTTCTTAAACTAATCTACTACAACTTCTATACTTCATAATCATAGCCACCGTCAAAAGTGTTTCAACTAATGATGAAATATTTTATGAGTATTGTCAATCATGTTCAAAACAAATCAAGTTTGTATGAGGTTGTACTCAATGTTATCATTGCATTGTCATCAAATGTTTTACAACAATGAAGTATTTTCAATGAACACATACTTACTATTTATGTACAGTAAAAAAGGGATGAATTTTTGTCCAGAAGTTTCCTTTTGATAGTTTAAAGATAAAAGCCAATATTCTTAATTAAAGTGGTGATGCATATTTCTAGGCATTGGAATTGAAACACAATTAAAACTCCTTAGTAAGGTTATGTAACATCTGTTAGATATGTTGTTGGCTTCTGCAAATTCACTACTAACATTCAAAATAAAAATGGTTTATCAAATAATTTTATCTTTTATTTATCATTTGATCTTTTATTATTAAATATTAGGATGAAAGTCAAAATTATATTGATCAAATATTTGAAGAATAGTTGGCAGAATGTACACTTTTAGCTATGCTTAAGCAAACAACCAATGGCACACAATGAATCAAGACTTAACTGTCACATCTTTTGCTCCAGATCCACTATAGTCTTTTGCAAGCCCAACATACAAAGTATTTCTTCAAGTTATGCCGCCATCTTGTTTCTTCAAAAGCAACTTAAAATTTGAAACTTTAAATTTTAACACCTTTTTCTGTACATCCAGAATCTTTTGAGTAAGCTTATAGTCACTATCTACACATGACTAAAAAAGGATGCTCAAAGCAAGACGAGCTTCATATTTTGTCTTGTAAATGGAGCCCATGTAATACATATCTACTTTAGGTTTATTTTCTAAACCTACCTAATTAAGAATCATTATAGATTTATATATGCTTAATGGTTTCTTATCATGTTGCATTATGAGTTTCTGTAGAAACTTTCATGTGTTTGTCCATCTCTAACAATTCAATTTAAGAAATTTAGTCATATCATACACTCATGTCTCTCGATGTAATAAATGTTCAAACCACCTTTCTGCATGCGGGGCTATATAATGAAGGTCTAGGTCCTTTGTTGTTGTCAAACAAGAGTAACTAGCATCATCTTAGATTGGAGGCCATGTGCTAAACTTTAAATGAGGCCCCCAAGTAACTAGAAAAAACACAAACTACAAAATAACAAAAAAAATTGTTCAAATATTATTTCTGTTATTATTTACAATACAATAAAAAATATTAAACTTTGACGTTAACAGCTTGTTTGGTGCGTGGTGAATGGAGGGGGGAGGGGAAATGCTTAATTTGTTTGGTTGTGCATGATGAATGGGAATGGGAGGGAATGGAGGGTAAATAATCAAGTATATTTTCAGCCAATTTTCTCCCCACCAAATCAGAGTGAAGACAAGGATAAGGGGAAAGACTTGGCGAAAAAATCATTATAAAGCTTGGAGGAAAATATCAAATGTGGAGGGAAAATATAAATAATATGGCATGAAATACTTATATAACTCACAACCAATGAGAATAAAGAGAATGTAGTTTGTCACCT
The DNA here is from genome assembly GCA_963693085.1 of Alisma plantago-aquatica. Classification (NCBI taxonomy): domain Eukaryota; kingdom Viridiplantae; phylum Streptophyta; class Magnoliopsida; order Alismatales; family Alismataceae; genus Alisma; species Alisma plantago-aquatica. The sequence continues at coordinate 25,522,540 of OY856412.1, read as the reverse complement.
CACATGGAGGGATATACAAAATATTAGGAGAAATTTAGTGGAAAATTTTTGAAAGAAAAATAAAAAATAATAGGAAACTAGAATAAATGCAGTGCACAATTTCGAAGGAACCTTAAAAATTCAGAAAGAAAACGTTGTTAGAGAATACAAAAAGTTTGAGATAAATAAAAATTATAAACATAATAACATAAGGAAAAATAAAAAGTGGAGGAAATTGTTGAGGTAAGTAGAAGACTATTATAAGTTATTAATTGATTTATTGCCAAACTCCCAAAATGTACAATTCAACGACGTTAGATATGAGAAATATATCTTGTTCATTAACAAAACAATTATGTGAATAATGTTGTTTTGATCATGAGACATGCAGGTTTAGTTTATTGTAATTTTTCAGATATTAATATATGTGTGGTATATGTAACCTTTTGCAATAACATGGCTTGTTAAAAAAGTGACATGTTTTTTTATATTTTTTACGTTCTCTCCCTTTCCCCTCCTCATGCTAACCAAACAGACTAAAATATGTGTCCGCTCCCTTACCCTCCCTTCCCTTCCCCACCCCTTCATTCACCACGTACCAAACATAGCATAAAAGTACAACTTTTTTGGCATTCTTCAAAATAAAATCATTGACAAAATCTTCATACATTCCAAAATATCATTTTTAATTGTAATCAGAGACAATCCACTAAGCCTTCTTATGTCATTATAGAATGCAAGTAGGACTTCAAAAAATTCAATTTAGAAAACCTCCTTTCTATGGATGCCACAATGACATAAATAGTGAACAAAATTAGAAATTCAATCATCGAATTAGGAAAAAAACACCGTATGAAAAATTCAAAACAACTAGAGGTTCCATTTATTCATTAGGGAAGAATTCTCAAAGTAACTTTAGCTCTAAAAATATTTCATCTTGAGACTGTTAGATTGTTGAAAATGATTAAGTGTAATTTCTAAATGTCTACAATAAGACTTTAGAGTCGTATCATCCAAGGAATTCGACTTATCTTATGTAAATGAAAAACCAAAATATTTTCATATTTGGGATGGTTCAAATCTCTTCTTAAGAGAAGCAATTGTGTGATTAATGATATATAAAGATAAGAAACTCTAAATGACACCTATTCAGATAATGCAGGCAGTTCATTTGGATTCTTGTCAAAAAAAACATTAATGAAACATCTTTTAGGAATAATCGGATCAACATCTGGTTTAGTAGAAATCTTTTTAGCCATTTTTGTAGCATCAGACAAATAAGTTTCTCTATACTTCTCAAAAAAGAAATTAAACTCGAAACATATAAAATAGCAACATCAATAAGGACGTCCCTTGATTTAAGTATTTACTAACCAATTTAGCGACATATAATTTTTCAAACCAAATGACAATTAATAACAAAAACTCCAAATCACTAAGCTCATTTGTAGGCACTTTGACACTATCCATAGGGTTTTCCCAATGAGTAACTGACAATGATTTTAGATTTAAACCATCTTTTATATTTTCCTTTTCAATTTGCCATCTCTTGGTAGAATTTTTGAAAATCGTATACATGTGTTGTATGATTTGAAAAAAAAATCTCTAGATTTACCACAAGAGTTGGCCATATCAAAAAGTGTTAAATTAAGACTATGGATAGCACAAGGAGTATAAAAAGCTCTTTTATTTATGTCCAGAAGTCTTTTTTGTACCCCTTGATTCTTTCCTTTCATATTTGCCTCAATATCATAGGCTTGTCCTCTTATATTATCAATATCAAGACCAAGAGACTCTATCTCACTTTGTAAGACATTAAAAAATCCTAGGCCACCTATATCATTGATATTTAAAACTCACACAAAGGATTCCTCAATCTTAACAATATTTGAAGAGACATTAACATATCTTAAAATCAATTACATTTGTTCTTGGTGGATAGTAGAGTACGATCAAGAACCACAGAGAAATACTTTGCTTGTTTTATATTTTTTATGATATATGATTAATCACAAATGTAATTAAGAATAAATATTAACTCATTTTGGATATTATGACAAAGGTAATCATTATGAATATCACTATTTATAATACAATGAACATGCTCTTGGACAATCATATCAAACTCGGTGAACATCTCAATTAAACCTGAAAAATTTTCATTGCTATTTTGTACGACCTCTCTTTAGTATGAAGAAAAGCCAAATTATGTTTTGCAAGAAATTTTAAAATGGATTTTTTTTTTAATTATCTAGAGAACCGCCCCCGTAGAAGTGACATTTTTGTGAACCCCCCAGATAGCATAAAACTCTCGGGCCACGAGCGCCCCGCACACTCGAGAACTAGTTAAAGTGCACAGTTGGCCAGCCTGTATGATGGGTACCATTTCAGAGGTGGCCATTGGGTTTCGAACCTGGGTCACTTCATGAGGGAACATCGTGGAGAACCACTTGAACCACTCCTCCCCGACAATGGAAACAATTCTTTTCAAGACTAATTTCCAATGATCTTTCTCTTTTTGAAGTTGTCCTTGAGCCACTTTATCAATGGTTTGATTTTATCGAGTCTAAGATACAAATCATACCAAGTAGACATATTATTAACATGATCAATGCTCGTTTCATTCTCTCTAAGTCTCTAACATTAACATGCCTCCAATCCCAAAAACCTTCATTTTCTATTTGTCCCCTACAAGCCCCTTTCTAAATACTTTACAACTGAAAAATACTTTATCGAGCTCTTTCTTATACACAAGCCAATTTCTATCACACTTTTCTCCATTTAGTAAAATTTTAGAATAATAATTTCAAGATAATTGTTTAGAAACATTATCTTTAGGGACCTTTGTAAATTATACTATCTCTTTCAAAGCCCTTGACTGTTAAAACATTAGTCATGTTAGAACTAAGGCCACCCCTTTTTCTAGAGTCAAATATATTGTGTATTTTAGGCACATTATTATTATCATCTTACTATAGGAATATTCTCATCCTCATCTTATATATTCTCATCTTGGGTAGGCATATCACTATTCTCTTCTTGACTATGCATATCATTATTCTCATCATTTGAAGGGACATTATTTTCCTTATCATCATCATAGTCATCATAAAAATTAGCAACATTCTGATTCGAATTTACTATATCATCTGAATTTATTTGATCATATTCAATAGGAATACACGAGTCTCTAAAAATAAACTTATCAAGGGCCCTATTTGAGGTCAGTATAACTATTCAATTCTTATTTTCTCTTACTCTTTTCAAATCATGATTTGTACCTCTTAATCTTGGGCAACATGATTAAGACAACTCACCATGATATGGAAAAACAAAAAGTGAAAATTGATAAAAAAAATGACAAAATGGGAGGCCATTATTACTATAAATAAGAAAATCTAGGGGTGAATTAAGATTAATAGAAAAATGAATTAATAGTTGAATTTTTGAAGAGAAACAATTTGTTCAAGTGGGTTTTAGTTCAGGAAAGTTGCATGAAGGGACATCAATAGAGCCCATGTCACATGGCAAGGACATTTGTAGATTGTAAAACTTGAAGTAAATATTGTCTAAAATTGATCAAAACACACCATATGATATATGGCATGGGAGGTGTCCAGATATGTCTTTATAAATATTAAAATTGAAAGCTTATATAAGAAAATAGTTTCTTGAAAAGATTTGTCCACAAATCTAATACATATTATTTTATTGTATATTGCTTTTATATTCCAATCTGACAACAAAATCTTTGTTTCCAGGATGGTTGTATTCCTAAAGGAAATTTAATTTCAAAGGAATCAGTGGGAGAAAAGTAGAATTCGGAAAGTTTGAGACCAACAAGAAAACATTGAACCTGATGAGGTACAGTAGGAACATGAAGAATGATAATTGTTGAATCTTAAGCTCTTTATGTAACACAAATCATCATACATCTAGTAGAAAACACCTTGAGTTTGAAAGATTAGGATATCTTATAACCCAAGAAGGTGGTGGGTTGGTCATAGATGATGAGCCAAAAACCTACCTATGACAGACTAGAATCTAAGACATCAGTTGACGCCATGAGATCCAAGATGAACTCCATGTACCCCCAACAAGGTATGACTTGGTGGATCCACCTAAAGGGGTAAGACCCATAGGGTGCAATTGGGTCTTCAAGAAGAAGACCAAAATGGATGGTAGTGTACAAATGTATAAGGGCAGAATGGTTACGAACAAGTTCAAAATGTTGAACATGAAGAAATATTTTCACTAGTTGTCATGGTTAAATCCATCAGGATCTTGCTTTCATTGGAGCTCTGTAAGGCAATTAGATTTAGCAAATGGATTTTAAACCACATTCCTTAATAGGAATATTATAGAGGATGTGTACTTGGCACAACCAAAACATTTTATAAATCCAATTATCACAAATAAAGTATGGAAGCTTCAAAGGTTAATTGGTGGCATCCTAGAGCTAGAATCTTCGGTTTGACAAGACAGTCAATGAGTTTGACTTTAGTTAGAATGAAGATGAAATCTATGATTGTAAAAGAGTTAGTGGGAGCATATTTATATTCCAAATGATGATGTGGAATGGCATCCTTATCCTAAATATATAAAAACCTGGCATGGAAATACCTTCTCTATAAAGATCTTAGGGGAAGCATCATATGTCTTAGGAATCAAGATCTATAGAGATATATCTAGAAATATTCTTGACCTAAGTAAGAACACATATATTGGTAATAAGTTGAAGGGTTCAGCATAGAGTACTAAATGAGAGAAAATTTATCCTTGTCTCATCGAATTTGTCTCTGAAGATCTTAGTTCTTGTGAAGAGCATGAATACATGAGTAAGATGTCAATTGCATTTGCAATGTTATGTACTCATCTTGTTGTCTTATATGTATATGACATGATGAATGGATATCTTTTAGATCCCAATGAAACTCATTGGACTGGCATAATGAACACCCTTAAGTGCTTGAGAAAAACTAAAAGGATCAGTTCCTTGGTTGTGTTAATAAGGAAGTGTGTAAAGAGTTACACCGATATAAGCCTCCAAAATGACAAAGAAAATTAATGATCGCAATCTGAGTTCTTGTTTGACCTTAAAACATGAACTATAAGCTAGAAAAGTTTTGTTAGAGATAGTTGTTTAATTCTACAATAGAAGCTGAGTACCTTGTTATTTTGAGAACAACAGAGGATATTGTATGGATCAAGAAGTTCATGTAGATGAACTTGTGAGAGGTTCCAACCATTGATGACATAGTAAAAATATTGTGACAATAATGGAGCTATTAGATAGGCAAGGAATCTCAAATAGCATACTACAACACTTTCATCTCTTATGAGAGGTTGTACATCGAGGAGATGTGAAAACTTGCAAAATACCGACTAGAAGAAAACATTACTAGCCGCTATAAAAGCACTTACATAGTAGAAATATGACTGAAACATTGGATATCACTTGGAATAAGATTCATGGGTGATTGTACCTATGTGCAAGTGGGAGTCTGTTGGTATGTATTCCTAGAGAGTCGATCATATGATGATTGTAATGGGGCATCATAGACTTGATTTGATAATGTTAAAGGTAATTTGGTCCATTATGTTTGTCTCAATCATGAGTTGATGACACAGATATAGTAGATGTCTAGGGAATGATGTTACTCAATGGCATATGTCTTCATGTTGAGGACATGAACAATGAGATCATATGTATGATAAAAGTACATACATTGTTGTTATGTCCCTAGTCAGATATTATTGTGGAAGAAAAATTGACAACAATAGTACATATAACGTGACTGTGTGTTGACTGATTACAAAGTCTCATTAGTCATGATATGTGATATCAAGTCAAACACATAGATACATGTTAGAGAACAATGTATCAGACAAACCCACCTTGAGAGTGATACATGGAGACATTGGAATACTAATCTTAATCTACTCTTTGAGTGATAATGGTGATTGTAGTTCTTTGATCTAAAGTCACTATACTCATAACATGTTGTTCGATGTATTTTTACATCATCCTACGTGACCTTGAATAACGGTTGACATAAAGTTGATGCTCGGGTGCGTTGTGACACACAGGAACTGAGTGTGAGTGATGTAGATGGTATTTTTCCCTCCAATAGGAGATTGATATCCTGACCACTTGATAAGAGAGATTGAGAAATGTACGACCATACTCATGTGACTCAATATACGATATGTGAACTCACATGCATCTCATACACTCTAATGTAGTTCAAGGAACATGGATTGAACATGGAGAGGATGACGATTCCATGCCTCGAGTTCAATTTGGATATCAAAGACAAAAGAACTATGATCACTATAACACTAATCACATATTGTATGTTGAAGTTGTTTTCTAACTTTCTAATTTCTTCGGTAGCAACGATGTGTTGATATATATCACTCATTTCTTGTGATGTCATAAATTGGTTATGGACAATCACTGCCAACGTAACTTGGGACCTATAGGGTCACACACATAGGAGAACCTAAAAAGGAATTTACTCATGAATATGGTTAAACTTGATTACTAATTAAAGTGTTTAGGTATTCAATTTAAAAAATGTTGACTCAAGGTCTAAATTGACTAAACCCTTGTTTTCATGATGACTAAACCATTCCAATTAATTGTGTATAATGTCTCTACTTGAGTGATTTCAGATTAGGTATAGACACACTCCAAATGCCCAAACTTGCGCATATCAAATTGGAGAAAAGATAAGTCAAAGTCAATACAAGTGTACATTTTTGTAATATGATGTAAATCCATTAGAATCATGTTGTATATCACTTGTAATGATTGTATGACTTGTAATTAATCTTAGAAAAAATCAGGAGCACATAGATTGAATGTTTAAGCAATTAAAAGCCATTTTCCAAAATTCACATCAGGTTGTTCATCAGTCGAGTTGCGAACTCGACCAAGCCTAATTGGATCTTGAAAATGACTTTTGATCGATCGAGTTTACACTTCACAGAACTCGATCGATCCCTCTACTGACCAAAATTGATTTAAGTAAATCATTTGAGTTACCCAAGGACAAACTCGACCAATGGCCTAAATTGGTCTTGTCTTTTAGTGGGACCGGTCGAGTTACCTTTATAGAAACTTGACTGATTGCACTATACAAAAAGTGTAGAAAATTGTTTCTAGCCATTGTCGAGTTGCAACAAGTGAAAATATATCCATTGCAAGCCACAAAATGACTAGTTTTCATTCTCAAGTGTTCCCAAAGGCTTCTAGGCATCCTCAACTATAAATAGGACCCCTTGGGCTTCATCCCATGGTTAGACAAGCACTATGAAGGTCCCTATTCTATAGTTGAGTGATCCTATAGCCTCCTCTCTCTCTCTAAGATTGATCACTTGCTACATCCATTAGAGTGTGTGGGAGATTTGTAAGAGAGCTCATCCTACATGTATATCTTGTGAGGCTCTGACTTCCACCACCTCCCTATCTCTCATTTCAACCATGAAGATGAAGGTTCTCTCTCTTGGCTAAGAGAGGTGAAGAAAAACAAGGGAAGGTGTCCCATGGTGAAGATCAAGGTTGAAGACTTGGAGCAAGAGTGGGTAAGCCCTTGGTGAAGGCAGAAGACTCCTTGCTCAAGTTGGTAAGTCCTTGGTGGAAGCTTCTCTGAGTGAAGGTGAAGTCAAAGGCTGAAGATCCAAGAAGAGTGGGCAATCCCTACAAGGTTGAAGACTTGTGAAAGAGTAGGTAAGTCCTTAGAAGAAGGAAGAAGACTCCTTACAAAGTGGGTAAGTCCTTAGTAAGGTTGAAGACTATTTGTATTGGATAGGTAAGTCCTTTGTTTGGTCTTGTATTTTATCTCTTATAATGAATATAATGAAGGTGCAAGGTTAAGAAATCCTAGAGGTTGACCTCTCTAGGTAAGTGGACTGACTCACTTCTCGTTTGAAGTGTGGAACCACTCTAAATAGCTTGTCTACTTATGTTTGCTCAATCTCTCTCATCCTTACTATGCAAGTTTAGTTACACTCAAATTACCTATTTAGCACCTTATCGTGTCATATATCTTGAAGATCTAATGAATTTCATTTAAGTGCATTCATCTCTATTCACCCCCCCCCTCTAGAGCATCCAATCACCCATCTAGGATCCAACAATTGGTATCAGAGCGGGACTTCTGCAAGCATACTTCAACAAGTAGTAGAAGATGGGTTACTACCAAGGAGGGAGACACTTAATCAACCTTCCAATCTTTGATGGGAGCAATTTCTTCTATTGGAGAAGAAGGCTTCAATTCTACATCCAAGGATCAAGTCTTGAGATGTGGAAAATGGTGAACAACCCATACAAGCTACCGAAGACAAAGATTGAAGAATGGGATGATGCTACCTTGTAGAAAGCAACCGTGAATGCTAGATCCATGCACGTCCTCTATGCCTCCATGCCCCCCACCGAGTTCTACCAAATTTCTACATGTGAAACAACCTATGAGGTATGGAGAAAGTTATGCATCACTTATGAGGGGACATCTCAAGTGAAGGAAAGCAAAGTCTACATGCTCAAAGGGATGATTGAGAACTTCAAGATGGGAAAGCAGGAGGAGATAGCCAACATGTACTCAAGGCTCAACACCATTGTGAATGGTCTTGTAGTTATAGGTCATCCTATGTCTAGTGGACAACTCAAAGATCCTTAGAACTCTCCCCAAGAGGTGGGAACCCAAGGTGACGTCCATTGAAGAAGCAAGGTCTCTTAAAGATGTCCCTATTGAAGAGCTCATTAGAAATCTACAAGAACATGAAGCCACACTTGACAAGAGGGAGGAAGTAGAAAGATAAGAAGAGAAAGAACTCAAGAGAATGAAGAAGGCTGAAATCAAAGCTCAAATCAAGGCTATTGTTTGTAAAGCTTCTCAATCCCCTCAAGTTGAAGAAGATGCCATGTACTCCAAGGGTAGATTCTACAGAGGCAAGAATTCCTCCTCCATCCAGTGCCTCAAGTGTGGAAAGATGGGTCACTTTAAGATAGATTGTCTACAAGGCAAGAAGACCCATCATCACAAGGAAAGAGAAGACAAGTACATGAAGAAGAAGAAATGGCACTCAAGCTCAAGTGACTCCTCCAACTCAAGCTCAAGTGAACATTCAAGTGGAGGATCTAGTTCAAGCTCTAGTGATGAAGGAGAATGCCATTTTCCTCTTATGGCTTCTACAAAACGTGAACACTCAAATGAGGTAAATCTAAACTCTTTAGATAAAGAACCTTTAATTACTATCATTAATACTACTCGTGCCTCTGTTAAGTCTTCTAAAAAGAAAAGGAAAAAACTTGCTAGAATTGTTGATAATATGAATGTAGAATTAGATGATCTTGAACATGCTAATTCTTGCTTTCTTGATGATAAAAATGCTTGTCTTGGTCAATTAGATTCTCTTAAACTTGAAAATGCTAGCTTGCTTGACAAGATTAGATTTCTAGAAGCTCAACCTCTCATGCCTAGTTCTAATGAAGATCATAGTTTAATTATTGATTCTCTCATGCATGATATTGATGTTCTTAAATTTGAAAAAAAGGACAAAGATTTTGTTTTGCAAGGATTAGAATCGGAAATGGTGTTTATCTTTCTAAGATTGATTTGCTTGAAACAAAAAATGCCTCCTTGCTTGCTAAAATAAATGTTCTTGAACCTTGTTCTAAATCTACTAGTAGAGAGAATAATGTTGTTTCTCTTCATATTCATAGAGAGTCTTATTTTACTAAAGCTCTTTGCTTAGAAAATGATCTTTTGCAAGCTAGAGAAAATATCAATCATTTGTCTTCCATTGTTTTTTCTCTTATGCATGATAATGATGGTTTGAGATCTTCTTTGCAAAGATTCTCAGTTGGTAAAAAGAATATTAATGACATCCTACACCATACTACTAAACAAATTGGTAGACATGGTTTAGGGTATGACAGTAGTCAAAGGAACAACAAAGGTAAAGGACCTCCAATATTCCATGAAGAATCCTCTAGTTCCAAGACTATGGGCACATGCAACTATTGCAATGATTTTGGTCATTATTCTACTTGTTGTCCTTTTAGGAAAGCACCCAAGAGCAAAAGGACTTGGGTTGATAAACTAACCCCTCCGAACCCAAACAAATGATTGGGGACCATTTCATCTTTCTTCTTGTAGGTACATGCAAATGGATTGACTTGAGATATTGAATTGCAAATTGACTTCTCAATCCACATGAAAGAAGAAAGGTGAGATGTGTAGAAGGTGACAACAAGTGGAAAAAGGAATGGTAAGAATAAAGGTAAAGGTTTTCATGCTTATAACCATTTCTAACTTGTTTTTGTCAAGTTAGTGTGCACTATACATATGGTTTTTGAATCAAAAGTGGTGTTTTGTTTCTCTTCACACTCTTGCTCAAAAACTATTTCTAATGCTTTTATAGTGCATTACTAACTTGCTTACTGTAAGGACCCTGACCTCCATTTAGGGCTTATCATGTTTGCTTTGCTTAACCCTGGTGTTTAGTTGCTTGCTAATCATATTTGAGGGTGATTAGGGTTTGTTGGTGCTTTGTTGAGAGCTGGAGGTGCTACTTGCAATTTACCCAAGCCAAGGGTTGTTGAGTAATTTTGACACCTTGAGAGATGTTCCTCTCTCCCCTTTCTTCCTCTAGTGTTGAGAGGAAGGGTTGGGCTCATTGCTTGAGTTGCTTTGGGCTTGGATGAGCTGGTTGGGCCTTGAGATGCCTTGCTTGAACCTTGCTCTTGCTTTGCTTGACCTTGTGTTGGCCTAGGTGTGTCGGCCATGGTTGTGTCAGCCTAGGTGTGTCGCCCAGGGAGTGATGTCGGGCATGGAGTTGGGGTGTGTCGCCCATGGACCCCTTTGACCCCTTTTGACCTCGTTTGTGTCACCACTAGTGGACACTTGGTGCTTGATGCTTGCATGTGGAAATGACCTTGGACATGTGTTTAAGGCTAGTTGGAGTGGTGGCATTGCCAATGGACATGTGTCCCTAGGTGGGCGACACCTTGCCTTGTCTTACCTTGGTTTCTCATCCATCCTCTCCTATATATGTACCTCCATTCCCTTGTAAGGATCCCTTTAGTCCCTTGGTTTCCCCTCTCCCTTGGTGCACAACACCTCTTCCTTTGCAAGCTTGGTGGTCGATCCTTATCTTGGAGTCTTCTTCTTCCTCTAGTGGTGGTCGAACCCTAGAGTGCTTTGTTCTCCTTCTTGTGGTGGAGCTTGGAGCTAGGAGCTTGGAGCTTGCTTAAGGCGGGTTACATAACTCCTAACCCTAATCATATTACCTTCTTCTATGTTCTTATGTGTTTCTTATGCTCATATCGGCCATGTATGTTCTAAGATAACTTCTTTCTTAAGTTACACCTAGTTGGCCGAACCATTTTTTAGGTTTCCTTGTATAGCAACACTCCTTTCTCTCCTTGGTCTAGAGGAGTGAGCTTGAGTTTTAGTAATATGGGCAATACCCCTCTCTCGTTTAAGTTGAGAGGTGAGCTTGTGTTCTAGTTGCCTGAGCAACACCCTCCTCTCACCATGGACTTAAAAGGTGAGCTTTTGTGTGGTTTAGACCTATGTTGAGGTTGATCCTTGTGGTTTCCCGAGTTGTGATAGAGATTGTGCAAGACCCCTCTCTCTTGGTTGTTAAGAGGTGAGCCGATCTTCTTGATCAATCTAGGGTTTGGTACCCTTGTGCTTGAGGTTGTTGATGGTCTTGTTGGGTTGCATCTTGCATGATATGGCCTTGGGATGGTGCTGCCCGATACCCCTCTTGAGCTTCAGTTCTAGATCGTTATGATGAGGTTGTGTTGGGCATTACACCTTGGCCTTTGCCTTGTGTGTTGGCCGATAGGATGAACTAGCTTGGTTGGACGATAGGCTTCCTTTGGTACCTTTGGGCGTTATGCCTGGTGAGTGCCCTGCCCGATACAATTAGCTTGGGTAGTGGCTTGGTGCCCGTTACACCTTGAAACATCATGGAGTTCAGTGGGCTAGCCTTGTGTTGGGCGACATGGTTTGGTGGTGCTTCCCGATGTAGTGAAATATGGTAACCCTAACCCTATGGTTGTACGATACACTCCCCAACCTACCTGCCCGATGCATGGATGCATGACACATGCATGCATGATATACATGGTTGCACGACATGCCCATAGACGTAGCTGCACAATATGCCTTGTACACAATATACCTTGGGTCTCTGGTTGCACGACACTCCTTGAGGTGGTAGCCCGACAGCCTTGCTTTGTGCTGGGCCGATATGTGGTTGAAACGCTTGGGCGATATGAGGAAAGTACTTTGCCAGATACCACTTCTAGCGAGTGTGCCCTACCCATCACACTTCTTGTGAGGGTAGTGGGTACTTTTAGTAAGGGTCATGTTCCACTCAGAAACTCATATGTTAGTTCCTTATCATGCGATCACATCTTTGGTTGACTAAGAGTTATGCTTTATGGTTCGTAAACCTTTGACATGTTTGGTAATGGTAAGGTGGTTGATATAGTAGAACGCACATATGTAAGAATGACATATCTGAAACTCTAATGACATGATATTACTTGTGTTTATGGTCATCTTAAGTCATGTATATATATAATGATGAGTAAATGATAAGCTTGGAAGTATATGAGCTACTTCACATGATGATGTGACCTATGTCTATGGTCACAAGTTGAGGCATGAATGATTAAGCATATAATCATCAATGTTACCCTATGTTTGATAATATGATCCTTCTGTTAATCCATGATGATTGTGTATACTAACCATGCAGGTGTTTCATACAGATGCATATCCAGGTAAAGGGCTATGAGGTATATATGTTTGAATAACACTACTTTGATGGTCACTCTTGATGATGAGATAACACGCATGACTTGTTTTGGTCTGAGGACCTAAGTTTGGCTAAAGTGCCTAAGTTGAGGTGTTATCCTCTAATGATGATCTAGAATTGTTATCCCAAGTGATGAGAATGCCTTATGAGGCAGTAGTTTCTAGTGATGAGGGATTGAGATTCCAGAATAACATGTTGGTGGTAACAATAATGTAGCTTTATTTTATGCATGTGTTACAACCTGGTTGCCTCAACAATCCACTTAAAAATATACTAACTAATCACAGTGGAACATATCATGCAGTTTTCCCTGGCCATAGATCCATCATCGTCAGTAGCTGGTGATGGTGAAATGGGTTCTCCTGCAGGTTAACCCGAAGTGCATGTTGTTGAATATGCGAGGTTTCTCCTGGACTAAAATAGGGAGGATTTGAGTGCAGCTATGGTTACAGACTCGGGATAGATAGAGAATGGTGAATAGGCCCATGGCTCAGTGTGATAGAGCATGAATGCTTTCATGGCTCAGGGAGCACGGTGAACTGGCCCGTGACTCAGATATACTAGCGCCGAGACCTGTACCAAGGTGGGCTAGAGAAAGGGTAGCCTGCGGGAGCTGACCGTGTGGCTGAGGCCACTTAAGCATGAGACTGTAGTCCTGCTTTGGTTCTCGTACACTGACCACAAGGTGGGAGGTCATGGAGTCCGGCTCTTCCATTGACCTTGTATGGAACCGGCTCTGGGTTTCGCAGCCGTCTGTTGGATTTGAGTGGTGCGACTCACTTCCTCAGGGCATAATAACATGTAATACAGCCGAATAGTATTTATTGCTTAAGGCAAAACGTGGAACATTGGTTGAGGCCTTGCATGTGTAGTTGCTCTTGTTATACCTTGCAGTTACATATACGTTCCTTATGTTATGTGGTAAGACCTTATAAATCTTATCTTGCCAATCATGTTCCATAAATAAATACTTGGTTATATGCCACCCGTACGTCTTGGTAAGCTCATTACTACTTTGCTCTATAGACTGCTCTTACTGTACTATCAGTTATCTGATGTTGTTGCTTTACCTTCTGACATTTTATGGTTCTGGTGGAGAGTTATGTTTCTCGTTGGGACTGTGTGTCTCACCCCGTTGGTTTACAACATTTTTAGGTGTCCTTGCTAGATGTGGTGGTGGTCGTGGGGTTGCTGCCGAGTAGCAAAAAGAGCAGTAGAAGGTAAGAGACGGATATGTTGTTGTTTTGGTTATTTTGTAGTAGAGTCTTAGAGTCATCCCTGTACTCTCAGGTCCTTGGAGGTGTTTTGACGTTGTTTTACGATAAAGCTTTGTTTATCCTGATGTTGGGTTGATGTGGCCCGTTATGTAAATAAATAGGTGATGAACTCATGTGATGACAAGACAGATGATCCGATAAGCTGTGAACATGTATCAAGGCTTGTAAATGTTTATATAACATGTTTTGTTGCAGGATGAGGATCTAAATCTAATAGTTTTCTTGATATATCTTCTTTCTGAAATCGGTTTTAATTAACCCGTGTTTTTGGTAACGAGTGGTTTATGGTGTTTTCTGCACGTTTTTGCGTCGCACCTCATTTTCTGTGTGATAACGGGATGTGTCGCCACAAGCTTGGTATCAGAGCTCTAGGTTCGCTGAGTCTATAGAGATCTAGGACTAGGTTGTGTCTGTTCTTATGAGTCTTCCAGATCTTCTTACAATTATCTTCTACCCTCAGTGGAAGAAAAAGCCAAGATGTCTGGAAATCATGAAGAACATGCTGCCGAGAGCAGTGATGCTACATCAGTTGATGGAGCAGGAGGGCAGGCACATGGAGATCGGGTGCCTGAGGTTCCCCAACTTGACCCAGCCATTCTCGAAAACCCTGCCTACCAACATCTTATGGGGCAGAAGATGACTACGATGAATCTCATGGTAGAGATATTTCTAGTGCCTCTGCCAAGAGCACATGTTCCCCATGGTGAAACATTGGGTATTGGGAAGACTTTGAGCAGCTTTGTCGAGTCGGAGCTTCGGACTATGCTGGGATGGCTGATCGAGCGGATGTAGATCTGTGGCTGACAGGTCTTGAGAAGGCCTTCCAGATCCTCGACATCCTTGAAGTAGACAAAGTCAAGCACGTTGTCTACCTTTTGAAGGGTAGAGCTGGTCACTGGTGGTCCATCGAGGAGGAGAAGCGACCCAGTGAGTTGATCGGTTGGGGGGTTTTGCAGTGTGAGTTCATCAGCAGATACTTTATGAAGATGTATCTGGATGAGAAGATCAGCAAGTTTGAGCACTTGCGCCAAGGAGTGATGAACATCACCGAGTATGAAGCCAAGTTCATGGACCTTTTGAGGTTTTGCCCTCACATGGCAGCAACAGATGACGAGCGAATCAGACGTTTTGAGAAAGGCCTGAGTGCTGAGCTGACAACACCTGCTTCTGCGTTGGAGAACCGAGAGCAGTTTGCCACATTTGTGGAATCTATCTGGAGGATTGAACGGTCAATTAGGGAGAAAAGAGAATCCATGTCTAAGAAGAGGTTTGCTCAGTTTCAGGGACAGAGGTTTGGTGGCTTCAAGAAGCCAAGGCTTTCAACACCTTCTGGGTTAAGAGGTTCCAGTACACCGTCACAGTGGTCCCCGAGTAAGGGAAGAGGATATGTTTCTTCGCCATCAAAGGCACATAGTACAGCTTCTGTAGCAGTGACAGGGCCATCTAGGCCACAGTTTCAGGATAGGGCATGCTATATCTGTAGTCAGACAGGGCATTTCAAGTCGAATTGCCCAAGTAAAGATGTTGAAGTGACACAACAGCTGAGGTAGAATCAACAAGGGTCAGGCCGACCGCAACCTAGTAGTAGCAGAGGGTGAGGAAACGGTCAAGAGTCACAAGTAGGATCGTCTGCTCAAGGAAGCAGAGGATGTGGACAGCAAGCAACGACTCGATTCTATGCTATGAGTCAGTCGGAGGCGATAGTCAACCCACGAGTGGTGGTAGGTCATATGGAGTTATCTCATTTTGATTTGTCTTCTACTTGCTTTATATCTATTTTGGTCGACCCGAGTGCTATGCACTCTTTTATCGCACATTCTATGCTTGATAACTGTATGTTACCTGTTAGCTGTAAGAAAGATAGCTTGTTGTTAGAAACCCCTCTTGGTGGTTCCTCGATGCTTCAAGAGGAGTGCCCATCTTGTGTCTTATCTTTTTCGGGACACAGTATACAAGTGGATCTTATACCACTTGATATACATGGATTCGATGTGATCCTTGGGATGGATACCCTAGAAAAGTATAAGGTTGTGATGGACTGTGGTTCCAAGCATGTAGTGTTTGAGGTTTGTGGTGAAAAGTGGATCTTCCAAGGAGATAGGAACATTCTTCCGACATGTCTAGTATCAATGTTTGTGGCAGAAAAGTTGTTACGACAAGGATGTAAGGCATTCTTAGCTCATGTTGTGGATACCAAGGAGAAAGGCCCTAGCCTTGAGGAAGTGACAATTGTCCGAGAGTTTGCAGATGTGTTTCCTGATGAGTTCCCCGGTGTTCCTCTGCCCTGAGAGATTGATTTCGAGATCGATCTGGTCCCAGGAACACAACCAATTGCACAAACACTGTATAGGATGGCTCTAGTAGAGATGGTAGAGCTAAAGAAACAGTTACAAGAGTTGTTGGAGAAAGGTTTCATCTGACCGAGTACGTCGCCTTGGGGTGCTCCAGTGTTGTTTGTTAAGAAAAAGGACGGATCGATGCGGCTATGCATAGATTACCGGCAGTTGAACAGGTCACAATCAAGAACAAGTACCCGTTTCCAAGGATAGATGATCTGTTCGACCAGTTGCGTGGTGCTACAATGTTTTCAAAAATCGATCTACGGTCCAGATATCATCAGTTGAGGATTAAGGCGGATGACATACCAAAGTCAGCTTTTAGGACAAGGTATGGTCACTTCGAGTTTGTGGTTATGCCGTTCGGGCTAACCAATGCACCTGTTGCTTTTATGGAGTTGATGAACAGGGTATTTCGTTCATTTCTAGATCAGTTTGGTGTAGTCTTCATAGATGACATTTTGATCTACAGTCAAGACAATCAGAAGCATGAACATCATCTTCGACAAGCGTTGACTCTCCTTTGCCAGCATCAGTTGTATGCCAAGTTTGGTAAGTGTGCATTCTGGCTGAAAGAAGTAACTTTCTTGGGTCATGTGATATCTGCAGAAGGAGTTAAAGTGGACCCAAAGAAGGTGGAGTCAGTTGTAGAATGGGAACAGCCAAAGACGCCGACTAAAGTTTGCAGTTTCCTGGGTTTAGCAGGATACTACAGGAGGTTTATAAAGGACTTCAGTGTGACCTCGTTGCCGATGACAAAGTTGACTAGAAAGGATGTACTTTTTGTCTGGAATGATCGTTGCCAGCAAGCTTTCCAAAGTTTGAAGGAGAAGCTAACTAGTGCTCCAGTGCTAGTGTTGCCAGAGCCTGGAAAGGGCTATGTTGTTTTCTGTGATGCTTCCAAGAAGGGCTTAGGATGTGTGTTGATGCAGGAAGACCATGTGGTTTCTTTTGCTTCGCGACATCTTAAGAAACATGAGGAGAACTATCCTACTCATGATTTGGAGTTGGCAGCAGTGGTTCATGCGTTAAAGATTTGGAGACACTACCTTTATGGGGAAGTGTGTCAGATCTTTACAGATCATAAGAACTTGAGGTACATCTTCTCGCAGAATGAACTAAACATGCGACAACGTCGATGGATGGAGGTGATCAATGATTACGACTGCACCATCGAGTATCACGCTACTAAGGCGAATGTGGTAGCTGATGTGCTTAGCTGAAAGTTTTCTTCTCTTCCCACAACGAAGGCACAGTTGACTTCCTTGGTATGCCATAGATGGGATATGTTTGTCTCCTTGCTGCAGATGAATGTGCAGATGGAAGTTTCCTTGGTAGCAGGACTTTTGGCACAGATGCAAGTCAAGCCTACACTGAGACGGCAGATCAAAGATTCACCACAAACTGATGATATAGTGCGGTTAATCAGATCAGAGCTCGGCAGTAAAAAGAATGATGGGTTCCATGAGTCTGAGGACGGAATAGTTTGCTATCATGCTAGGATGGTGGTCCCCGATGCTGATGATCTGAGGAAGCTAGTGCTCGAAGAAGCACACACATCGATGTATGCTATGCATCCAGGAGTCACTAAGATGTATCATAATCTGAAGGACCTATATTGGTGGCCTGGCTTGAAGAAAGATGTAGCCGAGTTTGTGGCTAGATGTGCGGTATGCCAGCAAGTTAAGGTTGAGCATCAGAAGCCGGCAGGTACGTTGCAACACCTGCCAATACCGCAGTGGAAATGGGATTAGATAACCATGGATTTCATAGTTGGTCTGCCCAGGACAACTAGAAATCATGATTCCATTTGGGTGATAGTGGATAGATTGACGAAATTTGCCCGTTTCATACCTGTGAAGACAACGTATACAGCAAAGAAGCTCACTCGGGTATATGTAGATGAGATAGTACATTTGCATGGTGTACCAGCAACGATAGTTTTTGACAGAGGTCCTCAGTTCACGAGTCATTTCTGGGAACAGTTGCACAAAGCGTTGGGAACACAGTTGAGGTTCAGCACCGCCTTCCACCCACAGACTGATGGACAGTCTCAAAGGACTATTCATACTTTGGAGGATCTTCTTCGGGCTTGTGTTTTGCAGTTCCTAGGTAGTTGGGATGTACATCTCAGTTTGATATAGTTCGCCTACAATAATAGTTATCAGTGGAGCATTGACATGGCTCCTTATGAAGCTTTATATGGCAGGAAGTGCATATCTCCTTTATGTTGGTATGAGTTTGGTGAGTATCAGCTTTTGGGTCCTGAGTTAGTATATCAGACAACAGAAAAGATCAGAGTGATACAACAACATCTGAAAGCAGCACAAGACAGGCATAAGTCTTATACAGATAATCGTCGACGACCTTTAGAGTTCCAAGTGGGAGACAAAGTGTACCTCAAGGTCTCACCTTGGAAAGGCATGTTAAGGTTTGGCCGGAAGGGTAAGCTAGCACCCAGTTATATGGGGCCATATCTAGTAATAGCACGTGTTGGCAAGGTAGCTTACAAATTAGAGTTGCCGCTAGAGTTGCACATGTTACATCCAGTGTTTCACATCAGCATGCTGAAGAAAATTCACCCAGATACA
Organism: Alisma plantago-aquatica; assembly: GCA_963693085.1. Taxonomy (NCBI): domain Eukaryota; kingdom Viridiplantae; phylum Streptophyta; class Magnoliopsida; order Alismatales; family Alismataceae; genus Alisma; species Alisma plantago-aquatica. The sequence goes on along the minus strand of OY856412.1, from coordinate 25,503,514 downwards.
GGGACAGTGATACAGCCAGTCGAGGTTGAGCTTGATGAATATGTGACCTACGAGGAAGGTCATATGATGATCCTTGACAGATGAGTAAATAAGCTAAAGAGGAAGGACCTGGTTCTTGCGAAGGTTCTTTGGCATCATCGTGGCATTGAGGAAGCCACGTGGGAGCTTGAGGAAGAGTTGAGGAGGAAGTATCCCTCACTTTTCTCTTCGGATTTTGGGGATGAAATCCCTTTGTAGAGGGTTAGATTGTAAGGACCCTGACCTCCGTTTAGGGCTTATCCTGCTTGCTTTGCTTAACCCTGGTTTTTAGTTGCTTGCTAATCACCTTGGAGGGTGATTAGGGTTTGTTGGTGCTTTGTTGAGAGCTGGAGGTGCTACTTGCAATTTACCCAAGCCTAGGGATGTTCAGCAAGTTTGTCACCTTGAGAGATGTTCCTCTCTCCCCTTTCTTCCTCTAGTATTGAGAGGAAGGGTTGGGCTCGTTGCTTGAGTTGCTTTGGGCTTGGATGAGCTGGTTGGGCCTTGAGATGCCTTGCTTGAACCTTGCTCTTGCTTTGCTTGACCTTGTGTTGGCCTAGGTGTGTTGGCCATGGTTGTGTCGGCCTAGGTGTGTCGCCCAGGGAGTGATGTCGAGCATGGAGTTGGGGTGTGTCGCCCATGGACCCCTTTGAACCCTTTTGACCTCGTTTGTGTCACCACTAGTGGACACTTGGAGCTTGATGCTTGCATGTGGCAATGACCTTGGACATGTGTTTAAGGCTAGTTGGAGTGGTGGCATTGCCAATGGACAAGTGTCCCTAGGTGGGCGACACCTTGCCTTGTCTTACCTTGGTTTCTCCTCCATCCTCTCCTATATATGTACCTCCTTTCCCTTGCTAAGGATCCCTTTAGTCCCTTGATTTCCCCTCTCCCTTGGTGCACGACACCTCTTCCTTTGCAAGCTTGGTGGTCGATCCTTATCTTGGAGTCTTCTTCTTCCTCTAGTGGTGGCCAAACCCTAGAGTGCTTTGTTCTCCTTCTTGTGGTGGAGCTTGGAGCTTGCTTAAGGCGGGTTACATAACACCTAACCCTAATCATATTACCTTCTTCTATGTTCTTATATGTTTCTTATGCTCATATCGCCCATGTATGTTCTAAGATAACTTCTTTCTTAAGTTACACCTAGTTGGCCGAACCATGTTTTAGGTTTCCTTCTTGAGCAACACTCATTGCTCTCCTTGGTCTAGAGGAGTGAGCTTGAGTTCTAGTAATATGGGAAATACCCCTCTCTTGTTTAAGTTGAGAGGTGAGCTTGTGTTCTAGTTGCCTGAGCAACACCCTCCTCTCACCATGGACTTAAAAGGTGAGCTTTTGTGTGGTTTATACCTATGTTGAGGTTGATCCTTGTGGTTTCCTGTGTTGTGATAGAGATTGTGCAAGACCCCTCTCTCTTGGTTGTTGAGAGGTGAGCCAATCTTCTTGATCAATCTAGGGTTTGGTACCCTTGTGCTTGAGGTTGTTGATGATTTTGTTGGGCTCCATCTTGCATGATATGGCCTTGGGATGGTGCTGCCCGATACCCCTCTTTAGCTTGAGTTCTAGGTCGTTATGATGAGGTTGTGTTGGGCATTACACCTTGCCTTTGCCTTGTGTGTTGTCTGATAGGATGAACTAGCTTGGTTGGACGATAGGCTTCCTTTGGTACCTTTGGGCGTTTTTCCTGGTGAGTGCCCTACCTGATATAATTAGCTTGGGTAGTGGCTTGGTGCCTGTTACACCTTAAAACATCATGGAGTTAAGTGGGATAGCCTTGATTTAGGCAACATGGTTTGGTGGTGCTGCCCGATGTAGTGAAATATGGTAACCCTAACCCTATGGTTGTACGATACACTCCCCAACCTAGCTACCTGATACATGGATGCACGACACATGCATGCACGATATACATGGTTGCATGACATGCCCATAGACCTAGCTACACGATATGCCTTGTGCACAATATACCTTGGGTCTCTGGTTGCACGACACTCCATGAGGTCATAGCCCGACAACATTTCTTTGTGCTGGCCCTTGGGCGATATGAGGAAAGTACCTTGCCCGATACCACTTCTAGTGAGGGTGCCCTGCCTGTCACACTTCTTGTGAGGGTAGTGGGTACTTTTAGTAAGGGTCATGTTCCACTCGGAAACTCATATGTTAGTTCCTTATCATGCAATCACATCTTTGGGTGACTAAGAGTTATGCTTTATGGTTCGTGAACCTTTGACATGTTTGGTAATGGTAAGGTGGTTGATATAGTAGAACACACATATGTAAGCATGACATATCTAAAACTCTAATTACATGATATTAATGTGTTTATGGTCATCTTAAGTCATGTATATATATATACAATGATGAGTAAATGATAAGCTCGGAAGTATATGAGCTGCTTCACATGATGATGTGACCTATGCCTATGGTCACAGGTTGAGGCATGAATGATTAAGCATATAATCATCAATGTTACCCTATGTTTGATAATATGATCCTTCTGTTAATCCGTGATGATTGTGTATACTAACCATGCAGGTGTTTCATACAAATGCATAGCCAGGTAAAGAGCTATGAGGTATATATGTTTGAATAACACTACTTTGATGGTCACTCTTGATGATGAGATAACACGCATGATGTGTTTTGCTCTGAGGACTTGAGTTTGGCTAAAGTGCCTAAGTTGAGGTGTTATCCTCTGATGATGATCTGGAATTGTTATCCCAAGTGATGAGAATGCCTTATGAGGTAGTGGTTTCTTGTGATGAGGGATTGAGATCCCAGAATAACATGATGGTGGTAACAATAATGTAGCTTTATGTTATGCATGTGTTACAACCTGGTTGCCTCAACAATCTACTTAAAATATACTAACTAATCACAGTGGAACATATCATGTAGTTTTCCCTGGCCATAGATCCATCATCGTCAGTAGCTGGTGATGGTGAAACAGGTTCTCCTGCGGGTTAACCCGGAGCACATGTTGTTGAATATGCGAGGTTTCTCCTAGCCTAAAATAGAGAGGATTTGAGTGCAGCTGCGGTTGCAGACTCGGGATAGATAGAGCATGGTGAACAAGCCCATGGCTCAGTGTGATAGAGCATGAATGCGTTCATGGCTCAGGGAGCACGGTGAACTGGCCCGTGGCTCAGATATACTAGCGCCGAGACCTATACCAAGGCGGTCTAGAGAAAGGGTAGCTTGTGGGAGCTGACCCTGTGGCTGAGGCCACTTAAGCATGAGACTGCGGTCCTACTTTGGTTCTCGTGCACTGACCACGAGGTGGGAGATCGTGGAGTCCGACTCTTCCATTGACCTTGTATGGCACTGGCTCCGGGTTTCGCAGACGTCGGTTGGATTTGAGTGGTGCGACTCACTTCCTCAGGGCATAATTACATGTAATACAGCCGAATAGTATTTATTGCTTAAGGTAAAATGCAGAACATTGGTTGGGGCCTTGCATGTGTAGTGGCTCTTATTATACCTTGCAGTTACTTATACATTCCTTATGTTATGTGGTAAGACCTTATAAATCTTATCTTGTCAATCATGTTCCATAAAGAAATACTTGGTTATATGCCTCCCGTACATGTTGGTAAGCTCATTACTACTTTGCTCTATAGACTGCTCTTATTGTACTATCAGTTATCTGTTGTTGTTGCTTTACCTTCTGAGGTTTTATGGTTCTGGTGGGGAGTTATGTTTCTCGCTGGGACTATGTGTCTCACCCCGTTGGTTTACAACCTTTTTAGGTGTCCGCGCTAGACATAGTGGTGGTCGCGGGGTTGTGGCCGAGCAGCAAGAAGAGTAGTAGAAGGCAAGAGATGGATATGCTGATGTTTTGGTTGTTTTGTAGTAGAGTCTTAGAGTCATTCTTGTACTCTCAGGTCCTTGGAGGTGTTTTGAGGTTGTTTTACGATAAATCTATGTTTATCCTCCTACTGGGCGGATGTGGCCTATTATGTAAATAAACAGGTGATGAACTCATGTGATGACAAGACAGCTGATCTGATAATCTATGAACATGTATCAAGACTTGTAAATGTTTATATAACCTATTTTCTTGTAGGATGAGGATCTAAATCTAATAGTTTGCTTGATATATCTTCTTTCTAAAATTGGTTTTAATTAACCCGTGTTTTTGGTAACGAGTGGTTTATGGTGTTTTCTGCATGTTTTCGCATCGCACCTCATTGTTTGTGTGATAACGGGATGTGTCGCCACAAGCTTGGTATCAGAGCTCTAGGTTCGCTGAGTCTACAGGGATCTAAGACTAGGTTGCGTCTGTTCTTGTGAGTCTTCCGGATCTTCTTACAATTATCTTCTACCCTCATTAGAAGAAAAAGACAAGATGTCTGGAAATCACGAAGAACATGCTACCGAGAGTAGTGATGTTGCATCAGTTGATGGAGCAGGAGGGTAGGCACATGGAGATCAGGTGCCTGAGGTTCCCCAACTTGACCCAGCCATTCTCGAAAACCCTGCCTACCAATAGCTTATGGGGCAGATGATGGCTACAATGAATCTCATGGTAGAGAGATTTCCAGTGCCTCCACCAAGAGCACAGGCTCCCTATGGTGAAACATCGGGTATTGGGAAGTCCTTTGAGCGGCTTCGCCAAGTCGAAGCTTTGGATTATGTTGGGATGGCTGATCTAGCGGATGTAGATCTGTGGCTGACAGGTCTTGAGAAGGCCTTCCAGATCCTCAACATCCCTGAAGCAGACAAAGTCAAGCACGCTGTCTATCTTCTGAAGGGTAGAGCTGGTCACTGGTGGATCATCGAAGAGGAGAAGCGACCCGGTGAGGTGATCGGTTGGGAGGTTTTCCGGCTCAAGTTCATCAGTAGATACTTTCCGAAGACGTATCTGGACGAGAAGATCAGCCAGTTTGAGCGCTTGCACCAAGGAGCGATGAACATCACCGAGTATGAAGCCAAGTTCATGGACATGTTGAGGTTTTGTCCTCACATGGCAGCAACAGATGACGAGCGAATTAGACGTTTTGAGAAAGGCATGAGTGTTAGCTGACAACACCTGCTTCTGCGTTGGAGAATCGAGAGCGGTTTGCCATGTTTCTGGAATCTGACCGGAGGATTGAACGGTCAGTTAGGGAGAAAAGAGAATCCATGTCTAAGAAGAGGTTTTTTCAGTTCCAGGGACAGAGGTTTGGTGGCTTCAAGAAGCCAAGGTTTTCAGCACCTTCTGGGTTAAGAGGTTCTAGTACACCGTCACAATGGTCCCCGAGTAAGGGAAGAGGATATGTTTCTTTGCCATCAAAGGCACATAGTACAGCTTTTGTAGCAGTGACAGGGCCATCCAGGCCACAGTTTGAGGATAGGGCATGATATATCTGCGGTCAGACAAGGCATTTAAAGTTGAATTGCCCAAGTAAATATATTGAAGTGACACAACAACTGAGGCAGAATCAACAAGGGTCATGTCGACCGCAACCCAGTAGTAGCATAGGGTAAGGATGTGGTCAAGCGTCACAAGCAGGATCGTCTGCTCAAGGAAGAAGAGGACGTGGACAGCAAGCAATGACTCGATTCTATGTTATGAGTCAGTCGGAGGCGATAGTCAACCCGCGAGTGGTGGCAGGTCAGATGGAGTTATCTCATTCTAATTTGTCTTCTTCTTGCTTTATATCTATTTTGGTCGACCCGAGTGCTATGCACTCTTTTATCGCACGTTCTATGCTTGATAACTGTTTGTTACCTGTTAGCTGTAAGAAAGATTGCTTGTTGTTAGAAACCCCTCTTGGTGGTTCCTCGATGCTTCGAGAGGAGTGCCCATCTTGTGTCTTATATTTTCCGGGACACAGTATACAAGTGGATCTTATACCACTTGATATACATGGATTCGATGTGATCCTTGGGATGGATACCCTAGAAAAGTATAAGGTTGTGATGGACTATGGTTCCAAGCATGCAGTGTTTGAGGTTTGTGAGAAAAGTGGATCTTCCAAGGAGATAGGAACATTCTTCCGACATGTCTAGTATCAGCGTTGGTGGCAAAAAAGTTGTTACGACAAGGATGTAAGGCGTTCTTAGCTCACGTTGTGGATACCAAGGAGAAATGCCCTAGCCTTGAGGAGGTGACAGTTGTCCTAGAGTTTGCAGATGTGTTTCCTGATGAGTTCCCTGATGTTCCTCTGCCCTGAGAGATTGATTTTGAGATCAATCTGGTTCCAGGAACACAACCAGTTGCACAGACACCGTATAGGACGGCTCCAGTAGAGATGGCAGAGCTAAAGAAATAGTTACAAGAGTTGTTGGAGAAAGGTTTCATCTGACTGAGTACATCGCCTTGTGGTGCTCCAGTGTTGTTTGTTAAGAAAAAGGACGGACCGATGCGGTTATGCATAGATTACCGGCAGTTGAACAAGGTCACGATCAAGAACAAGTACCCGTTGCCAATGATAAATGATTTTTTCGACCAGTTTCATGGTGCTACAATGTTTTCAAAAATCGATCTACAGTCCGAATATCATCACTTGAGGATTAAGGTGGATGACATACCAAAGTCAGCTTCTAGGACAAGGTATGGTCACTTCAAGTTTGTGGTTATGCCGTTCGGGCTAACCAATGCGCCTGATGCTTTTATGGAGTTGATGAACAGGGTGTTTTGTTCGTTTCTAGATTTGTTGTAGTCTTTATAGATGACATTTTGATCTACAGTCAAGACAATCAGAAGCATGAACAACATCTTCGACAAGCGTTGACTCTCCTTCTCCAGCATCAGTTGTATGCAATGTTTGGTAAGTGTGAGTTCTGGCTGAAAAAAGTAACTTTCTTGGGTCATGTGATATCTACAGAAGGAGTTAAAGTGGACCCAAAGAAGGTGGAGTTGGTTGTAGAATGGGAACAGCTAAAGACGCCGACTGAAGTTTGCAGTTTCCTGGGTTTAGCAGGATACTATCAGAGGTTTATAAAGGACTTCAGTGTGATCGCATTTCCGATGACAAAGTTGACTAGAAAGGATGTACCTTTTGTCTGGAATGATCATTGCAGCAAGCTTTCCAAAGTTTGAAGGAGAAGCTAACTAGTGCTCCAGTGTTAGTGCTGCCAGAGCCTGGAAAGGGCTATGTTGTTTTCTGTGATGCTTCCAAGAAGGGCTTAGGATGCGTGTTGATGCAGGAAGACCGTGTGGTTTCTTTTGCTTCCCGACAGCTTAAGAAACATGAGGAGAACTATCCTACTCATGATTTGGAGTTGGCAGCAGTGCTTCATGCATTAAAGATTTGGAGACATTACCTTTACAGGGAAGTGTGTCAGATCTTTACAGATCATAAGAACTTGAAGTACATCTTCTCGCAGAATGAACTAAACATGTGATAGCATCGATGGATGGAGCTGATCAACGATTATGACTGCACCATCGAGTATCATCCTGGTAAGGCGAATGTGGTAGCTGATGCGCTTAGTTGAAAGTCTTCTTCTCTTCCCGCAATGAAGGCACAGTTGAGTTCCTTGGTATGCCATAGACGAGATATGTTTGTCTCCTTGCGGCAGATGAATGTGCAGATGGATGTTTTCTAATTAGTAGGACTTTTGGCACAGATGCAAGTCAAGCCTACACTAAGATGGCAGATCAAAGATTCACAACAAACAGATGATACAGTGTGGTTAATCAGATCAGAGCTCGGCAGTAAAAAGCGTGATGGGTTCCATGAGTCTGAGGATGGAATAGTTTGCTATCATGCTAGGATAGTGGTCCCCGATGCTGATGATCTGAGGAAGCTAGTGCTCGAAGAAGCACACACAATGATGTATGCTATGCATCAAGGAGTCACCAAGATGTGTCACAATCTGAAGGACCTGTATTGGTGGTCTGGCTTGAAGAAAGATGTAGCCGAGTTTGTGGCTAGATGTGCGGTATGCCAGCAAGTTACGGCTGAGCATCAGAAGCCGGCAGGTACGTTGCAACCCCTACCAATACCACAGTGGAAATGGGGTCAGATAGCCATGGATTTCATTGTTGGTCTGCCCAGGACAACTAGAAATCCTGATTCCATTTGTGTGATAGTGGACAGATTGACGAAATCTGCCCATTTCATACCTATGAAGACAACGTATACAGTAGAGAAGCTCACTCTGGTATATGTAGATGAGATAGTATGTTTGCACGGTGTACCAGCAATGATATTTTCCGACAGAGGTCCTCAGTTCACGAGTCGTTTATGGGAACAGTTGCACAAAGCGTTGGGAACACAGTTGAGGTTCAGCACCGCCTTCCACCCACAGACAGATGGACAGTCTGAAAAGATTATTTAGACTTTGGAGAATCTTCTTCGGGCTTGTGTTTTGCAGTTCCTAGGCAGTTGGGATGTACATATTAGTTTGATAGAGTTCACCTACAATAATAGTTATCAGTGGAGCATTGACATGGCTCCTTATGAAGCTTTATATGGCAGGAAGTGTAGATCTCCTTTATGTTGGTATGAGTCTGGTGAGTATCAGCTTTTGGGTCCTGAGTTAGTACAGCATACAACAGAAATGATCAGAGTAATACAGCAACATCTGAAAGCAGCACAAGACAGGCAGAAGTCTTATGCAGATAATCGTCAACGACCTTTAGAGTTCCAAGTGGGAGACAAAGTGTACCTCAAGGTCTCACCTTGGAAAGGTGTGTTAAGGTTTGTCCGGAAGGGTAAGCTAGAACCCAGGTATATGTGGCCATATCCAGTAATAGCATGTGTTGGCAAGGTAGCTTACAAATTAGAGTTGCCGCCAGAGTTGCACAGGTTACATCCAGTGTTTCACGTCAGAGGTCTTATGATGATCCTTGACAGAAGAGTAAAGAAGTTGAAGAGTAAGGACCTGGTTCTTGTGAAGGTTCTTTGGCATCATCGTGGCATTGAGGAAGCCACGTGGGAGCTTGAGGAAGAGTTGAGGAGGAAGTATCCCTCACTTTTCTCTTCGGATTTTGGGGACGAAATCCCTTTTTAGAGGGTTAGCTTGTAAGGACCCTGACCTCCGTTTAGGGCTTATCTTGTTTGCTTTGCTTAACCCTGGTGTTTAGTTGCTTGCTAATCACCTTTGAGGGTGATTAGGGTTTATTGGTGCTTTGTTGAGAGCTGGAGGTGCTACTTGCAATTTACCCAAGCCTGGGATTGTTGAGCAAGTTTGTCACCTTGAGAGATGTTCCTCTCTCCCCTTTCTTCCTCTAGTGTTGAGAGGAAGGGTTGGGCTCAATGCTTGAGTTGCTTTGGGCTTGGATGAGCTGGTTGGGCCTTGAGATGCCTTGCTTGAACCTTGCTCTTGCTTTGCTTGACCTTGTGTTGGCCTAGGGGTCGGCCATGGTTGTGTCGGCCTAGGTGTGTCGCCCAGGGAGTGATGTCGGGCATGGAGTTGGGGTGTGTCACCCATGGACCCCTTTGACCCCTTTTGACCTCGTTTGTGTCACCACTAGTGGACACTTGGCGCTTGATGCTTGCATGTGGCAATGACCTTGGACATGTGTTTAAGGCTAGTTGGAGTGGTGGCATTGCCAATGGACAAGTGTCCCTAGGTGGGTGACACCTTGCCTTGTCTTACCTTGGTTTCTCCTCCATCCTCCCCTATATATGTACCTCCTTTCCCTTTCTAAGGATCCCTTTAGTCCCTTGGTTTCCCCTCTCCCTTGGTGCACAACACCTCTTCCTTTGCAAGCTTGGTGGCCGATCCTTATCTTGGAGTCTTCTTCTTATTCTAGTGGTGGTCAAACCCTAGAGTGCTTTGTTCTCCTTCTTGTGGTGGAGCTTGGAGCTAGGAGCTTGGAGCTTGCTTAAGGCGGGTTACATAACTCCTAACCTTAATCATATTACCTTCTTCTATGTTCTTATATGTTTCTTATGCTCATATCGGCCATGTATGTCCTAAGATAACTTCTTGCTTAAGTTACACCTAGTTGTTCGAACCATGTTTTAGGTTTCCTTGTTGAGCAACACTCCTTTCTCTCCTTGGTCTGTAGGAGTGAGCTTGAGTTCTAGTAATATGGGCAATACCCCTCTCTCATTTAAGTTGAGAGGTGAGCTTGTGTTCTAGTTGCCTGAGCAACACCCTCCTCTCACCATGGACTTAAAAGGTGAGCTTTTGTGTGGTTTATACCTATGTTGAGGTTGATCCTTGTGGTTTCCTGTGTTGTGATAGAGATTGTGCAAGACCCCTCTCTCTTGGTTGTTGAGAGGTGAGCCAATCTTCTTGATCAATCTAGGGTTTGGTACCCTTGTGCTTGAGGTTGTTGATGATCTTGTTGGGCTGCATCTTGCACGATATGGCCTTGGGATGGTGCTGCCCGATACCCCTCTTGAGCTTGAGTTCTAGGTCGTTATGATGAGGTTGTGTTGGGCATTACACCTTGGCCTTTGCCTTGTGTGTTATCTGATATGATGAACTAGCTTGGTTGGACGATAGGCTTCCTTTGGTACCTTTGGGCGTTATGCCTGGTGAGTGCCCTGCCCGATACAATTAGCTTGGGTAGTGGCTTGGTGCCCGTTACACCTTGAAACATCATGGAGTTTAGTGGGCTAGCCTTGAATTGGGCGACATGGTTTGGTGGTGTTACCCGATGTAGTGAAATATGGTAACCCTAACCCTATGGTTGTATGATACACTCCCCAACCTAGCTGCCTGATACATGGATGCATGACACATGCATGCACGATATACATGGTTGCACGACATGCCCATAGACCTAGCTGCACGATATGCCTTGTGCACAATATACCTTGGGTCTCTAGTTGCACGACACTCCTTGAGGTGGTAGCCCGACAGCCTTGCTTTGTGTTGGGCCGATATGTGGCCAGAACGCTTGGGTGATATGAGGAAAGTACCATGCCCGATACCACTTCTAGTGAGGGTGCCCTTCTCGCCACACTTCTTGTGAGGGTAGTGGGTACTTTTAGTAAGGGTCATGTTCCACTCGGAATCTCATATGTTAGTTCCTTATCATGCGATCACATCTTTGGTTGACTAAGAGTTATGTTTTATGGTTCGTGAACCTTTGACATGTTTGGTAATGGTAAGGTGGTTGATATAGTAGAACGTACATATGTAAGCATGAAATATGTGAAACTCTAATGACATGATATTACATGTGTTTATTTTCATCTTAAGTCATGTATATATATATATATATATATATATATATATATATATATATATATATATATATATATATATATATATATATATATATAATGATGAGTAAATGATAAGCTCGGAAGTATATGAGCTGCTTCACATGATGATGTGACCTATGTCTATGGTCACAGGTTGAGGCATGAATGATTAAGCATATAATCATCAATGTTACCCTATGTTTGATAATATGATCCTTCTGTTAATCCATGATGATTGTGTATACTAACTATGTAGGTGTTTCATACAGATGCATAACCAGGTAAAGGGCTATGAGGTATATATGTTTGAATAACACTACTTTGATGGTCACTCTTGATGATGAGATAACATGCATGATGTGTTTTGGTCTGAGGACCTAATTTTGGCTAAAGTGCCTAAGTTGAGGTGTTATCCTCTGATGATGATCTGGAATTGTTATCCCAAGTGATGAGAATGCCTTATGAGGCAGTGGTTTCTTGTGATGAGGTATTGAGATCCCGGAATAACATGATGGTGGTAACAATAATGTAGCTTTATGTTATGCATGTGTTACAACCTAGTTGCCTCAACAATCCACTTAAAATATACTAACTAATCACAGTGGAACATATCATGTAGTTTGCCCTGGCCATAGATCCATCATCGTTAGTAGCTGGTGATGGTGAAACGGGTTCTCCTGCGGGTTAACCCAGAGCACATGTTGTTGAATATGCAAGGTTTCTCCTAGCCTAAAATAGAGAGGATTCGAGTGCAGCTGCGGTTGCAGACTCGGGATAGATAGATCATGGTGAATAGGCCCATGGCTCAGTGTGATAGAGCATGAATGCGTTCATGGCTCAGGGAGCACGGTGAACTGGCTCATGGCTCAGATATACTAGCGCCGAGACTTGTACCAAGGTGGGCTAAAGAAAGGGTAGCCTGCGGGAGCTGACCCTGTGGCTGAGGCCACTTAAGCATGAGATTGTGGTCCTGCTTTGGTTCTCGTGCACTGACCACGAAGTGGGAGTTTGTGGAGTCCATCTCTTCCATTGACCTTGTATGGCACCGACTCTGGGTTTTGCAGCCGTCGGTTGGATTTGAGTGGTGCGACTCACTTCCTCAGGGCATAATAACATGTAATACAGCCGAATAATATTTATTGCTGAAGGCAAAACATGGAACATTGGTTGAGGCCTTGTATGTGTAGTTGATCTTGTTATTCCTTGCAGTTACTTATACGTTCCTTATGTTATGTGGTAAGACCTTATAAATCTTATCTTGTCAATCATGTTCCATAAAGAAATACTTGGTTATATGCCTCCCGTACATCTTGGTAAGCTCATTACTACTTTGCTCTATAGACTGCTCTTACTATACTATCAGTTATCTACTGTTGTTGCTTTACCTTCTGAGGTTTTATGGTTCTGGCGGGGAGTTATGTTTCTTGTTGGGACTGTGTGTCTCACCCCGTTGGTTTACAACCTTTTTAGGTGTCCATGCTAGATGTGGTGGTGGTCACGGGGTTGTGGGCGAGCAGCAAGAAGAGCAGTAGAAGGCAAGAGATGGATATTTTGTTGTTTTTGTTGTTTTGTAGTAGAGTCTTAGAGTCATCCCTGTACTCTTTGGTCCTTGGAGGTGTTTTGACGTTGTTTTACGATAGAGCTCTACTTATCCTGCTGCTGGGCGAATGTGGCCCGTTATGTAAATAAACAGGTGATGAACTCATGTGATGACAAGATAGCTAATCTGATAAGTTGTGAACACATATCAAGACTTGCAAATGTTTATATAACCTATTTTCTTGCAGGATGAGGATCTAAATCTAATAGTTTTCTTGATATATTTTCTTTCTGAAATCGGTTTTAATTAACCCATGTTTTTGGTAACGAGTGGTTTATGGTGTTTTCCACACATTTTCACATCGCACCTCATTTTTTGTGTGATAACGGGATGTGTCGCCACACTTACACATGTTTGGATATGGTTTGTATTTTTAGCATGCCTTTAAATATGTTTTTATGAAATATATGTACTTTGAGAAAGCATCTCTATCAGTCGAGTTTGTCCTATTTGAAACTCGACCGATAGGCACCAATGGGTGTTGCCAACAGTTGTCATCGGTCGAGTTGTCAATACACAGAACTCAACCGACAACACTGTGCACAAAATACACAGTTGGCTTATTGAATGAGAATTTCCCTCTCAACTTGATTTTCTCAACCAATAGCCTTATTCTTTGGCACTCTTTTGGTACCTTTATATATGCATATTACCATGTTCTAAATTTCCTATCTTGCTTACAACTCTATCCTGCTAATTGCACTAAATTGGTATATCTATATCTTGCAATTACTTGTTTTGAGTTGTTTTACAGTTCTTGATGATGGTCTCTTTGGATCTCTTGGTTGTGTCTAAAATTGCTTCTATTGTACTCTAACTTGCTACATCTATCTAGGTGTATATCTTGTTTTGATACAACCTTGAGGTTCTTAGTGGTAATCATTTTTTGGTAATGATGCATACTTGTTAGTGAGTTATATCCTATCATTCTTCTAAAATTCCATATCTCTTTGTTTGGATATATCTCTACATCTACTCATATCTTGCTTTATCTTGTGTATCTTTTTTTATCTCTTTCTATGATCTAGATCCTACTAGTAGTCCTAACTTGTGATAACATCTCTAGTGGTTCACATACATGTAGTTCTAACCTCATTTATCATTGGTATCTTTGCTCATCTAGTGGTATTTCACTATGTGCTATGCTTGTATCTTGTCTCATACATGCTCAAGCTTGTTCCTTGAATTGCATATCTACTATCTTGAGTTGCTTGCATAACTTTATGATGCAGGGTACATAGACCTACATTGTATGTAGAAATTGGAGCATTTTTTGATTTCATGCAACTTTTGTTCCAGTTTCAGTTTTTGGTGCAAGACTAGTTTTTTTTAGGCAGAAACTACCTTCTTATCAAGGCTCATTACTATTCCAGGAGCCCTGACATTTTTTGGGAAAATTATATCATCTTGAGGGTCAAAATTGCGATTTATTATTTTTATGTTGCTCTTTATCTTGCATTTTGGGTTGTTCAAGTACATGCTTTAACTTGTTTTTCTTTCTATGCTTGGATAAGCCCCTATTTGTTCTCTTCTACTCTCCTTTTTATAACTTTTGTTATCTCCTTTCTCTTAACAAGTGGTGTTTCTTATTTCTTCATACCCCCACTTTTTGAAATGATAGAGAGGGAGAAAGGTGTGTCTTCTTTTGACAAAACAGGGAGAAGGCATGTCTTACATGAAGAGGAGAAGTATGTCCATGTAAAGGGGAGGAGGTAAAGGGGAGAAGGCATATGTGTAGAACATATATGTGTAGAAAACATAGTATTCTATAAATGTTATGAAAGCTAACCATGCAGGAGAAATAGCATCAATTGAGGGGGAGTATGAGAACTCTACTAGCATCAAATGAGAAGGAACATATGAACACAATTTTATTGAAACCCCTAGGTTTCTCCAAAGGTATGACTTTACTTAAATTCTTTCAATACATTTATGAAATGGTTTGTCATTGTCAAAAAGGGGGAGAATGTTGACTAAAGGTCTAAATTGACTAAACCCTTGTTTTGATGATGACTAAACCATTCCAATTAATTGTGTCTAATGTCTCTACTTGAGTGATTTCAGATTAGGTATAGACACACTCTAAATGCCCTAACTTGCGCATATCAAATTGAAGAAAAGACAAGTCAAAGACAATACAAGTGCACATTTTTTTAATATGATGTAAATCCATTAGAATCATGTTGTAAATCACTTGTAATGATTGTATGACTTGTAATTAAGCTTAGAAAAAATCATGAGCACTTAGATCGAATGTTTAAGCACTCAAAAGCTATTTTCCAAAATTCACATCAAGTTGTTCATCGGTCAAGTTGCAAACTCGACCGATCCTGATTGGATCTTGAAAATGACTTTTGATCGATCGAGTTTACACTTCACAGAACTCGGCCGATTCCTCTACTGACCAAAACTGATTTAAGTGAATAGGTTGAGCTACCCCAGGACTAACTTGACCGATGGCTTAAATTGGTCTTGTCTTTTAGTGGGATCATTCGAGTTACCTTTATAGAAACTCAATTGATTGCACTGTACGAAAAAGTGTAGAAAAGTGTTTATAGCCATTGTGGAGTTGCAACAAGTGAAAATATATCCATTGCAAGCCACAAAACGACTAGTTTTCATTTTGAAGTGTTCCCAAAGGGTTCTAGGCATCCTCAACTATAAATAGGACCCCTTGGGCTTCATCCCATGGTTAGCCAAGCACTATGAAGGTCCCTATTCTATAGTTGAGTGATCCTACAACCTCCTCTCTCTCTCTAAGCTTGATCACTTGCTACATCCATTAGAGTGAGTAGGAGATTTGTAAGACAGCTCGTCCTACATGTATATCTTATGAGGCTCTCACTTCCACCACCTCCCTATTTCTCATTTCAAACATGAAGATGAAGGTTCTCTCTCTTGGATAAGAGAGGTGGAGAAGAACAAGAGAAGGCATCCCTTGGTGAAGATCAAGGCTGAAGACTTGGAGCAAGAGTGGGTAAGCCCTTGGTGAAGGCAGAAGACTCCTTGCTCATGTGGGTAAATCCTTGGAAACTTCTCCGAGTGAACGTGAAGTAAAAGGCTGAAGATCCAAGAAGAGTGGGTAATCCCTGTAAGGCTGAAGACTTGTGCATGAGTAGGTAAGTCCTTAGAAGAAGGCAGAAGACTCCTTGCAAATTGGATAAGACCTTGGTAAGGTTGAAGACTCTTTGTATTGGATAGGTAAGTCCTTTGTTTGGTCATGTATTGTTTCTCTTATAATGAATATAATGAAGCTGCAAGGTTAAGAAATCTGAGAGGTTGACCTCTCTAGGTAAGTGGACTGACTCACTTCTAGTTTGAAGCATGGAACCACTCTAAGTAGCTTGTCTACTTGTGTTTGCTCAATCTCTCTTATCCTTGCTATGCATGTTTAGTTGCACTCAAATTACATATTTAGCAACCTTATCTTGTCATATATCTTGAAGGTCTAATGAATTTTGTTTAAGTGCATTCAGCTCTATTCACCCCCTTCTAGATCATCCAATCACCCATCTAGGATCCAACAAAAAACAATGGCTTAAAATTGATTGACAAGACTGTGAACTGACCAGTTCACGTGTTGAGCCGATCGATTCAAGTGTAAGGTCAATTTTAACAACATTGGCTGAACTAAATAATGAATCAACCAGTTCAAAAGTGAATGGATTGATTTAGATTCTGAAAGGAATAGTTTAGATTATGAATCACGCAGTTCAATGATCAATATGATTAGATCATGGATTAATAATGGCGTCATGTGCTGCATTAATTATCACAATAAAGCCAATGTGTTTGCTAGTAGTAAATAATGTGAATCGATTAGTTCATGCATTGAATCAGTCATTTCACATGTGAACCGACCAGTTCAACTATATATTGATTATTACATGGTTCCCAACTTCTAGAAATTCATGAAATTATTTCTCTTCGAGTCCTAGATGATCTGGAAACCCTAACCCTTGCCATCCTATAAATATGGGGGCAATCAAGGCCTTCAATAGATATAACAATAAGCTATAACAACTATTGTCCTCTTAGAATTATGGCAATGTGAGAGCCCAAGCAAGTCTTACCCGTAAAAGGGAGAGACAATTAAGGAGAGAGAACAAGGGAGAGCAAGTCAACACTATCACATTGATGTTTGAAGGGACAACTCCTTCATGTTGGCTCTACTAAAGAAACATTGAGTTCTCGATGGTCCACATGGACTACATAGAGACGTGCAGGCTGTTGTCTCCATGTTAGAAGGACAACAACCATTGTTGTCTATGGTGTAGTAGTAGAAGGTCGTCATTGTCAGTTATTCATGTGCATCTTGCAAAGAGTGTGTGTAACGACCCTGACCTGGGTTATGAGGTAACCCTAATTGTTTTGGCTAATAAAGTTGTTTAGAACTTTAATATAATCCTATAAGGTTCTTTGTTAACATGTGACACACTCATGCTTCAAGTTTGGTCCCGATTGAATGTTGTTTGAGAAATTTTCCTTTGTTTTGGACCAAAGTGCAATTTACCCAAATTGAGAGGCTATAATGCAAAATGTCACATGTTGAACGTGCATCATGTGTTTTAACATCATTATAGAGAGAATTATGCAAGGTGGTGGCTTATGTAAAGCCTAAATTCCAAGTTTGAACTTGTTTGAATAATGTTGGTGACTTGTGCACCAATTTTGGTACAAATTGTAATTTACCCAAAATGTGGGGTTTATATGAAACTTACCACCTCTAGAATGTCCCTACTTCCTATATGTATTATTTAGAGGAAAGATAATGTATGAGACACCATTTTTTATTCCATTATGAATGATGGTAATCTTGGTGAAGATATGACCAAGAAAAAGGGTTGAATTTGGAAGCTTAACTTGAGTTGTATCAAGTTGAAAAGCTTATATATGAGTGTCTATCGACCATATGGAGCCCAAGGAGGTGTCCCATATCATTTTGTGAACTCTTGGCAAATTCCATATCATGCAAAGCACCTCAAGGAGGTGAGGTGTGATGGCCAACAAGTTTCCTTAGAAAAAGTGTATCGGCTTGACTTAAAATAGTGATTAAACCTAGATGACTTATCCAAATAGGTAAGCAATGGACGAATTTGCATCTCTAGGTGATCCTCAACCTTTTTGAATGTCAAGATAAATGTTGATGCATGCATGTACACGTGTCACCCATGCATGACACGTGGCACCTACTAGCTCAAAATGTTGACACCTCATTTTTTCCCTCCTTCATGAACAACAAGTATATATACCCCTAGTTGCACCCCTTGGTGCAATTTTGCAACCCTTACCACCCTCCTACCCTAAGGTATCGTGCATAGAGCTCCCATATCGTGAAGGGGTGTTGTGGTATCGTGCATGGGCCTTGGGATATCGTCCATGGCAAGAGAATATCGGCCAAGTAGGTGATATTGGCCATATAGAGTGATATCGACCATAGAGTGAAGAGTTGAGTGGCATATTGTGCAAGTGAGTGCCATATCATGCAAGAGGGTTGGCATATCGTGCAAGGTCACAAAGGTATCGTGAAAAGTTGTTAAGGAGAAAGAAGGAGCTCATACTTAACCCTAAGGAGTTGTGAATGAGCCTCGGACTTTTGATAAAGTCATCTTCAATCTTAGGAATGTGGAGCTTTGGAGTTTGGAGATTTGAAGTTGTTCTTAAGGCGGGTTATATAACTTGAACTCATCAATGTTATTATTCATCACCTAAATTTATATACTTAATGAATTACTTTTAATTTCAAAATTTCCTGATATAGTTGATGAGATTATGAGTTCTAGTAGTTGCTTAGACCTGTTTACATGAACTATAACAATTAGAATAAAGGTCTAAAGCTTGAAGATGATGGTATCACCTTATAAAAGTGATAATCGGGTGCAAGCATACAAGCAAGCACCTCTAACCCGATATGATGATGTACCTACTTCACTAAAATGATATGGATATGATTGTATACTTTGTTGCACGATATGGGGGTGTAGTATACACCACTTGCATGATAGGGAGTCAAGAATAAACTCCATGCACGATACAAAGTTAAATGAATACTTATAAGTTGACATGAAACCCTAATTTGGGTAACCTGATATGAGTAAAGAATAGCAAATGCTATTGAACGATATGGTAGCCTGATACACAACCCTAGTTGATGTCTATCCCGACATGGTGATAGCTTAATACCTCATGCACGAAATGGGTAACACATATAAACACCTCTAGCCTGGTATGAATGGCGTGTATATACTTCTAGCCCGATATGGTGAGTGCTCATATACTTACAACCCGATATGGTAATCATATGCACACTTCTAAACTGAGATACCTTGTAAAGGTAAGGGCAAGACACTCTTAGGAGTAATGAGTGTAACACCAAGTAATGGTGTGGCTAATACCTTGATTGGTGAAACACCTAGAGTGGTTGATAATGGACAACTTTATGTTAACAATGCCTTGATTCGAGATGAGCCATATCATTGATGATAGTTGGGTAATTCAAGTGTGTGACTTATGGACAATACTTTATAAGATTAATATGATGGAATAGTGGATAAAGTATTAGGATAGGAAATACCCTAATACAAGATAAGTTGATGAACTTAAGTAAGTTAAAAGTGATGAGGGAAGTGATACACCAAGGCATGGTAAATATCACATCCAGCACTTTAAGGTTGGTACACCTTGATGCACCTTAAATCCAATATACCTAGATGGGTAACACATGATGTGTGTCATGTCAATTTTTACGTTGAGATGGAATGCACTTTGATAAGTGTAGGCTAACATACCTTGAGAAAGGGTTAAGCCAAGATAATAAACAATGATGTAATCATACCCTGGTAAGGATGAGAGACGAACTCATACCTTGTGTTGATGATTCATTTAATGATAAATGATGAGAATAAATAAGTATAATTGAATACTTATGATATTAATGTATGCTCCCAGATGTGTGGAGCAATGAATTAGGGTTTGAATTAATAATATGAACTTGAAACCCTATTCGGCTATAAAGGGAAACCCTAACCCTATTAGTTGTTGCCTAGTGAGAGGTGACAAGATGTTTAATGGCCTTGTGAGCCATGTGAATAGATGTTGTCTGGTGAGAGGTGACAATATGTTTAATGGGCCTTGTGAGCCATGTGGTTAGTTGTTGACTAATGAGAGGTGACAAGATATTGATCTAGAGATTTATGTAAGAATTGGTAATGTTTAAAATAAACCAGGTAAATGGGAACCCTGTAACATATTAATAATAATAAATGGTTACAAAGATAATAATGAAATCTTGGTCATACATGCATTATAGTCATAGTCAAAATAAGGGCTATGGTGCTTTGAATATGTTAAAATGAGACATGAGGAATTCTTGTATTATATAAAGAATGTGAATAAGTATGATGGTTTGGCCAAGGTATAATGCCTAGTAAAGGTGATGTGGTATTTAGTGATGTGTAATCAGGAGTGGTTAGATTCCATTGCCTGGCGGTGTAATCAAGATTGGTTAAAGTCCAATACCTGGCAGAGGCATGAAGACTGTAATCAGGAGTGATTAGAGTCCACTGCCTGGTTGTGTAATCAAGATTGGTTACAGACCAATGCCTGGTGGTGTAATCAGGTTTGGTTAAAGTCCAATACCTGGCAGAGGCATGAAGCCTGTAATCAGGAGTGGTTAGAGTCCACTTCCTGGCTGTGTAATCAGGATTGGTTACGGACCAATGTCTGGCGATGTAATCAGGTTTGGTTAAAGTCCAATACCTGGCAGAGGCTCAATGCCTGTAATCAGGAGTGGTTACGGACCACTGCCTGGCGGTGTAATCAGGTTTGGTTAGTGTCCAATACCTGGCAGAGGATCAATACATGTAATCAGGAGTGGTTACGAACCACTGTCTGGCGGTGTAATCAGGATTGGTTAAAGTCCAATACCTGGCAGAGGCATGAAGCCTATAATCAGGAGTGGTTAGAGTCCACTGTCTGGCGGTGTAATCAGGATTGGTTAAAGTCCAATACCTGGCAGAGGCATGAAGCCTGTAATCAGGAGTGGTTAGAGTCCACTGCCTAGTGGTGTAATCAGGATTGGTTAAAGTCCAATACCTGGCAGAGGCATGAAGCCTATAATCAGGAGTGGTTAGAGTCCAGTGCCTGGCAGTGTAATCAGGATTGGTTAAAGTCCAATACATGGTAGAGGCATGAAGCCTGTAATCAGGAGTGGTTAGAGTCCACTGCCTGGCGGTGTAATCAGGATTGGTTAAAGTCCAATACCTGGCAGAGGCATGAAGCCTGTAATCAGGAGTGGTTAGAGTCCACTGCCTGGTTGTGTAATCAGGATTGGTTACGGACCGATGCCTGGCAGTGTAATCAGGTTTGGTTAAAGTCCAATATCTGGCAGAGGCTCAATGCCTATAATCAGGATTGGTTAAAGTCTAATGCCTGGTGGTGTAATCAGGATTGGTTACGGACCAATGCCTTGCAGTGAAATCAGGTTTGGTTAAAGTCCAATACCTGGCAGAGGCTCAATGCTTGTAATCAGGATTGGTTAAAGTCCAATGCCTGGCGGTGTAATCAGGATTGGTTACGGACCAATGCCTGGCGGTGTAATCAGGTTTGGTTAAAGTCCAATACCTGGAAGAGGCTCAATGCCTATAATCAGGGTTGGTTAAAGTCCAATGTCTAGTGGTGTAATCAGGTTTGGAAGAGTCCAATACCTGGCAGAGGCACAATGCCTGTAATTATGACATAGGATTGGTAATAACCCAATGTCTGTATTAATGATGTACGAGTGCATGACAGATATAATTTCAATATATGTTTAAGATGATTGGCTTAGGCCAACAGATAGAAATAAGAATAATTCATGGGTGGCATTTTAGGATAATAAGTATCACAAGAAAAGCTTGACATATTGATATGTTGATACAGTATGATAGATAAATGACATACATGTTCTCTCTATTCCTTATAAAGTAAATAGATGATTTACTGCTCTATCATAGATAGTTGCAATGCTTTAAAAGATGAGAATATTCTAAACTACTTATCCTCTGCTCAGTTTAATACTATTTAACTGTGATAATAAAATTGTTAGTGGAGAGTTATATCTCTCGCTGGGACAATTGTCTCACCCCTTCAGATCCACATTTTTTTAGGTGGACATGCACGAGGGGGATTGAGACCGTACTACAGAGAAAGAACAATGGCAGTAGGGATAGCAGTGACAGCTCAGGTTGAGTGTACTGTCTGTAAAGTCTGGTAGATAGAAGTCCTATGTGTCATCTTTGTACTCTCAGGTCCTTGGAGTTGGTTCGTATTGGTTTCATGAATAATATGAGATTTTGGCTTGAATGCCTCGAGGTTTTATGTTGCTCCAGTATGTGTTTTGATAGAGCAACTGTTATATGTTGTCCTCGGGATGAGGTGAAACAATGTTGTACAATGTAAATCATGATATGTATGAGTTTTGGATCTTTCAGTAAAAGTTTTCTGTACAAGGATCTCCTTGCAAAATGGTTTTAAATTTAAGTGATTTTTGTTAATCCGCTATTTATGTTTATTCTTCTTAATTAGTAATGATTTGTTTGTCTATTTGGCGACTGTCGTTACAAAGTTTGGTATCAGAGCTTAAGGTTCGCTGAGTCTACAGAGACATAGGACTAAGGTGTTGAGTTTGTGTTAGTATCCTCCAGTATACCCTATAGTGACTTCCGCTTATGCAGAAGAAAGGGTAAAGTTCATATATGACTGGAGAACAAGAGGAACACATTGCTGAGAGCAATGTTGTTGCACCAGGAGAGGGTACAAGGGATCCGGCAAGAGAAGAATGAGTGCCTAAGAATTCCCATCTTGACCCAATCAGGATAGAGAATCCTACTTTTTATGCTCTTGTGAGGTAAGTTAGGACAACAATGATGAATATAATAGACTGGATACTAGCATTATAACCTAGGTCACCAGTCCTTAATACAAAAACTTTGGGCTTTGAAAGGATTCCTAAATGACATAGTCATGTTGGAACAGTGGAAAAAGTGCAAAAGATTAACATATGGAGAGAAAGTAGACTCTGCCATAAGTTTAGACAGATAGTACATTTGTGAT
The DNA here is from genome assembly GCA_963693085.1 of Alisma plantago-aquatica. Taxonomy (NCBI): domain Eukaryota; kingdom Viridiplantae; phylum Streptophyta; class Magnoliopsida; order Alismatales; family Alismataceae; genus Alisma; species Alisma plantago-aquatica. The sequence goes on along the minus strand of OY856412.1, from coordinate 25,480,708 downwards.
GGTAATGCCCAAGAAGAGGCAATAAGCTGATATTTAAGGTAAGGTCTCTATAATTTTAGAGACATTTCCCTAATTGTTCTAAAAAGCCAAAGTTTTCAGTGCCACCAGTGCTATAAATGCTTAGTGCACCAGGGTAGTAATCACTAAATAAAGGCAAAGGTCCTGACTTTTCACCTGTAAGAACTCATGACTTAGCTTCTACATCGGTAATGAGACCGATAAGACTATGGTATGAGGATAAGACATGAATATGTTAAACATACTAAACCCTTTTATTCAAAAAGAAGGGAGTAAATGACCCAACAATCGAGGTAGACTCGGTAGGGCTTACGAAAGTTACAAGCAAAGGATGCACATGAATTTGTACAATCGTGTGGTAAATGTCAGCTCGCTGGAGGGATATCCAAGCGAAATGAAATGCCACTAACTCTGTGGCAGGAAATTGAACTCTTTGATGTTTGGGGAGTGGACTATATGGGTCCATTTCCCTCATCATATGTATTCTCCTATATATTAGTCGTTGTGGATTATGTATCCAAATGGGTAGAAGTTATACCTACAATATCTTGTGATTCTAAGCTGGTTATTAAGCTGTTCAAGGACATTATCTTTCCTAGATTCAGAGTTCCTAGAACAGTCATATCCGGCGGAGGGTCACATTTCTTAGAACGAAGCTTCGAAGCCCTTCTCAGAAAATACGGAGTAAAACACAAGGTCGGTGATAGCCTCCCATTTTGTGATGTTATCTTACTAGTTTTTCTTAGTTTTCCATACTCTTTCTTAGATAAATTAGAATAAATACTTAACTTTATAGCTTTATTGTAAATATACCAATAGACTGATATTTCTCTTTTCTTCTTACAGATAAACCCCAAAAAAAATACAAAAGTCTCAACCAAAACGGTCCAAAGACCGAATAAAGACTCAAATAGTCCCAAGACTGAATGAAGATCCATCGGTCCCAAGATCAAGTGAAGGTCCAACTGGTCTCAAGACCGATAGGATGATACCGGTCTCTAGACTATGAAGAGACTACTGGTCCTAAGAACACGAAGACCCAACCGGTCTCTAAGACCAAGAGGATGATACCGGTCTCCAGACCGCGAAGAGACTACCGGTCCCAAGACCGTGAAGACCCAACCGGTCTCCAAGATGTGAGGATGCTTAACGGTCTCAAGATCATGAAGACTCAACCAGTCTCCAAAATCGTGAGGGTGCTTAACAGTCTCAAGACTGTGAAGACCCAACCGGTCCCCCAAGACCATGAGGATGCTTAATGGTCTCATGACTGTGAAGACCCAAAAGTTCTCAAGACCGTTCAAGATCCTTGGAGCCTATAAATAGGACTCAAGGGGGCCTCATTCAGGGGGGGAGTCTCAGATGCCCAAAGGTTGCCTCATTTGTTCCAGAGCTATTTCATCCTGCATCCTTCGCCCCAAGGCTATCGGTCTAAGATCCACACTCCATCCATAAGTCTACTTTCTCTCTCATCGACATAGAAAGTGGGGAGTGAAGGATTCATCACCAAAACAACCACGCAGTGTGAAGATAGTTGTTCTCTACTCTAAGGGGTTAAACTTCCTCCCTCCTATGTGGAGATGATGTTTTCCTTCTCTTCTCCTATCTCCTCCTTTGTTCTTGCCATGAGCGAGTAGTTTGCATACATTAGGGTGTAGGGAGTAACCCCGCTACCCATGTTTTCATTCCATGCTTTGTAATTCATGAGTTTGCAATAAAAATGCTATCTTTTCAGTTCAACATCAATCATTTAAATGAATTCTAGTTGCTTGATCACCAACCTGTGTTACCTATTATCTACTAGTGCGAATTGTCTACGTTTGTGCTTTTCGATTTGATTATCAATTGTATGTTGGTTCTTGATGTATGTAGTAACCATATATCTATTTCAGTATCTAGGAATGCTTATCAAGGAGTGGAGTAAACTCACCTCCATCATTGTACTTTCATACTATGAAATGGAATCAGTTGACCTAGGAAAGTACAACTTTGACAGGTCGAGGAACACACTTTGCGAAGGGAGTGATGCAAAGTAAGTGACCATTTGTTCAAGGATGGAAGACATTGCAATACTCCCACATTTCTCGTAGTTAGCTATCCGAAAGGAAGCTAAATCTACAAAGATAATAACTGTTTAGACTCTTATTTCAAGCCATGTTATTATGATGTATGTTATGATCCATGTGTAGTGGTGCTGAAACTCGATCACATCCTAGTGGTTTCCAAATATCGTCTACAACCTTAAGTTTACTTTCCTACCTTTTAATTTACTTTTGCATATTAGTTTGATCATCAAATCAAGTCTTCGATCTAGATATCAAATCTTGAGTAGATAAGTAGAATTATAACATTTTCCATCTTGTTAATCCTTAACAAGATTGTTGTCTTGTGGATTCGACCCTCAACTATACTATGATAAGACTTCTACGTACCATAGCGTATGTGGGTGGAGATCTTAATATAGTACACGCAAGGCTAAACTTAGAGACTTACTATCTCTAGGATTTTTAGTGGTGCATGCAACTTCACGTGAGTGGAGGCTCCATAACAAATTGGCGCCATTTCCAGGGAGAACGGAACGTTTTAATTTCATTTATCTACTCGCTAGTTCATATCTTTTTTATTCCATCATTTTTCCTTACCATATAAAGTGTGTTTTTTCTTCTACTCAGGTAGAAAATGTGTATGCAAAACTGTGGATTCTCCCCTGAACTAGAGTATGACTCTAAGGTAGAACGAAATTTCCAATGACACATCAGACTCAACCGCCAACAAGCCAGACAGATGGCTGAAGAATAATGCCAAGTTACCTTGATACTGGAAAGAGTCAACACAGCTATAATAGCTCAGAGAGTGCAACTCATCGCTGATGCACATGCTCAAGTCCAAGCCAAAGTTCGAGCTGAAGAGCAAGCTCACATTCAAGATGAAAATGAGGCAGCCACAACAGTTGTTCAGTTATTGATAAGGAACAAGCAGCTTTGAGACTACGCTATTCCTAATAATTATGAGGATAATAACCCAGTTCAGCCTCCACTCATTAATGTTCCTAACTTCGACATTCAAACACAATGGATCCAAATCATTCAAGGCATCTCGTTCTCTGGAAACACTAGAGATGTTTGCATGGACCATCTGAAGTGATTCAAGGCACTCTATCGGTTGGTGCCACAAGCCGAAGCTATACTTAATGCAATCATGCTCTGACTTTTCAACTTTACTCTGGTTGGAAAGGCACTAAGCTGGTATAACTCATTAGATGGAGAGCCAATCACCACCTGGGTTCCCTTGAAATAAATTTTTTTGGAGAATTTCTTTCCTCCCTCATTGACTTACTAGATTAGGAGACAGATCAACCAGTTCCTCCAACTTGCTGGAGAATTACTAGTAGAATCATGGGAAAGATTTAAGGAACTTCTGAGAAAATGCCCACATCACGGAATCTCACAAAACCAGCTCATAGAAACATTCTATAGACGGGTAAGTGATGAAATAAACAAGTTTTTGGATTCCTCATCTGGAGGAAATTTCATGAGACAAAATTATGAGGATGTTTGGAAGATTTTTATGCTCGGAGTTGAGAACCAATCTAATTGGGGAATGCCATCTACAGGAGGAGTCCTAAAAGTCTGCAAAGTTTAAGAATCTGTAGAAATGAAAGCTATTGATGAAGCTCTGAAAAACATAGTTCATAAACAATAAGCCCTTGAAATAGCATTTGGAGAATATGACAGGAAGAAGAACTCCCAAGTTCAACAAGTCACAGCATCTACTGAGACTTGTGAAGCTTGTCATGCATCAGATCATCCCACATTATCATGTGGCCTCTTATATGATGTGATGATGAATCAGCAGACACCTCAACCACAATATGAACCAATCATTGAACAACCCGAGGATCATCTGCCAGAGTAGGTTAACTCTATCCACACCATATCGGGTCAAGCATACTATAATCTGGATCAATCAAGAAACCACCCTGGATTTCAGTATGGGAATCCTGCAGGAATTTCCAACCCGCAACTCCAAAGACAAGGTGGGTCTTCTAAAAGACCACAACCAAGATTCCAGAGCAGTTATAACCGAAACCAAGGAAACAATAGAGGTGGGTTTCAAATATTTCCCTACCCAAGAAATTATTCTTACTATCAATACACCCACCCTCCATTGCACCCACAATTGTAACAGCCCCAGTTAACACAGCCACAAAATTAACAACTTTAGTTGCTAGCACCTCAATAGCAGCAACCTCAAGGACAACAACAAATTAAATAGTATCAACAAAAGAATATCCCACCTCCGCCAACAGATGAGTTATCTCTGATAAGGCAAATGTTGCAATCTCAATAGACCATGCTTGCCAACTAGTAGGCTCAACAGAAAGTTGTAGAGACCCAAGTGGCAAAAATTGCAGCTCAATTGAAACCTTCGGTGGGTACTTTCTCCAGTCAGCCGAAAATAAATCTGAGACATGATCAACATAGACCAGAACAACTGAATGCAGTTGACATAAGATCTGGTCATTTTCTTACTGAAGCGACCAAAGTCATTCAGGAAGACAAAGATACTACTAAAATCATCCCAACTATAAACATAAATCAAGGAACTAAAAAATTGGTAGAGTTCGAGAAGGAGAAGGACAAAGAACTAGATTCCAAAGAACCAGAAGTCCCACCATACAAGCCCATGATACCCTATCCAAGTAGATTGAGAGAGACTAAACTGGATACTAGATTCCTAAAGTTCAAAGAAGTAATGAAGAAGCTATACGTTGATATCCCGTTCCTTGATGCTCTCTCTGAAATCCCAGCTTGGTCTAAATATCTGAAGACTTTGCTATCAAAGAAATACATGACCGAAGAACACAAGACCGTCAAATTAGCTCAGACTACTTCTGATATCATCCTCAATCAAATGTCAACAAAATAGAAGGACCATGGCTCCTTCAACATCCAATATTCTATCGGAAACACCTCTTGCAAGAAAAGATTAGCTGATTTAGGGGCCAACATATATATATTATGCCCTTTTCTATGTGTAAAAGATTGGGCTTTACCGATTTACTACCCACAACAATGACAATCTAGTTGGCTGATTCTACCATTACTACACCTTTGGGAATTATTGAAGATATCCCAGTGAGAGTAGGAAGAGACTCTTATGTCCCTTGTGACTTTATTCTCGTGGATATAAAAGAAGATTTGAGATATCCAATAATATTCGGCAGACCTTTCCTTGTGACAGCCAGAGCACTAATTGATGTTGAAGCAGGCACAATTACCTTAAGGTTAGGGAAGGAAACTGTTCAATTCAGAGTCTTTGACAGCCTAAAAAGTCCCATCATTCATGAAGAACTCTTCCTTCTTGAGGCAATTGATAAATGTCCTAGATAAAGAAAGAAACTCCCAAACCATCTGATGCTCTGGAGATCACCCTGATGAACCCAGATGCCAAATCTTCAAATGACAAATTAGTTCAACAATGTCTAAAATATCTACAACAAGCCGAAGAAGACCCAGAAGCTACCTTTGAGATGTTGAAATCTATCACCACTCTGGAGACTATTGAAGTTCCCAAGGCACCTAAAATGAAAGTCCTACCAGCTGGAATCAAACATGTCTTTCTAGACAAAGAAAAACTATGTCTGGTCATTATCAGTTCCACTTTGATAGATGACTAGGAAGAAACACTCCTTGTTAAATTTAGAAAGCACAAGAAAGCCATTGGATACAAGATGACCGATCTAACCGGCGTCAATCCAGCTTTGTGCATGAACAGATTACCTATGATAGAAGAGTTTAAACCATCACGGGAGCACCAAAAGAAGCTAAACCTAAATCTTAAAGAGGCGGTTCGCCTTGAGGTTCTAAAACTTCTAAAAGTTGGTATTATCTATTTGATTTCTGACTCCCAATGGGTAAGTCCAGTCCAGGTAGTTCCTAAAAAGGGGGACCACCATTATTTTGAATGATAAAAACAAACTGGTACCCACTCGGACTGTTACCAGATGGAGGATGTGCATCAACTATAGAAAATTGAACAAGGCAACAAGGAAAGACCACTTTCCTTTACCTTTTCTTGATGAAGTCCTTGAACATCTAGCTCACTAGAAATTCTTTTACTATCTTGATGGCTACTCAGGATTTTATCAAATTCTAATACACCCTGAAGATCAAGAAAAGACAACTTTTACCTACCCTTTCAGAACTTACACCTTCAGGAGGATGCCCGTTGGGCTAAGTAATGCACCTGAAACATTCCAGAGATGTATGTCTGCCATATTTGTAGGTTTAACCGAATCTATCATGGAGGTATTCATGGATGACTTCTCAGTCTATGGAGATTCCTTTGATATCTGTCTGCTTAATCTCAATAAAGTGCTACAAAGATGTGAGGAAACAAATTTGATCCTTAATTGGGAAAAATGTCACTTTGTGGTGACAGAAGGTGTTGTCCTCGAGCATCGGGTGAGTGAACAAGGGATTGAAGTAGACAAAGTAAAAATAGATGTCATTTCAAAGTTGTCACCACCAAAACACATCAGAGGAATACGAGCTTTCCTGGGCCATGTCAGATTTTACCAAAGATTCATTCAAGAATTTTCAAAAATAGCAAAGCCCATGACTCACCTGTTAACTAAAGATGGGGACTTCAATTTTGATCAAGAATGTTTACATAGCATCACGACTCTAAAAAACACTTTAGTCTCTGCACCTATACTAAGAGCTCCTGATTGGTCACAGCCCTTTGAGATAATGTGTGACGCCAGTGACTACACTATAGGAGTTGTACTAGGGCAGAGGATAGATAAGAAGCCTTACATGATATATTATGCATAAAAAATGCTTGATGGGGCCTAAAAGAACTATACAACTACAGAATAAGAATTTGTGGCAGTCATTTATGCTTTAGAGAAATTCCATTCTTACCTGATTAGATCAAAGGTTACAGTTTACACAGATCATCAAACAATAAAATATCTAATTCAAAAACAAGACACCAAACCTAGACTTATTTGTTGGGTGTTGATGCTTCAAGAGTTTGACCTAGAATTAAAGGACAAAAGTGGGATGGAAAATGTTGTCGCCGATCACTTGAGTCACATTGAGACTCAAGATGAAGATAATATACCTATCAGTGACTTTGTACCTGATGATCAACTCATGAAGGTCACCACTGCATTCCCCTGGTACGCCGACATAGTAAACTATCTGGCTACGGGAAATGTCCATCATTCTGCTTCCTATCATGACAGGAAGAAGTTTTTCCATGACGTCAAGCTATATTTCTGGGATGAACCATACCTCTTCCGCCTATGCACAGATGGATTATTCCATTGTTGTCTTCCTGAAGAAGAAATCACCCCCGTCTTAGAACACTGTCATTCTGGTCCCATTGGGGGGCACATGAGTTCAAAGAAGACTTCACTTAAAGTTTTACAGTCAGGTTTCTTCTGGCTGACAATAGTAAAGGACGCACATGAATTTGTACAATCATGCAATAAATGTCAGCTATCTAGAGGGTTATCCAAACGGAATGAAATGCCACTAACTATGTGGCAAGAAATTGAACTTTTCGATGTATGGGGAGTAGACTATATGGGTCCATTTCCCTCATCATATGGATTCTCTTATATATTAGTCGTTGTGGATTACATATCCAAATGGGTAGAAGCTATACCCACTATATCTTGTGATTCTAAACTAGTTATTAAGTTGTTCAAAGACATTATCTTTCCTAGATTCGGAGTTCCTAGAACATTCATATCTGACGGAGGGTCACATTCCTTGGAACGAAGCTTCGAGGCCCTTTTGAGAAAATACGGAGTAAAACATAAGGTCACCACGCCTTATCACCCACATACAAGCTTTCAAGTTGAAGTCTCCAACAAACAACTGAAAGCCATTTTTGAGAAGACTGTCAACAGAAACTGCACAGACTGGTCCACCAAGCTTCCTGATGCTCTTTGGGCATATCATACCGCTTGCAAGACACCAATAGGAACAACTCCATTTCGTTTGGTGTATGGAAAGTCATGCCATCTTCCAGTTGAACTAGAACACAAGGCTTGGTGGGCTATTAAACAGTTGAATTTCGATTTCAAAAGTGCTGGAAAATATAGACAACTTCAATTACAAGAACTTGAAAAACTAAGAATGTCTGCTTACCAGAATGCCAGGATTTACAAAGAGAAAACTAAAATGTGGCATGATGGCCACCTAAAAGGAAAATATGTCATTGTCGGAGACAAGGTCCTTCTTTTCAATTCCAGGCTCAAAATGTTTCCCGGTAAACTTCACACGAAGTGGTCTGGGCCCTTCACTATCAAGCACATCTACCCAAGTAGAGCAGTCATCATCCTTGATGACAATGGAGGATAAAGGACTATTAATGGCCACAGACTAAAAAGATACTATACTTCAGCCGATAAAACTCCAAGACAAACCATTGACATTCATGACCCCACTGCATCGCACTAATTAAGACAGAATCTCGTCGAGCCAGTGACGTAAAACCAAAGCGCTATTTGGGAGGCAACCCAAGAACTAAGTATCACATTTCTATCTCATTCAAATAATTTTCTAGTTTTGATTAATTTCTTTAGACTCATAAATTTCTTGCATAAATAGCATTTTCATCACTTAGTCATTTTTCTTTCATATAAAAATATAAAAAAGCAATAACCAAAATAATCTTCTCCACATGGTCCTGAAGTCGTTTGGTCCTCACGGTCATGAAACCATTTGGATCCAAACGGTCCTTCAACTGTTTGGTCCTCACAGTCTCGAAACCATTTGGTCCTCACGATCTTGAAACTGTTTGGATCCAAACGGTCCTGAAACCGTTTGGTCCTCACGATCTCAAAACCATTTGGATCCAAACTATCCCAAGACCATTTACTCTAAAGGGAATATAAGCAAACCCTCATATATATAAATATACCCTTACCCCCTCCTGTTCCATTCCTTCCACTCTTCATTTCTCCCATGTGACCCTATTTTCTCTCCCTTGCTCCCATGCAAACCGAGCCTCGCCACCGCCTCTCTCGCCACCACCTTCCATCCACCACATGCTTCTAGCTGCAGCATTCACACTCCACTTCTTGCATTTACGCTTCACAGCACCATCGTGTTCTTCTTCCCCGTTGGTTCACCCCACAACAAGGTAGATGATGCTCACAACCATCGTCATTGCCACCACTATCACCGCAGTGCACGTTTTTCTTCTTCGACATCATCGCACATCCAGCCATCACAATATGCACCCATCACCACCGATGTCTCCTTTGTCTTCGCCGCTTTGACTCCTTCGTGGTTTCGTCACCTGCACATTCCTTGGCAGTTTTGACACTGAGTAGGTTCTCACGGTCTTGAAAACCACATAACCCCTCATGGTTTCTCCCTCACAATTTCACCCCTCACGGTTTCACTCCTCATGGTTTCACATTTCACAGTTTTACCCCTCATAGTTTCTCCCCTTGCGGTTTCACTCCTCACTATTTCACGGTTTCACCCCTCACAATTTTACTCCTCGTGGTTTCATGCTTCATGGTTTCACCCCTTGTAGTTTCACCCCTCGCGGTTTCACATTTCATGGTTTCACCCCTCACGGTTTCACATTTCTCAGTTTCACCCCGCGCTGTTTCACCCTCGCGATTTCACTATCGCGGTTTCACCCTCGCAGTTTCACCCTCGTGGTTTCACGCTTTCACAATCTTAAAATTGCATGACCTTTTCACAGTTCTGAAATCTTGTGAACCTCTTCGCGGTCTTGAGACCGTGATGCTTGCACAATTTGCACTCTCCTTGCCATTCATATAATATTCCTATCAACACTAATTTTCAAATATTTCTAATATACCATTTCTATCAGCACTAACATCAGCACTAATTTTCACATATTATAGGATGGCCTCACCTGCAAAGGAAGTCACTGAAGTAGGCCATTGGACCAGAGAACAATTGTTGGAGCATCAAGATAGGCTTCAACACATTATCGACATGTGTGCAAAGAAAAGCATATCTCCAATTAAACTACCCAAGGTCATTCATGACCTTGAGCATGTCAACAAATGTCTGGCTGAAGACCTAGTTGAGGACCTTGAAGAACCTTCCTCAATTGATGAAGGCTCTGACTACTAGCCAAACTCTGATGAAGAATCCCCAGCCAGCAAGTCAAAGGGGAAGAGGAAGGCCCAGGAGGCTGCAACCGAATGACCAACAAAAAGACGGGAAAGGAAACAAGTTCAACCCACGACCTCCATGGAACCAATTCTGGCAGGACAAGCAACCCATCCTCCTGCCACTGTCTTAGTTGCACCAACTGATCTTTAGATTCAACATCTAGAAGTTGGTGACAAAATTCTGCGGCCAAAAAAGTACATCTGCTCCAACATACTGAAGAAGATGGGAGTATACAACAAAGTTCTTGAACTTCTCAATAAGGAAAACCTCTCCAAGATCTACTTTGTCACTGAGAATTCTTATCTTGAGCCCACACTAGAATTGTTCAGTCACCTCTCCAAACAACCATTGGAAGACAAGGACAAACAAAGGGATGGGGGTGAAGGCAATCTCGTCACCTCGCTTTTTGGAAACCAGGTTACATTAACTGAACACATGTTGAACAAAATCTTCTTCGACAACCCATACCAACTGAAGAATGCTATGGAAGCAGGTATGTATCACCAACTGTTCAACATGCACACCTTTTGGAAATCTCTTACTGGAATCACAAACTATGATTCCAAAACTTGCAAAGCCTTCAACATCCACTCCTACCTAGTACGAACGTTGCACAAAATTATAACATGAGCAATGTTCCCTAGAATAGTGGGCGAATGGGCTCGTCTTGGACCTCTTCATACTATGGTCCATCTTAAAGGGACAACCGGTCAATATCGGATGACATTTGATACATAAACATACATCTTATGCCCCCGGGAAGGAAATATGCATGGGTGGTCATGTGACTACAATTCTGAAATACTACAAGATGGATGAACCACTCAAGAATAGCACTTTGTTAAAAGGTGATAACCTTAACAATGAGAAGATTCTCAAAAACACCTATATCATAAAGGAAAAGGATTCAAAGCTCCACTACATCTTCTGCCCCACTGTCAAAGCATCCAGGGCACTGCTACCACTTCCCGAACTCATCGATTATGATAAAGGCAAATATCCCTTCACTACAGAGGAACATGCCAACTTACAAGCCTTTGTAAAAGGGAAGGTACAACTAGAAAAAGTAGGGCAAACGGAGCAAAGTGATACTGCCCCTGGAACTAGAGCAAAAAAAATACTGGTGGTACAACTGTCCAAACTACGCATCCAAAAGCAACAACAGTTAGACACACCCACCTCAAAGATCACCCCAGGAGCAGAGCACCCCCATAATGAGACCACACCTACATCTACCTCCATCGTTCCTCCATTTTCCATCATCCCGCCATCTTCCACTACTCTTCTATCCTCCACAATTCTACACCACACCACTATTCCACCATTTTCCACAATCATACCCACCAACATTCCATTCTCCACAACCTCAACTTCCACCACATCTTTTGTTTCACTCCTTTTCTCAGTGGGCGAGCCCATTCTTACCTCAATGCCTGATCTTACATTTACCTCTACCACCTTCCCTCCTGCATTCCCATTTCCACCTTCCATCACCAGGATGTCACCAGCACTCTCATCCACCACCAAACTGCTAGTGACTCCCTCTACAGTCGCTACACTTTTTACAAGTCCACCAATGGTGTCTCCTTCGCCCAGCACCGCCACCCTTCCACCCGGGCCCCAGCCATCCCACCCACCTTCCACTGGGGTCCCATTTTCACAAGTCGGAGAGGCATTTAGACGTCAATTTGACACTATTTGAATACTCCTCTCCGACCCTTCTAACATCTTACAATCTATTCTTTCTTGTGTGCAGGGGCTTTCCATGTAGGTATCCAACATAGACAAGCAAACTAATGCCTTACCAGACCTCCTCATAGGCATTCAACAATGACAGGAATCAACAGTCCAGCAAGTCAACCTAGTTGACGACCGCTTATGTACCCTGCCGGAGTTGATGCTTAGCATGAAGAGCCAGCAAGATACGTTAGTCCAGCAAGTTGATAAGATCACCAAACAATCTCAACCTTTTCCTGTGACCCTTCACGAGCTTCAACAGCAACAAGCTACAATGAGCATGCATATGGATCACATTGAAAGCATCCTCACAGAAATCATCTGCCGCTAGGAGGAGCATGCAAACAAAGCTTTAGATCAGCTACAAACAAAAGTGACTGATCTAACAACACGACTCCTCTTCACTGAAGCACATTATATAGATCTCAAGGAAAGCCATGATGCACTGCTCAAAACCCACGGGCACGTGCAAGTGGCACTTGAAGAACTACAAGCTCAACATCGGCAATGTAAGAAAGCATCTAAAAAAAAGAGTAAAGACAAGGCGTCGGATGATGAAGATGATAATGATGACGAAGAAGATGATTTTGACTCCTAGGTTGACTCCAACGCTACTAGCTCCTCTTTAGATGACAAACTAGACGATCAAGGCAACGCTGGGGCGGGTACCAGCCAAGGAGCATATACCTCAAAAAGGGGAGACGGTGGAGACCACCAAAAGAGCAGTAGAAAAGACCACCGTGCTCCGGACAATACCGACAATGTAACAATGTCCTATGCAGACCAATTCTTCAATTTTTCTTCTATGGGCTCTCTGGGGGACACTGCCAAAGATGCGGCTTTTATTGAGTTTCAACAATGCATACGGGAAACCAGCACTATCCCGCTTGCAGTAGCTTTCATGTTTCACGAACCATCTGCTTCGGAGCAAGCTGTAGTTGTTCCCCCAGAACAGGAGGATTCTGACAGAGTGAGTCTTGACACCGATGATCAACTCGACTCCGACTCTGAAGAGAATGAAGATCTGCCACAATATTTTGATGACAATGAACAAACTTCACTTCCTCCTCCAGAAGACCTTCCCCCTCCTTCACCCCTACCTCACAAGATGCATGACTTAGATCTGGTGGCCATCTCTATATTACATGTTCAAGACATCTTCATCTTGAACACTATTGTCGACGATGCCAAGGATGGGGGAGACATCCTCTATAATAACACAAAGACAAAGTGCAAGCTGACATGTGAATATTTCGGTGTTCTTCTATGACCTCATTCGGCAGTGAAGATGGCTATCTTCTGTGTACTACTTGCTAACGCAATAGAGAAATTTTGGAGCCCAAAGAAAAAGCAGCCAGTTTTCAAAGCTTCACCTAGTCTAACATTATGCCTATTGAACAAGGACTTACAGGCAAAATCCATCGAGCGGCTGCAAACGGGTCTCGTGAGAAAGGCACGCTACATCACAGTGCCTTTCAAAGTCTTTTGCCACTAGCTCCTTATGATCATTGACACCGAGGCCCGCGACGCCAAGGTGTACAATTTTTGTGCCAGTGAGCTTAAGGCGGGAACCATTAACTTCACTAGTTCAGAAGCCAGAGAAGCGTGATGCATTCTCTTCTGACTTATCAAAGTCATATGGGCTGCCTTCCCATCTCTTGCACACGGATGGAGCCAACCATGGTTCAAGATCATCAACCCAGCCATTCAAACGCTAGAAGGTTCAGGGGATTGTGCTCTTTGCACAATCAGATTCACTGAGGAACTAAACAGACACATCCTCTTTACCAAGCTAGCTCAAGAAGACATACATGCTTTACGGGGACAATATGCCATGGAACTTATTTGCGATATAAGGTTCCTCAAGGACCCAACAATGGGCCATGACGATGTACCCTGCTCTGTGTTCTCTGTCATCCAACGTCCTCAAAAGAAACCATTCAGACAAATCCTAAAGGAGTTGGAGCAACAGTAACAACAACAACAAACCACCACGGTCCCAGAAAAACATCAATGGGATCCTTACACTTTTGATATGGAGGAATATAAGAGGGACATAGATCTACTAACAGGAGCTATTATCAATAGATCCCCCAAAGATATGGTACCTCTTTCTAAAATAACACTGACATTCCTAAATTTTGACCTTGCTACATGCAAGAGTCTTTCTGATAATGAACTCAGACTCATCATGTCTCAGCTATATGCAGAGAATGATGAGCTTGTTTTCCTTAAAAGGGAATATTCTTGTAATGGCCGATGCACTCTGCGAGATCATACAAGTAAAAGGTACAATGTTCGTGAGCATGATGGCTGCCTACCAATATCTTTTAGCACGGGACTTACCTACGGTTTACATGGTGTCAACATACCTGAAGGATGATTTTCTCAGATCAAAGAACTTCAAAACCATAGAAGCTCTTATTTCATACCTTAAACATATGACTCCAAAGTTCATCTTGTTTCCCTTTACTCTGAGCATTAGATGCTGCTGGACGAACTTACACAACAGAACTACAACTATCTACAATAGTTTTGATTGCCAGATCAATCAAAACCAGAGATAGTATATGATCATAGCAAAGACACCCACGGAGGAAGTGGCAAAGGACTGTGCCAAATGACTACATGATCTTCCAGGTGAGCACACAAAGGCATACAACAGAGCACATTTTAAGCGCCCAACCTTCTGCCAAAGATGTCCCCAACAAATCAGAGAATCCAATGTTTGTGGATTCCACATCCTTTACTGGATGTATACCCTCACCATTCTTGACAAATGCATTGAGAACATGATGGACGTGGACTATCACGCATTATGGGGGAAATTCTCCGCCAATCTGCTCCATTCTCATGGAGCCAACAAGGGTTTAATAGAACCATGACACCATTTCCCATTTACTTCTCAACCTATCACCTTGACACTCTGGGGACAGAGTGAATGATAAGTTAGGGGGGAGTACAATGGGCAAGGGAAGAGGTACAATATTCAAATCTTCACTTTTTCTTTCACAATTGTTTTTCTTTTTTGAAATTGCACAAATTATTCTTTTCGATGTTTAGAAGTTTTTGATAATTTCTTTGACAGAATAACCTTTGCACATAAGACAACATTCTCTTTGGTAAGGGGACACCCTCAGCTAAGTTAGAGATAAAGTAGTCCTCAGAAGCACCTACATAATAGCATTTAGTCACGTAATGGCAAATTAATAAATCACTCCCACACTTGATTTCAATGCTTTTGCCTCAATTCTATATCAGACTCTCTACAGGTCAAAACCGCGGCCGAAACAAGCCAAACACTCTCAAGGACGGGAGGGAACCAGGTGAAATCCAAATCAAGAAACCTCATAAGTGGACCACCAAGTACGAAACCATAACAAGTGCATGTCTGGAAACTCTAGGGAACAATTTTCTTCTTTTCAAGCAACTGAAATAAAATCCCTAAATACCCAATTCCCAAGCTGGTGAGCATATGAATAAATGCCTGAGTTTTGAATAAAAACATGAGAGTTGTGCCATGCATAAGGACTTGTATGAAGAACCAATAAAGGTCTTGCTCGGCTGACACGTTCATCTCCCCTCACAAAGGCAGATGTGTCATGCCCGGTAGTAAGATCCTAAGGTCTCCAAATATATGAAAAGTTGACAAAGGTCTTGCCCGACCGGTACATTCAGCTGCCCTCACAAAGGCAGATGTGTCGTGCTCGGTAGTAAGACTCCAAAGTTTAGATAACCCCCCTCGAAGGGGAAGTAGCATCCTTCAGCCAACCCTCATACCTACTTTGGCTTCCAATAAGAATTTCAAAGAAGTATAAAACTGCTTAACGGAAGACATCTAAGGACCATGCAACTCCCGATACCTGAAAGATCAAGAGTAAGCAGAAGCCTCAACAAAAACCTAAGGGGATCTCTGGTATAGAACTAAAGCAAGAGTATGAAAATCTTCACTAAATAAAATCACCTTGCCACTACGTTCCTTAGCTCTTTACAGCTTGAGGACAAGATAGACTCTAAGTTGGGGGGGGGGGGGTGATAACCTCCCATTTTGTGATGTTATCTTACTAGTTTTTCTTAGTTTTCCATACTCTTTCTTAGATAAATTAGATTAAATACTTAACTTTCTAGATTTATTGTAAATATACCAATAGACTGATATTTCTCTTTTCTTCTTACAGATAAACCCAAAAAAAATCACAAAAGTCTCAGCCAAAACGGTCCCAAGACCGAATGAAGACCCAAACGGTCCCAAGACTAAATGAAGATCCATCGGTCCCAAGACCGAGTGAAGGTCCAACCGGTCCCAAGACTGAGAGGATGATACCAGTCTCCAGATCGTGAAGATACAACTGGTCCCAAGAATGCAAAGACCCAACCAGTCTCCAAGACCGAGAGGACGATACTGGTCTCTAGACCATGAAGAGACTATCAGTCCCAAGACCGTGAAGACCCAACCGGTCTCTAAGACTGTGAGGATGCTTAACGGTCTCAAGACCGCGAAGACTCAACCGGTCTCCAAGACGATGAGGGTACTTAACGGTCTTAAGACTGCAAAGACCCAACCGATCCCCCAAGACCGTGAGTATGCTTAACGGTCTCAAGAACGTGAAGACCCAAAAGTTCTCAAGACCGTTCAAGATCCTTAGATCCTATAAATAGGACTCAAGGGGTCCTCATTCAGGGGGAGTCTCAGATGCCCAAAGGCTACCTCATTTGTCCCAGAGCTATTTCATCCTTCATCCTTCGTCCCAAGGCTGCCGGTCTAAAATCCACACTCCATCCATAAGCCTACTTTCTCTCTTATCGTCATAGAAGGTGGGGAGTGAAGGATTCATCACAAAAACAACCATGCAGTGTGAAGATAGTTGTTCTCTACTCTAAAGTGTTAACCTTCCTCCCTCCTATGTTGAGATGATTTTTTCCTTCTCTTCTTCTGTCTCCTCCTTTATTCTTGCCATGAGTGAGTAGTTCCATACACTAGGGTGTGGGGAGTAACCCCGCTACCCATGTTTTCATTCCATGCTTTGTAATTCATGAGTTTGAAATAAAAATGCTATCTTTTTAGTTCAACATCAATCGTTTAAATGAATGCTAGCTGCTTGATCACCAATCTGCGTTATCGATTATCTACTAGTGTGAATTGTCTACGTTTGTGCTTTTAGATTTGATTATCGATTGTATGTCGGTTCTTGATGTATGTAGTCACCATATATTTGTTTCAGTATCTAGGAATGCTTTTCAAGGAGTGGAGAAAACTCAGCTCCATTGTTGTACTTTCATACTATGAAATGGAATCAATTGACGTATGGAAGTACAACTTTGATAGGTCGAGGAACACACTTTGTGAAGGGAGTGATGCAAAGTAAGTAACCATTTGTTCGGGGATGGCTGGCATTGCAATACTCCCACGTTTCTCGTAGTTAACTATCCGAAAGGAAGCTAAATCTACAAAGATATTAACTATTTAGACTCTTATTGCAAGCCATATTATTATGACGTATGTTATGATCCATGCGTAGTGGTGGTGACACTCAATCACATCCTAGTGGTTTCCAAATATCGTCTACAACCTAAAGTTTACTTTCCTGCCCTTTTAATTTACTTCATATTAGTTTAATCATCAAATCAACTCTTCGATCTAGATATCAACTCTTGAGTAGACAAGTAGAATTATAACATTTTCCATCTTGTTAATCCTTAACAAGACCGTTGTCTCGTGGATTCGACCCTCAACTATACTACGATAAAACTTCCATGTACCTTAGTGTATATGGGTGGAGATCTTATTATAGCACACACAAGGCTAAACTTAGAGACTTACTATCTCTAGGATTTTTAGTGGTGCATGAAACTTCACGTGAGTGAAGGCTCCATCAGTCGCCACGCCTTATCATCCACAGACAAGCGGCCAAGTTGAAGTCTCAAATAGACAACTGAAAGCTATTTTAGAGAAGACTGTCAATAGGAACCGCACAGATTGGTCCACCAAGCTTCCTGATGCTCTCTGGGCATATTGTACTGCTTATAAGACACCAATAGGGACAACTCCATTCCATTTAGTGTATGGAAAGTCGTGTCATATTCCAGTTGAATTGGAACACAAGGCTTGGTGGGCTATTACACAGTTGAATTTCAATTTCAAAAGTGTCGGCGAATACATACAACTTCAATTACAAGTACTTGAGGAACTAAGATTGTCTGCTTACCAGAGCACCAGGGTTTACAAAGAGCAAACTAAGATGTGGAATGATGGCCACCTTAAACAAAATGATATTATAGTTAGAGACAAAGTCCTCCTTTTCAAGTCTAGGCTCAAAATGTTTCACAGTAAACTTTGGATTAAGTGGTTTGGGCCCTTCACTATCAAGCACATCTACCCAACTGGAGCCTTCATCATCTTAGATGACAATGGAGGAGAAAGGATAGTCAATAGCCATAGACTGAAGAGATATTGTACTCCAGCTGATAAAAGTCCAAGACAAACCATTGACATTCAAGACCCCACTGCATCAACCTGATCGACCCAGAATCTCATCAAGCCAGTGACGTAAAACTAAAGTGCTACTTGGGAGGCAACTCAAGCACTGAGTATCACTTTTTCTATCTCTTTTAATTGCTTTAGTTTCTTTCTTTCTTAGTTTTGATTAATTCTCTAGATTTATCAATTTCTTGCATAGATAGAACTTTCATTACTTAGTCATTTTTCTTTCATACATACTGTTCAAAAAATTTAAAAATTAACATAAACAACCAAACAAATATAAAAATATCAAAATCAATAACCAAAATAATCTTATGCCAAATGGTCCTAAGACCATTTGGACCCTCACAGTCTTGAAACTGTTTGACTCTAAATGGTCCTGAAACCATTTGAAACCTCACGGTCTTGAAACTGTTTGGATCCAAATGGTTTCGAGGCTATTTGCCCTAAGAGAATTCGAGCAGTCACCCTCCCCTTTTCTATAAATATAACCCTACCCCTTCTCTTTTCAGCCCTTCAACTCTCGAACTCTCTCTCGTGTGAGTTCACTTCTGCCTCTGCGCCTCCTCCTCCACCACCTATAGTACCATCATCACCCATACCTGCCTTTATCGTGATGGCTCACCCTGTTGTCGTGTCATTTCTTCCTAGCCTCAGCTTCTTCACCCTGTTCCATGACTGCTTGCATTACCAGTGTGGCAACACATCCCATTATCACACAGATAACGAGGTGTTACGCAAAAACGTACGGAAATCACCATAACCACAGATTATCAAAAACACGGGTGTAAACCAGCGGAGTGAGACAATTGAACAATTGTCCCAGCGGGAGGCATAACTCCGCGCCAAAATTACAAAACCTCAAGATCAGTATTTATATGAGCAGATTACTGATAAAGAATATAACAGAAGCAGTTATGAACAACAAGCCATCCTTAGTCTTACCAGCTGTACCAAAAGAGCATGTAACCAACATATTTCCCAATGGAACATGATTGACAAGATAAACTATAAATGAAACACACCACATAAGAATAATGCACACTAACTGCAAGATAAATGAAGTTAACTACACAAACAAGGCCTCATCCAATGTTTCGCGTTTGTCTTAAGCAATACATACTAAGCGATTGTATTACGTTTTATTATGCTCTGAGGAAATGAACCGTACCGTTCAAATCCAACCTTCGGCTGCGAATCCCATAGCCGGTGCCATACAAGGTCAAATGGAAGAACCGGACTCCACGACCTCCCACCTCGTGGTCAGTACACGAGTACAACACAAGTAGGACCGTAGTCACATGTTGAAGTGGTCTAAGCCACAGGGACAGTTCCATAGGCTACCCTCACTCTAGCCCGCCTTGGTACAGGTCTCGGCGCTAGTAAAACTAAGTCACGGGCTTGTTCACCGTGCTCTGAGCCATGAACGCATTCATGCTCCACACATCACATGTCCTGAGCCATGGGCCTGTTCACCATGCTCTATATACATATCTGAGTCTGTAACCGAAGATACACTCTTACCTCCTCATTTTCAGGCTAGGAGCAACCTACACATATTCAACAATATGCGCTTCCAGGTTAGCCCGTAGGAGAACCTGTTTCACCATCACCAAGTCCTGACGATGATGGATCTATGGCCAGGTCAAACTACATGATATAATTCCACTATAATTAATTAGTTTCTTTTAGATGGATTGCAGGATTCAACCAAGTTATAACATGCAGAGAATAAAGAACATTATATTATTATTGAAACCTCATCAACCAGATCCAGCATCACATGTTCCCACTTGGCCTCTTGCCAACCATCCAGATCCATATCAAGGATCATCCCATACCATAGGATATCAATCCTTCATCATGTAATGTCACTTCCTCTCAAGGCTCACACCATTATCATGGGACAAACACATCATATATATAAACCCATAGAACAAATATCAAGGTAATGTTATTCATCACATATGTCACATAGCCCTTTCATGGCTACACATCACCTGCATGGTTAGGATACACAATACCCATAGATTCAACATATGAGTTTTCGTTCTAGATAATCTATTTATCAATATTACATTATTTGATGATCAAGCTTGTTAAGCACATTGTACCATAATTATGCTTATCCTTATCTCAGGATTAGTCAAGGTGTTCACTTTTCATAACAATTATGTTGAGTATACAAGTCGACTACTATTGTTACCAATATCATTACTATTACCATCCACTATCATCATTATTACCATTTTTACCATTATGCAAGCTACTAGTGCAACTACCATCATTCTCAACTAAGCACAAGGGTTAATTCATGCATGTCATTACCATCATTATTGCCATCATTATTATGATCATCATCATTATCGTTATTATGCAATTACCATCATCATCTTTGTTACTATCATTAGCATTATCATAGGTTTCAAGGCATCAACACAACTAACATCTTTGTTATCAACATATTATCATCATGGCTATGCCATTAATACTACCATGTCATTTGATTGTTACTAAGCCAGGCATTACTACCGAGATTTGGTTATTCATAAGCATCTACTGTCATGATATTTGGGACCGTCACCAAAGGACCTAACTACCCTCACCTAAGATCTCACAACCCTCACTATCGTTGACTTGCACGGCTAGGCATGGGGAGGCTGCACGCTGTGTTGCACTCAGTCTGCTACTCGCGCGTCCCCTCACAAGAGGACCGGGCGAGATGGGTGTCGCGCGTCAGGGAGTGCTGCGCGGCTCACCCCATCGGGCGACATGGGTACCAGGTGAGCAAGCTGGGTGTCGGGCGACACAATTGGTACCGGGCAAGCCAAAGATGTCGGGCGACACAGGGCGTGCAGGGTTACTAGGTGAGCAAAGTTCAACTGGGCGAACAGGACGTTGAGCGAGCAGGCGTGTGGAGTGTATCGGGCGAGATGGCTATGCCGGGTGAGCAGGGCAAAGCCGCGTGAGCAGGGCCTATCGGGCGAGCCAAAGAAGTCAGACGAGCAAAGCCAGGGAGTTGGGCGACACGCGTGCAGGTGAGCAAGGGAAAACTGAGCGAGCAACAGAGGCTAGGGAGCCAAGCTACTGGGCGAGCAGCCTGTCGGGCAGAGCTGGCTCAGGGCGAGCAGGGTCAGGTTGCTCACCCGCCCAAGGTACAAAAAGAGAAACTTGCTCACTCCAACCGTGCAAGATAAAACTAGGGCAAGGGTTGTCGGGCAGCACCTCCCCACACATCTCAACTAAGGTTCAAGCCATCTAAACGAGCTCACCATCTTGCCCAAGGTGAGAGGAGAGTCTTGCTCAAGCCACTAAGTCATGTGCTCACCTCAATCGGGTAGGAAAGAGGAGTGTTGCTCATGGCATTAGAGCTCAATCTCACTCATCTAGACCAAGGGGAGAAAGGAGTGTTGCTCTCCTAAACCCTAACACACATGGATCGGCTAACATGCAAGCTAAGAAAGAACCAACTACTAACATATAAAGGCAAGGTTGAAACAACATATGAAAGAAGAGGATAGAGTAGTTTAGGGTTAGAGTCATGCAACCCGCCTTAAGCTCCAAGGAAGAAGAAGCACTTCAAGCTCCAAGGGTATCTCGACCACCAAGGCTCCTCCAAGAAGGGTGTATCGACCTCCACCTTCTTCTTCAAGGGTGTGTCGACCTCCAAGCTGCTCACACAAGGGTGTGTCGGCCACCTTAGCTCCTTCTTCAAGGGTGTGTCGGCCACCAAGCAAGGGGGAGATGGAGGGTGTCATGCATAAGAAGGAGAGGAACTAAAGGGACCTCAAGCTAAGGAAGGGACTACCTATATAGATGAGAAAGGAGGAGAAACCAAGGTAAACACTTGCTATGTGTCGTCCACCCAAGGGACACATGTCCACAAACTCAAGCCACCACTCTTGCAAGCTAAAAGACACTTGTCTAAGATGTGCACCATGTGTTCTCCAAACATGACCAAGGTTGGACCAAGCTTCATGGGCGACACAAGCTCTATTCTAGGCCGACACAAGCTCCACTTGGCCGACACAAGGCCCAAGCAAACCCAAACAAGGAACTCCATGGCCCAAACAAGCTCAACAAAGGCCCAAAGAACTCAAACAACAAGCCCAAGCCTTCCTCTCAACCCTAGAGGAAGCAAAGAGAGAGAAGAACACCTCTCAAGGTGATAAACTTGCTCCCAAAACCCTAGGCTTGGGTTAATTGCAAGTAGCACCCTCAACCTTCAACAAAGCACAACCAAACCCTAATCACTACTCAAAGGTGATTAGCAAGCATCAAACCATAAAGGTTAAGCAGAGCAAATAGGGTAAGCCCTAAACACAGGTCAGGGTCCTTACAATCTAACCCCCTTTAAGGGATTTCATCCCCAAAATCCGAAGAGAAAAGTGAGGGATACTTCCTCCTAATCTCTTCCTCAAGCTCCCACGTGGCTTCCTCGACGCCACGACGTTGCCAAAGAACTTTCACAAGAACCAGGTCCTTCCTCTTCAACTTCTTGACCCTTCTGTCAAGGATCGCCACTGGACCTTCCTCGTAGGTCACATCTGCATCAAGCTCAACCTCAACTGGTTGTATCACTGTTCCTGAATCCGGATGACTTTTCTTCAACATGCTGACATGAAACACTGGATGCAACCTGTGCAACTCGGGAGGCAACTCTATCTCATAGGCTACCTTTCCAACACGTGCTATAACTGGGTAAGGCCCCATATATCTGGGTGCCAACTTGCCCTTCTGTCCAAACCTCAGCACACCTTTCCACGGAGAGACTTTAAGATACACTTTGTCTCCTACCTGGAATTCCAACGATCGTCGGCGATTGTCTACATAAGACTTCTGCCTGTCTTGTGCCTCTTTCAACTATTGTTGTATCACCTTGATCTTTTCCATCGTCTGCTGTACTAGCTCAGGGCCCAACAACTGATGTTGTCCTGATTCGTACCAACACAAAGGAGATATGCACTTCCTTCCATACAAACCTCGTAAGGAGCCATGTCAATGCTACGCTAATAATTGTTGTTGTAAGAAAACTCTATCAAACTCAGATGTACATCCCAGTTCCCTAGAAACTGCAAAACATAAGCTCGAAGGAGATCTTCCAAAATCTGAATAGTCCTCTCAGACTGCCCATCCGTCTGTGGGTGAAAAGTTGTACTGAACCTTAACTGCATTCCCAATGCCTTGTGCAACTGTTCCCAAAAACGACTTGTGAACTGAGGACCTCTGTCAGAAACTATCGTTGTTGGCACACCATGCAAACGTACTATCTCATCCACATATACTCGGGCTAGCTTCTCAGCTGTATACGTCATCTTCACTGGTAGAAAATGGGTAGATTTAGTCAATCTATCCACTATCACCCAAATGGAATCATGATTCCTAGTTGTCCGGGGTAGACCAACTACGAAATCCATAGTGATATGATCCCATTTCCACTGTGGTATCGGCAAAAGTTGTAACGTACCTGCCGGCTTCTGATGTTCAGCCTTCACTTGCTGACACACCGCACATCTTGCCACGTACTCAGCTACATCCTCCTTTAGACCAGACCACCAATACAAGTCCTTCAGACTATGATACATCTTGGTGACACCTGGATGCATTGCATACATCGACGTATGTGCTTCTACAAGCACCAACTTCCTCAAATTATCAACATCTGGAACCACCATCCTGCCACGATAGCAAACTAGTCCATCCTCAGACTCATGAAACCCATCACACTTGTCGATGTCAAACTCTGATCTGATCAACTGTACTGCATCATCTGTCTGCTGTGCACCCTTGATCTGCTGCCTCAACGTAGGCTTGACTTGCATCTGTGCGAAAAGACCAGATAACAAAGAAACTTTCATCTGCACATTCATCTGTCGTAGAGAAACAAGCATATCCCGCCTATGGCAAACCAGGGAACTTAAATGTGCCTTCTTTGAAGAAAGAGAAGAAGACTTTCTACTAAGCGCTTGTAACATCCCTGACCTGGGTTATGAACTAACCCTAGGTGTTTTGCTTAATTATGTAATTAGATACTTGTGATTATCTTTTGGTATGTAATTAAATCTCCTAAGGAACATACATTTCCATTTATGTCCCTTTTGAACAATGTTGTAATATTGTTTTGTAATACAAGGACCTATGTGCAAATTACCCAATTAAAAGGGGTTAACTTACAAATTGCACATGTTAAGATGTTCCTTTGGTGTTGAGACATCATAAGAATGAATATGATCAAGTATGATGGATTCTCCAAGCTTGGGCACCAAGATGCAGCTTGTGGAGCAATCCTTGTACTTAAAACTCTAGTTTTGGTGTAAAGTGCAATTTATCCAAAATATGGGGTGCAACTTGTAAAATACACCTTCTAGAGAATCTTTTATGACTCTTGGCATCATTAAGAGTAAGAATTATGAAGAGGTCACTTCAATTGAATAATTAAATAAGAATGATAACCCTTATAAATTACATGATCAAGTTATAAGTCTAATAACCCTTCTATATGTGAAACTTAGTAAGAAGTTGGCTTTCTTCACCTTTAGACCTTGGGTTTAAGATGACTTTTGCTTAAGTATGGAAGGGATAAACGTGGTTTATAATAAGCGAAGGACCTAGAGGAGAAATGGAGAAACAAGTTGTCCTTATGTTGAAATTTCACCTAAAGTGTATATACACCTTTTCTCACTTAGCAAGGATCGTTTCCTTCACTTCCTTTCTTATCCCCTTGCTTAGACCGACTTAGGACAGAGCTCTGGGGAAGAGGAGAATGGCCAAGCAGTTCTAGGTAAGCTTTGATCATCATCTTGCTCGAATTCATGGAGGAATTCATGGTGCAAGGTTGGTTTTATGGTCTTCCTTACTTGTTTCTTCTTTCTAGCCATCTTTTCCCAACCTTTCCTTGGAGAAACACCCTTGGCCGACCTGTGGAGCTCAAGACACCATTAAAGACTGGAAGCTTGGAAGCTTGGAGCTCAAGGAATGACCTTAAGGCGGGTTTTATAACTCTAAACCTTATGCTTTGATTATATATCGTTTTCTATGCATATAGTTGCTAGTTCTTCTTCTTCCCTATCTTCCCTTGCATCCTTGCAAGCAAAATCGTGAATAACTGCTACTGTTCTTGAGATAGAGGATAAGGGCGTTAATTCCTATGCTTATCCATGGATTTCCACTTTACCAAACGACCTCCACCAATTGCCCATACGGTTTACACAACCGTTTGGTGGGCAAACGGTTTCAGGGTCGTATGAAGGCAAACGGCCTTCAAGACCGTTTGGTCGCGTTGACCAAGCAACGACCGTATGGGAATCTTGTTCATAATTATGTAGGAGAATGACCCTCCACATTTGAGGGGTTAACTCCAAAGGAATCGTAGGTTAAAGGCCTCCTGAGGGAAATAAGACATTAACGAGGGTAAGAAGGACCTTTTCCTGAGGGAAAAAAGACAATACCCTTTGCGGGGAGGTGAAAGAAGACAGAGCAGTATTTGTTTATCAATTATCCCGGCGGATCAGTATCACCTAGAATCGGTATTTACGATGCTATGCAATGGTTAAACCCAGATTTCAATACAATAGTCTGGGATTAGCCGCTTCAATGGGATCTGATATCCTCGTCTACGTCCGAAGATTCATTTCAAAAAAAAGGACAAATCCGGTTTTCATCCAATTGATTCAGTTGCTCCTGTTCGGTACCCAAACGATCAGTGATTTCGGATATCATATACGTCATTTCACTTCAAGATCTGGAAAGAGGCCCCTTAGGGAAGAAACACAAGTCAGGCGAAGAAGATGGCTCCATACCTATCCCTTACGGGAATCGAACCCGTGTCTTCGACATGAAAAGACGATGTCCTAACCACTGGACGAAAGGGACCAAAAAGAAAATTCCTCATATACCTCAGAAAAGCGAAGTGGTTCGTTTTCTTTCTATACGAAATTCGACGAAGTAGGAGAGATTTTTCTTCTCCCTCGGTCTCACAGGGAGAAGGCTGCTTCGCTCTGCTGGATGCGTCGGATCCCAAAGGAGAAGCTCACTCTTTACCCGATCATTCCAAGATGTGGGCGAAAAATGCCGGTGGTTGCCTTTCCACCGAAGCGTGCTCATGTTGCTTCGGCTTAGCTTTTTCACCTTCTCTTCGCAAGGAGCGCAGCGCTTGATCCTGCGGGCGAACTAATTGGATTAAGTGCTGATTTTCCAATCTGATTAACTTGAACTTTTTGGGCAAATGGTTTCAAACCGTTTGAGTGAGTTGACCAAGAGTTGACCGTTTGGTATTCCTGTTCATAATCATGTTGGTTAATGACCCTCCAAATTTGAGGGATTAACTCCAAAGGAATCGTGAGTTGAAGGCTAAATTAATTATGTAAACCCTAATTGGATTAAGTGTTGACTTTCAACTTGATTGATTTGACTTTTTGGGTTTTCTTGCCCAAACAGTCTCAATACCGTTTGAGGGATCATCCAAACGGTCTCAAGACCATTTGGGGGTCACCCAAGACCGTTTTAAGGTCTAGGGTCAAGTATGGATAGGTGTTTGAAGATCCAAAAATGTGGTGTGAAACCTAATCGGCTAAGTGTTGGATTTGCATTGAATTGAGTTGATTGTTTTGGGTTGATTGACCCAATCGGTCTCAAGACCGTTTGGGGATCACCCAAACGGTCTCAAGACCATTTGGAGGTCACCCAATACCGTTTGGAGGTCTGGGGTCAAGTATAGTTGACCAATTGAAGGTCCAAAGGTACACAATTACAAAGCAATCAATTGCTGATTTGATGATCAACTCAATAGCTCAAACCCTAATGATTTTTCACTAGGATCCAAGGGTTGGGTGAGCCAAACGGTCTCAAGACCATTTGGAACTCATACAAACGGTCTCAAGACCGTTTGGAGGTCACCCAAGACCGTTTGGAGGTCTAGGGGTGAGTATGGTTAAGCAATTGATGATACAATGATACTAAGTTGGAATGTAATCAATTGTTGTTTTGGTGATCAATCCAATGATCCAAACCTTAATTGGTTGACTTAGATTTTGATGATATGATGGGAAAATGGTCTCAAGACCGTTTGGAGGTCATCCAAACAACCTCAAGACCGTTTGGGGTCATGTCATGTCCCAATGTAATGATGGTTCAATAGGTTCAAATCAATTAGTCCCACATTGAAATATGTTGAAGGGTTATTGATTCCAATCCCTAATTCAATTGAGTTAAACCCTAATTGATGGTCAATTGAGGGTCAAGTGAGGGACAAATCAGTTGAAGGTTGACCTATTAAACTCAATTAAGGTATGAGTATAGGTCCAATTGATGATTGGTTCCATGAATTCAAAGATTGAAGGAATCAACATTGGAAACCCTAATTCAATTGGATACCTTATGAAGTGGAGGTCCAATGTGATTGAATCTTTGAGAATTAAGATGATGAATGTTCTATTGATCCAATAATGATTAGTAATGATAATCAATGAAGGTGTGAAGGTTGAAACCCTAATAATACCTAAGTGATTAAGAACCAATTAAAGGAAGAATTCTTAATTGTTTATAGGATTAATAGCTTGATACACTATGTTAACCATGGTAGTATGTACTTGATTGAAGGGTCAATGTGACCTAATCAATTTGAAAGAATGAGACATTAGAATACATATATAGATAGATAGAAATATGAATCATGTAATGATCTGCTGTAGCACGACCGTGCAAGGGAGCACGGCCGTGGTAGCCTTAGCTTGCACGACCGTGCAAGGGAGCACAGCCGTGGTAGCCTTACTTTGCACGACCGTGCAAGGTGGAACGGATGTGGTGTCCTATATAGAAATTGAGAAGTTTTGGTATTGTGCCAACATTGTTATATATGCATGTCCTTATTTGTATAAGTCATACATGTTGATATTATGAGGTAATCATAGCCAGGTATGAGTTATGATGGCATATTCCTTGAAAACAATTATAAGCTTTTAGAGTAATGATATGTGAAAAGTATATACATTGCTTCAATCAAGGTCATGCTAATAGATGACTTGATGCTGATATGGCACTTGATAGCAAGTGTTATGATGATATAAGGGTTTGAGCACCCATGTTCTTGAATCATAGTGATAAGATGATTAAGAATTGATATCCAGTTGATAACTGATATGAGTTATACTTGTACATTTAGTATTCTTCTGTTATAGCCATGTTTAGTACTTGAATGTTTGGAAACATGTATGATGCTAAAAGAATATGGATATGTACCTAATAATCAAGTATAATCATACCATGTAGAGCCTTGATCATAGATCCATCATTGTCAGAATTTAAATAATAGTGAAACAGGTTTTACAAAGGGAACTCCTGGATCACATACTTTAGAGTATGTGGGAGTATATGGAATAACTGATAAAAGTTAAGCTTGACAGGTTTCATATAGAGGTGATCAGATCCAGGTAAGATTTATAATGCTAATTGCATTAAGAGCACTTGTTACCTATAATTCAAGAGTATAACTAAATGTCATGTTATCTGGTAAGTGATAACATATGAGCTTGATAGGTTGAATGAGCCACGAGTAATATGATTTGTTGATCTTCAAAGGTCATATTATTTAGATAACCAGATAAAATGAGATGTTACTTGGTAACAAATGCTATGATTAGTCCAGGGGTTTGAACTCCCACATTCCGGATTTCATATTAATAAGATGATTAGGGATTGATATCCCAATATTAAAAATATGAGGTATGACCTAAACCAAAGTGTTTCTATGTGAAATTCTATTACGGAATAATCCTATGAAAAGCTTAACTACAGACTAATGGGTTATGAATGTAAATAACCCTTGTATTACATAAGTAATGTTAAGTTTGATATCATATGTACAAGTTATGCAGATATGTTGTGGAGTTGGAATCCTAACATTTTGGGAGAAGGAGTATGGCTACAGGCCATCCTTTCCCAAATAATAATGCCAGGCAATGGATATATGATCCAAGTCTAAAGGGAGTTAGTGATGTGATAAGTGACATGTGATTTTATCAATTTATAGTTGCATTGCTTTTAGTAGAAAGAATAGTTTAATCTGTTAAACATTGTTTTAACTACTCTCAAATATACATAACTTCTTTGTGTACATATTTTCTCTTATGCTGCAATAATTATGCTTCTGGCGAAGAGTTATATCTCTCGCTGGGACGATTTTTATAATTGTCTCACCCTGTAGATTTCAACCTTTAGGTGGACATGGGTGAGGAGGCAGAAATCCTTCAATAGGTGATGGGCAGCATCAGCAGTACCAAGGACAGCAGTGAAGCTTCAGGTGGAGGCATTGGCTGCTATGTCATGTGTAGATAGTGTTAGAGTCCTATATGTCGTCTCTGTACTCTCAGGTCCTCGGAGTAATAGTTAGTGCTTTTGAGTTTTTGGTCTAGTCCTTAGAGACTTTTGTATCTTGCCTTACAGAGTTTTACTGATGGATCAGTTGTAAACAACTTATAATGTTGCTTTATGAGAAAGCTTTACCTTTAAAGGATCTCTTTGTAAAAAGTTTAAAATTTTTAGTGATTTCTAGTAATCCGATGCTTAGTGAATGCTTCCGCATTAGTTAATCTTGTTTTCTTGAAATAGACGTTTCAATTAGTGGTATCAGAGCTCTAGGTTCGATGAGTCTACAGAGACATAGGACTAAGATTGTAGAGTCTGTTCTAAGTGTTTTCCAGATTATCTGATAGTATCTTCTGCTCACATAGGACGAGAAGAACTTGAAGATGTTTGGACCACGTGAAGAGCATGCCGATGAGGGTAGTTCTGCTGCACCAGGAGGAGGTGCAGGAGACCAGAATAGGGAAGGGCATGTACCTGAACAGCCCCAGTTTGACCCAGCTGAGATAGAAAATCCAGCTACTTATGCTTTATTTGATAAGTTTCTGGCAGCCATAACACACATAGCAGATAGGGTGCCACCATCTGCATCTAGGGCACCAGCCCATCAGGAAGGTTATGGAACCAGCAAGACTTTCGAGAGACTTCGCCGGGTGGGAGCCATAGACTATGCTGGTACATCTGATCCAGCAGATGCTGATCTATGGTTGACAGAGATGGAAAAGGCTTTCAGGATCCTTGATATTCCTAAAGCTGAAAAGGTTAAGCATGCGGTATACCTCCTAAAAGGAAGTGCTGGTAATTGGTGGATGATAGAGGAAGATAAGAGACCAGGTGAAGAAATAGGATGGGAGGTTTTCCGACAAGAATTCGCCAATAGATACTTCCCTAAGATGTATCTAGATGAGAAGATCTCTCAATTTGAGAAGATCACAGAAGGACTGATGAACGTTAGCGAATATGAAGCTAAGTTCATGGAGATACTACGGTTTTGTCCACAGATGGCAGTTAGTGATGAAGAAAGAATTCAGCATTTTGAGAAAGGATTGAATGTTGAACTAGCCACTCCTGTGTCTGCCTTGGAGAACAGAGAAAGGTTTTCCACCTTTGTGGAGTCAGTAAGAAGGATAGAGAGGTCGGAAACTGTGAAACAACAGACAAGTAGTAAGAAGATGTGCACCCAGCCTCAAGAACAAAGGCCTGAAAGTTTTAAGAAGCCAAGATTTTCTACACCAACGGCAATATTAGAATTCCCTACCCAGACACAATGGGTGTCAAGTGGAAATAGGGACCATAGTAGTATTCCAAGAAGACCCTCCGACATAGCCTCATCATCGGTAACTGGATCGTATAGACACCTTGCACCCAGGATCTGTTACTTATGTAGACAACCGGGACATCTGGCAAGGGATTGTCCAGACAGGAATGCAATAATGACTCGACCTCAAGGACAGAGTATGCAAGGCCCACAAGGGAGGCAATATAATAATAGAGGACGTGGACAAACATCCCATACATGTCAGATGAAATAAGTATTGTTTTATTATTACATATTAGGATTCTATGTGTTAAAAATATGGAAGTTAGCTTCTTTTGAATTTCTTGACTAAGTCCTAGAAGGACACAAGAAAGATAAGAATTCATATCTTACTCAATATTCTCTAAAACAATTTATAATCTCCCTTAACTGTGTATTAAAAGGATGAGATATAGATGTGATACCTGAAGAATAACCTAGAGTGATAAATTATGCGTGTATAATGATATGAAAAGCAAAGAATAGGATGATAAGTAAAATACATACTACCTAATCTCAATACTTATATACCCTGGCCAGGTATATGGTTATTGTAGATAAGGCAAGTATGAAACTCTTAGATTGTTATCTTTTGATTACTCTGATCAGGTAATTTTTTTGAAACAATCTAAAGAGTATAAGAAAAATTAAATGAGAGGATCTTAGTGAATACTTAGTGAACATACTTTGTGAACATACTTAGTGAATATACTTAGTGAATTTCCTCAGTGAATACTTAGTGATCATACTCAGTGAATTTCCTCAGTGAATACTTAGTGAACATACTTTGTAAACATACTTAGTGAATATACTTAGTGAACTTCTACAGTGAATACTTAGTGATCATACTCAGTGAACTTACTCAATGAATACTTAGTGAGCAAACTCAGTGAACATACTCAGTGAATATACTCAATGAATACTTAGTGAGCAAACTTAGTGAATGTACTTAGTGAATATACTCAGTGAATACTTAGTGAGCAAACTTAGTGAACATACTTAGTGAATATACTCAGTGAATATACTCAGTGAATACTTAATGAACATACTTAGTGAATATACTCAGTAAACTTAGTCAGTGAATACTTAGTGAGCAAACTTAGTGAATATACTTAGTGAATACACTTAACGAACTCTTTCAGTAAAAGCCTTTGAAACAATACACTTAGTAAATTTACTTAGTGAAATCCTCCAAGACAAATTGCTTAGTGAACCTTCTCAGTGAATGTTTCCAAATTAATTGATTAGCAAGATATGATACTTAAATAATATATGCTTCCTTTTATCTGAGATTTTGAGGACGAAATCCTTGTTAGGGGGATATAATTTGTAACATCCCTGACCTGGGTTATGAACTAACCCTAGGTGTTTTGCTTAATTATGTAATTAGATACTTGTGATTATCTTTTGGTATGTAATTAAATCTCCTAAGGAACATACATTTCCATTTCTGTCCCTTTTGAACAATGTTGTAATATTGTTTTGTAATACAGGGACCTATGTGCAAATTAACCAATTAAAAGGGGTTAACTTACAAATTGCAAATGTGAAGATGTTCCTTTGGTGTTGAGACATCATAAGAATGAATATGATAAAGTATGATGGATTCTCCAAGCTTGGGCACCAAGATGCAGCTTGTGGAGCAATCCTTGTACTTAAAACTCTAGTTTTGGTGTAAAGTGCAATTTACCCAAAATATGGGGTGCAACTTGTAAAATACACCTTCTAGAGTATCTTTTATGAATCTTGTCATCATTAAGAGTAAGAATGATGAAGAGGTCACTTCAATTGAATAATTAAATAAGAATGATAACCCTTATAAATTAAATGATCAAGTTATAAGTCTAATAACCCTTCTATATGTGCAACTTAGTAAGAAGTTGGCTTTCTTCACCTTTAGACCTTGGGTTTAAGATGAGTTTTGCTTAAGTATGGAAGGGAGAAACGTGGTTTATAATAAGGGAAGGACCTAGAGGAGAAATGGAGAAACAAGTTGTCCTTATGTTGAAATTTCACCTAAAGTATATATACACCTTTTCTCACTTAGCAAGGATTGTTTCCTTCACTTCCTTTCTTATCCCCTTGCTTAGACCGACTTAGGACAGATCTCTGGGGAAGAGGAGAACGGCCAAGCAGTTCTAGGTAAGCTTTGATCATCATCCTGCTCGAATTCATGGAGGAATTCATGGTGCAAGGTTGGTTTTATGGTCTTCCTTACTTGTTTCTTCTTTCTAGCCATCTTTTCCCAACCTTTCCTTGGAGAAACACCCTTGGACGACCTGTGGAGCTCAAGACACCATTAAAGACTGGAATCTTGGAAGCTTGGAGCTCAAGGAACGACCTTAAGGCGGGTTTTATAACTCTAAACCTTATGCTTTGATTATATATCTTTTTCTATGCATATAGTTGCTAGTTCTTCTTCTTCCCTATCTTCCCTTGCATCCTTGCAAGCAAAATCGTGAATAACTGCTACTGTTCTTGAGATAGAAGATAAGGGCATTAATTCCTATGCTTATCCACGGATTTCCACTTTACCAAACGACCTCCACCAATTGCCCATACGGTTTACACAACCATTTGGTGGGCAAACTGTTTCAGGGTCGTATGAAGGCAAACGGCCTTCAAGACCATTTGGTCGCATTGACCAAGCGATGACCGTATGGTAATCTTGTTCATAATTATGTAGGCGAATGACAATCCACATTTGAGGGGTTAACTCGAAAAGAATCATAGGTTACAGGCCAATCAATTAGGCAAATCAAATTGAATTAAGTGCTGTTTTTCCAATCTGTTTAACTTGAACTTCTTGGGTAAACGGTCTCAAACCGTTTGAGTGCGTTGACCAAGCATGGAACGTTTGGGATTACTGTTCCTAATGATGTGGTCTAATAACCCACAACGTTTTATAGGTTAACTTCCAAGGAATCATGAGTTAAAGGATAAACAATTAGGTAACCTAATTGGATTAAGTGCTGATTTTCCAATCTGATTAACTTGAACTTTTTGGGCAAACGGTTTCAAACCGTTTGAGTGAGTTTACCAAGCATTGACTGTTTGGGATTCCTGTTCATAATCATGTTGGTTAATGACCCTCCAAATTTGAGGGATTAACTCCAAAGGAATCGTGAGTTGAAGGCTAATTAATTATGTAAACCCTAATTGGATTAAGTGCTGACTTTCAACTTGATTGATTTGACGTTTTGGGTTTTCTTGCCCAAACGGTCTCAAGACCGTTTGGGGGATCATCCAAACGGTCTCAAGACCGTTTGGGGGTCACCCAAGACCGTTTGAAGGTCTAGGGTCAAGTATGGATAGGTGTTTGAAGATCCAAAGATGTGGTGTGAAACCTAATCGGCTAAGTGTTGAATTTGCATTGAATTGAGTTGATTGTTTTGGGTTGATTGACCCAAACGGTCTCAAGACCATTTGGGGATCACCCAAACGGTCTCAAGACCGTTTGGAGGTCACCCAAGACCGTTTGGAGGTCTGGGGTCAAGTATAGTTGACCAATTGAAGGTCCAAAGGTACACAATTACAAAGCAATCAATTGCTGATTTGATGATCAACTCAATAGTTCAAACCCTAATGATTTTTCACTAGAATCCAAGGGTTGGGTGAGCCAAACGGTCTCAAGACCATTTGGAACTCATCCAAACGGTCTCTAGACCGTTTGGAGGTCAACCAAGACCGTTTGGAGGTCTAGGGGTGAGTATGGTTAAGCAATTGATGATACAATGATACTAAGTTGGAATGTAATCAATTGTTGTTTTGGTGATTAATCCAATGATCCAAACCTTAATTGGTTGACTTAGATTTTTATGATATGATGGGCAAACGGTCTCAATACCGTTTGGAGGTCATCCAAACGACCTCAAGACCGTTTGGGGTCAGGTCATGACCCAATGTAATGATGGTTCAATAGGTTCAAATCAATTAGTCCCACATTGAAATATGTTGAAGGGTTATTGATTCCAATCCCTAATTCAATTGAGTTATACCCTAATTCATGGTCAATTGAGGGTCAAGTGAGGGACAAATCAGTTGAAGGTTGACCTATTAAACTCAATTAAGGTATGAGTATAGGTCCAATTGATGATTGGTTCCATGAATTCAAAGATTGAAGGAATCAACATTGGAAACCCTAATTCAATTGGATACCTTATGAAGTGGAGGTCCAATGTAATTGAATCTTTGAGAATTAAGATGATGAATGTTCTATTGATCCAATAATGATTAGTAATGATAATCAATGAAGGTGTGAAGGTTGAAACCCTAATAATACCTAAGTGATTAAGAACCAATTAAAGGAAGAATTCTTAATTGTTTATAGGATTAATAGCTTGATACACTATGTTAACCATGGTAGTATGTACTTGATTAAAGGGTCAATGTGACCTAATCAATTTGAAAGAATGAGAAATTAGAATACACATATATATAGATAGATAGATATATGAATCATGTAATGATCTGCTGTAGCACGACCGTGCAAGGGAGCACGGCCGTGGTAGCCTTAGCTTGCACGACCGTGCAAGGGAGCACGGTCGTGGTAGCCTTACTTTGCACGACCGTGCAAGGTGGAACGGCCGTGGTGTCCTATATAGAAATTGAGAAGTTTTAGTATTGTGCTGACATTGTTATATATGCATGTCCTTATTTGTATAAGTCATACAGGTTGATATTATGAGGTAATCATAGCCAGGTATGAGTTATGATGTCATATTCCTTGAAAACAATTATAAGCTTTTAGAGTAATGATATGTGAAAATTATATACATTGCTTCAATCAAGGTCATGCTAATAGATGACTTGATGCTGATATGGCACTTGATAGCAAGTGTTATGATGATATAAGGGTGTGAGCACCCATGCTCTTGAATCATAGTGATAAGATGATTAAGAATTGATATCCAGTTGATAACTGATATGAGTTATACTTGTACATTTAGTATTCTTCTGTTATAGCCATGTTTAGTACTTGAATGTTTGGAAACATGTATGATGCTAAAAGAATACTGATATGTACCTAATAATCAAGTATAATCATACCATGTAGAGCCCTGATCATAGATCCATCATTGTCAGAATTTAAATAATAGTGAAACAGGTTTTACAAAGGGAAGTCCTGGATCACATACTTTAGAGTATGTGGGAGTATATGGAATAACTGATAAAAGTTAAGCTTGACAGGTTTCATATAGAGGTGATCAGATCCAGGTAAGATTTATAATACTAATTGTATTAAGAACACTTGTTACCTATAATTCAAGAGTATAACTAAATGTCATGTTATCTGGTAAGTGATAACATATGAGCTTGATAGGTTGAATGAGCCACGAGTAATATGATTTGTTGATCTTCAAAGGTCATATTATTTAGATAACCAGATAAAATGAGATGTTACTTGGTAACAAATGTTATGATTAGTCCAGGGGTTTGAACTCCCACATTCCGGATTTCATATTAATAAGATGATTAGGGATTGATATCCCAATATTAAAAATATGAGGTATGACCTAAACCAAAGTGTTTCTATGTGAAATTATATTACAAAATAATCCTATGAAAAGCTTAACTACAGACTAATGGGTTATGAATGTAAATAACCCTTGTATTACATAAGTAATGTTAAGTCTGATATCATATGTACAAGTTATGCAGATATGTTGTGGAGTTGGAATCCTAACATTTTGGGAGAAGGAGTATGGCTACAGGCCATCCTTTCCCAAATAATAATGCCAGTCAATGGATATATGATCCAAGTCTGATGGGAGTTAGTGATGTGATAAGTGACATGTGATTTTATCAATTTATAGTTGCATTGCTTTTAGTAGAAAGAATAGTTTAATCTGTTAAATATTATTTTAACTACTCTCAAATATACATAACTTCTTTGTGTACATTTATTCTCTTATGCTGCAATAATTATGCTTCTGGCGAAGAGTTATATCTCTCGTTGGGACGATTTTTATAATTGTCTCACCTCATAGATTTCAACCTTTAGGTGGACGTGGGCGAGGAGGCAGAAATCCTTCAATAGGTGAAGGGCAGCATCAACAGTACCAAGGACAACAGTGAAGCTTCAGGTGGAGGCATTGGCTGCTATGTCATGTGTAGATAGTGTTAGAGTCCTATATGTCGTCTCTGTACTCTCAGGTCCTCGGAGTAATAGTTAGTGCTTTCGAGTTTTTGGTCCAGTCCTTAGAGACTTTTGTATCTTGCCTTACAGAGTTTTACTGATGGATCAGTTGTAAACAACTTATCATGTTGCTTTATGAGAAAGCTTTACCTTTAAAGGATCTCTTTGTAAAAGTTTAAAATTTTTAGTGATTTCTGGTAATCCGATGCTTAGTGAACGCTTCCGCATTAGTTAATCTTGTTTTCTCGAAATAGACGTTTCACGCATCTGCTACCACATTCGCCTTACCAGGATATTACTCGATAGTGCAGTCGTAATCATTGATCAACTCCATCCATCGCCTCTGTCGCATGTTCAACTCATGATGCGTGAAGATATACTTCAAATTCTTATGATCCGTAAAGATCTGACACACTTCCCCATATAGATAGTGTCTCCAAATCTTTAATGCATGAACCACTGCTGCCAGCTCTAATTCATGAGTCGGGTAGTTCTCCTCATGCTTCTTGAGTTGTCGCGAGGCAAAAGAAACCACATGATCTTTCTACATCAACACGCAACCTAAACCTTTCTTGGAAGCATCACAGAAGACAACATAGCCTTTCCTAGGCTCTGGAAAGATCAACACTGGAGCACTAGTCAGCTTCTCCTTCAGACTCTGGAAAGCTTGCTGACATCGATCATTCCAAACAAAAGGTACATCCTTCCTTGTCAACTTCGTCATCGGCAAAGCTATCGAGCTGAAGTCCTTGATAAACCTCCGGTAGTATCCTACTAAACCAAGGAAACTACGAACTTCTGTCGGCGTCTTTGGTTGTTCCCAATCTGCAACAGATTCCACCTTCTTCGGATCTACCTTGACTCCTTCAGCGGATATCACATGGCCCAAGAAGGTCACTTCATCCAGCCAGAATTCACACTTACTGAACTTGGCATACAACTGATGTTGACGAAGAAGAGTCAACGCTCGACGAAGATGTTGCTCGTGCTCTAGCCTATCCCGACTATAGATCAAGATGTCATCTATAAAGACTACAACAAACTGATCTAAGAACGGACGGAACACTTTGTTCATCAGATCCATAAAAGTTGCAGGTGCATTGGTCAACCCAAACGGCATAACCACAATCTCATAAAGACCATACCTTGTCCTGAAGGCTGACTTCGGTATGTCATCCGCCTTTATCCTCAACTGATGATATCCGGACCGTAGATCGATCTTCGAGAACACTGTAGCGCCACGCAACTGATCGAACAGATCATCTATCCTCAGCAACGGGTACTTGTTCTTGATCATGACCTTGTTCAACTGTCGGTAGTCTATACACAACCGCATCGAACCATCCTTCTTCTTGACAAACAACACTGGGGCACCCCAAGGCGACGTACTCGGTCAGATAAAACCTTTATCCAGCAACTCCTGTAATTGCCTTTTCAACTCTGCCATCTCTGCTGGAGCCATTCTGTACGGTGTCTGTGCAACTGGTTGCGTTCCTGGTACTAGATTGATCTCGAAATCAATTTCTCGAGGTGGGGGAACACCAGGAAACTCCTCAGGAAACACGTATGCAAACTCTCGAACCACGGACACCTCCTCAAGGCTAGGACCTTTCACCTTGGCATCCACTACAGTATCTACTACGCGAGCTAAGAACGCCTCACATCCTTGTCGTAACAACTTATCTGCCATGCATATCAAGTGGTATAAGATCCACTTGAATGCGATGTCCCGAGAAAGACAAAACACAAGAGGGACACTCTTCTCAAAGCAAAGAGGAACCATCAAGAGGGGTTTCTAACAACAAACTATCCTTCTTACAGCTAACAGGTAAACGACAGTTTTCAAGCATACTATAGGCGATAAAAGAGTGTGTAGCACCCGGGTCAACCAAAACAGATATAAAGCAAGAAGAAGACATATCAGAATGAAATAACTCCATCTGACATGTCACTACTCGCGGGTTAACTACCGCCTCTGACTGATTCATGGCATAGAATCGAGTCATTGCTTGTTGCCCACGACCTCTACTTCCTTGAGCAGACGATCCAGCTTGAGACGCATGACCGCGTCCTCGGCCTCTGCTACCACTGGGCTGTGGTCTCTCAGACTTCTGGAAACTCTGCCTCGGCTGCTGCATCACTTCAACATCTCTATTCGGGCAATTAAGCCTGAAATGCCCGACTTGTCCACAAAGATGACATGCCTTGTCCTCAAACCGTGGCCTAGCTGGCCCTGTCACTGCCACAAAAGCCGAACTGTGCGCCTTAGATGGTGAAGAAACATAGCCTCTTCCCTTACTCGGAGACCACTGAGATGGTACACCAGCACTTCTCATTGTTGACGGTGCTGAAAACCTGGGCTTCTTAAAGCCACCAAACCTTCGTCCTTGAAACTGAGCAGGTCTTTTAAGAGACATAGACTCTCTTTTCTCCCGTACTGTCCTCTCGATCCGTCGAACTGATTCCACGAACGTAGCAAACCGCTCTCAGTTCTCCAACACAGACACCGGGGTTGTCAACTCAGCACTTAAACCCTTCTCGAAATGTCTGATTC
Source organism: Alisma plantago-aquatica (assembly GCA_963693085.1). Classification (NCBI taxonomy): domain Eukaryota; kingdom Viridiplantae; phylum Streptophyta; class Magnoliopsida; order Alismatales; family Alismataceae; genus Alisma; species Alisma plantago-aquatica. The sequence continues at coordinate 25,440,940 of OY856412.1, read as the reverse complement.
GTTCCTCATCTGTTGCCGCCATGTGAGGACAGAAACTCAACAGATCCATAAACTTAGCTTCATACTCGGTGACGTTCATCGTTCCTTGTCGCAACTTCTCAAACTGACTGATCTTCTCATCCAGATACGTCTTTGGAAAGTATTTGGTGATGAACTCGCGTCGAAACACTTCCCAACAGATCACCTCACCAGGCCGCGTCTCTTCTTCGATGGTCCACCAGTGACCAACACTACCTTTCAGAAGGTAGACAGCATGCTTTACCTTGTCTGCTTCGGGGATGTCGAGGATCCAGAAAGCCTTCTCAAGACTTGTCAGCCACAGATCTGCATCTGCTGGATCAGCCGTTCCAGCATATTCCGAAGCTCCGACTCGGCGAAGCCGCTCAAAGGTCTTCTCAATACCCGATGCTTCTCCATGGGGAGCTTGTTCTCTCGGAGGAGGCACTGGCAATCGCTCAACCATGAGATTCATCGTAGCCATCATCTGCCCCATAAGCTGTTGGTAGGCAGGATGTTCAAGAATGGCTGGGTCAGGTTGGGGGACGTCAGGCACCCGATCTTCATGTACCTGTCCATCAGCTCCATCAACTGATGCAGCATCACTATGCTCAGGAGCATGTTCTTCATGGTTTCCTGACATTCTTGGCTTTTCTTCCGTTGAGGGCAGAAGATTTTGCAAGAAAACCTGAGAAACTCATAAGAACAGACTCAACCTAGTCCTAGATCCCTGTAGACTCAGCGAACCTAAAGCTCTGATACCAAAACTTGTGGCAACACATCCCATTATCACACAGATAACAAGGTGTTACGTGAAAACGTGCGGAAATCACCATAACCACAGATTATCAAAAACACGGGTGTAAACCAGGGGAGTGAGACAATTGAACAATTGTCCCAGCAGGAGGCATAACTCCGCGCCAAAACTACAAAACCTTAAGATCAGTATTTATATGAGCAGATTACTGATAAAGAATATAACAGAAGCAGTTATGAACAACAAGCCATCCTTAGTCTTACCAGCTATACCAAAAGAGCATGTAACCAACATATTTCCCAATGGAACATGATTGACAAGATAAACTATATATGAAACACACCACATAAGAATAATGCATAGTAACTGCAAGATAAATGAAGTTAACTACACAAACAAGGCCTCAACCAATGTTTCGCGTTTGTCTTAAGCAATACATACTAAGCAGCTGTATTACGTTTTATTATGCCCTGAGGAAATGAACTGTACCGCTCAAATCCAACCTTCGGCTGTGAAGCCCATAGCCAGTGCCATACAAGGTCAAATGGAAGAGTCAGACTCCACGACCTCCCACCTCGTGGTCAGTACACGAGTACAACACAAGCAAGACCGTAGTCACATGCTGAAGTGGTCTAAGCCACAGGGACAGCTCCATAGGCTACCCTCACTCTAGCCCACCTTGGTACAGGTCTCGGCGCTAGTAAAACTGAGTCACGGGCCTGTTCACCGTACTCTGAGCCATGAACGCATTCATGCTCCACACATCACATGTCCTGAGCCATGGGCCTGTTCACCATGCTCTATATACATATATGAGTCTGTAACCGAAGTTACACTCTTACCTCCTCATTTTCAGGCTAGGAGCAACCTACACATATTCAACAATATGCGCTTCCAGGTTAGCCTGTAGGAGAACCTGTTTCACAATCACCAAGTCTTGACGATGATGGATCTATGGCCAGGGCTAACTACATGATATAATTCCACTATAATTAATTAGTGTCTTTTAGATGGATTGCAGGATTCAACCAAGTTATAACATGCAGAGAATAAAGAACATTATATTATTATTGAAACCTCATCAACCTGATCCAGCATCACATGTTACCACTTGGCCTCTTGCCAACCATCCAGATCCATATCAAGGATCATCCCATACCATAGGATAACAATCCTTCATCATGTACTGTCACTGCCTCTCAAGGCTCACACCATTATCATGGGACAAACATATCATATATATAAACCCATAGAACAAATATCAAGGTAATGTTATTCATCACATATGTCACATAGCCCTTTCATGGCTACACATCACCTGCATGGTTAGGATACACAATAACCATAGATTCAACATATGAGTTATCGTTCCAGATAATCTATTTATCAATATTACATTATTTGATGATCAAGCTTGTTAAGCACATTGTACCATAATTATGCTTATCCTTATCTCAGGATTAGTCAAGGTGTTAACTTTTCATAACAATTATGTTGAGTATACAAGTCGACTACTATTGTTACCAATATCATTACTATTACCATCCACTATCATCATTATTACCATTTTTACCATTATGCAAGCTACTAGTGCAACTACCATCATTCTCAACTAAGCACAAGGGTTAATTCATGCATGTCATTACTATCATTATTGCCATCATTATTATGATCATCATCATTATCGTTATTATGCAATTACCATCATCATCTTTGTTACTATCATTAGCATTATCATAGGTTTCAAGGCATCAACACAACTAACATCTTTGTTATCAACATATTATCATCATGGCTATGCCATTAATACTACCATGTCATTTGATTGTTACTAAGCCAGGCATTACTACCGAGATTTGGTTATTCATAAGCGTCTACTGTCATGATATTTGGGACCGTCACCAAAGGACCTCACTACCCTCACCTAAGATCTCACAACCCTCACTATAGCTGACTTGCACGGCTAGGCATGGGGAGGTTGTACGCTGTGTTGCACTCAGTCTGCTGCTCGTGCGCCCCCTCACAAGAGGACCGGGTGAGATGGGTGTCGCGCGGCAGGGAGTGCTGTGCGGCTCACCCCATCGGGCGACATGGGTACCGGGTGAGCAAGCTGGGTGTTGGGCGACACAACTGGTACCGGGCAAGCCAAAGATGTCGGGCGACACTGGGCATGCAGGGCTACTAGGTGAGCAAAGTTCAACTGGGCGAACATGACGTTGAGCGAGCAGGCGTGTGGAGTGTATCGGGCGAGATGGCTATGTCGGGCGAGCAGGGCAAATCCACGTGAGCAGGGCCTATCAGGTGAGCCAAAGAAGTATCGGGCGAGCAAAGCCAGGGAGTTGGGCGACACGCGTGCAGGTGAGAAAGGGAAAATCGAGCGAGCAACAGAGGCTAGGGAGCCAAGCTACTGGGCGAGCAGCCCTCCGGGCGAGCAGCCTGTCGGGCAGAGCTGGCTCAGGGCAAGCAGGGTCAGGTTGCTCACGCGCCCAAGGTACAAAAGAGAAACTTTCTCACTCCAACCGTGCAAGATAAAACTAGGGCAAGGCTGTCGGGCAACACCTCCCCACACATCTCAACTAAGGTTCAAACCATCTAAACGAGCTCACCATCTTGCCCAAGGTGAGAGGAGAGTCTTTCTCAAGCCACTAAGTCATGTGCTCACCTCAATCGGGTAGGAAAGAGGAGTGTTTCTCATGGCATTAGAGCTCAATCTCACTCATCTAGACCAAGGGGAGAAAGGAGTGTTGCTCTCCTAAACCCTAGCACACATGGATCGGCCAACATGCAAGCTAAGCAAGAACCAACTACTAACATATAAAGGCAAGGTTGAAACAACATATGAAAGAAGAGGATAGAGTAGTTTAGGGTTAGAGTCATGCAACCTGCCTTAAGCTCCAAGGAAGAAGAAGCACTTCAAGCTCCAAGGGTATCTCGACCACCAAGGCTCCTCCAAGAAGGGTGTATCGGCCTCCACCTTCTTCTTCAAGGGTGTGTCGACCTCCAAGCTGCTCACACAAGGGTGTGTCGGCCACCTTAGCTCCTTCTTCAAGGGTGTGTCGGCCACCAAGCAAGGGGGAGATGCAGGGTGTCGTGCACAAGAAGGAGAGGAACTAAAGGGACCTCAAGGCTAAGGAAGGGACCACATATATAGATGAGAAAGGAGAGAAACCAAGGTAAACACTTGCTATGTGTCATCCACCCAAGGGACACATGTCCACAAACTCAAGCCACCACTCTTGCAAGCTAAAAGACACTTGTCCAAGATGTGCACCATGTGTTCTCCAAACATGACCAAGGTTGGACCAAGCTTCATGGGCGACACAAGCTCTATTCTAGGCCGACACAAGCTCCACTTGGCCGACACAAGGCCCAAGCAAACCCAAACAAGGAACTCCAAGGCCCAAACAAGCTCAACAAAGGCCCAAAGAACTCAAACAACAATCCCAAGCCTTCCTCTCAACCCTAGAGGAAGCAAAGAGAGAGAAGAACACCTCTCAAGGTGATAAACTTGCTCCCAAAACCCTAGGCTTGGGTTAATTGCAAGTAGCACCCTCAACCTTCAACAAAGCACAACCAAACCCTAATCACTACTCAAAGGTGAATAGCAAGCATCAAACCATCAAGGTTAAGAAAAGCAAACAGGGTAAGCCCTAAACACAGGTCAGGGTCCTTACAACCAGGTTGAGAGGAATTTCCGCCATCATCACCGACTTATCTTCTTCACAATAGCCGCACCTCTATTTGTTGCCACTTACAACCATCACCATCACTTCCTTCATCATCGCTGCTGCCTTCCTTCATCAAACCCCTACATGATTCGTCGCTTTGCCTTCCTTCTTCCATAATCCTAAACGATCCTCGTAGTCTTAAAACCACGTGACCCTAACCCTTCTCACAGTTTCACCTTTAATGATTTCACCTCTCACGATTTCACTCCTAATGGTTTCACCCTTCACGGTTTCACATTTCACGGTTTCACCTTTCACGGTTTCACATCTCACGGTTTCACCTCGCATGGTTTCACTCCTCACGGTTTCACTCCTCGCGGTTTCACCTTTCATAGTTTCAACCTTTGCGGTTTCACATTTCAAAGTTTCACCCTTTGCAGTTTCACTCCTCACGATTTCACCTTTCACAGTTTCACCCTTCGCGGTTTCACGTTTCACGGTTTCACCTCTCATGGTTTCACCTATCACGGTTTCACTCCTAACAGTTTCACCTTTCGCGGTTTCATCCTTCATGGTTTCACGCTTTCACAGTCTTAAAACCGCATGGCCTTTTCACGATTCTGAAACCATGTGAACCTCTTCATGGTCTTGAGACTGTGATGCTTGCACAGTCTACACATCCCTCACCATTCATATAATAAATCTATTATCACTAACTCTCAATTATTTGGAATATGTGATTTCATGTTAACACATTACGGGATGGCGTCACCCACAAAGGATATCGCTGAAACAACCTACTGGACCAAATAACAGTTGTTGGAGCGCTGAGATAGGCTCCAACACATGATTGACATGTGTGCAAAGAAAATCATATCTCCAGTTCAACTACCCAAGGTCATTCATGACCTTGAGCATGTCAACAAATGTTTGGCTGAGGACACAATTGAGGACCTTGAAGAACCTTCCTCAACTGATGAAGGCTCTGACTACGAGCCAAACTCAAATGAAGAATCCCCAACCAGCAAGTCAAAGGGGAAGCAGAAGGCCCAGGAGGCTACAACTGAATGACCAACAAAAAGACGGGCAAGGAAACAAGTTCAGCCCACGACCTCCAGGGAACCAATTTTGGCAGGACAAGCAACTCCTCCTTCTGTCACTGTCGCAGCTGCACCAACTGATCTTCAGATTCAACATCTAGAAGTTGGTGATAAAATCCTACAGCTGAAAAAGTAAACTTGCTCCAACATATTGAAGAACATGGGAGTATACAATAGAGTTCTTGACCTTCTCGACAAGGAAAACCTCTCCAAGCTCTGCTTTGTTGCCAAGAATTCTTATCTCGAGCCCACACTAGAATTCTTCACTCACCTTACCAAAGAACCAGTGGAAGCCAAAGACAAACAAAGGGACGGGGGTGAATGCAAGCTCGTCACCTCGCTTTTTGGAAAGTAGGTTATATTAACTGAAAACCTGTTGAACAAAATCATCATCAACAGTCCATACCAACTGAAAAAGGCTATGGAAGCAGGTCTGGATCACCAACAGTTCAACTGGCATACTTTCTGGAAGTCTCTGACTGGAATCCCCAACTACGATTCTAAGACTTGCAAACATTCACTCCTTCCTGGTGTGTACACTGCACAAAATTATAACATGCACACTTTCCCTAGAATAGAGAGCGGGAATGTTCTCATCTCGGACCTCTTCATACTATGGTCCATCTAAAAGGGGTGTTCGGTCAATATCGGACAAGATTTGATACATAAACATACATCTTATGCCCCCAGGAGGGAAATTTGCATGGGTGGTCACATGACTACAATCTTGAAGTACCACAAGATCGACGGACTACTCAAGAACTTCACTTTGATAAAAGGTGATAACCTAACCAATGAGCATATTCTAAAAAAACACCTATATCATAAAATAAAAGGATGCAAAACTCCACTACGTTTTCTACCCCACTGTCTGTAACATCCCAGGATTTGAGGCCTCGGATAACATGATCTTAAGAGGAATGATTAGACTACCCATATCACCAAGGTGCACCTCCTTTTCTGGGAGCCCATCACTAAAGAACTCCATAGTTAAGTGTGCTCATCTTGGAGTAGTACTGGGATGGGTGACCTGTCGGGAAGTTGATCCTGGCATGCGCGTGAGTGAGGACAAAGTGGTGCTCTGTGGGGACAGTCGTCATTCTTGAAACTCTACTAGAGCCTTGGGCAGTGGGCCCAGGCATTACAAATGGTATCAGAGCCAATTCCCCTCCAGTAGGTGGGGCCCACATGGACATGTGACATGCCAGTCTTGAGCCGTACATGCGGTCCATGCATGTAGGAAAGGGATGTCCATGGTTGACGTAGCCACCCTTGCGCTGGTATTCCGTGATCGGGAGTTGGGTGTCCATGGGCCATTGTGGGTCTGCACTGAAATGGGGTCAGATTATGAGGCCTTATAGTTGAACCTTGACGAGGACATCAAGAGTCTAAGTGGGGGAGATTGTAACATCCCAGGATTTGAGGCCTCAGATAACATGATCTTAAAAGGAATGATTGGACTACCCATATCATCAAGGTGCACCTCCTTTTCTGGGAGCCCATCACTAAAGAACTCCATAGTTAAGTGTGCTCATCTTGGAGTAGTACTGGGATGGGTGACCTGTCGAGAAGTTGATCCTGGCATGCGCGTGAGTGAGGACAAAATGCGTAGTTAAGGCTAGTGGTGCTCTGTGGGGACAATCGTCATTCTTGAAACTCTACTAGAGCCTTGGGCAGTGGGCCCGGGCGTTACACTGTCAAAGCATCCTGGACGCTGTTACCGCTTCCCGAACTCGCCAATTACGATAGAGATAAGTATCTCTTCATTGAAGAGGAGATTTCTACCTTACAAGCCTCTGTAAAAGGGAAGGGACAACAGGCGAAAGAAGGGAAAATGGAGCAAAGTGCTACTGCCCCCGTGACTAAAGCACAGAAAATATTGGTGGTACGGCCGTCCAAATTGCGCATACAAAAGCAACAGTAGTCAGAGACGCCCACCTCCAAGTTCACCCCAAGGGCATAGCACCCCCATAATGAGGACAACATCTTAAACCCGACATCAGACTCCTTCACATTAGGTCTAGATGTTGGGACCACACCTACATCTGCCTCCACCATCCTAGGGATAGTGAGGTCGAGACCTCTACCCTCCACCACTCCTCCATCTTCCACCACCCCTCTATCTTCCACCACTCTGCTATCTTCCACCATTCTACACCACACCACTCATCCACCATTTCCCACAATCCTATCCACCAGCATTCCATTCTCCACATCCTCAACTTCTATCACATCTTCTGATTCACTACTGTTCTCAACGGGCGATCCCATTCTTACCTCAATGCTCGATCTTACATTCACCCCCACCATCTTCCCTCCTACATACCCATTTCCACCTTCCATAATCCGGATGTCACCACCACACTCATTTTCCACCACCCCGATACCGCTAGTGACTCCCTCTTCAGTCACTACACTTTTTGCAGGTCCATCAATGGTGTCTCTTTCGCAAGGTACCACTGTGCTTCCACTCGGAACCCATCCATCCCACCCATCCTCCATGGGGGTCCCATTTTCACAAGTCAGAGAGGCATTCAGACGTCAATTCAACGCTATTCAAACCCTCCTCTCCAATCCTTCTAACATCTTGCAATCTATTCTTTCTTGTGTGCAGGGGATCTCTATGTAGGTATCCAACATTGACAAGCGGACTCACACCTTATCAGACCTTCTCACAAGCATTCAACAATGATAGGAATTAGCGGTCCAGCAATTCAACCTCGTTGATGATCTCTTACGTACCCTTCCGGAGTTGATGCTTAGCATGAAGACCAGCAAGAAATGTTAGTCCAGTAAGTTGACAGGGTCACCAAGCAAACTCAACATTTTCCAGTGACCCTTCGCGACCTTCAGCAGCAACAGGTTGCAATGAGCACGTGTATGGATCACATTGAAAGTAGCATCACATAAATCATCTACTGCTAGGAGGAGCATGCAAACAACTCTTTAGATCAGCTACAAACACAAGTGACTGATCTAACAGCATGACTCCTCTCCGCTGAAGCACGATATACAGATCTCAAGGAAAGCCATGATGCAATGCTCGAAACCCATGGGCACGTGCAAGTGTCACTTGAAGAATTACAAGCTCTCCATAGGCGATGCAAGAAAGCATCGACCAAAAAGAAAAAAAGACAAAGTGGCGGATGACGACGATGACGAAGATGATGATTTTGACTCCTCGGATGACTAAAACACCGACAATTTCTCTTTAGATGACAAACTAGATGATCAAGGCAACATTGGGGAGGGCACCAACCAAGGAGCATATATCTCAAAAAGGGAAGACGGTGGAGACCACCAGAAGAGCGGTAGCAAAGACCAGCGTGCTCCCGACAACACTGACAATGTAACAATGTCCTATGCAGACCAATTTTTCAACTTTTCTACTATGGGCTCTCTGGTGGACACAGCCAAAGACACAGCTCTTGCTGAGTTTCAACAATGCATCATGGAAACCAGCACTAGCCCGCTCACAGCAGCTATCACTTTTCAAGAACCATCTACTCTGGAACAAGCTGTAGTTGTTTCCCCAGAATAGGAGGATTCTGACAGAGTGAGTCTCGACATCGATGATATACTCGACTCCAACTCTGATGAGAATGAAGATCTTCTACAATATTTTGATGATGATGAACAAACTTCACTTCCTCCTCCAGAAGACCTTCCCCCGCCGCCACCTCTACCTCACAAGATGCATTACTTAGATATGGTGGCCATCTATACATTAGATGTTCAGGACATCTTAATCATGAACACTATTGTAGACGATGCCAAGGATGGGGGGGGACAACATCTACAATAACATGAAGACAAAGTGCAAGTTGACACACAAAGATTTCTGTATTCTTCTACGACCTCAGTCGGCAGTGAAGATAGCCATCTTCCGTGTCATGCTTACCAATTCTATAGAGGAATTTCATATCCCAAAGAAAAAGCAGCCAATTTTCAATGCTTCACCTGCTTTAGCTTTATGCTTACTAAATAAGGACTTACAAGAAAAGTCTATCAATCGGCTGCAAATGGGTCTTGCAAAGAAGGCACGCTACATCACAGTGCCTTTCAAAGTTTCCGGCCACTGGCTCCATATGATTGTTGACACCAAGGCCCGCAACTCCAAGGTGTACAACTTCTGCGCTAGTGAGATTAAGGCGGGAAACATTAACTTCATTGGTTTAGAAGCCGGAGAAGTTCAATGCATTCCCTTTCGGCTTCTCAAAGTCATATCGGCCTCCTTCCCATCTCTCTCACACGGCTAGAACCAACCATGGTTCAAAATCATCAACCCAGTTGTTCAAATGCTAGAAGGCTCAGGAGATTGTGCTCTCTGCAGAATCAGATTCACTGAGGTGCTCAACAGACACATCCCCTTTACCGAGCTAGCTAAGGAAGACCTGCACACTTTACGGGGATGATACACCATGGAACTCATTTGCGACAGACGGTTCTTCAAGGACCCAACAATGGGACATGACGACATACCCCACTATCTGTTCTCCATCATCCAACATCCTCAAAAGAAACCATTCAGACAAGTTCTAAAGGAGTTGGAACAGCAAAAACAACAGACCGCCACAGTACTAGAAAAATGATAATGGGACCCTTACACTTTTGATATGGCAGAAGATAAGGGGGACATAGATCTGCTAACAGGAGCTCCCATTAATAGATCCTACTATGACATGGTGCATCTATCTGATAAACCACTAACATTCCCAAACTTTGACCTTGCTGCATGCAAGAGTCTTTTAGATAATGCTCAGACTCATCATGTCCTGACTATATGCAGAGAACAATGAGCTTGTTTTCTTTGAAGGGAATATTCTTGTAATGGTTGATGCACTCTGTGAGACCATACAAGTGAAAGGTTCAATGTCTGTGAGCATGATGGCTGCCTACCAATATCTTCTAGGATGGGACTTGCCTACAATTTATATGGCGTCAGCATACCTAAAGGATGATTTACTCAGCCCAAAGAACCTCGGAACCATGGAAGCCCTTATCTCATATCTTAAACATATGACTCCAAAGCTCCTCTTGTTTCCATTCCTTCACTCTGAGAATTGGATGCTACTGGCAACGAACCTACATAATTGAACTACATTTATCTACAATAGTTTCGATAGCCAGATCAATCTAAACCAGAGAGAATATGACATCATAGAAAAGACGCCCACAGAGGAAGTGGTAAAGGATTGTGCCGAACGACTACATGATCTTCTCGGAAAACACACAAAGGCATACAACAGAGAACATTTCAAGCACCCAACCTTCTGCCATAGATGTCCCCAGTAAATTAGAGAAATAAACGATTGCAGATTCCACTTCCTTTACTGGATATATACCCTCACAGTTTTGGAAAACACATTGCGGACATGACGGACGTGGACTGTCACGCATTATGGGGGAAGTTTGCCGCCAATCTTCTCCATTCTCATGGAGCCAATAAGGGCTTAATAGAATCGTAACACCCTTGCCCATGTACTTCTCAACCTATCACTTTAACACTCTGGGGACAGAGTGAGTGATAAGTTAGGGGGGAAGTACACTGGGCAAGGGAAGAGTTATTATATTCAAACCTTCTCTTTCCTCTCCCTTTTTCATTTACCTTTGTTTTTTTTAAATCGCACAGATTATTCTTTTTTACATTTAGAGTTTCTGATAAATTCTTTGATAGAATAATTTTTGTACATAAGACAGCATTCACTTTGGTAAGGAGACACCCACAGCTATGTTAGATACAAAGTAGTCCTCAGAAGCTTTTACATAGTAGCAATTAGTCACATTATGGCAAATTAATAAATTATCACCACACTCAATTTCCATGCATTTGCTTCAATTCTATATCAGACTCTCCACAGGTCAAAACTGCGGCCAAAACAAGCCAAACACTCTCAAGGATGGGAGGGAACCAGAAGAAATCCAAATCAAGAAACCTCACAAGTGGACCATCAAGTACGAAACCGGAACAAGTGCATGTTTGGAAACTCTAGGGAACAATTTTCTTCTTTTCAAAAAAGAGGCTTGGAAGCCCAAATAAAATCCCTAAATACCCAATTCCCAAGCTGGTGATCATATGAATAAAAGTCTGAGTGTTGAATAAAAACATGAGAGTTGTGCCATGCATAAAGACTTATATGAAGAACCAATAAAGGTCTTACCTAGCTGGCACATTCAACTGCCCTCACAAAGGCAGATGTGTTGTGACTGGTAGTAAGATCCTAAGGTCTCCAAATATATGATAAGCTGACAAAGGTCTTTCCCAGCCGGTACATTCAGCTTCCCTCACAAAGGCAGATGTTTCCCACCCGGTAGTAAGACCCCAAAGTTCAGATAAGCCTTCCCCCCTCGAAGGGGGAGTTACACAACAGCCTTCAGCCAACCCTCATACCTACTTTAGCTTCCGATAGGAATTTCAAAGAAGTATATAAAACTGCTTAGAGTCAAAGACATGTACATAATACAAACAAGGAAAAAGGTGGTCCCAATGAGAGTTACGCGACACAGAAGAAACCTAAGGACCACGCAACCCCTGATACATGAAAGAGTCAGAGTAAGCAGAAGCCTCGACAAAAACCTAAGGGGATCTCTGGTATAGAAGTTAAGAAAGAGTATAGAAATCTTCATTAAATAAAGTTGCCTCGCCACTATGTGCCTTAGCCTTTTCCAGCTTGAGGATAAGCTAGACTCTAAGTTGGGGGGGGGGGGGTGATAACCTCCCATTTTGTGATGTTATCTTACTAGTTTTCCTTAGTTTTCCATGCTCTTTCTTAGATAAATTAGATGAAATACTTAGCCTTCTACCTTTATTGAGAATATACCAATTAACTGATATTTCTCTTTTCTTCTTATAGATAAACCCAAAAAAATTGCAAAAGTCTCAACCAAAATGGTCTTAAGACCATGAAGGACCAACCGGTCCCAAGACCGAGAAGACCCAAATGATCCCAAGACCGAGAGGACCCAAACGGTCCCAAGACCAAGTGAAGGCCAAATGGTCCCAAGATCGAGTGAAGGCCAAATAGTCCCAAGACTGAGTGAAGGCCAAACGGTCCCAAGACCGAGTGAAGGCCAAACGGTCCCAAGATCGAGTGAAGGCCTATCAGTCCCAAGACCGAGTGAAGGCCTATCGGTCCCAAGATCAAATGAAAACTCATCGATCCCAAGACTGAGTGAAAGGCTACCAGTCCCAAGACCATGAGGCGAAAAACCACTAGAGAAGGTGAATAGGGTTTTATGATTATTTTGAAGTAATTTAACTCAATCAACCATAATTGAAATAATAAGAAGGACACAAGGTGTTTAGAGTGGTTCCAACCTTAGCAAATACTAAGGCAGTCAATCCACTACCTGGTTGCTTACCCAACTGGGATTTTGAAAGTATTAAATTTTATTACCTCTTAAGGAATTTACATAAAATTACAATACTTTCTACACCCTTTGGACAGCCTTCACCTTGAAGTAGTTGCACCAACTTTGAAGCAGCCTTCTTGAAGTAACTTCAAGCTCCCCCTTGAAGTAGCCTTCCTCTTGAAGTAGCTTCTCATTGCAACACCCTTCTAGAAGTAGTCCAAAGACCTCCTTCTTCACCAAGAAGATCAAACCCTCTCCAATCTGCAGCCTCAAACCCTAGGAGTAGCAAAGAGAGTACAAGCAATAAGAAAGAACAAGAAAGGAAATGGAAATTACAATTACCACTTTGAAGTACAAGACTTGATTTGCCTATATCAAGTGTATAGATCTCCTAACCAATGAATGTTTAAGTGTAGGTTTAGTGGATAGGAGATGCTAGCCTATAGGATACGAATTTTGTAGCAAGGAAAAGAATAGCCAATGCTAGTGTTGCTCAATTGCTCAAAACAGATTGTCAATTGCAAGTGTAAGCTCAAGTATTGCACCAGTGTCCCTTGGGTGTCCTATGGCTTGTCCTATTTATAGGAATGGCCTACGGATGCTTAAGGACATTCTAGACACTTTCTAGGGGGTTCTAAGTGCTCAACTGGCCGTTAGGTATCCATTAGTTGCACTAACAACGGCTAGTTAATTAATTGTGAAAAGTGCAGACAGAGACTTCTCGGTCGAGGAATTGTCGACCGAGATCCCAGTCGGTCAAAGTTTTGTCGACCGAGGGACTGTCTGGAGTTTAGTGTATATAACGTTCTGATTCAACTCCCAACTACTTTGTCTGCTGTGTCTAACGGCTACCTAGGTCATTCTCGGTCAAAGAGTTTGTTGACCGAGAGTGTCTCAGTCGAGAAGTTTGTCGACTGAGAATGACCATGTTTCAACATTTTAAACTAAGTACTAAGTGTGTGTATGAGTGTGCAGATGTGGCACTATTTTAGGGGATGACCTATCTAAGTGTTGTGATTGGCTAAGGAAGATATAACGCTTGATTTACATGATGTCTAAGTACTTGTACATTATATATTTGTACAAGTTTTACAATTGATTACATTCATGAAATTAAAGCAATTTAGCATATAGATCTTCCAAATATTTGTCATCCACTTTATTCCTACAACACTCAAGTAGAACGTTAGATCAAAAATAATGAAATGTTTGTCATTATCAAAACAAAGGGATTTAAATGATGTCCATTTAGCCAACAATCTCACCCTTTTTGAAGATGACAAACATTTCCAAAATATAAATCAACTAGTCTTTAAAATGAGTTGAGTTTCATACCTGAGATTTACTTTGTAAATTTCTTCTCTTGTTTATGAAATGTGTGCTTATTATTCCCAAAGAAGTGTGGAACATAGAATCCAATCCTTTAGGGAATATATCAACTTTTAATGTAAAGCCAAGAGATTATGAAACTCATTGATTGAGTTTTTCAAAGTTACCATTTTAAGATTTACATTTATTTCTCCCCCTTTGTCATTTCAAAAAGATATCCGTTAAAAATTAGAAAAACTTCCCCTTAATTTTATATCCCTCATAAAAAGATAGCCATCACATCTTTCAAAAAATATTTCCATTTGAAAGCCAAAAATAACACGATTAAAACCGTTTTTAAGATGCACAAATATCAAAGAAAACATCTTCTAAGGGAGTGATGAGTAGTTGCTTCCTTATTTTGTTAAATTGGTCAAGTGGAAGCAGTTTTGTGAAAATATCAACCAATTGATCTTCCGTATCAACATGATGAAGGGATACATGATTCTTGGAGATATGATCCCGTAAAAAGTGATGACGGATTTCCATATGTTTAGCTCGGCTGTGTAGAATAGGATTATGTGCTAAGTTTATAGTGCTTGTGTTGTCACAAAAGATAGGCGTAGATGAAAAAATAAAGCCATAATCGTTTAATATTTGTTGCATATAGAGCACTTGAGCACAACAAGATCCGGCTGCCATATATTCAGCTTCAGTTGTAGAGAGGGCAACTGAATTTGTTTCTTGCTAAACCAAGATACTAAGGCTCTTCCTAACAAGAAACAACTACCACTAGTGCTCTTGCATTCAAGTCGACAACTAGCGTAGTCGGCATCAGTATAAGCTTTAAAATCCAAGGATTGTCCTTTAGGATACCATAAACTATAACATGTGGTGCCGGCTAAGTATCGAAAAATCTGTTTGACGGTTTGAAAGTGAGAATGCATAGGCTGTGATTGAAATCGAGCACAAAGACCAACTGAAAACATGATGTCCGGTCTAGAAGCGGTTAAGTAAAGTAAACTACCAATCATGGCTCTATATAAGGAATCATCAATAGGTTCCCCATTTTCATCCTTATCGATTTTAGTAGAGGTAGCCATTGGAGTGGTAGCATGTTTACACTGGTCCATCCCAAAACGTTTTAAAAGTTCATTGGTGTACTTTTCTTGACTTATAAAAATCATGGCAGGCGTTTGTTTAATTTGAAAACCAAGAAAGAAAGTTAGTTCACCCATGAGGCTCATTTCAAATTCTTGTTGCATAATATCACTGAATTGTTTGCTTAATGATTCATTTGAAGCACCAAAGATAATGTCATCATCATATATTTTAACAACTAGAAAATCAGATGCATATGTTTTAAAGAATAAAGTAGAATTTGAATTTCCAATAGAAAAATCATTATCAAATAAATAGTTCTTGAGCCTTTCATACCAATTTCTAGGTGCTTGTTTAAAACCATAAAGTGCCTTCTTAAGTTTGTATACATAGTTACCTTTTTCCGGTATTTCAAAGCCTGGTCGTTGGGCAACATATAATTCTTCTTGGATTATCCCATTGAGAAATGCAACATATAAAAAAGTTTGATGTTTTCGTGTGCAGCTATAGCTAGTAGCATTCTAATTGCTTCAAGTCTTGCTACTGGTGCATATGTTTCATCAAATTCTATCCCTTCTTGTTGATTATATCCTTGTGCTACTAGCCTAGCTTTATTTCTTACCACTTCTCCTGCTTCATTTAATTTATTTCTAAAAACCCATTTAGTTCTAATAATGGTTTTATCTTGTGGTTTAGGAACTAAGTCCCATACGTCATTTTTAGTGAATTGGTTTAATTCTTCTTACATTGCCATTATCCAATAGTCATCTTTGAGAGCTTCATTTACCTTTTTAGGTTCAATTATAGAGACAAATGCCATATTTGCAACATCTTTAAAAGAAGAACGAGTTTTGACTTTATCAGTTGGATTTCCAATGATAAATTCTTGAGGATGATCCTTAATGAGTCTAGGAACAGGTTGTCTTTCAACTTGGTGATCACTAGTAATGTTTTTGCTTTTATCATTTGGTATGGATAAATTTTCTAATTGATGAGTGAGATCAACTATTTCAAGGTTTTCAGATTGTTTCTCTTCATGAAAAGTAATGTGAATGGATTCCTCAACTTTTCTAGAAATAGTGTTGTAAACTCTAAATGCTTTACTAGAGGTGTAATATCCCAAGAAAAAGGCTTTTTGTGATTTAGAGTCAAACTTGTCTCTATCCTCTTTTGTGTTCAAGATATAGCATGTTGATATGAAAGTATGAAAATAGTCAACCCTAGGTTTCTTAGTGTATATGATTTCATATGGTGTTTTCTTCAAATAAGAGTGAACGGTTACTCTATTTAGCACATAGCAAGCTATGTTTACCGCTTCAGTCCAAAATGTTTTAGGTGTATTATGTTCGAGCATCATAGTCCTAGCCATTTCTTGTAGTGATCGATTTTTTCTTTCAACTATGCCATTTTGTTGTGAAGTGCGTGGAGCAGAAAAATTGTGAGTGTAGCCTTGAGATGTGCAAAATTCTTCAAATAAATGGTTCTCAAATTCTCCACCATGATCACTCCTATTTGTACATATCTTGTTTTGTAGTAGATTTTCAATCTTGGAACAAAATTGTATAAAAATTTGAATAGTATCATCTTTGTTTGCAAGAAAATGTACCCATGTATATCTACTATAATCATCAACAATAACAAAACAATGTCTTTTCCCACCAATAGATTGTGTCCGCATAGGTCCGAATAAATCCATATGAATGAGTTCTAGTGATCTACAGGTGCTAAGTACATTTTTGGGTTTAAAAGAGGTTTTAGTTTGTTTACCCAAAGTACATGGTTCACAATTTTCAGCTTGATCAAAAGATAAATTAGGCAAACCACGAACAAGATCATATTTAACTAGATTTTTGATAACATGTGAACTAGCATGACCCAATTTTCTATGCCATTGTTGTAAAGAATTTTCATTTGCAAGTAAGCATTTTCCAACTACATATTTCATAGAGTTAGGTCTAAGAATATAAAGATTTCCAACTCTTTTTCCTTCATAAACAACATTTGTAGTATTTTCTATTAGTAACTTGCAGCAGTTTTTGTTGAATAAAACATCATATCCACTATCACATAATTGACTAGCACTTATTAAATTATGGTGTAAGCCATCAACAAGTAAAACATTCTTTATTTCAAGATTTGCACCAATATTACCTATTCCAACAATTTTACCTTTACCATTGTCTCCAAAAGTGACTGTTCCACTTTTCTTTTTCTCAAATGTTTGAAATGCATCCTTGTTTCCAGTCATGTGTTTGGAACATCCACTGTCAACCACCCAATCCTGCAATAAAATGTAGGTTTTGGTACCCATGTGATGGTCTGTTATGGTTAGGTACATATAATTTCAAATGGAACATGTTTTAACAAAGAAAGCTGATCAGAACTTCATTCGGTCGACAAAAGTTCGACCGACATGTGTCTCGTTCGACCAATTTGTCGATCGAGAAAGTTGTTGTATGATAGAATAGAACTGAATAGAAATAGGAGTCTATTCGGTCGACCATTTTTCGATCAATTTTTGCTCCGATCGATGATTTCTCGACCGGAATAGTTTCTGTTTCACAAAGATTTATGTTGTATATTTTGGTATGTCACAGGCATTTGCTCAGTCAAAGTTTTCTCGACGGAGAGTATCTCGGTCGAGCTTTTTGTCGACCGAAAATGTTTCTATTTTGTCTCAGTAATCTATTTATTTCAATTCTGAATTTAATACATGAAACTATTTGTTTAGTTGAGATAAGACATTTTGGTTTTCAGGAGTAAGCATTAGATCATATCTCAATTAAATTACATTCAAGTTGTCTAAGTTTGTGGTTTAGGGAACCAAACTAACTCACAATCCTTCTTCTTATAAGGGCATGAAAAAGGGTAATGTCCAAGACGTAGACAAAAATGACAAGAAATAGAGTCAATTTCATTTCTCTTTCTAGGATTTTGAATTGTAGTTTTAGGTACAAACATGGTATTAGCCTTGGATGCTTGAGCTCTTTTATTTTTTGGAACATATCCCAAGCCTCTTCTTCCATTGTAGCTAGAGGAATTTTTTTAGAATATTATCAAGAATGTCATTTCCCTTTAAACCATTTATTTCTCTTTGTAGCTTAGCAATCTCATCCATCTTCTTATTTATATCTATTCTTGCTTTATCTAAATCAGATAATAGAGAGTTCCTTTCCTTAACAACATTATCATAATCTAGATGATTACATAGAATAGGTTCAGTCTGAAAATTATTTAGTTTAGCAAGCAAATCAACCTTTTCTTGAGAAAGAAGATCATGGTTCGTTTCTAAAGTAAGTAACTTTCTATGACAATCATTTAAGGATGTTTGTAAAGACAAATTTTCAAGAGCAATATTGTTCTTTTTAGAAGAAAGATCATTTAATCTAGCATATAATTCCTCATTTGTTTTGGTGATCTTCTTTAGTTTCTTTTTGTAATCAACATATTTGTCATGAGTTTCTTGTAGACTAGCAATTAAGTCTTCTTTAGGCAAGTCAAGAAGGCTTACCTCTTGAGAGTCGTCATCATCTTCTTTTACCATGAGACATTCCACCGTCTCTTCTCCACTTTCACTATCGCTTGACTCATCCCACGCAGCTTTATAAGCTTTTTCTCCCTTCTTTTTGTGTGAGCTTTTCTTTCCTTTCTTTGCATTAGGACATTCATTTTTGAGATGTCCTTTCTTTCCACATTCGAAGCACCTAGGAGGGGAACAAGAAGAACTAGCAATTTTGTTAGATCTAAATCTTCTATATTTCTTACCTTTAACAATTAGGGCTTCTTCTCCTTCTTCTTCACTTGTTTCATCACTTTCTTGGGTGATGGTCTTTGAAGCTTTTAGAGCCACATCCTTCTTTCTTCCTTGTTGCAGTTCACGCTCTCGTCGTTCCTCTCCCTCCAAGGTTGCCTCATGTGCTTCTAGGTTGCCAATGAGTTGCTCCATCCTTAGTCGGGTGAGGTCATTTTCTTATTCAATGGAAGTTACTTTGGGCTTGTACTTGGGAGGAAGTGATCTAAGAATCTTTGACACCTGGTCTTCCTCACTAATCACTTTGCCTAAAGCATTTAAACCATTCACAATAGAAGAACCTTTTGCATACATTTCACTAATAGATTCATTCTGATCCATACGGAATTGTTCAAATTTCTGTTTAAGCATTCCGATTTTAGAATTCTTTACTGGAACAGTTCCTTCATATGTTATAGAAAGTCTATGCCATATTTCATAAGCCGTTTCACAATTTGATATTCTATTAAACTCACCAACTGAAATTGAGCAATAAAGTATACTTACAGCTTTTGCATTCATTTGGGCAGACTTTACCGTATTGACATCCCAATTTGCATACTCCGTAAGAGGAAGTTCATAAGGAGTAGATACCATTCTCCATAAGTCCCAACTGATTCCTTGGAAGTAAAATTGCATTCTCCTCTTCCAATAAGTGTAATTAGTTCCATCAAAAGCTGGAGGTCTAGCCACGAGTGTTCCTTCCAAGTTGAGGTTGTTGAGCAACCCGTCACCCATTCTTCAAGACTTTGTTAGAGTTCCTTGAAGCCCTACTCTGATACCAATTGAAAAACCACTAGAGGGGGTGGTGAATAGGGTTTTATGATTATTTTGAAGTAATTTAACTCAAACAACCACAATTGAAACAATAAGAAGGAAGGAGACAAGGTGTTTAGAGTGGTTCCAACCTTAGCAAATATTAAGGCAGTCAATCCACTACCCGGTTGCTTACCCAACTGGGATTTTGAAAGTATTAAATTTTATTACCTCTCAAGGAATTTACATAAAATTACAATACTTTCTACACCCTTTGGACAGCCTTCACCCTGAAGTAGTTGCACCAACTTTGAAGCAGCCTTCTTGAAGTAACTTCAAGCTCCCCCTAGAAGTAGCCTTCCTCTTGAAGTAGCTTCCTGTTGCAACAACCTTCTAGAAGTAGTCCAAAGACCTCCTTCTTCATCAAGAAGATCAAACCCTCTCCAATCCGCAGCCTCCAACCCTAGGAGTAGCAAGGAGAGTATAAGTAATAAGAAAGAACAAGAAAGGAAATGGAAATTACAATTACCACTTTGAAGCAAAAGACTTGATTTTCCTATATCAAGTGTATAGATCTCCTAACCAATGAATGTTTAAGTGTAGGTTTAGTGGATAGGAGATGCTAGCCTATAGGAAACGAATTTTGTAGCAAGGAAAAGAATAGCCAATTCTAGTGTTGCTCAATTGCTCAAAATAGATTGCCAATTGCAAGTGTAAGCTCAAGTATTGCACAAGTGTCCCTTGGGTGTCCTATGGCTTGTCCTATTTATAGGAATGGCCTATGGATTCTTAAGGACGTTCTAGACACTTTCTAGGGGGTTCTAAGTGCTCAACTGGCCATTAGGTATCCATTAGTTGCACTAACAATGACTAGTTAATTAATTCTGAAAAGTGCAGACTGATACATTCTCGGTCGAGGAATTGTCGACTGAGATCCCAGTCGGTCGAACTTTTGTCGACCGAGGGACTGTCTGGAGTTAAGTGTATATAACGTTCTGATTCAACTCCCAACTACTTTATCTGTTGTGTCTAACGGCTACCTGGGTCATTCTTGGTCGAAGAGTTTGTCGACCGAGTGTGTCTCGGTCGAGAAGTTTGTCGACCGAGAATGACCCTATTTCAACATTTTAAACTAAGTACTAAGTGTGTGTATGAGTGTGCAGATGTGACACTATTTTAGGGGATGACCTATCTAAGTGTTGTGATTGGCTAAGGAAGATGTAACGCTTGATTTACATGATGTCTAAGTACGTGTACATTATATATTTGTACAAATTTTACAATTGATTACATTCATGAAATTAAAGCAATTTAGCATATAGATCTTCCAAATATTTGTCATCCACTTTATTCCTGCAACACTCAAGTAGCACATTAGATCGACAAGAATGAAATGTTTCTCATTATCAAAACAAAGGGATTTAAATGATGTCCATTTAGCCAACATGAGGATCCAAACAGTCTCCAGACTCTGAAGATCCAAACGATCTCAAGACCGTTCAAGACCCCCTTGGAACCTATAAATAAGACTTAAGGGGTTCTCATTGGAGGGAGTATGCCCAAAGGCTGCTTCCATTGTTCGAGAGCTACTTCATCCTCCATTCTTATCCCTAAGGCCGCCAGTATAAGATCCACACTCCATCCATAAGACAACTTTCTCTCTCATCGACGTAGAAGGTGGGAAGTGAAGGATTCATCACCAAGGAAACCACATAGTGTGAAGATAGTTGTTCTCTACTCCAAGGGGTCGACTTTCCTCCCTCCTATGTGGAAATGAAGTTTTCCTTCTCCTCTCTTGTCTCCTACTTTATTCTTGCCATGAGTGAGTAGTTCCAGACACTAGGGTGTGGGGAGTAGCCTCGCAACCCATGTTTTCATTCCATGCATTGTAATTCATGAGTTTGCAATAGAAAAATACTAGCTTTTCAGTTCAACATCAATCGTTTAATGAATGCTAGTTGCTTGATCACCAACATGTGTTACTTATTATCTGCTAGTACAAATTGTCTATGTTTGTGCTTTTATATTCGATTATTGATTGCATGTTGCTTCTTGATGTATGTAATCACCATATATCTGTTTTGGTATCTAGGAGCACTTTTTAAGGAGTGGAGTAAATTCACCCCCATCGTTGTACTTTCATACTATGAAATGGAATCAGTTGACGTATGAAAGTACAACTTTGATAGGTCGAGGAACACACTTTATGAAGGGAGTCATGCAAAGTAAGTGACCATTCATTCGGGGATGGCTAGCATTGCAATACTCCCACGTTTCTCATAATTAGCTATCCGAAAGGAAGCTAAATCTGCAAAGATACTAACTATTTAGACTCTTATTGCAAGCCATGTTATTATGACATATGTTATGATCGATGCGTAGTGGTGATGAAACTTGATCACATCCCAGTGGTTTCCAAATATTGTCTACAACCTTAAGTTTACTTTCCTGCCATTTAAATTACATTTGCATATTAGTTTAATCATCAAATCAACTCTTCGATGTAGATATCAACTATTGAGAAGATAAGTAAATTATAATGTTTTCCATCTTGTTAATCCTTAACAAGACTGCTGTATCGTGGATTTGACCCTCAATTGTGCTATGATAAGACTTCCACGTACCTTGGCGTACGTGGATGGAGATATTATTATAGCACACACAAGGCTAAACTTAGAGACTTACTATCTCTAGGATTTTTAGTGGTGCATGCAACTTCACGCGAGTGGTGGCTCCATCAAAGGACCACTCACAGTAACATCATTCCATGGTGCACTAGGTTTAGTAGAAGTAATTAAGATTAGTCATTCATTATCCACAACAACACTCTTCTATATCATACATTGCTCATATGTGTACATTGTTAAGTATCCAAGCTTACCCTTCAATCCTAATCATGTGATATAGATTTCATCTCATCAACATGTGTCGGCTTGAACGCATTATGGTGTGTCCGGAAAGCTCACCCAAGGTATCAGTTTAGACCCTCTTGTGGTGTATCAGTTTAGATCTCAAGGGGTGTATCGGTTTGCAACCTCTTGGGTCAGCTTTGGTGTATCAGTTTCTCATTGCTAGGAGGATATCAGTCCCATCATCCTCCTATACCGGCCTGTCCATGTCAAGGTGTGTCGGGCACCCTACTTCAAGTATGGAGGGCAACACTAGTTGTGATGGGCAACACTTAGTGTGACAGGTAGCACTTAGTGTGACGGGTAGCACTTAGTGTGATGGATAGCACTTGGTGTGACGGACAACACTGGGTGTGATGGGTTGTTTAGGGTTAGTGTTGGGTCATGCTGGCCTCTTGCACCATTAAGGGCATCACATTTAGCACTCGGAATAGACCAATTCACATAAAACCACCCTGGTCATGACGGGCTAGAAAGACACACTAGTCTAACCCTTCTTGATCATGACGAGCTAGCATCATTATCAGTTTAACAACATATTGGTTTAAGACCCTCTGGGGCATAATGGGTTAACCTCATCAAGGCAAGTTGGCCTAACCAATCATATCAGTTTAGGGATCTCTAGGGCGTGACGATTTAGCATCCATCCCAACATATCAGCGGAAGTCCCATGTCATGATGACTTGTTACATGTTGTGTCGGTTTAAGCGTCATGAGTCATGCAAACTATCACCACCTAAGTGTCGACTTAGTCATCTTCATATTTGGGAAACTCATTCACTAGTCCATCTACTAACAATGCAAGAAATACAAAAACATGGGCAACAACTTAAATGAAGTTCATTCATCAAAACAGTCCTCAAAAAAATCACCAACTACTAACATATAAGAGGTACGTGATCTAGAGATGAAGAACAACTTAAGCATATGAATAATGATAATAACAAAGGAGGTTAAGAGTTATATAACCCACCTCAAGAACGTCTCCATCAAGGGTTCAAGCTCCCAGATCAAAGCTCCATAGCACACCTTCCCCAACTTGAAGATGATCCATCAAGAGTCCCAACTCAATCTTAATATCACCTCAAGAAAAAAGAATATGCCATGGTCATAATAGATCAAGAAGAAAGGAAAGGAGAGAGAACCATGTCCTATTCAACCTTCATCCAAGGTATGATCCATGGCTGAGATGGGAAGACGAAGATGAAGAAGAGATCTCAAAGGAATGGTCATCCAAGAAACATAACTCACCAAGATGGAAGTTGAATAAGAAATCACCATGAGCAAGGAACTTGACCTCCCAAGCTCCATGGAGATTCTTCTAGATCCTTAAGCTTCCAAGCTCATCCACTAAGAGGAGAAGAACAAGAGTGGATGAGGTTTTCTTATGTAAAGAAGGAGGGGGTTATATACTTGAGGGAAGGAAGAGAGATCAAAGAAGAGGTTTCATCACCTTAGGAGCTTAGGTGAAACTTTTCCATGAGAAAGGGACCACATGCAACAACATGAAAGACAAGGTGATAAGATCTAGGTTAGATCTCATCCTCTAGGTCTCCTTCCAAGATCATGGCCGATATGCCAAAAACCCTATACCCTTCACAAATCGATATGGAAAAACCCAACATACTCAAAAACCAATAGGGCATAACCCTACACACTCAAAAACCGATAAAGCACAACCCCACACACCACAAACCGATAGGAAGCCTCTCCAAGGTTCTCTAACCCGAGATAACAAATCTAAAAGCAAAACACATCTCATACATGTGTTCCATATATCACCAAAGATGTTACCATACAACCAAGATCCAAACAAGGTGCCCACATCTTCCTCTCTCCTCCATAGGATGACAAGAGATGTAAGGAACACTATAGAGATGGTAAATTGCATACTAACCCTTCACTTTGGGTAATTTGCAATTTACACCAAAACTAGCACATAAAACACAAGCATCAACCGTACAAGCTCAACTTGGAGCTTGGGCTTTCCATAAGGTGCCCCATAGCATCATTCTCTCTCTTATGATGTTAAATAACTAAGGTCACACTCATCATTTGATATCTTACAAGATAACCCCTCATCTTGGGTAAATTGCACTTTGGTCCAAAATAGGCAAACATTGCTCAAACAACATCCAAGCAGGACCAAACTTGAAACATAAGTGTGGCACATGGTTACAAAACACCTCAAAGAATTAGGTTAAAGTTATAAGAAACTTACTTAAGAAAAAAAATACGGTTAGCTCAAAATCCAAGTTAGGCTCCTCACAATGTTCCTTCAACTCAGCCTTTTTAATCTCTTCATCTATTTGTAATAGTTGTTGCCTTAATTTATTTGATTGCATCCCATTCTAGAATTCATTTATATCATATATTTAATTACTTTACCATCTTCTACATCATCCATTAAGAAGTTTATAACATTGTTATCAGTTTATTTGATTGAATGACTATATTCCAACATACATACAAAAAAATACTTCCAAAGATCCCTACTAAATTGGGCATAATTGAATTATGAACTTATTAATACCAACCCCATAACATTGTGTTCTAATTAGTGACACATACATAGTTGATAGAGAAACATCCAAATTCTCTCTAGCACCACCCACCCATAACACCACAAATCAGGTTGCTGCTTTGTTGACCAAAGGCTCTCCCTAGAGCAATATGATCACAAATACGATGTCCCAACCACAACTGTAGCTGCACCAAGAGAGAAAGTCTACTCGCACCAATGACAAACTACAAAAACATCTACATGTGCACGCAACAGCTAAAACCGGCCTAAGAATGACTGAAAACATCAGCATTAATAGCAAACCCAACCATTCCTGCACCAACCCTACTATATCACCATGCAAGGCGACATTTATGGTGGAGGTATACAAAATAAAACTTTAGTGTGGTGCCGATTTTTATCTATGAAACAACATACCACATTTTCTCCCCACTACGAGAATCTAAGGACACCTTAGTGACACAAAGAGCAAGAACAAACATCTTCTATGCAATAATGATAACCCTCTACATCTGGACAAAACCTATAAGAGCAGGAAGAACATTACTCACTCCATAATGCACCGCCTAGTAATAGGTCCCCCTCTCCTCAAAGGCTTGTGTTTATCTCAACGCCAATAGCACTGGGAGATCTCTGTGAACCTAGTGAGCCCTAACTTGAACCCTATAAGCGTCAATCATGAAAATGCCCAAACCAGGTCTCCTCCTCGGGCAACTGATCCCTCTCTCTACGCGGACACTGCGAGAGGTAGGGGACGAAGGGCGTGCCCTTGGATCCCCATTCGACGGTCCACAAAGAGTATGGTTATCTTAAGTTGTGTGTGATGCATATAGATACGGGTCTTTGGAAAAAAATCAAAGGATAATCACAGGGATTATCAAATTAATTAATCAAGGAAATGTCATCATCTTCTATTTCTTCCTAATGACATATGAGGCATCTAGGATTATCCAAATATAACCAAATTTGTTGGGAAAGCTAATTAGACCATGAGGAATTCAATTATCTAATTAGATTTTAGATAAAATTTAGGGAAACATGTGTTTTACATTATTAGCTACTTAGGGTAATTAACACATTAATAATCATTGAAAAGGAATTTTATTACCAAAATTCGAGGGAAGCTCTATTATTCTATTATATACTCATATACCAATAAATGGGATACATTATACATATATGTGAGTCCAATTTATCATTCAACCCTAACTAGTCACCATTGCATAATTAGGGTTAGATTTTTTTGCATTAAATGGAATTGATGTCAATAAGTATTGATGCATTATGTAAATGATTCATTCAAAGTTCACATGATGTCTACATATTGTGTAAACTCATTTTGACATCCTAATTGAGCATGGTCTCAACTTAAGTCAACAAATGAAAGACAAATTCTTTGAAAATTAGGGTTTCATCTTTATTAAAGGTAAGAAATTTTTGGGACTAAATTTTGAGGGTCGTTACAACCTTATTCACCATCACAAAGAATATAATATATTTTGATTGATAGCAACATCATGATAGCATGATAGGAACTTAAAGAAATATTTTTTTATTATATTATATTGAATGGTGATGTACGTAATAGATGTGTGTTCAAAATGTCTATATTCCTTTATAACTTCAATATATTACAAAAATATTACATGACATCCTTATAAAGATTGCTTTCAAATGAAATTATTAGGATATACAACTTGCACAGAAGTACACCATATTTACATCTTTTTCCAATATACATCACTTTAGAATTCCAACATTCAACCAACCACAAGGTGAAACTTTGGTGACCAAAGATTATGAGAGAAAGCTCATAGACCGAAGAGACCATCAACATACCAGATGACCATCCTTGGAAATATCGCTTCGACCGCATAAGAGAATCATATTTAGAGACCATACTACATCAAAACTTGACGACCAATGGAATCAACACCTTGGTGACCAAAACATGTAGGAAATCTTGGCAAACTCATGAAGAGTGAGAAAGATGATCCACCCTCATGATCAAACAATTTGATAATCAACATAAAACTAAAACCAACGAGTAAAGCACATGAAGGAAAACAACCTCAAAATCCTAAATCCGACCATCAAGATGAGAGAAAACCAAATAGTCAAGGTGTAACCACATGAAGGAAAATAACACCAAAACCCTAACTATGATCATCATCAAGTCAAGGAAAAACCATGTCATGAGAGAGAAACCATCATTTAGCACATACATGCAAAGATCAACACTCCCATCATTAACAAAAATAAGCATTTACTACATTAGGGTTTAGTAAAAGGGGTTTATCTACTCAAGAATCACCAAGAAACTTAAACCCTAGATCAAGGTATCATTATCATTCTACTTATCACCACGATTAGAGATAGGTT
Source organism: Alisma plantago-aquatica (assembly GCA_963693085.1). Taxonomy (NCBI): domain Eukaryota; kingdom Viridiplantae; phylum Streptophyta; class Magnoliopsida; order Alismatales; family Alismataceae; genus Alisma; species Alisma plantago-aquatica. The sequence continues at coordinate 25,413,295 of OY856412.1, read as the reverse complement.
ATTTGCATGCAAGATTAAGTGCAATAATATCGAAGGGAAAGTTATATAACTCGCCTTGGATGTGAAGAAACAACTGTAAAAGCAAGGATGCTCCAAGAAGAGAGGAAACCTATCTTGATCACCTCCATGTCCAAGCTAGCATCACCTCAAAGAAATAAAAACAAACCCTAGGTTAAAGGAGCACAAGGAAGAGGGAAAAAATTGTAGGCCGAAAAGACAAGAAAGAGAGGAGATCTTCAACTCAACTTAGTCACTACCATTGAGAACCATGGATACAACCAAGAAGAGAGAAGTTCCTCATGCTAAATTAAAGCACTACCATGGAGAACCATGGGTGGGCCAAAAAGAGAGAAGAAAGGTATGGTAGCAAAAAAACAAAGATCAAGAAGGGTAGATCACTTACCAAGATCAAGGAACACCAAAAGATCACCAAAGTAAGGGTTGCTCCAAACCCTAGGTCAATATGCTAAGGGGTTCGACCACCTTCTCTAAGGTCAAGATCCTTCTTCACCACCAAGACACAAGGGACGAGCTCCAAGGAGAAGAGAGAAATAAGAGGGTGCAAAAGGATCACTTTCATGCAAAGAGAGGGGCATATATACCCAAGGATAGGAGAGAAGGAAGGAGGGTTAGAGGTCATGAAAACATGTACCACTTGTCCATCATATCTTGACCATGCAAGCACTAAGATCATGCATGCAACAAAGGTCATTAAAACTAAGGAAAATAATGACCAACCTGGTCCAGTAAAGCCCATCAGTTGAAGGGAAAACTAGGCCAAAAGCTCAATCTATCGAAGGGAAACAAAAGGCCATCAGTCGCATAGAATGCACCCTAGGGTTTGTTGGCTATTAGACCGCAAAAACGACTAGGTGCACATCAAACCTCATAGACCGAAGAATCCAAGGTCAATGAAACAATGTGATGGTCGTTGAAAATCAAGGCAAACCATCAGTCAACACTCAAGGCAACATCAACCTAGGACATTCAAGCAAACCCTAGAACATCAACACATGATGCCATCTCATCAAACAAAGATGCAACAAAGAACCCTAAAACACCACTCTCTTCCAAAAAGATGCCAAAACATGTGAGGCACATCAAGCATGTGATAAGTTGCAAGGTAAACCCTTAACATGGGTAAATTGCAATTAGGCCCAAAATAAGGACATATAAGCATAGCTAGCTCAAACATCATTCAAACTGGACCAATCTAAAAATATAAGTATGTCACATGTTATTAAATCACATCACATGATTAGAATAAGGTTTTAAGATATAATTATGCTAAGAAACAAAGATCAACCATAAAGTTAGGTCGGGGGTCTTACATGCCCTCTCATAGCAACTTAGCAAGTCACTAACACTATATAGAGGTAAGCTTTGTGAGTGCCCTCTTACAGCAAGTTAGAGATATAAAAAAAGAGGATCTAAATACTAAGGTGATCCATGGAGGAGGGGCCTTTCATATCATATAAGTAAGTTCCTTCACACAACAAGTCACTAAAACAATATCATGGATGGTTTAGGCCCTAATCACGAGAGTTACTCTCACAACAAGTTTGATAAATCTCATCGCAAAGGATCAAATTTGTCATGGAGTCTGGGAAGGAGGGATCTTCAATGTAAGATGAGGAAGTTCCCTCTCATGCAAATTCACCAGAACATCATCCAGATGAGTTTAGGCCCACATCATCAATGTGGCCTCTTGTAATAAGTGAGATAAAGCACATCACACAAGACGAGAATGCCGAGATGACACAGGGGTTCCATGTCACATGAAAAATCACAATAAAAATGATTAATATGTAAAGGATACATAGGAAGATATGATCTTCCATGTTGGATGAGGAAGTTCCATCTCACAACAAGTTCCCTAAACTCCACTAAGCATGAATTACACCATTATCGTGAGAGACTGCCTCACAATAAGTGAGAGGATTCAAATAATGGGGGATTCTAAATGCTGAGGTTACCTAAAATAGAGGATTATTCCATCTAGAATGAGGAATTGCCCTCTCATATCAAGTCACCAAAATTTCATCTAGGATAATGTATGCCCTCACCATGTTAGTTCCCTCTCAATTGAAAGTGAGAGAGATCACAAATTAGAGGAATGGCATGCAATGGTGACCTAGGGAGGAGGAACCATCCATGTCATACAAGAATGTTCCCTCTCAAGAAAAGTCACTAAAACAACATCGGGGACATATTTAGGCCAACATCATGAGAGTTTATTCTCCAAACAAGTGATCAAAATCTACAAATGAGTGTAATGCCAATGGGACATGGAGAAGACAGGCCTCGAACGTCTGACAAGTTCCCTTTCACAACAACTAAATAAATAGCACTGGGGATGATTTTTAGCCCACGTCATGAGAGTGTCCTCTCAAGATAATTGAGATATTGATGCTTAATATTATATGAGAGATGTTGGATGACTGACATGTTTGTCCCCTAACGGGTTAGGTGACAAGCATGCATGTCACCTAAACAAAACACCCTATTATAGATCATATATAACGCATTTACATGTCACATAAATGATGACCCCTACTAGAACATAGGTGACTAAAATGTATTTCACCTATAGAGTGTAACTCTTTCAAGTATGATAAAATGTTTGTCATCTATGATACACATGTTTATACAAATTATAGGTGATTTACATGTATGTCACCTAAAGTATGCAACCCTTTCAAATATGCTAATATGTATGTCATCTACTTTATGAAGGTCTATACAGATTATAAGTGATGTACAAATATGTCACTTAAAGTGTGTAACCTTTTACATGATTTTCACCAATACCATGTTTTCTAGTAGTGTCTGGCTAGTACCTAGATTGGCAAGCTGAGTAGTGTGACCTTGGAGTTTGAATTGATTTCTAGAGAAGGACTTTATCCAGTACTTGAGGGTGTAGTCTAATGCCTTCACAATGATTGACTCCATCACCCTTCACCTATGCAGTTGATGAGCTTGTGCACCACTAGTCCTTCCTGCCTACATCTGGCAGTGAATGTTGTGGCAAATCTATCTATTTTGTGAAATCAGTGTAATTAAGTTGTACATCCAAGTAGGCACTCAAAACCAAAGTCCTACATCTCTATGTGTTATACACCCTATCTTTAATAGATTTGTAGTAACTTCCATCTCCAGCTTTCTCATTGGGTTTGTCTGGATTCATTTTCGAACCAAATGACCCCATAGTTCAACAAATAAGGACCACATTATCCAATCTTTATAGAAAAGCCAATCAGTATGTTTTACTTGTGTGTTTGTTATTAATCTACATGTCGTCATTCTCTGCGTGTGTAGTGAAACATCAAGACACTTTATTTTCATATATATATGCTCAAATAGACGCAATGGCGTGCTTGACTGAGCTAGCACTTGATAGTTTTCACCTTCAGAACCTTCATCTGGATGACGAATAAATGTTAGCAAAGCTGGAAGTAGAGGACCTTTACATGCTAGGGAACCACTTTGATAATACAAAGGTGATGGAAACAATGAGTGTATATCAGGACAAGGACATTCTCATTCGAAATCCTAAGGCTAGCTATTTATTATATAGTGATTCTATATGTACAAAATGTGAAAGGGGTTAGCAGGTCAAGATGTTTGTATCTGACATGCATTATAACAACAACGATGCAGGACAAGTCCACTTAATTAGACTTGTTTGTTATTTTTATATGTTGGGAACTAAGTGCAATTTCCCTAGGAATATGCACTTAGTTGCAATTTTAAAAGCTTTATTTTTAATTTCATATTTTGTTAGACAATTTGTGCAATTGTCTTAGGTCTAGGGTTTTGTGTTTTTTATTATGTATACTAGCTTTGGGGACTTGTCCCAGGAAGTTGAATATGAATTGATTTATAGAATTGTCTTTTTCCCCCTCTAGTCTTCTTCTTTCTCAATCAAGAAGAAGCACCTGCACATATGGACTAGACACGTAAAATAATAAAGCAAACAACCAACCACAACAATACCAAGATTTACGTGAAAACCCCTACAATGTGTGAGGGAAAAACTACGGGATTGAGCCTGATAGGGAAATCCACTATAATTAGAAAAGTATAGAGTTTCATCTCAAGTTTTGGCCCAAAACATGATATATACAAGATGCCGAAAGAGATATAGAGATTACCCAAGATGGTACACTGATAGGCTTTTGGGAAAACACCCCATGTAGAGAATACCTAGAATGGAATACAAGTGTAGTGGAGAACACCCGAAGAAACCAAAGCGATGCATGGCCCTCCTTCCTTTTCTTCCTCTCTTCCTTGGCACTTTCTTCTGCTTGTCTCATGAACACAACAACTTCTAACAAGGAAAGAAGTCAATGGCTCTTCTTTTTCTTGTGGTTGTGTCTTGCTTTGTTGAGAAGTCATGGGGTTATTTATAATCCCTCACAACAGCTAAAGCCCTAAAGGGCTGCCCATGTTGGGCTGGAAGGTGATAGGGTCGTAGTCCCAACAATTTCCCCAATATAGTTCAAAGGAGATATTGTCATCATGAGTCATCAGTTGGACTCCAATTCGGAAAGCTCCTTACAAATAGCAAGATTCTTTGTAGGAACTACCTTGGTTAGCATATCATAAATATTGTTGTTGTTGTGGACTTTCTTCGGCTTAAATTGGTGATCATCGATACCTTCATGCAACCAATGCTATCTCATATTAATGTGCTTTGTCCTAGAGTTAAAAGAAGAATTCTTGATCAAATCCATGGAACTCTGACTATCACAATAGATAACATGCTCAGATTGTGTCAAACCCAGTTCTTACAAGAAACATTTGAGCCAAATCATTTCTTTCTCTGCTTCACAAGATATAATATATTCTACCTCAGTAGTAGATAAAACAACACATGTTTGCAATTTAGACTGTCAGCTAATAGCTTCTTCCTACAAAAGTGAATAGAAAATGTGAGGTAAACTTCTTGTGATCAAGACCACCGGCTAAATCTACATACAAAAGTGAATACAAAAGTGAAACCTATAAGAATTGGTGGTTCCCCTCCAAAGTATAAACAAGTACTAGATGTACCTCTCAAATATCTGTGTCTCCATTTAACAATATTCAAATTCTCCTTACCAAGGTTAGATAAAAATCTACTAGTCACACCAACTGCATGTGCAATATCAGGCCTATTGCACATCATAACATACATAAGACTTCCTACTACATAAGAGTAGGGTATGCAATCCATCTCTTGCTTTTCCTACTTAGTAGAAGGATATTCTTTCCTACTCAGTATAACGTGAATGGATAAGGGAATATCAACTAGCTTTACTCCCCTCATGTTGAAACTACAAAGTATCTGCTCAACATATTTTTCATGTTATAACCAAAGTTTCTTTGTTTTCTTGTCACGCCTAATGTCCACGCTGACAATATGTCTAGTTTGTCCTGAGTCTTTCATATCAAAAAACTTAAACAATTCCTTCTTCATATTGGAAATCATCTGAGGATCCTTGCCAAAAACCAACATATCATCAACATAAAGAAAGAGAATAATGAAATTGTCACCTAAAAATATCCTAAAGTAAACGCAATGATCTGTCTCTGTCATGTGGTAACCTTGCTTTAGCAAGGAATCAAAATTTTGTACCACTGCCTTAGTATTTGTTTAATCCCATATAGACTTTTCTTCAATATGCAAACCATGTGTTCTTTTCCTTTCACTACAAATCCTTTAGGTTGATGCATATAAATCTCTTCCTCTAGCTCACCATGGAGGAAGGTTGTCTTTACATCAAGCTTCTCAATATCAAGGACTATGCTAGCTGTCAAGCCAAAAATTGTGCAGATGGAAGTTATTTTCACCACTGGAGAAAATATCTTATCAAAGTCAATCCCCTATTTTTGCCCAAATCCTTTCACTATGAGTCTGGCTTTGTATCTCATAGTGTTTTCATTCTCATCTTTCTTTAGATTGAAGACCCACTTGTTCTTTAGGACTTTTATATATTTAGGAAGCGTGTATAACTCATAGGTATTGTGGCAACACATCCCATTATCATATAGATAACGAGGTGTTACGCGAAAAATGTGCGGAAATCACCATAACCACAGATTATAAAAAAAAACGGGTTAATTAAAACCGATTGCAAAAAACGGATAAACTGTGAAACTATTACTTTCTAGTCCTCATCCTGCATAGAACATGTCATATATATACATACACGAGATCTGATATGTGTCTACAACTTACAGAAACAGTTGTACACCCATCACATGAGTTCACCACCTGTTCATATACATAAAGGCCCACGTTCGGCCAACAGCAGGATATACAAACGTCATCGATCGTTCACTGTGAAAACATCGTCAAAACACTGCCAAGGACCTGAGAGTACAGGGATGACTCTAGACTCTATTACAAAACATCCAAAATAGCAGCATGTCCAACGCTTGCCTTCTACTGCTCCTCAAGCTGCTCGGCCGCAACACCACGACCACGACCACGTCTACCTCGACTACCTAAAAAGGGTTAAACCAGCGGGGTGAGACAATTGAACAATTGTACCAGCGGGAAACATAACTCCCCACCGCAACTATAGAACCTCAGCAAGATAAACTATAATAGCAGATAACTATTAACAGATATAACAAGAGCATTCCATATAAAGCAAAGCTATTCTTACCTGACAAGCTTATCAGCTGTACAAAAGCATATACCAGATATCTTCCAATGGAACATGGTGCGTCTCCGCTAGTGGTGCTAACACACTACTCGATTGAATAGATGCGCCCCATGAGGTCGGAATGCACGGTGGATGGGGGTTTTCTTTCAATATTTATAAGACCTAAACTAACAACCTACGTCTACTAAAACACTACACCCGCAAGCGCACGGGGTCGTGTCGTAGTATAGGTAAGCGGCAAGTATAGGGTCGATCCACAGGGAAAAGAGGGGGCACTAGAGCTAGGTTAGTTTAGCTAGGTTCCTACTGCAGAGACTAGGGTTAAGGGTTTAAAGGTTGTTTTGATTGTTAACTAAGGATGAACAAGAAAGCAATTAAAGGCGGGAATGAAATCTACGTTAACCCTAGACTAGATTAAGGCTAAGAAAGCAAGAAAGGATTAATCTAGGTAGGAAAAGGCAATTTACACTAAGGCAAGCAAGAGAGAAGTAAAAGAACAACTAAAGAACTAAACTAGCATAAACAAGGCAAGAGCAAGGCAAGAAGCTAACTAAGCAAGAAAAGAACTAATTAAGCTAAGCAAGCACAAAACTAGGGTTTTAAGCAGTAAAGAGATGTGTGGGCTATTTAGGGATATGAACTTATCAACTAAGTTGGGGGTGACATATGAACATTAAGATTCCATTTAGATTATCCAAACCAAACAACAAGTTAGAGTCTAATGGATTAACCTAAGCTACTAACTGGCCATGGATATGCTAGGTTGTGTATAGAGGAACTAGTCTCTAACACAACCCACTACCCTTACGAGGCTCAATTGGGTTAGGGGTTAGGTTCAATCCAATTAGAGTCTAATCAAGTCTAGGTTTCCAGATTAGACATTCCTAGGGCAATTAGGGGCCGAGGGTAGTAATGGGGAGGTGAAATTAGGGTTTTGGACCCCAATTCCCCCACATTCTAGCCTTGAGAAGGCTCCATGCCAATTGTACTAGAATCATCCAATCTAGCTACTTAGATCTCTCACTTAGGTTTAGGGAGATTGATTAGGATGTAGGAAGATGGGAGGCAACCTAGGGATCCAAGAATTGGACCTAGGGGCAAATCCCAAAATTCACACATGTAAGCAATTTGCCTAAATTCCTAGGTGATTTCACACACAAACCAACAAGCAATCCATGGAGAATGAGATGCAAATAGAACATAATCATTAACAAATGGAATTACAACGTTTACATGTCATTATCCCCCAACATGGTATCAAAGTAACATATTTGACCCCAAACAGCCCACCTAAGGGGGCCTAGCTACTCATGGAAATAGAAAGTACAAAAAGAAAGGAGAAGAAGATGGAGGTGGCCATGGAGCTCGAAGTAGTGGTTGTCAATCCTCTCTCCAGCAGCAGCAGGTCGTCCTCCTCCTTCTTCTTGGATAGAATGGAGTGGGATGATGGTGGGAGGTGGATGGAAGGCTTAGATATGGGGGATTATGTGGTGGAAATGGTGAAATGGAGTGGATTTGAGGTGGATTTGGAGTGGAATGGAGTGGATGGCGATTTGGGGAGCTAGGAAGGGGTAGAAGGTAGCCAACCCTCGACCCTCAGCCGCCACTAGGGCATATATAGGGATCTAGGGGGTCTAGGGTTAAGTTAGGGGCAAAAAAGGTAAAGCAGTGAAAAATTGGTGGATTTTATGAGTAACACGGCCGTGGTAGGTCACCACGGTCGTGGTGGGTAGGGTAGACCATGGCCGTGGTGTCTGGGCACGGTCGTGGGTTTATTAGATTGTGGATATCACAGGGATAGGTTCATGGATGGCCACGGCCGTGGGGAAGTCACCTCGGTCGTGGTGGGGACCTTTGGCCACGGTCGTGTTGAAAACCACGGTCGTTTTGGCCATTTTCATCAATTTCTGGGGGTTTTAGCCATTTTTTGTGCTTGGGGCATGTCCACCACGACCGTGGGGGGTGTACCACGGTCGTGGTGGTGTCTCTCCCATGCTTTTGAGCCTTGAACTTGATCATCCATGGAGGGTATTGCTTCAAAACTTTCTTTGACCACTTGGGGTAGGTTGGAAGTGGTTTTGGCTTCATTTTGGGCTCCTCCAAGCTTGCGGAAACCCTAGATTGGACCATCCTCTTTCCATGCCATCAAGTAGTGGACAAAGTACCTATAAAACATGCAAAAAGCCTCCATAAGTGCATTTGATAGAAATAAGCATATTGGGGAAAATAACATGTAATCTAACAAGTATAGATGTGATTGAAATGCAATATAACACAAGATAAAGCCCTAAAACAGGGCTGAATCACCACCCCAAACTTGAAACATACTTGTCCTCAAGTATGCTCCAACTCAATCTCTCTATAAAACTTCCACAAAAAGAAATGACAAATGCAATGTAAAAGATGATTATTGCTGAATGGGATCAAAAATTGACTAAGTGCATGCATTCCACCTCTCTCCTCTCCTACTTTCACAAACCAATCATGAAAAGAGCACAAAGCATATGAACTTCAAATATAGCGCATAGAATACACAAGTTATCCATATTTCTTCCATAAAGTTCCGGGTAGACCGTTTCATAATGGTGTTAATCCAAGATGACTAGGAGTGTTGTTTCACCTTCATACTTTTAATCTTATGTTTCGAATCATGCCAAATGACCCACGTGGTTGCGGAAAAGGGCAAAATGAGCTAGGTTTGATGTTTCCTAGCTCGATGGGTATGAAAGTGGAAGAAAGGGTTGTGGTAAGCTTTTTGGAGTGTTTTACACACTCATCTTTTCTTTATTTGAATGCTCTTAAACAGGAGCATCCTTTTATTTTATTTTTGCTTTTCTTTTTCTTTTCTTTTCTTTCGTGCCCTTGGTGTAGATAGGGAATATGGTGGATAGAGTGAAGCGAGGAGGTAGAGATGTGGCCACCCCAAACTTTTGGAGGTGGCCACGGCTGATATGTGCACTTTGGCATCCTTTAATGAGGCGGAGGGGTAAGAAGATGGTGAGAGAAAAGTCGAGTCAAAGAGGGGTCATAGGTATGATTCTCCACATAAGATATCCTGCATGAAAATTAATCCAATAATTCATCCTAGATATCACACCACATGAATGAACAAGATGAAATTGATATATCAAACAAGTGATTCCACAAGCACTAAGCGTTCAAAGCTTGCTCAACTTCACAATTCAGCCAAATCAATCACAAACACAAGAGAGGTGATGCACATGTAAAAAGTCAAGAATTGATACCACTTAGCAATAAACAATGATAAGTCACTTGCATTTGTCAAAGGTCAACATTTTAATTCAAAATAGTAGAGATTGGGTCAAAACACAATTTTTAGACAAGAAATTCCAAATTTGGGCAAAATTGGCCAAAACAGTCCCAAGATGCTTTCAATCACATCTAAGCCTATATTATTGAACGTAAAATAGAAAACAAGAAAATCCTAGCTAAAACATGCAGAAATTACCAAAAATCTACATGATATGCAATGCATGGAAAAAAGAGAATTTTTTTTTTTGAAAATTATGCAAAAATGACAAGAAAGTAAACGACATGGCATGCAGGTATGCAAAGCAGTAAAGATGACTAAGGTAGATAGCAAAAGCAAGAAAACAAAAGTGGATGTGGCAGGTGAAATGCAAAGTGAAACTAGGGCATACCTGCCCTACCACCCCAAACTTTTGAATCATGTTGTCCTCAGCATGATCCTAGAGTTTAGGATGATAGGGTAGACGATCATGGCTCTCTCAAGGCTTTGGCGGTGTTCCTCCCTGTGGTGGAGGATATGCATAGTAGCTGCCCCACTAATCTGCCTTAAGTGGCTGAAATTGGTCTGCTGCACGGCCGTGCTGGGTAGCACGGCCGTGGTGGCTTCAGGTTGCACGGCCGTGCTGCCTGGCACGGCCGTGGTGCAGTCCTTTGGCATCTTTTCTCAATTTTGCTTTTGAATCCAGGGACTTGGTGTGTTTTTCATGCAAATGACCATGGTCGTATTGATGTGCCACAACCGTGGTGGTCCCTGTAGCTGCTACTCTCAAAATGAGGAACATCAAACACTAAAAAACTTGACCCAAAGTGATTTTTCTTTGAATCCTTCTCTCAATTGTACTCAAATTTCCTTCATTTCACCCTGTTACCACCTGCACATCTTAAAACTAGACAACAACTATTAAACACAAGTGTGTGTGTGTGTGTTTTCTTGGAAAGTGTAAAAACAAAGCAATTGTATCAAAAAGTGAAGGTTGGGTCAAAATTTCCCAAACCTATGTGGGTTGCCTCCCATAAGCGCTAAGTTTCATGCCTTCAGCCAGGCTTGTTGTTCTTTCACCATCAACCATGGTCCAAAAACAAAATGTTTGCACCCCCATCATAAGCAATCCTCTCAAATGCTTTCCTTGATTGATCTTCCTCCCAAGGGTCATGCGAGCTTTGTAAGTCTTTTTCCGCAATTCTCTCTCCTTGGGGATCATCATCATAGATCTTAATAAGCCTTAAGACCCACAGAAATTTAATGCCATATGTTTTCTCTCTCTTAAGGAACGGGTCTTCATAGGCACCAAAGATAGGGGTCTCAATCATACCCATTTGCTCATGGGAAGTAGGGGGAGCATGTGATAGTTGTGGTGGTGGCATCGGTGTTGATGTTTGTTGGACTTTAGGTGGAGGAGGGCATTGAGCTGGTTGGAAGGTGAATTGGTGGGAGGGTTGTGGTGATGGAGGTGGTAGAATGAATTGAGGTTGGAAGGTGAACTGGTAGGAGGGTTGTGGAAATGGAGGTGGTGGTAGTGTGTAAGGCTTAGGATAGCCTTGGAGGTAGGGTAGTGGAGGAGGGAATTGAGGTTGGAAAGTGAAGTAGTGGGAAGGTTGCGACAATGGAGGTGGTGGAGGTGTGTAAGGCTTAGGGTAGCCTTGGAGGTAGGGTGGTGGAGGAAATGGATGGGTTTGTGCATTTTGGCCTTCCATCTTGTCTTCTCCGAGTGGCTTGTCACATGCACAAGGCACAACCAAACAAAAGAAAGCAAGTTAGCAAACCAATATACACAAAGAATGCAAAGAGTAATGAATAAAGAATAGCAATGATGAGGGAAGTAGGAAAAGTCAAAGAAAAACTAACTAGCTAGGCCGAGCGCCTCTAATCCCCGACAACGGCGCCAGAAAGCTTGGTGCGTCTCCGCTAGTGGTGCTAACACACTACTCGATTGAATAGATGCGCCCCACGAGGTCGGAATGCAAGGTGGATGGGGGTTTGCTTTCAATATTTATAAGACCTAAACTAACAACCTACGTCTACTAAAACACTACACCCGCAAGCGCACAGGGTCGTGTCGTAGTATAGGTAAGCGGCAAGTATAGGGTCGATCCACAGGGAAAAGAGGGGGCACTAGAGCTAGGTTAGTTTAGCTAGGTTCCTACTGCAGAGACTAGGGTTAAGGGTTTAAAGGTTGTTTTGATTGTTAACTAAGGATGAACAAGAAAGCAATTAAAGGCGGGAATGAAATCTACGTTAACCCTAGACTAGATTAAGGCTAAGAAAGCAAGAAAGGATTAATCTAGGTAGGAAAAGGCAATTTACACTAAGGCAAGCAAGAGAGAAGTAAAAGAACAACTAAAGAACTAAACTAGCATAAACAAGGCAAGAGCAAGGCAAGAAGCTAACTAAGCAAGAAAAGAACTAATTAAGCTAAGCAAGCACAAAACTAGGGTTTTAAGCAGTAAAGAGATGTGTGGGCTATTTAGGGATATGAACTTATCAACTAAGTTGGGGGTGACATATGAACATTAAGATTCCATTTAGATTATCTAAACCAAACAACAAGTTAGAGTCTAATGGATTAACCTAAGCTACTAACTGGCCATGGATATGCTAGGTTGTGTATAGAGGAAATAGTCTCTAACACAACCCACTACCCTTACGAGGCTCAATTGGGTTAGGGGTTAGGTTCAATCCAATTAGAGTCTAATCAAGTCTAGGTTTCCAGATTAGACATTCCTAGGGCAATTAGGGGCCGAGGGTAGTAATGGGGAGGTGAAATTAGGGTTTTGGACCCCAATTCCCCCACATTCTAGCCTTGAGAAGGCTCCATGCCAATTGTACTAGAATCATCCAATCTAGCTACTTAGATCTCTCACTTAGGTTTAGGGAGATTGATTAGGATGTAGGAAGATGGGAGGCAACCTAGGGATCCAAGAATTGGACCTAGGGGCAAATCCCAAAATTCACACATGTAAGCAATTTGCCTAAATTCCTAGGTGATTTCACACACAAACCAACAAGCAATCCATGGAGAATGAGATGCAAATAGAACATAATCATTAACAAATGGAATTACAATGTTTACATGTCATTATCCCCCAACATGGTATCAAAGTAACATATTTGACCCCAAACAGCCCACCTAAGGGGGCCTAGCTACTCATGGAAATAGAAAGTACAAAAAGAAAGGAGAAGAAGATGGAGGTGGCCATGGAGCTCGAAGTAGTGGTTGTCAATCCTCTCTCCAGCAGCAGCAGGTCGTCCTCCTCCTTCTTCTTGGATAGAATGGAGTGGGATGATGGTGGGAGGTGGATGGAAGGCTTAGATATGGGGGATTATGTGGTGGAAATGGTGAAATGGAGTGGATTTGAGGTGGATTTGGAGTGGAATGGAGTGGATGGCGATTTGGGGAGCTAGGAAGGGGTAGAAGGTAGCCAACCCTCGACCCTCAGCCGCCACTAGGGCATATATAGGGATCTAGGGGGTCTAGGGTTAAGTTAGGGGCAAAAAAGGTAAAGCAGTGAAAAATTGGTGGATTTTATGAGTAACACGGCCGTGGTAGGTCACCACGGTCGTGGTGGGTAGGGTAGACCATGGCCGTGGTGTCTGGGCACGGTCGTGGGTTTATTAGATTGTGGATATCACAGGGATAGGTTCATGGATGGCCACAGCCGTGGGGAAGTCACCACGGTCGTGGTGGGGACCTTTGGCCACGGTCGTGTTGAAAACCACGGTCGTTTTGGCCATTTTCATCAATTTCTGGGGGTTTTAGCCATTTTTTGTGCTTGGGGCATGTCCACCACGACCGTGGGGGGTGTACCACGGTCGTGGTGGTGTCTCTCCCATGCTTTTGAGCCTTGAACTTGATCATCCATGGAGGGTATTGCTTCAAAACTTTCTTGACCACTTGGGGTAGGTTGGAAGTGGTTTTGGCTTCATTTTGGGCTCCTCCAAGCTTGCGGAAACCCTAGATTGGACCATCCTCTTTCCATGCCATCAAGTAGTGGACAAAGTACCTATAAAACATGCAAAAAGCCTCCATAAGTGCATTTGATAGAAATAAGCATATTGGGGAAAATAACATGTAATCTAACAAGTATAGATGTGATTGAAATGCAATATAACACAAGATAAAGCCCTAAAACAGGGCTGAATCAGAACATCATTGACAAAATAAGATATATCACTATATAACATGATTACCAAAATAAGATTCAATGCCACATGACCTGATTATCAAGATACGACATATTATCACATACCTGAAGAATATAGATGGCCCTGCCATCGCTACTGAAACTGAAAACCTTGGTTCTTTGAAGCCTCCAAACCTCCGTCCCTGAAACTGGGCAGGTCTTTTGTGAGAAATGGATTCTCTTTTCTCCCTGACTGATCGTTTGATTCTCCTGGCAGGTTCCACAGCTGTAGCAAACCGTTCTCGGTTCTCCAAAGCAGGTACAGGGGTTGTCATCTCAGCACTCAAACCCTTTTCAAAACGTCTGACTCGTGCTTCATTTGTTGTTGCCGTGAGAGAATAAAACCTCAACAAATACAGGAACTTAGTTTCATACTCGACGAGTTTCATCCTTCCTTGATGTAAGTGCTCAAACTGACTAACATTCTCATCCAGATACATCTTCGGAAAGTATCTGGCGGCGAACTCGTGTCGGAACACCTCCCAACAGATCACCTCTCCAGGCCGCTTCTCTTCTTCAATGGTCCACCAGTGACCAGCACTACCTTTCAGAAGGTAGACAACATGCTTTACCTTGTCCGCTTCGGGGATGTCAAGGATCCAGAAAGCCTTCTCGAGACTTGTTAGCCACATCTCAGCATCCGTTGGATCAGTCGTTCCAGCATATTCTGAAGCTCCAACTCGGTGAAGCCGCTCGAAGGTCTTCCCAATACCCGATGCTTCTCCATGGGAAACTTGTGCTCGCGGAGGAGGCACTGGTAATCCCTCAACCATGAGATTCATCGTAGCCATTAACTGCCCCATAAGCTGTTGGTAAGAAGGATGTTCAAGTATGGTTGGGTTAAATTGGGGAACCTCAGGCACCCGATCTCCATGTGCCTGTCCATCTGCTCCATCAACCGATGCAGCATCACTATACTCAGCAGAGTGTTCTTCATGGTTTCCAGACATCTTGACTTTTCTTCTGCTGAGGGCAGAAGATATTGTAAGTAACCTGGGAAAACTCATAAGAACAGACTCAACCTAGTCCTAAATCCCTGTAGACTCAGCGAACCTACAGCTCTAATACCAAACTTGTGGCAACACATCCCATTATCATATAGATAATGAGGTGTTACGTGAAAATGTGCAGAAATCACCATAACCACAAATTATAAAAAGTACGGGTTAATTAAAACCGATTGTGGAAAACAGATAAACTGTGAAACTATTACTTTCCATTCATCATTCTGCATAGAACATGTCATATATATACATACACGAGATCTGATATGTGTCTATAGCTTACAGAAACAGTTGTACACCCATCACATGAGTTCACCACCTGTTCATTAAAACATAAAGGCCCACGTTCGGCCAACAACAGGATATACAAACGTCATCGATCGTTCACCGTGAAAACATCGTCAAAACACTGCCAAGGACCTGAGAGTACAGGGATGACTCTAGACTCTATTACAAAACATCCAAAACAGCAGCATGTCCAACGCTTGCCTTCTACTGCTCCTCAAGCTGCTCGGCCGCAACACCATGACCACGACCACGTCTATCTCGACTACCTAAAAAGGGTTAAACCAGTGGGGTGAGACAATTGAACAATTGTCCCAGCAGGAAACATAACTCCCCACCGCAACTACAGAACCTCAGCAAGATAAACTATAACAGCAGATAACTATTAACAGATATAACAAGAGCAGTCCATATAAAGCAAAGCTATTCTTACCTGACAAGCTTATCAGCTGTACAAAAGCATATACCAGATATCTTCCAATGGAACATGATTGACAAAATACGATATATCACTATATAACATGATTACCAAAATAAGATTCAATGCCACATGACCTGATTATCAAGATACGACATATTATCACATACCTGGAGAATATAGAACCAACTGCAAAATATAACAGAATTAACTACGCAAACAAGGCCTCAACCAATGTTTCATGTTTATCCTATGCAGCAAATACTAAATGGCTATATTACGTATTATTATGATTGTCATGCCCTGAGGATTTGAATCGTACCATTCAAATCCAACCTCTGGCTCTGAAGCCTAAGACTGGTGCCATACAAGGTCAATGGAAGAGCTGGATTCCATGACCTCCCTTTCGTGGTCAGTACACATAACAAAGTAGAACCGTAGTCTAATGCTGAAGTGGTCTTAGCCACAGGGTTAGCTCCATAGGCTACCCTTACTAGCCCGCCTTGGTACAGGTCTCGGCGCTAGTATATTTGAGCCACGGGCCAAATCACCGTGCTCTGAGCCATGAACGTATTCAAGCTCTTTACATTACATGTCCTGAGCCATGGTCTTGTTCACCATGCTCTTTGGGCTACGAATCTGAATTCACACCCTTGCGTCTACAACCGAAGTTGCACTCTTACCTCCTCACTTAAGGCTAGGAGAAACCTACACATATTCAACAATATGCGCTTCCAGGTTAACCCGTAGGAGAACCTGTTTCACCATCATCAAGTCCTGACAATGATGGATCTATGGCCAGGGCAAACTACATGATATATTTTACTATGATTGATTATTATCTTTGCAAGATTCAACCAAGTTATATAACATACGAAACATAACAGAATGTAAACAACACAAACCTATCATTGCATTATTATAGTAACCACATCCACCTAATCCATCACAAGGATCCAACATCACATGTTACCACTTGGCCTTTGGCCAACCATCCAAACCTATCTCAAGGATTACTACATTCCATGGGATCTCAATCCCTCATCATGTACTGTTCACTTCCTTTCCAAGACTCACATCATCATCATGGGACAAACACATCATACATATGATCTCATAGAATAATTATCAAAGTAATAAACTCATCACATATGTCACATAGCCTTTTCATGGATACACATCACCTGCATGGTTAGGATACACAATAACCATAGTTTCAACATAAGGAATATGCTCACTATCATGAACTGTCATTCAAGATAATCTACTTATCAATATTACACTACTTGGTGATCAAGTGTATTAAGCACATCATTATTAGACTATATTCAAGCTTACCCTTATCTCGAGATTATACAACAATCAAGGTATTCACTTTATATAGGAATCATGTTGAATATACACTATTGTTACCAAAGTCATTACTTTCACCATCAACTATCATCATTATCTTTATCATTAAGCAGCCATTACTACTATTACCAATTAACATTGCCATTAACCATTAAGCATAAGACTTACACCATGCATATCACTACTACTCTTGCTACCATCATTACTCTTACTAGCATCATCATCCACTATTATCTCTATTGCTAAGTCATTAAGCCAACTATTAAGGTAAAGTCACTTAGTCACATTATTACCCACGTTAACATCATTATTACTTTCACTACTAGCAAGGCAATCATCATTGCCATCCTTTACATTGCTATTACCATTAACACTATTATCATGATTATTATGTTTTTAGCATTATCATGGTTATCACTACTAATCAAGGCAACACCATCACTTGGTTGTTTATGCATAAGCATCCGCTTCTATCACAGAAGAGACCGTCAACAAAGAACTACCTACCCTCACTAAAACCTCACAACCCTCACCTAAGGAAAACCCACACGGCTAGGGCATGGGAAGGCAGCAACGCTGCACTGCACCCAACCTTCTGCCCGCAACGCCGTGTTACAAGGGTACCGGGCAACATGGGTATCACGCATCACTCATATCGGGCAACGCCCTGCCGCGACGCCCGTCACAGCCGACTGTGACGCCCGACATACCCAAGGCTAACAACCAGCACATAACCCATAACTGCCAAGAGAGAGAGGGAGAGAAAGAAGGAAAGGAGAGAGGGAAACACTCCTGATATCGTGCAACTACCCATCAGGCCTAACGGCCGACACTCACCCAAACCTCAAAGGCGTGACGCCCGTCACAGCCCCCATCCTATCGTGCGTCACAACTAGAGGGATAACGCCCGTCAGGGCTATCGGCCAGTACCATCTTTGCATATCGTGCAACTCAACACTCTTACCAAAGAAGGCCCTATCGTCCACCACAAGGACTACCATGATGTTAAGGCCTATCGCCCATCAAAAGGATAATGTTCAACCTAGCCATATCGGCCAACAAAACCGTAGCTCACCCTATCACCCCACACATGGGCAGGATATCGGCCGACCTCAAGAACTCATCATATCGTCCACCAAGGTATACATATCGACCACCAAGGAGAGCACCCTATCGTCCAACACAAGAACAAAGGGAACCATGTTGCCCAACTCAAAGGATATCGACAAACACATCCACAACAAAGGGGTATCGCCCAACCCTAGGTCATCATCAACCTCCAACTCAAAACAACACAAACCCTAGATCACTAGGTACACTAGAAACCCTAAACCCTAAGGGGATATCGGCCACCAAAGGAAACTCAAGCAAGGTACAAGTCTAAGGTACTAATCTATGAACAAGAACAAGAACAAGAGGTAAAGAAGTTAGGGTTAGGAGTTATGCAACCCGCCTTAAGCTCCAAGCTCCAAGGAAGAAGATGCACTTCAAGATCCAAGGGATGTCGTCCACCAAAGCTGATCCAAGAGAGGGTATTAGCCACCACTGCAACTCTAGGAGAGTGTATCGGCCAACGCAAGAAAGGAAGGAGAGGAGTGTCATGCACTCAAGGTGGAGGAGAGATCAAAAGAGCAAAGGAAGCTAAGGCAAGGGAAAGAGCTACCTATATAGAAAGAAGGGGAGGAGAAACCAAGGTAGATCCATGCTAAGTGTCGTCCACCCAAGGGACACTTGTCCTAGGGTTCAAGCCAACACACTAGCACACCAAGAGACACTTGTCAAAGATACATACCAAGTTTCCACCAAACATGGTTAAGGTTGGGCCAAGCAACATAGGCGACACAACTAGCAGCTCCTCTGGACGACACACACTACTCCAGGTCGACACGCCACCTCTAGGTCGACACACACTCTTCCTTGGGAGACACAAGTTGTTCTTGGCCGACACAAGGCTCAAGCAAGCCCAAACAAGCTCAACTCAGGCCCAAAGAACTCAAACAACAAGCCCAAGCCTTCCTCTCAACCCTAGAGGAAGCAAAGAGAGGAAAACACCTCACAAGATGGAAAACTTGCACACAAAACCCTAGACTTGGGTTATTTGCAAGTAGCCCCTTGAACTCTCAACAAAGCACAACAAAACCCTAATCACCACTCAAAGGTGATTAGCAAGCATCAAACCACTAAGGTTAAGCAAAACAAACAGGGTAAACCCTAAACGCAGGTCAGGGTCCTTACAGGTACCATTTTTCTTCAATGAGTTCATCTTATCTTGAATTGCATGCAACCATTTATCATTTTCTTGATGAGACTTTACTTCCTCATAGCATTCTGTCTCCCCCTGTTCTATGATCAATGACCATTCAGAATCAAAATATGTAGTAGACACCCTTTTCTCTCTATAGACCTTCTCAGTTGTGGACCTGCTAGATCTACGGGTTGAGGTTGCTCCCCCTGCTCAGGAACCTCCTCATCATGGATTCCATCTACACCATGATCATCCTCTGCCATATCATCATGTAAGATCTCATCATCATCAACATGGTATGCATCATTATTCTATTAGACTGGAGAGAGGATTGGCATATCAATCACAATATCATCTTTTACCTGCTCAGAATCTATTGTTATTGTATCAAACAAATCTAGTCCTCAGAGAAGATTACATCTCTAGATCTGGTTATCTTCTTCTTTTCTGGGTCCCAAAGCCTGTAGTCAAACCACTCATCACCATATCCAACAAAATTACAAGGAACAAATTTGTCATCAAGTTTGTTCCTCTACTCCTTAGGAATATGTGCAAATGCATTGCACCCAAACACTCTAAGGTGAGAATAAGAAGTTGGCTTCCCATTCCACACACTCTCTGGAGTATCAAAATCTATAGGAACTAATGGTCACATGTTAATCAGTAGCAAGTAGTGTTTACAGCCTCTGCCCAAAACTCCTTAGGTAGCTTCACATTCTTCATCATGCATTTGACTTACTCTGATATTGTTCTATTCATTCTTTTAGCCAAACCATTGAGTTGTGGGGTACCAGGAATAGTCTTCTCATGCCACATGCCAAATCATTCACAACATGACTTGAACTCCCTAAAAGTATACTCACCTCCACTATTAGAATTGGAGACACTTAAGCTTTTTACCTATCTCCCTTTCTACCATGGCATGGAACTTCTTGAAAGTATCAAATACCTAATCTTTCCTCTACAAATAGTAGACCCACACTTTCTTAGATGTGTCATAAATAAAAGTAACAAAGAATATACTTCCACACAAGGAGTTAACTTCCATAGGACCACAAACATTAGAATAAATAATGTCTAACACATTAGACTTCTTCTCACACTGAGCACTGAACTGGACCCTTTTTTGCTTCCCAAGCAAGCAACTTTCATAGGGATCAAGAATCACACACTTACTACATGGGATCAAATCTTTGTTTGAAAGTACTTATAGTCATTTATAACTCATGTGCCCCAGCCGCTTGTACCATAAATATGGAGGATTGGAGTTGTCCATAATGTTGACATTGTCATTGAGGACCTTTATGTTCATCCTGTACAAGGTGCGACAAATTTTAACTCTAGTCGCGACCAACTGTCCTTTTGTGACAACATTTTTCAAGTCACTAAAATGATATTTCATGCCATGAATGTCTATTCCATAGATGATGAAGATGTTATAATTAATTTCAGGAATATGTCTAACATTATTTAGTAATATGGTGTAACCGAACTTGGACTCAATGCGCACATCACCAATCCCATAAATCTTTTCATAGCTTTTAGTAGCCATATTCGTCGTTCTAAAGTTCCCAGACTTTTAGGAGCAAAAGAAATGTCTATGGGAATGATGTGGTAAGAAGCACCAGTGTCCAACACCTACTTAGTGTTGTCACATATATGTAGACAATGTCCTATGGCAACTCCACATGTTAATACCTCTTCAGCATCTGTAACAAATGCAGCTCTGTTGCTATCATCATTAGTCACTTTCTTTTTTTCTTCTTTAATTTTGTTTTTTTTGTTGCATGTAGAATTTCTGTACATGACCTGACTAGTTGCAGTAATGACAAACTATCTTACTTCTAAACTTTGACATGTGCTTTGACTTTCCTCTGTCGCCACCCTGGCCAAGATTTTGATTCCTCCCCCTATCCCCAACAATAAGAGTATGTGATATGTATGTCTCTACTGAGCTAGGTCATCTCGTCTCTTCATTCAGTAGGGTATTGTACACCAACTCCGATGTCAATTTCTCATCTGGAGTAGAGTTGATAATAGAAATCACCAACGTCTCCCAACTATTAGGCAAAAAATCAAGAAGTAAAAGCATTTGTAACTCATCACCAAGTGATAACCAACCACAACAACACCAGGATTTATGTGGAAAACCCCTACAATGTGTGAGGGAAAAACCACAGGGTCAAACCCGACAGGGAAATCCACTATAATTAGAAAAGTACAAAGCGTCATCTAAAGTTTTGACCCAAAGGGGAGACAAACACATGTATGCCCTTCTTTTGGTGCATAATGCCAAACACCAAGCATTCATCCACCACTAAAATCAACTAGTCATCTTCTGTGTAACCATTTCAGACCATGACAATTATCCAATCTCAATTCTCAGATTCTAACACACTATAAAAATAATCTATATCTCACGAATCAGGGTTGCCGAAGAATTTTGAAGGCAAGTGATAGAAGTCACGTATATGAATCCATGCACTCACTAAGCCTTGAAAACAGTTGGGAGTTTGGACTACGGATTGGATTTATTAAAGACTAAATAAACCAATCCATTTTTAATTATACTATTATATATGGAAATAGTAGCATTAAACTCAAATGTATTACATGAATGGACAGATGATCACTAAAAAAGTAACTAATGTAGGTCGTAATTCGTTTCTTTTTATATATTTGGAATTACTAAATTTTTTCTTCTTCTCCATTTAGATCCTGACTCCTTGATCCACCTAACCACACTTCATAGATACCGCCCAAATAAGCCTACAATGTCGCCTCTCTCATTCTGGTTTTCATGAACGCATGTATGCCCTTTTATTAGTGTATAAAGGCAAATACTAAGTCTTCATTCACTACTAAACTAAATTAGCATTCTTTCCTACAACTAGGGACGTATATGTGGGGGGTGTCGAGGCTATAGCGCCCCCCACCCCCCACCCACAAAAAAAAACTTAAGTGTACCTATGAAAATTAAAATATAATAATAAGACTAATATATAGATAGTGTTTGTAGTGTGATAAACAAAAGAAATAGCTAGTTGGAGTGGTAATGTGTTTGGTTATGTAGTTGTAAGTTCCAACCTTGGTGTACATAATTTTGTATTTTTAGCCCCCTTTTGTAAACTTAGGCCCCCTATTGTACATTTCTGGTTCCGACCCTACCTACAACCATTTTGGACAATAGAAATTAGCCACTTTCAATGTTATGATTCTATCACACCCAAGCCAATAGACCAAAAATATATCCAAACATAACATGTATGCTCTTTGAGTAATTAATGTACTTATTGTATGGTTGGTCTAGTATGAGTAGGGGACATACAGTATGGACGAATTCAAATAATCAAATGTTAAGATAGAAATTTAGTAGGCTATTTAGTTTGTAATATATGTAGAGTGATAACTAACAAACAATTAAGATCCCATATTCTTCACAGACGATCATGAGCAGTAAATTGTGCATGTTTTGCTAAACCGATCAACTTCTCTAGTAACAGTTCTAACCAAAGAGAAAAGAAAGATAACATGAAATTTCTTTATTTGTCGCACTAAATGAACTGGAGATTTACTATTAGGTATGTTATTACAATACTTAGCATGTGCACAACTCTTATAGCCATGATTAATAATGTTGAAAAGTATTCAACATTAGTGAAATGTATGAATTTAATAGGATAGGTATTGTAGCGTAAAAATAACCTCAAACTAATATTTTGTCATTTCAAATATCTTCTTGTAAAGTATTTTTCCCTTACATCAATGAGTCCAAGTCATATGTTTTCTATAGCTTAAATAACTGTAAACTAAATTTTATGAAAGCTTTTAATTGTGTGAAATGAGTGGATTAAGTTGTACATCCAAGCAAGGCACTCAAAATCAAATCCCTACATCTAGCTACGCATTGCACACCCTATCCTTGATTGTTGTCTATTATAATCAAATACTTGGGGACAGATTGGAAGTGTACTCATATATATATATATATATATATATATATATATATATATATTAGACACACACAAATATATATATATATAAAGTGTGTGTGTGTATGTGTGTATATACATATATACATACATATATATATATATTTATATATATATATATATATGATTATAATTCACTATCTGCATGGGTAACCAATTTTTGTTACCCGTGGATCTATTTTGTAATACAAAGCCACCTAATTGTAATGAAACAACCAAACTTTTAATACAAAGACTCGTATTGTAAATACAACGTGAAAATTTTATTGTCCCTTTGAATACAATAAAAATGATATTTATGATAGTAATATTACAAAATGAGTTCTTCTATTACATTTCTGGTCATAGTATTACATCATTGATTGTCTCATTATAAATATCTACCTTCCTATTACAAAATATATGCATGGGTAACTGATTTTAGTTACCTGCACGGTTAGTGAATGAATGACCTATATATATATATATATATATATATATATATATATATATATATATATATATATATATATATATATATATATATATATATATATATATATACACACACATATATACAAGTCCTTTGTTTGGTAGGCAATGTGAGGAAGTTTTATATATAAATGGACATTGAAAATCAAATCTCTACATCTACTTATACATTCCTATACATGGTTGCATCTACCTATCTCGAAGCTCACATTTCGGTATGGAATTGAAAATATGACCAAGAACTATATATTGGACTACTTTTTGTGAATCTCGAACTGATGGTTCCTATTTCCATTGTCTTCCATATTATTTAGGTTTCATTCAAAAGCTTGAGGCTACATATCCATTATGTAGTGATTTTGTTCATGCATAATGAACCGCTTACATGCTAAGGGGCTGACGCGATAATATGAAAGTGATGGAAATATTGAGTGCATGATCCATATAAGGTCTATACAACAACCATCTTTTTACTTGTAGGCCCTTCCATTATCTCCATGAATAACAATAGAGGGATGAGCACATGTATTGTTACAACCCCAAATTTTGGGTTCCTTTGGTGAGAAATGTAATTTCTCATATTAAAGATATTTGGACAAATAATGATATAATTTGTGGTGAATAAATGGGTTTCGTTTAAAATAGCCTTGTTGTTTGATTTGTGGGCTTTATTGGCTATTGGGCCCAATAACAAGGAAATTCAATTAATTAATGAATAATTGAGTTTTTGGAGAAAAGAGAGGTGTGGAAACCTCTAGAAAACAAAAGACCTTAATTCAAAGATGCATTTCGTGCCTCTTGGGTTCCTTAGATTCCAAAGAGTCCAAAGTTGCAAGGAAAATGCAATAAGAAAAGAAAAGATCAATTAAGTATTTCTTTATTAAGAAAGAAATTGAAAATAATGGTAAAATGTGGAAAACAAGTGAAAAGATGTATAATTGAGTTATCCTTGGTGGAATTTCGTATTCCAAGGATTCCTAATGATACAAGGAATACTAATGAGGAAAATAAAAGAGAAATAAAGAGAAATCTTCAAAAAGAGATATTTTAATGAGAAATAAGTAAGATAATATGAAAAAGGATGAAAGATAAAGGAAGAGGCTAAAGAAATATTCCCAAGATGGTATTTCGAGCCATTAAGTTTCCTTGAGGTTCAAGGAACTCAAAATTATAATTTAATAGCAAAGGAAAGAGAAAATAGGTGAAAAATATGTATAATTAAGAGATATCATGCATTTAAATAAAAGGAACGTTTCCTTTGAGATAATGCGCCCACTTTTGGTAGAGAGGTAGATTAAGTCATTATGGACTTTCCCTCCAAATTTGAGATTAATTGAATTTTTCGTTTGGGAGTTATAGCTTTTACAATGTTTCCTAAAGTAAATGGGTAATCTTCAAATTGTATTAAATGTCACGATTCCTAATATGATTCCTTTAATCTGGCGCGTGTGTTTAGGGTCGTCAGATCTATATCTAACGGTGATGAGCTTGTCTTCCAGCTCACATCTGGTTAGGAAAGCAAGGATAGAGCTTCGAGTTTCTTTGATTGATTTCCTTATCAACCAATGAGTGTGCAAACTCGGAAATATGCTAGAATTGTTCGTGAGTTTATTGCGGACAGATTAATCCTAGGTTTTGCCTAGCTTGGGGGTCTCTGGAAGAATCCCCTAAAACCTTAAGTCCCTGTCGGCTGTGTGCCATAGCCATAGGCTATATAAGGGGGTGGTTTCCCTCTGGGAGAGGAGTCACAGCTCCGCGATATGAAGTAGGACCCCCAGGACAAGTTTCTTTCGTCAATTCCCTCTCTCGATCCCTCCTGTGTCTCGGACCTTGTCGGCTTGCCGCCGGGAAAACTCTTGTGCCATATCGGTGACTCTGGCCACCGCTGGAGTGCTTAGGACCGCCTTCGAGTTCGGTTGGGTCAGGCCAAGGTGGAGGACCGGTTTCGAGCAGGGAAGGAACCCTTGCGATGGAAGTCAACTAGGGAGTTGACCGTCCCAGAAGGCTGGCTCGCGAAACATAGAAGAGCGGAGGAGGAAGATGACTCAGGCAAAAATACCAGAGTGCCCCAGGCATGAGTGCAAGATGGGAAGGGCAAGGAAGTCTTTCCCCACCCCCACATAGGGCTGGTCCCCTTGGATGACGTGACGAGCCGCCATTGGCCATAAGGTACCTTTATTTGCAAAATTTCTAGAAATTACCACCCTACGTTCCCCAAAAAAACAAATTCTAGAAATTAATTGGTATTCCTGATGAAAATAAGTTATACATGAAAATTGATCAGAAAAACGTGAGGAAGCCAATAAAAATATAAATGGAACCTGATATTGCTTGCAATTGAAAAAGTACAGAAAGTTATCACCTTTGATGTAGTAAATTATGAGGAAACTCTAATTTGATATGGAACTCGTTTTTAATGACTCTTTTAGGATGATACTAACCTATTAAGAATAAAAGGGAGAGTTAATCTTCAAAAAGAAGCTTCATGCTTGTTTTAGGGTTAGAAACTCTAATTGGAGAAAATATGGGTTTTAATGGGTTAAATCTGAAAAGATAATTATAGAACTGAGTTTTCATAATAAAATACCCTTAAGTTGGTGATTAAGGTTTTCTAGTGGATAAAGGGGGAATTAATACTAAATGGAATACACTTATGAATTAAATCATGATGAAGTATGAATTATCAATTCAAAGGAAACTAAAGGTGGTAATTGACTCTAATGATCTTGAAGTAACTTAAAAGAGATAAAGATGGTAGTTTTAGTATAGAAGAGAAATAATGGACTTTAACTGTGCCTATGATGTTGGAATTAGGGTTTGTGAAATAAGAAGGAATTAAATGTGATAAAAGTATTATGGGGGATAAAACCCTAATACAACCCTAATGTGATCTAGAAAGCCTAAGATGGAATCCAAGTCTAGCTTTAGAATGTTTTGGATAAACTATAACACTTGGATCGCATGCATTAATTTCAGGATATTGTTGATTGCTTGTTGATTTATTCTTTATCCTTATTGCTTGGACAAT
The DNA here is from genome assembly GCA_963693085.1 of Alisma plantago-aquatica. Classification (NCBI taxonomy): domain Eukaryota; kingdom Viridiplantae; phylum Streptophyta; class Magnoliopsida; order Alismatales; family Alismataceae; genus Alisma; species Alisma plantago-aquatica. Next base: position 25,386,391 of record OY856412.1, on the reverse strand, counting down.
CAAGTTGCTCTGGATGAGGTATGTAGTTAATTATGAATAACCGCCTTAGTTTCCCATGGATTTTCCGGATGGTTAATCGCATTGAATGCAAATTACATGTTGGATGTTCATACTTGCAAATCATAAAGTCACTATGATTATCACATTAAAAAATAAGAGTATGTATTCTCGCACCTACATGCCACCCTGATGGATGATGCCAAAGGCCAGGCCCAGATGGGTAGACCAATGGACACCTTGAGTGGTGACCTCAGGCACCAAGCTCAAAAATGAGAAGGTGGCCTATGATATTGCATGACTAGTGGGCACCATGAGGGGTGACCCCCAGGCACCAAGCTCAGGATTGAAAAGGTGGCCTTAAGTCATTGGCAAAGGGCACCCTAAGGTGGGTATGCCAGGGTTAGGGAAAAAGCGGTGGAGGATGTCATACTGAAAAGTGTAAATTGGCTTGTTAATTAATTTGATTGTGAATATTAAATTGTTAGCCATATTTGCAAGATTTTGATTGTTCCCACATACCAGTATATTTTGATATAGTGACCGACGTTTTGTTTGTCGGCATTTTAGGAACAACAATTGAAAGAACAAATAGTAAAATGACACATTGTGGAAATGAGAAATAAAGTGCAAGGAGGATTAGATAGAATAATTCAAGCTCTGGATAGATAGATTTCCAAGTTTTCAAAGGTAATCAAAGTTTTAATTTTATACCAAATTCCAGTTAGTTAGTAGAATTTCATAATTTTTATTGATTATTTATCGAATTTTTGATCCTGTTAATTGGATAACGGCATCGACCTTTCGGTCTCTCTTAATTGGGGGTTACTGGGAGGCGGGGTCATTACAATTGGTATCAGAGCATAGGTTCCTCAAGTAATCTTTAATAATTATTAAATTTTACAAATTCTGTAGAAACCAAGGGAGTTATTAGAGGATTGTCCGAAAGACTGAGGTGTCTAGAAAAGGATCACGTCCGGGGGCTGGTAATATTTTCCTCCGCACCGCTAGTCGGAATATGAGTACTCCCTGATTGTGTGACTGCCTGTCCGATTTCTTAGGGTATGACTTGAAATAAGATACCTTTAGGACTCTCTCATCTTGTTCATCCCTTCTCAACTCAAATTCTATTAAGGACCTTAAGGATTAGGGTTTTCTCTCTTCTTCTCACCCTCTTGAGGTATGGGTAAAGATAAGGAATCCTCCACCAAATTAATGAAAAGCATGTAAATAAGATGTCATGGACATAAGCTTAATAGATTAAGCGCAAACTAAAGAATAGATACATGCTTAGGTCGTATGACACGAGTTGTCTTTTCCCTCAGGAGAGACCTGAGGATAGACCTCCTTGTCTGGAGGATGAGTAGAGAGGATTAGTCTTGGAGGTAGAGACCTACATTAAAAGTAGAGACCTAGCACATCATTTGAGGATGATGTTAACCCTACCCTAAGTGAAGTTTAGAGAGAGAGAGATGACATGATGAGTTAGATGTCATGGTAGACTGAGTGTTTGGATAGATATGTGATGAATGCATATTCATCTGAGTCTAATCGCCTCGTTTGGCCCTGTTTTGCCCTGATTATTCGCTTTTACTAGCTCTATCTTCTTATATGTGAGATGACTTGGCTTAACTGCTTTAATGAGGTTTTATTGGCCATATCTTCTTATATTCAACTTATCTTGGTCCAATCGATTTTTTCCCTATTTTTAATGGATTTTGTCTTTGTTTTGCAGGATGAATTGGGCACTTGGGCCTAATCACCTGCCATCATGCAATCAGGATCTTTTCCTTCCTGATTCTCTGCTACAACATTCTTTGTGCCCAAGGTGTGGATACGAACAGGCTTTTTGGAGCTCGTGGGCCTGATCCCAATGCAACTATAACCTTGTGGCCCTTTGTTTAGCCTTGGATCAGGCTTGGTCAGATCTTGCCTAAGGCTATTTTGTAACTCTTGGGCCCAAGCAACACCAAGGCCCACAAGTGGGGCCGATACTCTATTTCCTTCGCAACCACCGTGCCTAACCGGCTCCTGTTCACCTATCTACCCTAACAGCTACCCCGCGGCCTAAAGAAGACAATGCTACGACCACACAGTAGACCCCGCGATCGTGGCCTCAACTCCAGCTATCAATGCCTGACCCACAGCTCATGCCCGCAGAAATACCCGTGACCGCAGTGTCTGACTCCTGCAATCGCGGCTGCATGCCCTGCGACCGCGGCAATCCGCTAACACCCACGACCTATCTTCACGGTAGCGCTGCACCATCACCATCCGACCTCTGCACCTCACCGCTGCGCTACCACCACCTGCAGCCAGCCGCGACCGCGACTCCTTATACTGTGACCGTGGTGATCTTCGTCATCTAGACCACGACCTATCATCCCCACTCCCGCGACCGCGGCTTCCACCCTAACTCCCGCGATCGCGGTATCCACCAAAAACCTCACGACCTGCATCCTTGTCACGACTGTGGCTCTCTCTCTACCTCCCTCCGTAGCCTTTCACCATCGTGGCCTCACCCTCGATCTCCATCGCGACCACACCTCTGCCAGCTCCTGGTTCCTCCCGCGATCACCTCCATCGCTCGCGATCATTTCTCCATCAACCACGGTAAAGCAGTAACTCTAATTGTGATCGCAGCTAAAGCCATGACTGCGGCCTGCGATCTCGAAAGCCACGACCTGCTGGGTTCTTCTCCACCCAAGATGGATCATGATCACATGTTGCTCCCGCTCTTCCTTTACCACCCATGCTTGCAGCTACCTTCCTCATCTAACGCAGGCTGCCTTCTCTCTGCAACCACCCGCTACCTCCTTTGATAACCGCCGCGATCAGCAACAACCTGCTCTCATCACCCTTGCTGCTACTTCCTTCGACAGCAGCGACGCTTCCACCATCCACAGCTACTTCCTTTTCCCTCCACGCTCTGCCCTCGCTCACACCCACCATCATTACAACTGGCCGTGACCGTGGCACCCATATACAGCACAGAACAGCCGCGACCGTGATTCCAACAATCGCGACCTGACCAAAAGGGAATCGCGGCCGTGTATTTCACAATCGCAACCAAAAGGGCAGAAAAGAAAAAGACCGCGACCTGTTATTTTCCGCGACCGTGCAAAAAGACGCGACCGTGCAAAAAGACGTGACCGTGCAAAAAGATGCGACCGTGCAAAAAGACGCGACTGTGCAAAAAGCCGTGATCTACTGCAGAAATGACAAGGTCGCGATTTTTAAGTCTTTCCCAGCCTGCCTATAAATAGAACACGACTCCAGCCAGTCAAAGGATCATCTCCAGACGTCGTTAGGCTGCAGGACTGTCCTGAGCCTAAGGAGACGATCTCCATAGCCAAGAGCCTGCCCCCGTGGTGGTTTTGTGGCCTGTTCACCCAGATCTGGAGTGAAGACTCAGATCTGCAAGCCACCTCGTTCAAATCTGGATCTAGATCTAGATCTGAGTCTAGATCTGCCGCGTCCACGCCACTTCCACGCCTCCATCTTGTCCACGATATGCTCCTCCTACTGCAAGCGAGGACTACAAGAAGAAGAAGAAGGTGGAGAGAGAAGATCTGCCCCGTCTGCCGTGGTGTTCATCTCTCCTCCTCAAGGTCTGCCCTGACATCGTGTAGAAGACCGTTCTCCACCGAGCTGCGATCATCTTCTTCACCATGCTCATGGCGGAAACTTCTCTCTCTCTTGTTATTCTTGCTTCTCTCACCATGAGCTAGTTTACTTTCGCTGGGGTGCGGGGACTAGCCCCGCTACCCATGCTTTCATATCTAACTGTTAAGCATTCCATGGCATGTATATAATCTTCCATTTCGTTGTTAATCGTCGATGTGTGCTTGTGGATTGATCACCTGCTTGCATTTATCATGTTCGCTTCCTATGTTGTGAGAACTTCAAAGCGTAGGTTTTGAATGTCGATTAATGCGGTCGACTCCCAAACTAGAAATAGAATGGGATTCCTTGAGGTCGTAAGTGTATGATCTGTGTGGTGACGAGCCATCTAACCCACGGTGACGCTTCTGTGTGCCTAACGCTTGTATAGGGGGCCCACAACTTCATTTGGATTTCTGTATCTTCGGAGCCGTAAGTATGTGATCTGGATGGTGACGAGACATCTGATACCTAAGGTGATGCTTACGCGGACCTGACGCCCGTACGGGGGTTCTGCAGCAGCTCTATTTGAATGGTTATATCTTTCCTGGATGTTTGATGTTTGGATGTGATTGCATGAGTAGTGGTGGTGAAACCCGGGACCATCCCAGCGATTTCCATCATTAATCTTTAATCAACCTTTAATCCTGCTCTTTTACTTTTCTTGCATTTAAGTTTAATTAAACTCGAATCAACCAACCCTGTTCTAAATATTAGTCTTGATTCGACTAGCTTGGACTAGAAAGAAGATTCTTAAAAACATTGTCCCTTAGGATTCGATCCTCAACTATACTGCGATAAGACCCGTCCGCTTGCGGGTGGTATTATTGCACGTTGTTTTGGTTAAAAACTTAGGGATTACAACCCTAAGTGAGTTTGTTAGTGCGATATGCCACGTCAAATTCTGGCGCCGTTGCCGGGGACAACGGAATCATATAGTTAAATCTAGTTATTTTAAGACTAATGTAGGTTTTTATTTTACTTTTGATGCCATTGATCATATATACTTGAATTTGGTTCTACTCCGTCCGTCTTACCAGCAAAAGATCTTTCAATTCCAGGTACCCACAAAGTCTAGTGTATGCGCCGCTCAGACAGTCCCGGACTCGCTGCTAGCTTTGACCCTGAGATAGACAGAACCTTTCGCCGTCAGTACAGAGAGAACCAAGCAAGAATGGCTCAAGAGGAGGAAATTGCTCGAAGGGTTGCTCAAGCCCTTAATGCACAAAGAGATAGGCTTATGCAAGAAGCCTGAGCTGCAGTTCAAGAAGAAATCCAAGCAGCTCAAGCAGCAGCCCAACAAGCTGAGCTACAAAAAGACCTTAGGGAGTTCTCAATCCCTAAAGCTGCTGACGTTCATCACCCAGTACAACCTCCTCCCATCAACGCTCCGAATTTTGAGATAAGAGCACATTGGGTCACTTTGCTTCAAAACAGTCCTTTCTATGGTAAGCAGGGAGAAGATAGTCAAGAACATCTTCTGAGGTTTATAGATCTATGTGCCATGACTAAGCAAAATGGAGTCACAGATGATGTCATCAGACTCCGTCTCTTCAAATACTCTCTTGCCGATAGAGCCATGAGTTGGTATAACTCCTTGCAATGCGAACCCATCACCACTTGGGAACAACTTCAAAATGTTTTCTGGAAAAAATTTATCCACCTTCTCTCACCTATGAAATCAGGGGCCAAATAACGCAATTCACCCAAGTCCCTGGGGAATCCCTAGCTGAAGCATGGGAAAGATACAAGGAGCTTCTACGCAAGTGTCCACATCATGGCATTCCAAAGAATCAACTTATTGAAATATTTTATAGAGGTGTGGACGATGATATCAAGAGGTTTTTGGATTCCTCGTCTGGAGGAAACTTCATGCATCAGAGTTATGATAGCGCATGGAAGGTTGTCACCCTTGGAGCTGAAAATCAAGCCAATTGGGGAAGACATGTGGGCAAAGGAGTGCTGAAGGTAGCTATGGCTGAAGCAACACCCGAGTACAAGTCTATCGATGAATCTCTCAAACTCTTAGTTGCCAAGCAAGACCATCTAGAATCGTCTCTCGCAGCTTATGAAAGAAGACGTTCGCCCCCTCGACAACAAGAGCAAGTTAAATTAGCCTCACTCTTCTGCGAAGCATGCAAAGGAACTGACCATCCTACTCTAGCCTGTAACATTCTCTATGATGTTGTTTTGAGCAATACATGTGCCCAAGGAGATAATTGTCAAATGGAAAATCTGAATGTTGTCAACACTATCCCTGGTCAAGGGTACTATAATCCGAATCAGAATAGGAACCATCCAGGTTTTCAATATGGAAATCCTTCTGGAGCGGAGAACTCGTGACAACTTGGTTCAAATACTCAACAACGAGGCCCGCCAGGATTCCAGTATAACCAACAACAGAATTTTAGGAATCAAGGGAACTTCAGAGGAAACTACCAGAATAGGAACTACAACAATTATCAGAACAATTCTCAGTTTTAGAACCCCAACCAAGCCCCCTATCAACAGTAACAACAAGGGAAGCAAGCCGGCCCCATCCATCCTGATGACAAATTGTCAGTTATTGAGAAGATGTTGCAGTCACAGCAGACTATGATAGCTAACCAGCAAGCCCATCAGAAGGCTATTGAATCTCAACTAGCTCAACTTGCGGCTAGCATGAAGCCACCTGCTGGAACCTTTGCTGGACAACCCGAAAACAATCCTAAACATCCGGAGCAACTAAAGGTTGTCACCACCAGATCCGGGAAAAACTATTCTGACTACCCTGCTAAGATACCAATAGCAGAAACAAACGATGATAACTCTGCAAATGACCAAGTCTCTACAACACCCGAGTCCCAACCGAAGGAACAACCAACCGCTGATAAGACAGCTAAAGCAAGAGTGGAGGAACCGTTGGTTACATAGGCAGAAGACACACCTGAGCCGGATGTGCCAGTATACAAGCCCCGTCCTCCCTTCCCAGCTCGTTTGAAGCAGACAAAGCTCGATACTCGATTCAACAAGTTTAAAGAAGCTATGAATAAGCTTCATGTAGATATACCCTTTCTAGATGCGCTGCCTGAGATACCAGCCTGGACTAAGTACTTAAAGTCTCTCGTCACCAGGAAGTACATAACTGAAGAATACGAGACAGTTAAGCTAGCATCGACTACTTCTAATATCATCCAGAGCAAGATGCCCAAGAAGCAGAAAGACCCGGGATCCTTTGGGATTTCATGTCATATCGGTGACTCCTCATGTAAAAAGGGATTAGCCGATCTCGGTGCTAGCATCTCAATCATGTCGCTTAGCCTTTGTAAGAGGCTAGGGTTTGTAGAATTACTCCCAACTGGAATGACCATTCAACTTGCAGATAACTCTATGACTCTTCCTTTGGGAATCATCGAAGATGTCCCTGTCAAGGTTGGAAAAGACTCTTATGTCCCTTGTGACTTTGTCATCATGGACATAAAAGAAGATGCCAGATACCCTCTTATCTTTGGCCGTTCGTTCCTCGCCACTGCAAGAGCTTTGATTGATGTTGAAGCAGGGACCTTACTGCTCAGACTAGGGAAAGAAACCCTCGAGTTCAAAGTTTTTGAAAGCATGTGAAGACCGAGCATGTAGGAAAAAGTCTATTTGATTGATTGCATTGAACAAATGTCTCTCCTCACACAAGAAGAATATGAACAAGACGATCCTCTAGAAGTGGCCCTAACAATCCCATCTGCTAAAATTTCCACCAACGAACAAGTTAAGGATTGTATCCTTTACCTTGACTTTGTAGAAGAAGATCCTGAAGCCAAATTTGAGGAACTCAAAGCTTTGAATGTATCCGAAGAGCCATGTGAAAAGCCAGAAGCCCCTGAAATGAAGCCCCTACCCGAGGGACTTAAATACGTGTTTTTGGATGATCTCAAGGTTTGTCCAGTTATTATAAACTCCGATCTAACGACCGAACAAGAAGATAGACTCCTGAAAGAATTAAAGGAAAGAAAGAAAGCTATCGGCTACAAGATGAGCGATCTCACCGGGGTTAGTCAAGCGCTTTGCATGCACAAAATCCCTATGGTGGAAGACCACAAGATGACTGTTGAGCATCAACGGAAGTTGAATCCTAATATGAAGGAAGTAGTTCGTTGTGAAGTTATCAAGTTGCTCACTACCGGAATCATCTATCCGATATCTAACTCACCGTGGGTGAGTCCTGTGCATGTCATTCCAAATAAAGGTGGCACTACTGTGATACGGAATGAAGAAAATGAACTCATCCCCACTCGAACAGTAACCGGGTGCAGGATGTGCATCGATTATAGAAAATTGAACAAAGCCACATGCAAGGATCATTTTCCGATGCCTTTCCTAGATCAAGTCTTAGAGAGATTGGCTCATCAGGAATATTTTTGCTATCTCGATGGTTACTTTGGATTTTATCAAATCCCTATACATCCAGATGACCAAGAGAAAACTACGTTTACCTGCCCCTTTGGAACATACGCCTTTAGAAGGATGCCATTTGGACTCTGTAATGTGCCTGCAACCTTCCAACGCTGCATGGCAGCCGTATTTGCTGGTTTAACCAAAACCATTATGGAAATTTTTATGGATGATTTCTCGGTATATGGGGATTCGTATGATTCATGCCTGAGGCACCTCTCCCTTGTCCTCAAATGATGCGAAGAAACACATCTAGTGCTTAATTGGGAGAAATGTCACTTTATGGTAAAAGAAGGTATTGTCCTTGGCCATAGAGTCAGTAATCAAGGAATTGAAGTGGACAAGGCCAAGATTGAAGTGATCTCCAAACTATCTATCCCTACCAATGTAAGAGAAGTCTGTGCATTCCTTGGTCATGCGGGTTTCTACAGAAGGTTTATCAAGGATTTCTCCAAGATAACCAAGCCCATGACAAACTTGTTGTTGAAGGACGCTGATTTCCATTTTGATGAAGAGTGCATCAAGAGTTTCAACAACCTAAAGCATGCCCTTACAACAACACCCATCATTCGTGCCCCGGATTGGGACAACCCATTCGAAATTATGTGTGATGCCAGCGATTACGTTGTGGGTGCCGTTCTGGGCCAATGTATAGAGAAGAAACATCATGTCATTTATTATGCATCGAACACCCTTGACGAGGCTCAAAGAAACTATGCAACTACTGAGAAGGAACTCTTAGCAGTCGTTTATGCCTTTGATAAGTTTAGATCCTACCTTATTGGTTCAAAGGTGATTGTCTACACCGATCACACTGCTATTCGTTATCTTCTAAAAAAGAAAGACGCGAAACCAAGGCTAATAAGTTGGATTCTCCTATTGCAAGAATTTGATCTTGAGATTAGAGATAAAAGAGGCAGAGAAAATGTTGTAGCAGACCACTTAAGCCGTATCCACACTCTGGGAACTGAGAAGATCCCAATTAACGACTCTCTTCCAGATGACCAGCTTATGAAAATCTCAGAAGCTACCCCTTGGTACTCGGATTATGTGAACTACCTTGCCGCCGGTATCATCCACCCTGAGTGTATTGGCAATGCTTTAAAGAAATTCATGCATGATGTGAAGCAATATCACTGGGATGAACCATAGCTCTTCAAGCTCTGTGCTGATGGTCTCTACAGACGTTGTATCGCTGAGGAAGAAGCCCAACTTATCTTAGAACAATGCCACTCAGGCCCAGTTGGAGGCCATATGAGTTCAAAGAAAACCTCTTTGAAGGTTCTACAATGTGGGTTCTTTTGGCCAACCATATCCAGAGATGCTTACAATTTTGTTCTGTCATGTGACAAGTGTCAGAGAATGGGAAACATTACAAAAAGAGATGAGATGCCACTTAAGCTATGGCAAGAAGTTGAGATTTTTGATGTTTGGGGAGTGGACTACATGGGGCCATTCCCGTCCTCACATGGATTTTCCTACATCCTAGTTGTTGTTGATTATGTCTCCAAATGGGTGGAGGCTATACCAACAGTTACTAGTGATTCAAAACCCGTCATTAAAATGTTTAAAGATATCATTTTTCCCCGTTTTGGAGTTCCACGCATTGTGATCTCCGATGGAGGTTCTCATTTTTTGGAAAGAAGCTTTGAAGCTTTGTTGAGAAGATATGGTGTAACGCACAAGGTAGATTCCCCCTACCACCCACAAACAAGTGGGCAAGTGGAGGTTTCGAACCGTCAACTCAAAGCTATCCTGGAAAAGACAGTAGGACGCAACCGAAAGGATTGGTCAGTGAAAATCAACGACGCCTTATGGGCTTATCGAACCGCGTTCAAAACTCCTCTTGGAACAACACCCATCAGACTTATCTATGGAAAATCATGTCACCTGTCTGTGGAACTAGAACATAAAGCATGGTGGGCAATCAAACAGCTGAACTTTGACATGAAGAAAGAAGGCGAAGCTAGGGTTCTGCAACTCCAAGATTTGGATGAACTTCGAATGACAGCTATGAGAATGCACGAATCTACAAGGAACACACGAAACTTTGGCATGATGGTCATCTGAAGAGGAAGGACATTCAAGTAGGAGACCAAGTTCTGCTATTCAAGTCAAGACTGAGGTTATTCCCAGGGAAACTCCGCTCTCGATGGTCTGGACCATACATTGTCAAGACCATCTACCCACATGGTGCATTTACCTTATGGAGTGAGAAGTCTAGTGATATTGTGGCAAATGGACAACGCTTGAAGAGATATTTCACCACATCTGATACTAGCACTGAAGAATTGATGAATCTGTCCAAACCAACATACCTTCCAGAGAGCTAAAGAAATCACGTCGAGCCATCGACGTAAAAGAAAGGCGCTTGTCGGGAGGCAACCCGATCTTTAACTTAGCTTTTACTTTTAGTTTTGTTTTTAGAAAATTTTGCACCTGGTAGATGATGCATCGCAAGATGCAGTCTTAAGTTCTGATAGCTTCCATTTTTGAGTTTTCATATGTAGGATGCGTCGCCGAAAGGAATGCAACCACATCTGGTGGACCAACCGACACGAGTTTACCCCTCCATCTCGGATTTAGAGTTTGCTCAGGACGAGAAAATTTCAAAGTTCGGGGTGGAGGGTAGGTGGCACGTACTTTCAACCCTCTCCTATCCATTTCAGACTCAAGTTTTCATCATTAAAATTTTGTTGCAATTTTGAGCAAATTTTTCAAAAAAATTCAAAATTTTTCAAAATTTTTCAAAAGTTTTCATAGCAACTTGTATAGAAACTTGATGAAGTTGTGACACTTTTATTGCAATTAAAGCCTTTACCTAGTCGGCTATCCTATTTTTCCATGCAGTTTTGAATCATTATACCCTCCTTATTTGAAGCAAAGCCTCAAGGAGAACAATCTCTGAAACTAGCCAATGATTAGAAATCACCGTGTGAAGCTTATGAATCCTAAAATCATGATCAATAGATATGATAAGTATCTTTCAAACTAAGAGGGATCAAACACGTTGTGCTTCCTATCTGACTAGTGGAACAATAGCATGGAATCTCCATCGGATCCTCATCAAGTCATTATTTGAGCATAGTATGATAAGGAGAACAACCCGATGCACTGAATTGTAAATCAAGTTGCACTCTGATCTGAACTCTTTTCTACACTTCTTCCATCATCTTCTTACCCCTCTGTTCATCAAAAACAAACAAAAATAGCCAATATAGTGCCAAACCCTAAGTTCGGAGTGGCACACTCTCTCTCTTTACGCTTCTTCCATACCCCCCTCACTACGAAATAGGGGCGTATCACCAAGAAAAGATGCATAAGCGCACACAAAAAGAAATGCAATCTCGAGTCGAATAGAGGAGAGATCCGCACAAAAAAATGCAATCAATGAAATTGCAAATCATATAATAAAAATCTTGAGTCGAATAGAGGAGAGATTTATTTCTTCCTTCCATACCACCCTTCACTCCCTTTTCCACCTACTGGCACAATGAATGCCAACGCTCACCAACATCCTAAAAACACCAGTGTCAGATCAGGTGCACGCTTGTTGTTCGACGGGTATCTCTAGACTCTTACGAAGCTCTCTGACATGCTTGATTTTAGAAAAAGTAGAGAGGAAGTGATATTGGGAAGCGAAATCAGGTACAAAGATATGGAAAGATGTGTTCTGTGATCTCAGGATGTTAAGACACCTAGTCATACTGAGCAGAAAAGAAACAATCGTGATGTGAAGATGAGGCAATCGCGCACGTTGAAAGTATTCATTAGGCGACCATTTTAGATTTTGTGTTACTCGAGGACGAGTAACATTTAAGTTCGGGGTATTTTGATGAATGCATATTCATATGAGTCTAATCGCTTCGTTTGGCCCTGTTTTTCCCTGATTATTCGCTTTTACTAGCTCTATCTTCTTATATGTGAGATGACTTGGCTTAACTGCTTTATTGAGGTTTTATTGGCCATATCTTCTTATATTCAACTTATCTTGGTCCAATCGGTTTTTTCCCTATTTTTAATGGATTTTATCTTTGTTTTGCAGGATGAATTGGGAACTTGGGCCTAATCACTTGCCATCATGCAATTGGGATCTTTTCCTTCCTGATTCTCTGCTACAACATTCTCTCTGCCCAAGGTGTGGATACGACCAGGCTTTTTGGAGCTCATGGACCTGATCCCAATGCAACTATAACCTTGTGGCCCTTTGTTTAGCCTTCGATCAGGCTTGGTCATATCTTGCCTAAGGCTATTTTGTAACTCTTGGGCCCAAGCAACACCAAGGCCCACAAGTGGGGCCGAGACTCTATTTCCTTCACAGCCACAGTGCCCAGTCGGCTCCTGTTCACCTATCTACCCTAACAGCTACCCCGCGGCCTGAAGAAGCCAATGCCGCGACCACACAGCAGACCCCGCGATCGTGGCCTCGACTCCAGCTATCAATGCCTGACTCACAGCTCACGCCCGTGGCAATACCTGTGACCACGGCGTCTGACTCGTGCAATCGCGGCTGCATGCCCCGCGACCGCGGCAATCCGCTAACACCCACGACCTATCTTCACGGCAGTGCTGCACCATCACCATCCGACCTTTGCACCTCACCGCTGTGTTACCACCACCTGCAGCCAGCCATGACCGCGACTCCTTATACCGCAACCGCGGTGATCTTCGTCATCTAGACCGCGACCTATCATCCCCACTCCCCTGACCGCGGCTTCCACCCTAACTCCCGCGATCGCGGTATCCACCAAAAACCCCACGACCTGCATCCTTGTCGTGACCGCGTCTCTCTCTCTACCTCCCTCCGCAACCTTTCACCATCGTGGCCTCACCCTCGATCTCCATCGCGACCACACCTCTGCCAGCTCATGGGTCCTCCCGTGATCGCCTCCATCGCCCGCGATCATTTCTCCATCAACCACGGTTCAGCAGCAACTCTAATCACGATCGCAGCTAAAGCCACGACCGCGGCTAAAGCCTCGACCACGGCATAAGCCGCGACCGCGGCCTGCGATCTCGAAAGCCACGACCTGTTGGGTTCTTCTCCACCCAAGATGGATCATGATCACTTGCTGCTCCCGCTCTTCCTTCACCACCCATGCTTGCAGCTACCTTCTTCATCTAACGCAGGCTGCCTTCTCTCTGCAACCACCCACGACCTCCTTTGATAACTGCCGCGATCAGCAGCAACCTGCTCTCATCACCCTTGCTGCTACTTCCTTCGACAGCAGCGACGCTTCCACCATCCACAGCTGCTTCCTTTTCCCTCCACGCTCTGCCCTCGCTCACACCCACCATCATTACAACTGGCCGCGACCGCGGCACCCATATACAGCACAGAACAGCCGCGACCGCGATTCCAACAATCGCGACCTGACCAAAAGGGAATCGCGACCGTGTATTTCACAATCGCGACCAAAAGGGCAGAAAAGAAAAAGATCGCGACCTATTATTTTCCACGAATGTGCCAAAAGACGCGACCGTGCAAAAAGACACGACCGTGCAAAAAGACGTGACTGTGCAAAAAGTCGTGATCTGCTGCAGAAATGACAAGGTCGCGATTTTTAAGTCGGTGCCAGCCTGCCTATAAATAGAACACGACTCCATCCAGTCAAAGGATCATCTCCAAACGCCGTTAGGCTGCAGGACTGTCCTGAGCCTAAGGAGACGATCTCCATAGCCAAGAGACTTCCCCCGTGGTGGTTTTGCGGCCTGTTCACCCAGATCTAGAGTGAAGACTCAGATCTGCAAGACACCTCGTTCAAATCCAGATCTAGATCTAGATCTGAGTCTAGATCTCCCGCGTCCACGCCACTTCCACGCCTCCATCTCATCCACGAGCTGCTCCTCCTGCTGCAAGCGAGGACTACAAGAAGAAGAAGAAGAAGGTGGAGAGAGAAGATCTGCCCCATCTGCCGTGGTGTTCGTCTCTCCTCCTCAAGATCTGCCCCGACATCGTGTAGAAGACCGTTCTCCACCGAGCTATGATCATCTCATTCACCATGCTCATGGCAGAAACTTCTCTCTCTCTTGTTATTCTTGCTTCTCTCACCATGAGAGAGTAGTTTACTTTCACTGGGGTGCGGGGACTAGCCCCGCTGCCCATGCTTTCATATCTAACTGTTAAACATTCCATGGCATGTATATAATCTTTCATTTCGTTGTTAATCGTCGATGTGTGCTTGTGAATTGATCACCTACTTGCATTTATCATGTTCGTTTCCTATGTTGCGAGAACTTCAATGCGTAGGTTTTGAATGTCGATTAACGCGGTCGACTCCCAAACTAGAAATAGAATGGGATTCCTTGAGGTCGTAAGTGTATGATCCGTGTGGTGACGAGCCATCTAACCCACAGTGACGCTTCTATGTGCCTAACACCTGTATAGGGGGCCCACAACTTCATTTGGAATTATGTATCTTCGGAGCCGTAAGTATGTGATCTGGATGGTGACGAGACATATGATACCTAAGGTGATGCTTACGCGGACCTGACGCCCGTACGGGGGGTTCTGCAGCAGCTCTATTTGAATGGTTATATCTTTCCTGGATGTTTGATGTTTGGATGTGATTGCATGAGTAGTGGTGGTGAAACCTGGGACCATCCCAGCGATTTCCATCATTAATCTTTAATCAACCTTTAATCCTACTCTTTTACTTTTCTTGCATTTAAGTTTAACTAAACTCGAATCAACCAACCCTGTTCTAAATATTAGTCTTGATTCGACTAGCTTCGACTAGAAAGAAGATTATTAAAAATGTTGTCCCTTGGGATTCGATCCTCAACTATACTGCGATAAGACCCGTCCTCTTGCGGGTGGTATTATTGCATGTTGTTTTGGTTAAAAACTTAGGGATTACAACCCTAAGTGAGTTTGTTGGTGCGATATGCCACGTCAATATGCCTTTGGTTTTCCACACGAGCCATGAGAGGGTAGATGACCTAGTACCTTTGGTGACCCAACCCTGGAGAGGGGCGTGCATGCCATAGAGAAGGTTAGCTCCTTCATGGATGAGGTCAGAGGATAACCTATAGTTACCCTATGGGCTTGTGCAAGTAGGGTATAGAATGCACCCAGAATACATCAGTGGTATGGTAGTAGGTTGAAACCCTGGCCAGAAGGGCATGATGAGATAAGCATAAAGAGATATGACTATTCTTGAGCCAAACATGAGTTGAGCATAGGCTTCAACCACATAGGGGTTTGCTTGAGAACATGAGCCTTCATGGAGAAGGGACCTCTAGTAGGTATGGTTGGAGGTGGTTTTAGCTCTAGAGAGAGAGGAAGGACCCCAGCAAGGAGGTTGGAAGTCTAAAACCCCGAAACTTGAGGAATAGTGGGGGAGTTAAGGATGATGTGACCTACGTGGATGATAGTGGTTGCCTTATGCTTGATTCTTGGAGGCTGATGATATCTTGGTTTCCTTTAGAGGAACCAAACCCTAGAAAGAGGACGATGCTTCTTGTACCATGGTATAAGTGGTTACCTGTTGGATGAGATAAAGAGTGCTTTAGACCCTGAGGAGGTTTAAGTAACCAGTTGTGAGGCTTTATACCTAGTTGGTTGCCCTGGAAGAGGACTCAACTCCGAAGCGTTCCTCGAGTAGAAAGATCGTGGAAGTACATGACATACCTTGTACATGCTTGATTCATGGTTAAGAGGTTGAGCATGTAGTTGGATAACCAAAAGTGAACCTAGGGTTCCTAGGCCTAAGAGGGGAAGCAGTGTATCTGATGTTCATGATGAGATTTGAGTCTCTATAGTTTCGAGCATGGTACTCCTCATGTGGAGAGGTAAAGGAAATCCCTTACGTTAAGGGTATGTTTGATGAACCCCTCACAATTAAGTTGATGTAATGTTGAGAATGAGAACAAGTGAGACCTAGCATGGTTTTGTAGGTACGCTTGTGCCTTAGTAGTTGTTGGTTTAAGCACGCTCATATGGATGTAAACCCTAAGAGTGCTTGTGACCTTTGTTATAAAGGTGTAGTTTCCTCCCATCCTGGGAGAGTGACCCTTTGGTAGGAAGTTTACCAGTTTGGTTTGTTTTGAGGTAACCTAAGGAGGTTTCATAGGATCTTGAGAAGCTAAGTGAAGAGTACATGGCATGTTAATGAACCTATAGACCCATAGATAACCATCTCTATGTGCATGTGGATGTGTTACCATGGAGGTAACTGGTATGGGGCTCGACCAAGGTAGGCAGGTTGCCATGACCCTTATGAAAGGATGAAAGTCAGCCCATGAATGCAAGAAGAGAGATGATGGGTGTTTGGGTAAGGTTCTATGTTGGACATGTACAATAATAGAATCCTAATTCTATCCTAGGGTCAGGTAGGGATAAGACCGATGGAAGAAGGAGTTGCCTAATTCCCTAGTTGCACGTGACCATAGGGTCGGGAGGTAACATCTATCATTGTCTGAGGGCCATGGGTTAGGAGATTGATCACCTTCATGGACTCATGGGACCCAAAGGGCAGATGAGTAGGGCACTCTCTGGATGCATAAGGGAAAAGGGATGACCCCAAAAGTGTCGGCACCCTATAGACCTAGAGGAGATGACTAAGGATTGTTCTTGGATCAAGTAAGTTTGAGACCAGTTTTCCCTAGAAGTAATTTTGATATCATGATGGTTGTGATGCAGAGACATATGTGGCACGTTTCAACTTAGATTTGAAAGTGTACTAGCGAGGTGGGTTGTACCATCTCTACTCTTGGAACAGGAAGAACTCTGTATTTGGACTGCAGCCAAATGCTTATTTCTTCTTGTTATGGGAGTGAGAGATCGGACAGTACGCATGCCTTACACCAAGGATAAAGATGATGTAAGTTGGAACGTAGCTACAAGGTATGAGGATAGAGATGATAACATACCTTGGTGGAGTGAATGATACATGGATGGTTTACAAACATTAAGAGAGAGTAGTGTAGTCAGCTTATGAGGATGTTTTATCAGGAGCTATGTGGAATTTACAAGTTAACCAAGGTTGAGTTTGATCACCCTAAGGATGAGATCAGAGTTTCTTGATGAAGACAAACTTATAGTTTGAGATGAAATGATAAGTAGAATAGGTGGAGGTGTATGTCTTCAACATTACTTAACACCGAAGGATAAGAAGGGGTAATGAATACTCTGGTTGAGATATAGCTGCCTAGTTTAGCTGGAAGCTAGAAGAAGTTGAGGTTGTTTGGCTAACCCTAAGTTTGGAAAGAAGATTTGTTTTGGCTAACACTCGTATGTAATAAGATATGTTGAACAAGTTGATGGTTGTTTGGGTAGCCAATTTAGTCCTTGATGTGGTAAAAGGATGGTGATAGAACCTCAGATACACTTCTTTGGATAGGAAGGTAATAAAACCCTTTTGAGAGTGGTTTAGGGTTTCCGAGGTATCAAGCTTGAAGGAATCATAACAATACAGGAGGTCATGATATACCTTGGTACTACAAAGGTAGTAAGTGATGGTAGCATTCTGGATGCTTAAACCAAAGTTGCATGTAGCATGTGGCCATGCAAGCCAGGAAGTGAAGGACGAACACCATTAACCCAGTGCATGGATATAAAGTATAAAGAGTTCTCAAGAGGGAATGGGATTTCATCATTATGGATGTTGTGAGTCTCTCCTAGACCAAGAAGGTCAAGATACAATATGGGTTATGGTAGATCGCCTTACCTAGATGACATGGGAAAGGAAGAGTTCCGTCAAGGGACAGATCTAGTTGAACTACATATGAAAAGAGGAGGTTCAACTACACCATGATGCGAGTTCAAAAGTTCTTGGGTATGACCAAGGTTCACTTCCATGAAGTGGGAGCGGATACATAAAGAACTCGATGATAGTACAGTTTATCACCCCCATACTAATGGACAGTATGATTTGATGAGAGCATGTGTGCTCGTTTAGGGTGATACATAGAGACAGTTCTTAAGACGTGATGTTAACCACCATGGCCTTTATCGGGATACAAGAAGTTCTATAGGGAGTTTGTGTCGATCACCACTTCATTATGATGATGTTGGTGAAGGAGGCCTCGCGAAGGTCAGAAAAGAACCACAAATGGGTGCAGATGAAGTCGCTTTGATCGTGCAATGGCTGAGAGAGAGCCCAGTGGTGACATGAGTCACGAGCTGATGCAAAGCAGACTAATATGCAGTTCATTGTGGGAGAATATGTGATGTGAAAATCCGCCCGCTCTAAGCTACAGCCGAGAAAGTTGAGTCCCTGATATATGGGTCCGGTAGAGATGGATGGGTGGAGATTGTTGTGTTTAACCTTACCCCAGGATAAAATGATGTGTTGCATGAGTCCCATCTAGAGCACTATGTGAGGTACCCAAGCCAGGTGCTATGCCCTGAACCTATTTAGCTTTTGAAAGGCTGAAAAGTCCTGAGTCACCTATGAGGGTACGATATGCCAAGGTAAGAAAGAACTCAGATGGAAGAAAATGAGATAATGAAGGTTCTTGGGAAACACCATGGAAAGGGTGAAGCCACATCGGAGCCCTGATGGACATAATAAGACTTATCCTGTTTGTTTGCTTGCTTGATGGAATTTTGAGGGCAAAATTCTCATAAGAGGGCAAGGATGTTACAACCCCAAATTTTGGGTTCCTTTGGTGAGAAATGTAATTTCTCATATTAAAGATATTTGGACAAATAATGATATAATTTGTGGTGAATAAATGGGTTTCGTTTAAAATAGCCTTGTTGTTTGATTTGTGGGCTTTATTGGCTATTGGGCCCAATAACAAGGAAATTCAATTAATTAATGAATAATTGAGTTTTTGGAGAAAAGAGAGGTGTGGAAACCTCTAGAAAACAAAAGAGCTTAATCCAAAGATGGATTTCGTGCCTCTTGTGTTCCTTGGATTCCAAAGAGTCCAAAGTTGCAAGGAAAATGCAATAAGAAAAGAAAAGATCAATTAAGTATTTCTTTATTAAGAAAGAAATTGAAAATAATGGTAAAATGTGGAAAACAAGTGAAAAGAGGTATAATTGAGTTATCCTTGGTGGAATTTCGTATTCCAAGGATTCCTAATGATAAAAGGAATACTAATGAGGAAAATAAAAGAGAAATAAAGAGAAATCTTCAAAAAGAGATATTTTAATGAGAAATAAGTAAGATAATAAGAAAAAGGATGAAAGATAAAGAAAGAGGCTAAATAAATATTCCCAAGATGGGATTTCGAGCCATTAAGGTTCCTTGAGGTTCAAGGAACTCAAAATTATAATTTAATAGCAAAGGAAAGAGAAAATAGGTGAAAAATATGTATAATTAAGAGATATCATGCATTTAAATAAAAGGAACGTTTCCTATGAGATAATGCACCCAATTTTGTTAGGGAGGTATATTAAATCATTATGGACTTTCCCTCCAAATTTGAGATTAATTGGATTTTTCGTTTGGGAGTTATAGCTTTTACAATATTTCTTAAAGTAAATGGGTAATCTTCAAATTGTATTAAATGTCACGATTCCTAATATGATTCCTTTAATCTGGCGCGTGTGTTTAGGGCCGTCAGATCTAGATCTTACGGTGATGAGCTTGTCTTCCAGCTCACGTCTGGTTAGGAAAGCAAGGACAGAGCTTCGAGTTTCTTTGATTGATTTCCTTATCAACCAATGAGTGTGCAAACTCGAAAATATGTTGTAATTGTTCGTGAGTTTATTGTGGACAGATTAATCCTAGGTTTTTCCTAGCTTGGGGGTCTCTAGAAGAATCCCCTAAAACCTTAAGTCCCTGTCATCTGTGTGCCATAGCCACAGGCTATATAAGGGGGTGGTTTCCCTCTGGGAGAGGAGTCACAGCTCCGTGATATGAAGTAGGACCCCCAGGACAAGTTTCTTTCGTCAATTCCCTCTCTCGATCCCTCCTGTATCTCAGACCTTTTCGGCTTGCCGCCGGGAAAACTCTTGTGGCGTATCGGTGGCTCTGGCCACCGCTAGAGTGCTTAGGACCGCCGTAGGTGGAGGACCGGTTTCGAGCAGGGAAGGAACCCTTGCGACGGAAGTCAACTAGGCAGTTGACCGTCCCAGAAGGCTGGCTCACGAAACATAGAAGAGCGGAGGAGGAAGACGACTCGGGAAAAAATACCCGAGTGCCCCTGGCACGAGTGCAAGATGGGAAGGGCAGGGAAGTCTTTCCCCACCCCCACATAGGGTCGGTCCCCTTGGATGACGTGGCGTGCCACCATTGGCCATAAGGTACCTTTATTTGCAAAATTTCTAGAAATTAATTGGTAGCCCTGATGAAAATAAGTTATACATGAAAATTGATCAGAAAAACGTGAGGAAGCCAATAAAAATATAATTGGAACCTGATATTGCTTGCAATTGAAAAAGTACACAAAGTTATCACCTTTGATGTAGTAAATTATGAGGAAACCCTAATTTTATATGGAACTCGTTTTTAATGACTCTTTTAGGATGATACTAACCTATTAAGAATAAAAGGGAGAGTTAATCTTGAAAAAGAGGCTTCATGCTTGTTTTAGGGTTAGAAACCCTAATTGGAGAAAATATGGGTTTTAATGGGTTAAATCCGAAAAGATAATTATAGAACTGAGTTTTCATAATAAAATACCCTTAAGTTGGTGATTAAAGTTTTCTAGTGGATAAAGGGGGAATTAATACTAAATGGAATACACTTATGAATTAAATCATGATGAAGTATGAATTATCAATTCAAAGGAAACTAAAGGTGGTAATTGAGTCTAATGATCTTGAAGTAACTTAAAAGAGATAAAGATGGTAGTTTTAGTATAGAAGATAAGTAATGGACTTTAATTGTGCCTATGATGTTGGAATTAGGGTTTGTGAAATAAGAAGGCATTAAATGTGATAAAAGTATTATGGGGGATAAAACCCTAATACAACCCTAATGTGATCTAGAAAGCCTAAGATGGAATCCAAGTCTATCTTTAGAATGTTTTGGATAAACTATAACACTTGGATCGCATGCATTAATTTCAGGATATTGTTGATTGCTTGTTGATTTATTCTTTATCCTTTTTGCTTGGACAATCAAGTTGCTCTGGATCAGGTATGTGGTTAATTATGAATAACCGCCTTAGTTTCCCACGGATTTTCTAGATGGTTAATCGCATTGAATGTAAATTACCTGTTGGATGTTCATACTTGCAAATCATAAAGTCACTATGATTATCACATTAAAAAAAATAAGAGTATGTATTCTCGCACCTACATGCCACCCTGATGGATGATGCCAAAGGTCAGGCCCAGATGGGTAGACCAATGGACACCTTGAGTGGTGACCCCAGGAACCAAGCTCGGGAATGAGAAGGTGGCCTATGATATTGCATGACTAGTGGGAACCATGAGGGGTGACCCCCAGGCACCAAGCTAAGGATTGAGAAGGTGGCCTTAAGTCATTGGCAAAGGGCACCCTAAGGTGGGTATGCCAGGGTTAGGGCAAAAGTAGTGGAGGATGTCATACTGAAAAGTGTAAATTGGCTTGTTAATTAATTTGATTGTGAATATTAAATTGTTATCCATATTTGCAAGATTTTGATTGTTCCCACATACCAGTATATTTCGATATACTGACTGACGTTTTGTTTGTCGGCATTTTAGGAACAACAATTGAAAGAACAAACAGTAAAATGACACATTATGGAAATGAGAAATAAAGTGCAAGGAGGATTAGATAGAATAATTTAAGCTCTGGATAGATAGATTTCCAAGTTTTCAAAGGTAAGCAAAGTTTTAGTTTTATACCAAATTCCAGTTAGTTAGTAGAATTTCATAATTGTTATTGATTATTTGTCGAACCTTTGATCCTGTTAATTGGATAACGGCACTGACCTTTCGGTCTCCCTTAATTGGGGGTTACTGGGAGGCGGGGTCGTTACAATTGTAAAGCCCAGACCCACTACCCAAGGCTCTAGTAGAGTTTTAGGAATGATGACTGGCCCCACAGACCAACACTAGCCTTAACTGTACGTCTTAATCTCACTCACGTGCAAGCCAGGATCAACTTCCCGACTGGTCACCCATCCTAGTACTACTCCAAGCTGAGCACGCTTGACTGTGGAGTTCTTTAGAGATGGGCTCCCAGAAAAGGAGGTGCACCTTGGTGATATGGGTAGTCCAATCATTCCTTATAAGATCATTTTATCTGAGGCCTCAAATCTTAGGATGTTACAATCTCCCCCACTTGAGACTCTTGACGTCCTCATCAAGGATCAACTATATGACCTCATAATCTGACCCCATTTCAGTGCAGACCCAGAATGGCCCATGGGCACCCAGCTCCCGATCACGGAATACCAGCGCAAGGGTGGCTATGTCAACCATGGATAGCCCTTTCCTACATGCCTGGACTGCACGGCTCAAAACTGGCATGCCACATGCCCATGTGGGCCCCACCTACTGGAGGGGTTACGGCTCTGATACCATTTATAAAGCCCGGACCCACTACCCAAGGCTCTAGTAGAGTTTTAGGAATGACGACTGGCCCCACAGACCAACACTAGCCTTAACAGCACGTCTTAATCTCACTCACGTGCAAGCCAGGATCAACTTCCCTACTGGTCACCCATCCTAGTACTACTCCAAGCTGAGCACGCTTAACTGTGGAGTTCTTTAGAGATGGGCTCCCGGAAAAGGAGGTGCACCTTGGTGATATGGGTAGTCCAATCATTCCTTATAATATCATTTTATCTGAGGCCTCAAATCTTAGGATGTTACATGTATGCCCTTTTATCGGTGCAAAAACACAACAATACATCTTCATCCACCCCTAAAGTCAATATGTGACCTTCTCTACAACCATTTCAAACCATGAAAATTAGCCACTCTCAATGCTCTGATTCTATGACACTCAATAAAGTAATCCTTAGCCCACAAATCAAGGTTGTAAACAAAATTTGAGGACTTGTGCTACAAGTCAAGTACATGAATCCACACACCCACTACACAATGCAAACAAGTTAAAGTTTGGATTGTATATTTGAAAACATAAAGACTAAATAAACCAATCTAAAATATCATTTGGAAAATTATATATGGAAGGAGTAGCACTAAACTCAAATACATTACATGAATGGATCAATGATCTCAAAAGGAGTAACTAATCTAGTTTGTTGTTCGTTTCTTTTTCTATATATGACATTACTACATTTTTATTTCCTTCTCCCTTCTACAGATCCTAACCCCTTGATCCAACTAACTACACTTCATATTCCCAACCCAAATCAACATCTCAATTCTGTCTTTCTTCTATCCAAGGCATGCCCTCATCAGACTCAACACAAATACCCATTAGAACATGTAATCAAATACCAAGTTGTAGAGTTTCCATTTTCTTCTCCCTATTATGGCTCATTCTCACATGTTCACAATCTTCTTTCCTCCTTAACTTGCTACTATTCTCCATCTCCACCCAACAAAATGTTGAAGCCTTTGTCACTTAAACCGTACCCCAGTTTTTTTGACCTCATCTCTAACTGTAACATATATAGTGCCCCTCTTCCCTTCCCCCTTGCTTCATTTTACCCAATCAGCCTATATTACTCTATTCTTACAACATTAAAGGACCTAGACCCTCCATTGCATAACCCCATTGAAGACTACAAGCTTAAAGGTGGTTTAAACAGTTATTACAGGGAGCGACATGGGTCTACGTTAGTCAGAACTAATGTAAATTATTTATTGAAAAATGAGATGATTATGGATTGGATATTTTTAATCTCTCAACTTAAGGATCCAATCCTTAGGTAACAAACAGAATATCACTTGGTATTTATGTTTGTTGACTTTAGTAATTTAAAATTCAAAGTATTGATGTTGAAAACATTGCCAATTTGAGTAAACATGGTGTAGTAGGAGATCAATGATCTACAGTTATCTTCCAATTTTAGAATAAAATAACGAGACAACAATTGGTACACATTCTTCAATCTTTTTAACTAAAATAGTACTTGTGACCTATTGTACCGTATTGTTTCTTCTGTTGTATGTAACCTGCACTAAACACATATTCTGTCAAGTTATCTAAATGGGATTCCCTCTTGAGTGCTAACATCCTCTGAATGTTGATAACCTTGATGTTCATCAAGTTCTCAAGATGATAAGAGAAGCTTGTTCAAAAGAAAATATGATTATGTGTTGTAATCAATTAGAATATTTTGTTACAAAAATACTAAGAGTTACATAAACATAAATCCCATTCGTGACCGACTAAAGATAAGTTTGACTATCACCCCTTGTGTATATATGATGATCTATATGCAAAACTAGATGTAAATGTTATATTCTTGATTTTAAAATGAGCCTCCATCCCCATAAACCATAAAAACATCTCATTTTTGTTGCATATGTTTTAAACATTTTTTGACATGAGTCAACATGATTATTACAAATTATAGTTGAAAGCCTAATTGTCTCATAAATTTTACCTTTACGAATAGGAGTGCATGATTGCATGAGTCTCTCCAATTTCACCACCATACTTTGAGAATTAATTTTTACATACTTGTGGGGTTGAAGATAAATTTGTGTGTATACCTATTACATGTGTGTTTTCCTATCAACTTAGAAATAAAAATTAAAGCACTATGTATAAACGCATTACTAAAATAAAAAATGACTATGTTGCTAATGATTTATAAGGTATAGAGAGTGGTTCCTAAAACTACTTCTTACATTATAAGATCTATATTCACCATGCTATTTATAGAAATGTGTGAGTTTCTTTTGAGTAAACATGACTAATTTAATAAGAAAATTGAAATGTGTTAAAATGTCATCAGCAAAATAGTCAGGCTTTGTAACTGATGAAAACTTCACATCTATTGTTGTGTCATATGACTCCCTGATCCGCCTAACCACACTTCATAGTCACTACCCAAATCAACCCACACTCTTGCCTTTTTCTCATGGGATTCATGGAATGTCCTCATCAGACTCGACACATATCCCTACTAGAATATTTAATAAAATACCAAGATGAAAAACTTCCATTTTCATGTCCCTATTGTGACTCATTCTCCTATCTTCACAATCCTTTTATCTCCTCAACCTATCACTATCATCCATTTCCACACATAAAGGCTTTGAAGTCGTCTGTCTGAAACTCTATCCTAGTCTTCATGACCTCACCTCCAACTCTACAACATGTAGTGCCCCTTTTCCCTACCTCATCTCTTAATTTTATCCAATCAAGCTATAATTACTCCCATACTCAAATACTTACAAGTTATATAAGTGCGACGACACAAGGCCTCTAATTTGAGGGGGCCCAAAATAAAAGACTCAATTTCATTAAAAAAATCCAACTAATAAAACATGTCTGGCTATGCATTCAAACTTCTATTTAAAATTTGAATTCAAATATCAATGAATTTGGGGAAACTATTGTTGTCTTTTTGGTTATGACACACTTATATTTTGATGATGTAAATATTTTCCATTTGTTTCACTAACATGTGCATTTAGTGTTCCAATTGATCAAGAAACTTAGTCAAGATCCAACAATAAAGAACATTCTATGGCTTGTTGGCGATTCAGTCTGATGCGTCAGTGGAAGTTTCGTTCTACCTCAGAGTCATACTCTTGTTCAGGGGAGAATCCACAGGTTTGCATACACGTTTTCTACCTGAGTAGAAGAAAAATCACACTTTAGATGGTATGGACAAATGATGGAATCAAAAAGATATGAACTAGCAAGTTGATAAATGAAATTAAAATGTTTCATTGTCCCCAGCAACGATGCCAATTATTGATGGAGCCTCCACTCGCATGAAGTTGCATGCACCACTAAAAATCCTAGAGATAGTAAGTCTCTAAGTTTAGCCTTGTGTGTGCTATAATAAGATCTCCACCCATGTACGCCAAGGTACGTGGAAGTCTTATCATAGTACCGTTGAGGGTCGAATCCACGAGACAACGGTCTTGTTAAGGATTAATAAGATGGAAAACGTTATAATTCTACTTATCTACTCAAGAGTTGATATCTAGATCGAAGAGTTGATTTCATGATTAAACTAATATGCAAATGTAATTTAAATGGAAGGAAAGTAAACTTAAGGTTGTAGACAATATTTAGAAACCACTAGGATGTGATCGAGTTTCACCACCACTATGCATGGATCATAACATACATCATAATAACATGGCTTGCAATAAGAGTCTAAACAGTTAGTATCTTTGTAGATTTAGCTTCCTTTCAGATAGCTAATTACGAGAAACGTGGGAGTATTGCAATGCCAGCCAACCCCAAACAAATGGTCACTTACTTTGCATCACTCCCTTTGCAAAGTGTGTTCCTTGACCTATCATAGTTGTACTTTCATACGTCAACTGATTCCATTTCATAGTATGAAAGTACAACGATGGAGGTGAATTTACGCCACTCCTTTAAAAGTGCTCCTAGATACCAAAACATATATATGGTGATTACATACATCAAGAACCAACATGCAATCAATAATCGAATCTAAAAGCACAAACATAGAAAATTCATACTAGCAAATAATAAGTAACGTCGGTTGGTGATAAAGAAACTAGCATTCATTAAATGATTGATGTTGAACTAAGAAGATAGTATTTTTCTATTGCAAACTCATGAATTACAATGCATGGAATGAAAACATGGGTAGCAAGGCTACTCCCCGCACCCTAGTGTATGGAACTACTCGCTCATGGCAAGAACAAAGAAGGAGATAGGAGAGGATAAGGAAAAGATCATCTCCACGTAGGAGGGAGGAAAGTCAACCCCTTGGAGTAGAGAACAACTATCTTCACACTACATGGTTGCCTTGGTGATGAATCCTTCACTTCCCACCTTCTATGTCGATGAGAGAGATAGTAGGCTTATGGATGGAGTGTGGATCTTAGACCGATGGCCTTGGGGTGAAGAATGGAGGATGAAGTAGCTCTCGAACAATGGAAGAAGCCTTTGGGCATCCTCCCTCCAATGAGAACCCCTTAAGTCCTATTTATAGGTTCCAAGGGGGTCTTGAACGGTCTTGAGATTGTTTGGATCTTCACGGTCTAGAGACCATTTGGATCCTCATGGTCTTGGGACCGGTAGCCTCTCATTCGGTCTTAGGATTGATGAGTTTTCATTTATTCTTGGGACCGATAGGCCTTCACTCGGTCTTGGGACTGTTTGGCCTTCACTCGGTCTTGGGACCGTTTGGGTCCACACGGTCTTGGGATCGTTTGGGTCCTCTCAGTCTTGGGACCGGTTGGACCTTCACGGTCTTAGGACCATTTTGGTTGATACTTTTGCAATTTTTTTTGGTTTATCTATATGAAGAAAAGAGAAATATCAGTTTATTGGTATATTCTCAATAAAGCTAGAAGGTTAAATATTTAATCTAATTTATCTAAGAAAGAGTATGGAAAACTAAGAAAAACGAGTAAGATAACATCACAAAATGGGAGGTTATCATCCTTCCTTTACTAAAAGAGTTTAGCCCTAAATTCTCAAACTATGTGAGAAGTAATGGATGTGTAGTTCAATGGTTGAATATCCATGTAATAACCTTAATCATGGAAGAATATGACCCATATGCTCATATTAATGAAATTTTATAATCCATGACAAGTGTCTACTATATTTTCCTTTTCATATAATTTTAACTTGTGAAGTGAGGTTAATGACACAACTCTGTGAATATATATGAGGGTGGTGATAAGCCTTGTTGGAATAAAGGGAGACAACATTTGTGTAGAAATCAAATAAACAAGTCCAATGATATAATTATATCTAACTAATGTTGTTCAAACCTAAATCTCTCTCAAGAAGGTGGGAATTGGTGTGATTAGGGTTGGTGATGTACCCATGAGGTGAAACCCTAATATGCTACATGTAAAGAGTGTTGACCCTAATTCTAAGGGCAGGTCATATCATTGAATGAGTATGAATAGAAAGCATGATATTTTTCCTCTCTTAAATTACATAACTTTAACATAATGGGTTAATTGGGTGTTATAACTTGTGAGTACTATGAAGATGGTTAACTAATATTAAGCTTTGGATATCAAAACTTGGTAAGGGAACACGGGAGGTATGAATATGTGAATGTGCATACTTAGTTATATTGTCTAATTCTTAGCCTCACACACTCCAACTTATGGGAGGTAGTGCATGTTAGAGATTTGAGGTAGAATGATGGTTAGGGACCTTATGTGAAATCAGTTTGAAGCCTAATCCTAAATTAGAGATCTTATAATACATTTCTTGCTTTAGTTAAAGGTGTTTAATGTGTTTTAACATATTCTCTCTGTAAATATAATGGCTAACGGTTATTATGGCAAGTACATGGGATGTGGCATGAGTGATGTGACATGAGTAATACATATATGCTCAATTAGGCATGATGAGATATCCATGAAACACAAGTGGGATGTGGTGGGTCTTAGGACCTGGTAATGTCTTAGTTCCTAGATGAGGTGATATCCTCTGGTACTTGAATGAGGGATTGATATCCCATGATAATATGTTGATGAGGATAGCCTTGTGGCTGGAAATCATACAGTGTTATGAGATGATGAGAATCAATTTACATTTTAAACAATGATATCTATTGTTGTAATACTATGCTCTTTCTTTTGAAGGATTTGTTTGTGGTTTATACATTTTTACTTGATTGATGCTAACAAACACTTTAATTGGTCAAAGTAATCAAGTGGAATCTAATCATGTTTCTTGCCATGTGTCATAGATTCATTCCGCATCAACATTTATTGAATGGTGAAATGAGTTTAACTCGGAGCACATTTTTTTAAATATGCGGGGGTGAGGATGAATATCCCCTTACGTCCAGGTTATACAGGATTGACTGTGGGCCATACCCTGATAAGAGTGTCGCTTCAGGTCGTAGCTCGATGATATGTGATATAGGATTGGTTGCGGGATATACCCTGATAAGAGTGTGGTTGTGGGTCGTAGCTCAGTTTCACTAGCGACGTGACCTGTACCAAGGCGGGCTAGATTTGTACAGTTGTTTGACTAATGATGTCACTGCCAATATTCTCGTACTGACCGAGGGGGTGAGGTCGTGGATTCCGAATCTTCGTTTAGACCTTGTATGACACCGATTTTGACTTAGTAGTGGTTGGTTGGATTTGGGTGGTACAACTCAAATCCTCAGGGCATAATATATATGTAATCAGCTATGTATTGTACATGTATAATATCAAATGTGAGAACATTGGATGAAGCCTTGCCTTGATTTTATATTGTTTAGTTTATAATAGTCATACATGTTCTTCATATTCATTTTAAATTATTAGACGTTCTATTACTCATTGGCAAGTGCATATTACTCTCTATTTACTTCATCCATGAGATATATGCCATTTAGTTAATTCTGTTCAACCTGTTTAGTATGTTAATCTATCTAGTTAGTTATTTGTGATAATAATAGAGTTGGCGAGAGTTATATCTATCATTGGGACTGTTGTCTCACCTCATTGGTTAAATAACTTTTTAGGTGGAGGTGCATGCTGAGTTAAAGATCATGTGACTGAGGACATAATACGAGGAGAAACTACACCTGGTGAAACATGGTATATGGATAGTGTCTAGTAATAGAGTCATATATGTCGTTCTTATACACTCAGGTCCTTGGGGTGTTCTCGATGTGTTTTGTAGACATGATGACCAATACATGGTTTCTAGCATATATGCCTTTGATGGTATGTATATACATGAGGAACTGTTATTTATGTAACGGGTTAATTGGAATATGATGATGTAGCACCTTGAATATATGTTATGAAATGCAACTATTGGCTCTTGTGTAATAATTCTCAGCTCATGTTGCTTGTTGTAAAACGGTTTTAATTTCCTTTGATTTTCGGTAATCTGTTGTTTATGGTTAATCATGGTTTAAGTTTTGAGTAATCTCGCTTTGTGTGACAAAGGATGTCACAAACATTGTAGATTGCTTAGCCTGAAGGACAAATTCTACCTCTCCCAACATTATAATTACCAACATTTAGTCTATCCAACATCTCAACAGCCCATTGCCAAAAGTGGGATATGCGAAGCCCGTTCATTGGCCCTTGCATTGCAAAAAATATTCAAGTGTCATCAAAAAGATGAACCCAATTGCATACTATGAGCAAAGAAGATGGAAGTAACTGGATCAAGTAGGCATATATGAAGACTTCTTGTCTTAAGGTATTGTTGTTTCATTTTCATATATGAAGAATATTTTAGCCTTGTTTTTATATTTAATTATTCACCTTCACAAGTGGATGTCCTCTTGAGAAGTCGACTTATTTCTCACAAAAGTGGACCCACTTTAACTAGTCACTCAAAATTTGCTCCATATAATAGGACTGATGTATAAAAAGTTGGTCAACTTCTAGATTAATTGTGCAACTTTGTTCCATCGAGTTGTCATCCATCTAACATGTCAGCATATGCTACCAACAAGGGATCCAACCACTAGAGAAGTCATTTTGAGTTGTATGGATAACTTCTCACAAGTTGATATGACTAGCATCGACTAACATTGTTGATGATAACACACATGCCGGTTTGACTTATCAACAAGTCAAACGTTAATTGATCATAGTCGGACCACAAGATATCCACTCTTACAATAATCCCAACCATTTCAAATTAGAAACAAATATAATTATATAAATTTTATGTGTTATAATCTTTTCAAGATACTTATTTTTTCATCAGAAATATTTATTTTGAGCTTATCCTCCTTACAAACCTTAATGTGGGTTGAAACTAGTCATAAACAAATTAAATTATATACCTCCTTTCCCATTTTCACAAGATTTAGCTTGGAATCTATCCAAATATTCCATCTTATCACTTTAGGTATTAATTTGAAATTATCCTCCAAATTAATTAATTATATTAGGATTTTAACTTGTAGGGTTACGAATCAGCCAAGTGTAGATGTATTACATGGACGTTTTCAACTAATTGGACATGTGAATTGATATAAACCAAGGTCTAACATGGAGTATTTTAACTCAGCAAGTTGCTTCTCGACTGATCAATAATTCGCCTTTTCTTGTTGTTTATAATGTTTTAGTGTCACAAAAAGTGTCTCTAATCTATGAGGTAGTGATCTCCGATATAGCTCATGGGTCTTACATCTACTATCATCTTTATTTACCCTAATGATTAATTGAGATTGGAAATGGTTCATGTGCTTTGTGATGGTAGAGAAATCCATGTACATGAAATTCATCAACTTTTTGACATGTGGTGCTTTTTTCGTAGGATTTTATCACTCATAGAAGTTCATGAGCTTTGCCTATAAGATTGGTCGCATTATTATCCTTTGACACATGATGGAACGAAAATGATAAAACCATTGTCACACCCTTCCCGTTGTCTTCTTTTAAAATATATTTTGATATGTATGACGTAAAAGAATACCCAGTGGCATAAAAGAAAAAAAGAAAAGCAACGCAATGTCCCAAAAAGGGGTCTTCACCAAGGAGACCCCATATCACCCTATCTTTTCTTATTCTGTGCAGATGTTTTCTCCTATTTGCTTATCAAAGCTATTGATGATGGGCTTATCCATGGGGCTCAAGTTTCCAAGGGAGGGCCCGCTATCTCCCATCTTTTCTTTGCTGACGACAGTGTTGTGTTCGCAAGAGCAAATCCGGCGGAGGCTTCTCTGATAGCTGACTATATCAGCAGCTATGAAAGAGCTTCAGGGAAGAAGATTAATATGATCAAGTCAGAAATTTCTTTCAGCAAGAATGTCTCAAATGATAAGAAAGGGGAGGTTCTCAAAAAGTTGACGATGAAACAGGTGGAGGTGCATGATAAATATCTGGGGCTGCCTACGATCATAGGCAGATCAAAGAAGCTAATTTTCAAAACTTTGAAGGACAAAATGTGGAGCCGTCTCAAGGGGTGGAAGGAGAAATATCTTAGTCAAGCGGGCAAAGAAGTTCTTATAAAGTCTGTTGTCCAAGCCCTCCCTATGTATATGATGGGTATATTCAAGATCCCCCAAAATATTGTTGATGGCATGACCAGGATGATTGCTAATTTCTGGTGGGGTTCCTCAGACGGGCACAAACGAATTCATTGGGCATCGTGGGACAAAATGTGCAGGCCTAAATACAGAGGTGGTGTTGGTTTCAGGGATCTCAACATCTTTAATACTGCTATCTTGACCAAGCAGGCCTGGCGTCTCTTCTCAAACCCCATGTCCTGGGTTAGCAAAGTTCTTAAGGAAAAATATTTCCAAAATTATTCTTTTATGGAGGCGTTCAGAGGTCATGACCCTAGCTTTACCTGGCATAGCATAGGGGGGCTAGGGCCCTTCTGAGGGAGGGGTTGAGATGACGGGTTGGGTCAGGTGATAATATTAGAATCTGGGATGATGAGTGGCTCCCCACTAGCAAAGGCAGCTGCTTGGATACTCTGTTCAGAGATTGCTCGAAAGAGTGGAAGGTTGTTGATATTATTGACAAGAATACCAATTGATGGAGATATGATCTGGTGGGTGACATCTTCACCTGTGAAGACAAGGATCAGATTTTGGCTATGCCCCTATGTGGGAACTGCGATGATGGGTAGTATTGGTTCTTGACTAAAGATGGGACCTATTCTGTCAAAATGGGGTATTGGTTGGGCTTTGAAGGACCTGATCACCTAAGCACCCACTTATCTTCTGAAGATGAGAAACTATGGAGAGATATTTGGAACCTGGATGCTCCACCAAAGTTGAAACATTTTGTCTGGCGCATGTGTCATGAGTTTCTGGCTACTGGCACAAAGATGGTGGCCAAGCACATCCGGGCGGAGCCCTGCTGTCAGCTTTGCCATGTTGAGGTTGAAGATATAGACCATGTCTTGTTTGAGTGCAGGTATGCGCGGGAGATTTGGAGATATAAGCAGCTGGGGGGGTCGTAAACAACAGACCTGCTACTAATTGTTTTAGCTACTAGCGGTGGCTGTTTGCTACCTTGACCAAGGGAGAGGTATTGGATGCTGTTACTTACTGTCTGTCAGCTTGGAAATGCAGAAATGACCACCTTTTCAACGCCTCCAGCCCTAATGGCATGCTTACTGCCTCAAGCTTGGCAAAATGGATCTCCTTGCCACTACTACAGAAATGGCTTATAATGTCACTTTTAAAGGCGTCAGTTCCATAAATACACCGACACCTAAACAATAAAGCGTTGGTTTATAAAATAAACCGACATCAATCTGTGAAGGGCGACTAGACACGGGTA
The DNA here is from genome assembly GCA_963693085.1 of Alisma plantago-aquatica. Taxonomy (NCBI): domain Eukaryota; kingdom Viridiplantae; phylum Streptophyta; class Magnoliopsida; order Alismatales; family Alismataceae; genus Alisma; species Alisma plantago-aquatica. The sequence goes on along the minus strand of OY856412.1, from coordinate 25,353,102 downwards.
TCACTTTTATTCGGTGTTGGTTCCTTAATAAAAAACCGACGCCTAAAATTAACCGCCAAATCCAAAATTTCCAGCGAAAAAAATTCCTCCAAAATTTAACATATGGCGTCGGTCATTAACTAATAAACCGACGACTAAAGGTTATTCGCAAAACAGAAATTGGGCACATTTTGATCGTCGGTTTTACAAAAATAACCGACACTTATGGGTTTTCCCACGCTATTCGCGGGAAATTTTTCACACCCTTTGAGCGTCGGATTTTTAAAAAAACCGACGACTATGGTCATTAATCGAGAACAAATTTTTTAATCGGCATATGTAGATAAATGTCGGTTTTTTTTCTAGTTAAAACCAACGATTATCATTGAGAACAGGTGTCAGTTTTTGTAGTTAACCGACACCTTTAGTTTAATGTGTCGGTTTTGTTTAATAACCGACACTGAATGTTAACTTAATAGCGCTTGAGCGAGCCTGACTTATCCCCTTTCTCTCTGTTTCATTGCAATCGGCTTAGGGTCTGGCGATTCCGGTGAGCAAGCAGACTCCCTCCGTGCCGCCGCACACCACCGCCATTCTCCTTGCTCACTGCCGCCGCCGTCGTTCTCCTTTCTCGTCACCGGCCACCTACTGCTCGTCGCTTGCTGGTCTCTGCTCCTCTGCCGCCGCCGCTCACTGCTCCAGCGGCCTGGTCTCCTGCTCTCCGGCGGCCTGCTCTCTTGCTGCTCCAGCGCCTCCGACGACCTACTCTCTTATTACTCCGGCCAACTCCGGCGGCCTGCTCTCTAACTGCTCCAACTCCGGTGCCACCTTCCTACTGCCTTCCGCCGCCGCCACAGCTTCCGCCGCTGCTCCGGCAAATCAAAGGTAATGGAACCACCTCTGTTTCTACGTGTGTGCTATGTGTGTGACCTGTAGGATTACCTTATAGTCTGGTCTCCATCTCTGTTTCTACTGTGGTTGATCCACTGGTTTCTATGTGTGTGCTATTACAACTAGGAGTATCGTACAGTCTGGTCTCCATCTTCTTTTATTGTATCCAATGTTGATTTCTGTAGGGTTCTTGTCTAACCCGACTCTAGTATTGGTGTCATTTTTACTTGATTAGTCCTTTAATACATTGTTAAGAGTGGATTTGATGTCTACCTGCATGGGAGTTGTGATCTTGAATCAATATATATTTTTCCAAAGTATTTAAGACATGACTTTGTGCCTAATATTAGATCCTCTAAGGGAGTGTTTATTTAAATTGAACATTGTATATGAAACAAAATATGATTGTCTAGTATTTTTTCAATGATCACTTCCATTATGGGTCTATCCAATACAACTTATTTTCAACAAATACATATATTGAGGAACATTGATATAATATTGCATTATGAATTATTATTTTTTATCAGTAGCACTGTGAATTATTGCATGTTTGAAACTATTGAATTCTTGATTTATTATTTAATAATTCTCTATAGATTAGGATTAACCATGTTTCCTGTAGTTTATACATATTTATTATATATAAGAATGACATCACATGTATTTGTTGGCCTAGAAACCCGTCCAAGATTTACTCATTAGGAGTAAGTCTTAGATAGTCCTCGGTTTGGGACTGTTCTTGAACACCTAATCTCACTTAGGATGTAAGTGTATAATGTGTATTGGGTTTTCAAGGAAATTTTGGTAGCATTTCCCCGTTTGTTCTCTAAGTACATATGTACTTGGAGAATAGCGGGGAAATGCTGCCAAAATTTTCTTGAAAACCCAATACACATTATACACTTACTAGTGAGATTAGGTGTTCAAGAATGGGATAGGTGGTACACATTTATTATATATAAGAATGACAACACGTGTATTTGTTAACCCTAGACCCTAATCTTGTTGTGAACTTTACAATGTGAATGTGAACTTTACAATGTGAATTACTTTACAATGTGAATGTGTACTTCACAATGTGAACTTTACAACTAGTGTTACTTTACAATGTGAAATTTATAATTTGAATGTGAACTTTCAGATGGCTGAGCATTCCCATGATGACCGTGTTGATGATCACCGTGAGGGTGAGGACGTGCTTGCACCGCCTGACAATGTAAGTTTTAAGAATATATCCCTGAGGTTTCTATCTATATGTTCATTTATAATTATATTATGTAAGTGTGTTTTTATCAAATTTTAGGTTGGTGATGTACCCCCCGAAGAAATTACAGCACTTGATGAGAAGCAAAAGAAAATTGAGAAAGTGAGGGGCATCACAATGATGAACAAGTTAATACAGCAAAGGGGCAATGGACCCAAATTGGCTGTGGATTTTGATCAGGCAGGAAATTCATATGGAGTGAACCGCAACTCATTTGTTTCATATCTTGGGGTTCTTACTCGCAGCCATTGCAGTCCTATCCTAGAATCATGGCATAAAGTTTCTAAGGGGAAGAAAAACCACATATGGAAGGAACTATGTGTGAGTTATTATTATTTGTAATTCTATTTGTGTAGATTACTAATTTTTAGGATACTAGTTAATAGCAATTCTATTTAATTTGCAAAGCATATTTGATCTGGATGAAAAGTTGCATCGTAAATGTGTGATGCAACGTTGTGGGAGGGTCCTAAGGAACTATATTACCAATCTCACCCGAGATTACATACACGATGCTGAGAATAGGTTCTTGATTGATTCCAATTCTAGACATTGATCAGTATTTCACTAACTCTACACTAATAATTTTTTTTTGTATTCTCTTTGAAAAATAAATATAGGAAGAAGGAAGCACACAACAATGGAACTACTTGGACCCCAAAGAATGGGAGGAGTTTGTTACCCAAAGAAAAATAGATGAATTCAAGGTATTAAGCGACACTCCCAATTTAATTAATATACGTTTTTATGTATTCACCTATTCAGAATTAACCTTTAGTGTTACTAACCAAATCAATGTGCTAACTAACTAGGCTATCAGCAATGCTCAACGAGCAAGGCGTGCACTGAATGTGCACGACCACACAATGGGTCCAAGAGGATATGCAGGCGTTCGCCAAAGACTACAAGTTGAGTCTACTCAGCCTACTGCTACTCAAGAGATTGTAGAGTCCTCTACTGTTGCTCCCGCACCTCTGCCTCGTCATGTTATGTGGATAGCTGGGAGGCAAAACAAGAAGGGAGAGATACTGAAGCCCGCAACCGCTGAGGAGGCTGCAAAAATGGTAAAAATCAAACTCTTAGAGCAATCTATCGATATTGATTATTGTTATGTTTTCTTACGAATTTTTGTTGATGGTGCTCAGCGGGAGTTGCACGAGCAGAGGAAGGAAGGCAAGTTCATCCCTCAGGGCACAAGGGATGAACTGACAGTTGCTCTGGGTAACCCATAGCATCCTGGATGTGTAAGGGGTGCAGGCACTGGTGTGGGCATCAAAACGTTCTTAGCGCAAACCTGTCCCAAAAGTGGGACTTTCACAAGCTGAGGTAACTTATTCTTATTTTAGAACGTTATTGTGAAAGGGAATTCAATAATCAGAAACTAGCATTTCTTTTATCCATGTATAGGTAGATTCCTTAATTGATAGGAGAGTCGAGGAAGTAGTTGATAAAATACTCCAAGAAGCATTTAACAAGTGGCAGGCGTCTCAGACTGCCACTCAGACAGTATCTGTGGCGAACCTCTCTTCTCCTACTGCTCGTACTGTAGAGGTTGGAAGTAATCCTATAGACCCACAACCTAGCACGTCCTATGTAAGTATTTTTATGGCATATATAATAGCTAGTATGTTCAAGATGATATGTTTGTGTATATATGCATATAACATTGTTTACGTAAGTTTGTAGGGGTTGAAGCCATGCCGACTACAAAGTGAAGGATATGTCGTTGCAGATGCATCGGCTTACCCACCCCTTAAAGGGTGCATGTTTCATGGGAGTCCAGTACCAGATGGCATGGTACGTGTGAGCCCCATACATATACTCACTGACTGGACGAATCTTGCACTACCTCATGCACACCCAGATGCTGAAACACTTGGTGAGGCAGTAGGCGGAGTGATATTGTGGCCCGAAGCGGATGTCCTCTATACTGATATTGTATGATAAATTTTCATTACTTTAATTTGTTAGTGTGTGTGTGTATATATATATATATATATATATATATGAGTCAATTGATATGAAATTATATATACAGGTACAAAAGACGAGACCCGCTACATCTCGGCCTCCACCTCCTCGACTACCAAGTTGGCTTCCAGGGGACCTACACGCCTCGATAGGTCCTAATTGTAGGAGTGTGGCAGTATGGATCGGCGAACATAATCTAAATTGCCCTATAAATGTTACTATTCCGGAGAATGTTGCAGGTAAATCATACGATAACAATCTATTTATACAAGTTTAGCATACATATTAATGCATACGTAATAGAAGTTCTGGATACATATTTATGCAGGTCAAACATTCGGAAATAACATATTTATACAAGATATTTTGGAGTTGTTTAGTTATGAATAGATGAACACATCTATGATAGAGCTGTGGATATGGTGAGATTAATGCATACGGCAATCTGGTTTATACATTCATATACCTTGTTTTATATACGGCAATCTGGTTTCTTATATATTAATACATATTAATTCATACGTAATACATGTTTTGCAGCCACTTATACAATACATGTACAGATTTTGGGTTTTCCCATGTGGGATTTTTGGTTCCATCTTTGATTAGTCTTGTAGATACAGACCCTTCTTCAGTTACTTCATACTGATGTGATGCTTTTGAATATTTTGGTAAAAATAATAAGACGGTGATAATAGCTCCATTCAATGTCGAGTAAGCTTACTTTGCTTGTAATTTGGACTTAAGCAAATTACATTTTTATTGCGGATATTGAGTTATTAATTTTCTACTTTCTTACATGTAGTGCTAAGCATTGGGAGTTATTAGTTATTGTCCCCAAGACATTCACCGTCTATTATCTACATCCTGCGGGGAGTGAGCTGGATGTATTATATGGACATGCAATTAAAAGACCATTATTTTCGTGAGAAATATTTTATGTTTTTATATCTGTTAACATCTATTACTGCATTATTATTTAATTATGCAATTTAATGTATTACATTAACATATATAGGGCTTTACAAGAGTACAAAAAAGCTAGAGGAAAGGTCCCCAGGAAAAAAAAATCTGACACTCATTTGGGAGAATGTGAAAGTAATTTCCCGACTCCAATGTATATATTATTTATGTGAACTGTTCTTATTTGTATTTTTGAATATTTTGTATGTTTCAATTTATAGTGTGCTACACAAGACAACGGCTGGGCATGTGCCTACTATGTGATGCGATTTATAGACCTAATCATCAAACACATCATATTGGAAATCGATAACATACAACAAGTATTATACATAGTCTCATTAGATAATATGAAATATATGAATCTTATTATCTATTATTATAATTATGTATGTACGTCATTCTCTTTGTAGGTCTTTAAAACTGAGGACTTCAACACATGTGCAAAGCGTTTCGATGTACATGCTCCCTATACGAGAGATGAATTAGATGTTGTAAGAGAAGATTGGGCAAAAGCCCTGCAAAGAGTGGGACTTTTTTAATATAATTTTGCTGACAATGATGACAACGATGAATAAAGAATAACTTTGTTCTCATAATTAATTTTGTGTGAATGTGAATGAATTTTTATGAATTGTCATATGTGTGTGAAAATCATCAATACATGAATGTTTCTACATGTGTCTGAATGTGAAAAGAGATGAAATAAATGGAACTGCAGGTTGCTACTGGTTTCTACATGCGTGTGACAAAAAAATAATATGAATTAAATATTCTTATACATGAGTGTGAATCACATATATATAATATTGTCCATCATGTTAATTTTGCAGGTTTGTGGCCTGTTGTTGGCTGATATCAATGGATGTCGTAAAACATGCAGTTCATAACTGAATTGTAGGTTTCTCATCCTGCGACCAGCCACAGCAGGTCTGCAGACTGACAGAAAAAAAAATCAAAATATAGGCGTCGGTTATTTGAACAAAACCGACACCTATGTTATACGGCGGCGGTTTTCCACCTAAAATCGACGTCTATGTGACCAGGTACCACGGCCGTGCTGGGAAGCACGGCCGTGGTGGCAGGCAGGGGATAGGGCGTCGGTTATTATCACAAAACCGACGTCGGTTCAGATGATGTGGCGTCAGTTTCTCTTAGAAAACCGACGCCTATAGTCCCTTTGTTGGCACATTTTCGGTGACGAAAAACGTTTTGGCGTCGGTTGGGATCCGACGCCGAAGGTGTCCTCCTTTAGCGGCGCCCACTTGGGTGTCGCTTTGAAACCGACACTAAAGAGCTAAAATAACCGACGCTAAAAAGCTTTTATGTAGTAGTGTGCACTCGGCCCATAGAGTCATCTCATATGCCCCTGCTGCCCCTGTTTCAAGGTCTAATATAAGATGGCGTCCGCCTTTACTGGTTGTTATGAAAGTTAATGTTGATGTTGAGCTCTTGTGTAATTATGCCACCAGTTTCGGGGTGGTTATAAGAAACCATGAGGGCCGGTGTGCTTTCATGGCAGCTAAGACTGTTTTGGGTGTCTAGGATATCCACACAGCTGAGTGCTATATTTTGCTCTTTCAGGCCTCTATAGCTAAAAGACAGGGACTCTCCAGAGTCATCTTCGAATCTGACGCTACAAATGTCATCCGCCAAATATCAAGCTGCGCTAGGGGCCCTAGTCAACAAATGCAAATCCTGAAGTAGGTCGATGTTGCGGCAAAGTTTTTCAGATCAGTCAGCTTCTCCTACACGCCTAGAGAGGGGAATAGAGTTGCTTATCATGTAGCTAACCTTGGCTTAGTGTAAATTCAGATTGTCTCTGGTCCGAAGGTTTCCCCAGTTCATGATGAAATCCTTGAGTTGGATGTTGAAATATAAGTATCATCTTTCAAAAAAAAAAGAAATCTCATCGCCCTTCCCTTTCCTCCTATGTTCCCTATACCAAATCGAGATCTGAACATTCAGCAGCCGTAAACAAAAAGAACAGTTAGCAGCGGTCGCTGAGTTTCGTTTTTGAAACTTCCATCTCGTCCCAACCAAAAACGAAATGCGCGAGGGTTCCAAAACCCCCGTGCGTGGCCAGCAGCAGCCACAAAGGGGCTTCGACCCATATTATATTAAGCTGGACCTGGACCGTTATGCCAAACTAATTAAATTCAGTCATCGGAGATGAACAGCTTTTTAAAAGGGACCTTTCGCGGCCGACGTTCAGATTTCCGGTAAAGTTTAACCTGAGTTACAAATTTAACCACAACTTGACAAAGGATGATTGAACATTACAGCCTCTAAAATTCTTTTTCTGACTATAAATTTACTGTTTTCACTGCCTGATTAATCTTTACATGTGTGATTTTCAACCCCATCGACGACATTCAGCTCAATCCAACCCATTGTCCCCTCCAAGTCCTCTAAATTGAACTTTTCATCGAATAATCAAGCAGTCCATCCCTTGGAGAAAAATCAGGGACAGAATTCATAAAATGGTTATATTATAGGAAAATGGGAACCTAAGCAGAAAGCTGATCTTTGATCCCAAAATTTTCACCAAAGTAGTAAGTAGTTGTATTGTCCTTCCACACGAGTTGTAGGAGTTGACGGGTACAACCAAACCTATCAAGCTTATGTATGATATTTTTGTATCCGCACTCGTCTGCCATTAACATCATCATCATCATCATCATCATCATCATCATCATCTAAGCCTCAATCCCAACTATGTTGGGGTCAGCTACATGGATCCTTCGTTTCCATTCAGCTCTATCATGTGTCATATTCTGATTGAGATGTAGAGATTTAAAATCTCTCTTTATAAACTCATCCCATGTTAATTTAGGCCTTCCTCTTCTTCTATTTATAGTGTTTGGCTCAATAGCATTGCTTCGTATAGGCGCACCAGTAGGTCTGTGTTGCACATGGTTGTACCATTTGAGTCGGTCCTCGCGCAACTTGTCATCAATGCTCGCCACCCCCACTTTATTCCTGATATAGTCATTTCTCAAGCAATCTTTTCTTGTCTTCCCACACATCCATCTCAGCATACGCATTTCAGCCACGTTCATCTTATTGAGACCTTGTTTCTTCACTGCCCAACATTCACTCTCATAGAGCATGGCTGGTCGTATAGCTGTTCTATAAAACTTACTTTTTAACCTGAGAGGGATCTTCTGGTCGCATAATACTCCAGTTGCACCACTCCATTTCAACCATCATGCAGTGATATGGTGACAAACATCATTTTGCACATCCCCGTCTATTTGAATAATAGAACCCAACTCGGCTACATACCAATGATTTCTGCAACTGCAGAGGTACTAATGAAAATCCGAATTGATCACTGGTTTTGGGCTCCTGGCTAGATATTTTACCCAAGAAATTGGGTTTCAATGAAAAAAAACACAATCATCAGGCTTTTACTATACACTAGCAGTGTGCATGTGCTAAGAACATGCATAACTTGTGATGGTTGGCATATAACACCTCACAAAAAACATGTGAAATCTAGAGTACTTTATAGGTATGATGGCTACTGTATTGTACATATGTTCATAACACCTCATAAAAGACACTTGATAAACATAACACATCACAAAAAATATGTGAAACCTAGAGTACTATGTAGGTATGATAGCTACTGTATTGTTCATATGTACATAACACCTCACAAAAAACATGTGAAACCTAGAGTACTATGTAGGTATGATGGCTATTGTATTGTTCATATGTGCACAACACTTCATAAAAGACACGTCAAACCTAACGCATTTTGTGCTTCATCTTTACATAGCATATTAGAATGCTAAGTAACATCATATTGTTGGATCTTCAGGACTCTTAGTTGAACGCATTTTCTATATTTTCTATCAGCTTGTACTTAGCTTATTTTGCCATTCTTGAATAAGATCATATATCTCATGCATGTTATTGAAAAACAATTATGGCCGCATTTATTATAAGAAGAAGATAAGAAGAATATGCATATGTTTACTTACCATGGGATTGACTGTCATTAAAACATTAGGATCACATAGCAAAAGATTGTCTACTTGTTTCCCAAACAAAGTACATTGTGTTGTATCAGTGTAGTCTTCTATCTCAAGTTTGAGAATACATCTAAAACAATTTAAACAAAATGAATGTTTTATATTGTATGCAAAAGATTATTTTAGAAGAAAAATTTTATTTTTACCATGGTCTTGCAGTCGATTCTTGGTAACAGTTCTGGCAGAAGAAATTTGTAGCATATGTAGTAGTAGTTTTCTTGTGACACTTATTGCAAGCCATATACCAGATATCTTGTTGTTTTGCAATAGTAATTTTGGTTGGTTTTATTATATACATATTGTCCTGTAAAAAGGTTGACATGTCAATATTAGATGAAAATATAGAAAGAATTGTATATTTATGAGAAGTCTTAATTTTACCATATTTGTAGAAGATAAAACTTCTGCAATAGATATGGTCATAAGTAAGTTATTATTGTACTTGATTATAGCATGTTCAAGTATTCTCAGATGAGATATTTTCCTATATATAGTTTTTGCTCATGTCAATAGAAAAATGTATCAAGAATTTAGAATCTATAATAGAACATGCATACCATTCTTATAATTCTTTCACTTCTTCTATATCTGGATTTATCAAGATTTTTGTTTCTCTTACAATTGATAAAGTTCGTTTTCCTATAGATATGATATGAATATCTATAAAAGTATAAAAAATGATACATTATGTGTTGAATTCAGTGATATTTACCATAGATGTCTTTTGAAACCAAATTTTTTGTAGCAATAATAGGCTTTTGCTCCAAAAGCTCTAGTATCTTTTCACATTGATTGGTCATAAAATGTCCCCATGTTGATAAGTGGACCACTTCCAAGCTGTAAGAATACACAAGATATGAGAAGAATTACATGATTGAATATATATATATATTTCATGAGTGTATTCTGCATAAAAAACTACTTGAGTATATTATGTATAAAAAAATATTGTATCCGGAGGGGAATACACTCAAGTAGTTTTTCATGATGCAATATTTTTTTTTAAATCTAATATGTTGATCTTCTTAAACATCTCGTGAAAAACTCATATGCAAAATTTGAGCACATTTGGATATGTATAGCTCATGTTATGAAGACCGGAAAAAATTATACATTTCAAATTAGTTTCGCGCGTTGATTTTGTTGCCCTTGGATGAGTGACTTACACTCATCCAAATGGGCTCAAAATTTGTATGTAGCCTAGTTATAGTATGACAGTGAAGATCAATGGTTTATATTTTGAAAAAAATCGTCTTGATATGCAAATACACTTGAGTGTATTCGTACGATCCGTACACTCGAGTGTATTCTAGCCTGACTTTATATATATGTATATATATATATGTATATATATATATATATGTATATATATGTATATATATGTATATATATATGTCATGTTACCATTTCTTGACTGAGAAAACACACACATGTCTATATATCTATGGGTAATAGAAATTTTAAACAAAGTTATTTACCAAATTGCGGGGGAACATTATCCAATTGCAAGAAATCTGATAGAGATAATTTATTAAACTTTATCGGTTCTTCATATGCTATATCATCTTCTGCTTTTTCTACCATATTAAATTTCTTGATTATCATCTGGCATCGATGGTCATTTGGCTTTCCTAAAAAGTATTCAGGTTTAGGAAAAGATAATGTAGTGTTGAATATATTATAGTATGTGTCATTTATGGCAAAGTTGTCGCTAAATCTTTTAATGTCATCATTGAAAATGACTGCATGTATCTTCATTCCCTAGAAATTGATGAATAGAATGGAGCATATTCATTAATTTATTGTATGAATTAAAGATAGTAAAAAATGTTAAGATCACATCTTTTCATCCATGAAGTACAATCTCCTATATGAATGTTTGCCATCCTTTGAAGTTGTAGGGTTTGTCATGTTTGTGATCTTTACCTTGACTGTCCAGAGCGGAAGACTTTCAATGATCTCATGAAGGAATTTGTAATCTTTTCCCATCTCTTTCAAACACTAAAAAGGTTATATAAATATGAGTAATTTGAATGAAGGAAAATAACTTTGAACAAATGAAAATAAAGGGCATAATTTGTACCTAATTTATCCCCACTATAGATAATATCTCAATGTATACTATATTTCTTATCGATGTATAATTTTGATGTTGCACAAACGTTGGTTTGATGAGAATTTTAAGATCACTTGGTGATTTAACCCTAGATAAAGCCACATACAACTGGCCATGAGAGAATACTGGTTGAGGTAAATATATTCCAACTTTGTCCAAAGTTTGTCCCAGTGCTTTATTGATTGTCATTGTAAAACACAATCTAATTGGAAATTGCAGTCTTTTGAAGGAAAATGGTAACTTTTCATGCTCTTTCGACATCAATAGAATTCTTGGAATGAACTCCCTCTGTCCTTTTCTATGTCCCACTGTTATTTCAGCATCTATGGTATTTTTGTTAAAGTTCTTACAGATAAGTCGTGTACCATTACAAAGACCTGAGAAAGGATTGATATTTCTGAGTAGCATGATCAGACAATTTTTTTAAGCTCTAATTTGTGAGGTGGAAGTCCAGAAGGAGTCAGTGAATTTAGAAATTCTTCTTCTTGAAATTGATTCGTGTTATCAACAGCTGAATCATAGCTGAAGTATTCTTTACTTTCTCCTGGAAATACTTCAATCAATAGCTCATTTATCTCGTCGACAAACTCATTTTTTATAGTAAGAATAGCATGATTTGTAAGAGAATAAATTATGTCCTCATGAGGGGTAAGGTCAGGAAAGATTGCACATATTAATTCACGTTTAGAATTCATATCATCTATAAATGGGATCACCATGTCATTTGGGATTTCAATATGATCGCCAAATATGGCTTTTACTGTACCATTTCCAACAAAAAGTAAATATTCACTAAAATAGGGACTTTCCATAGTTCTCATATTTTTTCTCAATTGTAATTTTTCAACATATTTCCTTAGCTTTGATTTTGCAAAACTTGCCTCTATTGTTTGATCTTTGCCACCTTGTGGTACAACTGGTAGAATTTGCCTAAAGTCACCCCCAAATACTATAATTTTTCCTCCAAAGAGAAATGTGTTGCTCATTATATCTTGCAATAGGAAATCCAATGATGCAATTGCTTATTTTTTGTCATGGATACCTCATCCCAAACTATAAGTTTAGTTCTCTAAAGGAGCTCAGCTAAACTACTTTGTTTTGTAATATTACATACCTTCTGACATTTACTATTCAATGGTATTTTAAACCTTGAATGTGTTGTTCTGCCAAAAGGTAGCAAAGATGTTGCTACTCCAGATGATGTACTTGCAAGTGCTATCTGACCGCATGATCTTACTTTAGAAAGTATAGCACGATATAAGAATGTTTTTCTTGTTCCTCCTGGACCATCAATAAAAAAAATCCTTATTTATTTCTATTCACTCGATCCATAATAATTTCATAAGCATAGCGTTGATCAGAATTGAGTTGTGAAATTGTTGGCATATCATCCTCAGTGACAACTATTTTTAATTCTTCTTCCACTTCTTTGCATAATTTTTCTTGTTCACCTTGAATTACAGACGAAAGTTGAAAGTCCAATAAACTTTTTCCCATTGATTGTAAACACATATTAATGTTCTTTAGAGTGTCATTTTAAGCTTTTTCACATAGCCCTTCGTGTAAGAGTAAAAAGTCTTCACTCATTTGGTCCTTGTATTTTTCCCAAAGAGTTGTAGGACTAACTGATGCACAAAAGACGATTATAGTAGAGAATAGTTGTCTTAGACTTGAAGGCAATTGAAATAGGATAGCTTCATCAAGACATTCTTCAATGTTGTTGTTTGTCTGTAGTAAACCCAACTTTTCAACTGCTTCTTGGAATGTACTATGTAGAATTCCATTTATAGTTCTTAAGTGATCAAAAGATTTAACACCTTTGACATGATTCAATAAACATTGCAAATAGTAACGCTCACCTTCAACGTGTTTTGCAAAGATGATCCTTCTAATAGAGTATCCATACTTCCTTCTATTCCAACACTTAGAATTCTTATCCCATACATAATGCTTAGGAAATTCCTTATATAAATACTTTTCGGCCTCTTCATCAACAATATTTGTTCTAAAATATTTTGTAAGCATTATTCGTGAGAAATGTTCATTGTGTAAGATTGTTGACAGATCTTGTCTTTCATGAAAAATTATAGTTCGCTTATCCTCAAGATGAAGTTGTAAACTTGTCACAGATGGATGCATTTCATTCAAAGAAAATTCATATATTCTCCACACTGCTTCTTGTGGAGATACCCAACATCTAGACACAAACTGTGTAATTTCATCATGTATGTCATTAGACCATTTGTCATACATTTGGAATAATATTCGATCATGCCCTTTGTATATGTACTTATATAAGTATTTCACTGCTTTAATTGAAGAACATATTTCAACATTCATATGACAATTCTATTTATCTAGTAGGTAGGGGTTGTAAGGAACAACCCAATGATTATCAACCATGTTGGACCCAACTCTTTCCAGGTGAGCAGTCTCTCTTCTTCTGTATAGAGGATAAGAATTTTTTGTTGGTGCTGTTATCGAGCAGAAATCTTTGGGATAATGTTTCTTGCATTTTCCATTTTGCATACAGACATTTTTTGGGTTCAAGATTCCACATGGACCATAGAACATATGTTTCAAAACCATAGCATGTAAATGTGGGTTGGAATCTTTTTCTGGTATTTCAGCAGATACATATTGATCATACACATCAGACGTAGTAATCTTTTGACTCTTTTCTAATATGATAAGGAAGTGTGCATGCGGTAGTCCTCTCTTTTGATATTCTATTACATAAACATAAGCAATAACATGTCCAAATATGTCTCTTTTGAAGTGGTCAAGTTTCAGGTCTTCTAGTTTTGCTTTGAAGATTCTAGCAAGTAAGTCTGGTCTATTTTGTGCCTCCTCAAAGGACTGTAACTCTTTATTTACTTCAAACCATGAAGGATTGCATGTAAAAGTCAAAAATATATCTTTTTTTTCATATCTTTGAACTAACAACATTGCATCAAGATAATGTTGTCTCATATCTCTTGGACCACCAATAAAAGAAGATGGAAGAATAACTCTTTTTCCAACAGCAGTACCACTATTTTTTCCCTGATTAAAACCATCAATGATTCCTTGATATAGATCAGCTCGAATCTTTTGTTGATCTCTTCTAATATAGTCAAGGCGACTACTTTCAAGTTTAATGTACATATCAATAATGTATTGTTGTAAAAGTCTACTAGAGTGTAACAACATTGATTTGTCATCATCTCTAATTTGTAATTTATAACAATAGTATTCACGACATGACACTATCTTCCTTCATTTTTATTTCTGTTCTAGTGTTGAGACATAAAAGAATACATCCAGTAAGACATAATATTTAGTATGTAATTATATAATCCAACAAATATGTGTCTTACCTTTTTTCTCCAGTAAGAAAAGATTAGCAACATCATTATAGTAAGAAAGATCTAATGATGAATCACTGATCATCCATTGTCCAGTCTTTTTATCTTTTCGTGAAATTCCTTCATGCCAACCAATATCACCATGTGGAAACAACAACAGGTATTGGAAAGGATCATAACAACTGTAATAATAATTAACACAGTGGCTACTACCATCATGAGTGTAAACACGGATGTCTCGTTGTGAGTTTATGCAAGTGTTGTCTTTATCATCATTTTCAATCCATATTGCATCTCCTTGTGATGATGTTGGTGCATTCTGGATTCCTTGCTGGAGATTTGGACTTGACTTGATAAAGATATGAACATTATCAAAATTATCCAAATCCCTTATGTTCTGAAAAAGCTTTGAGTATGGATTACTATGTAGCATAGTAATCAATCTTCTAACAACACCCTCCTTTAATCTTGATGACTGATGCAGTCTGTTTTCTAACTCATGATCAATGTCATAAAAGTATCATTGTAGATGTGATGGGTTTCCATCTTTGGGTATTTTATGTTTATGAAATGATATATTTGTCCTTGCACCTTGAAAGTGTATATCCCTTTGTTTCTCTTTGAAAGTGTTCTATCTTTGTTCACACCTATAGATGTAAAAGCAAAGGTGTTGTTGTATGTTCTGATGTATTGTCTAAAGTGAATAGCCTCTTTGTCCAATGATGAATATAGATAGTATAATTCTGATGGGGTGATATTTGTTACTAAAGAAATTTCTCTATCATAGCAACAAAAGGTTTTCACTTCATATGGAAATCTTTTTGCATGACAATGTACATAGTCTGTGCAGCTAGGAAGTATATATGACTCTTTCAGTATTGATAAATCCATTATGAATCTTTTCATCATTTGAGCACTCTTCTTTTTCATATGTGATGAACATGAAGGAACATAAGTTGTTTCCTTAGCACTCGATGTAGACCCAACTTCCCATGTAGTAAAAGTCTCTAGTTGCATGACATGATCACAGATAGAATCATTAGTATTTCTTCTCTCCAGATTTCTGTCTTCTAAAGTTTCATTCATTTTCTCTAATTTTCTCTTGGCATTATTTTTATGCTTTTTTCAAGCTTTGCTATCTTTTTATCTTCGGAGAGGTTGGCATAATATTCTCTTTGTTTTTTCCATATCATTTCCTTCTTTTCCTCCGGTAGATTTGATATTTCATCCTATATAAAATATTCAGAACTCATATTATTAATTATATTTTTAGGAATTATTTATAATAGAAATAATAAGTGTTACAAAATCCAAAAAATATAATAGACACATATGGCGAAGAAAATTAAATCAAAGATAAAAATTCTTTCCTAGCATGACCTCTATTGTTTCTATGCAAACAAAAAGCTCATATCAAAATAAATTTAGTAAAATCGAAGAAGAGATATTATTTGTAACACTCTTTCACATTTTTATTCCAATATGATATATACGTCAAAAAGAAAAGCATCTTATTGCAAACCCTAAAAAACTATTTACATTTAAATAAATAAATCTTATATCAATATAGTATCAATAACATGATAAGAACACAAATAAATCCTAACCATATAAAAAGTGGGTAAAGTAATTTGTCGCATATGAGCCTAATCTATAAAATAAATGATTTCAACACTATTATTTGTATGATTTTTATATTTTAGCATATATATTTTCAATAGGTTGTATTAATCTTTTAATTGTTAGTTATCTTAAAAATAATATTCTCTAATATATTTTTTAAGTATTCAATTCAGTATTTTCATAACAATTCAATATTTTCATAATATGTACATTATTTGTCATGGTCAGGACATACATAGCAAGTATGCACTAAATATGTATAGCAAGTATACATCAAGTATACTCTTTTTGAAGTAGACATATACATAGCAAGTCTACATTCCTATGTTACAAAGTAAAATAAACTATATTGAAATTATATTATTCATATATACATAATATATCACAAAAAAATGTGTAACCTAGTGTACTTTGTAAGTATAATGAGGGGATACTTTGTTGTTCATATATACATAATATTGAACTACATGGACCATGTTTAATAGTGTTAGAAGAATTATTATTAAAAAAATTGGTCATTGTCAACAAATTTTAGATGCAAAATGTGGGTAAAGTTGTATAAACAATAAATAAAATTATTTGAAAATAAACGAAAGTGTACTATAAAAAATGTTACTTGTTTATTGAAATATATGTAATAGTATAATGCGATAAATATGACAAAATAATCTTTTATATTAAAAAATATTAGCCATTGTTACAAATTTAAGATGCAAAATGTGTTTGAAGTTGTATGTATTATTTTTCTACTGAAATCCCTATAAAAATATAATATGATACAAATGATAGGAGATTGTTTAATAATAATTTAATGTGCAAAAATAATGATATCGATAAACATACAAATTAAAAATATAGAGTTATAGAATATATGGCAATATTCTTTGAATTAAACTCTACATATTTGCATATTGTCAAAATGGTAATCCATCTAGGCTACTAACACTATTATTTATTAATATATAAAAACAACTTATAAATACTTTTGGAAGCTGCCTGCAACTTGTACATTCATTTGAATACAATTATTTTCATATATGTTTGTAAGACACACTATATGAACCAAAATCAGTGTATGCTACATTAATAAGTTATTAAAAAGGTATGCCTAATACTCATTGACCATACAATGACGACGTCCCTGTCCCATGTCATGACTGCAGGTAAGACATGTTTATATAGTTATGTCAGCATGTCATGGAAACCATTACCAAACAACAACATACATGTCCTTCCCACTGTAACTATTATTTATGGAAGCATATCTAACTATGTCGATAATAACACCTTTGGAAACTATGTTCAGCTGATGATGATTGCAATGTTCACACAAAAAATACAGTTCATTAACATGTAATATAATGAAAAACGAAGGTAGAAAACAATTAGCAGAAAAAAAAGCAAATTATGTACTGCTATAATTGACGGGCAAGGAAAATAGAGCATTGTATCAGACCGGAAAATATATATTCCAGAAAAAAATATCAACAATAATGTTCCTCTAGTACAACACTACCCTCATACCCTCCATCTCTGTATACCATAGAAATCCGTCTAATTTCTTGGACCCCCAGTCCACCTTGTCGTCCTTGTTTCACCCGTTCTGCGGACATTGACGGATTCACACATTGCCAATAGACCATAGTCACCCACTGCCCTGATAGCTACGGAGGCAACACTACCGGATTTGGCCGAGACGTATGAGACACAAAGGGAAAAAAGTAGTATTAAAAGAGCATGACCAGCTGGATACACAGGAACATTATATTGTTACCCTCTCTATAGGAAAATTCCACCGTCTCCATACTCTACTTAATTATGTGCTTGCGAGGCTCCGGAGTTCGTCCCTCCTGCATGTCTCCTACTCTCCTCGTGTCTCATCCGCCATCCCTCCTCCCCCTCGTCTCTCTCCTACGGTCTTTCTTCCGCTCCTAAATCCGTCTTGAACAGACAGGGATAAAAAAAGAGCTTTGCTACACAGCCCATATATCACACCAGATTTCAGCCCCATTTTGTCCTCATTTGCTGATGTTGCGTCAGTTTCGGAATCACATACAGCGGCTCAATTTGTGAATCGCATACATGAGCTGCCCTGATGGGACAATAGCCTTGGAAAGAGAGAGGTGGGTGGAGGGCTAGAAAGAGAGAGGGAAGAGAGAGGGGGGAGGGAGTGAGGAGTGGTCGGAGGAGAGAGAGAAAAGAAGAGAGAGAATTTTATTTTGTTAATAAATTTCAATCCGTGATGTATTTTTTGACACAAAAAAACGTTACATTTTTTATCATTAATACTTTCCAACAAGACCAATGTAGATGTAGGTTTGAGAATTCGGTCCAAATTTTTTTAAGATTGATATTTTTTTTGTTTAAGTAGTATTTTTTTTAAATAATAGTTTTTATCTCAAGAGAATTATTTATTATCCCTAGCAAATTTTTCTTGTTATCCCTAGTGAACGTTTTGTTATCGCTTGGCAAACTTTTTATTATCCAAGTACTATATTTTTTTTGACAATTAGTTGTTCTCTATAGAGAATAACTTTGTTATCCCTAGCAATGTTTCTTGTTATCCCTAGTAAATATTTTGTTACCCCTAGGAAATGTTTTTGGTATCCATGATTAATGTTTTGTTATCCCTAACAAATGTTTTTATTATCCATGGTTAATGTTTTGTTATGTCTAGACAAAATATTTTCTTCTTCTAAAAATAGTCGTCATCTATAAAAATTTTATTATTATCTCTAGTATTTTTTTTGTTATCCCTAATAAATGATTTGTTATACCTAGAAAATATTATGTTATCCCTAGCAAATTTTCTTGTTATCTTTGGTTAATATTGTGTTATCTCTAGACAAATCTTTTATTATCCAAGTAGTACATTTTTTTAAAAAAAAATTAGTTGTTATCTACAAAATTTATTTTTGTTATCCCTAGAAAATTTGTGTGTTACGTTAGTAAATATTTTGTTATATGTAGTCAAATTTTTTGTTATCCAAGTAGTATTTTTCTTAAAAATTAGTTGTTATCTGTAGAGAATATTTTGTGTTATCCTTAGCAAATTTTCTTATTATCACTAGTCAATTTTTTTGTTATGTCTAGTCAATTTTTGTTTTGTCCAAGTAGTATTTTTTTTAAATTAGTTATTTTGTCTAGAGAATAGGAGACAAGTAGTGTAATTATTTTTTTTAAATTAGTTGTTACTATTGGTCCAATCGTTGTTATTTTTAATTTGGTTTTATATTACCTTTAATCCAATTTATTATTATCTTTTGGTCGAACTTGTTATCATAGGAGAGAAGTGATGTACTTAATTATTTAAATTTGTGTTATCCTTATCAAATTTTCTTATTATCTCTAGTAATTTTTTCGTTATCTCTAGTCAATTTTTTTGTCCAAGTAGTATTTTAAAAAATATAGTTATTTTGTCTAGAGAATAGGAGAGAAGTAGTGCAATTAATTTTTTATCATTACTTGTTATCCATGATCCAATCATTGTTATTTCCAATTTAGTTTCTTATTATCTCTAATCTTGATTTTTCTCTCTCCTTACATTTTTAAAAATATGTCGACATTAGTCTTATTAGAATATATTTTTTATCAGGAATCTAACGAAATTTATTTTGTTAAAAAATATATAACGGTTTGAGAGTTATTACCAAAATAAATATATCTCTCTTGATTTTTCTCTCTCCTTTCATTTTTCAAAAATATGCCAACATTAGTCTTATTAGAATGTATTTTTCATCAGGTAGGGCTATCAGTGGGGAGGGTATGGGGAGGGTAAGGTCTTACCCTTACCCTTACCCTTACCCTCTTTGGATAGCGGGTAAGGGTAAGGGTAATTATCCTTCTCAGCAATCCCCTTACCCTCCCCTTACCCTTACCATCTTCTTCACAAGGTAAACGGGGAGGGTAAAGGGTAAGCGGGTAATTTTGACAAAATTTTTACACATTGTGTGTTGATTTTTCATAATTTTATAACTAATTTATTGATAACAACATATAAAACATTGTATCCAATTCAAAATCATATGTTTCTCCATGTAAAGTTTAGTCAATTCACACAATGACAATTTTTTATGCATAAATCATTTTTTTCCTTTGCATAAGTATGCATAACAAATAAGTGTTTCACCAACACCTCATTTTCCACAAGATATATATGTTTTTCCCTCAACAAGAAAGTATTACAAGTACAACAACAAGTCATTTTCCAATGATAGAATAAAGTAACTCTCAAGTTCAAATACTATTACAAAAGAGGCAAACAAGTTCATAGATTATAAAAATCTACTAGAACATATTACATGAGAGTCATTACATGATATAAAATCACAATAGGAATAATGAGCTTCTTGTCCCTCCAAAAATGGTGATCATTCTGTTACCCTGAAAGAACAAGCATTCAAAAATATCATATAACTAAACATTTGCTATCCAGACTTAAAAATAAAACATAATGTAAGAGTGTATATCTTCAAGTCTCAAATTCCACTTCCATATCATCATCCACACTAGGAATCTCATCAATAGATTCTTTAACTGTATCATGTGTTTCCTCCTTGCCAACATATTTTTCTGTGACAAAAAAAGAAATAAGTAACAAGTAAATAATTACCAAGTATTTCACAATATAAGTAAAAGATAATGAAAAAGATGGTGCCAAATTACCACAAAGTGAGCTTCTTATCAAATCTTAAGAACATATGATTCCCTCAACTATAGTTGGCTTCATAGAGCTCCTATATTGATCAAGTACTCTCCCTCCTGTACTAAATGTTGCTTCAGAAGCAACAGTGGTAATAGGAATAGCTAAAACATCATGTGCCATCTTTGTTGTTATAGGATACTTTGGCTCGTTGAGTTTCCACCATCCCAATATATCAAATTGAGTCTCTTTCCCTCTCATTGGGTGGATGGCTTTAGATAAATAAGTTTGCAAGTCATTCTGAATGGGCCGTGTACAAGATTCAATAGATAATCCTTGATTCACCCTAGTTGTGTAACTTGAAACTTTGCTAAAAGCATTGACAGCCCTACTACTACCACTTCCAATATTGTGCCCTCTAGATAATGAGGTGGATTCTTCATCAAGACCATCTAAAATAGAAACATCTCCAATACTATATCGATACTCATTGTAAAGATCAAATAGAAAACATTTAATCTTCCCAACTTCAACACCACTTTTTTCACCATACACCTCAAACAAGTTTAATTCAAGAGCCTTCATCTTCATGCATGGGTCAAGAATGGAATCTATAGCCAAAATAGGGCAAGCATCATCCCAATACTTATCAAACTTGGAAACCATTTCATCAGCCATTTTCTTTGAGAAATCATTTGAAGCGGCTTTGAGTTCCCTCAAACAAATGTGAATTGCACATATATGGGTGAAATAGTAATTAGAGGAAGGATACAAAGTGCAAGAAAACATATTAGTTACTTCATAGAAATTCTCCAAGACATCACAGACTATTCTAGTGTTATCCCACTCATCATCACTAGGAATATGTTTGAAATTCATATCCAAATCAGAATATCACGTCAATGCATCTTTGAATTCTAGTGCAGTCTTCAACATCAAATAAGTTGAATTCCAACGAGTAGATACATCTAAGTTAAGGGACTTGTTTGTAGGACCCTTTACTTGCAAAACAGCTTGATTAAAAGTTTGAAGTCTAAGTGTGGATGACCTAACATATTTCACAGCATCACGAATTTTAGCAGTCACTTTGGATATGACATTAACACCTTCTTGTACAATTAAATTCAAAATATGTACACAACAACAAACATGAAACATTGTACCATTTCACAATAAATCACCTTTGGATACAAGTTTAGATTTCAAAACTCTAACCATGGCATCATTAGTAGTACAATTGTCAAGGACAAGGCAAATCAATTTTCGATCAATGTTCCAACTATAAAGTTTTTCCATCAATGCCTGTAAGAGCTTATCATGGGTGTGAGGAGTAGGTACAAAGGAAAAATTAAGAATCCTTCTTTGTAATTTCCAAGAATCATCGATGTAGTGAGCAGTTAAAGTCGTATACCCCTTGTTTGTATTTGATGTCCACATGTCACTTGTAAGTGGGATACGATAAGACAAACCATCTAGAACATTGTACAATTTGACCCTTTCTTGTTCATACAACTATATACAATCACTCTTTATGGTATTTATTGTCACCATTTTGAATTGAGGTTGGAGATTGTTAACAAAATCATGAAACCCAACATGATTAACCATTGAAAATGGAACCAGAAGCAGAATCTGTCAAATTGCCACTAGGATTAGAATTGCTTGCATTTTCTTCCCCGCTTTTATCCATTGAATATATACAAATAAGAATGAGCTTTATTACTAAGAATGTTCATACTTGACTATAAACAAGACATTAACATAATAAAGACATATTATGCTCAACATTCAATACACATAGTTGCACAAGAATCATCATAAATAGTCACTTAACAACCACCACACAACAAACTATCATTTGTGTTTTAATCAAACAATCATCAAATGTTGACAGTGATTGTGACACATACTACTCATTACAATACAAGCTAGCACTTATGCTTAAACAAAGACATTCAAGAGTTTTAGGAATGTACCCGTTTGAATGAGAACGGACAACTTAATTGCTTAAGCAAGTTATAGTCACCATTGGTCACCACACACAAGAGCAATAGAAGTTTAGATGAAACGAAGAAGCCCCTGCTTGAGGATAAAGGTCAGAGATCAGAGATTAGGATCACAACACCACAAATAAAGAAGATAGCAAATGGAAAACTCAATACCTGGTAGCTATTGTGCGCCTGTACAACCTCCACTAAATGACGAAGCCTGAAGGCCAGAAGGTAGAACAGATTAACTAGATATCAAATTAACTGGGTTTTGCATAAGCAGGAGTATGGATAAGTATGTGTTTGATATGTCTATTGCAGTGTGTGAGTGTCTGTGTGGCTCTTGGTTTGATCTGTGATAGATAATACAAGACATACACACAGCCTCGGGTCTAAAACAATCCAAATTGTGGATCGTCGACGGTCGCTGCGGACGAAACAAGAGCTGAGGGCTGACGTACGCAAGCAAGCAAGGGAGGAGGAAACAAAGGTCAGTCGGTTAGGTCGCCAGAGACCAAAAGGAACAGTGGCGGCACCGTTGGCTGTGTGCTGCTAGGATCAGAAGAGAGAGTCTGCACTTAGAAGATACAGTTGACGGTTGACTAGAAGAGAGCGCAGTTGCACTGTGTAGATATAGACCAGGGGCGGGGGGGACGAACAGCTGAAGTGAAGCCTGAAGGGCGAAGGCCAGAAGGAAGAACTGTTGTCCGGCAGTCCCACTGTTCGTCGTGAGTCTCCTACGGGCATGCGGCTGTGACTCTCTACAGTCTGCGTCTGCGGCTGCCGCTACTTTGCGTGCAGCGTGTAACTGTTGTTCCCCGCGAATGGCGAACTGGGCTTTACGTATCGTGCCCTAAGAGGCATCCAACATTTCTCTTTTATAACTAGTCTATTAGTATTAGGGTTAAACATTTACATACAAACCCCTTTAAAATATATTTTTATGTAACTTTTATATCATTTGTGGGTAACAGGGTATGGATAATGTCTATACCTTACCCTCCCCTTATAGTATAGCGGAGAAATGGGGAACGGGTAAATAGGTAAAGGGTAATAAAAATCTCTACCCTTACCCTTACCCTCCAGGGTATGGATAAGGGTAAACGGATAATACCCTCCCCATTGAGAGCCCTATCATCAGAATTCTAACAGAATTTTTTTTGTTAAAAATATATAACAGTTTGAAAGTTATTAGCAAAATAAATATATCTCTCTTAATTTTTCTCTCTCCTTTCATTTTTCAAAAATATGTCAACATTAGTCTTATTAGAATGCATTTTTATCAGGAATCTAGAAAATTTTATTTCGTTAAAAAATATATAACAGTTTGAAAGTTATTAGCAAAACAAATATATCTCTCTTGATTTTTTTCTCTCCTTTTATTTTTCAAAAATATGTCAACATTAGTCTTATTAGAATGCATTTTTTATCAGTAATCTAGCAGAATTTATTTTGTTAAAAAATATATAATGGTTTGAAGTTATATGTAAAATAAATATATTTCTCTTGATTTTTCTCTCCTTATATTTTTCAAAAATATGTCGACATTAGTCTTACAAGAAATTTATTTTTCATCAGAAATCTAACGGAATTTATTTCATTAAAAATATATAACGGTTTGAAAGTTATTAGCAAAACAAATATATCTCTCTTGATTTTTCTCTCTCCTTTCATTTTTCAAAAATATGTCGACATTAGTCGTATTAGAATGCATTTTTCATCAGTAATCTAGCAGAATTTATTTCGTTAAAAAATATATAACATTTTCAAAGTTATTTACAAAATAAATATATCTTTCTTGATTTTTCTCTCTCCTTATATTTTTCCAAAATATGTCGACATTAGTCTTATTAGAATGCATTTTTCATCGGGAATCTAACAGAATTTATTTCGTTAAAAAAATATAACGGTTTGAAAGTTATTTGCAAAACAAATATATCTCTCTTGATTTTTCTCTCTCCTTACATTTTTCAAAAATATGTCAACATTAGTCTTATTAGAATACATTTTTCATTAGGAATCTAACATAATTTATTTCGTTAAAAAATATATAACATTTTGAAAGTTATTAGCAAAACAAATATATCTCTTTTGATTTTTCTCTCCTTACACCCACTCCTTCTCTCTCCGGTCCTCTCTCTCCTGGTCTCTCTCTCTTATCTAGCCAGCCAGTGGTCCCATCATCAGCCAGCATCAGTCCTTGTCTAAAGGCAAGAACCCGTCCTTTTACGCAACAGTCTCATCGTGAACATACAACAGTCCTCGTCAGCAGACAACAACCCCTCCTTTTGTGCAACAGTCTTATCCCTCATCGTCAACAGACAATAGCCCATCCTATTATGCAATAGTCATATCCCTCATTGGGTAGTGTGCCATCCAGTAGCTAGGCCCATGTCGCTAACAATCAATTCAGGTTCCGTTTCTGGTTTGAGATTGGGGCTGCATAGCATTTTCTAAAATAAAAAAACACACAAACCACATTTAAATCTCTCGTCGCCCCAAGCGTATAGCCCCCCACTAATGTCTTTGTAAAAACATGTGGATGGATAGCCTACAACTGGCAGGACTTGTCCCCGGAAGCTTCAGTAGGGCTATGTCTTCTCCCCCCTATATTGTAGCAGAGTTGTCCTCATGTTTCCGTTTCTATACATCATATATTCCAAGAGAAGCAACAGTTCTAAGGTATATTAGATTGGCCAAAAAACCAAAATAGCACAGTTTAATAAAAATATGCACACCTATGACACCAAAGCAATCTTATTTCCTATAATAGCTCACTTTCCGATGAAAGTGCCAAAATATTGGCATATTTCTTGTTCCCGGGACCAAAGACGACAAGCTTTCTGGCATTTTCAAATAAAAGCCCCAAAAATTAGGCATTTTCAGGTGAAAGCGTCAAGAATTAGACGTTTTAGTCAGAAAGTGCCATTTTTTTGACATTTTAGAACAAAGACGTTGTTAGATAAATGATTACTGTAGCAGTATGATTACTATAGTAGTCATTTAGTGTAGCAACATTTATTTAGCATGGGTTAAGCCCAATGTAGTGAAGCAAGTACATGTGAGAAAAATAGTTTTGTCTCTAGTGCAAATGGCAAAGAAGTTTTATCCCATATTGCTCACTCCTAGAACTTTTGTGGTCCTCATATGTAGGATCACATGGGGCACTAGTGTCCAAGGGGTCCTAGGAGGGAGGTATGTTCACCTCCTTGGTGGGTGGGGTTACCACATCACAACGCACGCACGCACGCACGCACGCACGTGCGCGCGTGCCACACCACGCCTCGCCTCGCCTGGCCGGGCCGGGCTCGGGCTCGGGCTTGGGCTTATGGATTGTGGATTGTGGAGAATATCTTCTGTCTTCTGGCTTCTTTTTACACTAGGATACGACTAAGTAATTAATTACTCATGTAATTAATTGTTTCTTTCCTATTCGGCTTTCTTAATCCTAATTGGAAAGTGTTTCTCTTTTGCGGATTATTTCATATTGTGTACAAGAGCAACCGAGTATTTGCGTCTTACCGGGAATAGGATTACGGACGTGCGTGGCTATATATATGTCTTCAGTCATTAAGGTTAAACACACAGAAAATAGTTTTTTGCTGTCGTTTCAGGTGTGTTTTGAGAGTCTTAATCCAAAGGCTTTGTTCCAAATGGCTTCATTTCTCTTGTGCGAAGTGCGGCGTTCTCCTTCCCATCACCGAGTCACAACTCTCAGGCGGTGGTTCTTGTGGTTGATATGCTGCACTGGTAGCAGTGCAATGTGACTACGTCAAGCGAGAGCGAGACAAGTCGGTTCCAGGTTCGTGCCCGATCGAGTTTGGGAGAACGGTGCCTATCCGCAAGGATTGTCGGGCACTGATTTCTTTAAGTATCACGTTCGTTTCTTAACGAATGATCTGGTTTGCAAATCTAACTCCTTTATTTTTATTCTCCTGCTTTGTTTGATCTTTGTTTCTTATTTTGGATCTGCCTGAAATTATTAATTACTTTGCACCTGCGTTGTTGCATGAACGACGTTAATAAATATTAACAACAGTATTAAAGAAATCATTTGTGTTGTTAATTAACTATGGTCGGTCAGGGTGGTTCGGGAAATAAAATTGATACCAGCAGTATGCCTGAAAAATTTATTGGTATCGACTTTGCCCGTTGGTAGAGTCTGATGGAAATTTGGATGAATATTGTGGGTTTTGATCAGTACTTAGTAGAGACTGAACCTAAATCTGATGAAACGATTCCTGATAATGCAAATATAATTGCTAATTGGAAGAAGGGTGACAAAATGTGTAGCGGTTTGATTCTATTTGGTTTAAATAAAAAATTTTATGATTCTTACTCAAAGCCGCCAGTCACTACATCCAAGGTTTTATGGGAATTGTTGATTAAGAATTTTAGTACTGAAAATCAAGGTGTTGAAAAATATTGTGTGTCTAAATTTCTTAAGTTTCAGATGGTTGAGGGTAAGTCAGTTTCCGATCAAACACATGATCTGCAACTCCTAGTTCATGAACTCTCAGATGCCAAGATGGTATTGCCTGAGAAGTTTGTTGTTATGTCTATCATAGAAAAATTCCATAAGTCATGGGAGTCATTTGGTATGTCTCTGAACCATCGCAAAGGGACACATACAATGGAAGAACTAATGATGGATATTAATATACAAGAAGAACACTTAAGGAGAAAACAGTCAAGGTGCCTACTGATGTAAATCCAACTGTTAATTTTACTTCTGTGAAAAACACCAAAAATAAGAAATCTAAGAATGCACATAAACCTAAGGCAAAGATCCAAAAGAAATCGAAGAACAAACCTTGTTAGACTTGTGGACAGGTTGGCCACTGGAACAAGGATTGTCATACTAAGAAGGCAAAGAAAGCTACCACATCTACAACTGAGGAGGTTGTGGTCAACATGATGACTACATCCTTGAACCTAAATGATGGGTACGTGTCTATTAAACCTAAAATCCTTTCTATTTTTGAACCACTTTATTGGATAATTGACACTGGGGCTAATGTACACTTGTGTGCTGATAAATCCATGTTTGTGTCTTATCAGGCCTCTCGAGGTCGGTTTGTGACTTTGGATGATTCCAGCTCTGCAGAAGACAAATGTGAAGGACGGGTGAACTTCAAGTTCCCTTCAGGGAAGGTTTTGACTCTTAACAGGGTCAGACATGTTCCAACCATTCAACGCAATATCCTTAGTGGCATCATTTTAGTTAGGGAAGGTTATAGATTGTAGACTGCAAATGTAATAAGGCTATTATTACATGCCTTCGTGATTCTTTGTTTTTTGGCAAGGGGTACTTAACCTGTTTCAAATTCCATTTTAAATTTGAATGATTATAGTTCTATTTGCATGAATCTTGTTTCATCCGATGTATGGCATTCACATTTGGGACATGTTAATGTCGCCTCAATGAAGTGTATGATGAATCTAAATTTGATCCCTAAATCTGAAATTAGCAACAATAAATGTGAAATCTGTGTACAAGCTAAATTTCCTAGGAAGCCTTTTCATTCTATGAATAGGAATTTGGAAATTTTGGATTTAGTGCATACATATATCTGTGAATTTAATGGTATTGCTACAAGGGATCAAAAGCATTATTTTATAACTTTTATTGATGATGTGAGTAGATACTGTTATGTCTTTTTACTTAGAAGTAAAGATGAGGCATTAGATAAATTTCAAATTTATAAGAAAGAAGCCA
Organism: Alisma plantago-aquatica; assembly: GCA_963693085.1. Lineage (NCBI taxonomy): Eukaryota > Viridiplantae > Streptophyta > Magnoliopsida > Alismatales > Alismataceae > Alisma > Alisma plantago-aquatica. Next base: position 25,324,553 of record OY856412.1, on the reverse strand, counting down.
AAACTCAAACCGGTAAAGTACTTAAGCGATTAAGGTCTGATAGGGGAGGAGAGTATACCTCAAACTTGTTTTTGGAATTTTGCTAATTACATGGTATAGTTCATGAGGTCACTGCTCCTTATTCACCACAATCAAATGGTATAGTTGAACGTAAAAACCGAACCTTAATAGATATGGTAAATACCTTACTCCAAACATATGGATTACCCAACTTTATGTGGGGGGGAGCTTTGAATACGGCTTGCCATATTCTGAATAGAGTTCCCCATAAACTTTCAGAGAGTAGTCAGTTTGAGTTATGGAGAGGAAGGAAACTGAGTCTTAAATATCTTCGAGTGTGGGGGTGCCTTGCAAAGGTACTTGTCCCTGAACACAAAAGGAAGAAATTGGGACCGAAAACGATTGATGCCATATTTTTGGGTTATGTAGAGACAAGCTATGCTTACAGATTCCTGATTGTAAAATCAGATATCTATGGCATTGAGGTCAATACAATTGTGGAATTACATGATGCAACATTCTTTGAGGATGTGTTTCCTATGAAAACTGGTGTGCCCAATGAAGTATCTCAAGAAGATCCATTTACCACAGGTTCCATTCCCGAGCACATGGAAAGGATGACAAATGTGGGGGGCGACTCAGAACAAGCTATTTCTGAATCGGATGATTCTGAAGAAATAGTTCAACCAAGGAGAAGTAAACAGCCTAGGACATCCAAGGACTTTGGAAGTGAGTTTCTCACTTACTATGTTGAGGATGATCCTGTTACTTTCAAACAAGCTATGGAATCTCCAGAAGCTAAGTTTTGGAAAGAAGTCATTAATGATGAAATCCAATCAATTCTCTCGAATGGAACTTGGGAATTGGTGGATTTGCCTCTTGGTTGTTCTGTAGTTGGTTGCAAATGGGTTTTTAAGAAGAAACTTAATGCAGATGGGACAATCAATAAGTATAAGGCTAGGTTAGTTGCTAAGGGTTACACACAAAGGGAAGGAATAGATTATTTTGATACCTATTCACCTATTTCCCGTATGACCACAATCTGAGTGCTTATAGCATTGGCTTCCATTTATAATCTCTATATCCATCAAATGGATGTGAAGACCACGTTATTACACGGTGATCTTCAATAAGAGATATATATGGAACAACCTGAGGGATTTGTGGGTCGTGGGAATCAGTCCAAAGTGTGTAAACTTATTAAGTCATTACATGACTTGAAACAAGCCCCTAAGTAATTGCATGAGAAGTTTGATTCTGTGATATCATCATTTGGCTTTATTTCAAATGAATTTGATAAGTGTCTCTACTGCAAGATTGTCAATAATAGATTCATTTTGTTATGCTTATACGTCGATGATATCCTACTTTTTGGTTCTGATATGAAAGTAGTAAATGAGACAAAGTCATTCTTGTGTAGCAAGTTTGAGATGAAGGATATGGGTGTTGCTGATGTGATTTTAGGGCTTAAAATCATAAGGTCTACTGATGGTATAACTCTCTCTCAGTCTCACTATGTTGAGAAGATACTGGAGAGGTTTGAGTACACATCACATAAACTTGTTAAGACTCCATATGATTCATCCAAGCCCTTGTTCAAGAATGAGACTGGGGTTCCAGTATCTCAATTACGATACTCTCAGATTATCAGAAGTTTGATGTATCTTATGAACTGTACACGTCCAGACATTGCGTTTGCAGTGAACAAGTTAAGTAGATACACCAGTTGTCCTGACAAGACCCATTGGGAAGCTCTTGACAGAGTTCTGAGGTATATCAAGGGAACATGTTCTCTTGGGCTGCATTATGGTAAACATCCTTCTGTAGTCGAAGGATATAGTGATGCAAGTTGGATTGTCATGAATTCTGGGAGTAATGGTGTCTCAGGATATGTATTCCTCTTGGGAGGAGGAGTTGTTTCCTGGAGGTCTAAGAAACAGACCATATTGTCTCAGTCCACTTTTGAGGCAGAGCTGTGTGCTTTAGATGATACTGGATTGGAAGTTGAATGGCTACATGGACTTATGTCTAGTTTACCTATGGTAATGAAGTTGCTTCCTGCAATTTCAGTTCACTGTGACAACACTACAACTATTGCTAAGATAAAGAGTTACAAGTACAATCAAAAACTGCGTAGACACATCCAAGTCAGATTGAAATCTATAAGGGAGTTAGTGTCTAATGGAGTTGTGGCTTTGGACTACGTCGGTACCAAAGATAATACAGCTGATCCTTTCACTAAAGGTCTTACCTTGGCTTTAGTGGAAAAATCCAGGTAGGGGATGGGACTGAAACCACTATAGATTTGCAAGCAGTAGCAACCCAACCCAAAAGAGTGGAGATCCCACAAATTGGGTTCAATGTGGTAATAACAAGTTGTCGAGTAAATCAGATGACACTATGTATTCTTGTTTGATGCTTCTTGCATCTGTGTGTCTATTCCCTGGGAAACATGTTAGTATCATGACTGCAAGTTAGTAAGAGAGTAGTCTCTTAATGGTGTCAAGTCTTAGGACAGGATGTTAGCAGTACATCCTTGGAGACTCCAGCTAAGTGATTGATGTTGTGTAGGCCACAACAGGAGAATTGGGTTGTTCTATGTTATCAATCATGATATAGGTTTTTTGTATGCATGGCCTTAATGCATTGTTTTCTTTTTTACCATGTCTTTATTGTGTTGTTACCAACCTATACTCTTATACCCAAGGTTCAGGTTCAAGACTTTTATTCACCTAGTTCCTGCGAGGGTCACAGTTGGATAACTCAGGTAGATTCAAACCGAAAGGTATCTGCTAAAAGCGCAGTATGGAGGACTAAATGGTAGAGCACACTACACATTGGACTTTGTGGGGGATTGTTAGATAAATGATTATTGTAGTAGTATGATTATTGTAGTAGTCATTTACTGTAGTAACATTTATTTAGATGGGTTAACCCCAATGTAGTGCAGCAAGTACATGTGAGAAAAGTAGTTTTGTCTCTAGTACAAATGGAAAATAAGTTTTATCTCATATTGCTCACTCCTAGAACTTTTGTGGTCCTCATATGTAGGATCACATGGGGTACTAGTATCCAAGGGGTCCTAGGAGGGAGGTATGCTCACCTCCTTGGTGGGTGGGATTACCACATCACAACGCACGCACGCACGCGTGTGTGCCACGCCATGCCTCGCCTGGCCAGGCTCAGGCTTGGGCTTGTGGCTTGTGGCTTGTGGCTTGTGGATTGTGGATTGTGGAGAATGTCTTCCGTATTCCCACTTCTTTTCGCACTAGGATACGACTAAGTAATTAATTACTCATGTAATTAATTATTTCTTTCGTATTCGGATTTCTTAATCCTAATTAGAAAGTGTTTCTCTTTTGCAGATTATTTTGTGTTGTGTACAAGAGCAACTGAGTGTTTATGTCTTACTGGGAATAGGATTAGGGACGTGCGTGGCTATATATACGCCTCCGGTCATTAGGGCTAAACACACAGAAAACGGATTTTTGTCGTCGTTTCACATGTGTTTTGAGAGCCCTAATCCAAAGAGCGAGTGCCTTTATTCCAAGCCGCTTCATGGAGTTGTTCTCCTATGCAAAGTGCGGCGTTCTCCTTCCCGTCACCGAGATGCAACTGTCCGGCAGTGGTTCCTGTGGTTGATGTGTTGCACTGGTAGCAGTGCAACATGACTACGTCAAGCGAGAGCGAGACAAGTCGGTTCCAGGTTCGTGCCAGATCGAGTCTGGGAGAACGGTGCCTATCCGCGAGGATTGTCGGGCAATGATTTCTTTAAGTATCACGTTCGTTTCTCAACAAATGATCTGGTTTGTGAATCTAACTCCTTAATTTTGTTATCCTGCTTTGTTTGATCTTCGTTTCGTTTCTTATTTTGGATCTGCCTGAAATTGTTGCATGAATGACATTAATAAATATTAACAACAGGCGCCAACTTTTTGGCATTTTCAGACTTAGGCGCCAACTTTTTGGCATCTTCAGACGCGCCAAAAACAAGTTGTCTTCCGGTGCCACGCCCAGCTGGCGGCAGAACTCCTTATAATTGGTCTGTAGCTCACTCATGGCCCCGTCATCCCCGCCGATGCACTCGTCGCTATTAATGGCCCGGATGGTAGCCCTGAATCCCTTGCCGGAAATGATAGCTTTCTGGTTGTATCTGTTGGACATCCAGAACTACATAGCCACTACCCCCCACTGGTTATACTTGCCAATGGAATGCTGAATTAATTATGTAACCTCCTCTACCAGAAAACTGACGCAATTCACCTCTCCTTCTCAATAAGAAATCAGGAGCCCATCATCTCCTTCAATCTATGGCAACTAGCAGCATTGCCACTATTCTCTTCTTCCTCATCGGTGTCTCCCTCGCCAACCTCTGGATGGCCCCTGCAGCAACTGAAGTCGTAGACATCGTGACTAAGGATTTCTTCAACAGAGTGACCCAGAACAACTCTGGCTGCGAGGGTGCAGTGTTCTACACCCGCCAGGCCTTCCTTAACGTGGTAGCCTTCACTGAATTCGGCAACACAAACACCAGGGAGGATCGCAGGAGGGAGATCGTCACCTTCTTCGCACACCTCAAGTACGTTACAGGGTGTAAGTGAGCTTTAAGGGCATACTCCATCATATTCTCCTTCTTTTCTGACATATTCATACTTCAAGCAGCGGTGAAAGGAATCATATTTACATGTAATTCGTGCAGCCTTTTGTGATGTCGAAGATAGCGACAAGAACTGCCAATGTAACTATGACCCCGCGTACCCGTGCCCTGAAGGCAAGAGTTACTACGCTCGGGGTCCAATCCAGCTTGCCTGAAACTACAACTACCAGGATGCCGGCAGGGCGCTAGGATTCGATGGCATCAACACGCCGAAGATGTTGGCCAGAGACCCCATGATGTCCAACAACGATAGCCATAAAGCTATCATTTCCGGCAAGGGATTCGGGGCTACCATCCGGGCCATTAATAGCGACAAATGCAACGGCGGGGACGATGGGGCCGTGAGTGAGCTAGGGACCAATTATAAGGAGTTTTGCCGCCAGCTGGACGTGGCACCGGGAGACAACCTCACCTGTTAGTAGCTGCTACGAAGTAGCGTATCGTCGGCCATGTCCTTGGCAATTCATTCATTGCAACTTGCCCTCCTACTTCTCCAATTCGTGCCAAGTTTCTGGCGCTTTACTTGAAAAGTCTGAAAACGCCAAAAAGTTGGCGTCTTTATCTGAAAACACACCAAAAAGTTGGCGCCTTTGTTCTAAAATGCATAATTTTCACCAGAAAATGCCTAATTTTTGGCATTTTTACTTGAAAATGCCAGAAAGCTTGGCGCATTTGGTCCCGGGAACAAGAAATACGTCAATATTTTGACGCTTTCACCGGAATGTGGGCTATTAAAGGAAATAAGATTGCTTTGGTACTATAGGTGTACATATTTTTACTAAAATGTGCTATTTGGTTTTTTATCCCATTAGATTTAGTTAACGAAAGTGATGTCTTTGTTCTTATTGAATGAGTACTAACTAAAGAAACATAGTGAGGGCGAGTCACTCATCTACGTCGTACGATTTGAGTCTGGAGGGGCATAGCAGAGATTTCCCTTAGGGTCGGACTCTGTAATGAAATATGTTCCAGAAGTGAGCAAACCGCAAAATAAATACACTGACCTGGACATCGCGTGACCTTTGACCTCGACTGCTACAATTACGAAGCGAACTTTTTGTGATCCCACAAGCAAAATAGCACCGTCGAGACTCTGTGGCCCCACAAAGAAAACGCACCGCCTGAGCAGGAATAGTCACAGTTTTGTGGAAATTTACGACAACTGCAAGAGTCATTTATTTGCTAATGACGGATACCAATATGTATCTAACAACACACTAGTGAAAAGCGGGGCAATTTAGACGGGCTAAATCTCTTGCATTTGACGGTGGGCCAGAATCAACGGGCCCCTCGAACTATTAAACTCCCTTCATATTTACCCCGAGCCGATTTATTCTTGCCCACCTAGATAGCCACTGCGGGTGTGACTCTCAACCCCCCCCCCCCCCCGTGACTACCAATTTTTATCCTTAGGGCTCCTGTATTCATTTCCCCTTCTACGCTCTTGCGCCGGCCCTAAGAGCAAGAAAACCTCGATTGCTCAAATCTGACCTTATGCCCAAATCCTAACCATCGTGATCTTCCCACCGCCCCTCCTCACCTCCTCCATCTCCTTCTCATCATAATCACTCTCTAGCACTACAGCCTATCACCTCACGACTCTGACCTCCCACACTCTTCGCCTCGTTCGGCGCCCCCGTTGCTAAGCCTCATGCACCCTCATTACCAAGTCCGACGCGGTGTGCATGCTCCTCCACCTACCACAAGACGACCACATGCTGGAAGATATCCAAAACTGCACAATCACGCTCATCGTCCAAATCCTCTACACGGGCACACTCTGGGCCGGAAGGATGCTACTATGGCATTGTATGAGCTGACGTCCTTCACTACTCAAAAGTGGAGTATTTCAGTTGTAGGGTGTGCTGGAAAGTAGATTCATCTATTTCCTTGTGGCCTGTATTGAGTGAGATATCATCCGCAAAGATGATGCATGAACCAGAGCAGCCCTGAAGGCCATGATGATGATGATGGTCTACTTCATTACATGGAAATGATCGTTGCATTTCTACTGTGAAGGCATAACGAGGCCAGGTATTGATATCCCTGAGTTGGGTTCTTCCTTGCTATAATGTATTACAGTGTTCTAGTAGTTCACTCTGGTTCTCGGTAGTATTTTGTGTGTGTGAATATCATATACTCGTATAAAATAGAATATCGTAGTTGGGACTTACATCTTGTAAAGTTATGCTCGATTCCCCCCTGTCCATGACATATTTGATGAAATGCGTAGAAGGATTATCGGAAGCAATGGGTCTGTTAAAGTGAAGGCATGAATAAGGTTGTTATGCCAAATTTCAATTATAGATTATTTCTATCAGACACGCAAAAGAATCCACCATCCCCTACCTCTTCTTTACCATCATCTAGCTACACTAGCAAACTAGTAATATATAGTCCAAACCCATACCACCTTAACACCACAGCGTGTAGACAATTATGTAGAGGAAGCTCCTCCAAAATGACAACAAGAATTGTATCATCAAGAATATGTTGTAATTCTTATTGTTGCGGGGATGTCATGCATTCCTACTATTTCTCCCTTTTGTAAGGGAGGCCATGACTATAGGATCATTCTCAAATAACAATCAAGGAGGGTGTTTTCCTGATGTTGGTAGATCTGTAGAACTCTCGTCTAGTCAACACCATGGTGCTAACCAAGCAATAAATATGAATGACCCTTCAGTTTACATACAGTATGATTTATGTAATATGAGAACGACATTTCTAGAGACATAGTTAAATGTCTGAGTGAGTATATAGATCATTACTCGTTTGTGCATACATGACCTACATACGCATCCTCATTATATCTCACTTTTATTGGCATATCAATGGTTACCGAGTAGAATGCATGACTAGTTTTTAAATTACATATATAGTTTATGTGATCTGTGCACGCATCATGGATTGATCCATGGTTTTAATTTAAAATGATATAGTGGATAAGAGGGCTAGATTCAAGGAACCACAACCAAGGTTGAAAAGGCATGATACACATCAAGTCATTTTTCTCCCAGTGAGGCAAGACGCGGCCTCAGAAAAGCATGTGGCGCTTATAAATGCATACATAAATTCACATATATGTTAGTAGAATTAATATATATATATATATATATATATATATATATATATATATAACAATACAATACCGCGCGCTCCATCCCCTAGGGTTACGGCTGGGGCGATCCAGGCGATCGACGCCCTAGGCGCATGGCGCCCACATCGGCGGCATCCCGGCCACCTACGTCCACCCCCATCCCGCTTACACCACCGCCAGCACCTCCCAACCCCACCCCGCCCACCCCCACCAACCCACACATCTGATAACAAACCAGGAAGGAGAGAGTAATCGGAGACAAGGTGCTTTGAGCCCTAGCGACACGAGGATGGAAGGTCGAACGCTTGCTGAGGTCGCGACCTTTGACGCTGGAATGAAGGAAGGTGCGAGCAGTGAAGGGCGCAACCATGCTGAGAAGGAGACGACACACGTAGAGGGTGAGCGATTGTCTGTGGCGGTGGAGGTTTTTGCACTAGAAACGGGGAAATCGGTTCGACGACTTGTGTGGAATCAAGTTCTGAAACAGCCTGCGAGCAAGGAGCAAGATCTCACGTTCCCAAAGCCAAGAGTCGAGGATGGTGAAATACATGTTGACTTGGAGGAGGCCGAGTTCGAGAGGCTTGCGAATATCTGGGAGCACACCGTGATGGTGTATACCTTGGGAAAGCGGCCATTTTATCCACATCTTATGGCATGGATTAGGAGAACTTGGCGGCCGAAGGGATCCTTTGAACTGCTCTCCCATGACAATGGCATCTTCCTGGTTCACTTCTCCATGGCGGTGGACAAGAAGGATGTTCTAGCTATGGGCCCTCGCTGGTTTGACCATCAATTGGTGATTGCTAAACACTATAACCACGGTGATGAGTTGAAGAAGGACTCCTTTATGACGATTCCAACATGGATAACTTTGAAGTCTTTCGAGCGATCCTGGATGAAGAAGGTGGCCGACACAATTGCGGAGGGGGTAGGCCACGTTCTTTACATTGATGACAGATCCTTAGAAGGTGATGAATCCAGAGTGCTGGTTGAGCTTGAGGTTGAAGGAGAAAAACCATCACATGTGTGGCTCAATGTGAAGGGACGACAGCCGATCCTGGTAACGATCGAATACGACCACATACTGATGAGTTGCAGCAAGTGTCGGGCATTCGGGCACGGCACACAACAGTGCAAAGAGTTCAACCGGGAGGGAGAGAAGGTGAGAACAACAGAGCAGAACTAAGTAAAACCAGTAAAGAAGACTACATGGGTGGAGAAGCCAAGAAAGGCTGTGGACAACCAGCAGGCCACAACAACTACGAGAACTGATGAGAAGGTGACGGGTGAGTCACAACAGCAAGAGAAAGCACTAAGGGTTGAGAAGGAAAGAATGATATCAGCTAATAAGAAGAACACACAAGAATAGAGAAGAGCAGACCTAAAGCAAGATGATCCAGCGGGGGAGTCGGCTACCGCGAACAAGTCTGAAGCAGGAAACTCGTATGCTGAAGGCCAAAAAGAAGAGGATGAGTTCACCCCAGTCTCTAGAAGGAAAAGCCTGAATGAGATCCCGAAAACGCAGGGTGTCGGGTCCATCCTGGAAGCCACCAACATATTTGATGCTCTTAGTGAGTCAGATGCAGAAGAACCTGAACAGATGGAGCCAAAGAAGAAAAAAGAAGGCAACAAGGAGCAGCCCAGGCATACTCACGCAAGCAAAAACCTGTAAGATGTCCTTTATCATGTGGATCATTAAAGGGGGGTGTGATAGAAACAAGAAGAAAGAAATTCGGGAGTGGATTGGTGTTAGTGGATGTTCGATTGCAGCTTTGGTTGAAACTAAAATCAAGGTGGATAATAAACTGAGCATTGGATATTTGTTTCCACAAGGTTGGGAACACATATCCAACTTACGACATTCTAAATTGGCTAGAGTGTGCGTGGCTTGCAAGCCCAATGCATGGCAGATGACAGTGAAGATGATGTCAGCATATCACATTGGAATGTAGAAACGCAGCTGGCTTACACATGTGCCTGACAACGGTCTATGCTATAATGATGCAAAAAGAAGGAAGGATCTCTGGCATGATCTGGCTTTAGTATCTACTCATATGACGACATCGTGGATGGTGATTGGTGACTTTAACAATGTTAGATTACAGGGAGAGAAGATTGGGGCAGACTTGCGCTACATGATGTGATTGAAGCCTTTAATAGGGCTATAGATAAAGATGAACTGGGGGAGCTTCCCATGATAGGTGGTGACCTTTTCACGTGGAATAATGAACACGTTCTGGTGGACAGGATTGCTAGTATGATGGATAGAGCCCTAGTTAATGAAGAATGGCTAAGGATGTTTCCTAAAGTACAGGTGAAAGCAGGTGGATCTGAGCTCAGTGACCATGCTCCTCTCATAGTGCAGATTATAGAGAAAAAGCAAAATAGAATACCTTTCAGATTTCTTAACCACTGGGCTGATTGGAAGGGTTTTGATGATATTCTGAAGGAGGTATGGGGTACACACATCCATGGGAATCCTATGTTTGTCTTTGCAAAGAAGTCGTCATTGTTGAAAATAACGCTGAAAAAATGGGCAAAGGAGAAGGTAAATATTCCTTATCTGATCATAACTACCAAAAGGGAGTATAGTGAGATTAGAAAACTTCTTATGGTGGATCCGCTCAATGGGGGCTTAACAAAGAAGGACTGTGAGTTAAGAATGATATATGCTGATTTGAAAAAGGCCAAGGAGAAATTCTACTGGCAAAGAAGTAGGGAGAAGTGGCTAAAAGATGGAGACAGAAATACCAAACTCTACCACATGGCAGTGAGAAGAAGGGAGGCTTCTAATATCATATGTGAGCTGATTGACAAAGACGGTCAGGTGGTTAACAAACAGAAAGACATTGAGGACCATGTTGTGTAGTTCTATAATGACCTTTACAAAAAAAATCTTGAAGACATAATTGAGGAGGAGGACATAGATTGGAAGTTCAAACTTTATAGCACCCACAATAACATTCTCACTAGGGGCGTCACGCACTATTCATATGATGAGGAGTCTATGGCCGCAGATCAAGCACCATTTTTACCTGAGACATGACGGAGAATGGCACATGTTAAATCCTAAGGATGATATGTGGGAGATCACTAGGACGAGGGCGGACAAAGATGGGACAATGGCCAGGATCTGGGTGGGTAAGCAAGTTCCTAAATGGACCAAATGTGTATTCAAAATTCTACATGAAACTTTGGCAACTCTAGACAAAATACACGAGTAGAACAACAATAGCCCGATCACATGTTACTTGTGCAAAGAAAAGGAGGAAACCCATAGCCATTTATTTGGTAGCTGCAATTTCACGAAGACCTTATGGGAGAATATCTGCAAAGAGTTCTTATTAAGAATAGAGATGAATGAAGATTTAAAAAGATGGTCAAATGAGGTGCCAACGAGGAGAAGAAGCTTCTGCTATTTGCTGCCCTATGCTTCCACGTTTGGAATAAAAGGAATGCCTGTAAGCATGGTGGTGTAGATAGGAGTATGAGTACTATTGCTATAAATGTTTGATTAATTTGATATGTTTAATTTCCAATAAAGGTCATGTTGACTTTGTTATTAGCAAATTTTATCATCTTGTCTGTTGGTGATGGTGAGTTGTGATTCATTTTACTTTACTTGGCTCTGTCATCTTATGGTTTTTGGATGTTCTTATATATTGCAATGACAATCTTTTATGTTATTCTTGCTTAAATTATTTAAAATTGAGTTTATTGAATTAGGAAAAATATTATTTATTATTCATGACAATACATCTACTTCTCCATTCATCTTTGTGTTCCTCCAATTAGATTTTAGTGAGTTCCACTTCATTTTTCAAAAGAGGTGCACAAAGCATATAGGAAGGCTCCTATGGATTGGTATCGAATTGACTCACTGCCTACAACATGACATTAAAACTCATCAATTTTGTGGTGTTCATTAGTGTACATGAAACATTCATAATTATATGTATTTAAATAATGTACATGAATGAATTGAACCATTAAAATCATTAGGTGATGTACTGCCCTCCTATATTCATTTTTTCAACTTATTTTTTGATACTTTCTTGATTTGTCGATCTCTGCTCCTTAACAATATTTTATGGATCCCTCTAGTAAAATATGCATGCATTAACACCCTCTCTTATACAAGGAAGGTGCTTCTTGAATCTAAGATACTAAAGGTACATCTCATCTTGTCTTTTAGAGATAGGCCATGAACCTCATAGTACTTCCAACTCGGGTCATTTGACCTGATTTTGTGTGTGATGACCCTAATTTCTATATACTTTCCTTAGTGACATTCACAGATATGCGTACACTCATATTTATAGATGTCAGAAGAGAAAATACAAGAGATTGTGGTAGTCAACTAAATCAGAAGAAGAAACCAGATCGTAGTTCACAATATCATTATAGGTAGCCACATAAACAATCATTCATTGATAATAATAAAGTCATACATACTATTCTAGATAGAAGGCGTGAATAGTTCTATAAAAGGAAGTACATATGATTTATGGCTTTCCATAATTATTGATTCAACTATCCCTATTTGATTAGGGTTTCGAGCCATATGGGGATCAAGGACTCAATTAGGGTTTTTGATGTCCACAAGTCAGATATTAATCATGGATGACTATTATTACACCAAAAGATAATAATAAAATGATCATTAGGGATTTATGCTATTACTTTTGAAAAAGGACTCAGATCTAGGTCATCATAGAATTTTATTTGGATATCTCACATTTTTCTGATGAAAATGATATATAATTTCATTACTATCCGATCATCCTACTATTTACTATAATTTTTCTAAGATAATCTATTTTCTATTTATTAAGACAAATATGGAAAAGAAAAATTACCTTGATCAACGGTTGGATCCGACTGGATCTACGACTCAGGTTGATCCAAGGATTCACGAGATGGCTCACGAATTGCTGAGTTGGTGCGCTAGCCCACAACTCCTATAACTGATGTGGCGATTGGCTATTGGTTCACCTAGGTCACATGGACCTCTCCTCTCTTGCTGCGCTTCTTCCCTCATTGCTAGCCCGAACAAGGCATCAGTTGTAGCCATTGCGCTCTGGACTTCCTTCACTCCTTAGCGCTGCAACTCCAACTGAGCCCAGTCCTTGAGCCGATACGTTAAGTTATAGAGCTCTTCAGCCTTCAACATATCCTTAACGTCCAACAATAAGGACGAAAAGGCCTTAACATACTCATGCACCGTATCAGTTTGCTTGAGGTGCCTGATCACATCCCTAGTGGTCTAGGCAGTGTTGGTAGGGAGAAACGTCTCCTGAATCTCCTTGGCAAATGCTCCTTGAGAGTCGATTGCCAGTCGCAACTTGTCCTCAGATATGGTCCTCCATTAGTGTTTAGCGTCGCCGGTGAGATACGTCACAGAATGGAGGAGTTACGTCATCGACAATGTGATGGACACATCCGAAATGAAGACTCTACTGAGTTTGACACTATGGAGAATATGTGTAAGACTTAAAAAGTGGAGTCCCTGCCACTGGGGCAGTGACATTTTCAGTGGGGGAGGGCTTGTGACCCCTTCAAGCTCCCAAGTTTAAAAGCATGCACAATTTAACTAAGGCCAGCTCGAGGGAAGCTTGACCTAGCTCAGAGGGAGCTACATCCATCTCAGATCAGCTCAAGTCTAAGGGAGTGAGCTCAGATCAACAAAACTTTTGTTAGGTCAGCTTGTCAGCATCTCGACCACCAACGTGGTAGCGCAAGGATGGGACTTGACACAGGATCGACCCGGAAGCTAGCTCAGACCTTGACTCATGTCCGAGTCAAAGCCGGATGATCAAGGCGCCAATAGAGGAGAGTGGTGCACGACCAACGGAAGCGCCACGGCGCTATGAATGTGGGCACTAGGTGGTTGAGACTGAGGGGACGCAGGATGGAGTTTGCAACTACTGCCACGGCTTGGGACCTCAACAAAACCACATCAGCAAGGCCATGATCCAGGGAAGGACATGTGGGTTGGATGCGCCAACTGCCAAAGGAGACCAATGGCATAACCTCTAAGGGAAGCGATGCATGCTCGATGCAAAGGGAGTGAACATGGGAGAGAACATGGGGGCGTGTTGGCGCGCACGCTGGTGCGCTCCCGCTAGAGGCTTGCAACGAGTGCAATCCACGAGGTCGGGAGGCACGGGATGAGATGGGATCTTAGCTTTCGATATTTGTATGGTCCCACACTAACTACCTACGTCTACTAAGACACTACGCCCGCAAGAGCACGGGGTCGTGTCGTAGTATAGGTGAAGCGGCAAGTACGGGGTCGAACCTCGGAGATAGAGGGGGTGCTAGAGTTAGATGGCATGAACTACGTTCCTAGTGCGGAGAGTAAGGTTTTTAGGGTTTTAAGGTTGATTGTTGGTTGATTAAACTAAGAGAGCTAGTATGAAAAGCAATATGAAACTAAGTTATCAAAAGACTAAACTAGCAATCTAGGTGACAAACTAGATAAACTAAGGAAAGGGCAAGATGGACTAGACTAAGCAAGCAATTAACAACTAAGGAATTGAATTAACTACTAATCAAGATCAAAGACCTAAATTAACACTAGCTAGCAGAACTAGGCAATTAGCTAAGGTAACTAAAGCAATTGAACTACACTAGCATTAACAAGCAAACAGGGCAATTAAGGTTTCAAGCAATTAGATGAAGGAGGTGGGCCGTTTGGGAATGTGACCTTGACATTAGTTGGGGGAAGTCACCATAACAAGCAATTAGCATATTTCATTCTAGACAACCAAACCAAACAACAAGGTGGGTGCTATGAGGATGTACCCTATGCTACTAGTTGGAGAACTAGGGCTAGGTGTAATTCTCATAGGACTTACCAAGTCTAGGTCTCTAGGATAAGGGGTATTAGTCAATTGAGGACCAAGGGTAAGGATGGGAGTGGAGATGAGGATATTTGACCTCATGCCACTAGCCACCTCAGCCTTTAGGAAATCCTAGGCAATTGCACTAATTACACTTATACTAGTCACTTCGAACTCACATTTGCATGTAGGGAGAAGGTGATTATGTAGGAAGATAGGGGGCTAGCTAGGGACCCCAATTAAGGCCCTAGGAGCCAATCCTATGATAGCTACATAGAAACCAACACCATAGAGACAAATGTCTTCAAGCACCACAAAGCAAGCAATTAATGCAATTAAACAACAATCACATGCAGAAGTAATGGGAAACGAGATGTAAGCCAAGGCAATCATCATAGAAGTGAAATATGTTCATTACAAATTATATTCCCCCAACATGGTATCACAGTCACATTTTTGCCTCAAACAGCCCACCCAAAGGGGGGGGCTTAGCTATACATGATCAAAACTGAAACAAAGGAGAAGGGAAAGAGAGTAGGAAACGCCATGGATGCTTGATGAAGCTTGATCTCTTCACCTCCTTGCTTCTAGCCACGAACCTCCTCCTCCAAGGGTGCCCAAGAGCATGGAAATGGTGGAATGGATGGATAGAAACCTAGAGAAACTAGGTTTCTATGGTGGAAATGAGTGGAAAGTGGGTGGAAATGGGGTTGAATGCAAGGAAATGGGTGGATTGGAGCAATGGATGCAAGGGAAGCAGCTAGGGTCGTCTAGGAGTGCCCTCTCTCGAGCCCTAGAAGCAACTAGGGCTTATATATGATCTAGGGTTAAGTGGGGGTAGAATGGGAAAAGCAGTGAAAAGTTGTTAGGTTTTGGGGTGGTAGCACGGACGTTCTGGGCAGCACGGCCGTGCTGGGTAGGAGTGGGCACAGCCGTGGTGGAGGAGAATGGCCGTGCTGGCTAAGTGTTAATTCAACAGGTTGGTGGGTGAAAACGAAGGCTGGTAGCACGGCCGTGCTGGGCAGCACGGCCGTGTTGGGTACTAGGTAGAACGGCCGTGCTGGGTAGCACGGTTGTTGTGGCGGAGTTGGGAGGAGGTCGTTCTGAGCAGCACGCCCGTTCCATCTTAATCCAGCACGGCCGTGCTGGGGAACACGGCTGTGGTGGCTGACTTGCTTGGACTTCAGTGATTTTTCGATCAACCTGTAAATTTTCTCAATTGCCAGCACGGCCGTTCCATGGCACCATGGCCGTGCTGGGGTCTTTTAATGCTAGCATGGCTTTAAACTTCATAATTCTTGGATGTCTTTGCTTGGAGACGATTCTTAGCCATTGGAGGTAGGTTGAGGGATACTTCAGGGCCTTCTTTGGGCCCCTCCTTCAGTGGAGGAACCCTAGAACTCCCTTTCTCTCTCTCTTCCATCTAAGCACGGTCCAAGTACCTGAAAAATAGTGCAAAGAGCATCCATAAACATATTTGCAATGATAATCATGTTGGGGAGAATAACATGTAATTCTAATGCATTTGAATGTGATAAAGGTATAAAATGACACAAGATACAGCCCTAGAATAGGGTTGGATCACCACCCCAAACTTGAAACATACTTGTCCTCAAGTATGCTCCAACTCAATCTCTTTTCCATTTTCCACAATCAAAAGATATGACAAATACAATATGATGGGCGACAAATGCTAAATGGGATCAAAGGTGACTAGGTACATGCAAATCACTTCCCTCCTCTTCTACTTTCACAAACCAACCATGAAGGGAGCACAGAGCACAAGAACTTCACATATAATGCATGGATTGCACAAGTTATCAATACCTCATCCATAAGGTTCTGGGTAGACCGTTTCATGATGATGTTAATCGCCGATGACTACGAGTGTCGTTTCACCTTCATGCCTTCAACCTTATGCTTCAAGTTATGCCAAATGACCCACATGGCTGCGGAAAAGAGATAAAGTGAGCTAGGTTTGAAGTTTCCTAGCTCAATGGGTGTAGAGGTGGAAGAAAGGGATGCGGTAAGATTCTTGGAGTGTTTTTACACACTCATCTTTTCTTTATTTGAATGCTCTTAAATAGGAGCATCCTTTTATTTTATTTTGTTTTTCTTTTTCTTTTCTTTTTCTTGCCCTTGGTGTAGATAGGGCATATGGTGGATAGAGTGAAGCGGGGAGATAAAGATGTGGCCACCCCAAACTTTTGGAGGTGGCCACGGCTAATATGTGCACTTTGGCATCTTTTTATGAGGCGGAGAGGTATGAAGATGATGAAAGAGTGGTCGGGTCAAAGAGGGGTCACTTGGCATAATCTTCCACATAAGGTCTCCTGCATGAAAACTAGTCTGACACTTCACCATGGATATCACATCACATGAATGAACCAAATGGAATCCATATATCAATCAAGTAACTCCACAAACATTAAACGTTCTATGCTTGCTCGGATCATAATTCAATCAAACCAACACATTCCCAAGGGAGGTGACGAACATGTAAGAAGTCACTCGTTGATACCACATAGCACTTCATCATAGCATATCATCTTGTATTTGTCAAAGATAAGCAATTTCATTCAATATGATAAAGATTGAGTCAAAACATGCTTTTTGGACAAGAAACATCAAATATGGGCAAAATTGGCCAAAAAGGTGCCAACTTGTACTAAATCACATTCAAACACAATTTTAGGTAAAAAGCAAGTAAATCCTAGCTAAAACATGCAGAAATTAGCAAAAAAACTACATGAGATGCAATGCATGGCTGAAAAAGCAAAAATTTTGAAAAATTACTCAAAAATGCAGAAATCAACTACATGTCATGCAAAGATGCAAGCAAAAGACAATCTATACTAGGTGGGTTGAACATCAAACAAACAATGATCGGGTGGAACAGGCAACTATCAAAATAAGCTGAAAATAGAGGGCTTACCGCCCTACCACCCCAAACTTTTGAACCATGTTGTCCCCAGCATGAAACTAAAGCTTAGGGATGAT
The DNA here is from genome assembly GCA_963693085.1 of Alisma plantago-aquatica. Taxonomy (NCBI): domain Eukaryota; kingdom Viridiplantae; phylum Streptophyta; class Magnoliopsida; order Alismatales; family Alismataceae; genus Alisma; species Alisma plantago-aquatica. The sequence continues at coordinate 25,306,951 of OY856412.1, read as the reverse complement.
AGGGTAGAAGTCAGGGTTGTGGTGGTGTGGGGTCCTGCGATGGGCCAGACTGTGGAGGAGGCTGCTGGTAGTAGTGGCCCCAGTACTCCGCCTGTGGAGGCGGGTATGTCTCCTGGTAGCTAGCAATTGATCCCCAGAAATCCTCCCCCCATTGGGGGTTTCTTTGTGTCTGCGCATGCTGGTACTGATACATGTGGTTGATTTGGTGATGCATCTGTTGCTGATCCAACCACATCTCCTGTTCCATTTTCCGAATCCCCTCCAACTGTGCATGGATGGATGCCATATCACATGCATTTGTCGGAGGTGGCTGCGCCTCAAACTCTTCCATTCTCGGTCTTGTGCGGCGTGGATGCTCGAAAGATCGTTGTTGTTCTGGCACGTTGGTTTCCCCCTCTTCATCAGGTAAGGCTACACTTGGCGCTCTGTATCCCTCTCTAGGGGTGTCTTCCTCATATCGTGATAACTGATTGAGAAAATCATCCAAAGGCCCTGCATTCTTGAGCAAAAGGGGGGCATGGTAAGGGAGTTCCAAAGTGATGCCAGGGTAGCTGGGGTTCAGCACATAAAAAATTTTGTCATCCTTGACAGATGTCATCTGTGACCTCACAAGATAGTTTAGGTCCACATGTTTGTTTCCATCTACCTTGGTGAGACATTCCAAATTGCATCCCAACGCCCTCGCCAAAGTGGTGACAATCCCTCCCATGATGAATGGATTTTTACTTTTGGATGGGATTGTCTTCACGTGATCAATAAACATGGCACCCACGTTCACGAACCCCTCGCTTGCAACTGTAGCTATGAGAAAAAGGTCTTTCTGGCCGCCTGATCCTTGATTATCATAGCGACCAAACACGGTATTTGCCAACACTTTTTGCAAATATCTCAAGAATGGGTTGTGGATCTTGCTTGTTTTGGATTTCCCTGAAGAGAAAGTGGATTCTCCTGTGATCGTCTTCCACATCTTGGCGTAATCTGCCTTACCATTCTTGTCAAATCTTCCCCCGTCAAAAGTCCTTGCCATTTCTGGGTTGGGGGCAAAGATTGCATTGATCTGAGATGCGTTGAGGACATGTGCTGAGCCATTCAATTTGAACCTGATAGCATCCTCTCCTCGAAACTGAACCTTCTCTAAGGTTGCGAAGAACTCGCGAGTGATCTCCAAGTATGCATCTTCGGCCGTAGTTAAAATGTCGTACAATCCACAGCGTTTTAGATGAAAAGCAAAACTGAAATTGACACCTAATGCTTCCATTGTGGGTACACATGCATATCTAGTGGCAATCACCCTTCTTGTCAGGAATTCAGGGTGAAGGGGTTTCACTGCTTTGCTTCTTGCGATTTCTCTGCCATGAATGGTTCCTTGTGGTTGCTTTCCTGCCCATGTGAGTCTGTCCTCCTCTAGCCTTGATAGGATATCCACCGGTTCATCCTCCAATTCCTCGCTCTCAGTATCATCCACTTCTTCTTGATATGTATGTGACCCCGAACTTGTGTCCAAGTTCAAGGGCACTCTTTCAATGCTTCCACTGGGTCGGGCCGATGACGTCGAATGCCTTGTTGGAACTGGTCACGGCGGTAGGCGTGAGGACGAAGCTTCATTAGTTTTCTTAGCCCTTCGCTCACGAGTTGGTGTGGTGATTTCAATAGAATCCACCAGATTCTCCAGCTCTTCCTCTTCTTCCTCCTCCTCTTCCCCCGGGTTGCTGTAGCTTGGATCTGAGAGGTGCTCGCTGGAGGGAGAGCATAGCTGAGATGAGCTCATCGACGCCGACCGTCCAAAGGAACGTGAAATTGAGTTGGACGGTGAGGAGGCGATGTTGGACTGCTGTGAACCGGCCGCTCGTTTGGATCTTCTTTTACCACCGGTGAGGATGCTTGTGGACTTCTCCACTCCTTTCTTGATTGCCTTGCCCATGCCCTTCATGATTTCAAGGTTCTTTGACGAGGAACGAAGCTTGCACTGGAAAAATGCAGCTCCGGGCTGATGTGGCGGAATATGCGTGTAGCTGGAGGAATCAGCGGTGATGAACGGTGGAAATCGAAGCTAGAGGTTGGGGAAGATGATTAGGAACCAAAGGAACCTCAAATCCAGAGTTTGGGAGCAAGAGGAGGTGATTTGGGGGTGTGGGGGACTCGCCCTAATCGCCAGAAATCGTTGCACGGCCGTTCTGGTTCGTAAGAATGAACGAGGGGTCGTGTTGAGTCGGGTAGATGTTAGGTTTATATGGGCCAGCACGACCGTTTTGGTCAACACGGCCATGTTGGTTTGGTGCCAACACGGCCGTTTTGGTCAACACGGCCGTGTTGCCAGGGGCCAAAATCTTCAATCAACATGATGGATGCGGCTTTATCAGCACGGTCGTTCCGTTTCAGCACGGCCGTTCTGGTCTGGTGCCAGCACGGCCATTTTGGTCAGCACGGCCGTGCTACTCTCTTTGAAGTCAAAACTCAAAATTCATCAAAACTCTTCGAAACTCATCGTTTAATCGTCATGAATGAGCTTTTCTTGGTGGGATATCCACCACCTTGACTGACTGTGCCTCAATCTTCAGCTTGGACCTGTTCAACCTGTCATTCCATCAAAACTAAAAACAAAACTATCAAGCACAAGTGTGTGTGTGTGTATTTGTGTAAAACAAAACTAAAGTATCAAAAGAAGGGTTCGAGAATCTCAAACCACATGGGTTGCCTCCCACTAGTGCTAAATTTTACGCCTTCATCCAAGCTTATTGATTGTTGTGCTCTGTCATTTCATTGGAACTTTCAAGAGATCTTTGTAGTAGATCCCTTTCTCATCCTCATCTAAGCATTCCTCTTCATCAAATTCTTCTTCTACCAGCATAACAACATCAAAGTCTTAGTTGGCCTTGTCCGGGCCGACTTCAATGACAGGTTTCAGCCTTTGCCCATTAACAGTGAATTCCTTAGCTCCTTCTTTTGCACAAATGATCACTGCCCCGTATGGGTACACCTTCTTGACAAAGTAAGGACCTTCCCATCTAGAATGAAGCTTTCCGGGGAAGAACTTCATCCTTGAATTGTACAACCATACCCATTTGCCGGGCTCAAACTCTTTCTTCTTTATGATCGTGTCATGTAGAAACTTGGTTCTTTCCTTGTAGTTCTTTGACATTTCATAGGCTTCATGTCGCATCTCTTCTAGCTCATGCAATTGAAACTTTCTTCTTGTTCCGGCACTCTCTTCATCAAAGTCCATCCTCTTCAAGGCCCACAGTGCCTTGTGTTGCATCTCAACCGGCAAATGGCAACTCTTACCATAGACAAGCTTGAACGGTGTAGTGCTAATCGGGGCTTTATATGCAGTCCTATATGCCCATAAAGCTTCATTGAGTCGAAGTGACCAATCCTTACGGTTCGGTCGCACCGTCTTCTCCAAAATCAGCTTTATCTCCCGATTTACCAGCTCAACTTGACCACTCGTTTGAGGGTGATAAGGAGTAGCTACACGATGGTTAACTCCATGTCTCTTTAGCAGCCCTTCGAAGGTGCGGTGAATGAAATGACTCCCGCCATCACTAATCATAGCCCTTGGAACACCAAAACGGCTAAAGATGTTGGATTTCACGAAATCACACACCACCTTATGATCATTTTTTCTTGTTGCCACAGCCTCAATCCATTTTGATACATAGTCTACGGCGACCAAGATGTAGACATACCCGAAAGAGGGAGGGAACGGACCCATAAAGTCAATCCCCCAAACATCAAACACTTCTACCACCAAGATAGGTGACAAAGGCATCATGTCCCTCTTGGAGATAGTGCCTACTTTTTGGCACTTGATGCAACTCTTGCAAAAGTCATGAGCGTCTTTGAACAATGTCGGCCAGTAGAATCCACATTGAAGAACTTTGGCGGTCGTGCGTTTCCCTCCAAAATGACCTCCACACACTCCGGAATGACACATAGATAAGACTTCTTGCTGCTCCATCTCCGGAATGCACCTTCTAATGAGTTCGTCCGGGCAATACTTAAAGAGGTGAGGGTCATCCCAAATGTAGTTCTTTACCATAGAAAACAATCTCTTGCTTTCCTCTCTTGTCCACATGCTCGGTATCCTCCCACTAGCTAGGAAATTCGCTATGTGCTTGTACCATGGCTTTTGGACATATGAGACTAAGAGGAGTTGTTCATGTGGCATTGTCTCTTTGATTGGACTTGTCACATCAAACGGTCCATCAAGGCGGGAGAGATGATCTGCAGCACCATTTTCTATTCCTTTCTTATTCACAATTTCTATATCAAATTCTTGGAGCAACAAAATCCATCAGATCAACCTTGGCTTTGAGTCTTTCTTGGACATGAGATACTTCAACGCAGCATGGTCCGTGTAGATTGTCACTTTGTTTTGCAAGAGATACGGCCAGAACTTGGCAAGAGCGAAGATCACTGCAAGCAACTCCTTCTCGATAGTCGTATAGTTTCTTTGAGCATCGTCTAACGTTTTTCTTGCATAATAGATAGCATGAGGAATTCGGCCAATGCGTTGACCCAGCACAGCCCCCACCGCCATATCGGATGCATCCGTCATGATCTCAAATGGCAAAGAGAAATCCGGGGGCTGCATGATAGGAGCATAAATGAGCCTCTCTTTCAAATGATTGAAGGCTTCAACGCATTTGTCATCAAACTGAAATTCGACATCTTTCTCAAGTAATCGACAGAGTGGTCTTGAGATTTTGCTAAAGTCCTTGATAAAACGCCGGTAGAAGCCTGCATGTCCCAAGAAAGATCGAACATGTCTTACGGTCGAAGGAAAGTCGAGTGTAGAAATAAGGCCCACCTTGGCCTTGTCAACTTCAATCCCATATTTCGAAACTCGGTGTCCCAGAACTATACCCTCAGGTACCATGAAATGACTTTTTTCCCAAGATAGAACTAAGCGAAATTTCACACATCTTTCCAGAACTGCAGCTAGATGTAGCAAGCACTCATCAAAGGTCTTCCCGAAAACTGAAAAATCATCCATGAAGACCTCAAGTGACGAATCAAGCATGTCAGCAAAGATTGAGGTTACACATATCTGGAAAGTGGAAGGGGCATTACACAATCCAAATGGCATTCTCCGATAGGCAAATGTACCACTTGGACAAGTGAATGTCATCTTTTCCTGGTCCGCCGGATGCACAGCAATCTAAAAATATCCCGAGTACCCATCAAGAAAATAGTAGAAGCTCTGTCCAGCCAATCTCTCTAAAATATGATCAAGAAACGGGAGTGGGTAGTGATCCTTATTTGTCTTTTCATTGAGCTTCCGGTAATCCACGCACATTCTCCACTTGGATTGCTCTCTCACCGGCATAAGCTCACCATCGGCATTTTCTACAACCGTAATCCCACCCTTCTTGGGTACCACTTGGATGGGACTTACCCACGTATTGTCAGAAATGGGATAGATGATCCCTGCATCAAGCAACTTTACAACCTCTTGAGTTACAACATCCTTCAACTTTGGATTTAGCCTTCTTTGCATTTGACGGGTCGGCCTCGCATCTTCTTCCAAGTATATCCGATGCACACAGATAGAGGGGTCAATCCCTCTCAAGTCAGCAATAAACCATCCAATGGCTTGGATGTTCTTCCTCAAGACTTCCATCAAGGCATCTTCTTGCTCAGGAGAGAGAATAGAGGAAATGATCACCGGGAGGGTGTCATTTGAGCCAAGGAAAGCGTACTTCAATCCATTAGGAAGTTTCTTCAACTCAAGAACGGGGGGTGCTTTAAGGGATTCTTCAAAGGTGTAGAAATAGAAGGAAGGTCCTGACTTGCAGCCACTAAGGCTAGCTCACACTCTTCCTCATCTTCATCATCATCATCAGGGAACTCAACAATTGGTTCAAGACCTCTACCTTGAGTGGAAGTCTCAATCCACGTAGGTAGGAACTCTTCAACAATCTCATCTAGGCATTCCACCAAATAACAATCTTCCTCGGTGGCTCCTATCACTTCAGCTGTAGTAGAAGACTTGAAGATGTTCAACCTGATCTTCATGTGCATGAATATAACATACATGGTATTCTAGGGATGTATCTTGTGTCATTTTATACCTTTATCACATTCAAATGCATTAGAATTACATGTTATTCTCCCCAACATGATTATCATTGCAAATATGTTTATGGATGCTCTTTGCACTATTTTTCAGGTACTTGGACCGTGCTTAGATGGAAGAGAGAGAGAAAGGGAGTTCTAGGGTTCCTCCACTCAAGGAGGGGCCCAAAGAAGGCCCTGAAGTCTCCCTCAACCTACCTCCAATGGCCAAGAATCGTCTCCAAGCAAAGACATCCAAGAATTATGAAGTTTAAAGCCATGCTAGCATTAAAAGACCCCAGCACGGCCGTGGTGCCATGGAACGGCCGTGCTGGCAATTGAGCAAATTTACAGGTTGATCGACAAATCACTGAAGTCCAAGCAAGTCAGCCACCACGGCCGTGTTTCCCAGCACGGCCGTGCTGGATGAAGATGGAACGGGCGTGCTGCTCAGAACGACCTCCTCCCAACTCCGCCACCATGGTCGTGCTACCCAGCATGGCCATTCTACCTAGTATCTATCCCCGGCAACGACGCCAGAAAGCTTGGTGCGCTCCCGCTAGAGGCTTGCAACGAGTGCAATCCACGAGGTCGGGAGGCACGGGATGAGATGGGATCTTATCTTTCGATATTTGTATGGTCCCACACTAACTACCTACGTCTACTAAGACACTACGCCCGCAAGCGCACGGGGTCGTGTCGTAGTATAGGTGAAGCGGCAAGTACGGGGTCGAACCTCGGAGATAGAGGGGGCGCTAGAGTTAGATGGCGTGAACTACGTTCCTAGTGCGGAGAGTAAGGTTTTTAGGGTTTTAAGGTTGATTGTTGGTTGATTAAACTAAGAGAGCGAGTATGAAAAGCAATATGAAACTAAGTTATCAAAAGACTAAACTAGCAATCTAGGTGACAAACTAGCTAAACTAAGGCAAGGGCAAGATGGACTAGACTAAGCAAGCAATTAACAACTAAGGAATTGAATTAACTACTAATCAAGATCAAAGACCTAAATTAACACTAGCTAGCAGAACTAGGCAATTAGCTAAGGTAACTAAAGCAATTGAACTACACTAGCATTAACAAGAAAACAGGGCAATTAAGGTTTCAAGCAATTAGATGAAGGAGGTGGGTCGTTTGGGAATGTGACCTTGACATTAGTTGGGGGATGTCACCATAACAAGCAATTAGCATATTTCATTCTAGACTACCAAACCAAACAACAAGGTGGGTGCTATGAGGATGTACCCTATGCTACTAGTTGGAGAACTGGGGCTAGGTGTAATTCTCATAGGACTTACCAAGTCTAGGTCTATAGGATAAGGGGTATTAGTCAATTGAGGACCAAGGGTAAGGATGGGAGTGGAGATGAGGATATTTGACCTCATGCCACTAGCCACCTCAGCCTTTAGGAAATCCTAGGCAATTGCACTAATTACACTTATACTAGTCACTTAGAACTCACATTTGCATGTAGGGAGAAGGTAATTATTTAGGAAGATAGGGGGCTAGCTAGGGACCCCAATTAAGGCCCTAGGAGCCAATCCTATGATAGTTACATAGAAACCAACACCCTAGAGACAAATGTCTTCAAGCACCACAAAGCAAGAAATTAATGTAATTAAGCAACAATCACATGCACAAGTAATGGGAAATGAGATGTAAGCAAAGGCAATCATCATAGAAGTGAAATATGTTCATTACAAATTATATTCCCCCAACATGGTATCACAGTCACATTTTTGCCCCAAACAGCCCACCCAAAGGGGGGGCTTAGCTATACATGATCAAAACTGAAACAAAGGAGAAGGGAAAGAGAGTAGGAAACGCCATGGATGCTTGATGAAGCTTGATCTCTTCAACTCCTTGCTGCTAGCCACGAACCTCCTCCTCCAAGGGTGCCCAAGAGCATGGAAATGGTGGAATGGATGGATAGAAACCTAGAGAAACTAGGTTTCTATGGTGGAAATGAGTGGAAAGTGGGTGGAAATGGGGTTGAATGCAAGGAAATGGGTGGATTGGAGCAATGGATGCAAGGGAAGCATCTAGGGTTGGCTAGGAGTGCCCTCTCTCGAGCCCTAGAAGCAACTAGTGCTTATATATGAGCTAGGGTTAAGTGGGGGTAGAATGGGAAAAGTAGTGAAAAGTTGTTAGGTTTTGGGGTGGTAGCACAGCCGTTCTGGGCAGCACGGCTATGCTGGGTAGGAGTGGGCACGGCCGTGGTGGAGGAAAATGGCCGTGTTGGCTAAGTGTTAATTCAATAGGTTGGTGGGTGAAAACGAAGGCTGGTAGCACGGTCGTGCTGGGCAGCACGGCCGTGTTGGGTACTAGGTAGAACGGTTGTACTGGGTAGCACGGCCGTGGTGGCGGAGTTGGGAGGAGGTCGTTCTGAGCAGCACGCCCGTTCCATCTTCATCCAGCACGGCCGTGCTGGGCAACACGGTCGTGGTGGCTGACTTGCTTGGACTTCAATGATTTGTTGATCAACTTGTAAATTTGCTCAATTGCCAGCACGGCCGTTCCATGGCACCACGGTCGTGCTGGGGTCTTTTAATGCTAGCATGGCTTTAAACTTCATAATTCTTGGATGTCTTTGCTTGGAGACGATTCTTGGCCATTGGAGGTAGGTTGAGGGAGACTTCAGGGCCTTCTTTGGGCCCCTCCTTGAGTGGAGGAACCCTAGAACTCCCTTTCTCTCTCTCTTCCATCTAAGCACGGTCCAAGTACCTGAAAAATAGTGCAAAGAGCATCCATAAACATATTTGCAATGATAATCATGTTGGGGAGAATAACATGTAATTCTAATGCATTTGAATGTGATAAAGGTATAACATGACACAAGATACAGCCCTAGAATAGAATTGGATCACACGCTACCCCTCAGTGAGGGCCCCTTCCAGTTGCAACAACAAATACAACACTATGTCATCATAATGTTTTCGGCATTTGAAGGGTAACACAATGGTAGCCGCTCAATCTTGTCTATTCTGGCACATCAGGGGCCTTGAACAAGATTCCAAAAGGAATCTTCCATCAAGAAGAAGTGTGGAGAATGTTGGGGGAGGATTGGTTGTAGTCATAATAGCCGATTGCACTATTCCTCCAACACACAGCTATAGGAGGTATAAGGGTAAGTGGGTACTGGGATGTCTTCTGAGTTAGTGGGCCAGGTTAGATTGGTCCAAGTAATTGGGCCCTAGGAGCCATTTTTAATTAGGTGGCTTCAGGAGGCCGCTCAAAAGGCCAATCTAGGCAGGCGCTCAAAAGGCCAATCCAGGTGGGTGATAAAGCGGGCTAAGCGGTCCAAAAGTGGAAGCTTAATAGCCCACTGCCTGACAGCCACTTTAGGCCCAAATTAGAGTCTAGGGCCCTTGGTCGCTTAAGCGGCCGCCTAGGCTATTTTTCTAATTCATAAGGGGAAGGAAAAGCTAATGTGCTTTCTGGTTCAAGTGGAACATGTCCTATCCACTCGATTTGCCTAACATTTTTTCTAGATCCCCACTCTTCCTATTATTATGGATGTTATTTAGGATATTGGGAAGTTGTCTAAGGTTTTCTAATGGGGTGATGATGACTAGGGTGAAAATCAATTAATAACTGAACTTAGATTATCGGAGATGAAGTGGTATAAAATTGTAGTGGCTGTAGGAAATTGCAATTGAAATAGGATTGTTAGATTCCTAGAACATGTCTTGCTAAATAAATGAAAATCCTTATTTGTCAATGACACTAGGTTAAGGTTAGAGAAACCTTGGTTTCAAGAATGTTGTTGATCACTTCAATAGGTATAAATAAGCACCATTTAAATGCTAATATACATGCTTTGACCCTTGACGAATAGAAAGGAAATCAAAGGATGTAGTTCTTGAATCTTCAACACAAGAAGGTACAAAATGAAATTTCATTTTGAGCCAGATCCTGACCACCAGAAAAATTAATAAAAAAGACTTTTTATTGATGTGTTTGTCAATTATGAGGTTATATCTTATTTTTTAGGAACATATAGGACAAGAGTGCAAGTTCCATTTTAAAAAATTTCTGACTAGGTAATTGGACCATGACTTCATGGTGGTAGCAACAATTTGGTAGAAGAAACCATGTACAACTATTAGCATCTTAGTGGAGCATTGCCTTATATTTATTGAATTATTTACAACATTCGGTAGATTTGGGTATATGCATTTTTTTCATATTCTTTAGTGCTAAAGGTATTAGCAAGTTAATGTTGATGTTGAACTAAAATGTCAACATAATACATATTGTATGTCATTTATATATGCATGTTCCACAACGAACTCATTTTCCAAACTTCATTTACACAATAATAGGCCTTCACAACTAATTTTGGATGCCATTCATCCCACCGTTGGTAAGATTAATTTCATCGGTCTCTTGATTATGGAAGTGAAATATAAACTTGAGTAGAATATCACATATTGCGGTTATAAATACTCTTGATTGTAAGAATTAAACTACAAATCATATGCAATTTTACAACATCTAAGTTGCTTTCTTTATTTGGCTATTGTTTGAGTGTGTTCTTTGATTACTTTGGTTATTGTCTAATCCATCCTAAAGATAAAAAAAGTAGCCATGCGATGTTCATTGAATATCATTTAAGAATACTTGGAACTTTGTGTTTCAATTGATAAGAGTGCGAGTTCCATTTTAACAAATTTCTGACCAAGTAATTGGACCATGACTTCATGGTGGTAGCAACAATTTGGTAGAAGAAACCATGTACAACTATTAACATCTTAATGGAGCATTGCCTTATATTTATTGAATTCTTTACAACATTCGGTAGATTTGGGTATATGCATTTTTTTTCATATTCTTTAGTGCCAAAGGTATTATCAAGTAAATGTTGATGTTGAACTAAAATGTCAACATAATACATATTGTATGTCATTTATATATGCATGTTCCACTACTAACTCATTCTCCAAACTTCATTTACACAACAATAGGCTTTCACAACTACTTTTGGATGACATCCATCCCACCGTTGGTAAGCTTAATTTCATCGTTCTCTTGATTATAGAAGTGAAATATAAACTCGAGTAGAATATCACATATTGCAGTTATAAATACTCCTGATGGTAAGAATTAAACTACAAATCATATGCAATTTTACAAAATCTAAGCTGCTTGCTTTATTTGACTATTGTTTCAGCATGTTCTTTGATTACTTTGGTTATTGTCTAGGCCATCCTAAAGATAAAAAAGTAGCCATGCCATGCTCATTGAATATCAATTAAGAATACTTAAGTGGAACTTTGTGTTTCAATTGACAATTGGAGATTGTAATGGTACACGAAAATAAATTTAGAGGCTAAATGATTTATAAGAGCTTAAGATAGATTATGTGGTATCTATACTCAATTCAGGAGTGGTTGAATTACTTGGTTGAATTCAACCACTCCTGAATTGAGTATTGATACCACATAATCTATCTTAAGCTCTTATAAATCATTTAACCAAGGAGTTGCTATTATTGTTGTTTATTAACAAAATGAGAGATATTTCCTATAAGCTATAACAGAATTCAGACTATTGGAGATGTGATTTCCACAAATTTAAGCTTCTAAATTGTGTTGACATTGAATTAGTTCTTAAGGCGTAGAATCCTTTATAGTTGCATATGTGGTGTTTACCCAGGATGTTACTATTGCCTTTGCATATCTCTTCTGAATAGATTTTGATTGCCCTTCACTAGTGACGATTCATACTTGTTCCATTGATTTCTGATGGTTCATAAGCGCATTCATGATATTGTATTGACATGCCATCTACAATACCATGTAATGGATGGATGCTACCACCACCATGTACTCCAAGTCAAGGGCTTCAAGGATAGAGTTGTTGCCTTAAGACTCCAAGGATGAGCCAGCTGAGGAAGCTTCCACACCCAGATGGGAAGGTGCTACGATAAAGAGCTTGGCAACGAGCCTTAGTTTTTGAAGAACAGTGATGTCGAATGGTGAAGATGATTCTTGCCAATCGTGTGGTAGCGAAGACCACCTTTGAGCCCCCTCATCAGGTTTATTTGATGTCCATGATTGGATTCGGAAAATTGTTCGTGGTATGATCAAGAGTATTGAGAAGAATGATTTATTTGGTGTCAAGGTCACTAAGCCTACTTCCATAAAGGAGTGCTGCTACTGTATTTTTTTAAGAGTTTTTTGTTGTGTCTTCAGTTCTAGTTTATGCTCTACTTTTGTCAACGTGGGATGTTCCTATGGATTTTTGATATCACCTGAGCTGAGAGCTTATCCTATAGTTGAGCTGTTTTTCTTCTTTTATTAAACTTCACTGTAAGACTTCTTTTTAATCTCCTTTTAATGGATGAATGGTAAACTGTTGTCTTAGTATCTTGTACTGGTGCTTTGATTGGATGAAATTATATCTTATGTAGTTGTGTTATATCATCAATCTCAGTGGTATACGACATTGGCCGCTATAACTATATACAGTTTCTGGATAGCTCATACATAACAGGGATATAAATCTCCAAATTTATGGTACACCCAAATAAACAATATATTATCATTTGAATTCTATGCTTCACCTTAATGAACAGTTGGTGCCGTCCAGTCTGTATTTAAATAATATATTATCAATTGGTTGAAGTGTGTCCGGATTGGACAGTTTCGTCCGTTCAATCTGATGTACCCGTCGTATCCGATAGCAGGCTTAACGGAGCCACAGAGGACGACCCTGTTTAGTCGGCTCAAACAGAATGGACAAGTGTGTCTGTTCATTCTGCTGCAGAATCAAGGGATGCATCCATCCAAGATGGTCTTATTTGTACTAGTACATGTGCTGGCAAGCCTACGATAAGTTAGTTGTGAAGGTGTCAAAATTAGTAAAGTACGTGGCAGTAAAATCGAAAAAAACAAGTAAATAATTTCTTTTCCAGAAGCAAACAGACTACTTCTTGGAATAACAGGCAGGTGCAGTGTTATAGTAAGACTGGCCACCCATTTGTCGGCTTCCCATCTGGAAACGCATCATCGCGTACATGAAACATGCATTAAGTCAGCAAATCAATCTCCACCTGAACTGGCCTTTTGTAGGGACGATAATCACTTCCCCTGGAAAACAAACCACAACGGACAAGATAACTGAACCTATCCATCCAACACGGCTCTATTGTTTTTTTGTAAACGCATTTACATCAACTTAACTAGGACTCTGAAGAAGTTTGGTGTGAACTCCGAACCACACACGTCAAACGAGCATGGACTCTGTATTAATCGTGCAGGTGGAGCCGGGTCAGAGCAGCCCGTATGTTTCCAATAAAATAGAAGTACAATAATCATGATCTAGTTTGACGGGCTGGACTTGTTCCCTATTGAGTTTCACGAAGAACATAGAGCGCACGCGTTCTCATATCTTATTTGTAGTGCTTCTTGGATACATAGAATGTCAAATTCCACGATACCAGCTGATTACTATCCTAAAGCTCCACCTACCGCTTTCCGTGACCAACAACACAACGCCTTTCAAGTTTCAAGCTACGACTTTCGATAGTTATCCACCCACATTCCTTTTATCACCCATGAGCAACTTAGTCCTGCCTATATAGGCTTCTGAAGGTCAAATGGCAGCAGTCGCACAGCTGGTTTGTGCCTTTCTTTTCTATCTTGGTTACACAATGTGCCCGATACATCCAAATCGTATACTTTATAATAGGAACCACAAGTCAAGGGATCAGATGTTCTGGGACAGAAGTTGAGACAGAAGTTGGGTACAGAAGATTTAGACCCATTGGTTAAGTATTTGCGGTGGTCGACGACATGCATGTTATTTAGGAAATCTTGACCTCTTGGCTTCCTCGGAGTGCTCAGCAACTCCTTAAATGGTCGACAACTTTCAGAGGAGACCCCTCCTGCTGCATATCCCTACAGAGCTGCAAAGACAATTAAACCGCCATTCACTGACTACCCCCTCAACCGGTCAGGCGGCCTTTCCACTTCCTTGCACTGCAACCACTTATTGATTCGGGATTCCTTAGTTTTGAGTTTTATTGACTTGTTGCCTTTTATGTATTGGTTCATATATTATATATAAATGTAAAAGTTTCTACATACATTGGTTACTATTATTGACATATAGTCAAAATTAGGGATTGTCACATGTATGACCATCCACATATATAATCATACCTCGCCCACCTTGGTATAGGTATGGCACTAGAAAAATAGGCGCATGCATGGTCATTCTAGTAAGAAGGAGTGGCTCACGCATGGCATCCATATCACAACAAGATTGACTCATACATGGTTGTCTCACACATCCTGTAGTTAAGGATACAATGAGTTACTAGACTTGTACCCCACATATTCAAAAAAAATGCACTCTGAGTTCAACTTGTTTCACCATCCAACAAATGCTGACACTTAACGGATCTATGGCATAGGGCAAACTAAAATATTAGGTTCCACTTTATTAGTTAGGTAATTTAAGTGTCCTTTCACATCAATCGAGTTACAACATTTAAACTCTAAATAAGTTCTACATAAATAGGGCATAACACATCACCAGAACATATTGCTTGAGTATATAGAGTGTGATCTCATCACACTATTGCTTGATATTTTTCAATCACCATATTTTTCATCACAAGGACCACATATTTTGGGGTAGGAACCCATCATCTCAACACCGAGTAAAATGTCATCTCACATAAGGAAATAAGCCATAATTAGGTCATAAGACACGTTTACCTCCTCTTTCAATGATAATAACGTCACATATGCCTCATGAGGCCTATCCAATCATATCATAAGCACCATAACTCATACTTGGCTATACTTACAACCGGTGTTACCTGCATGGTTAGAGAATTGTAACAAGAAGAATAATACATCATCAAAACTACAATCTCATAAGATTCATGCCATTCACATTACATCATTAGGGTTAGGGTTTTCTCTAATCAATTAGGTTTTACAAGGTTAGATCAACAACCACCCTTAGATTATTGCTTCCATCATCATTATAAGGTATGTCATGAAACTAAAGAATATAGAAACTTCACTCTTTTATTATTCACACAACCACCATATAGGGTGTCACATCATATCATGTAACCCTATCATCATCATGATGTCACATAACCAACATCATACGGTATCAGTTGAGACTATCATATAGTCTATCGGTTGAGACCATCTAGATGTATCGATTGATGCTTGCCATAGGGTATCGACTTGTCATCATCACAACATGTTGACTACCAATATGCAAGGCACAAGGGATATCCTTATTAATGGTGTATCAGTTTAGCATTTCTTAAGAGTGTGACGGGCAACACCACCTAAAGCTGTGATGGCCAACACCACCTAGAGGTGTAATGGCCAACACCACCTAAAGGTGTGATGACCAAAACCACATAAAGGTGTGATGTCTAGCACCACCTAAAGGTGTGACGGCCAATACCACCTAAAGGAGTCTGACAACCAAAGCATGTCGGGCTACCCTAGGTGTGATGGGAAGCTCAAAGCATGTCAGGCAACCAAAGGTATATCGGTTGTTAGGGTTAGGGTTTAGCAAGGCATCACGGTTCAAGGTGTATCGGGAAATACTACACAAAAGTGTGTAGCCCTCTACTAACCCAGGGCGTCACAGTTTAGCCCTCAAGCAGACTAACTCACACAAGGTACCTCCAAGGTCATGATGGGCTAACTCCCTTCAAGCATATCAGTTAGCAACCCATATCGGTTTAGGTACTTATAGGTCATGATGGGCTAGCTCCATCAATATCTATCAACCATATTGGTTTAGAAACCACAAGCAATGACGAGCTAACCTCCTCAACACATGTCGGCCTAAGCATCTCCAAGTCATGTAGAACTACCACATGGTGTGTTGGTTCGTTTCACTACAAGTCATGATGACCTAACCTCAACATGGTGCATGGATGTGTGTGTAATTGTCATCTTCAACCTTAGAAAGGTCGGCCACTAGTCCATCTACTAATATGAAAAAAAAGTGCCAGATGTGGATAGCAAACGAAATGAGATTCCATCATCAAAATAGTTCTAAAACCACTAACAACTACTAGCATACAAGAGATGAACGATCTCAAGATGAAGAACAATCATAAGCATATGAAGAGTGAAAATAACAATGGAGGTTAATATTTATATAACCCGCCTCAAAGATCACCACCAAGATCCAAGCTTAAAGGTCAAGCTTCAAGCTCACGAGCTCAAGGTAGAAGATGATCCACGAAACTTGGTCACCACTACACCTCCAAGGAATAATATGATACCAAGGTTAAGATGGTTCAAGAGGAAAAGAAGGTATCCAAGATCCATGGCTGAGAAGAAGGAGAAGAAAAGAGAGTTAGGAAACATAGCTTACCAAGGTAGAAGATGAAGGAAGATCAAAGAACACCTCAACTTGGAACTCATCCACCAAGATCCAAGAGAGACTCTCTAGCTCCTTAAACTTCTCAAGGTCATCCACCAAGAAGGAGAGGAAGAAAGGATGGCCAAAGGATCCTCTTGCATGGAGATAAAGAGGATTATATACAATGGGGATGAGAGAGGGATCATGGAAGAGGTGTCATCACCTTAGAAGCTTAGGTTCCACTTGTCCATGAAAAAGGAGCCACATGTACAACATCATGCAAGACATGGTGATAAGGTCTAGGGTAGGTCTTGCCCTCTTGGTCTCCTACCAAGGTATGAGATCCACTTGAATGTTGTGTCTTGAAAAGAAGAGGACATAGGAAGGAGACACCTCCTACAACACTACAAAACTGACTAGCGGGGTTCCTAACAACAAGATATTCTTCCTACGACTAACAGGAAAAAGGAAAATGTTAAGCACTTTGTGAGTGATAAAAGAGTGTGTTGCACCTAGGTCAACCAAATAGATACAAAGCAAGAAGAAGACATATTAGAATGAAATAACTTCATCTGACCTGTCACCACTCATGGGCTGACCACCGCCTCTGGTTGACTCATAGCATAGAATCTAGTTGTTGTCTATTGTCATCCCCGTACTCTACTTCCCTGAGAAAATGATCTGACTTGCGATGCTTGACAACATCCTCATCATCTTGTGTCATTTTTTGATGCCTTTTTCAACCCTACTAGATCTGTCTTGGTTGCTAGATTACCTCATCATCTCTCACTGGACATTCTCACCTCAGATGTCCCATCTTCCCACACTTATGGCAAGCCCAATTCTCATATTGTGGCCTAGATGGCCCCGTCACTGATATTGATATAGCACTGTGACAAGGTGAGTTTTTCCTCTTATTTAATTTATATTTTTACATCTATGATGGTCATTCATTATCTCAGTTGACTCTTTGATCAATATAGATACCCAAATCAAATTCTTTTGTTTTCTATGAATTTCATGCACTCTTGGGCACCTTAATTAGCTTAATACACTTCTTTGTTCAAATACTTGAGTTTGACTAGTTAACTTTATCTTTTGGTCTGTACACATTATTATACACTTCATGTTGAAGATATGTTCAAAATTTGAGATCATTTGGACCTTCCCATGATTTTATACGATTTTCCTAAGATCTAGCCCCTTCCTAGCTCATTTTAGCCTTTTTATTCCTTTTTTCTCCTTTTCCCTTGTTGGGCTTGGCCCAAGTTGTGCTTTGGGTGACGCTGAGCAAATCTTGCCCCACAGATTGACCCAGCAGCCTTGGATCTCAATCCAACGGCGCTGGGGTCATCCCCTACCTTGCGTCTGGAATGGCAAGTCCACGGTGGACCAACCACCCTAGCTCCTAACCCAATCAGAGAAACCAACCGGTTGCGTCCCGATGGCTTGACCAAAAGTTACCTCACCCTCTCTCGAAGTTTCTGCATGAATCAGTGGTGCGAAATCGTTGCTTGGAGGCCAAGGTTTTGAGCTGCCTCCATAGGGTGTGCCGCCCCTCTCGTTAGCCCTAACCCTAGCACCAAAATCCTATATAAACCCCTCGTTGCCTTCAGTCCGCCCCACGGACACAAACGGCGTCCCCTTTTCCCACGTTGAGCTCTCTGTCTCTCATTCCCTTTTCTTCATCCGCCGCACCGTCACGGAGTGACCCTACTCGCAGGCGGGTTCTGCTGCTTGGGACGACCAGCAGCGGCCCTCAGATCGGAGTCCACGCTGATCCAAGTCAAGATCAACGGTCGTGCATCCCCCCGTGAGTCCTTCCTCTAATCTTCTCCGCGAGCATGTTCCTGGGAGCATGGCTTCTCCCCACCACTGATCTACCTCATGGGTCCATGGTTGACCAAAGATCGACGGCCCTCGTTTTCTGGTAATTTCCCTCTGTGCCCAAAATTCCAGAAAATCGCTCAAACTTGCAAAAATGATATCTTGAGATTCCTAGCTCCAAACATATCGAAATTATAGTCCACTTTCATCAGGAAAAATTAGCCCCATTTAATAAAAATGGTTTCAGAACCTGTTTCATATACATATTCTCTATTTTGATGCAAGTACCTTTGAATAACCTTCTTGAGTATAAAATGGATAATTTTCTTAAGTTCATGATCCTAACCTAGTTCCTGATCCATCATGCAATCTTACTCTAATGTTTAAGCACAAACCTATCATTGTGATCTAGAAACTTGAATAATGACTTGAATATTGATGATATAATTAGGGTTATCTATTATGATTCCTAAAAACACCAAAGTAGATTATTCATTTTCGATATATGCTTGATACTTGATTAAATGTCAAAATATTGATATGATGTTGATTATAAATGGATGATCTACCCTAGGGTTATATAGGAATGCAAAACCCTAATCTTGCATACCCAATACATGGTTCTTGCATAATATGATCTTGACCCTCAAATCTATATCTTGTTTGATCTAGGATCTACTTGAGACCTTAACCTTTCACTCTTGAACCTTTACTCGGTTAGCATCCAAAAAGGTATGCTATTGTACAACTCCTCCTTGATTGTGATGATGATACTTTTAGGTATCTCTTGAGATATGCTTGGCTATTTATTTGGATGAACTATTATTCCCTATGATTAGTCTTCCATTTTTCTTCTATACTATATTTTGAGAAACATGAAACCCTAAATCACAATACCCATTATGACTGCCCGTATATTGATATTGATAATGATGTTGGAAAAGTTGATAATGTTGATATTGAATATAAGCAAAACCCCCTTATTTGAAGGGTGGGATTTTGCACTTTGATCTCCTATCTCCTATGCTGAGAAGGAGCTTGGTGACCTCCCCATCACGTTGGGGTAGTAGAGTCACATAAACTAATATAAGCATGCTTCTTGAATTACAGCATAATGGGAAATTCGTAATAAAATTCGTGTTGAATAACATTTTGGTTTTTGTAAGATCGTTCAATAATGTTTTGAAACATAAGTCCTGCCAAGCATACTAATTTTCTTATAAATTGCTTTACTTGTTTTTATATAGCGTAGCGTGCAATTGCATTGATATTGTGTCTTGATTTTCTTGATTTTAGGTAATGCAAGGAACTAGATTCATCTACTCATTTATCCACTGTAATAGAGACTGCTACATCAATTATGGACTCTACATGGGAGCTAGTTGTTAAAGGGATGTATTTGTTGGCTAGTTTCTTATCTTTTTCTCTTTCCATGTTGCCTACGGGCCTTATGTACTAAACCTTTTGGTTCATTTTAATAAAGAAGAATGTTATTTCATGTTTGCATATTATTTGTGTGTGATTGTCGGGCCACTCAGGGACGGGCACTCTAATCCCTTTAACACTACCCTTTTGGATAGTGGGACTGGGATTAGGGTAAGAATGGATCCATGACAAGCACTCTGGGCTCCTATAGGAAAAAAAACAATGGACTCTTCCCTTACTTAGTGACCACTGTGTTGGATCACTGAACCTCTACAATGTTGGTGGTGCAAAAAACCTTGACTTCATAAAGCCTCCTGCCGACTGCCCCTAGGACTGCATAGACCTCTTCTTGGCACTTGCCACTCATTTCTCCTTCACAGATCATTCTATTCTTTGAAAAGAATCTACAAACATGACAAACCTTTCTAGATTCTCCAAAGCAGTTGCTGGGGTAGACAGCTCAACATGCAACCCCTTCTTAAAATGATGAATCTGCTTATCCTCTATAGCAGCCATGTGAGGGAAGAACCTCAACAACTCCATAAACCTTGCTTCATACTCACTAATCGTCATGGATCCTTGTTAGATCCTCTCAAACTGGATGATCTTCTCATCAAGATACATCTGAGGAAAGTACTGACTAATGAACTCCCATCAGAACTTCTCCCAATCGATCACAACACCTGGCCTCTTCTCCTCCACTATGGCCCACCAATGGCCAGCACTCCCCTTTAGGAGGTACACTGCATGCTTCACCTGATAACTCTTTGGGGATACTAAGGATCTAAAAGGCTTTCTAAAGCTTGGTAAGCCATAGATCCGCACCCACTGGATCAGCCGTCCCAGCATACTCCACTTCCCCAACACAACAAAGCTGCTCAAAAGTCTTCTCAGTACCCTAAGATTCATTATGGGGAACTGGTGCCTTAGGCTGAGGTGTAGGCATAGTGTTTGCTATATGAGTCATAGTAGTCGTAAACTGCCCAAAAAAAGACTAAAAGGTAGGGTTTTGAATCATGGTTGGGTCAAACTGGGGGACTTCAGGCACCCGATCTTCTCATATCTAGTTCCTTACACAACCACCTAGTCCAGCAACATTGCTCTTGGTACCATGTTCTTTGTGTTCTCCAAACATCATTAAGCTTTCTATTCTTCTTCTACATATGAAGAAGTCACTATAAGATAGACTGGAGGACACAAGAACAGACACAAACCTTAGTCCTAGGCCCCTGTAGACGTAGTGAACCTAAAGCTCTGATACCAACCTTAACTATGATGCCCCACATTACATAAGTGAGATTACACAAAACAAAACCACGGAAGAAATATTAACAAGCAGATTACTTGGAAAATACTGAAAATTAAAATTATTTCCATAAAATTCTCAAACAACAAAAACTTTTACATATTATTCCTTTCATGCCTCAAAGCACTTATTGTGTGTGTCATCAACTTGTTACCAAAGAACCTATTGTGGAACATATATACATATATCCACTACAAATGTATATAATAGGGCACACAGGTCAACCACATATCAAAAGAACATCCACAAAGCATCTGCAAAACATCTCCAAGGACCCGAGTGTACAGGGATGACGTTAGGACTCTAACAATAAAAGTCGTCCAACAGAACTTCAAAATTTGTCAGCTACTACCTCTCTTGCTTCTCCTCAACCTCTGTTGCACGATCTCTACCTACTCATGTACGTCCCCCTAAAAAGGATGTAGGAAACCCACGGTATGAGAATATAAATCTTAGCGGGAGATATAACTCTTCACCAACTCTATTATTATCATAGATAAGATAATTAAAGCAAGTAGTAAAGTTACAACTATAAGAAGCAAGTAATCATTATTAATAGGATGATCAATTACTATTGAATTACAAAACATATTAACATGTTAAAAGGAATATGAAGAACACGTATATTTCCAGTCAACAATATTGTATAAAGATCAAGCAAGGCCTCATCCAATGTTTTTGTATTTGATCCTATATAAGTATACTACATGGCAGTTTATGTAATTGATTATGCCCCGAGTATTTGAGTCGTACCACCCAAATCCATCCGACCACTACTAGCTCGAAATAGGTGCCATACAGGATCAATGGAAGAGCCAGAATCCACAACCTCCCCACTCCTCTTGGTCAGCATAAGAGAAAACACCACTGAGACATATTAGTCAACTGCAACAATGACATATAGTCAAAATCAGGGATTGGATCATGCATGGTCATCCACGTATATAATCATACCTATCCCACCTTAGTACAGATATGGTGCTAGAATAAAAGGCTCACACATGGTCATTCTGGCAAGGAGTGGCTCACGCATGGCCATCCATATCACAATGAGATTGACTCACGCATGGTTGTCTCACACATCTTGTAGTTAAGGATACAAGGAGTTACTCAACTTGTACCCCGCATATTCAAAAATATGTGCTCTAAGTTAAACTCGTTCCACCATCCAACAAATGCTGACACTAAATAGATCTATGGCACAGGGAAAACTACAAGATTAGGTTCCACTTGATTAGTTAGGTCATTTAAGTGTCCTTTAGCATCAATCAAGTTACACCATTTAAACTCTAAACAAGTTCTACATAAATAAGGGTATAACACATCGCCAAAACATATTTGAGTATGTAGGGTGAGATCTCATCACATTATCACTTAATATTTTCCAATCACCATATTTCTCATCACAATGACCACACCTTTTGGGGGTAGCAACCCCTCATCTCAACACTGATGAAAATATCGTCTCACATAAGGAAATAAGCCATCATTAGGTCATAAGACTTGTTTACCTCCTCTTTCAATGACACCAATGTCGCATATGCCACACGAGGCCCATTCTGTCATATCATAAGCACCATAGATCATACTTGGCTATAGTTATCAACTAGTGTTACATGCATGGTTAGAGACTTGTAACAAGAAGAACAATACATCATCAACACTACCTTCTCATAAGATTCATTTCATTCACATTAGATCATTAGGTTTAAGGTTTTCTCTAATCAATTAGGGTTTACAAGGTTACATCAACAACCATCCTTAGATCATTGCTTCCATCATCATTATTAGGTATGTCATGAAGCTAAAGAATATAGAAAACATCACTCTTTTATTATTCACACAACCACCATATAGGGTGTCACATAAAATCATGTAACCCTTCTTGATCATGATGTAACATAACCACCATCACAAGGTATTAGTTGAGACTATCATATAGTGTATTGGTTTAGACCATCTAGATGTATCGGTTGATACTTTCCATAGGCCGTTGACTTGTCATCATCACAACATATTGACTATCACTATGCAAGGCACAAGGGATACCCTTACTAATAGTGTATCGGTTTAGCACTTCTTGAGAGTGTGACGGCCAACACCACCTAGAGGTGTGATGACCAACACCACCTAAAGGTGTGACGGTCAGCACCACCTAAAGGTGTGATGGCCAGCACCACCTAAAGGTGTTTGGAGCGTGTCGGGCAACCCTATGTGTGATGGGAAGCTCAAAGCATGTCGAGCAACCAAAAGTATATCAGTTGTTAGGGTTAGGGTTCATCTAGGCATCACAGTTCAAGGTCTATCGGGCAACACTGCACAAACGTTTGTAGCCCTCTTCTAACCCAGGGCATCACGGTTTATCCCTCAAGCAGACCAAATCACACAAGGTACCTCCAAGGTCATGAAGGGCTAACTCCCTTCAAGCATACCAGTTAGCAACACATATTAGTTTAGGCACTTCTAGTCATGATGGGCTAGCTCCATCACAATCTATCAAACATATCAATTTAGCAACCACAAACCATGACGAGCTAGCCTCCTCAACACATGTCGGCCTAAGAATCTCCAAGTCATGTCGAATTACCACATGGTGTGTCAGTTTGTTGCACTACAAGTCATGATGACCTACCCTCAATATGGTGCATGTATGTGTGTGGACTTGTCGTCTTCAACCTTAGATAGGTCAGCCACTAGTTCATCTACTAACATGGCAAAAAGGTGCAATACGTGGATAGCAAACCAAATGAGATTCCATCATAAAAATAGTTCTAAAACCACTAATAACTGCTAGCATACAAGAGATGAATGATCTCAAGATGAAGAACAATCATAAGCATATGAAGAGTGAAAATAACAAATGAGGTTAAGAGTTGTATAACCCGCCTCAAATATCACCGCCGATATCCAAGATCTATGGTCAAGTTTGAAGCTCACGAGCTCAAGGTAGAAGATGATCCACCAAACTTGGTCACCACTATACCTCCAAGGAAGAATATAATACCAAATTTAAGATGGTTCAAGATGAAAATAAGGTATCCAAGATCCATGGCTGAAAAGAAGGAGAAGAAAAGATAGCTAGGAAACATAGCTTACCAAGGTAGAATATTAAGGAAGATCAAAGAACACCTCAACTTGGAGCTCATCCACCAAGATCCAGGAGAGACTCTCTAGCTCCTCAAACTTCTCAAGGTCGTCCACCAAGAACGAGAGGAAGCAAGTATGGCCAAAAGGATCCTCTTGTATGGAGAGAAAGAGGATTATATACAAGGGGGATGAGAGAGGAATCATGAAAGGGGTGTCATCACCTTAGAATCTTAGGTTCCACTTGTCCATGGAAAAGGAGCCACATGCACAACATCATGCAAGACATGGTGATAAGGTATAGGCTAGGTATCTCCCTCTTGGTCTCCTACCAAGGTCATGTCCGATACGATATCTCCACATGTCCTTAAATCGATAGGCACGACCCTACACGCCCCACAAACTGATAGGGCACAAGCCTACACACCCCACAAACTGATAGGGAACAAACCAACACACTCACAAACCGATGGGGCTCAACCCTACACACTTAAAAACTGCTAGGTCTCAACCCTACACACTAACAAACCGATTCACAACCTATCTCGGGTTCTCTAGCTCGAGACAACACATCTAAGTGCAAGGCACACCTCACACATGTGTCCAAAACATCACCAAGGATGTCACTACACCACTAAGACTCAAACAAGGTACCCATATCTCTCTCCTCTAGATGATTCCAAGAGAGAGAAGGAACACTTAATAGGTGGAAAACTTGCACATCAACCCTTACTCTAGGTTAATTGCAATTTGCACCAAAACCTCACCACAAAATACAAGCATCAACTAAACAAGCTCAAACAAGAAACTTTAAGCTTCAACATGCCCTAATTACACCTCAAAGGTTCTAAGCAACATACTTAGGCAAAACAACCATGGTTATCCCAAAACGTGGATCAAGGTCCTTACAATTTCTTTCAGTGACATATCATTTACGCTTGTGTTTTCTGACCATGAGTGAGTAATCTCCTTTTTTTGGAAATGGGAGAGTAGCACTCGTGTCATAACTCATGTGAAACAAATTTTGGTTAATCTTCTATTTTAAAATGAGTTATCATCTTGTATGCATGGTCGATCACTATATTTAGATGTCTATGCTTCTTATTATTTTTGGGAATATATAGTAGAAGGTAAGGAATAACCATTCATGTCCTTGATCATGGGAATGGCTAGGATAATGTTGAGGATTCTAGATTGTTGTTCAAAACCATGTATATGCATGGGAATTCTATATGAGTCTAGGACTATCTTATATCACTAGGAGATGTATTTGATAAAATCAACCTACCCTTTGAATACTGACTAATATAAGTGAAATTTGTTATTCGTTATTGAGTTATGATGTGGAAGTGAATTTCCATACCCAAGATTCTCGTGGTCTGATCTTTATTCATTCTCCAAGTGATTAGTGTTCTTAGTTTTCTTGATTAATATTCGGAATTGATTTAATCCAAACCAACCTTTTAAAAGAAATCGACTTAGATTGTTGAAAATTAGCAGTTTTCTGCCTAGGTAGCTTAGCTCCATGATGTTCGACCTTGATTAGAACTAAGCATGTATACTCATGGGTGGTTGATGAGTTGAGACATTTAATTATTTAAAAGTTGCTTGCCTTTGGCAATCAACAAGTTTTTGGTGTCATTGTCGGGGAACAACGGTAATTTTTAGTTAGAGTATAAGTTTAAACTAAATTCGAGACTAAGTCATTATTTTCCATTATTCATATTGTGATACCTTTTAGTTTTTTTATTTTCAATTAACTATTTCTTTTTTAAGTTACATGTGTCATTCTACAAGAGGTCTTTAGACGTCCATTTTCTTAGATCCAGAAATTGAGCAAACTTTTTACAGCCAAATGAGTGCAAAGAAGGGTGATAACTCTTCAAGATTGGAGGAATCACAACCATCATCACTCCATTCAACATCTTCAACCCCACCTTCACTTGATCACCATCAAGAACCAGCCATGGAGATCAATCTCCCTCTAAAGGAGTTTGTTGTATCGACTTCCATCAACATTTATGGAGTCATTGATCATCCAGCTATTAAGGCTAACAACTTCTCTATCAGCCCCACCATTATGCAAACAATCCAACAAAATAGATGTGAAGGAACTTCCATGGAAGATATGAATCTTCCCATGAGCTTTTATAGTACAACTACTTCTATTCCTGTTTACTCTGTGAGTCTGATCCAAGGCATGGCTCTCCTCTTTGACTAAGCGGTCCATCAAAAGTTGGGATGAACTATTGAATGTTTTTCTTACTAAGTATTTTTCTCCTATCAAGAGTGCTCAATTGAGGATCCAGCTCACCAATTTCAAGCAACAGGAAGGTGAAACACTTGATGATATGTGGGAGAGATTTAAGGATCTACAACGCCTTTTTCCTCACTAGGGTTTTACCAACTATTGTTGCTACAAATCTTCTACAACAAGTTATTCTACAGCACCTGTATGATTGTGGATGTTGCTGCAAATGGAGAACTTATGAACTAATCCTATAGAGAGGCATATGACGTCATAGAAGATATGGCACTCAATCATTGCTAGTGGATCTTAGAAATAACCGACCAACCATTCTCATCAAGTGGCACTACTGAGAAGTCAATTGGAAAGAACATCATTGACGCATTTGATCTAATTATAGCCAAAGTTGATGCTTTGTGATAGAAGTTCGAAAAGTTGAGTGTACATTCCATCCAAGCAGTTGATCAAGTGTGTGATGCATGTGGAGCCCCATGCACGACTCTTCCTCTAATTTTTCCCCACAGATGAATGTTGGACAGGTACCAGAGCAAGCTGATATAGTAGGGAGTTTTCTCAACAAGCAACTCTACTACCCTTACTCCAACACCTATAATCCAGGATGGAGAGATCGCCCAAATTTTTCCTACAGGAACAACTGCAACATACTGAATCTTGGACATTTCGTCTTTTAACCCTCTTTCCCATCTTTTCCTTTCATTTACATCCTCTTTGGCCTTTATGTTTAATTTTTGGATATTATGATGGTTTCTTGAACATTTGTTCACCTTTTCTACCAATAATTGGGTTTATGCACAAATACCTTAGTGAAAGCCTGTTAATGGGTTTAATATGTAAAATGTCCACTTAAGTAATGAAAATTATAAAATATTTCATCTTAAAACTTTCTAGTGCTTTTTAGAATATGAAAAAGAAAGAAAATCTCGAAATATATATAAAGGAGATGATAAATGTAATAATTGGAGATAGTATAGGATATATTGGATAATAAGAGATAATGTGCAATATATTGTTCCAAAAATCATAAATGAAAATCTATGAAGATAATTTGCAACTCAATCTCATTTTCTTGACCTAAAAGAAACTTAAGGGCCAATTATCATTTAATTTGGAAGATAAATGCATATATTAAAGTCTTTATTAAAAGAAGATAAGAGATAAGCCAATAAGGTGAAATAAAGTATCTAATGTTCTCAAATTGGAAAACTAACTCCAAATTCGTGATCTAAACATAGATATAAGCCTTTGGGAAAATTTGCATCTAATTTGGTCAATGTTAAATATTTTATTTTATTCAGGAGAGCGAAGATGACTTAAAGACCAAAACTATTAAATATATATAGAAAAAAATAACTAATGTCAAAATCATGTTCTTCATGTTTAGTATTACTTGTATACCAAGTTTCATTATTTTAGAAAGTTTTTAGATGTCTCTAATAAATTAAAAGGATAAAATTAGTGATAAAATTTAAATGTTTAATAAAATAATAGACATCTTCAAAAAAATAAATTAATGCCAAATTCGTATTCTATAGGTTAAAATAAATATTTGGAGGAATTTTGACTCAAATTTGAAAATATTTAGTGAGAACATGAATTTAGGAGAGAGAACGTAAGTAAAATATTCAACTCATTATTTAAAATAACAAACAACTTCAAAAAATGGAAATAATGCCAAATTTGTATCCAACATACTTAATATGACTTATGGGTGAAGTTTCATAATTTTTGGAGAATCTTAGAGTCATTAATGAAGGAGGAAAGAGAAAGTTAGTTTTGAATTATTTAACCTATTAAAAGTCCAAAAAAGGCAAAACTAATTCCATATTCGGATTCTACACGTCCAAATCAGTTAGGATGTAAATTTTGGTTAATTTTGGAAATCATTTGAGACCTTAAAATAGGAGAGAGAATATCATTAAATAATATATATATATATAACTTTAGTCAAAAATCAGATTTGGATAATGATTTAAATATCGCAACTCTTGGCTTTATCCACCCGATCAGACGACTGGGGTCCCTTGGTGGATCCAGGTCCATAGATCTGATGACTCATAGTTGTCTCCTACCTTGGTTCGGACAAGGAAAGCCGAAAATAGAGTTTTGCTTTTCTTTTTGCGATATCTCTCTCTACACTTAACCAAATCGAGGGATATTTGTTGCTCTGGATTCCTCTTAAAATTCCGCACAAGATCATCCCAATTTTTTTGTATTTTGGCGCATATTAGAGAAATACCCATGTTAGCCAAAACTTCTCTCTCACCCCGCCTATGTAAACCCTAAACCACACCCTCTCACCTATAAATAACCCCACCATTGGCTTTGTGGGAGCCTTTGTGACTCATCTCATCTTTCAATTTCTCATTTCACCCCCATTTGGTCCCTCGGTGAGCGGCTGATGTCCCAAAGCTTGTGGTGGTGCTCCAGCTCTGGTCTCTCAACCTCCGGCCAAATAAAAGGTATAGTTAGATTTGTCTTTCTTTCCTCTTTCAATTGCATATCTGAACGTCGGGTTTGGTTGGATATTGTGGTTTTGCACAAAACCACAACCAAGAAGTAGTAGCTGCTCAGTGCCATGGCAGTGGGGAGTTTGGGGAAGAAGCCCCTTTTCTGATTTACAGAATTGCCCTCTGATTTCTCTTTGCTTCTCTTTGTTACGCGCTAGGGACTCGCTCGTCTTTTTGTCCGCCTTTGACCCACCTTTGACCGGATCTGACTAGTGCCAGCGAGCCTTTGACCAGCGGACATGGCCACACATGATTGGGCCATCTCAGTCGGCCTTCCTCCTCTCTCTCACTCGCTCACTCTGTTACGAACATAGATGCCTACGTGGCAGGCTCTCATTGGCTAAATCTAGAAATATCGTATCTTTTGATTTGTTGGTCGAAAAGTAAAAATAAAATATGTTTTGGAATCAGAAAATGTAAGCTATCTAATAAAAATAAATTTGATGCCTATTTTTGAGTTTTTTGAGTAGGTGTTTTTGTGGATGATTTAATTAACTAAAAATCACCAAAAATAACTCTAAAGTCAATATCTTCAAAATACATCATATTATATGTTATTTTGATCAGAAAACCCTAACTAAGACAATGATGATATTTACAAGACCTAAATTAGTGGTTTGTAGAAAAAGTTGACAACTTTAGGGTTTAAGTTTTTAATGAATGCATACAATACTAATACATGAACATGGTTATGATAATATGACATGTGGACTCTGATTTCATTTAAAAGTTGTGAAAACTATGTTCTAGGACTCTAAAGAATGCACATACTCCTTAAGTTGGGAAGTATTTGTGCCTTATCCTACTTTTTCCACAATGAGGTTTATTTGAACCCTATATCCTATGCTCGTGATTCTTTTGCTATACCTGCCTCATAATTGGTTTTGGAATGTTGTTCTTGGGTCTTGCTACCCAACTTCTATGTTCTATTTGGTTTATGCTATTACTTGCCATTGATTCTAGTATGATGATTTTATTAGACTAACTAGCTATAGTAGGGGTAATCATGTGCAACCACCCATAGTTGGGGAATGTGTTATTTCTCCCTTGGGGAACATTTTATTCTCCCCCACACATGAAATATGTGTAGGTGACTGGGAATGTGTTACTCTCCCCTCACCCTTTGGTTGAAGGTCTGGTAGGTGCCTCAACCCTACATAGTTTAGGTAGTCAATATTAATCATGCATGCAATTCTTTTATTATATTTTGTTTATGGCAAGCATCTATTGAAACACTACTACAGAAACAGCCTTTGGCATCGGTTGTTTAACCCCCTTTGGCGACGGTTTTCAAGCGACGCCTATGTGGGCACCGCTAAAGGTCGAACTCTTCGGCGTCAGTTTTATAACCGACGCCTATATGACATATAGGCGTCAGTTATATATAGTTGGCAGACGTCTATAAGGTTTGCGCCACAAAAAAGAGCACCACCTAGGACACTTTCTGCGTCGTTTAACAACTTAACAACTGACGCCATACACCCAGACGACACGGCGAAGCACGACCGTGCTTTGCTGCATGGCCGTGTTTAGTACTATAGGCGTCAGTTTTATACTAATAAGCGATGCCTTTTCCACCACGGCCGTGCTTTCCTGCACGGTCGGGTTGTTTGTCATATTAGGCGTCGGTTTTTATCCAATAACCGACGTTGTAGGCATTTGATGACGGTTTTCTATAAATAACCGATGCCTATACTTTATTTTTTTTTCTTATTAGTTTGCAGGCCTGTTGTGGCTGGTCAGCAGGATGAGAACCTACAGTTCAGTTTTCTAAACTGTAGGTTTATGACATCCATTGATATCAGCCTACAAACAAGCCACAAACCTGCAAAATCAACAAATATTTTTTCACACAAGTAGATACATTCAGACATCAATTCAATTCTCACATTCACACATGTAGAAACATTCAAATACATGTAGAAACATTCAGACATGTATAAACATTCAAAAATATTCATTTACAAAATATCATTCATTCATCGCTATCAGCATCCCAATTATATCTTACAATCACCACTGCTTGTATGGCTTTTGCCCATTCTTCTCTGATTTCATTTAATGCTTCCATCGTATATGGAGCATGTACATTTTTTAAGCGTTTACCTATAGTGTGGTCAGTTTTAAACACCTGCAAAGAGAATGATGTATATATATAAGTAATAATATAAAAATAAGATTGATATATTTCATACTAACTAATGAGAATATATATAATACCTCATGTATGGTATTAATATCCAAAGCGGCATGTTAGATAATCATCTGCATAAATCACATCACATAGTATGTGCATGCCCAGCCGTTGTCTTGTGTAGCGCACTATAAATTGAAACATACAAAATATTAAAAAATACAACTAAGCACAATTCACATAAATAATATATACATTGGAGTCGGGAACTTACTTTTACGTTCTCCCAAATTATTGGCTGGTTCTTTCTCCTTGGGACATTTCCTCCAGCATTTTTGAATGCATCTAAACCCCTACATGTTAATGTAACACAGTAAATTGCATAATTAAATAGTAATGTAATAACAAATGTTAACGGATATAAAAATGAAATATTTCTCACCAGAATAATGGCATTCTCAATATATATCCAATTTTAGTGTTCAATGTACTTCCCGCAGGATCTAGATAATAAACAGTGAACGTCCCGGGGACAATAACTAGTAACTCCCAATGTCTACCGCTAGAGATAAAAAAGTTAAAAATTAATAACTCAAAATGCACAATAAAAATGGAATTTTCTTAAGTCCAAATTATAAATAAAGTAAACTTACTTGACATTGAATGGAGCTATTATTATTGTCTTCTTCTGCTGACCGAAAATTCTAAAAGCATCTATACAGTATTGTTGAACACTATCAGGGTCTTTAGCTACCATACTAATCAATGATGGAATCAAAAAACCCACATGATCAAATGCAAATTGTTTGCATTGATCTTCGACTAAGTAGCTGCAAAACATGTATTACGTATGCATTAATATATAAGAAACCAGATCATCGGATCTTACACAAGGTATATGGATGTATAAACAAGATCTCACCTTATCCATGTCTCTATCATTGATGTATTCAGCCAATCATACATAAACAACTCAATAATATCTTGTATAAATAAAGAGATAGCGTATGATTGACCTGCATAATCTGCTTCTAAATAAACAATTATAGGGAAATGTATATTATGTGCCCGTAGCCAACATGCCATTCCCCTACAAGCAGGACCTAACGGGTATTTTAGGTCAGTTGGAACCCAACTTGGTAATGCAGGAAGTGGAGGTGGAGGCCTAGGTGCTCCGGGTGTCTTCTTTTTAACATGTATATATAATTTTAGATCAGTTGACCTCATATATACACATTAAAAATATAAAGTAATGTAAATTTGTCTTACAATTTCAGTAGTGTAGACGACATCTGCTTTGGGCCACAATATCACCCCGCCTTCTGTCTCAGCAAGTGTATCAATATCCGGGTGGGGATATGGCAATGTAGCTTCCCTCCAATCGGGTAACACACGTATCGGGCTCACACGAACATAGCCTTGTGGCATTGGAGTCATGTGAAACATTGCCCCAGGAAGGGACGGGTAAGCATGCGCCTCTGCAAAAACATAGTCTTGCATTCTTAAGCGGCATGGCTTCAATGCCTACAAATTTACATAAAGAATATTATACATATATACATATCATCTTGAAAACATATCACCTTGAAAAGACTAGCTAAAATGTCATAAACAATATTTACAGCAGACGTGCTAGGCGATGGGTCTCTAGGATTACTCGCAGTCTGTGCATCAGGAGAAGAATGGGTCGCCATAGGCTGATTGGAAGCTTGAGATGCCTGCCACCGCACTATTTCTTCCTTGACATTCTCAGCAACTATATCATTGACCTTCTTGGCAACTATATCCTCGACTCTCTTATTCTCCTATACACGGATAAAAGAAACATTAGCTTCTTATTATTGAATTCCCTTTTGCAATAACATTCTAAAAAAAGAATAGGTTACCTCTTCTTGTGAAAGTCCCACTCTGGGTTTGCGCTGGGATGGCCCAAAGAATGCTTTGATGCCCACACCAGCGCCTGCACCCCTAACACATCCAGGATGCTCTGGGTTACCCAGAGCAACTATCAATTCATCCCTTGTGCCCTGAGGGATGAATGTGCCTTGTTTCCTCTGCTCGTGCAGCTCCCGCTAATCACCATCAACAGAAATTGGTAAGTTAACACCACAAATAATCAATATTCAAACGATTGCTCTAAGAGTTGTATTTTACCATTTTCACAGCCGCCTCAGTAGTTACGGGCTTCTTTATTTCACCCTTCTTGTTTTTCCTCCCAGCTATCCAGATATCATGGTGAGGCATGGGTGTGGCAGACTCCTGAGTAGGAGCAGACTCCTGAGTAGCCACAGACTCCGCCTGTAGTCTTTGGCGAACGCTTGCATAGCCCTTTGGACCCATAGTGTGGTCATGCACATTCAGTGCACGCCTTGCTTTTTTTGCGTCACTGAGGGCCTAGTTAGTATGCACATTAATGATTTGGTTAGTAACACTAAATGTTAATCTTGAATAGGTGAATACAACATATATTAATTAAATTGGGAGTGACGCCTAATACCTTGAATTCTTCAGATTTTCTTGAAGCAACAAAATTGTCCCAATCTTCTTTGTCCAAGAAGTTCCACTGCTCAAGGGATGACTTCTTTTTCTTGTCACCATCTTTTATGTATTCTCTGTTCAGATTTGTCCTATAGTTCCTAAGCATTTTCCAGCGCGTTGCATCACGCTTTTACGATGCAGCTTCTCATCCAATGCAAACAGATTCTGTAAAATAAAATTCTTATTAACTAGTACCCAAAAATAGAATTGCAAATAATATAATTTGTAATCTACAAAATAGAATTGCAAATAATAATAACTCACGCATAAATCCTTCCATATCAAGTCTTTCTTCCCCTGAGGAACTCTATGCCAATTATCATACTTAACACCACAATGGCTTCGAGTGACACACCCAAGATAGTTTACAAAATTATTACGGTTCACTCCAATTGCATTTCCTCCATTATCAAACTCCACAACCAATTTGGATCCACTACCACTCAGCGCTATTAACTTCTTCAACAGAGTGATGCCCCTTTTCTTGTTAAGTGTTTGGTGTTTCACATCAAGTTGCTCCAGTGCTTCAGTGGGTACATGTGCATCATCAACCTAAAATTTGACAAAAATAAACCCACTAAATTAGCGCAATATAGAAATATGGGATATATGACATAACTAGAAGATAATGAATTTTATAGAAATACAGGATATGTTTTTAGAACTTACATTGGTATCCTCGCCATGCTCTTCATGGACAGCATGCTCATCATGGACTTCGTGCTTATCATGGACATCATGCTCATCATGGTCATCCATCTGAAAATGTCATTAAAAAGGCAAACATTTAGCATTTGTATTAACTAGAAAAAGGCAAACATTTAGCATTTGTATTAACCAGAAAAAGGCAAACAGTTAGCATTTGTATTAACTAGAAAAAGGCAAACATTTAGCATTTGTATTAACCAGAAAAAGGCAAACATTTAGCATTTGTATTAACTAGAAAAAGGCAAACATTTAGCATTTGTATTAACCAGAAAAAGACAAACATTTAGCATTTGTATTAACTAGCATTTGTAAAAATATATAAACATACATGTCTCTAAAATTGTGATCTTTTATCAATTAACAATCCTTCATTGTGATCTCCGTGCACATATGAGTCATCATTAGCTTCAATATTTTGTGGATTTGGCAACCCAACTGAGAATGGACTGGAGTCATCATACTTATCATAGTACTCTTCTTCATCTATAGGATCTTCAATGAATTGTCTTTTACCATGAAGAACAACCGACCATTTATCATTTGCAGGATCATCGATATAGAATATTTGTTTCGCCTGTGATGCCAATATGAATGGTTCACCCTTCTCGCCAATATTTTCAAAGTTCACAAAAGTGAAACCCAATTCATCCACTATAACTCCTTTGGTGTTATCAACCCAATTATATTTAAAGAGCGGAATTCTGAAATCTATGTAGTCAAACTCCCATATGTCTTCAATGAAACTGTAATATGACATTTTAGCTTCACGTGGACTCTTATCTTTTGCACTTGCAAAATACATAGTCGACGCTTGAAGAGTGACCCCACTGTTTTGGACGACACTCTTATCATCTTGGCGCTTTGTGTAATATGTGAACCCATTAATGTCAAACCCTTCATAAGACATAACATTCGGTTTTGGTTTAAAGGCGAGGCATTTGATAGTTTCTGTAATATCATTTGGTGTTTGAGATAGTTGATGTAAGACTTTATCTTCAAACCACTTAGTAAAAGTCTTATTATGCTCTCTAGCAAGCCACATTGAACTTGCTCGAGGATGTTGTCTCTTGATGAAATTGGTATGTTCCTCGATATAAACACTCACTTCGTCTATGTTGTGTAAAATATACAAGTGAGCTTGTTCCAACTGCTCACGGCTGATTACTTTCACCCATGATCCCAAAATTCCTTTGCTCTCCTCAATATTCTTGTCATTAACATGAGTGTTATTACCACTTAGAAAGTCATTGCAAAAATCCATAACCTCTCTCGCCACATAACCTTCAATAATACTCCCTTCAGGCCGATAACGATTTCGAACATCACCTTTAAAAACGCTCATGTATCGTTCAAAGGGATATATCCAATGCAAGAAAACTGGTCCCAACATTTTAACTTCCCTAGTCAAGTGGACAACAAGATGTACCATGATATCAAAGAACGAAGGAGGGAAATACATCTCAAGCTGACATAGGGTAACAACCACTTCTCTTTGCAAATTATCGAGAGTATCAGGGTCAATAACTTTGCTGCATAGACTGCTAAAAAGGAAACAAAGTCGGGTGATTGCAAACCTTACATGCTTCGGCAATATAGATCGAATTGCCACGGGAAATATTTATTGCATTAGAGTGTGACAATCATGAGATTTAAGACCTATCAACTTCATATCTTTCATTGATACCAAACTACAGATGTTGGATGAGTAACCATGTGGCACCTTAACATTTACCAAGCATTCACAAAAAGCTTTCTTCTCCTTTCTAGACAACGTGTAACAAGTGGGAGGTAAGTATGTTCTCTTATTACCCATTTTACATAATTCTGTTAATTCTGACCTTATTCCCATTTCACGTAGGTCCAGTCTGGATTTTATTCCATATTTAGTCTTACCTGGTATATTTAACAGAGTAACAATGATGCTATCACAGACATTTTTCTCAACGTGCATTACATTGATACAATGTCTGACTGTCAAAGAACTCCAATAAGGAAGATCCCAAAATATTGACTTCTTCTTGAATGAAGAATTGTCACTCCGTGTGGCCATACTACATTGTGATTTCTTACCAAATTCATTGACAATGTCTTTTACTCTTTCATAAACAACATCCCCTGGTATAGGTTTATGTGCACTCCGTTCATCATTCCATCCATTCAATGCTTTGCGCTTCCTACGATACAGATGGAATTTTGAAAGAAACCTTCGATGACCAAGATATACAGTCTTGCCGCCATGTTTTAGTCTTATTGAATCAGTGTTTTCTTCACATATAGGACACTCTTTAGCTCCTTTGACACTATATCCAGACAAATTCCCATATGTTGGAAAGTCATTAATAGTGCAAAACAACATAGCGTGCAAACGAAATGTCTCTCTTCCTGAAGCATCATAGGTCATCACACCTTCAGCCCAAAGTTTCTTTAAGTCATCAATCAGAGGTTCAAGATAAACATCGATATCATTTCCGGGTTGTTTAGGGCCCGATATCAACAATGACAGCATAACGTATTTATTTTTCATACTCAGCCAGGGAGGAAGATTGTATATAACAAGCATGACTAGCCAAGTGCTATGTTGTCTGCTCAATGTCCCGTACGGATTCATCCCATCTGTACAAAGCCCAAGTCTTAGATTCCTATCTTCTTCACCAAATTTGGGGTACAATAGATCAATCTTCTTCCACTGTGGGGAATCAGACGCATGTCGTAGGATCCCATCATTATTTTTCTTAACATCTGCATGCCACCTCAAATTCTTCGCATCTTTCGGATTTGCAAACAAGCATTGAAACCGTGATATTATAGGTAGATACCACAACACCTTGGCAGGAGAACCAGTTTTGGACTCCCCCGAAGTCGTCAATTTATACCATGACGCACCACATTTTGGACAATATTTCAAATCTACATAGTCCTTTTGAAATAATACACAATCATTCGAGCATGTGTGTATCTTCTTGGCCTCCGTTCCCATTGGGCACAACATTTTCTTTACCCGGTATGTTGAGATTGGCAGCTTGTTTCCTTCAGGAAGCATTTCTTTCAACAAAGTCAACAATTCAGTGAAGCTTTTGTCGCTCCATCTATTGTTAGCTTTCAACTTATACAATCTCAACATAGCACTAAGCTTTGTAAACTTAGCACAGCCTGTGTATAACGGTATCTCAGCATCATGCACAATGCTTCTAAAGATAGGAGGTGGATCGGTGTGCTCCACCCTACAACTATCCAGCATCGCATCAACGATGTCTACTGGAATTGGTTCGTTCACATCTACGTCATCGGAGGCAATTTCTTCTTCCACTCAAGCACTGCTATCGACATCTACTGGTTTCGAGTTTGAAATCTCTCCATGCCAGTGCCATTCTGTATAGCCTTGTACAATCCTGTTGCACATGACATGACTTTTTATTTCCTCACCAGTGTTGACTTTCAAATTGTTACCGCAATGCCTACATGGACAGTAGAACCTATCTATAGGTTTTTTCCTATGTTCCTCGGCAAATCTAATGAACTGATCAAGACCAGATATATCCTCTGGGGTGCAGCGATTGTGAATGGACATCCATGATTTATCCATTCTATGATCAAAGAGAAAACAAGTATATATTAGGACAAGATTAGGGTATACACTTACATCCTATCCAAGATTTACTCCTATTATCTACAATGAAGCCGGACTCCATACAAATAGTATATAATTTAGTGATTGTTCATTCTAATTTATACCAATGTACAAGTAATATAAAGAACAATGATTGTTCACTTTCTAGGCCAACAAACACATGTGATGTCATTCTTATATATAATAAATGTGTACCACCTATCCCATCCTTGAACACCTAATCTCACTAGTAAGTGTATAATGTGTATTGGGTTTTCAAGAAAATTTCGACAGCATTTCCCCGTTGTTCTCTAAGTACATATGTACTTAGAGAACAAACGGGGAAATGCTACTGAAATTTTCTCGAAAACCCAATACACATTATACACTTACATCCTAAGTGAGATTAGGTGTTCAAGAACAGTCCCAAACTGGGGACTATCCAAGATTTACTCCTAATGAGTAAATCTTGGACGGGTTTCTAGGCCAACAAACACATGTGATGTCATTCTTATATATAATAAATGTGTACCACCTATCCCATCCTTGAACACCTAATCTCACTAGTAAGTGTATAATGTGTATTGGGTTTTTGAGAAAATTTCGGTAGCATTTCCCCACTATTCTCTAAGTACATATGTACTTAGAGAACAAACGGGGAAATGCTACCGAAATTTTCTCGAAAACCCAATACACATTATACACTTACATCCTAAGTGAGATTAGGTGTTCAAGAACAGTCCCAAACTGGGGACTATCCAAGATTTACTCCTAATGAGTAAATCTTGGACGGGTTTCTAGGCCAACAAACACAATAATAGATATGTACATGTTAGGGTTTCATCACAATTAATGTTAGGGTTTCATCACAATTGATGTTAGTGTTTCATCAATGTTAGGTTTAATCAAATCAAATTAGGATGCTAGAATTGACAAGTTTAAATCTTATTTCAACATGCATCAAAATTTACTGAATTAAGTCAAACATTAGGATTAGAAGTACAAATATATTCAAGAAAAAAATTTGTTCATATCCTAGGATTTACATAAAGCATTACATAAAATTTTGTTCATATCCTTACCAACAGCAAGCACCGCCGTGGCTGTGTTGACCTACCATGGCCGTGCTGGACAACACGGCCGTGGTAGGCCAACACAGCCATGGTCGTGCTTGCTGTTGGTAAGGAGCTAGGGAGAAGTAAGCAAAGAGGCTAGCCTACTTGGAGCTAGCGTGGAGAAGAGCGGCGGCAGCAGTGGCGGCTAGCAGGCAAAGAAGCAGAGGGGCGGGCGGTGGGCAGAAGCAACTGACAGCCGGAGAAGCAGTAGGCGTCGGCCGGAGAAGCAGCAGGAGAAGAAGCAGCAGCGGCGGGCGGCGGGCAGCGGGCAGCGGCGCCGGTGAGCAGAAGAGCACCAGAGCAGCGGCGGCAAGCAGCAACAACCGACGACGGGTGATTTTGGGAGAACGGCGGTGAGCAGCAGCACAGAAGAGAAGTTGTGATGAAACAGGAAGAAAGGGGGAAGAGTCAGGTGTGATCGGGTCTATTAAGTTGGTCAACGGCGTCGGTTATCTACCAAACTGATGCCTATTATAATTTACCGTCGGTTATTAGTAAAACATCGACGCCCAACTAGACAACCTTTACCCTAAATTATTTGGCGGGAACCATTATCAGCGCCGGTTATCGAAGCATAACTGACACTGAAAGTGGGACTTTTTGCACAAATTTTCAATTTCAATAGGCGTCGGTGAATAGTTAAAAAACCGACGTTGTAGGTGACCTAAAATGTTTTCACTCAAAAATTGGATTTCACGGGCGATTTTAGGCATCAGTCTGTTTTAACTAGCCGACGCTGAATACAAAGTGGTACCCGTGTCTGGCTGGTCTTCGAATCTAGACGTCGGTTTGCATAAATAATCGACGTTTAATATTATAGGCGTCGGTTTTCCTTAATAACCGACGCCCAGAAAAGCGACACTGAATGCTATTTCTGTAGTAGTGAAAGCTTATTTTATATGTGGCCTCATTCTCTTGTTATCTTCATCTTATGATGAACGGTAGCCTATTTTTACATTTTTTTTATCCTAGAATAGTTTTTTGACACATACTTGTTTTTCTTTCCCTTTTGCTGGGTGCCTACCTAATCACCCAGGTGATGAGCAAGTTGATGGACAAGACCTGAAGATCTTAGCTTTGGCATGAACTTAGTTGATGTAGTTGTTGCTTGGATATGAGACTGTGGTAATTAGACTTCCCTCTATCTAGATCCTAGTTTATGTATGTTGATGTAACCCTAAACGGGAGATTGTTGATGTATTTTTGTGCAATCTTTTATGAAATTGATTTAGTCAGAAATTTTTATTCCGCTGCTTTCTAATGTGTTTTGTTTACCATATTTGAGTAA
Organism: Alisma plantago-aquatica; assembly: GCA_963693085.1. Lineage (NCBI taxonomy): Eukaryota > Viridiplantae > Streptophyta > Magnoliopsida > Alismatales > Alismataceae > Alisma > Alisma plantago-aquatica. Next base: position 25,266,730 of record OY856412.1, on the reverse strand, counting down.
GGAGGTGATCTCACACTCTTTACAACATGGTATCAGAGCCCATGGTAGTCAGAAATTGATTGTTTCAATTTTGTCTCCCTATTTAGAACCCTAGACTTGCATAGTTTCCTCTAAGTGACATGCTTTCCCTAGATTTGATATATGTTGATGAAAGGTTGATTTAGGATCTTATAGTATACATATATGTATAATTGAAATATGCTTAAGTAATCTTAATAACTAAATGTCATTTAGGTTTGCCTTTAGGCAACTATTAGGGCATGAAGTTGAAGCAAAGGTGTCTAGAAAGGATCTGGGTTTCGGGGGCTGACAATATTTTCCTCCGTGCCATTGGCTTGGTTTACAAGGACTCTCGTGCCCATATAATACCGACCTGGCCTGAGATAATACGAATTGTATGAAACAGTTTGCTTTTAGGCAATAGTAACCTTAGACTTCTATGTTGTATATCTTTGGGAACCCTAAGTTTTTTGGAGTGTATGATGACTTGTTTGAGGATGGATACCAAGATATTTTTTTATGTCCCTTAGGACCACATGCTTGGATAGTTTATTCCTAGACCCTAGACTTTGAAGTTTGGTGTTATGTAAGCTATCAAAGTGCACATTGGAAGTGTGATGAATCTTGTACTTGGTGTTGTAGACTCATCCCTTAACCCCAGTGTAGTTTGGCTTGATAGGTCGCACCCTTGAAGGGGTGGAGTATAGTTAGTTGGATGATGTTGGATGGTTAGATTTCGAGGACAAAATCCTCTTTAGGGGGATGGAACCCTATGACATCTTGATATCTATCTATCTTTAGAAACCCTAACTCCATGAATAGGAGGTTAGTATGCTTGGATCCTTAGTCTTGACCAAACATGTAATAATGGTAACCCTAACATGCTTATTCATATATTAATGAACATATAATGATCATCTGAGGAATAATTCATATGTTTAAACCCTAATGAATATCAATGCTAATCGTCTATATGTAAGATGTTGCTCATGTCATGAACCTATAAACCCTAATGATATGATGAGAAAGATAATTGTAATGTAATTTGAACTTAATGCACGCCAAGAATGAATAAGTAAAATATAATGGTCAAGTTGACCTAAACCCTAAGTTGTAATAACCTAACCTTAATAAATACATCCTTAATGCCTTTCATGATACACCAATGATGTTAAGTGCCATAATCAGCTAACATACTTTGATACACATAAATGATATATATAATTATATGTTCACATATTTATCAAGTCATCTATATGAAATGCATGTTACCTTGTTATCTAATACACACGTGATAAGTCAACTAATGTGAATCGATTCACTAATATGTAATATGTCCCACCTTGATTGTTAAAATACATGTAATGGCTCCAATATGAATATGAAGTGATTGGATTCACATAAATGTGTAAAATCAGTTACATAAATGAATAAATATGAGGAATGATTAATGATGACATTAATGTGAGCAATAAAGATAATGTTGCAACAAGATAATGTTTAATATAAATATATGTAATTGATGTGACATAATTTGTAGTAAATGAAGACTTAATAACAAATTGAATATTCCATGCAAGATAATTTGTTATAATTAATAAAATGATCATATGAGAATAATGAAGTGAAAATCCAATATTAAGGATCAAATATTTAAGTAACCTCTAATTGTGCATAATAATGAAATATAATTCTTCACCAAGTGAATATATCATAATGAGGAGAAGATGTCGCGGAGAGGCGGAAGAGGAAGACAAGGTCACGGGAGGGGGGTAACCCTAGGGGCGGCGCCAACTCGAGGGCGAGGTCTCCATCTCCAGAACCAGATTCGGTTCCTCCTGAGAGCTCAAGAGTGGTTGATGGAGCATAGAGAATCCCTTCATCCCAGTTCAGAAGCAGTCCAGAGGCATCACCTTCCTCAACAAAACCCGCAGCTCCGGCTACCTCTACGACTTTGTCGCCAGAGGAGAGTGGGGGTTCTTCTGCAAGTGACAAGGTGATCGATTGGTTATCTACCAGAAGGTCAGGGTTACTTTGCAAAGACATCTCAAAAGTCAACTTCATCGAGCCAGAAATTATCGATGGGGTCAATTGTTTCTCAATTTTGAGCGAGGATGAGCCCCTTCCTTCGTGGCAGGAGTACGCCTCGATCAGATTCATGGGGAGAAAGCCATTTCGGAGTCAGCTTCATGGATGGATCCGTCAATAGTGGAGGCCCAGTGGTTCGCTTGACATCATTGCAGAGGAAACAAAGGGGTTTGTTGTGAAGCTTCCGACGGTGAAGGAAAGGGGGAGGATTCTCAATGAGGCACCATGGATGATGGACAGTTCTCTTATCATCATCCAGGCTTGGGAACCGGGTTCCCCCCTCTAGCCTATCTCCTTCTCCAAGCTCCCTGTGTGGATCAATCTCGAAAATCTAGGGCTTCACTAGACATTGAGAAGGCTCAACGGCGTCGCCAGCCTTATCGGTAAACCCCTCGACATTGAAGACTCAAGCCTATATGTCCATTGCCTGAGTGATGCCAAGGTGTGCGTGGAACTCTCCTCTAGTTCTGATTTCCCGAGGACAGTTAAGGTTAATGTAGATGGGACTCCCAGAAACCAGAAGTTTATCTATGTGGCGAAGCCCCAGGTGTGTTCTGGCTAATCTCAGTTCGGCCATCGACTGCCTTCCTACCCTAAGGTCACAGGGAGCAAGCCGACACAAAACCAATTGCATCTTAGAGTTGGGAAGGATAGAAGGCGTCAAGGTGTTCGACGTTTTACTAAGGAGAGCATCCCCACTTGTAAAGATGATTCTGGGGTCAACCTAGAAGCAGAGAAAAGGGTTGATGAAGATCCTCATAAAGCATAGTCGCAACCTGACATTAAAGGTGGTTCTCCAACAGAGATTGAGGAAGCTCTGAATTTGGATTGGGAGTTATCCTTCTCCAATCTGGTTGCTACCCCTCCCTGTTTGAAGCAACCCACACAGGATACTGGGATATCCTTGGAGTATTACCAGAGGTCCACTTGGAACTCAAATGAAGGATCCTCAGTTAGCTCTTATGATCTTGATCATGAGGGAGGTGAGGATTTTAGAGTGAACAAGGAACCAAGGTCAAAGAAAAAGAAGAAAAAACACGGGCGAACTGGAACAAAAGAGATTCCCTTGATAGACTTTTCTGGGTCTATCTAGGATCCTTCTACTGATCAGTTTATCTGTGGTTATTTGTGTTGATCTCTGAATAGATGTTTTGTTCCGGCTGATGTGAATTTCATTCACTGACTTACCTAGTATGTATGTGGCAGATTGGAGTCCTTTTGTGTAACACATCTTTGTGGGTGTCATGACTGTCAGTGTTCTCGGATTGATGATGGTTGGTTGTTGAAGTCTAGGAGTGTCATGGATGGGTTCTATTTTCCTGAATAAGGATGTCTGCTTAGTTACCTCTATTATTTGGAGTTGAGTTATGAAGTGGAAGATCATAATCTCTCCAGGGAGGTTGCAAGGATGTGGCAGATCGTGCAATCCTCTTTCAGGCCTTTGCGTCATTCCCAGCTGTCTGCTAACTCAAGTAGCAGGTGTTTGACCTAATTTGGTGAATGGGCTCTAGTAGAGAAGCAAGGTGTATCACATAGATATTTTATGGGTGGGGTTAATGAATCTGTGTTTTCTCTTTCTTCTGTATTAGTTCTATTTCTATTGTTAGGTTTATACCTTTCTATTAGGTTTCAGATATCTGGGGTTTCCTTTTTGTTTCCAATCTGATGTGTACTTCCTGTGTGGAGGCACATAGATCTAGTTTATTTTTTAGAGGCACTTTGTACCTAAAGTTTTGGTTTTAATAGTAACACATTTTTTTCCAACTAAAAAGAATATATCATAATGATGATAATGTGATATCCTAAGAAATATAATGTCAGTTAGTCAAAAATGATAATAATGTTAAATCCCATAAAAAAAATCTTAATAGTGGAACCCTATGTGATCCTTGAGAACCTAACCTATGTCGAGATGCTTGTGAAGTATATGTTGATGAGTTGTTTGGTGGAAGTTATGGTTGGAGAAACAACCTGGAGTTTTGTGATGAGGTGTTGCACCTTCACCCTTCCCTCCTTGCTTGTGATTTCGAGGAAGAAATCCTCTTTAAGGGGTGGAGTGTTGTAACATATCGAATCTTGGATATTTTGTCTTTTGACCCTCTCTCTCATTTTTTCCTTTCATTTACATCCTCTTTGGCCTTTATGTTTAATTTGTGGATATTATGATGGTTTCTTGAACATTTGTTCACCTTTTCTACCAATAATTGGGTTTATGCACAAATACCTTAGTAAAAGCTTGGTAATGGGTTTAATATGTAAAATGTCCACTTAAGTAATGAAAAGGATAAAATATTTTGTCCTAGAACTTTCTAGTGCTTTTTAGAATATGAAAAAGAAAGAAAATCTCAAATATAAAGGAGATGATAAATGTAATAATTGGAGAAAATATGGGATATATTGGATAATAGGAGATAATGTGCAATATATTGTTCCAAAAATCATAAATGAAAACCTACAAAGATAATTTGGCACTCAATCTCATTTTCTTGACCTAAAAGAAACTTAAGGGCCAAGTATCATTTAATTTGGAAGATAAATGCATATATTAAAGACTTTATTAAAAGAAGATAGGAGATATGCCAATAAGGTGAAATAAAATATCTAATGTTCTCAAATTGGAAAATTAACTCCAAATTCGTGATCTAAACATAGAAATAAGCCTTTAGGAAAATTTGCATCTAATTTGGTCATATTAAATATTTTATTTTATTTAGGAAAGAGAAGATGATTTAAATACCAAAAATATTAAATATATATTGAAAAAAATTAATTAATGTCAAAATCGTGTTCCTCACATTTAGTATTACTCATATACCAAGTTTCATATTTTTAGAAAGTTTATAGATGTCTCTAATAAATTAAAAGGATAAAACAAGTGATAAAATATAAATGTATTAAATAAATTAACAGAAGTCTTCAAAAAAATAAAGAAATGCCAAATTCGTGTTCTACAGGTTCAAATAAATATTTGGAGTAATTTTGACTCAAATTGGAAAATATATGGTGAGAATGTGAATTTAGGAGAGACAACACGTGTAAAATATTCAATTCATTATTTAAAATACAAAACAACTTCAAAAAATGGAAATATTTCCAAAACCGTATCCAACATACTTAATATGACTTATGAGTGAAGTTTCACAATTTTTGGAGAATCCTAGAGTCAGTAATAAAGGAGCAAAGAGAAAGTAAGTTATGAATTATTTAACCTATTAAAATTCCCTAAAAGGAAAATTTAACTCCATATTTGGATTCTACGCATCAAAATTAGTCAGGATGTAAATTGTGGTTAATTTTGAAAACTATTTGCGCCCTCAAAAGAGGGGAGAGAAAATCATTAAATAATACATATATCACTTTAGTCAAAAATCAGATTTGGATAATGATTTGAATGTCGCAACTCTTGGCTTTATCTGCCTGATCGGATGGCCAGGGTCCCTCGGTGGATCTCGGTCCATAGATCTGATGACTCACAGTCATCTCCTACCTTGGTTCGGACAAGGAAAGCCGAAAATAGAGTTTTAAGTTTTTTGTTTTGTGATATCTCTCTCTACACTTAACCAAATCGAGTGATTTTTGTTGCTATGGATTCCTCTTGAAATTCCCCACAAGATTATCACGAAGTTTTTGTGTTTTGGTGCATATTAGATAAATCCTCATGTTGGCCGAAACTTGTCTCTCACCCCACCTATGTAAACCCTAAACCACACCCTCTCACCTATAAATAACCCCACCATTAGCTTCGTGGGAGCCTTTGTGACTCACCTCAACTTTCAATTTCTCATTTCACCTTCATTTGGTCCCCTGGTGACCAGACGACGTCCCAAAGCTTGCGGCAGCACTCCCGCTCTTGTCTCTCAACCTTCGACCAAATAAAAGGTATAGTTAGGTTCGTCTTTCCTTCCTCTTTCAATGGCATTATCTAAACGTCGGGTTTGGTTGGGTATTGTAGTTTTGCCCAAAACCACAGCCAAGAAGCAGCAGCTCCTCGGCGCCATGGCGTCAGGGAGTTTGGGGAAGAATTCCCTTTTCCGATTTACCAAATTGCCCTCTGATTTCTCTTCGCTTCTCTCTATTCCGCGCTAGGGAGTCACTCGTCTTTTTGTCCGCCTTTGACCGACTCTGATCGGTGCCAACGAGCCTTTGACCAACCGATATGGCTGCACATGATTGGGTCATGTCATCCAGCCCACCTCCTCTCTCTCGCTCATTCACTCTGTTTCGAACACAGATGCCTACGTGGTAGTCTCTCATCGGCTAATTTTAGAAAAATCATATATTTTGATTCGTTGGTCAAAAAATAAAAATAAAATATGTTTTGAAATCAGGAAAACGTAAGTTATCTAATAAAAATAAATTTTATGCCTGGTTTTGAGTTTTCAAGTAGGTGTTTTTGTGTATGATTTAATTAACTAAAAATCACCAAAAATAACTCTAAAAGTCAATATCTTCAAAATACATCATAGTATATGTTATTTTGATTAGAAAACCCTAACTAAGACAATGATGATGTTTTTTAGACCTAAATCGGTGGTCTGTAGAAAAATTTGACAACATTAGGGTTTGAGTTCTTAATGAATGCATACAATACTAATACATGAACATGGTTATGATAATGGGACATGTGGACTCTGATTTCATTTAAAAGTTGTGAAAAGTGGCTTCTAAGACTCTAAAGAATAAGGTATGTGCATTTAAACCTTGTGTTGGGAAATATTTGTGCCTTGTCCTACTTTTTCCACAATGAGGTTTATTTGAACCCTATATCCTATACTCATGATTCTTTTGCTATACCTGCCTCATAATTGGTTTTGGAATATTGTTCTTGGGTCTTGGTACCCCACTGCTATGCTCTATTTTGTTGATGCTACTGCTTGTCATTGATTCTAGCATGATGATTTTATTAGACTAACTAGCTATATTAGCAGTACTTATGTACAACCACGCATAGTTGGGGAATGTGTTATATCTCCCCTGGGGAACATTTTATTCTCCCCCACACATGAAATATGTGTAGGTGATAGGGAATGTGTTACTCTCCCCTCACCCTTTGGTTGAAGGTCTGGTAGGTGCCTCAACCCTACATAGTTTAGGTAGTTAATATCAATCATGCATGCAATTCTTTTATTATACTTTGTTTATGGCAAGCATCTACAAAAATTTCTTTTATATATGGCCTCATTCTCTTATTATCTTCATCTTATGATGAACGCTGGCCTAGTTTTACATATTTTGTTTATATTGTTATCCTAGAATAGTTTTGTGACACATACTTGTTTTTCCTTTCCCTTTTTCTGGGTGCCTTCCCAATCACCCAGGTGATGAGCAAGTTGATGGACAAGACCTGAAGATCTTAGCTTTGGCATGAACTTAGTTGATGGATTTTTTGCTTGGAGACGAGAATGTGGTAGTTAGACTTCCATTTATCTAGATCCTAGTTTATGTATGTTTATGTAACCCTAAAAGGGAGATTGTTGATGTATTTTTGTACAATCTTTTATGAAATTGATTTAGTCAGAAATTTGTATTCCGCTGCTTTCCAATCTGTTTTTTTACCATATTTTAGTAAGGAGGTGATCTCACCTCTTTACAACAACAATCCTCATAACCAACAATCATCAAATCAATCAGCAAAATCAAGGCCAAAATCAGCAACAATGAGTGGGAAACCACCAAACCATGAACAACAACTAGCCAACAGGATCCAACAACAATAGAAACTACAATTAGACTCGACCTAAGTCAACATTGGAAAGCATGCCTGAAACTTTTATATCAATGCAAATTCACACAAATGACGAATTATGTGCACATGGTTAGTCTTGAATATTATTACTCAACTTTCTTCCAAAGTAGATGACATTGGTACTCATGCAAATATGCTAGAAAATCAAATTGCCCAGCAAGCTCTAGAAAATCAATGATCCTCCTCTAGTTCACTACCAAGAAAATCAGAGATGAATCCACGTGAATGCAAGTTCATTTCTTTAAGGAGTGGAAAAATTATTGAAAGACCCTCTTCGATAGATGAGAAGAAAGATGTAGATGATAAAGAAGATGACGTTGAGGAAAATCAACGGAAGAAATGTATAGTTGAAGAGAAACCATCCTACAAGCCTACATCCCCTTTCCCTCAAAGTTTTGCACACAAGAAAGAGGATGGAAAATTTCACAAGTTTATGAACATTCTAAACAAATCGTGTGTTAACCTTCCTTTAGCAGAAGTCATTGTTGAAATGCCTACCTATGCAAAGTTCCTGAAAGACCTTTTAACCAAGAGGAGGACTGATCGAGTGGAAAATGTTATGCTATCTTAAAGGATGAGTTCCATCATTCATAATAAACTACTGGAGAAACTTGATGATCAAGGTGCATTCACACTGTCATGCACGATTGGTGATACAATGTTTGATAAAGGTTTAGTTCACATTGCGGCCAACATAAGCCTTATTCTATTTATACTGTGGGAGCAGTTTCACATTCAATTGGAAGATCACACCATCAAGTATCCGAGAGGAATTGTTGAATATGTGCTTGTTCAAGTGGGCAAGTTATTTATCCATTATGATTTTGTTGTGTTAGATATGAATGAAGTTCCATCCAATCCAAACATGTTTGGAATACCCTTCCTCTGCACAGTTGATTGCATGGTCTATGTTGAGAAGGAAAGATCACTCATAGAGTAGGAGGGGAGATAATGGAATTCTCCATCCTAGATGTAATAAAAGCTCCAAATAAGATGGAAAATATCTGCCTAGTTGATTGTATTGACAAGTTTCTGGAGGAAGACAAAGATTCTTTTGATTTCGTTATTGTCTATTGTGAGGAAAGAAAATTTAACAGCACCATGGCTATAGAAAATTTAGATGTTGTTCCAATTCTAGTCCACATATGTCTCATGAAGATGTTTCATCATTGAAATATGACTCTTTTAAGTCCACCAAGGTAGAACTCAAACCCCTTCCACTGAGGCTAAGGTATTCCTTTATTGACCTTAATTCTACATCTCTTATCATCATAAATGGTGATTTAACTAATGAACAAGAAATCAAATTGTTAAATGAATTGTGTTTGCATAAATGAGGAATCGATTATTTGAACAATGATTTGAAAGGTATCAACCCCTCCATTTTCATGCATAGATTAAATTTCGAGGAAGATGTCAGGCCTTGTGTAGAACATCCTAGGTATTTAAATCAAAAGCTTGAGGTTGTTAAAAAGGATTTTTTTCAAGTTGAAAGATGTAGGGATCATTTACCCTACAAGTGACAGCCCATGGTTGAGTGTTATTCATGTAGTACCCAAAAGGGGGGGTGCAACTATTATAAAAGGGGGATAATGATAAATTTTTTTAAACCTATGTAGCCACAGGATGGCACATGTGTATAGATTATAGGAGGTTAAAAAAAACCATAAAGGCAATTTTATATTGTGATCATTAATTTTATTTGTCATTTCGGAATCTTGTATCAATGTAACCCTTTACATGCAACTCTTCCTTATTACCAAGGAACATATCCTTTTACTGCTTCCCAAGTACTTAAGGATGTTCTTTATGGAATTCTAATGACTTTCACTAGGATCTGGCATATATCCACTCCTCATGTCCAATACATATGAGATTGCTAGATAAGTATGTATCCTTTCGTCAAGTCCACACATGAGATAACAGGATGAGCACATAACATTTCTTATATGATAGATCCAATTGTTAATTCATATGGCATCTATCCATGTGTTCTTGTTCTTCATAAGAACTAGGACACTTTTCTCCTGAGATACTAACTCCATGGAACATGGCCAAGTTTTCCCTCATTGAGTTTTGCATGTTGAACCCCTTCAACATTTTACCAATGTATATGTTCTTAATTATGTCAAAAATCTTTCCAGATCTATCTCTATAGATCTCAGCTCCTATCACATAGGATGCATCCCCTAAACCCTTCATAAAGAAGGTACTTTCCTTTCTAGGTTTTAATATATGCATTATAAGGTTGTTATTCCCTATCATTATGTGGAATATAAATATGTTCCCACTAAATCTTTTGTAATCATTGATTTCTTCTTCAATTTGACTCAAGTCAAACTCTTTGACTATCTGGTCAAATTGAAGATTCCAATTCTTAGACTTCAATCCAAAGATTGACCTTTGTAGCTTATGGACTTTATTTGCATTATATGGATTTATAAAACCATTAGGTTGCATCATGTACACATCCTTTACAATATTCCAATTAAGTAATGTGGTTTTAACATCCATTTTGCCAAATCTTATAGTCACATTGAGTTGCAATAGCATGCATGATCCTGATGGAATTAACCATGACAACTAGTGAACCAATTTGCTCTTATAGGTATGTATACTACTATCCATGTCAGTCTATTCTCAAAGACCCAGAAGCACCTTATGGGTTTTACTCCTTCATGTGTGTCCACCAAGGTCATACCTTGTTGGTGTACATGGAGCCCATCTTTGATCCCATGGCCTAAGAAATTTATTAGACTCTGGTTCCTCAATAGCTTCTAGGTAGGTTGTTGACTCATCATCTATGATCAACTCACCACCTTTTGAGTTATAAGATATCATAATCTTTCAAACTCAAGGCATGTTCTATTAGAACTATGAGATTTTTTGTTACATAAGGGAGAATTTTAGATTCTCATTATTCCTTTTGTACATCTTTAGTAATGTTTTCTTATTTGTCTCAATCTTTTTCAGTTATACTTTTACTACCACTGATTCCTTTAGAACTAAGTTCCCCTTCAGGAATACAACCATCATGATCAACAAACAACTTTCTTGTTGGATTAGGATAAGAGTAGTATTTTAACAAAATAACATTTATGTGATTTATAGACAAAATATTTCAAGAAACTATTTTCTTACGCAAGATTTCATCGCTAATCTTTATAAAAGACATATCGGGACACCTCCCATACCATATCTCATATGGTGTCTTTTGAACCATTTTAGACAATACATTGTTTTAGTGTAAAGCATGTGCCAAAAAGGAAATTGAAATAATAATTAGATTTATTGATAATCACACCATGACTTAACAAGGTGTGATTCCTTCTTTGTGATGCACCATAACTGTGTTTAAGGTGGAGTCCATTGGGATACACTATCATGTTCTCCAGAAGGTCCTCAAACTCTTAGTTTAAAATATTTCAACTTCGATAATATCAAAGTGTCTTAATACATTTACAAGTTAGTTATGTACTTCATTCTCAATATCCTTGAACATTTCAAGAGATATATACTTGTATTTCATTAAATACAAACTTTTGTATCTACTGATAGCATCAATAGATATAATGAGGTATCGGTAACTCCCTTTAGCATTTATTATAGAAGGTATATATACATCAATATGTATGAGCCCTAATATAATAGTCGATCTCCCACTACATCTAGTGAAGATGCTTTTGTCATATTGCCCAATAAATAAGATTTGCATGTCTCTATTGGTTCAATAACCAAAAGAGTCTAGATAACCATCATTACAGACTCTAGAAATGCAATTATCATCTAAATGTTTTACATGACAATGCTATAGGTATTCATTTTTTGAGTCATTGAGTCATTCAGTATATGTGTCATACATGTATTTGTCTTTAGAACTATCAAATATAATTTGTGAGACATAGGGCATTGCCATGAAACATCAATTCTTGTGCATACAAGATACATGATGGTTTCATCAATGAGAGTTACATAATAGCAATTCACTAATGCTATTATGTATCCATGAATGACAACTTCTAACTATAGTAGAAGCAACCCTTACTCTGTATAGTTTTAGCTTACTTCTTCTTAGGCCCTGAAGTAGATATCTTTATCTCTTTCTTCTTCCTGAGATCCTTTAAAGAGGATAGTTTATTTCTAGTGTCGATTGTAGGTGACAATGGTGGCACTTTCCTTCCTTAACATTGTAAGTGAGAAGGACACATTACTTTTACACTTACCCCTCTCCTTATCTTGAGTGCATAAGACTTAGACTTTATCTTAACCTCTGAACACTTCTTGGCCTTATCTTTGCCCTTGGACTAACTTCTGCTGATCACCATCATAAACTTGTCCTTCTTCGGTCATGCTTTGACATTAATCAACATGCCAAGCATATCAAACAATAGTTTGACCAAGTTAATCAAGTGATAACGCTTAATAAATTGGCTATATGATTTAGGAAATGCTTTCAAAATCATATATATGGCCAACTTTTAAACTAAAAAGAAATCCCAATTTCTCCACATGTCCAATCTCATTGAACACATGGGGTTCTACTGGATCTCCCTCTGTCAGTTTGCACTCATACACCTTTCTTGCTTTACATGATTTTTTAAGATGTGTTATCATCTCGAGAATGTTCATGTCTTCATACTGCTCATGCAACTCATAGTTCATACAACATAGAATAAGGTACTCAATGTCTATGCCATCATTGGCATGATTCAAGTAAGCATCCATTTTAGCCTTACGCACATTTGGAGCAGGTTCCTTTGGCTCTGGTCTTTCAAAGACATAGAGCTTTCACTCACTTTTCAAAGTTCTAGACCATATTTGGAAGTAAATCAGAGTTACTTTGATCCTACTAAAGGACTAATTGCAATGATAACGTGTTTGTGTTTGTCTACAAAAGAAATTTTGTAACTTTTTGAAACAATTGATTTGGTAGATTTGATAAATTTGATGATATTAATTAGTCTTTTAATTAATTATCGCTACCAAAATTGTATTCAAATTGATAACCCTCATGTATCAATTAGGAAGATTGTAGCATACAATCTTCTAGTGAGCCAAGATCCAAAATAATTCAATTATTACACGGCCAATGCCAACGTCCATAATAAATTATTAAGGTAGGCAACTTTTGCCAATTGCATCTCATGCAATTCTCAGATACATGGTATGTACAATTCCTTGTCATAGTCCATCTGCATGCTTCTAGGTGTGTAATCTCACTAAGGACATCCAGTTAAGCCTGACCCAAAATCCAACATTATAGAATATGCACCATGCTTTGTCAGAACCTACATATCTACCATCACACTTCCATGAAATAGATGGCACTATGCTTTGGCTTAACCTATGCTTGGCCGGTCAAATTTTTCATGTTTGTCACTTATTGAAAGCATCTTAGACTTAATATTGTATTGAGGGATTTATTTATATAAACATATATACATATTCAACTACCAAATACTTATAGTATGTATCATATACATGCTATAACCACAACGAAAATATGCAATCAAAAATATATGAGCACTATTTATGGCCACTCTAATGCAATTCCTTGGAGCCACAAGGAATTTCTACCACCTAAGGTCTACGCCACAGGAAATAACCTGTTTTTGATGAAGATATGCACCCGAGCCAATCTGGGTTGATCGATTCAACTCTTGAAATGATTAGATTGCCTTTTGGTTTCTTAGTTGGGCTGTTGAAACACTCATCTTGTCTCAGGTTCAACTGATGTCTGGACTCCTCCAGCCAATCGTTTGGGCCACCAGTCGATCAGTTCATCCTCCTATCATCTGGTCTCTGTGCTCCTATAGCTGATCGGTTCATCTCACAAGTCAGTCGGTTCATCTGGTGTAGAACACCTTCTCATGATGAAACATAAATTAAAATTTTCATATTTCTCATACATTGTAAAAGGGAAAATCTTGAGTTAGATTTGAGGGAAATAAGAAGAAGAGCATTAATTTACATTTGGAAAGGAGGAGACATGCTCATTATGAAAACTGAGATATAAACAGGAATGAAGAACCACAACTATGCACACATAGATCTAGGGTTATTGGCCATAACCATGCTATAATCCACCATCAAAACCAACTGATGACACATGTGAATTGCGTATATATCATATCACACACACACACACACAGATATATATATATATATATATATATATATTATTTTGTAAATTGTATGTGGTATTTAATTAGTTGTGTGCATTAACTAGTTTAATATTCTCATCATACGTAATGAAATGAATTTTATCACACCAATTTAAATATAGATACACCGTAAGTTTACGTGGCTCTGATACCACTATTGGGAAATTGGGGTGTCAGATAAGGCAATAGAAAAAAAATATTAAATGCATGTCTCCTAAAACAGCTCATGTCAATAATAATGTATTTAGGAAGGAAGGTTTGCAAGGTCATACCTAGTCCTAGAGAAAGTCCAATGGCATTACCCTTACAGTAACAATGTGCTTCTTCTCCAAGCAGCAAAGAGCTTCTTCTTTAGATAGCAACATGCTCCTTCTTCAGCAACACTCAAACAGTCATCAGTAACGACCTCCTAGACTGGCACCAGGAATAGCGGTTGACAGTGTCCTCCTAGAGGAAGAAAACTCCACACCTCTAGAGTAGTCCACACGGACTATTGGGAACTCTAAGTTGTGCTACCAGAGCCAAAGGGAAGGAATTGTCCCTTTGAACATCAGTGTACTAGCACCGAATCACTCTCCCGCAATTGTCTCTCCCTTGTTATCTCTCCCTTTATCAGGTAGGACTTGCTCGGGCTCTCTATTGGTTACCACAACCAGAGAGGGAAACAATTGTCAAATCTAATTGTTGTTTCTGAGAAGCCCCCCATACCCCTCTATTTATAGAAGAGGCTAGGATCAGGGTTCCCAATTTGTGTGGTAGTCGAAAGGACAGAATTCATGAATTTTCTAGAAACTTCAAATGGTGAACCGGTCAATTCACCTAGCTAACTATTTGTCTCACACATGAACCGGTTCGTTCATCTCATGAACGGTCTGTTCATCTCATGAATCGATCGATTCATGTGTCTTCCTTTTCTGAATCAACCTGGCAATCAATGCAAGATTAATGCAGATCATGACATCAGCATTGATCCTTGATCCAATTGCAATGACCACTGAATCGAGCAACCCAGATGATGAAATGGTCGATTCACATAGTGAAACAGTCATTTCACACCATGAAACGACCGCTATGATCGCTTCACTTGTCCAGTTCAGGCAAAGTTCGACCAATGTGATTCCCGTTGACATGACACTCCAACTGATCTGTTCAACACTTGAATCGGTCGATTCAGAATTTAGTTAGTCAACTTTGAACCTCAATTGTTTAATTGAATACCTAAACACTTTAGTAATCAAGTTAAATAGTATTCATGAATAAACTCATATTCCAAATGTGTCCTATGTGTGTGATCCTATAGGTCCAAATTATGTTGGCAGTAAATTTCCATAGCCAATTATGACATCACAAGTAAAGAGCTTTGTCTAGTTACACAACATTGCTACCCAAGTAATTTGGAAAGTTGGAGAACAACTTCAACCTACAATCCTTGATCAGTGTTGATGTGATCGTATAGTTTGCTTGTCTCTAATATATGAATTGATGTAGAGGCATGAAATCATCATCCTCTCGTCATTCAATCCATGTTCCTTGAACTAGAGCAGAGGATATGATATGCATGTGAGTTCACATATCACATATTGAATCACATGAGTATGGTCCTACATTTCTTAGCCTTTCTTATCAAGAGGCCTTGGATACCAATGCATTGTAGAAGGGACAAATTCCATCTTCATCACTCACACTTAAACCCCAAATGTGAAAGTGCACCCTAGAATCACCTTTATGGCAAAACCCTTATTCAAGGTTGAATTGGATGATGTCTAAATACGTTGAACAACATGTGATGAGTGTAGTGACTTTAGGTCTAAGAACCACAATCACCACTATCACTATGACAACTGATTCTGACTACCATTCCATGGTATCATGAATCACTCCCAAGGTGGTTATCGTATGATGCATTGGTCTCTAATATGTATTTGTGTCCTTCACTTGATATCACATATCATGACTAATGAGACTTTGTCATCAGTCAATACACACTCTAGTCTTATGTATTATTGTTGTCTATTTTGCTTCCACAGTAATATCTGACGAGGGACATAACAAAAATGTATGTACTCTTATCATACATATGATCTCATTATTAAGGTCATCAACCTAAAGACATATGTCATCAAGTAATATCATTCTTTAGACATTCTACTATGTATGTTTCATCATCTCATGTTGAGAAAAACATAATAGATGAATTACCTCTATTATTATCAAATCAAGTATGTAATGCCACATTCCAATCATCATATGATTGGATCTCTGGGAATACATACCAACAGAGACTTTATTGAAGGAGATCAGGTGTTGTTGTTCAATTAAAGACTAAAACTTTTTCCAGGAAAGCTTAGATCCATGTGGTCTGGACCCTTCCTAGTCTTGAAAGTTTTTCCATATGGGAAAATAGAGTTGTAAGACAAGCAATTGACATTCAAGGTTGATAGACAATGTTGCAAGCTCTACATTGAAGGAGGGAAGATAGAACCAGGAGCCTCATGCTCCCTCATAGAACATTGATGAAAATGAATGAAGTCTACTTATATACTCTAAACATAAGGTGTTACAACCCCAATTTTTGGGTTTATTTGGTGAGAAATGTAATTTCTCATATTAAAGATATTTGAACAAATAATAATACAATTTGTTTTGAATAAATGGATTTCATTTACAATAGCCTTGATGATTGTGTTGTGGGCTTTATTGTCTATTGGGCCCAACAAAGAAAGAAAGGACAAAAGAAACTCTATTATTGAGTAAATAAGAAAATAGAGGAAAGAAAATTGTGGAAACCTCTAGAAGGCAAATCCAAAGAGGGATTTCGTGCCTCTTGAGTTCCTTGGGTCCCAAGGAGTCCAAAGTTGTAAAAATAGTGCAACAAGAAAAGAAAATATCAATTAAGTATTTCTTTATTAATAAAGAAATTGAAATCAATGGTAAAATGTGGAAAATAAGATGCATGGTGTGATGAAATAATTAAAAGAGCAATTATATAGCCAAGATTGGAAACTTAATGGTTGAGACACCAAAAAAGGATGTTCTACAAGATAATAACATTATTTTAAATAAAATTTTAAAAGGCGCAAGTTTCAAGATATTAAAAGATATTCTAATGGAACCTCACAATTGGAATATGGGAAAAGATTAATGTGTTGCTATAATCAATTTGATAAATATATTACCCAATGTGTGCCATAGAGAGAGGGGCTTCCCTTTATACTTTTGGGTTGCCAATTCCAAAATAAAAAGGACTAGGGAATATCTAATGGGTTTTCTAGAAATCTATATACATGGACATATGCTTGTAGGAAATAAGGCATTATGATTAATGCCCTTAGGCATCTTCCTTTTTAGTGAATCATGAAATACATATATGTATGTGTGTTTCGCAACCAAGAGTGAATAGGTCTAGGATTTGAGGCCTCTCTTCATCTCTTCAAGGATGACCCCTAGGATTTCCTTAGGTAGGTATATATATATATGGGAACCTCAGGTCAGCCTCTTGCCACCAGAATACATGGCCCTATCCATAGTGGTCCAAGATGAAAACCGACAAAGGATCCATGTGCCTTTAAGACCCTTTCCCCTAGTTCCTTCGATGTGGAATCACATTGAACAAACCTACAACATACACATGACCTGGAGGGGCTCGGCGGCAACCAGGGATGGATATGGGTGGACCTTCTTCGTCGTCCTCTACGACATCTTTGACCTTTAAGGAGGGTCATCCATTATGCACGACCTACAATCAACTTTACCAAAGCCTACTGAAAGAGGAAGGTAGGGGTGGTGGGTTGGATGTCTAGGTTGCCATAGAGGTTGTTGTAGGAGGCAGCGGACCCAGAAACGTGAGGCAAGGGAAGGGAGAGCGCCACCAAGGTGCCTCCAATGGTACTACATGCACAGTCCAGTGTTGTGGACGGCACAGGTAGTAAAATTTTCCTTCGGTCTGCAACGATCAGGTAGATGGAATAGGAGGGATGAGCGAGGAGGTGTCTAACAGGGGGCCACGCCAGTGTCACCTAGGAAGAGGCGCCATGCCTCACCATCGAGCGGCTGGAACGGGACCGTAGGTGCCGGCAGCGGCGTGAGGATAGATGTGTCCGTTCGGCGTGGGTGGAAGCACCACTCTACGTGAAGAAGAGCAGTCATGCAGGTGATAGCTTGGTCATCCACAACGGCTACGGTTGTTACGTTGCAAGGGCAGCAACATTGCTGATCAATTGACCGTTGATCGGGCGCCTATCGGAGCGGCGAGCGGAGAGGGTCGCGCCCAGTGCAAGGAGGAAGAGTATTAGAGTCAAAGGACACCTATGCCCCTCTCCTGCTATTCGAGAGCCAGGGACAAGTAAGTCCATTCGCTGATCCAGAGCCAATTAATAAGAAAAGAATAGCTTACTGACGTGGCAATGCCTAATTGGCTAATAAAAGGTTTAACTTTAGAATATTATAGCAATTTCTAGGATGCTCAGAATTAGATAAGTAATAAATGAAAATTTATCATAAAAATGAAAGGAATACACTAAAAATATAATTGAAGTCTAATTATTCTTGCAATTCAAAATGTGCTTAAAGTTTCTATCTTTAATGCTTCCATGGATAAGAAATCCTAATTTGATGATTAATGAAATTGGGAAAGGTCATTATGGATGTTTTATGTGAATATTAAATTGTTGTTAATAAAAGAGAGAATTAGGTCTAAAAGATGATCTTTATGCCTAATTGGCTGTTTTAGGGCAATAATGAATTTTGAAACCCTAATTTAGGGTAAAAGAGGATAAGATCATATTTAATTTGAAAAATGTGATAATATGTTGTTACATGATGGTTCTAATCTATTTCGAGCATTAACGTCTGTAATTATGGATAAATACTCTAATTGTAGTGATTAGGGTTTTCTCATGAATAAAAGTAGAATTAATGGCAAATCGAGTTCATATGTTAATTAGACAATAATTAACTTTGAATTGATGATCAATGTGTATAATGATCTTGTTGTGGATTAAGATGATAAAAATAGTAGCTTTAATGTAAAAGAGGCTTAATGAACTTGATTAATGGTTAATGGTGCCTTTAATCTAAAATAGGGTTATATGTTGCTAAGATAACCTTAATATTGAAGAATAGATGAGATATTAGGGTTTAGGAGTAATGGTATAAAATTAGGGTTTAGAATAATAAAAGATGAAGTGAAACCCTAATTTCCGATGAAACCTTAAAATTGGAATAGAAATCCTAAGGAATATGATAATATTGGATAAATATTAATAAAAGGAACTTGGTATATTTATTTCATGATTCTGTGCATAATTGGTTGCTTGATTGGGATTTCTTTATTCTGGATAATTCTATCTCAAATCTGCAATCAAAGGTATGTGGTTACGTTTGTGAATAATCACTTTAGTTTCACGGCGATTCCCGAATGTTTTTATCGGTTGCTTGAAAATAACTGTTGGATGCCTTTTATTTCATGCAACTATAAAGTGACTATGATTATCACCAAGAATATATATATATATATATATATATATATATATATATATATATATATATATATAACTGGCTTAGATCTGAATCCACCTTTGTGGCTTGTAAAGGCTAAAAGGGGTAACCTAGAGTAAGGTCTAGGTTATCGTGGGTTAGAAATTGGGCTACCAAGTGTAGTGCCATGAGACCCATTAGCATGCCATGGGTTAAGGAGTGGGCTACTTATGGGTAGTGCCATGCGACTCAACCCTAGAAACTGGTTCACCTATGGGTGGGACCATGAGGGGTTTAATGGGGATCTGCTATAAGGAAATTAGCATCCATGTCCATTGCAAGGACAGCGCAGAGGATAGGGAATGCATGGATCACACCGTGATATTTAAAACATAAAAATTGTTTGTTTAATAGTAATTGGTTGCAATACATTATTATAAATAATTGCACGATTATTGTTTCCCCCACATACTAGCTTCAGCTGACCGATGTTTTGTTTGTCGGCATTTTAGGTACAAAGCCAAAAGGACAAATAGTAAATTATCACATTGTGAAATACATGAATTAAAATACAAGGAGGATTAGTTAGAGTAGAATCCATAAGTGGATAGAAGTTTAGAGATCCAAGTTTTCAAAAAGGTATGTAAAAGTTTATTTTCTTACAGCTTTCCAATTTAGTCTGCTAAAATTTAATAATTGTTCTTGGTTGATTGTCGAACCTTTGATTCAAAAGTTATGGGTGCGGCTTTGACCTCTCGGTATCCCTTAATTGGGGGTTACCGGAAGGTGGGGTCGTAACATTTGGTATTAGAGCGTAGGTTCCTCACTTAACCATTAATAATTATTAAATTTTACAAACTCCATAGAACCCAAGGGAGTTATTAGAGGATTATCCAAAAGACAGAGGTGTCTAGAAAAGGATCTTGACCGGGGGCTGGAAATATTTTCCTCCGCACCGCTAGTCAGAATACGAGGACTCATGGATCCGTGTGACTGCCTGGCCAAAGTCTTAGGGTATGAATCGAAATAAGATACCTTTAGGACTTATTCATCCCTTCTCATCACAAATTCTATTAAGGACCTTAAGGATTAGGGTTTTCTCTCTTTTCCTCACCCTCTTGAGGTATGGGTAAGGTTAATAAGGTCTAAGGAATCCTCCACCAAATTAATGAAAAGCATGTAAATAAGATGTCATGGACATAAGCTTAATAGATTAAGCGTAAACTAAAGGATAGATACATGCTCTAGTCATATGACATAAGTTGTCATGCCCTCAGAAGAGACATGAGGCTAGGCCTTCTTGTTAGGAGGATAGATAAAGAGAGTTAGTCTTGGACGTAGAAATCTCCATTATAAGAAGAGACCTGACACATCCTCTAAAGATGATGTTAACCCTAACCCTAAGTGAAGGTTAGAGAGGGATGACACGAAGAGTTAGTCGTCATGGTAGACCATGTGTTTGGATGGACATGCCTGGGATGCCATATGAGCCATGAGAGATGACCTAGTACCCTTGGTGACCCAACCCTGGAAAGGGTCATGAATGTTAGAGTGAAGGATAGCTCCTTCATTGACAAGGTTAGAGAAGAACCCATGGAAACACCATGAGCTTATATGAGCATGGCATAGTAGACACCCATGGTACGTCAGTAGTACGACAGAAGGTTGAAACCCTGGCCAGGATAGCTTATGAGATAAGCATAAAGAACTATGGTTAACCTTGAGCAAACATAAGCTGGACATAGGCTTCACTCGGGTAGGGGCATGCTTATGAGCTTGATCCTTCATGAAGAAAGGACCTCTTATAGAGAGGTTGGTTGTAGGATTAGATCTAGAGAGAGAGAGCAGGACCCCAGGCAAGAAGGTTGGAAGCCTAAAACCCTGAGATATGAGGAATAGTGGGAAGTTGAGGATGATGCGACCTAAGTGGATGATAGTGGTTGCCCCATGATTGATCCCTGGAGGCTGGTGGTGTCTTGATTGCCTTCCGAAAAACCAAACCCTTGAGAGAGAATGAGGCTTCTGGTACCTATGTGATTCACCTTATGAGAAAGGAAGAAGAAGTTTTGTATACCCTAGAGAGGTTTAGTGACAGGTTGTGGGGCCTTATGCCTTGTTGGTTATCATTAAGGAGGACTCGACTCTGAAGTGTTTCTCGAATAGAAGGATGACAGGAGGTGTGTGTCATGCCTTATACATGCATGATTCGTGGTTAATAGATTGAGCATGTAGTTGGTCATCAAAAAGTGAACCTAGGGTTCCTAGGCCTAAGAGGGGAAGTGGTATACCAAATGATCATGACGAGAATTAAGTTGCTATAGTTTCGAGTATGGTACTCCTCATGAATAGAGGAAAAGGGAAACTCCTTAAGTCGAAGGCATGATGAACCCCTTACAACTAAGTTGATGACATGGTAAGGTATAATCTTGACCCAATGTTGAGGATGAGAATAAGTGTGACCTAGCATGATTTAGCAGGTGGTCCGCTTGTGCCTTAGTAGCTGATGGGTTAAGCATGCTCATATGGATGTAAACCCTAAGGGTGTTTGTGACCTTGTTGTCAAGAGATAGTTTCCTCCCATCCTGGGAGAGGGACCCTTTTGAAGGGGGTACCCCGGTTTTTGTGAAAACCTAAAGAGGTCTGATAGGATCTTGAGAAGCTAAGTGAAGAGTACATGGTAAGAGAATGAACACATAGACCCATAGATAACCATCTCTAAGTGCATGAGGATGTATTACCATGGAGGTAACCGGTATGGGGCATGATCAAGGTAGACAAGTCACCATGACCCCTATGATAGGATGAAAGTCAGCCCTTGAATGCAGAAAATAGAGATGATGAAGGCTTGGGTAAGGTTCTAAGTTGAACATGTACTATAATAGAATCCTAAGTCTATCCTAGGGTTAGGTGGGGATAAGACCGATGAAAGTGGGAGTTACCCAATTCCCTAGTGCATATGACCATAGGGTCGGGAGGTAACAACTATCATTGTTTGAGGGCCATGGGTTAGGAGATTGATCACCTTTATGAACTCATGGGACCCAAAGGGCAGATGAGTGGGGCACTCTCTAGAATGCATAAGGAAAGAGGGATGACCCCAAAAGAGTCGGCACCCTATATACCTAAAGGAGATGACCAAGGATTGTGTGTGGACCCAAGTAGGTTCGAGACCAGTTTCCATGGAGGTAACTCTGATGTCAAGATGATTGTAATATAGAGGTATAAACGGTACATTTCAACTTAGATTTAAAGGTGTACGGCTAGGTGGGATGTACCATCTCTACTCTTGGAACAGGAAGAACTCTATATTTGGACTGTAGCCAAATGCTTATTTCCTCTTGTTATGGGAGTGAGAGATAGGACAGTACACATGACATACACCAAGGATAAAATATGTTGTGAGTTGGAACTTTGCTATGAGGTATTAGGACAGAGGTGATAACATACCCTGGTAAAGTGAATGGTACATGGATGGTTTGTAAACACTAAAATGAATAATGTGGTCATCTTATGAGGATGTGTCTATCATGAGATATGAGTCATACAAGGTTGAGTTTGATCACCAAGAAGATGAGGTCAGAGTGTTCTCAATGAAGATAGACTTAGAGTTTGAGTTTGAGATGATAAGTGGCATACAAGAAGGTGTATGTCATCAACATTACCTAATACATAAGAAGGTGAAGTGTTAATGGATGCTCTGGTTGAGTTATATCTGCCTAGTTTGGCTAGAAGAAGTTGTTAGACTAACCCTAAGTTTGGAAAAGAAGATATGTTTGGCTAACACTAATGTAACGAGATCAGTTAATGGTTGTTTGGTTAGCCAGTGTAGTCCTTGATGTAATGAAAGAATGGTGGTTGAACCTCAAATGCACATCTTTGGAAAGGAAGGTAATGAAACCCTATTGAAAGTGATTTAAAGGTTTCTGAAGAATCGATCTTGAGGAATCATGATATACAGGAAATCATGATTGAAGATCATCATACACCGTGGTACTACCAAGATAGTAAATGACAATAGCACTTTGGATGCTTAAGATGAGTTTGCGGGTGGTATGTGGCCATGCAAGCCGAGGGTGAAGGATGAATACTAGTAACCCAGTGCATTGATATAAAGGATAAAGAGTCCCCGAGAGAGAAAGGGAGTTCATCACTATGGATGTTGTAAGTCTCCCCTGTACCAAGGAAGGTCGAGATGCAATATGGGTTATGGTAGATCGCCTTACCTAGATGACATGAGAAAGGAAGAGTGTTGTCAAGGACAGATCTGGTTGAACTACCCATGAGAGAGATGGTTCAACTACACCATGATGTGAGTTCAAAGGTTCTTGATTTTGACCTAAAGGTTCCCTTCTAAAAGGTGGAAGTAGGTACATGAGGAACTCGATGTTAGTATAGTTTATCACCCCTAACTAATGGTTAGTATGATCCAGACTAAAGGGTCTGATGAGAGCATATGTGCTCATTCAGGGTTATAGTTAGAGACAGCTTTTGTCCTATGAAAGATGTGATGATGATCACCATAGCCAGTATCGATATTTAAAGAAGCTCTATAAGGGAGGTTGTGTCGGTCACCACTTCAGTAAGGTGATGTTGGTGAAAGGACCATGTGATGGTTAGAAAAAGGCCACAGTGCATGTAGATGAAGTCTCTTTGATCGTGCAATGGCTGAAAGGAGCCTAGACACGACAAGAGTTGTGAGCATATGCAAAGTAGACTGACATGCAGTTCACTGTGGGAGAATATGTGACATAAAAATCTGACCCCTCTAAGTTAGATCTAAGAGAGTCGAGTCCTTGATGCATGGGTTCTTTTGACATGGTGTGGTGGAGACGATTAAGTTTGACCTTACCCCTCAGGATAAAGAAATGTGTGATGAGTTCCAGATATCCAATTGAGTGCACTATGTGAGGTACCCAGACCATGTGTTGAGCAATGAACCTAGTGAGCCCAAGGGAGGCTGAAATGACCTGAGTCACATGTGCAGTTTATAAACGCCAGGGTGAAAGAACTCAGAGAAAAAAAATATGTGCTGATAAAGGTTCTTTGGAAACGCCATGTGTAAGGTAAAGCCACATAGGGGCCAATGATGGATATGGAAAAGTCTCATCCTGAATTGTTTATTTGCTTGATGGAATTTTGAGGGCAAAATTCTTATAAGAGGGGAAGGATGTTACAACCCCAATTTTTGGGTTTATTTGGTGAGAAATGTAATTTATCATATTAAAGATATTTGAAAAAATAATAATACAATTTGTTTTGAATAAATGGATTTTGTTTACAATAGCCTTGATGATTGTGTTGTGGGCTTTATAGGCTATTGTGCCCAATAAAGAAAGAAAGGATAAAAGAAACTCTATTATTGAGTAAATAAGAAAATAGAGGAAAGAAAATTGTGGAAACCTCTAGAAGGAAAATCCAAAGAGGTATTTCGTGCCTCTTGAGCTCCTTGGGTCCCAAGGAGTCCAAAGTTGTAAAAATAGTGCAACAAGAAAAGAAAAGATCAATTAAGTATTTCTTTATTTAGAAAGAAATTGAAAACAGGGGACATCCCAGAATGGAGATTGGGCAAAGAACAACAGATATGCTAATCTAGAACATGAAGAAGTAGAGTTCAATGAAACTGGGGGGGGTAAGCTATGCAACCGCTGTTGATATCAGAGCGACTCAGACCAGACCTTTGAAAGTCTGGAGGAAAAAGAAAACTAGTGACGACTCTAGCAAAGATGGCACCACAAGAGAAGCTCTAGGTGACATTACAAATACAGCTATCAAGATTGTGAAGGCCAAGAAGGGAGGGCATACGGGGAGGTATAAAGGAGAAAGGAGCCATAATGCTCAGCACACAGTGGTGAACCCGGGAGTGGATGAGGTTATTGAAGTTATTACTGTCAATGAAGATAATCTGTCGATGCAAGTCATGGAGAAGGAGAATAGAGAAGTTCCGGATTTCAAAGCTAAAGAGGTATCGGCTGTACAAGATGATATTTTGTCTGAAATCTCTTCCACAGTGAATGCCATGTTGTGGAGAAAGTCCAAAAGCAGTGGTACAAGGATGAAAAGGAGGGCTTCTGTGAAGTCTATCAGCCTAATCGAACAGAGACGCAGGAGCCCACGACATGTAGAAGGGGATTTAAACAACATATAGAGAGGCCAGGAAGAGGAAGTTAAAGACAGAGAAGTGGTTATGGAAGGGTCTGAAATCAGAGAAGGGATATCTTTAAACGAGCACCAAGGTGTAGAAGAGTTGGCACCAGGAGAGTATGTGCATTAAATTCATGCATAATTTGTTTAGAAGTGCACTGCAAAACATTATGTGTTGGAATGTGAGGGGTATTGGAAACGATGAAATGTGCAACACACTGAGAGAACTTATGAATATCAATAAACCAAAAGTCGTAGCTGTGATGTAACCTCAAATTAATGGAACTAAAGCATATAACACCATCAAAAGGCTGGGTTTTATGAGATCCCACAGAGTTGAAGCTAGGGGATACTCAGGTGGGATATGGATAGGATGGAAGGAGTCTTGCAAGCTTGACATTATTAACAACAATTGTCAATTCATTACCTATAGGATGAATGATAAATGGTATGTGACTTTTGTGTATGCAAGTCCGAATGGGACCATCCGTAATTTTTTGTGGAAGCATTTGATAGATTTGATCAAGAAGATACACGAGCCTTGCACTACAAAAAATATATGATTTAACTACAATTATTCTAATTACATATATATTATATGTAGTTGAAGCCACTATTGTTTACAAACTTTAATAATGTAAGTAAATTACTATAGTTAACTATATTAATTAGACTTTAAAAATCTCCTACCTATCCACCTTCTCCGTCCTCAATTAAAATTTCACTTCCCTCGCACAATTCATCTCCCGCGTGCTCATTCTCTCTTCCCAATCACGCATCTTCCCCTCCCCACCCCCATTTCTCCCAACACAGCCACTCCCCATCCGTAACCTAGACTCTTCTCGTGTCCTCAAACATCACTCCTTCGTCTTCTCCTTTAGCACCACTCTTCTCTTCTTAACGCATTCATCCAACAGCCTTAGGGGCTGCTCTTCTTCTCGGTGGCTCCGCCCAGCAGCCAGAGGGAGAAACTGCTCACTCTTCTACTGAGAGGCTTCAGTCATCACCCTAGATGTGTTGTAGGCCCTAAACCCAATGCCTCAAGCCCATTGTACCTCAATGACGCTCATCTCCCTTTGGTAATGGTCGACTCTAATTTGTCTCTGATCATCTTCAGAGTAGCAATATATTATCCTTCCATCTTAAAACATCTTCACCATAGTGATATTACCATCTCCGTTCGTCCCTGGCTCTTATCTCTACGGTAGGTAAGTACTCATTGCATCGAAGATGGATAAATACATCTATATGGTAATACTTTTATTATATATATCATGTATTTGAGGTTAAATGTATTGCGGATGTATGTGAAACAAATATAAGCGGTGCTAAAGACACTCTCTGGGCTTTCACAATCACGGGTTGCTGATGTTTTTTATTTCTTTATGCATTTATTGACTCATAGGAAATTTCCAATTTTCAAATATCATTGTTGTTGCATTCCATATGGACTCACAGGGAATTATGTTCTATTGGATCTGATCTGTTACGTAGATTTTGTACTGTCTAATCTATAAACTTTATAACTTAATTTACCAAATGTTGTTGATATTTGTAACTGATCCTTATTGTTAGTATGTTCCAGGACATCTGAATCCATATTGGTCTCTTAGGATTCTTAATCAAATGATCTACAAGAGCATAATAAACCAATACACCCCTGCAATCCTCTGATTGTAATCATTCATGGATGGCCAGATTCAATTTCCTTTCCAAGATATTTAAAGTCACTGGCATTTCTTGCATTTTTGGGATACAACCTACTTATCGTAAATAATAGGTTAGCATCGTCTATTCCCAAACCTACTTATACAAACACTTCCTTAAATTCTTATCAATGAACTCTCTTAATACTTTTCAGTGATCATACCTACACCACAAATTAGTTGATGTTGTTCCCTTGTATAATCAGTAGACGATGCATGCTTCTCTAGTATTCTCATCTAGATATCTATTTTTGTGTCTCACTCTTGCCCTTATTCCTGAGACATAACATCATGTTCTTTTTTATTGTTGTCCTTGATCCCCCAATGGCTTGTTAAAGGTTATCATAATCGTGAGTATTCTTACATGTTACTAGGCTCTCTGATTTTACTTTTGCCTTATGGGGTTTCATTGTTCCTGAGGTAGCATATATTAAGTGATCAATATTTAGTACAAGATTATGTGTGTGTATCTAAGGAGTGTAGGAAATTCCCAAGAATTTTTGTCTAGTCTAACTAAAATTACTCTCAACGCAACTTCCAATGTTTATACAGCCAAAATTAGCTTGGTAAGTCTTACGGTGACCATGCATTGCCGTCTTTGCATAGGATAATGATCCGTGAAAATAAATGGCGCCCTGGTTTCTAAAGAACTTACCCAAAGGAATCACAATGATGAGAAACCAAATTATCAAAAAGTTGAAGAAAGTGAATTGTAACAAAAAAATGACGATGCGCATAATTGAAGGGGAAATATTTTTGGAAAGTGTTGGTGAGGCTTTGATTGTCCCTAAGAATTGAAACTACCATCCATTTGCTCTACTCTATCCCTATTTTATGATGTTTCCATATGTGGGCTTCCCAAGAAGAGGACCATTCTTCAACAAAGCCTAATGAAGACATTATATGATTCAAGAAAGGCAAAGAAAAATCTATGGGGGAGTTTTAGTATTGTTTTATTTAGGTTCATTCTGTAGCTTGCTTTTACTACCAATTTAAGATCGTTAACTATAAATTCATGTAGTAGGTAGATAAATTTATTCACATAAAGTCTAACTTACCTTTTTCATTTTGATGTATGTATTGATTGACTACAACATTCACACTACAAAAGAGTCATCATTGACATCACGAGGTCAGAACATTGAGGTATGTCTCTCATCCTAAAGTTTGGGATGGAAAATTGAAAATCTCGTGCTACTTATATACGATCCAAATGTGGATTCATTAATGACAGCAGCCTCCTACTGAAATATGTAGCAATGCATAATAAAACATGTGCCTGGTAAGGGTGATTTGATCATGCAACTATTTTGTTGGTAATGTGCCATAATATGCTTTGTGTTGATATGCTAGTCATTTTCTTGCCCCTACTTTATCTCTAGTCTAGCTAGCACTCTATCCAAAATTGATGTATCTGTGAATGTTGATATATTTTCTAGCATGATGGTTCTAGTAGGTTTCTTGCTTTCTCATGTTTTTTATTTTGTTTTGTTTAATTCTTCTTCCTCTTTCAATCTCCTCTTATGACATTGTGTTTGTCTTGTTGTGACTTCTTCCTGCACAACTCTTACCATTTGCATGTTTCTTTTTATCCCATTTTCTCTCTCCAATTCCTACTTATCTTCCTCTTACTATTGTTTCTTTTTCTTCCTGTTCATTTTCTCGCTCTAGGTTCTCCTGTAGTTATCAATTCAAAAGGCGCCCCTTAGCTTAAACCCACCATCTAGACGCCTTAAGTATGATTGTATAGTTTACTGGATATTGATAAATTATATAAAACATTTTTATATTATGTTGTTTACTGCATAATGCGTACTAATACATTGTATATCTTCTACTGCTTATTGCATTTTAGCATATAAAGTATAAATATATTTACTACAGTAACAATAAACTACTTGAGTATCACGTTGTGTCAAAAACCTGTGTTTTCAAAAGCAGTATGTGTTATGCATGTGGACAGGTCACCTTGTAGAGTATATGCGGAAGTATATGCGGTTTTGAATTTTTTAATGATTTAATTATTATATATAAATTAATCAAACAATTACATATTTAATTTGTACAATTACATATTTGGACCCTGAAATTTTAGATACATTTAAATATAAAGTTTAAATGAAAAGTAAAGCACCATTTAGAATGCATTCTAGAATTATTTAAGCATAAACTTCAAAGAAGCGTGCACAAATTTTTTTAACATGAATACATAACAATGAAGACTGAACAAATCATACAAAAAGATACCAACATGTTTAGAGGTGCAAAACAACAAACATTAAATGAGCATGCAACTCATGTACAAAACATCAACACACATTTTTTTGGTCGGCTAAAAATCTTGTTGTTGTATTGAAAAACCAAAAACTTTGGGCACTATACAAGGACCCCTAAATATAAAACAGAAGAAAATGGAATATGAGCTTGCGCAGGAGCTGTTCCATTCCAAAACACAAAATAGGAATGACAGAAAACCTAGAAACATATAGCTTGATGATACAAAAGAGATCCACCCATAGAAGACAAAAAAAAACCTACAAGACACATAAAAAGAGACACTAACATATAAGCTCACCCACAAAGGGTGCCCCTTTTCAAGATCTTGCAAGCACTCATCTGACGGCCAGAGAGATCCAGTCTGTGGCAAGCAAGAAATCACATTTTGTGAGATCCGTCTTTCAGAACCTATGAATAGATGTAGGCATCTATGCCTCTCTAAGACAAGAGACAAGTAGATGTGTAACTTGGTTTCTGAAAGAAACTACCTGCCCTACATCCGGTAAGAACAACTCAGCCTTGCCAAATCTAGAAAGATCTCCATGCATCCTATAAGACATGTTGAGAAGGACCTCATCTGCCACTATCATTAACCGCACCCAGAAATTGTGGAAGCCAAGGAGCATCACAAACAAGATCTATGGAGGAGTTGAATCTCGAACTAGATAAGATAATGGGTAGCTCTAACAATGTCTGCAAATGCTATCAAACAAGAACAGAATGCAAGGGAAGACAGGAGAAACTGGAGAGATCAGATAGAGTCATCGATCCACGGCACTTCATCTGATCTTATTTTCCTCGACTTCTTCTTTTTCTTCTTTAGTCTGGGACTTTCGCTAAGCTTGAACTCCATCATTGGGTCCTATTCGAGATCATAGGAGCTTGTAGACTGATTCGTGGATACTTGTTCAGAAGCTCTGTAGTACTCAAGACAAATGTCGGAGTCGTGTACCAGATTCTTAACACACTGCGGGGTAATCCTTCGACTTGAGAAGGATAACTCCCATTCTAAGTCAATACTATCCACCGCCATGTAGGGAGAATCACAATACATGTCTGGTTCAGTAGGAGACATTGCAACACAATGGGATGCATTGGTTGGGATCTGGTTGTCGTTCGCACTGCTACCTGGCTCAGAAGCAATCCTTCGAGCACCTGTAGAGCCAGTCATCTTCTCTGCACGAATCTGCATGTCGTTTTTCTGAGAGCGCCTAGTGCCCGTGGGACATGACGCAAAATGATGAGCATTTTGAGCACAGAAGGGGCCTGGAGATGTACTCGACACCAAGAGGCATGGGATCTTCATCTACTTCAACGGAAACTCATTTAGGGAAACCAGAGTTGCAGCAAAGTTCTACGCACACCAAGGCTTCTTTGAGGCAGTTGGTGGATAGCGCTGCTTCATCAAAATCTAGTGGGCCACCGAGAAAACTCGCAACTCCACCGAGGCACGCCTTTGTCCAAGGTATCCTTGGGTTTTCAATTTTCGCCCATACCGACAAACTCTGGAACGACATCGGGGAAAGAGGTACGCTTGGCTCCCAGGGATGGACAATCACGAGTGAGCCATCCATCATCCAGGGGGCTTCATCGATGATCCTCTCCCTTTCCTTAGCAGTCGAGAGTTTGACAACGAACCCTTCCGTCTCTTCCGCAATGACTTGGAAGTCACCACTCGGGCGCCAATTCCTCTTGATCCACCCATGGAGATGGCCTTTGTATGGCTTCCTTTCAATGCATTAGATCGACACAAATTCCTTCTAGTTAGGATCGGACTCATCCTTGCTTGAGAAGGCAAAGCACTTGGAGTTGTTCTTCACTGATGGTTCAATGAAGTCGATAATGGATTGGACCTCGAATGATCTACCTAGATGACTGGAGTGTAGCCATTCGCGAAGATCAGACGGTGGGGTCTCGTTTCCATTCGGTGGCAGATCTACAGTAGGGGAAGACGGAGGGGGTGATGACGAGGTCGAGGGACCTTTCGGATTAGCTCGATTCTGGGATGAAGGTGTATTTTCCACTCCGGTAGCCACACTTGAGCCATTTAGAGGAGTCGAGGCTGACTCGCAACCAGCGTCGTTCCCGTCCCTGGCCCTCTCACCTCCTCTAGGGTTTCTACCTCCGCCTCTCCCTCTCCAACCTCGTCTGTGTCGTGCCATCTCTGATTTGATAGATTATTTTGTTTGTCTTCATGAAAAATAAGCGGCTAAGTATATGAGGTTGAGATAACAACTGTCTATCTAAAAAGCACTGACTAATCGGCCTTATAAGCTGCTAAGTATATGCGGGTCGCTTATGCGGCCCATGCGACCTTTTTTTGAAACACTGCCAAAAACTATTTGGTTGCTTTATTTTGTTGTGTGGGATCTATGGATAAGTATAAAAATTCTTTATAGATATATTACTGATATACAAACATGTATATCAACATTTTTTAAGACATTTTTTGCTACATTGTCAACAGGTTTCCTTGGGAATCCATTCATTAGATGGTCTCACCGCCTCAGATAAGAAACTATATATTCCCAAGATTATGTAGTTCTTTTTGTCTTCTCTTATGGACAAAATCTGAACACAACCAACAGAAATAGAAACCACAAAGAATGCAGACAAGCATGCAGAAATTGTGAAGAAGGTGATCTGACAGGCAAGCAACACATATTGCTTACACAATGCGTAAAAACCTGGAAGTGAATAAAAAATGAGAGACACTTGTTCAGTAGGAGATTAAACAACCACGACAGTTGTTGTCCTGTTACAATACACTTCTATATATGTGGTTTGATGACAATGAAGGGGTCACTAGTGGAAAGAGGAGATAATCTGGTTCGCATGGGGGTGACATAGGTTTGATGCTCTGAAAGCATATAGAATCGGCAGTATTTGCTCACAGCTTTCTTTTGTAACAGAAGTACAAGGCCCTTTACATTGTAGGATTTATGGAGACAGTAATGAGGAATATAGAAAACTGATAATAATTGACAATAGAAAAAAAATTATGGATGCATAAAAGAACATTAAGATTCCAACTTTATATTTTTTTCTTGTATCCATATTCTGCAAAAAAGACGTTCTAGCTCCTAAGAAATGCATTTTAGAAAATATGTTAACCTTGTGACAAAAGGTATTGCCTCCATAGATTGAAATGTCACCTTGCTGATGAAGACACACATGGTGGAGCCTAGTGCATGAAGTGAACATACATCTCTTCAATGCATGTGTGTTGCTCTCTTATGACAATTGTGGAAAGCAAGGAATAGAAGGGAATTTTCTTAGGAGATCTTATCTCCTGTGATAGTTATGTTGTAAATGCTTTTTCTTGGGTTGAAATTCTTAGTAGAGATAGGGAGAAAAAGGTCTATGAATGTCGTTGTTTGGTGTCATGAGAGTCGTATGGTAGTTGTTCCTTTTTTGTAGATTCTCTCTATTTTATGTCTATGAGGATTTTCATCCTAAAAGAAGCTGTAAAGCACAAGTAAACCCTAGTTAATTTTGACCATTGTGTATGAACTCCGAATCAGAGACTGGTTCTGTCCTAGTGGTCTATACTCCTTTAGACTCACCATGTTGTTGACTTTGCCAAACCAAGCCACACAATTATGTTTGGTTGGTTTGGTCCTAAACTGAAGCAACTGGCGAGTTTCTTTCTATGGCTGGAGCTAAGTATAGTTCAACTTTTGATTTCTGTAAGGACAATAAAAATATGGAAAAGAACGATACTGGCATGGAAAAATTATAATCTTCATATGTAGTTTATTGTGTGCATGTATAATCACACGTTGATATGTCATATTACTTCCACCATGTAATATTGATTTTTGCTGGTCAGTGTTAAACGGATCACTCAAATTAGTACAGGTAGTTGGCTATAAGGCTTATCCGGGTCCATCTTGATCATGAAGTATAAACTCTTTAAACCGCCTAAAAATCTTTAGAATGATTGGCTAGCTTCAATTTGCTCTTTCCAGTTCTAGTTCCAGTTTGCATATTAACTGCTTGCGTGCTTATGCAAGAAATCATAATTCAATATTGTTTCTTTGATTTCCCTCTTATCTCTTGTGTTTTATGATTTTCTTGTTACAAGAAGACTTCATTGCATCAAACACTTTTGGCCTGTCTTAACATCATCTAATTTTTTATTGAACATCATAGTAAACTGTGTTTATTATTTACTTATGATGTTTGTGTATTGATTTCTTTAGCTAATTGCTATTACTATGGAAGAAGAGGATGCCATTGGGAAATTCAAAGATTAAACACCAACCAAATCACCATCGGATTCTGGAGTTCAAGTGAAATTTGATTCTTCTCCGCCACAAAAAGAAGAGCCAGCACCTATTAGCACCACTGAGCCAGCACTATCTAAGGCAGAGGATACTACCCCAGGCGACAATCGTATCTTTGCCAGCCCTCTTGTGAAAAAACTGGCAGAAGATAATAATGTTGGTAGCCTTTTCTAATGGCATTGTAATTATCCTGCATTTTACCTTAGCTCCGTACTATAATGATTTCCCTATACCTTAGAAATAGTTTTTAGTGAACTAGAGATATTCTACATATCGTGAAAATCATTCTACATTTATGGTGGAGTCGTTATTGTATAGCTTATTTACAGATAAATTTTGCTTTGCATTTGATATAGGTGCCTCTTTCCAGCATTAAATGGATTGGTCCAGAAGGCCGCATTGTTAAAGCTGATATTGAAGACTATCTGGGTATGTGTTTTTGCTTGTTCAAATGGTTGTTAATGTGGATAGTATTTCGATGATTGAACTTATGTTTGGAAACAACAATTCAATTAATTTGCATAATAGAGTACCAAAATTAGTTTCTTTGTCATTGTTACTAACGGAACATGACATTATCATTCTTTTTATGGTCCCAACATTTCCCAATTGGATTGATTACTGATAATTATTTGAGTTTCCTTGACTCATCAAGTTTTTAGTTATGCGTCATTGAGATTTCTATGCATGTGCATGTGATAATAACTACTATAATGTCTTCATACTTCACTCCTAACATAGCCTTTTACAAGGATACAGCATCATCTGCGAAGGGTGCACCTGCTGCATCTGTTGGTTTTGCTGCACAAGCAACTCTGGGATTGAGTTACTCTGATATTCCAAACAGCCAGATAAGAAAGGTTATATGTTAGCTTGTTTAGTTTTACTATTGTATTTGGCCTATGTTCTATGAAAGAAAATAAATGGCTAACAAGCTAAACTAACATGTTACTGCTTCAAGGCTGCTTATGGCTAAGCAAACAATTCCTCACTACAATTTTACAGTGGATACTCATGTTGACAAACTTATGTAGTAAGAGTTACACCCTATGAAAATTGTCTCTGTAGTTATTGCTATAACAGCATTGGTTGCCATGTTTAATTAGATTTTCTTTGTCAGATTGTGAACCCAGCTTAATAGTTTGCAAGAAGCATCTGGTGGAAAATGAATCTCAGTCAATGACCTTGTGATAAAGGTATGTCTCCTCTTTTTGGCTATTCTAACTCTTGTATATAATAACATCAATGAAGACATGAGGGTTCTACCATATCAATTCATGACATTTATTTCCCGTTCAATGCTTCAAACCTACAGTGTAGAGTCTCATTGGTTCTATAGAAGACTCTCTTGGCATTATTCTAGTACAATATGATGACAAAAAAAAGGAACTGATGTACTACTTCCGTTGGGTATTTTTTCCTATGAAAATAAATTAATTAATTAATCTCATATGGAGAAGGTGTCCTTAGGCTTAGTTTGGCCTCGCAGAACTTGGACACTACCTTTTGTTCCACAAGATTTTTTACTTCGTGAAAATATATGTGAATAGAGTAATGAGAAGGCACACCTCCTGCGGTTGTCATCGTCTATCCTTTTGTAGGAAGCACATTCCCT
This sequence comes from Alisma plantago-aquatica, assembly GCA_963693085.1. Lineage (NCBI taxonomy): Eukaryota > Viridiplantae > Streptophyta > Magnoliopsida > Alismatales > Alismataceae > Alisma > Alisma plantago-aquatica. Next base: position 25,231,229 of record OY856412.1, on the reverse strand, counting down.
AAGGTGGAGGTGAGAAGTAATGGATCTTCTACACTTCTTCATTGCTTTAATTGCTCAGAACTCAAAGTCACTTCTCTAATGACTTTCTTGATAATCACATATCTTTGGCACTAAAACCAAACTCTCCCCACTCTGTTAAAAATGGTCTGAGCAGCCAAGCTACTCATCTGCTTAATTCAGCCCCTAAGCATCCTCTTAAGCAGTGTGTGATTTCGCTGCAATTTGCTTTTTGATTTATTATCTAGTTTGAGTGTTCTATATTGTGTTGTAGGTATGAATTGCTCGAACGTGGATCATTTGGGTCAATGTAACCTAGGGTTAATTAGAACTAAATTGTGTGGCACAGCAAGAATGATTCATGTAAGCTCTCCCCCCAGTTTGTTTCAAAGATTTTCTTATAGGAGTACTTTGCAATTTGTTCTATTATTGTTATTCAGTTTGACAACATAGTAGATTATATTTTTGTTCTTATCTGATATCTACTAACTATTATATTTTGTCCTGGGTCAGTCTCTTATATTGTTTCATATCCAGTTCTATCTTTGATTTTGCATGTTGTATTTGTGTTGGATGTCCTATAATGTTTAATTTTAAATACAATATTATATGGATTACTTGTAGAATTTGACTCATTTTCCAGTCTGCATTAATATCATCCAAACCAGGGGTCTCATCATTTTGGAACTAGGTGCATGAGAAAGAGGACCATTACTTCCATCTCATCAATTGTTGCAAGCTCATAAACCTTGGGTGTTGTTGAAGAGACCTATGAGGAAGGCAATGAAGGAGAGACTTATGCAGAAAAAGCATCTTCCAAAAAGGAGAAGAAAAAGTACGAGAAAGAAGCAGAGTGCCGGGATGAAGAGGCTGCTCGTGAGTCCAGAAAAATGAAGCAAGGTTATGATATGCGAAGGAGGGATGACGAGCATGAGGCAAGTGAGAGTTTTATAGAAGAATCTTTTTCTAGGAAGGCTAAGGAACTGGAAGCGTTATCCTAAGAATTTGAGAAGTGGAAGGGATAATTTCATGTAGATGTTGAAGGCACTGTAGAGAATGAAATGCTAGAATGAAACTAGGACACACTTGTAGATTTCGACCAAGCCTATACATTAGAAAATATGTTACCTTGGAAGATTAGTTGCAGAGTTCAAATTACGCACTCAGGACTGCATCGATCACACATCTCTAGTAATAACTTGTCCCTACAAGCCATTAACCTCCTCCGGTTCCTTTTTACATTTTCTACTTTTCATTCTTTCTCTTCTTGGCTCACTCAATCATGGTATTGACTTTTGTTATTTTCAGTGTTGTTTTGCACAAGACATGGGAGAGCAAGATTGGAGCAATGCATGTCTCTCGAGGGAGCGGAACTGAAGTAGATTATTTCTAGAGAAGCTACTTAACATCCCATGTTGATGATTATTTGTAGGGCAGGAGCCAACATTAAGGTATTTGTTTTCTTCCTTTCTTGATCTTGATTCAATATTTGTCTAATACTATGTGATTGTTCTTCTCTATGAGGTCTTTTTTTGTTGTGCATATAGCTTTATGGTCCATGTTTCAATGGTATAGTAAACAACAAACATGCCTTGAAGCAGCAAAATTGATGTATTTTAGTTAGAGGGTCCTTGGATTATAATGTACATCGTTGTTCCGATTTTCGTCATATCCCCTCACATCTTATACACATTTCCTTTCAAAATGTCTCATCCACTTGGATACTTTCCTTGCTTCGGCTTGGTTGTGTTCCATTTGTCATGATAACTCAAGTACTAAACACATATATACAAACTATATAGAATCATAAACAGGCTATGTTGTTATAATGAAAACCTTTTAAGGATTCTGATTTGTTTTTGGCATACTTGTCCAACTGTGTCACTTTTTTCATTTCTAGATGCCACCACATTGACATAGATTTATCCTTAGTGTTACTTTTCTGTGTTTTTCACTATCCCTGTTCTGGGTGTAGTGGCCCATGTATATTGTCTCAAAATTGTACTCTATATATGTACCACTATTAGGAGGAAATAGTGTGATAATGTCATTGATTAAGTTAAATTACTGTGTGTGACTGAGAACATGAGGAGTGTATTTTTGGGTTCATTTCAGTGACATGGAGTGTCTTAGAATGATAAGAAACCAGGATAATTGTCACTTGTTATTAAGTTTAAGTACATATGTAGAACTTGGCTGATATATTGAATGCTTAGAACTTAAAGTAGATTCTAGATATATAGGACTGCAACAAGTTCGATGCCATGTGGATATAAAAGAAAGTACACATAAAATAGGGAACAGCTAGAATAGAAATATTTCAAACCCCTTAAGATGGATCATACATAAAGGTTTTTTGGGGAAGTGATACAATTAAAAGATCTACAATTTCATCTATGTGGTCACTGTATTTGAGTATATATCTACTCCTACACAAAAGTAGTATGTCTACTTTCTAGTCTTGACATCCTTACCATATTACCTCTTCATTGGTCCTAGCCTATACATAAGACATATACAACTTTTGAATGAATGTGGCCCTTTCTGTTCAAGTATGTTTAAAAGATTCATAGTTCATCTAAAATTCATTGTGTGACTGTTGTTGTTTGAGAATGTTTACAAGATAATTAGTTCGCAAAAATCAAGACATCTCAGACCAATCAACCAATTAGCTATTTAACAACAATATCCCAGATATTAGCATGAGATAATGTGTTAACATGAGTATCTTACGAATTGCACCAAGTACCATCCTTAGAACACAAGGATGCTACACAAATACACTGTGACCTCATGTAAAAAAAAATTATGGAAAGCAAGACCAAATTTACCCCTTCTTGAAATTCTAAATAGAATTGACTTCTCTTTATATCAGAAACCATATTTCCTATTGACCCCCAAATTGATTATCTTTCCTAATCACTTAGGCATCTACATTGGCTTTAAGAGCTCCTCAAGAAGAACTCATCCAATAGGGAGCTCGTTTTTTTAGCAGGTGAGATAGCTAAATTCAGATGTTGACCTCCTTTTGGTTGTTCACCAACCACAGAAAGCAGCAGCAATACGAAGAGGCTGATTTTGAAAATGATTGTACAAACTGCATAGAAATAAGCTGAGAACTATATGCAATCATCAGCTCCCATCTTGTTGAATGTCCATATAAAATAAAAAGTGGAGTCCAGAGGCATATCCAGATCTGTTCATACAGATCTATTTCCATACTTTAGTTGCAAGCTTGCAATAAAAAACATGTAGGAGCTTTTAGATTCAATGTTGACATCATCTGTACTTACAGTGAACTTGAGGGGGTTGTTAGAGAATACTTCCAATTATCTTCTAATATGATTGATTTTTAAATAGATATTATAACAAACTATAGTTTGTCTTATTGCATTTTTTTATGTCCAATTCATAAATGGAAGATCAGATGAGCCACTTTAGTTTTGCATGTATGTGCTCAACATAAGCAACATTTATTCCAATACTTAATGCTACAACAACAACTACATCATCATTAGCGTACCTTCCCCTTCCAAGGCACCATACATATCATTTATTAATTCAACTACAACATATATCCATGTGCTATCCTTCTATTGCCTTTTCTTAATTCAGCTACAACATCTGTCCTAGATGCATCTTCAATGGAGAGGACCTTTGTCACTTGTTGAGGTCATTAGATGCAGTAGAAGTTTTCTTCACATGGAAGGAGAATGTGAAGCCAACCATAAAGTGTGGGTGTGGGGGTTGGGGGTTGGGAAACATTTAGTAATATGGTGTTGTTAAGAAGGACCTGGTGAATGGAACAAACTGACTATCTGCATCATGTTCATTATTTACTGGAAGTTGGCATTTAATCTTTGTGCTAGAGCATGACATAAGAAACATGGGATAATTTCATGTCCATTTCCATTCCATATGACACACAAGCATGGGAAATAAGATGAATTCATTTTTCATAAAAATGAAATGGTTTTGCATTTGGTTTATCAATGTCTACATGACCCATAAAGTTATTAAAATATATTTTTAAGATACCAGGCCATTGTATGCCAATAACATAAAAATGTTTTCTGTTGTTATAACCTCGACAACAAACAGTAAGAACAAATACACCATATGTAGAAGGTCTATTACTTTTTACTTTTCATCATGGTTTCCATGGGATCCAAATTTCAATTAGACACCTACAGTCCTAGTGCGGGAAGGCCATCAAATTACAACATTACTAGGCAATTTATAAGTGTAGTGTCCATCTACATGCATCATGTCTAATTGTTGCTTAATTGTTTCTATAAGAAATAGTGGCCACGTACTGCAAAAACTGTCAAGAGGTTGTGTTCCTCCATAATTTTAAGTGATTAACATATTCAAGTTTTGTTCTAGTCTAGCGAGTTTTGCACATTGTCAAAACTAATCAAGATTTCTTTTAGTTTTCCTCTAGGGGTACATAAGATGTTTAATAGTTGACTAAACTGAATGTGAGCACATTTTTATGTCTTCTTTACTCAGATTTGTACACAGATAGTTACTAATTCTATTTGCACAACAATTGCAGAGCATAAAAATAAAGTGGAAAGGATTTTTGGTCAGATTTCGAGCCTTATGTTGTTGATCTTTTAATTAGCTTTGTTGTAAATATTGATCTGGTTGGCTAGTTATCACTGTATGCTCGTTTTGGGATGTCTTCTCCATTCAAACCTTCAAGGGGTTATTGGATCATATGTCCATGACTATGATGCTCTTCTTAACATGTATTATGGTTTAGTTTTCAGGAAAGCAACTTCTGTAATTAGCTTGACTGAAGATATAACAATGTTGTTGGAAATAATATCTAAGCATCCATTAGTCTATTGTATCACCTTTTGCAAATATATGAATCATGACAATAGGCTATTGCAGATTTACTACTGGAATATGAGCATGAAATTGGACTAGAAATATATAGTTGATAATTTTTTTAATGCCTCCTCATTTGTAAAATCTTATTTTCAGGATGAAGAGAAGTACAAGCTTAGATATCGTAGCAACTTCCATTATCTGAATTAGAGATTGAGCTTAACAACGTCAAGAATTCAAATACAGAGTATCATAAGTATCTAAGACAGCCTAGGCACAACAGGTGCTCTCCTGTGAAGCATGATGATGCAGCTCCATTTCAAGCCCAGGCCCGCCCAGTCACAGCTACAACAACAGCCACAGGCACAATAGTGTATCATGATATGATGGAATTTGATATGGCTCTTTGCTGCTATGAGAAGGCTGCATTGCATAGACCTATGTATATATTTGAACAACCACTGTCAGCAGCTGCAAACATAGTGAACAATTTCATAGGGATGATATTCCTTCTATCTATTCTTGGAGGGTTCCTTTCATATTCTTATCTCAGGAGCTTTTGGACGATGCTGGCCGAACAACAAGAGCTCGAACAAAAGAAGAAGACCATAAGGATGTTAAAACTGTCCGATAAAGACACAACTCTTTCGCAAAGATGTTAGTAGACCACTGGATCATTGATATATGTATATACTTTTCTTTGTACACATTGTGTAATAGGGGCAAGGTATATGTCCTCCCCATGTACATTCAACACTTCATTATAAATGAAAGTAAGATTGTTGGCATAATGAGCATAACTTGCTCTAAATACTATAATTTTGTTACTAAAAGAGCTTTTGTACTAACAAATTACACTACATATTCATATATATATATATATAAATATATATATATATATATATATATTCATATATATATACACACACTACTACAGAACCTACCTTTAGTGTCGGTTATTTAAAGCCTTTGGTGTCGGTTTCTAAGTGACACCTATGTGGGCGACACTAAAAGTCCACCCATTAGGCGTCGGTTCCAAAACTGACGCCCAAACTCTTCGCGCGCCACCGGAAGCGCGCCATCAGGGGACAATAGGTGTCGGTTATTAGATAAGAAACCGACACCTAAAACTTTCGTGCCACAGAAAGGGCGCCATCTTGGCCACTATCAGTGTCGGTTATTTACAAATAACCGACGCCATATATTAGGAAATAGACGTCGGTTATTTGTAAAAAACCGACACTAGAACATTATGTGTTGGTTTTTTACAAATAACCGACGCCCAAACCCGCGCCATCTTGGCCACGGCCGTGCTGTCTAGTACGGCCGTGTTGTTAAGGAAATAGACGTCAGTTTATTGTAGGAAAACTGACACTATATCATTATGTGTCGGTTATTTACAAATAACCGACGCCTATTGTTTTTTTTTCTGTCAGTCTGCGGACCTACTGTGGCTGGTCGCAGGATGAGAAACCTGTTCAGTTCAGTTATGAACCACAAGTTTTACGACATACATTGATATCAGCCGGCAACAGGCCGCAAACCTGCAAAATTAACAATAAAAGAGTTCCATTCATTCACACATTTATAAACATTCACACATGCTAGAAATATGTAGTTCCATTCATTCACATTCACACATGTAGAAACATTCATATAGCAACGAACACTTTCATTCATTTTCACTTAGACACATGTAGAAACATACAGACATGTAGAAACATTCACACATATATTATAATTCAGAAATTCATTTACAAAGTATCATTGTTTAGTCATTATTCGCTATCAGGATCCCAATTATATTTTAAATCCCCCACTAATTGTATGGTTGTTGCCCATTGTTCGATTACTTCATTTAATTCTCCCATCGTATAGGGAGCATTAACATTTGGTAAGTCCTTTCCTGTAATGGGGTCAGCTTTAAACACCTATAAAGAGAATGATGTATATATATAATTAATGAGCTATAAATAAGATTGATATATTTCGATCATATTATCTAATGAGACTATATAATACCTGAGCAATACATTCGATATCCAGTGCGGCATGTTTGATAATCATGTGCATATATCGCATGACATAGTATCCACATGCACATCTGTTGTCTTGTGTAGCACACTATAAATTCAAACATACAAAATATTAACAAATACAACTAATTAAGCATTGTTCACATAAATAATATATACATATATTGCAGTCGGGAACTTACTTTCAGGTTCTTTCAAATTATTGGCTGGTTCTTTTTTGTGGGGACCTTTCCTCCATCCTTTTTGTACTCCTCAAAACCCCTACATGTTAATGTAACACAGAACATTGCAATTAAATAGTAATGTAATAACATATGTTAACGTATATGAAAAATGAAATATTTCTCACCGAAATATTGCCATTTTCATTATGTGTCCAAATCTTGTATTCAATTTACCCCCCTTAGGATCTAGATAATACACAGTGAACGCCTCGAGGGCAATAACCAATAACTCCCAATGCCTACCCCTAGAGGGAAAAAAGTTAAAAATTAATAACTCAAAATCCACAATAAAATGTAATTTTCTTAAGTCCAAATTATAATAAGCAAAGTAAACTTACTCTACATTGAATGGAGCCATTATCACCGTCTTCTTTTTTATAGAAAAAATTGAAAAAGCCTCACAGCAGTATTGTTGAACTGATGTAGGGTCTTTAGCTACTAGACTAATCAAGGATGGAATCAAAAACCCTACATGTTTGAATCCAAAATATGCACATATGTTGTCTAAGTAGCTGCAAAATATGTATTAATTACGCATGCATTAATAAATAAGAAACCAGATCACCAGATCATACACAAGGTATATGGACGTATAAAGAATATCTCACCTTATCCATAGCTCTATCACGGATGTATTTAGCCAATCATATCGAAACAACTCCAAAATATCTTGTATAAATAGTTTTGTTTCGTATGACTGACTTGTAGAATCTGAATCAGAAGAAACAATTATAGGGGAGTTTATATCATGTTCCCCTAACCATACTGCCATACCCCTACAGTTAGGACCTAACGGGACAGGTAGGTCCTGTGGAACCCAACTAGGTAATGGAGGAGGTGGAGGTGGAGGCCTAGATGCTTTGGGTGTCTTCTTTTTAACCTGTATATATATATATATATATATATATATATATATATATATAATTTCATATCAACTGCTAGCATATACACACACTAACAATTGAACGTAATGTAAATTTACTGCACCTTTTCAGTAAAGAAGACATACACTTTTTCCCACAATATCACTCCGCCTACTGCCTCACTAAGCGTTTCACAATCGGGGTGGGCATATGGCAGTGGAAGATCCATCCATTGGGGGAATATATGTATCGGGCTCACCCGAATCCAACCAGCTGGTACTGGAGACCCGTGACATGTTTCCCCTGGTAGGGATGGGTAAGCCGACGCCTCTGCCATGACATATTCTTTACTTTTTAGACGGCATGGCTTCAACCCCTACAAATTTTTGTGTAAAGAATGTTATATACATATATACATATCATCTTTTTCTTAAATGACTACAATTTCATATATACGTATCATCTTGAATTAAAAAACTAGTTACTATGTCATAAAAATACTTACAGTGGATGTGCTAGGTGGTGGTTCTACAGGATTACTCCCAACCTCTGTAGTAGGAGTAGGAGTAGAGTCTGCAGTAGGTATTGTCTGGTAAGTGGCAGTCTGAGATGCCTGCCACTTTTTCATTGCTTCTTCGAGTTTTTCTTCGAGTTTCCTGTCAAATAGCTTATCCACCTATACATGGATAAAAGAAACATCAAATTCTAATATTTGAATTCTCTTTTATAGTAACATTATAAAGAAAGAATATGTTACCTCTTCTTGTGAAAGTCCCACTTTTGGGACATGTTTGCGCTGGGATGACCCAAAAAAAGATTTGATGCCCACACCAGCGCATGTAGCCCTAACACATCCAGGATGCTCTGGGTTACCCAGAGCAACCATCAATTCATTCTTTGTTCCCTCAGGGATGAACTTTCCTTGTTTCCTCAGCTCGTGCAGCTCCCGCTAATCGCCAAAATAAAAATTTGTTCTTAAGTAAACAACACAAATAATCAATATTCGAATGATTGTTGTAAGAGTTGTATTTTACCATTTTTGCAGCTGCCTCAGCAGTTGCGGCCTTAGGTATTTCTCCCTTCTTATTTTTCCTCCCAGCTATCCAGACATCATGGCGAGGCAGAGGTGTGCTACCTATGGTAGAGGACTCATGAGTAGCAGCAGACTGAGCAGCAGTAGCCTTAGCCTGTAGTCTTTGGCGAACGCCTGCATACCCCTTTGGACCCATTGTGTGGTCATGCACATTCAGTGCATGCCTTGATCTGTGTGCCTCACTGAGGGCCTAGTTAGTATGCAAATTAATGATTTGGTTAGTAACACTAAATTTTAATCTTGAATAAGTGAATACAACATATATTAATTAATGAGATTGACGCCTAATACCTTGAATTCATCAGTTTGTCTTGAAGCGACAAACGCGTCCCATTCTTATTTGTCCAGGAAGTTCCACTGTTCAGTGGCTGTCTTCTTCCTCTTGTCGGCTTCTTTTATGTATTCTCTGGTGAGATTTCCTATAGTTCCTTAGGACTCTCCCACAGCGTTGCATCACGCATTTACGATGCATCTTTTCATCCAATTCAAATATACTCTGCAAAATAGAATTGCTATTAACTAGTATCCAAAAATTTAGTAATCTACAAAATAGAATTGCAAATTAATAATAACTCACGCATAAATCCCTCCATATTAAATCTTTCTTCTCCTTAGAAACTTTATGCCAAGAATCTAAGCGACAACCGCAATGGCTACGAGTAACAAACCCAAGATATGAAATAAATGAATTGTGATTCACACCACATGCATTTCCTGCATTATCAAAATCCACAACAAGTTTGGGTCCATTGCCCTTTTGCGAAATTAACTTCGTCATCATAGTGATGCCCCTTCTCTTGTCAACTTTTTGGTGTTGTTGATCAAGTGCCTCAAGTGCTTCAGCTGGTACCTGTGCATCATCAACCTAAAATTTGACAAAATAATTCACATTTACAAGATATAACTATAAATGGACATATAGATATAAATATATGATATATTTTTAAAACTTACATTGTGAGGCGGCGCATTGATGTCCTCACCCTCACAGTAGTCATCAGCACGGTCATCAGGAGAATGGTCAGCCATCTGCAAATTCACATTCAAATTGTAAAGTTCACATTGTAAAGTAGTAATTCAAAGTGTAAAGCTCACATTGTAAAGTAATTCAAATTGTAAAGCTCACATTGTAAAGTAATTCAAATTGTAAAGTATCCATTCTACGATCAAAGAGAAAAACAAGTATATATTAGGACAAGATTAGGCCAACAAATACATGTGATGTCATTCTTATATATAATAAATGTGTACCACCTATCCCATTCTTGAACACCTAATCTCACTAGTAAGTGTATAATGTGTATTGGGTTTTCGAGAAAATTTCGGCAGCATTTCCCCGCTGTTCTCCAAGTACATATGTCTTAGAGAACAAATGGGGAAATGCTACCGAAATTTTCTTGAAAACCCAATACACATTATACACTTACATCCTAAGTGAGATTAGGTGTTCAAGAACAGTCCCAAACCAGGGACTATCCAAGATTTACTCCTAATGAGTAAATCTTGGACGGGGTTCTAGGCTAATGAGTACATATCCACATTAAAGCTCACATTGTAAAGTTCACATTCACATTGTAAAGTAATTCAAATTGTAAAGTATCCATTCTATGATCAAAGAGAAAAAAAGTATATATTAGGACAAGATTAGGCCAACAAATACATGTGATGTCATTCTTATATATAATAAATGTGTACCACCTATCCCATTCTTGAACACCTAATCTCACTAGTAAGTGTATAATGTGTATTGGGTTTTCGAGAAAATTTCGGCAGCATTTCCCCGCTGTTCTCCAAGTACATATGTACTTAGAGAACAAACGGGGAAATGCTATCGAAATTTTCTTGAAAACCCAATACACATTATACACTTACATCCTAAGTGAGATTAGGTGTTCAAGAACAGTCCCAAACCGGGGACTATCCAAGATTTGCTCCTAATGAGTAAATCTTGGACGGGGTTCTAGGCTAATGAGTACATATCCACATTAAAGCTCACATTGTAAAGTTCACATTCACATTGTAAAGTAATTCAAATTGTAAAGTATCCATTCTATGATCAAAGAGAAAAATTAAGCTCACATTATAAATTAAGCTCACATTGTAAAGTTCACATAATCAGAAAAAATAAAAACGTATAAAACAAAACATATATACCTCTAATATTGCGATTTTTTATCAATTAACAATCCTTCATTGTGATCTCCGCGCACATACAAGTCATCATTAGCTTCAATATTTGTTGGTGTTGGCAACCCAACTGAGAATGGACTGGAGTCATCATACTTATCATAGTACTGTTCTTCATCTATAGGATCTCCAACGAACTGTCTTTTACCATGAAGAACAACCGACCATTTATCATTTGCAGGATCATCGATATAAAATACTTGTTTTGCCTGTGATGCCAATATAAATGGTTCAGCCTTCTCGCCAATCTTTTCAAAGTTCACTAAAGTGAAACCCAATTCATCCACTATAACTCCTTTGGTGTTATCAACCCAATTACATTTGAAGAGCGGAATTCTGAAATCTATGTAGTCAAATTCCCATATGTCTTCAATGACACCGTAATATGACATTTTAGCTTCACGTGGACTCTTATCCTTTGCACTTGCAAAAAACATAATCGATGCTTGAAGGGTGACCCCACTGTTTTGGACGACACTCTTATCATCTTGGTGCTTTGTGTAATATGTGAATCCATTAATGTCATACCCTTCATAAGACATAACAATCAACTTTGGTTTAAAGGCGAGGCATTTGATAGTTTCAGTAATATCATCTGGTGTTTGAGATAGTTGATGTAAGACTTTATCTTCAAACCACTTAATAAAAGTCTTGTTATGCTCTCAAGCAAGCCACATTGTATTCGCTTGAGGATATTGTCTTTTGATGAAATTGGTATGTTCCTCGATATAAACGTTCACTTCATCCATGTGGTGTAAAATATACAAATGACCTTGTTCCAACTGCTCACGGCTGATTACTTTCACACGTGAACCCAAAATTCCTTTGCCAAATAGCTCGTCAATATTCTTGTCATTATCAGGAGTGTCATTACCACTGAGAAAGTCATTGCAGAAATCCATGACCTCTCTTGCCACATAACCTTCAATTATACTCCCTTCAGGCCGATAGCGGTTGCGAACATCACCTTTGAACACGCTCATGTATCGTTCAAAGGGATACATCCAATGCAAGAAAACCGGTCCTAAGATTTTCACTTCCCTAGTCAAGTGGACAACAAGATGTACCATGATATCAAAGAATGAAGGAGGAAAATACCTCTCAAGCTGACATAGGATAACAACCACTTCTCTTTGTAAATTATCGAGAGTCTCAGGGTCAATAACTTTGCTACAGAGACTGTTGAAAAAGAAACAAAGTATGGTGATTGCAAACCTTACATGCTTCGGCAATATAGATCGAATTGCCACGGGCAATATTTGTTGCATTAGAGTGTGAGAATCATGAGATTTAAGACATATCAACTTCAAATCTTTCATTGATACCAAACTACGGATGTTGGATGAGTAACCATGTGGCACCTTAACATTTACCAAGCATTCACAAAAAGCTTTCTTCTCCTTTCTAGACAATGTGTAACAAGCGGGAGGTAAGTATGTTCTTTTATTACCCATTTCACGTAATTCTGTTAATTCTGACCTTATTCCCATTTCACGTAGGTCCAGTCTAGATTTTATCCCATCTTTAGTCTTACCTGGTATATTTAACAGAGTACCAATGATGCTATCACAGACATTTTTCTCAACGTGCATTACATCGATACAATGTCTGACTAACAAAGAACTCCAATAAGGAAGATCCCAAAATATTGACTTCTTCTTGAATGAAGAATTGTCACTCCGTGTAGTACATTGTGATCTCTTACCAAATTCATTGACAATGTCTTTTACTTTTTCATAAACAACCTCCCCTGGTATAGGTTTAGATGCACTCCGTTCCTCATTCAATCCATTGAATGCTTTGCGCTTCCTACGATACGGATGGAATTTTGGAAGAAACCTTCGATGACCAAGATATACATTCTTACCGCCATGTTTTAGTCTTGTTGAATCAGTGTTCTCTTCACATATAGGACACGCTTTAGCTCCTTTGACACTATATCCAGACAAATTCCCATATGCTGGAAAGTCATTAATAGTGCAAAACAACATAGCATGCAAACAAAATGTCTCTCTTCGTGAAGCATCATAGGTCATCACACCTTCACCCCAGAGTTTCTTTAAGTCATCAATCAGAGGTTCAAGATAAACATCAATGTCATTTCCAGGTTGTTTAGGGCCCGATATCAACAACGACAGCATTACATACTTATTTTTCATACACAGCCAGGGAGGAAGATTGTATATAATAAGCATGACTGGCCAAGTGCTATGTTGGCTGCTCAATGTCCCGTACGAATTCATCCTGTCTGTACAAAGCTCAAGTCTTAGATTCCTGACTTCTTCACCAAATTCAGGGTACAATAGATCAATCCTCTTCCATTGTGGGGAATCAGACGCATGTCGTAGGATCCCATCATTATTTTTCTTAACATCTGCATGCCACCTCAAATTCTTCGCATCTATCGGATTGGCAAACAAGCGTTGAAACTGTGATATTATAGGTAGATACCACATCACCTTGGTAGGAGAACCAGTTTTGGACTCCCCCGAAGTCGTCAATTTATACCGTGACGCACCACATTTTAGAAAATCTTTCAAATCCGCATAGTCATTTTGAAATAATACACAATCATTTGGGCATGCGTGTATCTTCTTGGCATCCATTTCCATTGGGCACAACAATTTCTTTACCTGGTATGTTGAGATTGCAAGCTCGTTTCCTTCAGGAAGCATTTCTTTCAACAAAGGCAGCAATGACGTGAAGCTTTTGTCGCTCCATCTATTGTTAGCTTTCAACTTATACAATCTCAACACAGCGCTAAGCTTCGTAAACTTAGTACAACCTGTGTATAATGGCATCTCAGCATCATGCACAATGTTTCTAAAAATGGGAGGTGGATCGGTGTGCTCTACCCCACAACTATCCAGCATCGCATCAACAATGTCTACTGGAAATGGTTCATTCACATCTACGTCATCGTAGGCAATTTCTTCTTCCACACAAGCACTGCTATCGACATCCACTGGTTTCGGGTTTGAAATCTCTCCATGCCAGTGCCATTCTGTATAGCCTTGTATAATCCCGTTGCACATGACATGAGTTATGATTTCGTCACCAGTGTTGACTTTCAAGTGGTTACCGCAATGCCTACATGAACAGTAGAACCTATCTCCAGGTTGTTTCCTATGTTCCTCGGCAAATCTAATAAACTGGTCAAGACCAGAAATAAACTCTGGGGTGCAGTGATTGCGAATGGACATCCATGATCTATCCATTCTATGATCAAAGAGAAAACAAGTATATATTAGGACAAGATTAGGGTCTAGGGTTAACAAATACATGTGATGTCATTCTTATATATAATAAATGTGTACCACCTATCCCATTCTTGAATACCTAATCTCACTAGTAAGTGTATAATGTGTATTGGGTTTTCAAGAAAATTTCGGCAGCATTTCCCCGCTGTTCTCCAAGTACATATGTACTTAGAGAACAAACGGGGAAATGCTGTGGAAATTTTCTTAAAAACCCAACACACATTATATACACTTACATCCTAAGCGAGATTAGGTGTTCAAGAACAGTCCCAAACCGGGCACTATCCAAGATTTACTCCTAATGAGTAAATCTTGGATGGGTTTCTAGGCCAACAAATAATGTGTTGTCATTCTTATACCTAAAATCCTAGTTCTTCAAGTTAGGGTGATTATTGATGTCTTTAAAAGCATGATTGGCAATTTAGGGAAAAGTTCATCATTTACATTCCAAGCATGTCACATGTGTGCATTACAGTTCATCATTAAGCAAAAGAAGGGTGATTAGGATTGTCACCAAGAATATAGCTAAACTATTAAACAATGATTATAGCTAAACTATTAAACAATAGACTTGCCACACATAAAACACCCTATAAAACTATAAAACAAAAAATTATTAAGTATATATGCATGATACAATAACTATTTTGCATCACATTACAACAGACTTATCATTGATACCTTACTAACTTATTGCTACATTTACATATCATCAATTGATCAAAAATTACAGCAGTACATTTAACCAAAGTATGCATTCTAAAATCTATGTCATGATTAGTTACATAGAACATGTATATATTTATAGACAATAGAGGATTCAGCTCAGTAGAAGCACAAAATCAGTACCTAAACCCTAAAATCACACCTTTTTAGCATTTATTCTATGTACATCAATATGTGTATGACCAGGCAGGCACCTTGAGAGAAGTAAATAAATTAAAAAAAAAACACCCAGCAGCAGGGCAGGCAGCTTGAGAGAAGAGGAGCAGAGGAAGAAGAAGAAGGCAGGCTCGGGCGGGCACCTTGAGGAAAGAGGAGCAGCGGCCGGTCCTAGCAGCTGCCGGCAGCGAGGAGAGGAGCGGCGGAGAGGGCGGCGAGGCGAGGAGAGGAGTGGCCGGTCCTAGCTGCTACCGGCGACGGCGGAGAGGGCGGCCGACGGGCGGGCGGGCGGCGACAGCTTCTCGCAGCGACGGCGACGACGGCGACGAAGGAGCGGCGGTGACGGGCAGGGAGGGGCGGCGGCGGTGGCAGGGAGCAGCAAGAAATCACCAGAGGTTAGGAGGTTAGGGAAATCGATCGGGAATGAATGAAACAGGGAAAGGGGAAGAATCGGTCGCTGGTGAGCTATTAAGTTCACAATAGGTGTCGGTTATTTAAAAAAACCGACAACTAAACCTATAGTGTCGGTTATTTAGTTATGAACCGACACCTATACTAAGTGTCGGTTATTTAAGAAAACCGACAACTAAACCTATAGTGTCGGTTATTTAGTTATGAACCAACGCCATATGTAAAATTTTGGAGTCAATTTTTTCGCTAGAATTTTGGGTTTGGCGGTTGAGTTTAGGTGTCGGTTGTTTATTAATTAACCGATACTTATTAAAAGCGGTACCCGTGTCTGGGCTCCCTAAGCAGATTGGATGTCAGTTTATGTTATCAACTGACACTGTAAACATTAGGTGTCGGTTTTTGTAAACAACCGACACCTTGAAAAGTGGCTTTATAAGCCATTTCTGTAGTAGTGATATATATATATATATATATATATATATATATATATATATATATATATATATATATATATATGAATATATAGTCGAGCTAAGCATATATGTATGTGTAATAAATGGCACTACATATGTAGCAAGATGCATAATCAACTACATATATATGTATATAGTAACTGCTGCCTTTCCCTACACACTAAATACATATAAAATGTATTTACTTCATGTTTTTGCTACATACTGACTATATATGCAATTGTAGTCATACATTTACCTATAATTATACTTATATTTAAATCTGTAAGGACAATATCTAGCTACGCTTCCAGATACATATGAATTTGTAGTGAATGGATTATCTAACTATATATTTAGAAAATATAGTTAAAGCCTTTAGTTATACGAGCATATACTACAATTTGTATGTGTAAAGAAATATGTAGTTAAAGCCTTTAGCTACAAAATATGGGGTTTTCGCTACAATTTTTTTTATAGTTAAAGACCATTTTTTTTGTAGTGTTGGATTGTCCTTGGGGATTTTAACTCACTGTTGGAACCAAATGAAAAATCTGGTAGTGATATTTTTAATGCCAATGAGGCAAGTCGTTTCAGTGACACTCTCAGGGAAGCGGGTCTTACTGACCTTGGTTTTTCTGGATGATGTTTTACTTATAAACACGATTTACTCCAAGAACGACTGGATAGAGCGGTAGCTAATGATAATTTCCTTCAACAATGTCCACACATTACTGTTCAACATCTACCTCAGATTCATTCAGACCACTACCCTATTCTAATTAAAGTTGGTCGAGAGGAGATTGGCAACAGGCATTTTGTGACTAAAGATTCTTGGCATGCAAAAAGCGCATTCAGAAATATGCTTCAGCCTGTGTGGATTTCGAATTTGCCTTTTGAGAAGGCTATGCCGCTGGCAAGACCAAAGATAATACAATGGGACAAAAATGAAGTTCAGAGGAGAAGGCGTGATAAAGAGCGTCTTATTCATAACATCGACCAACTGCAGGTTAACCTGGAATCAAACTATGATCCCATATCAGATAAGATGTGCATTGATATGTAGGCGGAGCTGGATATGATTCTGAAAAAAGAAGAGGAGGACTGGAGGCAGCGGGCTCATATTAATTGGCTAAAAGAAGGGGAGAACAATACCCATTTTTATCGTGCATGGGTAAATCAACGTAGAAGAAGCAATGTTATCACTGCACTAAAAAATGAAGCATATGTTTGGATTACGGATGAGGAGAGTCTTATGAACATGGTAGTCAATCATTTTAGGGAAGTGTTAACCTATCCAGGCATGGAGAGACGAGCCTATTTCAGCAAAATACCCGGGAGATTCAGACGTTTGTCTATAAACCAGTGGAAGGTCATCGCCGACACTCCCACCTCAGGTGAGGTTCGGAAAGTCCTAAACAGCTTAAATCCCCATAAAGCAGTAGGTCCAGACGGGGTAAGCGCGTTGTTTCTTCAGAAGGAGTGGAAGACGGTAGGTGAGTCTGTGATGTTAACGGCATCTTCGGTGATAGCTGGACAACCCCTCAACTCAAATTTGTGCAACGCATCCATCGTTCTGATTCCTAAAGTGCCTAGACCTGAAAAGTGTGGGCACCTTCGTCCTATCTCCTTAAATAATATCATCCTAAAGCTCATTTCCAAGTTAGTTGTGCAGAGATTAAAATCACATCTACCCCATTGGATTTCTAAGGAGCAAAGCAATTTTATACCTGGTAGGAGGATCATTGACAACATTGTTTTAGTTCAAGAGGTGATCTATAAGATGAGAAGGAACAATAGTGCGAAGACGATGGCCATCAAAGTAGATCTCACGAAAGCCTACGACTACATGTCATGGTAGTTCGTAGAAGACACTCTAATACAGCTTGAGATGCCTGAAAACGTTCGTAAGTACATTATGTACTCTATTAGCGGTGGTGCTATCTCGATTGTTTGGAAGGGAACATTATCTAAAGAATTCAAAGCTAGTAGGGGATTGCGGCAGGGAGATCCACTGTCTTCATATCTTTTTGTCATGTTCCTGGAAAGGCTAAGTCAGATGATTCATGATCTTGTACAGAAAAATTGTTGGAAATCGGTGAAACTAGGGGCTGCAGGACCGGTGGTCTCACATGTATGTTTCGCGGATGATATTCTCTTGTTTGGAGAATCTAGTCGAGCGCAGATGAACACTATTATTGAATGTTTTGATTTATTTGGCAAGGCTTCTGGGCAAGTCATTTCTAATGAGAAGACAAGAGTTTATTTCTCTATGAGCGTTACCAGAAGGGAGAGGAGACTCATTGAACGTGCTAGCAGATTTCAATCTACTGAAGATTTAGGTCGGTACCTTGGTGTACCGATTCTGCACTCAAGGATTAACAAGAATACATATTCTAACATTCTCTCAAGTGTTACCAGTAAGGTGAATTCTTAGTCATCTCGATGCTTATCTATGGCAGGTAGGGTGTGCCTAGCGAAATCCACCCTGACGGCGATCGCCACCTATGTTATGCAGACATCAACCCTTCCCCTGAAGCTATGTGACAGAATTGACAGCACCGTCCAAAAGTTCATCTGGGGAGGCAGTCATAATCTGAATCCTATGTCTCTGGTAGCTTGGCACAAAGTCATCACCTCAAAGGCTAAGGGAGGGTTGGGACTTAAAGAGATGAGAGACTGGAATGAGGATCTTCTGCTAAAGAATGCTTGGAATATTTTGAGAGGACGAGATACAGCGTGGTGTGAAAGTCTAAGAAGCAGGTTCATCAAGTATAATAGTATGAAGCAGGTAACAGGGTCTAGGGTGGCAAAACATGCTTTCAAAGCTTGAGATCTGGTGCTAGAGAATTCTCAAATACAAATTATCAGTGGTCGGAACATGAATTTTTGGAATGACACTTGGGTTTTGAAAGGCATAGTGTTGAAGGATCATGTTGTGAGACCCGTTCCGCAAGAGTTGTTGGATTTGACAGTGGGGAGTGTCATAGATCTGCATGGGTAGTGGGACACTGATTTCCTATCAAACTGGATTCCAGCCTCTTTGGTTAAGAAGATTACTCAACTTAATGTGCCGATGGAGACGAACCACGATGACATTTGGATGTGGTGTCCGTCCGAGGATGGACAGTTCACAACTAGGTCAGCCTATGAAGTTATAAGGAAGCCTAAGGATCTGGTGATTAATGGGGACTGGAAACGCATCTGGGAGGCTAAGACTACGAGCAGGCTCAGATTGTTCGCATGGCTCGTAGAGCATGGTGCTTTGATGACTAATGCTAGACGGAAAGCTAGGAGGCTAACAGACGACGATCGGTGTGGCAGGTGTTTACTGCAGGAAGAAACGTTCATTCATGCTCTAAGGGACTGCAAATGGATGAAACCCATATGGATGAAGCTCATTTTCAACAAGGGTCTTGATCGATTCTGGGAACCGGATGAAGTCCAAGATTGGCAAAAATACTGTATGAATCAATCACAGGAGATAATGCAAATGTTTCTTATAGCCTGCAACTACCTTTGGAAATGTCGTAATATCCATGTTTTTGAAAAGATTATCAAAACTGCTGAACACCAGGTGAATTTTATTACTGATAGCCTTTCCATACATAAGCAGGTGAGAGAGGGTGTTAGTCGAGTCAAGATGCAAAACAGAATAGGCAATTGGGAGAAGCCAGCTGAAGGAAGCATAAAGATTAATACGGATGCAGTAATTAACAAACAGGAAGCATCCTCAACTATCGTGATTTGTAGCTCAAGTGGAGATTGGATCCATGGGGAAGCGAGGAAATTTCCGTTTACATCTGTTGTTGTAGCAGAGTTACAAGGGATCCAGATGGCCCTACAGTACGCAGTTGAAAAGCAGGTGAAAGACGTAACAGTGGAAACTGATTACATGGAAGTTGTTCATGTTATCCGTGAAGAACCTAAAGCTAATCCAAGATACGCTTACTGGGTTTTAAAGATTCAAAAGATCATCAAAGACAAGTGGAAAGTGAAGTGCATCTGTAGAGAAAAAAACAAAGTGGCGTACCAGTTGGCTAAACTCCACTTAAAAACTCACCATAGGGTGTTCCATTATGTAACACCTCCACCAGATCTGAAGGATGCTTTAAATTTAGATAAATGTAATGGTAGTAGTACTACCACGTTTAATTTTGATAATGATATTAGTGAATGTAATGTTTTAATTTCTCTTGCAAGAGGAAGGCAAGATGAATAAAAGAGCTTCCTGACTTCTCCAAAAAAAAATTTGAAAACAATGGTAAAATGTGGAAAATAAAATGCATGGTGTGATGAAATAATTAAAAGAGTAATTATATAGCCAAGATTGGAAACTTAATGGTTGGGACACCAAACAAGGAGTTTCTACAAGAGAATAACATTATTTTAAATAAATTTTTAAAAGGTGCAAGTTTCAGGATATGAAAAGATATTCCAATGGAACCTCACAATTGGAATATGGGAAAAGATTAATGTGTTGCTATAATCAATTTGAGAAATATATTACCCAATGTGTGCCATAGAGAGAGGGGCTTCCCTTTATACTTTTGGGTTGCCAATTCCAAAATAAAAAGGAATAGGGAATATCTAATGGGCTTTCTGGAAATCTATATACATGGACATATGCTTTTAGGAAATAAGGCATTATGATTAATGCCCTTAGGCATCTACCTTTTTAGTCAATCACAAAATACATATATGTATGTGAGTCTCGCAACCAAGAGTGAATAGGTCTAGGATTTGAGGCCTCTCTTCGTCTCTTCAAGGATGACCCCTAGGGTTTCCTTAGGCAGGTATATATATATATGGGAACCTCAGGTAAGCCTCTTGCCACCAGAATACATGGCCATATCCATAGTGGTCCAAGATGAAAACCGATGAAGGATCCATGCACCTTGAAGACCCTTTCCCCTAGTCCCTTTGACGTGGAATCACATTTAACAAACCTACAACATAGACATGACCTGGCGGGGCTCAGCGGAAACCAGGGATGGATATGGGTGGACCTTCTCTGTCGTCCTCTATGACAACTTTGACCTTTAAGGAGGGCCGACCATCATACATGACATGCAATCAACTTCACCAAAGCCTACTGAAAGAGGAAGGCAGGGGTGGCGGGTTGGATGTCTAGGTTTCCATAGAGGTCACTGGAGGAGGCAGCGGACCCAAAAATGTGAGGTAAGGGAAGCGAGAGCGCCACCAAGGTGCCTCTGATGGTACTACACGCAGAGTCCAGTGTTGTGGACGGCATAGGTAGTAAAATTGTCCTTCTGTCTACAACGATCAGGTAGATGGAATAGGAGGGATGAGTGAGGAGGAGTCTAGCAGGGGGCCGCGCCAGCGTCATCTAGGAAGAGGCACCATGCCTCACCGTCGAGCGGCTAAAATGGGACAGTAGGTGTCGACAACGACGTGAGGATAGTTGTGTCCGTGCGGCGTGGGTGGCAGAACCACTCTGCGTGAAGAAGAGTGGTCATGTAGGTGATGGCTCAATCGTCCATAGAGGTTGCAGTTGTTACTTTGCAAGGGCGGCAACATTGCTGATCAATTGACCGTTGATCGGGCGCCTATCAGAGCGGCGAGCGGAGAGGGCCACGCCCAGTGCGAGGAGGAAGAGGATTAGAGTAAAAGGGTGCCTATACCCCTCTCCTGCTATTCGAGATCCAGGGACAAGTAAGTCCATTCACTGATCCTGAGCTAATTAATAAGAAAAGAATACCTTACTGACGTGGTAATGCCTAATTGGATAATAAAAGGTTTAACTTTAGAATATTATAGCAATTGCTAGGATGCTCAGAATTAGACAAGTAATATATGAAAATTTATCAAAAAAATGAAGGAATACACTAAAAATGTAATTGAAGTCTAATTATTCTTGCAATTCAAAATGTGCTTAAAGTTTCTATCTTTAATGCTTCCATGGATAAGAAATCTTATTTGATGATTAATGAAATTGGGAAAGGTCATTATGGATGTTTTATTTGAATATTAACTTGTTGTTAATAGAAGAGAGAATTAGGTCTAAAAGATGATCTTTATGCCTAATTGGTTGTTTTACGGCAATAATGAATTTAGAAACCCTAATATAGGGTAAAAGAGGATAAGATCATATTTAATTTGAAAATTGTGAAAATATGTTGTTATATGATGGTTCTAATCTATTTCGAGCATTAACGTCTGTAATTCTGGATAAATACTCTAAATGTAGTGATTAGGGTTTTCTCATGAATAAAAGTAGAATTAATGTCAAATTGAGTTCATATGTTAATTAGACCATAATTAACTTTGAATTGATGATCAATGCGTATAATGATCTTGTCGTGGATTAAAATGATAAAAATAGTAGATTTAATGTAAAAGAGGCTTAATGAGCTTGATTAATGGTTAATGGTGCCTTTAATCCAAAATAGTGTTATATGTTGCTAAGATAACCTTAATATTGAAGAATAGATGAGATATTAGGGTTTAGGAGTAATGGTATAAAATTAGGGTTTAGAATAATAAAAGATGAAGTGAAACCCTAATTTCCAAGGAAACCTTAAAATTGGAATAGAAATCCTAAGGAATATGATGATCATCATCATCATCATCATCTAAGCCTCAATCCCAACTATGTTGGGGTCGGCTACATGGATCCTTCGTTTCCATTCAGCTCTATCATGGGTCATATTCTGATTGAGATGTAGAGATTCAAAATCTCTCTTTATAAGCTCATCCCATGTTAATTTAGGCCTAGATATTGGATAAATATTAATAAAAGGAAATTGGTATATTTATTTCAGGATTTTGTGCATAATTGGTTGCTTGATTGGGATTTCTTTGTTCTGGATAATTCTGTCTCAAATCTGCAATCAAAGGTATGTGGTTACGCTTATGAATAATCGCTTTAGTTTCTCGGCGATTCCTGAATGTTTTTATCGATTGCTTGAAAATAATTGTTGGATGCCTTTTATTTCATGCAACTATAAAGTGACTATGATTATCACCAAGAATATATATATATATATATATAAATGGCTTAGATCCGAATCCACCTCTGTGGCTTGTAAAGGCTAAAAAGGGGTAACCTAGAGTAAGGTCTAGGTTATCGTGGGTTAGAAATTGGGCTACCAAGTGTAGTGTCATGAGACCCATTAGCATGCCATGAGTTAAGGAGTGGGCTACTTATGGGTAGTGCCATGCGACTCAACCCTAGAAATGGGTTCACCTATGGATGGGACCATGAGGGGTTTAATGGGGATCTACTATAAGGAAAGTAGCATCCAGGTCCATTGCAGGGACAGCGCAGAGGATAGGGAATGCATGGATCGCACAGTTATATTTAAAACGTAAAAATTGTTTATTTAATGATAATTGGCTGCAATACATTGTCATAAATAATTGCACGATTATTGTTTCCCCCCACATACCAGCTTCAGCTGACTGACATTTTGTTTGTTGGCGTTTTAGGTACAAAGCCAAAAGGACAAATAGTAAATTGTCACATTGTGAAATACATGAATTAAAATACAAGGAGGATTAGTTAGAGTAGAATCCATAAGTGGATAGAAGTTTAGAGATCCAAGTTTTCAAAAAGGTATGAAAAAGTTTATTTTCTTACAGCTTTCCAGTTTAGTCTGTTAAAATTTAATAATTGTTCTTGGTTAATTGCCGAACCTTTGATCCGGAAGTTATGGGTGCGGCTTTGACCTCTCGGTCTCCCTTAATTGGGGGTTACCGGAAGGTGGGGTCGTAACAAAAGGCCTTTGTGAGATACGTCCCCACATTCAGATAGTTTCCTTCATGTTATTTCATTTGAGTTATTTAGTTAGTCATTTATTTAAGAATAAGAAATCATGGTGCTACATTACTGAATTTGTGTGGGAATGTTAGTTAATCACTTATATTTTGCAGGTGATGGATGTTTCTAAAAGAACAAGGACAATCGTGGTATGAAAAACTCATGCTTCAACACGGCATGTGAAATTGTCAACATGACATGTAGAATTTTTTTTCGGAATTTCAAAACTTTATAGTGATTGTTCCTTATGACGTGTGCCTCGACAACATGGCGTGGCTATAATTGAAGAAATCGAAAGGTACAGAAAACTTCACCAACACGTCATGTGGACCACACGACACATTGTTTTGAATTATTTTGATGAAGATTGTAGTTTTTATAGAGACACACCTTTATGGCGTGTTGGCATCAGTTACGATGTGTGATTTTTGGGAGAAAAAGTTGCCAAATTTCACAGTGAACTGTTATTATAGTGTCTGATCTCCAGCCACGCCATGTGAAACTCATAATAGAAAACTTCATATTTTTGATAGTATTGGCTCATTACTGCATGCAGCATGTAATTACGGCGTGTAGTTGTACATGGATTTGGGGAACCTTTAGTCCTTACACCATTTTGGTCATCCTTATGCCGTGTTGATGCACGACTTAAGTGTTTGAACCCTAAAATTAGCTCATCTCTTTTGCATTCAGTCCAAGAGCAGTGACATCTTCCACCCACCTTGTGAATCGTACCCTCGCACCAGCACTACCACATCGTGGTTGTTCCCTCCACCACCGACCTCTACCACATAATATGGTGTCATCGTTAATCAGCACTCTTTTGACTCACTAAGTGTCGCCCTCCATCGCCACTTCATCACCATATAGGAAAAGTCGATTGTTACCCCACCTCCATCACTCCATTTCATCATCAACTCAACCATAGGAGAGACAGTTGCACCCAAATACCATCACCCTCATCCCCCGTCACCTCATTGAAGAAGGTGAACACATCTACCAATCTGTCGCCGCTACACGATGCAACAACACCTTCTTACGTCGTGTTGATCTCAATCCACGAATAGTCACACCTACAACCAACATGGCCTAACACTTTCATCTACGTCATGTCTTTCTTAGGGTATCATTAAAGGAGAATGATATCACATGACGTGTGTTATTTCCTTACATGGTGTTGATCTATTCAGCAACTGCATAATGCCAAGAATGAATATTTTTGCAAAGAGATCCCATCCCGACCTTGAGGCATCTCTCTCTAATGCACCATACATCTCGATGGTGCACTTCACACTGAATGTAGAGGGGGACATCATCTTTCACTGCCTTGCCTCTCATTGGGAAGTCCCAACCAGGTTTGCATACGACAATGATATGGACATGTTATACATTTTGAAAGAAGCTAAGGGATACTTTATTTTTCTTGGTCTTGGTTTATGTTGTTTTAATTGTCCTACTTCATACCCTCACCTAACTTATGAACTTTTAACAACAAATTAGCAGAGGACCCATCCAATAAACATGAATCCTTTGGTTTGATCTCATTTCATTTGATGAACAAACCTTTCAAACTGACATTGGAATTTGATATGACGGTAGTTTTATAATGTCAGAACAATTTGAACCTATCACTTTCTGGGGCCAAATCATTGAGGAGACCTCCTACAATCCTACTAGTGCTAGAAAATCCCATGTTCACAACTTCATTCTTCGCTACATTCACCATCTTTTCAACGCATGTGTTTTCACAATGAAGGAAATACAAGGTTTAGTTGGTAAACTTGATCTGTTTCTCATGTGGGACATGCTGAATAATTATGATGTGAACAGCAGGTATCATTTTTCGTAGCAAGTTGTAAAGATCCTAAAAGAAACAAAAGGTGATATCATGATAAGGGGCATTATCACAAAACTTGTTATTGCCTTGAAGGTTGATCTATCTACTATTGATCCCCTAGATGGAGGAGAATATGTTGATTGTGATTTTCTCATCTCCTCCGGCTTGTTGAGAAAATATAAGAATGGAAAACTCTTCCACAAGGTTTTCAAAAAATCCTCTATCATATAGTTGTCTAATCCTACCCTCACAACTCTCAAAGATAAGGCCAACTGGAAATATTTTAGAATGAAGGACCTTCTACAGGTGCACAAGCTAAGTCTTCCTCTTCTAGGGCTAACATTTAACCACCTCCTTCTAGAGGTACACAGACAAATTTCACATAGAGGTACTTAGATATGAGGAAGCTCTAAGGTATGATGAGCATATATTTGATGAGAAGGATGCTCACATCTCTCATCTCTCTCATATGTACATTGGCATGTCCCAAAATGTTACAAACATCCACACCATGGTGACTAGGATGGATTCCTGGCACATCTCTTAGGGTCATTATGGCCATCCTCTACAGCCATCTCTGGCTGTAGGACCCTTCTCCATGGACATCATCGACCCCAACTTATTATTGAATAATCTCCATCCTTCCCAGGAGGGTTTTGACCCCTCCTTCTGACACACCTAAGGTATCTGGTTGTACAACTCTTGAGCTTTCTATGAGTAGTGAGGACACTGTGAATTTGAAGCTTAGTGGGGGTACAACCGACCAATAGTTTTAGTTTTACTTTTCATGTCATTTGCTTTAGTCATTTGCTTATGTCATTTAGATGTTGCTTGCATGTTTTGGATTTCTTTTCACATCACTACATGATTATTGAGTGAAATTTTTTTATTGATTCACCCTACTGCTTAAACCATCAGATTGCACAAAGAGCATGGCTATATGATGAAAAATTGGGCATAAATCATCATAATCGAACAATTTTGAAATCTTTGTCTATTCATATCCATATTTAGGTATTTGGATAAACATGATTCCAATTCCCTCACTCATGTTCTTAAACCATGTAATCATTCAAATTCTTTGAATTTCTCAAATTTATAGCTTTCAATAACAATAAAGATGACCTTGCCAATCTTATAATGCATTTTTTCACTACTATTCTTGAATTTTTTTACAAAATGAATATCTTCTTGCATGACCAAAATAATGAGGGGTGAGTTAGCATATGACTGTGTGGTTCCAAAGCTGATCCTGAGTCACATAAAATGGGGTAATTATAATCTTTAATCAAAAATTCAAACCCCATAAAAGATGACTAAGTCGCCCACATTTCCACCAACCCAACAAAGGTCAGGGATAACATCTGAAAGAGGGAAATAAATCCCCAAATAGTATTCCATGTGCACGTAAGCCTATATTAGCAGTCGAGTACCATACACTAAAATTATATTGAATTTTTTTTAATAACAATGCCATTATAGGAAGATAAGAAATTTCATTTCAATGAGGTTTGTGACAAATCATTACATTTTTGTCTCTATCACCTTGTTTCTACTAATTGCTCTCTAGTTGATTCTTTTAAAGAAAACTAAATACATATTTGGACTTAAAATCCTATCTTAAGAGTTAGAATGACTTCAAGTTTAGTTACATATCTAAATGATGAAAATTTCCATTTTGGCGTCTATCAATTCACATTAATATAGATATGATTTTTGCCTATCTATTTATTCTAGTCATTCATCCAGTTCTTTTTACTTGAGGACAAGCAATGGTTCAAGCTTAGGGGGGTTTGATGTGCACAAATTGTATCATATTTTCATGCATTTTAGTTGCACAATTCACTCAATTTAACCACATTTCTACTCCTAATTCATACTAAGATGTTTGTTTCTTTTTGATCTTACTCATGTCATGGTTTGAATTGTAGGTACACCACATTTCACTTATAATGAAATACAAATGCCCACTATATGACCTTTTGGCATTTCTAGAGTTTCCCCAAGTCATGGAGTCTAAAACTTAATAGAAAACCAACAATATTGTGTGTGACTCTCAATCAGTCAATTCTTGAATCAAGTGCATTCATGGTGTGTTTCTCAACCACACGATGTGAACCACAGAAGCCAAAAATTTGATAGGGAATTATCCTTATGTCGTGTGATCAACCCACATTGTGTGTTACTTATGATTGTGGCCCGACTCATTTGAAAAATTGTACTCTAACACGGTGTGAGACCTATAAACATGGCGTGTCAGGCTTATTTTCTACTTTTTTTAGAATAGAATGATTGCTCATTTTTGTTAGATATAATGAGCCACTTCCCTTAAGAAGTGAATCATGTACTATTTGGAGCAGTTAGAGACCAGAGACAAGTCTAGAGCTTTAGAGTGGCGGTTTTGGAGAGAAAACTAGGGTTTCTCGGGAGAGAACCCATTCTTGGCTTGATTTCTCTTCTCTTTTCCTTTGAAAAGATGTAGAGAGGAGGTTGCTAAAGCAAGGAGCATTTTTAGAGATGGATCTCCACCTGTTGGTTGGAGATCTTCATCTGTTCTTCACACCATAGATTTATTTGTTCTTCCTCTCTCTGTACTCATGTTTCTTTTAATGATATATCATTTCTGCATGTATTTTTTCACCATGAGTTAGTAAGATCCTTTTCTTAGACATGGGAGGGTATCTCCCTGATGCAGTCTTATTTTAGGGCTTCATCTTGTGTCTTTTTGCATCTCAATCACATCTAAACATATTAGAATGCAAGGTAATTCCCTCAATATGCATATCACTATGAAATGTACTTATGGACGTTCTTTGCACGTTTTTTAGGTACTTGCACCACCTTGGATGGATGAACGAGATAGAGGGTCCAGCAAAGACCCCAAAGCTTCCCTAACCTACCCTTGGTGGCCAGGAGTCAACCTAAGCAAAGAAGTCCATGGATTTCAAAGAATGGAGCTCAAAGTGCTACTGAAGACCCCAACAAGACCGTGGTGCCATGGAACAGCCATGCTCACCATTGCCAAAATCACAATTTGACATCCCATTTTGACATGTTACAACAATTCTCCAAAATGGTCATGCTACCCAGTACATCTGTGCCAAGAAGCCCCCAAAATGGTCATGCCAGCTAGCACAGCCATGCTGAAAAAGACCAGAATTGGCATACTTAAGAGAATGACCTCCACTCCACCTCACCCACCATGGTCGTGCTACCCAGCACGACCGTTCTACCTAGCACCCACCATGGTCGTGTTGCCCAGCATGACCGTACTACCAGCCCTCATTTCACCACATCCAACCTAAAATTTTTCATTTCCCACCATGACCATTCTCTTACCATGGTCGTTCTAACCTCCACCCACCATGTCTGTTCTGCCCATAACGGTTGTGCTACCACCTAAACCTAGATTTTTGTGCACTGAACTTTCAACAATGCCCCCACTTACCCTATTGCTTCCACCACCACCTATGTATACATGGGTGGTGGGAACAACACTAGGTTAGCATCCCTATCCACTCCTTAGCTACTCTAGAGCATTCATTACTATCTCCCTTTCATTCAATCCATTCACCTACCTCCCACCTTCCATTTCCACCATAGAACCCTAGTTTTCTAAGTTTTCTACCATAATCCCCTACATTTCTGTGCTCTTTAGCCATCTCAGAGGAGGGAGGATGTTCTATAGTAGCAAGGAGGTGAAGGAGAAGAAGCTTCCACGAGCTCCATGGCCTTCTACCTTTTTCTTCTTTCCTTTTTTCTCTTTTGCATGATCATGTCTAGTTAAGCCCCTTGTGGTGGGTTGTTTGGGGCTAAAGTGTTACTTTGATACCATAAGGGGAAAATAACTTGTAATGAACATATTTTCATTCTATGATGATTGTCTCTTTCTTCTATCTTGTTTCCCATTATTTTACTTGTGATTTGTGCTTTTAAACATGGATTTCTTATTGTATGATGCTTGAAGACACCTAGCTTCTAGGGAAAATGGATTGTATCTGGCTATCTTAGGAATTGTCCTAGGTCCAATTAGTGGATCCCTAGCTAGCACTATTTGTTCCTACATACAACTCCCTTCTCCTACAAGTAGGTGTGAGATCTAAGTGGCTAGTGTAAGAGTGATTAGTGCAATTGCCTAGAGTTTTCTAAATGTGAGATGGTGAGTAACATTAGGTTAAACACCCTCATCTCTACCCCAATTCCTACCCTTGCCTCTCAATTTCCCTAATACCCCTTACCCTAGAAACCTTGACTTTCCAAGTCCTTTTTGAATTACACCTAGCCCTAGTTTCCCAACTAGTAGCATAGGGTAGATTTAAATAGCACTCGCCTTGTTGTTTGGTTTGGAAATCTAGATTGAAGATATAAGATTAGCATGCTATGTAAACCCCCCAACTAATATCATAGTTTCATTCCCAAACGGCACACCTATCCATATCCTTACTTAAAACCCACCTTGCCCTCTTAGCTTGTTAATTCTAGTTTAGTTAATTGCCTTAATTGCTTCTTAGTTAATTGCTTAGTTCTTGATAGCTAGGTCTTGCTTGGATAGTTAGTGCTCTTTCTAGTTTGCTTGTATTAGTCTTGTTAGTTAGTGATAACGTAAGCCCTTGCTTGCTTTAGTTCTTAACTTGTCTCTTAGTTGTTGATTTTCTTTGCTAGGATAGTGTAGCTTGTTGTAGTTCTTTGTTCTTGCTTAGCTACTTGTTTTGCCTTGCTTCTTAGATTTAACCTATTTAGGATAATTCAGGGTTGCTGGTAATCTAGTTTTCTTCTTTCCCTTAATTGTTTGCAATCTTATTGTAATAAACCAAAGCCAACCTTTAAACCCTAAAAATCCTACACTCCACTTTAGGAACGTAGCTCACCCTAAAATAGCTCTAGTGCCTCCTCTCTCCTTGAGGATTGACCCTTCTCTTGCCACTTGCCTATACTACAACATGACCCTATGTGCTCGTGGGTGAAGTGTGAATAGTCTAAGCTAGTGTATTAGACTAGGCCCCTTACATAAGTTTGAAATATCCATGTGTGTTTTCCTAAGTTGCATCTAATCAAATCTAATTGGCTAGTTGTAACCCAAGGCAGTCCAAAACTTACCACTCCCATGTCATAACTCATGTGATCCAAATTTCATGTTTGAATATTGGTTAATCTTCTATTTCAAAACAATTTATGGTGTTTATCTTCTTGTATGAATGGCTAGCCACCATATTTACATGTTTTATACTTCTTATTATTCCTGGGAAGATATAGAACGAGGTAAGGAATAACCATTTTGACAACATGTCCTTGGTCTTGGGAATGTCTAGGATCATGATGAGGGTTCTAGGTTGTAGTTTGAAACCATGTATATGCACGGGAAGGCTATATGAGGCTAGTACTATCCTATATCATTTGGAGATATATGAGATGAAATCAACCTACCCTTTGAGGATTGGATAATATAAGTGAAATTTGTTGAAAATTAGTAGTTTTGCACCTAGCTAGTCTAGCTCCCTGTAGTTCAACCTTGACTAAAATTGATCATGTATATTTGTGGGTGATTGATGAGTTGAGACATTTAATTATTTAAAACTCCCTTGCCTTTGACAATCAATAGTCATTGACATCTTTTATTTTTTGTTTATTTCTTCTAAGCAATGTCATTGTATCTAATCCTCGACAAGGTATATCTCACATCCCTCCTTCTTGATATATTGTCGATATCAAAAGTTATTCTTTGGATTGTAGTCAAGTTTTGTTTCTTCCGTTGCGCCTATCCCGTCTGTGATCCCCAACAACTACATGATCAGGACTGTAGAAATTTATTTCCAAACATCAACAACCCTTATAGTCTCAAGTTAAAAGAATCATTATGGACAAGATTCCTTCCTATTCTTAGACTAATCCTTCGAATAATTATAAACCAAACATGTCCTAAGATTGGAATGATGTGTTCCCAATTATCTGCTTGATCTTAATATATAAGAAGGATGGAGTATGAAATGTGGACTCCATAAAACATTAGTTTGATGATGATACTACCGTCAAGATCTAAAGCATGTGCCCCCCCAGAAACTATTGGGAGGATGAATGGATTTGGATGGGGAATCATTATGGTCGATTCCAAACTGAATACCCATACAGAAATTTAATCAAGTGTATTCATATGATTATTTGAGGAATGTGGATTACCATGTAAAAGCTGAAAGTTCCCACAAAGATCAAGGTTTTTCAATGGCAAGATATGCATGACTGTTGATGATTGTGTGGTTTAGAAAAAAAAATCAACATATGATAGTCAATAGTAATTTCTCAAGTG
Organism: Alisma plantago-aquatica; assembly: GCA_963693085.1. Taxonomy (NCBI): domain Eukaryota; kingdom Viridiplantae; phylum Streptophyta; class Magnoliopsida; order Alismatales; family Alismataceae; genus Alisma; species Alisma plantago-aquatica. Next base: position 25,199,064 of record OY856412.1, on the reverse strand, counting down.
TGAAACACGTGAAGAAAACTATTATCCATCCTTTACACTGATATGCATTAGCTAAATTCATCTTATATGTGTTCAAGAATATGTAGGACAACGGTAGTACTAATGCAAACACATGGATTTCCTGTGTTATTATTTATTATGAAAAGTAAAGATGAAGATGATAGGACTAGATTCACTATTCCCTCATGGAAAATTTGGATAACCAGAAATAAGCTTCTCTTCAACAATCTCATACAACAAAGAGGATATGTAAGCACCTACCAATCAGCAATTGAATATGTTCAAATGTTCTTTGTATATGTCTAGAATGGACAATGGCAAGAAACATAGACTCTATGTGTGAGAACTTGTTACACTAAATGAGATTACTTAAAACATAAAACACAATCAATCACCAATTAACCACATACCCAAAAATTTGGGTAAATTAAAACTGATTTCAAAATCAACACCCGCTCAGAAACATTTGCATAAGAGCCCAATATCTTTCTTATATCCATACTATGACAAGAATTTGATACAAATTGTTCTATCACCTTAGCTACAACATATATACAAAGGAGAACAATATTTATATATGCCACACAACAAACATTAACACGCTAATAAAATTCCAATTCAATTGAAACACCATATACAAACTTTTCTTGCCCAGACCTAAGAGTACATGGATGACTCTGGGATACACTAGAAATCTAATCAACTTTCTCAAAGATTCATTACTATAGCTCCTCTTTACTGCCACAAGTTTGTTTTTGTCACTTCTAATTACCTTAAAAGAAGCAGCGAACCATAAGGGTGAGACCCAGTCCCAGTAAGATATATAACCACAAACAACGCTTATTGATTACAACATTTTAAATAGTAGATAACTGAGCAGTTGGAGTATATAATAATCAATTGAATAGATTGAATAGTTCAAGTATGCTAAATAGATTAAGCAATTAATCTTAGCAACAAGTATGATCATCAATGCATATATAGATAACAAATAAATCCATTTCTTTGGATAGATATTTACTCAAATATCATCAAATTGCATCTAATAACAATTATTATCATTAATCTATCTATCATCATATTCCTTGTTAACAACACAAGCAATCTAGTAGCATAAGCATCCCTAACATCATGAATATGTATAGTAACATAAAATGGCAATCAATATTGGCATCTAAAATAAAGGGAACAGATCTATATCATAAGTAGAACTAAGATCATAACACAATGAACTACATAGGCATGATTAGAAGTTTAAGCATTTCTAATTACATAGGCATGGCTTGCAATATTAAACATAGCTAGCAGCAACATCTTAACCATCAGTGTCAGTATATTTGACAACATATGCATGTTTACAACATGAACATAACTACAACATAAGCATATCTACTATCTCTTATTGTACTATACATGATCTCAGTGAAAAGAAAGCAAAAAAGGGTTATCATCCAATATGAAGCGTTGTGTATAACCCTAAACATATATGCTAGACAGATATCTTACATCTTTTGTTATGCCCTAAGAAATTTGAATTGTACCATTCAAAGTCCAACCGACCCCTGTGAAGGGCTATTCGGTTCCGTACAAGATCTAGGAGTGTTGGTATCCTAATATCTCTTCCCCTCGGTCAGTGCGAGTAAAAGGTAGTGACATATCAGTCAAAGCTGCCACCACTGTGACATATAGTCATGTAACTAGCCCACCTTGGTACAGGTCACAGCGCTAGCATCTAGGGTGTTCAAACCCAATCATTGAGATACAACTACAGTTGTCCTCTGATCACATCATGTTATAATCACCAAGACACAACCGTAGCCATTCTCAGTCACATCAGATGTATGATGCATGACCATAGTCAACCTCCACAATCTGCATTATGGATGACAAGGATATATCCTCAACCTTCCACCCCTACATACTCAATAGTATGTGCTTCGAGTTTCCCTTAGGAATACTCGTTTCACCATCCAGTAAGTTCTGATACTAAAGATGGATCTATGGCATAGGGCACTACATGATTAGAGTTGCACTTGATTAGTTATGCCAATTGGGTGAATTAAGGCTGCATCAAACAAGTGGACATACAAATCCCGATTCACTACTAGAAAGCATATAAATATCACAACTTTTAAAAGACATAAAACATGTAAAACATAATTTCTCATCTCGTCATCACATGGTACTATTCACTTGCCATTCATGATACCACACTAGTCATCATACTATCACAAGATATAAATCCTTTTCACAATATCACAGGGTATCAACCCTTATCAACACAAAAGGATTACACCTCATTTAGGTCTCAACCATGCCCAAAGGTTATTAAGACCATCATACTATCACATGATATAAATCCTTTTCACAATATCACAAGGTATCAACCCTTATGAACACAAGAGGATTACACCTCATTCAGGGCTCAACCATAGCCAAAGGTAATTAAGACCATCATACTATTCCCTCCAAGATCATCATTATCTTTGCATGCCTTATAACAAGGCTCAACAACATCACTTACATATAATAAACCGGATCAACACAATATTGCATTCATGAGCTAGGAGATATACATAAAAAATCATAGCAAGGTTGTATTAACATTAAGAACATTCCTTTATTACATCAACATGCAAGGAATCTAGATATGATTAACCCTCAACATATTCATAATGCACATGTTTAGCATAAGAAAGTATCAACCATGTGGCTATGATAACAACCAATTAACATATTCAGGTTATGATCATATTAAGGAGTTTATTCCATCGTATAAGAATGTTAAATATGAATACTCATCTTTATCTATTTGCATTAGAGTTAGGTTCAACATGATAAATTATATCAATGTTACTAATCAACACTTATACCCAAACCCTAACTCTCGAAATCCCCATTGGATCATGGATGCATAAGGTAAAGCATCACCATCACATTCCATCCTATTCTCAAGTATGAACCGACACATAAATCAAGGTGTAACTGTCGGGTTATAGCATACTAGGGTTTCAACAACAATAAGAGAGTACTCCATGATTGTATTAGTCATTCAAAGACTATTCATATCCAATTACCATCATTTAGTTATATTAAAGCTAGGTATAACAAGTTATACCTCATTAGTACATATCCATACAATATGGTTATCATCCCTTCTATTCATATGAGTGAATAGGTAAGACGACCTTATTAAGGGTAACCCTTCATTTGTTCCATCATCATTCAACCCATATCACCATACCACAATGTCACCCAGAACCATTAGGTGTTTAAAAGGTAAGACCATTGGTTGTTTACATAAGTAAAAACCTTATATAAACCACCTATGAAGTCCTTGATTTGTTCTCTAGAAACAGTCACCATCTAACCCTAGACATCCCTTGATTAACAACACAAAAAGTTCCATTGAGAGTAGGATAAAATTCACAATCGAGTGTTCATTTAAAACAAGCCATCCATTGTCAACAAGTAAGCTCCTTAAGTTGATCATATAAAGGAAACCCTCTAAATCACATTATTAGGACCAACATAATACAATAGCCATCATTCCACTTTATTGGAGGAATAAACATTATATCTTGACCATTGGGTCAAGTTCATATGTTAAAACCGTCAATTTTAGTATAGGTCCAATCATTGCATCAAGTGGCCCAAGAAACCATTGGTCTAAGGATTAATTGATGCTACAACTATATTATTAACTCAAAATAGGTTGTGGAGACCTGATCCACTATCATTAGTGACCATTAAGTCACCATAGGTTGTTATATCAGCACTATATTCATTAATCAGCATCAAATATTAAGCTAATGTCATCATTGATTGATAACATTATTAGGGTACTTAATGGTTGATCATTAAACTTCTAATTGATACAAAACCTGACCTAAGGGGGTAACCATATGTTGTCACCATCATATGATACATTTGATCCCTCCCATCAGTTGTCATGAAGATAACACTATAGGGTTGTTGCAATGGTACCATCATCGGGTCATCGGTTTATAGAAGAAATCAGCTTTAAACCCTAAAATTAACCATTGGTTGATAGGTGCTTAGCACCATAAGTTGCCAAACCAACCTGATCCAAGTCATATTATACCTTAGGAATAATGTAAACATGATCACAGGTTCATCTAGAACTGAAATCAGAATAGGGAACATTATAAAAATCGAAATCCAAGTCAAGCAAAGCTTTTTAGTGCATGGATCATCATTTTCAAGCAAGAACATGAGCTAGCAAGCTTATGGTAAGCAATAAACGTGGAGCAATTTATAAAACTTGCATCTAATGAGAATATGAAATCCCAAACATAAGAAAACTCAAAAAGGTAGGGTAGAAAATTCAAGTATAAGTTGTGAACTCGTCCATCTAGCACCTTTCTTCATCAAATGAGCAAACCCTAAGCATAAGGAGCAAGAAAGGTAGGTTTTTAGAGCTTTAAAGCAATTTCTACCATGGAACAGCAAGGTTCCAACCTAGAGAAAGGTAGGAGGAAGTATAATAAAGAAATAAATGGAAGAAAGAAGGGGATTCTTACTCTTTTAGGTCAAGATCACTGGAAGGAAGATTTTTTTTGGAGAAGTCAGGAAGCTATTTTACTCATCTTGCCTTCCTCGTGCAAGCCAATTTGAAGGATTATTACAAGTCAAACTACTAGAAACATAATTAAACATGGTATTACTACTACCATTACAGGACTCTAATTGAATAATTCCATCCACACTAGGTGGAGGTATAATATAATGGTACAGGTACCTCTTATTTTTGAGATGGTGCTTAGCCAGGGTGTCTGCTGCCTGATTTCTTTCTCAGTTCCCATGTTGTATCTTCCATCCTCTTCGCAATAGATTTCTAATCCTCAGAATCCAAGTAGCAAGCCTTGGGTTGCAGCTGATATCCTTGTCTATAATTGCGATGGCATTCTTGCTATCAGACTCAAAGTATGCTTTCTCAATTTGATGTTCACTTGCATACTGCATAGCATCAAGCATACCTACCAATTCAGCTTCTAAGACACTAGATGTGTTCAACATTTGACCGCTACCACATATCCACTTGCCCTCACTATTCCTTCCTATGAACACCGAAGCTACTTTGTTTTTTCCAGTAGCCACATCTGTATTGATTTTGATGTACCCTGGTTCAGGCTTACTCCATGTCTTGTGCTTTTTAACATTTGTGTTCCCCTGGTCATCCTCCCACGCTTTCATGGTTAAAGCTATATCCTTGGTGATTTGTCCTACCTGACGATCCACTGGGCATTGCACACCTTCCATCACTTCGCGGCATCTGCTCTTCCATATATGCCAGCAGGTAACACTAAAGGCAACCTGCGTTTTGTGTCCTTTTGCCAGGACCATTTTCAATCAAACTCTTATATCTCCTGGAACTAGCATGTCCATCAAATCTCCTTGTGTCAGAATTCTCTTCCATACTTATTGGGCGTGGATGCAATCCCTCAAGGCGTGGATACTAGATTCTGCGTGTTCCTTACACCGGCTGCACTTGTCATCTTCGGTGAGGTTTTTGGCCTTCCTTTTGGCGTTAGTCAGCAGTCTTCCATGAGCAACAATCCATAGGAACATCTTTATTCTACTGGATACCTTCAGCTTCCAGATCAGATTCCATTCCCATGGCACCTCTATGTTCTTCTCTATTCACAGAATATTGTAGGCGGACTGCGTCGTAAACTGGCCATTTTCAGTAGGGTACCAGACCCAGATATCCTTGTGGTTCGCTTGGACTGGAGGTTGAATACATGTGATGCTTCTACTCACCTCTGCAGGAAGCCACTCGTTCAAGAAGTATGTATCCCACACCCCCTCCTCTTGGCAACACTAGCTACTAGTAAGTCTTTTAGATCTTCAGAGATTGTCTTGGACGCATGATCTGCTAATCGGAGCCCAGGTTTCACCCAGCAGTCTGTCCAGAATCTGGTGGAGTAACCACTTATAGGTTGGATTCTTGCATTCCTCATAATGAACTCCTTACCTTCGAACATAGCTTTCTTCAGCCGAAAACCTATTTGTATCCGAATTCCTACAAACTTTATAAATTGTTTGTGCATTCTTCTACACCAAACAGACTTTAATTCGCCCAAAGTGTTCCATGCATTTCAAAGCAAGAGGGCTTCATTCCACTCCCTCATGGCTTTGATGCTGAGTCCTCCTTCCTGTTTAGGACTGGTAACCTTGTTCCGTGCAACAAGAGACATCGGGTGATTCTTATGACATCCCCCCATATAAATCGCCTCACCATGCCATCGAATCGATCACATAAGCTGACCGGTAGGTGGGCAGATTGCATGACATACGTCGGGACAGCAGTTAAGGAACTCTTCGCAAGACACACTCTGCCCGCCATGGAAAGGCAGCGAGCGGACCAGGCATTAATGCGAGTGTCTAGCTTTGGAAGAACGTCCGAATAAGTGTTGTAATTGACTCTCGTGTGAAGAATGGGTATGCCTAGGTATCTTCCCAAGTCCTCAGTAGTTTGAAATCCATAGATTTGCTCGATCTTCCTTCTCTCTATTTTATCAACAGTACGTGAGAAATATATCCTGGTTTTGGCAGCAGAAACAGACTGGCCTAATGCTTTCCCAAACATCTCAAAGCAAGAGATGATGTTCTTTATTTGTGTAGTACTAGCTTCAGTGAAAAGGATGAGATCATCTGCAAAGCAGACATGTGACACAATAGGTCCACTTCTGCTCAGTTTCGCCGGCTTCCACCTCTCGTCTTGCACAAATTGGTTTATTAGCTGAGTTAGCCTTTCAAGGCACAATACAAATAGGTAAGGAGCTAATGGATCACCTTGTTGAAGCCCTCTAGAGGCTTTGAACTCATTTGAGTGTTCCCCATTCCATATGACAGAGATGTCTCCCCCCCCCCGTAACTGAGTTCATAATATATCGCCTGATATTGCTTAGTAGCTCGATTTTATGTAAGGTGTCTTCTACAAATTGTCATGACATCATGTCATAAGCTTTGGTTAAATCAACCTTTATCGCCATCATTTTCCTACCCGTCTTGCTCCTCATATTGCAGATTAGCTATTGAACGAGGGCTATATTGTCGTGGATGTGCCTCCCTAGAACAAAACTGCTTTGTTCCTTAGAAATCTAGGTAGGCATGAACTTCTTAAGCTTTTCAATGACCACTTTGGAGGCAAGTTTCAAGACTATATTGTTTAGAGAAATGGGCCTCAATTGCTCGTATTTTTCAGGCTTAGGAACTTTAGGAATCAACACAACCTTGGCATTACACAACTCCTGCTTCAGCAGATGACCTTTCAAGGCATTCATTACCGTTCTACAGACTGACATACCCACCTTATTCCATTATTTTTGGATGAAATAGGTGGTAACTCCATCTGGTCCTGCTGCTTTGTGGGGGTTAAAACCTTTCAGGATCTTATGTATTTCTTCTATATTTGGTACCCTTGCAAGCTCTTATTTTTGGTTCGCCTCCATCATTTTAAACTCTCCCGGAATCCTTTGTATGTGCTCCTGTCTTCTATCCCCTGGGTCTGTAAGAACTTACTTCAGATGCATGATCACCATGGTCATCAGTTCTTGTTTGTTCGTTATCCACTCGCCCTGGTTGTTCTTCAGCATAGTGATGATATTTCCCCCATCTTCTTTGGTTCACCCATGCATGGTAGAACTTAGAATTATTATCTCCATCCTTTATCCATTCCAAATGGGATTTCTATTTCCAGTCCTCTTCTTCTTTTTGTAGAATGTCATCTAACTCAATCTGCATTTGATTACACAAGTCATCTGTAGTAGTGTCATATCTGCTCGCCAAGTTTGTTTGTAAGGAATTGATATTCTTTATCAGCCTATCCTTGTGCTTTCTTCTGTCCTTCAGCAACCTCTGTTCCCAATCATTCAGGTGCCCTTGCGCTGCTTTCAAAGCCTCTTCAAAGCACTCATCTTTGTTCCAGACCGCACTCAGCAGGTTTGAGAAGTGGGCTTCCTTGTGCCAAGATGCCCTAGTACCGAACCTTCTCCCGCCATTCATAGTTGGTCGATCTCGTGAGCGCAGGAGAATAGGATAGTGATCAGAGTTTATATGTGGCAGATGTTCTAGGTACATGTGGGGGAATCACTGAATGAACTCATTGTTTGCCACTTCCCTATCCAACCTTTCTTGAAGCATGCCATGCTTGTAGGTGTACTTCATTCCAATGAATCCTATATCTACAAGTCCAGCTTCCATCAACATATCGCTGAACTCGTTGGCTTCATTGCAGTAGAAATGTTCGCTTCCAAACTTTTCATTGGGATATAGCATGGCGTTGAAATTGCCCAACACTACCCACGACATATCAACCACTTGTCCAATCTCCTTGAGGTGATCCCATAAGAGTTTCTGAACAGATCGATGAGGGTTCGCATACACAAGGATAACCAATAACTGGTTATTTACTCTACAATGTATGAACTGTCGGTGACTGTATATCACCTCCACAGAGCAGCGAGCAGGATCCCAGCCCACCCAAATGCCACCTACAAATCCTTTGGTTTCCACTCTATAGGACTTATGTAGTTCCAATTTCTTTATCACTCCTTCTGCTTGTTGTCCACTGATGCGTGGCTCCAACAAAGCAATAATATTTGGTTTCTTAATGCTCATGAACTCCTTCAAAGTGTTCCAACAGAGGATATCAATCATCATGTGATGTGAGCTAGATCGAGTTACTGGCTGTCTAGTTCTTTCTGAATGTTCAGCTTAGCCGGTGGACCCTCCTCCATGCTACCATGTTCCTTCCCACCTTCCTCACTTGTTGGTTGCTTCGCCTCCTTGTCAACTGTGATGTATGTTCCCCCATGGATAGCTTCGGCCTCCTTATCCAGGGGTCTCCTTGGGTTTCTCTATCTACCATCTCGACCTGGTTGTGGTGTGCTTGCCTTTCCAACTCGTTTCATTTTTGTTCCAGCTTTCTTGCTCCTTCTGCCCTTTTGTGATGCCACTGCAGCTAGAAACTCATCCGTATCCTCGATACTTTATGTTGGGTGTTCTGTAGCTTTGCATTCCCTCATAGGTTCTTCAACATCCATCTCCTTCATTTGTGCCTCCTCCCCCTCCTCGATGTTATCCATGATGATCACCTCATTTACTTATATATTTATAGCTTTGCGGTCCTCACTTCCTCCTTTTGTTTCCTTCGTAGTAGGAGTTTTCTTCTTCTGCCCTTGTGCATCAATATTCGTTATGTCTTGGAGTATCTCCTCATTCTGGGTCTGGCTTGCAGATTTATTCTTCTTCATCCAAATCTTTGTGCTCCGTCTTGAAGTGTCAGTAACCTTCTTCTGCTGATTACTGGCTCCCTGGTCCTCGTAGAGTCCCTCAATATCCTCACTTACTTCTTTTAGCATGCTATCAAACCTATTATTAGTTGTAGCTCTTGATGTAGTTCCCCTGGAAGCATCAGCTCACTTATATCCCCTCCTTCTTTGGCCCACTCTCCTTCTCAGTGCTGCCAGCCCTCCTGTGCTTGGCTCCCGCTCTTGTCATCTTCAGTATTTTCCTATTGTCTAACTTCATTCTCCTCCCTGTTGTGATTCTCTTGCATCTCTAGACAGTTTTTTGAGATGTGCCCCTCCTCACCACATAGTGCGCACGCCCATGGTAATCCTTCATATTCGACATCGTATTCAATTCCATTTATCCAGATGGACGGGGCAAGAGGATGGGTGGTATCCTTCTCAATGGCTAACCTTGCAAACTTGCTCCGGGTCCTGCTTGCAGTATGTGTATCAAGCTTTATAAGTCTTCCCAATGCTAGCCCGATGTGCTCAAACATCGTTTGAACATACAAATGTAGAGGCAGATTGATGATCCGTACCCAAGATACTAGGAGTGTTGGGTATGATGAAGTTGGTGTGAATGTTGGGTACCACTCCCAAACAGCCAGGCTTCTTCCGAACAGCTTCCACGGACCTCCAGTGAGCGTCGTATCATAGTCCATGGGGCACGATAACTGGACCACGAAATGGCCAAGATTCAGTTTGAACATATTGAATCTACCAGAAATTCTCCATAACAGTTTTAGTCTATCCCATAGCGTCATATACCCCACCTCTGCCCCCACCATGCGGACTACTACTGCATACTTCCACGTTCGGGTGAGGTTATCCTCCGCGTCTGGGTTGATATTCAATGTTGATCTGCCTTCAATTTCCTCTAGAGTTACATCTGAGCTTGCCAGAGTATCTTCAAAAAGTTTGCTAAGAAAGAATCCATCAGAGTCTTGCCCGATGTTATTATCGGTGAGCACGCTGTTGAAAGACGGTGCCTTCTCGGTCCATGTGGATCCAGAAGCACATGTAGTCCCTCCTTCTTCACTCGCCCCATTGGTTTGATGTGAGTTATTCTACTGTGATACTATCTTTCTCCCAACAAGCGTATTAATCTCCACTCACGTCTCCTATTCTGCCTCCCTCGAATGACCTCTCATGCCAACATAATTGAATGATATCCCCACTATCGGGATCCCTGTGGCTCCTCCTTGCCCGGCCTGTGTCGAATTCTGATTGTCATCTCCACACGAGACCTTCCTAAATTCTGATCCTTCTTCATTCTCCGGTCCTCGATCGTGATCCTTTCCATCGTTAGGGTTCTCCATGCGATTTCCCTTTTCGCCGCCTTTCCCCCTACACTCCCGACATTTTTTAATCCTAAAAGGAAATCAATTGCAACCCTAGATTCTTTTTCCAATAAGGTCCCCTCTTTCTTATTCCTTGGACAGGAAATTCACAGAAGCATAGAGGGAGAACGAGGTTTGTATAAGGAGGAAATTTGTGGAGAGTAAATGGCTCATTTTTGTGCTTAGGGATAAGTATATGAAACTTTAAGATAAAGAAAACAAGCTGAAGTTCTAGTATCTTTCCAAGTGTCCATGACCTTAAACTATTAAGAATATACAATCATAGACACAAGAATATCTCCCACCATACATATATACATGCTTATCCCTCATTTCTTGAATTTCAAGAAAAACAAATAATTCATTCGTTGATAGCTACTAAAGGTAGCTCATCCATGAAGGGGTAAACCCTAAAATACCCTTAGAGAAAACACCTTCAAACCAAGGATTAAATAGGTGCCCCATGGCTCAAAAATCTCAAGAATGATGAGAGAATATCCAAGTAACATAATGAAAGTGATAAATTGCAAAGAAAACCTCTCAATTGGGTAAATGGCATAAAAGTCCAAAATGTGTATAAATTGCATAACTTGCTCAAGCAGTGTCCAAATTGGACCAAATTTGAAACTTAAGTTTGCCTTATGATTTTAAAGCATATCAAAAGGTTATATTAGGGTTATAAAATTCAATTATGATAATTAAGCTTCTTTAACTCATTAAGCAAGTTTAGGGGCCTTACACTATGACTGATGGACCAAACCTTCAGATAATTGGGCGAGGTTGAATGTTGACACTGAAAAAAGATAAAAGGAAGGGATCATTCTCTATTATATTTTTGTTAGGAACTCTAATGGTTGATGGATTAAAGGATTTACAAGAAAATGAAGATTGTTAATAAATTATAGAGGGAATTAAAAGCCATGATCCAAGGCATTCATGTCATCATGAACATCTAGGCACATGTTCTTGATGAATCCCTTGATTGTGTCTTCATCTTGTGTCATTTTTCCATTATTCACATCTAGATGTTTGATAATGCATGTTTTCTCCCCAATAACTGGTTTTACAGTGACATGCATATATGGATGTTCTTTGCATGATTTCTAGGTACTTTGACCACACTTTGGATGAAAGGGGAAGAAGGAGAAGGATCCTAGGGTTCTTTCACCCTTGGAGGAGCCCAAAGTGAGCCATAGAGATGCCCCTGCCTACCCTAAGTGGCAAAAGATCAAAACAAGGCAAAGAACACCATGGTGAGCAAATTGAAAACCAAAATGCAAGAAAAGACCACTAGAATGGACGGGTACATTAGAATATTCACGCCACCAATTGCAAATTCACAATGGAAATTAACATTTGAAGCAATCCCAAGAATCTCAAGTAGAAAGGTCATTCTGGCCAGAATGGTCATTCCATGAAGCCCCCAGCACGGCCATGACATCCAAAATGGCCATGCCTAACATCCCCAAAGATGCATGTGCTCAAGAAAATGACAACAAGATGATAAGACAATTAATAAATTACATATCCTAATGAGAATATCCCAATGAACTAAGTTAAACCCTAGTGGACATAACTGGGGTTAAGACGAGATGTAAGATGATGAGAATCTGACGATAGTACATGGTCTTATCTTAATCAGGGTTGACAAGGATAGATGACATCGGGAATGTGATTAGGTTCATCTTTCTTGATCAAGGTATGTCATTACCTCTCTCTTGGCTTATTATACATTATGCTTGTGTTATATGGTAGTAAATACTTGGCATATGGTATTGATTGGAATGATTGTCTTGTGTGATATGTTGCTTGAATTTCCATAATTATTGCTATATGTATACCTTGAACACTTGCAAACATAATACAGATGTTCCATCATAAGATAGATCATAAACAACTTGGTGGTAGAGAGCATGCATAATGATCACAAACCACTTGGTGGTAGATCATATGATGTTTGTATAATGATCACAAACTCCTTGGGAGTAAATCATAAGGCCTGAAGACGTCAAAACCTTGGTGGCAGATGTACGAGATATATGATGTAAAATATGCTTAAAATATGTGTTCTCTTTTATCAATGCACATCTTTGTGCAAGTATATGATTTTTCTTATATTTATTTATAACTGCTAAGTATTAGTTTTATCTTATTGCCAAGATATGATGAGAGGTATGTAAAGGACACGTAGGCATACTCAGTACAATATTTTTGAATATTGTGCTGACGTGTTGATGCAAATTTACTATGCGTAGAAACGCAAGTGAACGCGTCGAGTAGTACAGGCCTTTGTGAGGCCCGATTCGAACTCAAGGATACGTGCAATCGTCGGGGACTCCTACTAACTACTCGCGATCAGCTAAACCGATTAACAAGTTGAGAGTTGTTGTAGAAATTAAAAGAAAAATAAAAACAAAACGAAACAAGCAATCGATTAAATGTTGGTTTAATCAATTCAAAAGGAGATCTTTAGGATTGCGGTTTCACCGCGGGTTTTCATTGTATTAAATTCTATATAGCTACTCAATTTTATCTCTCTATCCGGGTAGTGGCCTGAAATCAGAATTGCCCACTGTCATGGTACAATTCACTACCTATGTCTAGGTCAGTTCCACCGTCGTAGTAACCTATACCCTAAACTAGGTGCATTATGAACGATCTCTCAGTATCCACCATTAATTTTACACCACCTTGTTCAAGGGATTTGTCAATTAATGTGAATTTCATCTCTTTTCAGCCTTTAATTCTTCTTTCAAAGCAATTAAAGGCATTAGATTATCATTAGGGTGATCAAGCATAACAATATATTTAGAAAACGAAATTATACCATGGATTTAAGAGATAAAATATAAATTACTATTATAAAATTGTCATACAATGAATTCCCGGGCTACTCCCGGTCCTAAAGACAAAGGGGGATTAGCCCCGCATGTTCCTCTCAAGAAAGTACATGGTAGAGATAGGGGAAATCATATGAAAAACGTGAAATGAGAGGTGAAACCCATGAACAGAGAAGAACCGGTTGAGCCTCGGCATAGAACACGTGCTCTCCCACCATTGGTGGTGGAATCCATCTTCTTCGGTGTCTGGATCAACTGGTATGAGCTTCTGGCCTCCCTTCTCCTCTCTACTCCTCCTCGGTTCTTGTGCAATGGCTCATCCCCTCCCCCCACGTCTGGGTGGTCGTCATTAGGTATATCTCCCTCATTAGGTCGCTAATTAACCACGGCCGTCCGATTAAGATCATTCAAATGCAAACGCATATCTTACGGTGTCGATACCATCGACGCGAGTCGATGGTATCGACCCAGTGTGGTAGCGGCCGGCTACAAATCCTTTCTCTGTCGCGCTTGACATCATCTCGCATCGACGCGGGTCGATGGTATCGACTTCCTTTAGGCATCGGTTTTTGCAAGATTCCGACACTGTATCCTCCATGCGTCGATGGTATCGACTTGGTGTTGATACTATCGACTGCTTTCTCGCCAGTAACCTGATGGTAGCTCGATACCATCGACAGCCCTGTTGATAGTATCGATGCTTTGTTGATACTCGCGGCTGGCAACCTGTGGTCCGGTCGATGGTATCGACTTCCGTCGATGGTATCGACGGAAGCAAATACTTGTTTTCTCTGAAATTCAAACACGAAACCACATAAATTCACACAAATAATAATATTTTGACAATTAATGCTCAAAACGATGAAATAAAGGGGATTTGACATAAAATAGTAGCAAAGACCAAAGTGGATGAATTATGCAACATTAACCATAAAAATTGACTAATAAAAGCATAAAACTCATATCAAACAGGTCTATAAATGCGACTCAAAATCATCGCATCAAACTCCCCTAAGTTTGAACGTTGCTTGCCATCGAGCAACTATTTCTTAGAATAGAATTACCAGAGTCAACTAAAGAACAAAGCATCACAACAAACATCCCCTATGACTCCTACCGGACATTCACATACCGGCCTTCGCTAACCACAGAATGATAATTACCCTGAAGGCGACAGTAATCATCCATAAAAGATGTTGACCTCAAAACTGATGAACACTATCACATAAGGCAGTTAACATAATAAAATTCTCCGGTCCAGGCTTGGTGCATCTTGTGATCTTCTATACTACGTTGCTCGCCCTAACTACCATCTACATGGAAGCAGTTCTCCTGATATTCATTAGTGAGGAGAAATTCACAGTGGCCTACCAATCCGAGAAACGGGTGGGTGAAATGGGTGGCTCATGGAAGAAGTGGAAGTATTATACAATTTCAACATGCATAAAACAAAAATGCCCTAAATGATGCAAATGCATAGGAAAAATGCCCTAATGCCTAAGATCGGGTGGAATGATGCATGCACTAACAATCCTATCTCAACATGAGATGGATATCTAATTAAGCTACATCATGTACTCACTTATCTTGAAATACAGGTGAAATTATGTTCCTTTCTCCTTTTTTTATTTTTGTTGCTTCTAAATAACTCTTTTTTTTATTTCAGAATTTTTTTCTTCTCTTTTTTCCAAGCCCTTATATCCATAATTGGCAATGAATAATTTATAAGGCTTATTTTTTCTGCATAACTCAAACATTTGAATTGTTTAGAAGGTATGGAATAATTGAATTCACCATTAAAGAATAAATGAGGAACATGACATACTTTATACATAAAATTTATGAATTCAACTACATGACATGCACCTAAGGGGCAATGTGCATGTATAACTATTCTTGTTTTTTTCATTTTTAATTTTCCATGCAAACATAAGAAAAATTGCAATGCAAATCCTATCTACATGTCGTGCAATCAAGAAGAGTTAAAATCGTACTTTACTTCCAATTCTTGGGTGGATTATGAAAACAATGAGGTGAACAGATCACAAGACTAGTTGATTGAACCTTAGAAAAATACTATGTGTCCCTCCTTACTGACCGGTGTAGTAGTTAAGAGGTTTCTCTCTCTTACTTTAGATTAGAGTCTCATTACCATTTGGTCAGTTAAGGCTCAACAACCAATTGCCGTCCACTTTCATGAATCATTAGGGATACACAGTTGTGAATTTTTGTTTTAAAGTTGACAAAACCAATCATTTTCTAAGTTAAGTGATCAAGGTTAAACAGCACTCAAGCTTGTGAACACTCAAAAAAAAATTAGTTTCACATTCCCATACACATGCAACAGAGATGACACAAACTTTATGACATCCACGATTACACTAGATAGATTGTGGATCCTACAACAAACTAAAATTGAAAGAAACAAATGACAAGCAACAAAAACAATAAAACTAAAAATAGAGAAAATAAAGATAGAATTGTTCCAACTACCCCCCCCAAGCTTGAATTCAACTATGGCTTCATAGTTAAAAACAAACTCAAAGGTTGGAACAGTGATACCGATTTACTCATGCGGTGGAGGCGGGTACTGCGGAGCCGTAGGGTCCCAAGAAGGATACTCCCCCTGGAAGCTTGGATCAAATTGGGCCCTAGGTGGAGGTTGTGGATAGCCTCCAAAGTAATCTTGGCTCCAATAGTGGTCATAGAAGGGCTCCTACTGCATCTCCATCTGATACAACCGATCATGTATCTGTTGTTGGTTGTTGAGGAGAAGACGCTCATTCTCAAACATTGCCCTTTGGTTGTCCAGTATCCGGTTCGTAGTGTCTTGAATACCGGTATACATTGTCATGTGCTGCTGCTGCATTTCCTGGATGTCTTGCAGCATAGTGTACATGCCCTGCATAGAATAGGCATCCTCGCTTGGCTGCGAGGGCGGTGGTGGTGGTGGCGTAGGCTGTGATGAAGAAGATGCACCCGGATGCATCCGAGGACGCTTCTGTGGTGCCACTCGTGCTCGAAGAGGTGTGAATGCCTCCTCTTCCTCCTCAACCTCGTCGTCATTTCCGTCGTCGCCACCTTTGTTGCCGCCTTCTTCATCGGAGTCGGCGATGGCTATGATTGGCCACCGGAAGTGTTGCGCCCCTTCGATGTTGAAGACAGGATCAGGCAACGAGCACTCCTGATAGGCATGGTTGACGTGGCAATGCGCATACGCCAAACCATCTCAAAGAAGTAGGAGATTGGACCGGTGCAAATGTTGCAAGTTCACCTTGCTCCTAGTAGATAGAGGAGTGAGGGTCTGGAAATTCAAGCCGAGGTATGAAGCCAGCTTGGTGATGAGCCCGCCAAAGTGAATCGGCGCTTTTCGCGTACTCCTCTTCACCGTCAATACTCTTTGCAGAAAGAAGGCACCCCAATTGCATTCCTGACGCTTCAGGAGCTTATACAAGAAGAAAAGATTCGGCTCCTGGAATTTGCTAAGAGATAGATCACCCCTAGCAAACAGCGTCGAACTGAGCATCCGGTGCAGAATCCGGACAAAAGGGTGCTCGAAATCAGCTACCACAGCATTATGGTAGCTAACGGACTTCCCCGGTGGCACCGTAACCAGCTCGGCGAAGATGACGTCGTAGTCGGTGCGGTTGTCCGGGCGCTGGTAATCATTTGGTGAGTGGTTCCAGTTGAATATCTTGTTGAATTGCCGGAGTGTGAGGGTATAGTCGATGTTGAACAGCTGGAACGACACCCGACCTTTGATCCACTCACGGTCGGTGGCAATAATGTCGTTGGGCACGACGCAGACGTCCAGCGACGCCATGAACTCTGCCACCAACTCCTTGTACGTGGGCTAGTCGCCGAAGAACGGCTGGCCATCTGCACGAAATTCTAGCTCGTCAGGTCTTCGGTTTGTGTGGCGCACCTGTCCTTTTAGAACGTAGGCCAAGTTGGCCTCGAACCCTAAGTCGCGGATCATGTCTCGTTCGACATAATGGGTTGACTCTATCTTCCTTTTTAAGATCTTCTCGTAGATCTTCTTCACCTCCGCGGATGGATGAATCAGCCGTGGGCGTGAAACTGACGCTGGAGGAGGTGGCACGAACTCTAGGATATCTGCCGGGTTCGCACGTGAAGATGACGCACCAGCTCCATGCACCATGTCTGCGAGAGAAAGAGGATTAGAAAGGAGCTCGGTGAAGATTGGAGAATTGAATCTCCGCTCTATGAAGAACTAGCTCGGTGTTGCTCGTCGACGGGCTTGCACAGCTCTAGAACTCGCTCGGCACAAGTGGAGGAAGATTGCACTGAAGGTGTGATGTCATCTGACGCAACTACTCCCCATATATAGCTGTGGTCGGTGCTACTGTCTGCCCGTCGATACCATCGACGCGAGTCGATGGTATCAACTCAGGTAGCACGATCCGTACCTCCGCTAGTATCGACGGTCGTCGATGGCTGGATCTGCGGGGCCCGTATTGTTGACGCGTCGATACTATCGACGCGGGTCGATAGTATCGACCCATCCCCCGGATCGACTTCTTTGTTTACTGTGATGCCGTTGATCTTTCTCGCGAATTGTTGATGTGGCACGTCGATACTATCGACGCGAGTCGATAGTATTGACTCTCTGATTAGGGCAAATCCTCGCGAGGCCCGACCGCCGCCTTTTGCACTTGAATGTGTCGATACCATCGACATGCCAGTTGATGGTATCGACTTCACTGAGTCGATTTCTTCTGAAAATCTCCAGAGATCTCGATGGTATCGACAGGCATCTCGATACCATCGACCTTGACTTTGCGATCTGCCTGTAGGTATGTCGACACCATCGACGAGGCCATCGATAGTATCGACACAGTCCGATTTCTGCAGTCATCAACTTGTACCATGGTCGATACCATCGACACAAGGGTCGATGGTATCGACTCTGCCTCAGCCCTGCACAAGTAGCAAACAGTCACGGTATCTTTTTTACACTAAAAACTAAGTAAAAACAAATTAAAATACGAATGTAAATGAACTAATCTAAGGTACCAATGGTTGGGTTGCCTCCCAACAAGCGCCCTTATTTAACATCTTAGGCTAGACGACCTGAGTCACATCATGCATCCAAAAGTGAAATGAGTTTGACCTCATTCACCTTCCTCTTGTAATTTTCACCAAAGTAGAGCTTCAATATTTGTCTATTCACCAAAAATGTGGTCTCACCATCACGCACCAAGATTGCGCCGTGTGGTTTGACCTCTTCTACCACGAACGGCCCACTCCACCGGGATTTGAGCTTCTCGGGATGCAACTTCAGTTGTGAATTGAACAGCAATACACTATCTCCTTTCTTGAACGTGTGCAACTGGATGTGACGATCGTGGATCAACTTATTGCGCTCCTTGTATATCCGAGAGTTCTCATATGCAGTCATGCGCAGCTCATCCAATTCATTTAATTCAAACAATCTCTTTTTCCCCACTCCATCATAACTCAAGTTGAGCCTTCTTAACGCCCAGTGTGCTTTATGCTCTAACACTACCGGTAAGTGACAAGCCCGACCATACGCTAACCTAAAAGGCGTGGTGCCTATAGGTGTTTTGTAAGCCGTCCTGTACGCCCACAATGCATCCGATAGTAGGGCACTCCAATTCTTCCTCGTGGACGCCACCGTACGCTCCAAACTCTTCTTAATTTTGTGATTGGAGACCTCCACCTGTCCTTGAGTCTGCGGGTGATATGGGGTACCTATGTTGTGTTTGACAATGCCGAGAACTTCTGATTCCTAAAATGCGTACCCCCATCACTGATGATCATTCGGGGCACTCCAAACCTACAGAAAATGTTTTCTTTCACGAACCTGTACACTGCAGTGGAATCGTTAGTCCTTGTGGGTATTTCTTCTACCCACTTCGACACGTAATCAACTGCTAAAAGAATATATAAATTTGAATTTGAGGACACAAAGGGTCCCATGAAATCTATGCCCCACAGATCAAATACCTCTACTTCTTGAAACACATTTAGGGGCATCTCCTGTCTCTTTGAAATATTACCTGCTCGTTGGCAGGAATCACATTGCCTTACAAACTCGTAGGCGTCTCAGAACAAGGTTGGCCAATAAAGGCCACTCTCCAGAACTTTAGCTGCCGTATGAGAGCTCGCATGGTGTCCTCCTGTAGGTAGTGCATGGCAATGACAGAGAACGCTCTCGTACTCCACCTCAGGCACACACCTACGTAGGATACCATCCCTGCATTGCTTAAGAAGAATCGGGTCATCCCAAAAATAATATCGTAAAGAATGGAAAAATCTTTTCTTCTTTTGATATGACCAATCTTCTGGGATGATCCCGCAAGCCAAATAATTCACAATCTCAGCGAACCAAGGGTCTTTAGAATTAACTTTCAAAATATGTTCATCCGGAAATGTCTCGGTGATGGGTATATGTAAATCTTTTTCATCCACCCTTTCTAACCTAGACAGATGATCCACCACAACATTTTCAATCCCAGCTTTATCCTTGATTTCGATGTCAAATTCTTGTAAGAGCAAAATCCACCTAATTAATCTAGGCTTTGCATCTTTTTTCTCCATTAAATATTTAATTGTGGCATGGTCAGTCCAAACGACTACTTTGGATCCAACTAAATATTGCCGAAATTTTTCAAAAGCGAAAACAACTGCGAGTAATTCTTTTTCAGTAGTTGTACAATTTAGTTGGGCGTCATTCAAAGTCTTTGAAGCATAGAAAATCACGGTGGGTTTATTGTCCACCCACTGCCCCAACATGGCTCCTACCGCAAAATCAGAAGCGTCATACATGAGTTCGAACGGTTTAGTCCAATCCGGCGTTTGAACAACCGGCGTAGAAATTAGTTTCTCCTTCAACACATCGAACGCATGTAGACATTTATCATTGAAATCAAATACATCGTCTTTCTCAAGCAGTTCGGATAGAGGTTTCGCGATTTTTGAAAAATCTTTTATAAACCGACGATAAAATCTGGCATGTCCCAAGAAACTCCTTACCCCTTTAACAGAATTTGGTGGGGGCAATTTGGAAATAACTTCAATTTTTACCGGATCCGCCTCTAAACCTTTGCTAGACACCTTGTGTCCTAGCACTATCTCCTCAGTCACCATCATGTGACATTTTTCCCAGTTGAGGACCAAATGTGTGTCCTCACAACGCTGTAAAACTTTGTCCATATTATAGAGACATTCGTCAAACGATGCACCATACACCGAAAAGTCATCCATAAATACCTCAAGACAGCGTTCTACCATGTCAGAAAAGATAGCGAGCATACAACGCTGAAAAGTTGCAGGTGCATTGCATAAACCAAAAGGCATTCGGCGATACGCGAAAGTCCCATAGGGACAAGTGAAAGTAGATTTCTCTTGGTCCGAAGGATCAATTAAAATCTGGTTGTACCTCGAGTACCCATCAAGAAAACAGAAGTGCGATCGGCTGGTAAGACGCTCTAGAATTTGATCGATAAAAGGTAAAGGAAAGTGATCCTTTAGCGTAGCGGCATTCAGACGGCGGTAATCAATACAAACTCACCACCCGGTTACCAATCGGGTGGTGACAGGTTCATTTAAAATATTTTGGGTGACAGTAATTCCCCCCTTTTTAGGGACTACCTGTGTGGGACTCACCCATGTCGAGTCTGATATTGCGTAAATGATACCTGCATCAAGAAGTTTAATAACCTCCTTCTTCACAACCTCCATTATGCTTGGATTGAGACGTCGTTGAGGTTGGATCACGGGCTTGGCTCCCTCCTCAAGCTGAATCTTATGCTGACACAATGTAGGGGAAATCCCCTTGATATCTGCAACGGACCACCCAAAAGCTCCCCGACGGTTCTTCAGCACTATCAACAATTTTTCCTCCTCATCCGCACTCAAATAAGCCGAAATGATCACAGGTAACTTGTCTTCCTCAGCTAGAAAGACATATTTGAGATGTGGTGGCAGCGGCTTTAATTCTAACTCCGATGGGCTGATCAGAGATGATTGAAGCGGCGGGGGAAGTTCACCTAAATCTTCATAATGCCTCGCATAGAAGCATGGAAGCATCTGAAGCATTTTGGAGCATTCCTTGAGTGATTTTCTCTGCATCCAATCATGTGTAATATTTACCAAGCAAGCCTCCAATGGTAATTCAGGATATGCATCAAAAATAGAAATTGCAATAACATCATCTACCGTAGAAGGTGGAATGTCCTCATCCTCGTCATTAGGGAACCCTACAGCTTTACACAGAGATACTACCTTGGTCTGTTCCATGATGTCCACAGCCAAAGTTTCATTGTCCACTTTGCTCATCACATGAGCCATGTCCAGAAATGGCTTCCCAAGATAGAGTGAAATATTATTATCCAGATGTTTTACCACACGGCATTGTTCCTTTGCTTTAGACGACACAGTACTAGAGGGAATGACCATCTCAAATCGGTCATCGGTTATACCCAAGGTCAAACGACCTCTCCCCATCTCTAAAATCATGTCGGTTGTATCTTGGAAAGGACGTCCAAGTAATAGCTCGTTGCCATGTTCATCCTGCATCTCCATGACTACAAAATCTGCTGGAAAAACAAATTTGTCCACTTTCACTAACACTTCTTCACAAATCCCATATGGTTTCACTACAGAGTTATCCGCCAATTGAATTGTCATGTTACTTGGCCTTGACTCCTTTAATCCCAACTTTTTGAACGTAGAAAGGGGCATTAAATTTATGCTTGCTCCCGGGTCACATAATGCTTCACCAAATTTGACTTTCTCGATATAGCACGAAATGTTATAACAACCCGGATCTTGCCTCTTTGGTGGCAATGTGCCCATGATGAAGGCACTCACCTGCTCTTTAAGCACAACTACTTCCGTGTCCGAAATTTTTCTCTTCTTCGTGATGATGTCTTTTAGAAATTTTCCGTAAGACGGAATTTTCTCAATAGCTTCCAATAGAGGGATGTTTACTGAAAGCTTCCTAAAACTGTCTAAGAACTTTTTGAATTGATCATCTACCTTCCTTGCCTTAGCACTGCTCGGATAAGGGATCGGTACCGCCTGTGCCCTTTGATGCAGTGGCACATACGGTGTCTTTTTCTGAGGTCCCTCCTCCTCTGCAATAGGGTCTTCCGTAGCCTCCACAACGGTGTCATCGACTGGTTCTGTGACTGGTGTGGGCAGCTCCCTTGTGGCTTGAACTTCAATTTCAGCTTGGGGTTTTCTTGCTTCATCGGCCCTGGGATTTAACAATTTCTTGCCACTTCTTAGCAAGTTGGCCTTAGCTTGTTGGTTCCCTCTTAGAACATTAGTATTTCCCAGGAAACCTGGATGTGCTGGCTTCTTCAAACTGGCTATCTCCGCAGCCATCTGTGCCATAGATGTCTCTATTGTCCTCATTTGAGCCCCATGGCTCTACAGTGTCTGCCTGAATTGGTTCATGAACTCCCCTTGTTGCTTTATTTGCTGACCGAAAGTAGCGATGAGTTCTTGATTTTTCTTTATAACTTGATTGAGCAGCTCTGTGCTCTTATCCTCTGCAGCTGGCTGGGGTTTAGCATCCAGATCTTGTAAGAAGTAATTTGGATCCTTCCAGGAGAACTTCTTGTCTTTCCTCCATGCATAGTCATTGTTCCTGTAACCTGGCTGCTGCCTCATGAATTTCACTTGAGCCTCGTCCTCAGACTCAGTTTCCTCCTTTGCAAGCAATTTCTTTGCGAGAAGATCCATCTTCTCATTCAGCTCCTTCATAGCTTTTGATTCACCTGCCACTCAAACTTGTTCCACATGGCCTCTTTCTCTCTCACCCTAAGATTGTTTCTTAGCCATGTTCTTTAATATCTCCCAACACCTGGTGTCCGTGTTGTTCAAAAAGAATCCTGACCCAGCTGAATCAAGGTTGCTCCTATCGTGCTCGGAGAGAGCAAAATAGAAGATCTTTACCTATGTTTCTTTATCCAGCCCGTGATGCGGGCATCGTCTTAGCATGACCTGAAACCTCTCCCAGGTCTCAGAATATGTCTCACCTGCCTGTTGGGTAAAGTTGTGGATCTTCCTGGTCATGTCGTTGGTCTTCTCAGGAGGAAAGAACCTCTCAAAGAAAACCTCCACCATATGGTCCCAGGACTCCACAAACTCATCATCTAAATTGTGTAGCCATTCTCGCGTGGCTCCTGCCAATGAACTCGGAAAAAGCTTAAGATAAAGTGCATCCTGTAGAAACCTGTCGATCTTAACCATGTCATAGTTCTCAACAAACTGACTTATGTGCACGACGGCGTCCTCATTCTTGAGCCTATGAAAAGCATTGGACTTCACTAGATTTATCAAAGCCGGATCAATCTTATATGTAGGTATGTTGATTGCTTGCTTCTTTATAGGCCCTTTTGAAGCGGATGCGGAAGAAGCCTTGATCTTCTCCCATATTGTCTGTGGCTCGTCCATCTCTTCTTGTTCAGGTTCTGACTCTGTTTCTTCTAACTGGTCTTGATTGTGGCTTTCCTCGTCTTCTGGTCCCGGCAGCGGAACCTCTGGTGCACGACCTGCGTAGTCAGTACTACGCGTCTACACCATGCACAGTACCTGCAAATAGAAAGATTAAATTTAGTACAGTGCTTGACGACTACAAATATTTAGAAAATAGATTATGAATTTTTGGAATGATAATAATAAAAAAAATAAAAAAGTGGCCTAGAGTGGCCGCTCACAGCACTTGAAGTGCCAACAAATTGCCGTATCCCCGGCAACGGTGCCAAAAACTTGACGCAAATTTACTGTGCGTAGAAACACAAGTGAACGCGTCGAGTAGTACATGCCTTTGTGAGGCCCGAGTCGAACTCAAGGATACGTGCAATCGTCGGGGACTCCTACTAACTACTCGCGATCAGCTAAACTGATTAACAAGTTGAGAGTTGTTGTAGAAATTTAAAAAAAATGAAACAAGCAATCGATTAAATGTTGGTTTAATCAATTCAAAAGGAGATCTTTAGGATTGCGGTTTCACCGCGGGTTTTCATTGTATTAAATTCTATATAGCTACTCAATTTTATCTCTCTATCCGGGTAGTGGCCTGAAATCAGAATTGCCCACTGTCATGGTACAATTCACTACCTATGTCTAGGTCGGTTCCACCGTCGTAGTAACCTATACCCTAAACTAGGTGCATTATGAACGATCTCTCAGTATCCACCATTAATTTTACACCACCTTGTTCAAGGGATTTGTCAATTAATGTGAATTCCGTCTCTTTTCAGCCGTTAATTCTTCTTTCAAAGCAATTAAAGGCATTAGATTATCATTAGGGTGATCAAGCCTAACAATATATTTAGAAAACGAAATTATACCACGGATTTAAGAGATAAAATATAAATTATTATTATAAAATTGTCATACAATGAATTCCCGGGCTACTCCCAGTCCTAAAGACAAAGGGGATTAGCCCTGCATGTTCATCTCAAGCAAGTACATGGTAGAGATAGGGGAAATCATATGAAAAACGTGAAATGAGAGGTGAAACCCCTGAACAGAGAAGAA
Source organism: Alisma plantago-aquatica (assembly GCA_963693085.1). NCBI lineage: Eukaryota > Viridiplantae > Streptophyta > Magnoliopsida > Alismatales > Alismataceae > Alisma > Alisma plantago-aquatica. Next base: position 25,174,023 of record OY856412.1, on the reverse strand, counting down.
CCGGTTGAGCCTCGGCGTAGAACACGTGCTCTCCCGCCTTTCGGTGGTGGAATCTGTCTTCTTCGGTGTCCGAATCAACTGGTATGAGCTTCTGGCCTCCGTTCTCCTCTCTACTCCTCCTCGGTTCTTGTGTAATGGCTCATCCCCTCCCCCCACGTCTGGGCGGCCGTCATTAGGTATATCTCCCTCATTAGGTCGCTAATTAACCACGGCCGTCCGATTAAGATCATTCCAACGCAAACGCATATCTTACGGTGTCGATACCATCGACGCGAGTCGATGGTATCGACCCAGTGTGGTAGCGGCCGGCTACAAATCCTTTCTCTGTCGCGCTTGACATCATCTCGATACCATCGACGCGGGTCGATGATATCGACTTCCTTTAGGCGTCGGTTTTTGCAAGATTCCGACACTATATCCTCCGTGCGTCGATGGTATCGACTTGGTGTCGATACTATCGACTGCTTTCTCGTCAGTAACCTGATGGTAGCTCGATACCATCGACAGCCCTGTCACTAGTATCGACGCTTTGCTGATACTCACGACTGGCAACCTGTGGTCCGGTCGATAGTATCGACTTCCGTCGATGGTGTCGACGGAAGAAAATACTTGTTTTCCCTGAAATTCAAACACGAAACCACATAAATTCACACAAATAATAATATTTTGACAATTAATGCTCAAAATGATGAAATAAAGGGGATTTGACATAAAATAGTAGCAAAGACCAAAGTGGATGAATTATGCAACATTAACCATAAAAAATGACTAATAAAAGCATAAAACTCATATCAAATAGGTTTATAAATGTGACTCAAAATCATCGCATCACGTGTACCACATGTAATCTTTTGTTTAGGTTGTGGTTATGCTCTTATAGATCCAGGATAGTTGAGAGTTGTGTGGCGAGCTGATGTACGTGTGGACCTATTGTCTTTAGATCATGTAGTTTAGTGGTAGTACGTGTATATGTATAAGTTTGTTGTTCAATATGTAATATCAAATGTTGTAACAATTCATGTTGTAATTATATGTTGAATGGTGAACATATGTTGTATGGTTTTATTATTGTTCATGTGCATGTGCTACTGACTGTTGTTCCTTCTGACTCCCTTGATTTTCTTCTTCTTAGCCTAGTGTGGGGTGTTTGAATTGGGATTCTCACTGAGGCGATGGTTTCAATTTGGACGTCATACATCAGATTAAGTTTTAGAAAATCTGGGGATGTCACAGTATCAACCATGCGGCTATGATAACCACCAATTAAAATATTCAGTTTATGATCATATTAAGGAGGTTATTCCATCATATACAAATGTTAAATATGAATACTCATCTTTATCTATTTTCATTAGAGTTAGGTTCAACATGATAAATTATATCATTGTTACTAATCAACACTTATACCCAAACCCTAACTCACGACATCCCCATTAGATCATGGATGCATAAGGTGAAGCATCACCATCACATTCCATCCTCTTCTCAAGTATGAACCAAAACATAAATCAAGGTGTAACCGTCGGTTTATAGCATACTAGGGTTTCAACAACAATAAGAGAGTACTCCACGATTGTATTAGTCATTCAAGGACTATTCATATCCAATTACCATAATTTAGTTATATTAAAGCTAGGTATAACAAGCTATACCCCATTATGGTTATATATCCACATAATATGGTTATCATCCCTTCTATTCATATGAGTGAATAGGTAAGACTACCTTATTAAGGGTAACCATCCATTTGTTCCATCATAATTCAACCCATATCACCATACCACAATGTCACCTAGAACCATTGGATGTTTAAAAGGTAAGACCATTGGTTGTTTACATAAGTAACCACCTTGGATAAAACACCTATGAAGTCCTTGATTTGTTCTCTAGAAAGAGTCACCATCTAACCCTAGACATCCCTTGATTAACAACACAAAAAGTTCCATTGAGAGTAGGATAAAACCCACAATCGACTGTTCATTTAAAACAAGCCATCCATTGTCAACAAGTAAGCTCCTTAAGTTGATCATATAAAGGAAACCCTCTAAATCACATTATTAGGACAAACATATTACATTATCCATCATTCCACTTTATTGGAGGAATAAACATTACATCTTGACCATTGGGTCAAGTTCATATGTTAAAACCATCAATTTTAGTATCGGTCTGACCGTTGCATCAAGTGACCCAAGAAACCATTGGTCTAAGGCTTAATTGATGCTACAACTATATTATTAACTCACCATAGGTTGTAGAGACCTGATCCACTATCATTAGTGACCATTAAGTCACCATAGGTTGTTAGATCAGCACTATATTCATTAATCAACATCAAATATTAAGCTAATTTCATCATTAATTGATAACATTATTAGTGTACTTAATGGTTGATCATTAAACTTCTAATTGATCCAAAACCTGACCTAAGGGGTTGACCATAGGTTGTCACCATCATATGATACATTTGATCCCGCCCATCAGTTGTCATGAAGACAATACTATAGGGTTGTTGCAATGGTACCATCATCGGGTCATGGGTTTATAGAAGAAATCATCTTTAAACCCTAAAATTGACCATTGGTTGATAGGTGCTTAGCACCATAAGTTGCCAAAAAAACTTGATCCAAGTCATATTATACCTTAGGAATAACGTAAATATGATCACAGGTTCATCTAGAACTGAAATCATAATAGGGAACATTATAAAAATTGAAGTCCAAGTCAAGCATAGCTTTTTCGTGTGTGGATAATCATTTTCTAGCAAGAACATGAGCTAGCAAGCTTATGGTAAGCAATAAACGTGGAGCAAGTTATAAAACTTGCCTATAATGAGAATCTGATATCCCAAACATAAGAAAACTCGAGCAGTTAGGGTAGAAAATTTAAGTATAAGATATGACTCGTCCATCTAGCACCTTTCTTAATCAAATGAGCAAACACTAAGCATAAGGAGCAAGAAAGGTAGGGTTTTAGAGCTGTAGAGCAATTTCTACCATGGAACATCAAGGTTCCGACCTAGAGAAAGGTAGGAGGAAGGATAACAAAGAAATAAATGGAAGAAAGAAGGGGATGCTTACTCTTTTAGGTCAAGATCACTGGAAGGAAGCTTTTTAAATCCTAAAAGGAAGTCAATTGCAACCCTAGATTCTTTTTCCAAGAAGGTCCCCTCTTTCTTCTTCCTTGGACAGGAAATTCACAGAATCATAGAGGGAGAACGAGGTTTGTATAATGAGGAAAGTGGGGGAGAGAAAATGGCTCATTTTGGTCCTTAGGGATAAGTATATGAAACTTTAAGATAAAGAAAAAAAAAGTTGAAGTTCTAGTATCTTTCCAAGTATCCATGGCCTTAAACTATTAAGAATATACAATCACACAAAAAAGAATATATCCCACCATCCATAGAGACATGCTTATCCCTCGTTTCTTGAATTTCCAAGCAAAACAAATAATTCGTTAGTTGATAGCTACTAAAGGTAGATCATTCATAAAGGGGTAAACCCTAAAATACCCTTAGAGATAACATGGTGCGCTCCCGCTAGAGGCTTGCAACGAGTGCAATCCACAAGGTCGGGAGGCACGGGATGAGATGGGATCTTTAGCTTTCGAAATTTGTAAGGTCCCGGGCTAACTACCTACTTCTACTAAGACAATATACCTGCAAGCGCACGGGGTCTTGTCGTAGTACAGGTAAGGCGGTAAGTACGGGGTCGAACCTCGGAGATAGAGGGGGCACTAGAGTTAGAGAGGGTGAGCTATGTTCCTAGTGCGGAGAGTAGGGTTTTTAGGGTTTGAAGGTTTGTTTGGTTGATTATGCTAAGTGAGCGAGTAAGGAAAGACAAAATGACACTAAGTTATCAAACAACTAAATTAGCAATTTAAGTTAACAAACTATCTAAACAAGAGCAGGAACGAACTACGCTAGACTAAACAAGCAACTAGCAATTAAGAAACTACACTAAGCACTAATAAGAGCAAAGGCATGGATTAACACTAGCGAGCAAAACTAGGCAAAAGACTACACTAACTAAAGCAATTGAACTAAGCTAGCATTAACAAGCAAAGCAGGTAATTGGGGTTTTAAACAATTAGATGAGGGAGGTGGGCCGTTTGGGAATGTGACCTTAACATCAGTTGGGGGAAGTCACCATAATAAGCAATTAGCATATCTCATTCTAGATTACCAAACCAAACAACGAGGTAGGTGCTATGAGAATTTACCCTAAGCTACTAATTGGAGAACTAGGGCTAGGTGTAATTCTCATAGGACATACCAAGTCTAGGTCTCTAGGATAAGTGGTATTAGTCAATTGAGGACCAAGGGTGAGGATGGGAGTAGAGATGAGGATATTTGACCTCATGCCACTAGCCACCTCAGCCTTTAGGAAATCCTAGGCAATTGAGCTAATCACACTTATACTAGTCACTTAGAACTCACATTTGTATGTAGGAAGGAGGTGATTATGTAGGAAGATAGGGGGCTAGCTAGGGATCCGAATTAGGGACCTAGGAGCCAATCCTATGATAGCTACATAGAGACCAAAACATCCTAGGGACAAATGTTTTCAAACACCACAAGGCAAGCAATTAATGTAATTAAACAACAACCACAAGCACAAGTAATGGGAAATGAGATAAAAGCAAAGGCAATCATCATAGAAATGAAATATGTTCATTACAAATTATATTCCCCCAACATGGTATCAAAGTCACATTTTTGTCCCAAACAGCCCACCCAAGGGGGCTTAGCTACACATAATCAAACTAGGAACAAAAGAAAGGGGTAGAAGAAGGGAAAACGCCATGAAGCTCGATGTAGTTGACTCCTTCTTCACCTCCAAGCAGCTGCAGCCATCCTCACTCCTCCAATGATGCAAAGATGCATGAAAATGGCGGGGATTATGGATAGAAACCTAGAGAAACTAGGTTTCTATGGTGGAAATGAGTGGAAAGTGGATGGAAATGGGGTGGATTGCAAGGAAATGGATGGATTGGAGTAATGGAAGCAAAGGAGCTGCTAGGGTGCGGCTAGGGGTTCTCTAGAGGTGCCTCCCCGAGCCCTAGAAGCATCTATTGCTTATATAGGAGCTAGGGTTAAGTGGGGGTAGAATGGGAAAAGTAGTGGAAAAATGCATAGGGTAGGTGGTCACCACGGTCGTGGTGAATGTGCCACGGCCGTGGTGGGGGTAGTGGTGGACGACCGTGGGGTGGTGAACACGGTCGTGGGGTGAAGGTGGTGGTGAAAAAGCAAAGTAGGGTGGTGGCCACGGCCGTGGCAGAGTGCCACGGTCGTGGTGGGTTAGGGTGCACCACGGCCGTGTTGGGTAACACGGCCGTTTTGGAGGAGTCAGGCTGACCGTGGGGAGGGACCACGGGCGTTTTGCTCGTCATTGGCCACGGTCGTGGCCGGGTGGCCACGGTCGTGGGCGAACTCTAAATTCTCCTGTTGCGACCTGTTGACTTTGGCAATAAAGCCACAACCGTGGCCTTGGGGCCACGGCCGTGTTCTCTTCTCTTGACCACGACCGTGCTGATGGCCACGGTCGTGTTGCCTTCATTGGCCACGGTCGTGGCTGGGTGGCCACGGTCGTGGGCGAACTTTAAATTCTCCTGTTGCGACCTGTTGAGCTTTGGCAATAAAGCCACGGCCGTGGCCTTGGGGCCACGACCGTGGTGAGGCTTGACTTCTTTAATTCTCTTCTAACTTTGTCAATTTCGGATGTCTTTGCTCGGGGATGAGTCTTGGCTACTGGAGATAGGTTGAGGGAGACTTTGGGGCCTTCTTTGGGTCCCTCTCTCCCCCTCGTCCATCTAAGAAAGGTCCAAGTACCTGAAAAACAGTGCAAAGAACATCCATAAGCGTATTTGCAATGATAATCATATTGGGGAGAAATACTTGTAATCTAACATGTTTAGATACAATTTAAACACAAAATGGCACAGGATGGAGCCCTAAAATAGGGCTGCATCACCACCCCAAACTTACAACATACTTGTCCTCAAGTATGCTCCAACTTAATCTCCCTTCTCAGTTCTTTTCAACAAAAACAAACGACAAATGCAAAGCAGCAGAAGATTATTGAATATATGGTCTTGGAAATGACTAAGTGCATGTGTCTCACATCTCTCCTCTCCTTCTTTCACTATCCAATCATGAACTGAGCACTGAGCGTACAAACTTCAAATATAAAGCATAGAAACACAAGTTGTCCATATGTCTTTTATGTTATTCCGGGTAAACCGTTTCATGTTGGTGTTAATCACGGGTGACTAGGAGTGTTGTTTCACTTTCATGTATTTGGTCTTATGTTTCAAACCACACTAGATGATCCACTTGGCTGTAGAAAGGGTAAGGTGAGCTAGATTTGATGTTTTCTAGCCCAATGGGTGTAAAAGGAGAAGAAAGGATTGCGTAAAGATTTGGAGTGCTTTTACACTCTCTTCTTTGCTTTCTTTGAATGCTCTTAAACAGGAGCATCCTTTTATTTTCTTTTTGCTTTTCTTTTCTTTTTCTTTGCCCTTGGTGTAGATAGGGCATATGGTGGATGGAGTGAAGCGGGGAGATAAAGGTGTGACGACCCCAAACTTTTGGAGGTGGCCACGGCTAATATGTGCACTTTGGCATCTTTTTATGAGGCGGAGGGGTATGAAGATGATGAAGAAGTGGTTGGATCAAAGAGGGGTCAACAGTGTAGTTTTCAACATACGATTCCCTGCATGAAAGCTAATTCAACACTTCACCAAGTAATATCACACCACATGATAGAATTAACACAAAATTCATATTTCTACCAAGTGATTCCATTGGCTTTAAGTGTTTGTCGCTTGCTCAATTCATGATTCAACCGAGGCGTTCACAGACTTAAGAGATGTGGTTCACATGTAAAAAAAATCACAACCAAGACCATCTATCAATAAGATCTAGGAATGTAGCATGCATTTGTCACAAGAGTAACCCTTTTCATTTCAAACATTGGAGATTAAGTCGAAACATCCTTTTAGAGCAAGAATATTTAAATCTGGGCAAAATTGGCCAAAATGGTGCCAATTTGCATTAAATCACATCTAAACCTACTTTAGGGTAAATTTTGCATTAAATCACATCATAGTATGGGTGGAACCAATGAGAGTGCCTCCACATTCGCGTCGGGTGCAGTAGCGATCCGGGTGCAGTTAGCATTCCTTAGTGGTGCTTGGGCGGCCATTTCTTCAGAGTGTCCTTTATCTTTGATAGATCCCTCAAGTATCGGGACTTTGCTTCCAACCTCTTTCACTTTCTTTTCCCTTTTTCCAAAACCTTGAGCAGTTTCTTCACCCCATATGATAGTGATCATACTCACTTGCTCATGTGAAGAAGGGGGAGCTTGTGAGGATGGAGGTGGTGGTGGTCTTTGTTGGGGAGGATTAGGATTTTGGAGTATGCAAGTTGGTTGTGGTGGAGGTGGAGGTGGAGGTTGGTAAGTATGTGGAGGTGGTGGTGGGTATTGGTAGTTTGGCGGGGGTTGGTGAGATGGCGGAGCATATGGGTGTGGTGGTCCTTGATATTGTGGAAGTGAGGTTGCTTGGCCACGTGGTGGAATGTATGCGGCTTGGGTGGTGTTCACATAACTACCATCGCTGTTAGGATTGGTTATAGGTTGAGATGGTAGTCTCCCCTCTTCACGACGAGCAAGTGAAATAGAAATTTGATCGAGCCTTTGCTCAAGACGGCTGATGTTTTGTCCTTGAGAAGACACCTCTCTCTTTACCTCATCTAGATTCCTCAATCTTCCAAGTACTTCCTCTTCGAACTTTGAATAGTAGCGTGGCTTCTGCTGTCCCTGCCCTTGTCCATCTTCATTATGTTGTTTCCACGAGAAATTTGGATGGTTCCTCCACTCGGGAGTGTAGGATTGGGACATCGGGCCCTGGTTGTTGCGGCCACCAAAGGAATGTAAGGCGTTAACTTCCTCATCGACAGTCTCCACAGCCATTGCGGGTTGACTAGAAGAGCCACCCACTTGATTCTTCATCATTTGCATCATATCTGCCATCATTTTCATCATGTCGGGGTTGGCGGTGTTGCGTGCGGGAGCCACGGAGGAGGGTGGGGAGGTGTAGTCCCAGCCGCAATGCCCCCCTTTTGTGGAAGCTCGGTGGCGAGAGTTCTCGGCTAGATGCTCAAACAGTGGCCATGAGTCCTCGGGTGGCTTGGCCATGAACGTGCCCCCACAAGAAGAATCGACGTTGTTTTGACTCTGCTCCTCGAGCCCAGTGTAAAAGGCCTGCACTAGCTGCCAAAGAGGGACCTCATGATGAGGGCAGTCGCGAAGTAGCTTCTGGAACCGCTCCCATGCCTCATGGAAGGGTTCGTTCTCTTTTTGGGCGAAGGACGTGATGCACCTTCTCATGTAGGATAACTTGGCTATCGGAAAGAACTTCTTCAGAAACTCATTCTTCACTTCGTTCCATGTGACGAGCTCTGGCCTCGAGACGTACCATTCCTTGGCTTTCTCCTTGAGGGAGAAAGGGAAGAGAGTCCTCCGGATTGAGTCGTCGGTGGCAGCAGGAGTGCGGAAGGTAGAGCATGTCTCCAAGAATGCGTCTATATGGTGATACGGATTTTCCTTCTCAAACCCGTAGTACGTGGGGAGAAGCCCCAAGAGTGCCGGTGGGATGGAAAACTGCTGCCCGGGCATCTGATCAACTAGCGTGGCGATGGGGGAATTGTAGTTCCCCGGCGTGAAATACTCATGAAGAGGGCGGTGCGGTGGCGGAGGTGGAACATCTGGTGGTGGGTTGTTCTCGGCCATCACGGCTTCTCGATGTAAGTTGCGGCGAGCTTGACGCCTTCTCCTCCCAATCTCGGGGTCGTAAACCACCAAGTCGGTGCAGGTCGAGCGCGTGCTACGCATGCACAGCTGTCACCTGCGCAAAGCACAAACAAACAACAAGGAACCAAGTTAGCACACCAATATGCAAAAGTAAGGCAAAGAATAAACAATAGCAATGGTGAGGGCAAAAGGAAAGGCTAAGCTACACTATCTAACTAGGCCGAGCGCCTCTATCCCCGGCAACGGTGCCAGAAAGCTTGGTGCGCTCCCGCTAGAGGCTTGCAACGAGTGCAATCCACGAGGTCGGGAGGCACGGGATGAGATGGGATCTTTAGCTTTCGAAATTTGTAAGGTCCCGGGCTAACTACCTACTTCTACTAAGACAATATACCCGCAAGCGCACGGGGTCTTGTCGTAGTACAGGTAAGGCGGTAAGTACGGGGTCGAACCTCGGAGATAGAGGGGGCACTAGAGTTAGAGAGGGTGAGCTATGTTCCTAGTGCGGAGAGTAGGGTTTTTAGGGTTTGAAGGTTTGTTTGGTTGATTATGCTAAGTGAGCGAGTAAGGAAAGACAAAATGACACTAAGTTATCAAACAACTAAATTAGCAATTTAAGTTAACAAACTATCTAAACAAGAGCAGGAACGAACTACGCTAGACTAAACAAGCAACTGGCAATTAAGAAACTACACTAAGCACTAATAAGAGCAAAGGCCTGGATTAACACTAGCGAGCAAAACTAGGCAAAAGACTACACTAACTAAAGCAATTGAACTAAGCTAGCATTAACAAGCAAAGTAGGTAATTGGGGTTTTAAACAATTAGATGAGGGAGGTGGGCCGTTTGGGAATGTGACCTTAACATCAGTTGGGGGAAGTCACCATAATAAGCAATTAGCATATCTCATTCTAGATTACCAAACCAAACAACGAGGTAGGTGCTATGAGAATTTACCCTAAGCTACTAATTGGAGAACTAGGGCTAGGTGTAATTCTCATAGGACATACCAAGTCTAGGTCTCTAGGATAAGTGGTATTAGTCAATTGAGGACCAAGGGTGAGGATGGGAGTAGAGATGAGGATATTTGACCTCATGCCACTAGCCACCTCAGCCTTTAGGAAATCCTAGGCAATTGAGCTAATCACACTTATACTAGTCACTTAGAACTCACATTTGTATGTAGGAAGGAGGTGATTATGTAGGAAGATAGGGGGCTAGCTAGGGATCCGAATTAGGGACCTAGGAGCCAATCCTATGATAGCTACATAGAGACCAAAACATCCTAGGGACAAATGTTTTCAAACACCACAAGGCAAGCAATTAATGTAATTAAACAACAACCACAAGCACAAGTAATGGGAAATGAGATAAAAGCAAAGGCAATCATCATAGAAATGAAATATGTTCATTACAAATTATATTCCCCCAACATGGTATCAAAGTCACATTTTTGTCCCAAACAGCCCACCCAAGGGGGCTTAGCTACACATAATCAAACTAGGAACAAAAGAAAGGGGTAGAAGAAGGGAAAACGCCATGAAGCTCGATGTAGTTGACTCCTTCTTCACCTCCAAGCAGCTGCAGCCGTCCTCACTCCTCCAATGATGCAAAGGTGCATGAAAATGGCGGGGATTATGGATAGAAACCTAGAGAAACTAGGTTTCTATGGTGGAAATGAGTGGAAAGTGGATGGAAATGGGGTGGATTGCAAGGAAATGGATGGATTGGAGTAATGGAAGCAAAGGAGCTGCTAGGGTGCGGCTAGGGGTGCTCTAGAGGTGCCTCCCCGAGCCCTAGAAGCATCTATTGCTTATATAGGAGCTAGGGTTAAGTGGGGGTAGAATGGGAAAAGCAGTGGAAAAATGCATTGGGTAGGTGGTCACCACGGTCGTGGTGAATGTGCCACGGCCGTGGTGGGGGTAGTGGTGGACGACCGTGGGGTGGTGAACACGGTCGTGGGGTGAAGGTGGTGGTGAAAAAGCAAAGTAGGGTGGTGGCCACGGCCGTGGCAGAGTGCCACGGTCGTGGTGGGTTAGGGTGCACCACGGCCGTGTTGGGTAACACGGCCATTTTGGAGGAGTCAGGCTGACCGTGGGGAGGGACCATGGGCGTTTTGCTCGTCATTGGCCACGGTCGTGGCCGGGTGGCCACGGTCGTGGGCGAACTCTAAATTCTCCTGTTGTGACCTGTTGACTTTGGCAATAAAGCCACGACCGTGGCCTTGGGGCCACGGCCGTGTTCTCTTCTCTTGACCACGACCGTGCTGATGGCCACGGTCGTGTTGCCTTCATTGGCCACGGTCGTGGCTGGGTGGCCACGGTCGTGGGCGAACTTTAAATTCTCCTGTTGCGACCTGTTGAGCTTTGGCAATAAAGCCACGGCCGTGGCCTTGGGGCCACGACCGTGGTGAGGCTTGACTTCTTTAATTCTCTTCTAACTTTGTCAATTTCGGATGTCTTTGCTCGGGGATGAGTCTTGGCTACTGGAGATAGGTTGAGGGAGACTTTGGGGCCTTCTTTGGGTCCCTCTCTCCCCCTCGTCCATCTAAGAAAGGTCCAAGTACCTGAAAAACAGTGCAAAGAACATCCATAAGCGTATTTGCAATGATAATCATATTGGGGAGAAATACTTGTAATCTAACATGTTTAGATGCAATTTAAACACAAAATGGCACAGGATGGAGCCCTAAAATAGGGCTGCATCAAAACACCTTCAAACAAAGGGGTAAACCCTAAAATACCCTTAGAGAAAACACCTTCAAACCAAGGATTAAATAGGTGCCCCATGGCTCAACAATCTAAAGAATAATGAGAGAATATCCAATTAACATAATGCAAGTGATAAATTGCAAAGAAAACCTCTCAATTGGGTAAATTTCATAAAAGTCCAAAATGTGTATAAAATTGCATAACTTGCTCAAATAGTGTCCAAATTGGACCAAATTTGAAACTTAAGCTTTTATTGTGGTTTCAAAGCATATAAAAAGGTTGTATTAGGGTTATAAAATTTAATTATGATAATTAAGCTTATTTAACTCATTAAGCAAGTTTAGGGACCTTACATTATGACTGATGGACCAAGCCTTCAGATAATTGGGCAAGGTTGAATGTTGACACTACAAAAGATAAAAGGAAGGGCTCATTCTCTATCATCTTTTTGTCAGGAACTCTAATGGTTGATGAATTAAAGGATTTATAAGAAAATGAAGATTGTTAACTAATTATAGGGGGAATTGAAAGCCATGATCCAAGGCATTCATGCCATCATGAACATCTAGGAACATGTTCTTGATGAATCCCTTGATTGTGTCTTCATCTTGTGTCATTTTTTCCATTATTCACATCTAGATGTTTCATAATACATGTTTTCCCCCCAATAATTGGTTTTACAGTGAAATGCATATATGGATGTTTTTTGCATGATTTCTAGGTACTTTGACCACACTATGGATGAAAGTGGAAGAAGGAGGAGGATCCTAGGGTTATTTCACCCTTGGAGGAGCCCAAAGTGAGCCCTAGAGATGCTCCTGCCTACCCTAAGTGGCAAAAGATCAAAACAAGGCAAAGAACACCATGGTGAGCAAATTGAAAACCAAAGTGCAAGAAAATACCACTAAAATGGACGAGTACATTAGAATATTCATGCCACCAATTGCAAATTCACAATGGAAATTAACATTTGAAGCAATCCCAAGAATCTCAAGTAGAAAGGTCATTCTGGCCAGAATGGTCATTCCATGAAGCACCCAGCATGGCCATGCCATCCAAAATGGCCATGCCTAACATCCCCAAAGATGCATGTGCTCAAGAAAATGACCATGTTCCAAGATCTTCAAAATAGTTGTATTGCTAAGCATGACCATTCTACCTAACAACCACCATGGTCGTGCTACCTAGGACCACCATGCTACTAGAACGCAAAACCCAAAATCACCTGATTATTTTGCATTTCCACCAAGGTCTTTCTCTGCAACCATGAATGTTCTCATATTTATCCACCACAAGTGATTTTCCTAGAATAGTTGTGCTACCAACCTAACCTGACTACTTCCCTATCATCATTTTACCTAATTCCCCCCACTTAACCTTCTGCTTCCCAAGTCCCTATATAATCATTGGTTGTGGTTTGGAGCACAAGGTTAGCTCTCCCAAGCATGCATTGAGCCACCTATTCACTCCCACCTACTTTCCACTACCATTCCACTTTCCCTGCCTCAAAACCCTATTTTCCTAAGATTTTAACCATTTTCCTTCCACATTTTGTGCCATTTATTCCCCTTGGAGAAGTCTGTCAAGCTTGAATCAACTAAAGGTGAGTATTCTAACTCCTTCACCCACATCCACGAAGTTTCTTCTTTCTTCTCCCCTTTCTTTTACATTTTCTTTGATCATGTCTAGTAAGTCCCCTTTGTGGGTTATTTGAGGTGTAAAAATGTGACTTTGATACCATGTTAAGGGAATACCTTTGTAAAGTTTGTGATTTCATTTTTGAATGGTTATATTCTACTTCTATCTTATTTACCATCTTTTCTTATCTATATGTTGCTTGATAACACCTAGTTAGTAGAGGAAATGGGTGATATGTGGCTGATTTGGGATTTTGCTCATAGGTCCAACTAGTGATCTTTAGCTTGTTATCCCTCTTCCTACCTATATATCCACTCCCTACCCTAGGTTAGAGTTCTAGTATCTAGTTTGGTGAGTGTGAGTGCAAATATCTTGGAGCTATTCAAAGACTAGATGGGAGATGACATGAGGTGCAAAACCCTAATTTTCACCCCCCATTACTAACCTAGCCCCTATTTCCCTAAGAGATTTCTTCCTAGAAACCTAAACTTGTTAGGTCATGGTTGAATTCCACCTAAACCCTAGTTAGTTGAGCCTAGCAAGGTCGTATAGGGGGTGTGATAGCTAGGGACTAGTTCCCCTATACACACCATATTCTATCCATGGCCAACTAGTAATTTAGGGCAATTTACTATCACATAACTTTCTTATTTGGATTCATAAATTGAATGAATAAATTACATTTGCATGCTATGAACCCCCAACCTTATTGATTCTCATATTTACTACAAATGATCTACATTTTGCATTAATTGTTTTAAACTCTAATTGTTCATCTTAGGTAGTGTTAACTTAGTTAGTTTCTTTGCTAGTTAACTTAGTCACTTGCATTTCTGATGTTTTTTTGTGTTTACATATGCATTGTGCATGTTTGTTAGTACTTTCTAGAATGGTTAGCATTAGTTAGTCTCTTGTTCTAGTCTTTGTTAGTTAATTGCTAGTGTAGTTCTTTGTTGTCCTATTTGCATAATTGCTAGTCTGGTGTTTCCTCTTGCCTTATTTAGATAGGTGTCTTCTAGTTTGCTAATTAAGATTGTTCTTGTAGTGTAGTGCTTAGTGTTTTCATCTTGTTGCTTGTTCGAATATAATTTCTTTCTTTTCTTAACTAATTAGCCTAACTATCTAGGGTTAGCGCATGTTTAATTCTTATAACATTCAATTAACTGCTTGAATCACCTTAATTTAACTCAAAATCTAAACTAAACATGAAAACCCCTACTCTCCACATTAGGAACCTAGCCTAAACAAATATAACTCTATTGCTCCCTCTTTCCCTTAGGTTCGACCCCAACTTGTCATTCCTATATTGCTCTAGAGCTTGTGTGCTTGCAGATTTCTATAAGAGTGTGTCTAAATAGGGTTAGAAATATCAAAAGACCCAGGTGTGCTTGAGGCGCATCTAGACACGTCTTAGTATTTGGCACCTAAATATAGCTCTAGTGCTCGAGATCCTTTCTCGTGAAAAACTGTGGACATTAGGACAACAAGAAAGCTCAAGACCTTGTATGTGTCTCTATCCAATGTGCATGTACATGTGTCAATAGTTTTACATCATTTCAACGTGATTGATATGCAATACATAGCTTCATCAAACGAGCCTCAATAGAGCATATATTGTTGGACGACTTAATATATGCATGTCCAATTTGTCTAAGTTGAGAGTAAATCCAAGTTTCATTTGTTTCATGGTGTCAAATTACAACACTTATATTTAAAAAATCACAAATAATCTTCCATCAAATGAAAGTAATACTCTAATTATTTGAAAGAATCCACCCTCCTCTTAGTATGCTAGTAGATTGTAATAAATGATATTGGTTTGAAGCTAAATCAAATGGAACCAAACCACAATGTTACAATCTGATTAAGCTAAATCAAATGGAACCAAACCACAATGTTACAATCTGATTAGGTCTGGTCTATACTTAACAAAAATCTGGTCTAAATTTCTTAAACCGACGAGTATGATCTATTGTTTGGTTTTAGATCTAATCAAAAGTAGACCAGACCAAACAAAACCCTACCAAAGATGTGCTCCTCAAGTACCCGGCCCCGCGCTATCAGGAAAAGCAATATAGTTTTTCCTTCTTCTTTTTTAAGCAGAAGAAAGAACTCCGCGCTATCACGAAAAGGTTATATATAGTACCTTGGGCTTCCGCACTATCTCAAATGGGATAGTTTGATTAAATATAGCCAAGTGTAATTGTGTGAATTTGTAATGTGAAAATATACACAAACATATATTTTGTCATCCAATCCAATTATATCCTACCAAACAGTACTAAGTACTGTAGCACCTTAGAATTCTGACTCAGAACTCCCAACTCATTAGCAGAAAATCATTAAATTTCTTTTCGATAAGATATTGATTGTATTATTATATATGCAGATATTATAGCTATGAAATCAGACCGAAAGTGACGATATGGATTATTTCTTTTTATTTATAGAAAAACACTAAGAGTACTAGACATCAATCAACTCAACCGATGATCACCAATCTGAAGTGGCCTTTTGTAAGGACGGCACCTGACTTCCTTTCGCGTGGAAACAGTGGACAGAAGGACAACAAGGCAACTCAAAACCTTGTCGTTCATCCAACACGCCCCTGGTTTTGTCAACGACTTTACGTCATTGTAACGGGATATGTATGAACCACACACATTTAGTCAAACGAGCATCGATGGTGTCTATATATGACATGCACGGCTTAACATTTCTTACAAACAGACATGCGGAGTACATTGACGGACTTTATGGGTTGGATGGATTGGGGACACCTCTTGTGGTTTTTAGCCGGCTGTTAATGGGTTGGATTCCTTTACTGGTTCAACTTTGACTTAACCATACCGTGCCATATATATCAGGTTACCGTCCATGTGTTCCACCTCAAGTAAACGATCCTTTTCCGCGTGGCTGATAACTTGCGCCCCACGCAGTTTAAAGGCCCACCTCAACACAATGAACAAGTGTGCTGTAATTTGGATATACTATAACTACAATTTTGCTTTATGATGAACATTGGATAGTCAGCAGTAGACGTTCTCATTATTGCTTGGAGTCGTACGTCAAGAACAAGAATAATGCTTGCTGATGTCGTTGCCTTTCTTACTGCTGTCGTCGTTGATGTTTCTGAAAACAACTAGATCCTCGGTTCTAGAGGCTCCGTAGAATTCAAGTAGATCTTGCTAACTAATACGGAGAAGCGACATCCTCTGGCGACTTCCGACTTAGAACTCTATCAACTCTACTCGGTCTAGTCATTAGTAGGAAATTAAACAGTAGCACGCATCTACCCAGCCGGGCAATCTCCAATCTGTAGTGGCCTTCTGTAGGGACGCGTGACGCTTGACCTCCTTACCGCTCGGGTTCCTTTCTTGTGGAAACATTGTAATGCAGCTCAAAACCTTGTCGTCATCTCCGTCTAACACGTCTCTGCCAAGTGCCAACGGTGACGGCTTTACGTCTCTTAAACAGAATGATGTCTTTCCTATAGATGGAAGTACATTGATGGTGTTTGTGAATTGTGACTGAATGCTTCTTGAGTTTCTTTTATTGGTTGGAGTTTGACTTTGAGTTTTCAGTTTGCCCTCCCGTATTTCCACCTACCGGTTTCCATGACTGATAGAGTAAACAAAACAAACTCCGTTCCATCCTTTCTTTTCATCGCATTACTTGCGCCCCACGCAGTACAGAGTCCCGCCTCACCACATTGAACAAGTGAACCAGACCCACGGCAGCTGCTGGCTCACACGCCCCCATCTGGGTTTAGGATAGAATCACAATATAATATACATTTGGAACCTCGGTGGCTAGTACGAGCAGTTGTAAGCAACGACGAAGACAACATACACCTCTTACCCATTAAACTGAGAATATAACCATGCTGAGAATATGACCATGCTAAGAATATAACCATGCTTACTCATCAAACTTGACTTTGAGAAATTGTTTGACAATGTCAATTGGGATTTCAAGATCATGTACCACAAAGAATATTGTTCTGTAAATGGAATAAATGGATTGATCATGCCTTTGACACTCTTCGGTGCTTAAAAATGGATCGCCCTTTAGATACTTCAAATGTACCAATGGACGATCTGCTTTCGCCATATATGTTTGTTAGCATCATTTATATCCACTATAGCCTCCATGTTTAGGCTGAGGGTTAAAAATATGATTCATCTCCTATAAAGAATCTACACAACAAAAACATAAAATACAACTTGTAGATGATGTCATCAACTTCATCCAACATGATGATGATAATTATATCAACATTGTTAGAATCTTCAACATTTTCAACACCTTTTGGGACTCAAAATAATTTTTAAAAAATATATCCTTCCTAGAATATACATTAATGAGGCCAATATGAACATATATAGTAAGATCATCCTATTCAAACAATATTTTTCTCTTTAACAATTAGGATTTCCACTCTCCCCCATTAAACTACCAACTACTACTTGGAAGCCTATCCTTGAAAAAATGACCAATAGATTGGGATTTTGGAGATCGATTTGTCTAAATAGAGAGGGCCATCTCACTTTAATCAATGCATCTCTATCTGGAATTTCATCCTACTACCCCAACTGCATTCCCCTACCTCACAAGATCAAAGTTCATATTGGCAAATCAAGTGAAACTTCCTTTAGAAAAATACACATGCAAAGAAAAAGATACACATGGCCAACTAAAGTATATTAACAAGCCCAACTAACTTGGCGGATGGGTTGTTATCAACCTCAGTTCTTCAACAAAGTTTTTTTAGGGTTTAATATATCCTCATTTTAACCAATACAACATTAATTAACACATTCCTAATCATGTCAAGAACTTCAATCTTGATAAAGCGCTTTCACTATTGACTTCTAATAGGTAGAATGCTCTTAAAAGATTGATGGATCTAATTATTCTCAATGAACATACTAACTATCTAAAAATCCTCCTTTATACACCGCACAAAACTTATGATTTCATGGACTTGGGGAACAAAATGCATTGTTAATAAAGCTTATAGTTTGTCATAGAATGTGGACACAATAGTCTCTATGGTGCTCATTTTTGGAGAATCAATTTTCCTCCTAAGGTTCATGTTATTCTTTGCTTCATTGAGCATAAAAAGTTCTTCATTGGTGTAGAGTGCATGAAAAGGGGTTTCCGCATACCATTTATATGTCTTCTCTGCTTAAATAATCATATAAATCATATCCTATCCTAGTATCCAAAAATTAATAATATATGGGAAATTTTCTATTATCACCCGACCACATAACAACTCCAAGAACTTTTAATGATATGAGGAAATGAGAACATGATTCCTGACAAGGAGTAATGTTTGGTTACCTAGAAGGGCCAACTTTAAAATTAGTCTAGTTACATACTGTAGTATGGATACCATATGTTAGGGGTTTATGCTCTGCATAAACATGACATCAACAAAGATGTAAGTGGAAAAGGTGAAAAATCAATGAGGTAACCTGAGTTAAATAAGGTATGTATAATGATTGTCCAACTAAGAAAAATGTTACCTGACACATAGTTGACTCTACAGTCAATAATGAAAAAAGATAGTGGAGTATGTGTCCTGTGTGATAGATTCTATGATAACCCTATGTGGAAGAACTTTGTGTTGATCAAAGTTATATGGCATCTCCATGACATTAAGATGTTATGAGGATACTTGATGATATAATGAATGAATAATATCTATCTCCCTTTACCTGGGATTTCGGGGATGAAATCCTTGTTAGGGGTTTATAATTTGTAACATCCCTGACCTGGGTCATGCTTTAACCCTAGGTGTTTTGTTTAAGAAAGATAATTATATGCTTGCTATTATCTTTTGAAAAGTAATTAAGGCTCAAGAGGAACTTATGTTTCAAGTTTAGTCCCGATTGAATGTTGTTTGAGCTATTTTCCTTTATTTTGGACCAAAGTGCAATTTACCCAAATTGAAGGGCTATAATGCAAAATGTCACATGTTGAATGTACCCCATGTGTTTAAGCATCATAAGAGAGAGACTGATGCTAAGTGATGGCTTGTGGAAAGCCTAAATTTCAAGTTTGAACTTGCTTGAACAATGTTGGAGCATTGTGCACCAATTTTGGTACAAATTGTAATTTACCCAAAATGTGGGGTTGTTATGAAAATTACCACCTCTAGAGTGTCCCTACTCCCTCCTAGTATCATGTATATGAGAGATAAAGAAGGATATACCATGTTTGAATCCATTATGAGTGATGGTACTCTTGGTGATGAAATGACCAAGAAAAGGGTTGAATATGAAAGCTTAACTTGAGTTGTATCAAGTTGAAAAGCTTATATATGAGTACCTATAGGACAAGGAGCCATAGGAAAAGCCTCATATAGTTTTATGAACTCTTAGAAAATGCCATATCGTACAAATCACCTCAAGGAGGTGAGGTGTGACGGCCAACAAGTTTCCTTAGAAAAAGTGTATCGGCTTGACTTAAAATAGTGATTAAACCTACTTGACTTATCCAAATGGATAAGTAATGGACGAATTTGCATCTCAATATGATCCTCAACCATTTTGCAAGACAAGATAAATGTTGATGCATCCATGTACACGTGTCACCCATGCATGACACGTGGCACCTACTAGCTCAAAATGTTGACACCTCATTTTTGCCTTCCTTCATGAACAACAAGTATATATACCCCTAGTTTCACCTCTTGGTGCAATTTTGTCACCCTTACCACCCTTATACCCTAATGTATCATTCATAGAGCTCCCATATCGTGAAGGGATGTTGTGGTATCGTGCATGGGCCCTTGGGTATCGCCCATGGCAAGAGCATATTGGCCAAGTAGGTGAAGTTGGCCATATAAGGTGATATCGGCCAATAGGGTGAAGAGTTGAGTGGCATATCGTGCAAGTGAGTGCCATATCATGCAAGAGGGTTGGCATATCATGCAAGGACACAAGGGTATCGTGCAAAGGTGTTAAGGAGCAAGAAGGAGCTCATACTTAACCCAAAGAGGAGTTGTGAAGTCCATCTTCAACCGTTGGAACATGGAGCTTTGGAGCTTGGAGCTTTGAAATTGTTCTTAAGGAGGGTTATATAACTTGAACTCAACCATGTTATTATTCTTCACCTAAATTGCTATAATTAGTGAAATACTTTTAATTCCGAAATTTCCTGAAATAGTTGATGAAATTGAGAGTTGTAGTAGTTGCTTGGACCTATTTCCATGAACTATAACAGTTAGAACAAAGGTCTAGATCTTGAAGATGATGGTATCACCTTATAAAAGTGATATCGGGTGCAAGAACACAAGTAAGCACCTTTAACCCGATATGATGATGCACCTTCTTCACTTGAACGATATGGATATGAATGAATACATTGTTGCACGATATGGGGGTGTAGTACACACCTCTTGCATGATAGGGAGTCAAGTATAGACTCCATACACGATACAAGGTTGAATGAATACTTATAAGTTGACATGAAACCCTAATTTGGGTAACCCGATGTGAGTAAAGAATAGTACATGCTATTGCATGATATGGAAGTCCGATACACAACCCTAGTTGATGTCTAGCCCGACATGGTGATGGCTTAATACCTCATGCACGACATGGGTAATACATATACACACCTCTAGCCCGATATGAATGGTGTGTATATACTTCTAGCCCGATATGGGGAGTGCTCATATACATACAACCTGATATGGTGAACATATGTACACTTCTAACCCGAGATGCCTTGTAAAGGTGAGGGCAAGACACTCTTAGGAGTAATGAGTGTAACACCAAGTAATGGTGTGGCTAATACCTTGATAAGTGAAACACCTAAAGTGGTTGATAATGGTTAATTCTATATCAACAATGTCTCAACCTAAGATGAGTCCATATCAATTGATGATGGTTGGACAATTCAAATGTATGACTTATGATCAATACACTACAGAATAAATTTGATGGGATAGTGTATAAAGTATTAGGATGGGAAATACCCTAATATAAGATAAGTTGATGAACTTAAGTAAGTTAAAAGTGATGAGGGAAGTGATACATCAAGACATGATAGATATCACATCCAGCACTTCAAGGTTGATGTACCTTAATGCACCTTAAATCCAATATACTTGGATGAGTAACACATGAAGTGTGTTATGTCAATTGTTACATTGAGATGTAACAAGTTTAATGCACTTTGATAAGTGTGGGCTAACATACCTTAAGAGAGGAGTTAAGCAATGTTAATAAAGTATGATGTAATCATACCCTGATAAGGATGAGAGAGGAACTCATACCTTGTGTTGATGATTCATTTAAAGATAAATGATGAGAATAAATAAGTATGATGGAATACTTATGATATCAATGTTTGCTCTTAGATGTGTGGAGTAATGAAATAGGGTTTGATCATTAATAATATGATCTTGAAAACCTAAATGGTTAATAATGGAAAACCCTAACCCTAATGATGGGAAGGTTGTATTTCTCTTATTGCATAAACCTTGTAAGGCATGTTAAATACTTGTATAACAAGTATAATGATTAACGGCCTTGTGAGCCATGTGAATAAGTTGTTGCCTAGTGAAAGGTGACAAGATGATTAACGGGCTTTGTGAGCCATGTGAATAGTTGTTGCCTAGTGAAAGGTGACAAGATGATTAATGGGCCTGGCGAGCCATGTGAATAAGTGTTGCCTAATCAGATGTGACAAGATGCTTATAAAAGTCTAATGTAAGGAATGGTAATGTGCAAAATAAACTAAGGGAAATGGAAACCAGTAACTTCATAATAATAATAAATGGTTATAATAATAATGAAATATTGATCATACATGCTTTATGCTTATAGCTAAATAAGGGCTATAGTGTTTGAATATGCTTAAAGAAGATAATAGGAACACTTGTAGTATGTAAAGAATGTGAATTGATATGATGGCTTGCCCTAGGGTATAATGCCTAGTAAAAGGATGTGATAACCAATGATGAATTTAAGGGATTGATATCCCATAACGAATGTGTAATCAGGTTTGGTTAAAGTCCAATACCTGGCAGAGGCTCGATGCCTGTAATCAAGATTGGTTAAAGTCCAATGCCTGGCGGTGTAATTAGGATTGGTAGAGTCCAATGTCTGGCGGTGTAATCAAGTTTGGTTAAAGTCCAATACCTGGAAGAGGCTTAATGCCTATAATCATGTTTAGTTAAAGTCCAATACCTGGCAGAGGCTCAATGCCTCTAATCAAGATTGGTTAAAGTCCAATGCCTGGCGGTGTAATCAGGATTGGTAGAGTCCAATGTCTGGCGGTGTAATCAGGTTTAGTTAAAGTCCAATACCTGACAGAGGCTCCATTCCTGTAATTAGGATTGGTTAAAGTCCAATGCATGGCGATGTAATCAGGATTGGTAGAGTCCAATGCCTAGAGGTGTAATCAGGTTTGGTTAAAGTCTAATACTTGGCAGAGGCTTAATGCCTGTAATCAGGTTTGGTTAAAGTCCAATACCTGGCAGAGGCTCAATGCCTGTAATCAGGATTGGTTAAAGTCCAATTCCTGGTGGTGTAATCAGGATTGGTAGAGTCCAATGTCTGGCGGTGTAATCAGGTTTGGTTAAAGTCCAATACCTAGCAGAGTCTCAATGCCTATAATCAGGGTTGGTTAAAGTCCAATGCCTGGTTGTGTAATCAGGGTTGGTTAAAGTCCAATGCCTAGTAGTGTAATCAGGTTTGGAAGAGTCCAATACCTGGCAGAGGCACAATGCCTGTAATGATAACACAGGATGGGTAATACCCAATGCCTATAATGATGACAGAGGATTGGTAATAACCCAATGCATGTATTAATGATGTATGAGTGCATGACAGATATAATTTCAATATCTCTTTAAGCTGATTGGATAAGGCCAACAGATAGAAACAAGAATAATTCATGGGTGGCATTTCAGGATAATAAGTATCACAAGAAAAGCTTGACATATTGATATGTTGATATAGTATGATAGATAAATGACATACATGTTCTCCCTATTCCTTATAAAGAGAATAGATGATTTACTGTTCTATCATGGATAGTTGCAATACTTTTAAAATATGAGAATAATCTAAACTGCTTAATCTATGCTCAGATTTATATTATTAAACTGCAATAATAATGTTGTTGGCTGAGAGTTATATCTCTCGCTGGGGCAATTTTCAATTGTCTCACCCCCGTGGGATCCAACATTTTTAGGTGGACAAGCACGGAGGAGGTTGAGAACATCTTGCAGAGGAAGAACATCAACGACAGCAGGGACAGCTCCGGTTGAGTGTATTGTTTGTCGTGTTTTGTAGATAGAAGTCCTATGTGTCATCTCTGTACTCTCAGGTCCTCGGAGTTAATAGTTAGTTCTTTCAATGAATCATTTTGAGATTTTGGCTTGATGCCTCGAGGTTCTTATGTTGTCTATGTTTATCTTTTTACAAGGCAGTTGATGTTGTAACACTCGAGAAGAGATGGTACAAGATATGTACTTATGAACCAGGATGTAAATGTAATACATTGGTTCTTATTGAAAGAGTTTTCTTATGATTGGATCTCTTTGCAAAATGGTTTTAAATTTTAGTGATTTTCAGTAATCCTCTGTTTATTTTTATTCCGCTTAATTAGTAATGATTTGTTTGTCAGTTTGGTGACTGTCGTTACAAGTTTGGTATCAGAGCTTAAGGTTCGCTGAGTCTACAGAGACATAGGACAAAGGTGTTGAGTCTGTGTTAGTGTCCTGCAGTATACCCTATAGTGACTTCCGCTTATGCAGAAGAAAGGGTAAAGTTTATAAATGACTGGGGAACACGAGGAACACATTACTGAGAGCAATGTTGTTGCACCAGGAGAGGGTGCAAGGGATCAGGCAAGAGAAGAATGAGTGCCTAATAATTCCCATCTTGACTGAATCAGGATAGAGAATCCTGGTTTTATGCTCTTGTTGGGCTGGTTAGGACAACAGTGATGCATATAGTAGACTGGATACTAGCGTTACAACCTAGGTTACCAGTCCTCAATACAGAAACTTTGTGCTTTGAAAGGGTTCCTAAATGACATAGTCATGTTGGAACAGTGGAAAATGTAGAAAGAATTAACATATGGCAAGAAAATAGACTCTGCCATAAGTATAGATAGATAGTACATCTTTGATGGCAATGCCCAAGGAGGAGCAATAAGCTCAGAATTAAGGAAAGGTCTCTATAATTCTAGAGACATTTGCCTAGTTGTCTAAAAAGACAAAGTTTTTGGTGCTATCAGTGCAATAAATGCCTAGTGGACCAGGGCAGTAGTCGCTAAGTAAAGGAAAAAGTAACAACATGAAACAATTGGACTCTATGTTTGAGTCAACAAAAAGTGGTGGATGACTGTGAGGGATGACAGTCAGATAGAGCTTTCTCTTTCTGATATGTCTTCTCCAGATTTTATCTGATAATTATAAGAAGGTAGTTTATGTTGAGCTTCCTTTTATTAGTCCTATGAGGACATGAGGAAGAGATTAGAAGGATGAGAATCTATATTCATATTAGTATTCTCTTATATGTTTTGAAATTTCTCTCTTCATGTAGAAAAGGAAGAGATGTAAAAGAAACACCCAGAGAAAATCTAAGATACTAAGTAGTAAATTTAAAGAGATGTTAAAAGTATGAAACATAATATAAAACAAATGCATACTACCTAATTTCAGTTCTTGAATACCCTGTCCAGGTATTCATCTATTGAAGGCAAGGTAAGTATGGAACTCTTAGATTGTTATCTTTCTGATTACTCTAATCAAGTAGTCATTATGAGACAATCTAAAGAGCTTAATGAGGTAGAAGATGTGGCATGGATATTTCTACCACATCCTAATTGATATATGGAGAAATCTGAGTTACTCATAGATCAACTTATAAACAAAAGAAGATGTTTATTATAATGTATACCCTGGTCCTCAAACCTAGAGGTAACAGTTACCTGATGAGAGGTGACAATGTTCAGTGATGAACTGAGAGTTTGAATACCCAGAAATAGTAATCATGATGATGTGATGTATTTTTGGCACATATAATGGATACCAAGGTAAAGAATCCTAGTATCCAAGAACTTTCAATAATATGAGGAAATGAGAACATGATTCCTGACAAGGAATAATGTTTGGTTACCTAGAAGGGCCAACTTTAAAATTAGTCTAGTTACATACGGTAGTATGGATACCATATGTTAGGGGTTTATGCCCCCCATAAACATGACATCAACAAAGATGTAAGTGGAAAAGGTGACAAATCAATGAGGTAACATGAGTTAAATAAGGTATGTATAATGATTCTCTGACTAAGAAAAATGTTACCTGACACAGAGTTGACTCTACAGTCAATAATGAAAAAGATAGTGGAGTATGTGTCCTGTGTGACAGATTCTATGATAACCCTATGTGGAAGAACTTTGTGTTGATCAAAGTTCTATGGCATCTCCATGACATTAAGATGTTATGTGGAGACTTGATTATATAATGAATGAATAATATCTATCTCCCTTTACCTGGGATTTTGGGGACGAAATCCTTGTTAGGGGTTTATAATTTGTAACATATGTGACCTGGGTTATGCTTTAACCCAAGGTGTTTTGTTTAAGAAAGATAATTATATGCTTGCTATTATCTTTTGAAAATTAATTAAGGCTCAAGAGGAACTTATGTTTCAAGTTTAGTCCCGATTGAATGTTGTTTGAGCAATTTTCCTTTATTTTGGACCAAAGTGCAATTTACCAAAACTGAGGGGATATAATGCAAAATGTCACATGTTGAATGTACCCCATGTTTTTAAGCATCATAAGAGAGAGAATTATGCTAAGTTATGGCTTGTGGAAAGCCTAAATTTCAAGTTTGAACTTGCTTGAACAATGTTGGAGCATTGTGCACCAATTTTGGTACAAATTGTAATTTACCCAAAATGTGGGGTTGTTATGAAAATTACCACCTCTAGAGTGTCCCTACTCCATCCTATTATCATGTAGAGTAGAGATAAATAAGGAGACACCATGTTTGAATCCATTATGAGTGATGGTACTCTTGGTGATGAAATGACCAAGAAAAGGGTTGAATATGAAAGCTTAACTTGAGTTGTATCAAGTTGAAAAGCTTATATATGAGTACCTATCGGCCAAGGAGCCATATGACAAGCCTCATATCATTTGTTTAACTCTTGTCAAAGGCCATATCGTGCAAAGCACCTCAAGTTGGTGAGGTGTGACGGCCAACAAGTTTCCTTAGAAAAAGTATATCGGCTTGACTTAAAATAGTGATTAAACCTAGATGACTTTTCCAAATGGATAAGTAATGGACGAATTTGCATCTCAATATGATCCTCAACCATTTTTAAAGACAAGATAAATTTTTATGCATGCATGTACATGTGTCACCCATGCATGACACGTGGCACCTACTAGCTCAAAATGTTGACACCTCATTTTTGCCTTCCTTCATGAACAACAAGTATATATACCCCTAGTTTCACCCCTTGGTGCAGTTTTGTGACCCTTTCCACCCTCCTACCCTAATGTATCATGCATAGAGCTCCCATATTGTGAAGGAATGCTGTGGTATCGTGCATGGGCCGTTGGGTATCACCCATGGCAAGCGCATATCGGCCAAGTAGGTGAAGTTGGCCATATAAGGTGATATCGGCCAATAGGGTGAAGAGTTGAGTGGCATATCACGCAAGTGAGTGCCATATCGTGCAAGAGGGTTGGCATATCGTGAAAGGACACAAGGGTATCATGCAAAGGTTATTCCTGGCGGTGTAATCAGGTTTGGTTAAAGTCCAATACCTGGCAGAGGCTTAATGCATGTAATCAGGTTTGGTTAAAATCCAATACCTGGCAAAGGCTCAATGCATGTAATCAGGATTGGTTAAAGTCCAATGCCTGGCGGTGTAATCAGGATTGGTAGAGTCTAATGCCTGGCGGTGTAATCAGGTTTGGTTAAAGTCCAATACCTGGTAGAGGCTTAATGCCTGTAATTAGGTTTGGTTAAAGTCCAATAACTGGCAGAGGCTCAATGCCTGTAATCAGGGTTGGTTAAAGTCCAATGCCTGGCTGTGTAATTAGGGTTGGTTAAAGTCCAATGCCTGGCGGTGTAATCAGGTTTAGAAGAGTCTAATACCTGGCAGAGGCACAATGCGTGTAATGATAACACAGGATGGGTAATACTCAATGACTGTAATGATGACACATGATTGGTAATAACACAATGCCTGTATTAATGGTGTATGAGTGCATGACAGATATAATTTCAATATCTGTTTAAGCTGATTGGCTAAGGCCAACAGATAGAAACAAGAATAATTCATGGGTGGCATTTCAGGATAATAAGTATCACAAGAAAAGCTTGACATATTGATATGTTGATACAGTATGATAGATAAATGACATACTTATTCTCCCTATTCCTTATAAAGAGAATATATGATTTACTGTTCTATCATGGATAGTTGCAATACTTTTAAAATATGAGAATAATCTAAACTGCTTAATCTCTGCTCAGTTTTCTATTATTAAACTGCAATAATAATGTTGTTGGATGAGAGTTATATCTCTCACTGGGGCAATTTTCAATTGTCTCACCCCCATGTGATCCAACATTTTTAGGTGGACAAGCACGGTGGAGGTTGAGAACATCTTGCAGAGGAAGAACATCAGCAGCAACAGGGACAGCGGTGACAGCTCAGGTTGAGTGTATTGTTTGTTGTGTTTTGTAGATAGAAGTCCTATGTGTTGTCTCTGTACTCTCAGGTCCTCGGAGTTAATAGTTAGTGCTTTCAATGAATCATTTTGAGATTTTGGCTTGATGCCTCGAGGTTCTTATGTTGTCTGTGTTTAGCTTTTAACAAGGCAGTTGATGTTGTAACCCTCGAGAAGAGATGGTACAAGATATGTACTTATGAACCAGGATGTAAATGTAATACATTGGTTCTTGTTGAAAGAGTTTTCCTATGATTGGATCTCTTTGCAAAATGGTTAAAATTTTAGTGATTTTTAGTAATCTGATGTTTATGTTTATTCTGCTTAATTAGTAACGATTTGTTTGTCAGTTTGGCGACTGTCGTTACAAGTTTGGTATCAGAGCTTAAGGTTCGTTGAGTCTACAGAGATATAGGACTAAGGTGTTGAGTCTATGTTAGTGTCCTCCAGTATACCCTATAGTGACTTCCGCTTCTGCAGAAGAAAGGGTAAAGTTTATAAATGACTGGGGAACACGAGGAACACATTACTAAGAGCAATGTTGTTGCTCCAGGAGAGGGTGCAAGGGATCAGGAAAGATAAGAATGAGTGCCTAAGAATTCCCATCTTGACTGAATTAGGATAGAGAATCCTAGTTTTATGCTCTTGTTGGGCGGGTTAGGACAACAGTGATGCATATAGTAGACTGGATACTAGCGTTACAACCTAGGTTACCAGTCCTCAATACAGAAACTTTGTGCTTTGAAAGGGTTCCTAAATGACATAGTCATGTTGGAAAAGTGGAAATGTGGGAAGAATTAACATATGGAAAGAAAATAGACTATGCCATAAGTATAGATAGATAGTACATATGTGATGGCAATGCCCAAGGAGGGGCAATAAGATGAGAATTAAGGAAAGGTCTCTATAATTCTAGATACATTTGCCTAGTTGTCTAAAAAGACAAAGTTTTTGGTGCTATCAGTGCTATAAATGCCTAGTGGACCGGGGCAGTAGTCGCTAAGTAAAGGCAAAAGTAACAACATAAAACAACTGGACTCTATGTTTGAGTCAACCAGAAGTGGTGGATTACTGTGAGGGATGACAGTCAGATAGAGCTTTCTCATTTTGATATGTCTTCTCTAGATTTAATCTGATAATTATAAGAAGGTAGTCGTTGTTGAGCTTACTTTAATTAGTCCTATGAGGACATGAGGAAGAGATAAGAAGGATGAGAATCTATATTCATATTAGTATTCTCTTATATGTTTTGAAATTTCTCTCTTCATGTAGAAAAGAAAGAGATGTAAAAGAAACACCCAGAGAAAATCTAAGATACTAAGTAGTAAATTTAAAGAGATGTTAAAAGAATGAAACATAATATAAAACAAATGCATACTACCTCATTCCAGTTCTTGAATACCCTGTCTAGGTAATCATCTATTGAAGGCAAGGTAAGTATGGAACTCTTAGATTGTTATCTTTCTGATTACTCTGATCAAGTAGTCTTTATGAGACAATCTAAAGAGCTTAATGAGGTAGAAGATGTGGCATGGATATTTCTACCACATCCTAATTGATATATGGAGAAATCTGAGTTAATCATAGATCAACTTATAAACAAAAGAAGATGTTTAGTATAATGTATACCCTGGTCCTCAGACCTAGAGGTAACAGTTACCTGATGAGAGGTAACAATGTTCAGTGATGAACTGAGAGTTTGAATACCCAAATCTAGTTATCATGATGATGATGTGATGTGTTTTTGGCGCATATAATGGATACCAAGGTAAAGAATCCTAGTATCCAAGAACTTTCAATGATATGAGGAAATGCAAACATGATTCCTGACAAGGAGTAATGTTTGGTTACCTAGAAGGACCAACTTTAAAATTAGTCTAGTTACATACTGTAGTATGGATACCATATGTTAGGGGTTTATGCCCCGCATAAACATGACATCAACAAAGATGTAAGTGGAAAAGGTGACAAATCAATGAGGTAACCTGAGTTAAATAAGGTATGTATAATGATTCTCCGACTAAGAAAAATATTACCTGACACAGAGTTGACTCTACAGTCAATAATGAAAAAGATAGTGGAGTATGTGTCTTGTGTGACAGATTCTATGATAACCATATGTGGAAGAACTTTGTTTTTATCAAAGTTCTATGGCATCTCCATGACATTAAGATGTTATGTGGAGACTTGATGATATAATGAATGAATGATATCTATCTCCCTTTACCTGGGATTTCGGGGACAAAATCCTTGTTAGGGGTTTATAATTTGTAACATCTGTGACCTAGGTTATGCTTTAACCCTAGGTGTTTTGTTTAAGAAAGATAATTATATGCTTGCTATTATCTTTTGAAAAGTAATTAAGGCTCAAGAGGAACTTATGTTTCAAGTTTAGTCTCGATTGAATGTTGTTTGAGCAATTTTCCTTTATTTTGGACCAAAGTGCAATTTACAAAAATTGAGGGGATATAATGCAAAATGTCACATGTTGAATGTACCCCATGTGTTTAAGCATCATAAGAGATTGAATGATGCTAAGTGATGGCTTGTGCAAAGCCTAAATTTCAAGTTTGAACTTGCTTGAACAATGTTGGAGCATTGTGCACCAATTTTGGTACAAATTGTAATTTACCCAAAATGTGGGGTTGTTATGAAATTTACCACCTCTAGAGTGTCCCTACTCCATCCTAGTATCATGTAGAGGATAGATAAAGAAGGAGACACCATATTTGAATCCATTATGAGTGATGGTACTCTTGGTGATGATATGACCAAGAAAAGGGTTGAATATGAAAGCTTAACTTGAGTTGTATCAAGTTAAAAAGCTTATATATGAGTACCTATCGGCCAAGGAGCCATAGGACAAGCCTCATATCATTTTGTGAACTCTTGGCAAAGGACATATCGTGCAAAGCACCTCAAGTAGGTGAGTTGTGACGCCCAACAAGTTTCCTTAGAAAAAGTGTATCGGCTTGACTTAAAATAGTGATTAAACCTAGATGACTTATCCAAATGGATAAGTAATGGATGAATTTGCATCTCAATATGATCCTCAACCGTTTTTCAAGACAAGATAAATTTTGATGCATGCATGTACACGTGTCACCCATGCATGACACGTGGCACCTACTAGCTCAAAATGTTGACACCTCATTTTTGCCTTCCTTCATGAACAACAAGTATATATACACCTAGTTTCACCCCTTGGTGCAATTTTGCAACCCTTACCACCCTCCTACCCTAATGTATCATGCATAGAGATCCCATATCGTGAAGGGATGTTGTGGTATCGTGCATGGGCCCTTGGGTATCTCCCATGGCAAGACCATATCAGCCAAGTAGGTGAAGTTGGCCATATATGGTGATATCGGCCAATAGGGTGAAGAGTTGAGTGGCATATCGTGCAAGTGAGTGCCATATCATGCAAGAGGGTTTGCATATCGTGCAAGGACACAAGGGTATCCTGCAAAGGTGTTAAGGAGCAAGAAGGAGCTCATACTTAACCCAAATAGGAGTTGTGAAGTCCATCTTCAATCGTAGGAACATGTAGCTTTGGAGCTTGGATCTTTGAAGTTGTTCTTACGGTGGGTTATATAACTTGAACTCAACCATGTTATTATTCTTCACCTAAATTGCTATAATTAGTGAAATACTGTTAATTCTGAAATTTACTGAAATAGTTGATGAAATTGAGAGTTTTAGTAGTTGCTTGAACATGTTTCCATGAACTATAACAGTTAGAACAAAGGTCTAGAGCTTGAAGATGATGGTATCACCTTATAAAAGTGATATCGGGTGCAAGCACACAAGTAAGCACCTTTAACCCGATATGATGATGTACCTTCTTCACTTGAACGATATGGATATGAATGAATACATTGTTGCACGATATGTGGGTGTAGTATACACCTCTTGCACGATAAGGAGTCAAGTATATACTCCATACATGATACAAGGTTGAATGAATACTTATAAGTTGACATGAAACCCTAATTTGGGTAACCCGATGTGAGTAAAGAATAGCAAATGCTATTGCACGATATGGAAGTTCGATACACCACCCTAGTTGATGGCTTGACTGACATGGTGATGGCTTAATACCTCATGCACGACATGGGTAATACATATACACACCTCTAGCCTGATATGAATGGTGTGTATATACTTCTAGCCCGATATGGGGAGTGCTCATATACATACAACCTGATATGGTGAACATATGTACACTTCTAACCCGAGATGCCTTGTAAAGGTGAGGGCAAGACACTCTTAGGAGTAATGAGTGTAACACCAAGTAATGGTGTGGCTAATACCTTGATAAGTGAAACACCTAAAGTGGTTGATAATGTTTAACTCTATATCAACAATGTCTCAACCTAAGATGAGTCCATATCAATTGATGATGGTTGGACAATTCAAATGTATGACTTATGATCAACACACTACAGAATAAATGTGATGGGCTAGTGCATAAAGTATTAGGATGGGAAATACCCTAATACAAGAAAAGTTGATAAACTTAAGTAAGTTAAAAGTGATGAGGGAAGTGATACATCAAGACATGATAGATATCACATCCAGCACTTCAAGGTTGATGTACCTTGATGCACCTTAAATCCAATATACTTTTATGAGTAGCACATGAAGTGTGTTATGTCAAATGTTACATTGAGATGTAACAAGTTTAATGCACTTTGATAAGTGTGGGCTAACATACCTTGAGAAAGGGGTTAAGCCAAGTTAATAAAGTATGATGTAATCATACCCTGATAAGGATGAGAGAAGAACTCATACCTTGTGTTGATGATTCATTTAAAGATAAATGATGAGAATAAATAAGTATGATGGAATACTTATGATATCAATGTTTGCTCTTAGATGTGTGGAGCAATGAATTGGGGTTTGATCATTAATAATATGATCTTGAAAACCTAAATGGTTAATAATGGAAAACCCTAACCCTAATGATGGGAAGGTTGTATTTCTCTTATTGCATATGCCTTGTAAGGCATGTTAAATACTTATATAACAAGTATAATGATTAACGGCCTTGTGAGCCATGTGAATAAGTTGTTTCCTAGTGAAAGGTGACAAGATGATTAATGGGCCTTGTGCGCCATGTGAATAGTTGTTGCCTAGTGAAAGCTGACAAGATGATTAATGGGCATGGTGAGCCATGTGAATAATTGTTGCCTAATGAGAGGTGACAAGATGCTTATAAAAGTCTAATGTAAGGAATGGTAATGTGCATAATAAACTAAGGGAAATGGAAACCAATAACTTCATAATAATAATAAATGGTTATAATAATAATGAAATCTTGATCATACATGCTTTATGCTTATAGCCAAATAAGGGCTATAGTGTTTGAATATGCTTAAAGGAGATAAGAGGAACACTTGTAGTATGTAAAGAATGTGAATTGATATGATGGCTTGCCCCAGGGTATAATGCTTAGTAAAAGGATGTGATAACCAATGATGAATTTAAGGGATTGATATCCCATAACGAATGTGTAATCAGGTTTAATTAAAGTCTAATACCTGGCAGAGGCTCAATGCATGTAATCAGGATTGGTTAAAGTCTAATGCCTGGCGGTATAATCAGGATTGGTAGAGTCCAATGCCTGGCGGTGTAATCAGGTTTGGTTAAAGTCCAATACCTGGCAGAGGCTTAATGCCTGTAATCAGGTTTGGTTAAAGTACAATACCTGGAAGAGGCTTAATGCATGTAATCAAGATTGGTTAAAGTCCAATGCCTAGCAGTGTAATCAGGATTGGTAGAGTCCAATGCCTGGCGGTGTAATCAGATTTGGTTAAAGTACAATACCTGGTATAGGCTCAATGCCTGTAATCAGGGTTGGTTAAAGTCCAATGCCTAGCTATGTAATCAAGGTTGGTTAAAGTCGAATGTTTGGCGGTGTAATCAGGTTTGGAAGAGTCCAATACCTGGCAGAAGCACAATGCCTATAATGATAACACATGATGGGTAATACCCAATGCCTGTAATGATGACACATGATTGGTAATAACCCAATGCCTGTATTAATGATGTATGAGTGCATGACAGATATAATTTCAATATATGTTTAACATGATTGGCTAAGGCCAACAGATAGAAACAAGAATAATTCATGGGTGGCATTTCAGGATAATAAGTATCACAAGAAAAGCTTGACATATTGATATGTTGATACAATATGATAGATAAATGACATACATGTTCTCCCTATTCCTTATAAAGAGAATAGATGATTTATTGTTCTATCATGGATAGTTGCAATACTTTTAAAAGATGAGAATAATCTAAACTGTTTAATCTCTGCTCAGTTTTATATTATTAAACTGCAATAATAAATTTGTTAGATGAGAGTTATATCTCTCGCTGGGGCAATTTTCAATTGTCTCACCCCCGTGGGATCCAACATTTTTAGGTGGATAAGCACGGAGGAGGTTGAGAACATCTTGCCGAGGAAGAACATCAGTAGTAGCCGGGACAGCAGTGACAACTCAGGTTGAGTGTATGATGCATGCTATTCATCACACCTTTTTCTGCGAATTATTAAGCTTGTCACATAGAAATTCTCCATTCATCTCTTGAAAATTGCACAAATTGATATTTTCTCATTCTATCACAAATTTTACAATCATGTGCATTTTATTGCAGTTTCAAGACTTGAGTCGATCGATTGGAACATTCAACTGATCGTCTCATAGTAGCAAACTGATCGTCTGACATCATGAAACACTCGGTTCGCATTCAAGCATCGATCGTTGATCTCAATCAGACGATGACTGAGATCGCCCGACTCTAGCTACCAGACGCCCGACTGATGCCCATTGTTGAGCAACACCGAGCGGTTTCAACTGTGCCGCCACCCTAATTAGGGTTGGAAACCGATCGATGGGCTGTGCATTCCAAAACCTTCCAACCGATCGATTGGTTCCGGAACCGGTCAGTTGGCAGCGCGTAGATAGCAAAAGTCCCAGCCGCCAACCTCAAAATAACCCTAAACCTAAATGTATAGCCCCCTCCCCCTCCTCCTATAAAAGGAGTGGCACTTCCTCCTCTTTGGGGGCATCTGGGATTTCTTGTATTGGGATTTTGAAGCAATTAGTCTTGTAGTCATTCTCATATTATGCAATAAAGTAGATCTTAGTTCAAGCATAGCTCTTTCATTCTTGTTCTTGTCTTTTCTCTCCGCCTTAGTTTCAATCTTCTTCTTTCCGTTCTTTAATTCTGGAGCAAGGTACAAAGAACTAATCCATTTCATCATCTCTAGAATAAGGATTAATCTCCTGATTTGTGAGCTAGACTATGGCTTCATTTCTTTCTTCCTCCGTCTCCCCTTTCTCCATGTGTGAGTAGACTTTTATCGGGGCAAGGGGAATAACCCCTTAGCCATGGTTTTAACGACTTCTTCTTAAACGATTAGATGGTAATCGATTTTAATTGAATGGTTGATCTTCGGATCACATGTTAATCCGGATGGAAATGACCATGGAAATCCGGATTTAGAACAATAAAATTGATTACATAGACGTTTTGATTTGACTGTGGATTTTCGTCTTTTAGGATGATAAACTAGGAAGCATGAGCACCAAGACCAATGGGCTCATGTGGAGTTTCTCTCTTGTGAGTTTTTAAATTCGCAAACCTTCATCGAATCGTCGTTTAAGATTTAGTTGTTATCACCTAGGCTAAGGTGGTGAAAACCCCTACGAGCCTCAATTTCCTTCTCTTGATTTAATCATTGCATCCTTTGTTTTCTTTAATTCTTAGTCTTTCATTCATATAGTTTTTCTTGTGTTAACAATCTTCTTACTTTTTCCCTTGTGCATGTTTATTCTTGTTAAGTGCATTTCTTCTTGCATTAGTGTAATCACTCAAACCCCCAACTGGACTTTACTTTCTACTTTATAAAAAGAAAAATACCAAAAACAAATAATAAAGTACTTCAATCTTTGGGTTCTAAGAACAATCTCTAAATAGTTATCATGTGGGATCGACCCTTCTATACTACCCTTAAAACTGGAAGTAAAAAAGGTTTAAACTCTAGGATTAACCATCTTAGTGATTGATATTGCAAAACGACGAGTATCAATTTGGCGCCGTTGCCGGGGACAACGGATTGTTTTTTCAAACCCCAAAACAATTTTGAAAAACTTTTTTTCTTTTTTTTCATGCCTTCCGAGTAACATTCCGGAAGTGTACTCCTCTTTCTGCCGAGTTTCCATTCTGACAGTACGTTTTTTCTACACACGAAATAACTGCTTTATTTGTGCATGCGACGCCCGAACGATGATTTTCAACCTTTTGATCCGGAAATAGAAAGAACTTTTCATCGTCGAAACCGTCAAAATCTAGTAAGAATGAATGAAGACGAGGTCGCCTGTAGAATCGACCAAGCTCTCGCAGCTCAAAGAGAGCTCATCCAAGCCGAACAAGCAGAAAGCGAAGCCGCTTTGCGAGCAGCCCTTAGGGCCGAACAAGAAACCATAGAAGCTGATAGGAGGGAAGCCGAAAGGCAAAAATAATTTAAAGACTTTTTTGTTCCCAAAATAGCCTATGCGCAACACCCAGTCATACCCCCCGATATTATTGCTCCACAATTTGAAATCCGAACACAATGGATCACTATGATGCAAGCCAACCCCTTCTCAGGAAACAATGGAGAAAGTTGTCAAGATCATCTTCAAAGGTTCATTGACCTTTGCTCCTTGAACAAACTCCCAGGTGTCTCTGAAGATGCCATCTGCCTTAGGTTGTTCAAATATTTCCTCTCCAGCCAAGCTAGTAGCTGGTACAACACCATGGAGAGAGAAGAACATGTCACAACTTGGGAAGTTCTCCAAGGCAAGTTCCTTGAAAAATTTTACCCCCCGTCTCTCACCTATGAACTTAGGGGTCAAATAACTCATTTTTCTATGTCCCCAGGAGAGTCTTTAGGTGAAGCTTGAAAAAGATTCAAAGACTTACTTAGGAAATGCCCCCACCATGATATCTCTCAAGCCCAACTCATAGAGATTTTCTATCGTGGTGTTGATGATGATACCAAATTCTTTCTCGATTCCTCATCTGGAGGAAATTTCATGCATCAAAGTTTAACTAGCGCATTGGAGGTAGTTAAACGGGCTTCTGAAACAAGGGCTAGAAGAGGGATTGGAGGAATCCTTAAGGTAGACAAGGCAGAAGTCAATAATGATATCCAAAGCATAGTGGAAAGCCTAAAATTAATTGCCTTAAAACAAGATCGGTTAGAGTCATCATTGGTCACCCTTAGGGAGTCACCCCATCAACTAAAAGCCATGGATTCCCTTTGTGGTATTTGCCAAGGATACGACCATACCACCCTCCATTGTCAATATCTCTACAACACACCCATGCAACCTGAAGTAGGACAACAAACAGAAGACCTCAACTCAATTCATATAATACCAGGCCAAGGTTACTACAATCCCAACCAACCTAGAAATCACCCTGGTTTTCAGTACGGAAACCCTTCAGGTGCCGAAAACTCTAACCAACTTCAACAAAGACCTCCCTACCCTCAAAGTACCAATCGACCACCACCTGGATTCCCATACAACAATCAAAGAAATTTTGGAAATCACCA
Organism: Alisma plantago-aquatica; assembly: GCA_963693085.1. Taxonomy (NCBI): domain Eukaryota; kingdom Viridiplantae; phylum Streptophyta; class Magnoliopsida; order Alismatales; family Alismataceae; genus Alisma; species Alisma plantago-aquatica. Next base: position 25,136,521 of record OY856412.1, on the reverse strand, counting down.
AAATCGACAACACTACTAACAATTCCAAAACCTAAACCTTCCACCCCAAAATCTAAACCAACCTTAACCTCCCCAGCCTCCTCAAAATGCCCTCCCTCCTCCTCCCCCAAGTAATCCTAGCTGGGCAAGCATAGAACAAACCCTCGTGGCCATACAAGCCCATCAAAAGGCAATTGACGCACAGTTGGCCCGTCTGTTTGCCCAACAAAAACCTCATTCGGGGACTTTTGCAGGATAGCCTGAAAACAACCCCAAACATCTTGAACAACTCAAAGTTGTCTCCACTCATTCGGAAAAAGTGCATGCCCCTCCCCCGTCAGAAAAATCTTCAGACCCGCCTCTATAATTCGAGGATGAGGACATGGTAGTTGTCGAACCTGAAACCACACCCAAATCATCCATCCCTGAAACCCCTCAAGTAGAAGATGAAGAACCAGTTTACAAACCTCGACCTCCCTATCAAGCCCGCCTCAAACAAACAAGACTTGATGCCCGCTTCATGAAATTTAGGGATGCTATGAAAAAAATACATATCGACATTCCCTTCCTTGATGCTTTGGCAGACATGCCCGCCTGGTCCAAGTACATGAAATCTCTCTTGACTAGGAAGTATGTTACTAAAGAATACGAGACTATTAAACTTGCTAGGACTACCTCTGACATTATCCTAAGTAAGATGCCTAAAAAATAGAAGGATCCAGGTTCTTTTGGAATAGGATGCTACTTAGGTGACAATGCTTGTAGGAAAGGCCTAGAAGATTTAGGAGCTAGTATATCCATCATGCCATATAGTCTTTGCAAAAGATTAGGATTCAATGACATGTTACCCACGACCATGACCATCTAACTGGCAGACTCATCCACAACTAAACCCATGGGAATCATAGAAGACATTCCGGTTAAAGTTGGAAATGATGCTTACGTCCCTTGTGATTGTGTGATCATGGATATCAAGGAAGATTTACGCTACCCCCTCATTTTCGAACGTCCCTTCTTAGCCACTACTCGTGCCTTAATTGATGTTGAGGATGGTATCATTGTGTTAAGACTAGGGAAGCAAAACCTAGAGTTTAGGGTGTTTGAAAGTGTGAAGGGACCTAGTCTTGAGGAAGAAATCTACCTCCTTGATTGCATTGATGAATTAAACCAACTAAGGCAAGAATGGGAATTAGTTGATGACCCCCTATGTGTTGCTCTCACCATCCCCTCCGAATGTGATTTTGATAATGAACCATCAAATCAACTTAAGATTCACTTGGACAACTTTGAGGAAATCCCATGTGCTGAGATTGAAGACCTTAAGATGATCTCCACCATAGAAGAACAACTTGAACCACTAAAGGCCCCGGAAATGAAGACTCTACCCATAGGTTTGAAATACGTGTTTCTGGATGAACAACAATTATGCCCTGTCATTATCAATTCTGACCTTACCATTGAACAGGAAAACATGCTTATGGGAGAACTTAGGAAAAAGAGAACAGCCTTAGGGTACAAAATGACGGATTTGGTTGGAATAGATCAATCCATTTGCATCCACAAAATCCCAATGATTGAAAATAGTAAACCTTCCCGAGACCCACAAAGGAAACTCAACCCAAACATGAAGGAAGTTGTCCGTCTTGAAGTAATTAAACTTTTGACTGCAGGAATCATCTACCCCATCTCTGACTCTCCTTGGGTCAGCCCTGTCCAAGTCGTCCCCAAGAAGGGTGGGACCACAGTCGTTAGGAATGAAAAGAATGAGCTCATCCCCACCCGTACCGTCACAGGGTGGAGGATGTGCATTGACTACAGGAAACTCAACAAAGAAACTAGGAAAGACCACTTCCCTCTTCCCTTCCTCGATCAAGTTCTTGAACGTTTAGCTCATCAATAATACTTTTACTATTTAGATGGCTACTCAGGTTTTTATCATATTCCCATTCATCCTGACCAAGAGAAGACCACTTTCATATGCCCTTTTGGTACATACGCTTTTAGACGAATGCCCTTTGGCCTGTGCAATGCACCAGCCACTTTTCAAAGATGTATGTCTGCCATTTTTTCAGGGTTAACTGAAACTGTCATGGAAGTGTTCATGGACGATTTCTCTATCTATAGAGACAATTTTGATTCCTGCCTTCAAAACCTCTCCCTTGTCCTTGATAGATGTATTGAATCACACTTAGTCCTTAATTGGGAGAAGTGCCACTTCATGGTCAAGGAGGGTATTGTTCTAGGCCATAAGGTGAGCAACCAGGGTATTGAAGTAGACCAAGCTAAGATTGAGGTCATCACCAAGCTCCCCCCCAACCTCAGTAAAAGACATCCGAGCCTTCCTAGGACATGACAGTTTCTATCGGTGATTCATCCGTGATTTTTCCAAAATCACAAAACCTCTCACCAATCTTCTTCAAAAAGAGGTGCCTTTCCATTTCGATACGGCATGCATGGAGAGCTTTCTATGTTTGAAAAAGGCTCTCACCACCACTCCTATCATCAGTGCTCCCGACTAAGCCTTACTCTTTGAAATCATGTGCGATGCTAGTGATTTTGCTGTAGGTGCCATTTTAGGACAAAGAATTGACAAAAAACACCATGTCATTTATTATGCATCCAAGACCTTAGATGAGGCTCAGTGAAATTACACAGTCACCGAAAAAGAAATGCTAGCCATTGTCTATGCATTCGATAAATTTCATGCATATCTTGTTGGTTCAAAAGTTGTTGTTTACACTGATCATGCAGCTATTCGCTACCTGATGACCAAAAAAGATGCCAAGCCTTAACTCATAAGATGGATTTTGTTATTGCAGGAATTTGATCTAGAAATCCTAGACAAAAAGGGATCTGAAAATGTCATGGCTGACCACCTCAATAGACTTAGCTATAACCCCATTGATGAAAATCCAATAAATGAATCCTTACCCGAAGACCAATTGCTCAAGGTTGATTCCCAATTTCCTTGGTTTGCTGATTTTGTAAACTATTTAGCTGCAGGTGTATTGCATCCCGAGTATACGGGACATTCTAAAGCTAAATTTTTACATGATGTCAAAAATTATTATTGGGATGAACCTTATTTGTTTCGACTTTGCGCTGATGGTTTATATCGTCGTTGTGTGTCCCATGAAGAAAGCATTGCCATTTTGGAACAATGTCACTCTGGCCCCTATGGTGGTCACATGAGTTCCCAAAAAATGGCTAGGAAAGTCCTACAATGCGGATTCTTTTTGGCCCACCATCTTCAAAGACTCATATGATTATGTGCTTTCATGTGACCAATGTCAAAGGACGGGTAACATTTCCAAGCGTGACCAAATGCATCTCACCTCTTGGCAAGAATTAGAGATTTTTGATGTCTGGGGAATCGACTATATGGGCCCATTTCCTTCTTCTTATGGGTTTACTTACATTTTAGTCGTAGTGGATTACGTGTCAAAGTGGGTTGAAGCCATACCTACTAAAACATGTGACTCTAAACCCGTTAAGAAACTTTTTAAAGATGTCATTTTTCCTAGATTTGGAGTCCCTCGCACCGTCATTTCTGATAAGGGATCCCATTTTTTGGAGAAAAGTTTTGAGGCTCTTTTGAAAAAATACGGGGTCTATCACAAAGTCGCCACTCCTTACCATCCTAATACCAATGGGCAGGTAGAAGTATCCAACAGACAAATCAAATCCATTTTAGAAAAAACTGTTGGACGAACTAGGAAAGATTGGGCGTTAAAAATCAATGACGCCCTGTGGACATATCGTACTGCCTATAAAACACCCATTGGCACCACCCCTTTCAGACTGATCTACGGTAAGTCATGTCACTTACCAATAGAACTAGAGCACAAAGCAAGTTGGGCCATCAAAAGTTTGAATTTTGATCTTTCCATGGTTGGAGAGAAACATTTTCTCCAAATGAATGAGCTTGACGAACTTAGGATGAGTGCCTATGAAAATGCAAGAATCTACAAAGACCGAACCAAAATGTGGCATGATGGTCACATCAAGCGCAAAGACATTAGAGAAGGGGATCAAGTTTTAGTTTTTAATTCAAGATTATGACTTTTTCCTGGAAAACTCAAGTCGAGATGGTATGGCCCCTACATTGTCAAGTGTGCTTATCCACATGGCGCTTTTCTTCTCTGGGATAAAGTTCTGGGCGAGTTTAAGGTCAATGGGCACCGTATTAAAAGATATATCACCACTGAAGATGTTGTCACTTCAGACTCAACCAAATTTCCACCTTTGCAGGATCTAAACCTCACTAACCCTTCACCTCCCCTGGATTCCAATTAATCCGATCTTGGTCGAGCCACGACGTAAAATAAGGCGCTAGTTTGGAGGCAACCAAACACTATCTTCCCTTCTTGTTGTTTCATTATTTTTTGTTTTTCTGTCAAGCTGATCGGTTCGAATGTCTAGACGCTCGTTTCGCACAGCCAGCCGATCGTTTCGCTTTTCCAGACGCTCGCTCGTCCGCGGACCGTTCCACGAACCTTCCATGCGGCCGCTGTCCTTTCAGTTTTGTGTTGACGCCCGAGGCAGACCATCCGATTGTTTGGGTATCCAACCGATCGGCTCGTGGATCCTTTGTTCTATATAACACTCCGGATGCAAGGTTTTTCTTCCATCTCTTCGCAAACCCCAGCCGCCCGCCTAGTTTGACCGTCGCCCGCCTGAATCCACCGCCGCTCATCTCACTCTCCATACGACCAACGGAAGCCGCGATCCCAGTCGTCCGTCTTAGGGGCCGAAACGCCCGATTCAGCTTCCCGACGATCAATTGGGTCCTCCAGACGACCGACATCGTCCGCATCGCCACCTCCTCAACAGACGATCGAAGCCAGATTCGCCGAGTGCTCAGGTCGACTCAGCTGACCGTTTGATCATTCCAGCCACCTGTCTCAGCCACCCAAACGACCATTTCCAATCTCCAGATGATCGGTTGAATCTCCAAATGACTGGTTGGCTTTTCCAGACGATCAGTTTCTCCCACCCGCAACAACCTCCACCGCAGTGACTCTTCCCTCCATCTCGCTCTTAGAGTTTTCTCAGGTCGAGAAAATTTTTAAGTCCAGGGAGGGGGTGGGGTGGTACGTGATCTTCCCTTTTCAACATTTTTTTGCATTTTTATTTGTTTGCGTTGTTACTTTCAAACATAAGGCCTTTATCTAGTCAGCCGAATGTTGTTCTTTATCTTCAAAAATCAATTGCATTATCAAATTTATTTCAAAAAAACTTTGCAATATCAAATTCCCTATGATCATGATAGCACTTTTTGGAAACGGTGGCAAGCCTTAGAGTATCAAATAGAATCAATTGCAGATTTTCTTAATTTTAGCATTAGATTAAATTATTCTTTTTACTCTCATATAATGTAGCTACATGTCTCTTTCTATCTTATGCAACGACAACTAAAAAAAAGGTTTTTTGTTGCACGAGAAAAATAAATCGCACGCCAAACCCTAAGTCCGGGGTGGCATGCCCTTCTTCCATACCCCACAAAGGGGCGTACCATCAAAAGATGCCAAAAAGAGCACACACAAAAATTGTGGTCAATGTAATCACAAGTCCATGAATAAATTATATCCCAAGTCGAATAGAGGAGGGATTTTTCTGTCACACCTCAAATTCTCTATTCCCGTGCAAAAATCAACCCAATGAAAAAAAATGATGAGTGTCGAAGCGCAAGTTAGATCAAGACTGTCTTTACAAAGTATAAGTTTAAAAAAAAATTAGTTATGAAAAATGTTTTCTTGAGAAACATGGTGCTTGCAATTTGTGGTTCTAGGAGATGGGTTGCTTGGCCATGAAAAGGATAGAAAAATTGCTAATCTAGGGAGGATGAACTTGTTATTTCAAAATTCTTGGAATCTTTTTTATTTTTTTAGTTGCTTGAGGACAAGCAAAACTTTAAGTTCGCGGTATTTTGATGTGTGCTATTTAGCACACCTTTTTCTGCGAATTATTAAGCTTGTCACATAGAAATTCTCCATTCATCTCTTAAAAATTGCACAAATTGATATTTTCTCATTCTATCACAAATTTGACAATCATGTGCATTTTATTGCAGTTTCAGGACTTGAGCCGATCGATTGGAACATTCAACCGATCATCTCACAGCAGCAAACTGACCTTCTGACATCATGAAACGCTCAGTTTGCCTTCAAGCATCGATCGTTGATCTCAATCAGACGACGGCTGAGATCGCCTGACTCCAGCTACCAGACGCCCGGCTGATGCCCATTACTGAGCAACATCGAGTGGTTTCAACTGTGCCGCCACCCTAATTAGGGTTGGCAACCGATCGATGGGTTGTGCGTTCCAGAACCTTCCAACCGATCGGTTGGTTCCTGAACCGATCGGTTGGCGGCGCGTAGGCAGCAAAAGTCCCAACCGCCAACCTCAAAATAACCCTAAACCTAAATGTATAGCCCCCTCCCCCTCCTTCTCCTATAAAAGGAGGGGCACTTCCCCTTCTTTGGGGGCATCTGGGATTTCTTGTATTGGGATTCTGAAGCAATTAGTCTTGTAATCCTTCTCATATTATGCAATAAAGTAGATCTTAGTTCAAGCATAGCTCTTTCATTCTTATTCTTGCCTTTTCTCCCCGCCTTAGTTTTAATATTCTTCTTTCCGTTCTTTAATTCTGGAGCAAGGAACAAAGAACTAAGACATTTCATCGTCTCTAGCATAAGGATTAATCTCCTCATTTCTGGGCTAGACTATGGCTTCATTTCTTTCTTCCTCCGTCTCCCCTTTCTCCATGTGTGAGTAGACTTTTATCGGGGCAAGGGGAATAACCCCTTAGCCATGGTTTTAACGACTTCTTCTTAAACGATTAGATGGTAATCGATTTTAATTGAATGGTTGATCTTTGGATCGCATGCTAATCCGGATGGAAATGACCATGGAAATCCGGATTTAGAACAATAAAATCAATTACATAGACGTTTTGATATGACCGTGGATTTTCGTCTTTTAGGATGATAAACTAGGAAGCATGAGCACCAAGACCAATGGGCTCATGTGGAGTTTCTCTCTTGTGAGTTTTTAAATTCGCAAACCTTCATCGAATCGTCGTTTAAGATTTAGTTGTTATCACCTAGGCTAAGGTGGTGAAAACCTCTACGAGCCTTGATTTCCTTCTCTTGATTTAATCATTGCATCCTTTGTTTTCTTTAATTCTTAGTCTTTCATTCATATAGTTTTGCTTGTGTTAACAATCATCTTAGTTTTTCCCTTGTGCATGTTTATTCTTGTTAAGTGCATTTCTTCTTGCATTAGTGTAATCACTCAAACACCCAACTGGACTTTACTTTCTGCTTTAATAAAAAGAAAAATACCAAAAACAAATAATAAAGTTCTTCAATCTTTGGGTTCTAAGAACAATCTCTAAATAGTTGTCCTGTGGGATTGACCCTTCTATACTACCCTTAAAACCGGAAGTAAAAAAGGTTTAAACTCTAGGATTAACCATCTTAGTGATTGATATTGCAAAATGATGAGTATCAGTGTACTGTTTGTCGTGTTTTGTAGATAGAAATCCTATGTGTCGTCTCTGTACTCTCAGGTCCTCGGAGTTAATAGTTAGTGCTTTCAATGAATCATTTTGAGATTTTGGCTTGATGCCTCGAGGTTCTTATGTTGTCTGTGTTTAGCTTTTAACAAGGCAGTTGATGTTGTAACCCTCGAGAAGAGATGGTACAAGATATGTACATATGAACCAGGATGTAAATGTAATACATTGGTTCTTGTTGACAGAGTTTTCCTATGATTGGATCTCTTTGCAAAATGGTTTTAAATTTTAGTGATTTACAGTAATCCACTGTTTATGTTTATTCCGCTTAATTAGTAACGATTTGTTTGTCAGTTTGGCGACTGTCGTTACAAGTTTGGTATCAGAGCTTAAGGTTCGCTGAGTCTACAGAGACATAGGACTAAGGTGTTGAGTCTATGTTAGTGTCCTCCAGTATACCCTATAGTGACTTCCGCTTATGCAAAAAAAAGGTAAAGTTTATAAATGACTGGGGAACACGAGGAACACATTACTGAGAGAAATGTTGTTGCACCAGGAGAGGGTGCAAGGAATCAGGCAAGAGAAGAATGAGTGCCTAAGAATTCCCATCTTGACTGAATCAGGATAGAGAATCCTGGTTTTATGCTCTTGTTGGGCTGGTTAGGACAACATTGATGCATATAGTAGACTGGATACTAGCGTTACAACCTAGGTTACCAGTCCTCAATACAGAAACTTTGTGCTTTGAAAGGGTTCCTAAATGACATAGTCATGTTGGAACAGTGAAACATGTGGGAAGAATTAACATATGGCAAGAAAATAGACTCTGCCATAAGTATAGATAGATAGTACATATGTGATGGCAATGCCCAAGGAGGGGCAATAAGCTGAGAATTAAGGAAAGGTCTCTATAATTCTAGAGACATTTGCCTAGTTGTCTAAAAAGACAAAGTTTTTGGTGCTATCAGTGCAATAAATGCCTAGTGGACTAGGGCAATAGTCGCTAAGTAAAGGCAAAAGTAACAGCATGAAACAGCTGGACTCTATGTTTGAGTCAACCAGAAGTGGTGGATGACTGTGAGGGATGACAGTCAGATAGAGCGTTCTCATTCTGATATGTCTTCTCTACATTTTATCCGATAATTATAAGAAGGTAGTCATTGTTAAGCTTACTTTAATTAGTCCTATGAGGACATGAGGAAGAGATAAGAAGGATGAGAATCTATATTCAGATTAGTATTCTCTTATATGTTTTGAAATTTCTCTCTTCATGTAGAAAAGGAAGAGATGTAAAAGAAACACCCAGAGAAAATCTAAGATACTAAGTAGTAAATTTAAAGAGATGTTAAAAGTATGAAACATAATATAAAACAAATGAATACTACCTAATTTCAGTTCTTGAATACCCTGGCCATGTATTCATCTATTGAAGGCAAGGTAAGTATGGAACTCTTAGATTGTTATCTTTCTGATTACTCTGATCAAGTAGTCATTATGAGACAATCTAAAGAGCTTAATGAGGTAGAAGATGTGGCATGGATATTTCTACCACATCCTAATTGATATATGGAGAAATCTGAGTTAATCATAGATCAACTTATAAACAAAATAAGATGTTTAGTATAATGTATACCCTGGTCCTCAGACCTAGAGGTAACAGTTACCTGATGAGAGGTAACAATGTTTAGTGATGAACTGAGAGTTTGAATACCCAGATCTAGTAATCAAGATGATGATGTGATGTGTTTTTGGCACATATAATGGATACCAAGGTAAAGAATCCTAGTATCCAAGAACTTTCAATGATATGAGGAAATGTGAACATGATTCCTGACAAGGAGTAATGTTTGGTTACCTAGTAGGACCAACTTTAAAATTAGTCTAGTTACATACTGTAGTATGGATACCATATGTTAGGGGTTTATGCCCCGCATAAACATGACATCAATAAAGATGTAAGTGGAAAAGGTGTCAAATCAATGAGGTAACCTAAGTTAAATAAGGTATGTATAATGATTCTTCGACTAAGAAAAATGTTACCTGACACAGAGTTGACTCTACAGTCAATAATGAAAAAGATAGTGGAGTATGTGTCATGTGTGACAGATTCTATGATATCCCTATGTGGAAGAACTTTGTGTTGATCAAAGTTCTATGGCATCTCCATGACATTAAGATGTTATGTGGAGACTTGATGATATAATGAATGAATAATATCCATCTCCCTTTACCCGGGATTTCGGGGACAAAATCCTTGTTAGGGGTTTATAATTTGTAACATTCGTGACCTGGGTTATGCTTTAACCCTAGGTGTTTTGTTTAAGAAAGACAATTATATGCTTGCTATTATCTTTTGAAAAGTAATTAAGGCTCAAGAGGAACTTATGTTTAAAGTTTAGTCCCGATTGAATGTTGTTTGAGCAATTTTCCTTTATTTTGGACCAAAGTGCAATTTACTCAAATTGAGGGGCTATAATGCAAAATGTCACATGTTGAATGTACCCCATGTGTTTAAGCATCATAAGAGATAGAATGATTCTAAGTGATGGCTTGTGGAAAGCCTAAATTTCAAGTTTGAACTTCCTTGAACAATGCTGGAGCATTGTGCGCCAGTTTTGGTACAAATTGTAATTTACCCAAAATGTGGGCTTGTTATGAAAATTACCACCTCTAGAGTGTCCCTACTCCCTCCTAGTATCATGTAGAGGAGATATAAATAAGGAGACACCATGTTTGAATCCATTATGAGTGATGGTACTCTTGGTGATGAAATGACCAAGAAAAGGGTTGAATATGAAAGCTTAACTTGAGTTGTATCAAGTTGAAAAGCTTATATATGAGTACCTATCAGCCAAGGAGCCATAGGACAAGCCTCATATCGTTTTGTGAACTCTTGTCAAAGACCATATCGTGAAAAGCACCTCAAGGAGGTGAGGTGTGACGACCAACAAGTTTCCTTTGAAAACGTGTATCGGCTTGACTTAAAATAGTGATTAAACCTAGATGACTTATCCAAATGGATAAGTAATGGACGAATTTGCATCACAATATGATCCTCAACCATTTTGCAAGACAAGATAAATGTTGATGTATGCATGTACACGTGTCACCCATGCATGACACGTGGAACCTACTAGCTCAAAATGTTGACACCTCATTTTTGCCTTCCTTCATGAACAACAAGTATATATACCCCTAGTTTCACCCCTTGGTGCAATTTTGCGACCCTTACCACCCTCCTACCGTAATTTATCGTTCATAGAGCTCCCATATTGTGAAGGGATGTTGTGGTATCGTGCATGGGCCCTTGGGTATCGCCCATGGCAAGAGCATATCGGCCAAGTAGGTGAAGTTGGCCATATAAGGTGATATCGGCCAATAGGGTGAAGAGTTGAGTGGCATATCGTGCAAGTGAGTGCCATATCATGTAACAGGGTTGGAATATCGTGCAAGGACACAAGGGTATCGTCCAAAGGTGTTAAGGAGAAAGAAGGAGCTCATACTTAACCCAAAGAGGAATTGTGAAGTCTATCTTCAACCGTAGGAACATGGAGCTTTGGAGCTTGATGCTCTGATGTTGTTCTTAAGGTGGGTTATATAACTTGAACTCAACCATGTCATTATTCTTCACCTAAATTGCTATAATTAATGAAATACTTTTAATTTTGAAATTTCTTGAAATAGTTGCTGAAATTGAGAGTTCTAGTAGTTGCTTGGACCTGTTTCCATGAACTATATCAGTTAGAACAAAGGTCTAGAGCTTGAAAATGATGGTATCACCTTATAAAAGTGATATCGGGTGCAAGCACACAAGTAAGCACCTTTAACCCGATATGATGATGACCCTTCTTCCCTTGAACGATATCGATATGAATGAATACATTGTTGCATGATATGGGGGGTGTAGTATACACCTCTTGCATGATAGGGAGTCACGTATAGACTCCATACACGATACAAGGTTGAATGAATACTTATAAGTTGACATGAAACCCTAATTTGGGTAACCCAATGTGAGTAAAGAATAGCAAATGCTATTGCACTATATGGAAGTCTGATACACAACCCTAGTTGATGTCTAGCCCGACATGGTGATGGCTTAATACCTCATGCACGACATGGGTAATACATATACACACCTCTAGCCCGATATGAATGGTGTGTATATACTTCTAGCCCGATATGGGGAGTGCTCATATACATACAACCCGATATGGTGAACATATGTACACTTCTAACCTGAGATGCCTTGTAAAGGTGAGGGCAAGACACTCTTAGGAGTAATGAGTGTAACACCAAGTAATGGTGTGGCTAATACATTGATAAGTGAAACACCTAAAGTAGTTGATAATGGTTAATTCTATATCAACAATGTCTCAACCTAAGATGAGTCCATATCAATTGATGATGGTTGGACAATTCAAATGTATGACTTATGATCAATACACTACAGAATAAATGTGATGGGCTAGTGCATAAAGTGTTAGGATGGGAAATACCCTAATACAAGATAAGTTGATGAACTTAAGTAAGTTAAAAGTGATGAGGGAAGTGATACATCAAGACATGATAGATATCACATCCAGCACTTCAAGGTTTATGTACCTTGATGCACCTTAAATCCAATATCCTTGGATGAGTAACACATGAAGTGTGTTATGTCAATTGTTACATTGAGATGTAACAAGTTTAATGCACTTTGATAAGTGTGGGCTAACATACCTTGAGAAAGGGGTTAAGCCAAGTTAATAAAGTATGATGTAATCATACCCTGATAAGGATGAGAGAGAAACTCATACCTTGTGTTGATGATTCATTTAAAGATAAATGATGAGAATAAATAAGTATGATGGAATACTTATGATATCAATGTTTACTCTTAGATGTGTGGAGCAATGAATTAGGGTTTGATCATTAATAATATGAAATTGAAAACCTAAATGGTTAATAATGGAAAACCCTAACCCTAATGATGGGGACGTTGTATTTCTCTTATTGCATAAGCCTTGTAAGGCATGTTAAATACTTGTATAACAAGTATAATTATTAATGACCTTGTGAGCCATGTGAATAAGTTGTTGCCTAGTGAAAGGTGACAAGATGATTAATGGGCCTTGTGAGCCATGTGAATAGTTGTTGCCTAGTGAAAGGTGACAAGATGATTAATGGGCCTGGTGGGCCATGTGAATAATTGTTGCCTAATGAGAGGTTACTAGATGCTTATAAAAGTCTAATGTAAGGAATGGTAATGTGCAAAATAAACTAAGGGAAATGGAAACCAGTAACTTCATAATAATAATAAATGGTTATAATAATAATGAAATCTTGATCATACATGCTTTATGCTTATAGCCAAATAAGGGCTATAGTGTTTGAATATGCTTAAAGGAGATAAGAGGAACACTTGTAGTATGTAAAGAATGTGAATTGATATGATGGCTTGCCCCAGGGTATAATGCCTAGTAAAAGGATGTGATAACCAATGATGAATTTAAGGGATTGATATCCCATAACGAATGTGTAATCAAGTTTGGTTAAAGTCCAATACCTGACAGAGGCTCAATTCCTTTAATCGGGATTGGTTAAAGTCCAATTCCTGGCGGTGTAATCAGGATTGGTAGAGTCCAATGCCTGGTGGTGTAATCAGGTTTGGTTAAAATCCAATACCTGGCAGAGGCTTAATGCCTGTAATCAGGTTTGGTTAAAGTCCAATACCTTGCAGAGGCTCAATGCCTGTAATCAGTATTGGTTAAAGTCCAATACCTGGCGGTGTAATCGGGATTGGTAGAGTCCAATGCCTGGTGGTGTAATCAGGTTTGGTTAAAGTGCAATACCTTACAGAGGCTCAATGCCTGTAATCAGGATTGGTTAAAGTTCGATGTCTGGCGGTGTAATCAGGATTGGTAGAGTCCAATGCCTGGCAGTATAATCAGGTTTGGTTAAAGTCCAATAACTGGAAGAGGCTTAATGCCTGTAATCAGGCTTGGTTAAAGTCCAATACCTGGCAGAGGATCAATGCCTATAATCAGGATTAGTTAAAGTCTAATTCCTGGCGGTGTAATCATGATTGGTAGAGTCCAATGCCCGACGGTGTAATCAGGTTTGGTTAAAGTCCAATACCTGGCAGAGGCTTAATGCCTGTAATTAGGTTTGGTTAAAGTCCAATACCTTGCAGAGGCTCAATGCCTGTAATCAGGGTTGGTTAAAGTCCAATGTCTGGCTGTGTAATCAGGGTTGGTTAAAGTCCAATGCCTGGCGGTGTAATCAGGTTTGGAAGAGTCCAATACCTGGCAGAGGCACAATGCCTGTAATGATAACACATGATGGGTAATACCCAATGCCTGTAATGATGACACATGATTGGTAATAACCCAATGCCTGTATTAATGATGTATGAGTGCATGACAGATATAATTTCAATATCTATTTAAGATGATTGGCTAAGGCCAACAGATAGAAACAAGAATAATTCATGGGTGGAATTTCAGGATAATAAGTATCACAAGAAAAGCTTGGCATATTGATTTGTTGATACAGTATGATAGATAAATGACATACATGTTCTCCCTATTCCTTATAAAGAGAATAGATGATTTACTGTTCTATAATGGATAGTTGCAATACTTTTAAAAGATGAGAATAATCTAAACTGCTTAATCTCTGCTCAGTTTTATATTATTAAACTGCAATAATAATGTTGTTGGCTGAGAGTTATATCTCTCACTGGGGCAATTTTCAATTGTCTCACTTCCGTGGGATCCAACATTTTTAGGTGGACAAGCATGGAGGAGGTTGAGAACATCTTGTAGAGGAAGAACACCAGTAGCAGCAGGGACAACAGTGACAACTCCGGTTGAGTGTACTGTTTGTCGTGTTTTGTAGGTAGAAGTCCTATGTGTCGTCTTTGTACTCTTAGGTCCTCGGAGTTAATAGTTAGTGCTTTCAATGAATCATTTTGAGATTATTTGGAACCAGGGCTGGCTCCAGTCTTAGCGGAGGGGTGGGCATGCAGCCCAAATTAACTTAAGCAGCCGGAAGGGTATACATCTCACTTCACCTGCTACTTCACCAACAAAGTTTATTGTACCGGCAGGTAGCTCAGCACCGCAAAAATTATAAACCTTGGTGTCCCGAGCCTCGGTGTCTACAATCATAAAGAGCCAGTGATCCGAAACTTGAAAGGGCACGGTTAGATAATGTGTCTGACGTGTTAAATCGGAACACAACCGCTCGATTGACTTTGCTCATATGTCTTTGTATAAAAGGTCGATAGACAGAGCAGGCGAGGCGTTGAAAAATGGTTGCTGCCTCTTAGAACTTCTGTACACTTCTATACAGTTGGCAAGAAGGACATTGAAGATTGCCATTGGCATCGTGGACCGTGGTCGCAGGATGTTGCGGAAGTCTTCTCGTGTCAGCTTGCGGTTGGTTTTGGTGTTATGGTAGATGATGTCTTCCCCAGCTTTTGCATCGTCGACAATAGTGTTCAGTATAAAAATGTCCTGAGCATCTAATGTGGAGATGGCCACCATATCCAAATCGTGCATTTTGTGCGGTAGTGGTGGCAGCGGGGGAAGGTTCTGCGGAGGGGGAGAAGAAGGTAGTACCAAGGCTTCTGCATAACCGTGTAGATCGTCTTCCGAGTCAGAGGCAGAATCGAGGTCTTCACCTGTGTCTAAGCTTACTCGTTCTGCCTCATCCTGGTCATGGGGGGAAGGCACTGACATGTCGAGTGCGGATAAAGGTGGAGAGGTTGTTGTGGGTGGGCTTGCGCTGGTTCCTAATATACATTGGTGGAACTCAATGAAATTCGTGTCTTTAGCGGACTCCCCAATGGATCCCAAAGCTGAATAATCAAGGAATTGGTCCCCATATGACATGTTTATGTTTTCGTTGTGGGGGGACTTGTGGTGATGTCCACCTTCTTGTTGACCTTTGTCAGAACCTTTCTGAGAAGGTTCTGCTACTTGGCCTGGGTCCTCTCCATCATCAGATTTATCACCTGATGAGGTGGCATCATTGTTCGAATCAGTAGAGGAGTCGGAGTCTTCCTCATCGTCACTATCGCCATCTTTTTCAGCCGCTGCCTTGTCTATTGGCTTCTTGTTTGCATTCTTTTTGCACCGCCGATGGGTGGCTTGTAACTCATCAAACGCCACTTGCACATGCTCGTGTGTTTTGAGCAGTGCGTTGTGTGTTTCTTTAAGATTGTTATATTGGCCCTCGGCGGAGAGGAGTCGTGCTGTAAGATCTGTTACTTGAGCATGTAGCTGCTGGATGTCATTATTTGTTGACTCCTCTTGGCGATTGTTTAGGTGTGTGAGGGTGTTGCTGATGGTGTCCAAGCGCGTGCTGAGAGCTGCTTGTTGCTGCTTGAGCTTGCGGAGAATCTCAGGCAGAGGTTGAGTCTGCGTAGAGATCTCATCGAATTACTTAGCCATCGCTTCTTGCTGGCGCTTCGCTCCAAGGACCAGCTCAGGAAAGTTGTTGTAGTGGTTGTTGATGTGCTCAACTTGCTTAGCCACCTCATCTTGTCGTTGCTGAAAACCTTGGAGGATGTTGGGCAGGGCGCGGTTTTGTTTGTCGATCGTGGCCACCTATTTGGATAATCCCTGCACACAAGAAAAAATAGAATGTAAAATGTTAGAAGGATCAGTGAGGAGGTTTCGGACGATGTCGAATTGACGTCCGAATTCCTCACCGATATTGGCAAAGGGGACCCCAGAAGCAGAAGGGTGGGATGGTTGGGGTCTGCGTGGGAGGGTGGTAGTAGGGCTGAGCATCGGTCCAGAAATGGACCAGACCGAACCGAACTGGACCGGACCGTGGACCAAATTTTAACAAATATATGGACCGCAGATCGGACCGTTTCGAGGTAGGACCGGACCGGGACCGGACCGTTTTGTACTAGGACCGGACCGGACCATTTGGATCGTAATCAGCCTTTTTTACATATTTTACAACTTATTTAATTGTACAAAGTTGATAATCTTAGTCACTTCTAACAATTATATAACTTTAGTATCAAACATTTATACTAGTAGTGATTATATATGTACTTTATTTGTAATTATTATAGAATACACCTTCAAATATACATGAATTTTATGTAAAAGTCAATCTGCGGTCCGGACCGGACCGGACCGAAGACCAAACTCATCAAAATTCCCAGACCGCGGACCGGACCGAACACAAAATGGACCGGACCGGACCGAATTGAGCAGTCCGGTCCGGTTTTGCGGTCTGGACCATTATTTGCTCACCCCTAGGTGGTAGTGTCTTGCGGAAAAGACATTGATGGTGCCCCGAACTGCGTGGTGACTACGAATGGGGTCACCAGCGGTGTCGGGGTGGTGGTGGATGTGAAAGGTGGTGGTATCTCAGGTGAAAGCGGTGGGAGTGATAGTGATGGGGTAGAGATTGTGGAGGTGGAGGGGAAAGCGGTAAAGTCGGGCATAGGGGTGGAGAAGGGAGAGCCCGAAGGGAAAAGGTGTGAGGAAGAGGATGTGGGTGGTTGCGTAGATGTGGTGAAGAAAGGAAGAGTGGTGGATGTTGGAAAGGTGGAGGGTGGTGAGGTGGTGGCGGTTAACTGAGCATTTAGAATCATAATGAAAGAGTCTAAAGATGAGGAGGTGATGTGATCGTCGGGAAGTGGGTTGTCTTCAGGATGTGGTTTTGAAGTTGGCGTCCCCGATAATTGTTGATTCTGTGAAAGTCTTGTGGATGGTCGTTTCATAGGAATTTTTGATATTCTGGCTGTCGGGGCATTGATGATGAGTTCAGTCTGCCCTGCCTTTATTTTCTTTGCTGGTGCTTTTACCGTAACTAAGAGTTCGGTAAGCTCCTCGTCAGTGAAGAGGAGCTTTTCCTTGTCATAGTCTGCGAGCTTCGGTAGCGGTAGCAGGGTTCTGGATGATTTGACTGTAGGGCAGAAAACATAATATAGTTTCGCATCCTTTTCCTTGATAATGAAAGAGTTCTTCAAGGTTTGTTCATTAGTAAGGATGTCGCCCTTTATTTGCGTGCAGCGCGGTAGGGGTCTGTCCATTTTGAGGTATTTTATGATGGATGTGAAATGACCCCCCATGCAAATTTCCTTTCCTATGGCGTAGTTGGAGAACTTTTGTATCAAATGCCGTCCGATGTTGACCGGCTTTCCATGCAGGATTGACCATAGGATTAAGAGGTCGGCTGTAATAACGTTTCCTCCCTCTCATCTGGGGAACAACGCACTGGTAATGATTTTGTGAAGCGTGCACACGAACCCTGAGTGAATATTGGAGGCTTTACATGTCTTTGCCTCATAGCTTGGGATCCCTGTTAATGACTTCCATAAGGTGTGTTTATTAAACGGGTAGATCTTCGTTCCTGCAGATCCAGCTTTTTTGAGCTGCTCAGGATTGTCGATGAAGATTTCATTTCGAATATTTTCTGTTATCACAATGTCATTCCCAAAGAGCTTGGTGACCAGCCGGCGATCACCACCATCCCTTGCTCTATGTGTAATTGCCACTGTTTCTTTAGTAAGATGGGTAAAGAATTCTGTGGTGGGCTCGACATATGAGATTTTGGGGATGAAACCGAGTCTGGATAAGTTGGCGTTGTCGAGCATTGTGAGGACTATGTCATAGATCCCCATCTTCAGCAGTACGCTTGGGCAGACATACTTTGTTGGTTTCAGGACTTTGTCGATGGATGGGATGGTGTGGATGTAAAGGTTTTCTGGTGGGGGCGTGGTGGTGGTGAGAATTGAGAAGGTGGGGGTGGTAACAGGGATGGTGGTGGTAGGTGTTGCAAGGGTTTGGTCCCTAGCAGAGGCAGGGTGAACTTGTTTTCTTGCCCGTTTCTTGGAGGGTTGTCCAGTTGCGGTGTTCGGGACCTTTCGTTTCCCCTTTGATTTTTCAGGTGGGGACTCATCCTCGGGGTTTGGCTCGTATTCTGAGCCTTCATCATCATCGGAAGAAATTTCAATTTCTTCTTCAGGTGCCTCAGTTAGGCACTTGTTAAGGCGATCAAGGTCGCACAAGACCTCCATGATTTTGACATTTGGCGGGGCCTTTCCAGTCATATTGTAGTCATCTACGATCTTCTCGAGTTTGGCCTGATCTGCCCTTAGTTGCTCATTGGTGTAGATTGGAGTGTCTTCAGATCCGGTGGCCTCCTTTGCGGGTGATGCCATATCTACGAAATGGGAAATCATGAGTTAGAACAACATATTTAGAAAAATTTGGATTTTACTTGTATTTATGTGGTTTTATATTTTTTTAGAGATTGTGGAAAGTCAAACGGTTTGAAGACCATTTGGATCCAAATGTTTTGAAGACCGTTTGGTTCCAAACGGTTTCAAGGTCATTTGAATCCAAACGGTTTGAAGACCGTTTGGTTTCAAATGGTTTCAAGGTTGTTTGGTTCCAAACGGTTTCAGGATTGTTTGGTCCCAAACGGTTTGGAGACCGTTTGGTCTCGAACGGTTTCAAGACCGTTTGGTTCCCAACGGTTTCAAGACCGTTTGGTCCCAAACGGTTTGAAGATTGTTTGGAAGGTGAAACGTCGGGTAACAGCCGGCGAAGGGAAGGCGGAGGCGCCGGAGATGAAGACGAAGGCGGCGATTAAGAAGGTGGATCCGACAACGATAAAAACGAAGGCGATGATGGAAGGAGCCGACGGCGATAAAGACGAAGATAAAGAGGATCGCGGCGGAGGTGAAGACAGTTGCGGAAGTGAAAGGGCCGGCCAGGCTGCCGCGGTGGCTGGACTACCTTGCAGCCGGAAGCGGAGACGACGATCGTGAAGCGGAGGGCGGAGGTGAGGTCACCGCGAAGGAACGCAGAGCTAGGTCGACGAAGGTGAGCCGCGCGGGAGCAGGGAAAACAGAGGCAATGGAACAGCCTTTGCACAAAGGTTTGAGAAAACTCGAGAGTCGAAGAGAGGAGAAGGAGGGGGTAGGCTTTATATTTATAGGAAACGGGGGTTGACCTGACAAAAACCCTAGGTCAAACGGTTTGGAGACCGTTTGGTTCCAAACGGTTTGAAGACCATTTGGTTCCAAACAGTTTGGAGACCGTTTGGTCCCAAACGGTTTGGAGACCGTTTAGTCCCAAACAGTTTCAGGACCGTTTGGTAGGGTTAAGGTCGAACGAATTTTTTTTTTTATGTTTGTTTTGGTTATGTGATTTTTTTTAATATTTTCATAAGATAAACCTAGGGTAATTAAAAGAACGGAAAATAAAGGAAGAAGCTGAAATCTTGGGTTGCCTCCCAAGTAGCGCCTGGGTTTTACGTCACAGGCTCGACAAAGCTTTGATGTTGTTAATCTGACGTCGTGACGTCTTTGATTTCGATGGTTTGTCTCGGCATCTTATCTTCTGGAGTGTAGTATCTTTTTAAACGATGGTCGTTGACCGTCCTTTCTCCTCCATTATTTTCGACAATTATGACAGCTCCAGTTGGGTATATATGATTTATGGTGAAGGGCCCGGACCATTTTGTTCTAAGTTTTTTGGGGAACAACTTGAGCTTGGAGTTAAAAAGGAGTACTTTTTCGCCAATGGCGATGTCTTTCCTTTTAAGATGACCGTCGTGCCACATTTTGGTTTGCTCCTTATAAATCCTGGCACTCTGATAGGCGGTCATTCGGAGTTCCTCTAGCTCCTACAGCTGGAGTTGTCTCTTTTCTCCGGCACTTTTGAGATCGAAGTTTAGCTGCTTGATGGCCCACCAAGCTTTGTGTTCCAGCTCTACTGGAAGATGACAAGACTTCCCGTATACCAAACGGAACAGAGTTGTCCCGATTGGTGTTTTATAAGCGGTTCGGTATGCCCAAAGGGCATCGGGAAGCTTGGTGGACCAATCAGTGCAGTTTCTGTTCACTGTTTTTTCTAGGATCACCTTTAGTTGTCTATTTGATACCTCAACCTGACCACTGTTCTGTGGATGGTAAGGCATTGCTACTTTGTGGTTGACTCCGTACTTTTTCAACAAGGCTTCAAAACTTCATTCCAGGAAATGGGTCCCGCCATCTGATATGACAGTTCTGGGGACTCCAAATCTGGGGAAAATGATATCTTTGAACAATTTAATAACTGGCTTGGAATTGCTGGACACAGTAGGTATAGCTTCGACCCACTTTGAGACATAGTCCACCACAACCAGGATGTAAGAGAAGCCATAGGAGGAAGGGAAAGGGCCCATATAGTCTACCCCCCACACGTCGAAAAGCTCAATTTCTTGCCACATTGTGAGGGGCATTTCGTCCCTTTTAGATATGTTGCCAGCAAATTGACATTTATTGCAAGATTTCACAAAATCATAGGAGTCCTTTGCTATGGTTGGCCAGAATAAGCCTGACTGCAGAACTTTTATAGTGATTTTCTTTGCGCTCATGTGCCCCCCGTAGGACCTGAATGACAATGCTCTAGGACAGGGGTAATCTCTTCTTCCGGCAAGCAACGACGGAAAAGTCCGTCAGCACATAGGTGAAACAGGTAGGGTTCATCCCAATAATATTGCTTTATATCATGGAGAAATTTCCTTTTGTCATGGTAGGAGGCGGAGGGGTGAATGATCCCTGTAGCAAGATAATTGACAATATCCGCATACCAAGGGAATCCATGGGTGGCCTTCATTAGTTGGTCGTCTGGGAGAGAGTCTCGGATATGGATTTTATCTTTGTCTTCCACTTCAATCCGACTGAGATGGTCGGCTACAACGGTTTCCACCCCGCTCTTGTCTTTAATTTCTAAATCAAATTCTTGAAGCATCAACACCCAGCGGATAAGTCTGGGTTTGGCATCTTGCTTCTGAATCAGGTATCAAATGGCGGAATGGTCGGTGTAAACAATAACCTTGGATCCAATCAAATAAGAGCGGAATTTCTTGAACGCGTAGATAACAACCAGGAACTCCTTCTCTATAGTAGTGTAGTTCTTCTGTGCTTCATCTAGCATTTTTTATGCGTAGTAGATTACGTAAGGTTTCTTGTCAATCTGCTGTCCTAATACAACCCATATGGCGTAATCGCTTGCGTCGCACATGATTTCGAATGGCTGCGACCAATATGGGGCTCTCAGAATAGGTGCGGAAATTAAAGCATTTTTGAGGGTGGAGAAACTTTGCATGCATTCTTGGTTAAAGATGAACTCAATATCTTTAGTCAGGAGTTGGGTCATGGGTTTTGCTATCTTTGAAAAATCTTTGATGAATCTTCTGTAGAACCCTGCATGACCCAAGAAAGCCCTTACTCCCTTTATATCTTTCGGTGGCGACAACTTCGAGATGACATCAATTTTTGCTTTATCGACCTCGATTCCTATGTCGCTAACTCTGTGCCCGAGGACGACACCTTCAGTTACCATGAAGTGGCATTTTTCCCAATTCAGTATAAGGTTCGTTTCCTCACAACGTTGTAAAACTTGTCCAAGGTTGATTAGACAGTTATCGAAAGAATCTCTGTAAACTGAGAAATCATCCATCAATACTTCCATTATGGATTTTGTTAGTCCTGCGAAAATGGCGGACATACATCTTTGGAACGTAGCGGGTGCGTTACACAACTCGAATGGCATTCTTCTAAAAGCATACGTTCCAAATGGGCAGGTGAAGGTAGTTTTTTCTTGGTCTTCTGGGTGTATGGGTATTTGGTAGAACCTGAAATAAACATCAAGATAGCAGAAGTATTTTTGATGAGCTAAATGCTCCAGGACTTCATTGAGAAAGGGTAGAGGGTAGTGATCTTTCCTCATGGCTTTGTTCAGCTTCCTATAGTCAATACAAATCCTCCACCCTGTTACAGTCCTGGTGGGTACTAACTCATTTTTGTCGTTAAGCACGACAATAGTGCCTCCTTTTTTAGGAACAACCTGGACAGGGCTAACCCATTGAGAGTCAGAGATAGGGTAGATTATGCCAGCTTTAAGTAATTTGAGGACCTCCATGCGAACCACCTCTTTGAGATTAGGGTTCAGTTTCCTCTGATGTTCACGAGATGGCTTAAATTCTTCAACCATTGGAAGTCTGTGCATGCATAGGGCAGGATTTATGCCCGTCAGGTCAGTTATCTTATATCCAATGACCTTTCTGTGTTTCTTCAGTTCTTCCAGAAGCCTTTCTTCCTGGTCTTCTGTTAGGTTGGAGCTGATGATAACCGGACATAATTTTTCCTCATCCAAGAAAACATATTTAAGCCCCATGGGAAGAGTCTTCATTTCAGGAGCCTTAGGTGGCTCAGTTGCTTCTATAATGGTGATAGCTTTGAGTTCTTCAAAAGTGGCCGTCGGTGCTTCTTCGGCCTTTTCTAAATGTTGCAGACATTGTTGAACTAGTTCATTCGTAGAGAATTCAACATCTGGGTTGGTTAGGACTTCTCTAGCTCGTCTGATGGCTCAGAAATTTCTAATTGAGACATTTGTTGTATTGCATCTAGGAGAAAGACCTCCTCTTGGATGTTGGGGCCTTTCATGCTATTAAGAACTCGGAATTGAATTGCTTCTTTTCCGAGTCTCAGAATGATGGTACCAGCTTCAACATCGATAAGCGCCCTGGCAGTAGCGAGGAAAGGTCTGCCGAAAATTATCGGGTATCTCAGATCTTCTTTGATATCCATGATGACGAAGTCTCATGGGACATAGGCATCCTTGACTATCCTTACTGGAATATCTTCAATGATCTCCAAAGGTGTGGTGATGGTGGAGTCAGCTAATTGAATTGTCATTGTTGTAGGCAGCAATTCGGTGAAACCCAATCGTTTGCACATAGAATAGGGCATAATGGATATGTTGGCCCCTAGGTCAGCTAATCCCTTTTTGGTAGATGTATTTCCAATGCAGCATTGAATTCTAAAGGAACTTGGATCCTTCTTCTTCTTTGGCATTTTATTGAGGATGATGTTAGAGGTGGTCTGGGCAAGCTTGACAGTTTCTTGCTCCTCAGTGATGTACTTCCTTGATAACAAAGTTTTGAGGTATTTTGCCCAAGCTGGTACCTCGGAGAGAGCATCAAGGAGCGGGATATCGATGTAAAGTTTCTTCATCGCCTCCTTGAATTTTTGGAACCTGGTGTCCATCTTCGTTTCTCGCAGTCTACCCGGATATGGGATCCTTGGTTTATATTGTAGGATTTCTGGCTCAGTAGACACTTGTTCTTTATCTTTGCTCTTTGCACCTTCTGTGGACTTCTCTGTTCCTTGCTGCGGGATCTCATTCTTCGTAAAAGTAGGTGTATCATCATTATCAAGAGTGATTCTTGTGGTTTCATGAAGAGTGTGTCCCGATCTCGTAGTAATAGTATTCAACTGTTCAGGTCTATTTTGTCCATGCTTAGGGTTTGATTCGGGCTGCCCTGTAAATGTGCCTGCTGGAGGCTTCAGTTGTGCAGCAATCTGGGCAAGCTGAGCTTCTACTTCCTTTTGCTGCGCTTGTTGATTAGCGAGCATAGTCTGTTGGGATTGCAGCATTTGCCTTATCAGGGTCATTTCATCTTCTAGCTGAGAAGGAGTATTTTTCTGAGGAAGTTGCGGCTGACCTTGTTGAGGTTGTTGTGGAGGCAGCGCTAGCTAAGGTTTCTGCAGCTGTGGGTGTAGAGGAGGATGAGTATACTGATAGTAGGTAGATTGGTTCCTGGGGTAGTTAGCTCTCGGGAAGTTATTCCTGGGGTTCCCTTGATTTTGATTAAAATTGTTGGGGATTCCAGGTGGTAACCTACTAGAGGATCCTCCATGCGTCTGGTGTTGCGGATTTGCGGTCCCAGCAGGGTTCCCATATTGGAATCCTGGGTGGTTCCTTGGCTGATTAGGATTATAATAGATTTGTCCAGGAATGGAATGGATAGAGTTGACTTGTTCTGGCAGTTGTTCTTCAGACTGGTCAGTGATAGGTTCATACTATTGTGGTGGTGGATGCAGATCCATCATCACATTATAAAGCATACCGCATGAAAGGGTTGGATGGTCAGATGCATGACAGGCTTCACATGTTCCTGTGGCAGCCTTGACTTGTTGAACCAGAGGACTTTTCTTCTTGTCAAACTCTCCAAGAGAAGTTTCGAGAGCTTGTTGCTTATGAGCTATGGTTTTCAAGGCTTCAGCGATAGCCTTCATCTCTATTGATTCTTCGGCTTTATAGACCTTGAGGACACCTTTGCCAGCTGATCGTCCCCAGTTGGACTGATTCTCAACTCCGAGTGTAACTATTTTCCAGGCATCCTCATAATTCTTTCTCATAAAGTTTCCTCCAGATGAGGAATACAAAAATTGTTTGATATCATCACTCACTCCCCTATAGAAAGTTTCTATCAATTGGTTCTGGGAGATTCCATGATGAGGGCACTTTCGTAAAAGCTCTTTGAACCTTTCCCATGCTTCAGCAAGGGATTCTCCGGGAAGTTGAGAGAAGTGATTAATCTGCCCCCTGATCTCGTAACTCAGTGAAGGGGGAAAGAACTTCTCCAAAAACTTTTCTTCCAGGGGAGCCCAAGTGGTTATTATAGGCTCCCTGTCAAGTGAGTTTTACCAGCTCAGAGCTCTCCCAGACAGAGTGAAATGAAACAGATGAAGCATTATTGCATCAAAAGTGACTTCGGCTTGCAGGACCAGGCGACACAGTGCCTTAAACCTCTTCAGATGATCCATGCAGTCATCTCCAGAACCCCCAGAGAATGAGATGCCATGCATGATCTGAATCCATTGGGTCCAGATCTCGAAGTTAGGAATGTTGATGATCGAAGGTCGAACCGGGTGGTTGTCTTCGTAGTTCTTTGGGACAGCATAATCCCTCAGCTGCTTGTTCCTTAGTTCCAACTGAGCAGCTTGGGTTGCTGCCTCATTTTCAGCTCTGATACGAGCCTATTCTTCCGCACGAATCTCCGCTTGAATCTCAGCACGAGTATCAGCGATGAGTTGTGCCCTTTGAGCGGCGATGGCGGCGTTGACCCTCTCCATCACCAATGCAGCCTGGCGTTGATCTTCAGCCATTTGCCTGGCTCTTTGGCGATTGAGTCTAATGCGGCGATGAAAGCTTCTCTCTACCTCAGAGTCAAACTCCGGATCAGGGGAGAATCTACGGTTATGCGATGATTGCATACACGTTTTCTACCTGAGTAGAGAAAAGAAAACACCTTTTAGATAATGGTAAAGATATAATGGTTTCAAAAAGATATAGACTAATGATTAAAAGAAAGTGTAAAATCCTAACCAACTAGCAAGATACTAAATGAAATTAAAACGTTCCGTTGTCCCCAGAAACGGCACCAATTTTTGACGGAGCTTCCACTTACGTGGAATTGCGTGCACCAACTAAAAATCCTAAAGATAGTAAGTCTTTAGGTTTAGCCTTGCTTATACTAGATAGAGAACTCCACCCACGTATGCTAAGATACGTGGAAGTCTTATCGTAGTATAGTTAAGGGTCGAATCCTCAGGACAACGGTCTTGTTGCAAGCAACAAGATGGAAAACGTTAGAATTTCACTTAGTCACTTAATAGTAGGCACTTAAATTGAAAGTTTGGTTTTGTCGTTTTAACCTAAGAACATGTAAAGTAAAGAAAACAAGTAAATCTAAGGAAGTTAAACAATGATAAAAGTCACTAGGGTGTGATCGGTTTTTCACCGCCACTACACATGGATCAACACATGCAAAGTAAAACATAACCTGCAAAAAGAGTTTAGTCAGTTAGTATCTTTGTAGACTTAGTTTCCTTTCAGAGAACTAACTACGAGGAGTGCGGGAATGTTGCAAAGTCAGCCATCCCTGAACGAATGGTCAACTACTTTGCATCATTCCCTTCGCAAAGTGTGTTCCTTGACTCATCAAGGTCGTACTTTCACACGTCAACTGATTCCATTCCATAGCATGAAAGTACAACGATGGGAGTGAGTATACTCCACTTCTTGAAAGACACTCCTAGATACCGAAACAGATGCATGGTGGATACATGCACCAAGAACCAACATACAAACGAGTTTCAAATCTAATAGTACAAATGTAGACAATTCATACTAAAAGATAAAAGATAACACAAGTTGATGATCATGCAACGTGCATTCATTAAATGTTTGATGTTGAACTGAAAAGATAAAAGCTCTATATTACAAATTATGGATTACATTTACATGAAATGAAAACATGGGTAGCGGGGATACTCCCCGCACCCTAGTGAAAGAGACTACTCGCTCATAACAAGGACAAAGAAGGAGGCAAGAAGAGAGAGAGAGCATCATCCCCACGAAGGAGAGAGGAAAGTCAACCCCTTGGAGAGAGAGAGACGATCCACCTGTTTCACAGGTTGCGCGATGATGAGATCTCCCTCTTCCCACCTTCTTTGGCGGAGAGAGAGAAAGCAGCTTCGAGATGGAGTGTGGGTCTCAGACCGGCAGCCCCTGGGCGGAGGATGGAAGTCGGATGTGCTCTGGAGTGATTGAGGCAGCCTTTGGATGTCTGAAACTTCCCTCTCGTGGAGGACCCTTGGGGTCTTATTCATAGGCCTTAAGTGAAGTCCAAATGGTTTGGAGACCGTTTGGACCTCAAGACCGTTTGGACCTGAGATCGTTTGGATTTCAAGACCGTTTAGACCTCAAGACCGTTTGGACCTCAAGACCGTTTGGCTTCATGCGGTCTCGGGGCCGTGTGACCCCATGCAGTCTCGGGACCGATTGGCTTCATGCGGTCTTGGGACCGTTTGACTCCATGCGGTCTCGGGACCGATTGGCTTCATGCGGTCTCGGGACCGATTGGCTTCATGCGGTCTTAGGACCGTTTGACTCCGTGCGGTCTCGGAACCGATTGGCTTCGTGCGGTCTTGAGACTGTTTGACTCCATGCGGTCTCGGGACCGATTGGCTTCATGCGGTCTTGGGACCGTTTGACTCCGTGTGGTCTCGGGACCGATTGGCTTCGTGCGGTCTTGGGACCGTTTGACTCCATGCGATCTCGGGACCGATTGGCTTCGTGCTGTTTTGGGACCGTTTGACTCCATGCGGTCTCGGGACCGATTGGCTTCATGCGGTCTTGGGACCGTTTAACTCCATGCGGTCTCGGGACCGATTGGCTTCATGTGGTCTTGGGACCAGTTGACTCAATGTGGTCTATTGACCGATTGGTTTCATGCGGTCTTGGGACCGTTTTAGTCTTTTTATGATTTTTTTGTGTCTTTTTCTACGAATATAAAGGGGAAAAGTTAGTCTAATAGTATATTTACAATAAGAGGGAATATTTAGGGATTATGGCTAATTTTAATTGAGAAAGAGTGTGGAAAACTAAAGAAAAGACTAAGATAATCATCCAAAATTGGAGGTTATCAAAGTCCTATGTGTCGTCTCTGTACTCTCAGGTCCTCAGAGTTAATAGTTAGTGCTTTCAATAAATCATTTTGAGATTTTGGCTTGATGCCTCGGGGTTCTTATGTTGTCTGTTTTTAGCTTTTAACAAGGCAGTTGATGTTGTAACCCTCGAGAAGAGATGATACAAGATATGTACTTATGAATCAGGATGTAAATGTAATACATTGGCTCTTGTTGAAAGAGTTTTCCTATGATTGGATCTCTTTGCAAAATGGTTTTAAATTTTAGTGATTTTTAGTAATCCGTTGTTTATGTTTATTCCGCTTAATTAGTAACGATTTGTTTGTCAGTTTGGCGATTGTCGTTACAAATATATTGTTAATAAAGCTTACAATTTGTCATAGAATGTGGACACAATAGTCTCTATCGTGCTCATTTTTGGAGAATCAATTTTCCTCCTAAGTTTCATGTTCTTCTTTGCTTCATTGAGCATAAAAAGTTCTTCATTAGTGTAG
The DNA here is from genome assembly GCA_963693085.1 of Alisma plantago-aquatica. NCBI lineage: Eukaryota > Viridiplantae > Streptophyta > Magnoliopsida > Alismatales > Alismataceae > Alisma > Alisma plantago-aquatica. The sequence continues at coordinate 25,108,239 of OY856412.1, read as the reverse complement.
AGTGCATGAAAAGGGGTTTCCACATACCATTTATATGTCTTCTTTTCTTAAACAATCATATAAATCATATCCTATCCTAGTATCCAAAAATAAATAATATATGGGAAATTTTCTATTATCACCCGACCACATAACAACTCCAATGTCTCTAACTATGATTACGTCATTTACAATTATATAATACCATTTTTGTCATGAATTTAATTTTAAAAAGAAGGGTCGGGAATTACATGCATGCATTATATGGAATTTATGATTGAACATAACAGCATGATGTTCAATTCTAATAGTTTTAAACAAATATGTGGCTATTGCAAAATATTTCTCCTCATATAATTTATAGCGACAATATCTTTTCTCATTGATGATGTTGTCTCTACTCGTATCAATATTTTCTCCTTCCACCAAGATGAAAAAGCATCTAACATGATAGTTGGTACCAACTTTGATATAAAGGAGGATGTGATCCAATATCTTAGGCTAAATAAAAATTAATAATTTACCCAATCTATGTTTGCTTGCTCAATGTGATGACTATGTTGATGCATTGGTTGCTATGTTGCCTTATCCCATCACTTGTTTTTTTCCTCCTCTATACTTAATCACACACAAGTCACATGATCAACTTTCTGATTGGTCACTCATTCTAGTACTACTCTAAGCTGAGCACGCTTAACCACATAGTTCTTAGTGATGAGCTCCCTGAAAAGAATGTACACTTTGGTGATATGTGTAGTCCAATCATTCTTTTTAATACCATTTTATCCAAGGCCTCAAATCTTGAGACGTTAAAATAATAATTTATATCATTATATAATTGGGTACTAAGATAACAAAGTAAAGTGGAGTATATGTAGCATATGATCAATTAGAGAACCCCACCCGACGCACAACTTAGGAATATATGATTCAATGGACCATTAATATGTCTTATGTACCTTTCATATGAAGAGACTAATCAAGATTTGTTCTTCGTATGTCATTTGGCTTAGATCCTTACGGACGCACTACACCACAACCACCGTGATTAGAGTTAACTCTAAACTGAAAATGAAACACATATTTCTAAATAACATTAGCTATCTGAGTCACAACAACAATAGCAAAACAATTGTTGCTGCTATCATATATGCTATATAGACTGAGAGAAATAAACAAAAATATGAGAATACCTACACGTATGTAAAAAACTCATTAAACAAGTGCTCACATTATATAACTAATTTCTATTATGTAGATGAAGCTGGTATAGGATGTACACTGGCCATCATAACTATCTCAATTAATGAAGATATAAAAAATGAACAACATATCATCACTATGAAGCAAATCCTAGAAGATATGGACTAAAATTGAAGTTTATTTTCATATCATTAACATAAACGAGGCTTGTATAAGGGTACCTCCAAGTTTAACTTCTGAACTCGAATTTAGTTACAATATATATGTTTATAGGCACCTCCGGTGACTTACTCCCGATGTACGATATATATATATATATATATATATATATATATATATATATATATATATATATATATATATATATATATATATATATATATATATATATATATATATATATATATATATATGCCGGTGGGGCGTAGCTCAGGCGGTGCGACTCGCAAGGCCTCTGCGAGAGGTCACGGGTTCGACTCCTGGCTATGCCCCAGAAGTGAATTTGTCGCAGTGTCGGCCGGCCAACGATGCTACTATTTGGGTACCCATTCATGCGGCTGGGTGGGCCCCCGGGTTTATCCTTCTCGGGGGGGTTCCTGGTCATCAATATATATATATATACATATATATATATATAGTGAGGCTAGAATACACTCGAGTGTATCCGGAGAGGAATACACTCAAGTAGTTTTTCATGATGCAATATTTTTTTTGAAAATCTAATCCATTGATCTTCTTAAACATCTCGTGAACAACTCATATGCAAAATTTGAACACATTTGGATATGTATAGCTCATGTTATGAAGAGCGCAAAAGTTATGCATTTCAAATTAGTTTCGCGTGTCGATTTTGTTGCCCTTGAATGAGTGACTTACACTCATCCAAATGGGCTCAAAATTTATATGTAGCCTAGTTATAATATAACGGTGAAGATCAACGGTTTACATTTTGCAAAAAATAGTCTTGATATGCAAACACACTTGAGTGTATTCGTGCGATCCGTACACTCGAGTGTATTCTAGCCTGACTCTCTCTCTCTCTCTCTCTCTCTCTCTCTCTCTATATATATATATATATATATATATATATATATATATATATATATATATATATATATATATATATATGAGGTTAGGAAGTGTGTACCGGCTGGTACATGTAAGTTACGTGTACCAACCATTAAAATGAAATATGTAGAGCATGTTAATAAAATCCAACCATTTGGATTGAGTCATAATTATATAGATTATATGTGTTTAAAAAAGCATACCAATATCTTACATTGATCATGAGTTATAGCAACATATCATCGAACAATTTCTATAATTTCTGCAACTGACCGTTGATTAGATAAGACACATATTCTTTCATTGGATGATCTATGAATATCATATGTTGGTGATTTTTGATACACATCTTATCTAAGTGGTATATATCACATCCATAAGGTTGGATAGTGTAGTTTAATTTTATAATTATCATAAATGAAGGTAGGTACATGCAAGCTACATGTACTCGGGTACACAATTCTTTTAGCCTATATATATATATATATATATATATATATATATATATATTAAACACTTATAAGGGTACCTCCAAGTTTAAATTCTGAACTCGAATTTAGTTACTATATATATGTTTATAGGCACCTCCGGTGACTTACTCCCGATGTGCGATATATATATATATATATATATGAGTTTGTCTTCACTGCCCGCGCGGGTAGTTTAGTTATATTACCCGTGGATGGAGGCACGGTGGCTCACTTGTAAATACTATCAACTTTGCTAATTCCAGGAATATTCCGTTCTGTAAATAAGTCGATGCATGCGTGCATATCTCTTCCCCTGACTTGATTTCGCCGGAAGCAGTCAACACACTCCTGAACGAGATCATGCGATGCGATTCTCAGACAGATCTAATGCTTGGAGAGAGGTCAGGTTTGCGATTGAGTTGGGGATTTGATCCGATGTTCTTGGTCGACCCCATCTGTTTGGCGGATTTGATCCGGCGCAGCTCCTTAACAGTCGACGCACTGACCTCCGAGAAAAGCGACGACCTCCAGTAGAGAGTATCAGAGATGTCGTCCAAGTGGAGCCGGTTGCTGGAAGACAGGCACAATACTTTTGACCTGCCATCCTCAGACACGAACGGTCAAAATCGCGATTCAAGAATATAGTTTGTGGATATTCTGACTTTACCTAATATGTCTTCTTCCGAAAGATTACCATGGTTGTCTTCCCTAGCACGACCTGTCTCGTGCTGATCTTCTCTACCACGTCAAGCGACCTTCTCGCGCACTGGAACACGTGGACCTACATCAGCACCGGCATGTCAGAGGCGAGGACCCTCACGCCGAGAAATGCCGTGATGCATCCCAGCTATGTTCATGACCCAGCGCTCTCTACGTCCGAGACCGAATTTCTCCCGCCGTGGATTGGTGCGGTGGCGTTGTTGTTCCCGACAACGACACCTCTCTTTTCGTCATGATCCGGCAACCTTCGCGCCCCCTTTGCCGACAATCTCTTGTCACCTCCTCCCGTGCTGCCTCCGGTGATGGTGGCCTGTGAAGACGTGCTCTTCCTTTCGGCAATCGCCCCGACGAGGCTACCGCCGCCGGTGGTGGAGGCTTCCGACGACATGCTGATGAGTGCATACTCATCATAATTTTCAATTACCTTTTTGGAACAATTCAATATCTTTTCCACATCTTTTCACCCTAATATGAATCATAATGCACAAAACTACTAAGTAATTCAATAATCAAGGTTTTAACTAAATATCTTTCATTTTATGCAGGTACAGCAGGCAACTCCATGCAAACGGTCTCAAGATCGTTTGGATCCATGCGGTCTCAAGATCGTTTGCTGGAATACACAAAGAAACAAGACGAAACCAGTTGCCCAAGAAGTCCATGCGGTCTCAAGACCGTTTGGTCCCATGCGGTCCCAAGACCGTTTGGTCCCACGCGGTCCCAAGACCGTTTGGTCCCATGCGGTCCCAAGACCGTTTGGTCCCATGCGGTCTCAAGACCGTTTGGTCCCATGCGGTCCCAAGACCGTTTGGTCCCATGCGGTCTCAAGACCGTTTGGTCCCATGCGGTCCCAAGACCGTTTGGTCCCATGCGGTCCCAAGACCGTTTGGTCCCATGCGGTCCCAAGACCGTTTGGTCCCATGCGGTCCCAAGACCGTTTGGTCCCATGCGGTCTCAAGACCGTTTGGTCCCATGCGGTCTCAAGACCGTTTGGTCCCATGCGGTCCCAAGACCGTTTGGTCCCATGCGGTCTCAAGACCGTTTGGTCCCATGCGGTCCCAAGACCGTTTGGTCCCATGCGGTCCCAAGACCGTTTGGTCTCGCGCGGTCCCAAGACCGTTTGGTCCCATGCGGTCCCAAGACCGTTTGGTCTCACGCGGTCCCAAGACCGTTCGATGCAAGCACAAGGATCGTTTGAAGAACTAAAGCCGCGCGACCACACCAAAGCCAGACTGATCAAAGCAAGACCGTTTGGCGCTCAAACGACCTCCAAACCGTTTGATGCCCAAACGGTCTCAAGACCGTTTGGTGCCCAAACGGTCTCGAGACCGTTTGGCGCCCAAACGGTCTCAAGACCGTTTGGCGCCCAAACGGTCCCCAGACCGTTTGGCGTCAGATCTAAAACTATAAATAGACCCCCAGGGTCCCCATTTGAGGCATCGGTTCCGGACGCCGAAAGGCTGCCAGAGCACCATCCCGATCAAGTTCCACTCCACCTACAGCTGGTGTTGCGTCCAAGGAGGCTAAGAAGGAGAAGAAGACGGAGCAAAGAGCGCATCTTCTTCACCGGGCTGCGTCCACCTTCTGCACCGAGCTCATGGCGGATCTATCTTCTTCTTCTATCTTTCTTGTACCTCGCATCATGAGCGAGTAGTCCTCTTTCGCTGGGGTGCGGGGACTAGCCCCGCTGCCCATGCAAACCATGTTCTCTTGTTAAACTTTCCATGGCAATGTATATAACTCTTCATTTTGTCGTTTATCGTTAAGCTTGTGAGTTGGTTATGTGCGTGTTTCCATCTTTGTGCTCCCTATGTTGCGAGAACTTCAATGCATAGGTATGAATGTCGTTTAGCATGTTAGACTCCTTGACGAGAACTTCCGATAGGATTCCTTGAGGTAGTAGGTGTAGGATCCGCGAGGGGACGGTCCGCCTAACCTTCGGTGATACTTGTGTGCGCCTGACGCCCGTAAGGGGGGTTCACAGCCTTAGTTGGATTTTGTATCTTCGTGCTTTTCGTCGATGTTTACACGTACAATAGTCACTTGTTTGCTTTGCGGTTTGCGCGGTTGACTCCCTGATTAGAAATAGGATGGGATTTCATCGAGGTCGTAAGTGTATGATCCGCGAGGGGACGGTCCGCCTAACCTTCGGTGACACTTCTGTGCACCTAACGCCCATAAGGGGGGTTCACAGCTTCCGTGGATTTCTGTATCTTCAGAGCCGTAAGACGTATGATCCGGATGGCGATGAGAAATCGGCTGCCTATGGTGACGCTTACGCGGACCTGACGCCCGTAAGGGGGGTTCTGCAGCAGCTCTACTTGGAGTGTTATTTCGTGCCTGGATTGTTCGCGAGAGAGTATGATTGTGTGTGTAGCGGTGGTCAAACCCGGTACCATCCCAGCGATTTCATATCATTAATCTAAACCCATCTTTTATTCCACGTTTACTTTCTTGCAATTAGTTTAATCAAACCAAAATCAACCTATTGTTCTAAATATTAGTTTTGCTTGAGCTAGATCTAACTGACAAGGATTCTTAAAAACGTTGTCACTTGGGTTCGATCCTAAACTATACTGCGATAAGATCCGTCCGCTTGCGGGTGGTATTGTTGCACTTGGTTTTGGTAAAAGCTCGGGGATATAAACCCCGAGTGAATTTGTTAGTGCATTCAAAAGCCACATCAAATTCTGGCGCCGTTGCCGGGGACAACGGAATCAGTCAGTCAAATCAAGTTCTTTTAAGACTAATCTAGGATTTTGTTTTTTCTTTTTGAAACTATCGCTTATCTACTTGATCTTTATTCTACTCCAAGGATCTCACTTTCAAACCCTTTTAAGTTTCAGGTGCTCTTGACGATTAGTGTATGCACCGTTCGGATAGTCTCGGACTGACTGCGAGCTTTGATCCCGAGATCGATAGAACCTTCCATCGTCAGATCCGAGAGAATCAAGCCAGAATGGCGCAAGAAGAAGAAGTAGCCCGTAGGGTAGCTCAAGCCATCAATGCGCAGAGAGAGAGGTTCATGCAAGAAGCTAGAGCTGCGGTTCAACAGGAGATCTTAGCAGCACAAGCAGCAGCGCAGGCAGCGGAACTTCAGAAGGATCTTAGAGAGTTCTCTATCCCAAAGGCCGCCAATGTATATCATCCGGTGCAGCCTCCTCCCATCGAAGCTGCCAACTTTGAGATTAGAGCACATTGGATAACTTTGCTTCAGAACAACCCATTCTACGGTAAACAAGCTGAAGACAGCCAAGGTCATCTTCTCAGATTCATTGACCTGTGTGCCATGACGAAGCAAAATGGAGTCTCTGATGATGCTATTCGACTCCGTCTCTTCAAGTACTCTCTGGCTGACAAAGCCATTAGTTGGTACAACTCACTGCAGAGTGATGTACCCATCACCACCTGGGAGCAGCTTCAAAACGCCTTTCTGGAAAAATTCTACCCCCCATCTCTTACATACGAAATCAGGGGACGAATCACAAATTTCACTCAAGTCCCAGGTGAAACTCTTTCCGAAGCTTGGGATAGGTACAAGGAGCTCCTACAAAAATGCCCACACCATGGAATTCCTAAGAACCAGCTGATCGAGATATTCTATAGGGGTGTGGAAGATGATGTTAAGATGTTCCTTGATTCCTCGTCCGGAGGGAACTTCATGCGGCAAAGTTACGACAGCGCATGGAGAGTTGTCACCCTGGGAGCAGAAAACCAAGCCAACTGGGGTAGATCTGTTGGTAAAGGAGTCCTAAAGGTAGCTATGGCTGATGCTATCCCAGAATACAAATCTATAGCTGAAACTTTGAAAGTCTTGGTCGCAAAGCAAGATCACATAGAATCATCCCTTGCTGCAATTGGAAGAGGACATTCTCCAATTAGGCAACCAGAACAAGTCAAGTCCACTTCTTTGTTTTGTGAAGCGTGCAAAGGCACTGACCATTCAACACTATCATGCAATGTTCTCTATGATGTTGTTTTAAGCAATGCCTGTGGACAAGAAGATAGTTGCCAGATGGAAAATCTTAATGCTATTAACACCAACCCTGGGCAGAACTTTTACAATCCAAATCAAAATAGGAATCACCCAGGCTTCCAGTACGGAAATCCTTCAGGAGCTATGAACTCACATCAATTTGTTCCAAATAATCAACCAAGAGGCCCATCTGGGTATCAGTTTAATCAGCAACAGAACTTTGGGAATCAAGGAAACTTCAAGGGAAACTTTCAGAACAGAAACTATAACAATTATCAGAACAACTCTCAGTATCAAAACTTGAACCAACAACAGGGTCAAACAGGACCTATCCCTTCTGATGACAAGCTATCTACCATCGAGAAGTTATTGCAAACACAACAAACGATGATAGCCAATCAACAAGCCCAGCAGAAGGCTATTGAAACTCAACTAGCTCAACTTGCTGCTAGTATTAAGCCACAAGCTGGGATCTTCGCTGGACAACCTGAGAACAATCCGAAACATCCGGAGCAGCTGAAGGTTATCGCCACAAGATCAGGGAAAAGTTATTCGGATCCACCAGCGAAAACAACTATGGATATCCCTGAGGAGAATGAACCCTTGACTAATCAAAACTCAACAACAGCAGAACCGCAACCGAAGGAGAGAAATAATGATAAGGGGATTTCTGAGAAACCTACCAATGAAGAAGTAGAGACTCCTGAACCAGAAATTCCTGTATATAAGCCTCATGTCCCTTTCCCATCCCGTCTGAGGGAAACCAAGTTTGATACTAGATTCATCAAATTCAAAGAAGCTATGAAGAAGCTCCATGTTGATATACCATTCTTGGATGCTCTTAATGAGATACCAGCCTGGACCAAATATCTAAAGTCGCTTCTCACCAAGAAGTACATCACGGAAGAGTGTGAAACTGTGAAATTGGCTGCAACTACATCAGATATCATATTAAGCAAGATGCCGAAGAAACAAAAAGATCCAGGATCCTTCGGAATCTCATGCCACATTGGTGATTCATCATGTAAGAAAGGATTGGCAGATCTTGGCGCAAGTATTTCTATTATGCCGCTGAGTCTATGCAAGAGATTAGGATTCGAAGAATTGCTTCCAACTGCTATGACAATCCAACTTGCGGACAATTCAGTAAAAAGACCGCTAGGAATTCTCGAAGACATCCCGGTCAAGGTAGGCAAGGACGCATATGTCCCATGTGATTTTGTTATCATGGACATAAAAGAAGACACCAAATACCCTATTATCTTCGGTCGTCCATTTCTCGCTACTGCTAGAGCTCTTATCGATGTTGAAGCCGGAACCTTACTGCTCAGGTTAGGAAAAGAAACTCTGGAATTCAAGGTCTTTGAAAGCATGAGAAGACCAAGTATACAGGAGGAAGTCTATCTGATAGATTGTGTTGAGCAGATGTCACAACTTACTCAAGAATATCACGAGTCATGCGATCCTTTGGAAACTTCTCTATATGACCTTTTTAATGATGAACCTACTGACCGACAAGATAAGGATTGCGCCAAACCTCCCGACTCTGCTGAGGAGAATCATGAAGCTACCTATGAGGAATTAAAGGTTACCGAAACCCCAGAAGAAATCAGTAAAAAACCAGAACCTCCTGAAATGAAGCCCCTACCTGAAGGGCTGAAGTATATGTTTTTAGACAATCTCAAAGTTTGTCCTGTCATTATAAACTCTGGTTTAACAACCAAACAAGAAGAGAAACTTCTGGAAATATTAAAGGATAGCAAGAAAGCCATAGGCTACAGAATGAGTGACCTCACAGGGGTCAGTCAAGCTTTGTGCATGCACAGAATTCCCATGATGGAAGACCATAAGCCAACAATCGAGCATCAATGAAAATTAAACCCGAATATGAAGGAAGTGGTCCGTCGTGAGATCATCAAACTCCTTACAGCTGGAATGATATACCCGATATCGGACTCACCATGGGTGAGCCCAGTTCATGTTGTACCCAAGAAAGGAGGTACCACTGTCACAAGAAATGAAAACAATGAGCTCATCCCCACCCGAACAGTGACTGGGTGGAGGATGTGTATTGATTATAGAAAATTAAACAAGGCCACTCGGAAGGATCATTTTCCTATGCCCTTCCTCGATCAGGTTTTGGAAAGATTGGCTCACCAAGAATACTTCTGTTACCTGGACGGTTACTCTGGATTCTATCAGATCCCCATGCATCCAGATGATCAAGAGAAAACAACTTTCACCTGTCCCTTCGGGACATATGCTTTTAAAAGGATGCCATTTGGCTTGTGTAATGCCCCTGCAACTTTTCAACGTTGCATGACTGCCATTTTTGCAGGGCTTACTGAAACAGTTATGGAGGTTTTCATGGACGACTTTTCTGTATATGGTGACTCCTTTGATTCTTGTCTTAAGCACCTCTCCATGGTACTCAAACGCTGTGAAGAAGCACATCTGGTGCTAAATTGGGAGAAATGCCACTTTATGGTAAAGGAAGGCATAGTTTTGGGCCACAAGGTTAGCAACAAAGGAATTGAAGTTGATAAAGCCAAGATAGAAGTCATATCTAAATTGGCAATACCCACAAATGTGAAGGAAGTTCGTGCTTTTCTCGGTCACGCTGGATTCTATAGAAGGTTTATACATGATTTTTCTAAGATAACAAAGCCGATGACCAATTTACTTCTCAAAGATGCTAATTTCAATTTCAATAAGGAATGCATCAAAAGTTTCGATACGCTGAAGAAAGCCCTTACGACTACCCCCATTATTAGAGCTCCAAATTGGGAGCACCCCTTTGAAATTATGTGTGATGCCAGTGACTACGCAGTGGGTGCAGTCTTAGGACAATGCATTGAGAAGAAACATTATGTTATCTATTATGCATCGAAAACCCTCGACGAAGCTCAAAGGAACTATGCCACTACTGAAAAGGAACTTTTGGCAGTCATCTATGCCTTCGATAAATTCAGATCCTACCTTACTGGTTCAAAGGTAATCGTTTACACAGACCATGCTGCCATCCGTTACCTTATGGCAAAGAAGGATGCTAAGCCAAGGCTGATCAGATGGATACTCCTTCTACAAGAATTTGACCTAGAAATACGAGATAAGAAAGGAACGGAGAATGTCGTAGCAGATCACCTGAGTCGCATCCACACTCTGGATGCTGACGGAATTCCGATAAACGACTCTCTACCAGACGATCAACTTATGAGAGTCTCAGAATCTGAACCATGGTATTCAGACTTAGTAAACTACCTTGCCGCCGAAGTCATCCATCCTCAATACACAGGGAACGGTCTGAAGAAATTTATGCATGATGTGAAGCATTACTATTGGGATGAACCATATCTCTTCAAACTCTGCGCGGATGGATTGTATAGACGTTGCGTCGCCAAAGAAGAAGCCCATTCCATTTTGGAACAATGCCACTCAGGACCCGTGGGTGGGCATATGAGCTCTAAAAAGACTGCCTTAAAAGTTTTGCAATGTGGATTTTTCTGGCCAACTTTATCCAAGGACTGTTATGATTTTGTCATATCATGTGATAAGTGTCAAAGAGCTGGCAATATAACCAAGAGAGATGAAATGCCACTGAATCTATGGCAAGAAGTAGAGATATTTGACGTCTGGGGAGTAGACTATATGGGGCCATTCCCATCTTCTAATGGATTCTCTTACATCCTTGTGGCGGTGGACTACGTCTCCAAATGGGTTGAAGCTATACCAACCGTCACTTGTGATTCGAAACCAGTCATCAAACTATTCAAAGATATTATCTTCCCACGGTTCGGAGTACCGAGAACCGTGATTTCTGATGGAGGCTCCCATTTCATCGAAAGAAGCTTCGAAGCTCTATTAAAAAAATATGGCGTCTCACACAAGGTAGCTTCTCCTTACCATCCACAGACCAGTGGACAGGTAGAAGTCTCTAATCGACAACTAAAGGCTATCCTTGAGAAAACCGTTGGGCGTAATCGAAAAGATTGGGCGACAAAAATCAACGATGCCCTATGGGCTTATCGCACTGCTTGTAAAACTCCCCTTGGTACTACTCCTTTTCGTTTGATATATGGAAAAGCTTGTCACCTTCCGGTCGAATTAGAACATAAGGCATGGTGGGCAATTAAACAATTAAATTTCGATATAAAGGAAGCAGGGCAAGCCAGGATTCTGCAACTCAACGAGCTGGATGAACTTAGAATGATGACCTATGAAAATGCTCGAATCTACAAGGAACATACAAAACTTTGGCACGATGGACATCTGAAAAGAAAAGACATTCAAGTGGGAGACCAAGTTCGGGTTTTTAACTCAAGATTAAGGATATTCCCAGGAAAACTTCGCTCACGCTGGTCTGGACCATACATTGTCAAAAGCATCTCTCCTCAGGGCACTTTCTCTTTATGGAGTGCAGAGTCAGGTGAATTCATAACCAATGGCCACCGCCTGAAGAGATATTTCACCACAACAGACATAGGCACCAAATCAACGCTGGAACTCACCGATCCTAAGGATCCCACATGACGACGAAGGACTCTGCCGAGCCATCGACATAAAACAAAGGCGCTTGTCGGGAGGCAACCCGACCAATAAATCTGTTTTACCTTTCTTTTCCCAATTTTGTTTTATAGTTAATTTTCCTTAAATAAAATTTGCCTTATGGATAGTTTTCTTTCAGGATACGAGATCGGATTGGTGCTGATCACAACGAATTCATTCTCGGCAGTCATACCTGGTGTTTCCTTTCCCCTCCATCTTGAATTTAGGGTTTGCTCGAGGACGAGCAAATCTCTAAGTTCGGGGTGGAGGGTGGGTGGTACGTATTCCACTTCCACATACACACCCTCTTTTATACTCAATATGTCTCTATCATAAAATTTTTCAAAATTGTGAACAGATACTTGATGGAATTTTGTCTTTTATTGATAAAAATGTAACTAACTGTTTGCTATGCATCTTCTATCATAACATCCTCCTTATTCGAAACAAATCCCCAAGAGGACTGACCTTTGAAACTTGCCTGAAATCATCCTGTGAAACTTATGATTCCTAACATCATAATCCTTTTTACATAATGACAAGTATCTGTCAAACTGATAGGGATCAAACACGTTGCGCTTCCTAACTGACTAATGGAACAATGGCTCAGAAACCCCACCGGATCCGCACCAAGTCATTATTTGAGCAGAGTATGACAAAGAGAATAACCCGGTTTTGAATTGTAAATCAAGTTGCATCCTGATCTGAACTCTCTTCTACACTTCTTCGATCATCTTCGTATCCCTCCATCCATAAATACCACCAAAATAGCCAAACTTGTGCCAAATCCCTAAGTTCGGGGTGGCACGCCACTTTCCCCATATCCGCTTCTTCCATACCCCTTCCAATAAGTAGGGGCGTACCACCAAAAATGCAATCTCGAGTCGAATAGAGGAGAGATCTGCAATAAAAAGATGCCAAAGTGCACACAAAATAAATGCAATCTCGAGTCGAATAGAGGAGAGATCTGCAACAAAAGATTCCATAGCGCACACAAAATATATATATATATATATATATATATATGCAATAAATGAAATTGCAAAACAAATAAAAATCTCGAGTCGAATAGAGGAGAGATTTTCTTCTTCCTTTCATACCACCTTTCACTCATTTTTTCTACCTAAGGGCACAATACATGCCCTACCATCCTTAACAATACCAGTGTCAGATCAAATGCATACTTGTTGATTCTGCGGGTATCTCAGAACTCCTACGACACTCTTTGACATGCTTGGTGTTAGAAAAGGCGGGGAGGAAGCGTTGTTGGGAAACGAACTCAGGAACGAAGCTATGGAAAGACGTGTTTAGTGGTCCCAGGAAGTTGAGGTACTCATTCATACTGAGCAGAAAGAAAACACTTGTGATGTGAGGATGAAGAAATCACATGGATCGAAAGTATTTCATTAGGCAACAGTTTCAAATTTTATGTTACTCGAGGACGAGCAACGATTTAAGTTCGGGGTGTTTTGATGAGTGCATACTCATCATAATTTTCAATTACCTTTTTGGAACAATTCAATATCTTTTCCACATCTTTTCACCCTAATATGAATCATAATGCACAAAACTACTAAGTAATTCAATAATCAAGGTTTTAACTAAATATCTTTCATTTTATGCAGGTACAACAGGCAACTCCATGCAAACGGTCTCAAGATCGTTTGGATCCATGCGGTCTCAAGATCGTTTGCTGGAATACACAAAGAAACAAGACGAAACCAGTTGCCCAAGAAGTCCATGCGGTCTCAAGACCGTTTGGTCCCATGCGGTCCCAAGACCGTTTGGTCCCACGCGGTCCCAAGACCGTTTGGTCCCACGCGGTCCCAAGACCGTTTGGTCCCATGCGGTCCCAAGACCGTTTGGTCCCATGCGGTCCCAAGACCGTTTGGTCCCATGCGGTCTCAAGACCGTTTGGTCCCATGCGGTCCCAAGACCGTTTGGTCCCATGCGGTCCCAAGACCGTTTGGTCCCATGCGGTCCCAAGACCGTTTGGTCCCATGCGGTCCCAAGACCGTTTGGTCCCATGCGGTCCCAAGACCGTTTGGTCCCATGCGGTCCCAAGACCGTTTGGTCTCGCGCGGTCCCAAGACCGTTTGGTCTCGCGCGGTCCCAAGACCGTTTGGTCCCATGCGGTCCCAAGACCGTTTGGTCTCACGCGGTCCCAAGACCGTTCGATGCAAGCACAAGGATCGTTTGAAGAACTAAAGCCGCGCGACCACACCAAAGCCAGACTGATCAAAGCAAGACCGTTTGGCGCTCAAACGACCTCCAAACCGTTTGATGCCCAAACGGTCTCAAGACCGTTTGGTGCCCAAACGGTCTCGAGACCGTTTGGCGCCCAAACGGTCTCAAGACCGTTTGGCGCCCAAACGGTCCCCAGACCGTTTGGCGTCAGATCTAAAACTATAAATAGACCCCCAGGGTCCCCATTTGAGGCATCGGTTCCGGACGCCGAAAGGCTGCCAGAGCACCATCCCGATCAAGTTCCACTCCACCTACAGCTGGTGTTGCGTCCAAGGAGGCTAAGAAGGAGAAGAAGACGGAGCAAAGAGCGCATCTTCTTCACCGGGCTGCGTCCACCTTCTGCACCGAGCTCATGGCGGATCTATCTTCTTCTTCTATCTTTCTTGTACCTCGCATCATGAGCGAGTAGTCCTCTTTCGCTGGGGTGCGGGGACTAGCCCCGCTGCCCATGCAAACCATGTTCTCTTGTTAAACTTTCCATGGCAATGTATATAACTCTTCATTTTGTCGTTTATCGTTAAGCTTGTGAGTTGGTTATGTGCGTGTTTCCATCTTTGTGCTCCCTATGTTGCGATAACTTCAATGCATAGGTATGAATGTCGTTTAGCATGTTAGACTCCTTGACGAGAACTTCCGATAGGATTCCTTGAGGTAGTAGGTGTAGGATCCGCGAGGGGACGGTCCGCCTAACCTTCGGTGATACTTGTGTGCGCCTGACGCCCGTAAGGGGGGTTCACAGCCTTAGTTGGATTTTGTATCTTCGTGCTTTTCGTCGATGTTTACACGTACAATAGTCGCTTGTTTGCTTTGCGGTTTGCGCGGTTGACTCCCTGATTAGAAATAGGATGGGATTTCATCGAGGTCGTAAGTGTATGATCCGCGAGGGGACGGTCCGCCTAACCTTCGGTGACACTTCTGTGCGCCTAACGCCCGTAAGGGGGGTTCACAGCTTCCGTGGATTTCTGTATCTTCAGAGCCGTAAGACGTATGATCCGGATGGCGATGAGAAATCGGCTGCCTATGGTGACACTTACGCGGACCTGACGCCCGTAAGGGGGGTTCTGCAGCAGCTCTACTTGGAGTGTTATTTCGTGCCTGGATTGTTCGCGAGAGAGTATGATTGTGTGTGTAGCGGTGGTTAAACCCGGTACCATCCCAGCGATTTCGTATCATTAATCTAAACCCATCTTTTATTCCACGTTTACTTTCTTGCAATTAGTTTAATCAAACCATAATCAACCTATTGTTCTAAATATTAGTTTTGCTTGAGCTAGATCTAACTGACAAGGATTCTTAAAAACGTTGTCCCTTGGGTTCGATCCTAAACTATACTGCGATAAGATCCGTCCGCTTGCGGGTGGTATTGTTGCACTTGGTTTTGGTAAAAGCTCGGGGATATAAACCCCGAGTGAATTTGTTAGTGCATTCAAAAGCCACATCACATGCTCTTCCTGCCAACGATCATAGTGACATGGCTACCGGCACCGCTTGCAGTAGGGACGCCCCCTTCCAGTACTATTGTCTGCCTTCCTGCTTTCGTTCCCATCCCCAGCTTGTAGATCTACTGTGTATCAATTTCCCCTTATTCTCAAAATTACGAATCTGACGGACAACATCCTCCAGACGGAACACCCACACACCACAAGGCACAAGCCCTCTGATTAGATCTGATCCACTACCTCCCTCCCTCCCGTCTTCATTTCTAATCCTCATCTTCTGTTCCTCCGTGCTGCCCGCTGCAGCAGTACTGCTAGTTGTACCACTCCCCACTACTACTCTTCTCCCTACCCTCTAAATCGAGGAGTGGGGTATTCATTCTTCTTCACCCTAAATCCATCCCGTGAGTAACATAGCAAATTTGTAACGTGCATTATTAAATAGTAATGTAGGTGGACTTGTGTAATGTATATAAAGAAACCGTAATTTGTAGGAACAAATTATAAGGAAGGTGGATATTTTTAATGTACACAGAGAAATGACTATCCATATTGTAAGCTCGCACCTACATTGCGGTTGACTCTTGCCTATTACTGTCCATATTATAGATGACTCTTGCTTATTACAATATGAATATTTATATTACAAATCCGTCTCCTACATTATGGTTGGCTCTTGTCTATTACAATGTGACTGTCCATATTGCATATGACACTTGCTTAATACAACATGACTATCCATATTACAAAATTGTCACCTACATTACAGTTGCCTCTTGCCTATTACAGTGTGATTATTCATATTACAGATGACACTTACTTATTACAATACGCGTATCTATATTATAAAATTATCACCTACCTTACTGAAAAAATCCTGCGAGTAACTAAAAAAGCCTACGAGTAACTAAAAAAAACCTGTGAGTAACTGTGAAACACTACGAGTAACTATGAAAACAATGCGAGTAACTGAACGAGCACTACGAGTAACTCAAATAGCAGTTAGAGTAACTGTGAAAATAATACGAGTAACTGAAAAAGCACTATGAGTAACTGTGACAACCCTGCGAGTAACTGAAGGAGCACTACGAGTAACTCTAACATCAATAAGAGTAATTGTGATAGCATAGAAAAGAAACACTATGATTCAAACTCAATTACTCTTATACTTTGAAAGAGTAAATGTAACAACATTAAGAGTATCCATTGCACACAAAGACAAACACATATTCTTCAAAAAGAATAACAACTGATCAGAATATATTCTTTGTAACATATTCAAAGTATACATACAGCTTCTGGAGCACAAGGTAACACAAAGATAGATTACAAACACAAGTGAAGTACATAGAAGGTTACAAAATCACTTTCACAAAACTACACAAAAAGAACAAGCCATTACAGATTTGAACATGCCTCACTGATGCACTAATCAACTACAAACTCATGCGGCACATTATAGATTTGGACATGCCTCACTAACACACTAATCAACTACAAACTCATGTGGCACATTAGAGATTTGAATAGTTACACAAAGATAGATTTGAACAGTCACATTGTAATAGACAAGAGCCACCCGTAATAATCAAGTGTTATATGTAATATGGACAGTCACATTGTAATAGCCCCTAATGTAGGTGACATTTTTGTTATATGGATACTCATATTGTAATAAGCAAGTGCCATATGTAATATGGACAGTTATATTTGTAATAGGCAAGAGTCAACCGTAATGTAGGTGACCATTTGTAATTTGGATAGTCATATTATAATAAGCAAGTGTCATCTGTAATATGGATAGTTATATTTGTAATAGGCAAGAGTCAACCGTAATGTAGGTGACCATTTGTAATTTGGATAGTCATATTATAATAAGCAAGTGTCATATGTAATATGTACAATCATATTGTAATAGGCAAGAGCCAACCGTAATGTAGGTGACAATTTTGTAATATGAATAGTCATATTGTAATAATCAAGTATCATATGTAATATGGACAGTTACATTGTAATAGGCAAAAGCCACCCGTAATGTAGGTGACAGTTTTGTAATATGGGTATTCATATTGTAATAAGCAAGTCTCATCTGTAATATGGAAATCATATTGTAATAGGCAAGAGCCAACCGTGTGTGTATATATATATATATATATATATATATATATATATATATATATATATATATATCCCACAGTCAGTGCAGTGCTCAGTGGGGGTAAGTGATCGAAAAAGGTGTGTCCGGTAGGGGGCACCAGGTTAATCAAAGCCTAAAGCTGCCCTTGCTTTTTCCCTGGTTGATAGAGTTGATATATCCGGCAGTGACTGGGAGGACCAGAACTCGATTCACTTCATGTGCCCACTATAGCTGCTTTAGTCCTTTTCTTTCTCCGTCCTCCCTTTCCTTTTCCCTATTCGGTGCTCTCGTCCTGACTGCTACGAGGTGTACTGCTTTCGCCCACCATCTCCGTTTGTTGTTTGCTCTGGACCTTGCTTCTAGTGGTCTGGTTCCAGGCAGCCTTCCCATTCGGAGTGAAGCACCGCGAGGCGGTTCCTTCCCGCCGGTGTTCGTGCCGATACATCGCCTTCCCTTCCCCGCCTCATTCATAACCACAACTTAGCATATAGTGTATGGGGGGAGCAACCTGGCTTGCAACTTAGAGAAGACGGGTAGTGGTGGTGAGAGTGCAATCTGTTCGTCTCCCTAATCTCCGGCTACCTGGCTCTGGCTCTGATAACTGGTCCCGCCAGTTGGTCTGCTGCGAGGCAATGCCTTCCTGCCTGCGGATAGATGATGTCGGTTGCTGCCTCTCAACAGGGTTAATACTCAAGTAGCTACTCCAGCTGACATGCGCCATGTGCCGGTGGCTCCGATCCGCATATTGTAATAGTCTCATCTGTAATAAGCAAGTACGGCTGACTGGATCCAGTGTCAGTGGCTCCGATCTGAGGAGGTACGCCGTCCGCGCGACACACCACCACCCGGCGTTCCGGGAGCTTCTTGCCGGCGCCGAGGAGGAGTACATGTTCGAGTACAGTGCCGACCCCATCTCCATTCCCTGCGACGAGGAGACCTTTCTCGACGTCATGCTGAGGCTTACGGCTGGAAGGAGCACCAGCTGCGCCTGCCGGGACTCTGCGCCGCGCCTGCGTGAACTTCGCGCCGCTTCTGTTTGGCATCGTTGTGTGTTTACTTGCTTGAGGCGTGATTTAATCGGGCACAACAAGATCCGCGAATTTTTGCAGCAGGGCATTACCACAATATCGTTGGAGCGGCATGTAGTAATTACAATTGATGCCACCGTGTTTACAGCCACGGGTAGCGAACAATTGTTACCCGCGCGAGCATTGAACATATCCCCTATATATATATTAAACACTTATAAAAAATGATTTACTACAGGAACAAGAAATTTGGATCAGAAATGAGATTTTTTTATCTCTACCTACATATAACAACAAAATAGAGAAGAAAATCAAATTACTTTTCTCCTCAATTTGGTTATTATGCATATTGGGGACAAAAAGAGTCCTATTGTTAATCTCATTTCTCGTTCATGTAGCATTATTCTATATAATATAACAAAAAGAGAGACGCCAAAACAAAGTCGGCGTAAGGGAACAAGACACACCACTGACTACCCCGTGGTGGCAAACAGGTAGGTAGCAACTTGCCGTGATGGACCCTCACACATTGGAAGAAACCTGCGGCCACTTGCGCGTAGCGTCCGGTTATTTTCTTCCGGCGCCTGCTATTCTGCTCTGCTTTGACGCAGAAACCCCGCACTCACCTAACCATCGTGGGTGCCGGCGACGCCACATACACGTCAAAGTGCACGGGACGCGGTCTTGCGTGGTTGGAATCTGGAGGTGGACGCCGACGTGGTGGGCGGCCGCTGTTGTACGCTTGTCGCGAAGCTGAGATCATCAGGTCGGCATATACGTATACGTACGCTGGTTGGGCCTTGGTGCCGGCGTTTTGCGGCCTGGTGGGGCGGAGGGAATCCGGGGGACCCATACCGTACCCCGAATTTGACCCTGGCGCCCCCACTCGACGACCATTCCCGAGGGGCGCTCTCGGGGGAGAGACAGATAGCTGCCTGCTTCTCATGCTGTTACCCCACTCCGCCGGCTCCTCTACGATCCACTCCAGGCTCCCCCTCCTGGCCTACTCGCGGTCCCCCGTTGGTCTTCTTTCTTCCCTTTCGACATCGCCTAAAACACACCCTCGAGCTCCATCCCTACCAGGTCACCTCTCTTTCACCCTCTTTACATCTGATATTTACTCCCTCACTTATACCCTTCTCTTTCTTTCTCCTTCGCCCGTGACCAACAGAGCCGACGGCAAACAAAAACGTACGGATTGCGACAGGCGTCCGTTTTTCTGTTGCCCCCGATCGCCTCCTGGCTCTATCATCTGG
Organism: Alisma plantago-aquatica; assembly: GCA_963693085.1. NCBI lineage: Eukaryota > Viridiplantae > Streptophyta > Magnoliopsida > Alismatales > Alismataceae > Alisma > Alisma plantago-aquatica. The sequence goes on along the minus strand of OY856412.1, from coordinate 25,088,174 downwards.
TTTTAGCCAGGTAAAGCTCGCACCTTTCCGCCGGTTTCAGTTTTTTGCTCCTGGTACTGGGTTTGGCTATGCCGGACGGCTGCACTGGAGATGCCGCAGTAGGATAGAGAAGAGAAGGTGCGGCGGTGTGGGTTGGGTGGGTTTGGGGAGCAGGGAACGACGGTGGAATAGCAGTAGGGGGAGCGGATGCAGCGGCGGTTCGTGAGGCTGCGGGAGTAGGTTGGCGGCGATGAGTAATTTGGACGGTGAAGGAGATGCATATGGTTTTTTTTTCTTTCAAGGTTACCTGTGTGGTTAAAGAATCCCGCTAGGTAGCTGCAGATGTTGGGCACGGAAATTGCAGCCTTGGTTTCCATATCTCCTGCTTATGCTATCGCAGGAACTCACTAGACTGCCGTTGGTAGCGTTTGATCAATGTTTTAAATACACGGGATTCCAATTTGCTCTGCTTTGGTGTTTTGTTATCAACCGATTACTCTACACGACGGATTTTCTCGGTTATCATCCCTAATCCGTCATTTTGGGTAAAGCTGAGAACCGGGGGGGGGGGGTTCGGATTCAAGTGGGGTTGTCGCCAACGTGTGAACTCGTCTTGCTTGTTTCTGCTTCACCCAAGACCATTCCTTTATATCCTACTACCACGCCTGTTGATGTGGTTACGGAATTCGCTGAACTGTATACTTGTGTGTCAACTGCAGATTTTCATCCGGCTGGATTAAAATTTCTCGCTCCCAACTCTGGCTGCTGCAACTTTGCTTATGATTGATGCATCTATCTGCATGAAGTAGTATACAGATCAGATGCAAGCTGAAATGAGCTGGTGCTGCTTTAATGTCCCACTGATTGGAAAAGAAGATATATCTCGATCTCAAGGACAACTAGGTATGACTGATCAATCTTTTCTACCTGTATCATACTCCTTATCTCAAATCAAGTGAATTATCTTTCTATATCATTACGAGCTGTACGGAACCCACACCTGGTACAGAAAAGGCCACTGATCCGAGTTCCTGAATTTGTTTCCTATTTGAAAATTGCTGCATTGGCTTTACTTTTACCATTATTTTCCGTACTTAGAATCTATTCAGTAACTACATGTAGAACTAAGGAGCCAATGCAAGCGTCTCAGTAACTTCTGTAGAACTAAGGATGCAATGCAAGCGTCTCAATAACTACTGTAGAACTAAGGAGGCAATGCAAGCCTCTCTGCAATACCTCAGAGCATCCGCTAAGTGCTAGTTTATCGTGATTGATACCAGGGTCGGGTTTCTATTACCAAATCTTAAGTCAACTCAAGTAGGAAGAAGAAGATCTTGACAATGGAAAAAAAAGAGGGATAGACAGAGGAGTGGACAAGATCTGCAGAGGAAGAAACACAAAACCAGTTTTTTTTTTCCCTAGCTGCAGCAGCAGCTGATCTTTTCAACAACCTATAAGATCAATCCCACTCAAGAACCATTAGATTTCTTGCAGGCATCCGCTCATGCCAACTTAATTATTGCGAGTCACAAGCAAGCAAATCAGGGAACCCCACTCTCATTTTAGTTAGGCCGGCATCGATGAACTTACTTCAAAAGAAACTCTGACTCAACTTCTACTCCCATACCTCGCCCTTATTTTGCTATGACAGGGCGCATCAAAGTCCCCAAGTTGATTTATGACAACAACTAACAAGTCACCATCTATATGGCCACAAACCTAGATGATACTGACTTGGTGCAAGAATGACATCGGGCACGAGGCATACTTATGGTTGAAATATGCGTAAGTGCTCAAACACAAATGTGTCAACACATGGTCAAGTTATTTCCATGGAAACCAAGAAAACGGTCATCAATAATGTACAATTTGTACACTCCATCATGAGCACGGTTTGGAGACTTATAAGAACATGAACATAGAAAAAAGCCAAGCAATGGCTAAAGCAAAAGAAAGAAGAGAAATTATAGGCATTTTTTAAGCTGAATAATTTCCATGGAGCTAGAACCTGGTGGATGAAGAGATTTGCGATGGTAGATTATATAACATGTGACTTATCTAGTATTTACAACCTACTTATTATGGGACTATACACACTATACACACAAAGATACTGCCTATCATTCATTACAGCATGCATCAAGTTAAAGCGTGTTATCAAATTTGAATGCCCGACATGTGTTTGTTTAATTCCTATATCTATTCCCTTAGAAGTTGGACATGTTTTTAAGTGCCCAATGTATGCTGGAGGTGAATCTTGGAGTGTCCGACATGTGTTAGATACTGTACATTGACTCATTTGAAGTGTTTTTGCTTCTTGTAGTGTCTGATATTACTAAATAAGTATTTATAACTTTATTTCATTTCTTCATGTATTTCTCATTTCTCAAATTTCTTATGGTATAATAATGCCTTTCTATTTATGTCCAATGCAATCTCATGCAACCATCCTTGCAAATTATGTCCAATCAAGCAAGCTTCAAGCCCATTCTACCAATCTCATGCAACCGTCATTCTGAATGATCTTATTGATGTTTAATATTTACTTTCTACATATCATTTAAAATGGCAGCTTTGAAGTATTTTTTCTAATTGACGATATGTGCCTATAAATTACAGTTCCATACATATTTGGAATTTTTTTCCATTCAAATTATATGGAACACTTGATGCAGGACAAAGCTCCCGCCCGAGCCCAATTGGGTTTGATTTGGTGTTTTTGGCTGTTTTGAGTTTTAATTATTAACAGGGGCTAATGAGTAATTCTAGGGACTTAACTGTTAAACAAGAGACTAAATTTTAAGCTCTAAGATTCTTGTTTTATTTTGTGGTACCTCGTTAGGTCATTAATCATGCGATTAGTTACAATTGTCACGCCATTTGGGTTTCAGACATGTTATAAATACCAGTCCTGGGGTAATTGTCCAGGCTGTTAGATTGCTTCCATCAGTTGGTATAAGAGCCCAAAGCCTAACCCTTAGGTCTAGGACACTCGTCCAGTGGGAGTGAGCATATAGGTTGTTGAAAAGATCAGCAGTTGCAGCTGCTAGGAGAAAAATGGCTTTGAGTTTCTTCCTGTACAACTCTTGTTTACTCCTCTGTCTATCCCTGTTTTTCTTTTCGTTGTCTAGATCTTTGCTCTTCCTACATGAGTTGACTTAGATTTGGTAATAAAAACTTGACCCTGTTATAGATCAATATCAAATAGTCTTCTAGTTCTATCTTAGTTAGGCGCTACTTATATGGTTGAAATATGCGTAAGTGCTCAAACACAAATGTGTCACACAATTTGTACCCTCCCATTATGAGCATCGCTGAGAGATTTATAATGTCAGAGAATATCTTTCTTATTGAATGATTAAAACAAATATAATTCCTCTATAGGATTAGAGAGATGTTAAGTACAAAGATAACCGATATTGGACTAGACTAAAAACACGCACACACGCACACACACACAATTAATGGTAGATTTTTCAAAATAAACTTTGCATGATAGAAATTGACTTGAGTGTATTCTATTTCAGATATATTCGACTGTATTCTAGCATGACTCTATATATCTAGCCTCTCACAAATCACAATACACCTCAATATGTTTTTTTAGTTCATGAAAAGTAGGATTGCTAGCAATAAAGATAGTGGTCTTATTGTCACAAAACATAGCAATAGGTTCATTATCGAAAATATTTTTTTCTTTTTAAAAGGCTTTGAACCCACAATAGTCCATAGGTAGTATGAGTTATGACTCTATATTTAGCTTCTGCACTTGAGCATGCTACAATAGTCCATTGACCTTATAGTGTTTGCGTCTTCTTTTGACTGCCTGTCAGATCTACTGCATGCATAATCATAATAAGAGTATCCATTGACCTCACAATGTTTATGTCTTCTATAGAAAAGTCCTTTCCCTGGAGAGCTTTTTATATATTTAAGGGTATGAACACTACTTCCCAGTGATGTTGTTGAGATTTGTCTAAATACATACTAACAAGTTCTACAACATAAGTAATACCAACCTTGGTTCCAATCACATACATTAGTTTTACAACTAATATTCTGTATCGCTTGTTGTCAAAATAAACAACAGAGGAGTCATCGTCCCAATTTGTGTTGGGATCAAGTGGAGTACTGATTGGCTTGGCTCCTAGCATACTAGTTTCTTTTATGGAATCAAGAACATACTTGCGCTGAGATAAATCGATGACAAAAGAAGAACGGAATACTTCACTCCCCAAAAAGTACCGAAGCTTGCAACAATATGTGGGAATGAAATGTTTCCCCAGATATACTTTGGTGACTTGAATCTCATCATAGTCACTACCAGAGAGTTCATATCATCAACATACACAATCAGGATGACAATCCCAAAAGCAATCTTTTTTGTAAAGATAGAGTGGTCAGAGTGGGAGCGTGTGAAGCTGAACAAGAATTTGGCTTAGTTTATCAAACCAAACCTTTGAGCTTTACTTAAAACCATAAATCACTTTCCTGAATTTACAAACTTTCATGCACTCCCCCTGAGCAGCAAACCTAAGAGGATGCTCCATATAGACTTCCTCCTGTAGGTTTCCATATAAAAAAGTTCATCATATGCAGTTGATACAAAGGCCAATTACAGTTTACAACAATAGAGATAAGAACACACACGTAATTCAAGCACACAACATGGAGAATTCCTCAAAACAATCAGCCCTGTAAGTTTACGTGTAGCCTTTTGCAACAAAACGACCTTTCAACCGTTCAATAGTACCATCCAATTGATATTTAAAAGCAAAAACCCAGTGCCATTAACTAGAGAGAAGTAATCAGGAGGATCAACTAACTCCCAGGTATCATGGTCACTTCGGGCATTCATTTCAGCTTCCATCGAGGCATCGAGTGATGCCAAGCAGGATGTTATATAGCTGAAGCTGCAGTTTTTGGAACAATTATAGTAGATAATGCAGAGCTAAAACAAAATCATTCTTGTAAAGTAGATGGACAATAGCATCAAAGACCCTATAGACTGATATCATCTTGGACTTGTACTCTAATAGGTTAATGGGTTTGCATGGATCATGAAGGTATGAGACTTTATGGCACGACACACTCAATTTCTCTAGTAGGATAGTACTAGAGAAGAGCTAATGCATGGTAGATTCAAATCTATATCAAATTGGGAGCAAAGATGAAGTGTTTAAGAAGTCTACGTATGATAAAATCATTCTTCAGGAATAGATAAACAATAACATCAAAGACCTTATAAGATTACATCTTAGACTTGTATAAGTTCTAACAAGCTTAATGATTAGTGCATGGATCATGGGATTGTGAAACTCTATAACGTGACACACTTCTCGATCTCTTGAAGTTGAAAGAATAAACATGACATTGCTAGTGAAGAGCTAATGTACAATACACTTAAATCTATATGAACTGCAATCTATGCTCTGATTTTATCTCCATTAACTTCCATTGGTTTTCAAAAAACCCAAATGGAGTTGGTATTGCCAAAAGGCTAACTATGCTATTTGACACGCTTTTGGTTGTGCCCCACATGCAGCCAAGGATACAACATACTTGTTAAGGTGACAAGGCGCCATGGTCGCCTTGACACCTTGGCACGCCTAGGAGTCGCCTTGACAACATAAAAAATAATAATTTTCAATAAAATTTACATGGGCATATACATATGTATAATGACTTTCGTTAACAGTTCACCCTTCTTATACATATATTTCATAGTAAACATTTAGGTGATACACATGTTATGGTTAATCCATTCATGTACCTATATTTATGGTATAAAATATGACCAAATTACATTTCTAACTATTTAATTAACCTCAGTGCCAAAAATACAAAGAGAATAATATTAAAACAATTTCAAAGGTAGAGAATCAAGAAAAACTTGAGACCTAATTTCCTATCTTGTATAGTATGTAGTTATACATGCTCTTATAGTACCCCTTATATAAATATATTTTATAGTAAAAAATCATAAAAAATACATTCTAATAATTCTCAATACACATCAATGCCAAAGACATGAAGAAAATGACCTGAACAATGTAAGTCTCATAGAATCTAAAACCTAAGATTAAATGCCACAGCTCCAAATCTTCAAAAGTAATGATTATCCTTCATTACATAAATTCTAAATAGAAGCTAAATAAAGGCACATAATAGGACAATAAAGTGTGTTTGGAGTATGGAATCTTATATAAAGATTGAATTTGACACAAATGTACACAAGGATATTGAATCTAAACATTAGTACAATAAAAAAGCATGAAAACCTATAAGAACCACAAAAATAGGACTAGGCGACAAATAAGTTGAGGCGCGGGGGTACGCCTTTGAAGAATGCATATTCATCCCCATTTTAGTTGCAATATTAGTCTAGTTTGGCATTCATATAGCTTAGTTTTCCTCAAGAATAGCTTTGTTTTGATCTACTTAGATTTTTTATGTTTATTTGTAGGAATTTGATACTTTTCTTGATTCTCTTTGCATGTTTTGAATTCTATCACTCTGCAGCAAGTTTGCCTAGGGCGCCCCGGACCGAAACGGATTTCGAGCCCTTTCAGGAGGCAGATCGATACATAATTTTTGTATCCAAGGCCAAAATCAACCCATCGGTCGACATGCCAATCGACCTTCAATATTTGAAAATATCAAGCATCGATAGATGATTGACAAACAAATGCTCGACAACCTTTTCGACCTTCCAGATCGATAACCCATCGACACCTCTGTCGATCTCTCCTACCCGACATGATCATCGGCCAACAACCGACAAGAAATCATCCCATCGATCTACTATGTCGACACACTTGTCGATGACCACAACTGCCAGACAGTCTTGTCGACCCTTAAGGTCGACAGTCCCGTCGGCCTCCAAGACCGATGACTGAAAATCCAAAAGCCATCGACTGATAGACTCATTGATTGATAGTAATGGTCGACACCGATGGAAAGAGGTTGACAACCTCGACCCTATAAATAGGCCCCCAGCGCAACCGTACAAATCTTCTCAGATTTTTTGGAGACAGAACACGCCGAAAGGTTGTCGCTGAGATTAGAGCAAGGATGATACCTATCGACCAAGCTAGTTCTATCGACCTAGTTTGGCGACATCTATCGACCTCTAACATAGATCGACATATTTCTTTCATCCGTAGCTCCAGGCCGTCGATCTCCCTCTCTGGGTGATCGATCTCTCCTCCCAGCCGCTGTTCATCCACCTACTTCTGCTGCAAGTCAGGGTTAATACCTGAAGAAGAAAGAAGGAAGTCTGTCGTCACACACCATGCCAGCCGCTTCTGTTATCATCATGACCATAACAGTGTCCTCTTCTAGTGATATTAATCTCGCCATGTCGAGGGAGTAGTCTTTTCACTGGGGTGTGGGGACTAGCCCCACTACCCATTTCTTGTAATTTCATTCATGTTCCAATTCTTGTATGAACTCATTTAATTCAATGCTAATTGTTTATCATATGTCTTGTGGATTGATCACCCGCTTTACGTGATTTATTATAATCTTTTACCGCGAGAACTTCAACGTTTAAGATTTGAATACCTATTAGTTTTGGTTGACACCCTGACGAGAACTTCTGACGGAAAGTCTCAGGAGTAGTGGATAGAACTACTCATACAAGTTTCTGACGCCGAATGGGGAAACTTGCATAACTCCAATTATATCGTCATACAGGTTTGGATTTGAATGAATGCGCAGATGCAAGTAGTGGCGGTGAAACCTAGTTCCACCCTAGTGTTTCCATCCATTGATAACTAGAACCTTAATCTAGCTCTTTTTACTCCTGCAATCTTAGTTAAACAAACCAACCTCAACTTTTGTGATAAATACTAGTTCTTAATAAGTTAGTTTGATTAGATAATTCTTAAAACGTTGTCTCTTGGGATTCGATCTTTAACTATACTGCGATAAGACCCGTCTGCTTGCGGATGACATTGTTGCACTTTGGTTTTGGTAAACTCTAGAAACTTTATTCCTAGTGAATTTGTAGTGCGATAATATTCCACGTCAGCCTTGCTTCCTAGGCGCACACCTTAACAAGCATGGGATGCGCCTCGAAGGCTCCGATACCATAATCCAAGTCATGTATTGGACACCAAAGACTATTTTATCCTATCCAAAGGATTGATTAGAAAATATGTACATATACTTTTGGAATATTTCATTTATCTTATAGAATAAAAAAAGTTTTATAAATAAAATTATATAATTCCAATAATTAATTGATTATACTGCATCTATTTTCATTTCAATTTTGATAATATCCCAAATTTGAATAGTATGTCAATACAGATGTATCAGTTTTTGATGTCCTATTGTACTATTCTTTGGAATTTCGATCAAATATCAGATGGAACTTTTTAGTTGAATTCAAATTCTGCTGTACAATATCCAATTTGCAATCAACCGGCTTACATCCATAGTGCTTCCCCTACTTTCTCACATCTATTCAAGGCACATCACAACTTTCTTTCATGCACCCCCACAATTTAAAATTGGAAATCTAGGATTCATCTACTTGAAATTGTAATTGCTTCAATCTTCTTGTTCATTTGGTGCAACCTCTTATTCCGTGATTGAACTTAGTTTCCCTTATTTGAGTTTTGATCAAACCACTAAAAGTATGCAATTTGTGGGAGTGTTTGTCTTTCAGTTATCATTTCCACTGTTGCATTCTTTCACCATCAATCCTTCCACTGTGAGGAAACTAGAATTCTCAATAGAGATAGACTTTATAGACCCATACCCACATCGGTGTAGTATTTCTTGGTTCCTCTCGTGTAGAAAAGAATCATGCTCATATCTGTTATGGTTGCACAATGTCTCCCCAATCATTAGTCTATATAGTGATCTCCTTCAGTATGCTTTCCACCGGTTATAAAAGCAAATTTCGGTTAGTTGTCGAATGAATTGTATCTTCAAATTAGATTTTCGTTTGGCATAAAAACAATATATCTATTTGGAGCTATTATATCTGACACCATGTATGCTGCAGATGTTGTTTGCTCATCTATTTTGTCAGGGTTTATATACTTTTTTTTTGTAATTTCTTTATTAATTCATAACCAATTATGGCTTGAAAATGATGACATAAAATACAAACTTTCTGATTATTGCATGTTATCATGTCTAACAGGGTCTATCCTAAGAAGCAACATCAGATTATTCAGTTATAATGAGTTGATTCGTGCCACAGACAATTTCCATCCAAGCAACAGAATTGGGCGTGGCGGTTTTGGCACAGTATATAAGGTGACTTCTAATCCTCTTTGTGATACACATTACCTTCTCTGATATAGATCTTTGTTTTATTGTGTCAGTTAACCACTGATCAAATAACTTGTAAGAAACACATGCACACATGGACGCGCACACGCATTGATCTCCTAGCTCCTAACCTAGGAAACATGGATACTCCAAAAAAGGTTTCATACCCGTACCACATATGTATTGGATACCAGTATTCCTTAGATATGCCTGGATACATATTGGATACTTTTCCGGAGAATTCAGATTTTTTTCTTCTTCCACTTTTTGAAGAGTGGATACTTCGTGGATACTTTGTGGATACGACCCAACCCATTTACATAGAGATGCATACATAAATCTCATTTAATTTGTCAATATGTGCCTATTTTTTCTGTTAGTTCTATATATATTATAATTTTTCTTTCTTGGCTCTCAAGTAAAACTTGAGATTTTGGGACTACCATGAAAAATCAATTTGTATGGTAAGTATGGATCTAGACAAACACTTTCTATAAACTATGTTGAGATTCTAATAAAATCATTGTTACTTTGTTACTGAAAATAACTCATTGTTACTTACAGCAACTCAGGGTTGGTTCCAAATTCTTGAGTCTGTTCTAGTAACTTAATGTTAGTTCTAAATTTTTCTAGAACTGTTTAGCTCACAAATTAAATAATGAAGTTTGAACTACAACAAAATCAGTTTGAATGGTAATTATAAATCTATAGATGCACTATTTATAAACTTAGTTGTTATTTTAACAATTGGCATATTCAGTTGACGATAACAATTCATCAGGGTGCTTGTTGTTAGGATTTTGAAAAATTATGAAGCTAATTCAATATCTTGTAGTATGTTGCTAAGAATATCTCTTATAGTCTCATTCTTGTCAAAATTCCCATATCTTTTTATCGCCTAGTTCTTAGGGTTTTTTTCATGTGAGTCATACACCTCCATCCCCTTGGACTATATCTTTGTTTCTGCCTTATAGCATCCAATCTACACTAATCGTTCTGCCTATCTTTAATTTTCTTATTAAAGGACACACTTCTTGCAATTGGTGTGATGATCGTGCACCTCTGTAGAATTATGCGATTATAATATTGGAAGCATGAGAGGGCGACAATAGCGAATGTTGTTGTAACTATGTTAACAAAGAGTGCAGGGGATCATATACTAGGGCAAAGGCGCACTTGCTGAAGATTCCATGCAATGGGATCAAAATTTGCCCAAAAGTCACTACAGAACACCAAGTCAAATGCAACATCTTGTTCATGAGGTCAAACAAAGATTGAAATATGTCATATCTAAGAAGGTCCCTTTTCATGAATGTTTATCATTGAATGAATTTTGATGGACTTAATTTGCATTTTTATGAATATACAATAAGTATATATATATATATTTTAAAATATGCCATATTCCACCACTGTACCCGTATCCTAAATTTTCAAAAATTGCCGTATCCTTAACCATACCCATATGTGTATTCATCCCCGTATTCGTATCTGTATCCGTGCTTCATAGTTCCTAACTCTCCCCGAAACCTTTTCTAATGGTATAACTTTTGAAGCGTGGATCTGAATGTTCTAAACATCTAGTAACTTTAGCTATTGCTTCAAATATTTCACAAAACCATCTTTTTTGAACTTGACTCTTATACAATGAATATACGTTACTTGTTTAAAATTTAGATTTTCGTAAGCATTTAGTTCGACATTTGTTTCTTGTGTCCTGTAGTTGCAATTCTGCTTATAAATATCTTTAGAAATTGTCACGCTAAACACTTTTTGAATAACAAAATCTTTTTCCATATGACTTAGGGAACATTGAAGGAAGGAACATTGGTTGCTTTAAAAGTACTTTCTGCTTGGTCCCGGCAAGGAGCCAATGAATTTTTGACCGAGATTGATACAATTGCAAACATCAAACATTCCAACCTAGTTGAGTTGCTTGGATGTTGCATGCAAGACAACAACAGGATCCTTGTATATGAATTTGCTGAAAATGGCAGTCTAGATCGTGCCCTATTGGGTAGGCCCTTTAGAAACGTTAGGAGTGTATGACTATGGTAGATACCTTACAGAGTTTTCTTCTGATACAGGTAGACATTATGAATCAACTTTTGATTGGAGCAGGCGATCTGCAATATGTATTAGTACTGCCAAAGGACTAACATTTCTTCATGAAGAAGTTAAGCCACATATTGTGCATAGAGATATCAAAGCAAGTAATGTCCTTCTTGATAGTAACTTCTCTCCAAAAATTGGTGACTTCGGTTTTGCTAAGCTGTTCCCTGATAACGTTACGCATATAAGCACCAGAGTAGCTGGCACGACGTAAGTGTTATTCCAGGTCATTTATAATTGTTTTTGGCTTAAAACTTTGAATGTTTGTATTAGGCGAGAAAAGATTCAGAGATTCAGCTATGTTATCTCTTCCAATGGAGAACCATCTTTAGTAGTCGCTCGATTTATTTTGTTCTTTGTATGAATATAAAGTAATATGTATAGCTTTAAATTCTATTTATTTTTTAGTTCCTGTTGATGCTTTTCAATCAATTAATATTTACTTTAACCAAATAAGACTTTAATCCATTTGTAATCTCTTTGTGATTTGTTAAATTATAAAGTTTAAATTTGGCATTGAAAGCTTCAAAGCAAACTATATCTTAGAGAAATATATTGCATAATGAATGCTCTCTATCTGTAATTTTAGGTCCACGGTTGAGTGAATAATCTTGGCTTCTATCTCTTTTGTTGTTTCTCTTAACAAAGTTGTCTAACCTCATATCAACTAAAGAAACAATTAAATATGTAGGTTCATGAGATTTTGAAATGCAGCTATGGTAGTACATTTTGTGCTGCACTTTTTTGTTTTGCTTCATTTTGGTCTTTCCAAGTGTTGTTTCTATAGAATATCATTTAATTTATTTACATGTTATTATTCCAATGCTAATTCATATACTTCTGTTAGAGTACACCTTGAGCAGATATTCATTCTTTTAGATGTACACAAAATGGGCTATTTGTATCTGAGTAAAAAAAATTAATACAAAGTATTGGTTGAACCCTGTTATTCTATTTGTGTAAATATAAGTTATTACTGAGAATGTAGTCCATTACACCCTTTTTTGTTGATATTAGCACACAAAATACATACTAAAGTGAAGTGATAATTATTGCATGTTCGCTTGATATTGTCTTATATCTTGATAAGGGTTTCTTTACTGTAAACATGTATTTCATTTAGCATTTTATAGGTTAAGAAGGATTTAACTGCATCACTTGTTAGTACATGTTTCTTGCTACATGAGTATTTCATTAGAAGGGAAAAATATTCGTCGCCTGAGAAACCATCCTCTTAATTTCCGCATTTTGTTCAATTCATGAAACTTGTCTTAGCCTTTAAGCTACATCACTAACATTTTTTTGTCTATTTTGTAAATCTTTAGTTATGTGGATATGCAAGTTCTAATTAACCCTTATATGGACTTGATCTTGTGATTTTGAGATACATGATTATTAATCCTACTCTTTTAGTGGTTATTTGGCACCTGAGTATGCTTTGGGAGGCAGATTAACCAAGAAGGCTGATATATATAGCTTTGGAGTTCTTATTCTTGAAATTGTTAGTGGCAGAAGTGTTTCAAAGCCAACATATCCTAGAGGAGAGCAGTTCCTTCTGGAACAGGTTTGCTCTTCTTATGTTGCTATAACTCTTTCTGCAGTAGTTTTGTTCATAGACACATGATAACTTTATTTATGTGTCATCGACAGCCTAGAATAACTTCTAGTTATGTACATCAATTTGTGTCAATATTTTTATTTGGATACAACTAGGTCCCTATGGCGTTTATGATTGAAGCTCCCGTAAGTTTATCGGTTTTCATTTTTTTACCAATACGGGAATAGTTATCTGTAATCTTTATTTGACCTAGATTATGAAAACTAAGCTACATATATTACCTTACTCCAAAAGATAAGAAAAGAAAACTAAGCTACATCAAAGAAAATAATTCAATCAAATAATGTCAGAATTCGATTCATGAATGTTGTTGCACGAATGAGCGGAAAAAATGACTATACTTGACAGATTAGATATACTTCCTAAAGTCTAGAGGAATCACGTTGCCTGCAAGTAGACAGAGTTATGCATAGACCATAGTGTTTTTCCCTTGGATTGAAGGGTTTGACTTTGTAGAAAGGCATTGGAATGATCAAATGGATTGATGATTAGTAGGAGCAAAACTGAGTATATGCATTGCAATTTCAGCCAATCTCGCAATGTGAATGGTGGAGCCAAGTTGGACGGAGTAGATATACCAAAATGTGATAAATTTCATTACTTGGGCTCTATCATTCAAACAGATGACGATGTCCAAAATGACATTTGTCATAGGATAACTGCAGGATGGTTGAAATGGAGGAGTGCAACTGGAGTATTATGTGATCGGAAGATCCCTCTCAGACTAAAAAACAAGTTTTATAAAATTGCTATACGGCCAGCCATGCTCTATGGGAGTGAATGTTGGGCGGTGAAGAAACAAGGACTCAACAAGATGAACGTGGCTAAAATGCGTATGTTGAGATGGATGTGTGGGAAGACAAGAAAAGATCGCTTGAGAAATGCCTATATCAGGAATAAAGTGGGGGTGGCGAGCATTGGGGACAAGTTGCGCGAGGGCCGACTCAGATGGTATGGACATGTGCAATGCAGCCCGACTAATGCGCCTATACGAAGCAATACTATTGAGGCAAGCACAATTAATAGAAGAAGAGGAAAGCCTAAATTAACATGGGAAGAGCTTATAAAGAGAGATTTTAAATCTCTACATCTCAACCAGAATATGAACCATGATAGAGCTGAATGGAAAAGAAGGGTCCAAGTAGCCGACCCCAACATAGTTGGGATTGAGGCTTAGTTGATGATGATGATGATGATGATGATTGAAGGGTTTGACTGGTTGAAGTTGGCGTCGCAGTAATATAGGAGGTCAATGTCAGGTGGATAAGGACTCTGAAATTCTTAGTGATAACCATTTAGTTTCCTGATATGATTGCAAGCCACAACTTCTTGATCATTTCCTAAAAGCAAATGCATACCAAGAATAAACCAGTAGAAGGAGGCAGAACAAATATGATATTTGACCCTTTGCCATTGAATGTCAACCAAGTATTAAGAATGGGAGAATCAGAAATGACTTTTCATATCTTTTGGTGTTGTATCATGCTGCTTGATGCCTCACATATTAGTATTGACTCATTGAAGTTTGTGTAAGGTATGAACAAGTGGGGCCAAAGAAATTTGTTAGATTAGTGGACCCTGGGGGTTTCAGCATTAGATCTTAAGCCAAGCCCACTATTTCAACAACCGTTTAAAGAGATTGTGATGATTGAAGAGGAAGTTAAAAAATGGATTGCTTCAACTAGTTTTGGTTCCCCCTTAAATGCTAGTTTTACGCCCTTTGGCGTAGACAGTCGACGCATGCTACAACAAGAGCATGGGAAATACACCAAAGTACATCAAGCTCATCTCCTATAGGAATGGTGTGAGCCATTGAATATACAATTTTCTAGAAATCTGGGATAATCAATATATTATGCCAGGAATAATCATTATCAAAAAAAAGATTCTAAGACAACTAAAACATCAATTCAAAATTGTGTTATATCTAGAAGGATCATTCCCCTAATGTATCCTTTACCCGCTCTTGTAAGTGAATAGGCGGCAAGTCTAGTCATTTCTCTACAGTCTACTCTCATCATAGATCAGCTTGGCAAGATCCCTTGTGCTATGTGCTCCTCATGTGCCCCCCCATACTCTCCTGGTTTATAGTTGTCACTTGTCAGGTCCAATGTTCCCTTCACCTCTTAATGCTTTGATCATATCCAAACGAGCATGTAAATGTGAGGACCAATACATTCACATGCAAGTACAACGTACTCATTTTATAACCAAGATTGAACACTGGAAACATCAAGACTTAAAATTTTTATATAACACACTAGGCTATGCGGCTGGACCGATTATCTTGAATCACAACTTCTATGCTTCCCGATAAGAATCAAGCCCAAAAGTAAAAAAGTACATCGATTTACTACAAACCTGACAATTAATATTGGAGAGATTCTATGACCTGGAGTCTTACCATGCTCTCAATAATATGATCACTGTATCTTGAGGATGAAGCACCTTATCCTCTGCCCACTCTCGTGGGCATATAGGTGTACCTGGTCAAGTTGTTCTACTCGCATGATAGATCAGCTTGGCTACTTGTTAAGCAATGGCGTAACATTTTGAATTGTCACCAAAAATTGATGAGGTAATGCTTGTGATCAGACAAGTCATTTTTTTCTGTAGCAACCCAGTTGTTGCCTAGAAAGATAAGGGGCAGCAGTTGTATTTTCACTTTTAATACTCTATACGAGATCCATCATTTTTTGGTCTAATTGTTAACAACTGATATAGTCCTTGACTGAAAGTACAAACTAGTGAGGTAGTAAACCTGAAAGGAGTAAGATCCACTAGTTGGTCAACCTTAAATCAGTCCTTACCAAGTTATTGTTTTATAGTAAAGTAAAATTCAATATAAAGCGGCTTATGCATGTGTAAACAAAAGAAGCTCATAAAATTGTAAACAGGTATAGGCATATTTGATTCACCGTAGTACATTAACTTTATTAGGAGTTTGCATTTTTCCGGAAGAGGTAAAATTGATGTTCGACACGAGTATTGTTAGAATTTGTCTTGCATCAAAAACTAGTTGTATAGTAGTATTTTCGAGTTACATATGTGTCATTTGACTCATAATATCTTTTCCAACAGACTTGGCAGCTTTATGAGGAAAAGAGGTTAGTTGACCTTGTGGATCCTAGACTTGGAGAATATCCACGTGAAGAGGTGATCAAGTTTGTGAAGGTAGCCTTATTCTGCATTCAAGGTGCAGCAAATCGAAGGCCTTCAATGCCCCAGGTTCTCGAAATGCTGTCTAATCCTGTTCGATTGAATGAGAAAGAGCTAACTCCTCCTGGCCTCTTGCATGATACCTGCAATACAAGTGATGACTCCAAGGTTACAGACTCATCATTTTTACAAAACAAAGATTTGTCGTTAGATTCAGCCGTCCTACCCAACTCTGCTCCTGTAAGTATGTCGGAGATAATTCCAAGATGATTAGTCAGATTTTGTTGCAAGATGACAAATTTCATCAGCACTTCGAAATGAAGGCCGAAAAAATAGGATGTTTTGCATCTTCCAATTGTCTCTCAGGTTTTCAGTTGGCATCGAAGGATTGAAGTTGACCACTCAACCAGTGAGTTTAAGCAACTGTGTTTTGATTTTCTCCACCAGATGTATATTTTTTATTTTTCAGAAAAAGCACATGTTACGTCACTCGTCAGAAAGGCATTGCCATCCTGTAAATACGGACATAGAGGATAAGAATTCTTATTGACATGATTACAAATACACCGACTGCTTTCTTAGCGACTCAACGACCATTTTGTGTGACATGCTATGAGCCCAGGAAAGATTTTCGGCTTATTTTTACTGCAGTTAGGGCTTGGTTTGGTTGGATTGAATTTTCAAACTACTTATCCATTTTACGCTATTGGCAATGTCCACTTTCAAAGAGTTCAATCTGCCAGAAATAAACCTGAGTAATAATTAAACACACGGACAATGGGGGAAATAACCCTATGAACTAAAACGCGCAAACTCAGCACACGCAGTTTGTGTGCATATATATATATATATATATATATTTATATATATATATATATATATATATATAGTGAGGCTAGAATACACTCAAGTGTATTCTGGCCCGAATACACTCAACTTTTTAGCCATTGGATCATTCATCTGGGTTGATCAGTTTTCTCCTTTTAACAGGTCGTTTCTCCGTAACTGAGCCGTCAAGGCGACAGACCCCACCCCTCCGTCATCTCCCCTCCCCCGTCTCTCTCCCTCCCCCGCTCGTCTCTCTCCCCCTTCTTCTCTCTCTCTCTCTCACAGGCAACGCCGACCAGCTCCAAGCACACCAACGGCGACCTGCTCGGAGGACAGCAGCGACGACCTGCTCGGAGCAACCCCTTTCTTCTCTCTCTCACAGGCAGCGATTTGGAGAGGGCAGCGACAACACCCCTCCAGTAGCCGCTCCCAGATTACCGACAGTAAGCTCTTCGTGATTCCCCTGCCCTCGGCGATTCTCCAGCCATCCAGCCGCCTGCCGCTACGTCCGCCCATCCAGCCGCCTGCCGTTACGGCCGCTCGTCCAGTCGCCTGCTCGGATCAGGCTCCTCGCGTAGCTACGCTCACAGCGGCAGCAACACCAGAAAGTGTCCCATTGGCTACCGTCATCTGCCACACCTATAGCTGCCATCCAACTGCCAACTGAGTCATCCACGCCGGTAAGAGGTGATCCTCTCTGCTGCTTTCCGTTCTCTCCTCCTAGCTCCATTCATGGCAGTGGCCAATAGCTGCCAGTAAATCCTACTAAATCCAACTATATTGGTCACTCTTACTGCATTTCAATCATTGCTCACCTCTTTCCAACTTATTTTTATTAGTTGAAATTTTTTTAACAAAGAATGCTTGAGCCAATCAAACAGGCTTCGATCCTAGGTACATTGCTGATTAATGTGCCTTTTCTGCATATATAATTCTGAAATTTTGAAAATCAACATGCATCGTCTTGTATGGGTCTACTTTTTAAATATTGGTATGAACCTAATACTTTTCTCAACGCAATCATTGAATTAATAGAATGAAGGAAATATATAAAAAGCTTCATCAGCGACCATATATTTAATGAGTTTATACAGAAATATTTGTCAAAAATTTGTTTGTTCATGTTTTATCATCTATTGACTTTCCATGTGAAGCAGACTTATTGCAAATAATTTGGTAATTCTTGACCATCTTCGTGACTCGATAATGATAATTCTTTATATTTTGAAAGATATGGAAGATAACATCTCTCAAACTCGGCTTGGTATGGAAGGCACTACCCCCTCGCAAATCCTAGCTGGTTAGATCTCCTCTTTTATGATATCTCTTTTTTTGTTATTAATTGATTTTTTAAACACATGTGGATGAAAGTTTTATTCTTATTTAGGTTTGGATTTTTCCCATGATGTTGATGGCATGACTGGAATAGATTGGTTGGCTTATGACCAAGCACTAGATGAAAATGAAAACCTATCAGGTGATGAAAACCTATCAGGTGATGAAAGGGTTGAAGTTCAATCTGAACCTGAACCTTATATGGGATTGGTGTTTGATAGTCTTGATGAAGCAGAGAAATTTTATAATAAATATTAATATCACATTGGATTTAGTATAAGGAAGGGAAATCAATATGTTTCAGCTAAAACAAAAAAAGTCACAAGTAGGGTATTCATGTGCTCCAGGGAAGGACTACACAAAGTAAAGAAAAAGGAAGACAATGGAACCCCTAAAAAAGATATCATTTCCAATAGAACAGGGTGCAAGGCACACATGCGAGTCAAGCTAGAAGAGGACACAAAGTGGGTTGTTACCAGCTTTGAGAAAGAGCATAACCATGATCTCACAAATAGTCCATCAAAAAAGAGGTTTCACCGCTCACATCGTCGAATGTCTGTTGAGGTTCAAGATTTGATTCACGCAATGCATGATCAGAATATTTCTAGTGCACAAATAATGTCACTTATTGCTAGCCAACAAGGAGGCATCCGTAATGTCACATTCACAAGGAAAGATCTAAGCAACACACTTGTTGGTTTGCGAAGGAGATACATAGGTGTTGATGTAGCATCTACCATTGGCCATTTCAGAAAATTACAAGCAGAAAACCCTGCATTCTTCTATTCTGTGCAATATGATGAAGAGGGTTGTGCATGCACTATCTTCTGGGTTGATGCTAAATCAAGAATGGCATATCAAGTTTTTGGAGATGTAATCACTTTTGACACAACTTACATGACTAATAGATATAACATGCCCTTTGCACCTTTCATTGGTGTGAATCATCATAAACAATCTACTCTTTTTGGTTGTGCTTTATTACGGGATGAAACTGCCGAGTCTTTTGTGTGGGTCTTTCAAACTTTTCTAGAAGCAATGTATGGCAAACACCCAAATGCAATCTTAACTGATCAAGATCCAGCAATGAAGAAGGCAATCCATATTGTTTTTCCTAATGCAGTGCATCGTTGTTGTCAATGGCATATAATGAGAAAAGCACGTGAACATCTAGGTCTGATCTATGGTACAGTTGCAGGTTTCACTGAAGAGTTCCAATCTTGCATCAATCACCCCATTACCATTGATGAGTTTGAAGAAAGATGGGAGAAGATGATATCCTCATACCAATTGAGTGATAACAAACATCTAAGTTTGTTGTGGAATATCAGAGAGCAATGGATACCTGTATACTTCAGAGACACTTTTTTTGCCAACATGTCTACAACACAACGGAGTGAGAGTATGAATGCAATATTCAAAGATCATGTGAACAATCACTTGTCCTTGTTTAAATTTGTCCAAGCCTTCGAGAAGGTGGTAGAGAACCGATATGACAAAGAGGATGAAGAAGACTACAGATCCAAGAATGGCCAACCGACATTATGGTCTTTATATCCCATTGAGAAACATGCAAGGGATGTGTACACTAGATCAGTTTTCAAGATTTTCAAAGGGCAAATGAAGCTCACCTCATGCTATGACATAGAAGAGGTTAGTAAAGATAGTGTATATCAAATTTCACGTGTAGGTGATGAGGTTCCTGTCTTCGTATCTAAGAAGAGCTACAAAGTACAAATCAACCAGAATATACAAGAAATCTTTTGTGAATGTAAGTTATTTCAATTTGCCGGCATCTTATGTGCTCATGCTCTCAAAGTGTTGCTTTATCTTAAAGTCCGTGAGATACCACCTTTGTATGTGTTGAATCGCTGGA
The DNA here is from genome assembly GCA_963693085.1 of Alisma plantago-aquatica. Classification (NCBI taxonomy): domain Eukaryota; kingdom Viridiplantae; phylum Streptophyta; class Magnoliopsida; order Alismatales; family Alismataceae; genus Alisma; species Alisma plantago-aquatica. The sequence goes on along the minus strand of OY856412.1, from coordinate 25,067,976 downwards.
CAATGGATGCAAAATCCACAAAGACAATTCATTGTGCTAAAGAAACCCAGGTGGATGTTGATGGAAGTACCCCTTTGACAAGATATAATTCACTATGCAGATCCGCAATGCGGCTGGTTGCCATAGCTTCTCACAACAAGGACAATTACATTATGATGAAAGAGTTATTTGAAAAATCATATGATGACATGCTGGTTTTACAACAAAACATGCGGCCGAGCTGTAGTGAAGAAGGCATACCATCTTCTCAAACTCATATTCCAACTCAGGGAAGCCAATGTGTGCCAAGAATCCAATATGTAGAACATGAAATGCCACTGCGAGATCCACCCACATCTCATTGTAAAGGGAGCAGAAAACCTCAACGGTTTAAACCACAAGCTGAGTTAAAATCTAAAAAACAAAGAACTTGTAGTACCTGTAATGGAAAAGGACACAATAGTCGAACATGCAAAACAGGGGTATGTAACCATTTAATCTACATTTTTGGTTTCTAGTCTAAGGGAGCTTGAATTGAAAATTATGTTTGATGTTATTGATTTCATTGACAGGCTACCAAAGATTGCTCCACTTCGGATGTACTTGGAGATCATTCTGAATCAAGTGAAGAATAACTCGTGAAGCATGTGTTATTGATTTCCTAGAGATCATTCTGAATTCAAGGCAGTGTCTTATGTACTGACCCATGTGTTAGTCAGTTGTTGGTTTGTCGTTTGTAATTCAAGACAGTGTCTTATGTACTGAACCATTATGTACTGAACCATGTGTTAGTCAGTTCTTGGTTTGTCGTTTGTAATTCAAGGCAGTGTCTTATATACTGAACCATGTGTTACTCAGTTCTTGGTTTGTGGTTTGTAATTCAAGGCAGTCTCTTATGTACTGAACCCATGTGTTAGTAATTTAAATTCAAGGCAATCTTTTAAATCCAGTAGCAGTAATAAGTTACTGATGGCATACCTTGTTTCCGTGTTCATGGCAATGTAGTTCATGTGTTAATGTGGATTGGTTTAATGTGGATCAACAAGTTCTTTATCCACTGGTTTATTCAGTTCTTATATCAGTTCTTGGTTTGTGTTCAATTTTAATCCACAAACGACTGTCATCTAAATTCAGATTGCTGGATTTGTTTCTGTTTCTTGTTTGTTTACACACAACAAAAAATCAGTCTTCTCTGTGTGGGTTGTGCGGCTTGGACAAATTCTTCACACAAGGCAAATAATTAACTGTTTATCATCTAATCACTCCCGACTTTATGGATCAGTCGATGTGCTACTGCAACCATTCACGCACTAGGATCAAATTTGTAACTTGGCAGCTTGTGGTGTGGTTAAAATTCAGTAGCTGAATGCATGGATAATTCTGAATGAAAATTGGGTTCAACTGTTTTTGAATCCCATGAGTACTCAATTCAGTTTTGTGGTTGCAAATTGGCATTCTACTGACATTGGGCATGAAAATGGGTTCAAACATTAGGTATGAAAACTGCAGTCATTCATCTGATAGAAACAAAAAACTAATAAGCAGGTTGTTTTCCAGTCATGGATTACTAATTGGCATTTTACTGACATGGTTGTTTTCCAGTATTTTGATAGTAGCAGCCAACTAATAAGAGGGCTTGAGTGCATTTAGCTTACATTGAGATACCAAGGATCAGTTGAATTCAAGTACATGAGATACCAAAGATCAGTTGAATTCAAATAAATACATGTGCTACCAAGAACTGAATTGAGCCTCGATATTGAAATACCAAACCAATTTTGAGTTTCAACAATACACCCCAGTACAAGATACGGATCTAATCAAGCTGCTGATCTAAATTAAGCTACTGACCATTCACAATTCTGAAACAGAAGTCAGAGGCTGGAGTTCTAGACAAGAAAAACAAGAAATATAAGCTGGACTTTCATGCTTACACGTTAATGAACTAATTGACATTCACCAATAATTTCAACCATTGAATCCACCCCCACCCCCACCAATTATTACTAGCATGCAACCAGAAGCAGACAGCATGTATGTATATGCACCCGAACCAACAAAAGCAACTCCTCTATCACAAATTTAATAGTTCAATAGCTTGGTTCATTTCAGTAGATGACTTGCAGAATGGTAGGGAGGATAGAAGATTTAAGGGGGTTCGAGCTGCTAGTGGCATAAACAACATTATGATAAGCATCAATGCTAAGTATGGTTCATGATTACTTATGCTTTAGGTGTACCCTGTAACTTAGTTTACTTCATGATTGTTCATGTTCTGAAGTTTGGTTCAGTTCATGTTCAGTAGCTTGGTTCAATTCATTTATTTACTTATGTTTAATTCAGATTGTTCATAATTTTTCATGCTTCAGTTCAGTTCTTGCTCTATTTCTAGCAACTACTTCCACCGAGTTAATACTAGGACAGTAATTTATGTCATTTAGATTATTCATGATAGTTCATGCTTCAATTCAGTTCTTGCTCTATTCCTGCTGCTACTTCAACTGAATTCATACTAGGAACATTGAAAGATTTTTGACCTGCAGCAGTTTACATATTAATATAGGTAGTACTAGGGTCATTCATTCATTCATTCATTAATCAAAGTATAACCAGTAAAGCTCCAAATGTCAGCAAGACTAACAGAGGCGTGTCCAAACATAGACAGGACATAAGCAAATTTCTATTGAATTCCACTACACCCAGCTGTAGTTGAAGCTCAATTCAATTCAAACAAGATTGAAATCATACCATCATTCATAGATGTGGGTCAAGCACCCTTCTGATGGAATCAAGATAGTTCTTCTGGACGTACTTCCTGAGATGTAAGCTGCCCACAAATAATTTATCGATTGGTTGTTTTCCTAGATACTAAGTTTTTATATCAGTTACCTAGGCATCAAAGTGCCCCAAGGAGACACATTGGCCAATGCCTTGACACATATGGGTCTTGGGTCCTGCCAATCAGTAACCTCGCCTATTTATAGGTATCACCATCCCATTTGAATGAAATCTGAATGCAAATCAGTCTTTAATCGAGTCTTATGGATGACCATTAGTAAAAGAGATTTGAGTGTCGAACTATCAGCTGAAAAATATGAATTAAATTAGGAATGGAGTGACCCTCCTCAATTAGACACACAATGATGACAAGCCACACAGACATTCAGTGCACAAAATGAATTTGTCTCATTCATTCATTCATTCATTGATTTGAAAATAGATTACAATCCATCAAGTTCAGTCATTGCCACTATCCAACCACATTACAATTTACAATTGGATACGGCATACACAAGTACAAATATAACCCAGGAAGCCACTAATCCAGCCAAACAATATCTATATTTTGTCCTGGCCATCTTTACTTCTTGCTCAAGTTGTAAATTCTTGGAGTCTTCAGTAGTTGTTGTCTTGGCCATCTTTACTTCTTGCTCAAGCTGTAAATTCTTGGAGTCTTCGGTAGTTGTTGGACTTGAGGTGCCCCATTGAAAAAAATTACAGTATGGAAGTCCCTACAAACAATAAGAAACATAAGTCCCTACAAACAATAAGGAACATTTACTTCAGAATTCCCCTGTAAGAAGAACAAAATCCACCTTTTTGTTGTAGTTGGGACAACCAAAGAATACTCGACCATAGTTCTTTTGAGTCTTAGCTATTTTAGCCTCAACTAAATCGCCACATTTGCAATACTTGGCCCCTCTTCGCATCAAAGTTCTCTGACTAAAATTATCTGAACATGTCGAAATTGGGCAACTGTTTTCATTTTTGTTAGCCATGCCTTAGGATGACTGAATAGGCATACAAAGAGCACAAATGATATGCAATCGGTACACATTCTTGATCAGAAAAAAGAAAAATAAGAAGCCAGGAATCGCATAGTCAATACACCTGATGTTTTTGTTTTTGTTAGCCAGCAGAAATATTTCCTCCTCGCTTCCTAGTTCACCTTAGAAAATGGGGAGCAGGGAGATGGGAATTACCAGGGGTATTTGTCGCAGCTGAAGAGGGGAAATCAGGTGTAGTTGTCGTGGAGCTTGCAATAGACTTGAAATCACCAGATGTTGCCACTGGAGGGGTGTCAGAGCTGCCCTCTCGAAATCTCGCCGTTCTCGTGGAGCTTGCTGTAAACTCACCGGTGAAGACTCACCGGCGGCGAAGAGGGGAATCGCAGAGGGCAGCGAAGAGGGGAATCGTGGAGGGCAGCTGGAGGGGTTAGTGATCTGTGGGTAATCTGGGAGAGCGAAGAGGAGAATCGCGGAGGGGTTAGTAATCGCAGAGGGGTTAGTAATCGTGGAGGGCAGCTGGGGTTAGTAATCACGGAGGGCAGCTGGGGGCGAAGAGGAGAATCGCCGAGGGCAGGGGAATCACAAAGAGCTTACTGTCGGTAATCTGGGAGAGGCTACTGGAGGGGTGTTGTCGCTGCCCTCTCCAAATCGCTGCCTGTGAGAGAGAGAAGAAAGGGGTTGCTCCGAGCAGGTCGCCGCTGCTGTCCTCCGAGCAGGTCGCCGCTGGTGTGCTTGGAGCTGGTCGGCGTTGCCTGTGAGAGAGAGAGAGAAGAAGGGGGAGAGAGACGAGCGGGGGAGGGAGAGAGACGGGGGAGGGGAGATGACGGAGGGGTGGGGTCTGTCGCCTTGACGGCTCAGTTACGGAGAAACGGCCTGTTAAAAGGAGAAAACAACTGATCAACCCAGATGAATGATCCAATGGCTAAAAAGTTGAGTGTATTCGGGCCAGAATACACTTGAGTGTATTCTAGCCTCACTCTCTCTCTATATATATATATATATATATATATATACATGTAAAAGCGGTAGCATCTTAACGTCAATTTCGTTCCCTTGCCAACTCTTAAAAAACTGAGAATGCGCACCCTACCAAACGGGGTCTTGGGTGGAACTAGAAGTGTTGGCCTTGTTGTGGTGGCCGCATTATAAAACCTGGCGCTTTGCATGCAATACTGTCGAGAAGACAATCGAAGAAGCAACACAATCGAGGGGATGTGGTGGATACAATCATACAAACATATATGAACACAAGATTTATCGAGAAAAACTGACGGAACTTAATTCTATCCGAACATCCTCCAGCGTCTACCTCGGGTAGTCCGCTCCGGGATAGCGCAAAATGACATCGTCAAATCTAGCTTTACCCCGGTTTCTTGTGTATCCAAACAACACTAGATGGGTTATGATTCAAGGTATTTATAACAACAAAAACAGTAAGGGCGTGTCTGGTAAGGTTTGAAACTGGGCTCAACCTTGATTTTGTCTTGTCCTGTTGTGCTAATTCAAAATATCCTACCCCGGGTAGCATAATGGTGTTCTATGGGTGTTTGGGTTTAAGCTGGGGTAACGGGGGAGATTATTCGCATTGTAATCCTCTAATCTGGGGTAGAAGAATCATACCTCTCCTAGATTAGCGTTCTATGGGTTTGGTCGTCTTTTTGTGCAATGGGGCCTCACCTTTTTCTCGATCGTCCAACTTGTTATTTTTTAACCCAGGGATTTAGGCTTATTTGCTTCAAATAAGATTTTTAAATGGCTACCTAACAGAAGACATGAATTCATGTTGAAACCATATTTTTCCTTGTCTTCTTGTATCAACTAGGCACCTTTTACCTCGGGTCGCAACGTGTTGATGTTTGGGTTGAAAATGGGGTAACAGAGGCCGTTACTCTAATTTTAACCTTTTGATCAGGGTAGAAGAATCCTGCCTCCCCTGGATTGGGATTCTAACCCGATCAACCTCCGTCTTTTTGTGCAACATAGGCCTGTCTTATACCCAATTTTCCAATTTGATAATTGCTACCTGGAGGTTTATTGTTATCAAACAACACATACATCAACTAGAAATTAGGGAGTAGGAATCCCGGGGTAGAAATGGGAGAATCTATCCCAGATAGGGCCTGTTTGTCACTGACTTGAAATGGGATTGAAATGTCAAGAAGCTATAGATTGTGTTAAGTTCGGGATGGGTCAGGATTAGGTCGTGTCTTTTAGGGCCACACTGTCCTAATCCGGTCTGGGTTAGGATGCGTCGGCGTTTGGTTGGCACTTGGATACCAACCCCTATTTTGGATTTCATAATTGCAAAATTCAGACGGACTCAGTCCAACTTTAGCCAGGTTTTGTGATCCCAATTTGGTTAAGCGTTGTCTTATTTGCTTGACATCACTGATGCGACACAAGAAGCAGACCAATTTTCCTTTTCTTCTCTGATTATCAACTATAGAGAATGTTGCATTTGTGAAGCAGTTCTTTGTCCTGTAATCACAAATGAAAAAGAAACCAACGTCCCTCATTTCTATGGCACCCTCCGGAAGTAGGAACTCATCCCACAATACTGATTTGAGTGACGGTGACTTCCTAGTGCTAGGGTTTCCAGTTGTGCTTCCCCTCGCAAGCTCTAGTGACAGTGACAAGTCACATGTAGCCATTTTCACAGACGTGACAACAACTCATAGGAGCCAAAAACAAAGGTGAGCCTGCTACACGACTCTTATTTTCTTCATAATCTCCCCTCCTTTTGACCACTGATGCTAATCTTGTCAAGGAAGATGAGCTTGAGAAACCCTAGCCTCCAAAGGGAGTCGGTGACTGAATATAAATGTAAGGTAATGGTAGTCAAAATGATCACCCTCCATTTTCCCACTATCCTCGAAATTCTCACAAATGCAAAGACTAATAATTCTTCCTCTGTCAAGCTCTCATGTCTTCTTAGGTAGGCATATTGGAAAAATACATCGTAGAGCACAAATACTCCTACATCTTTCCTACTTGTACTAACTTTATTTTTGCGTTTTCATGTTCACTACTACTCCCTGTGTATCTTCCATGTCATATTTTACCTTGTAGACTTGCCGCGTCAATTGAAGAACATGTGTTTCCTTTCCATGTGAAAGCTTCTTCCAATAGACATCTCCTTTGTCTTGTATTGTTGTGTAATTCTTGTATCCGTATTCTTTGTTCGTGCCATGTAATGCAACCAGGACATATGACTTTGTAGGTCTTGTGTCAATAATTAAGGCCGTGTGAATTGTTCATGAGATGTATTTGTAGTTGAGGTCTAATGTGATTTATTGATCCATATTCTTGCATAAAAAACATCATTCAATTTTTAATTTGCATGTATGTCAATATTTGACGATCATTCAAAATGTGTAACATGAGTTTAGCATTTATTTTTGCATTCACATGTATACCGATATTATAGTAACTCTTTCAACTAGTTTAGTCATGTGGATCCAAATGGGTGTTTGTAGTTTGGGTTAAAATATATGAACACCTACCAATTATGTTTTTTCATATGTACTATTTGGAGTTTGCTCCACTTGAGTAAAATTTAAGGATGCATGGTCATCCCATCAGATATGTTGCAAATTCATAGTTGAGAAGTCTTTCCATCTATTTTCTTATGCTTACATTCAATTTTGATTACGACTTGATTATGGAAAAAATTGACTAACTTCTGTGACTATTATCTCTTATTATTGTATCCTACCATATCATCATCCCATCAGGTATATTGTATCCTACCATATACCAATTAAAAATAAAATGGTTGGATTTGGGCGGTGCTTTTGATTTATCTTTCATTGGATGTATTTTCCTAATACAAGCTCTATTGTATTCTTTTGGGATGACAATTATTGTCATATACCTAAATATTATTGATTTGAGGTCACATTTTTAGTCATTTAAGTCATTTATTAAGGTATGATTTATGCAAATGATCATCTCGATAGCTTGTATGTTTAGTAATGATATGTAATAAATAATTTATTTTAGAGAAGAGTGCCCAAAACATTGCTCTTACAACTCCTTACACACATGCTTCCTCCAAATTTATGATTAGTTGGACCTCTATTCATAGTCACCATGTTTTTACAATTGTTGATGCTGTCTTCCTCAACATTTAACCCATGTTTCCTAATTTGAGTATGATGATTTATTTGATGTTTGTATCGCATGTATTTCCCTAATTGGATTTCTTGTAAGACAATTTGAACCTGATTTAGATTTGTTGAGTCTCTATTTAAACCTAGGTTTCCATTTCCTATATGGATTGTGATGATTGCTCTGATGTCCGTCATACATGACTTTCCCTAATCTCTATTGTCGACATTGGACTCCAATTAAATTGGATTTTAGTTTACATTGACTGTTCCCAATTCACCTATCCCTATCTAATAGCATTCTCAATTTTAGACATAAAAATGTGAATGCATTGAAAATGATAGACCACATTAATTGCTTTTTTGGGTCCCAAAAACTCAAGTTTCTTTTTTTGTATTTTTTGAACAGTGTCTGTACAACAAAGAAAAAGAAAAGAAAAGGAGGGATATTTACAAAGGAAAGGGAGGATAGCATATCTATACATGTAAAGATTAGGATCCATGATATATCTTGTAACATCCCTGACCTGGGTTATGCCTTAACCCTGGGAGTTTTGCTTAAGCAAGTTAATTAGATCCTTATTTTTCTTTGGTGAAAAGTAATTAGGGCTCAAGAGGAACTTATGTTTCAATTTTGGTCCTATTTGAATAATGTTGAAGCAATGTCTGCTTAGTTTGGACTAAAGTGTAATTTACCCAATATGAGGGGTTAACTTGCAAATGTTACTTGATAAATGTTCCTCAAGTATTTTGGCATCATGAGAATGAAAATGATGCAGAGTTATGGCTTGTGAAAGCCTAAGTACCAAGAAAGAGCTGTTTAAGCAATGTTTGTGCATTAAAACCTAGTTTTGGTATAATATGCAATTTACCCAAAAGCCAGGGTTCAACATGCAAATTAACACTTCAAAATAGTCCCTAATATTTCTTGTCATCATATAGAGTAAATAAAATGAGAGGGGCGCCTCATTTGTATCACTTTGAAGGAGAGAGAATCTTGATATTAAAATAATCAAGATTTAAGCATAATTGAAACCCTAATTCAATTTAATGCAAAAATAATTATATTAATTGGATTGACCTTCAACCAAAATTATGTTGGTTGAAAATCAACAAGTGTGGACGTCCTTGTGCCTTGCAAAGACAAGGGAAATATCTACGTGAGTGGAGAACCCACTCACATTAAGAAAAGAAAAAGAAATATCCACTAACTTATGGATATTAGTATTATAAGGGTTAAGGTGCTTAATTTCTTTTCCCTTAATTCATATATAATGGAGAGGAATTAGGAGGTAAGGAAGATATCTTTGCATGCAAGGATTTAAGGATGAAGAGGTGGCACCAATTTTGGAATTAAAGGATTTTTATAAGGCATTTTCTCTCTCATTGATTTTCTTATAAAAACACCTTTTACCACTCAAACCAAAGGCTTTTTCGAATACACTTCTTCTCTTTGCTTGCAAAACGTCCAGGGTAGCTTTGGAGGATCACGAGGACGACCCCCAACCTGTTGGTAAGCTTCTTGACCTCCTTTCACCTTAATTCCATGATGGAAATCGAAAATCAATGCATGATTTCTTCTTATCTCGATCCCATCTTCAATTCTAACCATTCCTTTTCACTCAAAGCTTGAGGATGAGCCTTGGAATAGTGAAAGGAGTTGCATCCACCATTTTTGATGTGAGCTTGGAGCTTTGAAGCTCAATTGGAGGCGAGTTTTATAACTTGAACCCTTATTATTGTTATTACATTCAATTCCTTATCAATTGTTGATTATTTGTTCTTCTTGAATTCCACTTGATCAAATCAATAGAACCATCATGAAAATTACAGCAAAATATGAAGGATCGTAGCTTGATGATGATGACATCATCCTAAGCACACACCTCCAAAATATCCTAGGCAAACGATTTTAAGACTTTGGTTCAAACGGTTTGACCAAACCGTTTGGAGACCAAACGGTTTGCAAACCGTTTGGAGGTTTGGATCCCAAAATGTTTAGAAGGGTTGACCATTTGGATGGGTTGACCATTTGAGGTCAGGACCTAGTACATGTTGGATGATGATCTAAAGGATCCAATTGATTAATTCAATATATGGACAATCCTCCAATTAGAAACCCTAATCGGGTTAAGTGCTGAATTTGCATTTGTTTGATTTAAAGTTTTGGGTTGATTAGCCCAAATGGTCTCAAGACCATTTGGAGGTCACCCCAAACGGTCTCAAGACCATTTGGAGGTCAACCAAGACCGTTTGGAGGTCTAGGGTTGAGTATGGTTGAGTAATTGAAGAATTAGAGATATCAAATCGAAATGCAATCAATAGTTAATTTGATGATCAATCCAATGATCTAAACCCTAACTGGATTTCACAAATTTTAATGAATGATGAGGCAAACGGTCTCAAGACCATTTGGAGGTAATCCAAACGACCTCAAGACCGTTTGAGGTCAGGTCATATCATAATTTTATGATGATTCATTGATTGTAATTAAATTAGTTCCACAATGATTAACCATTGTTGGTTCCTTGAATTCAAAACCTTAATTGATGGTTTCTTGATTATAAATCCTAGTTCAATTGGGTTCAAAACCCTAATTGATGGTTCAATTAAGGGATGATTCAATAGTTTAATAGATGAATGAATCAAGGATGTAATTAATAGTCGGTTCATTGATGGAAACCTTGAATTGGTTAAGTGTTAAGAGACCTTTTTGGTGCACTCGGTTTTGAGAGGGTTTGGACCAAACGGTCTCAAGACCGTTTGGGTCCAAACGGTATCAAGACCCTTGGGTCCAAACGGTATCAAACTGTTTGGAGACCCAAGTCCAATCAGTTTCAACACCCTTCTTGCCCAAACTGTTTCAAACCAATTAGAGAGTAAAGGGTCAAGAACATTTAGTGATTCAATGTGATTATATCAATTGAAAACTTATTGTGATGAAGGATCAATTTACCCTATAATTGTTTCTGATTTATCTCAAAGATAACCACTAGGGTTGTACCTTTAAGGTACCAAGTGATTGGTAACCTTAGGTGAGTTATTCCTTGAAACTTAAGTAATCAATATTTCAATACACTATGTCGACCCTATTTGAATGTACCTGATTGGAGGGTTGGTTGACCTAATTTAACCAAGATTAATATAGTCAATATCTTTGAGAGGATGAGAGAGAGAGGAATCCATACATGTATAATAATCATGTAATGGATAAGCCTCAACACCTTCCAATGAATAAACTATGAATTTTTAGGGAATGATCCATGATAAAGAAATCAGGAAACCCTAATCAAGAAGATTGATGAACCTTAACCCTAATTTAGGGCAATGCTAGGTGTAATCCTAATCTAAGGAAAGGAAGTAACCCTAATTAATGGTGATGACATGAGTAACCCTAATCAAGGGTAATGTCATACAAAACCCTAATTGGGATGAATAGTAAACCCTAATTGTGGGTTATTGAATGTGAAACCCTAATATAGGGTAATGTTATCTGAAACTCTAAATTCGAATGATGTTATGAGGAACCCTGATGCAATGATGTGATGTGAGACTCAAATCCAGGGTAATTCCATGTAATGATATATGAAACCCTAGTGATGGTATAATGGCCAATACACTAAAGTAGGGTGTGGCTAATATAATCAAGTAAGATGAGGATGTTACACCCATGAAGGGTAAAATTGATGAACCATATGGACGGTAATGTTGATACTTTAATGAGTAAGGGTATAAGGGACAAGATGATGCCTAGATTATTATATATCTAACTCTATACATGTGTAACAACCCTATACACCTTACAAAGATGAGGACATGAAACTCTTAGGAATGATGTATGCAACACTAAATAATGGTGTGGATAACATCACTAAGAGTTGAAATACCCAAAGTGGTTGATAATGGTTTATTCTATATCAACAATGCCTAACCATTAGACAAGTCCATATTATTAAAGATTGCTGGACAATTCAAATGGGTGACCTATGCACTACATGATAAAGGTGATAGGTTAGTGGTTAAAGTATTAAGAGGAAAATACCTTAATACAAGGTCAGTTGATTAACTGAATTAAGGTGGAAATGAGGAGAAAAGTGATACATCAAGACATGATAGATATCACATTTAGCATTTCAGGGTCGATATACCTTGATGCATCTCAATCCAATATACTTGGATAAGAAACACAAGAAATGTATGTTCCGTAAATTGTTATAATGAAGATGTACTGAATTTAAAGCACTCTAATAAGTGTTGACTAACATACTATGAGAAAGGGGTTAAGCCAAGATAACGAGTATGCTATAAACATACCATGGTAAGGTTGAGAGATGATCTCATACCTTGAATTGATAATCATTTATGATATATGATGAGAGTAATGATCATGAGTGAATACTTGTGATTTTAAAAGATGCTCCTATAGGAGTGGAGCAATATATATTAGGGTTGGATTGATAATATGGATATGAAACCCTAAATAATGTGAAATGGGATATGAGAAACCCGAATTTGATGTGAATAACAAACCCTAACCCTAATAAGGGAATAAAGGTGTTACTCTTGTTTCATAATATGTACATTGGCCTTATGTGCCAATATGGTATTGTGCTAAGTAAGAGATAATAAGATGTGTAATGGCCTTGTGTGCCAATACGTTGTTGTTGCTTAGTAAAAGTAACAAAATGTGCATGGAATTTATAAGTCATGTGAATAAGTTGTTGCCTAGTGAAAGGTGACAAGACACTTAATGGGCCTTGTAAGCCATGTGAGATGCTTGTGTAACAAGTATCATGTATACCTCAGTCTGAGGACCTAGAGGTAATAGTTACCTAACAAGTGGTAATAGTGTTCAGTGATGAACTAAGGGTTTTAAATACCCAGATTTGATAAACATGGTAATGATGTGGTTGAGGGATGAGAATCCCTAGTATTAAAATGAGGGACTGAGATCCCAATGTCTTATAAAGACTGAGAAGTAATTAATGATAATAGTACATGTATCTTTGCAGAAATTGTCATATTAATTCCTATTTGAGAACTTGACTGTTGCTAAAAGAATATACTAATGTACTTAATTAAAAAAGTGAAATCATATCATGTAGAGACCTGACCATAGATCCATCATCGTCAGTATTTTGGTGATGGTGAAACGGGTTGCTCCGCGGCAAAACTCGGAGTACATATTTGTGAATATATGGCGGTTGATGGGCGAACATATGCTTACGTCCTAATGAGGGAATTGATGGAAGGTAAACATTAAACCTCTCAATCCTTCATTACTTGTACCGAGATGGATGTATCACGAATCTCCCGATGATTGGGATAGATGCAATACACATCTCCCAATAATGTTAATGCCAGATCGAGGGAGGTATACATGAAACCTCTCGATTGCTAAGAGAGTATATGCTATGGGCTATAACTCTATAGAGAAGTTGCCAGTATACCCTAGAAAGCTATCTAGCAGAGACATAAGATGTCATGCATGTGGTCTCGCACTAACCCAGATGTGGGAGGTCTTGGAAGCTGGCTCTTCCACTGACCTTCTATGGTACCGATTTCAACTTCGTAGTGGTCGATTGGAGTATGAGCGGTATACCTCATCTCCCCAGGGCATAAGTGTGATTGTAAAATGTAATCATCTGTATAACATGTTTGCTTAAGGATTGAATACGGAAATTCATTGGCTGATGTTACATTTTTTTTATGCATCTTTAGTTGATAGATGTTAATTATGTTCCTTTACATTCCTTGCAAAGCAGATAGATGAATTATGATTCTACCATGGGTAGATGCAATGTTCTCCTTAGGAAAGGAGATTACTTTACTCTATTCATACAATGATTAATACTGCTGTTATTATGTAAGAACTCATGCTCAGTTTTATTTTAATAAACTGCAATAACAATGTTTTGGCAGAGAGTTATAACTCTCACTGGGGAAATTTACAAATTGTCCCACCCCCATGGGATCTAATGTTTTTAGGTGGACGCGGACAAAGAGGCAGAAACCCTATAGCAGAAAAAGAATATCAGTAGCATCAGGGACAACAGTAATATCTCAGGTGGAGATATTGCTTGTCAAGTCATATAGATAGTAGTCCTATGTGTCGTCTCTGTACTCTCAGGTCCTCAGAGTCAATAGATAGTACTTTTATCATCGACTTGAGATTTTGGCTTGAACGTCTCGAGGTTTTATGTTACTGATGTATAGTTTGGCAAAGTAACATTTGTAAGTAATCCTTGAGTAGAGATGATACATGGAATGTAATTGCGAACCAGGATGTATATGTAATACTTTTGTTCTTTTTATAAGAGTTTCCTAGAGTTGGATATCTTTGCAAAAAGTTTTAATTTTTAGTGATTTTCAGTAATTCTACTGCAAATAATTCGCTTCTGCTTAAGTAAATCTTGTTTTTGTGAGTTGGATGCCACAATTTAGTGGTATCAGAGCTCTAGGTTCGCTTAGTCTACAGAGACATAGGACTAAGGTAGTAGAGTTTGTCCTAGTGTTTTGCAGTCCATCTGATAGTGACTTCTGCTCATATAGGAGAAGAAGAACTTGAAGATGGCTAGGTCACATGAGGAGCATGCTGCTGAGAGCAGCACTGCTGCACCAGGAAGAGGTACATGGGATCAGAGCAAAGAAGAACATATACCTACACATCCCCAGTTTGACCTAGCCATGATAGAGAGCCCAACTTTCCCTGCTCTGTTTGAGCAATTTAGGACAACTATGATGCATATAGTAGATCATGCGTTAGCAATGCAACCTAGACTACCATCCCCCAATGATGAAGTTTTGAACTCCAATAGGATTCTTTCTCAACATCACCATGTTGGAGCAATGAATAATGATGGAAGGAATAGGTTACAACCTGAAAATAGGGTTTGCTATAAGTGCAGGCAACCTGGACATATCAGAAGGTATTGTCCAGAGAAGAAAAATAATGTGAGGATTGAGAAAAGGCCTATTCAAATCCAGGAACAGAGGCCTAGTAGTTCCAAAATGGGAAAGTTTTTGGTACCATCGGTACAACTAGAGTCTAGTGCACCAAGGCAGTGGCTACCCGAAAAGGGTAAGGAACCCTCTAGACAACATATAGCACCCAGAACTTGTTATCAATGTAGACAGGTAGGACATCTGGCAAGAAATTGCTCAGCCAGAAATGTTATGGTGAATCAACCCCTGAGGCAGAGTCAACATGACTCTCATAAGCAGTGGTCTAGTGATAGCACACGAGGACGAAAACATGCGTTCCAAGCTGGTTCATCTGTATATAACAACAGAAAGCGTAGTCGGCAACCAGCAATTGCAAGATTCTATGAAAAGAATCAGCCTGAGGCAATGAACAATCCACAAATCATAACAGGTTAGACAAAATAATGTCATTCTAATATGTCATTTTATGATTCCCTGAGTTAAATTGAGAAAGTAATTGATTGAGCTTTCTTTGATTAGTCCTATGAGGACTTACATTTTGTACAGTAACATTATAGATGTTTCATATTATTCTTACCTCTATGAGAGAAGATGATGTATAGAAGAGATGCCTGGATGAGATCTAGGAATATTAAATCTTATGCTTGTGATAATATGAAAGGAAGGAATATGATAGTATATAAAGTGCATACTACTTAATCTCAGTATTTATATACCATGGCCAGGTATACAACTATTGATGATAAAGTGAGTATGGAAACTCTTAGATTGTTATCTTTTTGATTGCTCTGATCAAGTAGTCATTTTGAGACAATACAATGAGTATCGTGAAATTAGAAATATGCTATGAATAATTGTATCACATCCTAAGTACAAGAAAAAGAAATATGAGATAATCTCAGATAAGTATGTATGTATGAGGAAGTAAAAAGTATATTCCTCATAAGATAAGAATGGGAACAAGGGAGATGATCCCTGTCCAATAAAGTTTGTAAGTATAATAAAGATATTTTCCCATAATGTGGAAATGGGAAATTTGATGAGATCATGTGATGCTCATAAATATGTTAGATAATGAAAATGAAATAAATAATGTTATGTGATCATCCTTATAAATTCCTATGCTGAGGGCAAGGAACCTAGGATGAGACAAAGAGTAAATGATTCATGAATAGTTGAAAACTCATGAAATAATAAAAAGAATATGGTCCCTTACTTTATTTCCTTTTGGGGACATGGCAATCAAGTGGGTCTTAGGACACTTGTTGTGCATAAGATAAAAATGTTCATGTGATGGATACTTAGAAAAGTATCAATTTATCTTGGACTTTGGTTCCAAGGTGAAGATATATGTAACAAGTAATGTCCCAAGATGAAAGGAAGATAAATATGTGATGTATTTTCAACACATGTGACAGATACCAAGGTAAGAGATCCTGGTATCTAAAGAAATACCTGATGATTTATGATTGGCTACCTAGAATGGTCAACCATGAAATCAGTTTAATAATATGAACATCACATGTTAGGGGTTTATGCTTTGCATAAACATAACAATTGAAGATATCTTTAAGATAAGTTCTTAATTGATAAAGTAACCTCTCCTTATGATAAGATAGTTAGTGCAAGTAATAAGGAAAACTAATATTGTGTCACCAGGAGAGATGGCACAATCGAGGTATGAAAAGACTTATAGTCCCAAGAGGGTGACAAAACATAATTGTGTTCATGAAAGTGAAATGCTGAATTAAATAAGGAGCATGGGAGACTCCTCAGAAACAAGAATCTGTCACATGAAACTATAAATTAAGGAAAAGTGTTACCTGGCACAGAATTAATTCCACAGTTAATAATAAAAGGGACAATGGAGTATGTGTCCCGTGTGAACCATTCTATGATAAACTTGTGTGGAATAACTTTGTGATGATCAAATCTTTATGGTGTCCCCATAACAATGAAATGTTATGTAGAGACTAGATAGTATGATGAATGAATAATATCTGTCTTCCTTTATTTGGGATTTTGGGGACGAAATCCTTGTTAGGGGTTTATAATTTGTAACATCCCTGACCTGGGTTATGCCTTAACCCTGGGAGTTTTGCTTAATAAAGTTAATTAGATCCTTAATTTTATTTGGTGAAAAGTAATTAGGGCTCAAGAGGAACTTATGTTTCAATTTTGGTCCTATTTGAATAATGTTGAAGCAATGTTTGCTTAGTTTGGACTAAAGTGCAATTTACCCAATATGAGGGATTAACTTGTAAATGTTACTTGATAAATGTTCCTCAAGTATTTTGGCATCATGATAATGAAAATGATGTAGAAGTATGGCTTGTGAAAGCCTGAGTACCAAGAAAGAGCTGTTTAAGCAATGTTTGTGCTTTAAAACCTAGTTTTGGTATAATATGCAATTTACCCAAAACCCAGGGTTCAACATGAAAATTACCACTTAAAAATAGTCCCTAATGTTTCTTGTCATCATATAGAGTAAAGAAAATGAGAGGGGCGTCTCATTTGTATCACTTTGAAGGAGAGAGAATCTTGATATTAAAATAATCAAGATTTAAGCATAATTGAAACCCTAATTCAATTTAATGCAAAAATAATTATATTAATTGGATTGCCCTTCAACCAAAATTATTTTGGTTGAAAATAAACAAGTGTGGACGTCCTTGTGCCTTGCAAAGGCAAGGGAAATATCTACGTGAGTGGAGAACCCACTCACATTAAGAAAAGAAAAAGAAATATCCACTAACTTATGGATATTAGTATTATAAGGGTTAAGGTGCTTAATTTCTTTTCCCTTAATTCATGGATAATGGAGAGGAATTCGGAGTTAAGGAAGATATCTTTTCATGCAAGGATTTGAGTTGGAAGAGGTGGCACCAATTTTGGAATTAAAGGATTTTTATAAGGCATTTTCTCTCTCATTGATTTTCTTATAAAAATACCTTTTAGCACTCAAACCAAAGGCTTTTTCGAATCCACTTCTTCTCTTTGCTTGCAAAACGACCAAGGGAGCTTTGGAGGATCAGGAGGACGACCCCCAACCTGTTGGTAAGCTTATTGACCTCCTTTCACCTTAATTCCATGATGGAAATAAAAAATCAATGCATGATTTCTTCCTATCTCGATCCCATCTTCAATTCTAACCATTCCTTTTCACTCAAAGCTTGAGGACGAGCCTTGGGATAGTGAAAGGAGTTGAATCCACCATTGTTGACGTGAGCTTGGAGCTTTGAAGCTCAATTGGAGGTGGGTTTTATAACTTTAACCCTTATTATTGTTATTACATTCAATTCCTTATCAATTGTTGATTATTTGTTCTTCTCGAATTCCACTTGATCAAATCAATAGAACCATCATGAAAATTACAGAAAAATATGAAGGATCGTAGCTTGATGATGATGCATCATCCTAAGCACACACCTCCAAAATATCCTAGGCAAACGGTTTTAAGACTTTGGTTCAAACGGTTTCACCAAACTTTTTGGAGACCAAACGGTTTGCAAACCGTTTGGAGGTTTGGATCCCAAACCGTTTAGAAGGATTGACCGTTTGGATGGGTTGATCATTTGAGGTCAGGACCCTAGTACATGTTGGATGATGATATAAAGGATCCAATTGATTAATTCAATATATGGACAATCCTCCAATTTGAAAGCCTAATCGGGTTAAGTGCTGAATTTGTAATTGTTTGATTTAAAGTTTTGGGTTGATTAGCCCAAACAGTCTCAAGACTGTTTGGAGGTCACCCCAAATGGTCTCAAGACCATTTGGAGGTCAACCAAGACCTTTTGGAGGTCTAGGATTGAGTATGGTTGAGTAATTGAAGAATTAGAGATGTCAAATCAAAATGCAATCAATAGTTAACTTGATGATCAATCCAATGATCTAAACACTAATTGGATTTCACAAATTTTAATGAATGATGAGGCAAACGGTCTCAAAACTGTTTGGAGGTCATCCAAACGACCTCAAGACCGTTTGAGGTCAGGTCATATCATAATTTTATGATGATTCATTGATTGTAATTAAATTAGTTCCACAATGATTAACCATTGATGGTTCCTTGAATTCAAAACCTTAATTGATGGTTTCTTGATTATAAATCCTAGTTCAATTGGGTTCAAAACCCTAATTGATGGTTCAATTAAGGGATGATTCAATAGTTTAATAGATGAATGAATCAAGGATGTAATTAATAGTCGGTTCATTGATGGAAACCTTGAATTGGTTAAGTGTTGAGAGACCTTTTTGGTCCACTCAGTTTTCAGAGGGTTTGGACCAAACGGTCTCAAGACCGTTTGAGTCCAAACGGTCTCAAACCATTTGGAGACCCTAGTCCAATCGGTTTCAACACCCTTCTTGCCCAAACGGTTTCAAACCAATTAGAGAGTAAATGGTCAAGAACATTTAGTGATTCAATGTGATTATATCAATTGAAAACTTATTGTGATGAAGGATCAATTGACCCTATAATTGTTTCTAATTTATCTCTAAGATAACTACTAGGGTTGTACCTTTAAGGTACCAAGTGATTGGTAACCTTAGGTGAGTTATTCCTTGAAACTTAAGTAAGCAACATTTCAATACACTATATCGACCCTATTTGAATGTACCTAATTGAAGGGTTGGTTGACCTAATTTAACCAAGCTTAATAAGTCAATATCTTTGAGAGGATGAGAGAGAGAGGAATCCATACATGTAGAATAATCATGTAATGGATAAGCCTCAACACCTTCAAATGAATAAACTATGAATTTTTAGGGAGTGATCCATGATAAAGAAATCAGGAAACCCTAATCAAGAAGATTGATGAACCTTAACCCTAATTTAGGGCAATGCTAGGTGTAATCCTAATATAAGGAAAGGAAGTAACCCTAATTAATGGTGATGACATGAGTAACCCTAATCTAGGGTAATGTCATACAAAACCCTAATTGGGACGAATAGCAAACCCTAATTGTGGGTTATTGAATGTGAAACCCTAATTTAGGGTAATGTTATGTGAAACTCTAAATTTGAATGATGTTATGAGGAACCCTGATGCAATGATGTGATGTGAGACTCAAATCTAGGGTGATGACATCTAATTATATATGAAACCCTAGTGATGGTATAATGGCCAATACACTAAAGTAGGGTGTGGCTAATTTAATCAAGTAAGATGAGGATGTTACACCCATGAAGGGTAAAATTGATGAACAATATGAACGGTAATGTTGATACTTTAATGAGTAAGGGTATAAGGGACAAGATGATGCCTAGATTATTATATATCTAACTCTATACATGTGTAACAACCCTATACACTTTACAAAGATGAGGACATGAAACTATTAGGAACGATGTATTCAACACTAAATAATGGTGTGGATAATATCACTAAGAGTTGAAATACCCAAAGTGGTTGATAATGGTTTATTCTATATCAACAATGCCTAACCATTAGATAAGTCCATATCATTAAAGATAGATGGACAATTCAAATGGGTGACCTATGCACTACATGATAAAGGTGATAGGTTAGTGGTTAAAGTATTAAGAGGGAAATACCTTAATACAAGGTCAGTTGATTAACTTAAGTAAGGTGGAAATGAGGAGAAAAGTGATACATCAGGACATGATAGATATCACATTTAGCATTTCAGGGTCGATATACCTTGATGCATCTCAATCCAATATACTTGGATAAGAAACACAAGAAGTGTGTGTTCTGTAAATTGTTACAATGAAGATGTAATGAATTTAAAGCACTCTGATAAGTGTTGACTAACATACTATGAGAAAGGGGTTAAGCCAAGATAACGAGTATGCTATAAACATACCATGGTAAGGTTGAGAGATGATCTCATACCTTGAATTGATAATCATTTATGATATATGATGAGAGTAATGATCATGAGTGAATACTTGTGATTTTAAAAGATGCTCCTAGAGGAGTGGAGCAATATATATTAGGGTTGGATTGATAATATGAATATGAAACCCTAAATAATGTGAAATGGGATATGAGAAACCCGAATTTGATGTGAATAACAAACCCTAACCCTAATAAGGGAATAAAGGTGTTACTCTTGTTTTATAAGATGTACATTGGCCTTATGTGCCAATATGGTATTGTGCTAAGTAAGAGGTAATAAGATGTGTAATGGCCTTGTGTGCCAATACGTTGTTGTTTCTTAGTAAAAGTAACAAAATGTGCATGGTCTTTATAAGTCATGTGAATAAGTTGTTTCCTAGTGAAAGGTGACAAGACACTTAATGGGCCTTGTAAGCCATGTGAGATGCTTGTGTAACAAGTATCATGTATACCTCGGTCTGAGGACCTAGAGGTAATAGTTACCTAACAAGTGGTAACAGTGTTCAGTGATGAACTAAGGGTTTTAAATACCCAGATTTGATAAACATGGTAATGATGTGGTTGAGGGATGAGAATCCCCAGTAATTAAAATGAGGGACTGAGATCCCAATGTCTTATAAAGACTGAGAAGTAATTAATGATAATAGTACATGTATCTTTGTAGCAATTGTCATATTAATTCCTATTTGAGAACTTGACTGTTGCAAAAAGAAGATACTAATGTACTTAATTAAACAAGGGAAATCATATCATGTAGAGCCCTGACCATAGATCCATCATCGTCAATATTTTGGTGATGGTGAAACGGGTTGCTCCGCGGCAAAACCCGGAACGCATATTTGTGAATATGTGGGTGCTGATGGGCGAACATATCCTTACATCCTAATGAGGGAATTGATGGAAGGTAAACATTAAACCTCTCAATCCTTCATTACTTGTACCGGGATGGAGTATCACAAATATCTCGATGATTGGGATAGATGCAGTACACATCTCCCAATAATGTTAATGTCGGATCGATGGAGGTAAACATGAAACCTCTCGATTGCGAAGAGAGTATATGCTATGGGATATAACTCTATAGCGAAGTTGCCAGTATACCCTAGAAAGATATCTAGCAGAGACACAAGATGTCCTGCATGCGGTCTCGCACTAACTGAGATGTGGGAGGTCTTGGAAGCCGACTCTTCCATTGACCTTGTATGGTACCGATTTCAACTTCGCCGTGGTCGGTTGGAGTATGAGCGGTATACCTCATCTCCTCAGGGCATAAGTGTGATTGTAAACTGTAATCAACCGTATAGCATGTTTGCTTAAGGATTGAATACAGAAATTCATTGGATGATGTTACATTTCTTTTATGCATCTTTAGTTGATAGATGTTAATTATGTTCGTTTACATTCCTTGCAAAGCAAATAGATGAATTATGATTCTACCATGGGTAGATGCAATGTTCTCCATAGGAAAGGAGATTACTTTACTCTGTTCATACAATGATTAATACTACTATTATTGAGACAACTCGTCGCAGAAAACGAGATTAACTAATGCGGAAGCGAATTATTAATAGCGGAATAATAAAAAATCACTAAATTTTAAAACTTTTTGGAAAGAGAACTTTAAACCATAACTCCTTTATAAGAAAATCAAGGTAAACAGTTTACATCATAGCTTGACATTACATCTCTGTGATTACATACATCCATTGCCTTATTATCTGAAGAAGGAAAGATACAAAATCTCGAGGCACTAAGCCAAAAACCTCAGACCTACTGACTCCTAGGACCTGAGAGTACAAAGATGACATAAGACATACTATCTATAAGACTTGGCACTCAGTATCTCCACCTGAGATTCACTGCTGCCCCTGGTGTTGCTGCTGCTGATACTGCCCACCCTCGGATTGGTTCCTCCGTCCTCGACGTCCACCTAAAAAGTTGAATCCCACGGGGGTGAGACAATTTTAAATAATTGTCCCAGTGAGAGTTATAACTCTTCGCCAGAAGCTTTGTTATAGCAATAAAGGATTAACATAAGCGATATAATCTTTAAGGCATTAAACAATAGATTTGGTATTAAGTAAGACAACATTTACTTAAGCAATTATTTCAATAAGGAATATGAAGAACATGTATACTAGTTACTTGACTAGAACATTTATAAACAATGTAACATCAATCATTGTTTCTCGTAGTTCAACCTAAGCAGTTATGCTACGCGGCTGATTATAATTTTCAATCATTATTATGCCCTACGGAGATGAGGTATGCCGCTCATACTCCAACCGATCACTACTAAGTCGCATCAGTATCATACATAGGTCATCAAAAGAGCTGGATTCTTATGACCTCATCTTCCTCAGTCAGTGTGAGGATCAACATGCAGGACATCTCGTGTCTCTGCTACAATAGCTTACCAGGGTATTCTGGCACTTCGCTATTAGAGTCACAATGGTGTTCTGTACTCTCTTCGTTATCGAAAGATCTCTTATTTATCTCTCATCGATGCGGCATTAAAGATTCCCTCGGGAGATTAGTGATACATCATCCCGGCATAAACATATAGTGAAGGGTTGATAGATTTAAGATATATCTACATCAATTCCTACACTAGGACGTAAGGATATTCACGTCCATAATCTCCCACATACTCAAAAGTATGTGATCCAGGAGTCCCCTTAGGAAAACCTGTTTCACCATCATTTGGCTTCTGACAATGATGGATCTATGATCAGGGCTCTACATGGTATGATTATACTTGATTATTTAAGTACATTTCAGCATTCTTTTAGCATCAAGCATGTTCTCAATCATTAATCATTAAAACACTACTGTAAAAGAAGAATACTAAATGTATCAAGTTTAACTCATATCAGTCATCATATGGATATTAATTCTTAACCATCTTATCATATGATTCAGGAACATGGTTATTCAAACCCTCAGATTATCATAACACTTGCTACCAAGTGACATATAAGCATCAAGTCATCTAACAACATGACCTTGATTGAAGCAATGTATATACTTTTCACATATCATTACTCTAAAAGCTTATAATTGTTTTCAAGGAATATGACATCATAACTCTTACCTGGCTATGATCACCTCATAATATCAACCTGTATGACTTATACAATTAAGGACATGCATATATATAACAATGTTAGCATAATACCAAAACTTTTCAATTTCTTTATAGGACACCATGGTCGTGCCACCTTGCACGGTCGTGCAAAGTAAGGCTACCACGACCGTACTCCCTTGCACGGTCATGCAAGTTAAGGCTACACAGCCGTGCTCCCTTACACGTTCATGCTACAAAAGACCATTACATGTTTCATATTTATATATATATGTATTCTAATCTTTCATTCTTTCAACTTGATTAGGTCACATCAACCCTTCAATCAAGTACATACTACTATGGCTAAAATAGTGTATCAAGCTATTAATCCTATAAAAAATTAAGAATTCTCCCTTTAATTGGTACTAGTAACTTAGGTACTATTAGGGTTTCAACCTTTGTGCTTTCATTGTTTGTCATTACTAATCATCATTGGATCAATAGAACATTCATCATCTTAATTCCCAAAGATTCAATCAATTGGACCTATACTCATACCTCAATTGAGTTTAATAGGTCAACCTTAAACTGATTTGACTCTCAAATGACCCTCAATTGACCATCAATTAGGGTTTAAATCAATTGAATTAGGGTTTGGAATCAATAACCCTTCAACATATTTCAATGTGGGTTTAATTGATTTGAACCCATTGAACCATCATTCAATTGGGACATGACCTGACCCCAAATGGTCTTGGGATCATTTGGATGACCTCCAAATGGTCTTGATACCGTTTTCCCATCATATCATCAAAATCCAACTCAACCAATTAAGGTTTGGATCATTGGATTGATCACCAAAACAACAATTGATTACACTCCAACTTAGTATCATTGGATCATCAATTGCTTAACCATACTCACCCCTAGACCTCCAAACGGTCTTGGGTGACCTCCAAACGGTCTTGAGACCATTTGGATGAGTTCCAAACGGTCTTGAGACCGTTTGGCTCACCCAACCCTTGGATTCTAGTGAAAATCAACAGGGTTTGAGCTATTGAGTTGATCATCAAATCAACACTTAATTGCAAAGTGATTTGGTATCTTTAGACCTTCAATTGGTCAACCATGCTTAACCTTAGACCTACAAACGGTCTTGGGTGATCCCCAAACGATTTTGAAACCGTTTGGGTCAATCAACCCAAAACAATCAACTCATTTCAATGCAAAACCAACACTTAGCCTATTACGGTTAACACCATATCTTTTGTCCTTCAAACACTTAACCATATCCAACCCTAGACCTCCAAATGGTCTTGGGTGACCCCCAAATGGTCTTGAGACCGTTTGGGTGATCCCCAAATGGTTTTGAAACCGTTTGGGCAAGAAACCCAAAAAGTCAAATCAATCAAGTTGAAAGTCAGCACTTAATCCAATTAGGGTTTACCTAATTGATTAGCCTTCAACTCATGATTCCTTTGGAATTAACCTATAAAATTTGGTGGGTTATTAACTAACATAATTATGAACAGGAATCCCGAACGGTCAACCCTTGGTCAACGCTATCAAACGGTGTTGAAACCGTTTTCCCAAAAAGTTCAATTAATCAAGCTGAAAAATCAGCACTTAATCCAATTAGGTTTGCCTAATTGATTAGCCTTCAACTCATGATTCCTTGGGAGTTAACACATCAAATTTGGTGAGTCATTATAAAACATAATTAGGAACAGGAATAGCAAACGTTCAACGCTTGGTCAACTCACTCAAATGGTTTTGAAACCGTTTTCCCAAAAAGTTTAAGTTAATCAGGTTGAAAATCAGCACTTAATTCAATTAGGGTTACCTAATGGATTAGCCTTCAAATCACGATTCCTTTGGAGTTAATCACTAAACTTTGGAGGGTTATCAACCAACATAATTATGAACAGAAATCTCAAACGGTCAACCCTTGGTCAACTCAACCAAATGGTCTTGGAGACCGTTTTCTCCAACCGCCCTTGTGAAACCATTTGTCCTTCAAACGGTTTTGCAAACCGTTTTCCCCAAACGGTTTTGCAAACCGTTTGCCCCAAACAGTTTTGCAAACCGTTTGGCCAAGGGGGGGCCAAGACCATTTGATAAAGTAGCATTGGTAATCACGCCCATCTTCTTATACCTCCAGATCAAGGTCTGTTCTTCATGGTTTTAGTTGCAAGAAAGCAAGGAAGGATGGGGGAAAGAAGAACAAACTACTTTTGCAAGAAAGAAAGATGTATAACAAAGTTTAAGGGTTTAGAGTTATAAAACCCACCTTAGAACCAGCTCTAGAGCTCCAAGCTTCGAAGCTTTAATGGTGGCTTGAGCTCCACAGGTCGTCCAAGGTTCCTTCTTCAAGAATTGGTTGGAAAGGATGGCTAGAAAGAAGAACTAATTAAGAAAAACTAGCAAACCAACCTTGTATCATGATTTCCTCCATGAATTCAAGCAAGATGATGTTCAAAGCTTACCTAGAACTGCTTGGCCGTTCTCTCTCTTCTCCAGAGCTCTGTCCTAAGTCGGTCTAAGCAAGGGGATAAGAAGGGAAGTGAAGGAAACGATCCTTGCTAAGTGAGAAAAGGTGTATATATACTTTGGGTAAAATTCCAACATAAGGACAACTTGTTTCTCCATTTCTCATCTAGGTCCTTCCCTTCTTCTAAGCCACGTTTCTCCCTTCAATACTTAAGAAAAACTCATCTTAAAACCAAGGTATAAAGGTTAATAAAGCCAACTTCTTACTAAGTTGCACATATAGAAGGGTTATTAGGCTTATAACTTGATATTTAATTTATAAGGGTTATCATTCTTATTTGATTATTCAATTGAAGTGCCCTCTTCATCATTCTTACTCTAAATGATGTAAAGAGTCATAAAAGATACTCTAGAAGGTGTATTTTACAAGTTGCACCCCATATTTTGGGTAAATTGCACTTTACACCAAAACTAGGGTTTTAAGTACAAGGATTGCTCCACAAGTTGCATCTTGGTGCCCAAACTTGGAGAATCTATCATACTTCATCATATTCATTCTTATGTTGTCTCATCATAAGAGGAACATATAAACATGTGAAATTTGCAAGTTAACCCCTCTAATTGGGTAATTTGTACATAAGTCCCTATTAACAAAACAATATTATAACATTGTTCAAAAAGAGCAGAAATAGAATTATATGTTCCTCAGAAGGTTTAATTACATACCAAAAGATAATCACAAGTATCTAATTACATAATTAAGCAAAAAACCTAGGGTTAGTTCATAACCCAGGTCAGGGATGTTACAAATTATCCACCCTTTACCAGGATTTCGTCCCCGAAATCAACAAAACATATTAAGAGAAAAGAGCAGGGTATTTCCTTCTCATCTCTTCCTCTAGTTCCCAAGTGGATTCTTCAAAACCACGGTGATTCCAGAGGACTTTAACAAGACTTATATCTTTCTTTTTCAACTTTTTAATTCTTTTATCAAGGATTGACACTGGTCCTTCCTCATAAGATATGTCATCATTCAATTCTACCTCCATAGGTTGTAGTACTGATTCAGTATCAGGGTGACATTTCCTCAGCATAGAAATGTGAAACACAGGGTGTAACCTCTGTAACTCTGGGGGTAACTCTAGTTTATAGGCAACTTTTCCAATTTGTTCAATGATTAGATAAGGCCCCATAAACCTAGGAGCTAACTTCCCTTTCCTTCCAAACCTCAGAATTCCCTTCCAATGTGAGACCTTGAGATACACTCTATCTCCAACCTGGAACTCCAAAGGTCTACGACGCTTGTCAGCATAAGATTTCTACCTATCCTGTGCAGTCTTGATCTGTTGTTGTATTACTTTGATCTTTTCTGTGGTCTGCTGCACAAGATCAGGACCTAACAGTTGATATTCACCGATTTCATACCAACATAGGGGTGATCTACAACGTCTACCATATAAAGCTTCATAAGGTGCCATGTCAATGCTATGTTGATAGCTATTGTTGTAGGCAAACTCTATCAAGCTTAGGTGCATATCCCAACTCCCTGTAAACTGGAGAACACATGCCCTCAGCAAGTCTTCCAAGGTCTGTATAGTCCTTTCAGTCTGTCCATCAATATGAGGATGAAAGGCCGTACTAAACCTTAATTGGGAGCCTAAAGCTTTATGAAGTCGTTCCCAAAAATGACTCATAAACTGGGGACCCCTGTCTGAAACTATAGTGACTGGAACTCCGTGCAGTCACACTATCTCCTGAATATACAACTGTGCTAGCCTCTCAGCAGAATAGGTTGTTTTGATAGGTAAGAATTGCGCTGTCTTTGTCAACCTATCAACTATTACCCAAATGGAATCATACCCTTTGATTGTCCTAGGTAGGCCAACAACAAAGTCCATGGTTACATGATCCCACTTCCACTGTGGTATGGGCAATGGTTGCATTGTCCCTGCAGGCTTCTGGTGTTCAGCTTTAACTTGCTGACACACAGGACACCACATAACAAATTCAGCAACATCCTTCTTCATCCCAGGACACCAATACATATCTTTCAAGTTTCGATACATCTTGGTGCTTCTTGGATGCATAGCATACATCGAAGAATGAGCTTCTTCCAGGACTAACTTTCTCAAGTTATCCACATCTGGAACTATCATCCTCCCATGATAACATACTACTTGGTCATCAGATTCATGGAAACCATCTCGTTTCTCATCACCAAACTCTGATCTGATCTGCGGAACTACATCATCAACTTGTTGTGCCTCCTTGATCTGCTCTCTCAGAGTAGGTTTTATATGCATCTCAGCTAACAACCCGGCTAACAATGACACCTTCAATTGTACATTGTCTTGCCTTAAGGAGATAAGCATATCTCTCCTAGAGCATACTAAAGAGTTTAGTTATGCCCTATCTAAGGCTAGTGTTGCTGATTTCCTACTCAAAGCATCTGCAACTACATTGGCCTTCCCTGGATGGTAATCAATTTTACAATCGTAGTCTTTGATTAACTCCATCCAGCGACGTTGCCTCATGTTAAGTTCGTGCTGAGAGAAGATATACTTAAGGTTCTTATGATCAGTGAAAATATAAAATCTCTCCGTAGAGATAGTGTCTCCAGATTTTCAAGGCATGAACCACAACAGCTAGTTCTAAATCATGTGTTGGATAATTCTCCTCGTGTTTCTTAAGTTGTCGAGAGGCAAAAGAAATCACTTGTTTATCCTGCATCAACACACATTCGAGTCCATTCTTGGAGGCATCACAGAAAACTATGTATCCTTTGCCTTGCTCAGGTAACACAAGTACATGTGCACTTGTCAACCTCTCCTTCAGCAACTGGAAGGATTGCTGACACTTACCACTCCAAACAAAAGGGACATCCTTCCGGGTCAACTTAGTCAAAGGTAGGGCTATGGAACTGAAGTTCTTAATGAACCTTCGGTAATAACCAGCCAACCCTAAGAAACTATGGATTTCCATCAGTGTCTTCGGCTGTTCCCATTGTAGGACAGATTCTACCTTTTTAGGGTCAACACGAATACCCGAGGCATATATCACATGTCCAAGGAAAGATACTTCCGGTAACCAGAACTCACACTTGCTAAACTTAGCATATAGCTTGTGTTCTCTTAGAAAAGTTAGAGCCTGACGAAGATGCTATTCATGCTGCTGAGCATCTTTACTATAGATCAGAATGTCATCTATAAAGACAACAACACACTGATTGAGGAAAGGTCGAAAGATTCTATTCATGAGTTCCATAAATGCAGCCGGCGCATTAGTTAGTCCAAATGACATAACTATGAACTCATAGTGACCATACCTCATTCTAAAGGTAGACTTGGGTATGTCACTATCCTTAATATGGAGTTGATGATATCCCGATCTCAAATCTATCTTTGAGAAGATAGTTACACAACGCAACTGGTCAAAAATATCATCAATCCTCGGTAGAGGATACTTATTCTTTATTGTTACTTTATTTTACTGTCTGTAATCAATGCATAACCACATTGAACCATCTTTCTTTTTAACAAAGAGCACTGGAGCACCCCAAGGCGAAGTACTCGGTCGGATGAAACCCTTCTCAAGAAACTCCTGTAGCTATTTCTTGAGTTCTGCCATCTCAGCAGGCGCCATCCTATATGGTGTTTGTGCTATAGGTTGTGTGTCTGGGATAAAATTGATTTCAAAATCAATTTCCTGAGGTGGTGGTACACCTGGAAGTTCTTCAGGAAATACATCTTCAAATTCCCTGACTACAGGAACTTCAGCAGGGTTAGGACTTTCCATGGTAGTATCTACCACATGGGCCAAGAATACGTAACATCCTTGCCTCATCAGCTTCTCAGCAACCATAGTTGACACAAGACAGGTGGGTAGAATCTTTCTCTCTCCTTGAAAGATCCATGTGCCGCTTTCATCAGCAAACACAACTTGCTTGGATTCACAATCCAAAACAACCTTATACCTTTCCAAGGTATCCATCCCAAGGATTATGTCAAATCCTTGCATCTCAAGTGGTATAAGATCTACTTGAATGCGGTGTTCAGAAAAGAAAAGGATGTAGGAAGAGCATACCTCCTGCAACATAGCAAACCCTTTCAACGGAGTCTCTAGCAACAAACTATCTGCTCTATGACTAACTATCATATTGCAGTTACGAATCACCCTTCGAGTGATAAAGGAGTGCGTAGAACCCGGATCAATCAAAATAGATAC
The DNA here is from genome assembly GCA_963693085.1 of Alisma plantago-aquatica. Taxonomy (NCBI): domain Eukaryota; kingdom Viridiplantae; phylum Streptophyta; class Magnoliopsida; order Alismatales; family Alismataceae; genus Alisma; species Alisma plantago-aquatica. The sequence continues at coordinate 25,037,507 of OY856412.1, read as the reverse complement.
AATGCAGGATGTAGACATATCAGAATATAACAACTTCATCTGACCTGCCACAACCCGAGGGTTGATCACTGCATCAGGTGGATTCATTGCATAGAATCTTGATGTTGCTTGTGGTTGATTCGGTGCTGACGATCCAGCTTGGGACGCTTGTCCACGTCCTCTAGCTCCTCCTGGAAATTGTCTTCTCTGTGATCCTTGCTGACCCTGCCTCTGTGGTTGGGTTACACTCGCTGGTCTAGCTCTGCAGTCTTTCATCAGATGCCCCATCTTCCCACATATATAACAACTTCTATCTTGTTGTTGTGGTCTGGGTGGTCCTATAACCGACATAGATGCTGAACTGTGAGCCCCTTGTAGTGATAGGCTTCGTCCTCTACCTCTACTCAATGTCCACTGTGTCTGAGCACTAGGTCTAGGTGGTGGTGGTATAGGCACAGAAAATCTAGGCTTCTTGAAGTCTCTAGATGAAGATCCCTGGAACTGAGGATATCTCTTATGGGTTTGCGTCTTCTCTGCTACAGACCTCTCTATCCTTCGGACTGACTCAACGAAGGTAGAAAACCTCTCCCGGTTCTCTAGGGCTAACACATGATTAGTCAACTCAGCGTTCAACCCTTTCTCAAACCGCGTGATCCTTTCTTCATCTGTAGCAGCCATATGCGGACAAAACCGCAGCAACTCCATGAACTTAGCTTCGTACTCGCTAATGTTCATCAGACCTTGCCTTAACCTCTTGAACTGAGAGATTTTCTCATCCAGGAACATCTTAGGGAAATATCTATTGATAAATTCCCATCGAAAGACTTCCCACGCAACCTCTACACCAGGTCTCTTCTGCTCTTCCATGGTCCACCAGTGACCAGCACTCCCTTTGAGAAGATAGACAGCATGTCTAACCTTCTGAGCTTCTGGGATGTTTAGGATTCTAAAATCTTTCTCTAGTTCGGTCAACCACAGGTCGGCATCTATGGGATCAGCCGTTCCAAAGTACTCAGTTGCTCCAACTCGGTGAAGTCGTTCAAACGTCTTGTCGATTCCTTGTCCTTCAAGTTGGGTAGGTGCCCTAGGTGCAGGCATGGGCATCCTATCTGTTATGTGTGTCATGACAGTCATAAACTTCCCAAACATGGTCTGGACGGCTGGATTCCCCATGTCAGTTGGATTGAACTGGGGTGGCTTAGGTACAGGTTGTTCTATCTCCTGGTTCCTTGCACCTTCTCGTGGTGCAGCAACGCTACTCTCTGCCACATATTCCTCATGTGGTCCAGACATCCTTAACTTATTTTCTTCTCCTAAGGAGCAGAAGACACTATTAGATATACTGGAAAACACTAAGAATAGACTCGACATCCTAAGTCCTATGTCTCTATAGACTCAGCGAACCTAGAGCTCTGATACCACTAAATTGAGACGACTCATCGCAGAAAACGAGATTAACTAATGCGGAAGCGAATTATTAACAACGGAATAGTGAAAAATCACTAAATTTTAAAACTTTTTGGAAAGAGAACTTTAAACCATAACTCCTTTATTAGAAAACAAGGTAAACAGTTTACATCATAGCTTGTCATTACATCTCTGTGATTACATACATCCATTGCCTTATTATCTGAAGAAAGCAAGATACAAAATCTCGAGGCACTAAGCCAAAAACCTCAGACCTACTGACTCCTAGGACCTGAGAGTACAGAGACGACATAAGACATACTACCTATAAGACTTGGCACTCAGTATCTCCACCTGAGATTCACTGCTGCCCCTGGTGTTGCTGCTGCTGATACTGCCCACCCTCAGATTGGTTCCTCCGTCCTCGACGTCCACCTAAAAAGTCGAATCCCACGGGGGTGAGACAATTTTAAATAAGTGTCCCAACGAGAGTTATAACTCTTTTCCAGAAGCTTTGTTATAGCAATAAAGGATTAACATAAGCGATATAATCTTTAAGGCATTCAACAATAGATTTGGTATTAAGTAAGACAACATTTAATTAAGCAATTATTTCAATAAGGAATATGAAGAACATGTATACTAGTTACTTGACTAGAACATTTATAAACAATGTAACATCAATCATTGTTTCTTGTAGTTCAACCTAAGCAGTTATGCTACGCGGCTGATTATGATTTTCAATCATTATTATGCCGTACGGAGATGAGGTATGCCGCTCATACTCCAACTGATCACTACTAAGTCGCATCGGTATCATACATAGGTCATCAAAAGAGCTGGATTCTTATGACCTCATCTTCCTCAGTCAGTGTGAGGATCAACATGCAGGACATCTCGTGTTTCTGCTACAATAGCTTACTAGGGTATTCTGGCACTTTGCTATTATAGTCACAGTGGCGTTCTGTACTCTCTTCATCATCGAAAGATCTCTTGTTTATCTCTCATCGATGCGGCATTAAAGATTCCCTCGGGAGATTAGTGATACATCATCCCGACATAAACATATAGTGAAGGGTTGATAGATTTAAGATATATCTACATCAATTCCTACAATAGGACGTAAGGATATTCACATCCATAATCCCCCACATACTCAAAAGTATGTGACCTAGGAGTCCCCTTAGGAAAACATGTTTCACCATCATTTGTCTTCTGACAATGATGGATCTATGATCAGGGCTCTACATGGTATGATTATACTTGATTATTTAAGTACATTTCAGCATTCTTTTAGCATCAAGCATGTTCTCAATCATTAATCATTAAAACACTACTATAAAAGAAGAATACTAAATGTATCAAGTTTAACTCATATCAGTCATCATATGGATATTAATTCTTAACCATCTTATCATATGATTCAGGAACATGGTTATTCAAACCCTCAGATTATCATAACACTTGCTACCAAGTGACATATAAGCATCAAGTCATCTAACAACATGACCTTGATTGAATCAATGTATATACTTTCACATATCATTACTCTAAAAGCTTATAATTGTTTTCAAGGAATATGACATCATAACTCTTACCTGGCTATGATCACCTCATAATATCAACCTGTATGACTTATACAATCAAGGACATGCATATATATAACAATGTTAGCACAATACCAAAACTTTTCAATTTCTTTATAGGACACCACGGCCGTGCCACCTTGCACGGTCGTGCAAAGTAAGGCTACCACGGCCGTGCTCCCTTGCACGGTCGTGCAAGTTAAGGCTACCACGACCGTGCTCCCTTACACGGTCGTGCTACAAAAGACCATTACATGATTCATATTTATATATATATGTATTCTAATCTTTCATTCTTTCAACTTGATTAGGTCACATCAACCCTTCAATCAAGTACATACTACTATGGTTAACATAGTGTATCAAGCTATTAATCCTATAAACAATTAAGAATTCTCCCTTTAATTGGTACTAGTCACTTAGGTACTATTAGGGTTTCAACCTTTGTGCCTTCATTGTTTGTCATTACTAATCATCATTGGATCAATAGAACATTCATCATCGTAATTCCCAAAGATTCAATCACATTGGACCTCCATTACATATGGTATCCAATTGAATTAGGGTTTCCAATGTTGATTACTTCAATCATTGAATTCATGGAACCAATCATCAATTGGACCTATACTCATACCTCAATTGAGTTTAATAGGTCAACCTTAAACTGATTTGACCCTCAAATGACCCTCAATTGACCATCAATTAGGGTTTAAATCAATTGAATTAGGGTTTGGAATCAATAACCCTTCAACATATTTCAATGTGGGTTTAATTGATTTGAACCCATTGAACCATCATTCAATTGGGACATGACCTGACCCCAACGGTCTTGGGATCATTTGGATGACCTCCAAACGGTCTTGAGACCGTTTGCCCATCATATCATCAAAATCCAACTCAACCAATTAAGGTTTGGATCATTGGATTGATCACCAAAACAACAATTGATTACACTCCAACTTAGTATCATTGGATCATCAATTGCTTAACCATACTCACCCCTAGACCTCCAAACGATCTTGGGTGACCTCCTAACGGTCTTGAGACCGTTTGGATGAGTTCCAAATGGTCTTGAGACCATTTGTCTCACCCAACCCTTGGATTCTAGTGTAAAATCATTAGGGTTTGAGCTATTGAGTTGATCATCAAATCAACACTTAATTGCAAAGTGATTTGGTATCTTTAGACCTTCAATTGGTCAACCATGCTTAAACTTAGACCTCCAAACGGTCTTGGGTGATCCCCAAACGGTCTTGAGACCGTTCGGGTGATCCCTAAATGGTTTTGAAACTGTTTGGGTCAATCAACCCAAAACAATCAACTCATTTCAATGCAAAACCAACACTTAGCCGATTAGGGTTAACACCATATCTTTTGTCCTTCAAACACTTAACCATATCCAACCCTAGACCTCCAAACGGTCTTGGGTGACCCCCAAACGGTCTTGAGACCATTTGGGTGATCCCCAAACGGTTTTGAAACCGGTTGGGCAAGAAAACCCAAAAAGTTAAATCAATCAAGTTGAAAGTCAGCACTTAATCCAATTAGGGTTTACCTAATTGATTAGCCTTCAACTCATGATTCCTTTGGAATTAACCTATCAAATATGGTGGGTTATTAACTAACATAATTATGAACAGGAATCCCATACGGTCAACCCTTGGTCAATGCCCTCAAACGGTTTTGAAACCGTTTTCCCAAAAAGATCAATTAATCAAGCTGAAAAATCAGCACTTAATCCAATTAGGTTTGCCTAATTGATTAGCCTTCAACTCACGATTCCTTGGGATTTAACCCATCAAATTTGGTGAGTCATTATCCAACATAATTAGGAACAGGAACCTCAAACGGTCAATGCTTGGTCAACTCACTCAAACGGTTTTGAAACCATTTTCCCAAAAAGTTCAAGTTAATCAGGTTGAAAATCAGCACTTAATTCAATTAGGTTTACCTAATTGATTAGCCTTCAACTCACGATTCCTTTGGAGTTAATACCTCAAATGTGGAGGGTTATCAACCAACATAATTATGAACAGAAATCTCAAACGGTCAACCCTTGGTCAACTCAACCAAACAGTCTTAGAGACCATTTGCTCCAACCGACCTTGTGAGATCGTTTGCCCTTCAAACGGTTTAGCAAACCGTTTGGCCAGGGGGGGCAAGACTGTTTGATAAAGTAGCATTGGTAATCATGCCCATCTTCTTCTAACTCCAGATTAAGGTCTGTTCTTCATGATTTTAGTTGCAAGAAAGCAAGGAAGGATGGGGGAAAGAAGAACAAACTACTTTTGCAAGAAAGAAAGATGTATAACAAAGTTTAAGGGTTTAGAGTTATAAAACCCACCTTAGAACCAGATCTAGAGCTCCAAGATTCGAAGCTGTAATGGTGGCTTGAGCTCCACAGGTCTTCCAAGGTTCCTTCTTCAAGAATTGGTTGGAAAGGATGGCTAGAAAGAAGAACTAAGTAAGAAAAACTAGCAAACCAACCTTGTATCATGATTTCCTCCATGAATTCGAGCAAAATGATGATCAAAGCTTACCTAGAACTGCTTGTCCGTTCTCCTCTTCTCTAGATCTATGTCCTAAGTCGGTCTAAGCAAGGGGATAAGAAGGGAAGTGAAGGAAATGATCCTTGCTAAGTGAGAAAAGGTGTATATATACTTTGGGTGAAATTCCAACATAAGGACAACTTGTTTCTCCATTTCTCATCTAGGTCCTTCCCTTCTTCTAAGCCACATTTCTCCCTTCCATACTTAAGCAAAACCAATCTTAAACCCAAGGTATAAAGGTGAAGAAAGCCAACTTCTTACTAAGTTGCACATATAGAAGGGTTATTAGGCTTATAACTTGATTATTTAATTTATAAGGGTTATCATTCTTATTTGATTATTCAATTGAAGTGCCATCTTCATCATTCTTACTATAAATGATGTCAAGAGTCATAAAAGATACTATAGAAGGTGCATTTTACAAGTTGCACCCCATATTTTGGGTAAATTGCACTTTACACCAAAACTAGGGTTTTAAGTACAAGCATTGCTCCACAAGTTGCATCTTGGTGCCCAAACTTGGAGAATCCATCATACTTCATCATATTCATTCTTATGTTGTCTCATCATCAGAGGAACATCTAAACATGTGAAATTTGCAAGTTAACCCCTCTAATTGGGTAATTTGCACATAAGTCCCTATTAACAAAACAATATTATAACATTGTTAAAAAAGAGAAGAAATAGAATTAAATGTTCCTCAGAAGCTTTAATTACATACCAAAAGATAATCAAAAGTATCTAATTACATAATTAAGCAAAACACCTAGGGTTAGTTCATAACCCAGGTCAGGGATGTTACAGTTATTATATAAGAACTCATGCTCAATTTTATTTTAATAAACTGCAATAACAATGTTTTGGTAGTGAGTTATAACTCTCGCTGGGGAAATTTACAAATTGTCTCACCCCCGTGGGATCCAATGTTTTTAGGTGGACGCGGACAAAGAGGCAGAAACCCTATAGCAGAAAAAGAACATCAGCAACATGAGGGACAACAATAATATCTTAGGTGGAGATACTGCTTGTCAAGTCATATAAATAGTAGTCCTATGTGTTGTCTCTGTACTCTCAAGTCCTTAGAGTCAGTAGATAGTACTTTTATCACCGACTTGAGATTTTATCTTGAACGCCTCGAGGTTTTATGTTACTTATGTATAGTTTGGCAAAGTAACGTTTGTAAGTAATCCTCGAGTAGAGATGGTACATGGAATGTAATTGCGAACCAGGATGTATATGTAATACTTTGGTTCTTGTTATAAGAGTTTTCTAGAATTGGACCGCTTTGCAAAAAGTTTTATTTTTTAGTGATGTTTAGTAATTCCGTTGCAAATAATTTGCTTCCGCTTAAGTAAATCTTGTTTTTGTGAGTTGGATGCCACAATTTAGTGGTATTAGAGCTCTAGGTTCGTTGAGTCTATAGAGACATAGGACTAAGGTAGTAGAGTTTGTCCTAGTGTTTTCCAGTCTATTTGATAGTGACTTCTACTCATATAGGAGAAGAAGAACTTGAAGATGGCTGGGTCACATGAGGAGCATGCTGCTGAGAGCAGCACTGCTGCACCAGGAAGAGGTACAGGGGATCAGAGTAGAGAAGAACATATACATGCACATCCCCAGTTTGACCTAGACATGATAGAGAGCCTAACTTTCCCTGCTCTGTTTGAGCAATTTAGGACATCTATGATTCATATAGTAGATCATGCATTAGTAATGCAACCTAGACTACCAGCCCCCAATGATGAAGTTTTGTACTCCAATAGGATTCTTGCTCAACATCACCATGTTGGAGCAATGAATAATGATGGAAGGAATAAGTTACAACCTAAAAATAGGGTTTTCTATAAGTGCAAGCAACCTGGACATATCAGAAGGTATTGTCTAGAGAAGAAAAATAATGTGAGGATTGAGAAAAGGCCTATTCAAATCCAGGAACAGAGGCCTAGTAGTTCCAAAAAAGGAAAGTTTTGGTACCACCAGTACAACCAGTGTCTAGTGCACCAAGGCAGTGGCTACCCGAAAAGGGTAAGGAACCTTATAGACCACATCTAGCACCCATAACTTGTTATCAATGTAGACATGTAGGGCATCTGGTAAGAAATTTCTCAACCAGAAATGTTATGGTGAATCAACCCCTGAGGCAGAGTCAGCATGACTCTCATAAGAAGTGGTCTAGTGATAGCACATGAGGACGAAAACAAGTGTTCCAAGCTGGTTCATCTGTATATAACAACAGAAAGTGTAGTTGGCAACCAACAATTGCAATATTCTATGAAAAGAATCAGCCTGAGGCAATGAACAATCCATGAATCATAACAGGTTAGACAAAATAATGTCATTCTAATACGTCATTTTATGATTCCCTGAGTTAAATTGAGAAAGTAATTGATTGAGCTTTCCTTGATTAGTCCTATGAGGGCTTACATTTTGTACAGTAACATATAGATGTTTCATATTGTTCTTACCTCTATGAAAGAAGATGAGGTATAGAAGAGATGCCTGGATGAGATCTAGGAATATTAAATCTTATGCTTGTGATAATATGAAAGGAAGGAATATGATAGTATATAAAGTGCATACTACTTAATCTCAGTATTTATATACCCTGTCTAGGTATACAACTATTGATGATAAAGTGAGTATGGAAACTCTTAGATTGTTATCTTTTTGATTGCTCTGATCAAGTAGTCATTTTAAGACAATCCAATGAGTATCATGAAATTAGAAATATGGTATGGATAATTGTATCACATCCTAAGTACAAGAAAGAGAAATCTGAGATAATCTCAGATGAGTATGTATGTATGAGGAAGTAAAAAGTATATTCCTCATAAGATAAGAATGGGAACAAGGGAGATGATCCCTGTCCAATAAAGTTTGTAAGTATAATAAAGATCTTTTCCCATAATGTGGAAATGGGAAACTTGATGAGATCATGTGATTCTCATAAATATGTTAGATAATGACAAAGAAATAAATAATGTTATGTGATCATCCTTATAAATTCCTATGTTGAGGGAAAGGAACCTAGGATGAGACAAAGAGTAAATGATTCATGAATAGTTGAAAACTCATGAAATAATAAAAAGAATATGATCCCTTGCTTTCTTTCCTTTCGGGGAAATGGTAATCAAGTGGGTCTTAGGACACTTGTTGTGCATAAGATACAAATGTTCATCTCCTACAATATCAATAACAAATTGAACATGATTAACCCATGGATCAAGCCAGAAATAAACATCTTCACCGTTCCCTATATTAAACTGAATATTATGCCTGAGATCCATTCTTTGCTTAAGGAGTTTAGAAAAAAACCATGACATAGAGGGGTTGGCCTTAACAAACCAAAAGGAAGTTTTTTGAGATATCTATCACCGACCCATTTCACCTATAGAGAGTCTTTTTTTGAAAGCAACATTCCAGACATTCAAGATGAGGCAACTCTTAACAACATCTCTCACTTTTTTTATGACTAAGACTTCTTTTTTAGGATAATTCACATGCTCCCATTTGACAAGGTGATCATGGCTTTTGTTATCAGACCTTCCCCAAAGAAAATCTCTACAATCTTTCTCAATAGTATCACTGATATAAGCTAGAAGGGGAAATGAGAAAGTCCAGTAGAAGTGAATAACAGACATGGTAGACACAATAAGCTCCAATCTACCAGCAAAGGATAAAGTTTTCTCTTTCCAACATTCTAATCTTGACTTCATGTGGTCAAGAATAGGGGAACAGTGAGTTTTCCTAAGTCCCAATAAAGAGGGGGATCCCCATATATCTAGATGGAAGATTACATTCAGGAAACTTAAGGATATTGCCAAAAGTTTCTTTACCAATGATCTTATGATAAATAACTTCACTTCTGTCAGGATTGAACTTAAGACCCAAGCATCTAGAAAAATTATGAAAAAGATCCAAGATTTGCTTAGCATTGTGAACATCAGCTTCACTAAAAACCATAAGATTGTCAACAAAGATCAAATGGGAAATAGAAAGGTCCGCTGAAGCTTTAATAGGAGTAATCTTATTTTCATTAACTTTGCACTTGATCATGTTAGAGAGGCCCTGGATAGAAATAACAAAGAGATATGGTTCTATAGGATCCCTCTAGCGAATGCCATTATTAGGATAAATAGGATCAGTTGGTTCACCATTCAAAAGGATTTGGTAGGATGTTGTCTTGAAAATTTCAGAGATCCAGTTGATCCAAATAGCTGGAAAATTCATACAATTCATAATAGAAAAAAGGTACTCCCAGCTAACAGAATCATACGCTTTAGTGAGGTCCCTTAACACACATTTTATCACTTGCATTCTTTCTTGAAAAATCATGGATAGTTTCATTTGAAAGTAAAATGGCACCTTTAATATTACATCCTTTGACAAAGGCACATTGCTATTGATCATTAAGAGAAGGAAGAACAACCTATAATCTATTAGCAAGAATTTTAGAGATGATTTTGTAAATAGAGTTGCACAACGCAATAGGATGCCAATTTTTGAGCTCATTGGAGTCAATCCCCTTGGGAATTAAAGTGATGAAAGTATGATTAGATTCTTTGAGTAGCTTGCCATTTCTAAAGAAATCTTAAATGGCCTTGCTAATATCTGGTCCAATGATATCCCATGATGTTTTAATAAAATGACCATTAAACCCATCAGGGCCAGTCGTCTTATCTCCATTTAAGATTTCACAATAGAGTCAATCTCATCCTGTGTAACTCTAGTAATTAACCCACTTTTTGGCTGGTATTTAGTTTTTACCACCCCAATTAGATGGAAATTTACATGAGGCATTGTTTCCAGTAAAAATGTTAGAATAAAACTCAACAACATGATGGTTGATATCGGATGGATCATGAGACAAGGTACCATTGATGTTGAGAGCTCTAATATAATTCTTGTGTCTTCTTGTCTTCATAGATGAATAGAATTTTTTTTATTTGAGTCCCCTTCCTTCAACCATTGGATTCTTGATTTTTTCTTGAGAAGAGATTCCTCGTGAATAGAGGCAATAGAAGCCATCTTTCTAGCAGCCCATTCCTTTCCCTCTAAAACAATATCAGTGGGATAGAAGATCCGCTTGAGCTTGAGAGAGTCTAGCTCCATCTTTACAAATTCTTGCATTATCATTGTAATTACAACAATGTTGTGATTCCATTCTCAAAGTTTCAATCTAGTATTACCAAGCTTTTGATAAACTTGATACATAGAAAAACCAGTATAATTCACATTCCAACTATCTTTTATTAGATTTAGGTACCCAACATGTTGAGTCCATGAACTAATAAACATGAATAGAGACTTAACCTTTCTTTGGTTGCCAACATAGATAGAGATTATCCTATGATTAATCACATCATTAGAGATAACTTCACTAGAGAACTTAGGAGTTAAATTTAATAAATTGAAGTTGTAAAAGACCCAGTCAATTTTTAAACAAATACATCTATCACCAGCTTAGTGATTGTCCCAAGTAAACACTGACCCTTTCATATCTAGTTCAAACAAGCTACAATTTAGCACACACTCATTAAATTCATCCATAGCTTTAGAAAAGGGAGGATTGATACTAATTCTATCACAATCTTTCCTCACCACGTTAAGGTCACCAAGAATGAGACAACATTCATCATCAATATTATGTGAGAAGATTTCAATAGAATCCCAAATATAACTTCAATCATTATCTAGATTATGGACATACACTGCAGTAAGTAACATTGTATCTCCATCAATAGAAATTCTAGCATGGATGCACTGGTCGCATTCCTCAATCTTCAGGTCTCCATAGCATAATGACCATCCCCAAAGGGTGAGAATCATGGTTGGAGATATAGCTATAGCCCTAGAAAAACTGATATATAAAGATAGGTAACTTCTTCTTCCTTATCTTAGTTTCATTGAGAACAAGAACGTGAATAGAGAGTCTATTTAACTCCTCCTGGACACCTCTAATCTTGTCTGAGATTCCTCTCGCATTCCATGAGGATACCTTGAGATTTTGAATCATTTGATCACCTCAACTATTGAGATTTCAGCATGATCATCTTGTTCATTAATAGTAACCAATGGACTTCCATTGAGAATATTTAAGCCATCAATCTATGTATGCATGGGAGAAAAAATAGAGTTAACTACCCTATTATAGATACTAGAAGCATATTTGGTTTTTCACTCAGGAGGAAATATATTTCTTTTTCTAGTTCTTGTATACTTTGGATGATAGTACCATGAAAGCTTGTATCCTCTGGGGAAAGGTATGTTGGAAGAGTAATTGGGGTTGAAGGAACCGAGCCACTACCATCCTTCCTTTGATCACAATTTAGTAAAAGATCCTTAACATGTTGAGCTGCACAATCAACTAGAGCTCTATTATGTTGCAGAGAAATCTCATTCAGAACTATGATTTCAATATCAACCTCACAAACTAGGGAGTCAGAGTTAGACACTAGTACTTCACCTTCAACATGTTTAAGAACTTGCTTCTTTTCCCATACCAGCTTGGACCCAGATGACTTAACATGCACTGTAGGAAATTCCGCACAATCATCATGCCCAAAAAGCCCACATATGCAACACTTTTGAGGTCTCCATTCATATTCAATATTCATTACATGTTCATCTTCAGAGTCACTGGCAAGTGTAATGAGATTAGGAAATTCAACATCAGCCGCCATGAGATCCTGAAGTATGGCACTGTCAAATCTAATTCCTGAGCATGTTGGATAGTTCATTCTCAATGACTTCCCTAGAAATGAGCCCAGTCTTTCAAACATTCTAATATCCCATAACTCTAGTGGTAGATTATGGATTTTGATCCAAACAGGGACTTCCATTAGATGGAGTTTAGATAAGGGATCACCAATCTTCCACTCCCTAAAGAGGATTGGACGGTCTCAGACATACCAATCCCCATCTAGAGTAGTCTTCAAGTCATCTTGGATAGAGAATTTGACAATGAAAGTACCGCTACCTCTGTCAAAGATTTCAAAGGAATCTCGAGCTTACCAGATCTGGCCAAGGTCAGTAGCCAACATGGGAATGTGCAGTGAGAAGTCAAGGATATATCCAAGTAGACATTGATTCCATCTACTTGCATTTTCTTCTGATATCTTCTTAGGATAGATCAATTTCCCTTCGATGATATCAATCTTTTTGGGTTGTAGGGATAGTTGAATTTTTTCACTAGATCTACAAATAGTCTCCCAATGAGTAGGTTTAGTGAATGCAGGAGACTTTGAGGCTGGAGGAGTAGATCTAGGTGGAGAAGGAATGGAGTTAAACCTGAGATCTTCCCAGGGTGGTGGCCGACGGCGAGGCCACTGTTCCATCGCCTGACCATTCACCCACCCTATCGCCTTGGAGTGAATGGATTTCCACATCTTTCTAATTTGGTTATTAATTGCTTTCTTGAACTCATGGGAGTGTGATATGTGAAATTGACTAGTCAAGTAGTGAACCCTAGGCTTTAAAGGTGGACATTTGACGTAACTATATGGCATGTCACCTTTTATTATTTTTGTATGCATTTCTAAATTGTTTGCCAATCATTTTAAATGAGTGAAATCAATTTCCATTTGATAATAAATCTTAGAAAATGTACATGAAATATTTACTTATATATTTTATAGTTTGATATGATTAATATTGATGATTTTAATGTATATCACACATGTTCATATATGAAAACTTCAGTGATTTGTATCCACTAGCCGAGAGAGTAGACCCATATAAAATGTATTGAAACATACTGAGTTGGATGAGCTACATATTAATCAATTATTTACAAAATGTACAATCAAACCAAAGATTGATTGAGCATTGCAACAAACAGATGACCTTTGGGGTTGTTCAATGCATTATTATATAGTATTTGGGTACAAGTTACCAATTAATATGAATCGGTTTCAAAGGATACATGTAAGTGACTACTCTAAACGGACACACATCTAGTTCTTTTATGTTATTGAGTTCTACCACATCATGTAGTGGTATTCAATTAATTGTGGATTTGTTCCAATGGTGAACCTAGGTGTCCTGCAATGCCAGTCATGGAAAATAATGAACTTTTAAGTAATAATGATGAGTTTGATGTATATCATACATGCTCAATTTTAGAACTTGAATGTGGATTTTATTCACTCACTGAGATAGCAGACCCATATAGAAACTAATGAATCATATTGAGATAGTAGACCCATACATAAGACTACCGAAGCATACTGATTAATATATAGTTTCTGGGTGCAATTTACCAATGAATCTGATTTGGTTTTAAAACATATTGATTGCAAAATACCGATATATGTAGAGATTGTTTTGAGATGAAACATGAATGTTTTAGAAATAAAAATTAATTATGGCTTAGTCATCAATAGAGTGCAATGTTAAAGGTGTTTGTGATGAATATTTGACTTTCTTTTGACAAACTGGTCAGTTTTCTGATACCATTTTCTATAGTTTTAGGCATGTTAGGATTATTTTTCTAAACAAGTGTATCCCAATAGAAATTTAGTCATGGAAACCAAACTATACTTCTTTTTTTGTTGTGATTAAAATCCAATTTTTTGGCATACAAATATAAATGAATTGTTATTGGAAGCTCACATTATGGTTGATTCATTGGTTCAAGTACACCTTCTTCAATATGCCCCTAGTTTTGTCTCTGATGCTCCATATCATATGATTATCTTTGCAGTGTGTGATTTGTCTGTATGTAGCGCAATTGGTATGCCTTTGCTAATAATTTTTTCCATGCTCAATAAATCAGGTGTGCCCATTTAAAAATTTGTCATTACAGTTTTCTCTTTGAATTTTCATATAGAAATTTGTTTGTAGTGTGCATTAGGTTTATCTTTTTGGATGTTTCCAGTTGTGTGGGTCACAAAGGCCATTTTTAGTACGACCACTACAAGTCAGTTTGGATATAGGCCTCAACATTATTCCATTAAGTATTCAATTGTAGATCATAGTTGTGATCATGCACCATTAAGTAATATCCCAATTGTTTAGAATATTTGTGGTCCACACTTAGACCTATCTTGAATAGGGTCTTCTTTGCAATTTGTATTAGCCCAAATATGTTCAGTACAAATACTTGTGTATGTTATTGATTCCTAAATGCAATATTATTCATAAACATAATGTTGATGTTTAGAACGTGCACAACTTCCTTTTATCATGGTGTAGTGATAGGATATACCATTATGTTTTACTCATTCCTTTCTAAATTAATTCATGGCTTTAATATTGTGATTGAATATTATGTGCTTGCATCAACTATTTTATTTACCATGTAGTGCAAGCATACTATTTAATTAGACCTATCCCTATACATGGTATGTATCACTTATGGTATGCATTTATCTAAACATATTGTCCACTTTAGGACATGGCATTATGGTTTACTAAAGTTTTTCCAAACTACTTTATATGTTTGGTTGTTCAGATCAAATTTTATTTAAAGCCAATTAGTTTAGTATCACAGTCCAAACATTGTTAGCATACTTGTAGATGTTACTTACTTGTGGATGTTACTTACAACTTCTCCTAATAGGTCAGCTATTTTCCATGTTCAGTTCATGCACTCATGATCAAACTGATTGGTTGACTTAGTCTACAAGGTTTGTAGCCATTTTGGTGCCCACACCTATCATTTTGTTTACAATGTCGTGCGGCCAAACTATTCAGTTAGACCTTGCACTAAACATAACATGATTTCCATTTTATATGATTTTTCCTGAATTTATTTGCTAAATTTGTACTGAATATTAGTACATATTGTAGGGAAATATGGCAACAAAGATGGCATGGAAATAATAAATTCTTGTCATATTCCCCATAAACCAGTGGATCGTGTCAAAAACTATGAATAGGAAGGAATATTTGCAAGGTATATATATGGTCCTATAGAGAGTCTATCGAAAATCCTTGAAAGATGTGCTTCTTTCTCAAGTAGCACCTGAACGGTTGTTGGCAGAGGCCTCCTAGTGTAGTACCATGAACGATAGTTGAAGACATCCTCCTAGCATGGTCGCAACAACTTTTATGCCTCTACGTAGTCTACACGGAGCACTGAGAACTCCTATCATTTTTCTAGAACTGATGGGAAGGAGTTGTCCCTTTTGTTGTCAATGTGCTAGCATTAACTTTCTCCTCTTTCTCTATCTCTCTCTGTTACGGGTAAGATGCTTCTGGCTCTCACATTATCACAATGTTGAGATTAAGATACTTATTCTAAGAGCCTTGGACACTCCCCCCTTTATGTAGGAGTGGATGGGTCAGGGTTTCCACAAATCTGGGGAGACGAGGAGATGAAATTTCATGAATTTGAGACTTCTTCAAATCATGAGCTTCTCGATTGCACTCTAGTCGGTCGACTAGAATTTTCAGTCGGGAATGTTTTCTTATTTGAAAATATATTGGCTTTCAATGTGACAATCAATGCACTACATGACATCAACATCAATCCTTGATCCAGTCTTACTAATCACCTAGTCAGTTGACTGGACTTATCAATCAGTCATCTGGACACTCCAGTCAGTCAACTGACATTCCCAGTCGGTCGATTTTACACTCCATTCAACCAACTATCAGTCAATGCTATTTAAGGTTGATTACCCTAACACTTCAGTAATCAAATCAAACCTTATTCATGAGTAAATTCCTATTCCAGGTGCATCCTATGTGTGTTACCCTAGAGGTCCCAAATTACATTGACAGTGAATGTCTATAAATAGATTATGACATCACAAACAATAATTAGTGTCTAGATAGACATCATTGATACCTAAGTAATTGGAAATTTGGATATCAACTTCAACCTACAATCCGTGATCAGTGTCATAGTGATCATATAGTTCCTTTGTCTCTGATATCCAGATTGAACTCGAGGCATGGAATGGCCATCCTCTTAATATTCAATCAATGTTATTTGAAATATTGCAGATTATCTCAGATGCATATGAACGCACATATGACATACTAATTGACAAGAGTAAGGCTATACGTTTCTCGGTTTGGCTTATCAAGTGGCCATGATATCAACTCTAGTAGAAAGGACAAATCCCATCTATATCACTCACAGTCAATCCCCGTGTGTCACAACATACTAAAACATCACCTCTATGGTAACCCTTATTCAAGGTCACCTTGGATGGTGTCAAAGTACATCAAATAACATGTGATGAGTGTAATGACTTCAGGTCTAAGAGCCACAATCACCACTATCACTATGGGAGATGATTCTAACTACCATTCAATGGTTTCCATGTATCACTCTCAAGGTGGTTATGTCTGGTACACTGTTCTCTACCAAGTATGTATGTGTTTGGCTTGATATCACATATCATGAAAAATGAGATTCTGTCATCAATCAACACACATTCTAATCTTATGTATTATTTTTGTGTATATTGTCTCCACAATAATATCTGACTAGGGACGTAATAAGAATGTATATACTCTTATCATAAATATGATCTCATTGATCAGTTCCTCAACCTAAAGACATATGTCATCGAGTAATATCATTCTTTTAGACATCTCTCATGTTATACCATCATCTCATAATTGGACAAACATAAAGACAAAATATTGCCTTTATTATTAATGAAATCAAGTACATGATGCCATATTACAGTCAACGTATGACTGGATCTTTGGGCATACATACCAACAAACTCCCACGTGCACTTAGAGACAATCATCCATGAATTTAATCCCAAGTGATCTAACATGACCTTCATGCTTTTGTTGCAAAAATGCTTTTGTCAAGGGGTCAACAACATTGTTTTTAGTTAGTACTATGCAAATCTTCACATCTCCTCATTGTACAATCTCTTGTATGATATGGAACCGTCCTTGTATGTGCTTGGAACACTGATGCAATCTAGGTTCCTTAGCTTGTGCAATAGCTCCATTGTTGTCACAATACAACTATACTACATCACTAATGCTTGGAACAACTTCCTTTGCTGCATTAGAGGCAATAATGTACTTGACGTCTGTTGTAGAATCATCAACTTTTTCTTTCTTGGAACTCTTCCAGCTCAAAACTCCATTGTTGAGGAGAAACAAAATTCTAGTTTGGAACATTTCATCAGTGTAACCCTTTATCACCAACTCTTCCTCACCACCGTATACAAGGAACTAATCCTTAGTTCTTCTCAAGTACTTAAGGATGTTCTTTATGGTGGTCCAGTGACATTCACTGGGATTTGAGTAATATTTGCTCGTCATGCTCAAGGCATACAAGACATTAGGACGAGTACATAACATTGTGTACATGATAGATCCAATTGTAGATGCATATGGAATCTTGCTCACACGCTCCCATTCTTCTCAAGAACTAGGACATTGAACTCTAGAGATACTAACACCATGAGACATGGGTAATTTTCCTCTCTTCAAGTTCTCCATTCTATTTTTTTAGCACTTTATCAATGTATGTGCTCTGACTTAGACCAAGAGGACTTCTAGATCTATCTATATAGATCTTGATTCCTAAGATATAGGATGCTTCACCTAAGTCCTTCATAGAGAATGTATTTACCAGCTAGGGTTTTACCATTTGTAAGGTAGGTATGTCATTCCTGATCAATAGTATTTCATCTACAACAATATGAGGAATACAATCATACTCCCACTAACCTTCTTGTAAACATGTGGTTCATCTTCATTTTGACTAAAACCAAACTCTCTGCATGTTTTATCAAATTGAAGATTTCATCTCCGAGATGATTGCTTCAATACATAGATTGACCTTGTAGCTTACATACTTTATTTACATCCTTTGGGTTTATGTAACCCCCAAATTGTGTCATGTAAACATCCTCAAGTAGATTCCCATTAAGGAATGCAATTTTAATATCCATATGTCAAATGTCATAGTCATAATACATGCAATGGAAAGCATGATCCTAATGGATTTAACCATGCCAACTAGAGAAAAGGTTTCTTCATAGTCAATATCTTGAACTTGTCTGAAACCCTTTGCAACCAATTGACCTTTATAGGTTTGTATAATACCATCCATGTCAGTCTTCTTCTTGAAGACTCATTTGCACGCTATGGATTTTACCCCTTCAGGTGGATCCACCAAGGTCCATACCTTATTGGTGTACATGGATTCCATCTCAGATCTCATGGCCTCAAGCCACTTCTCAAACTCTGGTCCCTTAACAACTTCTATGTAGGTTTTTGTCTCATCACCAATGACCAACTCATTATCTTCTTGAGTCAAAATATAATTGAATCTTTCAGGCTCAAGGCGTGTCTTACTAGATCTATGAGGTTCCTGTGTTACACAAGGAACTTGATATTCCACAATAGCTTGTGACTCTTCATGTTCCTTTCGTACCTCTAAAGGTTCAATAATTCATTGTTGGCCTCGAACCTCTTTGTGTTCTACTTCCCCCCCACTAATTCCTTTGGAAATAAATTTCTTTTCTAGGAATACATCATCCCTAGAAGCATACACTTTTTTGTTAGATGGAGTACACAACTAGTACCCTTTGGTTTCCCTAGGATATCATACAACACATCATTTATCTGATTCATGTCACTTTTTGTGAAACTACTCTCACATAAGCTTCACATCCCAAAATCTTCATAAAATATACATTGGGACACTTCTCATAGTATCCCATATGACGTCTTTTCAACTGATTTAGATGGTACATGGTTAAGTGTAAATGCTATAGTTTCTAGAGCATATCCTTAAAGGAAGTTAGAAGACTAGAAAAACTCATCATTGACCGCACCATATCCAGTAATGTGAGGTTCCTTCTTTCTGATACACCATTATGTTGTGGTGTTCTAGGTGGAGTCCATTGTGATACGATGACATTGTGTCATAAAAGGTTATCAAACTCTTGGCTTAAGTACAAAGGAATCCTCTACCCTTTTCTGACTGAAGAACTTGACTCCCGCCTACAAAGAGGAAGAATTAACTCAATATACTAATTAGTTGAGTCGACTTTTCAAACTGACTTTTTTGAAGATGCATTTCCTCTAGCTCCCAAAAAACTCTCCACCTAGATTAAAATGAAGTTCTTTAATACTTTTACCATGTTGGTTCTATACTTTATTCATGAAATCCTTGAATTGTTCAAGGGTTTCTGACTTATGTTTCATCAAGTAAACATAAGCATACCTACTGTAGTCATCAATATAGGTAATAAAGTACTGGTAACCACATTTAGCATTTGTTCTAAAAGGGCCACATACATCAGTATGTATGAGTCCTAATATATCACTCACTCTCTCTTTGTTACCAGTAAAAGGAGCTTTACTCATCTTGCACAACAAACAAGACACACATACCTCTATTGATTCAATATCAAAAGAGTATACATAACCATCTTTCTGGAGTCTAGAAATGTGTTTCTCATTGATGTGCCCTAGACAACAATGCCAAAAGTATGTTTTGTTTGAGTTATTGAGTTTTAACCTTTTCATATTTACATTATAAAAATTTGTATCCAAATCTAATAAGTAAAGACCATAGGACATTGGGATTTTCCATGAAAGAACACATATTTAGAAATAGAACATTGACCATTCTTTATATGAAATTTGAATCCATTCTTGTCCATACAAGATACATAAATGATGTTTCTATTAATGGAAGGTAAAATAGCAGTTCTCTAACTCTATTACAAGCCTCTTAGGAAGAGATAAATGATAGATTTCAACTGTAGTGTCAAAAACTCTTGCTCCATTCAAAATTCACATGTCAACCTCACCCTTTCATGAAGGTTTAATTCTTTCCAGATCCTGCATATTTGAACATATGTGTGATCCACACCCAGTATACAGTACCTAAGATGAAGCAGTAGAATATTTATCTCAGTAATGTATACACCTGAAGTGGGGATCTCTATCCCCTGCTTCTTCTTCCTTAGTTCCTCCAGGTAAAGAGGGAAATTCCTTTTCTAGTGTCCATCATATTGATAGTGGTGATAATTGTCTTCCTTATTCACCCTACCCTTGCTTTGAGTGCAGTAGAATGGGATTTCTAGCCAGCTTTAGAACTCGTCTTAGCTTTGCCTTTTCCCTTGGACTTCCCTTTTTCTCTACTAATCATTATCACAGATTTGGGTGTGTCCTTCTTCATTTGTGCTTTAGAAGTTCTCAACATGCCAAGCAATTCTAACAATGACTTATAAAAATTGTTCATGTTGTAGTTCATGACAAATTGGTTGTATGATTCCAACAATGATTGTAGAATCACATATGTGGCCAACTCTTGGCCCAAGGGAAATCCCATTCTAGCTAGGTTCTCCACATACCCAATCAACTTGAGCTTATGGGGCCACACTGGATTTCCTTCAGCCATATTGCACTTGAACTACACCTTTGAGACATCATATCTCTCTTGTCTTGCCTGATCTGGGTACATATTCCTAAGATGTTTAACCATCTCGAGGACATCCATGTTCTCATACTGTCTCTATAACTCATAGTTCATTGAGCATAGTATTAGACACTTGACATCTACAACATCTTCAGAGTGCTTCTTGTAAGCATCCCTGACAGCCTTAGGCGTGGTGGGAGCTAGTTCATCTAGATCTGGTGTCTCTAGGACATGGGGCTTGCGTTCTTGTGTGAGAACAATTCTAAATGTCATGAACCAGTTACATAAGTTATATTCATTCAACTTGTCCATCTCAAGGACTGATCACCAAAAAAACATGTTTTTGTTTGTCATTTGTTTCTACAAAGAAATTTGTATTCGTCAAAACCCTTTTTATTTGATTAAAAGAGAAATTTGACAATATCAATTAGGCCCTTAATTAATTATCACTTCCACTATTTTATTCAAATTTATGGCCCTCACTTATCAATTTGGAAGATTGTAGCTTACAACCTTCTAGTAAGCTAAGATCCAAAATAATTAAGTTATTACCCAACAAACACCGACATCCATAACCAATTATTAAGGTAGAAAATCATTTACCAATTGCATCTCATGCATTTCTTGGATACATGATATGCAAAAATCTTTATCGTATTACATCGATATGATTCTAGGAACTCAATCTCATTAAGGTCACCTAGTTAAGCCTAACCCAAAAAGCCACACGATCGCAATGCACCCTGCTTGGCATGCTTACATAACAACCATCACACTTCCATGAGATAGATGGTGCACCAATCTTGGTGTGCTCACACTTAGTCGATCAAGCTTTTCATGTGTGTTTCTTATGGAAAGCATATGAGGCTTAATATTTGATTGAGGTATTTTATTTGTATATAAATACATAAACATATCCAATCACCACATACTTATAATATGTATCATATACATACTATATCGACAAATGAAACATGCAATCATAAACTACAAGCAATGGTTATGGCCAAACTGTTGAAATTTATTGGAGCCACAACAAATTTCTATCCACCTAA
The DNA here is from genome assembly GCA_963693085.1 of Alisma plantago-aquatica. Taxonomy (NCBI): domain Eukaryota; kingdom Viridiplantae; phylum Streptophyta; class Magnoliopsida; order Alismatales; family Alismataceae; genus Alisma; species Alisma plantago-aquatica. Next base: position 25,015,567 of record OY856412.1, on the reverse strand, counting down.
GGTCAAGCATCACATATTACAACCAAAAAATATGCTGGAAATAAGTTGGTTGGTCTACTTGACTCTTCCAATTAATCAACTTGTCAGCATGTCAGTCAATTGGCCTCTGCCGGTCATTCGATTGGCTCCTGGCTCAATCAGTTTTCTGAATTCCTCTAGTTGGTCTATTGGGCCTCCAATCGATCAATTCACTCCTTTTATCTGTAGCCTCTTTGGTCCTCCATTCGATTGACTCTCCTGATGCCAAACGTATTCTCTTTTGTTGAAAGAAAAATGTAAAACTATCCTATTAAAGTATTACATTGTACATGTTAAACCTCGAGTTACATTTAGAGGGAGTATAGGGACAGCACAATTAACTTACATATGGATAAAGATAGAGATTCTCTGTATGTAAAGAAAATTTAAAAGAGAAGAAAATAAACCTTTCAACCATGCAAATATTTATGAAGTATTGGCCATAAAGACACGTACATCCACCATAAAAATTGAATTTTAGGGTGACACATATAAATTGCATTTATATTATATCATATATATAGGATCTATGAGACATTTCCTAATATATGTGGTATTTAATCAGATATACACATTAATCATTTAAATATTCACATCACATGTAATAAAAAATGATAAAACCAAAATCGATCATATTGATTAAATTCCAAAACATAGTAAATTGATGTGACTCTAATACTAGTGTAGGGAAATAAGGCGACAAAGATGGAAGCGGAAATAAATTTTTTTGTCCATATTCCCGATAACCAACAGATCATGTCAATAACTATAAATTAGGAAGGAGAGTTTGTAAGGCATATACATGGTCCTAGAGTAGGTTTAGTGACAATCCTTACAGTGACATGCTTCTTTCTCAAGCAACACCCAGACGGTTGTCGCCGATAGCCTCCTGGTGTAGTACCACAAACGAAAGTTGATGAAGTCCTTCTAATGTGGTGGCAATGACCTCTAGGCCTCTACATAGTCCACGCAGACCACTGAGAACTCCCGTTGTTTTTCTAGAACTGATAGGAAGGAGTTATCCCTTGTGTTGTCAACATGCTAGCATCGACTTTCTACCCTTTGGCTATCTCTCAATTATATGGGTAAGATGCCTCAGACTCTCATGTTATCACGATGTTGAGATTAGGAGACTTGCTATGAGAGCCTTGGCCAAACCCCTTTATATAGGAGTGGACGGGTCAGGGTTTCCAAAAACCCAGGGACACGAGGAGATAAATTTCATGAATTTTTAGTTGATGTGATTCACGAGTCGGTTGATTGACACTCCAATCATTCGACTAAAAATTCTAATCAGTCGATTGGAATGATTTCCTCTTCATAAACATATTGTATTGCAATGAAAATATCATATGCACACCATGACGTCGACATGAATCCTTGATCCAGTCTTACTAATCATCAAGTCGGTCAACTAAACTTTTTAGTTAGTCAAATGGACACTCCAATTGGTCGATTCACATTCCCAGTCATTTGACTGGACACTCCACTCAACCAACTGTCATCCAATGTTGTTTATGTAGATTACCCAAACACCAGTAATCAAGTCAAACCTTATTCATGAGAAAACTCCTATTCGAGGTGCATACTGTGCATGTGACCCTATAGATTCCAAATTTCATTGGCAATGAATGTCCATAATTAGATTATGACATCACAAACATTAAGAGGTATCTAGGAACACATCATTACTACCCAAGCGATTGGAAAGTTGGAGAATAACTTCAACCTAAAATTCATTATCAGTGCTACAATGATCGTGTAGTTCCTTTGAATCTGATTTCTAGATTGAACTCGAGACATGGAATCATCATCCTCTTAATATTCAATCCATGTTCCTTGAACTAGAGTACACTATCTAAGATGCATGTGATCTCACATATCACATATTGATTCACATGAATATGACCATATGTTTCTCAGTCTTGCTTATCAAGTTGTATGGATATCAACTCTGGTAGGAAGGATAAATCCTATATATATCACTCACAGTCAATCCCCATGTGTTACAAAATACTAAAGCATCACCTATATGGTAATCCTTATTCAAGGTCACATTGGTCGGTGTCAAAGTACATCCAATAACTTCTGATGAGTGTAGTGACTTGAGGTGTAAGAACCACAATCACCACTATCACTATGAGAACAGATTCTGACTACCATTCAATGGTTTCCATGTATCACTCTCAAGGTGGATCTGTCTGATACACTGTTCTCTAACAAGTACCTATGTGTTTGGCTTGATATCACATTCATGACAAATGATATTTTGTCATCAGTCAACACACATTCTAATATTATGTGTTATTGTTGTCTATATGATTTCCACAATAATATTCAACTAGGGACATAATAAGGATGTATATACTCTTATCATACATATGATCTTATTGTTCAAGTCCTCAACCTAAAGACATATGCCATCGAGTAGTATCCTTCTCTTAGACATCTATCATGGTATACCATCATCTCATAATTGAACAAACATATAGACGAAAGTTTGACCTTGTTATTAATCAAATCAAGTACATGATGCCTTATCACAATCATCGTATGACTGGCTCTTTGGGCATACATACCAACACATATTCCTACTAAATATATAATGAATTTCAATAGAAATTCCTATTGAATGTTTTTCTGAACCTGTATTGAATGTTTTACCCAAATTTTTAGTGAATTACAACTGAATATATATTGAATTTGTAACCCTTTTCAAATGTTAGACCTCATGTATTGATTTTTTTGGGGGCATAGCTAGTCATCAGTTAACATTCATTCCTTTATATTGATAGACTTGTGACCTATGTATTTGACAAAAGTTTAGTTGTTATTGTGACCTAAACGACCTATCCCTAACTACCTGGTCTTCAACTTTTGTTAGCCACTAATGTTTTACTTTTGGCCAGTAATATTTTCAAATTTGTGGATGTCAAAGTTAGGTAAACCTACCCCAAATACTTGGACATGTACCCATGTATTTGTCAAATTTTAGGTTACTCTTTGGAACACGATTATTCATTGATTAATATGCAATCCTTCATATTCATGGACCTTTGGACAATGTGTGTGACAAATATTTAGGTGTTAATGTGACCTGGATCACCTATTCTCGTCACCTGTCCTTCCTAAACACATGTCCCAAGTATTTCCATTTTTTGTGCCTTTCCTAAACATACTGCCCATGTTTAAACCTAAATAGACTAAAGATTAGCAAACACCAACTTTTACCAAATCAAAAGATGGCCTTTCCTAATCCTATTTAAACCTAAATTCCTTATAGACAAGATTTATTAAACAAACCAACATTCTTTTACCAAGATATATATAGACATACATGCAAATATCGTACATATACTCACAAATTGAGTTACTTTTGTAATTAGACATACATCTATGATTGTGCACACACCCATGTTTTTCTAGTTAGGTGAATGCATAAATAGGTTATTCATACCAAGATGATCATGAGTTTCAAAACTCATTAAACCCTCACCATTGATGTGTAGTGAAGTGCCATTGCTAATATGCCTTCTCAAGACATGAGACTCCATGTTGTATGGTCAAGGGAGGCCAACGAGGCTCTATTTGCTACATTGAGATGAAAATATGATATATGTAGATGTTTGGATGGAAAATTTACTCGAGAGTCTTGGCAAGATATGCTCCATAATTGGTGGATCCGAACGGGGAGGCCTGATGTGACATTAGAGAAGAAGAAAAACCCGATGGAAGAATCCTAGAAAGAATTTGGCAAGATGAAAGCTGTGACCATCCTTAGTGGTGTTGGATAGGACAAGTTTAGGCACAAACCCATACTAATTGATACCTAGAACTAGAGGGATAAACTTAATATATGTCCAACACTTTAAAAACACTTAACATAAGATTCGTGTATTACATATAGAAGTAACCTCCTAACTAAAAGTCTTTTCCTACTAGAGGAACAAGGAGCTAGAAAAATTGGTTCACTGTCCCTTCTATCATTACTGTGATATTGTGTTGATGGGGGACAAAAACATTGCGAGGGGTCACCATGCAATGTCCTCAACTAACAAATTTTTTTCAACAGATGTTGTCCTAGAGGATGAAGCTACAATTGACGTAGACACATCCAATAACACTCTTTCACCTTAGCCAAAATAGTCATCCTGACCTCTTTCATGAGATGAGATGGCATAGGACTTTCAAGGGACATGGGTGATCTTTCAAAGTGAGGTGGACAATACGGTGGTGGATTACCAAAGTAGTGGCATAAAGACACCTTTTGGTCAAAGGTATAGGAAGTGAGGAGCACATACACCTAAATGGTTTGTTCTATTGAATAATGTGGTAAGTCAATTCACCCAAGTGTATGCAAAGGTTCACAAACTAGGCAATGGTGCAGCCAACAACTCTATTGAAAAAGAGGAGTACGCTTAAATTTTGCAACATTTCAATGACATATTCCCTGATACATTGTTGGGCATTTTTACTACTATCATGAGTGGCATGAAGGAGCTCACCAGTTTCATAATATATCTCAATATATCTAGAACCCCAATAAACTTATGACTGTCAGACCTTTGGTTTAGGTACTAAGGAGGTTCCCCCTAGTGGATTGTGTCTTACTTTACACTCTTTCCCTTCATGATCAACAAATGTCAGTGACAAAAGCAACATTGATGATGCGCCACAATACGTGCTGAAACATTCCAGATGTCATTTACAAACCCCATATTCATCATTCAACACCCTTTCTAGTATGTCATTTATGTGCAACATAGGCGGCCACAAAAGAGGGATGCACCTTCACATGTAGCTATGAAAGTTGTGATTGGGCTATCTCTCATGGAGGAACATACCTCCCATACAATAATACTTTTTCTTCCTATCATTTTAATTTTATGGTATGTAATATTGTCTACATTTACGTTATGTCTTGTTATTAGATACTATGATTCCATTTGCATGTACACCTTTATGAATACCTTCAACGTCCCTAGTCACTATGTTTTCACTTCCATAATTGTCTTCTCCTTTGTTTAATTGTAAACACCATGGTTTTTAACAATAATAGAGAAACACAAACTTTCTTAGAAACACATTAGGTACTATTTCACAACCAAGATATCTATGTGCTGAATCCATTATAGAATCCATCACGTATAACAACAATGCATTTGATGAAGAGTCAAGTACTCCAATACCTAGGACTATCATTATTAGTAGTGCTCACAAAGAGGTTTATTAAATCATCATGAGACATAGAATGAGGGTGTATGACATTTAAAATAGGAGCCTCATACTCTGTCAGACCTAATTGGTAAGCTTGAGACTCATGGCTTGCTAAAACACTAGTACAATTTTGACCTATGAGGTCACTTTTTTTAATGTTAGCTCATAGAAAACTGACACCACATGCCTATAGCATCGATTGATAAAGCACAAACATCACTAATGGTCAAGTCTTTCCGGTTAAGAAAAGACATGGGTGCCATTTTTATTGTAGCAATGGTTCGTTTTATGAAGAACCGATGTCACAGAAAGCCCGCAAAATTCAATTTTTGAGGGAAAAATTTGATGTAGGCCTTTGCATCGGTTGTTCAAAAACTAATGACAAAGATCTTCTTGCAAAATAAATTTTGCATCCAAAAAGCCTCTATCTCTGGTTGTACCCCATAAGAACTAACACTGTAGGTCACACCCACTGTAAAATCTTTTACCTATTAAACATATGATGTTGGTTTTTTATTAATGAACCAACAACAAAGGATTCCCTTCACATGTCTCATGAAAAATATGTTCTCCCAAATTGGGTTATGTTGCCAATTTTGTTGCTAGAAACCAGCTACACATGTCTTAGCAAGGTTCACATTTTTAATAGGGATCATTACATATGTCATCGATTTCTGGTTGGTAAATCAAAGACAAAGAAGGAACTATGTTGTCAGTTTTTCTAGATGAATGATGACACATGTCTTAGTGAGGTTTGTATTTTTTAATAGAGATAAATACATATAACATCAAATTGTTGGCAGATAATTGAATATAGAGAATGAACTATATTGCCAATTTTTTGGATAATAGGAGACACATGTCTTAGTGGAGTTGGAATTATTTAACATGATAAGTACATATGACATTGGCTTTTTTCTAGATAACATATGACATAGATTGAACAATAACATCAGTTTAACTTAGGCAACTGATGACTAAATACTAAGTTGTCGATTTATTATAGCAATCGATGACTAAATTTCACTAAATATCACCCGAAAAATTTCTTTCCCCCAATTCTCTATTTGAACTCCCCCTGATACCTAGATTCTCTCTAACAATGAAGAATCATCCACCACACTCTTCTACTACCTCCTTTGCCACCTTAGTTGTTGCCTCCTTGTTGGTACTACTGATTCTCTTCCTCATCTACCTTATCCACTGAGGATCTATTGCTCCTCCTCCTCTACCGCTCTACCTACTCCTCTATTGCTATGCCTCTACCAGTACTCCTATGCTACTCAGCTGCTACTATTGTAATGCCACTGCCAGTGCTGCATACAAATCACTGGAACTACTATGCCACCACTGCCACTACTTCCTCCACAACTCTGTGAGGTGAGACCCCCCCTTCTCATTGCTGGGAACCCATACTAGGATTTAGTCTATCTAGATCATGAACACCATGCATAGAGAACTTAATTTCTCATGCCTAGTTTCTGAATTGCTCTAGTTTTCAAGTTGAGTATGTTAAATATGTTGCTAGTGTTGAATAAGTTGAATATGTTTCTAATGATGAATTGTACCCTACATGAATGTTGACTATATTGGTATTGTGAAAGAAGTTGATTATGTTTAGTATTTCATGAATGTTGCTAATGTTGAATACGTTAAATTAGATATAGTTAACTAGCCCTAATTGTTACCTAGATTTTAATGTGATATAAATTTACCTAAATACTAAACTCTAATATTCTTAAAACCCGTAAACACAGAATTATAAAGCTTGTTGGCTTAGAAACCCATCCAAGATTTACACATTATGAGTAAACCTTGGATAGTCTTGATTTGGGAATTTTCTTTAACACTTTATCTCACTTAGTTAGTAAGTGTATAATGTGTGTCTAGTTGTAAGACATTTTGATAACAGTTCCCCATTTGTTTTCTGGGTCCATATGTAGGTGGGTATATGTCCATCTACATCAATGTACTTGGAGAACTATGGAGAAATGTTGTTGAAATTTCTTGAAACCAATTACACATTTTACACTAACTAGTGAGGTGCTCAAGAATGGGATAGGTGGTACACATTTATCATAGTGAATTCTAATAAATTATTTGGTCTCAATTCAAATATATTTTATTCTAAAATTGACTTATTAGAGAATACCTGATTCAATACTCACTTCCCAGTTGATCATACATGGATCGATTATGGATATCCATTCCAAATCACTATACTCTAGATTTTATTATTGGTATGATTAGTTTATATGATTTACAGAGGAACATAGGAAATCACTTGGAGGTAGGTTCTATTATCCATGTAGGAATTGCAGCAACAACTTGAGAGTCGTCTGTTGATGAAATAAAAGTCATATCACATGCAACATGATTGTACAAGGCTATACATAATTGAAGTGATGACCTCACTTTTAAACATCCCCAATTAAGGAAAGACCCAAAAAGTTGAAATCCATTATGTGAAATTCCCAAGGATCCATATTTAATCAAATAATAAACAATAGAAAATAATTTCCATTAATTCAAATATTGTTTACAAATGCTCATATAAGGAGTTACATGAATTTCTATTAGTAGAACTATACATATGAGAGGAAGTTTGTATGTAATCCTCCTTACAAGTTAACTTTAATGTCTTAAAGTAAATTTATATGTCCATCATATATTGATAAATTCATGTTTAACATGTACCTTAAATGCCATGAAACCAAAAGAACAGATCAACATATCGAAATATACTACGTGGGGTGCATGCAAAAGTTTTCAAGTACATAACCCACATATTTAATCAATACCTTGCAAATAAGAACAAACAATTTCTTCACATAATCTTTCTTTATGTGATACTCATAATGGCATTATAAGTAAATAGAATGTAAATAAACACCCAACAATTTAGTTGTTCAATCCTCAAGAAACACTCAAAAAAACACCAAAAACTATTGTAGGTAGTCATAAGAGTAACCACATACCTTTTATATCACCATGAAGATTATTGAATCATACTTTACGCATATAATTTAATCAAGCAAGCAAAGAGGAAGTCGATCATTTAATCTGCATGTATGTAAATCTTAAAGTGTCACCTTCACATTAATGACATTAAACTCTAGTCATATACTAATCTAGGGTTTAGGGTTTGGGTAAGGTGTAAGGTGTAAGGTGTAAGGGTACAAACCCCAATTCCATCACACAATTCTTTATTAAAGTTATTACTCCACATTATACATCATGTGTAACCATAATTATTATATACAACATATCCCTTCAATATGATCACTTGGATCCAATTATGTTCATTAACAACATAGTAAGTTGTGACTTTGTATCCTAATTGTTCATATGCATGGTGATTCATATCAGAAACCCTACTTATGATCATAAACATGTTAAATCATCATTACATTCAACAATATCTAATAATAAAACCAAAGAATAGTTTTTTCAAGATTCCAACATTTTAATTACCCAAATCTAGGGATTTAATGTACTAATCACTTAGTAAACATGTATTCATGGAACCTTTAGAATGAGTCTCAGATATAGGATATGAAACCATTTTATTCATATTCTACTCATTATCATGATCAATATGATATATGATTTTAGTATTATCTGAGAAAGGATCTATTTTCTACATTATTTGCAAGATTATCATGAGTATGACCAATAGCATAGTGCCATGTTAGCTGTGAAACTCCCTTTTAATTATATCTGGCTCAATTAAGAAAAAGAGATAAGTTATCATATGCCCTTGTATTCTAGGTAGGCAACCCGAGGTATTTAGGTCATTTTCCCCTAAAACCTTCCTCTACCTCACGACAACCTGGAATTCTGCCCAAACTACGGTTACTACAGCGTGTACTCCTACTTTTGGCCTCTGGACAGCTAGGAGGTAGTCTGGGCAAGCCCGTGCAACCTCCCTAGACCTGACAAGACCCTAACTATGACTAAAGGGGACTGATGTTGGGTTACTACTCACTGATACCTACACACAAGTCAAAGAGATGGTGAAGCCAATTTGTTTACCTCACAACCCTTGAATAGATGAAGTAGATCAGGAGCCTTCCTTGAATACCTTCCTCCATCCCAAAGGCTTGTGTGCTCTTGTCCTCAACCTAGAGTGCCTTCCTATGCCTCTCATCATTTATAATAGAAGTGAAGTAGTAGGGGTTTTCTTCTTGGATTGGGGTGGTATTCGATCATAGTGGCACGACAGAGAAGCCTGCTCTTTGTTCTTCTTACAGCTAATAGGTCAGAATGCACCGTGGCATCCCTACCACAAATAAAGCCCTAACCTATCAAGGAGGAACACATCCATGTTGTGGAAGAAAGGATGAAGGAGAAAGGTGTCCTATGAGAAAGATGAAGTCCTACACCCCTATATATACTGACTTCATGAAATCCTTCCTTTATACATGTATATACTTGTACCTCCTCCTTTCTCATTTCCTTCCTTCTCTTTCCCTTAGTGTTTAAAAGACAAGGTGCTTTTTATATCATCATATTCCAAAACACACTATAATCACCTTTCCTTAAGTATTTAAAGATGTCTGTTTGATTGAACAATTGGTCTCCAACTCACATTAGGAGTAAGGCAAGGCATCATATTTAGAAAGTAATTAGATACACCCTCTTTATTTTCTATTAATTTCCCTTACTTTCCCTTATATGGAAATTCTTAGCTTTTATTCTAATAAAACTGAAAGTCACACAAAGGCACTACCATACTCCTACTAGGACTTGGATTTGGAAACCAAAAAGTCATTAAGGAATTCATATAACTTTATGATACACATTGGATAATTGGTCATTAATCTTTTTAGGAAGCACTTATCATAATGTGAAGAAATAAGCCTTTGACTACAGCCTAAAAACAAAGTTAATCTCATCCAAGAGCATAAATAGTGTACACACATTGTCCTACGATTTCATATTTAGGTTGAATCATCCTCAACATGACTTTAAACCATACATACTTTTTAATTCCAAACATTTCTTATATTTCATAAAGTCAGGTGTCTTTGTCACTCTTGAGTTTGTACACAACTCCTTTCATTATTACATGACTTCTTGTATCATTTATATTTACACCTCATGTATTATGAGCCTTAGCCACTTCCTCAAGGTATCTAGGGGTACAGGTACATTTGGAGTGATCTCATCCTTATGCATTTAGGGAGTGCCTCTCACATTCACCCATTGGGTCTCACGAACTCATGAAGGTGTCCAGTCTCCTGATTCATAGGCCTCCGACAAACATAGTTGTTATTTCCAACTTCATGGTCTTATGCATTCATGGAACAATCAGACTCTAATTCTGCCAGTCTTATGTACCTTTAATACTCCCTATTTGACCACATGATTGACTTAGGGCTCTACCGTTCACAAGGGTTTATCGAGATATCACATTCTTACTTTTTCCAAGCTTTAGGTGACATTCAAGGTTACCTCAAATTTATTTGTGAACTCACCCTTCTAGGGAAGGTCCTAACTTAGGGTGTCTTCTTGACTCACAAGAGGATACTAGGTTCTCTAGCCACAACTCGACCCATTATGTTTTAGGGTTTTGCCTCCCCCATAGATCCTTTTCCCACTCTTGGGATGACCCACCCCAGGTCATGACATTAACCCTAAAAGTTAAATTTTCATTTTTTATGTAACCATAATATGTTGAACATACATTTTATGTTATAACTCCTCAATCTATATTTGCCCAGTCTCTGTGGTATACCCTCTTGCTGGGAGGTATTCATACTCACTCCCTGGGAGTATTTCAATGATCTACCCGCTCTCTGGGGGTAATCTCCAATCATACCTACTCACAGGGGGTATTCACAACATCATACTCACTCGTTGGGAGTATTTCAATGATTTACCCACTTAGTGGGGATAACCTCCAATCATACCCACTCCCTGGGGGTGTCCATAGTATCATAATCATTCTCTAAAGGTAATCTTAATGACATACCCACTCACTCGGGGTAGTTCCAATTGCATACCCACTCACTGGGGGTACGTCTAATAACATGCCAACTCACTAGGGGTGGTCTCAATAGCATACCCACTTGCTGGGGGTATCATAGTCACTCTCTGGGGGTATTCTTTATTTATCCATTCCTCTAGAGATATCATTAGGGTGATTTTTAGTTTGACGGGGGAAACCCACCCCCTAGGCGGAGGCCCAGATTGCAGGGATGGTAAACCCGGGAGACCCGTGCGTCCGCACACCGGTATCTCAATAAGTCACATCAGAGGCCGGCTGACGTTGCAGAAAAAACACTTCCGAGTATCGCTTCCAGCGGTAGTCGAACCCGAGACCCTTCATGAGGGGCCCCAAGCTGCGACCAGCTGGGCTACTACTCACCGACTTATCATTCGGGCGATGAGCAAGTAATATTCATATTTTTGTTTTCATGTATATCCATTGGTTACTTATGTCTCTCATGCATATTCAAATCTTTTCATATGCATCATGCATGCATTTCTCTATATCTATGCATGGGAGAATGGGTCACCTAAACCCAATTATATCTTTTCTTATTACTTTCTTACCTTAATTAGGGTTCATATGGGTAGGGTTACTATATCACCCATACTACTCCCATTTCCCAGGATTAGGGTTTTGGTTCAAGTTAGCCACTATCTCTACACCTTAGGGTTGTATTATGCTCTTAACCCTCCAAGTGTTTTCCAAAATCAACCCTAGCTTCATCTAGGGTTTACCCTTGCAAGGCAAACCCATATCATCTTTCTTTATTTATCATTACTTCCACATTACATATTCATTAATTAGCTGAGGATGCGTTAATCCTACTTCTTCTTAAAAACCCTAACTTGAGATGAGGAGGGTAGTATCTTTTAGGGTTTATGATGCAAGAGGTTGAGAAGTGGATGAAACTAGAGATGAGAGGACTTAGAGGAAGCATTACTTCAGGAAAACCCTAGGTTCTGGCTAGGACGGTATCACATTGGCTAAGGGAGTCCTCATATACCAACTTAATGGTGCGAAGGAAAATATTTCCACCTCCAAAATAATGATCCATTCTAGACACCATTACCGCTAGATCATGCCTTGATAATACTCCTTTTATTCCCATGGATTACTTGAAATTATAAACTATTAAATATTATTTGAAAAATCTAGGGCTCTGATACCAAATGCAACAACCTCATTTTTTAGCATCCCCCTATTGGCTAAATTGGACATTATTATAATCCCTTTGTTTTGATGATGACAAACATTTCATTCTTGTGATCTAATGTGCTACTTGAGTGTTGCAGGAATAAGTAGGATGACAAATACTTGGAAGATCTATATGCTAAAATTGCTTTAATTGCATGATTGTAATCAAATGTAAACACTTGTACAAGATATATAATGTATAAATACTTAGACATCATGTAAATCAAGCGTTAGATCTTCCCTAGTCAATCATAACACTTAGATAGGTCATCCCCTACAATAGTGTCACAACTGCACACTCATACACACACTTAGTACTTAGTTTAAAACATTGAAACAGGGTTAATCTTGGTCGACAAAATTCTTGACCGAGACACTCTCGGTCGACAAATTCCTCAACCGAGATTGACCCAAGTAGCCGTTAGACCCATAAGACAAGGTGGTTGGGAGTTGGAAATGAACGTTGTAAACACTTGCTCCAGGACATCCCTCGATCGAAAAATCCTCGACCGAGAAGGACTCTCGATCGACAATATTTCGACCGAGAAGAGTTCTGTCTGCACTTTTCAGGATTAATTAACTAGCTATTGTTAAAGAAACTAATGGTTACCTAACGGCTAGTTAAGCACTACGAACCCCCTAGAAAGTGTCTAGAACATCCTTAAGCATCCATAGGCCATTCCTATAAACAGGACAAGCCATAGGACACCTAAAACACACTTGTGCTACACTTGAGCATTCATACTAGCAATTAGAAATTCATTCTTGTGAGCAATTGAGCAATTCCTACATTGGCTATACATTTCCATTGCTCTAATTTCGTGTCCTATAGGCTAGCATCTCCTACCCAAAACACTAACACTTCCATATACATTGGTTAGGAGATCAAAACGCTTGATATAGGAAATCAAGCCTTGTGCTACAATGGTATTGTAATTTCTATTTTTCCTTCTTATTCCTTTATATCTTTTGTACTCTCCTTGCTACTCCTAGGGTTGGAGGCTGCGGATTGGAGAGGGTTTGACTTCTCAGGTGGAGAAGGGTCTTCTCGGTGGAGAAGGTGGATTTTGGACTACTTCAAGAAGGCTGTCTCAACGGGAAGCTACTTCAAGAGGAAGGCTACTTCAAGGGGAGCTTGAGGTTACTTCAAGGAAGGCTACTTTGAGGTTGGTGAGACTACTTCTAGGTGAAGGCTGTCCGAATGGTTTGGTGAAAGTGTTGTAATTTTATGTAACATCCTTACGAGGTAATAAAATTAAATACTTTCAAAATCCCAGTTGGGTAAGCAACCAGGTAGTGGATTGACTGCCTTAGTATTTTCTAAGGTTGGAACCACTCTGAATGCTTGTCCCCTTATCCAATATTTTTATGGTTGCTTAATTTGGTTAAATTATTTTTAAAATATCATAAAACCCTATTCACTCCCCTCTAGTGTTCTTTCAATTGGTATTAGAGCAGGCTTCAAGGAGCTCTAATCGAGTCTTGAAGAATGAAGGGTGGTGGTGTCTACAACCACAAGCAAAAGAAAAGCATGGACCAATCTTCAACTAGTCGCAATTGGTGCTTGGGAACAAGGCACACTACACCTAGCTGTCCATGGAGGTCAAAGAAGGAAGATGTGCATAAAGAATTCCTTATTGCTACAATAAGTGAAGAAGAAGAAGAAGAGGTAAGCCTTTTTGTTTTACCTAAAGAAGAGCTAATTGCTAGTCTTGAAGAGACACATAATAAGTATATTGAGTGCAAGAACAAATTAAAGAAATCTAATAAAGCAAATGATGAGTTACATGCTAAACTTCTTGCTCTCACATCTGAAAATGAAGATCTTAAAAAGATTATTGAAGATCATGATATTAAGCTAAAATCTATAGAAGCAAATTGCAATCTTCTTTCCCTAGAAAAGCTAAAGTTGCAAACTCAAGTAAATAATCTTCTAAAACAACCTTTTTGTGTACACATCTAGATTATGATATTATTGTGAAAGAAAGAGATTCTTGATTATCTAATCTAGATCAAGCAAAGTTAGATATCAAGAAGAGAATGGAGGAGATTGTTAAGTTGCAATAAGAAGTGAGTAGTTTGAGTAACAATGATATCTTTGATAAAATCTTAAATGATTCTTATCGTCAAGTTGGAAGGAGAGGACTAGGTTATAAGCCTAAAGGAAAATATTATCAAAAACCTAGTTGGAGAAAGACACAAGTGCCAAAGAGTCAATCCATGAATGTACCTAGAGGAAAATATACATATGTACCCAAGAACAACCTAGAACAAAATCATAGAAAGAGATATGAGGTTGATTATATATGTTGCCATTATTGTTTACGTCTTGGACATTATTCCTTCTCGTGTCCTTAAAAGAAAAAGGATGTTGAGTTAGTATGGGTTCCAAAACCCCCAAACTAAATGAATATATTTAAGTTGAGATATGACCAATGACTCTAAGTTGTATATCTCCATGTCTATCTCAACTTAAAATAATAAGATAACAAATTGATTCAAATCTCTAACTTGAAAATACACATTTTATATAAATCTGCAGAGACACATCTTTAGAAATTTGTCTTAATTTGGGTTCTCAAAACCTAAAGATTTGAATATGAGTAGTTGAGATTTGATCTAAATATTACTTTGATATTTATATGTTTTATCTCAACTAAACTGATTTTAAATCACATAATTGAATTGAAAGAGATCTATGTTTTACTTATAAAATGAATTACTGAAAAACAGTACAGAAACAATCTTGGTCGAGACACTGTTCGACCGAGAACACGGTCGGTCGATAAATAGTCGACTGACCAGGTTACTGTTTTCAAGTTTGCAACAAATCTGATAAAACCTGTACAAACAACAACAATCTCGGTCGAGAAAAATGTCGACCGAGATAAATTCGGTCGACAAACAGTTCGACCGAACCAAGTTCTACTGAATTTGTTTTGCTATCAATTTGTTGTTAATAAATGATTTAATATGCAAATCAAGAACGAATCGTAGAGACCATCTTAAAATCAAAACATATTGATCTCTTAAATCATATATTGTTGAAAGAAGGTATAACCTTATGAAAATGAAATTCTGAAACATATTGCAAAAAGTGATATATGAAAACTGATATTGAACATACTTTCTTCATTGATTGACAAAGTTTGTTAAGCATGTTCATTTACATTGTTTGTCTTAAAATCCATGAATAATAAATGAGACTGTTTTATCCTCTACATGGATTGGTTTAAAACTAAAAATTATGAACCATGGAAATTACTGTTTCATCATAGTTCACATGGTTTATCCTAAGTATTTCTTGATCTATCTCTATAGGAACCATGTGTATTAAAATTTAAATGGTCATAATCATTGAATTTCATGAAATTACATGCTTCTATCTTGATCATTATATTGTGGATATGCTTCTACTATTCTATCATAATCATTGTGCCATGATCATTATGTTTCATTGGTTTGTCTAAAATAATCTTTGATCCATATATACAAACCATGAATGGATATTGTTTTTGATCATTGTGATTCAGCTCATATGATGATGCCATTTTGGATAAACAGTAAAACTTCATGGCATAAATGCATTGAAAATCTGTAGAAATTATACTTCACATATAAGTGATCAAATTGGAAATCTGCAGAAATTGCCTCTTGGTTGAAATCAAGTTTGACCAAGGGGCGCTATGGTCGAAGTCAAGGTCGACCTAAAATAAGCTTGACAAAATGCTTATTTGTACATCATTTTACTACACTTAATCTTAGTATCTTGATTCAAAATGTTTTCATCATATTGAAAACATAAAGCTCTAATAAAAGGTCAAAAACAAATCTTAAAAACCATTTGTGACCTTAGAATCCTTAAATTATCTTAATTACAAGATTAAGAGGGAGCTCACAAAAAGTATTTTGATTATAACATTAAGAAGGAGCTTACAAAACTTTGTGAACATTATAAAGATAAATTAAAACATGTTATGACCTTAGTATTTTTAATCTTGGTTATGAAAATAAAGGAATCTATAAATTTCATGAATATGATATATATCTTGTTCTTAATGGAATTCTCCCAACAAATCAGGGCTTAACATCCCGTGCATTTGGTTAGAGATACTTTTCATGTACTATACTAAAAGCTTAAAGGATTCTCATTTCATTTTCAGGGCTTAACATCCCTTGTAAAATGGATGAGCAATCAATATACATATGCCATGAACTTAAAATGAACTCATATCATTTCAAGGCTTAACATCCTTTGCAAATGATTGAGAAATAAATTGTGGCTAAATTTAACAATAATTGGTTTTCATTAATCCCTTGTTTTTAAATTGAATATCTTGTTAAAGGAAGGCATAGCATAAAATTAAGGGGGAGAAATAAAAAGTCATACTAAATGATTATCTTGGATATCTTTTTGAAATGACAAAGGGGGAGAAATAATATAAAATAAAAAACATAAAATAAAATGAGTTTCATAATATCTCAGCCAACACCCACTTGCAAAACAAGAATGGCTACAAAAGGTAAACTTCAAGCATGAAACTCATATGATACATATTTCCTTATTTTATATTTAGGAAATGTTTACCATCTTCAAAAAGGGGGAGATTGTTGGCTAAATTGGACATTATTATAATCCCTTTGTTTTGATGATGACAAACATTTCATTCTTGTGATCTAACATGCTAATTGAGTGTTGCAGGAATAAGGAAGATGAAAAATACTTGGAAGATCTATATGCTAAAATTGCTTTAATTTCATGATTGTAATCAAATGTAAACACTTGTACAAGATATATAATGTACAAGTACTTAGACATCATGTAAATCAAGCGTTAGATCTTCCCTAGTCAATCATAACACTTAGATAGGTCATTCCCTACAATAGTGTCACAACTACACACTCATACACACACTTAGTACTTAGTTTAAAACATTGAAATAGGGTTAATCTCGGTCGACAAAATTCTCGACCGAGACACTCTCGGTCGACAAATTCCTCGACTGAGATTGACCCAAGTAGCCGTTAGACCCAGCAGACAAGGTGGTTGGGAGTTGGAAATGAACATTGTAAACACTTGCTCCAGGACGTCCCTCGGTCGACAAATCCTCGACCGAGAAGTACTCTTGATCGACAATTTGTCGACCGAGAAGAGTTCTGTCTGCACTTTTCAGGATTAATTAACTAGCCGTTGTTAAAGTAACTAATGGTTACCTAATAGCTAGTTAAGCACTAAGAACCCCCTAGAAAGTGTCTAGAACGTACTTAAGCATCCATAGGCCATTCCCATAAATAGGACAAGCCATATGACACCTAAAACACACTTGTGCTACACTTGAGCATTCATACTAGCAATTAGAAATTCATTCTTGTGAGCAATTGAGCAATTCCTACATTGGCTATACATTTCCATTGCTCTAATCACGTGTCCTATAGGCTATCATCTCCTACCCACAACACTAACACTTCCATATACATTGGTTAGGAGATCAAAACACTTGATATAGGAAATCAAGCCTTGTGCTACAACGATATTGTAATTTCTGTTTTTCCTTCTTATTCCTTTATATCTTTTGTACTCTCCTTGCCACTCCTAGGGTTGGAGGCTGCGGATTGGAGAGGGTTTGACTTCTCAAGTGGAGAAGGGTGTTCTCAGTGGAGAAGGTGGACTTTGGACTACTTCAAGAAGGCTGTGTCAACGGGAAGCTACTTCAAGAGGAAGGCTACTTCAAGGGGAGCTTGAGGTTACTTCAAGGAAGGCTGCTTCGAGGTTGGTGAGACTACTTCTAGGTGAAGGATGTCCGAAGGGTTTGGTGAAAGTGTTGTAATTTTATGTAACATCCTTGCGAGGTAATAAAATTAAATACTTTCAAAATCCCAGTTGGGTAAGCAACCGGGTAGTGGATTGACTGCCTTAGTATTTTCTAAGGTTGGAACCACTCTAAATGATTGTCCTCTTGTCCAATATTTTTGTGGTTTCTTAATTTGGTTAAATTATTTTTAAAATATCATAAAACCCTATTCACCCCCCTCTAGTGTTCTTTCACCCCCAATTAAGAAAAGACCCAAAAGTTGAGAGTCATTACCTAAAATTTCCAAGGATCTAGATTTAATCAAACAATAAACAATAACAAATAATTTCCATTAATTCAAATATTGTTTACAAATGCTCCTCTAAGGAGTTACATGAATTTATATCATTAGAACTACATATATGAGAAGAAGTATCCATCTAATACTACTTACAAGTTAACTTTAATGTCTTCTAGTAATTTCATCTGTCCATCATATCTTGATAACTTCATGTTTAGGATGTACCTAAACTGTCATGAAACCAAAAGCACTAATCAACATATGAAAATGTACTATGTATGTGGGGTGCATGTAAAAGTGTGTAAGTACATAACAACATATATTCAATCAATAGCTTGCAAATAAGAACTGACATTTTCTTCACATAATATTTCTTTATGTGATATTGATAGTGGCATTATAATTGTACAAAATGTAAATAAACATCCAACATGTTATTTTTCAATCCTCAAGAAACACTCAGAAAACATCAACAAAATATTGCGGGTAGTCATAAGTATAACCATGCACCTTTTTTAGAACCATGTAGATTATTGAATGATACTTTAAGCATATCATCCAATCATACAAGCAAAGAGGAATCTAATCAATTAATCAGTATGTATGTAAATCCTAAAGTGTCACCATCACATTAATCACATTAAACCCTACTCGATCCTAATCAGGGTTTAGCACTTCGATAAGGAATAAGGGTATAAATTCTAATTACATCACACAATTCTTTATCAAAGTTATTACTCCATATTAGACTCATGTGTAACCCTAATTATTTTTCCACCATATCCCTTCATTATGATCACTTAGATCTAATTATGTTCATTAACAACATAGTAAATTATGACCTTTAACCCTAATTATTCATATGCATGGTTTTCAAATTAGAAACCATAGTTATGATCATGAACGTGTTAAATCATCATTATGTTCTACAATATCAGATAATAACACCAACAAATCATTTTTCATGTTTCCAACATTTCAATACCCAAATCTAGAGGTTTAATGTACTAATCACTTACTAAACATATATTCATGGAACTTTTGAAATTAGTCTCATATCTAGGATATAAAACCATTTCATTTATATTCTACTCATTCTCATGATCGATTTGATATATATTTTTAATATTATTCGAGAAAGGACCTATTTTCTACATTATTTGCAAGATTATCATGAGTTTGGCCAATGGTAGCCATGTCAGCCACAAAACTTCCTTTTAATTATATCCAGCCCAATTAAGAGATAGAGAGAAGTACTCCCACACCCTTGTATTCTAGGTAGCTGACCTAGTGCATTTAGGTCATTTGCCCTTAAATCATTCCTCTACCTCGTGACGACCTGGACTTCTACCCTAAACACGATTTCCGCAGTGCGTACTCCCGCTTCCAGCCTCTGGGTGTCCAGGAAGCGGTCTGGGCAAGCCCATGCTACCTCACTGGACCTGGATCGACCCTAGATATGACTAGATGGGACCAATATTGGGGTTACTACTCAGTATTGCCTACATACATGTCAAAGAGATGGTGAGGCCAAACTATTTACCTCACACCTTAGAACAGATGAAGCAAATCGGGAGCCTTCCTTGCAGACCTTCCTCCATCTCATAGGCTTGCGTGCTCCTATCCACGACCCAGAGCACCTTCCTGTACCTCTCATTATTTATAGAAGAAGTTAAGTGGGCAAGGTGTTTCTGCTTGGAGTAGGGGTGATAGTCGATCACAACAACCCGTCAAAGAAGCCCGTTCTCTGTTCTTCTACGGCTAATAGGTGTTGGGTTTTAGAGGAGGTAGTGGAAACAAAAAATTTTTTCTCCTCAAACCCAGAACAAGGAAACGCGTCAACGTCTATACAATAGGAAATCATGGTTTGTGGAATCATACCTTGTCCCGAGACTTGATCGGTGACAATACCTCGCGGCTTGCACTGTCTTCAACTCCGATCTTGGACGGTGTCTGTGCAGCTCCTGGTCACACCAGGACTGACGACTCCTGGTCTCACCGGGACTGTCGGGATTGACAGCTGTCCTCCGAGCGGCAGAAATCTCCCGCCTTTGAAGTAGTCCACACACACTACCTGGAACTCCAATCTCCTTGTCCCACAAGGAATTGGAAGGAGTCGCACCCTCCTGTCAGTGTACTAGTCACCGACACACTCTCCTGCCACCAGTCACTTTTTGCATTTGTCTTTCCCTTGCTGTGCCTCCCTTATCGGGTAGCACTTGCTCGGGCTCTCTCGGTTACCAAAAACTAGAGAGAACGACAACATACAGAGCAACTAGTTGCACTGAGTTGTTATTTGAGAAGACCCCAATACCCCTATATATATAGGAGGGTCATGGGACAGGGTTCTCTATCCCAAGCAATGTGGGACTAAAGCAGGAGTAGAAGAGTTCAAGATTTTCCACAAAAACAACCAACTGTATAACCTGAACCGATCGTTTCATTACTGAAACGATCGGTTGGGGACCTGAACCGGTCAGTTGACACCTCAACCGATCGGTTGGGACCCATGAAACGGTCGGTTCACTTCTGAACCGGTCGGTTCATGGTCCTAGTCAGTTCCCGATTGACTTTTCCTCTTTTGTTTCTAATTGGTACCTAATACCAATCCTTGTTCCAATCATATTGGGCAAGTGAAACGAAAAGAAATTTCTCACCAACCTGACTTTCCCAACTTGTCGGTTGGACCAGTTGAACTGATCATTTCAACAGTTGAACTGATCGGTTCACCCTGTCCATGAGCCGATCGACTCACCACCTGAGCCGATCGGTTCACCAAGCTCAGCCGATCGGTTCATCACATGAGCCGATCGGTTGGGAGTGCAGATTGTGCAGAATCAGTCAATTGCAGTTTCAATCAATCTGATACTCCAATCAATCAGTCCAACACTGTTAATGCGTCGCTTAGCACTTACAATCACTAAGATAATTATCTTAGAGTTTAATCCTTTTTCAACTTTCCGATTAAGACTAGTATATAAAGGGTCGATCCCACATGACAACTTTTTAAGATTGTTTTTTTATCCCAATTATTTTGAAGAACTATTTTATTATTTTTTTGTATTTTCAGATTTAGAACGGAAAGTAAAAGTCGGGTTGGGGGTTTGATTGATTACACTAAAATAAGAAATGAACACAAAGTAACAATGTAATAATGAGAATTTATTTTGCCCCTGTCACAAGGAAAAGAAACAATTGTTAGCACAAGTAGACTATTGTGAATGGAAAAAGACTAGAAGTAAAGAAAGCAAATCAACAGAGGTTAAAATCAAAGAGAGAGAATCGAGGCTCGTAGGGGTTTTCACCACCTTATCCTAGGCAAAAACAAACTAATCCTTAAAAATGACAGATTCGATGAAGGCAAGTGAATTAATAAAAATCTACTAAAGATGGACTCCACATGAGCCCATTGCCTCGCACAAAAAAAAGAAATGGTTAATGATACAATCAACCAATGAATTATTACTTATTTCTTTATTACTAAACTCTATCTGGTCGAAGTAACTAAAATCCCGAGAAATAAGAATTTTACTGAATAATCAGAACAATTTCGATATCTTGTTTTTAGTTACTACTATTCGTATTCGTGATGAAATTTTTTTGTAAACCCCGTCTTGGTGCTCATGTTTCTTAGTTCATCATCCTAAAAGAAGAAGATCCACAATCATTTCAAAACTCCTATGTGATTGGGTTTGTTGTTCTAAATCCAAACTTCCACGGTCATATCCATCCAGATTAACTTTTGATCAAATCAATTAATTACTTTGATAGATCAATTAGTTATCAAACTCAGAAGCCATCTAGAATCATTTTAAAAGAAAAGTCGATAAAGCCATGGTTAAGAGATTATAACCCTTTCCTCGATAGATAAATACTCACTCATGCTTGTGGAGAAAAGGGAGACGGAGAGAAGAAGAGTTCTAGCCATAGTCTAGTCTTACTAAAGGATAGTTCCTTCGGCTAGAGTCTATGAAATGGCCGACGCTTAATCCCTTGCTCCAGTCCACGGAAGAATAATAGGAAGAAGAAACTAGATCTAAACGAGCAAAGTAAAAGAACAACAATTGAAGGAAACACTTAGCTTGCAAAAACTAATCTTTATTGATGGAAAGAACAATAACATAAGAACACAAGAAGATTGCTCAGAAATCCCGTACAAAGATGATACAAAAGATGATGCTTGGGAGGAGTAAGTGCCCTTTCTTTTATAGGAGAAGGAGGGGTAGGATATCAAAAAAAATAGGGGGAAAAAGAGAGGGAGCTATCCTTTTGAATTTTCAAGATTTGGTCAATAGGAATTTGATAGACTTTAATTGTCTTGACCATGTAACTCTCTTCAATGCAGATTCCCGCAGCAGAGGATTCGAACGTATTTCTCTCTCATAAAAAGCACAAAAGCGGTCCAAATAATAGGATATTATTTTACGAAATTAAATTTCCTTTCCAATGAATACTTGTACACTCAATTTGGACCTTGGATGCAAGAGTTATGTCACTTTTGGTGACAGATATACAATAATTACAGGACTGCTGCAAATTGTGCAATTATACTCCAAGAATATTTATCCTCTTTCCTACAAAATCCAAGAAAATATAATTAAAATTATTATTGAAGAGAAAAATATAATATAATGTAATTCATTATAAAAATAAGAAAATAAACAACAAAACAATCATAAAAAGATATCTAAAAGATTCAAATAAAAATGATGAAAACACATTTATCAAAATACCCCAGACTTGAATCTTTGCTTGTCCTCAAGCAAGTAAAATCACAAATAAAGTCCAATTGATACTCCCAATATGCCATCCTCACCTTAATAACATCACTACAATCCTCACCTCCAAATTTTGGCCAAGTGACCCGATCTCCTAGAACCACATAGCATAAAATTCTATATTCCCTATTAAAACAATTGTCAAATCTAACTTCTAAAATAAGAATTTGTAAAAAAATAAGCATCTCTTACTTTCACTTTGACACTCTCAATTTTTTATTACTCTTTTTTTAAGTTTTTGCACAAGAATAGGATGAATTTGGGGGTGTGAAAATAAAGAAAGAAGTGATGAAAATATATTGATCTCTCCTCTATTCGACTCGGGATATGAATTTATGGAGTTGTGGCTACATTGGTCACACTTTTTTTTCATGTGCACTTTTGGCATCTTTTGATGGTACGCCCCTTTTTGGGGTATGAAATTTTCATTTTGGGAAGCATGCCACCCCGGACTTGATTTTTGTCTGGTGGTGATTCTTTGCTTCTCTTTTTTAGAAGAAAAATAGAGGGAAGGAAGAGATGTTCTTGTGCTTATAACTTTCAATTTTTTTTTCATATATTTTTGTCAGAGAGTGTCATTGCTCTAGTTAGAGTATTCCTATAAATCACATCATATAAATTTTATAACAAGATAATCCATTTTTTAAATATAGGGAAAATTATGTTTGGTTCTAATCGATTCCTTATGACTTGCCAACTATTCCAAGGAGTGATGTTATTAAGGATCCTAGGTGACATGGTGGTTTCATACATGGTAATTTGTAACAGTCTTTGCAAAAAAATTACTAAATTCAATTTGGGGTACAATGATATATGTCTACTCAATGGATGCCTAGATAAAGGCCATTTTGCAACAAAACAAATAAAACATGGCCGACTAGATAAGGGCCAAACTAAAAAATTTGAAAATTTGTGATATTTTTAAGGAAATTAAAACTAAATTATATAGCATAATGAAAAATTTCAGAAAAATAAGATAGTGTAGGTGGAAGGAGTACGTACCACCCACCTCCACGCCGGATTTTAAATTTTTGCTCGTCCCGAGCAAAATACAAATCCAGGATGGAGGGAAGAAAATCACTGGGATCACCGGGAGGTCCTGGTAGCTCAAAAAATGTCTAGCTGAAGGGGATGTTGATGATGGTTGTAGCTTTGAACAAAGGAGCTTCATGGTACACCCAATTGATGGGTGATCGTAGAGGCTGGAAGAGGATTTCATAGTCTTTTTCCTCGCACTCCTTCCAAAAGGATCCACACATATTCCTTTAGTAGTAAAGGAAATGCCATAAATGTGAGTGGCTTGAGGGGGATTGGCGGGTGTTCAGTGGGTGACACATATGGTGTCGACTCTGCAACATAGGGTGGGGGATCAGGCTTTGGTTTCCCTTTGTCATATTGATTTACATATAGTAAAATTGGTGGTAATATGAAAGGGACACACAAATTTAAACCAGCATCATACATATTTTGGCTCTCCTCAAAATTCATGCAATTAACCTTGGGAAAGATGGATTTCATGGTTGATATTGCAGGTGACTGTAGTTCCTCTATGCAAGGATTTCCCAAGGGTTCTTGAAGGAAAAAATGGGGATATATTCCTTGCATCCAGTAGAAGGGGGTATATAGATTTCTTGTAAGGAGTTCTCCCCTTCTATATCATTCTTATGTAGAATGGGAATTGGTTGTGGCAGAATGGAAGGAATCATTTCATCAATGGAGGTGGGCTACTCATTATCCAGAATAGATCCTACCAGAGGGGATTGATCATCGATAACAATTGGACTTTTGCAAATGATGGGAAAGGTTGTTGGGTCTTTAGGACGACTCTCTGAGATTGACTTTTCATACTCGAGTAATAAAGTCTTCAAGGGAAGGGTAGGAATGCCAACGTCCTCATCACACAAGAAATACGACCCAATGGTATGTATTGTTTCTTTAGAATCCGACGTATATGACATAAAAATTAGATCATCATCATCATCTTCAGGAAGAACCATCTTAGGTTGCTCTAAGTACTCCACATATTTTTGTGCTTGGGCCTCTAGTAAGGATGCTAAAAGGGCTTGGCTGGTTTCTAGGTTTTTCTGTCCTTCTACTACCATTTTTTATAAAGCCCCAAGTCTCTCTTTTAGTTGATTTTCATTATTAGATTCATACATCCCAAAAAAATTATCATCCTCACCATCCCCCCATAAAGATCTTGGTCATGGTACCCAATATGTTGGTTGTGGTGTTGCTCCTCATAATAATCTTCAAAAGATGGTGGATTGTTATTTCCATTGCTCTCATCATGGTGGGAAGATACAATATTACAAGGTGTCACCGAGTCATGGGGGAACATATTTGGAACATCTGGGTTTTGGGATTGGGCTTTCAACAAGGTGGCCATCAAGGTTTGGCTAGTTATGAGTTTTGCTGCCATCTTCTCTAGGGACCTAAGTTTCTCTTTTTGTTGAGGATTATATTGGGTATCATAAATAGGTCTATTTCCCCAAAAGTTTTTTTTGGTCATACCCCCTCTCAGAATATCGATAGCAAGGTTCCCCATAATGGTTCTCAGAAAAATAAGGATTTACATTGTACCCATCAAGATGAAAGGGATCATAAAGAGGGGTCTATGGGATAAAGTTGGACATGAAAAAGATGCGTGGTGACAATGACTACAATAATAACATTGTGGGGGATATTGCAATGCCAACTCCATTTGAAAGGTTTTTTTTATAATTAAAAAAAGAGCTAAAGATTTTTTACAAGACCGTAAATTATATTTAAAAAAAACTAAGGGATTATGACTCAAGGTCAAAATTTACAAAACTAACTAAAATTATAATTTTTTTACAAACTAGCGTATTTGCAGAAAAAACGGACTGCCGGAATGGAAACTCGGCAGAAGGAGAAGTAGCACTTCCGGAATGTTACTCGGAAGGCATAAAAAAGGAAAAAAAAGTTTTTTCAAAAATTTTGTGGTTCGAAAGAAATAAATCTATTGTCCCCGGCAACGATGCCAAATTGATACGCGTCGTTTTGCAATATCAATCACTAAGATGGTTAATCCTAGAGTTTAAACCTTTTTTTACTTCTGGTTTTAAGGGTAGTATAGAAGGGTCGATCCCACATGACAACTATTTAGAGATTGTTCTTAGAACCCAAATATTGAAGAACTTTATTATTTGTTTTTGGTATTTTTCTTTTTATTAAAGAAGAAAGTAAAGTCCAGTTGGGGGTTTGAGTGATTACACTAATGCAAGAAGAAATGCACTTAACAAGAATAAACATGCACAAGGGAAAAAGTAAGAAGATTGTTAACACAAGCAAAACTATATGAATGAAAAACTAAGAATTAAAGAAAACAAAGGATGCAGTGATTAAATCAAGAGAAGGAAATCGATGCTCGTAGGGGTTTTCACCACCTTAGCCTAGGTGATAACAACTAAATCTTAAACGACGATTCGATGAAGGTTTGCGAATATAAAACTCACAAGAGAGAAACTCCACATGAGCCCATTGGTCTTGGTGCTCATGCTTCCTAGTTTATCATCCTAAAAGACGAAAATCCACAGTCATATCAAAACGTCTATGTAATCGATTTTATTGTTCTATATCCGGATTTCCATGGTCATATCCATCCAGATTAACATGCGATCCGAAGATCAACTATTCAATTAAAATTGATTACCACCTAGTCGTTTAAGAAGAAGTCATTAAAACCATGTCTAAGGGGTTATTCCCCTTTCCCGATAGAAGTCTACTCACACATGGAGAGAGGGGAGATGGAGGAAGAAAGAAATGAAGCCATAGTCTATCCCAGAAATCAGGAGATTAATCCTTATGCTAGAGACAATGAAATAGCTTAGTTCTTTGTTCCTTGATCCAGAAATAAAGAATGGAGAGAAGAAGATTAACACTAGGGCGGAAAGTAAAGACAAGAACAAGAATGAAAGAGCTATGCTTGAACTAAGGTCTACTTTATTGCATAATATGAAAAAGATTACAAGACTAATTGCTTCAGAATTCCAAAATACAAGAAATCCCCGATGCCCAAAGAGGAGGAAGTGCCCCTCCTTTTATAGGAGAAGGAGGGGGGTATAAATTACGTTTAGGGCAAAAGAAATGGCCGCCGACGGCTGCTAACTTTCTAGATCTAGTCAATATAGGAAACAATTGATTTCTTTGCATCTATTTTGCATTAATTTTCAGCAACAGAGGTTTCGAGCGTATTTTTGGGCCAGTCAAAAATTCGGAAGCGGCCCGAATATATATTTTTCCTGTAGATAATTGAATTATCTTTCCAACGCATACTTGCACAATAAATTCCGCATTGGGATGTGGGAGTTATACCAATTTTGGTGAAAGGTATATACTGAAATTAGACTTTGCGGGAAAACATAATTACTTTCACTGGTTAATTGTGCAGCCAAATAAACACCAAAATTTCCGCAAAATATATCTTTTTTGTAGCCAATAAAATTTATTTTCATTCCATACTTTATCTTGAAATTCCGCCTTTAGACGCAAAAGATATGGCTATTTTGGTGACGAGTATCTCAGGCACTACGGGAATATTTGAAAGCCTCATATCTTCATCTTTTATTTTCTCGATTTAATTACTTAGATAATTCCTGAAAATTAAGAAAAATATCATAAGAATTCAGGAAAAGTATATCAAGAGGATGAAAGTGCTATTTTTTTTGAATTAGCTAAAATTAACAAAAAAGTCCTAATTAATTATTCTAAATGAAGCAAAAATAAGAGATGAATATGCATTCATCAAACACCTTGAACATTATGATACTGAGCTATCAATTGATTGAGTATTTAATTGAACTACTAAACTCCTTTAATAATCAATCTAAACATTGCTTGTGGACAAAACTCCTCTTCCAGGTTAAATCCTATGTGTGTGACCCTACAGGTCCATTTCACGTTGGCAGTGAAAGTCCATAACACTTATGACTTCACAAGCAAAGAGTGGTGCCTAGTCACACATCATTGCTACCCAAGTGAAATAGAAAGTTAGAGAACAACTTTCAATCCTACAATACGTGAATGGTGTTACAGTGAATGTATAATTCCTTTGTCACTGATATCCCGAATGAACTCGAGGCATAGAATAGTCATCTTGTCAACGTTCATTCACTTTCTTGATCTCAGAGTAGATTGGAAGAGATATGTATGACATCAATATCACATATTGATTCACACATGTGTGCACGCCTGTCTGAATCCTACTCATCAAGTGGCCATGGATATCAAGCTCCCTCAGGAGGGACAAATCCCATATCTATCACTCACCCCTCAATATCCCCATGTGTCAAAGCCACCCAATCGTCACCTTTATAACAACCCATATTTCAGGACTGCGTTTGATGATGTCAAAGTGTGCCCAACGACATGTGTTGAGTGTAGTGATTTTAGGTCAAAGAATCACACTCACCACCATCACTGTGAGTACTGACTGTGACTACTATGTCATGGTTCCATGTGTCAAACTCACGGTGGGTCTGTCTGGTACACTTGTTCTCTAACAAGTACCTATGTGTTTGGTTTGATATCTTTATATCATGACTAATGAGATTATGTCATCAACCAACACCACAATCTAGTCTTGTGTGTCATTTCTGTCTATCTACCTTCCACAATGACATCCGACTAGGGACATAACAAGAATGTACAAACTCTTAGCATCCGTATGATCTCATCGTTCAGGTCCTAAACCTGAAGGCATACGTCATTGAGTACTGTCATTCTCTATACGTTCAATCTGTTCTATCACTATCTCATATGACTGAACCAAAAAGAATTGGAAGCTTGCCTTTGATGTTTAGAAAATCAATCTTAATGTATCCCACCAATCATCCCATGATTGGCTCTCAGGGCATACATACCAACAGACTCCCACTTGCACTGTGAGCCAATCACCCTTGAATCATATTCATAGTGATCTTCAAACATGTCCCACATGTTACTGTGCTCTAGTGCCAACATAGTGAGTAATGGAAACACCTTGCCAAAGTCAGTATAAATTGCATGTCTCACATCTCTTCACTGTACGTCATACGTATGAGATGGAGCTGCCGTAATATGCGATCCCGTATTCCTTTGCTAACCTTTAGCCACATTGCATGATCAAGGATTCCATACTTATCATCAATGACCATAATATCTCTAAGTTCATTTCATGAACTTCCAGATCCATATAGTATCCACTGCGGTTCTCTCGGCATTTCCGTTTAAATGGTTTTATTGGAACACTTCCAATTATCAACAAACTTTCACTTTTATATATCCTATATATATTTTGCGATTAATTTTCTATCCTTTCAGAAGTTCGCATCAATGTAACTCTTTACATTGAACTCTTCCTTATCTCCATAGAACTAGTACTTCCCAAGTACTTATCAAGTTCTCATGGTATTCCAGTAACCCTTACTGGAAGTAGACAGGCATCCACTCGTCATGTCTCACATACGAGTTATCAGGATGAGCACATCATATTGCCATGTCCTACATACAAGATGATGAATGCATTTTTTTCTTGCCATGTCGATACATGTAAGATAATGGGATGATTACGAACATGATAGATCCATATCTATTCTTAGTGTTCCCATTCTTCATAAGAATTGGACACTTGGCCTTGGGATACTAACTCCATGTAACATGGACATGTTTTCTCCCACTGAATCTGTGCATACTGAACCCTTCAGTACAGATTGCCAATGTATGCTTTCTCTTTTCAGGTCAAGAGGTTTTCGAGAACTATCTCTATAGATCTCTATTCCTATCACATAGGAAACATCTCTATCTTCCTTAAAGATAATTTCCACTTTTGGATTTCTATTCTAGAACATTTCCATTTCACATCAACATGTGGAATGTGAACACGCTCCCACTAAATCACAGATCCCTTCTTTATCTTTGACATATCAGTCAAACCCTTTGACTATATCATCAATGTAAAGATCCAATTCTGAGTTGCTTGTACTCAATCAATCACATTGATTAGTCCATTGTAACTTACAGACTTCATTTGCATTAGTGGATTCATAAACCTTATAGGTTGTGTCACGTACACATCCTTGTTTTATTCCTCATAGGAATGCGGTTTTAGTATCCATATGTCAAATGTCTTAGTCATTAGGTTGCAATCAACAAGAATCATCCTTCTCAAAATGTTATCCATGTGTCTTAACACTTAAGATTCATTTGCACTTATGGATTTCATCCAATGGGTGCTACCATCAAGGTCATACCTTATGGTTCACATGAATGTCATTTAGGATGTAATGGTCATAAACCATAACTCAAAATTCGGTTTCTCATATTCATCTAGATAGTTGACTCATCACATGATAAACGAGGTGTATCTGTCAAGGATATAAGAACTTACAACTCCTTGTGATTCTTAATGTCCTTTATTAGTGTGGGGTATTCTTTTATTAAGAAGAATTTAGTTATTTGATAATCATTCTCTAACTCCTTAGAGTATGATTCCTTCTTGATTTAGACATCACCATGCCTTAATCATGAGTTCACTATGATACACTATCATAATCACTCATAAGGATCTCAAACATTTGGTCCAAGTATTTCATTCATTGATGAATTAACACTTTACCAAATTTGCACTTCATCTATGATAATGTTGAACTCTTCAAGATATTCATATTGTTGTTTCTCTAAACACCATTTGAAGTATTAGCATTTGTTCCAATAGGTATGTAAATACATCACATGTATCATACCTAATAGGATAATCATTCTCCCACTACCTTTAGTGAATATTGATTAATCATGTCCAAGATATTCATGTCTCTTACTGGTTCTCTAACCAAAAGAGTCTAGACTTATCCATCTCATGGAAACTAGAAATGAATTTCTCATGATTGATGCTAATTTGATTGTTTGAGTTATCTATAACTTTTAGGTATCATTTTATCTTATGCATATCAAATACCACAAGATAAACAAGACATTGCCACAAAGATCATATCTTTAGAAATTGAAACATCTCTTTATTGATTGCCATCATTGTCATACAATATGCAAAATAAAGTGTTTCTATCTATTGGAAAATATGAAATATCAGTTCATAACTCTATTTTGTGCCCTTTAGGCTGAAATAAACTAAAAGGTACTCCTATCTATGGCAGCAACACTTGCTCCAATGATGGGTACTCCTTTCTTGGTCCTTTCACAAAGGCCATCACTTCTTTGTGGATATCATATATGACATGTCCATATCTTGGTATCATATACCTCAGATAAAGAAGCGGTTCATTTCATGATACCTTAGGTGGAGATCTCCATCCCCTCCTTCATCTTCTTTTGTTCTTCCAGATATAGAGGGAAATCCCTCATACACCCTTTCCCCATGTGCCTTGAGGCTGAAGACGGCTTGGATTGCTGGCTAGCATCAGAACACTTTTGCCCTTATCCTATGGTTTGTCTTTCTTCATCTTTGCCTCTACTATCCTCAACATGTACAACAACTCTGTCAACGCTTATCAAAGTTGTTCACGTTGTAGCTTATCATGAATTGTATGATTCTCACAACATTTGCAATATCATACCAATAGCCAACTCTTGGCTCAGAGGGAATCCTTCTTAGTTAGGTTTTCCACATACCCAATAACATTGAGTGTGTGAATACCTTACTGGATCTCCTTCTGTCATGACATACTAAGACAGTGTCTTGGAGACATCATATGTCTCATGTTGTCTCTGCAACTCATAGTTTAGAGAACACAACATCAAGCACTCCTCATCAATGTGTTCCTCGGTATGCTTCCATAAGCATACTTTCAACCATTGATATGGTGGGATCGAGTTCATCTGGTTCTAGTATAACTAGGACTTAGAGCTTTTGCTCTTTGATTGAGAATGCTTCTCAACGTCCTAACCAATCATGGAAAAATTCCCATTTAATATGTTGGTCTCAAAGACTGATCGCAAAGAAAAGTGATTGTTGTTTGTTGCCATTTGTACTTCAAAAGGAAATATGCAATTTTAGTCCAAAAACTTATAAGATTTATTTGAAAAGTTGACGATATAATTAGGCCTTTAATTATTATTTCTCCCACTATTTTACTTCAAATTGATAGCCCTCACCATCAATTCAGAATATTGCAGCGTACAACCTTGTAGTGGGCAAGATCCTAAAATCCTCTAAGCCATGGACCAACTAGGGTTGTCACCCACAATTTAGATCTCTCAGGTAGGCAACTCTTGCCAATTGCATCATATGCAACTCTTGATAAGATGTCATATGCAACTCCTTGCCATGATCATCTCCGTGCCTCAAGGTGCTAGATCCTATCTAGGTCACCTTGTTAAGTCTGACCCAAAGCCAACACGATGAATATGCACGCTGCTAGGGCAGACCCACATATCCATCCTTCACGCTTCCATGAGATAGATGGTGCACCACGCTAGGGCGTTCCCACACTTGGTCGATCAAGCTTTTCATTTGTGTCGCATTTGGAAGGCATCTAAAACTTAATATTTAATGAGGGATTTAGTTTTTATATACATATACATATCCAATCACCACAATACATAGTACATATCATATACATGCTATATCCCACAGAAAACATGCAAAATGATAAAAGCGATGATTATGGCCATCTTAATGTGATTCCTCAAGCCAAGAAGAGTCACGGTCATCTAGGTCTACATCACATGCAACCTGTACAAGATGAACTATGTGATTTTCCTTTCTGGGTTTGATCAACTCATCACATGACTGATCGGCTCACCATCAGGCCGGTCGACTGGGTGCCACCAGCCGATCGGTTGGCTCCTCCAACCGATCAGTTCACCTGGTCGTCGTACATCTCATCATGGCCGCCACCCGCTCGTCTCGCTCCTCGAACCGGTCATCAACTGATCGGCTCACTCCTTGAACCGATCGTCTCAAATGTCAACTGATCGGTTCAAGCCTTGAACCGATCGTCTCAGCTGTCGTCAGGATGTCCTCCATTCTTTGACATAACAGGAAATAAAATTCTATCCTATTTTACATTGTAAAAAGAGAAACCTCGAGTTACATTCGAGGGGAGCAAAGGTAGGAAAGAAATCTCAAATTATTTCGAGTTACATCAGGAATAGGAGAAGGAAGATCGATGCCCAGACCGAGATGCAAGCAACCATATACAACCATACACAGATAGGGTTTATTGGCAATAACCACGCTATACATCCACCACAAAACTCGTTTAAGGGCGACACATATCGAGTGCATTAATATTACATATCATATATGTATATTGGGATTTGTAGATTTAGGATTGGAAATGCATAAAGCCAATTTTATTTGCATCGTATGCAATAAATAAAGGCGACAAACCAAAATCGATAATATTGATAATCCTAAAGTATAAAGCAGTTGACGTGGCTCTGATACCACTGTTGGGTTTTAGAGGAGGTAGCGGAAACAATTTTCTTTCTTCTCCACAAACCCAGAACAAGGAAACGCGTCAACGTCTATACAATAGGAAAGGATGGTTTGTGGAATCATACCTTGTCCCGAGGCTTGCTCAGTGACAATACCTCATGGCTTGCACGGTCTTCACCTCCGGTCTTGGATGGTGTCTGTGCAGCTCCTGGTCGCACCGGGACTGATGACTCCTGGTCTCACCAGGACTGTCGGGATTGACAGCTGTCCTCCGAGCGGCAGAAATCTTCTGCCTCTAAAGTAGTCCACACAGACCACCTGGAACTCCAATCTCCTTGTCCCACAAGGAATTGGAAGGATTCACACCCTCCTGTCGGCGTACTAGTCACCGACACACTCTCCTGCCACCAGTCGCTTTCTGCCGTTGTCTTTCCATTGCTGTGCCTCCCTTATCGGGTAGCACTTGGTCGGGCTCTCTCGGTTACCAAAAACCAGAGAGAATGACAACTTTACATAGCAACTGGTTGCACTAAGTTGTTCTTTGACAAGCCCACAATACCCCTATATATAGGAGGGTCATGGGACATGGTTCTCTATCCCGGGCAATGCAGGACTAAAGCGGGAGTAGAAGAGTTCGAGATTTTCCACAAAAACAACCAACTGCGTAACCTGAACCGATCATTTCATTACGAAAACAGTCGGTTGGGGACCTGAACCGGTCGGTTGACACCTCAACCGATCGGTTGGGAACCATGAAACAGTCGGTTTAGTTCTGAACCAGTCAGTTCGTGGTCCTGGTCAGTTCTCGATTGACTTTTCCTCTTTTGTTTCTAATTGGTACCTAATACCAATCCTTGTTCCAATCATATTGGGCAAGTGAAACGAAAAGCAATTTCTCACCAACCTGACTTTCCCAACTTGATCGGTTGGACCAGTTGAACCGATCGTTTCAACACTTGAACCGATCGGTTCACCCTATCCATGAGCCGATCGACTCACCACCTGAGCCGATCAGTTCACCAAGCTCAGCCGATCGGTTCATCACATGAGCTGATCGGTTGGGAGTGCAGATTGTGCAGAATCAGTCAATTGCAGTTTCAATCAATCTGATACTCCAATCATTCAGTCCAACACCTTGAACATTATGATACTGAGCTATCAATTGATTGAGTGTTTAATTGAACTACTAAACTCATTTAGTAATCAATCTAAGCATTGTTTGTGGACAAAACTCCTCTTCCAGGTTAAATCCTATGTGTGTGACCCTGTAGGTCCATTTCACGTTGGCAGTGAAAGTCCGTAACACTTATGACTTCACAAGCAAAGAGCGGTGCCTAGTCACACATCAGTGCTACCCAAGTGAAATAGAAAGTTGGAGAACAACTTTCAATCCTACAATCCGTGAATGGTGTTATAGTGAATGTATAATTCCTTTGTCACTGATATCCCGAATGAACTCGAGGCATGGAACGGTCATCCTGTCAACGTTCATTCGCTTTCTTGATCTCATAGTAGATTGGAAGAGATATGTATGACATCAATATCACATACTGATTCACACATGCGTGCACGCCTTTCTCAATCCTGCTCATCAAGTGGCCATGGATATCAAGCTCCCTCAGGAGGGACAAATCCCATATCTATCACTCACCCCTCAAAATCCCCATGTGTCAAAGCCACCCAATCATCACCTTTATAACAACCCATGTTTTAGGACTGCGTTTGATGATGTCAAAGTGTGCCCAACGACATGTGTTGAGTGTAGTGATTTTAGGTCAAAGAATCGCACTCACCACCATCACTGTGAGTACTGACTGTGACTACCATGTGATGGTTCCATGTGTCAAACTCACGGTGGGTTTGTCCAGTACACTTGTTCTCTAACAAGTACCTATGTGTTTGGTTTGATATCTTTATTTCATGACTAATGAGATTCTGTCATCAACCAACACCACAATCTAGTCTTGTGTGTCATTGCTGTCTATCTACCTTCCACAATGACATTCGACTAGGGACATAACAAGAATGTACAAACTCTTAGCATCCATATGATCTCATCGTTTAGGTCTTGAACCTAAAGGCATATGTCATGGAGTACTATCATTCTCTAGACGTTCAATCTATTCTATCACTATCTCATATGACTAAACCAGAAAGAATTGGAAGCTTGCCTTTGATGTTTATCAAATCAATCTTAATGTATCCCACCAATCATCCCATGATTGGCTCTCAGGGCATACATACCAGCAATAGGTCGGGATGCTCCATGGCATCCCTGCAATATAGAAAACCCTAACCTATCAAGGAGGTACATGACCATGTTATGGAAGAAAGGATGAGGGGTGAGGCATCCTACAAGAAAGATGAAGCCTACCCCCAATATATACTAACTTCATAAAATCTTTCCTTTATACTTGTATATACTTATTCCTCCTCCTTTATCATTTCCTTCCTTCTCTTTACCTTAATGTTTAAAAAGCGAGGTGATTTTAATATCATCATATTCCAAAACACACCATAATCACCTTTCCTTTAGTGTTAAAAATATGTCTCTTCTATTCAACAATTGGTCTTCAATTCACATTAGATAAAGGCAAGACTTCATGTTTAGAAAGTAATTGAATATATCCTCTTTATTTTCTCTTACTTTCCCTTACTTTCCAATATATGGAAATTCTTGTCTTTTATTCTAATTAAACCAAAAATCATGCAATGACACTACCTATTAGGACTTGGATTTGGCAACCAAAAATTCATTAAGGAATGCACATAACTTTATGGCACACATTGGATAATTGGTCATTAATCTTTTTAAGAAACACTTATAATTTGAGGATCTAGATAGTTTCTTTTATCTCTCTTTGATATATTTTCCTAAATCAATTATCCTTACTTCATTGAACTAATGATACCTTTTCCAATCTATAACTGTAAGTTGGGATTTATAGGGATGTCTTCCTCATACAAAACCTGCTATTTTAAACATTATTTAAAACAATACCATTATCCCACAGAATATTCTCCCAATTTCTAGAATCTCCTATTTCCATTATTATTTTCTAGTATACCAAAAGTTAGATTAAAATAACAGTAATTGATGTTTTGAAACATGTGTTGCCTAACTAGCTAGATAATTACCCTTTTAATTATCTAAAACACCACACATCTTATTTTCTTTTGGAAACTTGCATATTATCTTATAGTTCTATTATCCAATAATTCACAAAGCCATTTAATTTATTTGTGCACAAAAATTCTTATTCCTTTGTCTTGTGCACCAAGGACATATTTAAAACACAAATAGTCTTATAAGTAACATTATCATTCTATAAATAATATCATTGGAGCATTTACTTATCAATTCATGGGTTATGTTTATATAATATTTTGACCAAATTGAGGATATTACAATAATACTGGCATAGAGAGATTCCTACTATGAAATACATAGACATCGATAAAAGTACTTGTGTTGAATAATAAATTACCGACGATGTAGATGTTAATGGACCGATTCTGATAGATGTGGTTGAGGTGATTCTAGATAGTTGTGGAGGAAATCATACTATTGCACCTTCCTTATTTATAAGCATTGTGCATGATGTTCAAAGTCTATTATGCTTAGGTTGTACTAAGTTTATGAAGCTAAGTGCTATGTTGAGATAGCATACTTTAAACGCTAAAAATAGATGAATTGACAAAAGCTTCACATCTTTGTTGAAATAAATTCTTCCTGAAGGCAACGAGCTTCCAATCTCAACATATGATATAAAGAAAATGTTGTGCCCAATAGGTATGAAGGCTAAGAAGATACATGCATGCCTGAATGACTGTGTGTTATATTAAAAGGACTGTATGGATTTGAAAGTGTGTCTAAATGTGGGACATCAAGTTACAAAATGACAACTTCAGGTAAGTCCAAAACTAGAACTCCTACTAAGGTGATGTGGTATCTACCTATAATACCACCGTTTCAGTGTTTTTTTTTTACAATACCATGGATGGAAACAATTTATCTTGGCATGTAGATGGAAAGAGAAACAATGATGGGATCATACATCTATGTTTGATTCCCCACAATGAAAGAAAATTGATTTACTGTACCCTGAATTTTGTGAAGAAGTCATGAATCTAAGACTTGGACTTCACACTTATGGGACGAATCCATAAAACACTGTATGTGAGGAGAATTTTGCCAACATAGAATTTGGCCAATTATGATAGTTATATATAGTCTTCCTCCCTGATTGTGTATGAAAAATAATTATGCCATGATGTCCTTGTTAATATCAGGCCCCAAACAACCATGCAATGATATTGATATTTTTCTTGAACATCTGATTGATGACTTTTAGAAACTTTAGAGAGAAGGTGTGATGACATATGATGCTTCATGCAGAATGACATTTTCTTTTGCATGCTAGGTTGTTTTGCACTATTAATTCTAGCATATGGGAATTTGTCTGGATACAACATAAAAGGATCCAAAGT
Source organism: Alisma plantago-aquatica (assembly GCA_963693085.1). Classification (NCBI taxonomy): domain Eukaryota; kingdom Viridiplantae; phylum Streptophyta; class Magnoliopsida; order Alismatales; family Alismataceae; genus Alisma; species Alisma plantago-aquatica. Next base: position 24,977,379 of record OY856412.1, on the reverse strand, counting down.
ATGCCCTATATGTGAGGAGAACACCTATTTAATATGACTAGAACATGGTGACAACACTGTATATCTTGGCCATCGAAGATTTCCTCCAAGAGTGTATCCTTACTAAAGGTTGCACAAAGCATCCAATGACTCAAATGAGGAACATAATGCCCCTAAACCTATATCAGGGGAGGACGCTTATGAAAGAGTAAAAGACTTTGTCAACACATTTGGTAAGAGATCACAATGTATTCTTACAAAAAATGACAAATATTTATTCAAGAAGAGGTCAATATTTTGGGATCTTCCTTGTTGAAGTTCTTTGGCAATTAGGCATTGTATCAATGTCATGCATGTTGAGAAAAATATATGTGATAGCATCATTGGTACTCTATTTAACATAACAAATAAGAGTAAAGATGGCATCAAATCCAGAATGGACCTACATTGGATAGGAATACGGAAAGAATTAACAACATAAGTTGGCAATGAATCAAAAACATATTTACCTCCTTGTTACATGCATTCTAGATAGAAGAAGAGAGATTTTTAGGAGTGTTTGCTTAATGTTAGGTACCCCATGAATATTCTTCCAATATCTGTAGATTAGTATCAATGAAGGGTATGAAGTTGATAGGTCTTAAATCTCAAGATTTGCACACTCTAACACATCAATTTTTGCCCGTGACTATTCTATCTATACTGCTAAAGCACCTAAGGTTTGTAACCAAATTATATGTACCCTTTTGAATGTTACATGTGTGTTTTTGATCGACAAAACCGTTGTTAGCCTAGAGGGAGTATTATTGAGGGTTATGTTGCTACTAAGATTATGGACTTTTTCAATGACTTTCTATGTTGTAATGAAGTTTATGCCAATGAATATAATATTGACACTTATTTTAGAAACAGACTTTACGGGTGCAAGTTAGAGTAATTAGTTGTGAGCTACAGAACAAGCACACTTGTATGTTTTCTATAACATCGGAAAAGTGGGTATTTATATAAAAGAACATACCATTTCTATCAAGACAAAATATTCTTGAGCCAATTAATTTGGCTTGCTAGAGAGCATAATTGGTCATTTATTAGGCGGTTTAAAGTTAAAGTCTTTCATCAACTATCTCAGACACCAAATAATGTTGCCAAAAATATCAAATGGCTCTCCTTTAAACCAAAAATGAATATTATGTCTCACAAAGGGTTTGACATAAATTGATTTTTTTATTACACGAAACATCAAGATTATAAGAGTGTCATCCAAAATAGTGGGGTCACACTTTAAGCATCTTCATTGTATATTTATAGTGTGAAGGATAAAAGCCCATGTGAAGATAAGTCTTATTATGGTTTCATTGAAGACATATGAGAGGTTGACTACACATATTTAAGAGTTGTAGTCTTTGAGTGTAATCGGGTTGACAACAATAAAGGAGTTGTAGTGCATGAATTGGATTTCACATTAATGAATTTTGAAAATATTGGTGAAAAAGGTGAAGCATTCATAATGGAATCATAGGTGAAGCAAGTATTCTATATCGATGATCCCAAAAATGAAAAATGCTTTGTCATTCTCCATAGAAAAAGACAGTTCATTGTAGATCCTATATATGAATAAGAGTTCTATGTTCAGAATGATGACTCGAGTCCATTGTCTTGCCAAGTGTAAATATTGAAGCTAAAACTTGCTTATTTATGTGTGGATATCATGTTGAAGGAATATTAATTGATTAAAGACATAAAATAAGAAATCCTTATTTGATATATTGAACCAATTGCAATGCACCCTCTTTTAAGGACAAGGGAGTAAGAGAGAAACATAACTACGTAATAGGGGATAAAAGAAAAGTTAAAGACACGACAAGTCTAATGCATAATAAAATACACAACACAAGATAACACATAACACATATATACTAATAAAAGATCTAACAAATACTAGATGCATACATTTTGCTTTCTCTATTACAATTATATATGTTTCGTATGTTACATATACATTTTACATACTTTATTACAATTATATATGTTTTGTATGCTACATGTGCATTTTACATTCTTTACCACTTATATTTCATTCTTTGACTATTTTTAATATGATATTTTCTAGATAACGTTTGACCGTGAGGATGAGAACCATGATGATGCACACCATGATGATGAGTCTGATGTAAGTTGTATTATTTTATTACATAGATGTGCATTTCATATTCTCTATAATAGTTATAGAAGTTACATTTTTTGTGAGTAATATGTGTTTCTTGATAGTTTCAGGATGAGAAGCCTAAGGATGTGCATCTTGAGGATCCTGTTGGGTTTGTTGAGGAGCAATGTGATCATGTACGTAAAATAGACATCATTTTGATGAAGCGAAAAGGGAAAAAGGTCGAAAGATAACCATTAAAATTTATGAAACATGAAATCCTATTGGGGAGAATCATAATTCTTTCAGGCAATATATAAGGTTTTTTACTATGAATATAAAAATAGAATCTTAGAATAAACTTGATCTTTCCACAAAAGACTTTGTTTGGTAGTACATAGATGTGAGAGATTCTATTTTTAAAAGATATATATAATTCTTTTTTTTTAAAAATATGCCATTAAGTATATGATTTTTTATAGAGCATCTTTGACCTTGATGAAAAACTATGTTGTAACAAGGTGATGCGACTCTATGGGAGGATATTGAGGAATTATAGGATCTTACAAGAAATACATGATGAGTGACAAGAAGCATATGTCCTCCACCGAGCAATGGTCCTATCTTGACCTAAAGGTCTGGGAAGAGTTTGTTGCTGCAAGACAAATTGATAAAATTAAAGGTAATATGCCTCATCCTTAAAAATGCATTCTCATGATCGATCATTTGAATTTCAATGTATTAATTAACATATATTTTGGATTAACCAGGCTTTACATGATGCTTAAAAATAAAGGCATACAAAGAATGTGCACGACTAAAATTTGGGTCTAGGTGACTACATAAGGCGTCACCAAAAGATACTAGAAGCATATTCTTTTATGAAGCCTGCTCCTAGGTTTGCCAAGTCTTCTACTACTCCTGCACCTTTACTTCGCAATGAGGAGTGGATAGGTGAAATGACAAGACACTATGGAGTAATATCTAACTGGGAACCACTGAGCTGGATGCAAAATGCTTAAAATTCAACTCTCAGAGTGCATGCTCATTTTTGACCTTGATGCTATGTTTTACGGAACAATTACTATTCATGATGATTAGAGAGAGATTTACGAGCAATGAAAAGAAAGAAAGTTCATCCCTAAGGGATAAAGGGATGTTTTGAAAGTTTCTTTGGATACTTCAAATCATCGTAGACATGTTTGGACCGCTAGAACTGGTGTCAATAGAAGGTTTTTTTATGGCACATTAGAGAAAAAGTGCAAAAATTTGTCAATAAAGGAGGATTCTCACAAGAGCAGGTACTTGGTATGATTTCAAAGGAAATAAGGGAATCAATGAGATAGTTTAAGGCTTCTCAGTCTCAACCTCCTCATCCAGTAACTCATCCACACCACTCTTCTTATGAGGTGGACCCTGCTTAGAAAGTGGTGGTTAGGAATAATCCCATAGAACTGACATGCATGCACGATGTAAGTTTTTTTGTGTGATGTAATAGTCTTTCAAGTAAATTTATAATATTTTTTGTTTAGGTATATATAACACTATATACAAAGTTGTAGGTATTGAGGCCATGTTGTCTTGCATTACTACAACCTATATTCAAAGTCATTGCACTGGGCGTAGCTTTCTCACCCCTTCCAGGTGACACGATTCATGGTGCTCCATTACCTGACAATATGGTTTGTGTGATTATCAGGCTTGTATATCCACCTTAGAAACATACATTACTTCCATATGCCACCCTGATCATGACACGACAGGGGATGCAAATGTTGACGTGGTTGTGTGGCCCAAAGCTGGAGTTTTTTTTAGAAAAATGTTTGATAAATTTATATTGAATTTGTATTTGTTGTTCTTTTGTAGTTGTGTATATAATTGTCAAATGATATGAGAGTACATGAAGATCATAGTACCTAAGAATCCCCCTACAATTACTCCTCCAGTTCCTCCTTAACTACCTACTTGGATTACAAATGACCTATTCGAATCACTAGGGGATTGGCACTATGATGGCACAATTCAAATGAAGAATCATCTTTGATGGTCTGTATCTATGAGGACATTTTTTTGTCTAGATCCTGATACTAAAGTATTCTTGACAGATATTGTGGAGATGTTTAATTATAATTGATTGAATACAACCATGATTGAACTCTGGATATGGTGAGATCTTGTAGCTAAATTCCTCATTCTATATATGTGAAATATATGTTTGAATTATTTTCTTATATACTAACCCATACATATATGTTTTGCAACTAGTTATATACGGTGTTTGGAAAGTTCACATTAACCATGTGTCATTTCTAGTCCCATCATTGTTTGGACATGTATATAAAGACCCAACATATGTGAGTAGTTACTGATGTACCGCATTTAAATACCTTGGCACTGTGGGAAATAGTGTGATTATAGCTCTTTCCAAAATTGGGTAAGTTTTGGGCACTTTGCTTATAATTTTAACTTATGAATTACATTTTATTATGGGATTTGAAATTTCTTTTCTTTTCCTTCTTTCCACTCAGTCATAAACATTAAAACTTGTTGATAATTGTCTCGGAGGTGCTATCTCTGTGTCATCTAGATCATTTGGATAGTAAAATAGGGAGTGGGGGACCTAATGAACATGGAATTAGTAGTGTAAGTAAATTTTTTTATCTGTCAACATATAGTGTTGTTGCATCATTACATGAATATTTCCCAATTGTATTAAATGTATTACTTTAACTTATAAGGGTATAAAGAATTAAAAAGGCCCGAGGAAAGGTAGATAACAAATATGAAATTATTAAATTGGAAGAATATAAAGGCAATTTTTTTTGACTCCAGTGCATATATATGTCAATGATACTTGCTTTTACTTATAAACCATACACATAAATATAAATTTATAATTCTCTATAGAAAATAATAATTTGGCACACAAATACTACGTTATGCGGTATATGGACCTGATTGTCAGACATGCATCCATTGTATACAAAAGGTAATATATATAGTCTTGATCATCATAAGTAAATAGTCTCATTCGATACCATATAAAAATCATACCAAACTTTGAAATTATGTCATGCTCCTTTGCATCTGTTTGACATAACATGACCCTATACAAAAGAAGAACTGGATGAGATACAAGAAGTACAAAAAGAGTCCTTAATTAAGGAAGCCAACTTTGCATTTGACTAAAATCAAATATGAGTTTTTTAAACTTTAATGTTATTATTTATGAATACTTGTGTTGCTTATGACTTTTTACAACTTCAAATTTGGTGCAAGTGAATTTTTGGCACATATGTGAATGATGTGTGTGTATATATACATGTATGTGAATGAATATGAAGAGGAAGGAATATAATGAGAATTGCATTTGTACATGTAATGAGAATGGAATTGGAGAATGGAGTCAGAAAATGGAATTACATGTGCATTTTCTAAATTTTGCATGTGATTGAGAAATAAATGAGAATGTAGTCAATTGTTTATGAGATTGGAAATGCATGTGTTTGAATAAATTGTGTGGACGTGGACTATTTGTATGTGTTTGTTATTACATGTTTTGCAAGTATGTTGACCTGTTGTTAAGCCGAATACATGATGAAACCTATAATTCTAATAAACTAAAAGTTTTATATCATACTAAATAGAAGGACGATATGTCTGCATACCTACTATTAAAAAACATACCTATGGTATCACTTGTTATAAAAAAACTGACATTATAGGTCTGCATAATTGGTTTTGCATAGAAAACCGATGACACGACTATTCTAAAATGACATGCCACCCAACATGATCATGCTACCCAACCCACAACACCACCATGTTACCCAACACAGATGTGTGGTATCACTTACTATTATCAATCCTTCTAATAAAAACCAGCAATACAACAAGGCAGACATGCAATAAAAAGATTATACATATGATGTCAGTTTCTATACATAAACCGTTGACTGTGCTACAATCCGAAGCATTGGTTTCATTTCTTAGATATGACAACACAAAGCTTTAGTGCCAATTCCTTTGTGTTGGATCAATGACTATAATCCCAGAACAATCTTATTACTGTTATGATGTAGCTCTATGTCATCAATTTCTATTTTATAACAACCAAAATTAGCTATGTGTCGTCAGTTTTAACTTACCCTAAAAATTGATGCAGAAGGTCTTAGCTATAGAATCATACACTTATGTGTATATAACCCTGACGCTATATGTGGTATTTGTACTAGTGAAATTACTAGGGGTGTATCAATGGTCGAGACTGTTTGCTACTTTCTTCAGATGGCCGGGCATAGAAATACTAAACATGCTTTAGCAGAGTACTACATCCACTAGGGTGAGACAATAAGCAAAAAAAAAATCAATGGGGCTTTGGATTCAATTTGTGAGTTGGGTCATGAGTATGTCGTCATGTCTACCATGTCGACAAAGACACACCATCGGGCCACGAACAACCTAAGGTTCAACCTATACTTTGAGGTACCAATTAACATGTTGTCGTGATGTTTCTTACCGTATCGATATTTGTTAATGAATTCTTGTACTGCCTTGTTTTAGGATGCTATTAAGGCACTTGACAGGACATACATTCCTATGTTGGTTGAAAGAGAAAAGTAGAATCATTATTTCAACATGAAAGGGTTTGTCTAAATGAACGTCATGGGTTCTATAATCTTTGACATAGAATTTACGTACACTCTTACAGGGTGGGAGGGTTTCACAACATACACGAGGGTCTCCAATCAGTGAGTATGGCTGGGGGTTTGAATATCCCGCCTTATAAGTATTACCAAGTGGATCCAGGATAGACTATCATCCCTAAAATTATTTTCCCCATTTCTCAATATACATTATCACTTGGGTGAGTTCAGAGGTGACAATGGACAATCACACAACAACAGGAAGGAGTTGTTCAACCACCAACATGCACAATTAAGAAAAGTTGTTGAGAGAGCATTCAATGTATTGAATAAGAGGTTTACTTATCTTCAAAAATACATAGTATACCCCATGCATATATAATACCATATAATAGTAGTATGATGTATCCTATACAACTTCATATTACGCCAATGGAATGCTGATGTTATGATGGAGGATGTCAAGGGGGACAATTATGCTACTGTAGGCTCAAACAATGGAGCAGAGTTGAACTCCCTCCACCAAACTATCCAAGTTGATGTACAAATAGGTGATATACTATGTGAGGGAATAGCCTATCTTCTTTGGGATACACTTTGACTTTGATTTTTGGTTTGACCATATACGTACTAGAGATCGGTACAAGTCACATAGCTAATTCCTATATATTACATGCTATCAAAGAACATAACATTTTCTCCATGCGCTACATCAAATGTAAATAAAACTTTTTCAAGGAAAGTTTCTATGTTAGTTATATATGTGGTTGAAGTAAATTCATGATATGATTTGTGTTATATTTAGATTTTTCTGCAATGGACAATAAAATGCCAAATGCCCTCGTATCCTTGTGAACTCTCATACACTGTGTGAATTTATATGCTCGTCACCAATGTGGCTAATGGTTGATTTGAATACAACAATACCCATAGGCTGTATTACATATGCAGGAGGGGTATGGTTAAAACTTAATATCATATGATATAGCCTACACACTGAGTTCAACAAAATGTGAGTACTATAACTACAATTAAGGATGCAATGATAACACAACTTGCTTTTATATGCAACAAATACAAGAAATGGTCTACTATTTGGGACTTTGTACGCTCCACAAGATTAGAAACTAATAGGATAATATTAGAAATAAGAATCCTTGAAGGAGAAGAGACTATCTTCATAAATGACTGCACCTCCAGACAGATAGTAGTTCCTTGACAGATGAGAACATATGTCATACACCATGATTGTAATGTACTTTATTATTATTGAAAAATAACATCATTTGTATAGTTTTAATTACTTTTTTTATTAAATGCATAAATTGGTAATCTATGGAGGATGAGAAACACATTACATTATTCATGAAGTTTTCTGTATCAGATATCAATGGATACTTCACAAGTGTAAGGTTTATGTGTGGTAATGTTGCCACATTGTGTATGAACAATGAGGATGTAGGGTTGTATGACTTCAATATCCTCAGTGAAAGACCAGAGGAAATGTTTTATATTTATTAGGCAAGACAACTTCTCTTATACAACCACAAATATATAAATGTAGTAATATGTTGATTATGTGTTCTTCATCAGTAACCAAATTAGATACATCATAGGGTAAAGACCAGTGTCAATATTTTCAATGGGTAATCGATCTCCCCCCAACAATGTAGTTGCTATAAGATGAGATTAAGTATTTGAATGACAAATGTAAGACAATATTAGGCCAGGTAAAGAACTTGAAGGACTTCATTGAAATCCATATGGACGTTGAAGATGCTTACCAATCATATCCATATCAGTATGATGAAGTTTACGCCAAAGGGAATAAGTTGGAGCATACAAATCACCTTTTTGAGACTCCTTCACATCTGATGAAGTCATAGGCCAAGTGTATTTATTTAAATGGACACAATTTAGATTGTACAAATGGTTTATGTATTTTTAGTTATCTAGATTATATTTTAACTTGGCTGCATATTATGTCTGCATATTGAAATTTACATATTATTTATTCGTGTTGTATAATACACCCCCATAATTGTACTGTATTACAGTGGTATTGGTGATATGGCTTCTCCAAATAGGAGCCCCTATGTTCTATGGTCCAGGGAGGCCAATAGGCTCTACTTTATGCATTGAGATGTAAATATGACGTAGGTAGTGTATGGATCAGAATTTTACTCTGGAGGCCTGGAGATAGATGTTGCATGATTGGCAAAACATAATGGGGAGGTATGATGTGAAATTAGAGTAGATCAAAACCCAATGGAAGATCCTCAAAGGAGATTTGATTAGATAAAATTGCTTCTTGCTGGGACATGTTTTCACACAATGTCTTGACCAATCCTTACACTTACCCACTAAGCCTACAACAACAACCTCACCAAATAGGAAACTCTCAACCAAATGCAACAATTACTAACATTGGAGTTACTACACAAAACAACACTAACATTGTTGGAAGCATTGACGGTTAAGGCAATTAATGAATGTTCCCTGAATCCCTACTTAATAAATGTTGTACTAAATACTTTGCACAACAACATTATGTCATACTTTGTGATGCTTCTTATGACGCCCATTGTCACACAAAGTGAGATTACTCAAAACAAAACCATGGAAGAGATATTAACAAACATATTAACAAAAAATACTAAAAAATTAAAACCTTTTTCTTAAAACAACCATATAGTAAGAACCTTTACACATGAGTACTTTCATGCCTCAAAGCATTCCCAAGGCAAGCTGTCAACCTATAACGAAAGCACTATTCCAGAACATATATACATGATTCCATCATATCTGATATACAAAAATCACATAAAGATAGGACGTCTGCAAAACATATATAAAACTTCCCAAAGACCCGAGTGTACAGGGACAACTCTAGGATTCTACCAACAAATGACATCCAACAACACTTCCAACCTTATAAGCTACTGTTCCTCTGGCTATTGCTCAAACTCCTCTGCACGATCTTTACCTCCTCGTGACCATCCACCTAAAAAGGTGTATAACCAACGGGGTGAGACACATAGTCCCAACGAGAGATATAACTCTTCACCAACTCTATTATTATCACAGATAAGATAAACTGAGTAGAAATATAAATAAAATTAGAATACAATAGGAAAATATTATTAACATGAAGGGAAATTACTGTTAAATTAAGAAATATCTTAATAATTAAAAAGAATGTGAAGAACATGTATATTTTCTATCAACAACATTGTATAATGATCAAGCAAGGCCTCAACCAATGTTTTCATATTTGATCCTATACAATTATACTACACGTCTAATTACATATTCATTATTCCCTAAGGATTTAAATTATACCATTCAAATCCAACCAACCACTATATGTATATAGTCAAAATCGGTACCATACCAGGTCTAATGGAAGAGCCAGTATCCACAAAATCATCCCCTCGGTCAGCACGAGGACATTGGCAGTGACATCATTAGTTAGACTGCTAACAATGGCTTATAGTCCAACTGTACATATCTAGCCTGCCTTGGTACATGTCACAGTGCTAGTGAGTTACGAATGTAGTCCCACTCTTTACTAGGATATGACCGCATCCATTCCTGTATCTCAAATTGAGCTACAACCACAGTTGTAGTCATTATTGGGGTATGACCGCAACCAATCCCATTCATATACATTCAGGACGCAAGGAGATGCCTCAACTTGCACCCCACATATTCAACAATATGTGCTCCGAGTTAAACTAATTTCACCATTCAACAAGTGTTGACACTGAATGGATCTATGGCACATGGTAAACTACACTATTACATTTCACTTAATTAATTAGATCAATTCATACATCTTTAAACATCAACCAAGTTGCAACTTAGAACCTTTAAATAAGATCTATATAAAGAGGGCATGACTCATCACCAGAACATATTGAATCACATTAAGTGTGATCTCATCACATCATGCCTCTTTATGATTATTATTCATTAATGTCCATCATAAGGACCACATGTCCATCACAAGGAGCAATGTCCATCACATCATAACCACCATAGCTCATACCTGGATATGTACATCAATCAATATCACCTGCATGGTTAGAAGCTGATAACAAGAAGGAAAAGCATCATCATCTCACAGAACTCATACCATACATTTTATGGAAATTAGGGTTTCACTTCTCCTGATTAGGGTTTACAAGGTCGGATCACCAACCACCCTTAGGTTATCACTTCCTTCATCTTTATGAAGTATATTTAGAAGATGTGGAAACATATTTCTATCATTATTATGGAACATGCAAATAGAGAGAGTTAGCTCTCAACACCATACACATGATTACACCATAAGGTACGACATAGCACCATGTATCCCTAGCATCGACAAGATGTATCACTACACATCACATATGATATCAATTAGAGTTAGGGTATCAACCACCACATTAAGGTAGGGTATCGGTTTATCATCACTAGGTGTTAGGCTCATCACCTCAATGAGAGGGTGTCAGCCAAGGCACAACAAAGGATATCAGTCTAGAGGTGTATGAGAAAGTGTATCGGTCATACCATCTCATAAGGTATCAGCCTCAACATCTATTAGGGTATCATACCCACCTTTAACTAGGGTATCAACCTACCCACTCAACTATGGTATCGACCTACCCACTCAACTAGGGTATCGACCTACCCACTCAACTAGGGCATCGACCTATGTGCCTTTTTGTGTATTGTCCACATAGATCTCTATATGATATCAGCCATTAGGGTTTGGTTGTATCGGTTGAACCACAAGGGAGATGTTTCCCTCATCAACTCTAGTTGTATCAGGTTAGGGTGTATCAGCTTGCACGGCTGTCGGATTAGGGTTACCCATGTCAACTTCCATACTCAACTAAAAGCATGGAGATTCAACACTCTTCTTCACTAGTCACCACTATATCATGACAAGCCAACATCATAAGAGGTATATTGGTTTACACAAGAGAATATCAGTCTAGCATATCGGTTTAGCATATCGGTCTAGCATATCAGTTTAGCATATCAGTTTACATGTATACCAGATTAGTCATCTTCTACCTCAAGATGACATTATTAACAAGGCAAAGGAAAAGTGCAACTTAACAAAGTTTTATTATCAAAACCATACACAAGGATACAAAATAAAGCTACTATAAAGCAAGATATAATGAGCTAAAGATAACTAAAAAGGTAACAAGTAGAAAGGTGATAATAACAAATTAGGTTTGGAGTTATATAACCCACCTCAAGAACAACCACCAATCTTTAACTCCAAGGTCAAGCTCCAAGCTCGCAAACTCAAGGTAGAAGAAGGTCCTCCAAGCATTTCACCTCCAAGAAGGAATATAGAATCGAGGTTAAGGGAGAGCAAAAGAGAGGAAAGAAGATACCAAGGTCCATGGTCGAGAAGAAGAAAGAAGGAGAGAAGGAAAGCTAGAAAACCATGGCTTACCAAGGAAGAAGATGAAAGAGAGAACCACTAGCTTTGGCTCACCCACCAAGATCCAAGGGAGAGTGCTCTTCATGTTCAAGGTTGGAAACCAAGGAGAGAAAGCAAAGATCACCTAAAAGGGTTCTATTGCATGGGAAGAGAGGGGTATATATACATGGCCGATCAGAGAGAGAGAGAGAGCAAGGGGAAGGTGTTACCACCTTAGAACCCTAGAATACACATGTCCAAGAAGAAAGGACACATGTAATACCATGCAACAAGGTGATAGGATCTATGTCTTGCCCACTTGGTCACTAAGGAAGGTCAATGCTGATACACCCATCCACCCCCTTCACAAACTGATAGGGATGAAACCCTAGGTCACAAACTGATATAACACTCCTCTAGAGTCACCACAACCTGATATGGTGATCCTCAAGATGCCATCCAACCAATAGGATGTCCCTTAAGACACCCTCAACCGATACCAAGCCTCCTCAAGGCAACCACAACCCGATACAGGGTCTCACCAAGGCTCTCAAGCCTTAGAAAACACTCTTAAGAGAAAATCACACCTCAAACATGTGCCCAAAAAATCACCAAGGATGTCACCACTCAACCAAGGCCAAAACAAGGTTCCCAACACTTCCTCTCTCCTCTAGATGATGCCAAGAGAGAGAAGAAACACTCTAGAGGTGGCAGACTTGCACATCAACCCCTATTCTAGGTAAATTGCAAGTTTGCACCAAACCTCCCCACAAAGCACAAACATCAAGCAACAAGCTCAAACAAGGAGCACAACCCTACAACATTCCCTAATTACATCTTAGATGATTAAAGCAAGGAGTTAAGAAACATGCTTAAGAAAAACAAATAGGGTTATCCCAAAACATGGGTCAGGGTCCTTACACTTCTTTGATGAAATTTACTTCATAGTTGGTAAAATGTTTATAAATTTCTAAATGTAATTGTAGATAGTATCAATAACTATTGAACAATATTATGTTGATGCCAAACTTATTAGACACTAAAGTGTGATATCATTTTTGGTGCATTTAGGAAAACATGATATCAAAGTTGCAAATCTTTAGCCCCAAGAAGGGCATGGATACAATGACCCCTTCCCTATCCCGTTTTCAATCTACCGTTCCGCTTCAATGGGCAATATCTACATTTGGAATAGGTACACTTCGGATGACACCATGCTCTCATTTGTGCCCAACTAGTAGTTCTTTGACCCGATGAATGCACATGAACACAAGGACAATGTTGGTCATCCTATTGATCCGTTTCCCCTTAAGTTTGACTGGCCAAATAAACATTGAGGAAAAGGGTAAGAAGTGGTTGAAGGGCTCTTATGGGACGACCGCCACTAAGCGCTTAGGTACAAAGACTGGGATGACTACCCTACTACTTGGGGTTAGCGTAGACCACATCAACCACCACCCCTGGGTCAACATGGTGGTTGGTGGTCATTTCAAGTTGCTTTTTTCCTCTTTGTAGGGCCATGGTGAACCATACACTACTTTCCCTCCACCCGCTCTATCTTCCCTTTTCGACTGTTGTCCCTCCACCCAATCTATTTTTCCTTTTCACATTAGCATTCATATCGTTTCTATTTGTTTTCAGTTGTGTTGATGTCAAAATTAGAAGACAATATTATGTACTATTTAGGTTGCATTGCTTGGTTGTTATAATTATATTATAGTTAATATAAGTTATTTGCATTGCTTTTTGTCTATTTAGTAAATTACAAGTTGCTTGCATTATTTCTACTCCATCTAGTAAATTTAATTGTATCTTATGAACAATTTCAAACACTCATTTTTTTAAAATGCAAACATATTAATTGCGCACATCATTGTTTGTCAAACTATATTGTAACCGTTTCATGATAAAGTAAATTACTTTCCATGAGATGATAAATCAGATGCAACATTAGGTACACTATTAGAATGCTAGTTCTATGGAGGTCGAATGCGTGGCCATTCTTGACGCCACACTTGGTGTGATGCACTTTGTGAATTCCACTCACTAATAGGGAGGATTGATGTGTCCATGAACATGCTTAAAATGAGGTGAAAAATGTTGAAACATGTAAATGCAATTCCATGCACCTTCTGAACCAATTCCCACACTTACCCACTATGCCTACGACAATAACCTCACTAAAGTGGAAAATTCTCAACCAAATGCAACATTTGCCGTCGATGAAGTTACCATCAAACAACAGTGGTAGACAAGTGGCGTTGACAGAGAAGTCAATGAATGAATAAATGTCACATTAATAACTACCTTAATGATGTAGTGAAGACTATATAATTAATTTCGTAATTGGCTAAATGTTCTATGAATTTCTAGATTAATGTTATGTACTTCTATTAATAGTTTGACAACAACATTTGATGTCAATATCACTAGACACCAAAGTGTGATATCATTTTCTGTGTTTTTAACTTGCATTGTTCGTTTGTTATAATCAATATTAGAGAAAGAAGGAATGAGGTTAACATACTCTAAGCCTACACAATAACACAAGATTCATGTATTCCTCAGTCAACCACGTGTGTTACAACAAACAGATCGACACAACATAATTCCAATAGGACAATATGGTCATTTAATTAACAAAGCAATACATGTGTAAATTAAAAAGTGTATACGTCAACAAATATTATTGTAGTCGATATTCAAATAATAAGAGTCCAGATACTTTTGTTTTGATACCTAGAAATTTTCTACTGCACTGTTATATAGTATCAAATGCATTTAGATTATACTTTATACTATTTAAGCAGTTTCCAAATTACAAGGTAGAGAAGCAGACTAGATCTTGACTGTATTTTCAAACATAATCAGACTGCATCCGGATCATATGATCAGAATTATAATGAGTTGTCAAATAAAATCAGACTAGATCCAGATTAGACATATCCAGTTATTCTAATAACGTTGACTAATCCAGTTTGAACCAAACAGAGGCATGGTGTTTGGATGGAACTAGATCACGTGACAAAGGGGGATAGCCCACCCCACTTCATCCCTATTTCCCGGATTGTCTCTAACCATCCCATAGAGCAGCACAATCCCACAAGTGAATATTATGATGTTATAATATGAAAGATCTGAATCGTAAGATCTCCATACATAATTGGATCATCATTATCCGAAACAAGTCATATCACGGGAGTGGTCGATTTCAGATTCAATTTCTGTATCTATTTCAAAACCAGGCCCTAGACCGTTGTATTTCATATGCTGTGTTCTGGCCTTGCTAGCCTGTGGCCTGGCACGTCAGAGAAAAGGGAACCTAGATTTTAAATCACATACTGCTATTAGATCCGACCAATATATTATTGTAAATCAAACGTCTAGAGTACTTAACACAGATGTGCGGATTGCAGATGCCGCGTTCAAAGAGCTCTAATCCAGATGAGGCCTCAATGTTTCTGGTGTATAGTGTTCATTTTGCATTATTGGACAAGATGAGAACCTTAACAACCTTTCCAATTTGACTTGTGTCTGTCGTCTTAACTTTACACATTAGAGTGTTTGTAAATTAGATTCAGTGGAATCCAATTAATAACCTTTCCAACTCTTTTTACCTCAAACATCAAGTAAAATCAATTGCATCCAGATTTCTGAAGTCATTTGACTACATCTGAGTTGTTTGCTTTCTGAGTCTCATGATGGAATTGTTTCACCTTCAACCAAATAAGATTGCTACCTTTCCTTAAGGAGTTTGAACCTGCAACCTTGTACAAAAAGTTATGGAGCCATTCACATCAATAAAATTACTAGGTGAAATAACAAAAATCTTCTAAATTCATTGGAACACTTGCACCCTGCGATTGCACAGTTTGTTGTAAACATAACGTTGACTTGTGTCAGTCATCTTAACTTTACACATTAGAGTGTTTGTAAATTAGATTCAGTGGAATCCAATTAACAACCTTTCCAACTCTTTTTACCTCAAACATCAAGTAAAATCAATTGCATCCAGATTTCTGAAGTCATTTTACTACATCTGAGTTGTTTGCTTTCTGAGTCTCTTGATGGAGTTGTTTCACCTTCAACCAAATAAGATTGCTACCTTTCCTTAAGGAGTTTGAACCTGCAACCTTGTACAAAAAGTTACAGAGCCATCACATCAATAAAATTACTAGGTGAAATAACAAAAATCTTCTAAATTCATTGGAACACCTGCACCCTGCGATTGCACAGTTTGTTGTACCTTACGTTACCATCAGACACGAGTCCAATGGTTTCGAAGAAACTACGCTATGCCATGGCCCATGACACTATATGGGCTTTCTTGCGAACCTCACTGTCTTAATAGTACTGATTTCTGATGCGAATTGTCTGGTACTGGTATGGTGTAGCTAAAAATGACAGAAAAGATGTAGACATCTAGAGCTGCACTCAGGAAATCAGTGTGGCGCTATATCTCTTGGCCGGATGGGGGGTGTGGTTGGTGGAGCCGTTGGGTATGACATAACTTCCTATTGTGCTGTTCAAATCTATGAGTAGTCCAATTATGTATAACATTGACAAGCCAACCGCTTGCAAATAAAATGTACAGAAACACACTTTGTCTCTGTCATGTAGCTTACAACATAAAGTGTCGAAATGCAATAAACTCAAAGCTGCTATTTAACTTTTCCATCAAATCTTGTAATAGAATAATTGCCTATGTTGATGATGGCTTGTGGTGTGTGGATGAACCACACGGTGACATTTGGACTCTCTCAATAATCGGTGGTCGGCAGAAAAGTTCACTATTTATACTGTAAATTGCTATCCCAGCTCACAGTGCCTCTTATCACAATTAAGATTGGGAGTCTTATCAGTAACAATTATAATTGTGTGTCTTGTGACTAATATTCAATTTTTGTGGTGAGAACGTTCTGTCTTTGTAATATATCTCAAAATTCTCATGTGAACAATAACGACATGTTTGATAGGGTGTAGTCCGAACAACGTGTGAATTTGATGTTTTATTGCATTACACAACTACACCTGGCAACACCTAACAAAACTAATATGAAATTTGTGAACTTTTCGTCACAGAAATGTTTGTTATTCTCATTCTACTCCGACTGACTACAGAGTCAGTGGCAGTAAGGTCTGGGTGTTCGTCCCTAGAATGACACATAGTTTCACACAAGTAATATATACAAGAAGGCCATAACAAAAGTAAAAAGATAACAAGATACTAAACATGGTAAAAAAGATATGTACCCATTTCTATATCAAGAATGTCCATTGTATTTCATTTCAAAGCTTAGAGTTTTGAATGCAATAGACTTCATTTGACAACTAAAAATTTGATAAATAAAATATATGAATACAAATAAAATATATTAATGCTAAAGCATTAAGTACACTATAACACATTTTAAGACTATATAAAAGTTTCTTAGCTAGAAACATTGTAATAAACAATAAGTAAAAATAAGGCGAGAATACTTAATGATTTTTTTTATACAAAGAATGTTTTAGATTCCTTAATCCAATATATCAATGTGTGCCTCCTAAGGAAGGGTCCCTGAGGGACATCTAAGCCAAAGAAAAATATATATCCTATCTCAATGTGAGGGATTTCAAGACTTACATGTCATAAGTTAACTCTATTCATATAGGACCTCAAGGCCATCATCAAGAGATAACCCTCTTTCAACATGTCTTATGCCTTTATCCTAAAAATTTAGGTAACTACACACGAATATAAATGGATTTCTCTAAATTATGTTCAAGGTTTGTCAACCTAATATTATCAAACATGAATGTAATAACATAGGAACAATAGCTCAATCAAGTAATTATATAGCCAAGCATTCATATCAGCATACATATAAATAAACCAATATCATAGTAGCATCAAGAGATTAAGCGTACCTTATGAGAAGAGAACAACTTATGATTCTTGAGTAAAATTTCTAGAGAAGGCCCAACCCAAAGGGGGACCTATGACGTAATAAGACATAGAGTGTGGTCTTAGATCAATACCTTTAGTTAAGCTATGCATGTTTCATACCATGTGGATGTTCTCCTAATCCTAGCACTACTACAGAAACAACCTTTGGCGTCGGTTGTTTAACCCCCTTTGGCGTCGGTTTCTGACCGACGCCTATGTGGGCGCCGCTAAAGGTCGAACACTTCGGCGTCGGTTTTTAACCGACGCCTATTCAACTATAGGCGTCGGTCTTTTAGTAGATAACCGACGCCAAAAGGGTTCGCGCCACAGAAAACGGCGTCATCTAGGACACATTCGGCGTCAGTTATCTACTAAAAGACCGACGCAGAAAGTGTCCTAGATGACGCCGTTTTCTGTGGCGCGAATCCTTTTGGCGTCGGTTATCTACTAAAAGACCGACGCCTTTAGGTTAAATAGGCGTCGGTTTGACACGAACAACCGACGCCATTTCCTGTACGGCTGTGGCCACATTAGGCATCGGTGTTTTGCAACAACCCGACGCTGTAGGTCTTTGCTGACGGTTTTCTGTAAATAACCGACGCCTATATCTATTTTTTTTTATATCAGTTTGTAGGCCTGCTGTGGCTGGTCAGCAGGATGAGAACTTGCAGTTCAGTTTTCTGAACTGCAGATTTACGACATCTATTGATATCAGCCTACAAACAGGCCACAAACCTGCAAAATTCACAAAAAATAATTCACACAAGTAGATACATTCAGACATCAATTCAATTCTCACATTCACACATATAGAAACATTCAAATACATATATTAACATTCAGAAATATTCATTTACAAAGTATCATTCATTATCGCTATCAACATCCCAATTATATCTTACAGTTGCCACTGCTTGTATGGCTTTTGCCCATTCTTCTCTTATTTCATTTAATGCTTCCATCGTATATGGAGCATGTATATTTTTTAAGCGTTTACCTGTAGTGTTGTCAGTTTTAAACACCTGCAAAGAGAATGATGTATATATATAAGTAATAATATAAAAATAAGATTGATATATTTCATACTAACTAATGAGACTATATATAATACCTCATGTATGGTATCGATATCCAATGCGGCATATCGGATAATCATCTGCATAAATCGCATCACATAGTATGCGCATGCCCATCCATTGTCTTGTGTAGCGCACTATAAATTGAAACATACAAAATAATACAACTAAGCACAATTCACATAAATAATATATACATTGGAGTCGGGAACTTACTTGTACGTTCTGCCAATTTATTGGCTGGTTCTTTTTCCTTGGGACCGTTCCTCCAGCCTTTTTGAATGCATCTAAACCCCTACATGTTAATATAACACAGTAAATTGCATAAGTAAATAGTAATGTAATAAGAGATGTTAACATATACAAAAATAAAATATTTCTCACCAGAATAATGACATTCTCATTACGTGTCCAATTTTAGTGTTTAATGTACTTCCCGCGGGATCTAGATAATAAACAGTGAACGTCCCGGGGACAATAACCAGTAACTCCCAATGTTTACCGCTAGAGGTAAAAAGTTAACAAGTAATAACTCAAAATGCACAATAAAAATGGAATTTTCTTAAGTCCAAATTATAAATAAAGTAAACTTACTTGACATTGAATGGAGCTATTATTATCGTCTTCTTTTGCTGACCAAAAATTGTAAAAGCATCTATACAGTATTGTTGAACAGTATCAGGGTCTTTAGCTACCATACTAATCAATGATGGAATCAAAAATCCCACATGATCAAATGCAAATTGTTTGCAATGATCTTCGAATAAGTAGCTGCAAAACATGTATTATGTATGCATTAATATATAAGAAACCAGATCACCGGATCTTACACAAGGTATATGGATGTATAAACAAGATCTCACCTTATCCATGTCTCTATCATTGATGTATTCAGCCAATCATACATAAACAACTCAATAATATCTTGTATAAATAAAGAGCTATCGTATGATTGACCTGCATAATCTGCATCTAAAGAAACAATTATCGGGCAATGTATATTATGTGCCCGTAGCCAACATGCCATTCCCCTACAAGCAGGACCTAACGGGTATGTTAGGTCAGTTGGAACCCAAGTTGGTAATGCGGGAAGTGGAGGTGGAGGCCTAGGTGCTCCTGGTGTCTTCTTTTTAACCTGTATATATAATTTCAGATCAGTTGACATCATATATACACATTAACAGTCTAAATCAATGTAAATTTATCTTACAATTTCAGTAGTGTAGACGACATCTGCTTTGGGCCACAATATGACCCCGCCTTCTGCATCAGCAAGTGTATCAATATCCGGGTGGGGATATGGCAATGTAGCTTCTCTCCAATCAGGTAACACACGTATCGGGCTCACACGAACGTAGCCCTGTGGCATTGGAGTCCCGTGAAACATTGCCCCAGGAAGGGACGGGTAAGCCTGCGCCTCTGCAACAACGTAGTCTTGCATTCTTAAGCGGCATGGCTTCAATGCCTACAAATTTACGTAAAGAATATTATACATATATACATATCATCTTGAAAACATAACAACTTGAAAAGACTAACTACAATGTCATAAACAATACTTACAGCAGACGTGTTAGGCGGTGGGTCTACAGTATTACTTGTAGTCTGTACATCAGGAGAAAAGTGGGTCGCCATAGGCTGATTGGAAGCCTGAGATTCCTGCCACCGCATCAATTCTTCCTTGACCTTCTCAGCAACTACATCGTTGACCTTCTTAGCAACTATATCCTCGACTCTCTTATTCTCCTATACATGGATAAAATAAACATTAGCTTCTTATTATTGAATTTCCTTTTGCAGCAACATTCTAAAAAAAGTATAGGTTACCTCTTCTTGTGAAAGTCCCGCTCCGGGTTTGCACTGGGATGGCCCAAAGAATGCTTTGATGCCCACACCAGCGCCTGCACCCCTAACACGTCCAGGATGCTCTGGGTTACCCAGAACAACTGTCAATTCATCCTGTGTGCCCTGAGGGATGAACGTACCTTGTTTCCTCTGCTCGTGCAGCTCCCACTAATCACCATCAATAGAAATTGGTAAGTTAACAAATAATCAATATTCAAACGATTGCTCTAAGAGTTGTATTTTACCATTTTTGCAGCCGCCTCAGCAGTTACGGGCTTCTTTATTTCACCCTTCTTGTTTTGCCTCCCAGCTATCCAGATATCATGGCGAGGCATGGGTGTGGCAGACTCCTCAGTAGCAGCAGACTCCTGAGTAGCCACAGACTCCGCCTGTAGTCTTTGGCGAACACTTGCATAGCCTTTTGGACCCATAGTGTGGTCATGCACATTCAGTGCACGCCTTGCTTTTTGTGCGTCACTGAGGGCCTAGTTAGTATGCACATTAATGATTTGGTTAGTAGAACTAAATGTTAATCTTAAATAGGTGAATACAATGTATATTAATTAAATTGGGAGTGACGCCTAATACCTTGAATTCTTCAAATTTTCTTGAAGCAACAAAATTGTCCCAATCTTCTTTGTCCAAGAAGTTCCATTGTTCAAGGGCTGACTTCTTCTTCTTATCACCCTCTTTTATGTATTCTCTGTTCAGATTTGTCCTATAATTCCTAAGCATCTTTCTAGCGCGTTGCATCACACTTTTACGGTGAAACTTCTCATCCAATGCAAACAGATTTTGTAAAATAGAAATGTTATTAACTAGTATCCAAAATAGAATTGCAAATAATAGAATTTGTAATCTACAAAATAGAATTGCAAATAATAATAACTCACACATAAATCCTTCCATATCAAGTCTTTTTTCCCCTAAGGAACTTTATGCCAATTATCATACTTAACACCACAATGGCTCTGAGTGGTACACCCAAGATAGTTTAGAAAATTATTGTGGTTCACTCCAATTGCATTTCCTCCATTATCAAACTCCACAACCAATTTGGATCCACTGCCACTTAGCGCTATTAACTTCTTCAACAGAGTGATGCCCCTTTTCTTGTTAAGTGTTTGGTGCTGCGCATCAAGTTGCTCCAGTGCTTCAGTGGGTACATGTGCATCATCAACCTAAATTTTGACAAAAATAAACACACTGAATTAGCCCAATATAGAAATATAGGATATATGACATAACTAGAAGATAATGAATTTTATAGAAATACAGGATATGTTTTTAGAACTTACATTGGTATCCTCGCCATGCTCGTCATGGACATCATGCTCATCATGGACTTCATGCTCATCATGGACATCATGCTCATCATGGTCAGCCATCTGAAAATGTCATTAAAAAGGCAAACATTTAGCATTTGTATTAACTAGAAAAAGGCAAACATTTAGCATTTGTATTAACTAGAAAAAGGCAAACATTTAGCATTTGTATTAACTAGAAAAAGGCAAACATTTAGCATTTGTATAAACATACATGTCTCTAAAATTGTGATCTTTTATCAATTAACAATCCTTCATTGTGATCTCCGCACACATATAAGTCATCATTAGCTTCAATATTTTGTGGAGTTGGCAACCCAACTGAGAATGGACTGGAGTCATCATACTTATCATAGTACTCTTCTTCATCTATAGGATCTTCAATGAATTTTCTTTTACCATGAAGAACAACCGACCATTTATCATTCGCAGGATCATCGATATAGAATATTTGTTTCACCTGTGATGCCAATATGAATGGTTCACCCTTCTCGCCAATCTTTTCAAAGTTCACCAAAGTGAAACCCAATTCATCCACTATAACTCCTTTGGTGTTATCAACCCAATTACATTTAAAGAGCGGAATTTTGAAATCTATGTAGTCAAACTCCCAAATGTCCTCAATGACACCGTAATATGACATTTTAGCTTCATGTGGACTCTTATCCTTTGCACTTGCAAAGTACATAGTCGACGCTTGAAGAGTGACCCCACTATTTTGGACGACACTCTTATCATCTTGGCGCTTTGTGTAATATGTGAATCCATTAATGTCAAACCCTTCATAAGACATAACATTCGGTTTTGGTTTAAAGGCAAGGCATTTGATAGTTTCTGTAATATCATTTGGTGTTTGAGATAGTTGATGTAAGACTTTATCTTCAAACCACTTAGTAAAAGTCTTATTATGCTCTCTAGCAAGATACAACATAACGTACTTATTTTTCATACACATCCAGGGAGGAAGATTGTATATAACAAGCATGACTGGCCAAGTGCTATGTTGGCTGCTCAATGTCCCGTGCGGATTCATCCCATTTGTACAAAGCCCAAGTCTTAGATTCCTATCTTCTTCATCAAATTTGGGGTACAATAGATCAATCTTCTTCCACTGTGGGGAATCAGACGCATGTCGCAGGATCCCATCATTATTTTTCTTAACATCTGCATGCCACCTCAAATTCTTCGCATCTTTCGGATTTGCAAACAAGCGTTGAAACCGTGATATTATAGGTAGATACCACAACACCTTGGTAGGAGAACCAGTTTTGGACTCCCCTGAAGTCGTCAATTTATACCGTGACGCACCACATTTTGGACAATCTTTCAAATCTACATAGTCCTTTTGAAATAATACACAATCATTCAGGCATGCATGTATCTTCTTGGCCTCCATTCCCATTGGGCACAATATTTTCTTTACCTGGTATGTTGAGATTGGCAGCTCGTTTCCTTCAGGAAGCATTTCTTTCAACAAAGTCAACAATGAAGTGAAGCTTTTGTCGCTCCATCTATTGTTAGCTTTCAACTTATACAATCTCAACACAGCGCTAAGCTTCGTAAACTTAGCACAACCTATGTATAATGGTATCTCAGCATCATGCACAATGTTTCTAAAGATAGGAGGTGGATCAGTGTGCTCTACCCTACAACTATCCAGCATCGCATCAACGATGTCTGCTGGAACTAGTTCGTTCACATTTACGTCATTGGAGGCAATTTCTTCTTCCACCCAAGCACTGCTATCGACATCTACTGGTTTTGATTTTGAAATCTCTCCATGCCAGTGCCATTATGTATAGCCTTGTACAATCCCGTTGCACATGACATGACTTTTGATTTCCTCACCAGTGTTGACTTTCAAGTTGTTACCGCAATGCCTACATGGACAATAGAACCTATCTGTAGGTTTTTTCCTATGTTCCTCGACAAATCTAATAAACTGATCAAGACCAGATATAAACTCTGGGGTGCAACGATTACGAATGGACATCCATGATCTATCCATTCTATGATCAGAGAAAACAATTATATATTAGGAAACAAGTATATATTAGGAAAAGATTAGGGTATACACTTACATCCTACCTAAGTGTATAATGTGATGTCATTCTTATATATAATAAATGTGTACCACCTATCCCATCCTTGAACACCTAATCTCACTAGTAAGTGTATAATGTGTATTGGGTTTTCAAGAAAATTTCGGCAGCATTTCCCCGCTATTCTCTAAGTACATATATACTTAGAGAACAAACGGGGAAATGCTACCGAAATTTTCTCGAAAACCCAATACACATTATGCACTTACATCCTAAGTGAGATTAGGTGTTCAAGAATAGTCCCAAACCGGGGACTATCCAAGATTTACTCCTAATGAGTCAATCTTGGATGGGTTTCTAGGCCAACAAACACATTTGATGTCATTCTTATATATAATAAATATGTACCACCTATCCCATCCTTGAACACCTAATCTCACTAGTAAGTGTATAATGTGTATTGGGTTTTCAAGAAAATTTCGGCAGCATTTCCCCGCTGTTCTCTAAGTACATATATACTTAGAGAACAAACGGGGAAATGCTACCGAAATTTTCTCGAAAACCCAATACACATTATACACTTACATCCTAAGTGAGATTAGGTGTTCAAGAACAGTCCCAAACCGGGGACTATCCAAGATTTACTCCTAATGAGTCAATCTTGGACAGGTTTCTAGGCCAACAAATACATGTGTTGTCATTCTTATATATAATAAATGTCTATAAACTATAGGCAACATGGTTAATCCTAATCAACAGAGCATTATTAAATAATAAATCAAGAAATCAATAGTTTCAAACAAAAGGTCTAGGAATCTTTAAACATTATATGTTATAACCATTGGTTTAATAACCCTATTTCCGCATGTACATGTTTATCAACTTTAAAACCCTATAATTCATGAAATCATTCTAATTCAATTTAATATGTTGGGATCACATAATTATATAATGACATCAGAATATATATAAGAAACATAATTAACATGATTAACAACATGCTCATCAAACTAGGGTTTTCTTGAATATCATCTAATATTTGTGTACTAGACATTATATGTATCCCTAATCATCATATTTAACATACTACATTATTATGAACATCCAGATCAGATTAAGATCATACTATGTTATAACCAATATTGGTTTAATAACCCTATTTCTGCATGTACATGTTTATCAACTTTAACACCCTATACAATATGTGCATATTACAACAAACAATCATTAGGGCAAGAGTGAATCTTTTGACATTTCAGCCCTATGTTGGTCATTATCTTCTTACACTCATGGCAATTTTTCGGAAGGGTGTTGTTAGGAGGAAGAATTTTATGAGCAAAGTCCAAAACATCACAAACACCTTTCTTAGACAATTTGTTGTCACATTTCATAACTACAATAAATAAGGAAAATGCTAAACAAGAAAAATGCAAAGTAAAAAGGAAACTACACAAAAGAATTGATGAATAACACACATAATAGAAAGGAGAATTGGTTTCTACTAGTTGCAGCTTATTATAGTATAAGGCAAGCGAGAGTGATGAACTCAATAATGGACAAAGAAGAGGGCATACCGGTCTGGAGAGGAGCTGTGGTCTGCAGACGACGGCACAGAGTGGGCGACGGCGGTGGAGAGGAGCTGTGGTCGAACCAGCGGTGCGGCGGAGAAGCAGCTAGCAACCCTAAACCCTGGCAGCGGTGCGACGGCGGTGGAGAAGCAGCTTCTTTCGGCCTGGCGGCGGTGGCTTGGAGGCACTGGCGGCGGCGTGGAGGCACTGGAGGAGAAGGCGGCGTGGAGGCACCAGAGGAGAAGGCGGCGCCGGAGAAGGAGGCACGGCGGCACTGTCGTGGAGGGGTGCGGCAGAGTGGAGGGTCGGGTGACAGTAGAGGGGTGGTTGTGGCGGGAGCAGTTTAGGCGATGAAACAGAAGAAAGGGGAAGAGTCGGGTGATCACAAGATATAAAGTTCACCAATAGCGTCAGTTGTTTGTCACAACCGACGCCTAAACCACTTTAGCGTCGGTTGTGACAAAAAACCGACGCTTAAGTGGACGATATTTTCACAAAATTGTTTGGCGGGAACCACTTTCAGCGTCGGTTATCAACAGATAACCGTCACTGAAAGTGACACTTTTCGCGCAAAGTTTCATCACACATAGGCGTCGGTGGCTG
Organism: Alisma plantago-aquatica; assembly: GCA_963693085.1. Lineage (NCBI taxonomy): Eukaryota > Viridiplantae > Streptophyta > Magnoliopsida > Alismatales > Alismataceae > Alisma > Alisma plantago-aquatica. Next base: position 24,950,795 of record OY856412.1, on the reverse strand, counting down.
TTTAAATAACCGACGCAGTATGTGACACTTTTTCTTTTCGCTCGAAAATTGGATTTCGCGGGAGCTTTTAGGCGTCGGTTTGTTATTGTCAACCGACGCTGAATACAAAGCGGTACCCGTGTCTGGCTGGTCTTCGAATATAGACATCGGTTTGCTTAAACAACCGACGCCTTATATGATAGGCGTCGGTTTTCCTTAATAACTGACGCCCAGAAAAGCGACACTGAATGCCATTTCTGTAGTAGTGTAGGTATCATACGATTCAAGTATAGTCCCATCTTGTCACACATGCATGCATTGAGTCAACACTATACAAGTATCAACATTAAGCCTTAGATCTAGGTGAATCATCCACATTATGAGTACTATAAGATAAGGATAATATGCGATTTGACAAAAGGGGAAGCATGAGATTACGTTGTCAAATCATAGAAGCATTAAGGACATCAAGTTGGAATTTATAGTTATAGTATATAATTCTATTGTTTTGAGATCTTAAGATAACATTGATATAATTAAAGCATCTTTCTTATACGATTAGATTCTAATAATTAACATATGCGTTTAGAACATGATAGATGTCATAATCATGTCACAAATAGTCAAGAGGGCAAAAGAGTATGTTACACAACATTTGGTGTCATAAGACATCTTAGGGTCTGATTTGGAGGTCATCATAGAGGCTTAGATATTTAGGATCACTTTTTTATAAATATTATACATCCAATAATATATGTATTTAAAGATAACTATTTAGTGCATATTACGACGAAAATGTGAGATTTATGAGTTATATCATGGCGAAAGGACATAGGATTTAACGACCCCGCCTCCCGGTAACCCCCAATTAAGGGAGACCGAAAGGTCGGTGCCGTTATCCAATTAACAGGATCAAAGGTTCGACAAATAATTAATCACAATTATGAAATTCTACTAACTAACTGGATTTTTGGTATAAAATTAAAACTTTACTTACCTTTGAAAACCTTGGAAACCTATCTATCATGGTATTGAATTATTCTATCTAATCCTCCTTGCACTTTATTTCTTTTTCCGCAATGTATCACTTTACTGTTTGTTCTTTCAATTGTTGTTCCTAAAACGCCGACAAACAAAACGTCGGTCAGTATATCGAAATATACTGGTATGTGGGAACAACCAAAAACTTGCAAATATGGCTAACAATTTAATAATCATAATCAAATTAATTAACAAGCCAATTTACACTTTTCAGTATGACATTCTCCACCGCTTTTGCCCTAACCCTGGCATACCCACCTTAGGGTGCCCTTTGCCAATGACTTAAGGCCACCTTCTCAATCCCGAGCTGGGTACCTGGGGGTCACCACTCATGGTGACCACTAGTCATGCAATATCATAGGACACCTTCTCATTCCCGAGCTTGGTGCCTGGGGTTACCACTCAAGGTGTCCATTGGTCTACCCATCCGGGCCTGACCTTTGGCATCATCCATCAGGGTGGCACGTAGGTACGAGAATACATATTTCTATTTTTAATGTGATAATCATAGTGACTTTATGATTTGAAAATATGAACATCCAACAGATGATTTGCATTCAATGCGATTAACCATCCGGAAAATCCTCGGGAAACTAAGGCGGTTATCCATAATTAACCACATACCTGATCCAGATCAACTTGATTGTCCAAACAATAAGGATAAAGAATCAATCAACAAGCAATCAACAATATCCTGAAATTAATGCATGGGATCCAAGTGTTATAGTTTATCCAGAACATTCTAAAGCTAGACTTGGATTCCAACTTAGGCTTTCTAGACCACATTAGGGTTTTATTAGGGTTTTTGCCTCCATAACGCTTTTATCATATTAAATGCTCTCTTATTTCATAAACCCTTATTTCAACATCATAAGCCCAATCAAAGTCAATTATTTCTCTTTTATACCAAAACTACCTTCATTATCCTTTTAAGTTATTCAAGGTCATGAGACTCAATTATCACCTTTAATTTCTTTCGGATTAGAAACTCATAATTCATTATGGTCTAATTCCCATATGAACTCTATTTATTATTAATTCTACCATGATTCAATCAAAAACCCTAATTTCTATATTAAGGTTATTTATCCACAAATTAGGGACTTTAATGTTGGAAATAGCTTAGATTCAACATATTCCAACTTTAATCATGAAATTAGTCAATTAAAGCCATTAAGAGTCGAATTTACCAACATTAGGGTTTCAAGACCCATTAAAGAATTATTCATGCACATTAAACTCAAAATTAAACTAATTAAATGCAAAATTCATCTTTTTCAACCTTAATGTACCTCTTTATGATTAACAAGTTATTATCAACTTTAATCATCAATTAGACCCTACTAATCACATCAAATATATCAAAATAGGGTTTCTTAATCATCATTACATTAAAGTTAATAACTTCCATTACTTTTCGAATTTCAAGAGGAATCAGGCTTCAATTATATTTTTAATGAATTCCCCTCATTTTTCTGATCAACTTTCATATTTTATGCGTGCTAATCCGAGCTACGAATCATTAGTTATGAAATTAGTAAAAACACTTACTTTGGGCCAATGGGAGCGTGCCACGTCGCTCGACTCCATGCAATGATGCTTGCTGTTTGAAGAACATTTCGAAATGACACGATTACCCCCACTTAACCAACCGGCCCTAGCACAACACAGGGGGTAGATTTGTCCAAAGTGTCCTGCCCTTCTTCTTCCTTCAGCAGCGCCGCGACTGCTGCCCTAGGCGCCATGGACGACACTCCTCTTCTTCTCCTGGACCGCGACGGTCCCCGGGGATAGGTACCCTTGTTCCACAGGTCACCGCCGCCCCTTCAGGTTCTCCAAGACACCGTCGAGGTGGTGAGTATTTGAAGCAAATAGAGCCACAACTCTGCTACCACCTGCAGCCGTGCTGCAGTCCTTCGGGCGGAGTTGCTTGAGAATAGGAGCACAGGTTGATCTCCGATCCCTCCTAGGTTGTCATGGAAGCAAGACGCACACATCACACCTCCTCCATGACCTCTCATAATGCCAATATACAAGATTCTCTCTCCACTAGGGTTTTCATGCAAAGAAGAAGAAGAAGAGAGGGAGGAATATGTGAAAACTCCTCAGAACTCATCCCTGAGCTCTACCCCTTTTATAGGGGAGGGTTTTCGCACCCCAAGACGTGTATCCACTAAGATGCAAGATCTTGTCCCAAAAGGAATTCAATTCCTTCATTATAAAGCACACTTTCTCTCTCCTCTTTTCCTTTGAATATCCCCTATTTTATGGATATTAGGAATTCGAAATTCCTCTTTCATTTTCATTATACTTGCCCTTTTAATCCATAGGAACGAAATCCTATTTCCCTTTAATAGCAATTTCTTTCTTTTTAGCAATACCATGTAATACATTAATTGTATTCCCACATTATCTTCTTATTTTGCTATTTTGGTATTTTCTCTTTCTTTACTCTTTATTGGGGTTCCTTGGACCCCAAGAAACTCTAATATTTCGAAATCCTTTTATCGGATTCTCATTATCCTTCTAGATGCATCTAAATGCATTATTTCACATTATCTCGTTTATTTCTTCATTAAAATATATCTTTTTGAGGTTTTCTCTTTATTTCCCTTTTATTTTCCTCATTGGTATTCCTTTTATCATAAGAAATCCTTGGGATACGAAATTCCACCATGGATCACTTAATTATATCTCTTTTTACTTATTTTCCACAATTCATCAATATTTTCAATTTCTTTCTAAATAAAGAAATACTTAACTGATCTTTTCTTTTTCGTTTACATTATCTTTGCAACTTTGGACTCCTTGGGACCCAAGGAACCCATGAGGCACGAAATCCATCTCTATATTAAGTTCTTTTGCCTTCTATAGGTGTCCACAACTTTCTTTTCTCAAAAACTCAATTATTCATTCATTAATTGGATTTCCTCGTTATTGGGCCCAATAGCCAATAAAGCCCACAACACAATCATCAAGGCTATTGTAAATGAAATCCATTTATTCACAACAAATTATATCATTATTTGTCCAAATATCTTTATGAGAAATTACATTTCTCACCAAAGGAACCCAAAATTTGGGGTTGTAACATCCTTCCCCTCTTATGAGAATTTTGCCCCCAAAATTCCATCAAGCAAGCAAACAACCAGGATAAGTCTTCTTATGTCCATCAGGGCTCCCATGTGGCTTCACCCTTTCCATGGCGTTTCCAAAGAACCTTCATTTTCTCATTTTCTTCCATCTGAGTTCTTTCTTACCTTGGTATATCGTACCCTCATAGGTGACTCAGGACTTTTCAGCCTTTCAAAAGCTGAATGGGTTCAGGGCACAACACCTGGCTTGGGTACCTCACATAGTGCTCTAGATCGGACTCATGCAACACATCATTTTATCCTGAGGGGTAAGGTTAACATAACCATCTCCACCAATCCATCTCAAATGGACCCATATATCGGGGACTCAACTTTCTCAGCTGTAGCTTAGAGGGGTCGGATTTTCACATCACATATTCTCCCACAGTGAACTGCATGTCAGTCTGCTTTGCATCAGCTTGTGACTCATGTCACCACTGGGCTCTCTCTCGGCTATTGCACGATCAAAGTGACTTCATCTACACACACTATGGTTCTTTTCTGACCTTCGTGAGGCCTCCTCCACCAACATCATCTTAATGAATTGGTGACCGAAACAACCTCCCTATAGAACTTCTTGCATCCCGATAAAGGCTATGGTGGTTAACATCACATCTTAAGAACTATCTCTATGTATCACCCTAAATGAGCACACATGCTTTCATCAAATCATACTGTCCATTAGTATGGGGTGATAAACTGTACTATCATCGAGTTCTTCATGTATCCACTCCCACCTCATGGAAGTGAACCTTGGTCATACCCAAGAACTTTTGAACTCGCATCATGGTGTAGTTGAACCATCGCTTTTTATATGTAGTTCAACCAGATCTGTCCGTTGATAAAACTCTTCCTTTCTCATGTCATCTAGGTAAGGCGATCTACCATAACCCACATTGCATCTTGACCTTCTGGGTCAAAGGGAGACTCACAACATCCATAGTGATGAACTCCCATTCCCTCTCGGGAACTCTTTATACTTTATATACATGAACCGGGTTAATGGTGTTCGTCCTTCACCTCCTAGCTTGCATGGCCACATGCTACACACAACTTTGTTTTAACCATCCAGAGTGCTACCATCACTTACTATCTTTTTAGTATCAAGGTATATCATGACCTCCTGTATTGTTATGATTCCTCAAGCTTGATACCTTGAAAACCCTAAACCACTCTCAAAAGGGTTTTATTACCTTCCTATCCAAAGAAGTGTATCTGAGGTTCTATCACCATCCTTTTACTACATCAAGGACTAAACTGGATACCCAAACAACCATTAACTTGTTCAACATATCATATTACATCTGAGTATTAGCCAAAACACATCTTCTTTCCAAACTTAGGGTTAGCCAAACAACCTCAACTTCTTCTCGCCTCTAACTAAACTAGGCAGCTAGATCTCAACCAAAGCATTCATTACCACCTCTCATCCTTAAGTGTCAGGTAATGTAGAAGACATACACCTCCACATATTTCGCTTATCATCTCATCTCAAACTCTATGTTTGTCTTCATCGAGAAACTCTGAGCTCATCCTCTTAGTTTTTAAATTCAACCTTGTATGACTCATAGCTCATGATAAAAGCATCATTATAATATGACTACATTATTCCTTTTTTTTTGCAAACCATCCATGTATCATTCACTCCACCAAGGTATGTTATCATATTTGTCCTCATACCTTGTAGCAACATTCCAACTCACATCATCTTTTATCCTTAGTGTAAGGCATGCATATTGTCCTATCTCTCACTCCCATAACAAGAGGAAATAAGCATTTGGCTACAGTCCAAATATAGAGTTCTTCCTGTTCCAAGGGTAGAGATGGTACAACCCACTTTGCCAGTACACTTTCAAATCTAAGTTGAAACGTGCCACCTATGTCACAAACATCATGATATAAAAATTACTTTCATGGAAAACTGGTCTCGAACCTACTGGGGTTTACACACAATCCTTGGTCATCTCCTCTGGGTCTATAGGGTGTCGGCACTTTTGGGGTCATCCCTCTTCCCTCATGCATCCAGAGAGTGCCCTACTCATCTACCCTTTGGGTCCCATGAGTTCATGAAGGTGATCAATCTCCTAACCCATGGCCCTCGGACAATGATAGCTGTTACCTCCCGACCCTATGGTCATGTGCAACTAGGGAATCAGGCAACTCCTTCTTCCATCAGTCTTATTCCTACCTCACCCTTGGATAGACTTAGGATTCTAACATAGTACATGTTCAACTTAGAACCTTACCCAATTGTAACGACCCTGCCTCCAGGGATTAAGCATAAGGCAACCACTATCACCCACTTAGGTCGCATCATCCTTAACTCCCCACTATTCCTCAAGTTTCAGGGTTTTAGACTTCCAACCTCCTTGTTGGGGTCATGCTTCCTCTCTCTACAGCTAAAACCACCTCCAACCATACCTACTAGAGGTCCCTTCTCCATGAAGGCTCATGTTCTCAAGCAAACCCCTATGTGGTTGAAGCCTATGCTCAACTCATGTTTGGCTCAAGATTATTCATATCTCCTTATGTTTATCTCATAAGCCATCCATCATGCCCTTCTGGCCAGGGTTTAAACTTACAGCTCATGGTACTGATGTACTCTGGGTGCAAGCTATATCCTACTTGCAACAGTTCATAAGGTTTCTATAGGTTCTTCTCTAACCTCATCCATGAAGGAGCTATCCGTCGCCTACACATGCACAACCCTTCTCTGGGTTGGGTTGCCATAGGTACTTGGTTATCTACTTCTCATGGCTCATATGGCATTCAAGGCATGTCTATCCAAACACCTGGTCTACCATGACATCTAACTCATCATGTCGTCTCCCTCTCTAACCTTCACTTAGGGTTAGGTTTAACATCATCCTCAAAGGATGTGCTAGGTCTCTAATTCTAATGGAGGCCTCTACCTCCCCGACTAACTCTCTCTTATCATCCTCCTACCAAGGAGGTCTATCCTTAGGCCTCTCCTAAGGGCAATGACAACTTATGTCATGCGGCCTACGCATGTATCTATTCTTTTACGCTTACTCTATTAAGCTTATTTACATGTTTTTTATTATTTTGATGGAGGATCCCTTAATCCTTATCAACCTTACCCATACCTCAAGAGGGTGAGGAGAAGAGAGAAAACCCTAATCCTTAAGGTCCTTAACAGAATTTGAGTTGAGAAGGGATGAACAAGATGAGAGAATTCTAAAGGTATCTTATTTCGAGTCATATCCTAAGACATCAGCCAGGCAGTCACACAATCCGGGAGTCCTCGTATTCCGACTAGTGGTGTGGAGGAAAATATTGCCAGCCCCCGGACATGATCCTTTTCTAGACACCTCAGTCTTTCAGACAATCCTCTAATAACTCCCTTGGTTCTATGGAATTTGTAAAATTTAATAATTATTAAAGATTAAATGAGGAACCTATGCTCTAATACCAATTGTAACGACCCCGCCTCCCGGTAACCCCCAATTAAGGGAGACCGAAAGGTCGGTGCCGTTATCCGATTAACAGGATCAAAGGTTTGACAAATAATCAATAACAATTATGAAATTCTACTAACTAACTGGATTTTTGGTATAAAATTAAAACTTTACTTACCTTTGAAAACCTTGGAAACCTATCTATCCTGGTCTTGAATTATTCTATCTAATCCTCCTTGCACTTTATTTCTTTTTCTGCAATGTATCACTTTACTGTTTGTTCTTTCAATTGTTGTTCCTAAAATGCCGACAAACAAAACGTCAGTCAGTATATCGAAATATACTGGTATGTGGGAACAACCAAAAACTTGCAAATATGGCTAACAATTTAATAATCACAATCAAATTAATTAACAAGCCAACTTAAACTTTTCAGTATGACATTCTCCACCGCTTTTGCCCTAACCCTGGCATACCCACCTTAGGGTGCCCTTTGCCAATGACTTAAGGCCACCTTCTCAATCCCGAGCTTGGTGCCTGGGGGTCACCACACATGGTGCCCACTAGTCATGCAATATCATAGGACACCTTCTCATTCCCGAGCTTGGTGCCTGGGGTCACCACTCAAGGTGTCCATTGGTCAACCCATCCGGGCCTGACGTTTGGCATCATCCATCAGGGTGGCACATAGGTGCGAGAATACATATTTCTATTTTTAATGTGATAATCATAGTGACTTTATGATTTGCAAATATGAACATCCAACAGATAATTTGCATTTAATGCGATTAACCATCTGGAAAATCCTCAGGAAACTAAGGCGGTTATCCATAATTAACGACATACCTGATCCATAGCAACTTGATTGTCCAAGCAATAAGGATAAAGAATCAATCAACAAGCAATCAACAATATCCTGAAATTAATGCATGGGATCCAGGTGTTATAGTTTATCTAGAACATTCTAAAGCTAGACTTGGATTCCACCTTAGGCTTTCTAGACCACATTAGGGTTTTATTAGGGTTTTTGCCTCCATAACGCTTTTATCATATTAAATGCTCTCTTATTTCATAAACCCTTATTTCAACATCATAAGCCCAATTAAAGTCGATTATTTCTCTTTTATACCAAAACTACCTTCATTATCCTTTTAAGTTATTCAAGGTCATGAGACTCAATTATCACCTTTAATTTCTTTTGGATTAGCAACTCATAATTCATTATGGTCTAATTCCCATATGAACTCTATTTATTATTAATTCTACCTTGATTCAATCAAAAACCCTAATTTCTATATTAAGGTTATTTATCCACAAATTAGGGACTTTAATGTTGGAAATAGCTTAGATTCAGTATATTCCAACTTTAATCATGAAATTAGTCAATTAAAACCATTAAGAGTCGAATTTACCAACATTAGGGTTTCAAGGCCCATTAAAGAATTATTCATGCACATTAAACTCGAAATTAAACTAATTAAATGCAAAATTCATCTTTTTCGACCCTAATGTACCTCTTTATGATTAACAAGTTATTATCAACTTTAATCATCAATTAGACCCTACTAATCACATCAATCACATCAAAATAGGGTTTCTTAATCATCATTACATTAAAGTTAATAACTTCCATTACTTTTCGAATTGTAAGAGGAATCAAGCTTCAATTATATTTTTAATGAATTCCCCTCATTTTTCTGATCAACTTTCATATTTTATGCGTGCTAATCCGAGCTACGAATCATTAGTTATTAAATTAGCAAAAACACTTACTTTGGGCCAATGGGAGCGTGCCACGTCGCTCAACTCCATGCAATGATGCTTGCTGTTTGAAGAACATTTCAAAATGATGCGATTACCCCCACTTAACCAACCAGCCCTAGCACAGCGCGGAGGGTAGATTTGTCAAAAGTGTCCTGCCCTTCTTCTTCCTCCAGCAGCGCCGCGACTGCTGCCCTAGGCGCCATGGACGACGCTCCTCTTCTTCTCCTGGACCGCGACGGTCCCCGGGGATAGGTCCCCTTGTTCCACAGGTCACCGCCGCCCCTTCAGGTTCTCGAAGCCACCGCCAAGGTGGTGAGTATTTGAAGCAAACAAAGCCGCAACTCTACTGCCACCTGCAGCCGTGCTGCAGTCCTTCGGGCGGAGTTGCTTGAGAATAGGAGCATAGGTTGATCTCCGATCCCTCCTAGGTTGTCATGGAAGCAAGACGCACAGATCACACCTCCTCCATGAACTTTCATAATGCCAAGATACAAGCTTCTCTCTCCACTAGGGTTTTCATGCAAAGAAGAAGAAGAAGAGAGGGAGGAATACGTGAAAACTCCTCAGAACTCATCCCTGGGCTCTACCCCTTTTATAGGGGAGGGTTTTCGCACCCCAAGACGTGCATCCACTAAGATGCAAGATCTTGTCCCAAAAGGAATTCAATTCCTTCATTAGAAAGCAAACTTTCTCTCTCCTCTTTTCCTTTGAATATCCCCTATTTTATGGATATTTGGAATTCGAAATTCCTCTTTCATTTTCTTTATACTTGCCCTTTTAATCCATAGGAACGAAATCCTATTTCCCTTTAATAACAATTTCTTTCTTTTTACCAATAGCATGTAATACATTAATTGTATTCCCACATTATCTTCTTATTTTGCTATTTTGGTATTTTCTCTTTCTTTACTCTTTATTGGGGTTCCTTGGACCCCAAGAAACTCTAATATTTCGAAATCCTTTTATCGGATACTCATTATCCTTCTAGATGCATCTAAATGCATTTTTTCACATTATCTTGTTTATTTCTTCATTAAAATATATCTTTTTGAGGTTTTCTCTTTATTTCCCTTTTATTTTCCTCATTGGTATTCCTTTTATCATAAGAAATCCTTGGGATACGAAATTCCACCATGGATCACTTAATTATATCTCTTTTTACTTATTTTCCACAATTCATCAATATTTTCAATTTCTTTCTAAATAAAGAAATACTTAACTGATCTTTTCTTTTTCGTTTACATTATCTTTGCAACTTTGGACTCCTTGGGACCCAAGGAACCCATGTGGAACGAAATCCATCTCTAGATTAAGTTCTTTTGCCTTCTAGAGGTTTCCACACCTTTCTTTTCTCAAAAACTCAATTATTCATTCATTAATTGGATTTCCTCGTTATTGGGCCCAATAGCCAATAAAGCCCACAACACAATCATCAAGGCTATTGTAAATGAAATCCATTTATTCACAACAAATTATATCATTATTTGTCCAAATATCTTTATGAGAAATTACATTTCTCACCAAAGGAACCCAAAATTTGGGGTTGTAACATCCTTCCCCTCTTATGAGAATTTTGCCCTCAAAATTCCATCAAGCAAGCAAACAAACAGGATAAGTCTTCTTATGTCCATCAGGGCTCCCATGTGGCTTCACCCTTTCCATGGTGTTTCCCAAGAACCTTCATTTTCTCATTTTCTTCCATATGAGTTCTTTCTTACCTTGGTATATCGTACCCTCATAGTTGACTCAGGACTTTTCAGCCTTTCAAAAGGTGAATGGGTTCAGGGCACAACACCTGGCTTGGGTACCTCACATAGTGCTCTAGATCGGACTCATGCAACACATCATTTTATCCTGAGGGGTAAGGTTAACACAACCATCTCCACCAATCCATCTCAAATGGACCCATATATCGGGGACTCAGCTTTCTCAGCTCTAGCTTAGAGGGGTTGGATTTTCACATCACATAATCTCCCATAGTGAACTACATGTCAGTCTGCTTTGCATCAGCTCGTGACTCATGTCACCATTGGGCTCTCTCTCGGCCATTGCATGATCAAAGCAACTTCATCTACACACACTATGGTTCTTTTCTGACCTTCGTGAGGCCTCCTCCACCAACATCATCTAAATGAAGTGGTGACCGACCCAACCTCCCTATAGAACTTCTTGCATCCCGATAAAGGCTATGGTGGTTAACATCACATCTTAAGAACTATCTCTATGTATCACCCTAAATGAGCACACATGCTTTCATCAAATCATACTGTCCATTAGTATGGGGTGATAAACTGTACTATCATCGAGTTCTTCATGTATCCACTCCCACCTCATGGAAGTGAACCTTGGTCATACCCAAGAACTTTTGAACTCGCATCATGGTGTAGTTGAACCATCGCTTTTTATATGTAGTTCAACCAGATCTGTCCCTTGATAAAACTTTTCCTTTCTCATGTTATCTAGGTAAGGCGATCTACCATAACCCACATTGCATCTTGACCTTCTGGGTCAAAGGGAGACTCACAACATCCATAGTGATGAACTCCCATTCCCTCTCGGGAACTCTTTATACTTTATATCCATGAACTGGGTTAATGGTGTTCGTCCTTCACCTCCTAGCTTGCATGGCCACATGCTACACGCAACTTTGTTTTAAGCATCCAGAGTGCTACCATCACTTACTATCTTTTTAGTATCAAGGTATATCATGACCTCCTGTATTGTTATGATTCCTCAAGCTTGATACCTCGGAAACCCTAAACCACTCTCAAAAGGGTTTTATTACCTTCCTATCCAAAGAATTGTATCTGAGGTTCTGTCACCATCCTTTTACTACATCAAGGACTAAACTAGCTACCCAAACAACCATTAACTTGTTCAACATATCTTATTACATCTGAGTATTAGCCAAAACACATCTTCTTTCCAAACTTAGGGTTAGCCAAACAACCTCAACTTCTTCTAGCCTCTAACTAAACTAGGCAGCTAGATCTCAACCAGAGCATTCATTACCACCTCTCATCCTTAAGTGTCAGGTAATGTAGAAGACATACAACTCCACATATTTCACTTATCATCTCATCTCAAACTCTATGTTTGTCTTCATCGAGAAACTCTGAGCTCATCCTCTTAGTTTTTAAATTCAACCTTGTATGACTCATAGCTCATGATAAAAGCATCATTATAAGATGACTACAGTATTCCTTTTATTGTTTGCAAACCATCCATGTATCATTCACTCCACCAAGGAATGTTATCATCTTTGTCCTCATACCTTGTAGCAACGTTCAAACTCACATCATCTTTTATCCTTGGTGTAAGGCATGCATATTGTCCTATCTCTCACTCCCATAACAAGAGGAAATAAGCATTTGGCTACAGTCCAAATACAGAGTTCTTCCTATTCCAAGGGTAGAGATGGTACAACCCACTTTGCGAGTACACTTTCAAATCTAAGTTGAAACCTGCCACCTATGTCACAAACATCATGATATCAAAATTACTTTCATAGAAAACTGGTCTCGAACCTACTGGGGTTTACACACAATCCTTGGTCATCTCCTCTAGGTCTATAGGGTGTCGGCACTTTTGGGGTCATCCCTCTTCCCTCATGCATCCAGAGAGTGCCCTACTCATCTGCCCTTTGGGTCCCATGAGTTCATGAAGGTGATCAATCTCCTAACCCATGGCCCTCAGACAATGATAGCTGTTACCTCCCGACCCTATGGTCATGTGCAACTAGGGAATTAGGCAACTCCTTCTTCCATCGGTCTTATTCCTACCTGACCCTTGGACAGACTTAGGATTCTAACATAGTACATGTTCAACTTAGAACCTTACCCAATTGTAACGACCCCGCCTCCAGGGATCAAGCATAAGGCAACCACTATCACCCACATAGGTCGCATCATCCTTAACTCCCCACTATTCCTCAAGTTTCGGGGTTTTTGACTTCCAACCTACTTGTTGGGGTCCTGCTTCCTCTCTCTAGAGCTAAAACCACCTCCAACCATACCTACTAGAGGTCCCTTCTCCATGAAGGCTCATGTTCTCAAGCAAACCCCTATGTGGTTGAAGCCTATGCTCAACTCATGTTTGGCCCAAGATTATTCATATCTCCTTATGTTTATCTCATATGCCATCCATCATGCCCTTCTGGCCATGGTTTAAACTTACAACTCGTGGTACTGATGTACTCTAGGTGCAAGCGATATCCTACTTGCAACAGTTCATAAGGTTTCTATAGGTTCTTCTCTAACCTCATCCATGAAGGAGCTATCCGTCGCCCAAACATGCACAACCCTTCTCTGGGTTGGGTTGCCATAGGTACTTGGTTATCAACTTCTCATGGCTCATATGGCATTCAAGGCATGTCTATCTAAACACCTGGTCTACCATGACATCTAACTCATCATGTCGTCTCCCTCTCTAACCTTCACTTAGGGTTAAGTTTAACATCATCCTCAAAGGATGTGCTAGGTCTCTACTTCTAATGGAGGCCTCTACCTCCACGACTAACTCTCTCTACTCATCCTCCTTCCAAGGAGGTCTATCCTTAGGCCTCTCCTCAGGGCAATGACAACTTATGTCATGTGACCTACGCATGTATCTATTCTTTTACACTTACTCTATTAAGCTTATTTACATGCTTTTTATTAATTTGATGGAGGATCCCTTAATCCTTATCAACCTTACCCATACCTCAAGAGGGTGAGGAGAAGAGAGAAAACCCTAATCCTTAAGGTCCTTAACACAATTTGAGTTGAGAAGGGATGAACAAGATGAGAGAATTCTAAATGTATCTTATTTCGAGTCATATCCTAAGACATCGGCCAGGAAGTCACACAATTCGGGAGTCCTCATATTCCGACTAGCGGTGTGGAGGAAAATATTGCCAGCCCCCGGACATGATCCTTTTCTAGACACCTTAGTCTTTCAGACAATCCTCTAATAACTCCCTTGGTTCTATGGAATTTGTAAAATTTAATAATTATTAAAGATTAAATGAGGAACCTATGCTCTGATACCAATTGTAACGACCCTGCCTCCCGGTAACCCCCAATTAAGGGAGACCGAAAGGTCGCTGCCGTTATCCAATTAACAAGATCAAAGGTTCGGTAAATAATCAATAACAATTATGAAATTCTACTAACTAACTGGATTTTTGGTATAAAATTAAAACTTTACTTACCTTTGAAAACCTTGGAAACCTATCTATCCTGGTCTTGAATTATTCTATCTAATCCTCCTTGCACTTTATTTCTTTTTCCGCAATGTATCACTTTACTGTTTGTTTTTTCAATTGTTGTTCCTAAAATGCTGACAAACAAAACGTCGGTCAGTATATCGAAATATACTGGTATGTGGGAACAACAAAAAACTTGCAAATATGGCTAACAATTTAATAATCACAATCAAATTAATTAACAAGCCAATTTACACTTTTCAGTATGACATTCTCCACCGCTTTTGCCCTAACCCTGGCATACCCACCTTAGGGTGCCCTTTTCCAATGACTTAAGGCCACCTTCTCAATCCTGAGCTTGGTGCCTGGGGGTCACCACTCATGGTGCCCACTAGTCATGCAATATCATAGGCCACCTTCTCATTCCCGATCTTGGTGCCTGGGGCCACCACTCAAGGTGTCCATTGGTCTACCCATCCGGGCCTGACCTTTGGCATCATCCATCAGGGTGGCACGTAGGTGTGAGAATACATATTTCTATTTTTAATGTGATAATCATAGTGACTTTATGATTTGCAAATATGAACATCCAACAGATAATTTTCATTCAATGTGATTAACCATCCAAAAAATCCTCGGGAAACTAAGGCGGTTATCCATAATTAACCACGTACCTGATCCAGAGCAACTTGATTGTCCAAGCAATAAGGATAAAGAATCAATCAACAAGCAATCAACAATATCCTGAAATTAATGCATGGGATCCAAGTGTTATAGTTTATCTAGAACATTCTAAAGCTAGACTTGGATTCCACCTTAGGCTTTCTAGACCACATTAGGGTTTTATTAGGGTTTTAGCCTCCATAATGCTTTTATCATATTAAATGCTCTCTTATTTCATAAACCCTTATTTCAACATCATAAGCCCAATTAAAGTCAATTATTTCTATTTTATTCCAAAACTGCCTTCATTATCCTTTTAAGTTATTCAAGGTCATGAGACTCAATTATAAACTTTAATTTCTTTCGGATTAGCAACTCATGATTCATTATGGTCTAATTCCCATATGAACTCTATTTATTATTAATTCTACCTTGATTCAATAAAAAACCCTAATTTCTATATTAAGGTTATTTATCCACAAATTAGGGACTTTAATGATGGAAATAGCTTAGATTCAGCATATTCCAACTTTAATCATGAAATTAGTCAATTAAAGCCATTAAGAGTCGAATTTACCAACATTAGGGTTTCAAGGCCCATTAAAGAATTATTCATGCACATTAAACTCGAATTTAAACTAATTACATGCAAAATTCATCTTTTTCGACCTTAATGTACCTATTTATGATTAACAGGTTATTATCAACTTTAATCATCAATTAGACCCTACTAACCACATCAATCATATCAAAATAGGGTTTCTTAATCATCATTACATTAAAGTTAATAACTTCCATTACTTTTCGAATTGCAAGAGGAATCAGGCTTCAATTATATTTTTAATAAACTCCCCTCATTGTTTTGATCAACTTTCATATTTTATGCGTGCTAATCTGAGCTACGAATCATTAGTTATGAAATTAGCAAAAATACTTACTTTGGGCCAATGGGAGAGCGCCACGTCGCTCGACTCCATGAAACGATGCTTGCTGTTTGAAGAACATTTCGAAATGATGCGATTACCCCCACTTAACCAATCGGCCCTAGCACAACGCGTAGGGTAGATTTGTCCAAAGTGTCCTGCCCTTCTTCTTCCTCCAACAGCGCTGCGGCTGCTGCCCTAGGCGCCATGGACGACGCTCCTCTTCTTCTCCTGGACCACGACGGTCCCTGGGGATAGGTCCCTTGCTCCGCAGGTCACCACCGCCCCTTCAGGTTCTCCAAGACACCACTGAGGTGGTGAGTATTTGAAGCAAACAGAGCCACAACTCTGCTGCCACCTGCAGCCGTGCTGCAGTCCTTCGGGCAGAGTTGCTTGAGAATAGGAGCACAGGTTGATCTTTGATCCCTCCTAGGTTGTCATGGAAGCAAGACGCACACATCGCACCTCCTCCACGACCTCTCATAATGCCAAGATACAAGCTTCTCTATCCACTAGGGTTTTTGATGCGATGATTTTGAGTCGCATTTATAGACTTGTTTATTTGTGTTTTTATGTATTTATTAGTCATTTTGGTGGTTAATATTGCATAATCCATCTACTTTGGTCTATGATCCTTCTCTATGTCAAATCTCCCTTATTTCCATATTTTTGAGCATAAATTATTACAAGAATATGTTTTGTTTCGGCTTATGTGGTTTCGTGTTGTAATTTCAAGAAAAACAAGTATCTGCTGCTGTCGATACTATCGACAGTGGTCGATACCATCGACACGACCACAGGTTGCCAGTCGCAAGGAGTATCGTAGAGTCGATACTATCGACACAGAAGTTGATGGTATCGAGACACCATCAGGTTGCTGGCGAGAAGATAGTCGATACTATCGACCTTAAAGTCGATACTATCGACACAAGTAGTTTCAGCGAAGGAAAAAGATAAAAGCGACACCTAAGAGAGTCGATACCATTAACTCTCGTCGATGGTATCGAGTTAGCATCAGTCGCAACAAAGAAAAGAAAAGGAGACCAGCCGATACAGTGCAGTGTCGATACTATCGACCCGCATCGATAGTATCGACACCGTCAGATACAAGTTGGTTTCCGATTGTTCTAAATCTGACGGCTGTGATATTTTGGCGACCTAACTCGGTGATTATGCCTAATGACGACGGCCAAGAGCAATCCATCACGTCATTATCCACTGCACACGTCTCGAGGAGGTGTAGAGAGAAGAACGGAGCCCAGAAGCACTTCCCAGCCGTTCCGGACGCTGAAGAAGACGTTTTCCACCACCGAAAGGCGGGAGAACGCATATTCGATGCCAAGGAGCGCTTGGATCTTCTCCGTTCAGGGGTTTCACTACTTAATCACGTTTTCCCCCATGTTTTCCCTTTTCTCTACCATGTCTTGCCTTGAGATGAACATGCAGGGCTAATCCCCTTTATCTTTAGGACCGGGAGTAGCCCGGGGAAGCATTGTATGACAATTTTATCATAGTAATTCATCATTAATCTCTTGAATCCGTGGTATGAATTCATTTTCTCAATTATATTGTTATGCTTGATCACCATAATAATAATCTAATGCCCTTAATTACTTTGAAAGAAGGATTAATGATTGAAAAGAGATGAATTTATAATTGACAAATCCCTTGAAGAAGGTGGCGTAAGGTTAATGGTGGATACCCAGAGGTCGATATTAATGCACCTAGTTTAGGGTATAGGTTACTACGACGGTGGAACCGACCTAGACATAGGTAGTGAATTGTACCACGACAGTGGGCAATTCTGACTACAGGCCACTACCTAGATAGAGAGATGAATCTGAGTGAGTATGTAGAAACTCATACAATGATAACCCGTGGTGAAAACGCAATCCTAAAGATCTCATCTTGAATTTATTAAACTAAACCTGTAATCAATTATTTTGTTTTGTTTCATTTTATTTTCTTTTAATTTACAACAACTTCCAACTCTTTAATCGGTTTAGCTGATTGCGAGTAGTTAGTAGTAGTCTCTGATAATTCACGTGTCCCTGAGTTCGACTCGGGCATCACAAAGGCCTATATTACATTGACGTGTACACTTACGTTTCTACGCACGTAAAAAGCGTGTCAAGTTTTTGGCGCCGTTGCCGGGGACACGACAATTGTCGGCACTACGAGTGCTGCAAGCGGCCACTCTAGGCCACTTTTTATTTTTATTAGTTTAAAATCATTTCAAAAATTCATAGTCTATTTTCTAATTTTTGTAATCGTCTAGCATGGTACTGAACTTAAAATCATTTTGCAGGTACTGTGTATGGTGCAGACGCGTAGTACCAACTACACGCAATAGGCACCAGAGGTTCCACTGCTGGGACCCGACGATGAGGAAGATTACAATCAAGACCACTTGAAAGAAATAGATTCAGAATCCAAACAAGAAGAAATGGCAGAGGAACAAACAATATGGGAGAAGATCAAGGCTTCTTCTTCATTTGCGTCAAAGGGGCCAATTAAGAAGCAGGCGATCAACATTCCGACTTACAAGATTGATCCTGCATTAATTAATCTGGTCAAGTCAAATGCATTCCATGGGCTCAAGAATGAAGACCCAGTCACGCATATAAGCCAATTTGTGGAGAATTGTGACATGATAAAAATTGACAGATTTCCACAAGAGACGCTCTACTTGTAGCTATTCCCAAGTTCTCTGGCAGGGAACACACGTGAATGGTTGCACAATCTGGATGATGAATATGTGGAATCATGGAACCACATGGTGGAGGTATTCTTTGAAAGGTTCTTCCCGCTCGAGAAGACCAATGACATGATCAGGAAGATCCACAACTTCACTCAGAAAGTAGGAGAGACCTACTCTGAGACCTGGGAAAGGTTTCAGATCATGCTTAGGCGGTGCCCACATCATGGGCTTGACAAGGAGAAGCAGGTAAAAATTTTCTATTTTGCTCTTTCGAGCATGATAGAAGTTACCTAGATTCGGCGGGTTTAGGATTTTTCTTGAACAACTCAGGTACAAGGTGCTGGGAGATCTTGAAAAAAATGGCAAAGAAGCAATCTTGGGGCAATAGGGATGCACCATAACAAGTCAAAGTCGTAGGTGAATCCAAGGCCATCAAGGTGCTGAATGATAAACTAGATCTTTTAGCCAAGAAATTGCTTGCCAAGGAAGATACCGAGTTCGATGAGGAAGCCGAGCTCAAATTCATGCAACAACAGGGCTATAGAAATAATGATTATGCTTGGAGGAAGGATAGGAAGTTCTCATGGAAAGATCCGAACAACTTCCTCCAAGATCCAGATGCGAAGCCGCAACCAAGAGCCAAAGATAAAAGCACCGAGTTGCTTAGTCAAGTGGTGCAACAAAATCAAGAGATGATGAGCATGTTTAGTAAGCAGCTGCAGTCCCAGGGTGATATTTTGACCAAGTTCGGACAAACACTGCAAATTCATGGAGCACAAATGAGGGCTCTAGAGACGACTGTGACCCAAATTTCCAATGAAGTGGCGGCCATAAAGCATGCCAATCAATAGAGACAGGCAGGGAATGCAGAAGTTGCTCAAGCACATCATCAAGTAAAATACATATCTGTGATTACCGAGGCAGAACCCCTGGTGGTAGAGGTGCAGAGCAAAGGCAAAATGATTTTTGATACGGAGGCTACCCCAAAAATACCGTATCCTCGTAGTCATTATCGATTACCAGGCGGATATCAACCATTCAGAAAAGCCCGCTAGGAGCCCGTCATGGTCGCGCCCACACCTAGGCAAGAAGAGCAGGTGAAGGCCATGCGTCAAGGTGAAGATACATCCACTGCGAGAGAGGAGCCACGACAACTTTCACGTGTTGAAAATGATCTACCAAAGTCCACGTCAGAAGGTGTCATTGAAGCAAGCTTAGGGGAGCTTGCCCCAAAAAGCCCATACATGCCACCTCATAAGTGTCTTAATGAGGCAGTTGTGTCTAGTCCAGATAGCTTAAGGCCGCAAAAAGAGCACCGACACTAAAGGAAGTTCTTGGAGATGTTCAGAAAACTCCATGTCAATATTCCGTTAGTGGAAATGATAGAGAAGATTCCCGCCTACGGGAGGTTTATCAAAGAAATCATCAACAAGAAGAGGCAGATTAAAGACACGGACGTGTGTCGGGTAAATGAGATGGTGAGCTCAATTATCCACGGGAGCTTACCACATAAGAGGAAAGACCCAGGAGGCTTCTACATTCCATGTTCCATAGGCGGTCAATTATTTCCACAAGCACAATGTGATTCGGGTGCCAGCATTAATCTTATGCCTCTGTCTACATTTCAAAAGCTTGGGTTTGAGAAAATAAAGAAATCAGCGGCAACTATTGAGTTGGCGGATGGGTCCATTGTAAAGCCATACGAAGTGTGCGAGGATGTGCTAGTCAAGGTGGACAGGTTCATCTTTCCAGTGGATTTCATCGTCATGGACATGCCACAACTTAAAGGTTGCGAGATGCTATTGGGTAGGCCGTTTCAAGCAACGGCTGATGTTGTTACTGCCATTGGGAGAGGTACATTGACCTTGGGGATTGGCCAAGATCGAGTTGAGTTTAAACTACTGCACGATCCTCTGGGCACACTCTCCAAAGTTCTACATTGATGAGGAGCTTACTATCGTCTAGCCTAAGACGTTAAATAAGGGTGCTTGTTGGGAGGCAACCCAACCATCAGTAGTGTAGTTTAGTTTCTTTCACATTTGTAGTTTGATTTGTTTTGACTTTGTTTTTAGTGTAAAAAAGATATCGTGATAGTTTGCACAATGTGCAGGACTGAGGCAGAGTCGATACCATCAACCCTTGTGTCGATGGTATTGACCTGGGTACAGGTTGGCGACTGCAGAAATCACTCTGTGTCGATACCATCGACGGCCTCGTCGATGGTATCGACACGCCAACAGGTTGATCGCAAAGTCGAGGTCGATAGTATCGACATGCAAGTTGATACCATCGAGATCTCTGAAGATTTTCAGAAGAAATCATCTCAGTGAATTCGATACCATCGACGGGCCTGTCGATGGTATCGACCCAGTTACAGGTAGAAAGTGGCGGCCGAGCCTCATGAGGGTGTTGCCCTAACCAGAGGTCGATACTATCGACTTGCGTCGATAGTATCGACACGATACGACACCGATCCATGAGAGGAGATCAACGACGATCGCTGCACTGAGAGAGTCGATCTGTGGGATGGGTCGATACCATCAACACCTGTTGATAGTATCGACACGTCATCGATCCGGGCCCCCACATCCAGCCATCGACGACCGTCGATACCAGCGGCAGTACAGATTGTGCTAGGCGAGTCGATACCATTGACCCGAGTCGATGGTATCGATGGTCACACAGCAACGCTGACGTCAGTTATATAAGGGAGGGTTTGTCATCATATGACGTCACAACTTCAGTGAGTTCTTCCTCTACTTGTGCCGTGCGTCTTACAGAGCAATCCGAGCCCGATGACGAGCACCACAGGAGCACGTTCTTCACCAAGAGGAGATTTCCTTCTCCGAGCTCTGTCTTCTAATCTTTCTTCTCTTCTACGACAATGGTGCACACCGCCGGCACATCTTCTTCACGCACGACACCGATGGAGATCCCGATGTTCGTTCCTCCACCGACTGCATCCATTCCACGTCTGCAGATTGTCCATCCGTCCGCGGAAGTCAAGAATGTTTATGAGGAACTGATGAAGTGCAAGATCGAGCCGACCCGTTACGTCGAGCGCGTCATGATACGTAATCTGGGATTCGATGCTAATCTCACCTACATCTTGAAAGGGTAGGTGAGGCATACAGGCAGGATGCCCGATGAGATGGAGTTCCATGCCGACGGCCAGCCGTTCTTCGGTGAATGGCCGACATACAAGGATCTAGTTGCCGAGTTCATGGCATCGTTGGACATCTGTGTCGTGCCAAATGACATCATCACCACAGATCGGGAATGGATCAACGTCCGTGTTTCTTTCTGGCTGTACAACATTGACTACACTCTCACCCTCAAGCAGTTCAACTCTATCTATAACTGGAATCAGGGGTGAGAGCAGTACCGGTGACCAGATAACAAGACAGACTATGACACGATCTTCGCCGAGCTTGTGACGGTGCCACCGGGCAAATCTGTGAGCTACCACAATGCAGCGGTAGCAGACTTCGAGCATCCGTTCGTGCAGATTCTCCATCGGATGCTGTGTTCCACTCTGTTTGCTAGGGGTGATCTTTCCCTTAGAAAATTCCAGGAGACAGACTTGTTTTTCTTGCATAAAATCCTGAAGCGCCAAGAGTGCAACTGGGGAGCATTCTTTCTGCAGCGGGTGTTGGCAGTCAAGCAGAGTACACAAAAGTCTCCAATTCATTTTGGAGGACTCATCACACCACTGGCCCACTATCTTGGGCTGAACTTCTCAAACTTGACTCCTCTCTCCAACAGAAGCAAGGTCAATTTGCAACATCTTCACCGATCAAACCTTATCTTGCTTCGAGATGGTTTACCTTATGCTCACTGCCATGTAAACCACGCATATCAAGAATGCTCGCTTCCCGATCCTGTCTTCCATATCGAGGGTGCTCAACATTTCCGATGGCCCATCATAGCCATTGATGACTCTGAGGAAGATGGCGGCAACGACGACGACAACAATAATGACGACGAGGCTGAAGAGGAAGAGGAGGCCTACACTCCTCTTCGGGCACGAGTAGCACCTAGGAAGCATCCTCACATGCATCCAGGTGCATCTTCATCTTCACAGCCTCCGCCACCACCACCGCCCTCACAGCAAAGTGAGGATGTCTACTCAATGCAAGGTATGTATGCCATGCTGTAGGATATACAACAGATGCAGCAGCATCATACAACGGCATATGCCGATATTCATGATACAACAAACTGGCTACTTGACAACCAGAGGGCTATGTTTGAAAATGAGCGCCTCCTCCTTGACAACCAACAGTAGATTCATGACAGGTTGAATAGGATGGAGATGCAGCAACAACCCTTCTATGATCATTACTAGAGCCATAACTACTTTGGGGGGTATCCACAACCTCCACCCATGCCCCAGTATGATCCGAACTTTCAGGGGCAGTACCCATCTTGGGACCCCACGGCCCCACAGTACCCGCCTCCGCCAGAAGAGTAATTGGTATCTTTGTTCCAACCTTTAAGATTGTTTTTGACTATGAGGCCATAGTCGAATTCAAGCTTGGGGGGGTGTTGGAACAGCTCTATCCTTCAGTTTTTTTTTAATTTTTAGTTTTTATTGTGTTGTTTCTTGTCATTTCATTTTTGCAATCTTAGTTTGTTTGTAGGATCCACACTCTACCTAGTGTAATTGTGGATGTCTTAAGTCTTGTGTCATCTCAATTGCTTGTACATGGGAATTAAGAAATTTTTTTTTGAGTGTTCACAAGCTTGTGTTGTTCAACTTTGAGCACATAACTTAAGAAAATGATTGGTTTTGTCAACTCTAAAATAGAAAAATCACAACTGTACATTCCTAATGATTCATGAAAAGTGGACAGATTTGGTTGTTTGAGCCTAAACTGACCAAATGATAATGAGACTCTAATTTGAAGTAAGAGAGAGAAACCTCTTCACTACTACACAGGTCAGTAAGGAGGGACACATAATAATTTTCAAAGGTTCAGTCAATTAGTCTTGTGATCTTTCCACCTCATTATTTTTCACAATCCACCATAAGAATTGGAAGTACATTACAGTTTTAACTTTTTTTGATTGCATCTCATGTAGATAGGTCTTGCATTGCAAAGTATTCTCACATGTATTGCATGAAAAAAAATTAGAATAGTTATACATGCACATTACCCTTAGGTGCGTGTCATTTAGTTGCATTCATAATTTTTATGCATAGAGTACATCTTGTATCTAATTTCTTCTTTAATGGTGATTAAATTGTTCCATACCTTCTAAATAATTCAAATCTTTGAGCTATGAAAAAAGAGTAAGCCCAACAAATTATTCATTGTCATTTGCTGATATAAGGGCCTGAAAAAGAAAAAAAAGAAAAAAAAAGAAACGAAAAAAAGAAAGTATTGAGAAGCAAGTAGAATAAGAGGGAGAAAGGAACATAGTCTCACCTGCATTTGAAGATGATACATGATGTAGCTCGGTTAGATATTACATCTCATTTTGAGACGGGATGTTAGTGCATGCATCATTCCATCCAATTATAGGCATTAGGGCATGTTCATGTGCAAATGCATAATTTAGGGCATTTTTGTTTTATGCATGTTGAAACTGTATGATGCTTCCATTTCTTCCATGAGCCACCCATTCTATCCACCCGTTGCTCGAATTGGTAGGCCACCATGAATTTCTCCTCACTTATGAATATCAGGAGAGCTGCTTCCATGTAGATGGTAGTTAGGGCGAGCAACGTAGTATAGGAGATCACAAGATGCACTGAGTCTGGACCGACGAATTTTATTATGTTAACTGCCTTATGTGATAACGCTCATCAGTTTTGAGGTGGATATCTTTTATGGATGATTACTGTCGCCTTAGGGTAATTATCATTCTGTGGTTAGTGAAGGCCAGAATGTGAATGTCTGGTGGGGATCATATGGTGATGTTTGTTGTGATGATTTGTTCTTTAGTTGACTCTAGAAATTCTATTCTAAGGTTTAGTTGCTCGAGGGCGAGCAATGTTCAAGCTTAGGGGAGTTTGATGCGATGATTTTGAGTCGCATTTATAGACTTGTTTATTTGTGTTTTTATGCATTTATTAGTCATTTTGGTGGTTAATATTGCATAATCCATCTACTTTGGTCTATGATCCTTCTCTATGTCAAATCTCTCTTATTTCCATATTTTTGAGCATAAATTATTACAAGAATATGTTTTGTTTCAGATTATGTGGTTTTGTGTTGTAATTTCAGGAAAAACAAGTATCTGCTGTTGTCGATACTATCGACAGTGGTCGATACCATCGACACGACCACAGGTTGCCAGCCGCAAGGAGTATCATAGAATCGATACTATCGACACAGAAGTCGATGATATCGAGACACCATCAGGTTGCTGGCGAGAAGACAGTTGATACTATCGACCTTAAAGTCGAAACTATCGACACGAGGAGTTTCAGCGATGGAAAAAGATAAAAGCAACACCTAAGAGAGTCGATACCATCAACCCTCATCGATGGTATCGAGTTAGCATCAGTCGCAACAAAGAAAAGAAAAGGAGACCAGCCGATACAGTGCAGTGTCGATACTATCGACCCGCGTCGATAGTATCGACACCGTCAAATACAAGTTGGTTTCAGATTGATTTAAATCCGACGACTGTGATATTTTGGCGACCTAACTCGGTGATTATACCTAATGATGACGGCCAAGAGAAATCCATCACGTCATTAGCCGCTGCACACGTCCGGAGGAGGTGTAGAGAGAAGAACGGAGCCCGGAAGCATGCCCCAGCCATTCCGAACGCTGAAGAAGACGTTTTCCGCCACCGAAAGGTGGGAGAACGTGTATTCTATGCCAAGGAGCACTTGGATCTTCTCCGTTCAGGGGTTTCACTACTTAATCACATTTTCCCCCATGTTTTCCCTTTTCTCTACCATGTCTTGCCTTGAGATGAACATGCGGGGCTAATCCCCTTTATCTTTCGGACCGGGAGTAGCCCGGGGAAGCATTGTATAACAATTTTATCATAGTAATTCATCATTAATCTCTTAAATCCGTGGTATGAATTCGTTTTCTCAATTATATTATTATGCTTGATCACCATAATAATAATCTAATGCCCTTAATTACTTTGAAAGAAGGATTAACGGTTGAAAAGAGACGAATTTCACATTAATTGACAAATCCCTTGAACAAGGTGGTGTAAGGTTAATGGTGGATACCCAGAGGTCGATATTAATGCACCTAGTTTAGGGTATAGGTTACTACGAAGGTGGAACCGACCTAGACATAGGTAGTGAATTGTACCACAACAGTGGGAAATTCTGACTACAGGCCACTACCCGGATAGAGAGATGAATCTGAGTGACTATGTAGAAACTCATACAATGATAACCCGTGGTGAAACTGCAATCCTAAAGATCTCATCTTGAATTGATTAAACTAAACCTTTAATCGATTATTTTGTTTTGTTTCATTTTATTTTCTTTTAATTTTACATAAACTTCCAACTCTTTAACCAGTCTAGCTGATTGCGAGTAGTTAGTAGTAGTCTTCGATAATTCACGTGTCCCTGAGTTCGACTCGGGCCTCACAAAGGCCTATATTACATTGACGCGTACACTTGCGTTTCTACGCACGTAAAAAGCGTATCAGTTTTCATGCAAAGAAGAATAAGAAGAGAGGGAGGAATACGTGAAAACTCCTCAGAACTCGTCCCTGAGCTCTACCCCTTTTATAGGGGAGGGTTTTCGCACCCCAAGACGTGCATCCACTAAGATGCAAGATCTTGTTCCAAAAGAAATTCAATTCCTTCATTAGAAAGCAAACTTTCTCTCTCCTCTTTTCCTTTGAATATCCCCTATTTTATGGATATTAGGAATTCGAAATTCTCTTTCATTTTCTTTATACTTTCCCTGTTAATCCATAGGAACAAAATCCTATTTCCCTTTAATAGCAATTTCTTTCTTTTTAGCAATACCATGTAATACATTAATTGTATTCCCCCATTATCTTCTTATTTTGCTATTTTGGTATTTTCTCTTTCTTTCCTCTTTATTGGGGTTCCTTGGACCCCAAGAAACTCTAATATTTCGAAATCCGTTTATCGGATACTCATTATACTTCTAGATGCATTTAAATGCATTATTTCACATTATCTTGTTTATTTCTTCATTAAAATATATCTTTTTGAGGTTTTCTCTTTATTTCCCTTTTATTTTCCTCATTGGTATTCCTTTTATCATAAGAAATCCTTGGGATACGAAATTCCACCATGGATCACTTAATTATATCTCTTTTTACTTATTTTCCACAATTCATCAATATTTTCAATTTCTTTCTAAATAAATAAATACTTAACTGATCTTTTCTTTTTCTTTTACATTATCTTTGCAACTTTGGACTCTTTGGGACCCAAGGAACCCATGTGGCATGAAATCCACCTCTGGATTAAGTTCTTTTTCCTTCTAGAGGTTTCCACACCTTTCTTTTCTTAAAAACTCAATTATTCATTCATTAATTGGATTTCCTCGTTATTGGGCCCAATAGCCAATAAAGCCCACATCACAATCATCAAGGCTATTGTAAACGAAATCCATTTATTCACAACAAATTATATCATTATTTGTCCAAATATCTTTATGAGAAATTACATTTCTCACCAAAGGAACCCAAAATTTGGGGTTGTAACATAGGATCTTAATAAAACATGTTGCAAATTAAGATAAAGTTTTTTGATTCTGGAGGGGAACAAACAAATGACGATAAAAAGAATCAAGGTTCCATGATTCGACAAGTGGCATAATGTATATGCATAAAAGGGACACTTTTAGGTCAAAAGCATAAATATAAGTTCATCAAGGTGATTCATTTCATGATTCAAATAAAGAGGTGGATACAAACTATTGAAATAAACTTTAAGAGTGATATTTGAAGTAACAATACTAAATGGGAGCAAGATACATTATTTATTATTCAAAAAGTGCATAAAAGACAAGCTTTTTGGGATATCAGAAGAAGAGAAAGTAGATTTAAGTTCTAAAACTATTTATGTTGGATAGACCACGTTTTGCTGATAAATTTGGTTTATAAGAAGTCCTATTTTGGACAAGGGGTTTAAAAGATACAAATCTTGGAAGATTACCTCAAAAGGCCTCTTTCGCGACCTTAGATTTGGATCCAATGGCTTAGATTAAAGAGCCCCAAATTGTCTTTTCCCTGGTTGGGTCTGAGTACGCATGGTGATCCATCTTGTTACTATATCATGATGTCCGCTCCCTAGCTCCCTTCACCACGACTCATCACTAGCTAGAGATGTCCAACCACCCCAAGCTGAGCCAGACGCCTGCCACCAATGTGCCCTGGGCAACACTCCTGTATGCACATGAGCACACAATTATGAATTCCACTATTGGTGATGGTGGGAGACAACTATAAGTGTGGGGTTCACAACTTGAGAAGATTCCTCCATATTCATAGAGTTGGTGTGAAATGGGCTAGATCTATGCTAAGGTGGCATGGAGGGGGAGAAGAACCCAATTAGGGTTTGCGACAACACTGGTGGTTGTCGAAGGTAGAACATGAACTGGTGGGGGGTGCTAGGATTTGTGAAATGTGAAGAAAAGAGGGGAAAAAGGCTAGGGAAGGTATTTTTATAGGTGAAAGTGGTTCTAAAATGTGTCAAGAGGTGAGAAAATGGCAGTAGGTAGGTTGTTAGGTAAGGATAACACCATGGCCCACTACAGCAAAAATGCCCATTAGTGGCCTTTTAGAAATGCCACTAAAATAAAATAAACGCCACTAAATATGTTTAGTGGCATTTGTTGACACCTAAAAAAATCCCTCTAGTACCAATGCCACTAGAAAGATAGTGGCATAAGTTGTAAATGCCACTAAATGTTTGGCTTTAGTGGCTTCCAATAAATGCCAAATAAAGGCCACTTAAATATCATTTGGCATTTATAAAAAAACCACTATCCATCAATTAGCTTTTATATAAATGCCACTATTTTGTATCATGTTGGTGTATGAAACGATTCTTATTGAGTGTAATGGCATATAAAAAAGGCCACTAATGACATACTAGTTCTGTATTACTACATTTTTATGGCTTTTAGTCATTCAATTTTCAGTTCATTATCATGTTTTCTAATTGAATGCCAATTACATTCGAACTCAATTTTCCAAAAGTATGAATATTTTTTATTTATAATCAAATGACAATTACATGGGGAGGACATTTTACCTTACCCCTTATATTGAATACAACACCATTGATATACTTTCATACAATATTTTTCTATTTAGTATAATAACTTCTACATCATTGGTTTTGTCTCTTCCCTGATATGACTATCTACTTTTCAGCATGCCGACTTCAGAGCTCCTTCAAGAAATAGCTTTACATTATGATGGAATCCCTAAACCACCTCCCAGAACCACTGGATAATAGGTGATGCATTTATGTAGCTGGAGTATTCTGTATTTGCCCTCAAATCTTCCACTATAATAAACCATAAGACAATTAGAAATTAATATAACCACACAACTACAAAGTGTGGATATCAAACAACATATACTTACAATCAATATCTGAAAGTCCACTAATAAGAAACTCCTGTTCCTTATTGTTAAATATAGAATCAAATCCTCGGGTACCATGTCATTAAATCCCTCTATAAATGCATTCATTTGTTGTCAAATAGGAGTTGTAAGGAGGCATTCAACCACCAGATCACCATATTTTGCATCGGTTACTCTAATATTGAAACCACCAGGAATCAATTCATAGTCGGTCACCTAAGATAATCAAAAAGTAAGTAAAATATGGAGAAGATGAATACAGAAGTAGATAATACAATCAAGCATTGACAAGAAAACATGATTCAAAATAATGAATGCAAACACTCTATACCATAGGAGTTACCTTCAATACAGCTAGCTCCAATATCATATAAATCCCTTTGAGCATCAAACTTCAAGTCTGAACCAACAGAGATCCACCTAAAGAATCATCCAAGTGCAATATAACTACATATTTATGTGTGCATGTGCATGCACACATGTCCTTGTGCATGAAAACCTGTCAAAAGATACAAGTTATGTGTTAGTGAAGATGTAAACTGCAAGAATGCATCGAACATAGATAGGAGTGTTTCCATGTACTTAAGATAGGATGCCTACATGGATAATGGATAACTTGTAGTCAACTACTTCATTCTCTAGACATCCTAACATGTCACTGGCATTAGTCAGTAATAGTTGGAGTCTCACATTTGTCACTGCCATTAGTCATAGAAGTCAAACCTCTATACCAAAAATAAGGGAGAACAAAGGTGGAAATCAACGGGACAAGGATGTTTTATATTCTGAAAAGCAGGACATTTTACACAACATTAGGATATGCAAGCCTCAAATCACTACCTCTTGAATAAGATGAGTAAAGAGAGGTCAACCGTTATGTTGCAGATATAGGATGACCTATGTTGGTATTAGTATTTAAGTTACTCATATGAACATGCATACAACGTTTTCTTTTATAATATGAATCTATTTTACCTTTCTCTGTATTTTGCATACAAGTAAAAATAGAGAAAGAAGAAGAACCAAAGAAGTAAACTACTTAGAACCAAGCCAAACCAACTATAGAATCCTAGCCACCTGACTCAGCTAGAATATTTCTTCCTAACAGTGTGTACTAGAGATCTTTGACACAATAGATTACTAGTGAATGGGAAATCAACATGCAAAAAGTATACCCTATCAAGCCTTCATGTTCAGGACACACCAAACCAAGTGTAGACATCACTCTTTGTGTGCATGTGTTGGCTTGCGTGTGTATTCAGTTCTGTAGTTGCTTTGTCAATGCCATTTAATCTTCATATGATATATGTAAGAATTGTAACTCCCCTTAAGGATAAGAGAAGTGCAGTGTTTTTGTAGGTAGTATCTTAGTTTCTTCTTGAATCTAGTTACATGCTGCAAGGTTCTCTGTGCTTTCCTAAAGTTTTCAATAAAATATGAATTGGATGATGGCAACTTTAACTAACTGCTATATGGATATAGAAGGAAATTGACTATAAAAATATTAGAAAATTACCTGGAAATTAGTTTCAACACAAACATTGTAGGTGGGTGTTGGTGGGTGAATGAAACAATGACCATCAACAACATTGTTGTTATGACTGTGGTCTGTAGATAGGTGGGTTGCTACTTATTGGAATTGTTAACAATATGAAGTTGTTAGTCTAAAATGTGGAAGTGGGGATGTAATGGAGTTGGAGGGGATGACTTCCACTAGTTTATTTTATATGGAGGAGCAACTTCATAGTGGGTGGTAGTTCTTAGTATGATATCTTGTCATTTGTGCTCTGAAAGCAATAATCATGAAGGTGGAATGGTAGTGATGTATGATATTGGACCATCGTCTTATTGCAACAATGTTTTGAGGATGATGGACATGGTGATGCATCATGTTGCTCTATAGTAGGGAGATGGGTTGTTTTTCTATGGTGATGTGGTGGTGGTTGGGCTGGTACTTGCTTCATTTGGTGGGAGTGGGGTAGGCATGTTGAGAAACAAGGTGGAGTGGAGGTCGGAATGTAATGAAGAAACAGAGTGTTCACATTGGGGATGCTCTAATGATAATGAAAGTAGTAGTATTGGAAACTGGTAATGGGTGGGTCATGGATTGAGATAATGGTGATTTTGTTGGGTGGAGATGATGTGATAGTTGTTGCAATTTGAATGATACTATTGTTGGTGTGGATGTAGGAGGTGTGTAGAGGTGGTCTGTAACATGTTGTAGGATTGTTTTGGTTGCAAATGTATAACATGGTTGGGCCATAGTGGATTGGTATATTGCTACAAATATGGTTTTAGATGGTGGGTAACCTGTGATGGAGGTGGACTTGTGATTGCAATGCTGCATCTCTACTGATGAACTGTACATTGGTACCATTGATATTGGTTGGATGACGGACTACTATCAAAGTGGCTCAACATGATGATGTTTATCTGCTTGTTAGAGTTGTCATTAGTGTAAAATGTATTCAGAAATAGTGTCTTTATACAGTGCATCAATCTAGATAGAAAAATAAAGAACAAGATGTACTATTAAATGTCATCGAAATGGTTAGATCATCCTTGCTGCCACTTGTAGTGATCATGTAACATATCCTCTTTTTGTCACTTTTTCAAACCTTTGAGTTGGTAGATGGCATCCAACAGTGATCTGTCCTTTGGTGTTCCTTCTATGGATGATCTCTGAATTAAAACCTAGAAGCTCGCTAAACCTGTGGCCTAGTGAGAAGCAACAACAAGTGTGGCAGGGAAGGGGTAGATGAAGGTTCATCAGGAACTGTGACAGGGGATAATATTAAAATTGAAATTCCTTAACATAGCATAGATGGATGGTAAAAGGTATCAAGATTGCAATTTGATTGTGCTGAGATCATGACTTACCTCAATCTAAATTGGGAAATTCAAGTGAAATACCCTTAAGACTTCCAAAATTTCATCACATTATAGTAAAATGTTTTGTCTTAATGGTAGTCATGATCATGGTATAAAAAAAACTTGCCTAATGGCGTAGGAGCTTACTCCTTGAGGGGTTGCTATCCCATTTGCACCTCGAGCCATAGGCCTAGATGTACTAGAATAAATCTTATGTCGCAAAATGTTTAAAATTTCCCTCACCCATGAACAATAGGGGGGTCATATCCTAATTTTTTTCTACACACCAAATAAAACCATTTACCTATTTATCAATCGGGATAAGATCATGCTAATTCTGGTGTTAGTGTGGGTGGTTGAGCACAACTTTTCCTCCCTAACAGAACCCGAGTTCAAATCTCTTATTGCACACTTTAATTATGACTCATGTGGTCAACTAGGCCCTGACACACTATTTGAGGGATTGGGAACTAATGCATCTTCTAACTCAAAAACCTATTGTATATGGATTTCAATATCTTGATAGTTATTAATTAACTATATAGATTATAGAGAATTAGTAATCTAGAGAAGATTGTTCATATTCATTTGATCTATGAAGAAGGATTATTTAAACCATGCCAATTAGAGCTCATGTGCAAAGCATGTGATGACAACACTATCAAAATCTTGTGCATTCTAGTTCTTATAGTTTAGTGATGAAATGGAAAGCAAGGAGTCTTAAAGAGACAACAGTGTGACTCAACACTAGAAACTAAATGATTAGATAAAACCTTCAAGTACCTATCTGTCCCAATGGGTTATTTTTAATAATTTCAAGTGCCATCCAGTGGGAGTACCAATAAATTGGAAAAACATTGTAATAAATATTTGTAAAATTATATTGTAATGAAAATATATGCAATCATTATAAACAACACCAGGGACATGAACTATAACTGAGCATGACAATGGTTGTAGGATCAACAAAGTTATATAGTGGTGGTGTTAATCCAAAATGAGAACTAATACGAGGGTGGAGAAAATAAGAACTCAAACAAGGGTGAACTGCAACAATTATGATTAAGGTTGGCATGCATTGGGTTATGGTATGAGACAAAGAACCCAATACAACCATGAACATAATTTCATAAGAATCTAAGGAACAAATTATACAAATATAGAAAAGTAGAATCAACTTATATGTTTAGAATAGGATGATTATAACAAGGTTGCTAATCATATAACCATCTTTGGGGGATACATCACGATAGTTGGCTTTTTCACCCACCCAGAGGAAAAAAGTAGAGGTTTAAGGCTTGAAGGATAAGACTATCATCGGCTCAGGAGATAGGTATATAGTTAATCATAGCTCTACTTCATAGTCAAAACAACATGATTGACTAAATGAGGAAGCAACACTAATGATAACAAAAAATGAGCTAGTGAAAAGAATATAGTTAAGATCAAATAGGCTAGTGAAGAGAATATTGTAAGACATGACATTCAACACAAACATCTGATTTAGTCTAAATATGATCCCAAAAGTCTAGTGGAAAAGATAGATCAACAATGAATAAAAGGGCATGGAAAGCAAATAGGTAGACAAAGCAATAGTTTATAAAGAAGGCAGTGCTAGACAAAAATGACTCCCTCAACACTTGACAAAGATGACTCCTTCAACACTCATCCATGAGGGGGGTGTAAGAGATTTATCAATGACATACGTGCATGAATTCGTAGATGGAAGTCAATGATACATGGTATGAATAATACAAAACTAGAAGCAATTGTAAATGTTTGTCAACACTATTGACCAAAGATTGAGGATAAAGAGACACATCAACTAAGTAACATCTCCTTGGGTCCTGACTGGTATCTTTGGCAGCCACAGAAGTGGAAATAGCTACTTTAATTTTTCACTCTCGGATGTCAGTTTTAAATTGCAGTGATGAATCTTCACTCACTCAACCTAGTGGAAGAGGACAACAATCCTTTATTGGTGCCTCACTCTGGATGGGTAAAAAGATAGGAGAATGTATGACTAATCCTGGTGGTAATTAGTTTTCATCTACTAGAATTAATTACTTCTTACTCATCCCAACAACTCTCGAGGCACTCCACATAGGACAAGGCCCCTTTGTTGGAACCCCTCTCACGTGATGGGTCAAAGAACAAACAATAGATAACTAAAGTCCCCCATGATGATTGATTTTCTCCTGCATAATTCATTATTGTGTTCCTTACTCTAATAGTGGATATTATCATCAGGTTATGGCCATGATAAGAACTAATGAGCAGCTATAACATGGTAATTTGGTCCTTCTTCGACACCAATGGGCCTATGCATTGACTATACAAAGATTATTTCAAAATTGAAGAATAGGTTGCACTGCAACACCGATCCAAGCATCATTAGTCAGTAAAGAAATGAACAATGTCACTGTTTCAAATGTGATCGCATGTGAAAATGGGATTATTTTTGTCAAGAATATGGGTGCTACTCGAGAAAGTATATTCAATTATGAATAATGCACAATAGATCAAAATGTATTATGCTATGAATTAGAGCCAATCAAAATAATAAATCTTACCTTTGATATTACGAGGTATCCTGATAAAAAATAACTACCAAACAAATTTTCGATCATCTCCATCTATATGTCCATAAACCTGTAACAACAACTAGTAGCAATTGTGTACACCAGGATATTTTGAAGGATAGTTGAAGTGACTGAACCAATAAGTCGAAGGTAGCACAGTGTCATCCATGTTTAAGTCAAAGAATGGTGTTCAACTGCTCCCATGAATCATCTTCATGGAAGAACTACCAAAAATCTTCATCAATATTACTGACAACCAATGTGGAAGCACGTCCTAAACTGTCAAACCATATAGAATTCAGCAGCAATAACATCAAAATTTGAGATGGCAACATGACAGATGAAGCACCAAAGAGTGCAACAGACAACAAGGAAGCAAAACGTATGCCATTTACCTTGCCAATGTATGTGGTAGTGTCCAGCAACATCTGAAGCATTGGTTCTCCTGCAAATCACTTGGTTATACCTATTCAACAAATCTTCTTGCACTAGAACTGATGGCCCATATGCATCACAATCATATACATATATTTTTGAGAATTCTCATCTTTCTACAGCAACCCTCATACATGGAAACAAGAATTTTGAAACTTAACCGATAAGATCAAATGCAATGTTGATTGAAGATCCTATCCAACAAGAGGCAGAAAGTTCTTGCAACCTTTAAAAAACATATGAACAACATTTCAACTTTGTTTTCCAGAGCAACCTGCAAATTGAGAAAAGTGAAAATCTCTGTTTTCCTGAGCAACCACAACACCTAGAGTGGACTTAGTTGAGCAACGTTTCCAACATACCTTCACCTCCCCACCGATATCTTTGTCACACTTGCGCCCCTTCTTCATGAGCATCAATGCAAAACTGAACATGTGCATTCAAATCTGTTTCCCTACAACCTGGGTCTCAACCCTTTCCTTCTCTGAAGCTAGACAACGGCCTTGTCTCCAGCATTGCGACATCGGCCTTGTCTCCAGCAATGGGATGGCGACCTCGTCTCCACTGTTGGGATGGCCTAGTAGCTGTGTCTGTTCGATACTCTCCAACACCTTCCTATCTTCCCTACCACATTCTCACCACCCTCAGACATGGTGCTGACGAGATCCTACGGGAGCCAAGGAACATGGAGTTTGAAATTCAACAAACAAGCTGCTACGAAGGCCCTAGACTTGGACTCACCCTTTAGGTGCTCAAATCATTGAGCCGTCTCCATGCAATCCTTCTCATAGCTTTTGGTTTTGGACTCCAATGCGGTGATTGTGGATTTAAAGCCTTCATCCCCTTGAAAGAGTTAGAAGCATGCTCGATGTTTTTGAATGGGGGGGCATCCCTAGGGCCGACAAAACTGATGTGGTCGGGGAAGGGATTGAAAATACTAAAGTTGACACGCCAAACCAAACACAGAACTACGGTGAGTGAAATTCAATTAAACAAATGATTTTATTTTATAATCAAGTTACTCCAGGTCGAGGTTGGATTGTCCTTTATAATTTTCCGGTATATGATTTTGTAAATGCCCATATCATGTGCATCTTTGTGTAACACTTATACTAGATCATTTAATGGTAATTTAATAATAAACACCACTATAAGTATACAAATAATGGCATTTGAAACAAAGCCACTTTATAAAATGCCACTACTTAGTAATTTTTCTGTAGTGGCCTCTAACAAGGTGTATGGAAGAAGAGGAAGTAGCAAAACTATATGATGGGGATTCGATCTACGACTGGATGATCCAATGGCCAACACTTGTGATCCACATGATTGAGACATGTGATTGGTCCCCGAGGAATAAGTTGGATCGCCAAGCAAAGAGGGAGGGTGGAATTGGGCCGTACCCATAATTGGGCCCCATATTGGGTAAAATTGGAATTAAAGGGGCTCAAACAAGGTTAAATCAATGTGATTTCAAATGAGCATAACTTTCTCCTCCTAGCTCGAAATTGGGTGAAACTAGGTGAATTGGAAACATGAGAATGTTATCTACACATCAGAACAAGGTTAGGTTAGAAAGAGAACCATAGATGGAATAAAAATAAGTGCAAAAGGAGTAATGTGTGATGTGCTTGTAACTAGGTTTTTAAGTTAACTGAGTGTCATAAGACAAACCAATTATTAAAGTAATCCATCAATCAAAACTGGGTCTTCCTACTACATATCATAATCAACTCGATATTTCATCAACATCAATGCTATTTCATAATTGAGCAATTGAGCATAATAGCCAACACATAGTCACAGAAATCATCAAAATGGGAATACCATTACATGTTTCACAATTTTGGGAGATTATCATATAGATATTTTTTTTGGAGAGGTAACATTTTAGGTTAAACAAATATAGCTCTTTGAATCAAGAGTAGAGCATGACTTATGTTACCAATATCAGTGTTCCAGATTCTACATTGACCTGAGTGGGGTCATATATCCTTGATTGAGATTCCATATTTCATCAATTTAAGATAAAAATCATATTTCAAAATCATGATTTCATACATAAAATCAATGGAAGGTACCACCCTAGTCCTTTTGTAAGCTCATACCTAAGTCATAAATAAAAAAAGTAAACATAATCATCATTTAAATATTATCAAGATTTGGGAACATGAAAGTCATCAATCATATATTGAGGGTGATCTCAAGATCCAATTAGGGTGATCATATGAGTCGAAATAATATCAAGATAAATAGGCACGAGTCAAGATTCCATTATTCAAATATGAGAGTCAAGTTTGAACTTCAAAGTCACAGTCCCAAACATTTTGAAGCTAGGGTTTAGGCTCCTATTTAGACCTTGGGGGTGATCATTCATCCATTTACATTAATTGAGGAACAATCTAGCAACAATCGAGCAACATTTGGAGCACTATCCAAGAAACATTTCAAAATATCAATATCGAGTACATTTTTATGATATTCAAGGTTGATTAATAAGCCAAACCTATGCCTTTCTAGGAACTTAACCACAAGCCATAGTCATCTTCATCATATTTCAAGATCGTTATTAAAATTGAGATTTCAAGATTGAGAAAAGTATCATCATGGATCTGTCCTATTAGAGTCTTAGGTCAAGAAGTCAAAATATTGTGGAAGGGGTTACCCTTCCAAGACTCTACATAATAAACTAGGTGAAAAATTAGAGAATGTGACTAGGTTAGGGGAGTCATACGTAAACTACCACCCTAATCCAACACATTAGTCTACATTAGTCATGAGACATCAAGCATATCCGAATAGGGAGAGTATCAATTAACAAATTCTACTTCATAAGGAAAAGAGGTAAAGATCAAGATCATAATAGAGCAACCATATTTTAGGATTCTACAAAGTTGGGGTCATAAAATTTCTTCTTTCCTTTCATAGATAAAGGAAAGGGGTGTCTTTTGGAAATCAAGAAGTCTAATTAGGAGTATAAGAGTTTGATAATAATATGGCAAGAGTAGTATCCATGTCCATCATGTTTATTAAAAAGTCAGTTTACAAAGAGGCATATAAATAACTAGGGAAACACCTCTTGTATCAAAGTCTTTTGTCAAGAATTGAGAGTTCAAGGCATGCTCATTTCATAGCATGATCATGATACATATACAAATATGGGAAAGAATTTTCTTAATTATGTTTGTGGTTTGATAAAATAGGAACATCATAGGTTTACTCAATAAGGACAATGTCAACTAGATGAGTTGTAGAACATGAGTTCCACCTTAGTTCACCACATGGATCATGACTAATTACCTCAAACATGTGAGGCACATATATCAAATTTAGTAAATTTGAATTTCGATGATATGGGGTTTTACCTATGAGTACATCACATCCAAGAGTACTTTCATTAAGTAAAATAGGGTTTTCAATTTAAGACCAGATCATGGCATTACCATCTTAATCAACTTCCATGATTTGAAATAAATTTTAGTTTCCCATTCATAAGCTACTCATAATCATGAAATCATGTGATTAGTAGTCATGAGAGGAGAATTACATGAGACTACTGATCATTATATACTTGGGTATCTTAAGTAGTCCTTTAAAAGTAGGATTTAAGGGAAGAAACCTAATCCAATCTTCAATCCACTTTGGGTAGGTCTGTAACACACGAGTCCACTATCCAAGGCTCTAGTAGAGTTTCATGAATGACGAATGGCCCCACAGACCACCACTAGCCTTAACTGCATGCGTTGTTCCCACTCACACACAAGCCAAGATAAACTTCCCGATTGGTCACCCAACCTCGTACTACTCTAGATTTAGCAAGCTTAGTTACATAGTTCTCTAGTGACATGCTCCCTAAAAAAGGAGGTGCAACTTGGTGATATGGATTGTTTGATCATTCCTTTTAAGATCATTTTATCCAAGGCCTTAAATCCTAGTACGTTACAATCTCCCCCACTTAGACTCTTGACATCCTCATCAAGGATCAACTATTTGGCCTCATAATATTTTCCCATTTTGGTGTAGACCCAGAATGGTCCATGGACACCCAACTC
The DNA here is from genome assembly GCA_963693085.1 of Alisma plantago-aquatica. Classification (NCBI taxonomy): domain Eukaryota; kingdom Viridiplantae; phylum Streptophyta; class Magnoliopsida; order Alismatales; family Alismataceae; genus Alisma; species Alisma plantago-aquatica. Next base: position 24,911,481 of record OY856412.1, on the reverse strand, counting down.
TCGATCATGAAATGCCAGTGCAAGGGTGACTACATCACTATGGATAATCCTTTCCAAGAATGAAGACTAGTTGCTAAAACCACTACTATCCTTAATTGTGTGCTTTGTTCTCACTCACACACAAGCTAGGATTAACTTCCCAATTGGTCACCCATCCTAATACTACTCTGGGCTTAGCTCGCTTAATCAAAACATTCTTTAGTGATGGGCTCCCTAAAAAGGAGGAACACCTTGGTGATATGGGTAGTCCAATCATTCCTTTTAAGATCATTTTATATGAGGCCTCAAATCCTGGGACGTTACAAGGTAGGTGCATAAAGGAACCTTAGCCACCACACTAGTCAGATAGGAGGTTATTACTAGCCAAAATCTCCATGTTTATCACCATACCCATTGCCTTAGGTTCACCATTATGGATTTGGATTCTCCCTAGGTTCCAATGATGTGTTATGCCTTAAATATATATATAGAGGCAAGTGTGTATGCCTATGATATAATGTGTCATAGAACCATTTCTTACCCTCATTATAACCCCACTCACTACAGAGTCAATGGTAATAGGGTTTGGGTATCCATCCATAGAATGGCACATAGTGCACAAAAGCAATACCTAAGAGAAGACAATAAAAAAACTAAAGCAATAACAAGGTATTAAACATGGAGAGAAGAGATATGTACCTATTTCTATATCAAGAATACCCATTTGTGTTTCATTTCAGAGTTTAGAGTCTTGAGTGCAATGGATTTTCATGTGACTACTAAAACTTTTATAAACAAAATATATTATTGCTCAAGCATCAAGTATGCAATGAAATGGCATGTAAACACAATTTAAGAGTATATAAAAGTTGCTTGGATAGAAACATTATAATAAACAAGAAGTAGAAACAAGGTGGGAATACTTAATGACTTCCATTTGTACACAGAATGTTTTAGGTTTCTCTATCCATTATATATATGTAGGACTTTTGATCACTTCCCAAGAAAGGTCCATGAGGGACATTTGAGACAAAGCAAAATATGTACCCTATCTCAACGTGAGGTGTTTCAAGACTAACATGTCATGAGTTAATCCTATTCACATGGGATCTGAAGGCCATCACCAAGAGATAACCCTCTTTCAACATGCCTTGTGCCCTTACCCCAAACATTTAGGTAGGTACACAAGGATATACAATGGATTTCTCTAAATTTTGTTCAAAATTTGGCAACATTGTACAATCATACTGTAACATCCCAGGATTTGAGGCCTCGGATAACATGTTCTTAAAAGGAATGATTGGACTACCCATATCACCAAGGTGCACCTCCTTTTCTGGGAGCCCATCACTAAAGAACTCCATAGTTAAGCATGATCAGCTTGGAGTAGTACTAGTTGGGTGACCAGTCGGAAGTTGACCCCGGCTTGTGCGTGAGTGAGGACAAAGCGCAGAGTTAAGGCTAGCGGTGGTCTGTGGGGCTAGCCGTCATTCCTGAAACTCTACTTGAGCCTTGGGCAGTGGGCCCGAGCGTTAGACATACATGAAAGTAGTAATCATAGAAACAATAGCTCAATTAAGTAATTATCTAGCCAAGCATTCATACGAGCATACATACAAACAAGCCATTATCATACTAGGGCTAATAGATTAAGCGTACCTTATGAGAAGAGATCAAGTTATGATTCCTATGTAAGAATGCGAGAGAAGGACCAACTCAAAGGGGGGCCTATGATGTAAAAAAACATAAATTGTGGTCTTAGATCAGTACATTTTGTTATGCTATTCATGTGGGTGTTCTCCTAAACCTAGGTATCATATAGTTCAAGTATAGGCCCATCTTGTTAAACATGCATGCATTGATTCAACATTATGCAATATAAAAAATAAATGTTAGTTCTAGGTGAACAATCCACATTATGACTACCAAAAGATAAGAACAATCCTTTATTTAACAATAGGTAAGCATGAGATTTATATTATCACTTCCAATCACGCAATATCATAGTTAGTCCTGCAAATCAACTTCAAGTAATGTGTTCACATTTCCAAGTCATAGAAGCATTAAGTAGATAAAGTTAAGATTTCAAGATAAAGTATGATAGTGATACTAAATTGAGGTCTTGAGATAACATTGGTATCATTAGAGCATCATTATTGCAAGATTATAGCCTAACAATCAACATATGCATTTAGAACATGATAGGTGTTATAAGCATGCCAAGTAGTCAAGAGGGAAAAAGAGCATATTACATGGAATTTGGTGTCACAAGACATGTTAGGGTTTGATTTGGAGGTCATGATAGAGGTTTCAACATTTAGGAACACTTTTGTATAAAGATTTAAACATCCAGTTGTATAAGCATTTTAGCATCACTATTAGGGCATATTAAGGTGTGAAAGTGATCTTTTAGGTCATATGAGCTATATCATTGAAAAAATACATTTGATCTTAGTAAAACATGTCACAAAAAAACAATGTTTACTGATTTTAAAGGGTAATAAAACATATGATGATGAAAAGTATCAAGGTTCCAAGATTAGACAAATGGCATCATGTACATCCATAAAATCGACAATTGTAAGTGAAAAGAGTAAACATTAGTACATCAAGGTGATTCATTTCGTGATTTTAATTCAAGAGGTGGATATAAGTTACTTAATTAAAGTTTAAGGTTGATAGTTGAAGTAACAATACGAAATGGAGCAAGATACATCATTTATTATTCAAAAAGTGCCTAAGAGACATATTTTTTGGGACACCAGAAGAAGAGAAAATGAATTTTAGTTTTGGAACTATTTGTATTGGATAGATCATGTCTCGATGATCAGTTTGGTATATAAGAAGTCCCATTTTGGACAAGGGTGTCAAAAGATACAAATCCTAGAAGATTACCTCAAAATACTTCTTTCTCGATCTTTAGATCTCAATCTAAGGCTTAGATTCTAGATCCCTATGATTTGATTTCCGCTATTGGGCCCGTGAACATGTGACCACCCAATTTGGCATGGAATTAGGCCAACCACTACCTAGATCCTTCATTGAAAAGGTATGTTTTCTATTTGCTTAATCTGCTGATTTTGGATATGTTGATGATGATTATTGTTGGCAAAATGTGCATTTTTAATATAGATTCAATTAATACCATTAGAAATATTTACATGCTTAACCAACTCTTTATGTATTTCATGCATGAGCAAAAAATTGAAGTGAGATATATCCACATACATGACATGCTTAGAGAGTCTTCATAGACTATATTGAGGTATGAGATATAATATACTTTTAGCTTTCATATCCAACTAATTTTGTGTTAGATCATTTATTCCATTGGTATTTTGATCTAGCTTAGCATTTGACATTACAAAACTCTTCGTTTAATGGATTCTGTCATTCTTTTCAATAGATGGATATGTTTCCTATGAAAGACAAACACATCTATTATTTTGAGAATGATTAAAGTTTCTTATAGCCATAATATTTATGACATGAACATATTTATCTAAATCACACTTTAGAAATGACCTCCCTATGGATTCATATAAAAGAGATTTCAATTCACTATCAAGACCCAAAAATAATTTATCAATTAATAACCATTCAGGTACAACATCGTGAAGACACTTCTTTTGGTACCACTCGAGTATCTCCCATGCTTCAATCAGGTCCTCTAAAATTCCATGTTTTGAATTACAAAGTTGGGCTCTGTAGTGCCATGTTTGTACACATGTGTAGACTTTCTTTGTGGAAGCATCACCTAATTCCTTTCGGGTATGAGTAGTACCACCAAAGATGGAATTGTACCATGACTTAGTTATGTTCACACAAGGAAAAGTGAAATATATGTATGTAAGTATCTTTTGATGCAAAACCATTTAACTTTACATCATCAAATTTTTTTTTTTGCATTATAGATATGTTATGTAGTATTTTCTAATGTACTTCCATCGAATTGCTTGGATTGGATAAGATAGATATGACGAGTTCAAAAATGTTTATTATTAACATTTGGGGGGGTGCACTTGTCAACACCAAGTAGAACATTAATTACCTTTAGTGTAAGGAATCCTTAAGAGAAATACAATACTACCAAATTTGTATTTCTACTAATTCTTCCTCATGGGGTCCTTGTTCTTATCTCCCATCTCGATCATATAACCTCCTTATGATAATTGTGTTGGGCTTAAAAAAGTCTACAAAGAGTCACGTCGATTGATGGTTTGTTATTATGAAGTTTGATTGGATCTGAGGAACTTCTTAGCATAAGCTATTTCAGTGTACCTAAAGAAACTAAAGTCAATTTAATTGTGCAAGCAAAAGAATGACATAATAATAGGAAAACTACAAAGAAATTTTCTGAATGGACTACTTAAACCAGTAGCAGTATGCATTCATCATAATCCTCAACAACAGACAACAAAAAACTTAATGAATGTATGATACATCATGCAATCCAAAAACATATTTTCATGAACATTAGTTCCTAACCTTAGTAAATTGAAACATAGTTATAAATTTCTAAAACAAGTGCAAATGTTCTTATCATGCAAGTGTAGGAGTTCGATTATTGTTGATTATGTATCAGTCAAAATATATAATATTGAACCTCAAACCACTAAAAGAATTTATAATAGATACCTTGCAATAATATAAGAGATTTTGAATTTTTAAAACTATGAACTATGATAAGGACATGTTAATAAGAGAAAAATGTTTGTATCAAGGCCATTTACTACTAGACCATAATACTACATCCATCTATGATTACACAAATATAGATATTGTTGACACTCCATTTTTGTGTCCAACTAATTTGGTTACCTAATGAGTTATAATCATGACAAGTGTCAATAAAACTGATTATTGAATCAAAATCAAGAATTTTGACAAACTTCAAAATAGAAATATGTTTAGAGAAGAACAACAGGCATAACCATCATCATAAAAATCTAGATGAAAGGCATTAAAGATCATCCTGGAATGAGAGAAATAAATACAAAATCTCATGTCCATGAATTACGTCCTGAAGGGTGTCAACATATATAAATTTGATTCAATGTGATACTCGTCAAACACAACCAATTGTGAGATGTATGACTAGCTCTATGATCGATATCTAGATACGATTTGACTAACACTATGAATGATAGTCACCAAATGAATTAGTAAAAAATGATCCTATTCTCTCTTAATAAGAGGTCATATTCACACAACTCAAACGTCAAACTCCCTTAATGTGATAACTATCAACCAAAACAAGATGTAACAAATTATTGTTCAGATATGACTACCTTACTTGGATGTTGCATCCAAACACCTGAACCCATGACTTGCCCCAACCCAAAATGATATGCCCAACTTATACCAATGTGGTGTGCACCATAGTAGCACCCCTTTTGATCCTTGATCAAACCCAGAAACACATGCAATTTCATAAGGAATATACTTTTACAACAAGTCATGACAAGTGGGGCATATGCGAGCGACCCCCACTTTGAGGATTCAGACACGTGTAAGGAGTGGGATCCCAGAGGGGAACCAATCCCTACTAAAATAAAAAGGCAACATCCCCAAGCAAACACCAACATAATTGTTTTTCTCAAAAGGGATGATAACCAATTTATTCAACATGAATGTATCATAACACCAAAGTAGCAGGAAAATATAAATATGTATCTAACCATTACAAAGATTATTATTATCACTAGACTTTCACCATGTAGGGTGATATAAAGGAAAAACTAACTACATATAGGACTAGTTGAGGATCACCTAACTATTGGTTATGTATGCCCAGAGAGCCAATCATGTGATGATTTTAATGGCATATCATGTAAAAATGATTTGATTATTAATAAAAGGCAAGCTTTAAATTTATTCTGTTTGTTCAACTATGAGATAATGAAATAACATAATAAATGTTTAGAGAGTAATATTACTCAATGACATATGTCTTCAGGTTGAGGACCTGAGAAATGGGATCATACATATGTTAAGAGTATATATATATACATATATATACATATATATATATACATATATATATATATATATATATATATATATATATATATATATATATATATATTCTCATTATGTCCCTGATCGGTTTTTATTATGGAAGGTTGATAGACTACAATAACGCATAAGATCAGAGTGTGAGTTGGTTGATGACTGAGTCTCATTGGTCATGATATGGCGATATCAAACCAATCACACAGATACATGTTAGAGAACAGTGTATCAGGTAGACCCATTGTGAGACTGACACATGGAAGCCATCTTCATGGAATTCATAGTTAGGTCTCACAATGATGGTGGTGGTTGTGGTTCTTAGACCTAAAATCACTTCACTCCACACATGTTGTTGGGTACACTTTGACATCATCAGATGCAGTCCTAAAACTTGGGTTGTTATAATGATGATGATTGGGTGGCTTTGACACAAGGGGATTGACTGTGAGTGATAGACATGGGATTTGTCCCTCTTATTGGAATATGATGTCCTAGGCCTCTTGATAAGTGAGACTGAGAAAAACATGGCCATGCACATATGAGTCAATATATTATATTAAGCTTAAATATATCTCAGTCTTCTCTTGGTTCAAGAAAAGGATTGAATTATAATAAGAGTGACTGCTCCATGCCTCTAGTTCAATCTGGACATCAATGACAAATGAACTATACAAACACTGCAACACCATACATATATTGTAGGTTGAAGTTGTTCCCCAAATTTTCCATTTACTTAGATAGCAATGATGTGTGACTAGGCACCACTCTTTGCTTGTGATGTCGTAAGTTGTTATGGACATTCACTGCCAACATAATATGGGACCTATAGGGTCACACACATATGTCTTGACCTAGAAGAGGAGTTCATATCTCGAATGACAGTTGAATTAAGTGCTAAAGTGTTTAGGAATTTGATTCAAGCAACAAACAGGTTGACAACACTGCCAAACACCCATTTCAAGTATTGAAATGGCTGTCTAGAAGTGCCAACGGCTGTCTCAAGAGTTGAGACTGGTGTCTGGGTGTCGAGCCAATTAGAGTAGAATTTGGCTAAGTATCGAACCGACCCAGCCAAACAGACATGACTTGGCTCACCATACGACCATCTCGGTGAACTGAGACGGCCCTCTCGGTGAACCGAGACATCCATATCACATGGGCGAGATGGTCCAGCTCGGTTGGGGAAGGTTTTAGATGCTTTCCTATTCATTTCTCTTGAGCAATACTGGTTGTACAAGGAAATCAATGTCTAACATTAATGGGAATTGATTTTCCAAATTTTGTACACAACTAGAAACTGCAAAATGACCGTATCACAGTGTGAGATAACCGTCTCACGTTCCAGACGACTGTCTAGCTTTTCCAACAGCTATTTCGACTGTCGCAGGTTGTGAAATGTCTAGAATTGTTGTGAAAATTTGAGTTCTTCTGGTCCTTTCCACTCCTGCACATTAATTCCGCATTGGATAGCAACTGGAAACCTTGACCCTGGCCTCTACTATAAATAGAGGGGTATTGGGGGATTCCCAGAGCACAACATAAAGAATTGAGAATCAGTTCCTCTGACAAGTGTTGTCCTCTCTGGTTGTGATAACCACGAGAGCCCAGGCAAGTCCTACCTGACAAGAGAGGGATAGCCACGGGAGAGAATAACTGTGAGTTGTCATTATAGGAGAGTAAGTCGGTGGCTAGTAAACCTATAGAGAGGGACTACTCCTTCCTATCCAGACCAGCAGGATGACATGAGTTCTAGGTGGCATGTGTGGACTACCATAGAGGCATGAAGCTATTTGCCTCTTGGAGGACAACATCAACCAGCAGTCCATGACAAGAGGAGCTGCTGAAGAGGACGACGTTTGTGGCTATAGTCTGTGGTGTAGACCGAGGAGGCGCAACAGTCAGACGTGTCCCAATACAACTAGGATTCAGAGTTGTGCATCTACAACGATAAGTATTATCACTGGACTTGCTCCAGGATAAGATATATCTGTAAACCATCCTTCCTGCATTATAGTTATAGACGCAATCTACTCATTATGGGGAATATAATAGATACATTTTTAAATTATGATGCCTGCTCTATACCATATTTCCATAAACTAACAACTTCATTAAGGTCTCCCACAAAGATCCGATTAAACTTGTTGTGGTCCTAGTCCAACCTGGTTGTCTCCTCCTTGACCTATTCCTAGGGTTGGACGCGTATCCCACAAAAGGAAAAGAAAAGATAACATCAACAAAAAGTTGTAATGTGCATGCTAAAAGGAAATTGAGCAATATAATGAGATAAGTGATGTAAAATAAAAGACTCCCCTAAAGGACTACCCAATCGGGCATAAAAGTAAAGAATCTTAATAAAAGATAAAAATAAGAGTAAAGTATAAAAATAAAGCATCCATGTGTTACACCTGTGACAATAGTAGACAATATAAACATGTAGGTAGGAAATAACACATCTACCAAAAATAATGTTGGGTGGGCATGGTATTCTATACATTTGCTCTAAAATATGGAGTGTCAGGGTCTACCAACATCTGCCTTGGCACGTATGCCCTAAATATTTTCATATGTAAGAATTTTCACATCTGCATTCATATGTAGAATTTTTCACATCCACATAAAAGAACGATGTCCGCTCCCGATGCTCCCGAATCTAGGGTGATTCTGAAGGCGACTCAAGGGGCAAGTGGGGAGACGACGGAAGAAATTCTCGATGGCATACCGAAAGGGGGGTTGTGTTGAGGAATGTAGGCAAGGTCAAAGATCCAGGAAAGGATGCAGCCAAGGAATGCATCTTATCTTCGATCTGTGTTGCTTCAAAAGTAAAATCCTGGGAACAAGTGGCTTCTAACAACAAGTATCCAAACCCTGTCAAGCTTTCTAAGAAGGATATACAAATTACAGAAGGGAAGATTCGTTACTCCAAATCCATTGCTGAAAGAAATCTAAGTAGATGGGGAAAAATGGAAGTAGGCTATATAGTTTGGCTGAACCCGCATTGGCCATCTCTGGTGAAATTTCTTGCTCATCTATGGAATGTGAAAGGCTCTCTTGAAATCAGATCTAGAGGCAGATGTTTCTTCATTCTTCTATTTTCGAACGAGGAAGATTTACAAACAGCGATCGAAGGAGGTCCGTGGTTCATTACTGGAAAGCCTCTACTGATAAAAAATTGGGAACACGTGGAGCCCATGGAGAAACTAAAGCTGAAGGAGATCCCAATTTGGCTTAAAATATATAATTTACCTCTTGAATTATGGGACGATGAGATGTTTGCTATCATCAATTCTTTTCTGGGGAAGCCTCTTGGTGTTGACAAACTTACAACAGAGTTCACGAGATTGGAATTTGCAAGGCGTCAAGTTTTGATCCCTGTGGACTTGTCATTTCCTAGTGAATTGGAAATCCAGAGTGATGATGGTCAGGTGGATACAATTTTCTTTTATTATGAATGGGTTCCATCAAAATGCAATGATTGTGGTACCTTTGGTCATGAATCAGGTCTCTGTAATCCCAGGAAGTTAGTTACTATTCACCCTATTGGAAAGAAGGTTTGGATTCTAAAGGAAAGAAACTCTGTTAATGCTGATGAAGATCATGAAGAGTTCAGTGATGCTATTGAAGTTATTTTTAATGAGTGTCGTATCAATATGAATCCTACAGGTTGTGGCTCTGAATCCCTATAGTGTGTTGACCCGCATGCTAAGAATGTGTTTGATAATTTTTCTGTGAGTGTTGTCTCTGAGATTTCTTTGGAGCTGGTCTCTAAGAGTGCTACGGCTAGTGTTGAGGGTAGTGGTAGTTCTCCTATAATCACTCCTGCTCCATCGCCAGTGTGGGAGACACATAGAAGGAAGTTCAAATCTCCTCCTCGTGTAAGTTATAAGCCTATTTCTATAGTTAAGAATATTCAGATCACCCCGAACAAGTTTTCTTTGTTGGATAATCTGAATGATGGGTCTGGTACATTAATTCCCAATGTTCCAAATGGTTAGTCGTTGTACCATTGCAACATGGAATGTGAGAGGATGCCATAACAAGATCACTCACATTCAAAAAGAAGTAGGTAGGAATAAGGCGAGTATTTACATCATTCTTGAATCGAGAGCTAGTAAAGTCGATGTTGGAGCTATGGTCAATTTCATCTATCCTGGTGCTAAGTTTCTGTCTAATTCTGATTTCTATTCATACACATGAATCATTCTATTTTGGAAGGATGACTCTATGACAATTAGTAATATTTTTGATAATGAGCAAATCCTTCATTGCGATGTTAGCATTGATAACTCGCATTTCCTTCTGTCTACGGTGTATGGTGCTAATGGAGACTCAGATAGATCTACTCTATGGAATTCCTTAAACTCTATTGGTAATATTTCTATTCCTTGGTGTGTTCTTGGTGATTTTAATGCAGTTAGATTCAATTTTGAAAAAAGGTAAACATCCTTTGTCTTTGAAGAGCATGAATGATTTTAATAGCTTGATGGCTATCAATGGTCTGTTGGAGATTTGTTCTAAAGGAAATTTCTTTATGTGGGATAGTAGAAGTAGAAAAGGCATCAATACTTTTTCTAGAATTGATAGATGTCTGTGTAATCTGTCGTTCATGGCTTTGTTTCCCTCTTTATGGGGGGAGATCATTACTATTCTTGTTAGTGATCATTGTATGCAGCTTATTCACCTTAATGCTTGCAAAAAGAGGAAGAACCCGTTCAAGTTCATTAATGTGTGGGTGAAGAAACCAAATTTTCTGGATGTGGTCAAGAAATCCTGGTCTAGTTTTATCCAGTCAGGTGCCCCTACGTTGAAGCTTTATAGGAAGATTAACTATCTAAAATCTAATTTGATTGACTGGAACAAAAAGTCAGTTGCTAATTTTTCTTCTAAAGCTTGTAATTTGGAGGACAAGGCTTTGGCTTTATAGAAACTGGTGGATGCTCAACCAGATAATCAAACTCTTCAGCTGGATCTTATAGAAGTTAGGAAAGCAGCTAATAAAGCCATTTTGATTGAAGAAGGTTTTCTCAGACAAAAATCTAGGATTATGTGGTTGAAAGAAGGCAACCGTAACACCTCTTTTTTCTATGCTTCTCTCAAGTCTCGTAGAATCCATAACCGTATCCATTCGCTTCATGATGGTGACAATGTTCTGAAGGACTCTGATGCTATTGCTGCTCATATAGTGAAGTATTACAATGATGTCTTCAATTCCACTTCCTCTAAGTTTGTCGAATAGAGTGGTGATTCGATTATTCCTACTATGTCTAATCCCCAATCAGACGACCTTATGAAGACTATCACTAAGGAAGAGATTGAGAAAGTGGTTAATTCTTTTAATGAAGATAAAGTGCCAGGACCCGCTGGTTTTAATGTTAGCTTTTTCAAAATTTGTTGGAGTATTGTGGGAGAAGATGTGATTAAGGCGATTCTTAATTTCTTTGAGACTGGGAAACTTTTGAAGGAATGTAATAAATCTTTCATCACTTTGATCCCAAAGATTCCTGGAGCTACTTGTCTCAAGGACTTTCGTCCTATATCTTTGTGCAACATTATGTTCAAGATTATCACTAAAATTTTGGTTAATAAAATTAGTGATATCCTTCCTGAGCTGATTGATAAAAATCAAATTGCGTTCATTAAGGGCAGATCGATTGGCGAAGCAATTTTGCTTGCCAATGATTTGCTCAGCCCCTTTCTGGGTTTGGGTTCAAATAAAGTGTGTGTCAAAGTGGATTTAAAAAAGGTGTATGATTCTTCCCGTAGGGATTATATCCTTTTCTTAATGGAGAAAATGGGATTTCCATCTTGATGGATGAATTGGATTCAAATCTATTTTGATTCAGCTTCCTTTTAGGTCCTCATCAATGGAGTTCCTTCGTCCCCTTTCTATGGAAATAATGGAGTTAGGCAAGGGGACCCTTTAGCCCCCTACCTATTTGTGATAGCTATGCGTGATTTATGTTCAATTATGAATTCTACTGTGAAGTCTGGTAGGATGATGCCTCTTCAAGCCTCTAGTAATCTTGGGATTTCTCATGTTATTTTTGCGGATGATTTGCTTGTTTTCTCAAAAGCAAATTTGGAGAATGCCCATACTATTGCGGATGTGTTCTCAACTTTTGAGAGGCTCTCTGGGCTTAAACTGAATAACTTAAAGAGTCAAGACTTCTATATTAAAAGTGTGGATAATCGAGGAGACATTAGTGCTATTCTGAATATTGCTCCTATGGAATTACCTGTTCGTTATCTTGGTCTTCCTCTTTTTACTGGAAGATTGACCAAAGGAATGTGTGCTCCTATTATTGATAAGATGAGGAAAAAATTAGAATCTTGGAAGAGCAAAATTCTGTCTTTTTCTGGGAGAGTTGAACTGGTTATTTCTACATTATCCTTGTATCACATGTTCTGGTCTACTGCTTTTCCTTTGCCTAAAAGTGTTACCCAAGAAATTGAAAAGATCATGCGGGATTTTATTTGGCATGACACAGAGGAACATAAGCATCTTCATTCTGTCTCTTAGGAGTCGATTTGTAAGCCTAAGCAAGAAGGAGGTTTGGGCATTCATAATGTGGAAGATTGGTCTAAGGCTGGTATGATTAAAAATCTGTGGAATGTAGCCAGTGACAAGGAATCTCTGTGGGTTAAATGGGTGCATGAAAAATATATTCACCGAAGCTTGGTTTGGAGTGTGGAGTGTAAGCCTAATGCTTCCTGGTTATGTAAAAGACTTATTAGCAGTAGAGACTTATTAAAATGTCATGTGGATTTCTGTCTTGGTCGGGGTGACTCCTTTCTTTTGTGGTATGATCCTTGGATACCAAATAAGAAGACTCTTGCTGATATTTGTGATCATCAACTTATCATTCAGTTTGGTAAAGGTTCCTATTGTAAGGTGGGTTCTTGTCTGGTGAACGGTATGTGGTGCTTTCCAAAGATTAGAGGTGGTGTTGTTATTGAGGATATTCTGAACTCTATTCCCAAGCCTGGGGACTCTACTGATAAGATTACTAATACGGGTAAGGAAGATTTGAGTTTGAAAGATGCTTGGCATATTGTGAGGTAAAGTTCTTCTACTGTTACTTGGTCTTCTTGGGTTTGAGGTAAGAATATCCTGAGAACCTGGTCTTTTTTCTTGTGGAAATGCTTTCACCGTAAGGTTACTACTCTTGATTACTTAAAGAGGATTGGGTTTAATTTGGCTTCGAGGTGTTACCTTTGCAAAAAATATGAGGAGGACCAGGAGCATCTTCTGTTTCATTATGACTTTAGCTCTCTTATCTGGTCTACTTTTAAGTCTATTTACGGGTGTACTCCCCACGACTTGAACGATCTCCTTTCTTTCTATGGTGGGAAGAAAACTGCAGCAACATCAGTGATCTACTATATCTGGCAAGAAAGAAATGGCAGAGTTTTCACAGACTTTCAAAGATTAGCTGACTTTATTTGGTCCAGATGTGTTATTGATGCGAAATGTCTACATGTTTAAGTTGCTATATTTCTTGGTGTCTGAGTGTTTCTCTATGGATATTGATGTTTGGATCGCTGCTTTGGCCACTATCTAGGGTCCTTTTGATGTTGATCCTCACTGTCTGCTTATGATGGTATGCCTTAGTTTGTTTGGGTAGTTTCTAGACTGGTCTGTTTGAGAAAGACTGGTCCCTGTTGGTGGCTGCAAGAAGTTGGAGCTCCTTTCTCTTTCTACTAGTTTGTTTTGATAGTTTTCTTGGTTGTTGGCCATTTTCATGAGGTCATGTATAGCCTTTTTCAGTTTTTCTTTTTGTTTGTTTCCCCTGGCACTTAGCCTTGGGTCCTTTCTATATAGTTTTTTCAAAGTTAATGAAAAAAGAGTCACACACCAACTACATAAGAAAAAACATGTAATATTATACTAGCAGTCATCACATGATGCATAACAAAAGAATAAGAAATTGTGAAAGAGAATAAGAAAGATGAGAACATCTAACAAAATAAATTAGGATCATAGGATCCATGCCACCACATAATGTGCCATATAAACATCCACTACAAAGGTAGGCAAAGAAGCACATTCACAAAATAACGTTCCACCATGAGCAATTAGAATGTCCAAATATGATCACAAGATCAATAACAATATAATGTACTTCACATGAACCATAATTTTCCAAAAGAACAAGATATGGTGTAGGCTAATGTCCATAGGACCAAGAGAAAGAAGAAAATATGTTATTTCTTAAAAAGAATAATAGGGGATGCAAACCCAAGTCCTAGAAGCACTCTTCACCAATCTAGTTGTTTCCAAAATCAACTTTGCCTAATCACAAATTATTCACATGTATTAGTGTTTGAGATTCATATAAATGTAATGAAACCCTAATCCTATACCTTTGTAGAAAACCTCAAATTTTGGACTCAAAACCTAGACCATCCGATTCTTTATATTTTTTTGATCAAGAAAACATATTTATTTGTTATATTTGAAGTTAAGATGAATTAGTTACCAATTTTTGGGATTTTATATTAATTAATTAGATCCTTAAAATCCATCATCGAAAGCATTAAAATCAGGCTTTGAAACTATTTGAATTCTAAAACATATTTTACTTTAAATTTTGGATAACTAGAGAAAAAGTCATGATTTTTATAAAAGAGACCGATTGGAAAATCAAGAAATGCCAAATAAGCAAAAGATTTTGCAAAAAAACAAAGAAAAGAGGGGCGGGCATTGCTAATAAAGTCGAGTCATGTGCATCCATGTCACTAGGTCAGAGGCTCGATTTACTCACCTAAAAAAAAAGATAACATAGGTGAAAAGATAGTTATACCCCTATGTGAAAATCACAACAAAAGAAGAAACAAGATGGACAACAACTCCAACAACTTGCTCTGCATGAGTTTTGGCCAAAACCACAATGGGTGATTAAACAAGAAAGAAAAATTAGGAAAAGAAAGGAGAAGGACCGATGAACTTGTTGGTGTGAGCAATTGAATCAAGATGACTAGGAGAGAAAGGACAACTTGCCGCAAGCTCAAGATCAAAATTCGATCTCTGGCAACTAAAACTCAAGCAACAGAGAAATTGAGTGAGGAGGATTGCATTGTGGGGGATAATGAAGACTCAGGTACACTTTTTTATAGGTCGAGTGGTGTTCTAGGGTGTAGGTGTAGGGTGGCCAGGTTCCTTGTTGCCCAAGAATTGGATTTTTCTCAGATACTTGACAAAACGACACAAATATAGGATCAAAAGATGCACAATCTAATTTGCAACACATGGGTGAAGAAATCATGGAAAATGAACTAGATTTGAGAGAGTTATGGCCAACCAAAAATTTGATTTTGGGGGCCCTATTGCCTTTGTGGTAGGAAGTAGAAGACGAGGTTGAGAGGGCGCACACATCTAGCTGGCCGTGCGACATTTATTTCATGCCAAAACCAATTCAGACTATAGTTCTATACATATTTATTTAACTTTTTCTCTTTTCTTATTTGACAGTGTAATCAAATTCCAAACTTAATGAAATTTAACATCTGAGCTAATTTGAGTATGTAGAATCTGAATATGAAATCAGATTTTTGTTTTGAAAATTTTTGATTCATTCAATCAACAAATCTTATTTTCTCTTTCCTCATGCATTTATGGCTCTAGGACTCCAACTTTAATGAAACTTCACCCACAAGTTAAATTAAGTATTTTAGACATGAATTTGCCATTAATTTCATTTGTTGATGTTGTTTGTTATTTTGTTTAATGATTTGAAGGTTCTACACACTTCCTCTCTCCTAATTTCACCTTTCCATTAATGATTTTCCAAATTGGATAAAAATTCACCCAAAGGCCTATTTTAACATGTGTAATACAAATTTGGAATTAGTTTATTTTTTCAAGACATTTATTATTTTATTTAATACATTTAAATCATATCACTTATTTTTATCCTTTTAATGAATTTGAGGCATCTAGAAAATTTCTAAAAATATAAAACGTATCTACATGTAATACTAAGTATGTGGAATATGATTGTGCCATTGATTGATTTTTAACATATGATTTAATATTTTTGGTCTTTAAATCATATTCTCTCTACTGGATAAAATAAAATATTTAATACTGTCCAAATTAGATGAACATTCACACATGTCCTTATTTTAACATGTAAATTTTGAATTTAAAGCTATTTTTCACTTTTGGGGTCATTTATTATTTTATTTGATATTTTGGGTTAAAATTCATGTTTTCTCTTTCAAATTGAATTAAATTAATTATTATTATGTAAATAATGTGAAACTTGACTCCCAAGGCAATTGGGAACCAAGGAACCCTAATTTAACATTAGATTTCACTTTTGATATCTCTTTCGCTGCATTAACAATTTTGTTTTGACATCATTGTATTTATTTTATCATCCTTATTATTTATTTAATTGAGTCACCTTACCTTCACTCTTATTTCCAAAAGGGTTGTATTTCATTATTATGCACGAGACTTTATATCTTTTATCTCATTAGTGTATTAATTCCATATTTATTTAACATTATAACATTATTCTCTATTATGCACATTTTAGTTCTTATATGGACGTTATTTTTAAAATCATACTTTGATCAACATTATCACATGTGACACATTTTATTGATCTAAAGATTAATTATGAAATCATTAGTTCATAATTGTTTATATGCCTACATGTTAGGATTTGGATTAAGCTACTAATGAGTATATCTTTATCCTTGTTTAGCTAAGACCAAAGAATCAAACTGACTATCCTCTAAGACATATGATCAGGGTCAAGAGGATAGGTTTCGGTTCTTTACACACAACTATGAAACAATTCGTGTATCTGCTCATTCAAACCTCTTGGAAGACCCAGGAGGTGGACACAAACCTTCAATGCATCATGCATATCCTTGGTTTTTACAAATCAATGACGTGACATTCAAAGTGGTCCTAGGAGATTTGGGAGATTATGATGAGTGATAAAATATTACGATAGTCAAATATATGGAAAAGAGGGGGGCTTGTTCTTTAAACAACCATACCTTGACTCCATGGAGTTCTTTCTTACTTTTACCAAGTTTTAAATATGACTTGTTCTTATTAAATGTTCCTCCTCCTCAAAACCTTCATTAGTTTTTATCCAATCACTTGACTTTGAGTCTTCCTTTTCCCTTTTAAGATTTTTCTTCTTTCTTTTTTTGAAAAAACATAAAGTATAAAAGGTACAAAAACGAGATGAAAAATATATGGGCGCTCTCCAAGTGCGTACCCCAATGTACTGATGGACTTGATTGCTTTGTGGGTCAATGCAATAATGAAAAGATTTCCTATCTAAAATGTTTGTATGGAATATATATTGTTTAACACCATTTCCTTTCCTTTTCAATATCGTGTGAGTTTACATGTAGTCTTGCGTAGACGTATTATTGCAAAAAACTAACCTTTTGGGTTTAAAAGTAAATCTTTATTCATTTAACACGTTCTCTTCCTACAATGATGATCAGAGAAGAGTATTACTCACAATTACCAATTCAAAAGACACTAAGGCATTCGTAGTGGCATGGACATTATGCTAGTGGGGTATCCCCACACTTGAACATGCTGACTCCCTTATATTAATGGTTGATTCTTGAAGCTATGATTAGGAGGCATATTAAGGGTATTACCCTCACTTGGTGAACCCATAGATATGTGTAGGATGAAATATATCGTACCCCTAGTGAAGATAAGGACATCCATTTCACCTATTGTAGGGACAAGTGTTGAGAATTTGACAATATATTTTTCTATAACCCATGAGGGACAAGATGGAGGAATGTTTTTCATTATGTGGACATATAACACATTCGTCCTCTTTAGAACTCAAGATAACATTGAAATGATGTCAAACTTTTAATTTCTTGTTAGACATGTATCAAAATCCAAGGTAGAGTCATAACACTACCATACTTTTGAATCATTGGTAAACTTTTTTTAAACCCAAGATAGTGTCAAAATGCTACATAAATTTTGACTCCTCAGTACAACTTTTGCAAAATCTAAGGTAGCATCAAATGCTATTGAACTTCCATCTCTTTTGTAATACACTTTGAAGCTATAGCAAATAACACAGTTTGGTGGCGGTGTTGAAGCTATAGCAAATAACAGTTTTCACCACATCGACCAGGGCCCCGGAGAGGCCAACCCCAGAGCTACCGACGACAACTGCTGATAGAGTTGTCACCGCTCAGACCATACCAGCCACTGCCACTGCAAGGACGGTAGCAGCTGAGAAGGAGCCGGTGGTCGTTGAGGTCACCGGGACAAAGACTAGGACATCTGCCGCGAAAAAGACGACCGCAGTTCCAGTCACTGTATCGAGACCTGCAGAGGCGGAAGAAGAATTTCAGCAGGGCAACAACAACGGGATGTTCGACAAGATCCTGAGGGAACTCGATATAACACCAACACCGCCACCAAAGTCCCCGCCTGCAGTAGTCGAGGAGACCGCCGACAGTGCATAGGTGGAGCAGAGTCCGCCCTCACCACGGTCATTCCCTCCCAGACGAGAAGGCAAGGCGGCGGATACTGAAAAAGTGCCGACGCCCCACCTGGGGACATCTGGATCGCGTACGATTTTTATAGATTATACCTCTCCTGGTAGATCATCACGCGAACAAGATGTCACGAGGACGGAAGAGAGACCCAATGAAGCTCCTCTGTCGCTCAGAAAGATGTTCGGGCACGAGCTCGATAATTTGCGGGAGGTAACAGATATCAACTCTGACATTTGTATTTCCCTAACCCACAAATTTGCATCTTTCCAAAACAGGCTGGATAGCTAAGAAAGAGAGATGCTGACTCTAGCGAGCCTGCCCGGCAGACTAGAGGCCTTGAATGCAATAATGCAACAAGTCCTCCAACGACTCGACAGGCTCGAGGAGAGAATGGACAGAAGTGACGACCATCTGCGCCGAAGGCAGCCGAGACGGTCGCCGTCACCTCCCAGCCGGGGCTCTCATCCCTCCTCATTAGGTTCCCCCTCAGGAACAGCCTCCTCTTCCAGCGAACGATCCTCAACGCCCAAGGAGGGGAAGCAACAAGGATCGACCGAAGGAACTCCCGGTGGACAGGAGAGCTCCTTAGGATTGGGAGATGCAAACATCTTCATCCCCCTGGATGAAGTCTTGGACGAAAGTGTAGATATCAGCATCGGGGGAGACTCTTTCGAAGAGTCCGAAGGAGAAAAGGGGGATGTCTACACAGTCAATAAAAGACATCTACCCTGAGGGAGGCACGCGATGGCAGACAAATTTCGTGAGCCATCTGAGATACCCTCCTTCGAGATAGCCGATTTTGACAGACAAGCCATCGGATGCCTGACGATCAAAGACCAGAAGCTACTGAATAAGGTTTTACGATCGCAGGAAGATGAAGATGACGTCGTCTGGACCGACGGCTACCTTTTGGTGCGGCGGAAGGTTCTTCGCGGCATGTTCCGCACGCCGGCCGTGGTCGGTAAAAGACTATTTAGGGTCCTGGAGAATGCGCTAATAGAGAATATCAGCAGCAGGATAGGTCGGAGAGCAGTAGACACAGCCACCCCGACCTTGCCAAGAAGGTTGATGAAGGGAGATCCAGACTCCCGTGTGGTGGCCGACATGCTGCAGCACATTGAAGAGCATAGGTCGAACCTAGTTTTGGCCCCGTACAACCACCAGAACGTGTGGTTTCTATGCATAGTAGACCTCAGAAACTGCGACGTCCGACTGCTGTGCTGCAGCAATGCTGAAGTGCCACGCTCCGGGGGTGTTTTCTGCCACCCGGAGGACGCGAAGCTGAGACTCCTGCCATTGCGTCTGCTATGAGCCATAAAGCGTGGAAGCCAACGTCACCAAGGACCTTGGAACTTATTCACTATCTGAGACCTCCCCGCACAGATAGAAGAGGGGAATGGAAACAGCGCTATCGCTATCCTGGGTGCAATTGAGGCGCTCAACACATTTGGAAACTTAGGAGTCCTCAAAGGCACGTCCTTCTATCAACGTCGAAGCATTTACGCCATGTTGCTAATCAAGGAAAAGTGCTATTTCCGGGACGCAGGGGTACCAGAGCAGTTGCTGGACAGTGACCTGGAAGAAAACTCTTCTCAGTCCAGCAGCTCCTCAGAAAAAGAAGAGGAAGTGGTGACCGTCACACATGGGGCAGGCAAGCAGTTGGCAGTCCTGAAGAAAGTGCACAGGATAGATGACACTGCTTTGCCTGAAGCTTCAGAAGGGCTGATCACAAATTTCTACCGCTTTTCATGTGCAACTCTCACACATGAGCAAGTCAATATAATCCAACTGAAGTTAGCTGATTCTACCCCATCAGTTGTCGCCTTTCAGGAGGGCAATGTCGTAGTCCCGGTCGATGATCTAAGGGACATGGTGAAGGAAGGAGGGTGCTTGGTTGTAATAGTTGCATCCACTTACATCCAATATATACAACCAAGGCTAGAACATGCATACATAGCCCATCCTATGTTGTTCAACGACATTTGCCTCGCCGATGAAATAGGAGCAAAGCAAGCATTTCTGCAAGAATTGGCGAGCGAAGTTCCCCGCAAGATCTTCCTCCCCATTCTACATTACAATCATTGGACGCTCCTAACTGTGTACACCCGACAGCGAGCATGAATTTTCTACAACAGCTCAGACAGCAACAAGAACCATCTAGTGTCATGTACATCAGAGCCTTTGACACCCGTCGAACGCCTGGTCTGAAAATACTACGACGAGGTGGCAAGGATGATCCACCCATTCCTGGACATGCAAGGAGGCAAGTGGCATGAACTCCAGTTCTGCCACCGCAGTCCACAACAACTTCCCCTATCCAACGACTGCGGCATCTACGTCCTGGAATGGATGGCGAACAAAGAAACGCCTGATAAGCTCCACCACACCTTCTATCACAACAAAAGGGGGGAATATGTGTGGGAGCTTCTGTCTGACGTAGGCGCAACCTCACTGGAATAAACATTACCTCACCTTATCTACTTCACGATTCTGAGACAGAGTGTGGAGTAAGTTTGGGGGGGTACCATGTACCAGTGAGGGAGGTACACAATTTTGAAAATTCAAACTCAATTTCTTTATGCTTTTGTCTTAAATTCATTATTCTTTTGTTCTTTGTGTACATATATATGTTCATATGAAAGTTTTGAAAATTCTTTTTGATAATATATCATCTCCATACTTATGTACAAAGTTGCTATAATAGTGAAAACCTGTTGCAACTTCTTGCAAAGTTAGTTTTCTTTGTGCTTAACGAGATACAAGTTCTGTTATATCTTTTTGATAATGCTGCCTCAAACGAACAAAAGAGTGTGTTTTGCCATGTCAAAAATTCCAAAAAATATAATAATCTCACAAACAGCTAAGAGACGAGTATGGAGAAGGAAAAAGCTGCCCAAACAGTAGAAATCTCTTTGTTTTCCCTAATCCAACGAAAATCCCAAGAAGCGAGAGAAGCCTTATGAGTGTGAATAAAAGCATTAGAGTTGTTCCTAATAAAAGAATATATATATATATATATATATATATATATATATATATATATATATATATATATATATATATATATATATATACATACACACGCTTGTTTTCCAAAAGTACCCATCTTTAGGCATGGTAGATCCGGGGCAGTGGTACGTAGGATGTGAAATCACTGCTCTAAAGCCAACTGGCTTGGACTGCAGGGACCACTTGCCCGCTAATGGACCCTTACCTGGATGGACCGATGGGAAACAAGGAAAAACCCCAAAAAGCCTTAACCTACCCGATACACAACTTTCTGCCCCAAAAATAAAGCTGTTTGGTGTGTAAGCTAACTTCGGAATCATACAACAAAGTCTCGCCGAAGCTGTAGAGAAGAATCTTACTTAAACAACAAGGCAGGAAAAACTAAGTCTTTTGTTCATTTGAAGCAACATTATCTTTAAGGAATTACGATTCTTGTCTCACCTTTTGAACAGAGAGCTATTCCGAGCAGAAGAAGAATCACTAAATATAGTTTAAATATTGATTGAGGACAATCAAAATGCTAAGTTTGGGGGAGTTGATAACACCTATTTTTGTGATGTTTTTGCCCTTTATTTTGTCATCAAAACCGCCTTTTCTTGCTATTTTCCTCTTTTTTATTAGCACTTTCGCAATAATTGGCCAAGCAATGCTCTTAATCCAATTTTTCCATCTTTTGCAGAGTTTTTCCTCATTTTGGTGCAATAAGGCCGTCCCGTCCCGGCCCACAAATAAGTCCAAGTATGTTTCGACCTTCCTGACCTGACGTCCGATACAACCCCTGCCCGACAGGGTGGAGCGACACAATGACGCACGACAAAGGGATGCCGTGCAAGAAGAAGCCGACGGACGACACGCCTTCTACCTGACAGGGAGCCAAACTCGCCACGACAACCCAGCTTGTCGGGCGACACAACCACCCACCGGCAGGCACGCCGCCTGTCACGTGACCGATAGCCGACACCCCTACGCCGAGTGATACCCGTATCAGATGGCCACTGACCCACGAATAAGGAGGACACATGGTGCTTCGAGCACCATAACTTCCCCCAACCGCGGCCTATAAATAGAAGCTACAGTAAGTCGAAGAAAAAAGGTTCGGACAGTTGGGGGAACTTTGAGCGATCTTCCGAGGAAAACTACGAGAGCAAGAGTATCGTGCCCCAATGCTCGTGCCGGGTAACTCTAGGTGAGCTATTCCTCATCCCGAGAGGGAGGGGATGGTTCACTTAGGACTGTCCCAGGCGACACTGCGGGCCGATATTGGCCGACGTAGGTGAGCGACACAAGTGCCCGACAGTAGAATGCGTCACTCCATGCCCGACACGATATCAAAACCAATACGCTTCGCCCGTCATGCGTGCCACCTGAGAGGGTGCGCCGCCCGACATGAGCGTATCGGCCAGGGTCCTTGAGCGATACAGTCGGCCGTCATGCGTACCGCCTGAGAGGGTGTGCCACCCGACACTACTGTATCGGGCTAGGCTCCTCACCGATATCGGGCTGGAGAGCCGCAGTAGCCTGTCGACCTTTAATGTTTATGGAAATAGAAAAGCATAATTACTTGCTTCTCTTTGCTTGGTGCAAAATGTTGGATGACTGCTATGTTTGATATCCAAACTCTAGCTTACATGTTAGGATCGCGTTTTGCTTAGCTACCAAATCGTGTTTTTCCCATCGCAACAACTTCGAGAGTTGTGTTGTGGCTCTAGTGTTTGGTCCGATTCTGGAGTACGAGAGTGCCTGGAACGGAGTTGTTTCAGTAACATTCCACTCTAACTTAAGTCCAACAACCTTGAGAGGGGTGTTGACGCTTGGTTAGAGGTACCCGCTCTGAGAGGAGGGGTGCAGGATGTTGCTGCTGCCGCTTGTTTTATTGTAGTCTTATCCTTCGTACCTTGCTCTGGCTTTAGTTTTTATCTTTCTGTTTCTATTGCCTGAAAACCCCTAAAAACTGCTAAATGACTAAAACCTTAAATCTCTCTAGTAGCTCCATTTGGAGATAGTTTTCTTGTTTTGTTTGTGACATCTTGTTGTTTCCCTTTTGGGAATTTATCTCTTTATACCTGCCGGAGTGTAGCGTGTCGATTCTGGGTTCTCAACACTACCCCCTTGTCCCTGTGTTCGACCCCGTAAGCAAAGTTGCGTGGGCCTAGAAGGATTCGGGTTTATAAATGTAAAAGCTCGACTACCTCAAATCCGCCTCCACTTTTGGACACGCGATTTACCGACCTAAATCCTGCGTCCAAAAGTGGAGGCGGATTTGAGGTAGTCGAGCTTTTACATTTATAAACCCAAATCCTTCTAGGCCCCCGCAACTTTACTTACGGGGTCGAAGTAGATATACGGGGTCGAACACAGGGACAAGGGGGGTAGTGTTGAGAACCCAGAATCGACACGCTACACTCCGACAAGTATAAAGAGATAAATTCCCAAAAGGAAAACATCAAGATGTCACAAACAAAATAAGAAAACTATCTCCAAATGGAGCTACTAGAGAGATTTAAGGTTTTAGTCATTTAGTAGTTTTTAGGGGTTTTCAGGCAATAGAAACAGAAAGATAAAAACTAAAGCCAGAGAATGGTACGAAGGATAACACTACAGTGAAACAAGCGGCAGCAGCAACATCCTGCACCCCCTCCTCTCAGAGCGGGTACCTCTAACCAAGCGTCAACACCCCTCTCGAGGTTGTTGGACTTAAGTTAGAGTGGAATGTTACTGAAACAACTCCGTTCCAGGCACTCTCGTACTCCAGAATCGGACCAAACACTAGAGCCACAACACAACTCTCGAAGTTGTTGCAACGGGAAAAACACGATTCGGTAGCTAAGCGAAACACGATCCTAACATGCAAGCTAGAGTTCGGATATCAAACATAGCAGTCATCCAACATTTTGCACCAAGCAAAGAGCAGCAAGTAATTAAGCTTTTCTATTTCCATAAACATTAAAGGTCTTAATTACAATGCATAAATAAAGAATTAAATAACAGAATTAAAGATAGATGTCGCCTTCTTGATGTAGAAGGTCGACAGGCTACTGCGGCTCTCCAACCCGATATTGGTCAGGAGCCTAGCCCGATACAGTAGTGTCGGGCGGCACACCCTCTCAGGCGGTACGCATGACAGCCGATTGTATCGCTCAAGGACCCTGGCCAATATGCTCATGTCAGGCGGCACACCCTCTCAGGCGGCACACATGACGGGCGAAGAGTATCGGGTTCGATATCGTGTCGGGCATGGAGCGACACGTTCTACTGTCGGGCACTGGTGTCGGGCACTTGTGTCTCTCACGTACGTCGGCCGATATCGGCCCGCAGTGTCGCCCGGGATGGTCCTAAGTGAACCATCCCCTCCCTCTCAGGATGAGGAAGAGCTCACCTAGAGCTGCCCGGCACGAGCACTGGGGCACGATACTCTTGTTCTCACAGTTTTCCTCGGAAGATCGCTCAAAGTTCCCCCAACTGTCTGAACCTTTTTTCTTCGACTTCCTGTAGCTGTTATTTATAGGCCGCGATTGGGGTAAGTTATGGTGCTCGAAGCGCCACGTGTCCTCCTTATTCGCGGGTCGGTGGGCGGCAGATGTGGGTATCGCTCGGCGCAGGAGTGTCAGCTATCGGTCACGTGACGGGCGGCGTGCCTGCCGATGGGTGGCTGTGTCGCCTGACAAGCTGGGTTGTCGTGGCGAGTTTGGCTCCCTGTCGGGTAGAAGGCATGTCGTCCGTCGACTTCTTCTTGTGCGGCATCCCTTTGTCGTGCGTCATTGTGTCGCTCCACCCTGTCGGGCAGGGGTTGTATCAGGCGTCAGGTCAGGAAGGCCGAAACAGACTTGGACTTATTTGTGGGCCGGGACGGGACGGCCTTATTGCACCAAAATGAGGAAAAACTCTGCAAAAGATGGAAAATTTGGATTAAGAGCATTGCTTGGCCAATTATTGCGAAAGTGCTAATAAAAGAGAGGAAAATAGCAAAAAAGGGCAGTTTTGATAACAAAATAAAGGGCAAAAACATCACAAAAATAGGTGTTATCAGTTATCACGCTGTATAATGTATTCGAAGTGGCCTGTCGCTGTATAATAGGATATATTTAGTCTCCTTCGAGAGCTCTTCCTTTTTCACCAATTTATTAACAAGGGAAATTTCTCTCCATCCTTAATCATGTATTCTTTGGTGGTATGGTTGCATGTCCTCTTCTCATCTGGCTTTCAATAAAAACAAACACCTATATCCATTTAATATTATCAAGAGGAGTGCGGCATTGACATGACATGGGCCATATTAGCAACCAAAGCATATGTTTATCTGTTCTAGCTCAGTGGGCACAACCAAGCAGCGACAACAGTAACAACTAGGAAGGTGTCACAAGAGGTGTTACTCACTAGATATCAATTTGTCAAAGTCCTTATTTTTATCTTCAAAAATCACGTTTGGAAAGTAGACCAATGTTTTGGTCGAATATGTTGCAAACAGGGATCGGGATTGACTTGGTGAGGGGTCCATGCATTTCTAAAACAAGCTCAAGTCGTGACTACAATGTCAATCGCTTATGGTCACGACACATCAATACAATATAACATGGTAAGGGTCTAGGTCATATCCCTCACCAGTAACTCCTAATCCTTGGGGATCACTGGTTGGTCAGAGCCTAGCCATGACTAATGTTCCCAGAGTAGAGGTTTGGTGAGAAAAAAGTCTATTTAGGGCCAGCATTGAGCAAAATTCCATGGTAGCATTGAGCCTTTGACATGCAAAATAGCATAGTAGTACGACCTTGGACCAAACCTTTAGTCAAGGTCAATGTCTTCAACACAAAATATATAGCTTCTATGCCTTTTAATTTCATTAATTTTTTGACCATGAACATCCAATCAATAATTCACATAAGAGTGTACACCAACTTCCAAAAAATAACTAATCTAACCACATAAGAGTATACACTAATTTGCAAAAAGAAAACTAATTGTATTCATCTTTCAAACAAATAAAGGGTTCGTTCAAAATAATAGCATTCTAGGTGCTTGCCACATAATTCATGATAGAAAAAATAAGTCTCTTGATCTTACTACACATCAACATTTGATAGCATCACTTCATTTGAGTGTTGCATTTAATTTTCACATCATAAAACAACATAAGCGTCAGTTTCTTGAGCATTCCTAGCCTCACAGTTTTTCCCTTTGAGGACTTTCTCTACTATTACTTCTGACACTTCTACCATGGGGACTATCTCAATTTCCCTGTTGCTTTTAGTAGGAGGGCTGTCTGAAACACCCTACATGAACAAATATAACAATTTAGACATCTACAAATGCAACAAGCATCAATTATTTCCATATAAAAGAGTAAACTAAATAGTAAAGCAAATAAACATGTTTATCTACATGAGATGAAATTCAAAATCACTTATTTCTAAAAATTTGCAACTAGTGTTTATTTCTTTCTACATCAAACTAAAATAACAACAAAATAAGACTAAGAGTGTCATTAATATTTTCATTTCATAAAACCCATCAGAAATAATGATAAAGTTAGAGCATCTGCATTTAACATGGATTCTTTATTTATGGACTAATTTTATTTATAATTGTCGTAGTAGTCCACCTAATAACAATACAATAGAAATTGCCAACACTAACAATGACTATATAGAAGCTTCAGAGGCTAAAATATCTTTGTAAGACATGAGATTTTTGATAAAAAAGAAGCCTTAAATAAAGTAGTATGTTTTTCTTCTAGCATTATCTCTCTGGTAGTATAATTCCTGCAGCTTTTACATTACCTCAAACGTGTTCAAGTTACTGATTTGATTATCATTAAAGAGTGCTCACTCAAATGCAATAGAAAAATACACATCTACCATTATCAAGATGGGATATTCAAGAAAATATATATATTTTTATATCCCGCATCTTGAACAACATACAAGATCTATATCATGTATTTTGGACGCATCATACATACTCAAAACAAAGTATCTTCATTCAAAACTAGTCTTTTCCTTGTGGATTTATGTTACAAGTATGTATAGCACTAGTGTTGTCTACTACTAGTACACATCAATAGTAAAAAACAACATCATCTAAATAATAGCTCAAGAGACTAGAATATCTGTTCAGGACATAAAATTTTCATCAAACAAAGAAACATAAATAAACTCATACAATTTGCTGCTAGCATTATGGCTCTTGTGATACAATTCTTACACTTTCATGCTTCCACACACTATGATTCAATTTCTGAATTTTTTATCATTGAAGAGTTCACTCAATAGCCATAGAAAAATATATATCTCATTTTTAAGTGAATAAATTGAAGTGATCATAAACTAAATTTGGATAGAATGCATTCTACACAACCAATGGGAACAATAAAACATGTGAATCAACCATGATATTATATTATCAACAAAGTAGTCTAGAGATAATTTTTACATTTTAGAAGTTGTATTCACAACACCTGCATTAAATTCATAGAATACTTGATTACAAGAAGGTCTTATCCCTGCATAGGGGTAAATTTGTACATTGTTGAAAATTCCGAATGGAGTGGCCTGCATATTTTTTTTCCATTCTTGAAAAAGAATAGGTATTCATGGATTAATAACAAAACATATCAAGATTGTTTTGAAAATATGTGTAAAAACCCCACACATGCGGATGCAATGGTGAATGCATTGGCCACATCCCTAGATATTGGAAAGAATTAGTAGGATGACACCATATATTAGGTTAGCATTGTTTTGTGATATAATTGTTTGAATAACTTAATCACAAAGACGTTAACTAGACATGAATACTATACAAAACATACAGGTGTAGTAGATAAATTTGGAGGTATTGGATCAAAGGGCTCTAGAGGGGGGTGAATAGAGATAAAAAACACTTCCACAAAAATTGTTAGACCTTCAAGTTACTTCGACTAGGCACAATTGCAAATAGTGAATTTGATGGAAATCTAAAAATGCATAGCAAGGATGAGAGAGATTGAAACAAGAACTTAAAAAAGTTGTTTAAAGTGGTTCCACTCTCAAAATTAGGAGAGAGTCAGTCTACTACCTAGAGAGGTCAAGACCTAGGATTTTGCAAACTATGTATACTTATATTCCATTATGTGACATATAATTGACCTTCCTTTTCTGGGGCAAGGATACCCATCTTTCCTTTAAGGTCAAGGGAGGAAATAACCTTACAACCCAAGGTCTTATCTATCCATAAACTGGAGTTTTATACCTCACAAGGTCTTATCTACTCTTGAAAGAAGTTGGACACCTTTGTCAAGGAGATCCCCTCTTTGCACCAAGTCTTTTGCCTTGAAGGATTCACCCACTCTAATCTTGAATCTCTAATCTTGAATCTTCAGCCTTCTCCTCCTCCTTCACTCAGAGATGCTTTTTGCACCTTCTTCTACAACTTGAAGAAGCTTGCACCTTCTCCTTCACTCAGAGAAGCTTTCACTAACTTGATCTTGAAGAAAGAGATTGGGGAAAGAGAGCTTTGAGAACTTTACAAGTATACTATGATGTATCTCTCTCACATAGATCCTATCTCACTCATATGGATGTTTTGATTTGCAAACAAGAGAGAGAAAGGGCTCAAGTGGACTGGATAAACTGGAACATAGCTAGGAGCTTGAATACCATGAAGGAGCAACCTTAGAATGTAACTCCAAGAGGTCCTATTTATAGTTGGGGGTGTCCACTAGAGGGTAGGAGCACTAAGGAACGATTTCTAGATATTTTGAGGGTTGCTACAGATATAATTTTGAGTTTTAATACAGGTAACATGACTGCTTACACAATGGATTCGGTCAAGTTTTAATACAGGTAACACGACTGATTACACAATGCAACAAAGCCTATTTGAATTATCTGTCGAGTTTATCCTAGATGAAACTCAACCGATCAATTTAATTAGTTTTTCTCAGTGCATGAATTGGTCGAGTTCTATGTGTGCACAACTCAACTGAACCTGAATTATCTCAAAATCTAGTAAGGGGATCGATCGAGTTTGTTGCAAATAAAACTCGACCAATTGCGTCCCTGTAATGAATTATGGAAAATATCATTAAAGATATTAATCATTCGAATTAAGGGCTCCATTTTTTTCATCTTAGATACAAGTCATTACATTAATACAAATGATTATAAAAATCAGCCTAAGGGTTTTAGGGTGTTTTCTAGAAAGGTGCATTTGCATAGCTTTTGACTTGAACTTGATCAAGTAAGGGCTTCAAGAATTTGATCCTTTTCATGTACCTAATAGCAAAAATCAATCTCAAGTAGACATATTAGACACATATGAATGGAATGGTTAAGTCATTATCAAAATATGGACAATGTGTAACACTTACGTCAACATTCTCCCCTTTTTGACAATGACAAACCATTCCTCAACATATTGAAAAGGGTATGGAAATTAAACCTTTACCTTGTGAATTGCAAGGGGATACATGAATGAACAACGTGAATCCCCCCTCAATTCATGCTTAAATATGTATACATGGTTAGTCTTTCCTCAAATAACCATAGCACATATGTATATTATATGGTCCTTTAACACGTCACATGATATTTTAGTTAATTGACAAGAAAATGATCACATAAGCAATAAAACAATACGGCTGAGCTAAGTTCTCACCTTTTGTCATATCATAAAGGCAGGGGGTAAAAGATCTATAAAGCACATGTATTCTCCATATGCACATACTAAACAAGCAACCACATAGCACACACCAAATAGAGATAAAATAGAGAGAAATAAACAATCCAATGCATAATCAAAATATGGGATAACATACCAAGAACTCATAAGATAGAGTCAATCAAAGGGTTAAGGTTACATGATATTAAGATTACAATACTAAGCACGCCCTCTCGCAATAAAATTGGAAACCAATGAGAAACGATGAGATGATAAAATAGTATGCCTCAGATATTTAGTGCCCAAATGTCTAATACATGATAGTTTACAAATATATATATATATATATATATATATATATATATATATATATATATATATATATATATATATATATATATAAGCACTCTAATAGACTATGGAACTAAACATTTATAACATCTACTATATCAACTATATCCTCATTTTCCTCATCCTCAGGCTGGTAGTCCTCATCATCATCAGGTGGTGCAATAGTGGTAGCCTCGGTAGCCTCACCATCATCACCAGAAGAACCAGCAAAGCCGTCATCAAAATCATCATCAAAACCATCATCATCCTCAACATCCTCAACATCATCAGCCTCATCCTCAACAACCTAGTCAGGCATCTCCACATTAGTAGGAGGTCCAAATGCATGAGTACCTAGCCATCTGGTGTTTTGGTCAGCCCAAGACATGCCACATGCATGTAGTGCATTTTCTTATAGAAAGGTAGGAGTAGAACCAAAGTATATAATCGTTATGGAAGGCGGCCGCCTAGGGTTAGGCGACAGCGGAAGCCGTGGCCGAGGAGGACGAAGCAGTGGACGCAGAGGCGACGGTCGAGGTTTGCGGCTCTCCTCTCATGAAGGAAACCTTCAGGACCCCGCAGCCACATCAGGTGACCTGTCAACAAAGCCAGAGAATGACGAGACCCATGAACACACTAAGGAAAAGTCATATATGGAAGCCACGACAGGGCAGAAGGTCTCACCTGCCCTCAAACCTATTTCCCCGGACACCCTTACTAACGTGGACATCCGCGTGGATAACAACGGTGCTTTGTCGGCGATCACGATCAACCCGGCGGCGCTTCCCACGCTGCTGGAGCCATAGAAGTATGCGGTTATCATCAAGCTCATCGGAGGAAGCATAGGGTTTCATACCCTGGTCAATCACCTCTCCATTCTCTGGACACCGACAGATACTTTTCGAGCAATGGATCTCGAGATGGGATACTATGTCATCCAACTGGCCAATGAAACAGACTTCGTCAAAGCCATGACGGGAGGTCCATGGATGGTGTTTGGGAATTACCTTTCTATGCAGTCATGGTCGGCGGGGTTTCGACCCTCTGATCCCATCCCAAAGCGCCTCGTTGTCTGGCTGCGGGTGAAGGATCTCCCGGTCTTCATGTTTCAGAATAGACTTCTGGCGTGCATCGGCGACCTGGTGGGTCGTACCATCAAGATCGACAACACAACATCCACCGGAGATCGCAGGAAGTTCGCCCGCCTCACGGTAGAGGTTGACACAACGAAGCACTACTCCCAGCCATCTTCCTCAATGGTGAGAACTACAGACTGGAATACGAGAATTTACCGACGGTCTGCATGCAATGCGGTCGGCTCGGTCACTCCGCCAAGGACTGTACCCATGCCCAGCCGTTTGTTCCTAATGAATCCTCATCATCCACAACACCAATTCTATGGGCACCATGCTCCTACACTGAAGCAATCCACGCCCCTAAACCTCAACGAAGACAGGCGTCCAAGGTGCCTAACCCTAAAGATGACCAGGGCAGCCCTCCTCAAGCTAAGGCCACTGAGTCGAACCCTCCAGTATCCTCAGCAGGGCAAGGTGACCCCCCAGCTAAAATCAACCCAAACGACGACTGGAAGATAGTTGTTAGAAAGAAGAACAAGAAGAAAAACCAACCCAAACAGGGTCAGCCTGCACCACTGGGGAACACTCCCGTCAACAAGGAGGCCCAGGGTAAGTTGCAGGCTAACACCGCGATCACCCTGGTAGACGATGAAGTCTCTGAGGGTAGAGAATTGATGCCTAATGAAGGGGAGTCTTTCAGATTCGAGAGCCTAGCCCCGCCAGTTACCACCACTTCCATTCCAAACAACTTCCAATGGGGAACCTCGGCAAGAAGAAACAACGGGGTTGTCCTCAGAAGTAGGCACATCACCTATCAACATGTTGGTGCTAGCCTTGAGAGGGTACACAAGAAAGGGAAGCAGGCTCACGAGAGTGGGCACACTGAACTGCCGGGTGCCCAAAAATAGCTTGATTTCACACCGGAGAGCCAGGCCATGGATGAGCCCCCCCGGAACAACTGCAAGTTATGGAAGACGCTGATTTCGACGGCGACGACCCGATGCCGGGCCTGCTTGCGGCAATCCAGTAACCTCGCCCACCAACCAAAATCGTTTTTAATGTTTAACGCCATTGCTGGAACGTGCAAGGTACAAGATCTAAACATACCATCAGTCTTCTCAAAGAATACAAAATCAAGTATAAGCTACATATGTTGATTCTCCTCGAGACCAGATGTAGTGGAACTACGGCCGACACTATCATCAAGAAACTTGGCTTCTCCTCCTCCCACCGCGTTGAAGCGTTGGGTTTCTCAGGCGGCATATGGGTCCTTTGGGACGATGCTCGCTGTCAGGTAGAAATTCTCAGAAATCATAGGCAATTCATCCATTGTCGGGTGAATACGACTTGGTACGCAACCTTTTGAAAACTACTAGAGGGGGGGTGAATAGAGTTTTAGAGAGATTTTAACAATGATTTAACTCAAACAACCACAATGAAAATATTAGACAAGGAGACACAGGGTTTAGAGTGGTTCCAACTATAGCAAATACTATAGCCGTCAGTCCACTACCCGGTTGCTTACCCAACCAGGATTTGAAAAGAAATTTATTTTATTACCTCGCAAGGAATTTACATAAAATACAATTTCTTTTCCCAAACCCTTCAAGCAGCCTTCACCTAGAAGTAATCGCCCAACCTTGAAGCAGCCTTCCCTTGAAGTAGATGCACCAACTCTCGTTGCACCAGCCTTCTGAAGTAGCTTCCCTTGCGATAGCCTTCTTGAAGTAGCTTGAAGTCCCCTTCTCCACCTGAGAAGTCAACCCTCTCCAATCCGCAGCCTCCAACCCTAGGAGTAGCAAGGAGAGTACAAAAGATACAAAGGAACAAGAAAGAAAAAGGAAATTACAACTTATCCTTTAAGCCCGAGGCTTGATATGCCTAGATCAAGCGTAAGATCTCCTAGCCAATGTGTATGACAATGTGATTGTAGTGGATAGGAGATACTAGCCTATAGGACACAAAATGGGAGCAATAGGAATGAATGGCAAGTGTAGGAATTGCTCTATTGCTCTAAAACAGATTGCAAGTGTGTATTCAAGCTCAAGTATAGCACAAGTATAGCTTCGGTGTATTTTGGTGTCGTAAGGCATGTCCTATTTATAGGAGTGGCCTATGGATACTTAAGGACGTTCTAGACAACTTCTAGGGGCTTCTAAGTGCTTAACTAGCCGTTAGATATAAGTTAGGTGCATTAGTAACGGCTAGTTACTTTATTCTGCAGTTGCTGTCAGAGACCATCTCGGTCGACAATTTGTCGACCGAGATACCTTCTCGGTCGAAGTTTTGTCGACCGACAGGATCTCTGGATCAACGTTCATTTGCAACTGCCAACTACTTTGTCAGCTGTGTCTAACGGCTACTTGGGTCAATCTCGGTCGAGAAGTTTGTCGACCGAGAGTGTCTCGGTCGAGGAGTGTGGTCGACCGAGATTGACTCTGTTTTCAATCTTTTAATTAAACCACTGAGCATGTGTATGAGTGTGCATATGTGATCCTATTTGAAGGGGATGACCTATCTAAGTGTGGTGATTAGCTAGGAAGATCCAACGCTTGATTTACATGCAATCTAAGTACTTGTACATTATATATTTGTACAAGTTTTTACAACAGTGATTACATTGCATGGAAATATAAATATGTAAGCTTTTTGGATTTTCCCTAGTTGCTTTGTCATCCACCTTAATCCTGCACACTCAAGTAGCACGTTAGATCAACAAGAATGAAATGTTTGTCATCATCGAAACAAAGGGATTTATCATAATGTCCAATTTATCCAACACCTTTGTTTACGGCAGCCCCACTCCCTCTAAGCGGAAGCTTCTCTAGCCCATATTGTTGGAAATCTCCGAGCAGGTTACCAATGCTTGGGCTGTTCTAGGTGATTTTAATACAATGCTTGATCCTTCAGAAAAGAAGGGGGGCAAGCACTTTGACAGAGCTAATAGAAGGCTTTTCAATACTTTGCTCCAACAATCCGGCCTAGAAGAAGTGAAAACCAACGGCCAATTCTACACTTTCAAATGACATCAGCTATTCAAAAAGTTGGACAAAGTCCTCGCTAATGACCAATGGCTTACAGCTGAAGGAGGCCTCAACAGTTCTATCTTGCCGAGACTCCATTCTGACCACAACCCCATTCTTCTTACTAGCCACCCCACTAGGGATGCTCGACCGGCTATATTTAGAACAAAGGCGAGCTGGAAAATTCTACCAGACTTTGAGAAGGCCGTTATGCCATTCAGGGACAAATCAAAATCCTTCCTGGATGCCCTCCCTTCTTTTCAACGTGCCATCCTCAATTCGGAACGACAATTTCACCAACAGAAGAACAAGCGCAAGAATTCTATCCTCACCAGTCTAGACCGCTGCCAGGTACAAGATACTATCACTCCTTGCCCATCTAATGATTTGTTGTCCTCCATTTTAATAGAGCAGCATTCGAACATCCTCCTTTCCGATGAACTCGATTGGCAGCAAAAATCGCACATACAATGGTTGCAGTGCGGCGATGGTAACACAAAGTTTTTCCACTCTTATGTCAAAGGGCGCCGCCACACCACAAGGATTGCCAGGCTACGAAATGCAAATGGTGACTGGGTTGACACTCCTGCGGACATTCAAGAAACTATTCTAGATCACTTCAACCATCTTATGGCGCACAACCTCATCACGGTGACCATCCAACATGCCCAAAACTACATTGGCAGCTTCCAAGCTCTCACGCCGTAGGCCCTAAACTGCATTGCAAGAACTCCTGGTCAAGATGAAATTCGTAAGACACTCTGGATGATGGCACCATCCAAAGCCCCTGGCCCCGATGGCACCCACAATGGATTCCTCCAGAACCAATGGGCC
Organism: Alisma plantago-aquatica; assembly: GCA_963693085.1. Taxonomy (NCBI): domain Eukaryota; kingdom Viridiplantae; phylum Streptophyta; class Magnoliopsida; order Alismatales; family Alismataceae; genus Alisma; species Alisma plantago-aquatica. The sequence goes on along the minus strand of OY856412.1, from coordinate 24,876,071 downwards.
ACGATTGGTCACTCAATCACTTAAACTGTTTAACATGCTTTCAACACCAGGAAGGTAGACGACAAGCTCACCGACTCCTATATGGTCCTCATACCCAAGGTGAAGCACCCCCAAAGCTACGTCGACCTCCGCCCCATATCGCTAAACAATTCTTTCTTCAAGCTCATCTCTAAAGTCTTAGTGGAAAGAATCAAACCCCACCTCCCACTCTGGATTTCTACCAACCAATCAAGCTTTATACCTGGAAGGCGTATCACTGATAATATCCTTCTTGTGCAAGAGGTAATGCATTCCATGAGACATAAGAAATTGGGTAAAAAATGGGTCAGTATAAAATTAGACCTCTCAAAGGCCTTTGATCACATGGACTGGTCATTCATCCAGGACACTCTGAGAAAGACATGTCTTCCATCCATCACCGTCTCCTTAATTATGAACATCATCTCCAGCGGAAACACCTCTATTCTCTGGGAAGGCATTCCTCTTCCGCCGTTCAAAGCTGTAAAAGGTGTCCGACAGGGCGACCCCCTCAGCCCATACGTTTTCGTTCTCTGTATGGAGAGGCTCTCTCAGTCTATTAACAAAGTAGTAGCCAACAACAAATGGATACCTATTCGTCTCACCAAGCATGGCACGCCACTCTCTCATGTCTTCTTTGCGGATTACATTCTACTTCTGGCTGAAGCCAATGTGCACCAGGCACGGATCATCCATTCCATTCTTGACAACTTCAGCAAGACCTCAGGACAAGCAGTGTCCATGGATAAGTCATACTGCTACTTCTCTGCAAACACTTCTACTTCTGATAAACGTTTGTTCTGCGAGGCCATTGTCTTCAGAAGCACTTCTGACATGGGTCGATACTTAGGGGTACCAATTCTTCATCACCGTATTAATAAAAAAACACATCAACACCTTCTTTCCACCATAAAGGATCGTATGATGAGCTGGTCGGCATGACACCTCTCGCTGGTAGGGAGAGTTACGTTGGCAAAGGCAACCCTCCAGGCAATTCCATCTTATACTATGCAGACAGTGCACCTTTCCCCTTCTTTATGTGATGACATCAATAGGCACATCAAGAACTTTATCTGGTCGGGTGGGCGTGAGCAACGAAAGCTCTCCTTAGTTTCCTGGAAGAAAGTCACAAACCACAAAGAATTGGGTGGTCTGGGTATAAAGAATGCTCGCGAGCAGAACGATGCACTTATGCTTAAGAATGTGTGGTCTTTTCTTAATAACTATCCCACCACCTGGGTGACAATCCTCAAAGAGAAATACATGCGAGGGAACCGTATCACAAAGAAACCCTGATCGTCAATTTGGGCGTTTTTCAAGACGCACATGAGCACTATGACCAGCCAATGTCACAAAGCTATCGTCTCAGGTTCCAACATCAACGTGTGGTCAGACAAATGGATCAATGGCGAGTCTGTTATGAGCTTAGACCCCTCCTGGCCTGTTCCCCCGGAGCTTCAGGACATGACAGTCAGCTCCCTACAGCTGGATAATGGTGAATGGGATATCTCGTTCATCACCAGCTTTATGCCCCCCGCCACGCACAATACAATTCCTTACATTCCCCCGCCTACCGGAGACTCTTCAGCAGATCTTTGGGTCTGGCCTCATGACAATCTCGGAAACCTGTCTGCTCAAGCTACCTATAACTGGATTATGAAAGAAACCCATCAGGCCACATCTGGCAACTGGAGGGCAATTTGGCAACAGCATATACCAGAACGTTTGAAGATTTTTCTATGGCTTCTATAACACCGCGCCCTACTCACCAAAACTGAAATGAAGCACCGCCATATGGATGTGGACACCTTATGCCCACTTTGCAATAACTATGAGGACACCCTTCTGCATTGCTTAAGAGATTGTATCTTCTGCAAGCGCATATGGGTCAGATTATCTCTCCCTGGAAACCCTCATTTGCTCGATGAAGAAGCTTGGATCCACTGGGTCATCACTCATTCTGGTGATACATATGACTCTGCCATTATGTGCATTGTTTCTTGCTGGCACATATGGAACACCAGGAACAAACACATACATGACTGTATTGAGCCTCATGTCCAAGTTCAGTTGTCTTTCATCCATGAAAGAACTCGGTCCATACTGGATAATAGGTTACCCTCCACTTCAATGACCCGAAAGAGTGAACCTATTTCCAGATGCCCTGGGCCGGTTGACTACCTCATCTTCGTCGACGCTGCCTACAACAATGCTTCCAAGGATACGGCCATTGGGATCCATATCACGAATTCCATGGGACAATTCATCTCTGCCAAAAGCGCGGCCCTCAGAACTACCTCATCCCTCCATGCTGAACTCAGTGCCATCATCACAGCTACTACCATCTGCCGATCTAAAAACCTGTGCAATGTGGCCATCCTTACTGACTCCAGCCTGTCGGTGCAGCTGGTGCATCAGCAAACTTGTCTCTCACCGAATTTCCATCAACTATGGAGGCAATTCCATGTCGCCAAGGCAGATTTGGACAATCTATGGGTGATTTACATCCCTAGAGAGAGGAACCAGATCACAGACAGAATAGCTAAAACTACTCTTCAGTCCCGCACCCCCCTTGCTTTCAATTGTAATGAGCCTCTTTGGCCAGTAGAGGAACTTAATGTAGATATTTCAAATATTTTGCCTGCCCAGAGCACAAGATGAATAATAAGCTCTGATCTTACAAAAAAAAAGGTAGGAGTAGAGACTCCATTGTAGCCTACACGTAAAATGGCAGCAGGGCCAACAGGTAGGGCAAGAAGAGGAAGAGCACTAGGGGCAGGGGTAGATCCACCATCAGTGACAGAAGGGGGTGCAACAGAAGTAGCAGGAGGGTCATGATAGAACTGATTGTCTGCATAAGAGGCATAGTCAGCTCTAGGGTACTCTTGGTTGGGTGGGTAGGGCTGGCTGTAGGACATGTTCATATGAGACATGATATGGGAGAGGTCTTGGTGAAGATGATCCTGAACTATAAGGTTGTATTCCTCTTGAGGCATCATGTATCCCATGAGGGCTTCATTTAATACAAAAAATGAGGCGTGGCTAGGGTGGGGTGGTGGTTGTGGAGGGTCCTAGATGAAGGTGGAGGCACCTGGTGTAGTGGAAGAAGAGGTAGGTAGAAAGGTCTTCTTGATGGTTGTCTCACTAATGCAAACTCCTCTGTGACTTGTCTTGTATTCAAGATCATGAATGAGGGATTTTTCATTATGGTGAGCAAACACACTACAAATCATGTTTGGATATGGGAAATGGGTGCCTGAGGTATTCTTCCCAGAGTCAAAGTAGGTCATATGATGGAGAATGTAATGAACCCACTTAACTCCAATATCATTCATGAGACAATACATAATCACTATCGTGTTCTCTAGAATTTTAGCTTGATTTCTCTAGGGATGAATATTATAGTTAACCACTCAAGCGATTAGTCTTGTCTTGATATCTAGGGATGACGAGGGTAGGGTAGACTTCTTGTTATAAGGGACATCTGATTTCTTCAGGAACTTATGGATGTTAGGAAGGGTAAGCTTGGGGTCAAAGCTCTTATAGAAACCTTCAGGATCCAAAACATCATGGTACTACAACTAAGAAGCCACCCAAGAACCAATGATGCATGAACTAGAGAAGTAGATATTCAAAGAGTCCTTTGAGATTTTAATCTTGGTCCCTACGATTTTTGAAGTCAAAATGACTTAGGTATTTGGTGGTGGGACTTGGGAGGTGCAGTTCCATGTCAAATTGGCCTAAAATTCACGAACAACCTTTGAGCTTGACATGACATTAACAAAGCATGCACACTCATAAAGCACTTAGGTGATCTTCTCCAAACATCCTAACTACCTCCTCAATCACCTCAGTTGTAGAAAACTGAGGTTCAAACAAAGATCTAAACGTAAATGGAGTTCTAGGCAAGAGCTCCTTATACAATCCAAGCTTGTGTGGAGATAAAGGAGGAACCATCGAAGGATACATGCCTTTGGGCAACTGGGGCAGAGGTAGCTCCAGTTGGGGTGGACCTATTTCTTCAATTTCAAGCCATCTAGGTCGGAGATGGAGGAGATAAGAAGCAAAAGAAGAAGAACAACACAAGGTAGGTCGGGAAAACCACCTAGGTCACTAGGGCAGAGGCAAGGGAGACCAATTCGAGGGCTAGGAAGGGGATGGGTGCAGATGTTCTAGCCTAGGGCTTGAGGATGAGCACCAGAGAAGGGCTTTTGGTCAGCTTTTCTCTAGTTTAGAGGGAGAAAAGTCGGACGATTACCCTATATAATTTTTTTCCAATGTCATTGTTGGTCAAGTTCTATGTTGTGGAAACTCTATCGATTGGGTTTTCAGCTTTGTCCTCAGCCAGGGATCGGCTGAGTTGTATCAGGAGAAACTCAACCAATTAACAGTCTGTCCCAAAACATAAGATATTCAATTCTAAGACTCTAGAGTGCTATATAAATTTATGTTTCTAGCCTATCATGTATTTTAAACATATTGAGGAACTTTTCACTCACCATTGGTTACTATTTTGCAGTAAAACATTCATTTGTGAAAAATAGCCAAAAATAAGAGAAATGAGGCATGAAGATGTAGCAATTTTAGCACTTTCAGTCAAGAGATGATCAATTTTAAGAAAGTAACATATAGTTATGATAAATCTAGATAGATTGCATGTCTATATCATCAAGAGAAGTTTTGATCTAATGAATGCAAACTTCTCTCTAGCTAGAGGTTTTTTAAAATTTTCCTAAGTTGATTCTTTGTGTCCACATGCGTGACACAGATACCCTTCTTGGCAATTTGTTTACAAACAAAGTGATGACATACCTCTATATGTTTAGCTATACTATGCAATATAGGATTATAAGATAGATTAATTACACTCGTATTGTCACCATAGATAGGAGAAGCATCAAAATGAATGTTAAATTCTTGGCACATTTGCTTCATCCATAGGACTTGGTCACAACAACTCCTAGCTGCAATGTATTCATCCTCAGTAGTTGAAAGAGACAATGTGATTTGCTTCTTATAGAATCAAGAAACTAGGTATGGTCCTAGGAAGAAGCAAGTTCCACTTTTGCACTTTCTATCAATCAAACAACCTTCATAATCAACATCCGTATAGGGAGTAAGAGTAATGTCCCTTGACTTGGGATACCAATTTTGATTTTTGGCTAGATACCTCATTATCCTCTAAACCTCTATGAGATGTGATTTTCTTGGACTTGATTGAAAGCAAACACACAAGCCAACACTAAACATTATATCAGGTCTACAGGCAGTTAAATAAGGTAAACTACCAATCACACCTCTATAGAGCTTCTCATCTACCTTTTCTCCTTGCTCATCTCTGTCGAGCTAGGCGGTGTTTGACATGGGGGTGTCCACCATCTTGGTGTTCTCCATCCCAAATTATTTAAGTAGTTCATTGGTGTACTTGCTTTGGTTGATGAAGTTACCGTCCTTGTTTTGCTTGATTTGAAAGTCGAGGAAGAAAGTGAGCTCCCCCATCATGCTCATCTAAAACTCACTTTGTATAATAGAAATAAACTCCTTGCAAAGATCAAGATCAACCCCGTAAAGATGATATCATCAACATGAATTTGAATGATCAAGAAATTGCTAGAAGTGTGCTTTTGAAACAAGGTAGAATCGACTTTGCCCATAATATAGCCATTGTCTAGAAAAAATCTCTTTAATTTCTCATACCAAGCTCTAGGGGATTCTTTGAGTCCATAGAGAGATTTTAGTAACAAATAAACATAGTTAGATAATTTATCATGTTCAAAGTCAGGAGGTTGAGCAACATATACTTCCTCCTCAATTGTAGCATTCAAAAACACACTTTTAACATCCATTTGATAAAGCAAGAAATTATTATAACTAGCAAAAGTAGGTAGAATTCTAATAGATTCAAGTCTAGAAGAATGTGCATAAGTTTCCTCAAAATCAATGCCTTCCTATTGGTTTTAACCTTGAGCCACTAACCTTGCTTTGTTCCTTACCACTTTCCCACTTTCATCAAACTTGTTACAGTAGGCCCATTTGGTGCCAATGATATTTCTATCACTTAGCCTTTGGACTAAGGTCCACGCCTTGTTCTTTTCAAACTGTTCCAACTCTTCTTGCAAGGCTCAGATCCATTCATCATCCTTGAGAGCTTCTTTGACATGTTTTGGCTCAAGTTGAGAGATGAAGGCATTGTCGGCTTGTTCTTTGTTGAATGTAGCTCAAATCCTCACCCTTCCAAAAGGATTACCTATGATGAGTTTGTTAGGATGAGGATTTGCAAAGTAGGGAGTTGGATCCTTTTATTCTTCATGAAATAGCACCTATTTTCTGTTATCAACAATGTTGAGCTCTTTCAAGTGAGGTATCACCTCATATACAACATCATTATTTACAATATTCTTGGAAATAGAGGGAAGGTCTCAACAAATCTAACATTGATATATTCTTCTCCTTTAGATAATTTGATGTTAAATACTCTATAAGCCTTGCCAATACTACGACAGACAACAAAGAAAGCCTTGTAAGATTTAGATCAAACTTTTTTTAGAGAATCCTTGGTGTTCAAAACAAAACAAGGAAAACCAAAAATATGAAAGAAATCAATGGAAGACTTTCTACCACGCCCTAGATCATAGGAATTTTCTTCAAAGACGGATGAGTGAAAACCCAGTTTTGTACAAAACATGAGGTATTAACGGCTTTGGCCCAAAACTTCTTTGGAGTATCATACTCTAGAATCATAGTCCTAGCCATTTCCAGTAGTGACCTATTCTTTCTCTCTACAACCCCATTTTGTTGGGGTGTTCAAGGTGAAGAAAAGTTATGTGCATACCCAGATTCCTCACAAAACCATTCAAAAAATTTATTTTCAAACTCTCCCTCATGGTCACTACAGATAGAGATGATCCAGAAAGAAGCTTGATTTTCAACTCATTTGGAAAAAGTAAAAAAAAATCAAGGGTATCACTTTTTGAAACAAGAAAGGAAGTCCAAGTATAGCGGGAAAAGTCATCAATCTTCACAAGGCAATACTTGGTACCAAGAAGAGATTGAGTACGTATTGGTCCAAATAGATCAATGTGAAGAAGTTCAAGTGCTCTTTTGGTACTAAGGACTCCTTTGGATTCGAAGGAGGACTTGGTGTGCTTTCCTTGGGTATAAGGTTGACATTCCTCATCCTTTTCAAAATCCAATTTAGGAAGTCCTTTTACCAATTCCTTTTTTCTCAACTTCTTCAACTAATGCACATTTACATGACCAAGCCTACAGTGCCATAAAAAAGTATCATTCTAATTGGTAACAAGACATCTATGAACAATAGGCTTAATAGAGACAAGAACAATAACATGGAGATTACCATTTCTAGTTCCCTTATATATAACATTGTAGGAGAGGGAATCTAGAAGCAAGCATTCAAGTAATGTAAAAAGAACAAGATAGGCATTATCACACAGTTGACTAACACTAATTAAATTGTGTTGTAGGACATCTACAAGAAGAACATCCTTGATGCATAGTACATCACCTACATCACCCTCACCTATCACTTTACCTTTGCTTCCACTAAATGTCACTGATCCTCCTTTCTTCTTTGTGAATTGGTTGAAGTGGCTGATTTCACCTATCATATGCTTTGAGCAACCACTATCAACAATCCATTTTCATTTACCTACAAGAAAGAAATATGCCAGTACCCAATTCAAACCTTAGGATCCAGTGTTAGCTTGGGACCCATTATATCTTTAGGTTGGTCCCCTTCTCTCTATAAGGACAATAAGTATAGTAATGGTCACCCCTCTTGCAATGCACACAAACCATAGGGTTCTTAGAGATGGATGAATCTCCATGGAAAATAGGAGGTCCCTTACTCTTTTTCTTACCCTTTCCCTTGATCTTGCTCTTTGGAGCTCCCCCTACATATCCCAAACCACCAGTACCAACTTGTTTGGTAGAGTGATCTAGAACTTCATTGAGGGACTTTTTCCCTTTACAAAATTTCTATAAGGAAGCTCTTAGTTTGTGATTATCATCACTAGGAGTAATGACATAGAAGATAAGCTAGTAAGATCATCTTGTGCATGAAGTAATTCGACCTCGAAATAGAGGGCTTTAGTAAGATAAGAATCTTTTTCTAAAGTAAGACTAGCTAGCAACTTCATTACTTGGCAATAAAGGTCTAGAAGAAAGATCATTTATTTGAGAAAGAAATCTAGTATTTTCAGTTCTAAGCATAACATGCTGATCAAGATAAATTATATATTCATCCTCAATAGCATCACAAGAAAGTTTAAGATCAACATTTTCAGGTATAAGTAAAGAAAGCTCATCTACTCGAGCTTGGTTTTCTTCCTTAAGACTAGTGATGTTCTTAAGCTCGATGCCATTCTCCATTGTATTGGAGCTTAAGATTAAAAAACTTCCCTTGTAAGGAATCAATGCTACCAAGATGCAACTTCTCATTTTGATCAAGAATATCAATTTTAGCATACAAATTATCTATGATCTTCCCTAACCTCTTCTTTTCTAAACATGCATTCATAGTAAGAAGAGTGGGTAGCATTAAGCATATCAATGTGCGTTTCTGTAGATAACTCATGTAAGCTTACCTCACTTTAGTCACTTACCCCACCAATGTCTTCACTTGTAGAGGACATAAGAGAAATTTGACATTCTCCCTCATTGGAGCTTGAATCACTTGAAGAAGACTCTTCCCATGTGGCATGGGCAACATCCCTACTTCTTCTTTCCTTCTTATGTTTCTTTTTGTACTTGCCATCCTTCTTATCGTCCCTCTTTTCTTAGAGCTTCTCTTATAGTAGGACTTCTTAGTGTTGTGGCATTCATTCTTATAGTTCCCCTTTTTCCCACATTCATAGCACGTTGGAGTGAAGGAGGAGGATGGTTTTCCTTGAAGTGCTTCCCCTTTGAGTAGTTTGCTTCATGGTCACTAGGGACTTCATCTTCATTTGAGGAGGGAGGAGAAGATTGGCAAGCAAGTTGTTATTGGATAATCATTGCTTCCATTTGATCTTTGAGTGCACTATCCTTGATCTTCTTTGATTCCTTCTCCTCTTGCTTGTCATCTTCTTCTTGCTTATCTAATCTTATCTCATGGGATTGAAGGTTGCTAATGAGTTCTTCAGTGTCTACATCACCATGGCTTCTAACTTATTCAATGAGGTCACCTTAGATTCCCATGTCTTGGGAGAAACCTTAAGATCTTGGAGTTGATTGTCCCTCTAGCCATGGTGTGGCCCAATTGAGAAAATCCATTGATGATGGTGTTGAACCTTGTGTACATCTCCACCACTCTCTCCTTCTTGCCCATCTTGAAGTTTTCAAGGAGACCCTTGATCATGTAGATCTTGGAATCCTTGACTTGATTTGTGCCATCGTAGATGTTGAACAACTTATCACAAATCTCATGTGTTGTGTCCTAAGAAGAGATGCGATCAAACTCGGAGGGGGTGAGGGCTGCATAAATGATGCTTATTGCCTTTGCATTTAGTTGTACCTTCTTGATCTTAGCTTCATCCCAAGTGGATATCTACCCCTTTCGGATCCTTATATGGAAGAATCACCACCTTCCACATGTCGTAGTTCATCCCTTGAAGGTATAATTGCATCTGTCATTTCCAATAGAGGAAATTGGTGCCATCAAAGACCAGAGGTCTCATAGAGAAACCTCCTCTAGGTTGAGGGACCCAAGTAAGTTGTTTCCCATCTTCTTGTCTCGTGGGAGATGTGTTGGAGAACACTGTGGATTTGATACCACTTGTTGGATTAAAGGTCTCTAGAGGGGGGTGAATAGAGCTAAAAGCACCTGCACAAAAATTGTTGGACATTCAAGTTACTTTAACTAGGCACAATTGCAAATAGTAAATTTGATGGCAATGTAAACATGCATAGCAAGGATGAGAGAGATTAAAATAAGAACTTAAACAAGATTCTTAGAGTGGTTCCACTCTCCAAACTAGGAGAGAGTTAGTCCACTACCTAGAGAGGTCAAGCCCTAGGATTTTCCAACCTATGTATACTTATATTCCATTATAAGACATACAAGTGACCTTCCTTTTCTGGGACAAGGATACCCAGCTTCTCTTTGAGGTCAAGGGAGATAATAACCTTACAAACAAGGTCTCAATTATCCTAAAATTGGAGTCTTCTACCTCACCAAGGTCTTATCCACTATTGCAAGCAACTAGACACCTTCGCCAAGGAGATCCCATCTTTGCACCGAGTCTTTTTCCTTGAAGGATTTACCCACTCCAATCTTGGATCTTCAACCTTGTCCTCCACCATCACTCAAAGAAACCTTTTGCACCTTATTCTACATCTTGAAGAAGTTTGCACCTTCTCCTTCACTCGGAGTAGCTTTCAGGTCAAAAGAGGGCATTATCTAATTGATTGTGAGTTATCATGTATTTGAATAATGCATTTTTGGGATGTTTTATAGATTTCTCTTAAGCCATCCTATGTATATGAACTACAAACGACCTTAGAACCATTGTTGATAGTGTTGGTAATGGAGGAGTCATTTTGTGAACTAGAGGAAGTGATTATCAGAGAAAATCCCTTGCACGATGGTGATTTTGCATGATTAGCAAAGGTCAAGATTGAGATCACCATCGTACCCTAGTAGACATTGAATATATGTATGTTTTGCCTTCTCCTATCTTCTTTCTTTTTGGTTTTCTCTCATATATATCCTCTTGACTAAAGTTTCTAAATGTGATGTAAACCAGGTTGTTTACCTATATTTATCTCATTTTCTCATTCTTTGGCCTTATTTGACATTGAAGGACTTTGTTGGAGCTTTGGATCTAGTTTTTCATGCTTTTCATTTATGAAACCTTATTTCTCAAGAAACTGAATTAATCCATCTTGAGATATTTAGATATACATAGGAACAAGCTAAGGGAAGCTAACTTTTCAATCATTTAGTATGATAATAACTCTAAGATTTAGGGAAGCAAGTCAATCATTCTTTTAAAATACAAAATTATGCTATTCTATATACACTAGTCCTACTCCTAAGATATTACAAATGTACTAAACCACCCAAGAGCATTTTTTGGTTTATTTATGACATGCATGCCTATACTAATACAAAAATTTGGGCACAATGAAGGACAATGGTTAATGAAAAGCAGTCTTGAAAAATTTGCATATTTGTTAAGGCCTAGCATTTGTAAATGAAGTCATGTCCTTAAAAAAAAAACTAGAAAATTGTGGCTTAATAATGACACTTGTTCATCACAAATACTAAGATAAAATTATGAGTCATCTTCCAAAACAATTTTTTTATGTACCCTCTTTACCTTTTTTACAATATGGAAAAACTTGTTATCCCATTCCCCAAAAATAAGGTTCCTCTATCCAAAAAACACTTCAATCATCCATCTGCATGCCACGTGGAATTGTCCCACCTTCATCTAGATCAATCTACAATAAAACCCTCACTATCCCTTCATTCATCCTTGAATAACAAAGCTGTTGGTAGTTCTCCATGGCCCTGCCCAACAGCCATGCCGCCACAACCTTTCTTTCTTGTCCAAAGGAAATTTTGATGACAAACATCTCAAAAAGACTACTAACTACTTATTTCAATGTACTGAAGATTGGCACCAAGGAAAAATGAATGGATCAAGGTATCTATACCATGTTTAAATATTTTAACATTTTATATTAATTGTTCTCATATCTGTAGTTACTCTATGCCTTTTTTTATTCTTTGTCCCTCCCTTCCTATCTGAGATGGCAGTATCAATGACTATATATTCTAAAAATTTGCACAACCTTCAACACATGACTCTGATCTAGGCATCTAGCTACAATACATTCCATTATGATGTTCGGAAGAGCTTCATTCTGCTAGGAGTTATAAGTATGGCTTATACTTTAGTAAATGGATTGGTGGTTTGACCCATCGACTAGTAATCACAGTTCATTTTCTTTTATATTATTAATTTCAAATGATGGAGAGATAATCAGTGTAAGGAGTGTGACCTATTAGGGAGATACTCACTTACTCAGGGGAATAATAGAAAACCAACCAATGCCAAACATGATAATAATTTTTCACAGAGGATAGTAGACTAAATTCAAGTGTATTATGAATCAAATACCTGATTTGGAGCAACATAAGACAAAAGTCTAACTGTTACAACTATCACTTTCATCATACTTTATCACCAGGCATGGAGCATACAAAGGAAACTAAAGAAAATTAAATTATTTATAAGAGGTTGCAGATGGAAACTTGACTTCTCAAATCTATCTCCTCAAAACAATTACTCCTATGCGGGCTAATACTCGCAGTCACCTATGGAAATACCTTATCCACCTAAGGGATTGGGAACACCCTCCACAAGAGAATACATGGAGGAAATTTATCAGTGAAAGCTGATATGCACTAGTAACAGTGATTGGACAATCATATAAGAATAAAGTTTCTCAAAAATAAAGTAAGATAGTTATCAATGAACAAGGACGATGACATCTAAATGCATATAAAAAGAAATCTTCGTATAGTAAGACAAAGAGATTATATGAAAAACAATAAAGTTTATAATTAATAGTTCTTTCCTTTATATCTAAAACTAGAAAAGCACAAATAAACAATCAATTGTTTTTCATGCAAATTAAGTATAAAATAATGATCATCTATAAGAAGGGACAAAACACTTCCACACTCCATCATAGGAAGGTAGTGAGACCACCCAAAATTCTCTGTGTCGTGGTATATATATCAGGTGAGAGCACCTAGGGCTATGTGAGAGCACCAACATCCCATATATAGGAAACGTTGTAAAATGGGATCCAACCCCGTAATGTACCATACTAATAGATAATAATAGTCTCAACAATCAAACATACAAATAACATAGAGGAAAGATAAGTTCAATCCAAGCAATTAAGAAATTTAGGGTTCACATTGTTAAATGGATCAATAAGATGCAAAATGAAATAAGAGTTGAAAATTGAGTAAGTATAAACAAAATTAAAGAAAATAGATTGAAATTGCAATTTCAATAGTATATAAGATTAATCTCAATGGTTGGAATTAATTAGGCCAAATATTTATAAACAAACATATAAGGCAATATTCCACAATCTAGTCAAATAGATAGAGAAAATAAAAAAAATTATCTAGTATGAATGATCAAGACAAGCAACATACCTCAAATTTGAGTATCAAATATCATAGGAAAAACCCTATTTCTACTCAGATTTTCTTTACCTTTAATTAAATTAAACAAATGAATTGTTAATTATATGTGTGTACATTAAACCTTAGATTATCAAATCTTATTTTTTATTATATTTAGGTTTTAAATTGGATATATTTAGGTAGAACTAGTTACTTTATTCCAATGAGTATTTATTTGTAATTTTCTGACAACTATATAATTAGAAATTATTGAGGATATAAGAAATTACTAATTTATTAAACAAAATGATTATCTAATTACACATGTAGTCCTACATCACACATTTATTGATTGACGCACAGAAGGTGATACTAGATATATTTCAATGATCAAACCTTGTGTGACAAAACACTAAACAATTATGATATTAGTAAAAAACCCACACATCATGTGACGATATTAAAACCAAAAAAAGGGTATCACTGGATGAACATTGGTGAAGATCTTTTTCACTTCATCTTTAGCTTATGCAAACATGAAAGCTTCTGGTGCTCAAATCTTATGATCGAACAATGAGACAAATGGATTCCCGACAAAGGAAACTCTAGAGAAAAACTTACATGGCCACTCAATGCCAACCACCCCCAACATGGGATAGCACGATGAATCAACCAATAGAATAAACCTCTACCATTCGTGATCCATAAAGGAATCACCAGTACCCAAACACAATAAAAATTGAGCAACCATTGTTATCTGACACACACCTCGACAAATCAAAACATGGTTCCAAAGACAACGGTGGAAAATCCAACAATGATGAAGACACAAGCTACTAAAACCACTCTCTATGGATGAAATACTGGTAACAGACTCAACAAGTAGGAAAAAGGATGCACACCTCAAATTGAAGTAATTCTGACTTCCAAAATCCTATCCAAGGTCCATAAAAGTGAGCATATGGGTCTTACGTCCTTATTGGATAAAAGCTTAATTCTATCATTGTTGAGTGCAATGGGCCTCAAGTGTTAGCAACGCTATGATGTGTTTTTCTTAAGGATGAAAACTAGGGTTAAATTCTTCACTCGAATCAATACTTGAGTTCCTACAAAACACTTGGAAATAGTCATACATGATGATGTTTTTATCTTCTGCATTTTTATGAAGTTGAATGAGTTTTATACTTTGTAATTCTTTGGTGATAAATTTTACTTCAAATTTCATATTCTTGGAATTTGTCATGTCTTAACTTGTATTATGTCCAAGAAGACCAATGTTTTGTATAGTATATAGATGTGGCATTGAGGAAGCAAAACTTGCTATCTTGATATCAAATTTTAGTCTTTCAGAAAAGGTGAACATTGTAAAGAGACTTCTTACTTTCATCAAATGTTTCTCAACTTTAAATTCTTCAGTTATCCTTAAACAAATAAAGTGCAAATAAATATATTATGAGCCTCGTGACATTCACAATGGTCTAATCTGATTTGCAAAACAATTACTATGAAATATTTAATTCATTGTTGGGTTCAAAATATGCATGTACTGGATTTTCTAAAAAGTCCTATAGCTCAAAACACCTACTTTTTAGTCAGCCATTTGCTATGAAAATAGTTGTGTTTTATCATGTGGTTCGAGTTTATGCATGTGGAGAAATGGACATGCGGAGGATCAACTGCTTTAGAAAACATGATCATAAGTTTTGCGACAACACCCTAGTATTGTTTATCTCATTTTCTGGTTAGTATGTGAAGTAGACTCTGTAAAAGTTAGACTAGAGCTATATTCATTTTAATCCTATGTTTTGTATTTCCCAATGCAATATGATTGCGTCACTGTTCATCGACTTGTGTAATGAGGGAATATTCAACATGGATACAAGGTTTCTTGATGTATTTGAAAAAGATTTACATTCAATATCATATTTTAGTATAACTTCCAACATTGTCTTAACCGTATGTACTTTTCCTATATAGTGGTCTTGCTTCATTGCATTCTAGATTTGGAAGTGCTTGCACTAGAAATATACGATGTTATAGTGTTATGTCAAGTTAATATTTGTATCATAGTAACCAATGAAAATGTTCTCCTTTGTTTTACATTCAAATGAACATGATTGATGTTTAGTTCTTGTTCAATTCACATGTAAAAGCTATATTGACTACCAAATATGTGAAAACTTGAAGTAAATTATTTTTATTATATTCTTATTCAGTTATTTCCAAAATTTTACAAGATCTTGTTTTAGTAAGCTTCTCTAATAGTCTAAGATGGGACATGCGGCTGGTTCAATATTTGGTTTGTTACCAAGAGGTCTTAGGTTCCATCCATGGCAACAACATGAATAGAATCACCATTTTTTTAAAAGTAAGCTTCTCTAATATTATCATATAAACTCCTAGTTCTATATTTGCAAACATGTGAAAGTAAAAAAAACTGTGTATATACTTTATTTTTGATGAAACAAGGAATCTGGTTATCTAATGATCTCTTAACATTTTTAGTTTTGCATCAAACAAAATGAAACTTTTGTTTGTATATGTTTTTTTTTCATTTAGTTGTATAATTATCTTTTTTCATAGAATATATGTATATATCGATATTTAGTCTAGTCCAACTAGAAAAGATGTTCCATTTTCTATGAAATAAGTGCGAGATATATGTGACCTTACTTTTCTCTTAAGGTATGTAATTTTGTCATCCAGTAATTAATGTGTAAGGAACTATCATATACTGGTTTGAAAATAGTTTTACTTCACAGTCAATTTTTTTTCTTTCAAAAAAGTTGCACATATGCTGAGTTATAGATGGTATCTCATGGAAAAAGAGAAAATATTCTCTCTCATACCTAATACTCAACCTAGGGGAACCATCTTACACACATGTTCACATACTCTTGTTCCATTAAAAAAAATTAGGTGTAACACTTATGCTATTACTTTATCATGTATATACTTGTTCATGCTTGTATATTTGGGGTTCTGGTTATATTAATTGTTTGAATGTCATGGTGCTCATGGTAAGTGAGACAATTGCAATGAAGAATATCTTCCTATAGTATAAGAACAAATATATAGTATAGTTTGAATAACTACGTCATGTTTACTCTGATTAATACATAAGATAAACTTTCAAGATTCTTTCATTTACACATCATGTTATGTTTGATTGCCACTATACTAGACTGTAGTTGTTAGAAGCATTTAAAAATAAAAATATATTAACAATACTTATATTCTATCTGAAGACCCAGTTTAGTTGGTTCTAGGTTTGGATACTTCTAGATCAGTACTGGAATTGGATATTGTTCCTGTATACTATTTTCTTGGGTCCAATTCTTGTACACTATTGATTCCTTCTATTCTCACAATTTATTATGAGTGTGTGAGTAGTTATTTTGGGTCAATATGCACTTAATCTTAGTACACAACAACAAGAAATGCAATGTAGTAATGAGTGAGATAGTAAAATTGATATATAGAAACCTAAAGAACCAATCAGCAAACTCCCACACTCGATAGTCGTTGGTGATGTAAACATCTAGGATTTGCCAGTATAAAAGAAGGGGAACAAGCTAAGGAATCACTTTCAACCCAAAATAGATCCATTCTAAAATAATGAAAATGGCTTGTTCTTCCTTTGATTTGTATGGTTTTCGTTCATACAAAGTAGTATAGATATTGCAATGAGATATTATAGTGTATGTATTTTTGTAAAATATATGCAAAGTGAAAGGTGGAGCTTGGTCCAAGATGGGAGACCCAGGTTGTTTGATCCTTAGTTTGTTACTAAGAGGTATCATGCACAAGACATGATGACAACATGAATAGAAGAGTCAATTTGATTTTTCTAAAAATGGTGGAGCTTGAGTCAACAAAAAATATATGTTGTAACTATGTAATGTATTTAGCAATTCCCCTCTATAAATTTTACTTATTGGAGTATTAGGGAGGAATTTCACAAATCTATTTAAAAGTATTGTTGTCACATTTTTGTATTAAAATGTGGTTGCATAAAATGATTATTATTTCCATTTTTATGAAAACATGGTATATGGAGGAGCTGACTTACATTTTAAAAGAAATTATTTTTGATGAAATGTAATATATTAATGAGGGCCACTACACTCCTACTTTTTTTATTATGATTTAATTCTTTTGTAAATATATAAATTAAGGCCAACAAGGCCTTCACAAATGTATTTATGGGGTAATTGTAATGGATAATGCCTTATTTAAGGATTTTTTTCTAAGAGATTGTTCTTGAATAAATTATCTTACAATTAACTTTGTATGAGGGATTATTAACTCATATAATTGTGGAGGCCTTATTCTTGAATAAAATATAGTTATCTTTCTAGTGAATTAGAAAAAAGGCAAACCAATTGAGCTTTTTAGATAAAACTAAATTATCAAGGAATGAATGCTTTGTTAACCTTTTTTCTTATTGGCTTTACATTTTAAACAAATACTTGAAAATTTAAATCATTATTGATACTCTTAGAAATGTTGAGAGAGTGTCTTAAACTCTCTAGAAAAGCTTCCTTGATGAACCATATGTCTACACAAAGCCTCGACATTTTCAGATTGTGTTTTGGGCACCGACGTGCATCTACGGGCATTAGTTCAAGCCATATATAGTCTGCTTGGACTATATTTGGATTTTATGATTTAGATGGACCGTATACAGTCAAACATTAGACTATAAATGTTGTTGCATTGAAAATACTATCCTAGGTATAGACTGTATATAGTTTGGCCAAACCCTTAACATGGCTAAAAAAGCTAAGGACTTTGGGACTTTGGATATGGGTCCTATTCTTATAAATGGACCCCCAACTCATTCAAAACATGAATAGCAATGGAGAGATATTAAGAGATGTTGTTTTTGGAAGACCTAAAGACACGGATAGACCTAGGGATTTTCTTAGGGTTTTACACCTCTAAGAGCTCCTCTCCATGCAATAGTCATATTCCATTATTGGATTTTGAGTGTAAAAGGGAATCCAGTTTTACTTCTCTTTTCTGTATTATCATGTTTGTAATCTCTCTAGCAATAATATCATCTCCTCTAGGGGATGTAGGCTCCCACATTGGTAATTTGTGGAACCACTATCAATATTGTCTTTGACGATGCTTGTTTGTTCATTTTTTATCTTCATGTACGTATTTGGTTTGAATTGCTCAATCTCATGCTTCCACATCTTCACAAAAATATCATTGGGCCTTGTTGTTTGGGTCTCTCATCACCACCATTATCCCACAAGTAGTATCAGAGCAAGTTCTACCACTGAATATCTAGCATGACGTCGAAGTACAACATCAATAAGTTCAATCTCTTGAAGAGCTTTTCTCTTTGGCAAGTCAAGTGTGGATCTTGTCTCACACAAGAATGAGTCTGCAAAGATCTTCCTAGAAAGGAAAAGAAGCCAAAATTCATGACAGATGATCGGTGGGAGGAGATTGATCAATAGGCACATACATGTATCTTTCTCTATTTAGAGGATGAAGTCTTCCGTGAGGTCGTCCATCTGAAGACCACCAAAGAAGTTTGGTATGATCATGAAACACTTACCAATAATCTTGTGCTAAAGAATAACCTTTTCATGCTTCACATGAGAGAAGATGGTTCCTTGACAACTCTTCTTGATGAGTTCAATGAAATCATCCACGACCTCAGGCATATCAATGTGAAGATAGAGGACAAGGTCCAATCAATTTTGTTGTTGGGTACCCTTCCACCATCCTACAAGATTATCTAGTATATGATGATGTTTTATGAATCAAAGACTATCTCACTTCATGAAGTCAAGGCCTTGAAATCTCTAGAGAAATTAGAGGACCTTACGCCATAACAAGTAGCGGGTGAAGCATTAGATGCTAGAGAAAGGGAGTGTCCAAGTGATAAAGACCATAAAAGTTAAAAGCAAAAGAAGAACAAGTCAAAGTCATATCAATTAAAGAGGTGAAACTATTGCAAGAAGATTTGTCATACTAGGGATGGATGCTATATATTGCTAAATAAGAAAAAGCATGAGAAACTAAATGATGTTGCAACTCATGCATACCTATGAGTCACATAAGGTGGAGATATCCTAATGGGTGACTATCATCCTTGGAAGATGATTGGTGTTGGCACAGTAAAGATCATAATGTTTGATGGTGAAGTCAAAACCAATGACAAATATCCGACATGTTATAGGGTTGAAGATGAATCTCATCTCATTTGGCACACTTGAAGACAAGGGATACAAGTTCTCTAGTGAAAATGGAGTTACTGATGTTCTTAAACATGATCAGAGGCAGTGAGAAATTCACACAAATTGTGCATCATGCAAGGTTCCACTATCTTAAGCTCCAAAGTGGTTACAACTTCATCTAAAGACACCACAAGGCTCTACCATATGCATTTGGGACACATGTTTGGGAAAGGTATGATGCTTATAAGAAAGAGAGGGTTTTTGTGTGGTGAAAGCAATGATAATTTAGACTTCTACAAGCATTGTGTTATTGAGAAGGCCAAATGCAATATCTTTAACATGGGAATTCATTCTTCCAAGGATACTTTACATTATGTTCACTCTGATCTGTGGGGCCGTTCTCGTGTTCCTTTCAAAGGTGGTGCAAAATATATGATGGCCTTCATTGATGATTGCACAAGGAAGATATGGATTTGTTTTCTCAATATCAAGGATTAGGCATTCTCTACATTCAAGCAATGGAAGGATCTTGTTGATAACCAAACTAATAAGAGAATACAGACTTTTTGGACAGATAACGACTTGGAGTTTTGTTCTAAAAATTTAAATAATTTCTATCTTGATTACATGATTAAAATACATCGTACCATGTGTCACACGCCCCAGTAGAACAGTGTAGAAGAAAGAATGAAAAGAACATAGTTGGAAAAGGCCCAATGCATGCTTGTCAATGTGGGCTTGGATAAATTTTATGGGTTGCAACTATACCAACCTCTTGTTATTTGGTGAACCATTCTCCATCATCTTCTATTAATTTTAAGACTTCTCGAAAAATCTTGGTCTGGTAAACCTGTTGATTATTTAAATATGCAAATATTTGTTTGCCCAACTCATGCACATTCTAATATAGGTAAATTATAGCGTAGAGCTAACAAATGCTTATTCTTAGTTATGCTTCTAGGGTGAAAGGATATTGTCTTTGGTGCAAGGATCCTTCATCACCACATTTATTGGTAGACCGCAATTTTACTTTGAATGAATCTACCATGGTGTCTACTATGCAAGACACAAATAGATCTTATACAAGTCCTCTACAGGGCATCTTACTACATGTAAAGACCAAAGACAATGACAACTTATAGGTTGATGAACAAGAACCCTCTTCAATGTCAAATGATTAAGTGCTTGTTGAATACAAAGAGGAGATCCCAAAGAGTTCTTACAGTGTAGCCAAAGGAAAAGGCAAACAAAACGTCAAACCACTCCAACACTATGGATTTGGAAACTACATGGTAGCCTATGCCCTTTCCCATGTCATTGATGTGGATATTGGTGATGAGCCCATCAATTTTTGTGATGCAGTTGCAGGTCATTATACCACAGTGGATTGCTACTAGGAAGGAAGAGATGGAGTCTCTTTACAAGAATCAAGATTGGGAGTTGGTGGTACCTCCTAAAAGTAAGAAAGTAGTGGGCTACAAGTAGGTCTATAAGAAGAAAGAAGGTGATGGATACAAGTCACTCCTTTTTGCAAAAGGCTACTATCAAATCGAAGGAATTGATTATAATAAAGTCTTCTCACCCATTGTCAACCATATTCCATACCGGTGCTTCTTTCTTTTGTATCCATCGAAGACCTAGAGTTACAAAAGCTAGATGTAAAGACAACTTTTCTGCATGGTGAATTAGAAGAGAAGATCTACATGGAACAACCAAGGGGTTTTGAAGATAAAGAGAACCACGTATCTTGCTCAAGAGGTAACTCCTTGGGCTAAATCAATATCTTAGCCAACGGTATAGATATTTGATTCTTTCATGATACACAATTGATTTTTTAGGAGTAGTTATGATGCTTGTGTCTACTACAAAGGGATGGATGACAATTTCATTATTTACCTACTATTACACGTTGATGACATGTTGATCACTTCCAGAAATACTTGTAAGATTGCTAGGGTGAAATCTCTTCTAGGTGGATAATTTGATATGTAAGACCTAGGTGAAGCTAATAATACTCTTGGCATGGAGATTCAAAGTGCTTATCCACACACAGGAGAAGTACGTCAAGATGGTTCTTCATAGGTTCTACACCTTAGATGGGAAGCCTATTTCAACTCCATTGGTCACTCACTTCATGTTATCAACTTCACAATCTCCACAATATGATGAATAAGAGAAAGAGATAGCACATGTACCTCACTCCAATGCCATGGATAGAATCATGTATGCTATGGTTTTCACTAGAATAGACATCCTTTATGCAGTCAGTGTGGTTAGTCGTTACATGGCTCATCCTGGCAAGAAACATTAGAAGTAGTTAAGTGGATTCTGATGCATTTGAAGGAAACTTCAAATACTTGTTTATTCTTTCATAGAGATCAAGTCATGATGACAGGGTATGTGGACTGATTATGTAGGAGACCATGACAAGAGAAGATCTCTGACATGTTACATGTTCAGAGTGGGATCTACAACTATTAGTTGGAAAGCCACTCTACAAAGTACTTTTTATCTACAATTGAAGTAGAGTACATGGCGACAACGAAAGCCCTGAAGGAACCTTTATGGATCAAGGGCTGGTGAACCAGTAGGGCATGGTTCTAGAACAAGATATTGTTCATTGTTACAGTCAAATTTCTATACATCTTATATAAGATCAAATGTTCCATGAGAGAACGAAGCACATTGATGTCAAGTACCACTTCATTAGAGAAGTCATAGCTGAAGGCAAGATTCAAATAAAGAAGATTGGTACATTTGAGAACCAGCTGACATGATGACTAAGACTTTTTCATTAGATAAGTTAAAGATTTTCTCAAAAGTATCCTATCTTCTTTCTATCTGAGCTTTTCCCATGTTGGCAATGTGGAGGAAATAGTATTCTTAATCAATTTCTGATATTGGAGAAGATTGTGAGTCTTTTCTACTTCTATCATTTTTGAGTTGGAGACAAGGTGGAGTTTTTTGAGAGAGTGTCTTAAACTCTCTAGAAAATCTTCCTTGATGAACAAGACATCTACACCAAGCCTCGACATTTTCAGGATACATTTCTAGCACCTACATGTGTATTTATGGTCATTAACTTAGACCATATATGGTCTGCCTGGGTACTGTATTTGTATTGATGGTCCAGCTGGACCGTATATAGTCCAACATTGGACTATAAATGTTACTAAAATGAAAATACAATTTGTATTACAGACCATATAAAGTCCAATCAGATCGTAAACACGATTGAAAAAAAACTTAGGACATTGTATATGGGTCCCATTCTTATAGATAGACCTCCCAACTCATTCCAAACATGAAGAGAAATGAAGAGACATTAGGAGACATTGTTTTATGAGGACCTAAAGCCACAGGTGGACCTAGGGCTTTTCTTAGGGTTTCACACCTTCAAGAGCTGCTCTCCAACCAACCATCTTCTTCCACGGTTGGCTTTTGGGTGTAAAATGGGATCAAGTTCTTTTTCTATCTTTTTTATTCATCATCTATGTAATCTCTCTATAAACAATATCATTTGCGCCAATGGATGTAGACTCCCACATTGTGAATTTTTTGAACCACTATAAATCTCATCTTTGTGGTTACTTGCTTGTTCGTTGTTGATTTTCATCATATGTATTCGATTTAAATTGCTTGATCCCATGCTTCCCCATCTCTGCAACAAGCTCATTGCTTGTTGTTCGGGTCTCTCATCACCACCATTATCCCAACAAGAAAAAATTACCTTGATCAAGATGAATCAACATGGTATGGGATAATTATATTAAACTATCAATTAAATAGGGTTCCGGTTTTATATTGCATGGTAATAATTGATTTAATAAAAAGAAAGCTCAAGCAAGGGTTATTAATGGTTTCATAACCTAAAATATGAGTTGGTTACCTAAAAAAGGTATACTTGATATGAAACTAGTCAATGAAGGGATCATTCTTCCAATAGAGAAATATATGTCTCTACTTCACAGTCTTAAGTGGATTAGATTTAGAAGATGGCTGGTCTAATTTGACGTGATAAATCTTTGATTAACGGCTATATTATAAAGTTAATTTAAGGGTTTTATGACATCAAAGATGGTAAGTTAAATTATTATAATATAATAACATATAAGGAATTTTAATAATTAAGGAAATGCTTGGGGGATATCTATAGAAATGTTTTTACATGTTGTCTATACACTGACTTGAAACCCCATTCAATTATGTAAGTCAACAATGTACTGAGATCTTCAAACATTATTCAAGCTTAAACTCTATTCACAACCCATTTAACATTATGCGTTTGAATATATGCCTACTGAAACTGGTACGACCTGAGCCTATGTCATCCCTAATCGTCGAAAATGCTAGGGGGAGCTAGGGCGGGCACGATCATAACTGCACTCTACATAAAATGACTTAGTGATGTAGCCCTATTTTAGGGCTCCATCTTGTGCCTTTTTGTGCTTTTATCACATCTAAACATAGTAGATTGTAAGTTAATTTCCCCAATATGGTTATCACATCCAAATGCACTTATGGACGTTCTTTGCATTATTTTTAGGTACTTGGACCATACTTTGGATGGAAGAGAGAGAAGAAAGGAGTCCTAGGGTTCCCCCACTCATGGAGGGGCCCAAAGAAGACCCCAAAAGCTCCCTCAACCTACCCCAATGGTCAAGATTTGACTCCAAGAAAAGAAGTCCTTTGATAATGAAGTTTGAGGCTACTTTAGTCCTTGTAGACCCCAACACGGCTGTGGTGCCAAGGAACGACCGTGCTGGAAATTACACAAAAGTTACGGGTTGATTGACAACTCCACAACTCAGCCACCACGGTCGTGCTACCTAGCAAGGCCGTGCCACGAAGACCCCACCACGGCCGTGCTACCCAACATGGCCATGCTAGATGAAGGACAGAACGGGCATGCTCTGGGGAACGGCCTCTGCAAAACTCCTCCACCACGGCCGTGCTGCCCAGCACGGCCGTGCTACCTAGCCACAACCACGGCCATGCTGCCCAGCATGGCCGTGCTACCATCCTTCATTTTCACCAATCCAACCTGTTATTTCACACTTCACCAGAATGACCATTCTCCACCACCACGGTTGTTCTCACCTCTACCCACCACGGTCGTACTGCCCAACACGACCATGCTACCACCTAAAACCTAACACTTTTCACATTGTTTTTCCCACAATACCCCTACTTACCCTAGTGCTTCCACCACCACCTATATATACATAGGTGGTGGCCACATCATGGGGTAAGCTTCCCTAGCTACTCCTAGCCTCTATTACTCCTCCCCTTGAGCATTCAGTGCATTTCCCTTACATTTATGCTCTCCACCCACCATTTCCACCTCCATTTCATCTTGGAGACCTAGTTTTCTAGGTTTTCATCTATAATACCCCATTTTTTCATGCTCACCTACACCCTTGGAGGAGAGAGGTCGTCCACAACAGCTAGGAGGAGAAGAAGAAGGCTACTTCCCCGAGCTCTATGGTGTTTCTTCCCCTTCTTCCCATCTCTTTTACTATTTCTTTGACTATGTGTAGCTAAGCCCCTAGTGGTGGGTTGTTTGGGGTTAAAATTTGACTTTGATACCATTTTGGGGAAAAGTAGCTTGTAATGAACATAATTTCTATCTATTATGATTGCCTCTTGCTTCTATCTCATTTCCTATTTTATTTCATGTGGTTTGTGCTTATAACATGGATTGCTTGCTTTGAGATGTTTGATGACACTT
The DNA here is from genome assembly GCA_963693085.1 of Alisma plantago-aquatica. Taxonomy (NCBI): domain Eukaryota; kingdom Viridiplantae; phylum Streptophyta; class Magnoliopsida; order Alismatales; family Alismataceae; genus Alisma; species Alisma plantago-aquatica. Next base: position 24,850,969 of record OY856412.1, on the reverse strand, counting down.
AGCTTCTAGGAGGAATTGGAGTGTATGTGGCAATCTTAGGAATGACTCCTAGGTCCAATTAGTGGATCCCTAGCTTGCCCCCTTTGTTCCTACATACACATCCCTCCTCCTAAAAGTGAGTGTGAGGTCTAAGTAGGTAGTGTAAGTGTGATTAATGCAAATGCCTAGGGCTTTCTAAAGGATAGAATGGCTAGTGGCATGAGGTCAAATATCATCATATCTACTCCCATCTCTACCCTTGGATCTCAATTGACCTAATACCACTTACCCTAGAAATCTAGACTTGACAAGCCCTACTAGAATTATACCTAACCCTAGTTACCCAACTAGTAGTATAGGGTATATTCTACTAGCACTTACCTTGTTATTTGGTTTGGTAATATAGATAGAATTGTGATAGTTGCTTGCTATGTTGAGATCCCCCAACTAATATCAAACCACATCCCCAAACAGCCCACCTACCTTAATCATCTTGTTAAAACCCAAATTGCTTTGCTCACTTGTTCATATTAGTCTAGTTTAATTGCTTTTTCTCAACCTAGTTAATTGCTTAGTTCTTCTCTTTAGTGTTAACTTAGGTTCTTACTCTTTCTAGTTATTGATTTAGCTTCTACATTGCTTCTCGCTTGTTTAGTATAGTGTAGATTACTCTTGCCCTTGCTTAGCTAGTTTGTTAACCTAGTTTGCTAAATTTTCTTGTTCAATATAACTTCGGTTCAATTCCTCCTTTCCTTCTTGTTCATTTAGTGTAATCACAACCAAACCCCTTTTAAAACCCTTAAACCCTAATCTCTGCACTAGGAACATAGAAAACACTACCCTAGCTCAAGAGCCCCCTCTATCCCTGAGGACCGACCCCTTTTCTTGCCAATCACCTATACTACAACAGTACCCCGTGCGCTTGCAGGCGACTTGTTTAGTTTTGCGATCGACTTTGTTAGGGCCAATATAAATTTCGAAAGTGTTCCGATCTCGTGGGGCACATCTAGTCGAGTCAAATCGGCTAGTGTGTAGCATCTCTAGCGGACGCATAAAGCTTGTCAAGGCTAGAGGAGGACAGACTGACATGGGTGGGAAAGCAACCAGAAGGAACCACTTATGGCAGAGGAATCGCAAGAAAGGAGGCAATGTGACCTCTCCACCCTGAGTGCATGACAAGAAGGGTGATTGCCACCAGATATGCATGTGTGCCCACAATGGAATCCATAGCGGTCAACTTTGCATTTGACAGTCATTTACGACTGCAACGACAGTCGCCAAACTAACAAACAAATCGCTACTAATTAAGCGGAATAAACATAAACAACGGATTAACAAAAATCACTAAAATTTAAAACCATTTTGCAAGGAGATCCTTGTATAGAAAACTTTTACTGAAAGATTCAAAACTCATACATATCATGATTGACATTGTACAACATTGTTTCATCTCATCTCGAGGACAACATATAACAATTTCTCAATCAAAACAGATACTGGAGCAACATAAAACCTCGAGGAATTCAAGCCAAAATCTCATATTTTTCATGAAACTAGTACGAACCAACTCCAAGGACCTGAGAGTACAGAGACAACACATAGGACTCATATCTACAAGACAGGACAGACAGTACACTCAACCTGAGCTGTCACTGCTGCCTCAGCTATTGTTCTTCCTCTGCAAAACGGTCTTCACCTCCTCTTGCACGTCCACCTAAAAATTTGGATCCCACAGGGGTGAGACAATTGTAAATTGCCCCAGTGAGAGATATAACTCTCCACCAACAATATTATTATCACAGTTTAAATGGTATAAAACTGAGCAGAAGATAAGAAATTTAGAATATTCTTATCTTTTAAAGCATTGCAACTATCTGTGATAGAGCAGTAAGTCATTTATTCTCTTTATAAGGAATGGGAAGAATATGTATATCATTTACTCATCATACTATATCAACATCTCAATATTATCCAGTGAAACTCATTATCATGGCATGTCATCCATGAATCGTTCTCATTTCTATTTATTGGCTTCAACCAATCAGCTAACTAGATATTTAATTGTACCAGTCATGTGAGTATACATCATCATATTATATTCAAGCATAGGACTATGCCAATCCTGTGCAACTATTTCAGGCATTGGACTATGCCAATCCTGTGCAACTATTTCAGACATTAGACTATGCCAATCCTGTGCAAACATCACTGAATACCACATCACTTTTACTAGGCATTATACCTTGGCCAAGCCATCATACTTATTCACATACTTTCTATAAACAAGTATCCCTATCATATATTTCAAATACTATAGCCCTTATTTGGCTATAAGCATAAATCATGTATGATCAAGATTTCATTATTATTATTGTATCCATTTATTATTATCATTATATTACTGAGTTTCCATTTCTTAGTTTATTTTGAACAGTATCATTTCTTACATGAGACTTTTATAAACACCTTGTTACCTCTCACTAGGCAACAACTATCCTCATGGCTCACAAGGCCCATTAAGTATCTTGTCACCTCTCACTAGGCAACAACTTATTCTCATGGCTCACAAAGCCCATAACACATCTTGTCACCTCTCACTAGGCAACAAATTATCACATGGCTCACAAGGCCATAACACATCTTATCACCTCTCACTAGGGAACAAATTATCACATGGCTCACAAGGCCATAACACATCTTGTCACCTCTCACTAGGCAACAACTTATTCTCATGGCTCACAAAGCCCATAACACATCTTGTCACCTCTCACTAGGAAACAAATTATCACATGTCTCACAAGGCCATAACACCTTTATACTTTTAGACAAGTATTTAACATGCCTTACAAGGCTTATGCAATAAGAGAATTACAACCATCCAACCATTGGGATTAGAGTTTCCCCTTTATGATTGATTAGGGTTTCATGTTTATTTTATTGATCCAAACCCTAACTCATTGCTCCACACATCTAGGAGCATACATTGCTATCATAAGTATCCAATCATACTTATTTATTCTCAACATTTATCATTAAATGATTACCAACACAAGGTACGAGTTTCTCTCTCATCCTCTTTAGGATATTAATTACATCATACTTTATTGTTTTGGCTTAACCCTTTCTCAAGGTATGTTAGCCTACACTTATCAAAGTGCATTAAACTCATTACATTTCAATGTAACAGTTGGCATGACACACTTCATGTGTTACTCATCCATACATATTGGATTTAAGATGCATCAAGGTGTAGCAACCTTAAAGTGTTGGATGTGATATTTACCATACCTTGGGGTATCACTTCCCTCACCACTTTTATCTTAGTTAAGTACATCAACTTATATTGTATTAGGGTATTTCCCATCCTAATACTTTATCCACTATCCCATCATATTAATCTTGTAAAGTATTGACCATAAGTCATACACTTGAATCACCCAGCTATCATCAATGATATGGACTCATCTCGGATTAAAGCATTGTTGATATAAGGTTGTCCATTATCAACCACTTTCGGTGTTTCACCTATAAACGTATTAGCCACACCATAACTTGGTGTTACTCTTATCACTCCTAAGAGTGTCTTGCCCTCACCTTTATAAGGTATCTCGGATTAGAAGTGTGCATATGTTCATCATATTGGGTTGTAAGTATATGAGCACTCACCATATCGGGCTAGAAGTATATACACACCATTCATATCGGGCTCAAGGTGTTTTTATGTGTTACCCATGTCGTGCATGAGCTATTAAGCCATCACCATGTTGGGCTAAACATCAATTAGGGTTGTGTATCGGGCTACCATATCGTGCAATAGCACTTGCTATTCTTTACTCATATTTGGTTGCCCAAATTAGGGTTTCACATCAACTTATAAGTATTCATCTAACCTTCTATTGTGCATGGAGTCCATACTTTACTCCCTATCGTGCAAGAGGTGTACACTACACCTCCATATCGTGCAACAATGTATTCATTCATATCCATATTGCTCAAGTGAAGAAGGTGCATCATCATATCGGGTTAAAGGTGCTTACTTGTGTGCTTGCACCCGATATCACTTTTATAAGGTAATATCATCATATTGAAGCTCTAGACCTTTGTTCTAACTATTATAGTTCATGTCAACAGGTCTAAGAAACTACTACAACTCATAATTTCATCAACTATTGAACGAAATTGGAATTAAAAGTAGATCATTAAATATAGCAATTTAGGTGATGAATAATAACATGGTTGAGTTGAAGTTATATAACCCGCCATAAGAACAACTTCAAAGATCCAAGCTCCAAAGATCCACGTTCCTAAGGTTGATGATGAACTTCACAACTCCTCTATATGAAACGAATCACCATGGATAAGCTCCAAAATCTCTAACTCAGTATCTTTGAAATAATTAAATTGTGTCTCCAATTAAGAAGTATGCTTCAACTTGATATTTAAATTTTATGCAGATATTAGACTCAATATATTCAATCTGAAAAATCTGCAAAATTTGCCTCTTGGTCAAAATAAAACTTGACTAAGGGGCGCTATGGTCGTAGTCAAGGGCGACCTAAAATAAGCTTCGACAAAAATTGCTTATTTTGGAAATACTCTCTTTGGACCTAATCTTACTATAAATTTTTCTTGAAAATTAAATCATTTGTTATCATTTAAGCCTTAAAATTATCCCAATATTACTCCCTTAGAATATCCATATAAATGCTCTACAAAAATAATTTACCTTTTGCATTAAAAAAAATCAGCTTTAAAATTCTTACTCAGTAAGTCTGTCGGTCGACGAATTCTTCGACCGAGACCCTCTCGGTCAACTCACCTCTCTCGACCGACAAAATCTAAACAGACTTAATATCGGACGAACTTTCGGTCGACAAATGCTCGACCGAGACAATGTCGGTCGACAATTGTTCGACCAAGAAATAGCCGTTGGATACGACCGTTGTAAACCGACCGTTATGACTGTTTATGACCGTTGGGGAGCCGAATGGCGCGTCTGCAACATGACCGTTACGGACGCTCGGTTGACGAATCGTCGACCGACCTGGTCGCTGGAATGTTATAAAAAGGGGCAAAAACAGGACACTTACTCACACTTGCATACTCTTGCTTCCTTTGTCCCTCTCTAGTGCATTTTTGTGCAACTCTTTAGCATCCTCATTCTCAAACCTTCCTTGCTTCTTCTCCACACTCAAGTAACACAAATGGCCTCATCATCAGCTACCCGTGGGAAGAAGAAGGTCGCCGGCAGGAAAGGACGGGAAGCTCGGGAAGCCACTCCGCCACTGACGATCATCAACGACATCGCCTTCGTCGATGGAGATGCTGGTGATCGATATCTACGGCTTTCCTCCAAAGCTCCTCTTCCACGACGACCAGTCAAAGTCATGGACTTCATCAACATCGTCGATCTGGAGGATATCTTTGAAGTGCAAAAGTTGAAGGACTTCATCAATCCCTCTTTCCCTTCCTAGGAAAAGATGTGTGATCATTCCTAAATGGGAAGAGCTATGTGAACATTCCCAATTAAATAGGAAAAGCTGTGTGATAATTCCTAAATGGGAAAAGCTGTGTGAACATTCCCAATTAAATAGGAAACGTTGTGTGATCATTTCTAAATGGGAAGAGTTGTATGAACATTCCCAATTAAATAGGAAAAGCTGTGTGATCATTCCTAAATGGGAAGAGTTGTGTGAACATTCCCAATTAAATAGGAAAAGTTGTGTGATCATTCCTAAATGGGAAGAGCTGTGTGAACATTCCCAATTAAATAGTCAAAACAAATAGGGTTACCTCATAACTCAGGTCAGGGTCGTTACAAGTTATAAAACCCTAACAAGGATTTCGTCCTCAAAATCCCAGGAAAAGGGAGGGACATATTATTCATTAATCATGCCCTAAAGCCTCCACCTAACTTCTTAATGTTATGGAGATACCATAGATCTGTAGTTCACACAACGTTCCTTTCACTAATTCAACCTTATCAATGTTTATGTTTATGCACATCATAAACTCCTAACATATGATGTCCATATTATTGAAAGGAAGAAGCATAAAAGAGCATACTTCTATCATCACCCAAGAATATTTATCAAAAGGGAAACATATATATTTAATAGAGATAATTCACTCAGCAATCTTTTATTTGTTTGGAAAAGTTCACTTAGCAAAACTCTATTTAATTGGGAATGCTCACTTAGCTTTTCCTTTATATTGGGAATGTTCACACAGCTCTTCCCATTTAGGAATGTTCACACATCTTTTCCTATTTAATTGGGAATGTTCACACAGCTCTTTCCATTTAGGAATGATCACACATCTTTTCCTATTTAATTGGGAATGTTCACACAACTCTTCCCATTCAGGAATGATCACACAGCTTTTCCTATTTAATTGGGAATGTTCACACAACTCTTCCCATTTAGAAATGATCACACAACTTTTCCTATTTAATTGGGAATGTTCACACAGCTTTTCCCATTTAGGAATTATCACACAGCTTTTCCTATTTAATTGGGAATGTTCACATAGCTCTTCCCATTTAGGAATGATCACACATCTTTTCCTATTTAATTGGGAATGTTCACACAACTTTTCCCATTTAGGAATGATCACACAACTTTTCCTATTTAATTGGGAATGTTCACACAACTTTTCCCATTTAGGAATGATCACACAACTTTTCCTATTTAATTGGGAATGTTCACACAACTTTTCCCATTTAGGAATGATCACACAACTTTTCCTATTTAATTGGGAATGTACACACAACTCTTCCCATTTAGGAATGATCACACAACTTTTTCTATTTAATTGGGAATGTTCACACAGATTTTCCCATTTAGGAATGATCACACAACTTTTCCTATTTAATTGGGAATGTTCACACAGCTCTTCCCATTTAGGAATGATCACACAACTTTTCCTATTTAATTGGGAATGTTCACACAACTCTTCCGATTTAGGAATGATCACACAACTTTTCCTATTTTATTGGGAATGTTCACACAACTTTTCCCATTTAGGAATGATCACACATCTTTTCCTATTTAATTGGGAATGTTCACACAACTTTTCCCATTTAGGAATGATCACACAGCTTTTCCTATTTAATTAGGAATGTTCACACAACTTTTCCCATTTAGGAATGATCACACAGCTTTTCCTATTTAATTGGGAATGTTCACACAACTCTTCCCATTTAGGAATGATCACACAACTTTTCCTATTTAATTGGGAATGTTCACACGGCTCTTCCCATTTAGGAATGATCACACAACTTTTCCTATTTAATTGGATTATACTCTCTAGATTGTTTCAGAATGACTACTTGATCAGAGTAATAAAAAAGACAACAATCTAAGAGTTTCATACTTGCCTTATCTTCAATAATCATATACCTGGCCAGGGTATACAAGTATTGAGATTAGGTAGTATGTACTTTATTTACTATCATATTCCTCACTTCTCATCTCCTTATACACACATTATTTTTCATTTCTAAATTTTCTTCAGATATTGCTTCAATATCTCATCTTTTATTACACAGATAAGAGAGATTATAAAGCATTTTAAGGAGCACTGAGTAAAATGTAAGTTCTCTTCTTCCTTGTGTCCTTATAGGACTGGTTAAAGGAAGTTCAAAAACAACTACTTTCTTCTTTTTAACACATAGAATCAGGAAATGAAATATCGGAATGTATCTATTTCATATGACTATTACCCCCCGCAGTCATCTACTGCTTTAGGTTGACTTAACACATAGAGTCTAGTTGTTTCATGTTGTTGCTTTTGCCTTTTTACGTTATTGGGTTGTAACTTTCATAAGCCTTGCCGAGTCTACCTCGGTTGTTGAGTCATTTCCTCCCTTATTTTCAAAAAAAAGAGTTTAGTATGCTCAACAACTCCATATCCATAACATGTCTTATCCTCATACCATGGTCTTATCAGTCTCATTACCGATGTATAAGCTATGCCGTGAGTTCTTACAGGTGAAAAGTTAGGACCTTTGCCCTTACATAATGACTACTGCCCTGGTGCACTAGGCATTTATTGCACTGGTGGTACCAAAAACTTTGGATTTTTCGAACAACTAGGAAAATGTCTCTAAAATTATAGAGACCTTACCTTAAATCTCAGCTTATTGCCCCTCCTTGAGCACTACCATCACAGATGTACTATCTGTCTAAACTTATGGCAGAGTCTACTTTCTCACCATATGTTAATCTTTCCCACATTTCCACTGTTCTGACATGACCATGTCATTCAGGAACCCCTTCAAAGCCTAAAGTTTCCGCATTAAGGACTGGTAACCTAGGTTGTAATGCTAGTATCCAGTATTCTATATGCATCACTATTGTCCTAACCTGCCCTTCAAGAGCATAGACATAGGATTTTCTATCCTGATCAGGTCAATATGGGAATTCTCAGGCACTTGTTCTTCTCTTGCCTGATCCCATGCACCCTCTCCTAGTGCAACAACATTGCCCTTAGCAATGTGTTCCTTGTGTTCCCCAATCATTTATAAACTTTATCCTTTATTCTGCATAAGTAGAAATCACTATAGGGTATACTGGAGGATACTAACACAGACTCAACACCTTAGTCCTATGTCTCTGTAGACTCTGCAAACCATAAGCTCTGATACCAAACTTGCAATGACAGTCGCCAAACTAACAAACAAATCATTACTAATTAAGCGGAATAAACATAAACAACGGATTAACAAAAATCACTAAAATTTGAAACCATTTTGCAAGGAGATCCTTGTATAGAAAACTTTTACTGAAAGATTCAAAACTCATACATATCATGATTGACATTGTACAATATTGTTTCATCTCATCTCGAGGACAACATATAACAGTTGCTCTATCAAAACACATACTGGAGAAACATAAAACCTCGAGGCATTCAAGCCAAAATCTCATATTTTTCATGAAACCAGTACGAACCAACTCCAAGGACCTGAGAGTACAGAGACGACACATAGGATTCATATCTACAAGACAGGACAGACAATACACTCAACCTGAGCTGTCACTGCTGCCTCAGCTGTTGTTCTTCCTCTGCAAAAAGGTCTTCACCTCCTCGTACACGTCCACCTAAAAATTTGGATCCCACGGGGGTGAGAAAATTGTAAATTGCCCTAGCGAGAGATATAACTCTCCGCCAACAATATTATTATCACAGTTTAAATGGTATAAAACTGAGCAGAAGATAAGAAGTTTAGAATATTCTCATCTTTTAAAGCATTGCAACTATCTATGATAGAGCAGTAAGTCATTTATTCTCTTTATAAGGAATGGGAAGAACATGTATATCATTTACTCATCATACTATATCAACAACTCAAGCTTATCCAATGAAATTCATTATCATGGCATGTCATCCATGAATCATTCTCATTTCTATTTATTGGCTTCAGCCAATCAACTAACCAGATATTTAATTGTACCAGTCATGTGAGTATACATCATCATATTATATTTAGGCATTGGACTATGCCAATCCTGTGCAACTATTTTAGGCATTGGACTATGCCAATCCTGTGCAACTATTTCAGGCATTGGACTATGCCAATCCTGTGCAAACATCACTGAATACCACATCACTTTTCATAGGCATTATACCTTGGCCAAGCCATCATACTTATTCACATCCTTTCTATAAACAAGTATCCCTCTCATATATTTCAAACACTATATCCCTTATTTGGCTATAAGCATAAAGCATGTATGATCAAGATTTAATTATTATTATTGTATCCATTTATTATTATCATTATATTACTGAGTTTCCATTTCTTAGTTTATTTTGAACATTATCATTTGTTACATGAGACTTTTATAAACACCTTGTTACCTCTCACTAGGCAACAACTATCCTCATGGCTCACAAGGCCCATTAAGTATCTTGTCACCTCTCACTAGGCAACAAATTGTCACATGCCTCACAAGGTCATAACACATCTTGTCACCTCTCACTAGGCAACAACTTATTCTCATGGCTCACAAAGCCCATAACACATCTTGTCACCTCTCACTAGGAAACAAATTATCACATGGCTCACAAGGCCATAACACATCTTGGTACCTCTCACTAGGAAACAAATTATCACATGGCTCACAAGGCCATAACACATCTTGTCACCTCTCACTAGGCAACAAATTATCACATGTGTCACAAGGCGATAACACCTTTATACTTTTATACAAGTATTTAATATGCCTTACAAGGCTTATGCAATAAGAGAATTACAACCATCCCATCATTGGGATTAGGGTTTCCCCTTTATGACCGATTAGGGTTTCATGTTTATTTTATTGATCCAAACCCTAACTCATTGCTCCACACATCTAGGAGCATACATTGCTATCATAAGTATCCAATCATACTTATTTATTCTCAACATTTATCATTAAATGATTACCAACACAAGGTACGAGTTTCTCTCTCATCCTCTCTAGGATATTAATTACATCATACTTTATTGTTTCGGCTTAACCCTTTCTCAAGGTATGTTAGCCTACACTTATCAAAGTATATTAAACTCATTACATTTAAATGTAACAATTGGCATGACACACTTCATGTGTTACTCATCCATACATATTGGATTTAAGATGCATCAAGGTGTAGCAACCTTAAAGTGTTGGATGTGATATTTACCATACCTTGGTGTATCACTTCCCTCATCACTTTTAACTTAGTTAAGTTCATCAACTTATATTGTATTAGGGTATTTCCCATCCTAATACTTTATCCACTATCCCATCATATTAATCTTGTAAATTATTGACCATAAGTCATACACTTGAATCACCCAACTATCATCAATGATATGGACTCATCTCGGATTAAAGCACTGTTGATATAAGGTTGTTCATTATCAACCACTTTAGGTGTTTCACCTATAAAGGTATTAGCCACACCATAACTTGGTGTTACTCTTATCACTCCTAAAAGTGTCTTCCCTCACCTTTACAAGGTATCTTGGATTAGAAGTGTGCGTATGTTCATCATATCGGGTTGTAAGTATATTAGCACTCACCATATCGGGCTAGAAGTATATACACACCATTCATATCGGGTTCAAGGTGTTTGTATGTGTTACCCATGTCGTGCATGAGGTATTAAGCCATCACCATATTGGGCTAGACATCAACTAGGGTTGTGTATCGGGCTACCATATCGTGCAATAGCACTTGCTATTCTTTACTCATATTTGGTTGCCCAAATTAGGGTTTCACATCAACTTATAAGTATTCATCTAACCTTGTATTGTGCATGGAGTCTATACTTGACTCCCTATCGTGTAATAGGTGTACACTACACCTCCATATCATGCAACAATGTATTCATTCATATCCATATTGCTCAAGTGAAGAAGGTGCATCATCATATCGGGTTAAAGGTGCTTACTTGTGTGCTTGCACCTGATATCACTTTTATAAGGTAATATCATCATCTTCAAGATATAGACCTTTGTTATAAATATTATAGTTCATGTCAACAGGTCTAAGAAACTACTAGAACTCATAATTTCATCAACTATTTCAAGAAATTTTGGAATTAAAAGTAGATCATTAAATATAGCAATTTAGGTGATGAATAATAACATGGTTGAGTTCAAGTTATATAACCTGCCTTAAGAACAACTTCAAAGCTCCAAGATCCAAAGATCCACGTTCCTAAGGTTGAATATGAAATTCACAACTCCTCTATATGCAAAGAATCACCATGGATAAGCAATTGGTGAAGAAGAAAAGAAAAGAAGATCAAAACCCTAAATTCATGCTTCAAACCAATGTTGCAGATGATCTTATCCTCACCTTAGGGTTAAGTTTTGAGTTCCTTAGCTCCTTGGCCGACACCCCACCACTCTTGGGTGATATGTACTTCATATTGGACGACACAACCTTGCTTGTGGCCGATACCCCCCTCACTTGTGGCCAAAATCACTTCAATTGGCCGATATCAACTTGCTATGGACAATATCAACATGGTATGGCTGATACACTTGTTATGGCCGATACCCAAGGCCTATGCACGATAACCTTGTGACCTTGCACGATAAGCCAACCCTCTTGCACGATATGGCACTCACTTGCAAGATATGGCACTCACTTGCACAATATGGCACTCAACTCTTCACCCTATTGGCCGATATCACCTTATATGGCCAATTTCACCTACTTGGCCGATATGCTTTTTCTATGGGCGATATCCAAGGGACTATGCACGATATGCTTGATCTCCTGAACGATACAAGAGCCCCATGCACGATACCACAAGGTAGGAGGGTGGTAAGGGTCGCAAAATTGCACCAAGGGGTGAAACTAGGGGTATATATACTTGTTGTTCATGAAGGAAGGCAAAAACGAGGTGTCAACATTTTGAGCTAGTAGGTGCCACGTGTCATGCATGGGTGACACGTGTACATGCATGCATAAACATTTATCTTGTCTTGCAAAACAGTTGAGAATCATTTAGGGATAAAGATTCTTCCATTACATATCTCTTTGAATAAGATATATCAACAAAATCACCACTTTATTCACAACTCATCACAACTTTGCTAAGGAAGTTGTAACCCGACACACCTCACCTCCTTGAGGTGCTTTGCATGATATGGACTTTTCCAAGAGTCCAAACAATGATACGGGACACCTCCTTGGGCTCCATGGCTGATAGGCACTCATATATAAGCATTTCAACTTGATACAACTCAAGTTAAGCTTTCAAATTCAACCCTTTTCTTGGTCATTTCTTCACCAAGATTACCATCATTCTTAATGGAATCAAGTATGGTGTATCCTCCTTTCTCTCTCTCTTCTAAATGATTCTAGGAGGGAGTAGGAACACGCTAGATGTGGTAATTTGCATATTAATCCCACATTTTGGGTAAATTGCAATTTTTACCAAAATTGGTGCACAATGCTCCAACATTGTTCAAACAAGTTCAAACTTGGAATTTAGGCATTACACGAGCCACCACTTAACATCATTCCTCTATTATGATTGTAAAACACATGTGGTACATTCAAAATGTGACATTTTTCATTATAACCCCTCAACTTGGGTAAATTGCACTTTGGTCCAAAATAAAGGAAAATTGCTCAAACAACATTCAATCAGGACCAAACTTGAAACATGAGTGTGTCACATGATAACAAAACACCTTAGAGGATTATATTAAAGTTATAAGCAACTTTATTAGTCAAAACAAATAGGGTTACCTCATAACCCAGGTCAGGGTCGTTACAACGACACTGTGGACTGTACAAGATTTTAACTACAGTTGAAGAAACATACTTGAAGATTACTCATGAGTTCTTCGCAACCTTAGAGAAGGTTAAGTACCAAGGAGAGGATGCTATTAGGTTCAAGTTAAACTACTCAACACATGTCCTTAAGGCTTCTCAGGTCAATGCAATCTTTGCTCCCAATCCAGAAATGACAAAGAAATTCGACGAGAGAAGATTTGACAAGAACGGTAGAGAAGATTACTCCAATATGTGGAAAATGATCACATGCCAATCTACTTTTTCTGTAGGGAAATCCGAAATGAGCCAGATTTACAACCCTTTCTTGAGATACTTGCAAAAGGTGCCAGAAGACACCTTGTTTGGCTGCTATGATAATCAAGGATCAAGTTCTTAGAAATACTTATTTCTTATGGCCACAGTTGTAAGTCAGGGGTTTGTGAACGTTGGTGCTATGGTGATTGATCACTTGAAGACAATCCCATCCAAGATTAAAAATACATTCATCATGGGAGGAGTTGTCACCACTTTGGCAAAGGCAGTGGGATGCACTCTAGAGGGACTTACCAAGGTAGATGGAAACAAATATGTGGATCTAAACTATCTTGTGAGGTCCCAAATGATATCCCCTAAAGATGAAAAAAATTTTATTGTCCTAAACCCCGGCTACCCTGGTGTCACCCTGGAACTCCCATACCACACTTCCCTTCTTCTCATAGATCCAGTGCCTACAGATGACTTTTTAGATTTGTTATCACTCTATGAGGAAAGGACCCCTAGAGAGGGGTACATAGCACCGAGTGTAGCCTTACATGAAGAAGAGGGGGAGATAAATGTGCCAGAGCAGCAATGGTCACTTGAGCAACCACGTCGTACTAGAATGAGAATGGAAGATTTTGATGCGTAGACACCTCCAAAAAATGCATATGACATGGCATCTATCCATGCACAGTTGGAGGGGATTCAAAAGATGCAACATGACATGTGCTTGGATCAGCAATAGATGCATCATAAAATCAACAACATGTACCACTACCAGCATGCACAGACACAAAGAAACCCCAAATGTGGGGAGGATTTCTAGGGTTCAATTTCTGGCTACTAGGAGACATACCCTCCTCCACAAGCGGATTACTAGGGCCATTACTACCAGCAACCTCCTCCACAATCTGGCCCATCACAGGACCCCACACCACCAAAGCCTTGACTTCTACCCTATCACCCCTATGATTTAGTTTCATGTTGAGGACAACATGGTTCAAAAGTTTGGGGTGGTAGGGCGGTAAGCCCTCAGTTTTCAACTTATTTTGACAAGTTTCCTGTCCCACCTAATCGTGTTTGCTTGATTCTTAACTCACTTAGTGCAGATTTTCTTTTTCTTGCATTCATGCATACATGTAATTTACACTACGGCAGGTTGGGATAAAATGCCACGCTTTTTTTTCTACCTTTTGCAAAACGTGTATAATTTTCTCCTTTTTATTTAACTCTAAAGAAAGAAAGCGTAAAACCACTCCCGCGGGCAATCTGCCTCCCACCCCCAAATTTTCCCGCATGAAGGCACGCACATCTCCCCTGGCTCCTCCCGTCTCCCACCATGATTTCCCTAATCTCTTCATGGCTAAAACAGTTTCCCACTTTTCTCGTATTTATCTTCTCCATTTGCTGTATTATCATCTCTCGTGGATGATAAATAGAGCCACACGGTGCCCCTGAACCCAGAGCCGTGGTACCGATTGTAGCGACCGAAGGGAACTGCTACGGACGCTCCACATTCTAGACAGTTCAGCAGCATCTGGTAATCCTCTCCTTCTTTTTTAACCTTCATTCCAATCGCCAATCGTGTCTTTGGGTTGACATGGATGAGTACAGGTGGGCGGCGGGCGACAAGATCTGTAGGAAGGCTCTGCTTCCGGTGGAAGATTTGATCAGCTATTGGGGAGAGCAGACGATTCTTGCAGGTCTAGAAGGAAACAACAAACCAGGTCCGTTAGTTTTTTACCTTCTTGATTTAGCTTTTCTTTTATGCATTCAGACTGAAATTCAGATTCATATCTAGTGCTTGGTAATATTAGGATTGTGATATAGACTTCTAGGAACCGGGAGCCTTCAGATATATGGTAGAATTATAAATGAAAAAACAGTTTAACAATTTTACATAACTTATTACCCAAGTCATTATGTTATTAGTGCAACATTAGACACATTCAACACCAACTGTCCTACGGTCTGGTGAAAAATCAACAAGCAGGATAGTGTATTTAGAGACAATTCTTGAATGCAGTCCATTGTCCATGTCTCCATTAATCTTAAATGCAAGATGCAAGTCATTTCTGAATCAGTATTGCTATCTATGCAATCTGAGTATCAAATAATATTAAATAAAGAGCACAAAACAACAACAACGGTTGTTGATTCCAAGTTCAAAAAAACCATTTTAGGCCACAAATCAGATCTTCCACATAGAGTTTCTATCATTAATTATGCATGAAACCATTCATGTATATTCTTGTCTTTTTAGATGTTATTGACGTACAAATAGAAAATAAACAACTTATGATAGAGGATAACATTGAGAAACTTTATTATTTATGAAATACTCTTAGTTAGAAACGAGATAACCATTATTCATAGTTCAGATGTGCAAAGCTCTTAAAAAATATAAGCAAGACAATTTTTTCATGTCTAGTTCAGTCATGCTATATCAAATTGGCTAGATAAAAATGCCCTATTTTAACTACATAATGCAATACAAGTAATATAGGGTACGTGGCATGCAAATTGTGAAAGGTACATGGCATTCTAATGTACATTCAGATGATGGAAATTAAGGATCTAATGATCTTTTAAAGGAACTACTTTTTGGGCTTCTCTTGTAACTTTGCAGCCAACAAGCATCTACAAACATGATGCAAGGAAAATCAGATGATTTTCACCAAGGAGATGCATTTTCCAAGAACTAGACGAACTTTGCAGCCAGCCAAGGATGTACTAGATCTGATGCCAGGAAAGTCAGGTGATTAACACCAAAGGCATGCATTTTCTAAGGACTATACAAACATTTTTCTAGCAGTCTTCATTGACCAATTGGTTTAGGGTGGCATAGCTTTGACAAGCACGTCATATCTGTATTTTTAGCTGCAACCTTCAGTCCAACATTTTTTGTAGATTTTTGTAAAAATAGCTCAAAAAATATTATCACATAAATATAAATCAAGTAACATGATGAGAAGCTAAGTAAACTTCAACATATGTGATGATAAGAAGAAGCTAGAAATACAAAATGATTCATACCATATATCCTAGATCTATAACTTCAAATATAGAAGTATGTATCAAACAAAACATTATTCAACTAAGTAGTTAACCATTAAAGATAATAATAATATCATATCATAATCATAGCCAAATTATATGTCATTTTCTATAAATGATTCCAAACTAGACACGTAATTCACTCATCCACAACAAATTATGAAGCACTCACATGGGTGATACATGTTTAAAAAGAATCGTACATACTTGATCACCGTGAGTTACACCTTCAATAAAATTTTAACATCATTCTCTGGTCTTGCTAGATATATTTCCTAGATAAACAAGTGATATGATGTATAATTTCATGCATTTTTGTGTAATTTTTCAAAATTTTTGCTCTTTTTTCTCTTCCATATCATGCATTGAACTCTCATGTAGGTTTTGGTAATTTCTTGTGCATTTTAACTAGGATTTTCTGCTTTATGTTTTAAATTTCTCTAGAGTAGGTTTAGATGTGATTTAATGCAAATTGGCACCATTTTGGCCAATTTTTCCCAAACTCGAATGTTCTTGCCCTAAAAGTATGTTTTGACTTAATCTCCACTGTTTGAAATGAAATTTTTTTAATCCTTTGACAAATGCATGCCACTTTCTTAGATCTTTTTGATATATGGTCTTGTTTGTTGACTTTTTTACATGTACACCACCTCTCTTAAGTTTGTGAATGCTTTGGTTGAATCATGAATTGAGCAAGTTACAAATGCTTAAAGCCTATGTAATCACTTGGTAGAAATGTGAATGTTATGTTGTTCTATCATGTGGCGTGATATCATTTGGTGAAGTGTTGGACTAGCTTTCATGCAGGAAATCTTATGTTGGAAACTACACTAGTGACCCCTCTTTGATCCGACTATTCTTTCACCACCTTCATACCTCTCTGCCTCATGAAAAGATGCCAAAGTGCACATAGCAGTCGTGGTCACCTCCAAAAGTTTGGGGTGGCCACACCTCAACCTCCCTGCATCACTCTATCCACCATATGCCCTATCTACACCAAGGGCAGAGAAAAAGAAAAGAAAAGAGAAATAAAATAAAATAAAAGGATGCTCCTGTTTAAGAGCATTCAAATAAAGGAAAGATGAGTGTGTAAAAACACTCCAAAATCTTACCGCAACCCTTTCTTCCTCTTTCACACCCATTGAGCTAGAAAACATCAAATCTAGCTCGCTTTACCCTTTCTACATCCAAGTGGGTCATCTAGTGTGGTTTGAAGCATAAGAGTGAATGCATGCAAGCAAAACAATACTCCTAGTCATCTTTGATTAACACAAACATGAAACGGTTTACTCGGAATGACATGAAGGACATATGGACAACTTGTGTTTCTATGCTTTGTATGCTCAGTGCTCGGTTCATGAATGGTTTGTGAAAGAGGAGAGGAGAGAGGTGAAGCACATACACTTAGTCACTACTAAGACCATGTATTCAATAATTATCTATTGCTATGCATTTGTCATTCATTTTTGTTGAAAAGAACCTGAAACGAGAGATTGAGTTGGAGCATACTTGAGGACAAGTATGTTTTAAGTTTGGGGTGGTGATGTAGCCCTATTTTAGGGCTCCATCTTGTGCCTTTTTGTGCTTTTATCACATCTAGACACAGTAGATTGTAAGTTAATTTTCCCAATATGGTT
Organism: Alisma plantago-aquatica; assembly: GCA_963693085.1. NCBI lineage: Eukaryota > Viridiplantae > Streptophyta > Magnoliopsida > Alismatales > Alismataceae > Alisma > Alisma plantago-aquatica. The sequence continues at coordinate 24,832,770 of OY856412.1, read as the reverse complement.
ATCACAGCCAAATGCACTTATGGACGTTCTTTGTGTTATTTTCAGGTACTTAGACCATACTTTGGATGGAAGAGAGAGAATAAAGGCATCCTAGGGTTCCCCCACTCACGGAGGGGCCCAAAGAAGACCCTAGAAGCTCCTTCAACCTACCCCAATGGTCAAGATTCGACTCCAAGCAAAGAAGTCCTTTGATAATGAAGTTTGTGGCTATTTTAGCCCTTGAAGACCCCATCACGGCCGTGGTGCCAAGGAACGGCCGTGCTGGCAATTACACAAAAGTTACAGGTTGATTGACAACTTTGCAACTCAGCCACCACGGTCGTGCTGCCCAACACGACCGTGCTAGATGAAGGACAGAACGGGCGTGCTCTGGGGAACGGCCTCCTCAAAACTCCTCCACCACGACCGTGCTACCCAACACAACCGTGCTACCTAGCCACCACCACGGCCATGCTACCAGCCTTCATTTTCACCCATCCAACTTGTGATTTCACACTTCACCAGAATGGTTGTTCTCCACCACCACGGCCATTCTCACCTCTACCCACCACGGCCGTGCTGCCACCTAAAACCTAACACTTTTCACACTGTTTTTCCCACAATACCCCTACTTATCCTAGTGCTTCCACCACCACCTATATATACATAGGTGGCGGCCACAACACGGGGTAAGCTTACCTAGCTGCTCCTAGCCTCCATTACTGCTCCCCTTGAGCATTTAGTTCATTTCCCTTGCATTTATGCTCTGCACCCACCATTTCCACTTCCATTTCACCTTGGAGACCTAGTTTTTCTAGGTTTTCATCCGTAATCCCCCATTTTTTATGCTCACCTGCACCCTTAGAGGAGAGAGGTCGTCCACAGCAGTAAGGAGGTGAAGAAGAAGGCTACTTCCCCGAGCTCAATGGTGTTTCTTCCCCTTCTTCCCATCTCTTTTACTATTTCTTTGACTATGTGTAGCTAAGCCCCTAGTGGTGGGCTGTTTGGGGTTAAAATATGACTGTGATACCATGTTGGGGGAAAAGTAGCTTGTAATGAACATAATTTCTATCTATGATGATTGCCTCTTGCTTCTATCTCATTTCGTATTTTATTGCATGTGATTTGTGCTTATAACATGGATTGCTTGCTTTGAGATGTTTGATGACACTTAGCTTCTAGGAGGAATTGGAGTGTATGTGGCAATCTTAGGAATGGCTCCTAGGTCCAATTAGTGGATCCCTAGCTAGCCCCCTTTGTTCCTACATACATATCCCTCATCCGACAAGTGAGTGTGAGATCTAAGTAGCTAGTGTAAGTGTGATTAATGCAATTGCCTAGGGCTTTCTAAAAGCTAGAATGTCTAGTGGCATGAGGTCAAATATCCTCATCTCTACTCCTATCTCTACCCTTGTCTCTCAATTGACCTAATACCACTTAACCTAGAAACCTAGACTTGACAAGCCCTACTAGAATTACACCTAACCCTAGTTCCCAACTAGTAGTATATGGTATATTCTACTAGCACTTGTCTTGTTGTTTGGTTTGGTAATCTAGATAGAATTGTGATGGTTTCTTGCTATGTTGATCCCCTAACTAATATCAAACCACATCTCCAAACGGCCCACCTACCTTAATCATCTTGTTAAAACTCAAATTGCTTTGCTCACTTGTTCATGCTAGTCTAGTTTAATTGCTTTTGCTCAACCTAGTTAATTGCTTAGTTCTGCTCTTTAGTGTTAACTTAGGTTCTTTCTTTTTCTAGTGGTTAATTTAGCTACTACATTGCTTCTCACTTGTTTAGTATAGTGTAGCTTACTCTTGCCCTTGCTTAGCTAGTTTGTTAACTTAGTTTGCTAAATTTGCTTGTTTAAGATAACTGAAGTTTAATTCCGCCTTTCCTGCTTGTTCATTTAGTGTAATCACAACCAAACCCCTTTTAAAACCCTTAAACTCTAATCTCCGCACTGGGAACATAGCAAACATTATCCTAGCTCTAGAGCCCCTTCTATCCCTGAGGATCGACCCCTTTTCTTGCCAATCACATATACTATAACAGTACCCCGTGCGCTTGCGGGTGACCTGTTTAGTTTTGGGATCGACTTAGTTAGGGCCAATATAAATTTCGAAAGTGTTCCCACACGTGTGTTCCGATCTCGTGGGGTACATCTAGTCGAGTCAAATCGGCTAGTGTGTAGCACCTCTAGTGGACGCATTACTTAACATATGAATGCACCATTCATTAGGTTATCGCAGGAATGCGACGACGCTAACTATTGCCTTTCCGCTTTATATGCCAGCTATCTGTGTAAATTGTGTCAAAGACAGGCGCCTCGTTCCATCTCTCAGCTTGCTGAATTTGGGCCGCCCATGTTGCAGCTAACTATGCCGATGCTTGACTAACATGCCCACAATCATATGAATAATGTGTACCCCAGTTTCTTTGTTTCTCTTAAAACAAATACACAAGACGTCCAATCTCTTTTGTTCGATCGCATAGCATTGCAGCGTGAGCGTCAGGTGTATCAGAATGTGAGCTTAATATCGAACGCAGCGTGCGTCAGGTATATAAAGTATGTGATCTATATCGACAGAAAACATGTTCGTCGACGTCCATTGGCTCCGGTGGGACCATCATGCATGCCTTTGATCTCATTAATCATTATACAAGTTGTAAGCATATTCGTCAATAGCTTTTATGTTAACCCTGTGGCAAGGTATACTATATATAGTTAATAGTCTCCTTAAATGATGGCTATTCAAGGTGATGGGCTTTCTGCAGAAAACATCAGAGTGAACCAACCCGTCGCTTTCTTTTAAGAATTTGTTGATACGAATCAATAGCTGGACTGGGCGTAAAGCTGGAATTGGAATCAGAAGCTGGAAAGGAATCAACGTTGCTGGATCGTTGCATATATGTCTGAAGATAGAGCGTCAATGGGAAGAAAGTAAGGTAGAGCGGACTGGGGTTGGGCATGGGGCTGGATGTAGTTGGCAGAGACCGGAGGCACTAAACAACAGCGGCGTCTTGGTGATATGTTTAATCATTCCCCTCACAGATATCACGTATGAACATATGGGGGCGTTTGTAGCACTTGTGATATGTTTAATAATTTCCCTCACAAATATCCCGCACGTATGAACATGTGGGAGCGTTTGCAGCACTTGTCAGCAGTTGGTGAGAAGATGAAACAACCAATAAAGTTTGGGACCGCTTTCAATTCCATATCCACGCTCCTAGGATCAATAGCTACGATTATCTCCAGGTATTCAGGGTGAGACGAGGAGTTGAGCAGCTAACTTCCTAGAAAACAGATATGGAATTCTGCAATAGTCGTAGTAACAATGATGTGTAGTCTAGAGCTATCAAACAGGGTGGGCAGGGTTTGGGATGAGCCAATGAAGGAGTGGTTCTCGCAGATACGGGTCAAAAAGATATAATATTAAATGAGTGAAATAATATTACATCCAAACCCGATCCTACATCACCCGGTCAGTGTGGCTCAGGTGGTTCGGTCCGACTTGTCCTCCCTGGGGGACCCAGGTTCGAATCTCCCTGAGCGTATTGTAATTACCAACTCCTTGGGTCATCCGGGCTCTGACATCTATTTGAGGAGGAGGGGGAGCTAGGCTCCCTAAGACAAAAAAAAAATCCGACCCTACATCCGAACCCGATAATCTTAGTTGTTGTTCGACAACAGAAACTAGAATGACTCATGACTTAAAAAAGATCTGGACAACCATCCATTAGTGTTTGGTGTCAAACATAATGTAACAAATGTTCTTTTTTTTCTTATTAAATTTAAAAATTGAAAACAGCCAACTGTTGTAATGTAAAATTAAGAAAAGAAATGATAGAGAAATTACAAATAGCATAATATATCAGGATAACGACACTATATTCATGTAACATTTGAAATTTCTAATATAGCATGTGTGTGATAATTTACTCACAAAGTAAATACAAACAAAACATAATTGTGCTTCGGAATATGAAACATGTAACACACCATATGCTCATTAACATAAACTACAATATAGAAGATAACTGCTTTATTTCTAATTCGATAGAAAATTAAAAGAAGATATCAATCATGGCCTTTAGACTTATATGACATGGTAAGTTACTCATCGGTAAAAACTGGAGTTAAAAGAGGTTTGCTGGACAAAACCATATGTCAAATGTGTCATCATGCATAGAAAAACACTGACTATATTTTTTCTTTTGTATATTCACAAAGTAGTATATTAGTATATGAAACACTTACCTTTATATTCCCTAATACACACATTGTATTGAACAATATTACCAAGGTTAGGTCAAAAATTCAACTGCATGATACCTTAACATCTTAGTCATTTCAATCTTTTGGTCATTTGGAAAGAATGAAATGACATTATTTAAAAAAAAGCATTAATCAATTTGAAAATGAAGTCATTTTAACACAAATCTAGTGTTCCACGTAGAATCAGAAGGCAGGTTAACCGAATCTGTGGGTTCAAAGAGACATCAGATTTGGAAAGGTACCTAGGAGTACACATATTCAAAAGTGCTACAAAAAGCAGAATAAAAAATAAATGAGTGGGTTGCTAAATGCCTTTCGTTAGCACGAAGATACTGTCTAGCTCGGTCTTCCTTGGAAGTAATACCAACCTACACAATGCAAGCATCGCTCCTACCTTTAAGCCCATGCCATAGAATTGATGGTAGCATCCGACGATTCCTAAGGGGGAACCACAAAGCTCACTCCTTCGGGTCGGGTTATACCGGGTTTTGCCTGTCTTAAACCTAAACTCACATTTTAAAGCGGGCCACGGGCTGTGTTCGGGCCCAGATAAAAATAAAAAATGTCAGTCCATACCCGACCCATATAAGAATGCTCAGTTTCGGGCAGGGTTCGAGTTTTCCCATATAACATCGAATGAACATACCAAATTTTGCTAGATCCAACTTGCTAACTTGGAAACTAAACTACTATGATATGTACTTTGTGATCAACCTTCAAAAGAATATATATATATATATATATATATATATATATATATATATATGTTGTGATAAATATAGTTGTTATATATACACCTTAGTTGTATGATCCCCTACAACAATGAATGGATATTGAAAGAGCAATAAATCAATTTCTCGTACATGTTAAAAAATCAGTGTAATCTACAATGTTGTGGCTTTTTGCTTCTCACCCTATATGTATATACAATGAAATGTGTTTTGGAAGGATAAAAGATCATTTGTCTCCTACATGTGGGCATATGAGAAAAAAAAGAGCATAATCTACTATGCACTGAGCAAAAGATCATTTATCTCCTACATATGGACAGAGTGAGATCAAAACAATGAAATCAAGTATGTCTATCCATGTCAATGATAGTTATCTTACTAGTATCAATTCACTAATCATGTTGATTGATTACAGATTATCCATGTTGCCATTGGTTGGATACATACTACATATTGCATTAAGAAATTTGTATGTTTTTCTTTCAGGACAAAGATAGATGTATACATCTATAATGTACATAAAATCTAATTTGGATATTCGGGCTTTCGGGCCTGGGTTTAGCTCCGCCCATACCCGGCCCAAATAAAATATAAGTTTAAATTTTAGGCACGGCCTACCCATATTATAAATCGAGTTTGGATCTGGATCGGGTTATGCAGGTTGGGTCGCGGTTCAGATCGGGCCGGCCCGACCCGATGCATGGGATAAGGTTACAAGCAGAAAAGATCAGGGCGGACTTGTCCTTAAATTGATGCGAAAGTGGAACCTGACATTACTAACAAAGAACGCATGGGACATAGAATCAAATAGAGTTACAATTTAGTGCAGATTTATGAAGAACAAATATAAAGAACATAACACAGAAGCTATGGGCAATGTGTCCAGATTAGCGCGAGCCACTCTGAATTGTAAAAGCTTTATCCGCGAGCATTCATATCTGCTTCCCATGAATGGAGAAGACACCCTGTTCTGGAAGGATGAATGGTTGAAACTGGGGCTCAAACTGGAGCACGTTTCGACAAAAATCATCCCTGAAGAGTTCGGAGATATGTGCATAGCTAGTGCTGTGAAGGATGACGGTAGTTGGGAAGTTGACTTTATTCGGGACTGGCTGACTGAAGACATAGTCCAGAGCATACTCGCTATAGAAACACCACACAACACCTACTCAGGGGATGTAAGAGGGTGGGAGGCCACAACGCATTGGAGATTCTCTACAAAATCTGCTTATCAGATCCTCCGTGCACAAAGGGACATTAACACTGACGGGGATTGGAAAAACGTGTGTAAGGCAAAGGTATCAGACAAGGTGAAGCTCTTCATGTGGTTGCTATGACGTCACGGAAGCCTTCTTATCAACAGCCGAAGGGTTCAAAGGCATTTAACTTTGGACAACACCTACGAGAGATGTAAACTCGGCGAAGAAACACATCTGCATGCAATCCGTGACTGTAGATTTGCAGTAGAAGTGTGGAAGGGCCTGTTCCAAAATACACTACCAACAAACTTCTTTCAGTTGGAATGCAACGAGTGGATGAGGAACCAATTGAAACAAGAAATTACACACCGCCACCAGTTCATGATAGCATGTTGGCACCTCTGGAATGTGAGAAACAATCACTATTTTTGAACACAAATTAATGCCAAGAAAGCACCACATTCAGTTTATTCAGAAGGAAACGAAGTGGACAGAACAAGCGTGACTTTCTGAGGATGCGGGCACCATGAAACCAATTGAGAGGAGATGGAAAAGACCCAGCTTCATTAAGATCAACACAGACGCAGCATGGACGAAAAAATTGAGCTGTACGTAGGAGCTGTGGTTATCCGAGATGCAGAAGGTAGGTGGGTCGGAGGATACAGCCGCCAGATTTTTACGAAGTCGCCCACCCATGCAGAGTTTGCAGCAATTGATGTGGCCGTCTAACTCGTGGAAAGGAATACTACTCAGAAAGTAGAAATTGTTACCAATTGCAAGGTTGTTGTGGAAATGCTTCAAAGAAACCCTTCCCACTTTCCGCAATACACGAGAATGCTAGAGAGATGACAAACCAATATTAGAGGAAGAAGCGATTGGGTGATCAAGTATGAGAACAGAGCATGCAACAAGGTTGCAGATACCTTGGCTAAGCACGTTTTAAAAAATATCCTTACTAGATTTGATTGTGTAAGACCTCCGGATTGTGTGAAAAGCCAACTGGGGAAGTTGAATGTAATGGTAGTAGTACTACCAGATTTAATTTCTATTTGGATTTAGAAATGTGTAATACTTTTTCGTTTTGGATTGCAAGAGGAGGGGGGATAAATAAATTAGCCCCTAGCTCCCCCCCCCCAAAAAAAAAGAAAAGAAAAAAAGAAGAAGAAGTCATTAATATTCATGATGACATTATCTCTACATACAAATGAGTCAGGTATTAGAAAATCTAAGACAATACAAATGATGCCATTTAGGGATGCATATATCTTCTACAAAACATATTCTCTTAAGAAAATCCTTAAAGACCAAAATTTTGACGGAAGAGATTACTCATCTTACACTGTTGAAGTCCATCACTACAATTATCTATTTTGAGAAAATCCATGAACCAACTCGTGTTTTGTTTGCTCCAATTTGAAATTTTATTTGCATTCTTGGGCTAACATGCAACTTTCCCATTTTGGGGGCTTAAGTGCAATTTTAATGCCAACATGTTTTGTAAAATGGTGTTCTTCATAATCTTGTAAAGTTTTATTTTATTTGGGCATTTCTGAAATTTGTTGCATAGGGTACTAGATCATTATATTAATCTAGTATGGTAGTTTTTAGGGTATGTAAGGAAGTCCTTTTATTCATCTTTCCTTCCTCTTACAAGAAAAGCCAAAGTCAAATTATGTTCACTAATATTTTTTTCCATAACTAAACTTGGTAGTACTATAACCATTACATTTTTTTCTTGACTCAAGAGATCCATGATCTCATAGGGACAATATACATAATCATATATTTGATCATCATTTTTTGTGGGTTCTGGCCAATAGGTCAACCCTTTTTTACCTACAAACAAACTTCACTTGTCTATACTCCCTCAACAACTTCCTCATCTTCAAGGTCTAATAGGTATACTGTGGGTGAAGATGTATGACCTCTATCAGAATCTTAATCGCAACCATGCAGTCTGTTTCAATCACCCTACTGTTGAACCCTCTTTTGTCTACAAACTTTGAGTGGCATACATATCCTTGCATGCTCAGCTTCTATGACACATTGTGTCGTATACAATCTTCCTTTGCCTCAACACCATGCACTTGTATTACTGTGAGAAACTATGGCCATAGTTGCATATTGCATTCCCATGGTTGCATCTATATTAAGTTTTTGAAAACATAGGTTCAATGGGTCCCATCATCCTAGCCTGTTGTTCCTTGTTTTCCTCTTCACGTGATCCCAACCAGATCATTAAGCCTAATCACATTGTCTATCTAATATACTTGATGCTCTGTCATTTAAGCACTTTTTCAAAGATATATTGATTCATGCATTGCCATATATGGTTCCAAGAATGAGTAAGGCCCTGAATTTACTTTTAGATTTTGTGATGCACTGCTTGAACTAGTTTTCTGTGTTCGTTGTACCAAAGAACTTGCATAACTCATTGGTTTGTAGAATGCCTTTCCACACATCTCTAAAAAACTCACAACCACGTAATGTGTGGATTGTAGATTCTTCAAATCTTTTCCATCTCCCACACAGACTATCATCTGTGAGATGTGTAACCTTCCTTTTTTCTTTGGTGAGAAGAGTACCATGCCCTACAATCCATGCAAATTTTTTTATTTCTACTACCAACATTGGTCAACCATATGATATTCTTGTCTCTTATGCACCCAATGTCCAAGGGTTCCCGCAATAATGCAAACACAGACTTAGTTAGCAATTTTCCATCACAATATGGTTCCACACCCTCATGTACTTCTGATGATTGTGGAAGGGGAATTTAAACTTCACAACCTCGACCGCTTCTTCTCTCATAATCACTTCACCCTAGAAATTTGTATTCCACTCTCCACACAGGTTGATTATATTGCTAATTTGCATGCCTTACAAAACCTTGTGCATAGGCTTCTTTGTCCAATACTTGGCATAGAAACCAATTTTGACCCAATACTCCTTCCAAACATTGGTGTTCAAACCATATAAGATGAGAATAGTTGAGTTAAAATCAATGACTTTCTTCCTTTTAAATGTAACCTTCACCGATCTTGATATGGCCACAAACTTTGTTCTGTCAAAAGTATCAAACCTTTTTATTAAACCTTCACACCATGGAGTGTCTCAATTGGTTATCATGTCCCAATAGTTCTTCATAAGAAGTACATAATTATACTCTCACATGAATTTAACTCCCAAGAACCCAATCCTTTTCTGACTTGTTGCATTGTTCCATGTGACTAGTAATAGAGAATTAGCTTTGTGGTTTCCAACACATATAAAGGCATTAGGTCAACCCATATATTCTGTCACAATGCTTCAAATGTAGAACTGAAGTTTGCATAATGTAAGTAGGTTTTGTTGTTATGACCCGTTTCAAAGTTAACCAATAAGTATCATGATTAGTCCATAATTAAGTTAATTGAGCTAACCTAAGTGCTCATGTGATGATTAGTGCATAATTAAGATGATTAATTTGAGTAAAGTAATAATTAGATGCAATTTGAATTTTGAATCAGTAAAACAGTATAATTAGTACGTTTTCATGCCTTGGGTTTGTAGTGGGCCTCATTCTTGAAAATATGGAAAAGAAATCACACTATTTGGACTTTCGAGTCAAAAGTTATGAACTTTTCCGATTCCAGGGTCAAATTTGCAAAATGTCGAAATTTTTGTCTTTATAAACTTTCCTTCATTTCGTGATTGATTATCCGTTCATTTGTTCAACTCTGGAGGCGGCGCACAGGAGCAGCCGCAAGGACGATCGCCAGAGGCGATCAGGTTGTCGATTCCCAGAGTTGGATTCCACTTCTTTTCTCCTCTTCTTCCTTACTTCTTTCTTCTTCCCACTCTTCCTACCACCTACGCTTCCCACTCTTCCTACTTTCTTAGCAAGCTGCCGCACAGCAGCTTGGCTGCGGCAAGCTGTAGCTTGAGGCCAACGGCCGTGCGTGGCTGGAAGGGGTAGCTTGACGCGGCCACAGCTTCCAATCTTCATCTTGGACCTCGGCTAGGAGGTTTACGCTGGAAATTGCCATCAATTTGGCCCAAATCAAAGCCTAGTAGCCGATTCCAGTTGAGCGTGAAGCAACAGGCAGTGAGCAAGAACAGTAAATCAAATAATACCAAGGTAGAAGACGATCCGAAATCGCCCAGAATCCGGCCTTAGACGCAATTCCAGACGAACCCGGACAATTCGAAACGCTGTGAGTAGGGTTTCATTTATTTATCATTAATAAACTCAGGCGTTTGAATATTTTCTATTTTGTGCGCGAATTACACTGATAACAGGCGTTATCAGGCGCCGGGCAGCGTTTGGCGTCGCCCGACTTTTTTATTTCATAAAATGCTTCTAGACGCTGTTATATGATTAAATTTAGCATTTGAACAGTACGGATTGAATCAGTAGATTTATATGGTTCATTGGAACCTAAATTGCTCATTTGAATGTTGAAATTAGAAATTCATGTCTGAAAATGGTATGGTTTGGGTATGAACCCAGACAATGAGGATTTCTGATAAATTATCAGATGTACGATTTCAAAGTTGATATGAATAAATAAAAATATGCAAGAAAATCCTAATTACATATATCTTTTGACGTTAATATGTGTAAATTGATATTTACATGAAATGGCACATTTCTCTGAAATATTACCAGACATTCTCAAGTATTGTTATTAAATTGTGTTGTGATATGTAATTAACTCTTAATTGAGTTAAGTGATGCACAAACTAGGATTAGGGTTAATGTGCACGTTTTTTGAGAATTTTAGAGAATTGACAAATGTTGAGTATGATTCTCATATGTGAAGTAAATTTCTTTAATTTGTGCAATAAGATGTTCAATTGCGTAAATTCGCTATGTATGTGCCAAATTGAATAAGTTGGGTTATTTATGCATTTCTAATTTGTCTGAATGCATGGTATGAGAATTTCTCAGAAATTACAATGATTTGAAATATATTGCTCTGTCGGTTTAGAATGACAATGTATTGTGATCTGATCTGAAATCAGTAAATGTGGTATCATAGAGAAACCAGAGTTCGGAACAAGAACATGAGTTATGATGTTTCTTATGATATGATATGGCAGGCCGTGTGAGCCTTGTGAGAAATGTTAAATGAGTTATGATTTCTGTTTAAAATGTACCTATAATGTTAATGTTAGACTTAGGTGCCCTGAACACCGTAGAACCCCTTTGAGAGGTCTGTACCTTAGGGGTGAAACTCGTGTCCAACATCAACCAGTTGAGTAATTCTGGTGGCACGAGGACAGAAGGGTTATCCAACACCAACCAGTTGAGTAATTCTGGTGGTAACCCAATGTTGACTCCCTGCGCCTGTGTACTCAGGTTAGAGGAGGAGTCTAGAGTACACTCTTTTGAGAGTGCAGTGAGGCCCTTGTGAGCCTGAGGCCCTTGAGCGCTTGAGAGTCCTGTGCAGACCAGGACGAGAAGTCAGACTTAGCATTTCCCGGGTGTGTCGCTAAGTCTTGTACGGTGTGGTCGTAGTGCACTGCGAGTCTCTATGCAGAGTACACTGCATAGATCAAGGCATAAGCTAAAATATGATCATATAGGTTCACAGAGTTCCTTATAAATGAAAGAGTTAAGGAAGACTAGAGCATAGTCTTCTAGTAGTTATTCTTTGGATGTAATATTTACATTCTTCGTTATTTCAATTATATTGTTTTAGAACTGCTCAGTGTAGTATTTCTTGTATATTAATCTGAATAATAAACTTGACGAGTTGTTTAGTGATAGTTAAATGAAAAACTATTCACTGAGCGAGTAGGCTCACTCCTCTACTCAAACATTTTCAGGTCAGCAACAGTTCCAGGAATCTGAAGGATCTTTCTATACTAGTTTTTGGCAGTAGAAGGTATATGTAGTTAGTTTAGTTAGAGGTCTCTTAATCCTTTCCCCTCGGTCCGTGGGACATGGTGTGGGTGAGAAAGAATATGTATGGCGAATGAGTAAAAGATGTAAATTAACTGTTATGTTTTACTTTCTGTTAAATAATGTTACATGTTGTAAACTCTGTTTATGTTCTCTAGCCAGTTTAATTGAAATGCTTCCGCAATAGTTTATTATGTTTTAGTTTACAACAATAATCCGGATATCATTACGATGTTTTAAAAAGAAAAAGTTCTCAGTGATTTGTTTATGTGGCAATCCCTCCGTCGCGCCCTAATCTCATGATTAGTGGTTAGTGTGAGATCGGGGTGTGACATCTTGGTATCAGAGCATAGGTTGAGTACATGAATACTCTAAGTCAAGGTCAGGGGACGATAAGAGACCAATAGGATTAGGACTTAAGTGTCTTCCTTCTAACTGCAATTTTCTAACAGGAAGTGTTCTGTTATACTATTGCAGATGGCAGGAAGAGGATGTGGTCATGAGAACCAAGTAAAGAGTTTATGTTGAATCGTCAGGGATCATTAGGGTCGAAAGAAAGAGTTATAAGTGAGAAAAATAAGAAGTGATATGTCTTTAGCTCTGGGAGGTCTGAGTGTTTAGATACCCTGGCCAGGTGTCTGAATACTTAGATTGACCAGTATCAAGCTACTCTGTCTATTCTTCTCTGGATGCCCTGGCCAGGTATGCAGAGGAAGGATAGACTAGAGAGAAACCCTAGAAATCTTAGGGTTAAGAAATTGGAAATTAATGTAAGAGTAAGAGATTAAATATAGGATGCAATACATCTCTTGTTTAATATTGCTTATTTGATTGGAAATCATTAGAAATGCTCTTATATGTATGGATTTAGATTTTCAGTTTATAGAATATAAATGATTCTTTTATATTGGTGTGCGTCATAAATTGGTTTATTTATTGTTTATATTCTTTGTATTAAGTAGACCAGAAGTTATGTTTAAATGAGTTTGCCATAAGTGGATATTCTTTCCACACGTTTGAGATTAATAGGAGTTGGTTAATCCTGAGTAGCTCTTGGCTTCAGGACTACAGGTTCGGCCTGGTCCGACTGGCAGGATGCGTTACTGGGATTTAATGACTCTTATTAAAAATATAATAAAAGTAGATTCTGGATAATTTAGACCCGAATCATGGTGAAAAATGTACATACACTAAGATGTTGAGATATAAGAGAAAGATTAGAACAACTAAGAATTAGTTGGAATTGATATCAGAGATCCAACATTGGGACCTCATATGAGCAATCCTTAATTAGAAATAAAGGAACACAATAAGGTTCAGATTAAATTTAATGATTAGGTGAGAAATACCCTTAATGGTACTAATCAATAATGCATAACAAATGCATGGATCCAATACATGATTAGTAAACCCTAGTGGAGGGTGTATCATTGTGAAACCTGGTTGAGGGTGTATCCTTGTGAAACCCTAGTCGAGGGTGTATCATTGCGATTGTTTATAGGCAACTTTATAATAAAGTTATGCCTTAAACTAAGATAAGTCCATATCATGTGAGATAGCTGGACAATTCTAATGTGTGGCCTATGCATTATATGCTAAGGGTGAGTAATCTGTGATGGAATGCATTAAGAGGGGAAATACCTTAATACAAGATAAAGTTGGTTAACTCAAGAGGGTCTGAATTAATGAGAAATGGGGAACCCTAACCCTAATTTGGGGAAAAGGGAACGATAAGCCCTGTTTGATAGTGAACCGCAATTCCTGGTTAAGGAATGATGGTATTACTATTGTATCACATGATGTGATGAATATCTTGTATGACTGTTATCATGCCTAATAACCATGCAGGTATGATGAGATGATGAATATAGCCAAGTTGGGGCTGTGACATTTATATAATAAATGTTGATTGGCTTTTTGTGTGTTGATGTTGTTGTTGCTTAATAAAAGTAATAATGTGTACGGATTTTATGAACCATGTGAATAAGTTATTGCCTAGTAAGAGGTGACAAGATATGAATGGCCCTGTGAGCCATGTGTGATGCTTGGGTAACAAGTATCATGTTGATTTGTAGCATTTGTGTTAATAAGTTATGCTAGAGAGCTTGGCTGATGTTACATTTCTGTTATATATCTATAGTTCATTGATGATTATTCATATCTGTTGTATCCATTACAAGTAGATGGATAAACTTATGAGATCTAAAGTTTGATTTCAAACTAAGGAAGCAAAGTCACACCAAAATAATGCTATGTTGCTGATAAGGACCAAACCTTAGAATGTTTAAGAGTTGAAGTAGTTCAAGGGATGTCGCTAGTGATTTGACTTTGAATACTAGCATCTCTATAAAACAAGATCATACGATTTGCACTATGAAAGGTAACCTAGCACTAATAAAATCCAGGGTTTAAAGTTAGCTAATCTGGAAGGTAGATACACAATATGAAAATTACTCGGAGAAAAGAGTAAGATATAATTTTGAAATAAATTCTTACAGTAGTAATAAGAGGTTAGTACCATAGAATGAGGAGTATTACTCGTCACATGATCTGGAATTAGTTGTTGTAGTTCATGCTCATAAGGCATGACGTTACTATCTTTATGGTGAGGTGTGCTAGGTGTTTATAGATCATAAGAGCTTGAAATATATCTTTACCCAGAAGGATCTGAATCTTAGATAGTGGAGATGATTAGAATTGATTAAGGATTATGATATAATGATAGATTATCATCCTGGAAAAGGCAAATGTAGTAGCTGATGCCCTCAGCAGGAAGTTAAGTTCAACAGCTGATGCATTCTCTATGGCATGTTTCGAGAAAGACATGCTAGTAGAAATGTGAAAGTTGAATTTAGACTTAGGGGTGACAGAACAAAGTGGTTTGATTGCACAGATGCAAGTCAAGCCTATTTTTTTATGATCAGATCAAGGAACTATAGTAGGGTGACAGTGAGTTACAGCAAATCATGCATGATATGACAAAGGGAAAGAGACCAAAGTTTAGGTTTTCAGATGATGGTGTGTTGTATTAGCATGACAGGTTGCATGTACCTCGAGATAATGATTTGGAAGAATAGATTCTTGAGGAAGCACATGCATCGATGTATGCCATGTATCCACGTAACACTAAGGTGTACATGAATCTCAAGGAGTTGTGCTGGTCGTCAGGTATGAAAAAGGATGTAGCTGAGTACGTGGTTAGAAGTAGTGTGTGCCAGTAGGTTAAGGCTGAGCATCAGAAACCTGCAGGGGATTTTGTGATAGGGTTGCCTAAGACACCTAGAGGTTGTGACTCGATATGAATGATTGTGGATAGACTGACCAAGTCTGCTCAACTTCTTCATATTAAGTCAACCTTTGATGTCCTGAAGTTGGCTAAGATATACATGGATGAGATAGTCTGGTTGCATGGTATTCCAGTATCAATTATATGTGATAGGGACCCTAAGTTCACATCCAAGTTTTGGAATCAGTTGCATCGTGCTTTGGGCACAAAGTTAAGATTTAATACAACTTCTTACCCGCAAATAGATAGTCAGTCAGGGAGGACCATTCAAATTCTTGAGGACATGCAGAGAGTAGTTGAAAGCTACACAGGATAGGCAGAATAGTTATGCGGAGAAGAAGCGTTAACGTCTTGAGTTTGAAGTTGGTAATGAAGTGTATCTGAGGGTTTCACCATGGAAAGGAGTGTTGAGGTTTGGTAAGAGAGGCAAACTGACTCCTAGGTTTATGGGCTCATATCCTATCATTGAGAGGATTGGACCTGTAGCCTATAGGTTGGAATTGCCATCTGAGTTGGCTAATTTACTTGATGTGTTTCATGTATCGATGTTGAAGAAATGTTACCCTTGTACAGAGGAGATAGTTGACCCAGAACCTGCATAGCTCAGATTAGATGTGTCCTATGTTGAGGGACCAATTCAGATAGTTGATCGAAGGATCAAGAAACTCAAGAATCATGAGATACCATTAGTGAAAGTTTTGTGGAGGAATCATAACTTAGAAGAAGCTACGTGGGAGCTTGAATCTGAGATGCGTAACAAGTTTCCTTTTCTCTTTTAGGAATTTCGGGATGAAATTATTATAAGGGAGGGAGATTGTTATGACCCGTTTCAAAGTTAACCAATAAGTATCATGATTAGTCCATAATTAAGTTAATTGAGCTAACCTAAGTGCTCATGTGATGATTAGTGCATAATTAAGATGATTAATTTGAGAAAAGTAATAATTAGATGCAATTGGAATTTTGAATCAGTAAAACAGTATAATTAGCACGTTTTCATGCCTTGGGTTTGTAGTGGGCCTCATTCTTGAAAATATGGAAAAGAAATCACACTAGTTGGACTTTCGAGTCAAAAGTTATGAACGTTTCCGATTCCAGGGTCGAATTTGCAAAATGTCGAAATTTTTGTCTTTATAAACTTTCCTTCATTTCGTGATTGATTATCCGTTCATTTGTTCAACTCTGGAGGTGGCGCACAGGAGCAGCCGCAAGGACGATCGCCAGAGGCGATCAGGTTGTCGATTCCCAGAGTTTGATTCCACTTCTTTTCTCCTCTTCTTCCTTACTTCTTTCTTCTTCCCACTCTTCCTACCACCTACGCTTCCCACTCTTCCTACTTTCTTAGCAAGCTGCCGCACAGCAGCTTGGCTGCGGCAAGCTGTAGCTTGAGGCCAACGGCCGTGCGTGGCTGGAAGGGGTAGCTTGACGCGGCCACAACTTCCAATCTTCATCTTGGACCTCGGCTAGGAGGTTTACGCTGGAAATTGCCATCAATTTGGCCCAAATCAACGCCTAGTAGCCGATTCCAGTTGAGCGTGAAGCAACACGCCGTGAGCAAGAACAGTAAATCAAATAATACCAAGGTAGAAGACGATCCGAAATCGCCCAGAATTCGGCCTTAGACGCAATTCCGGACGAACCCGGACAATTCGAAACGCTGTGAGTAGGGTTTCATTTATTTATCATTAATAAACTCAGGCGTTTGAATATTTTCTATTTTGTGTGCGAATTACGCTGATAACAGGCATTATCAGGTGCCGGGCAGCGTTTGGCGTCGCCCGACTTTTTTATTTCATAAAATGCTTCTAGACGCTGTTATATGATTAAATTTAGCATTTGAACAGTACAGATTGAATCAGTAGATTTATATGGTTCATTGGAACCTAAATTGCTCATTTGAATGTTGAAATTAGAAATTCATGTATGAAAATGGTATGGTTTGGGTATGAACCCAGACAATGAGGATTTCTGATAAATTATCAGATGTACGATTTCAAAGTTGATATGAATAAATAAAAATATGCAAGAAAATCCTAATTACATATATCTTTTGACGTTAATATGTGTAAATTGATATTTACATGAAATGGCACATTTCTCTGAAATATTACCAGACATTCTCAAGTATTGTTATTAAATTGTGTTGTGATATGTAATTAACTCTTAATTGAGTTAAGTGATGCACAAACCAGGATTAGGGTTAATGTGCACGTTTTTCGAGAATTTTAGAGAATTGACAAATGTTGAGTATGATTCTCATATGTGAAGTAAATTTCTTTAATTTGTGCAATAAGATGTTCAATTGCGTAAATTCGCTATGTATGTGCCAAATTGAATAAGTTGGGTTATTTATGCATTTCTAATTTGTCTGAATGCATGGTATGAGAATTTCTCAGAAATTACAATGATTTGAAATATATTGCTCTGTCAGTTTAGAATGACAATGTATTGTGATCTGATCTGAAATCAGTAAATGTGGTATCATAGAGAAACCAGAGTTCGGAACAAGAACATGAGTTATGATGTTTCTTATGACATGATATGGCAGGCCGTGTGAGCCTTGTGAGAAATGTTAAATGAGTTATGATTTCTGTTTAAAATGTACCTATAATGTTAATGTTAGACTTAGGTGCCCTGAACACCGTAGAACCCCTTTGAGAGGTTTGTACCTTAGGGGTGAAACTCGTGTCCAACATCAACCGGTTGAGTAATTCTGGTGGCACGAGGATAGAAGGGTTATCCAACACCAACCGGTTGAGTAATTCTGGTGGTAACCCAGTGTTGACTCCCTGCGCCTGTGTACTCAGGTTAGAGGAGGAGTCTAGAGTACACTCTTTTGAGAGTGCAGTGAGGCCCTTGTGAGCCTGAGGCCCTTGAGCGCCTAAGAGTCCTGTGCAGACCAGGACGAGAAGTCAGACTTAGCATTTCCCGGGTGTGTCGCTAAGTCTTATACGGTGTGGTCGTAGTGCACTACGAGTCTCTATGCAGAGTACACTGCATAGATCATGGCATAAGCTAAAATATGATCATATAGGTTCACAGAGTTCCTTATAAATGAAAGAGTTAAGGAAGACTAGAGCATAGTCTTCTAGTAGTTATTCTTTGGATGCAATATTTACATTCTTCGTTATTTCAATTATATTGTTTTAGAACTACTCAGTGTAGTATTTCTTGTATATTAATCTGAATAATAAACTTGACGAGTTGTTTAGTGATAGTTAAATGAAAAACTATTCACTGAGCGAGTAGGCTCACTCCTCTACTCAAACATTTTCAGGTCAGCAACAGTTCCAGGAATCTGAAGGATCTTTCCATACTAGTTTTTTGCAGTAGAAGGTATATGTAGTTAGTTTAGTTAGAGGTCTCTTAATCCTTTCCCCTCGGTCCGTGGGACATGGTGTGGGTGAGAAAGAGTATGTATGGCGAATGAGTAAAAGATGTAAATTAACTGTTATGTTTTACTTTCTGTTGAATAATGTTACATGTTGTAAACTCTGTTTATGTTCTCTAGCCAGTTTAATTGAAATGCTTCCGCAATAGTTTATTATGTTTTAGTTTACAGCAATAATCCGGATATCATTTCGAGGTTTTAAAAAGAAAAAGTTCTTAGTGATTTGTTTATGTGATAATCCCTTCGTCGCGCCCTAATCTCGTAATTAGTGGTTAGTGTGAGATCGGGGTGTGACATTTGTAGTGAGAGTTAATTTTCCATACAAGTCTACTAGCAAAGAAATACATCTTATGGTCCAAGTATTTACTCTACTAGTTGGTTTGTAAACTAAAAAACTTTATATAAATTAATCGATGAAAACGTACCAACTGATCACCCGATGAAAGATCAACATAGATAGATGGAAATAGTAGAATAAGAAATCTATGAAATAGACTTTGACTTGTTGGATGAATAGAATTTTTCTGGAACCGATGATTATGGTTACATATAAATTGATGAAAATAAATGAGTAATGGTTAATGGTAGGGTGGCTTTGAAAAATGTCTATATTGGGTTTGGAAATATCTATCAACCGATGAAAAGCTACTACTTAATTGAACTGACTAAAATCTATTTTTTTTGTTCTATCAACCGAAAAATATCTTCATTGTGAAATACTAATGATAATGAAAAATTGAACAACCTACAGAGTAAATAAATCGCAAATTGATGAAAAGTCAACTTTGATAAAACGATGAAACAAATGGATTAACAACTGATGAAAATGACATTTTTACCAACATATGGAAATTACCATTCACACACATAATTGCTCCTAAGTCTACGTTGTAGACGGATGATAGTTCAGTTGGATATGAATACATGGTGTTCCTAGACATGTAAATTGATGAAGAATCTTGCCCCTTTGATGATGGAAATGTTCCATTGGACCCCATGACTCTTGTTTTTTTATTTTACCTATAAATACACCCACTCTCATATAAGGAACCTTTTGCCACACCCCTTACTTCTACTAGAGACCAACAAGGAGTCATTGGAGGATAGAGAAAAGTTCATAGTTTTGTGGATGCATATGTTGCATACACAGATTAAGCTTTCCTAAGACGAATCCATGCCTTGTAGCCTAGTTTCTTTCTCCTTACTTGCAAGATCTTCTCCCTTAAATATGTTTTATTGTTGTTCTTCCCTTCTTCTTCAACCATGGAGGAAGTCCATCTTATACCATGTTCATAATTAATGCTTATTGATAAAGGATATTCTATTCTTCTCCCTTGCTCTAAATACACCTACTTTTTTAGGAAGTGAACTATATTGGAGTTTTTGGAGAGTAAAGATCACATCATTGGAGCTATTTTTGTGGTTCCTTATGTGAACTTTGATTTCTACACCCACAGACAAGTTGTTCAACTTTTTATACATTTGTTATCCACTTTTATGTGTATAATATCAATCTTATCCTAAAAGCCCCTAATATGCTATAAATCATTTTTGAACTATTTTGTATGAGTAAGGTGGACAAATATTTTTTGTGTCTCCTCTATCCTAAACAAAATTCCTATTACGAATCAAGGTGCTCTCTTAAAACATGCACATACCAAAATTCCATATGCATCTGAATACATTCTTAAAACTATCATTATAAGGCATTTTTATACCATAAGAAGGGAAATAGACATACATACATTTCCTTACTACTTGAGGGATGTTGTATAAATACATTAGTGATTTTTGTTATGAAAAATTCTATTGAAACTTTGATTTAAACAAATTAAGTTATTAAAGGTAGCTCATATATGCTAGGTTTTGGCATTTCTATCTGAATCTTAAAAACTGTATAACTTTTGCATATGTTGGCGTTTTAAGTTGACATTTTAGGTGGTACTATGAATCTATTTGCAAACATTCTTATGGTAATGAGATTCCTATGAAAATTTACCACTATTGATAAATTGGCCTTTCATCTGCCCTAAGTTGAGGCTTTGGCCCTCTTTATTGACATGGATAGTAAGGTATACCATGATTGAGTAACTTTGTACTATTTTGTTTATTTTATATCTTTTAGAGTTACAATACATGATTATTTTCACAAAAAACATATTAGTGATTTGAATTAACTTGATTGACGCAGACAAAAAATGAGTAATTGTCTTATTTAATCAGGTCCAACCCTAATCATGTAGTGCCCTGTGACTGTAGAAATATCTCATTTTTGGGACTTGCTGGATAGTGAAAGTAGTAATCCTTATAATAATTTACTCTATCAGAAGAAGTTCAAAGTTGTACACTTTTAAGTATATGTGGGTGTAGGGGAGGATCTATCTCTACCATCCTTGTTTCAAGGTTAGGGAGAGATATTGAGGCCCTATCCCATATTTTATGTGATAGAGATCGGTTGTGGTCATGATTCAACTTGAGGGTTAATATAGCCTAATTTTTGGTGTTGTGCAATTTGTAATAAACACGGACCAAATTTTTAGTGGTATAGTCATAGTGCTCCTATTGATAAGGTGGGTCATTATGTCACTATGATATGTCACTCTGAGCAAGGGGATGAGATAGTTATAGATCGTACAAGGGATGATTGAGACTTAACAATGGCCATATGGTATGAGGCCTTAGTAAAATATATAATTCAGCCCCTTGGTATATTTATTTAGGAATATGTGGCGAATCACATTCTATAATGTTAATACTTTACTAAACATGCAAGTATCAAATGCAATTAATATATATATATATATGTTTATTTGTATCTGTACATTTATAGAATTTGGTTAGATCTTCTTTATGTTAAATTATCTTCTTTTATTGATTTAAATATGCAACCTGCTTTTAAGAAATATATGTATTAGTTTTTATGCCATATCATCGGGACTTTGGATCTTATCCCGTGGTTTTCTGCAAATTTTAGTTGACCAACAACATGATTTGACCTGTGGTGGAGAGGAACCTCAGTTGGTAGATTAGTATATCTAAGAGGTTGTTGTGATTCTAGTTAGGGCCCTAGATTCATTCCTATACTCGTAGGTTTGGGTAGGGTGATTTGTACTTGTTGTATACTGACTCAAGATTTTGTTTGTATGCCATGCACAATGTATATGATGTAATGCAAAGAAAGATACCTTTTGAGGCCATAAAGCTCATGTAAAGTTACCTACTAAAAATAATTATGTGTGAAGTCAGATCATTGTATAATTGTTTCTTTTAACATGTTAATTTTTATGAAATTATAATTCTTTGCACTTTTTGATAATTTTCATTCATTAGTGATTGATCAGGATTTCAGTTTTGAGTAAATCTCATTTTGTGGATATGTTATCATATTTAGGTTATTTTGAAGATTGGAAATTGCCAATTGTGTTTTGCTAATTAACTTAGACAATGTAAAATTGGTATTTTTTCATACATTGGAACATATGACATTTCTTCCTACATATCTATTGACATAGTATTATATTAGTACAATTTGAATTCATTGTTGTATACTTCTATTTATCATTGATAACATGTTAGCAAATTATATTAGATGCTCAATGTAATATTATTCAATTGTTTGAAGTTGAATTTTGGAAAAGTGTTACAACCCCAAATTTTGGGTTTCTTTGGTGAGAAAGGTAATTTCTCATATTAAAAATATTGGAACAAATAATGATATAATTTGTTGTGAATAATTGGATTTCGTTTACAATAGCCTTGATGTTTGTGTTGTGGGCTTTATTGGCTGTTGGGCCCATTAACAAAGAAATTCAATTAATAAATGACTATTTGAGTTTTGAGGAAAGAAAGGTGTGGAAACCTCTAGAAGGAAAAATAACTTAATCCAAGGGTGGATTTCGTGTCACATGGTTCCCTTGGATTCCAAAGAGTCCAAAGTTGCAAAGAAAATGCAATAAGAAAAGAAAAGGTCAATTAAGTATTTTTTTATTAAGAAAGAAATTGAAAATAATGGTAAAATGTGGAAAACAAGTGAAAAGATGTATAATTGAGTTATCCTTGGTGGAATTTCATATCGCAAGGATTCCTAATGATAAAAAGGAATACTAATGAGGAAAATAAAAGAGAAATCTTCAAAAAGAGATATTTTAATAAAGAAAAAGCAAGATAATGAGAAAAAGGATGAAAGATAAAGAAAGAGGCTAAGGTATATCCCCAATATGGGATTTCGAGCCATTAAGGTTCCTTGAGGTTCAAGGAACTCAGAATAATAATTTAATAGCAAGGGAAAGAGAAAATATGTGAGAGGTATATATAATTAAGTGATATCTTGCACCTAATGAAAAGGCACATTTTCCTTAAGATAATGAGCCCAATTTTGATAGAGAGGTAGATAAAGTTATTATAAACGTTCCCTCAAAATTTGGGATTAATTGAACACTCAGTTTGGGAGTTATGACTTTTACAAATTTCCATAAAGTGTTGTAATTATAACAAATGTCACACATTTATTGATTTAAAAGGAAATTGCTTGGGATGACAGCAGCCATCAGATCAAGATCTGACGCCAGCTGTGCGTCTCCTTCCTCGATTATGAGAAGGAAAGTGCTGCAAGAGCAGATGGACTTTTCCCTCAATTTTTCCTCGGAAATATGACCATATGCAAACATGGAAAGATGTTGGTTGGCTTCGTGAGGTGATTCCTCACCCAACCCACCTAGGTTTTGGGTGGTTTCGTTCGTTCTAGAAGTTTTGCCCAAATCAGCAAAGAGTCAGGGGCGACAGTGAGATTGGGAACCCTAAAGAGAGCCCTATATCCTATAAATAGAACCCCCCTTCAACTCGAGCAGACCCTCGCGAGCTTGACTGACCCCTTTCCTAGTTCTCTGGTGCCCCAGGTCGACAAGATCTAGAAGCTCCGGCGAGCTTCGAACTGCGGTGCCGCCGCAGTGTGTTCCCCTGGATCGAGCGAGGTCAAGAAGCAGATGTCGTTGGATCGGGGTCATCTGTTGATGGAGGAGGGAGATCGACGGTCGATATTGTCCAGCGCGTTAGAAGACCCTTAGTGGGCACAAGTCACACAGTTCGTCCGATCGCGCTCGATCAAAGGCGACCGCAGATCCAACGAACTAGACTTTTCTGAAAAATAAAGGGTTAGTCTCCTCTCTGATCTATATTCAAGAAAAAGATTGAAACTTGTATAAATCGTTAAAAATAGATCCTTTAGCCGAAAAATGCAAGTAGGTAGTGCTGTTTAACCAGAAAAATGCATAGAACATGATAAAAATGATAGTAGAGCATGTGTGTGAATTCTTTTCAAGAAGTATAGGGTTTTTCATGTTTTAGTGCATTAAATAATGGAAAAACCCTAGGAAGAGATAAAAGCAATCATGATGGATATTGATTTTGTTTGTTGATCAAAATAAACCTGTTTAGAGTAAAGGAAAAGGTAAAAACATAAAAGGGTGATTAATATGTTGCTTTTAGGGTTTTTGTGATCATGTACATGGTTTAATGGGATAAAAACCCTAATTTGGGAAAACATGAGTTTTAGAGATTATAATTTGAAAATTTCTAGTATACAACTGAAATATAATGATTCTTGAACATAAGTTGGATTAAAGAATCCTTATTGAAGATAATGAAGAATTAGGGTTAAGTTCATGATACTTAATTGATGAAAGTGAGTAATTGCAACCTATTGGATATTAAAAGTGTTAAATGATGGTTAAGCTCCTAATTATGGGTAAATACCCTTAATATAGTAATCATGGTTTTTTTTTGAATGAATCAAGATGGAATTAATGATAAATAGAGTTCACGTGTGGATTCAATCATAATGAACTATGAATTGATGATAAATGCTTATAATGAGTTTGCCATGGATTAAAAGGATTAAAATAGTAGCTTTAATGAAAAGAGGCTTGATGGACTTAATTGATAGATAATAGTGTTGTTAATCTGAAAATAAGATTAAATATTGTTAAGAGATAACCTTAACATCTTTTGTGATGAATAGATGAATAATTGGGGTTTTCGTGGTCCAAACCCGATCTTAAGGACCTTAATGGAAAATAAGACAAGATAATTAGGGTTTGATGGATATTTGATAAAAGTAAGGTAAAAGTAATAAAAAGGAAGTGAAACCCTAATTATACTCAAAACCCTAAAAAGGGCTAGTAACCCTAGGGCACGATTAGGCCTATTAGTTTTCTATACCATGAACCATGATAGAAAATATTGGATGAATATTTTAGGATTGAATTGTGCCTGCTTGATTTACTCTGGATTACTTGATTGTTTGGATTAACTCTGCACTCAAGACAGCTTGAAAGGTATATGGTTAATTATGGATAACCGCCTTAGTTTCCCAAGGATTTACCGGATGGTTAATCACATTGAATGCAAATTATCTGTTGGATGTTCATATTTGCAAATCATAAAGTCACTATGATTAGCACATTAAAAATAGAAGTATGTATTCTCGCACGTACATGTCACCCTGATGGATGATGCCAAAGGTCAGGCCCAGATGGGTAGACCAATGGACACCTTGAGTGGTGACCCCAGGCACCAAGAAGGTGGCCTATGATATTGCATGACTAGTGGGCACCATGGGTGGTGACCCCCAGGCACCAAGCTCGGGATTGAGAAGGTGGCCTTAAGTCATTGGCAAAGGGCACCCTAAGGTGGGTGTCATACTAAAAGTGTAAATTGGCTTGTTAATTAATTTGATTGTGATTATTAAATTGTTAGCCATATTTGCAAGATTTTGGTTGTTCCCACATATCATTATATTTCGATATACTGACCGACGTTTTGTTTGTCGGCATTTTAGGAACAACAAATGAAAGAACAAACAGTAAAGTGACACATTGCGGAAAAAGAAATAAAGTGCAAGGAGGATTAGATAGAATAAGTCAAGACCTGGATAGATAGATTTCCAAGGTTTTCTAAGGTAAGTAAAGTTTTAATTTTATACCAAATTCCAGTTAGTTAGTAGAATTTCATAATTGTTATTGATTATTTGTCGAACCTTTGATCCTGTTAATTGGATAACGGCACCGACCTTTCGTTCTCCCTTAATTGGGGGTTACCGGGAGGCGGGGTCGTTACAATTGGTGTCAGAGCATAGGTTCCTCAATTAATCTTTAATAATTATTAAATTTTCCAAATTCTGTAGAAACCAAGGGAGTTATTAGAGGATTGTCCGAAAGACTGAGGTGTCTAGAAAAGGATCACGTCTGGGGGCTGGAAATATTTTCCTCCGCACTGCTAGTCGGAATACGAGGACTCCCAGATTGTGTGACTGCCTGGCCGATGTCTTAGGGTATGACTCGAAATAAGATACCTTTAGGACTCTCTCATCTTGTTCATCCCTTCTCAACTCAAATTCTATTAAGGACCTTAAGGATTAGGGTTTGCTCTCTTCTCCTCACCCTCTTGAGGTATGGGTAAAGCTAATAAGGTCTAAGGAATCCTCCACCAAATTAATGAAAAGCATGTAAATAAGATGTCATGGACATAAGCTTAATAGCTTAAGCACAAACTGAAGAATACATACATGCTTAGGTCGTATGACACGAGTTGTCTTTGCCCTCAGGAGAGACCTGAGGATAGACCTCCTTGTTTGGAGGATGAGTAGAGAGAATTAGTCTTGGAGGTAGAGACCTCCATTAAAAGTAGAGACCTAGCACATCCTTTGAGGATGATGTTAACCCTAACCCTTAGTGAAGATTAGAGAGAGAGATGACATGATGAGTTAGATTTCATGGTTGACCAGATGTTTGGATTGTCATACGAGCCATGTGAGGTTGGGTGACCTAGCACCTTTGGCAACCAAGGAAAGGGTCGTGCATGTTAAAGCAAAGGGTAGCTCCCTCACGGATGAAGTCAGTGAAGGGCCTATAGAAACCCTATGAGCTTATGCAAGTAGGGCATAGTTTGCACCCAGAATACATAAGTAATGTGAACAGTAGGTTAAAAATAAGGCTAGAAGGATATGACAGATGGCTTATGAGATAAGCCTAACAATAATCTCATGCAGGACCCCGAGTAGGGAAGTTGGAAGTCTAAATCCCTGAGATTTGAGGAACAATGGGGAGTTGAGGATAATGCGACCTAAGTGGATGATAGTGGTTTCCTTATGCTTGACCCCTAGAGGTTGATGATATCTTGGTTGCCTTTAGGGGAGCCAAACCCTAGAAAGAGATGATGATGCTTCCAGTACCTAAGTACCTATGGTATAAGTGGTTACCTGCTGAGATGAGACCAGGAGTGCTTTAGACCCTGAGGAGGCTTTATACCTAGTTGGTTGTCCTTGAGGAGGACTCAACTCTGGGGTGTTTCTCATATAAAAGGATCATGGGAGTACATGACATACATTGGACATGTTTGACTCATGGTTAAGAGTTTGAGCATGCAGTTGGATATCCAAAGGAGAACCTAAGGTTCCTAGGCCTAAGAGGGGAAGTAGTGTATCCGATGCTCCTGATGAGATTTGAGTCACTATAGTTTCAAGCATGGTACTCCTCATGTGTAGAGGAATAGGAACCCCTTAAGTTGAGGGTATGTTTGATGAACCCCTCACAACTAAGTTGAACTAATGTTGAGGAAAGAGAACACGTATGATCTAGCATGGTTTAATAGGTGGTCTTCCTGTGCCTTAGTAGATGCTGGGTTAGGCATGCTCATGTGGATGCAGACACTAAACATAAGGACAGTTGTGACTTTGTATGTCAAGAGTTGTAGTTCCCTCCCATCCTGGGAGAGGGACCCTTTTGTAGGATGTATACCAGTTTTGTTGGTTTTGAGGTAACTTAAAGAAGTTTTAGAAGATCTTGAGAAGCTAAGTGAAGAGTACATAGCATGAGAATGAACCTGCAGACCCATAAATAACCATCTCTAAGTACATGTGGATGTGTTACCAAGGAGGTAACCAGTATGGGGCCTGACCAAGGTAGGTAGGTCGCCATGACCCCAGTGAAGGGATGAAAGTCAGCCCATGAATGCAAAGAGAGATGATGAAGGCTTGGGTAAGGTTATGAGTTGAACATGTACTAAGATAGAATCCTAAGTCTATCCAAGGGTTAGGTAGGGATAAGAATGATGAAAGACGGAGTTGCCTAATTCCCTAGTTGCACATGACCATAGGGTCGGGAGGTAACAACTATCATTGTCTGAGGGCCATGGGTTAGGAGATTGATCACCTTCATGAACTCATGAGACCCAAAGGGCAGATGAGTAGGGCACTCTCTGGATGTATAAGGGAAGAGGGATGACCCCAAACGTGCCAGCACCCTATAGACCTAGAGGAGATGACCAAGGATTGTGTGGTGACCCAAGTAGGTTTCAGATCGGTTTTCCATGGAAGAAATTTTTGATATCATGATGTTTGTGATGTGGAGACATGAGTTGCACATTTCAACTTAGATTTGAAGGTGTACTGGAAAGGTGGGATGTACCATCTCTACTCCTGGAATGGGAAGAACTCTGTTTTGGACGGCCGCCAAATGCTTATTTCTTCTCGTTATGGGAGTGAGAGATAGGACAATACGCATGCCTTACACCAAGGATAAAAGATGATGGAAGTTGGAACGTTTGTATGAGGTATGAGGATAGATATAATAACATACCCTTGTGGAGTGAACGATACATGGATGGTTTACAAATAGTAAGAGAAGTAAGGATGTTTTAGCAGAAGCTATGTGGAATTTGCAAATTAACCAAGGTCGAGTTCGATCACAGTGAGGATGAGCTTAGAGATTCTTGATGAAGATAGACTTAGAGTTTGAGATGAGATGATAAGTATAATACATGGAGGTGTATGTTACCTAACACTTAAGGATGAGAGGTGGTAATGAATGCTCTGGTTGAGATCTAGCTGCCTAGTTTAGTTAGAGGCTAGAAGAAGTTGAGGTTGTTTGGCTGGCCCTAAGTTTGGAAAGTAGATGTGTTTTGGCTAATACTCAGATGTAATAAGATATGTTGAACAAGTTAATGATTGTTTGGGTAGCCAGTTTAGTACATGATGTAGTAAAAGGATGGTGATAGAACCTTAGATACACTTCTTTAGATAGGAAGGTAATAAAACCCTTTTGAGAGTGGTTTAGGGTTTTCGAGGTATCAAGCTTGAGGAATCATAACAATACAGGAGGTCATGATATACCTTGATACTACAAAGATAGTAAGTGATTGTAGCATTCTGGATGCTTAAAACAATGTTGCATGTAGCATGTGGCCATGCAAGCCAGGAGGTGAAGGATGAACACCATTAACCCAGTGCATGAATATAAAGTATAAAGAGTTCCCGAGAGGGAATGGGAGTTCATCACTATGGATGTTGTGAGTCTCTCTAGACCAAGAAGGTCAAGATACAATATGGGTTATGGTAGATCGCCTTACCTAGATGACATGAGAAAGGAAGAGTTCTGTCAAGGGACATATCTGGTTGAACTACATATGAAAAGAGATGGTTCAACTACACCATGATGCGAGTTCAAAAGTTCTTGGGTATGACCAAGGTTCACTTCCATGAGGTGGGAGTGGATACATGAAGAATTTGATGATAGTACAGGTTATCACCCCATACTAACGGACAATATGAATTGATGAGAGCATATGTCCTCATTTAGGGTGATACATAGAGACAGTTCTTAAGATGTGATGTTAACCACCATAGCCTTTATCGGGATGCAAGAAGTTCTATAGGGAGGTAGTGTCGGTCGCCACTTCATTATGATGATGTTGGTGAAGGAGGCCTTGCGAAGGTCAGAAAAGAACCACAAGTGTGTGCAGATGAAGTCACTTTGATCGTGCAATGGCTGAGAGAGAGCCCAGTGGTGACATGAGTCACGAGCTGATGCAAAGCAGACTGATATGCAGTTCACTGTGGGAGAATATGTGATGTGAAAATCCGACCCCTCTAAGCTACAGCTGAAAAAGCTGAGTCCCCGATATATGGGTCCATTTGAGATGGATTGGTGGAGATGGTTGTGTTAACCTTACCCCTCAGGATAAAATGATGTGTTGCATGAGTCCGATCTAGAGCACTATGTGAGGTACCCAAGCCAGGTGCTGTACCCTGAACCTATTCAGCTTTTGAAAGGCTAAAAAGTCCTGAGTCACCTATGAGGGTACGATATACCAAGGTAAGAAAGAACTCAGATGGAAGAAAATGAGATAATGAAGGTTCTTGGGAAACACCATGGAAAGGGTGAAGCCACATGGGAGCCCTGATGGACATAAGAAGACTTATCCTGTTTGTTTGCTTGCTTGATGGAATTTTGAGGGCAAAATTCTCATAAGAGGGGAAGGATGTTACAACCCCAAATTTTGGGTTTCTTTGGTGAGAAAGGTAATTTCTCATATTAAAAATATTGGAACAAATAATGATATAATTTGTTGTGAATAATTGGATTTCGTTTACAATAGACTTGATGTTTGTGTTGTGGGCTTTATTGGCTGTTGGGCCCATTAACAAAGAAATTCAATTAATAAATGAATATTTGAGTTTTGAGGAAAGAAAGGTGTGGAAACCTCTAGAAGGAAAAAGAACTTAATCCAAAGGTGTATTTCGTGTCACATGGTTCCCTTGGATTCCAAAGAGTCCAAAGTTGCAAAGAAAATGCAATAAGAAAAGAAAAGGTCAATTAAGTATTTCTTTATTAAGAAAGAAATTGAAAATAATGGTAAAATGTGGAAAACAAGTGAAAAGTGGTATAATTGAGTTATCCTTGGTGGAATTTCGTATCCCAAGGATTCCTAATGATAAAAAGGAATACTAATGAGGAAAATAAAAGAGAAATCTTCAAAAAGAGATATTTTAATAAAGAAAAAGCAAGATAATGAGAAAAAGGATGAAAGATAAAGAAAGAGGCTAAGGTATATCCCCAATATGGGATTTCGAGCCATTAAGGTTCCTTGAGGTTCAAGGAACTCAGAATAATAATTTAATAGCAAGGGAAAGAGAAAATATGTGAGATGTATATATAATTAAGTGATATCTTGCACCTAACAAAAAGGCACGTTTTACTTAAGATAATGAGCCCCATTTTGATAGAGAGGTAGATAAAGTTATTATAAACTTTCCCTCAAAATTTGGGATTAATTGGACACTCGGTTTGGGCGTTATGACTTTTACAAATTTCCCTAAAGTGTTGTAATTATAACAAATGTCACACATTTATCAATTTAAAAGGAAATTGCTTGGGATGACAGCAGCCATCGGATCAAGATCTGATGCCAGCTGTGCGTCTCCTTCCTCGATTCTAAGAAGGAAAGTGCCGCAAGAGCAGAGGGACTTTTCCCTCGATTTTTCCTCGGAAATATGACCATATGCAAACATGGAAAGATGTTGGTTGGCTTCGTGAGGTGATTCCGCACCCAACCCACCTAGGTTTTGGGTGGTTTTGTTCATTCTAGAAGTTTTGCCCAAATTGGCCAAGAGTCAGGGGCAGCGGTGAGATTGGGAACCCTAAAGAGAGCCATATATCCTATAAATAGAACCCCCTTCAACTCGAGCAGACCCTCGCGAGCTTGACCGGCCCCTTTCCTAATTCTCTGGTGCCCCAGGTCGGCAAGATCTAGAAGCTCCAGAGAGCTTCAAACTGTGGCGCTGCCGCAGTGCGTTCCTTTGGATCGAGCGAGGTCAAGTAGCAGATGCTGTTGGATCAGGGTCATCTGTTAATGGAGGAGGGCGGTCGACGATCGATATTGTCCAACGCGCTAGAAGACCCTCAGTGGGCGCAAGTCACATAGTTCGTCCAATCGCGCTCGGTCAAAGGCGACCGCAGATCCAATGAACCAGACTTTTCTGAAAAATAAAGGGTTAGTCGCCTCTCTGAACTATATTCAAGAAAAAGATTGAAACTTGTATAAATCGTTAAAAATAGATCCTTTTGCCGAAAAATGCAAGTAGGTAGTGCTTTTTAACCAGAAAAATGCGTAGAACAGGATAAAAATGATAGTAGAGCCTGTTTGTGAATGTTCTTCAAGAATTATAGGGTTATTCATGTTTTAATGCATTAAATAATGGAAAAACCCTAGGAAGAGATAAAATCAATCATGATGGATATTGATTTTGGTTTTTGATCAAAATAAACCTGTTTAGAGTAAAGGAAAATGTAAAAATATAAAAGGGTGATTAATATGTTGCTTGTAGGGTTTTTGTGATCATGTACATGGTTTAATGGGATAAAAACCCTAATTTGGGAAAACATGAGTTTTAGTGATTATAAGTTGAAAATTTCTAGTATACAACTGAAATATAATGATTCTTGAACATAAGTTGGATTAAAGAATCCTTATTGAAGATAATGAAGAATTAGGGTTAAGTTCATGACACTTAATTGATGAAAGTGAGTAATTGCAACCTATTGGATATGAAAAGTGTTAAATGATGGTTAAGCTCCTAATTATGGGTAAATACCCTTAATATAGTAATCATGGTTTTTTTTGAATGAATCAAGATGGAATTAATGATAAATAGAGTTCACATGTGGATTCAATCATAATGAATTATGAATTGATGATAAATGCTTATAATGAGTTTGCCATGGATTAAAAGGATTAAAATAGTAGCTTTAATGAAAAGAGGCTTGATGGACTTAATTGATAGATAATAGTGTTGTTAATCTGAAAATAAGATTAAATATTGTTAAAAGATAACCTTAACATCTTTTGTGATGAATAGATGAATAATTGGGGTTTTCGTGGTCCAAACCTGATCTTAAGGACCTTAATGGAAAATAAGACAAGATAATTAGGGATTGATGGATATTTGATAAAAGTAAGGTAAAAGTAATAAAAAGGAAGTGAAACCCTAATTATACTCAAAACCCTAAAAAGGGCTAGTAACCCTAGGGCACGATTAGGCCTATTAGTTTTCTATACCATGAACCATGATAGAAAATATTGGATGAATATTTTAGGATTTAATTGTGCCTGCTTGATTTACTCTAGATTACTTGATTGTTTGGATTAACTCTGCACTCAAGATAGCTTAACAGGTATGTGGTTAATTATGGATAACCGCCTTAGTTTCCCGAGGATTTATCGGATGGTTAATCGCATTGAATGCAAATTATCTGTTGGATGTTCATATTTGCAAATCATAAAGTCACTATGATTATCACATTAAAAATAGAAGTATGTATTCTCGCACCTACATGCCACCCTGATGGATGATGCCAAAGGTCAGGCCCAGATGGGTAGACCAATGGACACCTTGAGTGGTGACCCCAGGCACCAAGAAGGTGGCCTATGATATTGCATGACTAGTGGGCACCATGGGTGGTGACCCCCAGGCACCAAGCTCGAGATTGAGAAGGTGGCCTTAAGTCATTGGCATAGGGCACCCTAAGGTGGGTATGCCAGGGTTAGGGCAAAAGTGGTGGACGGTGTCATACTGAAAAGTGTAAATTGGCTTGTTAATTAATTTGATTGTGATTATTAAATTATTATTCATATTTGCAAGATTTTGGTTGTTCCCACATATCATTATATTTCGATATACTGACCGACGTTTTGTTTGTCGGCGTTTTAGGAACAACAAATGAA
Source organism: Alisma plantago-aquatica (assembly GCA_963693085.1). Lineage (NCBI taxonomy): Eukaryota > Viridiplantae > Streptophyta > Magnoliopsida > Alismatales > Alismataceae > Alisma > Alisma plantago-aquatica. The sequence continues at coordinate 24,799,452 of OY856412.1, read as the reverse complement.
AGAACAAACAGTAAAGTGACACATTGCGGAAAAAGAAATAAAGTGCAAGGAGGATTAGATAGAATAAGTCAAGACCTGGATAGATAGATTTCCAAGGTTTTCAAAGGTAAGTAAAGTTTTAATTTTATACCAAATTCCAATTAGTTAGTAAAATTTCATAATTGTTATTGATTATTTGTCGAACCTTTGATCCTGTTAATTGGATAACGACACCGACCTTTCGTTCTCCCTTAATTGGGGGTTACCGGGAGGCGGTGTCATTACAAAAAGTGTGCATTTAGTTAAGTTACGTTCTTTCATTCTTGTCATTTATTATGATTATGAGAATCTATTACAACTATGACATAAAATCTTTTTTTTAAACTATTGCATCTCTTTTTTAATAATTTGATATATTTATGACAGAAAATGATGTTACGAAGAACCATATTAAAGCACATGTTTGTGAAAAATCCTTAGCTTCGGAGACCATAGGGACTTGAAAATTCCTTTTCAAGGTATTTAAACGATATGTTTGTGGTATGTTTTTTTTCCTTTCTATCAAGCATGTTTCCCCTTTTTTAGTTTCAAAGATAAAAGTATGTTTATTGGTGGTGACCTCTTACATAGCATAAGACTTTGGTAAATTCATTCCCACTTAACAAGATGGTATCCACTTAGTCAAATGTATAAAAAAATCAGTTTTTTGAGTAAAGACAATGACAAAATCCATGTTGTACATTAATTTCTTCCCTCAAATCCATAATTTTCCCTTCTGGGTAATAGAATCGATCTACATATATGACCACCTTTATGGCACATAGGGATGATATTTGTTCCTTCACTCGTTATTTATATGTTGGCTATTTTCAAGATTAGATGTGGTCATTCATTCTTATTTGTAATCAAATAAACATATTTCTCATATATTTACCCATTGGCCAACTAACTAGGCTATATATCCATTATACACAGATATGATTCCGACCACAACTTGCACCTGATTTACCACATTCACTTTTTATATCCATTTCAATTTTTTATATCATTTCAAGTTTATTTCAATAAGTATGAAAGATTATATCCAATTTTCATTGGTCAAGTTAATTATCTGAGTACCCATCCTATAACGAAGTAGTTTAGATTTTGGATTGCGTGCATGTTTTAAAATCCATTTCACATATCCATTTTTTATTGTCAATTTTTAGATTGATTAATATAATACTTCGTTAATCAACGGTTAGATAAATTTAGAGTTGTTTCCCATTAAATTTTGATTGCCCACTTAGATTGGATGGATATACATCCAACATAAACCATGCTGATTTTAAATTGGTTCAAGTTTTCTAGTATCAGTTTGTTTATCCATTTTATGATTTTTAATATAAAATTTAATTAATCATAGTTTAATAATTATAAGAGCACCTGTCTACTTATTTATTGGTTGTATTAATATATGTTCCATATATAGTTGCTGCTGATTTTAGATTTCATTGGAAGTTCTCAAAATCAATTTGCAAATTTATAATCCATTTTTTCGCATTGTAAATTTGAAAAATATCATATTTACTTCATTAATGGTTTAGTATGTATTGCATCGTTATTGATTTTTCCATAAATATTAAATCCTACAGATGGCTTACTAAGTTTAAGGAGAATCATGGCAATGATACAAAGTATATGTAACATCCTTAAAACTTAGTACTCAATAAACTAATTAGAATTAGGTGTTCAATGAAATTGTTGAAGAGCAAAATCTACTATTGATTCTTAAGAAAAATATGCAAACATAATAACCCGTCATTTTACATAAACTGTTAAGAGCTATACAAAAGTAAAAAAAAGGTGTCATATTCTCTTTATTCCTTTATTTGGTGGATAACTGACAATTATCATTTTGAAGAAAAAACCTAAATATCAAAATTTGGTCACTGAGAACAAGATCTATGTTAAAGAACAATTCATCCCTCCTTAATATTACTTAACTACCACTCAGAATATTTTCTCATAGTAATCATTAAATGAAAACAGAACCATCATTAACTAAATAAATAACATCTCGTTCATTAAATTATTTGATATAATAGATGTTAATAAACATATCAATTTTGTCATACAAACATAAGATGGATAAAAAAAGATCTTATATTAACTAAATAAATGCACATACAATAATAGTATACAAATTAGAGTAACTAATGATTAATTGGTTGTGAAAATGGAAACCACAAGAAATGAATAATTCATAGACTATTAATTTTGTTGTTGAAACATAAGATCATTTGGAATTTATTTGACCCCTCAGATAAATACGAAGGAAAAAACCTAAAATAATAAAATATATCCTTAATATAAGAAATAAAAAATACTCCACATTAAAAAAACTCTATCCAGATTAGTGAAAATAAGACGACCAAAAAGGAACTTTAGAAAAAGTTATTAGTAGGTTGCTAGATCATTTGGAAATATAACAACTGGTTTGTGTTTGATAAATTAAAGGCACTTCTTATGCAATATCTCAAACATACAGAAGCACTCACAACAAGAATGAAGAACATAATGCAAACTATTATGATGAGTGAAGCATAAACTAAAAACCATTGATTTCTGTGGATACCACCAGATGAAGATTGGATGAAATTGAATGTTGATGTGAATATTTAGCAGAGATCCACAAAAATGGCCATGGTAAGAAGGAAAACTAATGGAGAATGATAGGTGGTGAAGAGGGAAACTAAATGTAAGGTCCGTTCTTGAAGCTAAGACAGGGATTGCTCAATTAGGAATGGTCATGGCAGGGAGGAGAGAATGTCAAGAAAATTTAATTTTAAATCTAATTGAAGTAGTGCAGTCTTGGTTGAACTTATGCCAAATGATGATGAATTTCACATACAAGCTTCATGAAGGACAAGAGTTAAATATCTTCTCTCATTAGAATAGGATGTTTCTATGAAATTCATAAGTAGGCTGCAAAACACCTATGTGCATAACCTTGCTAAATTGCACCACTATAAGCAACTGTGGGACTATTATTGTAGTCACTTAAGTGATTTGTACCAAATGTAGCTGTTAGGGTAGTAGACACCCTTTTGTCCCACTTTTACTTTTAATATTAGGCATAATAGTTGTCATTGATCTGCTTGCATGAGCAGATCAAGATAAATATAATATATTCTAACTTCCCAATAAAAAAAATAAATTGAATATTCCATCCCTATTTCTCCTTATCACCCACTTCTTATTAAGATTTCCCCATTGGGACCACGAAACATGTCCTCTAGATTTTTTTTACCTAAATTTCCACTAAACCTGGTGTAATCTAACGACCATTCCCTTTTATCCATAAAATGATAATCTCACCTTATGAAGCTAAAGAAGGTGATGCCATTATTTCATCTTTTTCCCTTATTATATCATAATCCATTTTACATAGTCCCAAAATCCTTTCATCATGATAAATATATTAATCCTTTCATCATGATAAATATATTATATCATAATCCATTTTACATTATAGGATTTCACCATCCCTAAGTCTTTAACCATTTTGCCCATACCAAACACCTAAATTTTGTCTTTAGTGATCAACCACATCATGTTGGACCCTAAATTCTATGTACAACCTTAGAAAATCTTTCTTGGGTCATCAGAAACTTACAACAACAACTACAAACCGTTCAATATATCTAATATGTAATCTATGATCCCCACCTAACCTTATTCCCCTCCATCAATGAGAAGTGAAGTTTAGAACCATCAAAGTCATTGTTCATTACCATGATCATCTCCTTATCAGATAAAATCACTTTGGATGCTGCCATTTAGCACTTTATATCCTTGAATGTTTTCTGTCTAAAAGGGAAAAGGGTCTTTGCACTATGACCATTAATACTAGTATTTAAGTCTCTTATTCTTTATTTTAAGATTAAAAAGCCATATAATAGGATATTAACCCATTTTGATATAAATGACATAATGCTATTTGAAGAGATTATTTGTTCTTATGATTTTTGATTTTTTTACTATATCTCATCGTGAACATAGTTAGATTTAATCATCGTCACTTAATTAAATATCATGTAAACAAGTTGTATGGTTTTCCTCCTCATTTATTTCATTTTGTGCCTTCGGGCCTCATGATCCAAAATACATTATTTGTAGGGCATAGAGGTGCAACCGTGAGCTTAGATGCATCAATTATTTTGAGAGCCTCTAAGGGACTTATGATCTCAAGTTGATCATTCACGTTGAGGTTTTGCGATCCTCATATGAACTATCCTGCAAAACGATGGATACATTATAATCAACCTTCGAATAATGAAAAGTATTCAATGTAGACATGAATTATTTGTTAAATATTTTCATGTATTACTTATTGCCTAGTTTTGTTTTTGGAAATAGGTAAATATATTGCCAAAAGAAGAGGTATAGTCAGGCTATACAGTACAAGAACTACAAAAGTATACACGGGCTGACTCTACAAAAGGCCCCAGTGTAAACGGGCTAAAGGGCTAACCCCTTTGTTAAGGCCTTTCTTGGCCTATAACACCGCCCCTATATCTCTAGCTAAAAAATGGAAAATGTCAAGGTATGTTGATCTTTTGTGCAGCACCGAGTTCCTAACTTTCCAAACATTAAAGCAGATGCAAGTGAAGCAAAGACCACTAAAAGCCAGCTCCCTTTCATTCCCACACTTCATCTTTATCTGCTCCATGGTATCCCTTAGAGATTCGGACCTGAACGTGCCCATCCATTTTTGAGCCACATCAAAGACCACACATATTTTACTTTGTTGCAATCATGAAAAAGGTGGTCATGGTTTTCATCTTCTAAGCAGAAACAACATCTCCCATTGGTGTTGATGCCCCATTTAGCCATTCTGTCTTTTGTGAGGAGTTTACCAAGGATGGCTTTGAAGCAAGTCACACTCCATTTAGGGATATGCCCTTTGCCCCACAACAATTTATGCCAAGAAACCTGCTCACCTGTATCTCTGTGGATCTATGGTTTCTATTTTCCATTGAACCTGTAGAGACCACTGCTATCCATAGAGTACATATGACCATTCTGACGCCATGAGGAGTATAAAGCATCCCATATCCTAGAAGAGCCAGTGCTAGGCTGAGGGGTTCACCCATAACGCCTTCTCATCCATCTTACCTAGATACCCTCTCCCTCCATGAGGAATCTGTCCAACCCACGCTGGTTGCTGGCCCTGATGATGTCTTCCACCTTGCTCAGGTTCAAGCCGCCCTGCTTATACCTTTTAACAATCGTGTCCCAAGCTACATTATGCAATTTACCTCCCCATATGAAGTTCGTTATCAGCCTTGTGATCCTATCAGCTGTAGGATTAGGAAGCATGCACATGTTTCTCCAGAACCATACCATCATTTGAATCACTGATCGGGTCAGCATAATTCTACCCGCCATAGACATATGGATACCCGTCCAGAACCGTACCATCATTATTGCCTAGTATTACTTGGTTTTCTATAACATACTAAACACATTTTATTCATACGTGGTTTTATTATGTTGCATGGATAGGATCACAATGTCTAAAAGAGAGGATAATCAACAAACTTATACAAAAGTGTTGACATCTCAAGGAAAATTTAAGAGTGATCCTTGGTGGGAGCCAAACAAATTTTGATAATATATTCATATTTCATTTTAATTTATTAATAGATTTTATTTTGGTTGTAGATTTTGTGTCACTCACTAAAAAATTGGTATGTAACCACTACAATAAATCTAGATTGATTGTCTCCTTAGCTTCTATATATATACCAATGCTAGCATAATAGAGAATAGACACATCATGAGGTTAGTACCATCATGGAGATCCAATGGAACCTAAACTTCTAAGAAAGGGGATAACTTCAATTCTATGGGATTCCATCATTAAATTTAAACAAAAATACATAAAGTAGGCTATCAAGGTAGTAGATCATGTGGTAAATGAACATGCTCACCAATGACGGGACCCATAATTCGATCGAATCCTCATCTTCATGCTTCATAATGAAAATGGTCATGTCAGTAGGAAGGCCCAATGTGTGTGTTTGAATGCCCCATTGATGTGCGGGTAGTGAAGGGGAGCAGGATCATCAAAATGGTCATGTATGTCCTATAACTCTACACAATATTTGAGATATTTGGGCTTGATAAGGTCTTATAATTCATTTACATTCGGGTAAGAGAAAAAAGTACAAGGGTCACATCATGAATCACTATGAAAAAGTTAAGATTGTTTTGCATTATCAACAAAAGGATGTCTGAACTTTGATTTCATATAACCATAAAAGGTTACTTATTTTGTAGGTGAATGTTTGAATGTATAACTTGTTAACTTGGCTATGAGTATGGAGAAAACAACATGGAATTTTAGTTCACTAGTTTAAAATTTATTTTGGGTTTCCTTATAATATTTTCATGTGTAATATTGTAACATGGCCAAATTTCTAGATAAATAAATATAAAAAAATATTTGACTATTATATTAGAGATGTCACCAGAGATAAAATTTTGAACACAAATTATATCAAAACATTCATAATCTTGATTTTATAATTAGTCATACACCTTCACTCAAAGAATGTAATCTCAGGATGCTACGTTTAGTAGAGGAGGAATTCATGGCTACAACCATGGTAATGGCAGCCAAGGTTTGGGAAGATCATCGACAAACGATGGAGGATTTGGTGAAGAAATCATGGTCTACGAGATTGAGAAAAACCAGCTAGAAAACCAGGAAGATGGAAACAAAGTAGTGAAATCAGTAAAGATGTCATGATGGCATCATTCAATGACAAATGGGTTTAAACCATCTTATAAGGAAGAAACAAAAAAAAATCTATAGGCATCCTTACTTACTTGAATCCCATGTCACTGGACGTGCTCAAGGATACATACATCAACATTGATTTAATAGGTGTTCTTTGTTCTTCTTCGTTAAGAATGACATCATCTAGACACTCCTTGAACCCTAGAAACATGTGGTCATTGTGAAAGCAATTGGAATCAACTTGGGACTCTAGGCCCTAGTAAATAAAATCTACATCCTCTAGAAACCTTTAGAGTAGTTTAGGGTCATAGGTCTTAAACATGGCTACTCTATTATCCAATTTTCCAACCATTATAACTATCTAACCATCATGATTGGCGGACCCCAGACGATCTTTGGGAATAATATATCTATCCAATATTGGACCCCCTCCTTTAGGCCATCCGAGCCAATCCCATGAAGGCTTGTGGTTTGGGTTCAAGTTCCAAAAATGTTGTCTTCCTTTATCAAACACAGCTACTATGGAATATTGGTGAGATGATAGGCAAGATGATGAAGATCGACATGAACACATCACAAGGCAATCGAAGCAAATTTTTTAGAATCACTATTGATATAGAGACCTATCAAGGAATTGTTCTTACCCTAATCCCAATCCCACTGCTCGAGTAGACATTGTTAAGGGTTTTAGAGTGCCCATCTCTAAGTGACCCAAAAATCACACACACATTTTATGCAAAATGAAATAACATTTCATTTTTTTGAATAAGAACTAAGTATTTTATTACATCAAGGGCCCGAAGGAAACAATAAAATAAAAAATTACAATGTGGTATAACTACAAACTAGATTCTATATCCCATTTACATGTAATCCCATGTGTCAAGCATTCTTTATTTTAGAAGATTTTGGGAAGAGTATGGTAGATAGAATGTATCAAGTCTTCATGCCTAAAATTAGGTAAATCAAGATGCAATCAATGCAAATACATCAATAAGCATTCAAGAGTGCACTTTTGACAAATTGAAAACATTTTTATCAAAATATTATACTTGGCAGGACTATAAAAAAGTATTAAATGCAATATTCAAACTCATCTTTATTTCAAGCAATTTGTTTTTTATTATGAATTTACCCATTATGTTGAACAACATGCATGAATATACATATGGATCCTTCACCCCAATGAGATGGGGGAGGTCACCATGTTGTACAAGTTCCACCCTTCGATACGAGGAGGTTGTTTGTACCCAATATAATTCTCACTATTATACGATGTCATAAGGGGTGTTATCATTTATTTTCAAGCATTATTAAGAATATATACATATATATATACAAATTAAAAGACTACTCAGTGGGGAACGTTGTAGCTCAAACAAATACATAGCTAAGTTTTTCAACAATAGTACATACAAGGTAATCATTCAATATCACTAGTCTGTTCAATGAGGAATTAGTATAAAAGTGTACCTCTTTTGGATTCTAGAGTATTATCAATATCTAAATCAACAAGTTTAATGATTAGTTGATCCTGATGCATAATGAGAACAAACATGTATGAATATATATGGTTCATTGATCTAATGACCTACTAGGGCATATATTCATGTATTATTATGCTCATTTCATTTACTACCCTATAATCATTAAGAGTATTGAACTTGGATTATATGATTGAGATCATGGACTTATATTTCGAATCAAGGTTTTATTTTATGTACAAAATATCCAAGACTAAGGAAATTAAACCATTTAGTCATTTTCATGTACAAGCATGCCAATGGTAGATTGGATAATGATCTAATATTCATAGTAATGTATTCTAGTCATCAACATAAGATCAGAGTCTAACACAGTCATGATGTACACATTTATCAAGACAAATTAATGTTTTGGCAAGATTAGGGTTTCAAATAATAGAAGAAAACCCCAATTAACATAATAAGAGAGATAAATTACGAAAGTAAACTTTGTGATTATATCACAAAACCCTAGCATATATATAACCAACGGGTTTGGATAGATCCAAGGAAAGTTTGGGAGAAGAATTCAGTGGTAGATAAGAAAAGGAAAGAGGGAAATTATGATCCAAAATAGGAGAAGGAACAACTACTACATCGCAAATATCCCCCTTTTAGATTGAAGGAGGAAGACAACCATGGATCACACAATCTGATGCCAAAGGTGTCAATAAAAGTTGAATAGGAAATCCTTGTGTAGCAAGCACCTGATGCGTGATTTTTGGAAAACTAGTAATTAACTGTATGACGGATGTAAGTCGAGAAATATTAGGGAAAATCAAAATAACAATGCATTTTATTTGGATAACTTATGTCTTTCTTTCCTAACTTTATTTGAGGGCTCAAACACAGTTTAAATATTACCAAATTTAGTGCCTAGAATAAATTTTACATGTATAATCTAATTTTGCCATCAAGTTATACTTCTGGAGTTATTTAATATTTTATGATATCTTTGGCATTAAGTTATATTTTCTTTCCTAAATGAAATCATGATAGGTAAGATTGTCCAATTATTTTGTAAATTCATACATAGATGGTAACGTATGATTTTGGTTTTTCTTTTCACTTTTTAAGCACTACAACAAAAATGCCCATTAGTGGCCTTTTAGAAATGCCACTGAAAAAAAATAAATGCCACCGAACATGTTTAGTGGCATTTGTTGACACTTAAAAAATGCCTCGAGTACCAATGCCACTAAACATATAGTGGCATAAGTTGTAAATGCCACTAAACATTTGGCTTTAGTTCCTTCCAATAAATGACAAATAAAGGCCACTAAAACATCATTTGACATTTATAAAAAAACCACTATCCATCAATTGGCTTTTATATAAAGGCCATTATTTTGTATAATGTTGTTGTATGAAACAGTTCAGATTGAGTGTAATGGCGTATAAAAAAAGCCACTAATGACATACTAGTTCTGTATTACTATATTTTCATAGTTTTTAGTCATTAAATTTTTAGTTCATTATCAGGTTTTCTAATTGAATGCCAATTGTAGCTGAACTCAGATTTCCAAAAGTATGAATATTTTTTATTTATAATGAAATGACAATTACATGGGGAGGACATTCTACCTTGCCCCTTAGATTGAATACAACACCAATGATATACTTTCATATAACATTTTTCTATTCAATACAATAACTTCTACATCAGTGGATATGTCTCTTCCCTGATATGACTATCTACTTTTAAGCATGTCGAGTTTAGAGCTCCTTCAGGAAATAGATTCAACAACCCATTCAACAAGCACCTTCTCAGATGGTGCTTCTTGACTTGATTTCTTGACTTGATTGTTTGCCAAAACTGTTGAGAATCTTGGATTTTTGGCATTCAAAGATGAAGACAGTTGAATCATTTTCTGCAGCTCATCTGGACTCAACAACAAATGGTCTTTGAAATTCAATGCAACTCGAACTTCACAAAAATGTACATGTATACATGTCCCTTTCTAGCATCCAGATAGAACTGTAATACAAAGGTGTAAAGATCAGCCTCCAATTCCAATAAGAATATAAACAATTAGTACTCGAGGCCTCAAATAGGAAGATGAACTTACCCAGGAAACTCATACAACAAAAAAGAAGATTCAAATTATATGGAATAGCAATATTTCTTAACATAGTAATTGTCATTGTGGATTATGGATCCAGGATTCTAGTAAAGACAGAATGAGAGGTAAAAGTCCAGAGTGAATTTAATTTAACCCTCTCAGGCTAGACCTAAGTCCACAACAAATTTCCCAAGTTGATAAGACATTCAACTCTAACATATCCATAACAACCAGTGATAGAAGCAAAAATTCTTAATTCTAATAGCATTGCCTGCACATAAAATGTGGGTAGACATCCATCGCCTCATATGTGTGCTTGTCATCCACATCACCATCCTACTAAGTACCTGCACCAAGTTTACATCAATAGTGCAACAGAAGAAAAAAAACTCAGAGGTGCCTTCTTCTCAGTAGCCTATCATTAGAAAAAAAAATAGATGCAACCTGAAACAGATATTTTACTTGTATTCAGGGTATTGTCAATAGATCAACTACTTCTACTAAGTTGGGTTATTGTCCAACTTTTTTAGTGTGTCTATATTGAAGAGAGATAGAGAGAGAGATAGAGATAGAGAAATGTTGGGAAGCAAATCACCTCATGATCTTCGACCACTCCACAACAAGCTTGAAATAAAGATGTCTCATTTAGAATTTTTCATTATAGTGGTGGCAATTAAAAACTTAACCATGTTAACTCTTCAAATTCTTCAACCTCTATTGATGTAATGATCCCTTCATTGTTGAATCAAGAGGATCAACAAGGAGAGAGCACAAGGGTCAAATAAAAATATAATTAATGTACATTTAAAGTTACACAGAGCTGATGTGACAACATAGTTGTGGCAGCATCTGAGTGAGCAAATGTTGTGGCAGGAGCAGGATTTTTCAGATCATTAGCAAGAACATATTTAGCTTGAAGCACATAAAATACAAATTTACAATCAAATTGAACATTTATGTCAAAATCCAATATGTATATTCTGGTTGGTTCTTAGGAGATTAATATCAGTTGGATCTGCAATAAAAAAATCTCAAGAAGCAAGCGTTTTTTCACCAGAATAACAAGTGATTTGGATATCTAAGACATATTAAACTCAAATATGAGACTAATCACATACTATCAACATATTCATAGAATGATGTAACCTACCATTTTCAAATCAATGCATGCACACATGTATATTAGTTTTTAGGATATCAATATGGTTTTCAAGAACTAAAATCATGATTTCTAGTTATCAGGAATATACTTTCTCATGAAATAAAATTTATGATACAAAGTTTGACTGCTCTCCATGCTATGAAGGATGACATTCCAATTGTCTTTGTTTAGAAGAATTCCTATTCATACAATGAGACATACATATGTTGGCACATGTGAGAGAGAAAATGGAGATTTTTTATGAAGTTGGTGCAAGGAAATATTCAATATGCACATGTGAGAGACAAAATCGAGATATATAATGGAGGTGGCACTAAGGAATATGCAATATATATCTAGAATAGAGAAGACCGACAAGCACATAGATATAAGAGAAGTTTATGCAATTGACCCTTGTACAGAAGCTGCAACACACCATTAAACCTCATGGATAATATGATAGCCCATTCTTTATATCATAACAACAAATATCTAGGATATACCTAAACATGAAGAAGTCAAACCATGGCTCTTAATGTATCCACATCAACAATTCTTGTACTAATTTATTTTCTAGAGATCTTCTGGGAGCTATTCCTATTATATCAAACTGAGAACCTATAACATCACCCCTCTTGGATGATTCACCATGTTTGCTCCTTGAATATATCAAATAGGGTATCATGGTGATAACAGTGAGAAAAGCTTTCACACAACATATTAGCCTCTGAAACAAGTGCAGTAGTCCGGATGGAAATACAAACCTCACTTGTAACACATACAAGACCTCATCCATAGAGAAGAACCTTCTTATCATGATCGAACATGACTTAAATATAAAGATAGCTATAGGGAAGGCTACTAACCTCCTCAAGAAATGTAGGAGATGAAGCTATTATGGAAATAGTATCTACCTCAACAGGATGGTCCAAACCAATCATGGGAAATAGATACACAAGCTCTATCGCAAGTCTTACTCACCAAGTGTGATAACCAAAATCAACAGTCAGTGTAGAGGAAGAATCCTTGCCATGGATAAGGAGATCAATGTCTTGAATTCACTTTTCTTCAATATTCTGTTCTAGCATGTCAAAAGGGAAGGTAATAAATTTGGCCATGATCTAGATGTTGCTGCTAATTTGAAAAATGTAACCCAATCTCTCAATGTTGATCCAGCTATTGTATTTCAGTCAACTATATGTGACATGATATTTACTGCTGTTTTATGAAAATCTTTTATTCGTGGCTTTTGATTTGACAGTGTACATTTGTCAAAAGCATACTGAAATCTAGAATATTTTTTCTGTGATAGTATGATTATATTAATATCAATGACAATGGCTCTTCATTATCATAAACCTATCAAACGATCCTAAGATTTAGAGAGACCCTGGAATTACCAAATTAGAACTAGATGACTATAATATGTTTCTTTTTTCAAAGAAAATAACAGAAATAAAAAACGTTGGTCTCATGCATCAATTCAGCTATACAATATACAAATGCATACTCCAGACATCCTAGAAACTTTATTGTCAGGAGATGTTAGACATATAATATTTCAATATAAAGTCAATGATGAAACACTTTATCAAGATTGTAGGTGTCCTCATGTCAAACTTGATATATGACATTTAATGACAGATAAGGACATAGCATAGGTGGAGGGACTATAAAAAATGAAAGTAACTATGCACAGTAGTTAGTACATGCAACTAGCCAACAATAGATAAGTCAATATGAGAACAACCAGGAAAAAAGACAGAATCAACAACAACATAAAGATAGAATTAGAGAATTGATTTTGTTGACATAGATATAATGTAACAATATCAAAATAATTGAGGTATCAAAATACTAAATGAGTCAAATCGAAAGATTAAGGTATGTGCATAATCATCTACCTTGGTCATGAATGAGTCATTTGCCGATGCCGCCTGATTAAGGATCATAGGTATGCATGGATATGTTGTGTAGAATAGGAAGCAAAAAAGACATTCACATTTAGCAGTCTGATTGTATTGAAGCAGACTCCATGTACCCGTCCCTCAAGGCATGCCTCTTGTAACTCTATTTAAAAAACAACAAATGCATAGATGATCCATCACAAATGCAAATATTGCTCATATGTAAATCTCACAAACACAATGCTCAAACATTGCTCATATCTAAAAACCACAAACCATTCATAGTGAATGTATTGTCCATAATACTAAGATTCTCCATAACAAAATCAAAAACAGGTCAAAACAAAATAGGATTGTCATTTGTCAACATTGTCTACGACAATGGACATGAAACAACATTATTTGGATCGTCATGTACTAATAAAAAATTGGATTAAATAAAAACAACTATATATGTCATCTCTCTAGACAGTATCCAAGAATGTATTTATGTTTAAACTTTATGTCCTGCAACAAATGGAAATGACTTTAGATACTACTTTTGTTTTCAATTATGTAATATTATAAGCAATACTTTATGCTCACCTTGGCAATATATGTGTTTTTGGCCATGCTATGACGTTGCCAAGAACATCATCAATAGATTGATATTGATCATAAGGTCTCACTAGAGGATCATTGTCCAACAAAGAAACCTCTACAAAAACACCAACAAATGATGAGCCTAAAATTGCACCTCTCACCCTTTTCATGGGGTCAACCTCAGATACTCGACCGAATGCAATTCTAGCATCTGGATCTGTGAAACTCAGTAGATATACATCCTAGAAACAAAATATAGTTTACATAAAAAATTTATATAAACATAAAATGAAGTGCAATTTACACAAATACAAACATACTTGTCCCTTCTTATATGATGAATGTCTTATATGGAGTGGAGTTTGCATTGATATGTTTGTCTGCACAATTATTTTACTTTTGTCGTAAGTCCATAAAAGTCAACATGGAAGATAATTGATACCACACACCTTGTATAAAATGTATTCATATTTGGACAGTGCCAACATGCTGTGCTTTACTATTTCCTGCTCTAGTTAAGGCAAGTAACTCCTCTAATTTTTGGTTGAATTCATCCTTTTGTCCTTGAAGTTTTGCATCAAATTCCAACTGTTGTTCTTCAAGCTTATCTTGGAAATGCTTCCTTTATGCTTCTTCATCTTCTCGAGATTTACAGTTTTTGCCCCAGATATCAGAAGGTGATGGTCCAAGTCCATAACCATGAACATATCCTGGTTTCTCTTCTCCCATAACATGCCTATAAATTTCATCTGAAGTAACATCAGGTTATTTTCTTCACAGCTTTTCTCCTACCCCAGAAAATTTTTCCTACATACAACAAATCATAGGAGATGAATTTTATACCAAATATATACCTCTTTGCAATTAGTATATGTAACATAATACTGTAGGATAGGATGTGTTGTACCAAAATTTTGGCGGATTCAACATCAACTATGCTCTCATCTTTTTTATGATGAGTTTTCTCAAAAAAACATTATGAGATCCACTTCTCTGCCTGTTTCCTTGTCCATCCTTATCATTCAAACAAGGTTATTGTAAATATCAAATAAACGGATGTCATCAAATTGTCTATATGGATCACAAAAATTACTTTTTTTTGGTGAAGTCAGGGAGTTTATTATTCATCCTGCATCCCTCAAGAAAGCTAACTCATTGGAGTTCATACAATTTAAACTAGAATGCTCGATAGTAAACCTGGTAGTACTACTACCATTATACATTTCTGAGCTAATGATAGTCACTAGCTCCTTTGCTCCTTTGGGATGTTTCTATAGGTTAAGATTCCATCCTGAGTTTTTGGGTGGCATTTAGCCAGGGTATCTGTATCCTTGTTACCTCCTCTACGAGTGTGAGTGACCTTCCATTCGTTTTTCATTTTCCTTCTAATCTCAGCAGTCCATGGCACCAGCCTCAAGTACTCAGCAGGTTGCTTTCCAATTGCTTTCCTTGCTTCAGAAGAATCTGTTTCAATAATAGCATAATCTACTTTTAGCTCCTCAGCTATACTAGCTGCAAATTCGATAGCTTAGACCTATGCCAATAGATCATTGTATGTAGAGATCCTTTTGCTCCAACCTCCTCCCCATTGTCCCATGTTGTTCTTGCAAACCACCGCAATACAAGCTTTTCCATTTTTAAAAGCTGCATCTATGTTGAATTTCAACTCATTGGATAAAGGTGGACACCAGCAGGCATCCGTGCACTTAGGCACCTTAAGGCTATTAAAATCTTCCCGCGCCTCCCCATTGAATAAGGCCTCCGATCAAATTTGGTTCACCTGACAACCCAGTGGCATTGTTATCTTCTCTAACACTTCTTTATTCCTATATCTCCAAATGTGGTGACTGCCCATGATTATCATGTTGGCCACCCTGGCTACCTGTGTCAAGCTCCATTCCAGCCATTTCCAAAGGTTCTACTCTCCAAAGAAATGGTCCCATAACTGCCTATCTAACAACTCCTTCCATATGGGTGACACTTTTACACAATCCCTAAGAGCATGGAGAACACTCTCCTCTTGTCCTCCGCATCGGTGGCAGCTGCTATCAGTGGACATGTGCCGAGTTGTTCTTCTGCTATTGTCAGTAAGGCATTATGGCCTACCAACCATAGGAACATCCTCACCCTCTCAGGGGCCTTTACCTCCCGCACCAGGTCCCATTTTCCCTCCACGTTAATGTCTTTTGATCTTCTCAACCTTTTGTAAGCTGATTGGGAACTAAATTTCCCATTGTCAGTGTGTGCCCAGTTGATGATGTCCATACAGTTTGTTTTGTTTGGTACCTTGACTTTGATAATTTCCTTCAGGTCTTCCTCCATCACGTACTCCTTGATAAACTCCTTGTACCACTCATTGTCTAGGTTAACACAACTTGCTACTTTAAGATCTTCTAGCTATGTAGGGATCGGTATGCATGTTCTGTCTTTCAAGGTATGCTCCATGCTCCACCATTTATATCGCCATACATTGATTGACTCGCCACTGATAGGGTTCCAGAAAGTGTTTTCTTCTATGAATTCTTTGCACTTGAAAGCTGCACGGCCCAGTCTTGATATGTTAGGGATTAGTATACTCTTTCTATTCAACATCCTATGCTTCATACTTTGACACCAGTGTGGGTTCCTTTCCGACAAGATTTCCCAAAAATGCTTACTAATGCGAGCAAGGTTCCATTCTCTCATGGCCTTGATACCCAGGCACCCTTCTTTTTTGCTAGAAGTCATCTTGTTCCATACGACTAAGGACACCAAATGTGCATTGTGGTTGCCACCCCAGATGAAAGAATGGATGCTTCTATCGATTCTATCACATACCTTCATGGGTAAAACCGAAGTCTGCATGATATAACTTGGAATTGCCATTAAGGCCGCCCTGGCCATGGCTATTCTACCTGAAAGAGACAAACAACGAGCTGACTAAGCATTGATGTTGCTGCTAATGCGGGTTAGGATATCACACCCTGTCCCATGATTCACTCTGCCGTGTATCAGCGACACACCCAAGTACTTCCCCAGGTCTTGAACCTCCGGGATACCACTGCTTTTATAGATTCTTTTCCTTATTCTTCTGGGTACAATACTAGAGAAGAAGGTGCACGACTTTGCTATAGAAATGGCCTGCCCCGACACGACTCCAAACTCCTCGAAGAATTTTAGGATAGTATTCATTTCGGTTTGGTTGGCTTTGGCAAATAAGATCATGTCATCTGCGAAGCACATATGAGAAATCCAACGACCTCTAGCAGTTAACTTACTGGGAGTCCATTCCTTCTTCGCTACCTTTTCCTCAATAAGTTGGCTGAGCCTTTCAATATAGAGAACAAAGAGATATGGAGAGAGTGGGTCTCCCTGCCGAAGGCCCCTAGATGCTTTAAAGCTTCTTGCTATTCTACCTTGCCATAGGATCACAAAAAGTACTAACTTACATCATATTTCAGACATGCAAATGACTTAGTTCCTGTTGTGTGGCTGACCTTTTGAAATTGTCTACTTGTCTTGTTAGTCATAGACTTCCTCTATGGAAAACATTACAGTATTGTGCATAGTAATTATCTGTGAGGTACTTTATGTATCAATGAATAGAAAAAAAAAATACCTTTCCTTTATTACTCCTTCAATAATCCACAAGAAATTTCCAATGAGACTTGTCCACTCGGGGAATAACTTGTTCAAGATGTTGTTCGTATGGACTATCTTCTAGGAAGTATAGTCTCCTTAACTCCCACTTGTGGTCCTTCCATTTCTTTCCTAGTCTCTTCATTGTCCACTCCTTTAGATCTGAATCCATTGTGAATTTACTCTACCGACATAAAGGATATCAATTAGAAGCTTCATTTAACCATTTAAAAATAAAATTTAATAATATACCTTCACAAAATTCCATATAGAATCTTTTTTATTTGCTAGAAATTTTCTCTAGTCTTTGTAGTTTAGTGGACAAAGATTGGGATCGCTTGCAATGGTTGTCAGAAATCTTGATAAGTGACATTGGTTTTCACCTACTGGTTGTCCAAATTGATTTTTCTCAATGGGAATTGGATTTTCAGGCTTTATTTTCCAGACTTTCAAACATTGTGTTCATCCACATGCTCGATGTTTTTGACCTAAGCATTCATTAATAAAGGATAAAATATATATGGAAAATTATATATCATTAATTGCAACACTATAAATGCAATGATATGAATAAAATGAGTACCTAGCCCATCAGAAGGTGTTGTTGTAACATTCATTGACTCAACATGGTGATTAGAGATGTCATTTTGGTCCATGTTATCAAGAAATGCATTGCTATTTTGGTTACTGGCACCCCTATTCTCTACACTTCTTGAATGAATAAACACAGAAGCATTGTCATTAGGCACACGTGATAGCTGTGAATTTCTTGATCTTGTAACTTTATCACCACTTTCTTTGTTGTGCTGATTTTGGAACTTAGTTCCCATCTCCTTTTTAGTTGTGCATGTTTGAGAGGATTTCGAATGACCAACCATATTAGAGTCTTGGGGAGACGTGGCTGATTGGGTATTTTTTTCATAGCTAGGAGTAGTTTTATTGAATTTCTTTGCTCTATCATTTTGAATTTCAGTTGGAAGGGAAGCTAAATTTTTTTTGGAGTGATTTGAGGATGACATGTTTAAAGATTGCCAACAACCATGTCAAGTAATGCTAAGTAAATGAGTCATTGTTGTTGTTTTTATCATTCCTTGTGGCTGTCTTGTTATGGCAGCTGTCACTGTACTGTTCTCTCATCCTAAATATATCAAGTCACATATAAATGAAGACATTTAAAAAAATATTTAACATAATAATAGAAATTTTATAATTAATATTTAAAAAAAAGAAACAGATATTTAATCAAATATAATTATAAACAACATCAGAGACAAGGATAAATTTGATTAAGAAGAATGTCAGACATGCAAAATGCATACACCTATCTAGAGCACAATGTGAGATAGGAAATTAAAGAGATACATCAAGCCAAAAAAGTCTTATATAAGTCAAATAATAATGACAAACTAAAATAAACATTGGTTTCTATTTTGTAATCTTCTCATTCAAAATTGTCATCATCATCACTTTGAGATGGATGTTCATCATCCTACTGAATTTGGGATTGGTCTTTTTCAATTGTTGAACTATCAATAGTGATTCCTTCCATATCCAATCTAACTATGTCACAATAAATATCTTCATTCTATGATGTCATTGACGGCCCATCTCTAGTTTCACCTTGCACATAAGCTATGACATTCTCAATACAAGATTGTTCTTCCATGTTGAACATATCTCGTGGGGCTATCTTTACATCAAAATGCCACCCTTTTGCAGTGACATCTTCTACATAAAATACTTGTCCAACTTGAGATGCCACTACAAATGGTTCTCCTGTAGTTTAAAGTCGTCTCAAATTAACAAGAGTCAACACATGTTCATCATGCATGATTCCCGTCTTTGAGTAGATGTCCACCCAATCACACTTAAATAATGTCACCTTAAAGTGTTCATAATAATTGTGCACAATAACATACTTCAAAACACCATAGTAGGTAACCTCTCTAGTAATTGGATTGTGGTCAGTGGTTTTAGAATAACAATCAATCTTAGCTACTAGAAAGACTCCACTATTTTGGGTTGTTCGATTTGCATCTTTTACCTTGGTATGAAATATGTGACCATTCACAACATATCCCTTGTACTTAATGGCCAGTTGATGTGGACCTTGAGAAAGAAACTTGATTTTACCGTCCCCCATCTCTATTCTTAGGAGTGTCTCAATCTAACAAAAGAAAAGTTCGTTAGACTTTATGCATGAAGCATAACAAATTTAATTAGCACAACTAAACTTACATGTTTCATAAACCATCCATCAAATGAGTTACTATGTATTCTCTGAACCTCCTTTAAGGACTTTTGAGGATGTTTTTGCCTAATGATATCATAGTGCGTCCTGAATACAAAATATGTGCAATATGTCATTGGAATATGTTATAGCATTTTATTAATAGAAGACAATTGTCACTAACTTACTTAATGTAGGGTTCAATTGCTTCAGAATTGAATAGTACATGCTTATGGGCTTGTTGCAATGTATGTTCATCCAAGACACATGTTACCATTTTACCAATACCATGACCAACTGTCGAGAAAATAGACCAATCATCACTGTCATGTGTTGGCTCATTTTCCAAATTTGCTTCGTCAGTATCATTTCTATTTAGCCAATTTAATTTTGTTTCAACTCCATCCAAGTATCTTGAACAAAAAATTAGATACTCTTCGACTATATATCCTTCTTTTATTGATCCTTCTGGATATCTTTTATTATGAACATATCCTTTTAGGGTCATTAGATACCTAATAACAAAGTTGAGGAAAATATTATGACAAATTACATTCCAATAGGTAAAGTCATCATGACGTATGAAAAGTTACCTTTCAATTGGATACATCCAATGATACTGAACAGGCCGACTATCTTAGCTTCATAAGCGAGATGGACTGATAGATGCACCATTATGTCAAAAGAACATGGAGGTAATATCTTCTCCATCTCACAAAGTGTCATAGCTATTGTATTTTCCAATGCAACAAAATCATTTGGATCTATGACTTTAGTGCACAACCTTTGAAAATAGCGACAAAGATTAATAATGCATGGCTTAGCATTCTTACTGGGTAAAGACACATTGACAGCTAATGGCATAAGTTGTTGCATCATCATGTGATAATTGTGACTTTTCATTGGTAGCATCTTCTGATCCTTCAGCCGTGCACATCTAGATATATTAGACGCATACCCGTCTGGAACTTTGACATATTTTAGGAGGTTGCAAAATAATATTTTTTCATCTTTTCTCATTGTATAGCAAGCTGGAGGAAGGATGGTATACTTACCAACAATTTTTGGATGAAGCGGAAATCTGATTCCCATATCCTCCAAATCCTTCCTTGCATTCAAGTTGTCCTTACTTTTATCCTTCAAACCTAGAAATGTTCCAACAATACTCTCACATATATTCTTGTCAATGTGCATGACATCAAAATTGTGCCTTACAATGTTAGATTTCCAATATGGTAGCTCAAAAAATATGCTTTTCCTTTCCCAATTGTGTGTTGAATCTTTACCTCTTGGCCTTTTGTTACCAATTACAGTTCTTCTGTCCTCCAATTGTGACAAGATTTGAGCTCTAGAAGGAGGTTTAGGTGCACACCTAAATTCTTGCTCACCGTCAAATGCCTTTGCTTCTATTCGGAATCTTTGGCTAGTTGGCAAAACCCTACAGAGTCCTTTGTAGCAAACTTTACAGCTATGTGGCAACCAATGTGAGATAATATCTTTATTACAATAAGGACATGCTTTGTAGCCTTTAATAATCCAACCAGATAGATGTGCATATCTTGTAAAATCACTAATAGTCCATAATAAAGAAGCATGCATCAGAAAGAATTCCTTGGTTCCAACATAATATGTATGTACACCAGTATCCCATAGTTCATTCAACTCATCAATCAATGGACGCAAGTACACATCTATATTTTCCGGTGAAGTTGGTCCAGGAATGAGTAGAGACAATATGGTTGCTTCATGCACAACCAAGGAGGTAAATTATATGGAATAATCACAGCAGGCCATGTACTGTAAGAAGTACTCATTGTCCCAAAAGGATTAAATCCATCAGTTGCAAGTCCCAATCGAATGTTTCTAGCATCTGTAGAAAATTATGGATGCATCACATCAAATGTTTTCCATGTAGGTGAATCTGCTGGGTGTCTGAACTTGTCATCTTTTTCATATTCTTCTGCATGCCACCTCATTAAGGAAGATGTTTTTGATGACATGAACAACCACATTAGGCGTGGTATAAGTGGAAAGTGTCTGAGCACTTTGACATGTATTCTCTTGGGTTTTTTTGCAAGATCGTCATCATCATTTGGGATTGTAATCGTTTTCCATCTTGATGCTCCACATGTATCACAGACGTCTTTATCAGCAAAATCTTTCCAAAACAACATGCAACCATTTAGACAAACATGAATCTCCACATGATCTAAGACCAACCCCGTAATCATCTTTTTTAGCTTATAAAATGAATTAGGTAACTGCTCTCCTTTTGGTAGAATCTTCTTAAAGAACATAAGAAACATAGATGATGCTTTCTTACTCAAGCCATTAAGACAGACCAAGTGATAAAATTCTAGGATGCAAGCAAGTTTGCTATATTTCTTACACACTGGATATAATTCTGTCTCAGAATCCTTTAACAAGATATAAAATTTGTCAGCATTGAAATGTTGATCACTAGATGGCTCCACTCCTTCCATATTTCTATCTTCACTGAAACTCGGAAAAGTATCATGCAACATATCTTGTAAATTTTCAGAATTCAAGAAATCTCCATGATCAGTAGGAGCATCCATTTGAACATCGACATCTTCACCATGAAAAGCCCAAGAAATATAGCTTGGTAAGAAGACATGCCACAATAAATGGCCCAATGCAGTCTTTCTAGTGACCTATTATACATTAGCACACTTTCTACACAAGCATACAATCTTGTCTCCAATCGACAAATGTTCAAAAGCGAAATCCAAAAATTTTGATACTCCACATAAGTATTTACTGCTTGTTCGGTCATCCTATGCTATCCAAGACTTATCCATTCTATAAAAATAATATAACATATAACATATATGAGTAAGTATGTCATATCAAAAAAGACTATACAATATGAGAAAATACTAGTATAATCATGCAAATGAAGCTCACGTGAGCCTATCCGACAAGGCAGGCACCCAAGAATTTTTTGAAATACTTATAATAAGGATAAAAGAGCATAGTTATAATAAGGATAAAAGAACGTTTATAATGAAATTTATCACTAATTTGTAACATAATAGGATATGCATATTTCTATTTTGTTGTTGGGTTTCGAATGCATCATTAGATAGAATGCTTTTGGGAATTCAGAACATTCATGGGAACAAACACTTCATTTATTGCTTGGGGACAGTTCCATTCATTAATCTCTTTTTACATCCATACACATGGGTGTACCCCTAAACAGTAACTAAACAAAGGGGTTGGTGTACCCCTAAACATGTGCATAATTAAAATAACTATTAATACATAAAAGTCTAGATAGATAGACAACTAAATACTACACCAACATGGTCCCACATCATTAACTTCGAGACATTTTTCATTGTTGTGATCTTCTCCTGAAGTTCAGAAAAAAAGTTTCTATGAGGATTGATTACTTTAAGACAAAAAGTGTAAACACAAAACAAGACAGGACAATTATATTTATTAATTGGACCTACCATGGTCTTTTTGATGATGATGATGTGCCGCAGAGCTCCTCACTATATTTAGATGAATCTGAACTGATAGGAATCTCATCATCAAAATTGTCTAAGCTAGTTAGATCCATCGTGCACTGATATCGCCATAGATGATCAGGGGTCTCATTGTTGATGTTGGTTATCCAAACATTGATGGTATTATGGCCAACTGGACAGAGAAAAAGCTTGTCTCTATGACCCACTAACATCTTTCTAATCCAATCACACCAACTGGATATTAGTAAAAGATTTCTCACCAAATCATACTCAACCTCGATAACATGTGAATAATTGCCAAAATTTAGGGTCACTTCACCAGGCCTGTAGTGTCTTCTGTTTAGAAAATGCCAATGTTCAGGTGTGGTTAGTTGGTTTAAGGAACAATCATCTAGGATGATGTCCAATTGTTCTTCATCGGGGAACATTAACATTGGCATAGAGGCCCAATTCATAGTCACTGTTGTGGGTGGACATAGACTGAAAAATATAAGTACTAACAATTGTAAGTATATATAACGATGTTATATATTTACAGAAAAAGTAGTATAACATCAGTTAACCTTTTTTTGCTTGTCATAACCAACTTTATTGTGGTATACATAATAGATTGAAAAGAAATATAAGAGAGAAGATCATGTCCTATATCTTTACAATTGGTCCAATGTTCACTAATCCTTCATTGTTGTGTGATTAGCAGTTGGTAATGAAGATCTATTTCCAACCACTCCTCTTATTTAGTCCCACCAAAATTGATGGAATTCCATATTGTTAGTAACCATAACCAAGTTTTCAACATATTAACCGAAGAAGTTGCTATCAAAATCTACATCCTTGGACAACAAATCATTGGCAATTTGATAACAAACCATGGTAGCGAGCACACGTTTACGACCACAATTTTGAAAAAATACAACAAACATATAATGAGGAAATTCTATACAATGAATGTACCAGACCAATTGTAGACTCCTAATGCACGTATCAATGACTACAAAGTCTATCATGCAACTTGCTTGTCACATGAAAGGGAGACATGTTTAATTGTATTGGCCCAAGTGGAAAGCAAACCCTATTAGGGATAGGTCAAAATTTGACTCACAAACACTATTTGGCAAATAGTTTGGCTAAAACTAAAGTAGGCATACAAATTGTAGTCTGCCCTGAACTAATTGCATTGGATGTACTAAAAATGTCATGCCCCACATAGTAAAGTTGTGACATCAACAAATGTCAAACCTAAACTGGAAATGCACACTACAAATTTTAGCACGATTGTGTATGAATGCAAAACAATACTGAATAGAATTAGGATCAATCATAGGGATTGGTTAATTAAATTACCATTGACATCTACTTGTTTAGAAAATAGGTTAAGCCAAGGTAATTAAAATCCTGTATAATTTGGCTTAGGAAAATATTTTGTACCCAACCTAGAATGATTGAAAGTAACATGGAAAACATGCTTGACATTTGTGGGAAATCCATTCATGTATGGATTGGATGTATTTTAAACTAAACATGGACAATGCTAAGGAATTTAGGTTTATATTATCTTAGGAAAAGCCTCCTCTGCTTATATAGGGATACATTTTGAATGACAATGCATGTTGAAGTAAAAATAGGGAGACAAATGAGATGGCCACATGTGATTCATAGGGGCAACATTCTGATGCAGGTCACAAGTCCATGAATGTGAAGGAATGCATACTAATATAAAATCCATACTGACCCCAGGTCAACAAGTAGTAGTCCCACAAAAAATCAAGGTCGAGTAGCGAGGGCCGGTGATTCAGGTTACATTAGTACACATTTATTTTTTCCAAAAACATTATGAACATGCCCACAAACATTAAGGAATGCATACAAATCAATTGTAAACCATGCTCTAAAGAGTAAACTAAAATGTTGGAAAATACATGAGTCATCGGTCCATGTATTTGGGTTAGTTTTACCTAACTTTATTTTGTCAAATAATATTGACCATGGGTCAAATATAAAGGACTCCATGATTTAGGAAAATGTGGCATCAAACCAAGTGATGGTTTGAATCCATATGAAAAATCATCACAATGCATTTCAGAACATTAAACATCAAAGTGCAATTGCATGGGCAAAAAGAAATTCAGACTATTTGGAAAGTCAAACACAAAAATAGACACAAATTGCTATAATATTTTGTAATATTTATGTAAAAAGGGTTTCCATCATTTGAAAAACAACCTACTGTCTACAAAACAAAAAATAAACACATATCAGTATAATTTGTTAATAAAAAGCAACCTACTATTGAGACATCAAAAAGATTGTCCTAAATGCACATGGAATGGTTGACTGAATTACCATGTTGGTCATTACATGACATGGTCCAAAAGGCACCAATATTAGTTTAATTAGATAAATGAAAAAATATAGGTTTTATTGGGTTTTTTATTTATCTATGGTATTAATTCATCAAAACTTTCCAAAACGGTATGATTATATTTCATCATTCATTTTTTTGAAAGTTGAAATTTGAATACATTAGTGTTCCCCATATTATATGGTGGACCACATATCCTTAGTTTAGTTGGCGATCATGTATGTAGATTCCCTTTGATTTCATTGTTTGGTTTTGGTTTAGTATATATTTCTCAATATGTTTGTTAACTTTAATCGGTCCAAAAAAACACCAAAACTATTGGTGAAAATTGAGTTGTTTACATAGCTATGGAAATTTCAAAAAAGTGTGACATAATTAGTTTTTAAGTGTTGTATCTATTTAGTTATCATTATAGATGGTTCATTTATATATAAATTATTATTATTATTTTGAATGAACCTAGATATATTACTCCCATCGTGTTGATTGCATTTTCTATTTTGTGTCCAAAATTTCACTTATACTTACTCAAACACAACATCCACTTAGTTTTCTAAAATAACATGAATTTTTAAAATCTAGTCATTGATATTTTGTAAATCAAAACATAGGATAATTTCACACCCACACCAGAAAATTTTATTATACAATATGACAAATGTGGAGCATAGGGAATATTCTATATTATATACTGATGGGTGAAATCAAAAATCAACATGACTAAATATTCTAACAGCAAATTCGTTTGCAAACAACAACATTATGAATTATCCCCAACATCATGTTCACAATGAAATCCAAATGAGATCATTGTGTAATAAGAAAGAGTGATTTTAACCATAATCCAAATACAAACTTGAGAAACATAGTTAACAGGGCTCAATCCAAGGGAAGAAAGCTTTCACAATGAGCAAATATCTGAACACGAGTGAGGTTAGGAGCCAAAAAACACCATCCACTATGAATGAATCCACATGGATACATCATCGATGATGAATGAATCAACATGGATACATCATACATGATGAATGAATCAACATGGATACATCATCCATGATGAATGAATCAACCAAAAAATAAGAAGTACATTTAAATTGTTGAAATGCAACCAAAAAATAGACGAATTGCAACCAATCGACGACAACGTACCTCCTCCGAAAGTTGCAAAGCTTGGATGGTTTCCTGAAGAGGAATTGGACTGAGGTGATCAGAGTCCATCACTCGAGCTCGCCATCATCGGAGGGGTAGATTGAGTGTGTGGCGGTGCTTCGTCTAGGCTCGGTCCAAATAGGCGGTGGAGGAAGGTCGAATGATGCTTGCCTATGCTCTTCCCGAAGATAGATGGTTGGCACTCCGTGCACGGCTGACAAGTTGGCACTCGACCACTAGAAACTGGCACATAGCGCACTGCCACCAGTCTCCAAGTGATCCACTAGCACCTATCTAGGGAGATGATCCACCAGGACACTCCACTCACTGGTCTAGCTCCTGAGCGCGCGAGGAATTAGGGAGAGAGTGGAGACCTAGATCAATCAGACTCTGAATATTCATGATATTTTGGAGCATGACGAGGAAAACTTGGAGTGCGAGAAGTAAATATTGTGTTACCAATTACTTTCTAGTTTGGTATGGCAATTTAATATTGCCACTGATTAAAAATAAAAATGCCTTTAATGTTATGTCCTTTTTAGAAACTCTATAATAGGTGGTTTAGAGGCAGTTTAATTAAAAATGCATGTATATTAGAAAGATAGTGGCTTTTTTTATAAAAGCCACTAGAATAAATGCCATTACTGGGGAATTTTGCTGTAGTGAAGGCATTTAATAATTTATTTAAAACGTTTGACCTTTTCTCCTATTTTCTTCTCTAAATAAAATTTGGATAGTTATTGTTGTTCAAACAATGTGAAATTTGGCACCCAAGCTAATTGTGGCCCAAGGGACACAATTATTCCTTTAGATTTCATTTTTGGGATTTACTTTTTGTGAGTTCTAATACAATTTGAATTTAGGATCATCACCATTATATGTATTGCATCATAATTACCAACTTTTATTCAATTGTGTCCTATTATCTTCTCATTCATACAAAAACAATTACATATTATTATTTTGCACAAAATTCCACATTTTACTCATTAAACATATTTAGTCCACTTTATCATAAATGATTGTACATGAAAATTGCAATTGTTATTCTAGATCATGATTTAAGTACATCATTCCCCTTATTAATCAGTATGTGATTATTGGTTAGCCAATGAAAAATATGTAACATATTTTATGAATTTATTTACATATTGGCACATAGTTAAGTTATTATGTAAATGTATTTTAATTTTATCCTTGTTTGGTCAAATCTAGGAAATTTATTTCACAATCTTTCTAATTATGGAATAGGGTAAGATTCTAGGTTTTGGTTTGTTACATGGGACAACAACAAGTATAATGTGGAGATACTCTACAACCATCACCAATTCGATCCTTACAAAGTCAACAATAGTTGGTATCTTGCTATCGTTTATGCTATCCCAAGCCCTACAAAACACATGTATTTGTGGGACAGAGTTGAGGATATCTCAAAACATATTGATGGAGACTAGGCTATAGTAATGACTTTAACACTATGTTAAGCACCTAAGAGAAGTGTGGTGACTGTTTCTTTGATAAATCAACAAGGTGTTCCAACTCATGACTCATGAAAATGGGTCTTAGTGATATGAAATCTCAAGGACAATTCTTCACCTTTCGCATAGGATGCCTATGGGAGAGACTTGATAGAGTCATTGCAAGTGTGCAATGTCTATCTACCATACCTGATGCATATATCACCATATTACCAAGATTAGCATTAGACCACAATCCTCTCCTACTCTCAACTTCTAAGTCACCTATGAGGAAGAGTCTACTGTTAAAAATGAAAGCCTTATGGAAGATAAATCCTAACTTTAAGATGAATCTTTTTTCACACTGGAACTAAAAGGAGCCATTTTCTATTGCACTTACTATTTTCAAACAAAAATTTCTCAAATGGGATGAAAAATGCAACCAAAAGAAATGAAAATTGAAGACTAAAATTCTAGCAGAGATCAAAAAGCCGATTAAACAACCTTTGATGCATTTTGGAAAATGTCAAGTGATCAGAAATTCATATTAAGTGCTCTTGATTTTTTTCTCATCTTAATTACAAGTCATAACATCAATAAAAATAAATACAAAAATTATCCTCAGTTGTTCGGGGCATATTCCACGAAAGTGCATTTGCATTGACATTGGCTTGTATTGAGTCAATTTGAAACTTGATTGAATTGATCCTTTTCCTCAAATAGATATATTAGATACATATGAATGGAATGGTTAAGTAATTATCAAAATATGGACAATGTATAACTGTTAGGTCAACATTCTCCCCCGTTTTGACAATGACAAACCATTCCTCAACATATTGAAATGGAGTTGGAAATTTTAAAATTTTACCTTGTGAACTGTATGGGGATACATGAATCAACAATTGCAATTTCTCCCTCTCAATTCATGCTTATATTTTTGTGTGTGGCTAGTTTATCCAAAAAGTAGCCATAACACATATACACTATTGAGTCCTCTTACAAGTCATATGATATTTTAGAAAAAGACTAGAAAAGGTCACAAAACAATATGATTGAGCTTGCCTCTACCCCTTTGTCATATTAAAAAGTCAGGGGTAGAAGAGCTAACAAACACAAGTTTTATCCATAGGCACAAACTACCCAAGCAACCACCATAACAAGCACCAAAACAAAAAACTCAGACAGAACAATCATGCTAGAGTCATAATCAAAATATAGAAGCACCCACTAAGAACTCATAAGATAAAACCAAGAATAGATTTAAGGTAGATATAATCATATTACAACAAAAGATATGTCCTCTCAAGATGAAAAATTACAAATCTATGAAGAAAACAATCATATATGAAAATATTAATCCTAAGATACAATGTCCAAAAATTTTGTGCATAAGAAGTCTAGAAAAAGATATCTAGATAAGAGTCGATAGACTAAGAACTAAACACTAGGGCATCTATGTCAATGGGGTCGTTGTCATCATTCTCTCGTTGGTATTCCTCATCCCTATTTGAAGGTGCATTAGCGGCAATAGGTGTATCATCACCATCATCTCCATCATCATAGCCGTCATCACCATCTTCACCATCATCCTCATCCTTAGCATCCTTGTCCTCCACATCATTTGTGACATCCCAATTTTCCATCTCCTCATCCTCATAAGGTCTAAAAGAATGAGTGACATGACACTTGTCATGTTGCTCAGCCCAAGACATGCCACAAGCATGCAGTGCATTTGCTTTCTCAAAGGATGGTTGAGAAACCCCATCATAACCAGCAAAAAGAGCGGCAGTAGGGACAACTGGAAGGGAAAGAGGTAGAGATGCAGTAGGGGTAGGTCCACCATCAGAGATAGGGGGTACATCAAAAGTAGCAAGTCGAGGGGTCGGGTAGAACTGACTATAAGCATAGGAGGCATAGTCAACACCAGGGTAGGGATGGGTGCAAGATTAGTTCATGTTCGACATGATTTGAATAAGAACCTAATGGATGTGGTACTGAACCTGGAGGTTGTATTCCTGTTGTTGTATCATATATCCCATCAGGGTTTCTTTGTACATTGAGAATGAGGCACAATCATGTGTAGGAGGAGGTGGAGGGGCCTAGGTGTAGGGGGAAACACCATGTGTGGTAGAGGAGGTATAATGAAAAAACTTATTGACAATGGTTTTCTTGATGTGAACACCTTTCCTACTTGCTTTGTAGATAAGATCACGGAAAAGGGATTTCTCAGCATGTTGAGCAAACAAATCACAAATCAGGTTGGGAAAAGGTGGGTGGGTTCCACTAATGTTCTTCACTGAGTCAAAATAGGTGAATAATGTAATGGGCCCACTTGACTCCGACATCGTCTAGGAGACTGTACATTAACACACAATGGTGTTCTCTACAATACCTATTTGTTTTTTCTTTTGATGGATATTACACCTGACCACTAATGAAATGAGGTGAGTCTTGATATCGAGGGAAGAAGAAGGAAGGATGGATTTCTTCCTATATGGAACATTGAGTTTCTTCAAAAACTTGTGGATGTCAGGGAGGGTATGCTCAGGATCAAAACTTTTATAGAACTTCTAGGGGTCAAGAATGTCAAGATACATGTGATAGGATGTCATCCATGTATTTGCAAAGTCGGTACCACTAAAGTAGGAATTCATGTAATCCTCAGAGATGGTAATCTTGATACCTACAATCATGAAGGTCAAGATAACTTGGGTGTTAGGTGGTGGCACAAGGGTAGTGTAGTTCCATGTGAGGTTAGCATAGAATTCATTGACCACTTTTGTTCTAGACATATAATTAGTGTAGAACAATCATTCTACACACAAGGCACTAAGGCGTTAAGTTGGAAAACAACAACAATTTCCTTCATTAAGCCACTATGTGATTCAAGAAAGGCACAAAATGGAAAAGCATTTCTAGGAAGAAGATCCTTACACCTATTCACATCTTGAGTGGAGATGAACAAGGTGCCATAAAAGGAAATGTTCCCTAGAGGAGTGGAGGATGAAGGTACTCCAGCTGGCCGAGTCCCTTTTTGATGGTTTGAGGCCATGGAGGTTGAAGGAGATGGAATGACCACAAATCAAAGAAGATGGCACAAGTTGCAGGCCGCCTAAGGTATAAGGTCAAGGTAGGAAGGGGATATGATAGGTGATCTAGGGCTACAAAGGGTACAAGAGATGTTTGGGTAGCCCTAGGGTTTAAGGACAAGTAAGGTAGAGTGGCAGTTAGTCAAATTTCTATAGTTGAGAGGGAGAAAAGTCCGCCGATTGCCTATATATTTTTCCGCCCAACAGTGTTGTCAGCTGAGTTTTAGTTTTGGAAACTAGGCTGACACTGTAGTTTTGTTCCATCCGTGGCATGTTGTCAGTTGCGTTTCTACCAGAACAAACTTAGATGATAGGTCAATCTATCCAAGAGATAAGAAATATAATTATAGGCCACTAGAGTTATATATAAACTTATTTTTCTATCCCATCATGTATTTTGAACATATTGAGGTGTATTTCACACATCATTGGATACTACTTTTTGGTAAACCATGTGTTTGCAAAAAATAGCCAAAAAAAGCAAAAACAAGGCAAATAGACTAGTCAAAGATGGCACAAACAAGTAAAAGATGAGAAATTAAAGAGCAAGAACACATAGGTATGAGAACATCTAGTTAGAAGGCATGCCAATATCATTAAGAGTAGTAATAAGCAATTTTGATATAATAAAGGTAAATTTCTTTCTAGCTAGAGGTTTTGCTAAAATGACCTTGTAACATACCCAATTTGTGATACTAAATCTTTGTTGAGCTATTTAACCCAAAATTGAACTTATTTGCAATATTGTCTTTCATGCCAAGTCTGATGAGCTTTTATGATTATATTGGTCACATATTAGTCTCCAATTTGATCAATTTTTTCTAAATTTTATCAATTATCCTCACAAGAGAAATATTTATAAATTAGTTCCTCAGTTTGTCTATGTGAATCATTTCAATACATAAGTACAATTTGAATCATGTGTACCTTGACATCTTGTGTAGACCTCCATTCATAGAGCCTCTTAAAATTTCACTTTATGGCCTTAGAATCATTATATATTGTTCATTGTTTAAAAGATTCTAATATTTGGATGTGTTATGATGGATATAGGTTAACAAGGCCAAAGATGCAGATAGAAATATTAATGTTTTCAAAACATTAATTTAATAGAGATTAAACTCATATTCCAAAATTCAAGATAATTTGGTTTATATCTTTAGAGTTATAAAGAGTCCTGAATATATAGGTGACTCATGATTAATGAATATATTAAATAAGACTATTTTTACCCTAGCAAGGAGAAAACCACAAATTGCCCCCGACCTATGACGAGTTTGGATTTGTTGTTCCTTTATTTAGTAGGAGCAACCTACTCCTTCTCCCATCAACTTACATGTGTCCCTGCACATTGAGTGGTAGGGTTGGGATTTTGTTCATATAACAGATGGAAATATCTAACACAAGGTGCAACCTCCTCCTTGTTAAGTTGGGAACAACAAATCCTAGGGGTCCTCTAACACCTGACTACTATGGAAAGGAGAATGGCAGTGCCATCTTGTCCCTCTTGGGGACTCAGTCATGCAACTGACTCTCGCCTTGCGCATTGAGAAACGCCACAAACAACTGAAGCTGATAGTCGTTCTCCTTGCGTTCATCTTCTCATCTTCCACAACATAACACCCTGACCCATCGTCGGTTTCAGAAGCATGCATCCCTCTCTCTCGCATGCCCTGGACCTCTATTCTCCATGTAACACCACTAGGGTTGGTCGTTACAGACCTCTCTATGACTCCTACTCCACCACCCTGGCCGACAATGCTTCAAAGGACCCCTTAGGCTATATAAGATCCCATGGTTCTCCAGCCAGGTGCAAGGAATTCTGACCCACACCTGCAACCTCTGACCTTGACACCTAGATCTAAAACATGAGACCTGTAGACATCATAGCAGGGTGCACATATGTTGCACCTTCCATGGCGACACCTCCTCCACCCAACACACCTGCAATTATAGAGATCGACAACCACCCTAGTAACCATTACCTACTTCCAATTTTGCAGCACCCGTCCCCCACCTCATCAACACAAAATATGTCTCCTTCTTCAACTCCTTCTTCTCTCAGCCTGTTGTGCCGCTGGTCTGGTTTGTAGATCACAAAGACCACCTTCCTTGGTCGTTGAGGCAAACGAAAAGCCGCCGATCACCCCGAGTTCTAAGCAGAGCCTCACATCCTTGCTACTTCCTCCATGGTACCAGCAACACTGCCCTGTTATCACAGAGTTGCAGATCATCGTCATCCTTATGCCAAGAGCACCACTAGTTCAACAACACCTCACATTCTTTGACCCTCACCAGCCGCAGATCAGTAACAAATCCAATCTGCAATGGTGCCCTACAAGCTATTGCCACCGCTAACTCTGTACTCCGTCCCTCAAGCCCCTCACACCTGCACTCTCACCTTTTGCCAACATCAGCTCCATCATGTCTCATCCTCTTCACCTCCGACCTGCAACTATTCTGAACCATGATTAATGGCGCCTCACTAGAATCAGTCACCATCATCATCCCACATCATCTAACCTGCAACCTGCTGTTAACTCCAAGATGAACCATCGAGCATACAGAATACTGAAGGATCTGTAGAACATAATGGCATGCCTTGATCGACCTCTCCTTGCAGATCTAAAGCTAAGGGCTAATGCATAACATGCATGAACAACAAGTTAGTAGGTTCATCATTTCCTGTACAAATCTGGAATTTCATAAATCAATAAGGGACAATACTTTAAGTAATGTGTAGGAGATAAAACATATCAGTAAGGGAAAATACATTAAGTAACTAAGCACATGAACATCTAGGAGTTATAACATATTCATATTGACACAAAGATCCAACTATATATATCATTTTGATGTGTATTAGTTAAAAGAAGAAAATTCTGGAAATTCAGTATGCATAGCTACACTATTTCATATTGTAGAACAAGAAATATCAAGGATACTTATACTTAAAATATTATTAATACAATATTATTGATAGTAAACATCAGCTATTTAGGTTTCAAATTCGTTTAGCTAACCTATGATATGCATAGAGATGTACAAATAAATAGATTTTGAACTAATATAGTAAACAGGAAATCTAAAATTTTACAACTATATATTCCTAATGCTAGACATTAGATTAGATAATAATATGAATTATTAGGTTGTGAAACTCGACCATACTAATAGTCAACCCATTATAGTTAACGTGTACACATATACATACTGATTTGAATAGTATATGCATATATATAAACGGGTTTTAGTGGATACAAAGTGGTGAATTATTTCAGTAGTTGGATAATGATTATGCCTCCTTTATGAATCTAGATGATGTAAATAGATATAAATATATAGCCTAAAAATAAAACTAATAAGTGTCATTTATCACATGACGGGGTACTCTTAAAACTAAGGTCCTAGAAATATGTATACATTGGGGATATCTTGGAAAGCACAACATAGAATAAGGAAACATTTTAATCTACATTGATGATATGAGGAACTTTACTCAAAACTTTGTCAAAATGGATCCTAGACAAAGACAATGAATAAGGAATATAAGTTTGTGTATTTGATTGTAAATGACTCCATATTTCAAATTATAATCTCAATACATACTTGGATTTATGTATCTAACTCAGACCTAATTTGAGGATGTATTATGAACTATATGTATGAGTGACTCTCGAATACTTAGATTCATATTGATGAATAGAATTTTAGAGAGAACTTGAATAGTAATAATTGAATATAGTCATTGGAGAAAGCATGTAGATCAAGAAACCCTTTGGTGAAAAGAATAAGTTGATTAATATGAAATCATATGTTGTATCTTAATCGAGAAATACAAGTATATATATGTATACATACCACTTAGTCGACCTACATATTAGTCCATTCTAAATTACTATGTTTATAATCTTGGAAGAATAAATGCATGACAACATATAATACTCTAAAGGTAGACATGCATTAACTACTCACATGGATAGTAATACATATATAATAGATTATATGTTGGCTTAATACAATTAGAAACCATTGAATGAGAATATGATGAAATCTTGGCAAAATAATGTGGCACTTATCTATATTATAGTTTCATACATAAACATGTGACATTTATTATAGATGTGAAATCTCTTGGTGATTGTGCAACCTATGGAGACTTGGATAAATTTAGGTATAGATTCCCTATTTTTATATTGAGTTATTAATTTTCCCTCTTGAATTCCATTTACATTGTTTTGTGGTGAACCCTAAACTTTTGAAAGCCTTTCTTGTCTCTTTGAAACTTCACCACCTCATATTGATTATTGTTTGATTGCATTGAATAATATAATAGCACTGGACTTGATCTATTTGGAGTTTTGACTCCCTAGACTTGTTCCCTTTTGGCTTTGGCCCCTTAGAGCTTTGGCTCACTTGAGGTAGGGTACGTTCCGCCGCCCTGTGCACATGTTGTAATGGATTAGTTGTCCCCCATTTGACTGTTTAAAATAGAAATTAGGCTTCTATGTCATTATTTCATAGATGACTGAACACATGTCACTTTAGCCCTTGAAGGAAATGATATGATAGTGCTCAACCTTAATATTCAAAACTTGATCATTGCAAGTATTTTGATAATTTGATATCTTGAACTATTTTTCATAGCCTTATGGAAATTTGATCTTGAAATACAAACATTAAAATATTGTTGTTCTTACTTTGACAAATTTAGTTCACCAAATATTCCTTACCTTGATTTGATATTACCTTGAAGTACACTTAGAACCTATATTTTGCAAATAGCTCGATATAAGAATTTAGTACCAACTTTTCTGACTTTTATTTCCCTTCAATGGGGTCCAAGTGTGGTTCGTTCCCTCTGGGAACTCATGGGCAGGTAGTAGATGGAAGAGATTTAAGAGACATGCACTCGGTAGTCCTCCATTGAAGACTAGATAGTAATGAATTTTTATTCCTACACTTTGTAATCATTTGTAAGCTTTCGCGACTCTGGTCTACAAGAATGATTGTAATAATGATTGTTTATACTTTTGATACATTTTGTAAATATTTGTTTGTAAACATTGAGTCTTTACAGACCTCAAGTTGATTTTTCGTGTCCACATGTGTGATAGAAATATCCATTTTAGCAATCTAGTAATGAAGGAAGTGGTGGAAGATCTTTATATGTTTGGCTATACTATGCAATATAGGATTGTGAGGAAGATTGATTACACTAGTATTATCATACTAGATAGGAGAAGCATCAAAATGAATGTTAAAGTCTTGGAGCATTTGATTCATCCATATAACATGGGCACCACATTCCCAAGTGCAATGTACTCAGCCTTTGTAGTTGAAAGAGCCACTGTGATTTATTTCTTAGAGAACCAAGAAACTAAGCATGGTCCAAGGAGGAAGGAAGTGCCATTTGTGCAATTTCTATCAATTTAGCACCCTACATAATCTGCATCACTATAAGCATTAAGAGTAAAGTCCCTTGACTTGGGATACCATAGTCCAAAATTTTGGGTTTTGGCTACCTCAAAATCCTCTTAACCACTATAAGATGGGATTTTCTAGGGCTAGATTAAAATCTAACACACAAGCCAACACTAAACATAATATCAGGTCTAGAGATAGTTAAATAAAGTAAGCTATCAATCATACCTCTATAGAGCTTCTCATCTACCTTCTCTCTTTCCTCATCTCTATCAAGTTTGGCGGTGTTTGACATGGGGGTGTCCATCGTCTTGGTATTGTCCATCCCAAAGCAATTCAAGAGTTCACTTGTATACTGTCATTGGTTTATGAAGTTTCCTTCCTTTGTTTGCTGAATTTGAAATCCAAGGAATAAAGTAAGCCCCCCATCATACTCATCTCGAACTCACTCTGCATAAGAGAACTAAACTCCTTGCAAAGATCACGATCAGTTCTGCCAAAAGATATCACCAAGTATATTTGAATGATAAAGAAATTTCTATAAGTGTGTTTTAGAAAGAGAGTAGAATCAACTCTGTCCATGATATATGCATTGTCTAGTTTGAAGTTCTTTTATTTGGCATCCCAAGCTTTAGGGGCTTGTTTGAGTCGATAGTGAGCTTTTTACAACAAATAAACATGTTTAGGAAGCTTATCATTTTCAAAGCCAAAAAGTTGATCCACATAGACTTCCTCCTCTATTTTACCATTCAAAAACGTACTTTTAACATCCATTTTTTAAAGTAAGAAATTCTTATAGCTAGAAGAGGCAAGCAACATTCTAATAGATTCAAGTCTAGAATTAGGACCATAGGTTTCATCAAAAGCAATACCTTCCTATTGATTGTATCCTTGAGAAACTAACATTGCTTTGTTCCTTACCACTTTACTTCTTTCATCTAGCTTGTTGTGGTAAACCCACTTGCTTCTAATGATCTTCTTATCATTTATTCTTGACACTAAGTTTGTGGGATGATCCATTCATCATCCTTGAGAGATTATTTGATGTTCTTTGATGAAAGTAGTGAGATGAGGGTCTTGTCAGCTTGTTCTTTGTTGATTGCAGCCTGCGTCTTCACCCTTTCAAAAGGATTACCTATGATGATCTCTTTTGGATGATGTTTTGCAAAGTGTGGAGTTTGATCCTTCTTTTCTTCTTCTTTCTCTTCTTCATTAACTATCACCTCTTTTCCTTTGTCAATGATGTTGAGCTCTTTTAAAACTATCACCTCTTTTCCTTTGTCAATGATGTTGAGCTCTTTTAAATGAAGAATCACTTCATCTTTCTAATTTATACAATTCAATATTAAATGCTCTATAAGATTTGCTTGTAGTGCTATATCCAAGAAAAAAAGCCTTGTATGATTTCACATCAAACTTGTCAAGAGAATATGTGGTGTTTAAAATAAAATAAGGAGAACCAAAACATGAAAGAAATCAATAGAGGGCTTCCTGCCATGCCATGACTCATAGGGGATTCTTTAAATATGGATCCGTGAAAATCCGGTTTTGCACAAAACTTGAGGTGCTAACAGCTTCGTCCCAAAACTTCTTTGGAGTGGCATACTCTAGAAGCACGATCATAGAAAATTCTTGTAGGGACCTATTCTTTCTCTCTAGAACCACATTTTGTTGAGGTGTGCGAGGGGAAGAAAAGTTGTGCATGTAACCGGATTCCTCACAAAACCTTTCAAACACATCATTTTCAAATTCTCCCCCATGGTATGGATAGAGTTGATCTGGAAAGAATTTTCATTTTCAACTCATTTACAAAAAGTAGAGAAACCATCAAGAGTATCACTTTTTGAAACATGAAAGGAAGTCCACATATAGTGAGAAAAGTCATCGACAATCATGAGGCAATACTTGATACCACAAAGTGATTGGGTTCTCATAGGTCCAAATAGATCAATATAAAGATGTTCAAGAGCTCTCTTTCTGCTAAGGACTCCTTTGGATTTAAAGGAGGGTTTGGTTTTCTTTCCTTGTATACAAGGTTGGGATTCCTCATCCTTCATAAAGTATAATTTAAGAAGTCCCTTTACCAATTCCTTTTTTCTCAACTTCTTCAATTGATGCATATTTACATGAGAAAGCCTATGCTTCCACAAAGATATATCAGTCTTATCAACAACAAGGCATCTATCAATAATAGGCATAAGAGAATCAAGAACAATAACATAAATATTTCCATTTCTAGTTCCCTTATATATAACATTATAGGAGAGGGAATCTAGAAGCAAGCATTCAAGTGAGGTAAATAAAACAAGATAACCATTATCACATAATTGGGTAACACTAAATAATTGTGATGTAGGCCATTCACACGAACAACATTCTTGATGCATAGTGAATCACCCATGTCACCCTCACATATAACTTTACCTTTGTTATTGTCAGTAAAAGTCGTCAATCGTCCTTTCCTCTTTGTGAAGTTGTTGAAGTTTCTTATTTAACCTATTATATGCTTGGATCAACCACTATCAACAATCCATTTTCTTGTTACCTACAAGAAAGGAAGATGTTGATGCCCAACTCAAACCTTGGAATCTGGAGTTACCTTGGGGACTTATTTCATATTTGGGTTGGTCCTCTTTTCCTTGTAAGGACAATAAGTAGAATAATGATCATCACTCTTGCAATGTGCTCAAACCATAGGGTTCCTAGAGCCAAGTGACTCTTCCTGGAAGATAGGAGGTCCCTTATTCTTTTTCTTACCCTTGCCCTTGATATTTTGTAGATCCCTAATATTCCAAACCACTTTTACCACTATGTTTGGTAAAGTGATCTAGAACTTCATTGATGGACTTTTCTCCCTTTGAGGAACTTCTACAAGGATGGTCTGAGGTTGTGATTTTCATCACTAAGAGTAATGATTCTAGAATAAAGTCTAACTAAATCCTCTTGAGCATGAAGTAGGTCGGCCTCTAAATAGAGGGATTTAGTATGATAAAAATCTCTCTCAAGAGTAATGCAAGCTACTTCATTACTAGATAATAAAGGTGAAATGAAAGATCATTTATTTGAGTAAGAAATATAGCATTTTTAGTTCTAAGTATGATAAGCTCATCAAGGTAGATCATGTTTTCATCTTTAATAGCATCAAAATCATGTCTAAGATCATCACATTTGGTAACAACTTATCATTTCCTATTCGAATCAAAACAAGTTCATTTAGGAGATTTTGGTTTTCATCTTTGAGTCTCTCTATGATTTTAAGATTGGTGCCATTCTCTACTTCAAATCCATTGTATTGGTGATTAAGATAAAAAATTGGCCTTGCAAAGAATAAATACTATGAAATGAACTTTTTCATTTTCCTTAAGAAAACTCTATTTTAGCATACAAGTCATCAACAACTTTCGTAACCTCTTCTTCTTAGATTTGCATTTGGAATAAGAAGAGAGGGAACCATTAAGCATATCAACAAGGGATTATTTAGATAAGTTATTCAAGCTTATCTCACTTACCTCACCTATGTCTTCACTAGTAGAGGCCATTAAAGCAAGGTGACATTCTCCCTCATTGTAGAAAGAATCACAAGAAGAAGACTCCTCCCATGTGGAATGAGATGCATATTTGCTTCTTCTTTCCTTCTTGTCCTTCTTCTTTTGCTTTCCATCCTTCTTATAGTCCTCTTTATTTATGGAGCTAATCTTGTGGTAGGACTTCCTTGCCTTGGGGGAATTATTCTTGTAGTGTCCTTTTTGACCACATTCATAGAACCTTGGAGTAGAGGATGATGGTTTTACTTTAAAGTTCTTCCCCTTATAGTAGTTAGCTTCATGATCACTAGGGACCTTGTCTTCACTTGAGGAAGGAGGAGTAGGCCGGAAAGAGAGTTGTTGTTGAAGAACAATTGCCTCCACTTGAGCTTTGAATGCACTATTCTTGATCTTATTTGACTCTTTCTCTTCTTACTTCTAATCTGCCTCTTGCTTGTCAAGCCTTGTCTCATAACCTTGAAGATTTCCAATGAGCTCTTTGGTGGAAATGTCACCAAGGCTTCTTATTTCTTCAATAGAAGTCAACTTGGATTCCCACCGTTTGGGAAGAGACCTAAGGATGTTGGAGTTGATGGTCCTTGTATTTATAGCATGGCCCAAATAAGCAAGTCCATTGATGATGGTGTTGAGTCTTGAGTGCATATTGACAACTCTCTCCTTATTCCCCATCTTGAAGTTCTTAAGGAGAACTTTGAGCATGTAGATCTTGGACTTTTAGATTTGATTGGTCCTTTCATAGATGATGCAAAACTTGTTCCATATTTCATGGGATGTATCCCAAGATGAGACTTAATTGAACTTGGAAGGGATGAGGGATGTATAAATGATGCTTATGGTCTTTTCTTTTAGCTCTGTCTTCTTTAGAGTATCTTCATCCCAAGTGGCTATATCTCTGGATGGCTCTATGTAGGGAAGGATGACTAATTTCCGCATGGTGTATCTCATTTCTTAGAAGTAGAACTGCATCTTTCGCTCCCCATGAAGGAAGTTTGTGTGGTCAAAGATTGGAGGCCTTATGGAGAATCCAACCTCCAAGTTAAGAGAACCTTAGAGGTTGTATCCCATCTTATCATCTTGTGGGATATAGTTTTGGAGAAGATCGTGGCTCTGATTACACTTGTTGGATCAAAAGGGCTCTAGACATGGGTGAATAGAGATAAAAATCACTTAAATAAAATTTATTAGACCTTAAAATTACTTCAATAAGTAGGATTGACAATATGTAATTTGATCTGCAACTAAGCATACATAGCAAGGATGAGAGAGAATGAATGAGATCAAGAATGATCTATGTAGAGTGGTTTCAATCTTCAAACTAGGAAAAACTCAATTCACTACCTAGAGAGATCAAGCTCTAGGATTTTGCAACCATTGCATACTTATATTCCATTATAAGACATACAATAAGACCTTCCTTTTGCAGGGTAATGATACCTAGCCTTCCTTTTTAAGGACCAAAAAGAGGAAATAAACCTTGCACAATCTTTCCTATCCTTCGAGAAAGAGTCTTCAACCTATATAAGGGCTTACCTACTTTTGTAAGGAGCTAGACACCTTGACCCAAAGCTCCCCTTATTGAAACAAGTTTATCGCCATGAAGGAATTACCCACTCTTCTCTAGGATCTTCAGTCCTCACTTTCTCCTTCAACTTAGAGAAGCTTTCACCAACATAGCTTGAAGAAAGGGGTTGGGGAAAGAGAATACTGAGAGATTTACAAGATTCTAATGAAGTAGCTCTCTCACAAAAAACCTATCTCATTCATATGGATGTTGGGATTTGTAATCAAGAAAGAAGGGCTCTATGTGGACAAAAACACTCAACTATAGAAAGGATCTTGAATAACATGAAGGATCAAACATGGAATGAAGTCCATGCGGTCCTATTTATAGTTGGGGATGTCCACTAGACACTAGAAGCACTTAGAAATGATTTCTAGGAATTTTGGGTGTTGCAAAAAATCTATTTTTGATGTTTGCAACATTCGAATGACTAGAATCACTTTTTCTGCACATTTTGTATAGTGTAGTTGGTTGAGTTTCCATAAAGGTAACTCGGCCAATAGCACTATACAACAAGCTAATTTTGAGTTGTCATTTAAGTTTATCCTAGATGAAAGTTGACCGATGGCTTAAAATTCATTTACCAGTGCAAGGTGTTAGTCGAGTTTATCTTGAAGTAAAATCGGCCAATTACTGGAAATTGCCAAGACCCATCCTAGGTGTTGGTTGAATTTCTAGGATGAAAATCGGCCACTCAAACAAATGTGATGCATTTTGGAAAATGTCATTAAAGTGATCAAATGTTTGAA
The DNA here is from genome assembly GCA_963693085.1 of Alisma plantago-aquatica. NCBI lineage: Eukaryota > Viridiplantae > Streptophyta > Magnoliopsida > Alismatales > Alismataceae > Alisma > Alisma plantago-aquatica. The sequence goes on along the minus strand of OY856412.1, from coordinate 24,756,780 downwards.
TTAAGTGCTCCTTATTTTTTCTCATATTAATTACAAGTCATAACATCAATACAAATGATTACAAAATTTTGTCCCAAGTCATTTAGGGCATATTCCCCAAAAGTGCATTTGCATTGACTTTGGCGTGTATTGAGTCAAGTTGGAACTTGATTGAATTGATCCTTTTCTTGTATCTAATTCCTGAAATCAATATCAAATAGACATATTAGATACATATGAATGGAATGGTTAAGTCATTATCAAAATATGGCCAATTGATAATTGTTAGGCCAACACCTAGGATTTCCCTAGACCAATAACATGTGGAAGTACATTGGCATCCCTCACCTCCACTATCTGGTCCTTAAGAAAACACATGCCAACATCCTAACCTCTATTAGGGATCAAACATATAGTTGGACAATACTCCATCTCTCACTAACAGAGTGAATAACACTTGCAAAATTCACTATACAATATATCCTCACATACACAATGTGGACAACTCATTTATCACCTCATTGTGGTGGAATTAATAAGCACATTAGATGGTTAATTTGCTCAGGAAACTAAAGTAATCTCAAAGAAGGACACTGATGGTCTCAAGATCAAACATTCTAGGGACTACAACCATGCTTTGATGATGAAAAATATATGGACCTTCCTAAATAAACCAAATAAATTATGCATCAGAGTTATGCCAAACATATTTTCAGGGCTCTTACTTCTCTAATAATCCATGACCTTCTAGCTATGATTTTTGTTAAAAATCATATCAAAATTGTTAGAGCTTCTAATTATAAAATTGTCAAAGTTTCCAGTTATAAAATTGTCAATAATGGTCTGATTACTAACATGTAGATTGACAAATGGATCTTGGCCAAATCAATAAGTGACTATGAAAGTGATCTCATACACCCATTGAAATTAGAATATCTACAAGTCCAGTCGATGTAGTTGGATTTAGGCATCTGGGACTGGTATTTTATACATAAATATATACCCGAAAGCACCTAGCTAGCAAATGAATCCATTCCTCCCCATGATGCATCTATTAGGGAAGACATTTGAGGTTGTCCTTTAGAGAACAATGGCAAAATGACTACACAATCAACTTATCCTTGGATTTGAAGCAATGTGGAACCTACAACTAATGACAAATGGAAAATGTTTGGAAAAATAATTTGCCAGCACACATTTGTGCATTCCTACACCAAGCTCTACTCACAAATCAAGAGAAATGAAGTGCTACATAGCAGTCAGCAGAGAGTATCCCATGTGTAACAATGATGATGATTCCATTCTCCATGCATTGAGACACTGTCACTTTAGGAGGCCTATTTGGGCTGAGCTTAGGATGAACTCAGATACCCTTGCACTCAATGAATCAAATTGGAATAATGAGATAAAAACTCAAACTCGAATCATGAGAAGTCCTTTGTCAAATGGTTAATTACCTACTTGCGTATCTATTCATGTAGGAATGATCAAATCCACCAAGGCATTACAAGAACAATTGCTACCGAGACTAAGTTCATAGAGGAACAAATTGAAACTATCCTCAAACTAGCAAAATCACTTCCCCACACCAAGCTCCCATGACCCTGGTTGTCTAACATCCCACAAAGACGCCCTACTATATGATTTTTGATGATGTGGTTTTTCAACCAACGTTTTATGTGGCCAATGTTGGGTTCACAATGTAAACGTTGAGGGTAAGTGCATTGTGAGAATTAGTTTCCTGATCAAAGATACCTCAACTCTTGAGGCAAAAGTTCAAGATATCCTTCGAACACTAGAGGTCTCTCAAAACACACACAGGGGTTATGTCCTAATCCTATTTGACCTCCAACATGACATTTATATCATGGGAGAGACTTAGAATCAATTTTTAAAATTCTTTCCGCGTGCAAGACTAGCAAGAAGAAGGTTAAACTCCATATCCTGTTTCAGGGTATCATTATATCCCTCATAGCATAAACATTGTATCAGATGCTATCACAAAGTACTTCCTATCTTTTAATTCAACTGTTAATTAAAGACCAATTAATATTGATTTTTCAAATCAAATTAAATCAAAGTGGTGTTTGACAATTGCAAATTTTCTCTTGTAAAATCAAATACAAAACACTCAATCATTGCAATTGGATGAATTAAATGAGATTTATTTCCATTACTGGTTCAGGACCTTGAGAAGTGTTCTACATGTTCCTATAACACCAGTGCTAGTATCCACTTCATATTCACCTAATACTGACAAGGATTCTTCTTTGAAGCATGCCAAAGATGTTGTAGACACCAAGAACCTTATGCTGGGTTGTATGAACTATGAATTGAATAAACAACTATTTATGATAAGCATGAAAGGTATAATCTCTCTAAGGTGCTATTTGAGTGAAAACTGATAGAGGGAGATCCAGTAGAGTGTCATATGCTCAATATGATTGGGCATGTGGAGCATCTAGAGATACTAAGATTTCCTTCAAGCCAAGAGTTGGCCACATATATTATTTTGCAATCGTTGCCTAAATCATACAGCCAGTTAATCGAGTGTTATCACTTGAGTAACATGGCTAAACCACTGTCAAAATTTATCGATATCTTGTTAAGTATCAAAGCACAAATGAAGATGGACAAATCCATGATGATGATCAACAGAGTTGAATCCAAGGGAAAAATCAAGCCCAACAAGTGTTCTGTGGCTATGATAAAGTCCAAGTCTTTTTCACTCAAAATAAGGAGAAGGATAAGGGAACCTAGGAAGATGAAACAAGGGATTAAGATATCTACTTATGCTACATACGTTATTGAGGTTAACTTTACTACTTCCTCATCATGGGTACTAGATACCAAATGTGGATCACACATTTACTCAAATGTGAAGGATTTGAAGAGAAGTAGACCTTTAGGAAAAGGTGAGGTAGAACCATGAGTTGCAAATGGCCCAAGAGTTGCGTCCATTGCAAGTGGAACCTATGACTTATCTCTGCTAAGTGGGCTAGTAATAGAGCTAGAGAACTACTATTACATACCTTTCATTAATAGGAACATCATATTTGTATCTTGTTTGGACAAGAACGGATTCAAATTTTTGATAAAGAATGGAAGATGTTCTATTAGTAAATATGGGATCTTTTATGGTAGTGCCCCAATGTCTTATTGTCTATACATTATAGATCTAGAGACAAGCATATATAACATCAATACCAAAAGATAAAAAATAAATAACTAAAACAAAACATACCTTTGGAATTTTCATCTAGGGCACATAAATGATAATCGCATATCTAGACTCCATAAAGATGGTTGTTTGGACTCTTTTGATTTTGAATCAATAGAGACATGTGAGTCTTTTTTGTTAGGCAAGATGACCAAGACTACGTTCAATGGAAATAGTGAAAGGGCTAGTGATCTATTAGGACTCATGCATAGTGATTTATGTGGCCCTTTTAGAATAAGTGCTAGAGGTGGGTATCAGTACTTCATTAATTTTACTGGTGATTTTAGTAGGTATGGCTATGTTTACCTGATATAACATAAGTTAGAAGCTCTTGAAAAGTTCATAGAGTTCATGAATGAAGTACATAACCAAATTGGTAAGAGTATTAAGGCACTTCATTCTAATCAAGGTGGATAATATTTGAACTAATAGTTTGAGGACGTTCTACGAGCCCATGGTATTGTATCACAATGGACTCCACCTAGAACTCCACATCATAAAGTTGTATCAGAAAGAAGGATTCACACATTACTAGATATGGTGCAATATATGATGAATTTTGCTGATCTTCCAACTTCCTTTTGGGGATATGCTCTTGAAACCACTATGTATACACTAAACCGAGTACCATCTAAATCATCTTTAAAAGACACCATATGAGGTATGGTATGGGATGCATCCCAATGTGTCTTTTATGAAGATTTGGGGATGTGAAGCGTATGTTATAATTTTTTTTCTAAAAAGCTAGGACCTAACTCTGATAAATGTTATTTTTTTGGAAATCCTAAAGAGACCAAGGATATTACTTTTATTCTAATCTGACAATAAAGCATTTGTTCAGAGAGAGGTTGTATTCCCAGAGAAGGAATTTATTTCCAAAGGAATCAGTGGGAGGAAAGTAGATCTCAAAGAGGTTCGAGACCAACAAGAAAACATTCAACCATTTGAGGTACAGGAGGAACAAGGAGACTTAGAAATTATTTTGGAATCTCAAATTCCTCAAGTAACTTAAGAACCTTACAGATATAGTAGGACACGCCTTCGACCTGAGAGATTTAGATATCTTATGACTTAGGAAGACGGGAAGTTGGTCATGGTTGATGAGACAACAACCTATCTAGAAGCTATTAAGGGACCAAAATATAATAAATGGGTTGAGGACATGACATCTGAGATAAAATCCATGTATGCCAACAAGGTATGGACCTTGGTGGAACAACATGAAGGGGTAAAACCCATAGGGTGAAAGTGGGTCTTCAAGAAGAAGATAGACATAGATGGTAAAGTACAAGCCTATAAAGGCATATTGGTTGTGAAGGGTTTTAAATAATTTCAAGGTGTTGACTATGATGAAATATTTTCTCCAGTGCCAATGGTTAAGTCCATCAGGATCATGCTTGCTATTGCAGCTTATCATGACTATGATATTTGGCAGATGGATGTTAAAACTGCATTCCTTACCGGGAATCTTATAGAGGATGTGTACATGACACAACTTGGGGATTTTATAAATCCAAATGATTCAAATAAAGTGTATAATCTACAAAGGTCAATCTATGGATTGAAGCAAGCATCTCGGATCTGGAATCTTCATTTTGATGAGATAGTAAAAAAGTTTCAATTTTTCAAAAATGAAGATGAACTTGTGTGTACAATAAGGTTAGTGGGAGCATGGTAGTAGTTGTCATATTGTACGTAGATGACATACTATTGATGAGGAATGACATACCTACTTTATAAAAGGTAAAGACATGGCTTGGAAATACATTCTCTACAAAAGACTTGGGTGAAGCATCCTACATCTTGGGGATAAAGATATATAGAGATAGATCTAGAAGGATTCTTGGACTATGTCAGAGAACATATATCGACAAAGTGTTGAAGAGGTTCAACATGGATAACTCAATAAAAGGCAACCTTCCCTTGCTACATGGAGTTACCATCTATAAAGTTCAATGTCCCCATTCTTGTGAAGAAAGGGAGAACATGAGTATGAATGCATATGCATCAGCAATTGGATTCATCATGTATGTGATGTTGTGCACCCATCCAGATGGCTCATTTGATTTAAGCATGATGAGCAGATATCAATCAAATCCTGGTGATGATCACTGGATAGTCGTCAAAAATATCCTGAAGTACTTGAGAAGGACTAAGGATCAATTCTTGGTCTATAGAGAGGGAGAGTTGGTTGTAAAAGGTTACACCGATGTAAGCTTCCAAACTGACAAAGATGATTATAAATCACAATCAGGATTTGTGTTTTTCCTAAACAATAGAGTTGTAAGTTGGAACAATTACAAGTAAAAGATAGTTGTTGATTCTACAACAAAGGTGAAGTATATTGGTGCATCAAATGCAGCAAAAGGAGGTTGTATGGATCAAGAAGTTCATTTCTGAACTTGGAGTCATTGTGAGCATCATCAAGACAATTGAGCTATATTGTAACAACAATGAAGCTATTGCACTAGCTAAGAAACCCAAATCTCATTAGCAATCTAAGAAAATACAAAGGCAGTTCCATCTCATATGAGAGATCGTACAACGAGGAGACATAAAGATTTGTAGAGTACCAACTGAGAATAACATTGTTGATCCCTTGACTAAAGTATTTTTGCAATAGAAGCACGATGGTCATGTTAGGTCACTCGGGATAAGATTCTTGGGTGATTGGATCTAAGTGCAAGTGGGAGTCTATTGGTATGTATTCCCAGAGAGCCAATCATATGATGATTGTATTGGTATAATTTGTAAATGATTAGATAATTAATAAAGGCAAGCTTCCAATTTATTTTGTTTGTTTAGTTTTGAGATAATGAAATAACATAATAAATATCTAGTGAATGATATTACTCAATGACATATATCTTCTAGTACATTACTTGGAAGAATGTGATCATAGATATGTTAAGAGTATATACATTCTCATTGTCTCCCTAATCGATTGTTATTATGGAAGGTAGATAGACAACAATATCACATTATATCAGAGTGTGATTTGGTTGATGACAAAATCTCATTAGGAATGATATGACAATATCAAACTAAGCATATTGATACATGTTAGAAGATAATATATCAGACAAACTCATCATGAGACTGACACATGGAAACCATTACCATGGTTGTCATAGTCATCTCTCATAGTGATGGTGGTATTTGTGGTTCTTAGACCTAAATTCATTACATTGATCACATGTTGTTCGACATACTTTGACATCATCAAACACAATATTGAAACATGGGTTGTTATAAAGATGATGATTTGGTGATTGTGACACATGGGGACTGACTATGAGTGGTAGAGATGGGTTTGTCCCTCCTATGGGAGTATCATATCTAAGGCCACTTGAGTTAGTGAGTTTGAGAAATACACGACTATGTACGTGTGAGTCAATATATGATATTGATCTTCACACATCTCATACAATCTGCTATATTTAAAAACAAAGATTGAATATTGAAGAGGATGATAGATGCATGCCTCGAGTTCAATTTGGATATTAGTGAAAAAGGAACTATACAAACCCTATAACACCATAGACAGATAATAGGTTGAAGTTGTTCTCCAACATTCTATTTACTTGGGTACCAATGATGTGTGACTAGACACTACTCATTGCTTGTGGTGTCATAAGTTGTTATGCACATTCACTGCCAACATAATATGGGGCCTATAGGATCACACACATAGGAACTCATCTAGAAGAGTAGTTTGATCTTGAATGATAATTGAATTGATTACTAAAGTATTTAGGTACTCAATTCACACAACAAATCAACTGAATGGACCCCCAACCAATCGACGCAAGTGTTGAGACGGCCGTTTGGAGTGTTAGGTTGATTAGAACTGAATTGGTCATGTTCTACCTGAACTAGCGAGCGAGATGACCAATTTGCATAAGCGAGATGACCATATTGTGGTTGTGAGACTATTTTTCATAAGCAAAATGAATGTCTCGTAGTTAGGAGATGACCGGTTCATGAGAGCGAGATGACTGGTTCATAGAGAAATTCGATTGCATCAAGGATTAGTGTTGACGTCATGTTGTGCATTAATTGGTTTTGAATTGGCAATGCATGTGCGATAGGGAAACATGGCCAAATGACCATTTTTATTAGCAAAATGATCATATCACATACAAGATGCTCGTCTTGGTTATGACATGACCATTTTGGGTTTTGTAGGTTGTGAAAATTCAAGATCTTGCAGTCCCTTCCACTCTCACACATACTAGGAACCCTGACCTAAACCCCTCCTATAAATAGAGGCGTATTGAGGGATTCCTAGAACACACTGCAAATAATTGAGAATTAGTTTCTCTGACAATTATTGTCCTCTATAGTTGTGGTAACCAAGAGAGCCCAAGCAAGTTCTACCCGACTTGGGTGGGATAACTACAAGAGAGAACAACTGAGGATCATTGTTGTGGAAGAGTAAGTCAATGACTAGTAATCAACGGGAGGGAGATATCCTTCATATTTGTTCTAGCAGGATGATAGGAGTTCTAGTTGGTATGTATGGACTTCTCTAGAGGTGAGGTGGCCTTTGCCCGTTGCTAAGGAGGACGACCTCAACCAGTAGTATGTGACGAGAGGAACTACTATAGATAATGGCGTTTGAGTATGTTGTCTATAGATGAGCATTCAGACAAGTCCAGTGTAACTAGGAGCTACAAAAACACCATCCAAGAGTGTGCATCTACTTGGATGAGGATTTTTGTTGGACTTGTACCAGGACCAGGTATATCATTGTTAAACAATCCATTCCATTACATAGTTATTGACATGATCCGTTAGTTAATGAGAAATATGTCAGCATTTTTTTCCACTACCTATCTGATGTCATATTTTCCTACAACATATGCTAGCGAATGGCACATAGATTTTATATATATATATATATATATATATATATATATATATATATATATATAATTTATACATGCCGCCCTGATATTGTTTTGATAATGGATGTTAGCATGACTATAGCCAATACCCTCTGGAAATTTGTGCAAGGCTTATTTTTTTCCTACCATTTAAATTTGGTTTACATATCAAGCCTCTCTCTCTCTCTCCATATGTAAGTTAATGCTTTTACTCCCCATTCTCCCCTTGAATGTAACTCAAGATTTCACTTCTACAATGTAATAAGTTGAATAGGAATAGAATAATTTTCTTTCCTGTCTTGAAAAAAAGAAGACATTCTACATCAGACACGTGGAGTGGCTCAGAAGTCGAGTAGATCGATTAGAGGACCGAGGAGTCCAGATGAAAGGAGTAGTTAATCAATCATCTAGTGGCCCAACCTATCAACTGAAGGAGTCCAGACACCTCTTGAGCCAAATGCCAATCAATCAATCCAAGAAGACCAGTCAACAGACCGATGAACTCAAGGGTTGAGTCGACAAACCAGGCTGGTTCTAGCACATATTTGTTCAAGTACTAGTTACTACATGTGATGTGAAACTTAGGAGGTAGAAATTCTTTGTGTCTCCAAAGAATTGCATTAGTGTGGCCAAAACCATCACTTGTATTTATGATTGTCTGTTTCATTTGTGGATGTAGTATGTATTTCATATATACTATAAGTATGTGGTGATTGGATATATATATATATATATATATAATTAAATTCCTCAATAAAATATTAGATCTTATATGCTTTCCATAAGAAGCACACACAAAAATCTTGATCAACTATGTGTGGGCACGCCAAGCGTGGTCCACCTTCTATCTTGTTGAACTGTGATGATAGTTATGCAGGCTACCAAGCAGGATGCATTACTATCATGTTGGCTTTTGCGTCAGGGCTAACTAGGTAACCTTAATGAGATTAAGTGCCTAGATGCATAAAGATGAGATATGATAAGGAGTTGTGCGTACCATCTACTCAAGAATTGCATGAGATGCAATTGGCAGATGTTTCCTACCTTAATAATTGGTTATGGATGCTAGTGTTGGCTGGGTAATAACTTAATTATTTTGGATCTTGACTCACTAGAAGGTTGTATGTTGCAATCTTTTGAATTGATAGTGAGGGCTATCAATTTTAACAAAATAGTGGGAGTGATAATTAATTAAAGAGCTAACTAATGTCCTCAATATTATGAAATTGAATCAAAAGTGTTTTGACAAATTGCAAAATTTCTTTTGTAGAAACTAATGGCAAACACAAACACGTTTTTATAGTGATTGGTCCTTGAGAGGGACAAGTTCAATGGGAATAACTTCCATGACTGGTTTAGGACATTGAGAATCTCTCTCACTCAGGAGTGCAAGCTCTATGTCCTAGATACACTAGATCCAGATGAACCCACTCCCACTGCCCCGAAGGATTACAGGGATGCTTACAAGAAGAACTCAAAAGATGTCATGGATGCCAAGTGCCTGATGTTTTGCTTAATGAACTATGAGTTGTAGAGACAACATGATAATATGGATGTTATTGAAATGGTAACACATCTTAAGAACATGTACGCAAATCAGAAAAGAAAAGAGAGATATGATGTCTCAATGGTGTTGTTCAAGTTAAATATGGCTAAAGGAGATCTAGTAGGTTCTCATGTACTAAAGTTGATTGGATATTTGGAGAACCTTACTAGACTAGGATATCCCTAAGGACATGAGAACCTTACTAGACTAGGATTTTGTAGTCATTAATGGAATCATACAACTAGTTTTTTAGGAACTACAACATGAAATTTTTTGACAAGTCATTATCAAAATTACTTGGCATGTTGAGGACAGATAAAGCACAGACAAAGAAGGAAAAACCTAGATATGTGATGATGATCAGAAACGATAAAGGGAATTCTAAGGGAAAAGGAAAAGATAAGAAGAGTTTAAAAGCTAGCCAGAACTAAAGTCTTCTGCACTGAAAGCCAAGGGAGGAGTGATAAGGAAGGAATGCGCCACCATTGTCACCATACGGGACACTAGAAAAACAACTGCCCTCTTTATATAGAGGAAATCAAGAAGAATAGGGACATAGAGATCTCCACTTTGGGACCTGAGAAGAAGTAAGCTATAACTATGTGGAGCAAGTGTGTCTGCGACCACAGTTGGAATCTATGATTCATGTGATGGACATGGAATAGAATTAGTGAATTTCTATTATGTACCTCTAATTATGAAAAACTTCATGTATCCTATATGGATAAGTGTATTATGAATAATTGATAGTTTAAAAGATAAAATCTTACATGAAAATTCCATCCCTCTCATAATCTATACTCATTAGTTTTAAAGAAAAATATGTATAACACATGTTGAATGAATCGATGACTCAAACATTGAATACCTATATCATTGTCATCTAGAGTACATAAATGAGAAATACATTTCTAGAATCCATAAAGATGGTCATCTAGACTCTTTTGGTTTTTGAACCAATAGAGACGTGCTAGTCTTATTTGTTGGGAAATATGAAAAAAGCTCATTGAACTAGAAAAAGTGGGACAAAGAGCAATCTATTAGGGCTCATACATACTGATGTATATAAACCTTTTAGAACAAATTCTAGAGGTGGATACCAGTTCCTCATTATATTTACTGATGAACTTAGTAGATATGGTAGTTTGTATCTGATGAAATACAAGTTTGAATCTCTTGAAGTGTTGAACGAGATCACAAATGAAGCACATGACCAACTTGGTATAAGTATTAAAATGCTTTTATAAGATCAACATGAAAATATTTTAAACCACGAGTTTGAGGATCTTCTGGGAGACATTGATTGTGTATCACAATGAACTCCACCTAAAACATAGCAATGTATTAAAAAGAAGGAATCACACCTATTAGTCATGGTGAGTCATCAATAAATCTAGTTGATCTTCCAATTTCCTTTTGCACATGCTTAACACTAAACAATGTACCATCTAAAATGGTTCAAAAAGTCACCACATTTGATATGGCATGGGAAGTGTCCTAATAATTCTTTTATAAGAATTAGGAATGAAATCTTATATACGAAAATAGTTTCCTGAAAAGGTTTGTCTACAAATAAAATAAATGTTATTTTGTTAAATACTACTTTAATATTCCAATTTGAAAACAAAAGGTCTTGTTTCCATGATGGCTGTATTCCTAAAGGGAATCTAATATCAAAGGAATATGTGGGAGAAAAGTTGAACTCAAAATGTTTGAGGACAATAAGGAAATATCGAGCCTAAAGAGGTATAATAGGAACAAGGGGAATCACAAATTTTTGTGGAATCTCAAGTTCCTTATGTAAACACAAAACCTCATAGATCTAGTAGGACATGCCTTTAGCTTGAAATATTATGATATATTATGTCTTAAAAAGGCAGTGAGTTGGTGGTAGATGATGAGTCAACAACCTACCTAGAAGCTATTGAGGGACCACAATATGAGAAATGGCTAGAAGACATTGTATCCAAGATGGACTCCATGTACACCAAGAAGGTATGATCTTGGTGGATCCACTTCAAGGGGTAAGACCCATAGGGTGGAATTGGTTATTCAAGAAGATGAACTACATGGATGGTATTGTACAAACCTATAAGGTAGATTCTCATAAAGGGTTCCAAACATGTTCAAGATGTTGAAAATGATGAAATCTTCTACCAGTTTCCATGGTTAAATCCATAAGGATCATTCTTGTCATTGCAACTTAGCATGACTATGATATTTGGAAAATGGATGTTAAAACCGCATTCCTTAACAAGAATATTGTAGAGGATGTGTGTGTGACACAACCTAAAGATTTTATAAATCCAATTATTGCAAATGAAGTCTATAAGATACAAAGGTCAATCTATGGATTGAGGCAAACATCTCAAAGTTGGAATCTTCAATTTGACAAGATAGTCAAAGAATTTGAATTTAGTGAAAATGAAGATGAAATCTATGATCACAATAGGTTAGTGGGAGCATATCTATATTTGATAAATTTATGGGAAATAACGTCCTTATCCTATAAATGTTAAAACCTGGAAGGGAAATACCTTCTCTATGAATTAGTTAGGCAAATCATCATATATCTTTGGAACAAAAATCTATACAGATAGATCTAGAATGCTTCTTGGCCTAAGCCAGAGCACATACACTAACAAAGTGCTGAAAAGGTTTAGCATGGAGAACTCAAAGAGAGGAAACTTACCCATGCCTCATGGTGTTAGTATCTCCAAAGATCAATGTCCTAGTTGTTGTAAAGAATAGGAACACATGAGTAAGATATCATATGCATTAGAAATTGGGACTACCATGTGTGCAATGTTATGTACTTGTCCCATAGTCTCATATGTATAGGACATGGAACAAATATCAGTTGGAATCCTGTTACAACCCCAATTTTTGGGTTCAATGGTGAGAAATGCAATTTCTCATATTAAGGATATTTGAACAAATAATGATATAATTTGTTTTGATTAAATGGATTATGTTTACAATAGCCTTGATGTTTGTGTTGTGGGCTTTATTGGCTATTGGGCCCAAATAACAAGGAAATTCAATTAGTAAATGAATATTTGAGAAAAGAAAAATGTGGAAACCTCTAGAAGGAAAATCCAAATAGGATTTCGTGCCTCTTGGGTTCCTTGGGTTCCAAGGAGTCCCAAAGTTGCAAAGAAAGGGCAATACGAAAAGAAAAGATTAATTAGGTATTTCTATATTAAGAAAGAAATTGAAAATAATGATAAAATGTGGAAAATGAATGGAAAGAGGTATAAATGAGATTCCTTAGTGAATTTTCGTATCCATGAGGTTTATAATATTAAAAGGAATGCCAATGAGAGAAATAAAAGAGAAATAAAGAAAAATCCTCAAAAAGAACTATTTTAATGAGAAATAAATAAGATAATGTGAAATAATGCATAAAGATGCATCTAGAAGGATAATAAGTATGCAATAAAAATAATTTCGAAATAATGGAGTGTCTTGGGATCCAAGGAGTCCCAATAAAGAAAAAAGAAAGAGAAAATACCAAAATTTCAAAATAAAAGGATAATGTGATACATTATTAATGAATTTTGTGTTGTTTTTCAAAAGGTGGTATTTTCTATTAAAAGAAAACATGATTTCATGGAAAATAACTAAAAGGCAAGAATAAAGAGAGTAAGGATTTTCGTATTCCAAAAATATTCAAGAAATAAGTTAAATATAAGTTAGATGCAGACGAGAATGCATCCATGAGGGATAGCCAGTCGGCTTCTGCGAGTCAGCCGCTTCCTCCCCTTGACCAAGGATTGACGGACTATATCCATGCACGCCCCATCCCAAGGAAATCTCGCCAAAACGTCGCAACCAAACCCAGCAATCTCAAAAACAACAATAAATTTCAGAACTTGCGAGACCTGGTAGAAGAAGATGCAAATGAGAACGAGGTTATCGACGTGGATTCAGTTGCCGAGCGTGTGGCTAGAGGAATTGACTGGAGTGTGCGCAAACAAACATTCAAGAAGAATCATAGCAAGTCTAATTCCAACCCTCCTCCCATCCACAACGCCTCCAAGGAGATGCCTGCCCCATCCAGCGCTACAACAGATCCACCGCCTCAACAGCATACACCACACACTGCTGTTAACCCCACCGGAGATTCTCTCGTGTCAGGAAGGGTGAATCCCCCACATCTCTTTGAAAATGAACCATTCACGTTTGGTGAATCAACCACAACGGAACGCCAAACTCATCCATACAGAAGCCCTAGTCGAAATTCGTCAGGCATTCACCTGAGGAACAGGAAGATCTTGAACCAAGGAGAAGCCTCAAAATCCTCCTCGAGGAAAAGAGGGAAGACTTCGCTGCTGCCAGACCTTGAAGAAGAAGCGCGGACTATGGGCAAATCCACCCTCAATGAAGTTAGACAATGAAAGTCACAACCTGGAATGTACAAGGTGTCTGTGATAAAGACACCCAAAACGCTGTGAAAGATCTGTCCATCAAATACAAAATCTCTGTCATGTGCCTGCTGGAGACCAGATGCAGTGGAACCAAAGCCAGGGGGATTATTAAGAACCTGGGCTATCCGAATTCCCACAGAGTCGAAGCTATGGGTTTCTCTGGGGGCATCTGGGTGCTGTGGAAGCACACCGCCCATGTGGAAATTCTTATGTCACATAAACAGTTCATTCACTGCAAGATTCAAGACACCTTCTATACCTTCGTCTACGCAAGCACGACGAGAGGGGGGAGGAAACTGCTCTGGGATCAATTATTTGCAATCTCCATTTCGATTATTGATCCATGGATAGTGATGGGCGATTTTAATGTTGTGATGCACCCTTCCGAGAAGATTGGCAGCAACATTTTCGACAGAGCCAACAGCATGGACTTCATTGAGGCAACTGAGAGCTGTTTTCTCAGGGACCTGGGGGCGATAGGACCCCGTACCACTTTCAGGAGGGGCCTCCTCCATGAACGTCTGGACAGGGCGTTGGGTAATCAGCAATGGCTTGAGATTCCAGGCAAAAAGGAGATCATGGTCCTTGAGAAGAACCATTCAGACCATGCACCCCTAATGGTCTATGCAGAGGCACCTCTTCCTCACCAGGGAACGACTCACCTTCGTACTAGCGCAAGATGGTACTCCTCTCCTGGGTACTCTTCTTTCTTTAAAGAGGTGTGGAGGACAGATATAGACCTGCCTACTGCCAACAGGCTTCTGCTGGAGAAGGCAAGGAGCTGGGACATTGCTTCGCGTAAGAAGGATAGGAGAAGCAAAGATCAACTCACCAACAAAATTCGTTGGAACCAGATGAACCTTTCGCTGCGTTTCAACCATTCTTTGGCGAGGGAAACTGTCGAACTTCAAACCCAACTGGATGGCATCCTTCGGCGAGAGGAGGCTGAAAGCCAGCAATGCTCACGATGCAACTGGATAAAATTAGGCGATAATAACACCAGCTATTTCCACTCGATTACGAAAGCAAGAAGGTGGAGGAGTACGATCTCCCGTCTCAAAGACGAGAACGGGGTTTGGTACGATTCTGCCCCTGCACTCAAATCCCTCATCCTTTCCTTCTTCTCTAATGTTTATCAGGAGACTGATGCTGCCCGGCGTCAAGCATCAAGCATTTCCTTCCCTGGAGCGTATACACCTTTGACAAGCGGGAAGACTTCGCTCCAGGGAAGGAAATGCTTGATGCTTGACGCCGGGCAGCATCAGTCTCCTGATAAACATTAGAGAAGAAGGAAAGGATGAGGGATTTGAGTGCAGGGGCAGAATCGTACCAAACCCCGTTCTCATCTTTGAGACGGGAGATCGTACTCCTCCACCTTCTTGCTTTCGTAATCGAGTGGAAATAGCTGGTGTTATTATCGCCTAATTTTATCCAGTTGCATCGTGAGCGTTGCTGGCTTTCAGCCTCCTCTCGCCGAAGGATGCCATCCAATTGGGTTTGAAGTTCGACAGTTTCCCTCGCCAAAGAATGGTTGAAACGCAGCGAAAGGTTCATCTGGTTCCAACGAATTTTGTTGGTGAGTTGATCTTTGCTTCTCCTATCCTTCTTACGCGAAGCAATGTCCCAGCTCCTTGCCTTCTCCAGCAGAAGCCTGTTGGCAGTA
Source organism: Alisma plantago-aquatica (assembly GCA_963693085.1). NCBI lineage: Eukaryota > Viridiplantae > Streptophyta > Magnoliopsida > Alismatales > Alismataceae > Alisma > Alisma plantago-aquatica. The sequence goes on along the minus strand of OY856412.1, from coordinate 24,741,053 downwards.
GGCAGGTCTATATCTATCCTCCACGCCTCTTTAAAGAAAGAAGAGTACCCAGGAGAGGAGTACCATCTTGCGCTAGTACGAAGGTGAGTCGTTCCCTGGTGAGGAAGAGGTGCCTCTGCATAGACCATTAGGGGTGCATGGTCTGAATGGTTCTTCTCAAGGACCATGATCTCCTTTTTGCCTGGAAGCTCAAGCCATTGCTGATTACCCAACGCCCTGTCCAGACGTTCATGGAGGAGGCCCCTCCTGAAAGTGGTACGGGGTCCTATCGCCCCCAGGTCCCTGAGAAAACAGCTCTCAGTTGCCTCAATGAAGTCCATGCTGTTGGCTCTGTCGAAAATGTTGCTGCCAATCTTCTCGGAAGGGTGCATCACAACATTAAAATCGCCCATCACTATCCATGGATCAGTAATCGAAATGGAGATTGCAAATAATTGATCCCAGAGCAGTTTCCTCCCCCCTCTCGTCGTGCTTGCGTAGACGAAGGTATAGAAGGTGTCTTGAATCTTGCAGTGAATGAACTGTTTATGTGACATAAGAATTTCCACATGGGCGGTGTGCTTCCACAGCACCCAGATGCCCCCAGAGAAACCCATAGCTTCGACTCTGTGGGAATTCGGATAGCCCAGGTTCTTAATAATCCCCCTGGATTTGGTTCCACTGCATCTGGTCTCCAGCAGGCACATGACAGAGATTTTGTATTTGATGGACAGATCTTTCACAGCGTTTTGGGTGTCTTTATCACAGACACCTTGTACATTCCAGGTTGTGACTTTCATTGTCTAACTTCATTGAGGGTGGATTTGCCCATAGTCCGTGCTTCTTCTTCAAGGTCTGGCAGCAGCGAAGTCTTCCCTCTTTTCCTCGAGGAGGATTTTGAGGCTTCTCCTTGGTTCAAGATCTTCCTGTTCCTCAGGTGAATGCCTGACGAATTTCGACTAGGGCTTCTGTATGGATGAGTTTGGCGTTCCGTTGTAGTTGATTCACCAAACGTGAATGGTTCATTTGCAAAGAGATGTGGGGGATTCACCCTTCCTGACACGAGAGAATCTCCGGTGGGGTTAACAGCAGTGTGCGGTGTATGCTGTTGAGGCGGTGGATCTGTTGTAGCGCTGGATGGGGCAGGCATCTCCTTGGAGGCGTTGTGGATGGGAGGAGGGTTGGAATTAGACTTGCTATGATTCTTCTTGAATGTTTGTTTGCGCACACTCCAGTCAATTCCTCTAGCCACACGCTCGGCAACTGAATCCACGTCGATAACCTCGTTCTCGTTTGCATCTTCTTCTACCAGGTCTCGCAGGTTTTGAAATTTATTGTTGTTTCTGAGATTGCTGGGTTTGGTTGCGACGTTTTGGCGAGATTTCCTTGGGATGGGGCGTGCATGGATATAGTCCGTCAATCCTTGGACAAGGGGAGGAAGCGGCTGACTCGCAGAAGCCGACTGGCTATCCCTCATGGATGCATTCTCGTCTGCATCTAACTATCTAAACCAATCCTTAAAGATGATCTTATGATCCCAGAAGACCTAGCTGATCTCAAGGTTTCGAGCCTGGTCCGAGACGACGGCTCTTGGGATAGCGATTTCCTCAATAGATGGTTCGTACAAGACACCGTTCAAGCTATCAGCCACATGCCCACTCCCAGAATTCACTATGGGGAGGATACTTTCGTATGGAAGCTCGACAGCTATGGGACCTTCACGGCCCGATCTGCTTATAACCTGATTAGTTAACAATCTCTGGAAGCTCCCATTCCCCTTTTTGAAGCACTATGGTCTATCCCAGTCTCGCATCGGATACGCGCCCACATGTGGCTGGCTATCCATGATAGATTACTCACAAACACCTTGAGATGTAAACGTAAGATGACAGATAACCCTTTGTGCCCACGATGCAACATCATGGAAGAGGACTGTTTGCACGCACTCAGGGACTGCAGATCATCTCGACAAATCTGGTCGCTCATCAGACCCAAAGAGGTGAATCTCTTCTTTTCATGTCAGACTATCCATGAATGGATTGAACACAACATTCGAACTATCAAAGACCCACCCACCTGGAGGACGCTCTTTGTCATAGTTTGCTGGAAAATCTGGAAGGGAAGGAACTCACAGGTTTTCGAAGACACCCCCATACCCCCAAGTGTTGTGACTGCACAATGTTATGCTGAAGCACGATCCTCACTTCTTGCCTTCACTCGTCACCTCCCTGATCCATCAGAAAGCCCTTCACCGGATTGCTCTCTCAGCCTACATTCTTCAAGTATCCTTCTTCATGTGGATGTTGCCACTTCGTCCAAATCCAACATGTCCTGCACGTGTGCCATTCTTCGAAACCACACAGGAGATTGGATTGGGGGCTCCTTTCAAATGCACCGAGGCACGGACGCCATGGAAGGGGAGCTCAAAGCTATTATTCATGGTGTAGAACTCGCAAGACAACTGAATCAGCATCAGGTCACTTCCTATCCGACTCCTGGAATTCAGTTCAATGGGTGAAGGGCCATCAAGAAAGCCCGGGCAAGTTTATCACGACTGTATGTAAAGCTCGAGAAGCCCTTGCTGCCATCCACATCACAGACCTTGTCCACATCAAAAGGAATCAGAACAGGCTAGCGGACATCCTAGCTAAATCCTGCCTTAAACAACCAGGATTTGAGGGAGAATGGCAGCAGTGCCCTGCCATAGGCCTACCGGTCTTCTTAGAAGACAAAACTCTCTTTGATAATCTGATTAGATCTCAGTAATGATGTAACCGGTTATTCGGTATTGAAAAAAAAAGGTATATTAAAGAGATGTTTAGTAGAGAGAGAAAAAGGAACTTGCTTGGTAATGAAGAAATCGAATTCCTTTTGGAAAGGGGCTGCGTTTCTTCGTGGGCAAGCCATATTGGGGCTTCTTTACCCACCCTATATAAAGGAAAGACCATGGACAGAGCCCAGAAGATCCCACACCTCGTTTTATTCTCTTCTTCCACGTTTTCATACAAAAACCCTAACTAAGAGGGGTTGTGTGATCATGAACCCACAAGGTGGCAAGAGAGAGTTGCGTTGGTAGCTTGGTGATCTGTGGTATCAGGAAGAGGCTTGGCCATCGTGTCCGAGCACTAACCTAGGTACAACAGCGGCCGCACAGCTGCAAAACCAGCCGTGGGTTGCGGATCCATGCAGCCCAAACCAGCTGTGCTGGTCGCAAGATAGGGGGCACCTCAAGTTCAGCCAAGGGTGGCGGAGACAGGGCAACGACCTTCGATGAGTTTCAGGTCTGGAACTGGGAGCAAGAGCCATCCCTAGGTCTGTACTCGACAGCTAGGGTGGCAACATCAGGCTGCAGGAGGTAGAAGAAGGGAGGAGGCGCATTGGACAAAAATACCCCCCCCCCCCGCGGGCTGAACAAGCAGGAGTTTAAGTTAGAGCATAAAAGTAAATCCGTTATGTTCCAAGCAAGCAGTATTGCATGGAAAAGGACGACGTGGCGCCATCTGATTGGCCGAGAGGTGCATTTCTTTGCTAAAATTGTATCTAATTCTAGGGAACTCGAATTAAAACAAGTCCTATATGAAAATTGATCCTCAGAACGAGAGGAACACAAAGAAATTATGTATGAAGCTTAATTCTGCTTGAAACTCAAAAAGTATAGGGTTTTAAATCTTTTGATGCATTAATTGATAGAAAACCCCTAGAATGATGTAAAAACGAACATGATGAATCTTTTATATGTTTTTGATCAATCTTAACCTGTTAAGAATAAAAGGAATGGTAAAATCATAAAAAGATGATTAGTATGTTGGTTTTAGGGTTTTATGATCATGAACATGGTCTAATAGACTAAAAACCCTGATTTGAGTACATATGAGTTTTTGATTCTTGAACATAGTTTGGATTAGATAATTATTTTTTTTGGAATAAATTAAATATATTGCCAAAAGAGGAGTACAACTAAGCTATACAAACAGTGCATGGCATCTCAAAAAGAGACCCCAAAACCCAAAAAAGGCTAAACTATAAAGGGGTTGTATACAAAAAGCCCCAGTAAGTGCAGGTCATCGAACTCAAACTATTTAGGAGTTCCTGCCTATTCTTTACATGCCACGTAAGGTTAGTGGAGAACACTTTAATGAGATTTAATGTTTCCAGTTCACCCTTGTTGTGTTTCCTCCTGTTTCTTTCACTCCATATCATAAACATGAGTCGCGTGATGCAGAGATTAGCAAAACAACGTAAGGACCTGTTGTTTCTATAATTTCCTTTAATCCAAGACAAAATGTCATACGGATTAAAGGGACCATTATACTGCCAACCATTCCTAGACAAACAATACTAAAGATCTGTTTGGAGTATTTACATTCAAAGAAAATATGGTTTCTAGTTTCATCAACCTCTTTGCACAAACATCAGCTAGGGTCAACTTGGACACCCCACTTCAGCAATCTGTCATTGGTGGGAAGTTTGTTGAGCAGGACACAATAGGCTAGGGTGCTCCATTTAGGGCAATGATATCTGCCCCAAATAATGTCAGGAAGAACATCACCAACAGAAGCTGCTATATTAGTGTTGATTAATGGTGGAGGGGCAAGGGCAGTCCACCCACCATTAGCATCCACACGATATAGGGTGGGATTCTTAGGTACAAAAATACACATTGCTCTCCAAATTTTCGAAGGATTGCAGTCAACATTAGCCACCATAGCACTGTTATACCTTTGCTTCATCCAAGTCACCCAGCAGCTATCAGACTAAAGCAAGATTCTGTCAGCTCGTTTCTTCGTGTTGGACTCCATGATCAGAAGAGGGTCCACAATTTGTAAACCTCCCTATATGAAGGGTTTCACAATTTTTTCCCAGGCTACACAATGAAATTTACCTCCCCAAAGGAAATTAGCCATGAGGGAACGAATGTTGTCTAGCGCAGGATTAGGAATGTCCCCCATAGTGGCCCAGAACTTGACTATGGCCTGAATAACAGTTCTTATCAAAACCAGTCGTCCAGCCATAGAAAGCTTCAAACCACTCCAATCTTCAATCTTTTATCAGATATTATCCATAAGCTAACTGTAATCTTTAGCTTTTATTTTACCTGTAGCCAAAGGGATACTGAGATATTTAGTAGGAAGTAAACCTTTCTCCATCCCCGCATCTTTCTTCAATCTACCTCTTCTGTTATCACAAGATTTAGAAAGATACACTCTTGACTTAATGGTGCTAATGTAAAGCGCAGTCATCTTCCCGAAGATGTTCAGTACTTTAGTCATCTCCTTCAATCTTCTAGTGTGTCCAACCGAGAACAGAAGCACGTCATATGCGAAGATGAGGATTGGTTTCACTTTTATTCCTTTCACCTTAAAAGTTTTCACCAAGTTGTTACTCTCCGCTTCTTTGATAAGATGGCTTAACCCCTCCATAACCAAGGTGAAGAGCAGAGGAGAGAGAGGGTCCCCTTGACGCAAACCATTAGATGATCTAAATAGCCCTTCGAGTGTCCCATTGATGAGGATAGAGAAAGAGCAGGTTTTTTAGCATTGTTGCATCAGATGGATCCATTTATGACAAAAACCCAAGGAGACCGTCATCTTATGTAGAAACGTCCAGCTGATGTGATCGTAAGCTTTGATAATGTCTATCTTCATAACTACTTTAGCATTAGATTTACCCCTATTAAAGTCAATAAGGAACTCTGAAGCCAAGAGAGAGCAATCCTCAATTTTTCTATTTTTTATGAAGGCGTTCTGATCATCAGAAACAAAGTGTGGGAGAACCCCTTTGAGTCTTTTAGCAAGCAGCTTAGCAATAGTTTTGTATAACACACTACAGTAGGCAATTGGACAATAATCACACATTGATCTAGCCTCTTTTGATTTGGAGATCAACTTTATGAAAGAGCGGTTCACTACGCGGACCATGTTACCACCATTAATATACCACCTGATCGCTTTACAAAGGTCATCTTTAATGATAGGCCAAGTTACCTGGAAGAAATGACTGTTCAACCCGTCGGGGCCTGGAGCTTTGGAGAAATGGATAGAGAAAAGGGCATCTTTAACTTCTGCTTCATTTATGTCCTAGCAGAGGTCTTTGTTCATAGCTTCATTAACTCTATCCCTAGGGAGATTTAACTCACCTTCATATCTGCTGTCATTGCTATTATATAAGTTTTTGAAATAATTTATTGCTTAGGCAGCTATCTCTTCATGGCTGTCAACAATTCTGCCCTGCTCATCTATCAGCTCGTTAATGTTGTCCCTCATCGTCTTCTTCTTTGTTGTGGTATGATAGATTTTTGTGTTGCGGTCCCCATCATCAATCCATCACATTCTACTTATCTGCCATTCATACTATTCATCTACCTTCTCAAGGTTTCAGACTCTTTCTTCATTTTTTTCTGTTCATTGATAAGATGCTCATTTAGGGGATCATCTCTTAAACTTCTAGCTGTAGTATCATATTTTTCTCTGGCTTCCAACAACAAATTTGGGATATTAATCCTTTCCTTAGTCCAGACATTAAGAATGGCTTTTGTTCTTTGGAGTTTTTTGAGGAATTTAAACAGAGGGTTACCATCAACATTCGGCCTCCAATATTCTTCAACAATTTTCATGAACCCATCCCACTTACTCCAGAAATTCAGAAACCTGAAAGGTTTAGGCTTTTGCGGCTTGTTTAAAAGATCAACCTCCAACCAAGCGTGATCACTAAAATGGTGTGATCCAGTTCTTGCAACCACTCTAGGGAACAACTCCAACCAAGCATTTTTGACCAAGCACCTATCCAGACGAGTAGATATCCGTCTATTCTGCTTGTTGGACCATGTGGTTAAACCACTCACCGTATTGACTTCGTGTAGCTCAGCAACATCCAAGCAGTTATTGAAGTTGTTCATAATTGTTTCGGGTACTCTTCTACCTCCTCTATTTTCTCCAGCATTCCTTATGTTATTAAAATCCCCAAGGACGATCCACGGGATATGTATTTGTGCAGTAGTCTTCATAATAGGCCATAACCTCTCCCTATCGACCTCCAGGTTTTCTCCATACACTGCAGACAGAATGCACGAGAAGCCACCTGAATTGAAACAACTAACAATTATGATTTGATCATGAACTGCTATTGGTTCTATTTTCTACTTCTCCGGGTTCCAACCCAGTACTATTTTGCCCCCATCAACCACATGAAGATTGGACAAAGAATCCCAGTTCTGGGGAAAAATGGAATTGACCCGCTCAACGCAAGTTCTCTTTATTCTGGTCTCGAAACAGTAAATGACCTCCGCCTTTATCCTCCTAAGGATTTTCCTTAACCTTGATTGGGACTCAGGTAAGGAATCCCCTCGCACATTCCATGCGAGGAAGATCATTTATACTTCTCTTTTGACCCTCCTCCTACTGTGGATTTGGGTTTGTTCTTTGGCTTGGCTGTGGAACTCCTTGTAGTATTAGAACTTCTGCTTCTCCCACCCACTAAAACTGTAGGCATTTCACCTTCTTCTAGTTGGTCCAGGACAGAAAAAGGGTTGGTATCACAATTGACAGTGGTTACTTCACCTTCTTCCCTGGTGTCGGGGCCTTCTGCTGCTGTCACATGAATCACCTCCTCTACAAGGTTTATTGATTCAGTGACCTCCTTTTCTTTGTTCTTCTCGGTGTTGGCATGCTTCTCGTTATTCTGATGTCTGACCCTCGAAGCGTCGCGACAAGGAGGTGGCTTGGAGGGAGCCCTCCTTTTGTTCAGTCTTCTGCTATACGGGACAACTATAGGGGGAGAGAGCATAGGGACGGTCGCTCGTTCTCCAGGACAGGCCCCTGTGCTATGGCCAAAAACCTTGCAAGAGGAGTAGCGATTGGGCAGCGCCTCATACCTCAATTTCACCTCCCACTCCCCTCCATTCAGCAACTCAACCATTATTTCAGGAGGGGGCTCTTCTTCAACCGTGATGTCGACGCAAACACGGGCACACCCCAGCATTGAATCATCAGCACGACGATCGATGGACTGAGGTTCACCTATTGCGTGGGCGATAACGTTTATAGCTTTGAAGGACCAATGTTTCCCCACATCCGGGAGAGATACCCAGACGGGGGTTGCCTTCAAGGCTGTCCGGTGAATGTCGACCTCTGGCGTCCATCTTCTGACCAACACAAGCTGATTATCAAAAAACCAGGGGCCACAATGAAGAGCAGCTTTAAAATAAGCTTAATTAGCAAACCTGGCTAGGATAAGACCATGAACAAGTGAGAACACTTCAATTTCCCCTTTTGGTCTCCATGTTCGCAGCATCCATCCACGGAGTTGGCTGATGTTCACTGAGGTTCCCACTATCTGGACGATCGCAGAAAATTTGTGATAGTCATCCATCTCCTCCATGATTGGTTCTGTGAACTTTGTCCATTTTCTTTGATCCCCTTCCTTGAAGAAAGGTTTCTTCGGGTCATCTGCCACGGATCCCCTGATGCGCATAGGAGGACCTTCGACCACCTTAGCCCATACTCTGGTGACTGTGACATTAGGCCCTGGGTTGCTACGACCCTCATTCTCCTTCCCTTTGGCACCCCCAGAAGGTTGGCCTTGGGGAGGTTGTTCTTGACTGGCAACACAGACGGTCGCCGGCCCTAGTTCCACCATAGACTCGAGAGTCTAGAGATGGAAGGGAGCGTGCAGGAAGAGAGAGAAAGCTTAGATTAATGTGGATTAGCTAATTCTTAATGAAGATAATTGAGATGGTTAGGGTTTTCTAGGAAACCTTAGAAACCCTAAATTGAATATAAAGGATACATCTTTGAAGACTAATAGGTTAATTTGAAAGATATTAACCTGTTGATTAATAATATAGAGTTTTCATCCGTTTGGTATACAAAATTGGTAGTTTTAGGGTTGTAATCCATAAATGAAGAATAATTCATATGAGAACCCTAATTGGAGTAAAAGAAGAGGAAAACCATGATATTTCAGATTAAGGAAGTAAATTACTAAATGATGATCCTAAGATTGTTAAGAATATTAAAAGGAGAGAATTTAAAGGTTTTAAGTAGATTTGATGAATTAGGATTCTTAATAACTAAGAATGGAGGCAAAACCCTAATTCCCAAGGAAACCCTAAAATTGGAATAGAAATCCTAAGGATGATGATGATATTGGATAAATATTAATAAAAGGAAATTGGTATATTTATTTCAGGATTTTGTTCATGATTGGTTGCTTGATTGGGATTTCTATGTTCTGATTAATTCTGTATCTGAATCTGCAATACATGTATGTGCTTACGCTTATGAATATCTCGAGTTAGTTTTCTGAGGTTTACCGAAGTTTTCATTGATGTCATGAATTAATTGTTGGATGATTTCAATTCATGCAAACTATAATGTGTATATGATTATCACATAAGATATGTGCCTACTAGCTCAAATCTTGGTCCCCTCTGTGGCTTAATAGTTGACCTAGTACATGGCTACCTATGGGGTAGGACCATCAGGTCATTGGATGACTTAGTACATGGATACCAAGGGGGTAGGTCCATCAAGTCACATTGAGTTAGATATTGGGCTACCTTTGGGTAGTGTTATGTGACTCTATTACCCTATGTATTGGCTACCTGTAAGGTAGGACCATGGTGGTAAGAATCTACCTAAAGAGAGGTAGCATACAAGTCCACTGTAGGGATAACACAGAGTTAGGGGATAGGTAAGGATTGAGTCATATGGCTTAAAATGTAATCTTAGTTGTTAAATGATTAATTGAATGATTACTTTGTTAAGAATAATTGCATGACTAGTGTTTCCCCCACATACCAGCTTCGGCTGACCGACATTTTGTTTGTTGGAATTTTAGGTACAAGACAAAAGAACAAACAGAAAATCATCATATTGGGAAATACATGAAGTAAAATACAAGGAGGATTAGTTAGAGTAGAATCCTTAAGTGGATAGAAGTTTAGAGATCCAAGTTTTCAAAAGAAAAAAAAGGTATGCAAAAGTTTATTTTCTTACAGCTTTTCAGTTTAGTCTGTTAAAATTTAATAATTGTTCTTAGTTAATTGTCGAACCTTTGATCTGGGTTATTGGTTAACGGCTCTGTCCTTTCGATCTCCCTTAATTGGGGATTACTGGGAGGCAGGGTCGTAACAATTCCAGTAAATGTCACTGAGATACCATAAAGAACATCCTTATGTACTTGAGAAGCACTAAGGATCATTTCCTTATTTATGATAATAAGGAATAGGTGGGTGTAAAGGGATACACCAATTCAAGCTTCCAAAATGAAAATGATTTTAAGAATCACGATTTAAGTTTGTGTTTGACATGAAAATACATTTCTAAGATGGAAACGTTCTGAGAAAGAGACAATTGTTAAATTCTACAATAGAATTTGAAACCTTGTTGTTATGAATATAATAGATGATGCTGTATGCATCAAAAAGTTCATTTAGATGAACTTGTTGGAGTTCCAACCATTGATGACACAGTAGAAATATTGTAACAACAATGGAGCTAAAAGATAGGCAAAGGAACCCAAATAGCATGCGATAACATTTCCATCTCATAGGAGAGATTGTACAACAAGGAGATGTGAATACTTGCAAAGTACATACTATAAGAAAATGTTTCTACCCTACTGCATTAGTAGTTGTGTTGTAGAAACATGATGGAAATGTTAGGATCACTTAGAGTAGGATTCATGGGTGATTGGATCTAAGTGCAAATGAGATTTGTTGGTATGTATGCCCAGCGAGATAATCATATGATGATTGAAATGTCATATCTTGTATATTATTTGATTAATAATAAAGGCAATCTTCATCTATATGCTTGTTCAATTATGAGATAATGGTATAACATAATAGATGTTTAAAGAATGACATTACTCAATGATGTATGTCTTTATGTTGAGCAACTGAATAGTGAGATCATATGTATAATAAGAGTATATAGATTCTTATTATGTTCCTAATGGGATGTTATTGCGGAAGCTAATAGACAACACTAGTACATAAGACTAGAGTGTTTTTGGTTGATGACAGAATCTCTTTAGTCATGATTTGTGATATCAAACCAAACAGATAAGTACTTGTTAGAGAACAATGTACTAGATAGATCCACCTTGAGAGTGATACATGGAAACCATTGAATGGTAGTCAAAATTAACTCTCATAGTGACAATGATGATTGTGGTTCTTAGACCTAAAGTCACTACATTTATCACATGTCATTTGATGTACTTTGACACCATCCAACATGACATTGAATAAGGGTTACCATAAAGGTGATGCTCGGATATGTTGTGACACATGGGAACTAGTTGTGAGTGGTGTATATGGCTTTGTCCCTCATGTAGGAATTGATATCGTGGCCACTCGATAAGTGAGATTCAGAAATGTATGTACATACTCATGTGTGATATGTGAGCATGCATGAATCTCATAAAGTTTTCTCTAGTTCAAGGAAGGTGGATTGAACGTTGAGAGGATGATGTTTCCATGCCTTGAGTTCATTCTCAATATTAGAGACAAAGGAACTATATGATCACTATAACATTGATCATTGATTGTAGGTTGATGTTGTTCTCCAACTTTCTAATTACTTGAGTAACAATGATGTGTTTCTAGATACCGCTCATTGCTTGTGTAGTCATCCTTATGTACATTCACTACCAACATAACTAGGGACATATAGGGTCATACACATAGGATACACATGGAATAGGAATTTACACATGACAAAGGTTTAACTTTTCAATTTAAAGAACACTAGATGAAAATTGGCTGATCATGAAGACACCCCTGACTCCACACCAGGTGATAAGCTTGGGATGATAGAACCACAAACAGATTCTTCAGGGTGTACTTTTTATCAGAAGATGATTGGATGACTCAGATGATACATGAAGATTTATCTGAGCATCCAACCTCAAGTGTAGAGATGGAGAGAGAAGATATGAGTCCTCAAGATGACATCCAACCTCTCTCATGTATCTCATCCTATGTCGACATCCCATGACCTTCATTTTCAGAATCATATAATGAAAGGTACCCAGAGGATGATATGCCAAAGAATTCATCCAAGTGCAGTTCAAGCCACTTCCAGCACAAAGATGACTTCACCGAGTCGCCAGATTTCACTTCGCTTCTTCGGACTTGGAAGGGCCAACACATCCACCTATTCTACTCCTACTATGTGGAAGAACCCGTCGGAAAGACACAGGTGACACTGTTCCTAAAACTTAGGATTTGGGATCCCAGTTTCGGTATTGTGGGGCAACCACCCCCTTTTCTATCACCCACCCTCCCGCCCTTTATTACAATAATTTTGCTTTTCATGTTCTTATTGGTTAATTTCTTTCCTCTAACTGTTTTGATATCCTTGCACCCATGCATCATCTTTAGAACTTCAATAACTATCATTAAACTCATGCATTCCTGCCTCACTATTTCAAGTTTAAGTCTTGCTCGAGGACGAGCAAAATTTTTAAGCTTGGGGAGGTAGGCTTCGCCCTTCTTTTCTCTTCACCCTTCTTGCATGCATGTTTATTTCCTGCATTTAGTTTTAAATTTGCTTAAAAAAATTCAGCTTTTTAGATGTGCAATTATGGCTATGTGGTGCGACTCTAATAGATAAATGCTTGACTTTATGCCTAATTGCACAATTTTTATCTTAAAAATTGCTTGACTTGCTCTTTGACTCTTTCCTTGAGTTTGGTAATAAATCTAAGGTTATGTCCCTTTTTCATAGCTTAAAGCTAAGTTCCCTTGATCTATTTTGTGAATGGTGAATCCATGGTAAAGGACCGTTGGAATGAGCTAAAACATGATTAAAGAATCCTAGATACGGTTTCACAAGCTTGCCTCTATTCTAAGGATTCTTGAATCATAATTGCAACCTTTCACACAAGTGTCAAGCAGATCATGATGAGTTTTGAGCTATAATCAAGATGAAGTGTTTTCCTTGATGGACTACGTGCCTTCTCACATTAGATTGAGTCAAAAAGATGAAAAACATAAAAATGTGCAAAAGAGGCGTGGCCGCCCAAAAAATCCCAAAAATATCTATATAGTTCTCACCCAAGCCTACAAATAGAATGAAGATGTTAAAAGCCTGAGTGTGAACAATAAATGAGTGTTGTTTTCTCTTTTAGGAGAGTTGATGATGGTGCCCATCTGGTGTATGACTGTGCTCATGAACGCGGATATGTCGTGCCTGGTAGTACCACTCTAAAAGCTCATTAGAGAGTCACTAAGAACCCCCTAGGTGGCCTATGAGACTATCTCAGTAGTAGGGTTGGTTCGAGCACAGTACGAGGAGTTCGTCTAACTGCTCTGGGCCAACTGGCTCAGACTGCAGGGACTGTTGCCTGCTACATGGACCAACCTGACACAGATCGGGATCCTCAGAAGTCATCAGAGTCTTTTTGCTTTGTTTTTTAGGACATGAATAAGTGAGAAGCGTGGTATTCCTGATTGGTTTGCATGCATTCATGGTGATGGCTCATTGCTCATCACCCGCGTGATCACCTGTGTGATAGCTCTTTCATGTTTAATAATTATGGTTCAAACCCTCATGAGTATCGATAGGTTGTAGTGGATTTGCTTAATCTTTCCTGGAAACTCTTTGATCTTGCTTTGGTAGGATTGTGCCTGACCAGTGGGGGTTTCTTCTGAAATGACATGGATCAGGAGAATTGATGTTTTAAACTATTTTTCTTAACCTTAACAGTTATTGCCAAGCTTAATTTGGATGTTATCTTTTTGTTCTTTGAGCACAACCTTGCTTGAGGACAAGCAAGTTTTAAGCTTGGGGTAGTTGATAACACCCAAATTAGCACATATTTTCTATGCATTTTATCTATATTTTTGCACCACTTTAGTCTTAATATGCACTCTTTTGTTCATGTTTTATGCATTCTGTCTCGAATTCGATAAAAGTAGTAAAAATAGCCAATAATGTAGCTAATTAGCCAATTTTTGACTTACAGGCACTGAAACTAGCCAATTTTGGAGACTCTCAAGTACCGAACCTGAAAAGACAAGAATTCCAGCAGCTGCCCAATAGGGCCTGGCCAATACGGCTGCCCCATATGGTCTAGCTGATACGGTTGCCTGATACGGTCTGGCCGATACACCTAATCGATACGGTCTGGTCGATACGGCTTCCCGATACGGCCTGCCCGATACAGCTGCCAGACACTCCCCCTGATCGACACGGTCATCGGGCGACAGTCATATTGGCCCACCTGATGCCTCAAGATCGAAGCCACGGATGGACACGTGGACCGATAAAAGCTACATCTCCCATTAACTCGTTACCTATAAATAGCAGCTGCCAACCTACAAAGCAAAGGGGGGAAGGAGTCGGAGGGAGGACCCTGCAAGATCTAGTTCCTAGAACAAGGAGCTAGTGTGTCGAGTTCCCCAAAAGTCTACTGCCCGATACGGTTGCCCGATATGGTCGGCCCGATACAGTCTAGAGAGAGAGAGAGCCAAGGAGTCCAGAGGAATGAAGATAAGACCCAAGGGTCGAGATCCGACTTGCACAGAGGCCGAGGAGCGAGAGCCACCTCTCCTCTACGGGCTATATCTCTACTCTCTTCTCTATCATTCTACTGCATTCCTTTGTTTCTTGTACAAATGATGTTTATCCATCTTTGTTCGGTGCCAACTATGCTTGTCTATGGCTAGTTAGCTCTTTCTTGGCTATGTAGCCCGATCTGGGAATGTTTATATACTTTTTCCTTAAGCAAGTAGATTCATATCAGATCTAGTATGTTGCATGTTCTATTTTCTCTTTCCAAGTTATGATTGCTAGTTTGGTTGATCTCTTACTCGCTTGAACTGCTGTTTCTACCTGTATCGAGAGATCTGTTGTAGGAATAGCTAAGAGACTATAGTTTGGATCTGAACCCGAGAGGAGGACGATCCAAGGTATTCTGTTCCTAACACCCCAGAATATCCTAAGACCCGAGAGGGAACTTAGTGTATTATGAGGTGTTGAAATGTCATTCCTCGAGAGCGGGTCATTGACATATTGTAGATGGTTTAGTCACGCATCGCGAGAGCGAGTGGGACGACCCCACAGGACAGATGCCACCGAGCATGCTAGATGCTTGCTTGGGTGTTCAAGGGTTGTCTACGCCCGAGAACGAGTGCATAGACTGCCCCGTTTGTGGTTACATAGCCAGGAACTCTCTTTCTCTATTTAGTAGAATCACGAGCTTTGTTTTGTTTTGTTTTATATCATGACAACCTGCTAGACTAGTTCTATTACTTACTTTTATCGATTGTCATCTTGGCTTATCAATGAGGCAGGAGATGCCATTAAATGTGTTTCAAGAACTAGAGGTATTTGATTTATGGGGTAATGATTTCATGGGACCCTTTGTGTCGTCTAACTCTAACCTCTATATCTTACTGGCTGTAGATTATGTGTCAAAATGGGTGGAAGCGATTCCAACCCGCACCGATGATGCCAATGTCATATGCAAACTTATCAAGGATCACATTTTTTGTAGGATTGGAGTGCCAAGGATGATTATAAGCGATGGGGGAACTCATTTCACCAATCAGAAATTGGAGGAATTCTTAAGCAAATACGGAGTGACACACCGTGTTGGTACACCCTACCATCCACAAACTCAAGGGCATGTGGATATTTCAAATCGTGAGATTAAAAAGATTCTTGAGAAGACGATGTCGTCTAGTAGAAAAAATTGGAGTGGTTTGTTGGTTGACGCTCTACGGTCCTATAGGACTTCCTATAAAACACCAATAAGAGCTACACCCTTTAGGCTAGTCTATGGACGGGCATGTCGTCCCCCTGTGGAGTTAGAACATAAAGCTCATTGGGCATTAAGGAGGCTCAATTTTGACCTTGATGAAGCAGGTAAGACAAGGATGCTAGAGTTGAATGAGCTTGATGAAATTAGGATGAATGTCAATGAAAATTCATGATTGTACAAAGATAGAACTAAGAAAATACATGACCAGCATATATGTTACAACCTCACCTCCCGCTAACCCCCAATTAAGGTTCGAAGCCAATTAAAACAAGAGGTCGAAGCCACACCCATAACTTCCGGTTCAAAGGTTCAACACTTAACTAAGAACAATTATTAAATTTCAACAATCTATACTGAAAAGCTATAAGAAAAATAAACTTTTGCATACCTTTTTGAAAACTTGGATCTCTAAACTTCTATCCACTTATGGATTCTACTCTAACTAATTCTCCTTGTATTTTACTTCATGTATTTCACAATATGACAATTTACTATTTATCCTTTTGGCTTGAACCTAAAACACTGACAAATAAAACGTCGGTCAGCTGAAGCTGGTATTTGGGGGAAACAATAAATGTGCAACTATGATAACAACGTAATCATTCAATTAATCATTTAACAACCAAGATTACATTCTAAATATAACTCCATGATCCAAGAGTACCCTATCATCTGTGCTATTCATGCAGTGGACCTGGATACTACCTTCCTTATGGTAGATCCCCATTAAACCCTTCATGGTCCCACCTATCAGTGAACCAATTTCTAGGGTTGAGTCACATGGCACTACTCATAAGTAGCCCACTCCTTAACTCATGGCAGGCTAATGGATCTCATGGCACTACACTTGGTAGCCCAATTTCTAACCCATAATAACCTAGACCTTACTCTAGGTTACCCCTTTTTAGCATTTACAAGCCACAGAGGTGGACCCAGATCTATCCAGTTTTACATGTATATTCATAGTGATAGTCATAGTCACTCTATAGTTGCATTAAATAAAAACATCCAACAGTTATTTCAAGCCATTAGGGAAACCTCGATAAAATCCTCGAAAAACTAGTCGAGATAATCATAAGCGTAACCACATACCTGATTTGATGATTTCACAAGCATTAAGCAAATCCAACCAAGAAAGCAATCCAAGCAAGCAATTCAACAATCACATAATTCCTGAAAAGAATATGTACTCTTGTTTATTACACACTTTATCAAGAATCTACTTAATTGACTTGGATTCACTTTCTAGGGTTTCTAATCCGCATTAAGGTTTCATTAATCTTCATTAGGGTTTCTTAGATCAATTTCTCAAACTATATCCCTTTTAGGTCAGCAAACCCTAAAATACTCTTTTCTACTCATATAAAGCCTAATTGCTCAAATTATCCATTTTAATAGTCTTTTATACCCAAATTGACTTAGGATCATCATATCTCTATTTATTCATGGATTTGAACAATTAAAACAATTAAAAGACATATTCACCTAAATTAGGGTTTTCAAGCTCATTGATGCATATTCATGCACGAAACCCTAAATTAGGCCAATTATATAAAAAGATCATCTTTTTTTGTCCTATCTTCACTTTTATCAATAACATGTTAATATTGGCTTGAATTATCCGATAAACAACATTAAATCCATCTATCATCAAATCTAAGAGTTTTTCATTAATTACATCCTTAAAGATGACAACATTATGTACTTTTCAAATTTCAAGCATATTTATGCACATAATCTCTAAATTAAACTAATTACATGCAAAGTTCATCCTTTTCGATCTTAATGTACCTTTTATTAACAACAGGTTAATATCTACTTTAAACACCCATATAACCCTTTCAAATTAATTAATTATCAAAGGTTATGGTTTTTCCATTGATTAAACTAATAAAGATGGCATATTTATGTACTTTTTGAATTGCAAGAAGAATTAGGCATCAATTACATTTTCATTGCATTCCTTGCATTTTTCTGATAAAAAAATCACTACTTATTTGCAATTTTCGGCCAAAGAACCTATTTTTAGTGAATTATGCAAGATTCATCAATTTTCTTGAATTTTTGATAGAGAAGACTATTTACTAAATTTTTTGGGCCGCTCGATGCGTGGTCCGCTGGACCACATGGATCGAACTATCCCCAAACTTGCAATGACTTGTAAAAGAAAAGGAACAAAAGGCCATTATGCCCTTACCCAGAAAGAAGGAACAGAAGGGCATTTTGGTAATTCTTCCAGGGATCGTCTTCAACCTCTTGTTGCTCCGTGCGCGAGTAGGTAGTCAACCCCACCAGTTGACCTCGGGCTTCCGTGTGTCTATGAGCAAACCAACTGGACCGGGAGCTCCGCCATACTCTCTCGAACTTGTCGATGTCCTTAATTCTGTCATCTTCATCCTCCCTTCACTAGAACGATGACGCGCCTCTCCTGGCTGTGTTGCTCTCCGGCGATGGGCAGGTCAGGGTGAAGTCCCAAATTTACAACACCAAATCACCCGTCTCAACATCCCGATCTCACGAGAACTATTTTTGGGAGTGCTGGTATCACGAAGAACCCCCTATACATAGGTTACGTCCCTTGAGTCCTGGGATTTGGGGACTTCTCCAATAGTCGATGAAACTACCCAAAAATTGGGTTAATTCTACTCGGAACATTCTCCTGAGGGTGAAGGACTCATTCACTTCCTAGTTTATTGCTTAAATCATGAGAAAGGCCGGATTCCTTTCCCACTCCCTTTCCTTCTATAACTCGGACTAGACGATGCACAACCATCGTCGGATCTGTGGTCTCCTGGACCATGCGGGGATCTGATGGCTGTCATCGCTCGCTCGTTTCCATTTTTATTAAAACAAGGAAAATGATGTGTTATTCAAAGGAGACTTGTAAAATCTATATATCTTTACTCGATTAACATTTTTCACTCAAAATTTAAAGGAAACTCTGGCATGGCATTATCTACTGGTGTATTAAATTTGAAACCCATATTCCAAAGGAAAATTGTATTTCCTTTGCAAGCAAGTTATCCTTTATTAAAACCAAATTGATTGGTAATTTCTCTTTCTTATGCCAATATCTTGGTATCTTGGACTCCTTAGTCCTCAAGGAATCGTAATATTTCGAAATCCTTTTTGAAGGATACTTATTATCCTTCTAGATGCATCTACATCCCTTATTCCTCATTATCTTGTTTATTTCTTATTAATATATCTCTTTTTGAGGATTTCTCTTTATTTCTCTTTTATTTTCCTCATTTGTATTTCTTTTTATCATTAGGAATCCTTTGGATATAAAAATCCACCAAGAATAACTTAATTATACCTCTTTTCACTTGTTTTCCACATTTTACCATTGTTTTCAATTTCTTTCTTAATAAAGAAATATTCAATAATATTTTGTTTTCTTATATCCTTTTCTTTACAACTTTGGACTCCTTGGAACCCAAGGAACCCAAGAGGCACGAAATCCATCCTTGGATTACATCTCTTTGCCTTCTAGAGGTTTCTACCTCTTTCTTTTTCTCAAATATTCAATTATTCATTTACTAATTGAATTTTCTTGTTATTTGGGCCCAATAGCCAATAAAGCCCACAACACAATCATCAAAGCTATTGTAAACGAAATCCATTTATTTGAACCAAATTATATCATTATTTGTTCAAATATATTTAATATGAGAAATTACATTTCTCACCAAATGAACCCAAATTTGGGGTTGTAACATCCTTCCCCTCTTATAGGAATTTTGTCCTCAAAATTCTATCAAGCAAACAAACAATTTAGGATAAGAATTTTCCATGTCCATCATTGGACCCTACGTGGCTTTACCTTACTCATGGCACTTCTAAAGAACCTTTATCATCACATATTCTTTTCTCTGAGTTCTTTCATCCCGGCGTCTATAAACTGCACAGGCGACTCAGGCCATTTCAGCCTCCCTTGGGCTCACTAGGTTCATTGTTCAGCACATGGTCTAGCTATCTCACATAGTGCACTAAATTGGACACATGGAACTCATCACACATTACTTTATCCTGAGGGGTAAGGTCAAACTTAACCTTCTCCACCAAACCATGTCAAAAGAACCCATGCATCAAGGACTCAACTCTCTTAGCTATAACTTAGAGGGGTCGAATTTTTATGTCACATATTCTCCCACAGTGAACTACATGTCAGTCTACTTTGCATCTGCTCACGACTTTTGTCGTCTCTAGGCTCCTTTCAGCCATTGCATGGTCAAAGCGACTTCATTTACACACATTGTGGTCCTTTTCTAACCATCACATTGTCCTTTCACCAACATCACCTTACTAAAGTGGTGACCGACACATCCTCCCTTACAGAGCTTCTTTAAATCCCGATACTGGCTATGGTGGTTATCTTCACATCTTTCATAGGATAAGAATTGTCTCTAGTTGTCACCCTGAACTAGCACACATGCTCTCATCAGACCCTTTAGTCTGGATCATACTAACCATTAGTTAGGTGTGATAAACAGTACTAACATAGAGTTCTTCATGTACCTACTTCCACCTTTTGGAAGGGAACCCTTTAGGTCAAACTCAAGAACTTTTATACTCAACCTCATGGTGTAGTTGAACCATCTCTCTCATATGTAGTTCAACCCGATCTGTCCCTTGACAATACTCTTTCTTTCTCATGTCATCTAGGTAAGGCGATATACCATAACCCATATTGCATCTCGACCTTCCTTGATCCAGGGGAGACTTACCACATCCATAGTGATGAACTCCCTTTCTCTTTCGGGGACTCTTTATCCTTTATATCAATGCACTGGGTTACTGGTGTTTGTCCTTCACCCTCGGCTTGCATGGCCATATACCACATGCAACTTTATCTTAGGTATCTAAAGTACCACTATTACTCATTATCTTCATAGTACGGTGTATGGTGATCTTAAATCATGACCTCATGTATGTCATTATTCTTTAAGATCAATACCTCAAAAACCCTAAACCATTCTATCGGGGTTTCATCACCTTCTTTTCCATAGAAGTGCAACTGAGGTTTGACCACCATCCTTTCATTGCATCAAGGACTAGACTGGCTAACCAAACAACCATTAACTAATCTCATTACATTAGTGTTATCCAAACATATCTTCTTTTCCAAACTTAGGGTTAGTCTAACAACTTCTTCTAGTCGAACTTGGCAGATATATCTCCACCAGAGCATCCATTACCACTTCACCTTCTTATGTATTAGGTAACATTGAAGACATACACTTCCATGTATTTCACTTATCGTCTCACATCAAACTCTATGTCTATCTTCATTAAGAACACTCTCTGATTTCATCATAATGGTGATCAAAACTCAACCTGGTATAACTTGTAAGTTCCACATAGCTCATGATAAAAGCATCCTTATAAGATGACTACCTTATTTCTCTTTAGTGTTTGAAAACCATTCATGTATCATTCACTTTACCAGGGTATGTTATCTTCTCTGTACCCATATCTCATGACAACGTTACAACACACATCATCTTTATCCTTGGTGTATGGCATGCATGCTATCCTATCTCTCTCTCCCATAACAAGAGGAAATAAGCATTTGGCAGCAGTCCAAATATAGAGTTCTTTCTGTTCTAAGAGTAGAGATGGTACATCCCACCTTGCCAGTACACCTTTAAATCTACGTTGAAACGTGCCTTATATGTCACCTCATCACAATCATCTTGATATGAAGGCTACTTCCATGGAACACTGGTTTCGAACCTACTTGGGTTTACACACAATCCTTGGTCATCTCCTCTAGGTCTATAGGGTGTCAAAACTTTTGGGGTCATCCCTCTTCCCTTATGCATTCTAGAGAGTGCCCTACTCATCTACCCTTTGGGTCTCATGAGTTCATGAAGGTGATCGATCTCCTAACCCATGGCCCTCAGACAATGATAGTTGTTACCTCCCGACCCTATGGTCATGTGAAATTAGGGAATTAGGCAACTCCTACTTCCATCAGTCTTATCCCTACCTGACCCTAGGATACACTACTATAGAAACAACATTCAATGTCGCTTTTCTGGGCATCGGTTATTTAAAAAAACTGCCGCCTATAACATTACACGTCAACTATTTAGTAAATTTGACGTCTATATTTGAAGACCAGCCAGACACAGGTACCACTTTGTATTCATCGTCGGCTGCATAACAAACAATCGACGCCTAAAATCGCCCGCGAAATCCAATTTTCGAGCAAAAAATTTTTTGGCACATACAGCGTCGGTTTATTTACCAAAAAACCGCCACCTATATAAGATGAAAAATTGCGCAAAAAGTTCCATCTTAGGTGTTGGTTATCCGTTGATAACTGACGCTGATAATGGTTCCCGCCATACTATTTAGGGCAAAATTTGTCTAATTGGACGTCGCTTATTTAAGTAGAACCGACGCCGAAGACGTTAGGTGTCGGTTGTATTTTATAACCGACGCCTTTTACCAACTTAATAGACCCTCGAACCGCCACTGTCCCCTTTCTTATATTTCATTGCTATAATTTCTCCCCGGTGCTGCTGCCGCCCGATTGCAACCCCCACCCGCCACTGCTGCTGCTTGTGCGCCGCCGTCGCTCTGTCGCCGCTCCCAGCTCCTTCTGCGCCGCCATCTCCAGTCCTAGTTGCCGCGCCCTGCGGCTACCTGCCTGCCCTACGTCGGAGGTCCTGGAGCTCGCCGCGCCTGCCCTACGCCGGCGGTCCTTTGCTCGGCCTCACCTCGCCGCCGACCTGTCGACCTCACCTCGCCCTGCTCGCTTGCCTAGGTACCTGTCGACCTACCCAGGCGGCACCCAAGCACGCCTAGGCGGCCAGACATTCACCTAGGGTCCCAAACCCAAGCACCCAGCCTAGTTAGGCCTCTGGGATGCCTGGGCGATGCTTGGGCTGCGCCAAGGCACAATGCTGCTGTGTATTGTTTTTTAAATTAAGTTATTTATTGATTTGTGTTTATTTATGTACTGATTTGTATTTTTTTATGTATTGTTTCAGGAATTAATCGATCATCTACTTCTGCCCGTCGTCTCCCTGCCCATCGCCTGCTCACCTGCCTGCTTGCCTGCCTACTCGCCTACCCTCTGTCTCGCCCAAACAGAGGTAAACCCTGTTTTATTACACTACTTGATCTTTAATCACATATACTTACTCAACATTGCTACTTGTATGATCCTAGTGATTAAAAGCACTCTTTCCTGGTCCCTTCAGTAACTAATGTTCCCTTGAGATGAGTGTTAATTGATCTAGTTTTCTTACTTTCCTTGTAATGCCATCTTTTATGTGCTATGACATAGTCACCTTTAGAGTATTAAAATGATGCAACTTGTACACTTGTTAAATTTGAATCTATAAATCCTATGAATTGATATCACCCCACAAAATCAATAGTTACTATTATGTCTTGTACACTCTAGATCTAATACTCTTATGCTATTTTAACACCATGAGACATTTTTTGCTCATTCTAGTGGATTATTATGACCTATGATGACCTAACATGAAACCATGCTCTTAATGATATGATTTACATATCTATTATTGTGTTTGTTGGCCTAGAAACCCATCCAAGATTTACTCATTAGGAGTAAATCTTGGATAGTCCCCGGTTTGGGACTGTTCTTGAACACCTAATCTCACTTAGGATGTAAGTGTATAACGTGTATTGGGTTTTTGAGAAAATTTCGATAGCATTTCCCCGTTTGTTCTCTAAGTACATATGTACTTAGAGAAAAGCGGGGAAATGCTGCCGAAATTTTCTTGAAAACCCAATACACATTATACACTTACTAGTGAGATTAGGTGTTCAAGGATGGGATATGTGGTACACATTTATTATATATAAGAATGACATCACATGTGTTTGTTGGCCTAGAAACCCGTCCAATATTTACTCATTAGGATTAAATCTTGGATAGTCCCTGGTTTGGGACTGTTCTTGAACACCTAATATCACTTAGGATGTAAGTGTATAATGTGTATTGGGTTTTCGAGAAAATTTTGGTAGAATTTCCCCATTTGTTCTCTAAGTACATATGTACTTAGAGAACAGCGGGGAAATGCTGCTGAAATTTTCTTGAAAACCCAATACACATTATACACTTACTAGTGAGATTAGGTGTTCAAGGATGGGATAGGTGGTACACATTTTTTATATATAAGAATGACATCACATGTGTTTGTTGGCCTAGAAACCCGTCCAAGATTTACTCATTAGGAGTAAATCTTGGATAATCCCCGGTTTGGGACTGTTCTTGAACACCTAATCTCACTTAGGATGTAACTGTATAATGTGTATTGGGTTTTCGAGAAAATTTCGGCAGCATTTCCCCGTTTGTTCTCTAAGTACATATGTACTTAGAGAACAACGGGGAAATGCTGCCGAAATTTTCTTGAAAACCCAATACACATTATACACTTACTAGTGAGATTAGGTGTTCAAGGATGGGATAGGTGGTACCCATTTATTATATATAAGAATGACATCACATGTGTTTGTTGGCCTAGACATGTATGTTTATATTTTTTTATTGATAAAAGATCACAATTTTAGAGGCATGTATGTTTATATTTTTTTATTGAAGCTAAATGTTTGCTTTTTTAATATCAATATCATTTTCAGATTTGATTTTTCATTATCTTCTAGTTAATACAAATGCTAAATGTTTGCCTTTTTCTAGTTAATACAAATGCTAAATGTTTGCCTTTTTGATGACATTTTTCAGATGGCTGACCATGATGAGCATGATGTCCATGATGAGCATGAAGTCCATGATGAGCATGCTGTCCATGACGAGCATGGAGAGGATACCAATGTAAGTTCTAAAAATCATATCATGTATTTCTATAAAATTCATTATCTTCTAGTTATGTCATATATCCCATATTTCTATATTGTGCTAATTAAGTGTGTTTATTTTTGTCAAATTTTAGGTTGATGATGCACATGTACCCACTGAAGCACTGGAGCAACTTGATGCACAACACCAAACACTTAACAAGAAAAGGGGCATCACTCTGTTGAAGAAGTTAATAGCGCTGAGTGGCAGTGGATCCAAATTGGTTGTTGAGTTTGATAATGGAGGAAATGCAATTGGAGTGAACCGCAATAATTTTGTAAACTATCTTGGGTGTGTCACTCGAAGCCATTGTGGTGTTAAGTATGATAATTGGCATAAAGTTCCTCAGGCGAAGAAATACTTGATATGGAAGGATTTATGCGTGAGTTATTATTATTTGCAATTCTATTTTGTAGATTACAAATTATATTATTTGCAATTCTATTTTTGGATACTAGTTAATAAGAATTCTATTTTACAGGATATGTTTGCATTGGATGAGAAGCTGCATCATAAAAGCGTGATGCAACACGCTGGAAAGATGCTTAGGAACTATAGGATAAATCTGAACAGAGAATACATAAAAGATGGTGATAAGAAGAAGAAATCAGCCCTTGAGCAGTGGAACATCTTGGACAAAGAAGATTGGGACAATTTTGTTGCTTCAAGAAAATCTGAAGAATTCATGGTATTAGGTGTCACTCCCAATTTAATTAATATACGTTGTATTCACCTATTCAAGATTAACATTTAGTGCTACTAACCAAATCATTAATGTGCATACTAACTAGGCCCTCAGTGACGCACAAAAAGCAAGGCGTGCACTGAATGTGCCTGACCACACTATGGGTCCAAAAGGCTGTGCAAGCGTTCGCCAAAGACTATAGGCGGAGTCTGCAGCTACTCAGGAGTCTACTGCTACTCAGGAGTCTTCCACACCCATGCCTCGCCATGATATCTGGATAGATGGGAGGCAAAACAAGAAGGGTGAAATAAAGAAGCCCGTAACTGCTGAGGCGGCTGCGAAAATGGTAAAATACAACTCTTAGAGCAATCGTTTGAATATTGATTATTTGTGGTGTTAACTAATCATGTGTGTTGATGGTGATTAGCGGGATCTGCACAAGCAGAGGAAATAAGGCACATTCATCCCTCAGGGCACAAGGGATGAATTGAAAGTTGCTCTGGGTAACCCAGAGCATCCTGGACGTGTTAGGGGTGTAGGCGCTGGTGTGGGCATCAAAGCATTCTTTGGGCCATCGCAGCGCAAACCCAGAGCGGGACTTTCACAAGAAGAGGTAACCTATTCTTTTTTTAGAATGTTACTACAATAGGGAATTCAATAATAAGAAGCTAATGTTTCTTTTATCCATGTATAGGAGAATAAGAGAGTCGAGTATATAGTTGCTAAGAAGGTCAATGATATAGTTGCTGAGAAGGTCAAGGAAGAAATAGTGCGGTGGCAAGCATCTCAGGCTTCCAATCAGCCTATGGCGACCCACTCTTCTCCTGATGCACAGACTGCAAGTAATCCTAGAGACCCATCGCCTAGCACGTCTCCTGTAAGTATTTTTTATGACATTGTAGCTAGTCTTTTCAAGATGATATGTTTTCAAGATGCATGATATATATATATGTATAACATTCTTTACGTAAATTTTTAGGTATTGAAGCCATGCCACTTAAGAATGAAAGACTATGTTGTTGCAGAGGCACGGGCTTACCCGTCCCTTCCTGGGGCAACATTTCATGGGACTCCAATGCCACAGAGCTACGTTCATGTGAGCCTGATGTCTGTATTACCCGATTGGAGGGAAGCTGCATTGCCATATGCCCACCCAGATATTGATACACTTGGTGAGGCAGAAGGCGGGGTGATATTGTGGCCCAAAGTAGATGTCGTCTACACTACTGAAATTGTAAGATAAATTTACATTACTTTAGATTGTTAATGTGTATCTATAAGGTCAACTGATCTGAAATTATATATACAGGTTAAAAAGAAGACACCCGGAGCACCTAGGCCTCCACCTCCACTTCCTACATTACCAAGTTGGGTTCCAACTGACCTAAAATACCCGTTAGGTCCTGCTTGTAGGGGAATGGCATGTTGGCTACGGGCACATAATATACATTGCCCTATAGTTTTTTCTTTAGAAGTAGATTATGCAGGTCAATCATACGATAGCTCTTTATTTATACAAGATATTATTGAGCTGTTTATGCATGATTGGCTAAATACATCAATGATAGAGACATGGATAAGGTGAGATCTTGTTTATACATCCATATACCTTGTGCAAGACCTGGTGATCTGGTTTCTTATATATTAATTGACGTGTATTTTACTACGCGCTTAAACGCAAGTATACGCGTCGAGTAATATAGGCCTTGTGAGGCCCGAGTCGAACTCAGGGATACGTGAATTATTGGAGACTTCTACTAACTAATCGCAATCAGCTAGACCGATTAACAAAATAGGGTTTTGTGTTCAAATTAAAAAGAAAATAAAAATCAAACAAAGAAAACAATCGATTAAAGGTTAATTTAGTCAATTCAAAGGGATATCGTTAGGATGGCGGTTTCACCGCGGGTCAACATTGTATTAGATTTCATATAATTCCTCACACTTCTCTCTCTATCCGGGTAGTGGCCTGAAATGAGAATTACCCACTGTCGTGGTGTAATCCACTACTTAGATTTAGGTTGATTCCATCGTCATAGTAATCATTCCCCTAAACTAAGCGCATTAAAATCGGTCCCTCAGTTCCCACCATTAATTTTACAACTCCTTTGTCAAGGGTTTTATTAATTAATGTAGAATTCGTCTCTTTTCAACCGTTAATCCTTCTGTCGAAGTGATTAAGGGTGTTAAATTATTATTATGGTGATCAAGCATAACAATAGCAATAGAGAAAACGAATTTATACCACGGATATGAGAGAAAAAATATGAATTATCAATATAAAATCATCATACAATGTATCCCCGGGCTACTCCAGGTCCTAAAGATTGAGGGTTTTAGCCTCTCATGTTCATCTCACACGAGTACATGGTAGAAATTGGGGAATTCATAAGAAAACGTGAAATAAATGGGAAAACCCCTGAACGGAGAAGAACCGGTGGATCCTTGGCGTAGAACACAAGCTTTCCCCACCTGTCGGTGGTGAAAATTGTCTTCGGCAGCGTCCGAATCACCCGGGATGAGCTTCTCGGCCTCCGTTCTCCTTTCTCTCCTCCTCGGCACTCGTGCAAAACCAAAAACGAGATGATCCCCTCGTCTGGGCGGCCATCATTAGGTATAAGTCCCTAATTAGGTCGTCAAATAACAACAACCGTCCGATTGAGATCAAAACAGATCCAACACATATCTGCTGGCGTCGATACCAACGACGCGGGTCGATGGTATCGACCCAGCGGATTAGCGGCAGCTTTCCTTTCTTTTATTCTGAGCGCCTGTGGTGATCTCGATACCATCGACTTGGGTGTCGATGGTATCGACTCCTTTAGCGTCGGTTGTTGTCATTTAGCGACGCTGTAGCTCTCCTTGTGTCGATGGCATCGACTTTCGTCGATGGTATCGACTCTGTATTGCTCTTCTCGGCTGACAACCTGTGGCTTGGTCGATGGTATCGACTTCCGTCGATGGTATCGACTTCCGTCGATGGTATCGACGGAAGCAGATACTTGTTTTTTCCTGAAATTTCACAACAAGACCAAGTAAATCCACACAATTTATAATAAGATGATAAATAATGCTCAAAATAGTAAAACGAAGGGGATTTGATATAAAATGATGGCAAAAGACCAAATAAAGTGAATTATGCAATAATATCCATGAAAATGAGTAATTAAGGCACAAAACACATATGAAATAGGTCACTAAATGCGACTCAAAATCATCGCATCAAACTCCCCTAAGCTTAAACATTGCTCGCCCTCGAGCAACTAATCCTTAGAATAGAATTGCAGATGTCAACTAACAATCAACACATCACCCCACATCCCACATGACTCCCACTGGACATTCTCAAATCGGCCTTTCCTAATCACAGAACAGTAATTACCCTACAGGAGACAATAATCATCAATAAAAGAAATTATCCTTCAAACCGATGAACACTATCACATAAGGCAGTTAACATAATAAAATTTGCCGATTCAGCATTAGTGCATCTTGTGATCGCCTACACTACGTTGCTCGCCCTAACTACCATCTACATGGAAGCAGTTCTCCTGATAAACATGAGTGAGGAGAAAATCACGGTGGCCTACCAATTCGAGCAACGGGTGGATGGAATGGGTGGTTCATGGAAGAATTTGGAAGTATTACACAATTTCAAAATGCATACAACAAAATGCCCTAAATGATGCAAATGCACATTGAAAATGCCCTAATGCTTAAAATTGGGTGGAATGATGCATGCACTAACCTTCCACCTCAAAAAGAGATAGAAATCTAATTAAGCCACATCATGTACTCAGTTTCCTTGTTATACAAGTGATATCATTCCTTTCTCCCTCTTATTCCATTTCCTTCTAAATTCTCTTTTTTTTCATTCATTTTTTCTTCAGATTTTCAAATTTTTTTTTTCTTTTAGCCCACATATCCATAATTGCTTAGAGATACATGTGTTAGTCTATTTTCTTCATGATTGGAAATCTTTTACTATTGCGAGGGTATGGGACAATTTAGATCACTTTTCAAGACAAACTGAGGTACATGGTGTACTTATGCGTGAAAATCATGAAAGTTATGATTGCAACTACATGACATGCACCTAAAGGTAATGTGCATGAATCACTATACATTTTTTTTATATGTAAAAATATGAAAATAACAATGCAAATCCTATCTACATGCTATGCACGCAAGAAGGAATTAAAACTGTACTTTACTTCCAATTCTTTGGTGGATTATGGAAAAATATGAAGTGGAATGATCACAAGATTAAGTTACTGAACCTTAGAAAAATATCATGTGTCCCTCCTTACTGACATGTGTAGTAGTTCAAAGGGTTCTTTCTCTTATATCCAATTAAGGTCTCATTACCATTTGATTAGGTTAGGCTCAAACAACCGTTACTATCCACTTTTCATGAGTCAATGGGGGTGTGAGTGTGACATATTGCTTCAAAGTTGACATAAGCAATCATTTTCATAGGACAAGTTTCCCAAGGACAAC
This sequence comes from Alisma plantago-aquatica, assembly GCA_963693085.1. Classification (NCBI taxonomy): domain Eukaryota; kingdom Viridiplantae; phylum Streptophyta; class Magnoliopsida; order Alismatales; family Alismataceae; genus Alisma; species Alisma plantago-aquatica. Next base: position 24,711,270 of record OY856412.1, on the reverse strand, counting down.
CAAGTTAAGCTATCCAAAAGACACAAAAATTTTGAAATTCCCTTAAATTTCCCATGAAAAATCGAGATGACAATTTTTACGACATCCACAATTACACTAGATAGATGTGGATCCTAAACAAACACTAAAATTGCAAGAACAAATAACAAAGCAGAAACTAAAAAGAACTAAAGAAAAGATAAAAGATAGAGCTATTCCAGCCACCCCCCTAAGCTTGAATCTGACTATGGCCTCATAGTCAAAGACTAACTTAAGGGTGGAACAGTGATACCATGATCATTCTTGTGGAGGCGGAGGTGGGTACTGCCAGGGTCGTGGGGTCTGGATTTGCTCTGGATGATGTGACTTCATTTGGCCAATAACCCCGTCTTGAATAACTGACACCGACACTGCTGTGTACCCGTCGATACCATCGACGGAAGTCGATGGTATCGACTCGCTGATTAGGGAAACTGCCTCGCGAGTCCAGCTGCCGCCTTTTTCACTTGTAAATGTCGATACCATCGACAGACCCGTCGATGGTATCGACTTCACTGAGTCGATTTCTTCTGAAAATCTCCAGAGATCTCGATGGTATCGACTGGCATGTCGATACCATCGACCTTTTATTCCGACCTGTCTGTGACCATGTCGATACCATCGACGGGACCGTCGATAGTATCGACTCAGTGCGATTTTTTGCAACTGTCAACCTGAACCCATGTCGATACCATCGACCAGTGTGTCGATGGTATCGACCCTGCCTGTGCCTGCACATTGAACAAAAAGGATCAAGGTATCTTCTTTACACTAAAATTTAAGCGAAATAAAGGCAATCTACAACTATATCTAAACTATCCTAATGTACCAATGGTTGGGTTGCCTCCCAACAAGCGCCCTTCTTTAGCGTCTTAGGCTAGACGGTGTGACAATCATCATCTTTCCACCTTGGGAATTGGGCTTAGAGGATCATTTGGTAATTTGAATTCGACTCGATCTCCTCCAATACCCAAGGACAAAGTCCCTCTGCCTAAGGCAGTCACGACATCCGCCGTTGCTTGAAACGGTCTTCCTAGGAGAATGTCACAACTTTGGAGTGGTGGCATATCCATGACGACAAAGTCCACAGGGAATATGAATTTATCCACTTTGACGAGAACATCTTCACATACTCCATAGGGTCTCACTGTAGACCCATCTGCCAATTCAATTGTTGCAGCCAATTTCTTTATCTCTTTTAACCCCAACTTTTGAAATGTAGCCAAAGGCATGAGATTTATACTAGCGCCAGAATCACATTGCGCTTTAGAAACATGTTGACCACCTATTGAACATGGAATGTAAAAACCTCCTGGGTCCTTTCTCTTCTGTGGTGAACTCCCGTGAATCATAGAGCTCACTGTCTCATTCATCCAATAAATTTCATCGTCTTTTATCCGCCTCTTCTTATTGATGATTTCTTTAATGAACCTCCCATAGGCGGGTACTTTCTCGATCATCTCCACTAACGGAACGTTGATGTGGAGTTTTCGGAATATCTCCAGGAATTTTTTAAAGTGACGATGCTCTTTCTTTGACTTAGGATTAACCACATTTGAAACATCTGCTGCCTCAACACGCCTATGAGGTGGCACATAAGAGCTTTTCGGGGCTACCTCCCCTAAGCTTGCTTCAATTATTCCCTCAGACATGGGCTTTGGCGAGACATCATCAATAGTGGAAGCTTGTTGTGGTTCCTCTCTCGCCTCAGATGTCTCCACATGTGCACAAAAAACCTGCACCTGCTCCTCTTTCCTAGATGGAGATACCATACTCACAACTCTCTCTGATTTTCTGAAGAAATGGTTTCCGCCCGGCAATCTATAGTAAGTGTGTGGATACGGTATCGCCGGTGTTGCATTCACATTGAAAGTCATTTTTCTTTCTTCTACAGCTTCTCGCACCTGAGATTCCTCATTTCTTACCACCGACATGTACTTAACCTGATGATGTGCTTGGGCCACGTTCGCATTCTCCGCTGGTTTCTGTTGATTGGCGTGCTTGATGGCCGCCACTTCATTTGAAATCTGTGCCACGGTGGTCTCTAATGCCCGCATCTGTGCTCCATGGCTTTGCAGCGTCTGCCCAAATTTGGTTAGAATGTCACCTTGAGATTGCAATTGTTTTCCAAACATGGCCATCATCTCTTGGTTTTGCTGTACCATTTGACTCAGCAATTCAGTGTTTTTGTCCTCGGCTTTTTGCTGTGATTTGGCATCCGGATCCTGCAGAAAATTATTCGGATCCTTCCATGAAAACTTCTTATCCTTTCTCCATGCATAGTCATTGTTTCTATAGCCCTGTTGTTGCATGAACTTCACTTGGGCCTCCCCATCATCAGATGCATCCTCCTTAGTTAGCACCTTCTTGGCTAGAAGATCTAACTTGGCATTCAGCTCCCTCACTATTCTGGATTCACCAGCAACCTTGACATGTTCCACTGCACCTCTATCACCCCATGACTGCTTCCTAGCCATGTTTTTCAGTATCTCCCAACATCTGGTATCGGTGTTATTTAAGAAAAATCCGGAACCAGCCGAGTCCAAATTGCTTCTATCATGCTCGGAGAGAGCAAAGTAGAAGATCTTCACTTGGGTTTCCTTGTCCAGTCCATGGTGTGGACATATCCTCAACATGACTTGGAATCGCTCCCAAGTCTCAGAATAAGTTTCACCCGCCTGTTGGGTGAAATTGTGGATCTTCCAGATCATATCATTGGTCTTCTCAGGAGGGAAGAACCTCTCAAAGAAAACCTCCACCATGTGATCCCATGATTCAACAAACTCGTCATCGAGGTTATGAAGCCACTCTCTTGCCACTCCATCCAAGGAACTCGGGAATAACTTGAGGTAGAGCACATCCTGTGGAAATCGATCTATCTTCACCATATCACAGTTCTCCACGAACTGGCTGATGTGGGCCACTGGATCTTCATTTTTTAATCCGTGAAATGCGTTTGATTTAACCAAGTTAATCAGTGTTGGATCGATCTTGTATGTCGGTATGTTGATCGCCTGCTTCTTTATGGGCCCCTTTGATGCTGAGGAAGAAGACGCCTTGATCTTCTCCCATATTGTCTGTGTTTCAGCCATTTCTTCTGCTTGTTCTTGCTCTGATTCAGAATTTATATCACTTTGGTACTCCTGCTCGTAGTAGTCCTCGTCCTCTGGTCCCGGATGTGGGATCTCAGGTGTGCGATTCGCGTAGTCAGTACTACGCGTATGCACCATGCAAAGTACCTGAAATTTTGAAAATCGGGGTTCAGTACAATGCTTTGAACGAGTAAACACAATTATAGAGAAATAAAGGAATTTTTGAAATTGTTCTAAAAATAAATAAGAAAAAATGTGGCCTAGAATGGCCGCTCTTAGCACTCAAAGTGCCAATAATTCGCCGTATCCCCGACAACGGCGCCAAAAACTTGACGTGTATTTTACTACGCGCTTAAACGCAAGTATACGCGTCGAGTAATATAGGCCTTGTGAGGCCCGAGTCGAACTCAGGGATACGTGAATTATTGGATACTTCTACTAACTAATCGCAGTCAGCTAGACCGATTAACAAAATAGGGTTTTGTGTTCAAATTAAAAAGAAAATAAAAATGGCGGTTTCACCGCGGGTCAACATTGTATTAGATTTCATATAATTCCTCACACTTCTCTCTCTATCCGGGTAGTGGCCTGAAATGAGAATTACCCACTGTCGTGGTGTAATCCACTACTTAGATTTAGGTTGATTCCATCGTCATAGTAATCATTCCCCTAAACTAAGCGCATTAAAATCGGTCCCTCAGTTCCCACCATTAATTTTACAACTCCTTTGTCAAGGGTTTTATTAATTAATGTAGAATTCGTCTCTTTTCAACCGTTAATCCTTCTGTCGAAGTGATTAAGGGTGTTAAATTATTATTATGGTGATCAAGCATAACAATAGCAATAGAGAAAATGAATTTATACCACGGATATGAGAGAAAAAATATGAATTATCAATATAAAATCATCATACAATGTATCCCCGGGCTACTCCTGGTCCTAAAGATTGAGGGTTTTAGCCTCTCATGTTCATCTCACACGAGTACATGGTAGAAATTGGGGAATTCATAAGAAAACGTGAAATAAATGGGAAAACCCCTGAACGGAGAAGAACCGGTGGATCCTTGGCGTAGAACACAAGCTTTCCCCGCCTGTCGGTGGTGAAAATTGTCTTCGGCAGCGTCCGAATCACCCGGGATGAGCTTCTCGGCCTCCGTTCTCCTTTCTCTCCTCCTCGGCACTCGTGCAAAACCAAAAACGAGATGATCCCCTCGTCTGGGCGGCCGTCATTAGGTATAAGTCCCTAATTAGGTCGTCAAATAACAACAGCCGTCCGATCGAGATCAAAACAGATCCAACGCATATCTGCCGGCGTCGATACCATCGACGCGGGTCGATGGTATCGACCCAGCGGATTAGCGGCAGCTTTCCTTTCTTTTATTCTGAGCGCCTGTGGTGATCTCGATACCATCGACTTGGGTGTCGATGGTATCGACTCCTTTAGCGTCGGTTGTTGTCGTTTAGCGACGCTGTAGCTCTCCTTGTGTCGATGGCATCGACTTTCGTCGATGGTATCGACTCTGTATTGCTCTTCTCGGCTGACAACCTGTGGCTTGGTCGATGGTATCGACTTCCGTCGATGGTATCGACGGAAGCAGATACTTGTTTTTTCCTGAAATTTCACAACAAGACCAAGTAAATCCACACAATTTATAATAAGATGATAAATAATGCTCAAAATAGTAAAACGAAGGGGATTTGATATAAAATGATGGCAAAAGACCAAATAAAGTGAATTATGCAATAATATCCATGAAAATGAGTAATTAAGGCACAAAACACATATGAAATAGGTCACTAAATGCGACTCAAAATCATCGCATCATTAATGCATACGTAATACATGTTTTGCAACTACTTAGTCGAAGATCAATGCAAACAATTTGCATTTGATCATGTGGGATTTTTTATTCCATCATTGATTAGTATGGTAGCTAAAGACCCTGATAGTGTTCAACAATACTGTATAGATGCCTTTAAAATTTTCAGTCAGCAAAACAAGACGATAATAATAGCTCCATTCAATGTCAAGTAAGTTTACTTTATTTATAATTTGGACTTAAGAAAATTCCATTTTTAGTGTGCATTTAGAGTTATTAATTTTTAACTTTTTTACCTATAGCGCTAGACATTGGGAGTTACTAGTTATTGTCCCCGGGACGTTTAGTGTTTATTATCTAGATCCCGCGGGAAGTACATTGAATATTAAAATTGGACACATATTGAGAATGCCATTATTCTGGTGAGAAATATTTCATTTTTATATCCGTTAACATCTGTTATTACATTACTATTTAATTATGCAATTTACTATGTTACATTAACATGTAGGGGTTTAGATGCATTCAAAAATGCTGGAGGAAATGTCCCAAAGAGAAAGAACCAGCCAATAATTTGGGAGAACGTAAAAGTAAGTTCCCGACTCCAATGTATATATTATTTATGTGAATTGTGCTTAGTTGTATTTTTTAATATTTTGTATGTTTCAATTTATAGTGTGCTACACAAGACAACGACTGGCCATGCACATACTATGTGATGAGATTTATGCAGATGATTATCCGACATGCCGTATTGGATATTAATACCATACATGAGGTATTATATATAGTCTCATTAGTTAGTATGAAATATATCAATCTTATTTTTATATTATTACTTATATATATACATCATTCTCTTTGCAGGTTTTTAAAACTAACCACACTATAGGTAAACGCTTAAAAAATATAAATGCTCCATATACAATGGAAGCATTAAATGAAGTAAGAGAAGAATGGGCAAAAGCCATACAAGCAGTGGCGATTGTAAGAAATAATTGGGATGCTGATAGCGATCCTGAATGATATTTTGTAAATGAATATTTCTGAATGTTTATACATGTATTTGAATGTTTCTACATGTGTGAATGTGAAATTGAATTGATGTCTGAATGTATCTACTTGTGTGAAAAAATATTTGTTAATTTTGCAGGTTTGTGGCATGTTTGTAGGCTGATATCAATGGATGTCGTAAACCTGCAGTTCAGGAAACTGAACTGCAAGTTCTCATCCTGCTGACCAGCCACAGTAGGCCTGCAAACTGATAAGAAAAAAAAAATTAACGTATAGGCGTCGGTTATTTATAAAACACCGACGCCTAAGGCCTACATCGTCGGTTATTGGATAAAAACCGACACCGAATGCGACAAACAACCCGAACGTGTAGGAAAGCACGACCGTGGTGGAAAAGACGTCGCTTATTAGTATAAAACCGACACCTATAGTAATAAACACGGTCGTGCAGTGAAGCACGGTTGTGTCGTCTGGGAGTATGGCGTCGGGTGTTCAGTTGTTAACCGACGCCGAAAGTGTCCTAGGTGGTGCCCTTTTTTGTGGCGCTAACCCTATAGACATCCGCCAACTATATATAACCGACCCCGATAGATCATATAGGCGTCGGTTGTAAAACTGACACCGAAGAGTTTGACCTTTAGCGGCACCCATATAGGCGTCGCTTGAAAACCGTCGCCAAATGGGGTTAAAAAACCGACGCCAAAGGCTATTTTTGTAGTAGTGATCGACTTAGGGTTCTCCATTTATAGTACACGTCCAACTTAGAACCTTACCCAAGCCTTCATAATCTCTCTTTGTATATATGGGTTTACATCCATTCTTTCATAGGGGTCGTGATGACCTACCTACCTTGGTCAGGCCCCTTACCGGTTACCTCCATGGTAACACATCCACCTACACTTAGAGATGGATATCTATGGGTCTACAGTTTCATTCACATACCATGTAATTTTCACTTAGCTTCTCAAGATTCTATGAGACCTCTTTAGGTTACCTTAAACCAACAAAACTGATATACACCCTACCAAAGGGGTCCCTCTCCCAGAATGGGAGGAAAACTATCTCTTGACAACAAGGTCACAAAAGCTCTTAGGTTTAGGGTTTACATCCACATGAGCCTACTTAACCCTAGCAAGGTATTAAGGCACAAGCAGATCACCTACGGAACCATGCTAGGTCATACTTGTCCTCTTTCCTCAATGTTGGATCAAGATCATACCTTCCTTTATCATCAACCTAGCTGTGAGGGGTTCATCAAACATACCTTAAACTTAAGGGGCTTCCCTTTTCCTCTATACATGAGGAGTACCATGCTCGAAACTATAGCAACTTAATTCTCATCATGAGTATTAGGTATACCACTTCCCCTCTTAGGCCTAGGAACCCTAGGTTCACTTTTAGGTGTCCAACTGCATGCTCTATCTCTTAACCATGAATCAATCTTGCAAAAGACATGACATGCACTTCTTGTCATCCTTCAACTCGAGTAACAGTTAGAGTTGGATCCTCCTCAAGGACAAACAACAAGGTACAAGGCCTCATAACCTATTACTAAACCTCTCCAGGGTATACAAAACTTCTTCTTCCTTTCTCAGAAGGTAAGAACTTATACCATAGCCTCATCCTCTCTCTAGGGTTTGGTTCCTCCCATGGCAACCAAGACATCATCAACCTCTAGGGATCAAGCATGTGGTGACCATTATCATCCACTTAGGTCGCATCATCCTCAACTCCCGACTTCTCCTCATATCTCAGAGTCTAGGATTCCAACTTTCTTGCTGGGTTTCATGCTCTCTCTCTAGAGCTAACCCTACAACCAACCTCACCATTAGAGGTCCTCTCTTTATGAAGGATCAACCTAGAAAGCATGCCCCTACCTAGATGAAGTCTATGTTCAACTTATGTGTGCTCAAGTTTATCCATAGTTCTTTATGCTTATCTCGAAGGCTATCCCCTCATACTCTCCTGGATAGGGTTTCAACCTATTGTTTACACCACTGACACATTTTGGGTGCCTATTATGCCATGCTCATATAAGCTCAAAGGGTTTCCATAGGTACTTCTCTAACCGCATCAATGAAGGAGTTAGCCTTCACTCTAACACCCATGACCCTTCCCAGGGTTGGGTCGCCAAAGGTACTACGTCATCCAACCTCTCATGGCTCATATGGCATCCAAGGCATGTCTATCCAAACACCTGGTCTAACTCATCATGCCATCTCTCTCTCTCTAACCTTCACTTAGGGTTAGGGTTAACATCATCCTCAGAGGATGTGCTAGATCTCTACTTGCAATGGAGATCTCTATCTCCAAGACTAACTTTCTTTCCTTATCTTCTGGACAAGAAGGTCTAGCCTCAGGTCTCTCCTGAGGGCATGACAACTTATGTCATACGACCTAAGCATGTATCTATTCCTTTACACTTAATCTATTAAGCTTATGTCGATGACATCTTATTTACATGCTTTTCATTAATTTGGTGGAGGATTCTTTAAACCTTATTAACCTTACCCATACCTCAAGAGGGTGAGGAGAAGAGAGAAAACCCTAATCCTTAAGGTCCTTAACAGAATTTGTGATGAGAAGGGTATGAATAAGATGAGAAGGTCCTAAAGGTATCTTATTTTGATTCATATCCTAAGACTTTGGCCATGCAATCACATAGATCCGGGAGTCCTCGTATTCTGACTAGCGGTGCGGAGGAAAATATTGCTAGCCCCCGGTCATTATCCCTTTCTAGACACCTCTGTCTTTCGAGTAATCCTCTAATAGCTCCCTTGGGTTCTATGGAGTTTGTAAAATTTAATAATTATTAATGGTTAAGTGAGGAACCTACGCTCTGATACCAAATTTTATGACCCCACCTCCCGCTAACCCCCAATTAAGGGAGACCGAGAGGTCGAAGCCGCACCCATAACTTCCGGATCAAAGGTTTGACACTTAACTAAGAACAATTATTAAATTTCAACAATCTATACTGAAAAGTTGTAAGAAAAATAAACTTTTGCATACCTTTTTGAAAACTTGGATCTCTAAACTTTTATCCACTTATGGATTCTACTCTAACTAATCCTCCTTGTATTTTACTTCATGTATTTCACAATATGACAATTTACTGTTTGTCCTTTTGGCTTGAACCTAAAATTCTGACTAACAAAACGTCGGTCAGCCAAAGCTGGTATGTGGGGGAAACAATAAATGTGCAAATATGATAACAACGTAATCATTCAATTAATCATTTAACAACCAAGATTATGTTTTAAATATAACTCCACGATCCAAGAGTACCCAATCCTCTGTGATATCCCTGTAATGGACCTGGATACTACCTTCCTTATGGTAGATCCCCATTAAACCCTTCATGGTCCCACCTATAAGTGAACTAGTTTCTAGGGTTGAGTCACATGGCACTACTCGTAAGTAGCCCACTCCTTAACTCATGGCAGGCTAATGGGTCTCATGGCACTACACTTGGTAGCCCAATTTCTAACCCACGATAACCTAGACCTTACTCTAGGTTACCCCTTTTTAGCCTTTACAAGCCATAGAGGTGGACTCAGATCTAGCCAGTTATACATGTATATTCATAGTGATAGTCATAGTCACTCTATAGTTGCATGAAATAAAAGCATCTAACAGTTATTTCAAGCCATGAGGGAAACATCGATAAAATCCTCAGAAAACTAGTCGGGATAATCATAAGTGTAACCACATACCTGAGTTGATGATTTCACAAGTATTAAAAAAATCCAACCAAGAAAGCAATCCAAGCAAACATTTCAACAATCACAATATTCCTGAAACGAATATGTACTCTTGTTTATTACACACTTTATCAAGAATATACTTAATTGACTTGGATTCACTTTCTAGGGTTTCTAATCCGCATTAAGGTTTCATTAATCTTCATTAGGGTTTCTTAGATCAATTTCTCAAACTTTATCCCTTTTAGGTCAACAAACCCTAAAATACTCTTTTCTACTTATATAAACCCTAATTGCTCAAATTATCCATTTTAATAGTCTTTTATACCCAAATTGACTTAGGATCATCATATCTCTATTTATTCATGGATTTTAATAATTAAAACAATTAAAAGACATATTCACCTAAATTAGGGTTTTCAAGCTCATTAATGCATATTCATGCACGAAACCCTAAATTAGGCCAATTACATAAAAAGATCATCTTTTTAGATCCTATCTTCACTTTTATCAATAACAAGTTAATATTGGCTTGAATTATCCAATGAACAACATTAAATCCATCTATCATCAAATCTAAGGGTTTTTCATTAAATACATCCTTAAAGATGATAACTTTATGTACTTTTAAAATTTCAAGCATATTTATGCACACAATCTCTAAATTAAACTAATTACGTGCAAAGTTCATCCTTTTCGATCTTAATGTACCTTTTATTAACAACAGGGTAATATCTACTTTAAACACCCATATAACCCTTTTAAATTAATTAATTATCAAAGGTTATGGTTTTTCCATTGATTAAACTAATAAAGATGGCATATTTATATACTTTTTGAATTGTAAGCCGAATTAGGCATAAATTACATTTTCATTGCATTCCTTGCATTTTTCTAATAAAAAAGCACTACTTATTTGCAATTTTCGGCCAAAGAACCTATTTTTAGTTAATTATGCAAGATTCATCAATTTTCTTGAATTTTCGATAGAGAAGACTATTTACTAAATTTTCTGGACCGCTCGATGTGTCGTCCGCTGGACTTCACAGATCCAACGATCCTCAAACTCACACTGACTTGCAAAAGAAAAGGAACAAAAGGCCATTATGCCCTTACCCGGAAAGAAGGAACAGAAGGGCATTTTGGTAATTCTTTCGGGGATCGTCTTCAACCTCTCGTTGCTCTGTGCGCGAGCAGGTGGTCAACCCCACCGGTTGACCTTGGGCTTCCGTGTGTATGCGATCAAACCAACTGGACCGAGAGCTCCTCCATACTCTCTTGAACTTGTCAATGTCCTTAATTCTGTCATCTCTGTCCTCCCTTCACTAGAACGATGACGCGCCTCTCCTCGCTGTGTTGCTCTCTGGCGATGGGCAGGTCAGGGTGAAGTCACAAATTCACAACACCAAATCACCCGTCTCAACATCCCTATCACGAGAACTATTTGTGGGAATAAATGTATCATGAAGCACCCCCTATATATAGGGTACATCCCTTGAGTCTTGGGATTTGGGGACTTCTGCGATAGTCGATGAAACTACCCAAAAATTGGGTTAATTCTACTCGGAACATTCTCCTGAGGGTGAAGGACTCATTCACTCCCTAATTTATTGCTTAAATCATGAGAAAGGCCGGATTCCTTTCCCACTCCCTTTCCTTCTGTAACTCGGACTAGACGATGCACAACCATCATCGGATCTGTGGTCTCCTGGACCATGCGGGGATTCGATGGCTGTCATCGCTCCCTCGTTTCCCTTTTTATTAAAAAAAGGAAATTGATGTTTTATTCAAAGGAGACTTGTAAAATCTATATCTCTTTACTTGATTAACATTTTTCACTCAAAATTTAAAGGAAACTCTAGCATGGCATTATCTACTCGTGTATTAAATTTGAAACCCATATTCCAAAGGAAAATGGTATTTCCTTTGCAAGAAAGTTATCCTTTATTAAAACCAAATTGATTGGTAATTTCTCTTTCTTATGCCAATATCTTTGTATCTTGGACTCCTTAGTCTTCAAGGAATCCTAAGATTTCGAAATCCTTTTTGAAGGATACTTATTATCCTTCTAGATGCATCTACATCCCTTATTCCTCATTATCTTGTTTATTTCTTATTAATATATCTTTTTTTGAGGATTTCTCTTTGTTTCTCTTTTATTTTCCTCATTGGTATTTCTTTTTATCATTAGGAATCCTTTGGATACGAAAATCCACCAATAATAACTTAATTATACATCTTTTCACTTGTTTTCAATTTCTTTCTTAATAAAGAAATACTCAATTAATCTTTTCTTTTCTTATATCATTTTCTTTGCAACTTTGGACTCCTTGGAACCCAAGGAACCCAAAAGGCACGAAATCCATCCTTGGATTACATCTCTTTTCCTTATAGAGGTTTCTACCTCTTTCTTTTTCTCAAATATTCAATTATTTGTTTACTAATTGAATTTTCTTATTATTTGGGCCCAATAGCCAATAAAGCCCACAACACAATCATCAAGGCTATTGTAAATGAAATCCATTTATTTGAACCAAATGATATCATTATTTGTTCAAATATCTTTAATATGAGAAATTACATTTCTCACCAAATGAACCCAAAATTTGGGGTTGTAACAATATAGCAAGGAGAGTCTTTTATCCGGGAGAGAATGTGTTGCTTTTTAATTTAAGCATGAAATTACACCCTAGGAAACTGAGATCTAGGTAGAGTGGACCATTTGTCATAGAGGAAGTGTTTCCACATGGGGTGGTTAGAATCAAAGAGGTAGACAGATCCTTCTTGGTTAATGGCCAAAGACTGAAGCACTACTTTGGAGAAGATTTCAATAGGAAGGAGCATGAGGTGAAACTCATTGCTCCTAACTCATCTTAAAAATGGACTTGTCTAGCCTAGGACATTAGGCGCTTGTTGGGATGAAACCAACCATTAGGACTTTTATTTCATGTCATTGCATTATTTTGGTTTAGTTGTACTTAGTGTTTTCATAATTTTTTGTAAAAATGATACCTTGACCCATTTGTTTAGTGTGCTAGACTGTGCAGGGTCCATGCCATCGACCTCCAATAGTTAGTGGCACTGAAATCGTTTCAGCGAGAGGGCCAAGTTGATTGAAAAAAGTTGGCACCACCAACACCCCAATCGATGGCACCGAGATCTCTAAAGAAAGTTTAGAAATATTCAAGCGGCTAACTGATAAGCCGTTAGTGCCACTGACTCCCAAGTCGGTGGCATCGACACATTTTGCACTCCAGGCTAGGTGAGTGCATCAGTGCATAGAGAAAAAATTTTGAAAGAGTCAGTACCTCCGACTCATCACACTCAGTTCCACTGACGGCTGACGTCAATGATCCGTGGGCAACTTCATCAACAATCTAGATACATCTAGAATTGACGATCGGTAGCACTGATCCACTATAAATTCGATACCACCGACTATTTTAGTCAGTGCCACCGACACGTCGACAATCCACCTATTCAAGATGGCGCACCAATAGTCGTCGATGCATCGAGGCCACAAATACAACCCAGACTCGGTGCCACCAACTTTGCAACAATAGGGTCGCGCCAACTCTATAAAAGGGGAGGTGGTGGATAGTTTCTGTCGACACCTTCAAGCACCACTCCTCGCCAAGTGCAAGTGACTTTTCCAAGCATCCAGAAGCTCCATTAAGCTCTATTTTCTCAACCTCCTTCCCCGATCACTTCAACATCATGGCAAGGAGAACAACTTCCACATCAGCGGTAGGATCCTCTGACAGTCTGACACCACGACCTAGGATCAGTCACCCTTCGCCGGAGGTGCGGTAGGTGTATGAGGAGCTCACTAATAGGCCTTTCGTGCCAACAAGATATGGAGACGAAAGGCTAATGGAGGACATGGGCTTCAACGATAACATGGAGGTTGTCCTTGAAGGGTAAGAGTTCGATGGAGGGTCCATGAATCCTATCTTTGATGGGTGGCCCACATACAAGGAGATTGTCCTTGAGTTCCTGGCATCTCTGGAGATATGTATGGCTCCTAACCCTGTCAGTCCGATGTGTAGTGCGTGGAAGGAAGGAAAGGTAGACTTCTGCCTCTACAACACCAACCACTCCATGACCCTTCATTCTTTTAATGACATCTATGGATGGCCTCACGTGCCATGCAGCCAGCATGATAATGTCAACTTCAATGCAATGTGGCAAGATCTCGTGATAGTACAAGAAGGCTATAAGTTAAGCTGGCACCACAGCTCATTGGCATACATTGAGCACCCCTTTACTCGGGTGTTGCACCACATGCTCACCAACACTCTCTTCACCAAGTCTACGCAAGGGCAGGCAAAGGTCTAGTGGTCAGACGTATACTTACTCAACCAGCTTTTAGAGAAGAAGTCGGTCAACTTCAGGGCCTTCTTCCTCACCCATGTGATGGTGTTGAAGCACAACGTAAGAAGGACCATGCCTATCCTTTTTGGGGGACTTATCACCCCCATTGCTCTCCAATTAGGTATTGATCTCTCTACTCTTGAGCCTCTGCAGTCCAAGCTTCGCATCGACTGCCTCTACTTCAAGCAGCCTGGTCTTATCACTGTCCAAGATATTTGCAAATGGTTTGGTCGGTGACAGCTTCTACTAGCGTCAATCACGTGATCCTATATTCAACATCAGGCAAGTTGACCACTATAGATGGTAAAACATGGAAGAAGAAGAAGAAGAAGGAGATACTGATGAGGAAGAGTAGCAAGGCAACGATGATGATGTGGAGGAGGTGGATCCCACCATCACCATGACGCATTGAGTTGCTTTGCGGAAGCATCCATGATACTATGTAGCCTCTACGTCTTATGCTCCGCCACCCTCTTAGGAAGGAGATGAAGCTTACTCCATGACGGGCATGTATTCCATGCTGCATGATATTCAGACACATCAGGAACAACACACCACATCTCTGTCAGGAATCCAAGAGGTGCATGGATAGTTGTACACCAATCAACAGGCGATCTACGAGAACAAATGTCTTCTCTTGTCCAACCAAGGCATCAGTTCCTGTAGAGGATGGAAAACTACCAATAATCGTTCTTTGACCACTAATGGAGCCAGGGATACATTGGGGGCTACCAGATGCCACTGGATATTCCTTCTTTTTATCTGACTTTCCAGAAGATGTTTCCTTCCCAGTACCCTAGCCAGCCACCATCATACTAGTCAGGTATCTCTATTCCACCTCTTAAGTTGGAATTTTGACTATGAGGTCATAGTCATATTCAATCTTGGGGGGGTGCTAGAACATCTTCTATCTTAATTTTTTTTACATTTTAGCATTTTTTGTGGTAAAATTAGTTTTCTTTTTAATTTTTCTATTATGTAGGATCCACAATCTATCTAGTGTAATTTGTGGAAAAGTAAATGCATTGTTTCTTTTGATTTTATCAATATCTGGGGTTGGGTGCACATTAAAAAAAAGAAAAAAATAAGAAAATTTCAATATTTTGTGAGCCTATCTTGTGAGTAATTGAGTTGCATAACTGAGGAAGTGCTTGGGTAAATCAACTCCAGGACATGAGAACATAAATGACCATCTTAATTGTCCAAAGAAAGTGATTGACATGGTTGTTGATCTCAAAGTAGCCAAACACTAACGTGTCCTTAAACTAAAATTTAAGAAAGTGATTGACATGTCATTAGAGAGGGACATATGATTTTCTCTCTTAGTCGTGTGATCTCATCCATCACATACATTGACTTTACACTCCACCATAAGAAGATTCAGTACATGTTAGCATTCTTTCTTTTGACTGCATTTACATTGCATAAGTAGATCTTGCATAATAGTTGTTTGTTTTTACTTGCATTAGTGTAAAATGAAAAGAAAAGGAAGACATACATGCACAAAAAAATTATGGTGCATGTCATTTAGTTGTATAACATCTTATTCATGTAGTTTGCATATGCATTACATATCATCTTGCATATATCGTGTCTAGTCTCTTCTTCTCTAACATAAGAAGGTAGTGATTTCGCCCATACCCTTAGAAAAAGAAGAAAAGCATTGACACGAATTAAATGTGTAGTGCAAGTGGAAGCCTGAAAGAATTCTATGTTGAAAGAGGGCTTGGAAAAAAAAGATTGAGTATAGTCTTAGAAAGTGAGGGAGAAAGGGCATAATCCTACCTACATCATAAGGATGAATTAGTACATGATGTAGTTTATGTAGATATTACGTCTTATATTGAGATGAAATGATAGTGCTTGCATTATTCCACCTCAATGATTACGCATTAGGATCATTTTATATATTTTCATCATCATAAGTTCATCACAATTTTTTATTGCATGAATGATTTATGTGCTCATGAGTCTTCCACAACAACCCATTCCAACCACCCATTTCTCTTATCGGTAGGCCACTCATTTGATTTTCACCTAATTCATTATTGATCAGGAGAACTTCTTCCATGTAGATGGTAGGTAGAGAAAAGAGCAATGTAAATAGGAGATCATAGGATGCACCAAGTATGAACTGAACGAGTCTATCACATTAACTGCTTTAATTGATAGTGTTTCATTGATTGGTGGACGGACATATTTTATTGATGTTTTTGGTCACCTACATGGTAGTCAGTGTTCAATGGCCAGCGAGGGCCGGTATGAGTACCCAAGGTGGGGACTTTATAAATGTACCTTATGCAGTTATGTCCTTCAGCTGACTTATCTCAATCAGATCAAAATGTTTTGTTGCTCGAGGATTAGAAAGATTTAAGCTTAGGGGAGTTTGATGCATGGGTTTTGAGTCACTTTTACAGGCCTATTTTATACTTGTTTTGTGTAATTATTTTTAATTTTCTTGATTATCTTTGCATAAATCATTATTGTTGGCATGTACACTTTGGTTGTATCAGATTATGCTTATTTTATCATATTTAGATGATTTTATGTATTCCCCGACCTTATAAACATTTTTTGCATTTCTCAAGTACTTCATGTACATTGCAGAGTCGGTGCCACCGACCCTTCAAAGTCAGTTCCACCGAGATCGCAATAGAGGTTGGGAAATACGAGAATAGAAGACTTGGTGTCACCGATCCTCACAGTCAGTGCCACTGAGATTGGTTCAGAGATGCTGATCAAATAGGTGCATCACACGTCAGTGGTATCGACTTAGTAGGGCAAGGACCACACCCAAAGTTGTTGGTGACACTGACTTCCTAGTCGATGCCACCAACTCTGTTGAAAATTAGCAATCTGATCAGATCGCCCAGATTCGACGGTCCACGTTATGTGGTACCGTAAGTTGGCCTATGACCTAACAAAGTATGGATAGACTAGGGGATCATCTCACGTTGCGCCACACACAACCCGAAGAAGAGAGAGAGAGGAGCATGGAGCTGAAGAATGTCAACCGGGAGATTCAAGCACCTCCGACGGATGATTTTGTTATCGGAAGACTGTAGAACATGCATTTCTTGAGGAGTATCATCCAGAACATATTCTCCCAGGGGTTACATGAATTTCTTTCATGTTTCCTACATTTTTCTCCTCTCTCTCCATGTATTCACACTTGAAAACCATACGGGACTAAACCCCTCCTTTCCTTAGGAGCCGGGAATAGCCCGGGGAATCATTTTATTGACTTTCTGCATGAATTAATATAGATTTCTCTTTATTCCTAATAGTTGTGTTCTAAATGATATACCTATGTTTGATCAACATCGGTAGAGTAATAGACTGATAATTGTTTTGGAAGGAGGATTTAAAGTTAGAAAACCACAATCTATACACTTTCCTAAGCATTCTTTGGAAAAGGAAACGTACGGTTAGTGGAAAGAAACCCAAAGTCTTCGATAATGCACCTAGACTAAGATATAAATTGGTACATACGTAGAATTGGCTTAGATCTAGGTAGTGGATTACACCTTGGAAGCGGGCAATTCTGACTACATGCTTTCTGTCTAGGGTAGGAGTAAAATTTATATTAATTTGGTAGAAATAAGATATAACGAGATCTCATACGGAAATCGGTAATCCTAAGGAATCCATCTCATTTGAATCAATCACCCTTTATTTTTTCTTAATTTTCTTTTTCTTTGTTTAAACTAAAACTCAACCTTTTAATTAGCTTAGTTGATCATACCATAGTTAGTAGTAGTAGTCACTAAGACTATGTCTCCCTGAGTTTGACTCGGGAGTCACATAGGTCGATATTACTGGATGCATACACTTGTGTTTATAAGAACAGTTTTAGTGTGTCAACTGGAAAATGTATTGACCAATTGAGAATGTGAATCGGTCGGTTCAGAGTCTGAACCAATCGGTACAATGTCTAAACTAATCAGTTCAATGGTCAATAAGATTGGATCAAGGATTGATGTTGATCTCATGTTGTGCATTAATCACCAATATGTTTGCGAATAGGAAAGAACTCTATTTCACTGACTTAGGGTGTGATTTGATCAACTCAAAAGTTGAGTTGACTAACTCATGACTCGCAACAGCCAGAAATTTGTGAAAATATGTCTCTTTAACAGGAAGTTGATATGGAAACCTTGACCATTACTCTCCTATACATAGGGGTCATAGTCAAGGATTTCAGAAGACACAACTAACACTAACAAACTTTATCCTCATACAATTGTGGTAACGTGACAGGTTGAGGAAAGTCTTACCTATAAAAGGGAGAGATAGATAGGATGAACAAGTCAACTGTAGCACGTTGACATCAAAGGGATAACTCCTTCTTGTTAGTTCTAAAAGAATGGTAGGAGTTCATAGTGGTCCGTGTGGACTATGTAGATGTGTAAAGGCCATTTCCACTATGCTAGGAGGACGTTGTCAACTGCCATTTGTGGTGTACACCAAGAGGTTGCCACCAACAATAGTCTCAGTGTTGGTTGAGAAAGAAGCACATCTTTGAGAGGATTTTTGCTAGACTTGCTCTAGGAGCAGGTATATACCTCACAAACCTTCCTTCTGAATCTATAATTGTGGATGTGATATGTTGGTAACAGAGAATATGACAAGAATTGTTTTTCTACCGCTACCATCTCTATTTTCGTATATCCCTACAGATGTAGCCAAGAAAAGAAACTTATGTCAACTAAAACTCACACTTACTGAACTTTGCATATAATTGATTTCACCTCAAAATTTTCCAACAAATGATGTTGCTTTTATTGTTTCAGGCCCTTGGAGTTAATCAGGATGGCATCAACAAAAATTATGACAAACTGGTATAAATACTACTTAAAGAACTAGTTCATTAGGTCCATAAAATTTGTTGGTGTATTGGTTAGTCCAAAAGACATAACCACAAACTCATAGTGCTCAAAATTGGACATGAAGGTTTTCTTAGGCAGGTCTTCTTCCTTGAGCCTTCACTGATGGTATCTTGACCATGGTATATCTTTGAGAGCATTATGAATCCCTTAATCATGTCAAACAAATGGTCAATTATTGATAAGAAATACTTGTTTTTTTATGTCTCTGTATTCATCTATGTGTAATCTATGCACAATATCATGGTTCCATTCTTTTTATTTACAAATAGAACCGGAGAACTTGACAAGTGCTACTCATCTACATAAAATCCTTGTCCAACAACACCTAAAGTTGTTTATTCAACTTCTTTGTCTCTATAGATGGCATCCTATATGATGCTTGTGATATGAGTAACCCAGTGATAAGAATGATCTCAAGCTCAATCTCTCAACGAGATGGGACTTAATAAAACTCATAGGGAAAAACATCCTCCAACTCACAAACTATGGGTACATCTTATATGCTACAACTCTCTAGCCTAGTATGAACTACATGTGCCAAAAAGACCTCACAAATCTACCTCATCAGTTTCATAGGTATGGCAGAAGACATCAAACACATAGGGAGTATGTCTCGGTCTCCTTGTAGAGTTTAAGAGACATATGTAACCCAAAACTCAACAACTTTGGATCTAAATACAACAACACTATGTACTTCTCTAACATATCCATCCTTAAGGATCTCATTGAATATGTGCATCTCAAGTGGAATAAGATCCACTTGGGTGATGATGTAGAAAAGACAAGAATGTCCATTGGAATCTCCTTGTGAATCTTATCGATCCAACTTGTGAGGATTTCCCATGCCCTCTGTGGTTTCTACCTTTATACTATTGCAAACCGTATTGATTTTTACCTTTAGGTTAAGAGGCCTCCTAGTTTATCCATGGGTAGGGTGGAAATTGGGTCTAGGTTTAGCGGGGTCCTATTTTAGGTACATTTGGGTCAACACAAAAATACTTGATTGTAATTTGACCCAAAAATTATTTCGGGTCATACCTACTAGACTTGAACCCAAACTTATTATTTGGAGTTCCAACCCAAGAGACTCTATAGACACAAAAATACCATGCTATAGGCAAACTTGTATAATGTGCAAATACAAACCCACAAATTTTTAAAATGTAAATCAGAAAACCCAAATTTGAAACTTGAAAATACAAAATTACCTATTTATTGGCTAACTATATTTTTGTAAACAAAGAATTTCATAAACTATTTCAAGTGAAAATATAGTATTCATATTTCTCCTTCAAAACTAAGTATCTGTTCATACATATTAAAATATTATAACCCTACATCATAAATAAAATTAGTGGAATAATATAAATATAACTTTTGGGGCAATTAGGCTTTGTAGGTTGACAAATACAAAATTGGATTTGGCTCACAAATGAATTCTAGTTGTTGGGGTTTGCTTCATTTTGGTTATGGTCAACCCAGACCCACTTTAGATGAGTCAGATCTCTCAAGTTAGGAACTATTTTGCCGACCACTACCAACAATACACCTTAAAATGCTACAATTGATGACAATAGAAACATTTCTTCTATCAAAACCGACATGGCCTAGACGATCATGTCACTAATTTAGATCCCAAAGAATGTACAACACAAAAGTAGTCCTAACCCCTATGTCTATTTAGTTACCATTGAAAATTCTAATGATGAACTCTCTCTTGTAATGTACTAATTCTCTACTAAGAATGCTAGAGCTTTTGCCTCATCGATCCCAAAAATCTTTGCCTCTTGGATCCTCTAGAAAATTGTCTAGATGACCATACTACTTACTCATGGAACCATTGTCATATATGTCTATTGTAGTTCTCTCAATCCTTCTCACAGACTCCATAAAAGTGGAACACTTCTCGTGCAACTCCAAGGTCAACACCACCTGATCCATCTCACACTTCAACCCCTTCTTAAATAGTCTAATATTATCTATCTCACTCGATGCTATGTGCGGGAAAAACTGTAAAAACTCCACAAATTGAGTTGCATACTTGTTCATTATCATCGTTCTCTTTCTCAAATATTTAAACTATTTGATCTTCTCATTGTAGTAGGACGCAGAGAAATATTTGCTTGCAAACTCTCTCTTTAATTCCCACCAAGAGACAATTTCCTTTGACTTCTCCTCCTCAATGGTCCATCAATGTCCAACATTCCCTTTCAACTGATAAATGATGTGCTTCACCTTATTTTGATCGGTATATTTAACAACTGGAAGGCCTTCTCCAACTTCAACATGATAGTCAGGCACCCTTCTTGGCAGGCCAACACAACTACCATCCCAGTTCTACGAGATAGATGGTGCACCATGCTTGGTGTAGCCACACTTATTCGATCAAGATTTTTATGTTTACTGCTTATGGAAATCATATAAGACCAAATATTTAGTTGAGGAATATAATTATATATATATATATATATATTTATATATATATATATACACGGGATATTCACTAGCATATGTGGTATTTAATTATATATGCACATTAATCCTAATATTCACATCACATATAGTAAATAAATGATAAAACAAAAAAATGATCCTATCGATTAAATCCTAAAACATAGTAAATTGACACGGCTGTGATACCACTTTAGGAAAATATGGCGACAAAGATAGAAACAAAAACAAAAAATTTCTTGCAATATTTCCCTTGAACAGAGGATCGTATCCACAACTATAGATTGGGAAGGAAGATTTGTGAGGTATATACCTGGCCCTAGAGCAAGTCCAGGAACAATCATCATAATAACATGCTTCTTTCTCAAACAACACCCAAACTATTTTCGACGACGACCTCTTAGCATAGCACCATAGATGGTTGTTGATAATGTTCTCTTAGCATGGTGGAAATGGCCTCCATGCCTCTATGTAGTCCACACAGACTACCGAGAGCTCATGTCATTCTTCTAGATATGATAAGAAGGATTTGTCCGTTTGATGTTGGTGTGCTACCAATGACTTGTTCTCCCTAGGTATATTTCCATTTTACAACTAATACTTTCCTTGGGCTCTCAGATTACCACAGCTGTGAAAGGAAAACATTTGTCAGTGTTAGTTGTGTCTTCTAAAAGCCTTAACTACCCCCTATTTATAGGAGAGTCAAGGTCAGCGTTTCCACATCAATTCTGAGTCAAAGAGATGGATTTTCACAAAATTTTGGCTGATGTGGATCATGAGTTGGTCAAACCAACTTTTGAGTTGGTCAACTCACACTCAAAGTGAGTGAAATTAAATACTATCCTATTCGCAAACACATTGGAAATTAATGTAGAACATGACATTAGCATCAATCCTTGATCCAATCTTGTTGATCATTGAACTAGGTGATTCACATGTTGAACCAATTAGTTTAGACTCTGAACCATTCAATTCACACTCTGAACCAATCGATCCATTGTCCAGTTCACTTTAGTCATTCGACTCAACACCTGATTCAGTCAACTCAAATTCTCAATCCGCCAATTATCAGCCAATGTTGTTTAAATTAAATACCTAAACACTTTTGTAATCAAGTTAAACCTTATTTATGAGTAAAATCCTATTCCTAGTGTATCCAATGTGTGTGACCCTATAGGTCTCAAGTTAAATTGGATGTGAATGTCCATAACTAATTTATGACATCAAAAACAACGAGCAGTATCTAGAAACACATCATTGCTAAATAATTAATTGGAAAGTAGGATAACAACTTAAACCTACAATATGTGAATAATGTTACTGTGATCATATAGTTTCTTTATCTTTGATATTTATATTGAATTCAGGGCATGAAAATGTCACGCCCTTAATGTTCAATCCATGTTCCTTGAACTAGAGGAGACTGTCTGAGATGCATGCGAGCTCGCATATCATATATTGATTCATATGAGTATCGCCATACATTTCTCAGCCTCGCTTATCGAGTTGCCAACATATCAATTCCTATAGGAAGAACAAATCACAGCTACACCAATCACAATCAATCCCCATATGTCACAACATATTTGAGCATCAACTTTATGGTAACCTTCATTCAAGGTCACATTAGATTGTGTCAAAGTACATTAAACAACATGTGATGAGTGTAGTGACTTCATGTCCAAGATCCACAATCACAACTATCACTATGATAGTTGATTTTGACTACCATTCAATGGTTACCATGTAACACTCTCAAGGTGGATTTGTCTCGTACAGTGTTCTCTAACAAGTACCTAGGTGTTTGGTTTCATATCACATATCATGACTAATGAGATTCTGTAATGAACTGACACACACTCTAGTATTATGTATTCTTGTTGTCTATTAGCTTCTACAATAACATCCAATTAGGAACATAACAAGAATATATGTACTCTTATCATACATATGATCTCACTATTCAGGTCCTCAACCTAAAGACATACATCATTGAATAACATCATTCTTTAGACCTCTTTCAAGTTATATCACTATCTCATAATTGGGCAAGCATATATATTGAGGTTGACTTTATTATTAATCAATTCATTTACAAGATATGCCACTACAATCAAAATATGATTGGCTCTTTGGGATTATATACCAAGAATGTCATATGTAGAAGAGAAATTTGTGTAGATTCCAAGAAGTTGGATTTTGTTCTATAGGGATCACATCTAAAGACTCCCTTAGAATGCAGAGATTTATTTCTTTGGTAGATTATTACAGATGGTTCATAAATGATTTAAGGAAGTTTCCTTTCCATTCATGAGACTAACTAAGAATGATGTACCTTTTGTGGACATTGAATTGTCAATAAATATTGTATTTGTTTGAGGAGAAGTTGGCATATGTACTAGTATTAGTACTGCCAAATCATGTACAAGGAGACATAGTCTTCTATGAGACTTTGAAGGAGAGTCTTGGGTGTCTGTTGATGCAAAACAAAAATGAAATTTCTTTTTCTTCTAGGCATCATCAGACACATAAGTAGAATTACCTAACACGTGACATGGAGTTAGCTATAATTGTCCTAGCATTGAAGATCTAGATGCATTACATGTACAAGAAGAAGGATGAGATTATCACACACATAAGAATCTTAAGTATCTCTTTTTGATGTAGGTGATGCATATGAGGCAGAGGAGGTGGATCGAGTTCATAAAGGACTACATTTCTATGATAGAATATTTCCCAAGAATGGCAAATGTTGTAGTAGATGCATTAAGAAGAAGGACATCATCATCATCATCTTCATCAAGAATAGTGCATTTGAATTCCTCAACTCGTGTAACGAGGGACATGTTGGTGTCTTTGCGCTATATGAATGTGCATATGGAAATCCTCATGCTTGGGGATTGTTAGCTCAACTACATGTTAATCCTACATTATTACAACATATCACATATGCAGAACATAATGACATTTTGATCTAGGGTATCAAGTTAGAACATAACATTAGGAAACATGATGGGTTTGATGAGTACGAAAGGGAGATTTGTGTTATCATAATAGGATGGTGGTTTCTGGTGTAGACATGATGAGAAAGAAAATTTTATAAGAAGCTCACACATCAAAGTACGTGATACATCCTAATAGTACAATGATGTACCACAATTTGAAGGATCTATAGTTGTGGCCAACATTGAAGAAGGATGTACTAGAGTTCATGCTTAGAGTCTAGTATTTCAACAAGTCAAGGTCAAACATCAGAAGCCAATAGAGACTCTACAACCCCTATCGATTCCAAAATGGAGGTGGGATCATTTGACCATAACCTATGTGGTTAGTCTTCCCAAAACATCCAATGGACATGATTCTATTTGGGTAGTGGTCGAGATATTGTAAAAGGAAGATCATTTATTGCCTTATAAAGGCTATATACTCAACAACTAAGTAGTCATATATTAACATTGCTGAAGTTATATAGTTTCATGGAGAGACAACAACAATATTTAACAGAGGACCATATTTTACATGTAGTTTTTTCGATTGTATGAACACATCGTCTGGGCCACAACTAAAGTTCAACAATCTTTGCCCTTAGAGATATATAGTTAGTCAAAAAGAGTAATACATACTTTGAGGATTTGTTAAGGTTATTTGTTCTTCAGTTTCTTCAGAGTTGGGATGTTTATCTCTGCTTGATCGAGTACACTTATAATAGCAATTATTACAAGAGTTTGGAAATGGAACCATACAAAGGTTTTTATAGGAGGTTCTATAGTTCACCTATATGGTATCAAGTGATGGGTCTAGAGTTAGTTTATCAGAAAACTGACATGATCAATGTGATCTAGAAGCAACTAGTAGAGGTTCAATTGAAGTACATCTAGTTCTTCACTGATTGAGGGCCAGTTGGGTTCCTCTATTCTTTTTTGGTAGAGGTACATTTGGCTTTTCAGCGGTTAAGGACCGATGGGGTTGTTTTCTCTTTCCATTAGTGAAGGAGTGAAGGACAGAATGAAATAGTCGGTCTTGTGATCTTATGTGATTTCATTGGTTGACAACCATCAAAATAGTAGGAGGGTGGGTAGCGAATGATCATCATTTCAATACTAATGGAAATTTTTCTTCATGTGTCGAAGTTTTTTCTTATGCTAAGTTAGCAAAAATAATACTATTGAGTGCCTACCAAAGGTTTTTCTAAGATATTTCTCTAAAGGCAACTAGAAATGGGATCTCTACTCTATCTACTGATTACATTGAGAGGTGGTCTACCGATGGTGTTCCTAATCGCATGTATTAATGGAATATTGGAGTTGTTTGTAGATGTGATATAGACCAACATATGCAAGAGTTTGTTGAACATTACTAGGAAAACTTTGACCACCTTTTTGGTATCCTCTAGGGATATAAATACCCCCTCATTGTCATTCCTTTCTTGCCCCACTTGTTTGAGCTAAACCACAAAGTGCTGAAGTGACCAAGGAAAATTTTGCTTTTTCATTGATCTTCAATTCTATTGTTGTTTTCCTTTGTTCTCTTCTCTTCTGGAATCAATGAGCTTCTTGGTATCTTCCAAGCCTAGAACCACAGAAGTGGAACCTCCATCCATCATGCTTTAATGGATCTATCATCATCATCCTCCTAGAATAGTTTTTTATGTGTTTTCTCTAGGTTTTTTGACCACTTAAGTCTTGTTCCCAATCTTTATTTCTCTTCCCTTTCTTTAGTCACTTTGATATTGTGTATCATTGACTATAGATCACCTAAGGAGGAGAAGATCAGATCTTGGAGATCTTATTGATAGTTTTGGAGTTTGTCATGAAGCTTGAGGCTTTATCACCATTCTTTTATGAGTTGAGTTGTTTCCACTATCATCGGGCAAATGATATAACCTTTGCCTCATTTATTACCTACTATCTACATGAAAAATAAAACTATGTTGTAATGATCCCTAAAATGTTGAAAGGTGACATCTTTGAGTCTTAGACTATTATGATGTGAATGTGAACTAAATGTTGTGGATACATTTCATAAGTTGTCTCTTGACAATATGAATATGATTTTGTCATATCTCATGGTATAGTTTCTGCTTATGATGATGGGATGGATTAGAAAGGTCACACTTTATGGAACAACAAGATCTACATGCTAGTACATCGTAAGGGACACATTATACTTGTTAAGAAAAGATTTCTTAATAAAATTTTAAGAACTTTCACTTATTTCCATGCTAATGAAGCTGCATGAAAATTATTCCTTATACAATAATAATGTTATCTAATTTACCTTTTGTACTTATTTTTCATGACTATGATTTTGAATGGATTCCTTGAAGGGGTTTGATTTGAAAAGGATGTTGTAACCTTCATTACTCTTTGAAGGGGGTGATCTTGGGGTAAGCCTTAAAATAGATAAAGGTGTGAATGTGAAACCCACTTTTTGAAATTAAGTCTAGTAATAAGGAATTTATATCTTCTAGTAGTTGCATGTTATTCAATTATCTTCCTTTCCCTAATGGCTTTATGTATAGTTGTCTTGATGTAGTTGGATATCAGTTAATTCGTAATAATCAAGAATAATGTAAGTTTATAGAGACCAAAGTCTATAGATGTATTCTTCTAATGAGGGGGAGTAGTGAGATAAAATAATCTTATAAAACCTCAAATTGTGAGAAGATGCCCGGAGGCATGTACTATTGAATATATGGGGACACTTGGACTCACTATACCGTATTGTCTTTAAACTATATTTGGGACTTGAAAAAGGCCGACACTCCAATGTGGAATGTCATATAATATTTGATGGAATGTTAGATTATGAGATGAGTGGTTTTTACCCTCACTTTGGTGTTGTGGCCTGTGTCCCCTGGGTCACCTAAGTTTGGTGCATATACTTTTTCAAAATATCCACAAGTGGATGTAGCTCGTGGGATCTCTATATCTTGGTTATCTTTCTTTATTCTAAGGTTGTGTGGAGAGATCTAATTAATCTGTATATCATTTGGACTTATACGACTAGAGTCGCTTAGTAGCATCTAGATATCTAACTGAGTGATTCGTCTTAATTTGCTTAGGGTATTATAAAACATATGAACTAGCTAAGTAGCATATATGTTTACATTTATGTGGTGCTAAGCATGGATGTGTTCTTTGTAAGGAATTGTAATGAAAAAGTGTCATGTTCTGCAAAACTGAAGGCACAAGATTTAATGTGGAAAACTCTCCTCAAAGTGAGAAGAGGAAAAACCATGGGGCAATACCAGCTAACAAGCTCTATGTAATCAAGATCACAACTCACACCATCCAGATTTGATTATCCCTAAATCGGAATAGCTCCCCCCCAATCGATAACAAAGATAGAGAAGAATAATTACACCCAACGTGTACAATATATCCCACTTACCAATTTCTCCTCACTACACCTCTGTCGCTGTAGGGGATCAGATACACAGTTGCTCCCTTGCCCATTGTCATTGTGACTGCTGATCGTGCCACCTCTGCTCCTGACGAGGTCACCTATCTTGTCGCCAACCAGAAGCTCTCTCTTCTTGAGAGAGCAGATGTTCATCCTTTGTTGATTAGACAGACTACTTTCATAGTCATTGTCACAACACAAACGTGGTACCACCAACTGATGTGCATCCTCTGCAGACTGGATATGCCACCAGTATCGATGCACCAACAATGTATTGTTGAATCCCAACCACTACTTCTCTTCAAGACAAAGTCTTTGGCCCTCACTTAGCAAATGAAAGCACCACCAGTTGTTCTTATTTTTTGGTTCTTCTACCACATAAGGCACCAAAAATGAACAACTAA
Organism: Alisma plantago-aquatica; assembly: GCA_963693085.1. Lineage (NCBI taxonomy): Eukaryota > Viridiplantae > Streptophyta > Magnoliopsida > Alismatales > Alismataceae > Alisma > Alisma plantago-aquatica. The sequence goes on along the minus strand of OY856412.1, from coordinate 24,683,099 downwards.
TGGGATGATCTCAATGGCCTCCCCGAGGTCCTCTATTTATATGCCTCCATGACATGTGGTAGCACTTAGGAATTCTATTCCAATTCATAGTCCAATTCTTAATCCAATTCCAATGTTGCAAATAGAGAGTCATCTTCTCTCCTACTAGATTGAACTCCTACTAGGATTTGCAATCAACAATACCAACTCCTATTAAAGTCCAAGTCCAATTAGGAATGAGGCAGAACCTTCCTTTTCCAACAATATCCCCCTCCAGACCATAAGGGAGATGTTATCTTCAATAATCATCCAAAGTAACTTCTAGATTCCATCACCAAATGTGATATAAGCATCCTATCATTTTTATCCCTTTTCTTGAATTACCACCCTGACTTCACTTTGTTCCCAAGAAACTGAGAACAAGTATCATGGAAGCGTCGCTTCTCTCTCAATGACACACTTAGAACTTTCTTGGATCCCCCTGACTAGTCAGTCGAGCCATCCTAGATGAAAATTATGTTTCTGACCTTCTACAACAAGACTTAGAAGCCTTCCTTTGATACTCCCCCTACCGATGTAGCCCCGCATCAAGATCCTGATCCTCCATTCTACATGCATCAACTACATGTCCACTGAATTGTCCTTCTTCCTCATGTGTGAGTAGTCTAGAAGATGTCTTTGGAGTGACCTTCTCTAACTGGGAGTCATCCTGATGCACCTCCTGATCCTTATAGAAACTTACCTTTCTACGCTTCTCGACATTATGGAGAGAATTCCACAACTCATACCTGTGGTTATGTGTAGGAGTACTTCCAAGTCCTCCTCATATCTTTTGAACTAGCATTGACTTCTTCACTTTTAAAACTTCACTTTGTGCACTCTCAATGTGGTTTTATATATATTGCAAGAGAGATTGCCTCAAGATATCACAAAGCAACCTTTTATTACCTTGTGCATGCCACTACAAAAAAATAAGATCATTGTGAGAACCCATTACACTAAATGAGATTAATCAAAACATAAAACACAATTAATCACTAATATACTATAGAAAAGTAGTACAACTACGATGGAAAATGTTCATCATTGTTATGGAAAAATTTGTCGTTAAAACTATTAACGATAATAAAAATAAGCCGTCACATGTTGTCGTTACTGGTCTTGCCGTAAATAAAATTTATCATGATTTATTTCAATCCATCGTTATTAGTAATAACGATGAGTTAACTATGTTGTCTTTATTGGCTATAACAACAACATAAAATGTTAGTCGTTGATAGGATTAGTGATCACATTATTACGACGCATATACAAATAATGACAACATAAATTTTCAATCACTAATAGTATTAGTGATCACACAATTTCATCGCAAATACTAATAATGATAAATTTGTCAATTTGATGTCAACAAATAATAAAAATGTCTTTTATGGTCGTAAATAGATATAACGGAGAAGCTAAAGATTAATTCCAATTCATTATATATTCAATTTTTCATTTCTTTTGGAGGACATATTTGACTTTCAAATTGACACAAATCGATATTGAAGCAAATATCTTATTTTATTAACAACAAAATTGAATTACATTGAGAGGATATTATACCTTGCCCCTTATATTGAACTAAAATACATATATCTCAGCAACATGATTCATATATAGTATTATACAAGAATATGCAACAATCACATGATTTTTCACATCTATATTTCTAGATTTTCTTTTAGAAGATTCTCTGTGAATAGAGAACCAACACACCTCAAAATTGCACGCTAGTAATGTGAACTACACATTTATTTCATCTTCCACTCCCTACAACCATGAGATCAAGTCAAATGAGAATGGTAATTACAAGGTTTGATCACTAGAGAGCATAAAAGGAACATGAATGTTAACAAGTTTGAATAAACTATTGTGCTATTTTTCTACAGTATAAAACATATATACAGTTATAGATGGCTTTCTTTGTATCCCAAGAAATTTTGATTTAGAAAATCATGATATTACCCTTGTCATTTGGTCCAAATATGCTCCATTAGGGGTTTATGGCTGATGAAAAAATTCCGTCGATCGATATTGGGTTTCATATTTGCTAAAGTAAAACTCACAAAAAATGGAATTGGAGGGATATTGAATCCCAATCCTTTTTTGTTTTTGAAATGAAGCAGATAATAGTTGTTCCTAACACTCGAATTATGATGAGGTAGGGAAGGATTAGAGGCAAGCATGCATCTCATGTTAATCGGTATCAAGCTGCATTGACATATAAAATGAAGTCAAATATCTTCTTGTGCACACATAAGATTCATATTGTAGAGATATGTGTAAGAAGGAGAATTGTGTGTTGTTAAGAAACATCTTCCATAAGGCTCATCACGCACACGTGTGCCTCAATTTTCTTGTAGGATTTGGGAAGGATATTATGATATAATAGTTCAAATAGATAACTTGAAAATTGTAATCATAAAACAAGGTAGAATTGTTATCCATGATGATAGACACAAGACTGAAGTTCTACAAAATTGGTGGATTTCCTGATTGCTAAGTTTTATACAAAAACTATATAATTTTTAATACTTGTATGTAAAGTTTAGATAGTGTTCATAAGGCACATGCAACCTTTATTAGTATTCAAAAGAAATAAATTTGTGGAAGAAAATGATTGTAATTTCTTATTCCTTTTTTCCATCTTCAAGTGGTTAACTCAACATCGTTTGAGAATAATCCTAAAATTCTATCTCAATATAAACTTCATGTATTAGTTACAGATAATGTGAATATAAAAATAGAATGGTGTTTGGGCACATACTTTCCATTATCCATTTATAAGCTTCAACCATTGTCGACCACAAAGAAAACTCTTTAATAACCTTAAAGGTATTATATATAGGATTGCTCTGCCTCAGTCTGAATTGATAATTGACTTTTTCTAGGTTGTAGTTGAGTAACACATAAAAATAAAGAAGCAATATGAATAAGATATTACAGACCAAAGATTTTTTGAGTTAAATTAAGTCATAATCTATAAAAAAATCTTGATGTAAAAGTGAAACTGAGAAAATGGTATTTAGTGAAAATGGAAAGAGAGTGATACTAGATACATGGAGTTGAACCTATACTTCATCAAGGGGAGTAGTTTGTTACTCTTTTAGGACCACTTACCAAAAGTAGCTACAAAAAGTCCTCTGCTATGGGCCTTCTAATTGGTTTAAGTGTTTTAGCACTACGTAAATGAACAAATTCTTTGTTACAACAGTATATGAAGATAAAATCTGAATATAAAATCATAAGTGACTAAAAAACAATGGCAATCCTAAAAAGAGAAGTATAAATAATAATAAAAATATGAAATCAAGAGCCAACACTATGAGATTTGTCCTATAGATACAAAATACAATTCAGATTAACGATCCTCTTCATTTTAGCATTTAAAAGAGCAACATATACCACATACTAAATTGAACAGTACTTAGAAATGATCATCGTATGACCCAACAAGACAACTGTCTATAGACCAAACAACATGGCATAACACTCAACATAATGAGGACACAATCAATGTCATGATATAACATCCAGTCCCTTTGGTTTGCCTCACTTGTCTATAAAACACTAGGAAAGGAAACCAAGACATCATGCAAAGCAGTTTCCATATTCAATCTAGTAATACATGTAGTAGAAGCAATCTATTGATAATAGCACCTTCTTGGTAGTTTGAGAATAATCCAGCTGGTCATGCCCTTTGAAGGACTGGGGTATGTTCATAGTGGTTCATATGTAGAATATACAATGCAATACTTTGTATCATAGAAAAGTTACACGTGGGCAATTACACCCCGGCAATTCATAAGAGCGATCTTTCAAGATAACTCCAGCAGCACAACCACTTTGGCACCTAGAGAAATCATTATAGAATCGTAGTGGATCTCTTTTGTAAGTTTTTTCATATCCACGTTTGGAGGCTAAACTTCTCTCAATAGCTTTGAAAAAATAAAACTACAACAAATATAGATATAAAACCAAAGGGGTAGTCTATACAGATTCAAAAAGATCAGTAGAAAATGAGGCCTCGAGCCATATAACCAAAACAAGCTCCTCTTGAAAGTTTCATATAACAGTATATGTAGAAAGAGACAGTCAGAACATAATCAAGAAATCCATAGCATTAGTTATCTGTTGGTCCTAGTTCTGCATGCTTTGGATAAAAACACAAGATCACCTATTCATGACCTTAACAGTAATGAAATAGAAGTTCACAATTAATAGGGATGATGAGATTTTTTTTACCTTAATTTACATGGGGGATTTCAATCAGTGACCCCAGAAACAAGAGTAATGTTGCCTTTATTTTGTGATAAAAGAACAATGCTATGAGGAAAATTTTGATTCAGGGGACCTAAAGAAAGTGCATCAACAAAAGACTTTGTTTATTCATAGTTTCATGCCAGGCTTATGTCCCAAATCAAACCTCTTTATAGGCAAACAAAGAACCTCTTACTGCATCGATGAAACACTTTGTTTATGCACATATAAAATATGTGTTATTTAATTGGGTTATCTATTTGTTTCATTAATGATGCCACGAGCATGCAGCCACCAAAGCATTCTTGTCAAACAAATTGTTTGTTTTTTTATAAGAACCATGACACGTTGGGCACTAATGAACATCATTGTCATTTCTAACACTATAATGATATGTTTATCTTAGTATGTAACCTTCTATAATGCCATTGTTGGCAGTGAGTGATTAACAAATATGAGAAGATATTACAACTCTGGTGTGATGACAAATATAAATTGATTAGTCGGATGAGGGGCATATCAGTTGTAGGTGTTAAAATAATATGGTAGACGTATTAACTAGATAAGATCAAGATAGAGTAGTGTCATTCAACTAGTTACTGGTATTTAATACCAACATAACAATATCCTAACACACAAGACCCAATAACTTTGAATTGTACCCTAGATCTCAATCTTGTATCCCAACAATCAGCTTGTAAAGGATAAAGTATAGAATTAAACATAAGAATCTTCCTTTTTTATTTATGTTGTAGGATGCAAGACATGTATAGAGGAAATGCTGAAACGGGAAAGCATATACCAAAACCAACACACAGAGTGAAGTGGTGATTATAAATATATATATGGATCACAACACCCCACCCATCCATCCCCCGGTTCAATAGAAGCTAATATGATAAAAATAAATAAGAAAAGAAGACAACGGGCAATCCACGAACCAATAAGAAATTTTTAATGATGAACTGAAGTAGGAAGAAAATAAAGTTGAGGGGGTGAATTTGCATAATATTGAGGAAAGAATTGGGGGGATGTGTCAAATCATCAAATGCTACACAACTGAGAGAACTGAATTTTTCTTTGGAACGGTAGGATCATCATTCAACTTAGGACAATTCCAAGGTCCCCTCCAAGTACATCCAACTACATTATTATTGAACAAAGAAGTGTAATGGTTGGTGATATGAGAATCGAACATGTCAGGATCATAAGAGATAGACTCATCAATACAAAGTGTAGAAATTTGATTTCCAATCCTTCTAGATTTCATATAGGCTTAGAAGAATTTTGTGTTCGAATCACCTTCTTTAAGCATTGGACACGCGAAATCTTATTGAAGAGAAATTAGAAAAGTAATCATTTTTCTTGATATTTACTCAAGGAAGTGCTCACTTGATACTTACTTGAAGTACTCTAAGGTGGTACTACATTGGTTGCCTCCACAATATCCAATCTTGGGATGAGTAATATAAAATAGAAATGTCATGGAAGCCTAGTTTTAGACCCATCTGTGCATGTAACCTACTGAAAGACATGAAAAGATCCAAAGTCCCTACAAACGAGAACCACTAAAATCTAACTAATATGCATATCTTCATTTTGATGATGTTTCTGCAAGAGATGTTGCTACTTATTAAATGGAAAAAAAATCAGGCGCAACAAAAACATAGAACACTAAAATACATTTGAACATCAATATACATGTTGTGATCAACTCAGAGTTGGTTCACCACCATTCTGACTCAGCCTCATTGGAAGTGGGATTTGTAGAGCTTGAAGAGTATAGTTGTGTCTGAACTAAGGCCCTGTTTGATAGGGTGTGGTCCAAGGTAGGAAGAAGAATTGAAAAACACAGCTATTAAGAACATGGATCTATAACTGCATTCATTTCATTTGGTTAGATGTTGGTAAAACTATTAGAGTTTATTTTCTGATATTTGGTACAACCACGTTTTTATGTAAGATTGTCTATTCACTCATTGTATACATTGCTTTCTTTGTGCGTTATATGAGTATTGGGAAGGAGGGTGGGTCACCTTTTTTATCACGGGTGATGGCCACTGAGCGATAGACGCATGTGGCATCATGATGTTGAACTAAATCATGGCTAGCTGTAAGACTATTTTTGTAGCCCGGCCTGGTTGGCCTGTCGAAAGGAATACTAGAGGTAGGGTTATCAAACATTAGGTTCTGTAGAATGATGTTTACTTATAGAAAGAAAATGTTACAAGATTGGTAATCTGTGTTAGCAGCAAATCTATATTTTTTAATCACTATGAGAGTGTAAAGTTTGAACATCTTGCCAAAATTCAATCTGATCATAACCCAATTATGATGATGTGAGAAGCTCATTATAAAAAAAGAACAAAAGTTTCAAAATGAGGCATCCTAGAATGTTAATTTTAATTTGTGATGATAGACATGAGGGCATGCAATGGTGGCATGAGTCATGGTTCCTATTTGTGCCACAAATGATTTAAGCCTAATCACCCACTAGGTTAGTTCATTACTGTAGTTTACAAAGGAGGGTAGAGAAAAAGGGGTAGTGGCAGTGGAGGTGGCAAAGAATAGGCGGTCGAAGGGGGTAGAGGAAAATTCTAAAAAGGATGATGAGGAGAAAAATAGTTTGTGATGGGAGAGGGAACAAGGATCTGATCAGAAATGACAAAAATTGTTTATGAGCGAACCTTATGTTTGAATCACTATGATAACCTAATGTTAGCAGCAAACCTATATTTTTGAATCACTATGATAACCTATTGTTTGATAACAATCAAATATTATGCATTCTATGTGCCTAGGCCAGCCTTAGAGGACACCTTCATCCCTTCAAAATGAATCCTTCTATTTTCTTGTGAGTTCATGTGCCTTAGGTAGAGATTTAAGCATGTAGTGTAAGATATAAAAAGTGAACACTAACCCAAATAGACCCAGTTCATACTCCTAAAAAGAATTCTAAAACCAATCCCTAAATAGACATACATCTCCACAATTCCTTCATCTGGATACATGTATTATTCAAGTTTATTAAAATGTATAAAACATAATTGATATGTAATAGTCCACTTATTATTGTTATTAGGAAAATGCTACGTGTAATAAATTTTTATTTATATTCACAACACCATGCAATGGTTTAATTTATTTTCCACTGAATAATTGGGTACAACAAAAAACAAAAGACATCCCATGGAAATATGTCTTAAAATATGATTTTATTTTCTATGATAAGAAATAATGAATGTGGAGATTTACTCCTTGTGGTGTTTCTATGCAGCCTTCACTCCTTGTGGAGAAAAGGTTTCAGACCCTTATGTTTCTACTACAACACAATGTTGAAGTCATAAGATTGAATTACTTTCATATGGTAAACCAAATAGTTAGCCTAGCTGCTAAAATTTTGTAATAAAGTCATAAAGAAATTATCAAAAATGTCCTAGAAATCTAACAGTCATGCTCCATAAATCTTTCTTAAATGCATCTAGTCATTTTCATATAAATGCAACAACACAAAAGCATTACAGATGTAGACATATGTCAAAAGTGATGGATTAACAAGCCAATGGATATTGTCATAAATGACCTTTGTCCCTTAAGTTTTGAGGATTTCGATTTATCTCAGTATAATTTTTCTAATTTTTAGGATGTTGGACATTGTTGTGGGTTTCTCTCATTCCCTACATGTTATGTAGTGCATACATCTGAAACAAAATTATAAACATATATTTCTTTCAAGGCCAATTTGATAATACATCAATGCATTGTCCCCGCAGATTCTCTTCTGTTCAAACAAAACTACAATGCCTCATTACTAGTATGAGCATTGAAATCTAGGAAAGACATGTGGATGTTAAAGGAATGCTCCTAGTCCAATTAACTGACTCGCACTTATGGTTTGCATGACCAACTTTAGTTTTTTGTTTGTCATTTTTCCTATGTTATTTTAGGTATTGTGGAACCCAAGTTGAAGAATTGCCCTACTATTTTCTAGTAGAAGATACTTACATTTATATTATCCCACATTATACAAATTGATATAAAAATCCATATGATATGCAATTCTTCATCTAAATAATTCTCAACTATATAATTTTAGTATCAAGCACTTAATTTTACAACTAAAATATAATAAATATTTGTCCTGTGCTCTCATTGGTTTGATTGGCTTAATGCAGAATGCTTTTCAAATCATCTGTCTCCTATGGATTTGGGTACGGCTATCTCATATTATTCAGTTGTTAGAGAAATCTAAGTATGCTAATATTCTCAGTCACATTCTCTCTATCATGTACTATGGGTCTGCAATGAATCTAGTTTCCATTCCAATCACAATCTTGTAGTTGCAAGAGTTTTCCTTGGGTAAGATATTGACAATTAATCTTAGAAATTTACCTCATATTTTCTTCTAAGAAACTAGCATGTTCATTATAATTATTCAAGATTTCAATTTACTTTCCCTTTGGTAGTGCTTCATATAACAAACCCAGTCAGTTTCTGATTTTTTTCTTTCTCTTGTTCAATGTAGGAGTTAAGTTTGTATGTGCCTATGTTACTCTTCCTCTATATGTACTAGTATCTCAGGTATATGTTATATTACTCTTCCATTATATGCACTTGTATGGAAATCTTATATTTGATTGATGCACAACTAAGAGATAGGAGAATAAACATGTTGTACTGGGTAAGAATAAATTCAATGGAAGAGGGTCAGAGAAAGGGGATGACATCTTTCACTGTAACAAGTAGAAAAGGAGGATAATCATAACTGGAAAAGGGGACAACATAATAGGTGAAGGTCGGGAGGGAGGGATAAGAGAGGAGAAAAGTTATTGTGGTATACAAAGGGGAGGAGAAAGACGAGATGGAAGAGGAAAAAAATCTAGAAGAGAAAAAGGGGTATCGTATCAGGGTAGGGGGGAAGAGGGAAGGGAGAACGTAAATTAGTAAGAGGATGAGGTGAAAGAGAATCTATGTAGGTTGAGATAAATCGGGAAGAGGGGGATGTGGATTAGGAGAAAATGCACAGGGAGATCATGATCAGGAAGCAAGAAGGAACCAGTGTGACGAAGGAAGCACAAAGCAGAATGAGAAGTATCATGGTGTAGCACTAGCATAAAGAAAAATAAAATAGGAAAAACAAGACATGGAAGAGGAAGAGAATGGGGGGGGAGAGAATACATGCAAGAGGAAGAGAAAGGGGAGAATGAGGTTATTCAGAAAAGGATGAGAAGGGAGGAAGGTAATGGCACTTGGAGGACAAAGAAATGGAACCCAATGTGGCATCTCTATAGTGTGTTTTGAGTTGGTTTTGGCTATTTTGAGTTTCTCTTTCCATAAAGTTTTTCATAGTGAAGTTCATATCCAAAAGATGAGTTGCTTGATTTATGTCTCCTATCCTTCTTTTATTAAAACTATATCTAAAGGGAGTTCCCCATTGGGTCTATTGTCAAGGAATTACACCCCTCAACTATGGCTGGAAGGCCCTTTGCACCGTTAGATGCAAAAGGTTTACATAGGCTAGCATGATTAGTCATTGTATGTATAGTATATATAGGGTTCAAAATTGACTTGACCAAGAAGATTTGACCTAGGCCGGTCAAGGTGACGGTGCATCACTTCTTAGGTTACAAGATGTTTCTGAGGACATAAATAGTTTTTGAAGGTAAGGCTTTAGCAGAAAGTAACGCAAGATCTTTACTGGTACATTCTTTCCATTTGCTTTTAGTTTCTCTTCCCCACTATGCTTGTCATACTTCCATCTTGAAATGTTGCAAATTTTACAAGGTCACGATCTTCCTTCCAAAACAACATACAGTCATTCACACACTCATCAATATTGTCATATGAGTAACCAAGATCCTCAATTCTCTTCTTTGCTTTATAATAAGAGCTAGGCAAGGTTGAATCGGATGGGAATGAATGAATATGATGTGGTGGTATGGATTCCACAAGCTTGAACACCAAGATATAGCTTGTAGAGCAATCCTTGTGCTTTGAAACCTAGTTTTGGTGTAATGTGCAAAATTACTCAAAACCTAGGGTCCAACATGTAAAATGTATCCTCTAGAATATCTCTCATGTTTCTTGGCATCAAGTAGAGAAAATAAAATGAGAAGGGCGCTTCATTTGAAGGATCATGGAGGAGAGAGAATTTTGGTATTGAATAATCAAGATTTAAGTAAATAGCTCTTTTATATACAACTTATTAAGATGTTTGGTTTCTTTTCCATTTAAACCTTAGATAAAGGAGGAGTTTTGCATGAGTTTAGTAGGTGGAAAACATGTCCAAGGATAGAGGAAGCCTTGATGGGTATTTTTGGGAAATAAAAAGGAAATAACAATCCTTTTTCCTTTTGCTTTGAAAAGACCCATAAATATATAAGCAATCTTTCTAAATAATCAAGGGATCGTTTGCCTTAGTTCTTTTCTTCTCAAACCTGCTTTGGCCGACCACGGAGGAGCTCTGGAGCAGAGGAAGGACGACCAATATGGTTTTGTAAGTATGGATCACCATCTACCTCGAATTCATGGTGGAAACCATAAAACAAGGTTGGTTTATTGGTGTTTTTCACACGATTCTTCTTTCTAGCCATCTTGCTCAACCAAAGAGTGAAGAACGGACCTTAGACAACTACTGGAGCTCAAACCACCATTAAAGATAAAAAGCTTGGAGCTCTAGATCATACCTAAATGTAGGTTTTATAACTCTAACCCTTATGCTTTGTTAATGCATCCTCTTTTCTTAGAATCGTTACTCATACTTCTTCTTTAGACACCTTTGGGTGTTCTTTCTTTCTTATCCTTGAAGAAAAGCCTATGTTCTTGAGGTAGAAGATGATGAAGTTAATTCCTATGTTTATCCAAGTTTTCACTGTAGCAAACAGTCTCCAACCTTTGTCAAAACGGTTTGCTAAACCGTTTGGAGAAAACGGTTTCAAACCGTTTGAATGCAAACAGTTTCACAAGAACGCATGGAAGCAAACGGTCTAAGACCATTTGGAGGTGTTAACTAGGCGTTGACCATTTGGAGGACTGTTGAGAATAATGTGGACTAATTACCTACCAAAAATCATCAATTAATTCCAAGTGGTTCACCAATTGAAGGTTCATCAACCACCTAAACCCTAATCGGGTCTATTGCTGATTTCAATAATTCAATTATGTTGAAGTTTGGGTTGAGTGACCCAAACGGTTTCAAAACCATTTGGGGATCACCCAAATGGTCTCAAGACCGTTTGGTGATCACCCAAGACCATTTAGAGGTCTAGGGTTAAGCATAGTTAACCAATTGAGGATCCAATGACATCAAGTTGATGAGAGATCGATTGCTGATTTTGGTGACCAATTCCAATATCCAAACCCTAATTGAACGACTTGGTTTTTGATAAAATAATGGGAAAACGGTCTCAAGACCATTTGGACGATATCCAAACCATCCCTAGACCGTTTGGGGGTAACCCAAGACCGTTTGGAGGTCTATGGTTGACTATGGTCAAGTGGTTGAAGATCCAAAGGTAACAAATTAAAGTGCAATTGATTGTTGACCTAATGATTAATCCTGTGAGCCAAACCTTAATTGGTTGAGTTAGTTTTTGAGGTTGACTTGAGAAAATGGTCTCAAGACCATGTGGAGGTCATCCAAACGATCCCAAGACCGTTTTGGGTCAGGTCATGATCAAATTGAATGATGGTTCAATGATTTCAAATCAATTAGACTCACATTGAAGTATGTTGAAGGGTCATTGATTCCAAACCCTAATCCAATCGATCCAAGCCCTAATTGATGATCAATTGAGGATCAAATGAGGGTCAAATCAGTTGAGGGTTGACCTAATTTGACTCAATTGGAGAGTGGCTAACAAGTGCATGACTAATTGAGGGGTTCAACATTGGAAACCCTAACTCAATTGAAGTGGTTGAGACACTTTTTGGTCCTTGTAGTTTTGAGGTGGTTTGGACCAAACGGTCTCAAGACCGTTTGGGACCAAATGATCCCAAACCGTTTGGTGCTCATGCAGTTTCAAGGTCGATTGTGTCCATGCGATTTCAAAGTCAACTTGACCAAACGGTCTTCACCCCATCTTGGGCAAACGGTCTTGAGTGCGCACTTTACCAAACGGTCTTCAACACCAAACGATTTCAAGGTCTGTCCAAGACCATTTGAGGGTTTAGTGTGCAAGACCGTTTGAGGTCTATAAAGGTCAAGATTGTTTGATACCTTAGTGGTCAAGATGGTTTAGTAATTGATTAACCTAAACCTCATGGATGCTAAAAGTGATTAAAGGACCAAGTGGTTAGTTGGTTAGTGTATGTTATAATAAAGGTACCCTTGATGGGATAAAGTGAGTAGCACTCTTTGAATAAGTAAGCCTTCATGATCATAATGGTAATGACATAACCCATGATGTCAATGTCGAATTGACTTATCCTAATCAAGAGTGATGCAAACATCATATTTTTGAAAGAAGAGAGAGAAGACTTCTTATATGAATGATTAATCAAGTAATGAACTCCCAATATGGATTGATACCTAATTAGGATATGATCCATGATAATGAGATCATGAAACCCTAGTTATGACAGCTAATGAATCATAACCCTAACTGAGGGCACTAATGGAATTAATCCTTATATATGATGATGGTATAATCTTAATGTGATGTAATGTGAATAGTAAACCCTAATCTAGGGTAATGCGATGTAATGTGAATAGTAAACCCTAATCTAGGGTAATGTGATGATGTGAACAGTAAACCCTAATTCTGGGTTATGCTTTTAAGCATGAAACTCTATGATTGAATTATAAAATGAGGAATCACTATGCCTTCTTAAGCTACAGGGTTTGGATAACCCTAATTGAATTGAATAAGAAACCCTAACCCTAGAAACCAACCGTCGTGATGTAAAACAGTCATGGTAATCCTCTGTAGCATGACCATGCAAGATAGCACGGTCGTGGTGTTCTATCCTTGACTTGGAAATAATATGTATTGTACTGATACAGATATTATGTGCATGTTATCAATTGTGTAGTAATGCAGGTCTTTATAAAGAAGTGAGCATAACCAGGAAAGGGTTATAATGCCATATTCATTGACAACACTTTATAAGTTTTGAAAGTGATAATATGCTATGTTGCCTAGTGAAAGGTAATATATGAGATTGACAGGCTGTATGAGCTATGAAGAAATAAATGCATTGCTATAATCATATTCATACTATTAAATGACTTGATAGCAATATATTACTTGGTAACAACTGGTTGATGATCTAAGGGTTTGAATAACCATATTCCTGAATCACAATGATGAGATGGTTAGGGATTGAGATCCCTATGTTAACTAGATGTGAAATGAACTTGATACAATTAGTACTATTTCTTAATAAACAATTGTCTTATTGGTTTATGTTTAAAAACATGTCTGATGCTAAAAGAATGCCATAATGTAAATAATTAATCAAGTATAATGATATCATGTAGATCCCTGACCATAGATCCATCATTGTCAGAAATTAAATGATGGTGAAACAGGTTTTCCTAAGGGAACTCCTGGAGAGCATACTTTTGAGTATGTGGGGGTTATGGATGCGAATATCCTTACATCCTAATGAGGGAATTGATGTGAGATGTACATTTAATCTCTCAATCCTTCATTATATGTGTATACTGGGATGATGTATCACTAATTTCCCGATGATGTTGTTAATGCCGCATCGATAAGAGATAAACAAGAAATCCCTCGATGGCGAAGAGAGTACAACATCCCACTGTAGCTCTAATAGCGAAGTTGCCAGAATGCCTTGGAAAGCTTTTTAAGAAGAGACACAAGATGTCCTGCATGTTGTACCTCACACTGACTGAGGAAGATGAGGTCATAGAAATCCGGCTCTTCTGATGACCTATGTATGGTACCGATTGCGATTTAGTAATGGTTGGTTGGAGAATGAGTGGTATACCTCATCTCCTCAGGGCATAAATATGTTTGAAAAATGTAATCAGCCGTATAGCTTAAATGCTTAGGTTGAACTATGAGAAACAATGATTGATGATATATTGTTTATAGTGTTTTAGTTGAATAACTAGTATACATGTTCTTCATATTCTTTATTGATATAACTCTTGTCATTCAATCAAGTTATAATTGAAATGATTTCTTAGAGAACGCTACTCTACTTAGTTTAATCAATGAAATGTCTGTTGTTAAATAATTATAGTTCTGCTGCTCATTGTTATCTTAATCTTTGCAATAACAATGCTTCTGGTGAAGAGTTATAACTCTCGCTGGGACAATTATTCAATTGTCTCACCCCTGTGGGATTCAACTTTTTAGGTATACGCCGAGGACGGAGGAACCCTTCAATGGGTGAGCAACAACAACAGTAACATCCAGGACAGTAGTGATCTTCAGGTGGAGACATTGTCAGTCAAGTCTTGTATATAGAATGTCCTATGTGTCGTCTCTGTACTCTCAGGTCCTAGGAGTTAGTAGATGGTTTAATCTAGATCTGATATTTTTGGCGTAATGCCTCGAGTTTTGTATCTTTCCTTGTATAGTTAACAGGACAGTTAATGTTGTGACTCTCGAGATGTGAAGATACAGAGAAGTGTTGATGTATCAGCTTGTAAATAACTTACTTTGTTTATTAATGAAAGAGTTTTACTGTTTGAGGATCTCTTTACAAAAAGTTTCAAATTTTTAGTGATTTTCAGTAATTCCACTGCTAACGAAATGCTTCTGCATTAGTTTAAATTAGTTAATCTGGTTTTTATGAAACAGTCATCGCAATTTAGTGGTATCAGAGCTCTAGGTTCGTGGAGTCTACAAAGACATAGGACTTAGGTTATAGAGTTTGTTCTAGTGTCTTCCAGTATATCTGATAGTGTCTTCTACTCATTTAGGAGGAGAAGAGAAAACTAAAGATGTTTGGATCACATGAGGAACACGTTGCTGAGAGTAGTGTTGCTGCACCTAGAGAAGGTGCAAGAGACCAGGAAAGGGAGGAACATGTGCCTGAACCACCCCAGTTCAATCCAGATGAAATAGGGAACCTAGCTTTCCAAGCCATGTTTGGGTAGTTTATGACTGCCATGACACATATGACTGATAGGATGCCTATACCTGTACCTAGGGCACCTACCATCCTGAAGGACAAGGATCTGGCAAGACATTTGAACGACTATGTCGGATTGGAGCCACAGAGTATGCAGGAACAGCTGGCCCAACAAATGTTGACTTATGGCTAACTAAACTAGAGAAGGCCTTTAGAATCCTGAACATCCCAGAAGCTGAGAAGGTTAGACATGTTGTGTATCTTCTCAAGGGGAGTGCTGGTCACTGGTGGACCATGGAAGAACAGAAATGGCCAGGTGTGGAGATTGAATGGGGAGCTTTACGATGGGAATTTACTAATAGATACTTCCCTAAAACATTCTTGGATGAGAAAATCTCTCAGTTTGAGAGGTTAAGACAAGGAATGATGAACATTAGTGAATACGAGGCTAAGTTCATGGAGCTGTTGCGGTTTTGTCCGCATATGGCAACTACAGATGAAGAAAGGATTAGACGTTTTGAGAAGGGGTTAAATGCTGAGTTGACCACCCCTGTGTCTACTCTGGAAAATAGGGAAAGGTTTGATACCATTGTGGAGTCTGTCAGGAGGATAGAGAGGTCTGTGTCAGAGAAGCGACAAACTAAGAACAAGAAGATGTACCCCTAGTTCCAAGGATCTTCATCCAAAGGTTTTAAGAAACCAAGGTTTTCTGTACCTACGACACCACCTAGATTCAGTACCCAGACACAGTGGATGTCAAATAGGGGTATAGGATGAAGCTTACCATTAGAAGGAGCTCGTAGCTCAATATATGAGTAGGTTACAGGACCACCCAGACCACAACAACTGAACAGAAGTTGTTACATATATGGAAAGATGGGACATCTGATGAAAGACTGCAAAGCTAGAGAAGTGAGTGTAACTCAACCTCAAAGGCAAAGTCAGCAAGGATCTCAAAGGAGACAGATTCCAGGAGGAGCTAGAGGAGGTGGATAAGCATCCCAAGATGGATCATCAGCACCAAGTCATCGAGCATCGAATCAACCACAAGAAACGACAAGATTTTATGCGATGAATCCACCTGAGGTAGTGATCAACCCTCGGGTTATGGCATGTCAGATGGAGTTGTTTAATTCTAATATGCCTATATCTTGCATTGTATCTATTTTAATTGATCTGGGTGCTATGCATTCCTTTATCACTCGAAGAGTGATTTTTGACTGCAACCTGACTACAAGATATAGAACAGATAGTTTGTTGCTAAAAACTCCGTTGATAGGATCTAATGTGTTGCAGGAGATATGTTCTCCCTGCATTCTTTTCTTTTCTGAACATCGCATTCCAGTGGATCTTATACCACTTGAGATGCATGGATTTGATGTAATCCTTGGGATGGATACCTTAGAAAGGTATACGGTTGTCTTGGATTGTGAGTCCAAGCAAGCTGTGTTCATTGATGATAGTGACACATGGATCTTTCAAGGAGATAGAAAGATTCTTCCAACCTGTTTGATGTCAGCTATGGTTGCCGAGAAGCTGATGAGGCAAGGATGTTATGCATTCTTGGCCCATGTAGTAGATACTACCATGGAGAGTCCTAATCCTGTAGAAGTTCCTGTAGTCAGTGATTTTGAAGATGTATTTCCTGAAGAACTTCCAAGTGTACCCCCGCCCCGAGTGATAGATTTCGAGATTAATCTAATCTCGGACATGCAACCTATAGCACAAACACCGTATAGGATGGCGCCTGATGAGATGGCAGAACTCAAGAAACAACTACAAGCGTTGCTTGAGAAGGGTTTCATCCGACCAAGTACTTCACCTTGGGGTGCTCCGGTTCTCTTTGTTAAAAAGAAAGACGGGTCAATACGGTCGTGCATTGATTATAGACAGTTAAATAAAGTAACAATAAAGAATGAGTATCCTCTACCGAGGATTGATGATCTCTTTGATCAGTTGTGTGGTGTAATCGTCTTCTCAAAAATAGATTTGAGGTCGGGATATCACTAACTGTGTATTAAGGATGGTGACATACCTAATTCGGCCTTTAGGACAAGGTATGGTCATTATGAGCTCACGGTTATGTTGTTTAAACCAACTAATGCACCAGCTGCATTTATGGAACTCATGAATAGAATCTTCTGACCTTTTCTCGATCAATGTGTTGTTGTCTTTATAGATGACATCCTGATCTATAGTAGAGATGCTCAGTAGCATGAACATCATCTTCGTCAGGCTCAAACTTTGCTAAGAGAGAATAAGTTATATGCTAAGTTGAGAAAGTGTGGATTCTGGTTACCAGAAGTTTCTTTTCTTGGACACATAATATCTACTTCAGGTATACGTGTTGACCCTAAAAAGGTAGAATCTGTCCTACAATGGGAGCAGCCGAAGACACCGACGGAGATCCGTAGTTTCTTAGGGTTGGCAGACTATTATCAGAGGTTCATTAAGAACTTCAGTTCTATAGCCTTACCCTTGACTAAGTTGACTAGGAAGGATGTTCCTTTTGCATGGAGTGACAAGTGTCAACAATCATTTTAGTTGTTGAAGGAAAGATTGACAAGTGCACTTGTGCTTGTGTTACCTAAACAAGGAAAAGGATATATAGTTTTCTGTGATGCCTCTAAGAATGGACTAGGATGTGTGTTGATGCAGGATAAACAAATGATTTCTTTTGCTTCTCGACAGCTTAAGAAACACGAGGAGAATTATTCGAAACACGATCTAGAACTAGATGTTGTAGTTAATTCCTTGAAAATTTGGAGACATTATCTTTATGGAGAGACATTCATATCTAGAGGCAGGGAGAAGGCGAACAACCAAGCCTCCTATGCCAACGTGCTGAGGTCCAGCAGCGGGAACAGACCTCAAGGAGTTTTGATCGCTAGGGAGGTTCGTCAATGGGTGGACACATTCACAGAGAAACCCTCGATAAACCCTACCCCACTGTCGAAAACAGAGATCGCCATCAAAGACGGAAAGCTGATCTACCCCAAGGCCATCGCGCAGAGGAACGCACCCAGATGGAGTCGAGCAGCGACATGATATATCATAGGTCTGCGGCCTCATTGACAGACTCTGGTCACTCACCTGGCGATCATATGGAATGTCAAAGGCTCCATCGACATTAGATCTAGTGGCAATGGATACTTCCTGATCCTCTTCTCCAATGATGATGATCTAAACAATGTTGTGGAGGGAGGCCCATGGTTCGTTGCCAAACAACTGTTGATCCTAAAAAAATGGTAGAGAGGGCAACCATTTGAGAAACTCAAGCTGGCAGAAATCCCAATCTGGGTCAAGGTCCTAGACCTACCGCTAGAGCTCTGGGATTGGGAGATGTTCAACTACCTGGGATCCTACTTGGGCAAGCCAATCTGCCCTGATAGACCCACGATAGAGTTCATGAGACTAGAATATGCCAGGTTACAAGTCCTTATTTCAGCTGACTTCCAATTCCCTGAGCAAATCCAAATCAAAAATGAAGATGAGGAAGCTGATACTGTCTGGTTCGAATATGATTGGAAACCAGACAAGTGCGAGCATTGCAGAAACTATGGGCACGAATCCAACCTTTGTTCTGACTGAGCCCCAAAGAAGTACATAGCCCCAAAGAAGACGGTATGGATCCCCAGACAGAGCACTGAAAGAGATGGTGAAATTGAGATCATTGATTCAAATAATGCGGGAGACAATCAGGCTGAAAATCTGTAGGAAAACTAGGATGTGGTAAACACAGGAGAGTCAAATGCAAGAGAAGCTCCCAACTCCAACACACCCACTCCAAACCAAGTGGCTCAAATCAATCAGGATATAGAGACTACAGATGAACCCAATGTGAACGGAAAATAAGCTCCAAACTCAAACCCATCCACACCAATTCAACTCATAGAGAATCAGTGGCAGGTGCATGGGAGGAAATCCAGATCACCACCCAGACAAAAGATAACAAACAAAAACACTATCTTCACCAGAAATGTGGAAATTTCCAACAAATGTTCTCTACTGGATAAAGGCGTGGAAAGCAGTATTGGGGGGGGGGATAGAACGGTGAATCAGTCCCAAAACCCCCTTTCTGATGGATAAACCCCTCACCATCATCTCATGGAACGTGAGAGGCATCCTCAAGCAACTCTCATGAGTTAGGGAGGTGTTAGAAAGGAACATTGTTGAAGTGTATATCATTCTAGAATCAAGAGTGCAGGACAAGGCTATAGGCGAGACTGTCAAGAAGCTTTGGGAAGATGCCAACTTCATATCTAACAGCAAATTATACTCCTACACACACATCCTTGTGGTATGGAGAGACCCAAATATCACCATCAATAAACTTTGGGCAAATGAACAGGTGTTACATTGTTCTGTGGACAATGGAAGTTGTAATATTCACCTTACTGATGTATATGGGTCTAAAGGTGACGTGGAGACAAATATCATGTGGGATGGTTTGAATACAATCAACAAAACCTTGAAAACAGTGTGGTGTGTTGTTGGAGATTTTAACGCAGTCAGATTCAACTCTGAGAAACTAGGGAAGCACCCTCCCTCAACAAGAAGCATGCTTGAATTTAATAACTCCTTATACGAGACGGGTCTAATCAAAATCACATCTAAGGGCCAATTCTTCACTTGGGACAGTAGAAGTAAAAAAGGCATAAGCACTTTCTCTAAGATTGACCGAGCTCTCTCTAATATAACTCTCCTTGATGATTTTCCTACTGCATGGGCGGAGGTGATTGACACCACTATTAGTGATCATCGCATGATTGGCGTGCATCTTGTCAAAGGAGGCAGGAGAAACATCCCTTTCAGATTCATCAACAACTGGGAGAAAGAAGAAGGCTTTACTGAGTTGGTAAGAATCTACTGGAGCGAAACAGACTATAAAGGAGCCCCCATGTTCAGATTATACAGCAAGATGAACAAGATGTGATCGACCCTCTGCGAATGGAACAGAACCAAGGTAAAGAACTACATCTCCAAAGAAGCAGAATTAGAAGCGATAGCCATATCTATTCAAAGAAGGGTTGATCAAGACCCCACTTATGAATCCCTACAGCTGGAATTTTGTAAAGCAAGAGACAACGCTATCAAGACAAAGGATGAGGAAGAAAACTTCATTAAGCAAAAATCAAGAATCTAGTGGCTCAAAGAAGGCGATAGAAACTCTGCATTCTTCTATGCCTCATTGAAGACTAGAAGAATCCGTAACAACATCAAATCTCTTGAAGTTAATGGTCAGATGACCTACAATAAAATAGAAATCCATGATGAAATTGTGGGCTATTACAGGGACCTCTTCAGCTCAACCATCTCCTACTTCGTGAAATGGGAGGATGATTGGCGACTCCCTTGCATCTCCAAAGAAGTTCAACTTAACCTCAGCAGATGGGTCACCAAAGAGGAAGTTGATAATGTAATCAAAGGACTTAAAGATGATAAAGCCCCAGGACCTGACGGCTTTAACCCGCACTTCTTCAAAAGATGATGGGATATCATAGGTATTGATGTTACCAAGGTTGTCCTCAATTTCTTTGAGAATGGAAAGATGCTCAGAGAATGCAACAAAACCTTCATCACACTCATTCCAAAAATCCAAAATGCAATCAATACCAAAGATTTCCGGCCAATTTCCCTTTGCAACACAGCCTACAAAATCATTACCAAAATTATGGCTAACAGGCTCCAGCTGATTATGAGTGATATCATTGACATGAATCAAGTAGCCTTTTTCAAAGGTAGATCCATTGGCGATGCAATCCTTCTAGCAAAGTAAGTCCTCAGCAACTTCTCTAATACTCAAGGCCCTAAGCTCAAGTGTGTAAAAGCTGACTTGTCAAAAGACTATGACACCGTAAGAAGAGACTACATCATTTTCATCATGAGGAAAATGGGCTTCCCCCAATGATGGCTTATATGGGTTAATGAAATATTTTGCTCTGCCACTTTCTAAGTCCTCATTAATGGATCACCCTCCACTCCCTTCGAAGCTAGAATTGGTGTCAGACAGGGTGACCCCCTCACACCATACCTGTTCATGTTTGCTATGCAGGGATTCTCTACTATCATCCAACACTTGGTAGCAAAAAAACAAATTGACGCGATCAAGATTGACGAAGAAAATCATCTATCCCACATCATCTTCGCAGATGATCTATTGCTTTTCTCCAAAGCTGATGAAAAAATGCTAAAGGAGTAAAAAAGGCATTGGAAAAGTTCCAATACTAAAGCCAGTTATTCCTTAGCAAAGGATACCAAAATGATAACATCAGTTCCACTCTTCAGATTGACGTCACACAATTGCCAGTACAGTATTTGGGACTCCCCCTCTTCACCGGAAGACTAACCAAAAGCATGTGCTTACCAATCATTGATAAAGTCAAAAAAAATCTAGACTCATGGAAAGGGAGACTACTGTCATGCGCGGGAAGAATCGAGCTTGTCATATCCACACTATCCTCTTATCATATTTTCTGGTCAGCTGTGTTCCCTCTCCCCAAGTCTCTTATAGTCGAACTTGAGAAGCTAATGCGCAATTACATTTGGAATGATGACAAAGAAAAAAAAGCATATCCATACTGTCTCGTGGACCACAATCTGTAGGCCGAGAATTGAAGGCGGTTTGGGCATTAGACGCATCGAAGATTGGACGGACGCAGGTATACTTAAAAATCTATGGGACCTGGCAAATGACAAGAACACCCTATGGGTCAATGGATGCACGGCAAATACTTGTAAAATGAATCCATCTGGGCTGTTGGTGAACGATCTAACACCTCTTGGTTGTGGAAGAAAATTCTAAAGAAAAGAGGCGTGCTGCTGAAAAAGATTAAACTTAACGCGGGCAATGGCAATAAGCTTAGACTTTGGTGCGATCCTTGGTTACCGGGAGGAGAAAGGCTTATAGATATTGTCGAAAATCAACTCATTCATTGCATTGGTGGAGGTGTTAACTGTCCGCTTAATGCTGTGATTGGCAACGACACATGGAGTTGTCCCGGAGTACGTGGCTGCCATGAATTAGCTCACATTCTGTCACAGCTGCCCCAGCCCATGGGGGTAGTGATTACCTCTCCTATGAAGGTGCCCGTAAGTTCAAGTTAAAAGACGGATGGAACACAGCAAGACATTCCTACCTCGTGGTTCCTTGGGGAAAGTGGATATGGAACAGTTGCATTCCTAGAAGAGTTTCTCTAGTTCTCTGGAAAGCGTTCCTCAATAGGCTACCAACCATTGATATGTTGAAAAAGTTTGGATTGTGTTGGGTGTCGAGATGCTCCCTTTGCGAAGCAGAGGAAGACAATATGCATCACATCTTCTTCTCATGCAATTTCACCTCCAAAATCAGGAAAAAATTCAGCTCCAATTTCAGTCCTTCAAAAGTCCCATCCCGCATAGAAGATCTAAACCTACTAAAGGAAAAAGAAAGAGTCGTTGTTGCGATAATAATATATCATTCTTGGACAGAAAGAAATAGAAGAATATTCCTGGGCATAAAGAAAACTCCTATAGATATTTGGAATAGCAACACTATAGATTTTACGGCTGTATAGTCATGTACAGTTCTTTTCTCTTTTATTTTCTTCTTTGTTTCTTATTATTTTTACTTGTTACACCCTGTAACAGGACAATACTCATTTTTGGAGAAGGTAGAAATAAAGAAAGGAACGCTGGGTTCAACAAAAAAAAGACATTCCATATTTTCACAGACCATAAGAACCTAAAGTATATCTTTTCTCGGTATGAGCTTAACATGAGGCAACGCCGCTTGATGGAGTTAATCAAGGACTACGATTGTACAATCAATTACCATCCAGGGAAGGCCAATGTGGTTGTTGATGCTTTGAGTAGGAAATCAGCAACACCATCCCTAAATAGAGCACATTTAAATTCCTTGGTATGCTCTAGAAGGGATATGCTTATCTACTTAAGACAAGATAATGTACAGTTAAGAGTATCGTTGTTAGCAGGGTTGTTAGCTGAGATGCACATAAAACCTACTCTGAGACAGTAGATTAAAGAGGCACAACAAGTTGATGTTGTAGTTCAGTAGATTAGATCGGAGTATGGTAATGAGAAATGAGAAGGTTTCCATGACTCAGATGATCAAGTAGCTTGTTATCATGGTAAGATGATAGTACCGGACGTGGATAACTTGAGGAAGATAGTCCTGGAAGAAGCTCATTCTTCAATGTATGCTATGCATCCAGGAAGCACCAAGATGTATCAAAACTTGAAAGATATATATTGGTGGCCTGGATTGAAGAAAGATGTTGTTGATTTTGTTATGAGGTGTCCTGTGTGTCAGTAAGTTAAAGCTTGAACACCAGAAGCCTGCAGGAACAATGCAACCTTTACCCATACCACAATGGAAGTGGGATCATGTGACCATGGATTTTGTGGTTGGTTTACCTAGAACAGCCAAAGGTCATGATTCCATCTGGGTAGTAGTAGAGAGGTTGACAAAGACAACACATTTCATACCTGTCAAAACACCCTATTCTGCTGAGAGGCTGGCACAGTTGTATGTAGATGAGATAGTGTGGCTGCATGGAGTCCCAGTTACCATTGTTTCTGACAGAGGTCCCCAATTTACGAGTCGTCTTTGGGAGTGACTTCATAATGCTTTAGGCACACAGTTAAGGTTTAGTACAACCTTTTTCATCCACAGACTGATGGACAATCAAAAAGGACTATACAGACTTTGGAGGACTTGCTCAGAGCATGTGTTCTTTAATTTACAGGAAGTTGGGATCTGCACCTAAGCTTGATAGAGTTTGCCTACAACAATAGCTATCAACATAGCATTAACATGGCACCTTATGAAGCTTTGTATGGTAGACATTGTAGATCTTCCTTATGTTGGTATGAAACCGGTGAATATCATCTTTTAGGTCCTGATCTTGTGCAGCAGACCACCGAGAAGATTAAGATAATACAACAACAGTTAAAGACTACATAGGATAGGAAGAAATCTTATGCTGATAAGCGTCGTAGACTTTTAGAATTCCAGGTTGGAGACAGAGTGTACCTCAAGGTCTCACCTTGGAAAGGAGTTCTTAGATTTATGGGGCCTTATCCAATCATTGAACGGATTGGAAAGGTAGATTATAAGCCAGAGTTACCACCAGAGTTACAAAAGTTACACCCAGTGTTCCACATTTCCATGTTAAGGAAATGTCATCCTGATACAGAATCAGTTCTGCAACCTATGGAAATAGAGTTGAATGATGATGTATCTTATGAAGAAGGACCTGTATCGATCCTTGACAAGGGAATTAAAAAGTTGAAAAAGAAAGACATAAATCTTGTGAAAGTCCTCTGGAATCACCGTGGTGTTGAAGAAGCTACGTGGGAACTAGAGGAATAGATGAGGAATAAATACCCTACTCTTTTCTCTTAATATGTTTTTGTAATGATTTCAGGGACGAAATCCTTGTAAGGGGTGGATGATTTGTAACATCCCTGGCATGGGTTATGAACTAACCCTAGGTATTTTGCTTAAATATGTGATTATATGCTTGTGTTTATCCTTTGAAATGTAATTAAGGCTCCTGAGGAACTTATATTTCATTTTTAGTCCTTTATGAATAATGTTGCAACTTTGTTTTGTTAAATAATGGACTAAAGTGCGAATTAACCAAGTTGAGGGGTTAACTTGTAAATTGCACATGTTAATATTTTCCTCTGATGTTGAGACATCATATGAATGAATATGATGTGTTCTCATGGATTCCACAAGCTTGAACACCAAGATATAGCCTATAGAGCAATCCTTGTGCTTTGAAACCTAGTTTTGGTGTAATGTGCAAAATTACTCAAAACCTAGGGTCCAACATGTAAAATGTATCCTCTAGAATATCTCTCATATTTCTTGGAATCAAGTAGAGCAAAGAAAATGAGAAGGGCACTTCATTTGAAGGATCATGGAGGAGAGAGAATTTTGGTATTGAATAATCAAGATTTAAGTAAATAGCTCTTTTATATACAACTTATTAAGATGTTTGATTTCTTTTCCTTTTAAACCTTGGATAAAGGAGGCGTTTTGCATGAGTTTAGTAGGTGGAAAATGTGTCCAAGGATAGAGGAATCCTTGATGGGTATTTTTGGGAAATAAAATGGAAATAACGATCCTTTTTCCTTTTGCTTTGAAAAAACCCATAAATATATAAGCAATCTTTCTAAATAACCAATGGATCATTTCCCTTAGTTCTTTTCTTCTCAAACCTACTTTGGACGACCAAGGAGGAGCTCTGGAGCAGAGGAAGGACGACCAAGCTGGTTTGGTAAGTATGGATCACCATCTACCTCAAATTCGTGGTGGAAACCATAAAACAAGGTTGGTTTATTGGTGTTTTTCACACGATTCTTCTTTCTAGCCATCTTGCTCAACCAAAGAGTGAAGAACGGACCTTGGAAAACTACTGGAGCTCAAACTTCCATTAAAGATACAAAGCTTGGAACTCTAGATCAGACCTAAAGGTGGGTTTTATAACTCTAACCCTTATGCTTTGTTAATGCATCCTCTTTTCTTAGAATCGTTGCTTATACTTATTCTTTAGACACCTTTGGGTGTTCTTGCTATCTTATCCGTGAAGAACAACCTATGTTCTTAATGTAGAAGATGATGACATTAATTCCTATGTTTATCCAAGTTTTTACTTTAGCAAACGGTCTCCAACCTTTGTCCAAACGGTTTGCTAAACCATTTGGAGCAAACGGTTTCAAACCGTTTGAATGCAAACAGTTTCACAAGAACGCATGGAAGCAAATGGTCCAAGACCGTTTGGAGGCATTGACCATTTGGAGGAAAGTTGAGAATAATGTGGACTAATTACCTACCAAAAATCATCAATTAATTCCAAGTGGTTCACCAATTGAAGGCTCATCAACCACCTAAAACCTAATCAGGTCTATTGATGATTTCAATAATTCAATTATGTTGAAGTTTGGGTTGAGTGACCCAAACGGTTTCAAAACCATTTGGGGATCACCCAAATGGTCTCAAGACTGTTTTGTGATCACCCAAGACCGTTTTGAGGTCTATGGTTAAGCATAGTTGACCAATTGATGATCCAATGACATCAAGTTGATGAGAGATAGATTGCTGATTTTGATGACTAATTTGAGTATCCAAACCCTAATTCAATGACTTGGTTTTTGATAAAATAATGGGAAAAAGGTCTCAAGACCATTTGGACGATATCCAAACAATCCCAAGACCTTTTGGGGGTAACCCAAGACCGTTTGGGGGTCTAGGGTTGACTATGGTCAAGTGGTTGAAGATCTAAAGGTAGAAATTGAAGTGTAATTGATTGTTGACCTAATGATTAATCCTATGAGCCAAACCTTAATTGGTTGAGTTAGTTTTTGATGTTGACTTGAGAAAACAGTCTCAAGACCATTTGGAGGTCATCCAAATGATCCCAAGACCCTTTGGGGTCAGGTCATGACCAAATTGAATGATGGTCCAATGATATCAAATCATTTAGACTCACATTGAAGTATGTTGAAGGGTCATTGATTCCAAACCCTAATCAATCGATCCAAGCCTTAATTGATGATCAATTGAGGGTCAAATGAGTGTCAAATCAGTTGAGGGTTGACCTAATTTGACTCAATTGGAGAGTGGCTAACAAAAAAAGAGAGTGCAGATTATAAGGCGGTCTACCTGAACATATGAAACCAGCAGCAACAAATCCCCTGCCAAAACGAGACCAGGCAGTGGTAATAAAAGGAAGCTATACAGGGAAGATGAAGAAAATACAGAAGAGGCAGATAGCAGACAGAAGAAAGTGGGAAGAACATAAAACTCCAGCATGATGTGGGAATAATACCCACAAGAAGCGGCGTTTGGGGAAGCCAAACATTGTGAAGAACAATGAAACTAATGAGTTGGAATTGCCGAGGAATGGGTGGCCTCGGCAAGATCCAAAACTTTCATAGTATATGCACAAGGGAACACCCAGAGATAGTTTTTCTTATGGAAATGATGATTAGTGGAGTGGAGCTTGAAAAGACCAAAAGGAAGATGGGATATTTTGATGGCATGTGTCTTAGTAGTGAAGGAAGATCAGGTGGTATGGGCATCTGGTGGAGAGACGAGGCAGTACAGATCGTATCATATTCAAAACATCATGTTCTGGTAGTGATTGGCCAACCTGAGGTGTCTATCAAATGGGCAGTTGCTGGTATTTATGGTTGGGCTAAAAACAACAACAAATGGAAGACATGGGAGCTTATGAAAAAGATTAAGGAGGACACTAATCTCCCTATCCTTTTTATTGGCGACTTTAATGAAATTCTACATATAAATGAAAAAGAAGGAAGGGTTGAGAACAATCGAATACATATCAGTGATTTCAGATATGTGGTGGACGAGTGCAACCTTGTGGACCTGGGGTAAAGGGGAAATAAGTTCACATGGATCAAGGGGAGAGAAGAAGCCACAGTAATCAGAGAAAGACTAGATCGAGGCCTTGCAACAAACGAATGGTGTGCCCTCTTCCCTAATGCAATTATTAGTCATCTACCAATTCTCAAATCAGATCATGCACCTCTAATTCTGAATACCGAGAAGGCAAGTCAACAATGGAATTCAAAAAAATGTTTTTCTTTGAGTCCTACTGGCTCATAGATAATGAATGTAAGGAAGTGGTGAAAGACGCATTGCAGGAAGCTCCAAATGAGCAAATCCAAAACAAGATAGCAGGATGCACAAAAAATCTGAGTGAATGGGATGACAAAAAGTTTGGGAACATTAGCAAGAGGCTCAAAAAAGCAGAAGGGGAGCTCATCGATGAACAGAAAAAACATATGACAATTAACACACTTATCAAGTGTAGGGAGTTGAGTGAAGAGGTGACCAACCTGTGAAATGTGAATGAAAGCTTCTGGTTCATGCGTGCAAAAGCAAACGAGATGCGGGACAGACCGCAACACCGCCTATTTCCACAAGAAAGTCCCACAAAGAAGAAAGCGCAATGAAATATGGAGACTCAAAGATAGTGAAGGTAGATTAAGGGAGGGAGATAAAGATGTAACTGATATTATCAGTATGTACTATAAAAACCTTTTTACCTCACAACTTTTTCCTTGTAATGATAACATCCTAACAGGCCTGGAGAGGAAAGTGACAGAGGAAATGAACAACAACCTCCAAAAAGATCCAACAAAAGAGGAGGTCTGGCAGGCCCTCAATCAAATGCATCCTTCAAAGGCCCCGGGGCCAGACGGACTTCACGCGGGGTTCTATCAGACTTTCTGGCCTCTCATGGGGGAGGACATCACCGACTACATCAATAAATGGTGGAGATCCGACCACAGCCTGTTCGACATCAAAAAAACTAATGTGGTCCTTATACCCAAATGCAAGGACCCCCTTGAAATGACAGACTTCAGACCAATAAGCATATGCAACATCCTCTACAAGATCATCTCAAAGATATTGGGGAACAGATTGAAGGTGTACCTAAACGAAATCATCTCTACAAACCAGAGCGTGTTTATTCCGGGGAGACTGATCACGGATAACGATCGCATAGCTTTCGAGATGTTTCATAATTTGAAAAGAAAGACAAAAGGTAGAAAGGGCTACATGGGGATAAAGCTCGACGTGAGAAAAGCATATGACATAATTGAATGGGATTTCATTGATAGTGTCATGAGCAGAATTGGCTTTGGGGACATGTGGAGCAGGAAAGTTGGGGACTGCTTCATATCCCCATCCTTCTCTTTCATCATAAACGGTAACAAAAAGGGACATGTGCTGCCATCTAGAGGACTTAGGCAGGGGGACCCCATCTCCCCCTATCTTTTCCTTCTATGTATGGATGCTTTCTCAGAGCTACTGAATGGAGCAGTAAGGGAAGGGAAGTTACACGGAATTAATGTGTGTCGTGGAGGACCTAAAGTCTCACATTTGTTCTTTGCGGACGACAACATTCTTTTTGCAAGGGCAAACCCACAGGAAGCTGCTATGATAACTGATATTACCAGCCGCTATGAAAGAGCTTCTAGGCAAAAAATTAACCATGCTAAATCGGAGGTTGCCTTTAGCAGAAATGTGTGCTCAGAGACCATGACAACTATTCTATGTACCCTCAATATGAAAAAAGTGGATAAGCATGACAAGTACCTTGGACTTCCTACAGTTATTGGCAGATCAAAAAAAGTTATCTTTGGAGTTTTGAAAGATAGGGTGTGGAGCAAACTCAAAGGGTGGAAGGAGCGATACCTCAGTCAGGCAGGTAAGGAGGTTCTCATAAAGTCTGTGATACAAGATATACCATCATATATGATGGGTCTCTTCCAGATCCCCTGTAACATAATTGACGAACTGAATAGACTCATTGCAAACTTTTGGTGGGGTACTTCAACGAACAAAAGGAAAATACATTGGATTTCATGGGAGAAAATGTGCAAACCAAAGGTTGAAGGTGGCATGGGTTTCAGAAATCTCAGAATTTTCAATACTGCATTATTAGCAAAATAGGCTTGGAGGCTTTTCTCAAGTCCAGAAAGCCTGGCAGGACAAATAATGAAGTGTAAGTATTACAAAAATATAAATTTTCTAGAATCCTACAGAGGCCATGCTCCAAGCTTCACATGGCGCAACATTTGGGGAGCCAAATCACTCCTTATGGAGGGGATTAGATGGAAAGTCGGTAATGGAACAAAGGTCAACATATGGGAAGATCAGTGGCTCCGTAACAGTAAGGGGTACTACACAAGAGTGAATCAAGAGGACGAGAGTGATTACTTCAAGGTGGAGACTCTAATAGACAAGGAAAAGTGGACCTGGAAGAGGGAACTACTGGAACAGACTCTCCAACCAGTTGACGTGGAAACAATTAAAGCTATTCCTCTATGCCCCAATAGCATGGATGAACAGTATTGGTACCCAACAAGAGATGGATCCTTAACCGTAAGATCGTCTTACTGGATTGGTGATGACCAGGGCACTCCCAACTGGCTCAATCCTTCATTCAACATCCACAACAGATGGACCAACATATGGAAGCTTGAGGCCCCGCCAAAAGTTAAACATTTCATATGGAGAGTTGCTTCAAATCAAATCCCCACAAAGGCTAAATTATATGACAAGCATATTACTATCGATGTTGTTTGTCCCATATGCAATGCAACAAGAGAAACTCTATTCCATACGCTCTTTGAATGTCACCATGCCACCGAGGTCTGGAAGGAGAACACTACTTTAAATAATATCCTCACACTGGCTGCTGAACAGGGAACCACTTTCATGGATGATATCTGGAACATAGCTACCAAGGAGGACATTATAATTTTCTTCGACAATGTTTGGCCTACTGGAAGTGCAGAAATGATACAATCTTCAATGAGGACGACCCTAATCCCACCAAGGTTGCTGAAAATCTACTGATATGGGTAGAAAAGCATAAAGAAGGGGCTGCATTCATGAAAAAAGGAGAGGACTGAAGACAGCCACAAGACGAACCAGCTGGCTACCCCCTGAAGGAGATCAAATTAAAATTAATACAAATGCTGCAATCTGTATCCGGAACAAGGTTTGCCTTAGTTCTATTTTCAGAGATAAAGAAGGGAGCACGGTGGCCATGTCGACACATATAAAGGAGGGAAACAGCTCACCCTTTGTGGCTGAAACATATGCCATTATTTATGGCTTGCAGACAGCCATTGATCTGAACAATAGAAATATATGTATTGAAGGT
Organism: Alisma plantago-aquatica; assembly: GCA_963693085.1. Classification (NCBI taxonomy): domain Eukaryota; kingdom Viridiplantae; phylum Streptophyta; class Magnoliopsida; order Alismatales; family Alismataceae; genus Alisma; species Alisma plantago-aquatica. Next base: position 24,652,047 of record OY856412.1, on the reverse strand, counting down.
GATGCTCTTAATGTTATACAGGTGATAAACAGCCACAATAGAGGTTGTGGTCCTATCGTACAGATGTTTAGGTAGATTGATGAGCTGAAGGGTAGACTAAATGTGACAGTATGCTTACATGTAGGAAGGGAAGGAAATATTGATGCTCACAATCTGGCAAAGTGGGGGCTCATGAATGATGTAAATGATACGTGGGTGGATTTATTCCCAATATCATGTGTTAACTGTAATCTCTCATCAAATGAATGAAATATTACTACCGTTTAATAAAAACAAGTGAATGACTAATTGAGGGGTTCAACATTGGAAACCCTAACTCAATTGAAGTGGTTGAGACACTTTTTGGTCCTTGCGGTTTTGAGGTGGTTTGGTCCAAATGGTCTCAAGACCGTTTGGGTCCAAATGGTCTCAAGGCCGTTTGAGTCCAAACGATCTCAAGACCATTTGGTGCTCATGCGGTTTCGAGGTCGATTGTGCCCATGTGATTTCAAAGTCAACTTGACCAAACGGTCTTCACCCCATCTTGGGCAAACGGTCTTGAGTTTTCACTTTACCAAACGGTCTTCAACACCAAACGATTTCAAGGTCTGTCCAAGACCGTTTGGGGGTTTAGTGTGCAAGGCCGTTTGAGGTCTATAAAGGTCAAGATTGTTTGATACCTTAGTGGTCAAGATGGTTTAGTAATTGATTAACCTAAACCTCATGGATGCTAAAAGTGATTAAAGGACCAAGTGGTTAGTTGGTTAGTGTATGTTATAATAAAGGTACCCTTGATGAGATAAAGTGAGTAGCACTCTTTGAATAAGTAAGCCTTCATGATCACAATCGTAATGACATAACCCATGATGTCAATGTTGAATTGACTTAGCCTAATCAAGAGTGATGCAAACATCATCTTTTTGAAAGAAGAGAGAGAACACTTCTTATATGAATGATTAATCAAGTAATGAACTCCCAATATGGATTGATACCTAATTAGGATATGATCCATGATAATGAGATCATGAAACCCTAGTTATGACAGCTAATGAATCATAACCCTAACTGAGGGCACTAATGGAATTAATCCTTATATATGATGATGGTATAATCTTAATGTGATGTAATGTGAATAGTAAACCCTAATCTAGGGTAATGCGATGTAATGTGAATAGTAAACCCTAATCTAGGGTAATGTGATGATGTGAACAGTAAACCCTAATTCTGGGTTATGCTTTTAAGCATGAAACTCTATGATTGAATTATAAAATGAGGAATCACTATGCCTTCTTAAGCTAAAGGGTTTGGATAACCCTAATTGAATTGAATAAGAAACCCTAACCCTAGAAACCAACCGTCGTGATGTAAAACAGTCATGGTAATCCTCTGTAGCATGACCATGCAAGATAGAACGGTCGTGGTGTTCTATCCTTGACTTGGAAATAATATGTATTGTACTGATACAGATATTATGTGCATGTTATCAATTGTGTAGTAATGAAGGTCTTTATAAAGAAGTGAGCATAACCAGGAAAGGGTTATAATGCCATATTCATTGACAACACTTTATACATTTTGAAAGTGATAATATGTTATGTTTCCTAGTGAGAGGTAACATATGAGATTGACAGGCTGTATGAGCTATTAAGAAATACCTACATTGCTACAATCATATTCATATTGTTAAATGACTTGGTAGAAATATGTTACTTGGTAACAAGTGTTTGATGATCTAAGGGTTTGAATACCCATATTCCTGAATCACAATGATGAGATGGTTAGGGATTGAGATTCCAATGTTAACTATATGTGAAATGAACTTGATACAATTAGTACTCTTTCTTAATAAGCAATTGTCTTATTGGTTTATGTTTGAAAACATGTCTGATGCTAAAGCAATGCCATAATGTACTTAATTAATCAAGTATAATGATATCATGTAGAGCCCTGACCATAGATCCATCATTGTCAGAAATTAAATGATGGTGAAATAGGTTTTCCTAAGGGAACTCCTGGAGAGCATACTTTTGAGTATGTGGGGGTTATGGACGTGAATATCCTTATGTCCTAATGAGGGAATTGATTGAGATGTACATTTAATCTCTCAATCCTTCATTATATGTGTATGTCGGGATGATGTATCACTAATCTCCCGATGATGTTTTGTATGCTACATCGATGAGAGATAACCAAGAAATCCTTCGATGGTGAAGAGAGTACAACATGCCACTGTAGCTCTAATAGCAAAGTTGCCAGAATACCCTGGAAAGCTTTTTAAGAAGAGATACAAGATGTCCTGCATGTTGTACCTCACACTGACTGAGGAAGATAAGGTCATAGAAATCCGGCTCTTCTGATGACCTATGTATGGTACCGATTGCAATTTAGTAATGGTCGATTGGAGAATGAGTGGTATACCTCATCTCCTCAGGGAAAAAATATGTTTGAAAAATGTAATCAGCCGTATAGCTTAATTGCTTAGGTTGAACTACGAGAAACAATGATTGATGATATATCATTTATAGTGTTTTAGTTGAATAGCTAGTATACATGTTCTTCATATTCTTTATTGAAATAAGTCTTGTCATTCAATCAAGTTATAATTGAAATAATTGCTTAGAGAATGTTGCTCTACTTAGTTTAATCAATGCATTGCATGCTGTTAAATAATTATAGTTCTGTTGCTCATTGTTAAACAAACACAGGGACATCAGATTTCATTTGCACCAATATTTTGACATGCATAGATAAGAAACTCTTCAACTCCAATTTCATATGCTGGATCATCAAGTCTATCATCAACATGTCTAATACATTCCTTATCCAGTGTCATTTTCTACAAAGAATAATTCATATTATTATTTAGAATCATATAATATAACCATTTATTTTTGGTGCTAAATGTAAGAACATTTTCCTCTTGTTGATTACCTTTATACGAAAGTTGCACAAGTATGGCACACAGCTCCACTCCTTCGGTCATATATATATTCAATGTTCTAGCATGTAGTTTATGCATGAACCTTAAAAAAACATAACAAACTCCTTCTATTGAAAGGCACAAGAGGAAGTTTGAATTCAATATACGTTATAATCAAACATATTTAAATTGTTGTCTATGTATCTAACATCAACTTTTTTAATTCTCTCTATTATATGAAGGAGGTCATGACTAGGGGTTTCTATCTTCTCTTTTGATGTTCTATTGTTGATGAGGAATGGACCTAAGACCTTTAATATGTATCTGACTGCATATTGGCCCACGAATGTTATTATCTATAGTTGGGTTCTTTTCTTTGGGATTCTGAGTGTTATAGAGAATGGAGGAAAGTAGGAGCTACTATTATTTTCTTTTTCCTAAGCCTATCTCTTATTGGTTTACATATTTCCTTATATTCTGAGTTTATATTTCTATTTGTTATTGGAGTTAAGATCCATGTTTTTTCTGAGCTTATTTGTTTCTCTAGTATATAGGAAAGTAACTTGTTCATGAGTCTAAGATCAATGCATAGCCCTAAGATGCCTAATAGATATCAGTGCTTACTATATATGCATTCGTTGTTTTATATTTTCAACCATTTCAACTTGAGTATAATATATATACGGTATATTATTCATGTTATCTAAAGGGATTAGAATGGATCAGAATGTTGGTGGAGTGACATTAAAATTCAATGCAAAATCAATTAAGCACTTTGAAAATAAAACATAGGTAGAACTAACATTATAAAAAATGGACTATGTAGTCAATGTGGATTGACTAACAATGTAACATCCCTGACCTGGGTTATGAACTAAGCCTATGTGTTTTGCTTAAATATGTGATTAGATTCTTGTGTTTATCCTTTGAAATGTAATTAAGGCTCCTGAGGAACTTATACTTCATTTTTAGTCCTTTTTGAATAATGTTGCAACTTTGTTTTGTTAAATAATTGACTAAAGAGCAAATTAACCAAGTTGAGGGGTCAAATTGTAATTTCACATGTTAAGATGTTCCTCTTATGTTGAGACATCATATGAATGAATATGATGTGGTGGTATGGATTCCACAAGCTTGAACACCAGGATATAGCTTGTAGAGCAATCCTTGTGCTTTGAAACCTAGTTTTGGTGTAATGTGCAAAATTACTCAAAACCTAGGGTCCAACATGTAAAATGTATCCTATAGAATATCTCTCATGTTTCTTGGCATCAAGTAGAGCAAATAAAATGAGAAGGGCGCTTCATTTGAAGGATCATGGAGGAGAGAAAATTTTGGTATTGAATAATCAAGATTTAAGTAAATAGCTCTTTTATATACAACTTATTAAGATGTTTGGTTTCTTTTCCTTTTAAACCTTGGATAAAGGAGGAGTTTTACATGATTTTAGTAGGTGGAAAACGTGGCCAAGGATATAGGAAGGCTTGATGGGTATTTTTGGGAAATAAAAAGGAAATAACGATCCTTTTTCCTTTTGCTTTGAAAAGACCCATAAATATATAAGCAATCTTTCTAAATAATCAAGGGATTGTTTCCCTTAGTTCGTTTCTTCTCAAACCTACTTTGGCCGACCAAGGAGGAGCTCTGGAGTAGAGGAAGGATGACCAAGCTGGTTTGGTAAGTATGGATCACCATCTACCTCAAATTCATGGTGGAAACATAAAATAAGGTTGGTTTATTGGTGTTTTTCACACGATTCTTCTTTCTAGCCATCTTGCTCAACCAAAGAGTGAAGAACAGACCTTGGAAAACTATTGGAGCTCAAACCGCCATTAAAGATACAAAGCTTGGAGCTCTAGATCAGACCTAAAGGTGGGTTTTATAACTATAACCCTTATGCTTTGTTAATGCATCATCTTTTCTAAGAATCGTTGCTCATACTTCTTCTTTAGACACATTTGGGTGTTCTTGCTATCTTATCCATGAAGAACAGCCTCTGTTCTTGAGGCAGAAGATGATGACATTAATTCCTATTTTTATCCAAGTTTTCACTGTGGCAAATGGTCTCCAACCATTGTACAAACGGTTTACTAAACCATTTGGAGCAAACGGTTTCAAACCATTTGAATGCAAACGATTTCACAAGAACGCATGGAAGAAAATGGTCCAAGACCATTTGGAGGCGTTGACCATTTTGAGGACTGTTGAGAATAATGTGGACTAATTACCTACCAAAAATCATCAACTAATTCCAAGTGGTTCACCAATTGAAGGCTCATCAACCACCTAAACCCTAATCGGGTCTATTGTTGATTTCAATAATTCAATTATGTTGAAGTTTGGGTTGAGTGACCCAAACGGTTTCAAAACCATTTGGGGATCACCCAAACGGTCTCAAGACCGTTTGATGATCACCCAAGACTGTTTGGAGGTCTAGGGTTAAGCATAGTTGACCAATTGAGGATCCAATGACATCAAGTTGATGAGAGATCGATTGCTGATTTTGGTGACCAATTCCAATATCCAAACCCTAATTGGAAGACTTGGTTTTTGATACAATAATGGAAAAACGGTCTCAAGACCATTTGTACGATATCCAAACGATCCCAAGACCGTTTGGGGGTAACCCAAGACCATTTGGAGGTCTAGGGTTGACTATGGTCAAGTGGTTGAATATCTAAAGGTAACAAATTGAAGTGCAATTGATTGTTGACCTAATGATTAATCCTATGAGCCAAACCTTAATTGGTTGAGTTAGTTTTTGATGTCGACTTGAGAAAATGGTCTCAAGACCGTTTGGAGGTCATCCAAATGATCCCAAGACCGTTTGGGGTCCGGTCATGACCAAATTGAATGATGGTTCAATGATATCAAATCAATTAGACTCACATTGAAGTATGTTGAAGGGTCATTGATTCTAAACCCTAATCCAATCGATCCAAGCCCTAATTGATGATCAATTGAGGGTGAAATGAGTGTCAAATAAGTTGAGGGTTGACCTAATTTGACTCAATTTGAGAGTGGCTAACAAGTTCATGACTAATTGAGGGGTTCAACATTGGAAACCCTAACTCAATTGAAGTGGTTGCAACACTTTTTGGTCATTCCGGTTTCGAGGTGGTTTGGACCAAACGGTCTCAAGACCATTTGAGTCCAAACCATATCAAGACCATTTGGGACCAAACGGTCTCAAGACCATTTGGGACAAAATGACCCCAAACCGTTTGGTGCTCATGCGATTTCAAGGTCGATTGTGTCCATGCGATTTCAAAGTCAACTTGACCAAACGGTCTTCACCCCATCTTGGGCAAACGGTCTTTGAGTGTGCACTTTACCAAATGGTCTTCAACACCAAACAATTTCAAGGTCTATCCAATACCGTTTAGGGGTTTAGTGTGCAAGACCGTTTGAGGTCTATAAAGGTCAAGATCGTTTGATACCTTAGTGTCCAAGATGGTTTAGTAATTGATTAACCTAAACCTCATGGATGCTAAAAGTGATTAAAGGACCAAGTGGTTAGTTGGTAGTGTATGTTATAATAAAGGTACCCTTGATGAGATAAAGTGAGTAGCACTCTTTGAATAAGTAAGCCTTCATGATCACAATGGTAATGACATAACCCATGATGTCAATGTCGAATTGACTTAGCCTAATCAAGAGTGATGCAAACATCATCTTTTTGAAAGAAGAGAGAAGACTTATTATATGAATGATTAATCAAGTAATGAACTCCCAATATGGATGGATACCTAATTAGGATATGATCCATGATAATGAGATCATGAAACCCTAGTTATGACAGCTAATGAATCATAACCCTAACTGAGGGCATTAATGGAATTAATCCTTATATATGATGATGGTATAATCTTAATGTGATGTAATGTGAATAGTAAACCCTAATGTAGGGTAATGTGATGTAATGTGAATAGTAAACCCTAATCTAGGGTAATGTGATGATGTGAATAGTAAACCCTAATTTTGGGTTATGCTTTTAAGCATGAAACTCTATGATTGAATTATGAAATGAGGAATCACTATGCCTTCTTAAGCTAAAGGGGTTGGATAACCCTAATTGAATTGAATAAGAAACCCTAACCCTAGAAACCAATCGTGGTGATGTAAAACAGTCGTGGTAATCATCTGTAGGACGACTGTGCAAGATAGCACAGTCGTGGTGTTCTATCCTTGACTTGGAAATAATTTGTATTGTACTGATACATATATTATGTGCGTGTTATCAATTGTGTAGTCATGCATGTCTTTATAAAGAAGTGAGCATAACCAGGTAAGGTTTATAATGTCATATTCATTGACAACACTTTATAAGTTTTGAAAGTGATAATATGCTATGTTGCCTAGTGAGAGGTAACATATGAGATTGACAGGCTGTATGAGCTATGAAGAAATACCTGCATTGCTACAATCATATTCATAATGTCAAATGACTTGATAGCAATATGTTACTTGGTAACAACTGTTTGATGATCTAAGGGTTTGAATACCCATATTCCGGAATCACAATGATGAGATGGTTAGGGATTGAAATCATTATGTTAACTAGATGTGAAATGAACTTGATACAATTAGTACTCTTTCTTAAAAAGCAATTGTCTTATTGGTTTATGTTTGAAAACATGTCTGATGCTAAAAGAATGCCATAATGTACTTAATTAATCAAGTATAATGATATCATGTAGAGCCCTGACCATAGATCCATCATTGTCAGAAATTAAATGATGGTGAAACATGTTTTCCTAAGGGAACTCCTAGAGAGCATACTTTTGAGTATGTGGTGGTTATGGACACGAATATCCGTACGTCCTAATGAGGGAATTGATGTGAGATGTACATTTAATCTCTCAATCCTTCATTATATGTGTATGCCGAGATGATGTATCACTAATCTCCCAATGATGTTGTTAATGCCGCATCGATGAGAGATAAACAAGAAATCCCTCGATGGCAAAGAGAGTACACCATGCCATTATAGCTCTAATAGCGAAGTTGCCACAATACCCTAGAAAGCTTTTTAAGCAGAGACACAAGATGTCTTGCATGTTGTGCCTCACACTGACTGAGGAAGATGAGGTAATAGAAATACGGCTTTTCTGATGACCTATGTATGGTACCGATTGCGATTTAGTAATGGTTGGTTGGAGAATGAGTGGTATGCCTCATCTCCTCAGGGCATAAATATGTTTGAAAAATGTAATCAGCCGTATAGCTTAATTGCTTAGGTTGAATTACGAGAAACAATGATTGATGATATATTGTTTATAGTGTTTTAGTTGAATAACGAGTATACATGTTCTTCATATTCTTTATTGATATAAGTCTTGTCTGTCAATCAAGTTATAATTGAAATGATTTCTTAGAGAATGATGCTCTACTTAGTTTAATCAATTTATTAGCCTATTGTTAAATAGTTATAGTTCTACTGCTCATTGTTATCTTAATATTTGCAATAATAATGCTTATGGCGAAGAGTTATAACTCTTTTGGACAATTATTCAATTTTCTCACCCCCGTGGGATTCAACTTTTTAGGTAGACGCCGAGGACGGAGGAACCCTTCAGTGGGTGAGCAACAACAGCAGCAACATCCAGGATGACAATGATCTTCAGGTGGAGAGATTGTCTATCAAGTCTAGTATATAGAATGTCCTATGTGTCTTCTATATACTCTCAGGTCCTAGGAGTTAGTAGATGGTTTAATCTAGATCTGAGATTTTTGGCATAATGCCTTGAGTTTTGTATCTTGCCTTGTACAGTTAACAGGACAATTGATGGTGTGACTCTCGAGATGTGAAGATACAGAGAAGTGTTGATGTATCAGCTTGTAAATAACATACTTTGTTTATTTATGAAAGAGTTTTACCGTTTGAGGATCTCTTTACAAAAAGTTTTAAATTTTTAATGATTTTCAGTAGTTCTGTTGCTAACAAAATGCTTCCGCATTAGTTTAAATTAGTTAATCTGGTTTTCGTGAGACGGTCGTCACAATTTAGTGGTATCAGAGCTCTAGGTTCGCTAAGTCTACAGAGACATAGGACTTAGGTTATAGAGTTTGTTCTAGTGTCTTCTAGTATGTCTGATAGTGTCTTCTACTCATTTAGGAGGAGAAGAGAAAACTGAAGATGTTTGGATCACACGAGGAACACGTTGCTGAGAGCAGTGTTGATGCACCTTGAGAAGGTGCAAGAGACCAGGAAAGGGAGGAACATGTGCCTGAACCAGCCTAGTTCAATCCAGCTGAAATAGGGAACCCAGCTTTCCAAGCCATGTTTGGGTAGTTTATGACTGCCATGACACATCTGACTGATAGGATGCCTATACATGTACATAGGGCACCTACCCATCCTGAAGGACAAGGATCCGGCAAGACGTTTGAATGACTACGTCGGATTGGAGCCACAGAGTATGCGGGAACAGCTGACCCAGCAGATGCTGACTTGTGGCTAACTGAACTAGAGAAGGCCTTTAGAATCCTGAACATCCCAGAAGCTGAGAAGGTTAGACATGTTGTGTATCTTCTCAAGGGGAGTGCTGGTCACTGGTGGACCGTGGAAGAACAGAAAAGGCCAGGTGTGGAAATTGAATGGGAAGCTTTCCGACGGGAATTTATTAATAGATACTTCCCTAAGACGTTCTTGGATGAGAAAATATCTTAGTTTGAGAGGTTAAGACAAGGACCAATGAACATTAGCGAATACGAGGCTAAGTTCATGGAGTTGTTGCAGTTTTGTCCGCATATGCAGCTACAAATGAAGAAAGAATTAGAAGTTTTGAGAAGGGGTTAAACGCTGAGTTGACCACACCTGTCTCTGCTCTGGGAAATAGGGAAAGGTTTGCTACCTTTGTGGAATCGGTCAGGAGGATAGAGAGGTCTGTGTCAGAGAAGCGATAGACCAAGAACAAGAAGATGTACCCCCAGTTCCAAGGATCTTCATCCAAAGGTTTTAAGAAACCAAGGTTTTCTGTACCTACACCACCACCTAGATTTTGTACCCAGACGCAGTGGACATCAAATAGGGGTAGAGGACGAAGCTTACCCTAAGAAGGAGATCGTAGCTCAGTATCTGAGTCAGTTACAGGACCACCCAGACCAAAACAACTGAACAGAAGTTGTTACATATGTGGAAAGATGGGACATCTGATGAAAGACTGCAGCGCCAGAGAAGTGAGTGTAACTCAAACTCAAAGGCAAAGTCAGCAAGGATCTCAAAGGAGACAGATTCCAGGAGGAGCTAGAGGATGTGGACAAGCATCCCAAGCTGGATCATCAGCACCAAGTCATCGAGCAGCGAATCAACCATAAGCAATGACAAGATTTTTTGCGATGAATCCACCTGAGGCAGTGATCAACCCTCGGGTTGTGGTAGGTCAGATGGAGTTGTTTAATTCTGATATGCCTATATCTTGCATTGTATCTGTTTTAATTGATCCGGGTGCTACACATTCCTTTATCACTCAAAGAGTGATTTTTGACTGCAACCTGACTACAAGATATAGAACACATAGTTTGTTGCTAGAAACTCCATTGATGGGATATGTTGTGTTGCAGGAGATATGTTCTCCCTGCATTCTATTCTTTTATGAGCATCACATTCAAGTGGATCTTATACCACTTGATATGAATGGATTTGATGTAATCCTTGGGATGGATACCTTAGAAAGGTATAAGGTTGGCTTGGATTGTGAGTCCAAGCAAGTTGTGTTCACTGATGATAGTGACACATGGATCTTTCAAGGAGATAGAAAGATTCTTCCAACCTGTTTGGTGTCATCTATGGTTTCTGAGAAGCTGATGAGGCAAGGATGTTATGCATTCTTGGCCCATGTGGTAGATATTTCCATGGAGAGTCCTGATCCTGTGGAAGTTCCTGCAGTTAGGGAATTTGAAGATGTATTTCTTGAAGAACTTCCAGGTGTACCCCCACCCCAAAAGATAGATTTCGAGATTAATCTAATCCCAGACAAACCACCTATAGCACAAACACCGTATAGGATGGTGCCTACTGAGATGGCAGAACTCAAGAAACAACTGCAAGTGTTTCTTGAGAAGAGTTTCATCCGACCAAGTACTTCACCCTGGGGTGCTCCGATTCTCTTTGTTAAAAAGAAAGACGGGTCAATGCGGTTGTGCATTGATTATTGACAATTAAATAAAGTAACAATAAAGAATAAGTATCCTCTTCCAAGGACTGATGATCTCTTTGATCAGTTTCATGGTGCAACCATCTTCTCAAAAATAGATTTGAGTTCGGGATATCACCAACTGCGTATTAAGGATGGTGACTTACCTAAGTCGGCCTTTAGAACAAGGTATGGTCACTATGAGTTCACGGTTATGTCGTTTGGACTAACTAATACACCAACTGCATTTATGGAACTCATGAATAGAATCTTCTGACCTTTTCTCGATCAATGTTTTGTTGTCTTTATAGATGACATCCTGATCTATAGTAGAGATGCTAAGAAGCATGAACATCATCTTCTTCAGGCTTTAACTTTGCTAAGAGAGCATAAGTTATATGCTATGTTTAGCAAGTGTGAATTCTAGTTACCAGAAGTTTCGTTTCTTGGACACATAATATCTACTTCAGGTATATGTGTTGACCCTAAAAAGGTAGAATCTGTCCTACAATGGGAGCAGCCGAAGACACTGACGGAGATCCGTAGTTTCTTAGGGTTGGCAGGCTATTATCAGAGGTTCATTAAGAACTTCAGTTCTATAGCCTTACCCTTGACTAAGTTGACCAAGAAGGATGTTCCTTTTGCTTGGAGTGACAAGCGAAAACAATCTTTTCAGTTGTTGAAGGAAAGATTGACAAGTGCACCTGTGCTTGTGTTACCTGAACAAGGAAAAGGATATATAGTTTTCTGTGATGCCTCTAAGAATGGACTAGGATGTGTGTTGATGCAGGATAAACTAGTGATTTCTTTTGCTTTTCGGCAGCTTAAGAAACACGAGGAGAATTATCCGACACACGATCTAGAACTAGCCGTTGTAGTTCATGCCTTGAAAATCTGGATACATTATCTTTATGGAGAGAAATTCCAGATTTTCACAGACCATAAGAACCTAAAGCATATCTTTTCTTATTATGAGCTTAACATGAGGCAATGCCACTGGATGGAGTTAATGAAGGTCTATGATTGTACAATCGATTACCATCCAGGGAAGGCCAATGTGGTTGCTGATGCTTTGAGTAGGAAATCAGCAACACCAGCCCTAAATAGAGGACAGTTAAATTCCTTGGTATGCTCTAGAAGGATATGCTTATCTCCTTAAGACAAGATAATGTACAGTTAAGAGTATCGTTGTTATCAGGGTTGTTTGCTGAGATGCACATAAAACCTACTCTGAGACAGTAGATTAAAGAGGCACAACAAGTTGATGTTGTAGTTCAGCAGATTAGATCGGAGTATGGTAATGAGAAACGAGAAGGTTTCCATGACTCAGATGATCAAGTAGCTTGTTATCATGGTAGGATGATAGTACCAGATGTGGATAACTTGAGGAAGTTAGTCCTGGAAAAAGCTCATTCTTCAATGTATGCTATGCATCCAGGAAGCACCAAGATGTATCGAAACTTAAAAGATATGTATTGGTGGCCTGGATTGAAGAAAGACGTTGCTGAGTTTGTTATGCGGTGTCCTGTGTGTGAGCAAGTTAAAGCTTGAACACCAGAAGCCTGCAGGAACAATGCAACCTTTACCCATACCACAATGGAAGTGGGATCATGTGACCATGGATTTTGTGGTTGGTTTACCTAGAACAGCCAAAGGTCATGATTCCATCTGGGTAGTAGTAGATAGGTTGACAAAGACAACACATTTCATACCTGTCAAAACAACCTATTCTACTGAGAGGCTGGCACAGTTGTATGTAGATGAGATAGTGTGGCTGCATGGAGTCCCAGTTACCATTGTTTCTAACAGAGGTCCCCAGTTTACGAGTCATCTTTGGGAGTGACTTCATAATGCTTTAGGCACACAGTTAAGGTTTAGTACAACATTTCATCCACAGACTGATGGACAATCAGAAAGGACTATACATACTTTGGAGGACTTGCTCAGAGCATGTGTTCTTCTATTTACAGGAAGTTGGGATCTGCACCTAAGCTTGATAGAGTTTGCCTACAACAATAGCTATCAACATAGCATTAACATGGCACCTTATGAAGCTTTGTATGGTAGACATTGTAGATCTTCCTTATGTTGGTATGAAACCGGTGAATATCATCTTTTAGGTCCTGATCTTGTGCAGCAGACCACCGAGAAGATTAAGATAATACAACAACAGTTAAAGACTACATAGGATAGGAAGAAATCTTATGCTGATAAGCGTCGTAGACTTTTAGAATTCCAGGTTGGAGACAGAGTGTACCTCAAGGTCTCACCTTGGAAAGGAGTTCTTAGATTTGGAAGGAAAGGAAAGTTAGCTCCTAGATTTATGGGGCCTTATCCAATCATTGAACGGATTGGAAAGGTAGCTTATAAGCTAGAGTTACCACTAGAGTTACAAAAGTTACACCCTGTGTTCCACATTTCCATGTTAAGGAAATGTCATCCTGATACAGAATCAGTTCTGCAACCTATGGAAATAGAGTTGAATGATGATGTATCTTATGAAGAAGGACCTGTATCGATCCTTGACAAGAGAATTAAAAAGCTGAAAAAGAAAGACATAAATCTTGTGAAAGTCCTCTGGAATCACCGTGGTGTTGAAGAATCCATGTGGGAACTAGAGGAAGAGATGAGGAAGAAATACCCTACTCGTTTCTCTTAATATGTTTTTGTAATGATTTTGGGGCGCAAATCCTTGTAAGCGGTGGATGATTTGTAACATCCCAGACCTGGGTAATGAACTAACCCTAGGTGTTTTGCTTAAATATGTGATTAGATGCTTGTGTTTATCCTTTGAAATGTAATTAAGGCTCCTGAAGAACTTATATTTCATTTTTAGTCCTTTTTGAATAATGTTGCAACTTTGTTTTGTTAAATAATGGACTAAAGTGCAAATTAACCAAGTTGAGGGGTTAACTTGTAAATTGCACATGTTAAGATGTTCCTCTGATGTTGAGACATCATATGAATGAATATGATGTGGTGGTATGGATTCCACAAGCTTAAACACCAAGATATAGCTTGTAGAGCAATCCTTGTGCTTTGAAACCTAGTTTTGGTGTAATGTGCAAAATTACTCAAAACCTAGGGTCCAACATGTAAAATGTATCCTATAGAATATCTCTCATGTTTCTTGGCATCAAGTAGAGCAAAGAAAATGAGAAGGGCGCTTCATTCGAAGGATCATGGAGGAGAGAAAATTTTGGTATTGAATAATCAAGATTTAAGTAAATAGCTCTTTTATATACAACTTATTTGGTTTCTTTTTCTTTTAAACCTTGGATAAAGGAGGAGTTTTGCATTAGTTTAGTAGGTGGAAAACGTGGCCAAGGATAGAGGAAGCATTGATGGGTATTTTTGGGAAATAAAAAGGAAATAATGATCCTTTTTCCTTTTTCTTTGAAAAGACCCATAAATATATAAGCAATCTTTCTAAATAATCAAGGGATCATTTCCCTTAGTTCTTTTTTCTCAAACCTACTTTGGCCGACTAAGGAGGAGCTCTAGAGCAAAGGAAGGATGACCAAGCTGGTTTGGTATGTATGGATCACCATCTACCTCAAATTCATGGTGGAAACGATAAAACAAGGTAGGTTTATTGGTGTTTTTCACACGATTCTTCTTTCTAGCCATCTTGCTCAACCAAAGAGTGAAGAACGGACCTTGGACAACTACTGGAGCACAAACTACCATTAAAGCTACAAAGATTGTATCTCTAGATCAGACCTAAAGGAGGGTTTTATAACTCTAACCCTTATGCTTTGTTAATGCATCCTCTTTTCTTAGAATCGTTTCTCATACTTCTTCTTTAGACACCTTTGGGTGTTCTTGCTATCTTATCCGTGAAGAACAGCCTCTGTTCTTGAGGTAGAAGATGATGAAGTTAATTCCTATGTTTATCCAAGTTTTCACTTTAGCAAATGGTCTCCAACCTTTGTCCAAACGGTTTGCTAAATCATTTGGAGCAAATGGTTTCAAACCGTTTGGAGCAAATGGTTTCAAACTGTTTGAATGCAAACGGTTTCACAAGAACGCATGGAAGCAAATGGTCCAAGACTGTTTGGAGGCATTGACCAGGCATTGACCATTTGGAGGACTGAGGAGAATAATGTGGACTAATTACCTACCAAAAATCATCAATTAATTCCAAGTGGTTCACCAATTGAAGGCTCATCAACCAACCAAACCCTAATCAGGTCTATTGCTGATTTTAATAATTCAATTATGTTGAAGTTTGGGTTGAGTGACCCAAATGATTTCAAAACCATTTGGGGATCACCCAAATGGTCTCAAGACCGTTTGGTGATCACCCAAGACCATTTGGAGGTCTAGGGTTAAGCATAGTTAACCAATTGAGGATCCAATGACATCAAGTTGATGAGAGATCAATTGCTAATTTTGGTGACCAATTCCAATATCCAAACCCTAATTGAACGAATTGGTTTTTTATAAAATAACGGGAAAATGGTCTCAAGACCATTTAGACGATATCCAAATGATCCCAAGACCATTTTTGGGTAACCAAAGACCGTTTGAAGGTCTAGGGTTGACTATGGTCAAGTGGTTGAAGCTCTAAAGGTAACAAATTGAAGTGCAATTGATTGTTGACCTAATGATTAATCCTATGAGCCAAACCTTAATTGGTTGAGTTAGTTTTTTATGTTGACTTGAGAAAACGGTCTCAAGACCATTTGGAGGTCATCCAAACAATCCCAATACCCTTTGGGGTCAAGTCATGACCAAATTGAATGATGGTTCAATGACATCAAATCAATTAGACTCACATTGAAGTATGTTGAAGGGTCATTGATTCCAAACCCTAATCCAATCGATCCTAGCCCTAATTGATGATCAATTGAGGGTCAAATGAGTGTCAAATCAGTTAAGGGTTGACCTAATTTGACTCAATTGGAGAGTGGGTAACAAGTGCATGACTAATTGAGGGGTTCAACATTGGAAACCCTAACTCAATTGAAGTGGTTGAGACACTTTTTGGTCCTTGCAGTTTTGAGGTGGTTTGGACCAAACGGTCTCAAGACCGTTTGGGACCAAACGGTCTCAAGACCATTTGAGTCCAAACCATATCAAGACCATTTGGGACCAAACGGTCTCAAGACCATTTGGGACAAAACGACCCCAAACCGTTTGGTGCTCATGCGATTTCAAGGTCGATTGTGTCCATGCGATTTCAAAGTCAACTTGACCAAACGGTCTTCACCCCATCTTGGGCAAACGGTCTTTGAGTGTGCACTTTACCAAATGGTCTTCAACACCAAACAATTTCAAGGTCTATCCAATACTGTTTAGGGGTTTAGTGTGCAAGACCGTTTGAGGTCTATAAAGGTCAAGATCGTTTGATACCTTAGTGTCCAAGATGGTTTAGTAATTGATTAACCTAAACCTCATGGATGCTAAAAGTGATTAAAGGACCAAGTGGTTAGTTGGTAGTGTATGTTATAATAAAGGTACCGTTGATGAGATAAAGTGAGTAGCACTCTTTGAATAAGTAAGCATTCATGATCACAATGGTAATGACATAACCCATGATGTCAATGTCGAATTGACTTAGCCTAATCAAGAGTGATGCAAACATCATCTTTTTTAAAGAAGAGAGAGAAGACTTCTTATATGAATGATTAATCAAGTAATGAACTCCCAATATGGATGGATACCTAATAAGGATATGATCCATTGTAATGAGATCATGAAACCCCAGTTATGACAGCTAATGAATCATAAGCCTAACTGAGGGCATTAATGGAATTAATCCTTATATATGATGATGGTATAATCTTAATGTGATGTAATGTGAATACTAAACCCTAATCTAGGGTAATGTGATGATGTGAACAGTAAACCCTAGTTCTAGGTTATGCTTTTAAGCATGAAACTCTATGATTGAATTATGAAATGAGGAATCAGTATGCCTTCTTAAGCTAAAAGGGGTTGGATAACCAAAATTGAATTGAATAAGAAACCCTAACCTTAGAAACCAGACGTGGTGATGTAAAACGGTCATAGTAATCCTCTGTAGCATGACCGTGCAAGATAGCACGGCCGTGGTGTTCTATCCTTGACTTGGAAATAATTTGTATTGTACTGATACAGATATTATGTGCATGTTATCAATTGTGTAGTCATGCAGGTCTTTATAAAGAAGTGAGAATAACCAGGTAAGGGTTATAATGCCATATTCATTGACAACACTTTATAAGTTTTGAAAGTGATAATATGCTATGTTTCCTAGTGAGAGGTAACATATGAGATTGACAGGCTGTATGAGCTATGAAGGAATACATGCATTGCTACAATCATATTCATATTGTTAAATGACTTGATAGCAATATGTTACTTGGTAACAAGTGTTTGATGATCTAAGGGTTTGAATACCCATATATTTGAATCACAATGATGAGATGGTTAGGGATTGAGATTCCAATGTTAACTAGATGTGAAATGAACTTGATACAATTAGTACTCTTTCTTAATAAGCAATTGTCTTATTGGTTTAGGTTTGAAAACATGTCTGATGCTAAAAGAATTCCATAATGTACTTAATTAATCAAGTATAATGATATCATGTAGAGCCATGACCATAGATCCATCATTATCAGAAATTAAATGATGGTGAAACAGGTTTTCCTAAGGGAACTCCTAGAGAGCATACTTTTGAGTATGTGGGGGTTATGGACACAAATATCCTTACGTCCTAATGAGGGAATTGATGTGAGATGTACATTTAATCTCTCAATCGTCATATTATGTGTATGCCGGGATGATGTATCACTAATCTCCTGATGATGTTGTTAATGTCACATCGATGAGAGACAAATAAGAAATCCCTCGATGGCGAAGAGAGTACACCATGCCACTGTATCTCTAATAGCAAAGTTTCCAGAACACCCTGTAAAGCTTTTTAAGTAGAGACACAAGATGACATGCATGTTGTACCTCACACTGACTGAGGAAGATGAGGTCATAGAAATTCGGCTCTTCTGATGACCTATGTATGGTACCGATTGCGATTTAGTAATGGTCGGTTGGAGAATGAGTGGTATACCTCATCTCCTCGGGGCATAAATATGTTTGAAAAATGTAATCAGACGTATAGCTTAATTTCTTAGGTTGAACTATGAGAAATAATGATTGATGATATATTGTTTATAGTGTTTTAGTTGAATAACTAGTATAAATGTTCTTCATATTCTTTATTGATATAAGTCTTGTCATTGAATCAATTTATCATTGAAATGATTGCTTATAGAATGATGCTCTACTTAGTTTAATCAATGAATTGTCTATTGTTAAATAATTATAGTTTTGCTGCTCATTGTTATCTTAATCTTTGCAATAACAATGCTTCTGGCGAAGAGTTATAACGCTTGCTGGGACAATTATTCAATTGTCTCACCCCCGTGGGATTCAACTTTTTAGGTAGACGCCGAGGACGGAGGAACCCTCCAGTGGGTGAGCAACAACAACAGCAACATCAAGGAAAGTATTGATCTTCAGGTGGAGACATTGTCTGTCAAGTCTTGTATATAGAATGTCCTATGTGTCGTCTCTGTACTCTCAGGTCCTAGGAGTTAGTAGATGGTTTAATCTAGATCTGAGATTTTTGGCATAATGCCTCGAGTTTTATATTTTGCCTTGTACAGTTAACAGGACAGTTGATGTTGTGACTCTCGAGATGTGAAGATACAGAGATGTATTGATGTATCAGCTTGTAAATAACTTGCTTTTTCTTATTTATGAAAGAGTTTTACCGTTTGAGGATCTCTTTACAAAAAGTTTTAAATTTTTAGTGATTTTCAGTAATTCCACTGCTAACGAAATGCTTCTGCATTAGTTTTTGTGAGACGGTCATCACAATCACAGTTGGAATATCCCATTTCTCCATCATTCCTATCAAGATTATGTGAATTAGGGTGCATTTCTTGAAGAAGATCTAGCATTTCATCATCTGCTTCATTATCCCCTTCATTGTTATTGACTAATATATCTGAATCAGACACACTTTCATGTCCTATCTCATCGTGATGATACCAGAGAGTGTAACTCCTCAAAATTCCATAAACCATCAAGTGTGTCTTCACTACATCACATGGGATAGAAGCAGTATTGACACAACAAACACAGGGACATCATATTTTATTTGCACCAATTTTTTGACATACATAGATAAGAAACTCTTCAACTCCAATTTCATATGCTGGATCATCAAGTCTATCATCAACAAGTCTAAGACATTCCTTATCCAGTGACATTTTCTACATAGAATATTTCATATTATTGTTTAGAATCATATAATATAACCATTTATTTTTGGTGCTAAATGTAAGAACTTTTTCCTCTCGTTGATTACCTTTATACAAAAGTTGCACAAGTATGGCACGCAACTCCACTCCTTTGGTCATCTATATATTCAATGTTCTAGCACGTAGTTTATGCATGAAGGAAGTCATGACTAGGGGTTTCTATCTTCTCTTTTGATGTTCTATTATTGATGAGGAATGGAGCTAAGACCTTTAATATGTATCCGACTGCATATTGGCCCACGGATGTTATTATCTATAGTTGGGTTCTTTTCTTTGGGATTCTGAGTGTTATAGAGAATGGAGGAAAGTAGGAGCTACTATTGTTTTCTTTTTCCTGAGCCTATCTCTTATTCGTTTACATATTTCCTTATATTCTGAGTTTCCATTTCTATTTGTGATTGGAGTTAAGATCATGAAACCCTAGTTATGACAGCTAATGAATCATAACCCTAACTGAGGACATTAATGGAATTAATCCTTATATATGATAATGGTATAATCTTAATGTGATGTAATGTGAATAGTAAACCCTAATCTATGGTAATGTGATGTAATGTGAATAGTAAACCCTAATCTAGTGTAATGTGTTGATGTGAACAGTAAACCCTAATTCTGGGTTATGCTTTTAAGCATGAAACTCTATGATTGAATTATGAAATGAGGAATCACTATGCCTTCTTAAGATTAAGGGGTTGGATAACCCTAATTGAATTGAAAAAGAAACCCTAACCCTAGAAACTAGCCGTGGTGATGTAAAACAGTCGTGGTAATCCTCTGTAGCACGACCGGAAAAGATAGCACGGCTGTGGTGTTCTATCCTTGACTTGGAAATAATTTGTATTGTACTGATACATATATTATGTGCATGTTATCAATTGTGTAGTCATGCAGGTCTTTATAAAGAAGTGAGCATAACCAGGTCAGGGTTATAATGCCATATTCATTGACAACACTTTATAAGTTTTGAAAGTGATAATATGCTATGTTGCCTAGTGAGAGGTAACATATGAGATTGACAGGTTGTATGAGCTATAAAGAAATACATGCATTGCTACAATCATATTCATACTGTTAAATGACTTGATACAATTAGTACTCTTTCTTAAAAAGCAATTGTCTTATTGGTTTATGTTTGAAAACATGTCTGATGCTAAAAGAATGCCATAATGTACTTAATTAATCAAGTATAATGATATCATGTGGAGCCCTAACCATAGATCCATAATTGTCAGAAATTAAATGATGGTGAAACAGGTTTTCCTAAGGGAACTCCTGGAGAGCATACTTTTGAGTATGTGGGGGTCATGGACACGAATATCCTTACATCCTAATGAGGGAATTGATGTGAGATGTACATTTAATCTCTCAATCCTTCATTATATGTGTATGCCAGGATGATGTATCACTAATCTCCCAATGATGTTGTTAATGCCGCATCGATGAGAGATAAATAAGAAATCCCTCAATGGCGAAGAGAGTACACCATACCACTGTATCTCTAATAGAGAAGTTTCCAGAATACCCTGGAAAGCATTTTAAGCAGAGACACAAGATGTCCTGCATGTTGTACCTCACACTGACTGAGGAAGATGAGGTCATTGAAATCCGACTCTTCTGATGACCTACGTATGGTACTGATTGAGATGTTGTAATGGTCGGTTGGAGAATGAGTGGTATACCTCATCTCCTCAGGGATTAAATATGTTTGAAAAATGTAATCAACCATATAGCTTATTTGCTTAGGTTGAACTATGAGAAACAATGATTGATGATATATTGTTTATAGTGTTTTAGTTGAATAACTAGTATACATGTTCTTCATATTCTTTATTGATATAAGTCTTGTCATTCAATCAAGTTATAATTGAAATGATTGCTTAGAGAATGCTGCTCTACTTAGTTTAATCAATGAATTGCCTGTTGTTAAATAATTATAGTTCTGCTGCTCATTGTTATCTTAATCTTTGCAATAACAATACTTCTGGTGAAGAGTTATAACTCTCATTGGGAGAATTATTCAATTGTCTCACCCCCGTGGGATTCAACTTTTTAGGTAGACGCCGAGGATGAAGGAACCCTTCAGTGGGTGGGCAACAGCAGCATCAACATCCAGGACAACAGTGATCTTCAGGTGGAGACACTGTCTGTCAAGTCTTGTATATAGAATGTCCTATGTGTCTTCTCTGTACTCTCAGGTCCTAGGAGTTAGTAGATGGTTTAATCTAGATCTGAGATTTTTGGTGTAATGCCTTGAGTTTTGTATCTTGCCTTATATAGTTAATAGGACAGTTTATGTTGTGACTCTCAAGATGTGAAGATATAGAGAAGTGTTGATGTATTAGCTTGTAAATAACTTACTTTGTTTATTTATGAAAGAGTTTTGTATCTTGCCTTGTATAGTTAACAAGACAGTTGATGTTGTGATTCTCGAGATGTGAAGATATAGAGAAGTGTTGATGTGTAAATTTTTAGTGATTTTCAGAAATTCCACTGCTAACGAAATGCTTCCGCATTAGTTTAAATTAGTTAATCTGGTTTTCATGAGATGGTCGTCACAATTTAGTGGTATCAGAGCTCTAGGTTTGCTGAGTCTATAGAGACATAGGACTTAGGTTATAGAGTTTGTTCTAGTGTCTTCGAATATATCTGATAGTGTCTTCTACTCATTTAGGAGGAAAAGAGAAAACTGAAGATGTCTGGATCACACGAGGAACACGTTGCTGAGAGTAGTGTTGCTGCACCTAGAGAAGGTGCAAGAGACCAGGAAAGGGAGGAACATGTGCCTGAACCACCCCAGTTCAATCCAGCTGAAATGGGGAACCCAGCTTTCCAAGCCATGTTTGGGCAGTTTATGACTGCCATGACACATCAGACTGATAGGATGCCTATACCTGTACCTAGGGAACCTACCCATCATGAAGGACAAGGATCCAGCAAGCCATTTGAACGACTATGTCATATTGGATCCACAGAGCATGCGGGAACAGCTGACCCAGCAGATGCTGACTTGTGGCTAACTAAACTAGAGAAGGCCTTTAGAATCCTGAACATCCCAGAAGCTGAGAAGGTTAGACATGTTGTGTATTTTCTCAAGAGGAGTGTTGGTCACTGGTGGACCATGGAAGAACAGAAAAGGCCAGGTGTGGAAATTGAATGGGAAGCTTTCCGACGAGAATTTATTAATAGATACTTACCTAAGACATTCTTGGATGAGAAAATCTCTTAGTTTGAGAGGTTAAGACAAGGACCCATGAACATTAGCGAATACGAGGCTAAGTTCATGGAGCTATTGCGGTTTTGTCCGCATATGGCAGATACAGATGAAGAAAGGATTAGACATTTTGAGAAGGGGTTAAACGCTGATTTGACTACCCCTGTTTCGGCTCTGGAAAATAGGGAAAGGTTTGCTACCTTTGTAAAATTGGTCAGGAGGATAGAGAGGTTTGTGTTAGAGACGCGACAGACCAAAAACAAAAAGATGTACCCCCAGTTCCAAGGATCTTCATCCAAAGGTTTTAAGAAACCAAGGTTTTCTTTACCTACACCACCACCTAGATTCAGTACCCAGATGCATTGGACGTCAAATAGGGGTAGAAGATGAAGCTTACCATTAGAAGGAGCTCGTACCTCAGTATCTGAGTTGGTTACAGGACCACCCAGACCACAACAACTGAATAGAAGTTGTTACATATGTGGAAAGATGGGACATCTAATGAAAGACTACAGAGCCAGAGAAGTGAGTGTAACTCAACCTCAAAGGTAAAGTCAGCAAGGATCTCAAAGGAGACAAATTCCAGGAGGATCTAGAGGATGTGGACAAGCGTCCCAATCTGGATCATCGGCACCAAGTCATCGAGGATCGAATCAACCACAACGAACGACAAGATTTTATGCGATGAATCCACCTGAGGCAGTGATCAACCCTCGGGTTGTGGTAGGTCAGATGGAGTTGTTTAATTCTGATATGCATATATCTTGCATTGTATCTATTTTAATTGATCTGGGTGCTACGCATTCCTTTATCACTCAAAGAGTGATTTTTGACTGCAACCTAACTACAAGATATAGAACAAATAGTTTGTCGCTAGAAACTCCGTTGATGGGATCTATTGTGTTGTAGGAGATATGTTCTCCCTACATTCTTTTCTTTTCTAAACATTGCATTCAAGTGGATCTTATACCACTTGAGATGCATGGATTCTATGTAATCCTTGGGATGGATACCTTAGAAAGGTATAAGGTTGTCTTGGATTGTGAGTCCAAGCAAGATGTGTTCACTGATGATAGTGACACATGGATCTTTCAAGGAGATAGAAAGATTCTTCCAACCTTTTTGGTGTCATCTATGGTTGCCGAGAAGCTGACGAGGCAAGGATGTTATGTATTCTTGGCCCATGTGGTAGATACTACCATGGAGAGTCCTAATCCTGTGGAAGTTCCTGTAGTCAGGGAATTTGAAGATGTATTTCCTGAAGAACTTTCAAGTGTACCCCCGCCCCGAGAGATAGATTTAGAGATTAATCTAATCACGGACATGCAACCTATAGCACAAACACCGTATAGGATGGCGCCTACTGAGATGGAAGAACTCAAGAAACAACTGCAAGAGTTTCTTTAGAAGGGTTTCATCCGACCAAGTACTTCACCTTGGGGTGCTCCGGTTCTCTTTGTTAAAAAGAAAGACGGGTCAATGTGGTTGTTCATTGATTATAGATAGTTAAATAAAGTAATAATAAAGAATAAGTATCCTCTACTGAGGATTGATGATCTCTTTGATCAGTTGCGTGGTGCAACCGTCTTCTCAAAAATAGATTTGAGGTCGGGATATCACCAACTACGTATTAAGGATGGTGACATACCTAAGTCGGCCTTTAGGACAAGGTATGGCAATTATGAGTTCATGATTATGTCATTTGGACTAACTAATGCACCAGCTGCATTTATGGAACTCATGAATAGAATCTTCCGACCTTTTCTCGATCAATGTGTTGTTGTCTTTATAGATGACATCCTGATCTATAGTAGAGATGCTCAGCAGCATGAACATCATCTTCGTCAGGCTCTAACTTTGCTAAGAGAGCATAAGTTATATGCTAAGTTTAGCAAGTGTGAATTCTAGTTACCAAAAGTTTCTTTTCTTGGACACGTAATATCTGCTTCAGGTATATGTGTTGACCCTAAAAAGGTAGAATCTATCCTACAATGGGAGCATCTGAAGACACCGACGGAGATCTGTAGTTTCTTAGGGTTGGTAGGCTATTATCGGAGGTTCATTAAGAACTTCAGTTCTATAGCCTTACCCTTGACTAAGTTGACCAAGAAGGATGTTCCTTTTGCTTGGAGTGACAAGCGACAACAATCTTTTAAGTTGTTGAAGGAAAGTTTGACAAGTGCACCTGTGCTTGTGTTACATGAACAAGGAAAAGGATATATAGTTTTCTGTGATGCCTCTAAGAATGGACTAGGATGTATGTTGATGCAGGATAAACAAGTGATTTCTTTTGCTTCTCGGCAGCTTAAGAAACACGAGGAGAATTATCTGACACACGATCTAGAACTAGCTGTTGTAGTTCATGCCTTGAAAATCTGGGTACATTATCTTTATGGAGAGACATTTCATATTTTCACAGACCATAAGAACCTAAAGTATATCTTTTCTCAGTATGAGCTTAACATGAGGCAACGCCGCTGGATGGAGTTAATCAAGGACTACGATTGTACAATCGATTACCATCTAGGGAAGGACAATGTGGTTGCCGATGTTTTGAGTAGGAAATCAACAACACCAACCCTAAATAGAGGACAGTTAAATTCCTTGGTATGCCCTAGAAGGATATGCTTATCTCCTTAAGACAAGATAATGTACAGTTAAGAGTATCGTTGTTATCAGGGTTGTTAGCTGAGATGCACATAAAACCTACTCTGAGACAGTAGATTAAAGAGGCACAACAAGTTGATGTTGTAGTTCAGCAGATTAGATCAGAGTATGGTAATGAGAAATGAGAAGGTTTCCATGACTCAGATGATCAAGTAGCTTGTTATCATGGTAGGATGATAGTATCGGACGTGGATAACTTGAGGAAGTTAGTCCTGGAAGAAGCTCATTCTTCAATGTATGCTATGCATCCAGGAAGCACCAAGATGTATCGAAACTTGAAAGATATGTATTGGTGGTCTGGATTGAAGAAAGACATTGCTGAGTTTGTTATGCGGTGTCCTATGTGTCAGCAAGTTAAAGCTAAACACCAGAAGCCGGCAGGAACAATGCAACCTTTACCCATAACATAATGGAAGTGGGATCATGTGACCATGGATTTTGTGGTTGGTTTACCTAGAGCAGCCAAAGGTCATGATTCCATCTGGGTAGTAGTATATAGGTTGACAAAGACAACACATTTCATACCTATCAAAACAACCTATTCTGCTGAGAGGCTGGCACAGTTGTATGTAGATGAGATAGTGCGGCTGCATGGAGTCCCAGTTACTATTGTTTCTGATAGAGGTCCCCAGTTTACGAGTCGTCTTTGGGAGCGACTTCATAAAGCTTTAGGCACACAGTTAAGGTTTAGTACAACCTTTCATCCACAGACTGATGGACAATCAGAAAGGACTATACATACTTTGGAGGACTTGCTCAGAGCATGTGTTCTCCAGTTTACAGGAAGTTGGGATCTGCACCTAATCTTGATAGAGTTTGCCTACAACAATAGCTATCAACATAGCATTAACATGGCACCTTATGAAGCTTTGTATGGTAGACGTTGTAGATCTCCCTTATGTTGGTATGAAACCGGTGAATGTCAACTTTTAGGTCCTGATCTTGTGCAGCAGACCACCGAGAAGATTAAGATAATACAACAACAGTTAAAGACTGGACAGGATAGGCAGAAATCTTATGCTGATAAGTGTCGTAGACCTTTAGAATTCCAGGTTGGAGACAGAGTGTACCTCAAGGTCTCACCTTGGAAAGGAGTTCTTAGATTTGGAAGGAAAGGAAAGTTAGCTCCTAGATTTATGGGGCCTTATCCAATCATTGAACGGATTGGAAAGGTAGCTTATAAGCTAGAGTTACCACCAGAGTTACAAAAGTTACACCCAGTGTTCCACATTTCCATGTTAAGGAAATGTCATCCTGATACAAAATCAGTTCTGCAACCTATGGAAATAGAGTTGAATGATGATGTATCTTATGAAGAAGGACCTGTATCGATCCTTGACAAGAGGATTAAAAAGCTGAAAAAGAAAGACATAAATCTTGTGAAAGTCCTCTAGAATCACTGTGGTGTTGAAGAAGCCACGTGGGAACTAGAGGAAGATATGAGGAAGAAATACCCTACTCTTTTCTCTTAATATGTTTTTGTAATGATTTTGGGGATGAAATCCTTGTAAGGGGTGGATGATTTGTAACATCCCTGACCTGGGTTATGAACTAACCCTAGGTGTTTTGCTTAAATATGTGATTATGTGCTTGTGTTTATCCTTTGAAATGTAATTAAGGCTCCTGAGGAACTTATATTTCATTTTTAGTCCTTTTTGAATAATGTTGCAACTTTGTTTTGTTAAAAAATGGACTAAAGTACAAATTAACCAAGTTGAGGGGTAAACTTGTAAATTGCACATGTTAATATGTTCCTATGATGTTGAGACATCATATGAATGAATATGATGTGGTGTTATGGATTCCACAAGCTTGAACACCAAGATATAGCTTGTAGAGCAATCCTTGTGCTTTGAAACCTAGTTTTGGTGTAATGTGCAAAATTACTCAAAACCTAGGGTCCAACATGTAAAATGTATCCTCTAGAATATATCTCATGTTTCTTGGCATCAAGTAGAGCAAAGAAAATGAGAATGGCACTTCATTTGAAGGATCATGGAGGAGAGAGAATTTTGGTATTGAATAATCAAGATTTCAGTAAATAGCTCTTTTATATAGGAGGAGTTTCTTTTCCTTTTAAACCTTGGATAAATGAGGATTTTTGCATGAGTTTAGTAGGTGGAAAATGTGTCCAAGGATAGAGGAAGCCTTAATGGATATTTTTGGGAAATAAAAAGGAAATATTGATCCTTTTTCCTTTTGCTTTGAAAAGACCCATAAATATATAAGCAATCTTTCTAAATAATCAAGGGATCATTTCCCTTAGTTCTTTTCTTCTCAAACCTGCTTTGTCCGACCAAGGAGGACCTCTAGAGCAAAGGAAGGATGACCAAGCTTGTTTGGTAAGTACGGATGACCATATACCTCGAATTCATGGTGGAAACCATAAAACAAGGTTGGTTTATTGGTGTTTTTCACACGATTCTTCTTTCTAGCCATCTTGCTCAACCAAAGAGTGAAGAACGGACCTTGGACAACTAATGGAGCTCAAACCGCCATTAAAGCTACATAGATTGGAGCTCTAGAACAGACCTAAAGGTAGGTTTTATAACTCTAACCCTTATGCTTTGTTAATGCATCCTCTTTTCCTAGAATCGTAGCTCATACTTCTTCTTTAGACACCTTTGGGTGTTGTTGCTATCTTATCCATGAAGAACAGCCTCTGTTCTTGAGGTAGAAGATGGTGATGTTAATACCTATTTTTATCCAAGTTTTCACTTTAGCAAACTATCTCCAACCTTTGTCCAAACGGTTTTATAAACCGTTTGGAGCAAACGGTTTCAAACTGTTTGAATGAAAATGGTTTCACAAGAACGCATGGAAGCAAACGGTCCAAGACCGTTTGGAGGCATTGACTAGGCGTTGACCATTTGGAGGACTATTGGGAATAATTTGGACTAATTACCTAATAAAAATCATCAATTAATTCCAAGTGGTTCACCAATTGAAGGCTCATCAACCACCTAAACCCTAATCGGATCTATTGTTGATTTCAATAATTCAATTATGTTGAAGTTTGGGTTGAGTGACCTAAATGGTTTCAAAACCGTTTGGGGATCACCCAAACGGTCTCAAGACCATTTGGTGATCACCCAAGACCGTTTCGAGGTCTACGGTTAAGCATAGTTGATCAATTGAGGATCCAATGACATCAAGTTAATGAGAGATCAATTTCTGATTTTGGTGACCAATTCCAATATCCAAACCCAAATTGAACAACTTGGTTTTTTATAAAATAATGGGCAAACGGTCTCAAAACCATTTGAACGATATCCAAATGATCCCAAGACCGTTTGGGGGTAACCCAAGACCGTTTGGAGGTTTAGGGTTGACTATGGTCAAGTGGTTGAAGATCTAAAGGTAACAAATTGAAGTGCAATTGATTGTTGACCTAATGATTAATTCTATGAGCCAAACCATAATTGGTTTTGTTAATTTTTGATGTTGACTTGAGAAAACGGTATCAAGTCCATTTGGAGGTCACCCAAATGATCCCAAGCCCTATTTGATGACCAATTGAGGGTCAAATGAGTGTCAAATCGATTGAGGGTTGACCTAATTTGACTCAATTGGAGAGTGGCTAACAAGTGCATGACTAATTGAGGGGTTCAACATTGGAAACCCTAACTCAATTGAAGTGGTTGAGACACTTTTTGGTCCTTGCGGTTTTGAGATTGTTTGGACCAAACGGTCTCAAGACCGTTTGGGTCCAAACAGTCTCAAGACCATTTGGGACCAAACCATCCCAAACTGTTTGTTGCTCATGCGGTTTCAAGGTCGATTGTGTACATGTGGTTTCAAAGTCAACTTGACCAAACGGACATCACCCCATCTTGGGAAAACGGTCTTGAGTGTGCACTTTACCAAACTATATTCAACACCAAATGATTTCATGGTCTATATAAGACCGTTTGGGGGTAGAGTGTGCAAGACCATTTGAGGTCTATATAGGTCAAGATCGTTTGATACCTTAGTGGTCAAGATGGTTTAGTAATTGATTAACCTAAACCTCAAGGATGCTAAAAGTGATTAACGGACCAAGTGGTTATTTGGTTAGTGTATGTTATAATAAAGGTAACCTTGATGAGATAAAGTGAGTAGCACTCTTTGAATAAGTAAGCCTTCATGATCACAATGGTAATGACATAACCCATGATGTCAATGTCAAATTGACTTGGCCTAATCAAGAGTGATGCAAAGATCATCTTTTTGAAAGAAGAGAGAGAAGACTTCTTATATGAATGATTAATCAAGTAATGAACTCCCAATATGGATGGATACCTAATTAGGATATGATCCATGATAATGAGATCATGAAACCCTAGTTATGAAAACTAATGAATCATAACCCTAACTGAGGGAATTAATGGAATTAATCCTTATATATGATGATGATATAATGTTAATGTGATGTAATGTGAATAGTAAACCCTAATATAGGGTAATGAGATGTAATGTGAATAGTAAACCATAATCTAGGGTAATGTGATGATGTGAACAGTAAACCCTAATTCTGGGTTATGCTTTTAAGCATGAAACTCTATGATTGAATTATGAAATGAGGAATCACTATGCCTTCTTAAGCTAAAGGGGTTGGATAACCCTAATTGAATTGAATAAGAAACCCTAACCCTAGAAACCAGCCGTGGTGATGTAAAATGGTCGTGGTAATCCTCTGTAGCACGACCGTGCAAGATAGTATGGTCGTGGTGTTCTATCCTTGACTTGGAAATAATTTCTATTGTACTGATACAAATATTATGTGCATGTTATCAATTGTGTAGTTATGCAGGTCTTTATAAAGAAGTGAGCATAACCGGGTAAGGGTTATAATGCCATATTCATTGACAACATTTTATAAGTTTTGAAAGTGATAATATGCTATGTTGCCTAGTGAGAGGTAACATATGAGATTGACAGGTTGTATGAGCTATGAAGAAATACCTGCAATTCTACAATCTATTCATACTGTTAAATGACTTGATAGCAATATGTTACTTGGTAACAAGTGTTTGATGATCTAAGGGTTTGAATACCCATATTCCTGAATCACAATGATGAGATGGTTAGGGATTGAGATCCCAATGTTAACTAAATGTGAAATGAACTTGATACAATTAGTACTCTTTCTTTAAAAGCAATTGTCTTATTGGTTTATGTTTGAAAACATGTTTGATTCTAAAAGAATGCCATAATGTACTTAATTAATCAAGTATAATGATATCATGTAGATCCCTGACCATAGATCCATCATTGTCAGAAATTAAATGATGGTGAAACACGTTTTCCTAAGGGAACTCCTGGAGAGCATACTTTTGAGTATGTGGGGGTTATGGACATGAATATCCTTACGTCCTAATGAGGGAATTGATGTGAGATGTACATTTAATCTCTCAATCCTTCATTATATGTGTATGCCGAGATGATGTATCACTAATCTCGTGATGATGTTGTTAATGCCGCATCGATGAGAGATAAACAAGAAATCCCACAATGGCAAAGAGAGTACACCATGCCACTGTATCTCTAATAGCAAAGTTGCCAGAATACCCTAGAAATCTTTTTAAATAGAGACACAAGATGTCCAACATGTTGTACCTCACATTGACTGAGGAAGATGAGTTCATAGAAATCTGACACTTCTGATGACCTATGTATGGTACCGATTGCGATTTAGTAATGGTCGGTTGGAGAATGAGTGGTATACCTCATCTCCTCAGGGCATAAATATGTTTGAAAAATGTAATCAGCTGTATAGCTTAATTGCTTAGGTTGAACTACGAGAAACAATGATTGATGATATATTGTTTATAGTGTTTTAGTTGAATAACTAGTATACATGTTCTTCATATTCTTTATTAATATAAGCTTTGTCATTCAATCTAGTTATAATTGAAATGATTGCTTAGAGAATGTTGCTCTACTTAGTCTAATCAATGAATTGCCTGATGTTAAAAAGTTATAGTTCTGCTGCTCATTGTTATCTTAATCTTTGCAATAACAATGCTTCTGGAGAAGAGTTATAACTCTCGTTGGGACAATTATTCAATTGTCTCACCCCCGTGGGATTCAACTTTTTAGGTAGACGCCGAGGACGGAGGAACCCTTCAGTGGGTGAGCAACAGCAGCAGCAACATCCAGGACAGCAGTAATCTTCAGGTGGAGACATTGTCTGTCAAGTCTTGTATATAGAATGTCCTATGTATCGTCTCTGTACTCTCAGGTCCTAGGAGTTAGTAGATTGTTTAATCTAGATCTGAGATTTTTGGCGTAATGCCTCAAGTTCTGTATCTTTCCTTATATAGTTAACAGGACAGTTGATGTTGTGACTCTCGAGATGTGAAGATATAGAGAAGTGTTGATGTATCAGCTTGTAAAAAACTTACTTTGATTATTTATGAAAGAGTTTTACCGTTTGAGGATCTCTTTACAAAAAAAATTAAATTTTTAGTGATTTTCAGTAATTCTACTGCTAATGAAATGCTTCCACATTAGTTTAAATTAGTTAATCTAGTTTTTGCGAGACGGTCGTCGCAAATAGGGCCAAAATAGAAAATAGATGTCTTAGAAACCCTATTGTTGGAAAGGGATGGTATACCTGATTTTGAGGTGTGACCTAGCATATTAGAAGGAAGCAACAAGATAAAGTGAAGAGGGATTGGACATAATGGTAGATGGGAAGGGAATCATAAACTATGACAGGATGACAGGAGATTTATGGCTACAAACATGGAAGGATGAAAACCTTTTTTAAAATTTCCTATGAGTGTGACAAAGGAAGAGAATGGTGATGTTGTAAAGAGGCGAGATCACCTCTTTACTAAAATTTAAAGGAAATACAAGCATACACAATTTTAACAAGAATTTAGAGACTTGAGGATGATTGCATAATATTCCAAATAAATAAGCATGATTCCAGATACATAATAAAATGTCAATAGCAGCGGAAAGAAAGAAATAATAAGCCTTCTAATGGCTTCATTGTTTATTACATGAATGGTTTCTAAAAGAAAAGATAAGATAAGAGGATCTAGTTATAGCAACCTAGCCATCCTTCTTGACAAGCTAACGATCAACTGTAGAGGAACCTTTCTTCAAGCCCTTCCTTCACCTTGCTCAACACCAACACCTGGGTGGTTGGGAAGACACCCAGCAAGAGGGAAAAACAAAGGAAGTATGTGTTACAACAATATTCTAACAATGTCAAAGAAAGTTGTAACAACTAAATTAGGCTAGATATTTGGTGTAAAAAGAGATAGCAAAGAGTATGAGGCTTTTTATAATGAAACTTGCCAATAACAAAATAAATAAAGGTTTTAGCATGTCAATTAATATGTCTATCTAACTAAGTAGGGTTGAGGCACCTACCGGACCTCTAACCTTAGGTGAGGGAAGAATAAAAACATTTCCAATCACCTACAATTTATAATGGGGAGAATTATAAACATTCCCCTAGGGCGATTTTATACATGCCCTCTATGGGTGGTTGTACATAAGTACCACTACTTAAACATTAAATAGATCATTTAATTACATGCTAACAAAAGAGTTATGGAAAGGATAAGAAAAAGAATATGTAACATGGAAGTGGGGTATGAATACCCAATCAAGAGAACACTACATCTACTTTTGAGGCAATAAGCAAATTAGGTTTTAGGGTTCAAGGATTTAGATCAAGTTAAACCTCATAAGAAAGTATGGGTAATGGATTAATGATTTCCCAACTGGAAGGTAGATGCACAATCAAAACACATACCTTAGCCTCAGGTGTTCTAAAATTTCTCTTTTCAACTCTTCACACGAATTATGAACCCACTTTCCCTAATACATCATTAGATTTATAAATTAGAATTACATGCATTCATTTAAAAGATTGAAAACCCTAGTTCACTAACTTTTCACGCAAATCATCGATTTAGACTCCAAAAACCTCCTAACCATCTTAGTTAGGTTTTCCTGATCAAAATAACATATAATATTGTATATTTTGGAAATATAGATTCTTAGGGTTAATTTTAGGAAATATCGACTTTAAAAATACATTTTCGCAAACCTCAAAACCAGAACTCAAAAATATTTTTATTGAATAGGTATCGTCTTCCTGAATCCAAAACACTATTTATTTACTATTTTTGACCAACAGATTAATTTCAAGAAAATATTTTGTTTCGACCAATCACAGCCTGCCACGTAGGCAAGGCCAGCTAGGCCGAGCGGTCGGGGGCGCTTGGCAGCGGTGACCCGCGCCTTGCGGTCGCTCGCCACCGGTCACGATCGGGTCAGGCGATCAAAACCAACAGAAGAAAAGAAGCAAACGTCCCTCGCACGGAACAGAGAAAACGACTAGCCCGAGGGCAAAAAGGTAAAATCACCGAGTCATCTTCTTCCCTCGCTC
Source organism: Alisma plantago-aquatica (assembly GCA_963693085.1). Taxonomy (NCBI): domain Eukaryota; kingdom Viridiplantae; phylum Streptophyta; class Magnoliopsida; order Alismatales; family Alismataceae; genus Alisma; species Alisma plantago-aquatica. The sequence continues at coordinate 24,618,422 of OY856412.1, read as the reverse complement.
GCGACCTGGGCAAGGAACGACGAGAAGCAAAACCCAGGTTGAGGGGTTTAAGTGCAAATTGTGCATGAAAATATGTTCCTCATGTGTTGAAGCATCATGAGAGTGAAAATGATGCTGATGTATGGCTTATGGAAGCCTGAATACCAAGAAAGAGCTGATAAAGCAATGTATGTGCATGAAAACCTAGTTTTGGTGTAATGTGCAATTTACCCAAAACCTAGAGTGAAATATGTAAATTACCACATCAATAAGGTCCCTAATGTATCTTGGCACCATGTAGAGCAAAGAAAATGAGAGGGGTGCCTCATTTGAATTAAGTTGGAGGAGAGAGAATCTTGGTATTAAAATAATCAAGATTTAATCCTAATTGAAACCCTAATTTGATTTAGGGCAAAAACAAAAGTATTAATTAAAGGGCTTCAACCAAAAATTAAAATGTTCAGATTCAGATGTGTGTGGAAATTCTTGAGCCTTGCAAGGACCACGAAAATATCCAAGGGAGTAGATAACTCACACACAATTTTATAAGAAAAAGAAATATCCACTCACATATGGATATTAATATAATATGATTTGAGGTGCTTGATTTGCTTTTCTTTAAATCATGGATAATTGAGAGGAATAAGAGGCAAAAAAGATAGCCTCGTTCCTAAGAAAGATGAGGGGGAAGAGGCGGAGACATTTTTGGGATTAATTGTATTTTTACAAAGCATATTCTCTCTCATTGAATTTTTTTATAAAAGAACCTTTAACAAGCCAAATGAAAGGCTTTTTCGACCCCACTTCTTATCCTTGCTTGGGAAACGACCAAAGGAGCTTGGGAGGGTCAGGAGGGCGACCCCCAACCTGTTGGTAAGGTTCTTGATCCATTTCACCTTGACTCCATGGTGGAAATTGAAAATAAATTATGGATTTCTTCCTATTTCAATCTCCTCTTCAATTCTAACCATTCCTTTTCACTCAAATCTTGAGGACGAACCTTGGAATGGTGAAAGTAGTTGCATCCACCATTTTTGTCATGAACATGGAGATTTGGAGCTCAATTGGAGGTGGGTTTTATAACTTGAACCCTTGATTTTGTTATTGCATTAAATTCCTTATCAAATAATGATCATTTTCATATTCACAATAATTGATTTGGTTGATTGATGCAATCACCATGGAAACCACAAGAGGTTTCGTGAGTTTAGAGGTTGAAGATGATAATCACACACCTCTACAAATATCCAAGGCAAAAGGTCTTTTTTGAGTTGCTCAAACGGTTTCCCAAACCGTTTGGGAGCAAACGGTTTCAAACCGTTTAGAAGCAAACAGTTTCACCAAACCGCATAAGACCAAACGGTTTTAGACCATTTGGTGGAGTTGACCAGGGTTGACCATTTGGAGATCTATTGAAAATGATCTAGGTTAATGAACCACCAATTATGATTGGTTAGTTCCAATTGGTTCATGAGTTGAAGGTCAATCAATAACCAAAACCCTAATCGGGTTAAGTGCTGATTTTCAACTTGATTGAGTTTGAAACTTGGGTTGATTGACCCAAACAGTTTCAAGACCGTTTGGGGATCACCCAAACATTCTCAAGACCGTTTGGAGGTTACCCAAGACCGTTTGGAGGTCTAGGGTTGAGTATGGTTAAGAAATTGAAGATCCAAAGATACTAAGTTGGAGTGTAATCAATTGTTGATTTGGTGATCAATCCAATGATCCAAACCCTAATTGGTTGACTTGGATTTTGATGTTGACATGGGCAAACGGTCTCAAGACCATTTGGACGACCTCAAAACCGTTTGGGGTCAGGTCATGTTCATTTGGATGATGGTTCAATAATTTCAAAGTAACTAATCTTGCATTGATTAGTGTTGAAGGATCATCGATTTCAAACCCTAATCCAATTGGTTCAAACCCTAATTGATGACTAATTGAGGGTCAATTGAGGGTCAAATCAATTGAAGGTTGACCTATTTAACTCAATTGAAGTATGATGATAGGTCCAATTGATGACTGGTTCCATTAATTCATTGATTGAAGGAATCAACATTGGAAACCCTAATTCAATTTGTTTGGTTGAGACCATATTTGGTCCATGTGGTTTTGAGGAGGTTTGGACCAAACGGTCTCAAGACCATTTGAGTCCAAATGGTCTCAAGACCGTTTGGTTCCAAACGGTCTCAAGACCATTTGGGACCAAATGATCCCAAACTGGTTGAGCCCATGCGGTTTCAAAAAGTTGCTTTAGCAAACAGTTTCAAGTGACCACCTTTAGTAAACGGTCTTGAAGGTCACCTTTAGAAAATGGTTTCAAGTACTTTCTTTAGCAAATGGTCTCAAGCACCACCTTTACCAAATGGTTTCAAACCATTTGAACTTTGATGGACCAAGACCATTTGGGGTTCAAGTAGTCAAAGTTAATTGAAGATTCAATTGGTCAAATCAATTGGATACCTTATGTAATGGAGGTCCGATGTGATTGAATCTCTTGAGAATTAAGATGATGAATGATCCATTGATCCAATGATGATTAGTAATGATAATCAATGAAGGTACAAAGTTTGAAACCCTAATAGTACTGAAGTGATTAGTGCCAATTAAGGGATGAACCCTAATTGCTTATAGGATCAATGACTTGGTACACTATGTTAATCATAGTTGTATGAACTTGATTGAAGGGATGTTATGACCTTATCAAGTTGAGAAGATTTTAGCATGAATTCATACATGAATATGATTCATGTGGTGATTAAGGGTATGATCCTTAAGTAAAGAGATCATGAAACCCTAATTGACAGGGTTATTGATTTCTAACCCTAATTGAGGACAATTCGAAATGAAACTCTAATCAAGGGTGAGGATGTAACCTTACTTCAGGGTAATGATATGTATAACCCTAATTTAGCGTAATGAGATACAAAATCCTAATTTTGATGAATAGTGAATCTCTAATTATGCATAATTGAATGAAATTCTAATGGAGATGAATAGTAGACCCAAATTGTGGGTGACTATGGTCGGAATCCTAACTAAGGATGATTCCATGTGAAACCCTAGTTGAGAGTAATTTCATGTGAAGTCCTAATTAAATATGATTCCATATGAAATCCTATTCTAGGGTCATGTCATATGAAACCCTAAGTTAGAATGATGTATATGAACATTGATGTGATGATGTGATGTGAGAATCAAACTTAGGGTGATGTCGTGTAATGACATGAGAAACCCTAATTGAGGGTGTTTCAATGTGAAACCCTAGTTGAGGGTGATTCCATGAGAAACCCTAATTAAGAACTAACACCACATAATGTTCTAATGCTATGTTGTGATAAGAGGCCCCAAGTAGGGTGAAGGTATAGGAGACTCTAATGTGAAGTCATAATGCATAAAGCTCTAATCCTGGGCAATATGACAATGAATCATAATCCTAATTTTAAGTAAGGGTATAAGGAAACCCTAATGATGAGATATAAGGAATGACCTTATAAAGGTGAAACATTTCATGTGGTTGATTATAAGCATCCTTATTGTAAGCAATGTCTTTAGCATTAGAATAAGTCCATATCATTAAAGATAATTGGACAATTCTAATGTGTGGCATATGCATTATATGCTAAAGGTGAGAGTTTAATGATGTAATGTATTAAGAGGGGAAATACATTAATAAAAGATAAGTTGGTTAACTCAAGAGAGTCTGAAATGATGAGAAAGTGATACATCAAGATATGATAGTTATCACATTCAGCACTTCAGGGTTTACATACCTTGATACACTTCAAATCCAATATAATTGGGTAAGAAACATATGAAGTGTGTTATGCAACTATTATAATGTTATGTAATGAGTTGTTGCACCTTGATGAGTGTTAATTAATGCACATTGAGAATGGGGTTAAGCCCAAATGATGAGTATGATGTAGTCATACCATGATGAGGATGAGAAATGAACTCATACCTAGAGTTGATGATCATTAATTCTATATGATGAAAGTAATGTTCTTGAATAATCCAATATGATACCTTTGAATGCCCCAAAGGAATGGAATAATGAATTGAGGGTTGGATAGATTATATGATTATGAAACCCTAATTAATGAGAAATGGTGAACCCTAACCCTAATTTGGGTAAAGGAATGAAAATCCCTATTTGATAGTAAACCCTAATTCCTGGGAAAGGAATAATGGTGTTACTATTGTATCACATGATGTGATGAATATCTTGTATGACTATTATCATGTCTAATAACCATACAAATATTATGAGATGATGAATATATCCAAGTTTGAGTTGTGACATTTATATAATAAATGTTGGTTTGCCTTTTGTGCCTTGATGTTGTTGTTGCTTAATAAAAGTAGCAATGTGTATGGAATTTTATGAGTCATAAGAGTAAGTTGTTGCCTAGAAAGAGGTGACAAGATATTATTTGGCCTTGTGAGCCATGTGTTACACTTTTGTAACAAGTATCATGAATGCCTTGGTCAAATGACCTGAAGGTGATAGTTACCTAATAAATGGTAATGGTACTCAATGATGCGTTAAGGGTTTGAATACCCAGAACCATATGATTATGGTGATGAGAATGTGAAGGGATGAGAATTCCCAGTATTGAAATGAGGGACTGAGTTCCCAAGGTCTTTGAAAGACTGATAAGTATCTAATGAAAGTAGTACATGTCGCTTTATAGCATTGTTGTATTAAGTCTTGTTTGAGAACTTGGCTGATGCTAAAAGAATATGAGAATGTACTTAATTAATCAAGTGAAATCTTTTCATGTAGAAGCCCTAACCATAGATCCATCATCGTTAGGAATAGGTGATGGTGAAACGGGTGCCCGCGGAAAAACTCGGAATGCATATTTTGAATATGTGGGGGTGAATGGGCGAAAAATATCCTTACGTCCGGTGGAGAGATTTGAGGGAAGGTAAACATCAAGCCTCTCAAATCCTTCATGTGTCGGGATGGATGTATCACTAATCCCCCGATGATTGGGATAGATGTTGTACACATCTCCCCATAATACTTATGTCGGGTCGATGAAGATAAACAACAAATCTCCCGATGGCTGATGAGAGTGCAGTTGACGCTGTAATTCTATAGAGAAGTTCCAGTATACCCCGCAAAGCTATTTTGAGCAGTTAACACAGTCCTGCTTGTTGTCCCGCACTGACCGGGATGTGAGAGGTCATGGGAATCCGGCTCTTCCATTGACCTATGTATGGTACCGATTTCGACTTCACAGTGGTTGGTTGGAGTATGAGCAGTATACCTCTTCTCCTCAGGGCATAAGTGTGTTTGTAAAATGAAATCATCCGTATAGCATGTTTTCTTAAGGACTGAATATGGAAAATTATTGGCTGATGTTACATTTCTGTTATATATATGTAGTTCATTGATGTTGTTCATATCTGTTGTATTCATTACAAATAGATGGATGAACTATGAGTCTACCATGAGTAGATGCAATGTTATCCTTGAAAAAGGAGATTACTTCACTTTGTTCATACAAGTGACTTACCTGTTGTTGATTAAATATATAAATCCTTCTTCTCAGTTTATTTTAATAAACTTCTATAACAATGTTTTGGCGGAGAGTTATATCTGCCGTTGGGGAAATTTACAATTGTCTCACCCCCGCGGGATCCAACTTTTTAGGTGGACGTGGACAAAGAAGCAGAATTCCATTGTAGGGATTGGACAACAGCAGTAACAACAAGGACAGTTGTAATATCTCAGGTGGAGATACTGCCTGTCAAGTTATTTAGTTAGAAAGTCATGTGTGTCATATCTGTACTCTCAGGTCCTCAGAGTTTTTAGTCAGTGTTTTTGATAAATCGATCTGAGGTTTTGGCTTGATGCCTTGAGATTGTATATTGTCTGTATATAATGGTTATAAGATAGTTGATGATGTAGTCTCTGAAAAGAGATGGTACAAGTTATGTACGTTTGAACCAAAATGTAATTGTTATACAATGGTTCTTGATGGGAAAGATTTACTATGTATGGATCTCTTTGCAAAAAGTTTTAATTTTTAGTGATTTTTAGTAATCCGCTGCAAATAATTCGCTTCCGCTTAAGTTAATCTCATTTTTGTGAGTTGGATGCTACACCTATGGTGATTAAGTATGGATAGTTCATGACAATCTCATAGAAATTAGTACATAAATTAAGAGAAATTGATATTTTAATGCATAGTCATGCTACTCCTGGGTCCTAAGGAATAAGGGGTTTAGCCCCGCATGGTTTCCATTGTCAAGTACATAAGAGAGAAGACGAAAAATGTGGGAAAGAATAGTAAAACTAAAGAAACCCTGAAGAAGATGGTCCAATTGATCCCCTGTGATGAACATGATGATTTGCTACCTTCCGACTGCAAATTCATCCACTAGAGTTGCCAAAATCATCTAGAACTTTGTATTGTTATCTACTTTCTCCTCTCCTTGCTCTCGACTTCAATCCAACAGAATAGAACGAGATTATTTAGTTTGTCCAAAATACCTATAAGTAATAGAAGTGACTTAGGGCGTCTTTAATTGCCAACCATTAGATTAGACTTATTTGTTAGATCTGTCTAATCCCTTCGTATCGATTCCACTAACTGGGTGTCAGTACTGATAGTTGCGGCCACCTGGAAAAGTGCCGGTAGTATCGAGTTGATGTCGGTAGTACTGAGATTTCTCTCGGAATTCTAATTCATCCCTGTGATGTTGTTGGTAGTATCGACCTCATGGTCGGTACTACTGAGTCTTCTCAATTTTAACCTATTCCAAACTGAGCAAGTGTCAGTTACCACTGACTCCAAAGTCGGTAGTACCGAGCTGTGTAAATTCTTGTAAATTTACCTAAAATCCACAAAAACCAAAGATAAGCTCTTGAAATATAGTAAATCATTCAAAAATATTAGAATTACATATATTTGATGCAATTAGGTATCACAGGCTAATGATAATAAATCATGCACAAATTAATATGAACATGAATAACAAGTGCACATAAATCAATAATAAATATCCTGTGAAAATGACATTTATCCAATGCATCGCATGTGCATGCACATGCTTTTCTGAGTCTCGCTTATCAAGTAGTCAAGACAAAAAAATCCATTAGGAGGGTCAAATATCATCTACATCACTCACAGTCTGTCCCCATGTGTCATAGTGACCCAATAATCATCTTTATGGTAATCCTTTTTTAGAGTTATGTTTGATGATGTCAAAGTATACTGAACGACATGTGATGAGTCTAGTGGCTTTAGGTCCAAGAACCACAATCACCACCTTCATTGTGAGAGATAATTATGACCACCAAGTATGGTTCCATGTGTCACTCTAAAGGTGGGTTTGTGTGATACACTATTCCTCAACAAGTATTGTGTGCTTGGTTTGATATCACATATTATGACTAATGAGATTCTATCATCAACCAACCCACACTCCAATGTTGTATGTTACTATTGTCCATCTACCTTCCACAGTAACAACTGACTAGGTACACAATAAGAATGTACTTACACTTAACATCTGTATATCTTATTGTTCAAGACATGTACTTGAAGACATGCGTCATTGAGTAATTCTCATTCTTTAGACATTCATCATGTTTTCTCATTATCTCATAACTGAGTGAAATAGAATAAATAGGAAGATTGCCTTTATAATCAAATATTTTATATAATATGCCATCACAATCATCATATCATTGTCTTTGTAGGCATACATACCAACAAATATACACATAGCTAATAATCTGATCTCCTACGAGCACAAAAAACACATTGAAGTTGACTGCCATTTTTGTAGGGCCTACTCAAAGCTAAGTAGATCATCACTGCTCACATTAGGGTTGTGATCAAGTTGTGGATATCCTTACCTAACCTCTTCCTCCTTTTTTATTCAAGTTTATGGGCATAAATTTGGGACTTCACAATGTTTTTTCTCCAACTTGAGAGGGCATGTTAATATATTTCATTAGTTGGGCTTGGGCCCATTGTATTTTACCTTAATTCCATTTAGCCCATGTACTCCATGGTTCCTATATATGGGATACCCAATACTCTTGTTTGACTTAATGAAAGCAATCTATTCTACAATTTAAATATTGTAAAATTGAGCTTTTTTGTCCTACAACTGATGGTAGAAAGATTCTCAAGGGCATACTCCTCTTGGACATGAAGATGATTTTGATGGGTGTGAAGTTACTTAGAGGAGTTTTTAGTAGGGACAAAGTTTTTATGAGGGGTTGTCCAAGCTATCGAGTTGATGCATGTTCTTATAAAGTTGTGTGATACATAAAGTGAGACGGTTTTACTCCATTCATGCATTGGTATCTCAATGCTTTTGTTCACCCTAAGGGCATGTCAACTTATTATATACATGGAGGAGGCATCAATGTGGTTTGACAAAGGCTTACGAGGATTAATTGAGGATGGTGTGGTTTATGGAGGTCCTTACTTTGAAGATATTAAATGACCGATAGCTTCCTTACATATTTTGAGTTGTTGTTTGGGGTTATATACGGCAATAAAGGCTTCCTCACACAAGATTTTGTCATACAGGGCCTGATCATTGGCGCATCAAGATCATATCTTAAAAGTCATCAGGATTTGTATATTGGGCTTTGATTTTGATTGGACTTTGCATTATCTTCATGTCATAATTTTCACTTTTGACTGTAATTTTTTATCTGTAAAGGATATTGTCTTTCATAAATCCTAACATTCTTTGGAGAGTGCGGTTTTGGGAAACACTATTGAGAAAATGGAAGTTAAGGTCAGCAATACTATTATAAAAAAAAGTAGATTTTCAACAAATTATCATTCTCAAGATTTTCTTCTTGTTCCTATTAATTCTCTAGGTCTTCATACGTCACCAGTGTTTATCATACTATTCTCAGGTACCATCTTATGAATGCCTTATTTTCAATTGATGAGGCATGTCCAAATTTTCAAAAGGTGTGTTTGCCCACTTTTGAGGAGCAATCAGTTGATTGTGGAGAGCTTATAGGTGTTATCCTACTAGAGATGTTCTCCATGACTTACTACACACACCGGAGTTGCTTCTAAGAAAGAGGTATATGTGAACTTATAGACTGATCTGCAAGAGGGGAGATCAACTCTTAGAAACAACTTATGTCTCGATCTTAGACAGGTTGGAGGAAAGCATGCTTGCATGGATCTAATAGAGATTTCCCCACAGATGGACTTGAGAGATGGGTTTTTTAATATGAGATATGTTGCCATCAATGTTGCATCAGCTAATGTGGTCTAGCTTGAAAAAGAGTTCATTGAAAATCAACATATTTTTACACCTTTTAGGTTATATTCTTTCGGGGTTTTTGCACCAAATGCTATGAAACTTCTCAAGTGGATCTAAAAAAATATTCATCGTAATGTAATGACCTTAAAAATTATGTGTGACAATGTTATGACCCTTAAATGTATAAATTAAATATTTTCAAGAATTATGTTTTCCATTTGGGAAGAGTTTGAGGCACAACATATTGTCAACCTAATGTATGTCTCGATCTAATTAATTACTTGTTTATAATTTGATAGCTTCTAAAACTAAATATCTACAGAAGGAGTAGCCTAGAGTATGATACAAGGAAAAAGAGATTTTGCCCCAGAACAGTAGTGGATCTTTGTCTATGTGTGTGTTTATGTGTGTGTAAATGCACATATGAGTCTAACCACATACTCTCTCTCTCAATATGGGTGTGTATTTGTGTATTTGAGCACAACCTGATATGATTATAAAGGTAAGAGAAATGGATATAACATGATTTTTTACCTACATGAAAAAGAGACTACATGTATCTAAATAATATTATACTTCCATGCTATACTCCAGAACAAGGAAACCTAAACAAGATCTAAATACGGTTTTCAACTTCAATCCAGTATGGTAGAGAGTTATATGTGGTGTAGGAGTGTCACTCGACATGTATGTCTATCTTCTCTGGAGAAAAAACTCCCAAGGGTGAGTTAGGTGGGGCATACAGCATTGATGGAAGATGACCACTTCTCATAGCCAACAAAACAAGTATGGGGAGGTCTTATTATGGGTGGTGCTCGGGTATAAGTAGATAAAGTTTTATTTTTATATAATTTTCAGACAAAACTTCTTGGCTAACCGTAAACTTGTAAGAGATGAAATTTTCAGTGAAACTCCTTAACTCTATTCAAAAGCAAAAAAAATCTGATCTACCATGTCCAACCCATAAATCCACAAGGCAAGAAAATAATATAAAAAGGTACTATTAGTCTAATTCTAAAAAATATTAAAGTATAATTAATAGATTTAAATGCAATCAATCCCAAAATGTTGTTGGCTAAATTGGACATTATTATAATCCCTTTGTTTCGATGATGACAAACATTTCATTCTTATGGATCTAACATGCTACTTGAGTGTTGCAGGAATTAGGTGGATGACAAGCAACTTGGAAGATCTATATGCTCAAGTTGCTTTAATTCATGATTGTAATCAAATGTAAAAACGTGTACAAGTATATAATATACAAGTACTTAGATATCATGTAAGTCAAGCGTTTAGATCTTCCCTAGTCAATCACAACACTTAGATACGTCATCCCCTACAATAGTGTCACAACTGCACATTCATACACATACTTAGTACTTAGTTTAAAACATTGAAACAAGGTTAATCTCGGTCGAAAAAATTCTCGACCGAGACACTCTCGGTCGACAAACTCTTCGACCGAGAAAGACCCAGGTAGCTGTTAGACATAGCAGACAAGGTAGTTTGGAGTTGGATTATAACATTATATACACTTTCTCCAGACAGTCCCTCGGTCGACAAGTCCTCGACCGAGAAGGACCCTCGGTCGACAATTCTTCGACCGAGATGAGTTTTGTCTGCACTTTTTAGAGTTAATTAACTAGCCATTGTTAAAGCAACTAATGGTTACCTAACGGCTAGTTAAGCACTAATAACCCCCTAGAAAGTGTCTAGAACGTCCTTAAGCATCCATAGGCCATTCCTATAAATAGGACAAGCCATAGGACACCCTAACATACACTTGTGCTACACTTGAGCATTCATACTAGCAATTGGCAATTCATTCTTGTGAGCAATTGAGCAATTTCTACATTGGTTATACATTTCCATTGCTCTAATTTCATGTCCTATAAGCTAGCATCTCCTACCCACTCCACTTACACTTCCATATACATTGGTTAGGAGATCAAAACACTTGATATAGGAAATCAAGCCTTGTGCTACAAATGGTTTTGTAATTTCTATTTTTCCTTCGTGTTCCTTTATATCTTTTGTACTCTCCTTGCTACTCTTAGGGTTGGAGGCTGCAGATTGGACATGGTTTGACTTCTCAGGTGGAGAAGGGTCTTCTCGGTGGAGAAGGTGGACTTTGGACTACTTTAAGAAGGCTGTCTCAACGGGAAGCTACTTCAAGAGGAAGGCTACTTCAAGGGGAGCTTGAGGTTATTTCAAGGAAGGTTGCTTCGAGGTTGGTGAGACTACTTCTAGGTGAAGGTTGTTTGAAGGGTTTGGTGAAAGTATTGTAATTTTATGTAACATCCTTGCGAGATAATAAAATTAAATACTTTCAAAATCCCGGTTGGGTAAGCAACCGGGTAGTGGGTTGACTACCTTAGTATTTTCTAAGGTTGGAACCACTCTAAATCCTTGTCCCCTTATCCAATATTTTTGTGGTTGCTTGATTTGAGTTAAATTATTATTAAAATCACCATAAAACCCTATTCACCCCCCTCTAGTGGTTTTTTAATTGGTATCAGAGCAGGGCTTCAAGGAACTCTAACAAAGTTTTGAAGAATGGGTGACGGGTTACTAAACAACCTCAACTTGGAAGGAACACTCGTGGCTAGGCCTCCAGCTTTTGATGGCTCTAACTACACCTATTGGAAGGGGAGGATGCAATTTTACTTCCAAGGAATCAGCTGGGATTTATGGAGAATGGTATCAACTCCATATGAACTTCCTCAAATGGAGTATGGAATTTGGGACGCTAATACGGTAAAGTCTGCCCAAATGAATGCAAAAGATGTAAGTATACTTTATTATTCAATTTCCGTTGGTGAGTTTAATATAATATCAAATTGTGAAACAACTTATGAAATATGGCATAGACTTTTTATAACATATGAAGGGACTGTTCAAGTTAAGAATTCTAAAATCAGAATGCTTAAATAGAAATTTCAACAATTTCGTATAGATCAAAATAAATCTATTAGTGAAATGTATGCAAAATTCTCTTCTATTGTAAATGGTTTAAATGCTTTAGGTAAAGTAATTAGCAAAGAAGATCAAGTTTCAAAAATTCTTAGGTCTCTTTTTCCCAAATACAAGCCTAAGGTGACTGCTATTGAAGAAGCAAATGATCTCACTCGGCTAAGGATGGAACAACTTATTGGAAACCTAGAAGCACATGAGGCAACTTTAGAAGAGGAAGAAAGACAAGAACGTGAACTTCAACAAGGGAGAAATAAAGACATTGCATTCAAAGCATCAACCAAGATCAATCATGACACAAGTGAAGATGATAGTGAAGAAGAAACTCTCATTGTAAATGGTAAGCAGTACAAAAGTTTTAAAACTAATAAAACTTCTAGTGTTTCTTCTTCCAAGTGCTTTGAATGTGGCAGAAAGGGACACGTGAAAGGTGATTGTCCAAAACTCATGAAAGGGAATAAATCATCTCACAAAAAGAAAGAAAGAGCATATAAAGTTGCATGGGATGATTCAAGTGATGATAGTGATGATGGAAAAGAAGAAGTAGAATGTCTTATTGCTACAACAAATGAAGAAGAAGAAGAGGTAAGTCTTTTTTATCTTCCAAAAGAAGATCTAATTGCTAGTCTTCAAGATACATATGAGAAATATATTGAGTGCAAGAAGAAATTTAAGAAATAAAATAAAGTAAATGATGAGTTAAATGCTAAACTTCTTGCTCTCACATCTGAAAATGAAGATCTCAAAAAGGCTATTGAAGATTATGATATTAAGATGAAATCTATAGAAGAAAATTGCACTCTTCTTTCCCTTGAAAAGTTAAACTTGCAAACTCAAGTAAATGATCTTAAAAAACAACCTGTTTTGTGTACACATCTAGATTATGATATTATTGTGAAAGAAAGAGATTCTTTGTTATCTAATCTAGATCAAGAAAAATTAGATATCAAGAAGAAAATGGATGAGATTATGAAGTTACAACACAAAGTGAGTAGCTTGAGTAACAATAATATTCTTGATAATATCTTAAATGATTCTCATCGTCAAATTGGAAGGAGAGGACTAGGTTATAAGACTAAGGGAAAATCTTATGAAAAACCTAGTTGGAGAAGGACACAAGTACTAAAGAATCAATCCATGTATGTACCCAAGAACAAATCAACTCGTAGAAAGAGAAATGAGGTTGACTCTATTAGTTGTCATTATTGCTTGTGTCTTGGACACTACTCTTTTTCATGTCCATACAAGAAAAGGAATGATGATCTAGCTTGGGTTCCTAAAACTTAGAGGTTTAAATTTGACCAGTTGAGATTTGACCCAAACTGATTCTTGATATACAAGTGTCATATCTCAACAAAATTGAGCTTTAAATTTCATATTCTTGTATTACTTGGAAACAATTACTGAAAATAGTTCTGAAACAATACAGAAACAATCTCAGTCGAGAAACTGTTCGATCGAGAACATTGTCGCTCGAGAAATAGTCAACCGAGAAGGTGACTGTTTTCACGTTTGCAACAAATCTGATAAAACCTGTACAAACAGCAGCATTCTCGATCGAGGAAAACATCGACTGAGATAAATTTGTTCGACAAACAATTTGACCGAATCAAGTTCTGCTAAATCTGTTTTCAATTAATCTAGTTTGTTATCAATTTGTCATTAATGATTGATTTAATATGCAAAATCAAGAATAAATCTTGGAGACCATCTTTGGAAAAAGACATATTGATCTTTTTGCATCATGATTTAAGGTATAACATTATATGAAATCCTTAAACATATTGCAAAAGTTTTATATGAAGACTGATTTTTGAACAAACCTTATTCATTGATTGAAAAAGTTTATTAAGCCTGTTCATTTACATGGTTTGTTTTAAAATTGAAAATCCATGAATCATGAATGAGATTATTTTGGTTTACATGGTTTAAAACTGAAAATTATGCACCATGTAGGTATAATCAAGGAAATTATTGTTTTATCATAGTCCACATGGTTTATCCTAAGTATTTCTTGGTATATCTATGTAGGAACTATGTTTATTAAAATTTAAATGGTAATAATCATTATATGAAATTGCATGCTTCTATCTTGATCATTGTATTGTGGATATGTTGTTATTGTTCTATCATAATCATTATGTTTCATTGGTTTGTCTAAAATGATCTTTGATCCATATATACAAACCATAAATGGATATTGTTTTTTATCATTATGATTCAGCTCATATGGAGATACCATTTTGCATAAATAGTAAAACATCATGGCACAAATGCATTTTAAATTAAAAATCTGTAGAAATTATACTTCACTTATAAGTGTTCAAATTGGAAATCTGCAGAAATTGCCTCTTGGTTGAAATCAAGTTTGATCAAGGGGCGATATGGTCGAAGTCAAGGTCGACCTAAAATAAGCTTGACAAAATGCTTATTTGTACATCATTTTACTGCACTTAACCTTAGTATCTTGATTCAAAATATGTTTATTTTAGTGCATAACTCTCATAAAATGTCAACTTATTATGATCGAATATTGATTTGTGACCTTAGAATCTTTAAATTATCTTAATTACAATATTAAGGGGGGGCTCATAACAACAATCTTGACTATAAGATTAAGAAGGAGCTTACAAAATTTTGAGAACGGCATAAAGAAAAGATGAAACATGTTATGACATTAGTATTTTTAATCTTGGTTATGAAAATAAAGGAATATAAATGTCATAAATGTGATATATCTTGTTCTTAATGGAATTCTCTACACAAATCAGGGCTTAACATCATGTGCATTTGGTTAGAGATACTTTTTTTGTATCCATCATGAGCTTAAGGGAATCTCCTTTCATTTTCAGGGCTTAACATCCCTTGCAAAATGGATGAGAAATCAATATGTATCCATCATGAGCTTAAGGGGATCTCATATCATTTTTTGGGCTTAACATCCCGTGTAAAATGGATGAGAAATCAAAATACATATGCCATAGATCTAAAAGGATCTCATATCATTTCAAGGCTTAACATCCTTTGCAAATGATTGAGTAACAAATTGTGGCTAAATTCGACAAGAAATGGTTTACATTTATATTACTTCCTATTTTTAAGACTATATATCTTAGTTAGGGGGAGCATAGCATAAAATTAAAGGGGAGAAATAAAAGTCATACAAAACGATTTTTCTAGATATCTTTTTGAAATGACAAAGGGGGAGAAATAATATAAAACGAAAAACATAAAGTAAAATGAGTTTCATAAAACTCGGGCCAGTACACACTTGCAAAACAAGAGAATGGCTACTGTTACAACCCCAAATTTTGGGTTTCTTTGGTGAGAAATGTAATCTCTCATATTATAGATATTTGGACAAATAATGATATAATTTGTTGGGTATAAATGGATTTCGTTTAAAATAGCCTTGTTGTTTGATTTGTGGGCTTTATTGGATATTGGGCCCAATAACAAGGAAATTCAATTAATTAATGAATAATTGAGTTGTTGAGAAAAGAGAGATGAGGTAGAAACCCCTAGAAGGCAAAGGAACGTAATCCAAGAATGAATTTCGTGCCTCTTGGGTTCCTTGGGTTTCAAGGAGTCCAAAGTTGCAAAGATAAAGCAACAAGAAAAGAAAAGACCAATAAAGTATTTCCTTGTTAATAAAGAAATTAAAAACATCGGTGAAATGTGAAAAATAAGTGAAAAGAGGTATAATTGAGTAATCCTTGGTGGAATTTCGTATCCCAAGGATTCCTAATGTGAAAAGAAATACCAATGAGGAAAATAAAAGATAAATAAAGAGAAATCTTCAAAAAGGGATATTTTAATGAGAAATAAACAAGATAATGTGAAATAATGCATATTGATGCATGTAGAAGATAATGAGTATTCCTTAAAAAGGAATTTCAAATTATTTGAGTTTCTTGGGATCCAAGGAGTCCCAATGAAGAAAGAGAAAAGAAAAAATACCAAAATTGCAAAATAAGAGAATAATGTAATGCATTATTAATGAATTTTGGTGGCATTGCTAAAAAGAAAGTATTTTCTACTTAAGGAAATATATTTTTGTGGCCAATATATTAAAAGGTATGAATAAAGATAATAATGAGAAGGAATTTTCGTATTCCTAAATACCCAAGTAATAAAGGATATCAAAGAGGTAAATAGGAGAGAGAACCTTACTTCTCCATGAAGGAATTGGATTCCTATAAGAAAATAACTTTGTTTCTTCATGGGAAAGAGTCTTAGGGTGTGAAAAACCACCCCTATATAAAGGGTTGATCTCTGACCCGAGTTGGAGTAAGATCTCACGTATTCCACCCTCTCCTCTCCATCTTCTTTTTCATAAGAAAGAAAACCCTAATCAAGAAGAGAATGTCTATCCCTTGGAGCAACGGGACTGTGGAGGAGTTGTGATGGAAGTTTTCCGCTCCCAAGTCATCAAGGGGTGCTTGGGTGATCGATCTCTCACCCTAGCTGCATGTGGCAACAGCAGCACGGCTGTAATGGCAGCTGCGAGTTCTAGGTTCACCCAACCCAATCTCGGTCGCCTCGACCCTAGCTGGGGACATCTACAGACTCGGAAGGGGGCGGCGGAGGTAGGGGAGCCATCCCCTGAGGCCGACGAGGTCCAGAGAGGGGCGGTGCAGCCGCACCTGCTCCCTGTTGCTGCAGCCTGCGCTAGGGCGCGCGAGGGATGTAGAAGATGGGCCGTTAGACGGTTATGCCCCCCGGGCATGGAAGAACCAGAAACTTAGCCAATGGCATATTGGTAATTCGGTTATGATTTCAACCAGTGAGCTCTTTGCATGGGAAAAGGCGACGTGGCGGCTCCTGATTCACCAAAGTAAGTAGATTTTGTAAAAATCATATCTCATTAACCGTAGCTCGGATGGATGCGTATAAAATATGAAAATTTCTCAGAAAAATGAGGGGAATCTAATAAAAATAAAATTGAAGCTTGATTCTATTTGCAATTCAAAAAGTATATAAAGATGCTATCTTTAATAGTTTAATCAATGAAAAACCCCAACCTTTGATGATTAATGAGTTAGAAAGGGTTAAATGAGTATATAAAGTTGATATTAGCATGTTAATGATAAAAAGGATCATTAAGATCGAAAAAGATGAACTTTGCATGTAATTAGTTTAATTTTGAGTTTAATGTGCACGAATAATACTTTAATGGGCCTTGAGACGCTAGTGTTGGTAAATTCAACTCTTAATAGCTTTAATTATTCAAAGTGGTGAAGAAAGATAAGAAATAATGATTCTAAGCTATTTCGAGCATTAAAGTTCCTAATTTATGGATAAATGCCTTGAATGTAGTAATTAGTGTTTTATCATGAATCAATGTAGAATTAATGGTAAATCAAGTTCATATGCAAATTAGACTATAATGAAATTTGAATTGATGATAAATGAGTATAATGATCTTGTCATGGATTAAAAGGATAAAAATAGTAGCTTTAATGTAAAAGAGGCTTAATGAACTTAATTAATGATTAATTATGCCTTTAATATGAAATTGAGGATTAGATGTGGAAATAATTAGGGTTGGTGATCAATTGCATTAAATTAGGGTTTAAAATAGTAAAAGATGAAGGGAAACCCTAATTGTAATAGAAACCCTAAAAGTGAATTAGAAACCCAAGGAAGCGAGCTAGGTTTAATGGATCTTGATGACATGAATAATAAAAAGGGAATTACGTGATTATTTTAGGATCTTGTTGAAAATGCTTGCTTGCTTGGATTCTTATTTGCGTGGATATTTCTGTTCAAATCGTCAGATCAGGTATGTGGTTAATTATGAATAGTTGCCTTAGTTTCTCGAGGATTTTCCGAATTGTTAGTCACATTGAATGCAAATTATCAGTTGGATGTACTTTCAAGCTATAAAGTCACTATGATTATCACATTAATAATAGAAGTATGTATTCTCACACCTACATGCCACCCTGATGGATGATGCTAAAGGTCAGGCCCAGATGGGTAGACCAATGGACACCTTGAGTGGTGACCCCAGGCACCAAGCTCGGGAATGAGAAGGTGGCCTATGATATTGCATGACTAGAGGGCACCATGAGTGGTGAGCCCAGGCACCAAGCTCGGAATTGAGAAGGTGGCCTTAATTCATTAGCAAAGGAAACCCTAAGGTGGTTATGCCAGGGTTAGGGAAAAAGCGGTGGAGAATGTCATACTGGAACATGTAAATTGGTTGGTTAATTAACTTGATTGTGATAATTAGATTGTTATCCATATGTGCAAACTTTTGGTTGTCCCCACATTCCAGTATATTTTGATATATTGAATGATGTTTTGTTTTTCGACGTTTTAGGAACAACAATTGAAAGAACAAACAATAAAGTGACACATTGTGGAAATCAGAAATAAAATGCTAGGAGGATTAGATTGAATAATTCAAGCTCTGGATAGATAGATTCCCAAGGTTTTCAAAGGTAAGTAAAGTTTTAATTTTATACCAAATTCCAGTTAGTTAGTAGAATTTCATAATTATTATTGATTATTTGTCGAACCTTTGATCATGTTAATTGAATAACGGCTCTAACCTTCGGGTCTCCCTTAATTGGGGGTTATCGGGAGGTGGGGTCATTACAATTGGTATCAGAGCGTAGGTTCCTCACTTAATCCTTAATAATTATTAAATTTTACAAATTTTGTAGAACCCAAGGGAGTTATTAGAGGATTATCTGAAAGATAGAGGTGTCTAGAAAAGGATCACGATCGAAGGCTGGCAATATTTTCCTCCGCACCGCTAGTCAGAATACGAGGACTCCCGGATCCATGTGACAGCCTGGCCAAAGGCTTAGGGTATGGTTCGAAATAAGATACCTTTAGGACTCTCTCATCTTGTTCATCCCTTCTCGACTCAAGTTCTGTTAAGGACCTTAAGGATTAGGGTTTCCTCTCTTCTCCTCGCCCTCTTGAGGTATGGGTAAGGTTTATAAGGATTAAGGGATCCTCCATCAAATTCATGAAAAGCATGTAAATAAGATGTCATGGACATAAGCTTAATAGATTAAGCACAAACTAAAGAATAGATATGTGCTTAGGTCGTATGACATAAGTTGTCATTTCCCTCAGGAGAGACCTGAGGCTAGACCTTCTTGTCAGGAGGATGAGTAGAGAAAGTGAGTCTTGGAGGTAGAGATCTCCGTTAAAGTATAGACCTAGCACATCTTTTGAGGATGATGTTAACCCTAACCCTAAGTGAAGGTTAGAGAAAGAGATGACATGATGAGTTAGATATCATGGTTGACCAGGTGTTTGGATAAACATGCCTTGGATGCCATACAAGCCATGTGATGTTGGATAACCTAGTACCTCTGGTGACCCAACCCTAGAGAGGGTCATGCATGTTAGAGCAAAGGATAGATCCTTCATGGATGAGGTTAGAGAGGAACCTACAGAAACCCTATGGCTTATGCAAGTAGGGGATAGCATGTACCTATAGTACATCAGTGGTACGATAGTAGGTTGAAACCCTAGCCAAAAAGGGCATGATGGATGGTTTATGAGATAAGCATATGGATAATCTAGAACCAAACATGAGTTGAGCATAGGATTCACCCACATAGGGGTATGCTTGTGAGCATGAGCCTTCATGGAGAGAGGACCTCTAGTAGTAGGGTTGGATGTGGATTTAGCTCTAGAGAGAGAAAGCAAGAACCCAACAAGGAGGTTGGAAGCCTAAAACCCTGAGATAGGAGGAACATTGGGGAGTAGAGGATTATGCGACCGAAGTGGATGATAGTGGTTGCCTTATGCTTGATCCCTGGAGGCTAATGATATCGTAGTGTCCTTTAGAGGAACCGAACCATGGAGAGAGGATGATGCTTTTGGTACCTATGGTATATAAGTAACTACCTGCTGGACGAGATAAAGAGTGCCTTAGACCCTGAGGAGGTTTAAGTAACCTATTGTGAGCTTTTATACCTAGTTGGTTGTCCTGGAAGAGGACTCGACCCTGATGTGTTGCTCGAGTAGAAGGATGACAGGGAGTACATGACATACCTTGGACATGCTTGATTCGTGGTTAAGAGTTTGAACATGCAGTTGGACACCCAAAGGTGAACCTAGGGTTCCTAGGCCTAAGAGGGGAAGCAGTGTATCTGGCGCTCATGATGAGATTTGAGTCTCTATAGTTTCGTGCATGGTACTCCTCATGTGTAGAGGTAAAGGAAATCCCTTAAGTTAAGGGTATGTTTATTGAACCCCTCACAGCTAAGTTGGTCTAATGTTGAGGATGAGAACAAGTGTGACCTAGCGTGGTTTAGTAGGAACGCTTGTTCCTTAGCAGTTGTTGGATTAAGCATGCTCATGTGGATGTATACCCTAAACATAAGGATGTTTGTGACTGTTGTTATCAAGGTATAGTTTCCTCCCATCCTGGGAGAGGGACCCTTTTGTAGGATGTATACTAGTTTTATTGAGGTTTCAGAGGATCTTGAGAAGCTAAGTGAAGAGTACATGGCATGAGAATGAATCTGTAGACCCATAGATAACCATCTCTAAGTGCATGTGGATGTGTTACCATGGAGGTAACCGGTATGGGGCCTGACTAAGGTAGGCAGGTTGCCATGACCCCTATGAAGGGATGAAAGTCAGTCATGAATGCAGAGAGAGATGATGAAGGATTGGGTAAGGTTCTAAGTTGAACATGTACTATGTTATAATCCTAAGTCTATCCAAGGGTCAGGTAGGGATAAGACCGATGGAATAAGGAGTTGCCTAATTCCCTAGTTGCACATGACCATAGGGTCGGGAGGTAACAGCTATCATTGTCTGAGGGCCATGGGTTAGGAGATTGATCACCTTCATGAACTCATGGGACCCAAAGGGCAGATGAGTAGGGAACTCTCTGGATGCATGAGGGAAGAGGGATCAACCCAAAAGTGCCGGCACCCTATAGACCCAGAGGAGATGACCAAGGATTGTGTGTAAACCCAAGTAGGTTCGAGACCAGTTTTCCATGGAAGTAATTTTTGATATCATGATGTTTGTGATATGGAGACATGAGTTGCACATTTCAACTTAGATTTAAAGGTGTACTGGCAAGGTGGGATGTACCATCTCTTCTCCTGGAATGGGAAGAACTCTATATTTGGACGGCCTCCAAATGCTTATTTCTTCTTGTTATGGGAGTGAGAGATAGGACAGTACACATGCCTTACACCAAGGATAAATATGATGTAAGTTGGAACATTGCTACAAGGTATGAGATGATAACATACCTTTGTGGAAGGAATAATACATGGATGCTTTACAAACACTAAGAGAAATAAGGTAGTCATCTTATAAGGATGTATTTTTTTAGCATGAGCTATGTGGAATTTGCAAGTGATACAAGGTTGAGTTTGATCACCATTAGGATGAGCTTAGAGTTTCTTGATGAAGACAAACTTAGAGTTTGAGATGGGATGATAAGTAGAATGCTTGGAGGTGTATGTCTTCGACATTACCTAACACCTAAAGATAAGAAGTGGTAATGAATGCTCTGGGTGAGATATAGCTTCCTAGTTTGCTGGAAGCTAGAAGAAGTTGAGGTTGTTCGACTAACCCTATGTTTGGAAAGAGGATGTGTTTTGGCTAACACACAGATGTAACAAGATATGCTGAGCAAGTTAATGGTTGTTTGGTTAGCCAGTTTAGTCCTTGATGTAGTAAAAGGATGGTGATAGAACCTCAGATACACTTCTTTGGATAGGAAGGTAATAAGACCCTTTTGAGAGTGGTTTAGGGTTTCTGAGGTATCAAGCTTGAGGAATCATAACAATACAAGAGATTATGATATACAATGATACTACAAAGATAGTCAATGATAGTAGCACTTTGGATGCTTAATATGAAGATGCATGTAGCTTGTGGCCATGCATGATATAGGTGAAAGACGAACACCAATAACCCAGTGCTTTGACATAGAGGATAAAGAGTCCTCGAGAGGGAACGGGAGTTCACCACTATGGATGTTGTGGTAAGTCTCCCCTGAAAAAGAAAGATCAAGATGTAATATGGGTTATGGTAGATCGCCTTACCTAGATGACATGATTAAGAAAGGAGTACTGTCAAGGGACAGATTCAGTTGAACTACTTAAGAGAGGAAGATGGCTCAACCACATCATGATGCGAGTTCAAAAGTTCTTGGGTATGACAAAGGTTCCATAAGGTGGAAGTAGGTACATGAAGAACTCAGTGTCAGTATCGCCTCTCACCCCTAACTAATGGTTAATATGATCCAGACAAGAGGGTCTGATGAGAGCAAGTGTGCTTGTTCAGGGTGATACAAAGAGACAGTTATTAAGATGTGATGTTAACCACCATAGCCTTTATCGGGATGCAAGAAGTCTTATAGATAGGTTGTGTCGGTCACCACTTCATTAAGATGATGTTGGTGAAGGAGGCCTCACGAAGGTCAGAAAAGAACTATAGTGTGTGTAGATGAAGTCGCTTTGATCATGCCATGGCTGAGAGAGAGCCCAGTGGTGACATGAGTCACGAGCTGATGCAAAGCAGATTGACATGCAATTCACTGTGGGAGAATATGTGATGTAAAAATCCAACCCCTCTAAGATATAGCTGAGAAAGCTGAGTCCCCGATATATGGGTCCATTTGAGATGGATTGGTGGAGATGGTTGTGTTTAACCTTACCCCTCAGGATAAAATGATGTGTTGCATGAGTCTGATATAGAGCACTATGTGAGGTACCCAAGCCAGGTGTTGTACCCTGAACCTATTCAGCTTTTGAAAGGATGAAAAGTCCTGAGTCACCTATGAGGGTATGATATACCAAGGTAAGAAAGAACTCAGATGGAAGAAAATGAGATAATGAAGGTTCTTGGGAAACACCATGGAAAGGTTGAAGCCACATGGGAGCCCTGATGGACATAAGAAGACTTATCCTATTTGTTTGCTTGCTTGATGGAATTTTGAGGGCAAAATTCTCATAAGAGGGGAAGGATGTTACAACCCCAAATTTTGGGTTTCTTTGGTGAGAAATGTAATTTCTCATATTAAAGATATTTGGACAAATAATGATATAATTTTTTGGGAATAAATGGATTTCGTTTAAAATAGCCTTGTTGTTTGATTTGTGGGCTTTATTGGCTATTGGGCCCAATAACAAGGAAATTCAATTAATTAATGAATAATTGAGTTGTTAAGAAAAGAGAGATGAGGTAGAAACCCCTAGAAGGCAAAGGAACGTAATCCAAGAATGAATTTCATGCCTCTTGTGTTCCTTGGGTTCTAAGGAGTCCAAAGTTGCAAAGATAAAGCAACAAGAAAAGAAAATACCAATAAAGTATTTCCTTGTTAATAAAGAAATTAAAAACATCGGTGAAATGTGGAAAATAAGTGAAAAGAGGTATAATTGAGTAATCCTTGGTGGAATTTCGTATCCTAAGGATTCCTAATGTTAAAAGAAATACCAATCAGGAAAATAAAATAGAAATAAAGAGAAATCTTCAAAAAGGGATATTTTAATGAGAAATAAACAAGATAATGTGAAATAATGCATATTGATGCATGTAGAAGGATAATGAGTATTCCTTAAAAAGGAATTTCGAATTATTTGAGTTACTTGGGATCCAAGGAGTCCCAATGAAGAAAGAGGAAAGAGAAAATACCAAAATTGCAAAATAAGAGAATAATGTAATGCATTATTAATGAGTTTTGGTGGCATTGCTAAAAAGAAAGTATTTTCTACTTAAGGAAATATATTTTTGTGGCCAATATATTAAAAGGTATGAATAAAGATAATAATTAGAAGGAATTTTCGTTTTCCTAAATACCCAAGTAATAAATGATATCAAAGAGGTAAGAAGGAGAGAGAATCTTGCTTCTCCATGAAGGAATTGGATTCCTATTAGAAAAGAACTTTGTTTCTTCATGGGCAAGAGTCTTAGGGTGTGAAAAACCACCCCTATATAAAGGGTTGATCTTTGACCCGAGTTGGAGTAACATCTCACATATTCCACCCTCTCCTCTCTGTCTTCTTTTTCATAAGAAAGAAAACCCTAATCAAGAAGAAAATGTCTATCCCTTGGAGCAACGGGTATGTGGAGGAATTGCGATGGAAGTTTTCCGCTCCCAAGTCATCGAGGGGTGCTTGGGCGATCGATCTCTCACCCTAGCTGCATGCGGCAACAACAACACGGCTGTAATGGCAGCTGTGAGTTGCAGGTTCACCCAACCCAATCTCGGCCGCCTCGACCCTAGCTGGGGACATTTGCAGACTCAGAAGGGGGCGATGGAGGTAGGGGAGCCATCCCCAGAGGTCGACGAGGTCCGGAGAGGGGCGGCGCAGCCGCACCTGCTCCCTGTTGTTGCGGCCTGTGCTAGGGCGCGCGAGGGAGGTAGAAGACGAGTCGTTGGACGGTTATGCCCCCCAGCCATGGAAGAGTCAGAAACTTAGCCAAGGGCATATTGGTAATTCGGTTATGATTTCAACCAGCGAGCTCTTTGCATGGGAAAAGGCGACGTGGCGGCTCCTGATTGGCCAAAGTAAGTAGATTTTGTAAAAATCATATCTCATTAACCGTAGCTCGGATGGATGCATATAAAATATGAAAATTGCTCAGAAAAATGAGGGGAATCTAATAAAAATAAAATTGAAGCTTGGTTTTGTTTGAAATTTAAAAAGTATATAAAGATGCTATCTTTAATAGTTTAATCAATGAAAAACCCTAACCTTTGATGATTAATGAGTTAGAAAGGGTTAAATGAGTATATAAAGTTGATATTAGCCTGTTAATTATAAAAAGGATCCTTAAGATCGAAAAAGATGAACTTTGCATGTAATGAGTTTAATTTTGAGTTTAATGTGCATGAATAATACTTTAATGGGCCTTGAAGCCCTAATGTTGGTAAATTCGACTCTTAATAGCTTTAATTATTCAAAGTAGTGAAGTAAGATAAGATATAATGATTCTAAGCTATTTCGAGCATTAAAGTTCCTAATTTGTGGATAAATGCCTTGAATGTAGTAATTAGGATTTTCTCATGAATCAAGGTAGAATTAATGGTAAATCAAGTTCATATGTGAATTAGACTATAATGAACTTGGAATTGATGATAAATGAGTATAATGATCTTGTCATGGATTAAAAGGATAAAAATAGTAGCTTTAATGTAAAAGAGGCTTAATGAACTTAATTAATGATTAATTATGCCTTTAATCTAAAATTGAGGATTAGATGTGGAAATAATTAGGGTTGGTGATCAATTGCATTAAATTAGGGTTTAAAATAGTAAAAGATGAAGGGAAACCCTAATTGCAATAGAAACCCTAAAAGTGAATTAGAAACCCTAGGAAGCGAGCTAGGTTTAATGGATCTTGATGACATGAAAAATAAAAAGGGAATTATATGTTTATTTCAGGATCTTGTTGAAAATGCTTGCTTGCTTGGATTCTTATTTACGTGGATATTTCTGTTCAAAACGTCAGATCAGGTATGTGGTTAATTATGAATAACTGCCTTAGTTTCTCGAGGATTTTCCGAATGGTTAATCGCATTGAATGCAAATTATCAGTTGGATGTTCATACTTGCAAGCTATAAAGTCACTATAATTATCACATTAATAATAGAAGTATGTATTCTCACACCTACATGCCACCCTGATGGATGATGCCAAAGGTCAGGCCCAGATGGGTAGACCAATGGACACCTTGAGTGGTGACCCCAGGCACCAAGCTCGGAAATGAGAAGGTGGCCTATGATATTGCATGATTAGAGGGCACCATGAGTGGTGACCCCAGGCACCAAGCTCGGGATTGAGAAGGTGGCCTTAAGTCATTAGCAAAGGAAACCCTAAGGTGGGTATGCCAGGGTTAGGGCAAAAGTGGTGGAGAATGTCATACTGGAAAATGTAAATTGGCTGGTTAATTAACTTGATTGTGATAATTTGATTGTTATCCATATGTGAAAACTTTTGGTTATCTCCACATACCAGTATATTTCGATATACTGACTGGTATTTTGTTTGTCGGCGTTTTAGGAACAACGATTGAAAGAACAAATAGTAAAGTGACACATTGTGGAAATTAGAAATAAAGTGCAAGGAGGATTAGATAGAATAATTCAAGCTCTGGATAGATAGATTCGCAAGGTTTTCAAAGGTAAGTAAAGTTTTAATTTTATACCAAATTCCAGTTAGTTAGTAGAATTTCATAATTATTATTGATTATTTGTCGAAACTTTGATCCTGTTAATTGAATAACGACTCTGACCTTCGGGTCTCCCTTAATTGGGGGTTATCGGGAGGCGGGGTTGTTACAGCTATAAAAGGTAAACTTCAGGTATGAAACTCATATGATTTATATTTCTATTTTTATATTTAGGAAATGTTTATCATCTTCAAAAAGGGGGAGATTGTTGGCTAAATTGGACATTATTATAATCCCTTTGTTTCGATGATGACAAACATTTCATTCTTATGGATCTAACGTGCTACTTGAGTGTTGCAGGAATTAGGTGGATGACAAACAACTTGGAAGATCTATATGCTCAAATTGCTTTAATTCATGATTGTAATCAAATGTAAAAACTTGTACAAGTATATAATGTACAAGTACTTAGATATCATGTAAATCAAGCATTTAAATCATCCCTAGTCAATCACAACACTTAGATAGGTCATCTCCTACAATAGTGTCACAACTGCACATTCATACACACACTTAGTACTTAGTTTAAAATATTGAAATATGGTTAATCTCGGTCGACAAAATTCTCGACTGAGACACTCTCGGTCGACAAACTCTTCGACCGAGAAAGACCCAGGTAGCCGTTAGACACAACAGATAAGGTAGTTGGGAGTTGGATTAGAACGTTATATACACTTACTCCAGACAGTCCCTCGGTCGACAAGTCCTCGACCGAGAAGGACTCTCGATCGACAATTCTTCGACTGAGATGAGTTATGTCTGCACTTTTTAGAGTTAATTAACTAGCCGTTGTTAAAGCAACTAATGGTTACCTAACGGCTAGTTAAGCACTAAGAACCTCCTAGAAAGTGTCTAGAACATCCTTAAGCATCCATAGGCCATTCTATAAATAAGACAAGCCATAGGACACCCTAACATACAGTTGTGCTACACTTGAGCATTCATACTAGCAATTGACAATTCATTCTTGTGAGCAATTGAGAAATTTCTACATTGGCTATACATTTCCATTGCTCTAATTTTGTATCCTATAGGATAGCATCTCCAACCCACTGCACCTACACTTCCATATACATTGGTTAGGACATCAAAATGCTTGATATAGAAAATCAAGCCTTGTTCTACAAGTGGTATTGTAATTTCTATTTTTCCTTCTTGTTCCTTTATATCTTTTGTACTGTCCTTGCTACTCCTAGGGTTGGAGGCTACGGATTGGACTGGGTTTGACTTCTCAGGTGGAGAAGGGTCTTCTCGGTGGAGAAGGTGGACTTAGGACTACTTCAAGAAGGCTGTCTCAATGGGAAGCTAATTCAAAAGGAAGGCTACTTCAAGGGGAGCTTAAGGTTACTTCAAGGAAGGCTGCTTCGAGGTTGGTGAGACTACTTCTAGGTGAAGGTTGTTCGAAGGGTTTGGTGAAAGTATTGTAATTTTATGTAACATCCTTGTGAGGTAATAAAATTAAATACTTTCAAAATCCCGGTTGGGTAAGCAACCGGGTAGTAGGTTGACTGCCTTAGTATTTGCTAAGGTTGGAACCACTCTAAATCCTTGTCCCCTTGTCCAATATTTTTGTGGTTGCTTGATTTGAGTTAAATTATTATTAAAATTTCCATAAAACCCTATTCACCCCCCTCTAGTGGTTTTTCAAATGTGACTAAACCACATATACAAAATAGATATACTTTATACAAGAGCTTTAGATAGAAATTTATAAAAAAAATGTTAGACAAAAAATCACATAAGTTTTATATGTATTTCTATAATGAAAATAACTAACCTAAAACTAATACAAAACCAATACAAAAGATTGTGAAATGATCACAAATAAATATAATGGTGGATGTGTTCGTTATTTAATAGCAATTTCTTAAGTTAATTGAGCACTTATAATGTTATTTGAATATATAATTGTAAATTTCTGCTGGATCGTGCTAATATGGTCTAAAATTCAAATCCGGATCCTACTCTAAAACAACTTTGAATTCGGATTTTAATCGAATTCAAATCTGATCGAGAAAGTTGTAGGCCTTAACTCATTTAAACAATTAGGCTTCAAATCATGTGTACCGAGTTGAGTTTTATTTTACCAGCCCTAGGTAAGAAATGTGCACGTCCTACCAACGTGTTCAAGACGATGAAAGAAACTAAGGGCTTTGGTAGGGCGTGATTTATTTTCATGAAGTTCAAATGTGATTTCTGGTCTTTTAAATTTTTTTTGGTAGTGTGTATTGAGGTGTGGTTAGTTGATTTTTAACTTCATCCGAGTACACAGTTAGCTATCAATTCCTGGAATCAGTAATGCCACTGTTTATCATGCGGTCAGGTGTAAAATGCTACATACAACTAGTTATTTACAGGAAAATGCCACCATCTCATTGACTCCGTTTTCTTTTCTTGCCGGCAATAGGCATCGTGCTATATTTCGGCTATCCCACATTTGTCAATTGAAAAATTATTGCACACCTTCTCCATCAACATCCATACCTCACCATCGCGAATACGCAAAACAGCTACTATTTGCATCTTTTAGCATTGTGCGACACGTTCTTTTAGGTAAAAAATCTGCCAGTGCTCTGCACTACAATAAAGCAATGCATGCTACTGCTGCAATAAAACAACCCGCCACCCAACTACCCACTGTCCAACTACTCGTTTTGTAACAAGACAATGATTTTGAAATTCGAATTTTTTTCGGACTCCCTCATTTTTTTCAACTGGTCATAATGCCTGACTCGATCACACATTTGTATACATGCATTTCACGACTAAGTCCGGAATCAATACTTAAATATATTCAATACAGTATCAAAAGTCATTAGCAAATATACTAGATATAAACTAATACAGTGCGTACAGTCAGATGTTCATTTGATTTGTGAAATGAAATACAAATTTGATTAAAGTCATTATTAGCATCTCTATATGCTTATTTTTTTATAGTGTAAAAAAAGATCAGTACTTAAATGTATCCAATACAATGCTTAAATGCATCCAACACAGTGCTAAGAATATAATATTTTGTCGCTAAGTCAAGAATATGTACTTTAATGTATCCAACACAGTACTAAGAACATAACAACAACATATTAAAAAATATATAGTACAGTGTGACACGGTCATCAAGGAAAGAATTTTACTACTACAGCTGCATGATTACATGTATACAACTACTGTAACAAAGACAATAATGTTGGTTAACCACCCACCATCTAACTACTTGCATTGCGAAGTCTAAAAATTGTACAATAATCTATTCAAGATGTACCAAAAGTTATCAACAACTTGACTCATAATAGACTAGCACAATGTGTTCTGTTATTAAAAAAATATGACATTCACCACTTGCATTTATCTTCTTTCCACATACAAAATAACTCATTTTTAATTTTTTTCTCATTTCCCTCCATTTAAGTGACATAGTATTTTATCCGTCTATAGTAATATTTTTGTCCATTTTAATACGAAGTCTAAAAATTGTACTTTAATTTATTCAAAACAATACCAAAAGTTATCAGCAACTAGACTCATAATAAACTAGCATAGTGTGTGCTATAATTAAAAAATCATGACATTCAATATGTTGATATTATTATTTCATTTAGTACTTATAAATATTTTAATATAAGATAAATAATCACATTAATTAAAACTTATAACCCACATTTTTCACATTATTCTGTAAATTCAAATATAATACTTAGATCTATTTAAGACAATATCAAAAGTTATCAACGACTGGACTCCGAATAAACTAACATAGTGTATTATATTTTTTAAATGTTATGACATTAATTATATTGACATAATTATTTATTTATTATGTATAAAATATTTTTATGTGTGTTATGTGACTGCATTGATAAAAATGTATGGATCATGTCTCTTCATATTTTGTTGTTAACTCAGATACAATACTAATTAATGTTCATTGTAATACCCAAACACATCTTAAATGAGACTAAAGATAAATCAGAGTAGTGCTTGCAATCTAGAAAATTTCCTGATCAAAGAAATATAATACAAGACACAATACTCATTTATTATTTTTTCAAAACTTTTACGTTATGTATGCATAACTCTGCATAGCATACAACATATAAATAATCACACTTTTTATTTGGAATAAAATCAAAATTCATTTATAAATGTACATTCAACAAATGTCTACCGTTTGTCCATTACTATATCCATTCTAGGTGGCTTAACTAAAATACAAAAATGACAGCATCATCGAGTGATCCAAACGGCATGTGTCACAGGCACAATGGCGACAGTAGTGACACGACAACGGAGATGGTGGCGCAGGGCACATCGGTGACATGGGAATGGCAACAACTTCATGTTGATCATCAATGGAGGAGTAGACAAGGCGGTGGATGTGTTTTTGTCATGGTGAAGGTCGACAATGGAGGAGGTGGTGTGGCAACGCGACGTTGCGCCAGCGCTTGGCGCAACGGTGACCCGATCACGGCGGTGTCTGGGCTTGTCGGAGGGTCGGACATAACAACACTTGGTACCAACGACATCCGTGGAGACGAAGAGGTAGCCAGGATGCGAGGTAATGGGATGGACGTGATGGCATCCTGCTCACAATGAGCGATGGCGGGTTGGACGCTTTGATGTCTTGTTCATGATGGTGGGCCGGCGGAGAAGGCAACATGGTCGGGCGGGAGCGAGAGAGAGTTGGCAGGATGGACGTGATGGCATCCCTCTCACAATGCGTGACGGCAGGCTGGACGCTTTGACGTCCCGTATGGTGGATTTTATAGCCTCAACTTCAACGTGTCTGTTCAACTTCAGATATGGTTGAATTGTAAAATTCGCACAATGCAGACAGAGCATCGGGAATACGTGAAAATCAAAAGTTGCATGCATACATAATACCTATTGTGGGTTTCCGGGGCTGGGATCTATATGACGGTGTAAGTAGTGTGCTCTATATCACTACTCATGTCAATTTAACATGCCAGATCCTTCCCGCCTCTCTTGTAACAACTCTTGATACTTTCTCTCTCTCTCTATTTATCTCCTTGGTGACGTGACTCTCTGTTTTACTCAATCTGTTTTCCACTGCCAGTCATGGACTTTCATTCCGGTAACCAAACAAATTCGCATAAAAGTATTGAAATTTAGCTACACCCTACCAAATGAAGTGGAAGCCATTCTAGCTATATGATTTAATTTGGTTTATTTTCCAAATCATCAAAAGTCATCAGACACCATACCAAACGGGCCCTAAACTAAAAGACTACGTGGAAATGAACAGCAAAACTGTTGTTGTTTTTAGAACCTGTTTGGTACGATGCAGTACCATTTCCTTACAATTGTTTATCAAGCTTTCATCGCGATAAATTGTTTAGTACGGTGATGTTCGGTGGAATTTAAGGAATTGCAGTTCTCATCTGGGCCGCTAAATCATTGAGAAGTTAGGAATATGTACCACGCCCATTCAGGAAGCAGTCAGTTGTAGTTGGCAAGCGGAATTTGTTTGGACGTGTCTGTTTTGCCACCCCTCTCTCTCACACACACACACAAGTCACAACCATGTCTCGCTTTCTGTTGTGCGAATCAGTGATGCTCATGGTGGTGCCCCAGTTTAACATGTATAATAGCACTAGATTAACTGTTACCCTTTATTATTTTATTAACTTAGTCAATATACAAATGAAATTAGAATATTTGATTCGTATTTATTTGTGTACATAGTGCTATAAACTTCGATAACACTGAAACTTTCAATTCATATTTTTGTAAAATTATGTCAAGTAGCACAACAAACCAAATAACGGAAAATGAAATTCAACAGTTGGTGTTACATCTAATCAAACAATATACTTGTAGACCGAATTCAATACTTTTCATCCTCAAATTTTTCGAAACTCACTTTGACATCGGACTACATCCTACCAACATATCCTTGTTGCACGACGAGAGAAGATCAGGAAAGAGATCGTACTCTTTACACGAATCCAGGATCGTCGTTGTTTAGATAAATGGCTTGTTTTTTTTTTTCCCTGTCCAGCTGAGGAGGATAGCAGCGAGCACATGAGTCCGTCGCAGCTGGAATTATCCTATGCGGGAAACCATGGGAAATGATTTTCCAACGTGTCGTATTCGTATGTGTATCTCCCGTCTTTGTCGTCATTCTTATTATATGGCAATAATTGCTTCCCAGATCACCGATCGATGGGGTTTGTGTGATGGATGGGGTTTGTAGGTCGAGCACAGGAAGTGAAATGCCCTCCTCATTTATTAAATCACAACTCACAAGGTGAGGCGGGCCCATCTTATATTGTTAAGCTAGTAATGACACGATCACTAGTTAGTTATTCCACAAGTTAGTTGTGACTCAAGTTTAACATGTATCAAGAAGAAGTTGTAATTTATAGGTTAACTGCAACTGTATAGACGTGCTTTATAATCTACTCATAACTAACTAACTAGGTGTGCATGTTGGTCTTTATGTGTGTGTGACTCCATGTCATTTTTAATTGTCATGTACTTGGCAAGCGAGGCACGTCTGTGGGCTGAAATTGGGAATGTAATATATCAACTCGTGGAAGCGGTGACCACTACTCTGGTCAGGGACGGAGCCAACAATTTAAGGTTGGGGGGTCATAGGCCAATTCATTGTAGTAGAAAAAAGTCTTTCGGCATTAATGAAAATACACTTATATTGAGAAAACATTCTTACATATAATTATTTGAGTTGTGCTTTGCGATTTTTTAAAGCATAAAACTCATCGATAATATCATCTGTTTTAAAATTCACAGCTAGTTCTTTTTCTATATATATAATCATGCAATCAATAAAGAATTCATCCTCCATCTTGTTGCGCAGCCTTGTCTTCACAAGCTTCATGGCTGAAAAAGCTCTTTCTGTAGTAGCAGTTGAGACTGGAAGTGTTAGCACAAGCTGGATAATTTTGAAAATTTGTTTATAGTTCTTTGCCTTTCGAGTTTGAACCAATGCTTGACATAAGTCAGAAATTTTGTTAAGATTTTGCATCTCCGGATTGGAAACAACACCGATTTTGTAATGTTTTGACTCAAACAGCAAGTCATCCTTATCTTCCTGGCAAAAATCTTGAGAATAATACTTATTAGCAAGATTATATATATCATCGACATTGAAAAATTTATAACCATCTCTTGGATCCAAAGAAGATGTAAGATGAAGAAGCTCCATTGTATGCTCATTGAATCTATAGTTCAACTCAGATAGTTGAGAATCCATTACAGCAACAAAGATATCAAATCGATAGTGATGCTCTATCGTGATCTCATCAACTTGATGTCTAGCCCGTGTACGAGTTAGGTATCGAGAATTCATATCAGGAATTTCTATTTTATGCTCAATACAAAAGATATTCACAGAATCAAAGAAGTCAACCAATTTCTTTTCCCTTGTTTCTTGAATAAGGGACTTTGTACTTGCTACTAAACTCATTGCATTCACTATGTCTTGTTCTTGACACTGCAACGCTTGGCAAAGAGAATCACTAATCCCCAAGACTTCTTTCATTAGGAGTAGAATAAACACAAATTCAAATGATGTAATTGTGTTATAAGCTGCATCTGCATCTCCACGTGGAGAGTAAGTTGCCCCATTATTTATGATATTGCACAAAACTGATCGTATTGAATCATACATCCGCATTAAGCTGCACACTGAGTTGTAGTACGAGCTCCAACGAGTATCACGTGGGCGTTGTAGGGTTCCAATTTGGTTAAGCCCCCTTCCCGTTTCAAGATCCTTTTTTGCAATTTTTTTAGCAATCTCGTTAACTTGTGCGGAGTGCAATTCTTCATTGCTTTTGCAAGATGCTCCAACAATATTAACAATCATTCACAATTTAGTGAAACATTGATGAATAGGAATAACTTCTCTAGAGGATGCAACCAAAGCCGATTGAAGTCTATGTGCAAAACAATGAACGTAGTAGGCTGACGCGCATTCATTCAAAAAAAGAGGTTGAAGCCTATTCCACTCACCACGCATGTTACTTGCTCCATCGTATCCTTGCCCAAGCATTTTTTGCACACTCAAATCATGTTGTAGTAACATTAAACAAATTGTATTTTTTAATGAAATTGCACTAGTGTCTTGAACATGCACAACATCAAGGAATCGTTCCTTTGCAAAACCTTCTTCATCAACAAATCTAACAACTATAGCTAGTTGCTCCCTTTTTTATTCATCTCGAGCTTCATCAACAATTATGCAATATTGTTATAACCCCAATTTTTTTGGGTTCAATTGGTGAGAAATGTAATTTCTCATATTAAAGATATTTGAACAAATAATGATATAATTTGCTTCAAATAAATGGATTTCGTTTACAATAGCTTTGATGTTTGTGTTGTGGGCTTTATTGGCTATTGGGCCCAATAACAAGGAAATAACAAAGAAAATTCAATTAGTGAATGAATAACTGAATAATTGATGAAAGAAATATGTGGAAACCTCTAGAAGGCAAATCCAAAGAGGATTTTGTGCCTCTTAGGTTCCTTGGGTTCCAAGGAGTACAAAGTTGCATAAAGAAAGCAATAAGAAAAGAAAAGATTAATTAAGTATTTCTTTATTGAGAAAGAAATTGGAAATAATGTTAATATGTGGAAAACAAGTGAAAAGAGATATAATTGAGTTATCCTTTGTGGAATTTCGTATCCCAAAGATTACTAATGATAAAAGGAATACCAATGAGGAAAATAAAAGAGAAATAAAAAGAAATCCTCAAAAGGAGATATTTTAAGAAGAAATATACATAATAATGAAGAATAATGCATTTAGATGCATCTAGAAGGATAATGAGTATATGTAATGAGGAATTTCGAAATCTTTGAGTTTCTTGGGAGCCAAGGAGCCCCAATAAAGGAAAAGGAAGAGAAAATACCATAATAAAGAGATAAGGGGAATACATAATTAATGGATTATGCAAATTTTGATAAAAGGAAGTATTCCCTAAGAAGATATATATATATATATATATATATATATATATATATATATAAATATTTGTGGCCAATTGATTAAAAGGCAAATAAAGAGAGTGAAGGAGAGGAATTTCAAATTCCTAATATTTAAAGAAAATAGAATATCAAAAGGATGGGGAAAATAGGAGAGAGAATTTTGCTTCCTCATAAAGGAATTGGATTCCCAATAGAAAAGAACCTTGTTTTCTTCATGGTCAAGCATGTTAGGGCGTGGATGTCCTACCTATATAAGAGGTCAAATCCTTGCCCAAGGCCAGAGGGACCCCAAGCGACTATCTCTCTTCCATCTTCTTCTTCACGATCCTTTGCGTATAAACCCTAATCAAGGGAGGTAGGCCAACTCTAGGGACAAGGAGTAGCCACGGGCTGGAACCACGATATCCCCCACGACTCTGTATGGAAGCGTAGACATTCCCATATACTATGGAGCTCGTGCATGTCCAAGGTCTAGCTGCAGGTCGCCATGGGTTGCGGGACCAAGCAGGCCCAAAGTAGCTGCTCTACCCATGAACCAGAAGCACCCAGGGGTGCGAGAGGGTGCGTCGGAGGTAGGGGTAGCCGCCCTGACGGCCATCGACGTCGGGGATGCAGCCGGGAGTCGCACCTAGGGCTACAGGCCGGCGCATCTCCAGCAGTTCGCGAGGTTGAAGAAGGATATCATGGTTGGACAGAAATGCCCTTCCACATGCTATAAAAGAATCCACTTACGCGAGGGACAATTCAGTCATTCTATTATGTTTTCCCAAAGCATCCGCCCCACGTTGCATGAGGGAGCGACGTGGCAACCTCCCATTGGCTGAAAGTAGGTGAGTTTTGACAAATTCGTAGAAAATAATCGGTAGGTCGAATAAGGATATGTTATACATGAAAGTTGATCAGAAAGACGTGAGGAATCTAAATAAAATATGTTTATAAACCAATTCCTCTTGAAATTTGAAAAGTAGTGTAATTTATCCACTTTAACATAATGATGATTAAAGAAACCCTACTTTGATATGATTAAAGTGATTAATAGGGTTTAATGGATCATTGGAGTTGATATTAACCTGTTAAATGTAAAAAGGTACATTATGTTTAAAAAGGGATAACTTTGCACATGATTAGTCTAATTTAGAGTTTATGTGCTTAAATATGCGTGAAATGTGAAAAGTACATAAAGTTATCATTTTTAATGATTTAATTAGGGAAAAACCATTAGATGGACTTAATGATGTTATTCAAGCTGATATTAACATGTTGATAAATAAAAGAAGAAATAAGATCTAAAAAGATGATCTTTTTATATATTTGGTTTAATTTAGGGTTTCGTGCATGATTATGCACTAATGAGCTTGAAAACCCTAATCTTGATGAATATGTCTTTTAATTGTTTTAATTGTTCAAATCCACGAATAAAATAGAGATGTGATGATCCTAAGACAATTTGAGCATAAAAGATCCTTAATGTGGATAATTTGAGTAATTAGGGTTTTTATGAGTGGAAAAGTTGTTTTAGGGTTTGTTGACCTAAAAAGGATAACGTTTGAGAAATTGATCTAAGAAACCCTAATGCATCCTAATGAGACTTAGAAACCTTAGAAAGGTGTCCCAAGTCAATAAGGAGTTGTTTGGGATATGCTTGTGACAATTAGACATTATACATGTTTTCAGGATCAATGGTTGCTTGATTGATTGATTGGCTTGCTTGATTGGACATCTAATTGGATTTGGATAAATTGTTGCTTGAGATCTCTAAGACAGGTATGTGGTTACGATTATGAATAACCGCTATAGTTTCCCGTTGGATTCCCGAATGTTTAATCGCATTGAATGCAACTAAACTGTTTGGATGTTCATATTGCAATTATAAAGTGAATATGGCTATCACATAATGTATATGCCTACAAACTCAGATCTTGGTTCTCTCTGTGGCATTATAGCTAACCTAGTACATGGCTGCCTATGGGTAGGTCCATCAGGTTAGAGAAAGGCCTAGTACATGGCTACCTATTGGGTAGGTCCATCAGGTCTATGGATGACCTAGTACATGGCTACCTATTGGGTAGGTCCATCAGGTCTATGGATGACCTAGTACATGGATACCTATTGGGTAGGTCCATCAGGTCTATGGTTGACTTATTACATGGCTACCATTGAGGTAGGACCATCAAGTCACAATGAGTTAGATATTGGGCTATCTTCAGATAGTGCCATGCGACTCTATTACCTAAAAGAGAGGTGATATCCATGTCCACTGTAGGGACAGCCCAGAGTTCGAGAATATGTATGGATTGAGTTGTATGGTTTAAAATGTAATCTTGATTGTTAAATGATTAATTGAATGATTATATTGTTAACATAGTTGAACATTATCTGTTTCCTCCACATACCAGCTTCGGCTGACCGAAGTTTTGTTTGTCGGCGTTTTAGGTACAATGAAAAGAACAAACAGTAAAGCTACACCTTGTGAATTCAAGAATTAAAGAACAAGGAGGAACTAGTTAGAATAGTTCAGCTGAGGTTAGAAGTTTAGTTTTTTCCAAACTTTTTGAAGGTATGAAAAGAAAAAATTTATTACCATTTTCAGTATAGTCTGTTAGAATTTAATAATTGTTTATGGTTATATGTCAAACCTTTGATCCGGGATTAATGGGTGCGGCTTCAACCTCTTGGTCTCCCTTAATTGGGGGTTATCGGGAGGTGGGGTCGTAACAAATATGGTGCTTTGGAAATTTCTACACGGATAGCTTTTTTAACTTTTGATGCTATAATGTGCAAAATTTCTTTCTGAATTGTAGGTGAAGTATACTTGGCATTTCCAGGAGCATTGTCTAAAACCACCTCGGCAGCATCATCATTGTATTGAGATAAAAGCTTAACCATCTCAATGAAATTACCTCTATTTTTGGAAGACGAGGATTCATCGTGTCCTCTGAATGGACATGCTTGAAATGCTAACCATCGGGCAGTATCAACTAAAGTTCTAAGACGTAGTCTATTTGATAAAATTTGTTGTGATGTTTGTCTCTCTAAGACTTTGTCAATATGCCCTTTTTGGGTTATTAACTCCTTACAAGACCTCTCTGCTATGTTCTGGGGAGAGCAAGGATCTGTGCCAACGTGCATCATGAATGCACAGTTAACTCCACCAACTTTCTTCCAATTTCAAAATCCCTCAACTATATAGGTAGATGATCCAGAACGTGCGGTTGGGGGTTTTCCGAATACAAAACATGGTAAACAAAATGCTGCATCTTTGGATGGAGAATACTCCAACCATGTCAAAAATTTGTGGAACCATGAAGATTGAAATTTGCGTGGATGCTTCTCAAAACCTGATGTTGGATAGTTTGCCAAAATATGTTGATATGGACCTTCTAAAATGTAAGCTCTCCGCATTTCATCTTGCTTTGAAAGAGGATATTCCCATATTTGACGTCGCAAGCCTGGATCACAGACTATGGAATGTACTTGAACATGTTGTTCTTCAAATCTTGGATGCTTAGGGTGTGGATTAGCCAATAGAACATCCTCATGATCAGTTGAAAGAGAATGACTAGAACAAATTGGAGTTTCTATGACAAGAGCATCTGATTGGACATTTGAATTGTCTGGATTTTGTGTTTCATTGTCTTTTTTGGGGTAAAAACAATCAATTGTTCTCTTTTTCATCATGACATAGATCTATAGAAAGGATGAAATTAGAATATGAAATCTTTAATATAAGGTGTTAGATGACATACCGTGATTTATTTCCTTTTCAACCAATAGTATCTCTAAAGGATATGTCTACCTCTCAAGTGTAATTGAACAAATTTAAAGTAGATTAACAACTTTATGGTTATAGCTACTTGTTTTCATCCACTGCTAACACGAGTCAGTTATAGCTACTTGTTGGCATGTGTGTGTTATTTGAACATACAATGATTAATAAAACTACAAATTTGGTTGTGCTTCATAAAAAGTCCAATATTAGAGGAAAAATAGTCTTTACGTTTTAATACAACAATCACTTTTACTCACAGTACTTTAGGTCTGCGAGATTATAATATCCATGTGATGTGTTGCGCACTTGTAAAGTTGAGATTCTCCAATGTGGTTCTATCGAAGAACTAGAAGATACGAGAATACCAATGTAGAAGTATTGCTCTGTTCAAAGAAGTATTGCTCAACTATCTTGTTTTCTGAAGATAAAAAACTGGGTTAAGTGATGGCTGAAAAAAGTTGGACACTGATGCACTTTGCACGGTCTCACCTTGATAAAATAATAAGAAAACTACCGCCTTCCAGCAATCACTAGTAGAATTAGAAGAGAGAAAACATTGCAGTTCTTTCTTGCTAATGCACAGAGCTAATTCACAAGATGAGACACGAAGGCAGAATAACATAGTATGAAACTCATCGCTCAGCGAACAACAGATCACAAGATTTTTTTGATGTGACCTACAACATAGATGTGGATGGTTTTATATCCTCTTACGATCTTACCAAATCAGAGTCAGTAACCTATACGAATTAGATATTAGATTAAAAAAGTGAAGTCTTACAAAGAGATAATGTTTCCTTTCTGGGAAAATTTTACAGACTATACACAGTAATAATAAAGTGGATGATTATGTTTACAAGTATGTTCTGAAATTATTGTGTGAGAGAAATACTTCCTGAAACTACTATCTTTCTTGTGAGTAGCGAGACTTTGGTTTTCAGCGTATGGCGAATATAAGTTTATGACTCTACGAGAAAATAGACTCTTGACTTGCGTATTCAATGTGATCTAAAAAGTCTAGAGAATTACTCGGACTAATCACAATAGGAAAATTAACTATTATATACTAATTTCTATTTTTTCAGAATTGGGGGGGGGGGCGTGGCCCCCGCTGGGCCCCCCTTCCCTCCACCCCTGACTCTGGTGGCAGCCACTATTACATTTACAATGACGCCAGTTATATAGGGCCATGCATTAGGTGAGCCACCACATGTGCCGCAATATATAAGCTTTCGAGGAAGGATTCAGTGCTCCCGTTTTTAAAGGGAGCAAGCTACTGCTGATATTACTGACCGTAGATATATGCATTCTCATTAACATCACGGGAAACGATTAAATCCAATAGACACGCGGCACTGGCACTATCTTAAATAAGGAGCAACCCAATCCTTGTATATCCAGGATCAGCAAATCTGCTGGCATAAGCTTTGAGGAAGGATTCACTGCTCTCGTTTTTAAAGGGAGAAAGTGACTCCTCATATTAGGACCGTAGATATATGCATATTGATTAACATCAGGGGCAGCGATTAAATCTGATAAATACGTGTCACTATCTTAAATAAGGAGCTGTCAAGTCCTTGTATAACCAGGACCAGCAAATCTACTTGCATAAGCTTTGAGGAAGGATTCGCTGCTCCTGTTTTTAAAGAGAGCAAGCTACTCCTGATATTAGGACCGTAGATATATACATATTGATTAACATCATGGGCCAGTGATTAAATCCGGTAAACACGCGTCACTATCTTAGATAAGGAGCAGCCAAGTTCTTGTATAACCAGGACCAACAAATCTGCTGGAATAAGATTTGAGGAAGGATTCGCTGCTCCAATTTTTAAAGGGAGCAAGTTATTCCTGATATTACAACTGTAGATATATGCATACTAATTAACATCACGGACAACATTAAATTCGGTAGATATGCGGCACTATCTTAAATAAGGAGCAGTCAAGTCTTTGTATAACCCGTACCAACAAATCTACTGGCATAAGCTTTGAGGAAGGATTCACTGCTCCCGTTTTTAAAGGGAACAAGCTATTCTTGATATTGCGACCGTAGATATATGCATATTGATTAACATCACAGGCAACTATTAAGTCTAGTAGACACGCGAGATTATCTTAAATAAGGAGCAACCAAGTCCTTCTATAACCAGGACCAACAAATCTGCTGGCATAAGCTTTGAGGAAGGACTCACTGCTCCCGTTTTTAAAGGGAGCAAGCTACTCCTAATATTACGACCGTAGATATATGCATATTGATTAACATCACAGGCAGCGACTGGTAGACACGCGGATGGTGTGGAATGGAGCCCAGCCATATCTGACCGATATACCAACTCACATACTATCTGTATGATATACATATACATGCCAAATTTAGAAAAGTTGATAACATTTTTTTTATAAAATCTGAGCCATGCTCAAGATAAACCCATCTTTGAAAACTCATATATCCATATTGATTACACATGCATGTATAAATCCAACCAAATATATAGATACAACATGTATCTTTATAAGACACATTGACTACAATCATTTTAGATGATTTTTCTTAATATATATTTGGCCAGTCTTATTAATAAGCTAAAAGAATAGCGTATCAAAGTATATATAAGTCATATCTCTACCCATTTAATATATAATATTATTCCAATAATGTACATAAAAATATAATGTTACATATTGGACGCATATTACTCAAAATTAATGTGTTTGAAAAATCATCTCACTCGATATTTGTGGATCACTCATTGAAAGAAATGTGCATTTCTTAATCTCTAGTAAGTTGCAGTTTCCCCACAAATAGCTTCGTAACTTTTAATCATATCTCCTCATATAGACGGGATGTCGTGGGTGCATGTCTAAACTAGGCAATATAATTTTCAACAATGTAATTGAATTACTTAACAAGTTAACATGTAGTAGTTTTTACAGTTGTTACATATAGATCATACTTACAGGTCAGTGCAACCTTTCTGGACTCTATAGTAAACATATATTTATATATATGCTTGAAAATATGTTCAATCTTTCATATCAAGTCATTCATACTAGCCACCACAATTAGAAGCCTCTATCTATTAGGCGGTCAGATTTGGCCCACAACCGTTTAACAATATGTATTTAAACTTAGACCTACCAAAAGGTATGATCCTCTCAGATGCTTATCTCTAAAAGAAATAACATTTGGTTTATTCTCCTTCATCTTACTACTATTCTCTCGCCACGCTTTAGCCACTACTAGTACTGGCAAGTGCGATGCACGTTTTGGTTTTACTAAACAATTGCGTAGAAAATCATTATTTGAAGATGCCTAAACTTAAATGATATGTACATATATCTACATTATGATTAAATTGGGTGAATAACCTACTTATTAATTTGTTCCTTGTATGTCGACCGTATTTTATAGTATTGGCATTTCAATGAAGCTGTTCACGTACATTAAGTTCACAAAACTAACATCTAATAGTATTAGATTTTTCTATAAAAAGGGTCATATTATGTATCCATATATGAATATTATTGGTCTAATAGTTGTCTATGTAGGAAAATATGGACACAGAGTAGGCAACGGAAATAAAAATTATCTATCTGTATTCCACAGAACAGTGAGATCGCGTCAACAACTATACAATGGAAATGATGGTTTAACGAATTCATATGTGGTTCTGGAGCAAGTGCAATGAGTGTAACTCATTTTAGTAGTCGTGCACTCCTAGTTGTACTGAGACTCATCTACAACAATTGCTAGTCTCACCACAGACGACAGACTTGAACAACGGCAACAACAACTCCTCCACGGACTACAAGCTGATGTTGTCCTCCTAGCAAAAAAGTATCCATGCCTCTATAGAAGTCCACACAGACTACCTAAAACTCCTATCATTCTACCAGAACAGACAAAAAGGAGTTTTCCCCTTCTGTCGTCGTACTAGTCACCAACCTACTCTCTCATAATTATCCTCAGTTGTTCTCTCCCTCGCTATCCCTCCCTATTGGGGTAGGACTTGCTTGAGCTCTCTTAGTTACAACAATCAGAGATGACAATAATTGTCAGAGTAGCTGATTCTCAACGATGTGTGTTGGGAATCCCCCAGTAGCCCTCTATTTATAAGAGTGGTTAGGATCTGGGTTCACAGTTTGTGCTGGAGTAGAAGGGTCAGAAATTCTCACTCGATATATATATATATATATATATATATATATATATATATATATATATATATATATATAGGCCCATCTTTATTGCCCGCGCGGGTAGCTACCTGCCCACCTTTCCAACCACCTTTTTTCAAAAAAAAATTACAATTCCAGAGGACCATTTTGTCTAGCTCCCAAAAAAAATTCATCCAAAAATAATATCATTTGCCCCCCCCCCCAAAATCAAAAAATCCGTCCTTATATATACCCGCTGTATATTTTGTACAGAGTTACTTTTTTGG
Organism: Alisma plantago-aquatica; assembly: GCA_963693085.1. NCBI lineage: Eukaryota > Viridiplantae > Streptophyta > Magnoliopsida > Alismatales > Alismataceae > Alisma > Alisma plantago-aquatica. The sequence continues at coordinate 24,574,832 of OY856412.1, read as the reverse complement.
CCAACACAGTTACTTTTTTGACACCATAGTTACGTTTTTTACAGCAGAGTTACTTTCTTATATATATATATATATATATATATATATATATATATATATATATATATATATATATATATATATATGGGCGTTCATTCATTGCCAGTGCGGGTAGCCTGGATTTTCACTACCCGGCAGCCAAAAAAATAACTCTCCTGGCAAAGAAAGTAACTCTGCTGGCCAAAAAAGTAACTCCGTATAAAATATACAACAGATATATATAAGGACGGGTTTTTTGATTTTGGGGGGGCAAATGATATTTTTTTGGATGAAATTTTTTGGGGAGCTAGACAAAATGGTCCTCTGCAATTTCAATTTTTTTTTGAAAAAGGTGTTTGGAAGGGTGGGCGGGTAGCTACCCGCGCGGGCAATAAAGATGGGCCATATATTATATATATATATATATATATATATATATATATATATATATATATATATATATATATTAGTTTGGGATTATATGTGGTCCTTGATTGGATATGAACATAGAGTTTATGTACTCACATCGTATGAAATAAACAAACAGTATAAGAGTAAAAGTCTGATCATACCCCCAAAACATAGCAAATTGATGTGCTTCTGATACCACTATAGGAAAATATGGGCACAAAGTAGACAGTGGAAATAAAAATGTATCTATCTATATTTCACATAACAACAAGACCATATCAACAACTATGCTATCAAAAGGATGGTTTAAAGAGTTCATACCTAGTCCTGAAGCAAGTCCAGTGACTATAACGCATTGCAGTAGTTGCACACTCCTAGTTGCATTGGTACTCCTCTAGAACAACTGTTGATTTCCACCATGGACAACAGACTTGAATAGCGATAGCAATAGCTCCTCCCTGTACTACAAGTTGACGTTGTCCTCCTAGTGAGAAAAGTATCCACATCTCTAGGAAAGTCTACATGGATCACCTATAACTCCAATTGTTCTACTAGAACATATAAGGAGTTGTTTCCTTCTAATGACATACTAGACACAAACTTGGTCTCCCACAATTATCCTTAATTGTTCTCTCCCTCGCTATCCCTCCCTAATCGGGTAGGACTTTCTTGGAATCTCTTGGTTACCACAACCAGAGAGGACATCAATTGTTCAAGCAACTGATACTCAATTGTGTGTGTTGGAATTCCCCTAGTACCCCTATATTTATAGGAGGGGTTAGGGTCTGGGTTCCCAGTCTGTCTGGGAGTAGAAGGGTCTATAATTTCCATACATTTTGCATCTTGCGATAGGTGAACCAATCGATGCACTGGTGATCTAATCAGATGGCACAATGATCTGATCGGTTCACTCAATGAGCCAATCGTTTCACATATTTCCCAATCCTAATTGTATTTGTAATTAGTTTCCAATTAAATTCCAATGTTACCAATTGAATTGAACACGGGAAATGATCAACCATTCTCATGAATTGAAAAAATCACCAGAAGCTTCATTTAGTATGACTGAGCTGATCGGTTCACTAGGTGAACTGGTCGTCTCACCAACCTGAGCCGATTGGTTTAACCTATGAGTCGATCAATTGGTGTTCGGATTTATGCATAATTCAGCCAATCCAATTTCCAATTAACCTGACACCATAACTAGTTAGTTCAACACTTGAACTTGATGGCTCTGAGTCCACTCAGTCAATTGGTTGTTTATTTCAATACCTACACATCTTTATTCATCAACTTAAACATCATTCATGGATAAAATCCTATTCCATGTGAGTTCTTATGTGTGTGACCCTATGGGTCTCGTATTGCATTGATAATGAATGTCCATAACTGGTTAATGACATCACAAGCAAAGAGTGGTGCCTATTCACACATCAGTGATATCCAAGTGAATGGATATTTGGAGAACAACTTCAATCACAATATGCATAAGGTGTTACAATGATTGAACTTGAGACATGGAATTATCAATCTTTTAACATTCAATCCATCTTCCTCTAACTAGTGCAGACTTTCTGAGATAGATGTGACCACAATATCATATATATATATATATATATATATATATATATATATATATATATATATATATATATATATATATATATATATATATATATATTGATTCACATATGCATGCACATGTCTTTCTCAATCTCTCCTCTCAAGTGGCTAAGATATCAAACTCCTATACACTAGTACATAACCGGCCTTTAGTGTCGGTTATTTAAGGCCTTTTGTGTCAGTTTTAATGTGACACCTATGTGGGCGCCGCTAAAAGGCCAACCGTTAGGTGTCGATTTTCAAACTGATGCCACAACCCTTCGCGCGCCACTAAAAACGCGCCATCATGGGGGTATAGGCGTCGGTTATTAGTTTTAAAATTGACGCCATAAACCTTTGGGCCATAGAAAGGGCACTATCTGGGGCACTATCAGCATCAGTTTATTAGTGTTAACCGACGCCATCTCAACCGCTACTACGGTCATACTAGCCAGCACGACCGTGTTGTCTGGCCCGCTGCCACGACCGTGCTGGCCATCACGTTAGTGGTGTCTGGCCCGCTGCCACGACCATGCTGGCCAGCACAGCCATGGTGTCTGGCCTCATTAGGGAAATTGACGTCGGTTACTAGTAGGGCAACTGACGCCAGAACCATCAGTGCCAGTTTATTATTGATAACCGATGCCACATCACATGCATTAGGCGTCCATTATAATTATTTATCCGACGCTGTAATCATTTGTCATCGGTTTTAAACAAATAACCGATGCCTATTTCATGTTTTTTTTTCTTATCAGGCTGCAGGCATGCTGGGGCTGGTCGCAGGATGAGAAACATGTACTTCAGTTATGAACTGCAGGTTTTACGACATCCATTGATATCAGCCAACAACATGCCACAAACGTGCAAAATTAACAACATTAATTTTCACACTTTTAGCAACCTGCAGTTCCATTCGATTTTCACACATGTAGAAACATTCATGTAGCAATTTGCAGTTCTATTCATTTTCACATTCACACATGTAGAAACATTCATATAGCAATCAATAGTTTCATTCATTTTCACATTCACACATGTATAAACATTCAAACACATGTAGAAAAATTCAGACATGTAAAAACATTCACACATATTATAATTCAGAAATTCATTTACAAAATATCATTCTTTAGTCATTATTCACTATCAACATCCCAATTATATTTTAAAAATTTCACTACTTGTATGGTTGTTGCCCATTCTTCTCTTACATCATTTAATTCTTCTGTCGTATAGGGAGCATGTACATCTGGTAAGGCCTTTCCTGTAGTGTGGTCAGTTTTAAACACCTACAAAGAGAATGATATATATATAATTAATAATATATAAATAAGATTGATATATTTCATATTATCTAATGAGACTATATATAATACCTCAGAAATGGTATCGATATCCACTGCGGCATATTTGATAATCATGTGCATAAATCGCATCACATAGTATGCACATGCCTATCCGTTGTCTTGTGTAGAACAGTATAAATTGAAACATATAAAATATTAAAAAATACAACTAATTAAGCACTGTTCACATAAATAATATATACTTTGCAATTGAACTTACTTCCACATTCTTCCAAATTATTGGCTGGTTCCTTTTCCTGGGGACCTTTCCTCCAGCCTTTTTTAACTCATCTAAACCCGTACATGTTAATGTAACACAGTACATTGCATAATTAAATAGTAATGTAATAACATATGTTAATGGATATGAAAATGAAATATTTCTCACCAGAATACTGCCATTTTCATTGTGTGTCCATATTTTGAATTCAATTTAGTCCCCTTAGGATCTAGATAATAGACAATGAACATCTCGGGGACAATAACTAGTAACTCCCAATGCATACCACTAGAGGTAAAAAAGTTACAAATTAATAACTCAAAATCCACAATAAAAATGTAATTTTCTTAACTCCAAATTATAAGCAAAGTAAACTTACTCCACATTGAATGGAGCTATTATCACCGTCTTGTTATTTTGAGCAAAATTTGTAAAAGCATCACAGAAGTATTGTTGAACTGACAGAGGGTCTTTAGCTACTATACTAATCAAAGATGGAATCAAAAATCCTACATGTTCGAATGAAAAATATGCACATATCTTGTCTAAGTAGCTGCAAAACATGTATTACGTATGCATTAATAAATAAAAAACCAGATCACCAGATCCTACACAATGTATATGGATGTATAAAGAAGATATCACCTTATCCTTAGCGCTATCATAGATGTATTCAGCCAATCATATCGAAACAACTCCAAAATATCTTGTATAAATAGTTTGCTTTCGTATGATTGACCTGCAGCATCCACATCTATAGAAACAGTTATAGGGCAATTTATATTATGTTCACCTAACAATATTTCCATACCCCTACAATTAGGACCTAACGGGACAGGTAGGTCCTATGGAACCCAACTTAGTAATGTATGAGGTGGAGGTGGAGGCCTAGATGCTCTGGGTGTCTTCTTTTTAACCTGTATATATATATATATATATATATATATATATATATATATATATATATATATATATATAATTTCAGATCAATTAACAGCATATACACACACTAACAATTTAACGTAATGTAAATTTACCATACAGTTTCAGTATAGAGGACATCCGCTTTTGGCCACAATATCACTCCACCTTCTGCCTCACCAAGCATTTCACAATCTGATTGGGCATATGGAAATGGAAGATCCATCCAATTGGGGAATATATGTACCAGGCTCACACGAATCCAACCAGCTGGTAATGGAGACCCATGAAACATTTCCCCTGCTAGGGATGGGTAAGCCGACGCCTCTGCAATGACAAATTCTTTACTTTTTAGATGGCTTGGCTTCAACCCCTACAAATTTTTGTGTAAAGAATGTTATATACATATATACATATCATCTTGAAAACATATCATCTCGAAAAGACTAGTTACTATGTCATAAAAATACTTATAGCGGATGTGCTAGGTGTTGAGTCTACAAGATTACTCCCAACCTCTGCAGTAGGAGTAGAGTGGGATGCCATAGGTATTGTCTGCTGAGTGGCGGTCAGAGATGTCTGCCACTTGCTCATTGCTTCTTTTTCCTATCAACTATCTTATCTACCTATACATGGATAAAAGAAACGTTAGCTTCTGATTATTGAATTCTCTTTTATAGTAACATTATAAAGAAAGAATAGGTTACCTCTTCTTGTGAAATTCCAGCTTTTGGGACATATTTGCGCTGGGATGGCCCAAAAAATGCTTTGATCCCCACACCAACGCCTACAGCCCTAACATGTCCCGGATGCTCTGGGTTACCCAGAGCAACTGTCAATTCATCCCTTGTGCCCTCAAGGATGAACATGCCTTGTTTCCTCAGCTCGTGCAGCTCCTTCTAATAGCCAAAACGAAAAATTGTAATTAAGTAAACACCACAAATAATAAATATTCAAACGATTGCTCCAAGAGTTGTATTGTACCATTTTTGCAGTCGCTTCAGCAGTTGTGGGCTTCCTTATTTCTCCCTTCTTATTTTACCATTTCAAGAATAGTCTCAAACCAGGGACTATCTAAGATTTACTCCTAATTAGTAAATCTTGGACGGGTTTCTAGGCCAACAAATATATGTGTTGTCATTCTATAACATTGATTTCAACATTTCGAGTGTCCATGCATGTTCATCATCAAGATAAATATTACACATAAATTAGTATGACCTAGGGATGGAGAGATTCATAATTGATTTCAAAATTGTAAACTAGCTCATGCATTATCATCAATCTACATCATACAATAGGGATTCATGTAGATGTTAGGGTGACACATCACTACAAAATCAGAGATTTAGCATTAGGGTTTTAATATCTTACATAGATTGATCACAAGATTCCAACAATATAGTGAATTCAAGATTATGGTGAAATATGTATTAGGTTTTTAATATCTTAATTCAACATGCATTAAAATTTACAAAATTAGGTCAAGCATTAGTATTCAATTGCAAATGTATCTTCTTCTTCATGATCCCTCCTTAACAAATGGATAAAAGCAAGGCCACGACCGTGTGGATTGGACACGGCCGTGGCTGTGTTGGCCTACCAAGGTCGTGCTGGCCAGCACGGCCGTGACCAGCCCACGCGGTCATGGACTTGCTTTAATCCATTTGATAAGGAGAGGGAGCAGGAGGAAGAAGAAGGGCAGCGGCCTACCTGGGCAGGAGAGCAGCGGCTTGGAGAGGAGGGGCGAGAAGAGAGCAGGGGCAGGCGCCGGAGCAGCGAACCACGACGCAGGAGAAGGTAGGTGCCAGAGCAATGAACCACGGGCAGGCTCAAGCGCCGGAGCTAGCAAAGAAGGGTGGCGGCCGGAGAGCAGGAGAAGGTCCACGAGGAGAGCAGCAGCAGCAGCGGTGTCTGCGAGTAGAGTAGCAGCAGCAGCGTCAGCAAGGAGAGTAGCAGCAGCGAGCAGTGACAGTGCGGGGGAGCAACGACGACAAGATCTCTAGACCTAACTGATCAACCAATGAAATAGAGAGAGTGGGGAAGAGTCGATCGCGCGGGTGCTATTAACTGCACCATCAGTGTCAGTTGTTTAAAAAATTGACACCCAAGAATGAATGGCATCGGTTATCTAAAAACACTGACACCTCTGCTCAATGATAGTCGTCGGTTTTTACTAGAAAAAAATGACGTCTATCTACATATGTCGGTTACAAAAATTGTTCTCGATTAATTACCATAGTCGTCGGTTTCTTTAGCAAACCGACGCCCAAGGGGTGTGAAAATTCTCCCACGAACAGCGTAGGAAAACCCATAAGCGTCGATTATTGTAGTAAAATCGACGACCAAAATGTGCCCAATTTCTGTCTCGTGAAAAACCTTTCGGCGTCGGTTTAAGAGTTAATATCCGATGTCATATGTTAAATTTTGGAGGTAATTTTTTTCACTGGAAATTTTGGATTTGGCGGTTAATTTTAGGCGTCAATTTTTTAATAAGGAACCGATACTAAATAAAAGTGATACCCATGTCCGGTCTCCCTTCACAAATAGACGTCAATTTTTTTTTAACCGATGCTTTATGTGTTACGTGTCAGTGTATTTATACAACTGATGCCTTTAAAAGTGACATTATAAGTCATTTCTGTAGTAGTGATAGGAGGGAGAAATCCCATCTACATCACTCACTGTCATCCCCATGTATCACAGTGTATCTAATCATCACCTACATGGAAACCCTTATTCAGGATCACAGTGTATGATGTCAAAGCAAACCAAATGACATGTGATGAGTGTAGTGACTTCAGGTCTAAGAACCACAATCACCACCTTTACTATGAGAGATACTATGACCACCAAGCACGGTTTCCATGTGTCACTCTCAAGGTGGGTTTGTCTGATGCACTGTTCTTTAACAAGTATTTGTGTTCTTGGTTTGATATCACATATCATGATTGATGAGACTCTATCATCAATCAAAACACACTCTAGTGTTTAGTGTTACTATTGTCTATATGTCTTCCACAGTAACATTTGACCAGGGACATAAAAAAATGTACATACTATTAAATCTATATGATCTCATTGTTCAAGTTACATACTTGAAGACATACATTATTGAGTAATTGTCATCCTTTAGAAATTCATTATGTTCCCTCATTATCTCATAATTGAGTGAAATTGAATGAATTGGAATCTTGCCTTTATTATTATTATTAATCAAATCCTTTATGCAATATGCCATCACAATCATGATATGATTGGATCTCTAGGCATACCGTACCAATAGTTTACTTCTATCATCTTTCACAAGTTAGTTCCTCTATTTATTTCTTCACCACAAAAGCATTGTAGGAAGTCACATAATCACAAATTATATAATTTATTGAAGTCAGTTCTCAAAGGTTTAAACAAAAGAACCAGATGTTGGAGTGATGATCATAATCAACCACCTCTAAATTTTTTTCTCATCAATCATATATCTCTGGTAATTAAACTCACAAAATATTCCCTTCCTAAATCAAGTGAACTTAAGCCTTTATATGATAACTTATCTTTTACATCTCATGTAGATGATGTTGTTAAGTATTTTTAGTATAAGTATTTTTGTTCAACCATAGTCATGCTAATAAGAAAGAATAACCTTTTATCCTAAAGAAACCACAGTTTCTTTGTGATAAATGGTAGTTTCACCTTCAAGAACCAAATATGAAATGCTTACCGACAATTTTCTCAATACCCAAAGGACACTTATATATTAAAAGGAATGATGTATTGATTTAACTTTAATATATTTCATTTTCATCCCGAACTATGGTCATTTCAACATGTTCAATTTTGATCATTCATCATGTCCATATGCTCAAGTTATAGCATTAGTTATTGTAGTTTTCTATAAGCAAAAAACCTATCATACTAAATTTCCAAATATGTGCTGGTTTGGCTACATATAATTTAGTAGGTTTCTAGCTTAAATAGAAGCTAAAAAGGTAATATAGAAGTTTAACTAGGTAATTTTCATTTCTTGTTTATTATCTCTTGATGTAGAAGCATTGTACCCTACATCTGACAATTTAAAACTGCATATTTTGAAGAAGAGATCATCTCAACATAAAATTGTAGTAGTCCTTTTCATAAAAAGTTTGTAATATTGAAGAATTATATATGTTGAAATTCATTTTAGCTAGAGGGATTTTTGTTTTGGATTCAATATCTACACTTAAGAACGAGCTAGGCATGGTTATAATATTACTTTTAGCATTTTAAATATTGATAACATACATTTTCAAGATTCAAAGATAAATTGTTATTTGTTAGAATGTAGTATCACGTCTAAGTAGGTTTTCTTCGTATGTTGAACATTTCTGTTTTACAAAAGAATATGATTAGTTGTGTCTGTAACATATTTTCAATTGACATTTATGAAAAATTGACATTAATGTGTCAAACCTCGCATCCAAAAAAAATATCATTTAGATTACACATACTTTGAAGTTTTTTTATTAGATAACGTAACACAAATATATCCTTAAATATCCAAATTTCTATTTAAAATATTTCACGCTCATAAAAAGTATAAGATGTAATATCTACAATTGGATTAATTAATTTGTGAACATTGATCTCTTGTTTGGATAACTTTGAGTTTTAATCACATGTTTTTTCTTTCAAATACTAGTTGCGGGGATCCATGTTCAAGTATATTTAATGCTCATGTAACTTTTTATATCCTAAAAATTGAAATTCACAGCAATATAATGAATAAGTTATATATACATGCCATATCCTTAAGTGGCTCTAAGAAATAAACCATCGTTCAAGTAGAAAACCTTTAGAAGTGTCACGTGTGTGAACTTCTTTTTGCACCATCATATGTTTGAATTTATTTTGATAAATATGCTTTAAGTTTTGATCTTTTTTTGAAGTATTTAAAATTGAATATTACATTTACAATGCAAGTAGTGCATCACATTTTTTAAAAAAAGGTTTAAATAAAATAGCTTTATTTTTCATAATCTTTCAAGCACAATGGGTCAAAATAATGACATTATTCATCTGACCTAAATATTTTTCCTATATCTCCCGAGTAAGAGACCGAATTGATAGTGAAAGGGCATTATTTGGAAGAACAAAGGAATTATTGAATCATCCAATATAACTATGTATTAAATTACCACATTGGTAACTGTGTCAGAACTCATTAAGAAAATTGTGTGATCTATGAGTATGGTAAAATATAATTAGTCTATATTTCTCAATAGGTTCAATAAGTCTAATCAGTTTGTTAGTTGTTGGTTGCAGATTTGTTAATTATCTAGATCACGTGGAAAGAAAATTTATAGCAACAACTAATGACACTCTTTCATAGTTCTACCACCTGGAAAGAAAGTTTATATCAACAACTAAAGATTCTCTTTTGCGGTTCTATGATAGAGATAGATGTCTCCTCTTCGTAATAAAAATCAAATAAAAAATCATAATCACTCTTTTTTAATAGATATAAGAATACTCATAAAAAAGAAGAAACCTACACCTACATCCACATTCCTTATACAAATACGAAATTAAAACTATTAGTTTTTAATGTCAATGACCAAACACAAAACCTTCTAGAAGAGGAGTAAAACACAACAAGTGAGTAGTTCCCTAAAAGTGAAGTGACTATTACAACATTATATTGAGAGAAGGACAATATTTATTACCCTATCATCAAGGGCCCAAAAAAAATATTTATACCATATCAAGCAATCGGTACAACACAGATTCAAGCAACAAAAATAATGATAGTTTAGCTGAAGCCTAAATTATTGATAATATTTTTTTCTTCTTTGATTGTTATATACTATGCACCTAGTTATTTATTTTATGTATGTGATATTAAAAAGTTCACATTTGAATTTTTTTATTGAAGTTAGGTGTAAAAAAACATATGCTACATACCATGACTGATTGTTGTCTCTATTTCTTCCTCTTTTCCTTGCAACCAGGAAGGCAGCACATATGGACTCTCAACGTAAGTGTGTCCCAGTTCAATGTGATCTCTGACTAATATGTGTCTCGGGGCTTCTCTAGAACAATCTTCGTCCACAACAACCACTATGTCGAGTCTACACTCATCTTTAATGGGGTCCCTAGCCCTAGGTAGTGGGTAACTCTATATGTAACTCCATGTGTAAGGAGTGGGACCCAAGAGGATATTCACTCGCTACTAAATTGAGGAATGAATCCTTCTATTCCAAACACACTAAGAAGGTATGCTAGAATATATGTATATTTTTCAATCTTGAATGATGACATACAAAAAGACAAAAGTATGGCAGTGCAATAATATTTCATGGTTGTATTCAATTTATAAAAGATTATAAAAGAATCTCTCATTATGGGTTTCCATGAAATGAACACCATTAGGATATAAGTAAAGGGAAGTATAGCTATCTCAAGTCCAACTTCCTTTAAGAGTCATCTCCATAAGCTAGGTCCACATTTACATGTAATGTCCTCTACATCCTACATCCAGAGTTGAAAGCATATCCTAGAAAAAAAGACAAAATTGAAAATCATCAGCATAAAAGTCAGTATGAGCATATTAATCGGGGATTGAGAAATATAAGGAAAAATTACATCAAATATTACAAGGCATCCCATATAAGAGGAAAAGTACTATCCAAGTGGCTATTCAGAGAATATGAATTCAATAAAATTATAATCAAGAGTAAGATATTTCTTGCCTTTAAAATAATGTCACAGTAATAATATAATAAAACAAAAGAGATTTCATGCCTTGAAAATAATGCCACAGTAATATATAATAAAACAAAAATAGTTGCATGGTGAATAACACTCAAACTATAATATACTAAAAAATAGGGTAGGAATCCAAATATATTACATACTAGGACTAAAATCTCAGTAAATGGAAGGGAAATGAACCACATACTTAATATCATAAGTGGAAGGAGAATAAAACCCAGTGTCTATCAGGAGAATAGAACCCAATGCCTAAATATAAAACATGTAAGAGTAAAATCCATTACCAATATGGTGTCACTGCTTATAGTTATGACTAGTATGTCACCCATGCAAATAGAACAGGTAAGATAAATTATATCGTTAGAATAGAACCCAATGCTTAAATATCAAACATGGAAGAGGAATACAACCCATTACCAATATGGTGTCACTGCTTATAGTTATGACTAGTCAATCATCCATGAAAATAGGATAGGTAAGATAAAGTATACTCAAGCACAAATATGGGATGAGAGCATCCAATTATTTTTATGCAGGGTCAGAGGACCCATAACAAGTATTCAATCATGTCCATAAATAAAGTACATGAGTATATCAAAAAATTCTAGCACAAGAAGGTTAGGGAATCAAACATATGATAATGCATCGAAGTACACTACAATCACTAAGATAGTAATCCTAGAGTTTAACCTTTTTTACTATCCAATTAAGGCTAGTATAGAAGGATCGATCCCACAGGTCAACATTTTTAAGATGGTAGACTCTAATCCCAATTGGTTTTCATTTGAACTTTTATTTATTTTTGGTATTTTTATTAGGGAATAAGAAAAAGAAATCATATTTGGGTATGATGATTTATTCTAGAATAGGAAATACAATGCAAAAGTAAAGGTTACAGTAACAAGGAAACAAGGTTACACTATCACAAGAAAAAGAGTGATTGTTAGCACAATAAAAGTATTGAGAATGGAAAAACTAGAACGTAGAAGAAATGGATCAAACGATGTTTATGGAATGGTTGAATTCAAATTAAGGGAATATTGAAGCTTTTAGGGATTTTCACCACCTTAACCTAGGCGAGAATGAACCAAATGTTTAAAACAACAAAATAGATGAAGGTAAGTGAATTAAATAAATCCAAAAAGGATGAACTCCACATGAGCCCATTAGTTTTGGTGCTCGTGTTTCTTAGTTTGTCATTTGAAAAGAGATAAATCCACAATCTTTTCAAAATCTCTATGTGATTTGGATTTATCATTCTAAATCCTGATTTCCATGGTCATTTCCCTCGGGATTAACATAAGATCTTATCGAGTAATTATTTTGATAGATCATCGATATCGAAACAAAAAGTCATCTAATAAGAGTCATCTTTAAAACTTAGTTTGATTAAAACCATGTCTAAGGGGGTATTCCACTTGCCTCAATAGAGAAACTACTCGCTCATGATTGTGGAGTAGACAGAAGCAAAGGAAGAAAGTATTCTAGCCATAGTCTAGACTTAGAAAGGGACTTAATCCTTAGGCTAGAAACTATTAATGGCCGAATCCTTAGTCCCTTGCTCCAAGCTATAGAAGGGAAAGTAGAGGAAGAACTAGATCTAATGGCAATTGAAAGTAAAGGGAAACAAGAATAATCTAAAATGCACTTATCTATGAGAATGAACAAATGATCTTTATTGCTAATTCGAATGCAAAGTACAAGAGAATAATCGCTCCGAATAATTCTGTACATAAGATGATGCCTTGTGATGGGGAAGTGCCCCTCCTTTTATAGGAGAAGGAGGGGGGTTTACATTTAGGTTTAGGGTGAAAGAGGGGCTGGCGGTAGCTGATTTGAACTGGGCTTGAGCTACCAATTGATCGATTGGTGAGGCAAGCGGACCGGTTGGTGTCTAGAAAGAGAGGGAGTCGAGGAAGCTAGTCAGCAATCCTAAGTCTGAGTGGTGGTGCCTTTTGACTCACTCGGTTGGAGTGGGAAAACTCCCTGTTTGGAGTCCCAACTAGGCATTTGGCATTTTCATAGAGCGTCGTTAACTGGATGTTTGAACAAGGTGGCGACGGCTGAGGGTAGCATTAACTGATCGTCTAGGAAGAGCGAGCTTGTTGTCAGGATGCATTAGCCCAATGTCTAAGGAGTGAGACACTCGACCTTGATGATCAATCTTGCATGCTTACTGAATGTCGAGACGAACATCTGGGATGAATGGGTTGATCGTCTGGAATCCAAATTACTTAGTTGGAACAGCCAATCAATTGGCTCGTGACATGAATCTGCAAGAATTGAACAATTTTGATGAGAATATAGCTTAATTGTGATAGAAGGAGGCAGATATCATTTTTTTCAGTTTCAGTGGATAATAATGGGAAATTTCATGTAACAAGACTTAAAGGTTGTGCAAAAAGGATGCTGAAATAGCATACATAAAAATACCACTGACTTAAGCCTTTGCTTGTCCTCAAGCAAATAAAATTTCAAAATAATTCACAGTTATGAAAGCAACATGTTCATCCTCTCTTAATTAACAATATATTCCATCTTTTTCATGGACAAGAAACCCATCTCCTAGCATCATAAAATACAAAGTTCTATATTTCTTATAAAAACATTTTTCACAACTTTCTCTTTCAAGCTCATACTTTGTACGAACAATCTTTATCCTACTTATGCTTCAACACTCAATTTTTTTTTATGTGGATGAGCAAAGGTGGGGTGCGGAAGAAGGATCCCTCCTCTATTCGACTTGGGATATGATTCATGGACTTGTGGTTACATTTACCACAATTTTTTTGTGTGCTCTTTTTTTGGCATCTTTTGGTGGTACGTCCATATTACATTTACGAGTGGTATGGAAGAATGGAGGAAGAAGGAGCATGCCACCCTGGACTGAAGGGTTGGTGTGCAGATTATTGTCCCCATGTTTTCATAGAACTTTTTTTCTCTTTTTTTCAACTGTGTTATTGCTTCAGTAAGAAAAATCACATAATTACATTATATGAGAAAAATTGATCAATTAATCTAATACTAGACATAAGAAAGGTTTATATTTGATTCTTATTGATACTATAAGGCTTTCCATCTTTTCTAATAATATTTCTAATTTAGGTCACAAGGAAGTTGGTATTTTTAAAAAATGTGGAAATTTTGAAACAAATTTTGTTGTCTAATTCATATTTGAACACAAGATACTGCAATTGGCCGACTAGGTAAAGGCCAATAGTTAGAAAACAAAGAACATGCAAATAATTTAAAATATAGAAGGAAATAGCTTAAAAGGGAAGATAACGGGGTGGATCATGTACCACCCACCCCCACACCGGACTTAGAATTTTTCTCATCCTGAAAAAATCCTTAGACCGAGATGGAGGGAAAAGTTTCATTGTAGTGGTGGATTCTATGGGTAGGAGTAGTAGTTTCCCCAATAAGGGGACTTGGGATCTAGGTAGGCCTACTGGGCCCCATACTCCTCATAGGGCAGACGGCTAGGGGCATAATGGCCATAGTCCACATGCCAAGAATCCTGGGAATGCTGCATAGAAACTATAACGAGATAAAATAACAAGGTAAGCTAAATAGTGGTGAAAGGAAGATATGGTTGGGTTGCCTCCCAACAAGCGCCTTGTTTTATGTTGAAGGTTTAACAGGTAAGAAACCAACTTATGTTCGGGCTGAGGTTCTGGGAGAGTTTGAGGGTCATTTAAATTGAGGTCTTCCAAGAATGAGCATTTATTGGTATCTGAAGCGACAAGATCTTTAGTGGTTATGTATCTTTTCAGTCAATGCCCAAATACTTTAAATTCACATAAAAATTTATCCCAGAGGAGAAAATTACCATGTGAATAGGCACATTTGATGAGGTAGGGACATTACAATCTTGACTTAAGCTTTCCAGGAAAAAGCCTTAACCTGGAGTTATACACTAGAACCTGGTCACCTTCTCAAATGTTCTTATGTTTGATGTGACCATCATGCTATAGTTTATTTGGGTCTTTGTAGATTCTCGCTTTCTCATAAGAACTCATTCTAAGTTCATCTAATTCATTCATTCGGAGAATATATTTTTCTCCTACCGTCGAAAATTCAAAATTTAAGCTTTTGATGGCCCAACTGTCCTTGTGTTCTAATTCTATCGACGGATGGCATGATTTTCCATAAATCAGCCTTAAAGGAGTAGTGCCTATGGGTGTTTTGTAGGTACTTCTATTTGCCCATAGTGCATCATTGATTTTCAAGGCCCAATCTTTTCTAGTGACACTAATGATTTTTTCTAAGATGGACTTGATTTTCCTATTAGGTACTACAACTTGCCCACTAGTCTAAGGATGGTAAGGGGTGGCGACTTTGTGGTAGACTCTATATTTTTTCAATAAATCCTTAAAGCTTTTATCTAAAAAATGGGATCCTCTATCAAAAATGGCGGTGCGTGGGACTCTGAATCTAGGAAAAATAATGTCTTTAAAGAGTTTTTTAACTGGTTTGGAATCATAAATTTTAGTTGGTATATCCTCAACCCACTTTGACACATAATCGACAACAAATAACATGTATTCATACCCATAAGAAGAAGGAAATGGGCCCATGTAGTCGTTCCCCAGACGTCAGATTTCTAATTCCTGCTAAGAAGTTAAGGGCATTTTGTCACATTTGGAGATGTAACATGTCCTTTGACATTGGTCACATGAGAGCACATATACATAAGAGTCTTTGAAGTTGGTGGGCCAAAAGAACCCACACTGCAAAACTTTCCTAGATGTTTTTTGGGAACTCATGTGCCCACCATAGGGGCCAGAATGACATTGTTTCATAATGTCAGAACTTTCTTCTTGGAAAACACAATAGTAGTTTTTGACATCATGTAAAAATTTAGTTTTAGAATGTCCCTTGTACTCAGGGTGCAGTACACCAGCTGCTAAATAATCTACAAAGTCAGCAAACCAATGAAATTAGGAGTCTACCTTAAACAATTGATCATCATGTAGGGATTCATTTATGGGGGTATCATCAGTTTGGCTATAGCCAACTCGACTTAGGTGGTCTACCATGATGTTTTCAGACCCCTTTTTATCTAAGATTTCTAGGTCAAACTCCTGCAATAACATGATCCACCTTATGAGTCTAGGTTTGGCATCTTTCTTAGTCATAAGGTAAGGAATGGCTGCATGGTCAGTGTAAACTATAATTTTGGAGCCAACCAAGTATGAGTGAAATTTTTCAAAAGCATAGACAATGGCTAGCATTTGTTTTTTGGTGATAATGTAATTCTGTTGAGCTTCACCTAAGGTCTTGTATGCATAGTATATGACATGGATTTTCTAATCAAATCGCTATCCTAGGATAGAACCTATGGCAAAGTCACTAGCATCACATGTGATTTCAAAAGGTAGGGCCCAGTTTGGTGCATGAATGATTGGAGTGGATGTGAGACCATTTTTTAGACACACAAAACTATTCATGCAGGCTTTGTCAAAATTGAAGGGCACCTCCTTTTAAAGAAGGTTGGTGAGAGATTTGGTGATCTTGGAGAAGTCACAGATGAATTGTTGATAGAAATTGGCATGTCCCAAAAAGGATCAAATGTCTTTGACTGAGGTAAGGGTGGAAGCTTGGTGATGACCTCGATTTTAGCCTTGTCAACTTCTATGCCTTGGTTACTTACTCTATGGCCTAGAAAAATTTCCACCTTAACCATGAAGTGACACTTATCCCAATTAAGGACTAAGTTTGACTCAACACATCTATCAAGAACAAGAGATAGGATTCTAAGGAAAGAGTCAACAATGTCTCCATAAATGGAGAAGTCATTCATGAACCTCCATGATAGTTTCGGTTAATCCTACAAAGATGGCTGACATACACCGTTGGAAGGTGGTTGGTGCTTTACACAAACCGAAGGGCATTTGTCTAAATGTGTAAGTGCCAAAAGAACATATGAAAGTTGTTTTCTCTTGATCTTCAGGATGGATAGGAATCTGATCAAATCCTGAGTATCCATCTAGATAACAAAAATATTGTTGATGGGCTCAGTACTCAAGAACTTGGTCTAGGAAGGGAAGTGGGAAATGGTCTTTTCTAGTTGCCTTGTTGAGCTTCCTATAGTCAATACAAATTCTCCATCCTATAAAGGTAATGTGGTCCCTCTTTTTTGGGAACAACTTGAATAGGACTCACCAACAGGGAGTCGGAGATGGGGTAGATGATTCCTACAGTCAAAAGTTTGATCACCTCTAGATGAACAACTTCCTTAATTTTTGGATTGAGTTACCATTGCGGATCTCGAGAGAGTTTGTTGTCTTCTATCATTGGGATTTTGTGATTCCAAATGGATTGATCTATCCCGACTAAATCTGTCATTTTATACCCTAAGGTAGTTTTCCTTTTTCTAAGTTACATCATAAGTTTATTTTCTTATTCAAGGGTAAGTTCGAAATTTATGGTGACAAGGAATAATTGTTTCTCATTAAGCAAGAAATATTTCAAACCTATGTGAAGAGTTTTCATTTTTGGGGTCTTAGGTGGTTCAAGTTTTTCTTCTATGATGGAGATCATTTTAAGGTCCTCAATTTCAGCATTAGGAATTTCCTCAGAATCTTCTAAATGAGCCCTACATTGGTCTAATTGTTCATTATCAATATCACATTCAGGAGTGGCAGTGAGGGCCATGTGTAGGGGATCATCAACTAACTCCCATTCTTTCCTCAGTTGGGATAGTTTATCAACACAGTCAAGGAGATAGACCTCTTCTTGAAAACTAGGCCCTTTCATGCTTTCAAACACCCTAAACTCTAGGGTTTGTTTTCCTAATCTTAATAGAATGGTTCCATCCTCAACATCAATCAAGGCCCAAGCTGTGGATAGAAAGGGACGACCAAAAATGAGTGGGTAACACAAATCTTCCTTTATGTCCATGATCACAAAGTTAGATGGGACATAGGCATCTTTCCCAACCTTGACTGGAATGTCTTTAATGATTCCCATGGGTTTGGTCATGGACGAGTCTACTAATTGAATGGTCATGGCCATGAATAACAAGTGAGTGAATCCTAATCTTTTATAGAGACTATAAGGCATGATTGATATACTGGCTCCTAATTTGGCTAGGCACTTTCTACATGCATTGTCACCTAAGGAACACCCTATTCTAAAAGAACCAGGGTCCTTCTATTTTTAGGCATTTTACTTTGAATTATTTCTGAAGTGGTCCTAGCAAGTTTGATAGTTTCATATTCTTCTGTGGCATACTTCCTAGTCAAGAGGGATTTCATGTATTTGGACCAGGCGTGCATGTCTGTTAAAGCATCAAGGAAGGGGATATCAACATGTAACTTTTTCATGGCTTCCCTAAATATCATTGTAAGGACCCTGACATGCGTTTAGGGTTTACCCTGTTGTTTTGCTTAACCTTAGTGGTTTGATGCTTGCTAATCACCCTAAGTGGTGATTAGGGTTTTGTTGAGCTTTGTTGAAGAGTTCGAGGGGCTACTTGCAAATAACCCAAGTTTAGGGTTTTGTGTGCAAGTTTGCCATCTTGTGAGATGTTTTCCCTCTTTGCTTCCTCTAGGGTTGAGAGGAAGGCTTGGGCTTGTTGTTTGAGTCCTTTGGGCCTAAGTTGAGCTTGTTTGGGCCTTGAGGTTCCTTGTTTGGGCTTGCTTGAGCCTTGTGTCGCCCAGGGCAGGTGGTGTGTCGCCCAGCAGGCTGGTGTGTCGCCCAGCAGAGCTGCTGCCTGTGTCGCCCAAGATTGCGTGTCTGGTGTGGTGGACCCTTGGTGCATGTCTTGGACAAGTGCCTTATGGCTTGCATGAGAGGTGGCTTGAGTTGGTGGACATGTGTCCCTTGGGTGGGCGACACATAGCATGGTTGTACCTTGGTTTCTCCTCCCCTTCTTCCTATATAGGTAGCTCTTCTCCTTGCCTTAGTCTCCTTTGGTCTTTTGGTCTTTTGGTCCTTTGGTCTCCCCTCCACCCTTGGTGCACGATACCCCTCTCCATCTTGCTTGTGTTGGCCGATACACTCCCTTGGAGCTGAAGTGGTGGCCGATACACCCTCCTGGAGCAGCTTGGTGGACGATAGCTTTGGACTTGGAGTGCTTTAGAGCTTGGAGCTTAAGGCGGGTTGCATAGCTTCTAACCTTAACTCCTTTACCTCTTGCTTGATCTTATGCATGTTAGTGGACTAGCTTAGCTCCTTGTTTTTTTACTTTGCTAAGTGTACCTTAGTGGCCGATATCCCCCTTAGGGTTGTAGGGTCCCTTTGTGTACCTTGCTTTCTAGGGTTTGGGGCTTCCTTGAGTTGGAGGTTGAAGGTGATCTAGGGTTGGGCGATACCCCTTCCTTGTGAGTGTGTTGGGCAACACACTTGCCCTTAAGTTGAATGATATTATGCTTTAGGGTTGGAGTTCCTTGAGTTGGAGGTCGATAGGTTGACCTAGCTTGAGTGTTGGCCGACATGGTGACCATGTTGGGCGACATGGTGCTCTCTTTGGTGGCCGACATGGCACCTTGATGGGCGATGGAGTGAGCTAAGGTCTGGTTGGGCGATATGATGGGAGACTTAGTGATGTCCCTTGTGTTTTGGTTAATGCTCTTGGTGTTGGACAACACCCTTGCTCTCATGTTGCACGACATAGTAGGGTTCTTTGTTGGACGATAGGCTGATGTGCCTTATGGTCGATAGGGTTAGTACCTTGATGGGCGATACCTCTCCCTTGTGTTGGCCGATATCCATGTAGGCCGATAGGGTTAGTAGCATGTTGGACGATACCCTTGCCCATGATGGGCGATAGAGTGAGCTTAGTGTGTTGGCCGATATGGTTGATGGCATGTTAGACGATAGGCTTTGTGCCCTAATGGCCGATACCATGATGGTCGATACCATGGTGGTCGATACCATGTTGGGCGACATGCCTTGGGCCATGATGGCCGAAAGGGTTAGTATGGTGGTCGATACCCATGTTGGGTGATAGGCTATAGATGAGGGTTGAGGGGATATAGTGAGGGTATGAGTTTCTTTGGTGACAGTCCCTTATGTGATAGAAGTGGATGTTTATCCAATAACTAATAAAATGATGGTGGTGTTTGTGATACCATCAATATGTAATACGATGCCTTACATATAATAAGGATGCTAATGATAGTAATGTATATGATGATAGCCCTCATGTAATAGATGCATGATGTGACCCGTTATGCTTAATTGTTAATGATAAAGAAGATGATGATAACTACTCTAGTAGTTTGTTTAATGATAATAATGTTGGTAATAATGATGCTAAGCGACAGTTATGTTAAAGGTTGCTTCATGATACAAATGACTATAGTTGATGGCATAGTAATGACCCTGTTAATAATAGTGTGGATTATGTATACTCAATCTGTATCCCATATACCTTGATTGTTTGTATAACCCTGAGATTTAGGGTAAGCATCAGTATGGTTGATAATGATGTACTTAACATAATTGATTACCAAATAACTGTCATATTGATAAGTAGATTATCTTGAATGATATTCCATGATAGTGAGCATATTCCTTATGTTGAATCTACAAATATTGCATACCTTAACCTTGCAGGTGATGAGTTAGCCATGAAAGGGCTATGTGACATATGTAATGAGTAACATCCTTTGATAGTTGCTCTATAAGATTATGTATGTGATGTGTTGGTCCCATGATGATGATGTGAGCCTTAAGAGGCAGTAACAATACATGATGAAGGGTTGAGACCCTGCGGTATGTGATGATCCTTGAGATGGATCTGGATGGTTGGCAAGAGGCCAAGTGGTAACATGTGATGTTGGATCCTTGAGATGGATCAGGTTGATATGAATAGATCATAATATAATGTTCTTTACTTTCTGTTATATCTTGCATGTTATACAACTTGGTTGAATCTTGCAATCCATCTAAAAGATACTAATTAATCACAGTGAAATATATCATGTAGTTTGCCCTGGCCATAGATCCATCATCGTCAGGACTTGGTGATGGTGAAACAGGTTTTCCTACGGGTTAACCTGGAAGCACATATTGTTGAATATGTGTAGGTTGCTCCTAGCCTGAAAATGAGGAGGTAAGAGTGTAACTTCGGTTGCAGACTCAGATATGTATGTAGAGCATGGTGAACAGGCCCATGGCTCAGGATATATGATGTATGGAGCATGAATGCGTTCATGGCTCAGAGCACGGTGATCAGGCTCGTGGCTCAGTTTTACTAGCGCCGTGACCTGTACCAAGGCGGGCTAGAGAATGGGTAGCCTATGGAGCTAACCCTGTGGCTTAGACCACTTCAGCATGTGACTGCGGTCCTGCTTGTGTTGTACTCATGTACTGACCATGAGGTGGGAGGTCGTGGAGTCCGGCTCTTCCATTGACCTTGTATGGCACCGGCTTGGGTTTCGTAACCGAAGGTTGGATTTGAACGGAACGGTTCAAATCCTCAGGGCATAATAACACGTAATACAACCGTTTAGTATTTACTGATCAAATCAAACACGAAACATTGGTTGAGACCTTGTTTGTGTAATATTTCGTTATACCTTGCAGGTTATGTGGTAATCTACCTTATCTTGATAATCAGGTTATGTGACATTATATTCTGTTCTAATAATCCTGTTACATGTTGATATATCTCATCTTGATAGTCATGTTCCTTTGAAAGACATCTGGTTTTATGCTTTAGTACAGCTGGTATGCTTGCCGGTAAGAATGATCTTGCTATATATATATAATTGCTTCTGATATATCTGCTCACGTTATAATTGCTGTTATGGTTTATCTTGCTGAGGTTCTGTGGTTGCGGTGGGGAGCTATGTTTCCCGTTGGGACAATTGTTCAATTGTCTCACCCCGCTGGTTTTCACCCTTTTTAGGTGGTCGAGGTAGAGGTGGTCGTGGTTGTGGTGTTGCGGACGAGCAGCTTGAGGAGCAGTAGAAGGCAAGCGATGGACATGCTGCTGTTTTGGATGTTTTGTAGTAGAGTCTAGAGTCATCCCTGTACTCTCTGGTCCTTGGCAGTGTTTTGACGTTGTTTCACGATGATCGTTCGATGATATCTGTATATCCTGTTGTTGGCCGGATGTGGGCCTTTATGTATATATGAACAGGTGGTGAACTCATGTGATGGATGAACAGCTGTTCCTGAACTGTGGACACGTGTCAGCTCTTGTGTATGTACATCTTACATGACATGTTTCTGTGCAGGATGAGGACTGGAAAGTAATAGTTTCACAGTTTATCAGTTTTCCGCAATCGGTTTTAATTAACCCGTGTTTTTGATAATCTGTGGTTATGGTGTTTTCCGCACATTTTCGCGTAACACCTCGTTATCTGTGTGATAATGGGATGTGTTGCCACAAGTTTTGGTATCAGAGCTTTAGGTTCACTGAGTCTACAGGGATCTAGGACTAGGTTGAGTCTGTTCTTATGAGTTTCCCAGGTTATCTTACAAAAATTTTCTGCCCTCAGCAGAAGGAAAGCCAAGATGTCTGGAAACCATGAAGAACATGCTCCTGAGCATAGTGATGCTGCATCGGTTGATGGAGCAGATGGACGGGCACATGAAGATCGGGTGCCTGAGGTCCCCCAACCAGACCCAGCCATACTTGAACACCCTGCCTACCAACAGCTTATGGGGCAGTTAATGGCTACGATGAATCTCATGGTTGAGCGATTACCATTGCCTCCTCCGCGAGCACAGGTTCCCCATGGAGAAGCATCGGGTATTGGGAAGACCTTTGAGCGGCGTCGCCGAGTCGGAGCTTCGGATTATGCTGGAACGGCTGATCCAGCGGATGCAGATCTGTGGCTGACGAGTCTTGAAAAGGCTTTCCGGATCCTCAACCTCCCCGAAGCAGAAAAAGTAAAGCATGTTGTCTACCTTTTGAAGGGTAGTGCTGGTCACTGGTGGACCATCGAGGAAGAGAAGCGGCCTGGTGAGGTGATTTGTTGGGAAGTGTTTCGGCGCGAGTTCGTCACCAGATACTTTCCGAAGACGTACCTGGATGGGAAGATCAGTTAGTTTGAGAAGTTGCGGCAAGGAACGATGAACATCACCGAGTATGAAGCTAAGTTTATGGATCTGTTGAGGTTCTGCCCTCACATGGCGGCGACAGATGATGAACGGATCAGACGTTTTGAGAAGGGTTTGAGTGCTGAGTTGACAACCCCTGTGTCTGTGCTGGAAAACCGAGAGCGGTTTGCTATGTTTGTGGAATCAGTTCGACGGATCGAGAGGACAGTACGGGAGAAAAGAGAGTATGTGTCTCTTAAAAGACCTGCTCAGTTTCAAGGCCAAAGGTTTGGTGGCTTCAAGAAACCCAGGTTTTCAGCACCGTCAGTGATGAGAAGTGCTGGTGTACCATCTCAGTGGTCTCCGAGTAAGGGAAAAGGTCATGTTTCTTCACCATCTAAGGCGCACAGTTCAGCTTCGGTGGCAATGACAGGGCCATCTAGGCCACGAGTTGACAATAGAGCATGTCATCTCTGTGGACAAGTCGGGCATTGGAAGTTCAATTGCCCGAATAGAGATGTTGAGGTGACGCAGCAACCGAGGCAGAGTTTCCAGAAGTCTGAGAGACCACAGCCCAGTGGTAGCAGAGGACGAGGACGCGGTCAAGCGTCTCAAGCTGGATCGTCTACTCAAGGGAGCATAGGTCGTGGACAGCAAGCAACGACTCAATTCTATGCCATGAATCAGCCGGAGGCGATAGTCAACCCGCGAGTGGTGACAGGTCAGATGGAGTTATTTCATTCTGATATGTCTTCTTCTTGCTTTATATCTGTTCTGGTTGACCCGGGTGCTACACACTCTTTTATCGCCTATAGTATGCTTGAAAACTGTCATCTACCTGTTAGTTGTAAGAAGGATAGCTTGTTGTTAGAAACCCCTCTTGATGGTTCCTCTTTGCTTCGAGAAGAGTGTCCATCTTGTGTTTTGTCTTTCTCGGGACACAGCATTCAGGTGGATCTCATACCACTTGATATGCATGGGTTCGATGTTATCCTTGGGATGGATACCTTAGAGAAGTATAAGGTTGTCTTGGACTGTGGTTCCAAGCAGGCGGTGTTTGATGTTGCTGGAGAGAGGTGGATCTTCCAGGGAGATAGGAAGATTCTTCCGACGTGTCTGGTGTCAGCTATGGTGGCAGATAGGTTGTTGCGACAAGGATGTGAGGTGTTCTTAGCTCACGTTGTGGATACCGTTGTGGATACCAAGGCGAAAGGCCTTAACCTTGAAGAAGTGTCAGTGGTCCGAGAGTTTGCAGATGTGTTTCCCGAGCAGTTTCCTGGTGTTCCTCCACCCCGAGAGATCGATTTTGAGATCAATCTGGTTCCGGGAACACAACCGATTGCACATACACCTTATAGGATGGCTCCAGCAGAGATGGTAGAGTTGAAGAAGCAGTTGCAAGAGTTGTTGGAGAAAGGTTTCATCAGACCGAGCACGTCACCTTGGGGTGCTCCCGTGTTGTTCGTTAAGAAGAAGGATGGTTCGATGCGGTTGTGTATAGACTACCGACAGTTGAACAAGGTCACGATCAAGAATAAGTACCCGTTGCCGAGGATAGACGACCTGTTCGATCAGTTGCGTGATGCTACAGTGTTTTCGAAGATCGATCTACGGTCTGGATATCATCAGTTGAGGATAAAGGCGGATGACATACCAAAGTCAGCCTTTAGGACGAGGTATGGTCATTTTGAGTTTGTGGTTATGCCGTTTGGGCTAACCAATGCACCTGCTACTTTCATGGACCTGATGAACAGAGTGTTTCGTCCGTTCTTAGATCAGTTTGTTGTAGTTTTTATAGACGACATCTTGATCTATAGTCGGAACCGGCTAGAGCATGAGCAACATCTTCGTCAAGCGTTGACTCTCCTTCGTCAACATCAGTTCTATGCTAAGTTTAGTAAGTGTGAGTTCTGGTTGGATGAAGTGACTTTCTTAGGACATGTGATATCTGCTGAAGGAGTCAAAGTAGATCCAAAGAAGGTGGAATCCGTTGCGGATTGGGAACAGCCGAAGACGCCGACGGAAGTTCGTAGTTTCCTTGTTCTAGCAGGATACTACTGGAGGTTTATCAAGGACTTCAGTTCGATAGCTCTACCAATGACGAGGTTGACCAGGAAGGATGTACCTTTTGTTTGGAATGATCGATGTCAGCAAGCTTTCCAAAGTTTGAAGGAAAAGCTAACCAGTGCTCCAGTGTTGATCTTGCCAGAATCTGGAAAAGGCTACGTTGTTTTCTGTGACGCGTCCAAGAAAGGTTTGGGTTGTGTGCTGATGCAGGAAGATCATGTGGTTTCTTTTGCTTCGCGACAGCTTAAGAAACACGAGGAGAACTATCTGACCCATGACTTGGAGCTGGCAGCAGTGGTTCATGCGTTAAAGATTTGGAGACACTATCTTTATGGGGAAGTGTGTCAGATCTTTACAGATCACAAGAATATGAAGTACATCTTCTCACAGCAAGAGTTGAACATGCGACAATGTCGGTGGATGGAGTCGATCAATGATTATGATTGCACTATCGAGTATCATCCTGGTAAGGCGAATGTGGTAGCAGACGCGCTTAGCAAAAAGTCTTCTACTCCCAACAAGGCACAGATGGGTTCTTTGGTATGCCATAGGCGGGACATGTTAGTCTCCTTACGGTAGATGAACGTACATATGGAGGTTTCCTCGTTAGCTGGACTTTTAGCACAGATGCAAATCAAGCCCACGTTGAGACAGCAGATCAAGGATGCACAGCAAACGGATGATACAGTACAACTAATCAGATCAGAGTTTGGCAGCGAAAAGCATGATGGGTTCCATGAGTCCAAGGATGGAGTGGTTTGCTATCATAATAGGATTGTGGTTCCATATGCTGATAATCTGAGGAAGTTGGTGCTCGAGGAAGCACACACGTCGATGTATGCTATGCATCCAGGTGTCACCAAGATGTACCATAGTCTGAAAGACTTGTACTGGTGGCCCGGCTTGAAGAAAGATGTAGCTGAGTTTGTGGCTAGGTGTGCGATGTGTCAGCAAGTCAAGGCTGAGCATCAAAAGCCGGTAGGTACGTTGCAACCTTTGCCTATACCGCAGTGGAAATGGGATCATATAACCATGGATTTTGTAGTTGGTCTACCCAGGAAAACTAGGAATCATGATTCCATTTGGGTGATAGTGGACAGATTAACGAAGTTTGCCCATTTCATACCTGTGAAGACCACATATACAGCTGAAAACCTCGCTCGAGTATATGTGGATGAGATAGTTCGTTTGCATGGTGTGCCAACAACAATAGTTTCTGATAGAGGTCCTCAGTTTACAAGTCATTTTTGGGAATAGTTGCACAGGGCGATGGGAACACAGTTGAAGTTCAGTACCGCTTTTCACCCGCAGACAGATGGACAGTCTGGGAGGACTATTCAGACTTTGGAGGATCTTCTTCGTGCTTGTGTTTTGCAGTTCCTAGGCAGTTGGGACGTACATCTCAGTTTGATAGAGTTTGCCTACAACAATAGCTATCAGCTGAGCATTGACATGGCTCCCTATGAGGCTTTGTATGGGAGGAAGTGCAGATCTCCTTTGTGTTGGTATGAATCAGGTGAATATCAGCTTTTGGGTCCTGAGTTAGTACAGCAAACGACAGAAAAGATCAAGGTGATACAACAACAGTTGAAAGCGACACAAGACAGGCAGAAGTCTTATGCAGACAATCGTCGACGACCTTTGGAGTTCCAGGTGGGAGACAAGGTGTATCTTAAAGTCTCTCCGTGGAAAGGTGTGCTGAGGTTTGGACGGAAAGGTAAGTTAGCTCCCAGATATATGGGGCCTTACCCAGTCTTAGCACGTGTTGGCAAGGTGGCTAATGAGTTAGAATTGCCTCCAGAGTTGCACAGGTTACATCCAGTGTTCCATGTCAGTATGCTGAAGAAAAGTCATCCGGATACTGGAACAGTGATACAACCAGTTGATGTTGAGCTTGACAAAGATGTGACTTATGAAGAGGGTCCTATGATGATCCTTGACAGAAGAGTCAAGAAGTTGAAGAGAAAGGATCTGGTTCTTGTGAAGGTCCTTTGACATCACCGTGGCATTGAGGAAGCCACGTGGGAGCTTGAGGAAGAGATGAGGAGGAAGTATCCCTCGCTTTTCTCTTCGGATTTCGGGGACGAAATCCTTTTGTAGAGGTTTATGGCTGTAAGGACCCTGACCTGCGTTTAGGGTTTACCCTGTTGTTTTGCTTAACCTTAGTGGTTTGATGCTTGCTAATCACCCTAAGTGGTGATTAGGGTTTTGTTGAGCTTTGTTGAAGAGTTCGAGGGGCTACTTGCAAATAACCCAAGTTTAGGGTTTTGTGTGCAAGTTTGCCATCTTGTGAGATGTTTTCCCTCTTTGCTTCCTCTAGGGTTGAGAGGAAGGCTTGGGCTTGTTGTTTGAGTCCTTTGGGCCTAAGTTGAGCTTGTTTGGGCCTTGAGGTTCCTTGTTTGGGCTTGCTTGAGCCTTGTGTCACCCAGGGCAGGTGGTGTGTCGCCCAGCAGGCTGGTGTGTCACCCAGCAGAGCTGCTGCCTGTGTCGCCCAAGATGGTTGGTCTGGTGTGGTGGACCCTTGGTGCATGTCTTGGACAAGTTCCTTATGGCTTGCATGAGAGGTGCCTTGAGTTGGTGGACATGTGTCCCTTGGGTGGGTGACACATAGCATGTTTGTACCTTGGTTTCACCTCCCCTTCTTCCTATATAGGTAGCTCTTCTCCTTGCCTTAGTCTCCTTTGGTCTTTTGGTCCTTTGGTCTCCCCTCCACCCTTGGTGCATGATACCCCTCTCCATCTTGCTTGTGTTGGCCGATACACTCCCTTGGAGCTGAAGTGGTGGCCGATACACCCTCCTGGAGAAGCTTGGTGGACGATAGCTTTGGACCTGGAGTGCTTTAGAGCTTGGAGCTTAAGGCGGGTTGCATAGCTTCTAACCCTAACTCCTTTACCTCTTGCTTGATCTTATGCATGTTAGTGGACTAGCTTAGCTCCTTGCTTTTGTACTTTGCTAAGTGTACCTTAGTGGCCGATATCCCCCTTAGGGTTGTAGGGTCCCTTTGTGTACCTTGCTTTCTAGGGTTTGGGGCTTCCTTGAGTTGGAGGTTGAAGGTGATCTAGGGTTGGGCGATACCCCTTCCTTGTGAGTGTGTTGGGCGACACACTTGCCCTTAAGTTGAACGATATTATGCTTTAGGGTTGGAGTTCCTTGAGTTGGAGGTCGATAGGTTGACCTAGCTTGAGTGTTGGCCGACATGGTGACCATGTTGGGCGACATGGTGCTCTCTTTGGTGGCCGACATGGCACCTTGATGGGCGATGGAGTGAGCTAAGGTCTGGTTGGGTGATATGATGGGAGACTTAGTGATGTCCCTTGTGTTTTGGTTAATGCTCTTGGTGTTGGGCAACACCCTTGCTCTCATGTTGCATGACATAGTAGGGTTCTTTGTTGGACGATAGGCTGATGTGCCTTATGGCCGATAGGGTTAGTACCTTGGTGGGCGATACCTCTCCCTTGTGTTGGCCGATATCCATGTAGGCCGATAGGGTTAGTAGCATGTTGGACGATACCCTTTCCCATGATGGGCGATAGAGTGAGCTTAGTGTGTTGGCCGATATGGTTGATGGCATGTTAGATGATAGGCTTTGTGCCCTAATGGCCGATACCATGATGGCCGATACCATGGTGGCCGATACCATGTTGGGTGACATGCCTTGGGCCATGATGGCCGATAGGGTTAGTATGGTGGTCGATACCCATGTTGGGTGATAGGCTATAGATGAGGGTTGAGGGGCTATAGTGAGGGTTTAAGTTTCTTTGGTGACGATCCCTTATGTGATAGAAGTGGATGTTTATCCAATAACTAATAAAATGATGGTGGTGTTTGTGATACCATCAATATGTAATACGATGCCTTACATATAATAAGGATGCTAATGATAGTAATGTATATGATGATAGCCCTCATGTAATAGATGCATGATGTGACCCGTTATGCTTAATTGTTAATGATAAAGAAGATGATGATAACTACTCTAGTAGTTTGTTTAATGATAATAATGTTGGTAATAATGATGCTAAGCGACAGTTATGTTAAAGGTTGCTTCATGATACAGATGACTATAGTTGATGGCATAGTAATGACCATGTTAATAATAGTGTGGATTCTGTATACTCAATCTGTATCCCATATACCTTGATTGTTTGTATAACCCTGAGATTTAGGGTAAGTATCAGTATGGTTGATAATGATGTACTTAACATACTTGATTACCAAATAACCGTCATATTGATAAGTAGATTATCTTGAATGATATTCCATGATAGTGAGCATATTCCTTATGTTGAATCTACAAATATTGCATACCTTAACCTTGCAGGTGATGACTTAGCCATGAAAGGGCTATGTGACATATGTAATGAGTAACATCCTTTGATAGTTGCTCTATAAGATTATGTATGTGATGTGTTGGTCCCATGATGATGATGTGAGCCTTAAGAGGCAGTAACAATACATGATGAAGGGTTGAGACCCTGCGGTATGTGATGATCCTTGAGATGGATCTGGATGGTTGGCAAGAGGCCAAGTGGTAACATGTGATGTTGGATCCTTGAGATGGATCAGGTTGATATGAATAGATCATAATATAATGTTCTTTACTTTCTGTTA
The DNA here is from genome assembly GCA_963693085.1 of Alisma plantago-aquatica. NCBI lineage: Eukaryota > Viridiplantae > Streptophyta > Magnoliopsida > Alismatales > Alismataceae > Alisma > Alisma plantago-aquatica. The sequence continues at coordinate 24,544,883 of OY856412.1, read as the reverse complement.
TATCTTGCATGTTATACAACTTGGTTGAATCTTGCAATCCATCTAAAAGATACTAATTAATCACAGTGAAATATATCATGTAGTTTGCCCTGGCCATAGATCCATCATCGTCAGGACTTGGTGATGGTGAAACAGGTTTTCCTACGGGTTAACCTGGAAGCGCATATTGTTGAATATGTGTAGGTTGCTCCTAGCCTGAAAATGAGGAGGTAAGAGTGTAACTTCGGTTGCAGACTCAGATATGTATGTAGAGCATGGTGAACAGGCACATGGCTCAGGATATATGATGTATGGAGCATGAATGCGTTCATGGCTCAGAGCACGGTGATCAGGCCCGTGGCTCAGTTTTACTAGCACTGTGACCTATACCAAGGCGGGCTAGAGAATGGGTAGCATATGGAGCTAACCCTGTGGCTTAGACCACTTCAGCATGTGATTGCGGTCCTGCTTGTGTTGTACTCATGTACTGACCATGAGGTGGGAGGTTGTGGAGTCCGGCTCTTCCATTGACCTTGTATGGCACCGGCTTGGGTTTCGTAACCGAAGGTTGGATTTGAACGGTACGGTTCAAATCCTCAGGGCATAATAACACGTAATACAGCCGTTTAGTATTTACTGATCAAATCAAACACGAAACATTGGTTGAGACCTTGTTTGTGTAATATTCTGTTATACCTTGCAGGTTATGTGGTAATCTACCTTATCTTGATAATCAGGTTATGTGACATTATATTCTGTTCTAATAATCCTGTTACATGTTCATATATCTCATCTTGATAGTCATGTTCCTTTGAAAGACATCTGGTTTTACGCTTTAGTACAGCTGGTATGCTTGCCGGTAAGAATGATCTTGCTATATATATATATAATTGCTTCTGATAGATCTGCTCACGTTATAATTGCTGTTATGGTTTATCTTGCTGAGGTTCTGTGGTTGCGGTGGGGAGCTATGTTTCCCGCTGGGACAATTGTTCAATTGTCTCACCCCGCTGGTTTTCACCCTTTTTAGGTGGTCGAGGTAGACGTGGTCGTGGTTGTGGTGTTGCAGACGAGCAGCTTGAGGAGCAGTAGAAGGCAAGCGATGGACATGCTGCTATTTTGGATGTTTTGTAGTAGAGTCTAGAGTCATCCCTGTACGCTCAGGTCCTTGGCAGTGTTTTGACGTTGTTTCACGATGATCGTTCGATGATATCTGTATATCCTGCTGTTGGCCGGATGTGGGCCTTTATGTATATATGAACAGGTGGTGAACTCATGTGATGGATGAACAGCTGTTCCTGAACAGTGGACATGTGTCAGCTCTTGTGTATGTACATCTTACATGACATGTTTCTGTGCAGGATGAGGACTGGAAAGTAATAGTTTCATAGTTTATCAGTTTTCCGCAATCGGTTTTAATTAACCCGTGTTTTTGATAATCTGTGGTTATGGTGTTTTCCGTACGTTTTTGCGTAACACCTCGTTATCTATGTGATAATGGGATGTGTTGCCACAATCATGAAACGGGTGTCAAGCCTTATTTATTTGAGGTGGGCTTGGTAGGGAGGTTGAGGTTTGTAGGTGGGTTCTTCAGCTTCTACCTATGGGGATTAAGGGATGATTGGTTCAAGAGGAATTTTGGGTTTGACAACTACCATGTCTTCATCCTCAAAGTCTAAAGGTATGTCTGAAGGTTTTTCTATAGGAGGAGGGGAACGTACCTTTCCTGAATGAGTAGAGATAACCTTTAGTTGTTCGAGATGTTTGGGATTGTTTTCAGGCTACCCAGCAAAAGTGCCCACAGGGGGTTTTTGTTGAGAAACAGGCGAGCTAACTGGGCTTCAGTTGCCTTTTGGTGAGCTTGTTGGGCAATAATGATTTGATCCAAAGTGGCTATCCTTTTATCATTTGAGGGATGGGGAGCGGGAACATTTTGTGATTGTTGAGGAGGTGGTTGACTGAGATTTTAAGGAGGAAGGTTCAAGTTTTGAAATTGTTGTCCTTGGTAGGGTGGTCAGTTTTGGTGGTTGCCTCGATGGTTCCCTTACTTCCCAAAATTTCTTTAATTGTTGTATGGGAAACCAGGTGGTGGCCAATTAATGTTTTGATGATAGGGAGGTTTTTGTTGGAATGGAATTTGGCTTGAGTTTTCAGCAATAGAAGGGTTCCCATTTTAGAATTCAGGATGGGTTCTAGTTTGATTAGGGTTGTCGTAACCCTGGCCTGGTATGGTGTGAAAAGAGTTGAGGTCCTCCAATCGTTGTCCTAATTTCTAGCTACATGGAGGTGTTGTAGAGATGTTGACAATGTAAGATGGTGTGATCATATACTTGATAGATGCCACAAAGAGATTCTACATCTTTTATTTGTTGGGTTAACTCTCTATAGGCGCCTAGGGATGACTGTAAGCGGTCTTGTTTTAGAGAAATTAATTTAAGGCTTTCTGCTATGCTTTGGACGTCAGGATTTACTTCACCCTTAGCTACCTTAAGGACCCCACCGGTTCCCCATCTATATTTTATTTCAGAAGCACATTTAATAACTTCCCACACACTAGTTAGGCTTTGGTGCATAAAATTTCCTCCAAATGAGGAATCAATGAAAAATTTGGTGTCAATGTCCACATCACGATAGAGAATTTCTATGAGTTGGGCTTTAAAAATGTCAAGATGAGGGAATTTCCGAAGCAAGTCTTTGAACCTTTCCTAGGATTCTCCTAGGGTTTCCCCTGGGGACACAGAATAATGAGTGATTTGTCCCCTGATTTTGTGAGGGAAGGAGGGTAAAAATTTTCAAGGAATTTATTTTGTAGGACCTCTCAAGCTGTAACATATTCCTCACTCTCCATGGTGTTGTACCAGCCACTAGATTGGTCAGTGAGAGAATATTTGAATAATATAAGGTGGATTGCATCTTCATAGATGCCTAGGAGTTTGTTCAAGAAACAAAGGTCAATGAACCTTTGAAGATGATCTTGGAAACTTTCCCCATTGTTGCCAGAGAATGGGTTGTCTTTGATCATGGTGATCCATTGGGTTCAGATTTCAAATTGTGGGCCAAAGATGTCCGGAGAGACAAATGGATGATGTGCATAGGCGGTCTTAGGAACAAAAAAATTCTTTCATTTTTTTGCCTTTTGTCTTCCCTCCTACTGGCCTCTAACGTTTCTTATTCAGCCATGTAGGCTGCTTGAAAAGTGCTTCTCTAGTTGCTTGATCGGCTAAGATGTGCTCTCTTTGAGCCGCGAGAGCCTGGTTGATCCTATGAGTGACTTCCTCTTTCTCTATCATAATTTGGTGTTGACGACTAAGATGGTGGAAGGTTCTATCTATCTTAGGATCGAAGTTAAATAGTGTAATTTTAGTGTTTGAATCATGTGCTGAAAAAACAGACTGTTGGAATGGAAACTCAGCTGAAAGAGGATAGCACTTCCAAAATTTTACTCAGAAGGTATAAAAAATGAAAAATGGTTTTTTCCAAAAATTTTGGGATTCAATAAAACTATCTGTTGTCCCCGTCAATGGCACCAAATTGATAATGTTTCGAAGTGCACTAAAATCACTAAGATATTAATATTAGAGTTTAACCTTTTTTATTGTCCAATTAAGGCTAGTATAGAAGAGTTGATCCCACAAGACAATATTTTAAAGATGGTAGACTCTAATCCCAATTGGTTTTCATTTGAACTTTTATTTCTTTTTGGTATTTTTATTTAGGGAACAAGAAAAAGAAATTTGATTTGGGTTTGATGGTTTATGCTAGAATAGGAAATACAATACATAAGTAAAGATTACACTAACAAGGATGCAAGGTTACAGTATCACAAGAAAAAGAGAGATTGTTAGCACAATAAAAACATTGAGAATGGAAAAACTAGAACTTAGAATAAATGGGTCAAACAATTTTTATGGAATGGTTGAATTCATATTAACATAAGATTTACTTGAGTAATCACTTTGATAGATCATGAATTTCTAAACAAAAAAGTCGCTAATAAGAGTCATCTTTAAAACTTAGTTCGATTCAAACCATGGCTAAGGGGCTATTCCCCTTGCCTCGATAGAGAAACTTCTCGCTCATGATTGTGGACTAGAGGGAGGCAGAGGGAGAAAGTATTTGAGCCATAGTCTAGATTTAGAAAGGAATTCAATTTTTAGGCTAGAGACTATTAAATGGTTGAATCCTTAGTCCCTTGCCCCAGAGTTATAGAAGGGGGAGAAGAAGAAGAACTAGATCTAACAAGCAATAAAAAGTAGAGGAAGGCCAGAGAACAATCTAAAAGAAACTTAACTTTGAGAATGAACAAATGATCTTTATTGCTAATCTGAATGCAAAGTACAAGAGAATAATCAATCTGAATAATTGTGTACAAAAGATGATGCCTTTTGATGGGGAAGTGCCCCTCCTTTTATAAGAGAAGGAGGGGGGGGTTACATTTAGGTTTAGGGTGAAAGAGGGGATGGCGACACTGATTTGAACTAGGCTTGAGCTTCCAACCGATCGGTTGGCGAGGCAAGCTAACCAGTTAGCGTCTGGAAAGAGCAGGAGTCGAGGAAGCCAGTCAACAACCCTAAGTCTGAGTGGCGACGCCTTTTGACTCGCTCGACTGGAGTGGGAAAACTCCCGATTTGGAGTCCGAACTGGGCGTTTGGCATTTGAATAGCGTTTCGTTAATTGGATGTTAGAACAAGGTAGCGGCGACTGAGAGTAGCATCAACCGATTGTCTGGGAAGAGTGATCCAGCCGTCAGGAGACATTAACCCAACATCTAAGGAGTGAGACGCCCAACCTTAATGATCATTCTTGCAAGCTTACTCAGAGTCGAGACAAACGTCTGGGATGAATGGGCCAATCATCCAGAATCTGAATTGCTCGGTTGGAACAGCCAACCGATCAGCTAGTGACACAAATCTGCAAGAATTGAATAGTTTTGATGAGAATATAGCTTAATTGGGATAGAAGGAGGCAGATAGCATTTTGTTTAGTTTTAGTGGATAATAATGGGAAATTCCATGTAATAAGACTTAAAGGTTACACAAAAAGGATGCTAAAATAGCATACATCAACATGCAAATTAGTACTTCCACATGGAATAGAATGAAGAAGATATAAATAAGAGTCCAATACGAATATCCAAAAAAGTAAGATGATCACAAGATAAGAATCAACAAATCGTTCACATAAACTAAAATCTTAAAAGAGAGAGAAATTATGTAGACTAATTTATCCATGGGACCAAGAGAGAGAGGGAAAATAGGTGATTTCTCAATAAGCATAATATGGAATGCAACACACCTAAATTCAAGTCTACATATTTCCAAGGTCAAAACCCTAATTCCATATATTTTCACAAACAACCTATTGATGGCATATATGTGATCAGGGTTAGGTTTACATTAATTGTGTAAACCCTAAAAATTGTCTTTTTATTATTATCTCATCTTGTAATTACAGTTTTCAGAATTTAGATCAATTTATGCTTAATTTTTCTAACACATAGATGATTAGTCATGAATTTTAAAAAATCTAACCAATTATATAAATCCATAAAAACCGTATACTTACTGATAGGCTTTAGACATTGAAACCAACACCGCTGGATGGAGAAAAATCATACGATTCAACAACATGTTTTCTTTTATTTTTAGAGAAATATATGATTTTCAATGAATTTCTCAATATTTAACCAATGGGAAATCCGAAAAATGCCATGCAGATAAATAGCCTTTAGAACTTGTCACACCTGACTAACTTAAATCAATGGAAATTTGCCTCCTTGCATCTGGGCCCTCATTTTCCATGACATATGGGTATATCAATTTAATACATCGAAATGACTATATTTCCCATGCAAACATGATTAAATAATAAATCAAAACAGCGCCAATCACTTAATAATCTAGTCCATCACCATTTTTCTCAAATATAAGCTTGATCTCCAGGAATGAGGACTTTGGGAAAATGAATATGGGTACTTGTGATCAAAACTGAGAAAAGGATCTTCAACCACAATCGTAGGGTCAAACTGGAGTCCTGGGTGAAGAGCCACAATCCAACCGAAGGGCGATAAAGGAGTAAGGAGGTGGTCGAATAGAATGAACTACGTCAAATCTAGATTGAAGTTCATAGAAAGATTCATGAAGGGATAAGACAAGTAAATGCCTACGTGGATGAGAGGGAAGGACCCAGACCTTCCTTGATGGAACTAGAAACCTCAATCTCAAGCTGAGTTCTCTACCGCAAGAGAACTGGAAAAGGGAAAATACATTTTGCACTGGAAGAGGCTATCGTAACACTATTAATCCATAAGGATCGATGTGATGAATGTTAGGGGGTCATTTTATAGGGTCTGATGGTCTGGTGAGGTGTGGGGAAGGAAGGGTGCGCGAAAATAGAGGTAGAACAAGGGAACACAGAAACATGCCACAAATTGGCAGCATAGTCTCAAAGCCCTAGTATATGTAGGATAAGTAGGTCCGTATAAAGAATTCATAGTTGGGGGGAAGGTTGTCATAGGAAAAAGAGGAAGGGAGAGAGAAAGATCGAGAGGGAGAGCTATAAAAGACTCTCATGCATTGTGATGTTGTCATGTTGAAAACAATAAGAGTGGGTCGGAGAGATGAACTCTCTGCCATCTGATCAGCCCCGATACATAAAAAAACAAAGTGAACCATCCGATTAGCAAAAAAAGTAAAATTCACATGACAAAGGGATACTTCCAAGGATACTTAGTTAAATTGGATTTGGAATAAAGTTTTGATTGAAAGATATCTCTTTTCTTTCCTAATCAAATTGGGTGAGCAAACCATGACTAAATAATACCAAATTTTTCATCCTAGATAGATAAGACATGTTGAATCTTATTTTGCCTTTCAATTTTACTTTTGGGGTCATCTAGTTTATTATTTAATATTTTTGAATTTATCTTATATTTTCTTTCCAAATTCAAATTAAGGCATTTATGATTACTAGTTTAATGTGAAATTTGGCACATAAACCATTTAAGGCATGATGATTTCAAATGTCAGATTAGATTTATACCGTTGACATCATTAATAAGTTATCCAGTGATTTAGTATTAGGAGGATCGTTTACATATTTATTCATCACATGATTGTGTAATGTGTTGTCATTAGATACTCTCTAGGATTTTTTTCACATGAATGATTTTCCTTCACTATTACATGCAACCACTTCCATTATTCAATGAAGCTTGCTTTTTTAAAGATATGTGGTGATATTATCTTTCCACTTAACCACTTCCATTATTCAATGAAGCTTGTTTTTTTAAAGATATGTGGTGATATTATCTTTCCACTTAGAATAAACCAACTCCAATTTTTTCTATATATTCTTTTTATGTCCTTTAGATGTTTTCCTTCATTCTTGTTGATATGAATACATCCAAACTCGTTTCCATACTCATTGTAACTCATACATTGAATTGGTTACCTTTCTGAGGGTTTGGAACATATTAATATATACATAAGAATGTATTTTTCATTACACAAAACTTTTTATGTTTTATTACATGGATTTCTGGATTGTACTTTGCCAACTTATTTAAAGTGTACCAGTTATTTACATTATTGGTTATGAGTTTTTGCAATAAATCCAATTATGTATTATTATTTAATATCAATCATCATAGCACTAATTACTTACTATTAGCATCCTATTAAGGATAAGGGCGATAAAAGACCTATCTTTTATATTATAAGATTTATAGTAGGCCTATTGAGCCAAACGTGACATCTAAGTGTTGAGCCTCATCTCATGTCGATATTAGAGTATATATAGTTTACCTTGTTTGGTTTGAAGTAAGGGTTGTATTCTTTGATATCCAATTTAAAGGAATTGGGATTTCAGGGACCATGCAGGCAGGTTTCGGTATGTTACACCAGGGTGTACCCTAACGACAAGTACCGATATGACAAGTTCTTATTCATTAAGGACACGTTGCATTCCAAACAGGTACCATTTTCACTCAAGTAGCATCTGTAGAAGGTTCTGGAGAAACTGAGTGAGGATGGCGAGCTGGTTAGGCTGGTGCTTGGAAGGTCCAAGGAATACACGTACCTATGTTGTGGGAAGAGGAATTAAAAACCACCCACTTTCCAATATGAAGGGCAATCTGTGGGTGAACGTGGAGAATTATATGGTGATGATAACCAACTACCAAAATATCTAATGTGGTCGGGCGAGTGCAAAAGAACATGCATTAACAACCTCCAATCACAAGGGTAGCTATAAATGGAAGGACTATGTTCATCGGGATTCATCCGCTATTCCTGTGGAATCTGGGATCATCAACATCCTATCAAGCAACTAAAAACGTATCTGCTGACTCAACTTGAATATCTGATCGGGGTTTTCTTCTACTTTTGGTCTTCACTCAGCCAAAACAACACGCTGCAAACTCAAGGCAAGTTCTCAATGGAGGAGCAAACACGTATTATGTAACATTCTAGGGAACATCCTATAGATACATGTATCTCAAAACTGAAGTCCAACGATTTTAGGAATCCACATTGATATGTCCAGAAAATTCAGGGAACTACGTAGACGGATACATATATCAAAAGAAGAATAACAGCCTAACCTAAAGACATGTGTTGCAAGGACAGGTTGGCGAAAGACGGATTCAAGTTTGATGCTTAGTATGGTAATAGTAGATTGTAGATATTTTTATTTTCATGGTCTTGATTTTTTGTTTCTGGTCGATTTATAAAGAATTGTTTCCCTTTGTACACCACGTCTAAAAGTCTAAATGGTGCATTTTGGTATTTTTTTTTTCATCTTTGTTTCATAGCCAATGTTATTTACTAAAAGTATCATTTTTCACAAAAAATTCTCCTTGTTTAGGAGAGATTTGTTACAATTTAGGGCACACTTCATCCTGAAATGACCCAATAATTATAATGGGCATTGCTCAATCACCATCGGGTTGTTTTTCCTTATTCATGGTTGGTTTTTCACCTGTTATCATTATCTATCTTACAAAGTCATACATATTATTGGCTTTTTGGATATGTCACACTCATATTTCGGTGATACAAATATTTTCCAAATTATATTATTAACATATGTATTAAGTATCTCAGGTGATCAATGAACATAATCAATATCCAACGTCAAAGAGCTAGCAAATAAATATGTTTGGATACTTACAAATTAATTTGTGCCATGTATATATTTGTACTCGTGTGTTTTAGCACAACTTGATAGGCATAATGTAAGGAAATGTGGTGATCTTTTAAAATCTACCTAAAACATATCCCATACTTATATGAAGCCTTTAGGATTGTAAGGTTTCATTATATATATCATTAGATAAGGTGTTTCTACTTTTTTTGGCTTAAATTGAGCCCTAGGTCACTCTCGATCGAAGATATTTTCAACTGAGATATAGTCATTACACATGTTTGACTGGAGAGCTCAACTGACATATAGCTATTGGAGAAAATTTCAAACCAGAACAAATGTCGATCGACAATATTGTGGACCGAGATGGTTTCCGGTCGACAATATTATGAACAGATAATGTTCCAGAAATTGTTCTGCAAACGATCAAAATAGTCATTGTAATTTATTTGATTTAACCCTAACTGCTAGTTTTCATCCTAGAAAACTCTAGAAATTACCCAAAGTTGTCTAAGCCATTTGTAAACCATTTTTATAAATAGTAGTGGTTTTAGCACACTTGGACCCATCCATTGAGAAACAATTTCACATACATTGACATACACTTGAGCATGATAACCATCTTTTCTAAAGTGCTTAGTCCCTATACTTGATGTTGCCATCAATCTAGACTAAGCCCTATCATCAACTTGAGTGTCCTCTCCACCCTATACACCTTTGACACAAACTTTATGGAAGGAGAACATCATCACTTGTCCATAAGAGCTTGATTGCATATCTTGTGAAAGAGCGATGTAATCTCCTTCCTCCTTTCTTCTTCCTGTTCTCTAGTTTGATGTTGCTTCTCACTACTTTGAGGTAGAAGGTTGTTGTGAAGCTCTCTTGGTACCACTTCTTGGTTGAAGGTTGGGACCAAGATTATGGAGGTGGATGGAGATCCTCTCCAAGTGGGTTACCATCCCCGTCCTTTCAAAGAAGGTGGAGTTCTCCTTGAGCTGAAAAGGAGGATTTGTCTTGTGTCAAAAAAGACATCGGTAAGTTTTGTATATTGTGTTTCAATATATAAATGGAATAAAATACATATTTTGCAAATCCTGATTGGGAACAACTAGGTAGTGGACTGATGTATTAGATGGAACCCCTCTATATCTTGGTGTCTTTTTTTGGTTTCTTCTTTTATTTCCAGTGCACTTTAAGTTGAACAATTGCATTTGATTAAAATTATCATAAATCTCTATTCAACCCCCCTCTAGATCTCTTCTATTGGTATCAGAGCATGTATTCAAGGAACCATCACATGTCTTGAAGAACGGTGGAAGGCATACTTGGCGACCTCAACATGGAAGGCACACACGTGAACAGACCGTTGGTATTTGATAGGACTAACTACACACACCGGAAGAGGAGGATGCAATATCATTTTAAATTATTAAGTTTTGATCTTTGGAAGATGATTGCTAGATCATACAAACTTTCAACTACCGAAATGGAACAATGGGATGCGGAAATGGTAAAAAAACAACATTAAATGTAAATGTTGTAAGTATAATTTATTGTTCTTTATCCCCAAGTGAATTTAATTGTATATCCACTTGTGATCCTACTCATGAAATATGGAACAAACTCTCAATAACTCATGAAGGTATTACAAAAGTGAAGATCACTAAGATTGTCTCATTAAATCATAAACTTGAATTATTTCATATGCAACCTAACCAATGTATTGCAGAGATGTATGCTAGATTTTCTAACATTGTTAATTGCTTAAGTTCCTTGAGGAAGTACACAAGCAAGGATGATCAAGTATCTAAGATACTTAGATCATTTCCCACAAGGTACAAGTCCAAGGTTACTACTATTGAAGAAGCCAATGATCTTACAACACTTAAGATGGAGCAACTCATTGAAAATTTGGAGACACATGAAGTCACTCTAGAAGAAGAAGAAAAGATTGAGGCTGAACAACAAAAAGGAAGAAAGAAACATATTGCTTTCAAATCCATCACAAGATCATCATCAAGAAACATCATCAAAAAATAGTGACTTAAATGATGATGATAAAAAAGTGTTATTATTCTGGGTGGTAAGACATATAAGAGAGTTCATTATAACAAAACTCCTAGTGATTTGTCTTCTTCTTCTAGGTGTTTCGAATTTGGAAAGAAGGGTCACTTGTAAAATGAGTGCCCAAATGTTAAGAAGAAGAAGTCCTTATCTAGAAACAAAGACAAGGGAGAAAAATTCTACAAAGATGCTTGGGATGAATCAAGCGATGATAATGGAAGCAGTGAAGAGGAGAAGATAAAATGCTTTATGGAAAAAGAAGATGAAACTTATGAGGTAGATATTTTTGAATAATTAAAGGAAGAACTAATGAATAGTATTGATGAAATACATGCTAAATATATTGATTTCAAGAAACAAAAGAAGAAATTTTCCAAAATTATTGATGACTTCTATGTTAATCTGGATAATCTTAGTTCTGAGAATGATACACTAAAGTATTCAAATAATGATTTAAAAGAATCTTTTGAGAGTTATAAGAACAAAATGCTTGCACTTGAAAATAATAGTTGTCTTCTCTCTCAAGAAAAGGTTGACTTTCTTGCTAAACTAAACGATTATCAAACTCAACCTATTCTATGCTATCATGTAGACTATAATGCTTTGGTAAAGGAAAAAGATGCTTTACTTTCAAATATTGCTTAGTTAAACTTAGATCTAAACAAGAAGATTGCTAAAAATGTTGAGTTGCAAAAATAAGTTTCTAGATTAATTCAAGGGAACAAAAATCTTGATAGCATATTAATAGCACTTCCAAACAAATAGGAAGAAGAGGTTTATGATATGTGCCAAAGAATCAACCCTCACATATGGCCAGAACCAAAAGGACTTATGCTCCAAGGACTAGAACTATATATGTGCCCATAAATAGTGTTGTTGAAAATAAAACTGAAATGTCTTATGTCTCATATAATTATTGCCAACACATTGGTCATTACTCCTTTTCATGTGAATATAGAAAGAACGAAGAAATTGGCATGATTTGGGTTCCAAAACCACCAACATAGGAAATAAAAGGGAACTTGTTGAGATTTGACCTCTGCTTAATCTTGATAAACGATTTGTGTCTTATCTCAACCAAATATTGAGGCTAACATCCTGATCTTTTATATAAATATTAGTTTTCTTATTTTTATCAAAAGAAATTTTGTTTTATTCTTTAAGAAAACTAGGATTTAACTTTTAATGCTTGAATTAAATCTTGATAGCACCCTACATATATGTTTATTATGAAATTTTGGGATCTTAAATGGCTGTCCTTTAGTAAATCTTTTTCTTTGAACTCTATTTACTTGTTATGAGATTAAGTTGGAGCTCAAAGTCCTTTATTATCACTTGCATATATTTTTTTGCTCTGAATTGATTCTCTATATCAATGTAGGTGTAACATCCTTTGACATTTGGTTTACATATTTTTCTAAGAGATGTTATTGTGGTACATAATGGATTCTATATCAATATGTTCTTAGCATCCCTTATATTTGGTCTAAAGATACTTTTTTTGACCTCATTTTATGCTTTTTTGACACTCTATATCAATATGGGCTTAACATGCCTTATACTTAGTCCAGAGATATTTTTGTTGAATTCATCTTTGTGCTTAATGGACTATCTAATCATTTATGGGCTTAGCATCCCTTGAAAATGATTGAGAAATCAATTCTAGTTTTTGATTTTCATGATGGACTTAACATTCGTTACCATTGGTTTAGAGTATCTTTTCAATATTTGCACTTTGTGGTATCTTTTTGTCACGAAGGACTTAACATTCCTTTCATTGAAAATTACACAAATTTTAAATGCTCCTGGTCATATGGATTTTTGATTATGCCTTAATGTCTACCTTTTTGGATTTCCCAACTCTTGGTATTCTTTTTAAATTAATACATCTAGTATAAGTTTTTCCCTCTCCAAAATGACTATCTTGTTGAGGGGGAGTGTCACCTTGAGGGGGAGCATTGGTAGGTATTGAACTTGTTTTACTTCGAGAAAAGGAGGAGAATAACCCATGAGATAAATTGGCTATCTACAAAATCAATTTAAATAGTATAAAGGTATGAAGTTCGAATTTTCTATTTTCAATTTATCTTATGAAAATATTTGTTATCATCAAAAAGGGGGAGATTGTTGGATTTATGGATATGCCATACTCATATTTCGATGATATAACATAGTCCACTTTTTGGGAATGACTTTGGTCAGGTCTCAGTGCTTATAACATGATGTGATTACAGGACAATTGCAGTTGTACCTCGGTGATTGGGTTTGAATACCCTATATGCTAGCACCATGACATGTACCAAGGTAGGCTAGTTACAGGATTATATGTTGCTATTTTGTAGTTTGACTATATGTCACTGCGGTGCACGCTCATACTTACCGAGTATGGAGAAGATCTTCGAGTCCATCTCTTCCTAGATCCAATATGCAACTGATTGCGGCCAAGTGGTGGTCAGTTGTACTTTGAGTGGTACAACTCAAACTCTCCAGGGCTTAATAAAAAATGTAATATAGTCATGTAGCATATTTGTTTAGGGTTATATATGACGTTTCATATTGGATTATAACCCTTGTTGGTTATATTTACATAAAGATGATGCTTAGTGCAATTAAGAGATAGTAGATATACTTAGGTTGTGGATATGCTTAAGATTGTAGATGTGTACATATAGTAGGCATGCTTATGTTGATTACTATACTGCTACTGCTGATTATAATCACGATGCTAGCTATCTCATGTTGTTAGTTATGTTTGGCATGCTAGCCATGACTATGTAATTAGAAATGCTTAAACTACCAATCATGCCTATGTAGTTCGTTGTGTTATGATGTTAGTTTTACTTATGATATAGATATATTCCCTTTATTTGAGATACTAATATTGATAGCCATTTTATGTTTCTAGATATATTCATGATATCAGGGATGCTCATGTTACTAGATTGCTTGTGCTATTACCAAGGAATATGACGATAGTCATATTAATGATAATGATTGTTATTAGATGCAATTTTATGATATTTTAGTAGATATCTATCCAAAGAAATGGATTTATTTGTTATCTATATATGCATTGATGATCATACGTGTTGATAAAATTAATTGCTTAATCTATTTAGCATACTTGAACTGTTCAATTGATTATTAAATACTCCAACTGCTTAGTTATCTACTATTTAAATTGTTATAATTAATATGTGTTATTGGATGTTACATCTCTTCCAGGGACATGGGTCTCACCCTTCTGATTTTTCACATTTTTTTAGGTAATCGGAAGTGACGAAAACAAACATGTGGCAGCAAAGAGGGGCAATAGTAATGAATCTATGACAAAGTTGATTAGATGTTTAGTGTGTCCTAGAGTCATCCATGTACTCTCAGGCCTGGGTAGGAAAATTTTGTATATGTTGTTTCAAACGAATCTGGATTTTGTTAGCATGTTAATGCTTATTTGTGTGGCATATACAAATATTGTTATCCTATGTATATATGTTGTGGATAAGGTTATAGAACAATTTGTATCGAATTCTTGTCATAGTATGGATAAAAGAAAGATGTTGGGATCTTATGCAAATGTTTCTGAGCAGGTGCGGAAGTTGAAATCGGTTTTAATTTACCCATATTTTTGGGTATGTGGTTAATTGGTGATTGATTGTGTTTTATGTTTTGATTAATCTCATTTAGTGTAATGGGTTCTCACAATATCACTCCATATAAATATATTAGATAATCTAAAAACCATGCATAAACAGAGATAAAATATTCTTTTTTCAATGGAGTAAGAGAACCAATTATATTGAATAGAATGGGGCTAATGGGCTACTCCTTGTGCCCCAGAAGAATCCAATTGGACATATTGAAACTACTTGTAATGCAAACTAAAACGATATCTATAATGATACAAGATGTGGAATACAAAATAAAAATTGGATTTGTATACTCAGACTCAATCCCTTTCTTGTGGAGTCCCCCCTCCTTTTATAGGGTAGGAGGAGTAGAAAACCATGAATGGAGGCAACGAAATGAGAGATGGAGGCTGCTAAAATATTTTGATTTCATTCCTCCATACGATCAGTTGATAGTCCCAACTGATCGGTTGGGATGTGAAGTGTGTGGATGTTTAGGTAGTAAGTCAAGACCCTAAACTAGGGTGGTAGAACCTTTTGAATTGAATCTTGTCCATGAATCAATCTTTGAACCAGCCATCTCGAGTGTGGGACAGTCGATCAGGATCTGCGAACTCACAAACTAAGGATGAAATCCTAATATGAAATTTTGTCTCCTTTGACCAAGTCTTTGAGCAAACTCAAACGACCATTTGAAAGAAGAAACTCCCAGGTGTGATGTGAGATGAACGGCTCGTGGCTTGAATCTGACTTGGTCATGATGCAATCTAGAATGATCCTTTGGGGATTATGAGGCACTTGGGTGGCGGGCCAAGCTGAGCGGTTGGATGGTAAGGAACACTCATCTTAGATGTAGAATACTTAAGCTGAAATGTGGAGACAAGGTCCAAAACGATCATCTAGCTCTGAGGTGTGGAGCTATTCAAAGATGAATGACAGGTTGAATCAACAAATTAGTGGGTTCAAGTGCTCAGGTGGTCAGGATCTTGTCATGAAGGTGAAATTTGCAAAATATGAAGGAAAGGAATAAGAATTTTCATTATCTAATAAAAATGCATAATTTATAATTATTTCTAGAAACTAGAAAAAAAGTGTACATTCTAATAAAAAGACTATGAAAGATATATCTAAAATGTGATGAATATACATTCATCATATAACTATCCACTATGTCATATTGAGTGTCTCGATGCATGGGCATGTTTGACCATACATGAAGATGTTGGGACATAATTTCTATTTCATACAACCTTTCACCCATAGGCATATGGTCAGTCAATATGGATTATCCATTCTCTAAAAGATCTTATAATATCGCATGTACTTCAGTTCATTGGTAGCTAGGACATACATATTAGAATAATAGAGTTCTTCAAAAAGGTTGTCAAAGGATTATATGCATTACATTATACCAACCTTTGTATCATATGAATTTCACTAATCCTATATTGTTGGCATCAATTAGGCTAATATTATCTTCTGGGTCCTATGTCGATTCAACACACAACTATGATGCATGGAATAGGTTATCAAGGAAGAGTTGAAAGCAACTAGGATAGACAACAGTTGTATGTTGATAATCAACGGAGATTGCTTGAGCATCAAGTTGGAGATAATGTTTATTTGAGGGTTTTACCAAGGAAGGAAGTTTTGAAGTTTGAGAAGAATGGTATTATTTCTCCAAGGTACATGGGGCCTTATTTTGCTGTGGAGCATTCATGAATAGTGGTCAATAGGTTGAAGTTGATGTTTGAGTTGAGTAAGTTGCACAATGTTCTCCATCTTTAAATTTGAGGAATTGTCCCCATGATAAGTAGCAGACATTTTGTTAATGTCATTTTATTAGTTTCATTCCATGCTTAGTTTGTATATTCATATGGAATTTTATTTAATAGTTCACTTTTTAAGTTTTAGCTATTTCAACATCTTATTTGGATTTTAATTAGTTTTTATATTTATGTTTGTAGGATGATGAAATAGAAAGAGAGAACTAATTATTACTACACAAAATGTCTAAATTTTTATCAAAGAAGTCAAAATTCTCACCAGTAACTTCAACTAGTGGAGTGAGGATCATTACATAACCACAACAGCATACATTGTCTTCATAATAGGCTAGCCTACCAACTAGAATTGATACATGATTTGGTAGCCAAGTACAAGAAGATGACATCAAGCCAAATGTCCAACTGATAGGATGCCAACATCATAGTTTCAATATAGCGCTCAGGGAAAAGGTAGTAGACTGACTAGTGAGGCTAGTCGACCGGATAGCACTTTTTCATCAAGAATAGTAATCCATCTTAGTATATTGTTTAGCTATGCTATCTAGAAGGTTACCACTTTATCAGAGAGCATAAAATTAGCCTATCTAATAGGCTACCATAAAAAAACCACTACAACTACATGGCTTTACATAGCCCAACTAGTCAACTTCCTACCCAACCTAGTTGACCTATTGGAAAAGATAGTAGGTCATCAAAATGAGTCTAGATTTCATATCTAAACATCAAATAAAGAAATTCAAAATAGTGGTTGTGTAGTCAAATTCTATAAAACTTTCTTCTTTTGGCCACCCTAAAAATCAATAAAAAGTGACTATTCATCGTGGGATTACTTTAACTTTATAAATTGTAGGACAACATAAAATAATGGTATAGATGTCAGGATAAAGGTTTGCTGACCATTAATAAACCAAAATGGTAATTGGAGGAGCCAAAGACAAGTGAAAGACTTAATGTGAAGTGGCACTCTGTTGGAGAGGTGATCTAATACTACAGTAGTCATTAACAAACCAAAAAGATTAACCTTGACATTGTTACTTTATGATGAGCATCTTCTTATTCTCTCTCTTTTCTTGTATCATGAACATGAGTGGAGAGTAGATTCTTTACTAAGGTGCTTATAGTAGTCTCTCTTTTCTTGTATCATGAGCATGAGTAGAGAGTAAGTTTTTTACTAAGGTGGTTATAGTAGTGCCATTTCTCACGGTATACATTATATATATATATATATATATATATATATATATATATATATATATCATTTGATTTATTTTGACTATTGAAAATATCTTATCAAGCCACCTACCTTGTTGAGATGTACATAAATGGCTATATGTGTAATGTATATCAAAAATGTCTTTTTCTAACCATTTTGAAGTGTGGTAAGGATCTACATGCTCAATTATGATGGAAATTCATGGATAGGGTGGATAAAACATGACTAAGGAGGCTTAGAGAGAAGATGAAAATTCATAAATTATCTTCAATTGCTATTGAACTCTTATTGATTGTTGTCAGTGTTGGAATATTACTGTTTCATCATAATAATAATAAGAAGTTGTTGTTAATATGGCATGACAATAAATGTTATACTTATGCTTAGTGAGTCAAATAGTTTAGGGCATTTATTTATTAATTAAACATCAGATTGAAATGAAAATAAATTTTTTATATAAAATAATTATTTAGATTACTCTAGCAACTTTTATAAAAAAAATTAAAAATTAAAGTATAGTTTTTATTATTGAAATGTCATTTAAATATCAATATTGGCCATTTACTTATTTTTATATATGAATTTTTTTAATATAGTTGCAAATTTACTACTTAAACTTTCTTAATTATCTAAAGCAATTTAAATCAAAACTTCCATTGGAGTTTCCATTATTTGGGTTATCATAAGAAAATAAAGTATATCTAGTGGTCATACTTTCTTATTTGACATCAAAACTTGAACATTTATGTATTGTATACAAAATTCATGGACATATTTACATATATAGAATATTTGAGGTATCTATTTTAAAAAACATATAGTAAATTTACAAAGCTAGTAAGCATGTCGATAAATTGTTTGCAATATTGAAATGATATCGAAAATCATGTGCTGATAACTTTTTAGGGTAATTAACCCATTTATCCAACTTCGGAGAAGTGCATGCCTACTTCAGAGTATAGAACAACCTAGACCATTACCACTTGGGAAATTCACATGTCCCAATACAACTTATCCACTTATTCATGATCTGTAAATGTTTCTATAACAATAAATCATAAAGTATGCATATTATATGGATCCATTCTTAACCATAAGAGAATTTTGAAAAGTCATTCACTAATGTCGATGGAAAGTTGAAATAAAAGGTGTACAAATTTGTTAGTATGATTTTTAAAGCATGTAGAGGATTTCTAGAGGTTAAATATGACACTTTGAAAGCACCACATGTAAGTAAAAACAAGGAAATCTAATGCAATAAAAACAAATTTCATTACGAGTGTCACAAAATTTATAACAAAATGAGATATAACATCAGAAAAGTGAACATGTTTAATAAGTTTACCTATATCTATTATAAATAAAGTAAATTACGGTGTTCATTATAGATAAAAGAATAAGTTATATATAACATTAGGATATGTGTACTATATTTTAGATAACTCAAGTTCAAGGGACAAACTTTTCTTTACCCGTAGTATAAGTAAAAAAAATAGTTATTTTTTATTACTTACACTTCACATCATTGCACTCTAATTTTAGTATGTTTCAAGTGTATGCAAATAAGTGTGTTGAAAGTTGTTGTCTTAGAAACGTGGGATACATATGACCAGTCATAGTATATTGACATATAAGGATATAACATTTATGGAACATGATATATATCTACATGGAAATTAACAATTTGAAATAAATATATAGAACAGTCTAATAACAGTCATCAAGAAAAGTTAAGAACGTAGAATTTCAAATCATCCTTTGCATTTTGGTTTAGTCTTGAATTGCGCTAAGTCTTTCAGCAACAAAAAAATAGTGCAGAGGTGCTTTTGTCGATTGTAACTTAATGTTTATAGAAGTAGGTCCATGTAGCAATGCAAACAGTAGCTTATCGTGTTGAAAACATTTATATATATAAATTAGAATCGAAATGATTCTACCTATGCAGTTCTAGTTTATTCTAATTATTGCAAATTAATATTGCGGAAGCTCTAAACACC
Source organism: Alisma plantago-aquatica (assembly GCA_963693085.1). Taxonomy (NCBI): domain Eukaryota; kingdom Viridiplantae; phylum Streptophyta; class Magnoliopsida; order Alismatales; family Alismataceae; genus Alisma; species Alisma plantago-aquatica. The sequence goes on along the minus strand of OY856412.1, from coordinate 24,525,073 downwards.
TTTGTTAGAAAAAAATTGATATCAAATTACTTTTAGTAAAGACAGTTTTACGAAACAATTGAAATTATATTTTGCTAGCGAGATGAAATAATAACTCAAAGAAAAATAGCTTTTATAATTGAAACTTCAAACACTGATACCAAGCCTAAGAAGACATGGTCACCATTTGAAATGGTTTTGATTCTTTTTCATAAGGAAGTGATTTGATAAAGCAATATCCATTTAATTTATGCTAAATGCATTCTTACAAATAAGTATTTAATATAGATAGTTCCATATTTGAAGGTCAGTACATAAACAAATGTCTTTTGGTAGAAACTAATATAGTGATCATATTGGTTAAAATTTATCTGTAAGTATCATGTATCACAATATTAACGTTTTTAAAGTGGTGAAAAGTGACACATTGATGATTCATACAACATGCCACATTGTTATAGTACTAAATGAATATTTTTAAGAAGTTCTCAAACTTGTATATAATTGAAAAGTAATTTCCTTTAGGTAATTACCATAGAAAAAGATTCATAGTATAAAAAATTAAGATTTATTGGATGATAGATCCATACTACAATTTCAATTTATTCTATAATAACAATGCTATTATTACTCACTCATTAAGAAATAGATTACTTTTTAGATAAGGTCCAAGTTCTTAAATCATGTGTGTTCTCTATTCAAGTTTTATAGTCTAAATATATGAATATTTTAATTTGATATATACTACCTTCATTAAGGATGCAAGGGTCTAAACAATGGTGTGTTCATTAGATTCTACAAGGAAAATACATTTTAGTGGGGTATATTTGAAATAATCTAAATAATTTCATGATAATTTTTTAGAACGTAATATGATAAATATTATCATATTATTATTATTATTAGAATTCATTCTTTTAAGTCATCAACATATAAACGAAGGGCTACATAGATATATTGTACATGCATTGTAATTTTATGTTGGTTCATTCAAGTTGTATAATTTTAAACATATTTTTATAAAAGTTTGAAACAAAATTATATTTTCCTAAATTTATAAAACGATTTATTGTAAAAATATGTGGATATATATGTAATCATTACAAGATCAAACAAATAGACAATTCATGAATTTAACTCATCATATTTACTATCTAAATATATTTATAATGCACAATATTACTAAATGTATGATAATAATATTAATATATAGTGTCAATACTAAAATATTACACACACAATTCACTCATAAATATCTATGTAAATACTTTAATTATTCAAGTATATTATAGAATAATAATATTATCTCTACAAAGGTACATGATTGAAAAGTAACATTTTGACAAAGTTGCAAGTATGATACACATGCTAAACTCGGGTATGGTTTATGGGTAGCTCATACATTATCATTTTTATTTGATGTGAACATTCATCTTAGATGTGTTTCTATAATGTAATACACTTGTGTTTAGAACTCTTCTACATCTTAGATCACATTTACCTAGAGCATAAGACAAAGTGTTTGTTTTCAACTATTTCCTTGAAAATGTTAAGATTGCATAAAGAGGAAGATGATAAATGAAATAGAGATGAAAATAAATCTTTACATGTTAAACAAAATATATTGCCTAGTTATCTGTAAAATCTTTTGTCTTTCCAAGAGCTTCCTTAGTACAAGAAAAAGTCAATTGGAGATCACATAACAAAAAAATCGGGAAACATAAGAAAGATTGTCCCTATGATGCCAACGACCATACTAACAAGTGGATAAATTACCTAGAGTCCTGGCTGCATTAAATTATCATGAACATTTTTATATGAATATCAAAGAAAGGACTAACTGACTTATTGGATTATAACTGATATTTTATCCTATTACATGGATTATTTAATGCCGCACACAAATATGATAGAGTTCTCTATACATGACACAGGAAATATAGTCTCATACACAAATCTTGTATTACATAATGTTCCATTTTTCCTAGTTGGCGTTAATCCTTCTTAGTTGTGATGACAATCTATGACATTCACAACACCCATCAATTAAATATTCCGCAATCACTATAGTGGATAAAAAAATAATGAAAATACATTAAACACTTTAAAAAAAAAAGATAAATTATAAAAAAACTAATGCCAAGGAGAAATAATACATAAGGATGAATATTATAGTGTCTATCAAATGATTTTATGACTTGCGTACTTCAAAACTGTTCATGGGACATTGAAACAAACATGATGCATTTAAAATCTGTTGAAATTCCCTACTTGCTTCTACCATTATAGTGTTACATCGAGGCACTTTAAAAGTGCAGATGAAAATAACCAATATAGAATCTATTATATTTCAAGAACTTATGAAATGATTTAATGCAGTGACAGTAAAAAAAACAACAATGATGAATATAATAATTTGTAAGGATGAAGGCATATGAATGCTTGCCAAGAATTCCTAGAAACCCTCATTGTAAACTTTTATACTTTAGTTGATTGTTTAGAGAGTGAATCAGTAGAAAAGTTTCTAAGCAGAAACCATTTCATGGGTAAAACACAGACCTGAGAAGATCAATATAATAGCAAGAACAATCCTAAATATTAAATGGAATATAGTAGCTTTGAGATGGATAGAGAAAAATGTGTCCAAAATTTTAGACACAACCCAAGATTTAGATATGACTGATACACATTTTTTCCTACCATAGGGATCATCTGGTGATAGCACTTTGGTCATATACGACATTAATTGTTGGAAAACAAAATTCTAGAGGAGGCACGACTTGATCCAAATCAAGAATTAAGTAAACGGATTGACGAATAAAATTGGAGAATTAAGTTGATTCTTGCACCAAAAATACCATGACCAACATTAGAAAGAACAACCGTCCTCTTTGGCAAGGAAATTAGAATCAGTACCGGCTTTGACCAAGTTCTTAGCGCATATCAAATTTTCTCTTTGACCACATGTTGTAGTGTCGACCACCTAGGACCATATTTTTTTATCCTCATAGATGAAGCAGAATTAACCTCAATTTTATCTGGTAGAATAACCAAACCCCACAATACTGCGTGGAAGTTCATAACAAACCTTGTATCAGAACCATCACGTCGGCCAGGATAGTCGATAGAAAAACCTACAAATGAGAATTCCATTGAGTTTACAATTGAAGCCCACACAAGGAACGGATGCAAGCATCCACCTTGTTTGGGACTCGTACCCCTACCCCGACTGCATTGCTTCCCCTCATCAAAATGTATATTGATGACCTCATGATCATCTATGCTCGTATTGTAGATGCATATCGCTCAGTATTGCAGTATCTCATGCCAAGAACTTCCCACCGAACTATAAGTATCACTGCACTTGCCCCCTCCTGATATTTGGTAGATAGGGACCTACAGTTATAAAAAAGTTTACACCACTATCTTCTACATCGTACTGAATAGATAGAAGTTGAATTGGAAATTAAGAAAGACATGACATGGAGCCAAAGCTTTCTTTTAACCTTTATACATTAAGGAACCACAGATTTACTAACAAGACAATAGAGGGATAAGCTAGACTCAAAGGAAACGATTAACAACGATCACAAGATTAGCTAAAGTGAGTTTGTATGTGATGTAGTCACCATGACACATTGAAGATCAACTACTGACTGCAGTAATAGAAGGATGCAGAGTGGTCTGTAACTTTCTTTTAACATCTTTCTGAACCCAAATTTCATGATTATTGTTGTCTTATAATGACATATGCCTGCAATCAATGCAACCAGACTGAACAAAAAGGAATTCTAGCCAAAAGTCCCACATATAGTAAGTTCCCTCAAAGATGTAGACCAGTTTCCCGAGATTTGTTGCCAATGACCCTAGAGCACATAACCATCGCTAATACATAGTACGGAAGTTATCATCATGGGCTCCTCATACTGGGAGCCAATGGCACCGGGCATAACGTGGAGGGCCACAATGAACCGGAGCACAATGGGCTGGACGTTAATGCAACATTGTGCTTTGGACAGATACGCCAGTGAGGATAACCTGTACAGTGACAAAATGAAGAAGATTGCATATGATTGTGATGTGGGTTTTGTTTGTCTCAACATTGCCACTTTCTTGAGAAATAGGCTTCTAGAGAAGTTTGGATGACAGAACTATTGTGACCTATTATTGCATCTGGCGAAAGCAACATGGAGAAGATATGGGGTAATCTGTACGATAGAGTTTTAGTGACCTATCATTGACAAATCAGAAGGAAGAAGTGAGCATCGCTTGAACTTTGCAGAAACATATGGAGAGGATAGATAGGGCGGGGCATCAGGATGATGTGATAATCCTAACGCGGGTGGTCTACTTGTTCATAAGGACTTTGATATTTGTTTGGAGGAGTCAAATTAGTTGAGTAAATCATGATGAAAGTGTAATCATAAAGAATCAGTTGTGTTTACAAAGTTAACAGAAACCGGCAAGAGTCCAGCTATTGTAAGGAATCAATGAGGACGGAGACAAGTGGTGATACTTAGATTGGTAGAATAGTATCTCTCTCTCTCTCTCTCTCTCTCTCTCTCTCTCTATATATATATATATATATATATATAGAGAGAGAGAGAGAGAGAGAGAGAGAGTGAGAGAGAGAGTCAGGCTAGAATACACTCGAGTGTATAGATCACGTTGTACATCCCAACGGTGTTTTCCTATCTAGACCATATTTTTCTAAAATATAATTCATTGATCTTCATAGTTACAATAATAATAGGCCACATATAAAATTTGAGCTCATTTGGATGAGTTAAGTCACTCATCCAAGGACAACAAAATCAACGCACAAAACTAATTTGAAATGCATGATTTTTGTCTCCTTTAAATGCATGACCTATATGTGCCCAAATGAGATGAAATTTATTATATAGTATGTTCTTAAGATGTTTAAGAAGATCAGCGGTTTAGATATTTCAAAAAATTACTACATCTTTGAAAATGACTGAGGTGTACGGTGTCTTTGGTACACTCGAGTGTATACTAGCCTAACTCTCTCTCTCTCTCTCTCTCGAGTATACAGATAGCACGGATACACTCAAGTGTGTTTTCATATCAAGACTATTTTTTGCATAAACTGATCTTCATTTTCATACTATAATTAGGATACATACAAATTTTGACCCAATTTGGATGAGTGTAAGTCACTCATCCGAGGGCAATAAAATCGACATACGAAACTAATTTTCAATACATAATTTTTGCGGTCTTTATAACATGACCGATAAATGTCCAAATGTGATCAAATTTTGTATATGAGTTATTCACAAGATGATTAAGAAGATCAATGGATTATATTTTTGAAATAAATATTGCATCATGAAAAACTACATATATATTTGAATAACCAGGTGCAATTAGATTAAAGGAAGCCATACGACATTTATAGATGGGATCGAGGCCAAAGGTACATCAGAGAGTTGAGACTGGAGAGATACAATGCACTTCTGGTTAGGCTCCTAAGATAAAGCACAAACTCAGATTTTAGGCAAAACCATCATCAGTCTTCATCAGAGATCGCTATGGGATAACCTCGATTGCCCCCACCACCTGCATCTTCACAAATAACACCATTCAGCCAATAGAATCCCTTTTGAACTAAAACGACTCCAACAACACACCCCTACACAAAAACATGAATCCATACAGAGAGAAGGTGAGACTCTGCACACACCACAAATGGGGGAAAACCCTGAGAGTATTGATCCCTGGAGGGGGCGGACAAAGGGAACAACCCTCGCCCTTGAACCCTTCGATCTCCAGCTACAACCTAGGTCTCTATGTAGCCAACCATCTTCTCCGTCAAGATCCAGGCATGAGTGTATTCATCTTTCAATACACTCGAGTGTATTCTAGCCTGACTATATATATATATATATATATATATATATATATATATATATATATATATATATATATATATATATATATATATATATATATATATATAGGGGATTTATTTGTTACCTGCGTGGGTAGCCTGATTTTTCGCTACCCGCACATCCAAAAGTGTAACTATATGGTACACAAAAGTAACTCTAAGATCATAAGAGTAACTGTATTGATACAAGAGTAACTATATGACTAAAAAAGTAATAGTGTAGAAAATATACTGTCAGTAAATATATGAACGTATTTTTTTATTTTGGTGGGGCAAATGATATTATTTTTGGATAAAATATTTTGGGGCGCTAGATAAAATGCTCCTCTACAATTGCAAAATAAAAAAAAGTGATAGGAAGGGTGTGCGGGTAGCTACCTGTGCGAGTATTAAAGATGAGCCCATATATATATATATATATGGGCATCTCCAATCTTTACATATTTATCATACTATTGATACATCTTGGATATTAGGATTCATTACCTTGGTATCCACCTCATGCGCTATAAGGAACTCACATCATTATCTCATCGACTTTTACAAACATAACAAATATCAAGAAATATAAGAAGAGTCTTCCTAATTATTGGAAGGCTCAAAAGCAAAATCATCACCAAATTTATGATCTTGGAACCATAGTCCAAGCAACCTTATGCTATAATAAGCCAAACAATCTCATGTTTACAACGGCTCCACACATACCAAGTGGAAATGATCCACTTGAAAGATGTTCCCTAGAAAGGAACGACACAAATGGAAACACACTTCCCACATCATAGAAGCATTGTTCAAGGGTCACTAGCAAAAAGGTAACCAATTCTATTTTCATTATGCAAGTTACAACTTCTTATGTATTATTTTACCTTTTTCATTTTGGGTTCCTTGCCATTAGCATAGGAATCATCATTCTTAACATATCTCATTACTCGTTCCTTGGTTACTATTTATCACACTTGGGTATGTTCTCTTATTTTATTATGTTTTTCCACCACTGATCAACATGTAAATCATCATATTCCAGATTTTCTTCATTAAACATGGATGATCTACCTTAATTTCTTTCAAATGCCATGCTTATTTTACATTAACACTTTCTTACACACATAGGTTGGTCTTGAAAGATCTAGAGGGGAAGTGAATAGAGCTTTTTTGGAGTTTTAAAGTTAATTAAACAATTAAGCACTTGAACAAGAAGTAGGAGGAAACAAGGAAGATACAAGGATGTAGAGTGGTTCCACCCTTAGAAATCTAAGGGAGTCAGTCCACTACCCGATTGTGTCCAACTGGGATTTTGAAAGTGATTTATTTTATTACCTCACAAGTATGTTATATAAAATGCAATCACCTTCTACACCCTTGAAGCAACCTTCACCCGAAGTAGCCTCAAACCTCCTAGAAGCAGCCTTCTGAAAGTAACTCCAAGCTCACACTTGAAGTAGCCTTCACCCTAAGTAGCTTCAACCTTTAAGATAGCCTTATGAAATAGCTTCAAGTCACCGGGAGCTTCCTTCCCACATGAAGTAGCTCCACCAACCTCCTTCCAACAACCTCCAACCTAGGAGTAGTCAAGGAGAACAAAATACAATACAAAGGAACATGATTCGAAGAAGGAAAATATGTTACCAATGAGTACAATACTTTGATCCTATATCAAGTGTATTGATCTCCTATCCACTGTAGATGAACGTGGTAGTGTGGTGGATAGGAGATACTAGGCTATATGACACTAATGTAGAGATCAAAAAAACAAATTGCAAGTGTAGCTTAGCTTGTTTCTCACTAAGAATGAATCTCAAGTATAATTATATGCACAAGTGATGTTGTGGGTGTCCTAAGGCCTCTCCTATTTATAGGAATGGATTACAGATGCTTAGGGATGTTCTAGACACTTTATAGGGTGTTCTTAGTGCTCAACTAGTCGTTAGGTGTCCACTAATTACATTGCAATGTCTAGTTATTTAGTGCTAAAAAGTGCAGTTCAAAACTTCTCTCGGTCGAGAAGTTTGTCGATCGATTGTGTCTCAGTCGATATTTTTGTCGACCGAATGGGAGGTTGAGGTCAATGTATTGTAACATTCGATTCCAACTCCCAACTACTTTTCTAACTCAGTCTAACTGCTAGGAGGGTTTATTCTCGGTCAAGAACTTTGTTGACCGAGAGTGTCTCGGTTGAGGACTTTGTCGACTGAGAAAGTCCGTATTCCAACATGTTGAGCCATGTACTAAGTGTGTGCATCAATGTGTAATTGTGATTCTATCATAGGGGAGGGTCTATCTAAGTGTTGTGAGTGGATAGGGAAGATCTAACGCTTGATTTACATGATGTCTATGTACTTGTACATTATATAGTTGTATAAGTTTTTTACATTGAGTACAATCATGAAAATAAAAGCAATCTAAGCATGTTGATTTTCCAATTTGTCTAGATTTTGAACTATCCACTTCCTTATTTGTTTAACCCTGAAACACTCAAATAAGAAGTTAGATCCACAAGAAGGAAATGTTTATCATCTTAAAAAAAAGGGTATAATAATGTCCAATTTAGCCAACAGTCTCCCCCTTTTTGAAGATGATAAACATTCCTAAAATATAAATCAAGGGAATTTAAAATACATGAGTTTCATACCTGAGATTTACCTTATGTAAATGTTCTCTTGTGTATGCAAGGAGTGTGTTCTAGTTATTATGAAACTCAAAAGACTTTGGGGAAATTTTTATTGTTTTGATTTATAATACTTGTTTTTTATTTATATTACTTCTCCCCTTTTGTCATTTCAAAAATATAACCATATGACACTTTTCTCATCCTTAATTTTATACTATAACAAGAATGTCAAATTTAGCCACAATTCAGAAATCATGATTTATTTCTCAATCATTTGCAAGGGATGTTAAGCCCTGAAATGACATGAGAATCATTTAGGCTCATGAATATATTAAATAGTTTCTCAATCATTTACAAAGGATGTTAAGCCATGAAATGACATAAGAATTCTTTTAAGCTCATAGTAAAAGCAATGAATGTATCTCTAACCAAATACAAAGGATGTTAAGCCCTAATTTGCTTAGAGAATTCAATTAAGAGCAAGATATACATCATATTTAAGAAAGTTGTAAGCTTCCTTATTTTCATAGCCAAGATTCCTTCAAAGATATGAAGGTCATAACTAGCTTTGAAGTTCAATTGAATAAGTAAAGTAATGAATCAATTTGTTTTTAACATGCGGAACAAATATACTAAGGTTAGGTGCAAGTGAATAATTTACAAATAAGCATTTCGTCAAGCTTATTTTAGGTCGACCTTGACTTTGACCTGAGTGCCCCTCGGTCGAACTCTTTTTCGATAGAGAGGTAGTTCTTTAGATATCCAATATATGCATTTTCATGAGTTATCCAATGAACCATTTCTAGAATATGACTTAATCTTGTTGTGTATGATTATTATTAGTTCTTCATTTTTCTCATATAAGAACTTGTGAATGTTGAATGATTTTAAAATAAGACCTTCAGATTAAATTTACCTTTTAGTGCTTAATTTATGTGAGCAAGATTGTCTTGTCATAATTCCTTAGAATTCTCAAACTATAAATTTTCTCACAGTGATGATGATTGTATTTTAACCAAGTTCCTTGTATGATTACTTCTTTTGTTTTCAATGTTAATGTTGACCAAAATCTCTTATGCCAATGGTTTTGCTATTAGTATTTACTTTTTTGGTACAATTTTCTCATGCAAAGTATAAAGTTTTGATGCCCATATATTCTTCCTTTTGATTAGGGTCATTCAAATATTTAATGCAATGTAATATGTATAGTTCATTACCTATTTGAATCACTTAAGTTAATTGCAAATGAAGTATTTCATTCTTATCAAATGATTCTGACAGAGTTTTCCTCGATCAACAAAGTTCTTGACTGAGTAAGGTTCGGTCAAAGTACTTGTCTGTCAGATGTTTCTTAGGTTTTTGTAGTCTTAAGATAGTAACTTACTCGGTCGACTATTTTCTCGACCGAACGTTTTTTTTGTCGATGATTTTCTAGACCAATAATGTCACTATTTCTCCAGAAAATGTTGATTTGAGACAGAAACTTCTTTGGTCGACTATTTACTCGACCGAGGAATGTCTCAGTTGAAGTTATTGTCGAACGAGATTGTTTCTGTGTTGTTTTTAGTAATTATTTTCAAGTAAAGACATAAGTTATTTCCAATACAATTTTAAAGAAATATGTAAATTAAGGCTCAGTTTAGTTGAGATAAGACATTTTGAATATCAATGTAACGTTTTAGGTCAAATCTCAACTAATCATATTCAAACCTCTTATGTTTGAAGTCTTGGAACCCACACTAACTCAACAACCTTTTTCTTGTATGGGCATGAGAAAGAATAATGTCCAAGACGCAAGCAATAGTGACAACAAATGGAATCAATCTCATTTCTCCTTTGAGTTGAGTTGTTCTTGGGTACAAATATGACATTGGTCTTGGGTGCTTGTGTTCTTCTAGATTTAGCATGATATTTTCTTTTTGGAACATATCTGAAACCTCTTCTTCCAATTTGGCCAGAAGAAATCTTTAGGATATTATCAAGAATACCATTTCTTTTCAAACTACTAATTTCCTTTTGTAACTTAGTAATTTCATCCATTATCCTTTTAATGTCTATCTTTACTTGATCTAGATTAGATAACAAACTATCTCTTTCTTTAATAATAGTATCATAATATAAACGAGTACACAAGATAGGTTGAGTTTGAAGATCATTCAATTTTGCAATTAGTTCAACATTTTCTTGAGAAAGAAAATCATAGTTTGTTTCTAGAGTAAACAACTTCATATTGCAATCATTAAAAGATGATTTCAAGGTAGAATTTTCAGAAATAATACTTTCCTTTTCAGAAGCAAGATCATTTAATTGAGCATATAATTCTTCATTAGTTTTTGTAACTCTTTTTAGTTTCTTTTTACAATCAATGTATTTATCATGCAAATTTTCAATGCTAGCAATTAACTCTTGTTTAGATAAATCAAATAAACTTACCTCATTTTCTTCTTCATTTTTGAAGCAATTAGGCACTCCACTTCTTCTTCTCCATCCTCACTATCATCACTTGAGTCATCCCATGCTGCTTTGTAGGCTTTTTCTTTCTTCTTATGAGAGGATTTATTTCCCTTATTGAGTTTGGGACAATCACCTTTTAAATGTCCCTTTTGCCACATTCAAAGCACCTAGGGGAAGAGGAAGAAGAAACACTAAAAATTTTGTTGGTTTTAAATCTTCTATATTTCTTACCGTTTACAATGAGAGTTTCTTCTTCACTATCTTCTTCACTTGCATCATGACTAATTTTAGTTGTTTCCTTGAATGCAATATCCTTTCTTTTCTCCTTTTTGTGTTCAACCGCCAATCTTTCTTCTTCTTCTTCAAGGGTGACCTCATGAGTTTTGAAGTTGTGAATGAGCTTCTTCATCCTCAATCTAGTGAGATCATTGGTTTCTTCAATAGCTGTCACCTTTGGTTTGTACTTTGGAGGAAAACACCTAAGGATTTTGGATACTTGATCTTCTTCACTGATGAATTTTCCTAATGCACTCAAACCATTAATGATAGTAGAGAATCTTGCATACATTTCACTAATGGACTCATTTGGTTCCATATGAAATTGTTCAAACTTTTTTTAAGCATACTAATCTTAGAATTTTTAACTTGTATATTTCCTTCATGTGTAATAGAAAGTTTATGCCATATATCATTTGCAGTTTCACATGAAGAAATTTTATTAAATTCACTTAACAAAATGGAATAATATAAAATACTTACCACTTTGGCATTTAGTTGAGCTTGCTTTACCATATTGATATCCCATGTAGCATACTTTGTTTTCGGAAGATCATATGGAGTAGACACCATCCTCCAAAGCTCCCAATTAATGCCTTGAAAGTAAAACTACATCCTTCTCTTCAAATAGTTGTAATTTCTTCAATCAAATGGTGATGGACGAGCTACATAAGTTCCCTCTAGGTTTAGGTTGTTGAGCACACCATCCCCTATGCTTCAAGACTTGTTAAAGCTCCTTGAAGACCTGCTCTAATACCAATTGAAAGATCTAGAGGGGGTGAATAGAGCTTTTTTGGAGTTTTAAAGTTAATTAAACAATTAAGAACTTGAACTTGAAGTAGGAGGAAATAAGGAAGACACAAGGATGTAGAGTGGTTCCACCTTTAGAAATCTAAGGGAGTCAGTCCACTAATCGATTGTTTCCAAATGGGATTTTGAAAGTGATTTATTTTTTTTTACCTCACAAGGATGTTACATAAAATACAATCACCATCTACATCCTTGAATCAGACTTCACCCGAAGTAGCCTCAAACATCCTAGAAGCAACCTTCTGAAGTAACTCCAAGCTCACCCTTGAAGTAGCCTTCACCTGAAGTAGCTTCAACCTTTGAGACAACCTTCTGAAATAGCTTCCAGTCATAAGGAGCAGCCTTCCCACCTGAAGTAGATCCACCAACCTCCTTCCGACAGCCTCCAACCTAGGAATAGTCAAGGAGAACAAAATATAATACAAAGGAACAAGATTGGAAGTAGGAAAACATGTTACCTATGAGTACAATGCTTTGATCCTATATCAAACGTATTGATATCCTATCCATTGTAGATGAACTTGGTAGTGTGGTGTCTAGGAGATACTAGGCTATAGGACACTAATGTAGAACTCAAAGAAATAGATTGCAAGTGTAGCTTAGCTTGTTGCTCACTATGAATGAATCTCAAGTAGAATTGTATGCACAAGTGATGCTTTGGGTGTCCTAAGGCCTCTCCTATTTATAGGAATGGATTACAAATGCTTAGGGACGTTCTAGAAACTTTCTAATGTGTTCTTAATGCTCAACTAGCCGTTAGGTGTTGACTAATTATATTACAATAGCTAGTTGTTTAGTACTGAAAAATGCAGTCCAGAACTTCTCTCGGTCGAGAAGTTTGTCGACTGATTGTGTCTCAGTCGAGCTTTTTGTCGACCGAATGGTAGGTTGAGGTCAATGTATTGTAATGTTCGATTCCAACTCCCAACTACTTTGCTAACTCAGTCTAACATCTAGGAGGGTTTATTCTCGGTTGATAACTTTATCGACCGAGAGTGTCTCGGTCGAGGACTTTGTCGACCGAGAAAGTCCCTATTTCAACGTGTTGAGCCATGTATTAAGTGTGTGTATCAATGTGTAATTGTGCTTCTATCTTAGGGGAGGTTCTATCTAAGTGTTGTGAGTGGATAGGGAAGATCTAACACTTGATTTACATTATGTCTATGTACTTGTAGATTATATACATGTATAAGTTTTATACATTGAGTACAATCATGAAAATAAAAGTAATCTTAGCATGTTGATCTTCCAATTTGTCTAGATTTTCAACTATCCACTTTCTTATTAGTTTATTCCTAAGAAACTCAAATAAAAAGTTAGATCCACAAGAAGTAAATGTTTGTCATCATCAAAACAAAGGTTATAATAATGTCCAATTTAGCCAACAATCTCCCCCTTTTTGAAGATGGCAAACATTCTGAAAATGTAAATCAAGGGAATTTAAAATACATGAGTTTCATACTTGAGATTTACCTTATGTAGATGTTCTCTTGTGTATTCAAGGAGTGTGTGCTAGTTATTATGAAACTCAAAAGATTTTGGGGAAATTTTTATTGTTTTTTATTTATAATATTTGTTTTTTATTTATATTACTTATTTTTTTATTTATATTACTTCTCCCCCTTTTCCATTTCAAAAAGATAACCATATAACACTTTGCTCTAATACCAATTGAAAGATCTAGAGGGGGGGTGAATAGAGATTTTTTGGAGTTTTAAAGTTGATTAAACAATTAAGCACTTGAACAAGAAGTGGGAGGAAACAAGGAAGATACAAGGATGCAGAGTGGTTCCACCCTTAGAAATCTAAGGGAGTCAGTCCACTACCCGATTGTTTCCAATCGAGATTTTGAAAGTGATTTATTTTATTACCTCGCAAGGATGTTACATAAAATACAATCACCTTGTACACCCTAAAAGTAGCCTTCACCCGAAGTAGCCTCAAACCTCCTAGAAACAGCCTTCTGAAGTAACTCCAAGCTCACCCTTGAAGTAGCCTTCACCCTAAGTAGCTTCAACCTTTGAGACATCATTCTAAAGTAGCTGTAAGTCATCGGGAGCAGCCTTACCACCTGAAGTAGCTCCACCAACATCCTTCTGACAACCTCCAACCTAGGAGTAGTCAAGGAGAACAATATACAATACAATGGAACAAGATTGGAAGAAGGAAAATATGTTACCAATGAGTACATTATTTTGATTCTATATCAAGCATATTGATCTCCTATCCACTGTAGATGAATGTGGTAGTGTGGTGGCTAGGATATACTAGCCTTTTAGTCACTAATGTAGATCTCAAAGAAATAGATTGCAAGTGTAGCTTAGATTTTTGCTCACTAAGAATGAATCTCAAGTGTAATTGTATGCACAAGTGATGTTTTCGGTGTCCTAAGGCCTCTCCTATTTATAGGAATGGATTACGGATGCTTAGGGACGTTCTAGACACTTTCTAGGATGTTCTTAGTACTCAACTAGCCATTAGGTATCCACTAATTACATTGCAACAGCTAGTTGTTTAGTGTTGAAAAGTGCAGTCCAGAACTTCTCTTGGTCGAGAAGTTTGTCGACCGATTGTGTCTCGGTCGAGATTTTCATCGACCGAATGGGAGGTTGAGGTCAATGTGTTATAACGTTCGATTCCAACTTCCAACTACTTTTCTAACTCATTCTAACAGCTAGAAGGGTTTATTCTTGGTCGAGAACTTTGTCGACCGAGAGTGTCTCAGTCGAGGACTTTGTTGACCGAGAAAGTCCTTATTTCAACATGTTGAGCCATGTACTAAATGTGTGTATCAGTGTAATTGTACTTCTATCTTAGGGGAGGGTCTATCTAAGTGTTGTGAGTGGATAGGGAAGATCTAATGCTTGAGTTACTTGATGTCTATGTACTTGTACATTATATACTTGTACAAGTTTTTTACATTTGAGTACAATCATGAAAATAAAAGATATCTAAACATGTTGATCTTCCAATTTGTCTAGATTTCAACTATCCAATTCCTTATTTGTTTATCCCTGAAACGCTCAAATATATTCACTATTAAATATATTCATGAGCCTAAATGATTCTCATGTCATTTTAGGGCTTAACATCCCTTGCAAATGATTGAGAAATAAATCATGATTTCTGAATTGTGGCTAAATTTGACATTCTTGTTATAGTATACAATTAAGGGGGAGTATCCCATTTAGGGGAAGAAAAGTTTTAAATGGTTATCTTTTTGAAATGACAAAGGGGGAGAAGTAATATAAATAAAAAACAAGTTAGATCCATAAGAAGGAAATGTTTGTCATCATCAAAATTAAGGGTATAATAATGTCCAATTTAGCCAACAGGTCTAAGATTAACTCAAGTTCCACCTTATTCCTTTGCCATTGTTCTCATTTATCTTCTCATTTTATACTTATCATTGGAGTTCTCTCCATCTTGTGTGGATTTCATACATTGAATCACTTTATAAGCATAGACTTATGTGTCTTTTACTTTATTATCTTCTTGAATCACATCTTCAAGAACTCCTCTTTTCCTTATTTGTATTCAGATTTAGATTTCATGATGTTGCATCTTTCTTTTATAGTTACCAAACATTCAAGTTTTGATAGATAATGATGTAATTCTCACCTTCTTTAAGGTAGGATTGAGATATTCACACCATGATTTCTTATTCGTTATGCTCTTTAGATTGTCTCAAAATGATTACTTGATCAGAGTAATAAAAAAGATTGCAATCTAAGAGTTTCATACTTACCTTTTTCTTCAATAATTGAATGCCTGACCAGGGCACCGAAATACTGAGATTAGGCAGTATGCACCATATTTGTATGTCATGTTCCTTACTTAAACATCATCCTAGTCCAAATTCCTAGTGTCCCCATAGACTCAGTGAACCTAAAGCTCTGATACCAACTTGTGAGAACATGTTACACTAAACAAGATTACTCAAAACATAAAGCACAATCGATCACTAATTAATCACATATCCAAAAATATAGGTAAATTAAAACCGATTTTAATGTCAACACCCACTCAGAATCATTTGCATAAGAGCCCAACATCTTTCTTATATCCATACTATGCCAAGAATTTGATACAAATTGTTCAATTGCCTTAGCCACACCATATATACACAGGAGAACAATATTCGTATATGCCACACAAACAAACATTAATATGCTAACAAAATTCTGATTCGTTTGAAACACCATATAAAAACTTTTCCTTCCCGGACATGAGATTATAGGGATGACTCTAGGACACACTAGACATCTAATCAACTTTCTTAAAGATTCATTACTATAGCTCCTCTTTACTTCCATGATTTTGTTTCCATCACTGTCGATTGCCTAAAAAGATGTGGCGAACCACAAGGGTGAGACCCATGTCCCAGCAACAAATATAATCTCCAACAACATCTATCAATTACAACATTTTTAAGTAATTAAATAGTTAAGCAGTTTAATCAGATATAACAAATAAGATCAACAGTATTGATGATTAACAAAATACATAAAGGAGCAGATAATAACTATCATCATTAGCCAGACTATCATCCATTATCTTGTTGAAAATATAAACAATTCAGTAGAATATGCATATCTAGCATCATGAGCAAGTCTAGTAACATATCATAGATAGCAATATTGGCATCTCAAATAAAGGGAACTGATCTACATCGTAAGTAGAACTAACATCATAATACAATGAACTACATAGGCATGATTAGCAATTTAAGCATTTCTAATTACATAGGCATGGCTAGCAATATTAAATCATAGCTAGCATCAACATCTTAACCATCAGTGTTAGTATATTTGACAACATAAGCATGTTTACAACATGAGCATAACTACAACATAAGCATATCTATTATCTCTTATTGTACTATACATGATCTCAGTGAAAAGAAATCAAACAAGGGTTATCATCCAATATGAAGCATTGTGTATAACCCTAAACAGATATGCTATACGGTTGTCTTACATCTTTTATTATGCCCTGGGGAATTTGGATCGTACCATTCAAAGTCCAACTGACCCCTACGAAGCACTATTTGGTTCCGTACAAGATCTAGGAGTGTTGGTATCCTAAGATCTCTTCCCCTCAATCAGTATGAGAAAAAAGGTAGTGACATAATAGTCAAAGCTTCCACCACAACGACATATAGTCAAGCTTCTAACCACTAGTCCGCCCTTGGTACAGGTCATGACACTAGAAACCAGGGTATACAAAACCCTCTAATCCGAGGTACAACCACAATTGTCCTCAATCACATCATGTTATAATCACCGAGATACGACCTCAACCGATCTCAATCATATCATATGTATGAGGCATGACCATATCCAACCTCCACATTCTGCATTGTGGATGACAAGGATATATCATCAACCTACAACCCCCACATACTCAATAGTATGCACTCCAAGTTTCCCTTAGGAATACTCGTTTCACCATCCAGTAAGTTCTGACACTGAAGATGGTTCTACGGCACAGGGTACTACATGATTAGAGTTGCATTTGATTAGTTATGCCAATTGGGTGAATTAAGGTAGAATCAAACAAGTATACATACAAACCCTAATTCACTTCTAGCAAGCATATAAATATCAAAACTTGAAAAGATATAAAATATATGAAACAAAATTTCTCATCTCATCATCACATTGTACTATTCACTTGCCATTTATGAGACTACACCAGTCATCATGCTATCACAATATATAAATCCTTTTCACAACATCACAAGCTATCAACCCTTATCAAAACAAGAGGATTACACCTCATTCAGGGCTCAACCATGCCCAAAGGTCATAAGACCATCATACTATTCCATGGAAGGTCATCATTATCATTCCATTCCTTATAGTAAGTCTCCACAATATCACTTACATATAATACACCAGATCAGCACAATATTGCATTAATGAGCTAGGATATATTCATAAACAATCACAACAGGGTTATATTAATATTGAGAACATTCCTTCATTACATCAACATCCAAGGAATCTAGATATGATTAACACTCATCATATTCATAATGCACATGATTAGCATGTGGCTATGATAACCACCAATTAACACATTAATGTTATGATCATGTTAAGTAGGTTATTCGACCAACATTCCATCATATAAGAATGTTAAACATGAATGCTCATCTTTATCTATTTGCATTAGAGTTAGGTTCAACATGATAAATTACATTAATGTTACTAATCAACACTTATACCCAAACCCTAACTCACGACATCCCCATTGGATCATGGATGCATAAGGTGAAGCATCACCATCACATTCCATACTATTCTCAAGTATGAACCTACACATAAATCAAGGTGTAACCATTGGGTTATAGCATACTAGGGTTTCAACAAAAATAAGAGAGTACACCATGATTGTATCAATCATTCAAGAACTATTCATATGCAATTACCATCATTTAGTTATATTAAAGCTAGGTATAACAAGCTATACCTCATTAGGGTTACATATCAACACAATATGGTTATCATTCCTTCTATTCATATGAGTGAATAGGTAAGACTATCTTATTAAGGGTAACCCTCCGTTTGTTCTGTCATCATTCAACCCATGTCACCATACCACAATGTCACCTAGAACCATTGGATGTTTAAAAGGTAAGACCATTGGTTGTTTACATAAGTAAACACCTTGGATAAACCACCTATGAAGTCCTTTATTTTTTTTCTAGAAAGAGTCACAATCTAACCCTAGACATACCTTGATTAACAACACAAAAAGTTCCATTGAGAGTAGGGTAAAACCCACAATCGACTGTTTATTTGAAACAAGCCATCAATTGTCAACAAGTAAGCTCCTTAAGTTGATCATATAAAGGAAACCATATAAGTCACATTATTAGGACCAACATATTAAATTAGCCATCATTTCAGTTTATTGTAGGAATAAACATTATATCTTAACCATTGGGTCAAGTTCATATGTTAAAACCATCAATTACAGTATAGGTCCGACCATTGCATCAAGTGACCCAAGAAACTATTGGTCTAAGGCTTAATTGATGCTAAAACTACAATGCTTAACTCACCATAGGTTGTAGAAACCTGATCCACCATCATTAGTGACCATTAAGTCACAATAGGTTGTTAGATCTACACTATATTCATTAATCAACATTAAATATTAAGTTAATGTCATCATTGATTGATAACATTGTTAGGGTACTTAATGGTTGATCATTAAACTTCTAATTGATCCAAAACCTGACCTAAAGGGGTGACCATAGGTTTTCACCATCATATGACACCTTTGATCATGACCATAAGTTGTTGTGAAGACAACACCATAGGGTTGTTGCAATGGTACCATTATTTGGTCATAGGTTTATAGAAGAAATCAGCTTAAACCCTAAAATTGACCATTGGTTGATAGGTGCTTAGCACCATAGGTTGTCAAACCAACCAGATACAAGTCATATTATACCTTAGGAATAACATAATCATGATCATAGGTTCATCCATAACTAAAATTAGAATAGAGAACATTATAAAAATTGAAATCCAAGTCAAGCATAGCTTTTTTGTGCATGAATCATCATTTTCAAGCAAGAACATGAACTAGCAAGCTTATGGTAAGCAATAAACGTGGAGCAAGTTATAAAAATTTCCTATAATGATAATATGAAACCCCAAATAGAAGAAAACTCGAGCAGGTAGGGTAGAAAATCCAAGAATAAGCTATGAACTCGTGCATCTAGCACCTTTCTTCATCAAATGAGCAAACCCTAAGCATAAGGAGCAAGAAAGGTAGGGTTTTAGAGCTTTAGAGAAATTTATTCCATGGAAAAACAAGGTTATGACCTGGAGGAATGATAAAATCAAGATAAACGGAGAAGAAAGGAAGAAAATAACTTACCTTGGTCAAAATCCCTAGAAGATGACCTTGGAAACCCTAGGTAGGGCCAAATGGAGCTCTAGGAGACCTTCTCCAAAAAGAGGTTGTCTTCTACCTTAGAGCGCTTGGCTCTACAGAAAAATAGAGTGGAATCATTGTTCCAAGTTAGAGGAAAGAGAAATCAAGCAAAGTTTCATACTTGGGCAAGGAAGAGGTAAATATAGCCCATGGATAAGGATGGAAGCAAGCATGAGGTGTAAAAGTAGCTTCCCCATGTGTCTATGGCCTTAAACTATTAAGAACATACAAGCACACACACAAGTAGCTCCCCCACCATCCATATAAACCTTATTAGATTTCCTTTGTCAAATTTCCCAGCCAATCACATAATTCATTAGTTGATAGCTACTAAAGGTAGCTCATCCGTGAAGGGGTAAACCCTAAAATACCCTTGGAGAAAACACCTTCAAACCAAGGATTAAATAGGTGTCTAATGGCTCAACAAGCTCAATAATGATGACATAATATCCAAGGAACATAATTCAAGTGATAAATTGCAAATAAAACCTCTCAATTGGGTAAATTGCAAAAAAGTCCAAAATGTGTGTAAATTGTATAACTTGCTCAAATAGTGTCTAAATTGGACCAAAATTGAAACTTAAGATTGTATTATGATTTAAAAACATATAAAAAGGTTAGATTATGGTTATAAGCATGCAATTATGGTAATTAAGCTTATTAAATTCATTAAGCAAGTTCATGGGCCTTATAGTTAGAACTATCCAACTTGGTAGTCGTCACACACAAATTGCATAGAGGATCAAAGGATACCATAGGGGATATAAAAGCAGGAGACCAAATAGCAAGTCATAGAAGACATCAAACAAGTAGAGGCTGACATACATTAGTCAATAAACGAAAGCAGCATAAACCCCCATGGGAAGATCTAGAAGAACCCACATGTAGGAAGAAGATAGTAGAAGGAGATCGAACGCACTAGATCTAAAAACCCACATAGGGACAGTACAAGATATAGAATACCTATGCCAAAATGGAGGAAACTTATCCTACCATGAGGCTTAAGTAGAGGCAACTCAAAATCTGATTATTCCTTCAATGTGATATGGTGAATGGAGGAAAAGTGAAGGAATGTGGAGGAGAAAGAAGGAAAGTGGTGGTGTGGTTAATGGGTGGTGTTGTTGAGGATGGTTCTAAACAAGTTGTTGTTTGACTGATGGTGGGTGCAGTGGTGCGTTGGGCTAGGGTTGACAGTGGCAGGACATATATGAGGACAAGTAAAGGTTGATGGAGGTAGGTGAAGGTTCATGATCGGGGTGTTGTTGGCGGTGACAAGTGGGGAAGTCTGATGGCAGGGGGCCTAATGATTGGGGTGTTGTTGGCGGTGACGAGTGGGGGTGAGTGATGGAAAGTGAGTGTTTGTCGTGGTGAGGGCGGGATGTAAGGGGTGTGCAATTACAAGATCTGGATGAGGGGTGGTTGTTAGGATGAGGGTAGGTTGTGTGTCGGGTTGTGCGAGTGGTGGTTCAGGATCTAGATGGCAGGCAAGATCTGGAGTGGTGGGAGGGGTCTAGAGATGTTGCGGGAGATGTTGGTTCTGTGGTGGGTGTGATGTACGGGAGTAGGAGATGCTTCAAGTAGGAGACACGACGGGCGGAAGATGTTGTAGGCAGGATTACGTGGTCTATAGTCGATGGGTGTGTGTGGCAGGTGTTCATGGGGTACGTGATGGGGTGATGGGGTGATGACGACTAGTACGTGATGGATGCATGAAGGCAACGAGTGGGAAAGGAGGGAGATGATGCCCGGATGAGGAAGAAGAGAAAGGTGATGGCTAGGGTTTAGGGTGGAATGGGTTAAGGTTGAGATGGGAGGGGCTTAAGATGGATCATGCTCTGATAACATCTATAATATGAAAACGGTTTGTATTAGTTGATCAAAATAAGTACAAGAAACTTTCTTATATAGGAGTTTAGAGTGTTAGAAGAGTCTAGAACAAGAGTATTCTAGAATAAGGAGAAAGGGCTAATGGGCTACTGATCAAAGGCCCATAACACTATAATAAGATAAAGATAAGACAAATAATATATATACTAATAAAAACAAATGATGCTTAATTGATATAATGTGTAAAATTAAATAGTAATTGCAATACACATGATATCAGCACAGTTATAGGGTCAAAGTATTGTATATCCTAAAGGCCATATTTGAAACCCTATGTTGTTTGGACCATTCTAATATGCAATTTCTAGTGAATAAATTTCTCAAATACATAACTTAAGTAAGTTAAACTAAACTATGCAACATTTGAATACTTGGACTGAAGTTCTCCCAAACAATGTCCCAAGACTAATTTATCCAATCCCAACCAATTATAGTGAACTTAAGGGACTAATGTTATGAGGGCTATAAGTAAGAGAGTGATCGTAATTGTAATCCCTTATAGCATGCATTGATTGCCCATCCTATATCATTCTCACATAGATACATCCTTACCAAGGTGAATTCATATAGCACCCACAATGCATCAGGATTATGTAGGAAACTCTCATTATCTACTCAACCATATCATTTCCCTTGGGATAATGTAAGGAGTGAGGACTAGTAGGGGACCACTCCTTACTTGATTCAAGAAAATAAATTTGCATAAACCCCATGAATGCAAATATAATCAAATTAAATGAGTGCATTTTTTTCCTCAAACAGATCAGTACGGAAACATAGTTTGTGGCTGTTGAAAGTAAAAGTTCAACTATTACATATATTCATTGTTCATCTTAATATTGTGCCTTATTGGAAAAATCTAAACTATAAATCTAAATTTTAGGATCATATTGTGGTGAGCAACCTTCCCATCTTAGATCTCATCCTTGCACTTGGTCCTAAGCACAACCCTCTCCTCCCTGAACCGCGGGTTGTGCTACCGTTGGGTGGGTTGAAAACAACACCTAAGAAAAGGGAACTCAAAGGAAAGGACGTCAACGAATGTTGAGTGTGTATAGAATAAAATAATTGGGTCATAATATAAAAAGGAGAAATGATTTTAAAAAAGAGGGGTCGATATTAACATATCTAAATAAGAAGAGTTTGCTAAGAGGATTTAACATGTCCAAAAGAGGAGACATTTATTAACCAAGATATGATAATTAGAAGGAGCTTGCCATGTACTGGTACATTACTGAATAAACAATTGCATGGTGATAATAATGTTGACTAGCATAAACTAATAAACATGATAGAAATCCATGTATATCATACCAAGGGAAGGAGGACCAAAATCTTAGTGCCAAACATAATATATTAACATAGTAGGGCCAAAACCTCAATGCATTGGCAGGAGGACTATAACCTCAGAGTCTAAAATAATAAATTGCAAGAGGACTAAAATCTCAGTGCATCAGCAGGAGGAGTAAAGCCTCAATGCCTCAAATATGGTTTCACTACTTCTAGTTATGACTAGTCAAACACTCATGCTATTAGTGCAGACAAGAACAAGATAAAATTTCTTTCATGTAAATGATATGAAATATAATTTGTCAACAAGTAGGGTCAGAGAACCCAAATAATTTGGTTAGAAGACCATCAATGTGGCATTCACATGTCAATAGTAACAAACCAGGGAGATATTCATAAGGAAGAGAACCATCATAAGATGACATGAATGTTCACAATTTGATAAATGCCTCATTTGAGAAAAAAATTTTATTAATCATAATATTATGACTAATTTGAATAGATTAGATGTACATACCTAAAAGAGGTTTTCCAACTTGACAAAGTTTAAACCTTTTATCCAATTCAAGGTTCCAAAGTTTTATATAACAATGGTTGAGGAGGGATCACCATGGGATTATAAGTCTTTGACGATTCATAAAAGGGACTTGAATAGGAGGATAAGAGAAAAGGTTAGGGTGGCCTATTGGTCAAGTGATTTCTATTTGTGTGAAGGCCATGAGGAGGGGTCTATTTGTAGGCTATTTGGCTTGGATAGAAAGAAACTTACATATTTTTATTCACTAAAGAAAATGTAAATCAAGAATTTGTTAACAAATGATACGTAAGAAAATTAAATACCATATCAAAGGGAATGCATTATATTTAACAATTAACAATTAATGTTTCCAAATGTATATTCTCTTTCCAAATTTATTTGAGGTTCTAAACAAAGTTAAAAGAAAGTAAATTTTTGACACACATGTTAATTAAGACATGAAGAAATTGATTTGTACATCAGTTTACATTTCTAGAATGTTCAATATGTCATTACTTTATTTGAATCCCTTTTAGCATTATATTGTTAATTTATTTTATAATTTTTATGGGTACTAGTATTGTCCAACAAAAAAGGAATTTGGCAATTGAACCAATTAATATATAAGAAACAAATTTGAGATTACTTTGTTTTTTAAAAATTGTATAGTGGATTATTTCATATACATGAATGTGTTACTTATAATATTATGTATTTATGATCCTTTCAAAATTATGCACTCATGAGAGAAGTAAAGAATATCTCATATTTACTTGAATTCCTCAATCTCTCTTCATTATTCTCAACTATGTTTATTTCTAATTTTTTTTAGATAATAGTAACTTAGTTTCCAATACATGTTAATTGTTTCCATAAAATTAATAACATCCTCCAAAGATAATTAATGAGGATAAATTGGTTCTCTTACTTCTTTTAGCTAGTGCCATTTTACCATAACATTCCTCAAATTTTCGATTTTGAATCCGTATGGAATATATATATATATATATATATATATATATATATATATATATATATATATATATATATATATATATATATAGTACATACGAGTCAATGACAATTCTTACATATGTATTAATTAATGTGTTTCTAAAACAAATTTTGGATTTTGTTTCTTTTATGAGGGATGTACACCATTATTTATCATTATGTTACACCACAATTTTACTTATCTCAATCCATACAAGCTGGTTTACAATATTTATTTAGTATATTAGATTTCTACTTTTTAATAAAAAATTCAATATTTTTGGCCTTATCTTTCATTTTCTTTTCTTAAGGAATTTGAGGCATCTAGAAACTCCTAAAAGATGTGAAACATAGATTACAAGTAAATTTAAATACAAGGATCACAATTTTATAATTAATTTTCCCTTTTGGGGTTGTTTAATATATTAATATTTTGGGTCTTTAGTATACATTCTCTCTCTTAAACTATACCGGAATTGATAAGTTGTCCAATTAATGTGCTAATATACACATAGACAAAATTGGAATTTATTTCTAGTATTGAAGATAGTTAGTAATTTATTTAACACTTTTGTCTCCTATTCTTATTTTCTTTTCCAAATAAAATAAAAATAGTCATCATTATGCAAACCATGTCAAACTTGGCACCCAAGGCAATTGGGACCCATTGGAACACATTTTTAACATTACATTTTACTTTTGAAATTCCCTTTTATGAGTTATGGCACCATTAGAATGGATGGCTTATTACCATTATATTTATCAAAACAAAACATCCACTCAATTAAGTCTTATGGTCTTCAATACATTTTAAAAGAGATGCACAAAATTCAAAATTTTACATTTCATGTCCATTATTCCCATATTTAATTAAATTATGAGACATTATTAATATTTATGAACATGAATTTACCAATAATTACTCCAAAGCATATTATTCATTTTTATTTAACCATTACGTTAGTAAAGAAAAAAATAGTAATATTTACTTAAGTTTGGGTTAGTTACATATAATCTATGGTTGTACCCCTTCAACCAAGGGAATCCAAACAAAAGTCATAGATGGCCAAACCATGAATTGTGATGAGTAAGTTAAGTAAAAACATATTCAAAATTCAAAATTCAAAAATGCATTGAAATGAATGAAGTGTACATAATGAATAGGGAATAGGAAACGTACTTCCTATTCTAGATATAAAATGGATCTACTCATTTGAGAAAGAGCATTAAAAAATATGAGAATATAGTCATATTTTTTTTATCATAAATTGGTACAAGAGAAATGATGAAGAACAAAACAAGATTACAATGAGCCAAATGCCCCTTGAGTTGGCTAAAATTGTATAGTGCACATTTTCTTCTCATCTTGGACCTTATGCCTATGTAGGATTCTATGAAAAGATATAAGCCTCCAAAGATGATGAAGAATGTCTCTCAACATACATTCTTCAACAAAAGTGGTAGAAATCTTCTCCAGTTGCTTATGATGGTTTAAGGGGTGGACCAATGCTCCAAGAAATGCATTCCACATAGAGAAATAGATAAGAAATTCCCGTGTTAGAGTGTTCTGTACCTATATAGTGCGATGTTAGCTTAATTGGTGACTCATTGACACACTTCTCACTGGATTGACATGACCTATTGTAATTCCTGGATGAGAAGTTATTTGGTTGGACATGGCATGTCCATCTGCATACACACCATGTTTGGTGGATTTTAACTCTAGTCAGTGTTGTTGTAGATGAACACAACCCATTCATTACAAGACCATATTATGTTAGCTAAGGATATTTATACTTGTTGTAGGTGAAAACAATATGTTTTCTACAAAATACATTATGTCACTCCATGTGACAATTATCAACTTGTTCAAGATGGACACATCGTGCATTTCAGAAAAGGAGTTGTCTCATTATGAAATTATCTTATTCCCCACTCATTCATCATAGTGATCACATTGACTTGGTTGTAGGAGATGTATTAAAGTTAGATCAACCTCGAATACATTATTCCTAAATTATATTCTATGAGTGTTTGCATAAACTACAAAAGTACAAAATAAGGTGTAAGAAAAATGATAATATGAGAAAACAAGAAATTAGAAAAAGAATGAACATGATTATCTAATATGATTATACATTTAAGGAAAGACTTCATCCATTCCAAAGATATCGTTCAATCTTGAAAAACTCTATTTTTGTCCCTAAATCCACCAAGATTGCTCGGTACACATGTAGCATGGTTTCAAAAATGAATATTTAACTAGAATATCTTCATTAAAAAGATACATGGGATCTAGAGCATAGAGCTAAACATCACCACATTGTTCACTCTAGCATGTTTCTAAAGTGAAATTTGATGATAACAAGTCAATGCATGTATGTATAGAAGAAGTAGTGGGAACTAAATTTGTCTAAGGGAAAGGAATGGTTAATATTGTAACCTCAAACATACTCGTAAAATTACCAACTACATAATTTTTAATGTTTCTCTAGGTATAAAGTGGATGCCACCTTATCTTGATGTAGCAATGTCTTCCTTTGAGTCGATCTCAAAAAGGAAGTGGATATTGATTAACCCCAAGGTCTATGCACTATGACTTTCATCAACATGTATACAAGTTACTAAAACCTCTTAATGGGTTCAAGTCAACCCCTAAGATTAGTACAACAAGTTCAAAGATTATTTGCTATCCTATTGGATTTTGTTCTAGTATCATAGTCCCATCTTTATGAATATACAATTGTGATGATATCCTATAAAATATCATCTTATACATTAATAATGTGATCATTACTAGGAACTAAAATAACTTCATGGAAACAATTTTCTTCGATACTCCATTATTATTTTCTTTCAAAGAATCTAGGTCATCTTTGTTTCACTCTAGTATTTCAATGACCTTCCATTACTATGGAATCATCATGAGTCATGAACATTGTTCCCATGATATTATTTTACCTAAAAATGCCTCAGTGGAGATCTCGTAATTATACATCTATCTTTTGATTTTCATCAAAGAACTATCTGCAACGTACCTTTGTCTGATTTTACCGTCTAGAAACTACTTGTGAGTATCTTGCAATATAGCATGTTGTGACATAGGCTATATTATCGACATGGCCTACCAATTCATGTCATCTTTTTTTTTGATGACCGAGAGAACCCACCCTGGGTGAAGCCGACATGGTAAATTCTCGAGGCATGAGAGGGTGTGGTCCGGTCACCCCCCTCCCGTACCTAATCAGTGTGGATTGCCATTCACAAAGTGCTTTCGGTGAGGTTCGAACATGGGTCCTTCATTGGGACTTACCGAGCTCTTACCACCCGGGCTACTATGACCGGACACCAATTCATGTCATCACCTATAGAGAACCATATATTTGATTTTAAACTGATTAAGTGTTATGATAAAGAAACTATTGGATTGCGACTCCCCAAATTTGGATATTACTACCCTTAAAATGCTAACTAGGCTAGTTTCCTACCGAGTAGAACATTTACTTCATTATTCTGATGCGTGGTGCAACTCACACAAGAGACCTAGTATGGCACCATCAATCTACACTATCTACCTGTGTTTCCGCTCTTTTAAATGTCTTCAATATCTTGCCTCTCATTTTCCAATACTATACTAAGATAACTTGAGTGCCATATATATGGCTGTAGACCCTAATTTTCATACTTGAGGCAAGCATATGACTATTGATTGTCACTTTGTTCATGAAAAAGTAACCCGAAGACACAATCACCAAACATGTTAGCGAATCGGCTGATGAAACCTCTTGTAGCAGTTGCTCATAAGGTTGACAAATTGACCCGGAAGAAGAAAACACCCCTAGACTCGATCCTCATAGGAGAGTGCTATTTCGGTAAAACGGATCATTTTGGTGCTCAAAAGGAAGGTAAAAATAGCAATGTGTGTTTTGAATTTTTTGCCACATACATATGGGCCAATAATTGGAGGACTCCCAGTACCAACGTTCTCGTCTACACGGCTACCTGGAGCCGCCGTTTGCCGTGAACAATGTGCGATCAGATCAATAGCTGTTCAAAATGCCACTAAATAATTGGTGCTGTTGATGCAGTGAGTGACCTGGCTTTTATTTGTTATTTTTCTGTATGTCACTGATTAGCATGCGGTTGTATGCTATGAAAAATTTCATCAAAAAAGAATACCTATAGTACTCGCATGCATGTGGCTTCGGTTTTCTATGCCCTCTAGCATGAAAGACTCCTTACGCACTAAACTACGAAGATACGGACAAACAATATTCATCTGTCTGACAGTCTCTTGGTTGTTGATATTTGATCAATGCATTCTCCATCTGCCATGTAGATATATTAAAGTAATATTGTCTTGTCGCATTGGTACGGTACACATGTCATATTCTCATCTCAACACGAGTACCCGAGCCCAGTATGCTATGGTTTCCTTCAGGCAAATGGGCCACGTGTAATGGATGTCGTTCGCTGGATGTGCTACACGACGCGTACGTCTGGTCGTTACCCTAGAGTTGGTGGTAATCTGTCGTTTACTATCCTTGACTGAAGTGCTTGGCTAACGACACTTATTTATAATGCCAAATATGATACACTTGCTGTGAATTGTATTTCCGATCCAGCCCCGAAACATGATTGCAAACATGATGGGATACATGCAATCCCTTGACAGCCAGCTACGCAAACATGATGGGATACATGCGCCGAGAAGGAGTGACTCAAGTGCTCAAACACGGTGTATCTTCATGAAGGATTTGAGTTCAAATCTCAATTGTCGTCTTGATTTACCATCGTCATATTCGAATGATAGGACAGTTGTGCCGTACTTTCCAGTAAATATCTTCATATTCGAATATTTTTTTATGTGTTGTACTTTCCTAAAACTAGAAGCCAGCTGACCAAGTATCTATTGAGGGGACGTTTGGATTAACGGATTTTGCATGATCTTGATCTTTTACTGCATTCATATACTCCAGAATTTTGAAAAACCAGGCTTCTAAGAATTTTGTAGAATGATCATTTATGTTTGCTTAAAACGAATAAGTGTTGGAGACGATGGGTACAAGTATACGAAGACCGAAGGAAAATGTACAGAGCACCTGCTGGATGGCGGCACCCAGCCCTTTCGAACTGGAGAGCGAAATACAACTGTAACTTACCAACTGTCATCTGCAGGATATCCCGATTTTTCCGGATGCAGTAAAACAAACCTAAAATTTTAACGAACGGGTTCTGAAATACAATGCAATCCACCCGTATCCAGCAAAACAAACGTCCCTTGACTGACGAGAAAACGGATGTAAATTCGGAATTCGATTTTCGAAATCATGTAGTAAACCCAGATACATTTCATTCTTCTCTTAGGACAAAATTCTTCGCTCCGTCCAGAATCCATCATCGGGTCTAGTCTTGTTCGTTGGGGCACACGATAAGACGAAGAGAAGTTCATATACTATCAGCACCCCTCAACAAAACCAGGGAGAACTTAGGGCCTGTTTGGTATGACGTACTACCAGTTCGTCACAATGGTTTGTAAAATTTTGTGTATACTACATTGTTTGGAACGGTGATGTTTCGTGCCACTTGTTGAATTACAATTCCGTTCGTGCCGCTAATTCAGTCAAAAATATGGAATTTGTACCGCCCCCTTTTTAGGGGCGGTCGGGTGTAGTTAACGGAATTTGGCTTCAGCGGAACACTTTCAGACACACTATTTTTTGAGTCACGCTAACCATACCCGACATCTCCACCCGGCTACCCACCCGGGTCTCGGGAAAATGCACCAACAACATTTACAGTCGGCTTTTATTGTTTAGCAATTAACTCAATGCACTTTTATTGTCCCGTAATTAACTCCATGCATTCGACTTTTATTGTCCAGAAATTAACGCCAATTAACTCCATGCAACCGGCTTTTATTATCCAGCAATTAACTCTCTCCACTCTTTTCTCTA
The DNA here is from genome assembly GCA_963693085.1 of Alisma plantago-aquatica. Taxonomy (NCBI): domain Eukaryota; kingdom Viridiplantae; phylum Streptophyta; class Magnoliopsida; order Alismatales; family Alismataceae; genus Alisma; species Alisma plantago-aquatica. The sequence continues at coordinate 24,494,432 of OY856412.1, read as the reverse complement.
GCCCTCATTTTTACTAATTTATTTTCTCTCCCTCTCCCTATTCATTTACGCCAAGTACAGTACTCACTCCCAAATCATTTCAGTAAATACAATACAATACCTACCAAATCATTTCAGTAAGTACAATACCCCATTATGATTTTTATTTTTGTAAGAAGCAAAAGTACAATACCCAACAAACCATTAATCACTTTTACAAAAGTACAGTGACCAATTATTATTCTCATATCAGTAACAAACCTATTTCGTATGTACTGTATTTGCATCAAAGGGGCGGAACTAGTTTAAAATAAACAAATAGTACATACAGTACTTACTCGGTGTTGGGCGGAACTGGCTCAACATGAACAAATGGTATGTAAAGTACTTACTCAGTTCTGGGCGAAAATGAATAGGGAGGGGGGTGATTCATTTTTTGCAGCTATATACGAGATTCGAAATAAAATGCAGAGAATCATTAGAGGATATGACTTTTGCATGTAGAGATAATCATCTCTTGCATGGCTCTTGCATGTAGAGACATGCAAAATAAAGTGGCTACTGATATGGCTTTAAATGATAGTGGGGCGTAACCGTTATTTCCGAAGTCTGGGTTGATGATCGGGTGTGTGGCCGGTTTTTATGTGTAGAATTTTTCTATTTTTTCATGTGAACTCACCCTCCTCTCTCCCCCCCCCCCACCCCCAGCCAAAGCTCTATGTCGTGCGCATCATTGATATTCGCGTCACAATTGCAGCAGTTATATGACGTTAGATTTCACATAGAAAGCCTTCACACGTAAAAGAAGTGATCGTAACAATATATTTATTGACTGTTTTTATAAACTTTTCGATTTACAAATTAGTCTGATGTTCTTATTCCTGTTTATTAGTATTCCATACTATTAAAGTGCATAGCACTATATATTTTAGCTAATATGTTCACAAGAATATGTTAGACATTACAATTAAACTAAAAAATAAAATCCAACAGTTGGTGTTAGATCAAATCAAATAAAACATATGCAGAATGAATTATATGTAGGAAAATATGGGCACATAGTATAGCAGCGGAAATAAAAATTTATCTATCTGTATTCTCATACCAGCAAGATCGCATCAACTACTATGAAATAGGAAGGACAGTTTAACGAGTTATGTCTGGTCCTGAAGTAAGTCCAACGACAACAACTCGCTTCAATACAACTATTTTCTAGTTTCTCTTGGACGGTGGTTGTGCAACTCCTGCTCTTCACCATGAACAACGAACATAACAGCTTCTGCTACGACTTCCATGGTCTCGTCATAGACTGCAGACTGAGTTTTCTATGAACCAAAGGGTATCATGTCGTTCAACTAGAATATACATGAAGGAGTTGTCCCTCTCGTTGGCATACTAGTCACCAATGTGCTCTCCCACAACAATGATCATATGTTGTTCTCTCCCGTAGCTATCCCTCCCTTATCGGGTAGGACTTGTTTGGATTCTCTCAATTACCACAAATAGAGAGGACAATAATTGTCAGAGTAACTAATTCTTAGTTGATGTTGTTCTGTTCTAGAAAGTCCCCAATACTTCTCTATTTATAGGCGGGGTTATGGTCAGGGTTCCCAATCTGTACGAGATTGTGCGGGTGTGGAAGGGATCGAAGATCTTGAATTTTCACAACTTGCGACCACTGAAACGAACGTATGGTGACCCTGACGGTCGTCTGGTCACACGAGACAACCGTCCTGCATTGCCAAATGGTCGTTTGGCAGTTTCCCAAGCGCATATGAATTTGACAATTTGATTCCAATTAATGTTAGACATTAATTCCTTTAACCATAAGTAATGTGCAATCGAAACTAGTTCAGGACACTTCCACAACATTCGTTTGGCCCCAAACGATCTGTCTCACACATGTGAGATGCCTGTCTCACTCAGCAGACGGCCACCTGGTGAGCTTGAGTTGAGCCGGTTGGTTATACAGATTGAACCGGTCAGTTTACTCCTCAATATGAACAAAACTTATCCAATTCAAACTATGATTAGCAAAACAATCCAAACGACCGTCTCAACACTTGTGATGCTCGTCTGGCTGCCCAAACGACGTCTCACCCTATGAGATGGTCGTCTGGAAGACCAGTCACTCAATCTGTTGTGTGAATTGAATACCTAAACACTTTAGTAATCAATCCAATCATCATTCAAGATTAAACTCCTCTTCTAGATGAGTTCGTATGTGTGCGATCCTATAGGTCTCATATCATGTTCGCAGTGAATGTCCATAACTAGCATATGACATCACAAGTAAGGAGTGGTGCCAAGTCGCACATCAATTCTACCAAAGTGAATGGAAAGTTGGAGAATAACTTCAACCTACAATTTGTGTTGTAGTGATTGTATAACTCCTTTGTCTCTGATATCCAGGATGAACTCGAGGCATGGAATCATCATCCTCTCAACATTCAATCCATGTTCCTTGAACAAAGAGCAGACTGTTTGAAATAATGTGACTTCAATATCATATATTAATTCACATGTGCATGTACATGTATTTCTCAGTCTCGCTTATCAAGTGGCCAAGATATCATACTCCAGTAGGAGAGAAAAATCCCATCACCATCACTCAGAGTTTATCCCCATGTGTTAAAGTCACCCAATCATCACCGTTATAACAACCCATGTTACAGTACTGTGTTTGATGATGTCAAAGCATACCCAAAGATATGTTATGAGTGTAGTGATTTCAGACCTAAGAAAGACAATCACCACCTTCACTATGAGAGATGGCTATGACCACCAAAGATTATTTTCATGTGACATTCTCAAGGTGGGTCTATCTATTACATTGTTCCCTAACATGTATCTGTGTGCTTGGTTTGATGTTGTCATACATTGACTAATGAGATTCTATCATCAACCAACCAACACTCTAGTCTTTAGTGTTACTGGTGTCTGTCTACCTTCCACAGTAACAACCAACTAGGAACATAACAAGAATGTACACACTGTTAACATTTGTATGACATCATACTACAAGTCATGTTCTTGAAGACATACGTCATTGAGTTTTGTCATTTTTAGACATTCATAATATTTCCTCAATATCTCGAAATTGAGTGAAACTAAATGAATTGGAAGCTTGCCTTTATGAGTATTAATCAAATTTTTATGGTATGTTACATCAATCATCACATAATTGGCTCTGTAGGCATACTTTACCAACAAACTCCCACTTGCACTTAGAGCCAATCACCCAGGAATCTCATTCTGAGTGATCCAAACATGTCCACTATACTTTTACTTCACAAGTGTTTAATCCAGCGGGTTAGAAATATTTTTCCATTAGTCAGTATATTGCATATTTCTTATCTCTTTGTTTTGAGATGAAACTTCCATAATATGGTATTTGATATTCCCTACCTAACAAGTAGATCCATTATTGTCACAATATGATTATTTTGTCATCAAAGGTACAACTACGAGTTCATTACATGAACTTTAAGATCCATATAGTATCACTCTGTATTCATAACAAAAGTATACTCGACTTCTATTGCAGAATAGTATTAATGGATATTAGTTTGGAACCCTTCCAACTAACGACATTTGTCCTTCAAGCATATTTTATTGCGATCACTTTGTCATTATGGACGCTTGCATTGATGTAACCCTTTACATCCAACTCTTCCTTTAATTTCTATCATTAAAGACTAGCGATGTATCCTTAAGTACTTCTCGAGTACTAATAGATATATTTAATGATGTTTCAATAACCCTTATTGAAATTTAGTATCATCTTGTCATGTCTAGTACATACAAGATTATATGGGATAAGTACATTTGTAGCTTTCATGATAAATCTATTGCTACATCCTTTGACATCTTAATCATGTCATTTCCATTCTTAGTAAGAATTGGAACATAAAGTTCATGAGAGGCAAATCTAGATTCTCTCTCATTGAATCCTTTCTATGTTGAACTCTTTCAACATGCTATTGTATGTGCTCAAAATTCCATTGTGAAATATTCAAGAACTATATCTATAGATCTTGATGCATATCTCATAAGATGACTCATCTTATCCTTCATTGCTGAAGGAGTTTTGCATGCCAGTTCTCAACATTCATAATATTGAGATGTTATTCCTCATCATATGTGGAATATTCATATATGATCCCACTAAATCTTTTGTAATCGTAGATTTCATCTTTATCTTGATTCTAGTCAAACTCTTTGACTATCTTGTCAAATTAAAAGATCCCATCTCTGAGATGTTTATTTTAATCCCAGATTGGACTTTGTAGTTTATAGACTTTATTTACTTTTTTTTGAAGTTATGAAACCTTGACGTTGTGTCACATACACATCCTTTGATATATTCCCTTAAGGAATATGATTTATATCTTCATATGCCAAATCTCATAGTCTATTTTAACTACTACAACAAGCATGACAATTGGTAAAGGAGTTTCTATCATGTTCAATATCTTGAACTGATTTGAAAACCGTATTCAACCAATCTGTCCTTTTATGTTACCAATGTAGGTCTTTGCTAGAAGACCCTATTATACCATTTAGGTGTTACCCTTTTAGGTGGAACTATCAAGGTCCTACCTTGTTAGCTTACATGGACTCTATAATGGCCTTCAGTCTTTACTCAGAATATGGTACTTAATAGTTTCTGGTTGATTAGTTGGCTCATCCTTCTATGACCAACCTATCTTAGACGTTGGATTCAAGATCCTCAATTTCATACATGTTCTCCTAGAACTATTTTATTCTGCATTACATGATGAACTTTAAGATTCCACAACATCATGTGGTTCTCTTAGTTCTCATTGTACCTCTTTGTTGATCTCGAACATTTCGAGTTCCACTTTTACTCCCACTAACTCTCCAGGAACTCAATTATCCTATCAAAAAACATTTTGTTATTGGATTGGGATTAATAGTAGCATTCAATATTTAACATACTAGATCTTGGACCCTACCCTAGAACTTTAACCTTTTGGACTTAGCCAAACAAGGTTAAGTTTAGACCTGAATGATGTTTTGTATAACCCTAATGAACTAATCACCTTAATGTAACCTAATTTTCTCACATTAATCTTAGACCAATAATGGACACATAAAATATGTCACATGAGGTAATAATGTATTATATAAAATTTCATGCTATTAATCACACATAACTCAATTGGTGATAATATTAAGTTATGGAGCAATAGTGATAATAATGAAGTAATGTGATAATAATGGTCACAATTACTATTTGTGACATAACTCATTAAAAGAAATCTCAAAAGTAGAATCTAAGTTAAGAATCATGTTCCTTGGGTCCCAATTATCTTGGGAGTCAAGTTTCACATAATAATAATTAATTTAATTCAATTTGGAAAGAGAAGATCTGAGTTTTTCCCAAAATATCAAATAAAATAATAAATGACTCCAAAAGAGGAAAATAATATTGAGTTTATAATCTACATAATAAATATAGTCTTTGGGTGAATTTTCATCACTTCGTAAGATGTTTGATTAAAAGATGAAATCAGGAGAGAGAAAGTGTGTAGAACCTTCAAAATATTAAATGAATGAACAAACAACATCGACATGTAAAATTGATGGCAAATTCATATCCAACACATTAAATATGACTTGTGGATGAAGTTTTATAAAATTTGGAGAATCTTATAATCATTAATGCATGAGGAAAGAGAAAATAGGATTTGTTTTATTTAACATACCAAATGTTCTCAAAAGGTTAATCTAATTACATAGTCAGAATCTACATGCCTTATTTGGCCTTTGTACAAAATTTCATTTAATTTGGCTAACTTTTGGACCCTCCATTGAAGAAAGAGAAAAAGGAAAATTGATTTTAAAACTCTTTTTTCAAATAGGATTTGGCCTTAGAAACTACTTTATGAGTGTCGTTAGACCACACAAAGGTAATCTTGCATGTCTAAACTATTAGTTCTTTACTATTCACAAATATTTTAACATGCTTGTGATTGATATTATCCATTTGTATTTGCATAGATTCTTATATGACTAACTCATACCACTATCAGGTTGACATGAACCAATCCCACTAACCAGGGTTTAGGTCCCTCAAAGAGAGATTAGACTAACCATATACTTTTAATCACTTACTAAAAATCATCCTACTATTTTATTTCTTCTTTGATTACATAAAACTACTAAATATCATGTTATCCTTAAGATAACATATGATATAAATATAAAAATCATACATACACAACTAAATTTTACTCTTATACCATTATTAAATAAAAGAACGTAGTTCTTTCTTTAATTTATATCAATTATAATTGATTATAAAACTAATCTCAAACCTTACTCTCACATTCCCAAGACCTGAGGAAGGGTAAGAGATCATTTAACTAATGAAATAATACTATTGAGACTTTAGATAATTTAATCCTTATTATAGATAGTATTTCACTTCTCTTGCTGAGAAGGTCCCTTGTCTGAAAATGCCATTTCAATAAATTGTATGAGCTACCGACTGAGTGTGTAGGAAATAAACAAGAAATTGTGTTAATTCAGATGTATATTATTTATAGAATTATGCTGAAGAATACAATCATAGTAATTATATAATGTAAAGAAGACAACATGACAATAGCTCTAATAATAACTACAAGGAATAAATAAACTAAATGTTTTCATTAAATCTACCCTAGACCCATAGTAAGTGTATCACAATATATGGAAGTATCACAACAAGCTACGATCTTACCGTACAAGACTTAGAGTAGACTTGGGACTCTAAGTCAACTAAAACAGCTCTATGGTTTGCAAAAAGGCTTTCCACGTCGAGGAAACTAAACAGTTGGTCAGATAAATTGGACTACTCTAAATCTGGGTACTCAAGAGAAGAGTTAAAGCACTTAGCTTATTAGATTTTCACAATGGCTGACCAACTGAGTGATATCTAAACTAACTAAATGGCAATGGGTACCAGGTGAATACCCAGTTAATGTTGGGTACCTTACTCATTTAAGTACAATCTCCACATTGATCTTAGTACTAGTACTTCTCTAGTACGCTCTAGCTACCTCATGCTAGACTCCTCCAGTCGATAGTGCATTTCCTCCTTCATGGTGCAGACCTTCGTGATGGATTCTATATTGTTCGAGGCATCTAATGTCTAATGATTCTTTATTTCCCACAAGTAATATTTTCATCTTGATACTCTTATCTTTCTTTGTACTTAGAATTTTTATTTTCACTTAATACATTTCAAAAATGAATAATGAATTGTCTTCAATTAAGAATCTACTTTAGATTATAACTGAGCATATTAATAACCACAATTGATATAGTTTATCAAACTTCATATACATTGACTAACAAAAACTATCAATCAAGCCACATGATTCTAACATGTAGCACTAATGTAGAAATGAAGGCAAACCTAGAATATTGGTGCCTCTAATTTCATAACTGGAAATCACCTTGACCATAATGTAGCTTAGTTTAGTTCTAAGAGCATCATTACTGCATCACAAGTATATTGAATCATTTAATAGTTCAACGAAAACCACATATCAAAATTTAACCAATTCAAATATTCATCAACATAAAAACAAATACATACCAATGGTAAATTTATGCTTGAATACTATAAGATCAGGATTTAAACGTGATTTTCCACTCACTTGTATTTGATCCTAGGTTACTAATCTCATGATTGAACTTGATATACTTAGATCTTAGTCTAAAAAGCTCAGATTTGATCTTTAGACCTCAAAACCAACTCTAAGAAGACTAACAAAAACTAAATAGGCCTAAAATATACATTTTGGAGGTAGGAGATAAAGAAAGAAGGTCAAGAAGAACCTTCTATTTCTGAATTAGAGAGTTCTAGCAAGAGAGCATTTAGAGAAAAAGAGATCTATGGTTAAAACATGCTCACCAGGTTTGATATATCAAAATCTTTAGTTTCAGCCACCTTCCCTATTCTTCCTCGTCGTCACCCTATGTTGTCTTTTTCGTTTCTCTGAGGAGTTGGGAGGACAAGGATCTAAATACAAAGATAATAAGTCTAATTTTCATCATATAGCACCAATTCTATATAATCATGATGAATGCATATTAATCTCTTATTTTTGCTTCATTTAGAATAATTAATTAGGACTTTTTTGTTAATTTTAGCAAATTCAAAAATAAATAGCACTTTCATCTTCTTGATATACTTTTTCTGAATTCTTATGATATTTTTCTTAATTTTCAGGAATTATCTAAGTAATTAAATCGAGAAAATAAAAAAAGAAGATATGGGGCTTTTCAAATATTCCTACAGTGCCTGAGATACTCGTCACCAAAATAGCCATATCTTTTGTGTATAAAGGCGGAATCTCAAGATAAAGTATGGAATGAAAATAGAATTTTATTGGATATAAAAAAGACACATTTTGTGGCAATTTTGGTATTTATTTAGCTGTGCAATTAACCAGTGAAAGTAGCCTTACGTTTTCTCACAGAGTCTGATTTCAGTATATATCTTTCACCAAAATTGGTATAACTCCCACATCCCAAGGCGGAATTTATTATGCAAGTATGAGTTGGAAAGATAATTCAATTATAAACAGGAAAAATATATCTTCGGATAGCTTCAGAATTTTTGACTGGCCCAAAAATACGATCAAAATCGCTGTTACGGAAAATTACTGCAGAAAGAATGTAAAGCAAGTAATTGTTTCCTCTATTGATTAGATCCAGAAAGTTAGCATCCGCCGCCAGCCATTTCTTTTTCCCTAAACCTAATGTATACCCCCCTCCTTCTCCTAAAAAAGGAGGGGCACTTCCTCCTCATTGGGGCATCTCTTTTGCATCGGAATTCTGAGCATCTTATTTCTTGTATTCTTCTTCTAGTTCTGCAATAAAGTAAATTTTCTTGAAGCATTGTTCTTTCTTATTTTGATCTTGGCGCTTTCATTTCGCTTTAGTTATAGATCTTATTTTCTCCGTTCTTTAGTTCTAGAGCAAGGAATTAAGAACATGGCCGTTTTATTGTCTCTAGCATAAGGATTAACTTCCTAATTTTGGGCTAGACTATGGCCAAAGTACTTTCTTCCTCCGTCTCCCCCTTCTCCTCAATCATGAGTGAGTAGTTCCATATCGAGGCAAGGGGAATAGCCCCTTAGCCATGGCTTGATCGAATCAGCTTTAATCGACTTCTTTAGACGGTGATTGATTTATTTAATCAATGATCTAGAGAAGTAATTACTCGCTTAGATATATATGTTAACTCGGATGGAAATGACCATGAAAATCTGGGTTTAGAACGATTAAACTAATTCACATAGAGATTCTGATGTGACCACAGATTTATCTCTTTTTGGATGACGAACTAGGAAACATGAACACCAGGACCAATGGGCTCATGTTGAGTTCATCTTTTGTGGGTTTTTGTGATTAACATGTCGTCGCCTATTTGTCGATTAATTGTTAATTCATTTTCTTATCATGGCTAAGGTGGTGAAAATCCCTAAAGCCTCGATTCTCTTCCTTTGATTTCAATCACCGACTATCTTGTTTGTCTTAGTTTTTAGTCTTTTCAAGTTTCTTGTGCTAACAACAATCTTTGTTTACCTTTTTGCAGGGCAAATAAAATTCTTGTTTAGTAATTCTTTAATTTCAGTAATTTCCTTCCTTAGTGTAACCATTCATCACCCAAATCGATTTTATTTTCTGTTCCAAATATGAAAATACCAAAAATAAATAAAAAAGTTCTTCAAACAATTGGGTTTTTAAGAAACAATCTTTAAAAGTTGTCCATTAGGATTCAACCATTTCTATACTAGCCTTAATCGGAAAGTTAAAAGGTTTAAACTCTAGGAATAACAATCTTAGTGATTGGTGTGTTAAACAACCCATATCAATTTGGCACCGTTGTCGGGGACAAAGGATTATTTTCTCGAACCCATATCAATTTCCTTTTTTTTATGCCTTCCGAGTAACATTCCAGAATTGTTATTCCTCCTTCTGTCGATTAGCCATTTCCGACAGTCTATTTTTTCTGCACACGATTAACTACTTCATTTGTGCATGTGACGCTTGCCAAATGCCAATTCCGCGGCACGATTTTTTAATCTGGAACCAGAGAGGCTAAGGATGATTTTAATAGATGATGATGACGATGATTATATCATCTTCAATCAAGTAGAACCAACTCCAGTACCTAAAGCTCCACCAATGACTTCCATTGTGGATGTTAATCTAGTTGATTCTAATGGCCAATCTACTTCATTGGAACCCTTTCTCTATAATGAACCACCACCCTTAGAAGAAGTCCGATGTGATATAGTTGAGATTCCACACAACCTTGATCAGGAGATGGATAGATGTTTTAAAGAAATTCAGGATGTCATAAATGAAGAACTTTGTTTAGCTAGGGTTGCAGCTGTATGGGGCCCTGACTATCCATATAAGTCAGAAAATGAGTGGATGGAGGCCTATGTTGATAAATTCATGAATCAAGAATCTTTTAACAAAAAGGTTAAAGACTGGTGGGCTCAAAGAGCGTCCCAACAACCTAAGACTCCACCACCCTTCTCGGTTGTAGGCCCATATTTGGATGTTTGCAATAATCATCCCATCTTGGTTGAGCCTATTGTGACCAATGTATCATCACCTCCCCAACATGCACTGATGGATTCTTTTGAAAGGCTTCCTCATTAAGAGCACTATGAAATCACTCAACCACCTCTTTTTCCACATCTGGTTGAACCTGATGAGGTGATTCTACCACCGCAAGAACCTTACATTACACAGTTATATTGTGAGGTGATGCCTTCTGAGCCCATTGAGTTGGGCACATGTCCTATAAAGGAATCAGATCTCCCCTTCAGCATAGTAAAGGATCCAATTGATTCCATAGACATCCATGTTGATGAGATATTTTATGAAGAAGAGATGGAGAACTCCCCAATAGATATGGAACAACCTAGATTGATCATTTTTGATAATTATGACGACAATTATGCCATTTGTGAGTCTTCCACACCAAATCCACTGGCTTCCATTTATGGGGTAAAGGACCTGGATGCACCTTGTTGCATAATCCACCAAGAAGACATACATTCCCATATGATTGTTTACTCGGATAACAAACCAGTTCTTCTTATACATGCACCCTCTTCACCACATGTAGATCCAGGCGGCAAAAAGATACTCGTGCCAGATTCTCCGTCTGATCTTCCACATCTGACACTACTTTTGTTACCCAATTGGCACCTACCAATCTCCCCCAATCCACGTTCATCTCCAACACGGCTTTCACTGTTGAAGGAAGATATGTGGATCCTACTTGAAGGACTACGAGGTAATACACAACATCATTCAGAAAATCTCTTTAGGCTTCCACGATTACCCATTCATTGGGTGTACCATGAAGCTCCTCTATTCAAAACCCCAACCATCATCGACATTCCCTTCAGATGGAGATATTTTGAGCTACCAGGACCTCCTGGTGAACCCAAAAATTTCATCCCTCCATCTCGGGTTTTGGTTTTGCTCAGGAGGAGCAAAAATCTAAGTCTGGGGTGGAGGTGGGTGGTATGATTCTATTTCACCCCCTTATCTTTTTATTCTTGCATTATTTCCACTTTTTTTTTGTTTTGCATATAGTTGCTTTGTTCATGGCCATTATCTAGTCGACCATATTTTTATTTCTTTTGTTGCAAAATGTCCTTTATCTAGTCGGCCTTGATATGATCATTTGTCAAAATACTCCCCTTAATGATGTAACTACCTTGCAACTAAAATTTTGAAACTTTCATGACTAGAAATCCTCCTGTCACTTAGGACCTCAAATAATAATCACTCCTTGAAAAAGATGGCAAGCCATAGAGGACTGATAGGATTCAAGAGTGATGCTTTCTTATAATATACATCTTGTATAAATTTTCTTAATTTTTCACATGATTCGGTAATAGTTAAACCAATCCATGCTACACTAAAAAAAAGAGATGAAAAAAAAAATTTGCACAAGAACAACCTCTTCTACTCTTCTTCCTAAGTTTGGGGTGGCACCCCTTCCCCCTCTTCCACTTCTTACATACCCACTCAATTGGGTGCATCACCAAAAATCAAAGAAAAAAATGTGGTCAATGTAACTGCATGTCCACTAAATAAAAAGGTCTCGAGTCGAATAGAGGAGAGACTGTCCTTCTGCCATACCCCCTTCACTCTAATTTTCTACCCAGGGGAAACAACAACAACTCCAACCATCCAAAATCAGCCATGTTCTTGTGTAAAAATTTTAAAAAAAAATTTGGAGTACCAAATTCAAAGGTGAAATGAAAATCTATTTTATTGCAGGTCTTGAATAAATGCAAGTTTGTGAAGTAGGAAATATAAAAGAAACTTTTTGTGAATTCAGGAAGTCAGAGTCGCTTGGCCATATTTTGGTGGAAGGAATCAAGTGGTTGTTAGGAGAGTGAGGATGATAGGTTGAGAGTATGTCTTGAAAGTATTTCTTGATTTTAATGTTGCTCGGGACGAGCAAAGTTTAAGTTTGGGGTATTTTGATGAATGCATATTCATCTCTTATTTTTGCTTCATTTAGAATAATTAATTAGGACTTTTTTGTTAATTTTAAAAATTTTAAAAATAAATAGCACTTTGATATTCTTGATATACTTTTCCTGAATTCTTATGATATTTTTCTTAATTTTTAGGAATTATCTACGTAATTAAATTGAGAAAATAAAAGATAAAGATATGAGGCTTTTCAAATATTCCCGCAGTGCCTGAGATACTCGTCACCAAAATAGCCATATCTTTTGCGTCTAAAGGCGGAATTTCAAGATAAAGTATGGAATGAAAAGAGAATTTTATTGGCTACAAAAAACACATATTTGCGGCAATTTTGGTGTTTATTTAGCTGCACAATTAACTAGTAACAATAGCCTTACATTTTCTCGCAGAGTCTGATTTCAATATATACCTTTCACGAAAATTGGTATAACTCCCACATCCCAAGGCGGAATTTATTGTGCAAGTATGAGTTGGAAATATAATTCAATTATATACAAGAAAATATATTTTCGGACCTCTTTAGTATTTTTTACTGGCCCAAAAATATGCTCGAAATTGCTGTTACGGGAAATTACTGCAGAAAGAATGTAAAGCAAGCAATTGTTTCCTCTATTGATTAGATCCAGAAATTTAGCAGCCGCCGCGTGCCATTTCTTTTTCCCTAAACCTAATGTATACCCCCCTCCTTCTACTATAAAAGGAGGGACACTTCCTCCTCATTGGGGCATCTCTTTTGTACCGGAATTCTGAGCATCTTATTTCTTGTATTCTTCTTCTAGTTCTGCAATAAAGTAAATTTTCTTGAAGCATTGTTCTTTCTTATTTTGTTCTTGGCCCTTTCATCCCGCTTTAGTTCTATATCTTCTTTTCTCCGTTCTTTAGTTCCGGAGTAAGGAATTAAGAACCTGGTCATTTTATTGTCTCTAGCATAAGGATTAACTTCCTAATTTTGGGCTAGACTATGACCAAAGTACTTTCTTCCTCCGTCTCACCCTTCTCCTCAATCATGAGTGAGTAGTTCCATATCGAGGCAAGTGCAATAGCCCCTTAGCCATGGCTTGATCGAATCAGCTTTAATCGAATTCTTTAGATGGTGGTTGGTTTATTAAATCTATGATCTAGCGAAGTAATTACTCGCTTAGATATATATGTTAACTCGAATGTAAATGACCATGGAAATCCGTGTTTAAAACAATTAAACCAATTCGCATAGAGATTCTGATGTGACCAAAGATTTATCTCTTTTCAGATGATGAAGTAGGAAACATGAGCACCAGGACCAATGGGCTCATGTAGAGTTCATCTTTTATGGGTTTTTGTGATTCACATGTCGTCACCTATTTGTCGATTAATTGTTAATTCGTTTTCTTATCATGGCTAAGGTGGTGAAAACCCCTAAAGCCTCGATTCTCTTCCTTTGATTTCAATCACCGACTATCTTGTTTGCCTTAGTTTTTAGTATTTTTAATTCATAATAGTTTCTTGTGCTAACAACAATCTTTATTTACCTTTTTGTAGGGAAAATAAAATTCTTATTTAGTGATTCTTTAATTTCAGCAATTTCCTTCCTTAGTGTAACCATTCATCACCCAAATTGATTTTATTTTCTGTTCCAAATCTTAAAATACCAAAAACAAATAAAAAAGTTCTTAAAAAAATTGGGTTTTTAAGAAACAATCTTTAAAAGTTGTCCTTTGGGATTTGACCCTTTCTATACTAGACTTAACTGGAAAGTTAAAAGGTTTAAACTCTAGGATTTACAATCTTAGTGATTGGTGTGTTAAGCGACACATATCAAAACATCGATCCATTTTTGTGATTGGTTAAGCTCTACGACGACATTGGAAAAACCATCAGAAGGTAAACCCTTAGAAGGCAAAACCTTCATCTAGTGATTTATTGCTTGTTGCCATTAGTAGGAAAACCATCGACCTTGTTCAACCTTCGATTAATGTTCTCTATAGAAACTTCTGGCTAACCAACCATCAACTTCTAGCTATCTAGCACAACCTTCAATAGAAGACTACCCAAGGAAATCCTTAGAAGGTATCCTTCTTGTAACACCAATAGAAGGTTGCCTTCCCACAAAACTATTGAAAGGAAACCTTCACACAAAACCAACAAAAGGATACTTATAAACAACCTTGTCATTTGTGAAACCTTCAGTTTACAAAACCTCTACAGAACCATTATTTTGTGAATGATGGTTATCCTGAGAAAATCCAAGGAACCATCAACCACTAGACCTTTAACCTCTCTATATCTAAATAACCAATTGACAATTGAAGGTAAAATCATTGGTTGACAACCAATTGTAGATCTACAAACAAATTTTAAATATCAAAACGTCCTCATATAAACTCTGATTTGATTTATTCTTATTGTGTTGGATTCCTACATGTATTCTCTATAATTAACAATAAAAGTTTGATAATAGTATTAGTAAAAAATTTGTTAATTAATTCCTAAAATATCTAAAATGCTCTTTCACATATATTTGTGTGATATTACTATATCACATAGAGTTCAAACCATGATATATTTATTATAAATATTTTCTTTAATTTATCAAAGAGAAATTTTAAGATGAGTAAAACATAAACCAACCAGTTAATAATGCATAGTATTTAATAAAGGCGTAATTAACATCAAAATTAGCTTAAACTCTCAACTAACAAGTAAAGAAAGATATGAACTGTAACAAACCCCCCCTCTAGTAAAACATTCATCTTGAAATTCCAAGACAAGGAAAGGATACTTGTTACACATCTCTTCCAATAACTCCCATGTAGCTTCATTTGCACCATGATTTCTCTAAAGGACTTTTACTAGATGTATCTCTCTCTTTTTAAAATTCCAAATTCTATGTTCTGGAGATTGTATAGGTCCTTAAACATAGGAGATATATTCTCTTAGTTATATTGGTTTTGGGTGTATGATCTTCTCTATACATGGATGACACTTCTTCAACATGAATATATGAAACACATCATGTAAGTTGGATAACTCAAGAGGCAACTCAAGTTTTTATGCATCTGGTCCAACTCTCTAAAAGATTTGATAGGGACTCTCTTATGTAGGAATTACTTTACCTCTCTTTGCAAACCTTAATACACCTTTTGGTGGTGACACTTTCAAGTAAACCTCACCCCCAACCTCAAACCGAAGTGGTCTATGGCATTTCACTGCATGGGTTTTATATCTAACATGTGCAACTTTCAACTATTATCTAATCACATGTATCTTTTCTTTTGTCTCTTCCGCTATCTCTTATCCAAGAGTCTGTCTTTCCTCAACTTTGTACCAACTAATAGGATAGCTACACTTTCTCCCATATATAGCTTCATAAGGGACCATGCCTAAATTGGAATGATAATTATTATTATATGCAAACTCCATTAGACTAAGATGACTATATCTACTGACATTAAACTATAGTAAACGTGATCTCAACATGTTCTCTAGGGTTTGAATTGTCCACTTTGATTGTTCATCTATTCGAGGATGAAAGGTTATGCAAAATTCAAACATGTCCCCAAGGCAAAATGTAGCTGATTCCAAAATCTAGATGTGAACTTGGGGCCATTGTCAAATATAATAGTAATATCTATTCCATGCAATCTACCTATCTCATTTTTATAGACTTTATCTAGTTCCATTACATCCCAAGTTGACTTAAGAGTTTGTCATAACTAAGCTGCTAATCCTTAACTATTCTCAACTGCTATAATCTTCTTGTGATTTATGTTATCTGTTCATATTACATAGTTATTTGTGTAGAAAATTTTACCATTGTCAAGTGATCTACTTATATAACTTGATCTGACTACACAAATAAAGATCCAATCTTGTTTCTATTGTATCTTTTTTTATTGTCATGTCCTTTTGCCTACACGTTGCTGCTAACTTCCAGGGAAAGATCTCCGTCAAGGGAGATCATCAGGCAATTAAGACCCCAACACCTAAAAATTAAGAACTTTAGGGTTATGATGGGAAACCCATTAAAATCTGTAGACCTGAAGGTATGGAAATATTAAATGCACATTTCTTAATCATATTTGTCATTTAATTTCCTTTTAACTAACCTGAAATGATCATATCATGAGAATGCTAAAAAACTTATTTAATACTAGTTAACTAGATGAGATGAGTGACCGACCTAAATCGCGCGTCCTAAAATTGGAGGCGCATTAGAGGTAGTCGAGCCTTCACATTTATAACCCGAATCCTTCTAGGCCCCCACAACTTTGTTTACGGGGTCAAAGTACTCATACGGGGTCGAACACAGGGACAAGGTGGGTCGTGTTGACGACTCTGAATCGACACTCTACACTCCGGTGGGTATAAAGAGATATTAAAGTTCCCCGGAGGGGAACAACAAGCTGTCACGATTAAATCAAAGAAAACTATCTCCAACTGGAGTTACAAGAAAGATTTAAGATTTTGTCATTTAGCAGTTTTTAGGAATTTTCATGCAACAGAAAATAGAAAGATAAACTGCAGTTTAAGGCGTAATGCAAGGGATAAGACTTCAGTAAGACAAGCGGTAGCAGTAACACCCTGCACCCCTCCTCTCAGAGCGGGTGCCTCTAACCAAGCTTCAACACCCCTCTCGAGGTTGCTGGGCTCAAGTTAGAGTGGAATGATACTAAAACAACTCCGTTCTGGGCACTCTCGTACTCCAGAACCGGACCAAACACTAGAGCCACAACCCAACTCTCGAAGTAGTTGCGACGGGAAAGACGATTCGGTAGCTAAGTGAAACACGATCCAAAACATGCAAGCTAGAGTTCTGATATCCAACACAGCAGTTACCCAATCATAAGGCACCAAGCATTAAACAAATAGCAATTAAGCATTTCTATTTCCATAAGCAATAAGGGTCTTAATACAATGCATAAGCTAAGGATTTAAATAACAAAATTAAAGATAGATGTCGCCTTATTGATGTAGAAGAACGATAGACTACTGTAGCTCTCCTGCGCGATACCGGTCAGGAGCCGAGCCAGATACGACAGTGTCGGGCGGCACCCCCTCTCGGGCAGCGCCGACTGACGACTGACTGTATCGCTCAAGGACCCTGGCCGATACGCTCATGTCGGGCGGCACACCCTCTCGGGTGGCACTCATGATGGGCGGAGCGTATCGGGTTCGATATCGTGTCGGGAAAAGAGCTACGAGTCTACTGTCGGGCACTCGTGTCGCTCATCTTCGCTGGCCGATATCGGCCCGCAGTGTCGCCCGGGACAACACTAGGTGAACCATCCCTTCCCTCTCGGGATGAGGGAAAGCTCACCTAGTGTCGCCCGGCACAAGCACTGGGGCACGATACTCTTGCTCTCACAGCTTCCTTCGAAGGTGGCTCCTGAACTTCCAGACTGTCTTGTCCGAATTCTCTTCCGACTCTCTCCACTCGTCCAACCTCTCCTCCTTTCGACTCTTCGGCTTCCTGTAGCTGCTATTTATACCGGCAGTTGAAGGAGTTATGGTGCTGGAAACGCCACGTAGCTCCCTTATACGCCGGTCGATGGATGTGGACGGCCGATACAGGTATGTCTCGGCGCGAGGCGCTGACTATCGGTCACGTGGCTGGCGGCACGCCTGCCGGTGGGTGGCTGTGTCGCCCGACGAGTTTGGTCATCGATGCGGCTTTGGCTCCCTGTCGGGTAGATGGTATGTCGGCCGACACGTCCTTCTTGCGCAGCGCCCTTCTCCGCCGATCATTCTCGTGTCGCCCAGCCCCTGTCGGGCTGGGTTGTATCGGGCGTCAGGAAGGTCGAGACGGGCTTAGACTTATTGTGGGCCGGAATCGGCCTTATTGCACAAAAACGAGGAAAACTCTGTAGAAGATAGGAAAAATTGGAATAAGAGCGTTGCTTGGCCAATTATTGCGAAAATGCTAATAAAATAGAGGAAAATAGCAGAAAAGGGTAGTTTTGATAACATAATAAAGGGCAAAAACGTCACAAAATTTGGTGTTATAAACTCCTCCAAACTTAGCTTTTTGATTGTCCTCAATCAATATTTAAACTAAACTTTGTGTTGCTTCTTCTTGCACAGCAAAACTTTAAGGCTAAAGGGTAGCACAAGATTTGCAATGTCTTGGAGGTAATGCTGTCTTAATGCGAACAAAAGACCTTGCCCTACTTGCCTTATTATTTAAGTAAAATTTTTCTTCTCCACAGCTTCAGCGAGACTTTGGTGTATGATTCCGAAGTTAGCTTCCACACCAAACAACTTTATTTTAGGGGCAGAAAGTTGTGTATAGGGTAGGCTAAGGCTTTTTGGGTTTTTCTTCTTGTTTCCCATCAGTCCATCCAGGTAAGGGTCCATTAACGGGCAAGTGGTCCCTGCAGTCCAAGCCAGTTGGCTTTAGAGCAGTGATTTCACATCCTACGTACCACTGCCCCGGATCTACCATGCCTAAAGATGGGTACTTTTGGAAAACAAGTGTGTATATATATTTTTTTCTTTTCTTTTATAGGGAACAACTCTCATGCTTTTATTCACACTCATAAGGCTTCTTTCTCTTTTTGGGATTTTGGTTGGGTAAGGGAAAACAAAAGAGATATCTGCTGTTTGGGCAGCTTTTTCCTTCTCCATACTCATCTCTTAGCTGTTTGCGAGATTATTTATTTTTTGAAAATTTTTTTGACATGGCAAGGCACAATCTTTTGTTTGTTTGAGGCAGCATTATCAGAAAGATATGACAGAACTTGTAACTCGTTAAATATACAGAAAGTAAACTTTGCAAGAAGTCGCAACAAGTTTTTAATATTATTATAGCAACTTTGTACATATATAAGTATAGGGAATTATAAGCAAAAATTTTCAAAGTTTTCAAGACTTTTAGCAAGAAGGAAAAAGGTTGTTGTAAGAAGTTATATGTACACTAAAAAGGTTATATGTACAAAGGAGAAAAGTTTTGTACTTCCCTCACTGGTACATGGTACCCCCCCCCCCCCAAACTTACTCCACACACTGTCCCAGAGTTGTGAAGTAGATGAGGTAAGGAAATGTTAATCAGTGAGGGTTAGATGATCAGCGCGCCTGGGCTAGATAAGAGCTCCCACACATATTCTCCTCTTTTGCTGTGGTAGTCGATGTGGAGGAGCTGATCAGGCATTGCCTCGTTTGCCATCCATTCCAGGACAAAGATGTCGCAGTCGTTGGATAGTTGAATTTGCTGCGGGCTGCGGTGGCAGAACTGGAGTTCATGCCAGCTTCTTGCTTGCATTCCCAGGAATAGTTGTATCAGCTCTGCTATATCGATATAGTACTTTCGTACTAATCGTTCGAGAGATGTCAGCGCTGTCGATGTACAAGGCACTGGATGGTCTTTGTTGCTATCTGAGCTGTTGTAGAAAATCCCTGCTCATTGATGGGTGTACACCGTTAAGAGCATCCAGTGGTTGTTGTGCAGGATGGGAAGGAGAATGGTATCTGGGACTCTGCATTCCAACTCTGCTAGGAAAGCTTCCTTCGCCCCTTGCTCATCGGCTAGGCAAATGTCATTGAACAACATCGGATCTGCTATACATGTGTGTTGAGACTTGTTTCGTAGTATCTGGATGTAGGCGACCGCCACAGATAACGCCAGACATCCTCCCTCTTTTACCATGTCCCTTAAGTCGTCAATCGGGAGTATGGCATCTCCTGCCGAGTAGGCTACGTCTGCTGGGGTGGAGTTAGCTAACTTCATGTGGATTTCGTTGACCTGTTCCTGCGTGAGGGTAGCGCATGAGAAACGGTCGAAGTTGTGGATCGACTCCTCCTGGTTCTGGGGCGAGGCTTGTTCGTCGTGTCCGAAAACTTGTCGCAAGATGTTTATCTGTTTGCCTGCCCCACAGACATGCGTCTCTGCTTCTGCTTCTTTTTTAGGAGGGCTGCTGTGTTGAGATGACACCTCTTCTTGTTCACTATCCAGCAGCTCTTCTGGTATCCCCACGTCTTGGAAGTAGCACTTGTCCTTTATCAGCAGCAATGCATATTTGCTTCTGAGACTGTAGAAGTTATTACTCTGGAGTTGCTTGAAGTATCCGAAGATATTTATCATCTCCATGGCTCTGAGGACTATGAATGTGCTATTTCCACTTCCCTCCTCTTCTTGGACTGGGAAGTCCCTTAGTGAGTAGAAATTCCAGACGCCACTGTGGCACTGGACTCCATACTTGATGACCCGGTGGAGACGTAGCGGCAGCAGTCTTAGCCTTACGGCCTTTGGGTGTAGGAACGTACTTCCTGTGTGCGGGACCTCTTTGCTGCAGCAGCAGTGCAGTTGGACATCATGATTTCGGAGGTCGGCAATGTAGAGGAACCAGTTGTTTCTGTGTTTGTAAGGGGCCAGCACCAGTTTTGGATTGTGCACTTTAATGTAATCCAACATACTTTCTACCTGCGTAGATTTGTACAACCCCATCATTAGTCTTCTTGCTAGGGCCGGGGTGGCAGCGTAAACTATATGTTGGCCTTTCTTCTTGTCAGTGCTTTCTATAATGGCCCCTTGTAGTACTCTGAACAACCTCTTCCCTACGACGGCCTTGGTGTGGAAGATGTTTCTCAGAGTTCCCCGCTGCACCGAAAAATAATTGTCGCTGCAGAGTACCTCTTCCTCATCGGCTTGCGATCTCAGGACCATGTTGAGTAGTTTCTGGTCTCTGATTGTTAGATACCCTATGACCCTTCTGTCAAAGTCAGCGATTTCGAAGGAAGGTATCTCTATCGGTGCGGAGAAATCGGTGAGGTCAGCCTTTGAACTCCTTCCTCTGGGGAGGTATCTTTTGTTTGCAGTGCAGATGTCCCCCCCTTCTCCCTCGGATTCATCAGAAGAGCCCTCCCCGACGCTGATATTTTCGTCGTTATCCTCAGCTTCGTCAAAGGGGGCTGAGGGAGCGGCCTCATTCAGGTCAAAAGGGCTTCCTTGTCTAGATGGAGCTTCATAGCCTTGCCCTTGTGATGAATTTCCTCCGGTTGCTGATGAAGATCTGCCAGAGGAAGAGGTGGATGATGACGATCCTGACGACGCTCTTGACGACAAGGATGGAGAGCCCGAACCAGGAGGCGACGATGATCTTATCGGCTGCCTTGGGCGTGGATGGTCGTCCTCCCTATTTAGCCTCCCCTTGATCTCGCTAAGGCGCTGCAGAACTTGTTGTAGCGTGGCATTCACTGCCTCTAGCCGGCCAGGTAGGCTGGCCAAAGCCAGCAGCTCTCGTTACTGGCTATCTAGCCTTTGTTCGAAAAACGACAACTTGTGGGTTAGGGAAAGAAATGTAGTAGAATGGTTTTCTGTTACCTATCACAAGAAATCGAGTTCTTGTCCCAGCATCATTCCGAGCGAAGGAGGGTTTTCCGATTGTCTCCCCTTCGACCTCGAAATGCTCCTCCCGCGCGATGGTCTCCCTGACAAGGCAGAACCTTCTTCTATCATCCGTGCGGCTGATGCTTCTGAGCGAGGTGTCGGTGCTGCCCCGCCCCCTTGTTGTATCGGAGGAGACCGTGTTGTGGGGGACGAATGCTGCCCCATATCGACGTTGTCGACGATCTCCTCAACAACTGCTACAGGTGACTTTGGTGGTGGTGTCGGCGTCACCTGTGCTAATTCGAGCTCCATTTGTAGGATGTCGGCGAATAGCTCATCGCTGACATCCGATTGTACTTCATCAATTGCCCCTAAGGGCACAATAGAAACTACGGGGACTGCAGCCATCTCTCTCGCTGCAGTTCCAGTTCTTGTCTCAGAGACCTCCACGATCGCCGGTTCTTCTCTTGCCACCACTGGCCTTGTCGTTGTGGCTGTCGTTGGTGGCTCCGAGGCAGTGAGTCGCTCGGCAGGAGCTGCTGAAGATTCGTCCTGCCGAGTACCCAGCGGGATGGGCCCTCGGGTGATTCCCCGTTCTTGGCTTCTTGGGGGTGGAGCGCAGCTTGCGCCTGCTGCCACAGCCTCGATCTCGGCTGTGGTGAAGACTAGCTTTTCTGCGTCGTAGGCGGCGCAACGAGGAAGCGGGAGAAGGATCTTCGTCCTTGCGAACTTGTAGAAGTAACTCCGCCCCTCCTTCTTTATTATACCCAACCTCATGAGGTACTTGAGGTCGATCAACTCATCCCCTCTTGTTCTTGAGAGGCTGCGCGGCTCACGCGGGTATCCCAATCCCACCGTGATTAGGTTCACGATGCCACCCATGCAATATTCCTTGGTGGCATCCTTTATTGGGTGCAGCCTGTTCAGCAAGAAGCGCCCCAGGTTGATAGTCTTGCCCTCCATCATGTGCCACATGACGTGGAGTTCCTCGGAGTAAATGTTGCTGGACTCGTTCTTGCTGAAGAGGAGGCACACCACCAGCTTGTGCATTATCCTCCAGAAGCATGAGTGCACTGCCGCCACCTTGCTCCCGGGTTTGAAAGATGACTCCCCGGTTGGCTTTCCCCAGATATCTACGGGGTTGAACCCGTCTCCTTCGGTGATCCTTGCACCGTTATCTAGTCTCCCTCTCTCCTCTTCGCTGGAGGAGAAAATCTGGTTGAGCAGCCTCTCTGAAATGACGTGCTCTGCATTTTAAAGCCGCCCCTGGAGTCTGTCTGCTCCGCCATACTTTCTGGCTTCAGCAGGTGTATTCTTTACTCGGCGAAGGGACGCCATGAACTCCTTCGTGAGCTCGATATAGGAGGCGGATAGGCTGAGGCAGATTTGCCTCAGACCTACTACGGCAAGCACGTTCTCCATTCTCTCAAAGATGCCCAACTGCATGAAGGACGACTGGTGGCAGAACCTGCTTGGCCTGTAGAGCTTGGTCCCTAGCTCAGCATATCTGCATCCATGCTCCTCATCCCTTGGCACGAACCTTCCTGGTGTGTGATCTAGTGGTTCTTCTGTTGGGGCGAGTGCTGTAGCTGGAGCGGCCACTTCTTCAGTTCTCACCCTCTTTTCAGTCGTTGAGGGCCCAGCGACCTCGGGATTTGGGCGTTTCTGCCCAATCATTGCCATCTCTGCCTCTGGCTCGGTGATGATTCTCCTGCCTTGCTCATCAACGCGTATGGCGGTTAGCTTTGTGCGTGCCATCCCTATTATCAATTCAAATGTACTTTTGTTATCAGTGGGTAAATTAATAAAGGGAGAGACACCCGACATGATTGTATCGGGCTTCAAGACAAAATCAGGAGAAGCTTGCCCGATACAACTGTGTCGGGCGATACTGTCAAAAGAAACTGAGCGCCCGGCAGGGTCTTGAAAGAGCGCTGCCCGATACAAGAATAAACGGGCGATACGGTCGCTTCCCGACACAGCTGTATTGGGCAGGCGCGAGAGAAGCGTGTCGCGCGATAACAGTATCGGGCGACAAGAAAATCAACCTAAAATCCTCGCCCGCTACATCGTACGCGATAAAGGTCCGTATCGGGTATGCTCGGGCGATAGGGCTGTCGCGCGATACCTTTGTTTTCCTTAAGGTTTTGCGCGTCATGGGATCGGGAGAGGTCTCTGCGCGACACGGGAGCGGAGAGCAAGAAAAGTACTGTGCGATACAGTAGCTGAAAAAGGTAAAGTCTGGGAGCGTGACACGGTAAAGTTTTTGCCTTATATATAGCGGTCGGACGTCGCGGTAAAACCATTCCCTCCCGAGACGGGCGCAATCTGTATGTCGGTTGGTGTGCCGCCCGATCCGATCTGGGAAAAAGGGTTACTAGACCAGACTTCGCCCGACCGATACAAGATTTTTCGGGACAAAACTCTGAGGTAAAACCCACTTAAAGAAAGAGGCGACAGGCGGGTAAAACATCATTGGCCTAAGGCTAAACCCGACCTCAGATGGTATTACCCATCCTGGCAAATAAAACTTAAAGCGGTGGCCCTTAAAACAAAAAGAGTCAGCACAAGTGCGCATGCACTGACTCGGGCCTTATTACAGTCCATAATGTTTGTAATGTCTGTTTTGCCGAAAAGTAAATAACGTCCTATACTAGGGAAATAAAAGCACGGGCTGCCTCCCGAGGAGCGCTGCATTTTCCGTCTTCAGCTAGACGTCTTTGGCTTCTTTATCATACTTTATCACTTTGCTGGTTCAGTGTTGGACGGGATCTTCCCCGAAGGATTCTTCACAATCTCGGCGAGCTGTGCGAGCTGCTGATCGATTTGTCGCTGATGTGTTTGCATATCTGCCAATTGGACTTGCAGTGAGTTCAAGACTCCCGAATTTGACAGCGCGCTCTGTGCTAACTGGTTATTGACGCTATCTTGCTTCTTGACAAAGTCAAACAGCTGGCCGATCACCTCAGATTGGCTTGCCCCCTTCTCCTGTTCATGGGATGGGCCTTGGTATTTTCCTACTACTTGGAAATTGCCTTTTACTGGTTGGAACTGGCTATTCTTGTTATACTGCCCGGATCCCCCTCTCTTCTCGAAAGGTTGCACTGGCCTGGCCGAGGTGTGCAGCTGATGTGAGTTTTCGGCTGCGTCTTTGTTGCCATAATTAAAACCAGGGTGGTCTGGTCTCTTAAAGTTCATGTAGGATACATTCTCGGTCCTTTCTTCTTCCGAGTCGGAGTCGCTGTCGGTGCCGGGTTTGGTGTAGACGCAGTTGTCTACCCCATGTCCTCCTTCACCGCAGGTAACACATTTCATGACTTTCTCAACTTGCTTCTTCCCCTTTCTGCCATGATCCTTCAGTTGTTTCACATCTGTTGCTATCCTTTGAATCTGAGAAGTAATGTTTTCCAGAGCCTTGGACTCAAGAGAGGTTCCTTCTCCTGCCTTCTTCGCCTGCCCTCTATCGGATCTATCATAGTCAACATCGGCCTTCAACTCAGCCATGTTCCTAATGATCTTTTCGGACTTGCTTGTCTTTTTCCTTAAGAAGTCACTTCCTGCTGCCGCATTCAGCGATACCCTTTCATCGGGAGTTAGCCCATTGTAGAAGGTGGAGACCAGGAAGCCCTTCTTGAAATTGTGGTGAGGGAAGTCCCTCTGATATTCCAGATATCGTTCCCAGGCGTCGTGGAGGTTTTCATTTGGCTTTTGCGTGAAAGACGTGATTTTTAACTTGTTCCTCATCGTCTTCTCAGTGGGGTAAAACTTGTTTACAAATGCGTCAGCCAGTTCTCCCCATCCATTCAACGCTTGGTGGGGTAGCCCAAGGTACCATGATAGAGCCTTATCCTCCAAAGAGAAGATGAAACCCTTGCAGTAAATGACCTCTTGGGGAACCCCTCGCATCTTTATGGTGTCGCAGATATTTTTGAAAGCATCAAGGTGATGGTAAGGGTTGTCACTCTTAGAACTCCCCCTGAAGCTTTTATTTTGAATCATGGAGATCACAGATGGCTTGAGCTCAAAGTTTGTCGCATTGAACCTTGGGATGATAACGGGGCACCTCGATCTATTGGCCTTTGTAGAAGTCAATTCTCTCAGAGTTTTCTCTTCTTCCTCCGAGTCGTCAATGTTGCTGGCGTCTCGGCGTCTCTCCCGGTTATCATGATTCCTCCTGTGTCTCCGATGACGTCTATGCTGATGATGCTGGTCCTCATGCCCTGGTGATTCTGGATCTTCTTGCCGCTCATTATCACTATACCGGTCATTGTCTTCCGGTGGAGGCGAAACTGGCCTCCCTCCTTGGCTTTCGTTTCCAGAAGGTGGCTCTATGCGAGGAGGCATGGTTGACAGTCTCGGTGTTCAGTAAATCAGAGTACCTGAAAACCGCATAAAAATCATGTTTAGAAAATTATAATTGGGGTAAATAATAATGCTTAAAGTAAAAGAAAAAGAAAAAAAAAGAGGTGCTGTCAAGCCTATTTCTAAGCTTGAGGCACGGGAGTGTAGTTAGTGGCTTCGGATTCGTCAACAGTGCCATTTGCCTTGTCCCCGGCAACGGCGCCAGAAAGTTGGCCGGCCTAAATCACGCGTCCTAAAATTGGAGGCACATTTGAGGTAGTCGAGCCTTCACATTTATAACCCGGATCCTTCTAGGCCCCCGCAACTTTGTTTACGGGGTCGAAGTAGTCATACGGGGTCGAACACAGGGACAAGGTGGGTCGTTGATAACCTCCTATTTTAGTAGTTTATCTTAGTCTTTTTCTTTAGTTTTCTATACTCTTTTTACGTTTATACGGTACATAAACCTAATTTTCCCCCTTTTTGTAAATACATCATCAAACTAACCTTTTCCTTTTACACTTGCAGAAAGAGCACAAAAAAATCATAAAAGAATAAACCAACCTCAAGGCCGAGTGAAGCCAAATGGTCCCAAGACCGCATGGAGTTCAAACGGTCCCAAGACCGCATGGAGTTCAAACGGTCCCGAGACCGCATGAAGCCAAACGGTCCCAAGACCGCATGGAGTTCAAACGGTCCCGAGACCGCATGAAGCCAAACGGTCCCGAGACCGCATGAAGCCAAACGGTCCCGAGACCGCATGAAGCCAAACGGTCCCAATACCGCATGGAGTTCAAACGGTCCCGAGACCGCATGAAGCCAAACGGTCCCAAGACCGCATGGAGTTCAAACGGTCCCAAGACCGCATGAAGCCAAACGGTCCCAAGACCGCATGGAGTTCAAACGGTCCCAAGACCGCATGGAGTTCAAACGGTCCCAAGACCGCATGGAGTTCAAACGGTCCCAAGACCGTTTGACGCCAAACAGTCTCAAGACCGTTTGACGCCAAACGATCTCAAGACCGTTTGACACCAAACGGTCTCAAGACCGTTTGACGCCAAACAGTCTCAAGACCGTTTGACGCCAAACGGTCTCAAGACCGTTTGAACCCAAACGGTCTCCAGACCGTTTGACCTCACTCAAGGCCTATAAATAAGACCTCAAGGGCCATCCCTGAGGGGAGTCCAGACGTCCAGAGGCTGTCTGTCTACTACCAGAACAACTCCATCCACCGCCCGAGGCTGCCGGTCTGAGACTCACGTTCCATTTCAAAGCTACCTTCTCTCTCATCAACAAAGAAGGTGAGAGGAGAAGATCCATCGTCAAGCAAGCCGCGAAGGGTGGAGATCGTTGCTCTCTCCACCAAGGGTTCAACCTTCTCTCATCAGTGGAGATGATGTTCTTTCTATCTCTTCTTGCCTCCTCCTTTGTTGCTCCCTCTATGAGGAGCGAGTAGTTCCATCCACTGGGGCGCGGGGACTAACCCCGCTGCCCATGTCTTGTATTTTGTACTAAAAAGATGTTATCCTTTCGTTTTAATACTAAATCGTTTCATACATGCTTGAATGATGGCCACGTTCTTGTATGCATCTATTGTCTTTTGTTGTGGTTTGTCTACGACCGCTCTCGAGACTCGAATACCGATTTAGTGTTGGTTTCTGGTGTGTGTATCCACCACGCATCCGTTTCGGTGTCTAGGAGTGTATCTCAAAGAGTGGAGTAAACTCACTATCATCCGTTTCGCTTCCATCTGTATGGAAGTAACCTTGGTAAGTCGAGGAACACGCTTTGCGAGGGAAATGATGTAAAGCATGTGACCATTTGTTCAGGAATGGCTGGCGTTGCAACATTCCCGCACTTCTCGTAGCTAGGTTATCCGAATAGGAGACTAGGCCTACAAAGATACTATTCGATTTGATAATTATCGCTCGCTTGTTAGTTTTAGATGCACATTTCATGAGGTTGAGTAAGATTCTCTCTTTGGAAGACTACATATCTTCATTGACATGTAGAAATGTACCGAATGAGAGCTACTTAACCCTTGAAGGATGCGATGCATTGCTCTTGTCTTATATGGGCATCGGTCTTGTGGAACATCGAAGGATGCAATGCATCGCTCTTGTCTTACGAGGCATCGGTCTTGTGGAACATCCTTGGATGCAATGCATCGCTCTTGTCTTATAAGGCATCGGTCTTGTGGAACATCCATGCATCTAGCTTATGAATCTTGCTTGTTTAGTACATATACAATGCATGTGTAGCGGTGATGAATACCTGCTTAACCCCAGTGATTCATCATCATTTGTTAAATCTTAGTTTTACTTGATTTATTTACTTTTCATGCTTTAGTCTAAAAACCAATCAAAATCCAACCTTTTGATATAAGTGCCAATTAGTAAAATAACTAAGTGAAGTGCTGTACGTTTTCCATCTTGTTGCTTGCAACAAGACCGTTGTCTTTTGGGTTCGATCCTAAATCTGTACTATGATAAGGCTTCCATACTCTTATGGGGTTGGAGTTGTTATCTAAGCACCAGTTCTAGGTAAACCTAGGGAAGACATCAATCCTCTCTAGGGTTTTTGGTGATAGAATTCTGGGACTCCCATTGGAAGACTGAAAATCTTTTGGTGTAAGTCCTAGCTCCATCAAAAAATGGCGCCGTTGCCGGGGACAACGGAACGTTAGTTTTTCACTTAGTTTATTTTTTCTAGTTGGTTAGGATTTTTACACTTTCTTTTTTTTTGAATCATAACTCATCATCTTCTTGAAGCTTTCATATTGTCTCCATTATCTAAAGGTGTTCTCTTTTCTTTACTCAGGTAGAACCCGTATATGCAATCACCGCATAATCGAGGATTCTCCCCTGATCCGGAGTTCGACTCCGAGGTAGAGAGAAGTTTCCACCGCAGAATCTGTCTCAATCGCCAACGCGCTAGTCAAATGGCTGACGAATAGCATCAAGCCGCTTTGGTGATGGAGAGAGTCAATGCTGCTATCGCCGCACAACGGGCACAACTCATTGCAGACACCCGTGCCCGTTTACAAGCGGAGATACGAGCAGAAGAGCAAGCCCGCATAAGAGCAGAGACCGAGGCTGCTCAGCTCGAATTACGAAACAAGCAACTGAGGGACTATGCTGTCCCGAAGAATTACGAAGACAACCACCCGGTCCGGCCTCCGATCATCAACATCCCAAACTTTGAGATTCGAACCCAGTGGATCCAGATTATGCAAGGAATTTCCTTTTCAGGAGGTTCAGGAGACGATTGCATGGACCATTTGAAACGGTTTAAGGCATTATGCCGCCTGGTCCCGCAAGCTGGTATTGCTTTCGACGCAATAATGCTCCACCTGTTTCATTTCACCTTATCTGGAAGGGCCTTGAGTTGGTACAACTCATTGGACAGAGAACCCATCATAACCACTTGGGCCCCTCTAGAGGAAAAATTCTTGGAGAAGTTCTTTCCACCCTCGCTGACCTATGAAATCAGAGGGCAGATCAACCATTTCTCCCAGCTACCTGGAGAAACCCTCGCTGAGGCATGGGAAAGATTCAAGGAACTTCTACGCAAATGCCCTCATCATGGAATTTCACAGAATCAATTGATTGAAACTTTTTATCGGGGGGTAAGCGATGACATTAAACAGTTCCTAGATTCCTCATCTGGAGGAAATTTCATGAGGAAAAATTATGAAGATGCCTGGAAAATCGATACCTTAGGAGCTGAAAACCAGTCCAACTGGGGGCGGTCAGCCGGAAAAGGCGTCCTTAAAGTCTTTAAAGCTGAGGAATCTATGGAACTAAAGTCAATAGCCGAAGCTTTGAAGACAATAGCTCATAAACAGCAAACCCTTGAAACAACTCTAGGGGAAATTGATAAGAAGAAAACCCCGCTGGTTCATCAAGTCAAAGCTGTCACAGGATCCTGTGAGGCTTGTCATTCTTCGGATCATCCGACTCTTTCCTGCGGAATGCTCTATAACGTGATGATGGATCTGCATCCACCACCACAATCCTATGAGGCCATCACTAATCAGGCTGAAGATCAGATTCCAGAGCAAGTCAACTCCATCCATACTATTCCCGGACAAGTTTATTATAATCCCAGTCAACCAAGGAACCATCCTGGGTTCCAGTATGGGAATCCCTCTGGAACTGCGAATCCGCAACATCAGACACAAGGGGGATTTGACAATAGGCTGCCTCCTGGGTTTCCAAACAATTTTAACCAAAATCAAGGGAACCCAAGGAACAATTTCCCTAGGGCTAATTACCCTAGAAATCAATCAGCCTACTATCAGTACACTCATCCCCCGCTTCACCCACAGTTGCATACTCAACAGTCCCAAAACCAAAACCCTCAGAAAAATGCTACTGCGCAGCCAGAAGATGAGCTATCTTCAATAAGATAGATGCTGCAATCTCAGCAAACCATGTTGGCCAACCAACAAGCTCAACATAAGGCAGTTGAAGCACAGCTTGCCCAGATTGCTGCACAATTGAAACCCCCAACAGGCACTTTCGCTGGGCAGCCTGAATCGAACCCTAAACATGGGCCAAATAGACATGAGCAATCAAATACTATGACAGCAGCATAATAATGTTTTAACTTCGTCGAGCCAGCGACATAAAACCAAGGCGCTTCTTGGGAGGAAACCCAAGACCTCAGTATCACCTTCTCTAATTTCTAGTCTTTTATTTTTCTTTTGAATTTGTTTTGCTTTCTTTAAGTTCTTTCATCATTAATCTAAAAATACAAAAAAAAATCTACATAATCAAAACTACAAAAACAATACATAAAACAAACAACATAAAAATTCATAAACCAAAATACAAAAAAATAATATACATACTCAAAAACAAACATAAAAATATACAAACCCTTTGTGCCCCTCCAAACGGTCTCCAAACCGTTTGGAGCCAAACGGTCTTGAAACCGTTTGGACTCCAAACGGTCTTCAAACCGTTTGGGACCAAACGGTTCTGAAACCGTTTGGGACCAAACGGTCTTGAAACCGTTTGGGACCAAACGGCCCTCAAACCGTTTGGGACCAAACGGTCTTGAAACCGTTTGAGACTAAACGGTCTTGAAACCGTTTGGGACCAAATGGTCTTGAGATCGCTTGGGATCAAGCGGTCTTCAAACCGTTTGGAATACAAAAGGTCACCAACCAATCACTATAAATATCAACCCTTCCCCTTCGTCTTTCTCTCTTCGAATCTTCGAATTCTCCAGAGTTTTCGTGCGAAGAACTTCCCTTCTTGCTCCTGTTGCATCCGCGCAAAGTCACCCTTCCGTCCACCTTCCGCAAGGTAGTCCGGCGACTCCACGCTGCTCATTCCGTCGCTAGTCGCTGCTTACGCTGCCATCGCCGTCGTTATCGAATGGTTTCATCAACCGACCCGTCGCCTTCGTCGCCGCGCCGTTCTGTCGCCACCATCATGGCGCCAGTGCTGTTCCCTTTACCATCGCACGACATCTCTTGCTCCGCCATCGCCGTCGCTGTCAAAAGATTTCACCGACTCTCCCATCGTTTTCATCGTCGTCGCCGTTCTTCTCATCGTTTTCGAAGGCGTCGGCGCGTTCTTCACCTTCGCACCATTCCACCTTCTCCCGCGCCGGCGACCTGCGACTCTTCGCTTTCCAAACGGTCTCGAAACCGTTTGGGACCAAACGGTCTTGAAACCGTTTGGGACCAAACGGTCTTGAAACCGTTTGGAACCAAACGGTCCTCAAACCGTTTGGAACCAAACGGTCCCGAAACCGTTTGGGACCAAACAGTCTTCAAACCGTTTGGAACCAAACGGTCCCGAAACCGTTTGGAACTAAACGGTCCCAAAACCGTTTGGAACCAAACGGTCCCGAAACCGTTTGGAACCAAACGGTCCTGAAACCGTTTGGGACCAAACGGTCTTGAAACCGTTTGGTTTTCGTTTCCCTTTTGCTTTCACAAAATATAAAAGATATAACTACAAATCAAATTTACATTGTTTCAAATCTTCTCTAATTATGAAACTCTTATTCTTTTTCAGAAATGGCGTCACCAGCAAACAAAACTTCCGGCTCAGGAACTGCCCCTGCTCTGACAAGGGAGCAGATGATGGAAGAGCGAGACAGGCTCATACAGATCAGGGACACTTACAGCACCACCAACGCCGTCCCTCCCAAGACCAAGATCATCGACGTCCTGTGTGAGATAACTCGCCTCACCAAATGCTTGGGTGAGGCCCCTGAAGAGGACATCGAGCACATCTCTTCTGACGATGATGAAGGATCAGACTACATACCGAATCCCGATGAAGACTCCTCTGCCCAAGAGACAGAGGGAAAACGCAAAGCTGCAAAGGCTGCATCTGGGCAGCCCCCCAAGAGGGCAAGAAAACAAGTCCACCCTCTATCTGCCATGGACCAACCCTTCGCCAAACCATCCACCTTTGCTGCTACCACTACCACCCCTGCAGCTACCATCCCTACCACCTTCATTCCCATCACCGCCCCAATACCACCACCAGAGCACCTATCCATCCAAACCTCCATCACCACCGATAAAACCTTTAAACCAACCAAGTATGTTTGCTCCAGCATACTAGCTAAAATGGGAATTCACGAGCGCATCTTCAAAGCGCTACAAAAAGCCAACCTTACCAGGTTGTGCTTAATACCTGAAATATCCTACATTGAGCCCACAGCGGAATTCTTCTCCTACCTGACAAAGGAGCCCATCGACATTGCAGATAGGTCACGGGATGGGGGTGATAGAAGGATTGTCACCCAAATCTTCGGTAGCAACATCATCTTAACAGAGAATATGCTAAATTCAATATTCATTGACGACCTGGAGCAGCTAAAAAAGGCCAAATCAATGGCAACTGATCATCCAGAATTCAACCGCCACACATTCTGGAAAAGCTTAACTGGGATTCCCACATACGACGCCAAAACATGCAAAGCGTCCAACATACACTCCGGATTTGTGCGCACTCTGCACAAAATCCTAGCTGGCGCACTTTTTTCGAGAACGGAAGGAGGAAACGTTACAATATCAGACCTCTTTGTCCTCTGGTCTATCCTCAACGGAAGGCCAGTCAACATCGGACGGTTGATGGTCCAGAAATTATCCGCCACCTTCATAGGGAAAGAGATCTGTTTGGGGGGCCATGTCACATCCATAATTAAATTTTTTAAGATGGACAGGCTATTACCCCAATGCACGCAAATAAAGGGCGACATCCTTACAAACGAACAATCTTTGAAAAATTCGTTTATAATCAAAGAAAAGGATGGAAAATTACACTATGTGTTCTGCCCGATGGTTAAGTCATCAAGAACCCTCCTTCCGTTACCGGAGCTAGCACACTATGATATGTCACAGCTCCTCTTTTCTGACGAGGAGCTTACTCATCTACTAGCTTCGGTCACACCCGCTGCAAAGAAACAAACTGCGGGCCCAACTAAAATGAGCATCACAGCTCCGACAGCTCGACCTACAAAAGTCCCTGTCAAACGACCTTCTAGGAGGTTGCTGAAGGCCCAACAGCTGTCGGGGACACCAACGTCCTGCCCAAACCCGGAGGACGAGCGGTTCAACGATGAAATCTTAACAACTTCCTCATTTGACTCTTTCATCCAGAGTCTACATGAGCAGCTCTCCGCTGCCCCCACCACTACTTTCCTCCCCACATCCACGCCAGCATTCACATCCACCTTTTCACCCACCCTAACATCGGGCTTCCCTTTCTCCACCTCCATACATGACTTCACCACCTTTCCATTCACATCCACAGTTCCCACCCCTTCATCATCAGTGCCACCTTTTTCGCCACAAATACCACCACTCTTCACATCCGCCACCACCCCGCCACCGCTGGTGACTTCATCAACAGTCACTACGCAGTTCGGGCCATCATCAGTGTCTCTTCCACAAGACACTACCACCATCCCACATAGGCCCCAGCCACATCACCCTTCCGCCTCTGGGGCCCCCCTTACTAACATCGGTGAGGAATTCGGCCGTCAATTTGACGCTGTCCGAAACCTCCTCGCCGACCCTTCGAACCTATTACATTCTATTTTTTCTTGTGTACAAGATTTATCTAAACAGGTAACCAGGATCGACAACCAACATCGAGCTCTTCCTGTCGTCCTACAAGGCATCCAACAACAACAAGATGAAGTGGCTAGGCAAGTTGAGCTTATCAACAGCCACACTAACAACCTGCCAGACCTGATCCTTGGGGCAACGCGCCAGCAAGAAGCTACGACAAGAAAATTCGATGAGATCTCTAACCAGACTCACCCTCTGCAAGAGAATCCCCGCAAGCTTGAGCAGAATCAAGAAGAGCTAAGCAAGGTCGTGTTGACGACTCTAAATCGACACTCTACACTCCGGTGGGTATAAAGATATATTAAAGTTCCACGAAGGGGAACAACAAGCTGTCACGATTAAATCAAAGAAAACTATCTCCAACTGGAGTTACAAGAAAGATTTAAGATTTTGTCATTTAGCAGTTTTTAGGAATTTTCATGCAACAGAAAATAGAAAGATAAACTGCAGTTTAAGGCGTAATGCAAGGGATAAGACTTCAGTAAGACAAGCGGTAGCAGTAACACCCTGCACCCCTCCTCTCAGAGCGGGT
The DNA here is from genome assembly GCA_963693085.1 of Alisma plantago-aquatica. Taxonomy (NCBI): domain Eukaryota; kingdom Viridiplantae; phylum Streptophyta; class Magnoliopsida; order Alismatales; family Alismataceae; genus Alisma; species Alisma plantago-aquatica. Next base: position 24,459,614 of record OY856412.1, on the reverse strand, counting down.
GCCTCTAACCAAGCTTCAACACCCCTCTAGAGGTTGCTGGGCTCAAGTTAGAGTGGAATGATACTAAAACAACTCCGTTCTGGGCACTCTCGTACTCCAGAACCGGACCAAACACTAGAGCCAAAACCCAACTCTCGAAGTAGTTGCGACGGGAAAGACGATTCGGTAGCTAAGCGAAACGCGATCCAAAACATGCAAGCTAGAGTTCTGATATCCAACACAGCAGTTACCCAATCATAAGGCACCAAGCATTAAACAAATAGCAATTAAGCATTTCTATTTCCATAAGCAATAAGGGTCTTAATACAATGCATAAGCTAAGGATTTAAATAACATAATTAAAGATAGATGTCGCCTTCTTGATGTAGAAGAACGACAGACTACTGTAGCTCTCCTACCCGATACCGGTCAGGAGCCGAGCCCGATACGGCAGTGTCGGGCGGCACCCCCTCTCGGGCAGCGCCGACTGACGACTGACTGTATCGCTCAAGGACCCTGGCCGATACGCTCATGTCGGGCGGCACACCCTCTCGGGCGGCACGCATGACGGGCGGAGCGTATCGGGTTCGATATCGTGTCGGGCAAAGAGCTACGAGTCTACTGTCGGGCACTCATGTCGCTCATCTTCGCTGGCCGATATCGGCCCCCAGTGTCGCCCGAGACAACACTAGGTGAACCATCCCTTCCCTCTCGGGATGAGGGAAAGCTCACCTAGTGTCGCCCGACACAAGCACTGGGGCGCGATACTCTTGCTCTCACAGCTTCCTTCGAAGGTGGCACCTGAACTTCCGGACTGTCTTGTCCGAATTCTCTTCCGACTCTCTCCACTCGTCCGACCTCTCCTCCTTTTGACTCTTCGGCTTCCTGTAGCTGCTATTTATACCGGCGGTTGAAGGAGTTATGGTGATGGAAACGCCACGTAGCTCCCTTATACGCCGGTCGATGGATGTGGACGGCCGATACAAGTATGTCTCAGCGTGAGGCGCTGGCTATCGGTCACGTGGCTGGCGGCACGCCTGCCGGTGGGTGGCTGTGTCGGCCGACGAGTTTGGTCGTCGATGCGACTTTGGCTCTCTGTCGGGTAGACGGTATGTCGGACGACACGTCCTTCTTGCACAGCGCCCTTCTCCGCCGATCATTCTCGTGTCGCCCAGCCCCTGTCGGGCTGGGTTGTATCGGGCGTCAGGAAGGTCGAGACGGGTTTAGACTTATTGTGGGCCGGAATCGGCCTTATTGCACAAAAACGAGGAAAACTCTGTAGAAGATAGGAAAAATTGGAATAAGAGCGTTGCTTGGCCAATTATTGCGAAAATGCTAATAAAATAGAGGAAAATAGCAGAAAAGGGTAGTTTTGATAACAGAATAAAGGGCAAAAACATCACAAAATTTGGTGTAATCAATGAGGTGCTAAACCTTCCCAATTTGGAACATAATTGCCAAATCTAATTTCTATTTATGCTTTCAATCTTTCTTATCTATCTGATATTTGGATGTTAGATTCAATTGTTTTTGTAACTATAAAATTACAGTGTTCATCATGTTCTTCCTAGTTTTACAAATAAAACATCATGGCAACTCTATTCTCATCTTTTTTTATCACTTTCCAACATGATCACCTGATTAATTTTCTCACTCAATATATGTAATAGATGCATATATCTTTTAGTAGGGTAACACACATGTATTTGATCATCTAGATTAACACATAAAACCACATAAATATAGACAAACATATTCATCAATTTTTGTTAATTCTTATACTTATTATGGATTTGTGTAACAAAAAGATTATTAGGTTCCTTAATGAAATCCCAATATCACTTCATGTAAACACCTAATTTTTATACACAACTAGGCTGATATGTATTTATCTAGTATTCTTGGGAGGAACTATTTCTGGTTTAGTCATTACAAGCTTGTCATATTCTCATTTTGTCTATCATGAAATTTCTAGTACTTATGCCAATGTAAGTACTAATTATGTAAAGATGTTTGCATGTTTATGCTGCACAATACGTGATATATTTGAATGTATACTTAGGCATTGTGATCATCCTAGAAAGAGAAATGAATATAGATTTCCAAGTGTTGGAATTTTTATTAAGGTTTGATAGATAATAGTAAACCTCCTTCATTTTCTCAACGATGTACTACACCAACTTTTGTGTCCATATTTTAAGTAGCTTGGATACCAAAAGTTCCTAGATGTTGGTCTTCACGACCTTAGAGACTGTCATAGAAAGAAAACAAAAGATTTAACTTTTTGACATAATTTGGGATGACCTTATCTTAATTGGTGAACACATTCCATGGTTGCCTCCATTTTCTCCATACACACCTTGAAAAACTACACCATATCATGGTCAAAAGTTAACATGTTTCTAGTCCTTGATATCAATTTAATTCATGATGAAATGAGATAAATGCTTAATACATTTTAGTTGATGCCTTTTACTATAATTTGGTCTCCCTTTATACTATAATTCCCTTTTTGTATTGTTTTCTTTTGATATTGATGAAGGAAGGAGTTATAGACCACTACAAACATGCATACAAGGACATACATATTTTATTTTGACCCCTATGCTAGTACTTTAGTGGGTTTTGAAACCATGGCCTATCCTACAACCAACACTATGCTTTACCATTTGCGATAGAGGTTAAGTCTCCCTTCTCATCTTTTATATGTTGGTTTGTGTATTTTCTTCTTTATTTACAAGAATGAAGGGGTAATTGAGGATATCACATCTATAGTTGAGTCAACTCATCAAATTTTCATTTGTTCAAATTATATGTGTGAGTATGTGTGTATACAAAACTGTCTTATTTTTAATACGAAGGTTATGTAATATTATTCTCTGACATTCTAGTGGTCTCTCGTTCTTTTCATTTCATGTTTACTTCCTTCTAAATTAACAACAATTCGTTTTTAACATCAATTTGGTAAGACGGGATAGTAGCACATATATAGTAGCATTTTAATTTTTAGTATTTCTATTTGTTATCTGGGTCATTATTATAGTTACATGTTGTGTCTATATACAACCTGGTAATTTATATACTAAAGAGATAATGTTTAAATTCATTCTGGGAACCTGCTTTGGTCCTTTGTACTTCCATTCTTAGTTTGCATGAAGTCTAAAGTACGATCGGCGTTTGGAGCCAAAGTTTGACATATATTTTGGTTTCTTATAAAGATTGATTTTAATTTCTTCTTTACTTATGTTTTCTCTATGTGCTTGAGTAATATTTTAAAAGCTATCTTACCTTGTGATATCATCTAAATCAAACATGATATCATAAAGCACACTCCTCTCTTTGTGAATGCTTCCTTTGTTGGCACTTATTAAAGGTTTGGAGAAATATATCATAAGAGAAATGGTGTCTTGGAACATGTGAATTGTTAAAACACTACAATAAATAAGTCCCACATGCCTAGTGCTAGAAATAATGAAACCCATGTCTCAAATGTTTGTTTGAATATATATACTTTTCTAAAGTGGTTTATATTTTACAAAAATGGTTATCTAGATGGTGTCAAGACATAGTTATTTTTCTATTTGTTGAAGATACCCCTCAGCGGTTTCATTTATAAATGTAAGTTAATTCATTTGAGTTTTTTTGAATTTTCGAGGCCCTCATAAAACTAGTTATCAATATATACAAATGTGTATTTTGTTTCATGCTTTACCAAGTGTCTACAGAAATTACAAATCTCTTAGTTGGTGGATGGGTTATCGACTTCCAAAGACTTACATATTTACATTTTTCTTTGAAGGTGATCTACTCAGTCTTGCTAGAGGTAAATAGATTTAGTATGTGTTGTTTAGAGTAATACAATATATACAAGAACATAATAAAATTATGAGCAAGAGGAAAGAACAATTGAATGAATTGACTGAGTTGATTTTTTTTAGTACATGTTCTATATTATATATATCATTATGATAAAAATCCATTTATTACTTGTTTTATACTTTTATATGGTACTTTGTGTTAATTATTTCCAAAAGGAATTATAAAATATAAAGTTAAGAAGCTAGTATAGATTGTTTTGTTATGAAAAATGTTGGATAAACTCTTGAAGGTAGAAGAATTAGTGTAAACACTAGAGAAAGTCCCACGGCAAAAATTATAGAAATAATGTCAAATAGCAAACTTGATATAACGGTCAGAAGTTTATTTTTACTTTAAAATAAATGTTGATTTTAAGTTAGACACCGATGTTATAAGTCATATGATGCAAATGAATGCTACATCTAAGTCGTGTTTGAAGATGTGTCACACTTTTTTTTCTTCAAATTTGGTGCTCCAAACATGATTTTTTAAGTTAGACACCGATGTTGATTTTTTTTATCGCATGTTATAATTTATATTTTTTTTCTTTGTACGATGATTGATGAAAAATTCTCATGGTATAATAATTTTATAAAAAATATGTGTGCACACACACTGATCAAGAATGTGCCTTTGATAAAAGTGTTGACTAAAGGCACAAATTCCTTTGTTTTCATTCATTGGTCAATGCTTCTTTCTCTATTGATATCGATGGAACCTGATCAAACAATCTTAGTTTTCAATCTTATACTCTGATCAGGTATTGGCCCTGACCACTACTTTTAGGTTAGGAATTTTTATAAGTTGATTAGGACTTTGTCTTTAGCTTCAGCAAATTATATAGAAAAAATTATTCGATGATGTTCAAATTTAAAATAAATTAGTTTGACGATAGCATTTACAAGAGTTTCTCTAAAAGATAACATGTGTTGTAGTGGATTTTCATCATGTTCTTCCTCCATTGGCCCATCTTGTGGTTTTTCGGTTCAATATTACTTTCCATCTCTTGCAAGAAAACCTCTTCAGCATGCCACTATTCATGCGGTTATTTAACCTAATGGAATGGGATTCCCCCTTATAAATATAGGGTTGGAACATAGGGATTATAACAAAGTTAAGCTTTTCTATGACTTAAATATATTTAGTTTATCATTTTGAGGTATACTTTATGTTTGTAACTCCAAAGATGTTCAACACAGTTGTAATAAGCAGTGTAGCGGATCTTGTTTGTGTTGATGTGCTCTGTTCGGGCACCTTGAAGATACAAAAATGAAAATATGACAAGAGAAAGTAAACAAATCAAAGAGCCATAAACAGAATAATTTTATTTATAGCACTTAATTTTTAGTAGTTTTTGAAATATTTCGTTTAGGTCTAACAAATTATGTCTGCTAGCGAGGACGTCGTCAGTCGTCGGTCCCCTGATACCCAATAGAAATTCCGATATATTATATAATTTTTTCCCACCCCCCTCATCTTTGCCATAATTCCATAAAACCCCCTCTGTTATCCAAAATCCCTACAACCCCCTCCCTTTCATCCTTAATTCCTAGAACCTCCTCCAGCCAACTCCGTTAGAATAGGAGTTATCGTTTGTTGCTCTTTTCGGTTTTTTCTAACTAGTTGTATGTTACATTAGCATATATAATTATATATAATAATATTTTCCTTTTAAATAGTAATTATTATTCAATTGCTTAGTTATAATTAAAAAAATAGATATTAAACAATTTTCTATTTGCTCATCTTTAGGCCGGGTTTTGCGGGACCCGAACCGAACAGACTCGACCCGAAACGGGCATGAATCCAGACAGACCAGACCTAAAATGGATCCAAACTCAAACAAACCCATGTGGAACGAGACCCTTCTGGACTTGACATGGAACCAACTGGACTCAAAAATCATCAAAATGTTCTACTGAAAATATTAAGAAAAAGAAGTACAAAACCAAAATTTGACCCGACTTCACTAGATCTAAACTAAATAAGACCTTACCCGAGCCAACATAAATTAAATAGAACCAACCCGACCCGACAACTATGAAGACCCAGAAAAAATATTCGTCTAACCCAAAACTAACATAGACCCGAATTCATCCAAATTCAGTACTAACTTGACTTATTTTGTTTGGACTCCTAAAAGATATAAAAAAAAATTCCTTGCCCGTCCATGTAGGTTAGTCCAATATTTTTGGTAATGGTTACATCGGCGGGTGAGGCCAAATTTTTAATTTATATTTTAATTATAGCCGGTAAAAGTAGATATATGCTGGTACCAGGTTTCGATATACACGATTCAAAATAGATCCGAATTTGAACAAATTCACAACTAGGTGACCTCTATGTTAGATTGTAAGATATTAGATTTTACTATGATATTGGCATACCTAGTGTATAGACTAACCAAAATTTGGTCTTAATTTAGTTCTGGGTTTGGATGGAGCAACCAAAATTTGTACTTGAATGTATTTTAAGACTGATTGATAGAAAATTCACTTAATATTTTTTAATCTAAAATTTTGGCAATCCGAGGGACTGAATTTGTGACATGATTAAAAATATACCTTTATTAGTTAGAAATAAAATAACATGATACCGTCAAATCCTGATCTCTAGAACAAAGTTTGCCTAGTGGGATGAGTCCAAAAGAAGTTTTTCAATATAAAAATATTATTTATATGAAATAGTAGTATAACATGAAGCATTTAAATAATCATTATTAGTAATCTAAGGAGGTAGAGATTATTCTATATAATTAAGCATGCTATAATGATTAACAGTTAACGAGAAACAACTAAAGAAGCATCTGCCTTTAGCTCTGTTCTCGATTGGTGCAGTAGTTACTGATTTATAATAATATATAAATCATTTTCCGGTAGCATCCGATGTCTTCTTATTCGCTAACCAGTAACTACTGCACCAACTGAGAACATGGCAATGCTAACCAGTAACTACTGCACCAACTGAGAACAGAGCTAACAGCCGCTTCTCCTTTAGCTGCTTCTCGTTAACTGTTAATTATTATAGCATGCTTAATTATATAGAATAATCTCTAGCTCCTTATATTACTAATAATGATTATTTAAATACTTCATGTTATACTACTGTTTAATATAAATAATATTTTTATATTGAAAAACTTCTTTTGGACTCATCCCACTAGGCAGACTTTGTGCTAGAGATCAGGATTTGACGGTGTCATGTTATTTTATTTCTAACTAATAAAGGTATATTTTTAATCATGTCACAAATTCAATCCCTCAGATTAGCAAAATTTCAGATCTGGGTGATTTTGATTAAAAAAAATATCAAGTGAATTTTCTATCAATCAGTCTTAAAATACATTCAAGTACAAATTTTGGTTGCTCCATCCAAACCCAGAACTAAATTAAGCCCAAATTTTGATTAGTCTATACACTAGGTATGCCAAAATCATAGTAAAATATAATATCTTACAATCTAACATAGAGGTCACCTTGATGTGAATTTGTTCAAAACCTGATCTATTTTGAATTGCGTATATCGAAACTTAGTACCAGTATATATCTACTTTTACTCGCTATACTTAAAATATAAATTAAAAAGTTGGCCTCACCCGCCGATGTAACCATTACCAAAAATACTGGACTAACCTACATGGACGGGCTAGGACATTTTTTATATCTTTTAGGAGTCCAAACAAAATAAGTCAAGTTAGTACTGAATTTGGATGAATCCGGGTCTATGTTAGTTGATGGAGCTAGAACTTACACCAAAAGATTACTCTTCCAATGGAAGTCCTAATATGCACCAAAAACCCTAGGGAGTTGATGTTCTCTCTAGGTTTACCTACAACTGGTGCTAGATAAATGCTCCAACCCCACAAGAGTGTGGAAGCCTTATCATAGTACAGATTTAGGATCGAACCCAAAGGACAACGTTAAGAATCTGAGTGTCTTTTTCTTGTTTCGTACCGATCTAAGTCAATCATCTAAGACCAAAAGTTTGATTTGAGTTATTTAACCTAAAACATGCAAAAGTAAAGGCAAGAATAAAAACTAGTTTAAGGATTAAAATCTAAGATTTAGCAAATGATGATGGATCACTGGGGTGATGCGGGTATTCACCACCACTACACATGTGTTGTACCTGTACCAAATGTAGCAAGACTTGTAAGCAAAATACGTGGATGTTGTACAATACCGATGTCTTATAGGACAAGAGTAATGCACACAGCCTTCACGGGTTGAGTAACCCTCATCCGATACATATCTACGTGTCAATGAAGAGATGTAACCTCCGAAGAGAGAACCTTACTCAATCTCATGAAACGTGTATCGAAAAACTAACAAGCGACCGATAATTACCAATTCGATTAGTATCCTTATAGACTATCCCTCTTTCGAGGAAATAGCTATGAGAAACATGGGAGTGTTGCAATGTCAGCCATTCCCGAATGAATGGTCAAATACCTTGCATCACTCCCTCCGCGGAATATGTTCCTCGACCCAGCAAGGTTGCACTTCTGTACGTCAACTGATTCCATTTCATAGTGCGGAAGTGCAACGGTGGAGGTGAGTTTACTCCATCCCTCGGGAAGCATTCCTAGATACCAAAACGGATGCACGGTGGATACACACACCAGAAACCAACACTAAATCGGTATTCGAGTCCTAAGAGCGGTCGTAGACAAACCACAATGAAAGACAATAGATGCATACAAGAACGCGGCCAACATTCAAGTATGTATGAAATGATTTAGTATTGAATCAGAAAGATAACATCTTTTAGTACAGATTACAAAGCATGGGCAGCGGGGCTAGTTTCCGTGCCCCAGTGGATGCAACTACTCGCTCCTCATAGAGGGAGCAACAAAGAAAGAGAAGAGAGAGAAAGAAAGCATCGTCGGAGCAGAAGAGTAAATCTATGATAGCCCGGTGTAGATCATCGCAGTTTCCAGAACTACTCTGTTGTGGTCGATGACGCCCGCCTCTCCGCCTCGATCCTCACGTCTACCTCCGGGATTGCACGAACAGAATGAAGTGGAGTGATTGTAGAACAATGGCGGAGGTGAGATGGCAGTGGAGCAGCCTGCCGGATCTGTTCCCAGTCCGGTAGCCTTTGACCGTGGTGAGATTCATCTCCAAGACCATGCCTCTACCCTTCTATTTATAGGCTTGCCAAAATATCTTGCGCCAAGGAGTCACACCTTGTGCGTGCCCTTTTGTCCCATGCAGTTTGATCCCGCAATTTGGTAGTGTGCACAACAATTCCACGCTGTCTCATATGGCAATTGGCCATGCGGTTTGCGTGTGCATGCGGTCTTACTGCATAATTGCTCATGCGGTCTTCTGTTGTACGTTTTACTGCTTTGGAAACTGCAAGATTCCTCACGTTTCACATCCCAACAACATGCGATTTTGTAGCTCATGCGGTTTCATGCTCATGTGGTTTCGTGCTCATGCAGTCTTGCCTTCACGGTCGTGTGCATGCAAGTCATGAGAAGAAGATGATGACGGCGGCGCTACTGCTGGATCATAGCTACTGTTGGTGAAGAGGAGCACTACAAAAAATATGGTCTTTAACTACAAAAAAATTTGTAGCGAAAACCCCAAAATTTGTAGCCAAAAGTTTTGGCTACAATTATCCTTACATTTATAATATATAGCTAATACCCGTGTAGCTAATTCTTTAGGCTACATTTTTCGAAGTTGTAGTTAGTTATCCCTCTGGCTACAAATTCATATGTAACCCTAATTGTAGGTAAAAATGTCCTTACACATAAACATGTAGTTTCCATTGTAGCCAAATGTATGACTACAATTCAATTTGTACCTATAATATGTAGGGAGAGATGGCATTGGTTACAATTTGTATATGCAGTTCATGTATAGAAAAAATTAGCACTTGCTACACATGTAATTATAGCTAGTGTGTAGTGAAAGGCACCATGTACTATACATACATATGTAGTGAGAGACATTATGTATACAGTCAGTCGCTTGCCAATATATAGGGGTTTTCAATAAGAAAATAAATGAATGTTAATCAAGATCGAGTTGTGCTTACAATGTCAGCAATGATACTTTTATTTATATTTTAACAATGAGTACACTTGGGGAGGACATTAACCTGGCCCCTGTTTTACTATATGCATGGAAAAAGGACACATTATACGATATCTTCTTCTGACTACATCTATCCACTGCAGACTACAAAGTAACTTCAAAAAATGACCTAGAATTCCAACATGCCCGTGCTAGCTAGCACGACCGTGCTAGCCAGTGTTGAATCTGGCGCTACCCTGATGCACATCATGGAGTCTATGAAGTGTTGGGATAGCAGGAGAGGCATTCCCCTACTTGTGTCATAAAAAAGTTAGAAACCGCTCCAATCAATTCTCCTTGGATTTCTACGCTTAAACAGAAAACAAAGGAAATTAAGAAAACAGGCTTATAAATTACAATCACATGATGGACTAACGCATGTGACATATAGAATTAGCATGAGGTGCATCATACTCTTTCTTCTTAGATACCAGCTGCATTCCCTCAAACTCCTTGGAATCGACCTTTCTAGCTTCAAGCTTGACCATCTCCACAAACTTCCTCTTCCCCAGGAGTATCTTTTCATATTCGACCATAGTCATTTCAAAAGGAAAGAAAGTTTAATAGGTAACTAACAGAATAAGATATAGGTTATAGGAGCAGAGCATATACCTTGATAAATCTGAAAATGGTAATATGTAGTTGGTAGTTATAAATGCACTGCATTTTTGAAGTGCATGCCTCACATTTGTTTACAGTGGAAACACACTATAAGCATATTCAAGGTCTTTGATTTATTGTTTCCTCAAACGACGACTTTGCGTGTCATATATACTGGTTGGAAAGAATGATTCTACAAGGTCATGTACTCACACTCATCCTATAAAGTTCATTATATGTCCTGCATGATTTTATATTGGGTACTCATTTGATCTGTTTTGTCCATGGTTCCCATCCACTGAGAAAGTAACCAGATTAGTCAATACCTTCCTGATAATACCATAAAACACATAGAAGTTAAGGAATCATGTAAGGAAACATCCAGAATTCATGTCAGTCTATACACTTGAAACATGACAAGTAGAGATCTAGATTTAAAGCCAGAAAAGCAACAAAAAATGTCCTATCCAGACTCAAGCAAACAACAAAAGTTCAACATCATTAACCAGGAAAAATTAAGATCGCTCTATGCTTTGTGGATTAACAGAAATAGAGCATACACCAATGTATAGACTCTAAGCTTACAGTCCATAACCAAAAACAAGACTGTTCTTACCTACTCCAATGTGAGAGGATTAAAAAAGTCATAAAATCATATCATCCTATTCTAGTGTGATAAGTAGCATACACTTGGATATATTTTCAGATTATATAGGCACATGTTTTCAAAAATTATGGTTCCAAATCCGGGCATACTTACATAAACACCCATCAGTAATAAAGCTTTAAATGCTGCCTAATCTGTCGACTCAAAAAGAAGCTACATACTAAAACTGATACAACTTGGATATCATAATTCATACTGATGAAAATAATGTAGAATCATGTAAACATGACAAATTCATTGTGAATTTCTTATTTCAGTTTTCATTTTCCTGCATCTAATTTCCAGAATTATATGCAGATCATAGACGACAGAACTGGTGGGTGGTTGGAATTGCTTTACTGAAGTTAGGATTATGTCACAAAGGCACTGGTTTGTATTATTGCTTGCTGGAGTCCATCACAAAGGCACTAAACTTAGATTTAGAGTTCTTATTTACTGGAGTCTATCACAATGGCACTGAAGTCAGATTTTGAGTACTTGTTTGTTGGAGTCTATCACACTGAAGTCAAATTTGGGTTACAAAATTGTATTACTTTGATCTGAATGAACTTGGGTTTTATTGAAAGATTCTAATGTTTTGTAGTATGGAGTCAATGTTAACATGATGTGAGTGAACTTTGATATGTGACCCATGTTATTTGGTAAGAACGTGGTTGTTTGTTTACTGAAAATGTTACTGCAGATTCTAAATTTCTGATCTGAAGTCAGTGTTAATCAGTTTATTTGATATGAATGTGTCCTAGTAACATTGCAGCAAAAAAATCTGCTGTAGTAATTTTGATTTATAAAATAGCAGAATCGAGTGTTTGATATGAATTTAGCTATTTGTCTATTGAAAATGGACGTGGCTAATAACAACTGTAGTCTCCTGGAAAAAAATCCTGGTCTTGGGTGGATAAAATCCTCAACTTCATGGATATCCAATAGCAGGATCCATGTTATCGGTATCCATTTAGTTATGGATACAATAATCCATTTAAAAGAAGTGGGTGTAATTTCACAAAAGAATCATTGTTACAAAAAGAACACCTACATTTGATAAGATTGGTAATGTAACATCACTACTTGTATACTAACCTTGGCCAGTCCTGAAGTACGATGACACGAAGTATGCCGATATGTTTGCATCGGATGCCTTCTTCATATGCAAGTGAGGTTCCCAATGATGGATCAACAAAGTTGATTGCTCTATTTTCTTTCTATGGTTTCCATGCCAGAGAATAAATTAGCTAGTTAATCCCTTCATTTATTCCAAGTTTTGTCTCAGAAAACCCAATATTAATGTTCAAACTTACATGGCCAATAAGGTTTGAAGTGTTTTCTTCGGTTCTAGGAAACATGTAACCACTGCAAAATGAGTTTCACAGCCATAAATTAGTTGCAAAACATAGTGCGAAGTATGTAAAGCAATGGTAAACAGATGCATACAAACATACATTCCAAACAAAACAAGTGGTGTTTTTTTAGTTCTAACAAATGCAGGTAAGCAAATGCAAAAGAAATTACCAATGTGGTTCTAGACAAACCATTATTTTTATGTGCAAAATAGAGCATAATAAAATCAATCAGAACCTACTTCTCCAACATTCGTTGTATAGTTGGTGCCCAAGTTTCTCCTTGGTAGGCATCAATGTCATATTATTACATAACAAGATCTATATAGGTGTGCAGCCATTGCACCACTGAATGACTTTAATATCATGAAAAATCACAAAAAAAATGATTGTTTCTAGACCATATTTTAATTTTCCTTGGGAAAAGCAGAACATACAGTCCAAACAAAACAAGTACTTTTTTTTAGTTCTAAAAATGATGGTAAGCAAGTAGAACATATAGTTTGCACCCAAGTTTCTCCTTGGTATGTATAGGCATTAGTATCATATTATTACATAACAAGATCTATATCGGTGTGTAGTTTTTGCACAAGTGAATGACTTTAATATTAGGCAAAAATGCAAAAAAGAGATGATTGTGTCTAGACCAAATTTAAATTTTCCTTGGGAAAAGGGGAACATATTAATATAATACACAAATACACTGTTACTAACATATTTGTACAGTCCGTGTTCAGGTTTCTCCTTGGCACAACTATAGGCATTAGTACTACCATCTCATTAAAATACTTAGAATCTGGGTAGTCTTGTACAAGTTGTGTGCATGACGGATATGAATAATTTTTTGGGGACAGTGAAGATATAAAATTATACAACCACCCTGATATGTCCACATTGACCTGTCCTTTAGTGAAGAACAACAATGACAACTTCAGCTATAAACTAAGCTCATGAAGAATACATTTATCTATTACTATGTTTACTGACACCAGTTAACATAAAAAAGATACACCAGCTGTATACTAACCTTGGTTATGCCTGAAGTACGTTGACATGGAGTATGATGATTGATGACTTCTTCATGCAGAAATGAGGTTGCCAATGATTTCTCTATTTTCTTCCATAATCTCTATGCCAATGAATATATCAAATGGTTAGTCCCTCCATTTATTCCAAGTTCAATCTTAGAAAACCCAATATGAATGTTCAAACTTATATGCCCAATAAGGTTTGGAGTGATTCTTTTAGTTCTATAAAATCTAATATTCTTCTTGCCATGGTGATTTCTAATACTAAGACACCAAAGGCTTAGATATCAGATTTCACATAAAACAGACCTTCGGTTGTGTATTAGGGAGGCATACATCCATTGCAAAATGAGTTTAAAAGTCAAACATAAGTTGCAAAGCATATTGGGAATTATGTAATGTAATGGTAATCAAATGCTTACTAACATACAACCCCAACAACACATGTAGTGTTTTTTGAGTTCTGATTAGCCTCAAATATCTTGGCCATGCCAAGATCGAGGTCTTTGGGTTCATCCGTTCATGTCCTCATCTTGTAAGAAGTTACTCATAGAGATCTCTATGAAGTATCCTTGAGCATGAATTATAATGGAGGTATAGAAGCCCCAAGCAACTCCTTGCTGATCTCAAACCACATTTTCCAATCTAGGATCTCTTTCATGATCTAACATGAAATAAATGATTACTAGTCTAAAACATGCTCGAATACCAGGACTAGTAGTTGTGGTGATTGTTCTGTAGTGCAGTGCAGGCCTTATCAAACACCTTGGTCATTTGCAACTTACGCAGCCTTGTCATTTTTGTGGTCCAGCAGCCTGGAAACATTGGCAAAGTAAGAATGTTGTTATTAATATTATCAACATACTTCTAAGGAACTTAAGAAAAAAAGAGATATCTTAACTTATATGAAATGTAAATTCTAGTTGTGTAAAACTTAACAAAAACTCACCTATAGCTTAATCATAAAATCATATGCAGGTGATTTCAACTCTTTGGGAGACTGAATATAAAGATAAAGTGCAAAGAAAGACTGAGGTTGTGGCCGAACATAAAACTCATGTGGTGTTGTGATGTCCTCTATCCACATGAGTAGTTGATTGTTCCTGGCAAATTTAAATCAAAATATGGCAATTTAGACATTTATTCAGCAGAAAATACAAAAGAAAGCATACTCAAAATAGTCCGTCTCGGAAGCTACCATATACTATACCCTATATGTACTAGTTTAACAATTTGAAATAGTCTATTTCAGAAACCACCATATCTAGCAATTTCTAATGGACAGTCTAATATCCAAGCGATACGCCTACAACATCAACATAAGAGTGGAAAGCTCTTCATAGGAAAAATATATGTACGGGAGATTAGCCGTAAATATTCATATACACACATATATAATTATAAAATATGAGAGTATATGAGAGAGACATGTTCATAAATATCATAATAGATATGTTTATATATACATCTTTTAGGGCCACCTTGGCAATTTCTAGGCATCAACTAGTGTCGTGCCACCTTGACAAGTATGTTATGAATAGACTTTTTGCTAACCAAATAATCAACAAAATTTCCTACCATACTAGACATGAGGAAAAACTTACTTGAACTCTAAAGCTCAAGACAACTAAACAAAGGTGATTTGGTTTGTAATTTATTTCCATATCAATACAAAATTGACTATCTAGGTTTCAATAATAATAAAAAAGACTTTTGAATGGTGTAGAATTGGAAGGGCATGCAACCAATCAATAGATAAAAAAACAACTTAAACAAAATAGATTTAGTTAGAATGTTGATAATACATACATAACATATAGAATCTTATATTTTTGAAACATGATTATTATTTTTTGAACAAGATATGAATCTTATATTTCATACATACATAACATATAGAATCTTATATTTCAAACATAACAAAATTGACTATTGGTTCATTTAAATTTATAGAATCTTATATTTTTGAACTCCAACTTTAAAATAGTTGTCAACATGATTATTATTCACTAATATTTTATACATGATATGTTGGACTCGGGTTGTTGAGGTGGGTGAGGCCAAGTTACAGTACACAAGGAAAAAAACTTGGGCAACCCCTTCCACCAAAATATACACCCACATCTCGATTCACGCAAAAACAAAATACAAAACAACTATCTAGTATTGTATAAAGAAACTTTTTGTACAATTCTAAAAGTTAAAAGGTTTCAAGACAAGAGAGAGAGAGAAAAAATATAAGTAGGTCTAATTGGAGATAAAAGTCATGAAAAACACTAATTTGGAATTAAAATCATAACGATATAAGTATTAAATAATATTGGATATATTGATTTCCTATATCATTTTTATGTATAAGTTATCTACATAATTTTAAATAATACTTCTCTATTATATATTTATATATCTTATAGTTCGTATTTTTAAATGAAATGATGTTTATAAATAAGTACTAAAAATATGGTGCACATTTATAAAATAAGTAGTTCTCATTAATAAATATTACAATTCATATTTTAGACTTGAACAATGCTAAACTACTTGTACAATTTATTGTTTAACCTCCTCTCTCTCTCCATCCACTACCCAACTCTCTGTGTATATACTACACCCTCTCTCTTCATCCACTATCTCATTCTTTCTATTTATTACAACTTTTGTCTCCATCCACTCTCTTTGTTTATATTTATTATGCACTCTCTCTCTCTCTACTCACTATTTCCTTTCTTTTATTAATTATGACTCCTCTCTCCATCCACCGTCTCGCTATTTATTCCATTCTCTTCATACAATAGAATCTATCACTCTATCTCTCCCAGCAACAAATCAATTATCATCATTATTAAAATACATGCGTTCTCAAAGTATGGTTGTAAATTGTGGACTAAGTGGTGTTGAATAGATAATTTCCAAAAAACTATACTACAATTGTCAATATCTATAAAAAATAGAAAAACAATAGATGTTCGTTATCATGAGTTCAATTTTTGAAAAAAATATAGTTTTTATCATACAAATAAGAGATATTTACATATACATTAGGTAACCATTTAGAAGTTTTAATTTTATCATTTAGACAATACATTTAGACTTTCATTATAAAATACTTTTCACGTCAATACTAGCAACAAAATATGGCAACACTAGCTTTTTTAGCTCCTATACGAAATGAAATTTTTCTATAAGCTTAATCTTTGCCAACGGGTGTGAGAAAGAACATTAACATTAATAAACTCAGTAAAAGGAGTATTGGACATGGAAAATATAACTTCCAAATTTGTATCTCAGTAAAATTATATCTTGCATGCTAAAATATCTTGTTTAATTCTCACAAATTCTTACTTATTGCAAGATGAAAAGTTAGTAATTGGACTGATACCATTACAACATAGTAATAAATTTGTCTTTCTCATTTTCAGTTAATCATTCAATCGACTCATAATCGAATCCATCATTTTGTTAAATGTTTTGAATCCAGAAGAACTTAAACTTTTCTTCATCTATTTAATATATTTCCATCTCTCTTTTCCATTATGTAAAATTCATTGATGTCTCTAACAGGATTTGCCATAACTCATTGTTGACTGTGTGAAAACCAATTGAACATGTGTCCATGTCTTACTTTATTAATAAAAATTTATTAGATGAAGGGAGTGAAGGAGGAAGTCGTTGACATGTTATAGAGATATGTGTTGTCTTGAGCGTCATGTGCTTAGCATGTGCTCTACTTATGTTTTTCTTATGTTGTTTAGTCCCATATGGGCTGCTTCTTAACTAGTCTCTGTTTCTGTTTGTTATATAAGAGACTACAATGTACACTGTTTGATTCATCCAATAAACAAAAGTTCTCCACTTTACATGGTATCAAGAGCAGGCCCTCATTTTTTCCCACCCTAGTTTCCCACCCATGACCTAATCCTCCTAACCCCCCCAGCCGCTGCTGCCCCCCCCCGCCGGGCAACAACCCTCTCCTCCTCCTTCCCTCACCTCCCCAGCCGCCGCCCAAACCCCCTTCCCCCGCTCCACCACAGCAGCCACCCGCCGCCCCTACCCCCCCCCCCCCAGCCGCCGCTGCTTGCAGCAGCAGTTCCCCTTCAAACCACCACCACCATCCAGTGACCACTCCATCTCTCCCTATCTATCCTATCTACCTATTCCTACCTTCTTCCGCCATTTTCTCCACCTACACTCATTTCTCCACTCCTACGTAAGGCCTGAACACTTTCTAATTTTTTACATCTACGTCTGGGCTTCCGTCAGTTTCTGCTCGGGTGTCTGCTGGATATCTAAGTTGAGAGTCCTCTTTGTTCTTGGGGATTTCTGCCTGCGCCTCATGGGAGAACGTTGAGTTTTTCTCATGCAGGCGTAGGTTTCTATGATTTTTCTGCCCGTGTTCGGGTTCTTCTGATCTGCTGCGTCAGATCCCTTCTTTTTCTGCCCGGATCGGGTTCTTCTGTTCTGCCCATTAAGGGTCTCTACTGCTTCTACGACGTCGTACTCAGCTATGGCTTATTCTGAACCCCCCATATCTCTGTGTGTCACTACGGTGAAGCTCGACGGCGGGTCCAATTACCACCTATGGTCGGCGTCGTTTGTTCTTTATGTCAAGGCGCAGGGTCGATATCACCATCTTACGGCCGATCCTCCTGATGCTCCTACGGCGGATTCCGATGACAAAACTAAACAAAGCTACATCCAGTGGTCCAAGGATGATTCAGGCGTCATGTCTTGGCTCCTCAACAGCTCTGAGCCCCGGATCAGTCAATCTCTTCTCTGCCACCATGATGCCAAGGCGATGTGGGATCATTTGGCACATGTGTACTCTCATCAGGAGAATCCAAAGCGGGTCTTCGAAATCTTCAAACAGCTTGCTAAAAAGGAGTTCTCCACTGACACATCTATTGATGATTTTTATAATCAATGTTCTGCTTTGTGGAATGAATATGAATTGTATCATCCTCTTACTGCTGATATCAAGATTGCCCAGAAACAACGAAATGAACTTCAACTTGTGCATTTTCTAGCTGCCCTTCCTGCCTCCTTCTCGGGGGTTGTTGATCAAATTCTATCAAGTGATCCGCTGCCCACTGTTCGTGATGTCCTCAAAAGAGTTCAGAGACTGCCTTCTCTGACTCCCACACCTGCTACTGAGCATCCTGCGCTCGTTGCGCGCTCTTCTGACTCTACTCGTGGTCGTGGCCGTGGACGCGGTCGCGGTGGCCGACCTCCTTCTTCTGGTGGCCGAGGCCCTACTACTCCAGGTCGAGGTCTGTCTCAAGGCCCACGTCACTGCAACTGGTGTGGCCACGACAATCACACTGAGGACTGCTGCTGGATAAAGCACGGTAAACCTGCTTGGGCGAACCAAACAACTGATGATGCTGTCGTGGCTGACTCTTCTACCGACACATCACCTGCGCCACCCAACACTGATTGGCTCCGCTCAGAGTTCGAGAAGATGTTTCAAGAACGCCTTGCACAACTACCTTCTGCATCCAGCCCGTCTGCCATGCTCACCTCTTCGTCTTCTGGTAACAAACAGTGGTGCATCGACTCCGGTGCTTCCACTCATATGACTGGTGCACTTCATTTCTTTTCAAAACTTAGTACAACATCTCCGATATCTTCTGTTACTGTTGCAAATGGCTCTAAAACTGCTGTTCACGGCACTGGCACAGTTCCTTTGTCACAAAAGATGCATCTCAATTCAGTTTTATACATTCTGAAATTTCCTGTTAATTTGCTTTCAGTCAGCAAAATGATTAAACAACTACATTGCTCTGTCAAATTTGATCCCTCTGGTTGTATTGTGAAGGATATCCGCACGAAGACGAAGATTGGTTCGGGCCGTGAAGGACCGGATGGGCTGTACTACCTGGATGGACCACCGACTTCAAAGGCGATGCTCTCTACCTCTGTGTCAGGTCTACAGTTGCATGATAGGCTTGGACATCCATCTGCTGCGAAACTGAAACTTCTTTTTCCACATATATCTGAAAATAAATTTTCCTGTGAAACCTGTGTTATGGGCAAACATTCTCGTTCTGTTTTTCCTGCTAAAAAAGTTATTTCTTCTAAAGCACCGTTTGAATTAGTACATGCGGATATTTGGGGACCATGTTCTGTGCCTAGTATCTCTGGTGTGAAATATTTTTTGACTTTCATTGATGATCATTCTCGTACAACTTGGATGTTTCTTCTTAAAGGCCGAGATACTGTGCTTGATTGCATTCGTACTTTCTTTGCTGAAATTAAAACGCAATTTGGTCAATCTATTAAATTTCTTCGCACTGACAATGCTCTTGAATTTATGCAACAAACTGTTACTTCTTTTTGTGTGTCCCAAGGGACTCTCCACCAGACCACTTGCCCTTATACACCACAACAAAATGGTGTAGCAGAACGGAAGAACCGCCACCTTCTTGAGGTTGCTCGCACCCTCCTCTTTCATTATAAAGTACCTCACTGTTTTTGGCCTGATGCTGTGTCCACGGCTTGCTATCTTATCAATCGCATGCCGTTCTCTGTTTTGAAAAATAAGGTTCTGTACGCCCTCTTATTTCCTGATAAACCTGTGTTCTCTGTGCCACCTCGTATCTTTGGGTGTACTTGTTTTGTGAAAAATCTTCGCCCCGGTCTCACCAAGTTAGATGCTCGGTCGGTGAAGTGTGTGTTTTTAGGGTACTCTCGTACTCAGAAAGGCTACCGCTGTTTTGATCCTATTACAAAACATTGGTATGTTAGTGCGGATGTGATATTCTTTGAACATATGCCCTATTACTCTGCTCCGGGGAAACAAGTAACTCCTGATATTTTGGTTCCCACTCCTCTACCATTGGTAGACGATCCACCTCCTGCTGCTATACCTGTTGAATGCCCTCTACAAGTCTACAAGCACCGATCGAAGCCTGCCACTGCCCCGGCCGAACCAATCCCTTCGTCTGCGGATGATCCACCATCGCCTGAGGTACCTTCTAACCTGGATATTCCTATCAGTTTACGGAAGGGTGTTCATTCTTGCACTCAACATCCTATTAGTCGCTTCTGCTCATCTGCCAATCTCAGTGATGACTTTGCCTGTTTCACGTCTGCTATATCTGCTGTGACTATTCCTAAAAATGCTATGGAGGCGCTCTGTCATCCTGCCTGGAAACATGCTATGGAACAGGAAATGCAAGCTCTGACTGACCAACATACCTGGGATCTGGTTGATCAACCGTCTTCTTGCCATCCTGTGGGATGTCGCTGGATCTTCACTATTAAATATCAGCCCGATGGTACCATTGAGCGTCTGAAAGCTCGGCTCGTGGCAAAAGGATATACACAGACTTACGGTGTCGATTATTTTGAAACCTTTTCTCCAGTAGCTCGTCTCAATTTTGTTCATATTCTGATTTCTGTTGCTATCAATAAAGACTGGCCTCTTTTCCAGCTGGATGTGAAAAATGCCTTTTTATATGGCGATCTACAGGAGGATGTCTACATGGAGCAACCCCCCAAATTTGTTGCTCAGGGGGAGTCTGCTTCAAAAATCTGTAAACTTCGCAAGGCAATTTATGGCTTAAAGCAAAGCCCACGAGCTTGGTTTGACAAACTAAGTAAAATCTTACTCTCTTTTGGCTTTCGCCGATCACAGGCTGATCACTCGGTTTTCATCCGAAAAACCACATCAGGGCTTGTTATTCTCATTGTGTATGTCGATGACATCATCTTATCTGGCAGTGATAGTGCAGGGATTCAAGCAACAAAAAACTATCTAGCACAACATTTTATCACGAAGGATCTTGGTAAATTACGATATTTTCTGGGTATTGAGGTTGCTAGATCTTCTGCAGGATTGTGCTTATCACAGCGGAAATATGTTCTGGATTTGCTGAATGAAACAGGCATGTTAGGCTGCAAGCCAGCTAACACACCTCTGGATCCCAATATGGATTGGGACAGTGACTCTTCTCCCCCATATGCTGATCGACACCAGTTCAGGAGATTAGTAGGCAAGCTTATCTACCTGACTGTCACTCGAGCTGATTTAGCTGCTGTTGTTGGGTTTGTTAGTCGGTATCTTGACAAACCCCGACAATGTCACTGGGATGCTATCTGCCATATTCTTCGATATCTCAAAAGTGCTCCTGGGAAAGGACTATTATACAAGAAGCATGGTCATTGTAACCTATCTGGTTTTTCGGACTCTGATTATGCAGGCAGTAGATATGATAGAAAATCCACCTCTGGATATTGTACATTTGTAGGGGGCAATCTGGTTACATGGCGCAGTAAGAAGCAAACAGTTGTTGCATGATCCAGTGCTGAAGCAGAATACAGAGCGATGGCTCATACTACATGTGAGCTTCTGTGGGTCCGCAGTCTTCTGAAGGAATTTGACATCTCTCCGACTAGCCCCATTCCTATGTTCTGTGACAATAAGGCATCGATTTTTATTGTGAGCAACCCTACTTTCCATGAAAGAACGAAGCATATAGAAGTTGACTGCCACTTTGTACGGGAAAAAGTTATGTCCGGATAGATTCACACTCCATATATCAGCACGGAGAAACAACTTGCAGATATCTTCACAAAGGTGCTACCCAAAAATCGCTTCCAGACGTTGACTGACAAGCTGGGCCTCTTTGATATCTACGCTCCAGCTTGAGGGGGGGTATAGAGATATGTGTTGTCTTGAGCGTCATGTGCTTAGCATGTGCTCTACTTATGTTTTTCTTATGTTGTTTAGTCCCATATGGGCTGCTTCTTAACTAGTCTCTGTTTCTGTTTGTTATATAAGAGACTACAATGTACACTGTTTGATTCATCCAATAAACAAAAGTTCTCCACTTTACACATGTTAAGGAGTACATAAATATTTGTTTGTAATTTTATCAATTAGGTTAATGGTGGTCAAACTCGACTCTTAAATACATGATAAAATATTTTACAAATTAGACAATGACCGAAAATTATATAAGATAGATATCATCACGATCCAATCTTTCTCAATTTCTCCTTTTATTTGTTATAAACCAACATATCAATATGTTTTAGAAACCAACAACAACTGATAATGGTCAAATATTTGGTCAAGAGTAAAGAAGTTACACACATTCATTTCTTTCTAATTAAATACCAATAGTTTTTGGAAACTAGTCTCCCATACGTTTTGTGACATATACACCACTGATTATGGGGAAATATGAAGTTGCACGCATTCACATTTCTTCCTAATTAGACACCAATACGTTTAAAAAACTAGTCTCCCATTTTTTTGTACATATACAACAATTAAAAATGAGAAAATAAGCTGTCAGGATTAAAGAAGTTACATGCATTCATCTCTTGTCAATTAACTACCAATATATTTAGGAAACTAGTCCCCCATACATTTTTTTACATATACAAAATGATAATGAAGAAATAAGTGGTCAATACCAAAGAAGTTACACACATTCCGTTGTTCCCAAATAAATATCAATATATCTAGAATTAGTCTCCTGTATGCTTTTTGACATATACAACAACTGATAATGTTGATAAGTTGTCATGACTAAAGAAGTTACACGTATTCATTTCTTCCCAATTAAACTGTCCCCCCTAATTATAGGGTTCAATTCCTTGATTATCGTATTGGGTAAAATTTCTTTCTCTATCTTTATCTCTTTGTCTACTCCTTGTTTACCATATTGTGTAATATGTCCCTCTCTCAGCATCAATCCTCATTTGTTTCTTATTCACAATTTCTACATAGTGGGGTGGGAGGTTCCCTGTTATATCTAAACGACAAAATATGGTTGAGGCCTACGAATTTTAAGACTGCCAAAAGTTTTGTTGTGGAACCATTGCAATTCCCCTAGTCCTAAGAACATGGAGCATTTAAAATGGACTGATGTAAAAGAACTAAAAAATCACTTCCTCGGCAAATTTAAGAATTAAATTTTCCCATCTACTCCCGATATTGCAGTGTAGTGTGTGTAGTTCGAGCCCCCTAAATCTCTTATCAAGTCGAACCAAGGTGAATCTGTCAGGCTCATAAGATCTCCCACACTATGGGATCAATAAAATCTGTAGAAGCAAAGGAACGTCAAAAACATTTATTATACACACACGAGCCATACAATGAGATGTATTAGACTTTTCGAGCATCTGGAATAATGAAGAGCTGTTATAATCTTCAGAAAGGGATGATACCACCTAAGAATGTGACATAGAGTAGTATTGGCATTAATGTTTAGTTGCTCCTTTTCTAACTGCTAATTGGAAAATCGCCTATGAAATTCTCCTCCTAATTAATCTTGTCCTAAATTTTTTAAAAGGAGAGACGTGGAGAAGCTTAAGCATAAAAGCTACATGTCAAATTCATGAACAACTTACTATAACTAGGCCTTATAAAATGTACACCTGAAGGAAGGAGACGCCGTCGATGAACCAGATATGAAGATGCTTGTAAACAGAGGTTAAAATGTTTTAGCTTGAGCCACTACAATGGTTATCTTCTTGCATATATTTTGAACGATAAGGCTTAAGTTATATATGTACCAAATTGGATGATATCACATGCATCTCCGTTAAAAATAAAAATTCCTTGAAGTGGATATAAACCAAAGGTGGCCAATATCTCATGAGGAAGGTAGCAATAGAAACACAAAGTTGTACATTAAAATTAACTCAATTCTTTGTGATCGTGTAGGAAAATTATAACGGTTGGCTGTACAACTTTATACCCTGCAGCTGAATTCAGTACGCCAACAATGACTTGAAATATATGTACAATCACACAAGGCAAGTAAAGCTACTGGAATAAAAATTAAATAGGTTATATATTATCAGGTAAATATTATGTACCTAATTTGGAATTTGAGCAAAGGCGGTAAGTCTCCACCTAGAGGTCCCCATATTTTTGCAGAATCTGAACCTCACTTTCTGGCAAACAAATAGAACTTCAGTTATAAATCAAAAATCTCCTGGAGATGGCTCACTGGAGATAGTTCGACTGGCGTCGGGGAGGCGAAGATGTGAAGAAGCCGCTGCTGTCACAGACACTCACGGACCCAGCCGATGGACGACGCTCTACTGTCCAGCTGTTGTGGCGCTCGTGGACCAGGCCGATCGGAAGAAGTTCTTCTCACGCATGATTGGGGGTGAAGTGTCGCGTCACAGAGGGACTGATCAGGGTCTAAGCAGCGACGAGCTCCGATACCGTCTGTCTGTGACAAAAATATGTTATGATGGAAGATGGAGGTACACGAGGGTAGAATAGCCAGAAGAGAAATTGAGGAGACAGAGAACCAGATTTGTTGGATAATCGCCAAGAGCAAAAAACTGGAGAGAAAAGATTCGAGTCATAAAAGACTCTTCGGTCGTTTACAAATTAATTAGTATCAGCAGAAACAACTGGGGCCATGGACTTCCGAGGTCCGTGTGGATAGTGTTGCTGCTGTGCGCTCGCTGGCCTCATGGACGGGTGTTCTCGCCGATCTGCCCTCACGGACGGCCTCCTCGTGCGCACGGACGGGTCTTCTCGCGGTCTCCTCACGCGTGACCGGCCGGGGAGCCTGATCAGGGTCGGGGAGCGCAGCGGGAGGCGATTAGGTCTCACAGACGGTAGCGGGAGCCTAAATCGGGGGGGCGGGGGGGGGGAGGAAGGGGAGGGGGTAGTTAACGGTCCGGAGCTCTGCTGCTGATGTGCGCTCGCTGGCCTCACGGACGGATGTTCTCGCCGATCTGCCCTCACGGACGGCCTCCTCGCGCGCACGGATGGGTCTTCTCGCGGTCTCCTCAAATGTGACCGGCCGGGGAGCCTGATCGGGGTCGGGGAGCGCAGCGGGAGGCGATCAGGTCTCACGGACGGTAGCGGGAGCCTAAATCGGGGAGAGTGATCGCGTTCGATCGAGTGGGGGTAACTGACAGCAGTATGTGGATAGTTTGCTTATTCCTGGACTCTGCTTTTCAGGAAGGACTATTGCTTACAATTATTTTGAATAAAATGTGTAACTACATCTTATTTACAGAGGTGACTATAATTATTTTAGCTATAAATAAATAATTTATAAGTAAAAATGGATCTCGCTACATATAAATTAATTGTAACCGAAGCAATCGTAGCTAAATCATTATTTTTTTGTAGTGGAGGGTGCCGGTGCTCGCGGCGCTGCTTCGTGCATGAGCGATGGCGGCGGAGCAAGGTTGGTGAAGAAGACAACGCCGACGAGTGTCGGTGCTCGCGGCACTACTTCGTGCTCGCGGCACTGCTTCGTGCTCGCGGCACTGCTTCGTGCATGAGCGATGGCGGCATAGCAAGGTTGGTGAAGAAGACGACGCCGGCAAGTGCCAGTGCTCGCGGTACTGCTTCGTGCATGAGCGATGGTGGCAGAGCAAGGTTGGTGAAGAAGACGACGCCGACGGGTGCCGGTGCTCGCGGACAACAGTGGTGTCGATGGGTAGGTTGCAAGTGCTGCTTGCGATTGGAGGCAGACAGGCAGCGCCGTCGTTGCTGGTGACGGTGAGGAAGACAACGCCGGTGCTTGTGGCAAGCCAGCCGTCATGGGCACCATCGTTGCTGCTGACGGTGACGCCGGCGCTTGTGGTAAGAAGGTCGTCGTGGGCAGCGGTGGTGTCAGTGAGCAGGTCACAGCACCGGCGGAGGTACTAGTTGCTGCTGCGATGGTGGAGACGAAGGTGGCTGTTGGAGCAGCTCATAGCACTGGTGAAGGGGCTGGTTACTGCTATAATGGCGGAGACGACAGTGAGGTAGACGAGCGGGCACCGTCGATGCTGCTGACGGTGAGGTAGATGACGTCGACACTTGTGGCAAGAAGACGTCGTGGGCACCGTCGTTGTTGTTGACGGTGACGCCGACGCTTGTGGCAAGAAGGCCGTCGTGGGCAGCGGTGGTGTCAGCGGGCAGGTCACAGCACCGGCGGAGGTGCTAGTTGCTGCTGCGATGGTAGAGATGACGATGAGGTAGATGAGCGGACACCGTCATTCCTGCTTGGTTTTGAGATCAAGAGAGCAAACGGAATGGAGGTCAAGACCGCATGATGTCGAGACCGCATGGAGGTGAAGACCGCATGAGGTCGAGACCGCATGGAGGTTAAGACCGCATGCAGGTCAAGACCGCATGGAGGTCAAAACCGCATGGGGTCATGACCGCATGAAGGTCAAGACCGCATGGGGAAACCAAATGGATCAAGACCGAATGGTGGTCAAGACCGAGTGGTTGGATGAAAAGGAACTGTTGGATCTTGATCGGATGGTTGAGAGTGGTCTACAAGGAAAAAGGGAAGTGAGTAAGCGGGGATAAGATCAAATACAATGAAAACTAGAGTAATTAGAACTAGTAAAGCATTATTTACATGAAACTGAAGAGATACTTAAAATAAACCCAAAGCGAGGGTAGATCAGTCGATATGCGGCACAAAATCCTTAGAATTGGCGACTGAGAGGGTGAATCTGGAGGATTCATCATTAGTTTTGGGTTAGACGAATCTTTTTTCCGGGTCTTCACAGTTGTCGGGTCGGGCTGGGTCCATTTAATTTACGTTGGCTCGGATACGGTCTTATTTAGTTTAGATCTACTCAAGTCGGGTCGAATTTTGGTTTTGCACTTCTTTTTGTTAATATTTTCAGTAGAACATTTTGATGATTTTTTAGTCCAGTTGGTTCGTGTCAAGTCCAGAAGGGTCTCGTTCCACACGGGTCTGATTGGGTTTGGATCCATTTCAGGTCCGGTCTGTCTGGATTCAAGCCTGTTTCGGGTCGAGTCTGTTCGGTTCAGGTCCTACAAAACCGAGCCT
Source organism: Alisma plantago-aquatica (assembly GCA_963693085.1). Taxonomy (NCBI): domain Eukaryota; kingdom Viridiplantae; phylum Streptophyta; class Magnoliopsida; order Alismatales; family Alismataceae; genus Alisma; species Alisma plantago-aquatica. The sequence continues at coordinate 24,432,278 of OY856412.1, read as the reverse complement.
ATTGTCAGGCATAACTGGTATGAGCAAACAGAAAATTGTTTAATATCTATTTTTTTATTATAACTAAACAATTGAATAATTATTATTATTTTAAAAGAAAAATATTATTATATATAATTGTATATAATTATATATGCTAATGTAACATACAACTAGTTAGAAAAAAACTGAAAAGAACAACAACTGTTAACTCCTATTCTAACGGAGTTGGCTGGAGGGGGGTTCTAGGAATTAAAGATGAAAGGGAGGGGGATTGTAGGGATTTGGGATAAGAGAGGTAGTTTTATGGAATTATGACAAAGATGAGGGGGGTTTTGGAAAAAAACTCTATATGATACCCCTTGCATACTTGCATATAGACATGATACTAATAACCTGGGTTTTTATTCCCAAATTTAAGGTACACCAGCTTTATCATCTTTCATATGAACAGAGTAAGTAGGCTAGACTACTCTAAACCCGGGATCAAGTTGCACCGCAAAACATTGGCTTTTCCACTAATAAGGGCCAGTTTGATTGGAATGGATCTGCAAAAGGTCGTAATTCTAACGCGCATTTGAAAAGGACGGCTTCTGGCAAGTGCTGTGGTGTACAACGATATTTACAGCTCCATTGTCCATCCGGCTACGGACAAGGATTCAATCTGCAAACAAGTTCGCATCTAACAAAAACAGAAGCCCAATTCCATTAGTTTATTTCGCGTTGAACCAAAAGGAATTTGTTCAGTTTAAAGTATAACATTAATTTCCTGTTTTCATATTTCTAGTGAATGTTTGATTTATATATATCTAACCAAAAGTAGACCCTAAATTTATTCCAATAACAACATTTTTGCCGCTTCATTACGGCACGTAGAATAAGCAATTAAATGGTTGTCAAAAACACTTCTTATTGCATTAAGAATGTTAACCAACCTGACAAAGCCAGATGCATCATAAGACGACAATGGCCCGTGACATGAGTCATTAATCGACCTCACAAAATCATAAAACTAGATGCATCATAAGAAGACAAAGCCAGTGACATCAGCTGATACCTGGCTACACATGACCCATCTACCAGCACTATATTCATTTCAACCACTAACAAGTTGTGTGAGGCATGCACATGTCATGAGCAACGAGCACGTAGCCAACAACACATCCTAATCTGCAGGTATATGTTCTGCTACATCACAAACTTATATATCTATATACTTATGAATGAGAGCAGCATCGGGTGTCCGTCATCTAGCTATTCCAGGTGTGTCTCAGTTTATTTTTACGGCTTTTCTTCTAAGTATCTATATACTAGTCATGCACAAAAATCATATTGTCAGCAAAACAATACGATTTTGTCTAGAGTATGCTAGTGAGATATATCTACATACTCGTACAAGACGTTTGTGTAATTGTAGTTTGTTTATGTATTGCAGTAGTATCTCTATGAGTTCTCGTTTATGTAATTACTTGTTTATTTTTTTACCACTGATAATCTGTTGTTAATATTTATTAACGTCGTTCATGCAACAGCGAAGCGACATGTGTAATATAATTAACAGTGTCAGGCAGATCCAAAATAAGAAACGAAGATCAAACAATGCAGGAGAACCGAAATAAATGAGTTAGATTCGCAAACCAGATCGTTCGTTGAGAAACGAACGTAATACTTAAAGAAATCAGTGCCTGTCAATCCTCGCGGATAGACATTGTTCTCCCAGTCTCGATCTGACACGAACCTGGATCGTTGCACTTCTACCAGTGCAGCATAGCGTCCGCAGGAACCACCGCCTGACAGCCGCGTCTCGGTGACAAGAAGGAAGAGTCGCGCTTCGCACAGGAGGACAACTCCGGGGACGAAAAGCTCTCGCTCTCTGGATTAGGGCTCTCAAAACACACGGCGACAGAAAACTATTTTCGGTGTGTTTAACCCTAATGATCGGAGGCATATATATAGCCACACACGTCCCTAATCCTATTTTCAGTAAGACGCAAACACTCGGTCGCTCTTGTACACATTATGTAATAAAAACCGCAAAGAGAATCACTTTCCAGTTAGGATTAAGAAATCCGAATAGGAAAGAAATAATTAATTACATGAGTAATTAATTATTTAGTTGTATCCTAGTGAAAAAAGAAGACGGAAGATATTATCCACAATCCACAATCCACAAGCCCAAGCCCGAGCCCGAGCCCGAGCCCGAGCCCGGCCCGGCCCGGCCAGGCCAGGCCAGGCGAGGCGCGCGCGCGTGCGTGTGTGCATTGTGATGTGGCAATCCCACCCACCAAGGAGGTAAGCATACCTCCCTCCTAGGACTCCTTTGTACACTAGTGCCTCATGTGATCCTCCATATGAGGACCACAAAAGTTCTAGGAGTGAGCAATATGGGATAAAACTTCTTTGCCATTTGCACTAGGGACAACACTACATTCTCACATGTACTTGCTGCACTACATTGGGCTTAACCCATGCTAAATACGTGATTACTACAATAACATCGCTACAGTAACGAGCTGCTACAGTAACCAATAGCTACGGTAATCATTTATCTAACATTCCCCCACAAAGTCCAATGTGTAGTGTGCTCTACCATTCAGTCCTCCATACTGTGCTTTCAGCAGATACCTTTCAGTTTGAATCTACTTGAGTTATCCAACTGTGACTCCCGTAGGAACTAGGTGAACAAAAGTCTTGAACCTGAACCTTGGGTACAAGAGTATAGGTTGGTAACAACACAATAAAGACATGGTAGTAAAGAAAACAATGCATTAAGGCCATGCATATAAAATTTTATATCATGATTGATAACAGAGAACAACCCAATTATCTTGTTGCGGCCTACACAACATCAATCACTTAGCTGGAGTCTCCAAGGATGTATTACTAACCTCCTGTCCTAAGACTTGAAACCATTAAGAGACTACTCTCTTACTAACTTGCAGTCATGACACTAACATGTTTCCCAGGGAATAGACACACAGATGCAAAAAGCATAAAACAAGAATACATAATTTCATCTGATTTACCCGACAACTTGTTATTACCACATTGAACCCAATTTGTGGGATCTCCACTCTTTTAGGTTGGGTTGCTACTGCCTACAAATCTATACGGGTTTCAGTCCCATCCCCAACCTGGATTTTTCCACTAAAGCCAAGGTAAGATCTTTAGTGAAAGGATCAGTTGTATTATCTTTGGTACCGACGTAGTCCACAACCACGGCCCCATTAGACACTAACTCCCATACAGATTTCAATCTGACTTGGATGTGTCTACGCTGTTTTTTATTATACTTGGAACTCTTTATCTTAGCAATAGTTGTAGTGCTGTCACAGTGAACTGAAATTGCAGGAAGCGACTTCATTACCATAGGTAAACTAGACATAAGTCCATGTAGCCATTCAACTTCCAATCCAGTTTCATCTAAAGCACACAACTCTGCCTCAAAAGTGAACCGAGACAATATGGTTTGTTTCTTAGACCTCTAGGAAACATCTCCACCTCCCAACAGGAATACATATCCTGAGACACCATTACTCCCAGAATTCATGGTAATCCAACTTGCATCACTATATCCCTCGACTACGGAAGGATGTTTACCATAATGTAGCCCAAGGGAACGTGTTCCCTTGATATACCTCAGACCTCTATCAAGAGCTTCCCAATGGGTCTTTTCGGGACAACTGGTGTATCTACTTAATTTGTTCACAGAAAACGCAATGTCTGGACGTGTACAGTTCATAAGATACATCACACTTCCGATAATCTGAGAGTATCGTAATTGAGACACTGGAACCCCAGTCTCATTCTTGAACAAGGGCTTGGATGAATCATATGGAGTCTTAACAGGTTTACGTGATGTGTACTCAAACCACTCCAGTTTCTTCTCAACATAGTGAGACTGAGAGAGAGTTATAACATCAGTAGACCTTATGATTTTAAGCCCTAAAATCACATCAGCGACTCACATATCCTTCATCTCAAACTTGCTATACAAGAATGACTTTGTCTCATTTACTACTTTCATATCGGAACCAAAAAGCAGGATATCATCGACGTATAAGCATAATAAAATGAATCCATTATTGACAATCTTGCAGTAGAGACACTTATCAAATTCATTAGAAATAAAGGCAAACGATGATATCACAGAATAAAACTTCTCATGCCATTGCTTAGGGGCTTGTTTCAAGCTATATAATGACTTAACAAGTTTACACACTTTGGACTCATTCCCACGACCCACAAATCCCTCAGGTTGTTCCATATATATCTCTTCTTGAAGATCACCATGTAAGAACGCGGTCTTCACATCCATCTGATGGATATAGAGATTATAAATGGAAGTCGATACTCATATTGTGGTCATACGGGAAACAGGTGAATATGTATCAAAATAATCTATTCCTTCCCTTTGTGTGTAACCCTTAGCAACTAACCTAGCCTTATACTTATTGGTTGTCCCGTCTGCATTAAGTTTCTTCTTAAAAATCCATTTGCAACCAACTTCAGAACAACCAGGATGCAAATCCACCAATTCCCAAGTTCCATTCGAGAGAATAGATTGTATTTCATCATTAACGGCTTCTTTCCAAAACTTAGCTTTTGGAGATTTCATAGCTTGTTTGAAAGTAACAGGATCATCCTCAACATTGTAAGTGAGAAACTCACTTCCAAAGTCTTTGGATGTCCTAGGCCGTTTACTTCTCCTTGGTTCAACTATTTCTCTAGAATCATCCAATTCAGAAATAGCTTGTTCTGAGTCGCCCCCACATTTGTCATCCTTTCCACGTGCTCGGGAATGGAACCTGTGGTAAATGAATCTTCTTGAGATACTTCATTGGGCACACCAGTTTTCTTAGGAAACACATCCTCAAAGAATGTTGCATCATGTAATTCCACAATTATATCGACCTTAATGCCAGAGATATCTGATTTTACAATCAGGAATCTGTAAGAATAGCTCGTCTCTACATAACCCAAAAATATGGCATCAACCGTTTTTGGTCCCAATTTCTTCCTTTTGTGTTCAGGGACAAGTACCTTTGCATGGCACCCCCACACTCAAAGATATTTAAGACGCGGTTTCCTTCCTCTCCATAACTCGAACAGACTACTCTCTGAATGTTTATGGGGAACTCTATTCAGAATATGGCAAGCCATATTCAAATATTCCCCCCACATAAAGTTGGGTAATCCAGATGTTTGGATTAAGGTATTTACCATATCTATTAAGGTTCGGTTTTTACGTTCAACTATCCCATTTGATTGTGGTGAATAAGGAGCAGTGACCACATGAACTATACTATGTAATTGGCAAAATTCCAAAAAAAAGTTCGAGGTATACTCTCCTCCCCTATCAGACCTTAATCGCTTAAGTACTTTACCGGTTTGAGTTTCAGCTTCTTTCTTATAAATTTGAAATTTATCCAATGCCTCATCTTTACTTCTAAGTAAAAAGACATAACAATATCTACTCGCATCGTCAATAAAAGTTATAAAATAACGCTTTTGATCCCTCATAGCAACACGATTAAATTCACAGATATTTGTATGAACTAAATCCAAAATTTCTGAATTCCTATTCACAGAATAAAAAGGCTTCAATTTCAGATTTAGGGATCAAATTTAGATTCATCATACGCTTCATTGAGGAAACATTAACATGTCCCAAACGTGAATGCCATACATTAGATGAAACAAGATTCATGCAAATAGAACTATAATCATTCAAATTTAAAACAGAATTTGAAACAGGTTCAACATAAATCTTGAACAACTTCTCCACATCACATAAGTACCCCTTGCCAAAAAACAAAGAATCAAGAAGGCGTGTAATAATAGCCTTATTACATTTACAGTCTACTCTATAACCTTCCCTAACTAATATGATGCCACTAAGAATATTGCGTCGAATGGTTGGAACATGTCTGACCCCGTTAAGAGTCAAAACCTTCCCCGATGCGAACTTCAAGTTCACCCATCCTTCGTCTTTGACTTCTGCAGAGCCGGAATCGCCCAAAGTCACAGAACAACCTCGAGAGGCCTGATAAGACACAAATAGGGATTTATCAGCACACACATATACATTAGCCCCAGTGTCAATTATCCAATAAAGTGGTTTAAAAATAGAAAGGATTTCAGGTTTAATAGACACGTACCCATCATTGAGGTTCAAGGATGTAGTCATCATGTTGACCACAGCCTCCTCAGTTGCAGATGCGGTAGCTTTCTTTGCCTTCTTAGTAGGACAATCCTTGTTCCAGTGGCCAACCTGTCCACAAGTCCAACAAGGTTTGTTCTTTGGTTTCTTTTGGATCTTTGCCTTAGGTTTATGTGCATTCTTAGATTTCTTATCTTTGGTGTTTTTCATAGAAGTTAAATTAACAGTTGGATTTGCATCAGTAAGCACCTTGACCCCTTTCTCCTTTAAGTGTTCTTCTTGTATATTAATATCCATCTTTAATTCATCCATGGTGTGTGTCCCTTTGCGATGCTTCAGAGACATACCAAATGATTCCCAAGACTTAGGGAATTTTTCTATGATAGACATAACAACGAACTTCTCAGGCAACACCATCTTGGCATCTGAGAGTTCATGAACTAGGAGTTGTAGATCATTTGTTTGATCAGAAACTAACTTACCCTCAACCATCTGAAACTTAAGAAATTTAGACGCACAGTATTTTTCAACACCTTGATTTTCAGTGCTAAAATTCTTAATCAACAATTCCCACAAAACCTTAGACGTAGTGACTGACGGATTTGAGTAAGAATCATACAGTTTGTTATTTAAACCAAACAGAATCAAACCATGGCACGTTTTATCACCCTTCTTCCAATTAGCAATAATATTTGCATTATCAGGAATTGTTTCATCAGATATAGGTTCAGTTTCAACTAAATACTGATCATAACCTACAATATTCAGCCAAATTTCCATCCGACTCTGCCAATGAGCAAAGTTGGTACCAGTAAATTTTTCAGACATATTGTTGGTATCAATTTTACATCTCGAACTACCCTGACCGGTCATTGTTAATTAACGACAGAAATATGATTTCTGTAAGACTATTGTTAATATTTATTAACGTCGTTCATGCAACAACGACATGTGCTATATAATTAACAGTTTCAGGCAGATCCAAAATAAGAAAAGAAGATCAAACAATGCAGGAGAACCAAAATAAAGGAGTTAGATTTGCAAACCAGATCGTTCATTGAGAAATGAATGTAATACTTAAAGAAATCAGTGCCCGACAATCCTCACAGATAGGCACCGTTCTCCCAGTCTTGATCCGACATGAACCTGGATCGTTGTACTTCTACCAGTGCAGCACAACGTCTGCAGGAACCACAGCCTGACAACCGCATCTCGGTGACGGGAAGGAAGAGTCACACTTCGCACAAGAGGACGACTCTGTGAAGTAACTCCGGGGATGAAAAGCCTTGGCTGTCTGGATTAGGGCTCTCAAAACACACGGCGGAAAAAAACTATTTTCAGTGTGTTTAACCCTAATGACCGGAGGCATATATATAGCCACGCGCATCCCTAATCCTATTCCCAGTAAGAAGCAAAAACTCGGTCTCTCTTGTACACATTACGGAATAAAAACCGCAAAGAGAATCACTTTCCAGTTAGGATTAAGAAATCCGAATAGGAAAGAAACAATTAATTACACGAGTAATTAATTATTTAGTTGTATCCTAGTGCAAAAAGAAGACAGAAGACATTTTCCACAAGCCACAAACCCAAGCCCGAGACCGAGCCCGAGCCTGGCCCGACCAGGCCAGGCGAGGCGAGGCGTGGCATGGCTCGTGCACGTGCGTGTGTGCGTTGTGATGTGGCAATCCCACCCACCAACGAGGTAAGCATACCTCCGTCCTAGGACTCCTTTGGACACTAGTGCCCCATGTGATACTACATATGAGGACCACAAAAGTTCTAGGAGTGAGTAATATAAGATAAAACTTGTTTGCCATTTGCACTAGGGACAACACTACATTCTCACATGTACTTACTGTACTACATTGGGCTTAACCCATGCTAAATATGTGATTACTACAATAACGTCGCTACAGTAACGAGCTGCTACAGTAATCATTTATCTAACATAATCTTAGTAATTACACATGGTAGGTCGAAGAGAATCAGACGGTAATTAATTAAATTCTTATCTTTTAACATGTTAAATGTAAATTATTTTTAATACTAATTATATATTATTTGTCAATAGCACATGCCTACATGTTGGAAGAAGCTACTTATGACATAATAATTTCTACAGATATAATTTTAGTTGTAACACATACATACTGTTGATGATCGTTTGGTACTTAATTAAATTATTTTGTTTTAGTATATTGTGTGTAACTTATTTGAGTATTGGTTATATATTAGTTGTCAATATGTACACGTCCAAGAAGGAGAATACACATGGCTTTGGGTTGGCATACTACATATTGAAGGGAATGAGATGGTATTAATTTAGTTATTCTCCATTAGTGAATTGTATGTAATTTATTATAATTGTGAATCATATAATTATATAGAGAAAAGGTGATTTTGGTTTTCATATGTTAAAGCTTGGTAGGAGTAAGTTGATAGTTAAATAAATTATTCTCTTTTAATTATATTAGTCATCAATCCACGTATGTCTAAGAAGGAGAGCATATATAATTTTGATGGGCACATTGCAAACTTGAAGGAGTCAGATGACAATATTCATTTTATTTTTTAGCAAATTTTATGTAAATTTTTTATATGTATAAATTATATATTAGTTGTCAACAAACACATACTTAAGGTAACATACATAATTTTGAAAATAAGCATCTATGGCTGGAGACAGTCCAATAAAAATTAATCAAGTTGTTCTCTTTTTGCAAATTGTATATAAACCTTTTATATTATATCTAACATTTTAATAAGAGTTTATGGTATGTGTATGTTTTAATGTGTGCGCCAAAGTAGTATTGTCCGTAACCCGTTTCGAACTATTTAGAAAAATCAAATATGTCCAATTACATCACACACATATGTCTTAATACTATTTATTACATTAATTTCAATATAAAACATGTGCTTAGCACGTGTCTTCTGTTGGTATATATCTATACTACTATAAAAAGAGCGAGTTTGATGTTGCGCTCTCCTTGATTCACTCTCTTCTCTCCTTTTTTCAAGGAATTTTACTCCTACAAATATTTATTCTCACATTTTGTTATTAATTTTTATTATCTTTAATTTTGTATTTCTCTCTCCATCTCACGGAAACAGTTCTTTGATTTTCTCCTTTCAAACAACCAATACAAATATCTTTTACCGTAGGGACCCTTTCACGGACGAGTCATCTCTCCGCACATTTCCAACAAATTTTATATGTCACGTGCATGTGCACGTGTGCGTTCACTAGTAGAATGCAATGCTTGTCCTCGTGCATCAATTCATGTTTATTACTATTTTCAATTAGACGTTGTCAATCTAATTGTCACGTGACTCAATTTTGGATAAGAGGGCGTCCATTTAGCAGATACCATCCGGGTAAACATTCTTACAATTATAATTGAGCCATAAAATTAAATTCTTTAAAAAATATATATGCATTTCAAATAACACCATATCAAAGTAAAAATATGTTTTTCAAATTGAAGTATATAATCATTTGCTTGAAAGAAACAAATCCCTTCCTTTTATGTCACAATTGTGGTCGGGCTTTGTAATTCTTCATTTCTTTGGTAAAAAAAACTATTTCATTGCTCAAAATTATATACCCCCCTCCACATTCTTGGAGAACCCAATATTACCCTTCTGGTGTTATACATTATCATAAAATCAATCTAGTATGAAACACTACGTCTCCTTTTTCATTTCGTTCAACCAATTCTCAAGCATAATCTTTGTTTCTATTAGTTTTTTTTGTCTTATTAATTAATTCACGATGATTTTGTTAGTGTGAATATTGTTTTTCTGGTCTACAAACCGAGGTGGATACAATATTTTTGGTGTGTTCATGCTTCTTTATTGATAATGTGGCGAAAGTCTAGACTAGAGTTGTCAAAATTGCTAGAAACCTATAAATACAACCCACTCCAAAATGGAAAAATCATGGTATGCTATTTTGTTAATGTGGGTGGCTTCTGGATTGTGAGTTTAAGTTTTGATTTAAAATCAGTTTCAAACTTGAGGTAATAAATCTTGAAATCCTAGCATGCAAAAATGTGTAAATTAATGTATGATTTGAGATAAGAATAGTCTAATGAAAAAGCAAAGAGCCCCCCACCAATATGAACAGAGGAGGAAGAGCCCATGCCTGTTGTCCCAGGGTGTTGCAGATGCTGATGACGGAGTGAGGGACACCATGAGTAGTGACGCCGACGTAGCTGCTGGGGAGCAGCAGGTGTAAACTTTCACCCTTTTCATGATGATCAACCTTTGTGCTGGAACTCCAGAGGTATAGGTAGTGATGTGAGATGCCGAGCTCTGAAATAACTTATGGCCATTCAAAAACCCAAACTAGTGGCGATCCTTGAGCCAAGAATCAGTGCGGAGAGAGCTATGAAGACTATTACCCGCCTTGGTTTTTCCAATTCTTATAGTGTAGAGGCAAGGGGATACTCTGGGGGCATCTGGCTCTGTTGGAATGCAGAGTCTTACTCGGTGGACATAGTATTTTGCCACAAACAATTCTTCACTTGAAAAGTAAATGATGCTTGCTACATTACTATTATATACGTGAGGCCTCATATGTCTACTAGACAACTTCTCTGGAAGCACATTGTCTCAATGGGTCAACGTTTTAAATCGGCATGACTAGTGCTTGGAGACTTTAACGCTATCCTGAGCCTGATTGAGAGAAGTAGCAGTGAGTGTTTCAACAACCAAGAAGCCACCACCTTTCAAAACACACTCATGGAGACTGACCTTACCGATCTTGGGTTCTCTGGCATGAAGTTTACGTATCGGCATGGGCTACTTCAGAAAAGGCTGGACAAAGCCACAAGCAATAGCGCTTTTATCTCCAGCTTCCTGAATGCCATCATCAAGCACCTCCCAAGAATGGGATCTGACCATAGCCCCCTCCTAGTTTGCAACCTTGCTCGGGATAGAAACCAGTATAGATTGACAACACGGACATCTTGGCAAAGCACGACAGGCTTCTCGGACCTGTTAAAGAAGACACGGTGGGCATAGCTGAGCTTCAATGATGTGCTCAATGAGGCCCATGGCCCGATAGCTAAGTGGGACAAACATTTACACAAGGAGAAGAGGAAGATGAAGGACCGCCTTATTAGAAACATCAACTCTTACAGACCAAGCTAGTTGACCAATACAATCCTATCTCTGACACATTGTGTAGTGACCTGCAAAAAGAGCTCGATGATGTTCTTAAAGAAAAGGAGGAGGAACTTAAACACAGGTCACACATCAACTGGTTGGTTGAAGGAGATAATAATAGACAATTCTATCACAACTTCATAAATAGAAAAAGGAGGAGGAACACTATCATTGCCTTGAGGAATAACTCAAGAGTTTGGATCAGAGGGGGTACTGAGCTGATGGACTTAGTCATCTAGCACTTCCATGGCATCCTCACGACATCTGATAACAACAACATACTTAGGTGTACTATTGTACCTGGCATCTTCACGACCCTCATTGACAATGAGAAACTTATCATGCGAGGATGCCCTCCTCAGGATGAGATCCATTCTATCGTGATGTCCTTAGACCCATTAAAGGTTGCTAGCCCTGATGGCGTCAGCACCCACTTTGTTCAGAAGAATTGGGGAACTGTTGGGCCTAGTATAATCAAAATAGTTTAGGATGCGATCGCTTTGGGGCATGTACCTGATGATTTGTTGCACTCTACTATTGTACTCACCAAAAACAACGACCACAGAAAGGTGTGAAAATCTGAGACCAATATCCCCGAACAACGTGGCCCTAAAGATCATCTCTAAGTTGATCGTGGAACGCTTAAAGGTGCATATACCTATTTGGGTGTGTCAAGCCCAGAGCAGCTTTGTTCCCGGAAGACGCATAACTGACAACATATCTCTAGTCCAGGAGCTCATACACTCGATGAAACGTAAAAAGGAGGCTAAAACCATGGCTATTGAAATCAACCTGACCAAGGAATATGATTAGATGGCCTGGGAGTTCATATTGGACACTATCAACAGAACTGGCATGCCACAGAACATAGTTGAGTATATCATGGCGTCCATCGCACATGGCTCTACTAAAATCTCCTGGAATGGTAGAGTCTCCAACACCTTCAAGGCAAGCAGGGGCCTCTGCCAAGGGGACCCCCTCTCCCCATACTTATTCGTGCTTTTCCTTGAGAGACTCAGTTAGCTGATCAACCAGAATGTGGAGGAGGGTAGTTGGAACCTGGTGAGGCTGGGTGTGAGGGGACCCAACATCTCCCATGTTTGCATTGCAGACGATCTAATCCTCTTTGCTCATGTCGAGATGACACAGATGGTCACCATCTTGGAGTGTTTCAAGAATTTTGAATTCGCCTCTGGACAGTCAGTCTCTACATCCAAAATGAGGATTTTCTTCTCTAGGAGTATGATGCAGGATCTGAAGAAATGAATCAGTGACATAAGTAGGTACCAGTACACCTCAGAGCTGGGTAAGTATCTAGGAGTCCCTATTATTCACAAAAGAGTGGACAAGAAAACTTATTGCGAAATACTAGACAAGATGAACAATAAAACATCAACTTGGTCTGCCAGATGCTTATCGCTTGCCGATAGAGTGTGCTTAGCTAAATCAGTTCTCCAAGTGATCCCCACATACATCATGCAAACAACGGTGATCCCCTTGTAGTTATGTGACAAGATAGATGGTGCTATCAGAAGGTTCATCTGTGGTGGTAATCACAAGACCCACCCGCTTGCGTTGGTGGCCTGGGACAAGCTGACTTCCAGCAAGAAGGACGGTTGCCTGGGGCTAAGGAGCATGAGAGACGGGAACCAGGCTTTACTGTGTAAACACTTGTAGGAAATCTGTGGCAGCAAAAATTCTATATGGAATCACTACATGAAGTAGAAAAGAGGGAGAAGCATAGTGAGTACCAGAGGAAACCTGTCGAGACTCGGAAGGGAAGTGTTGAATGGTGAAAATTTCATCGACAAGAACTCTTACCTCATTCCGATGAACAGGGAGACCATCAATGCCTGGACGGATTGATGGTTAAGGGATGGCCCTACACTTAAAGAGCTAGCCATAAGACCTATCCCCGAGGAACTAAGGAATCTGAAGGTAGCTAGTATTGTTGGTTTGGATGGAGGATGGGACATGGAGTTCCTATAGAATTGGTTCGCCTGCCATATAGGTGGAGAAAGTTGTACAACTGAAACATCTAGCACCCAAGAATGGTGGGGACGTTAGAGTGCGGGCACTGACGCAAAGCAGTCAATACACCACCAAATCTGTCTACAGTAGGCTAAGAGAAGGGAAAGGAATTCGGGTTGAAGGTAACTGGTCAGAGCTCTAGAAGATGGATCCCTCCAGCCATGTCAAGATGTTCACTTGGCTCATGATGCATGATGCACTCCTAACCAATAGCAAGAGGGTGAGATGACACCTAGCTTCCTGTAACATGTACCCTAGATGCCAAGATGGAGAAGAATCGATACTCCATGCAGTGAGATATTGTAGGTATGCAAATGAGGTCTGGGATGCTCTCTATGCAGGTGAGACCCTACCTGGGTTTTTCTCCTCCATGGATAGTGTGAGAGCATGGATCTACTCTATTCTACAACAATGTAGGGAGTTCTACACCGACGTCCTGGTGACCTACTGGTGCATTTGGTATACATGGAGCAAGCATGTGTTTGATAATACCATGATGCCTCCTTTGCAACAAGTTAACCACATCTGAAAGGAAGTTGCTGCTCATAAGGAGGTGATCTTCACGTCCTCACCGGTGGTGAAGATCAAAGAACATTTCGTCTGGAAGAGACATGGGCAAGGAGAGTTCAAAATCAATACGAACACAACAGTCAAGCGCAAAGAGGCGTGTTGTGCCATTGTTGGTCGAGATGACCAGGGCAAGTGGGCAGGCAGGGTCGTGTTGAAATTGCATACCACTGACGTAGTCGAGGCTAAATTGGAGGGTGTGCTGAGGGTAGCGGAGGTAGCTACTGAGAACAGCTTATCAGTTGTTGTTATAGAGTCTGACTCCCTCATAGCAGTTAAGATGATCGCTGACCAAGAGGCAGACCACCCTAAATATGCCAAATCTCTCCGTAGGATTCAACACTTGATGCATCGTGGTTGGAGAATTGAGTACATTCTAAGAGAATGCAATGTTGTTGCTGACGAGTTAGCCAAAAACAACATCCAAAACACTTCGCCATACACTGTTTATGATCTTCCCCCTATGGGGTTCAATATCTTGCTTGTTAAAGACTGTAATGGTTGTAGTACTACCATGTTTCTGATTTCAAGTTTTATTAGTGATTGTAACCTTTCATTTAATTTCACTCGCACAGGGAGGGCGTGATGAATAAGATAGCCTCCCGACTTCTACAAAGAAAAATAATACACTAATATGAATATAAGGTTAACACTTTAAAATCATCATAATATATTATAAAATAAATTATATGATCATCGATTAATTATTTTAATTCTTAATAAATAATTATGTGTAGAATTGTAGATTGTTATACTATTTTAGTTGAAGTCTATACATTGCAAAGATCGGATCGGTTGTGTATCTATTTAACATTTTTTCAAAAAATTAGTAGTGAGTGGTGTGTAGTTTTATCACACAAGAAATTATCTCAAGACAAAAAATCTGAGGTTTATCCTATTTCTAGGTACAATAACATAAGCCACAAGAGAATGAGTCATATTGTAGTATAGTTGTAGGACAAAATTCAAGAGACAACCTATTTAAAAACATGTTACTAAATTCAAGGAATTGAGTTAAATATTTAAAAATGGTTGGTGGATTGATTGATTACAATTAATTCCAAGTAATTTAAAAAGATGTAAAAGGATGTTGGAATCAAGATTAAAATAATATAGGGCAGTATAGATTTCACCACCTAAGTATATTTAATTAACCTAATTATTAAAAATTGGTCATTAACGACTATTGCAACTTATATATTTATGATTATTCAGATTAGGACCATGTAAATCTACATACTTTCATAATACAAATGGAACAAGGATCGGTTTTCCTATGGGACCGAGCATTGTTATCCACAAATCATAAAGTAATCATCCTAGAGAACTTGTTCTATGATTTCATCTGGATTTCAATGCATCCAATCCATATTCTAATAATAGATTTCATGATCTCTGTGTCTAGAATTATATTAAATATGTAAATTGATTGATCAAACTAAGAAAGTTGACTCAATCCAATGTCAAATTGACATGGTGCCCAAAGAAAGAAATAAGAATAAGAATCCATTCCTTGGATGGAATGTCAGATGATGAATTGGTTTTTACAATCAATCAATTGGATAGAGATGAGTGTCTTTGATGATTTAACATCTTGTTGTCCCACCAAGAAAGTCAATCTACTAACCATGACTTGGTGCACAAATGTTGATGTTGGGTCAGGAAACTGGGGTGACCAATCGATCGACCCATGTCTCATAGGGGATTTTATAAAACCATGTGAGATTATGTCATGAACCAGTTGATCGGTCCACTATGAAAATCGATTGACTTGGTATTTACTTGAGGGGATTCTTTCTGCACTCATGTAATCAGTGACTAGTAAAACAAGTCAATTGACTGGCCTCTTGGATCATGGTTATGTTGTCTTTAAGCATCCAATCACCTTTGAACGTGGATGGTGAGATGTGGGATAGGTCAAGATGAATTCCTTGATCTAAAGAGTATCTTTTCCCATAGTAAGTGAGATTTTTCACTAAAAATTTAAATTGGATTATTAAGCAATTCAAGCTAACTCATGTTGAAAAGGGAAATATGCAATGCAAAAGTTTACAAATCTAATACATAACATGCAACAAAAATGGGATGAATGCATTCATAAAGCAACCCAAAACTTTAATGTTTCTTGTTTTTTAGTAACAAAGAATCACAAATAATTTGTCAATAAATACTACCATTCCATCATCCCATCTCTATCTCTGTATGAATATCATTTTTTATCCCTACCACCAAAATTTGGCCAAGTGACCTTGATATCCTAAAATCATTAAATGCAACTTCCCTTATTCCCTATCCCTACTACACCTCACGACCATGCTTCCTTGTCAAAACCTACACGACAACATATGTAATATCATTGATGGATCAGATAATTTGCACTTTCCTATGAGATTCAACACAAAATTAGTGTTCAGTTATAGAAAGATGTATTTGGGGTATTTATTAATCCCCTATTGGAAAACAGAGTGAATGGACGAATGGAGGCAAATTTTTTTGAATCTCTCCTCTACTTGGCCCAAGACGTTTTTTATTGCTGCAATTATATTGCATGCATCTTTTTCTTGTGCACATTGTCCTGTTTTATTTATTGGTGGTGTGCCCCTATATATAGAAGTAGTATGGTAGAAATGAACATAGTGGGAGAGAGGGTGCCACCTTGAACTTGAAGTTTGGCTTAAATTTGACTTCGGCATTTTTTGGAGAATGGCAGGCTAAGATGATGATTGAAAAAGTGTAGAAGAGGTTGAACTTGTGCATCTCATTTGTTATAATTTAGCGCATAGGAACAATATTTGCAATTAAATCAATCATACCATGTAACATGTAAAATAACAAAATTTCCTTAAGATGCTAGACTAATCATTAAGGGACACATTGCATTACTCAATCAATCCCATACCACTTGCCATCATTTCTAGGGAATTATATTAATTAGGTTCTAGGCAACACAATAGGTTCTAGCATTGGAAATTTTCTTAAATTATAAATCACAAGAATTTACTTCATTCTAGGAGGTAAATGGTGAAATAATGCTAACAAATGCAATTAAAACATGAATATGAATCTAGGACAACTAGATAATCACCAATTACATACAATTATAATATGAATGTTTTAAAATTACAAAAAAATGCATGAAATGTTGATGCATGGTAAAAAAGTTGATCGATATATACTATAACAAAATAAAGATAATGTGGGTGGAAAGAAACACACCACCCACCTTCTCCCTAAAATTATAAATTTGCTCATCCTTGGGCACACCCTAAATTCCAAATGGAGGAGAGAAAGCTAATCATAATGGCCACCACCCACTGTTATGACCCAATAGGAGTGTGTCTTGTATCCAACACTTCTAGAAAGACTGCCATGATTTTAATAGGACCACTGTTGGTCTCTAGATGTCGTGAGGGAAAAATTATTCTATGTGGACTCCTTGTACTGTTACTTCCATAATAAGGCATGTGTAGGGGTATGTCTGGCTGGTATTATCATCTTGGCAGTGTGTCCATATGTAGTCTTAGTCTCCGCAACCAACATGCCACCGCTCATTCTTCTACTACATAAAATACTTATGGTTGAGATGATTCCTCTTCCTCTATTGTTCCCGCTAAATGTGGGCCTAACTATTCCTTATGTTATCCACATGTTTTTGTATCTTCGGTAAGCCATAAGGGTTTGCAGTGTCAAGAACACACCACTTGGTGTGATTTCTAGTAGGTGATAGAGGATGCCCAATATCATCATCATTCGTCTCCATGGAGGGGATATAATAACTTGGAGTAGGCTCTTGAATCTCACCCTTGATTGGTGGGTGCTTTCACAAGAAGCACTGAATATGGGATGGTAGATCAATGAGGTCATAGAAAAAGTTCCCCACTACATAGTAGGCATGTGTGGGTAGGGCGAGAAGGGTGGGAATGTATTTAAAAATGAGGAATTAGAACCTTGTCTCCTATGATGGGAGTAGCATTGATGAAGCCTAAAGATAATTGATATCAATCCTATAAATGTTGTCATGGGTCACCTCCTTGTAAAGAATGTACATATATCCCATGTATGCAAAGATGATCAACACCAAGCTTCCTTGGTTGTATTGGGAGCTCGTGTTGTGCATCACAAAAATATAAATATGTTAAATCAAAGCACCTCCCATTTGAAGGGCTTTCCATTGAGCATACAACATATGAAAAATAGATCACTATATGCCATGACTCCATGTGTACCTCCCATATATAATGTGGTACAAGACGTAATTCCATTACGACATCACAACACTTATTGAGGATAGGAAAACATTTGATCCACTGGGTAAGGAAGGTATTTGCCTTGTGATATCAACCCAGAACATTGTGTCATTGAACATATCCTTATAATATTTGTGGTTGTTGTCAATAGACAACTTTATCTAGTATTTATCCACATCTAGAGTAATTCTAGTAAAATAAACATCCATCAAAGTGTGCTTCTCATCAAACCTTCACAAGGAGCAGATATACTTGTTATTGTTGGATAATGATTCTAAAATGTTGTAAGGAACTCCAAAGTAAGTTCCTTGAAAACCTAGCACATCTATAGGAAAATAGGTAGATATGGGCCCAAAGAAGCTCTCTATCTACTGTATCTTTAATCCTCAACACCTTGAGCATTGTAGTAAATCCATAGAATTGATGCATCACACCAAGGAACTGCATCTCGTTATATCTTTCTTTCAATTGATGATGAAGGTCTTCTTGTGCTTCCTGGGATGAGGAGAAAAACAAGAGGGGTATCATGAATAATTGTGGTGTGCTCTCTTCGAGGGGCTCTAGCATAGGTTGTTTAGGCGGGATAGAGGATTCACTTATGTGAGGAAATGGAGCCATCCATTGGGAATCAATCTCATTAATAAACTTCTCACATGAACAAATGTTAGGAATACTTGTGCCATATGAAAGGGACACATAGCCCTATAAAACATCTAGCATGGCTGAGTGAACTTCATCCCATCTTGGAATGATACAAATTGGGAGTCCCTCCCAATGTAGTGAGGTAGATTGATCCCCTATAACTGAAACCAGAGATCCCTCCCCTTGTGCGAGACATGTTGATGTTCCAAGGAAATGGGTCAATCGAGTGGTAGACCGGGTTATTAGGTTGGGGTGGTGATAGGGGTTGCTGAATATTATGGATAGATTGACTAGAGGGATGAGTTAGTAAACTCACCCTAGAACTAATGAGGCTTGGAAGTGGGACAGATGATCAACTAGGCATGGCAAGTCTATCGACCAACAATATAATGGAACGATGGAGAGGATATGGGTCAATCAACTTGTCCATCGCAAGTTGGTCGATAAAAGGTGTTCTGGATGGTATGGTCACTCAATTGATGAATTCCAACTAGTTGAATCATTGTTGGGAGGTGGTAGGTTTGTAAAATAGGATGCAAAGAGGGTGACTAAGGTAGAGTCTAGTGGCTTAGTTGATGGTGCTTGGTGTGGCAGGTCAGGCGCCAAGATGTGTGGGCATCACTTGATTGGCATGGGGTTAGTCACTCATCTATGAGAGGATCTGGGGTGCTTGTTTTCATGGAGAAGAACTAGGGAAAGAGGAGCAATTAATCTTGGTGCATACTCCCTTTGATCTAGGGTTGACTGTATGGTCATCAATGTCCAGTCATCCAATGCACCATTAGTGCTCCATTTATTAGGTTGTTATTGGTGTGATGGTGTATATAACTCCAATCGTTCAACTCAATTAGTGAGTTTATCAATCTATAAGTCTCAAGAATATTAGTTGTTTACCGCTCCACTAGTTCCCACCAGTTGCCCGATTGATTTGTTGGGTTGATTGCTTGAATTGTGGAAAGTTCCCCTAGCTATAGGTGAGTAAGTCAGTTGACTAGATCAACTAGTCGAGTGACTTGCATACAATTGCATAGGGGGTGAGTTGGTTGACTCACCAAGTGATCTGATCACTAGAACATTTTTATCTCTAGTGTCACTTTTGATGATGTTGGTTTCTAAGAGAAACCAACACTACACATCTATCAAAACAGTTACATAAGCACAAACATCACAATATGTCATGTCTTGATGTGGAGGAAAAAACATGGGTACCACCTTAATTTCTATGTTGGTTTCTTGGGAAGAATCGACATCATATATACCCAACATAATTCAATTTCCAAAAAAAATATGTGAAAATATGTGTCACATTGGTCGACAAGGAATTGATGTTGTAGCTCTTCCAACAAAAGAAATTTTATCTCAACAAAGCCTATTTTGTTGGATTATGTATACAAAAGTTGACAAGATAAGTACAATATTGTGTTAGTTCCTCCTTCCATAACCAAAAGTACTGGGTTCCCACCATGTACCCCTGAGAAAAAGAATTTCACCCAAAATTGGGTTATGTCGCCAGGTTTTCTTATGAAACTGACACGATAGGCCTTAGTGAGGGTGGAAATTTTTTATATGGGATTCAAACATATGTCGTTAGTTCTTGATGAAAAATTGAGGACATAAACTTGATTAAAGACCGACAACATAAGGAGATTTATGTCCTCTGTTTTTTTCTTGAAAATGACATCATAGGTCTTAGTGAGGGTGATATTTTTGGTCCTATGTAGTTGGTACTTTCAAGTGAAATTGATGTCAAATTACTAATGATAGCACTAGCAAAAATTTCATTCCACCATTATATATTTCATCCTTTAGATACCTAGATCTCTAACAATTGTCTACTACCTTCCACTCTCTATTGTTGCTACCACCACTTGTAAGGCACCTCCACTCCCTCTTATTCATCCTCTCTCTATTATTCTCCTCTAACAACCACTGCTACCTAATCCCCTCTTCTTCATCCTCTGACCACCATTGTCCTTTGCCCACTACCTTCACCTGCTGGTGTTGGTTCTTGAGCCATCATTGTGGCATTGTTGTTGATGTTGGTGTTTCTTTGCGGCTAAGGTTTGTTGTTATTTTTCATACATTATGAACATCATATGAGTAGAGTTTATATTAGGTTGAATTTCATATTTATGGCATTTTTATGATGAGATCATATTGATGAATGAGACACAGCTGCATACAAACCCTAGTAGATGCAAAAAGAACTTATGTAATTTTGTGTGTTAGTCTTGTATAAGAAAGTTAATATGTTTAAGCACTTAAACTTTTTTGCTTTTGATTATATTTTAGTTTGTTCAAATACTCAAAAACTTTAAATGACTCTTCTCAGTCTGTCTTCCCATTCTTTACATAAATGCTCAATTTCACATATCCATTAAGATTGAGTTAGATTAAAAATATCTAAACAATGCATGTAGAGAAGTATTCAACAATTTAATGGAATCATAAACCAATTCATGCATGTATAATGGCTTATTACATGCTTGAATATTACCAAGTTTTAATTATTTATCTAATTAAAACTAAATTTATGCCTAGGAAAATGCATGTATAGTTCCTTGTTTGGTTTGTTTATCATTCTAAATCCTGACATTTGCCATCATTCTAAATCCTAGCATTTATCTTGAAACCCCTACAAGATTTACTCATTACATGTGAATCTTGGATAGTCTCCAATTTTGGACTATTCTTGAACACTTAATCTCACTTACGATGTAAGTGTATAATGTGTATTTGGTTTTCAAGATGTTTTGTTGCCATTTTCTCTCTTGTTCCCTCAGTACATACGTAGGTGGCTATTTTCCCATCTACATCGATGTCTTTGGAGAATTGAGGTGAAATGATCTCAAGATATTCTTGAAAATTGAATACCCATCATACACTTACTAGTGAGATTCAGTATTAAAAAATGGTATAGGTGGTACACATTCATCAGTAAACCATAAAACCTAAACTCTAAACCCTAAATGGTATAGCTTAATCTTAAAACCCTAATGCCAATATTATGTTTGCCAAGAAACCCGTCTGAGAGTTACTCATTAGGAGTAAATCTTGATGGTATCTAGTTTGGGACTATTGTTGAACACTTAGTCTCACTTAGGATGCAAAATTATAATGTGTATTCAATTTTCAAGTTGTTTTGCAACTACTTCCCCATTTTTTCTCTAAGTACATATGTAGGTGGGTATTTTCCCATCTACACCAATGTACTTAGAGAATTGTGTGGAAATTATTCCATAACATTATAAAAAATTGAATATACATTATACACTTACTAGTGAGGTTAAGTGTTTAGGAATGGGATATGCAGTACACATTCATTAATATTTATCAAACACCTGATTCATTCAAACATATTTTATTTTAAAATTGATTTAGCTAACACCCAATTCAATACTCATTTTTCTGTGTTCATCAAATAAAATGGTCATTGTTGTCCACTCCAAATCATTACACTCTAGAGTTTATCACTGGTCTTGATTGGTTTATAGGATTTGTGGAGGTAAATGACTTGGTCATAGGTTCTATTTACCATGTAAGATTTCTTTTAAAATTTTGAAAGTCGACACTATTGACAAAATCAAAAGTCATGTCATATGCAATGGGTTTGTACAAGGTGATGGAGTTTTGCAACGCCACTAAAAATCCTAGAGATGGTGAATCTCTAGGTTTAGCCTTGCTTGTACTATGGTAAGATCTCCACCCACGTGTGCTAGGACACGCGGAAGTCTTATCGTAGTATAGTTTAAGGGTCGAATCCTCGGGACAACGGTCTTAATTAGAATTAATCAAGATGGAAAACATTTTAGTCGTACCTAATTACTTAACAGTTGATATTTAGATCGAAAGTTTGATTTGGTTGTTTAAACTAAGTGCGAGTAAAAGCAAGAAAGTAGAAATTGGGGTTGTAAACAATGATTAAAAACCACTAGGATGTTATCGGGTTTCATGCCACTACACATGGATTAAGACATGCAACATAATAAAACGACCTGCAAAGAGATTCTAATCAGTTAGTATCTTGTAGACTTAGTTTCCTTTCGGATAACTAACTACGAGAAGTGTGGAGTATTGCAACGCCAGCCATCCCATATTGAATGGTCACTTGCTTTGCATTACTTCTTCATGAAGTGTGTTCCTCGACCTTGCCAAGGTTGCACTTTCATACGTCAACTGATTCCATTTCATAGTATGAAAGTGCAACGATGGGAGTGAGTTTACTCCACTCATGAAAGCACTCCTAGATACCGAAACAGACGTATGGTGACTACATACATCCATAACCAAATTTCAATCGATATTCAAATCTAAGGGTACAAACGTAGACAATTCATACCGAAAGACAATAGGTAATACAAGTTGATGATCAAGCAACAAGCATTCATTTAACGATTGATGTTGAACTGAAAAGGAGAGTATCTCTATTGGAAACAGTTGAATTACATTGCATGAAATGAAAACATGGGTAGCGGGGCTACTCCCCGCACCCTAGTGAAAGAGACTACTCACTCATATCAAGGACAAAGAAGGAGGCGAGAAGAGAGAGAAAGAACATCATCTCCACAGAGGAGGGAAGGATGGACCCTTGGTGAAGAGAGAAATGATCTTCGCACTTCGTGGATGCTTTGATGATGGATCTCCTCTTCCCACCTTCTTTGTTGTTGAGAGAGAAGGTAGCTTGAAGATGGAACGTGGATCTCAAACAGGCAGCCTTGGGGCGATGGATGAAAGATGAGAGTGCTCTGGAATTGGAGAGGCAGCCTTTGGGCATCTCAGAGTTCTCTGCCTTTGAGGACCCCTTTGGATCTTATTTATAGGCTTAAGTGGAGCCCACACGGTCTTGAACCCATTTGGCCGCTGAACCCGTTTGGGCGCTGAACTCGTTTGAGCGCTGGACCCGTTTGAGCACTGCACTCGTTTGGGCGCCGAACTCGTTTGGGCGCTGAACTCGTTTGAGCGCTGGACCCGTTTGAGCACTGGACTCGTTTGGGAGCCGAACTTGTTTGGGCGCTGGACCCGTTTGGGCGCCGAACTCGTTTGGGTGCCGAACTCATTTGGGCGCTGAACTCGTTTGAGCGCTGGACCCGTTTGAGCACTGGACCCGTTTGGTTGCTGAACACGTTTGGGCGCTGGACCCGTTTGGGCGCCAAACTCGTTTGAGCTTATGCGGTCTCGGGACCGTTTAGAGTTCATGCGGTCTTGAGACCGTTTAGCCTTAAACGGACTTGGGACCGTTCGGCCTTAAACGGTCTTGGGACCGTTTGGGGTTTTTGTAATTTTTTTGTGTTTTCTGTAAGGATAAAGAAGAGAAAAGTTAATCTATTGATGTGTCAGCAATAAGGTAAATATTTAATGATTCTTTCTAATTTATTTAAGAAAGAGTATGGAAAACAAGGGAAAACTAGTAAAATAGCATCAAAAAGTGAGAGCTTATCACCCCCCCTAACTTAGAGTCTAGCTTGTCCTCAAGTTAGATAGAGCTAAGGCATGCGGTGGCGAGGCGATTTTATTTAGTTAGGGTTTCCATACTCTTGTTTCAATTCTCAACCTGAGTTCTCCTCAAATCATATTGGATCTTATTGCTTGCCTTGACTCTTTCAGGTTTTTGAGAGATGCATGGGTCTCAAGTTCCTTCCGTATCTCGTAGCTTGCATTGGGACCACTTTTTATTCTGTGCATGTTGTTGATTCTAATCAGCTTTATATCTCTCTGAGGAACCTACCGGTAACTAGAGTGGGTACGAGGGTTGGCTAAAGGCTTAAAGTGTAACTCTCCCTTTTTGTGGGAGAGGGTTTTTCTATGCTTTTTAGAGACCCACTACCGGGCACGACACATCTACCTTCATGAGGGCAGCTGAATGTACCGGCCGAGTGAGCTCTTTATTAGCCTTCTCTTATATTTAGAAACCTTAGGGTCCCACTACCAGGCACGACACATCTACCTTTGTGAGGGTAGCTGAATGTACCGGCCGGGTGAAACCTTTGTTGGCTCTTCTTATAAGTCCTTATGCATGGCACAACTCTCATGTTTTTATTCAACACTCTGGCTTTTATTCGAAAAACTCACAGGCTTGGGATTTGGGGATTACTTTTGGAATTTATTTTGGGCGGCCAAGCCTCTTTTATTTGAAGAGAGAAAAGTTGTTCTTAGAGGTTTTCAACATGCACTTATTGTGTGGTCCGCTTGCAAGACTTTCTAATTCGGAAGTTGCCTGATACCCCTCTCGTCCTTGAAAGCTCGGCTTATTTCTGCCTTGATATAGACCTTGTGGAGAGTCAGATATAGAAGTGAAACAAAAGCATGAAAACCCAAGGTGGAGAGATATTATTAAGTCGCCATTGTATGTCTAAGTGCTATTTTACTTTTGAGGACTAACCTGATTCTAAAGTTAGTTGAGGGTGACTTTTATTCTAAAGATGAACCATTCTTAAGAAGTTAAAGGTGTAATGGAAACTGAGAAAATTTATACAAGAAAAAAATAGGAGAAGATGGAGAAAGAAGGATATAGAGATGATACCTCGCCCTTGTCTAATGTACCCCCCCCAACTTAGCTTGCCCCTGGTGCTTGAAGGAGTTTAGCTGCAAATTGTCCTCGTAGGGCGTGATAGTCTATGTCAATCATATCCTCTACTGGTTTCTGAAGAAAGATGATGGTGTAGATCCAATAGAGGACATGGAAGCCGCAATCGTTTGATTATCGAATTTGTTGGGGACACTTATTGCAGAAGGAAGGGCGGTGAAAATGTTCTTTGTCGTAAGCTTTTGTGTGCTGACTTAGAAAATCGATTAATTTTTCAGCACATTCTTTCGCTACTACCTCCGTGGGCGTTTTTGGCGTCACGACATAATTCTTCTGTTTTGGATTGTACTGGCTGTCGGAAATATTATAAATTGTAATTGTTCCTTCTGGTAGGTTTGTTTCCAGGAGCAGCCAGTGTTCATGATAGAGGAAGGGTAGCATGATGAACTTCGGCGTTGTGTGTTGTAGATAGGAGATTAGTGTTTCATCTGTGTCGAAGTGCTTTAGCTTTAAAAGGTCATCCTTCAAATAAGGAGACGCCATATATGTTGTGGGGTTATCTTGGCCTAGGAGAAATTGGTAAGTGGCCATTAGGCTTACAGAGAGTGATCCTTTAAATTGAAAAGTTTCGCGAAGAGTGTCTGCCATTATGAGAATGTCACCAGACATGAACACGAGTTCATCTTTCTCGGCAGAAAGCCTTGACATGATGAGACATAGTTCGTAGTCGGAGAGGCCTTTGCAAGCACTGAGATCAAAGACTGGGAAAGATGGTTTGATGGCAGACAAAGGATCAATGTCGTCTTTGCTTTGCTCAGTTGTCGAGGCTGGTTCCTTTGATTTCTCTGACTCCTTCAGAGTTTGTCAGAAGGGTCGCAGCTGCGGTCGCTGGATAGAGGAGAAAAGGTAGCGAGGGACATCATCTGGTGCCATCGTCGGGTCCTTGAAGAACCGTCTATCACAGATGAGCTCCATGGCATAACGTCCTCATAAAGAATGAAAATCTTCAGCAACTAGAGCAGAGAATGGGATTTCTTGGTTCAGCGCTTGGATGTGACGTATGGTGCAGAAAGCGCAATCCCCGGATTCCTCGTCAGCTTGGACTTGCGGGTTTATTATTTTGAACCAAGGCTGGATCCAGTTGTGGCGGAGAGATGGACGTGCAGCCCAAATTAGCTTAAGCAGCCGAAAGGGTATACATCTTGCTTCACCGGGTGCTTCACCCATAAAGTTTATTGTACCGGCGAGTATCTCAGCGCTGCAGAAGTTATAAACCGTGGCGTCCCGAGCCTCGGTATCAACAACCATGAATAACCAATGATTTGAAACTTGGAAGGGCACGGTAAGATAATGTGCTCGTCGTGCTAAACCGGTACGCAGACGTTCGATTGATTTTTCTTTGATGTCCTTGTATAGCAGGCCCAAAGATAGGGCAGGTGAGGCATTAAAAACAAGCTGCTGCCGCTTATGACTTCTGTACATTTCTATACAGTTGGCGAGAAGGACACGGAAGATAGACATTGGCATCGTCGACCGAGGTCACAGAATGTTGCGGAAGTCTTCACGTGTCATCTTGCGCTTTGTTTTAGCATTGTGGTATATAATATCGTCCCCTGCTTTTGCATCGTCCACGATAGTGTTCAGTATAAAAATATCTTGAGCATCTAATGTGGAGATGGCCACCATATCTAGGTCATGCATTTTGTGCGGTAGGGGTGGTGGCGGGGGAAGCTCTCGTGGAGGGGGGGAGGGAGGTAGTTCTGGAGCTTCCTCATAGCCCTGTATGTCGTCGTCTGAGTCCGAAGCAGAATCGAGCTCTTCATCAGTAACTAAACGCACTCGTTCTGATTCGTCCTCATCATGTGGTGAAGCTGCTGGCGTGTCGAGCGCTGAGGGGGGCGGGACAACTGTTGCGGGGGAGCTAGCGCTGGTTCCTATTATACATTGGTGGAACTCAGCGAAAGCCGCGTCTTTAGCAGTCTCCCCGATGGATCCCATAGTGGAATAGTTAAGAAATTGGTCCCCATATGACATGTTAACATTATCATTGCGTGGGGATTTGGGATCTTTATCACCGTCATGGTGATGCATCTGCTGTTTGGGTTCTGTTCCATGGCTGGGAACCTCCCCAGCATTATATGGTTTATCAGAATCATCACTTGAGGAGGTACTGTTGTTGGAGTCAGCCGAAGAATCAGAATCTTCATCTTCATCGTCTTCATTTGCTGCTGATTTATCCGTTGTTTTCTTATGTGCTTTCTTCTTGCACTGACGATGGATGGATTGAAGCTCGTCGTATGCCACTTGCACGTGCTCGTGTGTTTCGAGCAGTGCGTCGTGGATTTCCTTTAAATCAGAATAACATGCTTCAGCCGAGAGGAGTCGTGCTGTGAGGTCAGTTACTTGAGCTCGTAGTTGAGTAAGTTCATTGGTTGATGACTCCTCTTGGCGTTTGTGTAGCTGTGTGAGGGTGATGTTGATGTCGTCCAAGGGCGTGCTGAAAGCTTGTTGTTGCTGCTTGAGCTCGCGGAGGGTCTCAGGCAGCGGTTGAGTCTGTATTGAGATCTTCTCGACTAGCTTTGCCATCGCCTTGTGCTGGCTTTGGACTCCAAGGACCAGCTCGGGCAAGGTTTTGCAGTAGCCGTCAACGTGGTCAACTTGCTTAGCCATTGAAACTTGTCGTTGCTGGATTTCTTGGAGGATGCTTGGCAAGGTGCGGTTTTGCTCGTCGATCTTGGCGACCTGCTTTGTTAAACCCTGCACACAAGAAAAAATAGAATTTAATATGTTAGAAGGGTCGGTGAGGAGGTTTCAGATGGTGTCAAATTGCCGTCCGAATTCCTCACCGACGTTAGTGAAGGGGACCCCAGTGAGAGAAGGGTGGGGCGGCTGGGGTCGGGGTGGAATGGTGGTGGTAGTGTCATGCGGAAAGGACACTATTGATGGTCCCGCGAACTGTGTAGTGACTGTGGAAGGGGTCACTAGCGGTGTCGGGGCGGCGGCGGATGAGAAGGGTGGTGACATATCCAGAGAGAAAAGTTTGTCCGGTAATGTTGATGGAAAGTCTGTTGAGGTGAAAGAAGTGAATTCTGGCGTAGTAGCGGAAAATGGGATGCCCGAAGGGAAGAAGGGTGATTTGGAAAAAGTGGAAGAGTGGAGGATGATGGGGTGGTGGATGGTGTGGTGGAAGATGGTGGGGTGGTAGATGTTGGGATGGTGGATGGTGTGGTAGAAGATGGTGGGGTGGTGGATGTTGCGATGGTGGATGGTGGAGTGATGGTTTTGAGATCAGCATGTAGACTCATTATGAAAGAGTCTAGTGATGATGTTGTTATGTGTTCCTCTGGAAGGGTGGGTTCTGTTTCAGGGTGGGGTTTGGAAGTTGGTGTTCCCGACAGCTCTTGTTCCTTCAAAAGCCTTCTGGAAGGTCGTTTTACAGGAATTTTTGTTGTTTTTGCTGCCGGGGCGGTTATGCTAAGCTCTGTCTGTCCCATTGTTGCTTTCTTTTCGGTGATTTTGACCGAAGACATGAGTGTTGCGATTTCGTCATCTGAGAAAAGGAGCTTGTCTTTGTCATAATCCACAAGTTCTGGTAGTGCGAGCAGCGTTCTGAAGGATTTTGCTGTAGGGCAGAAGACGTAGTGTAGCTTGCCATCCTTGTCTTTTATGATGAAGGAGTTCTTCAATGTTTGTTTGTTTGTAAGGATGTCGCCCTTTATTTTTGTGCATATAGGTAGAAGTCTATCCATCTTAAGGTATTTGATAATTGATGTGATATGACCACCCATACATATTTCTTTTCCTAGGGCGTAAGCTGATAGTTTTTGGATGATAAGACGCCCAATGTTGACTGGCAACCCATTTAGGATGGACCAGATAACAAAGAGGTCAGAGAGGATTACATTTCCTCCTTCTGACCTGGGGAAGAGTGCGCCAGCAAGGATTTTGTGAAGTGTGCGCACTAGACCCAATTGAATGTTTGATGCTTTACATGTTTTTGCATCATAAACTGGTAGCCCCGTTAAAGATTTCCAGAAGTTATGTTTGTTGAACTTGGTTTTGTCTGTGCCAACAGCCTTGGCTTTCTTCAACTGCTCTTGGTTGTCTATAAAGATTTCGTTCAGCATATTTTCAGTGATGACCACTTTGTTGTTGAAGATTCTGGTGGATATTCTACGATCACCACCGTCCTTTGCTTTATCGAAAGTGTCCACTGCTTCTCTAGTGAAAAAAGTGAAGAATTCCATTGTAGGCTCAACGTATGAGGATTCAGTGACAAAACAAATTCGAGAAAGATTGGAATTGTCTAGCAAGGTGAGGATTCTATTGTAGATCCCCATCTTCATAAGTATGCTTGGGCAAACGTACTTTGTTGGTTTTAGAGTTTGTTTAATGGACGGGAGGGTATGGATGTGAAGATTTTCTGGTGGTGGTGTTGTGGTGGTAATGGGGGGGAAAATAGGAACGGTAATGGTGGAAGGGGTGGCGGTGATGGTAATGGTTGGTTGAATGGAGGATGGTGGAATGAAACCTGCCAGGGTTTGTTCCCTTGCAGTGATAGGGTGAACCTGTTTCCTTGCCCTCTTCTTCGGTTGTGGTGCTGAAGTGGTTGCTTGGGCCTTCCTCTTCCCCAAGGACTTTTTGGTAGGGGATTCTGCCTCTGATGAAGGCTCATATTCCGAGGGGTCATCAGATGAGATTTCTTCGACCTCCTCTTCAGAAGGTTCTTCTGCTAAGCAGTGGTTGATGCATTTTATCTCATGCATGACTTTGAGCAGGTCCACCTTTGCTGGGACCGTTCCAGTTTGTTCATAGTGGTCAATTATTTGCTGAAACTTTGCCCGGTCAGCCATTAATTCCTCCTTTGTCCAAAAAGGTTTGTCGGATGTTCCTGTTGGTTGTTTTGCAAGGGAGGCCATTCTGAAATTTTTTTTCAAGAAAACAAAAGTTAGAGATCTGAAATTTGAATTTAAACAAGTTTATTAGAATAGAACAGTATGTTTGAGGTTTGGTTGGATCCAAACGGGTTTGAGACCGTTTGGTTCCAAACAGGTTCGAGACCGTTTGGTTCCAAACGAGTTGAAGACCGTTTGGGGCCAAACAGTCCGTCGTCCAAACGGGTGCAAGGTCGTTTGGCACCAAACGGTTTGGAGACCGTTTGGGGCCAAACGGTCCTTCATCCATACGGGTGCAAGGTCGTTTGGCACCAAACGGTTTGGATACTGTTTGGGGCCAAACGGTCCTACGTCCAAACGGGTGCAAGGTCGTTTGGCACCAAACGGTTTGGAGACCGTTTGGGGCCAAACGGTCCTTCGTCCGTTTGGAGCAGACTGTCGGGAAGACGAAGAGCCAGGCCGTTTGGCGGTGAGGGACAGCGGGAGGGAAGCCGAAAAAACGCTCGTCGGTGGTGGCGATGGTGACGGTGGTAGCGAGAACCGTGAGAGAAAGCTCTACCTGTTAGGCGACGACGGCGGAAGAAGAAGGGCCGGAAGGAAGCGACGATGAGCGAGCAGAAGAACGGAGCCTCGCACAGACGACGGCGAAGCGTCAGTCGGAGACGAGAACGGATGTGGAAGACGGAGGTGATAACGGTAAGCTTGGAGAAGCAAAAGTGCGCGCGGAAACTGGAGTGAAACGGCAGTGGAACAGAGAAAGCGAGAGGTTCTAGAAGAGAGAAAGGAGGGTGTGGGGTGTTATTTATAGGATTGGGGGGGGGGCGTCCTTAAAAATTCCCGAAGTCAAACGGGTGCGAGACCGTTTGAACTCCAAACGGGTGTGAGACCGTTTGAACTCCAAATGGGTGCGAGACCGTTTGAACTCCAAACGGGTGCGAGACCGTTTGAACTCCAAACAATTCATACCGAAAGACAATATGTAATACAAGTTGATGATCAAGCAACAAGCATTCATTTAACGATTGATGTTGAACTGAAAAGGAGAGTATCTCTATTGCAAACAGTTGAATTACATTGCATGAAATGAAAACATGGGTAGCGGGGCTACTCCCCGCACCCTAGTGAAAGAGACTACTCACTCATATCAAGGACAAAGAAGGAGGCGAGAAGAGAGAGAAAGAACGTCATCTCCACGGAGGAGGGAAGGATGAACCCTTGGTGAAGAGAGCAACGATCTTCGCACTTCGTGGATGCTTTGATGATGGATCTCCTCTTCCCACCTTCTTTGTTGTTGAGAGAGAAGGTAGCTTGAAGATGGAACGTGGATCTCAAACAGGCAACCTTGGGGCGGTGGATGAAAGATGGGAGTGCTCTGGAACTGGAGAGGCAGCCTTTGGGCGTCTCAGAGTTCTCTGCTATTGAGGACCCCTTTGGATCTTATTTATAGGCTTAAGTGGAGCCCAAACGGTCTTGAACCCATTTGGCCACTGAACCCGTTTGGTTCTTGAACCCGTTTGGGCGCTGAACGCATTTGAGCGCTGGACCCATTTGAGCACTGGACTTGTTTGGGCGCCGAACTCGTTTGGGCACTGAACTCGTTTGAGCGCTGGACCCGTTTGAGCACTGGACTCGTTTGGGAGCCGAACTCATTTGGGCGCTGGACCCGTTTGGGCGCCGAACTCATTTGGGCGCCAAACTCGTTTGGGCGTTGAACGCGTTTGAGCGCTGGACCCGTTTGAGCACTGGACCCGTTTGGTTGCTGAACACGTTTGGGCACTGCACCCGTTTGGGCGCCGAACTCATTTGGACGCCAAACTTGTTTGAGCTTATGCGGTCTCGGGACCGTTTAGAGTTCATGCGGTCTTGAGACCGTTTAGCCTTAAACGGTCTTGGGACCGTTTGGCCTTAAACGTTCTTGGGACCGTTTGGCCTTAAATGGTCTTGGGACCGTTTGGGGTTTTTGTAATTTTTTTGTGTTTTTCTGCAAGGATAAAGAAGAGAAAATTTAATCTAATCATGTGTCAGGAATAAGGTAAACATTTAATGATTCTTTCTAATTTATTTAAGAAAGAGTATGGAAAACAAGGGAAAACTAATAAAATAGCATCACAAAGTGAGAGGTTATCACAAGGCTATAAAAATGATACTAAATGAAGAGATTCCTACAATGAGATCAATGAATATTGACAGTGGTACTTGTGTTGAATAAGAAATTGCCAATGATGTTGATGTAAACAAACTAATTCTAAAAGACACGATTTATGCGTTGCTAGATAGTTGTGGGATAAATCTTACTGATCCACCTTCCTTATTTAAAAACATTGTGCATAATGTTGAGAGACTGTTATTCTTAGGGTGTATTGAGGAAGATGAGCTTAGTTTTAAGATTGTATACTCTGAAGGATAACAATAGGTAGATCAAAAAGGATTCACATCTCCGTTGCTTTTATTGAAAGGAATTTTTCTTGAAGTCAATGAGCTTCTGATTTGAACATATGAAACAAAGAATTATTGTTCCCGATGAGAATGGAGGCTGAGAAGATACATGCATGACCAAATGGCAATGTTTTATTTCAGTCTATTTGAAATTTATAGTCAAAGTATGTAAGGTTTGCAATCACTAGGATTTGTTTCTACTTCAACGTTCTATACAATAAATTTATTGAACCTAAGATTCATAATTAGTTGCAAAGAAAATCAATCACTACCCTGTGCTAACTTGAGATGTATTTTCCTCATTCATTCTTTGATATCATGGTAGTTGTCCTTAAGTGAAAATGTTAGATCCAATTTTCTTGCATTGGATGTATCCTTTTGAACAGTACATGAGTGTTTTTAAAGGAGATGTTCCAAACCGTTATTGGTGTGAAGGGATTATTATTGATATTTATGTGGTAGGGGATGTTATGGAATTTTGCAATGATTTATAGAGTTGCAATGAAGCTCCTACCAATGCAAAGAATGATGATGCTTATTCTGACAAACGGAGTTTAGGAGCACAAGTGAAAGTTGTTAGTTTTGAGCTCTTGTAACAAGTACACTTGTATATTTTACCAAACATTGACGAAGTGGGTATTCATATCACCTAAAACACAAATTTGATCAAGAGAAAATATCCTCAAGATAGTTCATTGTTACTTTCTAGAGGGCATAATTGAATCTTTGTTAGGTGGTTTTAAAATAAAGTCTTCCACCAACAATCTTGACCACCAAATAATGTTTATGAAAATATCAAAATTTCTCATCTTTAAACCAAAAATGAATGTTATATATTACGAAGGGTTTGACATAAATGGATTTTCATACTACAAAAAACGTCAAGATGATAAAAAAGTCATATAAAACAGTGAAGTCACTCTTCAAGCATCTTCATTGTATTTTTCTAGTGCAAAGGAAAAGAGTGCACATGAAGTTAAATGTCTTATTATGATGTCAATGAAGACATATAGGAATTTGATTACACAAATTATAGAGTTCATATCTTTAGGTGTAATTTATTTGATAATGACAAATGAGTTGCAATTGATGAAATATGTTTTACATTACTAAATTATGAAAAAGGATGTCCAGGAAGTTGAACCATTCATCATGACATCATAAGCGAAGCAAGTGTTCAATATCTATGATCCTGCAAATGAAAACAGTGTGTCCTTCTTTATGGGAAAAGGTAGTACAATATAGATCCTATTGATGATGAACAATAGAATGACAAGTATGAAGACTCCAATCCATTCTCAATTGGATTTCCAATTGTAAATCTTGAATCTAACACTGATAAATATACACATCATCATCACACAAAAGGAGTGTTAATTGATGAGTGATCCAGCCAATACTAGAGGTATGCATTTCAATTCTCCATAATTTCAATGTTTCTAATGCTAGATGTGCATTTTATGTTCTCTATCACTTAAATGCTATGTATTCTAGATGTAAATTTTACATTCTCTATCATAGTTATATTTGTTTCATATGCTAGATGTGCATTTTGTATTCTTTGTCACTTATACGTGTTTCTTGACTCTTTTATGTACGGTATTTTTAGATGGAATTTGAGGATGACAAAAATGAGGGTGCTTCTGATAAAAGTGTGACTGTGCATGTATAAGACACATCACTTTTATGAATAAGTTATCAACACAAAGGGGAAAAAGTCTGAAGTTGGCCATTGACTTTGATGCATGATCAATCACCTTGTTTTCAGGTAGTATTTAGGATTTACTATTTGTAGCAAAGTTCCAATAACAATTAAATATAGGCATAAAGTTGAACCTAGCCTAAAAGACCTCATTCAGAAGGTTGTAGTTGTGAGATATGTACATTCTACTTTTAAAGTGTTTCATATTCTATTTTACATTTGTAAAAGTAGTATATGAACTTTTATAGGGAATCTTTGACCTTGATGAAAAATTGTATCATAAAATCTATTGGGACACTATGGGAGGTTATTGAGGAGTTTTAGGATAAATCTGATAAGAGATTACACAATTAACAACCAAATGAAGAAGCCTGGAAATGAGAAATGGACCTATCTTGATGTTGTTGCGTGTATGGAGTTTCTTGTTTTGAGGAAAACTAATGGTTTCAAGGTATGAAGATCCTTTAAAATACATTTTTATGATTAATCATATGAATATAGTATATTATGTAATTAAGATATATTTCCTATTAACTAAGTTATACACAGTGCTAAAAAACAAAGGCATGCAAAGAATGTGCATGACGACAAGTTGGGTCTACGTGGTTACGCCTGGTGACACCAACAGAGAGACAAACATCTTCTTTTGAGCAGCCTACTCCTGGATATTGACGAGTGTTCTACTATTCCTACACCTATACCTTGATAGGAGGTGTGGATAGATGTGATGACAACCCAAAATGGAGAAATAAACAACCTTTTAACCGTCGAAGTAGATGCTAAAATGGTTAAATTCAACTCTCAAAATGGATGTTCATTTTTGACCTTTGGTTGTTATTCATTACTGACCAATTAATATTAATGGAAAATAGAAGGAGATGTGTAGGCAAATAAAACAATGCAAGTTCATTCTTGAGGGCCAAAGGAATGAATTGGCAATTTCTCTGGGTACTCTAGAGCATCCAGACCATGTTAGGAGCATTGAGGAGTGTGTTGGGAGAAGATCCTATTTTGGATCATCAGAGCAAAAGTGTTGATTTGTCAAGAAAGATGGTTTGTCATAGGATGAGGTAGAGGGCATAGTAGAAAATATAATAGAAGAAGAAATTGGCCACTTTCATGCCTCTTAGTCTTAGACAATACAAGTTCCATGTCGCTTTATTGAAAAAAGGTGAATATGAGTACTCACATTGACCCTCCTCGTATAAAAACATGTGTCACACCTCTCTTCTGAATTTGGAGTAATCCCATGGACCCTCCAAGCATGCTTGATGTAATTTTTCTATGATATAGTAGTCTTTCAGGTAATTTTATATGTTGTGTTTTAGTATATAACACTATAAAAATGTAGGGGGTGAGAAAATGTTGTCTTGCACTTAATGTCACTCCCTTCAATATTGTGGCACTGGGCGATGTTTTGCCACCCCATGGTGGCACCATCAATTGTTCTCCCATGCTTGATAATGTAGTTCATGTGACTATCTATCTAAAATATTGAAACACACCATTGCCAATTGGCAACCCCCAGAAAACACGGTAGGAGATGTAGGTGTGGTTGCGTGGCCAAAAACTGGACTTATCTATGATATTATATGATAAATTTACATTGTTTTTTATTAGTGGTTCTTTTCTATTTGTGTATATGATTTGTAACTAATATTAGAACACATACATACAATAGTATCTAAGAAGACTACTACAACTCCTCCTCTAAAGCGTTTGACACCTTATATTTCATGGGACCTATTAGACTCACTAGGTCATGGCTGCAAGGGGCTGACACTATAGTTAGACTCTATAGAAAAAGGGTCAAATACGGTGATCCATATTCAGGATGACTTGTGGGGTAAGATTATGATACTAGGGTATTCTTGACATAGATTGTGGACCTATTTAGTTATGATAGGTTGAATACAACATGATCGAACTTTGGATATGGTGAGATCTTATGGCTCAATACCTCATTCTATGTGAAAATATATGTTGAATTGGTTACTATATATTAATACATAACTATGTTTTATAGATACTTATATATAGTGAGTGCACAATTCTCATTAACTAATGTGCCATTTCTAGTTCCATAAGAGATTGGATGTGCACAAAGACCACAATTACACTATTTTTTACTTCACCAAATTTAAGTATTTTCTACTACAAGAAACAATATGATTATAGCTCCTTCTAATGTTGGGTAAGATTCAGTCTCTTTTCTTATAACTTTAACTTATGGATTATGTTAATTGTGAAATTTGAGTTTTCTTTTGTTTGAATTCTTTTCACTCAATAATAGGCATTGGGAGTTTTTGGAAATTTCCCCTAAGACACTAACTTTGTATTATATTGATCCTCGGGTAGCAAATTATTGACTGGGGGACACACACTTGAAGTGGAAATGGTAGAGTAAGAACTTTCATTATCTGTTAATATAAATTAATTCCTGCATCATTACATGACTATTTACTAATACCATTAAGTATATTACTTTAACTTAT
The DNA here is from genome assembly GCA_963693085.1 of Alisma plantago-aquatica. Lineage (NCBI taxonomy): Eukaryota > Viridiplantae > Streptophyta > Magnoliopsida > Alismatales > Alismataceae > Alisma > Alisma plantago-aquatica. The sequence continues at coordinate 24,395,423 of OY856412.1, read as the reverse complement.
AAGAGTACAAATCCATTGAAAAATATCACATAAAAGATAGATAAGAAAATCAATATCTTGGAAGAATATTAAGGTAGTTTCCTGACTCCAATGTATATATACCAGCTATGCTTATTTTTACTTAGTAATGTTCCCACGCAACTATAAATTTATATTGCCCCATACAAGCTAATAATTTGGCATGCAGATCCCATGTGAAGCGGTATATGTACTTGATTGTCAAAGACAAGACATCCATTGTATACAAAAGGTAATATATATAGCCTTGAATCAAAATTAAATAGTCTCATATGACAACATAGAAAATTAAATCAAACATGAACAATGTCATTCTCTTTGTAGGTGTTCAACTCAATGAAGTCATATACACAAGAATTGGTGGATGAGATACAAGAAGAGTGGACACCGTCCTTCATTAAGGATGTAAACTTTAAATTTGATTGGGATAAAATATGATATTTTTGAAGCTTTGTTGTCATGATTTATATATACATGTAATGGTAATACATATACAACTATAAATTTGATGTAAGTGAATTTTTGGTGCATATGTGAATTATGTGTGTATATGTGTATATATTTGTGAATGAATGCAAGAGAAATGAATATGATAAGAACTGCATTTGTGCATGTGGATGATAATGAAATTATATGCATGTGAATGAATTGTATATGTGTGCATATGTTCATGAGAATAGAATGAAGTGTGGATATGGATAGCTTGTTTGTTATTGTAGGTTTGGCATGTATTTATGGCCTATTGTTAAGATGAACACTTGTAGAGCCTATATTTCTAATGAACTACAGGCTCCAACCCATTGAACAATCGGAAAGCAAGTCTATAGACCAGCCATTGAATCTGTTATTTAAAAACAAATGATATAAATTTGTTTCATTGATTTACCTATGATAATCAATGAGACATCTATCCATATCAACTAATAAGGAAATAAAAGTTGGTTTCCTTATGTGTAGCGACAATATAGACATAACTTTATCGTCATTTTTATTTGAAAAATGATGGCAAAGACAACTGTAATTAGATTACAACGTTAGTTTGATTCAGCCATCATCGACATCACAAGTCTACGTCGTCGGTTTCACTAAGCAAAACCAATAACCCAAAACTTATCTCATTTTTATTATTGATAGAGAATTACATTGTTGATTTCTTTATGTTAAACTGATGGCACATATCTATTTTTATGTGGGTTTATCCTTCTATAGGAAATGACATTGGGTCTATATCATCTATTTCCTCTTATTCTTGAAACCAACATAGAAGGGATTCAGTTGTGGTGTTTCCCACTTAGGTGTTGGTAGGTAACAGAAAATGAAGGCCTAAAAGAACTAACGTTACAAAGTGTATTTGTACTAGAAGATTGACTGGTGAGGGCATTGAGTGATAGGGAATGCCATGCACCATCCAAAGTCTTCGAGTTGTAGAATTATGCTGCTTGATCAATCATCTGGTGAGAACATCATTTATAAGTAGTTTGACTAGATTAACATTTTAATCGTTCAATTCATCAGCCAACTTTTCAGATCAAAGGGACTTTTCTAGAAAATTGAGTGTAAGTGACAATCGCCCAAATGAAGGTTCCCTAATATTTTTCTTGCTTCAATGTCCATCTACAACCAAACCAAGTGAAGTATGTGTCAACATGAGGTTAATTATGAGATGCCAAATAGACAAAGCAAATATATAAGAACTAAATGCAAATTGAAGTATCCTATATGTGAAAGAAAATCTATCTATATCATTTTTGGGTTGCCTCCCGAAAAGTGCCTAGTTTTATGTTGATGGCTGGATGCCAATTGCTCAAGTATTCTTTGGGGTTGAGAGAGGAAATGGGGATGCCTCGTGTGCAATGATATCCTTAATATTGTAGTAGATATTCAACCTTGACCATTATCCATGACTATATGTTGACTTTTCCCCACAATATAAATGCTCTACCCTAATAGATGTACTTCACCAGATATGGTATGTGCCATTTTTATTTCAGCCTTACTTGGAACCATTATAAACTTAAGTGTAGATCAACACTTGTTCTCCCAAGGTATATCTTTTCTCTTAAAGTGTTCTTCATCCCACATCTCAGTTTCCTACTTGCAAAAAATATGAGCATTCTCATAAGCATTCAGTTAGAGTTCCACTAATTAATGCAATTGAAGAAATTCCCTCTCTCTAACGAGAGATAGATTGAAGATCTATGTATTCATTTCCCATCATGACTTATATTAATTATTTATAGGAATGTAACATGACTTGACTTAAACTAAATAGAACAGTGTAGTGCATGCATAGTCTTGGAGGCAATATGATATCCGGAAAGCGACTCATTTAGCTTAATCCTTCTTCATGTGTCCCATAGTCTTCTCAAGAATAGCCTTGATTTATATATTTAAAACATCAACTTGGTTGATAGTCTATGGATGATATGGAAATTAAACATTTTCATGAACCCCATAATTCTTCAAAAATGCTTCAAATATTTTCTCCAAGAAGTGTAAACGACTGTTAGAAATCAACATGTGGGATACCCCAAACCTAGGGAGAATGATATCCTTGAACAACTTCATAATGGGTTTGTAATCACATGTGGTGGTGGGAATTGTTGCAACCACTTTAAACATAATCAACCACTACAAGAATGTATGGATAGACACAAGAGGGGATGATGGACCCATGTAGTCTACCACCCACATATTGAATATTTCTACCTCCTCCAATTAAGTTAATTTCATTTCATTTATCTTTGATATATACCTTATTGTCTGACATTTCTCACAAGATAGGATGAAATTATGTGCGTCCTTGAACAACATGGTCTAATACACTAAAGGACCTTTTTTGGCTGTATTTGTTTCACTCATTCATCCACCTATGGCCCAACAAAACTGCTCAAGAACAATGTGGCCCTCCTCTTCTGTAATACATCAACGATAGTGACCATTTGTATAAATTTAGAAGAGTTATGGTCTACTCGAATATTAACTCTTTATATCATGCACGAATTGTATCTTGGAGTTACCTATGTATTCATGATGTAAGACTCCTGCAACAAGATAGTGTTGGATCTAGGGCTCTAGAGGGGGGGGGTGAATAGAGCTTCAAAACTTGCACAAGAATAGTTAGACCTTTAAATTATATCAATTTAAGCCAAATTCTAAAAGAAAATTTGAGGTCCAATCTAAAAAAAGCATAGAAAGGATGAGAGATATTGAAACAAACACTTGGACAAGGTGATTAGAGTGGTTCCATTCTCCAAGCTTGGAGTCCGTCAGTCCACTACCTAGAGAGGTCAACCTCTAGGACTTTGCAACCCATGTATACTTATATTCCATTATGAGACATACAAGAAGACTACCTTAAAACCACGAGCTTACCTATACAAGACCTACTCTTCTACCTCACAACAAGTCTTACCCACATTGCAAGTAGCTCGATTCCTTCTCCTAGGGCATCTCCTCCTTGCAACAAGTCTTTAGCCTTGAAGAAGAACATCAACTCCTCCTTCACTCAGAGAAGATCACTTCAGCCTTTGCTCTTTGAGAAAGGGGATCGGGAAGATGGAAGGGTGGAGAGATTTACAAGGTAACAATGAGGTAGCTCTCTTACAACATGCCTAACTCACTCATAATAAGAAAATGCTTTGTAAATGAGAGAGAGAAAGGAGCTCAAAGGGGTTTAGCACACTCAACCATAGAAAGGACCAAGAATAGCATGAATGAGAAACATTGGAATGAAATCCAAGAGGTCCTATTTATAATTGGGGGTGTTCTTTTGAGTGTGGGATCACTTAAGAATAAAAAATAACCATTTTACAACTGGCAGTGGATCTAGTTTTGTTTCTAACAACTCTCCATTGGATGGAATCACTTTTTCTGCCTTTTCCGTACAGTGTATTCGGTCGAGTTTCAAATTAAGGTAACTCGACCGATCCACTATCTGAAAAAGCCAATTTTCAAACTATCGGTCAAGTTTCCTGGGGTAACTTGACCGATCAGTCAAAATCAACTTTGGTTAGAAAGTAAGTCAGTCAAGTGAGTGTACAACTTGACCGATCTAGTCATTTCCAAAAATCCATCACTGATCGGTCGAGATTCAAACTTGACTGATATAGTTTCTCTATTTTTTTTTTAAATGATTTTTAAGTGTTCAAATGATAGAATTAAGTGTCCCTTATTTTTTATTATCTTAGTTACAAGTCAGATCATCAATACAAATGATTAAAAAAATATATGGCGGTTTAGAGTGTTTTCCACAAAAGTGCATTTGCATTGCTTTTGACTCAAACTGGGACAAGCTAGGGCTTGGTGTATTTGATCCTTTTCATATACCTAATTCCTAAAATCAATCCCAAACAAACATATTTGATACATATGAATGGAATTTTTAAGTCAATATCAAAATATGGACAATGTATCACTCTTAAGTCAATATTATCCCCCATTTTGACAATGACAAACCATGCCTCAACATATTGAAAAGGATATGTAAAGTTATACCTTAGCCTTGTGAACTGTAAGGGGATTCATAATTTTAACAATGTGAATTTATCCCCCTCAATATATGCTCACTCTTACCTACATAGTTATTCTTTCTACAAAATGCTATATAACATGTATACTACATGGTCCATTAGCAAGTCACATGATAAAACATATGCATAGACAGGAGAAGGATCATATAGGCCGTAAAAGCAATATGGTAGAGCTTCAAAGCATCGAACTTCTCTCCTTCTTTTGGCATTATCAAAATCGAAAGGGGGGGGTAGTAGGGCACAAAAATAGTTCTTCTCCAAGCACAACCAAAAACATGTAATCATAAGATAAGACATTCAACCACATAACAAATAGAGACAAGAATAGAGAGAGAAACAAGAAATTGATGTTATAATCAAAATATTGAAAGCATACCAGGAACTCATATGATATAGTACATATAGATTTATGATACATAGGATTAAGATTACAACACATAAGCATGTTCTCAAAGAAACAACAAGACAAATGATATAAGAAACATAATGATAGAAATAGTACAACTCAAATAATGTGCCCAGATGCCTTTAGTACAAAATAGTCTAGAAAGATATCTATGATCAACATCTAAGGGCTAGAAACTAAACATCTAGACATCTTGACTATCTAAGTCCAAAGGGTCATCATCAACTTCATCCTCTTCAACAACAGACTTGTAGTCCTCATCTCCATTTGAAGGTGTAGAAGAGGAAACAACTTCACCTTCATCACCAGAGCCATCAAAACCAACACCAGGGCCATCATTCACAAAGGACTCCTCCTCTTTAGTAGCAACAACTTCCTCATCATCTTGGTCAGGCATCTCCTCACTGAAAAAAAGACCAAAACCACAACCAGGCCACATGGCATTCTGCTCATCCCAAGACATGCCAAGATCATGGAGCTCCTTATCCTGAGGGAATGTCGATGCAGGAGTGTAAAGGTCAGCAAGAAGGGTATCTATGAGGCTAGCATGCAGAGGTAAAACGCCAGGTGTAGGTGTGGGGGAAGGTCCACCAACAATAGAGGGTGTGGTAGTGGAAGTAGTAGGTTGCGGGTCAGATAGAAGTGATTGTATGCATAGGAAGCATAATCACCACCTATCTAGGGCTGGTAGGTAGGGTACAAATGGGTATAAGATAGGTTCATGGTCGACATGATCTGGTATAGGTCCTGATGTAGGTGATTTTGAACCTGTAGGTTGTACATCTACTGATGCACCATGTAACTAATGCAACCCTATTTTCGCGCTCAATCTTGTGTCATATTGCATTTTAATCACATCTATACCTATTAGATTACATGTTATTCCCCCTAATATGCATATTTATGTAAAATTCACTTATGGACGTTCTTTACATGTTTTTTAGCTACTTGGACCATGTTTGTATGGATGTGAGAGAAGAAGGAAGGTCTAAAAGCTCCCCCAACCTACCCTAGTGCCCAAGAGTCAAGTGAAGCAAAGACAACCATTGAAATCTAAAGTTGAAGCTCAAAGTTCAAGAAAAGCCCCTAGGACGGCCGTGGTGACACATAACAACTGTGTTGCAAATGAAGAATTCACAGTTGAAATTCTAGTTTTGAAGCATCTGCAACAAACTATCCATCATGACCATGCTACCCAACACGACCTTGTTGTAGCTCCCCAACATGGCCGTGTCATACATAACAACCATGCTTCAATCCTCTAACACGGTTGTGTTGCACAACATGGCCATGCTGCTGCTCCCCAACATGGTCGTGCCACATAGAACGGTCACGTTGCGATCCTCCAACATAGTTGTGCCACACAGAATGGTCGTGCTATCACTATTCCAACACAACCTTGCTACCTAGCACTGTCTTGCCAAAGTTAACCCAAGATGGTCATGCTACCTACCATGGTGGTGCTACCAACTCCCAACATGGCCGTGTTTCTAGCCAACCAGTCCCCCCAAAAAAACATAATGTTTTTCACCATTTTCACCTCAACCGTTCCCATCCACCATGCCCGTTCCACTCAAATGCCACCACATCCTTATTTCCTAGCACGGTCGTGCTACATACAAACCTAGCACAACATTTCAACTACAATTCCCACTTTACCCCCACCTGACCTAGTGCTTCCCCACCACTTATATACACATTAGTGGTGTCTGATGCACAAGGTTAGCTACTCTACCCCCCTCTGAGCTCCCCCATTTCTCCCCTTACCCATTCCACTTCATTTCCACCTCCATTCCACCCGATTTCACCATTTCCACCACCAAAACCCTAGTTTCTTGGTGTTTTGGCTACTTTCCATCTTCATCCCATGTTATTACACTTTGGAGGAGGAGGGAGGACAACCTTGTAGTTGTTGGAGAGGAGTCTTCCATCTACCCCAAGCTTCATGGCTAATTCTTCCTCTTTCTCCTTCCTTTTTGTATTTTCCATTTCACCGAGTAGCTAGGCCCCTTGGGTGTGCTGTTTAGGGCCAAAAATGTTACCTTCATACCATGTTGGGGGAAATGATATGGAAACATTGTAATTTCATTTGCTAATGATTATGTTCTATTTCTATCTCACTCTCATGAATTACTTATTGGTTTGTTCTTGAAATCACCTAGGAATTTAGGGAAATTGCTTATATGTGTGAATTTTGGGATTTGCTCCTAGGTCCAATTCATGGATCCCTAGCTAGGTACCCATTCTCCTAAATGTTAATCAGTTATCCTAACCCTAGTTTAGAGATATAAGTAGCTTGTTTAGATTAATTTAGTATGCTTAGCATGGAGCTTTCTCATGGATAGAATGTGGGTGATGTGAGGCCTGAAACCTCACTTCCACTCCCATTACTACCCTTAACCCTTAATCACCCTAAGATCCTCTACCCTAGAAACCTAGAGTTGTTTAGACTCTAAGTGAACTGCACCTAAACCCTAACCCAATTGAGCCTCATAAGGGTAGTAGGAGGTGTTAGGGAATAGTTCCCCTATGCACAACCTATCCTATCCATGGCTAGTTAGTAGTCTAGGGCAATTCATTAGACTCTAGCTTGTTGTTTGGTTTGGTAATCTAAATGAAAGCATAATGTTCACACGTCACCCCAAACCTAATAGATAAGTGCATTTACCAAACAGCCCACACACCCCTTCATTGCTTTGAAACCATAATTGCTTCTTGACTAGTTAGCTTCTTGCCTTGTTCTTGTTAGTTTAGGCCTTTAATTGCTCATTTGCATTGCATTCTAGCTTATTGTAGTGTAGTTCTCTTCTTGGTTGCTTTAGTGTAGCTTGCTCTTTTCTTTGCTTGCCTTATCTTTTCCTATTCAATAGAATTACTTTTCTAGGGTTAACTTAGGTTTTTATCTTGTTTGCTTTCCTTTAATTGCTTTCTTGTTCATCATAGTGTAATCAAACAAGTCACAATAAAACCCTTCAACCCTAGACTCCATAGTAGGAACCTAGCCTAAAAAATGAAAGTAGCTCTAGTGCCCACTTTTCTCCTTGTGGATCGACCCTAAAATTTCCGCCCTCCTTTACTATGACATGATCCTATGTGCTTGTGGGTTAGTGTTTTAGTAAAAGTAGTTGTGTATGTCTAGGTCTTTATAAATTTTAAAAGATGCCCCTATTTTCAAATCTCATGGGGTGTGTCTGGTCAAATCACAATTGATCAAGTGTGCACACCTCTAGCGGATGCACCAGTAACCCATGAGGGCTTCATTGGATACATGAACTGAGGTGCAGGAAAGTCGGGATGGAGGTGGAGGTGGAGGTTCCTGGGTGGGGCTCTAGGTGTGGTCAAAGAAGATGTAGGCAAAATGGTTTTCTCAATTGTGGTTTGACTGATATAGACTCCTTTTCAAGAGGGTTTGTAATGAAGGCCATGAAAAAGATACTTCTCAATCGCAAAGGTGAAGACACCACAAATCATGATTGGGTAGGGTGGGTGGGTGCCTCAGGTATTCTTCCCAGAGTCAAAGCAGGTCATGTGTTGGAGAATGTATCTATACCACTTGACTCCTATGTTCTTCAAAAGACAATACATAATCATTGTGGTATTCTCTGCAATTTTAGTTTGGTTCTTCTTGGTGTGAATATTGTAGTTGACTACCTAAACAAGTATGTAGTTTTTTACACCCAGTGAAGAGGATGGGATGGTGGACTTCTTCCTATAGGGTGTCTCAGGCTTCTTCAAGAACTTATGAATATTAGAGAGAGATTAATATCATATATCTTGTAGAAGGACTCAGGGTCAAGCAAATCAAAATACTCAGGATAATCTTTCCTCCACATGTCGGTTACCTTAGTACCATTGAGAAACATGTTCAAGGTATGTTCTGAGATAGTGAATTTCTTACCTGCAATCATAAAAGTGATAAGAACTTAAGTTTTAGGAGGGGGTACAAGAGAGTCATAATTCCATGAAAGATTGGCATAAAATTCATAGACTGCCTTAGTGCTAGTAATGGAATTGTAAAAGCACTTACTTTCGACACTCAAGGCTGCTGGGTGACAGTCATAAAGCAACTCATCTACCTCATATATCACTTCTCGTTTATGCAGGAGAGTCTCATACAAGGCACAAAAAGGAAAAAGTATTCCTAGGAAGGAGCTCCTTGTACCTATTTAGAGCTTCATTTGAAACAAAGAAGGTGTCATCCAAGGGAATGAGGTGAGAGTTGGAGGATGATGATGGTTCTCTATAGGGTGCAACCCTCATTCTTCAATTTGAGGCCATGAAGAAGAGATGGAGAAGATTAAGAGACCAAATAAGAGAGAAATACCACCAAGGGTCATCTAACCATCTTGGGTAGATAGGGAAAGGTGCTAAGTAGGTCAAACGAAGGCTGGCTAGCGCTAGGAGATGGAAGGTCAAGGCTAGGGTTGAGAGATTAAGAGAGATGGAGTGAGGATCAGTTTACTTTTCCCTTGTTGAAGGGGAGAATAATTAGCTGAAACCTACTTAAGAATTTGTCCAACCTGACCATTGGTTGAATTCTGAGAGAAAGAAACTCGACCGAATGGCTTTTTACAAAATCCCTCGGCCACCGGACGGTCTAGTTTGCAACTCGACCAATAGAAATTCTATCCCAAACTTAGAAATTCTAGATTCTAGCCATTGCAGAGCTAATTAAATTTATTTTTCTGGTCCATTTTGTATTTTAGACATACTTAGGCACATATCACTCGTCAATGGGTACTATTTAGAGATAAAAGAATCATTTTCAAAAATTACCCAAAACAAGCAAAAAATAAGGCATAAGAACATGAACATTTTAACACTTTAGCTAGCAATGGTTATCAAGACATGAGCAAAGCATATAGGATAGGTAGAAACTAGTATCATCTAAAAAATTTATGGGAAGTTAAGATCTAATAAAATTAAATTTCTCTCTAGGTAGAGGTTTAGTAAAAATTCCTTCCAGCTAATTTTCTGTGTCCACATGTGTTACATAAATATCCTTCTTGGCAATGTGATCACAAAGAAAATGATGACGACCCTCTATATGTTTGGCTCAACTATACAATATAGGATTGTAAGATAAATTGATTTCACTAGTATTGTAACAATATATAGGAGGAGCATAAAAATAAATATTTAAGTCTTGTAGAATTTGCTTCATCCATAGAACCTGGGCATAACAATTCCCGACTGCAATGTATTTAGCCTCGGTAGATGATGAAGCCACTGTGCTCTATTTGTTGGAAAACCAAGACATCAATAATGGTTCTAGGAGGAAGCAAGTGTCACTTGTGCACTTTCTATCAATCAAACATCCTGCATAATCAACATCACTATGAGTAGTAAGAGTAAAATCCCTCAACTTAGGATACCATAGTCCAAAGTTTTGGGTTTTGGCTAAGTACTGACGTGGGTTTTACTGCAATAACAAACTCACCTAGGGATGAAATCCCTAAGTTTTTACCAAAACCTTTTGCAATAGTACCACCCACAAGAGGACGAGTCTTAACGTATTATAGTTAAGGATAGAATCCCAAGGGAAATTTTTTTTAAGAATCTTTCTAGTTAAATTTGGTTCAACTAAGACTAATATTTAGAATAAAAGTTGATTTGGGTTTAGTTAAACTAATTGTAAGGAAAGTAAAAGAGCGAGATTAAAACTGAGTTTAGATTAATGATGGGGATCACTGGGGTGGAATTGGGTTTCACCACCACTACACATGCAAACACATCCAAGAGACATCCAAGCAAGATAGAAATATCCAAATGGAGTAGCAAACCCTCAGTTAGGAAATAGAGTTTGTGTAAGCATCTCCATGGGCTCGATGTCTCGTTACCCAAGGGTCACACACTTACTACTCTGGAGATATCCCTTTGGAAGTTCTCATCTAGGTATCATCCGTGTTAATCAATATTCAAATCCTAAGTATTGAAGTTCTCACAACAAAGGAATATAATAGATCATGCAAGGTAGGTGATTGATAACACCCATTTTGGGGCTATTTAGAGCCTTTATTTCATTGTCAAAACTGCCTTCTAAACTATTTTTCCTCTCCATTTTATCTTGTTACTGCATAGAAATAACATGCACTATGCTCCTGACTCTTTTCCCATCTTTTGTAGAGATTTCCCTCATTTTTCCACCCAAAGTGCGTAAGAAGGCCCATTCCGGACCATCTACAACGAGCACCTACATCATCCCTTTTTTTGGTCGTCTGACACACCCATTTACCCATCGCGGTTGCTGCCCGATATGGAAGCAACCTGTAACGCCCCGTACCACTTCCCAAGGCTCTAGTAGAGTTTCAGGAATGACGACTGGCCCCACAGACCACCACTAGCCTTAACTGCACGCTTTTGTCCACTCACGCGCAAGCCAGGATCAACTTCCCGACTGGTCACCCATCCTAGTACTACTCCAAGCTAAGCACGCTTAACTATGGAGTTCTTTAGAGATGGGCTCCCGGAAAAGGAGGTGCACCTTGGTGATATGGGTAGTCCAATCATTCCTTTTAAGATCATGTTATCTAAGGTCTCAAATCCTAGGATGTTACAATCTCCCCTACTTAGACTCTTGACGTCCTCGTCAAGTCTCAACTTATATGGCCTCATAATCTGACCCCATTTCAGTGCAGACCCACAATGTCCCATGGACACCCAGCTCCCGTCCACGGCTACCAGTGCAAGGGCGGCTCCATCTGGTCTCTACGGATAGCCCTTTCCAACTTTCCTGGACCGCACGGCTCAAGACTGGCATGCGACATGCCATGTGGGCCCCACCTACTGGAGGGGAATTAGCTCTGATACCATTTGTAACGCCCCGTACCACTTCCCAAGGCTCTAGCAGAGTTTCAGGAATGACGACTGGCCCCACAGACCACCACTAGCCTTAACTGCACGCTTTTGTCCACTCACGCGCAAGCCAGGATCAACTTCCCGACTGGTCACCCATCCTAGTACTACTCCAAGCTAAGCACGCTTAACTATGGAGTTCTTTAGAGATGGGCTCCCGGAAAAGGAGGTTCACCTTGGTGATATGGGTAGTCCAATCATTCCTTTTAAGATCATGTTATCCAAGGTCTCAAATCCTGGGATGTTACACAACCCATCATGGGCGTGTCACGTGTGGAGCCCCGACGAGCGGTACACTATCTACCCGATAGGGAGCTTTGCCCATCGTGACTCATCAGCCCGATACAAGCGTGTCGCACGATGCGAGTTACTCATCGGAAGCAGCTGCTCACCAGGATCACCTGATACGCTCGCAACCCGGCACACGACGCCTGCCGTGCTGGGCGACAGCATGTTGACTATCCCTGAATCCACGTAAATAGAGTCTATGTAGGACATGTGGCCCCACAAGGACCACAACCTCTTCCAGCTACTGCCTATAAATAGCAACTATAAGACTCCGATGGGACGGGTCGGAACCCTACGAGAGCTAACTTCGGTAAGACATCAAGAGCTAGTTTGTCACGTTCCAAGGCATATCGGGCAATACTAGGTGAGCACACCCCCAACCCGAGATGGGTGGGAGGAGTTCACTTAGAACCCGTATCGGTAGCCACAACAACACGATACGACCTGGAAGGACTCCCCTATCGGGTCCTCAGATGGGCCTTAACTCGAGACGGCTCACCCCTCTATACCCAATATAAGGAACCTGAGAACCTAAGTGATTCCTAATCCGACACGATACCGAACCCGATACAGACTAACCGTTACGACATGTCGCCCGAGATGGCTGGCTGCCCAACATGGCTGTATTGGGTAGGGAGTTCCTCCGGATACGCCCTAGCCGTCACGCCTGTCACCCGAGAGGGTCGGCTGCCCGACATGGGTGTATCAGGCAAAGCTCCTACTCAGTATTGGGTTAGCAGTCCCTTAGGGGTCCGCTGCTATATATTACCTTCCTAAATCAAGGAAGCTGATACCTATCTGCCCTTTTTAACATTTTACTTTCATTACTTATGCATTGTAACTAAAACCTCTTTACATATCTATGAGTATGGAATCAGTAGAGTTTAATACATGTTGTTCTGTGTTTGGTTCCTTTTTGTTGAATGATTTCTTTATAACATCTGAACTCTAGCTTTTCATGCATGGATCATGTTTTGACTAGCTATCGAATCTTGTTTCCTGTTTGACTCCCTTGAGAGAGGGAAGTTGTAACTCTAGAGTTTGGTCTGTCCTGGGAGTACGAGAGTACCCAGGGTCAGGGCCGGCATGGCTAATCTTCCCACTCTTATCTACGCCTACTACCCTTGAGAGAGGGAAATGGTGCGTAGTTAGAGGTACCCTCTTTGAGAGAAGAGGTTGCATGATGTTTTCCATTGCTGCTTGTTATGCCTAAGTTTTTTCCTTCGTGCTTTACCTCATGACAATTTTATCTCCTCAGTTTCTATTATTTAAAACACCTATAAAAATCTCTAAACCCCAAACCTTAAATCTTTCTTGTAACTCCTTTTGGAGATAGGGTGTTTGTTTGTTTCCTTATGTTTAGTTCATGTTACAACACCCCCTTTTCTTGCACCCCCTTTTGATGAGCTTAGATAAGTGAAACTCAAGTTCTGAAGTGTTGTTCTTCCTATCCATGTGTTCGACCCCGAACTACTTCAACCTTATGCTAGTTGCAGGTGTCTTAAACATTTGGGTATTATAAATTTCTAAAGTCCAATAACCTAGACATGATTCCATTCTTGGACGCACATTTAAGGCTCGTCAACTTTTTGGCACCGTTGCCAGGGATAGGCAAAGTAAACCGTTGATGAGATGATTTTTAGTCGCATTTATAGACCTATTTCATATGTGTTTTGTGCTCTAATTACTCATTTTCATGGATATTATTGCATAATTCACTTTATTTGGTCTTTGCTATCATTTTATATCAAATCCCCTTTGTTTTACTATTTTGAGCATTATTTATCATCTTATTATAAATTGAGTGGATTTACTTGGTCTTGTTGTGAAATTTCAGGAAAAACAAGTATCTGCTTCCGTCGATACCATCGACGAAAGTCGATACCATCGACCAAGCCACAGGTTGTCAGCCGAGAAGAGCAATACAGAGTCGATACCATCGACACTTAAGTCGATGGTATCGAGATCCCTTCAAGTTGCTGGCGAGGAAACTGTCGATACCATCGACCCAAGTCGATGCCATCGACACAAGGGGAGCTACAGCGTCGCTAAACGACAACAACCGACGCTAAAGGAGTCGATACCATCGACACACAAGTCGATGGTATCGAGATCACCACAGGCGCTCAGAATAAAAGAAAGGAAAGCTGCCGCTAATCCGCCGGGTCGATACCATCGACCCGCGTCGATGGTATCGACGCCGGCAGATATGCGTTGGATTTGTTTTGATCTCGATCGGACGGCTGTTGTTATTTGACGACCTAATTAGGGACTTATACCTAATGACGGCCGCCCAGACAGGAGAAGGATCTGAATTTTGGATTGCATGCGTGCTGAGGAGGAGAGAAAGGAGAACGGAGGCCGAGAAGCTCATCCCGGGTGATTCGGACGCTGCCGAAGACGATTTCCACCACCGACAGGCGGGGGAAGCTCGTGTTCTACGCCAAGGATCCACCGGTTCTTCTCCGTTCAGGGGTTTTCCCATTTATTTCCCGTTTTTCTTATGAATTCCCCAATTTCTACCATGTATTCGTGTGAGATGAACATGAGAGGCTAAAACCCTCAATCTTTAGGACCGGGAGTAGCCCGGGAATGCATTGTATGACATTTTTATATCAATAATTCATATTTTTCTCTCAAATCTGTGGTATAGATTCGTTTTCTCCATTTCTATTGTTATGCTTGATCACCATAATAATAATTTAACACCCTTAATCACTTCGACAGAAGGATTAACGGTTGAAAAGAGACGAATTCTACATTAATCAATAAAACCCTTGACAAAGGAGTTGTAAAATTAATGGTGGGAACTGAGAGACCGTTTATAATGCACTTAGTTTAGGGGAATGATTACTACGACAGTGGAATCAACCTAAATCTAAGTAGTGAATTACACCACGACAGTGGGTAATTCTATTTTCAGGCCACTACCCGGATAGAGAGAGATGTGTGAGGAATTATATAAAATCTAATACAATGTTGACCCGCGGTGAAACTGCCATCCTAAAGATATCCCTTTGAATTGATTAAATTAACCTTTAATCGATTATTTTCTTTGTTTGATTTTTTATTTTCTTTTTAATTTGAACACAAAACCCTACTTTGTTAATCGGTCTAGCTGATTGCGATTAGTTAGTAGAAGTCTCCAATAATTCACGTATCCCTGAGTTCGACTCGGGCCTCACAAGGCCTATATTACTCGACGCGTATACTTGCGTTTTAGCACGTAGTAAAATACACGTCAAGTTTTTGAGTTTGATGCGATGATTTTTAGTCACATTTATAGACCTATTTCATATGTGTTTTGTGCTCTAATTACTCATTTTCATGGATATTATTGCATAATTCACTTTATTTGGTCTTTGCTATCATTTTATATCAAATCCCCTTTGTTTTACTATTTTGAGCATTATTTATCATCTTATTATAAATTGTGTGGATTTACTTGGTCTTGTTGTGAAATTTCAGGAAAAACAAGTATCTACTTCCGTCGATACCATCGACGAAAGTCGATACCATCGACCAAGACATAGGTTGTCAGCCGAGAAGAGCAATACAGAGTCGATACCATCGACACTTAATTCGATGGTATCGAGATCCCTTCAAGTTTCTGGCGAGGAAATTGTCGATACCATCGACCCAAGTCGATGCCATCGACACAAGGGGAGCTACAGCGTCGCTAAACGACAACAACCGACGCTAAAGGAGTCGATACCATCGACACACAAGTCGATGGTATCGAGATCACCACAGGTGCTCAGAATAAAAGAAAGGAAAGCTGCCGCTAATCCGCCGGGTCGATACCATCGACCCGCGTCGATGGTATCGACGCCGGCAGATATGCGTTGGATTTGTTTTGATCTCGATCGGACGGCTTTTGTTATTTGACGACCTAATTAGGGACTTATACCTAATGACGGCCGCCCAGACGGGAGAAGGATCTGAATTTTGGATTGCACGAGTGCCGAGGAGGAGAGAAAGGAGAACGGAGGCCGAGAAGCTCATCCCGGGTGATTCGGACGCTGCCGAAGACGATTTCCACCACCGACAGGCGGGGGAAGCTCGTGTTCTACGCCAAGGATCCACCGGTTCTTCTCCGTTCAGGGGTTTTCCCATTTATTTCCCATTTTTCTTATGAATTCCCCAATTTCTACCATGTATTCATGTGAGATGAACATGAGAGGCTAAAACCCTCAATCTTTAGGACCGGGAGTAGCCCGGGAATGCATTGTATGACATTTTTATATCAATAATTCATATTTTTCTCTCAAATCTGTGGTATAGATTCGTTTTCTCCATTTCTATTGTTATGCTTGATCACCATAATAATAATTTAACACCCTTAATCACTTCGACAGAAGGATTAACGGTTGAAAAGAGACGAATTCTACATTAATCAATAAAACCCTTGACAAAGGAGTTGTAAAATTAATGGTGGGAACTGAGAGACCGTTTATAATGCACTTAGTTTAGGGGAATGATTACTACGACGGTGGAATCAACCTAAATCTAAGTAGTGAATTACACCACGACAGTGGGTAATTCTGTTTTCAGGCCAGTACCCGGATAGAGAGAGATGTGTGAGGAATTATATAAAATCTAATACAATGTTGACCCTCGGTGAAACCGCCATCCTAAAGATATCCCTTTGAATTGATTAAATTAACCTTTAATCGATTGTTTTCTTTGTTTGATTTTTTATTTTCTTTTTAATTTGAACACAAAACCCTACTTTGTTAATCGGTCTAGCTGATTGCGATTAGTTAGTAGAAGTCTCCAATAATTCATGTATCCCTGAGTTCGACTCGGGCCTCACAAGGCCTATATTACTCGACGCGTATACTTGCGTTTTAGCGCGTAGTAATATACACGTCAAGTTTTTGGCGCCGTTGCCGGGGATACGGCGAATTATTGGCACTTTGAGTGCTAAGAGCGGCCATTCTAGGCCACTTTTTTTTATTTATTTTAAAACAATTTCAAAAAATTCCTTTATTTCTCTATAATTGTGTTGACTCGTTCAAAGCATTGTACTGAACCCCTATTTCCATATTTCAGGTACTTTGCATGGTGCACACACGTAGTCGAGACTACGTGAATCGCACACCTGAGGTTCCATCTGCGGGACCAGAGGACGAGGACTACTACGAGGAGGAACACTACAGTGATATAAATTCTGAATCTGAGCGAGAACAAGAAGAAGTAATGGCTGAAGCACAGACAATATGGGAGAAGATCAAGGCGTCTTCTTCCTCGGCATCAAAGGGGCCTATAAAGAAACAAGGGCTAAACATTCCAACCTACAAAATCGATCCATCACTGATTAAACTGGTTAAATCAAACGCATTTCACGGATTAAAAAATGAAGATCCAGTGGCCCACATCAGCCAGTTCGTGGAGAACTGCGATATGGTGAAGATAGATCGATTTCCGCAGGATGTGCTCTACCTCAAGTTATTCCCGAGTTCCTTGGCTGGAGTGGCAAGAGAGTGGCTTCATAACCTCGACGACGAGTTTGTTGAATCATGGGATCACATGGTGGAGGTTTTCTTCGAGAGGTTCTTTCCTCCTGAGAAGACCAATGATATGATCCGAAAGATCCACAATTTCACCCAACAGGCGGGTGAAACTTATTCTGAGACTTGGGAGCGATTCCAGGTCATGTTGAGGAGATTTCCACACCATGGACTAGACAAGGAAACCCAAGTGAAGATCTTCTACTTTGCTCTCTCCGAGCATGATAGAAGCAACCTGGACTCAGTTGGTTCCGGATTTTTCTTAAATAACACCGATACCAGATGTTGGGAGATACTGAAAAACATGGCTAGGAAGCAGTCATGGGGTGACAGAGGTGCCGTGGAACATGTCAAGGTTGCTGGTGAATCCAGAATAGTGAGGGAGCTGAATGATAAGTTAGATCTTCTAGCCAAGAAGGTGTTAACTAAGGAGGATGCATCTAAGGATGAGGAAGCCCAAGTGAAATTCATGCAACAGCAGGGATATAGAAACAATGACTATGCATGGAGGAAAGATAAAAAGTTTTCATGGAAGGATTCGAACAATTTTCTACAGGATCCAGATGCCAAGCCACAGCAGAAAGTCGAGGACAAGAACACTGAATTACTAACTCAAATGGTCCAGCAAAACCAAGAGATGATGGCCATGTTTGGAAAACAATTGCAATCTCAAGGTGATATTCTAACCAAGTTTGGGCAGACGTGCAAAGACATGGAGCACAAATGCGGGCATTGGAAACCACCGTGGCACAAATTTCGAGTGAAGTGGCGGCCATCAAGCACGCCAATCAACAGAAACCAGCTGAGAATGCAAACGTGGCCCAAGCACATCATCAGGTTAAGTACATGTCGGTGGTAAGAAATGAGGAATCTCAGGTGCAAGAAGCTGTAGAAGAAAGAAAAATGACTTTCAATGTGAATGCAACACCGGTGATACCGTATCCACGCACGTACTATGGATTGTCGGGCGGAAACCCTTTCTTCAGAAAATCACAAAGAGTTGTGAATATTGTATCTCCACCTAGGCAGGAAGAACAAGTGCAAGTTGTTTGTGCACATATGGAGACATCTGAGGCGAGAGAGGAACCACAACAAGCTGCTACTATTGATGATGTCTCGCCAAAGTCCACACCGGAGGGAGTAATTGAAGCAAGCTTAGGGGAGGTACCCCCGAAAAGCTCTTATGTGCCACCTCATAGGCGTGTTGAGGCAGTAGATGTTTCAAATGTGGTTAATCCTAAGTCAAAGAAAGAGCATCGTCACTTAAAAAAATTCCTGGAGATATTCCGAAAACTCCACATCAATATTCCATTAGTGGAGATGATCGAGAAAGTACCCGCCTATGGGAGGTTCATTAAGGAAATAATTAATAAGAAGGGGCGGATAAAAGATGATGAAATTTATTGGATGAATGAGACGGTGAGCTCGATGATTCACGGGAGTTCACCAAAGAAGAGAAAGGACCCAGGAGGTTTTTACATTCTGTGTTCAATAGGTGGACAACATGTTTCTAAAGCGCGATGTGATTCCGGCGCTAGTGTAAATCTCATGCCTTTGGCTACATTTCAAAAGTTGGGGTTAAAGGAGATAAAGAAGTTGGCTGCAACAATTGAATTGGCAGATGGGTCTACCGTGAGACCCTATGGAGTATGTGAAGACATTCTCGTCAAAGTGGATAGATTCATATTTCCAGTGGACTTTGTCGTCATGGATATGCCACCACTCCACAGCTGTGAAATTCTTCTAGGAAGGCTGTTTCAAGCAACAGCGGACGTCGTGACTGCCTTAGGGAGAGGGACTTTGTCCTTGGGTATTGGAGGAGATCGAGTCGAATTCAAATTTCCGAATGATCCTCTAAGCCCAATTCCCAAGGTGAAAAGATGATGATTGTCACACCGTCTAGCCTAAGACGCTAAAAAAGGGCGCTTGTTGGGAGGCAACCCAACCATCGGTACACTAGGATAGTTTAATTTTAGTCATAAATTGCTTTTATTTCATTTGAATTTTAGTTTAAAAATGATACCTTGATCCGTTTGTTGAATGTGCAGGCACAGGCAGGGTCGATACCATCGACACACCCGCCGATGGTATCGACATGGGTTCAGGTTGACACCAGCAGAAATCGCACTGCATCGATACTATCGACACCCCCGTCGATGGTATCGACATGGTCACAGACAGGTCGCAATAAAAGTGTCAATGGTATCGACACCCCAGTCGATACCATCGAGATCTCTGGAGATATTCAGATGAATTTTGCTCAGTCAACTCGATACCATCGACGGCCTCGTCGATGGTATCGACATCATCACAGGTTGAATGCAACACAACGGCGGTGTCGCAATAAAAGCTAGTCGATACCATCGACACCCGTCGATGGTATCGACGGACATGTCATCGATCCGCACACAGACATCGACGACGATCGCAACAGCCACGTCAGCGATCCGGGTGTTGTGTCGATACCATTGATTTCCGTCGATGGTATCGACCCGTCAGCAATCCGGGTTTCTCGATCCAGCAAACGTCAGTCGTCGATACTCGCGAGGGGGCAGATACCCGCGAGATGTGTCGATACCATCGACCCGCGTCGATGGTATCGACGGGTCAATAGGGGCGCCGATCAAGCCTATTTAAGGGGACTTGCAACGTCACTTGACGTCACACCTTCAGAGCAAGTATCCTCCTTTGCGCCGAGCACTCCCCCGAGCCCTCCAAGACTACAGAGAAGCGTCATCGAGCGGAGATCTTCATCGAGCGGAGAATTTCTTCTCCATCTTCACCGAGCTCTTTTCTCCTAATCCCATCTTTTCTCGCAACCATGGTGCACCCCGCCAGAGCGTCGTCCTCAAGCGCACACCCTATGGAGCTCTATCTTTTATCTTTTCTTTAGTTGTTTTTAGTTTCTACTTATTTTAGTGTTTGTTTAGGATCCACATCTATCTAGTGTAATTGTGGATGTCTTAAAAATTGTCATCTCGCTGTTTTCATGGGAAATTTAAGGGATTTTAAAATTTTTTTGTGTCTTTTGGATAGCTTAACTTGGTTGTCCTTGGGAAACTTGTCCTATGAAAATGATTGATTATGTCAACTTTGAAGCAATATGTCACACCTACACCCCCATTGACTCATGAAAAGTGGATAGTAACGGTTGTTTGAGCCTAACCTAATCAAATGGTAATGAGACCTTAATTGGATATACGAGAAAGAACCCTTTGAACTACCACACATGTCAGTAAGGAGGGACACATGATATTTTTCTAAGGTTCAGTAACTTAATCTTGTGATCATTCCACTTCATATTTTTCCATAATATACCAAAGAATTGGAAGTAAAGTACAATTTTAATTCCTTCTTGCGTGCATAGCATGTAGATAGGATTTGCATTGTTATTTTCATATTTTTGCATAAAATGAAAAAAAAATATAGTGATTCATGCACATTACCTTTAGGTGCATGTCATGTAGTTGCACTCATAACTTTCATGATTTTCATGCATAAGTACACCATGTACCTCAATTTGTCTTGAAAAGTGATCTAAATTGTCCCATACCCTCGAAATAGTACAAAGATTTCCAATCATGAAGAAAATAGCCTAACACATGTATCTCTAAGCAATTATGGATATGTGGGCTAAGAGGAAAGGAAACAAAAAAAAATCTGAAATTTGAAAGAAAGAAAAAAAAAGAAAAAAAAAGAGAATTTAGAAGGAAATGGAATAAGAGGGAGAAAGGAACATGATATCACTTACATAACAAGGAAACTGAGTACATGATGTGGCTTAATTAGATTTCTATCTCTTTTTGAGGTGGAAGGTTAGTGCATGCATCATTCCACCCAATTTTAAGCATTAGGGCATTTTCAATGTGCATTTGCATCATTTAGGGCATTTTGTTGTATGCATTTTGAAACTGTGTAATACTTCCAAATTCTTCCATGAACCACCCATTCCATCCACCCGTTGCTCGGATTGGTAGGCCACCGTGATTTTTTCCTCACTCATGTTTATCAGGAGAACTGCTTCCATGTAGATGGTAGTTAGGGCGAGCAACGTAGTGTAGGCGATCACAAGATGCACTAATGCTGAATCGGCAAATTTTATTATGTTAACTGCCTTATGTGATAGTGTTCATCGGTTTGAAGGATGAATTCTTTTATTGATGATTATTGTCGCTTGTAGGGTAATTACTGTTCTGTGATTAGGAAAGGCCGGTTTGAGAACGTTCAGTAGGAGTCATGTGGAATGTGGGGTGATGTATTGATTATTAGTTGACATCTACAATTCTATTCTAAGGATTAGTTGCTCGAGGGCGAGCAATGTTTAAGCTTAGGGGAGTTTGCTGCGATGATTTTTAGTCGCATTTATAGACCTATTTCATATGTGTTTTGTGCTCTAATTACTCATTTTCATGGATATTATTGCATAATTCACTTTATTTGGTCTTTGCTATCATTTTATATCAAATCCCTATTGTTTTACTATTTTGAGCATTATTTATCATCTTATTATAAATTGTGTGGATTTACTTGGTCTTGTTGTGAAATTTCAGGAAAAACAAGTATCTGCTTCCGTCGATACCATCGACGAAAGTCGATACCATCGACCAAGCCACAGGTTGTCAGACGAGAAGAGCAATACAGAGTCGATACCATCGACACTTAAGTCGATGGTATCGAGATCCCTTCAAGTTGCTGAAGAGGAAACTGTCGATACCATCGACCCAAGTCGATGCCATCGACACAAGGGGAGCTACAACGTCGCTAAACGACAACAACCGACGCTAAAGGAGTCGATACCATCGACACACAAGTCGATGGTATCGAGATCACCACAGGCGCTCAGAATAAAAGAAAGGAAAGCTGCCGCTAATCCGCCGGGTCGATACCATCGACCCGCGTCGATGGTATCGACGCCGGCAGATATGCATTGGATTTGTTTTGAACTCGATCGGACGGCTGTTGTTATTTGACGACCTAATTAGGGACTTATACCTAATGACGGCCGCCCAGACGGGAGAAGGATCTGAATTTTGGATTGCACGAGTGCCGAGGAGGAGAGAAAGGAGAACGGAGGCTGAGAAGCTCATCCCGGGTGATTCGGACGCTGCCGAAGACGATTTCCACCACCGACAGGCGGGGGAAGCTCGTGTTCTACGCCAAGGATCCACCGGTTCTTCTCCGTTCAGGGGTTTTCCCATTTATTTCCCGTTTTTCTTATGAATTCCCCAATTTCTACCATGTATTCGTGTGAGATGAACATGAGAGGCTAAAACCCTCAATCTTTAGGACCGGGAGTAGCCCGAGAATGCATTGTATGACATTTTTATATCAATAATTCATATTTTTCTCTCAAATCTGTGGTATAGATTCGTTTTCTCCATTTCTATTGTTATGCTTGATCACCATAATAATAATTTAACACCCTTAATCACTTCGACAGAAGGATTAACGGTTGAAAAGAGACGAATTCTACATTAATCAATAAAACCCTTGACAAAGGAGTTGTAAAATTAATGGTGGGAACTGAGAGACCGTTTATAATGCACTTAGTTTAGGGGAATGATTACTACGACGGTGGAATCAACCTAAATCTAAGTAGTGAATTACACCACGATAGTGGGTAATTCTATTTTCAGGCCACTACCCGGATAGAGAGAGATGTGTGAGGAATTATATAAAATCCAATACAATGTTGACCCGCGGTGAAACCGCCATCCTAAAGATATCCATTTGAATTGATTAAATTAACCTTTAATCGATTGTTTTCTTTGTTTGATTTTTTATTTTCTTTTTAATTTGAACACAAAACCCTACTTTGTTAATCGGTCTAGCTGATTGCGATTAGTTAGTAGAAGTCTCCAATAATTCACGTATCCCTGAGTTCGACTCGGGCCTCACAAGGCCTATATTACTCGACGCGTATACTTGCATTT
Source organism: Alisma plantago-aquatica (assembly GCA_963693085.1). Classification (NCBI taxonomy): domain Eukaryota; kingdom Viridiplantae; phylum Streptophyta; class Magnoliopsida; order Alismatales; family Alismataceae; genus Alisma; species Alisma plantago-aquatica. The sequence continues at coordinate 24,371,878 of OY856412.1, read as the reverse complement.
TAGCGCGTAGTAAAATACACGTCAACCGTTCTACAAACTTTAGTTTCACTTGCACTTTGCCAAAACTTGTACATTTGCATATAATACTTCAATTATTTACTGCACATAATATTTACTATTTATAATTTATACAACACTCTTATACCTTTGTTTCTTTCTAGGTACTCCTTTATTTCTTTCTAGGTCATCCAAGCTCTTGACAAGTCATGGATGACCAAGCCCCTGAAGCTTGATCTCTTCGCTCATTCATTCAAGTTCAAGCTAATGAAGAGAGAAACCCGGTTGTAACACAACCTCTAAACGTCACCAACTTCAAACTGAAGCCCTCCTTCCTCCAACTCCTGTAGCATAACAGGTTCGGTGGAAACACCTCTGAGGAGAATCTGTATAATCATATAATGACATTCAAGAGGACATGCAACACTTTTAAGATCAACAGAGTCCCGCTGACGCATATCTACATCTAGTACTTCCCATTCTCACTGAGGGACAAGGCACTAGAATGGTACACCAGCTTATAGGATGGGAGCCTCCCTGATTGGGAGCATCTTGCCAATGCTTTTATTGCCAAGTTCTTCCCCATCGAGAGGACCATCAAATGTCAAAATAGGATCTCGAGGTATTTGCAGAAGCCCTCAAAGAATCTTCATGATACTTGGGTAAGATTCCAGAGCTACTAGCGTGAATGCCCGCATCATGGTTTTTTGGAACCAAAGCTCATCACCACCTTTTACAATGGGGTGTGCCCCATTGAGAGGAAGTCCTTGAATTTTGTTTTTGGCAGTGATTTCTTGGGACTTAGTGCCCAAAGATCCAGGGAGATTATTGAAAACATGGCTACAAACCAATAAGACAGAGAATACGATCGAGAGTCACTGAGTTACACTACTCCAGGTGAATCTAAGACTATGGAGGCCCTTGCAGCCAAGCTTGACAAGATGATGATAGATGTCCAGTCCCTCAAGGAGCAAGGTTACAAAGGGAAGGTTCGACAAGAGGTTGTGAAGAGTTGTGTCACCTGCAGAGAGCCCGACCACATGTTAGATTTTTTCCCACACACCTCACCCCAAGAAGATCTCGAAGGGGACTTTACAGAGAACATGAGTTTTGTTCAATACTGACGGCCCGACCATCCTGGTTTCTCTTATGGCAACACCAGTGCTGCTGAGAACTCTCACCAGCTGGTGAGTGGGAAACCTTCAGGAGGACCATCAAATCAACAGTGACAGACATGGTTCCAGTAGTAGAGGGTCTTCCAACAAAACCAGCAGCCACGACCGTCTTTGATGATGGAATTTATGTCCTTCACCAAGAGACCGAACGACATCAATGAAAAGATGCACAAGAGCTCAGTGGATAGAACAACTCTGCTCAAACTAATGTAGAAATGGATGGGTGGTTTTTCAACCCAGATAGGGAAGCTCTAGTAGCATAACAAATAGATTGATCAACAGTTGGAAAGCCTCGCCCAATCCATCAACCACCAGGTGGGGCGTTTCCCCTCCAATACTGAAGCCAACCCACGAGGACATGAAACGGAAAAAATGGCCATTCTAAGGTCAGGACCAATAGTTTCACCAGTCATTGAGAAGACAGTAATGTCAACAACAACACCCACTGAAGGAATTAGCACAAAGGTTGTTGAGGAAGAAGTTTCACAGAAGTCAAAGAAAGTAGTCAAAGACAAGGTTAATGATGTATCTTGTAAAGAGCGTCCAGATAAGTACGCACCCCACGTACCATTCCCACATAAGCGGGTAAAAGCCCAGCTGAAGAAGAGGTATGAAAAGTTTCTGGCTGTTATAAAGAAGTTGCATGTGGACGTCCCATTCCTAGATGCCATTGAAGAAATGCCCACTTATCCCAAGTTCCTAAAGAACCTGATAACAAGAAAAAGGAAAGGAGAAGATGTAGAGACTGTGAAGCTCACCAGGATGTCTAGTTCTTTCGTCAAAACTAATACACCTTTGAAGAAGAAGGATCCAGGGGCCTTCGTAATCCCCTTTTAGGTTGGAGATAATGTAACTTGGAAAGGTCTAGCAGACCTAGGGGCCATCATCAGTCTGATGCCTCTGTCCCTTTCCAAGAGAGTGGGGCTCACCGATATGGTAAGCACCAACATGATGATAAAACTAGATGACCATATCTTCACCCGGCCAGTTGGTGTCATTGAAGATGTGCCCATCCGATTGGGACGTTCTTTATCCCTTGCGATATTGTTTTGATCGACACCATAGAAGATCCAAGCTTCCCTATCATTTTTGGGCGACCCTTCCTTGCCACTGGCTGAGATCTTATCGATCTCGAGGTGGGAATGATTACAATCTGTGTTGGAAGAGATCACATTGATTTCAACATTAGTGATTGTATGAGGGTCCCCTCGTTCTTTGAATCCTCCTACTTTGTTGAGAGCTATCAATAGTTATGCGACAAAGTACACGAAGAGAAGGCCATGGTAGATCCTTTGATTTGTGCCTTAACTGGTGAGTTATGAGAGATCGATGATCATGGGTGTGACGTATGTTGCCAAACATCGATTAAGATTAATGTGGAAGAGGTCATTAGCAACGAAATTACTGAAAATCACAAAAAAATAAAACTTTTTACAAAGAGATCCATAAACTAAAAAAATCTTTCATAAAGAACCAAAGTAAGTTATTTACATTTCGGTTCATCAGTACATCTCTTGTACCATTTCTTCTCAAGAGTTACAAGCATCAGCTACCCTATTAGATTATACACAAGTCGTATAAAAATCTTGAGGCATCAAGCCAAAATCTCAGATCAACATTAAACTATCTACTGACTCCTAGGACCTGAGAGTACAGAGATGACACATAGGACTCTCTATTTACAGGACATGACCACTAGTGTTTCCACCTGAGGATTCACTTCTATCCTAGGTTCTGCTGCTGCTGCTGTTCTTCCCTTGCTGTAGGGTTCCTGCCTCTTCTTCAGTGTCTACCTAAAAAGTTGGATCCCACGGGGGTGAGACAATTGAAAAATTGTCCCAGCGGGAGATATAACTCACCGCCTGAAACATTATTATTGCAGATAATAGAATAAGACTGAGCAGAAGAATCATAAGTATTCAACAACAACTAAATTACTGACTAAACAATTTAGAGCAGTATTCTCTATTCAAGTCATTTTAGCTATATCTTGATAGAGTAGTATGTCATTTATTTAAAAAGGAATATGAAGAACATGTATAGCATTTAGCCAAGTAAGACAAACTAAGCAATGTATCATCAACCATTGATTCTCATATTTCAGCCCTAAGCAAATACGCCACACAGCTGATTACATTTTTTAAACATACTTATGCCATGAGGAGATGGGGTATACTACTCATACTCCAACTGACCATTGCGAAATCGAAATCGGTACCATACATAGGTCAATAAAAGAGCCGAATTTCCATGACCTCACCTTCCTCAGTCAGTGTGAGGACCAAATGCAGGACATCTTGTGTCTCTGCTAAATAGCTTTCTAGGGTATACTGACAACTTCGCTATTAGAGTTACAGTGGCATGCTGTACTCTCTTCACAATCGAGAGATATTATATTTATCTCCCATCGATCTGACATTAAGATCATCAGAAGATTAATGATACATCCATCTCGATCTTCAGGAGATTAGTGATACATCCATCCCGACATAAATAATGAAGGATTGAGAGATTTAATGTTTACCTCACATCAATTCATCCATTAGGGCGTAGGGATATTCATGCCCATAACCCCCACATACTCAAAAGTATGCCCTCCAGGAGTTCCCTTAGCAAAACCTGTTTCACCATCATCAAACTACTGATGATGATGGATCTATGGTCAGGGCTCTATATGATACCATTTCACTTGATTAATTAAGTACATTACAATATTATTTTAGCATCAAACATGTTTTTCAAACATAAAACATTGTAACTGTGCTACAAAGAATGAATACTATTTCTATCAAGTTCTTTTCAAAGCTTTATTAGACTTTGGGATCTCAATCTCTTATCACATCAGGGTATTCTCATCCCTTATCATCTCATCATCATGATTATGAAACATGGGTGTTCAAACCCTTAATTCATAAAAACACTTGTTACCACTTTATCATGTAACTTAATGCCTTCAGGTCATCTGATCATTGTAATCATAATAATTGTAGTGCAGGTATTTTACATGGCTCTTAAAGCCCAATAATATCTCTTGTTACATCTCATTAGGAAACACATCATATTATGGATTACAAGGCCCATAAAGCAATTTCAATAATAAAACCTCATAGCTCATACCTGGCTATGTCCACCATCTCATGAAACCTGCATAATTAGTGCACATGATAACAATTATATCAATTACAAATCAGCACTATGAATTGTAAGAGTATCATCACTATTTCCTTATTTGAGCTAAGATTTCCCAATTTATGTCAATTAGGAATACTTAATCTCATTACCCAGGTTTGGGTCATGATTATCATCATATTGCCCAAAATTAGGGTTTCATATATTACAACCCAAGATTAGGGCTCCACATATCTTTATCCTATATCAGTATAGGATTTCATACCAAAGTGTCACATACCAGAACATAGTATCACCTTGAATCAGGTTTTACATCTCATCATTGCATTAAGGTTTCATTTTGACCTTAACCTTATCTAGAGTTTCACATGACATCACCCTCACTTTAGGGTTTACTATTCACATTCAATCAAGGTTTATTATTAAAATACCCTGAATTAGGGTTTCTCATATCATTACCCTAAATTAGGGTCATACCATTACCAAAGATTAGGGTTTCACGTATCATTGCCCTTAATTAGGGTTAGGGTTCATCAACCTTCCTAATTAGGGTTCATGACCTCTTTATCAAGGATCATACCCTAATTACACATTCATTCATGTTGGAAGTGTTGAGACTTAACCACTACATAATTATCATTCATGTAGGAAGTCCTCTCTCTCTCATCCTCTATAAGATGATACTTACTTCAGACTTGATTAGATTAGGTCAACTCAACTTGATTGGAGAGTTGACACGTGTATTGTGTCATTACTTCCATAATCATCAAGGATTAATCGTAAAAGAGGTACTAATAACCCTATCTTATTAAGGGTACAATTACTATAATCACCCTTGTATTACATCATGTAATGATCAATTAAACAATTGACCTTTAATCACCTTAAGTGTCCATACGGTTTTGACTAATTACTTCTCAAACGGTCTTGGTCACTTAGACCTCAAACGGTCTTGACCAACCAGACCTCAAATGGTCTTGATTGAAATACCTCCAAATGATCTAAGACCATTTAGACCTCCAAACGGTCTTGATCAAACACTTGAAACCATTTAGCAAAGTAGCAACTTGTAACCATTTAACAAAGTTGATGCTTGAAATCGTTTGACAAAGTTGATGCTTGAAGCCATTTGAGTCTCAATCAGTTTGGGATCATTTGGTCCCAAATGGTCTTGAGACCGTTTGGTCCCAAATGGTCTTGAGACCGTTTGGTCCCAAATGGTCATGAGACCATTTGGTCCAAACCTCCTCAAAACTTATTGGACCAAAAATGGTCTCAACCACTCAAATTAATTTAGGGTTTCCAAGATTAATTCCTTCATCAATTGAATCCATGCAATTACTCACCAAGTGAACCTAAGCACCATACTTCAATTGAGATTAATGAATCATCTTTCCATTGATTCAACCTTCAATTGATCATCAATTAGGGTTTTGAACCCAATTGAATTAGGGTTGAAATCGATGAACTTTCAATATTAGTCATTATGGAACTAATTTCTTTGAAATCATTGGACCATCATTAAAAGTGGGCATGACCTGACCTCAAACGGTCTTGAGGTTGTTTGGAAGACCTCCAAATAGTCTTGAGGTTGTTTGGAGAACCTCCAAATGGTCTTGAGACAGTTTTCCCCATCCATCATCAAAATTTGTTAAGTTCAATTAGAGTTGCATCATTGGGTTACTCATCAAACTAGCTATTGATTGTATTACAATTTGATATCTTTGAATCTTCAACTTCTTCACCATACTCAACCCTAGAACTCCAAACGGTCTTGGTTGACCTCTAAATGGTCTTGAGACCGTTTGGGTGATCTCCAAATGGTCTTTAGACCATTTGAGTTAATCAACCCAAAGAATTAAATTAATCAATTGCAAAATCAACACTCTACCCGATTAGGGTTTCTAATTAGATGACTGTCCATACATTGATTCAACAAATTGGAACTATTAGATCCTAATCCAACAAGTACTAGGGTCCTGACCTCAAACGGTCAACCCATCCAAACGGTCAACCATCCTAAACGGTTTGGAGTTCAAGACTCTAAACGGTTTGCAAATCGTTTAGTCTCCAAATGGTTTGGTGAAACCGTTTGGACCAAGATATTCAAAACCGTTTGCAAGGGAAACTTGTTGGATTGCATGCCCAAGATGATGTCATCATCATCTACCTTCATTCATTCAAAAACTACTGCCATTTTCATGATAATTATAGCAATGGATCAAGGGAATTTCAAATAGAACAAAACATTCAACAAATAATGGAGAATTGAATGCAATAACAACATTTAAGGGTTTCAGTTATATAACCCGCCTCCAATTGAGCTTCAAAGCTTGGAGCTTCACATCAACAATGGTGGAAAAAGCTTTTGCAACTCTCCCAAGGCTCGTACTTAAGCTTTGGAGTGAAAAGATTGACTAGGATTGAAGATGGAGTGAAATAGAGAAGAAATCATGCATTGTTTTGTGATTTCCACCATGAAATCGAGGTGAAAGAAGATCAAGAAGCTGACCAACATGTTGGGGGTCATCCTCCAGCTGCTCCTAGCTCCCTTGGTCGGTTTGCAAGAAAAGAGAGGAAGTGGGTTCGAAAAAAAGCCTTTGATTTGAGTTGTAAAAGGTGTTTTTATAAGAAAATCAATGAGAGAGAAAATGCTTTATAAAATTCTTTTAATTCCAAAATTAGTGCCGCCTCTTCCCCCTCAATTCCTTGGCCACGAAGCCACCTTCTCCTTCTTGCAAAACTTATTCATTATCCAAGAATTAAAAGAAAAGGAATTAAGCACCTTAAACATATTATACTAATATCCCCTTTTTAGTGGATATTACTTTTTCTTATAATAATGTGAGTGGAGTCTTCACCTCCTTAGGATATTTCATTGCCTTTGCAAGGCATAAGGGTGTTCACACTTGAGAAAATTCAACCATCTCATTTTTGGTTGAAGGCCCTTCAATTACTTTCCAAGAAATATGAACAAGCATCTAAGCAACATTATTAAGCAAAACATCTAGGGTTAGAGCATAACCCAGGTCAGGGATGTTACAAATTATCCACCCCTTACAAGGATTTCATCCTCGAAATCATCAACAAAAACATTTAAGAGAAAAGAGTAGGGTATTTCCTCCTCATTTCTTCCTCTAGTTCCCATGTAGCTTCTTCAATGCCACGATGATTCCAGAGGACTTTTACAAGACAAATGTCTTTCTTTTTCAGCTTTTTAATTCTTTTATCAAAGATTGTCACAGGTCCTTCAACATATGATATATCATTATTTAATTCTACCTCCACAGGTTGTATAACTAATTCTGTGTCAGGGTGACACTTCCTCAACATAGAGACGTGGAACACTGGATGCAACTATGCAACTCAGGTGGTAACTCCAGCTTATAAGCTACCTTTCCAATCCGTTCAATGATTGGATAAGGCCCCATAAATCTAGGAGCTCATTTTCCCTTCCTTCCAAATCTGAGAACTCCTTTCCAAGGTGAGACCTTGAGATATACTCTGTCTCCAACTTGGAATTCTAAAGGTCTTCACCGTTTGTCGGCGTATGATTTATGTCTGTCCTGTGCAGTCTTTAACTATTGTTGTGTTACTTTAATCTTCTTAGTTGTCTGCTGCACTAGCTCAGGACCCAAAAGTTGATTTTCTCCAGTTTTATACCAACATAAAGGAGATCTACATCGTCTACCATATAATGCTTCATATGGTGCCATGTCAATATTGTGCTGATAGCTATTGTTGTAAGAAAATTCTATCAAGCTCAGGTGTAGATCCCAACTTCCTACAAATTGAAGGACACATGCCCTAAGAAACTCCTCCAAAGTTTGTATGGTCCTTTTAGATTGTCCATCTTTCTGTGGGTGAAAGGATGTACTGAACCTTAACTGTGTACCCAAATCTTTATGAAGTCGTTCTCAAAAGCGACTCGTGAACTGGGGACCTCTATCAGAAATGATAGTAGCTGGAACCCCGTGCAACCGCACTATCTCATCTACATATAACTGTGTCGGCTTCTCAGTAGTGTAGGTTGTTTTGAATGGTAAGAAATGTGTTGTCTTCATCAACCTGTCAACTATCACCCATATGGAATAATGAACTTTGGTTGTTCTAAGCAGACAAACCACAAAGTCCGTGGTCACATGATCCCATTTCCACTGCAGTATTGGCAAAGATTGGATTGTTCCTGTGGGCCTCTGATGTTTAGCCTTAAACTATTGACACACTGGACACTGCATAACAAACTCAACTACATCTTTCTTCAATCCAGGCCACCAATACATATCTTTTAAGTTGTGATACATCTTGGTGCTCCCTGGATGCATGGCATACATCGAAGAATGAGCTTCTTCTAGAACTAACTTTCTCAAGTCATCGACATCGGGTACTACCATCCTACCATGGTAACAGACTACCTAATCCTCCGACTCATGAAAGCCATCCCGTTTCTCACTACCATACTCTGATCTAATATGCTAAACTACAACATCAGTTTGCTGTGCTTCTTTAAGTTGCTGTCTCAGAGTTGGTTTTATGTGCATCTCAGCTAACAACCCAGCTAACAATGATACTTTAAACTGTACATTGTTTTGCCTCAAAGATATAAACATATCCCTATTAGAAAACACTAAAGAATTCAATTGTGCTTTATCTAAGGTTGGTGTTGCTGATTTTCTACTTAGTGCATCAGCTACTACATTAGCCTTCCCTGGATGATAATTAATTGTACAATCATAGTCGTTGATTAACTCCATCCAGCGGTGTTGCCTCATGTTTAGCTCATGCTGAGAAAAGATATACCTTAGGTTCTTATGGTCTGTGAAAATCTGGAATGTCTCTCCATAGAGATAAAGTCTCCAGATCTTCAAAGCATGGACCACAGTAGCTAGCTCTTGATCATGTGTTGGATAATTCTCCTCGTGTTTCTTAAGCTGTCAAGAAGCAAAAGAAATCACTTACTTATCATGCATCAACACACATCCTAGACCGTTCTTAGATGCATCACAGAAAACTATGTACCCCTTTCCCTGCTCAGGTAACACCAGCACATGTGCACTTGTCAACCTTTCTATCAACAACTGAAAAGAATGTTGACACTTGTCATTCTAGACAAAAGGAACCTCCTTTCTGGTCAACTTCGTTAAGGGTAAAGCTATATAACTGAAGTTCTTAATGAACCTCCTGTAATATCCTGCCAACCCTAAGAAACTACATATCTCTGTCGGTGTTTTCGGTTGTTCCCATTGCAGGAAAGATTCTACCTTCTTAGGATCAACACAAATACCTGAAGCAGATATTATGTGTCCTAGAAAAGAAATTTCTGGTAGCCAGAATTCACATTTTCTAAACTTAGCATACAATTTATGCTTTCTTAGCAAAGTTAGAGCCTGACGGAGGTGCTGCTCATGCTATTGAGCACCTCTACTGTAGATCAAGATGTCATCTATAAAGACGACTACACACTGATCAAGCAAAGGTTGAAAGATTCTATTCATGAGTTCCATGAATGCAGCCAGTGCATTAGTTAGTCCAAATGACATAACTGTGAACTCATAGTGACATACCTTATCCTAAAAGCATATTTAGGTATGTCACCCTCCTTAATACGCAACTGATGGTATCCCGATCTCAGATCTATTGTGGAAAAGATAGTTGCACCACACAACTGATCAAACAAGTCATCTATCCTTGGCAAAGGATACTTATTCTTTATAGTTACTTTATTTAACTATATGTAATCAATGCATAACTGCATCGGTCCATCCTTCTTCTTAACAAAGAGAACCGGAGCACCCCATGGTGAAGTGCTTGGTCGGATAAAGCCTTTCTCAGGCAACTCCTGAAGTTGTTTCTTGAGTTCTACCATATCAGCTGGTGCCATCCTATACGGTGTTTGTGCTATAGGTTGCGTGACCAGAATTAGATTAATCTCAAAATCAATCTCTCGGGGCAGAGGTACACTTGGAAGTTCTTCAAGAAACACATCTTCAAATTCCCTGACTATTGGAACTTCAGAAGGATGAGGGCTCTCCATGGTGGTATATACCACATGTTCCAAGAATGCAAAACATCCTTGCCTCATCAGCTTCTTAGTTACCATAGATGACACAAGACAGGTTGGAAGAATCTTTCTGTCTCCTTGAAAGATCCATGTGTCACTTTCATCAGTGAACACATCCTGCTTGGAATCACAATCCAAGACAACCTTGTACTTTTCTAGGGTGTCCATCCCAAGAATTATATCAAACCCATGAATTTCAAGTGGTATAAGATCCACTTGAATGCGGTGCTTAGAAAAGAAAAGAGTAGAGGAAGAACACACCTCCCACAACATAGAAGATCCCATTAAAGGAGTTTCCAACTTCAAACTCTCTTCCCTATGACCAACTGTCATATTGCAGTCAAGAATCACTCTTTTAGTGATGAAAGAATGTATAGCACCCGGATCAATTAAATCAGATATGCTACAGGATGTAGACATATCTGAATAAAATAGTTCCATCTGACCTGTCACAACCCTAGGGTTGACTACTGCATTAGGTTGATTCATCACATAGAATCTCTCTGTCGCCTATGGTTGATTTGGTGCTCGATTACTGGGTGTCGACGATCCAGCTTGGGACTCTTGTCCATGTCCTATTGCACCACTTGGAAACGGTCGCCTCTGAGAGCCTTGCTGACTCTGCCTCTGAGGTTGAGTCACACTTGCTTCTCTGGCTCGACAATCCTTAATCAGATGCCCCATCTTTCCACATATAAAACAACCTCTGTTCCATGGATGTGGTCTAGATGGTACTGTTATCGATACTGATGCTGTTCTGTGGGCTCCTTCCGGTGGTAATTATGGCCTCTACCCATATTAGACGTTCATTGCGTCTGGGTATTAAACCTTAGTGGTGCTATTGGTGCAGAAAACCTCGGTTTCTTAAAACTTTTGAACAAGGGTTCTTGAAACTGGGGATACACTTTCTTACTCTTAGTTTGTCACTTCTCAGTCACAAACCTCTCTATTCATTTAATAGATTCCTCAAAAGTAGCAAATCTCTCCCTGTTCTCTAAAATAGACAGGAGTGGTCAAATCAGCGTTCAACCCCTTCTCAAAATGTCGAATCCTTTCTTCATCAGTAGCTGCCATTTGCAGACAGAACTGCAGAAGCTCCATGAACTTAGCCTCATACTCGCTAACGTTCGTTGGTCCTTGCCTTAATTTGTCAAACCGAGAGATCTTCTCATCCAGGAATGTCTTAGGAAAGTATCTATTGACGAATTCTCATCGAAATACTTCCCATTTGATCTCTACACCCGTCCTCCTTCCTTCTTCTATGGTCCACCAATGACCAGCACTCCCTTTAAGATGGTACACTACATGTCTAACCTTCTCAACTTTTGGGATGTTAAAGATTCTAAAGGCCTTCTCTAGTTCAATCAGCCACATGTCTACATCTACTGGGTCAGTTGTTCTAGCATATTCTGTGGCTCCAACCCAGCAAAATCATTCAAATGTCTTGTCGGCTCCTTGTCCTTCATGGTGGGTAGGTGCCCTAGGTGCAGGTAGTGGAATCTTATCTGTCATATGAGTCATGGCCTCCATAAACTGTCCAAACATGGTTTGGAAAGCTGAGTTTCCCATATCAGCTTGATTGAACTGGAGTTGTTCAGGTATGGGCTCCTCCCTATCATGGTCTCTTGCACCTCCTCCTGGTGCGGCAACACTGCTCTTAGCAGCATGTTCATCGTGTGATCCAGACATCTTTAGTTTTTCTTCTCCTCCTATATGAGCAGAAGACACTATCAGATAAACTGGAAGACACTAGAACAAACTCAACTTTAATCCTATGTCTCTGTAAACTCAACAAACCTAGAGCTCTGATACCAACTAAACTGTGACGTCTGTTGCCAAACATCGATTAAGATTAATGCAGAAGCGGTTATTAGCAGCGGAATTACTGAAAATCACAAAAATTAAAACTTTTTCCAAAGAGATCCATAAAATGAAAAATTTTTTCATAAAGAACCAAAGTAAGTTATTTACATTCTGGTTCATCAGTACATCTCTTATACCATTTCTTCTCGAGAGTTACAAGCATCAACTGCCCTGTTAGACTATACACGGGCAGTATAAAATTCTTGAGGCATCAAGCCAAAATCTCAGATCAACATTAAACTATCTACTGACTCCTAGGACCTAAGAGTACATAGACGACACATATGACTCTCTATTTATAGGACATGACCACCAGTGTTTCCACCTGAGGATTCACTGCTGTCCTAGGTTTCACTGCTATTCTTCCCTTGCTGTAGGGTTCCTGTCTCTTCTTCGGTGTCTACCTAAAAAGTTGGATCCCACATGGGTGAGATAATTGAAAAATTGTCCCAGTGAGAGATATAACTCACCGCCAGAAACATTATTATTGTAGATAATAGAATAAGACTGAGCAGAAGAATTATGAGTATTCAACAATAGCTAAATTACTGACTAAACAATTTAGAGCAGTATTCTCTATTCAAGTCATTTCAGCTATATCTTGATAGAGCAATATGTCATTTATTTAATAAGGAATATGAAGAACATGTATAACATTTAGCCAACTAAGATATACTAAGCAATGTATCATCAACCATTGATTCTCGTATTTCAGCCCTAAGCAAATATGCTACACAGCTGATTACATTTTTCAAACATACTTATGCCCTGAGGAGATGAGGTATGCCGCTCATACTCCAACCGACCATTGCGAAATCGAAATCGGTACCATACATAGGTCAATAGAAGAGCCAGATTTCCATGACCTCATCTTCCTCAGTCAGTGTGAGGACTAAATGTAGGACATCTTTTGTCTCTTCTATATAGCTTTCTAGGGTATACTGGCAACTTCCCTATTAGAGTTATAGTGGCATGTTGTACTTTCTTCCCAATCGAGAGATATTATATTTATCTCACATCGATCCGGCATTAAGATCATCAGAAGATTAATGATACATCCATCCCGATCTTCAGGAGATTAGTGATACATCCATCTCGGCATAAATAATGAAGGATTGAGAGATTTTATGTTTACCTCACATCAATTCCTCCATTAGGGCATAAGGATATTCACGCCCATAACCCCCACATACTCAAAAGTATGCCCTCCATGAGTTCCTATAGGAAAACTTGTTTCACCATCATCAAACTACTGACAATGATGGATCTATGGTCAAGGCTCTATATGATACCATTTCACTTGATTAATTAAGTACATTACAATATTCTTTTAGCATCAAACATGTTTTTCAAACATAAAACATTATAACTGTGCTACAAAGAATGAATACTATTTCTATCAAGTTCTTTTCAAATCTTTATTAGACTTTGGGATCTCAATCCCTTATCACATCAGGGTATTCTCATCCCTTACCATCTCGTCATCACGATTATGAAACATGGGTGTTCAAACCCTTAATTCATCAAAACACTTGTTACCATTTTATCAGGTAACTTAATGCCTTCAGGTCATCTGATCATTGTAAACATAATAATTGCAGTGCATGTATTTCACATGGCTCTTAAAGCCCAATAATATCTCTTGTTACCTCTCACTAGGCAACACAACATATTATGTCTTACTAGGCCCATAAAGTAATTTCAATAATAAAACCTCATAGCTCAGACCTAGCTATTTCCACCATCTCATGAAACCTGCATAATTAGTGCACATGATAACAATTATATCAATTACAAATCATCACTATGAATTGTAAGAGTATCATCACTATTTCCTTATTTGAGGTAAGATTTCCCAATTTATGTCAATTAGGAATACTTAATCTCATTACCAGGTTTGGGTCATGATTATCATCATATTGCCCAAAATTAGGGTTTCATATATTACAACCCAAGATTAGGGCTCCACATATCTTTATCCTATATCAGTATAGGATTTCATATCAAAGTGTCACATACTAGAACATAGTATCACCTTGAATCAGGTTTTACATCTCATCATTGTATTAAGGTTTCATTTTGACCTTAACCTTATCTAGAGTTGCACATGACATCACCCTCACTTTAGGGTTTACTATTCACATTCAATCAAGGTTTGTTATTAAAATACCCTGAATTAGGGTTTCTCATATCATTACCCGAAATTAGGGTCATACCATTACCAAAGATTAGGGTTTCACCTATCATTGCCCTCAATTAGGGTTAGGGTTCATCAACCTTCCTAATTAGGGTTCATGGCCTCTTTATTAAGGATCATACCCTAATTACACATTCATTCATGTTGGAAGTGTTGAAAACTTAACCACTACATAATTATCATTTATGTAGGAAGTCCTCTCTCTCTCATCCTCTATAAGATGATACTTACTTCAGACTTGATTAGATTTGGTCAACTCAACTTGATTGGAGAGTTGACACATGTATTGTGTCATTACTTCCATAATCATCAAGGATTAATCGTTCAAGAGGTACTAATCACCCTATCTTATTAAGGGTACAATTACTATAATCATCCTTGGATTACATAATGTAATGATCAATTAAACAATTGACCTTTAATCACCTTAAGTGTCCATATGGTTTTGACTAATTACTTCTCAAACGGTCTTGGTCACTTAGACCTCAAACGGTCTTGACCAACCAGACCTCAAATAGTCTTACTTGAAATACCTCCAAATGGTCTAAGACCATTTAGACCTCCAAACGGTCTTGATCAAAAACTTGACACCATTTAGAAAAGTAGGTGCTTGAAACCGTTTAACAAAGTTGATGCTTGAAACCATTTGACAAAGTTGATGCTTGAAGCCATTTGAGTCTCAATAGGTTTGGGATCATTTGGTCCCAAACGGTCTTGAGACCGTTTGGTCCCAAATGATCATGAGACTATTTGGAATCAAACGGTATTGAGACTGTTTGGTCCAAACCTACTCAAAACTGATTGGACCAAAAATGGTCTCAACCACTCAAATTAATTTAGGGTTTCCAAGATTAATTCCTTCATCAGTTGAATCCATGTAATTACTCACCAAGTGAACCTAAGCACCATACTTCAATTGAGATTAATGAATCATCTTTCCATTGATTCAACCTTCAATTGATCATCAATTAGGGTTTTGAACCCAATTGAATTAGGGTTGAAATCGATGCACTTTCAATATTAGTCATTGTGGAACTAATTGCTTTGAAATCATTGGACCATCATTAAAAGTGGGCATGACCTGACCTCAAACAGTCTTGAGGTCATTTGGATGACCTCCAAACGGTCTTGAGGTCGTTTGGACAACCGCCAAATGGTCTTGAGACCGTTTTCCCCATCCATCATTAAAAGTTGTTAAGTTCAATTAGAGTTTCATCATTGGGTTACTCATCAAACTAGCTATTGATTGTATTACAATTTGATATCTTTGAATCTTCAACTTCTTCACCGTACTCAACCCTAGACCTCCAAACGGTCTTGGTTGACCTCCAAATGGTCTTGAGACCGTTTGGGTGATCTCCAAACAGTCTTGAGACCGTTTGGGTTAATCAACCCAAAGAATTAAATTAATCAATTGCAAAATCAGCACTCAACCCGATTAGGATTTCTAATTAGATGATTGTCCATACATTGATTCAATCAACTGGAACTATTAGATCATCATCCAACAAGTACTAGGGTCCTGACCCCAAACGGTCAACCCATCCAAACGGTCAACCATCCTAAACGGTTTGGGGTTCAAGACTCTAAATGGTTTGCAAACCGTTTAGTCTCCAAACGGTTTGGTGAAACCGTTTGGACCAAGATCTTCAAAACCATTTGCAAGGGAAACTTGCTGGATTACATGCCCAAGATGATGTCATCATCATATACCTTCATTCATTCAAAAACTACTACCGTTTTCATGATAATTACAATAATGAATCAAGTGAATTTCAAATAGAACAAAACGTTCAACAAATAATGGAGAATTGAATGCAATAACAACATTTAAGGGTTTAAGTTATATAACCCACCTCCAATTGAGATTCAAAGCTTGGAGCTTCACGTCAACAATGGTGTAGGAAGATTTTGCAACTCTCCCAAGGCTCGTCCTTAAGCTATAGAGTGAAAAGATTGGCTAGGATTGAAGATGGAGTGAAATAGAGAAGAAATCATGCATTGTTTTGTGATTTCCACCATGAAATCGAGGTGAAAGAAGATCAAGAAGCTTACCAACAGGTTGGGGGTCGTCCTCCAGATGATCCTAGCTCCCTTGGTTGGTTTGCAAGCAAAGAGAGGAAGTGGGTTCAAAAAAAAGCCTTTGATTTGAGTTGTAAAAGGTGTTTTTATAAGAAAATCAATGAGAGAGAAAATTGCTTATAAAATTCTTTTAATTCCAAAATTAGTTCCGCCTCTTTCCCCTCAATTCCTTGGCCATGAAGCCACATTCTCCTTGTTGCAAAACTTCTTCATTATCCAAGAATTAAAAGAAAAGGAATTAAGCACCTTAAACATATTATACTAATATCCCCTTTTAGTGGATATTACTTTTTCTTATAATAATGTGAGTGGAGTCTTCACCTCCTTAGGATATTTCGTTGCCTTTGCAAGGCATAAGGGTGTTCACACTTGAGAAAATTCAACCATCTCATTTTTGGTTGAAGGCCATTCAATTACTTTCCAAGAAATATGAACAACCATCTTATCAACATTATTAAGAAAAACATCTAGGGTTAGAGGATAACCCAGGTCACGGATGTTACACTGAGGTCAAGGAATTGTTGGCCTATATGTATGTTGAAGAAATGACTGAGGATGAAGATCCTATTGAGACAGTTAGATATGCCACTCTCCGAGAAGCCCCTGTTGAAGAACAGAAAAAGGAAGTCCCACCAGAGCTAAAAGTCTTATCGAAAGGCCTTGAGTATCATTTTCTGGATCAAGAGAATATGCACCCGATAATAATCAACTCGGAGTTGACTGATTGCCAGAAAGACCAGAAGCTCAAAGAGATAAGGCTGTAGAGGAAAGCCTTGGGCTACTCAATCAGGGACCTGAGAGGGATAAGCCCTTCAGTGTGCATGCACCAGATCCATTTGGAGGAGGACTCTAGGCCGTATGCCCAGCCACAAAGAAAGCTAAATGAAAAGCTTCGCGAAGTCATTAGCAAAGAAGTAGTTAAGCTCTAAGACGCTTGAATTATCTACGCTATCAGTGATAGCACGAGGGTGAGTCCAATCCAAGTAGTTACCAAGAAGGGAGGGATGACCTTAGTTAAGCGAGATGACAGGGTCGAGGTGGCCACCAAGATGGTCACTGGATGGCAGATGTGCATAGATTATCAGAAACTTAATACCACCACCTGCAAGGACCATTTCCCTCTTCCTTTCATCGATTAGATGTTGGAACACCTGGCCCATCATTCTTACTTCTGCTTGCTAGATAGGTACTTGAGTTTCTACCAGATCCCCATCCACCCTGATGACTAAGAGAAGACGACTTTCACTTACATCTACGAAACTTTTGCCTTTAGAAGAATGTCTTTTGGGCTCTGTAATACACCTGCTACCTTCCAGAGGTGTATGAATGCCATTTTTACAGATCTGCTAGAAGACAAGATGGAAGTGTTCATGGATGATTTTTGTGTGTACGACAACTGATTTGATGACTGTTTGAACAATCTGTCCCTCATAATGAGAAGATGTGAAGAACATAGCCTCACCCTCAACTGGGAAAATTGCTATTTTATGGTACAAGAGGGGATTGTTCTTGGACACAAGATGTCAAGTAAAGGTATTGAAGTCAATCCATCCAAAGTTGAGGTGATAGCTAAGCTCCTACCACCTACTTCAGTTACCGGTGTTCATAGTTTTCTGGGTCATGCCTATTACTACCAGCAGTTTATAAAGGATTTTTTAAAGATAGCCAAGCCTCTCTATAACCTTCTGGTAAAATATGTGAAGTTCAACTTCACGGAGGAGTGTAGGAAGACGTTCTCCACTCTAAAGGATGCCTTAGTATCTGAACCCATTCTCCAATCCCTTGATTGGAGTCTTCCATTTGAACTTATGTGTGACACCAGTGATTTTTCTATAGGGGTCGCACTTAGTCAAAAGAGAGACAAGAAGCATCATGTTATCTTCTATGCAAGCAAGACCCTAGACGAGGCTCAACAAAATAACACGAATATAGAAAAAGAAATGCTAGCTATCGTGTACGCCTTCGACAAGTTCACGTCTTACCTCATGGGTTCAAAGGTGGTTGTTCACACCAACCACGGGGCTATTAAATATCTAAAGTAGAAGAAGGATGCAAAGCCCATACTGCTACATTGGGCACTGTTGTTACAAGAATTTGACCATGAGATCAAAGACAAGAAGGGATTGGAGAATGTGGTTGCAGATCATCTCTCCAGGATTCGAGTAGAAGATGATCACCCACTGCCCATCAATGAAAGCTACCCTGACGAATCCATCTATTTAGCCCAGTCAGCCAACCCTGAGGGGCTGTGGTATGCAGATTTCTACAACTACCTATCCTGTAAGAAGCTTCCCCCAGATATGTCTTATAATCAGAAGAAGAAGTTCTTCTTTGATTTAAAGAACTATTATTGGGATGATCCCTTGTTGTTTAGGCATTGTGCTGACGGCTTACATAGAAGATGCGTACCAAAAGAGGAAGTTATGAAAATTTTGTTCGAATGTCACTCCTCTCCATATGGAGGACATCTGGGAGGTGAGAGGACTCATGTGGAATTTCATGCACCACTAAAAATCCTAAAGATGGTAAGTCTTTAGGTTTAGCCTTGCTTATACTAGATTGAGAACTCCACCCACGTATGCTAGGATACATGGAAGTCTTATCGTAGTATAGTTAAGGGTCAAATCCATAGGACAATGGTCTTGTCGAGATTAACAAGATATAAAACCGTTAGAATTTCACTTAACTCCTTAACAGTTGGTATCTAGATCAAAGAGTTGATTTGGTTGTTTTAAACTAAGTGCAAGTAAAACAAAAGCAAGAAAGTAAATTTAAGGTTGTAAATAATGTTAAGAAGCCACTAGGATGTGATCGTATTTCACCACCACTATGCATGGATCAAAACACGCAACATAAAAACATAACCTGTAATAAGAGTCTAATCAGTTAGTATCTTTGTAGATTTAGTTTCCTTTCAGAGGACTAACTACGAGAAGTGTGGGAATGTTGCAATGCCAGCTATCCCTGAATGAATGGTCACGTACTTTACATCATTCCCTTTGCAAATTGTGTTCCTCGACTTATCAAGGTTGTACTTTTATACATCAACTTATTCCATTTCATAGTATGAAAGTACAACGATGGAAGTGAGTTTACTCCACTTCTTGAAAAACACTCCTAGATACCGAAACAAATGCATGGTGGATACATGCATCAAGAACCAACATTCAATCGAGATTCGAATCCAATAGTATAAACGTAGACAATTCATACTAAAAGATAAAAGGTAACACAAGTTGGTGATCAAGCAACAAGCATTCATTAAAAGATTGATGTTGAACTGAAAAGAAAGTATATCTCTATTGCAAACTATGGATTACATTGCATGAAATGAAAACATAGGTAGCGGGGATACTCCTCACACCCTAGTGTATAAGACTACTCGCTCATGGCAAGGGCAAAGAAGGAGGTGAGAAGAGAGAGAGAGAACATCATCTCCACGATGGAGGGAGAAAGGTCAACCCCTTTGGAAAGAGAGAGAGTGACGATCTTAACCCTTCATAGGTTGCTCGATGATGAATCCCCCTCTTCCCACCTTCTTTGGTGATGAGAGAGAAAGCAACTTCTAGATGGAGTGTGGATCTCAGACCGGTAACCTCGGGGTGGTCGATGAAGGATGGAACAACTCTAGAGCAGTAGAGGCAGCCTTTGGATGTTTGAAACTTGATACCTTGTGTGACAATGTGAGTTTTTCCTCTTTTCTATGAATTAATTTTTTTTTCACCATTATAATGATCATTCATAATCTCTTTTGACTCCTTGATCAATATAGATACCCGAAATCAAATTCTTTTGTATTCTATGAATTTTATGCACTCTTGAGCATTTTATTTAGCTTAATACACCTCTTTGATCAAATACTTGAGTTTGACTAGTTAACCGTATCTTTTAGTCTCCAAACTTGTACACATTATTCTACACCTCATGTTGAATATATGGTCCAAATTTGAGATCATTTGGACCTTCCTATGATTTTATACGAATTTTCTAAAATTTTAGCCTTTTCCTAGTTTTCCTTGCCATTTTCCACCTTTTTCCTCCTTTTTCCTTGCTGGGACCGGTCCATCCGTTTCTTTGGGTGCCGCTGGGCAAGGTGGATCGACCCAACAGCCTTGGATCTCAATCCAACGGCGCTGGGGTCATCCCCTACCTTGCGCCTGGTATGGCAAGGTCCACGATGGACAACCACCATGGCATCCCAACCCCGATCGAGCAACCCTCATGTGTTGAGCCCGAAGACTCAACCAACGAGTCTGCACCCCTTTCTCAAAGCTTCCGTGTGGCTTGGTAGGTTGAAATCGTTGCTTGGAAATCAAGCGAACAAGCCATCCCCATAGGGGCGCCGCCCCCTGGCAACCCTAACCCTAGCTCCCTTAGGCTATAAAAGTTGGGCCATCACCCTCAGCGAGGACCTTAGATCCCAGCCGGCACCTCGCCCCTCCTTATCTCTCCCTCACCTGTGCTTCCATACTTTCTCCGATCTGTGCACCGCCACAGAGCAAAGCTTGCTCGCGGGTGAGTTCTGGTGTTGGGGCGAGCAGCAACAACCTTTAGATCGGAGCCCACAGTGATCCCAGTCAACGATCAATGGTCACAGATCCCGCGCGAGCCCTCTCGTGCTTCTTCCCCGTGAAGCACGTGCCTGGGAGCATGGCTCCTCCCTGCTGCTGATCATCTTCGCGAGACCACGGTGGACCAATGATAAACGGCCCCGTAATTTTGGTAATTATGCCCTCTCTGCCCAAAATTCTAGAAATTAGCCTAATCTTACAAAAATGATATCTTGAGATTCCTAGCTCCAAATATATCGAATGTATAGTCTATTTTTATCATAAAAATTAGCTCGATTTAATAAAAATGGTTTCAGAACCTGTTTCATATCTTTGTTCTCTATTTTGATGCAAATACCTTTGAATAACCATCTTGATCATAAAATGAACAACTTTCTTGAATCTATGATCCTAATCTAGTTCATGATCAAACATGCAATCATACTCTGATGTTTAGTCTCAAACCTATTATTATTATCTAGAAACTTGATTAATGACTCAGATGTTGATGATGTAATTAGGGTTAGCTAATATGATTCCTAAAAAGCACCCAAGTGGATCATTCATTCTGGATACATGCTTGATACTTGATTAAATGTTGAAATATTGATATAATGGATGATCTACCCTAGGGTTGTAATAGGAATGCAAAACCCTAATCTTGCATACATGGTTCTTGCATAATATGATCTTGACCCTCAAATCTACGTCTTGTTTAATTTAGGATCTACTTGAGATCTTGACCTTTCACTCTTGGACCTTTATTTGATTAGCACTCAAAAAGGTACGCCATTATACTCCTCCTCCTTAGTTGTAATGATGATACTTTTAGGTATCTCTTGAAATATGCTTGGCTAGTTATTTGGATGAAATATTGTTCCCTATGAATAGTCTTCCGTTTTTCTTGTATATTATATTTTGAGAAACATGAAACACTAAATCACTAGACCCATTATGACTGCATGTATATTGATGTTGATAATGATGTTGGAAAAGTTGATGATGTTGATATTGAATATAAGCAAAACTCCCTTATTGGAAGGTGGGATTTTGCACTTTGATCTCCTATCTCCTATGGTGATAAGGAGCTTGGTGACCTCCCCATCGCGTTGGGGTATTAGAGTCACCTAAACTAATATAAGCATGCTTCTTGAATCACATCATAATGGGAAATTCGTAATAAAATTTGTGTTGAATAACATTTTGGTTTTTGGAAAATCGTTCGATAATGTTTTGAAACATAAGTCCTGCCAGGCATACTTGTTTTTCTTATAAACTGCTTTACTTGTTTTTATATAGTGTACTGTGCAATTGCATTGACATTGTGTCTTGATTTTCTCGATTTTAGGTAATGCAAGGAACTAGATTCATCTACTCAATTTATCTACCGCAATAAAGACTACTACATCACTTATGGACTCTACATGGGAGCTAATTGTAAAGGGATGTAGTTGTAGGCTAGTTCTTATCTTTTTCTCTTTCATGTTGCCTACGTGCCTTATGTACTAAACATTTTGGTTCATTTTAATAAAGAAGGATGTTATTTCATTTTTGCATATTATCAGTGTGTGATTTTTTGGCCACTCTGGGACGGGTGCTCTAATCCCTTTAACACTTCCCTTTTGGACAGTGGGATTGGGATTAGGGTAAGAACGGATCCATGACACCTTGTGAGGACCCTTTGGGTCTTATTTATAGGCTTTGAATGAATTCCAAATGGTTTGGGCGGTTTTATGCTCAAATGGTCGTGAAAACCATTTGGGTTCTAAGACGGTTTGGACTCTCGCGGTTTCCAAACCATTTCGAATCTCACAGTTTTGAAACCGTTTGCCTTTATTCGGTCTGGGGACCGTGTAACTTCGTGCGGTCTCGGGACTTTGTAACTCCATGCCGTCTCGGGACCGTTTGGCTTTGCACGGTCTCAGGATTGTTTGGTTTTATGCGATCTCGGGACCGTGTAACTCCATGCGGTCTCTGGACCGTTTGGCTTTGCACAGTCTCGGGACCGTTTGGTTTTATGCGGTCTCGGGACCGTGTGGTTTTATGCGGTCTCGGGACCGTGTAACTCCATGCGGTCTCGGGACCATTTGGCTTTGCACGATCTCGGGACCGTTTGACTTCATGCGGTATCGGGACCGTGTGACTCCATGCGGTCTCGGGACCGTTTGACTTCATGCGGTCTCAGGGCCATGTGACTCCATGCGGTCTCAGGACCGTTTGGCTTTGCACGGTCTTGGGACCGGTTGGTTTTTATGCGGTCTCGGGACCATGTAACTCCATGCAGTCTCGGGACCGGGTAGTCTCCAAACGGTCTTGGAACTTTTGTGATTTTTTTTGTATTTTTCTATAAGAATAAAAAGGAGAAAAGTTAATCTAATGGTATATTTGCAATAAAGGAGGAAAGTTAAGGATTCTATCTAATTTATCTAAGAAAGAGTATGGAAAACTGAGGAAAATTATTAAGATAACATCACAAAATGGGAGGTTATCACCCCCCCCCCCCCCAACTTAGAGTCTAGCTTGTCCTCAAGTTAGATAGAGCTGAGGCATGTAATGGCGAGGCGATTTTATTTAGTTAAGATTTCCATACTCTTGCTTCAAATCTAAAACATAGATCTCCTAAGGTTGTATCAGAGCTTTTGCTTTCCTTAACTCTTTCAGGTGTTGAGAGTTGCTTGGATCTCATGTTTCTTCCATATCTCGTAGCCCGCATTGGGACCACTTTTTATTCTGTGCATGTCTTCGACTCTAATCAGTTTTATACTTCTCTAAAATCCTACCGAAAGCTAGAGTGGGTACGGGGGTTGGCTAAAGGCTTGTTGTGTAACTCCCCCTTCAAGTGGGGGAAGGTTTGTCTATGCATTTAGGGTCTCACTACCGGGCGCGATACATTTGCCTTTGTGAGGGCAGCTGAATGTACCGGCCGGGCGAGTCCTTTATCAGCCTTTCATATATTTGGGTACCTTAGGGTTTCACTACCGGGCAGAAACATCTTCCTTTGTGAGGGCAGCTGAATGTAGCGGTCGGGCGAGACCTTTATTGTCTCTTCATATAAATCCTTATGCGTGGCACAACTCTCATATTTTTATTCAACACTCTAGCTTTTATTTGTAAACTTACAGGCTTAGGATTTGGAAATTTAGGGGTTTTGGTTGGGCGGCCAGGCCTCTTTTATTTGAAGAGAAGAAAGTTGTTCTTAGAGTTTCTCGACATGCACTTATTTGGTTTCTACTTAGTGGTCCACTTGCGAGGCTTCTTGATTTGGATGTCACCTGATATCCCTCCCGTCCTCGAGAGTGTTTCTCTTGTGGTTGACCCTGATGTTGACCCGTGGAGAGTCACATGTAGAATTGAAGCAAAAGAATGAAAATCAAGTGTGAAGGTAATTTATTAATTTGCCATTAGATGCATATAAGATATTCTTTTTATTACTTTTGAGGACTAGTTGGATTCTAAAGTTAGATGGGGATGATCTTTTATAGAAAGGGGTGTTATTCTTATGTGCATGATTTATTTTAATAAAGAAATTACTTAAGTCTAAATGTGAAAAGAAAGATAAAATTTTATATAGAAAAATAGAAGTGAAAGAAAGAGTAGAGAGAGAAGGGTTGAAGAAATGATACCTCACCCTTGTCTAGTGCACCCCCCTAACTTATCTCTCACTCTGTCCTCAGAGTGTCAAAGTGATAGGTTGAGAAGTGCATGGACAAGGGCATTAGGCTTCTGTTAATCCTTTGTTAGCTCCGTTCGTGTGGAGAAGATTAACTGCGAACTTTTCACGTAGAGTGTGGTAATTCACGTCTGTCATGTCCTCTACTGGTCTTCCAAGGACCATGATAGTGTACATCCAGTAGAGGACGTAGAAGCCACAGTCGTTTGACTCTCGGAGCTGTTGGGGACATTTGTGGCTGAAGGCTGGGCGATGGAAATGTTCTTTATCATACACCCTTGTGTGCTTGCTGAGAAGGTCATGTAGTTGGTCAGCACACTCCTTCGCCACCTCCTCCATGGGCATTCTTGGTGTTGTAGTATACTGGTGCTGATCTGGATTGTACTGGCTGTCAGAACTGTTATATATGATTGTTGTTCCGTCATGAAGATTTGTCACTAGTAACATCCAGTTCTCTGAATGAAGGAAAGGAAGCATGATAAACTTCAGAGTTGTATGCTGAAGGAAAGAGATAAGTGCCTCTGTGGTTTTGAAGTTTTTTTATCTTCAGAAGATCATCCTTCATATAAGCTGACACCATATAAACCGTAGGGTGATTCTGTTTGAGTAGATATTGATAGGCGGTCATCAGACTCGTAGATCGAGACCCTTTGAATTGAATAGTTTCACAGAGCGTATCTTCCATAACCAGAATATCACAGGCTAGAAAAACAAGATCATCTCTCTCAACATATAGCCTTGACATGAGGAGCTGGAGTTCACTGTTTGAGAGAGTCTTGCAAGCTGTAAGATCAAAATTAGGGAAAGTCGGTTCAATGGCAGATAGGGGCACCTTTTGTGAAGATGGTCTGTTGATGGTGGCCCCGGTTAGCAATTTGATGTCCCCTTTATCATTCGTCAGATCAAAAGAGTAAGGGTCCCATTGTTTCTTCTCGGGGACCTTGGCCGGTTGTTGTTTCTCTAGCTCCTTTATTGTTTTCTGGAATGGCTGCTTTTGAGGACGTTGGATGGCCGAGTAGAGGTAGTGAGGGACGTCGTCAGGTGCCATAGTTGGGTCCTTGAAGAACCTTATATCACATATTAGCTCCATGGTGTAACGTACTCGTAGGGAATGCAAATCCTCTGTGGCCAGCTCAGTGAAAGGGATTTGTTGATTCAACACTTGGATGTGGTGTATAGTGTAGAAAGCATAATCCCTATATCCTTCTTGTATTTGGACTTGTGGGTTTATTATTTTGAACCAGGATTGGCTCCAACCCTGATGGAGAGATGGGCTTGCGGCCCAAATCAATTTCAGAAGCCAAAAAGAGATGCATCTGACCTCCCCGACTTGAATACCAGCAAAATTAATTATTTCGGCCTTTAGTTCACTGGTGCAAAATTGTACACCTTGGCGTCTCGAGCCGCGGTGTCCACGATCATTAGCATCCACTCGCCAAAAACTTGAAAGGGCACGGTAATATAGCGTACCTTTTTGGCAATCCCCCTCTACAACCACTTGATAGATTTGTTTTGTAAATCTTTATATAATAGACACATGGCCAGAGCAGGTGAAGCATTAAGTATTGGTTGCATCCGTTTAGAGCTTCTGTAGATTTCTATAGAATTGGCAAGGAGGACACAGAAGATTGCCATCTTCACCGATGACTGTGGTCGAAGGATGGTGCGGAAATCTTCATGTGTCAACTTGCACTGAGTCTTTGTATTATGGTAGATAATGTCTCCCCTTCTTTGGCATCATCTACGATAGTGTTTAGGATGAATATATCTTGAGCATATAGGGTAGAGATGGCTGCCATGTCTAAATCGTGCATCTTGTGAGGTAGAGGTGGCGGCGGGGGAAGCTCTTGTGGAAGGTGGGAAGAAGTCTGCTCCAAATCATCTATGTAGTGTTGTAGATCTTCATCTTTATCTG
Organism: Alisma plantago-aquatica; assembly: GCA_963693085.1. Lineage (NCBI taxonomy): Eukaryota > Viridiplantae > Streptophyta > Magnoliopsida > Alismatales > Alismataceae > Alisma > Alisma plantago-aquatica. Next base: position 24,345,239 of record OY856412.1, on the reverse strand, counting down.
AATCAGAAGAAGATTTGAGATCTTCATCTGTAACTAAACTGACTCTTTCTAATTCATCATATTCTGGGGAAAGGGGTGAAGATTGCTCTGGAACAGAGTGTTGTGGAAGGTTTTCTTGTGGTTGACTCGTGCTGGTTCTGAATAAACATTGTTGGAACTCAGCAAAAGCTGCTTCTTTGGCAGTTTCCCCCAGAGATCCCATTGCATAATAGTCAAGAAATTGATCCCCATATGACATGTTAATGTTGTCATTGTGAGTAGGGGATTTGGGATCTTTATCACCTTCTGGGTTATCTTTCTGTTATTTTGGTGTAGCTCCTCGGCTGGGGCCCTCCCCAGCATTGTCTGGGTCATCAGATTTATCATCTGAGGAGGTGCTATTGTTGGAGTCAGCCGAGGAGTCAGAATCCTCATCTTCATTTTCTTCTTCATCATCTTCTTCATGTGCTGCCTTATCTGTTTTCTTCTTTGGTGGAGGCTTCTTGCACTGCCGGTGGAGTGCTTGTAGTTTGTCGAAAGCCACTTGCACATGCTCGTGTGTTTCAAGCAGTGCGTCGTGGGTTTCTTTGAGATCTGAATAACGAGCCTCGGCGGAGAGGAGTCGTGCAGAGAGGTCAGTCTCTTGGCGGTTATTGAGTTGTGTGAGGGTGGTGCTGATGTCATCCAAGTGCATGCTTAAAGCAGTTTGTTGTTTCTTAAGCTCGCGCAGAGTTTCTGGCAATGGTTGATTTTGCACAGAGAGCATGTCGACTTGCTTGGCCAGATCGTCTTGCTGGCTTTTCACCCCAAGAACCAACTGTGGCAGTTGTTGCAGGTGGTCATCGATGCGGTCAACTTTTATGGATGCATCTTTCTGCTGTTGGTGGATGCTTGAGATGATGCCTGGCAAGGCACAACTTTACTCGTCAATCTTGGTGATGTGTGTAGTTAGACCCTGCACACAAGAAAAAATAGATTGTAATATATTATAAGGGTCGGTGAGGAGGTTTCAGATAGCATGAAATTGACATCTGAATTCCTCATCGAAGTTTGTAAAAGGGACCCCAGATGTGGAAGGGTGGGGTGGCTAGTGTCGGGGTGGAAGGGTGGTAGTGCCTTGCGAAAGAGACACTGTTGATGGTCCCACAAACTGCGTGGTGACTATAGATGGAGTCACAAGCGGTGTCGAGGTGGTAGCGGATGAGAAAAATGGTGACATTCCCGGTGAGAATGGTGGGGTTGAGAATGTTGAGGGGAAAATGGTGGAGATGGGAGCGGAGGAGGTGAAGTCGGGTGTTGGAGTGGAGAATGGGATGCCTGAAGAGAAAAAGGTTGAGGTGGAAGATGTGGGTGGAGGTGTGGATGTGGGGAAAGGAATTGTTGTCGAGGTTGTTGTGGAAAAAGGTGGGAGGGTGGTGGATGGTGGGATAGTAATGTATGGTAGTGTGGTTGGAGTGGTGGTGGTGGCGAGCTCATCATTTAGGCTCATGGTGAATGAGTCTAATGATGAGGTATTGATATGGTCCTCATGGGGAGGGTGTTCTGTCTCAGGATTTAGCTTTGATGTCGGCGTCCCTGACAGTTGTTGTGGTTGTAAACGTGCCTTAGATGGTCATTTTACTGGTATTTTTGTTACCCTAGCTGCCGAGGCAGTGATACTAAGTTTAGTCAGGCCCGCTTTGGTTTTCTTCTCTTATACTTGACCGAAGCTAGGATTTTGGTAATCTCTTCGTCAGTGAAGAGGAGCATTTCCTTGTCATAATCCAAAAGCTCCGGAAGCAGTGATCTGATGACTTCCTTCATTCGAAAGGCGGCGGGCGATTAGCATGAGATCCAAGAAAGATCTGACCTTCCGCTGGCGGCGGCCGCCGCCACACCCTCCGGGTGGGCACTCTGCCCTCCAGAGTCCACACCCTAACATCATTCCAATAAGATCGACGATCTCTAACGGATAAACCTTTTCTATAGGAGGAGATAGAAGGTTTTCTTCCAAAGGAACGTGAAGTATATCTGTGGCCTGATAGTTGGAGAACGATGCTTCAGTCTCCCCTTCTCAGAAGGGTTACTCGGCAGAGCGTGCGAGAGTATCGCGCTCAATAATATGTCCTTGAACGTAGAGATCGGTTCACATCTTCTATGGTGCAACCAGACGAGATACTCCCGGATCTGAGGATTATTCTGAGGTCGCCGTCACCACAGATGCTGCTGGAACAAGTCCCTCATGAAAGCGCGACACAGTGAGAGACCCATCAATCTAGAAAACGGTCCTTGTCTCGACATGAAGAAGATGATCGTCAGAACGAGATGGATGGGCAGGCTATTGTCTCTTCGGAGACAGTTCCACTGCGGGAAGATGCAGGTATAGTGGTTGACGATAATGCAACCCAGAAGGAATAGGGAGGGGTCAATATGGATAGAGGCTATCCATCGGGGACTCATAACAGAAGAGAGGAAGAGACATCAGAAGGGCATCAGTTGGAGCAAGATAGGAACGATGATATGAACGGCAGTGAAGAAATTCCAAGGTTCGTAGAACGACAGGAGTCACCCCAACAACAGAAACAGACTAAGGAGCAATCGAGAAAGCATGAAAGCATGCCTAGGAGAATGCAGCTATACGGAGTACCACATGACACTTGTTTTAGGTGTCTTGGGAGAGAGGGCATTGGCAATCACAGTGTTGGAAAAGCAAGGTGTGTTATCAATGCTGCCAACCAGGCCATGTTGCCGCACGTTGTCAGCAGAAGAGGATCCAACATAGAGCTCCGAACTTGCAGCCCAACAGGACGCTTCCACCTTTACCGACTCCACCAATCAGTGTGCCAGCGAGGGGAGCTCCTCAACACACGCCGAAGAGGATAAATGTTGATTTAGGGATGGATGATGACAGGAGAACGAGCAGAGATACAACTCTGAAGCGAGCAATCGAAATAACATGGCCGAATAGTATTACATGGACAGAGCTACATCCATTCCTTCGCAGATGGTGGCCATCAGCTGCAGACCTATATAGGAGTGCTAACAAAAAGGCGGTAGCCTTCTTTTCTTGTCCTGAAGAGGCGAAACACATGGCTGAGAAATGTTTGCCTTTGTTTCGTGGTTTGAAGATTGGTACAAGTCATATGCTTCTGGGAGAGAGACACTGTAAGAAGGAATCATTCTGGTTTTGGGTGATGGATATTCCGTTGATATGCAGAGATGATGAATCTATGGAAGCTATGATTAAACCTTTTGGAAAGGTTGTTCATATTTCTGATTGGCAGAGGGACATAGACGACATATCAGGAATTCTAATCCAAGTGGAAGCCTTTAGTGAAGACGTTCCTCAATTCATTAACCTCACTTATGGGAACAGAAGAACTGCCATTCATTTAGGCATGGTGGTGAGGGGACCAGTGGGAACGAACATGTTCACCTTCACTGAGTTAGGGGTGGAACTTGAGATTCCTCACGAGGTGTTGTATGGAACCGAGAAGCAACAGGAGATCATCAACCCAGTGAATGATGGAGCTGAGAAGACGATGGATACGAACACAACTGAGATAATTGTGGAGAAAGGTTCCCGTATGAGGGAAGATGATAGAAGGGAAGAAGGAAGAAAGAGAGACCCATCACCTAGAAGGTATTATCATAGAGATGATAATCCTCAGAGAAGACTCATTGTGGACGAAGAAGGTCATAGAAGGATCCTTCATAATAGAAGGTTGGACGACTACATCCACTTTGAATTTGATAGAACGAGCTGGGTTAGAAGGACTGAAAAAACCATAGGGTGATCGATCCTTAACAATCATGACATATATAGCTCTAACACGAGAACTAGAAGGGGAAGAGACTCTTCATATACAAGATTTTCTGATGATGACAAACATGGTTTTGATGATTATAGTGAGTAAGAAGGGTGGTGGAACAGTCGCTAGGCGACGTTGGGGATGAGGATGATTGGGTTACACAGTTTAATGGATAGTACAACTATTTTTTGGAACATAATAGGGGATGCAAACAACCCAACTAGAAGGGTGTTGATCAGGCTTTGTAGTAAATTTAGACCTTCCATTGTCTGTTTATTTGAATCGTTTCTTCACGCGGAGGTAGCAGAGGAGCTTCTTGATGTTGTTCAGCTGGACTGGGTAGCAGACAATGATGAAGAGGAGGGGAAGATATGGTGCTATGTAGATGCAAACCTGAGACCCACAGTGATAAAGAAGACCGATCAGCATATCACTTTCAGAGGAGAGAAAGATGATGGTTCCTTTTTATATGTCACTGTGGTTTATGCAAGTTGTGATGCTTTGAGACGAAGAACCTTATGGGATGATATCAGGTGCTTGGAAATGGACTTTGAAGATGATTGTTGGATGATTGCAGGGGACTTCAACATAGTGAGGGACCCGAGGGAAAAAAGAGGTGGCAACGCCCCCTTGTTTCAGGACATGCTCGACTTTAATTCAATGATTGCTGACAATATGCTGAGTGAGGTCTGCTATGATGGAAGCCAATATACTTGGGTAAATAAACAAATTCTCACACCCACTGTATGGGAGAGGTTGGATCGGGTGCTAGTTAATGGAAGATGGGAGGGGGAGAGACCTTCTACTCAAACTGTCCACCTTACAAGATCGAGAGTTTTGGACCATTGTCCCATTGTCACTATTCCTAGACAGCAAGTCCAAATGAAGAGGAAAGGCCACTTTACTTTCATGTCCTCTTGGCTTCAAGAGAACAGATGCTTAGATCTTATTGGACAAGCATGGGGAGAAGAAGTGGTTGGACACCCGTCTTTTGTTTTTTGTCACAAGTTGAAGAAGGTCGGAGGTATCCTTCGTGATTGGAGTAAGAACACAATTGGAGATATTAAACAGAGAATCAAAGATCTTGAGGACGTTGTCTACACAACTCAAATGGCCTTTGATGAGAACCCGGTCCCTATCAATGAGTTGAGTTTAAAGAACTCTGAAGCTGAACTTGATCATCTGCTTGACATGGAAGAAAATTTATGGAGAGAAAGGGCAAGGATCAACTAGCTTGAAGACGGGGAAAGAAATACCAAATTCTATCATGCTATTGTGAAGTACAGAAGAAGGCGAAGGACCATCAGCTCTGTGGTCCTACCTGATGGGTCAATGGAGTCAAACCATGTTGCTATAGCGGAGGAAGCTGCTAGACACTACAAAGAATTGTTTAAAGATGGTGGAGGTACTGATAAAGACGAACTTATGCAGTTTCTACATTATATCCCTGAAGTTTTGTCATCCGATGACAGCTGCTCCCTTACGATGATTCCCACGGAGGAAGAGATCAGTAATACGATGAAGGAGATGGATAGTAACACGACGCCCGGGCCAGATGGTTTTACACTACCCTTTTTCTCTGAAGCATGGGTCGTGATTAAGAACGACTTCTTGGCGTTGGCCAAAGCTTTCTTTCAAGGATAGAAGTGCCATCGAGGTCTTTTTTGTAGTAGGATCCTTATAATACCTAAGAACGATGCTCCGAAGAACCTCGGGTCTGATTTCAGACCGATTTCCATTGAAAATTTGTCGTTGAGAATACTAGCGAGAGTACTTAGTAATAGGTTGACTCTGCTGATGATGAAGATGGTTTCCCCCTCACAAGGGGCTTTTCTGAAAGGCACAGACATCACGCATCATATCCGCCTTGCAAAGGATATTTCACACGATATTAATCAAGGACAAGACTCTCCGAATGTGATTGTGAAATTCGATATCTCGAGAGCCTATGACAGAGTTGATTGGAACGTGTTAGAAAAGTGTCTTTGTGCCTTCAGTTTCCTACAAGATGCCATTGATATTTGCATGAGCTTCTTTATAAATACATGGACTACGGTCACAGTGGGTGATGAAACCGCAGGTTTTTTCAAGATAGAGAAGGGCTTGAAGCAAGGTAACGCGATCTCTCCATTTATGTTTATAATCTTTGAAGAATTACTGAGTAGAAGAATTAGAGAGATGACGGCTGGACAACAAATCAAGAGTTATCACACTAGAGGCAACACTATAGCTCCAACCCTCCTCCTATATGCTGATGACAATGTTATGTTCTTCAATTAGTCTTCTAGCTCAGTTCTTGCTGTGAAGGAGGTGTTTGAGTCGTATGAGAAAGCTACAGGGTAGATGATAAACAGAAGTAAATCGGTTTGTGTAGTAGGTGGATCAGATTCATATGTTGCAGATGATATTGCAAGATCTTTAGACATTGATGGATCAGTGAAGTCGTTCGTATTTCTTGGAGTCCCAATATCGAAGGGTAAACTGAGACTCAATGACTTTGACTTCTTAGTTAAGAAGGTGAACACGAAGATAGCCAATTGGAAGTCAAAACTGTTATCTTTCGCGAGAAGAAGACTCCTCATTGCTCAGGTTCTGGCGTCAATAACTGTGTATACTGCTGCGGCAATTGGGATGCCTGCTGGGATCATGGACAGATTGGAAAGAAAGTTCTCTAATTTCTTGTGGGCTGATAGAAAGAACAATGATCGTAGAGCATGGATTAATTGGAGCAAGGTGGTGACACCCAAGGAGGAAGGATGCCTAGACATTGTTCCTCTAAGAAGGTTGAATGAAGCGTTCCTAGCTAAAGCCTGCTGGGAAGTGGTCAATAGTGGATCACTCTGGTCGACATACTGCAGAGTGAAGTATTCCAACTCACATATAGGTAGGTCTGAATTTTATCCTCAGAATCTTAAGATAAGCAGTACGCCTTCACCATTCTGGAATAAGATGTGGTATGTATTCCCTAAGATCTTCCCACACTTTAGATGGTCGTTTGGTAGAGGGGAGGTCAGTTTCTGGGATGTGAAGTGGTGTGAAGAAAGACTAGCAAGTCATGCCATTTATGCGAGTGATTGAAGATAGCCGTTCATGGTATATGATTTCTGGGAGGAGGAACATGGCTGGGACTGGGTTTCTTTAAGTCAGATTGTGAATGACAGAGGTATGGAGCTCATCAAGGAATCAGGGGCTTGGATTGATAATACGGATGACCACATTGTGTGGGGTCCGGATAGAAGAGGAACTTTTTCTCTGAGATCAGTTAAGAAGGTTCTACAACCCACGAGAATAGAAGAATGGAGAGATTTGGGGAAGATTTGGAAGCTCGGTTTTCCTAGAGCATGTGCACTGGTTTGGAAGATGGCGAGAAGAGCCATTTCTACTGATGATAATATCAAACTTCAATGTTGTATTCCTCTAGCATCTCGTTGTGTATGATGAGGACCACCGAGAAGAAGATACTAAGAACCTGTATTTTGATAGCCAGACTGCTAGAAGTCTATGGTCGAAATTCACTGAGACAACTGGTTTGGGTCCTCCGGTGGACATAGTATCGCTTGTCAAGCTATGTATCTTGGGGTTGAACAATAGTTTGAACATGTGTCTTGCAGGTTACATTGCGATTCAGATACCTTTGTGCATCTGGAGGATTCGATATGCAGCTCGCTTTGATGATAAAAAACAAGAGATCACAGTTGAATGGAAACACGTGATCACTGTTGTTAATAACAAGATGAAGAAGAAAGTTTTTTCTTTTATTCGAGGCAGTGATATTTATGAAAGGATGGAGTTGGAAGGAATTATACAGCCTAGGGTAGGAATGAAGGAGGTCAAGCTTCTCCAATGGTCGAGACCTGATCTTTTCAACTTGAAGATGAACCTGACCATTGGAAGAAACATTTGTGAAGATGGGTGTAGAAGAAGATGGACCGCAGGTCTGGTGAGAAATCATAACGCATATATATGTATGATTTTCTTTACATGGTTGAATGCTAGTGATTATAGTATGGCGTATATACAAGTTGTCCTTGTTGGACTGAAGATAGCAAGAGACCATTTGATCAGGATTTCATGCATTGAGTTTGATGATCTTGATACTTACAACATCTTATGGAAGAACAGTAAGGAACCTTGGAGGATGCGTGCTCAAGTTAGAGCTGTAAGATCTGAGTTGAAAAGGGCGGAGGTTTCTAGATCAGTGGTTCATAAGGTTATCAACTCTATCCCAACAGTAGTGGGACATTGGGGAAGAAGGTCTTCAGAGGTGATTGTCACCACATACATCAGTAGAATGCCTAGAAAGATAAGAGGAATGGAAATTCTAGAAAAGAGAGGAGTGCCCTATATCCATATGCAGCATAAGAGGATCGACGCTTGATGAATCATGGATGTTTTTGTAGTTGTTTCTTTGTCTGGGTTGTGAGGTTTTTTTTTTAATCTGGTCTTCGGGGGGGAACAAACCTGCGGACACATAAGCAGGAGATGTATTTTGTTGATGGTTTCACCCACAAGAGAGGGGTGGGATGAATAGAGAACCCTCTGGCTTAAAAAAAAAAGCTCCGGAAGCAGTAGCAGAGTTCTAGAAAATTTTACTGTAGGGCAGAAGATGTAGTGCAATTTTGCATCCTTTTCTTTGATAATGTAAGAGTTCTTCAAGGTTTTCTCATTGGTAAGGATATCATCCTTGATCTGCGTGCACCTAGGGAGTAATATTTCCATCTTGAGATATTTAACAATGGAAGTTATGTGTCCGCCCATGCATATTTCTTTCCCTAGAGCGTATGCTGAAAACTTTTGTATCATGTGCCATCCAATGTTGACCGGCTTCCCATGTAGGATGGACCACAGAATAAAAAGATCAGCGGTGATAACATTTCCACCCTCTGTTCTGGGGAAGAGCGCACTGGTGATAATTTTGTGAAGCGTGCACACTAACCCAGAATGAATATTGGAGACCTTGTAGGTCTTCACCTCATTATTTGGGATCCCTATTAGGGATTTCCAAAAGTTTTGTCTATTGAATTAGGAGCTCTCCATACTAATAGCTTTGGCCTTTTTTAGCTGCTCTTGGCTGACTATGAAGATTTCGTTCAATACATTTTCTGTTATGACAACTTTGTTACCAAAAAGTTTGGTGACTAGCCTGCGGTCACCTCCGTCCCTTGCTCTGTCCATAATGTCCACATATTATTTGTTGAGATGTGTAAAGAATTATGTTGTGGGCTCGACGTATGAGATCTCGGGGACAAGGCACAGTCTTGAGAGATTTGCATTATCGAGCAGGGTGAGGATTTGGTCATATATGTTGGCTAAATGGACATCTATAAATCCCTTTGTTTTGATAATGACAAACATTTCATTCTTGTTGATCTAACGTGCTACTTGAGTGTTGCAGGAATAAGGTGAATGACAAAGCACTAGGGAATCTATATGCTTGAATGATTGTAAATGTCATGAAATGTAATCAATTGTAAACTTGTACAAATATATAATGTACAAGTACTTAGACTTCATGTAAATCAAGCGTTAGATCTTCCCAAGCTAAACACCACATTTAGATAGGTCATCCCCTTCAATAATGTCACATATGCACACTCATACACACACTTAATGTCTTTATTTGAAACAATGAAACAGGGTTTATCTCGGTCGACAAAATCCTTGACCGAGACACTCTCGGTCGACAAACTTCTCGACCGAGAAAAACCCAAGTAGTCGTTAGACATAGCTGACAAGGTAGTTGGCAGTTGGAGATAAACGTTGCAAAACACTTGATCCAGAGAGCCTGTCGGTCGACAAAACTTCGACCGAGTAGGTTTCTCGGTCGACCATTTCTCGACCGAGATGGACTCTGACAGCAACTGTAGAATTAATTAACTAGCCGTTTTTAAAGCAACTAACTTATACCTAACGGCTAGTTAAGCACTTAGAAACCCCTAGAAAGTGTCTAGAACGTCCTTAAGCACTTGTAGGACATTCCTTTAAATAGGACATGCCTTAGGACACCTAAACTCACTTGTTTTTACACTTGAGCAATCTTTGAGCATACACTTACATTGAGCAACCTGTTTGTGAACAATTGAGCATATTGACAACTGGCTACTTCTTCTCTCAGCTCAAATTTTGTGTCCTATAGGCTAGCATCTCCTATCCACAGCAATCACAATTCCATACACATTGGTTAGGAGATCTACACGCTTGATCTAAGCAAATCAAGCCTTGTGCTTCAAAGGATAAGTTGTAATTTCCTTTTTCCTTTCTTGTTCACTATTATTGTTTGTAATCTCCTTGCTACTCCTAGGTTGGAGGCTGTGAATTGGAGAGGTTGGAAGATCTTCTTGGTGAAGAAGGGGACCTTGAGCTACTTCAAGAAGGCTGGTGCAACGGGAGGTTACTTCTAAAGAGGAAGGTTACTTCAAGGGGGATCTTGGAGTTACTTCAAGAAGCATACCTTGGGTTGGTGCATCTACTTCAAGTGAAGGTTGTTCAAGGGGTGTAAGAAAGTATTGTATTTTGTGTAATTCCTTGTGAAGGTAATAAAATTGATACTTTCAAAATCCCGGTTGGGTAAGCAACCGGGTAGTGGACTGACAACCTTAGTATTTGCTAAGGTTGGAACCACTCTAAACCCCTTGTCTTCTTCTTGATTTCTCATTTGTGGTTGTTTGAGTCAAATTATTGTTAAATTAGTTTAAAACCCTATTCACCCCCCCTCTAGTGGTTTTTCAATTGGTATCAGAGCAGGCTTCAAGGAACCTTAACAAGGTCTTGAAGAATGGGTGACGGGGTGCTTAAAAACCTTAACCTTGAAGGGACACTTGTTGCTAGACCTCCAGCGTTTGATGGAACAAACTACACATATTGGAAGAGAAGGATGCAGTTCTACTTTGAAGGCATCAATTGGGACTTATGGAGGATGGTGTCAACCCCATACGAGCTTCCTCAAACACAATATGAAGAGTGGGATGCAAATACGGTAAAGTTGGCTCAAATGAATGCCAAAGCTGTAAGCATTTTATATTGTTCAATTTTGGTAGGAGAATTTAATAGAATATCAAACTGTGACACAACCTATGACATTTGGCATAGATTGTCCATAACTTATGAAGGTACGGTTCAAGTCAAGAATTCTAAGATTAGTATGCTTAAACAAAAGTTTGAACACTTCCGTATGGATCCAAATGAATCTATTAGTGAAATGTTTACAAGATTCTCTTCTATTGTTAATGGTTTAAATGCCCTAGGAAAAACTGTTCTTGAAGAAGATCAGGTATCAAAAATCCTTCGATCACTTCCTCCTAAATACAAGCCTAAGGTGACAACCATTGAAGAAGCTAATGACCTCACTCGACTAAAAATGGAGCAACTCATTAGCAATCTAGAAGCTCATGAAGCAACCCTAGAAGAGGAAGAAAGAAGAGAACATGAACTTCAACAAGGAAAGAAGAAGGATGTGGCTCTAAAAGCTTCAAAGATCATCACATCAGAAAGTGAGGAGTCAAGTGAAGAAGAAGGGGAAGAAGCCTTGATCGTCAATGGTAAGAAATATAAAAGATTTAAGTCTAACAAAATTTCTAGTTCTTCTTCCCCTCCTAAGTGCTTTGAGTGTGGAAAGAAAGGACATCTCAAAAATGTATGTCCTAAAGCAAAGAAAGGAAAGAAAAGCTCACACCAGAAGAAGGGAGAAAAAGCGTATAAAGCTGCATGGGACGAGTCAAGTGAAAGTGAAAGCAGAGAAGAAAAGGTGGAATGTCTAATGGCAAGAGAAGATGATGAAGACTCTCAAGAGGTAAGCCTTCTTGATCTTCCTACAGAAGAGTTAATTACTAGTCTACAAGAAACTCATGATAAGTATGTTGATGTCAAGAAGAAACTAAAGAAGGTTATCAAAACAAATGATGAGCTATATGATAAATTAAATGATCTCTCTTCTGAAAAGAACAACATTGATCTTGAGAATCTGTCTTTAAAAACATCTTTAAATGAATGCACTAGAAAGCTACTCACTCTAGAAACAAATGTTGATCTTCTCTCTCAAGAAAAGACTGAATTGTTAGCTAAACTAAATGATTTTCAGACTCAACCAATTCTGTGTAACCATCTAGACTATGACAATGTTGTAAAAGAAAGAGACTCCCTATTATCTGATTTAGATCAAGCAAGAAAAGATTTACACAAGAAGATGGATGACATTGGTAAGCTACAAAGAAACCTACATGATTTAAGAAGAAAAGATATCCTTGATAACATTATGAAAATCTCCTCTAGTTTCAATGGAAGAAAAGGTTTGGGATATGCTCCAAAGAAAAATCAACCCAGAAGAATTACATCATCTAACACTCAGATTATGTTTGTACCTAAGAATACAATTCCTAGAAAAAGAAATGAAGTTGATTCTATTATTTGTCATTTTTGTCTACGTCTTGGACATTATTCATTTTCATGTCCTTATAAGACCAAGGATTCCGACTTAGTTTGGGTCCCAAAACCCCAAACTTAGTAGAGTCAAATAAAATACAGTTGAGATATGATAAAATGCTTATTTTTGCAAATTATATTGTTTTATCTCAACTTAATAAAAGGTTTCATGCATTATGGTAATTTTCTGAAATATTGTACTGAAATAGAAACTTGGTCAGTCGAAGTATTGTCGACCGAACATAAAATCGGTCGAACTTTTGTCGACCGACCAGACGCCTGTAACGAATTAAATCTACAGCAACAAAACAACAACTTTCTTGATTGACGATTAGCCGACCGAGAGAGATGTCGGTCGAACAGTTGTCGACCGACTGAAGTTCTGAGTCAGATTTTTTATTCAGTCTGTAATTAAATGCTTCTAACCATACCGGACCATCACATGGGTACCAAAACCTACATTTTAATGCAGGATTGGGTGGTTGAGAGTGGATGTTCCAAACATATGACTGGGAACAAGGATGCATTTCAAACTTTTGAAGAAAAGAAAAGTGGAACAATCACCTTTGGAGACAACGGTAAAGGTAAAATCGTTGGAATAGGTAATATTGGTACAAACCTCAAAATAAAAAATGTTCTACTCGTTGATGGTTTGCACCATAATTTGATAAGTGTTAGTCAATTTTGTGACAGTGGATATGATGTTCTATATAACAAAAACTGCTGCAAATTATTAATAGAAAACACTACAAATGTTGTCTATGAAGGAAAAAGAGTTGGAAATCTTTATATTCTTAGACCTAACTCTATGAAATCTGTAGTAGGAAAATGCTTGCTTGCAAATGAAAATACTTTACAACCATGGCATAAAAAGATAGGACATGCTAGTTCACATGTTATCAAAAAACTAGTAAAATATGATCTTGTTCGTGGTTTGCCTACTTTATCCTTTGATCAAGTTGAAAACTGTGAACCATGTACTTTGGGAAAGCAAACAAAAACCTCTTTTAAACCTAAACATGTACTTAGCACCAGTAGATCTTTAGAATTAATTCATATGGATTTATTTGGACCCATGAGGACACAATCTATTGGTGGCAAAAGATATTGTTTTGTTATTGTTGATGATTATAGTAGATATACATGGGTACAATTTCTTGCAACCAAAGATGATACTATTCATGTTTTTATAAAATTTTGTTCCAAGATTGGAAATCTATTACAAAGAAAAATATGTACCATTAGAGGTGATCATGGTGGAGAATTTGAAAATCATGTATTTGAAGAATTTTGCACATCTCATGGGTAAACTCACAATTTTTTTGCTCCACGCACTCCACAACAAAATGGCATAGTTGAAAGGAAAAATCGATCATTAAAAGAAATGGCTAGAACTATGATGATCGAACATAACACACCCAAAACCTTTTGGGCTGAAGCTGTAAACACCGCATGCTATGTGTTAAATAGAGTAACTGTTCACTCCCATTTGAAGAAAACTCCATATGAAATAATACATTCTAAGAAACCTAGAGTTGACTATTTTCATACCTTTGGATCCACATGCTATATTTTAAATACCAAAGATGATAGAGATAAGTTTGATTCTAAATCACATAAAGCATTCTTTTTGGGATATTCTATCTCTAGCAAAGCATTTAGAGTCTACAAAACTATCTCTAGAAAAGTTGAGGAATCTATTCATGTCTCTTTTCATGAAGAGTCCAAATCAGAAAATTTTGAAATAATTGATCTCACTAATCAATTCGAAAACTTAAACATACCAAATGATAGTGAGAAAGATACTACAAACAATAACCAAGCTGAAACACAACCTATACCTAGACTTATTAAGGATCATCCTCAAGAATTAATTATTGGAAATCCAAATGATAAAGTAAAAACTCGGTCTTCCTTTAAGGATGTTGCAAACATGGCTTTTGTTTCTATTATTGAACCTAAGAAGATATCTGAAGCTCTTAAAGATGACTATTGGATAATAGCAATGCAAGAAGAATTAAACCAATTTACTAAAAATGATGTATGGGATTTAGTTCCTAAACCACAAGATAAAACCATCATTGGAACTAAATGGGTTTTTAGGAATAAGCTCAATGAGGAAGGAAGAGTAATAAGGAATGAAGCTCGGTTAGTAGCACAAGGATCTAATCAACAAGAAGGAATAGATTTTGATGAAACATATGCACCAGTAGCTAGACTTGAAGCTATTAGAATGTTACTAGCTATTGCTGCACATAAAAACATCAAACTTTACCAAATGGATGTAAAAAGTGCATTTCTAAACGAAATCATTCAAGAAGAAGTATATGTTGCCCAACCACCTGGTTTTGAAATACCAAAAAAAGGTGACTATGTTTATAAACTTAAGAAAGCACTTTATGGTTTAAAACAAGCACCTAGGAACTGGTATGAAAGGCTCAAGACATATCTTTTTGATAATGGTTTTTCTATTGGAAATTCAGATTCTACTTTATTTTTCAAAACATATACATCTGATTTTCTAGTTGTTCAAATATATGTTGATGACATTATTTTTGGAGCTTCTAATGAATCGTTGTGCACACAATTAAGATTGAGAAGGATGAAAATGGGGAACCTATTGATCATTCCTTATATAGAGCCATGATTGGTAGTTTTCTTTACTTAACTGCTTCTAGAACGGACATCATGTTTTCCGTTGGTCTTTGTGCTCGATTTCAATCGCAACCTATGCACTCTCATTTTCAAGCAGTTAAACGAATTCTTCGATACTTAGCCGGCACTACATGTTTTGGTTTATGGTATCCAAAAGGACAATCCTTGGATTTTAAAGCATATACTGATGTTGATTATGCTGGTTGTCGACTTGATCGCAAGAGCACTAGTGGTGGTTGTTTCTTGTTAGGGAGAGCATTAATATCTTGGTTTAGCAAGAAACAAAACACAGTTGCCCTCTCTACAACTGAAGTTGAATATATGGCAGCCGGATCTTGTTGTGCTCAAGTGTTTTATATGCAACAAGTGTTAAACGATTATGGTTTTACTCTTTCATCTACGCCTATCTTTTGTGACAACACAAGCGCTATAAACTTAGCACACAATCCCATTTTACACAGCCGAGCTAAACATATTGAAATCCTTCATCACTTTTTAAGGGATCATATTTCTAAGAATCATGTTTCCCTTCATCATGTTGATACGGAAGATCAATTGGCTGATATTTTTACAAAACCGCTTCTACTAGACCAATTCAACAAAATAAGGAAGAAACTGCTTATCACTCCTTTGGAAGATGTTTTCTTTGATATTTGTGCTTCTTAACAATGTCGTTTATTTGCATCATTTTGGCTTTTAATGGACATTTTTTTTGAAATTGACGGGACATCTAATTAAGGGGGAGTTTTTCTTTTTAAACGGATATCTTTTTGAAATGACAAAGGGGGAGAAATAAATATCAATGCAAAACTCAATCAATGAGTTTCACAAACAAACTCTTAGCTTTACATTGAAAGTTTCTATATTCCCTAAAGAATTGGATTTCATGTTCCATAATTCATGAGGAATAATAAGCACACATTTTATAAACAAGAGAAGAAATTTACAAAGGTAATCTTCAGGTATGAAACTCACATGTTTTATATTTTCTTATTTTATATTTAGGAAATGTTTGTCATCTTCAAAAAGGGGGAGATTGTTGGCTAAATGGACATCTGTAAATCCCTTTGTTTTGATAATGACAAACATTTCATTCTTGTTGATCTAACGTGCTACTTGAGTGTTGCAGGAATAAGGTGAATGACAAAGCACTAGGGAATCTATATGCTTGAATGATTGTAAATGTCATGAAATGTAATCAATTGTAAACTTGTACAAATATATAATGTACAAGTACTTAGACTTCATGTAAATCAAGCGTTAGATCTTCCCTACCTAAACACCACATTTAGATAGGTCATCCCCTTCAATAGTATCACATATGCACACTCATACACACACTTAATGTCTTTATTTGAAACAATGAAACAGGGTCTATATCGGTCGACAAAATCCTCGACCGAGACACTCTCTATCGACAAACTTCTCGACCGACAAAGACCCAAGTATCCGTTAGACACAGCTGACAAGGTAGTTGGCAGTTGGAGATAAATGTTGCAAAACACTTGATCCAGAGAGCCTGTCAGTCGACAAAACTTCGACCGAGTAGGTGTCTCGGTCGACCATTTCTCGACCGAGATGGACTCTGACAGCAACTGCAGAATTAATTAACTAGCCGTTGTTAAAGCAACTAATTTATACCTAACGGCTAGTTAAGCACTTAGGAACCCCTAGAAAGTGTCTAGAACGTCCTTAAGCACTTGTAGGACATTCCTATAAATAGGACATGCCTTAGGACACCTAAACTCACTTGTTTTTACACTTGAGCAATCTTTGAGCATACACTTACATTGAGCAACCTGTTTGTGAGAAATTGAGCATATTGACAACTGGCTACTTCTTCTCTCAGCTCAAATTTCGTGTCCTATAGGCTAGCATCTCCTATCCACAGCAATCACAATTCCATACACATTGGTTAGGAGATCTACACGCTTGATCTAGGCAAATCAAGCCTTGTGCTTCAAAGGATAAGTTGTAATTTCCTTTTTCCTTTCTTGTTCACTATTATTGTTAGTACTCTCCTTGCTACTCCTAGGTTGGAGGCTGTGAATTGGAGAGGTTGGAAGATCTTCTTGGTGAAGAAGGGGACCTTGAGCTACTTCAAGAAGGCTGGTGCAACGGGAGGTTACTTCTAAAGAGGAAGGCTACTTCAAGGGGGAGCTTGGAGTTACTTCAAGAAGGATACCTTGGGTTGGTGCATCTACTTCAAGTGAAGGTTGTTCAAGGGGTGTACGAAAGTATTGTATTTTGTGTAATTCCTTGTGAAGGTAATAAAATTGATACTTTCAAAATCCCAGTTGGGTAAGCAACCAGGTAGTGGACTGACAACCTTAGTATTTGCTAAGGTTGGAACCACTCTAAACCCCTTGTCTCCTTCTTGATTTCTCATTTGTGGTTGTTTGAGTTAAATTATTGTTAAATTAGTTTAAAACCCTATTCACCCCCCCTCTAGTGGTTTTTCAATATATCCCCATCTTCATTAGTACGCTTGAGCAAACATACTTTGTTGGTTTTAAAGTTTTGTCGATGGAAGGGAGAGTGTGGATGAATAGGTTTTCTGGTGGTGGTGCGGTATTGGTTATGGTGGGGAAGACATGAGCATTGGTGGTAGAGGGAATGGTAGCGGGGGTGTTGGTAGCGGTTGATGGGATGTATCCTACCAGGGTTTGTTCCCTAGCAGTGGCGGGGTGGACCTGCTTCTGTGCCCGTTTCTTCGTAGGTTTTTCTTTTGTAGCTTCCTGGGCCTTTCGCTTCCCCTTGGTCTATTCGGTTGCGGATTCGTCCTCGGAATTTGGCTCATATTCTGAGCCTTCGTCACTAGAAGAAATTTCTTTGACTTCTTGCTCAGGCTCCTCAGATAAACACCTATTGAGGCGGTCAATTTCACACATGACCGCTAGCATGTTGACCTTCGGTGGGATCTATCCAGTCGTGTTGTAGATTTCGACAACCTTCTAGAGCTTGGCACGATCCTCCATCAGTTGCTCCTTTGAATGGAAAGGAGCGTTGGCTATTCTGGTGGCTTATTTTACTGGTGAGGCCATTTCTGGAAAGTAATCAGAAAGAATCATGTGTTAGAATTTATTTTTGAATTTGTATAGATAAAAAGGAAGAAGATTGCATTATGTAAGTGGTAATGGTTTTAGGTTTTGTTGGGTCCAAATGGTTTGGAGACCGTTTGACACCAAACGGTTTGGAGACCATTTGGGTCCAAATGGTATGGACACCGTTTGACACCAAATGGTTTGGAGACCGTTTGGGTCCAAACGGTTTGAAGACTGCTTGGCACCAAACAGTTTGGAGACCGTTTGACACCAAACGGTTTGGAGACCGTTTGGGTCTCAAACGGTTTGGAGACCATTTGGGTCCAAACGGTCCCGTGTCCAAACAGTTTGGGGACTGTTGGGAAGGTGAAACGTCGAGATTGCTGGAAGAAGGTGAACGACATGCGGCGACACGTGTGTCGACAGAAAGGAGAACTGCACTGGTGACGTAGGCATCGACGATGGTAAAAATGAAGATGTAGTGAGGATGGAGGTGCCGGTGATGGTGGTGGCGTTGGTCTACCTTGCTACTGCACATGACGATGACGACGGCAAGGCAAAGAATGACAATAACGGTGGTGCGGATGTCGTGAAGTCATGCGGAAGCTAAGGTGGCACCAGTGATGGTGGCAGAATGAGCTGATGTCGCGGGCAGCGCAGGAGCGAGAATCGGAGAGAAATGAAACAACACTCGCGTGAGGGTTTAGAAAATTCGATATTCTAAAGAAAGAAGAAGGGGAGGGAGTGGGGTTATATTTATAGGATTTGGGGGTGCGTTACAAATACCCAAAGTCAAAACGGTTTTGAGACCATTTGGGGTCCAAACGGTTTCAGGACCGTTTGGCTCCAAACAGTTGCAGGACCGTTTGGCTCCAAATGGTTTTAAGACCGTTTGGCTCCAAACGGTTTCAGGACCGTTTGGCTCCAAATAGTTTCAAAACCATTTAAGATGGTTTAGGTTTTTGATTTTTATATTTTTTATGTTTGTTTTGGATGTTTATGTGAATTTTTATATTTTTAGATTAAAGATGATAAACCTAAATTAAACAAAAGAAACAAAAATAAAAATAAACAGTGATACTCAGATCTTGGGTTGCCTCCCAGGTAGCGCCTGTGTTTTACGTTGCTGGCTCGGTGAAGTTTTTGTTATGGTGAAGTTGTGGGGTCTCTGATCTCAATAGTCTGTCTCAGAATTTTGTCAATTGGAGTATAGTATTTTTTTAATCTATGGCCATTGACTGTCCTCTCTCCTCCATTGTCGTCAACAATTATGATGGCTCCAGTCGAGTATATGTGCTTGATGGTAAAAGGTCTGGCCACTTTGTACGAAGTTTCTCAGGGAACATTTTGAGTCTGGAGTTGAAAAGAAGGACTTTGTCTCCAAAAGAGATGTCTTTTCTTGTTAGATTACCATCGTTCCACATCTTGGTTTGTTCTTTGTAGACCTTGGCACTTTAGTATGCAGTCATTATGAGCTCCTCTAGTTCTTGCAACTAGAGTTGTCTGTTTTCTCCAACACTTTTAAAATCAAAATTCAGTTGTTTAATGGCCCACCAAGCCTGATGTTCTAGTTCAACTGGAAGATGATAAGATTTCCCATATACCATACAAAACGGGGTTGTTCCAATTGGTGTTTTATAAGCTATGCGGTAAGCCCAAAGGGCATCGGGAAGCTTGATGGACCAGTCGGTACGGTGTCTATTGACGATTTTCTCTATGATTGCCTTCAATTGTCTATTCAAAACTTCGACCTGACCACTAGTTTGTAGATGGTAAGGTGTGACAACTTTATGGTTGACTCTGTATTTATTTAGGAGGGCTTCAAAGCTTCTTTCCAGAAAATGGGTCCCTCCGTTGGATATGACAGTTGGGGGGACTCCGAATCTTGGAAAAATGATATCTTTAAACCTCTTAATGACTGGTTTGGAATCGTTGGAAACTGTGGGTATAGCTTCTACCCATTTTGAGACATAATCCACAACAACCAATATGTAAGAAAATCCATATGAAAAGAGGAAGGGACCCATGTAGTCTATCCCCCAAACATCAAAAAGTTCAATCTCCTGCCACATAGTGAGAGGCATTTCATTCCTTTTAGTTATACCGCCCGAAAGTAGACATTTATTGCTTGATTTTACAAAATCATGGGAATCTCTTGCTATTGTTGGACAAAAGAAACCCGATTGTAGAACTTTCATAGCGGTCTTTTTTGAACTCATGTGTCCCCCAGTGGAGCCGAAATGACAATGTTCTAAGACAAGAGTAATCTCTTCTTCAGGTAGGCAGTGACGGAAAAGTCCATCTACACATAGGAGAAAGAGATAAGGTTCGTCCCAGTAGTATTGCTTAACATCGTGGAGGAATTTCTTTTTGTCGTGGTGAGAGGCGGAAGGGTGGATGATTCTTGTAGCCAGATAGTTCACTATGTCGGCATACTAGGGGAATCTAGTGGTAATTTTCATTAGCAGGTCGTCAGGGAGGGAGTCTCGGATAGGTTCTTTATCATCATCCTCGACTTCAATGCAGCTGAGATGATCAATGACGATGTTTTCCACTCCGCTTTTGTCTTTGATTTCCAAATCAAATTCCTGAAGCATCAATACCCAGCGGATAAGTCTGGGTTTTGCGTCTTGCTTCTGAATTAGATATCGTATGGCGGAGTGGTCAGTGTAGACTATGACCTTTGATCCGATCAGGTAGGAGTGGAATTTCTCAAATGCATAGATGACAGCTAATAACTCCTTTTCTGTAGTGGTGTAGTTCTTTTACACTTCATCAAGTGTCTTGGACGCATAGTATATTACATAAGGCTTTTTGTCAATTTTTTTCCCTAACACCACTCCTATAGCATAGTCACTAGCATCACACATTATTTTGAATGGTTGCGACCAGTCAGGTGCTCTTAGAATAGGCACAGAGACTAGAGTGTTCTTTAAGGTTGTGAAGCATTGTAGACATTCTTGGTCAAAATGGAACTCAGTGTCCTTGGCCAATAATTGGGTCATGGGTTTTGCTACTTTTGAGAAATCTTTAATGAATCTTCGATAAAACCCAACATGACCCAAGAATGCTCATACTCCTTTTACGTCTTTTGGTGGTGGCAGTTTCGAGATGACATCAATTTTTGCCTTGTCTACCTCAATCCCTCTTTCACTCACTCTATGTCCGAGGATGACACCTTCAGTTACCATAAAATGGCATTTTTCCAATTTAAGATAAGGTTTGTTTCCTCGCATCTTTGTAAGACTTGTCCAAGGTTGAGTAGATAGTTGTCAAAGGAATCTTTGTAAAATGAAAAGTCATCCATGAATACTTCAATTATGGACTCGGTTAACCCTGCAAAAATAGCAGACATGCACATTTGGAAGGTAACAGGTGTGTTGCATAGCACGAATGGCATTCTTCTGAAAGCGTAGGTCCCAAAGGGACAAGTAAAAGTTGTTTTTTCTTGGTCTTCCGGGTATATAGGGATTTGATAGAACCTGGAATAACCATCGAGATAACAGAAGAACTTTTGATGGGCTAGGCGTTCGAGGACTTCGTCAAGAAAAGGTAGAGGGTAGTGATCTTTTTGTGTTGCTTTGTTTAGTTTCCTGTAGTCGATACACATTCTCCACCCCGTGATAGTCCTCGTGAGCACTAGCTCATTTTTATCATTTAGCACAATAGTGGTTCCTCCCTTTTTGGGGACCACTTGTACAAGGCTGACCCATTGGGAATCTGAAATTGGGTATATAATGCCGGCTTTCAGCAGTTTGAGGACTTCAAGGTGAACCACCTCTTTAAGATTGGGGTTCAGCTTTCTCTGGTGCTCTCTTGAAGGCTTGAATTCTTCTACGATGGGTAGTCTATGCATGCATAGGGCTGGGTTTATACCTTTCAGGTTAGTTATTTTGTACCCAATGGCTTTCTTATGTTTCTTTAACTCAACGAGAAGCCTTTCTTCCTGGTCTTTCATTAGAGTGGAACTGATGATTACTGGACACAAATTTTCTTCATCCAGGAAGACGTGCTTAAGTCCCATTGGTAGGGTTTTCATTTCGGGAGCCTTAGGTGCTTCTGTTGTTTCTAAAATAGTGACAAATTTGCGCTCCTCAAAAGTGGCTGTTGGTGCTTCTTCAGCTTTCTCTAAGTGTTGCAAGCATTGTTGAACTAATTCATTGGCTGAGAATTCAACTTATGGATTTATTATGACATTTTCTAACTCATCAGATGGTTCAGATATTTCCAATTGGAAGATTTGATTTATTTCATCTAAGAGAAAAACTTCCTCTTGAATGCTGGGACCTTTAATGTTGTTGAGGACCCGGAACTGAATAGATTCTTTTCCCAATCTCAGAATGATCGTGCCATTTTCAACATCAATGAGCGCGCTACCTATCCTGACAGGAATGTCTTCAATAATTCTTAGGGGTGCAGTGATAGTGGAATCAGCTAACTGAATTGTCATTGTTGTGGGTAGCAAGTCAGTAAAACCCAATCTTTTTCACATGGAGTAGGGCATAATAGATATGCTAGCCCCTAAGTCAGCTAATCCATTTTTGCTCGAAGCATTTCCAATACAACATTGAATACAGAAAGAACCAGGGTCCTTCTTTTTCTTTGGCATCTTGTTAAGAATGATATCGGAGGTGGTCTGAGCTAGTTTGACCGTCTCTTGCTCTTCAGTAATATATTTCCTTGATAGAAAGGTTTTCAGATATTTAGCCCAAGCTGGTACTTCAGAGAAGGCATCGAGGAGTGGAATATCGATATAAAGTTTCTTCATCGCCTCCTTGAATTTTTGGAATCTAGTGTCCATTTTAATTTCTCTCAATATTCCTGGATATGGTATCCTAGGTTTATATTGTGGAACTTCTGGCTCTTAGGGCGCTTGTTCCTTTTCTTTACCTTTTACAGTCTCCGCAGATTTCTCAATTCCTAGATTTGGGCTTGCGTTTGGAGTAAAAATAGGTGTATCATCATCATCGTGAGTGATTCTTGTAGCTTCATGAAAGACATGACCAGATCTTGTAGTGAAAACATTCAATTGCTCTGGTATATTTTGATCATGTCTTGGGTTTGACTCCGATTGACCAGCAAAAGTACATGTTGGTAGTTTCAATTGGGCGACAATTTGTGCTAGTTGAGCCTCCACAACCTTCTACTGAGCTTGCTGATTGGCAAGCATGGTCTGTTGTGACTGTAACATCTGCCTGATCATAGTCATCTCATCTATTGGCTGGGAAGGGGCATTTTTCTGAGTGAGTTGTTGTTGTCCTTGATGTGGTTGTTGCAGAGGTGGTGTTAACTGAGGTTGCTGTGATTGATGCAGGTGAGGAAGTAATTGTGGGTGCAGAGGAGGATGGGTATATTGATAGTAGGCGGAGGGATTTCTAGGGTAATTGGATCTTGGGAAATTATTTCTAAGATTCCCTTGATTTTGGTTAAAGTTACTTTGACATCCAGGTGGCAATCTATTGGAAGATCCTCCTTGTGTTTGATGTTGTGGGTTAGCAGTCCCCGCAGGATTCCAATATTGAAAACCAGGGTGGTTTCTTGGTTGATTTGGATTATAGTAAGCTTTCCCTAGTATTGAATGAATGGAATTGACTTGTTCGGGTATCTAATCTTCAGGGTGTTTGATGATTGGTTTGTACTGCTATTTTGGCGGTTGCATATCCATCATCACATTATAAAGTAAGCCACATGACAATGTAGGGTGATCAAATGCGCGACAAGCTTCACAAGTCCTTGTGGAAACTTTAACTTGTTGGACTTGGGGGTTTTTCTTCTTTTAGTATTCTCCAAATGAGGTTTCAAGTGTCTGCTATTTGTGAGTTATAGTCTTTAAAGCTTCAGCGATAGCTTTCATTTCCATTGATTCCTCAGCCTTATAAACTTTGAGGACTCCCTTAGTGGATGATCGTCCCCAATTGGATTGGTTCTCAGCTCCAAGTGTAACGATTTTTCACGCATCCTCGTAGTTCTTCCTCATAAAATTTCCTCCAAATGAGGAATCCAGAAATTGCTTGATATCATCACTCACCCCCTATAGAATGTCTCTATTAATTGATTTTGGGAGATACCGTGATGAGGGCACTTCCTTAAAAGCTCCTTGAATCTTTCCCATACTTCTGCTAGTGTTTCTCCAGGAAGTTGGTCGAAGTGGTTGATCTGCCCCCTAATTTCGTAGGTTAATGAAGGAGGGATAAACTTTTCCAAGAACTTTTCTTCCAAGGGAGCCCAAGTGGTGATGATTGGCTCCCTATCAAGTGAGTTGTACCAACTCTAAGCCCTTCCAGATAGGGTGAAGTGAAAAAGATGTATCATTATTGCGTCAAAGGCAACTCCGGCTTGTGGGACAAGTCGGCAAAGTGACTTGAATCTCTTCAAATGATCCATGTAGTCATCTCCAGAACCACCAAAGAATGAGATGCCCTGCATGATTTAATCCATTGTGTCCATATTTCGAAATTGGGTATGTTGATGATTGGTGGCCGGATTGGATGATTATCTTCATAGTTCTTGGGGACGGCATAGTCCCTTAATCGCTTGTTTCTTAGCTCTAACTGGGTAGCTTCGTTAGCTGCTTCGTTTTCAGCTCAGATGCGGGCCTATTCTTCAGCTCAGATTTCCGATTGGACCTGAGCACG
This sequence comes from Alisma plantago-aquatica, assembly GCA_963693085.1. Classification (NCBI taxonomy): domain Eukaryota; kingdom Viridiplantae; phylum Streptophyta; class Magnoliopsida; order Alismatales; family Alismataceae; genus Alisma; species Alisma plantago-aquatica. The sequence goes on along the minus strand of OY856412.1, from coordinate 24,320,717 downwards.
AGTGTCAGCAATGAGTTTTGCTCTCTGAGCGGCTATGGCGGCGTTGACCCTATCCATCACTAGCACAGCTTGGCGTTGATCTTCAGCCATTTGTCTGGCTCTTTGGCAGTTAAGTTTGATACGGCGGTGGAAGCTTCTCTCTACCTCAGAGTCGTACTATGGATTAGGGGAGAATCCGAGATTATGCAATGGTTTCATACATGTCTTCTACCAGAGTAGAGGAAGAAACACACCTTTTAGATGATGCGGAAGGTGTGATGAAATCAAGAAGATATGGAGTAATGTTTTAAAGAAAAAGTGTAAAACCCTAACCAACTAGCAATATGATAAATGAAATTAGAATGTTTCGTTGTCCCCAGCAACAACACCAATTTTTGATGGAGCTTCCACTCACATGGAATTTTGTGCACCACTAAAAATCCAAAAGATGGTAAGTCTTTAGGTTTAGCCTTGCTTATACTAGATTGAGAACTCCACTGATGTATGCTAGGATATGTGGAAGTCTTATCATAGTATAGTTAAGGGTCAAATCCACGGGACAACGGTCTTGTCAAGATTAACAAGATAGAAAATGTTAGAATTTCACTTAACTCCTTAACAGTTGGTATCTAGATCAAAGAGTTGATTTGGTTGTTTTAAACTAAGTGCAAGTAAAACAAAAGCAAGAAAGTAAATTTAAGGTTGTAAACAATGTTATGAAGCCACTAGGATGTGATCGACTTTCACCACTACTACACATGGATCAAAACATGCAACATGAAAACATAACCTGCAATAAGAGTCTAAACAGTTAGTATCTTTGTAGATTTAGTTTCCTTTCAGAGGACTAACTACGAGAAGTGTGGGAATGTTGCAATGCCAGCCATCCCCGAACGAATGGTCACGTACTTTACATCATTCCCTTTGCAAAAGTGTGTTCCTCGACTTATCAAGGTTGTACTTTCATACGTCAACTGATTCCATTTCATAGTATGAAAGTACAACGATGGAAGTGAGTTTACTCCACTTCTTGAAAAACACTCCTAGATACCAAAATAGATGCATGGTGGATACATGCATCAAGAACCAACATTCAACCGAGATTCAAATCTAATAGTACAAACATAGACAATTCATACTAAAAGATAAAAGGTAACACAAGTTGGTGATCAAGCAACAAGCATTCATTAAACAATTGATGTTGAACTGAAAAGAAAGTATATCTCTATTGCAAACTATAGATTACATTGCATGAAATGAAAACATGGGTAGCGGGTCTACTCCCCGCACGCTAGTGTATAAGACTAATCGCTCATGGCAAGGACAAAGAAGGAGGTGAGAAGAGAGAGAGAGAACATCATCTCCTTGAAGGAGGGAGAAAGGTCAACCTCTTTGGAGAGAGAGAGAGAGTGACGATCTTCACCCTTCGTAGGTTGCTCGATGATGAATCCTCCTCTTCCCAACTTCTTTGGCGATGAGAGAGACAACAACTTATGGATGGAGTGTGGATCTCAGACTGGCAGCCTCAGGGCGGTGGATGAAGGATGGAACAACTTTGGAACAGTAGAGGCAGCCTTTGGACGTCTGAAACTTGATACCTTGTGAGGACCCTTTGGGTCTTATTTATAGGCTTTGAATGAAGTCCAAACGGTTTGGGTGGTTTTGAGCTCAAATGGTCATGAAAACCATTTGGGTTCTGAGACCGTTTGGACTCTCGTTGTTTCAAAACCGTTTGGACTCTTGCGGTTTTAAAATTTTTGCCTTTTTTCAATCTGGGGACCGTGTAACTTCATGCGGTCTCGGGACCATGTAAATCCATGCAGTCTCGGGACCGTTTGGCTTTGCATGGTCTCAGGATCATTTCGTTTTATGTGGTCTTGGGACCGTTTGGCTTTGCACGGTCTAGGAACCGTTTGGTTTTATGCAGTCTCGGGACCGTATGGTTTTATGCGGTCTCAGGATAGTGTAACTCCATACGGTCTTGGGACCGTTTGGCTTTGCACGATCTCGAGACCGTTTGACTTCATGTGGTCTCAGGACCGTGTGACTCCATGCGGTCTCGGGACCATTTGGCTTTGCATGGTCTTGGGACCGGTTGGTTTTTATGCGGTCTCGGGACCGTCTAACTCCATGCAGTCTCGGGATCGGGTAGTCTCCAAATGGTCTTGGGACCATTTGGAGCTTTTGTGATTTTTTTTGTAATTTTCTATAAGAATAAAATGGAGAAAAGTTAATCTAATGGTATATTTGCAATAAAGGAGAAAAGTTAAGGATTCTATCTAATTTATCTGAGAAAGAGTATGAAAATTGAGGAAAATTATTAAAATAACATCACAAAATGGGAGGTTATCACCAGGCAACATCATAGTCCTCGTTGATGACCTTCGGGACTTAGTAAAGGCAGGAGGGTGTCTAGCGTTGTCGGTGGAATCAACCTACATCCAGATTTTACTTAAGAAGTTTGAACACGCCTAAATTGACCACCCAATGGTGTTCAACGATATTTGCCTAGCTGATGAATCAGGAGCAAAACAACTGTTTCTGGCTGAGATACAACACAACATGCCACGTATCATATTCTTTCCAATGTTGCATTACAACCATTGGATGCTCCTAATGGTGTACACTCTCCCACGCGCAGTAATCTTATACAACAACTCCAACATCAACAAAGATCATCCGGTGCAGTATACATCAACTCCGTTGACACCCCTCGAGCACTCGCAAGGAAATACTACAATGAGGTGCAAACGTTGATCCAGCCGTTCTTGGAGAACACGGTGAACAAATGGAACGAGCTTCAATTCTGCCACAACAGTCGACAACAAACTGCACAATCAAATGACTGCAACATCTACGTGCTAGAATGGATCTCTAGCTCAGTGATGCTACAACAAACACCCAACAAGCTCCACCACATCGACTATCATAGCAAACACAGAGAGTATGTGTTGGAGCTTCTATCTAATGAAGGCGTAGGCACCAACTAAAACCCTCACTGACCTATGTCTACCCTTTCCTACTTATCTCACAACTCTTAGGACAGAGTGTGGGGTAAGTTTGGGGGGGGGTACTATATCAGTGAGGGAGGTACCTAAAAATTTCTTCCCCTTCTCATCTTTCTTCTTCCCCATAACATGTGAACATGTACATACATGTCTGATACAAATTAGCACTTTTACAACTGCTTGCCTCTCAAGAATTTTACAAATACACTCTATAGTAAATATCAGATAGAACTTCTTCCAGTTTGTTCTTTTTATGTCTAAGGACGTGCATGCTTTTGTTATGCTCTTTCTGAAAATGCAGTCTCAAACGACAAAAATGCTACAACTTTTCTACGCCAATTTCAAAAAATAATCTCACAACATCTAAGAGATGTGCACGTGAAGGAAAAAACTATCCAAACAGCAAAACTCTAATTTTTCCCCTATCCATCAGAAATCCCAAAAAGAGATAAAAGCCTTATGAGAGTGAATAAAAGCATGAGAGTTGTGCTAAAGAAAAAAAACACTTGTCTCTCCAAAAGTACCCATCTTTAGGCATGGTAGATCAGGGATAGTGGTACGTAGGATATGAAATCACTGCTCTAAAGCCAACTGGCTTGGACTACAGGGACCACTTTCCCGTTAATGGACCCATACCTGGATGGACCAATGGAAAACAAGAAGAACCCAAAAAGCCTTCAGCCTACCCAAAAACCCAACTTCTATTCCCACACTATTTGGTGTGAAAGCAAACTTCGGAATCATGCACCCAAGTCTCGCTGAAGCTAAATAAAAGATTTTTTTTCTTAAAATAAGACAGTGAAAAATAAAGTCATTTGCTTGTAGACAGACGTAATTTTCCTTAAGACATCTCAGAACTCACTTAAACCCCTTGTCTGAGGACTATGTCTGGTATGAAGAAGTATCGCAAATAAAGTGTTAAGATAAGTACTATTGATTGAGGACAATCAAAATGTTAAGTTTGGGGGAGTTGATAACACCCATTTTGGGGCTATTTAGGGCCTTTATTTCATTGTCAAAACTGCCTTTTAAACTATTTTTCCTCTCTATTTTATCTTGTTAGTGCATAGAAATAACCTACACTATGCCCCTGACTCTTTTCCCATCTTTTGTAGAGATGTCCCTCATTTTTCTACCCAAAGTCCACAAGAAGGCCCGTCCCAGCCCATCTACAATGAGCACCTGCATCAGCCCTTTTACTGGTCACCTGACATGCCCATTTACCCATCGTGGTCGCTTCCCGATATGGCAGCAACCCATCACGAGCATGTCACGCGAGGAGCCCCGACGAGTGGTACGCTATCTACCCGATAGGGAGCTTTGCCCACCATGAATCATCAGCCCGATACGAACGTGTCGCGTGATGCAAGTTACTCATTGGAAGCAGCTACCCACCAAGATCACCTGATACGCTCGCAACCCGGCACGCAATGCCTGTCGTGTCAGGCGACAGCATGTCGACCATCCCCAAAGCCACGTAAATAGAGTCAATGAAGAACACGTGGCCCCACAAGGACCGCAACCTCTACCAGCTACTGCCTATAAATAGTAGCCACAAGACTCTGATGGGATGGGTCAGAACCCCACGAGAGGTAATTTCAGAAACACATCACGAGCTAGTGTGTCGCGTTCCAAGGCGTGTCGGGCGATACTAGGTGAGCACGCCCCCAAACTGAGAGGGGTAGGAGGAATTCACTTAGAACTCGTCCCAGTAGCCGCAACAACATGATACGACTAGGAAGGCCACCCGTGCTAGGTCCCCAGATGGGCCTTAACCGCAGACAGCTCGCCCCTCTATACCCAATACAAGGAACCTGAGAACCTAAGTGATTCCTAACCCAACATGACACCAAACCTGATACAGACTAACTGTTACGGCATGTATCCTGAGAGGGTTGGTTGCCCGACACGAACGTATCGGGTAGGGAGTTCCTCCTAATATGCCCTGGCCGTCATGCCTGTCGCCCAAGAGGGTCGGTCGCCCGACATGGGTGTATCGGGCAGAGCTCCTTCCCGGTATCGGGTAAGTAGTCCCTTAGGGTCCGCTGTTGTATATCGCCTCCCTAAATCAAGGAAGCTGATACCTCTCTTCCCTTTTCAGTATTGTACTTTCATTAATTATGCATTGTAACTAATACCTCTTTACATATCTATGAGTATGGAATCAGTGGAGCTTAATACCTGTTGTTCTGTGTTTGGTTCTTTTTTATTTGATGATTTCTGAATAGCATATGAACTCTAGCCTTTCATGGATGGATCATGTTTTGACTAGCTATTGAATCGTGTTTCCCATTCAACTCCCTTGAGAGAGGGAAGTCATAACTCTAGAGTTTGGTCTGTCCCGAGCGTACGAGAGTACCCAGGGTTAGGGCCACCATGGCTTATCTTCCCACTCTAATCTACACCCACTACCCTTGAGAGAGGGAAATGGTGCGTAGTTAGATGTACCCTTTTTGAGAGAAGAGGTTGTAGGATGTTTTCTATTTCTTCTTGTTATGCCTAAGTTTTCTTCCTTCATGCTTTACCTCAATGACAGTTTTATCTCCTCAGTTTCTGTTATTTAAAACACCTATAAAAATCTCTAAACCCCAAAACTTAAATCTTTCTTATAACTCCTTTTGGAGATAGGTTCTTTGTTTGTTTCCTTATGTTTAGTTCATATTACAATACCCCCTTTTCTTCCACCCCCTTTTGATGTTCTTAGACAAGTGAAACTCAAGTTCTGAAGCGCCATTCTTCCTATCCCTGTGTTCAAACCTGAACTACTTCGACCCTATGCTAGTTGCAGGTGTCTTAAACATTCAGGTATTATAAATTTCTAAAGTCCAATAACCTAGACATGATTCCATTCTTGGACCCACGTTTAAGTCTCGTCAACTTTTTTCTCTTTGGGAACTAAGTCCCAAGAGTGATCAATCCACAAAGCACACATTAAATGATTAAAAATGAAATGGAAAGTCATATACAAGCCATGGAATGTTATAAGATGAATATGTAAGCACGGGCAGTAGGGCTAGTCCCCGAACCCCACTGAAATGGACTGCTCACTCCTCATGATAGAAACAAAAAGAGCAAGAGAGAAGGAAGATTCTACCATGGTCATGGTTAAGAAGATGATTGTAGCTTGGTGGAGAAATGATCTTCTACACGATGGTGGGGCAGATCTGGATGAGGAGGGGAAGAACACCAAGATAGATGAGGATGATCTTTTCTCCCTTTCTTCCTTCTCTTCTCGTGCTCTTGCTGACAGGAGAAGGAGCAGTAGATGGTTGACGGATGAAGGTGCTACAAATATGAAATCCCACCACTTTCGTGGCTAGGAGATAGATCTTGATAGAGCAGGGATGGTAGAGTAGTAAGGACACCACAGAGGTAGTCTTTGGCGGTGGAGATTGTCTTCAAATCTCTAGAGTGTAGACCCATTTTACAACAACATATGAGGGTAAAAATTGCAAAGGACTCCTAAAATGGTTGTTATGTATACAACTAAGCACCAATAAGTAATTTGAAAAAAATGCTAACAAAAAATTGGATCCAAAACCTTGAACGGGCTTTCTTATATAGTATAGATGTGCATGAGATTGTGAGCAAATATATGAGGAGACACATCAAGATGCTGGTCAATCATCACAAATCTAGGGTGGTGGCGATTCTTGAACCATTCCAGCAACCGTCTAGGGCCAACACCCTCAGAGGTAGCACCGGAGCAAAATGGTTGAGAACCAAAGGGCAAGGAAAGGCGCAAATATGGTTGTTCACTCATGAGGACTGGAACCCTATTTTCATTTCTATGGGACCGCAACACCTTATAATCTCACTATCAGACTATGCATCCTGTTGGCGACTTGGAGCGGAAGAGATGCCTCAAATGAAGGAGGAGGTCATCTATTTATAGGTGTAGATCTGGAGAGCACTGGCTTAATGTTGTGGTTGAGGTCTTTGATGTGGTTGAGGCATTTTGTGTCGGAGAGCACCGACTAGTGGGACCACCGTCTCCTACATCAGTGCACATAGATGCAAGGCTTAATCCTATAATGGAGACGAATGGATTTGATCAAAACCCTAAATAATCATCTGAAACTGAGGAGAATTTTATATGAGATGATTTAGGGGGCATATGACAGTTTTCAATGCAAAACAATGCCAAAAATGGGGACTAAAACTAAGATGAATATGCATTCATCAAAACACCCTGAACTTAAACATTGCTCATCCTCGATTCACAAAAATCTAAAATAGTCGCCAATTGAATACTTTCAACTCTTGTGATTGCCTCATCTTCACATCATGTTTGTTTCTTTTCTATTTTGTATGGTCGAGCATCTCAACATCATGAGATCACTGAACACATCTTACAATATTTTTAGTCTCGAGTTCGCTTCCCAAAGCCACTTCCTCCCCACTTTCTCCAACATCAAGCATGTCTAAGAGCTTCACAAGAGTCCAGAGGTACCCGCAGAACAACAAGTGTGCATCTGAACTGACACTGTTGTTTACAAAAGAGGGGCAAAAAAGAGGCATTCATTGTTCCTATATGTGGAAAAGGGAGTCAAGGGGGTATGGAAGAAGTAGTAAATCTCTCCTCTATTTGACTCGAGATTTGTATTATATGGTTGCAATTGCATTAATTGAAACTCTCTTTTTATGTGAATCTCTCCTCTATTCGACTCGAGATTGCCTTCTTTTGTGTGCACATTGGCATATTTTCTTTTTCATTTTGGTGATACACCCCTATTAGATAGAGAGGGGTATGGAAGAAGCAGATAAAGAGTGGAGCGGTGTGCCACCCCGAACTTAGGATTTGGCACTATTTTTATGGATTTTTGTTTCTTTTTGATGGATGGAGGGGTATGAAGATGGTAGAAGAAGTGTAGAAGAGAGTTCGAATCATAATGCAACTTTATTTACAATTTAGTGCACTGAGTTGTTCTACTTATTCAACATACTCAAATAATGACTTGATGGGGATCTGGTGGAGATTTGATGCTATTGTTCCCCTAGTCAGTTAGGTAGCACGATGTGTTTGATCCCTCTCAATTTGACAAATACTTGCCATCTTTACTGAAGGATCATGATGTTAAGATTCATAAGCTTTGCATGGCGATTTCTAACTATTGTGTAGTTTTATAAATTGTACCTCTTGAGGCTTTGATTCAAATAAGGAGGGTATAATGATTCAAAATTGCATGGAAAAAGAACTAACAGACTAGGTAAAGGCTTTAATTGAAATTAAAGCATCAAAACTTAATCAAGTTTCTATATAGAACTACTTTCAAAACTTAAAATTTTGATAATTTTGATCAAATTTTCTTCAAAATTGCAATGATGGAATCTAAAGTCTGAACCAGATAGGTGTGGGTGGAAAATAGAGTACGTACCACCTACCCTCCACCCTGAACATAGAAATTTGCTCTTCCTGAGCAAACTCTAAGTCTGAGATGGAGGGGAAAAAATTTCGGTTGGACCACTAGATGTGGTTGCGTTCCTCTCAGCAACATGTCCTCCGTCTAAAATCTCAAAAATGAAAACTATTAGAACTTAAGATTGCATCTTGCGATGCATTATCTACGGAGTGCAAAATTTTCTAATTCAAAATTGAAAGTAAAATCTAGGGTAAGGATTGGGTTGCCTCCCGACAAGCCCCTTTATTTTATGTCATTGGCTCGACATGCTTCTTTTAATTTTCTGGTAGATATGCTAGTTTGTAATGATTTAGAGATGCTTCAATGTTCATGTCATCTGTGGTGAAATATCACTTGAAGTGTAGGCCATTAGCCACAAAATCTCCTGACTTTTCACTCCATAAAATGAAGGCACCATGTGGGTAGATGCTCTTGACAGTGTATGGTCTAGACCAACGAGGATGGAGTTTTCCTGGGAACAATCTCAGCCTCGAGTTTAATAATAGAACTCGGTGTCCCACTTATATGTCTTTCCTTTTTATATGGCCATCATGCCATAATTTTGTACGATCTTTATAGATTTGTGCATTGTCTTAAGCCGTCATCCAAATTTCTTCCAGCTCTTGAAGTTGCAGAATTCTAGCTTGGCTAGCTTTCTTCATGTCAAAATTTAGTTGTTTAATTTCCCACCAAGCTTTGTGTTCAACTACTATGGGAAGGTGGCATGATTTTCTATAGATTAATCTAATGGGTGTTGTTCTAAGAGGAGTCTTGAAAGTAGTTTTGTAGGCCCACAAAGCATCATTGATTTTTACTGACCAATCCCTTAGGTTGCGGCCTACTGTCTTTTCTAGGATAACTTTGAGTTGACAGTTTGATACCTCTACCTGTCCTCTCATGGGTTATGGTAGTTCGCCTTACCTAGATGACATGAGAAAGAAAGAGTTCTGTCAAGAGACAGATCTGGTTGAACTACCCATGAGAGAGAGGTGGTTCAACTATGAAGTGAGTTCCAAGGTTTGAGTTGACCTAAAGGTTCCCTTCCAAAAGATGGAAGTAGTTGCATGAAGGACTCGATGGTAGTACAGTTTATCACCCCTAACTATGGTTAGTATGATCCAGACTAAAAGGTCTAATGAGGGCATGTGTGCTCGTTCAAGGTGATACCTAGAGACAGTTCTTAGCCTATGAAAGGTGTGGCAATGACCACCATAGCCAGTATCGTGTTTTATATGAAGCTCTGTAAGGGAGGTTGTGTCGGTCGCCATTTAAGTAAGGTGATGTTGGTGAAAGGACCACATGATGGTTAGTAAAGGACCACATGATGGTTAGAAAAGGGACCACAGTGCCTGTAGATGAAGTCACTTTGACTGTGTAAGGGATGAAAGGAGCCTAGAGATGATGAGAGTCGTGAGCAGATGCAAAGTAGACTGATATACAAGTTATTGTGGAAGATTATGTGAAAATCCGACCCCTCTGAGCTGCATCTGAGAAAGCTGAGTCCCCGATACATGGGTCCATTAGAGATGGATGGGTGGAGATGGTTAGGATTTGACCCTACCCCTCAGGATAAAGTAATATGGGATGTTTTTCATGTGTCCAATGTAGAGCACTATGTGAGGTACCCCGACCATGAGCTGAGCAATGAACCTAGTGAGCCCGAAGGGAGGCTGAAATGGTCTGAGTCACCTGTGTAGTTTATAGACACCAGGATGAAAGAACTCAGAGAAAAAAATATGTGATGATAAAGGTTCTTTGGAAATGCCATGAGTACGGTAAAGCCACATAGGGGCCAATGATGGACATGGAAAGTCTTATCCTAAATTGATTGTTTGTTTGCTAGTTTAAATTTTGAGGACAAAATTTCTATAAGAGGGGAAGGATGTTACAACCCCAAATTTTGGGTTCATTTGTCGGGAAATGTAATTTCTCATATTAAAGATATTTGAACCAATAGTGAGATAATTTGCTTCAAATAAATGGATTTCGTTTACAATAGCCTTGATGATTGTGTTGTGGGAATTATTGGCTATTGAGCCCGAATAACAAGAAAATTCAATTAATAAATGGATAATTGAATTTTAAGAAAAGAAATATGTAGAAACCGCTAGAAGGAAAATCCAAAGAGGATTTCGTGCCTCTTGGGTTCCTTGGGTGCCAAGGAGTCCAATGTTGCAAAAAGAGAGCGATAAGAAAAGAAAAGTTTAATTAAGTATTTCTTTATTAAGAAAGAAATTGGAAAATAATGATAAAATGTGGAAAATGAGAGGAAAGAGGCATAAAAGAGATTTCTTGGGGAAATTTCGTATCCATGAAGTTCCTAATAATAAAAGGAATAAAAATGAGGAAAATAAAAGGGAAATGAAGAGAAATCCTCAAAAAGAAATATTTTATTAATAAATAAACATCATAATGCAAAATAATGCATATAGGCGCATTAAGAAGGATAATGAGTGTTCAATAAAAGGATGACAAAATAATAGAGTGCATTGGGATCCAAGGAGTCCCAATAAAGAAAGAGGAAAGAGAAAATACCAATAAAGTCAAATAAGAGGATAATGTGGGGTTTAATGAAGGAATTTCATGGTATTATAAAAAGGGTGATATTTTCTATTAAAAGGAAACATTATTTCATGCCAATAGATTAATGGGAAAGTGCTATGAGGATAAAGGAAGCAATTTTCGAAATTCTAATATATCCAAGTAGTAAGGAATTGCCAAAGTTAGGGGGAGAGAGAAAGTTTCCTCTCCTTGAAGGAAAATGATTCCTTTGTAAAAGGGGCTTCGTTTCTTTGTGGGCAAGCCATCTTAGGGCTTCGTTACCCTGCCCTATAAAAGGGGTAGAGCCCAGGGATGTTTGCAAAGGAAGTTCCACATACTCCTCTCTCCTTCTCCTCCTTCTTCTTCTTCTCTACGTAAAAACCCTAACTACAAGGAGTTGAGCGGCCCGGGAGCGTCAGAGGGAGTTCGAAGGGATCCATGACCTCCCCTTCAAGTTCAGATAGTTGCGAAGTCGCTAGCTCAAGGAGATCTTCGCCCTGGTCGTCTGCAGCTCGTCGTGAAGAGGCTGAGTTGGCAGACCCAAAGCTTGAGTTTCTGGCCGCCTTGGTCATGGACGAAGGCTGATCTGAGGGTGGCGGAGTAGGGCGGAGGTCTAGGGACCTCAGGGGTGAAGCGCGCGGCCATGGGAGGGGGTTAAAACCTCCCCGCAAACCAACCTGGACGGCGGCTAGGGCAGCAGGGTTGCGGCCATGTTTGCTTCAAATACCCGCCACCTCGGCTTTGGCTCGAAGGCCCTGGAGGTGCGACGGAGGCCGGCAGACCAGGAGGAACCAAAGTGGGCAGCCGCCGGGGTCCAACTGAGGGAGAAAAGATCTCGCATGGCGCGACTAGGGCTACAGGGCGCCGAGCCCTACAGCGTCGCGCAGGGAAGATGAAGGCCCATGGACTTGGACCGTTTTGCCCTTCACGGGCAATAGCAGTGAACAACTTACGTAGGGGCAAGATTGTCTTTGCATTATAATTAAAGATGAGGCGCGCCCAAGGTATGTATTTGAGAGTTGGCTGCCTACGTGGCACCTTCCTATGGGACACCTTATGATTTATTTGTGAAAATCATATCTAGCAAACCGTAACTCAGATGGACATAAATAATATATGAAAGTTGATCAGAAAGATGTGAGGAATCTAAATAAAATATGTTTATAAGACAATTCCTCTTGAAATTTCAAAAGTAGTGTAATTTATCAACTTTAACATAATGATGATTAAAGAAACCCTATTTTGAGATAATTAATGTGTTTAATATGGTTTAATGGATCATTAGAGTTGATATTAACCTGTTAAATGTAAAAAGTTACATTATGTTCAAAAAGGAAGAACTTTGCACATGATTAGTCGAATTTGGAGTTGATATGCATAAATATGCTTGAAATTGGAAAAGTACATAAAGTTATCATCTTTAATGATTTAACTAAGGAAAAACCCTTAGATTTGATGATAGACGGATAATTCAAGATGATATTAACCTGTTGTTAATAAAAGTGAAAATAGGATTTAAAAAGATGATCTTTTTATATAGTTGGTTTAATTTAGGGTTCTATGTACATGAATATGCCTTAATGGGATTAGAAACCCTAATTTATGTTGATCTGAATTCTAATGGTTTTAATTGTGCAAATCGAAGAATAAAATGGAGATATGATGATTTGAAGATAAATTGAGTACCAAAGATCTTTAATGTGAATTATTTAGATAATTAGTGTTTCCTAGTGTATAAAGGTGGAAATAGTAATAAATAAGGTTCATATATGTGAGTTGAACTATAATGAAATATGATTTGTCAAATTGAAAGAAACCAAAGATGATAATTATCCTTAATGTTTTGGATATGACCTAAAAGGATAAAGATAATAGTTTTAGTGTAAAAGAAACATATTAGACTTATTTGACATTCAATTGTGTCTACGATGCAGAAATTAGGGTTTGTGAACTAAAAGAGCATTAAAAGTGATAAATGCATAATGAAGGATAAAAACCTAATAAAACCATAAGGTTGGCCTAGAAACTATAAGGTGGAATCCAAGTTGATCTTGTGGATGTTTGAATAAAACAATGACACTTGGATGTTATGCATTATTTTCAGGACATTGTTGATTGCTTGTTAATTGTGTTGAATGTTAATGCATGGACATCAAGTTACTATGGATCAGATATGTGGTTATGATTATGAATAACCACTTTAGGTTTTCCGTTGGATTCCCGCATGTTTAATCACATTGAATGCAACTAAACTATTGAATGCTTATTTATTTCTTGCAATTATAAAGTGACTATTACTATCATATAATATATATGCCTTCTAGCTCAATTATTAATCCCCTCTGTGTCATAATGGCTGACCTAGTACATGGCTACCGAGAGGGTAGGTCCATCAGGTCATGAAAGACTTTGGCTGCCTAGAGGGTAGGTCCATCAAGTCACCATTATAGAGGTACCATATAAGTCCTTACAGGGACAACACAGAGTTGTGGATAGGTATGGATTGAGTAGTTTGGCTTAAAACTTAATCTTGGTTGTTAGATAATTAATTGAATGATTACATGGTTATCATAGTTGCATAATTATCTGTTTCCCCCACATACCAGCTTCGGCTGACTGACGTTTTGTTTGTCGGCGTTTTAGGTACAATGAAAAGAACAAATAGTAAAGTGGCACATGTGATACTAAAAGAGAATTAAAGTACAAAGGAGGATTAGATAGATTAGTATCAGTGTGAATAGAAGTTTAGAGATCCAAGTTTTCAAAAGGTATGTAAAGAAAAATGTTATTACCATTTTCAGTATAGTCTGTTAGAATTTAATAATTGTTTATGGTTATATGTCGAACCTTTGATCCAGGATTAATGGGTGCGGCTCAACCTCTTGGTCTCCCTTAATCGGGGGTTATCGGGAGGTGGGGTCGTAACATTTGGTATCAGAGCTTAGGTTCCTCAGTTAACCATTAATAATTATTAAATTTTACAAACTCCATAGATCCCAAGGGAGTTATTAGAGAAGTATCCGAAAGATGGAGGTGTCTAGAAAGGGATCATGACCGGGGGCTGGCAAGATTTTCCTCCGCACCGCTAGTCAGAATACGAGGACTCCCGGACCCGTATGACCGCCTGGCCAAAGTCTTAGGGTATGAATCGAAATAAGATACCTATAGGACTTTCTTATCTTATTCATCCCTTCTCATCACAAAATTCTGATAAGGACCTAAAGGATTAGGGTTTTCTTTCTTCTCCTCACCCTCTTGAGGTATGGGTAAGGTTAATAAGGTTTAAGGAATCCTCCACAAAATTAATGAAAGGCATGTAAATAAGATGTCATGGACATAAGATTAATAGATTAAGTGCAAAATAAATAATAGATACATGCTTAGGACGTATGACATAAGATGTCATGTCCTCAGAAGAGACCTAAGGCTAGACCTTCTTGTCAGGAGGATAAGTTAGTCATAGAGATAGAGATCTCCATTGCAATTAGAGACCTGGCATATCCTCTGAGGATGATGCTAACCCTAACCCTAAGTAAAGGTTAGAGAGAGATGAGTTAGACCAGGTGTTCGAAAGGACATGCCTTTGGGATGCCATATGATCCATGGGTGACCTAGTACCTTTGGCAACCCAACCCTGGGAAGGGTCGTGCATGTTAGGGTAAAGGATAGCTCCTTAGATGATGATGTTAGTGAAGGACCATAGAAACCCTATGGGCTTGTGCAAGTAGGGCATAGCTGGCACCTGGGGCACGTCATAATGCTGGCAGTAGGATGAAACCCTGAATAAGGAATTATGATGGAGCATTAAGGGTTATGGATGACCTTGAACAACTATAAGTTCGAACCTAGGCTTCACCCATATAGAGCATGCCTTTGAGGTTGATCCTCCATGAAGAAAGGACCTCTAATGGTGAGGTTGGATGTGGGGCTAGCTCTAGAGAGAGCAGGAAACCCAACAAGAAGTTTGGAAGCCTAAAACTCTGAATAATGGATGATAGTAGTTGCCTCATGATCGATCCCTGAAAGTTATTGATACCTTGGTAGTCTTTAGAGGGACCAAACACTTGAGAAAAGATGAAGCTTCTGGTACCTACGTGCCTATGGTAGAGATGTTTACCTTCTGAGGTATGAAGAAGAGTTCCTTAGACTTAGAAAGGTTTAGTAGCAGGTTATGAGGCCCTGTACCTTGTTGGTTGTCCTTAAGGAGGACCCAACTCTTAGTGTTGCTTGAGTTGAAGGATGACAAGGAGTGCATGTCATGCCTTTTTCATGCTTGGTTTGTAGTTAAGAGAAGGAGTATGTAGTGAACCTAGGGTTCCTAGGCCTAAGAGGGGAAGTGGTGTACCTAAGGATCATGATGAGAAGTTGAGTTCCTATAGAAGCGAGCATGGTAATCCTCATGAATAGAGGAAAAGAGAAGCCCCTTAAGATTAATGTGTGTTTGATGGACCCCTCACAGCTAGGACAATGATAAAGGAAGGTTTGATCTTGATCCAACATCGAGGAAAGAGGACAAGTATGACCTAGAATAGTACATTAAGTGATCTGCTCATGCCTTAATGGCTTGCTAGGGTTAAGTAGGTTCATGTGGATGTAAACCCTACACCTAAGAGCTTTTGTGACCTTAGAGATAGTTTTCCTCCCATCCTGGGAGAGGGACCCCTTTGGAAGGGTGTATATCAGTTTTGTTGGTTCAAGGTAATCTAAAGAGGTCTCATAGAATCTTGAGAAGCTAAGTGAAAGGTACATGGTATGAGAATGAACTTGTAGACCCATAGATACCCATCTCTATTGCATGTGAATGTGTTACCATGGGGGTAACCAGTATGGGGCTTGACCAAGGTACGCAGGTTGCCATGATGCCTATGAACGAATGGGAGCCAGCCCATGAATGCAGAAAGAGAGATGATGAAGACTTGGGTAAGGTTCTAAGTGAACATGTACTGTAATGGAGAATCCTAAGTCTATCCTAGGGTCAGGTAGGGATAAGACCAATGAAAGTAGGAGTTGCCTAATTCCCCAGTTGCACATGACCATAGGGTCGGGAGGTAATAGCTATCATTGTATGAGGGTCATGGGTTAGGAGATTGATCACCTTCATGAACTCATGGGACCCAATGGGTAGATGAGTAGGGCACTCTCTTGATGCATGAGGGAAGAGGGATGACCCCAAAAGAGTCGGTACCCTATAGACCTAGAGGAGATGACCAAGGATATAAACCTCAGTAGGTTCAAGACTAGTTTGATATCATGATGGTTGTGATGAAGACACATGTGGCACGTTGCAACTTAGATTTAAAGGTGTACTGGAAAGGTGGGATGTACCATCTCTACTCTTGGAACAGGAAGAATTCTGTATTTGGACTACAACCAAATGCTTATTTCCTCTTGTTATGGGGGTGAGAGATAGGACATTATGCATGTCATACACCAAGGATAAGAGATGATGTAGGTTGGAGCGTTGCCATGAGAAATGGGATAGAGAAGATATCTACCCTGGTAAAGTGAATGATAAATGGATGGTTTGTAAACCCTAAGAGGAATGAGGTAGTCACCTTATGAGGATGTTTCTAGCATGAGCTAAGTGGAGCTTACAAGTTATACCAGGTTGAGTTTGGTCACCATGATGATACAATCAGAGAGTGTTCTTAATGGAGATAGACATGGAGTTTGAGGTAATATGATAAGTGAAATACATGGAAGTGTATGCATTCAATGTTACCTAATACCTAAGGATGTGAGGCGGTAATGGATGCTCTGGTTGAGATACATCTGACTTGTTTGACTAGAAGCTAGAAGAGGCTGTTTGGATAACCTTAAGTTTGAAAAGGAGAGGTGTTTGGATAACACTCAGATGTAACAAAATACATTGAAAAGTTATGCCAGTCTAGTCCTGGATGCAATGAAAGGATGGTGGTAAAACCTCAGATGTACTTCTTTGGAAGAGAAGGTGATGAAACCCCGACTAGAGTGGTTTAGGGTTTCATAGGAATCGATCTTGGAAAAAAAAACCATGACATACAGGAAATCATGATACACCATGGAAAATGGCAATAGCACTTTAGATGCTTAAGATGAAGTTGAATGTGGTTTATGACCATGCAAGTCAAGAGGTAAAGGACGAACCCCAATAACCCAGTGTATCTCTATAGAGGACAAAAGAATCCCTGAGAGGGAATGAGAGATCAATGCTATGGAACTTGTGATAGGTCTTCCCTGGATCAAGGAAAGTCGAGATGCAATATGGGTTATGGTAGTTCGCCTTACCTAGATGACATGAGAAAGAAAGAGTTTTGTCAAGAGATAGATCTGGTTGAACTACCCCTGAGAGAGAGGTGGTTCAACTATGAAGTGAGTTCCAAGGTTTGAGTTGACCTAAAGGTTCCCTTCCAAAAGATGGAAGTTGTTGCATGAAGGACTCGATGGTAGTACAGTTTCACTATTACAGAAAATGCTTTTTTCAACGGGAGATAGACAACAGTTCTGATGATTGTGTTGTAGTTAGCATACTTATCACAACAATCCCATTTTTGTGTTGTATATTGTATATTTTATACAATGCAAGTCATTTACAACATGCCAAACCTATTGTAATATAGGAGGATACTACAACAACTGCTAAAGTGTTTTAATAGGTTGTAGTATCACAACATATTCAAAACCTTTGTAAAAGATGTTATTTACACAACATATTTTGACCCGTTGTAACAGTCACATGTTGTAATAGACCATCATTACACAACGCAGACTCACCCGTTGTAGTATGTATTAATTATACAACAGGCCTTTACATGTTGTATTTGGTACATGTTGTAATAGACCACCATAATACAACATATTAAAACCCATTGTTATATCCCAACATGAGACAACAGACTCCAACCTGTTGTTATATATTATAATTACACAACATGTTGTAACCTGTTGTAATATCCACACATAAAACATCGTTGTAATAGACCTCCATTACACAACATAAACTAAACCATTGTAATATACTATAATTACACAACATGATATCACATGTTGTAATAGCTACATATTGTAAAAGACCATAGTTAAACAACACATCATATTCACATAATTATCTGAATTTTTCAATTATTCGCGTATAATATATGTATGTGTGTATCCATTATAATATTCGCGTATAATATTCGCTTATATATATATATATACATATATATATATATATATATATATATATATATATATATATATATATATATATATTAATTCTATAGTTTTAAACATCACTATATAATTTTGATATTGTATCCATTAATTTTAAATACTTCTATCTATATTTATATTTCATTAATACATAATATTTATAAATGCAGATAGAAGTACTTAAAATTAATGGATACAATATTAAAATTATATAGTGATGTTTAAAACTATAGAAATAAAACATATATATATATATATATATAAATATATATATATTAATTCTATAGTTTTAAACATCACTATATAATTTTTATATTGTATCCATTAATTTTAAATACTTCTATCTGCATTTAAATTTCATTAATTCATAATATTTATAAATGCAAATAGAAGTATTTAAAACTAATGGATACAATATTAAAATTATATAGTGATGTTTAAAACTATAGAAATAAAACTTATACATACATATATATATATATATTAATTCTATAGTTTTAAACATCACTATATAATTTTGATATTGTATCCATTAATTTTAAATACTTCTATCTGCATTTATATTTCATTAATACATAATATTTATAAATGCAGATAGAAGTATTTAAAATTAATGGATACAATATTAAAATTATATAGTGATGTTTAAAACTATAGAAATAAAACATACACATATATATATACATAATATTTATAAATGCAGTTAGAAGTATTTAAAATTAATGGATACAATATTAAAATTATATAGTGATGTTTAAATCTATTGAAATAAAACAAACATACATATATATATATATATATTCTATAGTTTTAAACATCACTATATAATTTTGATATTGTATCCATTAATTTTAAATACTTCTATCTGCATTTATATTTCATTAATACATAATATTTATAAATGCAGATAGAAGTATTTAAAAATAATAGATACAATATTAAAATTATATAGTAATGTTTAAAACTATAGAAATAATATATATATATATATATATATATATATATATATATATATATATATATATTAATTCTATAGTTTTAAACATCACTATATAATTTTGATATTGTATCCATTAATTTTAAATACTTCTATATGCATTCATATTTCATTAATACATAATATTTATAAATGCAGATAGAAGTATTTAAAATTAATGGATACAATATTAAAATTATATAGTGATGTTGAAAACTATAGAAATAAAACATACACATATATATATACATAATATTTATAAATACAGATAGAAGTATTTAAAATTAATTGATACAATATTAAAATTATATATTGATGTTTAAAACTATGGAAATAAAACATATATATATATATATATATATATTCTATAGTTTTAAACATCACTATATAATTTTGATATTGTATCCATTAATTTTAAATAATTCTATCTGCATTTATATTTCATTAATACATAATATTTATAAATGCAGATAAAAGTATTTAAAATTAATGGATACAATATTAAAATTATATAGTGATGTTTAAAACTATAGAAATAAAACATATATAAATATATTAATTCTATAGTTTTAAACATCACTATATAATTTTGATATTGTATCCATTAATTTTAAATACTTCTATCTGCATTTATATTTCATTAATACATAATATTTATAAATGCAGATAGAAGTATTTAAAATTAATGGATACAATATTATAATTATATAGTGATGTTTAAAACTATAGAAATAAAACATATACATATATATATATATATATATTAATTCCATAGTTTTGAACATCACTATATAATTTTGATATTGTATCCATTAATTTTAATTACTTCTATCTGCATTTATATTTCATTAATATTGGAGCCGAATTTGCTTTTTTTTGAGCCAATAGGGGTGAAGATGTCATTCAGTTTGGCGTCTTCGACCCTTTCTCTCTCCCAAACTCGTCTATTCGAATAAATTTGTTCCAAACTCGTTCATTTTGGTCATTATTTACTAGTAACCCGTCTATTTTGATTTTTTCCCTCTAATTTATAGGTGTCAGGGAAAAAAAATTTCCTGCGCTTCCTCTTTTCCTCCGCCCCCCGTTTCCCCAAAAACTGCGATCAACAGTTTCACAGCAACCCAAACCCGATTGCCCCCCCCCACCCCCCGTACGAGAGTGGACGACTGCTAGAGACCGAGCGCCGCAGACGACTGCTAGAGACCACCGCCGCCGCCTAGAGACCGGCAGAACTCACTTACGGCAACTTCCCCCGCAAGATAGACGAAGCCGACGTTCCCAGGGGCCAGCGATCTTCAACCCTTGAGCTCACTGCTAGACGACCGGAAAGCACCGCTGCCCTCTGCTTTGAGCTCCCTTCATTCCTAGGTAACCTCTACTTACACGGAAAGGACTCATAGCCCTGACTAAAATCGCCAATCTCTAGTATATCGATGAACGGGAGTAGGGAACGAAAATGAAATGTTAGGAACTCAACGTCTATAATGACCCTGATGTCACTAGGGCTACGTTTGGGTAGATGCTGATAAATACCGATACTTGCTATGTTAAATGCTGATAAATTATTGTTGATGCGGCATTCTAACTGTTGTTCCGTAAATTAGATAACAGAAATTACGACCACCTCTAATCACCCCGATTTCAGCCGGAGTGACGACTGCCGCTTTCCTCAGTGTTTCTACTTTTTCTGTAGTAGCTCACAGGGCTGACAACAAGCCGCTCATGCTTTCACCGTGAATAATGCAATATCTACCATCCTTCTGTAAACAAATCTAGCTTGTAAGTACCGTGATTCAAAAAGGTGGGGGTCGAACTTCCCCTAGAGATCTGAGCATAGCATTTTGCAATATTGCAACAACAATTAGCATCAGCTACTGATCTTCACACTTATACTCTGTACGAGTTCTGTGTCCGCCATAGAGGTGAACTCGGCAAGAATTGCAGGAGAACATTTCAATTTCTAAACTAAATATATTGTCACATATAAATTCATAGAACTGGGAAATTTTTTCCCTACTGTCATATTACACATTTGATCTTAGTATTTTAGAGTATTATAATGGCATAAGCTACCAACTCTTTTTATCCCAGAATTTAGGCGAGGCATGTGCCTCCGTTAGCCCATGTGTAGCTCCACAATTAACTCACATCAAGCTATTTTATGTGAGTATGGTATAACTAATGTTGGCATTGAAGAGGTCGAGATATTTGATCCATCCACACCACCTAATGCTACACACCCCCTGTGTTCATTCATCCACATCTAGCAGCAGTAGAGCAGTGAATGAGAAAGAGCTAGATCACACATACAACCAAAATAATAAACAGAGCCCCCATGTTGCAGTTCCTTTATCCACCACCGAACCAACACAAATACAACCCAATTTTCAGCACCACTACTTATCCAACAGCACCTACCTCCATCCTCCCTTTCCCATTTCCACTTTTCCTTCTTCGCTGCTCCTTGTTTTTTCTTCCCCTCTGTATATTCCCAGTCTGGATATAGGATCTGTTGGTGCTTAGTGTGGGTAGACCAGTGATGGTTTACATCCTACAATGTGGTTCTAAAGGCTCTGGCATGATCACTACAACATATGAAAGATATGAACCTGAAAATCGTGCATGGTAACTAGTAAAATCATGACTAGAGGGTTATATATACAACAATGATTATATCCTACCTAGAAATATATGCAACATCTAATTTTGATTGTTTGTTTATAAACAATGATGGTGGCAAAGCTAACCCATCTACTAATGTATATAGTATCCAGCTAGTCCAATTTTTTTGTCTAATACAGGAGAAGCTTTGCTCCTTGGCTTTGGAAATGCAGGCCATCCAGTCATTTCTCTTTATTGAATCAACCAATTATGAGTCTACTGATGCATCATGCCCCTTAAATGAACTAATGGATACAGTTTCAGAGTGATTATCTC
Organism: Alisma plantago-aquatica; assembly: GCA_963693085.1. Classification (NCBI taxonomy): domain Eukaryota; kingdom Viridiplantae; phylum Streptophyta; class Magnoliopsida; order Alismatales; family Alismataceae; genus Alisma; species Alisma plantago-aquatica. Next base: position 24,298,701 of record OY856412.1, on the reverse strand, counting down.
TCAGATATATTGTGACATGAATACTACATACATTTCCAACGACGTTGAGTTATTAAAAAATATATATTTCTGTCAAAAATTTTATATGAGCAAGGTAAACAATATCTGTCTATTTTTACAGATAGTCATCTTGGTGGTTAATCTAATATGCCAGCTAGTCTGAAACATATGTCAAGTGCATTTTGTCTTAATGAATATTTGAGTTTATCAATCATATCTCCGGCCTCTTGTTAAATCTGTAATAAAATATTGTTGCTTTGAGATTAGATGTAATTGAATCTTTTTATGACTACTTTATATCTATAAACCAGAACACTACAACTTATTTTCAGGACCCAAACAATACTATGTTTTTGTCTCTTATACATTTTGAATATTTTTATCTATCATTTCAATGATAACATGGCTACTACTATCTTCAACACGTTCAATGTATCAAACCTCACATACTTCTAGCTAAAAAGAGTAATATAATCATCACGTGGGAGCAATATGTTTTCTGATGTAGTTTTAGTAGGCAATTTGGATATGATAGAGGTTGGAGGTGACTTGGATGTGGGAATTAAGTAGAGGCAGGATTGATGTTTTTCGTTGTCGTTGGTATGCCTCGTGTGCCTGATACTAATGTTTAACATATGTATATACCCACTATATGTGAGTGTAGTGCTACGCTGAACTTTATGCGCGCTAAAAGCTCTGATATTCCAACCACCCGTTTGGTAGTTTGACTGGGCAATCCCCATCAGTGAGGATATACACCCAAGACCGACCATACACCCAAGACCGACCATATCAAGGTGCAACAGACAATAGGTGATGTGAGATGTGGGTGGTAAGATATGGGATCAGATGAGATGAACCAGACGATTCATGCATATCCAATCATCAACAGGATAATGTGTTATCCCTTTCGGGCTAGCAGGCCATCAAGAATCTACTGCGGCAGCAACCAATATGCTATCGGTTCGGTAATAATCTTACTGACTTCCTATTACAAAAATTGGAGTATTAGTGTTGTACTCAAATACTGACATAAATGATTAACTGGTGTTTGAGTACCCAACAATTGTTAGTCTAGTACGTTAGTACTAAAAGTGTGGGGGCATAAGTACGTGTGTTAATAGTTTAATGTTGGGGGCACAAGTAAGGTGTGTTAATAGTTTAATGTTGGGGGCACTTGGTAGTGACAATGGTGTTATGAATATGGTACAAAAAATTAGAATTGGATGGATGTCTATGCAAAAAGATACACATACCCATGTACCTTTTATCAATACTAATAACCAAAGAGTGAAATCACACTGTTACTGGAAATCTACTGCACAAGACATGGAGTTATTAGTAAAAAATAACACTTTTAAATTGGAACATGTGAGTGGTTCATGATCAACATTTTTACATGCAAGTATCATGCCCACTTATAGCATCTAACAATTGCAGAGCTACCCATTTCATATCAAAACAACACAATCTTAGATAGACTTTGAATTCACAATTACAGTTCCAGTAAAATACCTTAAATTAAATTAACATATATTGTTGAATAATTAGTATATTTGATATGAAGGAAAAGGCACTATAGTTTCGATCATCATATATGATAAAAGATAATGATAATATATTCGCAAGTAGATTCAGACCTGGAAATGCATTTCAACATAAGTATTTTACATGTGGTCATCATCTTCAGTGTTTGTAGATAGAACAAATCATATATAAAACTTGTAGATTCACATAAAATCTTAGAAGGAGTATTCAGCATCCCATAACAACCAAAACAAACTTCAAGATTCTTCATATAGATCCCAGCAACTGTAACATTCAATAAAAAGGTTCACCAAAAATAGATCCATAAAATCATCATGAAAACAACAAGATCCTCTTCACTATTTATAGATATGAGACTATGTTCAAAGAATAGCATGAAGTAGAAAAAATTCCTATTCTTCAAATTTGTATCAAGTAGTATAATTGAGTAGCAATAGCAAGTTGTAAAGAGAAAGAAGAGGGCTCTGGAAACATAAAGAAAATGGAGCACAATATATTTGATTTTCTAGATCCTCTAGACGTGCCACACCATCTAGCTGGGTGTTCGATCCAATCAAGAAGCTCTTGAAAAGACATGATAGACACAAAGGACATGCATGATACTTTAAAAGACAATTGCATACATTTTCAAGGTCTAATATTGTTAGTCTAAGAAGTTTGATGCTCAATCGTATTATGTTATTTTATATACCACGTGGGAAGAACAAAATTTAATATATAAACTAAATAGATACAACAGTTGAATCGTCTGGGGAGAACAAAACTTAATATATAAACTAAATAGATATAATTGTTGAATCGTCATATACAAACTAGTGTGCTCTGTACAATATAAGTTAAAATATTCTTGTCACTTATTCCAATATATCCACAAATTTGGATCCAATGGTAAGACAACTCAGTACCTATTATACTTCCAGAAAATCTAACAGAGAACTGAAATTTATAGGTACAAAATGAGAACCTTATATACCATTGCATATGATTGATTATGATGCAATGTCGCTAACTGAAAACCATAACTCTAAACGATCAATATGGCACAGAATTATTTTAATATATGAAACACACATACATTATAATATTTAGATTCCATTCATCTCTCATTCTTATTGGTATATATGTGAGCATTTGTGATTACATGAACCATGCACGAGGTAAAGAGGATATATCACAGTAACCTGAAATATCATCATTAGTAAACCAATAGGAAAATGTGGTATTGGGATCAAGCAAGCCTATTTTAGTGCTAACACGTTTCTATTTTGATTTGAAGATGGATGGGGCAGGGAAGTTGTTGTCGTTGTACTGCTTAGGTGGTGTTGGTTGATTCTGGAGTGTTTACTAGTCTGTTTCCTTCCTTCTTGATGAGTTGTGGTTGAAGGATGAAGAAGTGTTGGTTGTTTATGTGCTGGTTTTACCTATCCTATGTATGGTCTATGATTCTTATATGGTTTTACCTAAGTTTGGTGTAGGGCTCCCTTTATTGGAGGGTTGTTTGCAACTATGCCTTGTTTGCAACTATGCCTTCCCTACAAGAACTATTTACATATTTGTACTCACCCCTTTTATCGTTGTGCAGCAATGGATCGAAAGTGGATGTCTTCAAATCTCTTATCTAAAGAGTATGAAAAAGGAGTGGATGAATTTGTAAGGTGTGCAATTGAACATGCAGGAAATGATACTAGACTTCTTTGTCCTTGCACAAAGTGTGATTTTGGTAAGCAGATTAACAAAGACGCATTGCGTCATCACTTATTTCGAGACGGCATTGATACGACTTACACACGATGGATACATCATGGCGAGAGGGAAGATTTTCATATTGTAGATCAGAGAGAACAATTTGAGGGAGGCGAAGGAGACACAGTGCAGGACATGGCTTACAATGTAGAAGAAAAGATACGAGACTGTCCTAAAATGTTTGAAAGGTTAATGACTGACTCTGAAACACCATTATACAATGGTTGTGTCAAGTTCACCAAATTATCTGCTGTTTTAAAGTTATATCACCTGAAGGCGAGCAATGGTTGGTCTGATAAAAGTTTTACGACCTTGCTACATCTCTTGAAGGATATGCTTCCCGAGGATAATGTGCTTCCTCGTCGCACTTACGAGGCAAAGAAAGTGCTTTCATCCATGGGCCTTGATTATGAAAATATACATGCATGCTCCAATGATTGCATTTTGTATCGAAATGATCATGCTTTGAAGGACAGTTGTCCAGTTTGTGGAGAACCACAATACAAGAAGGATGGAAGCCCTAGTAAGGTGTTGTGGTATTTACCAATAATACCGAGATTTAGGCGCTTGTTCAATAATGCTGATGATGCGAAGAAGTTGGTTTGGCATGCTGAGGATAGAAAAAGAGATGGTTTTCTTAGACACCCTGCAGATTCTCCGCAATGGATGACAATCAATAATATATTTCCAGAATTTGGTGGTAATCCTAGAAACTTAAGACTGGCACTATCTACAGATGGAATGAATCCCCATAATTCCGGAAGTCATAGTACATGGCATGTAATTTTGGTTATATATAATCTTGATCTAGATGTATGCATGAAACGCAAGTATATGCTTTTGACTTTGCTGATTTCAGGACCAAAGCAGCCTGGAAACGATATTGACGTTTACTTGGCTCCACTTGTTGAAGATTTAAAGATTCTATGGGACAATGGTGTTGAGTTGTATGATGCATACCACAAAGAGAATTTTAATATGAGGGCTATGCTATTTTGTACGATTAATGATTTCCCGGCATATGGAAATCTATCTGGGTACAGTATCAAAGGACATCTTGGTTGCTCTATCTGTGAAGACGAGACCTCTTTCTGCCAACTAAAACATGGGAAGAAAACTGTTTATCTCGGCCATCGCAGGTTCTTACCTAAGGATCATCATTATCGTAGAGTGAAGAAAGCTTTTAACGGAAAAGTAGAACTACGAAGAGCTCCACGACCATTAACTGGACAAGAAATCTTCACTAAGGTGAAACAGTTGAAAGTAAAATTTGGAAAAAAGAATAAATCTCCAATTCTCAAAGGTCTCTACAAGAAGAGGTCTATATTCTTTGATCTTCCTTATTGGAAGTATTTATATGTGAGGCATTGTTTAGATGTGATGCACATAGAGAAGAACATATGTGATAGTCTAATTGGAACATTACTTAATATCCCATGGAAGACAAAAGATGGCCTCAAGGCAAGATTGGACATGGTTGACATGGGTATCTGAGATAGATTGGCTCCACAAATGAGGGGAAGTCGGACCTACTTGCCCCCAACATGTTACACACTTTCAAAGTCTGAGAAAGCTATATTTTGTGGGTTCCTAAAAGGAGTTAAGGTTCCAGAGGGATATTCTTCAAACATGAGTAGATTTGTGGATATGAAAGATTTGAAACTGTTGGGCTTGAAATCACATGATTGCCACATCTTAATGCAACAGTTTTTTCCGTTGGCTATCCGTTCCATTTTGCCTAAGCGGGTTAGAAATGAAATCACTAAACTTTGTATGTTCTTCAATGCTTTATGCTCAAAAGTCATTGACCCTGAGACGTTGGACTCATTGCAAAATCATATCATCATCACTTTGTGTCAGCTTGAGATGTACTTCCCTCCTTCATTCTTTGATGTAATGGTTCATTTGACTGTGCACTTGGTTAGAGAGGTCAAACTATGTGGTCCGGTATTTTTACGTTGGATGTATCCGTTCGAGCGATATATGAAGCTATTGAAGGGGTATGTGAAGAATAGATATCGACCCGAGGGTTGTATGGTGGAAAGCTACATAGTTGAAGAAGCTATTGAATTTTGTGTCCAACATTTATCCAATGTTGAAGCCATTGGTCTTCCTAAATCATGGCATGTTAGAAAAATTGATGGACAAGGCAGTACAGGATGCAAGTTTGTACTACTTTCCACTGATGAATTACACACAGCGCATGTGTATGTCGTTCGTAATACATCTGAGGTTGAACCATATGTTAAAGAACACATTGATTATTTACAAACTCATTACCGATCTAAGAATGAGAAGGATATAATGAACTTACACATTCGTTGTTTCGCCGAATGGTTAAAGAATCGTATTAGTGAACAGATTGAGCATTCACCAAATTCTGTTTCAAAGACCTTGAAATGGTTGTCGGGCCTAAATCAACCGTGTTGTCATTTGCTAGTTATTTTATAAATGGATACACTTTCTATACAAAATGTCAAGATGACAAAAGCACGATGCAAAACAGTGGGGTGTCTTTGGTATCTGAAGCTTAGCACATTGCTAGTGCTAAAGACAAAAATCCAGTCTGGTGTGACATGTCCTATTATGGTGTGATCCAAGATATATATGAGTTGGACTACAACACGTTTCAGATTCCTATTTTTCGTTGCAAGTGGGCTGAAAATGATAAGGGTGTACGCACAGAAGATGGATTGATCTTAGTGAACCTAGATAGGGAGGGATGTAAACGCGATCCATTTATAATGGCATTACAGGCAAAACAAGTTTTCTATGTGATAGACACAGCTAACAAGGGCTGGTTTGTAGTCTTATCTCACAGACGAAGGCCCCATTAAGGAGATGATGATGACGATGACATCGTTTTAGAAGAAGAAACTTCTTTGTCTTCAATCATTCCATCTATGTCTGTAAATGATGATCTTGTTGTTGAAGAAGAAGAGATATGTGCTCGAGAAGATCATAATGACGGGACATTTGTTGATGATGTGAGTGTGCATAAAAATAAAAAATAGCATACGCATAAGTGAGAGTAAGTATTGGCATTTTCTTGATGTGCACTAATATCTTTCTGTAATGAATGTAAATATGTCTTAAATTTTGTAAGATTTTATTATGTTGTTTTATATGTAGTTTGCTAATATTTTTTTGTACCAAATTTTGTTGTAGATGTCTTGCAATGAAGACGACTCAATGACCACAACGATTAGTAGGGGCCATACCACAATGCCTAAAGTTTCAAGAAAGAGACGTAAAGGACAAAAAAATCAATTGGAATGGAATTCAGAAGGACAACCAATTGGGAAAACCCGAAACATTTTCAGCAACTATATTGGAGTTGCATCCCGAGAGCGAGTTCCAATCAACATCGATACTTGGAGTGATGTGGGAGAAGGTCTCAAGGACCTTATTTGGGAAGAGATTGAGGTGAGTATGTAGACGTTAATATTGTTTGTATATTTTTGTATGAAAATATTATATTATATTTTATGTGTATGTGATTTTGTTATTTGTACGGTGTTTTTTCGATTGGATCTGTCAGAAAGCAGTGGGTATTACAAAGAGCCAATGATAGATGGAGGGAATTCAAATCTCGGTTATCAAGAAAATTCATGAGGGACGAAGATGGAAACATATGCAAACACCCACCCAAAAAATATGATTTTATATCTACAGATCAATGGGAGGATTTTGTCATGAGTCGATTGACCGAAGAATTTAAGGTGATAATATAAACTAGTGTACTTTTGTTGTTTTGCTTGTAAGACATTTAAATATATTTTCATATTTATTGTTCATAAAAATAACCAGAGAAGAAGTAAGGCTGGAAGAGAATTATCGTCAAAGAATGAGTATCGGCCTAGAATTTCTCGTAAGGGATATGTTGGCCTAGAGCAAGAAATTGTAAGATTTGATTCATTTTAAAGCAATTTGTGAAATTTCATATAGAGGTATAAAAGTATTGTGGTTTTAGCATATTATAAACAGATCAGTGAGAATAGTTTAGATCCAGTTATTTCAATGATTTCTAGAGAAGAATTATGGAAAAGAGCTAGAATGGACAAAACCAGTGCTGTTACTAGTGACAAGGTCAAGGAAGTGGTGTACAATATTGTAAGTTTAATTTTTTATCTGATTGATTTTTCATCACAATATATAGTTGTTATTATTTTTACATATGTATGTTTTATATTTTGCAAGGATGCTCTATCTCAGGAAGTTTCTGAGGGACTCATTACTGAGAAGGGATGTAATGATGTGTTAACAATGGAATTGGGAAAAAAAGATCACCCAGGACATGCCAGAGCAACCAGACCAGGAATAACAATTACAAAATATTGTCAAAGTGTGGCTCGAACAGATGATCAACCATCCCATATGCTGTTACAAATGCAACAGACCATTAAAGCTTTGGCCATGAAGATTAAGTATCTTGAAGGGAAGAATACGGGCAAGGATCTCGACAATGTTGGGGATACAGACCAATACCGTACTTCCAAATCTAATTGTCCACTTGCACAATTCTCACATCTACCTGAGGTAATCAACAAGTCTGTTATGTAGTAAATGTTAGAGACAGTCATTTCTCATGTTGACAATATCTATATTTGATTTTGTAGGGCTATCACAAGTGTATTTTGATGTTGGATAATCCATTACGTTCAGTAGCTGATGGAAGGGTGTATATATCTCATACAAATGAGCCAATTATCCTTCACAATGTGGCATTGGATCCAAAACACAAAAAAGTGATAATTGATACCCCGTTGATGCCTGAAGAAAGTGTGCCAATACCTTTAGATATGGCTGAAGTTTATCAAGTTTGTCAAGGCATAGGCACCTACCTTCCTTGGCCTACATAATTGATCAAAATAAATATGAAGGTATATGCGATAACTTGACAGTGTTTTTATTAATTTATTGAAATGAATCATGTATATTAATAAACTATATTTTTTATTTTTATAATCATATGCAAGGAATCCCAAGACTCATTGTCTCAAAGAAAAGTGAGGGAATCAATAAGCACACAAACAGGTTATTCAAAAACTAGAAAAAATTGTGATGAAGTCTCAAGTCCCGTCAAGCCAACATGCAAAAAGCCTCCAACGAAGCTGAAACTGTTGATGGTGTATGTGGAAGATGATGATAATCGTAACATCTCTCTTCAGATGTCTGAAGATGTAGTAGGTTACACACATGAGCTAATTATCACACCGGAATTGGTTAAAATATGCCATGATAAAGACCAACTAGAAGCCTCACACATATCAGTGTACATAAAGTAAGTTTCTATACGAGTAATATGTGTTTCTATACAAGTTTCTATACAAGTACAAAGACTAATTATGTGTTTCTATACAAGTACAAAGACTAATTATGTGTTTCTATACAAGTAAAAAGACTAAATATGTGTTTTTTTGTAGGCATTTGTTCAACAAAGTGACCTCGGGAAATATATTTAATATATTTGGATTTATATGTCCACATTTTATAGATCCGCTATACAATGATAAAGTGGAGACTCGGGTGCAATACATAGCAGATCAGTTCATTAGAGGGAAGAAACAAATATTAGAACTGTTCTTTATACCTTATAATGTGGGGTACGCATACATTTTGTTGATTTTTTGTTATTTGTTTACTTTAAATGTTGCTTAAAAATACATTAATCTTAAAATGTAATACTCATGTATGCGTAGGGGACATTGGATACTTTGCGTCTTCGACCCTATGTGGGGTAAGTGCCACTATCTTGATCCGTTACGAGGAAAATTACGTGGGAATGTGGAAAAACTCATGGAGTTGTAAGTACTTCATAAAACAATTTCAATTACATAATACATGTATTGAAAGTTCCATATATAGTTACTAATGCATAGAATTCTTGATATGAATTTGAATAGGACTCATAAAGTTTATCAAAAGAGAGATGTCCAATATAGGAAGAATTTTAAATGGGAAATTATCAAGGTAATTTACCATTTTGATCCAGAAAGATACTGCTTTCTGATTCACCAATAGAAGTGTTGTTCTAGTTTCTTCAGATTCTGCTACTTGATTTGATATGGTGTTATTTTTACAAATGCTCTTATTTTTACATATATCGATTAGATCTTCTTCGGGTCAATATCATCAAGGGCATCCGAGGGAAATTGTTAATTATTGTATGTGATATTAAAGTACAACCAAGGAAAACACAAACATCATGTCACTTCTTAGTCTATCACTATCAAATACATATGATATCCCATGTACTTGGAGAGCATAAAAATCTCTCTAGCAGCCTCTGTTAAACATGATGCTCACTTGTACATCAGGAGTGTTCATGATGAGGATAAAGTCTCATGAGGTTTTTGCTTTTATGATCTAATAACAAGGATGGTTTATCTCCATTTTAGAACCTATGAAGCAGTGAAAAAAAATGTAGAAATAGACATGTCAAGATCTTGAACAATACCTATGAAGCAGCATGATTGCTGCTAACAAAATATTGGGAGAAATGTTACTGAAGCTGAAATACAAAAACACCTTAAAGGAAAACTCTAAAAAGAAGCATAATACCAGAAAACCTAGAGTCAGAGCATATGTAATACCCAATGTGGAAAAAATGAAGCACAATGGATTTAGTTTGTAGCGGCATTCAGCAAATAGAAATAACTACTAGCTAGGAGCCTAGGAATGCACTAGTGGTTCTGGCCGACTATTAGAAAGCAATAATAAGTAAACCAACAAAATTTTGGTTCAAATGAGAAAATATTAGAGGAAAATTATTGCTGACTTTGAAAAGAAGCATTACACAATATATCATTAAGCCAGACTAAGTTATATAATCATACACATATCGACTTAGTTAGGAGGGGAATCCAATCTTTAATAAGGAAGATACATCCTTAAGTTAGAATTGTGGGAAATAGTTAAGTATATTAAATTATGTAATTTATGTGTAATTAGATCATTCGAATGAAATTACATCCATGTTACAATCTAGATGCCATAGTAGTTATATGTTGTGGGTTATAACGAGGGATGGGTAAAGAGGTCAGGTATTGCATGTAATTGGTAGGACATAGTATATTTTCTTGTGGAACTTCTTGTTGTCCTTACCTTTTGTTTATAATCTCACAATTACATCATGGAAGGTATCCACCACCATGGTTGATGCTTGACCCTCATAGGTCCTTCCTTAGTGGATATATTAGATTCCTAGCTGGGGTTATCAAGTTGGATATATATTATGAGTTGCTCATTAGCATTCAGGATAGGTAGAAGATGTACATTTGAACGTGGTTATCTTACATTATCCCCATGCTGGCATTTTCTGTCCTCTCACATTTACCCCTTGGGCCTCATGAACTCATGAGGGTGGGCAATCTCCTGACCCATGGGCCTCGGGAAACATGGATTTCTATCTCCTGACCAAGTGGTGTGTGGGGTTGTGAGAAGGGGGGTCTTCTTTTTTCCTTTCTTTCATCTGAACCATTATACCATCTAATATTTGGAGATCCACATATTATGGTTGGTAAATGGATGGTGGGCACAACTAATTAGTGGCGATGCTACTTGCTATAATGGTACATTGTGAAATAGTGTTGGGAACAATAAGTTAGGGATGAACCCACCAACCATCAGCCATCCCCCACAAGGTGCAACAGAAGTCATAAGCATGTTTCATCCTTTTTCCTATCATAACTTAGCAGTGCTAAAATTACCACCATCATAGCAAGCACCCACTTGCAACAAATTGTTGTAGCCTGACACTTACAGCCACAATGATACACACCAACAACAAGCACCATCAATTGCTGATTTACTTTTCCTAACCCGTTCTCCAGCAACATTTTTCTTCTACAACTCATGTATAGTCTCCGACTTCCTAACACCCAACATTATCCTTGTTATCTGCTTCCATTATAGCACAATGCATTTCCCCCTCGCTGCTGCCAATTGTCTTTTGTCCACCAAACAACTGTCAGCATAAAGATCAATTTTATATTGTACCATACCAAATAGAACTGGAGTAAAACAAAACATATGATTATCTTTACTCTGTTTTCCAAACGACTAACCTACATCAGACTACACCCTACCAAATAGGTTCGACAGTGTTGAGGATGTGGGGTTAGGTTGTACGAGGGGTAGACAGATTGGAGGATGAGGTGAAGTGAAGGGAATAGGAGAAATATTCTTGGTCGTATTTTCTAGTAGTTTTGCTATTGTTGAGAGGTCTTCCATGTTATTTGCCTTGCACCATCGAGTCTTGCTGTGTATCTATTTGCCTATTGGCACATGGATTCATTCTCCAGCAGGTGTCCATAATATTGTGATTACCCTTGTGATGTTGTGCATGCTATATTTGCATGTTGATACAAAAGAAATAGAGGACAACAACCTACTCTTCTAGTGCAACCTCTCTTCAAGAGTAAAAATAGTCAATCTGTAGAATCTCCATCTTGTTCCTAAAAAACTAACTATGCACAAAATCCTACAAAAAAATGAGGGCATTCATACAGCAAATGGAATTTAGAACCCTCACAATCATAGATTTTAGTTAGTTGAATTTAGTTAGGGGAATTATCCATCACCTGCTTTTCCGAGTCCGTTAATTTCTACAAGCAGCCAGAAATTTCTGCAAACCCACCTATATCATTTGCTGTTCTACCAGAAAGGGCACAACTATCAAGTGCCGACTTTCTGATTCCGTGTTCTGGTACGACAGAGCCTTTTGGACAGCGGTGGCAGTTCAGCTTTTCATGAATCTCTGATCTATATGTTGACAAAAAGTCGTTATAAATAAACCTAATAGTATAGCTTCCACTTTCATAAATTACAGACAACGTAATTATCTATAAATGTCTATCGAGTCCTCAAACCATACCAAGAGAAAAAATTTGTATTTTCAGAATTATATTACCTAACATTTTCACTTAGAGTGAAAAGGTCACGCAACTCTTCTGTTAAAAGAGAGTTTCCCTGTAACATAATTTGATTTAGGTCCCACATAACTCGAATGAATAAAATGGGTTATCACCACTACCTGCAGCAGTTGTAATTCTACATTCTCCTGCTGAATAACCTTCTGGAGGCCCTCTTTTGACATCTGACGCTGGTACACCTATAACAAGTATTAAAAGATTCTTCAAGAAAAATAGTTAAAAGGAATACAAACACTAGAGGAACAAAGGGAAAGTAATACAAGTCATTAAGACAACCTTTTCTTCAATGGTTCCGGTGCTCAGAAACCTATATACATATACCCTTTTCTTTTGACCATCCCTCCAAACTCGAGCTGCATCCTAAAATATAGTGTTGATTTGTTTTCAAATGTGAGTTGATCTCTTCTATGATTGTGTAATAAAACAAGTATAATGCATACCTGTTTGTCATTAGCAGGATTCCAATCAGGATCAAACAGAACCAAGCAATTTCCGCCTATCAAATTGAGTCCGCAGCCACCAGCCTTGTTGCTTAGAAGAAAAACAAACTCATCCTACAGAATATATACAAGTCAGAAAAATTTTTGAACGAACATTTCATAATGTGCTACAAAGAGGGTACACACTCTTGAAAAGACATTGAAACGATTGACAAGCTTTTGTCTTTTTCCAATAGAAGTGGTTCCATCACCGTCATATGTACACTACTTCCCCTTTCATCTTTTGATAGTCACACACATATGTAGTGATCATCTACCCGGTGGGGGAGTTTAACCACAATTAATTTATTAGTCGATCGACAACTTTTCAATACAATCCCATTGGAGCAACCTATCGCATCCAAACGTGAGATAGGATTTTTAGTATCCCCTCTGTCACCTATACCTGTTTATACTTTCCCTCTCTTCATCCGGTTCATGTCCTTTCTTGCAAACCAAACATGCCGTTAGGGTCTCTCTACTTGTGAGTTATGCCTATCTCTGCGTATTGAAGATTACTTCTAACTGCATGTAGTTGCCTACTTGCCTATGATTTCTTGTGATAGACTGCTTGCTCTGACTACATACCTGAACTCTAGCATTTGCCTGCTCTTGAATGATGACTTCAATTATTGCTTCTACAACTGAAGTTCACTAATGTCTATTAATCGGACTGCCAGAATTTTCCTATCAATTCTCGACTTATCTCATTGATCACTCTCTGGTAAAAAGATGTGGTTTATGTAAGTAATATATAAACTTGCAGCGATTGTCGGAATGGGATCTATAGTTTCTCTTGTGGATATTTAACAATATGGTGCCATGTATTAGCACCACATGGTTTATCTATTTATGCCCAAGGATTTTTTAAGTCTTAAGGCACACTTCCGTTGTCAAAAGGAGAACCCATCTTGGATGTTTTCTATCTATATGGGTTTGAACACAATGCACATAAGAATATCTCTAGAAAATTGCTTTTTCTTGTTCAAATTGTTATATATACATGTATGGTATATGTTAATATATTTAGTATTCTATTATTACTTTGTGTTTTTATTATCTTGTCTTTTATCCAATACTGGTGAGTTTTGTATTCGCTGTCCTCTGCTATTCTTGTTCAAATTGTTATATATACATGTATGGTATATGTTAAATTGTCCTGCGATGGATTGCTTTCTTAGCTGGGGGTGAATTTGGTCTGGTATTTAGCCCTTTCACTCTTCATCCCGGTAATCAGATCTACTCTTTTATACTGAAGTTCTTTGGTTTTGCTGATTGCAATGGTCATTTGAGTTGAAGTTTCCTGCTAGACAACCTTTTGTGAAAGCTTATGCTGGTTTATTTTTGTCTGATGGGTTTGTTTTTATGCATCTTCAGACGGGTTTTCAAAGTATGACGCTTCTTGGCCTGAATGTTGTTTGAGAAGCCTTATCCTGCTGTGGCTGGGTTACTTAATTGGGGGTGAACTTGGTCTTTTGTTTGTCCCTCTCGTTTTTCATCCCTGTTATCAGATCTACTCTTGTAGTATGATGTTTTTTGGTTTTGCTGATTGTAGTGGTCATTTGCTTTCAGCCAGCCTTTTATTTTCTATTTGTCGGGTCTTTTCTGACAAAGGATGTAAAGATACCATAATATTAAATTTCACACAGACAATATATATGAAAACAGAGACAGGAGGGAGCTTTAAATACCAAAATAAAATAAAATAAACAGGATACAGATAGTCAACGTCCTCATTCTGTTGTCTCTGTAGAAATAATTCAAAGTTCACTGGATACTTTTTCCCCATGTCATGCCTCAAACATGTGAAGACATCTATAAATCTTTAGGGATGAACCAGATGACCTCTATCAGAAGGCCATAGGCCATGCACAGAATTTTCTATTCCAAGATTTGCACCAATTACCACTGGAGATACATCTGGCCTACTCAAACAACTTGTATTTTTCAGTCCATTTGCATTGAAGAGACAATAGTTTCTTCATAGGCAGATATTAAACAATCTACTCCTTTCAAGAAAATGTTCTATTCTCCGCTAATCCTGTTGCAGATGACTATAAACTACCACCCAAAGGAAAATGCTATGTAGCCAAATAGAAATTGGTACTTGATGGATGTCAATCGTAGTCCCAGCACCCTCAACTTCCCTAGAGTGGCAGCCGACTCAGACCATTATGTGTAGTTTGTCAACGTCTTGGCTCACCTTTGTAGGACTTTTAAGTAGAACTTTTCCCTCAACATTATTGTAGTTTTTGTAGGATGTTCTAAGAGGAGCCCACCCACCGACTAAACATGTGTTTCGACTTATTGTCAGGTCAACATATGCACATCCCTCTTTTTCCCATTCGTCGTATCATCATCCTTTTGTTTGCAGGGTTCAGGGTACATTGTGTTTGTTATTACCCGATTGATAACATGTTATATGGTGTTCTATAAAACAAAAACCAAGCGCTGCATCATTGTCTATTCGCCATGAAGTTGACAAAAGGATACTCCCGTTGTTTCTTTTTGTGGGATTTATCAAATAAAGAATTATGATTGAAAAGGTATTACCATATTATTAAACACAAATAGTGGTCGACATTTGTGTGGTATTATAACTGAAGTCCTAATGATGACTAAAAAATTGCACTGTACTTATACGTATACAGATCAGAAGTAACACAACCAACATATCAACTTACAGCAAAAGAAAAGGAAATCAACAAGTTTCAACCACATCCGACAAAACAACTATAGTTCTATATCTATTATGCTATCCCAGTCACATTTAGAGGTCAAAACATGATGCCCAAACTACAAACATCACCAGCAGTTTCACTCCTTAATAAAGGGAATTAAAACTTCATATACATTATATTTCCAAAACACAACTCTTATAGCCTTTTTTATTCTGTTTACACATACTTTTTATTAAGTTTTCTGGCTATTTATACCTTTCCATCCTCTTATTTGCTAACAAGTTCTCACAATTATTTCGATAACAAATTAATATTTATTTTGTACAGTGTCCAAAGTAGCCAAACAATACAAATTGCGGGTATTATGTGCAGAAGTATATGAAAGACATCTTTGATGTGAGAAATAGAAATATTCCTGAATGTGTAAGCTATTTAACTTTATATTCTTTTAGTTTGTTCAAATTTCCAAATAAATTGAAAAAATCACGATATGTTGATATATTTGTCATATGATTGCAGTATTATTCAAAGTATATTGGTCGTTGCTTTAACCAAGAGGAAATCGATGAGGTCCGAAATGATTGGGCGACATGTGTTCTTGAGCACACATAAGATTATGTGACATGTGGGGGAGACATTTGTTCTTTAGCATAGACCAATGTGTGAAACTTTTTTAGTTAGTTTTCAGTTCGATTCTAGAGTGGATACTCAGTACTTTGTATTATTGAATCGTAGTATGGATGATTTAATATTAATTAAATTTAGTACGACTTTCTTTCAAGGTTTGATGGAAATTTTATTCTACTATGTGGTTGTTTGTGAAATGAAAAAAGTATAATTGCATATTTATTATAGTTTATTAATAATATGGTTGATTTAATCAATACAATTGGTTCGATATATGACCTGTCAAACTCTAATCAAAGACAACAGTTAATGATATGTTGTAAAATGTATGATTCTACAACAAACAACACATGTTGTGTTATCCACACCTATTACAACAGGTTTATCAGGAAAATATACGCCTATTACAACAGGTGTTTCTAGTGAACTACAACATGCATAACCTGTTGTATAATTTGTGTATATTAAAACAGACACACACCATGTTGTCTAAACAATCTTACTACAACGGTTAAATGTATGGAAAGACAACATACTCCAACTGTTTTATAAACATGTATATTACAACAGGTGCACTGCATGTTGTAATAGACCTACCTATTACAACGGGTGTGTTTAGTGAAAGACAACATGCTTCAACTGTTGTATAATATATATTACAACGGGTGAACCACATGTTGTAAAAAATACCCCTATTACAACGGGTGTGTTTCGCAAAAGACACCGTCGTTCAACTGTTGTATAATATATATTACAACAGGTGCACTACATGTTGTGTAAAATACCCATACTACAACATGCCATTCCTTAAAAGACAACATGTTTTAACTGTTGTATAAAATACATCTATTACAACATGTGATCACATGTTGTGTAAAGCACCCCCGATAAGACCACGCGATCTAATACAACGGTTAACACCTGTTGTAAATTGAGAAAAGGAACTGTTGTAAAAAGCATTTTCTGTAGTAGTGTTTATCACCCCTAACTATGGTTAGTATGATCCAGACTAACGGGTCTGATGAGGGCATGTGTGCTCATTCAGGGTGATACCTAGAGACAGTTCTTGGCCTATGAAAGGAGTGGCAATGACCACCATAGCCAGTATCGGGTTTTATATGAAGCTCTGTAAGGGAGGTTGTGTCGGTCACCATTTCAGTAAGGTGATGTTGGTGAAAGGACCACATGATGGTTAGTAAAGGACCACATGATGGTTAGAAAAGGGATTCAATAGCCATCTGATGGGCTTTATGATTTTCTATCATAGTCTGTTGTGACTGTAGCATCTTCTCAATGGCTGATAGTTTGTCATCAGAAGAGATGGGACATGCTTATTGTCCTTGTTGTAGTTGTTGTTATAGGACTTGGTTGAGATTCTAGAACTGAGGTGTGTTTTGATACTGGTTGTAATTTCTATTCTGAAAGTTACCCCTAAAGTTCCCTTGATTCCTGAAATTTTGTTGTTGATTATACTGGAATCCCAGTGGGCCTCGTTGTTGATTATCTAACCCGAGTTGCTGTGAGTTTTCTGCTCCTGAAGGATTTCCATACTGAAAACCCAGATGGTTCATGTTCTGATTTGGAATATAATACCCTTGACCAGGGATAGTGTGAATGGCATTCAAATTTTCCATCTAGCCATTTCTTCATTGGGCACAAGCATTACCCAAAATGACATCGTAAAGAATATTACATGCTAGAGTAGAATGATCAATGCCTTTACATGCTTCACAAAATAGAGAAGATGACTTGACTTGGTCTTGTTGTCAAGGGGGTGAGCACCTCCTTTCATAGGCATTGAAAGATGATTCGAGGTTGTCTTGCTTGACAACTAGTAGCTTTAGGGACTCGGTGATAGACTTGTACTCAAGACATACGTTCTGCCATAGCTAACTTCAACACTCCTTTGCCTATGGATCTACCCCAATTGGCTTGATTTTCAACTCCAAGGGTGACAACCTTCCATGCGCTATCATAACTTTGGTGCATGAAGTTTCCTCCAGATGAGGAGTCTAAAAATTTCTTGATATCATCATCTACACTCTTATAAAATATTTTGACGAGATGATTCTTAGGTATTCCATGGTGTGGACACTTGCATAGTAACTCATTAGATCTTTCCAATGATTCCACCAGGGTTTCTCTAGGGACCTGAACAAATTGTGTTATCCGACCCCTATTATCATAGGTGAGGGAAGGATGGTAGAATTTTTCCAAGAAAGCATTTTGAAGTTGTTCCCAAGTTGTAATGGGGTCACACTGCAAGGAGTTATACCAACTCATGGATCTATCTACAATGGAATATTTAAAGAGACTGAGTCTTATGGCATCATCTTTAAATCCATTTTGCTTTGTTATAGCACATAAATCTATAAACCTTAGAAGATGTTCTTGACTATCCTTACCTTTCTTGCCATAGAAAGGGTTGTTTTGAAGTAGTGTAATCCAATGTGACTTTATCTCAAAGTTTGGAGTAGCGATGGAGGAGGTTGCACTGGGTGTCGAATTTCAGTAGCCTCAGGGATTGAGAACTCTCTAGGGTCCTTTTGTAACTCGTCTTGTTGAGTTGCTACTTAAGCTTCCTGGATTTCATCTTGAACCACAACTAGGGCTTGTTGTGTAATCCTTTCTCCTTGCGCATTAAGGGCTTGAGTCACCCATCGGGAAATTTCCTCCTCTTATGCCATCCTATATTGGTTCTCTCTACTCTGATGATGAAAGGTTCGTTCCATCTCAGGGTCAAAGCTAGCTACAAGGTTGGTGTTGTTGTAGCGTGGCATGTACTAGTCTTTAGGGTACCTCAGATGGAAAGATCTTTCGTGATTCATATGGGAGGAGTATAATCAAATTCAAGTATATGATCAATAGTATCAAAAGTAAAAGTAAAATCCTAGATTCATCTCAATAGAACTATATTTAAATAGATGATTCTGTTGTCCCTGACATTTGCTTCATCCATAGAACCTGGGCACAAAAATTCCCAGCTGCAATGTATTTAGCCTCAGTAGATGATGAAGCCACTGTGCTCTATTTCTTGGAAAACCAAGACACCAATAATGGTTCTAGGAGGAAGCAAGTGTCACTTGTGCACTTTCTATCAATCAAACATCTTGCATAATCAACATCACTATGAGCAGTAAGAGTAAAATTCCTGAACTTTAGATACCATAGTCCAACGTTTTGGGTTTTGGCTAAGTATTGACGTGGGTTTTACTGCACTAACAAACTCACCTAGGGCTGAAATCCCTAAGTTTTTACCAAAACCTTGTGCAATAGTACCACCCGCAAGTGATCGGGTCTTATCGCAATATAGTTAAGGATCATATCCCAAGGGACAACTTTTTTCAGAATCTTGCTAGTCGAATCTGATTCTACTAAGACTAATATTTAGAATAAGATTTGATTTGGTTTTAGTTAAACTAATTGTGAGGAAAGTAAAAGAGAGGGATTAAAACTGAGTTTAGATTAATGATGGGGATTACTAGGGTGGAATCAGGTTTCACCACCACTACACATACACACACATCCAAGACACATCTAGGCAAGATACAAATATCCAAATGGAGTAGCAAACCCTCTGTTAGGAAATAGAGTTTGCGTAAGCATCTCGATGGGCTCGATGTCTCGTTACCCACGGGTCACACACTTACTACTCCGGAGATATCCCTTCAGAAGTTCTCGTCTGGGCATCAAATGTATTAATAAATATTCAAATCCTAAGCATTGAAGTTCTTGCAACAAAGGTATATAATAGATCATGCTAGGAAGGTGATCAATCCGCAAAGCACACATTAAATGATTAATAACAAAATGGAAAGTCATATACAAGCCATGGAATGTTAGAAGATGAACATGTAAGCACAGGTAGTAGGGCTAGTCCCTACACCCGATAGAAATGGACTACTCGCTCTCATGATAGAAAAAAAAAGAACAAGAGTGAGGGAAGATTCCGCCATGGTCATGGTCAAGAAGATGATCGTAGCTCAGTGGAGAAAAGGTCGTGTACATGATGGCGGGGCAGATCTGGATGAGGAGGGCAAGAACACCAAAACATATGAGGATGATCTTGTCTTTCCTTTTTCCTTCACTTCTCATGCTCTTGCTCACAGGAGATGGAGTAGTAGATGGATGACGAATGAAGGTGCTATAGATCTGAAATCCCACCATTTTTGTGGCTAGGATATAGATCTTGATGGAGCGGGGATGGAAGAGTAGTAAGGACACCACAAAGGTAGTCTTTGGTGGCAGAGATTGTCTTCCTTGGTTGGGTACAGAGCGGCAACCTGTCAGAATCATGGAGTGGAAGAGATGCCTCAAATGAAGGAGGAGGTCATCTCTTTATAGGTGGAGATCTAGAGAGCACCGACTTAATGTCATGGTCGAGGTCTTTGATGTGGTTGAGGCATTTTTTGTTGGTCGAGGTCATGTGTCGTGGTCAAGGTCATGTGCTTCTTAGTCGTTGTCGTAGTCGAGCTAGTGTGGGCCTCGGTCGAGGTGGCATGCCTCAGTCAAGGTGGTGTGCCACGGTCGAGGCTATATCTAGGCCGCGGTCATGACCATCTTAACATTATAGTCGTGGCCCTCCTCATGCCACAATCATGGCTCTTTTAGAATAACTCACCCCAGGGGGGGCTATTGCTATGTGTCGATGGGCCTGCGTCATTCAATCCTCTAACTGATGAGGATGTCTTCTGATGGAGGAACTGGCCATCTAAAAAGGGTCCAAATTATCTAAAGTTTCTTGGGACCACCGTCTCCTACACTGGTGCACATAGATGCAAAGCTTAATCATGCAATGGAGACAAATGGATTTGATCAAAACCCTAAATAATCATCTGAAACTAAGGAAAATTATATATGAGCAGATTCAAGGGGCATATGAGAGCTTTTAGTGCAAAACATGGCAAAAAATGGGGACTAAAACTAAGATGAATATGCATTCATCAATTACCTCAAAATCCTCTTAACAGCTATAAGATGTAACTTCTTAAGATTTGATTGACAGCGAGCACACAAGAGAACACTAAACATTATAACAGGTTTAGAGGTAGTTAAATAAAGTTAACTTCCAATCATACCTATATAGAGCTTCTCATCCACTTTCTCACCTTCTTCATCTCTATCAAGTTTGGTGGTGTTTGACATGGGGGTGACGATTGACTTGGTGTTCTCCATCCCAAAGTACTTAAGTAGCTCACTTTTGTACCTACCTTGGTTGATGAAGTTCATATTCTTTGTTTTCTTGATTTGGAAGACAAGGAAGAATGTAAGCACCCCCATCAGGCTCATCTCAAACTCACTCTGCATAAGATCACTAAAGTTCTTGCAAAGATCAAGATTAGTTCTACCAAAAATGATATCATCAACATAAATTTTAATGATAAGAAATTTTTTAGAAGTGTGTTTAAGGAACAAGGTTGAATCATCTTTTCCCTTGATATAACCATTATCTAAAAAAAAGTTCTTTAATTTCTCATACCAAGCTCGAGGTGCTTTTTGAGTCCATAGAGAGCTTTTTGTAATAAATAAACATGATTTGGCAAACTATCATGTTCAAAGCCTAGAGGTTGAGCATCATATACTTCCTCCTCAATTATACCGTTAACAAATGCACTTTTAACATCCATTTGATATCGAAGGAAATTCTTCTAACTAGCAAAATCAAGCAACATTCTAATTGACTCATGTCTAGCTATAGGTGCATATGTTTCATGAAAATATATACCTTCCTATTGATTGTAGACTTGAGCCACTAACCTTGCCTTATTTCTTACCACTTTGCCGCTTTCATCTAGCTTGTTGTGGGAGACCCACTTGATGCCAATGATATTTCTATGACATGGTCTAGGCACAAGATTCTACACTTTGTTCTTCTCGATTTGCTCCAGTTCTTCCTGCATGTCTAGGATCCATTCATCATCCTCAAGTGCCTCTTTGACATTCTTTTGCTGGAGTTGTGTGATGAAGGCGTTGTTGTCTTGTTCTTTGTTGTAGGCAGCTCACGTATTCACTCTTTTAAAGGGGTCACCTGGGATTATCTCTTTAGGATGATTATTTGCAAAGTGGGGAGTTGGATCCTTCTTTTCTTCATCTATCTCTTCTTCTTGAATAGCCACCTCTTTTCCCTTTTGAGTTCTTATAAGATAGGAATTACCTCATTTGCAACATCATCATTAGCAATATCCTTAGAAATTTAGGAGTTCATCTCAATAAATTTGACATTAATAGATTCTTCTACTTTAGATAAATCAAAATTATACACTCTATAAGCCTTGCTAGTAGTGATATAGCCAATAAAGAAATCCTTTTCTGATTTCGAATCAAACTTGTCAAGAGAATCTTTTCTGTTCAAAATAAAAAAAGGACATCTGAAACTCGATAGAAGACTTCCTACCATGCCATAGGTCATAGATATTTTACTTCAAAGAAGGATGTGTAAAAAACTAGTTTTGCTCAAAACATTAAGTACTAACATCTTCAGCCTAAAACTTCTTTGAAGTGTCATACGCTAGAAGCATGGTCCTAGACATTTCCTATAGTGACCTGTTCTTCCTTTCTACAATCCCATTTTGTTAGGTATTCGAGGTGAAGAGAAGTTATGTGCATATCCAGTGTAACATCCCTGACCTGGGTTATACTTTAACCCTATATGTTTTGTTTAAGATAGATAATTATATGCTTGCTCTTATCTTTTGATTGGTAATTAAGACTCAAGAGGAACTTATGTTTCAATTTTAGTCCTTTTTGAATAATGTTAAAAATAATGTTTTTCCCGTTTTGGACTAAAGTACAAATTACCTGAGTTGAGGGGTTAACTTGCAAATGATACATGATGAAATGTTCCTCAAGTATTGAAGCATCATAAGAATGAGAATGATGCTGAGGTATCGCTTCCACAAGCCTGAGCACCAAGAAAGAGCTTTTTAAGCAATGTTTGTGCATTAAAACCTAGTTTTGGTATAATGTGCAATTTACCCAAAACCTAGGGTTCAATATGCAAAATACCACATCTATAGAGTCCCTAATGTTTCTTGGTATCAATTAGAGACAAGAAAATCAGAGGGGTGCCTCATTTGAATCTCTTTGGAAGAGAGAGAATCTTGATATTAAAATAATCAAGATTTAAGCATAATTGAAACCCTAATTCAATTTAATGCAAAAATAAATATATTAATGGAAGTGCCCTTTAACCAAAAATGTGATGGTTGAATTTATATAAGTATGTACGTCCTTGTTCCTTGAAATGGAACCGAAATATCTAAAGTGAGTGGAGAGCCCACTCACATTAGTTAAAGAAAAAGTAATATCCACTAATTTTTTGATATTATCATTATATTGATTAAGGTGCTTAATTGTTTTCTTTTAATTCATGGATAAAGAAGCGGATTTCGAAGGGGAGTATGATGGCTTTGTATGCAAGGAAGTGAGGGGGATAAGTGGCACTAATTTAGGGAATTGAAAGATTTTTATAACACTTTCTCTCTCTTGAATTTCCCTTATATACACTCCATTCTTTCACCCACATGAAAGGTTTTTTTTCAAATCTTCTTTCTTTCCTTGCTTTGGCTGAGCATAAGGGAGCTTCGAAGTAACAGGAGGATGTACCCCAACTTGTAGGTGAGCTACTTAATCATCTTAACCTTGATTTCATGGTGGAAATCGAAATTCTATGCTTATTTTCTTCTTTTCTCCATTCAATATTTAACCTTAGCCATTCTTTTCACTCAAAGACTTGAGGACGAACCTTGGGAAGTTGAGAAAGCTTCATTCACCATTAAATATGGGAATCTTGAATCTTGGATTCAACTTTGAAGGCGGGTTATATAACTTGAACCCTTAAATGTTATTATTGATTTCACTTCTTCATCATATACTGTTACTGATGCTGATCTGTGGGCTCCCTCTATTGGTAAACTATGACCTCTACCCCTACTCGACGTCCATTATGTCTGGGTATTGAATCTCGGTGGTGCTATTGGTACAGAAAATCTCAGTTTCTTGAAACATTCAGACCTCTGTCCTTGAAACTGAGTATACACCTTCTTACTCTTAGTCTGATGCTTCTAAATCACCGACCTTTCTATCCATCTCACGGACTCCACAAAGGTGGCGAACCTCTCCCTGTTCTCTAGGGCTGACACATGAGTGGTCAATTCAGCGTTTAGCCCCTTCTCAAAATGCCAAATTCTCTCTTCATCAGAAGCTACCATATGGAGACAGAACTGTAAAAGCTCCATGAACTTAGCTTCATACTCGCTAATGTTCAGTCTTCTTTCCCAAAATTCCTTTTGTTTAGTTGATGAAATCACTATAAGAATCACAATAATTTTCAAAGGTTTGAAGTTTGAAGATGATGATTTCATCTTAGCACACACTTCAATAAATATCCTGAGCAAACAATTTTCAATTTTGATGACCAAATGGTCTCAAGACTGTTTGGTGATCAAACAGTCTCAAGACCGTTTGAGGGCAAACAGTCTCAAGAACGTTTGAGGTCAAACGGTCTCAAGACCGTTTGGGGTCAATTGCTGGTATGGATGGATGAAGATCGAATGGTTCCAATTGATCTAATCACAATGGTTACAGTGATGGATGATCCATTGACTACAAACCCTAATCGACTGATTGAAGGAACCCTAAATTGATTCAAACATTTTCGAGGTGGAATGGACCAAACGGTCTCCAGACCGTTTGAGGGAAAACGATCTCAAGACTGTTTGAGGGCAAACGATCTCAAGACCGTTTAAGGTCGAACGGTCTCAAGACCGTTTGAGGTCAAGTGGAGTGATGGATGGATGGAGATCCAAGGGTTATGATGTATGCATAAATTATCGTTATTTTGATATCTAATTTGGTTATTTTCTGTGTCATTTGTGCTTAATTGAATATCTTTTTAATACATATTTTACCAAATTAGTAAAAATCACTTGTACATCATTTCTAATATTTTTACATGTATTTTACATGCATTTTACATGTTTTAATTATTATAATAATTATTTGATTTTATTCATTGATTATTTTGTTGCAGATAATTATTATTTACTGGAACAAAGTCGATACCATCGACTTGCAACTCGATGGTAGTGACATGGCATCAGAGTACAAATATTTTTTGCTCCAGATTGAAAAGGAAAAGGACGTTTTACTGTGAATAAGTCGATACCATCGACTTCCAACTCGATACCATCGACTCAGACGTTGCGGACGAAATATAAATGTGTTAAATCTAACACATGTTTGTATTAAAAATTGTATTTTTAGGTTTCCACTTGACCTAAACATATACGATGGCTATAAAAGGAACCATTAGAACCGCAATTGGGAGATCTATCACGGGGGACGATACGACAGCGGAACGGAGGGAGAAAAGTAGAGGAACCCTACACGGAAGACCTCGGAGGCGTTTTGGCGGCGGAAACGACGACAAATTCTCTCCATCTTCTCCAGATCCACTCTTTAACCCTTTCTCCAATTTACTGTATCTCGAAATTCATGTTTTACATCTTTTCGACTTACTGTGATACCATGTCGTCTATTTCCGGCTAAAAACCGTAATTCTTTAGGACCGGGAGTAGTCCGGGTAATCATTGTATGATACTTTTTTTTATCATAGTAATTCATCATTAATCTCTTAAAGCTGTGGTATGAATTCATTTTCTTAATTATATTGTTATGCTTGATCACCATAATAATAACATAATACCCTTAATTACTTTGAAAGAAGGGTTAACGGTTGAAAAGAGATGAATGTCACATTAATTAACAAATCCCTTGAACAAGGTGATGTAAGATTAATGGTGGAAACCCAGAGGTCGATATTAATGCACCTAGTTTAGGGTATAGGTTACTACGACGGTGAAACCGACCTAGACATAGGTAGTGAATTGTACCACGACAGTGGACAATTCTGACTACAGGCCACTACCCGGAATTGAGAGATGAACCTGAATTATTAGATAAAAATTCATACAATGATAACCCGTGGTGAAACCGCAATCCTAAAGATCGTCACCTGAATTGATTAAATTAAACCTTTAATCGATTGTTTTGTTTTCTTTTTATTTTATTTTCTTTTTTAATCAACTCTTGTTTTTGGCTTAGCTGATCAATCCTAATTAGTAATAGTCTTTAACCTCACAACTCCCCGTGTTCGATAACTTGGGACTCATAATCCCATATTACTTCGACACGTACACTTGCGTATTACGCGCACGTTATACACGTGTCAAGTTTTTGGCGCCGTTGCCGGGGAGTTGGCATGGTTAACACTATGAAAAGTTAGGATCGTCCACTCTAGGCCATTGTATTTATTTTCTTTTTTTTTATAATTTTTTTATTCTTCCTATTTTTCATTATATAAAAATTTACTGTTAGTTTTGGCATTGTACATATTCATCTAAATATTTCTTTGTAGTTAGTCTTCTTTCATTAAAAAAATAAAAAAGCGCATGGCCCCTATTTGTTTTGAGTGTGGAAATGCACATGTAGGTTATAGATGTCTGAGTCCACCTTCATTACATTATGAGAAAATATCAAAGGAAATTCATCATGAGCATATTAGGATTTTGGTTCAATATGTTTTAAATCGCAAAGGTCCTATTTCTAATGGAGGATGGGGTAGAATAGAGAAAATGGAAGAAGTTGAGGTTGAGGATAAGGAATTAGAGAGTGGGGAGAACATACTGGAAGTAGTTTTAGAACCACCTCTATCGTGTCCTTCCATTGAGCCCACACCCACACCCTTGACTCCTAGGATTGATCTTGAATATGATTGGGGATCTGATGAGGAAGATGAGGAAAATGATGCAAATAAGGTGGAAGACAATTTTGATACGTGTGTTTGGGATATGAGTGAAGTAGAGGATGATCCAGAAGGTGCTTTATTTGATAGTGATCTTAGAGAGGAGGAAGAGAATGAGGAAGAGGATATTGAGAGTGAAAAGGTGGAGGAATTTCCCATTACTCATCACATAATTCCTTCACCACAAGACCCATCTCTTCATTTCCTTATGGGGGATCCTATATGGGATATATATCCAGATGATAATTTTGAAAGTTTTTGTGAGGATATTAAATGTGGGGGAATTGAATTACTAGAGGAGGAGGCACATAAATTCACCTTTGATATAACCCCTCCATTATGTGTAGATAGGAGTGATCCATTGGGGATGATCATAGAAATTAAGGAGCAATCATCATTATACCTTTCACCTCATGGCTATCCATTTCTGCATGTGCTCCCACATCAAGACTTGATTGTGAGTCGTGTTCGTGTTCATGTTCATTACAATGATAATTTACTATTGAAATGGAACGTCAACCATACATGCTGGTCTTCTGACTATTATTTGTTTTTTATCCTTGTTGCAAGGAACCAAAAGTTTAGAAGGAAGAGGCGGAGAGAGCTTCACCCTCCTCCACGACCACCTGATTATTGTTGATTGACATATGTCCATCCTAGGATGTTAAACAAGGAAGCTTGTGGGAGGTAACCCACCAATTAGGTTTATTTTGTTAAACTTTCAATTCTACTTTTACATTCCTATTTGTAGACTGTGATATCTAGTTTTGATGCAAGTAAAAAAGGTGCCTTGATATGTGCATTCAGTGTGCAGGGACGCATTGAGTCGGTACCACCGACTTCACTGTCGGTAGTACTGAGTTCTCATCAGTGACATCTCACAAGCTGAGCAAGCATCGACACTTCACCGAGCTCGAGTGCTTATTGGAGGGCATGTCTTCATGTGGATCCCACCCACCCCTCTTTTGCCCATATCTGAGCTCACATATCGGTACAATCGTTCCATTTATCTTCCTTTTCTTTTGACATTGCGGACAATGTCATATTCAAGCTTAGGGGGAGGAATGGAACGGTGCTTCTATCTTTACCTCTTGCATCTTTTCTTTTTATCACACATCTACATGTTTTTGTTTCAGAAAAATTAGATTTTTCATTTTGTTTTTAGGGTCCACTTCTATCTAGTGTAATTGTGGACAAAATATAAAATTTTGGTTAGGATTAGCCATTTGTTGATGATGTGGTATCAATTCTGATAATTGTTGAAAACTGAATGTGCTTTTATGCTTTGCACTTTAAGCTAAATTTGCTATGTTTAAGAGTACATAACTGGAGGAATTGTTTGGATTAGTCAGCTTGAAGACATACTGATTGAATGAAAAACCTAACTTAACCCTATGGCTTGTGTTATGACTATGATGTTTGAGTCCAAACCAACCAAACAGTAACGTGATCTTTAATGTGATTCTAGAAATAAACTCTAAGGTTACCCTATTACACAAGTTGATAGAAGAGGGACATATCATGGTTGGGAAAGACATTGTCTCTTATTCATGTGATCTCATCCACCTTCCATTCATCTTCATTCACCACCATAGGATGATCAAGTTTAATCCAAGTTATTTTCCTCTTGTTTGCATTACATGACATGATATGAAGCATATAGTTAGTTCATTTTATTATACATTAGAAAAAGAAAAAAATCATACAATCTCTTTTGATCACTTGTAGTTTGCATAATAAAATTGCATATAGTTTCATTTGCATTGCATATTTCATAAGATGTTACACATTTATTATCTTCTACGGTCTTCTCTCATGAAAGAGCGTAAAGAAAAAGTTGTATCTCCTTACTCCTTCTCCAAATAAAACAAAAAGCAAAAAAAAAACCCAAGCATGAACTGTTCATCTTGCTAAAAATAGGGTAAGAAAAAAAGAATTATTGAAAAAGAAAAAAAAAGAGGAGAAAAGGAGGAAAAGAATTTCAAGTTCAATGTCATATTCTCTCTAAGCAATAAATAAGGGAATTATGGATTTTTTTTTGTAAGAACCTTTCCACTTATACTCATCATTAGGATGGGACATTCATTGCATGCATCATTCCACCAAAATGAAAAAAATAGTCATTAAAAGTCATACATTCACATTTTATCCATCATATAGGTGCATCATATTTTTACTTTTTGCATAAATGATTTGGATTATTTTTGTGAATCCTATTTTCATAGCCGCCCATCTTTTCCACCCATTGCTCTTCATGGTAGGCCACGATCATAATTAATCTCCTCATCCATTTTTATTTGGGGATCTGCTTCCAAGTAGTTTATTTAGGTAGATCAGAGCAATGTAGATAGGGAGATCAGATGGTGCATCAAGCATGTGTCCTACTAGCCATGATATTAACTGCTTCATATTGATAGTGTTTTTCATTAATCTTATTGTGGACATCTATTATGAACATTATTGATCGCTTTAGAGTAGTTACTTGTTCAGTGGTTGGCAAGGACTGGTTTGGGACCGACTAGTGGAGGGTGGTTAGGAAAAATAATTCATAGGTACTTGTCTTCTTGCTGACTTTTTAAAACAAATCCAAGAGTAGTGTTGCTCGAGGACGAGCAATATTCAAGCTTAGGGGTGTGATGTATGCATAAATTATCGTTATTTTGATATCTAATTTGGTTATTTTCTGTGTCATTTGTGCTTAATTGAATATCTTTTTAATACATATTTTACCAAATTAGTAAAAATCACTTGTGCATCATTTCTAATATTTTTACATGTATTTTACATGCATTTTACATGTTTTAATTATTATAATAATTATTTGATTTTATTCATTGATTATTTTGTTGCAGATAATTATTATTTACTGGAACAAAGTCGATACCATCGACTTGCAACTCGATGGTAGCGACATGGCATCAGAGTACAAATATTTTTTGCTCCAGATTGAAAAGGAAAAGGACGTTTTACTGTGAATAAGTCGATACCATCGACTTCCAACTTGATACCATCGACTCAGACGTTGCGGACGAAATTTAAATGTGTTAAATCTAACACATGTTTGTATTAAAAATTGTATTTTTAGGTTTCCTCTTGACCTAAACATATACGATGGCAATAAAAGGCACCATTAGAACCGCAATTGGGAGATCTATCACGGGGGGACGATACGACAGCAGAACGGAGGGAGAAAAGTAGAGGAACCCTACACGGAAGACCTCGGAGGCGTTTTGGCGGCGGAAACGACGGCAAATTCTCTCCATCTTCTCCAAATCCACTCTTTAACCCTTTCTCCAATTTACTGTATCTCGAAATTCATGTTTTACATCTTTTCGACTTACTGTGATACCATGTCATCTATTTCCGGCTAAAAACCGTAATTCTTTAGGACCGGGAGTAGCCCGGGTAATCATTGTATGATACTTTTTTTTATCATAGTAATTCATCATTAATCTCTTAAATCTGTGGTATGAATTCATTTTCTTAATTATATTGTTATGCTTGATCACCATAATAATAACATAATGCCCTTAATTACTTTGAAAGAAGGGTTAACGGTTGAAAAGAGATGAATGTCACATTAATTAACAAATCCCTTGAACAAGGTGATGTAAGATTAATGGTGGAAACCCAGAGGTCGATATTAATGCACCTAGTTTAGGGTATAGGTTACTACGACGGTGGAACCGACCTAGACATAGGTAGTGAATTGTACCACGACAGTGGACAATTCTGACTACAATCCACTACCCGGAATTGAGAGATGAACCTGAATTATTAGATAAAAATTCATACAATGATAACCCGTGGTGAAACCGCAATCCTAAAGATCGTCACCTGAATTGATTAAATTAAACCTTTAATCGATTGTTTTGTTTTCTTTTTATTTTATTTTCTTTTTTAATCAACTCTTGTTTTTGGCTTAGCTGATCAATCCTAATTAGTAATAGTCTTTAACCTCACAACTCCCCGTGTTCGATAACTTGGGACTCATAATCCCATATTACTTCAACACGTACACTTGCGTATTACACGCACGTTATACGCGTGTCAGGTTACATTTTGATCTACTCTCAATGGTCCAATTGATGAATGATTCAATGAAGCAAACCCGAATTGATTGGTTGAAGGAAACCCTAGATGATCCTTTCAGTCTCAAGGTAGTTTGGAGCAAATGGTCTTCAAACCATTTGAGATCAAATGGTCTCAAACCGTTTGGAGGTCCAACCGGTTTGAAGGTTGATTTGTCCAAATGGTTTCAAATGTTGATGGGTCCAATCGGTTTCAATTTACATGTGCTCAAACATTTTCAAGGGTTGAGTGCCCAAATGATTTTAAAACCATTTGGAGGGCAAACAGTCTCAACCCTAGATGCCCAAACGGTTTCAAAACTGTTTGGAGGGCAAACGATTTCAAAACAATTTGATGGTTGAGGGGTCAAAACCGTTTGGAGGTTGAGTGGTCAAAACCGTTTGGAGGTTCAATGCAATAAAAAATGTTTGAAGACCTAATGTGATGAAAGATCAATTAACCCCATGATTGTTAATGATGTTTATCAAATATAATTACAATGGTTGTACCTTTAAGGTATTAGGGTGATTATTACCCTCAGAGGGGTTAACCTTTGATGCTTATGGAAACAATATCTCAATACACTATGCTAACCCTAAATGTATGTACTTGAATGAAGGGTTGACCTAATCTAATCAAGCTTGAAGTAATCAACATCCTAGACAGGATGAGAGAGAGAGGGATTCATACATGTATAATATTCATGTAGTGGTTAAGCCTCAACACTTTCAACATGAATAAAATATGTAATTAGGGTATGATCCTTGATAAAGAGATCATGAAACCCTAATCGAGAAGGTTGATGAACCCTAACCCTAATTTAGGGCAATGCTAAGTGAAACCCTAATCTAGGGTAATGGTGTCACCCTAATCTAGGGTGATGATATGAGAAATCCCAAGTCAGGGTAATTTAATGAAAATCCTTAATTTAAGAGGATGCTTCATGAAACCCAAATTTCAGGTAAAGTTACATGAAACCCTAAATTGGGAAAAACTTATAAGGAACCTTAATTCAAGATAATGATGTGTGAAACCCTAATGCAGTGATGCCATGTGAAACCCTAATGCAGTGATGTCATGCGAAACTCTAATCCAGGGTGATGATATGTAATTCTATATGAAACTCTAATATGAAACCCTAATTCTAATATAGGGTGAAGATATGTGAAACCCTAATTTTGGGTTATAGTGCATGAAACCCTAATCTTGGGCAATATGATGATAAACCATAACCCTAATTTTGGGTAATGGGATGAGTATCCCTAATTGACATGAGTTTGGAAAGCCTAACCCTAATGAGGGAATAGTGATGCTACCATCACATTGCATAGTGCTGATATATAATTGATATAACTGTTATCATGTGTACTAATCATGCAAGTATCATGAGATGTTAGGCATTGCTAGGTATGAGCTATGATGTTTATTATTGAAATTGTTTTATGGGACCTATGAGCCATAATATGCTTTGTTGCCTAGTAAGAGGTAACAAGAGATTAAATGGGTTGGAGAGCAATGTGAGATGATTGTGTAGCAAGTATCATGTTTACCTTGGTCAGATGACCTGAAGGTATTAGTTACCTGATAAGTGGTAACAAGTGTTCTTTGATGAACTGAGGGTTTGCATACCCATATTCCATAATAATGATGATGAGATGTTATGGAATGAGAATGCCCATGATGTGACAAGGGATTGAGATCCCAATGTTTTATAAAGCTTTGAAAAGTACTTGATAGAAGTATTACTCATTCTTTGTAGCATTTGTTATAATAATTTATGTTTGAAAACTTGACTAATTCTAAATGAATATGGTAATGTACTTAATTAACAAAGTGAAATATTATCATGTAGAGCCCTAGCCATAGATCCATCATCGTCAGTAGTTGGTGATGGTGAAATAGGTTTCCCCACGGGATCTCCTGGAGGGCATACTTTTGAGTATGTGGGGGTTATGGGCATGAATATCCTTACACCCTAATGTGGGATTGACCTGAGATAAACATTAAATCTCTCAATTCTTCATTATATGTGCCGTGATGGATGTATCATGATCTCCCGATAATGTTAATGACGGATCAATGTGAGATAAATAAGAAATCTCTCGATTCCGAAGAGAGTACAACCGCCACTATAACTCTATAGCAAAGTTTCCAGTATACCCTAGAAAGCTATTTAGCAGAGACATAAGATGTCTTACATTTTTGTACTCACACTGACTGAGGAGGATGAGGTCATGGGAATTCAGCTCTTCCTTGACCTATGTATGGTACCAATTTTAATTTTGCAATGGTCGGTTGGAGTATGAGCGATATACCTCATCTCCTTAGGGCTTAAGTATGATTGTAAAATGTAATCAGCCGTGTAGCATATTTGATTAAGGTTGAAATACGAGAATCAATGGTTGATGTTATCTTTCTTATCATAATCTAGATGGATAAATTTTATACATGTTCTTCAATTTTTTATTGGATATGTGACATGCTGCTTTATCAAGTTATAGCTGAAATGCTTTGAATAAGAATATTTCTCTAATATGTTTAGACATTGATTTATCTTTTTTTGAATATATATATGATTCCTCTGCTCAGTTTTATTCCATGAAACTACAATAATAATGTTTTTGGTGGAGAGTTATATCTCTCATTGGGACTGAGTCTCACTCTGTTGGTCACCAACACTTTTTAGGTAGACGCAGAAGAAGAGGCAGAAACATTATAGCAGGGGAAGAGCAGCAGCAGTAGCATCAGGGACAATAGTGATATTCCAGGTGGAGGCACTAGCTATCATATTTTGTATATAGAGTCCTATATGTCGTCTCTGTACTCTCATGTCCTTGAAGTTAGTAGTTAGTACTTTTAATGAATCGATCTGAGATTTTGGCTTGATGCCTTGAGGTTCTTATGCTTCCTGTGTATAGTTTTAACATAGTAGATGATGCTTGTAATCCTCGAGAAGGGATGGTACATGATACATATTTATGAACCAGGATGTAAATAAAATTCATTGGTTCTTGATAAAAGAGTTTTCCTGTGTTTGGATCTCTTTGTAAATGGTTTTAATTTTTAGTAATTTTTAGTAATATGTTGTTAATGATCGCTTCCACTTAGTTAATGACATTTTGTTCGAACGACCTATCACAAGTTTAGTGGTATCAGAACTCTAGGTTCACTGAGTCTACAGAGACATAGGATTAAGATCGTTGAGTTTATTCTAGTGTCTTCTAGTTCATCTGATAGTGTCTTCTGCTCATATATGAGGAGGAGAATAAGAACTTAAAGATGTCTGGATCACATGAAGAACATGCTGCTGAGAGCAGCGTTGCTGCACCAAGAAAAGGTGCAAGGGACCAGATTAGGGAAGAACCAGTACCTGAACATCCTCAGTTTAACCAAGTTGCACTAGAAAACCCAACATTCCATGATTTGTTTGGGCAGTTCATGGCTACCATGACACATATGACGGATAGGATGCCACCACCTGCATCGAGAGCACCAACCCATAATGAAGGATAGGGAGTCAGAAAGACTTTCAAATGAATTTTCCGGGTTGGAGCCACAGATTATGCTGGTACAACTGACCAAGCAGATGCTAACTTGTGGTTGACTGAGTTGGAGAAGGCCTTTAGAATCCTCAATATCCCTGAAGTAGAGAAGGTGAGTCATGAAGTGTACCTTCTAAAAGGGAGTGATGGCCACTGGTGGACAATAAAAGAGGGAAATAGGCCAGGTGTTGAAATCGGATGGGGAGAATTCCGATGAGAATTTGTCAGTAGATACTTCCCCAAAATGTATCTAGACGAGAAGATCTCTTAGTTTGAGATGTTAAGGCAAGGACCATAAGACCACCCAGGCCATAGAGGGAGAGAAGAGGCTATTTTATATGTGGAAAGATGGGGCATTTGATGAAAGATTGTCGAGATAGAGATGTAAGTGTGACCCAACCTCCGAGGTAGAGTCAACAAGGCTCTCAGAGGTGAAAGTTTTTGAGTGGTGCTAGAGGACATGGACAAGCATCCCAAGATGGTTCGTCAACACCCAAAAACTGAGAACAGGGTCAACAACAAGAAACGATGAGATTCTATGCGATGACTCAACCTAAAGTAGTAGTCAACCCTCGAGTAGTGATAGGCCAGATGGAACTATTTCATTCTGATATGTCTTCATCCTGCTTCGTATATGTTTTAATTGATCTGGGTGCTACACATTCCTTTATAACTCGAGAAGTGATTCATGACTGCAACATGACCGTCAGTCATAGAGCAGATAATCTGTTTTTAGAAACCTCTTTGTTGGGATCTATAGTGCTGCGGGAGGTGTGTTCTCCCTACATTCTTTCCTTTTCTGAACATCACATTTAGGTGGATCTTATACCACTTGAGATGCACAGGTTCGATATAATTCTTGGGATGGACACCCTAGAAAAGTATAAGGTTGTCTTGGATTGTGATTCCAAGCAAAATGTGTTCGCAGATGACGGTGACACATGGATCTTTCAGGGAGATAGAAAGATTCTTCCAACCTATCTTGTGTCAACTATGGTAGCTGAGAAGTTGATGAGTCAAGGATGCTTTACATTCTTGGCACATGTGGTAGACACCACAATAGAAAGCCCTAATCTTTCTAAAGTTCCGATAGTTACGGAGTTTGAAGATGTGTTCCCTGAGGAACTTCCAGGCGTTCCTCTGCCCCGAGAGATTGATTTTGAGATTAATCTAATCTCGGGCACACAACCAATAGTACAAACACTGTATAGAATGGCACCTGCTGAGATGGCAGAGCTCAAGAAATAGCTGCAAGAGTTGCTTGAGAAAGGTTGTATCTGACTGAGTACGTCACCATGGGGTGCTCTGGTTCTCTTTGTTAAGAAGAAGGACGGATGTATGTGGTTATACATTGATTACAGACAGTTGAATAAAGTAACCATAAAGAACAAGTATTCTCTGCCAAGGATTGATGACCTATTTGATCAGTTGTGTGGTGCAACTATCTTCTCTAAGATAGATCTAAGGTTGGGATATCATCAGTTGTGTATCAAGGAGAGTGACATACCTAAGTCTTCCTTTAGGACAAGGTATGGTCACTATGAGTTCATAGTTATGCCGTTTGGACTAACTAATGCACCAGCTGCATTCATGGAACTCATGAATAGAATCTTCCGGCCTTTTCTTAATCAGTTCATAGTAGTCTTCATAGATGGCATCTTGATACACAGTAGAGATGCTCAACAGCATGAGTATCACCTCTGTCAGGCTTTAACTTTGCTAAGAGAGCATAAGTTGTATGCTAAGTTTAGCAAATGCGAGTTCTGGTTACCAAAAGTTTCTTTCCTAGGACACGTAATATCTGCCTCAGGTATCTGTGTTGATCCTAAGAAGGTAGAATCTGTCCTGCAATGGGAACAGCCAAATACACCAACGGAAATACGTAGTTTCCTTAGACTGGCAGGCTATTACAAGAGGTTCATTAAGAACTTCAGTTCTATAGCTTTACCCCTAACCAAGTTAACCAGGAAGGAGGCTCCTTTTGTCTGGAATGACAAGTGTCAACATTCTTTCCAGCTGTTGAAAGAAAGGTTAACAAGTGCACTTGTGTTGGTGTTACCTCAGCAAGGGAAGGGGTACATAGTTTTATGTGATGCATCTAAGAATGGTCTAGGATGTGTGTTGATGCAGGATAATCAAGTGATTTCTTTTGCCCCTCGACAGCTTAAGAAACACCAGGAGAATTATCCGACACATCATCTAGAGCTAGCTGATGTGGTCCATGCTTTGAAGATTTGGAGACACTATCTCTATGGAGAAACATTCCAGATTTTCACAAACCATAAGAATCTAAAATATATCTTCTCACAACATGAGTTGAATATCAGACAACGCCGCTGGATGGAGTTAATCAAGGACTACGATTGTACAATTGATTATCATCCAACGAAGGCTAATGTAGTGGATGATGCACTAAGTAGGAAATCATCATCACCAGCCTTAGATAAAGCACAATTGAACTCCTTAGTGTGCTTTATAAGAGATATGCTTATCTCCTTGAGGAAAAATAATATATCGCTTAAGGTATCGTTGTTAGCCAGGTTGTTAGCTGAGATGCAAGTGAAACCTCCTTTGAGACAACATATTAAAGAAGCATAGCAAGCTGATGTTGTGGTTCAGCAGATCAGGTCAGAGTATGGTAGTGAAAAATGGGATGGCTTTCATGAGTTAGAGCATCAAGTAGTCTGTTACCATGGTAGGATGGTAGTAACTGAAGCCAATGACTTAAGGAAGTTAGTCCTGGAGGAAGCCCATTCTTCGATGTATGCAATGCATCCAGGGAGTACCAAAATGTATAATAACTTAAAAGATATGTAATGGTGGCCAGGTTTGAAGAAGGATGTAGCTGAGTTTGTTATGCGGTGTCCAGTGTGTCAGTAGGTTAAAGCTGAACATCAGAAGCCCGCAGGAACAATGCAACCTTTGCCTATATTGTAGTGGAAATGGGATCATGTAACCATGGACTTTGTGGTTGGTTTTCCTAGAACAACCAAAGGTCATGATTCCATATGGGTGCTAGTTGATAGGGTGACTAAGATAGCACATTTCCTTCCTATCAAAACAACCTACACTACTGAGAAGCTTGCACATATATATATATATATATAGATGAGATAGTGTGGTTGCACAGAGTTCCAGCTACTATTATTTCTCATAGAGGTCCCCAATTCATGAGTCGTTTTTGGGAACGACTACATAAATATTTGGGTATGCAGTTAAGATTTCGTACTGCCTTTCACCCACAGACAGATGGACAATCTGAGAGGACCATACAAACCTTCGAGGATTTGCTTAGGGCATGTGTCCTTCAGTTTGTAGGAAGTTGGGATCTACACCTGAGCTTGATAGAATTCTCTTACAATAATAGCTATCAACACAGTATTGATATGGCATCATATGAAGCATTATATGGTAGACATTGTAGATCTCCTTTATGCAGGTATGAAATAGGAGAATATCAACTTTTGGGTCATGAGTTAGTGCAGTAGACAACTGAGAAGATTAAAGTAATACAACAACAATTAAAGACTGCACAGGATAGACAGAAGTCATACACCGATAAACAACGAAGACCTTTAGAATTCCAAGTTGGATATATAGTATATCTCAAGGTGTCACCTTGGAAAGGTGTCCTTAGATTTGGAAAGAAGGGAAAGTTAGCTCCTAGATTTATGGGGCCTTATCCAATCATTGAACGGATTGGAAAGGTAGCCTATAAGCTGGAGTTGCCACCTGAGCTGCATAAGTTGCATCCAATGTTCCATATCTCCATGCTGAGAAAGTGTCATCCTGGCACAGAGTTAGTTTTGCAACCTATGGAGGTAGAATTAAATGATGATATATCATATGTTTAAGGACATGTGATGATCCTTGATAAAAGAATTAAAAAGATGAAAAAAAAAGACATATGTCTTGCGAAAGTTCTCTGGCATCACTGTGGCATTAAAGAAGCTACGTAGAAGCTAGAGGAAGAGATGAGGAGGAAGTACCCTTCTCTTTTCTCTTGATGATTTCGGGGACGAAATCCCTGTTAGGGGTGGATAATTTGTAACATCCCTGACATGGGTTATGCTTTAACCCTAGATGTTTTGTTTAAGAAAGATAATTATATGCTTTCTCTTATCTTTTGAAAAGTAATTAAGGCTCAAGAGGAACTTATGTTTCCATTTTAGTCCTTTTTGAATAATGTTAAAAACAATGTTTTGTCCATTTTGGACTAAAGTGCAAATTACCCAAGTTGAGGGGTTAACTTGAAAATGTTACATGATAAAATGTTCCTCAAGTATTGAAGCATCATAAGATTGAGAATGATGTTGAGGTATGGCTTCCACAAGCCTGAGCACCAAGAAAGAGCCTTTTAAGCAATGTTTGTGCATTAAAACCTAGTTTTGGTGTAATGTGCAATTTACCCAAATCCTAGGGTTCAATATGCAAATTACCACTTCTAGAGAGTCCCTAATGTTTCTTGGTATCAATTAGAGACAAGAAAATCAGAGGGGTCCCTCATTTGAATCTCTTTGGAAGAGAGAGAATCTTGATATTAAAATAATCAAGATTTAAGCATAATTGAAACCCTAATTCAATTTAATGCAAAAATAAATATATTAATGGAAGTGCCCTTTAACCAAAAATGTGATGGTTTAATTTATATAAGTATGGACGTCCTTGTGCCTTGAAATGGAACTGAAATATCTAAAGTGAGTGGAGAGCCCACTCACATTAGTTAAAGAAAAAGTACTATCCACTAATTTTCGGATATTATTATTATATTGATTAAGGTGCTTAATTGTTTTCTTTTAATTCATGGATAAAGAAGAGAATTTCTAAGGGGAGGATGATGACTTCGTATGCAAGGAAGTGAGGGGGATAAATAGCACCAATTTAGGGAATTGAAAGATTTTTATAACACTTTCTCTCTCTTGAATTTCCCTTATATACACTCCATTCTTTCACTCACATGAAAGGTTTTTTCGAATCTTCTTTATTTCCTTGCTTTGGTCGAGTACAAGGGAGATTAGGAGAAATAGGAGGACGTACCCCAACTTGTAGGTGAGCTCCTTAATCATCTTCAACCTTGATTTCATGGTGGAAATCGAAATTGAGAAAGCTTATTTTCTTCTTTTCTCCATTCAATATTTAACCTTAGCCATTCTATTCACTGAAAGACTTTAGGACGGACCTTGGGAAGTTGAGAAAGCTTCATTCACCATTAAATATGTGAATCTTGAAGCTTGGATTCAACTTTGAAGGCGGGTTATATAACTTGAACCCTTAAATGTTATTATTGATTTCACTTCTTCATCATATGTTGAATCTTTCTTCTTTCCCGAAATTCCTTTTGTTTAGTTGATGAAATCACTATAAGAATCACAGTAATTTTCGAAGGTTTGAAGCTTGAAGATTATGATGTCATCTTAGCACATACTTCAATAAATATCCTGAACAAACAATTTTCAATTTTGATGACCAAACGGTCTCAAGACCGTTTGGTGATCAAACGGTCTCAAGACCGTTTGAGGGCAAACGGTCTCAAGACCATTTGAGGTCAAACGGCCTCAAGACTGTTTGGGGTCAATTGATGGTATGGATGGATCACAATCCAATGGTTCCAATTGATCTAATCTCAATGGTTACAGTGATGGATGATCCATTGATTACAAATCATAATCGATTGATTGAAGAAACCCTAAATTGATTCAAACATTTTCAAGGTGGAATGGACAAAACGGTCTCAAGACCATTTGAGGGCAAATGATCTAAACACCGTTTAAGGTCAAATGGTCTAAAGAACACTTTTGGTCAAGTGGAGTCATGGATGGATGGAGATCCAAGGGTTACATTTTGATCTACTATCAATGGTCCATTTGATGAATGATTCAATGAAGCAACCCCTAATTGATTGGTTGAAGGAAACCCTAGATGATCCTTTCGGTCTCAAGGTAGTTTAGACCAAATGGTCTTGAGACCGTTTGAGTCCAAACGGT
This sequence comes from Alisma plantago-aquatica, assembly GCA_963693085.1. NCBI lineage: Eukaryota > Viridiplantae > Streptophyta > Magnoliopsida > Alismatales > Alismataceae > Alisma > Alisma plantago-aquatica. Next base: position 24,258,286 of record OY856412.1, on the reverse strand, counting down.
CTTGAAACCATTTGGAATCAAATGTTCTTCAAACTGTTTGAGATCAAACGGTCTCAAACCGTTTGGAGGTCCAATCGGTTTCAAGGCTGATTTGTCCAATCGGTTTCAAATGTTGATGGGTCCAATTGGTTTCAATGTACATGTGATCAAACATTTTCAAGGGTTGAGTGCCCAAATGGTTTCAAAACCATTTGGAGGGCAAACGATCTCAACCCTAGATGCCCAAACAATTTCAAAATTGTTTGGAGGGAAAACGGTTTCAAAACCATTTGAAGGTTGAGGGGTCAAAACCGTTTGGAGGTTGAGGGGTCAAAACTGTTGGAGGTCAATGCAACCAAAACCGTTTGAAGACCTAATGTGATGAAAGATCAATTAACCCCATGATTGTTAATGATTTTATCCAAGATAATTACAATGGTTGTACCTTTAAGGTACTAGGGTGATTAGTACCCTTAGAGGGGTTAACATTTGATGCTTATGGAAACAATATCTCAATACACTATGCTAACCCTAAATGTATGTACTTGAATGAAGGGTTGACCTAATCTAATCAATCTTGAAGTAATCAACATCCTAGACAGGATGAGCGTGAGAGAGGAATTCATACATGTATAATATTCATGTAGTGGTTAAGCCTCAACACTTTCAACATGAATAAAATATGTAATTAGGGTATGATCCTTGATAAAGAGATCATGAAACCCTAATCGAAAAGGTTGATGAACCCTAACCCTAATTTAGGGCAATGCTAGGTGAAACCCTAATCTAGGGTAATGAAGTAACCCTAATCTAGGGTGATGATATAAGAAATCCCAATTAAGGGTAATTTAATGAAAAACCCTAATTTAAGAGGATGCTTCATGAAACCCTAATTTCAGGTAAAGTTACATGAAACCCTAAATTGGGAAAAAGTTATAAGGAACCTTAATTCAAGATAATGATGTTTGAAACCATAATGTAGTGATGCCATGTGAAACCCTAATGCAGTGATGTCATGTGAAACTCTAATCCTGGGTGATGCTATGTAATGCTATATGAAACTATAATATGAAACCCTAATTCTAATATAGGGTGAAGATATGTGAAACCCTAATTTTGGGTTATAATGCATGAAACCCTAATCTTGGGCAATATGATGATAAACCATAACCCTAATTTTGGGTAGTGGGATGAGTATCCCTAATTGACATGTGTTTGGAAACCCTAACCCTAATGAGGGAATAGTGATGCTACCATCACATTGCATAGTGGTGATATATAATTGATATAATTGTTATCATGTGTACTAATCATGCAGGTATCATGAGTTGTTGGGCATAGCTAGGTATGAGCTATGATGTTTATTATTGAAATTGTTTTATGGGCCCTCTGAGCCATAATATGCTTTGTTGCCTAGTAAGAGGTAACAAGAGATTAAATGGGCTTGGAGATCCATGTGAGATGCTTGTGTAGAAAGTATCATGTTTACCTTGGTCAGATGACCTGATGGTATTAGTTACCTGATAAGTGGTAACAATTGTTCTTTGATGAACTGAGGGTTTGAATAACCATATTCCATAATCATGATGATGAGATGTTAAGGAATGAGAATGCCCATGATGTGACAAGGGATTGAGATCCCAATATTTTATAAAGCTTTGAAAAGTACTTGATAGAAGTATTACACATTCTTTGTAGCATTTGTTATAATAATTTATGTTTCAAAACCTAACTGATGCTAAAAGAATATGGTAATGTACTTAATTAATCAAGTGAAATCTAATCATGTAGAGCACTGGCCATAGATCCATCATCGTCAGTAGTTGTTGATGGTGAAATAGGTTTTCCCACGGGATCTCCTGAAGGGCATACTATTGAGTATGTGGGGGTTATGGGCGTGAATAACCTTACACCCTAATGTGGGATTTATGTGAGATAAACATTAAATCTTTCAATTCTTCATTATATGTGCCGCGATGGATGTATCATGAATCACTCGATAATGTTAATGTCGGATCGATGTGAGATAAACAAGAAATCTCTCGATTACAAAGAGAGTACAGTCGCCACTGTAACTCTATATTGAAGTTGCCAGTATACCCTAGAAAGCTATTTAGCAGAGACACAAGATGTCCTGCATTTTTATACTCACACTGACTGAGGAGGATGAGGTCATGGGAATCTAGTGCTTCCTTGACCTTTGTATGGTACCGATTTCGATTTCATAATGGTTGGTTGGAGTATGAGTGGTATTCCTCATCTCCTCAGGGCTTAAGTATGAATGTAAAATGTAATCCGCCGTGTAGTGTATTTGTTTAAGGTTGAAATATGAGAATCAATGGTTGATGTTACCTTGCTTAGCATATCCTAGATGGATAAATGTTATACATGTTCTTCAATTTTTTATTGGATAAGTGACATGCTGCTTTATCAAGTTATAGATGAAATGCTTTGAATAATAATATTGCTCTAATCTATTTAGACATTGATTTATCTACTTTTGAATATATATATATGATTCCTCTGCTCAGTTTTATTCTATTAAACTACAATAATAATGTTTTTGGCAGAGAGTTAAATCTATCGTTGAGACTGGATCTCACTGCATTGGTCACCAACACTTTTTAGGTAGACACGGAAGAAGAGGCAGAAACCTTATAGCAGGGGAAGAGCAGTAGCAACAACATGGAGAACAGTGATATTCTAGGTGGAGGCACTGGCTGTCATATTTTGTATATAGAGTCCTATGTGTCATCTATGTACTCTCAGGTCCTTAGAGTTAGCAGTTAGTACTTTTAATGAATCGATATGATATTTTGGCTTGATGCCTCGAGGTTCTTACGCTTCTTGTGTATAGTTTTAACAGAGCAGACGATGCTTGTAATACTCGAGAAGGGATGGTACAGGATATGTATTTATGAACCAATATGTAAATAAAATACATTGGTTCTTGATAAAAGAGTTTTCCTGTATTTGGATCTCTTCGTAAATGGTTTTAATTTTTAGTGATTTTCAATAATCTACTATTAATGATCGCTTCCTCTTAGTTTATGATGTTTTGTTCGAACGGCCTGTTAAATCCAAACTCTTCTCAAAAACATTCAAAAAGATCATTCTTAAATTCTCCCCCATGATCACTACAAATGGAAACATTGCGGTAAGAAGGTTCATTTTCAACTCATTTGCAAAATCTAGAGAAAACATAAAGAGTATCACTCTTATAAAAAAGAAAGAAGGTCTAATTATATCGAGAGAAATCATCAACAATAACTATTCAATACTTTGAACCATGAAGTAATTCAGTTCTCATAGGTCCAAATATATCAATATGGAGAAGTTTAAGAGCTTTCTTTGTACTAAGGACTCCTTTGGATTTGAAGGTTGTGATAACCTTAATTTTAGGGTTTTGATACCCAATGCAATATTTGACGACAAACTTGTAGTAAAATAGATATGGATGGACCATGAGGTGTTGTTCAGTCAAATTTAATAAGTTGGGCTTGTGTTGATAATCTTGGGGGATAATTGATGCATAGATTAAGTCCAATATCTTTATATAGGTACCACTTTAGGGTACTTATGGATTTGTGTACTAATCATGGTATATAGGAGCCCATATTGTTGGAATTTTAATATCAAACTTGTTTGAAAAGTAGATACATGTTGAGGGACTCATTATTTAAAGTTTCATCTCATTTGAAATAACCATTTGGGAGATATCGATCTATGGAATTTTGCTTGAATGACTAAGGTTTCATATGAATAGAACTACGTTTGATATGTAATCATCAAAATTAGCCGCATATACGTACAACTCTCAGTGGAAAATACATAATGGAGGATAACGCAAGCACTGAGCCGCTGGACCCCATAAAGGTGTTCTAAGCATGGCCCTAGAAAAGGATCTGACGATTTCATCTCGTCTTCAACCTCCGACACTTACGGAGCCATGCACTGAATAGGTCATCCAACACCCGAGATACATGGATCAATGAACTGATGACAGTCTTTGGTTGAAAGGTTAGCTCCACCAGGATCGGAACTGCTCAACGACCCTTACACCCTGGCCAAAGAGAAGTAGAGAGAGAGAGAGACCGGCAGCCAGTTCTCGTATCCCTCTCCACCTTTGTTTCCAAAGAGAAGAGAGAAGAGTTTCAGAAGATGTTGGAGGCGGCAGACAAGGGAGCTTCTTCAGATGCAATCGAAGTCGCAACCAAACTGCGGAGATCGGTGCACCCTCCAGTAAGTGTGGGGTAGCATGTCTGTATCCTGCGCCGCCCTCATCAACCATGGATCCATGGAGTCCTCACCAAGCAATGAACCTCTCAGTAGGCGTTGATAAGCTGCGACAACAGCTACCCTGCATCCTCGCTTCTTCGCCTGCCATCGCCTCCTACTCCCTTCTCCACCCGCAGCGACCTCTCCATCACCTGCTCATGGTCCGCACGACCCCATCTAAGCCAGGCATAGCGTCGGAGACTCCACGTAGCAGACGACGCCGTGCTGGTCGAGGGTCGACCTGATCCAGTAGCAGTGAACCAGGCGGATCGGAGTAGACCCATCCACGACGGAGCGGCACTGACCTTTCAGCAGAGACCGGCCTTGCAGCGTCGGCTTCATCCGAGGAGGAGAGGGAGTTACCGATCGCTCGTTGTAGGAGGGTTGTTTTGTCGTCGGAGATCTGGAGAGGCGGCGGCGGCTGAGAGCGCAGGCTCTAGCGCTGCGTCGAGATCACGAGGAAGCGAGGAAGGAACCGGGCCTCCAAACCCAATCCAAGATCAAGATGAACCGGGTTCAAAACCCCTGAACCCACTAGTGAACCAGACCAGATCAACCAAAGAACCGGCCGCAGCAAGCCAAGGAGGTGCGCCCTCCTCAGGGCCACGTGTCACCTCCAGATTGGTCGCTTAAGGTAAATATCCCATAAAATGTTTAGTTCTTGTATAATGCATAATAAATAGCTCGTTTATCAGAAAAATACAAATAAGGTACCAAAATTCTCAGAAAAATGAGTAGAACAACATGGCACCTTTATATCAGTCTTTTGATGCTTAAATATCAGTGATATCATGTAAAATGTGTAATGCTTAATTGATAGATAATAAATATCAAACATCGACCGAAAATTATGAGAAAATACCAGTAAGTGACAAATCATATCTGTAATCCATTTGATGTCAGTAATTATGATGTTGATGCACGAAAGCATGTCATTTGATTAATAGGGCTAATTAGGGATAATAACCCTAAATAAAATGTAGTAAATGCATACATGCTCAATAAATGATGAGATTTACAGAAAACCCTCATATCTGTAACTGGAATATAATATATAAATCTGAGATCAGTTATATACATAGAATTCATGTTTAATGAATATGACCCTTAATACATGGGTTGTAACCCTAAATTGAATAATGTATATAAACTAGGGTTAATATGTGCACCAAAAAGGATATGGAACCTAATATTCAGATAATGAATCATAATCTGGAAAATGACATCAGTAAGATAAATATAAGGTAAGAATACAACTAATCATAAGAATAACATAATGATCTAAGTAAACCCTAAAATGAACACGACTAGGGTTAAGATGATGAGAATCTAATGCTAATATATGATTTTGTTATTAATCAGGTGCTGACCAGTTTATCTAGATGATCATTGATATGATTAGGAATCTCTGAACTCAGGTACGTGGGTTTTTATTTAATTATATGACTATGGTTTTCTTGCTTGCAATCATGATATGTATGTATGCTCTCTTCTATTTGCAAATATTGGATGTAGTATTGCTATGTAGTACCCGTTGTTTTGTCACTTGAAAACATAAATTATGAGTAGATGTTTTGTAGTTATTTAAGGTGTTCATTATCCCCCTTACGAGGGAATGGATTAATGTTGGCTAGTACACCTCCCTAGAGCACACGGTGTACAGGGAGTTTCCCTAGAGTACTTGGTACACGGGGATGGGCCCATATTTATGATTTGGTACTAGTCCACCTTGATAATGCAATTCATCTAGGAAAATGACTTAAATTGGCATATTTCGCTTAATAAAGAAGTGTTTTCTATGATTTTCCTTCCTTCTGCAAATCCTTTTCAAAAATTATGCAAGCCATAAATATATGTATCTTTCTTCCCACGCACACAACACCTTGTGTGTTGATTTGTTGTTTCACGTATGTTTTAGGTTCAGAGATAGCATGGGAGGAAAAGTACAGGATGTGAGCAAGTTGTTCAGGTTGTACCTATTGTGAAGATCCTAGTTAGCATACATGTTCTTAGACTTGTAAATCATCTTTCAATATGCAAGTGTAATTCATTATGTAATAAGTCCAGTTTGTATAAAAATACATGTTGAATGTTGAATATGTTATGGTTGTATGTTCATGTATGCGTATTATGCTTCCGCATCGCGTTCTGATATGATTGTTTGATGTCTTCGGATTATGGGGTCTCATTCCCAATAGGGTTTGGAGAAGCCAAAATCTGGGGACGTTACAAAGGTGGACTAGGTTTTCTTTCCTTGGTTACAAGGATGGCGTTCCTCATCCTTTTCAAAATCGAATTTGGGAAGTCCCTTGACCAAGTCCATTTTACTCAACTTCATCAATTGGTGCATATTTACATGACCTAACTGATGATGCCAAAGAGAAATATCATTCTAATTGAGTACAAGGCATCTACCGACAACAAGCTTAATAGAGTCAAGCACAATTACATAAAGATTACCAATCCTGGTTCTCTTATATATGACATTATAAGTGAGGGAATCTTGGAGCAAACATTCAAAAGAAGTAAATATCACATAATTGGATAACACTTATTAAATTGTGATATAGGCCATGCACAAAGTGAACATTCGTGATACAAAAGGATTCACCTACATCACCCTCACCTTTTACCTTACCCTTCTTATTGTACCCGAAGGTAACCGTTCTTCCTTTCTTGTTTGTGAAATGACTTATATCACATGTCATGTTCTTTGTGTAGCCACTATCAACAATACATTTTCCTTTTTCCTACAAGAAAGGAGAATGTCTATTCCCAACTCAAACTTTTGGATCCGGTGTTATCTTGGGGACCCATTTCATATTTAGGTTGGTCCCCTTAGGCTTGTATGAACAATAAGTATAATAATGATCATCGCTCATGCAATGTGAACAAATCATAGGATTCTTTGAGACAGAAGACTATCTAAGAAAGAAAGGCGATTCATTACTCTTTTTCTTACCTTTGGCCTTACTCTTTCCCTTAGGAGCTCCCCCTACAAATCCTAAGCCACTAGTTTGGTAGAGTGATCAAGGATTTCATTTAGGGAGTTCTTCCCTTTGAGGAATTTCTATGGAGAGGCTCTAAGTCTATTATTTGCATCAGTAAGAGAGATAACAATAGCAGACAAACTAGCAAGAACATCTCTAACATGTACAATGTCAACCTCTAAATAGAGGGATTTAGTCAAATAAGGATCCTTTTCAAGAGTAATAGATGAAACGTCATTACTAGGAAAGATAGGTCTAGCAGATAAATCATTAACTTAAGAAAGTAACCTAGAATTTTCAGATTTAAGCAATGGAATTTCTTTAAGATGAACATCTCTTTCATCTTTACGAGCATTACTAATAAGCTTAAGTTCTACATTTTTAGCTTTAAGTAACTCAAGATCATCAAGGAACTTTTGGCTATATTCCTTAAGAGATGTAATATTCTTAAGATAGACACCATTCTCTACTTCAACTCCATTGTATTGGATCTCAAGGTCAAGAAATTGGCCTTGCAAGGAATCAATGATCTCAAGATGAATTTTTTCATTTTTATCAAGAATATCAAGCTTAGCATACAAATCATTAATAATCTTACCCAATCTCTTCTTTTTAGATTTACAATCAGAATATGAAGAATGGGTAGCATTAAGAATGTCAATAACAGTTTCTTTAGCTAACTCATGCAAACTTACCTCACTTACCTAACTTACCTCACCAATGTCTTCACTTGTAGAGGCCATGAGGGCAAGGTGCCATTCTCCATTTTCATTAGAGCTTGATCCACTAGAGGATGATCCTTCCCATGTGATATGAGCTACATCTTTGTGCCTCCACTCCTTCTTGTCTTTTCTCTTGTATTTTCTATCTTTATTGTAGTCTTCCTCCTTCTTGGAGATGCTCTTGTGGTGTAACTTTGTAGCCTTAGGACATTCACGCTTGTAGTGTCTTTTTTTACCACACTTGTAGCACCTTGGAGTAGATGAAGAAGATTTCTTTCCATTGAAGTTCTTTCCCTTGGAGAAGTTGGCTTCGTGCTCACTATGGGCATACTCTTCACTGGAGGAGGAGGGAGAGGTCCAACAAGCAAGTTGTTGTTGAAAAATTAGAGCCTCCATTTGAGCTTTGAAGGCACTATCTTTGATCTTCCTTGATTCTTTTTCTTCTTGATTTGCCTCCTCTTATTGCTTGTCAAGTCTTGAGTCATGAGCTCGTAGATTTCCAATAAGCTCATTGGTTGGAAGATCACCAAGACTTCTCACTTCTTCTATGAAGGTCACATTTGACTCTCATCTCTTTATAAGAGACCTTAGGATCTTTGAGTTGATTGCTCCTCTATCCAAAGTATTTGCCAAAAAAACTAGGCCATTGATGATGATGTTGAGTCTTGAATACATCTTTGCAACTCCTTAATTCATCACCATCTTGAAGTTATCTAGGATATTGTTCAACATGTAGATCTTTGCCTCCTTCACTTTCTTTGTGCCTTCATAAGTGATGCAAAACTTGTCCCATGTCTCATAGGTTGTCCCATGAGGAGATGCGGTTGAACTCAAATGGAGTGAGGGCTACACAGAGGATGCTAATTGCTTTGCTATTAAGCTGTTCCACCTTTACAGCTGCTTCATCCCAAGTACCTATAGATCTATTTGGCTCCTTGTAGAGGGAAATCATCACTTGTCACATATCAAAGTTCATTCCTTGAATGTAAAATTGCATCTGCCGCTTTCTATAGAGTAAGTTGGTGTCGTCAAAGATTGGGGACACGCATGGAGAAGCCTCCCTGTAGGTTGAGGGAATGAAGTAGGTTCTCACCCATCTTCTCATCTCATAGGAGATGTTTTGGAGAAGATCCTTGCTCTGATACTACTTGTGGGATCTATGGCTCTAGAGGGGGTGAATAGAGCTTAAAAACTTGCATAAGAATCGTTACACCTTCAAATTATATCAATTTAAACAAAATGCTATAAGAGAATTTGAGGTCCTATCTAAACAAGAATAGCAAGGATGATAGAGATTGAAACACACACTTGGAGAAGGTGTTTAGAGTGGTTCCAATCTTCAAACTAGTAGACTATCAGTCTACTACTGCGAAAGGTCAACCTCTAGGACTTTGCAACCCATGTATACTTATATTCCATTATAAGGCATACAAAAAGTCCACCTTACATGCAAGGGCTTATCTATCCAAGAGCTAGTCTTCTACCTCACAATAGGTCTTACCCACTATGGCAAGCATCTTGATTCCTTCTCCTAGGGCATCTACTCCTTGCAACAAGTCTTCTACCTTAAAGAAGAATAGCAACTCCTCCTTCACTCGGAGAAGATCACTTTGGCCTTTGCTCTTTGAGAAAGCGGATTGGGAAGATAGAAGGATGGAGAGCTTTATAAGGTAACAATGATGTTTCTCACTTACAACATGACTAACTCACTCATAAACAAAAAATTCTTTGTAAATGAGAGAGAGAAAGGGGCTCAAAGGGGTTTAGCACACTTAACCATAGGAAGGACCAAGAATAGTATGAATGACAACCTTAGAATGAACTCCAAGAGGTCGTATTTGTAGATGGGGGTGTTCCTTTGGGTGTGGGATCACTTAATAATGAAAAAAACCCATATTACAACTTCAACAGATCTATTTTCATTTCTAACAACTCTCCAATGGTTGGAATCAATTTTTCTGTGTTTTACAGTGTTTGCATTTGAGCTTCAATAAAGGTAACTCTTCCGATCCACTATCTGACAAAGACAATTTTCAAACTATTGGTCGAGTTTGTCCTGGGGTAACTCGATTCATTAGTCAAAATCAACTTTGGTCAGAAAGTTGGTCGGTTGAGTTTTGTGAGGGTACAACTTGGCCAATCCAATCATTTCCAAAAATCCATCATTGATCGGTCCAGATTCAAACTCGACCGATAATGTTGTTGTGACAAATTTTCCAAAATGATTTTTAAGTGATCAAAAGATGGAATTAAGTGTCCCTGATTTGTTGTCATCTTAACTAATCATATCATCAATACAAATGATTACAAAAATATTCTATGGTGGTTTGAAGTGTTTTCCACAAAAGTGCATTTGCATTACTTTTGACTTGAACTTAGACAAGCATGGGCTTAATGAATTTGATCCTTTTCATGTACTTAATGCTTGAAATCAATCTTAAACAAACATATTGGATACATATGAATGGAATGGTTAAGTCATTATCAAAATATGAACAATGTATAAGACTCAAGTCAACAAAAAGTCACATAAACAAAAAACTAGGGAATGTCTGAAAATATCTTCATCAACTAATCATCTTGCAAGGAAGCATTGATTAGGACAAAAATTGTTGTCTACAGAATGAATGCAGCTCACATCTCATTAACGATGTTCTCCCTTCCCTTCTTTTCTGAAAATTCAAGATCAAATTCATGAGGAAGAAAAACTGACCAAATGAATCTTGATGTGGCACCCTTCTTTGTCAATGGGTTCCGAACGACTACATCGTTAATACAAACAATCACTTGGGCCCCACAAGATAAAAGTGTAAAACTTTGGCAAGAAACGTTTTCTTTATAGTATCATAGTTGGGATACGCTTCATTTAAATTCTTGGAGGCATAATGAATCACGTGGTTCCTCTTTTCCATTCGTTAACCCAGAACTTCCCATATGTAAGAATCACTTGCATCACACATGATCTCAAAGGGTTGAGACTAATCTAGTGCCCAAATAATAGTTGTATAAACTAGATCTGCCCTTAGGTTCTTAAGATGTTCGTACAAGATGAATCAAAAGTGAATGCAACATCCTGAAGAATCATATTTGTTAGTATCTTAGCAGTCTTTGATAATTATTTTATGAATATCTTGTAAATCCAGTGTGACTAAGAAAGCTTGGACTTCCTTCACTATGGATGGTGGTGGTACTTATTCAATGACTCTAGTATAGTCCTTTTTTCACTTTAATACCTCTACTACTCTGTCTATGACCCAGAACAATGCCTTTTGTAACAAAAAAATAACACTTCTCATGGTTTACCACAAGGTGTGTCTCTTTACGTCTACACATAAAAATTGAGATATGATGTAAGCAACAATTAAATGAATCTTTATAGATAAAGAAATCATCCATAAACGCCTTCATAATTGTTCTATGTCAATCTTGTAAAGATGGTTTCCATGCACCGTAGAATATGGGTGTGGCACATTAAAGTCCAAATGACATTTTTATTAAAGCATATGTGTTGAATGGGAAAATAAAAGTGGTCTTCTCTTGATGATCCGAGTGGATTGGGATTTAATAAAAGCCAAAATACCATCAAGTTAGTATAAAAATTCTTGATGTACCAGATCCTCTAAGAACTCATGAAGGAAGGGAAGAGGGAAGTAGTCATTTTATGTGATTTGTTTAGCTTGAAGTAATATATGTAAATTCTTGACCCTATAACTATGAGAGTGGGAGTGAGCTCATTTTTGTCATTCAACACAGTTGCAGTACCACCCTTCTTGGGGACCACCTCCACAAGACTCACCCATGGAGAGTATGATATGGGATAAGTGATCCCAAAGATAGGATACTTTATAACCTATAACTATTATACCTCCTTCATGTTTGGATTCAATCTGGATTGAGGATATTTAGACTGATTATAATCCTCCATCTGGGGAATCTTGTACATACATATAGCCTGATGGAAACCTTTAAGTCTGTCATCTTGTTCCCCAAGGCTAATTTTCATTTCATGAGTTTTACCAAAAACTGATACCCCTACTCTTGTGTAAGATCATCATTTATAATCACTAGACATACATGCAACTTTTCAAGAAAAGTGTACTTAAGTCCTTCATGATTCAACATGATTTTTGAAACTTTTGGGGCTGGTGTCTGCTCCTCTACAATAGATGTGGCCTTCAAATCTTCAAACTTGGTCCTAGTTTCTTCTTGATAAATATCTTGACACACATTTTTTTTTGCACAATCTGTGGTTTATAAAAACATGAGCCTTCTAAGAAAGTCAAGGCTACCTGTAAGGGGTCTTCAGATGTCTCACCACCGTGCTTGAGCCGAAATAACTTATCAATGTAGTCATGAAGAAAGACTTCCTCATGAATACTTGTCCCTTTAGGCTATCAAACATGTGGAACTCTAGTGTCTACTTTCCCAACCTCAAAATAAGAGTTCCAACTTCCACATCTTTCAAGGATTGGGCTATGACTAAGAAAGGATGGCTGAATATGAGGGGATACGTATGATCCCCCTTTAAATAAATGTCTAGAAAGTCGTAAGGCACGTAAGTATCCCTTTTGTCCTTGATGTCTTCAATTATTCTCTTCATATTTTTCATGGAGGAATCTTCTCGATGGATAGTTATAGCTGTAGGGAGTAGATCTATGAACCCCAATCAAATGCATAGACTAAAAAGGATGATGGAATTACTATCTTCTAGACCTTCTAGTCCTTTCCTAAAATAATGTCCTTATGTAGGAACATATCCCAAAAGAGTCTAGATATTTTTTTCTCTGTAGGCAACTTGTGTAGGACAATGTCTAAAGTTGTCCTAGATTCTTTAGTGGTGTTCTTCATATCAAAAGAGTGTTCAAATATTTGGTATAGGTGGGCATCTCAGAAATGGCATTCAATAGTCGGGATGTCCACATGAATATTTTTTATAGCTTCTTTAAATCACAAAAATGTGGTATCATACTTTTTCCTATTTCAAGAGGTTTTGATAATGAGGCCTTGTCTTGTAGAATTGAAATTTTGGTTTGGGTTTCTGGGATTGTGTCTTCTAATGTGTGTCGTTACACACACAACAAACCACTAGGAAAGGTCTTAGAGTTTAACCTTCTAACCAGGTTGTCAAGATGATGCAAGAACCAAATCAACTGAGTATAGTATGGTATCCATCCCAAAGGATAGAAAAGGGAGGGTGGTTGAAATTCAAATCTGATTGTAAGAACAAGAAAGTGAACATCTAATTTTGGGAGTTTGATTTAAAAATGAAGAACCAAAGTAGAAGTGTTGAAATAAAAGTTAACTAATAGAGATGGAAAGAACCGGGGATCTGAAGGATCACTACCAAAAACCATGTCTTTATTCCACAAACCCACTCTCAAGCTCTAATGATCAAATTAGGACCTTGTGTTTGTGTGTCCTTATGGAAAAACTCACAAGGGTTGGACTTCCCACAAACCTGTTGATCCTAACATTTACATATCCTTGTCCAACCATCCAACATGCTACTATCCATGATCATATCAAGATACATGTGATTTCTATTTGATGTTCAAACCCATGGATCAGGTAATCACATCACCATGGAGGAAAAGATGATAATTGAAGTAAAGGGATTATGATTTCATTCTTATACGGACCCACTATAATATCACATAATAAGAGTATAACATTTCATCCAATGATCACAAGAAACATAGAAAAAACATTCTTTTAATGGAAAAAGAGAGTTGATTATATTGAATAAAAATAGGCTATAAGGCTACTCAAGCATATTAAAAAAATCACAAGAGATGCCAACTAGAATGAGATATAGAGATATACAAGATGAAGTAAAAGCTAAGACAAGATTCCCTTTTATTATACAGTCCCCCTTCCTTTTATAGGGATAAAGGAGGGGGAAAAACCCTAACGACCAGAAGCATTGTGGCTGGAGGCTGCTCGTGGATGGTGAACCAGTCGGATCACTAGCTAGACACTCAGTTCAGATCCATATGGGTGTGTGTCACTGGATCCTCTTTGACAGAGGTTTGACAGTAATAATGGCCTTCTTTATTCGACTTTTGACTAGATTTGGGTGTGAAATTATCATTTTGTGAACTGAACCATTCATTTCATAGTTGAAATGGTCATTTGGTAATTGAACCGGGTATTTCATGAGACTAGAACTCAGTAGAATTGAAGTCTCCGAATCATGATTTTTAATTTCTTGCTCCAAATAGAGAGATTTTTCAATTTTCCTTCTTTGACCACTTCACTAACGTGTGAATCGATCGACTCAAGAACTGAACTGGTTGATTGAATTTAATGTTAGTGTCAGTTCGATAAAACCCTAAAATGGTTGTTGGCAGTAGTGATTTGGTTGAGTATTGATACAAAATGGTTGTTTCATAAAGTGAATCGATCATTTTGTAGAAAAAATGGTCATTACATAACTGAAACAATCATTTTGTGAGATTAGTGCTAGGAAGATTTCTTCATTTCCCTACAAAAGCCAACTAAAACTAGTATAAACTCCAAACAAAATACAGAAAAGATAAACTAGACAAATTTATACTAAAACTATTAAAAAATCAATATTTTGTTGTCAATTAAGGAGAAAAATTGTACAAATAAAGATGATGAGTTTGGACATGTCAGAATACCCTAAACTTTAATCTTTGCTTGTCCTCAAACAACATTGAATTTAAAACACTACCATATAATACTTTCAGCCTTTCATCCTCACTCACATAACACCACTTAAGTCCTTCAAACCTTTTTTAGCCAAGCAACCTTAACTCCCTAGATTCATAAAAACCAATTTTCATATTCCCTATTCCAAGATTATTTTACAACTTATTTCCATTTCAAGACCTACAATAAAACAAATTTCATAGTTCCTTTGCATATGGTACAACCATGTATTCCTACGAGTCATTGTGCAAGAATATGGCTTAAGATTTAATGGGGTCATGTAGATTTCCATTGTATAAAAGTGGATTGAAGGAGGTATGGATGGAAGTTGTCTCTTCCTCTATTAGACTTGAGGCCTTTTATTTCTTTGTTTGTAGTTACATTGAATACATATTTTGGTGTACTCTTTGGAATCTTTTCTTGATGGAAGGCCCCTATAAGATTTGCGAGGGGGTATGGAAGATATGAAAGAGGGAGGAGGAGGTGGTGTGCCACCCCAAACGTAGAGTTTGGAACACTGACTTTTTATTGTTTTCTTTCGTGGATGGAGTAATAAGAAGGTGATGGACGAAGTGTAGAAAAAGATTATTCAATGTGCAACTCGTTATATTAAATTTAAGTGCATTAGGAGTATCATACATTGGATCAATAAAAAAATTTACTTATGAAAAAACAAAGAAACTTTCAAGTAAATCTATTACTCTAAATAAGGGAGGATTATTTTTTAATCCTATCAGTCATCTATGACTTTCCATCTTTTCCAAATAAAGGTGTTAATTATGATCCTCGGTGGCATGATAATTTCTAGAAATGGAAGGTTTTATAATTAGGTTAAAAAAGAAGTTGTATCATTCGAGGAGGTATATTGATAAACATGCATGTCATCATGGCTGACAAGATAAAGTCATGGCCAACTAGATAAAGGCCAAAGCTAAAGAAAGAGAAATTTTGAAACATTTAAAGGTAAATTACATAACATAATAGAAATTGCATTAAGATAGAGTTTGTGGAATGAGTACGTACCACCCACCTCCACCCCAAACTTAAAATTTTCTCATACTGAGTAAAACTTTAATCTAGAATGAAGGGAAGAGAAGTGCAGAGATCACCAGGGGGCCTGGTAGCTCGAAGAATGTCCAGTTAAATGGAATGTATATGAGGGTTGGAACCTTGATTACTGGATCATCAAAGTACACCCAATAGTTGGATGGACATGGAAGCTCAAATGGGCTTTCATATTGCCTTTCACCTCACAGTTCCTCCAGTAGGATCCATAGATCTTGCTTTGATAGTGAAGGAATTTTTAGTGATGAATGTGGATTGGGAAAGATTTGTGAGTGCCCAATGGATAAAACATGTTCTCGGCTGTGCAAGATCAGGGTGAGGATCTGGATTTAGTTTCCCCCCATCATATTGATCTGCATGTAGGAGAATTAATTCTAATATGAAAGAAACAAAAGATTTAAATTAGCATCATAAAATTTTTTGCTCTCCTTAAAAATCATGCAATCAATATTGGGAAAAGTAGGTTCATTGTTGATATAGTATGTTGCTCGAGTTCCTCTATGAAAGAAGTCCCCAAGGGTTCATAATGATAAAATGGGGACACCTTCCTTGCAAACAAAGAAAGGGAGCAAGTGAAATTCTTGTAAGGGTGGTGCCTCCCCTTCTAGACAAGACATATCTGAGAAAGAAATCAGTTGTGATAGAGTTTAAGGAATTATTTCATCATTGTGGTTTGGTGGCTTATTATTAACTAGTTCAGACTCAATCAAAGTTGGTTGATCAGTGATAACACCTGAATTAAGACTAATAATAGGAAGAGTTTTGGGATCTATATACAAACAAGGATAACTCGTTTGTTGTGATATTTCATACTCTAAAAACAGAGTCTTTAGTGGAAAAGTCTGAATACCAGTGTTTTCATCACCTAATGATTGGAGCTCCTTAGTTTGTGCCATTTAAATTGGATCCAATGTAAATGACATAGGGATAAAATCACCACCATCATAGTTGTGGAAAAACATCTTTGGATGCTCTAACTTCTCCAAAGGTCTCATTGATTGGGCCTCTAGTAAACTAGCTAACAAGCCTTGTCAATTTTCTACTATTTCTTGTTTCTCTACTACAATTTGTTCTATGGCTAAAATCTTCTGAGATGTATATTGGTTTTTACAAAATGGTTAATACTCCTCTAGATTTGTTTGGTTATCCTCATCATACCCCCCTAACATTTTTGTTCATAGAATCCCTAATCTTGACTTGTATAGCATTGTTCTTCACAATTGTTTTTAGAAGATTGTAATTGTCATTTATATTGCATCCATCTTGGTGGGAAGACTCAAAATGACAAGATGCCACTACAATATGAGGGAACACATTTGAAAAATATCGATTTTTTGATTGGGCTTCTAGAAAAGTAGCTACCAAGGATATTCAGGTGTCAAGTGCTGCCTTTCGTTCTGCTAGTATCCTTTATAGGGCCCTAAGTCACTTTTCTTGTTGAGGAGTATATTGGATTTAAAAAATTAGTTCATATCTCCCGAGGTTTTGTTGGTCATACCCCCATGATCCCATTGGTCATAACACCCCTCGTCAGATATGGATAAAGGTAGCATGGTACCTTATAATAACCCTCAGCAATTTGTGGGTTAGAGTTTACATCATACCCACCTGGATAGGAAGACTCAAAATTATTTTAAGGTGATACCTTAATCCGGGGACACATTAGGACAATCAAGTGAAGTATGGTCATAGTAACCATGCATTTGTCATTGTGAACCACGATGTGTTGACCACTACATTTGAAAACATCCCTCCTTTTATATTGAAAAGAAGTAAATTAGGAAAAGGGATGTAGGGTAGAAAGAAGGGAAAAAGATCTAAATCAAAAGAACGAAAAATATTAAAACAGTTTGCACCGAAAATATACAAATAAATTATAGGGATAAGCTAATAAAAAATTACATAAATAATCTTAGAAAGCAATAATATGGAATGGAAACTCAATAGAAAGAGGAAATACACTGCTGAAACTATGTAGGTAAATAAAGTACAAAAACTAAGGAATGAAATTATGGAACAAAGCTCAAAATGATAGAAATAAACTTAGAAATCAGTATTACTGGAATGGAAACTCGATAGAAGGAGGAGATACACTAAGGACTCTGTAGGCAATTAAATTACAAAACTATAAAAAAAGAAAATATGGAACAAAATTACTAAAAAAGTCTAAAAGTTAATCAAGTTAAGGAAATATGAACAAGATTATACAAGATATACAAGAAATCAGATTGGAAAAACAACATGTAAGAAAATGGCGCACAATTTTACGTGTGTCATTCCACACACAGCCAATCACTAGGAAAAATCCTAGATTTTAACCTTCTAACTAGATTGTCAACTTGATGCAAGCACCAAATCAACTGAGTATAGTACGACATCGATCCCAAAGGATGGAAAATAGAGGATGGTTGAGATTCAAATCCGATCATAAGAACAAGAAAGTAAACATCTTATTTTGAGAGTTCACTTAAAAACTCAAATCCATGGATCAGGTGATTGTGTCACCATGGTTTATAATGATTGAGATTAGAAGTACAAAAAGAATAAATGTAAGAACAAGGAAGTAAAAATCTTATTTTGAGAGTTCGGTAAAAAACTAAGAAGTAAAAATTAAGAAGGATGAAAAGAAATCCATGGATCAGGGTGGTTGAGATTCAAATCCAATAATAAGAACAAGGAAGTAAAAATCTTATTTTGAGAGTTCGGTTAAAAACTAAGAACAAAAGTAAAAGTGCTAAAATAAAAAATAACTAATCAAGATGGAAAGAACTGGGGATCCGGAGGGTCTCCACCAAAAACCACTTCATTATTCAACAAACTAGATCTTAAGCTCCAATGATCAAATTAGGACCTTGTGGCTGTGTGTCCTTACAGACAAACTCACAAAGGTTGGTGTTCCCGTAGACCTATTAGTCCCGGCATTTATGGATCCTCATCCAACCATCCAAATGATACTATCCAAGATCATATCAACAAACATGTGATTCCTATCTGTCATTCAAATCCATGGATCAAGTGATCACAACACCATGGTTTATAATAATTAAGAGATTAGAAGGATGAAAAGAAGATAATCACAGTAAGGGGATTATGCTTTTGTTCTTTTCTGAATCCATGATCATATCACCGCATAAGAGTATAGCAGATCATCCAAAAATAAAGTAGAAATCAAGAAAAAACAATCATTTCACTATCTAGCCGCTCAGTTCAGATCTGTATGGGTGTGAGTCTATGGAAGTGGTCAAAACCCTAGAGGGAGGGGTGTTTGTATCTACTAGATCTACTTTGACTGAGGTTTGACTGTAATAATGGCCTTCTTTATTTGACTTTTGACTAGATCTGGGCGTGAAACTATCATTTCGTGAACTAAACTGGTCGTTTCATAACTGAAAGGTCATTTGGAAACTAAACCAATTATTTCATGAGACTAGATCTCAGTTGAATTGAAGTCTTCAACTAATGTTCTTTTTGGGTTTTAATTGCTTGCTCCAAATAGAGAGATTTTTTAATTTTCCTTCTTTGACCACTTCACTAAGGCGTGAATCGATTGACTCGGGAACTTGAACTGGTCGATTGGATTTAATGTCCGTGTCGGTTTGATAAAACCCTAAAATGGATGGTGGCAACAACAATTTGGCTAAATCTTGACACAAAATGGTTGTTTTGTGAATTGAACTAGTCATTTTGTAGACAAAATGGTCGTTTCGTAACTAGAACAATCATTTTGCAAGATTGGTTCTAGGTAGATTTCTTCATTTCCTTGCAAAAGCCAACTAAAACTAGTGCAAACTCCAAATAGAACAGAGTAAAGCTAAACTAGACAAATTTATACTGAAACTATTCAAAAGCCAATATTTTGTTGCCAATTAAGGAGAAAAATTGTACAAATAAAGATGTTGACTTTGCACATGTCAGAATACCCTAAACATTAATATTTGGTTGTACTCAAGCAACATTTAATTTAAAACATTGCCATATAATTTTTCCAGCCTTTCATCCTCACTCGCATAACACTAGTTAAGTCATTCCAACCTTTTATGGCCAAGCAACCTTAACTTCCTAGATTCATAATTTTTTTTCATATTCCCTATTTCAAGATTATTTTACAACTTGCTTCCATTTCAAGACCTGCAATAAAACAAATTTCATAGTTCCTCTGCATTTGGTACTACCGCATATTCCTATAAGTCATTGCACAAGAACATGGCTCAAGATTTGATGGGGTCATGTAGATTTCCTTGGTATAAAAGTGGAGTGAAGGAGGTATGGATGGAAGTTGTCTCTTCCTCTATTCGAATTGAGGCCTTTTATTTCTTTGTTTGTAGTTACTTTGACTGCATATTTTGGTCTGCTCTTTTGCATCTTTTCTTGATGGTAGGCCCCTATAAGAATTATGAGAGGTATGGAAGAAATGAAATAGGAAGGAGGAGGTGGTGTGCCACCCCAACCTTATAGTTTGGCAAATTGGCTTTTTATTTTTTTCTTTTGTGGATGGAGTAATAAGAAGGTGATGAAAGAAGTGTAGAAATAGATTATTCAATGTGCAACTCGTTATATTGAATTTAAGCACATTAGGAGTATCATACATTGGATCAATAAAAAATTTAGTTATGAAAAACAAAGAAAATTTTCAAGTCAATCTATTACTCTAAATAAGGGAGCATTATTTTTTAATCATAACAGTCATCTATGGATTTCCATCTTTTCAATATAATTGTGTTTATTATGATCCTAGGTGGCATTATGATTTTTAGAAATGGAAGGTTTTATAATTAGGTTACAAAAGAAGTTGCATCATTTACGGGGGTATATTGATTAACATGCATGTCATCCATGTTGACATGATAAAGTCATGGCCAACTAGATAAAGGACAAAGCTACAGAAAAATAAATTTTGAAAAATTTAAAGCTAAATTACATAACATAATAGAAATTGCATTAAGATAGAGTTTGTGGAATGAGTACATATTTCCCACCTCCACCCCAAACTTAAAAGTTATCACATACTGAGTAAAACTTTAATCTACAATGGAGGGAAGAAAAGTGTGGAGATCACCAGGGGGCCTGGTAGCTCGAAGAATGTCCAGTTGAATGGAATGTATATGAGGGTTGGGACCTTGATTACTGGATATTCAAAGTGCACCTAATGGTTGGATGGACGTGGAAGATTAAAGGGCTTTCTCATTGCCTTTCACCTCAGAGTTTTGCCAATAGGATCCATAGATCTTTGTTCAACAGTGAATGAAGTTTTAGTGATGAATGTGGATTGGGGGTGATTGGTGAGTGTCCAATAGATAACACATGTTGTCGGCTGTACAAGATCAGGGTGAGGATGCTTTAGTTTCCCCCCATCATATTGAACTGCATGTTGGAGAATTGGTTTTGAAATAAAAGAAACAAAAGATTTAAAATCACACAATCACGCAATCATCATAAAATATTTTGTCTCTCCTTAAAAATCACTCAATCACTAATAAGAAAAGTAGGTTCATTGTTGATATACTATGTAGATTAAGTTCTCTATGAAAGAAGTCCCATAGGAGGTTAAAATGGGGATACCTTCCTTGAAAACAAAGAAAGGGGAAACACAGACTTCTTATAAGGGTGGTGTCTCCCCTTCTAGACAAGACATATGTGAGAAAGAAATCAGCTATGATAGAGTTTGAGGAATTATTTCACCATTGGGGTTTGATAGCTTATTATTAACTAGTTTAAACTCAATCAAAGTTGGTTGATCATTGGTAACAATTGAATTTAGACTAATAATAGGAAGAGTTTTGGAATCTATAGACAAACAATGATGACTCTTTTGTTGTGATATTTTACACTCTAGTAGAAGAGACTATAGAGGAAAGTCTGAATACCAGTGTTTTCATCACCTAGTAATTGGAGCTCCTTGGTTTGTGCCATTTAAATTGGATCCAACGTAAATGACATAGGGATAAAATCATCACCATCATCGTCGTGGAAAAACATCCTTGGCTACTCTAACTTCTCCGGAGGTCTCATTGATTGGGCCTCTAGTAAACTAGCTAACAGGGCTTGTCAATTTTCTATTATTTCTTGTTGCTCTGCTACAATTTGTTCTAGGGCTCTAATCTACTCCACTTGCTGAGATGTATATTGGTTTTCACAAATTGGTTCATACTCCTTGATATTTTGAAGGTTATCCTCATCATACCCCTGTAACATTCTTGTTCATAGAATCCCTAACCTTGACTTGTGTAGCATTTTTCTTCAAATAGTCTTTAGAAGATTGTAATTGTAATTTATATTGCATCCGTCTTGGTGGGAAGACTCAAAATGACAAAATGCCACTACTGTACGAGGGAACACATTTGAAAAATATTGATTTTTTGATTGGGCTTCTAGAAAAGTAACTACCAAGGCTGATCAAGTGTCAAGTGTTTCCTGTCATTCTACTAGTATCCTTTATAGGGCCCTAAGTTTCTCTTCTTGTTGAGGAGTATATAGGGTTTCACAAATTAGTTCATATATCCTGAGGTTTTGTTGGTCATACCCCCATGATCCCATTGGTCCTAACATCCCTCATCAGATATGGATAAAGGTAGCATGGTACCTTATAATAACCCTTGGGAATTTGTGGGTTAGAATTTACATCATACCCACCTGGATAGGAAGACTCAAGATTATTATAAGGTGATACCGTATCTGGGAACACATTAGGACAATCTAGTGAAGTATGGTCATAGTAGCCACGCATTTGTCATTGTGAATCACAATGTGTTGACCACTCCATTTGAAAACATCCCTCATTTTATATTGAAAAGAAGTAAATTAGGAAAAGGGATGTAGGGTAGAAAGAAGGGAGAAAGATCTAAATCAAAAGAACCAAAAATATTGAATCAGTTCGCACCAAAAAAATACAAAGGAATTATAAGGATAGGCTAAAAAAATTACATAAATACACTTAGAAAGCAATACTACGGAATGGAAACTCAATAGAAAGAGGAAATACACTACTGTAATGGGACTCTATAGGTAAATAAAGTACAAAAATCTTAGGAATGAAATTATGGAACAAAGCTCAAAATTATAGAAATAAACTTAGAAAGCAGTATTACTAGAACAGAAACTCGGTAGAAGGAGGAGATACACTACCACAATGGGACTTGGTAGGCAATTAAATTACAAAACTATAAGAAAGGAAATTATGGAACAAAATTACAGAAAAAGTCTAAAAGCTATACAAGTTAAGGAAATTATGAACAAGATTATACAAGATATACAAGAAATAATATTTGAAAAACAATATGTACAAAAATGATGCACAATTTTATGTGTGCCATTCCACACACAAGAAATCACTAGGAAAAGTCATAGATTTTAACCTTCTAACCGGATTGTCAACTTGATGCAAGCACCAAATCAACTAATTATAGTACGGTATTGATCCCAAAGGATGGAAAATAGAGGGTGGTTGAGATTCAAATCTGATCATAACAACAAGGAAGTAAAAATCTTATTTTGAGAGTTCGGTTAAAAAATAAGAACAAAAGTTAAAGTGCTAAAATAAAAAATAACTAATCAAGATGGAAAGAAATGGGGATCCGGAGGATCTCCACCAAAAACCACGTATTTATTCAACAAACCAACTCTTAAGCTCCAATGATCAAATTAGGACCTTGTGGTTGTGTGTCCTTATAGACAAACTCACAAGGGTTGGTGTTCCCGTAGAACTATTAGTCTTGGCGTTTATGGATCCTCATCCAACCATCCAAATGCTTCTATCCAAGATTCATATCAACAAACATGTGATTCCAATCCGACATTCAAATCCATGGATCAGGTGATCATGTCACCATGGTTTATAATGTTTAAGAGATTAGATGGACGAAAAGAAGATAATCACAATAAAGGTATTATGCTTTTGTTCTTATGTGGATCCACGATCATATCACCCCATAAGAGTATTGTAGATCATCCAACAATAAAGTATAAATGGAGAAAAACAATCTTTCTACAGAGAAATAAGCCATTTATATTGAATAGAAATGGGATATGGGGCTACTCCCCATGCCCCACAAGAAATCTACTAAATCATAATGTATAAATGACAAGAGATGCGAACTAGAATGAGATCTAGAATGATACAAGATGAAGCCTACAGGCTAAGACTAGATGTCCTTTTCTTGTGGATTTACCCCTCCTTTTATAGGGAGAAAGGAGGAGCAAAAGCCCTAGGAATGGGAAGAATTGTGGTTGGTGACTGTTGAAATGGGCTGCTCGTAGATGGTGAACCAATCCATTCACTTGCTGAGCCACTCGGTTAATAAATGTGTGGGCATGAGTCAATGGAAGTGGTCAAAACCCTAGAGGGAGGGGTGGAGGTAGTCGCTAGTTCCACTTTGTCTGAGGCTTGACTAGAATAATGGCTTCTTTATCTGAGTTTGACTTGAATTGGGTGTGAAACGGTTGTTTTGTGAAGTGAACTAGTCACTTTGTAGTTGCAACAGTCATTTCATAACAAAACTAGTTATTTTGTGAAACTGGATCTAGGCAGAATTGACGTCTCTGAGTCTTGTTCTTTTTGTGCTTTAATTACTTGCTCCAAGCAGAGAGATTTTGTGATTTGCCTTTTTTGACGATTTTACTAATGAACGAATTGATCAAGCCAGGGTCTAAAATGGTCAATTAGATTTGATATTGGCGTCGATTCGATGAATATCTAGAGTGGCTGTTGGCAGTAGCGATTTGGCTGAGTCTAGGAATGAAACTGTCATTTTATGAAGTGAATTGGTCATTTTGTAACTGAAACGGTCATTTTGTGAGACTGGTTCTGGGAAGATTTGTTTATTTTCCTACAAAATGCAACCAAAACTAGTGAAAACTCCAAATAAAAGGGAATTAAACTAAACTAGAAAATTGATTCTAAAATTTTCAAAAGCCAATAATTTGTTGTCAATTAAGGATGGCAAGTGTAAAAATTAAAGTGATGAGTATTGCACTAATCATCTTCTCCATATCTTCATCCTTTCTAGTAATGGTGTCTTTAGTTGTCCGTTGCACCTCTGCTTCTATAACTATAAATGTACCAGTATCATCATTTCCAACAGGAGTAGTAACTAATGGCACTAGTGGTGTTGAGTAGACATTCCCAAAACGTGTAGCAATGGCTTTCAATTGCTTAGGGTGCTTTGGGTTGTTCTTTGACTGACTTACAAAGGAACCTACAGGGGGTG
Source organism: Alisma plantago-aquatica (assembly GCA_963693085.1). NCBI lineage: Eukaryota > Viridiplantae > Streptophyta > Magnoliopsida > Alismatales > Alismataceae > Alisma > Alisma plantago-aquatica. Next base: position 24,233,374 of record OY856412.1, on the reverse strand, counting down.
AAGAGATGAAGATCATTGAGAAACATGGGACATAGTGGATTTCATATAGGTCTACAGATTAAGATCATCATTTGTTGCATAGAAATCATAGACTCATGTGATTGAAGAATATTCAATATAACAAAAAACTAGTCCTTACTAGAAGAAGGAAAATTTCTTGTTTCATTAGTGGCACTTGGTTTGGATTTTAGAATTGTTTCCCTTGATTGTAGCCACGGTTTAAGAACTTGCCTCTATAATTCCCTTGGTGCCTAAAACTCTGTTGGTTGTTATAGAACCCAGAAGGACCCCAAACTTGATTGTTCACTTGTCCACCTCTCAATTGTAAAGCACATCGCCTATTGAATTTCTATATTGGCACCGCAGATGATTCATGATTTTAATGGGTTTATGATAGGCTTGTCCTTGAATATTGTGAATAGAATTCAGATCCTCCATCTGGCCATCGTCACCTTGACAATATGCATTGTTCACAATGACATCATACAAAATTTGATAGAATAGAGTGGAATGATCATTATCTAAGAATGCCTCAAAGAATAGATACATAGATTCAACTTGTTGCTAGATCTTTTTTGGTTTACCTCTTCTATCTAGGCATTAAAAGAGGATTCCAGAATCTCCATCTATAAATACGACTTCTTCTAAGAATCAACTATATATGAGTTTGTATTTGTCTTTTTTATTGACAACATTAAGAACACCATCATGGCCTCTGCATGAGTGTGATTGATTCTTGAAACCTCTTTTGACTACCTTCCAAGCATTGTCAAAGTTAAAGAACATGAATTTTCCTCCGAATGAGGAATCTAATAACTTCTTGGTGCCATCATCAGAGCCCTTGTAGAAAGTTTTTTATCAACTAAACTTAAGGGATGCAATGATGTCGGTATTGGAAAAGGTGATCCTTGAACCATTCACAAGCCTCAATAAGGTCTTCATCAAGGACAATATACAATTGAATGATTTGTCTCCATATCTGATAAGTGAGAGATGGAGGGTAGTATTTCTTTAGAAACTTAGTTTGAATACCTTCCCAACTTGTTATACTGTCACCCTACATATCATTATACCCACTCAGTGCCTTTTCCGAGAGGGAGTTCTTCAACAACCAGATTTTAATAGCATCTTCTGAGACTCTAAGTTGCTTGTCCAAAGGACATATATCCAAAAATTATTATATATGGTTTTTATAATTTCATTCACATTTTTATAGGCAAAGGTGTTACTTTACATCATCGTGACCCACTATGAACATATGTCAAATTATGGGTTTATTTGGTTTCAAGAATAATGGATTTTGTAATCTCTTCTCCTCTACATTAGCGTCTCTTCTTTCTTGCTTAAGTGTCTCTCTCTAAACTACAACAACCATATTCACCCAATGGGTGATTTCTTCCTCTTCCATTCTACATTTATTTTCTCTAGTCAAAAGATGGAAAGTCCTATGAGTCTTAAGATCAAGATGTAGCATGGACTACACTAGTACTTGAAATGAGAAATGAGTGGGATTAAATGAGAGCAATAAATTTGAAGTAGATATGAGGTAATATCAATTGAAAAGAAAAACTCCTTTTTAATCTCGACGGTTGGAGTAAAACTGGTTCCATTATCCCCAAAACAAGACCAAATTTTTATTTGAATTTATTCCACATGAGAAATTATCCAAGGAAAAGAAACTTAGGTTTATGCTATTTTTACATGCACTAGGTCTCACCCGCAAGAGGATGAGTCTTATTGCAATGTAGCTATATGGTAGAACCTAATAGACAACCTTTTCAAGAAACTATTACAAAATTCAAGAAATTGAGAACAATATTTTGTTGGTTTTTAATTGATTAAAATTAACTACAAGAAATTTGAAAGGAAGTAAAAGGGATTGAATCAATATTAAAAGACAATATCCCATTATTGATTTCACTAATATCCCATAAGTAATCAATCTAATCAGCACATCTTGCTCAAATGTTTCTATTTATATTGGGACCATGTGAACTATCATCCTATTCAAATAATAATGGTATAAGGATCAGTTTTCTGATAGGCTCATGGTCTCTTTACCCACAGATCATAAAATAATCATCCTAGATAATAGATTTTGGGATTTCATCAAGGTTCAGTACATCCAATTAATTATATAATCTGATATTCTATGATCTCTACATCTAGTATTGTATTTAACATGTAAATTGATTGATCAAGTCAAAAAATAAGCAACAAATGAAAAGAAAGAAATGTAAATATCTGAAAGAAAAAAGTTTGATAACAACTAGAATGAAATAAAATTGACAGGACTACCTTCTATTCCCCAAAAGGGAACGATCTGATCATGTTCATGTAAAAAACACATATACCAGAACCAAAAAGATTCATGTCACCAAAGATAGAAGAATATGAGTCCAATGGTCCTTGGATAAAGATCCTTTGTAGGTGTTTTGTGCAGCTTCTGCTGCTCTTAGTCACCGTGAATCGGGTGGGTCTATTCGGGTTGGTTGTAGTCGTAGGTTTGGGGGGCTGATCTTTGCGTTTGCTTTTGTGTTGTTTTTCTTTCGGTCTTCACCTGTCTAGGTTGTTGGTGTCTTGTGTCATCGTGCCTCGAGTTCCTTCATGGGCGGTCGGGGAGCGGGAGCCCCTTAGTGCTTTAGGCAGAGGAGGAGGAAGTTGGGTTTTGTGCTTCGTGCAGGTCTTCCGGTCCCTGCTCGTAGTGGTGGTCAGGAGTGGTGGTGGGGTTCCCGACACCCTCTACCCCCCATAGTTGTACCCGCATGAGCCATCCTTCCTTTGTATATGCACAGTTGGGGTTTGGTCTCCTTCTCTGGTCTCCTGGTTGGTGCATTCCTAGTGCTCGACGTTTGTCATGTGCTTGTTTTTCGTTTTGTTTTCTTAGTCGGTCCTTGTGTCTCTTGTCCAGTTTCTGGGGTGTTGTGTTTGTGTTGGTTCTTGGTGGTCAAGCTCTTTTGCAGGTGACCATTCGTTGTCTTCATGATGGTAATCTCTTACAATGGCTATGCAAACTCCTATCCTGATGTACTCATAGGCTCATGTAGATTGACGAATTCCATCCTAGATAGTTGTTTGAGACAGCCACTACAAGAGGTGGATGGAGAAGAAGTGTACCTTTTGCATTCCAATCTGAGCCTTATGCTATGTCTTTCTGCAATAGGAGTTGTTGCTTGGTTTTTTGTTCTGAGATGTCTATCTTGTAGATGTCGTATGGCTTACTTTTATTGATATTGAGCTATTTAAAAAAAAGGCTAGCAATCTCCATGGAAAAGATGATGATCGTTCTCTATCTATTGGTTCCATGTTTGAAAAATGGATTAAAATAAGGGTTCACTCCCACTTCTCTCTAAAATCCACCGGTGGCCGTCGCTGGGGGGATGGAGTGCCGATTCGATGCCTTCCTCCCCCTGGCCCTCATCAGCTACTGTGTGGTTTCCTTGATTGAAGTCAGTAGTGATCTCTAAAGAGAGGGATTCTTAAGCTTGTTCTAGTTGATTGCGCCTAAGGTTGATCACGGCTAGGATCGTGGAGGATATGGGAGGTGCGGCGTTGAAGCCAGGACCCAGGCTGCTTGGTAGCATTGACACTATCGACTCCACCCCATTAATGGGACGGATGGAGAGGAACTACCACCCACTGGTTTGGTTTTCTGCTTGACTGCTCTATCGGCACAAGCGTAGGAAGGGAGTTCCTTGACTTCCCTCTTTCCCCTGCCCCTCCTTATCCTGTTCCGGTACCTGGATTCCTCCAGTACAATGGTGGCCCCATAACATCGATTGGTTCGGCTTCAGTATCTATCGCGGTTGATCGTGGGATCAACTGGCAAACCACGATGTGGTATCGTGGCTCGCCCTCAGGCTTGGTCTGGGATGCCTCCATCTCCACCAGGTGTTGTGCCACAGCGATGATTCCCTATTCTGGGACTCCAACCCCAACGCAACAAAAGACCCAAGGGTAGGTCGTCGTCACTTGGCTGGTGTGTCCATGGCAGAGGGTTCTGCAACCTTCCTCGCCATTTCACTCCTCTTGGGCATCGTGTGTAGCTCTTCCTGAATCCAGGCAGGCCGCTTACTGCTACTTGTATCGGATTGCTGCTGACATTGAATGGCTGGTGCATCCCAGGTGTTCGATGATATGCCCTTTGGATCCGGTGTCGTTTTTGTCTCCTGGCGGCAGGCCCCATTGCTCCGACATCCATGTAAGGGGAGCTTGCTTAGGGCTTGTACCTGAAGCGTCCTCCGTTGCTGATATTCCTTGGACATCATTTTAGTGCTCAACGAAATGCTCCTATGTAATCAGGGCATCGAGTTCTTGAGTGGCTGCTCGTGTTGCTGCAAGGTAGAGCACCCTCAAGGTGTTCGACATGTTGTTCCTTGGAGCTACAATAAGGAGTTGTTGGGGTCAGATCTTTCATCCTGACTCCCCACTCTTTACTGGGTGTAGGAATACCCCTATGGTGTTGACGAGCAACCTCCTTGTAAGAAGTTAGTTGTTTGTGTTCTTTTACGTAGGTAGCCAAGCAGAGGACCGTTCAGGCTGATTTGGTCTTCTGGTTCACTTGGATCAACGTGGCTGGTTGAAGTCCTATCTAGTAACACACTTTTGTGGGTGATTTGATTGTAAGTGCTCCTGTTAGGATGAAGATTGGTTGCAGTGTTTAGGTGTGCCAGCTGGATCTTCTGTATGAAGGTGTATCTGGTCTGTTGCCTTTTGTTGGAGTTAAGCTTGGATGTGGCAGATCGTGCTTGCTCTAGGGAGAATGCTATGGTGTGGCAGATCATGCATTTCTCTTCTGTTTCCTACGTGTTTCCTAGATATCATTTGTCCCATGTAGCAGACCAAAGATCTAATAAGACATATGGTCTGGTGTAGTGATGGGGGGTGGGTCTCACAGATATATTTATGGGTGGGTTTAATGATTTTGTGTGCCTTCTGTTCTTGGCTTATCTTGATCATTTTCCTTATTAGCTTTCTTTTCTCTGCTATTAGGTTTTGGTTACCTGGGGTTTCCTTTTGTTCTGATCTGATGGATTCTCCCTGCGTGGAGATACATAGATCTAGTTTATTCCTGAGGCACTTTTGTACCTAAAGTTTTGGTTTTATAGTAACACGTTTTTTTGCCGACCAAAAAAAATGGATTAAAATAGAGAGTAATTGATCCTTTGTCATTAGGGTACTTCTTTTTATGTAGGGTCACCTACGGTATCACCAAATCTAACTTTGGATGTGTTGGTGGGGCCCTTCCAAATCTTTGTACACTACACCAGTCAATCGATTAGTGATGTTAGGTTGAGTGACCCACTTTTTAGTTGGCATGCAACTAGGACTCCAGTCCTCTAACGCATTGCATGATTCAATTTGACTGGCTTCTAATTACTGGCTTTGATTGGAATGTCTGTCAACTGACTAGTTAGGCAAACAAGTTGGTTGACTACTGTTTCGGTCGACTAGACATGACTTGTTGAAGAAATGCCATTGTGGGATCAGGGTGGGGTGACCCATCAATTTCTCCTTGGCTCATAGGAAGGTATATAAAATTGTGTGACATTTTTTTCCAAAATATATCAAATGATCCACTAGGTGAGTTGATCGAATCACTTTTCACTTGAGGAGCTTCTTTCTACACTTGGCTAATCGGTCGACTGATAAAACTAATCAAGAGACTGACATCCTATATCATGGTTGATGTTGTATTTAAGCCATAAATCACATTGGAACATGTAAGTTGAGATGTGGAATGGGTCAATATGACTCCCTTGAGTTGGAAGAGTGTATATATGTGCAAAAAAAGAATTACCATTAAAAAACTAAATTTGTGTAAAAAAACAATTTAAACGAATTCATGATGAATAAGGGGAAATAGTCCATGCAAGTCAGATTAATCTAGTCTAAAACATACAATTAAAATGGTATGAATATGAATTCATTAGTGAGTTATATTTGGGTTGTATATTTTTACATCACCACAATGTTTTTTAAATACAACTAATTTGTTATGGCCCTAGTCTTATCATTAAAGATGTGATACACATGTTATTAACAACCTTGCTTACAACAATATCTCTTGGTTGGATGAGTTAGTCGATGTTAGCTTGAGTCAGTACAAAATTTGTCAAAGTTGCATTGCAAAAAATGTGATGCAACCAATCATACAAAAATACACAGAATTCATTGGCATTGACATTGACATGGTATATCTTGTATCCAAGTGTCTAGTCTATTACTAGGTCAAGATAGAATATTAAAAGCATGTAGGGTTGTCACCAATATTTCCAATTCTTTAGTGGGAATGGGTTCAAGTCACCACAGATGTTCTAGGTAATTGTTGACCAATTGATGAAGTCAATTCACTTCATACAAGACAAAACTATTTTCACCTAATAAAATTTTGGAATATTTCTACATTGGTGATATAGTTCCTCAACTTGGTGATTAGAAACTATAGTTTTTGTTAGAGGGTCATAGATTATGAGAAGGTCTTGGGATCATTTGCATAGGGATTTGGGGACTCAATTAAAGTTTAGTACTACTTTTTAACCATAGATTAATGGCCATCCAGATAGAAAAATATAAACATTAGAAGATATTTGGAGAATGAGTGCTCGAACTCCTTGGTATCTAGGATATTTACTTGAGTCTGGTAGATTTTACCTACAATTACATCATTTATAGGGGCATAGGCAAGGCACCATGGGTGATTTTTAAACAAGGAATTGCATATTTCCTCTTTGTTTGTATGAGATAAGTGAATATCATTCATCACATCATGAGTTGGTGTAGAAAAAGAAAAACATAGATCAAGGTCATCAAGAAATAGTTGAAGGAAGCACATCATAGATATATTATGTAGACAACGTAGAAGGCCACTGGAATTATATGTTTAAGACCTTGTGTATCTTAATGTCTCACCTTAGAAGGGTATTTTGAGGTTTGGGGAGAGGGGAAACTTGGATCCATTATTTATGAGGTCCCATCCTATCACCAAAGGCGTTCATAAAGTGGCCTACAAGTTCAAGATGCAATCATAGTTGAATAGGTTGTATAGTATTTTTCATGTTTCTATACTAAGGAAGTATCACCCCAATACTGAGAAGATGATGCATCATGTGGAAGCATAAATTTATTAGGAAATATCATATGTTGATTGTCTATTTTTGATCTTAAACAAATGTGTGTATTAGTTGAGGTAAGAATATATACTCATGTGAAGGTTATGTGCCATGATATTGGTGTTGAGGAAGCCACCATGTGAGCTTTAGGATGTAATGCATCGGAAGTACTCATCTTTCTTATAAGATTTGAGGGAAAAATACTTATTAGGGGGGTTGGAGATGTAAGAACCATACCTAACTTTACCTTCATATTTCTTATTTCTCAGAACCAGATTTTGATTAAGAGCTTGAATCAGTTGATTATGAGATATCCCTAATTTATCCCAATTACACCTTGTTTGCCCTGATTGCATTATTGATTGTATGAATGAGGATCTAGTTGCATCTATATTATATATATATATATATATATATATATATATATATATATATATGCATGCAACTCTATGTATATATATATATATGTATATATATATATATATATATATTTATATATATATATATATATTCATGATTTTCTTCATGTATGTTTATGATTCAATGCTTTTGATCCTTTGTTTCTTGATATCTCGCAATAGTGATCTTTCCTCAAGCCTAGACTTGGTTTATGTGGTGTTTGAATGGGATTCGATTGACTAACTTTTCAAAGGCCAATGGCTCACCACCCTCATTCCCTATAAAATGGTGGTTGTGAGGGATTGATACAAAAAGGTCATATGGTGTTCAGGTTAATGGATCACTCTTGGAGGCTCGATGCTCTAGCACACTGATTAGGGTTGATGGTAAACTCTAGAGGTTGATGGATTGCATCTTGACCAAGGTCAGTAAATTTACCTAGATCATGGTCATGAGTCTGCTAGTGAGCAACTTGATGTGTCTACCAGTAGGAGCTAAATGGTTCTACTTGCATGTCAATGGCTCAACAAGGAAGGAGGGTCAGTGGTTCAGTAGATGAAGATGGTCAATGTCTTGATGGTAATGGGGTTTCTTGGCTTGGTGGTCGATGGCTCTGTCTGAACTACCTAGTGGATGTATAGGTGGACAAGAGAGTTGACGGGATGGAGGGCTGATGGGTAGGAGGTTGATGATTTTTTTACATTTACGTATTGACTTGTTAAGTATCCCAATATATAAATAACCATCTCACTCCTCTAGAGAAGGCTCATTTGCAACCCTAGTTGTTATGGAGGGAACCAAGATAGGTCGATGGCAAGCTTCTTGAAGGTGCATGTGCTTGGAAGAAGGTGAGATAGATTTCTTTCATGGATCTAAAGCTAAATAGAGACCTTTTGGCCCTAGGACATGTAAGATAGTATATTTCCCTCATCTTTCTATTTGTTTTCTCTCTCTTCTCCTTTTCTAGACTGAGATTGATGGATAAACACAATGGATATTTTAGAGGCTAGATCTTGCGACAAGGAGCCTTCAAGAGCTAGTAAATTTGAAGGTTGTTTGAATATTGGTTCATGACCTTTCTTGATGAAGTTCATGTTATTCCTAAAGAGATGAGTACCATAGATCTTTTTTGCCTTCATTGAACAAATAACCTACATCAATACCTAGATTTTGCTAGGAACATGCTTGGTATGCCTAAAAATATGATTTTTATGGGTTGTTTGGTTGTATAAAAGATAATCATGCATTTCATGTGCCTCTTATATCTTATATGATTATCTATGAAGGAAACTTTAAACTATGCTACTTTCGATTAATAAAATTTGAAATATGCATTTTTTCACTAAAATTTCTTGTTTTATGGGCTATCTGATACCATTATGGGAGAAAAATGAATTATATAAGCTCCTTGTTATTTTCATGCTCATCTAGGATGGTTATACTAATGTAGTATTTGGAAAAACGATTGCATTTATAGCCGGTGGTCCATCACATATGACTCATCGTAACGATTTCTTACAGTGAGAAATGAGCAGCCGATAGAGTTTGCCTATCGCTCTAGATAGAAAACACAATGTAAAATGAGAGCGGTGGTCAATAGTGTATTTGGCAATGGAACTGGTAGTGAATTTCCCGCTGCCCGTGGTTGACTATCACTGCCCTAGCAATCACCATCATTTTTTCCAAATGAAGCATAAGTTGTTAAAGCTATCATAATGCTAAAATCTTGTGAAATCATGTTTCTTGGACAAAGATGGCATTTCCATGCTTAATACTGACACTTTTATGCATATTATTGCTCTATTCTTAGTTCCCACATGCCAAGGTTTCCATTAATGAGTCTAGTTTTATTTCTGACATACAATGCAAAATTTACCTTTTAAGTTAAAATTTGAACAATTATTATGGTTTGGCATTGTTATGACCAAATATGACAGATTATGATAAGTATGGGCACTTTGGTGGATAATAAGAGTCATTCTACAATTATTGTTGTTTCATATACTTCATTAGTGTTGTCATACATATCTTATTCATATATTTGGTTACTTTCAAAATGATGAGTAATTGGCTTAACTAATAAAGTAACCCTAACCATGTAGATCCATGTGATTGTAGGAACTATCTTAGTGATAGGAAGTTGGGATTGTAAAATAGGTAACCTTGTAGTAGTTTTTATGTATGATAAGGTACTCGAAGTCATATACTTTTTAGTCTAAATTGGAAATTAGAGCTTGTATTCTTCAATACTCTATTATGGAGTATGTGATGTGATGCACTGGATATTTTTTGTTTACACAAGATATTTTATATTGATTTTTGTGCACTTACTATTCATTTTCATATTAATTTTTGCATGATTTATTAATGTTAGCCATTGTTACTCAATTGCATCAAATAAATATAATTTAATGTTTCCGAATGATTTGTTATATTTCAAAGTACTTATGTACATTTTTGTGCCTTTCAGGTACCACAAGAGTCACACAGATTCGGTACTACCAACTTTACAAGTCGATAGTATTGAATCCACGTCATAGAGAGAGAGCAAGTTTGAAGTACAGACTCGGTACCATAGACTTGTAGACTTGATACTATCGAGTCTGCCCAATCAAGAAAATTTGAAAATTAAGTTTAATCTGATGGTTGAGGATTTGTTTTTCCCTAAGTCACTTCTATGACTTAAGGAGAGTTCATCCAGACCTAATCTATCACGTTCTACTCCATTACACGATGGATACATCACTGAGTGGAGAACGAGGAGGAGAACCACACGTTCAGGAGGTTTTGGGCACGTTCGGTGGACATAATTTGTGGATTATCGATCTGTTCATCGACGTGGAGCGTCCTAGTCACATTTCTCGAGGGGGTTCATCAATTTTTCTATGTTCTCCATGTTTTTCCATTCTTCCTAGCAAGTTTTTTCCCATGGAAACCATGAGAGGCTAATCTCATGTTCTCTAGGATCCGGGAGTAGCCCGATTATACACTATATATGGTTCTTTTGCATTAGTATATTGTTTTATCCTTATTCTTGGTTATTTTTCTATGAAATCACATTGAATTATCTATGTTGTGCACCATAGGTGATTAATTAGATCATTGATAACTTTAGGAGGAGGATTAAGGATTGAAAATCTATAGTAACACATATTTTATATCGCCCTTTGGGAAAGGTGGCTTAAGAATGTGAAGAGATTACCCAGAGAATTCGTTAAATCACATAACTAATTAACCAATTACTATAGAAATGGGATTGGTATAATAATAGGTAGTGAACTACACTGTAGGAGTGGGTAGTTCTTACAACATGCACTTTTTCCAGGAGTGGGAGAAATATATATTAATCTTAGGTAAAATATGTAGTGTCGATTATGGCGAAACCATAGTCCTACCGAATTTCTTCTCATTGTGATCACAACCATTAAATTAGTATTATTTCTTATAATCAATTTAATAACTCTCAAATCAATGTTTTCTTCGGCTTACCTGATCAAAAATAGTTAGTAGTAGTTTCTTGAATTTCTTTTCCATGTGTTCTATATCCAGGCCTCATTGGCCTGTATTACTTTGATGTGTACGCTTGCATTTTACACGTACAGTTTAGGCGTGTCAAGTTTTTGTCACCGTTGTCAGGGAAGAGACATATTCAAGCACTATGAGTGATGTAATCGGCCACTCTAGGCCACCCTCTTTATTTTTGTTTTTATTCTTTCCAAAGCTCAATTGCAAATTTTTTTTTAATCACCAATATATCATTCTCACATTGAATTCATAAATTTCAGGTACTAGTGTATGGTTCAAACATGAACCACTGATTATGGTCCCACAAAAAATCCACAGTCAAAAGGTATGGGTGACATAGAAGAAGAACAAACCATCTGCGAGAAGATCAAGGCATCATTTTCAACAGCTCAGCTTGGGCCAATTAAGCGACAAGCGATAAATGTGGGAAGCTACAAGATGGATCTTGGGCTGGTGGCGTTTGTCAAACAACATAATTTTCATGGCCACAGTAATGAAGATCCAACGACTCACATTAGCAATTTTTTTGAAAGCTACAACATGGTGAAGATAGACAAAGTCCATGCCACCGTGATATACCTGAAGTTGTTTCCATCATCCTTGCTAGACCATGCTAAGTCTTGGTCCTGTAACCTCAAACCGGAATTTATAGATACATGGAACCATATGATAAATGCATTCTTTGAGCGTTATTTCCTACCACAGAAGATGAATGAATTGACCCGAGAGATTTACAACTTCAAGTAAAAGATTGAAGAGTCATTCTCAGAGGCTTGGGAGCATTTTCAGAACATGCTGCGGAAGGTGCCTCACCATGTTATAGATTTATATGGACAAGCAAAAAGCTTCTATTATGGCCTACATCAGGGTGAGAGGACAACCCTATACAGTGCAGGATCTGGATTTTTCTTAAACAACAAGACTTCTACGTGCCATGAGATCCTAAAGAACATGGCTAGGAACTAGTCATGGAGTGAAGAAAGAGAATGCCCAACAACCATTAAAAGTGTTGAAGAATCAAAAGTCATCTTGACATTGAATGAGAAGCTTGAACTCATCACCATGAAATTGTGCCACAAGGATGTATCAGCATCTAGAGGAAAAGAAGAGGATTGTATATACATGCACTAGTAGTACCAGCAAGATTGGGCCCCTAGCAAGATTGACAAAATTGAGAACATGCTAGGAAAGTTAGTGAGACAAAATGAAGCAATTATGGGTTAGACATAGAGGGAGTTACAAAACCAAGGTGCCCAAATCCGCAACATTGAATATCAAATTTCTCTGTTAGCAACAGAAGTAGCTCCCTTGAAGAAATTCAGTCAGTAAGGAGTACTTGGGACTGCAATTGTATCCCATCAACATCACCAAGTGAAATTCATCTTTATTGTCGATGAGTGAGAACATCATACCTAGGAGGCACCCAAGCAACACACACATGAGTTTGATTAGGTGTATGTGCCTAAATTCCCACTTCCTCACTGCCTATTGGGATTACTAAGAGGATGCAAAACACCAATGGACAATGAATTTCAAGGTCCCATTCCTATTAAATCACTACCTACAGTTCCTGAAAGGGTACCTATTCAAAAAGTTTCTGGACATCTTTCGGAAGATCCACATCAATTTCCATCAGTGGAGGCGATAGAAAAAATTCTTTCTTATGGAATATTTTCAAAAGATATCATCAACAAAAAGCATAGGATTAAAGACATAGATATTGTACATGTTGATGAGGTGATGAGTGTACTAATAAAGGGGAATCTGCCAAGGAAAAGGAAGGATCTAGGATGTTTCTACATCCCATGTTCTATAGGTAGCAAACATCTCAAGCAGTCACTACGTGATTTGGGAGTGAGTATTAGTCTCATGCCTCTTACCACCTTATGAAAGTTAGGATTGAAAGAACCAACAAGAACATCCATGGAAATTGAGTTGGCAGATGGCTCTATTGTGAGGCCATACGGGATATGCAAGGACGTGTTGGTTAAAGTCGACAAGTTCATCTATCAAGTTGACTTTGTGTTGATGGATATGAAGGAGATACAAGGATCAGAGATGCTTTTAAGAAGGTTGTTCCAAGCTATGAATGATGTGATCACTTCCATTGGGAGAGGTTATTTGACACTCAGGATAGATGATGATAGAGTGAAGTTCTGACTGCCGAATGAATCCTCACCACCGTCTCATGACTCCCCTAATCCTCACCACCTTGACAACCTAGGCTGAGGAGGACCATTCATGTCATGCCTAGGACATTAAATAAGGGAGATTCCTGGAAGGCAACCCAATTTTATTTTTGTTATTTACATTTTGTTAGGATTTTTTGTTGTGTAATTTTTTGCACTTATTTTGTTATTTTTTTATTTGATGTAAAAAAGGTATCTTGATGCATTTTTTTGTGTATAGGCAAGGTCAAAGTCAGTACTACCGACCCCCAAGTCGGTTCTACTGACTCCTTATCAGTTAAAATTCTGTAGAAAGTTGGTACTACTGAGTTCAAAGTCAATACTACCGAAATTTTCCCAGAAAATCACCTAAATCCTGGACCCAAGTCGGTGCTATCGTGTTCAAAGTCGGCACTACCAAATTTTTCCAGCAAAAATTTATATTTTTTTAGGAAAAAGTTGTAGCTACCACTGATACACATGTCGGTGGGCAACAATTGTTGAAGCTCAAAGAAGGAGAGAGAATGTCGCATCTTGATGCCAAAAAGAACCGAATTAGTGGTACCAACAAGAGGGATATATTCTTGCATAGCTTGATCCAAAGAACCGCCAATCATCCACCACCACCACCCTACATAGTCAAAAATCCACCTCTAGGTTTGGATTTTTGACTATGAGGACATGGTCAAATTCAATCTTAGGGGAGTTAGGTGTTGGAACAACTTTAGCTTTGGTTTTTACTTGATTTTAGATTTTATTTGTGTATCTTGTAGGATCCACAATCTATCTAGTGTAATATGGAGCTGAAATATTAAATTTTGTTTGTTCCTGGAAATTATCATGTGTGTTTTCAAGTTTGTTACGGAAATTGAGAATATTTTTTTGTGGGCTTAGTTGTGAGTAATTGAGTAATCTCACTTAGTGGAAGTGTATGGGTTAGTCAGATTAAGGACATTTAATATGAATGGACATCTTAATTATTCATGAAATATAGATGAAGATGGGGTTTGAGTCTAAGTTGATCAAACAATTAACAGGAACTTAAATTGAAGTTTAAGAAAATATTCATAAGGTTACCCTATACACAGGTCATTAGAGAGGGACATATCAGAAATTCATGAAAGGCTTTGCCTCTTAGTTATGTGATTCCAACCATGCTCCACTCATTATTGACTCACCACCTTAAGATGAACAAGTACTCTGAATCATTTTCTCTTCTTGCATTGCTTGGCATAGTAGGTGACATGATAGTTAGTTTGCTTTTATTGCAGTTTTTACAAAAATGAAAATATAGATACCAAGTTGTGTACATCAAAAATTTATGTACATGTCATTCTAGTAACATAAACAATTACATGTGTATTGCATGCATTTTTCTCATCATTCATTTCTATATCATGTGGGTATCATTTTCCTTCAAACCTTGAGTGCAGTGATATACATCTATACCCTTAGAAAAATAGAAAAAAAAATGAATGATATGTAGTAAAGCCCAAGCATAATGTTTCATCATGTTATAACAATGGGACAATGAAAAAAATGAAAAAAAAAGTTTGATAATGTTTCAAAGTTAAGAGGAATAAAGGATTCCCTCAGTTCTTCACAAAAATGAGAAAAACATACACATGATGCATTTTTTCTTTGAATTTTTGTTCACCAAATTGATGGCATCGTTTGACTCATGCATCATTCTACCAATAAAGTAGGCATTAGGATTCATGAATTTTCATTCTTTTCACCATATAGGTTAAAAATGTTTTATTTTTGCATAAATGATTTGGATGTTACTTGTGATTCTTCATTTGCCTCCCATTTCATACCATTCATTACTCTTATAGGTAGGCCACTTAAATGATTATTCTGCTCATTCATTTTTATATGGAGAACTGCTTCAAATTAGTTGGTAGTTAGGAAAAGAGAAATGTAGAATAGGGAATCACATAATGCACCAAGCGAATGTTTGATTGATTATGATGCTAAGTTATCTCTTGATAGTGTTCATTGATCTAAGAGTGGATATCTTTCTTGAATGTTTTTGGTCATTACAGAGCAGTTGATTATTTAGTGATCAGTGAAGGTCGGTTTGGGACCGTCAAGTGGGAGTAGTTGAGAAATGAAATTCGTATTATTTTGTGCTTTTGCTGAATTGTCTCAAACAGATCTAAAGGTGTATTGTGCGAGGATGACCAACATTTAAGCTTAGGGGAGTTTGATGCACTAGATGGTTGTCATTTACATAAGATATTTTATATTTATTTCTATGCACTTACTATTCATTTTCATATTAAATTGTGTATGATTTATTGATATTACCCTGTGTTACTCAATTACATCAAATAAATATAATTTTATGTGAACATAGAACGACCAAGATATCCAAGGCCACCTGATGATGAGTGACCCAACGAGGAGTGCGATCGATGGTGTGACTGGGATCTCAATTGGAAGCGTAATCGATGGTGCTTTTGGGAATGATTCATTAGAAATTAAAAGTGGAACTCCATCATTGTCAACCTCGGAGGCAATTAAGAAAGCTTCTATAGCAGTTGATAAAGTAGATTTTTAGAGGGTTGGCAATGGAGGAGGGTTTTCTAGACAGAAGTCACCTTCTCTGGTTTAGGTTGCATCATGAATTAGATCATGGTCAGATATGGTATTTGATTCCCTTGTGAAATCTCCAGGGAAACATTCCAAGACAAATATCGATTTAGTTGAAGGAAAGCTTCTCTATCCAAAGAGCATTGTTGAGAGGAACACCAAGAGGTGGAGTAGGACTGCCGCTGGGTACATTGTGGGCTTGAATCCACATTGGCTTACTCAATTTCGGCATTTTTCTCTATTATGGAATGTGAAGGGGTATTTGGAAGTTAGATCTAGAGGTCAGGGATTCTCCTGGTTATGTTCTCAAATTATTACCAAGATTGTGACTAATCATCTGAGGGATGTGTTGCCTACCTTGATTTATAAGAGTCAAGTTGCTTTCATAAAGGGTAGATCTATCATCGATGCTATTCGATTAGCCAATGAGATGCTCATCTCTTTTCCTAATATGAATGGTCATTATAAAATGTGTGTCAAGGATGATCTATCTAAAGCCTATGACATAGTGAGGAGAGACTATATCCTTTTCCTTATGTAGAAGATGGGGTTCCCCAATTGTTGGATTTCATGGATCCATGTCTGTTTCAGCATTGCTACTTTCTAGGTTCTTATCAGTGGGTCTCCATACACTCCTTTTGAAGCGTCTAATGGTGTGAGGCTAGGGGACCCTTTATCCCCATACCTCTTTGTCTTATCTATGCAGGGTTTAGCTGCAATTACTCATGATGTGATTCGTAACAAACAACTGGTGCATTTACATGCTTGTGAAGCTTTTGGTGTGTCCCACATTGGGTTTGCTAATGATCTTTTATTTTTCACTAAGGTTGATGAACATAATGCCAATGCTATTGTAAATATTCTTCAAACATTTGGTAAGGTTTTGGGGCTTCATCTTAATAATGATAAGAGTTAGTTCTTTGTAATCAAGAGTGTTTTGAATTATAAGGTTTTATCTTCTATTCTAAATATTAAGTGTTGTTCCTTGCCGGTGAGGTATCTTGGTTTTCCCTTGTTTACGGGGAGGCTTACAAAATCTATGTGTTCTCCCATCATAGACTAGATGAAAAGGAAGTTGGATTCTTGGAAGTGTAAACTTTTATCCTTTGCAGGCATGGTTGAGTTAATTATCTCTTCTCTGTCATTGTATCATATCTTCTAGTCATCTGCTATTCCACTTCCTAAAGCTATTATCATGGACATTGAGAGGATTCTGAGGAATTTCTTGTGGAATGATACAGAAAAGCAAAAACACATCCATACTCTCTCTTGGGATTTTGTTTGTAAAACAAAAGGTGAAGGGTGGCTTGGTATTTGTTCCGTTGAAGAACTATCTAAAGTTGGGCTTTTGAAGAATTTGTGGGACATTGCCACTAATAAGGAAGAAGTGTGGGTCAAGTGGTTGCATGATATGTATATTTGTGAGGAGTTTGTTCGGTATGTTGAGGCAAAATCTAATTCTTCATGGTTATGGAAGAAATTAGTGAAGTGTAGGAATATTCTCAAAACCTTCATTGATTTCTCTATTGGTGATGGTAGTAGGTTTCTGTTACGGAAGGATCCCTAGCTTCCTAACAAGAAATCTCTATTAGAATTTGTGATAATCAGTTGGTTTTCAGATTTGGTTTTGGCTCCAGTTGCAAGGTCAGTTGTTATTTGATTAATGGGAAATGGGTTACTCTTGAGGTGAGAGGTTGCAAAGTTGTTCAGGACATTCTGCATAGTTTGCCAACTCATCATAACTAGACTGATCACTTGTTTCTTAGAGCCAAGAGTCATTTTAGGTTGAGGGATGGCTATGACATTGTCAAAAGAATGAACTCAAATTTGTGTGATCTAAGTGGGTTTGGGACAAGAAGGTCCCTAGAAGATATGCTATTTTTATTTGGAAATAATTTTTGCGTAAACTGCCTACTATTAGTTACCTTAAAAGGATTGGTTTCCCTCTAACTTCTAGGTGCATCTCGTTCAAGATTGAGGAGGAATATGAGGATCATCTTCTCTTTAAATGTTCATTTAGCACTTGTATTTAGGTGAGGTTCTATTTTGAATTTTACTTTTGTCCTTTAGGACTTCGGGATCTACTCATATTGGAAGGGGAAAAAAGTTTTTGTAGTTTCTACTATCTTTAATATTTGATCTGAAAGGAATGTTTGCATTTTTGGATCTTCTGGGAAGTCACCGGAAGACATATGGCTCAAGATTTACATTTATACTAATATCTTGTATAAATAGCTTAGTTTTCTTTTTCTCTTGTTTCTTTGTTTTCAGTTTTGCTTACGCGTTTGGGCATGTTTTCTTTTGCCCTTACACATTGTATATACCCATCTTTCTAGTATATGAAAAGGGCATCCCACACTGAGTGCATAAACAAATATATAATTTTAATATTTTCGAATGTTTTATTATATTTCAAAGTACTTATGTACATCTTTGTGCCTTTTAGATACCACAAGATTCACACAAACACAGTACTTCTGACTTCACATGTCTGTAGTATTGAATCCACATTAGAGAGAGAGTAGGTTTGAAGCATAGACTTGGTACTACCGACTTACAGACTCAATACTACTGAGTCTACTCGATCAGGCAAATATGAAAATCAAGTTTAATCTGATAGTTGAGGATTTATTTCATCCTAAGTCACTTCTATGACTTAAGGGGAGTTTGTCCAGATCGAATGTACCACATTCTATTCCATCGCAAGACGACTATGGCACGGGAGTAAAGAACGAGGAGGAGAACTGCACATTTACGAGGTTTTGGGCACGTTCGATGGGTAGAATTCACGGATTATGGTTCTGTTCATCGACGTGGAGCATCCTGGTCACGTTTCTCCAGGGGTTCATTGATTTTTCTATGTTCTCCATGTTTTCCTTCTTCCTAGCATGTTTGTTCCTATGGAAACCATGAGGGGATAATACCCATGTTCTCTAGGACCCGGGAGTAGCCCAGTTGTACACCGTATATGGATCTTTTGCATTACTATATTGTTTTCTCCTTATTCTTAGGCATGTTGCTATGAAATCGTATTGAATTATCTATGTTGCGCACCATAGGTGATTAATTAGATACTTGATAACTTCAGGAGGAGAATTAGGGATTGGAAATCTATATTAACACACATTTTATATCACCCTTTGGGAAAGGTGGCTTACGATTGTGGAGAGATTACCCAGAGGATTCGTTAAAGCACCTAACTAATTAACCAATTACCATGGAAATGGGATTGACATTAGAATAGGTAGTGAACTACACTAAGGGAGTGGGTAGTTCTTGCGACATGCTCTTTTTCCAGGAGTGGGATGAATATATATTAATCATAGGTAAAATCTATAGTGTCGATCATGGTGAAACCACAATCCTAGAGAATTTCTTCTCATTGTGATCACAAACCATTAAATTAGTTTTCTTTCTTGCAATCAGTTTAATAACTCTCAAATCAAAGTTTTGTTTGACTTAGCAGATTGAAAGCAGTTAGTAGTAGTTTCTTGAATTACGTTTCTCTGGGTTTGATATTCAGGCCACATTGTCCAGTATTACTTCAACACGTACACTTGCATTTTACACGTACAGTTTAGTCATGTCATGATGAAGTGCATTTGAATTTGCATCTCCAATTTTATGACCAATATGAATGAGATATGTGGCATCACGATATAGAGTTATTTATGCCTTTGAGTTAGGTGGTGTTTCCTAGGTACCTAAAAAGGAAATAATGTTGTAGATTGATTTTTGCACCCCTACTAGTAGGTTTACGGATGATTTGCCAACCAAGTCATGGCAAGATCTTATAAAGACTAGTAATTCTAATATCTTATATGGTGAGATAGTTTACTTCAAAATAAATGGCTAGATGCTTGAGTGGTACATCTCAAACTAACAATGCTTAATAGTAAAATAGTTAACTAGGTTGTGTTTCTTTATATATGGCTAAGTATCCTAAAGATTTAGCTGGAATGTTTCAATTACTCTATATTGTCTTTAAAATACTGCAACAATAGTTCTATATTTCATCAATTAAAAATTATACATTGTGGAGATTGTTGTTCATTATTCTTGTATATATTCCTATGCTGGTAGTAGGAGGCATGTGTGCATAATATGTCTTATAATTGCTATAACATATTACTAGTACATGGGTCTCACTCTCATGGATGTCCAAATTCTTCTAATATTGAACCTCATTACTAGGGTTTTAGTGGAGAGGATCCTATCTTGGATGGTCACTAGTAGACAAATGATGGGGTATGGTCTTTTGGAAATGTATACACAACCATGTAAACTTGGGTCTAGAAATGGTGGTAGTATATTGATTTGTATTTTCAAATTAATTATTGGTTTGTGGGCGATGCAAAATATGCTCCAGTTATATACTTTGGAAGATATACTTTTTGTATACACAAGTTTCGACAGTGGTTAGTAAGTGATATTAATGTACAGTTTCCTACCAATTATAGAAATAAATGAACCTTTTATGTGTATCATGTGTATATATTTGTGGAAATTTTATCTTTTGTGTTTACTTACATTTTAGTTAGTGATGTTGGGTAGAGCAGTTGGTGTATTTTTTTGATAAATCTCATTTTAATATGGAAGGACAACACATGAATACTTATAAAATATACAAACTTAGTGGATAGTAATTAGATCTCTAGCCACCAACTACATGGATGTGACAAGGGTCTATTTTAGTAATATCTCCTTATCCATGAAAATGAGCTCCTTGTGCATGTAATTGAGTTTTTTGGTACTTAGTTTCTTTGAAGGAATTTTGGAAGGTTTTTGTGTTAAAGTGGTTGTTATTTGGATGATTTCCATCTCACTACCTAATATGTTTATAGGTTCAAGTCATTAATCACATCTTTGAGATGTAGGACAAGAATAGAATTCAATGTGTTGTGTGATGTTCATCATATTGTTAATTGATGCCATGGCATCAAACCAGCTTCCTTGACATCAAATTTCTTAAAGTAATTACATGACTAGTTTAGATAATTCATAGTTTAAATAAATCAGCTCTTTCATATTAAATCATTAATTTAAATGAATTGGATTAATCATTTGACATACATTGGCTCCTTGTGGAGATGACCTTGAGCTTATACTACTATTTTCCATTCTATTGAGGGCCTCAGTCCAGTGTTGCTTAGGCTTCCAAATTATTGCAGACACTTTTAGAACACAATCTATTGAGGCAATTTTGAAGAACCCATTGCCTTTCAGAAAAATCAAATGTAATCTTTTTAGTTACTTATGTGATTCCACAAGATGAATTTACTTTACCTATTTCGTTCTTGCATTTTCTACAAAATCATATGGAATGAACACAATTTTCTTATTTAGCAGGAACCGTCTATCGTTCACATTCATTCCAGTTGGAACAATTTTTTTGAGATCCTTGACAACCCTGAGGTGGTTTAAACCAACAAGCGATTGTGAGCATGAAGAAAGAAGTAAAACAAATAGAAAGTTTCCATAATTCCAATTACAACAATGGTGATAGAAAAGAGAATTGTTAGACTAGACTCTTCTTATCCTAATAAGGTGTCTAGTTCAGAAATAGGTTGCCCCACTATATATGTTGCCTACTTTTATTTAACCCTGGCATTATGCAGTAGGACAATTTTGAAGTTGGATAATTGAAGACCTGAATATTCATGTCTATATTTTCCTAGAGTGATGGATGATAATCTTATTCTTCATGTCTTCCCATTCACTTTATTTTCATGTGCCAACCAATAGATCCAAGGAATAAAAAAAGGATCAATTTAGACCTAGAATGCCTTGTTGATTGCCTTCTTGCAACAATTCTTTCCACCAAACAATATTGGTGAAATTCTTAAGAAACTTTCCAACTTGAGCAACAAGTTGAAGAGATATTAACTGATGCTTGGGAGAGGTACAAAGAATCAATTTGTATGTTTCCAAGCCATAATCTACCTGGGTGGACATATCTTAAAACATTCTTTGGTGGTCTATCCCATGATAACATCTCCATTGTTGATGTAACCTTTGGAGGATATCTCTTGACAAAGAATAAAAGTGAAATTAGAAGGATGATTGAGCGCATGTCTATGAACCACTCTGAGGGATGTATATTGTTGAAATAGTTGCCACAAATTGGAGGCCATTTCACACCTCAATGCAAATCTCAACATACTTACCAAGCAACTCAATGATATGTGATTATTGAGTGCACCAAGTCATGGTCTGACTTTTTTCAATGGTCCACACTATAATGCGAATTGTAATGCTTTATCTATATTTAGTGAGAAGCAAGTAATTTTTTTTTGGAATATCCCATGAAACAATCCTTTTTCAATCTTATATAATCTAGGGTGGAGAAATCACACCAACTTTAGGTGTAGGGATAATGGTCAACAACAACAACAACAAAATTATGCCAAGACATTCACCAACGTATATCTAAGAAATTAGATTATTTTGAAGGTATACTCTCAGAAATCATGAATGAAAATTCATAAATACCAACATCAACAATGCCAAGACATTAATCAAACACTAGACATAAGACCAATGATCAAGAACACCAACATCAATAATGCCAATACATTCACCATCGTCAATCTAAGAAGAATGACTGTCTTGAAGGTATAAACTTCAAATTAATTAATGGATCTTCAATACTCCTGGAAAATGCAAAAGCTTCCATTAAAGTATATGAGCACAAAATGGGATAACTAGATTCAGCAACCAGTGAACTCAAAAACCAATTAAAGGGAAAATTCCAAGAAATACTAAAATAAATGTGTGTTAGTTGGTGAACTCCATAAGAGCCCAACTATTTGACCATGTGGCAAGGAGCAAGAGTCAAAGAAGCATCCCATTCAAGTAATCCCAATAGTCACGCTCGGAAAACTCTTTCCTAAATGCATTGACAATCAGGAGCGGAATGCCAATAATGTTGGACTAAAAAAGAAGAATGTAACCTTCCATGTGCCACCTCATTTGAAAATAAGAGTTGGTGAAAGCCAAACTTGTAGTCAATTTATTAATACTGAGTTTATGAAACAATACAACTAAGAGCATCCCTTGCAAATGCCTATGCAATTTCCCACAATTATTAAATATGATGAAAATATGGAAAATGATCTGAATCTAGAACTATCATTCCATAAGAGATCGAATGATAAAAACAAAGGTATATGAATCTCAAGACATGGCACTCACACTAAATGCAATAACTCGATGAAGATGGACTCCAATTCCTTCTATATCTCAATTGACATAGGTGACATGCATTTTCAAATTGTTCTATGAGATCTAGGAGCTATGTCAAATTTTATACCTATAATTGTATCTATACAACAATAAATGAGCTCAAGCAATGAAATCATAATTTTGGAATGGAAGGTCACAAATGATCAAGGTCCACATCTATGGAGGAAAACATTCTCATAAGGATTGATGGTCGTATTTTTTTGGTTGATTGTTTTATCATGGAAAATAAGATAGGTACACCCAGAGATATTATCTTAAGGTTTCCTTTCTTAGAGAGTGTCAAAAAAAATGGTTGACAAAGGAGAGTTGAGTGTTGAGATTTGTGAATAGAGAATCACTTTCTCCATGAAGCCTGTAGATCAAAAAATTTCGACACGTGAGATGGACATGTGAAAAGACATTGGTGATCCACCCAGGGACATTGTTGACCAAAATTGTATGTTTGACCCAAGTTATAAATCATAACAATGTCTGAATAAGGGATAACAAACTTGATTTAAGGGAGGTAGACCATAATTTTTCTTTCAATAGTTTTGTATAATATATTTCTAGATAGTAACTCCATTTGTACATGCATATATGTATACTAAAACGTTTTATTTCTGATTCATACAAGATGCATATCTTTGTTATGATGTGATTCTATATTTCATGTAGTTTAATGCTTGAGATTTACTAGTACATGACAGGTCTCATTGCACATATTTCATGCATAGATTCACAAAGAAGTAGCTCAAGTTTTTCTAACTTGAGCACGATGTCTCCCCAAGTGAGATGGTTTACCCCATCAATGGTGAAAAACATCGGTGATACTAAGCCAAGACATGATGTGTGTATGTATTCACACAACATGTAAAAATGTTCGACGAAAAGAGTGGAGCTCCTAGACCTACACCCAATGTGCTTGCTTTGAGTCATGGTGTGTGACATCGAGCACCAATGTGTTGATGACACTGACCTTGGGTAAGATGTGCACTTCACAAAGAACTTTGTTTGATGAACATCTGAAACATTTACATGATGTTGGATCGAAACATGGAATGTAGCCCCAACAACATAGTTTGCATCCATGTTACTTAAAAATGTTCAATGAGGGTTGATCTCGAGCGCGGTGTTCTCTGGTGTTAGTCAGAGAAGTGGTGAGACATGATGCATATTAGATTATGCATGTCATTCTTATGTAGATGTTAAAAAAATTATAGCTATAGACGGATTACCTATGAGAAGAATGTATAATGGTGGTGGCACAGAGAGGTAGTGTCAGTGTTTGCACGGCTTCACAGAGATTCAACGAAGAAAAGTTGTAAGTGTGATGTCAGATATGCTATCATTGGATTTGACTACTTGTGGCCTCTTAGGTCGTGTGCTTGATGTCATGGAGGTGGCTCATAGTATCTATTAGAGGAGGGTCAACAAAAAGCGATAGTTTCTCAACAACGATAGCTCAAAAGTTTAGATTAGGGAACAGTGTGTTTTTCTCAAAATAGACATCCCCTATTTGTTTCTGAAACCCTACACATTATGTCTAGTGCATCCATATTACTATCTCCAACATATTGTCACCATGGTGCATAGTATAGGAGAAAAATTCCAGACAACCTAACCTTTAAAAGTCGTGTTGCTAGTCTAGAGCCCGTGTCGGTTGAAAAAAAGAGTATATCACATATGTAGTTGCACATTTCACCTTGAATTCCAAGGAGGATTTTGAAAGCTTTTAGAATATCATATTTCACTCCCTCCATCCTATGAGATCCATCCTATGAGATTCATATGTGAGGATGCTTTGGATGATCAAGAGATAAACAATGAGTTCAAGTTCAAGTTAGAGTTGAAGAACATTTCCATTTTTTAAGCCAAATCTAAGGGTAACACAAAGACATACCATGTCCTTAATCATAAATTCTTCATACTCTCCAACACAAGACTATGAGCGACATTAACTAATTTCATTCCAAATGAACAACGAGAATTTTATGTCATAGGAAAGGGATTTTTCTAAAAATAATGGGCTTTTAAGAGGCATATGACTCGAATTTTCCATGACTTCAATTTTTAGGTATTCTGGTCTCAAATCATCGATGACTTATCATATAAGAATAAGGATTCAAGGTCCAATCGCATCCATTCTACTGCTTGATTATTTCCATTGAATGTTATTAAAAATTATCTTTGGGAAGTTGAGCAAACAAGGGGTCATCTCAAAAGATAATATGTTGTTTCTATAGTGTACACTAAGCAAAATGCAGATCAATGAAGCATTACATATTGAAAAAAATTGGGGTGGTTGCATGCATAAAACTTGATAAAGATGTCATTAATGGGGGCCTTGTACCCAAGATAGATGAAAATCTTGTAGTGGTCCCAAAATTGCCAGCCGTTAAGGGAAATGACTTGATTGATACTAGATTTATTATTGTTTTTGTTGTTTCATACCATGCACGGGAACAAGGAATTTTATTAGTATAGTCATAAACATCCAAATTCCTCGTAGTCCTTAACCAATGTATCACAAGTAATTGTGTCTTATACGAACAACCTAGAAGCCATAATAATCAAGAGCGGACACAACTATTTCCTCCTTAGTTCCAAATGTCCTTCCTTCTCCACCTTCCATAGGAACTCATATAAACCACACTTGGTCCACTCCTGACTAATAGCACATGTACAATTGTGTTTTCTCATATTTTCAGCTGCAACCAGACCATATGGACTACTAGGATGTAGAGATTCATGCTATCCACCTTCAGTATAGAAGATATGTAAAGAGTGGGACCCGATAGTGGGCCCACTCAATGGTACAAGCATGAGCCAAGAAACAATTAAGTAGTGGAAAACATAACTATTTACAAAGTCACAAAATATTCCCATGTACATAACTTTCTCAACCTAAGGGTGGTACATAAAATGAAAATTGTACATCTATATACACATAAGCCCATATGCAGAGGGTAACAAGGCTGTTTGAAGTTGTCATTATATTCTCCAATTAGCTCACGATCATCATGAGTCTTGGCCCTGTAAAGCACCTACGCCTGGGTGGAGGGAACACCCAGAAAAATAGGGAAACAATGTATGTATCAGCAAAAGCTGAATATGTACATTAGAAGATTAATCGGGGTATTAATTATTTCAAAAGTAAAGTAAGATGTTCTAAAAAAAAGAGGGCCATTAAAGCTAGGTAGGTTACAATGAGAAGTAATAAGAGAACTATCTTTCAAAATAATGAGGCAGTGTAAATGAATAATTAATATCACAGTTCTTACCATAATCATAAATCCAAACATATAAATATATGCATGCTGATACATTTGACTAAGTAACTAAGGTAGGTCCATGACACCACTGAGTCAATGGCCTAAGTAAAATGGGTGGGATTAGATGCACCCTGGGAATAAGTAGACGCATCCCTGTATAAAAAGAGGTAGAAAGACGCACCCCAGATGGAAGTAAACACACCCTAATGGTTACGCATAAGAATCTACGATAGTTAAACTAGTCAAATTATCTAACATGAATAAATATAGTAGAAAGATTCACTTTTTACAAACATACATGGCATAATTCAGGTACAACAGCAGGTGGGGTCATTGACCCAATTCAACATGATAAAAGTAATTTTAGAAGAATAACAATAAGTCCAATTGAGAGTATATGATTTGTCCAACAACTGGAATAAGAGAAAGTATTTCAAAAATTTCCTCATTATAGGAAAATTTTGTCATAATAATACCCAGTTATAATAAAGAGGAGTACATACCTGGTCTTCACAAATAACCCTATCTCTAGGGTGAAATTTGTCATTCTCCCTTCTTCATCTAAAATTGTTTCATATGCACACATTTAGCCCATGATTACCTATACATAAGTGAAAGTATCTAAACTTGTTATTGGACATCTAATATGGATTTAGGGTTTTTAAGTCTTCAAAAACCTCATATATAGTTTTAGGGACGGGTTAAACTATTATTTGCTTGGATACTCTCACTAGAAATATCTCAAGTTTAATAGGAAATCTTTATATGTATATCGGTCATATACTCATGCTTAGGCCTTAACATGTATATCAATACAAACATTTTCCATACAAAAATACAAGACTATCATATTAGTGTATCTTGTAAAAATATACAATAATCCACATATTTGTCTATAAGAGTATATTCTTATATATGTTATTTCCCTCTTGTATCCTTTGTTCTATAAACCAATAAACATAGTTAGATATACTTCCAGGATTCATCTTGTGTTTCTAGTTTCCATCATTTACATAAATACTTATGTGTATCATTTTACTCGTGGAAATAATAACATTGATATTTTGGAAATTATTACTAACGATTATTATTACATAGTATACTATTATACATAATTAATAATAAGGTGGTTCAAATTATCAATTTAACAGTGTTAATAAAATGTTTCATATTTATCCTTTAGTCACGAAACTAAATGCATCATGTGGATTAGTTTCATACAACTAAATATTACAGATTTATTACTCATTGCTATTAGTAAACTAATAGATTTTATCATATGATAGATAGGTCCGCCAGATTAACTACTCCCTCATAAGAGTATAATCATACTATACATAACGGGAGGTTTGAACCCGGATCCCCTGTAGAGGACCTACCATGCTCAGCCATCCCCGTTAAACAGGACGGGTGATTTATGATTCACTATTAGTTAAGATGTATGCAACTAGATTTCTAGATTACAAGCTATAGAAAATTCTCCATTGATGAAAGGATGAATTACCCCTAGTATGATCTATAATCATTAGCTCCCACTCGACTTTAGTGAAAGAGGTTGGTCGCAAAACTCCGTGTTGGAATTTCCTAGACTAGGCCGCAAGTGCTCTCGTTGGCATTGAAGCTAGAATAGTTGGTATAGCTATTCTAGAGGCAGAGAATGATGCAAGAGCTCGTGGTATTTTGTGGTGAGGTTTCTGTCAGGTAGGGGTGCCTTAAAAGATCAGTGATGGATGCCATCACCAACTCCAGCCTTCCCCAAGAACCACAGATATGTTGTCTGCCGAGGTCCACACTTCTCGGAAGGTGGAAGATGGAACAAAGAGATTACTAGGAACTGGAGGAAAGGTGGAGGAGCATGGGTATGGCGGTTGGATCTGCTATCTGATTGTCAGAATGAGTTTAAGGAAATAGACATGGTGATGGTTGCATCTGCAGAACTCAAACCTGCAATTTCAAGGTATATCAATGTATTGTGGGTTCATGGGTCTTCTTGTTGTGGAGGTGGTTGGGAAACTAGGCAAGATGTCATTGGATCTCAGGTTGAAGAAAGAAGCATGAACGTGATGATCTTGAAGAAGAAGGCAACCTTTCAAGGTTATTTGGCACCCCCCGGACCTGAGGCAGACCCAAGGTGATGCCACGGTGAAGCAGGGTTTCCCTTGTCGGCCGTCGGCAATGGTATCAACACAACTTGAAATCGAATTGTAGCACAGAAATCACGGGTCGGTAGAATACCAGATGAATGGTCTAGTTGCTCACAAACATCTCAATGATTCAGAGTTGAATTCTAGGGTTAGCATGTGAGATCCATAGGCACATTGCCTTCCGTCGGCAAGGACTCACGCGTGGAAAACAGAGAACTTCATCGACCGAACGACTTGGGAAAATCCAACACAAAATGATGGTAAGGATCGGAAGCCTATGACTAAGAGATGGTGTACTCACCTCGTATTAGATCAGGGACCAACACAGTGTCACTCCCGACTGAAACTTGACGTAGACGATGGTGGCTGCAGTGTGACGAAGCAATGGTGTTCAGAAGAAATTGGATGAAGGGGACACTGGAGGAGGATTCATACACGTTCAGTGGATGAATTCGTGGCATTGAGAACTAAATATGGGCGGTGGTAAATCGCCTTTGATAGAGTTGGCACTCAAGATTGGTGGCGTCCTCCTCAAAACATGGAGGTCTACGGAATTACAACACCAGCACAAAGGTAAGGCTTGTGGTGGTGGCTAGGGTTTAGAGGATAGATCATGGATGGAGGAAGAAGATGAGGCAGTAGCCTCTCCGACACAGCGGACGACGGTCATGTGCGGACAACAACGAGGTCGTAGGTCTGTTTCTAGTCGTTGATGCTTGGTGGAGGAGAAGCTCTTATTTGGAGAAACTTTGGCACATCCATAGTCGAGAAGAAGTAGGGTTTCTTGGGTTAGTAGCGATAGGAAAGTGATGAGTGAAGGGTGAGAAATAGGCAGGGGAAGCGAAGGAGAAGAAGGAAAGAGGAGGGGGTGAATCGCGTCTGACTACATCCATTTTAGTCAGAAGGGTTATGTTTTTAAGAAATTAAATGATTTCATTGACAACCTTGGGTTAATACCTCATTTTCCTCTTAACTAAATAGAGGGAGCAAAATAATCATATGGTTAATAGGTGCAAGTGAGTAATCACATATTCATGGTACAGGACAAAGAAGAGACTTCAATTTATTTTATAATGTTAATCATATGATAAATGTATGTCAAGGCACCAAATACACTTCCTTGTCTTGAAAATTCGAAGGTTATTCCAAGATCAATTTGGACATATTCTTAAATTGAATCAGGATTTCATCTTGTATTGTTGAGTTAGTTCAATTGGATTAATTATTTAATATGCATTGGCTCCCAGTAAAGATAACCCTATCCTCATCCTACTTCTAGCACGTTCTATTGTGGGCCCCATGCTTGTATCACCTAGGTTTATAATCGATTGTGAATGCTTTGGAACATCACACATGGAATGAATGAGGAAAATTGTGATACTTCTTATAATGTTGCAAAAGCAATAGTTCATATCAAATTCTATCTAAGCAACACAAATACTATAGTCTGTAGGAATTCATGATGAATCTTCTACATCAATTAATCCCATAATATAATTTGTAATTATTCAAAAAATTAGTTCTCAGCATTCAAGTTATGATCTATATGATATACTTTAAGTAGTTGGTTAAACCAATGTGAAGACTTGTTGGGAGTAATCAACTATTGACCCCATTTATACCAATGTGGATCTCGATAAGCATCTAAAACTTACATCAATGTATGCTTTAGATGACAATGGGAAATTCAAGAAGAAGGGTGTCTAACTATTGTTCTCAGGAAAAACATACATGGGTACACACAATAGACGTGTGTGATCCACTAATTGAAAAAAAAACAAATTTCTTGCGTAAAGATTTAATATCAGAGGTTGTAAGTAATAAATGCAATTTGACATACTAAAAACATAATAATTTCTAATAATGATTATATAGTATTGGTGTGGTGGTGATTGGAACTCCTGGACTGAAGAAAGTATTAGATAGTTTGATAGAGTGTGCCTCTAGTTAGATTGCCAACCAATTCCTTATCTCCTTGAGAGATCCAATGTGTGAAAAAAATAAAGTAATTGATGAATGTGCATCCATATCATAAACGTATGATATAAAGTATACTACCAACTAACATTACCGAAACAAGGTATAAACTAAAACTTCTTCTATTAATGGTAAAAGTTTACTAGTAAGAAGCTATTGATACCTTAATGAAGCAATAG
Organism: Alisma plantago-aquatica; assembly: GCA_963693085.1. Classification (NCBI taxonomy): domain Eukaryota; kingdom Viridiplantae; phylum Streptophyta; class Magnoliopsida; order Alismatales; family Alismataceae; genus Alisma; species Alisma plantago-aquatica. Next base: position 24,202,773 of record OY856412.1, on the reverse strand, counting down.
TTTGGAAAAATGTGTGTAGAATAAAAGTATGAATGCACATGTTACCTTGTTTATTGTCTCCATCAAAGTAAGTGAATAGAATTATCAGTAGGTCAAAATATCTAGAAACTAGTGTTATATGATTGTGTCTATTCCATGAAGACTAGATTGCGGAAACTAGGAATTCATTTCTAATTAATGAAGTGTATACATTTGGAAATGAAAATATAGCTTTTATTTATAATGGGAAAATATGAATATTACCAAACTTCCTTATCCTTGACTTTACTAATTTTTAGGAGGCAATGAATTGATTTCATTAGGGTTAGCATTGAATCTATATATATGAGAGGTGAATAATACAAACTTACACTCAAACCCTAATAGAAAAAACATACTTAGGCCCATATTACAATAAGTTGTAGTAATATAATGAAAATTATTTTTTCTGGAAGATGTGCCAAAAGAAGAACCCCTTAAAAAGTTAGTTTGTCTTGGGGGAGATACACAGTGGGTCACGCCTAAAACATAGTACATATTTTTTGTTATATCTATAGCCTCACGAATAAAGTAACAATAGGTCAAGTTTTAGCAGCCTTCATTTTGAATTTGAAGAACATACAAAGCAATCTAGAGAATTAGTGGGTTTTTTATTAGTGGGAAGATGATGGATTTGAGTCTGTGTATTTAGATCAAGTGATAAGAATGGATAGAGCACAACCAAAGACATGTAGCTCTTGGTCCTTATTACCAAGGACTATGGATATTCACAAAGAAATCCTAGTTTCATGGAAAGCTGTGATGGTAGGTGTTAGGTTTGGGGCTTGTTGATGGATCATTTCTCTAATATCATGGTAGAAAGATAATGTGGAAAAGAAGTAATTATATTAAGGTAAAATCTACTCACATATAGGACATGGGACTATTACAAACACATACTCAAACCCCAATTGTATGAACATTCGTGGTTGAATATTACAATAAGATCAACAAGCTAATGATCATACACTCTCCACACTATCATTATCAATCTTCATTGTTAACTCTTGCCATATTAACTCTAGATTGTACCAAACATGATCAAATTCTAGATATTATAAATTATATTTCCCTTATGATTATATTATACATGTAGATACCATACATAAATGTTTTGTAAGAGGATTAGTCGGAAGCACCAATGTACTCCACCATGTAATGCATTGCTAATATGACCTTTTTAGTACAAAGGTTTTATACTTATTGGAAAGCAAAAGGTTTCAAGATATGTATGATCAAATATTTTTCTCATACTTGCAGGAAATCATGTACTACATGTTTCTATAGAAAGTATACATTTCTCTGAGTCATATCACTCATGTATTTTCATTGGAATTTTTCTATGTTTAAAACTACAAGACATTTAAGTAACAAATCAAGAAAACATGAAATGTGATATATCATATTGTTAAATTTACTAGTTTAACTGTTCTTTGTGCCAAAAGTTGTGATGTCACTTTAATGTTCAATCAAGAAAATTTGTCAGGAACTAGGTGATCTCAATGTAGCAACTCCATTCATTTATGCAAAAGTAAAAAATATACTTCTAGTTGGATAGATAAAAATGAAGGGAGCCTTTTATAGTGAAATTGAATCTAGATGCACAAGATAAGGGGGTAACATATTAGAAATAAGTTAAAAATGTAAAAAAAATTGGATTACTGAGGTGATGATTTTGAGTTGCTTTTATAGACTTGTTTTACATGTGTTTTATGTGTTTATTAGTCACTTTCGTGGTTAGTATTGCATGATTCATTCGCTGTAGTCTATAATCTCATTTTGTATCAAATCTCTCATATTTTATCTTTTTTATTATAAACGATCATAACAATGGGTTTTAGCATAGCTGATTCGGCTTTGTCTTGCAATTTCAGGAAAAATGAATATACACAGTTGTCGATACCATCGACATCCATCGATAGTATCGACACAGTCACAGTGAGATAGCCGCAAGGAGCCAAGCAGAGTCGATACCATCGACTGGGAAGTCGGTGGTAGCGAGATACCCTCAGTGAACCAGCAATCAGACAGTTGATACTATTGACACAAAAGTCGATACTATCGACATTGCACAACTTCATCTTCAGAATGGTGACAAAACCGACGCTTAAAAGTGTCGATACCATCGACCCGCGTTCATGGTATCGAGTCTGCATCAGGTAGAATGTTAGAGAAGAGAAGAGAACTTGCTGATACTATGACGGGTCGATACCATCGACTCGTGTCGATGGTATCGACACTGTCAGGATATGTTTTGTTTCAGATCGATCTTGATCAGACGGTGGTGATCTTTTGGCGACCAAAAGTGGTCCATATACCTAATGACGGAAGCACTAAGCATATTATCACATTATTAGCCGCTGCACAAGTTCCGAGGAGGTGTGGAGAGGAGAACGAAGTCCAAAATCACACCCTCCTCGTTCTGAGAGCCGCAGAAGACAAATTCCACCGCCTGAAAGCTGTAGATCGCGTACTCTATGTCAAGGAACGATTGGATCTCCTCCGTTCAGGGGTTTACATCACTCTCATTCATGTTTCTCCATGTTTTCCCCTTCTTCCATCATGTCTTTCATTGAGATGAACATGCGGGGCTAATCCCCTTTGTCATTAGGACCGGGAGTAGCCCGGGTAATCGTTGTATGATGTTTTTATCATAGTAATTCATATTTTGTCTCTTAAATCCGTGGTATGATTTCATTTTCTCCATTATATCATTGTGATTGATCACCTTAATGATAATCTAATGCCTTTAATTTCTTTGAAAGAAGAATTAATGGTTGAAAAGAGATGAAATTCACATTAATTAATAAATCCCTTGAACAAGGAGATGTACGGTTAATGGTGGAAACCCAGAGTTTGGTCTTCATGCACCTAGTTTAGGGTATAGGTTACTACGACTGTGGAACCGACCTAGATTTAGGTAGTGAGTTGCATCATGATAGTGAACAATTCTGACTACAGGCCACTACCCAGAATGAGAGATGAATTTGATTAACTATATAAAAAGAAATACAACGAGAACCTGCGGTGAAACCGCAATCCTAAAGATTCCCATCTAAATTGATTAAACTCAACATTTAATCGATTGCTTTGTTTTCTTTTATTTTTCTTTTATTTTTCAATCAACTCTCAAAACTTTTTAATCGGTCTAGCTGATCGCAAGTAGATAGTAAGTGTCCCTGTGTTCGACGCAGGCCTCACAAAGGCCTATATTACTCTGACGCGTGCACTTGCGTTATACGCATGGTAAAATCGTGTCAAGTTTTTGGCACCATTGTCGGGGACACAACAACTGTCGGCACTATGAGTGTTGCAAGCGGCCACTCTAGGACTCATTTTATTTTATTATTATTATTTTTTAAATTCATCACTTATCTTTCATATTTAGCAATCGTCTAGCGTTGTACTGAATCAGATTTATTACCTTGCAGGTACTAGTGCATGGTGAGGATGCGTAGCACAGACTACACACTGCCATCACCAGAGGTTCCACTGTTGGGATCAGACGACGAAGAGAACAATATTTACGATCAACTTGAGGATATAGATTCAGACTCTGAACTAGAAGCCATGGAAGAGGAACAAACAATATGGGAGAAGATAAAGGCTTCTTCTTCATCAGCATCAAAGGGGCCGATAAAAAAATAGGCAGTCAACATTCCAACCTATAAGATTGATCCGACACTGATAAACTTGGTCAAGTCTCAAGCATTTCACGGGATGAAGAATGAAGACTCGGTTGCACACATTAGCACCTTTGTGGAAAATTGCGATATGATCAAGATAGATAGGTTTCCACAGGAGACACTATATCTGAAGCTGTTTCCCAGCTCTCTAGCAGGTAATGTATGTGAATGGTTGCACAACCTTGATGATGAGACTGTTGAGATGTGGGATCAAATGATCAAGATTTTCTTCGAGAGATTCTTTCCACTGGAGAAAACTAATGACCTAGTACGGAAGATCCACAATTTTTGTCAAAGGGCTGGCGAGACATATTCAGAGACGTGGGAGTGCTTCCAAATAATGTTGCGGAAGTGTCCACATCACGGGCTGGATAAAGAAAAACAAGTGAAGATCTTCTACTTCTCTTTAAATGAGCATGATAGGAGCAATCTGGACTCATCAGGTTCTAGTTTCTTCTTGAACAACATCAGCGTTAGGTGTTGGGAAATCCTAAAAAATATGGCCAGGAAGCAATCATGGGGCGACAGAGTCACGCCAGAACAAGTCAAAGTTGTAGGTGAGTCAAAAGCCATCAAGGAATTGAATGACAAATTAGATCTCATAGCCAAGAAACTTGTAGAGAGAGAGGAAGAGTCTGAAGAGGAGGCCCAAGTTAAATTCCTTCAACAACAGGGCTATCGGAACAATAATTACGCTTGGAGGAAGGATAGAAAATTCTCATGGAAGGATCCAAACAACTTCCTATAAGACCTAGATGCAAAACCACAGGCTGTTGCGGAGGACAAAAGCACCGAATTGATCAGCCAGGTAGTGAAACAAAATCAAGAGATGATGAATATGTTCAGTAAGCAGTTACAATCCCAGGGTGAGATTTTGACTAAATTTGGGCAGACATTGCAAAGTCATGGAGCGCAGATGAAGACACTAGAGACGACGGTGACTCAAATCACCAATGAAGAGGCGGCCATGAAGTATGCAAATCAACAAAGACTGGCTGGTAATGTAGAGTCTTCTCAAGTACATCATCAAGTGAAATATATATCTGTGATTAAGGAGACAGAGCCACCGGTGGAGGAGGTCTATGAAAAGGGCAAAATGCATTTTGAAACGGAGGCTAAGCCCAGGGTGTCATACCCCCATAGCTTATATGGACTTCCAGGAGGATATTTCCCATTCAGGAAATCCACCCAAAAACCCATCACAGTAGTGCCCACATCTAGGCAGGAGGAGCAATTAAGGTGACGTTACATAGTGAAGTCACAACCGCCGAGAAGGATGAGCAGCCACGAGTAACACCAACTGTGAGTGATGTGTTGAAGCCTACGCCAGAGGGTGATAGCAAAGAAAGCTTAGAGGAGGAGACCCTGGATAGCCCATATGTGCCACATCACAAGCGTCTAAAGGAGCCAATTGTGTCTTTTTCGGATAGTCCAAGGCCGAAGACAGAGCATAGACATTACAAGAAGTTCTTGGAGATGTTTAGGAAGCTCCATATTAATATTATGTTAGTGGAAATGATAGAACAGATTCCAGCATGTGGGAGGCTTATCAAGGACATCATCACCAAGAAAAGGCGGATAAAAGACACAGATGTCTGCTCGGTGAATGAGACTGTGAGCTCACTTATCCATGGGAGTTTACCAAAGAAGATGAAAGACCCCAGGAGATTCTACATATCGTGCTCAATTGGCGGCCATCATTTCCCACACGCGCAGTGTGATTCAGACGCTAGCATAAATATTATGTCGTTATCCACATTCCAAAAGCTTGGATTGAAGATACTAAAGAAATCTGCCATCACTATTGAGTTGGCGAACGGGTCTATTGTTAATCCATATGGGGTCTGTGAGGATGTACTTGTCAAAGTCGACATATTCATCTTTCCCGTGGATTTCATTATCATGGGCATGCCGCAGCTAAATGGTTGTGAGATGCTACTGGGTAGGCCGTTTCAAGCGACAGATGATGTTATCACTGCTATCAGGAGAGGTACTTTGACATTAGGGATTGGCCAGGATAGAGTTAAGTTTAAACTGTCGAGTGATCCCCTAGGAACACTCTCCGATTCTCCAAGCTAATGAGCTTGAATTTGTCTAGCCTAAGACGTTAAAGTAGGGCACTTGTTGGGTGGCAACCCAACCATTGGTAGTTCTTTATTTTTCTTTCACATTTACAAGTTAGTTTTGTTTAATTTCATTTTTAGTGTAAAAATGATACCTTAATCGTTTGTTCAGTGTGCAGTATTGAGACAGAGTCGATACCATCGACCACAGGGTCGATGGTAGCTGTCACACCCCGATCTCACACTAACCACTAATCACGAGATTAGGGCGTGACGGAGGGATTATCACATAAACAAATCACTGAAAACTTTTTCTTTTTAAAACCTCGTAATGATATCCGGATTATTGTTGTAAATTAAAACATAAATAACTATTGCAGAAGCATTTCAATTAAACTGGGTAGAGAACATAAACAGAGTTTACAACATGTAACATTGTTTAACAGAAAGTAAACATAACAGTTAATTTACATCTTTATACACATTTGCCATACATACTCTCTCTCACCCACGCCATGTCCCAAGGACCGACGGGAAAGGACTAAGAGACCTCTAACTAGACTAACTACAAACCTTATATAGACTAAGCGTTAGGATGAAACGATCCTTCCGATTCCTGATGCTGATGCTGACCTGAAAATGTTTTGAGTAGAGGTATGAGCCTACTCGTTCACTGAATAACGTTTCACTTAGCTATCACTAAACAACTCGTCAGGTTTATAAACTGAAATTAAACATATATACAGTACAAGCAGGGCAATACTATTGACATAGCAGATATACAGATAATAATCACATTTCTATGCATCAACAGGTATTTCAGGTAAATGAACAGATATATAAATTTACTGTGATCCTATATGATTACTTATTCATATTATTATTATGCCCTAATCATATGCAGTGTACTCTGCCTATGAAGATCCGTAGTAAGTTCATGATACGATCCCACCGTAAAAGACTTAGCGACACACCCGGGAAATGCTAAGTCTGACGCCAGCCCTGTTCTGCTACAGGACCCCAGGCTCCACGGCCTCAATGCACAACCACGTGTGCTGCACAACCACGTGTGCTCCAGACTCCTACTGACAAACCTGAGCACACAGGCGGAGAGTCTCACAGGGTTACCTTCGCGACACAAGCACGAATGGTATTAGATAACCCCCCTCCCTTTTCCCAGTGCCATCGTGACACAAGCACGATTATTGTTAGACACTGCCTCTCTTTCCTCGTTTGTCCGTGACACAAGCACGAATGATGTTGCAACACGAGTTTCACCCCTAACAAGCAGATCTGTCAAAGGGGTTCTACGGTGTTAGGGCACCTAAGTCTATTAACTGATTAACATATAACCATTTAAACAGGAAAATCACATTTACTGATTTCATATCAGATCACAATACACTGTCATTCTAAACTGACAGAGCAATATATTTTAAATCATTGTAATTTATGAGAAATTCTCATACCATGCATTCAGACAAATTAGAAATGCATAAATAACCCAACTTATTTCAATTTGGCACATACATAGCGAATTTACGCAATTGAACATCTTATTGCACAAATTAAAGAAATTTACTTCACATATGAGAATCATACTCAACAATTATCAATTCTCTAAAATTCTCGAAAAATGTGCACATTAACCCAAATCCTGGTTTGTGCATCACTTAACTCAATTAAGAGTTAATTACATATCACAACACAATTTAATAACACTACTTGAGAATTTCTGGTAATATTTCACAGAAATGTGCCATTTCATGTAAATATCAATTTACACATATTAACGTCAAAAGATATATGCAATTAGGGTTTTCTTGCATGTTTTTATTTATTCATAACAACTTTGAAATCGTACATCTGATAATTTATCAGAAATCTTCATTATCTGGGTTCATACCCAAATGATACCATTTTCAGACATGAATTTCTAATTTCAACATTCAAACAAGCAATTTAGGTTCCAATGAACCATATAAATCTACCGATTCAATCCACACCGATCAATTGCTAAATTTAATCATATAACAGCGTCTAGAAGCAATTTATGAAATAAAAAGTCGGGCGATGCCAAACGCCACCCTACGCCTGATAACGCCTGTTATCAGCGTAATTCGCGCACAAAACAGAAAATATTCAAACGCCTGAGTTTATTAATGATAAATAAATGAAACCCTACTCACATTGATTTGGACTATTCGGATTCGTCCGGAGGTGCGTCCAGGGCCTGATTCCGGGCAAGATTCGGTTGTCTTCAACCTTGGAATTCTTTGTTCCCAACCTGTTCCAAATAGAAACCAAACGCATTCAAGCACAGGTTGCAGGAAGGTGCAAAATTGCCCGCTGAATCATAGCGGATGGTTGCAAACCTTGCTTGGGTCCTCAAATTTGGAGTCAAAGGCATCAAACTCCATGGTACTAGCTGCGCCCAAGTACCTCTAGCTGCAGCTTCACGTAGCAGTTGATGCCTGCTTAATGGGGCGCCACCCTAGGTGGTCATCGCTAGCTATGGCTATGGTTGCAAGCCTGGATCCTGAGATTTGAGATCAAAAGAGCCCTTTCTCCTTACTGGGCGGCCCGCGATGGCCCCTGGCCATGAGCAGCGGCTGCAACTGCAGCTTGGCCACCGGCCAAGGTTGCAGGGCAGCAGCTAGGGCTAGGGCGGGTGGAGTAGAGGAAGAAGAGTCACCGTTCCTTGGTGTATGGAGGTGCTTCCTGAGCCAAAGGCGCCGCACCCTCAACTCCTAGCTGGTCAGGTGATCTACTGCAACAACCTGCAGGTCAGGGTGCCTCTAGGGCCGGTTGAAGTTGCAGTTTGGGCGAGCTAGAAGAGGAAGAAAGGAGGAAGAAGGAGAAAGGAGGAATGGCAGCAGGGTAGGCATTGCTGGAAGGGGCTACCAAGCCCTAGATCGGCCGCTGGGTGGACTGCTTGGGCGCCGCCTAGCGGCTGGTCCAATTCTATCGACATTCACTCAATCGCAATGTCTGGTTCGGGAAGCGGCCGAGAGAAGAAGATAAGTAACGGGTTGCCGACCCACTTAAAAGAGTAATAAAATGGAAAATTTGCATATTAGGTCCAAGGAAAACAAAAGTGTTATAACTTTCGCCTCGAGAGTCCAAATCGACTGATTCTTTTTACAATGTTTCAAGCGTGAAATTCTCTACAACCTTAGAGCAAGAAATTATGCAATTTAACATGTCACAACTAGTCAAAGCACTAATTGCAACAGTGAATACTTATTTCAACTTAATTAACATAATGATGCTATGATCATGGTACATATTAATTAACTTAACTATTAACACTTTAGTTAATATTAATTACATCAGATGAATCAATCTCGACTATTGATTCACATCTTAGGTTATCTTGATTAACCATGATGTTTAACAGAGTACTTAGCACTAATCAAGGTGTCTCACGCTAATCGAGATATTTATTGACTAACCCTAGTATGGGTTGTAACAGTAGCGACATGGTTATAGGGAATCGGCTGCAAGAAATTTTCTGAGTCGATACCATCGATGGCTTCGTCGATGGTATCGAAATACCATCAGTGACATTGAAGAAAAAGATAGCTCCATGTCGATAGTATCGACTCCGAAGTGGATACTCGCGAGATCCCTGAAGATTTATAGAAGATTTCGTCTCAGTGATCTCGATACCATCGACGGCCTTGTCGATGGTATCGACACGACAACAGCAAAGAAGGCGGCGCCTAGGCCTCACGAGGGTATTTGAACTTCACAGAGTCGATACCATCGACACCAGTCGATAGTATCGATGCGACAAATCACCGATCTATGAGAAGAAATCAACAGTGGCCGCCAAATCAAGGAAGTCGATCCATGGGATGAGTCGATACCATCGACCCGTTTCGATAGTATCGACGCGTCATCGATCCGGGCCCCCACATCAAGAAATCGACACTCGTCGATATTAGCGAAGACACATATTGCGGTACAGGTGTCGATACCATCGACACCCCCGCCGATGGTATCGACGGAGCGGTAGCAGTGACAGAATCAGTTATAAAAGGAAGGGTTGTTTCTCAATTTTCTTCACACCTTCATAGCTTCTTCCTTCCACTTGTGCTTTGAGAATTGTTGGGCGACCGTAGGCCTTCATCGAGCGTCCAAGGATCAGGATATATTCACCAAGCTCTGCACCGAGTGGAGATCATCTTCTCCGACCTTCACCGAGCTCTATTTCTTATTCCCCTCTCTCTCTCTGTGACAATGGTGCGGACGGAAGGAGCTTCTTCTTCAAGGATGGCCCCGATGGAGATTGCGACATTTGTTCCTCAACCTCCTGGCTCCATTCCTCATCTGAGGATTGTTCATCCCTCGGTGGAAGTAAGGAAGATATACGAGGAGTTGCTCAAGTGGAAAATTGAGCCAACCCGATATGTCGATCGGACCATGGTCTGTGACCTCAGGTTCGAAGCCAACCTCACCTACGTCCTGCAGGGGAAAGCGCAGCATACGGGCAGTAGGTCTGATGAGGTCTTGTACCACGCTGACGGCCTCCCCTTTTTCGGTGAGTGGCCGACATACAAGGAACTGGTGGCGGAATTTATGGCATCGCTGGATATATGCGTCGTGCCTAACAACCTCATCATCACCGATCGGGAATGGATCAAGGGCCGCGTTTCTTTCCGGCTCTACAACAACAATTACAATCTCACCCTCTAGTAGTTCAATGCAATTTACAACTGGAACCATTCTCTGAATCATCACAGGAGGCCAAACAACCGAACGGATTATGATGAGATCTTCGCCCAGCTGGTGACCGAGCCTCCAGGCAAGTCCAGCTATCATAATGTTGCCGTAGCTAATTTTGAGCATCCATTTGTGTGGATTCTACATTGCATGATGTGCACTGCTCTGTTTGCTCGAGGCGATCTTTGTCTCAGTAAGTTTCAGGAGACAGACTTGTTTTTTCTATATAAGATGTTGAAATGGGAAGAGCACAATTGGGGCACATTTTTCTTGACGCATGTGTTGGTCGTGCGGAGGAGTACAAGAAAGGCTCCTATCCATTTTGGGGGGTTGATCACACTGCTTGCTCTGTACTTTGGGTTGGATTTTTCCCAATTCACTCCACTATCCAACAAGAATAAAGTCAACCTACATCATCTACACCGCTCCAATCTTCTTACGCTCCATGATGGTGTGGCCTATGGACAGTGCCATGTCAACTAGGAGTACCAAGAGTGTGCGCTTCTCGATCCTATCTTCAACATCCAGGGAGCTCAGCACTTTCGGTGGCCCATCATCACCATCGACGACTCCAACAAAGAAGACGACGGTAATGACAACGACAATGACAACGACGATGAGCAAGAAGAGGAAGAGGAGGCTTTCACTCCTCTTCGTTCACGAGTGGCACCGCAGAAGCATCCACGCTTCCACCCGGGTGCATCATCATCTTCGTAGCCTCCACCACCTCATCCCTCTCAACAAGGAGAGGATGTCTACTCTATGCATGGGATGTACTCAATGTTGTAGGAGATTCAGCAGACCCAACAACAACACACTTCTTTTTTCGCCGGTATTCAGGAGACTACGAACTGGTTGTTCCTAAATCAGCAGGCCATCTATGAGAACGAGCGCCTCTGTTGGGATTAGGAATATAATCCAGCCCATGTCTTAGTGGGATTTAGACTTGGGAGGGTTGGTTTGTGCTACCAATCCTAATAGGAGTCAAATCTTGAATAGTAGGAATATGACTTCCTATGTGCAACATGCAGTTGGACTAGGATTCGAACTAGGACTAGAATTCCTGGTTGCAATCACATGCATGGAGGCCTATAAATGGAGGCCCCTGGGGAGGCCTTTGGATTATCCACTGGTTGAGGTGTGAGTTCTCCAGTTGCTTGTTGGTGCCTTCTGTGGTAGAGGGTGCCAGAGAACAAGAACAACTGGTAGAGAAGCTCTCTTGGTTTATAAGAGAGGGCCAGCGACTTTGCCTTGAAGCAAAGTAGCGGTTGGCGGTTGCTACCCGGATTTAGGGGTAATTAAATCTGGGAGGTGTGAGTTGTAATTTTATTACATAGTGCTTATTAGCGGGATTGCCCCGTGGTTTTTCTCTCCTTATTGAGGGGAGAGGTTTCCACATTAAATCTGGTGTTTTTCTTCTTTGGGTTTTATACGCTTGTTGGTAGCGCTTCCGTGACAACTTTTCATCACATCTGGGACTGTATCGATACAACATCCCCAACAAGTGGTATCAGAGCCAGGTTGCAGATACAAGTCCAGATGGGGAAAGATGAAGATGCGACGATGATAAAGTTGACAAGACAAATTGGATGATTTGGAAACCCAAGATGGAGGATATTCTCTATTGCAAAGATCTATACGATCCAATAGAGGGACAAAAGCCAGAGACTACATCTGATGCAGATTGGAAGAAGCTAAACAGGAAAACCGTTGGAACAGTGCGGAAGTGGCTCGACATCTCCGTATTCCATCATGTCTCAGAAGAGACCAATGCCAAAGATCTGTGGGAAAAGCTCAAGAAGTTATATGAGCGGAAGACTGCCACAAATAAAGCTTTCTTGATCCGAAAGTTGGTGAACCTCAAGTACCGGGATGGTACAAACATCGCCGAGCATATGAATGAATTCCAAAGCCTTGTAAATCAGTTGGGGTCCATGAAGATGGTTCTTGATGATGAACTTCAGGCTCTACTTCTTCTAGGATTGCTACCGGACAGTTGGGAGACACTCGTAGTGACAGTCAGCAATTCTGTACAGGAGGGCAAGTTGACACTTGACCAGGTGAAGAGCAGTGTACTGAATGAAGAGACTCGACGACGAGCCTCAGGCGACAGTGGATCAGAGGTGCACTTCACAGAGGGTAGAGGCGTTGATAGAGCGAGAGACCATGGTAGATCGAAGAGTCGCGGTGAATCTGATGGAGCTGGAACTTACACCAAAAGATTTTCAGTCTTCCAATGGGAGTCCCAGGATTCTATCACCAAAAACCCTAGAGAGGATGAATGTCTTCCCTAGGTTTACCTATAATTGGTGCTTAGATAACAACTCCAACCCCATAAGAGTATGGAAGCCTTATCATAGTACAGATTTAGGATCGAACCCAAAAGACAACGGTCTTGTTGCAAGCAACAAGATGGAAAACGTACAGCACCTCACTTAGTTACTTTACTAATTGGCACTTATATCAAAAGGTTGGATTTTGATTGGTTTTTAGACTAAAGCATGAAAAGTAAATAAAGCAAGTAAAACTAAGATTTAACAAATGATGATGAATCACTGGGGTTAAGCAGGTATTCACCACCGCTACACATGCATTGTTTATGTACTAATCAAGCAAGACTTATAAGCTAGATGCATGGATGTTCCACAAGACCGATGCCTTATAAGACAAGAGCGATGCTTTGCATTCAAGGATGATCCACAAGACCGATGCCTCGTAAGACAAGAGCGATGCATTGCATCCTTCGATGTTCCACAAGACCAATGCCCATATAAGACAAGAGCAATGCATCACATCCTTCAAGGGTTAAGTAGCTCTCATTCGGTACATTTCTACGTGTCAATGAAGATATGTAGTCTTCCAAATAGAGAAATCTTACTCAACCTCATGAAACGTGCATCTAAAACTAACAAGCGAGCGATAATTATCAAATCGGATAGTGTCTTTGTAGGCCTAGTCTCCTATTCGGATAACCTAGCTACAAGAAGTGCGGGAATGTTGCAACGCCAGCCATTCCCGATCAAATGGTCACATGCTTTACATCATTCCCCTCGCAAAGCGTGTTCCTCGACTTACCAAGGTTACTTCCATACAGATGGAAGTGTAACGGATGATAGTGAGTATACTCCACTCTTTGAGATACACTCCTAGACACCGAAGCGGATGCGTGGTGGATACACACACCAGAAACCAACACTAAATCGGTATTCGAGTCTCGAGAGCGGTCGTAGACAAACCACAACAAAAGACAATAGATGCATACAAGAACGTGGCCATCATTCAAGCATGTATGAAACGATTTAGTATTAAAACGAAAGGATAACATCTTTTTAGTACTAAGTACAAAGCATGGGCAGCGGGGCTAGTCCCCGCTCCCCAGTGGATGGAACTACTCGCTCCTCATAGAGGGAGCAACAAAGGAGGAGGCAAGAAGAGATAGAAAGAACATCATCTCCACCGAGGAGAGAAGGTTGAACCCTTGGTGGAGAGAGCAACGATCTTCACCCTTCGTGGCTTGCTTGACGACGGATCTTCTCCTATCACCTTCTTTGTTGATGAGAGAGAAGGTAGCTTTGCAATGGAACGTGAGTCTCAGACTGGCAGCCTCGGGCGGTAGATGGTGTTGTTCTGGTAGTAGAGAGAGAGCCTCTGGACGTCTGGACACCCTCAGGGATGGCCCTTGAGGTCTTATTTATAGGCCTTGAGTGAGGTCAAACGGTCTTGAGACCGTTTGGCGTCAAACGGTCTTGAGACCGTTTGGCGTCAGACGGTCTTGAGATCGTTTGGCATCAAACAGTCTTGGGACCGTTTGAGCTCCATGCGGTCTTGGGACCGTTTGGCTTCATGCGGTCTCGGGACCGTTTGAACTCCATGCGGTCTTGGGACCGTTTGGCTTCATGCGGTCTCGGGACCGTTTGAACTCCATGTGGTCTTGGGACCGTTTGGCTTCATGCGGTCTCGGGACCGTTTGAACTCCATGCGGTCTTGGGACCGTTTGGCTTCATGCGGTCTCGGGACCGTTTGAACTCCATGCGGTCTTGGGACCATTTGGCTTCATGCGGTCTCGGGACCGTTTGAACTCCATGCGGTCTTGGGACCGTTTGGCTTCATGCGGTCTCGGGACCGTTTGAACTCCATGCGGTCTTGGGACCATTTGGCTTCATGCGGTCTCGGGACCGTTTGAACTCCATGCGGTCTTGGGACCGTTTGGCTTCATGCGGTCTCGGGACCGTTTGAACTCCATGCGGTCTTGGGACCGTTTGGCTTCATGCGGTCTCGGGACCGTTTGAACTCCATGCGGTCTTGGGACCGTTTGGCTTCATGCGGTCTCGGGACCGTTTGAACTCCATGCGGTCTTGGGACCGTTTGGCTTCATGCGGTCTCGGGACCGTTTGAACTCCATGCGGTCTTGGGACCGTTTGGCTTCACTCGGCCTTGAGGTTGTTTATTCTTTTATGATTTTTTTGTGCTTTTTCTGCAAGTGTAAAAGGAAAAAGTTAGTTTGATGATGTATTTACAAAAAAGGGGTAAAATTAGGTTTATGTACCGTATAAACGTAAAAAGGGTATGGAAAACTAAAGAAAAAGACTAAGATAAACTACTAAAATAGGAGGTTATCACCCTACCTAACTTAGAGTCTAGCTTGTCCTCAAGTTAGATAGAGCTGAGACATGGAATGGCGAGGCGATCTTAATTAGGGTCTCCATACTCTTGCTTCAATTCTTGACCTGAGTTCCCCAGGGGTCATATCGAGGCGTATTACATGCCTTGATTTTTTTGGATTTTGAGAGTTGCTTGGATCTCAGGGTTTTTTCGTATCTTCAAAATTTGCCTTGGGACCACATTTATTTTGTGCATGCCGTTGACTCTAATCAACTTTATACCTCTCTGGAAACCTATTGGAAGCTAGAGAGGGTATGAGGGTTGGCTAAAGGCTTGGAGTGTAGCTCCCCTTCGAGTGGGGGAGGGCTGTCTATGCTTTTTAGGATCTCACTACCGGGCACGACACATCTGCCTTTATGAGGGCAGCTGAATGTACCGGCCGGGCAAGTCCTTTATGAGCCTTTTCATATACTTGGAACTTTTAGGGTTTCACTACCGGACGCGACACATCTGCCTTTGTGAGGGCAGCGGAATGTGCCGGCCGGGTGAGCCCTTTATCAGTTCTTCATATAGGTCCTTATGCGCGGCACAACTCTCATGATTTTATTCGTCTCTCTGGCTTTTATTCAAAAACTCACAGGCTTGGGTTTTGGAAAGAGGATTTATTTTGGGCGGCCAAGCCTCTTTTATTTTGAAGAGAGGGAAGCTGTTCTTAAAGTCTTTCAGCATGCACTTATTTGGTTTGTGGTCCACTTGCAGAACTTTTTGATTCGGAAGTTGCCTAATTTCCCTCTCGTCCTCGAGATCTCGGCTTATTTCTGCCCTGATTTTGACCTGTGGAGAGTCAGATAAAGAATTGAAGCAAAAATACGGGATCCATAGTAGGTGGAAATTGATAAATCGCCATTTGATGTCTGAGTGCTATTTACTTGCAGAGACTAACATGATTCTAGGGTTAGTTGAGGTGACTATTTTTGAAAAAGAATTGTGAAAAGCATTAAGACTTTAAAGGATTGTAAAAAAAAAATTTAGGAATGAAGAAATGTATGGAAAAAGGAAGTATAGAAGTTGATACCTAGCCCTTGTCTAATGTATCCCCCCTAACTTATCACACACTCTGTCCCCAGAGTGGCAAAGTGAAAGGTTGAGGAATCATTAGAACAAGGGCTGCAGGTTAAGGTAGATTTTCGTTTGCCCCTGGAGAACGGAGTAGTGTAGATGCGAACTGCCCACGTAAGGCGTGGTAGTCCACGTCAGTCATTTCCTCCACTGGTCTTTGGAGGACGATTATGGTGTATATCCAGTAGAGGACGTGGAAGCCGCAGTCGTTGGATTGTCGTATTTGCTGGGGGCATTTGTGGCAGAAGGCGGGGCGATTGAAGTGTTCCTTGCTGTATGCCTTAGTGTGCTGAATCAGAAGCTCTATTAATTTCGCAGCGCACTCTTTTGCCGTTTCTTCTGTTGGCGTCTTGGGCGTTACGACGTAGTGTCGTTGTCGGGCGTTGAACTGGTTGTCGGAACTGTTGTATATTGTAGTTGTTCCGTCTTGGAGGTTAGTTGCCAGAAGAATCCAGTGCCCTTGATGCATGATTGGTAACATGATGAACTTCGGCGTTGTATGTTGGAGATATGCGATCAACGCTTCCGTTGTGCCGAAGTTTTTGAGTTTGAATAGATCATCCTTCATGTATGGGGACGCCATGTATGTATTTGGATTATGTTGGCCAATCTGAGACTGGTAAGCTGTCATGAGACTGACAGAAAGTTGCCCCTTATCTTGCAAAGTTTCTCGCAGTGAGTCGGCCATCACGATAATGTCTTGAGACATGAATACTATGCCATCTTTTTCTGCGGAGAGATTCGCCATGATGATGCGCATTTCAAGGTCGGTGAGACCTTTGCAAGAATCGCGATCAAAATCAGGAAAAGTTGGTTTAGTGGTGTAAGCAGGATCGTTTTTGCTGGTATCTTCTTCTGGCGACTTGTGTTGTACCGACTCTTGCAGAATTTGGCGGAAAGGTCGCCGTTGTCGGCGTTGTACAGCTGAAAAGAGATACCTTGGAACATCATCTGGTGACATAGTAGGATTGTTGAAATATCTTCTGTCACAGATGAGCTCCATGGCGTAGCGTCCTCTTAAGGAATGGAAGTCTTCAGCTGCCAAATCGGTGAAAGGAATTTCTTGGTTCAGCGCTTGGATATGTCGGATGGTGTAGAAAGTGCTGTCCCCAGATCCCGTGGTGGCTTGAACTGGAGGGTTCATGATTCTGAACCAGGGTTGGCTCCAGTCTTGACGAAGAGAAGGGCGTACAGCCCAGATTACTTTGAGCAGCCGGAAGGGTATACACCGGGCTTTACCTGCTGCGTCCCCGACGAAGTTTATTATGCCGGCTGGTAGCTCGGCGTTATTGAAGTTGTAAACTTTAGCGTCCCTTGCTTCGGTATCCACTACCATAAAAAGCCAGTGGTCCGAGACTTGGAATGGCATTGTAATATAGTGTGCCCGACGTGCTAAACCGGCACGCAGCCGCTCAATCGACCGCGCGCGCAAGTTTTTGTGTAAAAGGCCAAAAGACAATGCGGGTGAAGCGTTGAAGGCTGGTTGTATCCGTTGTTTACTTCTGTAGATTTCTATACAGTTGGCGAGGAGGAAACGGAAGATTGGCATTGGCATCATAGACCGGGGTCGGAGAATGCAACGAAAATTTTCACGTGTCAACGTACGCCTGGTTTTTGTATTGTTGTAAACTATGTCGTCCCCCACTTTTGCATCGTCTACTATAGTGTTCAGGATGAAGATGTCTTGAGCATCTAAAGTAGAGATGGCTGTCATATCAAGATCGTGCATTTTTTGTGGGAGAGGAGGTGGCGGGGGGAGGTATTGTGGTGGAGGGGAGGCGTGCTGTTCGGGGGCCTCTTCATGGTCTCTGAGGTTGTCGTCTAGATCGGAGGCGGAGTCAAGATTTGCGTCAGTATCTAGACTCACTCGGTCTGCCTCGTCTAGGTAAGGGGGAGAAGGTGTTGAGGGGGGGGAAGAAGTTTTTGGCGAGGTAGTGCTGGCTCTTAGTATGCATTGTTGGAGCTCAGCGAAGGCCGCATCCTTGGCAGCTTCCCCCATTGACCCCATAGCGGAGTAATCAAAGAATTGGTCCCCGTAAGCGATGTTTACGTTGTCAAGCTGTGGGGACTTGGGGTGGTAGTCACTTTCCTGGTGACCTTTATCAGACCCTCTATGGGGGGTCCTGCTGCGTTTCCTGGATCTTCACCGTCATCGTGCTTGTCTCCTGAAGATGTGTCTTTATTGGAGTCAGCAGATGAATCAGATTCGTCTTCTTCTTCGTCATCATCGTCATTGTCGTCCGCAGCTTCGTCGGTTGTCTTCTTTTTAGTCAACTTTTTGCACCGCTGGTGAGTGGCTTGTAGCTCATCGAAAGCCACTTGCAGATGCTCGTGTTTCTCGAGCAGTGCGTTGTGGGCTTCTTTGAGATCTGTGTATCTGCCCTCGGTGGAGAGGAGGCGTGCTGTCAAATCTGTGACTTGGGCACGGAGTTGTTGTGTTTCATTGATATTAGCTTCCTCTTGATGATGATGGAGCTGCGTGATTGTTTCGGCGATGGAAGCCAGGCGCGTGCTTAGCTCTTCTTGATTCTGCTCAAGCTTGTGGAGATTCCCTTGCAGAGGGTGAGTCTGGTTGGAGATCTCATCGACTTTTGTTGTCGTAGCTTCTTGCTGGCGCGTTGCCCCAAGGATCAGGTCTGGCAGGTTGTTGGTGTGGCTGTTGATATGCTCAACTTGCTTAGCCACTTCATCCTGTCATTGCTGGATGCCTTGTAGGACAACAGGAAGAGCTCGGTGTTGGGTGTCGATCCTGGTTACCTGTTTAGATAAATCATGTACACAAGAAAAAATAGAATGTAATAGGTTAGAAGGATCGGTGAGGAGGTGTCGGACAGCGTCAAATTGACGGTCGAATTCCTCACCGATGTTAGTAAGGGGGGCCCCAGAGGCGGAAGGGTGATGTGGCTGGGGCCTATGTGGGATGGTGGTAGTGTCTTGCGGAAGAGACACTGATGATAGCCCAAACTGCGTAGTGACTGTTGATGAAGTCACCAGCAGTGTCGGGGTTGTGGCGGATGTGAAGAGCGGTGGTATTTGTGGCGAAAAAGGTGGCACTGATGATGAAGGGGTGGGAACTGTGGATGTGAATGGAAAGGTGGTGAAGTCGGGCATGGAGGTGGAGAAAGGGAAACCCGATGTTAGGGTGGGTGAAAAGGTGGATGCGAATGCTGGCGTGGATGTGGGGAGGAAAGTAGTGGTGGGGGCAGCGGAGAGCTGCTCATTTAGACCCTGGATGAAAGAGTCAAATGAGGAAGTTGTTAAGATTTCATCGTTAAACCGCTCGTCCTCCGGGTTTGGGCGGGACGTTGGTGTCCCCGATAGCTGTTGGACCCGCAGCAACCTCCTAGAGGGTCGTTTGACAGGGATTTTTGTAGATCGAGCTGTCGGGGCTGTGATGCTCGTTTCAGTTGGGCCCGCAGTTTGTTTCTTTGCAGCGGGTGTGACCGAAGCTAGTAGATGAGTAAGCTCCTCGTCAGAAAAGAGGAGCTGTGTCATATCATAGTGTGCTAGCTCTGGTAACGGAAGGAGGGTTCTTGATGACTTAACCATTGGGCAGAATACATAGTGTAACTTCCCATCCTTTTCTTTGATTATAAACGATTTTTTCAAAGATTGTTCATTTGTAAGGATGTCTCCCTTTATTTGCGTGCATTGGGGTAATAGCTTGTCCATCTTAAAAAATTTAATTATGGATGTGACATGGCCCCCCAAACAGATCTCTTTCCCTATGAAGGCGGCGGATAATTTCTGGACCATCAACCGTCCGATGTTGACTGGCCTGCCGTGGAGGATAGACCAGAGGACAAAGAGGTATGATATTGTAATGTTTCCTCCCTCCGTTCTTGGAAAAAGTGCGCCAGCTAGGATTTTGTGCAGAGTGCGCACAAATCCGGAGTGTATGTTGGACGCTTTGCATGTTTTGGCGTCGTATGTGGGAATCCCAGTTAAACTTTTCCAGAATGTGTGGCGGTTGAATTCTGGATGATCAGTTCCCACTGATTTGGCCTTTTGTAGCTGTTCCAGGTCGTCAATGAATATTGAATTGAGCATATTCTCTGTTAAGACGACGTTGCTACCGAAGATTTGGGTGACAATCCTTCTATCACCCCCATCCCGTGAACTATCTGCAATGTCGACGGGCTCCTTTGTCAGGCAGGAGAAAAATTCCGCTGTGGGCTCGATGTAGGATAATTCAGGTATTAAGCACAACCTGGTGAGGTTGGCTTTTTGTAGCGCTTTGAAGATGCGCTCGTGAATTCCCATTTTTGCTAGTATGCTGGAGCAAACATACTTAGTTGGTTTAAGGTTTTTATCGGTGGTGATGGAGGTTTGGATGGATAGGTGCTCTGGTGGTGGTATTGGGGCAATGATGGGAATGAAGGTGGTAGGGATGGTAGCTGCAGAGGTGATGGTGGTAGCAGCGAAGGTAGATGGTTTGGCGGCAATGATGGGAATGAAGGTGGTTGGGATGGTAGCTGCAGAGGTGATGGTGGTAGCAGCGAAGGTGGATGGTTTGGCGAAGGGTTGGTCCATGGCAGATAGAGGGTGGACTTGTTTTCTTGCCCTCTTGGGGGGCTGCCCAGATGCAGCCTTTGTAGCTTTGCGTTTTCCCTCTGTCTCTTGGGCAGAGGAGTCTTCATCGGGATTTGGTATGTAGTCCGATCCTTCATCATCGTCTGAAGAGATGTGCTCGATGTCCTCTTCCGGGGCATCACCCAAGCATTTGGTGAGGCGAGTTATCTCACACAGTACGTCGATGATCTTGACCTTGGGAGGGACGGCGCTGGTGGCGTTGTAAGTGTCCCTGATCTGTATGAGCCTGTCTCGCTCTTCCATCATCTGCTCCCTTGTCAGAGCAGGGGCAGTTCCTGAGCCGGAAGTTTTGTTTGCTGGTGACGCCATTTCTGAAAAAGAATAAGAGTTTCATAATTAGAGAAGATTTGAAACAATGTAGATTTGATTTGTAGTTATATCTTTTATATTTTACGAAAGCAAAAAGGGAAACGAAAACCAAACGGTTTCAGGACCGTTTGGTCCCAAACGGTTTCAAGACCGTTTGGTTCCAAACGGTTTCGGGACCGTTTGGTTCCAAACGGTTTGAGGACCGCTTGGTCCCAAACGGTTTCAAGACCGTTTGGTTCCAAACGGTTTCGGGACCGTTTGGTTCCAAACAGTTTGAGGACCGCTTGGTCCCAAACGGTTTCAAGACCGTTTGGTCCCAAACGGTTTCAGGACCGTTTGGTTCCAAACGGTTTCGGGACTATTTGGTTCCAAACGGTTTGAGAACCGCTTGGTCCCAAACGGTTTCAAGACCGTTTGGTCCCAAACGGTTTCAGGACCGTTTGGTTCCAAACGGTTTCGAGACCGTTTGGAAAGCGAAGAGTCGCAGGTCGTCGGCGCAGGAGAAGATGGAACGGCGCGAAGGTGAAAAACACGCCGGCGCCTTTGAAAACGATGAGAAGAACGGCGCCGGTGATGAAAGAGATGGAGAGGTGGTGAAATCTTTCGACAGAGACGGCGATGGCGGAGCAAGAGACGTCGTGCGATGGTACAGGAAACTGCAACTGGCGCCATGATGGTGGCGACAGGACGGCGCGGTGATGAAAGTGATAGAGGAGTCGGTGAACTCGTTCGATGACGACTGTGATGGTGGCGAAGGAGACATCGGAGTGAGCAGCGTGCTTGTAGTCGCCGGACTACCTTGCGGAAGGTGGATGGACGAACGGGTGAGAAGCTTGCGCGGATGCAACAGGAGCAAGAACGAGATTCTTTGCACGAAAGCTCTGGAGAATTCGAAGGTTCGAAGAGAGAATGACTGAAGGGTAGGGTTGATATTTATAGTGATTGGTTGGTGACCTTTTGTATTCCAAACGGTTTGAAGACCGCTTGATCCCAAGTGAACTCAAGACCGTTTGGTCCCAAACGGTTTCAAGACCGTTTGGTCCCAAACGGTTTCAAGACCGTTCGGTCCCAAACGGTTTCAAGATCGTTTGGTCCCAAACGGTTTCAAGACCGTTTGGAGGGGCACAAAAGGTTTGTATATTTTATGTTTGTTTTTGGGTATGTATATTATTTTTTTGTATTTTGGTTTATGAATTTTTATGTTGTTTGTTTTATGTATTGTTTTTGTAGTTTTGATTATGTAGATTTTTTTTTTGTATTTTTAGATTAATGATGAAAGAACTTAAAGAAAGCAAAACAAATTCAAAAGAAATTAGAGAAGGTGATACTGAGGTCTTGGGTTGCCTCCCAAGAAGCGCCTTTGTTTTATGTCGCTGGCTCGACGAATTTAAAACATTATTATGCTGCTATCATAGTATTTGATTGCTCATGTCTATTTGGTCCATGTTTAGGGTTCGATTCAGGCTGCCCAGCGAAAGTGCCTGTTGGGGGTTTCAATTGTGCAGCAATCTAGGCAAGCTGTGCTTCAACTGCCTTCTGTTGAGCTTGTTGGTTGGCCAACATGGTTTGCTGAGACTGAAGCATTTGTTTTATCAAAGATAGCTCATCTTTCGGTTGTGCAGTGACGTTTTTCTGAGGGTTTTGTTGTTGAGACTGTTGAATATGCAATTGCGGGTGAAGCGGGGGATGAGTGTACTGATAGTAGGCTGATTGATTTCTAGGGTAGTTAGCCCTAGGGAAATTGTTCCTTGGGTTCCCTTGATTTTGGTTAAAATTGTTTGGAAATCCAGGAGGCAGCCTACTGTCAAGACCCCCTTGTGTCTGATGTTGCGGATTCGCAGTTCCAGAGGGATTCCCATACTGGAATCCAGGATGGTTCCTTGGTTGACTGGGATTATAATAAACTTGTCCGGGAATAGTATGGATGGAATTGACTTGCTCTGGAATCTGATCTTCAGCCTGATTAGTGATGGCCTCATAGGATTGTGGTGGTGGATGCAGATCCATTATCACATTATAGAGTATTCCGCAGGAAAGAGTCGGATGATCCGAAGAATGACAAGCTTCACAGGATCCTGTGACGGCTTTGACTTGATGAACCAGCGGGGTTTTCTTCTTATCAATTTCCCCTAGGGTTGTTTCAAAGGTTTGCTGTTTATGAGCGATTGTCTTCAAAGCTTCGGCTATTGACTTTAGTTCCATAGATTCCTCAGCTTTACAGACTTTAAGGACGCCTTTTCCGGTTGACCGCCCCCAGTTGGACTGGTTTTTAGATCCTAAAGTAACAATTTTTCAGGCATCTTCATAATTTTTCCTCATGAAATTTCCTCCAGATGAGGAATCTAGGAACTGTTTAATGTCGTCGCTTACCCCTCGATAAAAAGTTTCAATCAATTGATTCTGTGAAATTCCATGATGAGGGCATTTGCGTAGAAGTTCCTTGAATCTTTCCCATGCCTCAGCGAGGGTTTCTCTAGGTAGCTGGGAGAAATGGTTGATCTGCCCTCTGATTTCATAGGTCAGCGAGGGTGGAAAGAACTTCTCCAAGAATTTTTCCTCTAGAGGGGCCCAAGTGGTTATGATGGGTTCTCTGTCCAGTGAGTTGTACCAACTCAAGGCCCTTCCAGATAAGGTGAAATGAAACAGGTGGAGCATTATTGCATCGAAAGCAATGCCAGCTTGCGGGACCAGGCGGCATAATGCCTTAAACCGTTTCAAGTGGTCCATGCAATCGTCCCCTGAACCTCCAGAAAAGGAAATTCCTTGCGTAATCTGGATCCACTGGGTCTGGATCTCAAAGTTTGGGATATTGATGATCGGAGGCCGGACCGGGTGGTTGTCTTCGTAATTCTTTGGGACAGCATAGTCCCTCAGTTGCTTGTTTTGTAGTTCGAGCTGAGCAGCCTCGGTCTCTACTCTTATGCGGGCTTGCTCTTCTGCTCGTATTTCCGCTTGTATTTGGGCACGGGTGTCTGCAATGAGTTGTGCCCGTTGTGCGGCGATAGCAGCATTGACTCACTCCATCACCAAAGCGGCTTGATGTTGTTCGTCAGCCATTTGACTAGCGCGTTGGCGATTGAGACGGATTCTGCGGTGGAAACTTCTCTCTACCTCAGAGTCGAACTCCGGATCAGGGGAGAATCCTTGATTATGCGGTGATTGCATATACGGGTTCTACCTGAGTAAAGAAAAGAGAACACCTTTAGATAATAGAGACAATATGAAAGCTTCAAGAAGATAGTGAATTATGATTCAAAAAGAAAGTGTAAGATCCTAACCAACTAGAAAAATAAACTAAGTGAAATACTAACGTTCCGTTGTCCCCGGCAACGGCACCATTTTTTGATGGAGCTGGAACTTACACCAAAAGATTTTCAGTCTTCCAATGGGAGTCTCAGGATTCTATCACCAAAAACCCTAGAGAGGATGAATGTCTTCCCTAGGTTTACCTATAACTGGTGCTTAGATAACAACTCCAACCCCATAAGAGTATGGAAGCCTTATCATAGTACAGATTTAGGATCGAACCCAAAAGACAACGGTCTTGTTGCAAGCAACAAGATGGAAAACGTACAGCACTTCACTTAGTTACTTTACTAATTGGCACTTATATCAAAAGGTTGGATTTTGATTGGTTTTTAGACTAAAGCATGAAAAGTAAATAAAGCAAGTAAAACTAAGATTTAACAAATGATGATGAATCACTGGGGTTAAGCAGGTATTCACCACCGCTACACATGCATTGTTTATGTACTAATCAAGCAAGACTTATAAGATAGATGCATGGATGTTCCACAAGACCGATGCCTTATAAGACAAGAGCAATGCTTTGCATTCAAGGATGATCCACAAGACCGATGCCTCGTAAGACAAGAGCGATGCATTGCATCCTTCGATGTTCCACAAGACCAATGCCCATATAAGACAAGAGCAATGCATCACATCCTTCAAGGGTTAAGTAGCTCTCATTCGGTACATTTCTACGTGTCAATGAAGATATGTAGTCTTCCAAAGAGAGAAATCTTACTCAACCTCATGAAACGTGCATCTAAAACTAACAAGCGAGCGATAATTATCAAATCGAATAGTGTCTTTGTAGGCCTAGTCTCCTATTCGGATAACCTAGCTACGAGAAGTGCGGGAATGTTGCAACGCCAGCCATTCCCGATCAAATGGTCACATGCTTTACATCATTCCCCTCGCAAAGCGTGTTCCTCGACTTACCAAGGTTACTTCCATACAGATGGAAGTGTAACGGATGATAGTGAGTATACTCCACTCTTTGAGATACACTCCTAGACACCGAAGCGGATGCGTGGTGGATACACACACCAGAAACCAACACTAAATCGGTATTCGAGTCTCGAGAGCGGTCGTAGACAAACCACAACAAAAGACAATAGATGCATACAAGAACGTGGCCATCATTCAAGCATGTATGAAACGATTTAGTATTAAAACGAAAGGATAACATCTTTTTAGTACTAAGTACAAAGCATGGGCAGCGGGGCTAGTCCCCGCGCCCCAGTGGATGGAACTACTCGCTCCTCATAGAGGGAGCAACAAAGGAGGAGGCAAGAAGAGATAGAAAGAACATCATCTCCACCGAGGAGAGAAGGTTGAACCCTTGGTGGAGAGAGCAACGATCTTCACCCTTCGTGGCTTGCTTGACGACGAATCTTCTCCTATCACCTTCTTTGTTGATGAGAGAGAAGGTAGCTTTGCAATGGAACGTGAGTCTCAGACCGGCAGCCTCGGGCGGTAGATGGTGTTGTTCTGGTAGTAGAGAGACAGCCTCTGGACGTCTGGACACCCTCAGGGATGGCCCTTGAGGTCTTATTTATAGGCCTTGAGTGAGGTCAAACGGTCTTGAGACCGTTTGGCGTCAAACGGTCTTGAGACCGTTTGGCGTCAGACGGTCTTTGGACCGTTTGAGCTCCATGCGGTCTTGGGACCGTTTGGCTTCATGCGGTCTCGGGACCATTTGAACTCCATGCGGTCTTGGGACCGTTTGGCTTCATGCGGTCTCGGGACCGTTTGAACTCCATGCGGTCTTGGGACCGTTTGGCTTCATGCGGTCTCGGGACCGTTTGAACTCCATGCGGTCTTGGGACCGTTTGGCTTCATGCGGTCTCGGGACCGTTTGAACTCCATGCGGTCTTGGGACCGTTTGGCTTCATGCGGTCTCGGGACCGTTTGAACTCCATGCGGTCTTGGGACCGTTTGGCTTCATGCGGTCTCGGGACCGTTTGAACTCCATGCGGTCTTGGGACCGTTTGGCTTCATGCGGTCTCGGGACCGTTTGAACTCCATGCGGTCTTGGGACCGTTTGGCTTCATGCGGTCTCGGGACCGTTTGAACTCCATGCGGTCTTGGGACCGTTTGGCTTCATGCGGTCTCGGGTCCGTTTGAACTCCATGCGGTCTTGGGACCGTTTAGCTTCATGCGGTCTCGAGACCGTTTGAACTCCATGCGGTCTTGGGACCGTTTGGCTTCATGCGGTCTCGGGACCGTTTGAACTCCATGCGGTCTTGGGACCGTTTGGCTTCACTCGGCCTTGAGGTTGTTTATTCTTTTATGATTTTTTTGTGCTTTTTCTGCAAGTGTAAAAGGAAAAAGTTAGTTTGATGATGTATTTACAAAAAAAGGGTAAAATTAGGTTTATGTACCGTATAAACGTAAAAAGTGTATGGAAAACTAAAGAAAAAGACTAAGATAAACTACTAAAATAGGAGGTTATCAGAATCCCAAGACCGCGAGAAGTCTCGTGGTAGATCCAAGTCAAAGAATGGTAGAGGGTGCTTCCATTGCGGCAAGCCAGGTCACTTCAAAAGAGATTGCAAGATTTGGAAAAAGAAACATGGGTCTGAAGCCAAAGACAAGCAAGATGACGACAAGAATACTACATCGACGATCTCAGATGATAGGTGTGATGATGACGATGTGGTCTTAACAGTCCAAGAACAGTGTTTTCATGCTGATGCGGATGATTCTGAGTGGGTGGTGGATACTGCAACTTCTTATCATGCTTCACCAAGTAAGGAGTTCTTCATTTCATACAGGAGGGGAGACTTTGGGAGGGTGAACATGGGAAATTCCAGCTTCTCTAGAATTGTCGAGATTGGTGACATTTGTGTTCAGACAAGTGTTGGTTGCACGCTCACGCTGAAGGATGTTCGTCACGTTCCAGATTTGCGGCTGAGTTTGATCTCTGGTTCTTTATTTGATAAGAGAAGGTTGTCATCTTGATTTTGGTGGCGGCAAATGCAAGATCACCAAGGGGTCTTTGGTTATTGTACGTGGCAAACTGTCTCGCACATTATACAAGACCAAGCTCAAAGTACTTAGACACGGAAGTATACATGCAGTTGAGGATAACCAGACAGATCTATGGCAAAAACGGTTAGGACACATGAGTGAGAAGGGCTTGAATCTTCTATCCAAGAAGAGGTTGATTCCTTGTGGCAAGGATAGTGGTCTCAGTTCATGTGATGCATGTCAGACAGGAAAGAAACGACGAGTTTCTTTCAAGACAAGGTCTGCGGTGAAGTCAAAGCTTCTACAGTTGGTTCATTCGGATGTCTGTGGTCCGTTTGAGATGGCTTCACTGAGAGGCAATAAGTATTTTGTCCCATTCATTGATGATGCATATAGGAAGGTGTGGGTCTACTTGCTGAAGACCAAGGATCAGGTTTTTCAATGTTTCCAAAAGTTCCATGCCATGGTAGAGCGGGAGACCGGTGAAACATTAAAGTGTCTCCGAACGGACAATGGAGGAGAGTACACCTCTAGGGAGTTCCAGGCGTACTGCACGCAGCATGGCCTACGGCATGAGAGGACAGAGCCCGACACACCACAACACAATGGTACAGCTGAAAGGATGAACCGTACTATTGTCGAGAAAGTCAGATGCATGTTGAAGACTGCAAAGTTGCCAAAGACATTTTGGGGTGAGGCAGTGAGAACTGCCTGCTATCTGATAAATCGATCTCCATCAGTTCCTTTGGGGTTTGATATACCTGAGCATGTATGGACAAGTAAGGATGCATCCTACTCACATCTCCGAGTATTTGGATGCAAGGCATATGCTCATGTTCCCAAGGAAAAGAGGCAAAAGCTGGATGATAAAGCTGTGCCATGTATCTTTATTGGCTATGGAGATCAACAGTTTGGGTATAGGTTATGGGATCCAGTGAAAAAGACCATGACCAGACACAGAGATGTGACTTTCTGTGAGAGTCAGACAGTGACAGAGCCTGAGGTTGATGATGCAGAGGCTGCGGGATCAGGTGACAGTTCTTCAGACGATGAGTATGAGGATGATTCAGCTTCTTCACAGGTGCATTCTTCTGATGATGAAGAAGAGCAACATAATCACCATGAGAAGCAGAGTGATAGCACATCAAGTGGTCCAGTTCCAGACGCACAGACGAGTGATTCAACTTCACAGGAAGAGACTTCTGGGCAGGGGGAGGAGGATCAGGATCAGGAAGAGTCCTCAGAGCAGCAGCTGAGGAGGTCTAACAGAGTACGTCATCCTTCATCCAGATATCCGGCATCTCAGTATATCTTGCTTACTGATCAGGGGGAGCCAGAGACTTTTCAGGAGGCACAAACTCATAGAGATAGAGTACAGTGGCATCAGGCGATGCAGGAGGAGATGAATTCTTTGCAGAATAATGACACCTATGAGATTGTGGCACTTCCCAAGGGTCGGAGAGCATTAAAGAACAAGTGGGTCTATAGGATGAAGAATGACGGAACTGGTAGTGATATTAGATACAAAGCCAAACTTGTTGTCAAGGGCTTTGGTCAAAGACTAGGAGTGGATTTTGATGAGATATTTTCTCCGGTTGTAAAGATGAGTTCTATCAGATTGGTTCTAGGCTTGGTTGCTAGTCTAGATCTGGAGCTTTAGCAGATGGATGTGAAGACAGCTTTCCTTCACGGTGACCTTACAGAGGAGATCTACATGGAGCATCCAGAAGGTTTTAAAGTCAAGGGGAAAGACCACTTAGTCTGCAAATTAAAGAAGAGTTTGTACGGGTTGAAACAGGCTCCTAGACAGTGGTACAAGAAGTTTGATTCTTTCATGCAGAGTCACGAGTACCAGAAGACAAGTGCAGATCCATGTGTCTACATCAGGAGGTTTCCCAATGACAGGTTCATTATTCTACTACTCTATGTGGATGACATGTTGATAGTGGGTCAGGATCTTAGTTTAATCAGAAAATTGAAGAAAGAGCTTTCCAAAGCCTTT
Source organism: Alisma plantago-aquatica (assembly GCA_963693085.1). NCBI lineage: Eukaryota > Viridiplantae > Streptophyta > Magnoliopsida > Alismatales > Alismataceae > Alisma > Alisma plantago-aquatica. Next base: position 24,173,395 of record OY856412.1, on the reverse strand, counting down.
GAGATGAAGGATTTGGGACCATCACGACAGATTTTGGGGATGCAGATCACACGTGACAAGACACACCGCAAGTTGTGGTTGTCACAACAGAGTTATGTTGAACGCGTACTTGAGCGGTTTAACATGGGCAAATCCAAAGTCGTGGGGACTCCACTTTCAGGTCATTTCAAGCTGAGTAAGAAGTCATGCCCATCTACTGATGAGGAAAAGGAGGAGATGACAAGGATTCCCTATTCTTCTACTGTAGGGAGTTTGATGTACACAATGGTATGTACCCATCCTGATATTTCTCATGCAGTTGGCGTTGTGAGCAGGTTTCTCTCAAATCCTGGAAAAGATCACTGGGAGGCGGTCAAGTGGATCTTCAGATACTTACGAGGCACGAGCAACACGTGTTTGATGTTTGGTGGTTCGGAACCAGTTCTAAAGGGCTTCGTTGATGCTAACATGGCAGGTGATATAGATCACAGGAAATCTACTTCTGGGTATATCTTCATTTTTGCAGGGGGAGCCATATCTTGGCAGTCCAGGTTGCAGAAGTGTGTTGCACTTTCAACTACAGAGGCAGAATACATTGCAGCAGCGGAAGCAGGAAAAGAAATTCTCTGGGTGGTGAGATTTTTAAGGGAGCTGGGGATGATTCAGATTGACCAGACTATTTTCTGTGATAGTCAGAGTGCCATTGACTTGAGCAAGAGCACAATGCATCATGCACGGACAAAGCACATTGATGTGAGATATCACTGGCTTCGTGATGTTATAGAGAAGAAGTTGTTGACTCTGAAAAAGATCCATACTGAGAAGAATGCTTCTGATATGATGACCAAGGTGGTGACACGAGACAAGCTAGAGCTTTGTAAGAAGCTTTGCGGTGTACATTCCCAATGATGATCGCTGAAGACCACATCTCCCTCATGGGCTGGAGGGGGAGATTGTTGGGATTAGGAATATAATCCAGCCCATGTCTTAGTGGGATTTAGACTTGGGAGGGTTGGTTTGTGCTACCAATCCTAATAGGAGTCAAATCTTGAATAGTAGGAATATGACTTCCTATGTGCAACATGCAGTTGGACTAGGATTCAAACTAGGACTAGAATTCCTGGTTGCAATCACATGCATGGAGGCCTATAAATAGAGGCCCCTGGGGAGGCCTTTGGATTATCCACCGGTTGAGGTGTGAGTTCTCCATGTGCTTGTTGGTGCCTTCTGTGGTAGAGGGTGCCAGAGAACAAGAACAACTGGTAGAGAAGCTCTCTTGGTTTATAAGAGAGGGCCAGCGACTTTGCCTTGAAGCAAAGTAGCGGTTGGCGGTTGCTACCCGGATTTAGGGGTAATTAAATCTGGGAGGTGTGAGTTGTAATTTTATTACATAGTGCTTATTAGCGGGATTGCCCCGTGGTTTTTCTCTCCTTATTGAGGGGATATTTTTCCACGTTAAATCTGGTGTTTTTCTTCTTTGGGTTTTATACGCTTGTTGGTAGCGCTTCCGTGACAACTTTTCGTCACATCCGTGACTGTATCGGTACAACATCCCCAACAGCCTCCTCCTCGCCAACCAAGAGAATATTCATGACAAGTTGCATAGGATGGAGATGCAGCAACAACCATTCTACGATCATTACTGGAGCTAGAATTTCTTTGGGGGATACCCGCAACCTCCTCCCATGCCCCCGTATGATCCAAATTTCCAGGGGCAGTATCCATCATGGGATCCCACCGCCCCGCAGTACCCACCACCTGAACACTGAATGGTATCACTGTTCCATCTTTTAAGATTATTTTTGACTATGAGGCCATAGTCGAATTCAAGCTTGGGGGGGAGATGGAATAACTTCTATCTTTTTCTATCTTTTATTTTTAGTTTTTATCATTTATTGCCTTTTCTATTGTTCTAGCAATTTTCTTAGTTTTTAGGATCCATATTTTATCTAGTGTAATCGTGGATGTCTAATTTAATGTGTCATCTCTTTGTTTATCACATGGGAGTCAGGGGTCAATTTCAGAATTTTTAATGAATTTGTGAGCTTTCTTTGTTTGAATTTGAGCATATGACTTATGAAAATAATTGGGTTTGTCAACTTAAGAACATAAAATCACAAATGTACATGCCTATGATTCAAGAAAAGTGGAAGGAATTAGATGTTGAGCCTGAACTGATCAAATGGTAGTGAGATTTTAATATGAAATAAGAGAGAAACCTCTTGATTTTACACATGTCAGTAAGGAGGGACATATAATATCTTCCAATGGTTCTGTCAATTAATCTTGTGATCTATCCACTTCATCTCATCTACACTCCACCACAAGAATTGGGAGCACTATATAGTTTGTCATCTTTTGGTTGCATGACAAGTAGTTAAGATTGCATTGTAGTTAGTGTTTACTTTTGTTGCATTGAAAAAAAAAAGAGAAAAAAATGTTGCATTATAATCATGCATTCACAAATTGTAGAGTGCATGTCAATGTCATTTTAGTTGCATTTTGCATAACCCTAATCATCTTGTAAAATGATGTGCTTTGCCTCTTCTACAAATAAAGGACTTATTTCATACTCTCTGAAAGAAAAAAAATATAATAGATATGTGAACAAGCCCAAGAGAAAGATATTGAAAATTTCATCATGTTCTATTAAGCAAGATAAGAGCTTGAGAAAAAAAAAGCATGAAGATCAGAGGGAGAAAGTAATTTGTTCATATGCAGAATAAGAAGAGCAAGTACATGTGTAGGTCTGTAGATATTCTGTCTCTCGTTTGGATAGAATGATAGTGCATGCATCATTCCACCTAAAATGCAGCATTAGGACATTTTCACGTGCATTTTGCATCATGATAGGGCATTAATTTTTGTATTGCATAATTGACTGTTATATCCTTCCATTTCTTCCACAACCACCTATTCCATCCACCCGTTGCTCTAATTGGTAGGCCACCTGTGATTATCTCCTCATTCATTAATATCAGGAGATTTTCTTCCATTTAGATGGTAGTTAGGAAACGAGCAACGTAGATAGAAGATCACAAAGATGCACCAAGCCTGAACTGGAGGATATTATTATATTAACTGCCTTATTTGATAGTGTTCATCAATCTTGGGGTGGGTATCTCTTATGGATGATCATTGTCCCCTAGATGGTAATTATAATTCTGTGGTAAGTAAGGGTCGGTATGTGAATGTCTGGTGGGGATCATATGGCAATGTCTGTTGTGATAATATGTTCTTTAGTTGACCCTCGCAATTTTATTCTGTAGTTTTGCTGCTCGAGGACGAGCAATGTTTAAGCTTAGGGGAGTTTGATGCGATGATTTTGAGTCGCTTTTATAGACTTGTTTTACATGTGTTTTCTATTTTTATTAGTCACTTTTGTGGTTAGTATCGCATGATTCATTCGCTGTAGTCTATAATCTCATTTTGTATCAAATCTCTCATATTTTATTGTTTTGATTATAAACGATCATAATAATGGGTTTTAGCATAGCTGATTCGGCTTTGTCTTGCAATTTTAGGAAAAATGAATATACACACTTGTCCATACCATCAACATTTGTCGATAGCATCGACACAGTCACAGTGAGATAGCCGCAAGGAGCCCAGCAGAGTTGATACCATCGACTGGGAAGTCGATGGTAGCGAGATACCCTGAGCGAACCAGCAATCAGACGGTCGATGCTATTGACACAAAAGTCAATACTATCGACATTGCAAAGCTTCAGCGTCAGAATGGTGACAAAATCAACGCTTAAAGGTGTCGATACCATCGACCCGCGTCGATGGTATCGAGTCTGCATTAGGCGGAACGTCAGAGAAGAGAAGAGAACTTGCCGATAATATGACGGGTCGATGGTATTGACACCGTCAGGATATGTTTTGTTTCAGATCGATCTTGATCGGACGGTGGTGATCTTTTGGCGACCAAAAGTGGTCCATATACCTAATGACGGAGGAACTAAGCGGATTATCGCATCATTTTCCGCTGCACAAGTCCCGAGGAGGTATGGAGAAGAGAACAAAGTCCAGAATCATGCCCCGCTCATTCCGAGAGCCGCAGAAGACAAATTCCACCACCGGAAGGCTGTAGATCGCATACTCTACATCAAGGAATGATTAGATCTACTCTGTTCAGGGGTTTACATCACTCTCATTCATGTTTCTCCATGTTTTCCCCTTCTTCCATCATGTCTTCCATTGAGATGAACATGCGGGGCTAATCCCCTTTGTCTTTAGGACTGGGAGTAGCCCGGGTAATCATTGTATGACGTTTTTATCATAGTAATTCATATTTTGTCTCTTAAATCCATGGTATGATTTCGTTTTCTCCATTATATCATGTTGATTGATCACCTTAATGATAATCTAATGCCTTTAATTGCTTTGAAAGAAGAATTAACGGTTGAAAAGATACAAAATTCACACTAAATAATAAATCCCTTGAACAAGGAGATGTATGGTTAATGGTGGAAACCTAGAGTTTGGTCTTCATGCACCTAGTTTAGGGTATATGTTACTACGACCGTGGAACCGACCTAGATTTAGGTTATGAGTTGTATCACAACAGTGAACAATTCTGACTATAGGCCACTACCCGGAATGAGGGACGAATTTGATTAACTATATAGAAATAAATACAACGAGAACCTGAAATGAAACCGCAATCCTAAATATTCCCATCTAAATTGATTAAACTCAACATTTAATCGATTGCTTTGTTTTCTTATATTTTTCTTTTATTTTTCAATCAACTCTCAAAACTTTTTAATCGGTCTAGCTGATCACGAGTAGTTAGTAAGTAGTCTACTGATAGTTCAGTGTCCCTGTGTTCGACTCAGGCCTCACAAAGGCCTATATTACTCTAACGTGTGCACTTCTATTATACGCACGGTAAAATCGTGTCAATTACCTTATGCAGAATTGGCACAACATAAACGACTCTAATTTTTTTGAAGCATACATTGTTATAAGTGTGAATACCTTAGACATTATTTTTGAACTAGTAGTAGAGATACTAGACTTGATAATTTGACTATATCGCAATGAGATTTTTTGGTTGAGTTCTTTGTTGGTAAAAGCCCATTACAAGAAACCAAGGTTTTAGTTTAAATAAAAATATACCTAAAGATAATATAAACTAGTCAATATAAACAAAAAATATTAGTTAATTCTTCATTGATTTTCAAGTCAAGAACCCAATACCTAAATTTCAAAATTAGTGCATCAAGATGAATGTTCTATGTCATATTTATATCATGCTAAGTGGAAATAAAATATACCAAAATTTCCTATAATATAATAGGACATATGTTTTAGGAATACGTGAAATATGTTCCTAGGTTTTTTGTCATTTCACTTATTTTTCTTCAAAATACTCCACTCCCATCAGTCACCTTGTATATGCAGCAGATCCGAACATAATCCAATAAGGTAGGGAAACCAAAAGACAAATGTAAGTACTACATTAATGTATATTTTTACTCACAAATGAAATATGTTAAGAATGGAAATAAGGATTACTTGTATAGCCCCCAGTAAGTGTGGTACATGATGTGTACTGAATCAAAGATAGCACATTTCCAAAATTAGTGCCAATTTATGTTGGAATGGACACATATAAATATACTATGATTACATAAATACAAAAGAATTCCTGATGGAGATAAAAATCAATTAATCAAAAATATATCATACAATCTATAAACCATGCAATGATTGTCCTCAAATGGATCACTTAGATCTTTGAGTAAATATCATATTTCCATTTTCTTCCATGGGATATTGTGATACTACCCTCCTTTAGTTGATGACATAGAGTAAATGACAGTGAATTTTATCATTACCATCAAATTATCTTCGTCTTTCACTAATATTGATAAAGTCATATGTGAATTGAAGAATTAGTTAAAGCTCAAGAAGTTTCTAGTTTTTATTTTTAACGATTAAGATACACAATCACATTGACACACACATTGCTTTCTATATTGTTGATGATGGGAAGAAGATAAATTATTTAGGTTTTCCTTTGGTTAAAGGCAGAATGAAGAGAGAAAACCTATCATATCTCACTAAGTCAGTCAAACTCATTGCCATTTGTGGGGAATAGTGTCCTTGGCACACATACACTTCCCTCAATACCTCTTTACTCCATGTTTCATTACATATGAGTTACTAGGGATGGGAAAATATCCTTTTTCATGAAGAGTTGCATGACACACGTATTCATTATTATGCTCATAGACCTTCTAATGCGGACATACATCTCAATCAAAAATCTTTTGTATAACTATACAAGGGTGGGATTGGGACACTATGGACATCTAGTTCATAGTGGATGGTTCCTAAGTGATTCTTGACTTATGCCCTAATGGATGAGGAGGGCTCCATAATTTGGTCTCAAGTGATCTTTGGTATATTATTTCTCAAATATCCTAAGATGATTCTAACTCTCACTCCCCTCCCTTCATACATCCAGTGGGTATGAAGTGTGGAATCCATTCTACATGCCAACACAATCATCTAGAAGATGATACTTAGAGTGTTGCCACTAAATGTTGTGGTCAGCAGATTAATGTTCCCGAATGTATCCAAGTTTAAATAGTTGATTAATGAATCCAAATACATGTCCTCTTAAATATTGTTTCCTATAAGGGGTTTTCCATTGGATAATGGTCAAAATCTACCAGGTTTCTTTGCTACCCCTTCCAAGTTGGATGAGTATGCAGTTAAATCCATTTCTTAGTAGAAGCAGGATTGGTACGATTACATACTATGTGAATAGATAATAAGGAATGACATTAGAAGTGCTGGATAAATGGACATCATCAAAATCCCTTTATTTTAAAAATAACAAACATATCATTCTTGTGGATCTAACGTGTTATTTGAGTGTTGCAGGAACTAGGTGGATGACACAACTTTGGAAGATCTAAATGCTCACAATGTGTTAATTCCATGATTGTAATCAAATGTAAAAATGTGTACAAGTATATAATGTACAAGTACTTAGATATCATGTAAATCAAGCATTTAGATCTTCCTTAGCCATTCAAAACACTTAGATAGGTCATCCCCTACAATAGTGTCACAACTGCACACTGATACACACACTTAGTACATAGTTCAAAACATTGAAACAAAGTCATTCTCAGTAGACAAACTTCTCGAACAAGACACTCTCAGTTAACAAGCTCCTCGACCGAGAATTGACCCAAATAGTCGTTAGACCCAGCAGACAAGGTGGTTGGGAGTTAGAATCGAACGTTATATACACTTGCTCCAGACCATCCCTCGGTCGACAAACTCCTCGACTGAGAGACACTCAGTTGACAAATTCTTCGATCGAGAAGAACTCTGTCTGCACTTTTTAGAATTAATAAACTAGTCATTGCTAAAGGAATTAGTGGATACCTAACGGCTAGTTGAGCACTTAGAACCCCCTATAAAGTGTCTAGAACGTCCTTAAGCATTCATAGGCCATTCCTATAAATAGGAAATGCCTTAGGACACCCAAAGCACACTTGTGCAACACTTGAGCATACATACTTGCAATTGGCAATCTATTCTTGTGAGTAATTGAGCAACTCTAGCATTTTCTATTCCTTTCCATTGCTACAAATTTCTGTACTATAGGCTAGTATCTCCTACCCACTGCACTTCCTCTTCCATACACATTGGTTAGGAGATCAAAATGCTTGATATAGGATTCAAGCCTTGTGCTTAAGCAGTAATTGTAATTTCCATTTTCCCTTCTTGTTCCTTCTTATTTCTTGTACTCTCCTTGCTACTCCTAGGGTTGGAGGCTACGGATTAGAGAGGGTTCTATCTTCTTGGTGGAGAAGGAGGACTTTGGACTACTTCTAGAAGGTCTCAATGGGAAGCTACTTCAAGGGGAACTTGAAGTTACTTCAAGTGAAGGTTGCTTCATAGTTGGTGAGATGAATTTGGGGTGAACGTTGTCCAAAGGGTGAGGAAAGTATTTGTAATTTTTTGTAACATCCTAAAATGGTAATAAAATTCAAATACTTTCAAATCCCAATTGGAAACAATTGGGTAGTGGACTGACTCCCTTAGTTTTTTCTAAGGGTGGAACCACTCTAAACACCTTGCCTCTTTCTTCTTATCTCAATTGTGGTTGCTTGAGTTGAATTATTGTTAAAATATTTATAAAACCCTATTCACCCCCCTCTAGTGGTTTTTCATTTGGTATCAGAGCAAGGATTCAAGAAACTCTAACAAAGTCTTGAAGAATGGGAGATAGGGTACTCAACAACCTCAACTTGGAAGGGACACTCGTGGCTAGACCTCCACCTTTTGATGGCACTAACTACACCTACTAGAAGAGGAAGATGCAATTCTACTTCTAGGGAATTAGCTGGGATCTCTGGAGGACGATGTCAAATCCATGTGGCTTTCCTCAAACAGAGTATGCAACTTGGGATGCTAATACGGTAAGATCAGCCCAAATAAATGCATAAGTTGTAAGTATACTCTATTGTTCAATTTTCGTCGGTGAATTCAATAGAATATCAGATTGTGAAACAGCATATGAGATATGGCATAGACTCTCTATAACCTATGAAGGAACTATTCAAATTAAGAATTCTAAAATCAAAATGCTTAAACAAAAGTTTGAATAGTTTCGTATGGATCAAAATGTGTCTATTCGTGAAATATATGTGAAATTGTCTTCTATTGTGAATGGTTTAAATGCTTTAGGTAAAGTAATCAGCGAAGAAGATCAAGTATAAAAAATTCTTAGGTCTCTTCCTCCCAAGTACAAGCCCAAGGCGACTGCTATTGAAGAAGCAAATGATATCACCCGACTAAGGATGGAGCAACTCATTGGCAACTTAGAAGCACATGAGGAAACCTTGGAGGAAGAAGAGCGATGAGAGTGTGAACTTCAACAAGGAAGAAAGAAAGATATGGCCCTAAAAGCGTCAAAGATCATCACTCAAGAAAGTGATGAAACAAGTGATGGAGATGAAGGATTAGAAGCTCTAATTTTTAATGGTAAGAAATATAGAAGATTTAGATCTAACAAAGTTGCTGGTTCTTATTCTTCTACTCCTAGGTGTTTCAAATGTGGAAAGAAGGGACATCTCAAGAATGAATGTCCTAAATAAAACAAACGAAATAAAAGCTCATCCTAGAAGAAGGGAGAAAAAGCATACAAAGTTGCATGGAATGAGTCAAGTGATAGTGAAAACGGAGAAGAGAAGGTGGAGTGTCTCATGGCCAAAGAAGATGATAGTGATGATTCTCAAGAGGTAAGCCTTCTAGATTTTCCAAAAGAATATTTAATTGTTAGTCTATGAGATACTCATGACAAATATGTTTATTGTAAAAAGAAACTAAAGAAGGCTACTAGAACTAATGAGGATCTATATGCTAGATTGAATAATTTTTCTTTTGAAAAGGACAGTGTTGCTTCTGAAAATTTGACCTTGAAATCATCCTTAAATGATTGCAATATGAAGTTGCTTACTTTAGAAACAAATCGTGATCTTCTTTCTCAAGAAAAGGTTGATTTGCTTGTAAAACTGAATAATTTTCAGACTCAACCTATCCTATGTAATCATCTAGATTATGATACTATTGTTAAGGAAAGAGATGCTTTATCATCTAATTTAGATCAAGAAAAGTTAGATATTCAAAAGAAAATTGATGATATTGCTAAGTTACAAAAAGGAGTTAGTAGCTTGAGAAACAATGGTATTCTTGATAAGATCCTAAAGAACTCTTCTGGTTATAGTGGAAGAAGAGGTTTAGGATACACTACTATAGAAATAGCTTATAACATCACATTTAGAGGCATCGGTTATTACCGAAAACTAACACCTAAACCCTACAACATCGTCTAATTACATAGATCTACATCTATATTTGAAGACCGGCCAGAGACGGGTATCGCTTTTTATTTAGCGTCGGCTCCCTATAATGAACTGACACCTAAAATAGCCAGCCAAATCCAATTTTTCGAGTGAAAAAAATTACCCCCAAAGTTTCACATACGGCGTCGAGTTTTTGACCTAATAACTGACGCCTAACGATGAAAAAAATTACCTCCAAAGGTCGTCAGTTTTGGTGGAAAAATCGACGTTTATAAGGTTTCGCGCACCGTCCCCGCAAAAAAATTTAGGGTTAAGATTGTCCTATGGACGTCAGTTTTTTCTGGCCACCGACGATGATGGGTAATAGGTGTCGGTTTTTTAAATAAGTGACACCTTTGTTAACTTAATAACCCTCGCGTGATCGATCGAGAAATAGACTATGCCCCATTCTCTCTATTTCATCACCGCAGGCCCCCACCCGAAGCTGCTACACCCCCTACTCGTCGTCACCGCCTGATCAAGTCGATCGCTGCTCCTCACACCGCCACCGCCTCCACCTCCCCCTACTATCTAGCTTCTTCCTCATGCCCACTAGCTCCTCACACCGCCACCGCCACCGCCACCGATAGGGACGCCTAGCTTCTCTCTTCTTCCTCCACGCTGCTGACAGGTAGGCCACTACCTCTTCTTCTTCCTCCACCCGTTCTTCTTCCTCCACCTCTTCTTCTTCCTGCTCCCTCCTTTCCAAATGGATAAAAGCAAGGCATGATCGACCTATGGGATGGACACGAGTGGTTATTTGGCTGACCACGACTGTGCTGGTCAACACAACCATGGTCGTGTCCAGCCCACAGGTCGTGCCTTGCTTTTATCCATTTGGAAAGGAGGGAGCAAGAAGAAGAAGATACATTTGCAAACTAATGCTTGAAATAATTCTGTAAATTTTGATGCATGTTGAATTAAGATATTAAACCCTAATACACATTTTCACCATATTCTTAAATTAACTATATTTCTGAAATCTTGTGATCAATCTATCTAAGATATTAAAACCCTAATGATAAATCTCTCATTTTGTAGTGATGTGTCGCCCTACTACATGAATCCCTGTTGTATGATGTAGATTGATGATAATTCATGAGCTAGTTTGAAATTTTGAAATCAATTAGGAATCTCACCATCCCTAGGTCATACTAATTTATGTGCAATCTTTATCTTGATGATGAACATGCATGGACACTCGAAATGTTGAAATCAATGTTATCGAATGACATCACAAGTATTTGTTGGCCTAGAAACCCGTCCAAGATTTACTCATTAGGAGTAAATCTTAGATAGTCCCCAGTTTGGGACTGTTCTTGAATACCTAATCTCACTTAGGATGTAAGTGTATAATGTGTATTGGGTTTTCAAGAAAATTTCGGTAGCATTTCCCCATTTGTTCTCTAAGTACATATGTACTTAGAGAACAATGGGGAAATGTTGCCGAAATTTTCTTGAAAACCCAATACACATTATACACTTACTAGTGAGATTTGGTGTTCAAGAATGGGATAGGTGGTACACATTTATTATATATAAGAATGACAACACATGTATTTGTTGGCCTAGAAACCCATCCAAGATTTACTCACTAGGAGTAAATCTTGGATAGTCCCCAGTTTGGGACTGTTCTTGAACACCTAATCTCACTTAGGATGTTTTAACCATTACTTATATATAAGACCTTAAACCCTAAAGTTTTAACCATAACCCCTAATCTTTTAACCCTAGACCCTAATCTTATTCTAATATATACTTGTTTTCTCTTTGATCATAGAATGGATAGATCATGGATGTCCATTCCAAATCGTTGCACCCCTGAGTTTATTTCTAGTCTTGACCAGTTTATTAGATTTGCCGAGGAACATAGGAAACAACCTGGAGATAGGTTCTACTATCCATGTAGGCATTGCGGTAACAACTTGAAAGTCAGCATTGGTGATGAAATCAAAATTCATGTCATGTGCAATGGGATTATACAAGGCTATATAGAATGGCACTGACATGGAGAGATTTCAAACCTAAAATCAGTGGATGTCGATAGCAGTGCTTGTGTGGAAGAAGAAATTGTCTTCGATGCGTAGATGTGAACGAACCAGTTCCAGTAGACATCGTTAATGCGATGCTAGATAGTTGTGGGGTAGAATACACCGATCCACCTCCCATGTTTAGAAACATTGTACATGATTATGAGATACCATTATGCATAGGTTGTAAGTTTACGAAGCTTAATGTTGTGTTGAGATTGTATAAACTGAAAGCTAACAATCGATGGAGCGACAAAAGCTTCATGTCATTGTTGTCTTTGTTGAAAGAAATTCCTCCTGAAGGAAACGAGCTGCCAATCTCAACATACCAGTTAAAGAAATTGATGTGCCCAATGGGAATGGAGGCCAAGAAGATATATGCATGCCCGAATGATTGTGTATTATTTTAAAAGGACTATGTGGATTTGAAAGATTGTCCAAAATGTGGTGCGTCAAGGTATAAATTGACGACTTCGGGGGAGTCCAAAACTAGTTCTCCTGCCAAGGTGATGTGGTATCTACCTATAATACCACAGTTTCAATGCTTGTTTTCCAATCCTATAGATGTGAAGAATTTGAGGTGGCATGCAGATGTTAAGAAAAATAATGATGGGATCGAACGACATGCGTCTGATTCCCCACAGTGGAAGAAGATTGATTTATTGTACCCTGAATTCAGTGAAGAAGACATGAATCTAAGACTTGGGCTTTGTATAGATGGGATGAATCCATACAGGACATTGAGTAGCCAACATAGCACTTGGCCAGTTATGCTTCTTATATACAATCTTCCTCCCTAGTTGTGTATGAAAAATAAGTACATTATGTTGTCGTCTTTGATATCGGGCCCTAAACAACCTGGAAATGATATCGACGTTTATCTTGAACCTATGATTGATGACTTGAAGAAGCTCTGGGGTGAAGGTGTGATGACCTATGATGCTTCATGAGGACAGATATTTCATTTCCACGCTATGTTGTTTTGCACTATGAATGACTTTCCAGTGTATGGGAATTTGTCTGGATATAGTGTCAAAGGATCTAAAGTGTGTCCTATATGTGAGGAGAACATTGATTCAATATGACTAAAACACAGTGGCAAGACTGTATATCTTGGTCATCGAATGTTTCTTCCAAAATTTCATCTGTATCATAGGTTGTGCAAAGCATTCAATTGACGGAATGAAGAATAGAGTGCACCTAAACCTATATCAGGGGAGGATGTTTATGAAAGAGTAAAAGACACAGCCAATGAATTTGGTAAGAGATCACAATGTACAATGGCCACACGGAGTGACAAGTCTTTATTCAAGAAGAAGTCAATATTTTAGGATCTTCCTTATTGGAGTTCTTTGACAGTCAGACATTGTATCGATGTCATGCACGTTGAGAAAAATGTATGTGATTGCATCATCGGTACTCTGTTGAATATACTAGGTAAGACTAAAGATGGGATAAAATCCAGAATGGACCTATGTGAAATGGGAATAAGGACATAATTAACAAAAGTAGTTAGTAGCGATTGGAAAACATACTTACCTCCCGCTTGTTACACGTTGTCTATAAAGGAGAAGAAAGCTTTTTGTGAATGCTTGGTAAATGTTAAGGTGCCACAAGGTTACTCATCCAACATTCGTACATTGGTATCAATGAAAGATCTGAAGTTGATAGGTCTTAAATCTCATGATTGTCACACTCTAATGCAACAAATATTGCCCATGGCAATTCGATCTATATTGCTGAAGCATTTGCAGTTTGCAATCACCAGACTTTTTTCTTTTTCAACAGTTTGTGCAGCAAAGTTATTGACCTTGATACTCTCAATAAATTGCAAAGAGAAGTCGTTGTTACCCTATGTCAGCTTGAGATGTATTTTCCTCCTTCGTTCCTTGATATCATGGTACATCTTGTTGTCCACTTGAATAGGGAAATGAAAATGTTGGGACTAGTTTTCTTGCATTGGATGTATCCCTTTGAACGATACATGAGCGTTTTTAAAGGTGATGTTCGAAACCGTTATCGACCTGAAGGGAGTATTATTGAGGTTATGTGGCGAGAGAGGTTATGGATTTTTGCAATGACTTTCTGAGTGTTAATGATGCTCCTGTGAATGACAAGAATATTGAGGAGCATTTTGGCAAAGGAATTTTGGGATCACGGGTGAAAGTAATCAGCCGTGAGCAGTTGGAGCAAGGTCACTTATATATTTTACACAACATCAACGAAGTGAGTGTTTATATTGAGGAACATATCAATTTCATCAAGAGATAATATCCTAGATCCAATTCAATGTGGCTTGTTAGAGAGCATAACAAGACATTTATTAAGTGGTTTGAAGATAAAGTCTTACATCAACTATCTCAAACACCAGATAATCTTACTGAAACTATCAAATGCCTCGCCTTTAAACCAAAATTGAATGCTATGTCTTATGAAGGGTTTGACATAAATGGATTATCATATTACACAATGCGTCAAGATGATAAGAGTGTCGTCCAAAACAGTGGGGTCACCCTTCAAGCGTATTCCTTGTTTTTTGCAAGTACAAAGGATAAGAGTCCACGTGAAGCTAAAATGTCATATTACGGTGTCATTGAAGACATATGGGAGTTTGACTATGTAGATTTCAGAATTCTGCTCTTTAAATGTAATTGGGTTGACAACAACAAAGGAGTTATAGTGGATGAATTGGGTTTCACGTTAGTGAACTTTGAAAAGATTAGCGAGAAGGGTGAACCATTCATATTGGCATCACAAGAGAAACAAGTATTTTATATCGATGATCCTGCAAATGATAAATGGTCGGTTGTTCTTCATGGTAAAAGACAGTTCATTGAAGATCCTATAGATGAAGAAGAGTACTATGATAAGTATGATGACTCCAATCCATTCTCAATTGGGTTGCCAACACCACCAAACATTGAAGCTGGGGATCACAATGACTTGTATGTTCGTGGGGATCACAATGAAGGATTGTTAATTGATAAAAGATCACAATATTAGAGGCATGAATTTTTATATTTTTATATGTTTATTTTTCTGAATGTGAACTTTACAATGTGAACTTTACAATGTGAATTACTTTACAATGTGAATGTGAACTTTACAATGTGAATTACTTTACAATGTGAATGTGAACTTTACAATGTGAATGTGAACTTTACAATATGAATTACTTTACAATGTGAATGTGTACTTTACAATGTGAACTTTACAATTAGTGTTACTTTACAATGTGAAATTTATAATTTGAATGTGAACTTTCAGATGGCTGAGCATTCCCATGATGACCGTGCTGATGATCATCGTGAGGGTGAGGACGTGCTTGCTCCACCTGATAATGTAAGTTTTAAGAATATATCCCTGAGGTTTCTATCTATATGTTCATTTATAATCATATCATGTAAGTGTGTTTTTTATCAAATTTTAGGTTGCTGATGTACCCCCTGAAGAAATTACAACATTTGATGATCATCAAAAGAAAATTGAGAAAGTGAGGGGCATCACAATGATGAACAAGTTAATACATCAAAGGGGCAATGGACCCAAATTGGCTGTGGATTTCGATCATGTAGGAAATCCATATGGAGTGCACAAAAACTCATTTGTTTCATATCTTGGGGTTCTTACTCGCAGCCATTGCAGTCCTATCCTAGAATCCTAGCATAAAGTTCCTAAGGGGAAGAAAGACCACATATGGAAGGAACTATGCATGAGTTATTATTATTTGTAATTCTATTTGTGTAGATTACTAATTTTTAGGATACTAGTTAATAGCAATTCTATTTAATTTGTAGAGCATATTTGATCTGGATGAAAAGCTGCATTGTAAATGTGTGATGCAACATTGTGGGAGGGTCCTAAGGAACTATAGGACCAATCTTACTTGAGATTACATACGCGATGCTGATAAGAGGTTCTTGATTGATTTCTAATTCTAGACATTGATCACTATTTCACTACTCTACACTAATAATTTTTGTTTGTATTCTCTTTAAAAAATAAATTTAGGCAGAAGGAAGCCACAAAGAAATAGAACTACCTAGACCCCAAAGACCGGTAGGCATTTGCTACACAAAGAAAAATAGATTAATTCAAGGTATTAAGCGCCACTCCCAATTTAATTAATATATGTTTTTATGTATTCACCTATTCAAAATTAACCTTTAGTGTTACTAACCAAATCAATGTGCTAACTAACTAGGCCCTTAGTGAGGCACAAAGACCAAGGTGTGCACTGAATGTGCACGACCACATAATGGGTCCAAGAGGATATGCATGCATTTGCCAAAGACTACAGGCTGAGTCTGCTCAGCCTACTGCTTCTCAAGAGATTGTAGAGTCCTCTACTACTGCTCCCACACCTCTACCTCACCATGCTATGTGGATAGATGGGAGGCAAAATAAGAAGGGAGACATACTGAAGCCTGCAACTGCTGAGGTGGTTGTAGAAATGGTAAAAATCAACTCTTAGAGCAATCGATTGATATTGATTATTGTTATGTTTACTTACTAATTTTTGTTGATGGTGATTAGCTGGAGCTGCACGAGCAGAGGAAGGAAGGCAAGTTCATCCCTCAGGGCATAAGGGATGAACTAACAGTTGCTCTGGGTAACCCAGAGCATCCTGGACGTGTTCGGGGTGCATGCACTGGTGTGGGCATCAAAGCGTTCTTTGGGCCATCCCAGCACAAACATGTCCCAAAAGTGGGACCTTTACATGCTGAGGTAACCTATTTTTATTTTAGAATTTTATTGCAAAAGGGAATTCAATAATCAGAAGATAGCGTTTCTTTTATCCATGTATAGATAGATTCATTAATTGAGAAGAGAATCCAAGAAGCAATGGCAAAGTGGGAGGCATCTTATCCTACCACTTAGACAGTACTTGTGGTGGGCTGCTCTTCTCCTACTGTAGAAGTGGTTGGGAGTAATCATGTAGACCCACCACCTAGCACGTGCTCTGTAAGTATTTTTATGACATAATAGCTAGTCTATTCAAGATGATATGTTTGTGTATATATGCATATAATATTCTTTACGTAAATTTGTAGGAGTTGAAGCCATGCCGACTAAAAAGTCAAGAATATATCATTACAGAGGTGTCGGCTTACCCACCCCTCAAAGGGTGCATGTTTCATGGGTATCCAACACCAGATGGTGTGGTACGTGTGAGCCCAATACATGTATTCCCCGACTGGCCGGATCTTGCACTACCTCATGCACACCCAAATGCTGAAACACTTAGTGAGGCAGTAGGTAGAGTGATATTGTGGCCCGAAGTGGATGTCCTCTATACTGATATTGTATGATAAATTTCCATTACTTTAATTTGTTAGTGTGTATATATGAGTCAATTGATCTGAAATTATATATACAGGTCAAAAAGATGAGACCCGCTACATCTCGACCTCCACCTCCTCGACTACCAAGTTGGCTTCCAAGGGACCTACACGCCTCGATAGGTCCTAATTGTAGGGGTGTGGCAGTATGGATCGGCGAACATGATACAAATTGCCCTATAATTGTTACTATTCTGGAGGATGATGCAGGTAAATCATATGATAACAATCTATTTATACAAGTTTAGCATATGTATTAATGCATACGTAATACAAGTTCTACATACGTATGTATTAATGCATAGGTATTAATGCAGGTCAATCATACGAAAACAAGATATTTATACAAGATATTTTGGAGTTGTTTAGTTATCAATGGTTGAACACATCTATGATAGAGCTGTGGATATGGTGAGATCTTGTTTATACATCCATATACCTTGTTTTATATACGGTGATCTAGTTTCTTATATATTAATGCATATGTAATACATGTTTTGCAACCACTTACACAAGATATGTAGAGATTTTGGGTTTTTCCATGTGGGATTTTTGGTTCCATCTTTGATTAGTCTTATAGATACAGACCCTTCTTCAGTTACTTCATACTACTGTGATGCTTTTGAATATTTTGGTAAAAATAAGAAGACGGTGATAATAGCTCCATTCAATGTCGGGTAAGTTTACTTTGCTTATAATTTGGACTTAATAAAATTACATTTTTATTGTGGATTTTGAGTTATTAATTTTTAACTTTCTTACATGTAGTGGTAGGCATTGGGAGTTACTAGTTATTGTCCCCAAGACGTTCACTATCTATTATCTAGATCCTGCGGGGAATGAGTTAGAATTAAATGGACATGCAATTAAAAGGCCATTATTCTCATGAGAAATATTTCATGTTTTTATATATGTTAACATCTGTTACTACATTACTATTTAATTATGCAATTTAATGGGTTACATTAACATATGTAGGGCTTTACAATAGTAAAAAAAAGTTGGAGGAAAGGTCCCCAGGAAAAAGGATCTGTCACTAATTTGGGAGAATGTGAAAGTAATTTCCTGACTCCAATGTATATATTATTTATGTGAAGTGTGCTTATTTGTATTTTTGAATATTTTGTATGTTTCAATTTATAGTGTGCTACACAAGACAATGGATGGGCATGTGCCTACTATGTGATGTTATTTATGTACCTAATCATCAAACATGTCATAATGGAAATCGATAAGATACAGCAGGTATTATACATAGTCTCATTAGATAATTTGAAATATATCAATCTTATTATATATTATTAAATATATATACATCATTCTCTTTGTAGGTCTTTAAAACTGCTGACTTCAGCACAGGTGGAAAGCATTTCGATGTACATGGTCCCTATACGAGAGACGAATTAGATGTTGTAAGAGAAGAATGGGCAAAAGCCCTACAAAGAGTGGGAATTTTTAGATTTAATTTTATTGACAATGATGACAATGATGAATAAAGAGTAACTTTGTTCTCATAATTATTTTTGTGTGAATGTGAATGATTTTTTATGAATTGTCATATGTGTGTGAAGATGATCAATACATAAATGTTTCTACATGTGTCTGAATGTGAAAAGAGATGAAAAGAATGGAACTGCAGGTTGCTACTAGTTTCAACATGTGTGTGAATCACATATATATAATATTGTCCATCTTGTTAATTTTATAGGTTTTTGGCCTATTGTTGGCTGATATCAATGGATGTTGTAAACCTACAGTTCAGAACTGAACTACAGGTTGTCATCCTATTGACCAGCCATACAGCAAGCCTGCAAATTGATTAAAAAATAATCTTAACATAGGCGTCGATTATTTGAACAAAACTAACACCAAAGACATACGGCGGCAATTTTTGATAAAAAAATTGACGTCTATGTGGCCAGAAACCACGGCCGTGCTGGGAACCACGGTCGTGGTGGCAGGCAGGGGATATGGCATCGGTTATTAGCACCAAACTGACATTGGTTCAGCTGATATGGCCAAGAAACATGGTCGTGCTGGGAAGCACGTCCGTGGTGGCAGGGGAGATGGCGTCGGTTATCTAACAAAACTGACACCTATAGGCCCTTCACTGGCACATTTTCGGTGGTGGGAAACATTGTGACATCAGTTCTTTTAATAATCGACGTCTGTAACAATTCTATAGTGTCGGTGTTCATAAAAAAACGACGCCTATAGTCCCTTTGTTGGCACGTTTTTGGTGGTGGGAAGCTTTTTGGCATCGGTTGGGAACCGACGCCGAAGGGTTCCACCTTTAGCGGCGCCCACTTGGGTGTTGCTTGGAAACCAACACTAAAGCCCTTAATTAACCAACACTAAAGGCATGTTCTGTAGTAGTGATATGTTCCAAAAGAAAATTCTTATTAACCAAAACCTAGGAGAACTCAACCACCCAAGACCAAGATCATGTTTGTACCCAAGAACACAACTCAAAATCCTAGGAAGAGAAATGAAATTGATTTTATTTGTTGTCATTATTGCTTGCGTCTTAGACATTATTCCTTTTCATGTCCTTACAAGAAAAAGGATGTTGATTTAGTATGGGTTCCAAGACCCCAAACATAGCAAATTTAATATGATTAAGGTGAGATTTGACCTGACACTTCATTTGACTATCTTAATGTCTCATCCCAACTAAATAGAATGATACCTTAGCATATTACAACGATTTAAAGCCAAATTAACATAAACAATTTACTGACACAAACAGAAACATTCTTGGTCGACAAACAGTTCGACCGAGACATCCTCGGTCGAGAAAATGTTCGACCGGGGGAATGCTTGTGACAAATCTGAAATCTACAGTAGAATTTATAGTGAAAACAACAACTATTCCGGTCGAAGAATTTTCGATCGGAGCAAAAATCGGTCGAGAAATTGTCGACCAAGTGAATTTATGTTTTTGTTCAGTTTCAACCTGTACAACATCAACTTTCTTGATCGACAAGTTGTTCGACCGAGACATCTGTCGGTCAAAATATTTTTCGACCGAATGAAGATATGTTCAGTTTAATTTGTTAATCATGATTCAGTTTATTGTTAAACGTACCTAACCATAATGGACCATCGCATGGGTACCAAAACCTATATTTTATTGTAGGATTGGGTAGTTGAGAGTGGATGTTCCAAACACATGACCGGGAACAAGGATGCATTTCAAACTCTTGAGGAAAAGAAAAGTGAAACAGTCACTTTTGGAGATAATGGTAAAGGTAAAATTGTTGGAATAGGTAATATTGGTACAAACCTTGAAATAAAGAATGTTTTACTTGTTGATGGTTTACACCATAATTTAATAAGTGTCAGTCAATTATGTGATAGTGGATATGATGTTTTATTCAACAAAAATTGCTACAAGTTACTAATAGAAAACACTACAAATGTTGTTTATGAAGGAAAAAGAGCTGTAAATCTATATATCCTTAGACCTAACTCTATGCAATCTATAGTTGGAAAATTCTTACTTGCAAAAGAAAATTCTTTACAACTATGGCATAGAAAATTAGGTCATGCGAGCTCATATGTTATCAAAAAGCTAGTTAAATATGATCTTGTTCATTGTTTGTCGAAGTTATCTTTTGATCAATCTAAAAATTGTGAACCATGTACTTTGGGTAAACAAACTAAAATTTATTTTAAACCCAAAAACATGCTTAGCACCAATAAATCAGTAGAACTTATTCATATGGATTTGTTCGGACCTATGAGGACACAATCTATTGGTGGGAAAAGATATTGCTTTGTTATTGTTGTTGACTACAGTAGATATACATGGGTACATTTTCTTGCAAATAAAGATGATACTATTCAAGTTTTCATACAATTTTGTTCAAAGATTGAAAATCAATTGCAAAACAAAATATGCACAATTAGAAGTGATCATGGTGGTGAATTTGAGAATCATCTATTTGAAGAATTCTGCTCATCTCAAGGCTACAGTCACAATTTTTCTGCTCCACGCACTCCACAACAAAATGGCATAGTTGAAAGGAAAAATTAGTCATTACAAGAAATAGCCAGGACTATGATGCTTGAACATAATACACCTAAAACATTTTGGGCTGAAGCAGTAAACACAGCTTGTTATGTGCTAAATAGAGTAATCATACACTCTTATTTGAAGAAAACACCATATGAAATCATGTATACTAAGAAACCAAGGGTTGATTGTTTTCATACTTTTGGCTCAACTTGCTATATCTTGAACACAAAAAATGATAGAGAAAAGTTTGACTCTAAATCACAAAAAGCCTTTTTCTTGGGATACTCAACTTCTAGTAAAGCATTTAGATTTTACAACACTATCTCTAGAAAAGTTGAAGAATCCATTCACATTACTTTTCATGAATAACAAAAACAAAGTGATAACATAGTTGATATTACTCATCAAATCGAAGATCTTACCATATCAATTAAAGATGATCAAGATGATAAAAATGATCAACAAATTGAGACACAACAACCCATCCCTTGAATTATTAAGGATCATCCTCAGGAATTGATCATTGGAAATCCTAAGGATAGAGTAAAAACTCGATCATCTTTTAGAGATGTTGCAAATATGGCATTTGTATCTATAATTGAACCTAAGAAGGTGACTGAAGCTCTAAAAGATGATTATCGGATCATGGCAATGCAAGAAGAATTAAACCAATTCACTAAGAATGATGTATGAGACTTAGTTCCTAAACCTCAAGATAAAACCATTATTGGAACTAAGTGGCTTTTTAGAAATAAGTTAAATGAAGATGGGGAAGTAGTAAGAAATAAAGCTAGGTTGGTGATAACCTCCTATTTTAGTAGTTTATCTTAGTCTTTTTCTTTAGTTTTCCATACTCTTTTTACATTTATACGGTACATAAACCTAATTTTCCCCCTTTTTGTAAATACATCATCAAACTAACCTTTTCCTTTTACACTTGCAGAAAGAGCACAAAAAAAATGATAAAAGAATAAACCAACCTCAAGGCCGAGTGAAGCCAAACGGTCCCAAGACCGCATGGAGTTCAAACGGTCCCGAGACCGAGTGAAGCCAAACGGTCCCAAGACCGCATGGAGTTCAAACGGTCCCGAGACCGCATGAAGCCAAACGGTCCCAAGACCGCATGGAGTTCAAATGGTCCCGAGACCGCATGAAGCCAAACGGTCCCGAGACCGCATGAAGCCAAACGGTCCCGAGACCGCATGAAGCCAAACGGTCCCAAGACCGCATCGAGTTCAAACGGTCCCGAGACTGCATGAAGCCAAACGGTCCCGAGACCGCATGGAGTTCAAACGGTCCCGAGACCGCATGAAGCCAAACGGTCCCAAGACCGCATGGAGTTCAAACGGTCCCAAGACCGCATGGAGTTCAAACGGTCCCAAGACCGTTCGACGCCAAACGATCTCAACACCGTTTGACGCCAAACGATCTCAAGACCGTTTGACGTCAAACGGTCTCAAGACCGTTTGACGCCAAACGGTCTCAAGACCGTTTGACGCCAAACGGTCTCAAGACCGTTTGACGCCAAACGGTCTCAAGACCGTTTGACGCCAAACGGTCTCAAGACCGTTTGAACCCAAACGGTCTCCAGACCGTTTGACCTCACTCAAGGCCTATAAATAAGACCTCAAGGGCCATCCCTGAGAAGGGTCCAGACGTCCAGAGGCTGCCTCTCTAGTACCAGAACAACTCCATCCACCGCCCGAGGCTGCCGGTCTGAGACTCACGTTCCATTACAAAGCTACCTTCTCTCTCATCAACAAAGAAGGTGAGAGGGGAAGATCCGTCGTCAAGCAAGCCATGAAGGGTGGAGATCGTTGCTCTCTCCACCAAGGGTTCAACCTTCTCTCCTCAGTGAAGATGATGTTATTTCTATCTCTTCTTGCCTCCTCCTTTGTTGCTCCCTCTATGAGGAGCGAGTAGTTCCATCCACTGGGGCGCGGGGACTAGCCCCACTGCCCATGTCTTGTACTTTGTACTAAAAAGATGTTATCCTTTCGTTTTAATACTAAATCATTCCATACATGCTTGAATGATGGCCACGTTATTGTATGCATCTATTGTCTTTTGTTGTGGTTTGTCTACGACCGCTCTCGAGACTCGAATACCAATTTAGTGTTGGTTTCTGGTGTGTGTATCCACCACGCATCCGTTTCGGTGTCTAGGAGTGTATCTCAAAGAGTGGAGTAAACTCACTATCATCCGTTGCACTTCCATCTGAATGGAAGTAACCTTGGTAAGTCGAGGAACACGCTTTGCGAGGGGAATGATGTAAAGCATGTGACCATTTGATCGGGAATGGCTGGCGTTGCAACATTCCCGCACTTCTCGTAGCTAGGTTATCCGAATAGGAGACTAGGCCTACAAAGATACTTTTCGATTTGATAATTATCGCTCGCTTGTTAGTTTTAGATGCACGTTTCATGAGGTTGAGTAAGATTCTCTCTTTGGAAGACTACATATCTTCATTGACACGTAGAAATGTACCGAATGAGAGCTACTTAACCCTTGAAGGATGCGATGCATTACTCTTGTCTTATAAGGCATCGGTCTTGTGGAACATCGAAGGATGCAATGCATCGCTCTTGTCTTACGAGGCATCGGTCTTGTGGAACATCCTTGGATGCAATGCATCGCTCTTGTCTTATGAGGCATCGGTCTTGTGGAACATCCATGCATCTAGCTTATAAGTCTTGCTTGCTTAGTACATATACAATGCATGTGTAGCGGTGGTAAATACCTGCTTAACCCCAGTGATTCATCGTCATTTGTTAAATCTTGGTTTTACTTGCTTTATTTACTTTTCATGCTTTAGTCTAAAAACCAATCAAAATCCAACCTTTTGATATAAGTGCCAACTAGTAAAATAACTAAGTGAAGTGTTGTACGTTTTCCATCTTGTTGCTTGCAACAAGACCGTTGTCTTTTGGGTTCGATCCTAAATCTGTACTATGATAAGGCTTCCATACTCTTATGGGGTTGGAGTTGTTATCTAAGCACCAGTTCTAGGTAAACCTAGGGAAGACATCAATCCTCTCTAGGGTTTTTGGTGATAGAATTCTGGGACTCCCATTGGAAGACTGAAAATCTTTTGGTGTAAGTCCTAGCTCCATCAAAAAATGGCGCCGTTGCCGGGGACAACGGAACGTTAGTATTTCACTTAGTTTATTTTTTAGTTGGTTAGGATTTTTACACTTTCTTTTTGAATCATAACTCATCATCTTCTTGAAGCTTCCATATTGTCTCTATTATCTAAAGGTGTTCTCTTTTCTTTACTCAGGTAGAACCCGTATATGCAATCACCGCATAATCAAGGATTCTCCCCTGATCCGGAGTTCGACTCCGAGGTAGAGAGAAGTTTCCACCGTAGAATCCGTCTCAATCACCAACGCGCTAGTCAAATGGCTGACGAACAGCATCAAGCCGCTTTGGTGATGGAGAGAGTCAATGCTGCTATCGCCGTACAACGGGCACAACTCATTGCAGACACCCGTGCCCAAATACAAGCGGAGATACGAGCAGAAGAGCAAGCCCGCATAAGAGCAGAGACCAAGGCTGCTCAGCTCGAATTACGAAACAAGCAACTGAGGGACTATGCTGTCCCGAAGAATTACGAAGACAACCACCCGGTCCGGCCTCCGATCATCAACATCCCAAACTTTGAGATTCGGACCCAGTGGATCCAGATTATGCAAGGAATTTCCTTCTTAGGAGGTTCAGGAGACGATTGCATGGACCATTTGAAACGGTTTAAGGCATTATGCCGCCTGGTCCCGCAAGCTAGTATTGCTTTCGACGCAATAATGCTCCACCTGTTTCATTTCACCTTATCTGGAAGGGCCTTGAGTTGGTACAACTCATTGGACAGAGAACCCATCATAACCACTTGGGCCCCTCTAGAGGAAAAATTCTTGGAGAAGTTCTTTCCACCCTCACTGACCTATGAAATCAGAGGGCAGATCAACCATTTCTCCCAGCTACCTGGAGAAACCCTCACTGAGGCATGGGAAAGATTCAAGGAACTTCTACGCAAATGCCCTCATCATGGAATTTCACAGAATCAATTGATTGAAACTTTTTATCGGGGGGTAAGCGATGACATTAAACAGTTCCTAGATTCCTCGTCTGGAGGAAATTTCATGAGGAAAAGCTATGAAGATGCCTGGAAAATCATTACTTTAGGAGCTGAAAACCAGTCCAACTGGGGGCGGTCAGCCGGAAAAGGCGTCCTTAAAGTCTTTAAAGCTGAGGAATCTATGGAACTAAAGTCAATAGCCGAGGCTTTGACGACAATCGCTCATAAACAGCAAACCCTCGAAACAACTCTAGGGGAAATTGATAAGAAGAAAACCCCACTGGTTCATCAAGTCAAAGCCGTCACAGGATCCTGTGAAGCTTGTCATGCTTCGGATCATCCGACTCTTTCCTGCGGAATGCTCTATAATGTGATGATGGATCTGCATCCACCACCACAACCCTATGAGGCCATCACTAATCAGGCTGAAGATCAGATTCCAGAGCAAGTCAACTCCATCCATACTATTCCCGGACAAGTTTATTATAATCCCAGTCAACCAAGGAACCATCCTGGATTCCAGTATGGGAATCCCTCTGGAACTGCGAATCCGCAACATCAGACACAAGGGGGACTTGACAGTAGGCTGCCTCCTGGATTTCCAAACAATTTTAACCAAAATCAAGGGAACCCAAGGAACAATTTCCCTAGGGCTAACTACCCTAGAAATCAATCATCCTACAATCAGTACACTCATCCCCCGCTTCACCCGCAATTGCATATTCAACAGTCTCAACAACAAAACCCTCAGAAAAATGTCATTGCACAACCGGAAGATGAGCTATCTTTGATAAAACAAATGCTTCAGTCTCAGCAAACCATGCTGGCCAACCAACAAGCTCAACAGAAGGCAGTTGAAGCACAGCTTGCCCAGATTGCTGCACAATTGAAACCCCCAACAGGCACTTTTGATGGGCAGCCTGATCCAAACTCTAAATACGGGCAAAATAAACACGAACAGCTGAATGCCGTCACCACAAGGTCGGGACGCATTCTTCCTGAACCCATCAAGATCACTCTAGATGATGATGATGTGCCCACTTTTATGACGAAAGAGATCTCGCAACAAGAGATTGGGAAATCCCCTGAAGGCACAGAGGACAAAAACAAAGAGCATGTACCAGCAGAATCCAAGGTCCCGCAATTCAAACCAAGGATTCCGTATCCGGGCAGACTGCAAGAAACAAAAATGGACACCAGATTTCAGAAATTCAAGGAAGCAATGAAGAAACTTTATATTGACATCCCACTCCTTGACGCTCTATCCGAAGTACCAGCATGGGCAAGATATCTCAAAACTTTGCTATCACGTAAGTATATCACCAAAGAGCAGGAAACCGTCAAGCTCGCTCAAACCACTTCTGACATCATCTTGAACAAACTACCCAAAAAGAAGAAGGACCCAGGTTCCTTCGGAATCCAATGTTGCATTGGAAATGCATCCACAAAGAAAGGATTGGCTGACCTCGGGGCTAGTATATCCATTATGCCCTACTCAATGTGCCAACGCCTCGGTTTCACTGACCTGCTGCCTACAGCAATGACTATTCAACTAGCCGACTCCACCATAACCGCACCGTTGGGAATCATCGAAGATATCCCAGTAAGGATAGGGAAGGATGCCTACGTTCCATGTGATTTTGTCATCATGAATATTAAAGAAGACTTAAGGTATCCGATCATTTTCGGTAGGCCTTTCCTAGCTACAGCCAGAGCGCTAATCGATGTCGAAGCCGGAACCATCATTCTTAGGCTCGGGAAAGAAGCAATTCAATTCCGCGTCCTTGATAGCATGAAAGGTCCCAGCATCCAAGAAGAAGTCTTTCTTTTAGACGCAATTCAACAAATGTCGCAATTAGAAATCTCCGAGCCAATTGACGAACTTGAGAATGCTCTTATCAATCCAGAAGTTGAATTCTCTGCAAATGAACTAGTCCAGCAATGCATCCAATACCTAGAAAAGATAGAAGAAGCACCAAAGGCTACTTTTGAAGAGCTTAAAGCCATCACTACCATTGAAGCAGCAAAACCATCAAAAACCCCTGAATTGAAGACTTTACCTACAGGGCTTAAATATGTTTTCCTGGATAAGGAAGAGCTATGCCCAGTTATTATCAGCTCCACCCTTACCGAAGACCAAGAAGTCAAACTTCTGGACAAACTAAGGAGGCACAAAAAGATCAATTGTTATAAAATAACCGACCTCACAGGTATAAACCCGGCTCTGTGTATGCATAAGCTTCCTATGGTTGAAGAATTTAAACCCACTCGTGAACATCAAAGAAAACTGAACCCAAATTTGAAAGAGGTAGTCCGTTTGGAAGTCCTCAAACTACTCAAAGCTGGCATGATCTATCCTATCTCTGACTCTCAGTGGGTCAGTCCAGTTCAAGTTGTCCCAAAGAAAGGGGGCACTACTGTAGTGATCAACGATAAAAATGATCTCGTACCTACTAGGACTGTAACGGGGTGGTGAATGTGCATCGATTATAGGAAGTTGAATAAAGCTACAAGAAAAGACCACTACCCTCTACCCTTCCTTGACGAAGTCCTAGAGCGCTTGGCCCACCAAAAGTATTTTTGTTATCTCGATGGTTACTCCGGGTTCTACCAAATACCCATACATCCAGAGGACCAAGAAAAAACCACCTTCACTTGTCCCTTTGGGACATATGCTTTTAGAAGAATGCCGTTCGGGCTATGTAACGCTCCTGCTACTTTCCAACGCTGCATGTCTGCCATCTTCGCCGGATTAACCGAATCTGTTATGGAAGTCTTTATGGATGATTTCTCTGTCTATGGATATTCTTTCGATAACTGTCTAAATAATCTTGAACGAGTCCTACAACGTTGCAAGGAAACAAACCTTATCCTGAATTGGGAAAAATGTCATTTCATGGTAACAGAAGGTATCGTCCTCGGACATAGAGTAAGTGATAGGGGAATTGAGGTCGACAAAGCAAAGATTGATGTTATCTCAAAGTTGTCACCTCCGAAGGACATAAGGGGCGTTCAAGCTTTCCTAGGTCATGCAGGGTTCTACAGAAGGTTCATCAAAGATTTCTCGAAAATAGCTAAACCCATGACCCAACTCCTGACAAAAGATGTCGAGTTCGTTTTCGACCAAGAATGCATGCAAAGTTTCTCTACCCTTAAAGAAGCATTAATTTCCGCACCTATTCTAAGGGCTCCAGACTGGTCGCAACCATTCGAAATCATGTGCGACGCAAGTGATTATGCCATAGGAGCCGTTTTAGGACAACAGATCGATAAGAAACCCTATGTCATCTACTATGCATCAAAAACGCTTGACGAAGCACAGAAAAACTACACGACCACAGAAAAAGAGTTTTTGGCTATCATCTACGCCTTCGAAAAATTTTGCTCTTACCTAATCGGCTCTAAAGTCATCGTCTACACTGACCATTCTGCTATCCGACATCTGATCCAGAAACAGGACGCCAAACCCAGGCTCATCCGCTGGGTATTAATGCTTCAAGAATTCGACCTAGAAATCAAAGATAAAAGTGGCGTAGAGAACGTTGTAGCCGATCACCTCAGCAGAATCGAGGTTGAAGAAAAAGATAAAATCCCTATCAGGGATTCTCTTCCTGATGATCAGCTTATGAAGGCCACTCATAGTTTTCCTTGGTTTGCTGATATCGTCAATTATCTAGCCACAGGGATCATCCACCTGTCTACTTCATATCAGGATAAAAGGAAATTCCTTCATGATATAAAACGTTATCATTGGGACGAACCCTACTTATTTTACCTCTGTGCCGACGGACGTTTTCGCCGGTGCCTTCCAGAAGAAGAAAGAACCTCGGTTTTGGAACACTGCCACTCCGGACCCACGGGGGGGCACATGGGCGCCAAGAAAACTGCCATAAAAGTTCTACAATCTGGTTTCTTTTTGCCCACCATATCAAAAGACTCACATGATTTTGTCAAAGCCTGTGATAAATGCCAATTTTCGGGCAACATATCAAAAAGGGATGAAATGCCTCTTACCATGTGGCAGGAAATTGAACTGTTTGATGTATGGGGGTAGACTACATGGGACCTTTCCCTTCATCATATGGCTTCTCTTACATTTTGGTCGCAGTGGATTACGTCTCAAAGTGGGTCGAAGCTATACCCACCGTATCCAATGACTCCAAACCTGTTGTCAAACTGTTCAAAGACACTATTTTTCTGAGATTTGGAGTTCCAAGAACGGTCATATCTGATGGCGGGAGCCATTTCCTGGAACGAAGTTTCGAAGCGTTACTGAGAAAATACGGAGTCCATCACAAAGTTGCCACACCTTACCACCCACAAACTAGTGGCCAGGTAGAAGTATCCAATAGACAGATAAAAGCGATTCTTGAAAAAACAGTGAATAAAAACCGCACTGATTGGTCCACCAAACTTCCTGACGCCCTCTGGGCATACCGTACTGCTTACAAAACACCAATTGGAACAACTCCGTTTCGTTTGGTGTACGGCAAATCATGTCATCTTCCAGTAGAACTGGAACATAAAGCCTGGTGGGCCATCAAGCAACTAAACTTTGACCTTAAAAGCACAGGGGAGAACAGACAACTCCAGCTACAGGAGCTAGAAGAACTCCGAATGACAGCATATCACAGTGCCAGAATCTATAAAGAGCAAACAAAAATGTGGCACGATGGACATCTTAAGAGAAAAGATATCGCCGTTGGCGACAAAGTGCTCTTATTAAACTCCAAGCTCAGATTATTCCCCGGAAATCTCCGAACAAAATGGTCCAGACCCTTCACCATAAAACATATCTACCCAACTGGAGCCGCCATAATCATCGACAACAACGGCGGAGAACGAACGGTTAACGGGCACCGTTTAAAAAGATACTACACTCAGGAAGACAAAACACATCAACAAACCCTCGATATCAGAGATGCTACGCCCACAGCATAACAACCTTACAGTTTCGTCGAGCTAGTGACGTAAAACCAAGGCGCTTCTTGGGAGGCAACCCAAGACCTCAGTATCACCTTCTCTAATTTCTAGTCTTTTATTTTTCTTTTGAATTTGTTTTGCTTTCTTTAAGTTCTTTCATCATTAATCTAAAAATACAAAAAAATCTACATAATCAAAACTACAAAAACAATACATAAAACAAACAACATAAATATTCATAAACCAAAATACAAAAAAAATAATATACATACTAAAAAAAAAACATAAAAATATACAAACCCTTTGTGCCCCTCCAAACGGCCTTCAAACCGTTTGAAGCCAAACGGTCTTGAAACCGTTTGGGACCAAACGGTCCTCAAACCGTTTGGGACCAAACGGTCCTGAAACCGTTTGGGACCAAGCGGTCTTCAAACCGTTTGGAATACAAAAGGTCACCCACCTATCACTATAAATATCGACCCTACCCCTCCGTCTTTCTCTCTTCGAACCTTTGATTTCTCCAGAATTTTCGTGCGAAGAGCTTCCCTTTTTGCTCCTGTTGCATCCACGCAAAGTCACCCTTCTGTCCACCTTCCGCAAGGTAGTCCGGTGACTCCACGCTGCTCATTCCATCGCCAGTCGCTGCTTACGTTGCCATCGCCGTCGTTATCGACCGAGTTCACCGACTCTTCCACCGCTTTCATCGCCATCGCCGTTCTCTCATCGTTTTCGTCTTTGTCGAAGGCGCCAGCGCGTTCTTCACCTTCGCGCCGTTCCACCTTCTCCCGCGCCGACGACCGGCGACTCTTCGCTTTCCAAACGGTCTTGAAACCGTTCGGGGCCAAACGGTCCTCAAAACCGTTTGGAACCAAACGATCCTGAAACCGTTTGGGACCAAACGGTCTTGAAACCGTTTGGAACCAAACGGTCCTCAAAACCGTTTGGAACCAAACGATCCTGAAACCGTTTGAGACCAAACGGTCTTGAAACCGTTTGGAACCAAACGGTCCTGAAACCGTTCGGTCTTCGTTTCCTTTTTGCTTTCACAAAATGTAAAAGATATAACTACATATCAAATTTAAACTGTCTCAAATCTTCTCTAAATTACGAAACTCATACTTTTTTCAGAAGTGGCGTCAAACAAGGCTTCCGGATCCGGACCTGCCCCTGCTCCGACAAGGGAGCAGATGATGGAGGAGCGAGACAGGCTCATACAAATAAGGGACACTTACAACACCACCAGAGCCGTCCCTCCCAAGACCAAGATCATTGCCGTCCTGTGTAAAATAACCCGCCTCACCAAATGCCTGGGTGAGGCTCCTGAAGAAGACGTCCAGCACATCTTTTCAAACGATGATGAAGGTTCGGACTACACACCGAACCCCGATGAAGACTCCTCTGCCCAAGAGACAGAGGGAAAGCGCAAGGCTGCAACATCACGTCTTTTCTAAAAATACTTACTTGTGCATTCCCTCTCAATTTGTGAAGATGAACAACATTTGGGGAATTGGTCGAGCATTGCTTAGTTATTCAGCAAAACAGTTTCCCGTAAAACTTTTTCACTATCAGGATGGGAACCGTAGGATATCCAAAATGGGTGTTGGTTGGTATGACTTTCAGATAGAAAACGATATGAGGATTGGAGATGTATTTGTATTTGAGCTACTTCTGAAGGACAAAGATATCGTGAACTTTTGTGTAACCAAGCAGCACATATCAAGCAGCACTTGCAACAAAGACCATCCTCCAGTTAGTGGCAACATGGAAGATGGAATCAATATTGAGAATAGCAGCTACCTGACTCAATCCATGGATGATGAAGTAGGACATCCCAAGGAAACTGATGTCGAAGGCAGCGGCTACCACAGTAACTTGAAGTATGATCAAGCAAAGGATCTGCTAGACAATATCAAGACAAAATTGCAAAAGAATGCGCTGCGAAATTAATGGAGCTCCTGAGTCAGCACTCCAAGGCATACAGCAAAGAGCACTTCAATCGCCCAGCCTTCTGCCACAAATGCCCCCATCTTTACAAGGGCAATTCACATCCACTCTACTCCGATCTCCAGGGGCTACCGAAAATCTGCCTTAACTCGCAGCCCTTGTTCTAATGACTTCTCAACCTAGCACTTTTCCACTCTGGGGACAGAGTGTGTGATAAGTTAGGGGGGGATTCATTAGGCAAGGGCTAGGCATCAACTTCTATACTCCCTTTTCCTTTTTACAATTCCCTAAAAAAAAAAATATATATATATATATAGTCACCTCAAATAACCCTAGAATCATGTTAGTCTCTGCAAGTAAATAGCACTCAGACATCAAATGGTGATTTATCAATTTCCACCTACTGTGGATCCCATATTTTTGCTTCAATTCTTTATCTGACTCTCCACAGGCCAAAATCAGGGCATAAATAAGCCGAGATCTCGAGGATGAGAGGGAAATTAGGCAACTTCCGAATCAAAAAGTTCTGCAAGTGGACCACAAACCAAATAAGTGCATGCTGAAAAACTTTAAGAACAACTTTCCTCTCTTCAAAATAAAAGAGGCTTGGCCGCCCAAAATAAATCCTCATTCCAAAACCCAAGCCTGTGAGTTTTTGAATAAAAGCCAGAGAGACGAATAAAATCATGAGAGTTGTGCCACGCATAAGGACCTATATGAAGAACTGATAAAGGGCTCACCCGGCCGGCACATTCCACTGCCCTCACAAAGGCAGATGTGTCGCGTCCGGTAGTGAAACCCTAAAAGTTCCAAGTATATGAAAAGGCTCATAAAGGACTTGCCCGGCCGGTACATTCAGTTGCCCTCATAAAGGCAGATGTGTCGTGCCCAGTAGTGAGATCCTAAAAAGCATAGACAGCCCCTCCCCCACTCGAAGGGGAGCTACACTTCAAAGCCTTTAGCCAACCCTCATACCCTCTCTAGCTTCCAGTAGGTTTCCAGAGAGGTATAAAGTTGATTAGAGTCAACGGCATGCACAAAATAAATGTGGTCCCAAGGCAAATTTTGAGGTACGGAAAAACCCTGAGATCAAAGCAACTCTCGAAATCCAAAAGAATCAAGGCATGCAATAAGCCTCGATATGACCCCTGGGGAACTCAGGTCAAGAATTGAAGCAAGAGTATGGAGACCCTAATTAAGATCGCCTCGCCATTTCATGTCTCAACTCTATCTAACTTGAGGACAAGCTAGACTCTAAGTTAGGGGGGGTGATAACCTCCTATTTTAGTAGTTTATCTTAGTCTTTTTCTTTAGTTTTCCATACTCTTTTTACGTTTATACGGTACATAAACCTAATTTTCCCCCTTTTTGTAAATACATCATCAAACTAACCTTTTCCTTTTACACTTGCAGAAAGAGCACAAAAAAAAATCATAAAAGAATAAACCAACCTCAAGGCCGAGTGAAGCCAAATGGTCCCAAGACCGCATGGAGTTCAAACGGTCCCGAGACCGAGTGAAGCCAAACGGTCCCAAGACCGCATGGATTTCAAACGGTCCCGAGACCGCATGAAGCCAAACGGTCCCAAGACCGCATGGAGTTCAAACGGTCCCGAGACCGCATGAAGCCAAACGGTCCCGAGACCGCATGAAGCCAAACGGTCCCGAGACCGCATGAAGCCAAACGGTCCCAAGACCGCATGGAGTCAAACGGTCCCGAGACCGCATGAAGCCAAACGGTCTCGAGACCGCATGGAGTTCAAACGGTCCCGAGACCGCATGAAGCCAAACGGTCCCGAGACCGCATGAAGCCAAACGGTCCCAAGACCGCATGGAGTTCAAACGGTCCCAAGACCGCATGGAGTTCAAACGGTCCCAAGACCGTTCGACGCCAAACGATCTCAAAACCGTTTGACGCCAAACGGTCTCAAGACCGTTTGACGCCAAACGATCTCAAGACCGTTTGACGTCAAACGGTCTCAAGACCGTTTGATGCCAAACGATCTCAAGACCGTTTGACGCCAAACGGTCTCAAGACCGTTTGACGCCAAACGGTCTCAAGACCGTTTGAACCCAAACGGTCTCCAGACCGTTTGACCTCACTCAAGGCCTATAAATAAGACCTCAAGGGCCATCCCTGAGAAGGGTCCAGACGTCCAGAGGCTGCCTCTCTAGTACCAGAACAACTCCATCCACCGCCCGAGGCTGCCGGTGTGAGACTCACGTTCCATTACAAAGCTACCTTCTCTCTCATCAACAAAGAAGGTGAGAGGGGAAGATCCATCGTCAAGCAAGCCACGAAGGGTGGAGATCGTTGCTCTCTCCACCAAGGGTTCAACCTTCTCTCCTCAGTGAAGATGATGTTCTTTCTATCTCTTCTTGCCTCCTCCTTTGTTTCTCCCTCTATGAGGAGCGAGTAGTTCCATCCACTGGGGCGCGGGGACTAGCCCCGCTGTCCATGTCTTGTACTTTGTACTAAAAGGATGTTATCCTTTCATTTTAATACTAAATCGTTCCATACATGCTTGAATGATGGCCACGTTCTTGTATGCATCTATTGTCTTTTGTTGTGGTTTGTCTACGACCGCTCTCGAGACTCGAATACCGATTTAGTATTGGTTTCC
The DNA here is from genome assembly GCA_963693085.1 of Alisma plantago-aquatica. Classification (NCBI taxonomy): domain Eukaryota; kingdom Viridiplantae; phylum Streptophyta; class Magnoliopsida; order Alismatales; family Alismataceae; genus Alisma; species Alisma plantago-aquatica. Next base: position 24,138,577 of record OY856412.1, on the reverse strand, counting down.
GGTGTGTGTATCCACCACGCATCCGTTTCGGTGTCTAGGAGTGTATCTCAAAGAGTGGAGTAAACTCACTATCATCCGTTGCACTTACATCTGTATGGAAGTAACCTTGGTAAGTCGAGGAACACGCTTTGCGAGGGGAATGATGTAAAGCATGTGACCATTTGATCGGGAATGGCTGGCGTTGCAACATTCCCGCACTTCTCGTAGCTAGGTTATCCGAATAGGAGACTAGGCCTACAAAGATACTTTTCGATTTGATAATTATCGCTCGCTTGTTAGTTTTAGATGCACGTTTCATGAGGTTGAGTAAGATTCTCTCTTTGGAAGACTACATATCTTCATTGACACGTAGAAATGTACCGAATGAGAGCTACTTAACCCTTGAAGGATGCGATGCATTGCTCTTGTCTTATAAGGCATCGGTCTTGTGGAACATCGAAGGATGCAATGCATCGCTCTTGTCTTACGAGGCATCGGTCTTGTGGAACATCCTTGGATGCAATGCATCACTCTTGTCTTATGAGGCATCGGTCTTATGGAACATCCATGCATCTAGCTTATAAGTCTTGCTTGCTTAGTACATATACAATGCATGTGTAGCGGTGGTAAATACCTTCTTAACCCCAGTGATTCATCGTCATTTGTTAAATCTTGGTTTTACTTGCTTTATTTACTTTTCATGCTTTAGTCTAAAAACCAATCAAAATCCAACCTTTTGATATAAGTGCCAACTAGTAAAATAACTAAGTGAAGTGTTGTACGTTTTCCATCTTGTTGCTTGCAACAAGACCGTTGTCTTTTGGGTTCGATCCTAAATCTGTACTATGATAAGGCTTCCATACTCTTATGGGGTTGGAGTTGTTATCTAAGCACCAGTTCTAGGTAAACCTAGGGAAGACATCAATCCTCTCTAGGGTTTTTGGTGATAGAATTCTGGGACTCCCATTGGAAGACTGAAAATCTTTTGGTGTAAGTCCTAGCTCCATCAGTTGGTAGTACAAGGGTATAATCAACAAGAAGGAATAGAATTTGATGAAACTTATGCACCAGTGGCAAGACTTGATGCCATTAGAATGTTACTAGCCATAGCTGCCCACAAAAACATCAAACTATTCCAAATGGATGTAAAAAATGCATTTCTCAATGGAATAATACAAGAAGAAGTATATGTTTCTCAACCACCTGGTTTTGATATTCCGAAAAAAGGTGACTAGGTATACAAACTCAAGAAAGCACTCTATGGGTTAAAACAAGCACCTAGAAATTGGTATGAACGACTAAAAAATTATCTTTTTGATAATAGCTTTTCAATTGGAAATTAAGATTCTACTCTATTTTTCAAAACATATGAATCCGATTTTTTGGTTGTTCAAATCTATGTTGATAATATCATCTTTGGTGCATCCAATGAATCTTTATGTACATAACTCAGTAATATTATGCAAAAGGAATTTGAAATGAGTCTCATGGGAGAATTGACTTTCTTTCTTGGTTTTCAAATAAAGCAAACGCCCACTGGGATTTTTATAAGCCAAGAAAAGTATACAAATGAACTTTTAAAATGCTTTGGGATGACAAATTGCAAACATGCTGCCACACCAATGAGTGCCTCTACTAAAATTGACAAAGATGAAAATGGGGAACCCATTGATGATTATTTGTATACAGCCATAATTGGTAGCTTGCTTTACTTAACCGCTTCTAGACCGGACATCATGTTTTTTGTTGGACTATGTGCTAAATTTCAATCACAACCTATACAAACTCATTTTCAAGTCGTCAATCGGATTTTAAGATATTTAGCCGGCACTACAAGTTATGGTCTATGGTATCCTAAAGGACAATCTTTGGACTTCAAAGCTTATACCGATGCCAATTACGCTGGTTGTCGTATTGATCGAAAGAGCACAAGAGGAAGTTGTTTCTTGTTAGGAAGAGCCTTAGTATCTTGGTTTAGCAAGAAATAAAACACAGTTGCCCTCTCTACAACTGAAGTTGAATATATGGTAGCTGGGTCTTGTTGTGCTCAAGTGCTTTATATGCAACAAGTTTTAAATGATCATGTTTTTACATTTTCATCCACACCTATCTTTTGTGACAATACAAGCACTATAAACTTGGCACATAATCCTATTTTACACAGTCGTACCAAACATATTGAAATCCTTCATCATTTTCTAAGGGATTATATCTCTGAAAATCATGTATCCCTTCATCATGTTGATATGGAAGATCAATTGGTTGATATTTTCACAAAACCACTTCCATTAGATCAATTCAATAAAATAAGGAAGCAACTACTCATTACTCCCTTATAAGATGTTTTCTTTGACATTTGTGCTTCTTAAATCGGTTGGTTTTTCTGATCCTTACATTTTGGCTTTAAATGGACATCATTTCAAATGATTTGATGGTTATCCTTTTGAAAGGGGAGAACAAATTAAGGGGGAGTTTTAACACATGATATTAATGACTATCTTTTTGAAATGGCAAAGGCGGAGAAATAATATAAATCTTAAATACTTAATCAATGAGTTCCATAAAATCTTGGCTTTAAAAGTTGTTATATTCCCTAAGAGTTGGACTTTATGTTCCACACTTCTTTGGGAATAATAAGCATACATTCCATAAACAAGAGAAGGTATACACAAGGTAAATCTCAGGTATGAAACTCAACTCATTTCAAGATTATTTGATTTATATTTAGAAATGTTTGTCATCTTCAAAAAGGGGGAGATTGTTGGCTAAATGGACATCATCAAAATCCCTTTGTTTTGAAAATAACAACCATTTCATTCTTGTGGATCTAACGTGCTATTTGAGTGTTGTAGAAACTAGGTGGATGACACAACTTTGGAAGATCTAAATGCTCACAATATGTTAATTTCATGATTGTATTCAAATGTAAAAACTTGTATAAGTACTTAGATATCATGTAAATCAAGCGTTTAGATCTTCCCTAGCCATTCACAACACTTAGATAGGTCATCCCCTACAATAGTGTCACAACTACACACTGATACACACACTTAGTACATAGTTCAAAACATTGAAATAGAGTCATTCTCAGTCGGCAAACTTCTCGACCGAGACACTCTTGGTCGACAAACTCCTTAACTGAGAATTGACCCAAATAGTCGTTAGACCCAGTGGACAAGGTGGTTTGGAGTTGGAATCGAACATTATATACACTTTCTCCAGACCGTCCCTCAGTCAACAAACTCCTTGACCGAGAGACACTCGATCGACAAATTCTTTGATCGAGAAGAACTCTGTGTGCACTTTTCAGAATTAATAAACTAGTCGTTGCTAAAGCAATTAGTGGATACCTAACGGCTAGTTGATCACTTAGAAACCCCTAGAAAGTGTCTAGAACGTCCTTAAGCATTCATAGGCCATTCCTATAAATAGGACATGCCTTAGGACACCCAAAACACACTTGTGCAACACTTGAGCATACATACTTGCAATTGGCAATCTATTCTTGTGAGCAATTGAGAAACTCTAGAATTTGCTAATCCTTTCCATTGCTACAAATTCGTTTCCTATACGCTAGCATCTCCTACCCACTGCACTTCCACTTCCATACACATTAGTTAGGAGATCAAAATGCTTGATATAGGATTCAAGCCTTGTGCTTAAGCGGTAATTGAAATTTCCATTTTCCCTTCTTATTCCTTCTTATTGTTTATACTCTCCTTGCTACTCCTAGGTTTGGAGGTTGTGGATTGGATAGGGTGCTATCTTCTCAGGTGGAGAAGGATGTTCTTGGTGGAGAAGGTGGACTTTGGACTACTTCTAGAAGGTCTCAACACGAAGCTACTTTAAGGAGGAAGGCTACTTCAAGGGGGAGCTTGAAGTTACTTCAAGTGAAGGCTACTTCATAGTTGGTGAGACGACTTCGGGGTGAAGGCTATCCAAAGGGTGAGGAAAGTATTTGTTATTTTGTGTAACATCATAAAAAGGTAATAAAATTCAAATACTTTCAAATCCCAATTGGAAACAATTGGGTAGTGGACTGACTCCCTTAGTTTTTGCTAAGGGTGGAACCACTCTAAACACCTTACCTCTTTCTTCTTATCTCAATTGTGGTTGCTTGAGTTGAATTATTGTTAAAATATTTATAAAACCCTATTCACCCCCCCCCTCTAGTGGTTTTTCAAGAAGAATATTATAAGGAGAAAATTGAAACCAAATCCTTTAAAGGATTCATGATGATGATGCATATGGGAAACCTAGGATTATTGTCTGACATTTTGAGTTTTTGAGTTTCCATCATCGCACTTTATCTAACCTCAAGATGAATCTTGTATGTTGAATTTGATCAATGTGGGGATAATCATTTTAAATATCAGTTGTATAATTTATTTAGGAATTATAGTATTTTCTTATATTGAGATTTAGATCATGGTTAACACCTAAGACTCATGAGGGTCAAATATTCGAGGGGTGTCACTGTTGATATATTTAAATCTTTGTGAGGATGATAATATCGACATTCTTGCATTAGATGGACAATATTGTGATTTATAATCTTATATTGGGCATGTTCAAACCCCATTGGAAGATGATATACATGGTTAGATGTGTGAAGGAGTACATGAAGCATTTAGATATTAAACTATTGTTCCTAGGAAGGTCTATTTGTTTGTAAAGGAGTATGAAAGATGGGATGATACAATAAGAGGGATTATGTGTTTCCCTAACCATGTTCACGTTCCCACGTGCAATCCAGGATGGTTATTACTGAAATATTGTGTGTACCTTATATTTTTCTAGATATTCTCTTTGTCTTCCATAGTCAGTGGTGTATAGTTGATAGGAAATCATCGACATGTGAGATCGTGGTTTATTTTCGCTTGGTTTGTATAGATGGAAATTTACTTATTACTTTTTAGGTATAGGATATTGAGGACATCCACATATTAGATAAAAGTTTTAGTTTATATTTAGTGGCTCATACAACAGTGATGTAACCATTTGACGGGTATTTTCCAGCTTGATGAGGATGTGATGAATGTATACACCTCTTGTATTTTATTTTAAAAAACATTCATAAACAATCATACAAGCATGCCTTATAAACCCAATGTAATTAGATATGTCTTACAATATATGTCTATCACATATATCTAAAACAACTTACACTCAATTAAAGTTCAAACCTTGGATGTTTATCTATGAAAGGACTAGGTGAATCTAATATTGTGTTGTATGTTGAAACCTAGACAATGGTTAGGGATTTATTCACTTCAGAATCATACATGTTACATTTACCTTATGAAAAATCAACTTCCTTCAAAATACAATTGTTAATATGTTTACAAAAATATGATCGAGATGATATACTCAGTTGTGAACATATAACTAGTCCGACCAAATAAATGGAATATAAGCGACTAGGATATCATAGAACCTGATCAAAAATTACTTAAAGATTTCTAATGGTAATTTTACTACATTAATTCAGGTTTTCTATGAATAATTTTACTAACAAAGATGAATCCATGTAATGAGCCTCAATATTGTCATAGATGTGTATTATATAAGGACAACTCGAATCAATATAATTCTGAAATTATTGTGCCACCTATATATTATATAACTTCCATGTACACTTCAAATATGTATCTAAATTTTCAGATGAAAAAAATTAGCTTCAAAACATGAAAGGTGATACTCTTATAAAATCTAATTACAACTCAGCAAAGAATCAAGAAAGGGTAAGAAACAATAAATATGAACACATTGACTTCCAAAATAGAATGAATGAAAAAAAATTAAAGAATATGAGAAATCAAAATATAAAATATCTTACAAAATTGTAGTGTGAACAAGAAGGAAATCATCGTCTAATGACATTAAACTTTTGGGGTACTACATGGGAATATGTGGAATAGAGATGAAATAACATGAGACCTAGAAGGAGAAAATTCATGACACCTAGTTTAGATGCCATGTCAACATGAAAATGTGTAAAATAGAGACAAAATCACAAGATAGTAGGAGACAAGATACTAGACCCAGTTTAGATTCACATCACATTCTCCATTTTGTTATAAAATAGAACATTCACTATTAGGTCAATATCTTAAACAAATTACAAGTTAATCTTGCAATGACTTCTGAATCTAGGTAATATACTTTCTAACACCATTGGTGAAACTATTCAGTACATGAAAACAAAGTCATATATATAAACATTGCCATTGATTTAAATCCAAGTAGTAAAATAATTCACAAATAAACCTAGAAAGTAAAATGTAGAATAGAATATATTAAACTATGGTCGAAAAATAGTATGATGACTACATCCCTGACAATATGGATAAAGTCATATTTAGAATAAACAAAAGGGAATGAAAATTGCAATATTTCATCATGAATATCTAGATGGGAGAGAAAATGTAGATGTAAGTTAAAACTAGCCTCCCATGATATTGTGATTGCAACAAACTTAGAGTTGTTGAATCCATACCATTGATGACCAGAAATAAAGAGGAATACTTCTACAAGTACTTTAATATTGTCATTGCAAACATGAAAACTTAGATTACACGGTTGTTACCTTTACAGTTTTGAGTGTCTTTTGTGTGCTATGATACAACCCTCATTTAGTCTTTCATGTTGTGTCATTTTATTTTTTAATCACATCAAAACATGTTAGCAGGCATGTTATTTCCGTCAATAAAAGTATCATGGTCAAATGTAGTTATGGAGGTTCTAAGCATGTTTTCCGGTTACTTTGGCCATACTTTGGATGGATGAGAGAGAAGGAGGATGATGATAGTGTTCCTTTACCTTTAGAGGAGCCTAAGGAGGGTCGAAGAGCTTCCCCAACCTACCCTTAGTTGCTAAGGTTCAAATAGAGAAAATAAATCTAAAGATGGTCAAATAGAATATGAAAGTACAACTAAAAGACCATGGAATAGCAATGGTGTCCAGAGCCGGGGATGAGGGGGGTCTCGGAGAAAGGCGGCGGCGCGAGCGATGGGGTTGAAACCCTAAACGATGATGGGAGAACAACTGGAGGCAGTAGAGATGGAAGAAGAAGTCCAGCACGGAAGCCGTTGGAAAATCAACGTCTGGCTAAAGCGACCGGCCTGAACATCACCTACAGAAGCATGCGCGACTCAAACCCTAACAATAACATGGAGGTCATGACTGAGGCGGATGTATCTGCAATGGACACAGAAGGGCAAAACGAGGTGGATAGCAATATTTATCTATCAAGTGAAGGCCCCCAGACGCAAGCTTTGAACTTCAAACAAGCCTGCATGGGAGGCGGACAAGGGGGTGTCACAAACCCAGTCTTTCTCGAGGATGAACCAGAGCTACAAGTAAATCCCGATGACATCGAACTCATCAACGTCCACGGATACCCTGAAATTTATGTCGCACCAGAGGCTGAAGAAATTCTAAGCAGACCCTTTAAATACTCGGTCATCGTGAAACTCATCGACAGATCGGTGGGCTTCTTAACCATGGGGGAGAGACTTAAACTTTTATGGAAACCGGCAGGTAGATTCGAACTTTATGAATTGACAGATCAGTACTACGTTGCCCAATTTCACAACAAACACGATCATGAGAAGGTTCTCACAGGGGGGCCATGGTCCCTCTTTGGTGGGTGTTTGATGGTATGGCCATGGAATGGTTACTTTGAACCTTCACAAGGGATGCCTGACCACATCGTCACTTGGGTCAGAGTAATAGGACTACCAATACACTACTACAACATGGAGATCTTCAACAAAATAGGGGAAGCAGTGGGGCGTTTGATCCGTGCAGACGACCACTCAATCAACAGAACAAGAAGCAGATTTGCTCGACTAGCTATTGAATTGAACACTAGCCGTCCTGTCAACCCAGCGATCCTAATCAATGGGAGAGAATATAAACTAGAGTATGAATCTCTGCCAAATTTCTGTACAAAGTGCGGCAGGATGGGGCATAAGGAACAAAACTGTAGGGGCGAAACTGCAGAACCAGCAACCACTGAAACAAATACCCCAGAGGAGTCTGCAGGGGTAAGATGGTTCGACGAAGAGGACAAATGGCAGGTATACTACGGCAAGAAGATACTAGCAAGTAGACCGCCGAGGAGGAAGGAAAAAGATCCAGACCTCAAAGATAAGCAAAAAGAAAAGGAACAAAACAACAGATATCAAGCCCTTGATGATGAGGAGGACAGCAATCAAACACCTGATGGAGAAGAAACCGAAAACATAGAAAAGCAACAAAGCATTGCAACCAGCCCAAAGATATGGAGGAAGAAACAAAGACGAGAAAAGGAGGTAGATGCTTCACCTGAGGAACCAATGGAGACTCAGGCCCCAGCAAAGGAAAGTGGAAAAGTAACAAGTATCAATGAAGACCCAAAGGAATTACCGAGACATACTGCAGTATCTCCAGTAGGTGATGAAGTTATCCAAGGCAGAATCATAGTAGATGCTGCTATTACAGAAAACGCATACCAGGGAGGACAAACAAATATCACTGAAGCAACAGACGCTCAAACAACCACGACCAGACCTGCCAATAGGAAAACTACATTGGTAGGTCGAAAGGCGAAGGAAAAGGGTGAACCTGCACAGCAGGGGAGCCCAAATAAAAGCCACGCTTACAGTACCCGTGGGAAGACGAAGAGGACAAGTGAAGATAAGGAGGGATTGGGTGCCGCTCTGGACCAATAACTCACAAAACCCCCAAGGTTTGATGATTAACACACTCGCTTGGAATATTAGGGGTGCTGGCAAGAAGAAAGCCAGACACTACCTTAAAACTTTAATCACGAAGCACAAAATAGATATAGTTTCCATCTCTGAACCTCGTATCTCTGGCACACAAGCAGAAAACATCATTAAGGAGATAGGCTACTCCAGTTCTCACAGAGTAGAAGCAGCAGGCTTCTCAGGAGGTATATGGGTTCTTTGGAACGAGCAAAAATGCGACGTCCAGATCCTTGAGAGCAACAAATACTTTATTCACTGTAAAGTTAATGATACCGTCTACATCACTTTCATCTATGCATCTCCTTCCCCGACCCGCCGACCCATCCTCTGGGAGCATCTTCTTCGACTAAGTTCCTCCATTAACAAGCCTTGGGTCACTTTGGGCGACTTCAACTGCATGCTTAATCCGGATGAGAAGATTGGTAGCAAATTGTTCAACCTCCGAGAAGCAACTACCTTCAGAAACACCCTCACTCAGGCAGGTCTTACCGACATTGGTAATTCAGGCTTCAAGTTCACTTACAAGAAAGGGATTCTTTATGAACGCATTGATCGGGCAATAGCTAACGCTGACTGGATCCAAAATTTTCCTAACTTTGTGTGTGAAACTCTCACACGGATAGGTTCGGACCACAACCCCATTGCTATCCTGAATACCCAAACCAAACAGAAGAAATCTCGGTTTTTCACTAAAGCCAGTTGGCATCACCAAGCTGCTTTTACGTCCCTGCTCACAAGTGTTTGGAACCCTGAAAAAGCTTACCAGGAGGCTATCCAAGACGCCATGGAACCGATGCTGCGGTGGGACAAAAATATCACCAGGAATCAACAGAAAGAAAAGGATATGCTTATCCGAGAAATCACACGAACCCAAAAGGCTGTGGAAACAAAGTACAGTGAAGCTCTGGACTCCCGATGTATTGAACTTGAAAGCAAACTTGAAAGTTTCATGATGAAGGAAGAGGACAATTGGAAACAGCGTAGCCACATCAACTGGCTCCGTCATGGCGATAACAACAGCAAATTTTACCACGCCTTTGTCAACAACAGGCGTCGATCTAATCGAATCACTATTCTTCAGAAAAGCAATGGCGAATGGACTTCTAACGAAGCTGAACTTCACCTCCTGGTGCAATCACACTTTAAGGAGATGTTCTCCGCTCCTGCACACCAGTCCTCTACAAGTATGTCTCCCATGCCTACGAAATTCAGGAAGCTCACACCCAGCCAGCATCGGCACCTTGCTGCGACCCCTACGGAGCATGAGATCTGGAGAATGATCAAAGAAGCTGATCCCTACAAGGCGGCGGGACCTGATGGTTCTGACTACCTTTTCTTCAAGAAGCAATGGAAAGTAATCAAGCACTCTGTAATCAAATCAATACGAAGCATGTTAAATGGAACAACCATCGATGACAAACTTGCAGACTCCAATATAGTTCTTATCCCTAAGTGCAGAAGCCCTAAAGACTGTAGTCAGCTGCGACCAATCACATTGAACAACACTATTATGAAGATTGCTTCCAAGATTGTGGTGGATCGAGTTAAACAACATTTGTCAAAATGGGTTTCAAAAACCCAAGCCAGTTTCATACCTGGAAGAAGCATATCAGATAATATCATCATTGTGCAGGAATTGCTCCACAACATGAGAAGGAGCTCTACCGGAGGATATATGGCTATCAAGGTAGACTTATCAAAAGCCTACGATAGACTCTCCTGGGACTTCATCAAAGATACTCTGAGTCACATGAACTGGCCGAGTAACATCCAGAATTATATCATGAATTCTCTCCAAGCAGGTAGAACCAGCATTATTCTGAATGGCGAAAAGCTTCAACCCTTCAAAGCTTCTAGGGGCCTGAGACAGGGAGATCCCCTCTCCCCATACCTGTTCGTCCTTTGTATGGAAAGACTCTCTCAACTTATCGAGAACTCAGTTGCAAACAAGAACTGGAAACCAATCAAATTATCCCAAAAAGGCCCGGCTATATCTCATGTCATCTTCGCGGATGACATTGTCATCTTCGCCCATGCGGCAATGGAACAGATTGCCAACATCAACAAGTGTTTCCAGCTGTTTGAAACAGCCTCGGGACAGAAGATATCGATTGAAAAATCTAAAATTTACTTCTCTAAAGCCGTCTCTCCTGCCATACGAAACCAAATATGCTCTGCAAGTGGTATAGCTGAGACCAATGATCTGGGAAAATACCTTGGAGTCCCGCTGCTACATGGAAGAATTCACAAGGAGACATATGCGTACCTAGTGAACAACATTACATCCAGGATCAACGGTTGGGCGGCAAAAACCCTGTCGTTTGCAGGAAGAATCTGCCTAACTAAAGCTGTACTCAATTCCATACCTTCCTATGCCATGCAAACGGCTAAAATCCCAGTGTCAATTTGCAAGAAGATGGATAAAATCATCCGGAATTTCATCTGGGGAGGAGGCCACAAAGACAAACCAGTGTCCCTGGTCGCATGGAGACATGTGACATCTAGCATTGAAAGAGGAGGTCTGGGCATTAAGTCTATGCATAGCTGGAACAAAGCCATTATATGGAAGAACACCTGGAATATCCTCAATGCCAAACCGTCACTCTGGAGGCAGGGCCTGCTGAACAAATACAAGAACTTTCTCAAAGGCAAAGGAGGTTGTGTGACACCTTTCTGGAAATCTATTGATTCAGGGAAAGATTTCATCATCTCGAATTGTATCAGATCCATTGGAAATGGCTGTGATACCTCGGTCTGGTTTGACCCTTGGGTACCAGGAGAGGGGAAGCTGTTTGATAAAAGTATTAAACCCATTGATGAAGAACTAATGGACCTAAAAGTCTCGAGCCTTGTCAACCTCAACGACAATTGGGATACAGATTTCCTAGGTAGCTATCTCCCTCCGAGCTGTGTGGGGAAAATCATCAACCTTCCCACCCCCTCCCGCAACAAGAACAAAGACCTCTGGAGCTGGAAATATGAAACAACGGGCAAATACTCCACAGGCAAGGCGTACGACTTAATACATACTGAAGATCATGCACAACCCGATGATGTTTGGGTGAAGATATGGAATATCAGAGCGCCTGCTAAGATTAGAACTTTTCTATGGCTTGCTGCACATGAAGCACTCATGACTAATGTAAGAAGAAAGCAACGAAAGTTTACAGACTCTACCATCTGTCCAAGGTGTGGGAGTAGTGAAGAAACCACAACTCACGCACTGAAAGACTGTCCAAAAGCAGTTGAGGTGTGGCGAGCTACCAAACTCAGCACAATGCACCTGACGAACTCGTCTGCATCTGCAAGAAGCTGGATAGTTTCTATGCTGAAGGAAGATACGAACACCCAATCTAAGTTCGCCATCACCTGCTGGAGCATATGGAAAGCAAGGAACACTGAGATCTTCGACAAAAAAGACATACCGAAGAGTCGACAACTATCACAGATATCCTGTCTTTATAAATCAGTAACACAAACCTGGGAAAACAAGGTTAAGGCCAAGACAAATGAGCTTCAGCTCGAGGATGAATTTCATATTAATGCAGCAGGGCATATTCTTTGTATGTCAGATGCTTCGGTTCACGCAAACTGTGCTACCATTGCAGTAGCTACTATGGACAATGATGGTAGGTGGCTAGGGGGATGTGCGCGGAGAATCAACGTTCAGTCTGTCCTTGAAGCAGAAACAAGAGCCCTACACCTTGCTGCTGAAGTTTGCAAGACGAACCAAAGGTCTAAATTCACACTAATCTCAGATAGCGCCATAGCAGTCAAGGCAGTGAAGGATAAAGGAAGACATACACCAGCAATTAGAGCCTGGATCTCGGACATACACAGGATCCTAGCAGGCACTGAAGAAAATGAAGTCCTGAAGGTCGGCAGAGCAACCATTCATCTGGTGGATGGACTAGCCAGACATCACCACAAAAACTACAAGGATGATCGAGTATACCTTGATCCTCCCCTCGACCCTGTGGGTCAATCCCTCTTTCCCTTCCCCTGTAATGGTAGAAACCCTACCAATTTCATTTTCCCAGCAGGAACCAAATGTAGCCAATGGTTTTTCCCAGCCATGCGGGAGCTGAATGAATAAAACTCACCTCTGATGAGGTTACAAAAAAAAAAAAAAAAGAATAGCAATGGTGTCATGTAAGGGACATATTGCCAGTATAGAAAACCACAACATATTTATAACAGAGAAAGAGTTCAGGACAAGTCCATCAGCATGGTCGTGTTGGCCAACACAGATGTGCCAAGAAGATCTCAGCATAGACATGTCATCCAGAATGGTTGTGCTGCCAAGATGCCAAGAGACTCATGCCATTGAGAACGACCACCATCCAACTCATCTAGTACAGTCATGCTACCCAACATAATTCTTCTACTTCATTACGACCATATTCGTGTTGCCCAGCGCGGTCGTGCTACCAACCTCCAAAAATCCACTTTCCATTGTGATTTTTTACACTTCACCACCACATTCATTCCCTCTTAGCACGTATGTTATTCCCTCAGCATGGCCATTCTATCCAGAACACTCATGCTACTAGTAAATCCTAGTACACTTTCACACTAATTCCCTTATTCTACCTGCACTTTACCCTAGGCTTCATAAACCACTATATATATGATAGTGGCAACAGAGATCTCAAAGTTAGCCACCCTAGTACTTATTGTCACCCACTTGAGCATTCATTAAGCTACCTACTCATTCCCTCTAACTTCCACCACATTTTCACCATCTTCCACCTTAAAACCCTAGTTTTCTATAGTTTTGGCTACTTCCATCCACCATTCCATGCAATCCAACAACTAAGGATGGAGAAGGATGAGCTACTATAGTAAGAGGTGAAGAAGGAGGAGTCTTCACCAAGATTCCATGGCTATCTACTCCTTTCTTGTTTTCTTTTGTTAAGAGTAGCTAAGTCCCACTAGGTGGACTGTTTGTGGTTAAAATGTGACATTGATACCATGCTGGGAGAAAATAATCTATAAACTCCATAATTTCATTTATTAATGGTCATTTACTAATTCAATGTAATTTCCCATGAATTATCTTGTGATTTATTCTTGAAACCACCTAGGTTCTAGGAGAAAATGGCGTATCTGTAGATATTTTGGGATTTTCTCCTAGGTCCAACTAGTGGATCCCAAGCTAGTAACACATCTTCCTACATATATATCCCTTCTCCTACTCCTATATGTGAGATCTAAGTAGATAATTTGGAAGCACTTAGTGCAATTGTCTTGGGGCTATCTAGAGGCTAGACGGTAGGTGATGTGAGGTGAAATACCCTCATCTTCACCATCCATTACTACCCCTTATCCCCTAATTTCTCTAAGAGATAGTGTAAAAGAGTGAAATCACCCCTTTACTAAAAATTTGAAGAATTAACATCCCTACCAAACACATTCAAAGGTGTGATGGAATAGGTATAAATTTTCCAAATTTATTATAATGATATACAAAAGACCATTAGAAAGTGGCAGAATAAAGAATAACTGACTATAATCAATTTCATAAAAGACTATACAAGAATACATCAAATTCTCTCATTAGGGTTTGCATCATGATATACAAATAAGATCTAGATAGAGGGAAGTCTAAATACTACAATATTGTCTCCAAAGCAACATCTCCATCCACCAAGTCCAAGCCAAAAGCTAAGATCTTCTTATCAATCCATCACCTTGCTCAACACCTGGGTGGTTGGGAAGGAACCCAGCAAAAGGGAAAGGGAAAAAAAGTATGTGTCACAAAAACTAGTCTAGGATAACAAGATAAGTAAAGCAAATAAAAACAAGATAGGGTTCATCATAAGATAAAGATAACAAGAGTATGAGGCTATATTCAAAAGAAACTTGCCATTAACAATTATATTAAAAAGGATTTGCATGTGAGATAATTATGTCTACCTACCTAAGTAGGGTTGAGGCTCCTACCGAACCTCTAACCTATAGGTGAGGGGAGAATAAGACATTCCCTATCACCTACATAATAATGTGGGGAGAATAAAAACATTCCCTAGGGCGATTAAATACATGTCCTCTGTGGGTGGTTGTATATATGAACCGCTACTTTAAATTATCTAGAACATAAATCTACATGCTAGAAAAGTATTCATAGAAAGAGTAATCAAAATATTCAATAAGCATGACAGTGGGGTACAAGGCCCAAACAATATGAAAGAATAATCTGATTTGAGGCACAAGTAATTAGGGTTTCAAGAAAAGAGAATTAGATTCAATTAAGCCTTACTAGGGAAGATTAGGTTAAGGCAGGAAATTTCCCAACTAAGGTGTTAGAAACCACTTTTCAGAACTTCTAAACGAGATCATGGTCCACTTATCCTAATATCATAACCATGTTCATGTATTAGAACTATATTCATTCATTAAAGACTTAAAACCCCAAAGTTACCAACTTTTTATACAAACCATCGATTTAGGTCTTGAAACCAGCACTACTGTATTAGTTACGGTTTTCTAATCAAAATAACATACACTTTTATATATTTTATAGATATGGACTTTTAGAGGTATTTTTCATGATTTTTACTTAATTAATTCATTCCCAAAAACTCTTATTCAAAAAAATCAAAATCAAGCATCGAAATTATTTTTATTAGATGGAGGGGATTTTTCAGAGTTCAAAACATATTTTATTTTTATTTTTGGACATCTAATCAAAGTTATGAATTACAAAAATTCGACCAATCATAAAATGTCACATATGCAAACTATGCGAGAGAGAGGGAGAGGGAGGGAGAACGCGTTGAGTTGGGCCAATCATGGAAGGCCAACTCAGTTGGTCCCACATCCAACTAGCATAAGGCAAATCACTGGGAAAAAAACAAAAGCATGGAGAAAAGACAGAAACACCCTCCACATGAAAATGTGAAGAAGCGAGAAATGAGAGGGAAGATTCGGGAAACAACCTATAGTTATCTTCTTCATAGGTCTTTACTCCATGGCACCAAACAAGCAAGTAGGTGCTTGCTAGAAATTGGGCAAATTGCCAGTACACAACAATTCGAGAAGTCGAGGGCAAGGAAAGAAAGAGATGCAACAAATGAACTCACCTCATTATCTTGATTGATCAAAGATGGTGAAACAATTATGCACAACCCGCCACAAGGCCAGGTCCAAAACAAGACCATCGATGTCACTACATGTGACCTATGGTAAAATTGCCATGTGAGGAGAGTTTATGGAGGTTGAAGGGAGGCCAAGGCATATATATATATATATATATATATATATATATATATATATATATATATATATATATATATATATATATATATATATATATATATATATATGGGGTTAAGAGATGTGGCGAGGCGGGAGGTGGTCGAAAAGCTTGGGAAATAAGAAATTAGGTGTTTCCCCAATTCTTCATGAAACAAAACTAACACAACAAAAGTCAAGGAAAATGATCGAGAAATGGTAAAAAAAACCCAAAACTTTGGTCCTTTGGCCATAGTTGGTGTTCACCTTCAACCCACAAAGGTGATGACAAGTGGGTCATCTGATCACCGATCCAACGACTCAGATCGCAAATGTCAACTAAAAAAAGTGACATTTAATTCTATTCCAAATAGATTCCGAATAAAGTGCAAATGTAATTATTTTCCTTTTCCTTTCTCCTCTTTTCAGGGTGCAAACGAATTCCAAATTAAGTCAAATTTGATACCTAGCCTATTTTTGATATGTGGAATTTGAATATGCAATTCGATTTTCCTTTTGAGAACTTTTTATGTGTTAAATAAATCAAATCATATTTTCTCCATCGTCATGCATTAATGACTTTAAGATTCTCCATAAATTTTAATTGTTGGAGTTGTTTGTATATTTATTTAATATTTTGAAGGTTCTACACACTTTCTCTCTCCTACTTTTACACATTATCCAAATATCATCAAAATTTATTGAAAACTTGCTCAAAGGCTGATTTTCATATGTAGATTATGATTTTTTTGTGAATTAGTTTTCCAATTTGAAGACGTTAGATATTTTATTTCTCTTTCTTGTCGTGTTTCCTATTTTCCCTTATTAAAGACTTTTATATATATTTTTATATTTTCAAAATTGGTTGATACTTGGCCCTTAAGTAACTTTTATTCAAAAAAAATGAGATTGAGTATCAAATTATCTCATGGGTTACCTATTTGTGATTTTTGGAAACAATATATTCTACATTTTCTCCTTTTATCCAATTATAACATTTATCATCTCCTTTATGTATGTTTTGGGATTTATTTTCTTTTTCATATCCTAAACAATCCTAGAAAGTTCTATCACGAATTCTTTTATTATTTTTATTGCTTAAGTAGACAATTGCACGTCAGGCCCACTACTTAGACTTCTACTGAGGTAATTGTGCATTAACCCCTTTATTGGCATAAAAGGTGAAGAAATGTTCACTAAACTATTATATTCTCCAAAAATAAAATAGAAAGGCCAAAGAGGATAGAAATGAAAGGAAAAGATTGGAAAGAGGGTTAAAAGGCAAAATGTCCAGGATTCGATATGTTACAGATAGTATCCTAGAAACCTTGAGTACATTTGATCCTAATTTAGTTGTACCTAAATCCTAATCTAAATGACCCTCACAAGGTTGGATAGGGGGTGATAGGGAGTACTTCCCCTATACACATCCTATTCCATTCATGGCCAAATAGTAGTTATAGCATCCAACATGTTGTTTGGTTTGATAATCTAAATCAATGAGTATTTTTTCATGTTATGACCCCCAACCTAGGTTCGAGTCACATTATCCCAAACGATCCTAATTGCTTTTGTGCTTAGTTAATGCTTGATTATCTAGTATTTTACTTGACCCATTGGTTAATTCTCTTTTTCATGATAGATAGGCCTTGCTATGTTATTTATTGTTACTTGGTGATTTCTCTTGGTTTGTTTAGATAGTTAGTTTCTAATTCCATCATTTTTTGCTCTTGTTTTCTCTTGCCTAAATTGTTAGTCCAGTGTAGTGTCTTGCCTATTTTAGCTATTTGCTTTCTCTAGGTTGATAACTATGATTGCTTTTACTAGTCTAGCTTTTAGTGTTAACTTTCTCTTGCTTACTTTTCTTATTCTAATTACCTCTTTTCTTTCTTAGCTTACTTCCTTGTTAATTATAACTAAGTTGTCTAGGGCTTAAGTAGGTTTTTCTCTTGCTCTCTCTTACTCACTTGCTTGATCAACTTAGTGTAACTCAACAAAAACCAACCTAAACCCTTGAACCCTATACTCTGCATTAGGAACCTAGACATAGCAAGCATAAATCTAGTGTCCCTCTCTCCCTTGAGTTTGACCTCGACAAGCCATCCTTTATGCTACTTGCGAGCCCATGCTCTTGCAGATTTGTTTAAGAGTGTGTTCAAATTGGGTTATAAATATTTGAAAGACTTTGTTGTCTGCCTAGGGTGTATCCAATCAAAATTTAATTAGTTGGGTGAACCTACAGTGAACAGGTCATGCTACTCATCTCCACCTATTAAGTCAGTTTTTTATCTTCTTCACCAGTGACTTTCAGTAATTGGAAGAACGAACCCTTTCCCTTGCCTATCCCAGTGCCTCTGTTGTAAATTGATCTCTAGAGTGGGATTTGTGTCCATGGGGAGCTTCATATAATCAAGAATGATGAATGGAATTTCAAAATCAGGGAAATGTGGTGTATTGTAGGGAGGGGCAGAGCAGGGTGGGTGCGAGATTAAGGGAGAAAAGATGGAAAGGCATTATTTTTAAGTTGTATTAGTAAAAGTATTGTGTAAAAAGAAAAAAAAAAGAATTAAATAGGTATACCATGCCATACAATCTAAACCATGTGTGTAAGAGTTTGTATCATTTTACCCCTTGTGTTAGTGGAGACAAATTCTTTGATGGTAGGGTTGTCTATGGGTAAAGGAGATATTTTTTATTTATTACACATACCTTACTATGATGAGTATAAGGGTAAATGATTTTTGTACTCACTACACATTTACCCTATACACATTAAACCATTTTCTAAGTGGCCAATGGTAAGTGTTACCTCCCAAATTTTGAGGCCTTAGATAAAATCACACTAAAAGCAATAATTGGAATATCCACATGACAAGTTGCACCTAATTTTTAGGTATTCGGCCAATTTTTATCATGTAGTTAAGCGTGTTCATCTCGGAGTAGTAGTATAATGTGTGACCTATTGGGATGTTGACATCTAGTTGTGTATGAATGAGAACAAAATGCACAATTCATGCAAATATATTTTGTGGGGCCAACCATCATCGTAGAAATCTACTAGATCCTGGATATGCAAGCTTGAATTTTACACATGGTATCAAATCCAAATTCCCCTCCAGTAGGTGGGTCTCACATTATCATGTCAAATGTTGGTTGCGAGTTATGTGCGTCGGGCATGAGGAAAGGATTATCTGTTGAGGTGAGATGGGGCCACCTTTACACTATTAGCCGTGAAGCAGAGCTACGAGTACATGAGTGATTCTAAGTTTACATGAAAATGGGAAAGTGATTATGAGTTTTGGATAGTTGAGTCTTGACAGCCACATCTAGAGTCTACATGGGTAAGATTGTAACATCTAAGAAACTGAGAATTTTGATAAAATGATCTTAAAAGAAATGATTGTTCTACCTATACCTATAAGGTGCATCTTCTTTCTAATTATCCCATCAATTGGTCTCCCTAGTTAAGCATGATTCACTCAGGGTAGTACTAGGATGAATGACTTTTCAAGAAGTGCAACTCGATCTATGCGTGAGCAATGTCTTAGTGGAGTTGAGTCTAGTTTTGTTCTCTACGGCCACTCATCAGTTTTTAAACTCTAATAGAGGTGGGGTTGCATTCCCGAGTTTTATTATAAAGATAAGTCGTTACCTATACCAACTAACCCATTACCCATTATGTTTAAGTCTAGTATATCAAATACATATTAGTAGCACTAAATGAAACTAGGAACAACAGTACACATCCACATACATTGTCCACCACAGTCTGATCTCCTATTGATGATATTACATGCTTCTCTAAGAATAGCCTTTGTGACAAAAGAAATTGGGCAACATTGTAGACTTCCCTAAGAAAGAAAATTTATGAGAAGGGAGGATGACCATGCAACATGAGAAAATGGACTGACCGTGTTAAAGTTCAGGCTGTATATGATGACATAGATGCAGATAGTCTATTTCCATCACCATGAATTGTGAGTTTTATTGAAGCCTCTACGCAGTGTGCAGAAATTATCATTCTGGCTATTTTGTAAAGGAGAACAAGGCCTCAATTCAATTATAAGAGAATGAATAACAAGACAGAAACCACTACATCACAATACAAAATGAGTTTGTTATATATAGCCATGTACGAATGAGAAGTATGATAGAAGATGCGAGAATTTCTTCTTCCCAGTCTGTCACTGATTACCAGCCCAAAAACAAGAGATTTGAGGATTATCCTTCACATGAAATTATCAGCACAAGAATAATGTAAAGCCTCCCAAATGACTGATGCAACTGAAATTGAATCATTATAAGAAACAGCCAGATCTTATGTCATAGTCTTGAATATTTATAAGAGAGCATCTATCATTCATACCGGCATGCACTGGATCAAGTTGGTTTTTACTTGGAGGAAAGTTGTAAATAAATGAAAATTTGAAGTTCTTTTTGTGATGCACAAGCACTTGGCTTGTAAACATAGATCATGAACTAATGCAGTGGGCTAGCTACCTGGACAATGAGGGCTTTCTTAGTCTCTTTCTCCATGAATTCATAAACACATATAATTTATGTCCCTTCATCATAGTAACCTATCAAAGAAACCATATGTCAATGTCAAAGTTGTATAGGAGATCAATCTCTATGTAGAATTCATAAAGACCTTGTTGGTATTTTAGATTTCTTCACTTGACTGCCACATTGACATCACTCCCTATAAAATTTCCCAAAACCACCTACTCCAATGACCCTACTCTCCACAAAGTTATCAGTAGCTTCCAGTAGCATAGAAAAGGGGAAACATGACACTAGACTAGTGTTTACTCTTGTAGTAATATAGGTACATGTCCCGTCAGAATAGGTAATTTCAAAGGTGTGATAAGTCCCACCATTTCTGGGCAATGGCAGCCAAGTTTTTAACCATTGCTTTGTTATTTCTCTTTAACTCAAGACACCTGCCTCCAAGGATTCAAAACAGATTAGAGAAGGTGCATAATAGATCAATACAAAGAAAGAAATATACAAGAGATACAATTCCATAAAGTGTATAATATAACAAATGATGACTTCTAAATGTCTTCTTGTTAATTGATAGAAAGTAAGGTCTTTTAATAATATAATGAATAACCATAACAAACTTGACCTATTGGGAGAAATAATTTCCATAAAGTGTTTCTCTTTTTCATATGATCTCGTAATTCTGACGCTCTATAGGATGATTTTCTACTATGGATGCCTACTGATGCTTCTTGTATGTTTTCTGGCCTGCAGTGCCTCAACATGAAGGTTCCTTACATGTCAACTTTGTTTTTTGCTCCATGGGTGTTCTGTAGAAGGCTAGTTGTGAATCTTTTTTGGCTCTCTTGTATAGGATCTAGCATCTTCGTATTTCTATTATGAGATGGATGGGAATAGCTCTACTAGTCCTGCTATATATAACAAAATCTAGGACAGATGTTGAAAGCTAAGAAATACCTAAGACAGTAAGCTAGAGCATAGACATTTAGAGAAAATGACGAGGTAACTGGAATTTTCATTATTTTACAGGATACCAAAATCAGAGAAAGAAAATTAATTTTCCTACCAACCTTGTCAATTGCAATTTCATCTTCGACAATAACAATGGAAACACATTTTCCCACGTCCAACTACAAGTGTCCAGCTTCAGCATGTATATTAAGTGTTGTCATTCGGAGTGCAGAATTACCACCATCTGCTTGTTGAATGGTGTTCCCCATGTGCAATATAAACAAAATTATTAACTGAATGAATGATGGAGGAGAAGCCACACATTGCTATTCTGTTGAGACAAAAGTGAAGAGGAAAAAATGTTACATGTTAAGCAATGCATATGGCCTAATGACCAATGGTTCTAAAACACTAAGAGTCATGGCAAAATTTTGATTCTATGGGAAGACCCAAACCTTAGAATAAACAAATCTGATTAAAGTGATCAGTAAATTCACTTAAGTGTTGATGATGGGAGCAACACTTTTTTTACTGCAGTATACATGAGTATTGATGTTTTAGAATGCAGATGCATAAAAAATGATGATTAGAATATTTATCTTCTCAAACGTGGACAAAGAAAATCAAGAACTTTTTCATCCCATTTGTCTTGGTCGTCTACCACAATCTCAATCAAGTGAATAGACTATAAATTTGTTGAATTCATTGAATCGTATACAAGGAATATCCTTTCTTATGTTATGGATCAGTATATTTTTTTAAAAGCATACGTTGAAGTAGATGCTTTCCCAAGTTTGATTTCTTTTATGAAGCTACTCTCTTTTTGGTTTATCCTATGGATTTGCTAAAGCTTCTGCAAATTCTGAATGCTTCATGTCTCTCAAAAGACAATCGATGAGATCAGTTTGAAACTATACAAGCTGATAGATTTCTTGATTATGTTTCTAAAATTCTTGATGTTGACAAGGGACAGTAATTCAATGTATGGCAAGTCCCCTGATTTCAAAGTTCACAATTTATATACATTCAATATGTTTAGCATGTGATGGAAGGCAGTGTCTCATTTTTTAGTATTCAAACAGCCAAACAAAAATCTACTACAAAAGTTTAGCATTATGAGAATGGAGAAGGCTGAGTAGTACATAGTGGAGTACCCATAATACCTCCTATAGCTCCTCTAGGGTAGTCAAGGTGGACTTGTGAGGCAAGGAAGTCTTCAAAAAAGGTACTCGATTAGTATATAACTTCAGAAATTAGTGCATTACTAAACTATCGTATACCTTGTTGTAGTGATGTTATTTATGTTTGATAAATCTGTTGGCTGCCTAAATTCTTGAAATATATTTCCTTAATCAACAAATCCAGTAATAGTTATGTACATAATAAATCTTAGACTTTTTCTATATGCATGTACTCTATCTTGTATACATAAACCTTAAATCTAGGACTGATACGACTGTTGTTGAATGATCATTAACATAGATTATTATATAAGCAATATCCAACACGCACTTACTCTTTGCAGAGTCTGATATCTGATATTTACATATCAATGTAAACACAAATTTGTTGCACGTATTTTCTGATTATAAAACACAAAAAAGCTACATGCATACGAGTCCTCACCAATTCAATTGGATAACAAGACTTGTAAGACAATGAATGAGCAGCTGAATCAGCCACCAATGGACCATATGGTGTTAGGCTGAACATGTTGACATTGGTAACGTCATTGATCGTATTACAGAACTCATAATAATCTTGCAAGCAAATTCCAACCTTCGTTAACAAAATAATCACAATGGAACCAACATAAGAGAACAAATGAAAGTATAAGTGTAACTGGGTGAAGAAGATTACGTTAGATCCTACATAAACATCTCATGTACATGTGTCCCCCATATTCCTAAATCGTTGGCCACAACATTAATTCTTCTAGGGATGACCTCCCTTGTACGTATGAAATGGCTGCATCATATTTCTTATGTCACTCATCAAGAAAATTGTACAACATGAATGGTCAAATATTCCCCCATATCATCAACAACTCCAAACTAGATCCCACTCGAGGACAATTTTAGAAAGGATATCTACATCAGTAAATCCAGCAAGTAATGCTTTGCTTGAATCCAAATCAAACAAAAAATTAAGTCAAGAAACTACAACAGTCGAACCATATCACTTTGCTTGAGCCATCAGGAAACCTCTATTATCAGCTCGAAGAAGCAATCTCTAGCAGAAAAAACAAATAACTCGATCAACAATCCTTCAAAGAGGATTAAAGTAGGACTTAACTGGAAAAATAGAACTTGAAGGCTCAACTCTAGAAATCCCATAAATACAAAGCTCAAAATGAAGCGGCCAAAAAACAAACTTAACAAGAGAAAATGGGGAGCACTAACCTTAAGGCAGAGCTTGTTAGCAACAAAACTATGATCTGCAAACGTGTTCTTTTTTTTCATCCCTTTTCTTTTCGTAGGACTTTGTACTAACTACTTAGTAGGATTCTCAGGTGATGCTTGTATATGAGGGGGCTGATAGGAAAAGATAGTTCAAGATAAGTGCATTTCACATATACAAAACCTCGTAATGTTATTCTCAGAATTTTATCTATTCTTAGACTTTCTAATTGATACTGGAAAAATAGTACTAGTTTTAGAAACAAGCACCATAACTATATTTTGGGGATGAACATAATGTATCATATATATATGTGCATATATATATATATACACCATGTGCATAAAAATTGTTTTTGCAAAGCAGACTCTTTTTGCCAAATGGCTCTTCAGAGGAATGTAAGATGCAAGAACTCTAATACCAATGATTTCTTTACAAGTGCCCCAACTAACAAAAAGGTAAATTCATTTGTATCTTGGTGGATCTATTAAAGAACATGTTGTGTTCAATTTGATATTAGATAAACAAACATCCTCAGTTTGCATTTGTTTCAAGAGAAACTAGATAAAATTCTCGTACCATTGACACAGAGTTGCATAGGTGTAGTATTTTCAAACTTGGGGTGGAGATTCAAACTTCAAATAATGATGACTAGGAACGCATTAGACCTACAAGAATGGTAAAAATAAATAAAAATCTGTTTACTATGGTATAATGTTTGAAGGTATTCCTTATAAAGACACCTATGAAAGAATAGACAAACAATACAAAAAGCATACATTGAATTTGTAGAAAGGGATTTGTTGGATATCTTAGAGAATAAACCCCTCCTACATTACCTCTCTGAGGTTACAGATTGAAATATGATGTATAACTATGGTAGTCACTTGATTGTCAAGTCATAAAAATATAAACATACCTAGATGAGTCAATCAACTCGTAAGGGGATGTTCTTTCCAGTTGACATGGGCTGGTGGCAGTTCTTTATAATGAGGTTACAACAATTTCAAGGATAGTATGCACCAATTATACAAAGGATATCTACCAGGACAGGCAGACTAATGTCTGCATTACTTTTAGGAATGAATCATCGGAATGGTCTATATTGATAGATGGTTAATTAAAATGATGAAGGAGGTTCAGAGTGAACCACCCGTACAAGGGACCCCAAGGTGCGAGAAGCACCGGGTCGAACAGGCTCAGAGGGAGCCTCAAAGAAGAAACCCATGCAGGCAGGACACGCCGCACACCCAATAAGCACGGTGTGGGGTGTGTCCCGCCATCCCTATGTAACTACAAAATGGGATGTGTATACGGGGGTAACTCTACAAAAACCCCGTGTAAGCCCATGGGCTCTATACAAAAGAAACATCAAAAGCTAAGCAGCAACCGATATCTTCCACATCCTGCTGATGTGGGCCAGGGTAGTGGAACTCCATCCTCGTACCTTCGCCAGCCGTCTAGTGGCTTTGACCACCAGGTCTTAGCACTCCATAGAGCTTAGGGATTGCTGGTTGTGCCACCTCTCATTGCGCTGCTTCCAGATGAAATATGTCGAGCACGTCCAAGCAGCGATGGTCAGCCACTTCCACCCCTTCCAGCCCCTAGTTTTGTCATTTATAAGATTGGCAGTTTCGGTGATGGTAGCATTCACCGGGACCCTCATCCCACAAAGGTCCATGACATGCGAGAGGACGTGTTTGGAGAATCGACAGCGGAAGAAGACGTGTTGAATGTCCTCCCTCTGTCTGCAGAAGGTACATCTATCACTGGCCTTACTATTCCACTCGTGGATTCTATCTGCAGTGGCAAGAGCCCCGTGGAAGGCTCTAAAAATTGTGAAGCTCCACCTATGGATAAGAGTCCCTGCCCAAATGGTCTTGCCAATGACACAAGGGGCTTTCTGCAGCTGGATGACCTTCCAAAGGTTGGTGTTTGGGTTGTTGAGCTTCACAAGGCCATTACTGGTTTGCTCGAAGATGTGGTTATACTCCGCCCAAGCCCAGGCCATATTTTTCCATGAATTTGACACGCCATGCCGCAGCAGCATCGGGTCAGGGAGGGCGAACCCATAGCGTCTGCGCAGCCACTGGGTCCATGGTGATTGTGGGCAGGTGTGGAACCGGATGAGTCTTCTTAGCAATGCCCAACGATTGATGTACCTGACCCCTTTGAGCCCCAAACATCCCTCTTTAGTAGGCCTAGTCAGGCGCTCGTATTGCATGAAATGGTGGTTTGATCCCCACACAAAGTATGCCAACAACATCTGCATGCGCTCACACGTACTGTCCGGGATGTGGCCTTGCAAGGCCCAATACGTGATCAAGCCCTACAGGTTTGCTTTGGTCAGAAGACACCGGCTTGCCATGGTTATCTTGTTCGGGGTCCATTTGGATATCATCTTCTTCATTTGGTCAAGGCAAGGGTTAAAGAAAGACGCCTTGTGGTTCCTAGCAGCCAGTGGGAAACCCAGGTACCGCGTGGGGAGGGCATCCAAATGGCAACCCAAGACTCCGCTCAGAATGGCGGCGTTGTTCCTTGCAGCCTTGGATAAGAACAACTTGGACTTGGTAGGGTTAACTTGAACCCCCACCGTGGCGCTAAACTCATCCAAGATCTTCTTAATACCTCGAAGGCTCTTTCTGGTGGCTTCCACGAAGATGAGCACGTCGTCTGCAAAAGTGATGTGGGACATGACGGCCATGCATTTAACTTTGTAGGTGTGGAAGTGCCCTTGACGCTCCCCCTCAGCCATGAGCATGGTAAGGTACTCCATGATGATAGTGAAGAGGAGGGGTGACAAAGGGCATCCCTGTCTTAGCCCACGCCAGCTGTTAAATAGCCCCGCAGGAAGCCCATTGACTAGGATCGAGAACGAACATGTGGTCACGCACTGCCTGATCCAGTCCATCCAGGTGGGGGGAAGCCCATTCTATCCATAATTGTCCACAGGGCTTCCCAATTGACGTGGTCGTATTCTTTTGATAGATCCGTTTTTAAGTAGGGCCTTTGGGCCTGAGCGCTTGAGGTCGAAGCCATATAGAAACTCCACTGCGAGGAGGGAGCAGTCCGATATGCTTCTGTTTGGAATGAACGCCCCTTGGTTGTGTGAGACCAACCCCCCTATGACCTCCTTTAACCTCTCCTCCAGCACTTTGGCGAAGATCTTGTAGAGCACGCTGTTGCAGGCTATGGGCATGAAGTCACGGAGAGAAGTGGCATCATCCATCTTCGGGATCAGCGCCAAGAAAGAGTGATTCACTTCCCACACCATGGCCCCCCTCTCATGAGCCATAGAATGGCATTTGTCACGTCCTCACCGATGACACTCCAACAACTTCTAAAGAAGCTGGCGTTAAACCCATCTGGGCCCCGCGCTTTGTCCGGCCCAATGGACCACACTGCGTCCCTCACTTCCTCGCGCGTGCAAGGCCTGCATAGGTGCCGCCCTTAGGCCGTCGTTAGCATGTTAGTAGGTTGGATTCGCATCCGTCGAGTGTGGTCGTCGCTGGAGTTGTAGAGGTTGGTGTAGAAGGCCACCGCCTGCCCCTCAAGCTCCTCCTGGCTACTGACTTGTGCTCCGTCTTCATTGATGAGGTAGTGGATAGTGTCCCTCATCTCCTTCCTCTTCACTGCCTCCTGGTAGAACGCCGTCTTGCGCTCGCCATCCTGGATCCATCGGACACAGCTACGTTGATAGAAGTATAACTCCTCCACAGCATCGAGATGATCCAGCCTCTCCCTGACTTCCTTTTCCCGCCACACCAAGTCAGGGCAGCAGGGTGTCTGCTGAAGATCGTCCTGGATGGCAGCATACTCCTTCTTTGTCACCTTCCTCAGCATACTGACATCACCCCTCCTAGCTGCCCAAGCCTTGAGCTTGACCTTGATGACTTTGAGCTTCATGGCGGTGACGTAGAGGGGATTCCCTTGCACAGAGGTGCCCCAGGGGCTCCTGACCACCTCCAGGAAGCCGTCCCAGCTGGCCCAGGCATTGAGGCTTCTGAAATGTCTGACTCGACGCTTCACCGGAGTGGCAAACAGGGATGTGACCAAGATGCCATGGTCACTGAGGTGGGAGAAGGATAGGCAGGTGTGGGCAGAAGGGAAGAGGCCCACCCACCTATCGTTGACCAGCACCCGATCCAACCTACAGCAAACCCGCTCACCCGCCTCCCTTATGTTCGACCAGGTGAGGATGCCCCCGTACGTCTTCATCTCCACCAAGCCTGTACGGTCCACCACAGAGTTGAACTCCCTCATCGCCATCCTGGACACCTCACTTCCTCCAGCCTTTTCATCATCGCTGCGGATAGCGTTGAAGTCCCCCCCACAAGCCAGGGGACCAGCGCCGCGGGCTTGGTCACCTCCAACTCGCCCCATAGAGAGTGTCGTCGCTGAGGCTGGTTGTGGGCATACACCGCCGAAACAAGGACCCGCATTCCTCCCCTGTTGGTGTACCAGGCTGTCACCATTTGTGCAGACGAGGCGATGACCTGTACTGCCCAAACCGAGGAATGAATCATATACTTTAATATGAAGGCAAATTATTATATGCATGTCATGTATCCTAGCATGTAAAGAACCATTTACTATGATTTCATATGCATACCAAGAACTGAAAAATATCAGGCATTGCATTACAATAATATTTTCATATGTAAAAAGGGAAATATAGATGTCAATGTGTAAAAATAAAAGCTATGATATAGATGTCAATGTGTAAAAATAAAAACTATGTTATTCTAATTACAAAAAAATATATAACAAGGTATCCACTTCAGATGAGAAACATGGGAGCATGATTTTGTTTCCAACCAAACTTGGTATCAATTTTAGTTAAAAAAACATAGACAATCCACATGCCAAATACAATGATAAACATAGTACGTACAACAATGTAGATGTATGTTACAAAGTTAACAGTTATAAGAAATTTTCTATGGAAGATCGAAAAGAAGCTTAGCCTATGAGACATACACTACAAATGAAGTAGTCAGTATGATCATCATAGCATTGTAGTAGAATGTTAGTGAACATAGGACGAACTCTATAAGCATGGTAATTATAAAATATTTCAACAGTTTGACATTAAATCAGTTGAAAAACTTAATAGAAACGTTCATGTAATACGTGTATATAGTTCTGAGATAATATCATACAATTACTCAGGACCGTAAATTATATCTGTGTGTGATATTCCTTTGAAACATGCTATGGAACTTAAAGGAAGCAACAATCCTTTTACACTTAGTCATTGACAAAAACATGCTTTAGCTCCATGCACATGCTTTGTAAAGAATATACAACTACAGATTAATAAATCATGATAATACAACTTCAAAATAGGGGTTTGCAGACTATCTCAGATCACAACAGTCATAAGTAGAATACAACAGATGAACATCATAAGTACACATCAAGCAGAACTATGATACTAAGAACAAATACCAAGTGGAGATAGATCTATGACAACAAAATGCAAAGCAATTGTGGAGTCGAGCACTAAATTAGAATAATTTCACTAGTTGATCTTATCTTTGTAACAACCACTTGTCACAATCCCGTAGTCCGCACTACAGGGGTACATGTATTAGATATTAAAGGGAAAAATTAATAAATTAAAGGAACTAGGGTAAGTATAAATAAAAGTTGTTAATGCACGAAAATTGTATTTGGATGAAAATCGTAGGCAAAGAAAACCAAGGAGAGTGGTCTATGTCGTAAGGATGATCACTGATACAGATACTTTACAATCACAGCAAAAAAGAAGAGAGGAAATGAATGAATGCACAAAAATAAAGTGCAGCATTGGAAGCTTCTTGACCATTATGATGAAGCGCATGAGGAAGTAATTTGACGGATTGGACTTATACCTATTCTCCGCCACTGTCTAGTCAGAATACATAACAAAATATTTATCTTGTGGTTCGTCATCCTTATTACCACTAGCAACTGCTCTGCTTCTGTAAGGTGGTTCCTAGAAGGTGATTCATATGAGATGAGGAAATCTCGTCTGTGACAAGGGTTGGTCAGTTAGAATTTAGGATGGAGCGGAGGCTGAAGATGAAAAGGTCGTGATTTTAGAGGAGAAAAACAAAGCAAATGGTTAAGGGAAAGTTAGGGAGATGGGTGATAGGACACTAATGGGAGGTAAAAGAGGGTATTAGGCATAAAACCTGCATAACCACATGTGGAGAACCAAGCTTCAATCAGGATAATGAACATGCCGAAGTCAAGTTATTCTTCAAATATACCACCATGAATGAATCAGATGGCTGCTTTCTTCATTGCCCATCTCGCCAAGGAATGTTGCTCTCTCTGTCAGGTCAGTGTCCCTCCTGCTACCGCGGCCACTAGAAGATGAACTAGATCGGAGAAATAAAGGGGTGGAAATGTGTTAAATAGGCTAGGAGATTGCGGACAGGGAAAGGTGACGTAATTAAAGGGGGACGAGGTATGACAAAATTTTTGGCTTGTATGATTAGCGGAAGGACGAGATCCATGGACGTAGGTTTGTGGCCGAGGAGAAGCGGGTGAGTATGGGAATCTAGGAGAGACTCAGGATGAGAGGGGGAGGTAGGAAGAAGAGGAAACAAAAAGGTTGTTGATGGAGGGAAATTTTGAGTTTGGCAAGCGGGATGTAATTTTCGAGTTGGAAGAATGCCTACATTTATGTTTACATATTTTACAAATTGTAACCAAAGAATACCTTTAATTACATATAAGAAAAATATAGCTAAACTAAATGTAGTTGATTGCTTCTTTTTTTGTAGTGGCATACATTATTTGGTACTTTTGTTGAGATGATTTATTACATATACAACAAAATTTTGAGGTGTAACATATACTTGCATGAAACAACAAGATTATCTAGTGTACAAATCGTTTAATAATATTTTACTTGTATTTTTTCACTTTATTTGGTCATGTATACCACAATATTGTGGAATTCTTAGTAATGTTAATATGAAAACATAATTTTATGTCTATGTATCATATGCTATATACCTGTGCTGGTGTAATATATCTTTTGTGCTTCTTTAGTAGAGTATACACACACTTTGAGTGGTATGTAATAAATATATATAGGAACGGCATATAAATTTGTATGCAACACAAATATGTTATAATATATGAACCATATATTAGCATTTAATCGTGGTTTTCTACTTCTTTTGGGACTGAATTGGTCGTCTTTCCATCAATTTTTCAGTACTTGCATGTTTTACAAACAAACATTGCATTAGTTGTATATTTTGAATGTAGCATGCCTTTTTTATATGATAGCACAAACTAGTCCAATCATTTTGAATTGATAATGGCATTAAAGCAGCTAGTGATTTGATTTAGCTACGTCGGGATTTTAAACAATGATTTATATTAACACAGATTTTTGTAGTTGTATAGATTCCCCATTTAGACGTTATCTTTTTCATTTGCTAAATGCTTAAGATTGTAAGAATAAGGAGAGGGTATAGATAGTTATGGGATAAGAAATTACCTTTATTTTCACCCGCCACATTCATTTTGTGTGTGTTTGTGGTTGGTTGTGCTTTACCCGTTCTTTGGCTCAGACCATGGGTGATGTTTGGCCAAATGTTTATTGGTTGTATCTATTTCTTTTTTTGGTCGTTGAGTAGGGAGGACCGGAAGATTATAATATACCTCCAAATGTGATAGAAAAAAAGAATGGGCTTACCCTCCCCCAACCCGAGTGGCCTAATCAACGACTGCAATCATTCAAGGTAACGATGATGGTAAAGTGCATAGCAACTAGAGACCGTACATGACTTTATCCGACGAGTATTATTTTTTATGTTAATCTTCTTCTCGAAGAAAACAACTGCTAGCTGTTTCTAGAATCCATTGAGCGGCTCTTAGGTGGAACACGCGACAAGGAAGGAAGACGACCTTCGTTATAGTTACACCTCCCTACAAGCGTGGACCTTACACATGTTACGTGCGCAAAAATTCCGCTTTTCTTACGCAAATCTAAACAAAAAGGACAACGCAGAACTCAACTTCCAACTACCTTTTCTTACGCAACTGCCATATCCATGATGTACAAACGGCGAAGGTTCGTACAGAAGTCGACGGGTGCGTGAAGAAATGAGATTTAATTCCCCTCATTCATCTACCACACCCTTAAACATGTCTTCATTAGTCAAACCCACACGAGAAAACATACTTAAATACCGAGTCAGCCCAATCAAAAGGAGGGCGTAATCTCGGTTTCGTTTTAGCGCAAAGTTAAGGGTCATTTTAGATATCTCATGTCATACGCATCGTCTCAAATCAATGGTAGCCGGAGAAGTTAAGGGTCATTTTAGATATCTCATGTCATACGCATCGTCTCAAATCAATGGTCCTTGGCAAACCATTTTCGTTTGTCCATCATAGTAAGAAATATGATCTCAAAAATGTGTAAGGAAGAGAAGTCCAGTTTCTTCACAAACAACTATGCAAGGCGCTTAGTTGTTGATATAAATCCTTCCTTTGGGTTCCTCATCAGTAGGATTCGAACCAGCAATAGACTTTACATGCTAAGCCAAGTAGAATCCAAAAGGGTATCCACGAGATTTGTGGGAGTAACCAAGGAAACCCAAGGCATACATAGAATCATCAAGTAATATACGAGAATAAATGTATAACTCCTTTTGTGGTGAGTCGAATGAAAAATTCACTCAAAAACTAGGATAACACCAAAGGGAATTAGGATTTAAACGGATGCTTTTTCATTTCAAGGCTTACCATAGCTATTTTGGCATGGGATATATGCGTGTATACATGGGCGTCGGTGTTTAGAGAGGCTAGGATACACTCAGGTAGTACCATACACTTACATAGTATTTATAATTCCTAAGAATAATTTCAAAAATTAGATTATTGATATTCATTACTAAAACAAGCACGTGCTACATGCAAAATGTGAGATCGTTTGGATGCATCCATGTCGCTTTTTAAGAACGAACAAGTAAGACACATATTTTATGAATCATTTTTGTTTTGTTTATTTGCATGACTTATAAGTGTCGAAAATAGGATCTAACTTTCTATCTTGACTATTCAAAAGAAATTTAAGAAGATCAATTGTTTGGGTTTATAAATTGATAGTTCTATTGGATCTATTATGTGCTCTAGAGGGGGGATGAATAGAGCTAAAATAACTTGATGAAAAATTATAAAACATTCAAGAAATATTCTAAGATAACATTACAAGTATGAAATTTGAATGAAACTACACAAACATAGCAAGGAAGAGAGATATTAAACAAACACCAAATAACACAAATATTTATAGTGGTTTTAAAATGCAAATCAGGAGACACATCCACTACTGAGAGGGGTCAATCATTAGAACTTCCAAACCTTGTTTCACTCCTTATATTTCGTTGTAAGAGTTATAAGTTAAGACCACCCCTTTCTAGGTCAAGGGATAATTAGTTTTTCGCTTTTAGGACAAGGAATCCAACTGTTATAACCCCAATTTTTGGGTTCAATTAGTGAGAAATGTAATTTCTCATATTAAGGATAATTGAACAAAGAATGGTATAATTTGTTTTGAACACATGGATTTTGTTTACAATAGCCTTGTTGTTTGATTTGTGGGCTTTATTGGCTATTGGGCCCAATAACAAGGAAATAACAAAGAAAATTCAATTAGGGAATGAGTAATTGAATAATTGATAAAAGAAATATGTGGAAACCTCTAGAAGGAAAATCCAAAGAGGATTTCGTGCCTCTTGGGTTCCTTGGGTTCCAAGGAGTCCAAAATGGTAAAAAGAAAGCAATAAGAAAAGAAAAGATTAATTATGTCTTTCTTTATTGAGAAAGAAATTGAAAACAATGAGAAAATGTGGAAAATAAGTGAAAAGAGGTACAATTGAGTTATCCTTTGTGAAATTTCGTATCCCAAGGATTTCTAATGTTAAAAGGAATTCCAATGGTAATATAGAGGAGAGATAAAGAGAAATCCTGAAAAAGAGAATTAAAAAGGAAAAGAAATTGATTAATAAATGGGAAATATGAGAAATTGACTTTTATAAGAAGATAAAGACAAATCAATCTTTCCCAATGTGGGAATCTGTGCCTTTGGGTCTTGAGGTCCAAGGGACCCAAAATAACCAGATAATTGCAAAGGAAAGAGAAAATAAATGAGAAATATACATGATTAAGCAATAGTTGGCATCTAATGAAAAGACACGATTCCTTTTAGATAATGAGCCCAAACTTGGTAGGATGATAGATTAAGTCATTAGTAATAATCCCTCAAAATTTGGGATTAAACGGAGCCATGATTGGGGAGTTATGATTTTCCAAAGCTATCTTAAAATAATGAGGGTTTCCTTTAAAATGGAAATATGTTTTCTCTTTGTTTGATGCATGTGGATCATCAGATCCTGATCCAACGTAGGCTGGGTATCTCCTAGTCCTAGCCAAACCAGGAGCAGGTAGCCGGTTGAGGGATATTTCCTCCCATATTTCTCGTGTTTTAATCCATGTGCAAACAAGAAAGGAAGTTGGTTGGAATCGGGAGTTTGTTCCGCACCCACCTAGCCTAGGTTTTGGGTAGATTCATGCTTTCTAGAAAGAACGCCCAATCGGGTTGGTAGCAAGGGTGGCAGCATCCCTAGAAGACCCCTAAGTCATATATATATATATATATATATATATATATATATATATATATATGGGTGTTCATTCATTGCCCGCGTGGGTAGCATAGATTTTCGCTACCCTGCAGCCAAAAAAGTAACTCTCCTAGTTAAGAAAGTAACTCTGCTGCAAAAAAAGTAATTATGGTGTCAAAAAAGTAACTCTGCTGGCCAAAAAAGTAACTCTGTACAAAATATACAGCAGATATATATAAGGACGGGTTTTTTGATTTTGGAGGGGCAAATGATATTATTTTTGGCTCAAATTTTTTGGAGAGCTAGACAAAATAGTCCTCTACAATTTCGAAATTTTTTTTTGAAAAAAAGTGATTGGAAGGGTGGGCGGGTAGCTACCCGCGCGGGCAATAAAGATGGGCCCATATATATATATATATATATATATATATATATATATATATATATATATATATATATATATATATATATATATATATATATATCACCCTATCAATTCCTTAGGGTTAGACGATACCTACCGGTCTATTCCTTGCCTCTATCATGCCCTAGGCCATTAGATTGGCTTTTCTCCGGTGAGCCATCAGATTGGCTTTTCTCCGGCGAGCCCTCAGCCGCGGCACCGCCCGAGGCTGCTACTAGATCGGGTGAGGAAGAAGGATCATCTGCCATTCGATCAGAAACCACGATGGGCTACAAGAGTTTATCAACGGTTGGGCGTCTTCACGACTTCAAATAAGTCTGTAAGTGGGCACTAGAGTTGCGAGTCGTGCGATCGCATGTAGTCAAAGAAGACTAGGGATCCGGCGGTTGTCGTTTTTCCAGAAAATCTCAGGTAACTTGCCTCTCTGGGTAATATTCAAGAAAAGCATTGAAACTTGTATAAATCGCTAAAAATAGGTCCAGTAGTCAAAAAATACAAATAAGTAGTGATTTTTTATCATAAAAATGTGAGGAATGTGATAAAAATGTAATTCAAGCCTGATTCTGTTCACAATTCAAAAAGTGTATAAAGTTATCATATTTACTGGTTTAATTAATGAAAAATAGTTGGAATTGATAATAATTGAGTATAGTGATGTTCTCTGAATGTTTAGAACGAATATTAACATGTTGATAATAAAAAGGATGATATTTGTACATAATTGGCTTAAATTAGGGTTTCATATACCTAAGTTTGCATTAATGGGCTTAGAAACCCAAATTTAGGAGGATATGTCTTTTAATGATTTTAATTGTGCAAATCTATGAATAAGACAAAGTTATGTTGTTATAAATCCAATTTGAGTATAAAAGATCATTAATGTGGATATTTTAGGGTTCCTAGTGTATAAAGTGGAATTAATGATACATTATGGTTTACTAACATAAATAATGAGAATTGTAGTAATTAGGGTTCCCGGAGAATCGAACTATAATTCTTTGTTGAGTTGTCAATTCAAAGAAACCTAAACATGAATGATCTTGCCATGACTTAAATTGATAAAAATAGTAGTTTTAGTGTAAAAGAGATATATTGGATTTAATTGACTTTTAATGGTGTCTATAATGTTGAAATTAGGGTTTGTGGACTAAACAAACATTAACAGTAATAAATGCATAATGAAAGCTAAAACCCTAAAGGATGACCTAGAAATCTTAAAGTGGAATCCAAGTAGATCTTGAGGAGGTTTGGAATAAAACAATGACACTTGGATGTTATGTATTAATTTCAGGATATTGATGATTGCTTGATTGATTGTTCCTGAATATTAGATATTTGGACTACAAGTTGCTCTGAACAGGTATGTGGTTACTTATGAATAACCTCTTAGTTTTCCGATGGTTTCTCGGACGTTTAATCGCATTGAATGCAACGAAAGTGCTTGGATGTTCATATTGCAATTATAAAGTGACTACGACTATCACTTAATGTATATGCCTACAAACTCAGATCTTGGTTCTCTCTGTGGCATTATAGCTAACCTAGTACATGGCTGCCTATGGGTAGGTCCATCAGGTTAGAGAAAGTCCTAGTACATGGCTACCTATTGGGTAGGTTCATCAGGTCTATGGATGACCTAGTACATGGCTACCTATTGGGTAGGTCCATGAGGTCTATGGGTGACTTAGTACATGGCTACCATGGAGGTAGGACCATCAAGTCACGTTGAGTTAGATATTGGGCTACCTTCAGGTAGTGCCATGCGACTCTATTACCTAAAAGAGAGGTGAAATGTATGTCCACTGCAGGGACAGCCCAGAGTTCGAGAATATGTATGGATTGAGTTGTATGGCTTAAAATGTAATCTTGATTTTTAAATGATTAATTGAATCATTATATTGTTAACATAGTTGAACATTAACTGTTTCCGCCACATACCAGCTTCGGATGACCGACGTTTTGTTTGTCGGCATTTTAGGTACAATGAAAAGGACAAATAATAAAGCGACACATTGTGAATTCAAGAATTAAAGAACAAGGAGGAATTAGATAGAATAGTTCAGCTGAGGTTAGAAGTTCGTTTGTTCCCAACTTTTCAAGGTATGCAAAGAAAAATTTTATTACCATTTTCAGTATAGTCTGTTAGAATTTAATAATTCTTTATGGTTATATGTCGAACCTTTGATCCGGGAATAATGGGTGTGGCTTCAACCTCTTGGTCTCCCTTAATTGGGGTTTACTGGAAGGTGAGGTTGTAACACCTACAACTAAGAAAGTACTTACCTATCCATGACCAGGAGGCTTTTGTCATACCAAGGACTTACATACTCTTGCAAAAAGTATTTGGCCTTCACCATGCACTTACCCACTCTTACAATGAGTCTTAGGCCTCCAACAGCTTACTCACTCTTGTCTTGGATCTTTTGCCTTTGACTTCACCTTCAACAAGGAGAAGCTCTTCACCAAGGGCATCTAGCCCTTCTGCGTCTCCTCACTTATTCAAGACTGAGAA
Source organism: Alisma plantago-aquatica (assembly GCA_963693085.1). Lineage (NCBI taxonomy): Eukaryota > Viridiplantae > Streptophyta > Magnoliopsida > Alismatales > Alismataceae > Alisma > Alisma plantago-aquatica. The sequence goes on along the minus strand of OY856412.1, from coordinate 24,101,179 downwards.
TCTTCATCTTCTTGATAGAAAAGAGATATTGGGAGGTAAAATAATGAGATCCTCACAAGATATGATATAGGACTAGCCCTCTTACAAATATCTTTCTCACTCTAATACAAATAGCAAGTTATTAAGCTCATGAGAATGGATATAGGCTCCTTGAAGGAAAATATCTCTCAATTATAGTATAGGAACCTTCATAGTGTTTGGATAACAATGAGATGAATCCCAATGAGTCCTATTTTTAGTTTATGGATATTGATATCCATTAAAACTATTTAGGATGAATTTTAATAATTTAAGTAGAGTCCAGCAGATATATTTCACTTTGGGACTCTCTCCAATGGCTATTTTTTGCATAGTAGAACTGGTTGTTGGTTGAATTTGGTCTATGGACAACTTGGTTGACAAAACTTCCTACATTTCTCAGCCAAGTTACCTTGGGACCAAACTCAGGCGATGGAGGGTACTGGAAACACTAATGAATAGTGTTGTCAGCCGAGTTATACCCTAGGGAAACACAATTGATTGTACTTCCTATTTTGGGTATATCAAGACACCCCCCAAGTTTATACTAACTCATACAAATTGACTATTCCACATGTAAGCTTAACTACAAGTCATACAATCATTTCAAGTAATTTTCATCAAAGATCTAAGCAGAAAACTATCTATTCTTCAATCTTGATCTTTGTGCTTGTTTGACTTGATTTCTCCAAATTAGGATTTGTAAATTTAGGCATTTGGTGTGTGTCTACCTAATCTAAAATCACTAAACTAGAAGCATTAGACACAAGTAAGTGGAATGGTTTGATTACCATCAAAACAAGAGGGATTAGTCAATATACAGACCTTGAGTCAACATTCTCCCCTTTTTGAAGATGACACACCATTCCATAAATGCATTGACAACATTTAAGTAAAATCATACCTTTCGATAACCTAAGAGTATTATTGAATTGGGTTCATGTTCTTCCCTTGAATTGACCCTAATTAACTTTACATACTTCCCTTCAATTCATCATATTTCTACTGCATTGTTAGATATCATACATTTATAGAAACTATGTCTTCTCTTCATGTATGTTGTACATTTATGTCTTCACCCCTTGACACAAGACATGTCTTATCCCTCTTTGTCATATCAATAAGTGGGGGTTTGAAGGGACAAAACACAAATTATAAGAAAAGGGAGAGTAGAAGAGTAAAGAAGCAAGGATGTGTCCAAGCAATATATATATATATATATAGAAAATCAATCATGCATTTGAACAACCCTATATGCAATTCTAGAAAATAATCAAGGAAAGTGTATGCAAGAAAGTAAATCAAGTTAATAGATATTCAAGTCAAGGAGTAAATTTGAGTATGTATAAGAAAAGATACAATCATACCATATAGCTGAATACCAATTTGATGAACAAAACTAGAGCTATATATAGATAGAGTACTAGTAGATGATATTACAAGTTAGGACTACTAGTAGGATCTAGTTCATAAAAAGAGATTCAAAAGTCAATATATGATATTACTAGATGTAGAGAAATATCCATACAAAGGAATATGCAAGTCAAGAAGCATAAATGGATATTACTCAGTAGCAAATATGCATTACTACTAAAGATTATTACCACTAAGAAAGTTAAGGTTGCATTAAAACAAGGTATATGAATAGATATATGTAGTAAATTTGAGAACAACATAAAAAGTTTTATCCAAACCAAAAGTTTCAAAGAGATCATCATCAACACATGCATAATAACTCAATACAGTCATTGCAATATATAGAGATACCAACTACTAGAGAAATTAGAAAAGAAGAGTTGTATGCAAGATAGGAAATACAAAATATGTTAATATGAATATCACAAAGGTAAAAAGGGGAGTGTCAATAGAATAAGGCTACGGGTTGAGAAAATCTAGCTAAGAAAAAAAATTTCATCCAATAAGCCATTTGTATATTCAGTGTACATTGTTGTTAATTGTGTTGTGTTAGAGTATAACTTGGCTGAAAATGGTAGTTGGAAAATACAAGGATGCCTATCAGTCTTCTCTAAAGACAAACTCAGTCTACAACATCTGCTAGCAAACCCAAGGATTCTTGTCAGTCAAGTTCCCTTAGGACAAACTCAGTCGATAATAGTTGGTATCCAATCTCAAAAATATGCACTAAAACCATTTTGTAGGATATAAAAAAATACAAGAAATATCCAAACATATATGAACAAGTTATTAATGAACTTTAGGAAACATCATAGGAAGTATTGAGCAATATTATTATAAAAATCACAATACATAAAAAGTTTCTCAAAAACCAGATGTGAAGTGCATAAAAACTTGGCAAAAACAATTCATATTTGGATATGAGAATGAATGCCTTCACCTATGTTCTTACCATTTTTTCACTTGTTGCCAACCCATGCACATTTCACATTTCTTCTTTATTAGGATTGAGAAATGAATTTGTAAATCAATATTTCATGTCAATCCATTTACAAGTGAACCTACGAGAAGAAAGATGAAATTGTCCCTAGTCACATTTTTTGATCTGAAGGTATTGGCTAATCCACCAAAGTCCTATTATTTTGGGCACCTTCCTAAAAGATCAATATGTACAATAATGACCATTTTCATTACAATTGTTGCAAGTGCTCATATCCCTGGAACTATACAATTTTCAATTGAAAATTGGAGACTTTGTTATTACTTTGTCCCATATCAAGTTCAATAATTTTTGTTAGTATGTTCTAGGATTTGATTAAGATTATTTTTACAATCTAAGAATATTTATAAAGAGGATATCAAAATTTGATTATCATGCATAAGTAGAAGACAACTTATTAGTATGGTCTCTAACATGTAAAAGATCAATATCTAAGCAAATTAGCTTCAGACATACCAGAATCATTTTAAGTATGAAATAAGCAATATCATTCTCTCTACTAGTAGAACTATATGACATATAAGGACATTGATTTTTGCAAGCAAGGAAGAATTTTCCTTTTCAAGCATAGTAATCTTAGAAAGAAAAACACTATTTTCATGTTATATACCTTGCATAATAAAATCTTTGACCTAATTTTAAATTTTAAGAGAACCAATAACAAACAGAGAGAATCAATGATGTTAGCATGATCTTAATTTGAACCAGACATAAAATGTTGAAATCTTAAAACTTAATCTTATCATTCAAGCTAGAATTTTCAAGTTTAAGATCATTTACTTGACTAAGATAAGCATCATTCTCTATAACACTATTGAATTTCATTTCAAGTTCTAGAATAAAGCTTTTACAAATTGTCAGCATCATCTTGCAAGCCAATATTAGCATGTTCAAGATTATCTTTTAATTCATGCAAGTTATCAACAATAATAGCAAGCTTTTTCTTTTTATGCTTAGTAGACTTAAGAGATGCATGAGTATCATGAACAATTTAAAATTAAATATTATTTATATAAATATTTTAGGTTTTCCACATTTGTATCTTTATATGAACTTGCCATGAGAGAAAAATTTCATTATCGGACCTCAATTTCACCAGATATTGAGCTAGAGTATCTAGTAGAATCTTGACTTGAGCTTTAGGATTCCCTAGATATTTTGTTACATCTCTCCTTGTTGTGATTCTCTTCCCTTGTCCTTTAATGATGGGTATTTTTCGCTATTGGACAATCATCCTTTAAGTGACCCCTCTTATCAAATTTGAAGACCAAGTGGAGGAGGAAGAATTTCCTTTGTAGAATCTACCTTTGGAGTACATGGCATATTCTTCACTTTGAGAGGATTTTTGACTCGCTAAATCATGGAAATATATCACCTTCCCCCTTTCTTTTAATTCTTTTCTTCAATATCCTCTTCTTCTTGTGAGTTGGGCCTTACCTAATAGGCTTGAAGGTTTCCTATAAGTTCTTTGAATAAGACATATAAGAACATTGATTTTTGCAAGCAAGGAAGCATTTTCTTTTTCAAGCATAGTAATCTTAGAAAGAAAAACACTATTCTCATCTTATATACCTTGCAGAATAAAAACTTTGACCTAATTTTCAATTATAAGAGAACCCATATCAAAGTGAGAGAATCAATCTTGTTAACATGATCTTAACTTGAACTAGGCATAAAAGTTTAAAATCCTAAAAACTTAAATCTTATCAAACAAGGTAGCACTTTCAAGTTTAAGATCGTTCACTTGACTAAGACAAGCGTCATTCTCTATAACACTACTTAATTTCAATTCATTTTTTTATGATGTGGGACCACCCCCGAATGAGTGTCGTGATTGATACCCCCATTGACAGTGTAAACCCTCAGCTTCCCTCAACTACCCCCACATCAGGGTTGGAAAGGTAAACCCACACAAAGGTTGAGGTGTGTGATGGCACCAAAGATCGTCGAAGTTGTAGAATTGAGGGATTCAAACCTGGGTCCCTACTTTGGGGAGCCCAAGTCTTCTCCACCGAACTACAACCCCCTCAGCTAATGAATTTCAATTCAAGTTCTATAATAAAGCTTTTAGATATGGTCAACATCATCTTGCAAGCCAATATTAGCAAGTTCAAGTTTATCTTGTTATTCATGCAAGTTATCAACAATGGTAGCAAGATTTTTCTTTTAATGCTTAGTAGACTTAAGATATGCATGAGTAGCATGAAGAATTTCAATTAAATATTATTTTTATAAATATTTTAGATTTACCACTTTTGAATCTTTATTTGAACTTGCCATGAGAGAAAAATGACATTCTCTGACCTCAATTTCACTAAATCTTGAGCTAGAACATCCAGTAAAATCTTGACTTGAGCTTTAGTATTCCCTAGATCTTTTGTTCTATCTATCCTTGTTGTGATCCTCTTCCCTTGTCTTGTAAAGATAGGTCTTCTTCCCTTGTGGGAAAGAATCCTTTAAGTGACCCTTCTTTTCAAATTTGAAGCACTAAGTGGAGGACGAAGACTTTCCTTTCTAGAATCTACCTCTCGAGTACATGGCATCTTATTCACTTTGAGAAGATTTTTGACTTGATGAATCATAGAAATAAATCAACTTCCCCTTTATTTTGATTCTTTTCTTCAATCTCCTCTTCTTCTTGTGAGTTGTCCCTTACCTAATAGTGTTTAAGGTTTCCTATAAGTTCTTCAATAGGAATAAAGTAAATCATTTTCTTCTCTACTATGGAAGCCACCGTCCTTTCCCATCAGTGAAGTAGAGTGCGGAGAATTTTTGAGTTAACCTTTCTGTGATCCCTAACATGACCCATAGAAGCCATCATGTTCACAATACGATTGATTCTAGAATACATCTCAACCAAACTCTACATTTTATCTGTTTTGAAGCCTTCATATATAGGGTGAGAAAGTGGACTTTGAATTTTTTCACTTGATATGTACCATGTTGGATCGATGGGCTCTAGAGGGGGGGTGAATAGAGCTACACACACTTCACAAGATCGATTAGACCACCAATTTAAATGAAGTGCAAAAACTAATGCAAGCAGCAATTTGATATCCTATTCTAGCATACAAAGCAAGGATAAGAGATAATGAATATCATGCACTTGGACATGTGGTTTAGAGTGGTTCCACGTCCTAAACTTAGGAGCGATGTCAGTCCACTACCTAGAGTTGGTTAGACTCTAGGATTTGTAACTTGGTCCTCTTATATATCACGATAAGATTACAAAAAACAAAAACCACACAACCAAGGGCTTAATTACACAAGCTAAGATCTTCAACCTATCCAAGGACTTACCCACAAAGTGAGATTCTTCAGCCTTCTACAAAGGACTTACCCAATCTCACCTTTGTCTTCAGCCTTGCAGGGATTACCTATCTTACTTGAGCTTGCCTTGCACCTCTCCTTCACTTGGAGAGCTTGCCCACATTTTCCCTTCACCAAGGGAGCTGGAGCAACGATCAGTCTTCACTCTTGAAGATCAGCAACACATCTTCCCCTTCACTCGGAGAAGAACAGCAGCAACTCCTCTTTCACTCGGAGAAGAAGCTTCAATCAATCTTCTATTTGATTTGGAGGTGGGAAGAAAGAAGGGAGAGCTTTACATAGCACAAAGGATATCTCTCATACACATGAACCTATCTCACTCACGAAATTATCTTGAAGGTAGAGAGAGATAGGGGCTCAAGGGCTTGGAACACTCTCAACTAAGATAGAACCAAGTTTGCAATGGAAAGAGAAGCTTGGAATGAGGTCCAAGGGGTTCTATTTATAGTTGAGGGTGGCCCTTTATGTTGTGGGACACTTGGGTGCATAAGTGGTCATTTTTCCTTCAAGAAAACGGCTATATTTTTGCCCAAAACAATTCACCAACGGTCATATTACTTTTTCTGCAAATTTCGTACAGTGCATTTGGTCGAGTACCAATGGGTGTAACTTGACCGATCAGGTAGCAGGCAATCCGATGTTGAATTGATCGGTCGAGTTTGTCCTGAGGAAACTCGACTGACCATTCCAACTGGAATTGGCCTACTACCCAATCGGTCGAGTTTTGTGAGTGCACAACTCGACCGATTGCAATCTTCAGAAAATCGACTCAGGATGATCGGTCGAGTTCCAGGGTGGGAAACTCGACCGACCAAGTGCCTGAAATGGATTTTCTAATTTGCAATAAAAGTGATTAGCACTTGGTGAATTTTGTCCCAAACAATTTTCTCTTCTTAGTTACAAGCATATACATCGTTACAAGTGATTACATTTATGTTCTAAGGTGATTTACATGGAAATCCTAAATTGCACACTTGTAGTCAATTTGGCTTGCACTTGGCCCATTCTAGGGCTTGTATATGTGATCCTTTTCATGTACCTAATGACTGCAAACAATCTTTAATGCACATGTTAGATACATATGAATGGAATGGTTAAGTCATTATCAAAATATAGGTAATGTACAACCTCTAGGTCAACATTCTCCCCCTTTTTGACAATGACAAACCATTCCTCAAACATATTGAAAAGGATAAGAAAATTAAACCTTTGCCTTATGAATTAGGGGGATTGATGATAAGAACAATTGGAATTTGCTCCCCCTCAATCTATGCTTCCTCTCACCTGCATGTTAGGTTTTCTATACATAGAAAAACCAATATCCATGTAATATGTAATCCCTTACATGTCATATGATCAATCAGCAAATTTACAAGAAAAGGATCACTTAGGCAAGAAAGAAATAGTATTATCACAATAAAAACAATATGATTGAGTTTCAGACCATGAGATATTTCTCCCCCTTTTGACATTATCAAATAGGAAGGGGTGTAGAAGAGCAAAACCTAGGTCTTCTCCAAGACTCAACCACACATATATGCAAAAGATGATAAACAACATTGTAAAGGCATATAGCATACAACCACAGAGGAGAAACATACAATCCAAGTCAGAATCAAAATATAGCTCATCAAACACCATGCATAAGATAAAACGGATGAAATAGCCAAAGTGTAGCAATGATATTCCAACTCAGACATATGTTCTCATAAGCGACTACAACCATAAAAGCGAGAAAACAGAGAATAAGAAAATAGTACAGCTCAGACTAATGTGCTAGGATGTTGCTTATACAAAAGAGTCTAGAAAGATATATATAATAGACATGCTAGACTATAATCTAAGACAACCTCCTAGACATCTAAGCTATCTATGTCAATTGTGTCCTCGTCATCGCCTGGGTTGTAGTCCTCATCACCATCCGAAGGCGGGGCAGTTGTGCCAGCAGCAGAACTGGCACCATGATCGCCATCCTCAGCAGAAGAACCATCACCATCAGCATCATCAGCATCCTCGTCAGCATCCTCATCGGCATCCTCAGCCTGGTCGGGCATGTCCTTTTCAGCAGGACCAAAAGAGTGACCAGGCCAGCGAGCATTCTGCTCAGCCCACGACATGCCAAGAGCTAGGAGCTCCTGGGCCTGCGGAAAGGATGGAGCAGAGTCCCCCAAGGACGTGAGCAGAGTGGCCAGGGGGCCAGCAGGTAGCGGTAGATATGCAGGAGTAGAGCTACTGGAGGGATATTGAGGGGGAGCAGCAGCGGAAGGCTCGGCAGCAAATGGTGGTGAAGCAGGGAAGTATTGCTCATACGCATAGGAGGCATAAGCACTACCCGGATATGTATGGTGTACTGGGTAGGGTGAGGAGTAGGATAGATTCATGTGAGACATGATGGAACATAAATCCTGATGAAGGTGCTCCTGAACCTGGCGATTGTACGCCTGTTCATGCATCATGTAACCCATAAGGGTTTCATTTGATGCTCTGAAAGACGCACGGCTAGGGCGAGGGTGGCACTGTGGGGGTGGAGCCTGGGTGGAGGTGGGAGGGGCACCAGAAGCAGGGGCGGAGACAGAGGCTGAGGCAGAGCCAGAAGCACCAGGGGTAGGGGTAGGGACAGACTTTAGAAGAGTGGTTTCACTAATGCACACTCCCTTTCGAGCAACCGGGTAATGGTAGTTGGAAAAGAGTGATTTCTCAGTGGCGAACTAGAAGAGACCACAGATCAAGGCTGGATAGGGAGGATGGGTGCCCTTGGTGTTCTTGCCTTTGTCAAAGTAGGTCATATGATGGAGAATGTAACGAGCCCACTTGACACCTATGTTGTTCAACAAACAATACATCAAAACCGTTGTATTTTCCGCAATATCTGTTTGATTTCGCTTCGGATGGATGTTGCAGTTAAGCACAAGGGCTAGGATGCGCTTCTGGAGGTCAAGGGAGGAGGAGGGAAGGGTGGACCGCTTCTTATAGGCCACGTCAGGCTTTTTCAAATATCGATGAATATCCGGTAAGGTCAATTCATGATGTTTGTAAAAGGCTTCTGGGTCCAAAAGATCAAAATACTCGTCATAGCCCCAGCGCCAAGTAGTGGTTTCTTCGTCTCCGGCCAGATAGAGATTGAAAGTCTCCTCAGAGAGTTGAAACTGACGACTGGCGATCATCGATGTTAGGACTATTTTGGTATTTGGCGGGGGAACAATCAAATCATAGTTCCAGCGTAGATTGGCATAGAACTCATGAACTGCTTTTGTACTAGTTAACTGATTGTTGAAGCAGACACTCTCGATTGCAAGGGAAGAAAGGTTGCGATGGGCAAGAAGCTGTGCTATGGAGTTGATATGGTTTTGAAAACGGGTTGGACCAACTAGGGGGCGGAAAGGAAAAGGAGACCTAGGAAGGAGATCCTTATACCGATTGACAACCTCTAGAGATACAAACGTAGTGTTATCAAAAGGAATCAACCGTTGGGTCAAGGAAGAATTTGGGGCATTGCTAGGGGCGGGTCGTTTTCTCCTGTGGAAAGACATGGAAGCAAAAACAAGAGGAGAATATCCACACACAAGCAAAACGAGCCTCAAAACCCAACAAGAACACACAGCCGACGCACGGGAAGGTCAGCAGCAAGCTGCTAAGGCACCCTAGGGCTGGGAACGGGGAAGGGTTAGGGCTAGGGTGGAGAGCACGGGCCAAGAGAAGAGGAATCAGTCAGCTATTTTCAAGTTGCAAGGGAAAATAGTCGGCCGATCCTAAGTTTTAAGTTGGCGCAGCTCGTCGACCGGTCGAGTTCTGAGAGTGGACAACTCGACCGATCGGTCCACTAAAGAACCACTCTCGGCTCCTGATCGGTCGGGTTTTCTGGGGTGAAACTCGACCGAAGGTCAACCTGACCTAGCAATCTAAATCTTAGATTCTAGCCACATACATGCCTATTTAAATTTATTTTTCCATTCTATTATGCATAAATAACATACCTAGGCACATTTTGCTCATCATTGGGCACTATTTAGCGATAAAACGCAAAATTCGATAAAAACCCAAAAAACAAGCAGAAACTAAGCATATTGATTGGTAGAGTAAGCATAAGCAAGCATGTATAGGCAACATAAGGTGAAGAATGACATGAGCAAGCATATAGGATAGAGACCACTAGCTAGATCACATAGAAATATCATTGAAATCAATAATGAGCAGTTTAGATCGAATAAAAATAAATTGATCTCTAGCTAGAGGTTTTGTAAAAATATCCGCCAACTGATTTTCCGTGTCCACATGTGTGATATAGATATCTTTCTTGGCAATGTGGTCATGAAGAAAATGATGGCGAACCTCTATATGCTTAGCTCTACTTTGCAATATAGGATTATAAGAGAGGTTAATCGCATTAGTATTGTCACAATAGATAGGAGAAGCATCAAAAAATATGTTAAAGTCTTGGAACATTTGCTTCATCCATAGGACTTGTGCACAACAACTCCCGCCTGCAATGTATTCAGCTTCGGTAGTTGATAATGCCACTGTGCTTTGTTTCTTGGAGAACCAAGACACTAGCATGGTCCTAGAAGGAAGCAAGTGCCACTTGTGCACTTTCTATCAATCAAACACCCTGCATAATCCACATCACTATATGTCGTAAGAGTAAAATCCCTTGATTTAGGATACCATAGTCCAAAATTTTGTGTTTTGGCTAAGTACCTCAAAATTCTCTTATCAGTAGTGAGATGCGACTTCTTAGGGCAAGATTGAAAGCGAGCGCACAAGCCAACACTAAACATAATGTCAAGTCTAGAGGAAGTTAAATAAAGTAAACTTCCTATCATACCTCTATAGAGCTTCTCATCTACCTTTTCACCTTCTTCATCTTTATCAAGTTTGGCAGTGTTTGACATGGGTGTATCCATCGGCTTCATGTTCTCCATCCCAAAGTGCTTGAGTAGTTCAGTTGTGTATTTGCCTTGGTTGATGAAGTTTCCTTCCTTTGTTTGCTTGATTTGAAAGCCGAGGAAGAAGGTCAACTCACCCATCATGCTCATTTCAAATTCACTCTACATAAGAGAACTAAACTCCTTGCAAAGATCAAGATCAGTCCCGCCAAAAATGATATCGTCAACATATATTTGTATGATAATAAAATGGTTAGAAGTGTGTTTTAGAAACAAAGTAGAATCAACTTTGCCCATGACATACCCATTATCTAATGAAAAGTTCTTTAATTTCTCATACCAAGCTCGAGGTGCTTGTTTGAGTCCATAGAGAGCTTTTTGTAGCAAATAAACATGATTGGGTAATTTGTCATTTTCAAAGCCCGGAGGTTGAGCAAAAAATACTTCCTCCTTGATTGTACCGTTCACAAATGCACTATTAACATCCATTTGATAAAGCAAGAAATTTTTGTAACTAGCAAAAGCAAGTAGCATACGGATAGATTCTAATCTAGCAACAGGAGCATAGGTTTCATCAAAATCAATACCTTCCTGTTGGTTGTAACCTTGTGCTACTAACCTTGCTTTGTTCCTTACCACTTTTCCTTGCTCATCAAGCTTGTTGCGGTAGACCCATTTGGTGCCAATGATCTTTCTATCATTTGGTCTTGGAACTAGAGTCCACACACGGTTCTTCTCAAATTGCTCAAGCTCTTCTTGCATGGCAAGGATCCACTCATCATCACCAAGGGCCTCTTTGATATTCTTTGGCTCTAGTTGGGAGATGAAGTCACTATCTACTTGTTCTTTGTTTTGAGCAGCTCGTGTCCTCACTCTCTCAAACAGATTGCCAATGATCAACTCCTTGGGGTGATTCTTTGCAAAGCGGGGAGTGTGATCCTTCTTTTCTTCTTGTTTTTCTTCTTCTGCAACGTGCTTGCCTTTGTCTTTGATGTTGAGATCTTTTAAGATAGGAATTATTTCATCTGCAACATCATCATCACCAATATGCTTGCCAATAACAGGATTAGTTTCAATAAATTTAACATTTATAGATTCTTCAATTTTAGATAGTTCAATGTTAAATACTCTATATGCCCTGCTAGTAGTGCTATAGCCTAGGAAGAAAGCCTTGTATGATTTCGGATCAAACTTGTCGAGAGAATCCTTAGTGTTTAAAACAAAATAAGGACATCCGAAAACATGAAAGAAATCAATAGACGGCTTCCTACCACGCCATAGTTCATAGGGGGTTTTCTTGAAAGTCGGATGTGTGAAAACTCGATTTTGCACAAAACATGACGTGCTGACGGCTTCAGCCCAAAACTTCTTAGGAGTGTCATACTCAAGAAGCATGGTCCTAGCCATCTCTTGTAGCGATCTATTCTTCCTCTCAACAACTCCATTTTGTTGAGGTGTGCGAGGACAAGAAAAATTGTGCGAATAACCCGATTTTTCACAAAAACGTTCAAAAAGATCATTTTCAAACTCTCCCCCATGATCACTACGGATGGAAACAACATGGCAAGAAGCTTAGTTTTCAACTCGTTTACAAAAGCTCAAGAAAACATCAAGTGTATCGATTTTAGAAATGAGAAAGAAAGTCCAAGTATATCTAGAAAAATCATCAACAATAACAAGACAATACTTGGAGCCACGAAGCATTTGTGTTCTCATTGGTCCAAAAAGATCAATATGAAGAAGCTCAAGAACTCTCTTGGTACTCATGACTCCTTTGTATTTGAAGGAGAATTTGGTTTGTTTCCCTTGTGTACAAGGTTGGAATTCCTCATCCTTTTCAAAATCCAATTTAGGAAGTCCTCGAACCAAGTCCTTTTTGTTCAATTTCTTCATTTGATGCAAATTCACATGAACCAAACGACGATGCCAAAGAGAAAGATCGTTTTTATCCACAACTAAGCATCTATTTAGTATGGGCTTAAGAGCATCGAGAACAATCACATAGAGATTACCATTTCTAGTTCCCTTATATATAACATTGTAGGATAGGGAATCTAGAAGCAAGCATTCTAAAGAAGTAAAAAGCACAAGATAACCATTATCACATAATTGGCTAACACTAATTAAATTGTGATGTAGGCCATCAACAAGCAATACATTTTTAATGCATAATTCATTGCCTACATCACCCTCACCTATAACCTTACCCTTCTTGTTGTCCCCGAAGGTTACCCATCCTCCTTTCTTTTTCACAAATTTGTTGAAATGGCTGATTTCTCCAGTCATATGCTTAGAGCAGCCACTATCAATAATCCATTTCTTTTTAACCTGCAACAAAAGAGGATGTTGAAACCCAACTCAAACTTTGGGGTCCGGGGTTAGCTTGGGGACCCATTTCATCTTTGGGTTGGTCCCCTTAGGCTTGTAAGGACAATAGGTAGAATAATGGTCATCACATTTGCAATGAATACAAACCATGGGGTTTTTAGAGCCGGAAGACTCTCCATTGAAAATTGGAGGTTCCACACTCTTTTTCTTAACCTTCTTCTTCTTACCTTTTGGAGTAGTCCCATTATATCCTAAACCACTAGTACCAACTTGTTTGGTAGAGTGCTCTAGAACATCATTTAGGGATTTTTTACCCGAAAGAAACCTTTGCAAGGTAGATCTTAATTTAGCATTATCATCACTAAGATTTACAACAGTAGTAGATAAACTAGCAAGATCTTCTTTAGTATGCAAAAGGTCGGCATCAAGACAGAGGGCTTTAGTAAGAAGAGAGTCTTTTTCTAGAGTTAAGCTAGCAACTTCATTTCTAGGCAAAATAGGTCTAGAACATAAATCATTTGTTTGAGCAAGTAATTTAGCATTTTCAGTTTTAAGAACAACAATCTCTCTTTGATAAGAGTAGACTTCTTCTCTCCTAGCATCATCAATAAGTTTGAGTTCTACATTTTCAGTTTTTTTAATATCAAGCTTGTTTAGGCATTTTTGGTTTTCTATCTTAAGATTTTCAATAGTTTTAAGTTATGTACCATTCTCAACCTCTAATCCATTATACTGAAGTTCAAGGTCAAGAAATTGCCCTTGTAAGGAGTCTATGCTATCAAGATGTAATTTTTCATTTTTATCAAGAATGTCAAGTTTGGCATAGAGATCATCAACAATTTTGCCTAATCTTTTCCTTTTAGATTTACATTTAGCAAAAGAAGATTGGCATTCATTAAGCATATCAATAAGAGTTTCCTTAGATAGCTCATGTAAACTAATATCACTTACTTTGCTTACCTCATTTACCTCAATTATATCTTCACTAGTAGAGGCCATGAGGGCAAGATGACATTCTCCATCTTCGGAGCTTGAGGAGCTTGAAGAAGAGGACTCCCATGACGCATGAGCTGCATCTTTGGACCTTCTCTCCTTCTTGTCTTTTCTTTTGTACTTTTCTTCTCTCTTGTACTTGTCATCCTTCTTGTGGCTTCTCTTATGATGGCTCTTCTTGGCCTTTGGACAGTCACTCTTGTAGTGGCCTTTTTGACCACACTCGTAGCACCTTGGAGTCGAGGAGGAGGGCTTGCTCTTGAAGTGCTTCCCTTTTGAGTAGTTGGCTTCATGATCATTTACACCTTCATGTTCACTTGAGGAAGGGTAGGGAGACTTCATGGCAAGTTGTTGTTGTCGGACCATTTCTTCAATTTGAGCTTTGAAGGCGGTGTCCTTTATCTTCTTTAATTCCTTCTCTTCTCTTTTCTCCTCTTCCTCTTGCTTGTCAAGCCTAGGTTCATGGGCTTGAAGGTTACCAACCAGCTCCTCGGTTGATAACTCGCTTAGCTTGTAGACTTCTTCAATAGAGGTGACCTTTGGCTCCCATCTCTTTGGAAGAGATCTTAAGATCTTGGCATTGATTGTACCTCTATCCATGACACTCCCAAGGGCTGCAAGGCTGTTCAAGATGACATTTAACCTTGTGTACATATCCACTACCCTCTCATTCTTCCCCATCTTGAAGTTCTCAAGAAGACCACCAAGCATGTATACCTTGGCCTCCTTGACTTGTTCGGTCCCTTCATAGGTGACACACAACTTGTGCCATATCTCATGCGCCGTGTCCCACGAAGAGATGCGGTTGAACTCCGACGGTGTAAGGGCGGCGTAGATGATGCTCACGGCTTTAGCATTGAGTTGAGCACGCTTCATCTCCGCTTCCATCCATCTGGTGATGTCGCCTTTTGGATCCTCATACTTGAGATGGACAATCTTCCACATTTCGAAACTCACCCCTTGGAGATAGAATTGCATTCTCCTCTTCCAATATAAGAAGTTTGTGCCGTCGAAGACCGGGGGTCTCATGGAGAAGCTTCCTTCAAGGTTGAGTGACCCAAGAGCCGAATCGCCCATCTTCTCCTACTTGTAGAAGTAGCTTGGAGAAGACCTGCTCTGATACCACTTATTGGATCGATGGGCTCTAGAGGGGGGGTGAATAGAGCTACACACACTTCACAAGATCGATTAGACCACCAATTTAAATGAAGTGCAAAAACTAATGCAAGCAGCAATTTGATATCCTATTCTAGCATACAAAGCAAGGATAAGAGATAATGAATATCATGCACTTGGACAGGTGGTTTAGAGTGGTTCCACGTCCTAAACTTCGGAGTGATGTCAGTCCACTACCTAGAGTTGGTTAGACTCTAGGATTTGCAACTTGGTCCTCTTATATATCACGATAAGATTACAAGAAACAAAAACCACACAACCAAGGGCTTAATTACACAAGCTAAGATCTTCAACCTATCCAAGGACTTACCCACAAAGCGAGATTCTTCAGCCTTCTACAAAGGACTTACCCAATCTCACCTTTGTCTTCAGCCTTGCAGGGATTACCTATCTTACTTGAGCTTGCCTTGCACCTCTCCTTCACTTGGAGAGCTTGCCCACGTTTTCCCTTCACCAAGGGAGCTGGAGCAATGATCAATCTTCACTCTTGAAGATCAGCAACACATCTTCCCCTTCACTCGGAGAAGAACAGAAGCAACTCTTTCACTCGGAGAAAAAGCTTCAATCAATCTTCTATTTGATTTGGAGGTGGGAAGAAAGAAGGGAGAGCTTTACATAGCACAAAGGATAGCTCTCATACACAGGAACCTATCTCACTCACGAAATTATCTTGAAGGTAGAGAGAGAAAGGGGCTCAAGGGCTTGGAACACTCTCAACTAAGCTAGAACCAAGTTTGCAATGGAAAGAGCAGCTTGGAATGAAGTCCAAGGGGTTCTATTTATAGTTGAGGGTGGCCCTTTATGTTGTGGGACACTTGGGTGCATAAGTGGTCATTTTTCCTTCAAGAAAATGGCTATATTTTTGCCCAAAACAATTCACCAACGGTCATATTACTTTTTCTGCAAATTCCGTACAGTGCATTTGGTCGAGTATCAATGGGTGTAACTCGACCGATCAGGTAGCAGGCAATCCGATGTTGAATTGATCAGTCGAGTTTGTCCTGAGGAAACTCGACCGACCATTCCTCTTTCAACGAATATTCATCCTTCACAAAGGACTTACCCACTCTTGTAATAAATCTTCATCCTTTAAGGGATTATCCACTCTTTTTTTGGATCTTGCACTTTTGCCTTCACTTTCAATAACGATAAGCTTTTAATGAAAGACTCCATGCCCTTCTTCTTTTCATCTCTTTGCTAAGAAATAGAATCTTAATCTTCATGGTAGAAAAGAGAGATTGAGAGGTAGAGGAATGAAAGCTTCATATTACCCACATGCAGGACTAGATCTCTTAGAAATATCCTACTCAATTTAGTGGATGTATCAAGTGATTAAGCTCATGAGAGTATATGGAGGTTCTTTGAAGGAAATAACTCTCAACAACAGTATAGGGACCTTCATAGTACTTGGTTAACCATGGTATGAATCCTAAGGGATCCTATTTATAGTTGAGAATGCGTTCTAGCTATAACAACTATTTACAATGAATTCTATCTGTTTTAGGGAGAGTTCAATAGATATAATTAACTTTGGGACTCTTTCCAATGGCTATTTCTTTACGAAGAAGAACTGGTTGTTGATTGAGTTTGGTCCAAGTACAATTTGACTGGCAAGACTTCTTTTCTTACCAACTACATTGATCAGTCAAGTTACCTTGGGACCAAACTCGACACACATAGGGTGTTGGAAATGTTGATGAAGAGTGTTATAGGTCGATTTATACCCCAAGGAAACTCAAGAAACTACCATTTTTGTTTTGGGTTTTCTAAGATCCTAATTAACTCTGATATACATGTGAGATTAATTTCAAGTCATACAATCATTGCAAGTGATAAACATCAAAGATGTAAGGAAAAACACTATCTATTCTTCAATCTTAGTCTTTTTTCTTATATGACATTATTTCTCCAAATTAGGATTTTCAATTTTAGACATTTGGAGTGTCTCTACTCAATACTAAATCACTCAAGTTTAAGAATTAGATGCAAATAAGTGGAATGGGTTGGTCATCATCAAAATAGAAGGGATGAGTCAATTTATACCTTGAATCAACCTGTTCCTTGATGTAAAAGAACTTAATTGTGTTACATCTTCATTACCATCAAATGCATTCTATTAGGACTATATATAACACCTTTATCTTTTATATATATGTAAAAAATAAAATACTTGGAGTAGGTCCATGAAAACATGATAAACCTAAAACTATATCATGGTTTTATATACCACATTTTTGGGGGGATGAATTTCACAATAATATATGATGTTTTAATTTTTTAACAATTATATGATGGATGCATATTTATCCAGTTCTATTGTATATTTTAGATCATTTCTTAGGATTATTTTTTTGATTATTACCTAGTTTTAAAATTAATTGTCTTAGTTAAGCTTTTTTGTCATGTGTTAGAGTTTTTATTATATTTTCTTGGATTTTGTAGGAAAAATTTTTAATCACTCTAAAGCCCACAAACACAAGGATCAGAGGTGTCAATTGCACATTCAGCCTCCCAAACTTTCTAATCGGCCGAATTGCATGCCTAGTCGGCCGACACACATATAAGAACTTAGCTTCTAAGAATTCCATCTGATCGACTAGTCACCCAGACGACCAACTAAACCTGAATCAAGAAGGCTCATTATCATAGATGAACCATCTAACTCACCTCAAATCCGTTAACTAACATACCTTCAGGATGAATCAGCAATCTTCCCAATCGACCAGTTATACCCAATTGATCGATTGACCTACATAAAAGTCATGTGTCTACTCAAAGCCAACTGACTGAATAGGCTTATAGTTGATTGGCTGGTATCACAAACCAAGCCTTCCCATCTTCCTCCAAGAGTAGTTATTATGGTTTGGGGTTGTTGGCTAAATTGGACATTATTATAATCCCTTTGTTTTGATAATGACAAATATTTCATTCTTGTGGATCTAACGTGCTACTTGAGTGTTACAGGAACAAGGTGGATGACAACCCTTTGGAAGATCTATATGCTTCAAAATACCTTAATCTCACGATTGTAATCAAATGTAAACACTTGTACAAGATATATAATGTACAAGTACTTAGACATCATGTAAATCAAGCGTTAGATCTTCCCTAGTCAATCACAACACTTAGATAGGTCATACCCTAAGAGTGTCACAACTGCACACTCATACACACACTTAGTATCTAGTTCAAAACATTGAAACAGGCTCATTCTCGGTCGACAAACTCCTCGACCGAGACACTCTCGGTCGAAAAATTCCTCGACCGAGATTGACCCAAGTAGCCGTTAGACACAACAGACAAAGTAGTTGGGAGTTGGATCAGAATGTTATATACACTTGACTCCAGACAGTCCCTCGATCGACAAAACTTCGAATAATTGGGATCTCGGTCGACAATTCCTCGACCGAGAATGTCTCTATCTGCACTTTTTAGGATTAATTATCTAGCCATTGTTAGTGCAACTAATGGATACCTAACAACTAGTTGAGCACTTAGAACCCCCTAGAAAGTGTCTAGAACGTCCTTAAGCATCCATAGGCCATTCCTATAAATAGGACAAGCCATAGAACACCCAAAATACACTTGTGCTACACTTGAGCATTCATGCTTGCAATTGGCAAATCATTCTTGTGAGCAATTGAGCAATTCCAACATTGGCTATACATTTCCATTGCTCTAAATTCGTGTGCTATAGGCTAGCATCTCCTGTCCACAGCACCTACACTTCCATATACATTGGTTAGGAGATCAAAACACTTGACATAGGAAATCAAGCCTTGTGCTACAAGTGGTATTGTAATTTCTATTTTCCTTCTTGTTCCTTTATATCTTTTGTACTCTCCTTGCTACTCCTAGGGTTGGAGGCTGCAGATTGGAGAGGGTTTGACTTCTCAGGTGGAGAAGGGTCTTCTTGGTGGAGAAGGTGGACTTTGGACTACTTCAAGAAGGATGTCTCAACAGGAAGCTACTTCAAGAGGAAGGCTACTTCAAGGGGGAGCTTGAGGTTACTTCAAGGAAGGCTGCTTCAAGTTTGGTGAGACTACTTCTAGGTGAAGGTTGTCCGAAGGGTTTGGTGAAAGAATTGTAATTTTATGTAATATCTTTGCGAGGTAAAAAAATTTAATTCTTTCAAAATCCCGGTTGGGTAAGCAACCGAGTAGTGGATTGACTGCCTTAGTATTTGCTAAGGTTGGAACCACTCTAAATCCTTGTCCCCTTGTCCAATATCTTTGTGGTTGCTTGCTTTGGTTGAATTATTATTGAAATATCCATAAAACCCTATTCACCCCCCTCTAGTGGTTTTTCAATTGGTATCAGAGTTGGCTTCAAGGAGCTCTAATCGAGTCTTGAAGAATGAAGGGCGGTGGTGTCTACAACTGCAAGCAAAGGAAAAGTATGGACCAATCTTCAACAAGTTGCAATTGGTGCTTAGGAACAAGGCACACTACACCTAGCTGTCCATGGAGGTCAAAGAAGGAAGAAGTGCATAAAGAATGTCTAATTTCTACAATAAGTGAAGAAGAAGAAGAAGAAGAGGTAAGTCTTTTTTATTTACCTAAAGAAAAGTTAATCGATAGTCTTGAAGAGACACATAATAAGTATATTTAGTGCAAGAAGAAATTAAAGAAATCTAATAAGGCAAATGATGAGTTACATGCTAAATTTCTTGCTCTCACATCTGAAAATGAAGATCTTAAAAAGGTTATTGAAGATCATGATATTAAGCTGAAATCTGTAGAAGCAAATTGCAAACTTCTTTCTCTAGAAAAGTTAAAATTGCAAACTCAAGTAAATGATCTTCAAAAACAACCTATTTTGTGTACACATCTAGATTATGATATTATTGTGAAAGAAAGAGATTCCTTATTATCTAGTCTAGATCAAGCAAAGCTAGACATCAATAAGAGAATGGATGATATTGTCAAGTTGCAACAAAAAATTAGTAGTTTGAGTAACAATGATACCCTTGATAAAATTTTAAATAATTCTTATCATCAAATTGGAAGGAGAGGACTAGGTTATAATCCTAAAGGAAAATCTTATCAAAAACCTAGTTGGAGAAAGACACAAGCGCTAGAAAATCAATATATGTATGTACCTAAGGGAAAATATACATATGTACCCAAGAACAACCTAGAACAAAATCATAGAAAGAGATATGAGGTTGATTCCATATGATGTCATTATTGTTTACGTCTTGGACATTATTCTTTCTCATGTCCCTACAAGAAAAAGGATGTTGAGTTAGTATGGGTTCCAAAACCCCCAAACTAAATAAATAAAATTGAGTTGAGATATGACCAAAGACTCTAAGTTGTATATCTCTATGTCTATCTCAACTTAACATAATAGGACACCAACTTAATCCAAGAAATTAAAATTTCTAAATATACATCTTCAACTAACTTGTTTTAGTTTAGATTCTCAAAACCTAGCAAATCATATATGATTAGTTGAGATTTAACCTAAATGTTACTTTGATATTTAAATTTCTCATCTCAACTAAACTGAGTTTTTCAAACTACATAATTGAATAACCTATGATTTACTTGTAAACAAATTGCTAAGAAACAGTACAGAAACAATCTCGGTCGAGCAACTATTCGACCGAGAACATTGTCGGTCGAGCAATAGTCGACCGAGTAGGTTCCTATTTTCAAGTTTGCAATAAATATGAACCTATTTTAATTAATCTAGTTTGCTATCAATTTGTTGTTAATGATTGATTTAATATGTAAATCAAGAATGAATCTTGGAGACAATCTTTTCATCAAGACATATTGATCTTTTTGCATCAAGAATTGTTGAATGAAGGTATAACATTATGTATATGAAATCCTTAAAACATATTGCAAAAGTATTATATGAAGAATGATATTGAAAATACTTTCTTCATTGATTGAAAAAGTTTATTAAGCATGTTCATTTACAAGGTTTGTCTTAAATTTGAAAATCCATGAATGAGATTATTTTAGTTTATCCTCCACATGGTTTAGCTTAAAAATGAAAATTATGAACCTTGGAAATTATTGTTTTATCACAGTCCACATGGTTTATCCTAAGTACTTCGTGGTCTATCTATATAAGAACCATGTGTATTAAAATTTAAATGGTCATAATCATTGTATTTCATGAAGTTACATACTTACATCTTGATCATTGTATTGTGGATATACTTCTACTGTTCTATAATAATTATTGTGCCATAATCATTATGTTTTCATTAGTTTTTCTACAATAATCTTTGATCCATATATACAAACCATGAATGGATATTGTTTTTTATCATTGTGAATCAGCTCATATGAAGATGCCATTTTGCATAAATAATAAAACTTCATGGCACAAATGCATTTTAAATTGAAAATATGCAGAAATTATACTTCACATATAAGTGTTCAAATTGAAAATCTGCAGAAATTGCCTCTTGGTTGAAATCAAGCTTGACCAAGGGGTGCTATGGTCGAAGTCAAGGTCGACCTAAAATAAGCTTGACAAAATGCTTCTTTGTAAATCATTCTATTGCACTTAATCTTAGTATCTTGATTCAAAATGTGTTTATCATATTGAAAACATAATTTCAGTGCATAACTCTCATAAAAGGCCAACCTATTATGATCTAATATTGATTGTGACCTTAGAATCCTTAAATTATATTGACTATAAGATTAAGGGGGAGCTCACACAAACTATCTTGATTATAATATTAAGAAGCTTACAAAACTTTGTAAACATCATTTGAAGCTTGTTATGACCTTAGTATCCTTAAAAGTAGTCTTGGTTATAAAAACAAAGAAATCTACAATATTCATGAATATGACATACATATGGTTCTTAATGGAATTCTCTAAACAAATCTGGGCCTAACATCCTGTGTATTTGTTTAGAGATACATTCATGTACTCTAAGCTTATAGGATACATCCTTTACAAATAATTGAGAAATAAAGTGCG
This sequence comes from Alisma plantago-aquatica, assembly GCA_963693085.1. Classification (NCBI taxonomy): domain Eukaryota; kingdom Viridiplantae; phylum Streptophyta; class Magnoliopsida; order Alismatales; family Alismataceae; genus Alisma; species Alisma plantago-aquatica. The sequence goes on along the minus strand of OY856412.1, from coordinate 24,079,079 downwards.
GCTAAATTTGACAATAAATTGTTTCATTTCACTTGGTTTGCATCCCTTAGTTTTTCAAACTGAATATCTAATTAAGGGGGAGCATCTAATTAGGAAATTAAGGGGGAGAAATAAAAGTCATACAAAATGATTTTCTTGGATATCTTTTTGAAATGACAAAGGGGAGAAATAATATAAACCGAAAACATAAAGTAAAATGAGTTTCATTAAACTCGGGCCAGTACACATTTGCAAAATAAGAGAATGGCTACAAAAGGTAAGCTCCAGGTATGAAACTCATATGATTTATATTTCCTTATTTTATATTTAGGAAATGTTTGTCATCTACAAAAAGGGGGAGATTGTTGGCTAAATTGGACATTATTATAATCCCTTTGTTTTGATGATGACAAACATTTCATTCTTGTGGATCTAACGTGCTACATGAGTGTTGCAGGAACAAGGTGGATGACAACCCTTTGGAAGATCTATATGCTTCAAAATACCTTAATACCATGATTGTAATCAAATATAAACACCTGTACAACATATATAATGTACAAGTACTTAGACATCATGTAAATCAAGCATTAGATCTTCCCTAGTCAATCACAACACTTAGATAGGTCATCCCCTAATAGTGTCACAACTGCACACTCATACACACGCTTAGTATCTAGTTCAAAACATTGAATCAGGGTCATTCTCGGTCGACAAACTCCTCGACCGAGACACTCTCGGTCGACAAATTCCTCGACCGAGATTGACCCAAGTAGTCGTTAGACATAGCAGACAAAGTAGTTGGGAGTTGGATCATAACGTTATATACACTTGACTCCAGACAGTCCCTCGGTCGACAAAACTTCGACCTACTCGGATCTCGATCGACAATTCCTCGACTGAGAATGTCTCTGTCTCACTTTTCAGGATTAATTATCTAGCCATTGTTAATGCAATTAATGGATACCTAACGGCTAGTTGAGTACTTAGACCCCCCTAGAAAGTGTCTAGAACGTCCTTAAGCATCCATAGGCCATTCCTATAAATAGGACAAGCCATAGGACACCCAAAATACACTTGTGCTACACTTGAGCATTCATACTTGCAATTGGCAAATCATTCTTGTGAGCAATTGAGCAATTCCAACATTGGCTATACATTTCCATTGCTCTAAATTCGTGTCCTATAGTCTAGCATCTCCTATCCACAGCACCTACACTTCCATATACATTGGTTAGGATATCAAAACGCTTGATATAGGAAATCAAGCCTTGTGCTACAAGTGGTATTGTAATTTCTATTTTCCTTCTTGTTCCTTTATATCTTTTGTACTCTCCTTGATACTCCTAGGGTTGGAGACTGCGGATTGGAGAGGGTTTGACTTCTCAGGTGGAGAAGGGTCTTCTTGGTGGAGAAGGTGGACTTTGGACTACTTCAAGAAGGCTGTCTCAACGGGAAGCTACTTTAAGAGGAAGGCTACTTCAAGGGGGAGCTTGAGGTTACTTCAAGGAAGGATGCTTCAAGGTTGGTGAGACTACTTCTAGGTGAAGGCTGTCTGAAGGGTTTGGTGAAAGAATTGTAATTTTATGTAATATCCTTGCGAGGTAATAAAATTTAGTTCTTTCAAAATCCCAGTTGGGTAAGCAACCGGGTAGTGGATTGACTACCTTAGTATTTGCTAAGGTTGGAACCACTCTAAATCTTTGTCCCCTTGTCCAATATCTTTGTGGTTGCTTGCTTTGGTTGAATTATTATTAAAATATCCATAAAACCCTATTCACCCCCCCTCTAGTGGTTTTTCAGGGGTCCCATTCACTCCCTATAAAATGAGGGAGTCCAAGCATAAAGACCATCTGATATTTGACTATCTTCAGACCCCTGGGATGCACAGAATAAGGAAGGAGAAAAAGAGTCATCATCATCCTCAAGAAGATTTCTTTATGGTTGTCAGATCCTAGAAATATGACTTGTTCTATCCCTATCATTACTTATATGTTTGTTTCTATTACTTATGAGTAAAAACTCCATATTGGGCATTGGGAGTATACCCATAGCTTGTACATTATCTTAATTGTATTTGACCCCATTATTCTATTGATTAGATGTTTTTCTTTCAATTATGTACTTATTCTATTTTTAGATCAATTATATCCTTGTTGGGTAGTGAGATCACTGATGTTGATGTTGAATGAACCCATTGTAAGGAACTTGACCCACATTTTGGGATAACCTTGTTTGTTTTGCTTAAGCATGTTGCTTGGAACCTTGCTCTAATCATTTGAGATGTAATTAGGGCATTTTGGAAGCTTGAGTTTCTTGTTTTGAGCTTGCTTGTTTGTTGCTTATCTTTTTTGGTGAGGTTTTGGTGCAAATTGCAATTTACCCAAGATTAGGGTTGATGTGCAAGTTTTCCACCTCTAGTGTGTTCCTTCTCTCTCTTGGCACCTTCTTGAGGATAGAGAGAGAGATGGATACCTTGCTTGGGTCTTGGTTGTGTGGTGACATCTTTCGAGATGTTTTGGACACATGTTTGAGGTGTGCCTTGCACCTAGAAGTGTTGTCTTGGGCTTGAGAGCCTTGAAGTGGCCTTGTATCAGTTTGTGGGTGTCTTTAGCTCCACCCTATCAGTTTGTGGGTGTCTTAGGTACCACCCTATCAGTTTATGGGTGTGTGGAGATGTATTATCAGGCATGACCTTGGTAGGTAACATAGTGGACGAGACCTTATCTCAATGTTTTTCATGATGTTGTGCATCTGGCTCTTTCTCGTGAAAAAGTGGCACCTAAGATCCTAAGGTGGTGACACCTCTCCCATGATCCCTCTCTCATCCCTCTTGTATATATACTCCTTTCTCTCCATGTAAGAGAATTTTTCTAGCTATCTTTGCTTTATTTCCTTGGTGGACGACATTGAGCTAGAAGATCTCTTTCTTGGAAGCTTGGTGGATGAGACCCAAGCTTGTTGTTTTCCCTTCATCTTCTACCTTGGTAAGCCATGGTTTCTAGCTCTCTTTCTTTTGCCTTCTCGGCATGGATCTTGGTTATCTTCTTTCCATCTCAAACTATAACATCCCTGATCAGGGTTAAGGGTTAACCCTAGAGGTTTTGCTTAAGTAAGTCATTTATATTCTTGTCCTTATCTTTTGAAAGGTAATTAAGGCTCAAGAGGAACTTATGTTTCAATTTTAGTCCTTTTTGAATAATGTTGAAAGAATGTTTTACTTGTTTTGGACTAAAGTGCAAATTACCCACGTTGAGGGGTTAACTTGCAAATATTACATGATAAAATGTTCCTCAAGTGTTGAAGCATCATAAGAATGAGAATGATGCAGAGGTATGGCATGTGGTAGCCTGAGCACCAAGAAAGAGCTTGTTAAGCAAAGTTTGTGCAATAAAACCCAATTTTAGTGTAATGTGCAATTTACCCAAAACCTAGGGTTCAATATGCAAAATACCACTTTGAAAGAATCCCTAATGTTTCTTGGTATAAATTAGAGACAATAAAATCAGATGGGTGTCTCATTTGAATCACTTTGGAGGAGAGAGAATCTTGATATTAAAATAATCAAGATTTAAGCATGATTGAAACCCTAATTCAATTTAATGCAAAAATAAATATATTAATTGATGTGCCTTCAACCAAAAATGATATTTTTGAATTTGCATAAGTGTGAACGTCCTTGTGCCTTGCAAAGGACACGAAATTTCTGAAGTGAGTGGAGAGCCCACTCACATTAGTTAAAGAAAAAGTAATATCCACTCAATTTTGGATATTATTATTATAATGGTTAAGGTGCTTAATTGCTTTTCCTTTAATTCGTGGATAATGAAGAGAAATTCGAAGGAGGAGTTGATATCTGCGTATACAAGGGATTGAGGAGAGTATGTAGCATCCATTTTGGGAATTAAAAGATTATTATATCACTTTCTCTCTCTTTGAAATTTCCTTATAAATATCTCATTTCCAACTCAAATGAAAGGCTTTTTCGACCCTTCTTTCTTTCCTTGTTTTGTCCGTGTACAAGGGAACTTAGGAGCAATAGGCGGATGTGCCCCAACCTGTAGGTAAGATCCATAGTCATCTTCAACCTTGATTTCATGGTGGAAATCGAAATGATCAATGCTTGATTTCTTCTTTTCTCCATACAATCTTCAATCCTAGCCATTTCTTTTCACTCAAAAGCTTGAGGACGGACCTTGGGAGGTTGAGAAAGCTTCATTCGCCATTGAAGGCGTGAAGCTTGAAGTTTGGTTTCAAATTTGAAGGCGGGTTATATAACTTAAACCCTTGAATGTTATTATTACATTCAATTCTTCATCACTTGTTCATCATTTTGTTCTTCTTGAAACTCCTTTGAATAATTGATGAAATTTCCATAAGAATGCTAGTAGATTTTGAAGGATTGAAGATTCATGATGATGACATCATCTTAAGCACACACCTCAACAAATTACATGAGCAAACAGTTTCAACATTCGAACCAATCAGTTTCAAGATCGATTGAAACCAAACGGTCTCAAGACTATTTGGATGTAAACAGTCTCAAAACCGTTTGAGATCAAACAGTCTCAAACCGTTTGGAGGATCAATGCTGATGTGGATGGATGCTGATCCAATGATACCCAATTGATTTGATTTTAAAGGTTCCATGTATGGATGATCCACTAATTTCAAACCCTAATTGGTTGAGTTGATTGGAATCCTAGTTGAGGGAATCGATTTCAAGGTTGATTGACCCAAACGGTCTCAAGACCGTTTGGAGGTCAAATGGTCTCAAGACCGTTTGAGCCCAAACGGTCTCAAGACCGTTTAGAGGTCAATGGTTGATTATTATGGATGGTTGAAGATCCAAGGGCTGTGATCTGATGCACCTTCAATAGTTCAATTGATGGATGGTTCAATGAGTACAAACCCTAAATCAATTTGATGTTGGAAACCTTAATTGGTCCAATCAGTTTTGAGATGGTTTGGACCAAACGGTCTCAAGACTGTTTGAGTCCAAACGGTCTTGAAACCATTTGGAATCCAACGGTCTCAAAACCATTTGAGATCAAACGGTCTCAAACCTTTTGCATTGTCCAATCAGTTTCAACACTCAATCAGTTTCAATGTTGGGACGTCCATTCGGTTTCAATACAAAGGTTGATGATTCGGTTTCAAGACCGAATGAGTTGATTCAGTTTTAAGACCGAATGGAGGATTCAGTTTCAAGACCGAATGGAGGATTTGATTTCAAGATCGAATGGGTTTCGGTTTCAAGACCGAATGAGTTGATTCGGTTTCATGACCGAATGGGTTGATTCAAACCAACTAAGTACAATTAACCATGATTGTTAATGATGTTTATAAAAGGTAATTACAATGGTTGTACCTTTAAGGTACTAGGGTGATTAGTACCCTTTGAGGGGTTAACCTTTGATGTTTATGGAAGCAACATCTCAACACACTAAGCTAACCCTACGAGTGTATACTTAAATGAGGAGTTGACCTAGTCTAATTAATTTTGAAGTGAATAACCTCCTAGAGAGGATGGGAGAGAGAGGAAACCATACATGAGTGATAATCATGTAATGATTTATCCTCAACACTTTCAACATGAATAAAATATGTAATTAGGGTATGATTCTTAATAAATATATCATGAAACCCTAATTAAGAGTGATGACATGTGAAACCCTAAATAAGGATGATGAAATGTGAAACCCTAATTAAGGGTGATGACATGTGAAACCCTAATTAAGGAAGATGACATGTGAAACCCTGATAAAGGGTAAAGGTATGTGAAACCCTAATTAAGGATGATGACATGTGAAACCCTAATTAAGGGTGATGACATGTGAAACCCTAATTAAGGATGATGTCATATGAAACCCTAAATAAGGATGATGATATGTGAAACCCTAATTGAGGGTGATGTCATGAGAAACCCTAACCAAGGGTGATGTCAAGTGAAACCCTAATACAGAGATGGGATGTGAACTCTAATCCTAGGGTGATGCTATAAAATGCTATATGAAACCCTAATATGAAATCCTAACCCTGATATAGGGTAAAGGTATGTGAAGCCCTAATTTTGGGTTATAGAGCATGAAACCCTAATCTTGGGAAATATGATGATAAACCATAACCGTAACTTTGGGTTGAGTTGAGAAACCCTAATTTCAGGTAATGCTATGTGAAACCCATATATGGGGAGATGTTATGTGAACCCTAATTTATAAAGATGGAAAACCCTATTCCTAATAATGGAATAGTGACTAATATATTGATAAGTGAAACACCTAAAGAGGTTGATAATGGATATCTTTATAGCAATAGTTCCTTAACTCAAGATGAGTCCATATCATTGATAATGGTTGCATATTTCAAATAAGTGAATTATGACCAATACATTACATGATAAATGTGATGAACTGGTGCATAAAATATTAGGATGGGAGATATCCTAATACAAGATAAGTTGAAGAACTTAAGATAAAGGTGATGAGGGAAGTGATACATCAAGACATGATAGATATCACTTCCAGCACCTCAAGATCGATACACCTTGATGTATTCTAAATCCAATATACTTGGATGAGTAACACATGAAGTGTGTCATGTCAATTGTTACATTGAGATGTAATGCACTTTGATAAGTGTAGGCTAATATGCCTTATGAAAAGGTTAAGCCAAATCAATAAAGTATGAGTTAATCATATTTTGGTAAAGTTGAGAGAGGAACTTATATCTTGTATTGATAATTCATTTAATGATAAGTGATGAGAATATATAAGCATGATTAAATACTTATGTTATCAATGTTGGCTCCTAGCTATGTGGAGCAATGAATTAGGGCTTGATCATTAATAACATGATCTTGAGAACCTAAATGGTTAATTATGGAAAACCCTAAATCTAATGAATGGTGATGATATGTAAGAGAAATACTAACCCTAAATAAGGTAATAGTGATGCTAATCTTACATTGCATAGTGCTGATATGTAATTCATATAACTATTATTATGTAATGATCATACAGGTGATCATGAGATGATGAGCATAGCCAGGCATGAGCTATGATGTATTAATTATTTTAAATGCTTTATGGGCCTTGTGAGCCATTATATGTATTGTTACCTAGTAAGAGGTAACAAGAGACTAATGGGTTTGAGAGCCATGTGAGATGCTTGTGTAGCAAGTATCATGTTTACCTCGATCAGATGAATTGAAGGTATTAATTGTCTTGACCATCTAACTCTCTTCAATGCAGATTCCCGCAGCAGCGATTTCGACCGTATTTCGCTCCCATAAAAAGCACAAAAGCGGTCCCAATAATAGGATATTCTTTTAGGAAATTAAATTTCATTTCCAATGAATACTTGTAAACTCAATTTGGACTTTGGTTGCAAGAGTTATGGTACTTTTGGTGACAAATATACAATAATTACAGGACTGCTACAAATTGTGCAATTATACTCCAAGAATATTTATCCCATTTCCTACAAAATCCAAGAAAATATAATTAAAATTCTTCTTGAAGAGAAAAATATAATATAATGTAATTAATTATAAAACTAAGAAAATAAACAACAAAACAATCATAAAAAGATATCTAAACGATGCAAATAAAAGTGATGAAAACACATTTATCAAAATACCCTGGACTTGATTCTTTGCTTGTCCTCAAGCAAGTAAAATCACAAAAAAAGTCTAATTTATACTCCCAATATGATATCCTCACCTTAATAACATCACTAAAATACTCACCTCCAAATTTTGGCGAAGTGACCCGATCTCCTAGAACCACATAGCATAAAATTCTATATTCCCTATCAAAACAATTGTCAAATCTAGCTTCTAAAATAAGAATTTGTAGAAAAATAGGCATCTCTTACTTTCACTTTGACACTCTCAAATTTTTATTACTCATTTTTTTTAAATGTTATTGCACAAGAATAGGACGAATTTGGGGGTGTGAAAACAAAGAAAGAAGTGATGAAAATATATTGATCCCTCCTCTATTCGACTCGGGATATGAATTTATGGAGTTGTGGCTACATTGGTCACAATTTTTTTTTCATGTGTACTTTTGGCATCTTTTGATGGTATGCCCCTTTGTGGGGTTTGGAGTTTTCATTTTGGGAAGCATGCCACCCCGGACATGATTTTTGTCTAGTGGTGATTCTTTGCTTCTCTTTTTTAGAAGAAAAATAGAGGGAAGGAAGAGATGTTCTTATGCTTATAACTTTCAATTTTTTTTTCATATATTTTTGTCAGAGAGTGTCATTGCTCTAGTTAGAGTATTCCTATAAATCACATCATACAAAATTTATAACAAGATAATACATTGTTTAAATATAGGGAAAATTATGTTTGGTTCTGATCGATTCCTTATGACTTGCCAACTATTCCAAGTAGTGTTGTTATTAAGGATCCTAGGTGACATGGTGGTTTCAGACATGGCAATTTGTAATAGTATTTGCAAAAAGTTTACAAAATTAAATTTGGGGTAAAATGATATATGTCTAATTAATGGTCCGACTGGATAAAGGCCATTTTGCAACAAAAAAAAATAAAACATGGCTGACTAGATAAGGGCCAAACTAAAAAATTTGAAAATCTGTGATTTTTTTAAGGAAATTAAAACTAAATTATATAACATAATGAAAAATTTCAAAAAAATAAGATAGTGTAGGTGGAAGGAGTACGTACCACCCACCTCCACCCCAGACTTTAAATTTTGCTCGTCCCGAGCAAAACACAAATCTAGGATGGAGGGAAGAAAATAACTGGGATCACTGGGAGGTCCTAGTAGCTCAAAAAATGCCTAACTGAAGGGGATGTTGATGATGGTTGTAGCTTTGAACAAAGGAGCTTCATGGTACACCCAATTGATGGGTGATCGTAGAGGCTGAAAGAGGATTTCATAATGTCTTTTGCCTCGCACTCCTTCCAAAAGGATCCACACATATTCCTTTAGTAGTAAAGGAAATATCATAAATGTGAGTGGCTTGAGGGGGATTGGTGGGTGTTCAGTGGGTGGCACATATGGTGTCAACTCTGCAACATCAGGTGGGGGATCAGGCTTTGGTTTCCCTCTGTCATTTTGATCTACATATAGTAAAATTGGTGATAATATGAAAGGGACACACGAATTTAAATCAGCATCCTACATATTTTGGCTCTCCTCAAAATTCATGCAATCAACCTTGGGATAGATGGATTTCATGGTTGATATTGCAGGTGACTGTAGTTCCTCTATGCAAGGATTTCCCAAGGGTTCTTGAAGGATAAAAATGGGGATATATTCCTTGCAGCCAGTAGAAGGGGGTATATAGATTTCTTGTAAGGAGTTCTCCCCTTCTATATCATCCTTATGTAGAATGGGAATCGGTTGTGGCAGAATGGGAGGAATCATTTCATCATTGGAGGTGGGCTACTAATTATCCAGAATAGATCCTACTAGAGGGGATAGGTCGTCGATAACAATTGAACTTTTGCAAATGATGGGAAAGGTTGTTGGGTCTTGAGGACGACTCTCTGAGATTGACTTTTCATACTCGAGTAATAAAGTCTCCAAGGGAAGGGTAGGAATGCCAACGTCCTCATCGCACAAGAAATATGACCCAATGGTATGTATTGTTTCTTTAGAATCCGACGTATATGACATAAAAATTAGATCATCATCATCATCTTCGGGAAGAACCATCTTAGGTTGCTCTAAGTCCTCCACATATTTTTGTGCTTGGGCCTCTAGTAAGGTTGCTAAAAGGGCTTGGCTGGTTTCTAGTTTTTTCTGTCCTTCTACTACCATTTTTTCTAAAGCCCCAAGTCTCTCTTTTAGTTGATTTTCGTTATTAGATTCATACATCCCTAAAAAATTACCATCATCACCATTCCCCCCATAAGGATCTTGGTCATGGTACCCATATGTTGGTTGTGGTGTTGCTCCTCATAATAATCTTCAGAAGATGGTGGATTGTTATTTCCATTGCTCTCATAATGGTGGGAAGATACAATATTACAAGGTGTCACCGAGTCATGGGGGAACATATTTGGAACATTTGGGATTTGGGATTGGGATTGGGCTTTTATCAAGGTGGCCAGCAAGGTTTGGCTAGTTATAAGTTTTGCTGCCATCTTCTCTAGGGACCTAAGTTTCTCTTCTTGTTGAGGATTATATTGGGTATCATAAATAGGTCCATTTCCCCCAAAGTTTTTTTGGTCATTCCCTCTCTCAGAATATCGATAGCAAGGTTCCCCATAATGGTTCTCAGAAAAATAAGGGTTTACATTGTACCCACCAGGATGAAAGGGCTCATAAAGAGGGGTGCTATGGGATAATGTTGGACATCCAAGAGATGCGTGGTGGCAATGACCACAATAATAACATTGTGGGGGATATTGCAATGCCCACTCCATTTGAAAGTTTTTTTTTTTTTACAATTCAAAAAAAGCTAAAGATTTTTTACAAGACCGTAAATTACAAAAAAAAGCTAAGGGATTATGACTCAAGGCTAAAATTTACAAAACTAACTAAAATTACAATTTTTTTACAAACTAGCATATTTGCAGAAAAAATGGACTGCCGGAATGGAAACTCGGCAGGAGGAATAGAACTTCCGGAATGTTACTCGGAAGGCATAAAAAAAGGGAAAAAAGTTTTTTCAAAAATTTTGGAGTTCGAAAGAAATAAATCTGTTGTCCCCGGTAACGGTGCCAAATTGTTAATGCGTCGCTTAGCACTTACAATCACTAAGATAATTATCCTAGAGCTTAATCCTTTTTCAACTTTCCATTTAAGGCTAGCATAGAAAGGGTCGATCCCACAGGACAACTTTTTAAGATTGTTTCTTTTATTTCAATTATTTTGAAGAACTATTTTGTTATTTTTTGTATTTTCAGATTAAGAACGGAAAGTAAAAGTCGGTTTGGGGGTTTGATTGATTACACTAAAATAAGAAATAAACACAAAGTAACAATGTAATAACAAGAATTTATTTTGCCCCTGTCACAAGGAAAAGAAACAATTGTTAGCACAAGTAGACTATTGTGAATGGAAAAAGACTTGAAGTAAAGAAAGCAAATCAACGGAGGTTGAAATCAAAGAGAGAGAATCGAGGCTCGTAGAGGTTTTCACCACCTTAGCCTAGACGATAACAACTAATTCTTAAGCGACAATTCGATGAAGGTTTGCAAATTTAAAAACTCAGAAAAGATAATCTCCACATGAGCCCATTGGTCATGGTGCTCATGCTTTCTAGTTTATCATCCTAAAAGATGAAAATCCATGGTCATATCAAAATGTCTATGCAATCGATTTTATTGTTCTAAATCTAGATTTCCATGGTCATTTCCATCTGGATTAATGTGGGATCCAAAGATCAACTGTTAATTAAAATCGATTACCATCTAGTCATTTTAGAAAAAGTTGTTAAAACCATGGCTAAGGGGTTATTCCCCTTGCCTCGATAGAAGTATACTCACACATGCTTGTAGAAAACATGGAGGCGGAGGGGAAAAGCAAAATGGCCATAGTCTAGTCTTACTAAAGGAAAATCCTTAGGCTAGAGACAATTAAATGGCCAATCTCTTCAACCCTTGCTCCAATCCACGGAAGAGAAAGAAGAAGAAAGAAAGAACAACTAGATCTATTGTAAGAATATAAATTGCAAGAATTAAAGAGCACTAAGAAGAAATTCTATTGCTTGGATAATAGGAGAACAAATGCTCAGAATTATGGTACAAAAGATGATACAAAAGATGATGCTTGGGAGGAGGAAGTGTCCTTCCTTTTATAGGAGAAGGAGTAGGATATCCAAAAAAAGAGGGGGGAAAAAAGAGGGAGCTATCCTTTTGAATTTTCAAGATTTGGTCAATAGGAATTTGATAGACTTTAATTGTCTTGACCATGTAACTCTCTTCAATGCAGATTCCCACAGCAGCGATTTCAAACGTATTATTCTCCCATAAAAAGCATAAAATCGGTCCAAATAATAGTATATTATTTTAGGAAATTAAATTTCCTTTCCAATGAATACTTGTAAACACAATTTGGACTTTGGATGCAAGAGTTATGGCACTTCTGGTGACATATATACAATAATTACAGGATTGCTGCAAATTGTGCAATTATACTCCAAGAATATTTATCCCATTTCCTACAAAATCCAAGAAAATATAATTAAAATTCTTCTTGAAGAGAAAAATATAATATAATGTTATTAATTATAAAACTAAGATAATAAACAACAAAACAATCATAAAAAGATATCTAAAAGATGCAAATAAAAGTGAAGAAAACACATTTATCTGAATCCTCGAGAAGGAATGGTACAAGACATGTACTTCTGAACCAGGATATAAATGAAATATAGTGGTTCTTGATAAAAGAGTTTTCCTGTGCTTGGATCTCTTTGAAAAAGGTTTTTATTTTTAGTGATTTTTAGTAATCCGCTGTTAATGATCGCTTCCGCTTAGTTAATAACGTCTTGTTCGAACGGTGTGTCACAATTTAGTGGTATCAGAGCTCTAGGTTCGCTGAGTCTACAGAGACATAGGATTAAGGATTTTGAGTCTGTTCTAGTATCTTCCAGTTTATCTGATAGTGTCTTCTACTCATATAGGAGAAGAAGAACTTAAAGATGTCTGGATCACATGAAGAACATGTTGTTGAAAGAAGCAATGTTGCACCAACTGAAGGTGTGAGGGACCATGCGAGAGAAGAACGACTGCCTGAGAATCCCCAAGATGAACCAACTATGATAAGGAATCTTTCTTTTGATATCACTTTTTGGCAGGTTAGGACTGAAATAATGTGTATGGTGGACCATATATTAGCAATACAACCTAGATTACCAGCCCCTAATGATGAAGTTTTGGACTCCAACAGGATTCTTGCTCAACATCAGCATGTTGGAGCAATGAATATTGATGAAAGGAATAGGTTACAACCTGAAACCAGGATTTTCCACAAGTTTAGGCAGCCTAGACATATCAGAAAAGACTGTCCAGAAAAGGATAATGAGAAAAGAATTAAGAAAAAGCCTATCCAAACTCAGGATCAGAGGCCTAGTAGTTCCAAAAAGGGGAAGTTTTTGGTACCCCTGATACAACCAGGGTCTAGTGCACTAGGGAAAGGGCTATCCAGAAAGGGTAAAGGACCTTTTAGACCATATCAAGAGAATAGAACCTGTCACCAGTGTAGACAAATAGGACATCTAGAAAGGAATTTTCCGGTTGGAAACACAATGGTAACCCAACCACTGAGGCAAAGACATCAAGGTCATCAGAGGAAACAATTTCTATTGGCATTTGAGGATGTGGACAGACATCCCAGGCAGGATCAACTACATTAAATAACAAAGCACAAGGTCAACATCAGGCAATGGTAAGATTCTATGAAAAGAATCAGCCTGAGGCAGTAAACAAACTACGACGTGAGACAGGTCAGATGAGATAGCTACTTCCTAATATGTTTTTTCATGATTTCATGTGTTAAATATAAGAAAGTAGTTGTTTTTTAGCTTCCTTTGACTAGTCATATGAGGACACAAGGAAGATGAGGACTTATATTTTTACTCATTATTCCTTTAAATGCTTTATAATTTCTCTTATTTGTGATAAAAAGGATGAGATATAGAAATGATGCCTGAAGAAAATCTAGGAATGTTAAATTTTATATTTATGATGATATGAAAAGTGAGGAACGTGATAGTAAATAAAGTGCATACTACCTAATCTTAGTAATTGTATACCCTGGCCAGGTATATGATTATTGGAAATAGGGAAAGTATGGAACTCTTAGATTGTTATCTTTCTTATTACTATGATCAAGTAGTCATTCTGAAACAATCTAGTGAGCATAAAGAAACTAGAAATATGGTATGGATATTTGTAACACATACAAAGTGCATTAAATGAAATCTAAGATGATCTCACATCAATATGTGTATATGAGGAAGTAAAAAGTATAATCCTCATGATAAAGAGAATGAGGACAAGGGAGATGATCCATGTATGATAAATCCTATGTATATAGTAAAAAAAATCTTTTCCCATGATGTGGAAATGGGAAATGTGGTAAAATCACAAAATGTTCATAAATATGTTAGACAATAGCAAGGGAATGAGTAATGACATGTAACCATCCTTATAATTCCTATGCTAATGGAAAGGTACCTAGGATGAGATAAGAGTGAATAACTCATGAACAGTTGAAAGTTCATACAATAATTAGAGGAGATGATAATCTTTTCTCTTTGATAAACAACCCTGGATGATAATGGGGTGATAAGAGAAATGTGTTTCTTTGTGTTCTCTTCTTTTTGGAACATAGAAATCAAGTGAGTACTGTGACACTTGATGTGCATGGATTAGAAATAATCTAATGATGGATACTTAGAAAAGTATCAGTTCATCTTGGACTTTGGTTCAAAGATAAAGATATATGTAACAAATAATGTTCCAAAGATGAAAGAAAGATCTTCTTATATGTGTGACTCTGGTAAGAACAAAAGAGAAATGGAAATGATGAGGATGTGATGTGTTTTTGATACATGTGATGGATACCAAGGTGAGAAATCCTAGTATCTAAGAAATACTAGGTGGTATGGAAAAGTAAAAGTATAACTCCTAATTAAATGACTTATGTTGGTTACCTGGAATGTCCAACTGTGAAATCAGTCTAATTACATAAAATAGTATGGAAATCACATGTTAGGGTTTTATGCTCTGCATAAACATAACATCTACAAGGATGTACTAATTGAAGGAACAATTGTGAAATCATGGTGGAAAAAGCTTATCAAGTTGAAAATAATTCTAAAGATACCCCTAAGATAAGTTCTTAATTGGTAAGTAACCTCCCCTTATGACAAAAGTATGTACAACTAATGAGATAGTTGGTACAAGTAATACAAACGTTTAGTGTTGTGTCAGTAGATTGGATGGCACAACTGATATATGATAATACTTGTAGTCACAAGTGGGTGACAAAATGTAACTCTGGTCTTTCCTTGGAAGTGAAATGCTAAACTAAATGAGGAGTATGGGAGACTCCCCAGAACCAAGAATCATGTCACATAAATTTATAAGTTGAGAAAGGTGATGAATCAGTGAGGTTTGACACCTGAATAGAATGAGGCATGTATAATGTATCCTTAACAAAGAAAAATGTTACCTGACACAAAGTTGACTCTACAGTTAATAATGAAAAGGACAGTGGAGTATGTATCATGTGTGATTGATTCTATGATAACCTTGTGTGGAAGAACTTTGTGTTGATCAAAGTTCTATGGTATCTCCATGACATTAAGATTTTATGTGGAGACCTGATGATATAATGAATGAATAATATTTTTCTTCCTTTACCTGGGATTTCGGGGACGAAATCCTTGTTAGGGGTTTATAATTTGTAACATCCATGATCTGGGTTAAGGCTTTACCCTAGAGGTTTTTCTTAAGTAAGTCATTTAGATTCTTGTCCTTATCTTTTGAAAAGTAATTAAGGCTCAAGAGGAACTTATGTTTCAATTTTTGTCCTTTTTGAATAATGTTGAAACAATGTTTTACTTATTTTGGACTAAAGTGCAAATTACCCAAGTTGAGGGGTTAACTTGAAAATATTACATGATAAAATGTTCCTCAAGTTTTGACGTATCATAAGAATGAGAATGATGCAGAGGTATGGCTTGTGGTAGCCTGAGCACCAAGAAAGAGCTTGAGTAAAGTTTGTGCAATAAAACCCAATTTTGGTGTAATGTGCAATTTACCCAAAACCTAGGGTTCAATATGCAAAATACCACTTCTAAAGAATCCCTAATGTTTCTTGGTATCAATTAGAGACAAGAAAATCAGAGGGGCGTCTCATTTGAATCACTTTGGAGGAGAGAGAATCTTGATATTAAAATAATCAAGATTTAAGCATGATTGAAACCCAAATTCAATTTAATGCAAAAATAAATATATTAATTGATGTGCCCTTCAACCAAAAATGAGATGGTTGAATTTGCATAAGTGTGAACGTCCTTGTGCCTTGCAAAGGCCACGAAATATCTAAAGTGAGTGGAGAGCCCACTCACATTAGTTAAAGAAAAATTAATATCCACTCAATTTTGGATATTATTATTATAATGGTTAAGGTGCTTAATTGTTTTTCCTTTAATTCATGGATAATGAAGAGGAATTCGAAGGAGGATTTGATAACTTCGTATGCAAGGGATTGAGGGGAGTATGTGGAATCCATTTTGGGAATTAAAAGATTATTATATCACTTTCTCTCTCTTTGAAATTTCCTTATAAACATCTCATTTCCAACTCAAATGAAAGGCTCTTTTGACCCTTCTTCCCTTCCTTACTTTGGCCATGTACAAGGGAGCTTAGGAGCAATAGGAGGGCATGCCCCAACCTGTAGGTAAGCTCCATACACTACTACAGAAACAACGTTCAACGTCGCTTTTAGAGGCCTCGGTTTTTTAGTAAAACCAACGATGTTAACATTAAACGTCAGTTAATAAGGACATCTGACGTCTATATTTGAAGACCAGCCAGACACCAGTATCGCTTTTCATTCAGTGTCGGCTGAAGAAAAGAAACCTCCGCCTAAAGTAGCCTGCGAAATCCAATTTTTTTGAGCAAAAAGAAATTGTGCCAAAGTATCTGATACAACATCGGTGTTTTACTTAATAACCGACACTGAATGAAGATAAAATTTGCGCCAAAAGTCCCAATATGGGCGTCGGTTGTCATAGCATAACCGACATTATAAGGGTGCGCGTGTTGTCCCCGCCAAAAAAATTAGAGTAAAGGAATGTCCAATTGGGCGTCGGTTTTATTTAATAACTGACACCTTTAGTTTTAGGTGTCGGTTTTATTTAAGAACAGACACCTAATGTTAACTTAACAGCACCCGCACGAGCCCGACTCTTCCCCTTTCTCTGTTTCATTCATTCTCGCGCTACCAGGGTTTGGTCTGGCAATTTCTCCACTTGCTCTGGCCATGCGTTGCTCTGCTCAGTTGCTGGTCCTCTGCCCACCTCTGGCGCCGCTTGCCCTCTGCCCCCATCTCGCTGCTCCGGCGGCCTTCTCCTCCTCCTCCGAAGGCCCTCTCTCCCCACACCACCGGCCTTCTCTGCTACTCTGGCGGCCGGCTCAGCCCGCACCACCGCCGCTCGCTACTGTTACTCTC
The DNA here is from genome assembly GCA_963693085.1 of Alisma plantago-aquatica. Classification (NCBI taxonomy): domain Eukaryota; kingdom Viridiplantae; phylum Streptophyta; class Magnoliopsida; order Alismatales; family Alismataceae; genus Alisma; species Alisma plantago-aquatica. The sequence goes on along the minus strand of OY856412.1, from coordinate 24,061,929 downwards.
CCCGCCGACGCCGTCGAAGGTACCTGCTCTTCTCTTCTTCCTCCGCCCTCAAGCAGGTACCCTACTCCGCGACTATGTGAAATCGTAGGTTGGCACAGCCGTGCTGCATAGCACGGTCGTGTTGGCTAATTTTGTGCTATATTTCTCAATGATAATCAGATAGCTACATTTGTGTGTAATGATTATCTTGATGATGAACATGCATCTACATTTGTGTGTATTTGTGGCTGATTTTTTAAAAGGAGTGGTTTTTTAGATTAAATGACTGCAGAAGACATAATATTAACTCTAGCATAATCTCATGTGTAGGTGATATTAATCTTTGAGATATTAATTTTGCTCAGACCCATGTAATATTTTGTTTTATTTAAACATGATTGGGCATTATTATGACTAATTTTTCCCATAATGAGCCAATTTTTACAATACCTTGCTCTTGTTCCAATTGTTGGACAATTCATATACTCTCAATTAGGAAATATTATTACTCTTCTAAAATTATTCTTATAATGTTGAATCGGGTCAATGAACACCTGCTATTGTGACTGAATTATGCCATGTATGTTTGTACAAAGTAAATCTTATCGCTCTAATTGTGAATTATTGCATGTTTGAAACTGTTGAATTCTTGATTTATTATTTAATAATGCTCTAATTGTGAGTGATGCAATGTAAGTGAGCAAATACATGTAGTGGATATGTACTCATTAGCCTAGAAACCTGTCCAAGATTTACTCATTATGAGTAAATCTTGGATAGTCCCCGGTTTGGGACTATTCTTGAACACCTAATATCACTTAGGATGTAAGTGTATAATGTGTATTGGGTTTTCAAGAAAGTTTTGGTAGCATTTCCCCGTTTGTTCTCTAAGTACATATGTACTTTGAGAATAGTGGGGAAATGCTGCCGAAATTTTCTTGAAAACCCAATACACATTATACAGTTACTAGTGAGATTAGGTGTTCAAGAATGAGATAGGTGGTACACATTTATTATATATAGGAATGACAGCACATGTATTTATTGGCCTAAAGTTTTAACCATGCAAAAACTCTAATCTGTTAACCCTAGACCCTAATCTTGTTGTAATATATACTTGTTTTCTCTTTGATCATAGAATGGATAGATCATGGATGTCCATTTGCAATCGCTGCACCCCAGAGTTTATATCTGGTCTTGACCAGTTTATTAGATTTTCCGAGGAACATAGGGAACAACCTGGAGATAGGTTCTACTGTCCATGTAGGCATTGCGGTAACAACTTGAAAGTCAGCACTGGTGACGAAATCAAAAGTCATGTCATGTGCAATAGGATTATATAAGGCTATACAGAATGGCACTAGCATGGAGAGATTTCAAACTTGAAACCAGTGGATGTCGATAGCAGTGCTTGTGTGGAAGAAGAAATTGCCTTCGATGACGTAGATGTGAATGAACCAGTTCCAATAGACATCATTGATGCGATGCTAGATAGTTGTGGGGTATAGCACACCGATCCACCACCCATTTTTAGAAACATTGTGCATGATGCTGAGATATCATTATACATAGGTTGTACTAAGTTTACGAAGCTTAGCGTTGTGTTGAGATTGTATAAGCTGAAAGCTAATAATAGATGGAGCGACAAAAGCTTCATGTCATTGTTGTCTTTGTTGAAAGAAATGCTTCCCGAAGGAAACGAGCTGCCAATCTCAACATCCTTGGTAAATAAATTGTTGTGCCCAATGGTAATGGATGCCAAGAAGATATACACATGCCCGAATGATTGTGTATTATTTCAAAAGAAGTATGTGGATTTGAAAGATTGTCCAAAATGTGGTGTGTCACGGTATAAATTGATGACTTCGGGGGAGTCCAAAACTGGTTCTCCTGCCAAAGTGATGTGGTATCTACCTATAATATCATGGTTTCAATGCTTGTTTGCCAATCCGATAGATGCGAAGAATTTGAGGTGGCATGCAGATGTTAAGAAAAATAATGATGGAATCCTACGACATGCGCTTGATTCCCCACAGTGGAAGAAGATTGATCTATTCTAACCTTAATTTGGTGAAGAAGTCAAGAATATAAGACTTGGGATTTGTACAGATGGGATGAATCCGTACGGGACATTGAGAAGCCAACATAGCACTTGGCCAGTCATGCTTGTTATATACAATCTTCCTCCCTGGCTGTGTATGAAAAATAAGTGCGTAATGTTGTCGTTGTTGATATCGGGCCCTAAACAACCTAGAAATGATATCGATGTTTATCTTGAACCTCTGATTGATGACTTAAAGAAACTCTGGGGTGAAGGTGTGATGACCTATGATGCTTCACGAAGAGAGACATTTCGTTTGCATGCTATGTTGTTTTGCACTATTAATGACTTTTCGGCATATGGGAATTTTTCTGGATATAGTGTCAAAGGAGCTAAAGTGTGTCCTATATGAGAAGAGTACACTGATTCAACAAGACTAAAACATGGCGGTAAGACTGTATATCTCGGTCATCGAAGGTTTCTTATAAAATTCCATTTGTATTGTAGGAAGCGTAAAGCATTCAATGTATTGAATGAGGAACGGAGTGCACCTAAACCTATACCAGGGGAGGTTGTTTATGAAAGAGTAAAAGACTTTGTCAATGAATTTGGTAAGATATAACAATGTACTATCGCCACACAGAGTGACAAATCTTTATTCAAGAAGAATTCAATATTTTGGGATCTTCCTTATTGGAGTTCTTTGACAGTCAGGCATTGTATCGATGTCATGCACGTTGAGAAAAATGTCTGTGATAGTGTCATTGGTACTTTGTTGAATATACCAGGTAAGACTACAGATGGGATAAAATCCAGACTGGACCTACGTGAAATGGGAATAAGGTTAGAATTAACAAAATTATGTGAAATGGGAAATCAGAGAACATACTTACCTCCCTCTTATTACACATTGTCTAGAAAGGAGAAGAAAGTTTTTTGTGAATGTTTGGTAAATGTTAAGGTGCCACAGGATTACTCATCCAACATCTGTAGATTGGTATCAATGAAATATATGAAGTTGATAGGTCTTAAATATCATGATTGTCACACTCTAATGCAACAAATATTGCTTGTGGCAATTCGATCTATATTGCTGAAGCATGTAAGGTTTGCAATCACCAGACTTTGTTACTTTTTCAACAGTCTGTGTAGCAAAGTTATTGACCCTAATACTGTCGATAATTTGCAAAGAGAAGTGGTTGTTACCTTATGTCAGCTTGAGATGTATTTTCCTCCATCGTTCTTTGATATCATGGTACATCTTGTTGTCCACTTGACTAGGGAAGTGAAAATGTTGGGACCAGTTTTCTTGCATTGGATGTATCCCTTTGAACGATACATGAGCATTTTTAAAAGTGATGTTCGAAACCGTTATCGGCCTGAAGGGAGTATTATTGAGGATTATGTGGCGAGAGAGGTTATGGATTTTTGCAATGACTTTCTCAGTGATAATGACACTCCTGGTAATGACAAGAATATTGAGGAGCAATTTGGCAAAGGAATTTTGGGATCACGGGTGAAAGTAATCACCCATGAGTAGTTGGAACAAGGTCACTTGTATATTTTACACAACATGGATGAAGTGAGTGTTTATATCGAGGAACATACCAATTGCATCAAGAGACAATATCCTAGAGCCAATACAATGTGGCTTGCTAGAGAGCATAACAAGACATTTATTAAGTGGTTCGAAGAGAAAGTCTTACATCAACTATCTCAAACACCATATGATATTACTGAAATTATGAAATGCCTTGCCTTTAAACCGAAATTGGTTGTTATGTCTTATGAAGGGTATGACATTAATGGATTCACATATTACACAAAGCGCCAAGATGATAAGAGTGTTGTCCAAAACAGTGGGGTCACCCTTCAAGCGCCGACTATGTTTTTTGCAAGTGCAAAGGATAAGAGTCCACGTGAAGCTAAAATGTCATATTACGGTGTCATTGAAGACATATGGGAGTTTGACTACATAGATTTTAGAATTCCACTCTTCAAATGTAATTGGGTTGATAACACCAAAGGAGTTATAGTGGATGAATTGGGTTTCACTTTAGTGAACTTTGAAAAGATTGGCGACAAGGGTGAACCATCCGTATTGGAATCACAGACGAAACAAGTATTTTATATCGATGATCCTGCAAATTATAAATGGTCAGTTGTTCTTCATGGTAAAAGATAGTTCATTGAAGATCCTATAGATGAAGAAGAGTACTATGATAAGTATGATGACTCCGGTCCATTCTCAGTTGGGTTGCCAACACCAGCAAATATTGAAGCTAATGATGACTTGTATGTGCGTAGAGATCACAATGAAAGATTGTTAATTGATAAAAAATCACAATATTAGAGGCATGTTTATATTTTTTATATGTTTTATTTTTCTCAATGTGAACTTTACAATGTTAATTTCTTTACAATGTGAATGTGAACTTTACAATGTGAATTTTACAATGTGAATTACATTACAATGTGAATGTGAACTTTACATTGTGAGCTTTATAATATGAATTACTTTACAATGTGAACTTTACAATGTGAATGTGAACTTTCAGATGGCTAAGCATTCTCCTGATGACCGTGCTGATGATTACCGTGAGGGTGAGGACATCAATGCGCCGCCTCACAATGTAAGTTTTAAAAATATATATCATATATTTATATCTATATGTCCATTTCTAGTTATATCATGTAAGTGTGTTTATTTCGTCAAAATTTTAGGTTGATGATGCAAATGTACCCTATGAAGCACTTGAGGCACTTGATGAGCAGCACCAAAAAGTTGACAAGAGAAGGGGCATCACTATGATGAAGAAGTTAATAGAACAAAGGGGCAATGGACCCAAACTTGTTGTGGATTTTGATAATGCAGGAAATGCACTTGGAGTGAATCGCAATTCGTTTGTTTCATATCTTGGGTATGTTACTCATAGCCATTGCGGTTGTAAGATAGATTCTTGGCATAAAGTTCCTAAGGAGAAAAAGACGTAATATGGAAGGATTTATGCATGATTTATTATTAATTTGCAATTCTATTTGTTAGATTACTAATTTTTTGGATACTAGTTAATAGCAATTCTATTTTGCAGAGTATATTTGAATTGGATGAAAAGTTGCATCGTAAATGTGTGATGCAATGTTGTGGGAGAGTCCTAAGGAACTATAGGACAAATCTCACCTGAGAATACATAAAATAAGGTGACAAGAGGAAGAAGAAAGCCACAGAACAGTGGAACTTCCTGGACCAAGAAGAATGGGACACATTTGTTGCTTCAAGACAAACTGATGAATTCAAGGTATTAGGTGTCACCCCCAATTTAATTAATATACATTGTATTCACCTATTCAAGATTAACATTTAGTGTTACTAACCAAATCATTAATGTGCATACTAACTAGGCCCTCAGTGAGGCGCAAAAAGCAAGGCGTGCACTGAATGTGCATGACCACACAATGGGTCCAAAGGGGTATGTAGGCATTCGCCAAAGACTACAGTCTGAGGCTACTGCTCAGTCTGCTACTACTTAGGAGTCCTCTACTATAGGTAGCACACCTCTGCCTCACCATGATGTCTAGATAGCTGGGAGGCAAAATAAGAAGGGAGAAATAAGGAAGCCCGCAACTGCTGAGGCGGCTGCAAAAATGGTAAAATACAACTCTTACATCAGTCATTCAAATATTGATTATTTTTTGTGTTTACTTAATTACAAATTTTTGTTTTGGAGATTAGCGGGAGCTGCATGAGCTAAGGAAACAAGGAAAGTTCATCCCTGAGGGCACAAGGGATGAATTGACAGTTGCTCTGGGTAACCCAGAGCATCCTGGACATGTTAGGGTTGCAGGCGCTGGTGTGGGCATCAAAGCGTTCTTTGGGCCATCACATCACAAACATGTCCCAAAAGCGGGACTTTCACAAGAAGAGGTAACCTATTCTTTCTTTATAATGTTACTGTAAAGGAGAATTCAATAATCAGAAGCTAACGTTTCTTTTATCCATGTATAGGTAGATAAGCTAGTTGATAGGAAACTCGAAGAAGCACTGAGCAAGTGGCAGGCATCTCAGTCTGCCACTCAGCAGACAGTACCTATGGCGTCCCGCTCTACTCCTACTGTAGAGGTTGGGAGTAATCATGTAGACCCACCACCTAGAACATCAAATGTAAGTATTTTTATGACATAATAACTAGTCTTTTCAAGATGATATGTATATATGTATATAACAGTCTTTACACAAAAAATTGTAGGGGTTGAAGCCATACCGTCTAAAAAGTAAAGAATTTGTCATTGCAGAGGCGTCGGCTTACCCATCCCTACCAGGGGAAATGTTTCATGGGTCTCCATTACCAGCTGGTTAGGTTCGTGTGAGCCCGCTATGTATATTCCCCAATTGGATGGATCTTCCATTGCCATATGCCCACCCAGATTGTGAAACGCTTGGTGAGGCAGAAGGCAGAGTGATATTGTGGCTAAAAGTGGCTGTCCTCTATACTGAAATTGTATGGTAAATTTACATTACGTTAAATTTTTAGTGTGTGTATATGATGTCAGTTGATCTGAAATTATATATATACAGGTTAAAAAGAAGACACCCACAACATCTAGGCCTCCACCTCCACCTCCTACATTACCAAGTTGGGTTCCATAGGACCTACCTGTCCCGTTAGGTCCTGATTGTAGGGTTATTGCAATATGGTTAGGAGAATATGATATAAATTGCCCTATAACTGTTTCTATAGATGCGGATGTTGCAGTCCAATCATACGAAAACAACCTATTTGTACAAGATATTTTGGAGTTGTTTCAATATGATTGGCTGAATACATCTGTGATAGAGATATGGATAAGGTGAGATCTTCTTTATACATCCTTATACCTTGTGTAGGATTTGGTGATCTGGTTTCTTAGTTATTAATGCATATGTAATACATGTTTTGCAGCTACTTAGACAAGATATGTGCAGATTTTTCATTCGAACATGTAGGATTTTTTATTCCATCTTTGATTAGTCTAGTAGCTAAAGACCCTCCGTCTGTTCAACAATACTGTTGTGATGCTTTTAGAAGTTTTTCTAAAAATAAGAAGATGTTGATAATAGCTCCATTCAATGTGAAGTTTACTTTGCTTATAATTTGGACTTAAGAAAATTACATTTTTATTGTGGATTTTGAGTTATTAATTTTTAGCTTTTTTACCTCTAGTGGTATTCATTGGGAGTTACTAGTTATTGTCCCCGAGACGTTCAGTGTCTATTATCTAGATCCTAAGGGGACTAAATTGAATTCAAGATATGGACACAAAATGATAATGGCATTATTTCGGTGAGAAATATTTCATTTTCATATCTTTTAACATATGTTATTACATTACTATTTTATTATGCAATGTACTGTGTTACATTAACATGTAGGGGTTTAGATGAGTTCAAAAAGGCTGGAGGAAAGGTCCCCAGGAAAAAGAACCAGCAAAAAATTTGGACAAATGTGGAAGTAAGTTCTCGACTACAATGTATATATTATTTATGTGAACAATGCTTAATTAGTTGTATTTTTTAATATTTTGTATGTTTCAATTTATAGTGTGCTACACAAGACAACAGATGGGCATGTGCATACTATGTGATGCGATTTATGCACATGATTATCAAATATTTCGTAGTGGACATCGATATCATTCCTGAGGTATTATATATAGTCTCATTAGATAATATGAAATATATCACTCTTATTTATAGATCTTTAATTATATATATACATCATTCTCTTTGCAGGTGTTTAAAATTGACCACACTACAGGAAAGGCCTTACCAAATGTATATGCTCCCTATACGATGGGAGAATTAAATGAAGTAAGAGAAGAATGGGCTACAACCATACAAGTAGTGGGGGTTTTAACATATAATTGGGATGTTGATAGCGAATAATGACTAAAGAATGATATTTTGTAAATGAATTTTTGAATTATAATATGTGTGAATGTTTCTACATGTCTGAATGTTTCTACATGTGTCTGAGTGAAAATGAATGAAACTGTTGGTTGCGATATGAATGATTCTACATGTGTGAATGTGAAAATGAATGAAACTACAGATTGCTACATGAATGTTTCTACATGTGTGAAAATCAAATAGAACTACAGGTTGCTAAATGTTTGAACATTTATGTTGTTAATTTTGCAGGTTTGTGGCATGTTGTTGGCTGATATCAATGGATGTCGTAAAACCTGCAGTTCATAACTGAACTGCAGGTTTCTCATCCTACGACCAGCCACAACAGGTCTACAAACTGACAGAAAAAAAACATAAAATAGGCATCGGTTATTTGTATAAAACCGATCACAAATGGTTACAGTGTCAGTTTCCTACTAGTAACCGACGTCGATTTCCCTAATGAGGCCAGACACCAGGGTCGTGCTGGCCAGCACAGTCGTGGTAGCGGGCCAGACACCACAGTCGTACTGGCCAGCACGGCCGTGGCAGCGGGTGAGATGAAGTCGGTTATCACTAATAAACTGACGCTGATAGTGCCCCAGATGGTGCCCTTTCTGTGGCACGAAGGTATATGGCATCAGTTTCAAAGCTAATAACTGACGCCTGTACCCCCCTATTGGCACATTTTTGGTGGCGCGCGAAGGGTTGTGGCGTCAGTTTGAGAACCGATGCGTAATGGTTGGGCTTTTAGTAGTGCCCACATAGGTGTCGCTTAAAAACTGACACTAAAGGTCTTAAATAACTAACACTAAAGGCCGGTTATGTACTGGTGATAGTCATCTTCAACCTTGATTTCATGGTGGAAATCGAAATTCAATGCTTGATTTCTTCTTTTCTCCATACATCTTCAATACTATCCATTTCTTTTCACTCAAAAGCTTGAGGACGGACCTTGGGAGGTTGAGAAAGCTTCATTCACCATTGAAGGCGTGAAGCTTGAAGTTTGGTTTCAACTTTGAAGGCAGGTTATATAACTTAAACCCTTAAATGTTATTATTACATTCAATTCTTCATGACTTGTTGATCATTTTGTTCTTCTTAAAATTCCTTTAAATAATTGATGAAATTTCCATAAGAATGGTAGTAGATTTTGAAGGATCGAAGCATGATGATGATGACATCATCTTAAGCACACACCTCAACAAAGTACATGAGCAAATAGTTTCAACATTGGAACCAATCGGTTTTAAGACCGATTGAAACCAAACGGTCTTAAGACCATTTGGATGTAAACAGTCTCAAGACCGTTTGAGATCAAATGGTCTCAAACTGTTTGGAGGATCAATGCTGATGTGGATGGATGATGATCCAATGATACCAATTGATTTCATTTTAAAGGTTCCATGTATGGATGATCCACTAATTTCAAACCCTAATCGGTTGAGTTGATTGGAACCCTAGTTGAGGGAATCGATTTCAAGGTTGATTGACCCAAACGGTCTCAAGACCGTTTGGAGGTCAAACAGTCTCAAGACCATTTAGAGGTCAATGGTTGATTATGGTGGATGGTTGAAGATCCAAGGGCTATGATCTGATGCACCTTCAATAGTTCAATTGATGGATGGTTCAATGAGTACAACCCCTAAATCGATTTGATGTTGGAAACCTTAATTGGTCCAATCGGTTTTGAGGTGGTTTGGACCTAACGGTCTCAAGACCGTTTGAGTCCAAATGGTCTTGAAACTGTTCGGAATCAAATGGTCTCAAACCCATTTGAGATCAAACGGTCTCAAACCTTTTGAATTGTCCAATCGGTTTCAACACTCAATCAGTTTCAATGTTGGGACGTCCATTCGGTTTCAATACAAAGGTTGATGATTCGGTTTCAAGACCGAATGAGTTGATTCGGTTTCAAGACCAAATGGAGGATTTGATTTCAAGATCAAATGGGTGATTCAGTTTGAAGACCGAATGAATAGATTTAGTTTCAAAAACGAATGAGTTGATTTGGTTTCAAGACCGAATGGGTTGATTCAAACCAAGTAAGTACAATTAACCATGATTGTAAATGATTTTTATCAAAGGTAATTACAATGGTTGTACCTTTTAGGTACTAGGGTGATTAGTACCCTTTGAGGGGTTAACCTTTGATCTTTAGGGAAGAAACATCTCAACACACTAAGCTAACCCTAAGTGTGTATACTTAAATGAGGAGTTGACCTAGCCTAATTAAGTTTGAAGTGATCAACCTCATAAAGAGGATGGGAGAGAGAGGAAACCATACATGAGTGATAATCATGTAATGATTTATCCTCAACACTTTCAACATGAATAAAATATGTAATTAGGGTATGATTCTTGATAAAGAGATCATGAAACCCTAATTAAGAGTGATGACATGTGAAACCCTAAATAAGGATGATGACATGTGAAACCCTAATTAAGGGTGATGACATGTGAAACCCTAATTAAAGAAGATGACATGTGAAACCCTGATAAAGGGTAAAGGTATGTGAAACCCTAATTAAGGATGATGACATGTGAAACCCTAATTAAGGGTGATGACATGTGAAACCCTAATTAAGGATGATGTCATATGAAACCCTAAATAAGGATGATGATATGTGGAATGCTAAGTGAGGGTGATGTCATGAGAAACCCTAACCAAGGGTGATGTCAAGTGAAACCCTAATACAGAGATGGGATGTGAACTCTAATCCCAGGGTGATGCTATATAATGCTATATGAAACCCTAATATGAAATCCTAACCCTGATATAGGGTAAAGGTATGTGAAGCCCTAATTTTGGGTTATAGAGCATCAAACCCTAATATTGGGCAATATGATGATAAACCATAACCGTAACTTTGGCTTGAGTTGAGAAACCCTAATTTCAGGTAATCCTATGTGAAACCCATATATGGGGAGATGTTATGTGAACCCTAATTTATAAAGATGGAAAACCCTATTCCTAATAATGGAATAGTGACTAATATATTGATAAGTGAAACACCTAAAGAGGTTGATAATGGATATCTTTATAGAAATAGTTCATTAACTCAAGATGAGTCCATATCATTGATAATGGTTGCATATTTCAAATAAGTGACTTATGACCAATACATTACATGATAAATGTGATGAACTAGTGCATAAAATATTAGGATGGGGGATATCCTAATAAAAGATAAGTTGATGAACTTAAGATAAAGGTGATGAGGGAAGTGATACATCAAGACATGATAGATATCACTTCCATCACCTCAAGATTGATACACCTTGATGTATTCTAAATCCAATATACTTGGATGAGTAACACATGAAGTGTGTCATGTCAATTGTTACATTGATATGTAATGTGGTGCGTCCCCGCTAGTGGTGCTTTTACACCCCACGAGGTCAGAGCGCACGAGATGTGGGTTTTTGCTTTCAAAATTTATAAGACCTAAACTAACACACCTACGTCTACTAAAACAACTACACACGCAAGTGCACAGGGTCGTGTCATAGTATAGGAAGGTGGCAAGTATAGGGTCGATCCACAGGGAAAAGAGGGGGCACTAGAGCTAGGTTAGTTTGGTTGGGTTCCTACTGCGGAGACTAGGGTTAAGGGTTTGAAGGTGATTTTGATTGTTAACTAAGGATGAACAAGCAAGCAATTAAAGGCAGGAATGAAATCTACGTTAACCCTAGACTAGATTAAGACTAAGCAAGCAAGAAAAGACTAAGATATGTATGAAAAGGCAAGTTACACTAAGGCAAGCAAGAGAGAAGTAAAAGAGCAATTAAAGAGCTACACTAGCATGAAAAAGACAAGAGCAAAACAAGAAGCTAACTAAGCAAGGAAAGAACTAATTAAGCTAAGCAAGCACAAAACTATGGTTTTAAGCAGTAAAGAGATGTGTGGGCTGTTTAGGGGTATGAACTTATCACTTAAGTTGGGGGTGACATGTGAATATTATGATTCCATTTAGATTATCCAAACCAAACAACAAGTTAGAGTCTAATGGATTAACCTAAGCTACTAACTGGCCATGGATATGCTAGGTTGTGTATAGGGGAACTAGTCCCTAACACCCCCTACTACCCTTACGAGGCTCAATTGGGTTAGGGGTTAGGTTCAATACAATTAGAGTCTAATCAAGTCTAGGTTTCTAGATTAGGCATTCCTAGGGCAATTAGGGGTCGAGGGTAGTAATGGGGAGGTGAAATTAGGGCTTTGGACCCTAATTCCCCCACATTCTAGCCTTGAGAAGGCTCCATGCTAATTGCACTAGAATTATCTAATCTAGCTACTTAGATCTCTCACTTAGGTTTAGGGAGATTGATTAGGATGTAGGAAGATGGGAGGCAACCTAGGGATCTAAGAATCGGACCTAGGGGCAAATCCCAAAATTCACACATACAAGCAATTTGCCTAAATTCCTAGGGGATTTCACACACAAACCAACAAGCAATCCATGGAGAAAGAGATAGAAATAGAATATAATCATTAACAAATGAAATTACATAGTTTACATGTCATTTTCCCCCAACATGGTATCAAAGTAACATATTTTCCCCCAACAGCCCACCCAAGGGACCTAGCTACTCATAGACATGGAAAACACAAAAAGAAAGGAGAAAGAGGTAGAAGAAGCCATGGAGCTCAGAGTAGTGGCTGAAATCCTTCTCTCCAGCAGGTGCAGGGTCGTCCTCATCCTTCTTCTTGGATGGCAAGGTGTAGAATGGTGGTGGGATGTGGATGGAAGGCTTAGATATGGGGGGTTATGTGGTGGAAATGGTGAAATGGAGTGGATTTGAGGTGGAGGTGAAGCGGAACGGAGTGGAGGTGACAAAGGGGCGAAAATGGGACTCTAAGGTCACCAACCCCCAACCCTCAGCCGCCACTAGGGCTTATATAGGGATCTAGGGGGTCTAGGGTTAAGTTAGGGGCAAAATGGGGAAAGTAGTGAAAACTAGGTGTATTTTGTGAGTAGCACGGTCGTGGTGGGTCACCACGGTCGTGGTGGGTAGGGTAGACCATGGCCGTGGTGGATGGGCACGGTCATGGGTTTATTAGAATGTGGAGATCCCAGGGAGGTGTGCATGGATGGCCACGGCCATGGGGGATCACCATGGTCGTGGTGGGGACCTATGGCCACGGTCGTGTTGATCACCACGGTCGTTTTGGCCATTTTCATCCATTTTTGGGAGTTTTACTGATTTTTTGTACTTGCGGCATGTCCACCACGGCCGTGGGGGCGCACCACGGTCGTGGTGGTGTCTCTGCCATGCACTTGAGCCTTGAACTTGATCATCCATGGAGGGTATATCTTTAAAACTTTCTTTGACCACTTGGGGTAGGTTGGAAGTGGTTTTGTCCTCATTTTGAGCCCCTCCAAGCCTGAGGAAACCCTAGATTGGACCATCCTCTTTCCATGCCATCAAGTAGTGGACAAAGTACCTATAAAACATGCAAAAAGCCTCCATAAGTTCATTTGATATAAATATGCATATTGGGGGAAATAACATGTAATCTAACAAGTATAGATGTGGCTGAAATGCAAAATGACACAAGATAAAGCCCTAAAATAGGGCTGAATCACCACCCCAAACTTGAAACATACTTGTCCTCAAGTATGCTCCAACTCAATCTCTCTACAAACTTTTCACATTCAAGACATGACAAATGCAATGTAAAATGTGATTATTTCTGAATGGGCTCAAAGATGACTAAGTACATGCATTCCACCTCTCTCCTTTCCTACTTTCACAAACCAATCATGAAAAGATCACAAAGCATATGAACTTCAAATATAGTGCTTAGAATACACAAGTTATCCATATTTCTTTCATGTAATTCCAGGTAGACCGTTTCATAATGGTGTTAATCCAAGATGACTAGGAGTGTTGTTTCACCTTCATACTTTTAATCTTATGCTTCGAATCATGCCAAATGACCCACGTGGTTGCGGAAAAGGGCAAAATGAGCTAGGTTTGATGTTTCCTAGCTCAATAGGTATGAAAGTGGAAGAAAGGGTTGCGGTAAGATTTTTGGAGTGTTTTTACAGACTCATCTTTTCTTTATTTGAATGCTCTTAAACAGGAACATCCTTTTATTTTGTTTTTGCTTTTCTTTTCTTTTTTCTTTTTTTTTTCTTTCCCTTGGTGTATATAGGGCATATGGTGGATAGAGTGAAGCGAGGGGAAAAGATATGGCCACCCCAAACTTTTGGAGGTGGCCAAGGCTGATTATGTGCGCTAGGGCATCTTTTTATGAGGCGGAGGGGTATGAAGATGGTGGAAGAAGAGTCGGATCAAAGAGGGGTCATTGGTATGATTCTCCACATAAGACATCCTGCATGAAAATTAATCCAATACTTCATCCTAGATATCACACCACATGAATGAACAAGATGAAATTGATATATCAATCAAGTGATTCCACAAACACTAAGCGTTCAAAGCTTGCTCGACTTCACAATTCAGCCAAAACAATCACAAACATAAGAGGGGTGATGCACATGTAAAGAGTTAAGAATTGATACCATTTAGAAATAAACAATGATAAGTCACTTGCATTTGTCAAAGGTCATCATTTTTACTCAAAATAGTAGAGATTGGGTCAAAACACACTTTTAGACAAGAAATTCCAAATTTGGGCAAAATTGGCCAAAATGGTGCCAAGTTGCCTTCAATCACATCTAAACCCTATATTATTGAACTTAAAACATCAAACAAGCAAATCCTAACTAAAACATGCAAGAATTACCAAAACTCTACATGATATGCAATGCATGGAAAAAGGGCAATTTTTTTGAAAATTATGCAAAAATAGCAAGGAAGCAAACTACATGGCATGCAAGTATGCAAAGCAGTAAATATGACTAAGATAGATAGCAAAAACAATAAAACAAAAGTGGATGTGGCAGGTGAAATGTAAAGTGAAACTAGGGCATACCTGCCCTACCACCCCAAACTTTTGAATCATGATGTCCTCAACATGATCCTAGAGTTTAGGATGATAGGGTAGACGATCATGGCTCTCTCAAGGCTCTGGCGGTGTTCCTCCCTGTGGTGGAGGATATGCGTAGTAGCTGCCCCACTATTCTGCCTTGAGTGGCTGAAATTGGTATGCTGCACGGCCGTGCTGCGTAGCACGGCCGTGGTGGCTTTAGGTTGCACGATCATGCTGCCTGGCACGGCCGTGGTGTAGTCCTTTGGCAACTTTCCTCAATTTTGCTTCTGAATCCAGGGACTTGGTGTGTTTTTAATGCAAATGACCACGGTCGTATTGATGTGCCACGGCCGTGGTGGTCCCTGTAGCTACTACTCTCAAAATGAGGAACATCAAACACTCAAAAACTTGACTCAAAGTGATTTTTCTTGGAATCCTTCTCTCAATTGTACTCAAATTTCCTTCATTTCACCCTTTTATCACCTGTACATCTTAAAACTAGACAAAAACTATTAAACACAAGTGTGTGTGTGTTCTTGGAAAATGTAAAAACAAAGCAATTGTATCAAAAAGTGAAGGTTGGGTCAAAATTTCCCAAACCTATGTGGCTTGCCTCCCACAAGCGCTAAGTTTCATGCCTTCAGCCAGGCTTGTTGTTCTTTCACCATCAACCATGGTCCAAAAACAAAATGTTTGCACCCCCATCATAAGCAATCCTCTCAAATGCTTTCCTTGATTGATCTTCCTCCCAAGGGTCATGCGATCTTCGTAAGTCTTTTCCAACAATTCTCTCTCCTTGGGAATCATCATCATAGATCTTAATAAGCCTTAAGACCCTTAGAAATCTCATGCCATAGGTTTTCTCTCTCTTGAGGAATGGGTCTTCATAGGCACCAAAGAGAGGGGTCTCAATCATATCCATTTGCTCATGGGAAGTAGGGGGAGCATGTGATGGTTGTGGTGGTGGCATCGGTGTTGATGGCCCTTGGATTTTAGGTGGAGGAGGGCATTGAGGTTGGAAGGTGAATTGGTGGGAGGGTTGTGGTGATGGAGGCGGTAGAATGAATTGAGGTTGGAAGGTGAATTGGTGGGAGGGTTGTGGTGATGGAGGTGGTAGAATGAATTGAGGTTGGAAGGTGAATTGGTGGGAGGGTTGTGGTGATGGAGGTGGTAGAATGAATTGAGGTTGGAAGGTTAATTGGTGGGAGGGTTGTGGCAATGGAGGTGGTGGTGGTGTGTAAGGCTTAGGATAGCCTTAGAGGTAGGGTAGTGGAGGAAATGGATGGGTTTGTGCATTTTGGCCTTCCATCTTATCTTCTCCGAGTGGCTTGTCACATGCACAAGGCACAACCAAACAAAAGAAAGCAAGTTAGTAAACCAATATACACAAAGAATGATGAATAAAGAATAGCAATGATGAGGGCAGTAGGAAAAGTCAAAGAAAAACTAACTAGCTAGGCCGAGCACCTCTAATCCCCGGCAACGGCGCCAAAACGCTTGGTGCATCCCCGCTAGTGGTGCTTTTACACCCCACGAGGTTGGAGCGCACGAGATGTGGGTTTTTGCTTTCAAAATTTATAAGACATAAACTAACACACCTACGTCTACTAAAACAACTACACCCGCAAGCGCACGGGGTCGTGTCGTAGTATAGGAAGGTGGCAAGTATAGGGTCGATCCACAGGGAAAAGGGGGGCACTAGAGCTAGGTTATTTTGGCTGGGTTCCTACTGCGGAGACTAGGGTTAAGGGTTTGAAGGTGATTTTGATTGTTAACTAAGGATGAACAAGAAACCAATTAAAGGCAGGAATGAAATCTACGTTAACCCGAGACTAGATTAAGACTAAGCAAGCAAGAAAAGACTAAGCTCTGTATGAAAAGGCAAGTTACACTAAGGCAAGCAAGAGAGAAGTAAAAGAGCAATTAAATAGCTACACTAGCATGAACAAGACAAGAGCAAAACAAGAAGCTAACTAAGCAAGGAAAGAACTAATTAAGGTAAGTAAGCACAAAACTAAGGTTTTAAGCAGTAAAGAGATGTGTGGGCTGTTTAGGGGTATGAACTTATCACCTAAGTTGGGGGGTGACATGTGAATATTATGATTCCATTTAGATTATCCAAACCAAACAACAAGTTAGAGTCTAATGGATTAACCTATGCTACTAACTGGCCATGGATATGCTAGGTTGTGTATAGGGGAACTAGTCCCTAACACCCCCTACTTCCCTTACGAGGCTCAACTTGGTTAGGGGTTAGGTTCAATCCAATTAGAGTCTAATCAAGTCTAGATTTCTAGATTAGGCATTCCTAGGGCAATTAGGGGCTGAGGGTAGTAATGGGGAGGTGAAATTAGGGCTTTGGACCCTAATTCCCCCACATTCTAGCCTTGAGAAGGCTCCATGCTAATTGCACTAGAATTATCTAATCTAGCTACTTAGATCTCTCACTTAGGTTTAAGGAGATTGATTAGGATGTAGGAAGATGGGAGGCAATCTAGGGATCCAAGAATCGGACCTAGGGGCAAATCCCAAAATTCACACATACAAGCAATTTGCCTAAATTCTGAGGTGATTTCACACACAAACCAACAAGCAATCCATGGAGAAAGAGATAGAAATAGAATATAATCATTAACAAATGAAATTACAAAGTTTACATGTCATTTTCCCCCAGCATGGTATCAAAGTAACATATTTTCTCCCAAACAGCCCACCCAAGGGACCTAGCTACTCATAGACATGGAAAACACAAAAAGAAAGAAGAAAGAGGTAGAAGAAGCCATGGAGCTCAGAGTAGTGGCTGAAATCCTTCTCTCCAGCAGTTGTAGGGTCGTCCTCATCCTTCTTCTTGGATGGCAAGGTGTAGAATGGTGGTGGGATGTGGATGGAAGGCTTAGATATGGGGGGTTATGTGGTGGAAATGGTGAAATGGAGTGGATTTGAGGTGGAGGTGAAGTGGAATGGAGTGGAGGTGACAAGGGGGTGAAAATGGGACTCTAAGGTCACCAACCTCCGACCCTCAGCCGTCACTAGGGCTTATATAGGGATCTAGGGGGTCTAGGGTTAAGTTAGGGGAGAAATGGGGAAAGTAGTGAAAACTAGGTGGATTTTGTGAGTAGCACGGCTGTGGTTGGTCACCACGGTCGTGGTGGGTAGGGTAGACCACGACCATGGTGGATCGGCACGGTCGTGGGTTTATTAGAATGTGGAGATCACATGGAGGTGTGCATGGATGGCCATGGCCATGGGGGGTCACCACGGTCGTGGTGGGGACCTATGGCCACGGTCGTGTTGATCACCACGGTCGTTTTGGCCATTTTCATCAATTTCTGGGAGTTTTACTGATTTTTTGTACTTGGGGCATGTCCACCACGGCCGTGGGGGCTCACCATGGTCGTGGTGGTGTCTCTCCCATGCAGTTGAGCCTTGAACTTGATCATCCATGGAGGGTATATCTTTAAAACTTTCTTTGACCACTTGGGGTAGGTTGGAAGTGGTTTTGGCCTCATTTTGAGCTCCTCCAAGCCTGAGGAAACCCTAGACTGGACCATCCTCTTTCCATGCCATCAAGTAGTGTACAAAGTACCTATAAAACATGCAAAAATCCTCCATCAGTGAATTTGATATAAATAAGCATATTGGGGGAAATAACATGTAATCTAACAAGTATAGATGTGATTGAAATGCAAAATGACACAAGATAAAGCTCTAAAATAGGGCTGAATCATAATGCACTTTGATAAGTGTAGGCTAATATGCCTTATGAAAAGGTTAAGCCAAATCAATAAAGTATGAGGTAATCATATTCTGGTAAAGTTGAGAGAGGAACTTATATCTTGTATTGATAATTCATTTAATGATAAGTGATGAGAATAAATAATCATGATTAAATACTTATGTTATCAATGTTGGCTCCTAGCTGTGTAGAGCAATGAATTAGGGCTTGATCATTAATAATATGATCTTGAGATCCTAAATGGTTAATTATGGAAAACCCTAAATCTAATTAATCTTGATGATATGTAAGAGAAATCCTAACCCTCAATAAGGGAATAGTGATGCTACTATTACATTGCATAGTGTTGATATGTAATTGATATAACTATTATTATGTAATGATCATACAGGTGATCATGAGATGATGAGCATATCCAGCCATGAGCTATGATGTGTTAATTATTTAAATGATTTATGGGCCTTGTGAGCCATCATATGTATTGTTGCCTAGTAAGAGGTAACAAGAGACTAATGGGCTTTGAGAGCCATGTGAGATGCTTGTGTAGCAAGTATCATGTTTACCTCAATCAGATGACTTGAAGGTATTAGTTACCTGATAAGTGGTAACAAGTGTTCTTTGATGAACTAAGGGTTTGAATACCCATATTCCATAATCATGATGATGAGATGTTAAGGAATGAGAATGCCCATGATGTGACAAGGGATTAAGATCCCAATGTTCTATAAAGTTTAAAAATGTACTTGATATATGAATTATACTTTTCTTTGTAGCATTTGTCATAATAATGTTTGAGAACTTGATTGATGCTAAAAGAATACAGTAATGCACATAATCAATCAAGTGGAATATTATCGTGTAGTGCCCTGGCCATATAACCATCAGTGTCAGAAATTGCTGGATGGTGAAATGGGTTGCTTTGCGGCATAACCTGAAATGCATATTTTTGAATATGTGGGGGTGATGGGAGAAAATATTGTTATGCCCTAATGGAGGAATTGATGCGAGATAAACATTAAATATCTCAATCCTTCATTATATATGCCGGGGTGGATGTATCACTAATCCCCCGATAACGGGATAGATGTATCATGAATCTCCCGATAATATTAATGTTGGATCGATGTGAGATAAACATGAAGTCTCTCGATTGCAAAGAGAGTACAGCTGCCACTGTAATTCTACAGCAAAGTTTCCAGTATACCTTGGAAAGCTATTTAGCAGACACACAAGATGTCCTGCATTAAATCTCATACTGATCGAGATAAGGGAGGTCATGGTTGCCGGCTCTTCCATTGCCCTTATATGGCACCGATTTTTACTTCGCAATGGTCAGTGGGAGTATGAGCGATATACCTCATCTCCTCAGGGCATAAATGTGATTGTAAAATGTAATCCGTCAGATAGCATGTTAGCTTAAGGATTGAATATGAAAATCATTGGCTTATGTTGTATTTCTTTATGAATCTTTAGTTGATACAAGATATATTTATGATTCCATGCATTCCTTGCAAAGTAGATAAATGATGTATAATTCTATCATGGGTAGATGCAATGTTATCCTTAAGAAAGGAGATTATCTTATTATGTTCATATAATGATTAATATTGTTGTTAATATAAAAGAACTCCTACAAAAATTTTATTCTATCAATCTGCAATAATAATGTTTCTGGCGGAGAGTTATATCTCTCACTGGGACAATTTTCAATTGTCTCACCCCCGTGGGATCCAACTTTTTAGGTAAACGCAGAAGAAGAGGCAGAAACCTTATAGCAGGAGGAGAGCAGCAGAAGCAACAAAGATAGCTGCAAAACTCCAGGTTGAGACTCTGGATGTCATATTTTTGTATAGAAATTCGTATGTGTCGTCTTTGTACTCTGAGGTCCTCGGAGTTAGTAGTTAATGCTTAGAATGAATCAATCCGAGATTTTGGCTTGATGCCCTGAGGTTGTTATGCTGCTTATGTATAGTTTTAAAGGAACAATTGATGTTTGTAATCCTCAAGAAGGAATGGTACAAGATATGTACTTATGAACCAGGATGTAAATGAAATACAGTGGTTCTTGATATAAGAGTTTTCTTGTGCTTGGATCTCTTTGAAAAAGGTTTTTATTTTTAGTGATTTTCAGTAATCTGTTGTTAATGATCACTTCCGCTTAGTTTATAACGTCTTGTTCGAACGATGAGTCACAATTTAGTGGTATTAGAGCTCTAGGTTCGCTGAGTCTACAGAGACATAGGATTAAGGATGTTGAGTGTGTTCTAGTGTCTTCTACACATATAGGAGAAGAAGAACTTAAAGATGTCTGGATCACACAAAGAACATCCTGTTGAAAGCAGCAATGTTGCTCCAAAAGAAGGTGCAAGGGACCAGGCGAGAGAAGAATGACTACCTGAGAATCCCCAAGATGAACCAACTATGATAAGGAATCTTTCTTTTGATATCACTGTTGGGAAGATTAGGACTGAAATAATGTGTATGGTGGACCATATATTAGCAATACAACCTAGATTACCAGCCCCTAATGATGAAGTTTTGGATTCCAATAGGATTCTTGCTCAGCATCAGCATGTTGGAGCAATGAATATTGATGAAAGGAATAGGTTACAACCTAAAACCAAGATTTTCCACAAGTGTAGGAAGCCTGGACATATCAGAAAAGACTGTCCAGAAAAGGATAATGAGAAAATAATTAAGAAAAGGTCTATCCAAACTCAGGATCAGAGGCCTAGTAGTTCCAAAAAGGGGAAGTTTTTGGTACCCGCGATACAACCAGGGTCTAGTGCACTAGGGAAAGGGCTACCCGAAAAGGGTAAAGGACCTTTTAGACCATATCAAGAGAATAGAACCTGTCACCAGTGTAGATAGATATGACATCTAGCAAGGAACTATTCGGTTGGAAACACAATGGTAACCCAACCACTGAGGCAAAGACATCAAGGTCATCAGAGGAAACAATTTCTATTGGCATTCAAGGACGTGGACAGACGTCCCAGGCAGGATCAACTACATTAAATAACAAAGCACAAGGTCAACATCAGGCAACGGTAAGAATCTATGAAAAGAATCAGCCTGAGGTAGTAAACAAACTATGAGGTGAGACAGGTCAGATGAAATAGCTACTTCCTAATATATTATTTCATGATTTCATGTGTTAAATATAAGAAAGTAGTTGTTTTTTAGCTTGCTTTAACTAGTCATATGATGACACAAGGAAGATGAGGACTTATATTTTACACAATATTCCTTTAAATGCTTTCTAATTTCTCTTATTTGTGATAAAAAGGATGAGATATAGAAATGATGCCTGAAGAAAATCCAGGAATGTTAAATCATATGCTTATGATGATATGAAAAGTGATGAACATGATAGTAAATAAAGTGCATACTACCTAATCTCAGTACTTGTATACCCTGGCCAGGTATATGATTATTTGAAATAGGGCAAGTATGGAACTCTTAGATTGTTATCTTTCTAGTAACTCTGATCAAGTAGTCATTATGAAACAATCTTGTGAGCATAAAGAAACTAGAAATATGTTATGGATATTTGTAACACATACTAAGTGCATTAAATGAAATCTGAGATGATCTCAGATCAATATGTGTATATGAGGAAGTAAAAAGTATAATTATCATGATAAAGAGAATGAGGACAAGGGAGATGATCCATGTATGATAAATCATGTGTATATAGTAAAAAAAATCTTTTCCCATTCTGTGGAAATGGTAAATGTGATAAAATCACAAAATGTTCATAAATATGTTAGACAATAGCAAGGGAATGAGTAATGACATGTAACCATCCTTATAATTCCTATGCTGATGGCAAGGAACCTAGGATGAGATAAGAGTGAATAACTCATGAACAGTTGAAAGTTCATACAATAATTACAGGAGATGATAATCTTTTCTCTTTGATATACAACCCTGGATGATAATGGGGTGATAATAGAAATGTGTTTCTTTGTGTTCTCTTCTTTTTGTAACATAGAAATCAAGTGAGTACGGTGACACTTGATGTACATGGATTAGAAATAATGTAATGATGGATACTTAGAAAAGTATCAGTTCATCTTGGACTTTGGTTCCAAGATAAAGAAATATGTAACAAATAATGTTCCAAAGATGAAAGAAAGATCTTCTTATATGTGTGACTCTGGTAAGAACAAAAGAGAAATGGAAATGATGAGGATGTGATGTGTTTTTGATACATGTGATGGATACCAAGGTGAGAAATCCTGGTATCCAAGAAATACCAGGTGGTATGGAAATGTAAAAGTATAACTCCTAATTAAATGACTTATGTTGGTTACCTGGAATGGCTAACTGTGAAATCAGCCTAATTACATAAAATAGTATTGACATCACATGTTAGGGTTTTATGCTCTGCATAAACATAACATCGACAAGGATGTACTAATTGAAGGAACAATTGTGAAATCATGGTGTAAAAATCTTATTATGTTGAAAATAATTCTAAAGATACCTCGAAGATAAGTTCTTAATTGGTAAGTAACCTCCCCTTATGGAAAAAGTATGTACAAATAATGAGATAGTTAGTACAAGTAATAAAAAAAATTAGTGTTGTGTCAATAGATTGGATGGAACAACAGATATATGATAATCCTTGTAGTCACAAGTCGGTGACAAAATGTAACTCTGGTTTTTCCTTGGAAGTGAAATGCTAAACTAAATGAGGAGTATGGGAGACTCCCCAAAACCAAGAATCATGTCACATAAAGTTATAAGTTGAGAAAGGTGATAAATCAGTGAGGTTTGACACCTGAATAGAATGAGGCATGTATAATGTATCCTTAACAAAGAAAAGTGTTACCTGACACAAAGTTGACTCTACAGTCAATAATGAAAAGGATGGTGGAGTATGTATCATGTGTGACTGATTCTATGATAACCTTGTGTGGAAGAACTTTATGTTGATCAAAGTTTTATGGTATCTCCATGACATTAAGATGTTATGTGGACACCTAATGATATAACGAATGAATAATATTTGTCTTCCTTTACCTGGGATTTCGGGGACGAAATCCTTGTTAGGGGTTTATAATTTGTAACATCCCTGATCTGGGTTAAGGCTTAACCCTAGAGTCTTTTCTAAAGTAAGTCATTTATATTCTTGTCCTTATCTTTTGAAAAGTAATTAAGGCTCAATAGAAACTTATGTTTCAATTTTATTCCTTTTTGAATAATGTTGAAACAATGTTTTACTTGTTTTGGACTAAAGTGCAAATTACCCAAGTTGAGGGGTTAACTTGCAAATTTTATATGATAAAATGTTCCTCAAGTGTTGAAGCATCATAAGAATGATAATGATGTAGAGGTATGGCTTGTGTAGCCTGAGCACCAAGAAAGAGCTTGTTAAGCAAAGTTTGTGCAATAAAACCCAATTTTGGTGTAATGTGCAATTTACCCAAAACCTAGGGTTCAATATGCAAAATACCACTTCTAAAGAATCCCTAATGTTTCTTGGTATCAATTAGAGACAAGAAAATTAGAGGGGCTTCTAATTTGAATCACTTTGGAGGAGAGAGAATCTTGATATTAAAATAATCAAGATTTAAGCATGATTGAAACCCTAATTCAATTTAATACAAAAATAAATATATTCATTGATGTGCCCTTCAACCAAAAATGAGATAGTTTAATTTGCATAAG
This sequence comes from Alisma plantago-aquatica, assembly GCA_963693085.1. NCBI lineage: Eukaryota > Viridiplantae > Streptophyta > Magnoliopsida > Alismatales > Alismataceae > Alisma > Alisma plantago-aquatica. The sequence continues at coordinate 24,037,625 of OY856412.1, read as the reverse complement.
TTTGAACGTCCTTGTGCCTTGCAAATGCCACGAAATATCTAAAGTGAGTGGAGAGCCCACTCACATTAGTTAAAGAAAAAGTAATATCCACTCAATTTTCGATATTATTATTATAATGGTTAAGGTGCTTAATTACTTTTCCTTTAATTCATGGATAATTAAGAGGAATTCGAAGGAGGATTTTATAGCTTCGTATGAAAGGGATTGAGGGGAGTATGTGGCATCCAATTTGGGAATTAAAATATTATTATATCATTTTCTCTCTCTTTGAAATTTCCTTATAAACGTCTCATTTCCAACTCAAATGAAAGGATTTTTCGACCCTTCTTTCTTTCCTTTCTTTGGCCATGTACAAGGGAGATTATTATTCTATAGGAGGACGTGCTCCAACCTGTTTGTAAGCTCCATAGTCATCTTCAACCTTGATTTCATGGTGGAAATCAAAATTCAATGCTTGATTTCTTCTTTTCTCCATACAATCTTCAATCCTAGCCATTTCTTTTCACTCAAAAGCTTGAGGACGGATGAGAAAGCTTCATTCACCATTGAAGGCATGAATCTTGAAGTTTTGTTTCAGCTTTGAAGGCAGGTTATATAACTTAATCCCTTAAATGTTATTATTACATTCAATTCTTCATCACTTGTTGATCATTTTGTTCTTCTTGAAATTCCTTTGAATAATTGATGAAATTTCCATAAGAATGGCAGTAGATTTTGAAGGATCGAAGCTTGATGATGATGACATCATCTTAAGAACACATCTCAACAAAGTACATGAGCAAACGGTTTCAACATTGGAACCAATCGGTTTCAAGACCGATTGAAACCAAACGGTCTCAAGACCGTTTGGATGTAAACGGTCTCAAGACCGTTTGAGATCAAACGGTCTCAAACCGTTTGGAGGATCAATGCTGATGTGGATGGATGATGATCCAATGATACCAATTTATTTGATTTTAAAGGTTCCATGTATGGATGATCCACTAATTTCAAACCCTAATCGCTTGAGTTGATTGGAACCCTAGTTGAGGGAATTTATTTCAAGGTTGATTGACCCAAACGGTCTCAAGACCGTTTGAGACCAAACGGTCTCAAGACTGTTTAGAGGTCAATGGTTGATTGTGGTGGATGGTTGAAGATCCAAGGGCTATGATCTGATGCACCTTCAATAGTTCAATTGATGGATGGTTCAATGAGTACAAACCCTAAATCGATTTGATGTTGGAAACCTTAATTGGTCCAATCGGTTTTGAGGTGGTTTGGACCAAAAGGTCTCAAGACCGTTTGATTCCAAATGGTCTTGAAACCATTTCGAATCAAATGGTCTCAAAACCATTTGATTTCAAACGGTCTCAAACCTTTTGAATTGTCCAATCAGTTTCAACACACAATCGGTTTCAATGTTGGGACGTCCATTCGGTTTCAATACAAAGGTTGATGATTTAGTTTCAAGACCGAATGAGTTGATTTGGTTTCAATACAAAGGTTGATGAATCAGTTTCAAGACTGAATGAGTTGATTCAGTTTCAAGACCGAATGGAGGATTCGGTTTCAAGACCGAATGGAGGATTTGATTTCAAGATCGAATGGGTGATTCGGTTTCAAGACCGAATGAATAGATTCAGTTTCAAGACTGAATGTGTTGATTTGGTTTCAAGACCGAATGGGTTGATTCAAACCAAGTAAGTACAATTAACCATGATTTTTAATGATGTTTATCAAAGGTAATTACAATGGTTGTACCTTTAAGGTACTGGGGTGATTAGTACCCTTTGAGGGGTTATCCTTTGATGTTTATGGAAGCAACATCTCAACACACTAAGCTAACCCTAAGTGTGTATACTTAAATGAGGAGTTGACCTAGTCTAATTAAGTTTGAAGTGATCAACCTCCTAGAGAGGATGGGAGAGATAGGAAACCATACATGAGTGATAATCATTTAATGATTTATCCTCAACACTTTCAACATGAATAAAATATGTAATTAGGGTATGATTCTTGATAAAGAGATCATGAAACCCTAATTAAGAGTGATGACATGTGAAACCCTAAATAAGGATGATGACATGTGAAACCCTAATTAAGGGTGATGACATGTGAAACCCTAATTAAGGAAGATGACATGTGAAACCCTGATAAAGGGTAAAGGTATGTGAAACCCTAACTAAGGATGATGACATGTGAAACCCTAATTAAGGGTGATGACATGTGAAACCCTAATTAAGGATGATGTCATATGAAACCCTAAATAGGGATGATGATATGTGAAACCCTAACTGAGGGTGATGTCATGAGAAACCCTAACCAAGGGTGATGTCAAGTGAAACCCTAATACAGAGATGGGATGTGAACTCTAATCCCAGAGTGATGCTATATAATGCTATATGAAACCCTAATATGAAATCCTAAACCTAATATAGGGTAAAGGTATGTGAAGCCCTAATTTTGGGTTATAGAGCATGAAACCCTAATCTTGGGCAATATGATGATAAACCATAACCGTAACTTTGGGTTGAGTTGAGAAACCCTAATTTCAGGTAATGCTATGTGAAACCCATATATGGGGATATGTTATGTGAACCCAAATTTATAAAGATGGAAAACCCTATTCCTAATAATGGAATAGTGACTAATATATTGATAGGTGAAACACCTAAAGAGGTTGATAATGGATATCTTTATAGCAATAGTTCGTTAACTCAAGATGAGTCCATATCATTGATAATGGTTGCATATTTCAAGTAAGTGACTTATGACCAAGACATTACATGATAAATGTGATGAACTGGTGCATAAAATATTAGGATGGGAGATATCCTAATACAAGATAAGTTCATTAACTTAAGATAAAGGTTATGAGGGAAGTGATACATCAAGACATGATAGATATCACTTCCAGCACCTCAAGATTGATACACCTTGATGTATTCTAAATCCAATATACTTGGATGAGTAACACATGAAGTGTGTCATGTCAATTGTTACATTGAGATGTAATGCACTTTGATAAGTGTAGGCTAATATGCCTTATGAAAATGTTAAGCCAAATAAATAAAGCATGAGGTAATCATATTCTGGTAAAGTTGAGAGAGGAACTTATATCTTGTATTGATAATTCATTTAATGATAAGTGATGAGAATAAATAATCATGATTAAATACTTTTGTTATCAATGTTGTCTCCTAGCTGTGTGGAGCAATGAATTAGGGCTTGATCATTAAGAATATGATCTTAAGAACCTAAATGGTTAATTATGTAAAACCCTAAATCTAATGAATGCTGATGTTATGTAAGAGAAATCCCAACCCTAAATAAGGGAATAGTGATGCTACTCTTACATTGCATAGTGCTTATATGTAATTGATATAACTGTTAATATGTAATGATCATACAGGTGATCATAAGATGATGAGCATAGCCAGGCATGAGCTATGATGTGTTAATTATTTAAATGTGTTATGGGCCTTGTGAGCCATTATATGTATTGTTGCCTAGTAAGAGGTAACAAGAGACTAATGGGCTTTGAGAGCCATGTGAGATGCTTGTGTAGCAAGTATCATTTTTACCTCAGTCAGATGACTTGAAGGTATTAGTTACCTGATAAGTGGTAACAAGTTTTCTTTGATGAACTAAGGGTTTGAATATCCATATTCCATAATCATGATGATGAGATGTTAAGGAATGATAATACCCATGATGTGACAAGGGATTAAAATCCCAATGTTCTATAAAGTTTTAAAAAGTACTTGATAGATGAATTATACTTTTCTTTGTAGCATTTGTCATAATAATGTTTGAGAACTTGACTGATGCTAAAAGAATACAGTAATGCACATAATCAATCAAGTGGAATCTTATCATGTAGTGCACCGGCCTTATAACCATCAGTGTCAGAAATTGCTGGATGGTGAAACGGGTTGCTCCGCAGCATAACTCGGAATGCATATTTTTTAATATGCGGGGGTGATGGGTGAAATATCCTTACGCCCTAATGGAGGAATTGATGCAAGATAAACATTAAATCTCTCAATCCTTCATTATATATGTCAGGGTGGATGTATCACTAATCCCCCGATAACGGGATGGATGTATCACGAATCTCCCGAGAATATTAATGTCAGATCGATGTGAGATAAACATGAAGCCTCTCAATTGCGAAGAGAGTATAGCCGCCACTATTACTCTATAGCCAAGTTACCAGTACACCCTGGAAAGCTATTTAGTAGAGACACAAGATGTCCTGCATTAAATCTAGTATTGGTCGAGATAAGGGAGGTTATGGCAGACGGCTCTTCCATTGACCTTGTATGGCACCGATTTCGACTTCGCAATGGTCGGTTGGAGTATGAGCGGTATACCTCATCTCCTCAGGGCATAAGTGTGATTGTAAAATGTAATCATCCAGATAGCATGTTTGCTTAAGGATTGAATACGAAAATCATTGGCTTATGTTACACTTCTTTATGCATCTTTAGTTGATAAATGATATATTTATGATTCCTTGCATTCCTTGCAAAGTAGATAAATGATGTATAATTCTATCATGGGTAGATGCAATGCTCTCCTTAAGAAAGGAGATTATCCTATTGTGTTCATAAAATGATTAATATTGTTGTTAATATAAAAGAACTCCTACTCAGTTTTATTCTATCAATATGCAATAATAATGTTTCTGGCGGAGAGTTATATCTCTTGCTGGGACAATTTTCAATTGTCTCACCCCCGTGGGATCCAACTTTTTAGGTAAATGCAGAAGAAGAGGTAGAAACCTTATAGCAGTGGGAGAGCAGCAGCAACAACAGAGACAGTTGTAAAACTCTAGGTGGAGACTCTGGATGTCATATTTTTGTATAGAAAGTCAAATGTGTCGTCTCTGTACTCTCAGGTCCTCAGAGTTAGTAGTTAATGCTTAGAATGAATCAATCCGAGATTTTGGCTTTATGCCTTGAGGTTCTTATGTTGCTTATGTTTAGTTTTAAAAGAGCAGTTGATGTTTGTAATCCTCGAGAAGGAATGGTACAAGATATGTACTTATGAACCAGGATGTAAATGAAATATAGTGGTTCTTGATAAAAGAGTTTTCCTGTACTTGGATCTCTTTGAAAAAGATTTTAATTTTTAGTGATTTTTAGTAATCCGTTGTTAATGATCGCTTCTTCTTAGTTAATAACGTCTTGTTCGAACATTGTGTCACACGAACCCTCCTAATCTTGGTTCCATCTTCTTCCTTGGAGGTGTTGTGGTGACCAAGGTTGGAAGATCATCTTCTATCTTGAGCTTGTGAAGCTTGGAATTTGACCTTGGAGGTTGGATCATGGTGATGATCTTTGAGGCAGGTTATATAACTCTAAACCTTTTTTTTAGGAAGGACAGAGGATCCTATGATTGGGATCCTCCATCATCTATTAACTAGGCTAAATCAGCCAAAGCAATGTTCTCGATACATGGAGGAAAAGATTGAAAAAAGGAAAACCTATCTACTTGCCCTCTGTGTGCCATAGTGGTGGCTTTGTGAACTACTTTGTTACACATACAACTGACAAAAGAAACACTACAAAAGGAAAACTGCTTCTTCAGAGTAGTAATGTCTTCAGCTAGAATGCCCAGGTAATCTCTCCTTGATGTGGAATCATCACATTCTTAAGTGACCACAAGAGAGTATGTCTCTGTTTCCACCTGTTCAATACCATGGATGCTCGCCCACAGTAGGGTTGTCCTCATGGCAATAGCTTTTGTTGTTGTTATCCTCATGCCTCTGTTGATCTTCTCACCTGCAACCTCTATCAAAATGGCCTCACTATCCCACATCACCATCCCAATTGTCGTCACCCCATCCTTCCTGCACGATGCGTCCAAGTTGACCTTTACTCTTCCTTGCGCCGACCTGCTCCACCTGGGCGTCACATTGTTGCTACCCAGACGGGTGTTGCTACTCTTTTGTGCACGTTGTTCTCCACATGCATGCTTGATCATAGCCAGAGCTGATCGGATTAAAAACTCACTATGCACCTCACCATCTTGAAAGACTCACATGTTGCACCCTCTCCAGATAGCCCACATAGCTGCAATGCTCTCTTCCCTATCTTTACTTTCCATCACCGCCCCCATGGTGACATTGATGTCTGCATCCTTGTAGTCATCCACCCACTTTTGGATTTTGTGCTCCACTTGTTCCCAGACTTCTGTTGCCTTCGGGCAGTAGAATAACATGTGGGGGATGGACTTCTTTTCTGACATACAAAGTTGACAAGTTCCATCCGTGATGCAGTGGTGATCAAACAACCTTCCTTTTATTGATAGGCCACCGGTACACACTCTCTAGAGAAAACGATACACTTTGGGAACCTAACCCACTTTCCATATGCTCTGCCACAACTAGTCTCCTTGTTGTTCTGGGTGTTGTCGGGCTGCCTTTCTCCCAAGCATTCCAAGCCAGTACGCTGATCGGAATGTGAACACCACTTTTTTAGCTAGAGACCATGACCATGTGTCACACTGGATTTGTATGTTGAGGGGGATGGCACGTATCCTCTCTACATAGTCCATCGAGAAGCATTCCTCCAGCCTTTCAGTGTCCCAACTCTTTCCATCTGGGTGCATGAGATCATTTACCTTGACGCAAGGTGTCTCATCCAAAATCTTGATGCAAGCAAGGGTGACTTCCTGTCTTGGCAGCCATGTGTCCTCCCAGATGTTGATGTCTTTTCTGTTGCCTACCCTCCATTCCACCCCTTCTTTGAGTAGAACCTTAGATCCCCATAGACTCCTCCATGTCTAGTTGGGATTGTAACCTCTCCTGGCTTCCCAAATAGATGTTCTGGGAAAGTATCTAGCCTTTAGCACTTTGCTTACAAGGGAGTTCGGATTCACATCCAATCTCTAGATTTGTTTTACAAGAAGATCTTGGTTGAATATGTGAAAATTTCTGAAGCCGAGTCCTCCTAATATTTTAGGGTTGCACATATTTGTCCAGCTCATCCATGCTATCTTCCTCTCATTGCCCTTTACCCCCCACAAAAATCTTGCTATTATGCTTTGGATCTCATCAAGTGTACCTACTGGGATCTGGAACATACTCATCACATATGCTAAAATAGCTTGTGCCGCCGCCTTGATCAGGACCTCTTTCTCGGGCTTGGATAGTAGTTTCTCTGTCCATCCTTGTAACTTTTTCCATATTCTCTCCTTTATGAAACTGAAAACCTGCTTCTTTGATTTACCAATGGTCGTTGGGTGGCCTAGGTACTTTGCGTGTCTATCAACCTCCCTCACTTTCAGTAGCCCCTTTAGCTCTTCCCTCTTTGTGTTAGGCGTCCCTCTACTGAAGACTACCTCTGTCTTGGATATATTAATTTGTTGTTTGGATGCATGTTTGTATTGGCTGATAATTTCAGCTATCTTCAGGCATTCTGGAGAGGTTACTCTAGCAAAAAGGATGATGTCATCTGCAAAGAAAAGGTGAGATATATGTGGCACCCCTCTACAAAGAGTGATACTGTGTATGAGGTTATCACATGCAGCAATGTTTAACATGGTAGAAAAAGCTTCAGCACACATAATAAAAAGGTAAGGAGAGAGAGGGTCACCCTGGAGAAGTCCTCGTGATGGATTCATTCTCCTGGTCCATTCTCCATTGATGGCAAACATGTGTTGGACAGATGTAATGCAGTCATGGATTTTCTCTCTCCATTTCACCACAAAACCCATTCTCTCCATAACATAGCTAAGGAAGCTCAACTCTACCCTATCATACGCTTTGGACATGTCCAACTTCAGAGCAAGGTTGCCTTTCTTTCTTCCTTTGTCCCTCTTCATAGCATGGAAAAGTTCATATGTAATAAGAGCATTATCAGTTATCATTCTCCCCAGGATGAAAGCACTCTGGTTCTCTGATACGATGCTATCCATGAGCGGTTTTAATCTATTTGGCATCACCTTTGAGGCTATTGTAACACCCGGGCCCACTGCCCTAGGCTCTAGTAGAGTTTCCGGAATGACGACTGGCCCCACAAACCACCACTAGCCTTAACTGCGCACTTTGTCCACACTGACGCGCAAGCCAGGATCAACTTCCCGACTGGTCACCCATCCTAGTACTACTCCAAGCTGAGCAAGCTTAACTATGGAGTTCTTTAGTGATGGGCTCCCGGAAAAGGAGCTGCACCTTGGTGATATGGGTAGTCCAATCATTCCTTTTAAGATCATGTTATCCGAGGCCTCAAATCCTGGGATGTTACAATCTCCCCCACTTAGGCTCTTGACGTCCTCGTCAAGGCTCAACTATATGGCCTCATAATTTGACCCCATTTCAGTGCAGACCCACAATGGCCCATGGACACCCAGCTCCGATCCACGGCTACCAGCGCAAGGGCGGCTCCATCTTGTCTCTACGGATAGCCCTTTCCAACTTGCCTGGACCGCACGACTCAAGACTGGCATGCCACATGCCCATGTGGGCCCCATCTACTGGAAGGGTTTTGGCTCTAATACCATTTGTAACGCCCGAGCCCACTACCCTAGGCTCTAGTAGAGTTTCCGGAATGACGACTGGCCCCACAAACCACCACTAGCCTTAACTGCGCACTTTGTCCACACTAACGCGCAAGTCGGGATCAACTTCCCGACTGGTCACCCATCCTAGTACTACTCCAAGCTGAACACGCTTAACTATGGAGTTCTTTAGTGATGGGTTCCCGGAAAAGGAGGTGCACCTTGGTGATATGGGTAGTCCAATCATTCCTTTTAAGATCATGTTATCTGAGGCCTCAAATCCTGGGATGTTACAGCTATTTTGTACAGGACATTGCAGAGAGTGATAGGTCTGAATTCCCCCACTATTTTGGGTTTTTCGGGTTTTGGGATCATCACCACCAATGTGTCGTTTAACTCCTCCATTCTTCTTTCACCTTTCCACCACCCCTTAATGTAGTTTTCCACATCCTGACCCATGATGTTCCAGTATTTTTGATAGAAAATAGCTTTCATTCCGTCTGGTCCCCTTGCAGCCTGTTGCTCTGGCAATTATCACTCCTTACTTGATGTCTTGTTCTTTATTATCACTCCTTACATGATATCTTGTTCTTTATCTCTTGAATGTTACCTCTTGCATGTTAGTAGTTCTTCTTGATGGTTTTGAGTTCTATTTTGAAGAAATGAGTTATGTTTAGTTGTTGCCTTATGTTTTACCTTCTTCCTTGCTAGAGATAGTGACCTTAGATTGAAGATGACTTGTCCGATATGTTTTGTGGGTGGTCGTCACGACCTTGGTTAGGTTTTGGTCGACAGATTCTGATGTTGCTCAGATCATCATGCCTTCTGTATGAATAGGCTGATACGAGATGAGAGTGTTATTTTGCTTGATGGTTGTTGAACTTATGGGGAATAGGTTTGAGTAGGCCAGCCATCACGACCGGAGTATGCATTGCATCTGAGATGTGTTGCTAACCGGTATGTTTGTGAAGTGTTAGCCTGTCATGGCTTTAGATATCACACCTTGAGAGGCATTAATGCCCAACGTACCCAACTCATGACGCCCAACTAACCCTACATCCTGTCACAACATGAGACGTTGGCATGATGACGCCCGTCATGCCTTGGGTTGGCAATGCCCAACATACACATGTGATGCTCGTTACAATGTGACGCCCCTCTCACCTTGAGGAGACGTCACCTAACAGGCTAGGTAGGTTGACACCCTCCCCATAGGTGTTATTGCCTGATACACTCTCCTTAGATGGTAAACCAATACACTCTCCTTAGATGGTAATTTGATACACTCTCCTTAGATGGTAAATCGATACACTCTCCTTAGATGGTAAACCAATGCACCTCCTAAGAGGGCAGCCTGATACCAAGATTGCTCATATAATATATCATGTTCATCTAAACCAATAAACAATCCTTGACGTGGTTGCTCGACACTTACGGTTAATCTGATACACTATATGATGGCCCTAACCGATATCTTTTGATGGTGCCTATGATACATCATGTTGATGATAGAGCTACATAAGATGTGATACCCTATGGGGTGGTTTTGTGTATGATGATAAGAGTTATGTTTCTATAACCTTTATCTCATGACATGCCTTATAATGATGATGAAAGTGACGATCTAAGGGTGGATGTTGATCTAACCTTGTAAGCCCTAATCGGGTAAAGAGAAACCCTAACCCTAAAATGTAATATGTATGGCATGGATCTTATAAGATGATAGTGTTGATGATGTTTTGTCTTTCTTGTTACAAGTTTCTAACCATGTAGGTCACACCAGATATATGCATAGACAAGTATCAGCTATGATGATTGTAGTATGTTTGAGTAGGACTTGTGAGGCATATGTGATATGGTAACACAAAAAGAGGACTAAATGGTCTTATGACTTGATAATGGGTTACTTCTTCATATGAGATGTTAGTTTCCTCAATGATGAGATGAGTTCCTACAGGTTGGGATTGTTGTTTGAACCTCAATAGCATTGATGGTGGGAAGATCGATGCTGGTTGGAATCCTTTGATGTGGGATGTCCAGAAGATTGGGGAAAGTGACCAGCTGGTCATTCTGAGTTGCATTAACAGAGGTGGGTTTCACTATGTTATATCGGCTGTGTATGGGTCCAATTCTGAGATGGAAAGGAGAAGGCTGTGGGATTTTATTGTTGAGTCTACCCAACAGGAGCTTCCTCAATTGGTCATTGGTGACTTTAATCAAGTCAGGAAAGCCAGAGAGAAGTGGGGTGGGTTGCCTATACCCGACTCCATCCTTAGCACATTAAATGAAGTGGTTGATGCGGCGGGGCTGTTTGAACTTAATATGAAAGGTGGTCTTATCACTTGGCAAAATAAGAGGAACTCGCTCAGGCATATATCTAGCAACTTGGACAGGGGTCTGGTGAACGAGTCTTGGTTGGATGTGTTCCCTGAGGCTGTGATTAAGTTGGGTGGTCATCCGAACAACGATCACTCTTGGATGGAGGTACCACTTTCTGTGCAGAAGCATCCTAATTGGCCGTTCAGATTTCTCAACCACTGGCTCTCTTGGCCCTCCTTCGAAGGTGTGGTCAAGGACGTTTGGGGTGTGAGGGTCGTAGGCAATCCCTTGTTCATGATTACTGATAAACTTAAAAAAGTGAAGATGGCCCTGAAGTCGTGGTCTAGCAGCCTTACTGATTTACCCAATCTTATCAAGGAGGCCAGAGAGGACTATAACGCCAAGGCTACTATCCTGATATTGGATCCTACTGATCATGACAACATGGTTGTAGAAGATATGGCCGGGAAAAGTCTCACGCAACTAGAAAGAGCTCATGAGATTTTTGGGTGGCAGAGAAGAAGACTGAAGTGGCTGAGAGATGGGGACTGTAATTCAAAGGTTTATCATGCTGCAATCAAAAGGAATAATATGAAGGACCATATTCATAATCTGATTAATGAGAAAGGAGAATTAGTGGACGAAGAAGCTAAAGTTGAGGACTTGGCTGTGAGGTTCTTTTCTGACTTATATAATAGTGATGTTAGCATTGGCAGTAGAGAGTCCTTGCTGAATAGAATAGTTACAGATAACATGAACACTGAGATGTTGAGATTAGCCACAGATGTGGAGATTAAAGATGCCACCTTCTCTATTGGTGCCTCTAAAAGTCCGGGTCCGGATGGCTTTAATGCCAAGTTCTTCCAGAGTTGTTGGCACATTGTGGGCATGGATATTTGCAACGTTGTTAGATGGTTCTTAGTGGGTGGATGTATGGTTAGACAAGTCAACCATGCATTCATAAGACTTATTCCTAAGAAATCTAGTGCTACTGCTATGAGTAACTTCCGGCCTATTGCCTGTTGCTCTGTGATGTACAAGATCATTTCCAAGGTGGTGGCTAGGAGACTTAAAAGTATCCTTCCGATGATCATCTCACCTAATCAAGCCGCTTTTATTAGAGGTCGTTCTATTGCTGACAATGCTCTTCTAGAAACGGAATTCTTGAGAGACTTCCAGGTGAAGGGGAGTTCTAAGAAAGCATGCATCAAGGTGGACATATCGAAAGCCTTTGATCATGTGTCTTGGGAAGGGTTATGGTGCTCCTCCATGGAGGCTTTGGGTTTCTCTACCAGGTTCGTGAATGTTCTCAAACAGTGTGTTCAGACCACTTCGTTTTCTGTGTTGATCAATGGCATCCCTAAATGTTTGTTTAGAGCCTCTAATGGGTTAAGACAAGGCGATCCACTATCACCCCTTCTGTTCACTATCATTATGGAAAACCTTTCCTGTCTTGCTGTCAAAGTTGAAGAGGAGGGGAGTATTAGAAGCTACAAGATGAGGGGTACCAAAGTGTTGAACCATATGATCTTCGCGGATGACATCATGTTTTTTGTGGTTGCCCACCCTAGAGTCTTCAGAGGGGTCAAGATTTTGCTGGAGGTGTTTGCGGGCCTGTCTTGTCTTCATATCAGTGACATCAAGTCATAGGTCTTCCTGTCGAAGTCGTGTGATTCTAGAAGAGGTAGACTGAAAAATGTGATTCAGCTGGATATTGGTTGCTTCCCCACAAAGTATCTGCGGGTGCCCATCTCGGGAGGAGTGGGCATAGGTTGTGACTTTCATACTTGCTTAGATAATCTACGTGTCAAGGTGGATAAGTGGAGTGGGTTGAAGATTTCTATGGCAGGGAGAATTGTGTTGATCAAAATTGTCCTTACTAGTATGTTGAGATATTGGTGCAGGTTGGCTGATATACCTGACTTTATCTTGAGCAAATGTAGATTGATTATGGCTGGTTTTTTGTGGTTCGACGGGCAACATGGCGTGGGATGGTTGGAGGTGGCTCAGCCTAGGCATAGCGGAGGGTTGGGGCTGTTTGACCCTTCTGATATTATGTGTGAAGCTACGGTGAAAAGGGTGCATGATTTTCTTATTAAACCAGATTCTACCTGGTCTTCCTAGATGAGGATATAATATGGGCCTAGTTTGGAGGTTAGTGCTACGGAGGTTACCTCTTGTTCTAGAATTTGGTGCAAGATGTGCTTGGCTTGGGACTCTTGTCGTCAGGAGTATCAATGGGTCAACGGCAGCTAGACTATTCGAGAGAGAGATAAGCCTTGGTTGATTGTCTGCAATCAGCCACATGTGCCTTGGGACCAGATCCTTTGGAGCAGGTTCCACTGTCCCAAGTGGAGCTTTTGTGCTTTTGTACTAGGGATAGAGTTAGTAGATGGGCAGTTGGCTCTAGTAGCGTTTGCCTTCTTTGTTGCGAGGAGATGGAGTCTCACCAGCATCTCTTCTTTGGTTGCCCGTATGCTAAGTACCTTTGGGTTTGTTGCTCCCTTAAACTCAGTTGGGGGGGTAACCCGCCCACCAACCTTATGGATATTATGGGCTGGATTTTGGAGTCCACAACTTTGGATTGTCATCTCAGGAGGTTTGCGGGGCTGATCTGGATGGGGCTCATCTTCCTCCTCTAGCAAGAGAGGAATTGTAGAGCCCATGGCAAAAGGGCGAGGGATAAATTTCAATTTTTTGATGAGTTTGTTAATAGCTTATGTTGGTTTTATAAAGCTAACCCGGGTACCCTTGTTAGGGTCAAGCCGGAGGTTAGGTTGATGTGGGGTCTTTGATGACCTTGTACAGTATACAGGGTGTTCACCTCTATACTCTTTTTTGGGTTTCTAGTAATATTTTACCTTATCTAAAAAAAAAGATGAGGGGTTGTCACCCCAAGATATGTGGTCCTTGTGATGGACACATGTTGAAAGACATGAAGTGATGATGTGATGAGATCACACCTTATTTGTTGCAGTATGTTCTGGTAATGTGTCATGCCCTTATTGATGTAGAACTTGTTTTGAGTTTGTATGTTGTAACTTGATTGGTGTTGAAAGATGCTTCAATGACCTAATTAATCAAGTGGAACCTAATCTTGTAGTTTGCCCTATGCTATAGATCCATTCAGTGTCAGTACTTGCTAAATGGTGAAATGAGTTCAACTCAGAACGCATATTGTTGAATATGTCGGGTTCAAGTTGAGGTATCTCCTTGTATCATGAATGTATAGATATGGGATTGGATGCGGTCATACCCCAATAAGAGTTCAGCTACAGTCGTAGCTCAGTGATATGTGATACAATATTGGCTGTGGTCATACGCCAATAAGAGTACGATTGCGGTCGTAACTCGCTAGTGGCATGACTTGTACCAAGGTGGGCTAGATATGTACAGATGGACTATATGTCACTGATAACAGTCTAACTTATGATGTCACTACATGTTCTCATACTGACTGAGGGGGTGAGGTCATGGATCTTGACTCTTCCATTATACATTGTATGACACCGATTTTGACTTATCAAGTGGTCGATGGGATTTGAGTGGTACGAATCAAATCCTCAGGGCATAATAAAATATGTAATCAACTATGTAGTATAATTGTATATGATCAAAATACAGAAACATTGAATGAGACATTTCTTGATCTTTATACAATGTTGCTGATAGAACTTATACATGTTCTTCATATTCCTTTTAAATTGTTAATATGTTCCATAATTCAATAGTAATTGCTCTTCATGTTAATAATGAATACCTTCTTCACATAGTTGTAATTATATTGTTGCTTAGTTTATCTTATCTGTGATAATCATAGAGTTGGTGGATATTTATATCTCCTGCTGAGATTTGGAATCTCACCCCGTGGGTTTTCCACACCCTTTTTAGGTGGACGAGCACAAAGAGGTAGAGATTGTGCAACTGAGGTTGAGCAGCAACAGGAAGAGTAGTAGTTGGCCAGGTTGGAAGTGTTGTTGGATGTCTTTTGCTATAGAGTCCTAGAGTCATCCCTATACACTCGGGTCCTTTGGGATGTTTTCTAGACATTTTTTGGATGTGCTTTTGATATGTGTTTGGGTGGTGTTCCCTTTTGTATACAGCTATAATGGGTAAATGTATATATGTTCTGGAACAGGTTAGTGGCACACCTAGTAAGTGTTTTGAGGAATGAAAGCACATGTATGTAAAGGTTCTTTTTGGTTGATAGTTTTATGAAAATGGTTTCAATTTTTAGTGTTTTTCCAGTAATATATTTGTTAATCTCCTTCCATGGTTTTGTTTTGAGTAATCTCGCTTTTGTGTGTCATGGGGCATCACACCCATAGTCTCCATATGTGGTCAACTAATGAAGGTCTATGATTGAGCTGTCCATTTTATCTTGTTAGTTATACACATGGTGACGAGATCCCAAATGCATGAGTCTAAACACTAGCTAAAACTCATAAACTCTTGATGAGATCTTTAATAAAGCATATTGGATAGTTAAACAATGATCCTCAACCACTGAGATATCAGGTTTGTGGGAAGTTTAGGCTTGCAAGATTTGTGTAAGGACACAAATCTACATGGTTATGATCTAATTAATAAAAACTAAGGAGTTGAATCAGTTAAAGAAAATATGTGTTCAATGGTGGTGAACCCTCAGACCTCTGGTATCTCCTAATAATCGAATTTAAACCCAACTTAACTAGTTTTACTTTTGTAATTTCCATTTTATGCATTAGCTTTAGTCACTCTCTACAACATGGATTTTAAATATTACTCTTACAAATTGGTTTGAATAAAACTCTTAAACACATTTTTCCATGGGATTGGTACCTTTCTATACTAAAATTAACTTATTTGCTTGTGGTGAGTTTATTTCCTCTTAAAAGGTTAAACTCTAGGAAATAAATTTCTCTGGTGAATTTGTTGTGAAAACAAAACACATCAAATTTTGGTTTCATTCCGTAGACAACAAAGTTGCTTTTGAATCCCATTACTTTGATTAATTAGGATTTATTTTTCAATTGATAATAACTCCTACTTTCTCGAACTCATCTTTTCATGAATTTAACATCTAGCATCTCTCTTTCAGGTACTAGTGGTGTATTAAATGTTCATAAAACATCAATTCTATACCATTCAACTAGAGATTGATATAACCTTCAATATCCTACACTAGACCCATTAGTACAGGATGGACAAAGAGGAAGTCAAGCTTTGGATAGAACGTGCCTTGGATACACAAAGAGAAGCCATCTTGTTCAAGTCAAGGGAAACCATGGTTGTCACACTAGAACCCTAAAACACCAAGAAATGAGAAGTAGAGTGGTAGAAACAACTTAAGGACTTCTCAGTACCTAAGTATGCCAACACAATATCCTATTGTCTCCCCTGCCATCACCACATAACAATTTGAGATCCACACATAGTGGATCGCCATACTTCAAAATAGTGTGTTCTCTAATAACAAAGGTGAAAAATGTCAACATCACCTTCACTGCTTCTCTGACTTATGTGCCTTGCATAAAATACCTAGTGTTTCTAACAGCTCCAGCAAGATGTGACTATTTAAATATTCCCAATCAGATCAAGCCAATAGTTGGTACAATGCTCTGGAGGGAGACTTTATCACCACCTAGGAGGCTCTCTAGGCCAAATTTCTTGAAAAATACTTTCCCTCATCCCTAACTTACCAAATCAAGGGGCAGATCACCTAGTTCATCATGAGTTCTAGTGACACCTTGAGTGAAGCTTGGGAACGACTTGTGGACCTCCTCCATTATTTCCCACAACATGGCATCTCTTTGGTCCAGTTGATTGAGACCTTCTATCAAGGTGTTGACGATAACACCAAGGTTCTCCTCGGCAGCTCATCTAGAGGTAACTTAATGTTCTAAAATTTTGACAGTGCTTGGGAATTCATTAAAAAACGTTCGGAAACCTAAGAACGATCTAAATGGGGAAAAGGTGGTGTTCTCAAGGAATATAAGGTTAAAGATATTTCTGAGCTGAAATACATTTTTAAAGCCTCAAGATGCTTTCTTTGAAGAAAGACCACCTAGAGTCCTCTTTAATTCTTATGAAAGAAGAGGAAAAATACAACAACATCAGTGTATGAAACAAAAAGTAAAATCCACATGTTATCTTTGTCGGATCTTCTAAGACCATGATCACTATACTCAGTAGTGCCAACTCCATTACAACAGACCATGGATGGAAAACATATGGAGAATCCCAAATCCATCAACAACACACCTGGACATACCTATTATAACTGAACCAGACTAGGAACCATCCTTGTTTCCAGTATGGGAATCAAGTTGGTGAAGACAATGCATCACAAAATTTGTCTTCTCAAATGAACAACCAAAATCATGGTCCTCTAGAGTTTTAATATAGTAACCAATAGAACTATAGTAACCAAGAATACTATCCAGAACAACAGTTCTAGAATCTAAATCAAGGTCCTCAATTGCAACAACCTACTGCCCCTTCTTCCAGTGACGAGAGGTTCTCTACTATAGAAAAAATCCTCTACTCTCAGGAATCCATGATTTCTAGTCAGCAAGCCATGATAAGTAGTTAGAAAGTCTATCAAAAATTAATTGATTCTCAGTTGGCTCAATTGACTTCATCTCTACGCCCTTGTGCAGGAGTTTTTGAAGGGCAACCATAAGTGAATCCTAAGCATGTGGAATAACTTTAGGCTATGACATATCTCTCTGTCCTTAACCCTCCAGAAAAGGTGAGCCCTTCTACAATGAGCTAGGAGGATAACGATGAGGAGGTCATCACCCAGAACCCAAAAACATTTTGGCCAAAAATTCACGTGTAAGAATCATATGTTATCATATACAAACCGCATGCTACAAGATCGGTTGAAGTAGACTCGATTGAATTCTAGACTTTGAAAATTTATAGAAACCATGAAGAAGTTGTAGTCCAATATCACATCACTTAATGTCATAGCTGAAATGCCTCACTAGACTAAATTCTTCAAGCTCATGTTTAATCACAAATACATAATTGAAGAATGTAAAATGGTAAAATTGGCAAGGACTATTGGGAATGAAGGGAACAAATTATAGCAGCGGAAAAACAATTATCTATTCATATTCCCATAACAACAAGATTGCGTCAACTAGTATGACATAGAAAGGATGGTTTAATGAGTTATACCTAGTCCTGGAGCAAGCCCAACGACAAAACTTACTTCTTTGCAACTATTGATAAGTTTCTCTTGGATAGTGGTTGTGCAGCTCCACGTCTTCACTAGGAACAAAAAACAAGACAACTTCTGCAGTGCTCATATGGTCAGGCCACAGACTGTAGGCTACAGTTGCCCTCCTAGTAGCATCCAACGAGCTCCTGCCTCCAGAGTACCCTACATTGACTAAATATAACTAATGTCATTCACCAAGAATGGAGAGGAAGGAGTTGTCCCTCGTGTTGGTGTACTAATCACCAGCCTGCTCTCCCACAATGACAACTTATCAGTTGTTCTCTCTCATTTGCTATCCATCCCTGTCAGGTAGGACTTTCTTGGGCTTTCTTTGTTACCACAACCAGAGAGGACAACAGTTGCAAGAAGAACTAATTCTCAGTTGTCTTCTTTGTTGTGTCTTGGGAAGCCCCCAGTACCACTCCTTTTATAGGTGAGGTTAGGGTCAGGGTTCCCCGTCTATATAGGATTGCATGGGAGTGGAATGGACAAGAAGAACTTGAACTTTCACAACTTGTATGATGCCAAACAATCATCTGGCACACCCATATGTTCATCTAGGGTGCAAGACGGTCATCTCACACTGTCAAACAACCATTTTTAGTTTCACAATTGGATATGAATTTGGCAATTTTCGATTCTAATTAATATCACATATTCATTTACTTGCACCTCAAGTAAGTGAAATCAAAACTATTCGAGAAACATCCCAACCTTCATTTGGCCCAAAATGGGATGTATCACCCAACAGAGATGCCCATCTCACTCACCCAAACAGTCGTCTGGTGAGTTTGAGATGAGTCGATCAGTTCAATCACATTAAATTGGTCAGTTCAAGGGTAGAGTTTAGCCAATTCAAACTCTGATTAGTTTGGCAACCCAAATGGTCATCTCAACATTTGAGATGCCCGTCTGACTCCCTAAACAGCCATCTCACTCAGTGAGATGGTCGTTTGGCAGACTTGGTCAGCCAATCAAGCAATTTTTTGCATGAATTGAATACATACACACTTGAGTAATCAATCCAATTGTTGTTCAAAATCAAAATCCTCTTCTAGATGAGTTCCTATGTGTGTGACCCTATAGGTCCCATGTCACATTAGTAGTGAGTGTCCATAACTAGCTTATGACATCACAAGTAGAGTGTGGTGCCTAGTCAAACATCAGTGCTACCCAAGTGAATGGAAAGTTAGAGAACAACTTCAACCTATAATCTGTGTAAGGTGTTGTAGCGATTGTATAATTCCTTTATCTCTGATATCCAAAATGAACTCAAGTCATGGAAGGTCATCCTCTCAATGTTCAATCCATGTCTCTTAAACCAAGAGCAGACTGTCTGAGATAATGTGACCTCAATATCATATATTGATTCACATGTGCATGTGCTTGCATTTCTCAGTCTCTCTAATCAAGTGGCCAAGATATCATTCTCTAGTAGGATGGACAAATCCCATATCTATCATACAGAGTCTATCCCCATGTGTCAAAGTCACCCAGTCATCATCGTTATAACAACCCATGTTTTAGGACTACGTTTGATGATGTCAATGTGTACCCAATGACATGTGACAAGTGTAGTGATTTTAGGTCTAAGAATCACAACCCCCACTTTCACTATGAGAGATGATTGTGACCACCACAACCATGTGCCACTCTTAAGGTGGGTCTGTCTGATACACAGTTCTCTAACATGTATCTTTGTGCTTGGTTTGATATTACCATATCTTGACAAATGAGATTTAATCATCAACCAACTCACACTTGTAACATGACATGTGACGAGTGTAGTCATATCAAGTCTAATTCTGACACATTGTTCTCTATCATGTTTCTATGTGCTTGGTTTGATATTGCCATATCATGACTAATGTTTCTGAAATTCAACCCATAGCACAGTCACCTTATAGCATGGCACCAGTGGAGATGCAGGAGTTGAAGAAATGGTTGCACGAGCTATTAGATAAGGGTTTCATCAGATCGAGCATTTCCCCTGGGGGTTATCACATTTTGTTTGTTAAGAAGAAAGATAGTTCCTTGAGGTTGTATATAGATTACTAACAGTTGAACAAGGTCATCATAAAGAACAAGTATCCATTGTCGAGGATTTATGATTTGTTTGACCAGTTGAGAGGTGCCATAGTGTTCTTGAATACATTTCTGAGGTCAGAATATTACCAGCTAAGAATCAAGGTAGATGACATACCCAAGTCATCTTTTAGGACTAGGTATGGTCACTATGAGTTTGTGGTTATTCCATTTGGGCTAACCAACATGCTAAAATCTTTTATGAATCAATTGAATAGAGTGTTCAGATCGTGTATGGATCAGTTCGTAGTTATGTTCAGAGACAATATATCTATATATTGCATGGATAGTAAGCAACATGAGTAGTAGCTTCACTAGGCGTTGACATTGTTGAGGAAGCACAATTTGTACACCAAGTTCAGTAAGTGTGAGTTATGGTTGACAAAAGTATCTTTTTTGGGGCATGTCATATCTGCTAAATGTGTTTTTGTGGACTTGATGGAATGAGAACAACCGAAGACATTGATCGAGGTTTAATGTTTCTTAGGTTTTGCAGTTTATTATAGGAGATTTATAAAGAGTTTCAGTGTTGTAGTGTTACCCCTAACCAAGTTGACAGGAAGGGTGTTCCTTTTGTTTGGGATGACAAGTGTCAATATTCTTTCCATCTACTGAAGGTGAAGATCCCATTGCACCAGTGTTGGTTCTTCTAGAGAATGGGAAGAGCTACATCATCTTGTGTGATGCGCCAAAGAACGGTTTGGGATGTGTGCTGATGTAGAACAAGAACGTGATTTCTTTTGTTTCATGACAGCTTAAGAAATGTGAGGAGAACTACGTAACACATGATTTGGAGTTTGTATTTGTGGTCCATGCCTTGAATATTTAGAGGCACTATCTATATGGAGAGAAGTGTTAGATCTTCATAGACTACAATAATCTTCAGTATATCTTCTCAAAGCAGGATCTGAACATGACAAAGAGAAGGTGGATGGAGTTGATCAAAGACTATGATTGCACAATAAACTACCATCTAGGGAAGGAAAATGTGGTGGCTAATGCATTGAGCAAGAAGTCATCTTTGTCATCGTCTGGGGACAAGGCACATATATATGCTTTGGTGTGACATAAGAGGGACATGTTGGTTTCGTTGTGACAGATGAATGTTTACTTTGAGGTTTCTCTATTGGCAGGCTTGTTAACACAATTTCTAGTGAAGCCCATGTTGATGCAATAGATCAAAGAAGTGTAGAAGAATGATAATGTGATATAGATTATCCATGCAAAGTTTGGAAGCAAGAAGTATGACAGCTTTTGTGACTCAGATGATGGTACAATTTGTTTTCATAGAAAGACAATGGTTCCATATGTTGATGGTCTGAGGAAGTTGGTACTTGAGAAAGTTCATTCCTTGATGTACATGATGCATCCAGGCAGTACTAAGATGTACCATAATATGAAGGATCTATATTGGTGGCTAGATATGAAGAGTGATGTGGTAGAGTTCATTTCTAGATGTCTATTCTATCAGTAGGTCAAGGCAGAACATCAGAATCATGAAGGAATGTTACAACCTTTGCCAAAACCATGGTGGAAATGGGATCATATTACCATTAACTTATTGTTTTGTCTTCCTAGGATAGCCAAAGGTCATGATCCCATTAGGGTGATAGCTGATAGGTTGACCAAGTCATCTCACTTCTCACCAGTCAAGACGACATATACGGTGGAGAAGTTGGCACATATCTATGTGGATGAGACATTTTGTTTGCATGGTATTCCAGTTACCATAGTATCTGATAAAGGTCCACAGTTTGTGAGTTGTTTTTGGGAGCATTTATATACAGACATGGGCAACACTTATGAGGTTTAGCATAGCCTTTCATCCAAGACAGATGGCCGGTCTGAAAGGACCACTCAAACATTAGAGGATCTATTGAGGGCATGTGTCTTGTAGTTTTTTGGCAGTTGGGATGTGCACCTAAGTTTGATAGAGTTTGCCTACAACAATAGTTATCAGAGGATCATAGATATGGAACCATATGAAGCCTTGTATGGGAGACATCGCCGCTCACCACTTTGTTGGTATGATACAGTTGAGTATAATCTTTTAGGTCCTGAGCTAGTATAACAGACTATAGAGAAGATCAAGGTGATATAGCAGCAGTTGAAGGAAGCTCAAGATAGATAGAAGTCGTATGTTGGTAATTGCTACTGGCCACTTCAGATCCAAGTTGGAGAATGAGTCTATCTTAAGGTCTCTTCTTGGAAAGGTGTGATAAGGTTTGGTATAAAGGGTAAGTTGGCTCCTAGGTTTATGGGACCATACCCTATCTTGGCACGTGTTGGGAAGGTGGCATACAAGTTGGAGTTACCACTAGAGTTACACATGTTGCATGATTTCTTTTGTATCTTCATGCTATGGAAGTGTCACCTTGATAAAGAGTAGATTTTACAGCCTATGCATGTTGAGTTAGAGGAAGACGTGTCGTATGTTGAGGGTACTATGTTGATCCTATATAGGAGAGTGAAGAAGTTGAAGAAGAAGGATATAGTCTTAGTTACGGTTTTATGGCATCACCGTTGTGTGGAGTAATCCACATGGGAGTTAGAGGTCGAGATGCATAAGAAGTACCCATCTTTGTCTATGTAGGATTTTGTGGACAAAATCCTTGTTAGGGGTTTATGGTTATAAAACCCCTAACCTGGCTTTAGGTTGGACATGTTTTCTTATCATAATTTTATGGTTAACATCTTAATCAAACCTCTATGTGCTTTGATATCATGTGACAATCCTATCTTTCAAGTTTGGTCTAGCTTGAAGATTTTTTGAGCTAGCAATGCATATATGTTCTTGTTTTGGACCTAATTACAATTTACCCACATCTATATATTTTCTTGCAATTTTTCACATTCTTATTGTGCCTCACATATTTTGACATTATGTTGGATATGCTTGTGCTTTGGGGTGCCTTGTCACACCTTAGTTTGAGTGGTGACATCTCATGTTGAGACTAGGGTTTGCATGGATGCCCTAACTCAATGGTTGACCTTTTGAGTGTGTTGACCTATGAACCCTCTTGTGTTGGTAGTCACCAAATTTGTACATGTTCCCTCTAGGTTTGGTGGTCTCTAAGGCTTCCTTATGCACCTAGGGTTGGTGGTCAATGAAAGTTCCTAACTCATCTTTGGTTTCCAACACACCTAGGGTTAGCGATCATTTGGATTTCTAATCTCTTGGTTGCCAAGTTCTTAGCGATCGTTTGCTTTTGTTGGACAAGTTTGGTCTTATGGTTTTCTTATTTTTGTCACCCTACTTGCATGGATGAGTGAGGCGCTTGCATGGACGAGATCTCTTGGACACATGGAAAGTTTAGCTTGACACCTAACCCTCTTTCCCTCTCTCCAACCCTATGCTATATTAACCCCTCTCCTTGCATGAAAACAACCCCTTTACACGCCTAGTTTCCTGTATCTTCTTCCTTGGTTTCTTTGATCTCGTCCCCACTTGCTTGGTTGTGAAGGAGGACCTTAAGGTTGAAGAAGAAGGTTGATCTCTCTTGCATGCTGATTTAGGGTTTGAATCTACCCTTCTTGTATTCATTTGATGCTTCCTTGCTCTTCTTCTTGGTCTTGTTAAGTGATATCTCTCTCTAAACCTTCATTTTGTTTTCTTCCCTACCCTGTCCATTTCTATTCTTGGCCAAACCCATGGTGTTCCATGGTGGTTCTTGAGTTAGACCTTAAGGAACATCTCTTTCTTGCTTCCTTGACCTAGGGTTTGCTCTCTTTCTGGATAAGGAGCTAGCTTGGTCAAAAGGAGTGCTCAAGATAGGGTTCCTACCTTTCTTCTTAAGTCTACTTTGTTGTTTGGAGTTTCTACATCATATCTTAGGAAAGTTATATAACTTTCTCCACAATTATTTCTTACTTCTATCTTGCATGCACATAATCCTACCCTAAAACATTGTTCTAAGTAGGAAGATTATATCTCAACCAAGGGTTTGTGTTTACATCATGGTATTTGATTATTTATCCTCTTAGATGAACCCTAAACCTTGTGCACATTTTTCTTGATGGAAGTGAACATCCTAGACCTTGTTGGCATGTGGAAATTGATGGATTTTGCTCTCTCAAAAGATGGTTTATTTCTAGGGTTTGAAGTTGATATTTCCTCCTTGTATTTGAACATAATGGTTTGGTTTTGGTTCAGTGTTGCTTGACTTCCTTGTGCCAATTGATGGCATTGACCTTGTTGCTATTGTGCATCTTGATAGTCTTTAAGTTTTCACCCCTTATGTGGTCAATGGAGTTTTGAGCTATAGTGGTTGCTAAGAACCCACTATGGTTGCCAAGATTTTGATGTTTAGTGGTTGCCAAGTTTTTGGACCATGTTGGTCGCTAAGGTCCTTGAGATCATTACTGATCACCAAGCCTTGAACCTTTTGGTGGACGATGAAGGATTGGGTTTATAGTGGTCGCCAAGAGTTGTGATTTCAATTGGTCACCGAGTTTTATGTCATCGTCGGTCGCTAATGTTTGGTAACCCTAGCAGTCGCCAACCCTCTTGACCCTTGGTGGTCGATGACATCTCTGGCCCTTAGTGGTCGATGATAATTGTTGGCCTCATGGTCACAATGTTTCTCGACTTATGTTTGGTGATGTTGGTCTTATGATTTCACAATATGATGGTGATGTGGAGAATTAGGGTTTATCTTTAAAGGTTGTTTTGTAACCATAATTCACCATATCTTATTAAACCTAACCCTAATACAAGTAAGTGATGATGATACATAGCTTCTTGTGTGACTAGAATGATAAAGAGAATGCCCTCTCTCTATGTTATTGTAACCCTAATTTGCTATGTTATGAACATCATAGCTCCTAAATGTAATGTTATACCAAACTTTTGTCTCACATGTATGGTGATGGTATGATGAGCATTGATGAAGCATGGAAAGATAATGATGTTCTTATAGGGAATGATGTGATGGTCTTATGACATTGGACATGGTTGATCCCTAATTGAGCTGATATCCTCTTCATGATGTGATAAGGATTTGAAATCCTATGATGGTATGATGATGAGTATGACTATGTGTATGGCAATGGAATGTACCATGTGATGATGTGATAAGCTTTATGTTTCATATGTGTATATCTTCTAAAGTTTCAATCTACTCATGTTTTTTATAACACTTTTAGGGTTTGTATGTAACTTGATTGATGCAGTTAAAATATATATTTTTTGGTAACCCAGGAGACTCGTAAGGCTTGCGCCGAGCCCAACCTGGGGAGCTCAACACCATCCCGTAAGGAGTGTAGCCCATTAAGTCGCACAGAGACCGGCTGCACTACGGGAGAAACAATTCTGAACAGCACCACCAGGGGGATTCGAACCCGGGACCCTTCACGAGGGGTCCCGTGCTGCGACCACCTAAGCTACTTCTCACCGGAAATGCAGTTAAAATATACCCAATTGGCATTAACTAATCAAGTGAAACCCTAATCATGTAGTGCCTTGTGCCATAGATCCATTCTAGTATCAGGCCTTGATGGATGGTGAAATGAGTATTCCTAAAGGAAACTCAAAGCACATACTATTGAGTATGTGGGGTTCCTAAGACTATGTGTCCTTGTCATCCTGATCCCAAGGTTATGAAGGATGGTTGCGGTAATACCTCAGCATAATAACTATTGTGGTCATATCTCAAGTTTTTGTACATATGATGAGATTGAGAAAATTTGTGGTTGTACCTCGAATGATAGGGTCTTCTATACCCTACTTACTAGTGTCATGACCTATACCATGGGTGAATTATGCAGTTTAACTATATATGTCATTGTGGATGGCATGTACTGACCAAGGGAAAATGATATCTTAGAAGTTTGGCTCTCCTAGATCTTATATGGCACTGATTTCAACTTAGCACGGGTCAGTTGGTGTCTGAGTGGTATACCTCAAACTCCTCAGGTCTTAGTAAAAGATGTAATCTAACTTTGTAGAATATCTATTTAGGGTTAAACACGCTTCACATTAGATGTTAACCCTTGTCTTATTTCTTATACTGCTTAGTAGTTATATAATGTGGAAAGAGAATTAAATATTTAGCAGATGATAGTCTTACATGTCCATTTATATTCTTGCTAGTTTTACCTATTGCATTGCTGATCTAATTAACTGTATTAGTGTATTTAATATGATCAACCTGCTTAACTTGCTTAGTTAGTTTAATCTGCTTAATCTATTTAGTAATAAAGTTGCTTGATGTAAACAATAATTTCTGGTTGAGAGTTATATTTCTCACTGGGACATGGGTCTCACCTCATGGGTCACCACATATTTTTAGGTGGACATCAGCGGCGTGGTCAAGAATGTGGTGTTGAGTAAGAGAATCTTGGGGAGAAGTAGGAGTAGAAGGTTTGATAGTCGTATGGGGATCCAACATTTAAAATGTTATCAATGATAGTTTTCCTCTAGTTGATGGGTCACATATGGACATATGGCATTGTAGTCTTCAGTCTTTATAAAGGCATGAGGAAAGGGCTTCCCTCTACAACAATATTAAGTCACCCTTACATTGTATCCCTGAACAAGAGTTGGGTGTGCATGGCCATTCTAAGTCTAACATTGAAATGGGGAGGATATTATGTATCCATATAATTGTTCCTTGGAGAGGATGTCAAGAGTTTAAATGGTTGATATTGTAGCATATCAGGTATTAAGGCATTGGATTAAATAATCTGAAAATGAATTATTAGACTATGCATATTAGCAGGGTGCACCTCATGTTCATATATCCCATAAATATCTACTCCATAGTTAATTTTGATCATCTTGGAGGAGTACTAGGATGGGTGACTTGTCAAGAAGTTGAACTCGAGATGTGTGAGAGTGATGACAAAGAGCACATATCAGACCAATGGTGGTATGTGGGGTCATCCATCAATCCTAAAACTTTACTAAAACCTTAGGCAGTAGGGTAGGGCATTACAAATAGTATCACAACTAGTTCCCCTCAAACTAGGTGGGCCCGCATGAAGACATGGCTCTATAGTCTTGAATCATGAACTCTAACCATGAGGAAAGGGCTATACGTTGAAGTAAGATGGAGCCACCCTTACAGTGGTAGCCATAAATGTGATATTTAAGGGTTGGATTTATGTGATAAAGAAAGATACTTCAATCCAACCATACATCCTCCCCCTAAGGTGAAGATGTTGCATTTTCTTTGATGGGGTTTTGAGTAGTGAAAAGCAAAGTATTAGATGTTCCAAGGTCGAAGGGAGTCGAGTTGAGCATAGTCATGATTCTACTTTTCATATAGAAATATTAGTAGTAGAATGACATTTTGGTTAGTTGCTATGACATTGACAGTCCATGACATCCACAAATATTTGTACCCACTATCAACTTGTAACATCTCATCTTCTAACTCCCATGCGACTTCTTCAACTATCGGGTGTATCAAGAAAATGTTAACCATTAGAATATTTCATGTCATCCACTTATAAATTTTGCAAGTTACAATCCTCACTGCTCCTACACATAGGTGGAATATTCGACTATTTGTATATTATTTGGTTGCAAAACTTGTCTTGTATCAGGGTGGCACTTTTCTTAACATTGATGTATGAAGACATCATGAACACATTGTCATTTTGGTAGAAAATCTAGTTGGTATGATACTACCAACTCTCTATTATTGGATAAGATACCATATACCTAGGGGACAATTTGCTCTTGTTTCCAAACCTAAGCACTCCCTTCCAAGGTGAGACTTTCAAGAGTAAAATATCAACCTCTTCAAACATCAGAGATTTCTATCATGAACTTCTCATATGTCTGTCTCATGAAGCCATTATTTGTTCCATGTTCACTGCAATCTTCATAGTAATACTAATTATTATGTTGAAACCCAGTGACTACTTATATTCTATCTCATAATGGCATTTTTGTTGTGAGGTGCTTAATATGGTGCGACTCAAAAAACATTTTTTTTATTTTGTATATGCATATTCAATCTAATTTCGTTGTGCATTCCAACTTTTAAGAAATTGCAATCTTCATATGTATGTCTCATGAAGCCATTATTTGTTCCATCATCACTGCAATCTTCATAGTAATACTAATTATTATGTTGAAACCCAGTGACTACTTGTATTCTATCTCATAATGGCATTTTTGTTGTGAGGTGCTTAATATGGTGCGACTCAAAAAACATTTTTTTTATTTTGTATATGCAAATTCAATCTAATTTCGTTGTGCATTCCAACTTTCAAGAAATTGCATTACACATGTTGTAAGCATGTCTTCTGGAATCTGTATCATTATTTCTGACTGACCATTAAATTGCATCGCACATGTTTTAAGCATGTCTTCTAGAGTATGTATCATTCGTTCTGAATGACGGTCTATGTGAGGAAGGAAAAGTTGTGTTGACAGCTAGCTATCATCAATGGTGTATAAGTCAATGATATATCTACGTCCACAAATCAGTGGCTATAAACCAACGGAGATGTCGGATGCCATCCAGCGACCGGTATACACAGATTCTTTTTCAAGGGAAACTACACTTAACATGTGCACATGTGCCAACGCAACTTCGATGCCAACCTATAGCTGCCATAGTATACGTATGCAATTAACCGAAACTTGCAGGTTTAATATTCTTATACCCAAAAAACTTCATGAATTTGTTCATAATTCGTGTGTCTGGACACTATACCCCTGACTATAAAGAATGGGAGCATGACAACATGCACCGAAATACGCATTTAGTTAGAACTTCCGAAGGAATCAATTGACTGTTGCCTTCGATGCGATGACCCCCTTGCCCCTTTTGTTAAAAAGAATCTCGCGGCACATGTTTATAGTGCTGAGATGATCCTGTTTCAACAACTCTTCTGCACATCTGCATCAGGGGGACATCGCCATCTGTTTTTTTTTTTTTAAATACGTAAGTAATGTTCTGCTGGGAGATGAAAGTGATGTTAAAAGTTTAAGGGGGAGGCACCCCTTAACAAGCCTCTTGTAACACAAATCTAGAAATTTTTCAAAGAAAATGTAGCTACAGGACAGAATAAAATTACTGATGTTGTTGCAGCAAACTAACACTCGTTTCATCGTCCACCATAGCCTTCAGGTCACAGAGAAAATGGGCTTCAGATTAACCTTCTTCAGAGTCCTCTTTCCCATCTAGAACCTATTTACTTGCACATGGTGAGCAAGTGAAGGTTTGCATCTATTTGTGAGATGATATTTTGCCTCAGTTTTGGAGTGTTGTTGAAGAATCTGTTGTTTCTCTCAAGCCAAAGGTTCCAGCTAATGATGATGAAAATATCATTTCCCATGAAGGAGTTGTAGTGTCTGTTTGGTGTAATCTATAGGGGAAAGGTTGTTGATTGGAGATCTAACTGATAATTTCGTGCGAAGTGTGAGAAGATATTTAGTGAGAAGTTACACTTAAAGAAAATGTGTTCTACCGAGTCTGTGTCTAATTTGCATAGAGGGCATCTGGAAGGACCAATGAAGCCCCTCTTGGAAAGATTTTGTCCAGTAAGCAGCTTGTTGTGAAGGAGCAGCCAAAAAAGGTTTAGGTGAGTGTAAGTTTTTTTAACAGAGTAAGAGTTTCCCCATCGCCAAGTGATATTGTTTGAGTAATTATTTTCAAGTGTCTACTTTAAAGCACAAAGGTCGTCTGGTTTGAGATGCATGAGAATGCATCTTTTGAGAGTGTTTGTCCTATTGCTGGTTAGAAGGCTAAGGGCCTTGACAATGTTGATCTTGAGGAGATTGTTTGGAATGGTCCAATTTGTGTACAGGTTTAGAACAAAATTTGTTTCAAACCAAGGATCGTTCCAGAAGGAGATTTTTAGGTGAGAGTGTGGAGGAGTTTTGATGAGTTGAGTTATTTTTTGGATATTTTTGTTTATGTATTTCCAGAGGGGTGAGGCTGATTTTTTTGGTACTTTGTGCCAGGGAGGGGATTTTTGATAGTATTTACAGTTGATGAGGCTCGTCCATATTTTTGTCTTATTTTTAACCAGACTGTTGATAATTTTCGTTATGAGACAGAAAGCATGGGTTTCAATGTTTAGTATACCCCAGCCACCTTGGTCTAATGGGGCAGCAATAGTGTCCCAATTAACAAGATGGTAGTGCTTTTTGGATTTTATGGAGGGATGATAGTTGTTCCAGAGGAATTTCCTTCGCAATTTGTCAAGGAGTAATTTAGTTTTGGATGGAAGGGGTATACAACACAGGTAGTGTGTGGTGATAGGTGTGATGACACTGTTTAGAAGAGTAAACCTTCCCGAGAGATTTAGAAAGTTATTTGTCCAAGCTGAGAGTTTTTTATTTATTTTTTTTATGATGGGGGCCAGGTAGCATTTGTGATGTTGTGGGGGGTAATGGGGAGACCTAGGTATTGAATGGGGAAGTCATCAATCTTACATCTAAGGAGATCTCTGTATCTTTCCAAGATAGATTGTTCAAAGTGTACCCCAAAAATGGACGATTTTTGGAGATTTATTTTAAGTCCCGAAATGTAGGAGAAAATGCGTAGGATTCTGAAGATATTGAGTAAAGAGGCATCCTCTGGGGAGGAGAGGATTATGGTATCATCGGAAAATTGTATAATATTCTCTTTGCATTCCTCTGGTGAGTTAATGAGACGACTGATTTTTCCAAGTTGTATCATGCGGGAGAGGATGGTTGTGATTATAATAAACAGGTAAGGGGAGAGGGGGTTGCCTTGTCTGAGGCCATTTGAATTGTGAAAATAACCAAATGGAACTCCATTTATGATTTCTGAAAAGTGGTTTGTGGTTATGCATGCATGGATCCATCTGACCCATTTGTGTGGAAATACAAAGCCAGTAAGTGTTTTGTTAAACAGTTCCAATTTACAAAGTCAAAGGCTTTTTCAAAGTCCAATTTGATGGCTAGCAAAGGTGTTCTATTTTTGTGGCAGAGATGTATTATTTTGTTTACCATCAGGTAAGCATCTTGTGTGCTTCTACCTTTGAGAAAGGCATTTTGATTGAGGGGAATGATTTTGTTCATGTGTGGTTTTATTCTATTTGCTAGAGTTTTGGCTAAGATTTTGTATGATGTGTTAATAAGGCTGATGGATCTGTACTGGGAGATAAGGTCAGATTGATTGGTTTTTTTTATTAGGGTGATGAAAGTTTGGTTTAGGTGCTTGATGATGTTGTGGGGGTTTTCAGTTTCGTAGAAAGTCTTAAGCAAAGCCAGGAAGTCAATTTTGTAGTGATTCCAGTTTGCAAGATAGAATTCTACATTTAGACCGTCAGGTCCAGGTGATTTATTTAATCCTAGTGTTTTTATGGCCAAGTCCAATTCCTCTGGGGAGAAAGGCTTTATAAGGTCTAGAGGATTTTCAATGTTTGTAGGGCAGATCATAGTCCAATTCAAGTCATTTAGACGGAGGGATTGTGGTTGTTGTTGAAGATTTTTTTGAAATGGTCAGTAATGTGGTTTGTGATAGATTGTTTGTGGGTTGTGATCCTTTCATTTATCTGAAGGTATGTGATGGAGTTTTTTCGGTAATTTTTGTTACAGATTTTATGAAATAACTTTGTGTTTTTGTCTCCTTCTTTTGCCCATGTGATTTTTGCCCTTTGTCTCCACCTAGTGTCAATAAACTTTTTTGTGAAGTCAAGATCAGCTTTAATTGAAAGGACAAGAGCTGGGTCAGCTATAGGGTCCTTGTCCACAAAAAAGAATTGTTCTTCTATTTTTTTAAGGATTTCAGAGAGCTTGTTTGGGTTTGTGTGTTTTCAGTTTTTGATGTGTATTTTGATATTTTTTGTGTTTTGGAGAATGTGGAGGCCTAGGTTTGTGGTCTGGGAGTCGGCCAATTTCCAATGCTCTACACAGCTGGTGGTAAAGTTGTTTATGGAGAGCCAAAAATTGTCAAATTTGAAAGGTCGCTTACCCCATGATATGGTTGTTGTATCGAGAATAAGAGGGAAATTATCGGAGATGGCTCTCTAAGAGATGTGAACTATGGAGAGTGGGTGTTTGTCTTCCCACGGGGTGGAGCAGATGAAATGGTCAAGCCTGGCGAAAGTTTGATTTCTTGACCATGTAAAGGATGCATTTGATGGTTTTATTTCAATTAATGCATGTTTTGTGAGGAGTTGGCTAAAGAGTTTGTCAGCTGCTGACATGGGTTGTGCGGAATTTGTGGGGTTGGATCTATCAGAGTTTTGGGTTATCAAATTAAAGTCCCCCCTAATAATCCAGGGAGTCATATGGAAATAAGTCATAAGAGATTTTAGTTCAGTTAAGAAGGTTGTTTTATTTTGTCCAGGTTCTCCATACACCCCAGAGAAGTTCCAACAAAAACCATCAGATATGTTTTTAAAAGTGATGGTTATGGAGTAGTCTAGTGTGGTGGAGTTTAGGGCGGAGAAGGTAAGATTGTTGTATCCAACTAAGAGACCTCATTTGAAGCCAGTGGGGAAGATTTGGACCCAATCAGTGATTCTATTACCTCCTATGGTTTTGAGAGTAAAGGGGGAGAGACTAGTTTTAGTCTCTTGAATTGTGATCAGGTCAATTTTATTTTTGTATATGTGTGAGCGGATTTCCTTACGTCTATCAAGGTTTGCAGTCCCACAGATGTTCCAAGAAGAAAATCACATATTTGGTGGATATGTTTAGTAGAGAGAAGGAAGGTTTTAAAAAATAGGCTAGTCAATTTTGAGAAGGTCAAATGTTTTTTGGTAGTTTCCAAATCTCTTTTGTTGGTCCAACCCATAAACAGTTCAATGTCGTCTAGAGCTTTATGTGCCTTATCCTCATTTTCAAGTTGTATGCCTATATTTTTAGCAAATTTCGTGAAGCTAGTGATGTTTGAATAAGATGCAAGGTCCTCTATGTTATCTATGTCACAGTTTATAGACTTTGTAAAAAGTGGGGAAGAGGTATCAAGAATAGAAGATTTTGCGCAGGATGAACTGGGTGAAGTGTTTGTGGATGTACCTGAATCTAGTCTGTTGACGATGAGTTTCTTGTTTGCCTCTTTAGGTCCTTGCATCATAAGCTTCTGGGTATTGCTGCCTCCTTGCCTTTGCTCTGAGCTCTTCGGCTGAGGACTCTGTGAAGAGCTGACATCCTTTAGCATGGTAGGTTTTTGTTTTTCAAAGTGTTTTGGCTTGAGTTTTGAGCTTGGCAGCTTTCCTTGGTAGAAGATGGGGAAGGAAAAATGGTGCCAGATGGTGGAGAGGTGTTTCCATGAAAGGGGGGAGTGGGGGTTCTGGTTTTTTTTTCTGCTTCAAAGAAGGTTTGTGTTATCGGAGGAGGTGGTGTTTGAGTTTTTTCTTTCCCAAATGTGGTGTCTATCTCCTGAAAGGCGGGTAAGATTTGGTGTCTTTCTATCTTTGTTTAGGAAAAACCATGAAGGTGGATGGTTTGAAAGATCGGAGAAGGTTGTTCTATTTTCTGAAGGATGTTCGACAGACAATTTGATGTTATAGATAGATTCTCCAATCCTAATATTTATGGAAGGTGGTAAGGAAATAGCTACTTTGACTGTAAAAAGGCAAAAGGCTTTTTTGTATTGGGTAGGATGTAGGGTTTTCGGGCTGATGTATTGAAGAGTAGCCCCGATGGAGTGGGCTATGCCTCTAAAAATCTCAGCTTCCCAGAGGTGAGGTGGGAGGTTGGTGATGGCTACCCAGTCTGAGCCGCCAGTAGGAGCTGGGAAAGCTCCAAGGTCAGTCGTCCATTTTGACAATCTGGTTGTAATAAAGCTAGATCTACATGGTATAGTGAGAATCTAGTTGAAGAGATGGTTAATTTTTGTACCTTCAGGAACAATGTATATCAGCTGGGTTGGAGAAAAGATTTTAGGTTTTAGGATTGTTTGTCCTGGAATGAGGAGGGCTAGAGCGCAGGTGATATCTAGGACATTTATCAGGTTGTTGTCTATGTTGTTTTCAATAGAGATAAGGATGCTCCTCAGCATGAGGACTTTGAGAAGCCTCATGGAATTTGCAGGTAGGTCAAGGGCTATCGCATATTCAAGGTGTTCTGGAGCTTTCATGGCTGATGGTGTAGGGTTGGTGTTGGTGTTGAGTATGGAGGTACCAGAAATTGTACTGGAAGAGCAGGGTTTTGGTGGTGAAGCTAAGTAGTTTGGTGGCTTGTGGTAGGGTTTTGAAAATGGCACAAATTTGGTGTTTTTATGCTGATGTTGGGTTTTGGGCATGTCTGCATGCTTGGGCAAGAGGTTTACAAGGCATGCAAAGGCGTTGCTTGTGAGTGGAGGAAAGGGGGAGGGATGGTTGGGGTGTCTATAGACTGTATCTATTTTTTTTGGAACTCGCTAGTTTTCTCTGTAAGTCGTACCTTTTTCAGAAAGGTGTCTAGGGAAAAATCTCAGGGTCTGCATGAGTTTTGAGCTTTACTGGGGGGATAGGTTTTCAGTTCCTTTTGGTGTGACCTACTTAGTGGCATCTGAAGCAGGTAAAATGGGAAGGGCATCTGGAAGCTGAATGGTGTTTACTTTTGCAAAAAAAGCAGTGGAGGGCCCGAAAAGGTTTTCTAGGATGGGCTATTCTCCAGGTTTGGGCAGTGGAGTTTTCCTCTAAGTGTTTGTTGATGAGGTGTGTAGATTTTTCCTATCCTAAAATAGGAAAAGTGAGGTTTTTTTTAATATATCCAGGGGACCATCTATTCACCCCACTCCCTTCGTGTGGGCACAATCAAAGAACAAACATATAGCTCCTGCTAAAACGCAGGTCATATCCCACATAACTCACCAAAAACACCAAAAATACTAAACCGCACAAGCAACCCACATCCCCTCTTACCTCTCTCTCCGCAACACAATATAAGGTGTCTTGTGTTTCTCAAGAAACACCATGCCCCTAATCCTAGCTGGGACATCCCTTAAATCAGAAACAATAAACGGTTTAGTCAAATGCATACCCCATCTCCCTATCTCCTTTGGAATCGAGTTGATAACTTTATGCACTAACGACCCAGCAATGTCCTTCTCCCCAATGATCTCCTTCACCTCCTTGATCAAGTTGACAATCTTCCAAGGGGCAACATCCACTCCCCACAACATACCATAGACCGAACGATCATCAATCTCCACACTAGAAATGTGTAAAAACTGTTCTTCCGCAAACTTGACACCAACTACGCAAGCTTGAACAAGCGCCATTTGGTAGCTATCAGCCGTCAACCAAGCTCTGGTAATCTGACATACTGCAGCATGATGGTTCCTAACAATCCCAGCCATCCACCATCTATTATGTCCATAAGGATCACGGTTCTTCCCAACCACAATGTTCAACTTCAGATTATAAATGTCAGGATTCATCCACCTCACCAAATTTATCTCCTTCAGAATGTACTTTGGGTCCTCCACACCATAGGCCTTAAGTCTGTTATGAAATGAAGAATCAGCTATGCGGGTGAAGCTTTTCTGTTTCATCAAGGCGTTAATCTGATACATCAACCAATCCACCTCCTTGTTCCAGAGAATTCTTCTACTGTTATACCTAGCCGCACATCTCATCCGCAAAATACAATAAGGAATAATGGTGGCCATGCAAGCCACAAGCCACAGCTGCAAGTCATCAGAACTACCAAAAGAGCAAGTATCAAGCAGAGAAATCCAATCCGTGGGAGCAGGATAATCAGTAATCTCAGTGAATCTGGTCCAGAAGGAGGTGGCGATCTGACTATGGAACATAAGATGGTCAATGTCTTCCACACTTGGCTCATCACAATAGTCACACCGGGACGCTAAGGCAATACAACAGATGGCAATGTTCTCATCAGTTGGGATAGCATTCTTCATCATCTTCCAAATGAAAGCACACGCCTTAGGTGATTGGACGTGCCAAAGCCGGTGAAGCCCATGCGGTCCATCATAACTCGTACTCCCCAAGATCGTCTTAACAGAGCGAATGGAGAACTGTCCCCTCGTATCCGGTATCCAAATGGGATAATTATCTGTATCTGATACATGTTGCCCTGCCTTCTTAATAAACTCCACACCATGCTCATCGAGGACCTGCTGTAAAGATGGCCAATCCCATCCAATATCATGAATCCAAAAATCATGCACCAAAAAAGGATGGTTGTGATCAGTGTTATAACGTGTGTGATCAAACAACCTCTCATCACACCACAAGAAGTCCCAAAATGGAAAGTTACCCCTCCCAACAATCCAGCGGCAGTGAGGATAGATGCTCGGAAACATATTCCATACTCTCTTACAATAAGGAGACGCATTCGATCTATACTTCAGATGATTGGGATATAAAGCTGAACGACTATACGCTCTA
Organism: Alisma plantago-aquatica; assembly: GCA_963693085.1. Classification (NCBI taxonomy): domain Eukaryota; kingdom Viridiplantae; phylum Streptophyta; class Magnoliopsida; order Alismatales; family Alismataceae; genus Alisma; species Alisma plantago-aquatica. The sequence goes on along the minus strand of OY856412.1, from coordinate 24,001,243 downwards.
TTTGCATACTTGGCGCTGCAAAACTTGGCCCATAAAGTGTCACCAACAATAAACTCCCAACACGCTTTGGCCACAAAAGCTTCGTTAACGTGGCGAGTATTCGACAACCCAAGACCACCTTGTTTCATTGAGACCGCCACTCTGTCCCAGCTGACCCAGGCCTTCCTGTGGCAATTTGCGCGATCTGCCCAAAGGAACTTAGATAACATAGCATCAAGGCGAGTAGAAATACCATCCGTAATACCAATAGCAGTCATTGTGTACACCATAGTAGAAGCGAGAACATGTGCGATTAAAAGCTTCCTTCCCGCAAAAGATAACAGCCTGGACTTCCACGAGGCAATCTTGTGAGAAACCTTCTGAATAAGATAATCAAAGTCAGATAACAAATTCCTTCCAACTCTAATCGGCACTCCCAAATAAACAAAATGATCAACCACATTATCCATCAGAATAGTAGCGCCTATATCCATCTTAGTAACCATGTCTTTGCTGCCAACAATACAAGAGGACTTCAACCTGTTAATCCGCTGGGCCGACGCTTTCTCATACATAGAAAGTAACACCTGGACCTCATCCATCGTGTTAGGAGTAGCATTCACACAGACCATAATATCATCAGCATAACACAGAAAGAGAGGAGGATTCCCATTCCCCCTAGTACGAAACCTCGCCAATCTTCGTAGGTCCCCCATATGTGTAATCCGTCTGCATAGGATCTCTTCAAACAAAATGAACAAAAAGGGAGATATCGCATTACCTTGTTTCAATCCTCTAAGCAACGGGAAAAAACCAAAAGAATCGTCCCCAATTGTAACTGTCGCCCAAGAGTTAGAGAAGAAACTAATACATAACTCGATGAACTCCTTGATAAACCTGAACCTCGCCATGATCCGCTCCAGGACATCCCACTTTATTCGGTCATAAGCCTTAGACATATCAAGCTTAATCATGATGTTCGGCCTCTCACCCCCATAGTATATGTCATGCATCAACTCCTTCACCAACCGAACATGGTGAGTGATCTCCCTTCCTCTAATGAACACCACTTGCTCCTCAGAAACCAGCGCCGGCATCAAGTAAACCATCATGTTACTAATAACTCGTGCAAGGATCCTCAACGCCACATTCTCTACAGATATCGGGCGGAAATCCTTCTCAAGGAGGGTCGGATCGTCATTCTTTGGAATAAGCACAATACGACAACAGAACAAGCTACGGTGACAATTCTGTCTAAGGAAAAACGCCTCAGCAAGCCTCATAAAATCATCCCTGGTATACTCCCAAGCAGCCATGTAAAACGGAATAGTAAACCCATCAGGACCGGGAGCAGAAAACTTGTCCATTTGGCACATAGTATCAAACACCTCGGCTGCACTAGGAATAGCAGTAAGAGACATATTATCATCCATAGACACAACCTCTGGTATACTAGCTAAGAACTCCTCCAGAACATCCTCATCATGATGTACCATCTCGCTGTATGCATTCCTATAGAACTCAGCAGCACATGAAGCAATCTCCTTCGGGTCAGTCACCCTATCCCCAGATGGTAAAGTAATGCATCTGACTCTCTTATTCTTTCTCCGGGACTTCACTACGGCGTGGTAAAACTTTGAATTGCACTCACCGTCATTCAACCATTGGATCCAGGACTTCTCTTTCCACAATTTCTCCTCCACATCTAAAACCTCTTGTAGCTCAAACTCCGCAATCCTCAAGGCAGTCTCATTATCCATGCAAGGGTATTCATCAAAGGCATTTTGGGTAACGTGAACAACATCCTCCAGATCTAGGATCTTTTGGGTCACGTCCCCAAAGGTCCTCCTGCTCCAATACTTCAAAGCCTCTCTCACCTTTCTAATCTTATAGTAGAAAATATTTGACGGGTGCCCATCCCTGGAATCATCCCAATTTTCAGCAATGATCTTTAAACACTCATCATGTTGAAGCCATGTCTGCATAAAGGCAAAAAAACTCTTCTTTCTAGCAATAACCAGATTCCCAGACTTGTACAAGATCGTGCAATGATCCGACACTCTATAGCGAGTAAGATGAAACGTACTGGAATCTGGTCGCAGAGCCGCCCAAGTATCATTTAGCAGGATTCTATCAAGTCTCTCCCAAATTGTAGGCGTATTGTACTGCTTATTGACCCATGTGAATTTGCTGCCCTCAAACTGCGTCTCCTTAAAATATCCACTCTGGATGAAAGTGTTGAAGTCCACGATTTCCTGAAAGCTCCTATTATTGCCCCCTCTCTTCTCCTGATCACTTCTAATGATATTGAAATCACCTGCTAGAAGCCAACTGCTATCGCCAATGAAGCCTGACATCTCGAGAACGTCTTCCCAAAGAGACTGTCTGCATATGTAATTACATCTCGCGTAAACCGCAGTAACAAAAAACATATTGCCATTCTCATCAGTATATCTCATCGTCACATGCTGCCCATGACATTTTACAACCTCCGGCTTGAGAGTACTATCCGCATAGCACCAAATCTTTCCACCTTCAGCTGAATTATCAGTCGCCCAATCCAGATTAACAATGTCCAGAAGTTCTTCCGCCACCCGAGCATGTAGAAAAGGTTCGAAGATACACACAATCCTGGGTTTATGCCTCCTGCATAACCGACCCAAGACCCTTCTCATCTTATTATTCGCCGCTCCCCTAATATTCCATAATAGGTAGTTTGAGTCCATGGACTAAAATCAGTCGACAACAAACCTTCCTCCATCAGAAATCCATATCTCTGTCCTCCCAATCATCATAAACAAACGGAAGCTCACCTTCAGATAACCTTCTTCTATGAGTAGCTCTGTGTATAACACCCATACGTCCATGCTGATCCATACGCTCCTCGCGGATAAATTCCCCACGATATCTACCACTCTTCCTTCTGAGCTCGTCACCCTCTTCCTCATTGCCTAGGTGTATATAGTCACGCAGACTTCTATCATGCAACATCTTCCTTGTACCATCTTCATCAAAGACTATCCTGGCTGTGTTGGACAATCAAATATCTCTGGACATGGTTCTATTTGTGGCAGCATCTGCTGTTCCTTCTTATGTTGTTCCTTCTCACCAGTGCCTCCATCTTGCAATATCATCAACTGTCCACCATTACTAGCATATTCCGCTACACCTCCATTCCGATTGATAGCCAACGCATGCATCAGAATGTCAAGGTCACGACCAACCTCCGTCAATGAGAAAAGATTAGAGCCCGGTTCACCACGAGCTACCATCTGCAAGTGCACGCTAGACCTTCTGTCCCCATACGTCAGAGTAATGTACTGAGGTACATCTTCATTGAACGTTTCAACAAGCACTAGTATACCAGCAATGTCATCGGGTCCTCTCATCCATCCAGAGGCCACTATCAATTTCCCAAAACTATTCACAATGTCGTCTATCGCCTTGTCATCCCGACATACAATAGGGAGGTCCTCAATCCAGAACCAGATCACCTCCTTTCTAGCACATCTCTCACCTTCCTCCATGCCATGCAAGCTAATATCAAACCCTTTGAACCCCATCACCTTGGCACTGGTTGCAGCATGTGCTTCCTTCACACTACCGAAAAAGACGACGGCCTTGCACTTAGAAAACCGGTATAGATCTGTGGCATTCGTCCACACATTCTTTAGGAAAGGAGATAGCTCCATCCAAGATACCTGGGGTGGCCAGCGTATCTCCACTGCCCTGCACAAAGCTTGAGCCTTTCTTTTATGTTCCTCATCATCTGGCCCTAGGTCAACGGTTGTTCTCTTCGGAACATGCTGAGGTGCACCACGAGCAGGAATGCCAACGTTCAGGGGTGGAAAGATAGTCCTCGACATGATATCTGGGGGGGAAGGATGACGGATGCTCATATCAACATTACATCTTCTAGCAAGGTGACCCAGCCTGCGGCACTTGTAGCATACTTTCTCCCGATTGCATTGTGATTGCCAGTGCCCTTTCTCCGAACATCTATAGCACGTGTCCCATGGGACGCCAAACACCTGTGCACGTCTATCATCATTGATGTCGTGCCTCATGCTCGGCCGATCTTCTTCAACCCTATGATTAGGGTTTACCGTCACGCTTCTATTGCCCACAGAATAGTTGCCCCTTCCATAGTGGTGCCGCTCCTCTTCCACGCGTGGGACACGGACAATCGACGCCAATCTATGATTGTGAGCCATGTGGTTTTCCATATGCTCCCTCACCACCGGTTGTGGAGTCGTATTCAGATGTCCTTCCGTGTTCCCATTCATTAACGATTGATCCTGCGCCTCTCCTCGGGATGTCGATCCTCTTCCAAGCTCCGTCATGCCGACAGCCGCAGAAGCCCTCAACTCTGGTTGGACCAAACGCCTAATGTCGGGAAGGATCTCGTCCACCTGCACTGCTTGCGCCACCAACGTCGCTCTCCTATCAGCAATATCCTCTCGGGCTCTACACCTTCCCCGACTCCCTTGGCTTCCACACCCAGATCGATCCTCGCTCATCAGCGCTGCGGTACGGAAGAGGTAGACCACCGGGGGTGGAGCGCCACACCGGTGATATGGGAACGGCGGCGCCACCGCCTCACGATCGCCTCGGGATCGCCGCTAAAACTCTGCCACCTCCAAAACGACGTGTCTTTTGGGATGATATCATCCACTATGAAAGATCGGGGGTTTAGGGTTTTGTGGAGCGTAGTGAGTGTGAGTTTTGTAGTCCTTTTTTGCTTTTGGGGAGAAAAAGGATGATACCTTGCTGCGATGGAGCTTGTTTGATGTGGTGTTGATGTTGTGTCTGCTTCATCTTCCTCCTCTGAGTAAGAGGAAACTGAGATGGGCCAAGCCTTTGTTCCTATCAGTGGTTGATGGACATCCCGAATGAAAAGCTGATCAGTCGAGTTTGATGAAGTTGAGCTCTCTTGATTGTGTTTTTATAGGGATGTGCTAGCTCAGGTGGTGTGTCAGCATTGAAATCCCTAACCCAAGCTAGGAATGTTCGATTTCCGATCGACTTGATGAAGATAGTCCATTCCGGCTTGAGCTTGAGGTCAGAGATCAACAGGTCCCAACCCTCAGAGATGAGAAGGGTTGATGCTTTGTTTTTCCAGTGGTGATCAGCCTGGGAAGACCAAGTGACCAACACCGGGAAAGAACGGTGGCCAATGTTAATCATGCAGGACCCCGGAGACAGGTTGAACTTGTGATAGATCCATGCTTTGGGTAGGGGAACACATGTGGAGTAAGAAGGGTTTGAGAGTGGATACTCCATGAAGGTGAATCGCGAGTCCATGTCTGGAGGTGTAGATGGAACCCTTGTGCAGTCGTCTCACGTCGGGGTTTTTCTCTATTTTAGGGCACTCCTGAAGATTTTTGTTTTGCCTTTTTTTGATAGTCGAGTCTTGTTTATGCATGTGGCCAGGGTGAGCAGGCCTCTCGTTCTCATGATGTGGTCTTGGCAGAGAGAGCAGGTGAGTAAATTTTGAAATCGATATTCTCTGAGAAGCGGTGAATCGAGACCGAAGTGATTGCAGTTAAGGCACAGTGAGGGGAAACGAGAGCCGGCAGAAGGTTGGTAGATAGAGAGATTTGCGGAAATGATGTTTTAGAGCATCAGAACGTCCTGGGCGAAACAGAGAGAGAAAGTGCCCCAGCCACCATTGATGGGGAAATTCAGATGTTAAGGTTGAATGTTCTGGATGTTGCCCCCTTTTTTTTAGGTGCCCCGGGAGTGATCCAAACTCCTGGATTAATGGTTGAGGAGTGAAGAGTGTAGAGGAGTAAAGAGGGAGGGGAGGATGTACCTTTACGCCGCCGCTAAGTGCACCAGACAGGTGGTAAACTATCGGGTGAAGAGGGAGGGGAGGATGTGGCAGTCCTTTTTCAGTTTACCTGATAGGATCACTCTAGCCACTCTGAGGAAACATGGGCGGAGCTCAACGGATAGGGGGAGAAGACTATATGCAAAGCAGTCCAACCCCCAGAAGTGCTTAACTGTGAAGGGTGGGGGAGCGAAGGCTGGGGCTCGCCGGACTGGGGCTCACCAGGGCGGGGAGGATCTGAGTAAATCTGGGCGGAGCACAACAAACGGGGGGGAGAGGACCGAGCTCCATGAGACCCAACCTACAGATGCGCTAACCGAGCAGGGCAGGGGAGCGATGGTTGCGGCTCGTCGGACTGGGGATCACCGAGGCGGGGAAAATGTGACCTCGGGGATGTTTCTAGTGAGAAGTTGGAGCTTTCTCTCACTTACCGTCCATTGCTCCTCAGCCAGACTGCGGTTGGATGACAATCCGAGCATATCGCCATCTATTTTTAAATCGGAGAAAACGATAAAATAGGATGACGGAAAAGTTCTCATCCAGAATTGTTTATGGTCAAATTCAACATCGTATCATCTATGGTCCTATATATCTGTAGTTTAATACTTGAGTACTACTTCATATCAACTATAGTCCTGTATATCTTTATATTACTACTAGAGTACTACGTCATATCACCTATTGTCCTACATATATGTATACTTCCCTTTCAATGGTTTTTGTTTGGATTCACGTTGCTAGGGGCATGTTTCATTAATTGTAATCAGTGCGACTTGATTATATTCGGTGATCCACTGATGATTAGACTAGATTTGGTTAGAATGATTGAAGAAAAAGAAACCGTCCTAATGTTGGATGAGAGCGTCTATTTCAAAAGGGTTCATTTTTGCTGCTCCTAGTTGAGAAAGGAGCACGCTAGACTTTTTGTTATGTTTCTACACATTTTGATGCATCTGAAACCGTTGATTTGGATAAAATATCGACGAACATGTCAGCATTAATTCGGCAGAGGGTGTAACCAGACTAGCAGATTCTAAGGCATTTCACAAAAATATATCGTTGGAATCCTGCATATGGAACCAGTATAAGTGTCCCTATTGTGTGTGATGAACATAAGTAAACCAAACATAAACTTTATCCCGATATGTACACGACTAAACTATACGTGTAAAACGTAAGCATCTGCATCGAAGTAATACAGGCCAAAGAGACTTGAATATCAAATACAGGAAAATGGTAATTCAAGAAACTCCTACTAACTGTTTTCGATCAGCTAGGCCGAAGAAAATATTAATTTGAGAGTTATTAAACGAATTGTATGAAAAGAAAACTAATTTACTGATTTGTGATAACAATGAGAAGAAATTTCCTATGATTGTGGGTTCACCACGATTGACACTGAAATTTTACCCTAGATTAATATATGTTCCTCCTAATTCTGGACAAAGAGACATGCAACTAGAATTACCCGCTCTAACGGCATAATCCACTACTTATCCTAATACCAATCTCACTCTCGTATCGATTGTGTTATTAGATAGGTGTTTTAACGAACTACTATGGTTATTCCCTTCACGCTCTTAGGCTTCATCTCGAAACGTAGTATAAAATGTGTGTTACTATGAATTTACAATCCTTAATTCCCCTCTTGAAGTTATTAAGGATATAAATAATCATCTATGGTGCACCACATAGATAATCTAATACAATTTCATAGAAACATGCCCCAGAATAAGTAGAAAATAATATACTAATACAAAAGACCCATACAGTGTACAACCGGACAGTCCTAGAGAACATATGGATTAGCCCCTCATGATTTTCGTGGATGAAAACATGCTAAGAAGAAGAAAAATATGGAGAACATAGAAAAACCTATGAATTCCCTAGATAAATGTGACTAGGATGCTCCACGCCGACGAATGGATCTGCAAGACGTGAATTCTACCCACCGAACGTGCAATTTTCCTCCTCATTCTCCTCTCCTGTGCCTTGGCCGTCGTGTAATGGAATAGAATGTGATAGATCGGTCTGGTAACACATCCCCTAAGTCATAAGAGTGACTTAGTGTGAAAATAAATCCTCATTCTTTGTATTAAACTTAATTTCAAATCTTCCTGATTCCGCCCAATCGGTACTACCGATAGGATGTCGATATTATCGACTCCCTCGATTAGTTGCGGTCGATGTGCTTTTTTCGGTACTACAGATCTGAGAGTCGATAGTATCAAGTTTCATCAATTAATTTCTTTTCATCTTTGAGCAAATGTCGGTACCGCCGACAGTGAAGTGGGTAGTACCGAGCTCTGTAGATTCTTGTAAAATTACCTGAAATTCAAAAAATATGAACATAAGCTCTCGAAATATATTAAATCATTCAGAAATATTAAAATTATATATATTTGATGCAATTGAGTAGAACATGATAATATTAACAAATCATAAACAAATTAATATGAAAATGAATAATAAGTGCCAAAAATAAATAATAAATAGTCTGTAAAAATGACAACTGTGCAGTACATCAAACTCCCCTAAGCTTAAATGTTGCTCTTCCTCGAGCAACACACCCTCAGATCTGTTTGAGATAAGTCAATAAAAGGACAAGGAACATGAATATCATTTCTCAACTATCCCCAATTGGCGGTCCCAAACCGACCTTCATTAATCACTGAACAATTAACTGCTCTTAAGTGTTCAAAAACATTCATAAAAGACGTCCATCCTTAGATCAATGAACACTATGAAGAGAGCAGTTAACATCATAGTCAGTCAGGCATTTTCTTGATGCATTATGTGATTCCCTATTCTACATTGCTCTTTTCTAACTATCAATCTACTTAAAGGTAGCTCTCCATATAAAAATTAATAAGGAGAAAAACCATTTAAGTGGCCTACCAATAAGAGCAATGAATGGTATGAATTAGGTGGCTGGAAAGAATCACAAGTATCATCCAAATCATTTATGCAAAATAAAACATGATGAACCTACATGGTGAAATTGAAGGAAAAATGTATGAATCCTAATGCCTAAAATTATGGGTGGAACGATGCATGAATCAACCAATCTCACAAATAATTGAGAACAAAGTAAGGAAATGAAAGAATGCATCATGTGAATGTCTCTATCTTTTATGTGAAGAGTTGAGGGAATCTTTTCTCCTCTTAACTTTGAAACATTAACAAACTCTTTTTTTTCTTTGATTTTTTTTCATTGGCTCATTGTTCTAGCATGATGGAATGTTATGCTTGGGCTTTACTACATATCAGTTTTTTTCTGAGGGTATGGATGTGAATCCTTGCACTCAAATTTTGAAGGAAAATGATACCCACATGAAATAAAAATGAATGGGGGAAAATGCATGCAATCTACATGTAATTGTTTATGCAACTAGAATGATACGCACAAAAATGATTATGCATAACATTTTTTTTCATTTTGTAATTGATGCAATCAAAGAGAAACTAATTATCATATCAGCTATTATGCCATGTAATGCAATCAAAAGAACATAATTCGAATTACTTGAACATCTTAAGGTTGTGAGTCAAAATGAATGGAAAATGGAAAATGGATAGAATCACACAATTAAGAGACAATAACTTTCATGAACTATGATATGTCCATCTCTAATGAATTGTGACAGGGTAACCTTAGGGTTTCTTTCTTAAAATTCAATTCAAAATTTCATTACTTATTTGATCAATTTAGGATCAAACATTGTCTTCATCCACGTTACATGAATAATTAAGTTGTACATTCATATCAAATGTCCTTATGCTAACTGGCCCATACACTTCCTCTAGGTGGTGCAACTCAAGAGATTTACAACTAAGCTAGTTTTTTTATTTCCATTGCAAGAGTAAGAAAACACATAAAAATGACAAAAATCACGCATTAAGCTCCACTATTACACTAGATAGATTGTGGATCCTAAAGGAAAACTAAACACAAACTAAAGAACAATATAAATATAAATTTATTCCAATACCCCCCCAAAGATTTAACTTGACTACAACCTCATAGTCAAAATTCAAACTTAGAAATGGAACGGGGGTACCAGTTGCTCTGAAGGATGGTGGAGGTGGATACTTGGTGGCTCTTTCGATCAAGTTATGCTAGCATATATTTCTCTTGTTGGTGCCACTAATTTGTGTCTTTTTGGAATCAAGATATGACGTTCTCTCTTCTTCTTTGAGATTTAAAAATTAGTGCCCACCCACATGTGTGTCTGTGGTATCGACTACCTTTTCTTGTAGCTCTGTCATTTTTTTATTGAAAAAGACAGTAGTACTGACTTTGGACTTAGTAGTACCGACTTTGGTCCTGGAGTCTGTGATTTTTCTTGAGAAAAATTGATAGTACCAACTTTGATGTCGGTAGTACCAACTGTCTACAGAATTTTAACTGATAAGGAGTTGGTAGTAATGACTCGGGTGTCGGTAGTATCGACTTTGACCCTGTATGCACACCAAACAAGAGCATCAATGTATCTTTACCAACTAAAATCTATCATGAAAAATATGAAATGTAACTAACTAAAACACCTAATCAAATAGTAAATGCCAAAAATAAAATTGGATTTCCTCCCATGAGCATCCTTGTTTAATTTCCTAGGCTCGACAAGGTGATTTTCTTCATCTTAGGTTGTCACGAGATGTTTGTGAAGAATCATCTGGTAGTCTGAACTCCACTCTTTCATCGTCTATCTCGGGTGTCAAATAGACTCTCCCAATGGCAGTGATCACATCGGTTGTATCTTGGAACAACCTCCCTAATAATATCTCAGTTCCTTTCATTTCCTTCGTATCTATCACCACAAAGTCAACCAAATAGATGAAATTGTCGACTGTAACCAACACATCCTCGCATATCCTGTATGGCCTCACAATAGAACCATATGACAATTGATTTCCATGGATGTTCTTGTTGGTTCCTTCAATCCTAACTTTCAGATGGTGGTAAGAGGCATAAGATCAATGCTTGCTCCTGAATCACATAGTGCCTACTTGAAATGTTTTCCACCTATAGAGCATGGGATATAGAAACATCCCAGATCCTTACTCTTCTTTGGTAGCTTTCCCTTGATCAATGCACTCATCACCTCATTAACATGTACAATATATGTACCTTTAATCCTCCACTTTTTGTTGATGATATCTTTCAAAAATATCCCATAAGAAGGAATTTTCTCTATCACCTCCACCAATAGAAAATTGATGTGGAGTTTTCAGAATATGTCCAAGAACTTTTTGAACTATGTTTTCTTTTTCCTTAGATTCAGACTATCCAGAGACTGGCATATCGTACTTCTCGACCCGCTTATGTGGGGGAACATATGGCACTTTATGAAATTCCTCCCCTAAGCTTGCTTCAGCACCACCACCTGGAATAGAAATTGGCCTATTTACTATGGGTAAAATGAATGGTGGCTATTCTTTTTGGGGTGTAGGTGCTTCTTTATTAACTGTGATTGTCCCACTACAGAGTAGAACCTTCACCTACTCTTGTTACGTGGGTGCCTTTTCTGGAATGGGGTCTTTTGAGGTGCATGCACGAGCACAGTGCACTAAAAATCTACACCCCCTTGTCATCTATATAAACCATTGAGATATGGAACTTTAGGCACATATGCCTATTCAGGCTCTAGGGTATATTACTTTGGTAACTCAATAAAATCTTGTTCCGCCTTCTTGACAACAAAGACATATTTCACTTGATGACGTGATGTCTCTATATTTGTTGGAACCCCATGTTGACTGGACTTCTTCAATGAAGCCACCTCTACTGCCAGTTGAGAAATTTAGTATTCAATACCACATATTTATACTCCTTGGTTTTGTAGCTCCCTCTTAGTCTGACCAATGATGGTTTTATTTTGAGTGACCATCTTTCCTAGCATGTCTTCTATGTGACCTATCCTGCTAGGGCCGCTGTCCTGTTGATATTGCTGACTCATGTACATACAATCCTCCTCTCACCCCCAGATGGGTTTGCATCTTTCTAAAATAGTTTCACAACTATAAGGTTGATCTTCTCATTCAATGTGATTATGAGTTTAGATTCCCCAACACTTTTAATAGTTGTTGGGCATTCTCTTTCTTCACCCCACGACTAGCTCTTAGCCATGTTCTTTAGGATCTCATGACACTTGGATGGCTTATTGTTGAGGAAGAAGCCTATCCCTACACTGTCTAGAGTGGTCCTCTCTCCTTGATGTAGCTTGTAATAGAAGATCTTTGTCTGCCCATAGAGATCAGTCCCATGATGAGGGATCTTCATTAGTAGAATTGAAACCTCTCCCAAGCTTTATAATACGACTCCTCTACTGTTGCTTCAAATTGATTATCTTTTTGGTCAACTCATTCGTCTTTTGAGGAGGGAAATACTACTCAAAAAAGCATTAATCATTTGTTCCCAGGTTTCTATTGACTCAAGTTTGCGGTTAAGGAACCAAGACATAGCACCATCTGTTAGTGATGAACAAAATAGTTTTAGGTAGATCACAGTTGCCGACACTCTATCTATCTTCATAATGTCACAAATTTCTATAAAATTACTACTATGCTTCATCGGGTCTTAAGTATTGTGACCATGGAAAGCTTGTTGCTTGACCAAAGCCACCAGCCCAAGATCGATCTTGTAGTTTTCCACATTTATGGCTTGCCACTTGATTGGGCCCAACTGTGTTGTTGAGGATGACACCTTGATCTTCTCCCAGATGGTCTGTTCTTCCATTGCGTCTCCCATACCTTCTGAGTGTGGATTTGCTGTAGGACCATAATTAATGTTTTACGTTTGAACCATGTACTAGTACGTGAAATTTGTAAATTCAATGTGAGAATGAGATAATAGTGATTGAATTAAAAGATATTTACAATTCAACTTTGGAAAGAATTAAAAAAAATAAAGGGGGTGGCCTAGAGTGGCCGATTACAACACTCGTAGTGCTTGAATATGTCATTTCCTCGGCAACGACACTAAAAACTTGACACATCTAAACTATACGTGTAAAATGCAAGCGTACACATTGAAGTAATACATGCCAAAGAGGTTCGGATATCAAACATGGGGAAATGTAATTTAAGAAACTACTACTAACTACTTTCGATCAGCTAGGCCGAATAAAACTTTGATTTGAGAGTTATTAAACTAATTACATGAAAATAAAACTAATTTATTTATTTGTGATCACAATGAGAAGAAATTCCCGATGATTGTGGGTTCACCACAATTAACACTGTAATTTTACCCTATGATTAATATTTGTTCCTCCTAATTCTGGACAAAGAGACCTGTAGCTAGAATTACCCGCTCTCACAGTGTAATCCACTACCTGTCTTAATATCAATCTCACTCTTGTATCAATTATGTTATTAGATAGGTTCTTTAAAGAACTACTCTGGGTTATTCCCATCACACTCGTAGGCTTCCTCTCAAAATGCGGTATAAAATGTGTGTTACTATGGATTTCCAATCCTTAGTCCCCCTCTCAAAGTTATCAAGGATCTAAATAATCACCTATGGTGCGCAACATAGATAATTTAATACGATTTCATAGCAACATGCACCAGAATAAGGAGAAAATAATATACTAATGCAAAAAGATCCATGCAGTGTACAACCGGGCTGCTCTCGGGTCCTAGAGAACATGGGGATTAGATCCTCATGGTTTCCATGGACGAAAACATGTTAGGAAGAAGGAAAATGTGGAAAACATAGAAAAACCGATTACCCCCTGGAGAAACGTGACTTGGATGCTCCACACCGACGAACAGATCTGCAAGTCATGAATTCTGCCCACCGAACGTGTTCAGAATCTCTCAAACGTGTAGTTCTCCTCCTCATTCTCGTCTCCTATGTCTTGGCCATCATGCAATGGAATAGAATTTGATAAATCAGTCTGGATGCACTTCTATTAAGTCATACGAGTGACTTAGGGTGAAAATAAATCCTCAGCTATCGAATTAAACTTAATTCTGGATTTGTCTGATTCTGCCCAATCGATACTACCGACTCCCTCGATTAGTTGTGGTCGTTGTGCTTCTGTCGGTACTACCGTGATGAGAGTCGATAGTACCGAGTTTCCTCAATTAATTTCTTTTCATCTTTGAGCATGTGTCGGTACTACTGACAATGAAGTCGGTAGTATGGACATGTGTAGATTCTTGTAAAATTACTTGAAATTCACAAAATCTGAACATAAACTCTCAAAATATATTAAATCATTCGAAAATATTAAATTACATTTATTTGATACAATTGAGTAGCACATGCTAATATTAATAAATCATACACAAATTAATATGAAAATAAACAATAAGTGTAAAAAATAAATAATAAATAACATGTTAAAATGACAAATATACAGTGCATCAATATGGTTCTCCATAAACTTGAAAGTATGTGATATCAAATATTAGTTCAAATCCACCGGAATCCTAGAAACCAAACACATCGTCAGTGAATTTTGCTTGCATATTAGTCCGGTTATAAACAAATGGTTACATCTATCAAACAATGGTGTATAAGTATGGTAGGGGGATATCTACAATCCATACATTACTGGCTATAAATCAATCTAGATGACGGATGCAATCCATAAGATATGTATAGATTCTGCCATAAGGAATGCCAAGGTTTGGCATGTGCACATGTGCCAACGCAAACTTTTGGTGTCAATTATTTTTGCTATGATATAGTTGTCATACGAAATAAGATATAATTCATTAAAAGCCATGTTGTATTTTGTTAATCATTCTGTGTATACACGCTGTCCACCCCATAAATCATGAATGCGAGCATGGCAACATTGAAACATCTAAAAGGTCAATGACTGTATTGCGTTATTTTCCTTGCATGTGATGCCACCCCCAACCCAACCCAACCACCCTCCTCGTACTTTTTATTAAAAGATCTGGGCGTCATATATTCTTAAATGTTGAGATTGGTCAATTTTTAGCAACTGTCCTGAACCATTGGGTGAGGGGGACCATTGCCATGTTTCTGTACATTGGGGATGTGATAAAATAAGATGACGAAAAATTCTCATTGAGAATGACTTATGGTGAAACTCACCTCAACATCATATCACTTATGATCCTATCTATATATGTGTATATATATACTACTTCGAGTATCACGCTGACGTCACCCTCCCCAAGAGAGTTAAATCCGTAAGAGCATAATGTACTGCATCTCCACGGAATTTTGGCCATCTTCCTATTCAGAGTGTTTCCATCGTTCCATTTCGGCACGTCGTGCTCACTCACATGTACGAAATTCGGAGATTTCACATGGACGTAACAGGGGCGTCGCAGAGCACGCACCGGTCGGTCATGATCCTAGCCACGACGCTGCCTCGCTCGACCTTGAGCCCTCTGCTGTGCCGGTTCCAGAGGTGAACGGCGTAGCTCCTACTCTGTAGCCGCAGCGCCTCGGCGTCGACCCACCTCTCGTGGTTCCGCTTCGCCGCGGGACCGTTCTCATTCGTCGGTGCCGTGAACAAGGACGCCACTTTTGTCCAACCCACAGGATAGAACGCCTCGGGAGACAGCACGGAGAAATTGCTCTCCGGCGCCGCCGTCATGTTAACACCAGTAGGACCAACACCAACACCGCCGCCGTTTCCGGCGTACCACCTCTGCGCGACGCGTGACACGAGGTACGGCCCGTTGTGTCCCCACCTGCTCCCATCGAACGTGGCCGCGAACTCGGCGATGAACTCCCTGACTAACGGGTGCGCCTTGTCGAACACTATGACGGCGTTGTTGAGCCTCACCCACTCCCCTGTGTTCTGATCCACGGCCTGCGCGCCAATGACGTTCCTCAACTCCAACAAGCTCTTGAGCACCACAACGTCCGCGTCGAGGTACACGCCACCGTACTTGAACAGCGCGGCGAGCCGGATGAGGTTCGACAGGTTCTGGCCCAGCGGGATCGAACCCGGAGGAACCTGCCCGTGCCGGAGCCGCGCGAACCAGGACTCCGCTGGTGTGCCTTTGAGGAGCGAGCTGTAGGATGGTGATACTGCGGCGATGCGGTACCCGCGGAGTGTGAAAGGGCGGAGGATGCGGTCGCCGGCGGGGGAGTCGAGTGTTGGGGAGAGGATTAGGAGGCAGGATTTTGGGTGGGATTTGAAGAGGGATTCTATGCAGAAGAGTTCTCTGTGGGTGAAGGATTCGGTGGGGGAGATCCATGTCATGAAGAAACGGATGGAGCAGGGTGTGGTAGTGGTGGAGGAGTCGGTGGTGGTGTTAGAGGAGAAGAATTCGGCGGCTCTTGTGGAGAAGCGGCGCGTGCGAGAGTTGGGTTGCAAAGATCGGAGCAGGGCACGTGAGCGGCGTGATGGACGGCCGGGCCGGTGGTTGGCTGGTAGAGAGGGTAGTATGACAGGGAGGACTACTGGAGCGACTAGCGCTGGAGGTGAAGAGGGTTGGGTAATCACAGGCGGCGGACTCGTCGTATTCAAAGAAACGGCAGCCGTAATGGACCCACCAGCAGCACCACCACCAGTAGTACTGGTGCTGCCTTGATGGGCCGAGGGCGTTACGGGGCTCTGCAATAATGGAGGCGTACGTTCCACTACTGTGGCGATAGAGGCGGCGGCCTTCGTCGTCGTCTTCGGGAAAGACGAAGAATTCTCTGACTCAAACTCCACGCGCAAATGCTGCTCGCTCTTGATCGACTCCAGTACGGTAGCAGAGGATCTGATCACCGGTGTCCGGTCATTGACGATGGCAGCGCGGTACAGCAGCACCGTCCTGTGCCTGCCAACGCCGGTGGGAGCGACGGCGAGCGTGACGAAGCCGTTGTAGACGACTAGGATCAGAGACAGGAACGCGAGGATGGAGACGGGGAAAAGGAACAGGAGAAGAGGGGACGTCCTCAACTTCTGTTGCTGCTGCTGCTGCTTCTGGGTTGTACAAGACGCGGCAGCGGCGCGATCGGCACCCGAAGCAGAGGTGCCTAGGGCCATTCAAATTGACTTATCGAAGAGATGCGGAGGAAGGGGAATTACGAGCGCGGGAGAGGTTGATAGGATTTCAGGCTCACTCCGCCGCCTACTGGGTGGCTCATGATCGGGGTGGTGATAGAGTGTTAATGGTAGTAGCCTCTGGTTTCGGGAGAGTTGCTAAGGCGGTGGCGGACAAGTGGAGCGGAGAAGCAGGGGGGGCGCCGGGAAGCGAGGAAAGGAAGTAGAATAGTCAGAGGTCAGAAGGGCGAGTGGGAGGGGACAGGAGGATGAGGGAGGAAGAAGGGGTGGTGTACTAATTGACGAGCTACGTTACTTACCGGACAATTGGCGTTGATGGAAGGAGACTCACTCGTTTCCTATTGTGTTTTAGAATTTCGATTACTTTCTTCTTATTCTCCACACCCTTGCAGTCAGAAATTATTTCAAAATTCCAAGTGCAAGTACAAATTTGGAATGGTCTAAGTTATCGTACGTGCTAATAATTCCTTCTCTCGCATGTCTTGGCTTCATTCTCTACTATGGTTTACCTTGACTGGGTCTAGGTTTGGGTCTGCGTCGGTCGTCTCACGTTCCATCTTTTACTCTTTCCAACCGTGTTCGGGTGATTCCGATATTGAGATATTGTAGGCTAGTTTACAGATGGAAAGTGTATGAATGATTCCTTTTCGTAAACTAGCATTTCGAAATCGGAATAAGGTGTGTGGTGTTGTGCCCCAATTGTCTATGGTTTCTTTTGACTGGGCCGGGTGCCTCACGTTCCACCATCTGCTCTTTCCAACCTAGTTTAGATTCTTTTTAGAGATTGGTTATATAGAGGAGATCCTATACGAGAACTTAGACAAGTGTGGATTTACCAATGACCCGTATAGGCTGTTCAAAATCTGAAATTGACAAAGATGTTGGCTATATAGACCCATCTTGGAATGCATAACCGAACCCAACTAATTCTCGGCCACATGTTTGAGGGCATAACAAATAAAATATATATTTTATTTATTATACCCTCAAACATGTGGTGGAGAATGAGTGGGGTTTCATTTTGGGTTCCAAAATGATGTCCACCAAGCATATTTCATTGACAAGTGTGAGAAAGAGGGGGAAGTGGAGAGAGAGGGCGGGGAGAGTGCAGGTTGTCGCTTCAGTTGTTTTTGCAACGTGTGTGTGTGAGAGAGAGAGAGAGAGGGAGAGAGAGAGAGAGAGGTTGTGGGAGAGAGAAAAAAAATAACATATTTTTGTTAATAACTTTTAAATGATAATGAATTTTTTCATCAAATAACCACCATTGGACTCATAAAAAATACTTTACAAAAAGATCAAATTTGACATATTTTGAAAGAAAAAAATACAATCTAAAAGAGAAGATAAAAAAATACTTAAAATAAGACTGATGTCGACATACTTTGATAAAAAAAATTAACGAAATAATTATAACATAAGTTATATAACACACAATATGACATGGGATAATATACAATTTGACATGGAATAACACATAATTTGACATCGGATAACATTAGATAATATGTGTTAACATGTTATAATATGTTAACTCGGGATAACATAGGATAACATGCGACAACATGGGTACAACATGGAATAACTTGAGATATCATGAGATAAAACACAATATTCACATGGGATAACATGGGATGATATGGGACCACATGAGATAACATAGAATAACATACGATGAGATGGGATGACATGTGGACATGTGAGATCAAGGGATAACATGGGATAATACATAATGTCATATAATTAAATGGGATGATATGGGATAACATGGAATAACATGAAATAACATTCATGTTATCAATGCCAAATTATAACATGGTACGCCATGTTATCCATGGTAGGCCATATTAGCAAAAATATAACATGAATAACATGCATAACATAAATAATATTGAATAATATTTTTAATGTAAATTTATTTTTGTAGCGTGGATAGCATGATTAACATAAAATTTGACATGGGATAACATCAAAATCATATTTTAAAGTATTTTTATAATGAATGCAATGGTTTTTATTTCATCAAGAAATTGATTTCAGTATAAAAGATAACATGTTATGCTATAATAGTTTATAACATATTATGTTATAACATGTTACATATTATCCCATGTGTTATACTTATTTTATTAAAAAATATTCTCAAAATATGTCAATCTTAATGTTATTTTAAAGTAGTTTTAGTGTTATAATATGTTATCTCATGTGTTATAATTATTTTGTTAAAATTCATTATCAAAGTATGTATACACTAGTCTTATTTTAAAGTAATTTTTATTAGTAATCCATCATTTTTTATTTCATTTAAAAATTCATTAAGGTTTGAGAGTTATAAGCAAAATAAATTTTTCTCTCCTCATTTTTATATTTTTATAATTAAATTATCTCTTTTTTTTAGATTATACATTTTAATTTTTTAAAATATGTCAAACTTGATTTTGTTGTAAAATATTTTTTATAAGGAGTGTAATGATGTTGATTTCGTCAAACAAATCACAATTATTTAAAAGTTATTAACCAAAATGTATTTTTTCTCTCTCTCCTGTAATCACTTTTTCTCTCCACTCCCCTCTCTCAATTATCCCTCCTACTCTCTCTCTCTCTCTCTTTCTCTCTCTCTCTCTCCCACTCACGTTGCAAAAGCAACAACACCGTACGACAGGTGACTGACACACAATGGGTGTGTGGGTGGGCAAGAGGGCTATAGAAACAAACAGATAAAAGTGGTTTGATTTCTCGTCCCACTTTGCCTATGTGTATCATTTCTCTTCTTTTTAACAATACAATTGCTTGAGGCGTTTATAATTATGGTATTGATTATGATAGCCTATAAGCCTGTTATTTTATTCCCACATGGAAAAAATATCATTAGTAAATGTGTTATTGGAATTGTGTGTCAAGGTGGGTGATGGGGTGCCGTGGTAGGAAATTGAGTTGGGGAGAGGATATTTTAGCCTCATTCTTCATGTATCAAATGGCTTCTTATGGTTAGTTTGGTTGGATGTAGTGTGGTTTAGTTGTGTAAGTTTACAATGCAAAATATATATATCAAACTCATACTTTGTCGTCTGACTTATAGTGCCTTTTTAGATTCTTATTCGTCGGACATTAAAGATGATGGAGAAGGAAAATGACGTCATCATTAAGCCTCCCAAAGGTATCAAAAATGAAAGTTACAAAATAATGGTAATTTGTCTCACGAGTTGATTCATACTCATGAACTTTTTGTGCAGTAGAGTCAAAGGCTTGGCTGACCTACTTTACAACTACTTTGGAATGTGATGAATGGAGAAGTGACGAAGAGATGGAAAAATATTTAGGCTGTTTGGTTGGACAAAGCGACGGGGAATGGAGGAGAATGGAGAGGAACAGAGTCGTACGAACCAAGTGTAATCTCAGTCACTTCTCTCCGATTCTCTCCCCACTTTATTGGAGTAGAGATATAGGTAAGGGAAACGACTTGGTGGCAAATATATTAAAAAGGTCAGGAAAAATATTAAATGTGAGAGAGAATAAATAAATAATATGACATAAAAAATCAATATAACTCACAACTTATGTGAACAGAGAAGCAGTATGTCACAAGTGTGTTACGTCACTCAGAGGGACATATCGAAAGTTGGAGAAGTAAACTTATAATTTTAACTTCTTTTGTTAAGAAAAAATAAAGGAAACTAAATTATCTTTTTGTACATAATTTAGAAGGTAGCCTAAAAGTTTATTCTTTTATTAAAAAATTTGAAAAGTTTAAGATTATTATACAACTATAAGAAAATAAGAAATGATAGATAATTGGAAAAAATAAGGTGGACTGTGGCAGAAAGTACTTAAACTAATACATGGAGAAAAATTAAATACAAAAACATGAAGAAAAGTACTTCATAACTAAAATGAATAAAATAACAATATTTTCAATTTTTAGTAAAAAATATGGTCTATGACACTTCCAACACATATAAAATATGAATCGTATGATGTCTTTATGCACATCTTAAAAATTTATTTTTAGACCCATAGGCTTTATCATTCAAAAAATATTGACAATATTATTTTTATTCGTTCTGTATTTTAATAAAATAATATGTGTGAATACATATCTAAATATAATTGTTATATATAAAGGTTTTTGTATCATCAATGTCCGACGTTGCTGCAAACTTTTTTTATACTTAGATTGCTTTTCTTTTTCTTTTTCTTTTTCTTTCCTTTCCCGCTCGTGCCAATCATACTAACGTAAATGTCTTCTCCCCTCATTTTCTTCCCTTTCCTTTCTCTCTCCTTTATTCACCATAAACAAACATACGTTAAGTTGCTTGAGAGGATATTACATGTCAACGGGGAACATCTAATGAAGTAAACAACAACCATATGTATCTCTTCCATATGTCTAGTTAAATAATAAAATATCAGTAGGTTGCTAGGAGTGAGAGCCATCGAATTGACCTTAATTTGTATCTTGTTTGCTTAAGTTTGCAATTTAATACACTTGGTGGACATACATGTATTGGTGCTTATATTAGAATTTCGTTATAATATACACACATCATATCCTCGCTTGTAACTTCCCTCACGATATACTAAGAATTTTGCTTTGATTGCATGACTTAAACATAGATTATTATAATCTTAAGTTTATTCATATTTATCTAATAGCTAGCCGTGTTGAAGCCCTCCCATGTGTGTGGTCCCCACGCATAGACTAATGAACTTCCATGCTTCATACGAAGATCTTGTGGTCTTGACAACAGATGGATGGTTGACGTCGTGTGCATGGACTGGCGAACAAAAGAGTCGGGCCTCATACGTACCAATGGTCATGAGGAGGACCAATGACATTTGTGAGGTCTCTACAATCGATGAAGGCCATGTACCTTTCATAGATCAAGGACATGGTTTCCCAACGGGAATGTAGGCATGCTTCCCGAAGTCTTTCTCGTAAAAGAAACGACCATGGGAGTCCTTGGGTGATGAAAACTCCATGCAACCGATGATTCACTACTCTTTCCATTTTTACCTCTCACACGATCAGTGGGATGCTAGGGGCAAGACCAAAGGGTTTTCATTAGTTGAGGGCCAACATACAAAGACCGACGAAACCTCATGTGCAAGAATTGACTGTCACTACAATAATGACTGCCGATGTGCGGCCTATGTTGATCTCTCCTTCCTCTCTTCCCTTGCGAGCCTATAAATACCTCTCCTCTTCTCAGACCATTGATGATTGATTTGTTATTTTAAGAAGTGGAAAGAAGAGAAGCTGTTGCAAACCAGCATTAGTTATGAGAGACTAACGAGATTTCTATATTGCTGCTCGATAAGGTTCCAGCAAGGTCGATTGGCCTACTTGCATATGTGGTCGTGTCCTTCCTTCTTCCTTGCTAACCCCAACCTTAACATATTATTCTTAAGCCCTAAGCAAGTTAGCATGTCTCTCTCCCTGTCCAACTCATTTTATGATGATCTTCCGCCTCCTTCCTCAAACCATGACCATGGTTATTCCCTTGTTATGCTTCACGGAATCTTTCTTAGTAACCAAACCGTGTTTTTCTTCTTCCCTCTTTCACCCTAGTTGCTCTAGGCTTCATGGAGAGTGTGTCATTTCGATCTAGGCAGAGTGAATGCTCAAATATTGAGTGTGAAGTCGTTCCTTACTTGTTTAAAGCCTTGTTTAAAGCTTTAGATCCTTAATTGTTTGAAGCCTTGTTTGAAGCTTTAGACAGTAGAACTTGGACCTTTTATAGTATGAACGTGGTGTTGTGGTGTGAACCTTGGTTCCACCATCTATTCAGGCGAGGGACAACACAACTTGCTACATTTGTTGGGTACTTAATAAATGTAGCCTTAATCCTTGTTCTAATATTGTTAAAAAGTGATAAAAGGATGATTTTTTCTCTTTTGAAGTGTTTTGACTGAGTATTGTGAAAATTCAAGTTCACATATTTATCTTAACCTCTTAAATACACTCTTTGATGTGTATCACATGCTTATATATATATATATAGACACACACACACACACACACACATATATATATATATATATATATATATATATATATATATATATATATATATATATATATATATATATATATACATATATATAGACACACACACACACACACACACACACACACATATATATATATATATATATATATTCATTCAATGGAAGGTGGGTAGTCTGGACTTTCACTACCCGTGCATCTTGAAAAGTAATTATATCATCAAGAAAAGTAACTCTCTCGAAAAAAATGTAACTATACCACTAAAAAAGTAAAATCAGGCATAATACATAGTAAATATATATATGTAATTGTATATTTATTATCATTGTTACAAATGTAGTTGTTTATACATGAAAAGTAACATAATGCAAGGTAAAGTAAACCTCTACATGTGTAAAGTAAGAAACTAAAAAAAAAACAATCGAAGAGGGGGCGGTTAGCTACCCACGCAGGTATAATATATATATATATATATATATATATATATATATATATATATATATATATATATATATATATATATATATATCTTCGCTACCTATGTGGGTAACTAAGATTCGCTACCCGTGCATCAGTTTTGTAATAGGAAGGCATGCATTTGTAATGAGACGGTCCAAATTGTAATAGACAGACTCATTTTGTAAATACAACATGATGTTTGTATTCTCCGTCTGGAAATAATAAAATATATATTTATGATTGTAACAACTCTGTAATACAAAACGAGTCTTTGTATTACAATTTTGATCGTCTCATTACAGATTTGGACTGTCTCATTACGAATGCATACCTTCCTATTACAAAACTGATGCACGAGTAGTGAATCATAGTTACCCGCATGGGTAGAAAAGATATACCGTGTATATATATATATATGTATATATATGTATATATACATATATATATGTATACATATATATATATATATGTATGTATAAATATATATATATATGTATGTATGTTATACATATATATATATATATGTATATATGTATATATATAGACGTATATACGTATATATAGAGTCAGGCTAGAATACACTCGAGTGTACGGATCGCACGAATACACTCAAGTGTGTTTGTATATCAAGACTATATTTTGCAAAATGTAAACCGTTGATCTTCACTGTCATACTATAACTAGGATACATACAAATTTTGAGCTCATTTGGATGAGTGTAAGTCATTCATCCATGGGCAACAAAATCGGTGTGCGAAACTAATTTGAAATGTATAATTTTTGCGGTCTTCATAACATGAGCTATACATATCCAAATGTACTCAAATTTTGCGTATGAGTTGTTCACGAGATGTTTAAGAAGATCAATGGATTAGATTTTCAAAAAAAAATTATTACATCATGAAAAACTACTTGAGTGTATTCCGCTCCGGATACACTCGAGTGTATTCTAGCTTGACTCCGTATATATATATATGTATATATATACGTGTATATATATACATATATATATACATATATGCACATATATATATATATATATATATATATACATACACACACACACACACACACACACACATATATATATATATATATATATATATATATATATATATATATATATATATATATATATACTGGAGGGGAATTGGCTCTGATACCATTTGTAAAGCATGGGCCCACTGCCCAAGGCTCTAGTAAGGTTTCAGGAATGACGACTAGCCCCATAGACCACCACTAGCCTTAACTGTGTGATTTGTCCTCACTCACGTGCAAGCTGGGGTCAACTTCCCGACTAGTGATCCATCCTAGTACTACTCCAAGCTAATCACGCTTAAATATGAGTTATTTAACGATGGGCTCCCTGAAAAGGAGGTGCACCTTGGTGATATGGGTAGTTCAGTCATTCTTTTTAAGATCATGTTATCTGAGGCCTCAAATCCTGGGATGTTACAATGAGATCAGAACTACTCGTCAGACTGATTAGGAGGGGCTGCTTTGAGTCCCACAACCGAAGATGGAGAGTCAACCTTGGGTTGACTAACACCATGGCTCAACAGAGCCTTGTGCGTAGCAGAAGAACAAGGAATGGGGAGGAAGATAAGGTCACCCAAAATTACTCGTTTACCCCTGACTCCAATACTAAGAGATAAGGACAATTATGTCTTTTGGTCCTTTTGCCTAGGTTAAGTCACACGGGTCTAAGAGCATAATTGGCGTGAGCCCACATGCTCAGAGCTAGCCCCATGGCTGATTGGGCTTGCTCGGTTTATAGGGTGTGCTTTCTGATGTGGCCTCTCTCCATTGGCCGACATGTGTTTATTTTGCAAATATTCTAGAAATTAACTGGTAACTCAAATTAAGACAAATAATATATGAAAGTTGATCAGAAAAATATGTAGATTGCTATAAAAATATAATTGAAGCCTAGATTTGCTTGTAATCTGAAAAGTATATAAAGTTGTCACCTTTAATGTATTTATGAATAAGAAACCCTACTTTTGATATTAATGATATTTAGTGAAATTCTTTAAGATAATTTAAGCCAATATTAACCTATTGTTAATAAAAGGAATATTTAGATCTAAAAAGATGATCGTTGTGCAATATTGGCTTATTTAGGGTTCATGTATATGAAAGTGCATTAATGGGCTTAGAAACACTAATTTAGGTGACTATGACTTTTAATGAGTTATATATAGAAAATACATGTATAAGGCAGTGATATGATGATTCTAAGACAAAGTGAGAATAAGGAATCCTTAATATGAACAACTTGAATAATTAGGGTTTTATGATGTAGAATCTATTTTAGGGTTTGTTGACCTAAAAAGGTAAAAGTTGATAAACCGATCTAAGAAACCCTAATGAATCCTAGTGAAACTTAGAAACCTTAGAAAGGTGTCCCAAGTCCATAAGGAGTTGTTTGGGATATGATGGTAACAGTTAGGCATTATACATGTTTTTAGGATCTGTTTGATTGGTTGCTTAACTTGCTTGGATTTCCTGATTGGATTGGATTGTGCTTATTTCATGTGAGATCTCCAAATCAGGTATGTGGTTATTTATGACTACTCGCTTTAGTTTCCCGACATTTTCCAATGTTTTATCGGTTGCATTGTAATAACTGCTTGGATGACTTTATTTTTGCAATCTTTAAAGTGAATATGACTATCACAATTTAAGTATACATATGACTTGCCCAAACCTACATACCATCTCTAGATGTAAGATGAGAGACCAAGCCCCGGAGGGAAGGTCAGAGGTGGTCAAGCCCCAGAGGGAAGACCATCAGGCACCCAGAGAGGTGACCCCAGGTATCGAGCTCAAGATGGACAAGGTAGCTTTAAGTCCCTTACAAGGACTAAACCCTAAGAGAGGGTATCCCAGAGTATGAGTAAAAGTGGTTGGGAAGTCATATTGAAAAACATAATATTGCATTATTAACAACTATTTGATGTGATTAGGTTGTTAGAATAAATGTGCAATATTTTTGTTGTCACCACATACTAGCATATTTATTTATACTTACCGAAATTTTGTTTGTCATTATTTTAGGAATACCTAAAATTGAACAAATAGTAAAGTGGAATTTTTTAAGAATAAAGTTAATTCATAAAGGAGGATTTGATCAGGTAAAACTCTACCATGGGTAAAAGTCCCAGATTCCTATTTTTTAAAGGTATGTGAAAAGTAATTTTTTATCCTATTTTAAGCTTAGTCTTTTCTAGAATTTAATAATTATTTTTTATTATTTGCAAAACCATCGATCTTGTTTTGGGATAGAGGCTCTGGAAATTATCCAAATAGTCATACGAAAGCCTATTTATTATTAATTTTTCTTAGGATCAACCTAATATCATCTTATACAAAGGATCTCAAAATATAACTCATTAAAAACAATTAATACCTAGATTAGGGTTTCTAAGCCCATTAATGCACATTAGCATATGAAACCCTAAATCATCCTATTAAGCATATGGATCCTCTATTTAGATACAAAATGTCCTCTTTATTTACAACATGTTAATTATTCTCATAGAACATCCATATTAATTTTCCCAATATCATTAATCATCAAATTAGGGTTTCTTACTCATGAAAGCATCAAAGATAGCATCTTTATGTACTTTTTCGATAGCATCTTTATAAATAAAGTATTGACACCCTAGAGACCTTGAGGGGATGACTAAGGATTGAACATAATATTGATGATGAGACCCAAAAGTGTTTGGGAACAACCTTTCCATGGATGTAAACATAGTCTTGAGATGTTCATGGTGTGGAGTCATGAGAAGTATGTTTCAACTTAGACTGGAAAGTGTAATGGTGATGTCGGATGCATCATCTCTACTCTTGGAACGGGATGAACTCTATATTTGGACTGCATCCAAATGCTTATTTCCTCTCATTATGGGTGTGAGAGATAGGGCAAAACGCTTGCCATATACTAAGGATAAAGGTGATATGAGTTGAAACATTTTTGTGATGTTTGAGGATAGAGGAAGTACCACATCCTTTTGGAAGTATATTGGATAGATGGTATGCAAGCATAGATGAACTAAGGAAATCACCATATGAGGACATACACGTCAAGAGAGGTTTGAATTTTACGAGTTCAATTTTGGTTTTGATAACTGAGATGATGGAAGCAAGAACTTAAAGTTTTCTTGACTCAAATAGATCTAAACCTGAGACAAGGATGATGAGTGGAGTATGTGAAGGTTTATGTTTTCACCATTACCTAGCACATAAGGAATTAATGTGGTAATAGATACTCTTAGTCGAGATACATCTTAGGTGTACAATTGTGTTGTCTAGCCAGTAGAGAGAGCTAAAAGTGGTTTCTAGATGGACCCTATGACCATTAGAGGACTATATCTATGTGGTTGATGAGATAAAAGTGATTGTTATAGGAACCTCAGATGCACCTCTCAGGGAGGGTAAGTGGTGAAATCCACTACTAGAGTGTGTTAGGTGATGTGCACAAATCATATCATCTTTTAGATCATGTTTGGTTGCATATCCATGTTGTTTTGACTCAATTATCAATATCATTCATGCTAGATTCTATATTTTCAGCTATTCTTACTTGTCTCATGGTTTGGATTGTAGGTACTACATTTTGCAATGAAATGATGAGGAATATATCATATTATCACTTATTGGATCACTTCTCAAGTATCTACATGTTTTGGGGTTCGAAACTACGCAAATACCACTTTTTACGACATACAAATCGGACCTACACGCTGAAAGTTATGAGCAGAATACACAACAGCCCAGAACAGCCAAGTGCACGCCGTGTCTTGAAAATGCACGCCGTGCACCTGGAGCATCGAACAGAATGAAAGTTTCTGAAAAGTTGCACAGTGTGCACGCAATTGCACGGCGTGCACCTGGGAGCTGAAAGTTTTTGGAAAGTTGCACGGCGTGCATTTCTTCATCGCACGCCATGCAACTGGGAGCTAAAAGTTTCTGGAAAGTTACACGGCGTGCCTTTCTTCAGCGCACGCCGTGCACATTGTATTATGGAGAAAATTGAAAGTTTCTGGAAAGTTGCACGTCGTGCACTTTGGGTGCATGGCGTACACCTGGCAGTTTCAGCATTTTGAAAAATATGAGTTTTTGTTTAAAATGAAGTGGGAACTTAATGGGCGGTGATGCCCAGTCATTTATGAACGTTCCCTCATCCCAGAGAAAGCCTAGAGCAGAGGAGGGTGATTTGGAGGAGATCAAGGGTGGTTTCTTGGGAAAGATTCCATTTCTTCTTCTCTTCTTCTCCATTGTCTTCTCCAAGGTGCAGCCAAGCTTCCCCAACTTCATGCAACTTCTCAGTAGGGAAGTTTATCCGTTTTGGAGCAGCTTTAGGAATGGAATTTCGTCCCCAAGATGGAATTCTACTTCTCTTGGGTTACACTTTCAATTCTCCTAGCTTTTCCTTCTCTAAACCATGTTAAACTCGGAAAATTCTGTAGCATTTCTGCAATACATGATCATGGACGAGTAGAATCCAAATCTTGGACATGGGAGAGTAACTCCCATGTCATAGCTTGTATGAACATATGAATTTCATACTAAATGTTAGTTTCTTGCATGTTCCAAGAGTTATTTCAGATCTGAAATGCTTGTTTGTGTGATTGGCCATCATACTTGCATGTTTTATGCTTTCTTTCATAATCTGAGAAGATGTGTTTGAGAGTATGGTGTTACTCTTTTGCAACTTGTCCTTGACCGCGAGAGTGGTTGGGATTAAGTTGAGGAGCAAGGTTTGTGATTCGAAATAAAATACATGCACGAGAGTGATGTATGGAGTTAGAATCGTCATCACTTCACTGAGAGGTGAGTGATGACTACAAACCTCCTTTGCAAGTTAATTAACATGTTTAAATTCGTATTTTAATATAAGCTATGATGTGATAGTAAAATCCCAAGTCTAAGATCCTTCCAAATCTGAATCTTAACCTTTCTTAAGTGATAATTTACTATTTTGTTTTAGATCTATAATTTAGTTGTTCTAATCCAATCATCTTATGTACAATGATCTAGATTATTTAAAATCATAACTCTTGCACCTAACTAACTAACGCTCCTTATGTTCGACCTCGACTACAACTACTCTCGTATACTTGCGGGATATAGCTAGTTGAGTAAAAGATCATTCTTATGATTGAAACTCGTTAGTGTAAACAACCAACAAGTTTTTGGCGCCATTGCCGGGGAGCATCGGTATTCCTATTAGAGTAAGAGTTGTTGATAAGTAAATGAGACTAGATCACAACCTTCATATCCACCATCATATCCATAAATCATAATTCATCATGATCATCATAATTTGTTGTATCTTCCATGTTTTGTTTTGTATCTCACTCACCTTGTTTATTTGCAGGAGCATATGGGGTGTTCATAAAAAGATCCTTGAACCGTGCATATCTCTACATTCAAAAAATCAACACATCATTTGCAGCCCTCATGGAGCAAGAAGGAGTGAAACCAAAACATGTATGGAGGAATCACAACCCACACAACCATCATCCATGTCACCATCATCCAAACGACATTCACCCATACATCCTTCATCCACATCACCATCATTCACACCTAATTCACCACCAACACCCATACCACATTCTTCCACACCCTCATATCCACCACCTTCATCCATACTACATACACCACCACCACCTACGCCACGTCCACCTAATCTTCTAGATTCACATGAAGAACTAGTCAAGGAGGATGACCTTCCTCTTAAGGACTACTTTGGTACAACTGCAATGCACATGAGTGGGCCTATTAATATTTTAGAATTTATGGCAGAGGAGTTTTCTATCAGCCCATCAATCATACAATTGCTACAGCTGAATGCATTTGGAGGGACACCAATGGAGGATCCAAACCTCCACATTGCTGAATTTCTGCAGTTGCTAAGCACCATAAAGATATATGGTGTTCCTACTGATGGGATACACCTAATTCTTTTTCCATTCTCTCTTAAAGATAGAGCCAAGGCATGGCTCTATACTTTACCAAAGAAGTCAATCAACACTTGGGAGGAGCTTCTAAAGGTCTTTTTAGCAAGATATTTTCCACCTAGCAAAACTTTACAGCTAAGGAGTCAACTCATCAATTATTCTCAAAGGGATGGAGATACCTTGTATGATACATGGGAGAGGTTTAAAGATCTTCAACATCTTTGTCCACATCATGGTCTAAGTAATTGGCTTCTATTGCAATCTTTCTATAATGGTTTGTGCTACAACACAAGGATGTCTATTGATGCAGCTGTAAATGGAGCTCTAATGAACAAATCTTATAGAGAAGCCTATGCTATTATTAAAGATATGGAAGCAAATCATTGCCAATGGAGTCCGGCTACAAGTTACCACCCATCCTTTTCACATACTACTTCCAGAAAGAAAAGGAAAGATCACACAGTTGGTGCTATAGACATAATTGCAGCAAAGATAGACACTTTATCACAAAGGTTTGATAAGCTAAGAACACAGCCATTTCCAGCAGCCAATAATATTTCTAATGCATGTGGGTTTCTTGGACACTCATCTTCTACATGTTATGCTTCTTCTATTTATTCTCCAATGGGCTACACTCCACCGGACTTCTACATCAATGCAAACCCAAATTTCATTCAGCCAAAACAACCACAAGTAACTTCTAGATTAGAGTCCATGCTTGCAATATTTATTTCAACTCAAATGCAGCAAAATGAGGAGTTCCATCAACAAAGATAATCAATGAAGGGTGCCATTTTCCAACTCTCTTCTAAAGTGGACGATATTTCCACTCATGCACACATCTTGGAGAAACAAATTACCCAACAAGCTCTTTTTAGCAAAGAAGCATTTCCACCTTTCTTGCCTAGTCCACCAGAGATTAATCCTACGTATTTCAGGCCAGTGACATTGAAGAATGGAGTTGTTATAGAGGTATATCCTTCAAAGTATGATGATGTTGATACCCATGACGATTATGAAGTTGCAACTAAAGGGGAGAAAGCTACAATACATGCTCTGCATGTTGATTCTTCAAGCAAGCCACATGTCCTTCCTCCTCACACTCTAGATGACACATTTCTTTATAATGAGAAAACTATTCCCAACTCATATTTTGATGATGCTTCAAAGGGGAATGAAAAGACAAATCATATTGGTATACAAAAGACTATTCTTGCTACAACTCATAGGTGCTTTCACTTGCCCTAAATCAATGACATATTTGCAAGGAGGCATCAATCTTTAGCACAATAATTTCCAGCTGCAAATCAGAGCACCTGTCCTCCATGGACTTTGATGTTTCCACCATGATGAGGTACCCGGTTGCAACCTTTTTAGTTTGATTTATGCAGTGAGGACACTGCAGATTTCAAGCTTAGGGGGGAGCAACCGGATGGTAGCCTAGTTCTTTTAGCTTTTTCCTTTCATGTTATTTGCTTCTTGTCATTTGCTTTTGTTTTGTGTTCACATTTCAATCTTTTGTTTTCAATTATGCTCTTCTTGTGGCAAATCTAGTATGATACGAGGTTTATCTTTTATATGTGGATATAACTCCTATGCTTAACTGATTGTCCTCTTTTGATGAGAAATATCATTTGGAGAAATTGTAAAAGACATGCATTAATCAAATGAAAACTTTTGGCCATCAACATGTGCTTAACTATGGTTTATGCTTCTAACCTGAACATTCATCTTTCACATCCTTGATTGCTTAAAACATGTAATGGTTTCAATTTTTATGAGTAAATCAACTTTACAACATCATTTGGAATACGAGATGCCCTTGCCAAGCTCTTAGTGCATTTTCAACCATTCTTTCAATGAAAAAAAAACTTTCAAATTAAACGAATGAAATCTAGTTAATGTTGCAATTTAGTTGACTCTCCTATGTTTTGGAAAAATTTTAAAATTTCTTTTAGCTTATCTCATCTTTATACCCCATAAAAGATGGCTACACTACCACATATCATGCTAGCCTAGTGTAAGTCCGATCTGGCCACGATGGTTAGGTGGTATGTCTTAAAAGAGGGTAAAATACCCCAACCGACACTCCACGTGTGCATAAGCCTACATTAGCAGCCGAGTGTCAGAACCCATAATCCATAGAATATCACTTTTGAGAAAGGAGGAGAGTACAACTAAAATTGTCAATTTTAACTAAGATTTCATTATTTGTATCCTTAATAGTTGAGAGTTTGAGTTGCACATCCACTAATTGCTTGGCTTGGTCATCAAAATTCTACGTAGTGTTATTTAATTGATTGATTCATTTAATTGTGACCACCCCTGCTGAACTAAAAATCTCTTTCTTGGGTGTTTAAGTTGAATTGATGGCTATGAGTATAAACATGTTCATCATGGTTGGTTTGGTCTTATACACATCTTTCTTTTCATTTGATCTATGCATGAACTTGACAATTATTCATTTGTGTTTCTATGCTCTTTTTTTCTTGAGGACAAGCAATGGTTTAAGCTTAGGGGGATTTGATGTGCACAAATTATATCATCTTTTAGATCATGTTTGGTTGCATATCCATGTTGTTTTGACTCAATTATCACTATCATTCATGCTAGATTCTATATTTTTAGCTATTCTTACTTGTCTCATGGTTTGGATTGTAGGTACTACACTTTACAATGAAATGATGAGAAATATATCATATTATCACTTATTGGATCGCTTTTCAAGTATCTACATGTTTTGGGGTTCAAAACTACGCAAATACCACTTTTTACGGCATGTAAATCGGACCTACACGCTGAACGTTATGAGCAGAATACACAACAGCCCATAACAGCCAAGTGCACGCCGTGTCTTGAAAATGCACGTCGTGCACCAAAAGTGCACGTCGTGCACCAAAAGTGCACGCCGTGCACCTAGAGCATCGAGCAGAATGAAAGTTTCTGGAAAGTTGCACGGCATGCATTTCTTCATTGCACGCCATGCAACTGGGAGCTAAAAGTTTCTGAAAAGTTGCACGACGTGCATTTCTTCAGCGCACGCCGTGCACATTGCATTCTGGAGCAAATTAAAAGTTTCTGGAAAGTTGCACGGCGTGCACCTGGCAGTTTCAGCATTTTGAAAAATACGAGTTTTTGTTTAAAACGAAGTGAGAACTTAATGGGCGGTGATGCCCAGTCATTTATGAACATTCCGTCGTCCCAGAGCAAGCCTAGAGAAGAGGAGGGTGATTTTTAGGAGATCAAGGGTGGTTTCTTGGGAAAGGATTCCATTTCTTCTTCTCTTCTTCTCCATTGTCTTCTCCAAGGTGCAGCCAAGCTTCCCCAACTTCGTGCAACTTCTCGGGAGGGAAGTTTATCTATTTTGGAGCAGCTTTAGGAGTGGAATTTCGTCCCCAAGACGGAATTCTACTTCTCTTGGGTTACACTTTCAATTCTCCTAGCTTTTCCTTCTCTAAACCATGTTAAACTCTGAAAATTCTGTAGCATTTCTGCAATACATGATCATGGACGAGTAGAATCCGAATCTTGGACATGTGAGAGTAACTCCCATGTCATAACTTGTATGAACATATGAATTTCGTACTAAATGTTAGTTTCTTGCATGTTCTAAGAGTTGTTTCAGATCTGAAATGCTTGTTTGTGTGATTGACCATCATACTTGCATGTTTTATGCTTTCTTTCATAATATGAGAAGATGTGTTTGAGAGTATGGTGTTACTCTTTTGGAAACTTGTCCTTGACCACGAGAGTGGCTGGGATTAAGTTGAGGAGCAAGGTTTGTGATTCGAAATAAAATACATGCACGAGAGTGATGTATGGAGTTAGAATCGTCATCACTTCACCGAGAGGTGAGTGATGACTACAAACCTCCTTTGCAAGTTAATTAACATGTTCAAATTCGTATTTTAATATAAGCTATGATGTGATAGTGAAATCCCAAGTCTAAGATCCTTCCAAATCTGAATCTTAACCTTTCTTAAGTGATAATTTACTGTTTTGTTTTAAATCTATAATTTAGTTGTTCTAATCCAATCATCTTATGTACAATGATCTAGATTATTGAAAATTATAACTCTTGCACCTAACTAACCAACACTCCTTGTGTTCGACCTCGACTACAACTACTCGCGTATACTTGCGGGATATAGCTAGTTGAGTAAAAGATCATTCTTATGATTGAAACTCATTAGTGTAAACAACCAACATTAGGGTTTTGAGGTTTCACCTTTTAAGAATCACATCATGCAAGAATCTCATGATTCTAAGTATATATACACCCTAGTACTGCCAAGATGGTGAAGGTTGCAGTAGTACCTTGAAGGTCTAGACTGAAGAAGGATATAGAGGTGCATATGGCCAATTTCCATACATGCTAGAGGGTGAAGGCCCAACACCAGTAACCCAGTGAGTTGCTACAGATAATGAGGAATCCCCGATAGGGAATAGGAGAAGATCACCATGGATATTGTAGTGGGTCTCCCCTGGACAAGGAGAGGTCATGGTGCAATGTGGGTTATGGATGATCACCTTACCAAGTTGACATATTCCCTTGTCTATGAGTGACAGATCTTGTTAAACCATATATATATGTATATATATATTTGTATATGTATATATATATATATATATATATATATATATATCATCTAAGCCTCAATCCCAACTATGTTGGGGTCGGCTAAAGGATCCATGTCATAGAAGAGTGACAAAGTTTTTATAGGCTGGCTGTCAACCTACCACCAACCCTCCTCCTTTACCCGGGCTTTGGACCGGCTACATTTACACAAAAAATGAAAACATAGGTGGAGTTATGTATATATATATATGTATATATATGTATATATATATATCTATCTATCTATATATATATATATATATATATATATATGTATGAGAAAGAGATAGTTCAACTACACAGTGATCCTAGTATGACCTCAAGTTCACTTCCATGTTGTGGAAGTAGGTACAAGAAGAACTCAATGCTAGGTTGAATTTTAGTACAACATATCACCCCTAACTGATGGACAATCGAGAGTATGATCTAGAGTTTAGAAGGTCAGATGAGAGCATGTGCGCACGTTCATGGTGATTCATGGGAGCATTTCTTGCCCTAGTAGAGTTTTCTTGTTATGACAACCACCAAAGCCAGTATCGGGATGTATGAATCTCTATAAGGGAGGTCATGTCGGTCACCACTTCACTAGGATGATGTCAGTGAGAGGACCTTATGAAGGTCAGAGATATCCAAGTGTATGCCTATGAAGTTGCTTTGATTGAGCAATGGCTGAGAAAGCCCAGAATCGACAGGAGTCACATGTTGATGCAAAGAAAATAGACTTGCAGTTCACTGTGGGTGAGCATGCATTTTAAAAATCAGACCCCTCTAAGCTATAGCTAAGAAAGTTGAGTCCCCAATACATGGGTCCATTTGAGATGGATTGGTGGAGTTGCTTATGTTTAGCCTTACCCCTCAGGATAATATGATGTATGATGTGTTCCATGTGTCCGATCTAGAGAACTATGTGATGGACCCGAGCCATGTGCTAAGCATTGAACCTATTGAACTACAAGGGAGGATGACATATCCTGAGTCACCTGTGAGAATTCTAGATACCAAGGTGAAACAACTTAGATGTAAGAATATATGATGATAAAGGTTCTTTGGAAGCGCCATGGAGAGGATGAAGCCACATGGGAGCTAACGATGGACATGGAAAAGTCTTATCCTGATTGGCTTGTATGTTTGGTGAAATTTTGAGGGAAAATTCCCATAAGAGGGGAAGGATGTTACAACCCCAATTTTTGGGATTATGTGGTTTTACATGCAATTTCTCCAATAAATGTATGACAATGGAAATCATATGATTTATGTGTAGTGAATGGATTTCTTTGATAATATTTCCTTGAAATGTATGATTTTGTGGATCCTAATGAGTTAGTGAGTCCAATGTGATAAAAATGAAAGAAAAGTTGATGGAAATCTAATAATGCATAAAAGGGAAAGAAACTAAGATAATAATGAAAAATATGTGGAAAGATGTATGATGGATCATCATGGATGAGATTTCAAATCTATAAGGTTTCTAATGATAAAAGGAATCCAAATAAAGAGAATAAAAGAGTAGGAGAGAGAAAATATGAATAATATATGCCTTATTAAGAGTTAACTTGGATATGAAGAAAAGTCCCTATTTCCTTCTTTTTTTGGTCTCCAACTTTTCTCATGGTTAGATAAAGTCGGTATGGATTTTCCCTTAAAATTTGGGGTCTTTTGGATAAAGGATGAGAGAGATATGAATTTTTGAAGTTTTCCTAATGTGAATGGTTATAGATAATTTGATATTATCTGTCACATTTAATGTGACTGGGATCTTAGGGGAAACTTTTTATTTTGTCGCATGGTATGATGGCCATTTGATTCGGATCTACGACTATCACCTTATCTCCTACATCTGACCAAAAAAGGGAACAAAGTGAACAATAATCCCTATCATTGACCTCTCTCTCTACTTCTCTGGTTCCCCTCTCACTCTAAAAACTACTTCATAGATTTCCTCTTACCAATCCAATTTGTTTAATCCATAAGTTTATAACTCTTGGTGCCTTGAACACCAAGAAAAGGTAAGTTGCTGCCGCCAGGTCTCCCTAGTCCCGTGAGGTGTGGAATCCCAAGACCTAGAGCTCCCCTATAGGCTATTAAATGCAATCCGTGAAATCCAATTATTCTCGAATCTTTTATCCGCCCTTTTCCATCCTTCCTTTATCTCTTCTCCTTGCGCCATGATCTGTGAGTAATGCTATCACTGCTAGGTAGGGCAGCGGCTGGAAAATGTTTGGCCCTAAGGAATTGGCCACCACAAGAGCGGCGATGAGATCAGAACTGCTCGTCGAACCGATTGGGAGGGGCTTCTTTGAGTCGCACAACCGAAGATGGAGAGTCAACCATGAGTTGACTAACGTGTGGCTCAACAAAGCCTTGTTCACAACGGAAGAAAGGGGAAAGGGGAGGAAGACAAGGTCACCCAGAATTACTTGTTTACCACTGACTCTGATACTAAGAGGTAAGGATGGTTATGTCTTTTGGTCCTTTTTCCTAGCTTAAGTCACACGGGTCTAGGAGCATAGGTGGCGTGAGTCCACAGGCTCGAAGCCACCCCACAAATGATTGGGCTTGCTCAGTTTATAGGGTGTGCTTTATGACATGGCCTCTCCTTATTGGCCTACATGTGTTTATTTTGCAAATTTTCTAGAAATTAACTAGTAACTTAGATTAAGACAAATTATATATGAAAGTTAATAAAAAATACGTAGATTGCGATAAAAATATAATTGAAGCCTAGATCTTCTTGCAATCCAAAAAGTATATAAATATGTCACCTTTAATGCATTTATAAATAAGAAACCCTAGTTTTGATATTAATGAGATTTAGTGAAGTTCTCTAAGATGATTTAAGCCAATATTAACCTATTTTTAATAAAAGGAAGATTTAGATCTAAAAAGATGATCATTGTGCAATATTGACTAATTTTAGAGTCCATATATAAGAAAGTGCATTAATGGGATTAAAAACCCTAATTTAGGTGAATATGACTTTTAATGAGTTCTATTTAGAAAATACATGTATAATACAGTGATATGATGATCCTAACACAAAGTGAGTATAAGGAATCCTTTTTATGAACAACTTGAATAATTAGGGTTTTATGATGTAGAATCTATTTTATGGTTTGTTGACCTACAAAGGTAAAAGTTGAGAAACCAATCTAAGAAACCCTAATGAATCCTAGTGAGACTTAGAAACCTTAGAAAGGTGTCCCAAGCCCATAAGGAGTTGTTTGGGATATGATGGTTACAGTTAGGCATTATACATGTTTTAAGGATCTACTTGATTGGTTGCTTAACTTGCTTGGATTTTTGATTGGATTGGATTGTGCTGATTTCCTGTGAGATCTCCGAATCAGGCATGTGGTTATTTATGACTACTCACTTTAGTTTCCTGAAATTTTTTGATATTTCATCAGTTTCATGGAAATTACTACTTGGATGACTTTATTTCTGAAATCTTTAAGGTGAATGTGACTATCACAATTTAAGTATACATATGACTTGCCTGAGCCTACATACCATCTCTGGATGTAAGATGAGAGGCCAAGCCCCAGAGGGAAGGTCAGAGGTGGTCAAGCCCTGAAGGGAAGACCACCGATTACCCAGAGAGGTGACCCCAAGTACCAAGCTCAGGATGGAGAAGGTAGCCTTAAGTCCCTTGCAAGGATTAAAACCTAAGAGAGGGTATCCCAGAGTATGAGTAAAAGCAGTTGGGAAGTCGTATTGAAAAACATAAGCGTACATTATTAACAATTATTTGATGTGATTAGGTTGTTAGAATATATGTGCAATATTTTGGTTGTCACCACATACCATTATATTTATTTATACTGACCGAAATTTTATTTGTCGGCATTTTAGGAATATCTGAAATTGGACAAATAGTAAAGTGGAATTTGTGAATAATAAAGTTAATTGATAAAGGATGCTTTACTTAGATAGAACTCTACCGTTCACCTCAGACTCCATACAGGCAGTAACCTTGGCATCCACTACTAAAGATTGCCTTGGGAAGTATAGGCCCTATGTCTCCATGATTAAACTTCTTGCTCACAAGAGTGGAGTTTACATTAAACATATACCTAGAGATCATAATGGTGTGGTAGACACATTATCTAAGCATGCTTGTTT
Source organism: Alisma plantago-aquatica (assembly GCA_963693085.1). Lineage (NCBI taxonomy): Eukaryota > Viridiplantae > Streptophyta > Magnoliopsida > Alismatales > Alismataceae > Alisma > Alisma plantago-aquatica. The sequence goes on along the minus strand of OY856412.1, from coordinate 23,962,254 downwards.
TACTTATGAAAACTTTTCCTTCAGTAATAGTCCTCACTGGCTCACTATGAGCACTTGTATTGACATTAAATCCTTGTTTTCCTGCACTAGAGAGTAAGCTCAATAAAAGTATCTCTATGGTTTATAAAAAAAAGATAGAACTCTACCATGGGTAAAAGTCCCATATTCCTATTTCTATAAGGTATGTGAAAAGTAATTTTTATCCTATTTTAAGATTAGTCATTGGTAGAATTTAATAATTATTTTTGATTATTTGCAAAACCATTGATCCCATTTTAGAATAGCAGCTCTAACTTCTTGGTCTTCCTTAATTGGGGGTTATAGGGAAGTGGGGTCATTACAATCAAACTTTTGTTTGGTGATCATATGATTTCCTATCTACATTGATGTTTCCTAACTACCAACTAATTGGAAGAAACTCTCCTTACAAGAATGAATGGGGATATCAATCATCTACCAATAAGAGAAATGAATGGAATAATGTATGTGGTTTATGAAGAATCACAAGTAATTTTTGAATCATTTATGCAAAAACAAACATGGTCCTACAACACGAAGGGAGTAAGAAGTGCATGAATCCTAATGCCTATTCTTTTTTGGGTGGAATGATGCATGCACTAAAAGCCTCATCTGATAGATGAGAGTGAAATAAAAGAATGCATCATGTTGCTATCTTCATTTCTTTTTTAGGAAAGGTTCATAGTTGATGCTAGGGCATCATTTTCTCCCTCTTTATTTTGTGCTATTTTTTTCATTGACCCACTATTTTATCATGTTAAGGGTATGCTTGGGATTCAGTATAAAATCTTACTCAAAAATTTTATATTAATTTTTAGGGGTATGGATGTGTATCCCTATACTTCATTTTCATAGAAAGACCACATGAGTACATATTGAGAGAAAATAAATGATGCAAAAGATATGCAATCTACATGAATTTATTGTGTAATTGAATGATATGAAATAATATTTTTTTTCATTTTCTAACAAATGCAATAAGAGAAAACTAAAATTATGTCACCTATAATGCTATGAAAATGAAATCAAGAGGAAACAATTCAGGTTGGTTGATCATCTTTAAGTGGTGGATCAAATGAATGGAAAGTGAATGGAATCAATAGATTAAGAGACAATGCCTTTCTTAAACATGTTATGTCCCTATACTATCAACCTATGTATGGGGTAACCTTAGGATTTGTTTCTAAATCTTCAATTTAAGGTCCCGCTAATTGTGTAATCAGTTTAAAATCTCAAACCCCATCATCATACACTATTCATGGATGATTAAGACTTCCATTCATATGAAATTTCCTTATGATGACTAACCCATACACTTCCTCTAGGTGATGTTTCCTTTAGAATTTTCAACTATGCCAATTTTTTTTCAATTTTTAAATTTCATTGCAAGGACAAATGAGAACACATTCAATGATGACAAAGACAAAAATCATGTTTATATTGTTCCATGATTGTACTAGGTAGATGTAGATCCTACATACTCAAAATAATAAAACTAAAAAGCAAATAGAAGATAGAGCTATTCCAGAACCCCCCCAAGCTTGAACTTGAATATGTCCTCATAGTCAAAATCCAATCAAATAGGTGGAATAGTGGTACTGTATCAAAATGATGGTGATGGTGGCATGTTCGGATCATGTAGGTAGAAGTTGTCATAGAAAGTTGGGGGTTGTTGTAGTATCTCTGGATGCTGTGGGTAGCTACCAAAATATCCTTGACTCCAGTAGTTGTCAAAGAACGGTTATTTGTAGCTTTAAATCCACTGGTGGTGATATGCATGTTCTCATGGTTGGCCAGGAGAAGTGCTCATTCTCAAAAATGACATGTTGGTTTTAGTACATTTGTCTTTGGATGTCTTGGATGCCCGCCAATGTTGTTATTTGTTGTTAATGCCCCTGTTGGATTTCTTGTAGCATCTCGTATATACCTACCATGGAATATGGGTCTTCATTCAGGCTAGGTGTAGTTCTAGAGATGGAGGTGCCATGTCTTCTGGAAGGCTTGTACAAGGTCCACCATTGTGTGAATGGTATGGTCACCTCATCCTCTTCTTCTTCATATTCATCCTACTCATGCTCGACATTATCTTGTTCTTCTTCCTCTTCCTCCATTGCATCCTTTTGGTATATATATATATATATATAATTTCCTAGTAGGTGGGCCAATCACCAAAGAAAGGGTGACCACCCACCAACCCTTGGCAGGCGAAGACCTGGAGAAGGCTCTTGGTGAATCTTGAGGTGGTGAGGAAGGCACTGTCTCCATACCATGTTGGGATCAACTCCCTCTTCATCAAGGATTTGTAAATCTTCTTCTGGTTTGTATTGATGTGAGCAATATGTGTTGGTTTTGGCACAATCATTGGAGCTCCTACCATTGATGAAGCAGAACTTCGTATTGCCATTGATTTGGAATGAGAAAGAAATGGAGGAGACGGGCTTATAGAAGACTCTAATCACCTAGATGATCTATCACTACTCTTCTTACAAGGTCAGTGGCATGGATGTGATGGAAACAATTCCTCCACCCTTCCTTTTATAGCTATAATCAACCTTCAGGCCCCACATCAGTACCAATGATGGATGTGTAGGTGGTACTGAGTCATCCCCCATGATTTGTGTGAAATTGATATCACATGTTGTTACTGACGCTTCTCATCCGTTGATGTCATGACATAAGGATTGCATAGTGTCGGTAGTACCGACACATGTCGCTGGTACCAACTTTTGAAAATGCATGTTAGATTGGTACCACTGGCCATTGGATTACGATGATCTCATCCGTTGATTTGTGTATCCATGGATTCTATGTTTGTAGATGTCGGTTCTACCAACAGGAGTGTTGGTGGTACCAAGCTTCTTTTTGCTCATTCCTCTTGAAAGGTGTCCGTCCTACTAACTGTATAGGGTGGTGGTACTGAGTCTTTAACATTCTCGGTACTCTCAAATGGTCACTCAGTGTGTCAAACCTAGAGTAGCGTGTGGGTGGTAGTTCTACTGACTTCTGTGTAAGTGGTACTGAGCCTGCACAATGATTACGACATGTCTCTACAAGAAATAGGTGCCACTAACCTCCTTGTCAATGGTACCAAGCAAATTTTGGGATGTCCTTGTTGGAAAACATTAGTGCCATCGAAACACTTGTTGGTGGTACTGAGTTGAGAAATTTCATCCCTACTGATATGCACTTATTGTGTCGGTGCCACCAACAGGGTGTCGGTGGTACAAACTTTTGTACTGCCCTGCACACCAATGAAATCGATCAAGGTACCTTTTTTACATTAAAAATATAAAATGCAAACTATAACAATGATGTCAACTAATAAAAAATGTACATAGAAAAATCTAAATAAGATAAACAAAAATTGGATTGCCTCCCAACAAACGCCCTTATTTTACATCCTAGGCTAGACAATCAGATAAAAAAGAATTAATGAATCTCAAGGATCTTCAACTCCTCTCCCTCACATATAAAATCTCCCCCAAAATAGTGTTTCAGCCACTAGCCATTCACAAGAAATAGCTCGTCCCCATTACTATTTTCCATGACTCCATGGGAAAATGCCTTAACCAACACGAATGGACCAATCCATCTAGAACTTAGATTCTCGAGGTACAATTTCATCCTAGAATTGAAAAGAAGCACCTTTTGTCCTGGAGTGAACACTCTGTGCAAAATGTGGTGGTCATGAATATACTTAGTTATTATCCTTATAGATCTGTGAGCTTTCATAGGCATCCAGCCCGAGTTTATCCAATTCATTGAATTCCAACATTCTCTTCTTTCTTGCATCTTCAAGATTATAATATAACTTTCTCAAAGCCCACTTGGCTTTGTGCTCCAATTCCATAGGTAAATGAAATGCTCTCCCATAGACCAACCTAAATGGATTACTATAGGTGTTTTATAGGCTGTTCTATATGCCCAAGGTGTGTCATTTAGTTGCATTCTACAATTGGTCCTATTGGTTGATACTGTCTTTACCAAGATCTTCTTAATACCCATATTAGATATCTCAACCTGCCACTAGCTTTGTGGGTTATATGGGGTATCCACTCTGTGCCTCACTCCATACTTTCTCAACAAATCTCTAGACTTATTATTGGTGAAGTGAGATCATCCATCACTTATCATCACTCGTGGCACCCCAAACCTATGGAAAACATGATCTTTTACAAATATGCAAACAACCTGAGAATCATTAGTGTCAGTTGGAATTGCTTCCACCCACTTAGAGACATAGTCAACTGCAAGAAATATATATAAATTGGAATTATCTTACACAAAGGTCCCATAAGATCTATTCCTCATAAATCGAAAACCTCAACTTCTTGAAAAATGTTTAGGGGCATTTCGTATCTCCTATATATATTCCCTGCACGTTGACATGCATCTCAATTGCACAGAAAATTATAAGCATCTTTTAAAGGCTATGGTTAATAAAATCCACTCTCAAAAACCTTTGCTGCTGTTCTAGAGCTAGCATGGTGTCCCCTAGTAGGTAGGGAGTGACGATGTGCCAAGATACTCTTCATCTCACACTCGGGCACACACTTCCTCAAATCCCATCCCTACATTGCTTGAGTAAGATGGGGTCATCCCACACAATAAAATCTCAAGGAATGGAAAAAAATCTTCTTATCTTGATACCCCAATCTTCTGGAAGCTCGCCACAAGCTAAGTAATTTACAATATTTGCAAACAACAGATCCTTATTCTTTATGGAAGATAATTTCTCATATAGGAACTCCTCAACTATGGGTATCTCTAGATTCTTCTCATCTAATCTTTCCAACCTAGACAAATGATATTCTACCACATTCTATATCCTTGCCTTATCCTTGATCTCAATATCAAACTCCTATAATAGTAAAACATCTTATCAATCTAGGTTTGGCATCCTTCTTTTGCAACAAATACTTAATTGTTGCATGATCTGTCCACACAATAACTCTTGCCCTGATCAAATACCGGTGAGATTTTTCAAAAGAAAAAAACTATTGCAAAAATCTCTTTTTTAGTTGTTGTGTAATCATGTTGGACAACATTTAGGGTCGTTGATGTATAATGGATAATGATGCGGGTTTTATCCTTGCTTGTCTAGAACAACTCCTAGTGCATAGTCCGATGTGTTGAGGAATAAGCTCAAATGGTTGGATCCAATCTGGAGCTTGAACCATAGGTGTGGAGACTAGTTTCTCCTTCAACACCTCAAAAGCTTTCAAACACCTCTCATCAAAATTAAATTTGGCATCTTTCTCCAATAACTCAAAAGTGGTTTTGCAATTTTGTAAAAGTCCTTTATAAATTGTCGATAAAACTAGCATGTCCTAGAAAACTCCTAACCCCCTTTACCGATGATGGTGGAGGTAGCTTAGAGATGACTTTGTTTTTAGCTGAATTGATCTCCATTCCTTTATTGGACACCTTGTGTTCTAAAACTATCCCCTCTCCCACCATCATGTGGCAGTTTTCCCAATTCTACACTAGGTGAGTGTCTTCATACCACTACAAAACCTTGTCAATATTGTCAGGACACTCCTCAAAAGATTCTCCATAAACCAAAAAACCATCCATGCATACCTCGAGATAATGCTCAACCATATTAGAAAAAGAAGCAAGCATATATCTCTTAAAAGTCGTTGGTGCATTACAGAGGCCAAATGTCATCCGACGATAAGCATAAGTACCATTGGACAAGTGAAAGTAGATTTCTCTTGGTCTTTTGGGTAGATAAAAGTTAGATTATACCCAGAATACCTGTCAAGAAAACATAAATGAGAACGGATAATTATTCCTTCAAAATTTGATCAATAAAGGGAAGTGGGAAATTATATTTAAATTTGGTGGCATTAAAATGGTGGAATCGATGCATACACGCCACCTGGTCACCAACCTGGTAGAAACCTATTGACTTGCTAAATTAGTTGTGACTATTATTTCCCCCTTTTAGGAACCACTTGGGTTGTATTAACAAAATTTGAATCAAAAATATGTTTGGATATACATGCTGATAGAAGCTTCACTACATCTTTCTTCACTATCTCTGTCATGATTGGATTGAGGCATCGTTGAGGTTGTACTATTAGTTTGGCTCCTTATTCTATGTGGATCTTGTGCTGACAAAAGCTAGGGGAGATCCCCTTGATATCTGTAACATACCACCCAAACACTGCCCTAGGGTTCTTCAACACCACTAGCAATTGCTCTTCCTCCTGCAAGCTCAACAAGGATGAAATGATGATTGGAAGCTTCTCAAATTTTTTTCCAAGAATATGTATTTCCGATGTGGAGGAAGTGTCTTAAACTCAAGTTTTCGAAGGACTTAACAAAGATGGAATCACTGGTGGTGGAGGTGGCCCTAGATCTTCATAATGCCTTGTATAGAAACATGGCAATGCCTTTAGAAACAAAATACACTTCTTCAAAGAATGACAATGAGTGTAGTCATCTAACATATTCATAATTCATGCCTCCAATGGAAATTGTGGATAATCTTGGGTGAGACGGAAGATGTTGCCTCATCAATTTTTCTTGGGTAAGCCTCCTCCTCTTCATCAACAAGATATGGTACTGCCTTCCTCAATGAAACCTCCTTGGTGTGATCCATGATGTCCATTTCCAAGGGTCCTTTTTGCACTTTTTCATTATATGAGACATGTACATGAATGGTTTTCCTAAAAATAGAGACACTTTTAATTGTAACTCATACAACATGTGACATTGTGCACTATCACCAACTGTTTTTGAAGAGTCTAGCATCTTGATTTCAAATTTGTCATCCTGGATACCCATCGTCAATATTCCTCTTTCCATCACTAGGATAATGTATGATGTGGCTTGGAATAGCCTCCCTAGGAGTAGTTCATTGCCATTATCATCCAGCATTTCCATAATTACAAAATCTGTTGGAATCACAAACTTGTCAACCTTGACTAGCACATCTTCACAGATACCATATGGCCTAACCACTGAATTGTCTGCTAGCTATATGGTCATGCTGCTCTACCTAAATTCCTTCAAGCCCAATTCCATGAATCTGGTCAAGGGAATGTGGTTAATTCTTGCACTTGAGTTGCAAAGATCCTCAACAAACATGGTCATGTCAATGTAACATGGTATATTAAAATAGCTTGGGTCATGCCTCTTCTGTGGGAGTCTCCTCTGAATAAGTGCATTTACTTCCTCTTTCAACACCACTACATCTAAATCAACTATCCTTCTCTTTTTGTTAATGACGTCCTTCAAAAATTTTCCATAGGATGGAATATGCTCTATTGCATCAATCAGGGGGATGTTGACATGCAGTTTTCTGAAAGTATCCTGAAACTTCTGAAATTGTTGGTCAATCTTCTTTTCCTTCAAGCTATTTGGAAACAACACTGGAGTCACCAACTTCCTTTGGTGAGGTGGTACATAAGCCTCCTTCCTGATCTCCTTTGACTTATCATTCTCTTCTTCTACTTTTTTCTCCTATGTCATGGTGTCTGGCTCAAGTGGATCAGTAGTCAACACTAGTCCCATGTCACCTGCATCATTGTCTACCTTTGGGATTTTCTTTTGTTCATTCAGTAATTTCTTCCCACTAAGGAGTATCACTACCTTCAGTTGCTAATTTCCAGATGGAATATCAGTATTTGCTGGGAGTCCTTGCTGTCTGAACTTCAATTAGGATGCAACGTCTGTTGCCAGTTGAGAAATTTGGTTTTCAATTTTGTAGGTGTGTGCTCCTTGATTTTTCAAGTCTCTCCGTGTTTGGCCTATGATCATTTCATTATGACTAACCAACTTGTCTATCATGTCTTCAATGCAGTCTATATTATTGGGGTCCTGTCCTGCTGGGGATTACCTTGTTGTGGCTTTTCCTGTTGTTTTTGGGATGGGTCCTTCCAAAAGTTCTTGGGTTCCTTCAATGAAAATTTGGGATCCTTCCTCCATGCATAGTCATTGCTACCCCAGTAGTTCTGCTGCCACATATACATGCACTCCTCTTCCTCATCTTCATAGGAATTTTTAGATTTTTTATCTAGTTTCTTGGCTAAGATGTCGAATTTGTCACTCAACACTGTAATGACTCTGGAATCTCTAATGCTTTTGACAGTTGCTGGAGTTTCTCTTTCATCTCCCCATGACTAATTTTTAGCCATATTATTCAGAATCTCATGACACTTGGATGGCTTGTTGTTGAGGAAAAACTTGAACCAACACTATCATTTTCGTCCTCTCTCCTTTGTGTAGCCCGTAGTAGAAGGTCTTTACTTCGCCGTACATATCAATCCCATAATGAGGAACCTTCCTCAACATGTTTTGTAATATCTCCCATGCTTCAGAATAAGACTCCTCTGCCTACAGTTTGAAATTGTAAAACTTCCCAACTAACTCATTTCATGGAAGATAACGTTCAAAGAAAATGTCAATCATATGGTCCCATGTTTCTATGGACTCTGACAGAAGTCTAAGAAGCCATGAATTTGCATTATATGACAATGAAGAAGGAAACAACTTCAAATATATCATTGTGGCTGGAACCCTATGAATCTTCACCATGTCACATCTTTCTACAAAGTTATTGATGTGCGCCATCGGGTCCTCCATACCATGGCCATGGAATGCTTGTGATTTAGCTAGTGCCACCAAACTAGGGTCTATCTTGTAACTGCCCACATTGATGGCTTGCCTTCTGATTGGCCCCAACTGAGCTAAGGTACAAGAAGCCCCGTTCATCTCCCAGTCAGTCTACCCTTTATCTATTGGATTACCGTCACCCATTTATGGTTGTTCTAGTCGCATAGACTATGGTGGTGGAGTTGGGATGAGTCCTATCACATATTAACTGTACTCTCTTGCCCTACGTAAGAAATCCTCCTTGAAAACCAATATGTGGAGTTGACCCTCCATAGTCGATGCTTCTTCTCTGCATCACGCACTAGTACCTACAAATAACAAGCTCAATGTAAGAACTGGATTCTAGTAATTGAATGAATATTTGAAATTTAGCTATAAAAACATTGTAAAAAGAAAAACAATTGTGGCCTAGAGTGGCCGGTAACAACACTCGTAGTGCCGGATGCACCATTTTCCCCAAAAATGGCACCAAAACTTGATAGTGTGTCTACTACACGTACGAAACACAAATGAAGTACTGAAGTAATATAGACCCAAAGATGCTCGAATGATATCAAACATGGGGAAAATGTGAGTCTAGAAACTACTACTAATGCTAACCTGATCAGTTAGACCGAAAGAAAACAGTGATTGGTGATTAATGAACTAAATTGCAAGAATTAAAACTAAAATTATTGGTTGTGATCACAAAATGAATGGATTCTTTAGGATTACGATTTCACCATGATTCACATTGCAATTCAAATCATTTCATTAATATTTATTCCTCCTAACCCAAGACCATGGGATCTGTAGTAAGAATTAGCTGCTCTCGCAACATAATTCACTACTTAATCTCATAAAAATCCCACTCTCATAGCAATTTAATTATTAGTTAGGCGCTTTAATGCATTTTCTAGGTTATTCACTTCACATTTGTAGGCTTTCTCTCAAATGATGGTTGAAGTAATGTAAATCTACAACCTATCTAACTCTTAATTCCTCTGTCAAATCAATTAACAATCTAAGATATCACTTATGGTGATCAAGCATAGATAATTTGTGAAGCAATCGTAGAGATATGTCCAGGTCTTAAGAGAAATATAGATATTAATTCATAACATCAAGTACAATGCAAAACATGGCTACTCCTGGGTCCTAAGGAATAAAGGATATTAGCTCCACATGGTTTCCATTTTTATACACATGGGAGAAGAGAAAAAAAGTGTGGGAAACATTACAAAACTAAAGTAACCCCTGAAGAAGCTAGATTGGATGACTCCCTCTGATGAACAAAGTGATTTGCTGTCTTCTAGCTGTAAATCTATCCACATGAGGTGCCCGAATTGTCTAGAACATGGCCTTCTTCTCTTGTTTATTTTCTCCCAGCTCTCGATTGACATTTAATGGAAAAGAACATGATATCTAGGTCTGGCCGCACTCCCCCTAGTCATAGAAGTGACTTAGGGTGTCATTAATTTGCAATTGTTGGATTAACTAAAACCTTTAATTTGGCCTATTTGTGACAAGTCGGTACTACTGATAGGGTATCAGTGGTACCAAGGCTATCTCAATTGCACCGTCTTCTATTAAATGTCAATACCAGCAAGATATGTTTCAATAGCACCGAGATGCTCCTTGACATCTCCTCTTCAATTTTTTGGTCCAAGTTGATACCACCGACTCTGTCGTTGATATCATTGGTTCCATTTTAGAGCACTTCTATTGAATAGTTAGTAGTAACGATTTGTCTATCAGTACCATTGAGTTCTATTGACTCCACCACATTCTTTTTCTTCAAATTTTTGTACCACCGATGCACATGTTGGTAGCATATAGTTTTGCCGATTCTTATCAACTTAACTAAAATTAAACAATAAAGAGCATAAGATCCACAAATAATGATAAATAAACATGGAAAAGTAAAAATAATAAATAGTTGATGCAAATGAGTGTCTCATGCTAATAATGATAAATCATGCACAATTAATATAAAACTGAGCAATAAATGCTCAAAATACATAGTAAGATATCCTATGAAAAGTGACAATTATTAAGTTCATCACTCTACATTATGCATGCTTTGTGAATTATTAGCCCTAGAGTAATGCAATACTTTGGTTTTTTTGGATTTTATTCCCCTATGTGATATTATTAGGCACCGAGTTTTAATCCCCTTCCATGCACTGAGGTTTTAGTCCTCTTGCACTTTTATATATTGGGATGCAAGATTGTATGACGCATATTGTAACATCCCTGACCTAGGTTATGAATTAACCCTAGGTATTTTGCTTAATAAAAATGATTATAGGTATGTTATTATCTTTTGAAAAGTAATTAGGGCTCAAGAGGAACATATATTACAATTTTAGTCCTTTTTGAATATTGTTGAAATCAATATTTTGTCTATTTTGGACTAAAGTGCAAATTACCCAAGTTAAGGGGTCTATTTGCAAATTGTTCCTGATAATATGTTCCTTATGTGTTGAAGCATCATGAGAGTGAAGATGATGCATAGGTATGGCTTGTGATAGCCTAAATGCTAAGAAAGAGCTGATAAAGCAATGTTTGTGCATGAAAACCTAGTTTTGGTGTAATGTGCAATTTACCCCAAACCTAGGGTGAAATATGTAAATTACCACTTCAATAAGGTCCCTAATGTTTCTTGGCATCATGTGGAGCAAATAAAATGAGAGGGGTTCCTCATTTGATTTAAGTTGAAGGAGAGAGAATCTTGATATTAAAATAATCGGGATTTAAGCATAATGGAAATAATAATGCTAAAATAAATAAAATAATTGAAGGGCCTTCAAATAAAATTAAAATGATGGAATTAAGATGTATGTGGACATCCTTGAGCTTTTAAAGGAACGAAAATATCTTAAGGAGGTGAAATTCCACTCACCTTATTATAAGGAAAAGAATTTCCACTCAAAAAGATATATTAATATTATAAGGGATTAAGGTGCTTAATTTCTTTTCCCTTAATCTATGGATAATGGAAGGAAGCTCAGTGGGATTGAGATGCCTTTTCATGTAAGAAAACCAAGGAGAAATAGGTGGCAACATTTTTGGAATTAATTGATTTTTATAAAGATATTTTCTCTTTCATCAATTTTCTTATAAAAGAGCCTTTTCTAACCCACCTAAGGACTTTTTCCGACCCCACTTCTTCTCCTTGCTTGCAAAACCGACCAAGAAGGCTAGGAACAGCAGGAAGCACGTCCCCAACCTGTGGTAAGCATTTGACCTTCGTTCTTCATGATTTCATAGTGAAAATCATAAAACAATGTATGATTCCTTCATTTCTTCACTCCATCTTCAACCCTAGCCGATCCTTTCACTCCAAAAGCTTGAGAAACAACCTTGGGAGGTTGCTAAAGCTTCAAACACCATTGTAGCCATGAAACTTGGAGCTTGGGATCAGATTTGAAGGTGGGTTATATAACTTAAACCCTTAATCTTTGTCATTGAATACGATTTCCTCATGCAATTGAGTTAATTGTTATTATTGCAATAGCCTTGCTTGATTAATGAAGTTGCCATGGAAAATGGCAGTAGTTCCATGAGTCTAAGGATTGAAGATGACAACCTGTTCATAAGCACACACCTTAATTAAAAATCAAGAACAAACGGTCTTAGACCTTTGGTCCAAACGGTTTCACCAAACCGTTTGAGACCAAACGGTTTGCAAACCATTTGGTGAAGTTGGACTCCAAAACACATGGATGAGTTGACCATTTGGTTTAGTTGACTGTTTGAGGTCTAAACTTAATCACACATTGGATGATGATCCAATGGAATTAATTGATTGATCCAATTTTTGCACGATCATTTAAGTGGAAACCCTAATCAAGTTGATTGAAGAAATCCTTGATTGGTCCTAATGATTTCAAGACCATTTGGGCTCAAACGGTCTTGAAACTGTTTGGGACCAAACGGTTTCAAAACTATTTGGTGGGTTAGTGGTTGATCCTTGACCCATGGATGATGATCTAATGGTTTATATTGATGAACCCTTCAATTGAATAATCAATAGTCAATTCAATGGTGTAATTGGAAATCGATTTGATGGAGAAATGACCTAGGAGCCCTTGCCATTTTGGGATTGATTTAGCCCAAACGGTCTTGAGACCGTTTGAGACCAAATGGTCTTGAAACTGTTTGGGGTAAAACGGTTTCAAAACCATTTGGTGATGAAACTTCAAAACTGCATGGAGGTTGTTAATGGTTCAATCATTTGGATATTGAAGGTAATGATAGTCCTAATAATCCAATGATGGTTAGTAATGTTAATCAATGATGGTACAAAGGTTAAAACCCTAATGGTATCTAAATGATTAATGTCAATTAAGGAAGGAACCCTAATTTCTTATAAGAGCAATGACTTGGTACACTATGTCATTCATAGTTGTATGAACTTGACTAAGGGTTGATAAGACCTAATCAAGTTGAGAGGAATGATAGCTTGGAGTTGATACATGATCTTGACTCATGTGGTGATTAAGGGTATGATGAAAACTACTAGAGGGGGGGTGAATAGAGTTTTATAGATAATTTAACAATTATTGAACTCAAGCAACCACAATGTAAATATTGGACAAAGAGACGCAAGGTTTAGAGTGGTTCCAACTATAGCAAATACTATAGCCGTCAATCCACTACCCGGTTGCTTACCCAACCGGGATTTGAAAAGAAATTTATTTTATTACCTCTTCAAGGAATTTACATAAAATACAATCTCTTTTCCTAAACCCTTCAAGCAGCCTTCACCTAGAAGTAATCGCCAACCTTGAAGCAGCCTTCCCTTGAAGTAGATGCACCAACTCCCGTTGCACCAGCCTTCTGAAGTAGCTTCCCTTGCGATAGCCTTCTTGAAGTAGCTTGAAGTCCCCTTCTCCACCTGAGAAGTCAACCCTCTCCAATCCGCCGCCTCCAACCCTAGGAGTAGCAAGGAGAGTACAAAAGATAAACAGGAACAAGAAAGGAAATGGAAATTACAACTTATCCTTTAATCCCGAGGCTTGATATGCCTAGATCAAGCGTAAGATCTCCTAGCCAAATATGTGAACTTGTAATTGCAGTGGATAGGAGAATCTAGCCTATAGGACACGATATTGAGCTAAGGAGAAAGTAGGCCAATGATCACAGTGCTCAAATTGCTTGCAAAAGATTGCTCAAGTATGCTCAAGTGTATTCTCAAGTGTAACAAGTGAATTCTAGTGTCCTATGGCTTGTCCTATTTATAGGAATAGTCTAAGTATGCTTAAGGACGTTCTAGACAACTTCTAGGGATTTCTAAGTTCTTAACTAGCCGTTAGGTACAAAGTTGTTGCTTTAACAACGGCTAATTAATTTATTCTGCAGTTGCTGTCAGAGACCATCTCGGTCGACAATTGGTCGACCGAGACACCTACTCGGTCAAAGTTTTGTCGACCGACAGGCTCTCTGGATCAACGTTCATTTGCAACTGCCAACTACTTTGTCTGTTGTGTCTAACGACTACTTTGGATCTTTCTCGGTTGAGAAGTTTGTCGACCGAGAGTGTCTCGGTCGAGGAGTTCGTCGACCGAGAATGATCCTGTTTCAAGATTTCATTTTAGGCACTAATTATATGTGTGAGTGTGCAAAGGTGATCCTAATAAACTGGGATGACATGTCTAACTATGGTGTTTGGCTAGGGAAAATCTAACGCTTGATTTACATGCAAATCTAAGTACTTGTACATTATATATTTGTACAAGTTTTACAACATTGATTTCATTGCATGAAAATAAAACTAAGTAAGCTCTTGGATTTTCCCTTGCTACTTTGTCATCCTGCACACTCAAGTAGCTCGTTAGATTAATAGGAATGAAATGTTTCTCATTATCAAAACAAAGGGATTTTATCATGATATCCAATTTATCCAACAATCTCCCCCTTTTTGAAGATGACAAACATTTCCTAAATATGAAATGAGTAAATATAAAGCATGTGAGTTTCATACCTGAAAATTACCTTTTTGTAGCCATCTATGTTTTGTAAGTGAGTGTTGGCCAAGATGTTATGAAACTCATTTATATTTTTGATTTTTATATTCTTTCTCCCCCTTTGTCATTTCAAAAAGATATCTACGTTGATTTTTCATCTCCCCCTTAATATTATGCTCCCCCTCAAATAGATATCCTATTAGAAACATGAATGTTTGTCTAATTTATCCACAATTTGTTTCTCAATCATTTGCAAAGGATGTTAAGCCTTGAAATGATATGAGATTCCCTTAAGCGTATGATGAATGTATATTTATTTCTCATTTATCAAAGGATGTTAAGCCCTGAATTAAATGAGAAACCTCTTAATCTTAGAGTACATAAAAATGTCTCCATCCAAATGCAAGGGATGTTAAGCCCTGTTTTGGGTAGAGAGTTCCTTCAAGTACAAGATACCAATTTCAATAAATTCATAAATTTCTTGAAAATTTTCAGCTATTACAATGTTTTTGTAATCTTCTTCAATCAAATGGTCAAAGTTTTTATGATCTCCCCCTTAGTCTTATGCTTTGCTCCCCCTTAGATAGATATCTCAAATGAAAGTTTGAGTACTAAGCAAAAACTATAAAAAGTTGTAGAGGATCTCCATGATTAACAAAGATGTATGCAATTTATGTCAGTCTGGAAAACAGAAACCCAGTCGGTCGACAATTGCTCGACCGACAGTGTTCTCGGTCGACTAGTTGCTCGACCGAGAATGTTTCTGGAGAACTGTTTTGTCATTTGTCAATTTAGCTACAATTTTAATAGTTGCCTGTTTTAATTATTACTCCCCTTATTTGTTATGCTCTACAATAATGAACTTATAATCCATATTTTTGAAGATGTCTCATATGCCAAAAAAAATATATAACCATTTGAATTAATCAAAGATGGCAAACTTCATTCAATAGCATGGAAAATATTACAATCATATAGAAAGGACCAATTTATTACAATCATTGTCATTACAACTAGTACAACTTCAACACTTCACTGGAAAGATTTAAGAATTACATCGATGTCCGGATCTTTCCCAAGGAATGGCTCGGCTCCATAATATTTGACCAGAGTTTGCCAATCCAAAGCACCTGTTGTAGTTAATGCATATGCTTCCAGAAATGTGGGAACTCAGTCAAATCGGAAGTGAGCAGCTATATCTTGCAATTGTATGGAGGAAAATTGAGTATGTGCAAGATCCATTGATGGTGGAGGTGGATGTTGATAGTAGTTGTATGAAGGGTTAAATGGGTTGAGCATGCCAGGATTTAAGGAATGCGGATATTCATCGGTTTGGCTCGGAGAAAGATTTTGCATTCTTTGATTTAAGTATGTCATGGCATGGTGGGTATAGTTGAGTTGGTTACTAAGATGATATTGGGAGCCGACAAGATAAGTGAGAGTATTTTGGATGGGATCAACAGAAAGATTAGTAGGAGGAGGGGGTGGTGGTATATCTTGATGTGATGATTCTCCTTCTACTCTTGCCCTTTTATGACCAAAGTCAATCCCCATCTTCTCTACGGTGTTCTTACTTATCTTTGGTGGTCTACGCTCCCATGTATACCCCATATCTTCAATTTGTAACTTAAGAAAATGTTGAGTGATCTGGCATACAAAATCGGCATACAGTGGATTGCCAGAAAACTCAAGCATGTTTTTAAGTATTATGCGAATGAAGTTTATAGGAATTTCTTTTATGATAGCATAAATTAGACACATGCGGAAAATAGGGACCTCAAATTTATTGGCTCTAGGATGTATGTTAGTGGAAACAATGAGGTTTACTATCCTACATGCAGGTTTCAGGTTTATTGCATAATAGGTTCCCCTATCTCCATGACAAGTGGTATTGGTTTGAAATATGGCTCGTTTTATATCACTAAGGCTAGTGGAGTGGTCATCATGGGAAAATAAATTTAGTGGATTGCCGGTGGTAAGGTCAAGGAAATCTTGGTATTCATCTATATCAATTTCTAGCATATCAAGAATATCCCCTTCGGAAAATTTAAAACTACGCCCATTGACCATGGTGTAGAAGAATGTGGTTTCATTTTCGGTGTGGGATAAGAGATTGGCATAGAATTTGTTGACTACCTTAGTGGAATAGATAGGAAAAGAAGGATTGATGAAGTCCTGCAGCTTTTGCACTCCAAAGAGATTCTCCAGATCGACTATGTTGATGAAGTCCATAGCTTCGACCGGGCGTCGGGGAAGAGGAGCTTTAGAGGAAAGCCGTAGGTATCGATCTCCAGCATCTCCGTCGACGAAGGCGATGTCATTGATGATCGTCAGTGGCGGAGTGGCTTCCCGATCTTCTCTTCTTTTTCTTCCGGCGACTTTCTTCTTCCCACGGACAGCTGAGGATGAGGCCATTTGTGTTACTTGAGTGTGGAGAAGAAGCAAGGAAGATTGGAGGATAAGAATGCTGAAGAGTTGCACAAAAATGCACTAGAGATGGACTATGGAGGCAAGGAAATGTAAGTATGAGTAAGTGACTCGTTTTTCCTCCTATTTATAGCATTCCAGCGACCTGGTCGGTCGACGACTCGTCGACCGAGCGTCCGCAACGGTCGAGTTGCAGACGCGCCACTTGATTCCCCAACGGTCAAGAAAACGGTCATAACGGTCGGTTTACAACGGTCATATCCAACGGCTATTTCTCGGTCGAGCACTTGTCGACCGACATTGTCTCGGTCGAGCATCTGTCGACCGACAGTTCGTATGATATTGAGTCTGTTTAGTATTTGTCGGTCGAGAGAGATGGGCTGACCGAGAGGTTCTCGGTCGACGAATTCGTCGACTGACAGACTTACTGAGTTCAACTTTTGAGACTGAATTTTAATGCAGATCATAGATCATTTTTGTAGAGCATATATATGGATATTCCGAGGGAGTAATATTGTTTTGTTTTTGACAATTTTTAAGGCTTTAAATTTTTGATTCTATTAAAAATATGCTAAGATTAAGTCTAATAAATTGATGTCCAAATAAACAATCTTTTGTCAAAGTTTATTTTAGGTCGTCCTTGACTACGACCGTGGCGCCCCTTGGTCAAATTTTATTTTAACCAAGAGGCATATTCTGCAGGTTTCCAGGATAAACATTCATATACGAAGTATAAGTTCTGCAGATAGCTTACAAGTATCAATTTGAGGCTCATTAAAGTGTACCAATTATGAGAAATTAATAAGAGCATCAAATATGATGAAGTATATTCAAGAATAATATCCATTCATGAATTACAGATTATTTTGGACTAATTCAAATATGATGAAGCATATTAAGTGATGCTTAATATAAGAGCACAATGAATATTGTCAAAATTCAATTTGAAACATTTTATTCATTTCAAGTATAAAAGCATGATTAAATAGGAATTTTCTTTAATCTAAGCATTATCAATCAATATTTATTCCATACAATCTTTCAAGAATAATTTCCACATATAGTGTAACACTCTAACTTAACAAATTTTACAGCAGTAAAAAATCAGTGATATGCTCGGTCGACAATTTCTCGACCGAGGTTCACTCGGTCGACAACTTCTCGACCGATCAATTTTCTGGAAAACTTTTAGAAATTTATTTCAAGTGCACTATAGGCTGTATCTAATTCAATTATTTCAAAGATCAGTTTGAGATAAGACATATGTGTATCAAAGTGATACTTAAATTAAATTTTTGATTTTGTTATCCCTATATGTTAAGTTGAGATAGACATAAGGATATGCAAATTAAGATTTTTGGTCATATCTCAACTTAGTCTAATCAATTTAATTTGGGGGTTTTGGAACCCATATCATCTCAACATTCTTTTTCTTGTATGGGCATGAAAAAGAATAATGTCCAAGGCGTGAGCAATAATGGCAACAAATTGAATCAACCTCAAGCCTTTTTCTATGATTTTGCCCTGTGTTGTCATTGGGTGAGGGTGTCCTTTTGGGTACATATATGGGTTGATAGGTTTGTGGCTTACTCCGACTAGGTTGTTGATGTGATTTTTCTTTAGGTTTATAACCTAGTCCTCTTCTCCCTATTTGATGATAGGAATTATCCAATATTCTATCAAGGATTCCATTGTTGTTTAACCTACTAACTTCTCGTTGTAACTTAACGATCTCATCCATTCTATTCTTAATATCTAGTTTTGCTTGATCTAGATTGGATGATAAAGAATTTCTTTCTTTCACTATATTGTCATAATCTACATGTGTACACAAAATAGGTTGTTTTTGAAAGTCATTTAACTTTGCAAGTAATTCAACCTTTTCTTGATATAGAAGATCATAATTTGTTTCTAGAGTAAAAATCTTCACTTCACTATTACTTAGAGATGATTTCAAAGTACGGTTTTCAGAAGCAATGTCATCTTTTTCGAAACCAATAGTATTCAATTTAGCATATAAATCGTCATTTTCAGATGTAAGAGCAAGAAGTCTAGCATTTAACTCATCGTTTGTTTTACTAGATTTCTTTAATTTCTTCTTGCACTCAATATACTTATTGTGAGTTTCTTCAAGACTAGAAATTAGCTCTTCTTTTGATAAATCAAGAAGGCTTACCTCTTCTTCTTCTTCCTCATTGGTTGTAGCAATGAAACAATTCTTATGGACCTCTTTCTTCTTTTCTTTCCATGGACAACCGATTGTTGTATGGTTTGTTCCTAAACACCAATTGCAGCTTGTTGAAAGTTGGTCCAAGTTGCTCCTTTGTCTGCGGTTGTAGTCACCTCCACCCTTCATTCTTCAAGACCTGGTTAGGGTTCCTTGAAGCCCGCTCTGATACCAATTGAAAACTACTAGAGGGGGGGTGAATAGAGTTTTATAGATAATTTAACAATTATTGAACTCAAGCAACCACAATGTAAATATTGGACAAAGAGACGCAAGGTTTAGAGTGGTTCCAACTATAGCAAATACTATAGCCGTCAATCCACTACCCGGTTGCTTACCCAACCGGGATTTGAAAAGAAATTTATTTTATTACCTCTTCAAGGAATTTACATAAAATACAATCTCTTTTCCTAAACCCTTCAAGCAGCCTTCACCTAGAAGTAATCGCCAACCTTGAAGCAGCCTTCCCTTGAAGTAGATGCACCAACTCCCGTTGCACCAGCCTTCTGAAGTAGCTTCCCTTGCGATAGCCTTCTTGAAGTAGCTTGAAGTCCCCTTCTCCACCTGAGAAGTCAACCCTCTCCAATCCGCAGCCTCCAACCCTAGGAGTAGCAAGGAGAGTACAAAAGATAAACAGGAACAAGAAAGGAAATGGAAATTACAACTTATCCTTTAAGCCCGAGGCTTGATATGCCTAGATCAAGCGTAAGATCTCCTAGCCAAATATGTGAACTTGTAATTGCAGTGGATAGGAGAATCTAGCCTATAGGACACGAGATTGAGCTAAGGAGAAAGTAGGCCAATGATCACAGTGCTCAAATTGCTTGCAAAAGATTGCTCAAGTATGCTCAAGTGTATTCTCAAGTGTAACAAGTGAATTCTAGTGTCCTATGGCTTGTCCTATTTATAGGAATAGTCTAAGTATGCTTAAGGACGTTCTAGACAACTTCTAGGGATTTCTAAGTGCTTAACTAGCCGTTAGGTACAAAGTTGTTGGTTTAACAACAGCTAATTAATTTATTCTGCAGTTGCTGTCAGAGACCATCTCGGTCGACAATTGGTCGACCGAGACACCTACTCGGTCGAAGTTATGTCGACCGACAGGCTCTCTGGATCAACGTTCATTTGCAATTGCCAACTACTTTGTCTGTTGTGTCTAACGACTACTTTGGATCTTTCTCGGTCGAGAAGTTTGTCGACCGAGAGTGTCTCGGTCGAGGAGTTCGTCGACTGAGAATGATCCTGTTTCAAAATTTCATTTTAGGCACTAATTATATGTGTGAGTGTGCAAAGGTGATCCTAATAAACTGGGATGACATGTCTAACTATGGTGTTTGGCTAGGGAAAATCTAACGCTTGATTTACATGCAAATCTAAGTACTTATACATTATATATTTGTACAAGTTTTACAACATTGATTTCATTGCATGAAAATAAAACTAAGTAAGCTCTTGGATTTTCCCTTGCTACTTTGTCATCCTGCACACTCAAGTAGCTCGTTAGATTAATAGGAATGAAATGTTTGTCATTATCAAAACAAAGGGATTTTATCATGATATCCAATTTATCCAACATATGATCCTTAAGTGAAGAGATCATGAAACCTTAATCATGAACCTAAACCTTAATTGACAAGGTTGTTGAACTTTAACCCTAATCCAGGGTAATTATAATTGAAACCCTAATCCAAGGTATGGATGTAACCCTAATTTAGGATGATGATGTGTATAGACCTAATTAAGAGTGATGTGATCTAAAACCCTAATTGGGATGATAGTAAACCCCAATTAAGGGTAATGGATCATGAAACCCTAATTGGGATGAATAGTAAACCCTAATTAAGGGTAATGGATCATGAAACCCTAATTGCGATGAATAGTAAACCCTAATTGTGGATTATTGAATGTAAAACCTTTTCTAGGGTGAAATTTATGTGAAATCCTATCTAAGGATGGTTTCATGAGAAACCCTGATGTTTGATGTGATGTGAATCTCAAACCCAGGGTAATACTATGTACTGCTTAATGAACCCTAATTTTGGGCAATATGGTGATAAACCATATCTTTGATGTGATAATAGGATGAATATCCTCAAGTGACATGAAATGGGAAACCCTGACCCTGGTAAGGGAATAGTGGTGTTACCCATGAATAGTGAATTCATATTTGTTGTACATGGTTCTGATATGCAATTGATATCACTGTTACCATCTGTGCTAACCCTGTAGGTATGTTGAAATGATGATCATGGCCAGGTATGAGCTATGATGTTTAATTCACTATTGTGAATGGGCTTGAGTGCCATAATATACCTTGCTGCCTGGTAAGAGGTAACAAGAGAGTTAATGGGCCTCAAGTACCATGAAGTGATGCTTGTAATAGCAAGTATCATGGTTGCCTTGGTCAACTGACCTGAAGGTGATAGTTACCTGGAAAAGAGGTAACAATGATTAATGATGAATCAAGGGTTTAATTACCCAGGGCCATATGATTATGGCTATGAAATTGAGAAGGGATGATAATTCCCAGTTTTGAAGTAAGGGACTGAGTTCCCAATATCTTTTAAAGACAGTTAAATATTTGATGAAAATAGTACATACTTCTTTATAGCATTGTCATAATAAGTTATGTTGGAGAATTTGCTTGATGCTAAAAGAATATGAGAATGTACTTAACTAATCAATTGAAATCTATTCATGTAGTGCTCTGACCATAGATCCATCATCATCAGCAGTTGGTGATGGTGAAACAAGTTTTCTATGGAAATCCTGGAATTCACATATTCTGAATATGTGGGGGTAAATGGGCAAAAATATCCTTATGTCCTTGTGAAGAGATTGAGGAAGGGTAAACATTAAACCTCTCAATCCTTCATGTGTCGGGATAGATGTATCATAAATCTCCTGATGGTTGGGATGGATGTATCATTAATCTCCCAATGTTATTTTATGTTGGGTCGATGGAGATAAACATTAATGCTCTCGATTGCCGATGAGAGTGCAGTTGACGCTGTAACTCTATAGTGAAGTTCCAGTATACCCTAGAAAGCTATTTGAGCACTCGACACAGTCCTTCTTGTAGTTCTGTGTTGACTAGGATGTGGGAGGTCATCGGAATCCGACTCTTCCATTGACCTATTTATGATATCGATTTCAATTCTAGAAATGGTCGGTTGGAGTATGAGTGGTATACCTCATCTCCTCAAACCTTAAAGTTGTTTGTAAAATATAATCAGTCGTGTAGCATATTTTGTATAAGATTGAAATACGAGAATCATTGGTTGATGTTGTAGTGCTTAGCATGTCCCTGGTACATAAATGCTACTTATGTTCTTTTAATTTATATTGAATATGAGACATGCTGCTTTATCAGTTTATAACTGAAATAATTGCATAAGAATGTTGCTCTAATCTGCATAGATGTTGATTCATATGCTACTGATTTACATTATCCCACTGCTCAGTTTATTTCTATTAAACTGCAATGACGATGTTTTGGCAGAGAGTTATATCTCCCACTGGGGCAATTTTTATAATTGTCTCACCCCCGTGGGATTCAACATTTTTAGGTAGACGCAGACATCAAGGCAGAAACTCATCTATAGAAGGAGAACAGTGATTCATCAGGTGGAGACCTTGACTGTCTGGTTCTGTATAGTTAGTCCTATGAGTCGTATCTGTACTCTCAGGTCCTAGGAGTTAGTGTTTCAACAATTCGATCTGAGATTTTGGCTTGATGCCTCGAGATTTTTATACTACTGATGTACAGTTTAATAGAGCAGTTAACGTTTTAACTCTCGAGAGGAATAGTACGAGAGATGTACTAATGAGCCAGTATGTATTTGAAATACTTTGGTTCATAATGATTTTTTTTCCTGTGAATGGATCTCTTGATAAATGGTTTTAATTTTTAGTGATTTTTAGTAATTCGTTGTTAATAATCGCTTCCGCATTAGTTAATCTTGTTCTCGCAAGTTAGACACCACAATTTAGTAGTATCAGAGCTCTAGGTTCGCTGAGTCTATAGAGACATAGGAATAAGGTTGTTGAGTCTGTTCTAGTGTCTTCCAGTTATCTGATAGTGCCTTTTGCTCATATAGGAGGATAAGAAGAACTAAAGATGTCTGGATCACACGATGAACACGCTGCTGAGAGCAGTGTTGCTGCACCGGGAGGTGGTGCAAGAGACCATGATAGGGAGGAACCTGTACTTGAACAACCCAAGTTTAACCCAGCTGATATGGGGAACCCAGCCTTTCAGGCTATGTTCGGGCAGTTTATGGCAGCTATGACCCACATGACAGATAGAATGCCAGTACTTGCACCTAGGGCACCAGCCCATGATGAAAGACATGGTGCCGATAAGACTTTTGAAAGGCTGAAGAGGGTAGGAGCCTTAGAGTATGCTAGTACAGCCGACCCGACAGATGCTAATTTATGGTTGACTGAGTTGGAGAAAGCCTTCAGTATCCTCATGATTCCTAATGATGAGAGGGTCAGACATGCTGTGTATCTCCTCAAAGGGAGTGTTGGTCATTGGTGGACCATCGAGGAAGGCAAAAGACAAGGAGTTGTGATTGGATGGGATGAATTCAGGTGTGAATTCATCGCTAGATACTTTCCCAAGATGTATCTAGATGAGAAGATCTCTTAGTTTGAGAGAATCAAACAAGGACCTATGAACATTAGCGAGTATGAGGCTAGGTTCATGGAGTTGTTGCGGTTCTGTCCGCACATGGAATCCAATGATGAGGAGAGAATTCGACGGTTCGAGAAAGAGCTGAATGCTGAATTGACCACTCTGGTGTCTGCTCTGGAGAACCGAGAGAGGTTTTCAACTTTTATGGAGTCTGTAAGACGCATAGAGAGGTCTGTAATTGAGAACCGATAGACCAAGGGTAAAAAGGAATACCCATAGTTTCAAGGACAGAGTGCTGGAAGTTTCAAGAAACTAAGGTATTTTGTGCCTACACCACCACCAAGGTTCAATACCCAGACGCAGTGGATGTCAAGGAAGGGTAGAAACCATAGTTTACTACCAAAGGGAGCTTACATCTCAACTTCTATATCAGTAAAAGGACCACCCAGACCACCGAAAGGGAATGTAACCTGTTATAGATGTGGAAAAAAAGGTCATGTGGTGAGAGAATGTCCTGAGAAGGTCAGGAGTGTGACCCAGCAACTAAGGCAGAATCATCAGAGCTCTCAGAGGCAATAGCCTGGCAGTGGTGCTAGAGGACGTGGACAAGCATCCCAATCTAGTTCTTCGACATCTAATAACCGAGCACAGGGTCAACAAAAAGCGACAGCTAGGTTCTATGCTATGAACCAGCCTGAAACAGTAGTCAACCCTCGGGTTGTGACAGGTCAGTTGGAACTGCTTTATTCTGATATGTCTTTATCTTGCTTCATATCTATGTTAATTGATCCAGGTGCTACACACTCTTTTATCACTCGAAAAGTGATTGATGACTGCAACATGATTGTCAGTCATAGAGCAGATAGCTTGTTGTTAGAGACACCTTTGATGGGATATGTAGTATTGCGGGAAGTGTGTTCTCCCTGCAATCTTTTCTTTTCTGATCACCGCATTCAAGTGGATCTTATACCACTTGAGATGCATGTGTTTGATATAATCCTTGGGATGGACACATTAGAGAAGTATAAGGTTGTCTTGGATTGCAGTTCCAAGCAAGCTGTGTTCACAGATGGTGGTGACACATGGATCTTTCAGGGAGATAGAAAGATTCTTCCCACATGTCTTGTGTCAGCTATGGTAGCTGAGAGGTTGATGAGACAAGGATGCCTTGCATTCTTAGCCCATGTGGTTGATACCAAAATGGATAGTCCTCATCCTTCTGAAGTTTCGATAGTCAGGGAATTTGAAGATGTATTTCCTGAAGAACTTCTAGGTGTTCTGCCACCCCGAGAGATATATTTTGAAATAAATCTAGTTCCAGGCACACAACCAATAGCACAAATGCTGTATAGGATGGCCCCTACTTAAATGGAAGAGCTCAAGAAACAACTGCAAGAGTTGCTTGAGAAGGGTTTTATCTGACCAAGCACTTCACCCTGGGGTGCTCCGGTCCTTTTTGTTAAGATAAAGGATGGGTCTATGCGATTATGCATTGACTATAGACAGTTAAATAAAGTAACAATAAAGAACAAGTATCCTCTACCAAGGATTGATGAATTGTTTGACCAGTTGCGTGGTGTGAATGTCTTTTCTAAGATAGATCTGAGGTCGGGATACCATCAGTTACGTATCAAGGAGGGTGACATACCTAAGTCTACCTTTAGGACAAGGTATGGTCATTATGAATTCATAGTTATGTTGATTGGACTAACTAATGCACCAGCTGCATTTATGGAACTCATGAATAGAATCTTTCTACCTTTTCTGGATCAATATGTTGTCATCTTTATAGATGACATCCTGATATATAGTAGAGATGCTCAACAAAATGAGAAGCATCTTCGCCAAGCTTTGACTTTGCTAAGGGAGCATAAGTTATTTGCTAAGGTTAGCAAATGTGAGTTTTGGTTGCCATGAGTTTCTTTTCTTGGACACGTAATATCTGCCTCAGGTATCCGTGTTGATCCTAAGAAGGTGGAATCTGTCCTGCAATGGGAGCAATCGAAGACACCGACAGAGATAAGAAGTTTCCTAGGACTGACAGGCTATTACATGAGGTTCATTAAGAATTTCAGTTCAATAGCCTTACCCATGACCAAGTTGATAAGGAAGGAGATTCCTTTTGTCTGGAATGACAAGTGTCAACAATCTTTCCAGTTGTTGAAAGAAAGGTTGACAAGTGCACCTCTGTTGGTGCTACCTGAGCACGGAAAGGGGTACATAGTCTTCTGTGATGCATCTAAGAATGACTTAGGATGTGTGTTGATGTAGGATAAGCAAATGATTTCTTTTGCTTCTCTATAGCTTAAGAAATACGAGGAGAATTATCCGACACATGATCTAGAGTTAGCTGTTGTGGTCCATGCCTTGAAAATCTGGAGACATTATCTCTATGGAGAGACATTCCAAATTTTCACAGACCATAAGAATCTGAAGTATATCTTTTCTCAGCATGAGCTTAACATGAGGCAACGCCACTGGATGGAGTTAATCAAGGACTACGATTGTACAATTGATTATCATCCAGGGAAAGACAATGTGGTTACTGATGCATTAAGTACAAAATCAGCAACAACAGCCCTAGATAAAGCACAGTTAAACTCCTTAGTGTGCTCTAAGAGGGATATGTTTATATCCTTAAGGCAAGACAATGTACAACTTAAAGTGTCATTGTTAGCCGAGTTGTTAGCTGAGATGCACATAAAACAAACTCTGAGACAACAGATTAAAGAAGCACATCAGACTGATTCTATGATTCAGCAGATCAAATCAGAATATGGCAGTGGAAAACGGGATGGTTTCCATGATTCTGATGATCAGGTAGTCTGTTACCATGGTAGGATGGTAGTAACTGATGTTGACAACTTAAGAAAGTTAGTCATGGAGGAAACTCATTCTTCAATGTATGATATACATCCAGGAAGCACCAAGATGTATCATAACTTGAAAGATATGTATTGGTGGCCTGGTTTGAAGAAGGATGTTGTTGAGTTTGTTATGCGGTGTCTAGTATGTCAGCAAGTTAAAGCTGAACACCAGAAGCTCACAGGAAAAATGCAAACCCTACCTATACCATAGTGGAAATGGGATCATCTAACTATGGACTTTGTGGTTGGTTTGCCTAGAACATCTAAAAGTCATGATTCCATTTGGGTAATAGTTGATAGGTTGACAAAGACATCACATTTCTTACCTGTCAAAACAACCTATACAACTGAGAAGCTGGCACAACTATATGTAGATGATATAGTGCATTTGTACGGGGTACCAGTTACCATAGTTTCTGATAGAGGTCCTCAGTTTATGAGTCATTTTTGGGAATGACTTCATAAAGCTTTGGGCACACAGCTGAGGTTTAGTACAACTTTCATCCTCAGACAAATGGATAGTCTGAGAGGACAATACAAACCTTGGAGGACTTCCTTAGAGCATGTGTCCTTCAATTTGTAGGGAGTTGGGATCTATGTCTGAGCTTGATAGAGTTTGCTTATAATAACATCTTTCAGCACAGTATTGACATGGCACCATATGAGGCTTTGTATGGTAGACATTGTAGATCTCCCATATGTTGGTATGAAACTGGTGAATATCAACTTTTGGGTCCTGAGCTGGTTCAACAAACAATTGAGAAGATAAAGATCATACAACAACAGTTGAAAACAACCCATGATAGATAGAAATCCTATGCTGACAAGTGTCGTAGACCCTTAGAATTCCAAGTCAGAGACATGGTGTACCTCAAGGTTTCACCTTGGAAAGGTATCCTGAGATTTGGAAAGAAAGGGAAGTTAGCTCCTAGATTTATGGGGCCTTATCCAATCATTGAAAGAGTGGGAAAGGTAGCCTATAAGCTGGAATTACCACATGAGCTGCATAGATTGCATCTGGTGTTCCATATATCTATGGTGAGGAAGTGTCATCCTAACACTGAGTTAGTTCTACAACCTGTGGAGGTAGAACTAAATGATGACATATCTTATGTTGAAGGACCTGTGTTGATTCTTGATAGAAGAATCAAGAAGTTGAAACAGAAAGACATTCATATTGTGAAAGTCCTCTAGAATCACCGTGGTGTTGAGGAAGCCACATGGGAATTAGAGGAAGAGATGAGGAGGAAATACCCTACTATTTTCTCTTAATGTTTTGTTGATGATTTTGGGGACGAAATCATTGTAAGGAGTGGATACACTTGTAACATCCCTGACCTGGGTTATGAATTAACCCTAGGTGTTTTGCTTAATAAAAATGATTATAGGCATGTTCTTATCTTTTTAAAATTAATTAGGGTTCAAGAGGAACTTATATTACAATTGTAGTCCTTTTTGAATATTGTTGAAATCAATATTTTGTCTGTTTTGGACTAAATTGCAAATTACCCAAGTTAAGGGGTCTATTTGTGAATTGTGCATGATAATATGTTCCTTATGTGTTGAAGCATCATGAGAGTGAAAATGATGCAGAGGTATGGCTTGTGATAGCCTGAATTCTAAGAAAGAGCTGATAAAGCAATGTTTGTGCATGAAAACATAGTTTTGGTGTAATGTGCAATTTACCCAAAACCTAGGGTGCAATATGTAAATTACCACTTCAATAAGGTCCCTAATGTTTCTTGGCATCATGTGGAGCAACTAAAATGAGAGGGGCGCCTCATTTGATTTAAGTTGAAGGAGAGAGAATCTTGATATTAAAATAATCAAGATTTAAGCATAATGGAAATAATAATGCTAAAATAAATAAAATAATTGAAGGGCCTTCAACCAAAATTAAAATGGTGGAACTCAGATGTATGTGGATGTCCTTGAGCTTTGCAACGGCCGAAAATATATATCTTAAGGAGGTGAAATTCCACTCACCTTATTATAAGGAAAAGAATTTCCACTCAAAAAGATATATTAATATTATAAGGGATTAAGGTGCTTAATTTATTTTCCCTTAATCTATGGATAATGGAAGGGAGCTCGGTGGGATTGAGATGATTTTGCATGTAAGAAAACCAAGGAGAAAGAGGTGGCAATATTTTTGGAATTAATTGATTTTTATAAAGATATTTTCTCTTTCATCAATTTTCTTATAAAAGAGCCTTTTCCAACCCACCTAAGGACTTTTTCCCACCCCACTTCTTCTCCTTGCTTGCAAAACCAACCAAGAAGGCTAGTAACAGAAGGAAGCACGTCCCCAACCCGGGTAAGCCTTTGACCTTTGTTCTTCTTGATTTCATGGTGAAAATCATAAAACAATGTATGATTCCTTCATTTCTTCACTCCATCTTCAACCCTAGCTGATCCTTTCACTCCAAAAGCTTGAAAAACGACCTTGGGAGGTTGCTAGAGCTTCAAAAACCATTGGAGCCGTGAAGCTTGGATCTTGGGATCAGATTTGAAGGTGGGTTATATAACTTAAACCCTTAATCTTTGTCATTGAATATGATTTCCTCATGCAATTGAGTTAATTGTTATTATTGCAATAGCCTTGCTTGATTAATGAAGTTGCCATGGAAAATGGCAGTAGTTCCATGAGTCTAAGGGTTGAAGATGACAACTTGTTCATAAGCACACACCTTAATTAAAAATCTAGAGAAAACGGTCTTGGAGCTTTGGTCCAAACGGTTTCACCAAACTGTTTGAGACCAAACGGTTTGCAAACCGTTTGGTGAAGTTGGACTCCAGACTGCATGGATGAGTTGACCATTTGGTTTAGTTGACCGTTTGAGGTCTAAACTTAATCACATGTTGGATGATGATCCAATGGACTCAATTGATTGATCCAATGTTTGCATGATCCTTTAAGTGGAAACCCTAATCAAGTTGATTGAAGAAATCCTTGATTGGTCCTAATGATTTCAAGACAATTTGGGTCAAACGGTCTTAAAACTATTTGGGACCAAATGGTTTCAAAACCATTTGGTGGGTTAGTGGTTGGTCCTTGACCCATGGATAATGATTTAATGGTTTAGATTGATGAACCCTTCAATTGAATAATCAATAGTCAATTCAATGGTGCAATTAGAAATAGATTTGATGGAGAAATGACCTAGTGAGCCCTTGCGGTTTTGGGACTGATTTGGCCCAAACGGTCTTGAAACCGTTTGGGGCCAAATAGTCTCAAAACCGTTTGGGGTCAAACAGTTTCAAAACAGTTTGGTGGCAAATGGTTTCAAAACCGTTTGGTGATGAAACTTCAAAACCACAAGGAGGTTGTTAATGGTTCAATCATTTGGATATTGAAGGTAATGATAGTCCTAATAATCCAATGATGGTTAGTAATGTTAATCAATTATGGTACAAAGGTTAAAACCCTAATGGTACCTATGTGATTAATGTCAATTAAGGAAGGAACCCTAATTTCTTATAAGAGCAATGACTTGGTACACTATGTCATTCATAGTTGTATGAACTTGACTAAGGGTTGATAAGACCTGATCAAGTTGATAGGAATGATAGCATGGAGTTGATACATGAGATTGACTGATGTGGTGATTAAGGATATGATCCTTAAGTAAAGAGATCATGAAACCTTAATGATGAACCTAAACCCTAATTGACAAGGTTGTTGAACTTTAACCCTAATCTAGGGTAATTATAATTGAAACCCTAATCTAAGGTATGGATGTAACCCTAATTTAGGATGATGATGTGTATAGACCTAATTAAGAGTGATGTGATCTAAAACCCTAATTGGGATGAATAGTAAACCCTAATTAAGGGTAATGGATCATGAAACCCTAATTGGGATGAATAGTAAACCCTAATTAAGGGTAATGGATCATGAAACCCTAATTGGGATGAATAGTAAACCCTATATATGGGTAATGGATCATGACACCCTAATTGGGATGAATAGTAAACCATAATTGTGTATTATTTAATGTAAATCCTTTTCTAGGGTGAAATTTATGTGAAACCCTGTCTAAGGATGGTTTCATGAGAAACCCTGATGTTTGATGTGCTGTGAAGCTCAAATCCAGGGTAATACTATGTACTACTTAATGAACCCTAATTTTGGGCAATATAGTGATAAACCATATCTTTGATGTGATAATAGGATGAATATCCTCAAGTGACATGAAATGGGAAACCCTGACCCTGGTAAGGGAATAGTGGTGTTACCCATGAATAGTGAATTCATATTTGTTGTACATGGTTCTGATATGCAATTGATATCACTGTTATCATCTGTGCTAACCATGCAGGTATGTTGAAATGATGATCATGGCCATGTATGCACTATGATGTTTAATTCACTATTGTGAATGGGATTGAGTGCCATAATATACCTTGCTGCCTGGTAAGAGGTAACAAGAGAGTTAATGGGCCTCAAGCACCATGAAGTGATGTTTGTAATAGCAAGTATCATGGTTGCCTTGGTCAACTGACCTGAAGGTGATAGTTGGCTGGAAAAGTGGTAACAATGCTTAATGATGAATCAAGGGTTTAATTACCCAGGGCCATATGATTATGGCAATGAAATTGAGAAGGGATGAGAATTCCTAGTTTTTAAGTAAGGGACTGAGTTCCCAATATCTTTTTAAGACAGTTGAATATTTGATGAAAATAGTACATACTTTTTTATAGCATTGTCATAATAAGTTATGTTAGAGAATTTGTTTGATGCTAAAAGAATATGAGAATGTACTTAACTAATCAAGTGAAATCTATTCATGTAGTGCTCTGACCATAGATCCATCATCGTCAGTAGTTGGTGATGGTGAAACAGGTTTTCTATGGAAATCCTGGAATTCACATATTATGAATATGTGGGGGTAAATGGGAAAAAATATCCTTACGTCCTTGTGAAGAGATTGAAGAAGGGTAAACTGTGACGTCCCCCAATTTCTATATACTTTCCATAGTGACATTCATAGATATGCGTGCACTCATATCTATAGATGTCAAAAGGGAAAATATAAGAGATTAAGGTAGTCAACTAAAACAGAGTTTAAGCCAAGATCTAGTCCACATCATCGTACAATGCCACACAAACATTCATTCATAAATATAATAAAAGTCATTACATATGGAGAGAAAATATGGTTCTAGAGAAAGTTAACTTTATTACATAGGATTTCAATCATCCTCAAGATCATTAAGAAAAGAAATAAACTAACATCTAGAAAGAAATGAGATAAGAGGAAAGGATCTATCTAATACATCCTCCATGTTCATTATTTTATGCCTCCAGGTACTTTGAGCATGCAATTCATTTTGTTGTAAATTGTTCCTTGCACCTAGAAAATATGAGAAACAAAACATCAACAGGGCTGATACGTGGTGAAAGTTACATTTAATAAGGTTGCATAAAGGAAAATATTTGAAAAAGAAGGAAAGAGATATAAAACCATTTCTTAAGGTGAAAATCAAGTAAACACCCTTTTATTACATCCATTTTGATGCGGTTGTACTACCCATATTGCACTTGACTTACATCTAGTGTGGGTAATATAATATCATCATACATCTAACATGGGCCAAGGAAACATACATCCATGTTAGGCAACATACATCCACACCAGGCTATGTGCTCTAGTATCTACAACCCATCATAACCATTTATGTTACATTAGGTTTGGCGAAAAATAACTCATACTAGTCAACCAAGCAATCATCTTCAAATATGAGCATTCAAGGTATACATATCATAGACAACAAGAAATCTAGTCTTATACTTATAAGACCACGTACCTGCTTTTTCAAATCAGATGTCCACAAATTTAGAATTAATCAAGAATTTAGTCACCCTGCAAAGAAAGCAAGGGTACAACATTACTATTGGTCCATGTGACCAAGACTAAGATATGTTCTTAGTTATTATTCCTTTTATGTTATCTTAATCCAGATCAAGGATTTCTCCTATCTTAATTGAGTTCACAATATTATCAGGTTTGATCCATCATAAACTATTTGGATTAAAGATAATATTTAGTTGATCAATTAGAAGATTTCCAAAAATTTAGGGTTTCTAAGATGGTTAAAGAAAAAGGGAGGGTAACCTTCAACATATTAACCATTCATAACCTCAGGGTTCATTTTAAAGATTCAAACCAATCATAACCACTAATTATCATCTAATGATATTAATTTTTTATAAAGATATTTCTTTAATTCCATGTAGAAAGAGAAACTAGATCTAGGGTTTCTCCTAATCCTTTGATCAATTATCATCTTACAATAGAATTTCAAGATATTTTAGTAACATAGTTCTATCTAGGGTTAATTACACCTTAGGAGGTCAGATATCATCAAGGAAAACTATTATCAAAAATTAATTATAATGAAGGGGTCATTAAGGCTTTAAGCAACTATTTTTGAAAAAGGCAACGGATCTAGGTCCTGGTATCATTTTATTTGGATAGAGAATAATTTTATGATCAAAATGGTATATTGGTTCGCTATTTTCTGATAATCCTAGCATTTGTTATGATTTTTTCTAAGAAAATGTATTTTCTTGCGTAATAAAAGATTATCTAAATAAAAAGAAGGGAATATATAATCTCGATCAACGGCCGGATCCGACTGGATCAACGGCTCGAATTGATCTACACCAATCCAACGATCCTGGGTTGATCTATGCTGATCGGACAGCTCTGGCTTGCTCCGCAAGTCTGCTGCTTGCTCCAGCAGGGGAGGAGGAACTCCGGTGAGGTCAAGCTCGCTCCTTGGTGCTGCTCGCTACCAGAAAAAGGTTGAGGTAGGTTCGGTAGCTCAATCTGAAGCCAAAGAGGGTCAGGTCAGGGTGTAAGGCCCCGCGTAGCTCGTCGCCGACGTGTGGGCAGACAAGTTCACCGGCGTTGGGGTCGTTTTGGAGCGGGAGGGGCTCTGGGGACCTGCTCTCTAGCCGTGCACACTCGTGGTGGGTTGGCGAAGGTGTTGGAGGGGTAGGATTGGAGCGAGGAGGGCTGTGGAGCTCGCTGGGTGGTGGTGGCTGGAGGTTGAAGAAGGTGGGAAGTGGTGTATGCTCGGGGTGTCTGCGCTCGCGATTGAAGCAAGGAAAAGAGTAAAGGGGGAGTTGCGGAGCTATTGGAGGGTTTAAAAGAGTCTTTGAGGGCGAGGGTAGTGAAGCCCTAAATGGCGCCGCCGGAGTGAGAAAGAGATGTGATCAGGTCGTTGATTTGGTGCAACAACGCGTGGAACTCAGTCAAGGTTTGTATGGCCAGCCACAAAATCGCAAGACAAAGCTATCTATGCAAATCAAATTCGAGAAGAACGGGTGAGGTGACGCGGTAGGACGAGCGTCGTTCCCTGTTACCTCCCCGCCCTTTGCGGGAGGTAGGAGACGAGGTCTCCACCGTTGGATTAGGGCAGATCTGTGGATCGCCTGATTTGATGGCTAGGAGTGGGGCCGGGTTAATCAAATGCAAGTGTGACATTTATTTACCCTTGATTAAACGAAAACTTAGGTCTAGGACATATATCTAAGGTGATTTATTAAATTGGCCATAACTCTTTATTGGTAACTCCGATTCTAATGAAATTTGAGGTGTAGCTTCAAAAGGTCATTATTCTACTATGATATAATTTTTAAACCCAAATTCGAAGGTTTGATGTGTTCATTTACTAAATACATTAACATATGTATTTTATCATAATAACATATTAGGCTTTGCATATTTTTGCAATTTGCGACACATATTAGTCCAATTAAGTGAGGGAAGTATATGAGGGTAATTTGGTCAACAAATTTGATAATAAAATTTTAAGAGAGAGAAAATACTATAAAAACTCACTATGTCACATTCTCCCCTCCTTTTTAAGAATTTTGTCCTCAAAATTCAAGCAGTCTGAAAGAGATGTGGATATTTCCGCTCGACTTCGGACTTGAGCTCCCATGTAGCATCGGTTTGATCATGGTGGCTCCAGAGAACTTTCACCACATCTATACGCCGATTATTGTGAAGCTCCTTTGTCTTGAAATCAAGAATTATGACTGGTGACTCAACATACATCAAATCATCTTTCAGCTCAAGAGGTTCATGATTCAGAATGTGACTGGGGTCTTTGACATAAGGCTTCAGATTAGATACATGAAAGACATTATGCATGGCACTATAATGAGGTGGTAGAGCAAGATGATAGGAACATTCTCCAACCCTTTCAAGAATCTCGAAGGGTCCCACATAACGAGGACTGAGCTTTCCCTTATTCTTGGCCAAAGCTCGAATTGGTCGGATCTTCAGAAAGACATGATCACCTTCCTTGAACTGACGTTCCTACCAGTGAGAATCTACATATGATTTCTGTCTATCCTGTGCTCGCTTCATTCTCTGCCTGATCAGTGCAACTTTATCTGCATATAGCTACATCTCCTCGGATTTCATCTAGGTGTGTTCCCCGACATCGTCCCAATGTAATGGAGATCTGCACGGTCGGCCATAGAGAGCTTCGTATGGTGGCATCCCAATACTCGCCTGATAACTATTATTATAGGCAAACTCAACTAAAGGTAGGTAATGGTCCCACGAGCCTTCCCAGTCAAGCACACAAGCTCGTAGAAGATCCTCCAGAATCTGCACTGTTCATTCTGACTGTCCATCTGTCTGCGGATGATAAGCTGTTCTGAAGTTCAACTTGGTGCCCAATTCTTCTTGAACCTATTTCCATAGCTTTGAAGTGAACTTTGGGTCCCGGTCCGAGACAATGGATGCTAGAACCCCATGCAGACGTACAATCTCCCGTATATAAAGGTCGGCCAACTCAGAAACTTTCGCAGTAGTCTTCACGGGTAGAAAATGATCTGACTTGGTGAGACAATCCACAATGACCCATGCATCATCGTACCCCTTCCTGGTCCTGGGTAATCCCACTACGAAATCCATAGTGATATGTTCCCATTTCCATTCCGGAATCTCGAGGGGTTGCAGTAGACCACCTGGTCTTTGATGCTCTGCCTTGATTCTCTGGCATGTCAGACACCTGGATACAAAATCTGCAATGTCGTGCTTCATGCCTCTCCACCAGAATTGACGTTGTAGGTCTTTGTACATCTTCATCGTACCAGGATGAAATGTGTACTTGGACCCATGTGCCTCACTAAGAATTGTTGTCTTTACAACTGACTGCTCAAGGACCCACATACAGTTCTTGTATCGAAGACCACCATCAAGACCCACAGACATATGTGTATGAGGTTTAGCCAGGAGAGAGGAGATCTCTGCAAGCTCGGGACTAGCTTTCTGTGCCTCCAAAAGTTCAGAATGCAAGTTGGATGTGATAGAGATGTTATGGACATGCATACGATCAGCCAGGAATTTTGGTCTCCAGCTTACTAGGTCCTCCATGTTCCTCCATTCAGGTACAGATAGGGATGCACAAATAGCTCTTTTCCTACTAAGAGCGTATGCAACCACATTGGCCTTACCTGGATGGTAGCCAATGGTGAAGTCGTAGTCCTTCAAGTACTCAATCCACCGTCGCTGTCGCAAATTCAAGTCCTTTTGCGTCAGAATGTACTTGAGGCTTTTATGGTCGGTGAAGATATCGAACGTTGCCCCGTACAAGTAGTGCCTCCATATTTTGAGAGCATGGATGATGTAAGCTAACTCCCCCAAAAATGACATGACCAAGAAACATAACTTTGTCAATCCAGAATTCACATTTAGAAAGCTTGCCATAGAATTTCTGGGCTCGAAGAATCTCAAGGACAAACTTCAAATGCTCTCGATGTTTCTCCATAGAATCAGAATAGATCAGAATATCATCAATGAAGACGACCACAAACTCATCAAGATAAGGTTGGAAGACTTTGTTCATCAAGTTCATGAATACGCCAGGTGTGTTGGTCAACCCGAACGACATTACCAGAAATTCGTAGTGCCCGTAACGAGTTCGGAAAGCAGTCTTAGATATATCGGAATCCTTGACCTTAACTTGATGGTAGCCAGAATGAAGATCAATTTTTTAGAAAACTTTAGTAGTACGAAGTTGATCAAAGAGGTCATAAATACGAGCGAGAGGATACTTGTTTTTAATGGTAGCTTGGTTCAACGTGCGATAGTCAATACACATCCGCATCGAACCATCTTTCTTTTTAACAAAAAGGACAGGTGCACCCCAAGGGGAAACACTATGGCGGATAAAACCCTTATCAAGAAGTTCTTGTAATTGTTTCTTCAGCTCCATAAGCTCAACAGGTGCCATCCTATACGGTGCCCTAGAAATCAGAGTGGTTCCAGGAAGAAGATCTATGGAGAACTCAATGTCTCGGTTTGGAGGTAGCCCAGGAAGCTCCTCCGGAAATATGTCAAGAAAATCACGTACCACCTCCAGTCTTTCTACAGGCCCGTTGTTAGGACTGGTCTCTGAGACGAATGCGAGGAAGACTTTACATCCTTTAGATATGAGCTTTTTAGCTTTAAGAGAGGAAATTATTATATTATTACAGAATCCGCTTCCCCGAGGGATCACTATAGGAGAGGAATGAGGTTGAGAGAGAACTACCATCTTGTTTCTACAGTCAATGTAAGCATGATATGTGTATAGCCAATCCATGCCAAGAATAACATCAAAGTCTTCCATGGTTAAGAGAATGAATTCAAAGGGCATGTCATGATTTTCAAATTTTAGAGGGAGGACATTGGTTTTCTGCAATGTAGTGAATATTTTGCCACTAGGAGTTCACACATACAAAATGTATCCCGAGTCCTTTATATGTATGTGCAACATTGAGGCCAGATTTTGAGAGATAAACATATTTGTAGATCCAGAATCAAACAATGCTTTAACAGGATGTCCATTCAAGAAAACAATGCCTACACATGATAATTACATTTTAAATAATTGAAGGCATTGAACAAGATATTAGATATATGAAAAATATTTAAGGTTACCTTCGACAAGCTAGTTTGGATTTGCCCTAGCCTCCTCTGCTGTTACTGCGAACACCCTGGCATTACGGTGTCCCTGAGGGGGTGGAGCACCTGCTGGAGGTTTGCCAAGGATAGATGCATTGGGGCACTTGGCAAGGAAATGTCGCTCCTTCTTGCAGTTTTAGCAGACCGTCTTGGCGTAGAGACAAGGCCCATCATGTCCTCGTCCACAAGTCTTGCATTTGCTGCGGTAATCCATCAGCTTGCTATACTTTGGTCCTTTCTTCCCTGAACCTCCTCCTTTCCCTGATCCTTTATTATGGCCGGGGTGGAACTTCTTGAACTTTTCTTCCTCAGTGGTGGTCAACCCTAAATATCCCATGCTAGAAGGCTTCTGCAATCCCTGCTCCCTTTCCTGCTTAAGGGCCATGTCTAGGGCTTCATCAATGCTTCGGGGACGAGAGGCTATAACTAGGGTTTTTAGGTGTGCAAAGAGACAGTCTACATAATGCTCAGTGAGGCGGTCTGATGCGATGATTTTGAGTCACATTTAGAGACCTATTTCATATGTGTTTTGTGCCTAATTACTCATTTTCATGGATAATATTGCATAATTCACTTTATTTGGTCTTTGCCATCATATTATATCAAATCCCCTTTGTTTTACTATTTTGAGCATTATTTATCATAATATTATTATATGTGTGGATTTACTTGGTCTTGTTGTGAAATTTCAGGAAAAACAAGTATTTGCTTCCGTCGATACCATCGACGGAAGTCGATACCATCGACCAAGCCACAGGTTGCTAGCCGAGAAGAGCAGCACAGAGTCGATACCATCGACCCAAGTCGATGCCATCAACACAAGGAGAGCTACAGCATCGCTAAAAGACAAAACCGACGCTAAAGGAGTCGATACCATCGACACCCAAGTCGATGGTATCGAGATCACTACAGGCGCTCAGAATAAAAGAAAGGAAAGCTGCCGCTAATCCGCTACGTTGATACCATCAACCCGCGTCGATGGTATCGACGCCGGCAGATATGCGTTGGATCTGTTTTGATCTCGATCGGACGACTGTTGTTATTTGACGACCTAATTAGGGACTTATACCTAATGACGGCCGCCCATGTTGAGGGGGATGGAATTTTTGGATTGCACGAGTGCCGAGAGAGAGAGAAAGGAGAACGGAGGCCGAGAAGCTCATCCCGGGTGATTCGGACGCTGCCGAAGACGATTTCCACCACCGACAGGCGGGGAAGCTCGTGTTCTACGCCAAGGATCCACCGGTTCTTCTCCGTTCAGGGGTTTTCCCATTTATTTCCCATTTTTCTTATGAATTCCCCAATTTCTACCATGTATTCGTGTGAGATGAACAGGAGAGGCTAAAACCCTCAATCTTTAGGACTGGGAGTAGCCCGGGAATGCATTGTATGACATTTCTATATCAATAATTCATATTTTTCTCTCAAATCCGTGGTATAGATTCGTTTTCTCCATTTCTATTGTTATGCTTGATCAACATAATAATAACTTAATACCCTTAATCACTTCGACAGAAGGATTAATGGTTGAAAAGAGACGAATTCTACATTAATCAATAAAACCCTTGACAAAGGAGTTGTAAAATTAATGGTGGGAACTGAGAGACCGTTTATAATGCACTTAGTTTAGGGGAATGATTAATACGACGGTGGAATCAACCTAAATCTAAGTAGTGAATTACACCACGACAGTGGGTAATTCTGTTTTCAGGCCACTACCCGGATAGAGAGAGAAGTGTGAGGAATTATATGAAACCTAATACAATGTTGACCCGCGGTGAAACCGCCATCCTAAAGATATCCTTTTGAATTGATTAAATTAATCTTTAATCGATTGTTTTCTTTGTTTGATTTTTATTTTCTTTTTAATTTGAACACAAAACCCTACTTTGTTAATCGGTCTAGCTGATTGCGATTAGTTAGTAGAAGTCTCCAATAATTCACGTATCCCTGAGTTCGACTCGGGCCTCACAAGGCCTATATTACTCGACGCGTATACTTGCGTTTAAGTGCGTAGTAAAATACACGTCAAGTTTTTTACGCCGTTGCCGGGGATACGGCGAATTATTGGCACTTTGAGTGCTAAGAGCGGCCATTCTAGGCCACATTTTTTTATATATTTTAAAACAATTTCAAAAAATTCCTTTATTTCTCTATAATTGTGTTGACTCGTTCAAAGCATTGTACTGAACCCCTATTTCCATATTTCAGGTACTTTGCATGGTGCATACGCGTAGTACCGACTACGTGAATCGCACACCTGAGGTTCCATCTGCGGGACCAGAGGACGAGGACTACTACGAGGAGGAACACCAAAGTGATATAAATTCTGAATCTGAGCAAGAACAAGAAGAAGCAATGGCTGAAGCACAGACGATATGGGAGAAGATCAAGGCGTCTTCTTCCTCAACATCAAAGGGGCCTATAAAGAAACAGGGGCTAAACATACCTACATACAAGATCGACCCGGCACTGATTAACTTGGTCAAATCCAACGCATTTCACGGGCTGAAAAATGAAGATCCAGTGGCACACATTAGTCAGTTTGTTGAAAATTGCGATATGGTGAAGATCGACAGGTTCCCGCAAGATGCGTTGTATCTCAAGTTGTTCCCAAGTTCATTGGTAGGAGCAGCGCGAGAGTGGCTTCATAACCTCGACGATGAGTTTGTTGAATCATGGGATCACATGGTGGAGGTTTTCTTCGAGAGGTTCTTCCCTCCTGAGAAGACCAATGATATGATCCGGAAGATCCACAATTTCACCCAACAGGAGGGTGAAACTTATTCTGAGACCTGGGAGCGATTCCAGGTTATGTTGAGGAGGTGCCCACATCATGGGCTGGACAGGGAAACACAAGTGAAAATGTTTTATTTTGCTCTCTCCGAGCATGATAGAAGCAACCTGGACTCGGCTGGTTCTGGATTTTTTATGAATAATACGAATACCAGATGTAGGGAGATATTGAAAAACATGGCTAGGAAACAGTCATGGGGCGACAGAGGTGCAGTGGAACATGTCAAGGCTGCTGGTGAATCCAGAATAGTGAGGGAGCTGAATGCCAAGTTAGATCTTCTAGCCAAGAAGGTGCTAACTAAAGAAGATGCATATGAGAATGAGGAAGCCCAAATAAAATTCATGCAACAACAAGGCTATAGGAACAATGATTATGCATGGAGGAAGGATAAGAAGTTTTCATGGAAGGATCCGAATAATTTTCTGCAGGATCCGGATGCCAAGCCACAGCAGAAAGCCGAGGACAAGAACACTGAATTACTAACTCAAATGGTCCAGCAAAACCAAGAGATGATGGCCATGTTTGGAAAACAATTGCAATCTCAAGGTGATATTCTAACCAAGTTTGGGCAGACACTGCAAAGCCATGGAGCACAAATGCGGGCATTGGAAACCACCGTGGCACAGATTTCGAGTGAAGTGGCGGCCATCAAGCATGCCAATCAACAAAAACCAGCCGAGAATGCAAATGTGGCTCAGGCACACCAACAAGTCAAGTACATGTCTGTGGTGAGCAATGAGGAGGAATCTCAGGTGCAAGAAGCTGCAGAAGAAAGAAAAATGACTTTCAATATGAATGCAACACCATCAATACCATATCCACGCACTTACTATAGATTGCCGGGCGGAAACCATTTCTTCAGAAAATCAGAGAGAGTTATGAATATTGTATCTCCATCTAGGCAAACAGAACAAGTGCAGGTTGTTTGTGCACATGTGGAGACATCTAAGGCGAGAGAGGAACCACAACAAGCTGCTACTATTGAGGATGTCTCACCAAAGCCCACGTCTGAGGGAATGATTGAAGCAAGCTTAGGGGAGGTACCCCCGAAAAGCGCTTATGTGCCACCTCACAGGCGTGTTGATGCAGCTGATGTTTTAGATCCGGTAAATCCGAAGTCAAGGAAAGAGCATCGTCACTTTAAAAAATTCCTGGAGATATTCCGAAAACTCCACATCAATATTCCATTAGTGGAGATGATCGAGAAAGTACCCGCCTATGGGAGATTCATCAAGGAAAACATTAATAAGAAGAGGCGGATAAAAGACGATGAAATTTATTGGATGAATGAGACAGTGATCTCTATGATTCACGGGAGTTCACCAAAGAAGAGAAAGGACCCAGGAGGTTTTTATATTCCGTGTTCAATAGGTGGTCAACATTTCCCTAAAGCGCAATGTGATTCTGGCGCTAGCATAAATCTCATGCCTTTGGCGACATTTCAAAAGCTAGGGTTAAAAGAGATAAAGAAGTTGGCTGTAACAATTGAATTGGTGGATGGGTCTACAGTGAGACCCTATGGAGTATGTGAAGATGTTCTAGTCAAAGTGGATAGATTCATATTTCTGGTGGACTTTGTCGTCATGGATATGCCACCGCTCCACAGCTGTGAAATTCTCCTAGGAAGACCGTTTCAAGCAATGGCAGACGTTGTGACTGCCTTAGGGAGAGGTACTTTGTCTTTGGGCATTGGAGGAGATCGTGTTGAATTCAAATTACCGCATGATCCTCTAAGTGCAGTTCCCAAGGTGAAAAGATGATGATTGTCACACCGTCTAGCCTAAGACGCTAAATAAGGGCGCTTGTTGGGAGGCAACCCAACCATCATTACATTAGGATAGTTTAATTTTAGTCATAGATTGCTTTTATTTCGTTTAAATTTTAGTTTAAAAATGATACCTTGATCCGTTTGTTGAATGTGCAGGCACAGGCAGGGTCGATACCATCGACACACTGGTCGATGGTATCGACATAGGTTCAGGTTGACAGCTGCAAAAATCGCACTGAGTCGATACTATCGGCGGTCCCGTCGATGGTATCGACATACCTACAGGCAGGTTGCGCAATAAAGGTCGATGGTATCGACATGCCAGTCGATATCATCGAGATCTCTGGAGATTTTCAGCAGAAATCGACTCAGTGAAGTCGATACCATCGACACACAGGTCGATGGTATCGACATTTACAAATGAAAACGGCGGCGGCCGGATTCGCGAGGCAGTTGCCCTAATCAGCGAGTCGATACCATCGACTCGCGTCGATGGTATCGACGGGCACACAACAGTGTTGGGGTCAGTTATTCAAGACGGGGTTATTGGTCAAATGAAGTCACATCTTCAACGATTTCTTCCTCCACTTGCGCCAAGTGTCATCCAGAGCAAATCCGGACCCTACGGCCCCGCAATACCCGCCTCCACCACCATCGGACTGATCTGGTATCTCTGTTCCACTCTTAAGATTGTTTTTGACTATGAGGCCATAGTCGAATTCAAGCTTGGGGGGTAGCTGGAACAGCTCTATCTTTTTCTTTTTGTTATTTTTAGTTTTTTTTTCTTTGCTAATTGTTCTTGCATTTTTAGTTTTTGTTTAGGATCCACATCTATCTAGTGTAATCATGGATGTCTTAAAAATTGTCATCTCACTGTTTTCATGGGAAATTTAAGGGAATTTAAAAATTTCTGTGTCTTCTGGAGAGCTTAACTTGGTTGTCCTTGGGAAACTTGTCCTATGAAAATGATTGATTATGTCAACTCTAAAGCAATATGTCACACCCACACCCCCATTGATTCATGAAAAGTGGATAGTAACGGTTGTTTGAGCCTAACCTAATCAAATGGTAATGAGACCTTAATTGGATATACGAGAAAGAACCCTTTGAACTACTACACATGTCAGTAAGGAGGGACACATGATATTTTCTAAGGTTCAGTAACTTAATCTTGTGATCATTCCACTTCATATTTTTTCATAATCTACCAAAGAATTGGAAGTAAAGTACAGTTTTAATTCCTTCTTGCGTGCATAGCATGTAGATAGGATTTGCATTGTTATTTTCACACTTTTGCATAAAACGGAAAAAAAATGTATAGTGATTCATGCACATTACCTTTAGGTGCATGTCATGTAGTTGCACTCATAACTTTCATGATTTTCATGCTTAAGTACACCATGTATCTCAGTTTTTCCTCAAAAGTGATCTAAACTGTTCCATACCTTCGAAATATTGCAAAGATTTCCAATCATGAAGAAAATAGCCCAATACATGTATCTCTAAGCAATTATGGATATGTGGGCTGAAAGAAAAAAAAAAGAAAAAATTCTGAAAATCTGAAAAAAAATTTTGAAAAGAAAAAAAAGAAGAGAATTTAGAAGGAAATGGAATAAGAGGGAGAAAGGAACAGGATATCACTTGCATAACAAGGAAATTGAGTACATGATGTGGCTTAATTAGATTTCTATCTCTTTTTGAGGTGGAAGGTTAGTGCATGCATCATTCCACCCAATTTTAAGCATTAGGGCATTTTC
Organism: Alisma plantago-aquatica; assembly: GCA_963693085.1. Classification (NCBI taxonomy): domain Eukaryota; kingdom Viridiplantae; phylum Streptophyta; class Magnoliopsida; order Alismatales; family Alismataceae; genus Alisma; species Alisma plantago-aquatica. The sequence continues at coordinate 23,918,202 of OY856412.1, read as the reverse complement.
AATGTGCATTTGCATCATTTAGGGCATTTTGTTGTATGCATTTTGAAACTGTGTAATACTTCCAAATTCTTCCATGAACCACCCATTCCATCCACCCGTTGCTCGGATTGGTAGACCACCATGATTTTCTCCTCACTCATGTTTATCAGGAGAACTGCTTCCATGTAGATGGTAGTTAGGGCGAGCAACGTAGTGTAGGCAATCACAAGATGCACCAATGCTGAATCGGCGAACCTTATTATGTTAACTGCCTTATGTGATAGTGTTCATCGGTTTGAAGGATAATTTTTCTTATTGATGATTATTGTCGCCTGTAGGGTAATTACTGTTCTGTGATTAGGAAAGGCCGATTTGAGAACGTCCAGTGGGAGTCATGTGGAATGTGGGGTGATGTGTTGATTTTTAGTTGACATCTGCAATCCTATTCTAAGGATTAGTTGCTCGAGGGCGAGCAATGTTTAAGCTTAGGGGAGTTTGATGCGATGATTTTGAGTCGCATTTAGAGACCTATTTCATATGTGTTTTGTGCCTAATTACTCATTTTCATGGATAATATTGCATAATTCACTTTATTTGGTCTTTGCCATCATATTATATCAAATCCCCTTTGTTTTACTATTTTGAGCATTATTTATCATAATATTATTATATGTGTGGATTTACTTGGTCTTGTTGTGAAATTTTAGGAAAAACAAGTATTTTCTTCCGTCGATACCATCGACGGAAGTCGATACCATCGACCAAGCCACAGGTTGCTAGCCGAGAAGAGCAGCACAGAGTCGATACCATCGACCCAAGTCGATGCCATCAACACAAGGAGAGCTACAACGTCACTAAAAGACAAAACCAACGCTAAAGGAGTCGATACCATCGACACCCAAGTCGATGGTATCGAGATCACCACAGGCGCTCAGAATAAAAGAAAGGAAAGCTGCCGCTAATCCGCTGCGTCGATACCATCGACCCGCGTCGATGGTATCGACGCCGACAGATATGCGTTGGATCTGTTTTGATCTCGATTGGACGGCTGTTGTTATTTGACGACCTAATTAGGGACTTATACCTAATGACGGCCGCCCATGTTGAGGGGGATGGAATTTTTGGATTGCACGAGTGCCGAGAGAGAGAGAAAGGAGAACGGAGGCCGAGAAGCTCATCCCGGGTGATTCGGACACTGCCGAAGATGATTTCCACCACCGACAGGCGGGGAAGCTCGTGTTCTACGCCAAGGATCCACCGGTTCTTCTTCGTTCAGGGGTTTTCCCATTTATTTCCTGTTTTTCTTATGAATTCCCCAATTTCTACCATGTATTCGTGTGAGATGAACATGCGAGGCTAAAACCCTCAATCTTTAGGACCGGGAGTAGGCCGGGAATGCATTGTATGACATTTCTATATCAATAATTCATATTTTTCTCTCAAATCCGTGGTATAGATTCGTTTTCTCCATTTCTATTGTTATGCTTGATCACCATAATAATAACTTAATACCCTTAATCACTTCGACAGAAGGATTAACGGTTGAAAAGAGACGAATTCTACATTAATCAATAAAACCCTTGACAAAGGAGTTGTAAAATTAATGGTGGGAACTGAGAGACCGTTTAAAATGCACTTAGTTTAGGAGAATGATTACTACGACGGTGGAATCAACCTAAATCTAAGTAGTGAATTACACCACGACAGTGGGTAATTCTGTTTTCAGGCCACTACCCGGATAGAGAGAGAAGTGTGAGGAATTATACGAAACCTAATACAATGTTGACCCGCGGTGAAACCGCCATCCTAAAGATATCCTTTTGAATTGATTAAATTAATCTTTAATCGATTGTTTTCTTTGTTTGATTTTTATTTTCTTTTTAATTTGAACACAAAACCCTACTTTGTTAATCAGTCTACTAATTGCGATTAGTTAGTAGAAGTCTCCAATAATTCATGTATCCCTGAGTTTGACTCAGGCCTCACAAGGCCTATATTACTCGACGCGTATACTTGCGTTTAAGCGCGTAGTAAAATACACGTCACGGCCTCAGTTCGGATAGGGGCATACTGTTCCAGAAGCCTGAACTTCTGGGTATAATCAGCCGCTGAGAGACTACCCTACCTAAGCTCCATGTACATCTTCTCTTTCCTCTTCCTCTCTGCTATTGGCATGAAATGGTCAGTGAAGAGGGTCTTGAAGGCTTCCCATCCCATGTTGTCTACTTCCTCTCCCCGATTCCCACCATAGTTCTCCCACTAGATCTTCACCCCTCCCTTAAGAAAATGGGTGGAAAATTTGACCTTTTTTTCCTCAGATACTTCTAGGGTACGAAAGGCATTCTCTATGGAAAGGACCCAGCCCTCAGCCTTGTCCATGACTTCAGGTTGGTCTTCCCCCCAAAAGCTGTCAGGGTTGAGCTTAATGAAGTCTATCACCGTCACTTCCTTTTTCTTAGAGGAGCTAGATTCAGGGGTTCCTTTGGTGGCGAGGGTTTCCATAAAGTCTAGAAGGATTTACTTCTGTTCCTCCCATCTTTCCTTGGCCTCAACATCAGGATCATGTACTTCAGAGGTTTCAGGTTCTTTTCTCTTCTTAGAGGATGATTCCTCTGAGGCCTTAGAGTTGCGAGTTTTAGGAGGCATCCTACAAATATGAACATATTAGGTCTATTACTTCAACAATTATTCTCATCATTATCTTTATTATCATCACATGATATTTCATTATTCTCATTTATTAATAATTAATGTTCTGAATGTTATGATTTAGGGAGGATATCCTAAAATCCTTATCAGTCGATCCTTAGGACTTTCTAAATAGAGAGACTCCTTCCTAACCTTATAACAGAGGTAAGAGGGAAAATTTAATTTATTTTAAAACATAGATGAGAGGGAGAAATTTTTTTTTCCTATAGAGGAGGTGAGAGGGAAAATCTATAGATGAGAAGATTCCTAAATTAAGGTATGCCCAAGAATAGGGGACACTTAGGATATCGGCCAGGTAGACTTATACTGCCATAAAGGTAGGCTCATGATTGCCAAGCTAAGTGGCTCAGAGACTTTAGTCAGACCCATGGCAGATGCTATCCTAGACACCTCAACCCTTCACATCCCAAACTCAAGGACTACCCTAGACTCAAAATAGGGTGAATGAAGTTCATGTGACTTGATGTGTGAACATTGGCTCTGATACCAACTGTGACGTCCCCCAATTTCTATATACTTTCCATAGTGACATTCATAGATATGCGTGCACTCATATCTATAGATGTCAAAAGGGAAAATATAAGAGATTAAGGTAGTCAACTAAAATAGAGTTTAAGCCAAGATCTAGTCCACATCATCGTACAATGCCACACAAACATTCATTCATAAAGATATTAAAAGTCATTACATATGGAGAGAAAATATGGTTCTAGAGAAAGTTAACTTTATTACATAGGATTTCAATCATCCTCAAGATCACTAAGAAAAGAAATAAACTAACATCTAGCAAGAAATGAGATAAGAGGAAAGGATATATCTAATACATCCTCCATGTTCATTATTTTATGCCTTCAGGTACTTTGAGCATGCAATTCATTTTGTTGTAAATTGTTCCTTGCACCTAGAAAATACGAGAAACAAAACATCAGCAGGGATGGTACGTGGTGAAAGTTACACTTAATAAGGTTACATAAAGGAAAATATTTGAAAAAGAAGGAAAGAGATATAAAACCATTTCATAAGGCAAAAATCAAGTAAACACCCTTTTATTACATTCATTTTGATGCGGTTGTACTACCCATATTGCACTTGACTTACATCTAGTGTGGGCAATATAATATCATCATACATCTAACATGGGCCAAGGAAACATACATCCATGTTAGGCAACATACATCCACACCAGGCTATGTGCTCTAGTAGCTACAACCCATCATAACCATTTATGTTACATTAGGTTTGGCGAAAAATAACTCATACTAGTCAACCAAGCAATCATCTTCAAATATGAGCATTCAAGGTATACATATCATAGACAACCAGAAATCTTTTCTTATACTTATAAAACCACGTACATGCTTGTTCAAATTAGATGTCCACACATTTAGAATTAATCAAGAATTTAGTCACCCTGCAAAGAAAGCAAGGGTACAACATTACTATTGGTCCATGTGACCAAGACTAAGATATGTTCTTAGTTATTATTCCTTTTATGTTATCTTAATCCAGATCAGGGATTTCTCATATCTTAATTGAGTTCACAATATTATCAGGTCTGATCCATCATAAATTATTTGGATTAAAGATAATATTTAGTTGATCAATTAGAAGATTTCCAGAAATTTAGGGTTTCTAAGATGGTTAAAGAAAAAGGGAGGGTAACCCTCAACATATTAACAATTCATAACCTCAGGGTTCGTTTTAAAGATTCAGACCAATCATAACCACTAATTATCATCTAATGATATTAATTTTGTTATAAAGATATTTCTTTAATTCCATGTAGAAAGAGAAACTAGATCTAGGATTTCTCCTAATCCTTTGATCAATTATCATCTTACAATAGAATTTCGAGCTATTTTAGGAATAGAGTTCTATCTAGGGTTAATTACACCTTAGGAGGTTAGATATCATCAAGGAAAACTATTATAAAAAATTAATTATAATTAAGGGGTCATTAAGGATTTAAGCAACTATTTTTGAAAAAGTCAACAGATCTAGGTCATGTTAGCATTTTATTTGGATAGAGAATAATTTCTGATCAAAATGGTATATTGGTTTGCTATTTTCTAATAATCCTAGCATTTATTATGATTTTTCTAAGAAAATGTATTTTCTTGCGTAATAAAAGATTATCTAAATAAAAAGAAGGGAATATATAACCTCGATCAACGGCCGGATCCGACTGGATCAACGTCTCAAATTGATCTACACCGATCCAACGATCCTGGGTCGATCTACGCTGATCGGACGGATCTGGCTTGCTATGCAAGTCTGCTGCTTGCTCAAGCTGGGGAGGAGGAACTCCGGTGAGGTCAAGCTCGCTCCTTGGTGCTGCTCGCTACCGGAAAAAGGCTGAGGTAGGTTCGGTAGCTCGATCCGAAGCCAAAAGAGGGTCAGGTTAGGGTGTAAGGCCCCGCGTAGCTCTTCGCCGCCATGTGGGCAGACAAGGTCACTGACGTTGGGGTCGTTTTGGAGCAGGAGGGGCTCTTGGGACCCGCTCTCTAGCCGTGCACACTCATGGCGGGTTGGCGAAGGTGTTAGAGGGGTAGGATTGGAGCGAGGAGGGCTGTGGAGCTCGCTGGGTGGTGGTGGCTGGAGGTTGAAGAAGGTGGGAAGTGGTGTATGCTCAGGGTGTCTGCGCTCGCGATTGAAGCAAGGAAAAGAATAAAGGGGCAGTTGCGGAGCTATTGGAGGGTTTAAAAGAGTCTTTGAGGGCGAGGGTAGTGAAGCCCTAAATGGCGCCGCCGGAGTGAGAAAGAGATGTGATCAGGTCATTGGTTTGGCACAACAGTGCATGGAACTTGGTCAAGGCTGGTATGGCCAGCCATGAAATCGCAAGACGGAGCTATCTATGCAAATCAAATTCGAGAAGAACGGGTGAGGTGGCGTGGTAGGACGATCGTCGTTCCCTGTTACCTCCCCACCCTTTGCGGGAGGTAGGAGACGAGGTCTCCGCCGTTGGATTAGGGCAGATCCGTGGATCGCACGATCTGACGGCTAGGAGAGGGGGCGGTTTAATCAAATGCAAGCGTGACATTTATTTACCCTTGATTAAATGAAAACTTAGGTCTAGGACATATATCTAAGGTGATTTATTAAATTGGCCATAACTCTTGATTGGTAACTCTGATTCTAATGAAATTTGAGGTGTAGCTTCAAAAGATCATTATGCTACTATGATATAAATTTGAAACCCAAATTCGAAGGTTTGATGTGTTCATTTACTAAATACATTAACATATGTATTTTATCATAATAACATATTAGGGTTTGCTTATTTTTGCAATTTGCGACACATATTAGTCCAATTAAGTGAGGGAAGTATATGAGGGTAATTTGGTCAACAAATTTGATAATAAACTTTTAAGAGAGAGAAAATACTATAGAAACTCACTTTGTCACATAAACATTAAACGTATCAATCCTTCATGTGTCGGGATAGATGTATCATAAATCTCCCGATGGTTGGGATGGATGTATCATTAATCTCCCAATGTTATTTTATGTCTGGTCGATGGAGATAAACATTAATGCTCTCGATTGCCGATGAGAATGCAGTTGACGATGTAACTCTATAGAGAAGTTCCAATATACCTTGGAAAGCTATTTGAGCAGTCGATAAAGTCCTGCTTGTAGTTCTGTGCTGACTAGGATGTGGGAGGTCATGGGAATCTGGCTCTTCCATTGACCTATTTATGGTACCGATTTCGATTCTAGAAATGGTCGGTTGGAGTATGAGTGGTATACCTCATCTCCTTAGAGCTTAAAGTTGTTTGTAAAATATAATCAGCCGTGTAGCGTATTTTGCATAAGATTGAAATACGAGAATCAGTGGTTGATGTTACACTGCTTAGCATGTCCCTGGTACATAAATGCTACTTATGTTCTTTTAATTTATATTGAATATGAGACATGCTGCTTTATCAGTTTATAACTAAAATAGTTGCATAAGATTGTTGCTCTAATCTGCATAGATGTTGATTCATCTGCTGCTGATTTACATTATCCCACTGCTCAGTTTATTTTTATTAAATTACAATGACGATGTTTTGGCAGAGAGTTATATCTCCCGCTGGGACAATTTTTATAATTGTCTCACCCCCGTGGGATTCAACATTTTTAGGTAGACACAAACATCAAGGCAGAAACTCGTCTGTAGGAGGAGCGCAACAGCAGCAGCCACAAGGACAACAATGATCCATTAGGAGGAGACCTTGGCTGTTTGGTTCTGTATAGTTAGTCTTATGAGTCATCCTTGTACTCTTAGGTCCTAGGAGTTAGTGTTTTGACAATTTGATCTGATATTTTGGCTTTATGCCTCGAGATTTTTATACTGCTGATGTACAATTTAACAGAGCAGTTAACTTTGTAACTCTTAAGAGGAATAGTACGAGAGATGTACTAATGAGCCAATATGTACTTGAAATACTTTTGTTCGTAATGATAGAATTTTACTATGAATGGATCTCTTGATAAATGGTTTTAAGTTTTAGTGATTTTTAGTAATCAGTTGTTAATAATCGCTTCCACATTAGTTAATCTTGTTTTCACGAGTCAGACGCCACACATATACCAGCTAGTATGTGAAGGGAGTTTGGTTGTGTGTCATTCTCTATCAGGTTACGAGTTGTGCGTCCTGACCGCCAATGACTTTACATTTTCACTATTTCTATGCTTATCTCACATGCATGTAGGTTGAAATTATTATAATGGGTTTTGTGTGCAAAATTTATATGTGCTTTTGAGAAACACCTTTTGATTTTTTTTTATGGAATGTGTTCTTCTTGTGTATCATATTTTGAAAATTCTTATTCTTTCGATACCTTCTTGGGTTATAGTTTCCTCTTCTATGGGAAACCTTGTTATGTTTGATGTTTGTTTTCCTTAAGTTTCTCAATCCATATTAAATATGCACATACTATCCTTTATGCTGATATCTTCTACTTTTTCTCCTCTCACTAGGGTATTCCTCCAACCCCAGGTTTAGGACATGGTGGACATGACATGCATACATGGACCTATCTTATGAATATGACTCTTGATCAGACATAGACTTGAGATAGTTGGATATCCCTCTACTTAGATCCTTATGTTATCATGTAAACCCTATATGGGAGATAATGTTGTACATTTTTTAAATTGGATATAGTCATGAAATATATTTTCTCTTCCATACTTTGGTTATCATATATATCATCATTTCAGAAATGATAAAATACATCTATTTGAGAATGCTTGTTAATAAGTATGGTAGATGAGTTTCTTCTTAAATTAAGTAGGAAGTGGATCCCCTATTGCGTCTCATTCCTTACAAGATTTTATCATAGCCCATTTAATTTAGAATCTAACTTCTCAATTTTTTCTCCCTAATTAGAACCCTTATCTTGCAAAGTCACCCTCTAGGTGCGATGTTTACTCTAGATTTAACCTATGATATTCATGTGCTTATGAAAGGATGATTTAGAATTATATGATGTACACAAAAGAATCATGGTTAGTAAACCCTAATGTGATAATTATTTAGGTACTCTTACCCTACAATGTAGGTTGGTGGTGATATATCCCTTTGGATATTAAAATATAACATTAGGGTGGATTTTGGAATAAGAATGACAAAATAGTTGACAAGGAGATCACATAAGGGTAAAATTGCGACTTGGTTTCTGTAACATAATGTACTTTTTTTGTTGGACTTTGAATATACATTACTGAACACATGAATCATAATATACTAGTTCCATTATATCTTTGCATTATCTCTCTTTGGCTCTCTTGGGTACACAGTCTTTGGAAAATGGATCACATGTACAATGATCTATCTCTTATGTAAGATTATCATAAGGCCTTAATGTATCTATCCATTTAGTAAGCATATGTGTAGAAGATATAATGGAAATTATTCTTAAAATGTGTGTTCTCTTTTGATAATATATATCTTTGTTTAATTATGATTTTGTTACTTTGTTAGTTCTAGGTATTAGATTTATCTTATTGAAAAGTCATAGTATTTGGTGTGGTATCTATCTTTCAATTTTATAGGTCCCCAAACTAGGTTCACTCCCAACACTAAAATATGCTTCCACAAGCACACAAGGTTATGTTATAGTATAGATGACAGGCAAGCAAGGGGGTCGATCCTCATGGATAAAGGGGTACTAGAGATAGGTTCATGTTTGCTATGTTCCTAAAGTAGAGACTACGTTTGAAGGGTTTAAGATTGGGTTAGGCTTGATTACACTAAGGAAGAAGGCAAGAAAAGGCAATATGAAATGTAGATTACCAAAAACTAGATTATCCTAGGCAAGTTAGGTCTAAGAGACTAGATTAAGAAATCAACTAAATAAGAGAAAGATGATCTACACTACTCTAGCAAGGAAATTAGCAACAAAGAACTAAGCTAAATGCTGGAGCAAGCAAGGATCTTGGTTAACCCTAATTAACAAGTCTAAGCAATTAGCTAGATTGAACAAAGGCAATTAAGATAAACTAGAATTAGTAAGCTAAGACAAAAAATTAGGTTTTAAGCAATGGATTGGGAAGGTTGTCCATTTGGGAATGTGATTTTATATTAGTTGGGGGAAGTTCAACATAGCAAGCAATTGTCATAATTCAATCTAGATTACCAAACCAAACAACAAGTCAAGTTAATTAGAATATACCCGAGACTACTAGTTGGAGAACTAGGGTTAGGTGTAATTCTAGTAAGACTTGGCAAGTCTAGGTTTCTAGGGTAAGTGGGATTGGGGCAATTGAGAGATAAGGGTAGGAAAGGGAGTAGAGATGGGGGTGTTTCACCTCATGTTACTTGCCATCTATCCTTTAGGAAGCTCTAGGCAATTGCACCAATCACACTTACACTAGCTACTTAGGTCTCACACTCACTTATAAAAGAAGGGAGATGTATGTAGGAATAAAGGGGGCTAGCTAGGGATCCACTAATTGGAACTATGAACCATTCCTAAGATTGCTACATACATTGCAATTTCCTCTAGAAGCTAAGTGTCATCAAGCATGTCAAAGCAAGCAATCTATTTTAAAAGTACAAACCACATGCAATAAAATGGGAAATGAGACAGAAGCAAGAGGCAATCATCATAGAATGTAATCACATTTATTAGAAGTTATTTTCCCCCAACATGGTATCAAAGTCACATTTAACCTCAAACAACCCACCATTAGGGGCTTAGCTAGACATGCTCAAAGAAAAGACAAAAGAAATGAGAAGAAGCACTACTGCAGAACAGGCCTTTAGCGTTGGTTAACTAAGGGCTTTAGTGTCAGTTTCCAAGTGACACCCAAGTGGATGCCACTCAAGGTGGACCCCTTCGACGTCAGTTCCCAATCGATGCCAAAATGCTTCCCGCCACCAAAAACGCGCCAAGAAAGGGACTATAGGCGTCGGTTTTTTAAGAAAACTAACACTATAGAATGGTTACAGACGTCGGTTATTAAAAGAACAGACGTCAAAATGCTTCCCGCCATCGAAAACACACCAGCAAAGGGCCTATAGGCATCAGTTTTGAAAGATAATCGATGCCATATCAGCTGAACTGACGTCGGTTTTGTGCTAATAACCGACGTCATATCCCCTGCCACCACGGATGTGCTTCCCAACACAACCGTGGTTCCTGGCCACATAAACGTCGGTATTTTGTCAAAAACCTCCGCCGTATGTCTTTGGTGCTGGTTTTGTTCAAATAACTGACGCCTATGTTATGATTTTTTTTCTTATCAGTTTGCAGGCCTACTATATGGCTGGCCAATAGGATGAGAACCTACAATTCAATTCTAAACTATTGGTTTACGACATCAATTGATATCAGCCAACGACATGCCACAAACCTGCAAAATTAACAAGATGGACAATATTATATATATGTGACTCACATACATGTATAAGCACATTTAATTCATATTATTTTTTCATCACACACATGTAGAAACTAGTAGCAACCTGTAGTTCCATTCATTTCATCTCTTTTCACATTCAGATACATGTAGAAACATTCATGTAATTGATATGAAAAAGTCATTCACACACATATGACAATTCATAAAAAATTATTCACATTCACACAAAAATAATTATGAGAACAAAGTTATTCTTTATTCATCATTGTCATCATTGTCAATAAAATTATATTTAAAAATTCCCACTCTTTTTAGGTCTTTTTCCCATTCTTCTCTAATATCATCTAATTCATCTCTCATATAGGGAGCATGTACATCGAAACGCTTTCCACCTGTACTAAAATCAGCAGTTTTAAAGACCTACAAAGAGAATGACGTATATATATATAATTAATAATATATAATAAGATTAATATATTTCATATTATCTAATGATACTATGTATAATACATGTTGTATCGTATCGATTTCCATTACGACATGTTTGATGTTAGGTCCATAAATCACATCACATAGTAGGCACATGCCCAGCCATTGTCTTGTGTAGCACACTATAAATTGAAACATACAAAATATTCAAAAATACAAATAAGCACAGTTCACATAAATAATATATACATTGGAGTCAGGAAATTAGTTTCACATTCTCCCAAATTAGTAATAGATCCTTTTTCCTGGGGACCTTTCCTCCAACGTTTTTGTACTCTTGTAAAGCCCTACATATGTTAATGTAACCCATTAAATTGCATAATTAAATAGTAATATAGTAACATACGTTAACAGATATAAAAATATGAAATATTTCTCACGAGAATAATGGCCTTTTAATTGCATGTCCATATAATGTATCCAGCTCATTCCCTACAGGATCTAGATAATAGACAGTGAACGTCTTGGGGACAATAACTAGTAACCCCCAATTCTTACCACTACAGGTAAGAAAGTAGAAAATTAATAACTACAAATCCACAATAAAATTGTAATTTACTTAAGTCCAAATTATAAGCAAAGTAAACTTCCTCGACATTGAATGGACCTATTATCACCGTCTTATTATTTTAACCAAAATATTGAAAAGTATCATAGCAGTACGAAGTAACTGAATATGGGTCTACATCTACAAGACTAATCAAAGATGGAATCAAAAATCCCACATGGGAAAACCCAAAATCTGTACATATCTTGTATAAGTGGTTGCAAAATATGTATTATGTATGCATTAATATATAAGAAACCAGATCGCCGTATATAAAACAAGTTATACGGATGTATAAATAAGATCTCACCATATCCACAGCTCTATGATAGATGTGTTCAGCAATTCATAACTAAACAACTCCAAAATATCTTGTATAAATATCTTGTTTTTGTATGATTTACCTACATTAATACCTATGCATTAATACATACATATGAAGAACTTATATTACATATGCATTAATATGTATGATAAACTTTTAAAATAGATTGTTATCGTATGATTTACCTACAACATCCTCTGGAATAGTAACAATTATAGGGCAATTTCGATCATGTTCGCCGATCCATACTGCCACACACCTACAATTAGGACTTATCGAGGCGTGTAGGTCCCTTGGAAGCCAACTTGGTAGTCGAGGAGGTGGAGGCTGAGATGTAGCGGGTCTCGTCTTTTTAACCTATATATATAATTTCAGATCAATTGACTCATATATACATGCTAACAAATTAAAGTAATGGAAATTTATCATACAATAGTAGTATAGAGGACATTTGCTTCGGGCCACAATATCACTCTGCCTACTGCCTCACCAAGTGTTTCAGCATCTGGGTGTGCATGCGGCAGTGCAAGATCTGTCCAGTCGGGGAGTACATGTATCGGGCTCACACATACCACACCATCTGGTACTGGATACCCATGAAACATGCACCCTTTAAGGGGTGGGTAGTCGATGCCTATGCAATGATATATTCTTGACTTTTTAGTCGGCATGGCTTCGACCCCTACAAATTTATGTAAAGAATGTTATATGCATATATACACAAACATATCATCTTGAACATACTAGCTATTATGTCCTAAAAATACTTACAGAGGACGTGCTAGGTGATGGGTCTATACGATTACTCCCAACCTCTACAGTACGAGAAGTAGGAGAAGAGTGGCCTGCCACAGGTACTGTCTGAGTGGTAGTCTGAGACACCTGCCATTTGCTAATTGCGTCATGGAGTCTCTTATCAAGTACTTCCTTGACTCTCCTATCAATTAACAAATCTACATATACATGGATAAAAGAAACGTTAGCATCTTATTTTTGAATTCCCTTTCGTAATAACATTCTAAAATAAGAATAGGTTACCTTAGCTTGTGAAAGTCCCACTTTTGGGACATGTTTACGCTGGGATGGCCCAAAGAATGCTTTGATGCCCACACCGGCGCCTACACCCCTAACACATCCAGGATGCTCTGGGTTACCCAGAGAAACTATCAGTTCATCCCTTATTCCTTCCTCTGCTCGTGCAGTTCCCCCTAATCACCATCAACAAAAATTAGTAAATAAACATAACAATAATCAATATCGATCGATTGCTCTAAGAGTTGATTTTTACCATTTTTGCAGCCGCCTCAGCACTTGCGGGCTTCGGTATGTCTCCCTTCGTATTTTGCCTCCTTGCTATCCACATAGCATGGCGAGGCAGAGGTGTGGGAGCAGTAGTAGAGGACTCTGTAGTCTCTTGAGTAGCAGTAGGCTGAGTAGACTCAACCTGTAATCTTTGGCGAATGCCTGCATATCCTCTTGGACCCATTGTGTGGTCGTGCACATTCAGTGCATGCATTGCTCTTTGAACATTCATGATAGCCTAGTTAGTTAGTACATTGATTTGGTTAGTAACACTAAAGGTTAGTCTTGAATAGGTGAATACATAAAAACGTATATTAATTAAATTGGGAGTGGCGCTTAATACCTTGAATTCATCTATTTTTCTTTGGGTAACAAACACCACCCAATCTTTGGGGTCTAGGTAGTTCCATTTCTGTGTGGCTTCCTTCTGCCTAAATTTATTTTTTAAAGAGAATACAAACAAAAATTATTAGTGTAGAGTTGGTGAAATAGTGATCAATGTCTAGAATTGGAAATCAATCAAGAACCTCTTCTCAGCATCGCGTATGTAATCTCGGGTGAGATTGGTCCTATAGTTCCTTAGGACCCTCCCACAGCGTTGCATCACACACTTATGATGTAGCTTTTCATCTAGATCAAATATTCTATGCAAATTAAATAGAATTGCTATTAACTAGTATCCTAAAAATTAGTAATCTACACAAATAGAATTAAAAATAATAATAACTCACGCATAGTTCCTTCCATATGTTAGGAACTTTATTCCAGGATACTAGGTTAGGACTGCAGTGGCTGCGAGTAAGAACCCCAAGATATGAAACAAATGAGTTGCGGTTCACTCCATATGGATTTCCTACATGATGGAAATCCACAGCCAATTTGCATTGCCCCTTTGCTGTATTAACTTGTTCATCATTGTGATGACCCTCACTTTTTCAATTTTCTTTTGATACTCATCAAGTGCTATAATTTCTTCAGGGGGTACATCACCAACCTAAAATTTGATAAAAAAACACACTTACATGATATAATTATAAATGAACATATAGATAGACACCTCAGGGATATATTTTTAAAACTTATATTGTCAGACGGCACAAGCACGTCCTAACCCTCACGGTGATCATCAACACAGTCATCATGGGAATGCTCAGCCATCTGAAAGTTCACATTCAAATTATAAATTTCACATTATAAAGTAACACTAATTGTAAAGTTCACATTGTAAAGTACACATTCACATTGTAAAGTAATTCACATTGTAAAGTTCACATTCACATTGTAAAGTTCACATTCACATTGTAAAGTTCGCATTCACATTGTAAAGTAATTCACATTGTAAAGTCCACATTCACATTATAAAGTAATTTCACATTGTAAAGTTCACATTCATAAAAATAAAACATATAAAAATATAAACATTCATGCCTCTAATATTGTGATCTTTTATCAATTAACAATCCTTCATTGTGATCCCCGCGAACATACAAGTCATTGTGATCCCCAGCTTCAATGTTTGGTGGTGTTGGCAACCCAACTGAGAATGGCCTAGAGTCATCATACTTATCATAGTAGAGGTGAGGGATACGGCAAAGTCTGTCTCTTCAGAGGATCTCGAGGTTGTCTTCTCCAAATGGACGACAGAGCTTGGCGGCAACGGCTTCAGCAGGAAGACGACCGGGGATGTCGGGCCTAGGCACGAGATGCCTGATATGCAGAACGATCAGTTCAAGAAGAAGGGGCGGAATGTGGACAGTAGGAGTAACACTGTTAGGGGCAGCGGCAAGGAGGTCACCGCCAATACCACAGAACCATGCATGGCAAAGTAGGTCTCAGTACGGGGACTCAGGGAGACGCACGTCAATGATCTCAGCGGGAGGATAAAATGTGGTACTGATCGAGTATAGGAGTCGGGTGAGGTGCAGGAAGGAGAGGGTGTCATCTTCACTGATGGGAACCACAACAGGAAGATCCATACAACATCGAATCAATCGCAGAAGAGAGGGGAAGATAGGTACTACGAGCATCAGACTAATGGTGAGCCGACGGTGCTCAAGACATTCGTCTATCTGCCTGCACCTGATAGCTGCCATGGAGAAGGTGTCGGGGTGAGTTGGGGGGTAATGTAAAGGAAGTTAGCGAGAAGAGGGGATGCTTTGCGCTTGGTGTTGCAGGGGTGGGGGTGAGGAGGTCAGACATTATAAGGGGGGTACATGGAGGAAGGAAGAAGGCCGGGAGGGGGAGGGGGAGAAGCATGGGAAGAATTACTAGGTTAGGACAGCCAGAGGGAGAAAGGAGGGAGACTGGGACAGGCGAAGATACATACCAGGCGGGGGGAAGAGGATTAGAAGGGATGTGGAAGGGGACCGCGAGGAGACAGAGGAGGCGTGGTTGCATGGGGAAAAAAGGAGGAAGTAGGAGGGTTCGGGGGTTTCAACCTTTCTTTCAGTAGCGGGTGCTGGCGAGGACCAGACCCGTGAATAGCCATGAAAATCCTATGCTGGAACGTCCAGGGCCTAGGCAGCCCTGGGACGGTAGACTCTCTGAGAAGGCGATCTTGGAGAGAATTGCCCAATATAGTCTTCATCATGGAGACTATGTGTAGAGGAGGAGACCAAGAGGTGGTGAGAAGAAAGTGTGGTTTTGATACTGGGTTTAGTGTTGATAGCAGAGGCAGAGCGAGGGGTTTGGGCAGGTGGTGGAGGGGAGATGATGTCAGGATAAAGTCTTTCTCAGATCACCATATTGCTGCAGAGGTGGGAGTGGATGGAAATCCAGATTGTTTCCATTTTGTGGGGATGTACGGGTGGGCAGCCACACATGAGAGGCTTTATACATGGGAGTTGATGGAAGAGGTTTGTGCCCAGGCTAGATGGCCTGTTTTTCTTGGAGGAGATTTTAATGAAATATTATCGCATGAACTGAAAAAGGGAGGACAACTGAGGAATGACTGGCATATGCGCAACTTCACGGAGGCTATTGACAATTGTCTCCTAATGGACCTGGGCTCTATGGGGTGCAAGTTTACTTGGAAGCGTGGCTTACATGAGGACAATCTCATTCTGGAAAGGCTTGATCATTTTTTGGCAGATAGGAAATGGTGTGATATCTTTAACGTCAGGCGTGTCAAGAATTATCCTATTCTCAACTCTGATCATGGACAGATTCTTTTATGGGCGGAGAGAAGAGGCACGGGTAGCGGTCCTTATGAAAAAAAATTCAGATTTGAAACATTCTGGTTATCTTCCTCAGAGTGTAAAGAGGTGGTGCAACAAGCATGGGACAACAATGTGGACTTGGGTCTCATTGGACAGACAGATAGTTGTGCAGAGAAGCTTTCCACTTGGGCAGAAGGAAAATTCGGGAACATCAAGATGAGATTGGCAGAGACTGAAAAGAGGCTCATTAGTGCTCAGAATCGGCCACCTTCCAGTGATACGTTGAAGGAATGTACGGATATAGCAAGAGAGTTGCAGGAACTACATCGCTTGGAGGAGAGCTATTGGCTTGCAAGGGCTAGAACTAATGAGATGAGAGACGGCGACAGGAACACTAAGTACTTTCATCACAAAGCTAGTCAACGGAAGAGGCATAATATGATCCATGGTCTCTTCAAGGAGGACGGTAGTTGGCAAACGGAGCAGGAATCTATTGCTGAAATTATTTCTTCGTACTTCAATTCACTTTTCGCCAGTTCTGATCCTACCGGGATGGAGGAGTTCATTGCTGACATGCCGGGTGTTATTTCAGAGAATACCTTTCCTCGTCTGAACCAAGTCCCTACAGAGACAGAAGTCTGGCAGGCACTTAATCAAATGCATCCTAACAAGGCTCCAGGTCCAGATGGAATGAAAGCTATTTTTTATCAAAAATTTTGGGAGGTGATTAAATCCAGTCTGTTGTCTTTTATTGATAGATGGTAGAAAGCAGAGGAAAACTTGGATGATATAAATGACACTGATATTGTTTTGATTCCCAAAATGAGCAACCCGGTTCGGATTTCTGAGTTTCGCCCTATAAGCCTGTGTAATGTTTCTTATAAAATTGTCACGAAGGTGTTGACGAATAGAATCAAGCCACTTATGAATGAGATTATTTCGGAGAACCAAAGTGCTTTTGTTAGGGGGTGGATGATCACAGACAATGCTCTTATTGCCTATGAGTTTTTTTAACACTATGAAGCACAAGAAGAAAGGAAGAGAAGGGTTGATGGCACTCAAGCTTGACATGAGCAAGCCGTATGACCAAGTGGAGTGGGCTTTTCTTGAGAAGGTTATGAGGAGGATGGGGTTCCCGAACGTTTGGAGGAATAAAGTGATGGAGTGTGTTTCTAGTGTATCCCACAAGATCATCGTCAATGGCAAAAGGAGAGGAGCTGCAACTCCAGCTAGAGGTCCTCACCAAGGTGATCCCATCTCTCCCTACCTTTTTCTTTTTTGTGCTGAAGCTCTCTCTTTTTCCCTTTCTAAAGCAGCCCAAGAAAATAAAATTCACGGCACGAGAATTTGTAGAAGGGCTCCAAGGGTCACTCACCTTTTCTTTGCAGATGATAGTATTGTTTTCACAAGTGCAACCTCAGAAGAATGCTCCGCTTTAGCTGATATCTTCAGCCAATATGAGAGGGCATCTGGGAAGAAAATTAACTATGAGAAGACTGAGGTTTCCTTTAGTGCGAATGTTTCTGTGGAGAGACGGGGTCTGATTAAGAACCGGCTGTAGGTTAGAGAGGTGGATAGACATGAGAAGTATCTTGGGATCCCTACAGTTATTGGGAGATCTAAGAAAGTTGTCTTCGCTGTGATAAAGGATAGAGTGTGGAAGAAGGTACATGGGTGGAAAGAGAAATTCCTTTCAAGGCCCGGGAAGGAGGTGCTGATTAAGGCGGTCATCCAAGCTATTCCCACATATGTCATGAGTATCTTTAAGATACTAGATGGACTGATTGATGAGATCCAGGCGATGATGGCTCGTTTCTGGTGGGGGTCGAAGGAAGGGGAGAGGAAGATACACTGGATGAGTTGGGAAAGGTTATGTAAGCCCAAAGAGAGTGGAGCGATGGGGTTTAGAGATATGAAGGTGTTTAACCAAGCCTTGCTAGCCAATCAAGGATGGAGATTAGCGTTTCATGGAGAGTCCTTAGCTGCCCGGATTTTGAAGGCTAAATACTATAGGTCTTCGATTGTTTTGCATGCCAGGATGGGGGACAGTCCCAATTACACATGGAGGAGCATATGGGGGGCTTTACAGCTAGTTAAGGAAGGTCTTAGATGGAGGGTGGGTGATGGGAAGGACATTCACATTTATAGGGATAGGTGGATCCCTCATCTGGGAGGCACAGTGCATAGATACTTGGTGAGTGGCCTGAAGGAGTATAACTGGGTAAGTGACTTGATTTGTCCTATGATGAAACAATGGAGGTGGGAGGCGGTGGAGGAGTGCTTTCCCAGCCACCTAGCGAGGGCTGTCCTAAACATTCCACTTCCACGGTGGCGTGTGGAAGATAGCCTTTTCTGGGATAAGGAAACCAATGGGATCTTCTCTGTCAAGAGTGCTTACCATCTTTTAAGGGCAGGGGATGGTTTGCGGGAAGGGGAGATATGGAAAAGGCTATGGAAGGAAGGGTGGCCGCCGAAGTTGAAACACTTTATCTGGAGAGCACTGAGGAATATCCTTCCCACTATGACGGAGCTGCAGAAAAAGCAGGTGACACCAGATGAGGACTGCCATCATTGCGGACAGCGCGAGGACTCGACGCACGTTTTACTCCAGTGTGAGATAGAAAGAAAGATTTGGTCCACCAGGGAGTTTGACTGGTTGGGACAGATGGACCTCCATGACATAGGGAGTTTTGTGGGCAATATCCTGGATGAGGAAAACAACAGACGTAAGGAAGAGGGTGCGGCATTACTCTGGGTCACATGGATAGCAAGGAACAAATACATCTTTGATGAGCATCCTCCTTTCCTTCCGGGCCTAGCAGCGAGCTTCATCGACATCGTTAGGAGACATGCACACTACCATGCGGCCATGAGCAGATTAGCAGGCTTCTCCTTTTCATCAGACAATGTTTCTTGGCACCGTCCCCCACCGGGCTGCGTTAAGATCAACACGGACGCCTCCATATCTTTGACATGGGATAGTGGATGCGGTGCAGCCATACAGGACGACCGCGGGCGGCTGTTGTGGACTTTCCAGTGCCGATTAGAACAGCCATACTCGATGCTTAGTGCGGAGGGTGTGGCTATTCTGAAAGGCATGCAGCTCGCGTTGGGGAAGGGATTTACATACGTGGTTATGGAGACCGACTGTATTCTTTTGGTCGAGGCAGTGAGGAAGGGATATGGTGGACGTGGTTACGAGCACTTTATCATTAGGGATATCACTGAGCTTTCTTCTCGATTTCTGTCTTTCAATCTCTGTTTTGTTAGGAGGCAAGGCAATAGAGTAGCCCATGCCTTGGCCTCACCCGCTTGCCATTTTGTAAACCCCATCTATCGTAGAGAGGGGTTCGAGGATTAGATCCTTGCACTTGTTGTAGACGATTTGATTACTTAATAAAATGGCAGGCGCCCTTTATCAAAAAAAAAAATCATAGTACTCTTCTTCATCTATAGGATCTTCAATGAAATCTCTTTTACCATGAAGAACAACTGACCATTTATCATTTGCAAGATCATCGATATAAAATACTTGTTTCGCCTGTGATGCCAATATGAATGGTTCACCCTTCTCGCCAATCTTTTCAAAGTTCACTAATGTGAAACCCAATTCATCCACTATAACTCCTTTGTTGTTGTCAACCCAATTACATTTAAAGAGTGGAATTATGAAATCTACATAGTCAAACTCACATATGTCTTCAATGACACTGTTATATGACATTTTAGCTTCACGTGGACTCTTATCCTTTGCACTTGCAAAAAAAATGAAGACGCTTGAAGGGTGACCCCACTGTTTTTGATGACACTCTTATCATCTTGACGCTTTGTGTAATACGAGAATCCATTTATGTCAAACCCTTCATAAGACATAACATTCAATTTTGGTTTAAAGGAGAGGCATTTGATGGTTTTAGTAAGATTATCTGGTGTTTGAGATAGTTGATGTAAGACTTTATCTTCAAACCACTTAATAAATGTCTTGTTATGCTCTCTAGCAAGCCACATTGAATTGGATCGAGGATATTCTCTCTTGATGAAATTCGTATGTTCCTCAATATAAACACTCACTTCATCGATGTTGTGTAAAACATACAAGTGACCTTGCTCCAACTGCACATGGCTGATTACTTTCACCCATGATCCCAAAATTCCTTTGCCTAAATGCTCCTCAATATTCTTGTCATTCATAGGAGCATCATTGCCACTCAGAAAGTCATTGCAAAAATCCATAAACTCTCTCAACACATAACCCTCAATAATACTCCCTTCAGGCTGATAA
Source organism: Alisma plantago-aquatica (assembly GCA_963693085.1). Taxonomy (NCBI): domain Eukaryota; kingdom Viridiplantae; phylum Streptophyta; class Magnoliopsida; order Alismatales; family Alismataceae; genus Alisma; species Alisma plantago-aquatica. The sequence continues at coordinate 23,897,557 of OY856412.1, read as the reverse complement.
CGGTTTCGAACATCACCTTTAAAAATGCTCATGTATCGTTCAAAGGGATACATCCTATGCAAGAAAACTGGTCCCAACATTTTCACTTCCCTAGTCAAGTGGACAACAAGATGTACCATGATATCAAAGAAAGAAGGAGGAAATACATCTCAAGATGACATAGGGTGACAACCACTTCTCTTTACAATTTATCGAGCGTATCAGGGTCAATAACTTTGCTGCACAGACTGTTGAAAAAGAAACAAAGTCTGGTGATTGCAAATCGTACATGCTTTGGCAATATAGATCGATTTGCCACATACAATATGTGTTGCATTAGAGTGTGACAATCATGAGATTTAATACCTATCAACTTCGGATCTTTCATTGATACCAATGTACATATGTTGGATGAGTAACCCTGTGGCACCTTAACATTTTCCAAGCATTCACAAAAGGCTTTCTTCTCCTTTCTAGACAATGTGTAACAAGCGGGAGGTAAGTATGTTCTCCCAACGCTACTAACTACTTTTGTTAATTTTGTCCTTATTCCCATTTCACATAGGTCCATTCTGGATTTTATCCCATCTTTAGTCTTACCTGGTATATTCAACAAACTATTGATGATGTCATCACATACATTTTTCTCAACGTACATGACATCGATACAATGCCTGATTGTCAAAGAACTCCAATAAAGAAGATCCCAAAATATTGACTTCTTCTTGAATAAAGACTTGTCACTCCATGTGGCCATCATACATTGTGATCTCTTACCAAATTTATTGGCGATGTCTTTTACTCTTTCATAAACATCCTCCCCTGATATAGGTTTAGGTGCACTCTGTTCCTCATTCCATCCATTGAATGCTTTGCGCAACCTACGATACAGATGAAATTTTAGAAGAAACCTTCGATGACCAAGATATACAGTCTTGCCGCCATGTTTTAGTCATATTGAATCAGTGTTCTCTTCACATATAGGACACGCTTTAGATCCTTTGACACTATATCCAGACAAATTCACATACGTTGGAAAGTCATTCACAGTGCAAAACAACATAGCATGCAAACGAAATGTCTCTCTTCGTGAAGCATCATAGGTCATCACAACTTCACCCCAGAGCTTCTTCAAGTCATCAATCATAGGTTCAAGATAAATGTCGATATCAATTCCAGGTTGTTTAGGGCCCAATATCAAAGATGAAAGCATAACGTACTTATTTTTCATACACAACCAGGGAGGAAGATTGTATATAACAAGCATAACTGGCCAAGTGCTATGTTGGCTGCTCAATGTCCCGTATGGATTCATCCCATTTGTACAAATCCCAAGTCTTAGATTCCTATCTTCTTCATGGAATTTAGGGTACAATAAATCAATCTTCTTCCACTGTGGGGAATCAGACGCATGTCGTAGGATCCCATCATTATTTTTCTTAACATCTGCATGCTACCTCAAATTCTTCGCATCTATAGGATTGGCAAACAAGCGTTGAAACTGTGGTATTATAGGTAAATACCACATCACCTTGGCAGGAGAACCGGTTTTGGACTCCCCCTAAGTCGTCAATTTATAACTTGACGCACCACATTTTGGACAATCTTTCAAATCCACATACTCTTTTTGAAATAATACACAATCATTCTGGCATGCGTGTATCTTCTTGGCCTCCATTCCCATTGGGCACAACAATTTCTTTAACCAATATGTTGAGATCGGCAGCTCATTTCCTTTAGGAAGAATTTCTTTCAACAAAGACAACAATGACATGAAGCTTTTGTCGCTCCATCGATTGTTAGCTTTAAGTTTATACAATCTCAACACAATGCTAAGCTTTGTAAACTTACAACCTGTGTATAATGGTATCTCAGCATCATGCACAATGTTTCTAAACATGGGAGGTGGATCGGTGTTCTCTACCCCACAACTATCTCGCATCACATCAATGATGTCTACTGGAACTGGTTCGTTCACATCTACGTCATCGAAGACAATTTCTTCTTCCACACAAGCACTGCTATCGACATCCACTAATTTCAGGTTTGAAATCTCTCCATGCCAGTGTCATTCTGTATAGCCTTGTACAATCCCGTTGCACATGACATGACTTTTGATTTCGTCACCAGTGCTGACTTTCAAGTTGTTACTGCAATGCCTACATGGATAGTAGAACCTATGTCCAGGTTGTTTCCTATGTTCTTCGGCAAATCTAATAAACTGGTCAAGACCAGAAATAAACTCGGGGGTGCAACGATTTGGAATGGACATCCATGATCTATCCATTCTATGATCAAAGAGAAAACAAGTATATATTAGAACAAGATTAGGGTCTAGGGTTAAAAGATTAGGGTTTATGGTTACAACTTTAGGGTTTAAGGTCTTATATATAATTAATGGTTAAAACATCCTAAGTGAGATTAAGTGTTCAAGAGCAGTCCCAAACTGGGGACTATCCAAGATTTACTCCTAATGAGTACATCTTGGACGGGTTTCTAGGCCAACAAATACATGTGTCATTTTTATATATAATAAATGTGTACCACCTATCCCATTCTTGAACACTTAATCTCACTAGTAAGTGTATAATGTGTATTGAGTTTTCAAGAGAATTTCGGCAACATTTCCCCGCTGTTCTCCAAGTACATATGTACTTAGAGAACAAGTGAGGAAATGCTGCTGAAATTTTCTTGAAAACCCAATACACATTATACACTTACATCCTAAGTGAGATTATATGTTCATGAACAGTCCCAAATCGGTGACTATCAATGAGTAAATCTTGGACGGGTTTCTAGTCCAACAAATACATGTGTTGTCATTCTTATATATAATAAATGTGTACCACCTATCCCATTCTTGAACACTTAATCTCATTAGTAAGTGTATAATGTGTATTGGGTTTTCAAGAGAATTTCGGAAGCATTTCCTTGTTGTTCTCCAAGTACATATGTACTTATAGAACATATAGAACAAATAGGGAAATGCTGCCGAAATTTTCTTGGAAACCCAATACACATTATACACTTACATCCTAACTGAGATTAGCTGTTCAAGAATAGTCCCAAACCGGGGACTATCCAAGATTTACTCATAATGAGTAAATCTTGGACGGATTTCTAGGCTAACAAATACATGTGTTGTCATTCATATATATAATCAATGTGTACCACCTATCCCATTCTTGAACACCTAATCTCACTAGTGAGTGTATAATGTGTATTGGGTTTTAAAGAAAACTTTAGCAGCATTCCCTATTTGTTCTCCAAGTACATATGTACTTAGAGAACAAATGGGGAAATGCTACAAAAAATTTCTTGAAAACCCAATACACATTATACACTTACATCCTAAGTGAGATTAGGTGTTCAAGAACAGTCCCAAACTGGGGACTATCTAAGATTTACTCCTAATGAGTAAATCTTGGATGGGTTTCTAGCCCAACAAAATATAACACCACTCATAAGTAGGTGTGTCTGATCACATTAATAATAACTAAAGAATTCAATAGTTTCAAACATGCAATAATTCACAATGCAATATTATAAACTATAGGAAACATGGTTATCCCCCACACTCTTGTAGACATACTAACCAGCACATGGTCTTTCTACCATACAGTCGTATACCATTACTATAATCATCAAATGTTAGGATTGGAAAGGTATTTGTCAATCGAACTTTTTGCAAACTAGGAAAACTTATGATGACTGAAAACATTAAGATCAAGATGGTGGAGTTAAAAAGAAAGATTACAAACTTGCTAATAAATTTAAAAACACACACACATTCAAATTAACTAAGAATGTCATGTATACCTAGCTGAGCTTTCATATCATCAAAGACAAGAGGGATTGTATAAATTTATAGAATTTTAGAGAAAATGAGTGTGAATCTTGTTAAACATACCAATATTTCTAACCAGGACACAAATTGCCTTTAACATTTTACAAATATATGCAAGCCCAAGATTTGTTCATATCCTAGGTTGATTTACAATAGCAACATCTAAATAATTAAACTCAAAGCATTAGATAAATAAATATAATCAATAGATAAACAAATACAAAGCAATAGATAAAAAAGTACATCTCAGTTGATAAACAAATATAAATCAGTAGATGATTAAATAATTTTAAAAAGTAGATGAACAAAGACAAAGCCCTAAATTTAAATAATGTGATGAATACAAAATCATTAGATGAACGAATGAGTAGATAAGTAAATACAAATCAGTAGATAAGTAAATACAAACAAGTAGATAAGTAAATACAAATGAGTAGATATATAAATTCAAATAAGTAGATAAGTAAATTCAAATCAGTAGATAAGTAAATACAAATCCGTAGAAGTAAATACGAAGGGCAGGTAGCAGACGGATGGCAGGGAGCAGAGGGGGCTGACCTTGGGTGGGAGAGGGTAGGGAGCAGACAGAGGAGGACGGGTAGGGAGCAGGCGGAGGGGCGAACAGAGAGTCGAAGAGCACAAAGGACACCGGCGAGCAGATAGCCGGCAAGCACAGAGGGGCACCAGTGAGCAGAGAGGGCGAGCAGAGAGGGAGAGGGTGATGGCCAGATGACGAGCAGAGAGGGATAGTAGAGAGGGAGAGGGCGGTGGTGGCGGAGAACACGGAGCACGCAACAACAGGGAGTGGCGCGGTGAAATGGGCATGGAGCAGTAGGGAGAGCAGCGGCGGGCGACGGTGCACAAAATCGATCGCTAGACCTATTCTCACAGGGATGAAATAGAGAAAGGGGAAGAGTCAGCTTCGTGCTGGTTATATAAAGTTAACCATCAACGTCGGTTATTAAAAACAATCGACGCTAATAACAATAGTCTTCGGTGACCATATAAAAACTGACGCCACAGGGGGGTTAAAATTTTCACAGAGACAGCGTGGGAACACCCATTGGCGTCGGTTATTTCAAGCCAACCGACAATAAAAATGCGGCTAATTTCTGTCTCTTAAAAAACCTTTAGTCGTCGATTTTTAAGTTAATAACCGACGTCATATGTTAAATTTTGAAGGAATATTTTTCACTAGAAAATTTGGAATTGGCTGTCAATTTTAGGTGTCGATTTCTAATTAACGAACTGACGCTAAATTAAAAGTGATACCTGTGTCTGGGTGCTCTTTACTTATAGATGTCAGTTTTTGTATTTAGCCGACGTTGTACACCTTAGGCGTCGGTTTCTTGTATACAATCGACGCCTGTAAATGTGACGTTATAGGCCATTTCGGTAGTAGTGAAGAGGATATGACTCAATGGAGCTTGAAGTAGATCCTCCTTCTTCACCTCCTAGCTACTGTAGGGTGACCTCCCTCCTCCAAGGTGGATAATGGGCATGGAAATGAAGGGCATTATGGTGGAAAATCTAGAAAATTAGGTTTCTATGGTGGAAATGAGGTGGAAATGGTGGATGGAGAGCATAAATGCAAGGGAAGTGCAATGAATGCTCAAGAGTGGGTGGAGAGGAGTAATGACATCTAACCTAGTGTTGTGGCCTCCATCCATGTATATATAGGTGGTGGAAGCACTAGGGTAAGTAGGGGCATTGTTGGAAATATAGTGCAGAAAATGCTAGGGTTTAGGTGGTAGCACAGTCGTGCTGGGCAACACGGCTGTGGTGAGTAGGGGTAGGAACGGTCATGGTGGTGTGGAACGATCATTCTAGGAAAGTGGAAAATCACAGGTTGAGGTGGTGAAATGGAGGCCGGTAGCACGACCGTACTGGAAAGCACAGTCGCAATGGAGGCTAGGTAGAACGGGCATGCTAGGTTGCACAACCGTAGTGGTTGAGTTGAATGTGAGGTCATTCCCTTCAGCACGCCAATTTTGTCTTCAGCTAGCACAGTCGTTCTGGGCAGCACGAACATTTTAGGGGCTTCATGGCACAGCCATGCTGGGTAGCACTGTTGGTATGTATGCCCTGAGAGCCAATCATGGAATGATTGGTGGGATACATTAAGATTGATTTGATAAACATCAAAGGCAAGCTTCCAATTCTTTGTGGTTCAATCATATGAGATTGTGATAGAACATATTGAATGTCTAGAGAATGATAGTACTCAATGACGTATGTTTTCAGGTTGAGGACGTGAACGATGAGATCATACAGATGCTAAGAGTTAGTACATTCTCATTATGTCCCTAGTCAGATATCACCGTGGAAGGTAGATAGACAGCAATGACACACAAGACTAGATTGTGGTGTCGGTTGATGATAGAATCTCATTAGTCATGAAATAGAGATATCAAACCAAACACATTGGTACTTGTTAGAGAACAAGTGTACCGGACAGACCCACTGTGAGTTTGACACATGGAACCATGACATGGTAGTCACAGTGAATACTCATAGTGATGGTGGTGAGTGTGATTCTTTGACCTAAAATCACCACACTCAACACATGTCGTTGGGCACACTTTGACATTATCAAACGCAGTCTTGAAACATGGATTGTTATAAAGGTGATGATTGGGTGGCTTTGACACATGGGGCTTTTGAGGGGTGAGTGATAGATATGGGATTTGTCCCTCCTGAGGGAGTTTGATATCCATGGCCACTTGATGAGTAGGATTGAGAAAGGCATGCACGCATGTGTGAATCAGTATGTGATACTGATGTCATAACATATCTCTTCCAATCTACTCTGAGATCAAGAAAGTGAATGAACGTTGACAAGATGACTATTCCATGCCTCGAGTTCATTCGAGATATCAGTGATAAAGGAATTATACATTCACAAAACACCATTCATGGATTGTAGGATTGAAAGTTGTTCTCCAACTTTCTATTTCACTTGGGTAGCACTGATGTGTGACTAGGCACCGCTCTTTTCTTGTGAAGTCATAAGTGTTATGGACTTTCACTGCCAACGTGAAATGGACCTGCAGGGTCACACACATAGGATTTAACCTGGAAGAGGAGTTTTGTCCACAAACAATGTTTAGATTGATTACTAAAGGAGTTTATTAGTTCAATTAAACACTCAATTAATTGATAGCTCAATGTCATAATGTTCAAGGTGTTGGACACATTTATTGGAGTATCAGATTGATTGAAACTGCAATTGACTGATTCTACACAATCCCAATCCCAACCGATTGGCTCATGTGATGAACCGATCGGCTCAGCTTGGTGAACCGATCAGCTCAGGTGGTGAGTCGATCGGCTCATGGATAGGGTGAAACAATTGCTTCAAGTGTTGAAATGATCGGCTCAACTGATGCAACCGAGCAAGTTGGGAAAGTAGGATTGGTGAGAAATTTCCTTTTGTTTCACTTGCCCAATTTGATTGGAACAAGGATTGGTATTTGATACCAATTATAAACAAAAGAAGAAAAGTCAATCAGGAACTGACCAGGACCACGAATCGACCGGTTCAGAAGTGAACCGACCATTTCATGGGTCCCAACTGATCAGTTGAGGTGTCAACCGACCAGCTCAGGTCCCCAACTGACCATTTCAGAAATGAAATGATCGGTTCAGGTTGCACAGTTGGATGTTTTTGTGGAAAATCTTGACCCTTCTACTCCTGCTTTAGTCCCGCATTGCCTGGGATAGAGAACCATGTCCCATGACCCTCCTATATATATAGGGGTATTGGGGGCTTCTCAAAGTACAACACAGTGAAACCAGTTGCTCTGTAAAGTTGTCGTTCTCTATGGTTTTGGCCACTGAGAGAGAGCCCAAGCAAGTGCTACCCGATAAGGGAGGCACAGCAAGGGAAAGACAACTTTAGAAAGCGACTGGTGGCAGGAGAGTGTGTCGGTGACTAGTACGCCGACAGGAGGGTGCGAATCCTTCCAATTCCTTGTGAGACAAGGAGATTGGAGTTCCAGGTGGTCCGTGTGGACTACTTCAGAGGTGGGAGATTTCTACCGCTTGGAGGACAACTGTCAATCCCGACAGTCCCGGTGAGACCAGGAGTCGTCAGTCGCGGTGTGACCAGGAGATGCACAGACATCGTCCAAGACCGGAGGTGAAGACCACGCAAGCCGCAAGGTATTGTCTCCGAGCAAGCCTCGGGACAAGGTATGATTCCACAAACCATCCCTTCATATTGTATAGACGTTGACGCGTTTCCTTGTTCTAGGTTTGGGGAGGAGAAAATTTTTGTTTCCGCTGCATTCTCTGCCTCCCCTAAAACCCAACAGTGGTATCAGAGCCACATCAACTACTCTATACTTTAGGATTATCGATATGATCGATTTTGGTTTGTCGCCTTTATTTATTGCATACGATGCGAATAAAATTGGCTTTATGCATGTCCAATCCTAAATCCACAAATCCCAATTTACATATATGATATGTATTATGAATGCACTCGATACGCGTCGCCCTTAAACAAGTTTTGTGGTGGATGTATAGCGTGGTTATGGCCAATAAACCCTATCTGTGTATGGTTGTATGTGGTTGCTTGCATCTCAGTCTGCGCACCAATCTTCCTTCTCCTATTCCTGATGTAACTTGAAATAATTCGAGATTTCTTTCCTACCTTTTCTCCCCTTGAATGTAACTCTAGGTTTCTCTTTTACAATGTAAAATAGGATAGAATTTTATTTCCTATTATGTCAAAGAATATAGGACATCCTGACGGCAACTGAGACGATCGGTTCAAGGTGTGAACCGATTGGTTGACGTTCGAGATGATCGGTTCAAGGAGTGAGCCGATCGGTTGATGATCGGTTTGAGGAGTGAGACGAGCGGGTGGCGGCCATGATGAGATGCACAAAAACCAGACAAATTGATCATTTGGAGGAGCCAACCGATCGGCTGGTGGCACCCAACCGACCGGCCTGATGGTGAGCCGATCAGTCATATGATGAGTTGATCAAACCTAGAAAGGCAAAGCACAGAGTTCATCTTGTACAGGTTGCATGTGATGTATACCTAGATGACTGTGATTCCTCTTGGCTCGAGGAATCACATTAGGATGGCCATAATCATTGCTTTTATCGTTTTGCATGTTTTCTATGGGATATAGCATGTATATGATATGTACTATGTATTATGGTGATTGGATATGTATATGTATATAAAAACCAAATCCCTCATTAAATATTAATCTTTTAGATTCCTTCCAAATGAGACACACATGAAAAGCTTGATCGACCAAGTGTGGGCACGCCCAAGCGTGGTGCACCGTATATCTCGTGGAAGTGTGAAGGATGGATATGTGGGTCTGCCCAAGCAGGGTGCATATTTATCGTGTTTTCTTTGGGTCGGACTTAACAAGGTGACCTAGATAGGATCTAGCACCTTGAGGCATGGAGATGATCATGGAAAGGAGTTGCATATGACATCTTATCAAGAGTTGCATATGATGTAATTGGAAAGAGTTGCCTACCTGAGAGATCTAAGTTGTGGGTGACAGCCCAAGCTGGTCCATGACTTAGAGGATTTCAGGATCTTGCCCACTAGAAGGTTGTACGCTGCAATCTTCCGAATTGATGGTGAGGGCTATCAATTTGAACTAAAATAGTGGGAGCGATAATTAATTAAAGGCCTAATTATATCATCAACTTTTCAAATCAATCAAATAAGTCAAAATGAGTTTTTGGACTAAAATTGCATATTTCCTTTTGTAGTACAAATGACAACAAACAACAATCACTTTTCTTTGCGATCGGTCCTTGAAAAGGACAGGATAAATGGGACAAACTTCCACGACTGGTATAGAACATTGAGAATTGTTCTCACTCAAGAGCGAAAGCTCTATTTCCTAGATACTCCAATTCCAGAGGAACCTGCTCCTAATGCACCAAAGATAGAAAGGGATGCTTACAAGAAGCATTTTGATGATGCCATTGATGCAAAGTGCTTGATGTTGTGCTCTATGAACCACGAGTTGCAGAGACAATATGAGAACATGGGTCTCATTGAGATGATTCAACATCTCAGGAACATGTATGAAGATCAAGCACGGCAAGAGAGATACAATGTCTCAAGGGCACTGTTCAAGTGTGTCATGACAGAAGGAGATCCATTTGGTCCTCACATACTCAAGATGATTGGGTATGTGGAGAACCTGACAAGATTGGGATTTCCCCTGAGCCAAGAGTTGGCTACTGACGTGATACTACAATTGTTGCCAGAATCCTACAGTCAGTTTGTGATGAACTACAACATGAACAACTTTGATAGGCCACTGTCAGAGTTGTTGGGCATGTTGAGGATAGCTGAGACACAGATGAAGAAGGACAAGCCTAAGTCTGTGATGGTGATCACGAGCAAGAAAGGCAAGTCCAAGCGCAAGGGCAAGGGCAAAGCTAAGAAAGGTTCTGATGCTAGCCAGGAGCCCAAGTCGTCTTCAGCTCTCAAGGCCAAGGGAGGTGTGACCAAGAAAGGCAATTGACACCATTGTTAAAAGCCAGGACATTGGAAAAGGAATTGTCCTCCCTATCTGGAAGAACAAAAGAAGAAGGAGGCGACAGGCGTCTCTACTTAAAGGTGTCATTAAAGTAAACTTGTAACACTTTTGAGGTATATGATACCAAGATGTAAAGTGTAAAGCACTCAATAAATGGGGCAAGTGTTTCCGCCATAGATAGGAGTACTTTAGTTTATTTTCAGCCTAAAAGGCATGTAATACAGTTATGAACTGCTATTTCATATTTGCCAAAAGATAGAAACACTTTATTTTTGCATATTGTATGACAATGATGGCAATCAATAAAGAGATGTTTCAATTTCTAAAGATATGATCTTTGTGGCAATGCCTTGTTTATCTTGTGGTATTTGATATGCATAAGATAAAATGATACCTAAAAGTTATAGATAACTCAAACAATCAAATTAGCATCAATCATGAGAAATTCATTTCTAGTTTCCATGTGATGGATAAATCTAGACTCTTTTGGTTAGAGAACCAATAAGAGACATGAATATCTTAGACATGATTAATCAATCTTCACTAAAGGTAGTGGGAGAATGATTATCCTATTAGGTACGATACATGTGATGTATTTACATACCTATTGGAACAAATGCTAATACTTCAAATGGTGTTTAGAGAAATACCAATATGAATATCTTGAAGTGTTCAAGAATATCATAAATGAAGTACAAATTTGGTAAAGTGTTAATTCTTGATGAGATCAATGAATGAAATACTTGGACCAAATGTTTGAAATCCTAATGAGTGATTATGATAGTGTATCATAGTGAACTCATGATTAAGGCATGGTGATGTCTAAATCAAGAAGGAATCATACTCTAAGGAGATAGATAATGATTATCAAATAACTGAATTCTTCTTAATAAAATAATACCCCATACTAACAAAGGACATTACGAATCACAAGGAGTTGTAAGTTCTTATATCCTTGACGGGTACACCTCGTTTATCTATGTGATGAGTTGTTCATGTGATGAGTCAACTATCTAGATGAATATGAGGAATCAAATTTTGAGTTATGGTTTATGACCATTACATCCTAAATGACATCCATGTGAACCATAAGGTATGACCTTGATGGTAGCACCCATTGGATGAAATCCATAAGTGCAAATGAATCTTAAGTGTTAAGACACATGGATAACATTTTGAGAAGGATGATGCTTGTTGATTGCAACTTAATGACTAAGACATTTGGCATATGGATACTAAAACTGCATTCCTATGAGGAATAAAACAAGGATGTGTACGTGACACAACTTATAACGTTTATGAATCCACTAATGCAAATGAAGTCTATAAGTTACAATGGAATAATCAATGTGATTGATTGAGTACAAGCAACTCAGAATTTGATCTTTTCTTTGATGATATAGTCAAAGGGTTTGACTGATATGTCAAAGATAAAGAAGGGATCCGTGATTTAGTGGGAGCGTGTTCACATTCCACATGTTGATGTGAAATGGAAATTTTCTAGAATGGAAATCCAAAAGTGGAAATTATCTTTAAGGAAGATAGAGATGTTTCCTATGTGATAGGAATAGAGATCTAAAGAGATAGTTCTCGAAAACCTCTTGACCTGAAAAGAGAAAGCATACATTGGCAATATGTACTGAAGGGTTCGGTATGCACAGATTCAGTGGGAGAAAAAATTTCCATGTTACATGGAGTTAGTATCCCAAGGCCAAGTGTCCAATTCTTATGAAGAATGGTAACACTAAGAATAGATATGAATCTATCATGTATGTAATCATCCCATTATCTTGCATGTATCGACATGGCAAGAACAAAATGCATTCATCATCTTGTATGTAGGACATGGCAATATGATGTGCTCATCCTGATAACTCGTATGTGAGGCATGACGAGTGGATGTCTGTCTACTTCCAGTAAGGGTTACTGAAATACCATGAGAACTTGATAAGTACTTGTGAAGTACTAGTTCTATGGAGATAAGGAAGAGTTCAATGTGAAGAGTTACATTGATGCGAACTTCCAAAAGGACAGAAAATTAATCACAATATATATAGGATATATAAAAGTGAAAGTTTGTTGATAATTGGAAGTGTTCCAATAAAACCATCTAAAAGGAAATGCCGAGTATCTATGTGTTAGAGAACAACAGTGGATACTATATGGGTCTGGAAGTTCATGAGATGAACTTATAGATATTCCGCTCATTGATGACAAGTATGGAATCCTTGATCATGCAATGTGGCTAAAGGTTAGCAATGGAATACTAGATCGCAGATTACGGAAACTCCATCTCATACGTATGACGTACAACGAAGACATGAGAGACATGTAGTTAAAAACTGACTTTGGCAAGGTGTTTCCATAACTCACTATGTTCGCACTAGAGCACAATAACATGTGGGACATGTTTGAAGATCACTATGAATACGATTCAAGGGTGATTGGCTCGCAGTGCAAGTGGGAGTCTGTTGGTATGTACACCCTGAGAGCCAATCATGGGATGATTGGTGGGATACATTAAGATTGATTTGATAAACATCAAAGGCAAGCTTCCAATTCTTTTGGTTCAATCATATGAGATAGTGATAGAACATATTGAATGTCTAGAGAATGACAATAATCAATGACGTATGTTTTCAGGTTGAGGACCTGAACGATGAGATCATACAGATGCTAAGAGTTTGTACATTCTCATTATGTCCCTAGTCGGATGTCGTTGTGGAAGGTAGATAGAAAGCAATGACACACAAGACTAGATTGTGGTGTCGGTTGATGACAGAATCTCATTAGTCATGATATAGAGATATCAAACCAAACACATAGGTAGTTGTTAGAGAACAAGTGTACCAGACAGACCCACCGTGAGTTTGACACATGGAACCATGACATGGTAGTCACAGTCAGTACTCACAGTGATGGTGGTGAGTGTGATTCTTTGACTTGAAATCACTACACTCAACACATGTTGTTGGGCACACTTTGACATCATCAAACGCAGTCTTGAAACATGGATTGTTATAAAGGTGATGATTGGGTGGCTTTGACACATGGGGCTTTTGAGGGGTGAGTGATAGATATGGGATTTGTCCCTTCTGAGGGAGTTTGATATCCATGGACACTTGATGAGTAGGATTGAGAAAGGCGTGCACACATGTGTGAATCAGTATGTGATACTGATGTCATAACATATCTCTTCCAATCTACTCTGAGATCAAGAAAGTGAATGATCGTTGACAGGATGACTGTTCCATGCCTCGAGTTCATTCGGGATATCAGTGACAAAGGAATTATACATTCACTGTAACACCAATCACAGATTGTAGGATTGAAAGTTGTTCTCCAACTTTCTATTTCACTTGGGTAGCAATGATGTGTTACTAGGCACCACTCTTTGCTTGTGAAGTCATAAGTGTTATGGACTTTCACTGCCAATGTGAAATGGACCTGCAGGGTCACACACATAGGATTTAACCTAGAAGAGGAGTTTAGTCCACAAACAATGTTTAGATTGATTACTAAAGGAGTTTTTTTTAGGGAAGCCAGGAGGCTATTTTATTCATCTTGCCCTCCTCGTACAAGCCAAAACCGGAAAAATTTACAAGGCTTTAAACTATTGCAAAGGATAAACTTGGAGGTACTACCTCCATTACAATTTTCTTTCCCTATAAGATCTTCCATGCATTCAGGGGGTCTAGGGAGGTCGAAACAGCCAGCAACATGTTTTTGGAACTCCTTTGCCAACTTGTCTGCCATCCAATTGCATTCTCTCGGGATAAACTGGATACTCCACCCTTGGTGTTCTTTGAGAGTTTGCTTGATTCTGCTCAGATATCTCTTATACCTTGGGTATTCATCGTCTTCTTCTTGGATCATGTCTATCAGCAGCTTGCAGGCTGTTTCAAGGATGAGCCTCTGGATGCCAATTCTGCTTGCAAGGGCCAGAGCAATGTCTGTGCCAATTACTTCCGCATGAGTTGGGGAGTTCGCCTTTATGCTTCTGATGTGGACAAAAATCCAACAGCCACTGGAGTCTCGCGCAATAATGGATGCAGTTGCTTTTTCCACCTTCCACGCCGCGTCAGTGTTCATCTTGACACACCCTTGTGGTGGTCTTCTCCATTGGACTACCTGCTTCAGCGCCTGATGTTCGGCCTCCTTGTTCCAGGCTTTCTCCAACAGTTGAAGATCATTAGCAATCATCTGTACTAGCCTATCGACTAGGATGTTTCGATGTTCAAACACTTGTTGATTGCGACCCTTCCAAATGAACCAGCAGATAACAAGGAATTATTTTCTCCATTTGATATTCTTAGTCATTTGCCTACTAAGCCATTGTTTGTCCACCAGTTGGAAAAACGCATCCATCTCTTCTGGCTTCAAGAACCTCATCCAAATCTCCCGAGCATGGGTGCAATCCCGGAGAGCATGACTGATTGTTTCATCTTGTCCTAGACATCTATCGCAAGTGGCGGTAGAAGTCATCTTTCGTCTGGCTCTTCTACTGTTAGTTAAGATGGCGTTGTGCATAATAAGCCAGCCAAACATTTTGATACGTGCTGGTATACTAGTCTTCCAAAGATTATTCCAGTCACCGTCCATGGTAAGTTCCCAATCTTTCCTCAAGATATTATAGGCAGACTTCGTAGAGAACTTGCCATGGTGAGTACCAGTCCAGATTCTCACATCTGGCTTCAAATTAGCAGCCGGAGGTTCTAATTGTATAATCTTTCTGACCGCCTGGTATGGAAGCCAATCCTCAAGAAACTTAGTATCCCATTGCCCATTGTCCAGAACAACACTCCCAACGACCATATCCTTTATGGATTCAGGTACTTCTCGCTTAGCCATATCTAGCAGCTTGAGTTTTGGTTCGACCCATTCCTCCTCCCAAAAACGGGTACTGTGACCATTCATCATCAGGAAAAAAGAGTTCTCATTTATCAAATATTTACATTTAAAGGTTGCCACAGCAAGTCTTGAGAGATTAGTAGTTCTTCCCCCAGAAAAATTTCTATATTTCTCTCTTATGTAGTCACACCAAGTAGTTCTCCTGTTGGAAGCAAGGTCCCAAGTGTTCTTAGCTAATAACGTTGTGTTCCATTCTCTCATAGACTTCAACCCAAGACCTCCTTTTTCTTTAGGACAGGTGACTTTGTTCCAGGCAACAAGGGAGGTGGGTGATCTTTGTGGCCTCCCCCCCAAAGAAAACGGCGGATACATCCATCAATGCGATCACACAAACCCAATGGTAACGCCACTGTCTGCATAGTATAGGTTGGAATGGTCTCTAAGAACGATTTAGCAAGACATTTTCTTCCAGCTAAAGACAGACATTTAGCTGCTCAACCATTCACTCTGGAGTCGATTTTCTTTAGAATATCGGTATATGTGTCCTTGGTGACCTTCTTATGGATGATAGGTACCCCTAGATACTTCCCCAAGTCATCTGTTTCTTTGAATTTTCCTATCTGTTTGATACTCCTCCTTGTGCTCAAGGGGACACTAGCCGCAAAGAACATTTGAGTTTTAGTGATAGATATCATCTGTCCTGAAGCTCTTTCAAAGATTTTGAAACATCTTTTGATACTTCTCATCTGTCTGTTCGATGCTTCTCCGAATAAGATTAGATCATCCGCAAAGCATAGGTGAGAGATACTACCTCCGTTCCTCCCCAATTTGAATGGTTTCCACTCACCTTCACGCACCGATTGCTGGATCAATTGGCTGAGTCTTTCAATACACATAACGAATAGGTATGGCAAAAGAGGGTCGCCTTGTCTTAGCCCACGGCTCGGTTTAAAAGGCTTGGCAGCATGTCCATTCCACAGAATTGAACATTCCCCTGTGCTGATCAAATTCATGATATATCGAATGATGTTTATTGGAAGCTCTATCTTGTGAAGAGAATCAGCAATAAATTCCCAACAAAGTCTATCATAGGTCTTAGCAAGGTCAATTTTTATAGCCATCGTCTTAGCTGCAGTCTTCTTCCTCATCATAAAGATAGCTTCCTGAGCAATGGCAATATTATCAGTGATCCGCCGGCCGGGTACGAACGCGCTTTGGGCATCTGAGATCCAATCCGGTAAGTAAGCTTTTAGCCACTCCACCACTACTGTAGAAATCATCTTAATATAGTAATTGTTTAAAGATATCGGTCTAAGCTGGTCACAGCTCATTGGATTCTGGATCTTGGGAATAAGGAAAATGGTGGAGTCGCACATTTCCTTATTCAAAGACTCACCCGAGAGGGCTCTTTTCACTGTTGTAATCACGGAATTCTTCACAGTGTCCCATTGGTTAAGGACGAACATCCCATTTATACCGTCAGGACCAGTAGCTTTATAGGGGTTTGTAGCTTTCACCATCTTGTAACATTCATCTTCAGTGGGTTCTCGGGATAGGAGCAAAGTTTGTGTTTGTGTGAGTTTCTTAAACTCCGCAGGTATTCTTCTCATGGCCTCCAAAGCAGGGTCGCCAGTTTTGGAAAGTAGGGACTTAAAGTGATCTCTTACCATCTCTTCTAGTTCTGGCCCCTCTTGGACCCAATTTCCATCTTTATTCTTCAGTATAGTGATAGTATTGGATCGACATCTTTGTTTGACGTAAGCACTGTAGAACTTGGTGTTGCTGTCTCCGTTCCGCATCTAGTCAATGTGGCTCCTCAAGTGCCACTTCTCCTCCTCCTCCTTAAGGATGCCATCTAGGGCTGCTTTCATATCAATATAGATCCCATATGTAATTGGATTGTAGTTCTCAGCTAGCTCTCTCTCGAGTTTATTGATATTTCTAATGATTCTGGCTTTATTTTTTCTCTTTGTGTTTTTGTGGTTCTTCTCCCAATGTAAGATGTCTTGCTTGGCGCTGCTTAGGGCCTCATAGAATTCAGCTCTACTTTTCCATTTCTCTACTAGCATGTCTTTAAATCCCTCGTCTCGTACCCAGCTGGCCTTAGCAACAAACCTTCTTGGTACAGGTGGTGGTCGTTTGCTTTTAACCAACAATGGGCTATGATCAGATTGGAGTCTAGGGAGATGTTCAACGCATAAGTGTTGGTACTGCTGGATGAAAGCGTTGTTAGCTACAGCTCTATCTAATCTTTGTTGGAGACTTCCCCTTTTGAAAGTAAACTTTGGACCTGAGAAACCAAGATCACTGAGGCCGGCAGCGATCAAAGTCTCTTGGAAAATAGCTGCCTCTGCAAAATTATAGTGTACACTGCTTGATCTCTCAGTCGGATAGCAGGTTGTGTTGAAGTCCCCCAACACTAACCACAATTTATCAAAAGCTGCCCCCATCTTGATGATATGCTTCCATAGGAGTTTCCTGACATTAATATGCGGGTTTTCATAGACAAAGGTAATGAGAGTTGAATTGTTGATGCAGAAGGTGACAAACTGTCGATGGTAATTGATAATTTGAACGTGGCAGTCATAATCCTTCCAACAAACCCAAATACCACCTGCAAACCCTTGAGTTTCCACTCTGAAAGAGCGATTGAATCCCATTTTCTTAATGGTGTTTGTTGCTTTGGTACCACTCAACCATGGCTCAACAATGGTGACAATCTTCGGTTTGTAAACAGACATAATTTCTTTTAGATTCAGTTGAGTTTCTTTCTTCCCTACACCCCGGATATTCCAACAAAGGATGTCTATCATCATTAAACTGATTCGGTTTGTGCTTCACTGTTCGCTGCTTCCCCTGGTTCCACATTCTCTTTATCTTCCCTGTTGATCGCCTCAGATATAGGACTATCATTGCTTTTAGTAAATGTAGTATCTGCCTTCTCATCTTTAGGTTGTTCAAAGGCTGCAGCCCCAGGATCATGCCTGCGTGGGCTACGTCTTCTATTCTCAGGAGACAATATGTGTTCTTTCCGCTTTCTCTTCATTTTAGTCCCACGTCCTTTATTCTTCCTCCCACCTACACATGTTGCAGCAAAGGATAGAACTTCATTTATGTTCTGGATGGTTTTTGGTGAAACGGGTGCTTTGTCTCCCTCATTGGTAGTTTTAGCTTCTATCATCTCCTTTCCTACCTCTCCATCTTCTAACGTAAAGATCTCTACTACTTCATCGATTTCAGGGTTTGTTATGATATGGTCTTCCTTTGAAATTCTTTTCGTGCTGGCTTCTGTTCTCATGGTGTTCATGATGTTCTTCAGAGGTACCCTCTTTCCTTCCACATTATCAGTAGAACTCACAACTTTCTTCTTCTTTATCCAGACCTTGGTGGTCTTCTTGTTTTGTTTAGCCACATTGTTAGTCCTCGTAGCTTCGTCATTAGTTGTCCGTTCTTCTGCTTTGTCCTCCTGCTCCCCTTCTAGAGCCCCAAACCTATTGGCTCCTCTTAGATCGTTAGTAGATTCTTGTATTCTAGATTGGTTTCTGTTCCTTCCTTTTCTTCTTTGCGTTTGCCATTCTATTTTTTGGGCTTGATAAGGATGTCTGTTTGTGTGTTCCTCATTCTGCGCCTGAGCTTCTTTGTCTTCATCGTTCGGTTTATTCTGCATCTCGCAGTCTTTAGATACATGTCTCTCATCCCCACAAACAACACAGACGCGTGGGATACCTTCATATTCAAGCTCGTATTCCACTCCATTGATGAGAATGAAGGGACTAAGTTCCTTTTTAGTATTCAGTTCTATGGCTAAGCGAGCAAACTTGCTCCTCGTTCTACTAGCAGTATGGGTGTCAACTTTGATCAGCTTCCCCAGTGCTAGATCAATATAGTCGAACATGGTGGATACATAGAGATGCAATGGTAAATTCAGAATCCATACCCATGATATGATCATCTCCGAGAATTCCTCTCTTGGCTTGAAGGTAGGGAACCACTCCCAGACCACAAGGTTCAGACTGAAATCTTCCAAGGACCTCCAGTTAAGGCTTCTTCAAAATCTTTGTGGCATGAGAGTTGTATCACGAAGTGGCCAAGCTCCATTTCGTACATGTTGAACCGTCCAGAAATCTTCCACATAAGCTTCAGACGGTCCCTTAGGGTCATATACCCTATGTCAGAACCCAACAACCTGACCACTACAGCATATCTCCATGGTTTAGCTAGCCGTTCCTCTACTTCAAGGATGACAGAAATGGCCGGTCTATTGCTGACCTCACCCAGAGAAACCTCGCCTACTGATATCCCTTCTTCAAATAGCTTTTCCAGAAAGGCGTCGTTGTTTCTGTTTGATGTAGTCCCTCTGATGACATCGCTAAAGGATCTCGCCGCCTGCCCCTCCGCCCAAGAGTTTTTTTCCTTCGATCCAGTAGCTTGTCCCGATTCTGTGTTAATTTCCTTTCTACCTGCTTCTACAACCTGATCCCCATCGGTGTTGATATGAGCCAATGGTGGTTCGCGGTTCCCATCATTGCTTTCAGTTGTTCCTCCTCATGCGTAGGTGAGTTGGAATCCTATTTCGTTTATAATGACGCCGTTTGATGGATGCTCTGTCCGGCTGTTTGTGGTCTCTTCCATGTTTTCCTCGCATATATGTGCTCCGTCTTCAGTACTTTGATTTCTAGATCCTCCACCATGGTCCACTTCGGGTTCCGCTGTTCCCCTACCGGCTCCAGCGCCGCCGGAGCCCCTTCGTCCCCTAGGTATTCCCATTACTAAAGGAGTTTAGTAGTTCAATTAAACACTCAATTAATTGATAGCTCAATGTCATAATGTTCAAGGTGTTGGACACATTGATTGGAGTATCATATTGATTGAAACTGCAATTGACTGATTTTGCACAATCTGCAATCCCAACCGATCGGATCATGTGATGAACCGATCAGCTCAGCTTGGTGAACCAATCGGCTCAGGTGGTGAGTCGATCGGCTCATGGATAGGGTAAAATGATTTCTTCAAGTGTTGAAACTATCGGTTCAACTGATTCCACCGAGCAAGTTGGGAAAGTAGGATTGGTGAGAAATTTCCTTTCGTTTCACTTGCCCAATTTGATTGGAACAAGGATTGGTATTTGATACCAATTAGAAACAAAAGAAGAAAAGTCAATCGGGAACTGACCAGGACCACGAACCGACTGGTTCAGAAGTGAACTGACCGTTTCATGGGTCCCAACCAATCGGTTGAGGTGTCAACCGACCGGCTCAGGTCGCCAACCGACCGTTTTAGAAATGAAACGATCGGTTCAGGTTGCGCAGTTGGTTGTTTTTGTGGAAAATCTCAAACCCTTCTACTCCTGCTTTAGTCCCGCATTGCCCGGAATAGAGAACCCTGTCCCATGACCCTCCTATATATAGGGGTATTGGGGGCTTCTCAAAGTACAACATAGTGCAACCAGTTGCTCTGTAAAGTTGTCATTCTCTCTAGTTTTGGCAACCGAGAGAGAGCCCGAGCAAGTGCTACCCGATAAGGGAGGAACAGTAAGGGAAAGACAACTTCAGAAAGCGAGTGGTGGTAGGAGAGTGTGTCGGTGACTAATACGCCGACAGGAGGGTGCAACTCCTTCCAATTCCTTATTGGACAAGGAGATTGGAGTTCCAGGTGGTCTGTGTGGACTACTTTAGAGGCAGGAGATTTTTGCCGCTCAGAGGACAGTTGTCAATCCCGACAGTCCCGGTGAGACCAGGAGTCATCAGTCCCGTTGCGACCAGGAGCTGCACAGACACCGTCCAAGACTGGAGGTGCAGACCGCGCAAGCCGCGAGGTATTGTCACCGAGCAAACCTCGGGACAAGGTATGATTCCACAAACCATGCCTTCCTATTGTATAGACGTTGACACATTTCCTTGTTCTGGTTTGGGGAGGAGAAAATTTTTGTTTCCGCTGCGTTCTCTACCTCCCCTACAACCCAACAAGCACGACCGTGGTGAGTGATTTGATGTAGCTTGGAAATTTTGGATTTTCACTATAACTTTTACATTTTCCAGCACGACCGTTCCTTGGCACCATGGCCATGTTGGGATCTTCAGTAGAAAAAACATCTTGAATCTTAATAGGCAATGAACTTCTTTGCTTGATGTCAAACCTTGGAAAATAGGGGTAGGTTGAGGGAGATTTGGGGTGTTCTTTGGACCTCTCCATGAGTTCAGGAACCTTAGAACTCCTTCCTTCTCTCTCATCCATTTAAAGCATGGTCCAAGTACCTGAAAAGTATGCAAAGAACGCCCATAAGTGCATTTGACAATAATATGCATATTAGATAATTAACTTTCATTCTGCTATAATTAGATGTGATTAAAATACAAAATGGAATAAGATTAAGCTTTAAAATAGGGATGCATCACCACCCCAAACTTAAAACATACTTGTCCTCAAGTATGCTCCAACTTAATCTCTCTCTTCAGTTTTCTTTCAATAAACAAGAATGACAAATGCATAGCAAAATATGATTATCGACTAAGTGGTCTTAAAAGTGACTAACTACATGTGTCCCACTTCTCTCCTCACCGCTTTCACAAACCAATCATGTAATGAGAACTGAGCATACAAACTTCAAATATAGAGAATAGAATAAATAGGATTTACATATGTCCTTCATGCAATTCTGGGTAAACCATTTCATTTTGGCATTAATCAATGATGACTAGGAGTGTTGTTTCACTTTCATGCATTCAATCTTATGCCTCAAACCACACCAGATGACCCACATGGATGTAGAAAGGGTAAAGTGAGAAAGATTTGATGTTTTCTAGCTCAGTGGGTATGAAAATGGAAGAAAGGGTTGTGGTAAGATTTTGGAGTTCTTTTACACCTTCAACTTTTTCTTTTTTTCATTTAGATGCTCTTCAACAGGAGCATCTTTTTATTTTCTTTTTGCTTTTTCTTTTCTTTTCTTTTCTTTTGACCTTGATGTAGGTAGGGCATATGGTGGATATAGTGAAGTGGGGAGATGTAGATATGGCCACCCCAAACTTTTAGAGGTGGCCAAGGCTAAATATGTTCTCTAAGGCATCCTTTCATGAGATGAAGAGGTATGCAGATGGTGAGAGAAGAGTCGGGTCAATGGGGGGTCATTAGTGTAGTCCTCAACATAAGATTTCTTGCATGAAAACTAATCCAAAACTTCATCAAATGATATCAACCACATCATTGAACAACATGAGATTCACATTTATATCAAGTGATTCCATGGGATCTAAGAGTTTATAGCTTTGCCCAATTCACAATTCAACCAAAACATGCACACACTTGAGAGAAGTGATGCACATGTAAAAAGTCAAAAATCAAGACCATATAGCAATAAACTCTACATTTGTCAATATCAACATTTATCAAATAGTGGAGATTAAGTTAAAACATGCTTTTAGGCAAGAACATTCAAATTTGGGCAAAATTGGCCAAAATGGTGCCAATTTGCATTCAATCACATCTAAACCAAACTTTAGGGAAATTAAAACATAAAGCAGAAAATCCTTTTTAAAAACACACAAAAATTACCAAAATCTACATGAGAATGCAAAGCATGACATTGAGGAGCAAAAAAAGAGCAGAATTTTTTAAAAATTACGCAAAAATTCTTGAAATTGAAATACATTATGCATAGATGCAAGAAAAAGGAAATCTATATGAAAAAGAGATATCAACAATTAAACAGAGATCAGGTGAGACAGACATCAAAAAAATAAGCAAAGAAAGAGGGCATACTGCCTTACCACTGCAAACTTTTGAATAATGTTGTCCTCAACATGAAACTAAAGCTTAGGAATGATAGGGTAGACGTCTCTGCTCTGGCGTTGTGGGATCCTGTGGTGGGCCTGAATGCAGAGGTGGATGCTAGTAATAGTTTCCCTAGTAGTCCACCTATGGAGGCGAGTATGTCTCCTTATAACAAGATAGTCCTCCCCAGAAATCCTCCCCCCATTATGGGTTCCTCAGTACCTGCGCATGTTGATACTGGTACATGTGGTTGATCTGATGATGCATCTACTATTGATCTAACCACATGGCCTATTGTGTCTACTGAATTGCCTCCAACTGTGCATGAATGGCTAACATGTTGTATGCATTTTTTGGAGGTAGCTACGCATCAAAATCCTCAAATCTCGATCGTATGCGGCGTGGTTATTCAAGAATGAGTTGTTGCCCTAGCACATTCTTCTCTCCTTCTTCTTCATGCAAGTCCACATTTGGTGTTCTGAACCCTTCTCTTTGATGCTCCTCATACTAGGTTGTCACCTCATAAATGTTCTCCAGTGGTCCCACATCCATGAGCAGGGGTGGTGTGGTATGGGATCTCTAAGGTGATTCCAGGGTACCCGAGGTTTAGAACATAAAAGATTTTTCTATCTCCGAGGGAGATCATTTGGGACCTAGTAAGATAGTTTAGATCAACATATTTTATTTCTTCTACCTTGGTAATCCCATCTAGATTGCATCCCACTACCTTTGCCATTGTGGTGATAATCCCCCCCATGAATGGATTTTTACTCTTAGAGGGGATTGTGTTCAAGTGGTCAATCACCATGTCTCCAATGTCTACTAATCCCTTACTTGCTACTGTGGCCATCACATATAAATATTTTTGTGAACAACAACCTTGGTTTTCATAATGGCCAAACAAGGTTCTTGCTAGAACCTTCTATAAGTATCTCATGAAGGGATTGTAAATCTGGATGGTCTTGGATTTTCCTACAAAAAAATTACTTGACAGTAATAGCCTTCCACATATTGGAGTAATCTGCTTTCCCATTATTGCCAAGCCTTCTTTCATTGAAATTCTTTGCCATTCCTAAATTAGGAGAAAAGATAACATTGATTTGGGAAACTTTGAGCACATGTGTTGAGCTATTCAGCATGAACCTGATGCCTTCTTCACCTTGGTATTGTACCTTTTCCAAAGATGCAAAGAACTCATGAGTAAACTCCAAGTAGATTTCTTCAACCTCATTCAAGATCTTATAGAGCCCACATCAGTTCATTTTTTCCTATTACATATAATTGATCGCTAGAGCTTTCATGGTAGCCATACATGCATATCTAGTAGGCATCACCCTCCTTGTTAAGCACTTGGGGTGTAGAGGTCTTTTGAACACTTTCCTTGTTGTGCCACTCCCATAAGCACTTTCCTCGGGTTGCTTCCCAACCCACTTCATCCTGTCCTCCTCCAGCTTAGACAAAAAGTCCACTGGCTCATCTTCCATCTCATCACTATCAGTTTCATCTACCTCCTCCTCTCCATATGTGTATGACCCCAAACTTGTGTCCAAGTTCATGGGCACCATCTAGACCGGTTCATCTTCGACTTTTTCCTCAATCACCAACTGGTGCCTAATGGTTGTTGAGTGGCGTATGGTTGTGTCGATGACGTGGAGCATCTTTCTAGAGTCAGCCATGGAGGTCGTGAAGACGATGTGTCTGTAGCCTTCTTGTCCCTCCTCTCTCGAGCTAGTGCATCGATGTCCACCGAATCAACGATATTCTCCATCTCCTCTTCTTCCACCTCTTCTTCATCGGGGTTGTTGTAGCTAGGATATGACGTGTGGCTGCTGGAGGAGGATTGGTGTCAGGATGCACTCATTGATGTCGACCATTAGAGTGATTTTTAAATTGAATTAGATGACGATGACCCACTATGGGACTACTGTGACAAATTATTGGCCCACTTGGTGTGTCTTTTGCCTCTGGTGAGGATGTCCATTGTCTTCTCTACCCCCTTCCTGATTTCTTTGCTCGTTCTCTTCATCTTTGCAAGGAGTTTTGGTGAAAAATGTGCAAGAACAACACCAAACATGCTTCTAGGAGGTAGGGGAGGATTCTTCTTTGAGTTGAAGAAATAGATGGTAATGGAGGGTGGAAAATGGAGCTTGAGGTTAGGTAAGGTGATTGGGGACCAAGGGGAACTCAAATCTGGAGTTTTGGAGCAAGAGGAGGTGATGTGGGGGGTGAATGGAGCTCACCCTAATTTCCACTCCCCATGAAACAGCAGTTCTAGGTCGTAAGAATGAGCTTTGGGTCGTGCTGAGTCAGGAAAAATTGAGCAACTGAAGTACTGGGCCCAAGACAGCACGACCATTTTGGCGAGGTGATAGCACGGCCGTGGTCACCAACACGGTTGTGCTACCCATGCCTAAAACTCAAAAATTCCATGTTGAAATGTGACAAGCCAGCATGGTCGTTCCATGCCAGCACAGTCGTGTTGGATCCACCAAGTTCAAAATTCATCAAATCATTCCATCATTCATACTCCAATCAATTTAATTAACCCACTCGATGTTGCATCAATCATTTTGCACTGAAATGTTCCTCATTTCTCAACTTTTACCTGTCTTACCTTTCAAATCATAAAAACTAAAACAAAACTATCAAGCACAAGTGTGTATGTGTATTCTTGGAATCATGTGAAAACAAAGTAAGAGTATCAAAAAAGTGAAGGTTGGGCGAAAAAGTTCCCAAACCTTGGTGGGTTGCCTCCCATGAATGCTAAATTTTACGCCTTCATTTGGGTTTATTGATTCTTAAAGTCAATCACTTTTGTGTGATTTTCAAATCATCTTTGATGTAGATATCTCTCTCATGTTCATTCAAGCACATCTCTTCATCAAGTTGGTGTTCCTCAACTAACTTCACGATATCAAAACTTTTCTTTGCTCTATCTGGCTCAACTTCCACAACTACTTTTAGCCTTTGACCATTCACAGTAAATCCATTTGCTCCTTCTTTCTCACAAATCAACACAGCCCCAGATGGATATACCTTTTTCATTAAATAAGGTCCTTCCCATCTAGACTAGAGTTTTTGGGAAAGAAATTCATCCTTGAGATATATAGCCATATCCATTTTTTGGGCTGGAAGCTCTTCTTCTTGATTAACTTATCATGAAGGAACTTTGTCCTTTCTTTGTATCTCTCAGACAACCCATAAGCCTCATGCTTTATTTCCTCAAGTTCATGTAGATGTAGCTTTCTTTTCAAACTAGATGTTTCTCCATCCATATCCATGTCTTTTAAATCCCACAATGCCTTATGTTGCATTTCAACTGGTAAATGGCAGCTTTTTCCATAAACAAGCTTGAATAGTGTGGTGCCAATTGGGGTTTTGTATGCAGTTCTATAAGCCCATAAAGCCTGATTGAGGCGTAATGACCAATCCTTGTGGTCGGGTCTCATCATCTTATCTAGAATGAGCTTTATTTCCTGATTGACTAACTCAACTTGACCACTTGTTTAGGGGTGGTAAGGAGTATCCACATGATGATTCACTATGTGTCTATTAAGGAAGCCTTCAAAAGTGTGATGGATGAAGTGACTTCCCCCATCACTAATCATTTCTCTTAGAATACCAAACTGACTAAAGATATTTGATTTCACAAAATCACACATCACTTTGTGATCATTTGTTCCAGTTGAAATAGCCTCAATCCACTTTCACATGTAATCCACAAAAACCAAAATGTAGACATATCCAAAGGAGGGAGGAAACGGGCCCATGAAGTCAATTCCCAAAACATCAAACACCTCCACCACAAGAGAGTCATCATGTCCCTCTTTGAGATAGTGCCTACCTTTTGGTACTTCTAACAACACTTGCAAAATTCATGCGAGTCTTTAAACAAAGAGGGCCAATAGAATCCACTTTGGAGAACCTTGGAAACTATGTGTTTCCCATCGAAATGACCTCCGCATACTCTAGAATGGGACATAGATAGAATTTCCTTCTGCCCCATCTCTGGAACACATCTCCTAATGAGTTGGTTGAGGAAATATTTGAAAAGATGAGGATCATCCCAAACATAATTTTTGACCATAGAAAACAACCTTTTGCTTTCCTCCCTTGTCAATGTGCTTGGTTTCCTTCCACTAGCTAAGAAGTTAGCTATGTGTTTATACCAAGGCCTTGGAGTGGATGAAAATAGGAAGAGTTGTTCATGCGGCATTGTTTCTTTAATTCATCTTGTATCATCAAAGGGTGCTTCAATTTGGGAGAGATGGTCAGTGGTAGAATTCTCCACTACCTTCTTGTCCACAATCTCAATATCAAACTCTTAAAGCAACAAAATCTAATAGATCAACCTTGGCTTTAAGTCTTTTTTTGACCTGAGATACTTCCATGTAGCATGGTTCGTGTATATCACTACCTTGTTTTCTAAAAGATATGATAAAAATTTGTCAAGAGCAAAGATAACCGCAAGCAACTATTTTTCTGTAGTCATGTAGTTCCTTTGTGCTTCGTCTAGAGTCTTGCTAGCATAATAGATGGCGTGTGGAATTTGGCCAACTCTTTGGCCCAACACAACCTCCACTGCCATTTCAGATGCATCAGTCATGATCTCAAATGGCAAAGAGAAATTTGGGGGCTGCATTATAGGAGCAGAAATGAGCTTTTGCTTGAAGTCGTTGAAGTCTTCAACACACTTTTCATCAATGTGAAATTCAACATCTTTCTCCAAAAAATGACAGAGAGGTCTTGAGATTTTTCTAAAATCCTTGATGAAGTGACGATAGAAACCTACATGTCCCAAGAAAGACCGGACATGTCTTATGGTAGAAGGAATTGTAAGAGTAGAAATGAGGCCCACCTTGGCCCTATCAACCTCAATACCATATTTTGAAACTCAGTGACCCAGAACTATGCCTTCAGGCACCGTGAAGTGGCTATTTTACCAAGATAGCATGAGGTGAACATTAATGCATCTCTCAAGAATGGCAGCCAAGTGGAGAAAACACTCATCAAAGGTTTTACTAAAAACTGAGAAATCATCCATAAACACTTCAAGTGATGAGTCAAGCATGTCGGCGAAGATTGAGGCCACACATCTATAAAAAGTGGAAGGGGAATTACTCAGCCCAATTGGCATTCTCTGGTAAGAAAAAGTACCACTAGGGAAAGTGAATGTTGTCTTTTATTGGTCTACAGGATGAAGAAAATTTTGGAAGTACCTGAAGTATCCATAAAGAAAGCAATAGAAACATTGCCCTGCCAACTTGTCTAGAATCTGATCAAGGAATGGAAGAGTATAGTGGACCTTCTTAGTCTTCTCATTGAGCTTTTAGTCTACACACATTCTCCATTTGGACTATTCTCTAACACACATCATCTCACCATCAATATTCTCTGCCACTATGATCCCACCCTTTTTTGGTACAACTTGGATTGGACTCACCCATGTGCTATCACCAATTGGATAAATAATCCCAACATCTAACAATTTCACGACCTCTTGGGTTACAACTTCCTTCAATTTTAGGTTCAATTTCCTTTGCATTTGGTGCCCTTACATCATCCTCCAAATAAATCCTATGCACAAAAATGGAGGTCAATACCCCTCAAATCAGTAATGGACAATCCAATGGCTGGAATGTTCTTTTTGAGGACTTTCATCAATGCCTCTTCTTGTTCCATAGAGAGAATAGAAGAAATGATCACTGAGAGGGTGAAATTGGAGCCTATAAATGCATACTTCAATTCTTCGGGGAGTGACTTGAGCTCAAGAGTTGGAGATTCTTTAAGAGAAATTTTCAATTGCTCAGAAATGGATGGGAGGTCCTCACTTGCAGCCACTAGGGATAGATCGTTTACTTCATCCTCTTCATCATAATCATTAGGAAATTCAACAATGGGATCTAAACCTTTAACTTGAGTGGCAGTCTGAATCCACGTAGGTAGGCACTCCTCCACAATCTCATCAAGGCATTCAATAAGATAATAATCTTATTCTGTGGTTCCTATCACCTAGGATGTAGGTGAAGACTTGAAGATGTTCAAGAGGATCTTCATGTCCATTAATGTCACATACATGGTGCCGATCCTCACGTGGATCACTGTGTCAGTTGTAGCCAAGAATGACCTCCCCAAGATGATAGGTACTCTTCTTGTATCTTTTTTCATATCTAGCACAATGAAGTCAATATGAAAGAATGTGGAAGTCTCATCATCAAGTTTAACAAGCACATCATCAACACACACTCTAGGCATCTTCACCAATTGGTCGACCAACTACAGAGTGCAATGAGTTGGACCTAATTGTCCCATTTGGAGCTCAGCAAACACATCATTTGGCATCAAGTTCACGCTAGAACCCAAGTCTAGAAGGGCTTGGTCTATGCGGTGTGCTCTAATGTAACATGAAATGATGGGAGCATTGGGGTCTTTCCTCTTTCTCGGCATGGTGTGTTGTATAATTGAGCTCACTTGCTCGGTGATCTTGACCTTCTTGGGAGCTATCCCCATTGTTTTCCTTTTAAACGTGTACAAATATTTCAGAAACTTGGCATAGGAAGGGATTTGCGTGACCGCATCAAGAAAAGGGATGTTTATCTTCACCTATTTGAAAGTTTCCATGATATATTTAGTATGTTTCTTCTTTCTTCTCTCAACAGAGGGCTCCTCAAGAGCATCAGGAAAGGGAGTATTGGGCTCCCAATCGGCTCAAATAAACAGAATTATGAGAATAATAGTATCACTGCTCGGTGTCACAGTATCAACTCTAGTTCCTATCATAGTATCATCAATCTGGATCTCAATATCAACTTGTCTGATCACAATACCACCTCTATCCTCACTGGATGCATTATAAATAATAGTATCATAGGGCTGCTCCAAGGTCCGACCACTCCTCAATGTCATCACTGCCTTCACATTCTCATGGGTAGTGGAAGAGGAGGCTTGTGGAGGTGGTTGTGGCTATTGAGGTGGTGGTGGTCTTTGGTAGGGTAAGTTGGGATTTTGAAGGATGAACTGTGTCTGTGGTTATTGTTGTCATTATTGTTGTTGTGGATGGGAATGGTATTATGGAGGGGTTTGTTGGTATGAGTGAGGTGGAGGTGGAGCATATTGATTTTCGAGATGATTTTGAGGAGGTGGTGGAGCATAGGGATTTGGTGGTGCTTGATATGAAGGTGGGGCATATGAACTTTTAGCATTTCCCATAAAAGTGCCATCATTGTTCAGATTTGGCATTGGTTGAGATGGGAGTCTTCCTTCCTCCCTCCTAGCAAGTGAAAGTAATATTTGGTTCAATCTATGCTCAAGATAGTTAATGGACTGTCCATTAGAGGACACATCTTTCTTTACCTCATCAAAACTTGTCAATCTTACAAGCACTTCATCTTCAAATTTTGAACTACACCTTGGCCTTGGCTGCCCTTTTCCTTGACCATCCTCATTGTTTTTGTTTCCATGAAAAGTTGGGATGGTTTCTCCACTCGGGAATGTAAGTGTTGGACATAAGACATTGGTTGTTTGGTTGCCAAAAGAGTGCAGAGCATGAACTTCCTTTTCTTTAGCTTCAATTGCCATGGTGGATTGACTAGAAGAACCACCAGCTTGGATCTTCATCATATTCATCATGGCTGCCATCATTTTCATCATGTTGGGGTTGGTTGCGGTCTGGGCTGGAGCTATGGGAGGAGGTGGAGGGATGTAGTTCTGGCCACAATGTTCCCCTTTAATAGAAACATGATGGTGAGAATTCTAAACAAGATGATTAAACAAGGGTCATGACTTCTCAGGTGGAATTTCCATGAAGGTGCCTCTACATGATGAATCAACATTGTTCTGGCTCAACTCTTCTAACCCTCTGTATAAAGCTTAGACGAGCTACCACAAGGGCACCTCATGATGAGGGCAGTCATTCGGGAGCTTTTAGAACATTTTCCACACCTCGTGGAAAGGTTCATTTTCCTTTTGGGAGAAGGTAGTAATACATCTTCGCATTTGGGTCACCTTGGAAATTAGAAAGAAATTCTTGAGAAACTTGTCTTTGACCGCATTCCATGTCACCAACTCCGGCTTTGAGATGTACCATTCGTTGGCCTTTTCTTTTAGAGATAAAGGGAAGAGTGTCCTCTGGATGGAATCATTGATTGATGTGGGTGTGCGGAAGGTGGACCAAGTCTCAAGGAAGGCATCAATATGATGGTAGGGGTTTTCATTCTCCATCCCATAGTAGGTAGGGAGGAGTCCAAGAAGTGCATCTGGAATGAAGAATTTTTGACCTAGCATATGATCAACAAGGGTGACAATGGGGAAATTGTAGTTCCCTGGGGTGAAATACTAGTGGAGGGTATGGTTGGGCTGCGGTTGAGCATTTTCATGAGGCATTTTAGCTTCGTAATTGCCCATTTTAGTTTCTCCATGTTGGTTGTGGTAGATTTGGCATCACCTTTTACCTATATTGGGGTCGTATAAAACCAAGTCAGTACAAGTAGAATGTGTATGACGTATGCACATCTGTCACCTACACAATACACAAACAAGCAACAAAAAAAACCAAGTTAGAATGACAATATTCAAAAGTGAACAAATAATAAAGAATACAAATGATGACGATAGTAGGAAAGGCTAAGCTACACTAACTAGCTAGGCCACGTGCATCTATCCCCGGTAATGGCTCTAGCAAGCTTGGTGCGATATTGCACACACGTGTGATCTTTCCAATCTTAGGTCCCCAAACTAGGTTCACTAACAACACTAAAATATGCACCCACAAGAGCATGGGGTCATGTTATAGTATAGATGAGAGGCAATAAAGGGGGTCGATCCACAGGGATAGAGGGGGAACTAGGGATAGGTTCATGTTTTCTAGGTTCCAAAAGCTGAGACTAAGGTTGAAGGGTTGAAAAGTGGGTTCGGTTTGATTACACTAAGAAAACAGGAAAGAAAAGGCAATATGAGAGCTAGGTTACCAAGCACTAGATTATCCTAGGCAAGTTAGGTCTAAGAGACCAGATTAAGAAATCAACTAAACAAGAGAAAGATGATCTACCCTACTCTATCAAGGCAATAAGCAACAAAGAACTAAACTAAACACTAGAGCAAGCAAGGATCTAGGTTAACCCTAATTAACAAGACTAAGCAATTAGATAGAGTGAACAAAGACAATTAACCTAAACTAGCATCAGCAAGCTAAGATGACAACTTAGGTTTTAAGCAATGCATTGTGTAGGTGGTCCGTTTGGGAATGTGATTTGATATTAGTTGGGGGAAGTTCAACATAGCAAGCAATTATCACAATTCAATCTAGATTACCAAACCAAACAACAATGCAGGTGTTATTAGAATATACCCTATACTACTAGTTGGAGAACAAAGGTTAGGTGTAATTCTAGTAGGACTTGGAAAGTTTAGGTTTCTAGGATAAGTGGTATTGGGGAAACTGAGACACAAGGGTAGGAATGGGAGTATAAATGTGGGTGTTTCACCTCATTTTACTTGACATCTAGCCTTTAGGAAGCTCTAGGAAATTGCACCAATCACACTTACACTAGTTGCTTAGATCTCACACTCAATTGTAGAAGAATGGATGTGTATGTAGGAATAAAGGGGTCTAGCTAGGGATCCACTAATTGGACCTAGGAACCATTCCTAAGATTGCAACATATATTCCAATTTTCCCTAGAAGCTAAGTGTCATCAAGCATCTAAAAGTAAGCAATCCTTGTTAAAAGCACAAACCACATGTAATAAAATGGGAAATGAGATAGAAGCAAGAGACAATCATCATAGAATGAAATCATGTTCATTACAAGTTATTTTCCCCCAACATAGTATCAAAGTCACATTTTAACCCCAAACAGCCCACCACTAGGGGCTTAGCTAGACATGCTCAAAGAAAAGATAAAAGAAATGAGAAGAAGGGGATAAGACTCCATGGAGTCAAAGTAGATCTTCCTTATTCAACTCCTAGCTTCTATAGGATGACCTCCCTCCTCCAAGGTGGATAATGGGCATGGAAATGAAGGGGATTATGCTAGAAAACCTAGAAAACTAGGTTTCTATGGTAGAAATGAGGTGGAAATGGTGGATGGAGAGCATAAATGCAAGGGGAGTGCAATGAATTCTCAAGAGTGGGTGGAGAGGAGTAATGGCAGCTAACCTAGCTTTGTGGCCGCCACCCATGTATATATAGGTGGTGATGGAAGCACTACGGTAAGAAGGGGCATTATTGGGAAAATAGTGCAACAAATGTTTGGGTTTAGGTGGTAGCATGACCGTGTTGGGCAGTTGTGGTAGGTAGGGGTAGGAACGACCATGATGGTGTGGAACGAACATTCTTGGAAAGTGGAAAAATCACAGGTTGAGGGGGTGAAATGGAGGCTGGTAGAACGGCCGTGTTGGGAAGCATGGCCATGGTGGAGGCTAGGTAGCACAGGTGTGTTGGACAGCATGACTATGGTGGAGGCTAGGTAGAATGGTCGTGTTAGGTATCATGGTCGTGGTGGTTGACTTGGAGGTGAGGTCATTCCCTTCAGCATGCCCATTTTGTCATCAGCTAGCATGATCGTGTTGGGCAGCACAGCCGTTTTGGGGGCTTCATGGCACAACCGTGCTGGGTAGCACGACCATGGTGAGTGAGTTGTTGTAGCTTGAAAATTTCAGATTTTCCCTGTATCTTTTACAATGGCCAGCACAGTTGTTGCCGTGTTGGGGTCTTAAGTAGAAAAAACATCTTGAATCTTCACGGTTATTGGACTTCTTTTCTTGATGTTGACCCTTGGCCATTAGGGGTAGGTTGAGGGAGCTTTAGGGTCTTCTTTGGACCCCTCCATGAGTGGAGGAACCCTAGAACACCTTTCTTTTCTCTCATCCATCCAAAGCATGGTCCAAGTACCTGAAAAGTATGCAAAGAACGTCCATAAGTGTATTTGACAATAATATGCATATTGGGGAATTTAACTTGCATTCTACTATGTTTAGATGTGATTAAAGTACAAAATGGCACAAAATGAAGCCCTACAATAGGGCTGCATCACTACTAGAGAGGTATATAATTTGTGTATCCATCACAATATTTGATATATTGTGTTGATGTGTACCATTTGTAACCTCTTCTATAGTAATCTGGATATATATGATCTTTAAGACTCTTGATATATAGGAGTTGTGTAATGAGCTTACATATAGGTAGACCTATTGTGTAGCAGATATAGTTGTGATGGTAGTATATGCATATGCAAAAGTTTACTATTCAATATATAATCTCAAAATTTGTAACAATCCTTTTTGTACTCACATGTTAAAGGGTGAGCTTGTGGTTATGGTTTGTTCTAGTTCATGTACATGTGCTACTTTGGTTTCCTTTGATTATCTTTGATTTTCTTCTTCTTAGCCTAGTGTGTGGTATGAACTATGATTCTTTCTTAGGTGAGGGTTTCAATTTGGACGTCACACATGTGGTCAAGGCATTGAAAATTTGAGTATCTCACAGGGAGCATGGCACAACTAAGGTCAAATGAGGTGGAGGATGTGGTAAGTATGAAGTGAAACCACAATTGATTCATACATGATGTTGCTGACACTGGGAAACAATCATTATTATTATTTTTGGAAACCAGGAGGCTATTTATTCATCTCGCCCTCCCCGTCTGAGCCATTACGGGAAACTATTACATAGTACATTCTCTAAACATATATTAAACTTGGTAGTACTACTACCATTACATGCACCTTCCTTTAGTTGTGAAATTACACATTCTGGGAGTCAACCACAATCCATTCTAGAAATTTGGTTTCTCAAAATGTGCTTAGCCAAAGTGTGTGCAGTTTTGTTACAAGATCTACTCTCGTACTATACTTTCCAATCTTCAAACTCTTCAAGTGCACTTCTTATACTCTCCAAGAGCTTTGCAAATTTTGGGTAATGTTTTGGTTCTCTCTGGAGCTTGTTAACAACTACCTTACATTAGGTTTCAAACATGATCTTTAGGCTTGCATTTCTTCTCGCTAGCTCAATCGCCATGTCAACTGCTAGGATTTCCGCATGGGTTGCTGATTTTGCATTTACTAGGCATCCATGGCTTGCAATTCATTTTCCCTCATCATCCCAAACTACAACAAAAACTACTCCCCTATTCTTGTGCCATGCAACATCTGTGTTAATTTTGATGTGGTTGTGTAGAAGGATTTTCCAGCTTGCTTCCTTGTTCCACTTCTCAGTCTTCTTGACTTTCCAGATCTTTTGGTTCAAGGAAACTTGTTTCATGATAGTGTGGACTAGATGTCCAATTGGGGTAATATTATGCTCAAATATATGGCAATTCCTTGCATTCCATAGGTACCAACAAGTTATCATGAACATTTTTCGCATAATTTTTTCTAATTTCAGGTTGTTTCTTATCCATTCCTCCTACTATGTTTGAAAGAACATTGTGGCCTGGCTACTTGGGATCAGTTCCATCCATACATCTTTAGCGTGCTGACAGTATTGAAGTGAATGGATCTGTGTTTCTACTTCAATCATGCACCTTTCACAAGTGGAGTTTGTTGCTAAGTGTCGTCTGACCCGCTGTCTATTAGTTCTCCATGTAACATTAGCCATGTGAACATTTTCTCCTTAGCTCTCACTTTCATTGTCCATAGATTCGTCCACTCCCCTTCCACTTCCACATCTCTTGGTGCTCTCAGAATTCGATATTCAGACTTTGTGGTGAACCTCCAGTCTGTTGTAGCATCCCAAACACGTGTATCTACAACATTTGTTTTGTGTGGTGGTTCAACCATCAGGATTTGCTTAACCATTTCTACATGGAACCATTCCCTTAGGAAAGCCTCATCCCATCCACCATTGTCCTTGATGGTGCTTACAATGTACATAACTTTCAGTTCTTCAGGTATCCTCTTCCTTGCTTTATTCTCCAAAATATAACATGCCTTGACCTAGTCATCCTTCCAGAACAATTTATGTTCCCCACTGATCAGCTGTATGTAAGAGTTTGCATGACTCAAATCCTTGATATTTAATGTGGCCCGCACTAGTCTTGATCCTCCTTTGCTAGCCTCCTTGTTGTATGAGATATACCTCTTTTTTCATGAATTTTCCCTAGATAGTTTCTCAGATAGCTTCAATATGCCATGCATCTTTAGCCAGTAGTGCCAAGTTCCATTCACGCATGGCATTGAGGCCAAATCCTCCCTTTTTCTTCTTTTTGGTGACTTTGTCCCATGTAATAAGGGACATTGGGTGTGCTCTATGATTTGCACCCCACAAAAACCGTCGAACACTGCTATCGATTTTGTCACATAGGTTGAGAGGCAATAGTGTTGTCTACATAGTATATGTAGGTATGGCTTCTAGAGTAGTTCGGGCAAGGCAATGCCTTCCTTCTAGTGATAAACATCTAACAACCCATCCTTTGACTTTAGTCTCTACCTTCTCAATGATCTCATTGTAGGTTTTGGTATTCACTTTTGAATGTATAATGGGCACTCCTAAGTACTTTCCCATGTCTTGAGTTTCCTTGAAACTACAAATATGGTTGATTTGTCTCCTTACACTCTCTAGTATGCTTCTTGCATAGAAGATCTAGGTTTTGGTAATGGAGATGGACTATCCAGAGACCTGTTCAAATTCTTGGAAACACTTCTTAATCACTTGCATTTGTCTATAGCTAGCTTTCCCAAACAGTATGAGGTCCTCTGCAAAACACAAGTGTGAGAGGTGTATTCCTGCTCTACCCATCTTCATGGTTTTCCACTGCCCATTTGGAACAAAATTCTCGATCATTTGGCTCAAACTTTCTATACATGGTACAAATATGTATGGTGATAAAGGATCTCCTTGTCTGAATCCTCTGTTGGGCTTGAAAGGTTTGAGTTGACCTCCATTCCACATAATAGAGCATTTTCCTTTGGTAATCAAATTCATGATGTATGCAATGATTTTCTCTGGAATTGTTATCTTTTTCAGCGTGTCATGTATAAACCTCCATGAGAGTCTATCATATGCCTTGGAGAGGTCTACTTTAATGGTCATTCTCTATGGAACCTTCAACTTCTTCATTGTGTGGATTGCCTCCCAGACCGCTGCTATGTTGTTAGTAATCTGTCTACCAGGAACAAATGCCCTTTGTGCTGGTGACACCCATGCCGGTAAGTATCACTTCAACCTCTGAACGATTACCTTTGATATCAGTTTTAAGAAGAAATTATTCATTGATATAGGCCGTAGTTGATCACATGAGCCTGGATTTGGTGTCTTTGCTATAAGGATGATGGTGGATGCACATATATCTTCATTCAATGACTCTCCTCTAACTGTAGATTGAATTGTATTTATCACTAAACCCCGCACAAGCCACCAATTTTTTTATAATGAATAGGCCATTGACACCGTCTGGTCCTACATCTTTGTAGGGGTTCTTCTGCTTTAGGATTTCCATACACTCTTATGCCTCTGGTTCTACTGTAATGGCTTGTAGTTCCTTAATAGAGAGTCTCGTGAAGTTTCTTAGGATGGTATTATATTTAGTCTGGCTTATTGAGTCATTATTCTCAATAAGATGTTCTTGAAAGTGTTTGTGAACCATATCATACAATTCCCTTTCCTAGCATACCCACCTTCCTTCTCTATCCTTCAACCTAGAGATAGTGTTATGCCTTCTATATAGTTTGACAAAAGAGTTGTATAACTTCATATTATAGTCTCCAATATTTTAACTAGTCTATGTGGCTTTTGAGTTTCCTGTATTCCTCCTCCACTATGAGCATTGTATCCAGTTCAAATTTCATGTCAATTTATATGCCATCTGTTATTGGATTGTAATTGCCCTCTAGTTCCTTTTCCAGTGCTTTCATGTTCCACCACAGCCTTGTCTTCTTCTTTGTTTTGGTTGTAATGTTGTTCTTGTCCCAGTTGACAATTTCCTCCTTCGTGTTGTTAAGTGCATTATTGAAAGATAGATGATTGTTCCATTTCGATTTTAGCAATGATTGGAATTGATTGTCAGTTGCCTAGGCTGCCTTTTCTATGAATCTATTGTGTGTTTTCTTTGGGCTAATGGATTTGATGAGTAATGGACTATGGTATGATTGGAGATGAGGGAGATGTTCCACACAAAATTGAGGGTATTTTTGAATAAAACTTGTAATTGCAACTTCTCTGTCACGGCGTTGTTGGAGTACTCCTCTCTTGCAGGTAAACTTTGGTCCAAAGAACCCCATATCACTGAGACCGGCCTCCATCAGTGTGTCAAGAAACACCTTGGCATCCAAATTTCTTTCATATAGGTTCATGGTTACATTAAAACTCCAAGAGTGATCCAAAGTGCGTGATATTTTGAGTCCATGCTTATTATGTGTTTCTGTAAGAGTCTCCTAACAGCTATGTACAGATTTGCATGCACAAATGTGATGATGGTACTCTTATTCACCTGGCATGTGACGAACTGATGGTGATAGTTCAGAATGTGCACAGTACATTCATGTTATCTCCAATAGACCCATTTACCAACCACAAATCCCCTAGCTTCAAATCTAAAGGACCTATCAAAACCAAGTTCTTTGATGACTGTAGTAGCACTTTCACTACTGATCCTTGGCTCAATTATGGCAACTACCTTTGGTTTGTACAATCGCAGAAGTTCTTTCAGATTTTGATGTGTATCACTCTTTCCTACACCTCTTATATTCCAACATAGAGTGTTTAGCATTGCAACTTTTTGGTATAAAGTAGTGTATTATGTCAAGAACGTACACTTGGAATTATATTCTCCTTTGCACCTATGATTTCAACATCACCTTCCTTATACCCTTCCACCTGCATCACTTCATCGGTTGTGTTTTCCTCCTTTTCTTTTGTCTATCGTGGACTTCTTATTTTAGTATTGGTGGCTATTTGACCTTTACTTCTTCATGGTCTCTTCATTTTGGTACCATTTCCATTGCACTTTCGCCCTCCCCCTTCTTTTTGGATATTCACTGCTAATGCTTCATTAATATCTTTGATCGGTTATGGGAGTTATTCTTTGTCTTCTTTGGTAAATGGAACGATGTTCATGATTTGTCCCTCTATATCCTCATCATCCATGAATTCTACTATTTCATCGATGTCTGGGTTGATAGCTTCATGGGTTTTTTGAGATTTCTTGGTAGTTGCTATGTGGTTTACATTGGTGTTGGAGATATCTTTCAATGCTCCTCATGCTTCCTTCTCTAGTTCCCCTTAATTTGGTTTCTCTTCTTCCTCCATGTCTTATCCATTTTGCTTATCGCAAATGGGACTTCAGGGATCCTACTTCCTGCATTCTCATTTTGCACATGTGTCTGGCCTTCTTCTTCATCCGCTTCTATACCCATAAACATATTAGTGTAGTTGTCATCAGGTGGTTTATCCTTTTGTATAGCTCCTCGCCGTTTACCTCCTTGTTGTTTTTGTGTATGCCACTACTCCTCCTGTCGACTGCCTTAGTTTAATTCCTCTCTGTGGTCCATGTGCTTGTGAACGATATCGTTTTCCTCAGCTTCACATTGCAGGTGCTATCTACACTCCTTATATGTATGCCCTGCCCTACCACATATGGCGCACACCAAGGGAAATCCTTCATATATCACTTCATATGCACATCCATTAATAAGAAAGGATGGTACAAACTCTTTTGTTGTGTCGACTTCAATCGCATGCCTTGCAAACTTGCTTCTTGATCGACTTGCCGTGTGGGTATCACCTTTGATCAACCTCCCCAATGCCAAGCCTATGTACTAAAACATTGTTGGTATGTACATGTGTAATGGCAGATTAAGTATTCAAACCCAGGTCACCATAAGTTCAGGGTATTCTTCCTTTAGTCTAAAGGTTAGAAACCATTCCCATACTAGTCGGTTTAGGCCAAACAGCTTCCATGGTCCTCCTATTAGGGCTTCTTCAAAGTCTCATTTGCATGATAGTTGGACCACAAAATTCCCAAGATCTAGTTCATACATGTTAAACTGGCTTGTGATCTTCCATAAAAGTTTCAATCTATCCCTCAGTGTCATATACCCCATGTTAGATCCCATGAATCTAACCACAACTGCATATGTCCATGATTTTATTAGCGCCTCCTCCGCCTCCGAGATTATGGAAATTGTTGGAGTTCCTTCCAATTTGCCTAAAGTGATGTCTTTGACTGAGAGTGTGTCTCCAATGAGTTTTCCCAAGAAGAAACCCTATGTGTTCTACTTGTTCTCTCCTGTTACCACACTGTTGAATGTTTGTCGAGCATTTTGATTTGGTATTCTCTGAGTGCAGAGAACTTCCTCAATGACATGTTGGCTTTCCTCAAGTTGAACACCTCTTTCCTTCATTGTCCTTCTTGTGAGTTCTGTGGACTCAGATTCAAGCGTTCCATCTAATTGTGGGATTATATTCTAGTCACCCACATCTCCTCGCATACCAGAGTAGGTGAACTATAACACTAACTCTGTTATCTCAATGCGCACCCTTCCTTGATTAGTGGTGTTTTGTGAACCTTGTACTATATTTCCATCATGCCTATTCTGTTGGACATCCTGGCCATGTTGGTCATGTTTTCTACCCTGATCATCCTTGGGATCTTCTAATCATTCCTCGTATATATCACAGTCGCCAGAGCCCCCTCTCCCCCTCAGTTTAATCACCATAAATATTATTTATTTTATCCATTACTTTTGTTTTTAATGATATTCTTCTTTTTCTTAACATCTTAACATTATGTTTGGTTTGAAATTGGTCAATATAAATTTCAACAGATGTCATTTCCTTCCAACCTACTTCATAATAGAATTTCATATGGATTCTAATCTTATGTCATTTTTTCTTTAATGACATTAGATGATGCAATATATATATATATATATATATATATATATATATATATATATTTCATATGCAAAGTAATCAAATATTCTCAAACTCGCTTAGTGCAAAAAAATATTACGAGTGTATTATATAGTAAATGAAAAAGAAAATAATCATAGAAATTATTATGTAGCATCTGATATGATCAATAAAACTATATTCTATTAGAAAATATTCATAGAAAATATGGTCATAATTAGCTATCAATATGTAAAATTTGTGAATAAAATTGATCACGGGAACTGACTAAATAAAAAGCTTGGATGGTCTTATTTGAGTTGAATGAATATGGATGGTTAGTTGCTTTTATGTTCTATCTAAACTTTTTGAACATATTAGGTGTTGACACAGTGTAGGGGAGGGTGATAGATAGATTAAAAGAAATAGAAGTAGGACGATGTATAGATTCAAAAATGAATAGAAAGATAACATGATAACATTTACTTTCAAAATTTCTAATTACCAATCTATCTTCTTTCCAAAAAACGATAATCAAAATTTCATTTTTACTACAATGCATCAATTAGAAAGACAGTTTATTCCTTATGGGACTAATGTGTCTCAGGGGCTGACACATTGTCCCTTTAAACCTAAATACGTCAATGTTTGGGAAAACAAATATATCCAGGATGAGGAAGCATTGTCTTGAATAATTTTTATTATGATACCATCTTATTCAATTATATATTTTTTATTTTATTGGAATTTGTAATGCTTGTAAAAAATATATTTTTATAAAATTGCCTATAATAATTATAGTAATGAAATATAATAGTTAATGTATACTAGTATTGATAAATGGAAACAACTATGCATAAAGGTATTAATTCATTCCAATAAGAAATATGAATAGTATCTAAAATCATTACAACGAAGAGAGTATAGTGTACAATAATATCATGCATCACAATATTAAATATATATTACTATACATTATTTAAATATTAGAAATAAAAAAAACAATAAGTACATATATAAAAATAATTAGTGTGCATACTCTTGGAAACTAATACATTGAAAGTAATTTTTTACTACATATAGTTGAATATATATGAATATATATACATAGTTTCATTATTTTTAGACACAAGTATTGTTTTTGTTTCAAAATGTATTACTTATTTTATTTGTACTAGTCATGTACATGTTAATGTTGATCTTCAAATATACTTTATATCAATGTTAAAATATTGATGCTGACAAATATGATCGTTATCAGCTTTATCTTAAAATATTCTAGTTTAAAATATACAAAATAAGATAGTAAAAAATTAAGACATCAAATATAATTCTTCATTTTTAATAAAGTATTTTATATTATATTATTTTATATATCAATATTACACATTGTTATTACGCATATATCAATAATATATATTATGGACAATTATAATTTTTAATTATCTCCTTTTTTAGGTATTATGATAAGTATATATGATTAAGTAAATATTATTTTTGTGGAACACTCAACACATATATCAATAGTGTTGGATTTTTGGATATGTCCACAGTCATATTTCATATTTTAGTAA
Organism: Alisma plantago-aquatica; assembly: GCA_963693085.1. Classification (NCBI taxonomy): domain Eukaryota; kingdom Viridiplantae; phylum Streptophyta; class Magnoliopsida; order Alismatales; family Alismataceae; genus Alisma; species Alisma plantago-aquatica. The sequence continues at coordinate 23,855,178 of OY856412.1, read as the reverse complement.
TGCAAATATTTCGAAAATTATACTACTAACAAGTGTATTAAGTATTTCAGACTATCAAGGAATGATACAACTACAAATACCTTGCAAATATATATGTAGATACTTGCTAATCAAGTTCTACCATGTATTAATGTATTCTTGTGTTTTTTGTACAACTTGATAGACATGGTGTGAGGACAAATGATGATCTTCCAAAACCTACCCAAAATACTATCCTACCTCACATAAATACCTTAGGATTGATGGGTTTCAAAAAAGTCACTATAGGACCTCACATACTTTTCATATTCCTTAACAGAGTCCTTCATTGTCAAACTTATTGTCAATTGGAAACACTTTCGATCAAAATTTTTCTCGACCGACAAAGAGACTTGGGACATCTTTTGATCTTTCACCACTATATATCCATTAGAGCTTATGTGAACTCAGAACGTATCCGCTCAAAATTTATTTCAACCGAGATAGTGCCCTGTCGAAAATTTTCTTGACTAGGGAATATTCTGGAATGGAAAATTATTGCGATCAAACTAGTCATTGCACCTACATTTATTTTTTCCAAATGGCTATTTGACCCCTTATAACTCTCTAGACTCTCCCCAAAGTTTTCCTAGACACTTGTAAACCACTCCTATAAATAGTAGTGGTCTTAGGACACTTAGACATCCATTGAGAAACAATTGCATATACATTGGCATACACTTGAGCATACTAGCCATCTTTCCCAAAAGTGCTTAATCCATATTCTTTATATTTCCATCAATCTAGACTAAGAGCTAGCATCATCTTGAGTGTTTTATCCACCTAATAAAACTTTGCCTAAACTTTTTGGAAGAAGATCATCATCACTTATCCATAGTACTTACTTGTATATCTTGTGAAAAGAGCATTGTAATCCACTTAGTCCTCTCATGTTCTTGTAGAATGGTGTTTTGTTGCTTCTCACTACTTCAAGGAAGAAGTTTTTGGAGAAGCACTCTTGGTTCTATTTCAGGATTGAAGGCTTCAACCAAGGTGGTGGAGGAGGATTGTTATCCTCTTCAAGTGGGTTACCTTCTACATCCTACTAAGTAGGTGGAGTCTCCTTGAGATGAAAAGGACGGTTAGTCTTGCACAACAAAAGATACTGGTAAATTTTGTGTATTGTGTATCGCTATATAAAAGGAATAAAATAAATGTATTCAAATCCTAGTTGGTGACAACCAAGTAATGGACTAACATTTTTTATGGAACCACTCTAAATCTCTATTTTCTTTTATTGTTTCCTCTTTTACTTTATATTTTTTCTATAGTTTAATTTGAATAATTTAATTTTATTGAAATTATCATCAAGATCTATTCACCCCCTATAGATCTTTTCATTAGTAGGTCTTCAAGGATCCCTTATAGGTCTTGAAGAATGGGGGAAGGTATACTTGGCAACCTCAACATGGAAGGCACATACCTGAATAGACCACTGGTATTTGACCGGTCAAACAACACTTACTAGAAGAGGAGGATGCAGTTGTAGTTTAAGGATTAAGTTTTGATCTATAGAAGATGATAGCTAGATCCTATAAACTTCCAACTACTAAACTAGAGCAATGGGATGTATAAATGGTAAAAGAGGCGACATTAAATACAAAGGTTGTAAGCATACTTTACTGTTCTTTATCCCCAAGAAAATGTAAATGTATATCTACTTGTGATACAACTTATGAAATATGGAACAAACTCTCAATAACTCATGAGGGTACTACATAAGCGAAGAACACTAAGATTGGCATGTTACTACATAATTTTGAATTATTTTGTATGCAACCTAATGAAAGTATTATAGAGATGTATGATATATTTCTAAGATTATAAATAGCCTAAGCACCTTGGGAAAGAATATAAGTGAAGAAGATCAAGTATCTAAGACATTTCAATCACTTCTTATAAGATACAAATCCAAGGTCATTGCTATTGAAGAAGCCAATGATCTTACAACACTTATGATGGAGCAACTCATAGAAAATCTAGAGACACGTGAAGTCACTATATAAGAGGAAGAAAAGATCGAGGTTGAACAACAAAAATAAAGAAGGGAAGATTCTACTTTCAAAGCCATAACCAGAATGTCATCAAGGAAAGTCATTTAAGAAAGAAATGACACAAGCTATGATGGTAACAAAAGTGTCTTGATTGTAGATGGTAAGAAATATAAGAGATTTCATTCTAAAAAGACTCATCGTGCTTTTTCCTCTTCTTGTAGGTGCTTCGAGTGCAGAAAGAAGGGTCACTTAAAAATGAGTGCCAAAATCATAAGAAGAAGATGTTCTCATCCAAAAAGAAAGACAAGGGAGCAAAATCCTACAAAGTTGATTGGGATCAATAAAGCGATGATAATGAAATCACTGAAGAGAAGGAGATAGAATGTTTCATGGTGAAAAAAGACGAAGAATCTGTTGAGGTGTATAATCTTGAATTATCAAAATAAGAATTAGTTAATAGTCTTGATGAAATTCATGCTAAATATATTTATTTCAAGAAACAAAAGAAGAAATTTGCCAAAATTATTGATGAACTCAATGTAAATCTGGATAATCTTAGCTCTGAAAATGATACATTAAAATCCTCATATAGTGCATTAAAAGAATCTATCAAGAGTTATGACTTAGATGCTTGCTCTTGAAAATAAGAATTGTCTTCCTTCTCAAGAATGATATGCTTACTAAACTACATGATCATCAAACTCAACATGTTTTATGCAATCATTTATATTATGATTCTTAGATAAAAGAAAGAGATACTTTAATGTCAAATCTTGCTCAAGTAAACTTAAATGTAACTAAAAAATTGCTGAAAATGTGGAGTTGCAAAAACAAGTTTCTAGATTAATGCAAGGGAATGAAATTCTTGACAAAACATTAGTTAATAATTCCAAACAAATAGTAATAAGAGGGTTAGATATGTGCCATCACATATGCCTAGAATCAAAAAGACATATCATCCCAAGACCACAATTGTATATGTGCCTAAAAATGATGTTATAGAAAAGAGAAATGAAATATCTTGTATCTCATGTCATTATTGTCAATGTTTTGGTCATTACTCATTTTCATATGATGTTCACAAGAAAGGATCCCTTCACATTGTTTGGGTCCCTAAAACCCAAAGTTAGAATTAAAAGAGGACGATTTTGGGATTTGACCTATTCTTAATATGATAAAATTATTTGTGTCTTATCTCAACCTTATTTGGAGGCTAACTTGGTTATTGTTTACATAACTACTCATTTGCTTATTTTTTCTAGTCTATGTATGAAAAGAAAAGATGCTTTATTTTTAAGAAAACATGGATTTAAATTTTAGTGATTTAAGTAGATCTTGATCGCATCCTACATATCTTGGTTTCTACATTTGAAATGAATGTTCTATCATAAAGTTTGGGATCTTAATTGACTGTCTTTTAGTAAATCCTTTTATTTTGAGCTATTTTTACTTGGTATGAGATTAAGGGGGAGCTCAAAGTCCTTACATATAACTTGCATACCTTTTTGCTCTTAATTGGGTCTCTTTATCAATATGGGCTTAACATCGCTTATATTTGGTCTAGAGATACTTTTATTGTTCTTATTTTTTCTCTTAATGGGTTCTCTGTATCAATATGGGCCTAACATCCCTTATATTTGTCCTAGAAATATTTTTGTTGACCTCATATTTGTTCTTAATGGATTCCCAAATCATTTATTGTCTTAACATCCCTTGAAAATGTTTAAAAAATCAAATTTATTTTTATCTTTTGATTTTTATGGCTTCTCTACATCATGGTCGACTTAACATTCATGGCCATTAGTTTAGAGTATTGATATGCGTCATTTAACACACCAATTCACTAAGATCATTTATCTTGGAGTTAAACATTTTTTACTTTCCTATTAAGGCTAGTATATAGGGATCAATCCCACATGCCAACTTTTAAGATCGTATCTTTAGTCTAGATTTTTCTTTTTGAACTTTATTTCATTTGGTTGATTTTTGAATATTTGAATGAGAGAGTAAATTCTGAGATTTGGTTTGATTGATTACACCAAATCAAGAATATGAATTATAAAAGAATAAAAGATTACACTAATAACAATGAATTGTAAAGATCATGCTAAGGCAAGAAAGGAAGGAAAGACAAATGTTAGCACAATAAAAAGATTATCTAAGGACAACAATTAAAGTGCAAGTAATTGATAAAAAGAGATTGGAAACAAGCATTTGAAGGAAAAAAATTGAATCAGATAGGAAAAGCATCGACGTTTAGGGGTTTCACCACCATAGCCAAAGTGAAAACAACATCAAAGAAATACACAGTAAGCAAGATGGAAGAAGTCATGCGAATAATTCTAACACAAAAGAGGAACTCCACCTCAACCCATGGGTCTTGGTGCTCATGCATCCTATTCCATATTCCTAATAGGGATTTTTCCACGGTCACATCCAAGTCCCCATGCAATTGGTTTAACCATTCTAAATCTTGGTTTACACGGTCACACCTGCCAAGATTAGCCCATGATAAAAAAATGATTAATTACTTTGTTAAAATTGATGGTTTCTAAACCAAAAGCCATCTATGTAAAAGTTCATATCAAACCTAAATCTAATCAACACATGGCTAAGGGGCTACTCCCCTCGCCTTGATACATAAACTACTCACTATCCATGGTAAGGAATGGAGAAACAAGGGAAATAAGGCAGGAAGCCATAGACCAGAAGGACAAAATCTCCAAGGAGACCAATAATGGTGACTATGAAATGGCTTGCTCTCTTAATTCCCCATACCCAGAGAATGAACTAGAAGTAAGAACAAGAAAATAAAGTGAGATCCCAATCCAGAGACGAGGAATGGAATTTTATTATAGAATGAAGATTACACAATTGTGATTTAAAATGACGTAACTTAATTAAAAGATGCAAGTACAAAAAATCAGGATGCATTTCTTAGTGGTCCCCCCTCTTTTTATAGGGGAAGAAGGGGTGGAAACCCTAAAAAGAGGGAGACATAAATGAGAGAGGCAGTTGCTAACTATTGCTATTTGCAAGACGCAAAATGGTCGTCTCGCCAACCGAAATAGTCATCTAGATAATGACATGGCGTGGCCAAAAGGGAAGTGAATCTAACCCTAATGCAAGGATGGTGGCACCATTTTGATTCAATTTCTTGGTCTCAAAGAATTGTCTGAACCTATCTTCTAAATGTGGGATGCTCGTCTCGCGCCACTAAATGCATTGATCAAGGGTTCAAAACCCTAATATGATTGGCGGCTTTCCTCTTTGTCTGGATTGTTTTTTAAGTTGGTTGGACATGGCCGTCTGGGCTCTGTGAACTGAGCATCTAGTGTTGTGAGATGGTCTCTTGGTAGGCATAGTGCTTCAGTTGATTTATTAGGGTGAAGTTTGAGTCGAGGACCCAACACAATCGTCTAGCTCTGGGGTTGGAACATATTGGAGATGAACCGACCATCTGGTACTACGAGACAGTCATCTCGTGTTCTTAGAATTTCAAAATTCTGCTTTGAAGGAAAAACCTACAAAAGTGCGATAGATGAAATCAATATTTCCATAAATAATTAAAAAGTGGGAAAATTGCAATTTGACCTAGAAATTACTAAAAAAGATAAGTACTAATAAAAATGGCAATGAAAATTATGTACAAAGATAGATGAATATACATTCATCAAAATACCCTAGACTTGAATCTATGCTTTTCCTCAACCAAATAAAATCACAAATAAGTGCAATTTATACTCGCAACATGTCTATCCTCATCCTTATAACATCACTTATTCCTTACCTTTGAATTTGGCTAAGAAACCTAATCTCCTAAAACCACAAAACACAAATTCTATATTCCCTAACAAAACAAATACTATAACTTGTTTCTAAATCATGATTTTGTAGAAAAATAGGCTTCATCTTACTTCTACTTTGACACTCTTATTTTTTCTTCTTTTTGTGAGTTGTTACAAAAGTATTGGACGAAGTGGGTGGATTGCAGAACATGGTGATCCCTCCACTATTTGACTCGGTACATATCCAATTTATGGAGATGTGGATACATTGGTCATAATTTTTTTCTTGTGCTCTTTAACTTCTTTTGATGGTACGCCCCTATGCGGGGTACAGATTTTAGATATGGGAAGCATGCCACAACTTGATTGTTGTCCGGAGTTGATTCTTTGTTTCTCTTTTTTATGAGAAAGAAACTAAGGGGGGAAGAAAAGGTCTCCTTGTGCTTTTAACTTCAACGTTCTTTTTTAAAAGTGTCATCGCATCAGATAGAGTATTCCTATCAATCACATTAAACAAAATTTGTATTATGCTAATCCACAGTTAAAAATAGAGAAAAATTGTGTTTGGTTTTATATGATTCCATACGACTTACAAACTTTTCCAAGGAGTGATGCTATTTTAGGATCCTAGGTTACATGGTGGTTTCAGACATGGCGATTTGTAAAAGTTTTTGCAAAAGATTGACTAAACTCAGTTGGGGTACAATGATAAACATCTATTCATATCAGGCGACTATATATTGGCCATGTTGCAACTAAGGAAAGTAAAAGCATGGCCTACTCGATAAAGGCCATGAACAAAGCAACTACATGCAAAACAAATAAAAAGGAAAAATAATGCAAGAAGAGAAAAATAAAGGGGGTGGAATAAAACATACCACTCACCTCCACCTCGAACATAGATTTTTTTTTGTCCCGAGAAAAACCTAAATCGGAGATGGAGGGAAGAAGATCGTTCTGGTAGTGGGTAATGTGGTGGTGGAGGAAAGGAAGATGGTGGATTGTAGTAGTAGTTCCCCCAGTATTGAGAGTTGGGTTAGGATAGGCCTGATGAGCTCCATACTCCTCGTATTGGGGACGACTAGAGGTGTAGTGGCTTGCATCCACATGCCAAGATTCATGGGAGTACTGCTTTAGGTACATAAGGTTGAGGCTTCAGGTATATATAGTTGAGCTGGTGGCCCTTCCTCTGCTACTCACGTTGGATCTCATTCAACTGATCCCGGATCTTGTAAAACCCTTAAGGATCCTCGGGTCCTTCTTTAATGTCCATGTGTCTCTTAGTGCAACATCGAGAAGGGGGAGGAGGAGGTCCAATCACATCATCATGTGCCTCTAAAGAGACACTCCTCCTGTGGGACGTAGGCTCACAAATGTCGATTGGATCTGGATTCTCCCAAAGGAAACATTGAATGTGTCCTGGCAAGTCTGTCTGATCGAATACCAGATTTACAGCTGCAAACATGGCATGTTGAGGAAGCTTGAGGCTGATGACGATGCCTTTTAACGTCAAGTAATAGTCGTCACTTGCTTTTCCGTAATAGATGAACTTACAGTCATTCAAATACATAAGACCGGTCAGGTATTGCACATGCTCCAATGGTGGAAAAGGGATATGAGTGAAGCATAAGAATGTGACAATAGAGGTAATGACATGGCCAATGCAGAGTGAGGAAGACGTATCGCGGGTGGCTTTATAGTTGAGATGTGATATCATAACATTGTCCAAGTTGAAAGGCTCGCCATGCAGTAGACACCATAGAGTGTAGAGGTCGAGGTGGATAACTACTCGTTGTGTACCTTGCCTACTGAAGATTGTGCAAGCTAAGACACAGTGAAGATAGCGCACTACAGGATTGTTGATGTTGGAAGCCTTGGAGCCGCTAGGTAATTTGGGAGGAAGTCATGTGATGTCCGCTCAAAACGTCTCCATGTTGTAGTTGTCCGGGTAATCGTCATGGTTGCAGCCCATACATCGAGATAGCCAATCAAACTCGCCCCTGTCAAGGATGATGAAGGTGAGCTGGCGGGCTGAGATATCTAAGCGTTCCCCAAATATTTTGACTTTACAGCTAGAGATCCCTTGAGAAGAGTGGAAACACCACAAAGTGGACATGAAATCAAGTGTGAGATCGTTGTACACTAGACGGACGCGGTAGACAAATGTAAAAATAAGATTGTGTTGGCAAATGTTGTCGATTGCTGTTTTGATGTCGAGGGTAGTGACAGTAGAGTTACATGCCCATCTAGGGAGGGAGACTCTCACAGAGGATAAACACTCAAAACTCGCAGAGTGCTCATCGTTGACCAACTGGGCGTAAGTGCTAGGATGCGGAGTGATACAAGGCGGTTGGGTTGTGATTGAATTGGGGTCATGTCGAAATTATCCAACCTCCACCTGACGGATGTACTCGTCTACTTCGCCAAGTCATCGGGAATTTCCTCATGAATCTCTAGTGAAGACTCTCCAGTGGGTTCCCGGATTTGGATATCTTGCCCTTGTCCTTGCGGAAACGTCCAAAAAATGTGGTACGCTCTAGAAAGCTAGCGTGAAGCGGTAGATTGAGATAGCAAGACGATCGAATGACAATGTCGAGACACTCATTTCACCAGGATCAAACAATCATTTCTCCTGGAGGTGGGGCGGAGTAGAATTCTTGTGACGAACGAGATGGCCGGCTGTGTAGTTGAGTCGCCGTCTGGCCACAGGGAGGTGGGAAATTTAGCCGACGTGCGCTGAAGAGAAGGGGGATGAGAGATGATTTTCGGTGGACGCTTTGGGAATGGAACGGCCGTCTGGGCCTGCTAGGTGGCCTGCTGGAGGAGGGACGCAGGTGGATGAAATGGCCGTTGCGGCCTGGCTTGATGGCCAGTGGGATCTGGGAGAAGTTGATGCACGTCGTGCGCTACGAACAGATGTCTCGGCGGCAAGACGATCATCAGCGTAGTGCGGAACGGCAGTCTACCCCGGTGAGGCGGCTGGCTGGGGGCGGGGCATAGATGGTCGGTGACTAGATCGTCACTAATGGAGGAAGGGGAAACTTTGCCCATGGGTGTCGGTTTGGCTGTGAGTTATGTTCCCCAATTTGGCTGGTCTAGTAGGCTATTTTGAGCAGCGAGATGATCGTATGGGGATATCCAAACAATCAGTTGGCTTTTTCGGGGAAGAAAATTGTCGTTTTGAATGTCCAAATATTCGCGCATTTTAATTTTTTATTGAATGCAACTATTTATGAATGAGTTGATCGTTTCATGAGTTGTAGACGATCGGTTGGCTTGGTTTTGGCGGCGTTTGAAATTTTGAGATTTGAACGTCTGCCAAGAGAGGAACGACGCTTTAAGGTGCGAGATGGTCGTCTCACTTTCCCCCGTGCTGACTGTTTGGCTCGGTCGAGTGCTTTGTTTTCATAAAAAGAGATTCTAAACTTTTGTTATGATGACAACAAAAGTTAGCTAAACAAACATAAAGAAATTGTAAAATAAATAAAAGATTGGATGCATCCCAATAAGTGCCTAGTTTTGTACGCTAATTCTCTAAGATAATTTGTCCTAGAGTTTAACCTTTTTTAATTTCCAATTAAGTCTAGTATAGAAGGGTCGATCTTATATGAAAACTTTTAAGATCGTTTTATTAACTCAGATTGATTGTAAACTTTATTTCTTCTTTTTATTGGTTTTTGAATATTTTAATGAGAAAATAAATTTCGAGATTGAGGTGGATTGATTACACTCTAAGATTGGAAATTGCAAAAAAATAAAAGATTACACTAATAATAGTGAAATTAAAAGATCATGCTAAGGCAAGAAAGGAAGGAAAGACGATTGTTAGCATAATTAAAAGATTATCTAAGGGCAAAAATTAAAGTGCACGTAATTTAAAGAAAGCGGTTGGAAACAAGTGTTTGAAGTAAATAAATTGAATCAGAGAGGAAAAGCATCAAGCCACCATAGCCAAAGTGAAAACAAAATCAACGACATACACGACAAGCAAGATAGAAGAAGACACATGAATCATTTGTAAATGAAACACAAAAGTCGAACTTCACGTGAACCCATTGGTTTTGCTGTTCACGCATCCTAGTTCATCGTCCTAATAGGGATTTTTCTGAGGTCACATCTAAATCCCAATGTGATTGGTTTAGTCATTCTAAATCTTAGTTTCCACAGTCGCATCCACCGAGGTAAACCCACGATAAAAATAGTTAATTACTTTGTTAAAATCGATGATTTTTGAACCAAATACATCTATCTAAAAAGTCATATAAAACCTCAATCTAATCAACACATGGCTAGGGGGCTACTCCCCTCATCTTGATAGATAAACTACTCACTAGCCACGGTAAGGAATGGAGAAACAAGGGAAATAAGGTAGGAATTCATAGACCAGAAGGACAAAATCTCTAAGGAGATCAACATTGGTGACTATGAAATGGCTTGTTCTCTTAATTCCCCACTCCTATATAATGAACTAGAAGTAAGAACAAGAAAATAAAGCAAGATCTAGATCTAAAAACAAAGAACAAAATTTCATTACAGAATGAAGATTACACAACTATGAATTGAAATGACAGAACTTAATTAAAAGATGCAAGTACACAAAAATCAAGATCCATTTCTTAGTGGAATCCCCCCTCCTTTTATAGGAGGGATGGAAACCCTAAAAGAGGAGAGAAACGAATGAGAGAGGCATCTCCTGACTTTTGTTATTCGTGAGTGGTGAAATGGTTGTCTCCCAAGTCGAGACGATCGTCTAGGTAATGACGTGGTGTGGACAAAAGGAAAGAAAATTGAATCCTAATCCAAGGATAGAAGCTCCCTTTTGATTCAATTTCTTAGTCTCAAAGAATTATCTGAACCGATCGACTAGATGTGGGATGCCTATCTTGTTGACTCAAGGTCAATTAGGTCAATGTTGACTCACGTCTAAATTGACTAAACCCTTGTTTTGATGATGACTAACCATTCCACATATTGGTGTCTAATGCTTCTACATTGAGTGATTTCAGATTAGGTTTAGACACACTCCAAATGCCCTAACTTGCGCATATCAAATTGGAGAAAAGACTAGTCAAAATAGCTACAAGTGTGCAATTTGGGATCTCTATGTAAATGACCTTAGAATTGCTTTGTAATCACTTGTAATGATTGTATGACTTGTAATTAAGCTTAGAAAAATTATTGGGACACAAAAATCCATCATTTGTACAGTTTTACAAAAATTCCAAAATACCCATAACAGGGATTTGGTCGGCCGAATTCCAAACTCGGCCGATCCATATATTCTGGAATTTTCTGGGCAATCGGCCGAGTTACCAACTCAGCCGATCCCTGTTCGGTCGAGTTTCTATGGTGGGAAACTCGGCCGATCCACTGATCGATCCAAGTTGAAAGTCGACCGATCGGCCGAGTTTCTCCAAGGGAACTCGGCCGACAGTCTATCTTTCAGACTTGTCGTTTAGTGGTTCGGCCGAGTTGCCTTTATTGAAACTCGGCCGATCAGACTGTACTGGAATGCTGAAAAAGCAAATCCAACCGTTGGAGACTTTGTTGGGACCCAAAATAGATCCGTTGCAACTTGTAAAACGGCTATTTTTCGTTCCTAAGTGTTCCCAAAGGCTAAGAGGCATCCCCAACTATAAATAGGACCCCTTGGGCTTCATTCCAAGGTTGAGCATTCATTGCAAACTCTTTGTGAGGTTCCTATTCTATAGTTGAGTGCTTCCTACAGCCTCCTCTCTCTCTCTCTCTAAGCTTAATCACTTGCTACATCCATTAGAGTGAGTAGGAAATCTGTAAGAGAGCTAGTCCCATTTGTATATCTTGTGAAGCTCTCACTTCCACAACCTCCCCATCTCTCCATTTCAATCATGAAGATGAAGGTTCTCTCTCTTATCCAAGAGAGGTGAAGAAGAACAAGGGAAGGAGTCCCTTGGTGAAGATCAAGGCCGAAGACTTGGAGCTAGAGTGGGTAAGCCCTTGGAGAAGGCAGAAGACTCAAGCTCAAGTGGGTAAGTCCTTGGTGGAAAGCTTCTCCGAGTGAAGGTGAAGTCAAAGGCGGAAGATCCAAGAAGAGTGGGTAATTCCTACAAGGCCGAAGACTTGTGCAAGAGTGGGTAAGTCCTTGGAGAAGGCCGAAGACTCTTGCAAAGTGGGTAAGTCCTTGGTAAGGTTGAAGACTCTTTGTATTGGATAGGTAAGTCCTTTGTTGGTCATGTATTGTATGTCTTATTAATGAATATAAGAGTGCAATTGGTTGAAGTCCTAGAGGTTGACCTCTCTAGGCAAGTGGACTGACACACTTCTAGTTTGAAGTGTGGAACCACTCTAAATAGCTTGTCTATTTGGTGCATGTTCAATCTCTCTTATCCTTGCTATGCATGATTTAGTTGCACTCAAATTACCTATTTAGCAACCTTATCTTGTCATATAATTTGAAGGTTTAATGATTTTTGTTTAAGTGCTTTCAGCTCTATTCACCCCCCCCCTCTAGAGCATCTAAGTCACCCATCTAGGATCCAACAAGTGGTATCAGAGCGGGTCTTCTCCAAGCATACTTCTACAAGTAGGAGAAGATGGGTGACTACCTAGGAGGGAGACTCTCGACCAGCCTTCCAATCTTCAATGGGAGCAACTTCCTCTATTGGAGAAGAAGACTTCAATTCTTCATCCAAGGATCAAGTCTCGAGATGTGGAAAATGGTGAACAGCCCATACATTCTACCAAAGACAAACATTGAAGAATGGGATGAAGCCACCTTGATGAAAGCAACCTTAAATGCTAGAGCCATGCACATCCTTTATGCCTCCATGACCCCCACCGAGTTCAACCGGATTTCCTCTTGTGAGACGGCCTATGAGGTATGGAGAAAGCTTTGCATCGCTTATGAAGGGACAGATCAAGTGAAGGAAAGCAAAGTCTACATGCTCAAAGGGTTGCTTGAGAACTTCAAGATGGGAAAGGAAGAGAGCATAGCCAACATGTACTCAAGGCTCAACACCATCTTGAATGGTCTTGCTGTTCTAGGACATCCTATGTCTAGTGGAGAGATCAACTCAAAGATCCTTAGAACTCTCCCCAAGAGATGGGAATCCAAGGTGACTTCCATTGAAGAAGCAAGGTCGCTTAGGGATATTCCTATTGAAGAGCTCATTGGAAATCTACAAGCACATGAAGCCACACTTGACAAGAGGGAGGAAGTAGAAAGACAAGAGAAGAAAGAGCTAAAGAGAATGAAGAAGGCTGAAATGAAGGCTCAAATTGAAGCTATCATGGAACAAGTCTCTCCATCCTCTCAAGCTAAAGAAGATGCCATGTACTCCAAAGGTCGACTCTACAAAGGCAAATCCTCCTCCATCCGGTGCTTCACATGTGGAAAGAAGGGTCACTACAAGGAAGATTTCCCACAAGGCAAAAAGACCCATCTTCACAAGAAGAAATGGCAATCAAGCTCAAGTGGCTCCTCCAACTCAAGCTCAAGTGAAGATTCAAGTGAAGGATCAAGCTCAAGCTCAAGTGATGAAGGAGAATGCCATTTTGCTCTTGTAGCATCAACAAGTGAAGACTCAAATGAGGTAAATCTAGACTCTTTAGATAAAGAATCCTTGATTGATCTCATTCATGATATTTGTGCATCTCTTAAGTCTTCTAAAAAGAAAAAGAAAAACCTTGCTAAAATTGTTGATAATTTGCATATAGAACTAGATGATCTTGAATATGTAAATTCTTGCTTGCTTATTGATAAAAATGATTGTCTTAGCCAAGTAGACTCTCTTAAACTTGAAAATTCTAGTTTACTTGATAAGATTAAATTTCTAGAATCTCAACCTCTCATACCTAATTCTAATGAAGAACATACTTTAATTGTTGATTCTCTCATGCATGACATTGATGTTCTTAAATATGAAAATAAGGACAAAGATTTAGTTTTGCATGAATTAGAAATAGAAAATGCCTCCTTGCTTGCTAAACTCAATAGGTATGAATCTTGCTCTAGTTCTACTAGTAGAGAGAATGATGTTGCTGCTCTTCATAGTAATAGAGACTCCTATTTAACTAAAGCTCTTTGCTTAGAAAATGATCTTTTGCATGCTAAAGATAATATCAATAATTTGTCTTCTACTATTGCTTCTCTTAAGCATGATAATGATAGTTTAAGATCTTCTTTGCAAAGATTCTTAGTTGGTAAAAAGAATCTTAATCAAATCCTAGACCATACTACTAAACAAATTGGTAGACATGGTTTAGGGTATGATAGTAGTCAAGGGAACAACAAAGATAAAGGACCTCCAATATTCCATGGAGAATCCTCTAGTTCCAAGACTATGGGCACATGCAACTATTGCAATGAATTAGGTCATTATTCTACTTGTTGTCCTTTTAGGAAAGCACCCAAGAGCAATAGGATTTGGGTTGCTAAGCTAACTCCTCCGGACCCAACAACATGATTGGGGACCATTTCATCTTTCTTCTTGTAGGTACTTGCAAATGGATTGACTTGAGGTATTGAATTGCAAATTGACTTGTCAAAACACATAAAAGAAGAAAGGTGAGATGTGTAGAGGGCGACAACAAGTGGAAAAAAAGGAAATGGTAAGCACAAAGGTAAATGTTTTATTGCTTATAACCAATCCTAACTTGTTTTTGTCAAGGTAGTGTGCACTATACATATGGTTTTTGAGTCAAAAGTGGCATTTTATGTTTCTCTTCACACTCTTGCTCAAAAACTATTTCTAATGCTTCTATAGTGCATTACTAACTTGCTTAGACATGTTTGGATATGGTTTGTATTTTTAGCATGCCTTTAAATGTGTTTTTATGAAAAATATGTGCTTTTTCTTCAGTAGTTTTGTCGGCCGAGTTTTGTCCTGTCTAAAACTCGACCGATAGGCACCAATGGGTGTTGCCAACAGCTGCGATCGGCCGAGTTGCCAATACACAGAACTCGACCGAAAACACTGTTCACAGAGTATACAGTTGGCTTATTGAATGAGAATTTCCCTCTCAACTAGATTTTCTCAACCAATAGCCTTATTCTTTGGCACTCCATTTGGTACCTTTATATATGCATATTGCCATGTTCTAAATTGCCTATCTTGCTTACAACTCTATCTCTCTAATTGCTCTAAATTGGTATATCTATATGTTGCAATTACTTGCTTTGAGTTGTTTTGCAGGTTTTGATGATGATCTCCTTGGATCTCTTAGTTGTGTCTAAAATCGCTTCCGTTGTGCTCTAACTTGCTACATCTATCTAGGTGTATATCTTGTTTTGATACAACCTTGAGGTTCTTAGGGGTAATCATCTTATGGTAAGGATGCATATATAGTGAGTTATATCCTTTCATGCTTCTAAACTTGCATATCTCCTTGTTTGGATATATCTCTACATCTACTCATAGCTTGCTCTTTGACTTGTGTATCTTTTGGTATCTCTTGCTATGATCTAGATCCTACTAGTAGTCCTAACTTGTGATATCATCTACTAGTAGTTCACATACATGTAGTTCTAACCTTGTTTATAATTGGAATATTTGCTCATCTATATGCTATGCTTGTATCTTGTCTCATATATGCTCAAGCTTGTTCCTTGAATTGCATATCTACTATCTTGAGTTGCTTGCATAACATTGTGATGCAGGGTACATAGATCTACATTGTATGTAGAAATTGGAGTATTTTTGGATTTTATGCAGGTTTTGCTCCAATTTCAGTTTTTGCTGCAAGTATAGTGCTTTTTATGAAGAAACACCCTTCTGAGCAAGACTCATCGCTTTGCCATGAGCTCCGATGGTTTTTGGTCAATTTCCATCATCTTGAGGGTCAAAATTGCGATTTATTGTTTTTCTGCAGCACCCTATCTTGCATGTTTTGGGTTGTTCAAGTATATGCTTTAACTTGCTTTTCTTTCTATGCTTGGACAAGCCCCTATCTGTGCTCTTCTACTCTCCTTATATAACTTTTGTTATCTTCTTTCTCTTAACAAGTGGTGTTTCTTAGTTTCTTCATACCCCCACCTTTTTGAAATGACAAAGGGGGAGAAAGATATGTCTTCTTTTGACAACAGGGAGAAGGCATGTCTTACATGAAGCAAAGAAGCGTGTCCATGTAAAGGGGAGAAGGTAAATGGGAGAAGACATATATGTGTAGAACATATATGAGTAGAAGACATAGTTTCTATAAATGTTATGAAAGCTAACCATGCAGGAGAAATAGCATCAATTGAGGGGGAGTATGAAAACTCCACTAGCATCAATTGAGGGGGAGCATATGAACTCAATTCTACTGAAACCCCTAGGTTTCTCCAAAGGTATGATTTTACTTACAAGCTTTCAATACATTTATGGAATGGTTTGTCATCTTCAAAAAGGGGGAGAATGTTGACTCA
Organism: Alisma plantago-aquatica; assembly: GCA_963693085.1. Classification (NCBI taxonomy): domain Eukaryota; kingdom Viridiplantae; phylum Streptophyta; class Magnoliopsida; order Alismatales; family Alismataceae; genus Alisma; species Alisma plantago-aquatica. Next base: position 23,838,994 of record OY856412.1, on the reverse strand, counting down.
AGGTCAATTAGGTCAATGTTGACTCACGTCTAAATTGACTAAACCCTTGTTTTGATGATGACTAACCATTCCACAAATTGGTGTCTAATGCTTCTACATTGAGTGATTTCAGATTAGGTTTAGACACACTCCAAATGCCCTAACTTGCGCATATCAAATTGGAGAAAAGACTAGTCAAAATAGCTACAAGTGTGCAATTTGGGATCTCTATGTAAATGACCTTAGAATTGCTTTGTAATCACTTGTAATGATTGTATGACTTGTAATTAAGCTTAGAAAAATTATTGGGACACAAAAATCCATCATTTGTACAGTTTTACGAAAATTCCAAAATACCCATAACAGGGATTTGGTCGGCCGAATTCCAAACTCGGCCGATCCATATATTCTGGAATTTTCTGGGCAATCGGTCGAGTTACCAACTCAGCCGATCCCTGTTTGGTCGAGTTTCTATGGTGGGAAACTCAGCCGATCCACTGATCGGTCCAAGTTGAAAGTCGACCGATCGGCCGAGTTTCTCCAAGGGAACTCGGCCGACAGTCTATCTTTCAGACTTGTCGTTTAGTGGTTCGGCCGAGTTGCCTTTATTGAAACTCGGCCGATCAGACTGTACTGGAATGCTGAAAAAGAAAATCCAACCGTTGGAGACTTTGTTGGGACCCAAAATAGATCCGTTGCAACTTGTAAAACGGCTATGTTTCGTTCCTAAGTGTTCCCAAAGGCTAAGAGGCATCCCCAACTATAAATAGGACCCCTTGGGCTTCATTCCAAGGTTGAGCATTCATTGCAAACTCTTTATGAGGTTCCTATTCTATAGTTGAGTGCTTCCTACAGCCTCCTCTCTCTCTCTAAGCTTAATCACTTGCTACATCCATTAGAGTGAGTAGAAAATCTGTAAGAGAGCTAGTCCCATTTGTATATCTTGTGAAGCTCTCACTTCCAAAACCTCCCCATCTCTCCATTTCAATCATGAAGATGAAGGTTCTCTCTCTTGTCCAAGAGAGGTGAAGAAGAACAAGGGAAGGAGTCCCTTGGTGAAGATCAAGGCCGAAGACTTGGAGCTAGAGTGGGTAAGCCCTTAGAGAAGGCAGAAGACTCAAGCTCAAGTGGGTAAGTCCTTGGTGGAAAGCTTCTCCGAGTGAAGGTGAAGTCAAAGGCGGAAGATCCAAGAAGAGTGGGTAATTCCTACAAGGCCGAAGACTTGTACAAGAGTGGGTAAGTCCTTGGAGAAGGCCGAAGACTCTTGCAAAGTGGGTAAGTCCTTGGTAAGGTTGAAGACTCTTTGTATTGGATAGGTAAGTCCTTTGTTGGTCATGTATTGTATGTCTTATTAATGAATATAAGAGTGCAATTGGTTGAAGTCCTAGAGGTTGACCTCTCTAGGCAAGTGGACTGACACACTTCTAGTTTGAAGTGTGGAACCACTCTAAATAGCTTGTCTATTTGGTGCATGTTCAATCTCTCTTATCCTTGCTATGCATGATTTAGTTGCACTCAAATTACCTATTTAGCAACCTTATCTTATCATATAATTTGAAGGTTTAATGATTTTTGTTTAAGTGCTTTCAGCTCTATTCACCCCCCCTCTAGAGCATCTAAGTCACCCATCTAGGATCCAACATATCTCACATTGATGCTCGCGTTGATGAAGGGTTGAAAACCCTAATATGATTGGTGGCATTCATATTTGTCTAAATTGGTCTTTAGTTCGGTTGGATATGGTCGTATGGGCTTCGTGAGCCAAGAGTCTGGTGTTGTGAGACAGTCGCCTAGTAGACATAGTGCTTCAGTTGATTTATTAGGGTTAAGTTTGAGCTGAGGACCCAACACGACTATCTGGCTCTAGAGTTGGAAGATATTGGAGACGAATCGACCATCTAGTATTGCGAGACGGTCATCTCGTGTGCTCAAAATGTCAAAATTTTGCTTTGAATAAAAAACCTACATAAGTGTGACAAATAAGATCCATATTTGCACAAATAATCAAAAAGTGGGAAAATTGCAGTTTGACATAGAAATTACTAAAAAGAGGTAAGTACTAATAAAAAAGACTATGAAAATTATGTAAAAAGATAGATGAATATATATTCATCAAGTATCTTTTTGATAATTGCTTTTTATGGGGTTTTTTTGTCATGAAGGATTGAACATTCCTTCCATTGGAAACTAGACAACATTTTAATATTCCTTGATCATATGGCTTTTCAATATGCCTTAATATCTATCTTGTTGGATTTCCCATATATTGGTATACTTTTTAAATTAATACACCGATTATAAGTTTTTCCCTCTCCAAAATGACTATCTTGTTGACGGGTAGTGTCCCCTTGAGGGGGAGCATTGGTAAGTGTTGTTTTTTACTACGATAAAAGGGGGAGAATAATCGATGAGATAAATTGGCTATCAACAAAGCAATTTAAAAGTATGAACACTACTAAAAATGGTCTTTAACTAAAAAAAATGATAGCGAAAACCTCATATTTTATAGCTAAAGGCTTTAACTACATATTTGTTTACACATACAAATTGTAGTATATGCTCTTATAGCTAAATCCTTTAACTATATTTTTCAAATATGTAGTTAGATAATCCATTCGATACAAATTTATATATAGCTGGAAGCATAGCTGGATATTGTCCTTACATATTTAAATATAAGTACAATTATAGCTAAATGTATGACTACAATTGCATATATAGTCAGTATGTAGAAAAAAGATGAAGTTAATACATTTTATGTGTAGTTAATGTGTAGGGAAAGGCAGTAGTCACTATATGTGTGTGTTTGTGTATATATATAGTTAAATTATGCATCTAGCTATGTTTGTAGTGTCATTTATTACACATGCATATATGCATGGTTAGATTATTCATATATTCTATAATCTGGCAGTACATAATATCTTTTAGTAATAAAATAATAGTAGTTAGACTAAGTTATACTCATTATGCCAACAATCTTACTTTCATTTATACTTAAATGTCAAATGTACATGGGGAGGGCGTATACCTTGCCCCTATTACACAATGTGTACAAAAAAAGGTTATACATATATTAATGATTCGCTGAGGTCTACATGCATCTTGGCGCGAAAGAGTATGTATCTTTCTCAACCAGTGTCTTTATTGTCTTCTCCTTTTGTTTGATGAGTTGGCGATTGTAGTTGCATACCAATCACCTTTGCAAACACGTCATGTTCATTATGATCCGCTAGGGAACATAACCTCTAAGCTAGGATTGTTCTTTTTTTTTTGGCAGGAGCATTTGCAATATCAGTGGTCAAGAATTCAATTGGCATCGACTGAGAAACATCAACATAGCCTTCATAGCCTTCAAACATGGGTTCAACATTTTTGTAAGGACACTTGAATCATAATCTACAACAATCCAATGCTTTCTTGATGAGATGCGTGCAATTGATATTCTTCCCACATGTTGAATACAACTATAGGATGAGAGAGCATAACATGTAAACTTCTCTTAGTATTTATTCAAAGAAGGGAAAAATAGAAACAAACAAAAGACTTTGTTTTGAAAGGGATCTATAGAAAAATGACCTGAAAGTATATAATCTATAGCTATACAATAAAATACATCCTAATAAATGATCAAGAATAACATGATATAGGTTCTAATATGAAAAACGTCAGTAGTTGCTACTCACCACTAGATAGCCAGAGGGCGCCTGCACACTGCTACTCCACCACCGGGTTTGTAGTAACCTGGAAACACATTTGAAAACTTGTAGCATGTGATACAAAATAACTAAAATAGTTCCAGCATACTTTAGGTCAACACTTGACTTCAAAAACAAGCTCAATCTTCAAAACCAGGAGTCATCCATTAGCAAGAAAATCATAGGACAAGTACAACTTTAAGCCATGTGCTAATATAGATTTCCTGATTCTCTGGGGGATGTGAATAAGAGAGTGGGGATCTGCATTTGTGATGTTTGAATCAAGTTTTTTTTACTTCTGAATTACTTAGCTTCTTCTGACTGCTTTTGAGGTTGTTTGCTTGGTTACTTAGAGTCTACTTCCTCTGAGTGACCTACAAATATAAAGCAATCGACCTTATCAGGGTTCTCTGGTGTTCTATTTGATGTTGTTGAGTGTTCATTCTGTAATGCAGGGTGATGGTAGTGTTCTGGCATACATATTGCTTCTTGTGTCCTTGCAATGGATATCCTCGTATGGAGTAAATTTGGCTCTATTGCTTGGTTTTAGTTTTCTTAGTCACTCAAGTTTGGATCGGATTTATAAGGATCCTTGTGTTTTGACCTAAAGGATAGTTTTCTGAACCATGGTTAGATGGTATGAAGGATTGATATGGTCTTTTGTAGACTTGGGTGTCTTTGGGATGAGATTTAAGAGAGCGGTGGTCTGCCTTTGGGATGGTTGATCCTTGCTCATTCTATCTCTGGATTTTGGTTCAGATTTCAAAGGATACTTGTGCTTTTAGCCTAAAGGACAATGTTATGAATCCTATTTGGATGCTTCGTAGGACTAGTTTATGGTCTTGTGTTGTCATGATCCTATTTGGAAGTGTCTGCGCCAGGCACCGGTGTCAATGTAGACTCCAATAATTTTCCTACTTGCTATAGGTCTGCAACAACTCAAGGTTGTTGTTGCCCTATTCAATGTACTGTATTTGGTTTTCCTAACAGAATTGGGAGAAAATGTCACCTTCTCCTTCACAACAAAGCCCCAGTCAGTTCATACGGGAATCTAACAAGCTGCTATTGAGGGGTGGTTAAAACATATTTATGTTGTTCATATGGTTTTCTTGGGAACCATGAGGCTGCAGCTGAAGCAACTCTCACCCTAACACACACACATTGGCTCTCAACTTTGTGGCCATCTCACAAGAAATGCCATCAGTGAATCCAATGAGTCTATTGTGGGGAATGCCCTATGTTGGTATGTATGCCCTGAGAGTCAATCATGGGATGATTGGTGGGATACATTAAGATTGATTTGATAAACATCAAAGGAAAGCTTCCAATTCTTTCTGGTTCAGTCATATGAGATAGTGATAGAATAAATTGAATGTCTAGAGAATGACAGTACTCAATGACATATGCTTTCAGGTTGAGGACCTGAACGATGAGATCATACGGATGCTAAGAGTTTGTACATTCTTGTTATGTCCCTAGTCGGATGTCATTATGGAATGTAGATAGACAAAAATGACACACAATACTAGATTGTGGTGTTGGTTGATGACATAATCTCATTAGTCATGATATGGAGATATCAAACCAAACACATAGGTACTTGTTCGAGAACAAGTGTACCAGACAGACCCACTGTGAGTTTGACACATGGAACCATGACATGGTAGTCACAGTCAGTACTCACAGTGATGGTGGTGAGTGTGATTCTTTGACCTGAAATCACTACACTCAACACATGTCGTTGGGCACACTTTGACATCATCAAACGTAGTCCTGAAACATGGGTTGTTATAAAGGTGATGATTGGGTGGCTTTGACACATGGAGCTTTTGAAGGGTGAGTGATAGATATGGGATTTGTCCCTCCTGAGGAAGTTTGATATCCATGGCCACTTGATGAGTAGGATTGAGAAAGGCGTGCATGCATGTGTGAATCATTATGTGATATTGATGTCATACATATCTCTTCCAATCTATTCTGAGATCAAGAAAGTGAATCAACGTTGACAGGATGACTGTTCCATGCCTCGAGTTCATTCGGGATATCAGTGACAAAGGAATTATACATTCACTGTAACACCATTCACGGATTGTAGGATTGAAAGTTGTTCTTGAACTTTCTATTTCACTTGGGTAGCACTGATGTGTGACTAGGCACTGCTCTTTTCTTGTGAAGTCATAAGTGTTATGGACTTTCATTGGCAACGTGAAATGGACCTGCATGGTCACACACATAGGATTTAACCTGGAAGAGGAGTTTTGTCCACAAACAATGTTTAGATTGATTACTAAAGGAGTTTAGTAGTTCAATTAAACACTCAATTAATTGATAGCTCAATGTCATAATGTTCAAGGTGTTGGACACATTGATTGGAGTATCGGATTGATTGAAACTGCAATTGACTGATTCTGCACAATCTGCACTCCCAACCGATGGGCTCATATGATGAACTGATCGACTCAGCTTGGTGAACCGATTGGCTCAGGTGGTGAGTCGATCGGCTAATGGAAAGGGTGAAATGATTGCTTCAAGTGTTGAAATGATCGGTTCAACTGATGCAACCGAGCAAGTTGGGAAAGTAGGATTGGTGAGAAATTTCTTTTCATTTCACTTGCCCAATTGGATTGGAACAAGGATTGGTATTTGATACCAATTAGAAACAAAAGAGGAAAAGTCAATCGGGAACTGACCAAGACCACAAACTAACCAGTTTAGAAGTGAACCGACCATTTCATGGGTCCCAACTGATCGGTTGAGGTGTCAACCGACCGGCTCAGATCCCCAACCGACCATTTCAGAAATGAAATGATCGGTTCAGGTTGGGCAGTTGGTTGTTTTTGTGGAAAATCTCGAACCCTTCTACTCCTGCTTTAGTCCTGCAATACCCGGAATAGAGAACCCTGTCCCATGACCCTCCTATATATAGGGGTATTGGGGGCTTCTCAAAGAACAAACCAGTGCAACCAGTTGCTCTGTAAAGTTGTCGTTCTCTCTAGTTTTGGCAATCGAGAGAGAGCCCGAGCAAGTGCTACCCGATAAGGGAGGCACAACAAGGGAAAGACAACTGCAGAGAGTGACTGGTGGCAGGAGAGTGTGTCAGTGACTAGTACACTGACAGGAGGGTGCGACTCCTTCCAATTCCTTGTGGGACAAGGAGATTGGAGTTCCAGGTGGTCCGTGTGGACTACTTCAGAGGCGGGAGATTTCTGCCGCTCGGAGGACAACTGTCAATCCTGACAGTCCCGGTGAGACCAGGAGTCATCAGACCCAGTGCGACCAGGAGCTGCACAGACTCCGTCCAAGACCGGAGGTGAAGACCACGCAAGCTACGAGGTATTGTCACCGAGAAAGCCTTGGGACAAGGTATGATTCCACAAACCATCTTTTCTTATTGTATAGACGTTGACGCGTTTCCTTGTTCTGGGTTTGGGGAGGAGAAAATTTTTCCGTTGCCTTCTCTGCCTCCTCTAATACCCAACAGTGGTATCAGAGCCATGTCAACTTCTCTATACTTTAGGATTATCGATATGATCGATTTTGGTTTGTCATCTTTATTGATTGCATACGATGCGAATAAAATTGGCTTTATGCATGTCCAATCCTAAATCCACAAATCCCAATATACATATATGATATGTAATATTAATGCACTCGATACGCGTCACCCTTAAATGAGTTTTGTGGTGGATGTATAGCGTGGTTATGGCCAATAAACCATATATGTGTATGGTTGTATGTGGTTGCTTGCATCTCGGTCTGTGCACCGATCTTCCTTCTCCTATTCCTGATGTAACTCGAAATAATTCGAGATTTCTTTCCTAACTTTGCTCCCCTCGAATGTAACTCGAGGTTTCTCTTTTTACAATGTAAAATATGATAGAATTTTATTTCCTATTATTTCGAAGAATGGAGGATATCCTGACGACAGCTGAGACGATCGGTTCAAGGTGTGAACCGATCGGTTGACGTTTGAGACGATCGGTTCAAAGAGTGAGCCGATCAGTTGATGACCGGTTCGAGGTGCGAGACGAGCGGGTGGCGTCCTTGATGAGATGCACGAAGACCAGGTGAACCGATCAGTTGGAGGAGCCAACCGATCAGCTGGTGGCACACGGCCGACTAGCCTGATGGCGAGCCGATCAGTCATGTGATGAGTTGATCAAACCCAGAAAGGCAAAGCACAGAGTTCATCTTGTACAGGCTGCATGTGATGTAGGCTTAGATGACCATGACTCCTCTTGGCTCGAGGAATCACATTAGGATGGCCATAATCATCTCTTTTATCGTTTTGCATGTTTTATGTGGGATATAGCATGTATATGATACGTACTATATATTGTGGTGATTGGATATGTATATGTATATAAAACCAAATCCCTCATTAAATATTAAGTTTTAGATGCCTTCCAAATGCAACACATGTGAAAAGCTTGATCGACCAAGTGTGGGCACGCCCAAGCGTGGTGCACCATCTATCTCGTGGAAGCGTGAAGGATGGATATGTGGGTCTGCCCAAGCAGGGTGCATATTCATCGTGTTGGCTTTGGGTCGGACTTAACAAGGTGACCTAGATAGGATCTAGCACCTTGAGGCATGGAGATGATCATGGCAAGGAGTTGCATATGACATCTTATCAGGAGTTAGATATGATGCAATTGGCAAGAGTTGCCTACCTGAGAGATCTAAGTTGTGGGTGACAGCCCAAGCTGGTCCATGACTTAGAGGATTTTAGGATCTTGCCCACTAGAACGTTGTACACTGCAATCTTCCGAATTGATGGTGAGGGCTATCAATTTGGAGTAAAATAGTGGGAGCAATAATTAATTAAAGGCCTAATTATATTGTCAACTTTTCAAATCAATCAAATAAGTCAAAAATGAGTTTTTGGACTAAAATTACATATTTCCTTTTGTAGTACAAATGACAACAAACAACAATCACTTTTCTTTGCGATCGGTCCTTGAAAAGGACAGGTTAAATGGGACAAACTTCCACAACTGGTATAGGACATTGAGAATTGTTCTCACTCAAGAGTGAAAGCTCTATGTCCTGGATACTCTAATTCCAAAGGAACCTGCTCCTAATGCATCATAACAGAAAGGGATGCTTACAAGAAGCATTCTGATGATGCCATTGATGCAAAGTGCTTGATGTTGTGCTCTACGAACCACGAGTTGCAGAGACAACATGAGAACATGGGTGTCATTGAGATGATTCAACATCTCAGGAATATGTATGAAGATCAAGCACGGTAAGAGAGATACGATGTCTCAAGGGCACTGTTCAAGTGCGTCATGACCGAAGGAGATCCAGTTGGTCCTCACACACTCAAGATGATTGGGTATGTGGAGAACCTGACAAGACTGGGATTTCCACTGAGCCAAGAGTTGGCTACTGACCTGATACTGCAATCGTTGCCAGAATCCTACAGTCAGTTTGTGATGAACTACAACATGAACAACTTTGATAGGCCACTGTCAGAGTTGTTGGGCATGTTGAGGACAGCCGAGACACATATGAAGAAGGACAAGCCTAAGTCTGTGATGGTGATCATGAGTAAGAAAGGCAAGTCCAAGCGCAAGGGAAAGGGCAAAGCTAAGAAAGGTTCTGATGCTAGCCAGGAGCCCAAGTCGTCTTCAGCTCTCAAGGCCAAGGGAGGCGTGACCAAGAAAGGCAATTGCCACCATTGTCAAAAGCCAGGACATTGGAAAAGGAATTGTCCTCTCTATCTAGAAGAACAAAAGAAGAAGGAGGCGAAAGACGTCTCTACTTAAAGGTGTCATGAAAGTAAACTTGTAACACTTTTGAGGTATATGATACCAAGATGTAAAGTGTAAAGCACTCAATAAATGGGGCAAGTGTTGCCGCCATAGATAGGAGTACTTTAGTTTATTTTCAGCCTAAAAGGAATGTAATTCAGTTATGAACTGCTATTTCATATTTTCCAATAGATGGAAACACTTTTTTTTGCATATTGTATGACAATGATGGCAATCAATAAAGATATGTTTCAATTTCTAAAGATATGATCTTTGTGGAAATGCCTTGTTTATCTTGTGGTATTTTATATGCATAAGATAAAATGATACCTAAAGGTTATAGATAACTCAAACAATCAAATTAGCATCAATCATGAGAAATTCATTTCTAGTTTCTATGTGATGGATAAATATAGACTCTTTTGGTTAGAGGACCAGTAAGAAATATCAATATCTTGGACATGATTAATCAATCTTCACTAAAGCTAGTGGGAGAATGATTATCCTATTAGGTATGATACATGTGATGTATTTACATACCTATTGGAACAAATGCTAATACTTCAAATGGTGTTTAGATAAATACCAATATGAATATCTTGAAGTGTTCAAGATTATCATAGATGAAGTGAAAATTTGGTAAAGTGTTAATTCTTGATGAGATCAATGAATGAAATACTTGGACCAAATGTTTGAGATCCTTATGAGTGATTATGATAGTGTATCATATTGAACTCATGATTAAGGCATGGTGATGTCTAAATCAAAAAAGAATCATACTCTAAGGAGTTAGAGAATGATTATCAAATAACTAAATTCTTCTTAATAAGAGAATACCGCACACTAATAAAGGACATTAAGAATCACAAAGAGTTGTAAGTTCTTATATCCTTGATGGAGACACCTCATTTATCTATGTGATGAGTTGTTCATGTGATGAGTCAACTATCTAGATAAATATGAGGAACCTAATTTTGAGTTATGGTTTATGACCATTACATCCTAAATGACATCCATGTGAACCATAAGGTATGACCTTGATGGTAGCACCCATTGGATGAAATCCATAAGTGCAAATGAATCTTAAGTGTTAAGACACATGGATAACATTTTCAGAAGGATGATGCTTGTTGATTGCAACTTAATGACTAAGACATTTGGCATATGGATAATAAAACCGCATTCCTATGAGGCATAAAACAAGGATGTGTACGTGACACAATCTATAAGGTTTATGAATCCACTAATGCAAATGAAGTCTATAAGTTACAATGGACTAATCAATGTGATTGATTGCGTACAAGCAACTCAGAATTGGATCTTTACTTTGATGATATAGTCAAAGGGTTTGACTGATATGTCAAAGATAAAGAAGGGATCTGTGATTTAGTGGGAATGTGTTCACATTCCACATGTTGATGTGAAATGGAAATGTTCTAGAATGGAAATCCAAAAGTGGAAATTATCTTTAAGGGAAATAGAGATGTTTCCTATATGATAGGAATAGAGATCTATACAGATAGTTCTCAAAAAACCTCTTAACCTGAAAAGGGAAAGCATACATTGGCAATCTGTACTAAAGGGTTCAGTATGCACAGATTTAGTGGGAGAAAACTTGTCCATGTTACATGGAGTTAGTATCCGAAGGCCAAGTGTCCAATTGTTATGAAGAATGGGAACACTAAGAATAGATATGGATCTATTATGTATGTAATCATCCCATTATTTTGCATATATCGACATGTCAAGAACATAATGCATTCATCATCTTATATGTAGGACATGGCAAAATGATGTGCTCATCCTGATAACTCATATGTCAGACATGATGAGTGGATGTCTGTCTACTTCTAGTAAGGGTTACTGGAATACCATGAGAACTTGATAAGTACTTGAGAAGTACTAGTTCTATGGAGATAAGGAAGAGTTCAATGTAAAGAGTTACATTGATGCAAACTTCCAAAAGGATAGAAAATTAATCGCAAAGTATATATAGGATATATAAAGTGAAAGTTTGTTGATAATTGGAAGTGTTCCAATAAAACCATTTAAAAGGAAATGCCGAGTATCTATTCGTTAGAGAACAACAGTGGATACTATATGGATATGGAAGTTCATGAGATGAACTTATAGATATTCCGATCATTGATGACAAGTATGGAATCCTTGATCATGCAATGTGGCTAAAGGTTAGCAAAGGAATACTGGATCACATATTACGGCAACTCCATCTCATACGTATGACATACAGCGAATAGATGTGAGACATGCAATTTATACTGACTTTGGCAAGGTGTTGCCATTACTCACTATGTTGGCACTCGAGCAAAGTAACATGTGGGACATATTTGAAGATCACTGTGAATATGATTCAAGGGTGATTGGCTCACAGTGCAAGTGGGAGTCTATTGGTATGTATGCCCTGAGAGCCAATCATGTGATGATTGGTGGGATACATTAAGATTGATTTGATAAACATCAAAGGCAAGCTTCCAATTCTTTCTGGTTCAATCATATGAGATAGTGATAGAACAGATTGAATGTCTAGAGAATGACAATACTCAATGACGTATGCTATCAGGTTGAGGACCTCAACGATGAGATCATACAGATGCAAAGAGTTTGTACATTCTTGTTATGTCCCTAGTCAGATGTCATTGTGGAAGGTAGATAGACATCGATGACACACAAGACTAGATTGTGGTGTTGGTTGATGACATAATCTCATTAGTCATGATATGGAGATATCAAACCAAACACATAGGTACTTGTTAGAGAACAAGTGTACCGGAAAGACCCACCGTGAGTTTGACACATGGAACCATGACATGGTAGTCACAGTCTGTACTCACAGTGATGGTGGTGAGTGTGATTCTTTGACCTGAAATCACTACACTCAACACATGTCGTTGGGCACACTTTGACATCATCAAATGCAGTCCTGAAATATGGGTTGTTATAAAGGTGATGATTGGGTGGCTTTGACACATGGGGCTTTTGAAGGGTGAGTGATAGATATGGGATTTGTCCCTCCTAAGGGAGTTTGATATCCATGGCCACTTGATGAGTAGGATTGAGAAAGGCGTGCACGCATGTGTGAATCAGTATGTGATATTGATGTCATACATATCTCTTCCAATCTACTCTGATATTAAGAAAGTGAATGAACGTTGACAGGATGACTGTTCCATGCCTTGAGTTCATTTGAGATATCAGTGATAAAGGAATTATACATTCACTGTAACACCATTCACGAATTGTAGGATTGAAAGTTGTTCTCCACCTTTCTATTTCACTTGGGTAGCACTGATGTGTGACTAGGCACCGCTCTTTGCTTGTGAAGTCATAAGTGTTATGGACTTTCACTACCAATGTGAAATGGACCTGTAGGGTCACACACATATGATTTAACCTGGAAGAGGAGTTTTGTCCACAAACAATGTTTAGATTGATTACTAAAGGATTTTAGTAGTTCAATTAAACACTCAATTAATTGATAGCTCAATGTCATAATGTTCAAGGTGTTGGACACATTGATTGGAGTATCAGATTGATTGAAACTGCAATTGACTAATTCTACACAATCTGCACTCCCAACCGATCGACTCATATGATGAACCGATCGGCTCAGCTTGGTGAATCGATCGGCTCAGCTTGGTGAATCGATCATCTCAGGTGGTGAGTCGATCGGCTAATGGACAGGGTGAAACGATTGCTTCAAGTGTTGAAATGATCAGTTCAACTGATGCAACCGAGCAAGTTGGGAAAGTAGGATTGGTGAGAAATTTATTTTCATTTCACTTGACCAATTTGATTGGAACAAGGATTGGTATTTGATACTAATTAGAAACAAAAGAGGAAAAGTCAATCGGGAACTGACCAGGACCACGAACCGATTGGTTCATAAGTGAACCGACCATTTCATGGGTCCTAATCGATCGGTTGAGGTGTCAACTGACCGGCTCAGATCCCCAACTGACCGTTTCAGAAATGAAACGATCGGCTCAGGTTGCGCAGTTGGTTGTTTTGTGGAAAATCTCGAACCCTTCTACTCCTGCTTTAGTCCCGCATTGCCCGAGATAGAGAACCCTGTCCCATGACCCTCCTATATATAGGGGTATTTGGAGCTTCTCAAAGAACAACACAGTGCAACCAGTTGCTCTGTAAAGTTGTCGTTCTCTCTGGTTTTGGCAACCGAGAGAGAGCCCGAGCAAGTGCTACCCGATAAGGGAGGCACAGTAAGGGAAAGACAACTGTAGAAAGCGACTGGTGGCAAGAGAGTGTGTCAGTGACTAGTACGCTGGCATGACGGTGCGACTCCTTCCAATTCCTTGTGGGACAAGGAGATTGGAGTTCCAGGTGGTCCGGGTGGACTTCTTCAGAGGCGGGAGATTTCTGTCACTCGGAGGACAACTGTCAATCCCGATAGTCCCGGTGAGACCAGGAGTCATCAAACCCGGTGCAACCAGGAGCTGCACAGACACCGTCCAAGACTGGAGGTGAAGACCAAGCAAGCCATGAGGTATTGTCGCCGAGCAAGCCTCGGGACAAGGTATGATTCCACAAACCGTCTTTTCCTATTGTATAGACGTTGACGCGTTTCCTTGTTTTGGGTTTTGGGAGGAGAAACTTTTTCCGCTGCCTTCTCTGCCTCCTCTAAAACCCAACAGTGGTTTTAGAGGAACGTCAGCTACTCTATGATTTAGGATTATCAATATGATCGATTTTGGTTTTTCGCCTTTATTTATTGCATACGATGCGAATAAAATTGGCTTTATGCACGTCCAATCCTAAATCAACAAATTCCAATATACATATATGATATGTAATATTAATGCACTCGATACGCGTCGCCCTTAAACGAGTTTTGTGGTGGATGTATAGCGTGGTTATGGCCAATAAACCCTATCTGTGTATGGTTGTATGTGGTTTCTTGCATCTTGGTCTGCGCACCGATCTTCCTTCTCTTATTCCTGTTGTAACTCGAAATAATTTGAGATTTTTTTCCTACCTCTTCTCCCCTTGAATGTAACTCGAGGTTTCTATTTTTACAATATAAAATAGGATAGAATTTTATTTCCTGTTATGTCGAAGAACATAGGACATCCTGACAACAGCTGAGACGACCGGTTCAAGGTGTGAATCGATCGGTTGACATTTGAGACGATCGGTTCAAGGAGTGAGCCAATTAGTTGATGACCGGTTCAAGGAGCGAGACAAGCGGGTGCAGCCATGATGAGATGCACGATGACTAGGCGAACCGATCGGTTGGAGGAGCCAACCGATCGGCTGGTGGCACCCAGCCGACCGGCCTGTTGGCGAGCCGATCAGTCATTTGATGAGTTGATCAAACCCAGAAAGGCAAAGCACATAGTTCATCTTGTACAGGTTGCATGTGATGTAGACCTAGATGACCGTGATTCCTCTTGGCTCGAGGAATCACATTAGGATGGCCATAATCATCACTTTTAACGTTTTGCATGTTTTCTGTGGGATATAGCATGTATATGATATGTACTATATATTGTGGTGATTGGATATGTATATGTATATAAAACCAAATCCCTCATTAAATATTAAGTTTTAGATGCCTTCCAAATGGGACACACATGAAAAGCTTGATCGACCAAGTGTGGGCACGCCCAAGCGTGGTGCACCATCTATCTCATGGAAGCGTGAAGGATGGATATGTGGGTCTGCCCAAGCAGGGTGCATATTCATCGTGTTAGCTTTGGGTCGGATTTAACAAGGTGACCTAGATAGGATGTAGCACCTTGAGGCATGGAGATGATCATGGCAAGGAGTTGCATATGACATCTTATCAGGATTTGCATATGATGCAATTGGCAAGAGTTGCCTACCTGAGAGATCTAAGTTGTGGATGACAGCCCAAGCTGGTCTAGACTTAGAGGATTTCAGGATCTTGCCCACTAGAAGGTTGTACACTGCAATCTTCTAAATTGATGGTGAGGGCTATCAATTTGAAGTAAAATAGTGGGAGCGATAATTAATTAAAGGCCTAATTATATCGTCAACTTTTCAAATCAATCAAATAAGTCAAAATGAGTTTTTGGACTAAAATTGCATATTTCCTTTTGTAGTACAAATGACAACAAACAAAAATCACTTTTCTTTGCGATCGGTCCTTGAAAAGGACATGTTAAATGGGACAAACTTCCATGACTGATATAGGACATTGAGAATTGTTCTCACTCAAGAGCGAAAGCTCTATGTCCTGGATACTCCAATTCCAGAGGAACCTACTCCTAATATGTCATGACAGAAAGGGATGCTTACAAGAAGCATTCTGATGATGCCATTGATGCAAAGTGCTTGATGTTGTGCTCTGTGAACCACGAGTTGCAGAGACAACATGAGAACATGGGTGTCATTGAGATGATTCAACATCTCAGGAACATGTATGAAGATCAAGCATGGCAAGAGAGATACGATGTCTCAAGGGCACTGTTCAAGTGTGTCATGACAGAAGGAGATCCAGTTGGTCCTCACACACTCAAGATGATTGGGTATGTGGAGAACCTGACAAGACTGGGATTTCCACTAAGCCAGGAGTTGGCTACTGACCTGATACTGCAATCGTTGCCAGAATCCTACAGTCAGTTTGTGATGAACTACAACATGAACAACTTTGATAGGCCACTTTCAGAGTTGTTGGGCATGTTGAGGACAGCCGAGACACTGATGAAGAAGGACAAGCCTATGTCCGTGATGGTGATCATGAGCAAGAAAGGCAAGTCCAAGCGCAAGGGCAAGGGAAAATCTAAGAAAGGTTCTGATGCTAGCCAGGAGCCCAAGTCGTCTTCAGCTCTCAAGGCCAAGGGAGGTGTGACCAAGAAAGGCAATTGCCACCATTGTCAAAAGCCAGGACATTGGGAAAGGAATTGTCCTCTCTATCTGGAAGAAAAAAATAAGAAGGAGGCGATAGACGTCTCTACTTAAAGGTGTCATGAAAGTAAACTTGTAACACTTTTGAGGTATATGATACCAAGATGTAAAGTGTAAAGCACTCAATAAATGGGGCAAGTGTTGCCACCATAGAGAGGAGTACTTTAGTTTATTTTCAGCCTAAAAGGCATGTAATACAGTTATGAACTGCTATTTCATATTTGCCAATAGATAGAAACACTTTATGTTTTGCATATTGTATGACAATGATGGCAATCAATAAAGAAATGTTTCAATTTCTAAAGATATGATCTTTGTGGCAATGCCTTGTTTATCTTGTGGTATTTGATATGCATAAGATAAAATGATACCTAAAGGTTATAGATAACTCAAACAATCAAATTAGCATCAATCATGAGAAATTCATTTCTAGTTTCCATGTGATGGATAAATCTAGACTCTTTTGGTTAGAGAACCAGTAAGAGACATGAATATCTTGGACATGATTAATCAATCTTCACTAAAGGTAATGGGAGAATGATTATCCTATTAGGTATGATACATGTGATGTATTTACATACCTATTGGAACAAATGCTAATACTTCAAATGGTGTTTAGAGAAATACCAATATGAATATCTTGAAGTGATCAAGATTATCATAGATGAAGTGCAAATTTTGTAAAGTGTTAATTCTTGATGAGATCAATGAATGAAATACTTGGACCAAATGTTTGAGATCCTTATGAGTGATTATGATAGTGTATCATAGTGAACTCATAATTAAGGCATGATGATGTCTAAATCAAGAAGGAATCATACTCTAAGGAGTTAGAGAATGATTATCAAATAATTGAATTCTTCCTAATAAGAGAATACCCCACACTAAGAAAGGACATTAAGAATCACAAAGAGTTGTAAGTTCTTATATACTTGATGGATACACCTTGTTTATCTATGTGATGAGTTGTTCATGTGATGATTCAACTATCTAGATGAATATGAGGAACCAAATTTTGAGTTATGGTTTATGACCATTACATCCTAAATGACATCCATGTGAACCATAAGGTATGACCTTGATGGTAGCACCCATTGGATGAAACCGTAAGTGAATCTTAAGTGTTAAGACACATGGATAACATTTTTAGAAGGATGATGCTTGTTGATTGCAACTTAATGACTAAGACATTTGGCATATGGATAATAAAACCGCATTCCTATGAGGAATAAAACAAGGATGTGTACGTGACACAATCTATAAGGTTTATGAATCCACTAATGCAAATGAAGTCTATAAGTTACAATGGACTAATCAATGTGATTGATTGAGTACAAGCAACTCAGAATTGGATCTTTACTTTGATGATATAATCACAGGTTTGACTGATATGTCAAAGATAAAGAAGGGATCTGTGATTTAGTGGGAGCGTGTTCACATTCCACATGTTGATGTGAAATGGAAATGTTCTAGAATGGAAATCCAAAAGTGGACATTATCTTTAAGGGAAATAGAGATGTTTCCTATATGATAGGAATAGAGATCTATAGAGATAGTTCTCAAAAAACCTCTTAACTAGAAAAGGGAAAGCATAAATTGGCAATAAGTACTGAAAGGTTCAGTATGCACAGATCAGTGGGAGAAAACTTGTCCATGTTACATGGAGTTAGTATCCCAAGGCCAAGTGTCCAATTCTTATGAAGAATGGGAACACTAAGAATAGATATGGATCTACCATGTATGTAATCATCCCATTATTTTGCATGTATCGACATGGAAAGAACAAAATGCATTCATCATCTTGTATGTAGGACATGGCAATATGATGTGCTCATCCTGATAACTCGTATGTGAGACCTGACAAGTGGATGTTTGTCTACTTCCAGTAAGGGTTATTGGAATACCATGAGAACTTGATAAGTACTTGAGAAGTACTAGTTCTACGGAGATAAGGAAGAGTTCAATGTAAAGAGTTACATTGATGCAAACTCCGAAAGGACAAAAAATTAATCGCAAAATATATATAGGATATATAAAGTGAAAGTTTGTTGATAATTGGAAGTGTTCCAATAAAACCATTTAAAAGGAAATGCCGAGTATCTATTCGTTAGAGAACATGAGTGGATACTATATGGATCTGGAAGTTCATGAGATGAACTTATAGATATTTTGATCATTGATGACAAGTATGGAATCCTTGATCATGCAATGTGGCTAAAGGTTAGAAAAGGAATACTGGATCACATATTACGGCAGCTCCATCTCATATGTATGACGTACAAGGAAGAGTTGTGAGACATGCAATTTATACTGACTTTGGCAAGGTGTTTCCATTACTCACTATGTTGGCACTAGAGCACATTAACATATGGGACATGTTTGAAGATCACTATGAATATGATTCAATGGTGATTAGCTCACAGTGCAAGTGGGAGTTTGTTGGTATGTATGCCCTGAGAGCCAATCATGGGATGATTGGTGGGATACATTAAGATTGATTTGAGAAACATCAAAGGCAAGCTTCCAATTCTTTCTGGTTCAGTCATATGAGATAGTGATAGAACAGATTGAATGTCTAGAGAATGACAGTACTCAATGACGTATGCTTTCAGGTTGAGGACCTAAACGATGAGATCATACAGATGCTAAGAGTTTGTACGTTCTTGTTATGTCCCTATTCGGATGTCATTGTGGAAGGTAGATAGACATCAATGACGCACAAGACTAGATTGTGGTGTTGGGTGATGACAGAATCTCATTAGTCATGATATGGAGATATCAAACCAAACACATAGGTACTTGTTAGAGAACAAGTGTACCGGACAGACCCACCATAAGTTTGACACATGGAACCATGACATGGTAGTCACAGTCAGTACTCACAGTGATGGTGGTGAGTGTGATTCTTTGACCTAAAATCACTACACTCAACACATGTCGTTGGGCACACTTTGACATCATCAAACGTAGTCCTGAAACATGGGTTGTTATAAAGGTGATGATTGGGTGGCTTTGACACATGGGGCTTTTGAAGGGTGAGTGATAGATATGGGATTTGTCCCTCCTGAGGGAGTTTGATATCCATTTCCACTTGATGAGTAGGATTGATAAAGGCATGCATGCATGTGTGAATCAGTATTCGATATTGATGTCATACATATCTCTTCCAATCTACTCTAAGATCAAGAAAGTGAATGAACATTGACATGATGACTGTTCCATGCCTTGAGTTCATTCGGGATATCGGTGACCAAGGAATTATACATTCACTGTAACACTATTCACGGATTGTAGGATTGAAAGTTGTTCTCCAACTTTCTATTTCACTTGGGTAGCACTGATGTGTGACTAGGCACCGCTCTTTGCTTGTGAAGTCATAAGTGTTATGGACTTTCACTACCAACGTGAAATGGACCTGCATGGTCACACACATAGGATTTAACCTAGAAGAGGAGTTTTGTCCACAAACAATGTTTAGATTGATTACTAAAGGAGTTTAGTAGTTCAATTAAACACTCAATTAAATGATAGCTCAATGTCATAATGTTCAAGGTGTTGGACACATTGATTGGAGTATGGGATTGATTGAAACTGCAATTGACTGATTCTACACAATCTGCACTCCCAACCGATCGGCTCATATGATGTACTGATCAGCTCAACTTGGTGAACCGATCGGCTCAGGTGGTGAGTCGATCGTCTAATGGACAGGGTGAAATGATTGCTTCAAGTGTTGAAACGATCGGTTCACTGATGCAACCGAGCAAGTTGGGAAAGTAGGATTGGTGATAAATTTCTTTTCGTTTCACTTGCCCAATTTGATTGGAACAAGGATTGGTATTTGATACCAATTAGAAACAAAAGAGGAAAAGTTAATCGGGAACTGACCAGGACCACGAACCGACCGGTTCAGAAGTGAACCGACCGTTTCATGGGTCCCAACCGATTGGTTGAGGTGTCAACCGACCAGCTCAGATCCCCAACCGATCGTTTCAGAAATGAAATGATCAGTTCAGGTTGCGTAGTTGGTTGTTTTTGTGAAAAATCTCGAACCCTTCTACTCCTACTTTAGTCCCGCATTGCTCGGGATATAGAACCCTGTCCCATGACCCTCCTATATATATAGGGGTATTGGGAGCTTCTCAAAGAACAACACAGTGGAACCAGTTGCTCTGTAAAGTTGTCATTCTCTCTAGTTTTGGAAACCGAGAGAGAGCCCGAGCAAGTGCTACCCGATAAGGGAGCTTCTCAAAGAACAACACGTGCAACCAGTTGCTCTGTAAAGTTGTCATTCTCTTTAGTTTTGGCAATCGAGAGAGAGCCCGAGCAAGTGCTACCCGATAAGGGAGGCACAACAAGGGAAAGACAACTGTAGAAAGCGACTGGTGGCAGGAGAGTGTGTCAGTGACTAGTACGCTGATAGGAGGGTGCGACTCCTTCCAATTCCTTATGGGACAAGGAGATTGGAGTTCCAGGTGGTCTGTGTGGACTACTTCAGAGGTGGGAGATTGCTTCCGCTCGGAGGACAACTGTCAATCCCGACAGTCCCAGTGAGACTAGGAGTCATCAGACCCGGTGCGACCAGGAGCTGCACAGACACCGTCCAAGACCGGAGGTGAAGACCACGCAAGCTGTGAGGTATTGTCGCCGAGCAAGCCTCGGGACAAGGTATGATTCCACAAACCATCTTTTCCTATTGTATAGACATTGACGCGTTTCCTTGTTCTGGGTTTGGGGAGGAGAAAATTTTTCCGCTGCCTTCTCTGCCTCCTCTAAAACCCAACACCCTATCTGAAGGTGTTGGATGACATTTGGGCATTGACATTCCTTGCTTTTAGCACATGTCAGTGAAGCCCATTCTAACCTTATAACCCTTTGAGAAGCAAGAGGTGTTGGTGATGATCACTCATTCCTTCTATGGGTTGACCCCTGGTGCCAGTAATACCACTCTTGTGGAAAATGTGGATGATCAGATGATTTACAGATTAGACAAATGTTCCTATTACAAAATTCCATCAGGTCTTTTGTAGTTTTCATTTAGGAATGCAATCACAATATCAATGGCAACCTCCTTGACAAAAGAGGAAGACTAATTTTCCTTAGCCTCTGAGTGTCCAATTATGAACACCACACTTGAATCCTTATCCTTCAATATCTCAAGCTTCTCATTAGTCCAATCAGAGTGCCATTTACCCATTGCACAACCTGCTCTTGTGATCTGACTTCCTATTGTGGCCTGCTCATTACCACTGTGGAGTCTCAAGATATAAGCAAGTGAATATGGATAATCTGGGATATCTCCAACATCTAAGGCACTAAATCTCAGATATCTTCAGTAATCAATATTCAACTATGAGCATGAACAATATAGTTAAAAATAGTCTAGAGGCGTATTCAATTATCATTTATGTTATCGTGGTATAATTTCTTTGACAATAAGTTGCATTATCTTAGTAAAGAAAGTGAATGGTAGCTTAAGGCTATGAAAAAAATGATAAACTCCAAGTAAAGAATCTAAAGGACCATAGATTGAAAGAAAAAATGTAAGTATCAACTAGACTTTGAAAAAAATCTAGATACAAAAAAGTGGTTATCACACACAAAGCTAGATTCTCTTACCAAAACAAAGTTTACCTTTAGTAGAGGCAGAGGCAAATGTTTCAAGATTTCATCCATAAGATCTTGAAGATTATTAGAGTTGCCCAAGTGAATAGCCAGTTCTGAATCAAATGTCTAGATAACAACTTCTTTGCTGAAAAATTTACCTGTCAGCAACACAGTAGTCAAGTCACAATGAAGCTTTCGTAATGCACTTGCCATATCTGGAATTATTGAATACACCTTACCTCTAGAACATTATACTGATATGTGTGTGTAGATTGACAAAAAAAATAACTACAAGATGATTCAATTGAAACAAGAACAAAAAATGAGTTGAGAACTTAGAGGATTAGCATCAGTGCTGCAATTGCATAATAACATTTAGATGTTCATGGAATTCAAGGGTTTGATTTGCCACCTACCTATAGAGTTTACATGTAATGAATATATGTGCATGCAATGTCTAGCTTTGATATAATAAAGAACACTTTTTCAAACTATAGAAATATGCAACCTACTATATCTTGCATCAATCTGTATAAAGATAAAGTATTCTTCAATGATCAAGAACAATAACCATGTTTATTTCTAGTATAGCTATTAGAGCATTATTGGGTAAAGTGCTATAATTCACACCAAAGAAAACCTATCCATTTTCTTAAGCATGACAATGAGTGTGTCTCAATACTATGTAAGGAAACAATAAAATGAAATTATTGCACTTGAAATCATTCAATAAAGTATCAAGTTGTCAACTCATCAAAAGTAGTAATCTTCACTTATGAGGTCACTTAATCTCTTTATTTTTCAACACCATGTTAAACAATAATCAAAAGAAATGTTTTAATGCATTGGACCAAGGAAATTATGGAGATCAAGAATCCTCTCGGGACTAATTCAGTGCTTAAATGGTTGGAACTTTCTTGAATTTATGAAGGCAAGCCGATTTTGTTATTTTAGAATAGAGGGGTAGTCATGTTATTGTATTTTGAGGTTGGTGATTCATTTTATTATGGGATTAGATCTTCCATTGTAGTGCAGGAGAATCATGTGATCTGGATAAATTTTTGTCTCATAGTTTTAAAGACTAAGCAGTGCACAATGATTTAGCTCTTATGGCTGTTTGGATGAATGGTTAGCAGATGATGCTGCTACAATCATGTTCTCTTGACTCATAATTTATGTTGCTTGTTGGTTTATATACCTCTGTGATTATGATCTCTTTTTTTGGATTTTAGATTCTTGAAAGTGGGTTCTGTTCAGGTGATACTGACTTCTGAAAGTGGTGCTTCAAAGGTGCAAAATCTTTTGCAAAATCAGCTGACACACAAAGACGTAGTAATTGAGAAGCAAGGAAGCAGCTAGGGGCGAGCTTCCTATTGCAAGTCATTAGATTGGAGTCTAACTAACACAACTAACTATGGGATTTGTTTTTTATTACAGTAATATGAAGTGCATCATCTTCCTCTGTCTTTGAGAAAATCATCATTCCTTGATGCTCTCTTATATGATGAATATTTCTTCTCTATAGTAGCTGACGAAATTTTGTTCCAAGCAATCTTCAATGGATCTACTGGCTATTTGTTCTTATGTTTTAGTGGAGTTCCTAATAGGTTTAATTCCTAGTTCTTTTTTGCTTGGTAATGCAAAAGAGTTTGCTTTTTATTCTATAGTTAAGATCTAAACTATTGGCTCCCAAGCATATAGAAAAATGAGCAGACCAAACAAGAAGTAATTTTCTCTTTCCTAAAACATAGATTGTAATCAAAATTAGACATGCCAGGACATAAATTTGATAGGAAAAACCAATATTGATGGTGTATTTTAAAATATAATCACAACAAAAACGCATGCATAGAAAGTGAGAACAATGGTTAGACCAGTCCTGGCAGATAAATTTCACCCTACACCTATTATGTGCCTCCACAGAAAAAGAATATAGTATGTTAAGTTAGCTGTAAAAAAAATAACATAACTAAATGTAGTCGACGGATATCTCACAGTTGGTTGTACATGACGATACATATCAATAACTAAAATTAAAGCGAGAATCTATGTGCTTGAAACATGATTTTAGGGATATCATGTCTCTCAGGCTACTTTCACAATAATGGGAGAACTGATGATGAGCAACATGAGTGGTTTACTAGAGATCAGGTAGGATACTATAATAGTCATTGCAATATAAGTGCTAGTTTCGTGGATGATATATTTTTGGTCAGCGATGGGATAGAAGTTGGGAGGCCAATAGGTTGGGCATCAATTCATCTAGGTGACAAGAGTAGGATTCTAAGGAGTTTGAAGGACCAAATACTGAGGTGTCTCAGCAATTCCTTGTCATGCCTCAAAAAATAACTTGATCATACTAAGTCACCTTGGATCCAGTTCAACTCAAAATAAAACACGACTTCAAGTGATAATAGTAAGTCCGTAGTGTGCTACGTCATGCATTAAATGCAATACCATTTTTTTTCTTATAGATAGAGATTTTTGTGTTTATAGTAAGACCACGATGACTGAACATATATAGTACTTACCCAATAATAGAGAAGATGCGTAGAAACATTTGGTTGAGGGGGAATTTAGAAAACAATGTGGTCCCACCACAAAATATTAGTAAGCCATTAACACATTAACAATGAAAATGTTTATCTCTGAGCTTAAACTTTTTTAGTGTTCTCTTCCCAACTAGTTATTGTCTTGCTGAGTCATTTAACCATTTCTGCATCCTAAAGCACTTTGAGCAGCCTAAATAAAAAAGAAATAAAGGCAAACCAACAAAACATAACAATAGCCACCATACTACTTTCAGGAAGTTGATTTAACTTTATCATGCTTATGCAGTTTGAAATCATGGGGTGGTGACTTTCCTCCAATGGGATTTTGTTTTTTTGTTCAGCAATAAGGTTGTTTCTTGCTTTCACACAGTATGTGGATAGATAAAAAGGTTTTATTCTTAAGTTGTTGATACTTCTGTACTGTAATGTTATGCTTTTATGGTCAGACAAGGGGTGGTGATGAACACATGTGGTTATTGATGTTGTTGATAGTAGAAGCATATGCATTATTTATGTTTAGATAAATACGTATAAACTCCCTGATGCCGATTTTTCTTCTAAAAATAGTGCATGAAAGAGATGGTGAATGACCTTGTGGATTACAAATATGTTGACATATGTCAGGTTACCCTCTACTTGGGAAATAAAAAAACAATGGCATAACATTCGTTAGGCATCAAAAGATGGTGAACATCGATTTATACAGTGAGATAAACAAGATGAACAAAGACAAACCTTGGCATCCATCAGGGATGGCATTGTTTTTTAATCTAGTTTTACCTGAAAAGTCATATGGACCTTACATTAACAAAAAGTAAATGGGGTATGTTTAGATTAGGAGTGTAGTTAATTAGTAAAATAGGTTACCGCTATTGATTCTATTTTAGTTTCTTAAAAGAAAATGATTTGCAGTGATACAATCTATGATTCATCTATATATCAATGCATGTCCTTGTGTGAGATAGTATCAACCCATGTGTGCATGTGGTGAATGAACATGGTGTGTGTATCATTATGCATTATTGTGTGCCTTATGACAACAAGGTATGGAACAAAATGAAAACTTATATAATGGATAACAAATTTTGAGTGAGGAATTACCTTTGGAAGAAGACAGGTGAGGCCATTGTTGGGGTGGTTTAGGAATCGATATATTGAGAAGACTAACAAGGAGAGCAGAGAGGCTACAACCACTAATTCGTGTGGCTGAGAGGATATTCAGAAGTGGATGAAGTGTGTAGAACGTGATAAGGATTCTTAGTAGAATTGGGTTGATGGATACAGACAGATCCCAAAAGGTTCATACTTTGGATGTGAGATGGAATTTGGGGTAGTCACAAGGAGACGCCTCTTCAAATAATCCTATTTCAACTAGAAAATAGAAAAAGAAATTTTACGTTATGCAATTGTAGTTATAATGCCTCGTTCTTAGAGTTCCTGTACGTCATCTAGATAAGGATCACATCCATTATGTAGTATATAGGATGCTAGGTACATCAGACGTCTAGAAACTTAACTTTCTCCTACATTATATATCTACAACTCACTTGGTTCAATTTCTATTTGCAAAAGACAGTCAAAGAAATTAATGTTGTTGCTAAACAATAAGTTTTAATTTGCACCAACATTTTCAAGTTGCTAATTCTAACTCAGAGTTATTTGTTTTTGCCTAGGAACCATCCAAATGCAACATAGTAACCAATCATGAGAGATAAATTGGTCTACCGGACTAGAAGGCCATCCATGTTTGTATATATTAAGTTTTTGACACTTCAAAGTACAAGAAATGTGCTTTATGTGTATGTTGTAGTTTCATGAATTTCATCTACCACATCCCTAGATAACTTCTTAAATTCCGAGTTTCATGTTCCTTGTTCATTCATTTCCACCCTATATATAATATTAAAAACATTTAAAGACTCCATCCTCACAAGCAATAAACCATTTGCATGTCTTTTGATGGTGATTATATTATCTATTGCGTGTTTGAGACACAAAATCCATCCTCACAAGCACTTCACTTTGAAAAACATATAGCCAATTGCTGTGTAATTTAAATAGCAGATGATAACCGGAATGCTTCACTCATGGTGATACATACCTCTTAGCCCGTTTCTACCTAAGAATGGCATCAATAACTCGTAGAACATCTTGGACACCCTCAGTCTTGATACGGGTGAATGCATTCACTATTTCCCTGGTCGAGACTCTTGTAGAAGAGCTAATGTCAACCTTGAAAGTCCTCACACCATACACTTTGTCATACCATTTACCATTACCTTCCTCTGGGCTTGTATTGCTTGGACGCCCATCCCTGACAGGCATGTGACAAACAAACAGAGAAAATAATTAATATATCATTAAAAACCTGGTAGTAATGTGAAACATACTGGGGCATTGATAAGGATTTCTTTAGACAAGACCTTACAGAAGCATCCTCCAAAACAATTGATCGATACTCTTTCATAGCAATCACAACCAACTCATCCATCAGTGCACACCATTCTGTCTTAGGAGATACATGAGGGTGCATTCTATGTTCAAGAATGGCGGATGTGAAGCGCTGAAGGTTGATACCTGAAGAATCAAATCTGTATGCCTATCTAATTCCTACCTAATATCAACTCTAACAATTTTGACAGACCAAAGGTTGATGCTTGATGCAAAAAGTCCAAAAGACTTCCATTAGCAATTATTGGTCTATCACCACAAGCACAAAATGACCTATATGAAAGCTCGAGAGGCTGTACGAACTGCAAAAATAGAAAAATGTTAAACATGTTACTAGAGATTGTGCCAAAGATTGTAATTACTAGTGCAGTTATGAATACGATGTTGCAATATATCAGGTTATTTAGGAAAAACAAATTAGTACTTCAGGATATTACCAAATGAAGAAGTAGTGGATGTACCATCGCTGGTGTTCTTAGTCAAGGGCGTCTATAGGAATATAAATATGGATAGTGACAATAGTCCTAGGAAAAGATAATTGTTTATTACCATTTTTTTAGTTGCTACAGCCTATAAGAGGCCCCAATTCTATCTCCTATTTGGGGATGTCATTATCTCCAAAAATAGCAAATAACCCAACAACCATCAACACTATGAGGGATCATGCCATCACAAACCAAAAGAAAATTTGTTTAGAGGGTGAGTTATATTAGTAAGAAGATTGTCATACTTGTCAAGGTGGCTCCTTGATAGACTTCATACATCAAGTAAATGAAAACAAGGATCTAGAGTAAAGAAGAAATATAATGTAGCAGAATAGAGGAAAATCTAATAACAGTCATTCTGTAGGCCTAGGGAACATGAGCATGAAATGAAACACCATAACACATGCATGGTAGAGTTTTAAGTATTGTCAAAGGGTGGTTGCATCATTATTTCAAAAATTGCCACATGTAGCTATAGGGGGACTGTCTAATTAAATTATAAACCTAACTTTGTTCCTCAATTTGAGAAAAAGCTAACACATTCACTACAAAAGATGAAAAATAAGTAACATAAACAAAGGCAAGAATTGTATTCTCTCTTTTTATACAGAATGTTATTTTCACAAGGCATTTCATATGACACAGACGGTGGCAAAGCAGTTAATTAGACTAACCTTAGAATATGACATATACTTGGTATCATCCTCATAATTGATGCAAGACATAACTGCTATCCTTTTTTTGGATGTGTTGTTGGGCTTTACACTCTTTGAATCACCAGGTACAACTAAAATAATAGGATGAAAAATATGTAGAGGGTGTTATGTTGACAGGAATGACACTATTAATGTAGTAACTTGAAAAATAGTGAAGAGAACTTGTTTATTAGTGGTTGAATATGAACATATGAATACCCCGATGAGGATTATATGGTGTGAAATCCACTGCGAAGCTTAAATCTACATGCTCCTTCCCTCCATTACATGTTGTCACCCTATGTTTTTCACCCTACCTTTGTGCATCACCAACCAACTATGTAATCTTGCCATCATTCATAAAGGAGTGTCTATGGTATCACTAATCTTTTAAATGGAGCTTAGAATAAGTTACCGACCATTACTGCTAATCAACATATCAGTTTGGGTCTAATCCCAAGAGCCCTGAGTGATTCAGCAGTTCACATGTCACTAATGATTATCATTGAGTTAGCATTAGCATGGTTGCGAGCATAATGACTCTAGCTATGAAGTCAAACTTTTTTCAGCTAGTTACAAAACATCCATCAAAGTATGAATCCTATATGAGACAAAAACATAGTATGATGCATATGAGAAATTTCTGGGTAATAATTACTTAGATTATAGATCTCATATGTCTAGAGATTATTCTCAACTCAATAGGGGCATATTGACTGATAAACAAACACATACCTTTGATGTATTCATTAGTTACTTGAACAAGCATATTCTTCCGTAGTGGATAATGTTAAAGTAGTAAGCGGATGCCTAATGTTTCAAATTTCAATAGCTATCATTGTACCACATTTAGTAAATTTCACATATGAGATCAAAGACATTATTAAAAAAATAAAATACCTACCCCCTCCCTTCATTACATGCTGCCATCCTAAGGGCTTTACATCTTAGCCCCCTCTATCATTTAGACTGAGAGCAAAGACATTATTCACCCCACTACTTCCTATAGTGCACATAATTGGAAGAATTTTATTATCCCATATGACTCTAGCTAGGAAATTAAAATTTTCTCCAACTAGATACAAAACCTCCAATAAAGTATGAATCCTATATGCGGCAAAAACATTGTATGATGCATATTAGAAATTACTAAGCAATGATTACTCAGATTTTATATCTCAGATGGATAGAGTTTATTCTCAGCTCAATAGGGGCATATTGACTGATAAATAAACACAAACCTTTGATGTTTTTGTTAGTTACTTGAACAAGAGTCTCTTCCAGAGTGGACAATGTTAAGTAAGGGAGATGCCTAATGATTCAAATTTCAATAGATACTATCATTGTACCACATTTTCATACTAATAATTCAAATTTCAAAATGAATCTAGTTTGTATACCAAATGTTGGAACCTTAAGGAATAAAACTCTTTTTGAGATTAGTCCAAAGTCACATTTCATTCAAGATTATCCATGTTCTCTGCCAACCCTTATCTTCCATGCCTTTATATGCTAGGCTCCCTTTTAATAGCAGTGACCAATTAGGTAAATAACAAAACATATTAGCTAAGCAATTAACATAGATTTGGATATAATTACTAGCATTTTATAGTAAACACTAAAATATTATTTTGAACACAAAAAGGTTCTGGCAGGATATCAATGCAAGATCATCCCACATGTTATAGTAAACACTAAAATATTATTACCTGATAGGACATCAACCATGTCGAATCAAGAAAGAATTAAATTGTGCCTAAATAGAGCCCAAACATAGATTCCATGAAGGTACACTATCAAGCACAAACAGATCTTAAATATCAAATCTGAGTTGAACAATAAACTTAGCAAAATAGCATTCCAATAAGAATGAACTATAGAATCATGAAAATTTTGCTCTTCTAATTCCAATAAACTAAATGTTAATTAAACTGATAATTGAATATCCAATTTTTAAAAATATTAGGATTGTGCTTTAAATGAGCTAAACTAAGCATGAAAGGAACATGAAAAGGTAGTTTATGAGAAAGCAAAGATCAAGCACCTGAGAGTACAATGGTAATCTTTTTGCCCCTCGCTAGCAGAGCCATGCTTAAGTGAAGTCACTTCAATCCATCTTTTAGAATATCTAATAGTATCAAAGTCCTGAGCATACATACCCCTAATCATCAACATTGCAATCTTTGTATCAATACTCAGATCAATTTTTGAGATGTTTTTTCAATTAGTGCATCAATCTTAGTATATACTAGAAATTACATCAAGATTTCTTAAACTGAAGATTATGGAGCCTAAATAATATGATAGTAACCTTTTAATATCACAGATCATGTTACCATGAGTGAAAGGATATGGTCCCAAAGCCATATAAAAAGTATATTGCATATATATGATAATTCATACCAAAATTCAGTACCACCTTATAACGAGAAAGCATATAAGATGAAATGAGACATGGTTTTGATCCATGTTCATATGCTTTATAATATGAGTAAATGAGTAATCATTGACGAGAGTAACCAAAATGTAAATTAATCAAATTCTATTGCAACCATTTCATTTTTATAGTAGCAACGGTACAATTGGAACTATTAAATACAATCCCTTCAAGGAAACATCTCCTATAAAGTAAAATTACTTAACTACTTGATGTAAAACAAGGGTCTGCATTCTGATACAATTCCAAATAATGCAGAAAATTCTGACCTACAACAAAGTAATACGCTGCTGAAGGTCATCTTTAGGCACTTCTTATAAGGGTGACGTATAACACAACACTCCTTTCCAAATAATGCATAAAATTATTGGGTCTCTAGAAGCCACTCAAACAGACAACAACCTACTCAAGGCTACCTTTGGGGCTCTGTGCTCAAATATCACTGTGAAGGAATAGCTCCATGGACAAATAGGAAGAGATACTAGGGTACTAGCTTGAGTAGGCCGACCAATGCGATCGCGAGAAACAGGGAGAGAAAACAAACAGTGGCCGACCATACTGATAGAGTATTAGAATCAAGTAATCCTAGGCAAGAATTCCATTACATGTTAAGGTTTCCTATGCATTATGTAAAATATTACTAAGAATAATGAGATTGACAAGAGATATAATGAATATTTAACCCGAATATAATATATTTTTTGTTAAGTCTT
This sequence comes from Alisma plantago-aquatica, assembly GCA_963693085.1. Classification (NCBI taxonomy): domain Eukaryota; kingdom Viridiplantae; phylum Streptophyta; class Magnoliopsida; order Alismatales; family Alismataceae; genus Alisma; species Alisma plantago-aquatica. Next base: position 23,807,712 of record OY856412.1, on the reverse strand, counting down.
GACATGGGTAGGGCATGCATTTCACACATGAATATTTAACGTGGATATAATAGATTGAGATGAATTATGAAAGTTTCGTACAGCGGTATTGTATCTTCATGCCGATTCTGCCAGCTACTATAAAAGTTGATGATGGTTTAACTATTGCATTTGGTCTTCAGTTTGAGTAGTTCTTCTGAATGTTAAATCCCTTTGACCCTATCTCTATCTATAGTCTTTCTTTTTATAATCTTCATTCCTTAGAGTGTGAGGTTACATTCTAGTGAATATAGGATCTTTCTGATTTCTGTGTGTAATGGTTCTTATGGTGGTCGGGGGTGGTTTGACAAACCCAATTACTTTTCTTGTTTACATTGTGCAGATACAAAAATTGAAGAAAAAATGAATATGCTTCTGGATAAAAGAATTTTCCATTGCCAAACTGGTGTTGCAACAAGGTAAAATGATGTTATAATTACAGAAATTAGGACCTCATCTTAGATTGCTAAAAGATCTATTCAGACTGTAGGGCGTTTTGATGTCCTATCTAGCTATTCTCTGTTTCTACCTCATTCAAGCAGCTGTAATTATGTATACAAAAGATGAGTCAATAAGAAATGCTAGACAAGATTGAAACGTCTTTGTATAAGTATGTCATAAAAGACTTCACTAGAATAAAGAATGAAAGATACTTTTGAGATAATATAAAATAATATTCCCTTTAGCACAAGATATCAATCCCACATGATAAATCTAGAGATGAGCCAATGAACATTAAAGCTTAAAAAATTAAGAAAGAAGAAACTTATAGAGACTGAGCAGAGATTTAGAAATGAGCAATCTGGATAAATAACTAGCTGAGGACATGAAAATCCACCAAAATAATAGAGAGCACATCATCATCATATCAAAAAAGCCAGAAGATAAGATGAAATACATATAACAACACAAGGACTTTGTTATCTGACGTGAAATATACAACTAAGGACATATTAGATCCATTTATTAAGGAACTGTGACCACTTATATAGGCATAGATGAACCTAAAAAAATAATTTTATGCTATCATCAATGGTAAACATCTAAAACTTCTACTTCCCATTCATACAATAGTCTAGAAATTACCTTCTTTTAATAAAAAATTAGATTGCAAAATGGGAATGTCTTATGACATTAATCTTTCATAATTGAAACAATAATATCCATACCGAATATTTTAAGAGAAAAAATCTTGATTCCAGCAGTAAGCAAAGATTATAAGAAACACAAATGCACTTGCCTCCATTGTTTCATAGCTTGGATGTGCAAAAATCAAAGTGTCTTCAGAGAGGAAAACCCTCTTACTCATTCCATTGAAGCAAAGATAATTAGGGAATCATATGATCCACTTTATGGTGTGGTAAAAAGACTAAATATGCATTTGTTGTTTTGTTAATACTCAGAGTCTACTAATGATATCATCGTAATCTCCGTTGCAAATGACCTACAGTCCGAAAGGGGCTTATATCCTACAAAGATGTTAGAATCAGAAAGCCTTGCATAATGTTTCTGAACAATATTTCCCTTCATTAATCCACTGTCAGCTCATGCAATATTACCCTCAGGTGGCATGTTTGTAGACTTTCTTCAATGGACTTATGATCATAGGGTTTAACATATAGGGAAATATCATTTACCTGATGAAAGCTTGCATCTATTTGGTCATCTCTGCAAATATGGGGAGATTGGGGACTAAATATGAAACAATAGAGTGCTCATCAATGGGCTTTAAGATAAATAGTAACAAAAAAGAATCAAAAAACAAAAGGGAAGAAAAAATTAACTATCAACATAAAACACTAGACTTGGATGTAATAGATTTACTAAATGTTGTCCACACAACTATGCAAAACAAAAGAGATAATGTATGTCTGTGAAATGGTTCAGTCACGTGGACGAAGTTCTTCTAAAAAATCATATTGATAAAAAGAGAACATGTGTGATCTACAATCTATAAAAGTATTAAGTCTAATCTTTTGGATGTTCTTCCGTAAAGTACATGCCCTGGACATCTGAAAAAGAGTGTGGATAGAATGGAGAGGTTATCAATGATGAATAAGGAAACATCTTCTTCCAACCATCAACCTTCAGCTTCTAGTCTCTCTGCCATCTCTCTGTGTTGATCAACAAACAGTAGTGTCAACTAGTAGGTGTTGTAATGCATGTTGCCAGCAAATGCACACAATAATTGATGACAATAAGTTGATTCAAGAAGCATGGAGAGTGCAACTAAGAGATGGTGTGATCTGTGAAGGACATCTGACATTATAACTAAGGTGACATGTGTGTGAAGGTAAGGATATCCAAAACTTCCACATAAAATAAATAGGGTGTAGAGGAATATATGTTTAAAAGTAAAGCCTCATGGAACCCTGACATGAAACTAGCCCCTAAACAAAATATAATCCAAATGCTCAATTGATGTATGGATCACAAAGCTTACCCGACTAGATGTGCCATTGTGTCAACCCTGACACAAATGCAATACCTAAAAAAAAATATCATTTAAATGCTCAATTGTTGTATTGGTTGCATTGCTTATTGCAGCATGATCATTAAAATCATTGTATAATTTTTGCATTTCAATATTAACCAGGTTCAGTTTCCAAATTTAATATAATGATCGACCAAAAGTTCAAAAGATAAAACATGGATTACCCAAGGTATAAATCTTTATTCATTTAAAAACATGTATCTTTACAAAAGGGAGGAAATACTCTTGCCCCTTAGAATGACAATTGAGAAAACAAGAAACAACCAAGCCATCCAGCTCACAAGGAAGTCAGGGGTATAACACCAACTAAACAAGAGCACGTGACTACTATTAACAGTTTTCTATATTTAGGGAATAACATACCTTCCTAGTGCTCTTTTAATGTCCTTTGAATATGGCAATATCATAACCTCCACATTTAGTCAGTTGCAGGGTCAATGCAAGTTCTTTCGTTCAGTTCTCATCATTCATTAGCCTTTGAATTTTACATGGATTGATATCAGGGAGTAGCCAGATCCTGCCAATTCACACACTAGACCAGATCTTAGTTACCTATGCATTCTAGAGACAATTGAGAATCACATTTTCCCAAACTCCCAATAGTTTATTGATATGAACACCAACATTGTATATATGACTTTATGGTCTGATCAGTAGAAGCAAAATATATATTATGATTATGCTAAAACTGGTGTTAGTGAACATTCCAATATAGGCTACATACTTCTTTTCTTTCTTAGGCTGAATGCAAAGTCATACTACGGATCTAGTTTAGGATTAAATGCCTTGGAGGAGGATTTAGAATAATAGTGAATATAAAGCATAACCCTTCCCTAATAAGGTACATGTTTAAAGTAGCAAAGTCTCTATTTGTTGGGTGTCTGTCTGCATATTTTCCACATACCTATGTTAGTTTTTCAATTTAGTTTAAAATGGTAGTTATGGCTTCTGAAAATAGGGACTAAAAGAATCATTTGTTCAGTTAAGTGTGCAACAAAACTAAGGCCACTTGCTAAATAGGTATTATATAATAGGAAATAGAAATTATATCCTCAGTAAAGAATCACACATTACTTAATATGACATTTCATAATTTATACACAACTCATTTTTTAATGAATGGCATGAGCTCCCAGAAATCATTTTCAAATTTATTGTATATTAATATCACATGTCATTTCTATGATTTATTACTTTCACACAAGTATATGCATACATAATCAAGAAAAAATATGTCGGATTGAGTTTTGAGATATTCCATAACATTTGCATGAGACACAATTCCATATTTTTGTCCATTCAATTGCTAACCATTTTGTTGGACGTTTGGATGAAATAAGTGATCCATCACATTTTGAAAGTTTATGGCGTTTGGTTAATGGTACATATGAAAAATACAACGTTTTCTAGAGATAAAACATAAAAATAAACACCTATTCCTCAACAAATATTCAGAAAGAAAATAAACTAAGAAATGTATGTTGATGAACATTGACCAAGATGTTAACTGACTATTGATTCAGATTGAAAGGATTAAATGTTACCTATCAGAAATGATGAGTTAATTATATTTTAAATTAGCTACCAGGCAGGACTTTTTCTGCCAAGAGATGATACATCTGAAAACATGATGGCTATTTTCTGCATAACATTGTCCAAACCAAGACATTACAAAGTGTGTGGATAAAAAAAAGATGCCAGATATAAACAACTAAGCTTACTAGTATTTTAGTATATAGATATTTTTTTATAACTAGAGCGTGTAGACCAAAATTGAGCATAAGTAACCAGGCCTGTGTAGTGTGGATGGTTGAGCATGGTAGGTCCTCCCTGGGGACCCGGGTTCAAACCTCCCATTGTGCACAATATTTACCACCCTCGCAGTCATCTGGGATCTGGCATGCTCTTTGAGGGAGGGGGGAGACTAATGTCTCTTCTAACTCAAAACAAAAATTGAGCATAAGTAGTTGTAAACAAAGCACAATTCAGGTAGAGGAGAGAATATATTGAAAACTGAACACAATTAGACTACCACTGTAATAGTCCAGGCATCACTCAAATGCCACATTATGAGTTATTAATAAGACATACCTATGCAATGAGATAACACACCCTCATCACTTGCTACTACTCATTCATCTGTGCCACAAAGCTTCAATCTGCCCTTGTTTTATGGGTTTGAGACAAAAGACAAAAGAAGTCACCTCTTTTTCATAGGCCTCTTGAGCAACTGTAACTCTTGTGCTGAACATGTGTTATAATTTTTCATTGTTCATAGACATCATGTATTCAAGCAAAGATCTAGAATAATAATCACATTAGTATAAGCAACATTAAAGAAAACTTTGATTCTACTATACTTGGACAAGTACCTACACTCATCATGGTGTTTTTTCATGCCCTACATTAAAACACAAATATGCATTAGTATATGCTAAATGGTTCACAAAAGTCTACAATAAACATAAGTATTTCCACTGACTTGTAAAATGAAGAGAAGTTCTCAGGAATAACAAAAAAAATACTTAATATAGAGAAGACGGAATATGATAGAGATACAAAAAATGATGTTTGTGAGAGAAATACAATTGTAAAATTGGACCAAGTTCTGCATGTACGTTGAACCAATAGCATAATCTAATTAATTATGGCAGGAAAGAATCAAGTAGCAAAATGGACACTTTGATATGGAGAATGGCATGCCATTCTTCGTACTGTAGTAATTGGAAAATAGGGCCTTTCTTTCACTAAATGATAGCAAGTAGTGTTACAATTTATCGATCGGACAACACATTAAGGTGTTGCAACCACGTTGGTCATCTGATCCTTAAATGTATATTACCTTGGAATTCTAAATTGTTCAGATTATTTGTATCCATGATTACCAAATAGGAATCATAAAATCATTTTCACTAGTAAAATCTTACTTTGCAAATTATTTAGAAACCACAAAGAGGATTTGGATACATAAAGAGCAGTAAGTGCTATAAAAATGGTAAAGTAATGATAAAGGATACCACTTAATAAGAAAAATTGAATTAACCAAAAGAACTTGAGCAAAATATAAAACAAGCACTACTACAGAAACAACATTTAGTGTCGCTTTTCTGGGCGTCGGTTATTTACATACACTGACACCTATAACATTCCACGTCGGCTGTTTAGTAAGTCTGACGTCTATATTCAAAGACCAGCCAGACACAAGTACCGCTTTCTATTCAGCGTCGGCTAGGTAAAACACACCGACGCCTAAAATCACCCGCGAAATCCAATTTTCGAGCGAAAAAAAAAAGTGTCACATACAGTGTCGGTTATTTAGATAGAAACCGACGCCTATGTATGATGAGAATTTGCGCGAAAAGTGTCACATTCAGTGTCAGTTATCCGTCGATAACCGACGTTGATAGTGGTTCCCGCCAAATAATTTCGGGCAAATATTGTCCAATTGGACGTCGATTTTTACGATCCACCGACGCTGAAGAGGTTTAGGTGTCAGTTTTGTAAACAATCGACGCCGTTTATGAACTTAATATCCCACGATCACCCAACTCTTCCTCTTTCTTCTGTTTCATTGTGAGAATCTCCCCCGCTGCTGTTGCCGCCCGACCCTCCGCTGCTGCTGCTTGTGCGCCGCCGCCGCTTCCTGCTCCTTCTGCACCGCCGCCGCTCCCTGCTCGCTGGTGTCGCCGCCGCCTGCCTGCCCTGCGGCTACCTTCCTGCCTTGCGCCGGTGGTCCTGGAGCTCGCCGGTGTCTCCGCCGCCCACCTGCTCGACCTCACCTCACCTCGACCTCGCCCTGCTCACTTGCCCAGGTACCTTCCGACCTACCCAGGCGGCACCCAGGCACGCCTAGGCGGCCAGGCGTTCACCTAGGGTCTCAAACCCAGGCGCCCAGCCTAGTTAGGCCTCTGGGATGCCTGGGCGATGCCTGTACTGATTTGTATTGCATACCTTCTACAATTATTGAGTCCAATCATTCTAATGGCCAACTATTTTCAGCTTCTAATCAAATTAATTAGTTTAGATTCATTCAAACATCTTTATATGGTAATTGCATATGTGATTAAACAATAGAGAAATCAACAGACCTTGCTATAGCCAACAAAAATCATTTTACAATTTTTCCTTTGACTCTGTTCCATTTAATTGAGCTAAATTAACTTAGTCTTATTGTTTGTTCTTAATTAGATGTCTAGTCACAGAGTTACAAATTGATATAACTGTCATAATTTTAGTCTTTTCTTATATATACCAACCTTGGATATGTCTCTGCACACATAGATGGATAGTAATGGAATTTCAACATCTAAGGAATTGATTACCTATAACTATTACTAGTAGCTTTATTAATTTACTAGTAGCTAGAAATTTTGAATGCCTACTTTCAATTGTAAAAGAAGGAACTAGTTAGAGCCTTTATTCATTAACCTTTTTTCTATAAAATTATTTTATCAAATCAATATTGCTAGGTTTCCTGGGTTTTATCTTTAGGAGGATCTGTATAGATCAACATTGGAAATGTTAAACCGTATTGGATATTTATAGCAAATAATAACTTTAATTTGTTTTAAAGATGGTTAAAATTTAACTTATTTTGTTCGATGTCTGATATGATGGTATTGGATGCCTATATAGATGTGATTCAATCAAGATATCAATTTGTGTTTATTTATGTATTGATTTGTATTTATTTATGTATTGTTTCAGGAATTAATTGATCATCTACTGCTGCCCGCCGTCTCCCTGCCCGTCGCCTGCTCACCTGCCTGCTTGCCTGCCTACTCGCCTACCCTCCGTCTCACCCTCTCTCCCTGCTGACGCCCGACTAGGCTCAAACAGAGGTAAACCCTATTTTATTACACTACTTGATCTTTAATCACATAGACTTAATCAACATTGCTACTTGTACACTGTAGAATCAAGATCTAATACTCTTATGCTATTTTAACACCATGAGACATTTTTCGCTCATTCTAGTGGATTATTATGACCTATGATGTAATGCACGTTGAGAAAAATGTCTGTGATAGCATCATTGGTACTCTGTTAAATATACCAGGTAAGACTAAAGATGGGATACAATCCATACTGGACCTAAGTGAAATGGGAATAAGGTCAGAATTAACAAAATTACGTGAAATGGGTAATAAAAGAACATACTTACCTCCCGCTTGTTACACGTTGTCTAGAAAGGAGAAGAAAACTTTTTGTGAATGCTTGGTAAATGTTAAGGTGCCACATGGTTACTCATCCAACATCTGTAGATTGGTATCAATGAAAGATCTGAAGTTGATAGGTCTTAAATCTCATGATTGTCACACTCTAATGCAACAAATATTGCCCATGGCAATTCGATCTATATTGCCGAAGCATGTAAGGTTTGCAATCACCAGACTTTGTTTCTTTTTCAACAGTCTATGCAGCAAAGTTATTGACCCTGATACTCTCGATAATTTGCAAAGAGAAGTGGTAGTTACCCTATGTCAGCTTGAGATGTATTTCCCTCCTTCGTTCTTTGATATCATGGTACATCTTGTTGTCCACTTGACTAGGGAAGTGAAAATGTTGGGACCAGTTTTCTTGCATTGGATGTATCCCTTTGAACGATACATGAGCATTTTTAAAGGTGATGTTCGAAACCGTTATCGGCCTGAAGGGAGTATTATTGAAGGTTATGTGGTGAGAGAGGTTACGGATTTTTGCAATGACTTTCTGAGTGGTAATAACACTCATGTTAATGACAAGAATATTGAGGAGGGCAAAGGAATTTTGGGATCACGGGTGAAAGTAATCAGCCGTGAGCAGTTGGAACAAGCTCACTTGTATATTTTACACAACATGGATGAAGTGAGTGTTTATATCGAGGAACATACCAATTTCATCAAGAGACAACATCCTCGAGCAAGTTCAATGTGGCTTGCTAGAGAGCATAATAAGACTTTTACTAAGTGGTTTGAAGATAAAGTCTTATATCAACTATCTCAAACACCAAATGATATTACAGAAACTATCAAATGGCTCACCTTTAAATCAAAACCGAATGTTATGTCTTATGAAGGGTTTGACATTAATGGGTTCACATATTACACAAAGCGCCAAGGTGATAAGAGTGTCATCCAAAACAGTGGGGTCACTCTTCAAGCGTCGACTATGTATTTTGCAAGTGCAAAGGATAAGAGTCCATGTGAAGCTAAAATGTCATATTACAGTGTCATTGAAGACATATGGGAGTTTGACTACATAGATTTTAGAACTCCACTCTTTAAATGTAATTGGGTTGATAACACCAAAGGAGGTATAGTGGATGAATTGGGTTTCACTTTGGTGAACTTTGAAAAGATTGGCGAGAAGGGTGAACCATTCATATTGGCATCACAGGCAAAACAAATATTCTATATCGATGATCCTGCAAATGATAAATGGTCAGTTGTTCTTCATGGTAAAAGATAGTTCATTGAAGATCCTATAGATGAAGAAGAGTACTATGATAAGTATGATGACTCCAGTCCATTCTCTGTTGGGTTGCCAACTCCACAAAATATTGAAGCTAATGATGACTTATATGTGCGCGGAGATCACAATGAAGGATTGTTAATTGATAAAAGATCACAATTTTAGAGGCATGTATGTTTATATTTTTTTATTGAAGCTAAATGTTTGCTTTTTTAATATCAATATTATTTTCAGATTTGATTTTTCATTATCTTCTGGTTAATACAAATGCTAAATGTTTGCATTTTTCTAGTTAATACAAATACTAAATATTTGCATTTTTCTAGTTAATACAAATGCTAAATGGCCTGTTACATGAAAAGGATCTAAAATCCAAAGCCCTAGAATGGGTCAAGTTCAAGTCAAAATGGCTACAAGTGTGTGTTTTGGGTTTTCTATGTAAATGACCTTAGAACATTTATGTAATCACTTGTAATGATGAATTGACTTGTAACTTAGAAGAGAAAAATGTTTGGGACAAATTTCACCAAGTGCTAATCACTTAAAATGCAAATTAGAAAATGGATTACAGACACTTGGTCGGTCGAGTTTTCCTGGATTGAAACTCGACCGATCATCCTTGGTCGATTTTCTGAAGATTGCATCGGTCGAGTTGTGCACTCACAGAACTCGACCGATGCAATATTCAGAAAACCGACCAAGGATGATCGGTCGAGTTTCAATCTAGGAAAACTCGACCGACCAAGTGCTTGTAATCCATTTTCTAATTTGCATTTAAAGTGATTAGTACTTGGTGAAATTTGTCCCAAACATTTTCTCTTCTAAGTTACAAGTCAATTCATCATTACAAGTGATTACATAGATGTTTTAAGGTCGTTTACATAGAAAACCCAAAACGCACACTTGTAGCCATTTTGACTTGAACTTGACCCATTCTAGGGCTTTGGATTTTAGATCATTTTCAGATTTGATGTTTCATTATCTTCTAGTTAATACAAATGCTAAATGTTTGCCTTTTTAATGACATTTTCAGATGGCTGACCATGATGAGCATGAAGTCCATGATGAGCATGTTGTCCATGACGAGCATGGCGAGGATACCAATGTAGGTTCTAAAAACATATCCTATATTTCTATAAAATTCATTATCTTCTAGTTATGTCGTATATCCCATATTTCTATATTGCGCTAATTCATTGTTTTTATTTTTGTCAAATTTTAGGTTGATGATGCACAGGTACCCACTGAAGCACTGGAGCAACTTGATGCGCAACACCAAACACTTAACAAGAAAAGGGGAATCACTCTATTGAAGAAGTTAATAGCGCTAAGTGGCAGTGGATCCAAATTGGTTGTGGAGTTTGATAATGGAGGAAATGCAATTGGAGTGAACTGCAATAATTTTGTAAACTATCTTGGGTGTGTCACTCGAAGCCATTGTGGTGTTCAGTATGATAATTGGCATAAAGTTCCTCAGGGGAAGAAATACTTGATATGGAAGGATTTATGCGTGAGTTATTATTATTTGCAATTCTATTTTGTAGATTACAAATTATATTATTTGCAATTCTATTTTTGGATACTAGTTAATAAGAATTCTATTTTACATAATCTGTTTACATTGGATGAGAAGCTGCATCGTAAAAGTGTGATGCAACGCGCTGGAAAGATGCTTAGGAACTATAGGACAAATCTCAACAGAGAATACGTAAAAGATGGTGATAAGAAGAAGAAGTCAGCCCTTGAACAGTGGAACTTCTTGGACAAAGAAGATTGGGACAATTTTGTTGCTTCAAGAAAATCTGAAGAATTCAAGGTATTAGGCGTCACTCCCAATTTAATTAATATACATTGTATTCACCTATTCAAGATTAACATTTAGTGCTACTAACCAAATCATTAATGTGCATAATAACTAGGACCTCAGTGAGGCGCAAAAAGCTAGGCGTGCACTGAATGTGCATGACCACACTATGGGTCCAAAGGGCTATGCAAGCATTCACCAAAGACTACAGGCAGAGTCTGCGGCTACTCAGGAGTCTGGTGCTACTCAGGAGTCTGCCACACCCATGCCTCGCCATGATATTTAGATAGCTGGGAGGCTAAACAAGAAGGGTGAAATAAAGAAGCTCGTAACTGCTGAGGCGGCTGCGAAAATGGTAAAATACAACTCTTAGAGAAATCGTTTGAATATTGATTATTGTGGTGTTAACTTACCAATTTCTATTTATGGTGATTAGCAGGAGCTGCACGAGCAGAGGAAACAAGGCACGTTCATCCCTCAGGGCACAAGGGATGAATTGACAGTTGCTCTGGGTAACCCAGAGCATCCTGGACGTGTTAGGGGTGCATGCACTGGTGTGGGCATCAAAGCATTCTTTGGGCCATCCCAGCGCAAACCAAGAGCGGGACTTTCACAAGAAGAGGTAACCTATTCTTTTTTAAGAATGTTACTGCAAAAGGGAATTCAATAATAAGAAGCTAATGTTTCTTTTATCCATGTATAGGAGAATATGAGAGTCGAGGATATAGTTTCCAAGAAGGTCAATGATGTAGTTGCTGAGAAGGTCAAGGAAGAATTGTTGCGGTGGCAGGCATCTCAGGCTTCCAATCAGCCTATGGCGACCCACTCTTCTCCTGATGTACAGACTACAAGTAATCCTGTAGACGCACCGCCTAACATGTCTGCTGTAAGTATTGTTTATGACATTGTAGCTAGTCTTTTCAAGATGATATGTTTTCAAGATGATATGTTTTCAAGATGATATGTATATATGTATAATATTCTTTACGTAAATTTGTAGGCATTGAAGCCATGCCGCTTAAGAATGTAAGACTATGTTGTTGCAGATGCGTAGGCTTACCCGTCCCTTACTGGGGCAATGTTTCACGGGACTCCAATGCCACAGGGCTACGTTCGTGTGAGCCCAATATGTGTGTTACCCGATTGGAGGGAAGCTACATTGCCATATCCCCACCCGGATATTGATACACTTGTTGATGCAGAAGGCGGGGTGATATTGTGGCCCAAAGCAGATGTCGTCTACACTACTGAAATTGTAAGATAAATTTACATTACTTTAGATTGTTAATGTGTATATATGAGGTCAACTGATCTGAAATTATATATACAGGTTAAAAAGAAGACACCCTGAGCACCTAGGCCTCCACCTCCACTTCCTGCATTACCAAGTTGGGTTCCAACTGACCTAAAATACATGTTAGGTCCTGCTTGTAGGGGAATGGCATGTTAGCTACGAGTACATAATATACATTGCCCTATAATTGTTTCTTTAGAAGCAAATTATGCAGGTCAATCATACGATAGCTCTTTATTTATACAAGATATTATTGAGCTGTTTATGTATGATTGGCTGAATACATCAATGATAGAGACATGGATAAGGTGAGATCTTATTTATACATCCATATACCTTGTGTAAGATCCGATGATCTGGTTTCTTATATATTAATGCATACATAATACATGTTTTGCAGCTACTTAGTCGAAGATCAATGCAAACAATTTACATTTGATCATGTGGGATTTTTGATTCCATCATTGATTAGTATGGTAGCTAAAGACCCTGATAGTGTTCAACAATACTGTATAGATGCTTTTACAATTTTTGGTCAGAAAAAGAAGACGATAATAATAGCTCCATTCAATGTCAAGTAAGTTTACTTTATTTATAATTTGGACTTAAGAAAATTCCATTTTTATTGTGCATTTTGAGTTATTAATTTTTAACTTTTTTACCTCTAGCGGTAGACATTGGGAGTTACTAGTTATTGTCCCCGAGACGTTCACTGTTTATTATCTAGATCCTGGGGGAAGTACATTGAACACTAAAATTGGACACGTAATGAGAATGCCATTATTCTGGTGAGAAATATTTCATTTTTATATCCGTTAACATATGTTATTACATTACTAGTTAATTACGCAATGTATTGTGCTACATTAACATGTAGGGGTTTAGATGCATTCAAAAAGGCTGGAGGAACGGTCCCAAGGAAAAAGAACCAGCCAATAAATTTGGAGAACGTAAAAGTAAGTTCCCGACTCCAATGTATATATTATTGATGTGAACTGTGCTTAGTTGTATTTTTTAATATTTTGTATGTTTCAATTTATAGTGCGCTACACAAGACAACGGCTGGGCATGCGCATACTATGTGATGCGATTTATGCAGATGATTATCTGACATACCGCATTGGATATTAATACCATACATGAGGTATTATATATAGTCTCATTAGTTAGTATGAAATATATCAATCTTATTTTTATATTATTACTTATATATACGTCATTCTCTTTGCAGGTGTTTAAAAATGACCACACTATAGGTAAACGCTTAAAAAATGTACATGCTCCATATACGATGGAAGCATTAAATGAAGTAAGAGAAGAATGGGCAAAAGCCATTCAAGTAGTGTAGATTGTAAGATATAATTGGGATGCTGATAGTGATGCTGAATGATATTTTGTAAATGATTATTTCTGAATGTTTCTACATGTATTTGAATATTTCTACATGTATGAATGTGATAATTGAATTGATGTTTGAATGTATCTACTTGTGTGAAAAAATATTTGTTGATTTTACAGGTTTGTGGCCTGTTTGTAGGCTGATATAAATGGATGTCGTAAACCTGCAGTTCAGAAAACTGAACTACAGATTCTCATCTTGCTGACCAACCACAGCAGGCCTGCAAACTGATAAGAAAAAAAAATATAGGCGTCAATTATTTATAGAACACCGTCATCAAAGGCCTACAACGTCGGTTATTGGATAAAAACCGACGCCTAATATGACAAACAACCCGACAACACGGCCGTGGTGGAAAAGGCATCGCTTATTCATATAAAATCGATGCCTATAGACCATATAAGTGTCGGTTGTTTAGTTGCTAACCGACGCAGAAAGTGTCCTAGGTGTTGCCCTTTTTTGTGGCGCGGACCCTATAGACGTCGGCCAACTATATATAACCAACGCCTATAGACCATATTGGCATCGGTTGTTCAGTTGTTAACCGACGCAGAAAGTGTCCTAGGTGTTGCCCTTTTTTGTGGCGTGAACCCTATAGACATCGGCCAACTATATATAACCGACGCCTATAGATCATATAGGCGTCGGTTAGAAAACCGACGCCGAAGAGTTCGACCTTTAGCGGCGCCCACATAGGTGTTGCTTGAAAATCGTCGCCAAAGGGGGTTAAACAACCGACGCCAAAGGCGTGTTCTGTAGTAGTGAAGTCGTTATTTGCTGGGAAGGGGGGAAACAAATGGTTGATAGAAAAGATAATCCTGAAATCAACAGGTAGGATGCTAAGAAAGAAGCATAGTCAGAAGTACAAAGTTCTTTGGTTAGCATACAGATGAGTATTTATTGTTTTAATGATATACACATGCTAAATCTAATCATAAGAAAGGTAATGTTTGAAAGACGTCCCAATGATGTACCCGAGCATACCTCGTAGGCTTCGTCCTTCCATTACCTCCTCTCCGGCAGTCTGCGAGGTCCGGTGTTATCACAGGGGAGAAAATGGGGATGTTGGGGTGGAGACGAGGGTGATAATAGAGTGAGAGGAACAAAGCACAATCTTGCGGTGTTGGGGTTGGTTTTGGGATTTTTAGGGTGGGGGAGAATGGGTACATCACAGCACAATGCGTGATTGGGGGAGGTGATGGAGTATTGGTCACGACAAACCAAAAATAGGGGATAACAGGGCGCAAAAAAGTGAATTTTTAGATGCTTAGTTTTTTGATAAAGGGAGGAGGGAGGGAGAGAGAGAGAGAAGTGTATTATTTTGTATTCAATTGGAAATATGTAGTCAATTTGTAGTTGTTAAAATCAACTACATTTCTTTTATTTATATTTTTATATTTGTAAAGAAAATTAGGTTTTCACTATAAATATAACTTTTATAGATAAAATAAATGTAGTCAAATCATGTTTTTCTCATAGTGGAAGTTTTAAATTTGCTACTTTCAATTTATCTTATGGAAAAATTTGTCAACATAAAAAAGGGAGAGATTGTTGGATTTTGGGATATGCCACACTCATATTTTATTTTTTAATGTTGGAAATATTTCTCAAATTATATTAATAACATGTGTATTAAGTATTTCAGGTGATCGATGAACTAAGTCAAGATCCAACTAAAAATACCTAGCAAAAATATATATTTAGAAACTTGCAAATCAAGTTGTACCATGTATTTATGTATTCTTGTGTTTTTTGTACAACTTGATAGACATGATGTAAGGACAAGTGATGATCTTATGAAACCTAACCAAAACCCTATCCTACCTCACATAAAGACCTTAGGGTTGATAGGTTTCAAATATTATTATATCGAAACTCCATACTTCGCATATTCTTGAACATAGTCCTTCTCTATCAAACTTATTGTCGATCGGAAACACTTTTAGTTAAAAAATTGCTTGACTAACAAAAAGTCATTGGGATATATTTTGATCTTTGAACATGATATAGTCATTGGATATTTCTAGACAGTACCCGGTTTAAATCTTTCTCGACCAAGGAACATTCTGGAATGGGAATTTATTGCGATCAAACTAGTTGTTGCACCTAAAATTATTTCGTATAAATGGCTTGTTGGACCCTTTAGAACTTTGTATACTCTCCCCGAAGTTTTTCTAGACACTTATAAACCATTCCTATAAATAGTAGTGGTCTTAAGACACTTAGACATCCATTGAGTAACAATTGTATATAAATTGACATACACTTGAGCATACTAGCCATCTTTCCTAAAAGTGCTTTGTCCCTATACTCTATATTGCCATCAATCTACACTAATCCCTAGCATCAATTTGAGTGTTCTCTCCACCGGATACAACTTTGCCTAAAATTTATGGAATAAGATCATCATCACTTGTCCATAGTGCTTACTTGTACATCTTGTCCAAAGAGGATTGTAATATCCTTATTCCTCATGTGTTCATTTACAACGGTGTGTTGATGCTTCTCACTACTTCAAGGAAGAAGGATGTAGTACAACACTCTTGGTGTTACTTCAAGGTTGAAGGTTGCAACCAAGGTGGGATTGTGATACTCTCCAAGTGGGTTACCTTTCATGGCCCATTAAAGAATGTGGAGTTCTCCTTGAGCTGAAAAGGAGGGTTACTCTTGCGCCAAAACAGACACTGGTAAATTTTTTGTCTTGCGTATCGATATATAAAAGGAATAAAATACATGTTTCTAAATCCTGGTTGGTGACAACCAGGTAGTGGACTGACATCTTATATGGAACCATTCTAAATTTTTGTGTTCTTTTATTATTTCCTCTTTTACTTTATAATTTCAGTACAATTTAAGTTGAGTAATTTAATTTGATTAAAATTATCATAAAACTCTATTCACCCCCTTCTAGATCTTTTCATATAGTACTATGAGAAAAAAGATATTTTTTTACCAAATTATAAACTTTATGCAAATGATTCATGTTATATTAATCTTTAAAATATAAGAATCTTCTTAACTATTCTTATTTCTAGTTTTTCATTTTTTGTAAGAAATTGCAATTTTTGTTTGAGTATTCCCCTTCATTTATATGTTATAATCACAAAATATATCTTTGCGACATATTCTCTTTAATAACTCATATAATATCTTTAATCTCACTTAATCTCATTTAATGTGTTCCTCAACTCCCTACAACTCCACATGATGAAAAAAATGTCTTTCTTGTTTGGTTAAGTAACTATTTTCCTATAAATGTGCCATTTTCCATTTATACAACACTATTTTTTGTAATCTTATAAGTTAATTTCAATTTTTTCATTGACTTTACTGTTCTGTTTTTCTCTCATCGCCTTCATATTCCCACATCACTCTCTACGAAAACTGAGTGTCCATAATATAACAATAGTAACATGGTATCATGATAGTGCGTCTCCGACCAAAGCATTGGTCCCGCAAAGGACATTTTGTCCTGAATGGTGACTTATTACATTTAGAATTTAATTTTTGGGACGTGCAGGGGGAGTTGAGGTGCTGAAAACTGCACTCCCAGCACACCCCGATAAGTGCTTTTTTTATATTTATTCGTTTATTTTTGGGAATATAAAGGAGGAGGGAAGTAAGAAACAAATATATTGTTTTGTGAATAACATTTAATCCGTAATGAATTTTTTGATGAAATAAAAATCAATAGATTTCTTAAAAAATAGATTTGCATAAAACTAATATTGTCATACTTTAGAGAAAAAATATGGATTAAAAAATAAGTACTATTTGCATTTTTTGAGAAGAAAAAATGAAGAAGGAACTAACAAGGAAATAAAAGGAGAGTGGAGGGAAGTAAAAAACCAATAAAATGAGACAGAAGTGAAAAAAATGACAAGCAGAGGAAGAAAGTAAGGAAGAAAGTAATTGAAGAAAAGGAGGGGAGTAATATAAGGAGAGGAGGGAAGTAATGTGAGAGGAGGAAAGTAATGCACCCACTCCTAATAGTGATGCACCTATATTATGTGGGTGCATTATTGTGTCTTCTATTACTCTCAATGTGCCCATATTTGACTGAATGAACTCATATTTACTATTAACAGACCCACATACATGCAACCACTATTCTCCTCAATGTGCCTACTTTTGATTGAATGCGCCCACTTTTGACTAAACACACCCACTGTTGTCCTCAATGAGCCTACTTTTGATTGAGTACGCCCAATTTTGATTTAATGTACCCACTACTGCCCTTAATGCACCCACTTTGATTGAATGTACCTACTAATGCCTGCAATGCGCCCACTTTTGATTGAATGCGTCCACTTGTGCCCTCAATGCGCCCAATATTAATTGAATGTGCACACTATTGCCATGGATGTGCAAACTTTTGATTAAATGTGTCTGCTAATGCCCTCAATGCGCCTCTTTTGATTGAATACCCCCACTAGTGCTCAGAATGCATTCAATATTAATTGAATGTGTGCATTATTTCCCTCAATGCGCCAACTTTTGATTGAACATGTCTACTTTTGATTTATTTCTCCTGTTAATGCCATCAATGTGCCCACTTGTTCCCTCAATGTGATCAATATTAATTGAATGTGTACACTATTATTCTGAATGCACCAATTTTGTATTGAATGTGCCCACTTTTGATTGAATGTGCCTACTAATGTCCTTAATTTACCCACGT
This sequence comes from Alisma plantago-aquatica, assembly GCA_963693085.1. NCBI lineage: Eukaryota > Viridiplantae > Streptophyta > Magnoliopsida > Alismatales > Alismataceae > Alisma > Alisma plantago-aquatica. The sequence goes on along the minus strand of OY856412.1, from coordinate 23,789,569 downwards.
TTGATTGAATATGCCCAGTACTGCCTTCAAAGAGCCCAATATTAATTAGATGCACACACTATTGCCCTAAATGTGTCAACGTTTGATGAATACACCCACTACAACCCTCAATACGCTCATTCTTGCTTGAATGCACCTAATTTGTAGGCCAATGCGCCCAAAATAGGGTTAAAGCACCTAAAAATATGGTTAATGTGCATACTTATCACTGGAGTGCCTATTTGAGCCTAACTTACTATTATGCACGTAATTTAGAAGAAATGTGCAAATGGGGTATAAGTGCCTAAAAGTGGGTTAATGCGCCCAAAAATGAGATTAATGCACCTACTTTGATTGAATACGCCTGCTAATTATTTTTATCAAAATATACCAACATTGGTTTTGTTGGGTTGCACTTTTATAAAGAATCTAACAATTTTTATTTAGTCAAAAAATACATCACAAAATAAAAGTTATAAGTAAAATAAATTTCTCTCTATTATTTTTCTATTTGTTATATGCTTATTTTTATATTGCATATCATTTTTCTCAAAATATATCGACGTTAGTATTGTTGGATTTTATTTTTCACAATGAATCTAATAATTTCTATTTCATAAAAAAAATCAATACAGATTAAAAGTTATTAGAAAAATTAATTTCTCTTTTCTATTTATTTCTCTCTACCATCTTTTATTCTACATATGCCACGTGGCAAATAAAATCACTCACATGTGTGTTGATTGAGCGGAAACCGGCTACCCCTCCACCACCCCTGCCACGTCAAACATGCGTGAGGGAAGGGAGTGTGTACGCTAGCTTTTAGGTTCCAAGAAAACTACTACAACAAAGATCAAATACTACACACCTAAAATGTTATCCCGGAACGACAAACTTGGACTCCTTACTTTGGAGCCGCATGAGTTTGAAATCAGACAGGGGAAAGAGGGGGGGGGGGGGTCTACGTCTTCTTTACCAACCTTATGTGCACGCCTATGTGCCCACAACATCTGATTTATTGATATATAGAATCCATGACGAAGTATACAGTTAAAATCTGTTAAATAAATTGTCAAAAACACAGGATGTGAACCCAGTAAAAGAAGCATGGAGAAGATTTAGTAATTGGGTGTCCAGGTGGCCGTGGTGTCCATAAGTTCGAGTAACTTGTTTTCAGTATATCTACCCACATTTTAGTACATGTGCCCAATATAAAGGCGTTGGCTTTTCGGTCAAGAAATTGAAATTTTTGTTTTTATTTGATGTGATGTTGCTGATAACGAAGGTTTAGCCTTCTTCAGAATGATGGATATGTGCGACTGATACATGTCATCAACCATGAGTTACGGCACAGGAAAAAGTGAAAATCACAACACGCAACTGAACTGGCTCACTCCCGGCCTTTCTGGCAGCTGCGACAAACCATTCCACACCTATAGTTGGCCCACAAATTACAAATCTGGGACTTGCTTGCCCAGACGTTTGTTGATGTACTTTGTTTTCCACTGGGCACACTGGATTTTCGGCAAACAAGTTGCCGCAAGTGGTCATCTGGGAAGTTACATGAATTATGCAAGAAACGATTGTATTTTTCTATTACACTAATGAGACGTGTTGTATTTTCAAATTTTGGATCATCTCACCTATTTGAGGGAGAGACAAATTAATGTCTCTTCTAAATCAAAATGAGATCTGACATTGTCAGTTATCTTGAGCAGTATTGTCATGCTTGTTAATGTGGTCAGGGTGCTGAGTAGGGGTCATTGATAAGACCCAACATAAATGTAACCAGAATAGGAAAGTAGGGGCCAGAAGTGCACGGTTCTTTGCAGAGACTGAGAGGATAAGATTAATGGACTGTTTGGTATGGTATTCTGAGATGCCAAAGTCCGAGTTTGATGCATATTTTTACAGTAAGGATTTACACGATTGGGACCGACTACATACAACCAAACTAACCCCAAGTTAAAACGAATACACAATTATTTGCCGCATCTAATTTTTCTCGTAGTCCACTTGATCCAGATAGTTGGCAAAATGAACTTATATGTCGGGTAGATACATGCGTGCATGCTCCAATCTGCTGTCTATACATGTGCTCGTATACTGTCTAGTATGAAAATTTAAAAGGAGACACACATACACGACGGGTTCATAATTAAAAACTGGCTCCTTCCGGACATGTAGGCGAGAACTTTACATATACCAACTGTACATTTAAACGGATGAGATGCTCTTTTTGGAGAATTAGTAAATTTACAGTAATAAGTTATCATACACGTCTGCGGAAGTGGACTAGTTAGTTGACATCCAGTTTGGTAGAAGAGAGACCTCTACTAGTTAAAATCCGACTACATTGTATGTACCCTTTCTCAATAGGAACGGGAAGAATCCAAGACATACATACACAACTAGTTTCTATTGAATAATGTGTGTTTTATTCATCCTCAAAATGTGGGCGACATTTAGGGTTGTAAATGAGTAGGCTAGGGTAGGGTAATGGCTTACCCTTACCCTTACCCACGTCAGAGTTGCGGGTAGCGGGTAGTGTAATTACTCCTGTTCTGAAAACCTTTATCCTACCCTTACCCACACCCTTTTACCCATAGGGTAAATGAGATGGGTAACTAGTGAAATGGGTAAAGTCTCATTAAGATAGACATATTATATTTTTAATAATAATGTCATATGATATTTCTTATATCAAAGAGAAGACATTCTTAATATTAAGTTTAGAGAGTTATTGTATATTTTGGTGATGAAGATTGACAATAGTAATTTTTAACCCAAAATTTTCTTACTATGGTCTAACTTTTCAAAAATATATATAATATTTCTTATTGAGAAATTCATTTTCTCTCTGATATATGATTATAAAGGCATGACATGCTACCCATCATTTACTAAACTTGCCGGAACTATAAAAGTACAAAGTAAGAGAGTATCGGTGATGCTTGTTGAGACTTTTAGTAGGCATTAGTAAATGTATTAGAATATAAAATTATTAGATAAACTATATAGTAATGGGTAAATGAGTAAAGCTGGTAGGATAAAGGTTCTCCCTTACCCTACCATCTTTATATGCGGGTAGAGCAGGTAGTGGGTAAACTAGTGATGGGTAAAAAAAATACTTACCCTTATCCTACCCTACACGGTATGGGTGGTGGGTAAAAAAATACTTACCCTTATCCTATCCTACATGGTATGGGTGGTGGGTAAATGAACAATACCCTTTCCATTTACATCCCTAGTGACATTTGAATATATTAATTGATTGGATATTCTTCGTTTGACAACTAGTTAATTCCATGTAACTATTATACAGCGCCGCCAAGGTATATTAGCACGCTTGTTAGAAATGTAGGCGAAACCTTATGTCACATCCAAGTAGGTTGTTTACAATTATTGTTGCCAATAACAACGTTTTGTAGAAAAAACAACTTATAAAAATTTGTACTGGAGTATAAGTCTTTTTAAAGATAACTACGTCATAGAAACTGATATAAAATGACGGAAATAGTTTGTCACGTATAGATAGAAAATGAGGGATGTTAATGTGGACTTGAAATGAGATCTCCCTAATTTAATTGCTTTGTGACTCAAATAAAGTAATTCATTATGCCTATCATGGCCGTCTCAAACAATTTGGAGGCGCAGTGCTAAACTTCAAAATGGTTCTCCAAGTAACTAGAAAAAAAATACAAACTACAAAATAACAAAAGTCATTTTCATTCAAATATTATTTCGATTATTATTTACAACAAAATAAAAATATATTAAACTTTTACTTAAAAGGTGGAATCCTTTAGGCATTCTTCAAAACATAATTATCAATTAAATCTCCATACTTAATTTTCTTCAAAATACATACTCAATTGCAATCAAAGTCAATCTACTAAGTCTTTTTTGTGTCATTGTAGATTGCAAGTAAGACTTTAATTAAGAGAAGCTCCTTTTTGTGGATGCAACAATGACAAGAATAGTAAAAAAAAAATTGATATGCAATCATTGTATCAGGAAAACAACTGACGTCATTTAAAAAATTCAAAACATCTAGAGGTTCCATCTTTTGATTAGCCAAGATTTTTTTAAGTAACTTTAGCTCTAAATGTAATTCATCTCCTTGAATATCAGATTGCTCAGAATGATTAAGTGCAATTTCTAAATGACTAAAATAAGACTTTAGACTCATGTCATCCAAGTAATTCAACTTATCTAATGTAAAAAAAAAATTCATATTCTTAGTACTGTTCATATATCTTATTAAGAGAAGCAGTTTCCTGGTCAATGATGTATAAAAAAGAAGAAATTTTAAATGATTCCTCTTCAGATAATACATACTCTTTATTTGGATTTTCATCAAATTAACTTTATCTTCAAATTAAATGTCTTTTAGGGAAAAAATGGATCAACATCTAGTTCAGTAGCAACCTTTTTAGCTATTTCTATAGCATCTGGAAAACTAGTTTCTTTGTACTTCTCAAGAAAATAAATTAAATTGTTAACTTTTATAATAATGACATCAATAAGCATGCCCTTTGATTCAACCAAATTAACTACACGTAATATTTTGGAGCAAAGGACCAATGATAATAACACTGCAATATCACCAAGCTCATTTGCAACTAAAGATCTAGTTTCACTTCTTATTTTAGAGTCATTATCAGATTCTGAATCTTGAAGTAGAGCTTATTGAATATTGGCAATTAGATCTCTTATTTCCTTGACACTATCATCATGACTTTCCCAACGAGGGACTGACAAGAATTGTAGAGTCAAACCGTCTTCTATATTTTCTTTTAAAAATTGCAATCTCTTGGTAGAATTTCCAAAAATCATATAAATTCAATGTATGATTCTAAAAAATCTCTATCTCTACAAAAAGAGTTTTCCATATAAAAAAAATGTTAAAGTAAGACTATGGCATGAACCGGGGTATAAAAATCTCTTGTATTTATATCCATAAGTCTTTTTCGTAACCCTTGATTCTTTCCTTTATAATTTATCAATTATCACAACCTTGTCCTCTTATATTATTAGTAATGAGATCATGAGAATTTAACTCACTTTGTAAGACATCAAATGTCCTAGGCCACTTGTATAGTTGAAATTTAAAAATCCAAAAATGATTGCACAATCTTAAAAATATTTGAAGACACATTAAATATCTTAAAATCAAAGATATTTGCTCTTGGTGGCTAGTATTAGGATTACAATCAAGTATCATAGAGAAGTATTTTTTTGTTTTATATATTTAATAATATCAGAGTTAATCGTAAAGAAGCATTAATATTTTAACTCATTTTGGATGTTGTGACCAAGGTAATGATTATGAAAATCATTATTTGTAATACAATAAACATTATCTTGATATTTGAATCATTTGGCCAACATATCAGTTGAACTCAAGAAATTTTGTATTTCTATTTGCGTACAACCTCTCTTTAGTACCACAAAAAACCTAATTATATATTGTAAGAAATTTTACAACAGAAATAATTCTTTTCAAGACTAATTTCCATGATATTTCTCTTTCTAAATTTGTTCTTGAGTCCCTATATCAATAATTTAATTATTAACGAGTCTGAGACATAAATCATACCAAGTAGACATATTCATAACACACTCCATGCTCATTTCATACTCTTTAAGTGTAACACTAACATGCCGCCAATCCCAAAAACCTTTATTTACTAGTTTCACCCTTGAAAGCCCCGTTCTGAATACTTTATAACAAAAACAAATACCTTATCAAGCTCTTTTGAATACATAGGACAATCTCTATCACACTTTTCTCCATTTGATAAAACTCTAGTATCATAAGTTGAAGAAAATCATCTTGAAACATTGTCTTTAGGACCTTTGTCAATCATACCATCTCTTTTAGGGCCATTGACTACTAAAACATCAATTATAGAACTAAGGCCACCCCAATTTCTAGGATCAAACTATATCATGCATTTTTGCCACATTATTATTCTCATCCTCTTTAGGAACATTCTCATCCTTATCTTATATATTCTCATCTTTTGTAGGCATATTATTTTTCTAATCTTGAGTAGGCATATCATTATTCACATCATTTGAAGGGACATTATTGTCATTGTCATCATCACAATCTCCATCAAAATTAGTACCATGTATGTTTGAATTTACTATATCCTCTACATTTATTTGATCATTTTTAGTAGAAATGTGTGAATATCTAATAATAAACATATCAAGGACCCCTATTTGAGATTTATTAAAATCTGAAATTATTTATTTTCTTACGCTTATCAAATTATAATTTGTACTTTTCAATATTAGGCAACATGATTAAGACAAATCACCACAATATAGAAAGTAAACAATACAATTTAATAAAGAAATGAAAAAATGGCAGATTATTATTACTAAAAATAAGGAAAACTAGGGACAAAGTAAGATTAATAATAAAACTAACTAATGATCAATGTTTTGAAGAGAAAAGTTCTATTCAAGTGGGTTCTAGTTTGGAGAAGCTGTGTGGAGGGATGAAGGTGGAGCCCAAGTCACACAGCAAGGGTGATTGCAGATCGGAGGCAACAACTACATGAGTATCTAAGAGGCGTTACTCTGATAGCCTGGATTGAACAACTCTGACACTTTGACAACACCACAAGAGAGAATTTAGAGGTTTTTGAAGTATGAACTGAGAATTTATGCCCAAATTGAGAATTGAAAAGTATAAGACTTAAAGATGGAATGTTTAAGGGGAAGAATAGGGATCTTTATAATGTGAAAACAGACGAATGGTTACCTTTTTTAGCCAAGATATACATTTTTTAGAAAAATGGAATCAACTACCCAGTATTTTAGATAGAAGTTTGAATGCATTATTTATAGGTGTGACAAATGGAGGGGAAGAAAAGAAGTTACAAAAAAATTATTTGAATAGTAATAACTTCCAAGATTCATTGACGTTTGAATGTATTAATTTTAGATAAAATTTTAAATGCATAATCAGGAACACTTTTCTGGTTGGACTTTTTTAATGAACTCTGGGATTTTATTTTGCGACCCCTAAAATTGGAGGCTTTGTTCCATCACACTGATGTCACTTGTAAGGAGTCAAGCTTTCCACTTGTTGTGCTCCACTTATAATGACCCAGGTTCGTCTGTTCAACAAGAAGCAAGTATATTTTCTTGTAGGAGGAAGAAGACAAAATGTAGGGTGATTGGTGAACACAAGGGAGAACTAAATATGACTGACTTATGGCTCCTTAATCAATGATGCATGGGCATGAGCCGGGCTAGTTGTCAGCTAACCCCACCACTGATTCAATGATTCCCAATGTGTATTGTCAGGGGAGGGACCTGAGAGGGGATCCACTCTCTACTAAAATTTGAGTAACAAACCCATCTAATCCAAACACACCAAAAATATATGTTGGACTACATGAATTTTTTTCTCAAATGTTGGTATACAAAAAGACTAAAGTATTGCAATGAAAAAATAAAACATGATTACATTCAATTTATATAAGATTACATATAGGAAAACAAGCCCAATTTGCACACTTTGAATAAAATAGACCCATTATAGCACAAGGCAAATATAATTTCAAATATAGCCTACTTTGGTTTGAAAATTCCATTTTAAATGGATTTTTTGAAGTCAAATATGAGAAGGCGCCAGTCTATTGTGCGTTTTTAGCCAAAAGTAAAAAAAAATAAAAACACCAAGTGAACTGGCATTTTCTCTGGGGAAAACAACACTTCACTTGACGTTTTCATTTTTTTTATTTGATTAAAATGCCCAATAGACATATGACTTTTAAAATTGACCCTGAAAAATGCCAGTTTAAGTGGCATTTTCACATCAAAGTGGGCTATACATGGATTTTTTATCACCGAGGTGCTATAATGAGTATGTTTTTTATTAGTGTGCTAATTTGTTTCTTTTCCTTACAAATATTCTCCCACTTGGAGTGTAGAGAAACAAAAGGATCTAGGAAGAGGAATATCTAATATATCTCAAGTCTATCTCTCATAAAGAGTATGTGCCTTACGCCAGGTTCACATTTGCATCCTCCATGTCCTTCACCTAGGGGTTGGAAGGATACTCCATAAGAGAAGACAAAATGGAAGTTGTCATAACAAAAGTCAGTATGAGTGAATTAATTGGGGATTGAACAACATTATGAAAAAAGACATCAAATATAACTAGGCTTACTATAGACGAGAAAAGTACTATCCATGTGGATATCAAGAGAATATGAATTTTAGTTAGATGATAATCAAGAAACTCTCTTGCCATTAATAAAACATAAGAGGTGCCACAAAAGTATATATAAAGAATTTAAGGCATGTGAGATAAGCATAGAACTCGTGAAAATGTAAAGTTAGTAGTGGTTAGGGCACATAATTCATAACCTGATAGAGAATATGGTGTACCACTAGACTCCTACAACATACAATATGGGGTGGAAAGGTGCACCTAGGGCAAAGGCATGCCCAAATATATAATATGAATGGAAAGACGCACTCCATAGGGAATAAAGCACAACAAAACCAAAGTATTATGCTACTCTAAGGCTACTGAATCACAAAGCACACAAAATGTGGAGACAAGTGAAAGTTCAATGATATGAAATAATAAGATGATAACATCCAAAAATTATCATGTGGGGTCAAACGACCCATAACCAAATATCCAATCATGTCCACAAACAAGATGCAACATAAGACCATAGATTCCACCACAAGAAGATTAGAGAATCAAATACTGAAATTAGGGTTTCCACATGGAATAATATTAACAAGATATAAATAAGAGTTCAACAAAAATATACATAAAGTTAGGTAGACAAGATCAATAAAAAAATTTAAGTACTCAAATGAGTCAACCTCTTAGGAGAGAGAAAATAGTGTGTGGGCATATGTACAAAGGACTTAAAGGGAGAAAATATATGTGATTTCTCAATATGAGTAACAGGGATGCAACATACCTCAGATTCAATTTACACATGTTCAAAATCAACCCTAGGTCCAAGCCACGGTCTCCAAAACATGTATTAAACATATTATATAGAATTTGGATTAGATTCACATTAATTATACAAACCCTAAAAATTTCCTGTTAATTTCAAGTTGTTAGGTTATTGACCGGCCTAAATCGTGCGTCCTAAAATTGGAGGCGGATTTGAGGTAGTCGAGCTTTTACATTTATAACCTGAATCCTTCTAGGCCCCCACAACTTTGCTTACGGGGTCGAACACAGGGACAAGGGTGGTAGTGCTGAGAACCCAGAATCAACACGCTACACTCCGGTAGGTATGAAGAGATAGTAAATACCCCAAGGGGAAGCAATAAGATGTCACAAACAAAACAAAGAAAACTATCTCCAACTGGAGTTACAAGAAGGATTTAAGGTTTTTAGTCATTTAGCAATTTTTAGGGGTTTTCATGCAACAGAAACAGAAAGATCAAACTAGAGCTAAAGCAAGGTGCGAAGGATAAACTTTAGTAAAACAAGCAGCAGCAGGAACATCCTGTACCCCTCCTCCCAGAACGGATACCTGTAACCAAGCATCAACACCCCTCTCGAGGTTGCTGGGCTTAAGTTAGAGTGAAATCCTACTGAAGCAACTCCGTTCCAGGCACTCTCGTACTCCAGAATCGGACCAAACACTAGAGCCACAACACATCTCTCAAAGTTGTTGCAACGGGAAAACACGATTCGGTAGCTAAGCGAAACGTGATCCAAACATGCAAGCTAGAGTTCAGATATTAAACATAGCAGTCATCCAACAATTACACCAAGCATAGAGCAGCAAGTGATTAAGCTTTTCAATTTCCATAAACATTAAAGGTCTTAATTACAGTGCATAAGTAAAGAATTAAATAACAGAAATAAAGATAGATGTCGCCTTCTTGATGTAGAAGGACGACAGTTCACTGTAGCTCTCCAGCCCGATACCGGTCAGGAGCCTAGCCCGATACAATAGTGTCGGGCGGCGCACCCTCTCGGGCGTCACACCGTGATGGCTGACTGTATCGCTCAAGGACCCTGGCCGACACGCTATGACGGGCGAAGCGTATCGGGTTCGATATTGTGTCTGGCATGGAGCGATGCATCCACTGTCGGGCACTTGTGTCGCTCATCAACATTGGCCGATATCGGCCTGTAGTGTCACCCAGGATGGTCCTAAGTGAACCATCCCCTCCCTCTCGGGATGAGTAAGAGCTCACCTAGAGTTTCCCGATATGAGCACTGAGGCACGATACTCTTGCTCTCGCAGTTTTCCTCCGAAGATCGCTCAAAGTTCCCAACTGTGCGAACCTGTCTTTTCGGCTTCCTGTAGCTGCTATTTATAGGCAACGGTTGGGGGAAGTTATGGTGTTCAAAGCGCCATGTGTTCTCCTTATTCGCAGGTCGGTGGACGGCCGATAATGGTATCGCTCAGCACAGGGGTGTCAGTTGTTGGTTACGTGACGGGCGGCGCCTGCCGGTGGGTGGCCTGTGTCGTGCGACAAGCTTGGGTTGTCGTGGCGAGCTCGACTCCCTGTCGGGTAAAAGATGTGTCATCCGTCAGTTTCTTTTTGTGTGGCATCCCCATATCGTGTGTCGTCGTGACACGCTACCCTGTCGGGCAGTGCTTGTATCGGGCGTCACGAAGGCCGAAAGTAGGTGGAGCTTATTTGTGGGTCGGGATGGCCTTATTGACGATAAACGTACCAAAATGAGGAAAAACTCTACAAAAAAATGGAAATATTGGATTAAGAGCGTGGTTTGGCCAATTATTGCAAAAGTACTTATAAAAGAGAGGAAAACAGTTTAAAAGGGCAGTTTTGATAACAGAAAAATAGTCTAAAATATCACAAAATTTGGTGTTATCAACTCCCCCAAACTTAGCGTTTTGATTGTCCTCAATCAATATTTAAACTTTATTTAGTGATGCTACTTCTTGCTCGGTGTAGCTTTCAGGCCAAGAGGTAAAACAAGTATCGTAATGCCTTTAGAGATAATGCTGCCCCACTACGAATCAAAAGATCTTGCGTTTCCTGCTTTATTATTTCAGTAGAATTCTTCTCTACAGCTTCAACGAGACTTTTGTTGTATGATTCCGAAGTTAGCTTACACACCAAACAGCTTTATTTTAGGGCAGAAAGTTGTGTATAGGGTAGGCTAAGGCTTTTTGGGATTTTTCTTGTCTCCCAATAGTCCATCCAGGTAAGGGTCCGTTAGCGGGAAAGTGGTCCCTGCAGTCCAAGTCAGTTGGTTTTAGAACAGTGATTTCACATCCTACGTACCACTTACTACAAATCCTGTCAAAGCCGAAGGCCAAATCCCTGACCAATACATGTGAATCCTTGAACAATAGTCCTTGGTTAGGGCAAATCCCTGACCAATGTACCCTCGCCAAAAGCTTGGTGACCAATAGTAGTTAGTCAGGACCTATCCCTGACCAATACAGACCGAAACCTTGGGTATTCAACACCTCATATACAACGTCCATTGTTGACAAATAGATATGAATGTTATTGCTTTGTAGCAGCCATATTATCATTGAGAGCTTCAAACAATCATATTTAAATACATACAACATTCAAATAAATGCACAATGAAAATTTCTCATCATTCATCAAATGATATCAAATAAAGTTTAACACAAAACAATATTACAATTCATATTCAGTTGTACTATCTACACCCAAAATACATGATTGAAGCATCATGTATTACTTTACAAAGTAATTCATATACTTTACAAAGATTTTGATATATCATTTTTGTTACAAATAGTTAAAGAAGAGCTTTTGTCCAGGAAAGCAAGTTTGCTTCATATATTTTCATCAGAAATTTTCGTTACTTCCTCTCCACGGGTTATCTTTAGTATTTCCACCAATCTTGCTATCTTGTGGTTATATTTTCACAATCCTGCATAAAGGAAAACTTTTTGTCATATTCTCATAGTTTACATTTTGGAGTTGATTAAGATATAAACTACATTTTTAGAATAAAAGTAAACATAAATGTTAATAAAAAGATATGTATACATTATTGTACTCACCTACCACCCTCTAATGATTATCGGAACAACTTCAAATTTCATATTTTATGTAGAGTTTCCTACGGAGATTGAAATTTGGAATTGAACAAAGACCAAATCTCTTGTTAATAGTCAACATGAAAATGAATAACAAATGCAGATCAAAATATAGAGTTAGTCATGTCGCAATATTATAGTATGAATATATATGTATAATATCAACTATTTGCCCAAACCATACAAACTATTTGCAATATAATAGAAAGGTCATGCTACACAAAAGTAGACAAGTGATATAGCTATAAAATATTAAAAGAACAAATATACTTACACTTTTCAATCCTCTGGTGATTGGTGTAGGTCACTAATCAATGGAAAAAGAAGCTTTATGGATTGGGATGGAATTGTCTCTGTGCATATTAGACTACTACAAGACGATAAGGTAATACCAACCTGCATGACCTGCTAGTCATCATTTTCATTTAGAAAATTTCCATCATCATCTCAAATACTCTATCGTAATCAACCATTGAAAAGTGTGTGAGCGAGAGAGTGGATATTACCGTCCTGAATCATCTGATATTGATTCAGAATTTCTGAGAGAGGTAGCACGAAGCCAGGATGGAGAGGATGACTCCAGTGACAATAGAAAATAGAGATGATAGCTGGATAATGGGAGCTTGGAAGGAAATCCATGGGGGAGAGTTGATTTCGGTACGCCAAGTGACGTTGTGTCGCATCAGAATCTGAAGGTAGAGTATGTGGATGATGACAACAACAACGAGACTCTTGAGTATTAGCGGGTGACGACAACACCAAGGGGACTCTTGAGGCATCCCGTGATGATGCAATAGGTAGTAGAGTAGAATCAACGGGTGGCGGCAGGAGAAACCCACGGAAAGAAGAAAAGGAGGGAAGAAAGCAGTCGGATGGATGTCCAACGGGCGGTAGGACGAGAACGATTCTCGCGCATAGGGGAAGACAAACGGATGAAATGGGAACTGACGGGGGCTGGAGTCACGCCGCACTGGATAGACACATTAGGTTAGGTTTTTGCAGGGATGAATAAAACCCGGTAACCTTTTTATACGAATTCTTAGTCAGGGTTTGACTACTTACTAGTCAGGGGCAGCCCTTGACGTATGTTAACCAACTGGCCAGGGCTGTTATCCCTGAGCACGCAGCCCTGAGCTGTAAAAGATTTTGTTATAGTGTGCCCCGAATCTACCATGCCTAAAGATGGGTACTTTTGGAAAACAAGTGTGTATATATATATATTTCTTTTATTTTATTGGGCACAACTCTCATGCTTTTATTCACACTCATAAGGCTTCTTTATCTTTTTTGGGATTTTCATTGGGTGAGGGAAAACAAAGAGATTTCTGCCGTTTGGGCAGCTTTTTCCTTCTCCATACTCGTCTCTTAGCTGTTTGTGAGATTATTATATATTTTTTTTCGAAATTTTTGGCATTGCAAAACATAATCTTTTGTTGTTTGAGGCAGCATTATCAAAAAGATATAACAAAACTTGCATCTCGTTAAGCACATAGAAAACAAAATTTGTAAGAAGTCACGACATGTTTTTACTATTATAGCAACTTTGTTTATATGTATGGAGAACAGAAGCAAAAAAATTTCAAAATTTTTATATGAGCATGACATTTTATACGAGCATGGGTACATACACATGATATAGGAGAAGAGCAAAATGGCACAACGGGTGGAGGTGAAGAAGAAGGGAATTTTTTTATACCTCCTTCACTGGTACATGGGTACCCCCCCAAACTTACTCCATACTCTGTCCTAGAGTAGTGAAGAAGATAGGGTGAGGTCATGCTAGTCCAGTGAAGGTTAGATGGTGGTTGCGCTTGTGCCTTCGAGAAGCTGCAATATGCTTCTTTGCTGCCACCATTTTATTTCCCCAGTTGGAAGCACCCAGAACAAGTACAAAGCTCTCAAGAAGGAAGCTCGAAGCTTGTGCATAGTAGATAGAGAGCTCTTGAAAACACTTGTGGATACTTCCCCTTTTTAAGAAGATGGAACCAGAATGCCCAGATCAATCCGGAGGCCACCAAGAAAAGACTTGTGCTGTCTCTGGAGATGGTCCTAAACTACTGCAGGAGACAGACTATGATAAGAAAGTGATCCTCCTCAGGGGATACCAAATCAAGAAAAATCCTTCCTCTCTCTTTCTTTGGTTGTTGATGGCTAGCAGCCTCGGGATTTTGACATTTCTGTCTGACAGTTGTTGCTTCAGCTGCGGCCGCAATTCTGACCCTTGTGCCTTGGTCGTCAGCTTGGCCGGTTTACTTCGTGTGGGCCATACCTGTTATCAAGTCCATTGACCACTTAAATGTTAGGTCGGGAAAAACTGGAATCACGATAAAACTTGTCGCGATGTAAAGCCCGATGTATCATCCTTCAAAAGAAAAACCAAGGCGATGCAAGACTGGACGATACAGATAAAAGCTGTGCTGCCCGGCATGAATGTCGGGCGATACGGTCGTACGAAGTAATTGCCCAATAGGTTAATATGTCGGGGAAAAAAGTGTCGCCCGATATGGTACTATCGGGCAGGCGCGAATGGAAGTCGTGTCATGAGTTATGCATGTCGGGCGATAAGAAAAACCAACTCAGATTGTCGACCGATACGCCGCGCGCGATATAAAACCTGTGTCAGGGAAACAGACTCTCGGGCTATACCCTTGCTCTTTGGAGACATCACCCGATACAAGGGTGAAGGCAACTGGCCGATACGTGAGCAAAAGCGGATTACTGAACGATACAGGTGTCTAAAAAGAGCAAGTGTGGTAACCCGACACGGTAAATCCACCTTACTATATACAACAAACTCAGCCGGGGGTAAAATCGGGCAGTCCTGGAGCGCGCGCCGGCCGTTGAGACATGCCGAGATGACTGTCCCATTAGTCTCATTAAGGGCAATTACTCGCATGCACGAAATGGGTGCACGCCGCCCAGGAATGCCAACCGTCACGGCCGTTGCGGTGCCCGGGAGACTGCCAGCCCGATACGGTTAAAAATAGGCGGCCGAAAGCTAAAACTAAGAGAAGAAAAAGTGATTAAAGGGTAAAACATCATCGGCACAAGGTTAGGTCCCCGACCTCAGAAGGTATTAATCCTCAAAGCTCATAAAATACAGCGGTGGCCCATTAAACAGAAGAGTCGGTGCATGTGGCGCACACACTGACTCGGGCCTTATTACATCCCAAAATGTTTGTAGTGTTTGGTTTACAGGAAAATAAAATTCATCCTATTCTAAGAAAAGAGAGAAAAACTCGGGCTGCCTCCCGAGGAGCGTTGAAGTTTACGTCGCCAGCTCGACCGGTGTAAGCTCTTGACGTTCAGCCTTCGACATTACCCACATCCTGCAAGTCAATCTCCGCTCTCCTGACAAAAGCTTCATCTTCATAATACCTCTTTACTCTGTGCCCATTCACCTTGAAGACCTTGGTCGGATCGTCTTTGTCGTAGAGTTCCATCATTCCTGATGGGTATATCTTCGACACAGTAAACGGTCCCGACCATCTTGTCTGTAACTTCCCAGAAAAAAGACGAATGGAGGACTTGAATAATAAAACCTTATCCCCTTCGCTTACGTATTTTCTCCTGAGGTGGGCATCATGCCACACTTTGGTCCTCTGTTTGTAGATTTTTGCATTTTCATAGGCGTTCATCCTCATCTCTTCAAGCTCTTGAAGCTGCAAAAATCTCTTTTCTCCTGCTTTCTCGAGGTTCATGTTTAAGAATTTGATCGCCCAAAGGGTCTTGTGTTCCAGTTCTAGGGGTAGATGGTAGGATTTTCAGTAGATAAGTTTGTAGGGGGTGGTTCCAATGAGCGTTTTGTAGGTGGTCCTATAGGCCCATAGTGCGTCGTCAAGCTTCATAGACCAATCTTTCCTTGTTTTGCTGACAGTTTTCTCCAGGATCTACTTAATCTTCCTGTTGGAAACCTCTACCTGCCCTGACATATGCGGGTGGTAGGGTGTAGCGATCTTGTGCTTCACTCCGTACTTACGTAGGAGTGCTTCAAACTGTCTCTCTCCAAAGTGCGACCCGCCGTCGCTTATTACAGTGCGCGGTACACCAAACCGAGGAAAGATTGTCTTCTCGAATAGCTTGATGACCGACTTAGCGTCGCATGTTTGGGTTGCTACTGCTTCCACCCACTTTGATACGTAGTCCACTGCCACTAGTATGTATTGATACCCCCTGGAAGAAGGAAACAACCCCATGTAGTCAATCCCCCATACGTCGAAGATTTCTACTTCGATCCAACTCGCCATCGGCATTTCATTCCTCCGCCCTATATTCCCTGTAGACTGGCACTCTTTGCAAACTTTTATGAATTGTGCAACATCTTTAAATAAGGAGGGCCAGTAGAAACCTACTGTAGTACTTTTACAGCTGTTCTTCCGCTACCCAGGTGTCCACCGTAGGGGGAGGCGTGGCATTCTTTCAGGATGTTCGCAGTTTCTTTCTCGAGGATGCATCTCCTGTATAGATTGTCAGCGCATCTTCTGAAGAGGAGAGGATCATCCCAATAGTAATTTTTAGCATCCGTGAACAACTTCTTTTTCTGATTGTAAGTAATGTCAAGAGGCAGCTCTCCACAAGCAAGGTAGTTGCAGATATCTGCAAACCATGGTAAGTCTTCTTCTTTAGCTTCTGCCATCATAAGAGTGTCATCGGCATAGCCGTCGTTGATCGGTGGTCCCCCTTTCCTTTCAGTTACGATCCTCGATAGGTGGTCGGCGACCACATTTTCTGCGCCCTTCTTGTCGATAATTTCATGGTCGAACTCTTGCAGCAATAAGGCCCACCTCAACAGCTTGGGCTTTGTGTCTTTCTTTTGCATTAGATATTTTATAGCCCCATGATCTGTATATACCTTGACCTTCGCTCCAACTAGATACGACCTGAACTTATCGAAGGTGAAGACGATTGCCAACATCTCTTTTTCTGTGGTTGTGTAATTTACCTGAGCTTCGTCCAACGTGCGACTAGCGTAGCAGATCACATGGTGCCTTTTATCTTTCTTCTGCCCTAGGATTGCTCCTACCGCATAGTAGCTAGCATCGCACATAAGCTCAAAGGGTAAATCCCAATCTGGTGCTTGGAGGATAGGTGGTGATAATAAAGCATTTTTCAAAGCCTAAAAAGCATTGAGACAATCATTAGAGAAAACAAATTTAGCATCCTTTACCAGAAGTTTGGACAATGGTTTGGAAATCTTCGAGAAGTCCTTTATGAATCTTCGGTAGTATCCGACGTGCCCTAGGAAGGTTCTCACTCCCGTCATGGATTTCGGTGGGGGAAGCTTAGATATTGCTTCAACTTTGCTTGCATCCACCTCGATCCCACGCTTTGAGATCTTATGCCCCAGAACGATGCCCTCCCGTACCATAAAATGGCACTTCTCCCAGTTTAAAACCAGGCTATTCTCCTCGCACCTTCGAAGAACCAACGACAGATTTTTCAAACAGGTATCGAAGTCCTTTCCATAGACTGAAAAATCATCCATGAAAACTTCTAGGATATCTTCTAAAAAATCTGAAAACATCGATATCATGCATCTTTGAAATGTGGCGGGAGCGTTGCAAAGTCTGAAGGGCATCCTTCTGAAAGCATAAGTGCCGTAGAGGCAGGTGAATGTTGTTTTCTCCTGATCGTCGGGCAAGATGGGTACCTGATAGAATCCTGAAAAGCCATCAAGAAAATAAAAAAAACCGTGATGCGCTAATCTTTCAAGAACTTGGTCAATAAAAGGTAGCGGAAAATGATCTTTTTTGGTAGCCTGGTTTAGCTTTCGGTAATCGATGCACATCCTCCATCCGGTGATGGCCCTAACCGCCACCTCGTCGCCCTTTTCACCCTTTACCACTGTCATCCTGCCCTTTTTGGGTACTACGTGAATCGGATTCACCCAATTGCTATCGCTGATTGGGTAAATGATCCCCGCATCCCTTAGCTTGATTACCTCTTTCTTGACGACTTCCTTAAGCATCTGGTTTAGCTTCCTCTGGGGTTGAGCTAGAGGCTTGGCAAATTCTTCCAAGTTGATGTGATGCATGCATAAGGTGGGGCTAAGGCCTTTGATGTCCTCTACAGAATATCCTATAGCCCCCTATGGAGTCTTAACTCCTCAAGAAGTCAGTCTAGCAGGTTTCTCGAAAGATTGGCGTTTACAATGACATGGTTTCTCTCTTCTTCATCTAAGAACTCGTATTTCAGACCTTCGGGCAACGGTTTCAACTCAGGCTTTTCTCTGGATGCCTTCTCTTGAGGCTCCTCCTCGAGAGAGGCATACTTCACGGACTCCACCACCTCATCCTCTTCGTGTAGATTTTCGTCAGACATGTCAAAAAGGTCGAGATACTCCGCAACTTCAGGATCTTCAAAGTCGGAATCCTGACAGCTTATAGCCCACACAAAGGGGTCCACTATCCGGATGTCCTCCTCTATCTCCTCGCAGAATTTATCGTAGTTGTCCGCGAAACACGCGGATTCTGACAGGGAAGGACTTTTCATGACTTCCTTCAACTTGAAGTCCTGGTGGTCGTTTCCGACCCTCAGCGTGATAATCCCCTCAGAAACATCAATCAACGCCCTTCATGTTGCCAAGAAAGGACATCCAAAGATGATCGAGCAGCGGGGGTCGTCTGCCGTGTCAACGACTACTATGTCGCAAGGAATGAAGAAATTACCGTCCCTGATCGGCACATCCTCAACAACGCCGACTGGTCTCTGGAAGGTATGGTCCGTCAGTTCAATCCTCATTTTGGTATGAACCATGTCGGTTAAACCCAACCTTTGCGCGAAGCTTAGGGGCATGAGGCTGATGCTTGCCCCTAAGTCGGCAAGACCTTTTCGCTCAACGTTGTCCCCGATGGCAAACGGGATCGTAAAAGCTCCAGGGTCTCTTCTTTTGTTTGGCAGGTCAAGCTTCACGAAGGCCGAGGAAGCAGATGCTAGGTGCATGGTCTCAACCATTCCTCCCCTTCTTTTCTTCGTGATAAGATCCTTGAGGAACTTGGCATAGGTCAGCATCTCCTCCAAGGCATCAAGGAAGGGGACTTCAAGATGCAGTTTCCTGATCGAGTCCATGAACCTTTCGTGATGCTTTTTCAGATTTGCCTTGATCAGCTTATAAGGAAACGACAGCCTGGGAGCATAAGGATTCCTCCCACCAGATAGCTTATCGGAAGGCTTCTGTGCAGGCTCTCGAGCTTCTGCTTGTCTACCTTCGTCCTCTGCCGGAATCGCACTCTCAGGCCTTGGCTTAGGCTCTGGTCCGACTTCATCAATGCGTTCCACCGTCTTCCCAGACCTTAGTACTACCATTCTGGCGGTTTCAGGGTAGGAGAGTGTCTTTCCTGCAGGGTCCTTTCTCAGAGCGGCCATCTGGGCCAATCGTTGATCGACTTTGTGATGATGCATCTGTAGACTCGCCATCTGGTGTTGCATGGAATTCAGAGCTCCAGGACTGGCTAGCGCTCCCTGTGCCAGCTGGTTGATGATAGTGTCTTGTCTTTTTATGTAAGCGAACAACTGACCAACCAAGCTGGGTTGGTGCGAAATCTTATCTCGGACTTGACGTTCACCCTCAGATAGAGATTGCTCACAACGAGACATGGTGTCTGAGCTCGATGGAACAGATCGCCGTTCTACAGAGTTCCTGAAATGGCACGAGAAATCAACTTTAGAAAATAGAATTATTTATTTTGTGCAAAGAGTAATGATAATAAAATAACAAAAGCAAAGAGTGCTGTCAAGCTCATTTCTAAGCTTGAGGCATGGGAGTGTAGTTAGTGGTTTCAGATTCGTCAACAGTGCCATTTTGCCTTGTCCCCGGCAACGGCGCCAAAAAGTTGACCGGCCTAAATCGCGCGTCCTAAAATTGGAGGCAGATTTGAGGTAGTCGAGCTTTTACATTTATAACCCGAATCCTTCTAGGCCCCCACAACTTTGCTTACGGGGTGAAAGTAGATATACGGGGTCAAACATAGGGACAAGGGTGGTAGTGTTGAGAACCCAGAATCAACACCCTACACTCTGACAGGTGATTCAGCCCTATTTTAGGGCTTAATCTTGTGTCTTTTTTCTCTTCAATCACATCTATACCTATTAGATTACATGTTATTTCCCTTAATATGCATATTTGTGTAAAATGCACTTATGGACATTTTTTGCATGTTTTTCAGGTACTTGGACCACACTTGGATGGACGAGAGAGATGGAGGGGCCCAAATAAGGCCCCAAAGCTCCCCCAACCTACCCCTAATGGCCAAGAGTCAAGCTTAAGCAAAGAAGTCCATGGATAATGAATTTTGAAGCTCAAAGTGCAAGCAAAGCCCCCAACACGGTCGTGGTAACACAGAACGGTCGTGCTGTAAATGAAGAAATCACAGAAAAAATCTCAGTTTTGAAGCAGCTGTAGAGCATACTCTACCACGGCCGTGCCATGCAGCACGGCCGTGCTGCGACCACCCACCATGGCCGTGCCACGCAGCAAGGCCGTGTTACCATCACCCACCACGGCCGTGCCACGCAGCACATCCATGCTACCATCACCCACCATGGCCGTGCCACGCAGCACGGCCGTGCTACCCTCAACCCACCATGGTCGTGGCCTTTTCAGCCCAAATTTGACCACCAACCTGACATTCAGCCATTTTAATTCCCACGACCGTGCCCATCCACCACGACCATGGCCTACCCTACCCACCACGACCGTGGTGACCCACCACGGCCGTGGTACTCACAAAACTCACCTAGTTTTCACTGTTTTGCCCATTTTGCCCCAACTTGACCTAGTGCTTCCTCCCCACACCTATATATACCTAAGTGGCGGTTGGGGCATGAGATTGGCTACCTTCTACTCCCATTTTTGCTCCCTTGTCACCTCCACTCCATTCCACTTCACCTCCACCTCAAATCTACTCCATTTCACCATTTCCACCACATAACCCCCCATATTTAAGCCTTCCATCCACATCCCACCACCATTCCACACCTTGCCATCCAAGAAGAAGGAGGACGACCCTACAGCTACTGGAGAGAAGGATTTCAGCCACTACTCCGAGCTCCATGGCTTCTTCTACCTCTTTCTCCTCTCCTTTTGTATTTTGCTTTGTTATGAGTAGCTAGGCCCCTTGGGTGGGCTGTTTGGGGGAAAATATGTTACTTTGATACCATGTTGGGGGGAAATGACATGTAAACTGTGTAATTTCATTTGTTAATGGTTATATTTTATTTGCATCTCTTTCTCCATGGATTGCTTGTTGGTTTGTGTGTGAAATCACCTAGGAATTTAGGCAAATTGCTTATATGTATGAATTTTGGGATTTGCCCCTAGGTCCAATTCTTGGATCCCTAGGTTGCCTCCCATCTTCCTACATCCTAATCAGTCTCCCTAAACCTAAGTGAGAGATCTAAGTAGCTAGATTGGATAATTCTAGTGCAATTAGCATGGAGCCTTCTCAAGGCTAGAATGTGGGGGAATTGGGGTCCAAAACCCTAATTTCACTTCCCCATTACTACCCTCGGCCCCTAATTGCCCTAGTAATGCCTAATCTAGAAACCTAGACTCGATTAGACTCTAATTGAATTGAACCTAATCCCTAACCCAATTGAGCCTCGTAAGGGTAGTAGGGGGTGTTAGGGACTAGTTCCCCTATACACAACCTAGCATATCCATGGCCAGTTAGTAGCTTAGGTTAATCCATTAGACTCTAACTTGTTGTTTGGTTTGGATAATCTAAATGGAATAATAATGTTCATATGTCACCCCCCCAACTTAAGTGATAAGTTCATACCCCTAAACAACCCACACATCTCTTTACTGCTTAAAACCCTAGTTTTGTGCTCGCTTAGCTTAGTTAGTTCTTTTCTTGCTTAGTTAGCTTCTTGCCTTGTTCTTACCCTGTTCATGTTAGTCTAGTTCTTTAATTGCTCTTTTGCTCTTCTTGCTTTCTTTAGTGTAATTTTCCTTTTCATACCCAGCTTAATCCGTTCTTTCCTGTTTAGCCTTAATCTAGTCTAGGGTTAACGTAGATTTCATTCTTGCCTTTAATTCCTCACTTGCTCATAGTAGTTTAACAATTAAAACAACCTTTAAACCCTTAACCCTAGTCTCCGTAGTAGGAACCTAGCTAAACTAACCTAGCTCAGCGCCCCCTCTTTTCCCTATGGATCGACCCTTTACTTGCCACCTTCCTATACTACGACACGACCCCGTGCACTTGCAGGTGTAGTGTTTTAGTAGACATATGTAGCTAGTTTAGGTTTTATAAATTTTGAAAGCAAACCCCCATCCACCGTGCATTCCGACCTCATGGGGAGCATCTATTCAATTGAGTAGTGTGTTAGCATCACTAGCGGAATCACACCAAGCTTTCCGGCACCGTTGCCGGGGATTAGAGGCGCTCGGCCTAGCTAGTTAGTTTTGATTTGACTTTTCCTACTGCCCTCATCATTGCTATTCTTTATTCATTATTCTTTGCATTATTTGTGTATATTGGTTTACTAACTTGTTTTCTTTTGTTTGGTTGTGCTTTGTGCATGTGACAAGCCATTCGAGGAAGATAAGATGGTAGGCCAAGATGCACAAACCCATCCATTTTCTCCACTGCCCTACCTCCAAGGCTATCTAAAGCCTTACACACCACCACCACCTCCATTGCCACAACCCACCCACCAATTCACCTTCCAACCTCAATTCATTCTACCACCTCCATCACCACAACCCTCCCACCAATTCACCTTCCAACTAGCTCAATGCCCTCCTCCACCTAAAGTCCAACGACCATCAACACCGATGCCACCACCACAACTATCACATGTTCCCCTACTTCCCATGAGCAAATGGATATGATTAAGACCCCTCTCTTTGGTGCCTTTGAAGACCTGTTCCTCAAGAGAGAGAAAACCTATGGCATGAGATTTCTGAAGGTCTTAAGGCTGATTAAGATCTATGACGATGATCCCCAAGGAGAGGAAATTGTTGAGAAGCACTTAAGAAGCTTGCATGACCCTTGGGAGGAAGATCAATCAAGGAAAGCATTTGAGAGGATTGCCTATGATGGGGGTGCAAACATTTTGTTTTTGGACCATGGTTGATGGTGAAAGAACAACCACTACTACAGAAGTGCCTTTTAGTGTCAGTTGTTTAACCCCCTTTGGCGTCGGTTTCTGAACGACGCCTATGTGGGCGCCGCTAAAAGGTTGGACACTTCAGCAGCGGTTAAAAAACCGACGCCTATTTAATATAAAGGCATCGGTTTATTATAAAACACCGACGCCAAAAGGGTTCGCGCCACAGAAAACGGCGTCATCTAGGACGCTTTCTGCGTCGGTTCTATACTAAAAAACCGACGCAGAAAAGTGTCCTAGATGACTCCCATTTCCTGTAGCGCGAACACTTTTGGCGTCGGTGTTCAACAAAAAACCGACGCTGTAAGTCTGTGCTGACGGTTATCGGTAAATAACCGACGCCTATATCTATTTTTTTTATAAATCTGTTTGCAGGCCTGCTGTGGCTGGTCAGTAGGATGAGAACCTGCAGTTCAGTTTTCTGAACTGCAGGTTTACGACATCCATTGATATCATCCTACAAACAGGCCACAAACCTGCAAAATTAACATAAAAAGATTCACACAAGTAGATACATTCAGACATCAATTCAATTGTCACGTTCACACATATAGAATCATTCAAATACATGTTTTAACATTCAGAAACATTCATTTACAAAGTATCATTCATCATCACTATCAACATCCCAATTATATCTAACAGTTTATGACCCCACATGCCTTCCTCCCCAGTTCATGCCGCTAGACAACCACACAATGGATCCAAGAGGATATGCAGGCGTTTGCCAAAGACTATAGGCTGAGTTAACTATTGAGTTAACTCAGCCTATAGTCTTTGGCGAATGCCTGCAATCCTCTTGGATCCATTGTGTGGTCGTCTAGCGGCAGGAACTGAGGAGGAAGGCATGTGGGGTGATAAACTGTTAGGACTAGCACAGCAAGTTGCGATGGAGGTGGAGATGACGACGACGGTGGTGCTTCAGGCGATGCCTGCTTGGCCGGGTAGGGCTCGGCGAAAGGGTTCAACTGCGGAATGGCTTCGATGTAGTAGAGGGAAGGGAGGGGTTCAGAATCCTACGAGAAACGTTTAGAGATGAGGATATTACTGCGGAGGAGGAGGAAATGGTAGACGATATCTCGAGTTGAAATGTCCTCTCCGTGCATCCAGTTGCTCCAGTGCTTCAGTGGGTACATGTGCATCATCAACCTAAAATTTGACAAAAATAAACACACTGAATTAGGCCAATATAGAAATATAGGATATATGACATAACTAGAAGATAATGAATTTTATAGAAATACAGGATATGTTTTTAGAACTTACATTGGTATCCTCGCCATGCTCGTCATGGACAACATGCTCATCATGAACATCATTCTCATCATGGTCAGCCATCTGAAAATGTCATAAAAAAGGCAAACATTTAGCATTTGTATCAACTAGAAAAAGGAAAACATTTAGCATTTGTATAAATTAGAAAAAGGAAAACATTTACCATTTGTATAAACATACATGTCTCTAAAATTGTGATCTTTTATCAATTAACAATCCTTCATTGTGATCTCCGCGCACATATAAGTCATCATTAGCTTCAATATTTTGTGGAGTTGGCAACCCAACTGAGAATGGACTAGAGTCATCATACTTATCATAGTACTCTTCTTCATATATAGGATCTTCAATGAACTGTTTTTTACCATGAAGAACAACCGACCATTTATCATTTGCAGGATCATCGATATAGAATATTTGTTTTGCCTGTGATGCCAATATGAATGGTTCAGCCTTCTCGCCAATCATTTCAAAGTTCACCAAAGTGAAACCCAATTCATCCACTATAACTCCTTTGGTGTTATCAACCCAATTACATTTAAAGAGCGGAATATTGAAATCTATGTAGTCAAACTCCCAAATGTCTTCAATGACACCGTAATATGACATTTTAGCTTCACGTGGACTCTTATCCTTTGCACTTGCAAAGTACATAGTTGACGCTTGAAGAGTGACCCCACTATTGTGGACGACACTCTTATCATCTTGGCGCTTTGTGTAATATGTGAATCCATTAATGTCAAACCCTTCATAAGACATAACATTCGGTTTTGGTTTAAAGGCGAGACATTTGATAGTTTCTGTAATATCATTTGGTGTTTGAGATAGTTGATGTAAGACTTTATCTTCAAACCACTTAGTAAAAGTCTTATTATGCTCTCTAGAAAGCCACATTGAACTTGCTCGAGGATGTTGTCTCTTTATGAAATTGGTATGTTCCTCGATATAAACACTCACTTCGTCCATATTATGTAAAATATACAAGTGAGCTTGTTCCAACTGCTCACGGCTGATTACTTTCACCCGTGATCCCAAAATTCCTTTGCCCTCCTCAATATTCTTATCATTATCAGGAGTGTCATTACCACCGAGAAAGTCATTGAAGAAATCCATAACCTCTCTCACCACATAACCTTCAATAATACTCCCTTCAGGACGATAACGGTTTCGAACATCACCTTTAAAAACGCTCATGTATCGTTCAAAGGGATACATCCAATGCAAGAAAACCGGTCCCAAGATTTTCACTTCCCTAGTCAAGTGGACAACAAGATGTACCATGATATCAAAGAACGAAGGAGGGAAATACATCTCAAGCTGACATAGGGTAACAACCACTTCTCTTTGCAAATTATCGAGAGTATCAGGGTCAATAACTTTGCTGCATAGACTGTTGAAAAAGAAACAAAGTCTGGTAATTGCAAACCTTACATGCTTCGGAAATATAGATCGAATTGCCACGGGCAATATTTGTTGCATTAGAGTGTGACAATCATGAGATTTAAGACCTATCAACTTCAGATCTTTCATTGATACCAATCTACGGATGTTGGATGAGTAACCATGTGGCACCTTAACATTTACCAAGCATTCACAAAAAGTTTTCTTCTCCTTTCTAGACAACGTGTAACAAGCGGGAGGTAAGTATGTTCTTTTATTACCCATTTCACGTAATTCTGTTAATTCTGACCTTATTCCCATTTCACGTAGGTCCAGTCTGGATTTTATCCCATCTTTAGTCTTACCTGGTATATTTAATAGAGTACCAATGATGCTATCACAGACATTTTTCTCAACGTGCATTACA
This sequence comes from Alisma plantago-aquatica, assembly GCA_963693085.1. Lineage (NCBI taxonomy): Eukaryota > Viridiplantae > Streptophyta > Magnoliopsida > Alismatales > Alismataceae > Alisma > Alisma plantago-aquatica. Next base: position 23,763,319 of record OY856412.1, on the reverse strand, counting down.
TCGATACAATGCCTGACTGACAAAGAACTCCAATAAGGAAGATCCCAAAATATTGACTTCTTTTTGAATGAAGAATTGTCACTCCGTGTGGCCATACTACATTGTGATTTCTTACCAAATTCATTGACAATGTCTTTTACTCTTTCATAAACAACATCCCCTGGTATAGGTTTAGGTGCACTCCGTTCATCATTCCATCCATTGAATGCTTTGCGCTTCCTACGATACAGATGGAATTTTGAAAGAAACCTTCGATGACCAAGATATACAGTCTTGCCGCCATATTTTAGTCTTATTGAATCAGTGTTTTCTTCACATATAGGACACGCTTTAGCTCCTTTGACACTATATCCAGACAAATTCCCATATGCCGGAAAGTCATTAATAGTGCAAAACAACATAGCATGCAAACGAAATGTCTCTCTTGCTGAAGCATCATAGGTCATCACATCTTCAGCCCAAAGTTTCTTTAAGTCATCAATCAAAGGTTCAAGATAAACATCGATATCATTTCCGGGTTGTTTAGGGCCCGATATCAACAATGACAACATAACGTACTTATTTTTCATACACAACCAGGGAGGAAGATTGTATATAACAAGCATGACTGGCCAAGTGCTATGTTGGCTGCTCAATGTCCCGTACAGATTCATCCCGTCTGTACAAAGCCCAAGTATTAGATTCCTGACTTCTTCACCAAATTCAGGGAACAATACATCAATCTTCTTCCACTGTGGGGAATCAGACGCATGTCGTAGGATCCCATCATTATTTTTCTTAACATCTGCATGCCACCTCAAATTCTTCGCATCTTTCGGATTTGCAAACAAGCGTTGAAACCGTGATGTTATAGGTAGATACCACAACACCTTGGCAGGAGAACCAGTTTTGGACTCCCCCGAAGTCGTCAATTTATATCGTGACGCACCACATTTTGGACAATCTTTCAAATCTACATAGTCCTTTTGAAATAATACACAATCATTCGGGCATGTGTGTATCTTTTTGGCCTCCATTCCCATTGTGCACAACATTTTCTTTACCTGGTATGTTGAGATTGGCAGCTCGTTTCCTTCAGGAAGAATTTCTTTCAACAAAGTCAACAATTCAGTGAAGCTTTTGTCGCTCCATCTATTGTTAGCTTTCAACTTATACAATCTCAGCACAGCGCTAAGCTTCGTAAACTTAGCACAGCCTGTGTATAACGGTATCTCAGCATCATGCACAATGTTTGTAAAGATAGGAGGTGGATCGGTGTGCTCTACCCTACAACTATCCAGCATCGCATCAACAATGTCTGCTGGAACTGGTTCGTTCACATTTACGTCATCGGAGGCAATTTCTTCTTCCACCCAAGCACTGCTATTGACATCTACTGGATTCGATTTTGAAATCTCTCCATGCCAGTGCCATTCTGTATAGCCTTGTACAATCCCGTTGCACATGACATGACTTTTGATTTCCTCACCAGTGTTGAGTTTCAAGTTGTTACCGCAATGCCTACATGGATAGTAGAACCTATCTGTAGGTTTTTTCCTATGTTCCTCGGCAAATCTAATAAACTGATCAAGACCAGATATAAACTCTGGGGTGCAACGATTACGAATGGACATCCATGATCTATCCATTCTATGATCAGAGAAAGCAAGTATATATTAGGAAAGCAAGTATATATTAGGAAACAAGTATATAAGCAAGTATGTCGTATTACAGTTCATCATTAAGAAAGATATAGGCAAGTATGTCGTATTAAAATTGACTAAACAATAAAAGAATTTTTTTTTGAGGCAAGACAATATGAGAAAATAGTAGTGTAATCATGTAAATGGGAACATTCATGGGAACACACACTTCAGTTATAAGCATTCATGTAGCAACTTACAGTTCCATTCATGGGAACACACACTTTAGTTATAACAATAACTAAACAAAGGGATTGGTGTACCCCTAAACATGCGCATAATTAAAAAAACTATTACTACAGACAAGTCTAGATAGATAGACAACTAAATACTACACCAACATGGTCCCGCATGCATCAGTAACTTCTTTTTGATGATGAAGCTGTGTCACGAAGCTCCTCACTGTATTTAGACGAATCTGAACTGATAGGGGCCTCATATTTAGATTTGTCTGAGCTGATATGCGACGCCGTGCGCTCATACCGCATAAGATGATCGGGGGTCTCGCAGTTGCTGTTGGTTATCCAAACTTTGATGGAATTATCACCAACTGGACGGAGAAAAAGCCTATTCCAACGGACCACATGCAGCTCTCCAATCCAATCACGCCAACCGGATTTTTGATACAAGATTTCCCGCCAAATCATACTCAACCTTGATTACATGTGAATAATTTCCAAAAGTTAGGGTCACTTTACCAGGCATGTAGTGTCTTCCTTTTAGAAAACGCCAATGTTTGGGTATGACCAATTGGTTTAAGGAACGATCATCTAGGATGATGTCCAATTGTTCTTCAATAGGGAACGTTAACATTGACATAGAGGCCCAATTCATAGTCATTGTTATGGGAAGACAGAGACTGCACAATATTAGTATTAACAAAGTGTAAGTACATATAACGATGTTATATATTTTCAGAAAAAGTTGTATAACATCAGTTAACCTTTTAAACAAGTATATATTAGGAAACAAGTATATATTAGTCAATCTTGGACGGGTTTCTAGGCCAACAAACACATTTGATGTCAATCTTATATATAATAAATGTGTACCACCTATCCCATCCTTGAACACCTAATCTCACTTAGGATGTAAGTGTATAATGTGTATTTGGTTTTCAAGAAAATTTCGGCAGCATTTCCCCGTTGTTCTCTAAGTACATATGTACTTAGAGAACAAACGGGGAAATGCTACCGAAATTTTCTCGAAAACCCAATACACATTATACACTTACATCCTAAGTGAGATTAGGTGTTCAAGAACAGTCCCAAACTGGGGACTATCCAAGATTTACTCCTACTGAGTAAATCTTGGACGGGTTTCTAGGCCAACAAATACATGTGTTGTCATTCTTATATAAACCCTATAATTCATGAAATCATTCTAATTCAATTTAATATGTTGGGATCACATAATTATATAATGACATCAGAATATATAGAAGAATCATAATTAACATGATTAACAACATGCTCATCAAACTAGGGTTTTCTTGAATATCATCTAATAAATCAAGAATTTCATAGTTTCAAACATGCAATAATTCACAATGCAATGTTATAAACTATAGGCAACATGGATAGATGAAATAAATAAACATCCAGCATCTATCACTTATTCAATCTTCAAGAAACCTTGACAAACATCCAACATCTATCACTTATATAATTTGCATGTATATACACCCTAAAGTGCCACAAATCATATAATAAAACTATCATGTTATGATATTAGGACCACTTAAAGCAGATTAGGCACATTAAGCAAGCAGAGTAGGGAGCCAATTTCGTGCAAGCAGATTAGGCAAGCAGATTAGGTCAGCACATAAAGAACCAATTTCGCGCCTGGGTAGGTCTGCAGGTACCTGGGCAAGAAGAGTAGGGTGAGGTCGAGCTGGTTGAGTACGTGGGTGGCGGCCGACGAGCTCCAGAACCAGCGGTAGTGACTCCGACGAGCAGGAGCGTCAGCCGCAGCAGGCAGGCAGGCGGCCAGGCGGCGGCAGGCAGGAAGCGGCCAGGCGGAGGAGAAGGAGAAGGGGGTACGGCGGCGCCGGTTCTCAGGCGTGGCAGGCAGGTGGGCACCAGGCGTTGCGGCGGCGCCGGTTGTCAGGCGTGGCGGCGGCGCAGGCGGTTGGAGCAGCAGGGCGGGTAGCAGGGGTGCCAGAGAAGAAATGCGCCGGAGAGGGGACGCCGGAGATGGGGCACCGGAGAGAAGCGCCGGAGAAAAACTAGTACCAGCAGCAGAGAAATCGCCGGAGAAATCGCCGCAATAGGGAAATAGGGTAGCAATGAAACATAAGAAAGGGGAAGAGTCGGGCGATCGAAGGTTATGAAGTTCCCCAATAGCGTCGGTTGTTTACAACAACCGACGCCCAAACATCTTTACCGTCGGTCGTTCGCAACATCCGACGTCCATTTGGATGATATTTTCGTGAAAATGTTTGGCGGGAACCACATTCAGCGTCGGTGATTAAAGGACGACTGAAGCGGAAAAGGACACTTTTCGCGCAAATTTCCATCGCACATAAGCGTCGGTGTTTTAACTACAGACTCGACGCCGAAAGTGACATTATTTTTTTCGCTCAAAAATTGGATGACATGATGCGTCGGTTTTGTATAAACAACTGACGCTGTATACAAAGCGGTACCCGTGTTTGGCTGGTCTTTGAATATAGACGTCGGTTTTTCTAAATAACCGACGCCTTTAATATAAGGCGTCCGTGTTCCTTAATAACCGACGCCCAGAAAAGCGACACTGAATGCTATTTCTGTAGTAGTGAACAAGCCTGGCTGAAGGCATGAAACTTAGCACTTGTGGGAGGCAACCCACATAGGTTTGGGAAATTTCGACCCAACCTTCACTTTTTGATACAATTGCTTTGTTTTTACACTTTCCAAGAAAACACACACACACTTGTGTTTAATAGTTTTTGTCTAGTTTTAATATGTGCAGGTGGTAATAGGGTGAAATGAAGGAAATTTGAGTACAATTGCGAGAAGGATTCAAAGAAAAATCACTTTGGGTCAAGTTTTTGAGTGTTTGATGTTCCTCATTTTGAGAGTAGCAGCTACAAGGACCACCACGGTCATGGCACATCAATATGATCGTGGTCATTTGCATGAAAAACACACCAAGTCCCTGGATTCAAAAGCAAAATTGAGAAAAGCTGCCAAAGGACTGCACCACGGCCGTGCCAGGCAGCACGGCTGTGCAACCTGAAGCCACCACGGCCGTGCTGCAGACCAATTTTAGCCAGTGAATGTAGATTAGTGTGACACCTACTACGCATATCCTCCACCACAGGAAGGAACACCGCCGGAGCCTCTATAGAACCATGATCATCTACCCTATCATCCTAAACTCTAGGATCATGCTGAGGACAACATGATTCAAAAGTTTGGGGTGGTAGGGCTGGTATGCCCTAGTTTCACTTTGCATTTCACCTGCCACATCCACTTTTGTTTTCTTTCTTTTGTTATCTACCTTATTCATCTTCACTATTTTGCATACCTGCATGCCATGTCATTTACTTTCTTGTCATTTTTGCGTAATTTTCAAAAAAATTGCTCTTTTTTCCATGCATTGCATATCATGTAGATTTTTGGTAATTTTTACATGTTTTAGCTAGGATTTTCTTGTTTGCTGTTTTAAGTTCAATAATATAGGTTTAGATGTGATTGGAGGCAATTTGGCACCATTTTGGCCAATTTTGCCCAAATTTGAGATTTCTTGTCTAAGAAGTGTGTTTTGACCCAATCTCTACTATTTTGAGTAAAAATGATGACCTTTGACAAATGCAAGTGAATTAACATTGTTTGTTGCTGAGTGGTATCAATGTTTGACTTTTGACATGTGCATCACCTCTCTTATGTTTGTGATTGAATTGGTTGAATTGTGAAATTGAGCAAGCTTTGAACGCTTAGTGTTTGTAGAATTGCTTGTTTGATATATCAATTTCATTTTGTTCATTCATGTGGTGTGACATCTTAGATGAAGTGTCGGATTAATTCTCATGCAGGATGTCTTATGTGGAAAATCATACCAATGACCCCTCTTTGACCCGACTATTCTTCCACCATCTTCATACCCCTCTGCCTCATAAAAAGATGCCCCAGTGCACATAATCAGCCTTAGCCACCTCCAAAAGTTTGGGGTGGCCACATCTCTACCTCCCCGCTTCATTCTATCCACCATATGCCCTATCTACACCAAGGGCAAGAAAGAAAAAAAAATGCAAAATGCAAAGAGAAAATAAAAGGATGCTCCTGTTTAAGAGCATTCAAATAAAGAAAAGATGAGTGTGTAAAACACTCCAAAAATCTTACCGCAACCCTTTCTTCCACTTTCATACCCATTGAGCTAGGAAGCATCAAACTTAGCTCACTTTGCCTTTTTCCGTAGCCACATGGGTCATTTGGTATGATTTGAAATATAAGACTGAATGCATGAATGTGAAACAACACTCCTAGTCATCCTTGATTAACACCATCATGAAACGGTTTACCCAAAACTTTATGGAAGAAGTATGGATAACTTGTGTATTCTATGCGCTATATTTGAAGTTCATATGCTTTGTGCTCTTTTCATGGTTGGATTGTGAAAGTAGGAGAGGAGAGAGGTGAAATGCATGCACTATGTCATCTTTGATCCCATTCAGCAACAATCATCTTTTATATTGCATTTGTCATTTCTCGATTGTGGAAAATTTGTAGAGAGATTGAGTTAGAGCATACTTGAGGACAAGTATGTTTCAAGTTTGGGGTATGAAGAGATAGTAAATTCCCCAAGGGGAAACAACAAGATGTCACAAACAAAACAAAGAAAACTATCTCCAACTGGAGTTACAAGAAGGATTTAAGGTTTTTAGTCATTTAGCAATTTTTAGGGGTTTTCATGCAACAAAAACAAAAAGATCAAACTAGAGATAAAGCAAGGTGCGAAGGATAAACTTTAGTAAAACAAGCAATAGCAGGAACATCATGTACCCCTCCTCCCAGAGCGGATACCTCTAACCAAGCATCAACACCCCTCTCGAGGTTGCTGGGCTTAAGTTAGAGTGAAATGCTACTGAAGCAACTCCGTTCCAGGCACTCTCGTACTCCAGAATCGGACCAAATACTAGAGCCACAACACATCTCTCGAAGTTGTTGCGACGGGAAAACATGATTCGGTAGCTAAGCGAAACGTGATCCAAACATGCAAGCTAGAGTTTAGATATTAAACATAGCAGTCATCCAACAATTACACCAAGCATAGAGCAGCAAGTGATTAAGCTTTTCCATTTCCATAAACATTAAAGGTCTTAATTACAGTGCATAAGTAAAGAATTTAATAACAGAAATAAAGATAGATGTCACCTTCTTGATGTAGAAGGACGATAGTCCACTGCAGCTCTCCAGCCCGATACCGGTCATGAGCCTAGCCTGATACAGCAGTGTCGGGCGGCGCACCCTCTCAGGCGGCACACCGTGATGGCCGACTGTATCGTTCAAGGACCCTGGCCGACACACTATGATGGGTGAAGTGTATCAGGTTCGATATTGTGTCTGGCATGGAGCGATGCATCCACTGTCGGGCACTTGTGTCGCTCATCAACGTTGGCCGATATCAGCCTGTAGTGTCGCCCGGGACGGTCCTAAGTGAACCATCCCCTCCCTATTGGGATGAGGAAGAGCTCACCTAGAGTTGCCCGATACGAGCACTGAGGCACGATACTCTTGCTCTCGCAGTTTTCCTTCGAAGATCGCTCAAAGTTCCCAACTGTGCAAACCTGTCTTTTCGGCTTCCTGTAGCTGCTATTTATAGGCAGCGGTTGGGGGAAGTTATGGTGCTCGAAGCACCACGTGTCCTCCTTATTCGCGGGTCGGTGGACGGCCGATACTGGTATCGCTCAGCACAGGGGTGTCAGCTATTGGTTACGTGACGGGCGGCGCCTGCCGGTGGGTGGCCTGTGTCGTACGACAAGCTTGGGTTGTCGTGGCGAGCTCGGCTCCCTGTCGGATAAAAGACATGTCGTCTGTTAGTTTCTTTTTATGCGGCATCCCCATATCGCACGCCGTCGTGACGCGCTACCCTGTCGGGCAGTGCTTGTATCGGGCGTCAGGAAGGCCGAAAGTAGGTGGAGCTTATTTGTGGGATGAGATGGCCTTATTGACGATAAACGTACCAAAATGAGGAAAAACTCTGCAAAAAAATGGAAATATTGGATTAAGAGCGTGGTTTGGCCAATTATTGCAAAAGTACTTATAAAAGAGAGGAAAACAGTTTAAAAGGGAAATTTTGATAACAGAAAACAGTCTAAAATATCACAAAATTTGGTGTTATTAGTTATCAAAACCAAATCATCTTGTGAAAAGTTGGGGTGACCTTCAGACATGAGAAACCCTAGCGCTCTCGCGAGCGGCGGCGATGAGGCGCAAGACGATGGCTCCCGTGAAGCCGACGGCGACATCGATCGGGGAGGACAGTGCGACCAGATCCCGCTAGGTAACTCTGGAATCTCTTTGAAGTTCTCAGCCCACGGATCAAGACAATCCCAAGGTTGTGGTTATCCGAAACAGGAGATGGAAGTTGACGCAGGAACGTGTGAAGTAACGCAATACCCTGAACTCCCATTACGGCAGCACCAGGCAATTCCTCCGCCGCAATCATCCGGATTATCCTATAGCGCTATGGTCGGTAAAGGTGCCACAGGAAATCAAGGAGGGATCAACATAAACGCAGAAGAACTCGATATCTTTTTAACACCTGAAGACATCATGGTCTCAACCGACAATGGTGTACCTTCTTTTGCTCTAACGATGGACGCTAGAGACAGCCTGCTGAAACCTTGGCAATTCACGGTAATTGTCAAACTTATCTCGAAGGAAATAGGGTTCCTAACCTTGAGGGACAGGATCCAATCCATGTGGAAACCTAAAGGGAAATTCAACTTGATTGATCTTGCCAATGACTTCTTCGTAGTTCAACTCCAACGTGAAGATGACTACATGCATGCGCTTACAGGCGGCCCCTGGCCACTTTTTGGCTCGTACCTATCGGTCCAACGTTGGAATCCGGATTTCACTCCAGAATTCACCACCGTGCCGAAGCTCGTCGCATGGATCCGCATCCCCAATCTGCCAATCCACCTTTATCGGGAAGTCCTGCTGGCTGAAATTGGCGACTCTATCGGAAAGACGATAAAGGTCGACGTCAATACTATCTCTCAACGTCGAGGTCGCTTCGCGAGAATTGCAGTCGAGTTAGATCTCCAAAAGCCCCTCACACCCGCTGTATTGGTGGAAGGTAACAGATACCGTATCGAATATGAAAACATCCCGAGTATATGCATGTACTGCGGTAGAGCCGGTCATCTGGAGAAAGAATGCTCGAAGAGAATTGCAGATGAGAATGCATCCATGAGGGATAGCCAGTCGGCTTCTGCGAGTCAGCCGCTTCCTCCCCTTGTCCAAGGATTGAAGGACTATATCCATGCACGCCCCATCCCAAGGAAATCTTGCCAAAACGTCGCAACCAAACCCAGCAATATCAGAAACAACAATAAATTTCAGAACCTGCGAGACCTGGTAGAAGAAGATGCAAACGAGAACGAGGTTATCGACGTGGATTCAGTTGCCGAGCGTGTGGCTAGAGGAATTGACTGGAGTGTGCGCAAACAAACATTCAAGAAGAATCATAGCAAGTCTAGTTCCAACCCTCCTCCCATCCACAACGCCTCCAAGGAGATGCCTGCCCCATCCAGCGCTACAACAGATCCACCGCCTCAACAGCATACACCGCACACTGCTGTTAACCCCACCGGAGATTCTCTCGTGTCAGGAAGGGTGAATCCCCCACATCTCTTTGCAAATGAACCATTCACGTTCGGTGAATCAACTACAACGGAACGCCAAACTCATCCATACAGAAGCCCTAGTCGAAATTCGTCAGGCATTCACCTGAGGAACAGGAAGATCTTGAACCAAGGAGAAGCCTCAAAATCCTCCTCGAGGAAAAGAGGGAAGACTTCGCTGCTGCCAGACCTTGAAGAAGAAGCGCGGACTATGGGCAAATCCACCCTCAATGAAGTTAGACAATGAAAGTCACAACTTGGAATGTACAAGGTGTCTGTGATAAAGACACCCAAAACGCTGTGAAAGATCTGTCCATCAAATAAAAAATCTCTGTCATGTGCCTGCTGGAGACCAGATGCAGTGGAACCAAAGCCAGGGGGATTATTAAGAACCTGGGCTATCCGAATTCCCACAGAGTCGAAGCTATGGGTTTCTCTGGGGGCATCTGGGTGCTGTGGAAGCACACCGCCCATGTGGAAATTCTTATGTCACATAAACAGTTCATTCACTGCAAGATTCAAGACACCTTCTATACCTTCGTCTACGCAAGCACGACGAGAGAGGGGAGGAAACTGCTCTGGGATCAATTATTTGCAATTTCCATTTCGATTACTGATCCATGGATAGTGATGGGCGATTTTAATGTTGTGATGCACCCTTCCGAGAAGATTGGCAGCAACATTTTCGACAGAGCCAACAACATGGACTTCATTGAGGCAACTGAGAGCTATTTTCTAAGGGACCTGGGGGCGATAGGACCCCGTACCACTTTCAGGAGGGGCCTCCTCCATGAACGTCTGGACAGGGCGTTGGGTAATCAGCAATGGCTTGAGCTTCCAGGCAAAAAGGAGATCATGGTCCTTGAGAAGAACCATTCAGACCATGCACCCCTAATGGTCTATGCAGAGGCACCTCTTCCTCACCAGGGAATGACTCACTTTCGTACTAGCGCAAGATGGTACTCCTCTCCTGGGTACTCTTCTTTCTTTAAAGAGGCGTGGAGGACAGATATAGACCTGCCTACTGCCAACAGGCTTCTTCTGGAGAAGGCAAGGAGCTGGGACATTGCTTCGCGTAAGAAGGATAGGAGAAGCAAAGATCAACTCACCAACAAAATTCGTTGGAACCAGATGAACCTTTCGCTGCGTTTCAACCATTCTTTGGCGAGGGAAACTGTCGAACTTCAAACCCAACTGGATGGCATCCTTCGGCGAGAGGAGGCTGAAAGCCAGCAACGCTCACGATGCAACTGGATAAAATTAGGCGATAATAACACCAGCTATTTCCACTCGATTACGAAAGCAAGAAGGTGGAGGAGTACGATCTCCCGTCTCAAAGACGAGAACGGGGTTTGGTATGATTCTGCCCCTGCACTCAAATCCCTCATCCTTTCCTTCTTCTCTAATGTTTATCAGGAGACTGATGCTGCCCGACGTCAAGCATCAAGCATTTCCTTCCCTGGAGCGTATACACCTTTGACAAGCGCTCAACAGCTGAAGTTGGCCTCTGTCCCCTCATCCAAGGAAATATTGGATGCGTTGCAATCCATGTCACCTGTCAAAGCCCCAGGCCCGGACGGCGTAGATGCAGGCTTCTACCAAACGAACTGGAATTTAGTGAGCAACCAATTATGTCAATTTGTCCAAGCACCCTTCAAAGGGATCCCGATCCCACCAGCTGCGTCGGATTCACTCATATGTTTAATCCCCAAGATCAACCCGCCAGAGAAGTGCACCCAATTGCGACCCATCTCCCTCAACAATGTATGCACGAAGCTCCTCTCGAAGGTCATTGCCAACAGGCTGAAGCCTTACCTCAACAACTGGATCTCGCCATACCAGTCCAGTTTTGTTCCTGGAAGGAAGATCGGGGACAACATTGCTCTGGTCCAGGAGGTGGTACATTCAATGGAGTCCAAAACCTGCAAGAAAGGCACCATGGCGCTAAAGCTGGACTTAGTTAAAGCTTTTGATAAGTTAAGCTGGAACTTCATCAGAGACACCCTTAATCGAACCTCGATACCCAGGGAAATTGTCGACATCATCATGCATATCATCAGCTCCGGTGACTCCTCTATACTATGGAATGGAGAAGTGGCAGGAACCTTTAGACCCTCATGCGGGGTCAAGCAAGGTAATCCCCTTTCCCCTTACATATTTGTCATGTGCCTGGAATGATTTAGTCAATTGATCACAGAAGAAATTGACAAGGGTAAATGGAAACCAATTCTCATCACCAAAGATAGAATTCCCGTGTCCCATGCAAGCTTTGCGGATGATATCATCCTCTTCGGGGAGGCCTCCATGCATCAAGCTCGAGTGATCCTCCGCTGCCTCAAGCTTCTACATTATGCTTCTGGTCTTGCTCTTTCCCAGGAGAAATCGACTATCTTCTTCTCACACAACACACCTCGTTCGATCAGGAGGAGGATATGTAATAAGCTAGGGATTCAACAGACAAGCAACCTTGGCCGTCATCTGGGCATCCCCATCACCCATCGAAGGAAAGGAAAGGAGATGTTCTCTTCTCTGCTAGAGAAATTTCAAAAGCATATTTCACATTGGCAAAATAATCTCCTCTCTCTTGCAGGGAGGATCACGCTCACCAAATCTGTTCTCCAATCTCAAGCTTGTTACATCATGCAAGCAGTCCAGCTCCCTATCTCAATATGTGATAGAATTGATCAAATCACTCGAAATTCTCTATGGAATGGTGGATCTCATAGACGGCTCAACTTGATTGCATGGAACAAGGTGGTGCACCCCAAATCTCAGGGAGGTCTTGGTCTAAGGAAGGCAAGGGACTTTAACTCCTGCTTGCTGATGAAGATGGGATGGGATTTTTTCCAGAACAAGAGCAAACCGTGGGTGAACATCATGCGCTCCAAATATCTCCAGAACGGTTTACCCAAAGCTACTGGTTCTCATCTTTGGAGGAGTCTTAAATTTTTCCTTCCATTGCTCAAAGCGAATGCCCGCCGCCATGCCGTGTCGGGCTTGGATACACTTGTATGGACTGATGAATGGATTGGGGCTGGTTCTAAACCAATCCTTAAAGATGATCTTACGATCCCAGAAGACCTAGCTGATCTCAAGGTTTTGAGCCTGGTCCGAGACGACGACTCTTGGGATAGCGATTTCCTCAATAGCTGGTTCGTACAAGACACCGTTCAAGCTATCAGCCACATGCCCACTCCCAGAATTCACTATGGGGAGGATACTTTCGTATGGAAGCTCGACAGCTATGGGACCTTCACGGCCCGATCTGCTTATAACCTGATTAGTCAACAATCTCTGGAAGCTCCCATTCCCCTTTTTGAAGCACTATGGTCTATCCCAGTCTCGCATCGGATACGCGCCCACATGTGGCTGGCTATCCATGATAGATTACTCACAAACACCTTGAGATGTAAACGTAAGATGACAGATAACCCTTTGTGCCCACGATGCAACATCATGGAAGAGGACTGTTTGCACGCACTCAGGGACTGCAGATCATCTCGACAAATCTGGTCGCTCATCATACCCAAAGAGGTGAATCTCTTCTTTTCATGTCAGACTATCCATGAATGGATTGAACACAACATTCGAACTATCAAAGACCCACCCACCTGGAGGACGCTCTTTGTCATAGTTTGCTGGAAAATCTGGAAGGGAAGGAACTCACAGGTTTTCGAAGACACCCCCATACCCCCAAGTGTTGTGACTACACAATGTTATGCTGAAGCACGATCCTCACTTCTTGCCTTCACTCGTCACCTGCCTGATCCATCAGAAAGCCCTTCACCGGATTGCTCTCTCAGCCTACATTCTTCAAGTATCCTTCTTCATGTGGATGTTGCCACTTCGTCCAAATCCAACATGTCCTGCACGTGTGCCATTCTTCGAAACCACACAGGAGATTGGATTGGGGGCTCCTTTCGAATGCTCCGAGGCACGGACGCCATGGAAGGGGAGCTCAAAGCTATTATTCATGGTGCAGAATTCGCAAGACAACTGAATCAGCATCAGGTCACCTTCTTATCCGACTCCTGGAATTCAGTTCAATGGGTGAAGGGCCGTCAAGAAAGCCCGGGCAAGTTTTTCACGACTGTATGTAAAGCTCGAGAAGCCCTTGCTGCCATCCACATCACAGACCTCGTCCACATCAAAAGGAATCAGAACAGGCTAGCGGACATCCTAGCTAAATCCTGCCTTAAACAACCAGGATTTGAGGGAGAATGGCAGCAGTGCCCTGCCATAGGCCTACCGGTCTTCTTAGAAGACAAAACTCTCTTTGATAATCTGATTATGTAATGATGTAACCGGTTATTCGGTATTGAAAAAAAAAAAACCAAATCATCTTGTAGATTATATTTTTTTGATTTTGTAACTTATTTTACTTTATTTTTGTAACTTATATATTATTAGTTATGAATTTTATATATTTTAGGTAACATAGGTTGGTGATCAAGCAACTAGCAGTCATTAAACGATTGATGTTGAACTGAAAAGATAGTATTTCTCTATTGCAAACTCATGAATTACAATGCATGAAATGAAAACATGGGTAGTGGGGCTACTCCACGCACCCTAGTGTATGGAACTACTCGCTCATGGCAAGAACAAAGAAGGAGACAGGAGAAGAGAAGGAAAACATCATCTCCACGTAGGAGGGAGGAAGGTTGACCCCTTGGAGTAGAGAACAACTATCTTCACACTGCGTGGTTGCTTTGGTGATGAATCCTTCACTCCCCGACTTCTATGTCGATGAGAGAGGAAGTAGGATTATGGATGGAGTGTGACTCTTACATCGACAGCCTTGGGGCGAAGGATGAAGGATGAAACAGTCTCTGGAACAAATGAGGCGGCCTTTGGGCATCTCAAAGGGTCCCTTAATGACGACCCCTTGGGTCCTATTTATAGGCTCCAAGGCGGTCTTGAACGATTTTGAGTTATTTGGATCTTTACGATTTGGAGACCATTTGGATCCTCACGGTCTATAGACTGTTTGGATCCTCACTGTCTTGAGACCGGTAGCTTTCGCGCATTCTTGGAATCAATAAATCTTCATTCGGTCTTGGGACTGTTAGAGTCCTCGCGGTCTTGGGACCGCTAGGGTTTTTCTCAGTCTTGGGACCACAAGGGCCTTCACGCGGTCTTAGGACTGTTAAGATCTTCACGGTCTTGGGACCGCTAGGGCTTTTACAGTCTTGGGACCGCTAGGGCCTTCACGGTCTTGGGACCAGTTTGTAACTTTTGTAATTTTTTAGGTTTTTTTGTAAGAAGAAAAGGAAAAATATCAATCTATTGATATATTTACAATAAAGAGGAAAGTTAAGTATTCTATATAATTTATCTAGGAAAGAGTATGGAAAACTAAGAAAAACTAGTAAGATAACATCACAAAATGAGAGGTTATCAGACGTGTTAACTCCACCAGGAATAATGTGAGCCAACTGAAAACGTATTGTCGTGGGAATATGAAATTTTAATAATTAAGTTGTTAAATGTAGCATTTAGATAATAAAATAAGTAGATGTGATATTTCAATTTTTTGTCCGAAATAATTTTATAATAAAAATTACGATGTTGTCATCCAATTCACACTGGGCATCATAAATTCAATTAGTATTGAAACATGAAGGTGAGACTTCTTGTTAATGAATAAATTCTCTTTTTATTATTTAGCTCAAGAAAAAAAGTAACACCAACGAAACCCGTACGTATGAGATATATCTACTCTATGATCTTCTATTCTTTTATTTATTAAGCATATATATCACTCAAAATCATGGTCATCAGGTACTCAAACAATAAAAGTTCCAAACACATGTTTTGAAGGAACGTTGGAGATAGCCTTTAAAGGACCACATCGAATGGTGTAGCCGATGGAAAGGAAACAATTCTAACAGTGGCGAAACTAGGAGTTGGTAGCTGGGGGGCCAAAAAAATTTAATGCTCAATTGAGGATTGGAACTCATGACCTCAAGTACAACAACAAACACATTAACCACTACACCAAATAAAATTATATATTTTGTTGTGTCAATGATATTATATATAACAACTGCATTATGCATGTATTGCGAAAAATGAAAAAATATACACAAAGAGTCAAACTTGAGACCTCCTAGACATAGTTGCAGCTACAAACCACTCTATGAAGTTTATGTTTGTGACTAGTACTTGGTATATATATTATATACTATCAATATAACATTACAAACATATGTATATACACATATATACACTATATTTTTTATTTTTTTGGGGGGGCATGACCCCCGCCCGTCCCCCTTGGGTCCGCCCCTGAGTTCTGATAATGTGGGGGAATCCTCCCCTTAAACCACTCGAAAACTAAGCAGTTGATAAAAATAGTGATAGCACAAAGATGGCATAAGTTGCACTAGCAGTAGTGATTTTGTAGAGGCGAGACACCAACATTCTACAGATGCATCATTGACGGAAGATGCACCAATGCGGGAAAAGATCTTCATCCCCATCTTCATGATAAGTTTCAGGCAATATCTCAAAGGAAAACACCCGTTTGACACAAAAACAAATTTGTTCGAAATGCTTTAATAATTTTATAATAGAAACTCGGGATGTTGTCATATGATTCGTATTGGGCGTCATATGATTCAAATAAGTGATGTCATTGAAACTTGAAGGTGAGACTTCTCGTTGATGAATAGATTCTCTTTTTATTGCTTAGTTCAAGCAAAGAATCAACACTGACAAATCACATACCTATGAGATATGGGAAAATATTATTGACATGGTGAAAATTTAACAATTGGATGGCGTAATCCCCCTAAGAACAAAAAGTAACTACACAATTAATGTTAAACTCAATTCTTAAGAATAAAAGAGAATACGTTTCCAATCCACTGCACTACGGACGGTGCAATAATTAAGATCCGCCATGGCTTTTTGTCTTCGTCTTCTTCTACAATGCAGCAACGGGGTTTAGGTAATTAGGTGAAGCACGCGTCAAATGATGGACGAATACCTATTTGTTAGCCAGCAAGACAAGCATGGACGGTTTACATATATCATACACGACATTTTCGTCTTCAAGAGTTGAAAGCAATTAGACGAACAGAATCACGTGGGATACAACTGCCAACTAACCATATTTTACTCCCGTGGTGCACACGACGCCAGCGGGTGCGAGAGGAAATGGAATTTGCCCTCATTCGTCCTAAGCATACGTCCAACTTTCCAACACACCTCATCTCTGGTCCTGCTTCCTCGTGAGTGCGGGAGGAAACGGAATTTGCCCTCCCTCGCCTCGGTTTTGCGGAACAGCCTCTTTGTACTTGCACCTTCAAATTAAGAAAAATTCTACCCATCACCCCCCACATACCCGGCCACCTACCCGTACATCGGTACTCACCAACTCCTGCGCCCACCAGCTGCTGCGCCAGTCCACAGCTACGCCCACTAGCCTCTGCGGCCACATGCACAATTAAAGTGATATGGGAAGCATCGATTCTGCATGTTTTTACATGCAAAAACAATGCATGAAATAATTATCTCGCCACCAAATAAAAATCAACTATCATTCGATTTCCCTCTAATCATTCCCTCCATTTAATTTCGAATCACTTATATAGATGCAAATCTCCTCAAGCTTCCCCTCCATTTTCATGTTCCTCCCAGCTCCGAACAAGTACTGTACGTACCAGTTCTGCCCAACATTGAGTAAGTTATTTTATTATGAATCACAACCTATTTCCATCTATTCATTCAATGCCTTTTTATAACCAATATCATATACAACTGCAAATCCCTTCTATTATCTACGTCCTTTTTCCCATCAACCTTCACTCCATTTTCATTTTCAGCACAGATATGAATAAGTACTGTACGTACAATTGTTGAATTAGTTCTTCCCGACAATGATTAAGCACTACATGTTTCAATCTATTCATTCCATGCCTATTTATTTCAAATATCATATAGAACTGCATCTCCCATTCATTTCTTTTTATTTCGAAAATCATATACATCTACAACTCCCATATGTTATATAAGTCCCTCTTTATTATGACTTCCAAATGTATACATACTGTACGTACCATAGTTATAATTTAGTCATTTATTTGATATATTGTTGACTCTTCAGTTGAGTCACATAACCATAAAGGGCTTCAATTCAGGTGTGTCTACTGTTCCAGTATTTTATCTAACGATACGTACAGTACATATTTTTTACAACTCCCCTATGTTATGCAAACGTATAAGTGTTGTACATATCATAGTCAGAATTCATTCATTTAGTTTATATCTTGTTCAATCTTCAGTTGAGTCACATAACCATTAAAGGGATTCAATTCATATGTGTCGAGTGTTCCAGTATTTTGTATAACTATACATACAGTATACAATTTCTACAAACCCCTCTTTTATGCAATTGTATAAGTACTATACGTAACATAGTTACAGATCATTCATTTCTTTCTATTTCGAAAATTTCTTTTTATGCAATTGTATAAGTACTGTACGTATCATAGTCAGGATTCATTCATTTAGTTTGTATCTTGTTGAATATTCAATTGAGTTACATAACCATAAAGGGATTCAATTCAGATCTGTCGAGTGTTCCAGTATTTTGTATAACGATACGTACAATACACAATTTCTACAACACCCTCTTTTATTCAATTGTATAAATATTGTACGTAACATAGTTACAGATCACTCATATTTTTTTATTTCAAAAATATTTTTTTATGCAATTGTATACAATTTTTTTTACAGATCATTCATTTTTTATACAATTTCCAGATTCATTACAACTTGTATTTATTTTCATGCTCCGAACAAGTACTGTACGTACGAGTTCTGCCCAACATTGAGTAAGTTATTTTATTATGAATCACAACCTGTTTCCATCTATTCATTCAATGCCTTTTTATAACCAATATCATATACAACTGCAAATCTCTTCTATTATCTACGTCCTTTTTCCCATCAACCTTCACTCCATTTTCATTTTCAGCATAGATATGAATAAGTACTGTACGTACAATTGTTGAATTAGTTCTTCCCGATAGTGATTCAACACTACCTGTTTCAATCTATTCATTCCATGCCTATTTATTTCAAATATCATATAGAACTGCATCTCCCATTCATTTCTTTTTATTTCAAAAATCATATACATCTACAACTCCCATATGTTATATACGTCCCTCTTTATTATGACTTTCAAATGTATAAATACTGTAGGTACCATAGTTATAATTCAGTCATTTATTTGATATATTGTTGACTCTTCAGTTGAGTCACATAACCATAAAGAGATTCAATTCAGATGTGTCGAGTGTTCCAGTATTTTGTATGACTATAAGTACATTACATAATTTCTACAACCCCCTCTTTTATGTAATTGTATAAGTACTGTACGTAACATAGTTACAAATCATTCATTTCTTTTTATTTCAAAAATTTCTTTTTATGCAATTGTATAAGTACTGTACGTATCATAGTCAGGATTCATTCATTTAGTTTGTATCTTGTTGAATATTCAATTGAGTCACATAACCAGAAAGGGATTCAATTCAGATCTGTTCACCGTGTTCCAATATTTTGTATAACGATACGTAAAGTACACAATTTCTACAACGCCCTCTCTTTTATGCAATTGTATAAGTACTGTACGTAACATAGTTACAAATCATTCATTTTTTTTATTTTGAAAATATCTTTTTATGCAATTGTATACAATTTTTTTTTACAGATCATTCATTTTTTATACAATTTCCAGATTCATTACAACTTGTATTTATTTCAGATGGATTTAGAAGGCAGCAAAAATTCTTCTTGTATGCCGATTGAAAGTGTAACCCCATTTTAAGTTGTAGTGTCCGATTCCCCTCAGGTTGAAAAACTAAATACTGCGTACAATACTTATACACATAACTCTTATTATTATTATTTTATGATATATTTAAAAAATCGTACAAATTGAATCATCCCAAATGAAGTTCATTATAACTGTGCATCTCAAGAAGTAGAGGCTACGTTAAAGCCAGGAATTGGTTTATCATTCTACTCTATAACTGCAGCTAGAGAATTTTACACAAATTATGCGGACAAATGTGGGTTTGGTGTTATAACAACGCACTCTGCTAAAGAACCGGGTGATAACTTTGTTAAAAGAGTGACATTTGCTTGTGCGAAGTCAGGTCCACCGCCAAAAGATCAAAAAGACTCTTTGTACAGATACAAGCCTACCGCTAAGACAAACTGTCCAGCTCGTATAAGACTGCGTCAAAATTATATTGGAAAGTATTATATTTCTGTCTTTATAGAAAATCATAACCATGAACTTCTAGAGACTCACTTGGTAAGACTTTTACCATCCAAAAAGAAGATTCCTCAAGACATATAAAGACGTATAGAATTAAACGACAGTGCGGGTAAATAAGTACTTTCAATTACTTGTAATTTAATGCATCGTACATCCAACTATTAGTATATAAATACTTCATGTACAATACATTATTACATTGAATACACACCCGTACAATACCTCTTATCAAGTAGTTCCTACATGTCCACGTACAATACTTATTAACGCACATTACATAACAGACCTGTATTGTACTGTTATCAAATAATCCATTTACTGCACTTTCTGTATATTAGTAACTCTTCAAATTCTATAGGTATCCAACCAGCCAAATCTATGTCTAGTTTTGTTGCTGAAGTTGGATCTTTTGACAATCTTCCATTTACACAAAAGGATTTGATGAACTATGATGCAACGTCTAGAAATCTCCGCCTTGGCAAAGGCGATGCTCAAGCAATTCAAAAATATTTCATTGCAATGCAAAAACAAAACAATGATTTCTTCTATGTACTTGATATAGATGACCTTGGCGTTTTACAGAACATTTTTTGGGCGGACTCAAGATCTAGGCATGCGTATAGATATTTTAACGATGTTATCCCATTCGACACAACTTACTTGACCAATAGATACGAAATGCCATTTTCCCCCTTTGTCGGCATTAATCATCATGGTCATTCTATTTTACTGGGATGTGTATTATTGTGTGAGGAGACCACAGAGAATTATGTATGGTTATTCAAAACATGGCTAGAATGTATGGGTAAGTAAACAAATACTTCATATCACGTATAATACTCGAATATTTCATGTATAGTACTTCCCCAAACGTAATATGTTATTCCATTTGTTGTAATTTTAGGTGGTGTCGAACCTAAGGGGATTGTCACCGATCAGGCACAACATATTATGAATGATGTTAAAACTGCTTTCCCCAATTCTCGTCACCGTCTCTGTATGTGGCATATTATGAAAAAACTTCCAGAGAAATTGGGAAAGAACTCAGCCGTTTCAAAAATAGTTAAAGAGGTTGTTTATGAGAGTACTTCTGTAACTGAGTTTGAGAACATCTGGAAGAGTGCTATTCAGCTTGCTAGTAAGAAAGAACAGAGCTGGCTTTTTAGCATTTACGAGCTCAAACAGCTGCGGGTGCCTATCTATGTTGATAATTATTTCTGGGCCGATATCTCAACAACACAAAGAAGTGAATCTATGAATGCATTTTTTGATGGGTATGTGAATTCACACACATCACTAAAACAATTTGTTTCTCAATATGATTCTGCCCTTAAATCTAAATATGAAAAAGAGAAACTAGAAGACTTTGAATGCTCCCACAAAAAAACCCACCTTAGAACAGCTTCTAAGATCGAAGCACAGTACGCTGAAACATATACTATTAATTTATTTAGAAAATTCCAAAATAAACTTGAAGGAATGATCTTTTGTGAGTCCAAACTCATAAATGGGGATTCTATTCAGTCGTCATTTGATGTTATAGAACACAAAGATGTGATGATAAATGCAGAGGAATGCAAATCAATTATGAAGAAGTTTCACGTACAGTACGTTAGTCATGAGACCATGATCAAATGTTCATGTTTATGCTTTGAGTCAAAGGGTATTTTATGCAGTCATATTTTGTGCGTCATTAGTAGACATTTAAAACTGGAAAAGATCCACCAACAATATATTTTGGACAGATGGCGGAAATATATACAACGTGATTACAACTCTAATCACACCATTCTTGCTAGTATTTGTGAGAAGCCTGAGCAACGTGCAGAGAACATTTTAAGTATATGTGGGGGATTTGTTAATTTAGTAAGATCATCTGTCGAATATTATGATCATGTCAAACGAGAGCTAGCAGATGCATATCAAAGAGTAAACAGTATATTGAAAGAGAAAGGTCATGTCACAACGGTAAGACACGTACTGTACGTACACACATTTAACATTTGCAAGCCACGTACAATACTTTTACATTTATCTTTTTAATGTATATATTTTTGTATCAGGAAAACACACCAGCTATACAAGATCCTGCTGTAGCTATTCGTGTTGGACGGCCATCAAGTTCCCGAAAGAAATCAAAGAGAGAGCTAGCGGCATCAAAAAAAAAGGACACCCAAAAAGAAGGCAGATAACGACATCAATAAAGATTCGGGCACAGTACGTACAGACAACATCACTACACATTTAGATCAATATCCAATTAACAATGAAGTGCCAGACCCATTTGAAGCGTGTCCAAATACACTTGTTTAAGATCTCAATGAGTCTCCTTACACTTCACCGACTACAGAAGAAGTTCGACCTCCTAATATATCCAATCCTACTATGACAACAAATACACAATTGTTCGATAGATTTCATAATGGGTGTTTCAATAATTGTCCGCCTAGAGGCTGGAATGTATTAGGAATTACTTTATCATTCTTTGAGTATGTATTTATGTTTTCTCACATATTACAAACTGTTTTAATTAAATTGGCTAGAGACATGCACATAGGTTATGTGCAAACTACTTTCGAGTACATTACCTCAGCATACATTATGGCAGTACATAGGTTATTTGCAAACTACTTTCGAGTACATTACCTCAGCTTCATGCATACAATTTGAATAATTTGTGATTTCACTATACATATACCCTGCATACACTCTTTCATATACAAATCATCTTCAAACACACCAACTTCAAAGTATCAATCAACAACCAAGTACAGTACGTCTATTATGCAAACACAAATTATTTGACAATCAATATGCTGTATAGTTTTTATTTTTTATTTAGGTCCCTCTTATACCCACACTTCCATTTTAATTTGAGTTTTGTCAAAGTTGCGTACAACAACTAAATACATTACCTTTACATGCACACAAGTACTGTACTTCACATGTCAATTCCGCTTAATAGTCGAATGCAGTACCCACATAAGACCCTATCACATAGAATCCACAATATTGCTTCAAAAAGCAATCTACTGTTATAACAATATCCAATAAAACATCAGTTAACTGACGCGTGTACATTGTTCAACATTATAATATTGAAAATTTATTGCCCATTGGTCATTCAAATCATTTTTATTGCGAAATTCGAGTTCATAAGTGTCATTGCATACAATTGTATTTATGTTATCTCATATATTTCAAATTATTTTAATTAAATTGGCTAATGACATGCACATAAGTTATGTACAAACTACTTTCGAGTACAATACCTCATCATACATTATGGCAGTACATAGGTTACGTGCAAACTATTTGTGAATACAATACATCAGCTACATGCATAAAATCTGAATAGGTTGTGATTTCACATAAGTACCGCAACAGATACACATAAGTACTGTACCTCAGCTACATGCATATATACTGCACCTCAACAGATACACATAAGTACTGTACCTCAACTGTTACTCTATCATAACAGTAACATACAATACCGTCATACACACAAGTACTGTACATCAACCGACAGTTTAACATAATTGTCACATACATTATACACATAAACAATATTTCATCACACGGAACACACCAATATAAAACCACAAAATTGCTTCTAAACTGAAGCTGCTGTTATAACAAGATTGAATACAACATCAGTTTAATGGATTCGAATAAAAAAACATACAATCGAGTCTAAATTTTTCACCATTCAGTACTTATATATTGCTCAACATTGTACTTTACAGAATAAATTCATCATTGGCCATTCAATTCTACTGAATAGCAAACTATGAGTTCATCAATTGCATAGCATAAAATCCTCTGAGTGGATGGACATCATCGCCATGGATGCTATGAACTGAGGCATTTTCTAATATTTCCTCGATCCATCTTATAACATATAACGCACAGTCATTTGAATGTGGTTAATACTGTGGTGCATACCTATCAAAGATCATGACCCAGTTGTGAGCAATCCCACCATGTTTAATCAGAGCGTACTTAACTGCATTTCCCTGTATAAGTCAGAAATACAATATTATAAAACTGTATTTTAAACGGTCAATATTGTAGTACTTTGCATATCAAAGTACAGTACTTACCACATACTTTGCATCCTCATCAACTTCATTGTTCTCAAGTCTTGTTTCTAAACTGTTATAATGCATGAAAGCCTTACTGGTAGCAGATGCGGTAATAAGATGCCAGTGATCGCCAGTCAATATAGGCAACAACAAAACCTTGGCATTTTTAATCTTGTCAATTTTCGAAATCAAATATGTAACCATTCCACCATGATTTTGATCTCTTATGGCTTGTGGTAGTGATGTATTAAAAATGAAATAATCGTCACAATTCATCTTCTCATACATGCACCTTTTTAACTGCATAACAGCTTCCATCACCTAGAAGAATATGGTATATTAAATAACGGACAATATTTATCAACGTACAGTACGTTCTTAGTAAAGCACAATATGTATGTAGATGTGTACATAACTTATAAAATTAGTCAATGTGTACGTCTACCTGATTCGTGACCATCCCTCCTACTTTGACCAGTTCTTTCAGATCCTTCCACACAATTATTGCATGTGGAGATCTGAAAACAACTGTATCTTCATAACTCCCTTGACAAGTTAGCTGCAAATAGATTTCATAATTAAAAACTAATAAAAAACATACCATATTCATTAAAGTATTATACATAGATTAAAAAAAACCACCAAGATGAACAAAGTGTACATCAATGTATATACCTTTATCAGTGTTTGTTTTTCTTCTTTAGACAAAAACTGAACAACGATGTTATCAAACTCCCGCATTTTTTTGAACGGACCTTTTGAAACTTCTTCCAACATTTTAGCCTTTCTTGTCCGTGGTCTATACTTAATATTTTTCACAAGTTAACTTGGGCTCATTTTCTTCTCAAATTTCTCCATGCGGTCAATCAATGCATCAATCCATTGATGTTTATTGAGTAAATAACATCCATAAATTATTTAACTTTACAAATAATTCAATTTCTACAGTGAAGATACAAAAGTATTGTACTGATATATTATTTATCACGTAATTCAACATAAGAAAATGTACAGTACGAACACCATTATTCTTGATTCAATTTCTGAACTACCCCATACATGAGAATAAGTACAATACTCACAAAAAAGACAGAATTATTACACTATGTACATGACTAATACAAGTATTAGTCTCAAAAATAACATGGTACATCAGACCAAGTACAGTACTAAGCAAAGTATCACTTGGATTGAAAGCCATGCTGGATTGAAACTGCACCTGGATTGAAAGCAACGCTCGTTCTCCATCTTATAAACAAAAACATACACTTCATAAGCCAACTTCTACAAAAGTACAGTACTGATATATTATTTATTACATAATTCAACATAAGAAAAAGTACAGTACGAACACCCTTATTCTTGATTTCAATTTCTGAACTACCCCATACATGAGAATAAGTACAATACTCACAAAAAAGACATAATTATTACACTAAGTACATGACTAATACAAGTATTAGTCTAAAAAAGAACATGGTACATCAGACCAAGTACAGTACAAAGTATCACTTATATACACTAAAATACAATACAGAATGTTAACCAACAAGACATTAATAAGGACAACACTTTCATAAACCATTAATGTCATATACAATTCATCAATAAGTACAATACTTTTATTTTTATTATCACATCAATAATAAACCTAATTACATTACTCAACAATCCATTAGTCACACCTTGAAGTACTTTACCATCACTAACAAGTTCAGCCCTTGCGAAGCATAGGTATGGTAACCAACAAGACATTAATCACAATTACATATTAAGTACAGTACTCAATTGTTTCTTTCATTTCAATACCCAATTGTTTTTTTCATATTAAGTACAGTACCCAATTGGCTTTTTCATTTCAGTATCAACCATAATTCATGTGACTAGAACATCGAATACCTAAATTTGATTATTGAGATACAAGTGTTAGTCTCAAAAAGAACATGGTACATAATACCCAATAGGTATTGTAACCAACAAGACATTAATCACTATTACATATTAAGTACAATACCCAATTGTTTTTTTCATATTAAGTACAATACCCAATTATTTTTTTCATTTTATTATCAACCATAAGTCCTGTGACTAGAACATCAAATACCTAAATACAGTACATACTATGACTATCATTTCAGTATGACCCTAAAAACCACCAAAGACTTCTTTTTATGGTCTGTGCCTGCTATTTCGCAAACCTTCTTCAATTTCCTGAAACTGCACCTAGATTGAAAGCCATGCTCGTTCTCCATCTTATAAACAAAAACATACACTTCATAAGCCAGCTTCTATAAAAGTACTATACTGATATATTATTTATCACATAATTCAACATAAGAAAAAGTACAATACGAACACCCTTATTCTTGATTTCAATTTCTGAACTACCCCATACATGAGAATAAGTACAATACTCACAAAAAAGACATAATTATTACACTAAATCATACAAACATTTTTAAAACATACAAGTATTACTTTCAAAAAGAAATTATGCACAAGTATGCACAAAACCATTAATGTATTATACAATTCAATAATTACAATACATTTATTTTTATTATCGCATCAGTAATAAACCTAATTATGTTAATCAACTAATAAGTTCAGCCCTTGCGAAGCATAAGTATGGTAATAAACAAGACTTTAATCACAATTACACTTACATAATAAATACAGTACCCAATTGTTTTTTTTTTTCATTTCAGTAACAACCATAAGTACAATACACAATATCACTTACACATTAATCGCAATTACACTTACATATTAAGTACAGTACACAATTACACTTCCATATTTGTCTTTTTACACTGACGTTGCTGGATAAATCAGCTAAATCCATTTTCTAAGTCCATTTCAAATCTTTTATATGAATGTAAGTATAGTACTTATTCCTACATGAGTATTGCAAATAATTGACATAATATTTTTTTAATCATAACAAGAATTACAGTACTCAACAAAGTATGACTTATATACACTAAAGTACAGTACATACAAATTACAAAAAAATATTGGGCATGTCAGAAATAAAGCATGTCTGAATCATCAGGACACTACTCACCGTCTTAGTCTACAATTCGATTCTTGAGATACAAGTATTAGTCTAAAAAAGAACATGGTACATCACTTATAAGTACAGTACTCAGCAAAGTATCACTTATATACATGAAAGTACAATACACTATGTTAACCAACAAGACATTAATAAGTACAGTACTTTCATAAACCATTAACGTCATATACAATTTATCAATAAGTACAGTACTAACAATCCATTAGTCACACCTCAAAATACTTTACCATAACTAACAAGTTCAGTCATTGCGAAGCATAGGTATGGTAACCAACAAGACATTAATCACAATTACAAATTATGTACAATACCCAATTGTTTCTTTCATAAGCCAGCTTCTACAAAAGTACTGTACTGATATATTATTTATCACGTAATTCAACATAAGAAAAAGTACAGTACGAACACCCTTATTCTTGATTTCAATTTATGAACTACCCCATACATGAGAATAAGTACAATACTCACAAAAAAGACATAGTTATTACACTAAGTACATGACTAATACAAGTATTAGTCTAAAAAAGAACATGGTACATCAGACCAAGTACAATACTCATCAAAGTATCACTTTGATTGAAAGCCATGCTCGTTCTCCATCTTATAAACAAAAACATACACTTCATAAGCCAGCTTCTACAAAAGTACTGTACTGATATATTATTTATCAGGTAATTCAACATAAGAAAAAGTACAGTACGAACACCCTTATTCTTGATTTCAATTTCTGAACTATCCCATACATGAGAATAAGTACAGTACTCACAAAAAAGACATAATTATTACACTAAGTACATGACTAATACAAGTATGAGTCTAAAAAAGAACATGGTAAATCAGACCAAGTACAGTACAAAGTATCACTTATATACACGAAAGTACAATACAGTATGTTAACCAACAAGAAATTAATAAGTACAACACTTTCATAAACCATTAACATCATATACAATTCATCAATAAGTACAATACTTTTATTTTTATTATCGCATCAGTAATAAACCTAATTACGTTACTCAACAATCCATTAGTCACACCTTGAAGTACTTTATCATCACTAACAAGTTCAGCCCTTGTGAAGCATAGGTATGGTAACCAACAAGACATTAATCACAATTACATATTAAGTACATTACCCAATTGTTTCTTTCATTTCAGTACCCAATTATTTTTTTCATATTAAGTACGGTACCCAATTGGCTTTTTCATTTCAGTATCAACCATAATTCGTGTGACTAGAACATCGAATACCTAAATTCGATTATTGAGATACAAGTGTTAGTCTCAAAAAGAACATGGTACATAATACCCAATAGGTATTGTAACCAACAAGACATTAATCACAATTACATATTAAGTACAATACCCAATTGTTTTTTTCATATTAAGTATAGTACCCAATTATTTTTTTCATTTTATTATCAACCATAAGTCCTGTGACTAGAACATCGAATACCTAAATACAATACATACTATGACTATCATTTCAGTATGACCCAAAAAACCACCAAAAACTTCTTTTTGTGGTCTGTGCCTGCTATTTCGCAAACCTTCTTCAATTTCCTGAAACTGCACCTGGATTGAAAGCCACGCTCGTTCTCCATCTTATAAACAAAAACATACACTTCATAAGCCAGCTTCTATAAAAGTACTGTACTGATATATTATTTATCACATAATTCAACATAAGAAAAAGTAAAGTACGAACACCCTTATTCTTGATTTCAATTTCTGAACTACCCCATACATGAGAATAAGTACAGTACTCACAAAAAAGACATAATTATTACACTAAATCATACAAACATTTTTAAAACATACAAGTATTACTTTCAAAAAGAAATTATGCACAAGTATGCACAAAACCATTAATGTATTATACAATTCAATAATTAAAGTACTTTTATTTTTATTATCGCATAAGTAATAAACCTAATTCTTCTAATCAATTAATAAGTTCAGCCCTTGTGAAGCATAAGTATGGTAATAAACAAGACTTTAATCACAATTACACTTACATAATAAATACAATACCCAATTGTTTTTTTTTCATTTCAGTAACAACCATAAGTACAGTACACAATATCACTTACACATTAATCGCAATTACACTTACATATTAAGTACAATACACAATTACACTTCCATATTTGTCTTTTTACACTGACGTTGCTGGATAAATCACCGAAATCCATTTTCTAAGTCCATTTTAAATCTTTTATATGAATGTAAGTACAATACTTATTCCTACATGAGTATTGCAAATAATTGACATAATATTTTTTTAATCATAACAAGAAGTATAGTACTCAGCAAAGTATGACTTATATACACTAAAGTACAGTACATACAAATTACAAAAAAATATTGGGCATGTCAGAAATAAAGCATGTCTGAATCATCAGGACACTACTCACCGTCTTAGTCTGCAATTCGATTCTTGAGATACAAGTATTAGTCTAAAAAAGAACATGGTACATCACTTATAAGTACAGTACTCAGCAAAGTATCACTTATATACATGAAAGTACAATACACTATGTTAACCAACAAGACATTAATAAGTACAGTACTTTCATAAACCATTAACGTCATATACAATTTATCAATAAGTACACTACTAACAATCCATTAGTCACACCTCGAAATACTTTACCATAACTAACAAGTTCAGCCCTTGCGAAGCATAGGTATGGTAACCAACAAGACATTAATCACAATTACATATTATGTACAATACCCAATTGTTTCTTTCATTTCAGTACCCAATTATTTTTTTCATATTAAGTACAGTACCCAATTGGCTTTTTCATTTCAGTATCAACAATAAGTCCTGTGACTAGAACATCGAATAACTAAATTTGATTATTGAGATACAAGTGTTTGTCTCAAAAAGAACATGGTACATAAGACCAAGTACAATACTTTCATAAACCATTAACGTCATATAAAATTCATCAATAAGTACAATACTTTTATTTTTATTATCACATCAGTAATTAAAATGAATCACAATTACAATTAATACCCAATAGGTATTGTAACCAACAAGACATTAATCACAATTACATATTAAGTACAATACCCAATTGTTTTTTCATTTCAGTACCCAATTGTTTTTTTCATATTAAGTACAGTACACAATATCACTTACACATTAATCACAATTACACTTACATATTAAGTATAATACACAATTACACTTCCATATTTTTCTTTTTACACTGACGTTGCTGGATAAATAAGCTAAATCCATTTTTAAGTCCATTTCAAATCTTTTACATGAATGTAAGTATAATACTTATTCCTACATGAGTATTGCAAATAATTGACATAATATTTTTTTAATCATAACAAGAAGTACAGTACTCAACAAAGTATGACTTATATACACTAAAGTACAATACATACAAATTACAAAAAAATATTGGGCATGTCGGAAATAAAGTATGTCTGAATCATCAGGACACTACTCACCGTCTTAGTCTGCAATTCGATTCTTGAGATACAAGTATTAGTCTAAAAAAGAACATGGTACATCACTTATAAGTACATTACTCAGCAAAGTATCACTTATATACACGAAAGTACAATACAGTATGTTAACCAACAAGACATTAATAAGTACAATACTTTCATAAACCATTAA
The DNA here is from genome assembly GCA_963693085.1 of Alisma plantago-aquatica. Classification (NCBI taxonomy): domain Eukaryota; kingdom Viridiplantae; phylum Streptophyta; class Magnoliopsida; order Alismatales; family Alismataceae; genus Alisma; species Alisma plantago-aquatica. Next base: position 23,732,684 of record OY856412.1, on the reverse strand, counting down.
CGTCATATACAATTTATCAATAAGTACAATACTAACAATCCATTAGTCACACCTCGAAATACTTTACCATAACTAACAAGTTCAGCCCTTGTGAAGCATAGGTATGGTAACCAACAAGACATTAATCACAATTACATATTATGTACATTACCCAATTGTTTCTTTCATTTCAGTACCCAATTATTTTTTTCATATTAAGTACAGTACCCAATTGGCTTTTTCATTTCAGTATCAACCATAAGTCCTGTGACTAGAACATCGAATAACTAAATTCGATTATTGACATACAAGTGTTAGTCTCAAAAAGAATATGGTACATAAGACCAAGTACAATGCTTTCATAAACCATTAACGTCATATAGAATTCATCAATAAGCACATTACTTTTATTTTTATTATTGCATCAGTAATTACAATTAATCACAATTACAATTAATACCCAATAGGTATTGTAACCAACAAGACATTAATCACAATTACATATTAAGTACAATACCCAATTGTTTTTTTCATTTCAGTACCCAATTGTTTTTTTCATATTAAGTATAATACCCAATTATTTTTTTCATTTCAGTATCAACCATAAGTCCTGTGACTAGAACATCGAATACCTAAATACAGTACATACTATGACTATCATTTCAATATGATAAAAAAGTACAGTACCTAGCAAAACATTAAGTAATTTTACAATTCAATATTAAGTACAGTACCCACTTATTCTTCTAATGTCAGTAACAAATCTAAACACTAAACTCAACCAGACATTAGTAACTCATGCAGTCCATTTATAAGTACAGTACCTAAACCTATTTGAATGACATACTCAAACATAAGTACTGTTTTCAACATAGTACAACATTATGCAATGCAATATCAATAAGAGAGACAAACTGATACAGTACTTCCTGACGCATATGCCATCATTCTTTACTCACAACTCAGTACACATGTAAGTACTTTACCTTCAAAAAATCACCTATTTAGGTGATATGTGCCCCAGTACTGTACTCGGGTAGATGCATGTCAGAAGTTCTCTCCTGATTAGGTGATATGTGCCCTAACATCGGGGGATGCATGTCAGAAGTATCAAAGCGGCTGAAGTATTTAGCGCAAATAGAGTACCTGGTGAGACGGACAAACGAAATCGCCTTTAACGCAGTTGCTGCGGGAGCAAGAAGTACAGTACTCCTGCGGGATCCGGATCAGCGCCGCTTGTGGGACCTAGGGAGCAGAGGCGCTGCGGTAGGGGACCAATGCCGCCAGCTGCGCCGGAGAAGAGAATGTTGTAGCTTGCCGGAAACCTAGAGCCGAGAACCACCTTGCGAGAGCGGAAGCGGTAGTCGTAGCGTGAGCGGGAGAGAGGGATTCTTTTCGTCTCGCTTAGAATCGGGAAATGGGAAAATATTTTGGGACTTGTGCAAAGCGGGATACAGAAGCGGCAGAAGGGGCTCGGGTTAATTTTTGCCTTTTACCGATAAACCAGGTGGGTCACCGGGTCTGAAAGTGTCTATGTGTAGCGTAGCTCCAAATTAATGTGTTTAGGATTTGTTGTTCTCGTATGAACACAGAGTAGTGTATATCTCTATTAGATCAAAGCCACATGTCACATCTATATAAATTTAATCAACATTTTTAGTTACATTGTACACATATCAAAAGATAAACAGAAGATGTAGCCTACCTCCTATTCACACCGGACCAACAAATCTTAACCCAAATTAATGTGGCTCGGCTACAACGTTTCTGTCCGCGCATGCACGGGGCACATATAGAGTAACCAAGACACCAAATTTTTTAAGAGTATTGATGATATAAAACACACTCTTTCCACTTAGATTTACACACACATCTAAATTTTACAAAAATAAAATATGAAATGACGATTTTAGTATTTCATATTAATTTTTTTCATGTAGTATTAGAAGTTGAAAGGTCTTGAGATGTGAGAGAGAATGGAATAATGTAGAACTACTTATTATTAGTAATACAAACCATTAAAATATTACAAATTATCAATAAAAATTGTATTAATATAAATATTAGCAGTACTGAAATATATATATGATTGTTTTCTTGTATAAGTTATATACATTTTTTTGATAATTTTTATATTTCATATATTTATATGTCATATAATGAGTATTTTTAAATTAAAGAGTCGTTATAATTAAGTACTGCAAATACGATGCAAATTTCTATAAGAAACACTTTTTTTATTAATAAGTAATACAATATATACTTTAAACTTGAACAATGCTAAAAATACATGTATTCATTCACCTTCTCTATACATCCACTATCTCATTTTTTTTTATTTAATACACCTACTCACTCCATCCACCTCTTTTTTCTCTATTTATTACACATTCACTTTGTCCACTATCTTCTTCTTTCTATTCATTACAATTATTTTCCATCCACTACCTCCCTCTTTTTTCATTCCATTCTCTCTCTTTATCCACCAACATGTATCAATATATCTCTCTCCAGACAAAAATCAATTATGTCTACCATATTAATTGAGATGCATTGTGTTAATTTTCTAAATCAACAATTTTCCTTTCATTACTATAGAAATTACAAAAATGCCAACACATGCAACAAATTGGGTTGGCAATCGATTCTCGATGGCGAAGCCAGTAAATATAAAATTGTACTAATTGTGTTCTGCGCATATTCCTAAAGTATGGGTGTAGAGTTTAGTATAGTCGGTGTTGAGCATATAAGTTTCCATTTACTATAATTGGTATTATCAGGGTCACAAGGGGGATGTCTAGACTCCAAATTATGGTGAAATAGAGCCTTTAGATATCATCATTTTTCTTTTTCATTTTTTAAGTTCAATTGACCTACCAAACTAATTATGGTGAAATAGAGCCTTTAGATATCATCATTTTTCTTCTTCATTTTTTAAGTTCAATCGACCTACCAAACTGTGACTGTTAAAGCAGTCAGGCATATTAGTTGAGTCAACTAACAAGTGAAAAAAATTCCATATCGCTTGTCTGTTGTTATTGTAGTTATTTTCATTACGGGGAAGAATATTCAATATTGTTAGATTAAAGTTATATATATAATTTGGTGTTATTTGGACGAGAAAAGGTCCAATTCCATTACTCTACAACAACCATGAAATAGAAGAGTCTTTAATGTTACTTTAAAGCACCTTCCTCTGGTTTTCCTATCCAACTTGTAAGTTATGACTTATAAAATGACTAGACTTACCACTTGAACCAATTGAAAAGTGCAACCTAAGGATATTTCTTATATAAGGTGAATGAACGAGTGAGAAGGAGAGGGGGAAATGCTAAAGTATGGAAAATAAGGTGAGGAGATAACTTTTTTAGCTTGTTTCGGTAGTATAGAGAAGCGAAGGAAGGAGAAAATTGAAAAATAACAAAGCATGAACAACGTAAGTTTTTTAACAAACCATACTCTTTGAAAATTTCCATTCACTACATACGTATAAGTAAATAAAAACATCAACACCCATCAAGTTTTCTTCCCGTTGTTAGAATTGTCCCACACTGCTGAGCTCTAGGAAAGGTCCTGGGCTTATAAGGTGTGTGGTCCCTTCACCCATTGCCAATTGGTTTTGGGTTGAATACCACACATTCTAATATGGTATCAGAGTGGACCCCATGAGACAAGTGTGATGACCAACATCTTACCTAAAAAATAACAAGTGCAAGCACACAAAAGTGGCTGCACTTGAGGGGGGATGTTAGAATTGTCCCACACCGCTGATCTCTGGGAAAGATCCTGGGCTTATAAGGTGTGTGGTCCCTTCACCCATTGACAATTGGTTTTGGGTTGAATAACACACATTCGAATACCCATTACCCAACTTCTCCTCCATTTTGCATTATGTAGTTTTATTTGTTTTCAATTTTCTAACTTTACCACCAAGCTTCATTCTAAAGTCTATTTAGTTTTCTATATGCACTAAATCTATTATACACTCCTTTTAAGTTTTTTGTTGTTACCATAGAATTGTTATACCTCTCATTAAGTTTTTATTAAATTTTTCATCGAAGTAGATGAACATTTAAGAAATCAATTCTTCTATATTTATGTTGATTTTGGACTATACAAGTATCCACTAAATTTAGTAGAGATGGTATTGAGAAATAATTTTCCATTTATCTATATTATCCACTAAATTTTGATGCATAGTTTAATATTTTCCTCCAAAACTCCTAAGTTTTCTAGCTTTTTTTGTCATTTTGGTAATTTTAGTTATTTTAAACATTTTGAATTTCTTACGAAGTTCATTTCTAGTTTCTTTTCAATATCCCTTCAAGTAGTATGTGAAAGATTATTTCAATTTACTTTTTGTTTTATATTTTCTAAAATTTTAAATAACTTTCTATAATATCTCCAACTTTTTCCTTTCCACATTCCATATTTTTCTCAAGATTTCAAACAATTTGCCAAAGTATTTCCCTTTCCACTATCTGCACTTAAATTAAGTGGAGGAGAGAAATGTCTGAAAATGCATATAACATTTTTTTATGCATTCCCATAATTTATCCTCCTTTTTCCCTCACTTTGTCTAACAAAACAGACCGAATAGATTTACCTTCCTTCCATTCTCCATCATTCCCCTTTTATAAAACATGTCATAAGATAATTATCTACTAGTTTTGATGTACATTTTATGAAACATGTAATGGAGCACAAAGAGAAAATTCTTTGGATCAAATCACAACAAACCCAATGTCTTCTTTGCTATTTTTTAGAAAAAAAAAGTTTTGGTCAAATGGCAGCATAGCATTCTATATATTGTTAGTTCAATAGTATATTTCATTAATTATTTTTCAAATTAGGATGTGGAGTGTCTGTACTGGTGTGTATGGGAAATTTACTAATATATCAGTATACTTAGTACAATGGGGAAACATATATATTGTTTACTTATTTCCCGACTGGTCACCCATCCTAGTACTACTCCAAGCTGAGCACACTTAACTATGAAGTTCTTCAGTGATGGACTCCCTAAAAATGAGATGCACCTTGGTGATATGGGTAGCCCATTCATTCCTTTTAAGATCATTATATCGTAGGCCTCAAATCATATGACGTTACAATCTCCCCCACTTAGTCTCCTGACATCCTCATCAAGGCTCAACTATGTGGCATCATAATATTTTCCTATTTCAGTGCAGACCCAACATGGACCGTGAACATATGCAGGGGTGGTTACATCTGTGCTTTCCTTACTCACGCTCAAACCAGGATCAAGTTCCCAATTGGTCACCCATCCTAGTAGTACTCCAAGCTGAGAACACTTAACTATGGAGTTCTTTATTGATGGGCTCCCTAAAAAGGAGATGCACCTTGGTGATATGGGTAGCCCAATCATTCCTTTTAAGATGATTATAACCGAGGCCTCAAATCCTAAGATGTTACATATCTTCTTCGATTAGTTTACTTAGCATAGAAATGGGTTGGCCGATGATGTCTATACAACTGATGGATAAAAAGGCTACTTACCCCCTCCCTTGCTATGGAGCCAAAAATGTGGCTTGAGGGCATGAGAAAATTTTGCATACAATGCATTAAAGAAATAAAGTGAACATGATTTATTAACCCAGTAAATATACCCATCTATGTAATATTAGTGGCTGTTTCATAAATATAAGGTAAGGTGCACTCCCTCCTATTCCACCATTTTCTGCCACCACTTTCCTACCATACTAATTATAGATGGTGAGTTCATGAGTAATATCTTATCCATTTACGATACTATGAAAAAAATGTACATCATATGTATAGATCATCTCATACATAACAAGGGTAGATACTTGCTACACAAGCATCTCACATGGCTCTCAAAGCCCATTAGTTTCTTGTTACCTCTTACTAGCCAACAATACATATAATGGCTCATAAGGCTCATAAAGCATTTAAACAATTAACACATCATAGCTCATTCCTGGCTATGCTCATCATCTCATGATCACCTGTATGATCATTACATAATAGCAGTTATATCAATTACATATCAGCACTATGCAATGTAAGAGTAGCATCACTATTCCCTTATTTAGGGTTGGGATTTCTCTTACATATCATCACCATTCATTAGATTTAGGGTTTTCCATAATTAACCATTTAGGTTCTCAAGATCATATTATTAATGATCAAGCCCTAATTCATTGCTCCATATAGCTAGGAGAAAACATTGATAACATAAGTATTTAATCATGCTTATTTATTCTCATCATGTATCATTAAATGAATTATTTTTGACCATTTCTTAATTTTACAAACTCACATTCCCTACATATTTCCAATCATTATAATTATCTATACACCAACAAATCCTACCTACCACATTGACCCCAACTCAACTGACAACCCAAACTCGAAAAACTAAAGGTTGACTGATGGTTGCATATTCATCCTACTTTTAGTTATACTTTTATCCTAGTATTTCATTCTATCTGTCATTATACTATAGAATCAACTTCCATTTAGTTTCCCTTAGTTTTGAACTATTTTTTAGGATTTTAACACAATTTCTTTATTTTGATGAATGGTAAATATTTGATCTCTACACACCATCTTAGGATGTAAGTCTTTCTTAACAAATCAGCGGACCAAAACAAATTTTTCTCTTTTTTAGATTTATTTTCGATATGGTACTTCATCAGTATCCTTTGATTTCTCATCAGTCAAAACATTGGTTGACAAAACACACCAATAGTACCCCTCCAGTGGTGATTTGCATTACCATTTATTCTCACCAGTCTATACTCTCATCGACCAATGAGACCACAACAACTTATGACTCTATTATCTAAGGAGTATACTTCCAAAAGTGCCATTAGTTTTCCCATAAAACCCCATAGACTGATGAGCCGTCAACTAATGTGCATCAACTTATAGTGAATTATATAATCAATATAACAGAAGACTCGCTGTGTAATGCTTGCTCCCTCCACCCAAGTCTCTAGTAGAGATTCGAGAATTAGGATTGGACCAAAGAGCATCACTGATCTTGGTTGTTTGACTTTTCCTCACTCACACATAGCTTGGGATCAACTTCCTAATAGATCTCTCATCCTAGTATTACTCTAAAATTAGCACACCTAACTATGAAGAACCTATTGTTGGGATACCAGAAAAGGAGGGGAACCTTGGTTATATGGCTAGTCTAAGCATTCCTTTTAAGTCATTTTTTGTGAGACTTGAAATCATGGGATGCAATCTCCTTCCCCCTTAGTCATTTTACATCCTCGTCAAGCCTCAATTACATGAACTTGTAAAAGTTACCCATTTAAGTCCATACATAGAATGGCTCATGTATACCTCTCCCTATAACAACCCTAAAATTTGAATAGACAAAAAGCATGAAACTTTACATTAGCTTAAAACCCTAACTTAATATTTTTCAACCTTCATCTAACCTAATATTCAATCTTTACCTTGGATTAACATGATAAACCCTAGTTTCCTTAAGTCAATTGAATATGCACTAAATAGAAAATAGTTGGTTCTAATCGGTTCTTATAGATTTTTGAGTAAAAAAAATTACATAGAAAACTCGTTGCCACATTATCTAAAAAATATTAGGTCATTGTAATTATTTGCAAAAACTGTATCCCTAAATGACAGATAAGTTATACGTGAGAGTTAAAAATTACATTCACATATTTAGTGTGTGTAATTTTTCCCAATCAAATTTGGAAAATTTTATTAAGATATAATGACTTTCCCCAAAAATATGAGTCTTCAATTTTTTTAGGTAATCCTAGATAATTAATGCATGGTTATCCTAAAAAAAGGAATATATAGATATTTATGACTTTTAAAATATAAATATTAGTTGATGTTTGAATTGCACACCCTCTAGTTACTTAGGATATGAAGGTTCATTAAGTTTCGGTAACCTTCTTGCCTCAATTTAACTTCGAAACAAAATTCCTAAAATCATTAGGTAATCATGTTTATACGCTCCTAGTATCAATGAAACTGGTTTTTTAATAGATTAACGACTATAACATTATTTATATACAAGATTCCCCCTCAAAGTTGGGCTCTCAAATCTGGGGGACACTTTCTTCTCTTTCGCCCAACTCTCAAGATCAATAGTGCATTGTGTAAGAGACTCCTCCCCTTTGATCTCCCTCTTTATTATCTAAACCCACTCATTTCAGACGATGTCTAGACCCTTAGTTATATAAGAAACCCTCTAAAAGTGATGTGAGGTTACCTAAAATGGGAACATATCTTTGTTTTCCCCTATTTGTGGATGATATACCTTCTGATCTCCACCTCATTAGCAAACTGGCCCAAGGATTGTTAACCCACTTCTATCCATTGAATCCAAAGGAGAAACTACAAAAAATTTTGTGGAAATTCTATGGACATGAAGACCTCCATATTGTTCCTCATTTTAGAGTATCCTTTTCTCTCTTCTTCTCTTTAGTCACTATTTTGATGTAATTAGAAATGGTTCTAGAGTTCTTCTTGTCGATGCATCAGTGTGATTGTGCCCTCAACCTCAACATGTTCCCACAATGCTTTTGATACTCTTAGTTTTCCATGCTTATCATCCTTCTCCATTTGGATCATTCTACAAGTTTTCTCATGGAGGAGACATGTTTTTGAGTTTCAACTCAATACGAGTCCAAAATTGGGCTTGTTGAGATTGTGACAGTTCTAAGAACCTTGTCATTCTTTTGGATTCTGTCGCTTTCTTCATAGCATGGTATTCATGATTCACCTCCACACTCGTCACGGAAGAAGAGGATTTGGGTACTTTTCCCCACACCACAGACCATTATTGGGATTTACCAAGTTTAGCAGGCCATGAGGAAGGCTGGTAATATCTTATGTATTGATAATGATGGAAAGATGTTTATTTTGGATTAAAAAAAGATGCTACTCTACATCCAAAGTTTCTCAACATGAGTTCATCAATCAAATAAGGATTTTTAATCCACTACCCATGATTATAAATAATTTGTAATGCACTTCTTTGGGGACAATGTCTTTTGGCATATGTTTATTTCATAATCAGACTTTTTCCTTCACACAACTCTGGCCATGCACCTGCCTTTGATTGGTGCTACCTCAGACAAATTGTTACAAATGGTATTAGAGACAATTCCCTTACAATATGTAGGGCCCACATGTGCCTGTGGCATGCCATTCTTTGAGTCGTGCGGTCCACACATGTTGGAAAGGGCTATCTGAGTTGATGGAGCCACCCATACGTTGGTAGTGTCCAGGCATGTTGGAAAGGCTATCTAAGTTGATGGATCCACCACTGCCTTGGTAGTAATGGTCGAGAGTTGAGTGTACATGGGTAATTTGGGTCTACCCTGAAATGGGGAAAAATATTATGAGTCTATATAGTTGAGCCTTGAAAAGGACATCAAGATTCTAAGTGGGGGAGATTGTAACATCCTAGGATTTGAGGCGTTGGATAACATGATCTTATAAGGAATGATTGGACTAGCCATATCACCAAGGTGCACCTCCTTTTCTGGGAGCCTATCACTAAAGAACTCCATCATTAAGTATGCTCAACTTGGAGTAGTACTAGGATGGGTGACCAATTAAGAAGTTGATCCTGGCTTGCGTGTGAGTGAGGACAAAACACACAGTTAAAGCTAGTGGTGGTCTGTGGGGAAAGTCGTCATTCCTGAAAGTCTATTAGAGCCTTGGATAGTGGGCCCGAGCATTACAAATGATATCAGAGCCAATTCCCCTCCTATAGGTGGGGCCCATATGGGCATGTGGCATGTCATTCTTAAGACGTGCGGTCGAGGAAAGTTGGAAAGGGAAATCCACTGAGACGGGATGGATCTGACCTTATGTTGGTAGCCGTGGATGGGATCTGGGTGTCCATGAGTCATTATGGGTCTGCACTGAAATGGAGAATAGATTATAAGGGCATATAGTTGAGCCTTAATGAGGATGTCAAGAGTCTAAGTGGGGGAGATTTTAACATCCCAAGATTTGAGGCCTCGGATAAAATGATCTTAAAAGGGATGATTGGACTACCCATATAGCCAAGGTGAACCTCCTTTTCCAGGGAGCCCATCACTAAAGAACTCAATAGTTACAAGTGCTCAGCTCGGAGTAGTACTAGGCTGGGTGACCAATCAGGAAGTTGACCCGGGCTGTGTGTGAGTGAGGACAAAGCACATAGTTAAGTCTAGTTGTGTTCTATGTGGACAATCATCATTTCTAAAAATCTACTAGAGCCTTGGGGAGTGGGCCAGGGCATTACACAAATAGACTTTCCAATCTATAGAAATGGATAACATTTTGTCCATGTGTATTTTCCTAAGTTTTTATTAGTCAGGTATTAAAAAATTCATAGTAAACAAATAGTTTATTAGGAAATCATTGGTAATTTTCCAATAGAGAGTGAAAAATACATGGATTCTTTCTCGCATGGTTTAAAATCTATTACCTCGCATCCCCCTAAATTATTTAATACCCATGAAACCCTAGCAATTAAGGTGAGTATTAAATATTAATGAATATTAATTAGTTGAACATGGTAATACGGGTTTCATCAACCTCATCCATTAAGAGTAGCTCTAGAATGATCAATGGTCCATGCACCTTGATTATATTCACTTGATGTGTATATGCTAAGTGCAAGATTTACATGCAATGATATGAATATAATATTTTTTCTTTCCTTCAGTTTTAAAATTAAGTCATTGTTTGTTCTTTCTAATATTCAAAACTTATTATATCACTTTATATGCATATTAATAATAAGATTTAAGAACATCTTTTAATATCTTTCATGAATGAGATTAAGATAATGAACCTTACATAAGACTCTTGCGCCGAGGCTCTTTGGAGAAAAATAAAAGGCACCTTGTGGCAATTCTAGAGGCACTTTGGAGAAATCCAAGAGGCTGTTCAGGGGAAATTTAAAAGATGCACTTTGGTATAAAGAGATTAGTCACTTTCTGTGCAAACCTGGAGATTCTTATAGAATTAAGATAAAACATATTGTATAGAAATCACTTTTAACTTCTATGATGTTGAACATTTTGTTTTCAAGTATATGCCATGTTATGTTATACAATGTTCAATTCCACTTACTAACTAGTTGAAGTATGGTTGGGATGAGGTGTCCACAAGTAGGGAGAAAAAAAAGGATAGATCTGTCTGAAGTACAACTCAAGGGATTAGCTCAAGGATTCCAAACACTCAACTTAGTGAGGTGCAAACTATTGTATAATAATTAGATAAGTTTTCCTTTCTATTTATGGGAACCATGTACTAGTTTTGGTTATTAGTTTTGAGTTCTTTTAGTGGATCATAAGGAATGAGAACTATTATTTTATCCTATGTTAGTTGAATGAACTTTATTTTTGTGCAATGATTATGATGTTGTGACATCCCTTTGAAAATGAATAGAAATTTTACATCCATTCAATGATATGTATGGTTGAATAATGTGGGTGTTATAATATGGTGTCAAAGTGAAAAATACAGTTAGCTACCAAGATTTTCTCAAAATCCCATCTAGTTGATGTTCCCTTTTGTATATGGCTCGCAAAAAGAGGTTAGAAAAACAAAAAGAGTGCACAGATGGAGAGGAAAGCTCCTATAGTGTGAGGATCCAACACAAGGTCTCTGGAGGGGAAAACCCTAATAGAAACCCTAATGAGCCCCTAAACGTTCCCATCAAAGATTTGATTGTGCTCTACCTGGTCCAAATGGGAGGCCTCAACAACCAAGAAACCAAGAGTTAACCCTGGTGGATTTTCTAAAGATTAAGATGAAGACCTTGTTTGGCGAGTCTGAGATAGGTAATCAGTAATGTTAAATAGTGGTTACTCAACATCGATCATTGTTTTCTAAACTTGGGATTCCCTAATCATTCCAAAGTCTTCTTTGAGACACACCTTTGGAAGAGCACGACTTGAACCTTGTGTGAGAAATTCACAAATGCCCAAGGAACTGATGTTGAGCCACTAACTTGGTAGGAGTTCACCACTTCTAATACCCTTAAATATAGGAGTCTATGGTTGAGCATAAAGAGGTTTAAATCTAGTGGTTGAAGTAATACGGTGATGCTATACTCATCCAATATGAGATGGAGTTTCATATTCTGTAGAAATACATGCATGTCTTAGGTGAAACATGTATGGTATATAAATGTTTGCATGGTCTGAATTCTGATCTGGGCTATCTCTAACTAGATGGAAACATCATGTAGTGCATCATGCACTTGACAATGACATAGAGTTGGAGGACCACCCATGATATCAGTGAAATAAAGGTGGCTTTCCATGAGGAAACTAGCATCACAACAACCATAATGACAACAAGACGAATGTTTAAGGAGAAGCTAATCCAATCCCTACTAAAAATACTCAATGTGACAAGTGTTCCAAGTATCACATAGAAGAGTTCACTTTCGTATTTGGAGTGTGTTATTTCTATTATGTACTGTGTTGAATCAAGCCAAACATTCCTAAGATCCTCTAGAAGACTAAGCCCCATGATAATTAAGCATCCATGTAGAAATGACAAGATAGGATCTTCTTCATGGCAGATGAAAATGAGGAGCATAAGAATGACCTAGGTAAGGTTTTAGTTATAAAGTTCCTTAATGTTCTTTGCATATGTTAGGCATATTTGTGGGTTTTTATACCTTAGGCATACAAATCTATAAATCCACTATGATGATTGGCAATATTAGGGTGTTGAGTTACATTATAAGAATACGTAAAACCTTAAGGTGGGTAGAATAGTATGATATGGAGGATAAAATTCATATAAGGTGGGTAAATTTTCAATATCCATAGAATATGAAAATAGACAAAAAGATATAAATTTAACCAAATTTTAAAATCCAAACTTAACCTTTTAAATCCATATACTATCCTAGTATTCCATCTTCACCTTGGATCAAAAAGATAAAACCTAATTTTTGTAAGGAAGTCACTAACATATATTTAATCGATAAGATGTGGTTCTAATAAAATATCAAGCTACTAAATTACATAAAAAACCACTTTCCTAAATGGTTTAAATAACAATTAAGTTGCCATAACTTATTTGCACTAATTCTATCCCTAATGGACAAAAAGTGGCACATGAGGGTTAAAAATGAAATTGACCTATTCATTGTGCATAATTTGTCCCAATAAAGTTATATAATTTCATCAAGATATGAATTAATTTAGCCCAAAAAATGAGCTTCAAGTTATTTTTAGGTACTCCCTAATAATTAATACATATTTATAATAAGAAAGTAAAATAAAGATAGATTTTCTTTTCAAAATGTAAGTCCAAGTTGAATTCGAATTTTACACCGCTAATTACCTAGGATATGAATTTTCATTAAATTAAGATCCTTCTCGCCTAAATTTAGCTTAGAAATGAAAATAAATAACATTAATAGATAATCATGTTCATATGATCCTAGTATAAATATAACTAAGATTTTAATAAATTAATGACTATAATATACTCTGTAAAAAAGGTTCCCCCTCTAAATTAGACTCTGTACTCTCAGGGACACTTTCTTCTCTTTTTCTTGACTCTCGATGCCAATAACATACTATAGGATACAAGACTTCATATAACTTTATGTTATCCAAACTCCACTGGTCTTTGACGAATGTTGGACCCTCACCTATATGAGGAACCCTCTGAAAGAGATCCAAGACTGCCTAGAAACATGAAGTGTTGTTGTTTTTCCTTGTCTGTCAATGATATACCCTCTGAACTTCACCTCATCTATAGACCAACCCTAGGATCATTGATGTTCTTTTATCCATTAAATACAAAGGATAATCTTTGAAAACTTAATCAAAACTTCACCCAAGACATTTGGATCGCCATTTTGTCCTTTTCTTCTTAGTACCTTTTTTTCTTCCCTTTGGTTACTATTCTAACATTCTCGACTATGGTTTCAAAGTTATTCTTGTCCACACATCAATGTGATGTTCCCTCAAATACATTAGGTTCCCAGATGATTTTGATACTCTTAGTTTCTCATGTGATTCGGTCTTTCCCCACTTTTTTTGTATTCTAGGTGTTCTTATGACAAAAAAATGTCTTTGAATTTCAGCTTGCTTCTAACCCAAAGTTGAGCTTGTCAAGATCAAAAGACTTCTATCAACCTATTTGTGCTTTTATTTTTAGTCAGGTTTCTTCATATTAGGGTATTTATTCTTTAACTCCTCACCAATCATGGTGATTTGGTACTATAAAATCATTTTTGGGCTTACCAAGTTTGGCATGCCATGAGGAAGGTTGATAACATCTTAGCTTTTGAAGACAGTAGATAGAAATCAAATTTTGATTTAAGTCATGTGCTCTATGGAAAAGCTTTTGTCAGTGTGATTCACCAATCACATTGGGGGTTTTACTCCACTACCCTTAACTATATCTCAACGTGTAATGCACTGCTTTGGGCAATAATGTCTTTGTGGTGTATTTATGTTTGACAATCACACTTTTCCTTCAGAGCAGCCCTGGCCATGCACTAGCCTTTGATTTGTGCCACTTCAGCCCGATGGTTTGCCTAATTGGGTTTTGGAAATGGATAATAGTTATTAATTTTTAGTATATAAGTTTATATATACCCTTGTATATTAGGATTAGTCCCACATTGTGTATATGGTTATTCGAAGTCACTAATAGTCCTATGTAAAGGCTAGCCCTCTTGTCTATAGTACACACAATATACTCTCCACCTTATTTTAGGTAACATGGTATGAGAGCATCTTGATTCTTTCATAGAAAGAAGTAGCCAAGTTCCCTAGGCAGTGACATTCTCTTCTCCTTCATTCTCACTTGCCACTTCTTGTTCACACTACAAGTGTTTCCATGAAAGTCATCTATGTGGGAACATATCTCTAGTAGACATCATATCCAGGTGGATCTGTATCTTCTGGAACCACTTTTCCATGGAAGTCACATCTGTGGCAACATATCTCTCGTGGAAACCATCTCCACCTGGATCAACATCTTCGCCGACAACATTCCCATGAAAATCCTCTTTGTAGAAATATATCTATGATGGAAATAACCTTCAATAAATCCATATATGTCAAAATCATCTCAACTCTAGTCACTTCATACTTATGCACTATCCATGAAAGATTAGATATGTGAGATCTCTAGATCTATAGTCATCTCCAACTTTTGCATGAATCTGACTACACATCGTGTTAGAATGCAACATGGTGTGTCTCCTGTAGTTCTTCCCATTTGTCTCTAGCTTACACACCATGTCAAGATCGACACGTCATGTTACCATTAAGTTTTATCCCCATAGCCGACTTACCTCCAGATTACACATTGTGATAGTCTAGTAACATGTCCTGTTGTATCCTTCATGTAATATATCACGGGAGATGCAAAGCCTCCACAACTTATCCACAAGTCTTATTGTCCAGAATTTTCATATCACTTAGACCAAACTAAAAAAATGCAATTTCAATCAATGGAGTTGCTAAATCACTATCTAGAGAAAAGTTCAGGGGAAATGGAGGCATCTCAAGGGAGGATCCCCCACAGATGATTCTCTTTCATATTGGAAACTATGAGATGATAAGTTACTATCCACTCTATGGAACTCAATGGAGCCTCATAGCATTAACATCGTAGGTCACTTACCTGATTGCAAGTCAATTTGGAATCATCTCCTAATGATGAACTCTAAAAACATATCTTGTATGTATCACATATGGTTCATATGTACAATCTTCATTAGGAGGAGAAGAGTCTACAATAATGTTTAGCAGAGGTCACTCACATCACAAATATCTAAATAGTCTCTTTCCTATCTCCATTGATCATGTAAAAGTACAAAAGTAGTAAGATTGGATGGATGCGACAATGTTCCTTCCCAATCATTGCAAGGAATATGACAAAGTTAGAAGCCAGATTCTATTAGGGATATATCTTCCCACCTCAGTAGAAGCATACCAATTTGTCTTTAGAATCTTCCTCAAGTAAATCTCTTCAACCGGTCCTATCAAAAATTCATCTTCCTTTGTCTCTCACAACACCCCAATCTATCTACTGAGGACATGGTCATGGTGGGAGAGGGAAGGACACTCTGGGGTAGAGGAAGACCCAAGTGTACCCATTAGGGAAAAAAGGGTCATTGGAAGGAGATGTGTTTCTCCATTAATGGTTTCCCATCATGAACTCCTAATCCTATTGTCCATCTCACCGCCCCTAATAAATTTACTAAGAAAAATCCTCATCATACTAGGATGAGTGATGGATTATATATCATCTCCTTCATATTTAGGCATCCCAACAAGCATCCTCATCTGTTATGTCATATGTTCAAATTCCAGTCACATCCAATTCTTCTATAGAGTGTATAGCTTGATCCACAAACACATGTTTGTCATCCTATATATTCAACTATGATTCTAAAGTTCATAATACATGCATACCTAGTGTTATTTCCAATATGTATGTCATAAGAGGTCATACCTCTAAAGTCACCACTGCAAATGGATTTTCAGTTGCCATTTAGGGCACATGGACAATATCTTCACTTCCTTATATCAAACTACCATCTTCCCTTTTTATTCCTTCCTTTGCATTTATTTTATTATCTATGAGTAAAGTAATGCATACTCTTTGTGCCTCCATAAGTTTTGATCCCAATCAATGTTTTATACTGGACATTCAGATGAAGGCGATGATTGATGGCAAGTATGAGGAAGTTGGTCCCTACTATCTGATGAGGGCTTTGAAGGCTTTCATAGTTGTGTATCCTCCACACATCCACAATCTCATTGGTCACTTATTTCGCAAGAAGCTTAACATTTTGCATCATCAATTTTAAAATTTAGATAAACTTAATTGTTCTACTTGTCAGCTAGGAAAATACCACAAATCTAGGTTTCTATTTGTAGATGTTATGTGTGCATGCTCTATCTTTCATATTGTTCACTGAGATGTTTGGGGACCTTGTGGGTCTCCTTCAAACTTGGGTTCCGATTTTTTGTTACTATTGATAAAGTCTATAGAATTACATGGTTGCATCTCATGAAATATCATTCCAAAAATTCCTCTGTTGTGCCATTTTTTTTCTTGAAATTTAAGCACAATTTTCTTGAAGTAATTATATTTTTCAAATTGATAATGAAAAAGAGTACTTCAATTATGCACTCACCTTGTTTCTTTCCAACAAAGGAATTATTAGTCAATTTTCTTGTCCCCGTTCTCCTCTACATAATGGGATAGCAAAATGAAAAATAGGCATATTGTAAAAATTACAAGAACTCTTCCTTGTCATATGAATGTTTCCTACTATTTTTGGGGAGATGATATCCCAAATATACATACGTTATTAATGTATGCCTTCATATATTTTGTATAATCAAATCTTATTTCAAACTTTATAACCTAACAACCCACTATATAGTGCTCCTTCTAAAATATTTGGTTTTATTAGTTTTTCCATGAGTTAACTAATGTTTTTGACAATCGTAGTCCTTGAGAGGAAAAATATGTCTTCATTGGATACTCCAAAATTCAAAAGGGGAATCGTTTCTATAATCCTATCATATGTCATTTTTTGGTTTTTGATGATGTCACAATTTTCAAAGAAACCCCTTACTTTGGAAAATCCATAGAAACCTATCAGACTTCTCTATAAGACTTCCCATCATTCTTAGTTGTCATTGGTCCTACACAAAGTCCATTGCATAATGTTGGTGCCCATCCATAGGTCTATGTACCAATCATGTAAGTTCTCTAGATATCTTTGAACATGTACAAGATGATGGGGCATCTCTCAATACTCCTCCAATCACTGCTTCCTCTTTAGACTCTATAGATCCCAATGAGTCTAGTGATTGCTGCTCTAGATAAATAAATAGTTTGTTGTAGATGAGCTTACTTCATTAAACACTACTACAGAAATGGCTTATAACGTCAATTTTAAAGGCGTCGATTTTATAAATACACTGAGACCTAAAACCTAAAGTGTGGATTAAAAAAAAATCCGACATCTATCTGTGAAGGGTGACCAGACACAGGTATCTCTTTTATTTAGTGTCGGTTCCCTAATAATAAACCGACGCCTAAAATTAATCGCCAAATCCAAAATTTTCAGTGAAAAAAATTACCTCCAAAATTTAACATATGGCGTCGGTTATTAACTATTAAACCGACGATGAACGGTTATTCACGATACAGAAATTGGGCACATTTTGGTTGTCAGTTTTACTACAATGACCGACACTTATGGGTTTTCCCGCACTGTTCTCGGGATTTTTTTCACATCCTTTTAAGTGTTGGTTTTTTTTTTTAACCGACACCTTTAGTTTTATGTGTCGGTTTTTTGGAATAACGGAAGCCTGTTGTTAACTTAATAGCACTCACGCGAGCCAGGCTCTTCCCCTTCTCTGTTCATCGACTCTGGTGCTTAGGTCTGGCGAATTTCACCTGCTCCAGTTGCCACCTCTGCCGCCGTTCCTTGCTCCTCTAATCACCGCCTCCGCCACCGTTCATTTCTCTGGGCACCGCTGTTCCTTGCTCCTCTGCACGCCGGTTCCTTCTCTTACTCTCCGGCCGCCACCCTTCTTTGCTAGCTCCGATGCATGAGCCTACTCACCTTCTCCTATGCCGGGGTTCGTTGCCCTAACGCCTGCCCCTACTCTCTCCTCGCCCCTTCTCTCCAAGCCGCTGCTCTCCTTCCCAGGTAGGCCACTGCCCTTCTTCTTCCTCCACCACTTCTTCTTCCTGCTCCCTCTCCTTACCAAATGGATTAAAGCTAGGCCACGACCGCGTGGGCTGGCCACGGTCATGGCTGTGTTGGCCTACCACAGAGGGAGCAGGAAGAAGAAGATACATTTGCAATTGAATACTAATTCTTGACCTAATTCTGTAAATTTTGATGCATGTTGAATTAAGATATTAAAACCCTAATACACATTTCACCATAATCTTGAATTAACTATATTGTTGAAATCTTGTGATCAATCTATGTAAGATATTAACACCGTAATGTTAAATCTCTGATTTTGTAGTGATATGTCACCCTAACATCTACATGAATCCCTATTGTATGATGGAATCCCTATTGTATGATGTAGATTGATGATAATGCATGAGCTAGTTTGAAATTTTGAAATCAATTATGAATCTCTCCATCCCTAGGTCATACTAATTTATGTGTAATCTTTATCTTGATGATGAACATGCATGGACACTCGAAATGTTCAAATCAATGTTATAGAATGACATCACATGTATTTGTTGGCCTAGAAACCCGTCCATGATTTACTCATTAGGAGTAAATCTTGGATAGTCCCCGGTTTGGGACTGTTCTTGAACACCTAATCTCACTTAGGATGTAAGTGTATAATGTTTATTTGGTTTTCAAGAAAATTTTGGCACCATTTCCCCGTTTGTTCTCTAAGTACATATGTACTTAGAGAACAATGGGGAAATGCTGTCAAAATTTTCTTGAAAGCCCAATACACATTATACACTTATTAGTGAGATTAGGTGTTCAAGAATGGGATAGGTGGTAAACATTTATTATATATAAGAATGACAAAACATGTATTTGTTGGCCCTAGACCCTAATCTTGTTGTAATATATACTTGTTTTCTCTTTGATCATAGAATGGATAGATCATGGATGTCCATTCACAATCTCTGTACCCCAGAGTTTATTTCTGGTCTTGACCAGTTTATTAGATTTGCTGAGGAACATAGGAAACAACCTGGAGATAGGTTCTACTATCCATGTAGGCATTGCAATAACAACTTGAAAGTCAACACCGGTGATGAAATCAAAAGTCATGTCATGTGCAACAGGATTATGCAAGGCTATACAGAATGGCACTGACATGGACATATTTCAAACCTGAAACCAGTGGATGTCGATAGTAGTGCTTGTGTGGAAGAAGAAATTGCCTCCGATGACGTAGATGTGAATGAACCAGTTCCAGTAGACATCGTTTATGCGATGCTGGATAGTTGTGTGGTAGAGCACACCGATCCACCTCCCATTTTTAGTAACATTGTGCATGATGCTGAGATATCGTTATACATAGGTTGTACTAAGTTTACGAAGCATAGCGCTGTGTTGAGATTGTATAAGCTGAAAGATACAATATATGGAGTGATAAAAGCTTGACGTTATTGTTGTATTTGTTGAAAGAAATGCTTCCTGAAGGGAACGAGCTGCCAATCTCAACATACCAGGTAAAGAAATTGTTGTTACCAATGGGAATGGATGCTAAGAAGATACACGCATGCCCGAATGATTGTGTATTATTTCAAAAGGACTATGTGGATTTGAAAGATTGTCCAAAATGTGGTGCGTCACGGTATAAATTGACGACTTCGGGGGAGTCCAAAACTGGTTCTCCTGCCAAGGTGATGTGGTATCTACCTATAATATCACGGTTTCAATGCTTATTTGCCAATCCGATAGATGCAATGAATTTGAGGTGGCATGCAGATGTTAAGAAAAATAATGATGGGATCCTACGACATGCGTCTGAATCCCCACAGTGGAAGAAGATTGATCTATTGTACCCTGAATTTGGTGAAGAAGTCTGGAATCTAAGACTTGGGCTTTGTACAGATGGGATGAATCAGTACAGGACATTGAGAAGCCAACATAGCACTTGGCCAGTCATGCTTGTTATATACAATCTTCCTCCCTGGTTGTGTATGAAAAATAAGTACGTAATGATGTCGTTGTTGATATCGGGCCCTAAACAACATGGAAATGATATCGATGTTTATCTTGAACCTCTGATTGATGACTTAAAGAAACTCTAAGGTGAAGGTGTGATGACCTATGATGCTTCACGAAGAGAGACATTTTGTTTGCATGCTATGTTGTTTTACACTATTAATGACTTTGCAGCATATGTGAATTTGTCTGGATATAGTGTAAAAGGAGCTAAAGCGTGTCCTATATGTGAAGAGAAGACTGATTTAACAAGACTAAAACATGGTAGTAAGACTATATATCTCGATCATTGAAGGTTTCTTACAAAATTCCATCCGTATCGTAGGAAGCACAAAGCATTCAATGGATTGAATGAAGAACAAAGTACACCTAAACCTATACTAGGGGAGGTTGTTTATGAAAGAGTAAAAGACTTTGTCAATGAATTTGGTAAGAGATCACAATGTACTATGGCCACAAGGATTGACAAATCTTTATTCAAGAAGAAGTGAATATTTTGGGATCTTCCTTATTGGAGTTCTTTGACAGTCAGGCATTGTATCGATGTCATGCACATTGAGAAAAATGTATGTGATAGTGCCATTGGTACTTTGTTGAATATACCAGGTAAGACTAAAGATGGGATAAAATCCAGACTGGACCTATGTGAAATGGGAATACGGTCAGAATTAACAGAATTACGTGAAATGGGAAATCAGAGAACATACTTACCTCCCGCTTGTTACACATTGTCTAGAAAGGAGAAGAAAGCTTTTTGTGAATGTTTGGTAAATGTTAAGGTGCCACAGGGTTACTCATCCAACATCTGTAGATCGATATCAATGAAAGATCTGAAGTTGATAGGTCTTAACTCTCATGATTGTCACACTCTAATGCAACAAATATTGCCTGTGGCAATTCGATCTATATTGCCGAAGCATGTAAGGTTTGCAATCACCAGACTTTGTTTCTTTTTCAACAGTCTGTGCAGCAAAGTTATTGACCCTGATGCTCTCGATAATTTGCAAAGAGAAGTGGTTGTTACCCTATGTCAGCTTGAGATGTATTTTCCTCCGTCGTTCTTTGATATCATGGTACATCTTATTGTCCACTTGACTAGGGAAGTGAAAATGTTGGGACCAGTTTTCTTGCATTGGATGTATCCCTTTGAACGATGAGTGTTTTTAAAAGTGATGTTTGAAACCGTTATCGGCCTGAAGGGATTATTATTGAGGGTTATGTGGCGAGAGAGGTTATGAATTTTTGCAATGACTTTCTCAGTGGTAATGACACTCCTGGCAATGACAAGAATATTGAGGAGCAATTTGGCAAAGGAATTTTGGGATCACAGGTGAAAGTAATCAGCCGTGAGCAGTTGGAACAAGGTCACTTGTATATTTTACACAACATGGACGAAGTGAGTGTTTATATCGAGGAACATACCAATTTTATCAAGAGACAATATCCTCGAGCCAATACAATGTGTCTTTGTAGAGAGCATAACAAGATATTAATTATGTGGTTTGAAGATAAAGTCTTACATCAACTATCTCAAACACCAGATGATATTAATGAAAGTATCAAATGTCTCACCTTTAAACCAAAATTGAATGTTATGTTTTATGAAGGGTATGACATTAATGGATTCACATATTACACAAAGCGCCAAGATGAGAAGAGTGTTATCCAAAATAGTGGGGTCACCCTTCAAGCGTCGACTATGTTTTTTGCAAGTGCAAAGGATAAGAGTCCACGTGAAGCTAAAATGTCATATTACGGTGTCATTGAAGACATATGGGAGTTTGACTACATAGATTTCAGAATTCCGCTCTTCAAATGTAATTGGGTTGATAACACCAAAGGAGTTATAGTGGATGAATTGGGTTTCACTTTAGTGAACTTTAAAAAGATTGGCGAGAAGGGTGAACCATTCATATTGGAATCACAGGTGAAACAAGTATTTTATATCGATGATCCTGCAAATGATAAATGGTCGGTTGTTCTTCATGGTAAAAGACAGTTCATTGAAGATCCTATAGATGAAAAAGAGTACTATGATAAGTATGATGACTCCAGTCCATTCTCAGTTGGGTTGCCAACACCAACAAATATTGAAGCTAATGATGACTTGTATGTGTGCTGACGCAATTTTACTATGCGCTAAAATGCAAGTGAACGCGTCGAGTAGTACATGCTTTATGAGGCCCGAGTCGAACACAGGGATACTCGGAATTGTTGGTGACTCCTACTAACTAGTCGCGATCAGCTAAGACGATTAACAAGTTGAGAGTTGTTGTTAAAACTAAAATAAAAATAAAAACAAAACAAAAGAAGCAATTGATTAAATGTTGGTTTAATCAATTCAAAAGGTATCTTTAGGATTGCGGTTTCACCGCGGGTTTTCATTGTATTAAATTTTATATAATGCCTCAATTTTATCTCTCTATCTGGGTAGTGGCCTGAAAATAGAATTGTCCACTGTCGTGGTGCAATTCACTACCTAGGTCTAGGTCGGTTCCACCGTCGTAGTAACCTATACCCTAAACTCGGTGCATTATGAATGATCTCTCAGTATCCACCATTAATTTTACACCACCTTGGTCAAGGGATTTATCGATTAAAGTAGATTTCGTCTCTTTTCAGCCGTTAATTCTTCTTTCAAAGTGATTAAGGGCATTAGGTTATTATTATGGTGATCAAGCATAACAATATATGGAGAAAATGAAACTATACCACAGATTTAAGAGATAAAATATGAATTACTATTATAAAATTGTCATACAATGAATCCCCGGGCTACTCCCGGTCCTAAAGACAAAGGGGATTAGCCCCGCATGGTCATCTCAATGAAAGACAGAGGAGTAGTGAAGAAAAACATGGGAAACATGGAGAAAACTCGTGTAACCCCTGATACAAAGGTGTTCCTAGAGATCCTCCTCGAGAAACGTGCATTTTGCAGTCTTCCGGCAGCAAAATCGCCCGTCGGAGGTGCCCGGATCGCTCGGTTGACAAACTTCGTCTCTCGTCTCCTATCTCTCTCTCCTTCTTGGATGTTGTGCAACACAATGTCCTCTCCCCCTCGGGTCGTCCGTGCTCTTCTTAGGTCATAGGACCACTTTACGGCTCCGAAAAAGCTCAACCGTCGGATTAAAACGCTCCGTTTTAGTGCTGAAAATCGCCAGATCCCGACGCTGTCGATAGTATCGACCCCAAGGTCGATGGTATCGACCATGACACAGGTTATTCCTTCCAAGATCGCATTTTGGGGTTGCTTTTTGATGAAATGTCGATACTATCGACCTGGGGGTCGATAGTATCGACTCCGGACAATGCAAAAGTGCCTGAAAATGTGCCGAAACATGTGTATAAGTCCAGGGATTATATAAAATCATATAAATATTATAAAAGAAGTATAATTTGATGCAAAAAGAGTTTAAGGGCCAACTATAGTGAATTATGCAAATATAATCAAGAAAATGACAAATACATGCATAAAACAGATATAAAATAAGCATATAAAAGTGACTCAAAACCCATGCATCAAACTCCCCTAAGCTTAAACCTTGCTCATCCTCGAGCAAAAAAACTTTGGATTTGGTTGAGATAAGTCAGCAACAGGACATAAATACATGAAATGAATCTACATCATCCCCACTTTCTTTCCACAAACCAGCCCTCATTGACCACTGAACACTAACTGCCATCCAGGCGACCAAAGACCTATGTAAAAGATGTCCGTCCCCCAATCAATGAAACACTATCAATTAAAGCAGTTAATATGATAAACTCATTTGGTCCATACTTGATGCATGTTGTGATCTCCTATCTACGTTACTCATTTCCTAACTACCATCTAAATGGAAGCAGATCTCCTGATATTAATGAATGAGGAGAATATCATGGGTGGCCTACCGATTAGAGCAACGGGTGAATGGGATAGGTGGTTGTGGAAGAGATGGAATCACATAATAGTCAATCATGCAATACAAAAATTAATGACCTATCATGATGCAAAATGCAAGTGAAAATGTCCTAATGTTACATTTTTGGTGGAATGATGCATGCACTATCATTCCGTCTCAAGGTGAGATGGAATATCTAAGAAAACTACACCATGTGCTTATTCTTTTTAGTATGTAAGTGAGAACATGTTCCTTTCTCCCTCTCATTCCTACTTACTTCTCAATTTTTTTTTCTTTTTTTTCTTCTCTTTTTTTCAATTTTTTTTCATTTTTTTTTCAAGCCCTTATTTTCATAGATGACAATGAATTATATGTCGGGCTCACTTCTTGTTACATACTTGTGCATTTGAAGCATTCTATTTGGAGGGTATGGAACAAGTTCATCACCTTTAATGTTTTCAGAGTAACATAAGATACATGGTGTACAATATGCTCAAAAGATGTAAATGCAACTACATAATGACAGTTATGCAACTACTATGACATGCACCTAAGGATAATGTGCATGTATAACTACTCTATCCTTTTTTTTTCATTTTCATGCAAAAAAAATGTGAAAATAGATATAATGCAAGACCTATCTACATGAGATGCAATCAAAAAGTGAAAGACAATAATGTGCTCCCATTTCTTATGGTGGAGTGTGAATGAAATTGTAGTGGATCAGATCACAAGACTAATTGACAGAACCTTTCGAAAATATCATATGTCCCTCTCTAAAGACCTGTGTACAGGGTAAATGAAGGATTTCTCTCTTAAACTTTAGTCTAAGGTCACGTTAGCGTTTGGTCGGTTTGGGCTCAAACATCCTTGTCAATCACTTTTCCTTAGACAATAAAGATGGTCATTCATGTCCCCGTGTCCTGAAGCTGACTCACCCAAGCACTTCCTCAGTTATGCAACTCAATTACTCACAAGAATAAGCTCAAAAAGTTTTCAATATGCTCATATTTTCATGTGCACACAACCCAAGAGTAAAACTTGCAATTGAAATCATGCATTTATTGCTCCACAGATTACACTAGATAGATGTGGATCCTACAAAAGCGGTAAACCTAGAAATAAAAACAACTAATAATTCAAAAATAAAATCAACATGAATAAGTAAGTAAAAACTAAGATAGAGGGTTGTTCCAACACCCCCCAAGCTTTAATATGACTATGGCCTCATAGTCAACATTCTCACTTAAGAGGTGGAACAGCGGTACCATTCACTTTGAAGTGTGGTGAAGAAGGATGGTTAGATGCTCAAGTAGACCAAGTGATGCTTGCTATCTTCCTCCTTTTTGTGGCCCATTTTTGTGTCTTAGTGGTTCTAAGACGTGACTTGCTTCATCCATCTTTCCTCTGCAAAAAACGGTTCGAAAAAATCTCGTTTCGATACCTTTTACGGCCTGTTTTATGTAGCTGTCCTACAGGTGTCGATACCATCGACCAGACTCAGCGATTTTGTTGAATCGACGCATCTAAAAGCATGGGAACTCAAAAGTGTCGATACTATCGACCCTAGGGTCGATGGTATCGACTTTACTGGCACCAATTTTTCTGTAAATCTTCAGGAATTTCGATACTATCGACCCTAGGGTCGATGGTATCGACTTTTCTTCAGCGTTTACTTCTCCAAACTCGATACTATCGACATGGGTGTCGATAGTATCGACCTTAACATTCTTCACACTTCAAAACACGAGTTAGGGTACCATTTTTACAAAAATTATCAAAACCTAAGCAAAAACTAAGTACATAAACATAAAAGAACATAACCAAACATAAAATTGAACCTAAAGTTGGGTTGCCTCCCAACAAGCGCCCTTGTTTAATGTCCTAGGCTTGACATAAAGATACCTTTAACCTGGGTTGTCAAGAGATGTCTCCAATGAGTCATGTGGCAATTTGAATTGAACTCGATCCTGTCCAATCCCCAAGGTCAATGTACCTCTCCCAATG
Organism: Alisma plantago-aquatica; assembly: GCA_963693085.1. Lineage (NCBI taxonomy): Eukaryota > Viridiplantae > Streptophyta > Magnoliopsida > Alismatales > Alismataceae > Alisma > Alisma plantago-aquatica. Next base: position 23,706,101 of record OY856412.1, on the reverse strand, counting down.
ACAGCGATGACATCAGCCGTAGCTTGGAACGGCCTTCCCAATAGCATCTCACAACTTTGGAGCTGTGGCATGTCCATGACAACAAAATCTACCGGGAAGATGAACCTGTCTACCTTGATGAGTACATCCTCGCACACTCCATATGGCCTTACAATGGACCCATCCGCCAACTCAATCGTTGACGCCGATTTCTTTATCTCCTTCAACCCAAGCTTTTGAAATGTGGACAGAGGCATAAGATTAATGCTGGCACCCAAATCACACTGTGCTTGTGGAAAATGTTGGTCACCTATTGAACATGGGATATAAAAACTCCCCGGGTCTTTCTTCTTCTCTGGTAAGCTCCCAAGAATGATTGAGATCACCATTTCATTCATCCTGCATACATCAGTATCTTTGATCCACCTCTTTTTGTTGATTATATCTTTAATGAACCTCCCATAGGCGGGAACCTTCTCAATCATTTCCACTAGCAGAATGTTGATATGCAGCTTGCGGAATATTTCCAAGAATTTCCTATAGTGTCGGTGCTCCTTCTTCGGCTTCGGATTGTCCCGACTTGACACATCTGCCGCATTGACACGCTTGTGAGGAGGCACATATGAGCTTTTTAGGGCCATCTCCCCTAAACTTGCTTCAATTACTCCCTCTGGCATGGGCTTTATCAGAACATCATCAACATTAATCATGTGTTGTGACTCCTCCCCTGCAATAGATGCATCAGCACCTTGACGGACAGTCTTACTTTGCTCTTCTCGCCTAAGCGTAGGCACAACTATCATGTGCTCGTGGCGGGATTTTCTAAAGAGAGTGTTTCCTCCCGGCAGTCCATAATAAGTACGAGGATACGGTATCGCCGGTGTTGCTTCTGTATCAAACTTCATTTTGCTTTGATCTTCTGCTTCTGACACCTGAGATTCCTCCTCATTGCTTACCACAGACATGTACTTCACTTGATGGTGTGCTTGGGCCACATTTGCACTCTCGGCCGGTTTCTGCTGGTTGGCGTGCTTGATGGCCGCCACTTCACTTGAAATCTGAGCCACAGTGGTTTCTAATGCCCACATCTGTGCTCCATGGCTTTGTAGCATCTGCCCAAATTTGGTTAGAATATCACCTTGAGATTGCAATTGTTTACCAAACATAGCCATCATCTCCTGATTCTGCTGCACCATTTGACTCAGTAATTCGGTGTTCTTATCTTCAACTCTAGGCTGTGGCTTCACCTCCGGATCCTGCAGAAAGTTGTTAGGATCCTTCCAGGAGAACTTTTTGTCCTTCCTCCACGCATAGTCATTGTTTCTGTAGCCCTGTTGTTGCATGTACTTTCCTTGGGCTTCCTCATCCTCAGATGAATCTTCCTTAGCTAGAAGCTTCTTGGCTAGTAGATCTAACTTGTCGTTCAGCTCCTTAATTACTTTGGATTCACATGCAACTCTGACCTGCTCCACAGTGCCTCTTTCACCCCATGACTGTTTCCTAGCCATGTTCTTTAATATCTCCCAACATCTGGTGTCCGTATTGTTCAGAAAGAATCCTGACCCAGCTGAATCCAGATTACTCCTATCGTGCTCGGAGAGAGCAAAATAAAAGATCTTCACCTGCGTCTCTTTATCCAACCCATGATGTGGGCACCTCCTCAGCATAACCTGAAATCTCTCCCAGGTCTCAGAATATGTCTCACCAGCCTGTTGGGTAAAGTTGTGAATCTTCCAGATCATGTCGTTAGTCTTCTCAGGAGGGAAGAACCTCTCAAAGAAAACCTCCACCATATGGTTCCAGGACTCCACAAACTCATCATCCAAATTATGTAACCATTCTCGCACGGCTCCCGCCAATGAACTCGGGAAAAGCTTGAGATACAGTGCCTCCTGTGGAAACCTATCGATTTTTACCATGTCACAGTTCTCAACAAACTGGCTGATGTGCGCGATAGGGTCCTCATTCTTGAGCCCATGGAAAGCATTTGATTTCACCAGATTTATCAACGCCAGATCAATCTTATATGTAGGTATGTTGATTGCCTGCTTCTTTATAGGCCCTTTTGAAGCTGATGAGGAAGAAGCCTTGATCTTGTCCCATATAGTCTGTGGCTCGGCCATCTCTTCCTGTTCAAGTTTAGAATCTACCTCTTCTGGTTGCTCTTGCTCGTGATAATCCTCGTCCTCAGGTCCCGGAAACGGAACCTCGGGTGCGCGACCTGCGTAGTCAGTACTACGTGTCTGCACCATGCACAGTACTTGAAATGAGAAAATTCGAGTTCAATATAGTGCTATGACGAGTATAAAAATTATCAAACAATTTAAAAATATTTGAAGTTGTTTCAATCTAAATAAAAAAATAAAGTGGCCCAGAATGGCCGCTCGTAGCACTCAAAGTGCCAACAATTCGCCGTATCCCCGGCAACGGCGCCAAAAACTTGACGCAATTTTACTATGCGCTAAAACGCAAGTGAACACGTCGAGTAGTACAGGCCTTTGTGAGGCCCGAGTCGAACACAAGGATACTCGGAATTGTTGGTGACTCCTACTAACTAGTCGCGATCAGCTAAGACGATTAACAAGTTGAGAGTTGTTGTTAAAACTAAAATAAAAATAAAAACAAAACAAAAGAAGCAATCGATTAAATGTTGGTTTAATCAATTCAAAAGGTATCTTTAGGATTGCAGTTTCACCGCTGGTTTTCATTGTATTAAATTTTATATAATGCCTCAATTTTATCTCTCTATCCGGGTAGTGGCCTGAAAACAGAATTTCCCACTGTCGTGGTGCAATTCACTACCTATCTCTAGGTCGGTTCCACCGTCGTAGTAACCTATACCCTAAACTCGGTGCATTATGAACGATCTCTCAATATCCACCATTAATTTTACACCACCTTGGTCAAGGGATTTATCGATTAAAGCAGATTTTGTCTCTTTTCAGCCGTTAATTCTTCTTTCAAAGTGATTAAGGGCATTAGGTTATTATTCTAGTGATCAAGCATAACAATATATGGAGAAAACGAAACTATACCACAGATTTAAGAGATAAAATATGAATTACTATTATAAAATTGTCATACAATGAATCCCCGGGCTACTCCCGGTCCTAAAGACAAAGGGGATTAGCCCCGCATGGTCATCTCAATGAAAGACAGAGGAGTAGAGAAGAAAAACATGGGAAACATGGAGAAAACTCGTGTAACCCCTGATACAAAGGTGTTCCTGGAGATCCTCCTCGAGAAACGTGCATTTTGTAGTCTTCCGGCAGCAGAATCGCCCGTCGGAGGTGCCTGGATCGCTCAGTTGACGGCCTTCGTCTCTCGTCTCCTATCTCTCTCTCTCCTTCTTGGATGTTGTGCAACACAATGTCCTCTCCCCCTCGGGCCGTCCGTGATCTTCTTAGGTCATAGGACCACTTTATGGCTCCGAAAAAGCTCAACCGTCAGATTAAAACGCTCCGTTTTAGTGCTGAAAATCGCCAGATCCCGACGCTGTCGATAGTATCGACCCCAAGGTCGATGGTATCGACCATGGCACAGGTTATTCCTTCCAAGATCGCGTTTTGAGGTTGCTTTTTGATGAAATGTCGATACTATCGACCTGGGGGTCAATAGTATCGACTCCGGACAATGCAAAAGTGCCTGAAAATGTGCCGAAACATGTGTATAAGTCCAGGGATCATATAAAATCATATAAATATTATAAAAGAAGTATAATTTGATGCAAAAAGAGTTTAAGGGCCAACTATAGTGAATTATGCAAATATAATCAAGAAAATGACAAATACATGCATAAAACAGATATAAAATAACCCTATAAAAGTGACTCAAAACCCATGCATCATGTGCAAATATCACAATGAAAGATTGTTAATTGATAAAAAATCGCAATATTAGAGGCATGCTTATATTTTTTATATGTTTTATTTTTCTGAATGTGAACTTTACAATGTGAATTACTTTAAAATGTGAATATGAACTTTACAATGCGAATTTTACAATGTGAATTACTTTACAATGTGAACTTTACAATGTGAATTACTTTACAATGTGAATGTGAACTTTACAATGTGAGCCTTACAATGTGAATTACTTTACAATGTGAACTTTACAATGTGAATGTGAACTTTCAGATGACTGAGCATTCTCCTGATAACCGTGCTGATGATTACCGTGAGGGTGAGGACATCAATGCACTGCCTCACAATGTAAGTTTTTAAAATATATCATATATTTATATCTATATGTCCATTTATAGTTATATCCTGTAAGCGTGTTTATTTTGTCAAATTTTAGGTTGATGATGCACATGTACCCTCTGAAGCACTTGAGGCACTTGATGAGAAGTACCAAAAAGTTGACAAGAGAAGGGGCATCACTATGATGAAGAAGTTAATAACGCAAAGGGGCAGTGGACCCAAACTTGTTGTGGATTTTGATAATGCAGGGAATGCAATTGGAGTGAATCACAATTCATTTGTTTCATATCTTGGGTATGTTACTCGTAGCCATTGCAGTTGTAAGATAGATTCTTGGCATAAAGTTCCTAAGGGGAAGAAAGACATAATATGGAAGGATTTATGCGTGAGTTATTATTAATTTGCAATTCTATTTTTTAGATTACTAATTTTTTGGATACTAGTTAATAGCAATTCTATTTTGTAGAGTATATTTAAATTGGATGAAAAACTGCATCGTAAATGCGTGATGCAACGCTGTGGGAGAGTCCTAAGGAACTATAGGACAAATCTCACCCGAGAATGCATAAAAGAAGGTGACAAGAGGAAGAAGACAACCACTGAATAGTGGAACTTCCTGGACCAAGAAGAATGGGACGTGTTTGTTGCTTCAAGAAAAACCGATGAATTCAAGGTATTAGGCGTCACTCCCAATTTAATTAATATATGTTGTTTTCACCTATTCAAGATTAACATTTAGTGTTAACTAGGCCCTCAGTGAGGCGCAAAATGAAAGGTGTGCACAGAATGTGTATGACCACACAATGGGTCCAAAGGAGTATGCAGGCATTCACCAAAGACTACAGACTGAGTCTACTGCTCAGTCTGCTGCTACTCAGGAATCCTCTACTATAGGTACCACACCTCTCCCTCACCATGATGTCTGGATTGCTGGGAGGTAAAATAAGAAGGGAGAAATAAGGAATCCCGCAACTGCTGAGGCGGCTACAAAAATGGTAAAATACAACTCTTAGAGCAATCGTTCGAATATTGATTATTTGTGGTGTTTACTTAATTACAAATTTTTGTTTTGGCAATTAGTGGGAGCTGCACGAGATGAGGAAACAAGGCAAGTTCATCTTTGAGGGCACAAGGGATGAATTGACAGTTACCCAGAGCATCCTGGATGTGTTAGGGCTGCATGCACTGGTGTAGGCATCAAAGCGTTCTTTGAGCCATCACAGCGCAAACATGTCCCAAAAACAGGAATTTCACAAGAAGAGGTAACCTATTCTTTTTTAGAATATTACTGTAAAAGGGAATTCAATAATCAGAAGCTAATGTTTCTTTTATCCATGTATAGGTAGATGTGTTAATTGAAAGGAGAATCCAAGAAGCAATGGTGAAGTGGCAGGCCTGTCAAACTGCCACTCAGATAGTACCTATGGCATCCCGCTCTACTCCTACTGCAGAGATTGGGAGTAATCCTGTAGACCCACCACCTAGCACATCCACTGTAAGTATTTTTATGACATAGTAACTAGTCTTTTCAAGATGATATCTTTTCAAGATGATATGTATATATGTATATAACATTCTTTACACAAAAATTTGTAGGGGTTGAAGCCATGCTGTCTAAAAAGTAAATAATTTTTTGTTGTAGAGGTGTCAACTTACCCATCCCTACCAGGGGAAATGTTTCATGGGTCTCCATTACCAGCTGGTTGGGTTCGTGTGAGCCCAATACATATATTCCTCAATTGGATGGATCTTCCATTGCCATATGCCCACCCAGATTGTGAAACGTTTGGTGAGGCAGAAGGCGGAGTGATATTGTGGCCAAAAGCAGATGTCCTCTATAATGAAACTGTATGGTAAATTTACATTACATTAAATTGTTAGTGTGTGTATATGATGTCAATTGATCTGAAATTATATATATATACATGTTAAAAAGAAGACACCCAGAGCATCTAGGCCTCCATCTCCACCTCCTACATTACCAAGTTCGGTTCCACATGACCTACCTATCCTGTTAGGTCCTAATTGTAGGGGTATAGCTATATGGTTAGGCGAACATGATATAAATTTTCCTATAACTGTTTCTATAGATGTGGATGTTGCAGGTCAATCATACGAAAGCAAACTATTTATACAAGATATTTTGGAGTTATTTCGATATGATTGGCTGAATACATCTGTAGCTGAGATCTTCTTTATAAATCCATATACCTTGTGTAGGATCTGGTGATCTGGTTTCTTATTTATTAATGCATACGTAATACATGTTTTGCAGCTACTTAGAAAAGATATGTGCAGATTTTTCATTCGAACATGCATGATTTTTGATTCCATCTTTGATTAGTCTAGTAGCTAAAGACCCTTTGTCAGTTCAACAATACTGTTGTGATGTTTTTACAAATTTTGCTCAAAATCAGAAGATGGTGGTAATAGCTCCATTCAATGTGGAGTAAGTTTACTTTGCTTATAATTTGGACTTAAGAAAATTACATTTTTATTGTGGATTTTGAGTTATTAATTTTTAACTATTTTACCTCTAGTGGTATGCATTGGGAGTTACTAGTTATTGTCCCCGAGACGTTCACTGTCTATTGTCTAGATCCTAAGAGGTCTAATTGAATTCAAAATATGGACACACAATGAAAATGGCATTATCCTGGTGAGAAATATTTCATTTTCATATCCGTTAAGATATGTTATTACATTACTATTTAATTATACAATGTACTGTGTTACATTAACATGTAGGGGTTTAGATGAGTTCAAAAAGGCTGGAGGAAAGGTCCCCAGGAAAAAGAACCAGCCAATAATTTGGAAGAACGTGGAAGTAAGTTTTCGACTACAATGTATATATTATTTATGTGTACAATGCTTAATGAGTTGTAGTTTTTAATATTTTTTATGTTTCAATTTATAGTGTGCTACATAAGACAACAGATGGGCATGCACATACTATGTGATACGATTTATGCACATGATTATCAAATATGTCGTATTGGACATCGATACCATTCCTGAGGTATTATATATAGTCTCATTAGATAATATGAAATATATCAATCTTATTTATATATTATTAATTATATATATACATCATTCTCTTTGCAGGTGTTTAAAACTGACCACACTACAGGAAAAGCCTTACTAGATGTACATGCTCCCTATACGACAGAAGAATTAAATGATGTAATAGAAGAATGGGTAAAAGCCATACAAGTAGTGGGGTTTTTAAAATATAATTCGGATGTTGATAGCGAATAATGACTAAAGAATGATATTTTATAAATGAATTTCTAAATTGTAATATGTGTGAATGTTTCTACATGTCTGAATGTTTCTACATGTGTGAATGCGAAAACAAATAAAACTGATGGTTGCTATATGAATGTTTCTACATGTGTGAATGTGAAAATGAATGGAACTGCAGATTGCTACATGAATGTTTCTACATGTGTGAAAATCGAATGGAACTACATGTTGCTAAATGTGTGAAAATTAATGTTGTTAATTTTGCAAGTTTGTGGCCTGTTGTTGGCTGATATCAATAGATGTCAGAAAACCTATAGTTCATAACTGAACTGTAGGTTTCTCATCCTGCGACCAGCCACAGTAGGCCTGCAGACTGATAAGAAAAAAAAAACATGAAATAGGCATCAATTATTTGTTTCTGACGACAAATGATTACAGCGTCGGATAAATAATTATAACCAACACCTAATGCATGTGATGTGGCGTCAGTTATCAATAATAAATTGACACTTATGGTTTTGGTGTCGGTGTCCCTACTAGTAATTGATGTCGATTTCCCTAATGAGGCCAGGCACCACGGCTGTGCTGGCCAGCACGGTCGTAGCAGCGGGCTAGACACCACAGCCGTGCTGGCCAGCACGGTCGTAGAAGTGGGCCAGACAACACGGTCGTGCTGGCCAGCACGACCGTGGCAGTGGGTGAGATGGCGTCGGTTGTCACTAATAAACTTACGCTGATAGTGCCCAGATGGCACCCTTTTTGTGGTGCGAAGGCTTATGGCGTCAGTTTCAAAACTAATAACCGACGCCTATACCCCCCTACTGGTGTGTTTTCGGTGGCGCGCAAAGGGTTGTGGCATCAGTTTGAGAATAGACGCCTAACGGTTGGCCTTTTAGCGGAACCCACATAGGTGTTGCATTAAAACTGACGAGGAAGGCCTTAAATAACCGACACTAAAGGCCGATTATGTACTAGTGAAAGTTGGTCCATATGGGACTATTGACTATTTGAAAGAAACACTCATCACTAAAGATGATACCCAAATTTATTTCCTTAAAAAGGGGAATCATTTTTCCACTATCCATCTAATTTCTAATTTATGTCTTATGATTGCTTGTCTTCTTCATATGCTTACTTTATCTCCAACTTATCAACTATACCAATACATTGTAGTACCTATGTTGCACTAATCACCTAGGTTGGAAACAAACTATGGAGGATGGCATGGCTTCTTTGTCCAACAATGGCACATGGAGTATAGTGACCACTCCTCTTGATAAAGTAGCCGTTGGTTGCATATGGGTTTACTCAGTTACATTTGGTCTAGATGGGACTATTGACTGTCTAAAAGAAACACTTGTCACAAAAGGTGACACACAAGTTTGTGGGGAGGATTATCTAGACTTTTTCTCTAGTTGCCAAGATGACATATGTTCGTCTATTTGTCTCATTAGATTCCAACTTCTCTTAGACATTGCATCAACTAAATATCAAGAATGCCTTCCTTCATGAAGAACTGTCTAAAGAAATATACATGGAGCAACCACTTTGGTTTGTTGCTCTTGTGGGGGAGTTCTTATCATGTTTGTAGGTTTCATAAATCCTTGTATGTGCTAAATTAGTTACTCTGAGTGTAGTTTGAGAAGTTTAGTAAATATATTGAAGCCTTTGTCCTTTAATCATCAAGTATCAACCACTATGTCTTCTATCAGATATATCATCTATTTATCTCCTAGTCATTTATGTGGACCACATTGCTATTACAAATGATCATCACCAAGGAATTGCACATCTAAAATAGTGTTCAAGAAAAAGATTGGACCAAAGATATTGGCCCTCTCAAATACTTCCTTTGTATTGAGGGAGAAAACTCCAAGGATGGAATTATCATCTCTCAACATAAGTACATATTAGATCTCCTTGAAGAATCAGGAATCTTGAGATCAAAACTTGCAGAATCACCTATGGATCCTAAAATTAAATTGTATACAAATCAGGGGAGCCTATTGTTGATCATGTATAGTAGAAATGACTAATTGAGAAACTTAATTATCCTGTAGTCACTTGGCCATACATTTTATGTGCTACAAATGTGATTATTTAATTTATGGAGAAACCACATACTTAGGTCTATCAATGGGTCAGGTTTTGGGGGAACCAACTTGAATGGACCCAAACCCACACAAACCTCAATAAAAATGGACCCAGACTCGAACGGACATGAGTGGAACCAGACTTTCCAGACCCGACCCAAAATGAAGTGGACCTAACTGGACCCAAAAATCATAATATATACTCTACTTATTATCAGGAGAAATTTGTGCAAACCCAGAACTAGACCCGACCCAACCCAAACTAGATAAGAATCTATCCGACCCGACCTAAATATAAGACAACCCAAAAAAAGTCAACTTTTTTGGTTGGGTAGAGTGGGGTCGGGTATTTTTGTTAGACTTATACATTATTGCAACTAGGAACATGTTATTCATAGCCTTCATTATCTCAAAGATCTCCCGATATGGTCTCCTCTCCACTAGTCAAGGGCAATTAAATGTGCATGGTTTATTGATGCCAACTAGGCATGATCTATCTTTGATTGACAATCTATGACCAGCTATTATGTCTCTTTAGGAGGTAACCTAATCCCCTAGAAGAGAAAGAAGCGTACGGTGGTTTCTTACTCAAGCGCTTAATATGAATTTTTGGCTATGCTCATGTCAACATTGAACTTCTATGGGTCAGAAACCTCATAGAACAACATGAATTTCACCAATCCAAATATATGAAGTTGCATTGCGACAAACGAGATGAAGGTCACATAGATTCCAAATTTGTATTTAATGAACTTAAAAACACATGAAAGTAAACTATCACTTCATAAAAAAGAAGGTTCAAGACAAGTTGATCCGACTCATGCCAGTCCACTCAGAAAATCAACTTGAGTATGCATATTCTAAATCCTTAAATGGATGTCTGGTTAAAATATTATGTAACAAATTAAATACCAATTTTAGGGGGATTGTTAAGTATATAAGTTTATCTATAATCTTTCATATTAGGATTAGTCCCACATTGTGTAAATTGGCATTATAAGCCATCCATTGTCCTATATAAAGGCTAGCCCTCTTAGATTTTTCTGCTCAGAAAAAAACTCTTTCTCTCTTTTTTTTGTATTTTTTTATATAGTTCGGTTAAATATATTGGGAGTTTTTTATAGCATAAGAGAGTCCATGACTCAAAAAAAGAAAAAAATATGGAAGAAAATAACCTATACATGCCTAAAAGATCAGATTTAAAGCCAAGGCAGGTCGTCAAGATATCTCCAGGAAAAGCATAAAGACAAAGAAACTTAGTCTTCAGTAGATGACCAGTAGGATAATAGTCTCAAACCACTAAAAAGAATCATAGAACCCAGAAGCATCAAAGAAATAGAACCAGAAGAAAGAATAAAACTTTAGAGAATCTCCATTTCATAGTAGAACCTCCATATTATCTTAGAAAGCAGAAAGAAACTCCAGTAGAATAGAACTTTAGAGAAATTAAACACGTATCTTGACTTGATAGAAAATAGCTCCAAGATATAACTTCAAGGAAGAGAAACACACTTGAAGGGGTGTAATCCCACGATCATCCAAGTACAAATATCATTGAATAAGTGTGAGAAACATCTTAGAACTAGAGAACTACAAACATTGATAAAAAAAACTTGGATCATCATAGAAGAAATTAGAACTTCAAAAGAACACCAGGTTCTCAGGAAAGAATAGGAAAAATATAGAACATGACCAAGCAAGATAGTCCACAAAAGTTCATAGTCCATATAACCCATCAGCACCAAGACAAATCATGTAGCAATTCAGAACAAAAGAAACTTGAACATATTCAAAAGAGGATATCCAACTCTTTTTGAATGGTTTTCTAAACAACATCAATATTACAATTGCAGTCCATATGTACTCAGAGATTCCTCTCAATCCAGGCATGATTCAATGTAAGAGCACAAATAATCTTAACATTGTTTCTTTGGAAATTGATAAGATCAGGCCATTTCCTATGCATTTTTTTGAACACATGAGAATATATTGCCCAGATCCAAAGTCCTTTTGTACATGGACAATCAAAGCACAGATGGGTAGTATCATCATAGGAACTCATGCAAAGAAAGAAAACTGAGGCAACTAAAATACCTCTCCTTCTTGTGTAATATGAGGTAGGAAATCTATTGTGCCTAACTTTCAATAAATAGAAAAGAGAGTTCAGATGGCTTTTACATCTCCAAATCCAGCTATAAGTTTCCTCTGAAGACCCCTTAGTTCCTATATAGTTCCAAACCAGTTTTAGTTTAACAATTCTTTGACCAAGAAAATATATGAAATCATTTTGGCCCAAAACAAGAAAATTGTTATTCAAATAATCAGTAAGAACTTGACAATGTCTACTAGGACTGTAACATCCCAGGATTTAAGGCCTCAGATAACATGATCTTAAAAGGAATGATTGGATTACCCATATCACCAAGGTACACCTCCTTTTCCGGGATCCCATCACTAAAGAACTCCATAGTTAAGCATGCTCAGCTTGGAGTAGTACTAGGATGGGTGACCAATCATGAAGTTTATCCTGGCTTGCGCGTCAGTGTGGACAAAGTGCGCAGTTAAGGCTAGTGGAGGTTTGTGGGGCCAGTCGTCATTCCTAAATCTCTACTAGAGCCATGGGCAGTGGGCCAGGTTGTTATAAATGGTATCAGAGCCATAACCCCTCTAGTAGGTGGGGCCCACATGGGCATGGCATGCCAGTCTTGAGTCGTGCGGTCCAGGCATGTAGGAAAGGGTTGTCCATGGTTGACGTAGCCACCCTTGCACTGGTATTCCGTGATCGGGAGCTGGGTGTCCATGGGCCATTGTGGGCCTGCACTGAAATGGGGAAGATATTATGAGGCATTATAATTGAGCCTTGACGAGGACGTCAATAGTCTAAGTGGGGGAGATTGTAACATCCCAGGATTTGAGTCCTCGGATAACATAATCTTAAAAGGAATGATTGGATTACGCATATCACCAAGGTGCACCTTCTTTTCCGGGAGCCCGTTACTAAAGAACTCCATAGTTAAGCATGCTCAGCATGGAGTAGTACTAGGATGGGTGACCAGTCAGGAAGTTGATCCTGGCTTGCATGTCAGTGTGGACAAAGTGCACAGTTAAGGCTAGTGGTGGTTTGTGGGGCCAGTCGTCATTCCTGAAACTCTACTAGAGCCATGGGCAGTGGGCCCAGTTGTTACAGGGACTCACCTTCCAGTTCCTATTCTTAATAATGGAACTAACCAGACAACCGGAAGGGTAACCAAGATGAATAACCATCTCCTTGCCTATAACATCACCCACAAATTTAGTTTTGCACCAAGGGTCTTTCCAGAGCTTGAACACATCTGCAATTCCAACATTAAACTCAATGAGAGGTAATAAGAAATCTAGTATTCTTATAAGATTATTAAAAACCCATGACTCATGATGAAATTCTTCAGCAGTACAAAAGGTATACTTTCTTAAGTGTTTTTCACTAATCCACATGGCCCAGAGTGGGTCCTTTATTCTTGTTATATCCCAGACATTAATGATTAAGAAAGGCTTCACCATTTCTCTAGATATATCTTAAGACTAAATCATCTTCATACTTAGGAAGGTGGTGATGTTTCCCATTTAATCAAATGAAGATTTTTCCTATTATCTGTGTGCTCCCACAAAATATCTCTGCAATATTTTCCAATCTCATCCAAAATAGAACTTGGAACAGAGAAAGAGTAAAGGAAATATAAATGCATTGAATACAATTTGGACCTAATGAGCTCAACTCTACCAGCCAAGGACAAGATCTTTTCTTTCCAAGATTCCAACCTCTTCTTAACTTTGTCAACTAAAATAGCACAATGCTTCTTGGATAACTTCCCTCCAAATAGAGGTAATAAAAATACTTTGATGCATTCAAATCACCATCTTTGAAACCCAGGACATCACACATATGGGCATTATTAGATTTCTTATTGCAGAACATGGAGCTTTTAAGATGATTCAGACTAAGTCCTGAAATTTTACCAAAATCAACAAACAACTTGGAAATATCAACAACACCCTTAGTATAATATTTGGTGAAAATAATAAGGTTTTTGACAAAAATAATATGAGATAATCTTACATTCCTAGAAGCCCAAATAGGAGAAATAGCCTAATCCTTAATGTTTCTTTTCATCATTTCAATAAATCCTTGCATAACAATAACAAATAGGTAAGGTGTGATAGGGTCACCTTGCGTAATACCATTGGTTGGCCAAATGGGGTTAGTATGCTCATCATTAACCAAGATTTGGTAGGAAGTAGAATATAATATAGTATCAATCCAGTTAATCCATAATGAAGGAAAACCCATCTTGTGCAAAGTAGAGAACAAGAAGCTCCAACTAAATGAATCGTAGGGATTGAAGATATCAGCTTGGATGCACATATGCAAACTATGAATTTTCTTAAAACAACTTAGAATCTCATTACTAAGTAAAACCACCTCTTTTATACTCCTGCCTTTAACCAATGCACATTGATTCACATTTATTATGAAAGGCAACACAAGATGAATCCTATTAGAAATAACCTTAGAGATGATCTTATAAAATATATTATATAACTGCAATGGGGAACCAATTAGAAATAGAAGAGTAATCAGAACCTTTAGGAATAAGAATGATATAATATCTTTTAGATTCCTCAAGAAGAACACCATTTTTGAAAAATTCGTAACATCCTTAAAACGTCATCACCAATAATGGACCAAGATCGTTTATAGAAAAATCTATTACAACCATCCCGGCCAAGGGCTTTATGACTGTTTTAGCCCATCAATTATTTCATCAATTTCTTTCCTAGAAACATGGGGAATAAGATTGATTCTTTTTTCTTGAGAGATTTTATGACCAAACCAATCTCCCCTCCAAACATCATCAGAGCGATTAGCATTACAAAACATATCAAAGTAAAAGGAGTGGACAACAAAGTTAATTACTTCAACATCATGACAAAGAACATCACCAATCATAAGGTTGCTAAGATAGTTCCTTGATCTCTGAGTTTTCATAGAAGAATAAAATAAGTTAGTATTTGAATTACGTTCCTTCAACTACTATATACAAGATTTTTTCCTCAAGAAGGATTCTTCATCATCCAAAGCACTTTTAGCATCCAACTTTAGATCTTTAGAAATATCCCTTTTATCTTCATTAAATGGATCAAGATTAGCACTCAATTGAGCATCTCTAGCTTCCTCTTTATCTATAGAAGCTTTCTAAAAACTATCTCCAATAGTCTTCTTGTTCCATCTTTTAAACATGAGATGAAGATTCCATAACTTTTTGTATATTCTTTAAGTGGAAGAACCTCCAGTCTGTACATTCCAAGCATCCTCCACAATAGAGAAAAAGTCCAGAAGAGAATCTCAAGCATTAATAGATCTAAATGGAGTTTTTAGAGTTCTAGGATCACCAATCCTCAAAATTAATCCTCTTATGACCGCTTAAAATATTGGAAATACATTCCCCATGGAAACTTCAATGTGAATAATAAACATAGAATTATAAACGATCTTATCATTTTTAGAGGTAAAAAACCCATCACCAGATTGATGGTTATACCATGTAAAATAAGGACCACTCAAGTCCAACTCATATAGACCACAATCAAGAAAACAACCATTAAAACCATGCATAGATACTATAGTAGGAGGATGTTTTTGAACTCCTTCACAAGACTTTCTAATAGCATCAAAGCCCCCCATTATGAATGAGGGGCTGACCACTGACTGACTGATTCCATCAATAAATTTCTATATCCCCCTTCTATTAGGATCATTGTTGTGCCCATAAGTTGTTGTTAAAAATAACTTAGAGTCATCACATTGAATCATCACATGAATAGCTTGATCGTTCTCCACAACTTAAAAAGAGCTTCATACATTACTTTTTCACAAAATGAGTAGTCTACCCAAAACATGAAATTCGTGGTTAGATATCCATTCATAATCTAAAAAGAAATTATCCATTAAATTAGAAATTTTCTCTTTTCTTAACTTTGACTTATTAACATCATAGATGTCACTGTTTGACCTTCTTATTTCTTCTTGTATGCCAAGGATCATTTTACTAATTCCCCAAACATTCCAAGAAGATACAAAAAGTGTGAAATTCATTTTGAACATTGGGTTGTTGACCTGACAGCCTCATGATCTTCATTGATTGTTTCCAAACCACCAAACTTTATCTGCATAGAAGAAAACCTAGATTGAGATGTTCTACAAAATATACGATCTACATGCTTAGAAGCACACACTGGAGGAGATTTTCTTTTCTTTCTAGAATCTTGACCTTCAAAACAATCTGTGTCCATGTTATCACCAAAGATCAACATAGAGTTCAAGGAACAAACCTCCCCCTCCAAAGAAAGAGATAGAAACTGATTAACTATTAAGTAATTATGACTTGTCGATGGATCATTCACTTCAATAGATTAAGATTCATCATTCCTATTTATGACAGTCTTCGTGTACAAATGAGACTCCATACCAATAAAATACTTAGCATGATTCTCTTGACTTTAAAAGCCTGGAGGATCATAACAATCATCATGGCCAAACATGCCACACACTTAGAAAGAATATGGAAATTGTTCATACATTAGATACACCCTTTGGGACTCCCCTATATCACTTATTAGATCAATAGAATCAAGAAACTTAGCTTCAGCAGACATAAGAACTTGAAAATGAGTATATTCAACTCTAGTGCAAAACTTAGTATGTTTGTCCATTTTAATTGGAATGCCTAGAAATGACCCAAATATTTCAAACATCCTTCTATCCCAAAGTTCCAATGGAATATTATATACATAGATCCATATATGAACCTCTTTTAGTCTAACTTTAGTGAAGACATTACCCTGGTTCTAACGCATAAGTATCGTTGGATGATTTTTGACATACTGGATACCTTCCAGGATGTTCTTCAAATCAGATTCATCTAAAAAAGTTATAAGAAACACACCTTCACCTCTATTAAAAACCTCCAAAGAACCGTAAGGACTCTACAATCATTACATATAATTCTCCAAAGTCAAGAAGTGTGGAATGAAATTGACAATGTAGCGTGTGAAACATTTACTCCATTTACTTGCATTCTCTAGACCTTCTGACTTCGGGTATAGAAGTTTTCCATCCACTATCTAGATGCCTTTCTGAACAAGTGATAGATCTGAATCCTAAGATCTACAGAGTTCTGACCAATGAATAGGGTCTCCCGATGTAAACAAACTTGGACTATGATCCTCATCCTCCTTGGACCTTTTTTTCCTGAATATTTGGTTAGATTTTCCAGGAAGCGGCCGGAGGCACAAGGTCACCATTTGAGTCTCCAGACCAGTCACCCATGTAAAGCCCAGGCCCACTGCCCAAGGCTCTAGTAGGGTTTCAGGAATGACGACTAGCCCCACAGACCACCACTAGCATGATTTTTCATCACTCATGCACAAGCCAGGATCAACTTCCTGACTTGTCACCCATCCTAGTACTACTCCAAGTTGAGCATGCTTAACTATGGAGTTCTTTAGTGATGGGCTCCCGGAAAAGGAGGTGCACCTTGGTGATATGCGTAGTCCAATCATTCCTTATAAGGTCTTGTTATCTGAGGCCTCAAATATGGGGATGTTATAATCTCCCCCACATAGAATCTTGGCGTCCTTGTCAAGGATCAATTATACAGCCTCATAAGATCTCCCCATTTTAGTGCAAACTCCGAATGGCCCATGGAAACCCATCTCCCGATCATGGAATACCAGCACATGGGTGGATACATCACCATGGATAGCCATTTCCAACATGTCTAGACTGCATGGCTCAAGACTGGTATGCCAGATGCCCATGTAGGCCCCACCTACTAGAGGGATTTTGGTTCTGATGCCATTTGTAAAGCCCGGGCCCACTGCCCAAGGCTCTAGTAGGGTTTCAAGAATGACGACTGGCCCCACAGACCACCACTAGCGTGCTTTTTTATCACTCATGCGCAAGCCAGGATCAACTTCCCGACTAGTCACCCATCCTAGTACTACTCTAAGTTGAGCACGCTTAACTATGGAGTTCTTTTGTAATGGGCTCCCGAAAAAGGAGGTGCATCATGGTGATATGAATAGTCCAATCATTCCTTATAAGATCTTGTTATCTGAGGCCTCAAATCCTGGGACGTTACATCCCCCCTCTAAGCGTTCAACACACATTTTCCATTGGGGATGGCTAGCCCTCTTATCTATAATTCACAAATAAATTCTCAACCTTCTTTGTAGTAACAACTTCTCTTTGGTATTAAACTACATGTGAACTAGTCAAATGTATGACCAAATCAGTTCTAGTAGGTTAACTACATGGTCCAATGGGGTAACTAAATTATTTTCCATTTTTTCCTTGTTTGAGTTTGTTTTGTGTTGTGATCAGGAACATGATCAGATTTGGGAAATACAAGCCCGTGACTTTTCTATATATATGGGTGTAAGTCCATGGGGAAGAAACAAACTTGAGAAACATTGTAAGAGAAGTTTTCTATGAGATCTTCCTCTATGAGAGACACAAACTCACTGCAAGGAAAACAACTTTCAATAGGAGGAGAAGGAGAGTGAGCGACGCTAGAACGTCAACAACTCTCACTTCTACTTTCTCTTGAAGATCAAGATCGTGCACCAAGAGTTCCCACATCTATAGTGGATGAAATAGAGGTGGTAAACTTTGGGCGGAGACTTTGGAACAAGCAACTATTTCAAGAAGAACATAAGGTGTTTGAAAGAAACAACAAAAATAAGCATTTCAGATCCAAATCTATAAGTCAAAGTTTTAAACTGATTTAAGATGTGTCTAGATTTGGACAACTAATGTATGCTAAGGTATATTTGATATCCAATATATATCTTTTATAGATCTGTATTTTATGTCTACAATGGATCCGTTGTGTTGCATTTTATTGATAGAAATTTTGTATTTCTAGTGCGCCCCTTCCCACCAAAATCTTACAGCATGATTAGGATTATACTTGACAAACGATATCAATACCTTACCTTCTAACTACATCAATCAAGTTATATACAAACATCAAGAAAGAAATTGAAATACTAATAACGTCCTTACAAATTTAGAAGGTAAAAATATATTAACTTACAAAACCATATATCGATTATGGTGCATGTGACCACTCTTGTCCATACCAAGGCCTTGAATACAAATTAGGAAAATCTAGTACAATATTGACAAGGGAAAATCCCAAAAAATATTTTTTAATTGTCTCAAAACTTCAACATTATGTAGCTCGAATGTAACATATGGAAACCTAGCATCATACCCTACTACACTATTAGGAGATTAGTATTCTTAGATCTTTATATTTTACCAAATAAGGATGGAGTTATTCCTCAATGTATATAGTTAGTGCATATAACATGAAAAACTCATTGGTAACACATAATATATATAGGCCTGAAAACAAATATTTCATATTAAGTGGCATAATATTCTATAATCAACTTCACCTATTAACAAAATAACATGTATAAAAGCTAACATATAAGAGAGATCATGAAATATGTCACATATATTTCCTTTGATACCTAAAATACATATAATGGCTGAAGTATATTAATAATAAGTATAAATTTTCTTAATACATGAGTTATGATTCAGTGTTTCCATGTCTATAAGAAAATATAATGTACCATTATATAAACACATATTAAATTAATTAACTCAATAGATTAAATAAGTAAGATATGGAAATTACAGATAACATTATGAGGAAACTCTTTTGGTAATGGTGTGAAGATAATGTGACTCTAATTTACAAATAATGGTGATGATGGTGTAACATTATAATAATAAAATGAAGATGGGCCTAAAGCTCTAATTATATTAGAACTTATAAAAGGAAACTTCAAAACTCAAATCTAATGGAGAATCATATTCCCTGGGTCCCAAAATGATTGGGTGCCAACTTTGAGATTCATGAAAGGATCCTATATAACCCAATTTAAATGGAAAATAATATATCAACTTTATGCTTTCCTAGATATTTTAAACTTGTCTTTATCCTAATTTTTATGATTTTGCTTATACTCTATGTAACACACCTTGTTTTTAAAATTTCACACATACCTAAAATATTGACGGCAGGGAACTTTTCTTGAATTTTCTCGATGTACCCTTCTCATCTGATGATGATGTTGTCTTCTCCTTCCTCCACTTCTTTCCTATTTCTTCTTCATAGGAAAACTGGTAACCCCAATTTCTTTTCATTTATTTTTTCTCTCTCTCGACATCTTCTCAAGCTAAAGTTTTTGAACCTCACTTTTCCACTTTTTCTTCTCGACCCATCGACCGTGTAAAATTTAGGGTTTTGTTGCTTCCCTACCACTTCCACATACCAATTCTCTCTTCCTTTATTCCTATTTTGTTCCTCCATTCTTTCTTCTTCTCCTCACATTGTTCGACCTTTGAAACACTATGAAATCCTTCTGTGATCATCCTTAGGACCCGTGAATCCCAAACTAGTGCCCATGATGTTATGATTTCCCTCTCTGTACATCTCCCTAATCTTGTTGACAAGCTTCCCAACATCGGAGACCGACACAATTCTCATAGACTTCGTCGAAATCTAGGAAGGATTAAACATTTTTAATGCTCTAGAGAAGCTGTTGATGGGTTGGTTTGCACCTAATTCGAGATCGTTCTGTTCTCCCCTTTTCCAGCATTCATATTTTTTTCTATAAATTGTGGTGCAAGTGGTAGTAACCAAACCCAATTTTCATAAGTGTCTTTCTCTTTCGTTGAATTTTCTACTTGCAAGTGGTTTTGATACCTTCATTTTTGGTTTTCCATGGCTCTTTACCAAGTTCTCATGTCTCCCATATAAATTCCACGGGGGAAGTAGCTCTAGGTGTTTTCGGCCACCTCAGAACCCATCTAAAGGGTCTATGAGATTGGAAGACCCTCCAGAACTCGAGTTCGATTCAGTTTAATCATGATCGTGGTAGTTTGGGATCTATGATCTTTGATGCCAAGTGTTGCTTTTATGACTTTTGACTGATGAAGAAGGAACAAAGACTCCAATTGAGTCTTATTTCTTCCCTTAGTTTTCGTCCTTTTCTCAACTCTGGTGAAGAGGTAATTTTTTACTTTCATTTCAGTCTTAGTGGAGTTTCCTTTTTGGAGGGCCGGGGTACTTGACAAGGACTTGTTGGGCCAACTCATCTAGACTGCCTTTTTGAGAAGGACAATGTTATTACAAATTATTTTCTTGATTTCTAATGGCTATATTTTTTAGAAATCACCTTAAATCAACTGTCAGTTAGGAAAAAATATTATTTTGGAAACATGTGATTTTTCTCCATTTAATGATATAACTATCATGATCAAATTCCAATATATTGAATATATGATTTTGAAGGAATTGTATAATTGGTTACAATTATAAAAATTCATAAATAATAATCTATAAGTCATAAAAATGAAATAAAATATGCTATGAATTCAAGAAAATACGATCTATCATATGATATGGTTTTCATAACCTAATTAATAAACAATAAAAAGGCAATTATTAAAGTTTACCCAATTAATGTGAAGTTAACCCTAATTTCATATGTGCATGCAATAGGTGGCTTGTGACTTGGATGTTAGACTAGGATTGTCCCTAGATGTATCTGGACTTTATCTGAGGTATTTTGCATTCTACTATCCTTATTGAGCAAATAACCTAATTTCTCTATATCTTCATGTATGTCGTATCCCCTTGATCAATTTGAACAATTTATCTGATCCCCATCATTTTCTTCTCTTATGGGGTATGTTTCGAACCCATAGGTGAAAGACATAGAAGACTTGACATTATGACGTGGAATTGACTAATGTAGCTGACTCTTGGGAGATAGACTTGGATTCCCTCTAGTTAGATTTTGATGTTATTACTTTCATGTGAGCCATGAGTGGGAGAATATTGTGTATCTTGTATAAATGAATATCGTTATTACATTTACTTGTACTGCTATAGTTTGGTCTTATATATCATTCAATTGTAAAAATACCCCTATTCTAGGTTACCTTTTTAATATCTTTGGATTGGATGGGTTTATTGCTCAAATTAAGTAGAGAGTGCATCCCCTCTCTTGTCCCGCTCCTTACATCAAATTTTCACTATATGGTGTAAGAATACCATATCTATCATTTTTAAGAATTTACACATGTATATATAAGTAAGCATGTGATCTGATCAAAGAGTTTATTTAATAGGTATAGATGAACATGCAGACTTAAAGTTTTCATAATACTTAGTTGAAATGCCTCAAAAGTTCATCCTTTAATCACTTTTTAGCAATATTAGAATAAAGATTAGGATTGCATTTTTGAAGTATCCTAAAAATGTATCAAGCTATTTTATTCCACACCCCAACATATGGTGGAAACAAGATTCACACCACAAATCTATGAACATGCTATAAAAGCTCCAAGCTCTACTCTTCAAAGCTTCAAACAAGGCTGCAAACAAACAAGCAAGGAACAAACTCACCTCAAGATTTGAGCTTTCTCTTCACCTAGAACCAAGCAATACCTTCTCTATGGAACCTAGATCAACTAGGGAGAAAGAGGGAAGAAGAATAGCATGGTACAGTTACTACAAAAGATTCCCTAAAGCACAACCAAGGATCAAGCATGGACATGGCTTAAGTAAGAAGAAGGTGGAAGATCAACACAAAAATGAGTTAGAGAGGGAGTCACACATACTAACTTGATTAGATCTTAAGAATATGCTAATTAAGGTAGAAGTTACCAAGGAAGAAATAAAGGAATGACCACCGAAGTAAGAAGGTATATCGAACCTCATCGAGCAACAACATAGAGATATTGTTGGTATCTCACAAGAAGGTTGTCGGAACCTCTTTCGGCTTCTTCACAATAGTGACTCAAAAATAAGTGGTCAAGGATTGGAGAGGGGAGGTATTAATAGGCTCCCAAGTGGAGAAAGGTAAGAGAGGGAGGATAGGTCAATATAGGGAGCATGCTACTAGTCATTAATGTAGTGTGAAAGTAGATTCTTGCACGGGACGTCTCCTTCATTCTGCATATGTTGGTCCTCAACCAATGTAGACCCTTTGCTATTGCCCTTCGGATCCCATGGATCACAAGATAGGGAGAAAGGGAAAGAGTAAGGCATCATTGGTTTTAGGGAGTTTTCATCACCCCAGGACTCCCATATCCATTGCTTGCATGAGAGTGATGTCAACCAACATGCATGCGATATAATGGGGAAGCATGCCCTCAATCAATGAACACAAATGGCCTTAATTGCTTGTAGAGACCACATAAATTCCATTGATCCTACTCACAACCGTTGGTATAAATTAGGCTTGACGCCTTAGCTTACCAATTCATGCCCATGAAGTCACCCATCCAAGACCAACTGATCTCAGTTGGGCTGGGAGAGCTCAGTGCCTTTGTCGATCATGGAGATATGGGTACTTTATCAGTCTATTTTGGTGATCATGTACATGGGAGGGCTTCAACTACCAATGATTTCTAGTGACTCTAAGGCATGGTCGCCAAATATGAATCCATATATGTAGGGAAAAAAATCACTTTATTTGCTTAATCCTTGTGCACTATCTAAGCAAGAATAGATCTATGTGATCTCCAATTATATATTTGTATCCAACTATTGCATGAATGTGATGACATGCCATGCAAATAATCCATAATGGTGTGCCTCCTCTAGGTACTCCCTTCCACCTCCAGCTTATAATATGTGTCAAGATCTGACACAATGTTTCACCTCTAGGTTTCATCCCCATAGATGACTTGCCACCAGATTACAAGTCACATCAGTCTAGAAACACACTATGTTGCAGCCTGCCTACAATATATTATGGTATTTGCAAAGCCTCCACATCCTACATACACACCTCCTCTTGTCCAAAACTTTTTAATCACATTGAGAAAACTAAATGGGTGCAATTTCAATCAATGGAGTTGAAATATCATTATTTGTTTCAAAGGTTAAGGGAAAGTGAAACATCTCATCGAAGGAACTCCATCTGATGATTCTTTTTCATAGTGGGGATAATATGACACCAACCTCCTCACCGCTCTATGGAACTCATTGGAAACTCATACCAGTGATGTTACAAATCATGTGAATGACTACAAGTGCATTTGAGATCATCTCCAAATGATGTACTTAAACAACATCTCTCAAATGTATGGTATATGGGTGAGACGTACAATTTTCATCAGGAGGAGAAGAGTCTAAAATAATATTTTGGAAAGATCACTTGCATCACATAATATCTAAAAAGTGTCCATGCTATCTCCATCCATTCTATCAAACTCCAAAAGTAGTAGGATCAGATGGCTTTCATCAAGTCCCTTGGAAATGTTTGCAAGGAATATAATGGAGCTAAAAGCCAGATTATGTCAAGGACAAAGATGTGCTCCTTGGAATATAGATATCAATGTGTCTCGAGATCCTTCCTCTAGTAAAACTCTTTAGCCTATCCAATCATAGATTCATCTTCCTTCTACCTTTGTATCTCACAAAAACACCAATCTATATGCTTGAGGATGTGGTCATAGTGGGAGACAAGTTGACGCTCTGAGGGTAGAGAATGATCTGAGTGTACTCGCTATGAAAGAAAGGGTCACCGAAAGGAAACATGATACTCCTCTCATGGTTTCCCATCTTGGAATCCTACTCATAGTATAAACCTCAACACTGATGAAGAATCTATCAAGGAAAATTCTCATCTGATCAAGATGAGTGATGAATAATATAATCATCTCCTTCAAATTTGGGCATCTCAACAATCATCCTCGTCTATTATGCCATATGTTTAGATGTTGGGCACTTTTAGTTCTTCTACAACCATCATAACTCAATCCCAAACATAGGTTTGTCATCATGGATGCATGATTCTAGTTTTGTAGCTCATATTACAAGTATGCCTAGTCTTATTTCTAATATGTATGCCACAGGAGGTAGCACCTCTAAGGTCACCATTGCAAATGGATTTTTCAATTGTGGTTCATGGAGCATGAACCATATCTCCTCTTCCTCATATCAAATTACCATCCTCTCTTTCTATTCATTCCATTTAATTTAATGTCTATGAGTACATCAATACATACTCTTTATACTTCCATCAATTTTGATTCAAATTGATGTTTTGTACCTTCTGAAGAAGGTAGTGATTGATAGCAGCTATGAGGAAGTTGGTCTGTACTATCTGGGAAGGGCTCTAAAGGGTTGCATGGTTGTGTCTCCTGTGTACATCAACAATCTCCTTGGTAACTTATCTCTCAAGAAGCTTTACATTTTACATCATCAATTTTTCCATTTAGATAATCTTGATTGGGAAGCTTGTCAACTAGAAAGAACCATTGATCTAGTTTTCCATCTTTATATGTTATGCATGTATACTTTATCTTTCATGTTATTCACTCATACATTTGGAGACTTAGTATGGTCTCCTTCAAATTTGGATTGCAATATTTGTTACTTTTATTTATGAAATATCCATTAATATACTATTATATCTCATGAAAGACCAATCTAAAATTTTCTCTATTATACTAAATTTGTTTCTTGAAATTGAACACACTTTTCTTGAAGTATTCATATTTTTTGACTTGATGATGCAAAAGAGTATTTCAGTTGTGCACTCAAATCATTTTTTTTCCAATAAAGGAATCATTCATTTGTCTTCTTGTCCACATTCTCCTTATACTAGCACAAAAAGATAGGAATACTATAAAAACTACAAGATCTCTGCTTCATCATATGAATGTTTCCTAGCATTTATTAGGAGACACTGTCCTCATGAATACCTACCTCATTAATCATATGCCTTTATCCATTTCTAGTAGTCGGGTCTGGGTTGAGCGGGTCCTATTTCGGGTAAAGTCAGGTCATACCTACTCGACTCTAACCTAAAATTCCTATTTGCAAGTCTGACCCGAAATATTATATTATATGCAAACCTAAAAACCCCAAAAATTCAAACCCTAATAACCAAAAAATGCAAACCTGAGAAAGCCAAAAATTCCAACTCGTTAGACCAAAAATTGTTGTAGAATTTGCTAATTAATGACTATTTTGCAAGAAGAGACTTGTATAAACTATCATATTTTATGTTCGTATGTGTTCAAAAATTGTATTTTTAGAACATGGGAAAAATATATATACATATGATGATATAATTTTGGGTCGAGCGGGTTTTGCGGGTCGAGAATTACAAACCCAAACCTGACCCACAAATAATTTTGGGTTTGGGTCATTTCTGGTCGGGTCAAAAATATCAAGACATAGACCCACTTTAGTCGGGTTGGGTAGGGTCGGGTCTGGTTTTTCCAACCGTACATTTTTCATGATCAATCTCATTGCAAATTTTATATCCTAACTGCATGCTATATAGTGTTCCTCATAAAATCATTGAGTGTGTCACTTGTCCACAAATTAAGTAATTGACATAGAAAGCTTAGTATTTGAGCATTGAAGTGTGTCATTCATGGATATTCCAAAACACAAAAGGGGCAATGTTGTTATAAACCTAACACACATTATTTTCTAGTATCCAATGATGTAATGATTTTTGAAGACACCCCCTTACTTTGGAAAATCGATGGAAACCTCTTGGACTTCTATAGAAGACTTCTCATCATTCTCAATTGTCATTGATACTACATCAAGTCCATTACCTAATTCCAATGACCCATCCATCGGTCCTGGAATCAATCATTCAAGTTCTATAGAAAACTCATAATAGCTACTAGATGATGGGGGCATCTTTCAATCCTCTACTATTCATTGTTGCCTCTGTAAGTTCTATAGATCCCAATGATTTTCCTATTGCCCTAAGAAAAGGGAAGCGTTATTGAACTATCATCATTTGTCTAATTTTGTGTCTTATGATTGCCTATATCCTTCATATGTTGCATTTATCTCTAATTTATTAATTTTCCCAATAGATCATAGTATCTTTGATGTAGTAAATCACCTAGGTTGGAAACATGGTATGGAGAATGAAATGGCTACTTTGCCTAAAAATGGAAAATGAAGTCTAGTGATCGTGTATAGAGAGGGACCAGATAGGGGATCCACTCCCTACTTAATTTGAGAATAAACTCATATATCCAAACATACCAACAAGAATGGTAGAATAGATGTAAATAAAATCATTTATCAAATAATGATATACAAGACAACCAATGTATGGAACCAAAAATATATTACATAAATATATTCAACTTTTAAAAAAGTACAACATCATCACCCATATAGGGTATACATGAAATTTACAACATAAGGATCTAAAGTGGAGAAATATGCAGCTATTCATGTCTATCTCCCATCAAGAGTCATATACATAAGCTAGGTCTACGTCTGCATGTCTTGTCCACCATGTCCTACACCTAGGGTTGGAACCATACCCCAACTAGAGGAGAAAAAGTAGAAGATATCAGCATAAAGGCTGGTATGTGCATATTAAATATGGATTGAGTAACTTAAGAGAAAAGAATATCAAACATATAAAGGATTCCCATATATAGGAAAGTACCACCCAAGCATGTAATAAAAGAATAAGAATTTGTAAAAGATGATACAAAAGAAGAACACTTGCCATAAACAATATACAAAAGGTGTGCCTCAATAGAACATAAATTTTGGGCACAAAACCCATCATAATAATATCAATCTACATGCATGCAAGATAAGCATAGCACTAGTGAAAGTGTATAGTCAGTGGAGATTAGAGCACGCAACCTGTAACCTGAAAAAGAATGGCACAAAACCAAACTCACTTGGCCTAGAAGCAGGTGGATGGGTCATATGATCCTCCATCCCAATATATAAAAGTGCAGCAGGACTAAGACCTCAGTGAATGGTAGGAGATTAAAACTCAGTGCCTAATAATATCACATAGGGGAATAAAACCCTAGGGGAACAAAACCCAACAAACCAAAGTATTACATTACTCTAGGGATACTAAATCACAAAGCATGCATAATTTATAGTAAAGTGAAAGTATAATCTTATAAAACAGTAAGATGAGAATATCCAAAGATTATCATGTGGGGTCAGATGACTCATAACCAAATATCCATCAATATTCATAAATAAGATGCATAAGAGCCCACAAAATAAGATGCATAAGAGCCAACATTTAATTTAATATCTTAAATTAGGGTTCCATAAGGATTAAATTGATATAAATAAGAATCCAATAAGATTATCCATCACATTAGGTAAACAAGATCAATAATTGAATATAAGTACTCAAGTGAGTTAACCTCTTAGAGAGAGAGAAAAATGTAGGGCATATGTCCAAAAGACCAAGAGAGAGGTATAAAAGTTGGGTGTTTGCTTAATATAGAATAATGTGGTTGCAACATACCTCTCATGAAGTCTACATATGTCCAAGTTCAAAACCCTAATTCCATCTAAGTCCATAAGAAACATATTAAAAGCATATATGGGATTAGTGTTAGGTTTATGTTAATTGTATAAACCCTAAAAATTGAATTTTATTTTTGTTTAATTATATTATCAAAAACACATGATATTATGGATTATATTTTTAAGTTCGTAGCATGTTTTAATTTATTTGTCTGGGTTATATATCATTAGTTATGAATTTTTGAAAATATAACCAACCAAATAAATCATTAAAATTTATGTATTTATTACATTGAAACTGAGCAATGAAGCTGATTTCATTGGGTAGAAAATAATTTTATGATCTCAAAACATATATTATAACATTTTATGATCCATATAAAAATTTATTACGAATTTTGGAAAACCAACCAATAGAAAAACTCGAAAAAGCCACGTATGTGTCTTTGTCCTCTCATAGGTACCAGAACAAACTGAAATGGCCCAGTAGGCACAACACACACGATGTTGGGCCCACACATACCACAACACAGCAAAGAGGACAACCAAGTGTAGAAAGATGATAATACCCCTACAAGCTTGTCACAAATATCGGGTCAAGATGGGGGCAAATTCATAAAACTTAGTAAGGTCATTTTCCTCTTCCATTTGTTCTTTCAATCATCAAACACACATAAACACTTTCATTCATTTGCTAGAACCCAAAATCTCAAAATTGTGGCTATCACCTCTCTTAACGATCCCAAGGGATTCTCCCTTACATGTCAATCTCATCGATACCTAGAACTAGGCACTAAGATAGAAGGGAACCACACAATGGTTGTTGCTAAACCTACTTCTAAACAAAGCATCAAAACTCAAGACAGTAACCGTAGGACGAGCTGAAAGTACAGAAGAAGAAACCCACAACAAAGCAAGACCACAACACATGATTTCAAACATTGTCGAAAATAAGTAGAAAAATGGTGAGAAAGAGGGGTAAGCTTATTACCATGATACTGAGAAAATTGGCTGCAATATTGATACTAGGGTGTTTTGTTCATCACTTTCGACGGTCTCGGGTGTCCCAGACTTTGGGTCAACTAGCCAACATTAGGTGAAGGTTGGTTGAGTAGGGAAGATATGCACCCACTCACACAATGCTAAACAAAAGCATAAAACCTATCCAAGGGTGTTGCCTGAAATTCTTGGGAGAACCTTTCAAGTGATCTAGGGTGGAAAGAAAAAGGAAAAGAGAAGAAAAGTAGGGCAAGATAGGGGAAGATGGAAGAAGAAATTATAAGGACGTGGAAGCCCTAAAACCCTAACATATATAGGGTCAATGGATTCAAAACAATGAGAGAAATCTTAATGGAAAAAATCATAAAGAAAGGAAAATCAAAGAGAGAGAATTCAGGGAGAGAAAATTAGGGAAATTGTAGGTGAGAAAATTGTAAAGGAAAGTGACGAAGAAGGAGATGGGATGGTTGTTCAATCTAGATCTAATGGCCTAAAATGAGTCCATGTTTAGAATATGAGAAAAAAGCCATGATAGGGAACTCATCAGGGAATCCTTATCTGAAGGAAAAAATATTAAGTAACCTATGTCTTATAGAGATTTAAATGCAAACTATAGGAAATTGAAGAAACATCCATTAAATTAAGTTATATTTAAAGAAGTTTGTTTCTAATTAATTTGGGGCATCAAACAAAGTGAAAACTACACCAAATTGAATATCTAAACTAATTGAGGCATTACAAATATGAATTTTGGCATTTATTTTCTCTTTCGACATTGCTATAGTTTTATCTTATATTTTGGACTTTAAACTATATTTTGTCTCCTAACTCAACTAAGACATATAAGATTGTCCAATTAATGTGAAAACTCACAAATAGACTATTGTTGGTATGTGGATTTCGAATTTGGAGTTTGTTTTCCACTTTTGAAGACATTTAGTGATTTATTTAACACTTTTGACTTTTCTCTTATTTTCTTTTCTAGATAAAATTAGGATAGTTGTTATTAATGTGAAACTTGGCACCCAATCTAACTGGGACACAAGGAACACATTTTTACCATTATGTTTCATTTTGAGATTTCTTTTGGTGAGTTATATCACCGTTATGGTTTGAGACAATTTGTCTTCATATATGATCATAATCTCCAATTAGAGCTATTAATTTCACATTGTTACAAAAAGAGTTATATATTATTATCGTTATGCATGAAAATATATATTTTACTTATTTAACTTATTTAATCCATTAATTCTACTTTAATTTAGAATATTGTATATGAAACTTCCAATTTTTATTTTAATACATGTATTAAGCACATTATCTTCTTATTTAGCCCTTACGTGAATATTAGTTAACACAAAGAACTCATTTAACATATTCCATGAATTTCTTTATAAATATTGGCACATAATTAAGTTACTATGTAAATGTGTGATGTTGTTTACAACCTATTTGACATTAATCACTAGGGTAGAACTTTTATTCTTTCTTGATCACATCTAGAGAACCAATCTCACAAGCCTTCTAATTATAGAATAGGGTTGGTCACATCTAGATCACATCTGGATAAAATTGTGACAGGTTTTTTCTTTGAAAAATCATACGACATAAAATAAAATGAGCTCAAATTCAATATGAGAAATAGTAAAGAGGCGAGATCACCTCCTTACTAAAATTGAAAAGAAGTACAAAACATCCATATTTTTCAAAAGATTAAAGATATTGAGGGATGCATGTATAATATTCGAAGTAAATAAGCATGCACCAGATACACTAAAAATGTCAATAGCAACGGAAATAGAGGTTCTAAGCCTATTACATGGTTTTCGTTGTACATTACATGATTGTTCCAAAGAGAAAAAAAGATAAGAGAAAAGGATCTAGCTATCACAACCTATACATCCTTTCAGATAGCTTGAGATCTACTCGTGAAATGACTTCCTTCAAACTTGTCCTTCTCCTTGCTCAGCACCAGCACCTGGGTGGTTGGGAAAGCACCCATCAAAAGGGGAAATAAAACAAGATATGTGTCACAAAACTAGTCTAGGATAACAAGATAAGTAAAGCAAATAAGAACAGACTAGGGTTCATCATAAGATGAAGATAACAAGAATATGAGGCTATATTCAAAAGAAACTTGCCATTAACAATTATATTAAAAAGGGTTTGAATGTAAGATAATTATGTCTACCTAAATAAGTAGGGTTGAGGCACCTACCAGACCGTTAACCTATAGGTGAGGGGAGAATAAGACATTCCCAGTCACCTACACAATTATATAGGGGAGAATAAAAACATTCCCCAAGGCGATTAAATACATGCCCTTTGTGGGTGGTTGTACATAAGTACCGCTACTTTAAATTAAATAGAACATAAATCTATATGCTAGAAAATTAGTCATGGCAAGAGTAGTCATAATATTCAATAAGCATGAAAGTGGGGTATAAGACCCGAATAAGAAGAAATTATAATCTGATTTGAGGCATGAACAACATTAGGATTCAAGAATAGAAGATTTAGGGTTCATTTAAGCCTTATTAGGGAAATATAGGGTTTGGCTGCAATTATCCCAACATAGGGTGAAAGTAATGCACATACCTCTCTTACTAATATCAATTTCTAACTTTCACCACTTTAATTGAGTCCAAGTTCCACTTTGCCTATTTTCAATGTATTAACATGTATTAGAGTACATAGTGCACATTAATGTATAGAAACCCTAATTTCAAAACTTTTTAGAAAAACTCAGATTTCGATTTTCAAAATATCACCAATGAACTTATTAGGTTCTCCTGATGAAGAAAAAATATGTTTATGTTAATTTTAGAGTTATGATGATTAAGACATAATTTTTATGGATTGTATGCATTAAATTCATTTTACAAAAATCACCCTTCGTCAAACCATGAAATCAGACCTTAAAAATATTTTATTAGATAGATATGAATTTTCCAATTTCAAAACATGTTTATTTGTCAAATTTGGATAAGCGGATTAGAAGATATGAATTTTTCAATACTGACCAATAGGAAATTGCCACATCATCAAACCGATCAAGAGAATTGAAGAGAGAGGGAGAGGGAGAAAACACCATTTGACCCAAGATCAGGTTTTAAGTTGCATAGGTAACCAAACTATTTTTTTTTTTGGGATCAGTAAGCGTGTTACTCTTTCCATTCCAACGAAAAAAAGAACTATACATGTAGGGGGAGCACAAGCTCATACTATCAAAAAAGATAACAAAAAAGGAACTATCTGTGTAGTCCTCTATAATCACTCTCTATGCATCTCCACAAGTTGTGTGGATTGACTTTAGCACCTTCAAAACTATATGATTCCTATGAATCCATATATAGTATATAACCAAAACAGGAAGGAGCGCTTCGTTCTTGTTCTTCATGGTTTGAATGTCTTCCTTGCTTCTTGGTCTGATAGGCAAAAACTGAGCAGCTTTCCCCCAAATTTCAGTAGCCACATCACACTCCCACATAATGTGATCGTTTGTCTCCTCATGTCTGCAGCACAAACTACATCTAGAAGACAGACTTACACCTCTTATCTGCAATTGATCTTCAGTGATCAACCTGCCGTACATGAATTTCCTGCAGCAAATGATAGCGCGCATAGGAGCTCTTGAACGCCACAACCATTTAGACCATGCCACCTCTCCATGCTTGATTCTGCAGAAATTCCACACCTCTTTCAGCTTTAAGATCTTGCAACCTCCCAGTGTGCAAGAATCATCACCGCCTTCTATTGAAATGCCACTACAAATTCGACGAATATCCTCCATCCCCCTAACTTCAGGAATATCCCATCTGTTTCTAGCAATGATGTTGCTCAAATAGTAGTTAGGTCCTAACTTCGACCTGAGTTGTACGTAGCTTTGGGCATCAGTGATTGCGTGAGGAAGCTTCCGTTGACCCAAGGATCCTTCCACATCTTCACAGTGTTGCCATTTCCAATTTTAAAACGGACATGTGCCAGACATTTGTCTCTGGTCTTAAGGATGTTTCTCCGCATCCAACTGTTCGCTTGCTTAGGTTGACTAGACCACAACGTCTCCTCCTTGATATACTTGCTGTGAATCCACCGGATCCACAGGGAGGTTTTCTTATTAGCAATATCCCACATATTCTTCACCAGACTAGGTAACCAAACTAGAGCTCTTAGAGATGGTAAAACAGAAGGAAACCAAAATCCTAGAAGAACACGGTAAAAAGAGATGAAAATTGTCGATTCTAAACATAGAAGCATGAGTTTTAAGCATGTACTAAGCAATATATTAGAAGGGGGCTAACAAAAATCACCTCTTGGAAGGTAAGAAGGTCCAAACAACAAGGATTCCAAGATTATAAGGTCTGGTTTCTCCAAGCCGAGCTCCTTTCTTGAGAAAAGATCACCTTCTCCACTTTAGAGGTGGAAACCCTAGCAAAAGAGCATGGAGATGAGATGTTTAGGGTTCTAGGTGGAGTTTTACCATGGAGGGTCATGGTTATGACCTAGAAGAAGATGGGAGGAATACTAAAAACATGAAAACAGGGAAGGCAAGGAGGAACCTTACTAGAGTTGGTCAAAATCACCAAGGAGGTGCTTAAGAAATCCTAAATAGAGAAATTTGGAACCCTAGGAGCCTTCTTCACCAAGGTAGGCGCCTCTTTTACCTTGGGACAACAACTTCGTGGCCAAACATAGAAGTGATGATGCTCTAATCTAGAGGAAAGATAATGAGAGGATTGCTTCTTGGATTGGGAGGTGGGAAGGGGTAGGCATGGCTTTATAAAGAAGGGGGCAAGCATGAGGTGTCTATGGGACTTTCCATGTGTCCTTAGGCTAAGGCTTTATGGCGATGGAAGAGGAAAGCTCATAGAGACTTACTGTATATCCAAAGTCAGTCCTAAAAGCTCATGGAGGCTTGTAGGCCGTCCTCACCATCCTCCAATGAAAGAAATAACCCCATTGGTTGATAGCTTTTAAAGACAAGCTCATTTATAAAGAGGATCATCCCTATAATGCCCTTGGAGAGAAACACCTTCAAACCAAGGTGCAACCAGGTTCCCCAAGGTCAAAATCTTGAGAATGGTAAGGGAATATCTATGGATTAAAATTCATGTGATAATTTGCAAAGAAAACATCCCAATTGGGTAAATTGCATAAAATCCAAAATGTATGTCAAATTGCATAACTTGCACAAACAACATCGAAATCGAACCAAATTTGAAACTTAGGCTCATCTTATGTTTTCAAATCACATAAAAAAGTTAGATTAATGTTTAGAGAACTGAATTATGGTAATTAAGCTTTCATTGAGGTATTGGTGCATAAACCCTTATATTGGTACAGTTAGTGAATAAATGTTCACTAAACCACTATAAATTCCACTAATTAAACATGAATGACATAAAGGATAGAAATAAAAGGGAAACCTGGGAAACTGTTTACATGATGAGTCCTCCAGAAGACATTCGACCTTTCCCCTCTGTCTCATCATGTGTCGACATCCTAGAGCCTTCCTATTCAGATTCATATCTTGGAAGGTACCTTAAAGATGATTTGCCAAATAATTCATCCCAGTGCAGTTCAAGTAAATCACAACATAGAGATGACTTCATCGAGTCGCCAAACTTTATCCCTCTTCTTAAGATTCAGAAGGGCCCACATCTATGCCTATTCTACTCCTATTACATGGTGGATCCCTTCGGAATGTATATACAAGAAATCAATCAAGGTAACAAACAAGAACAATTATTTCATTTAGTACCATATTCCATGTCTTTTGTAAACATATAATGATATCCTATTGTATTTTAGGCTAAGTAAGAGGTAAAGAATACATAGAATCGATACAACCTAAACTACAATTGTTGATGTCAATTATATCTTGGTCATCACCTAATTAAAACAACATCACATATCACCATCATGTTCTCATCATCTTGACCCTACTATTCTCATTTTTGGGTTTTACTTATCTCATTTGGACATTCTCATCATTATTTATCTTTTATCATATAATAATGTTCCTGATGTTATATTGCAAATTGGAATTCGTTATATAAACATTTTGTTGCTTACAATTTTGTGCTTTTATAAACTCTTAATTTTTTCATTAGTCATATTTGGGTTACACAACCATGTATTAAGAGTCATTGTCATTATAAAGAACCAAGATCATGCTCCATATACTTTTATTAACATATTCTAGAAAATCTCAAGATTTATTGAGAATTGATATACTTATTGTAATTTACTTAGTATTATTAGCCCTAAGTGGCCATATTAAGCAAAATATATAATTTTAAGTCCAAAAAACACCATCACTGACATTATATGAATTCTATATCATATACATGGCTTTTTGATACATTATATTCCTATTTGCATTTGATTTGCTATTTATTACATATGATACGAGCATTATACATCTTACTTAATATATATGCTATTTTAAACATTGAAATACTAATATTATGGTTTACTAATGTTCTAGGAATTTTATTGAAAATTTTATTATCAGGTTTGTATTATTCTAATGTCAGAGTTATTTACTATGAATTACACAAGTTATGTATACCATATGGGAAGACACCTAATTGAATAACACATGGCCATCAAATTCTCATGACTAGAAGCTCTTGATGTTGCCACAACACCACAGGGAAGGTATGGTTCCCTATGATGATATAGGTGAGACAATTGGTTTTTCATAATTGCCCTGAATTAGATTCCCAATCACTCTTCTTTGAGCCATCACATTCTTTGTCCTTTATCACATCCAACAAATTCACTCCAGCTTTCGAGTTGTTCGTCCTCTATTTTATGAGTGCCACTGCAATAAAGGTAATGATGAGAAATTGGCATAGAAAGAGTTGTCCTTGCATGCCCCCAAAGACAACAATAGATTCCTCTAAAGCTCAAATACAATCTCAGTGCATCTATGAGAGATTCAGGTTGTACACGCTTTTTCTTGTGCCTGACGTCAAGGTTGTAGAGGAGAAACTCCTCCAAAAGAGGGATTTCGTCTATGAGCCTTGACCAATCTAAAGTTTGACACTAAAAGCTCCAAAACACAATCATGGACTTGTGTGCATATCTATAATAGAGTGGGGCACACTCCATGCTACTTCTTGAACTCTATCTCTATTGTCAGAGAAGCAAGGTTTGCTAGCCATTAAGTTGTCCATGTAATTCCATGATAGAGAAAGGAATCTCTTGTGGCATTTCTTAGCATACAACCTGATGGTTTTCACTCCCAACATCATGTTGCCATCTTGTTATTTGACTGAATAGATAGCAAGCACACCTATGTTGATCTCATTGTAGTTTCTTCCCTGACATGTGTTCTTTCAAGTAAGTATAAAGTAGGCTAGACAACTAATGACACTATTGCAAAAATGGTACACAAGCAGGTAGTATCTTGTATGGAAAATCATGTTCATTTTTGGCATTTCTCTTTTGATATCTTTGGAGTACTTATTGATGACACAACATCTCTTTTGTGGTGACTTCAACACATAATTAATAAGGACCTGATGCTTTATTCGGCTGCATCTTACAATTTTGTTTTAGATCAATATACTTTTCCATCTGTAGATGATTCACATCCTAATTTTTAACCATGCTTCTCTGAAGGATTTTTTGTAAAAATCAGAAAATTGGTTATTTAAAATATTATCATTAGGTACACTAAAATCAGTGAAATTCACAAACCCTAGTTTGGAAAATAACACAAATGAAGACTGAAAAATTGATACGTTAGCACCTATATTTTTGTTTTAGATCACATGTAATGAATTTATGACTTGTAAATAAGATTCAATTATATATAGAATAGTTTTAATCAATATTTATGCAATTTTGAATTAAAATACTGTATGAAAATTTGGATTTTCCATCGACCAAGATTACCTTGAGACTATCTCGGATGACAAGCCTACTTGCCTTGTTCATGCAATATCATTGTACCTCGGTTGATGAACTGAAAAGACTTATCTTTTTGTGTCATCGGTTGACTTACATTCATTGCATATCAGTTGATTCTATTGTAGTTGTAAAGTGCAAATTATTCATTTAAGATAGAGAGAGAAAGTGATTTCTAACCATTAACAAGTAGCATACCTCTCTAAAATGATAAATATTCAAATTAAAGTACTCTATTGGCAAGTGGGCACCATCAACAATAAATATAGACCATTAGAATTCATTCCAAGGTTGGCTTCATGATTATATACTATTTTGACTAAAAACCCATAGGTTAATAAAATATTTATTCCTTGGTGAATTCTATGAGAGAGTTAGATTCATTGTAATCTCTATCAATCTTTTAAATTCCCTTCCTCCACTCTCCTTTCTCATGCTTGGAGAATTGAGGATTACTTCCTTGGTGAGAAGTGAAGGTTTAGGGCATAAAATTTAAGACAAGGGTGAGTAAGATCATGTTGAATTTTGATGACCCATGGTCGGTGGATAGCTAAGTCATTTGTAAGGTTAATGGCTCATATAGACTTTAAGAAAATTTTGTTACTTTTTGTTCATGAAAAGAGAAGGTCTTCTTGGTGTAACTCCTATAAAAAGAATTTATATGAGATTCAAAAGTTCAAAATCCTAGAGGTTAACCTATCTATTTAGTGGATAAATATCTAGATTTAGATGTTGCAACCAATATCATTCATTGTGTTCCTTTATTCTTGTTCAATCTCTCTCATCCTTAATTTTCTTATAAATATCTGCCACATTTTTAATATAACAAAAAGGTCTCCAAGTTTTCTGCAAGTGATTTTATTTTCATACACCCCCTATAGAGATAATAGTTCCTAAAGGTTGTATCAAAGCAAGGTATTCTTCAACACGTTACTCACACAATTAAGAGAAGATGGGAGATGATACACTTGGTTCACTCATCATTGAGGGTGGTTTCTTCGTGCAACTTCCAATATTTTAAGACAAGGATTTAATTCTACATCCAATGGATGAGCTTTTGACATGTGAAAAGTTGTAGGTGTTACCTATACACATTTAAAAGGTGGGATAGCACTTGGAGTTAGGGAATCATGAAGAAGGAACAAATCAGTGCTATTATAGTTAGCATTCTCTACTTTTCACTTACACCAAATGAATACAACTATGTAAAATCCTTATTTTTTGATACTTGCTTACAATATTTATAATATCATATAATTTATAGTCACATATTATAAATGGGTCACTTTTAAATATTTTTCATCATTACCATGCCGTAGAAAATTTACTGCAGAGAGAAAACGTCTAAATAAGATGAAATCCATAATATCAAGATTTAATTCATTTTAAATAATTAGTTAATAAAAACTTTATCTATTATTGATCATATTAATTCAATGGATGCCCTAATTTAGAAACTAATTCCACTAGAATATTCTAGACACAAAATAAGTTAACTACCTATATTTAGGGTTTAATCAAACTTGATTTGTCTAGGTAACTAATTTGTCAAAGATAATGGTAACTAGAGCAAGATAATTCCTTTTATCCAATTTTTTTGTTATTTTATGCTTTTTCTAGGTCATTGGATGTGGTACCGAGGACGCAGGTGTAATCCCAATCGTCTATGTCATCGTCAACCTCAGTCCATAGGGACTGGGACTTTTGTTACCTGTCAAAAGTGGATTTCTCATTGTGTGAATGATCGTTCTCGAAACATACTTCACCGACAGATTCATGAGTGCGGTGCACAACATATAAGCCCTTACTCCAACCCTAGTTTTCACCCAACTAAAAATGCCCGAATCCACCACCATCCATCATCCACCATCACTAGGGCATATCCTCTCAATGCTCTTCTACTACACCATCTATGGGATACTAGTTACGTATTCCCAATATTCCCTTGGGCCAAAAATAGTTGAAGCACCCCATCCTAAAAACCGCCTGAGGGTTCTATTGTGAAGCTTCAATGACTAGGAGCTCCAAGGGATCATGGACTTCAATCTATAGGCAAAAATCCCTACAGGGACCTAAACATGCTAGTTTGGACCTCAAACCAACCAGAGGGCATGTATATACTGAACTTTCCCACTTCTTTTTCTCTTGTTTAGCACCTTGTTTTTTCCATCTTTTGGATTCACCATCGTCTTGACTCTGTGTTTACCCGCACAAATTGCACGTCAGCGTTGGGATGACATAGTGACATGTTTTCTCATTCTGAAGGCTCGAGACTTTCTCCTTCATCCTCTCACATCTTCAGTGTTACCATATTCTTCTTGGAGCCCAAGCACTGCAGGATGGTGTCCTTGCTCCCTATCCATTTTGAAACCTATCTTGGGATGCATCAGGTTTGGCTAGGATTGTTGTGGCCGACCCACATGTCCCTTTCATCTTAGTTTTTCCCAGATTGATGATCAGACCTTGAGGATCATTATGAGTCAGAGCTTTGTTCAACATGGGGTTACAAGCAATCTTCAATGTGTTGTTTCTCCATTTAACTATGGTTTTCTAGCCTGGAATCCATGAGCAACCTGTATATCTGCATAATGCATCCCTTAGACATGATTCTTATACATGTATCTAATCAGCTAGTCTTTCTGCGCAATAGTCAATGTAAAGAATTATACTGAAATATAATATATTCTATTTGTTACAACCATGTATCTATGATATTGTTGTGAGGCCAATACTCAGTTGGAAGCGATGATTCAACACCAATACCTATATCAGTAATCTTGGCAATTTTGTCTTGAATGGACAACCTGTTGAGTACCTATTTGTCATAAGTGATGACTAACCTGTATCACAGTAAAGTTTTGTATTATAACTTAAGTATATCCACTAATATTCTAACCGAGAGGCAACTAATTATAGTAAAAGTGCTTTCTATTGGTTCAACCTAGAAGTTAGAATTGTGGGTTTTCCCTAACATTAATATTTCAATATCTATAACCCTAATCTTAACAACTAACCCACTAAAAAGGGTAACATAATATACCCTAGTTTTATGAGAGCATGTGCATGCTCCTAAGATTCACCTAAGAGTTAGACACATCTACCTCAAAACCCTAATTGAGAACATCATGAATCCCAGAATCCTAGGCTTGATGAAAATACTTAAGACCTGATAGATCCTTTGGGTTTTTAGGAAAGAAGTAGATTCAATTTTAAAGAAAGTGACATGAAGAGTATTCTAGCTTGCTAAAGGTTGTGGGCCATGCCTTTGAAATTCTAGTCAATCTATTATGTTAGACAAGTGGTCTAAATCATTGGATTTTAAATGTTCCCTTCATGAAATCGTTAGCTTCATTGAGATTTCCAAGTACTAACTAAATGATATATTTGTCTTGATCAATGTAGCAATTATTTCTTACATGATATGAGCACCAAAAATTCAGTTTCATTAGTTGAAAAATTATAATAGAGTTACCATAGTTTTGTTGGTATGTATGCCCATAGAGCAAGTCATATGATGATTGTAATGGGATACTTTGTAAATGATTTGAATAATAATAAAGGAAAATTCCGATATATATGTTTAAACTGTTTCTGAGATGATAGTGTAACATGATAGATGTCTAAAGAATTGTTTTACTCAATGACGTATGCTTTTGGGTTGAGGACCTAAACGATGAGATCATACGGATGTTAAGAGTATACATTCTTGTTTGGTCCCTAGTCGGTTGTTATTGTGGAAATAATCATAGACATCAATAACACTAAAGACTTGATTGTGTGTTGGTTGATGACAGAATCCCATTAGTCATGATATAGTGATATCAAACCAAGCACATAGGTACTTGTTAGAGAACAAGGTACCAGACAGACCCACCATGAGAGTAACACATGGAACCATGACTTAGTAGTCACAGTAAGCTCTCACAGTGATGGTTGTGAGTGTGATTCTTAGACCTGACATTACTACACTCAACACATGTTGTTGGGTACACTTTGACATCATCAAACGCAGTCCTGAAACATGGGTTGTTATAAAGGTGATGATTGGGTGGCTTTGACACATGGGGCTTTTGAGGGGTGAGTGATAGATATGGGATTTGTCCCTCCTAAGGGAGTTTGATGCCCTTGGCCACTTGATGAGTAGGATTGAGAAAGGCATGCGCATGCACGTGTGAATCAATATGTGATATTGATGTCACACACATCTCACCCAGTCTGCTCTGAGATCAAGGAAATGAATGAACATTGACAGGATGACTGTTCCATGCCTCGTGTTCATTCAGGATATTAGTGACAAAGGAATTATACATTCACTCTAACACCATTCACGGATTGTAGGATTGAAAGTTGTTCTCCAACTTTCTATTTCACTTGGGTAGCACTGATGTGTGACTAGGCACCGCTCTTTGCTTGTGAAGTCATAAATGTTATTGACTTTCACTGCCAACGTGAAATGGACCTGCAGGGTCACACACATAGGATTTAACCTGGAATAGGAGTTGGTCCACAAATAATTTTTAGATTGATTACTAAAGGAGTTTAGTAGTTTAATTAAACACTCAATTAATCGATAGCTCAATATCATAGTGTTCAAGGTGTTGGACTGATTGATTAGAGTATCAGATTGATTGAAACCGCAATTGACTGATTTTGCACAATCTGTACTCCCAACCGATCGGCTCATGTGATGAACCAATCGACTGAGCTTGGTGAACCGATCGGCTCAACTCGTGAGTCGATCAGCTCATGGACAGACTGTACGATTGCTTCAAGTGTTGAAACGATAGGTTTAACTGTTGCAACCGGGCAAGTTGGGAAAGTAAGATTGGTGAGAAATTTCTTTTCGTTTCACTTGCCCAATTTGATTGGAACAAGGATTGGTATTCGATACCAATTGGAAACAAAAGAAGGAAAGTCAATCGGGAACTGATCAGGACTAGGAATCGACCGGTTCAGAAGTTAACCGACCGGTTCATGGGTCCCAACCGATCGGTTGAGGTGTCAACCGACCGACTCAGATCCCCAACCGACCATTTCAGTTGTGAAACGATCGGTTCAGGTTGCGAGTTGGTTGTTTTTGTGGAAAATCTCGAACCCTTCTACTCCTGCTTTAGTCCCGCATTGCCCGGGATAGAGAACCCTGACCCATGACCCTCTTATATATATAGGGGTATTGGTGGCTTCTCAAAGTACAACGCAGTGCAATCAATTGCTCTGTGAAGTTGTCGTTCTCTCTAGTTTTGGTAACCGAGAGAGCCCGAGGAAGTGCTACCCGATAAGGGAGGCACAACAAGGGAAGGAAAACTACAGAAAGCGATTGGTGGCAGGAGAGTGTGTTGGCGACTAGTACGCCGATAGGAGGGTGTGACTCCTTCCGATTCCTTGTGGGACAAGGAGATCGGAGTTCCAGGCAGTCTGTGTGGATGACTGCAGAGGCGGGCGACCTCTGTCGCTCGGAGGACAACTGTCAATCCCGACAGTCCCGGTGAGACCAGGAGTCTTCAGTCCCAGTGCAACCAGGAGCTGCACAGACACCGTCCAAGACCGGAGGTAAAGACCGCGCAAGGCGTGAGGTACTGTCGCCGAGCAAGCCTCGGGACAAGGTATGCATCCACAAACCATCTTTCCTATTATATAGACGTTGAAACGATTCCTTTTGTTCTGGGTTTTGTGGAGAAAGTTTTTTGTTTCCGCTACTTCTCTGCCTCCTCTAAAATCCAACAAGTTTAACATTTATTTACTTCATGTTTATTTCCATATTGTTGCATAGAATTCAGAGTATTGGTACTTATTGTTACATATCAGAATATGTTTCCAGAATTTACCTTAGAATTTAGATCTCGCATTAAAGTAAAATTACAATTTAGCACATAGAATGTCATAACTAAATACATATCTCCAGAATTCATCTCAGATAGTCGAGAAACATAATCAGAATCAAATCAGAAGTAGAATTAGAAAAAAGAATAGAAAATATAGAAAATGACACCAGAACAAAATTTATATTATATAATAAGTCCTCACAGAATAGAAGTATTGTGGTACACATAACAGAAAGAAATTATGTCATAGAAGGTGCATTGCACCATAGAAGGCACTTGGTACCACAAAACAGAGGACACATTGGTTTCACCTGAAGGCTTTCATGCCACAAAAGGTGCATTGCACCATAGAAGGCACACATTTCCATAAAAGAGGGCTTATTGTATAATAGTGGCCACAAAAAGATAAAAGATGTAACTAAAAGATGTAAATAAAATATATTTACTTTAGTTGTAGATGCATAATTTTCATAATGAAGTTGTTTCATTCATGTTATAGAATCAAATGCCACTTTCTCTAACTAGAATTATTTTTTGTTGTGCATGGCTAGGGACGTGACGTCTACAGATAGTGAGGAGTATCCCATGAAATAATTTAGATTCAAGGAAGTAGGATATCTATCACTACTGGGACATCATCTTAGGTGATCCT
Source organism: Alisma plantago-aquatica (assembly GCA_963693085.1). Classification (NCBI taxonomy): domain Eukaryota; kingdom Viridiplantae; phylum Streptophyta; class Magnoliopsida; order Alismatales; family Alismataceae; genus Alisma; species Alisma plantago-aquatica. The sequence continues at coordinate 23,662,769 of OY856412.1, read as the reverse complement.
CCTAGACCAAGATTTTATTTATCTTTTCCTTTTAGTTCATGTAGGGAGTTGTGACTCCCAGATTCATAATTTCATAATTTTGGACATTAACTTTTTATTCAGTTACTATGGTTAGTTTACATGTTACTATATGCCAGATATGTGATGTTTGCCCTAGAAATGTATATTATATGTGTGTTGCTATTTCTGCATATGATGTTGTGGTCAATAAATGGCCAAATGTTATAGACTACATCCTCTCTTTGGTCAAATCTCATGAGATAATAGATAAAATATAAATTACATATGAAGGGATGGAGAATGTCAAGGAAAGAAAAGTATACATTCTCACTCAACTTTTTTAAGGATTCAAAAGGGGTAAGAAGGAGAGTTTTGTTTGAAATTTATGCAAGGTTCAACACCCTTGTGAATGGTATTGATTCCTTGGGTCATACCGTGGACAAATGAGCGGTGCTCTTTAAGATTATATTATTTATTCCTAGGTTGTGGGACAAGAAGGTGACAACCATGGAGGAAACGAAGTCACTTGAATCTCTCCCCATTGAAGAACTTATGGGCAATCTTCAAGCCTACAAAGTTAGATTCAACTCACCCAAAGAAGAGGAAAACAAACAATAAAATGAATACTCTAAGAAGAAGAATGATGATTCATTTAAAGTTCAAGTTGAAGAACTTGTGCAAGATCAAATCATAAACCAACCTCCTCTTTCCTCAAGTAAATTGGGTCCCCTGATGACCTAGAATCCCACTACTCAAAGTCAATTGCTTCAATTCAACCATTCACATCTTCCTAGAGGTGTTGTGAATGTGGTCAAAAGGGGAACTATAAAATTGAATGTATATAGGAAAATAAGCATCACCACAAGAACAACCATACAAATAACCAAAAAAAGGGAAGGTAGAAGAAAATATACAAGAAGGATAGGAAGAAAAATAAAACAACCCATGTCGCATGGGATTCCTCCTCCTTTAGTGGCTCAAGATCAAATTAAGATGAATGCAACATGGAACCCATGGAAATCACCAGTGAGGAATGTTTTGATATAAATGAGTTAAATATTGATGAACTCTCTAAATATGATCATATTGATATTGTAAAACTTTCCATATTTCTTATTCTAAATTCAAGTCAAACAAGAAGATACTCGGTAAAATCATTGATCACTTGTATGATAAATTCTTTAGCAAAATGAAAATGTTTTCCAGGTTTTATAGATACTCTTCAAGAGCTTAATCTTGATCTTGAAATTCACTATGATGATTCTTAAACTAAAAATGGTATTTACCTTAAGAAAGTAAATGTTCTTAAAGATAAAAAACAAACTCATCTTGAAGAACTTACATTGCTTAGAAATAAAAAATTCTAGATTTCTTGATAAAGTAAAAGATCTTGAATCTGGACCTATATTTCCTATAAATGATGTTTCTAACATTAAACTTGAAATGGTTTCTTATTTGAATTAAACTGTCAGTCTAGAGGCCAATCTTTGCATGCTTAAGATGATATTTCTGATTTACCTTCTACTATTTTTACTCTTAGTGATGAAAACCATATACTTTGACCTTCTTTGCAAAAATTCCTAAAAGGAAAGAAGTCCCCAAATGAAGTCCTATATCACTATTCTTGACATGTGGGTAGAATTAAAGTTCCTAATTGTGGTTAAAAACCCTAAATGTAGTAATCAGGATTTTCTAATGAATAAAAGATAGAATTAATGGTAAATCAAGTTCATATGCAAATTATACTATAATGAACTTTGAATTGATGATAAATGAGCATAATGATCTTGTCATGGATTAAAAGGATAAAAAAATAGCTTTAATGTAAAAGAGGATTAATGGACTTATTTAATGGTTAAATATGCCTTTAATCTGAACCTGTGGATTTGATGTTGACATAATTAGGGTTGGTGATCAATTGCATTGAATTAGGGTTTGAAATATTAAAAGATGAAGGGAAACCCTAATTGCAATGGAAACCCTAAAAAGAAACCCTAGGAAGCGAGCTAGATTTAATAGATCTTAATGACATGAGTAATAAAAGGAAATTGTATAATTATTTTAGGATCTTATTGAATGCTTATTGGTTGATTGGAATATTTCTGTCTCACATCAACTTGACAGGTATGTGGTTACGCTTATGATTATCCCGCATTAGTTTTCTGAGGATTTTATCGATGTTTACATCGTGGCTTGAATTAATTGTTGGATGAATTTAAATCATGCAAATTATAATGTGAATATGACTATCACATAACAGATGTGCCTACTAGCTCAGATCCTAGTCCCCTCTGTAGCTTAATGGGTTGACCTAGTACATGGTTGCCAATGTGGTAGGCCCATCAGGTCATCAAATGAATTAGTACATGGCTACCAATGGGGTAGGACCATCAAGTCACTTGGAGTCAGAGATTGGACTATCTATGGGTAGTGCCATGTGACTCAACCCTAGATATTGATCTACATGCTAGGTAGGATCATGCGGGGTTTAATAAGGATCTACCTAGAGAGAGGTAGTATCTCGGTCCACTGCAGCGACAACACAAAGATAGGGGATAGGAAAGGATTGAGTAGTATGGTTTAAAATGTAATCTTGGTTGTTAAATGATAATTGGCTGATTACTTTATTACTATAGTTGCATGATTATTATTTCTCCCACATACCAACTTCTTGCTGACCGACATTTTGTTTTTCGATGTTTTAGGTACAATGAAAAGAACAAATAGTAAAGTGGCATATGTGGAATTAAATGAGAATTAACATGCAAAGGAGGATTAGTTAGATCAGTATCTTCATGGTTAGAAGTTTAGAAGTCCCAGTTTTAAAAAGGTAAGCAAAGTTTTATTTTATACTAGTTTTTAGTTAGTTGGTAAAGTTTATTAATTGTTATTGATTATTTGTCGAACCTTTGATCTGGGTTATTGGTTAACGGCCCTGACCTTTCGGTCTCCCTTAATTGGGGGTTACCGGGAGTCAGGGTCATTACACCATATGTCCCTCCTCACCAGAGAACACTAGTATCCTTTCCTAACAACTTGAAGGAAACCAAAGCAGACAATAGTTCTAGAAGGTTTTACATAGATATCTATCAACATTCCACTTATTGATGCAATTGAATAGATACCTTCATATGGAAAGTTCTTGAAAGAAATCATCAATAATAAGAAATGGATACCTGAGGCTAAGGTGGTAGTGTTAAAGGAGAAGGTGAGCACATTTATTCTGGGAATGCTACCTCCAAAAAGACAAGACTCTGGTTGTTTCAACATCACATGCTACATAGGGAAGATTAAGTTTGGTGAGGCCCTATGTGACTGAGGGGCCAATATCAACCTCATGCCTTCTCAACCTTCAAAAAGCTAGATCTTAAGGTGATACGAAAAAGTACTATGACTATTGAATTGGCTGACAATTTTGTGGTCAGACCATATGACATTTGTGAAGATGTCCTAGTGAAAGTGGATAGGCTCATTTTTCCTATTGATTTCGTGGTAATGGAAATGCATGAGGATAAAGGGAACAAACTTTTGCTAGAAAGCCATTCCAAGCCACAACCGACATGATCTTGGAAATGGGCAGAGGAAGTCTGACAATGGGAACTTATGTTGACCGGTTTGAAATAAAGATGCATGAACACTCCAAAGAAAAGGGGGATACAACAAGGTGTAACATGTTGCAGCACATGGAGGGAAAGATTTCTTTGTATCCAGGGAAGCCATTTCTTGATATGGCTCATGTGATAATTAAGGTAGAAAAAAGATATAGTGGCAGTTTATATAATTGAAAACACCAAGATGATCTAATTAAAAGAAGCAATACATTACTGAGATGATAGAGAAGAAGACTATGACCCAACTACCATAGAGGAGGTCATTGTTGATTCACTGATGCACACATATCCAAAGTTACCTTTGGAAGCATGTCTAACGAATAGAGTAGATGACAACACACGAAACTGCTCTGTAGAGGAGTGTGTGTTGATGCTAAAGGTGGTAACCCATTATTACACAAGAGATTTTGAAGATATGGGACCACCTTCCCCACCACTAGTTCCATCTCTACTGAACCAACCTAAGTTGTAATTGAATCCGTTACCGCCACATCTAAAGTATGTCTTCTTGGCTGCCAAAGAAAACCTCCCAGTGATCATATCATCGCCCTTGATTGGTGAAGAAAAGGGCTAATTGTGTTATGTATTGAAGAACCATCAAGGTACTTTTGGGTGGTCTATAGCGGACATCAAAGGAACCTCCCCAAGTTTGTGCCAACACAAGATCTGGCTGGTAGAAGGAGCTAAAGCAATAGTCCAACCTCAATGGTGACACAACCCAATCATGATTGAGGTAGTGAAGAAATAAGTGGGAAAGCTTCTTTTAGTAGGTATTATTTATGCAATTTCTAATTCTATGTGGGTTAGTCCAACTCATGTAGTGCCTAAGAAAAGGGGATCACTGTCACGACCAATGTAGCTAATGAATTGATTTCAATGAGGTTGGTCACAGGGTTGTGTGTTTGCATAGATTATCGTCGTTTGAATTCCATCACTTAAAAAGATCATTTTCCTCTACCTTTCATTGATCACATTTTGGAACGACTCATCGATCGTTCAAACTTTTGTTTCATTGATGGGTATTTCAATTGCAATCAGATCTCAATCAAGCCAAAGGATCAAGAGAAATCCACTTTCACCTACCCTAATGACACGTTTGCATAGAGACAGATTTCATTCAGTCTTTGTAATGCCGCTGCTACCTTTTAACATTGCATGCTTGCCATTTTATCCGATATGGTAGAGTAGTGCTTGGAGGTGTTTATGGACAATTTTTTGGTGTATGGGGATTCATTTAGTTATTGCCTATACAAAATTGATAAGGTTTTATAAAGGTGTGAGGATACTCATTTAGTCTTAAATTGGGAGAAGTGCTATATGATGGTGAGTGAGGGAATAGTTATGGGGAACAAAGTGTCCAATAAGGATATGGAAGTAGACCTGGTTTAGATAGAAGTTATCTCCAAGCTACCTCAACGTACATTAGTGAAAGGAGTAAGGAGCTTTCTAGGACATTCTAGGTTTTACCTCTGGTTTATCAATGATTTTTCCAAAATTGTTAAACCCTTGTTGGAACTTTTGGAAAAAGATGTTAGATCTTCATGATCGATGTTTGAAAGATTTTGAAGTATTAAAGGAAAAACTAAGTTTTGTGCCTATTGTGTAGGTTTCCTGATTGGAGCCTAGCGTTTGAGCTGATGTGGAATGCATCAGACTATGTTGTGGGAGCTGTGTTGGGACAACACAAAGATAAAGCTCCTTCCATCATATATTATGCATCGAAAACTTTGAATGATCTGCAACTTAATTACACAACCACAGAAAAAGAACTCTTAGCGATTTTGTTTGTGTTTGAGAAGTTCCACCACTACCTAGTAGGGGCAAGGGTGATTGTTTGGACTGACCACACTGCCATTAAATACATGTTACAAAAGAAAGATGCAAACCCTAAATTTATTAGGTGGATTTTATTGTTACAAGAATATGACATAGAAATTAAAGACAAGGTGGGGGTGGAAAATTTGGTAGCAGATCACCAATCAAGGTTGGAAAGAGTACAAGAAAAAGATGTTGATATTCCCATTGTTTAGGATTTTCCAAATGAACAAATCTTTTCTATAAAGATTAAGGATCCATGTTGCACAAATATAGTTAACTATTTAGCCTGCAAAGAGTTGCCTATAGATTGGGGGTATCAAGAAAAGAAGAAAATTTTCCACTCTTTGAGGTTTTACATTTGGGATGGCCCTGTTCTTTTGAAACAATGTAGGGATGGACTATTGAGTAAGTGTGTACACGAGTGTGAGGTAGAGACCATTTTGGCACACTACCATTCTTTACCTACGGGGGGCATCATTCTAGCTTTAAGATAGCGGCCAAAGTGTTAGACAGTGGATTTTATTGGCCAACTTTGTTTAAAGATGCATATGATTCGTTCATCGTTGTGATGCTTGTCAATGTAGGTAACATTTCTAAGTGGCATGAGATGCCATTGACTGTGTTTCAAGAGGTTAAATTTTTTTATCTTTGGGGCATTGATTATATGGGTCCATTTGTATCGTCTAATTCTAACCTTTATATTTTACTTATGGTTTTCAATGTATCTAAGTGGGTGGAAGAAATTCCAACCTGCACCATTGACGCTCAAGTGGTGTGAAAATTTGTGAAGGAAAACATTTTCTATAGGGTTGGTGTTCCCCGATTGATCATTAGTGATGGTGGATCACATTTCACCAATAGGCAGTTCAGAGCCTTACTTAGAAAATATGGGGTGAAACACCGAGTGGGTTCCCCTTATCACCCACAGACACAAGGCCAAGTGGAGGTGTCCAATAGAGAAGTGAAAAAGATCATGGAAAGGACATTTTCCTCTAATAGGACAAATTTGGAGTTTCATGCTTAATGACGCTCTTTGGGCATATAGGATGACATATAAATCACCTATAGAGATGACATTGTTTAGGTTTGTTTATGTTCATGCTTGCCATTTACCTATAGAGCTTGAGCATAAGGCAAAATGGGCATTGAGAAAGTTAAACTATGGATTGGATGAAGTAGGTAAGAAAAGACTTTTGGAGCTGAATGAACTAGACGAGCTTAGGATGTATGCTTATGAAAGTTCTAGGATTTATAAGGAGATGACAAAGAAGATTCATGATAGGCACATTGTGAATAGGGTGTTTCTTCCAGGCCAAAAGGTTCTTCTTTTTAATTCCTGACTTAAGTTACATCCGGGCAAACTGTGGTCCAAGTGGAGTGGACCATTTGTGATTGAGCAAGTTTTTCCCCTTGGCACAATGAAGAGTTTAGATGGGACTAGGTAATTCCTTGTTAATGGCCAAAGATTTTACCACTACTATAGTGGGGAAGTGGAGCAGAGAATAGAAGAGGTACAACGTTTGAAGATCCCTTAGTTTCTTTCTCTTAGGAACGTCTAGTCTAGGACGTTAAACAATGGTGCTTTTTGGGAGGCAAACCAACCATCATTTTCCTTCCATTCATGTGCATTTTTGTATTGTAGTTGTCATAGTATTTTTTATTTTTGTTTTCAAAATGGTACCTTGACTTGTGTGTGGATTGTGTAGATTTTCCTATGGGTTGGTACTACCGAGTCCCCAGTCGGTAGTACTGAGATTGCATCAGTGAGGCATCCACACCAGAATGCCAACTCAGTATTATCGACTATCCAAGTCGGTAATACCGATTTCTTAACAATTTTTTATCCTTAACTGATAAGATCTCGGTGGTATCAACACACAACTCAGTACTACTGACTTTTTGGCATGCCTAGAATCAGAACATCGACATGAAAAGTTCAAAGGTACCAAGCCGAAATTTCCAACTCGGTTCCACTGGCATTCCAATCGGTAGTATCGATGCATGACGTCAGCAATCTGGGGCTGATCTTTTCAATGGAAGATGCAAGCTTCATTGCACAATCAGTAGCATTGATCCATGACTCAAGTTGGTACTACTGACTTGGACACGGTACCACTGACTCTGTGTGATCTGCACTCGAGGCATCATCAAACGTCATCCATCGATACAATCGAGCCACAAATTTGTGTTTGCCACTCGGTAATATTGACACAAAAGTCAGTAGTATCGACTGTGCTCGACTCATCTATAAAAGGAGGAGTGGTTGACCCATTTTTTTCACACCACTTCCTCCACTCCTCCTAGAACTCATAGTAGTGTTGCACCCGATGCTAAAGATCTTCACCAAGCCAATGATCTTCACCGATCTTCTCTTTCCCAATTCTCTTTCTTGCATTGGCATCATGGAACCAAGGAGAGACCCCTCTATGTCATCAGATCAAGGTGAGTTGGTCCCTCGACCAACCCACATCCAACATCCTTCTTCAGAGATAAGGAAGCTCTATGAAGAGTTGCATACGAGGAAGATAATACCAATGTGATATAGTGATCACATATTGATCTAAAGGGTGGGCTTCACTAACAACATGCAAAAGGTATGTCAGAAGTAGCTCATGGAGGGGGACAATCCTTTATTCAGTGACTGGATGACTTACCCAGAACTTGTCCTAGAGTTCTTGGTGTCACTAGATGTTCTTGTCACCTCCGAGCAAAAGTTAGGAGACAAATGGTGGGAAGGGACTTTCAACTTCTACCTCTTCAACAAAAACTATTCCATCACTCTACAGGCCTTCAAACACATCTTCAACTGGGCCCACATTTCAGAATGCTCAACCCCTTCTGACTTCCACTATGACTTGGCTTGGGAGCAGTTGTCTGAGGTGTTGATGGACTTTTGCATAAACTGGCATACCAACTATGTTAATGATATTGAGAACCCCTTTGCTTGAATTCTTCTGCTCCTTTGCACCAACACTATTTTTTCTCAGTCTAGTCAAGCTCAAGGGAAGGTTCAAAAGCCAGATCTCTACTTGCTCTACAGGCTACTGGAGGGGGAGACTGTCAACTTTAGATCCTTCCTTCTGCTCCACATTATCTCTATTCAGCGCAACGTAAAAAGAAAGGTTTAGACTTTATTTGTGGGTCTAATCATCCCCATTGCATTACATTTGCACCTTGATTTGTCTAACCTCATGCCATTGGAAGATAGAATGAATCTGGACCTCCATCACTTCCATAAGGCTCACCTTCTCAACCTCTACTACAATGTTCTCTATTCGAATTGCACGTGTCGAGGATTGTTTCAGGAGTGAAGCCTCCCCGACCCCATATTCAACTTACCCGTGGAGAACCATCTCCGGTGGCCACTAGACGAGGGGGAAGCAGAAGATCCACCCAGGGCAGCAACTCAGACCGACTACAAGGAGCAAAGAGATGACGACTTTGATGGTGTTGAGGAGGTGGAGCCCACCATCCCCCTCACCAAGAGAGAAGTCTAGCACAAATGGACCCACACCTATGCTACCTCGACTTCTTCTGCCCCGCCATGTTCGTAGTAGGAGAAAGACCCATGCAACATGGTGAGTATGTATACCATGATGTAGGAGATCTAGACTGAACAGTAGCAGCATCAGGCGACATTGACTGGTGTACAAGACATTCAAGGAAGGTTGTACTAAAACTAGCAAGCGATATAAGAGAATGAACACCTTCTCTTGGCCAACCAAGAGAATGTTCACATGCACCTACAATGTATGGAGCAGTACCAGCAACCCTTCTCTTGACCACTATTAGAACTAGGGATACTTTAGAGGGTACCCGCTGCCGCAGATGATGCCACTGCCTAATGTTTCTTTTCATGGGATGTTTCCCCCTCACGAACCCGACATGCCTCATCCACCTCCATTTTGAGAAATGGTACCATTGTTGCACTGCTTGAGTGTGAGTATCAACTATGTGGACATAGTCATATTCGTGCTTAGGGGGTGCTGGAACAACTTTCTATCTTGGTTTTTATACTTTTGCTTGGAATTTTATCTTACTTGTTTTATTTTTAGTTTTAATCATGCTTTTTTAGGATCCACACCTATCTAGTGTAATCGTGGAGCAGTAATGTATGGTTGCATTTGTCAATTCATAAGGTGTTAGTGCAAGAAAATGGTTGTGTCTTCATATCTTAAGTTGTGATATACTTGTGCATCACCAATCGAGTATAGTGGTTCATATGCTATGTTTTTGGGGGATCAGAGGGCTTTCTCGAGAACTCAAAGCGGGGTAACATGGGGTCTAAATCAATGGAAGGTGTACAAGCCCATCTATTGTTAGATTATGGAGAATAGAGGGTGTCATCGCTCTTCCAATGATCATGGGTGGCAATATTTACGAAAGAGAGTAACACTCATAATTTATTCACTTTGATTATTTTCATTTATTAAGGTTTTATTTATATTCTCATTTTATAATTAATCTAATAATTTATAACATCCATATGGAAAAGTCAATTACCATGAGATTTTAAATATGAATTTGATTTCCATTTAACCAAATTTACATATTACTAGAGACATCATTTGTGAACACGACTTAACAAGTTCAATAGCTCACAGAGATAAATTAAATTTTTGATATTTTACAATATGATTAATATCCTTTTATGATTTTAAAACCATTACATATGAGATTTAGAGTTTGAAACCAATGCAAGGTCGAATCAAGTAATTAGGCACACATACTTTCAATTGCACTAAATGATGATGAAATGGCTGATGCTTGAGTTTTGCGTCATTTTCACAGGCATATTTTCCTTGATTTTATGTGTTGTTTTGTCATTTATCTGATTAATAATGTATGAGATTATATCAATGGCCTGTGATATTCAAATGCATCAAATTATGTTATTTTTAATGTTTAAGATGACTTAATATTTACCCCGAGTACTTATCCATGTTCTTGTGTATTTTTAGGTACAATGGAGCTACACATAGTCGGTACAACTGACAATATAAGTCAGTGGTCCTGACTTCACGTCAGTACTTGCTCAGAAAGACTCACACAGACTTGATACTATCGACTCTCCAAGTCGGTAGTACCCAAATCACGTCAGGAAAGCACAAGGATGAATCGTAAAAAGTCAATACTACCAAGTTTGCAAACTCGGTACTACCTACATGACGTCAGGCAGACAAGGCTTGGGCAACCTAAAGACTCGGTGCTATAGAGATAAGTCAATAGTACATACCTTGTCAAGAGTTACGACTACCCATGGAACTCGATACTACCAACTGCCAAGTTGGTACTACTGAGTCTGCCCGATTTGACAAATCTGAATATGGCAATCTAATCCAAAAGTGGACATTATTTCGTACCGTAAGTGACTCCTATGACCCAAGGGGAGTTCATCCATATAGAGAGATAGCAGCCAAATTCCATTGCACGACACTAGAGAGAGAGATACGAGGAAAAAGGAATCAAAGGCTTCATTCAAGACAATCTGAGTACCTCCAGGAGGCGGAGCAGCAGCCGGAAGATAGCTAATTGCACGCACGATGTAGGGGATCATCTGGATCAGCTATTCACCAATAGTTACTTAGTTTCTCTAATGTTTTCCATGTTTTTATCTTTCTATACCATGTATTCGTGAATGAAAACCATGCAGGGATAATCCCCTTGATTTCTTAGGACCTGGGAGTAGCCTGAATATGCATTGTACGTGATTTCCATGCATTAATATCATCTTTATCCTTATTTTCTGGACATATATCTATGAAGATGCATTGTTTTGTTTTTTCCTGATCAACATAGATACATTACTAGACCCTTAATCATTTTGGGAGAGAGGTCAATGGTTGAAAATCATATATTCATCCATTTATTGCACCCCTTGGGAAAGACAGAGAATAAATGGGAGGAGAAACTCAGAGTTAAATCATAAAGCACCTAACTAATCAACCAATTGCTATGGAAATAGGGTTGGCATTAGAATAGGTAGTAAACTATGTTTTGGGAGTGGGTAGTTCTGAATACATGCTATTTATCCAGGGATAAGGGTAATAGATATTGGTGTATGGAATGAATTGCAATGTTATCTGTGGTGAAACCAAAATGCTAAGAAATTCCCTAAATTTGAGTAATTCAAATGTTAAGTCTATTTCATTTTGTTTTTTATTTTGTTCAATGAAACTCATTCATTTACACTGGCCTAGCTGATTAGACCATAGTTGGTAGTAGTCTCTAGAGAATGTTTCCCTATGTTCGACTTGGGCCTAAAAAATGCCTATATTACTTCGATACGTTCACTTGCGTAAAATGCACAGTAAACACATGTCAATGTCTCACTATGTAAAATGTAATGACTTATTAGGAATTATTTCTTAATGTAGGAGACTCAACTCATTAGATAAAATAAGCACAATCAAAGATTTACTATATCAAAGAATATGATGAATGTTCAAAATAACCAAATCAAACTTTAACTAAAGGAAATATTTGTAAATGGGATCAAGTTAATGAAAATTAAGGAATTATCACTCAAAATATATTTTGTAACCAAACCTTGGTAAATTACGAACTAATTGTGTGTGTGTGTGTGTCCCCTTTTTTGTCATAAAGCATGCAAGCACATGTATAGGAAATTGCAAAGCCAAGATTTGAGAGTGGGTGAGGCACAAGTATAAAGTATTTTTTCTTATATTCTATACTTCTTGATACACACACACACACATATATATATATATATATATTAATATATATATATATATATATATATATATATATATATATATGTGTGTGTGTGTGTGTGTGTGTGTGTGTGTGTGTGTGTTTGTGTGTGGGTGGATGGCTGGGTGGGTGTATGGGTGTGTGTGTGAGTGTTTTAAAGTAGGCAAAATATTTTGTAAATAATTTTAAAATACTATAAGTTCTATAATAAATTACCTTTTAAAGGTCAGACAGTTTACAACCATTACATAATATTCTCCGTGTCAAAAGAATTCAAGATATCTTATTCAACATAAGAAACCAAGAAATCAGTGAGAGACTCATCATCCCTCATTTTTTGTATACAATAAGATAAATCATTCATCATTGAAATACCATAATAATAGATGAAGTTGCAATAAGATGAAAAATTCATAGATTTATAATATGATTGACTAAATGAGAATCCTTTTCGTTCTTCAACAACAATATCCTTGGGGAGACCTTAGTAAGTCTATGCAATTCTTTGTAAGAATTGAAGAGCATGATGCAATTTTTTCAAGTTGACATCTTAATTTATCAATTTTTTACAAGATGAAATCTCTGATATATAATAGTGCAAGTTTGACTAGCTTGTCTTCATTTTTAGCATGAAACTCATGCATATGATCAAGGGAATCAATAAACAATAACAACTCGATGTTGCATTCATTGAAATGATCATTTGTCTCATTCAATATTGAATCTATCAAAATGTAAATATGTAAAAATAATGGCAATGCAAGTTAGCATTCACCTGTTGTCAAGGTTTTACTCTTCATGTCATCACATAGGTATCTTCCATACTCTTCAATTTCATGGCATAATTGTTGGCATGTATGCCAGAGAGCCAATCATAGGATGATTGACATGGGCATTAGACACATGATTTGATAATCATAAATATAATTATGTCTATTATGTTTGTCTCAATCATGACATGATGAATGTACATAGTAGATGTCTATAGAATGATGTTACTCAATGACATATGTCTTTAGGTTGAGGACCTAAACAATGATATCATATGTATGATAAGAGTACATGCATTATGGTTATTTCCCTAGTCGTATATCACTGTGAAAGCAAAATAGACAACAATAACACATAAGACTAAAGTGTGTGTTGGTTGATGACAAAATCTCATCAGCCATGATATGTGATGTCAATCCAAAAACATAGGTACCAGTTAGAGAACAACATACCAGACAGACCCACCTTGAGAATGATACATGGATACCATGGAATTGTAGTTAGAATCATCTCTCATAGTGATAGTTGGTGATTTTGGTTCTTAGAACTGAAGTCACTATACTAATCACATGTTGTTTGATGTATTTTGACATCATCCAAAGTGACCTTAAATAAGGGTTTCTATAAATCTGGTATTCAGGTGCATTGGGACACATGGGGATTCAGTATGAGTGATGTAGATGGGATTTTCCCTCCTACATGAGATTGATATGTAGGCCACTTGATAAGAAAAGATGAGAAATGTATGCCATACTCATTTGAATCAATATTTGATATATGAGCTCACATGCATCTTAGATAGTATGCTCTAGTTCAAGGAAAATGGACTGATGTTGAAGAGGATGATGATTCCATGCCTTGAGTTCAATTAGGATCTTAGAGACAAAGGAACTATATGATCACTATAACACTGATCATGGATTGTAGGTTGAGGTTGTTCTCCAACTTTCCAAATTACTTTGGTAGGAATGATTGGTTGCTAAATACCGTCCATTTTTTATTATGTTATAAATTAGTTATAGACAATCACTGCCAACGTAATCTATGACCAATAGGGTAACACACGTAGGATGCACATGGAATGGGATTTTATTCATGAGTAATATTTAACTTGATTACTAAAAGTGTTTAGGTATTCAATTTAAACAACACTGGTTGAAAATTGACTGACTAGACTCTGGACTGAATGGTTCAAGTGTTGAGCCAATCAGTTGGAGTGTCATGTTAATTGGAAACAACATTGGCTAAACAACGGTTGAACAACAACATGAACTAAATGGTTCACTAAGTGAACATACTTGTTGATGTGATGAACTACATGGTTCAATGATCAATTCAATTGGGTCAAGTATTGATGTTAAAGTCATGTTGGGTATGAATTGTACATTGAATACCAATGTAATTTGAAAAGGGAAAGTTATTGACCCGACCAATTCAAGACATCGACCAGTTTGATAGTGAACGAACCAGTTCACCATCTGAAGCTTCCAAACAAATCATGAAAAATCTGTCTCTTCAACTCCCAGATGGACAAGAAACCTTAACCTTGGTCCTCCTATAAATAGAGGGCTATTGGGTTCTTCACATATACAACAATAAGCTCTGACAATTGTTGTCCTCTTTGGTTGTGGTAACAAAGAAAGCTTGAGCAAGTCCTACCCTTGAAAGGGAGGGATAACAAGGGAGAGATAGTTGGGAGAGAGAATCAACCCTAGTAGGTGGCTCTAGTAGCGCAACATGGAGTCTTTGGTGGTCCGCATGGTAGAGGCAAGGAGGATGTTTCCTGCTGCTAGGAAGAGAAAGCCAACCTTCATCTGTGGTAATCAACCTAGATGTTGCTGCTGACATTATCCATGTGAAACATGAAGAAATGTCAACACTACTTCCACAAGAGTTGTCATTGGACTTTTTCCAGGACCAAGTATAATTCTTGTTATCCTCTTTCCTAGATATATTGTTGTTGATGAGATCTCACCAATTAGGAAATCATGCATTAAATGTTTTTTTTTATTTTTTTTTGATAAACATACTAATTTTATTACGGAGTAGCCATACAACATCTACATGAAGATGAAGACAAACTTACAGACCACACAATGGTCAAGAAAAGATACATCCTACCACAAAAACTCATATCAGAATCTGATAAGAACAATGATGCATAGATCCCTCTTCTATTTCGCTAGCTAATGTAGCTTTCCATGAAGGATACCTTCAACTTGAGCATGTATATGTGGTAGAGTAACTGCACCTAACTGGTGTTTTGAAAGGAAGTCACCTATGTACTTGCTTCCATACAACTACGCAACAAAATTAACCGAGAAAAAGTTACCTACTATGAGGAGAGAACGAAACACCAATTAATGACGAGAAGGATAAAACAAGACAAAAAAACCTAATCTCAAAGAAGTAAAGGAGAAAGGGGTTAGGCAACTCGTTGTATTAGGATTCAACAATAGGATAGAAGAAGATCGTTGCCTCCAAAGGCACCACAAACTGGCTACCAAGCAAGCTTAGCAACCGGAACATGTCACAAGATTCGAGAAGCCTCTGAGATGCCTAAGACCTAGACTTGAAAGTCTAGAACAAAATGCCTCCAATGTCGACACCTGGAACTAGAGGAAAGAAACGACCACACATCCCCGAGAATAAATCCCACCGATATTGAGCGATAAGAGGTTGAGGGGGAGTGGGGTGCCGCTTTGCAATGGCTAGAAACCCCCTCCCCCCAGCTAGTCGTCGTCGAAGATGATGACCTAGCCACTCTCAAAGGATGACCTAGCCGCTCTTATACCTTATCTGATGCACATGTTTCCCAATAGTGGTACTAAAGCCACATCAGTTTATGATGTATCTGGATTTAAATCAATATGATGATTTATTTTATTGCAAACAATGTGAATATTAAAATGATTAATATACATATCTGATAAAATACCATATATGATCAATATATATATCATATATATTAAATATATAAATATCAATAAAAGGGGCCCTATTTTTTGTGATAAACAAATATATGCAATTTATACGCGCCACCCTAAAAGTGTTTTGATGGTGGATACTAGCATGCTTATGGATAATAACCCTAGATTTGTGTACATGGTTGTGGCTGTTTATTCCTATGTATATCTCACTTTGCATATCGAGCCTCTATCTTCTCTTCCATATGTAAAAGTATTATCTCTCCTTCATATGCTCCACTCGAGTGTAAATCGAGGATTATCTATTACAATGTAATATGTAGATAGGATATGTATAGTTTTAATTCTTGTTATGGCAAATAAGACACTCTACTCTAGATGAATCGACTGATTGAACAGACGAACCAATTGATTAGAGGATCGAGGATGCCAAATAATAGGAGGATGAACCGATCGACTAGTGGCCCAACCAATCGATTGGAGGACACTAGACATTACTTAAACCTAAGACCAAAGAATCATTTCAAGAGCCCAACTGAGTGGCTAGGAGGTGAGATGATCGGTTCACACGTTGGACTGGTTGACCTGTATTGGTTATAGCATGGATATTCACCAACAACATGTTGCTATATGAGATGTAGACCTTAGGTTCTAGCAATTCCTCATGGCTATAAGGAATCACAATATTATGGCCATAAGAATTGCTTGCATTTATATTTGCATGTTTTTATTTGTGGGATATAACATGTATATGATATGTACTATAAGTATGTGATGATTGGATATGTATAAATATTTTTATATAAAACCCGTCAATATAATATTAAGTCTTAGATGCTTTCCATTAGCAACACACATGAAAATCTTGATTGACTAAGAGTTGGCATGCCAGGTGTTGTGCACTATCCATCTCATGGAAGTGTGATGGTAGTCATGTGGTCTTGACAAGTAGGGTGCATTACTAACGTGTTGGCTCTTGTGTCCGGCTTAACTAGGTGAACTTAATGAGATTAAGCACCTAGAAGCATACAAATGATAGTTGTGGTGCACTATCCATCTCATGAAAGTGTAATGGTAGTCATGTGGGCCTGACATGCAAGGTGAGTTATTAATGTGTTGGCTTTTGTACCCAACTTAACTAGGTTATCTGAATGATATTAAGCACCTATAAGCATACAAATTATTGTGTCAAAGAGTTATGCATACCATCCATCCAAGAATTTCATAAGATGCAATTATAAAAAGTTGCCTACCTTAATAATTGGTTGTGGACGCTGGTGTTGGTTGGGTAATAGTTCAATTGTTTTGGGCTTGGCTCACTAGAAGATTGTACACTATAATATTATGAATTGGTAGTGAGTGATATCAATTTGAAAATAATATTGGGAGCAATAATTAATTAAAGGGTTAATTGATGTTGAAAATATTATAAAATCAAATCAAAATCTTTTGACAAAGTTGTAAAGTTTCTTTGTATAATCTAATGGTAAACACAAATATGTTATCATTTTGATTAGTCTATGAGTAGTAAAGACTAAACATGATTCACTTCCACATCTAGTTTAGGACTTTGAGAAGTGTTCTCACCAATAAGAAAAAGCTCTATGTCCTTGAAAGACCAAAGCTAGATGAATATGCCTAAGGCTGAAATGGATGCTTACTTGAAGCATGCCAACAATGACACAAATATAAAAGACCTTATGTTGATCTGTATGAACTATAATTTGAATTAATATCATGAAAACATGGATATTCTCAAATGATAACACATATTAAGAATCATGTAAAGAAAGTAAGGTATAATGTCTCCAATGCACTATTTGAGTGCAATCTAATAAAGGGAGATCCAGTAGAGACCCATGTGCTCAATATGATTGGTTATGTGGAGAGACTGGGATTTCTTTTAGGGTAAGAGTTGGCCATGGATTTTATTCTAAAATCATTGTATGAATCATATAGACAATTTATAAAGTGCTATCACTTGAGTAACTCAGAAAAACCACTATCTGAATTGATGTTGAAGTAGAAATGAAGATGGATAAACCTATGATGATGATTACCTGAATAGAGTCTAAGGACAGAGGCAAGTCTAGGAAGAAGTGTGAGGCTAAGATGAAGTCTAAGTATTCTGCACTCAAGATATTGAGATGGGTAATTGCAAAAGGAATCTATCCTTTTCACTTAAGTGAATAAGGAAGGAAAGTGCTACCATTATCAACATCCTAGACACTGGAGTAGGAACTATCCTCTCTATATAGAGGATCTCAAGACGAAGAAAGAGATAGAGATCTCCACTTAAGGACTTGAGAAGAAGTAAACTAGAACTGTACAGAGCAAGTGTTGGTACCACTACAGTTGGAAGTTGTTATTCATGGGCGTGTAATAGAATTAGTGAATTGCTATTATGTATCTTGAATTGATGAAAACATCATGTATCATGTCTGGACAAGAATATTGTTAATAAATTGGTGGCAGTTCCCTATGTCTTATAGTCTATACTTGATATTTTTAAAGACAAATATGTATAACATATATATGGAATGAATCAAAGACTCAAACAATGAATACCTATAGCATTCTCATCTAAAGAACACAAATGAGGAATACATTTTTAGAATCCATAGTAATGGTTGTCTATACTCTTTCGGTAATTCAACCAATATAGACATGCAAGTTTTATTTATTGGGCAATATGAGAAAAGCACCTTTCAGTAATTGTAGTGGGAGAGCGAGTATTCTATTAGGGCTCATACATACTTATGTATATGTACCTTTTAGAATAAATGCTAAAGGTGGTTAACGGTACATCATTTTATTTATTGATGATATCAATAGATATTGTAATTTGAATTTAAAGAAATACAAGTATGAATCTCTTGGAGTGTTCAAGGAAATCATAAATGAAGTACATAACTAGCTTGGTTAAAGTACTAAGACACTTTGATATGATCAATGTTGAAATATTTTAAACTAAAAGTTTGAGGACCTTCTTGGAGACCATGATAGTGTATCACAATCAACTCCACCTAAAACATAATGATGTATCACAAAGAAGGTATCACAGCCTATTAGTCATGGTCTAATTGTCAATATATTTGGTTGACCTTCCAATTTCCTTTTTGGAACATGTACACTAAAATACGATACCGTCTAAAATGGTTCAAAGGATACCATATAAGATATGGCATGGGAAATATCCCGATATGTCTTTCATAAAGATTAGGGATGAAAGCTTATATAAGAAAATTGTTTCTTGAAAAGAATTGTCCACAAATGACATAAATGTTATTTTTCAAATATTACTTTTATATTCCAATCTAACAAAAAAAGTCTTTCTATTGAAGATGTTTGTATTCCTACAGATTATTTAATTCCAAAGGAATCAGTGGGAGAAGAGTGGAACTTGAAATGTTCAAGACAAATAAGAAAAACATTAAACTTAAAGGGATACAATGGAAAAAATGGGAATCATAAACTGTAGTGGAATCTCATGTTCATCATGTAACACAAAAACCTTATAGATCTAGTAAAATATGCCTTGAGCATGAAAGATTATGATATCTTATGGCTTAATAAGGTGGTGAGTTGGTCATAAATGATGATTGAACAACATACCTAGAAGCTATTGAGGGTGTAGAGTCTGAGAATTTGTTTGAAGCCATGAGGTTCAAGATGGAGTCCATGTATGACAACAAGGTATGACCTTGATGGATCCACCTAAAGGGGTAAAACCCATAGGGTGAAATTTCATCTTCAAGGAGAAGACTGACATGGATGGTAGTGTAAAAACCAATAAGATGGATCTTGTTAAAAATGGTTTTAAACTAGTTTAAGGTGTTGAACATGATGAAATCTTTTCACTAGTTGCCATTGTTAAATCCATAATGATAATGCTTGTTATAGCATCTTAATGTAACTATGATATTTGGCAATATGGATGTTAAAATAGCATTCCTTAATAGGAATACTATACAAGATGTGTACATGACACAACATATAGGCTTTAAATCTATATAATGAAAATAAAGTCTATAAGCTATAAAGGTCAATCTATGTATTAAAACAAGCATCTCAGAGATGGAATCTTCAATTCGACAAGATAGTCAAAGAGTTTGACTTGAGTTGGGATCAAGATGAAATTTTTGATTACAAAGGTTTCATGGGAGAAGATTTATATCCACATAATGATGGGAAATAACATCCTTATACTGCATATGTGAAGACCTAGAAAGGAAAGTACCATCTCTATGAAGGGTTTAGGTGAAGTATCCTATGTGATAGTAATTGATTCTATAGATAGATGTAGAAAGCTCTTCACCTAAGAAAAGGCACATACATTAGCAATATGACGAAGGATTCATCATACATGACTCAATGAGATAAAATCAATCCATGCTACATGGGATTAATCTCTCAAGAGCCCAGTGTCTTAATTCTTGTGAATAATGGGAAAACATGAGTGTGATGCCATATGTGTTCACGATTGAATCAATCATGTATGTAATGTAATGTACTCATCTCGTTGTCTCATATGTATTAGACATGTCAAGAGGATATCTATCACATCCTAGTGAAGGTCACTACTATTCCATAAAGAATCCTTATGTACTTGAGAAGCACTAAAAGGATCCATTCCTTGATTATGTTAATAAGGATGACGTACATCGATGCAAACTTCTAAAATGACAGACAAAATTAATGATCGCAATATAAGTTTGCGTTTGACCTTAAAATGTGAACCATAAGCTAGAAAACTTACGAGCGAGAAACAATTTCTAATTATACTTTAGAAGCCTAGTATCTTAGTGTTATGAGAACAACATAAGATATTGTATGGATCTAGGAGTTCATACAAATGAACGTGAGGAGGTTCCAACCATTGATGGCACTGTAGAGATACTATAAAAACAATGGATCTATTGGATAGGCAAGGAATCTCAGACAACTTACTATGGCAATTCCATCTCATATGAGAATTCATACAGTGAGAAGATGTGAAACTTCCAAAATACAGACTAGAAGCAAACATTGCTGACCCACTATAAAAGCCCTTCTGTATTAGAAACATGATGGACATGTTAAGATCACTTGGAAGATTTGTCAATGACTGTCTCTAAGTGCAAGGGGGAGTATGTTGGTATGTATGCCTAGAGAGCCAATAATAGGATGATTGACATGGGGCATTAGACACCTAATTTTATAATCATAAAGGTAATTCCATCTATTATGTTTGGATCAATCATGAGATGATGACACAAACATAGTAGATGTCTAAACAATGATGTTACTCGATGTCATATGTATTTAGGTTGAGGATCTGAACAATGAGACCATATGTATGATAAGTGTACATACATTATGGTTATGTCCCTACTTGGATTTTATAGTGGAAGTAAAATAAATAACATTAATATGTAGGACTAGAGTGTGTGTTGGTTGATGACAGAATCTCATCAGGCATGATATTTGATATCAATCCAAACACATAGGTATATGTTAGAGAACATAGTACCATACAGATACACCTTTGGAGTGTTACATGGATACCATGAAATGGTAGTCAAAATCATCTCTCATAGTGATAGTAGTGATTGTGGTTCTTAGACCTAAAGTCACTACACTCATCACATGTTGTTCGATGTATTTATACATCATTCAACGTGAACTTGAATAAGGGTTTCCATAAAGGTGATGCTCAAGTGCATTGTGACACATGGGGATCGAGTGTGAGCTGATGTAGATCAGATTTGTCCCTCCTATAGGAGATTTATATCCATTCCACTTGATAAGAAACATTGAGAAACATATGTTCATACTCGTGTGAATCAATATTTGATATGTGAGCTCACATGCATCTCAGGCAGTTTTCTCTAGTTCAAGGAACATGGATTGAGCTTTGAAGAGGATGATGATTCCGTGCTTCAAATAATCCGGATATTAGAGAAAATGGAACTATATGATCATTGTAACACTGATCATGGATTGTAAGTTGGAAGTTTTTCTCCAACTTTCCAAATTACTTGGGTAGAAATGATGTGTTTCTATATATCACTTATTGCTTGTGATGTCATAAATTAATTATGGAAATTCATTTTCAATGTAATCTAGTTCCTATAGGGTGACACACATACGATTTATTTGGAATAGGAGTTTATTCATCAGTGATGTTTAACTTGATTATGAAAAGTGTTTAAGTATTCATTTTAAATAGAACTGATTGAAAATTGACTGAATGGACTCTGAATAGATAGGTTCAAGTGTTGAGCAGATCATTTGGAGTGTCTGGTTAATGGGAAACAACATTCGTTGAACAATAGTTGAAGCAGGGTATGAACCGACTAACTCAAAGTCTGAGATGACCCATTCATGTGATGAATTTCCTGATTCAGTTATCAATTCGATTGGGTCAAGGATTGATGTTGACATCATGGAGTGCATTAACCGTACATTGAATACCAATGTACTATGAAAAGGGAAAGTGTTACAACCTCAATTTTGCATATGTTTTCATAATTGAAATGTATTGATTTTATGAATTTGGAGTTAATTGAAAAGGTTGTATGTTTTGTTTCAACGGATGGATTTCTTTGTAAATATCCCTTTGGATAGGAATTTCATGATTCCTATTATTAGATTAATCCATTAATGAATATAAAAGAGAAGAAAAGAGGAAAAGTCCAAATAATGGAAAAAGATAAATAGATAAAAGGAATTCATGCATAAATACAGAGCAATGACTTTTAATATGATAGAAGTATATGATATGTTAGATAATTAAAATGATAATTATCTAGTCATTCTTGGAAATAGAACGTTTGACACACTAAATAACATTATCTCGACTTAACCTTCATATATTTGAAAATAATAATAAGAAAGATAATTCTAGAAGTTAGAAATAAAGGACATTCCATAATATAATTGTTTTTATGAGATGCCTAATGGAATAAGTTTGATATATAAAGGGCATCTCAATTAAATGAATATGACTTGAGAAAGATTTTGATGACTTTCCATAGAATGATGATAATTGGCTTAAGGAATATATTAAGGAATTATGATATGGATGCACCTTCTTGTGACCTTTGGGTCGATACCTTTTATCCGAGGAAAAGGAAGGAGGGATATAATTTAAGTCTTTCCCTTTTTATTCTTTGGCAATCACGTATGGAAATACCTTTCCATCTTGGGTAGATTGTGACTCACGTTGGTTTTCATTCGAGAATATATGAGGAAGGTTTTGTATTCTAGACCATGGAGTCTTTCTCTCTCCCATCCGTGAGTGTATAAGAAAGGAACTTGGCTCTCCCTATTACCCTCATCCTCCCTTCATCGGGAAACCTAGGGTTACTACTAGAGCAAGTATATATAAATAAGGACCCGGGGGCCTCGTCTCCAAGGTGACACCCTCGACCATAATCTTTCACGGCCTCTGCCTTAGAGTAGAAGGAGTTTACCTTATGAGATGTAGTGCTACACCACGCTAGGAGCGAGAGGGGGGAGGCTATGTAAGCCACATTGCTGTTCTACTCAACTGGTCCATGACAGGGAAGAAGCCGCCATCCAGAACCACCGGCAGTCACATAGGTGAGTGGGTTGGAGGAAGTTGCATATAAAGCCTCTCCAAAGCATGCTTGGGTGGAGGCACCTTGTTTTCTGGAGAATGGGATGATGCGAGAAGGAGGGATCAGGGTCGTTAGCTACGTCAGCCAAGCCTGGTCACGTAGGGAAATAAGGGTGAGCACAGCTAGGAGGATGAGGAGTTGTGTTCATGAGTGCAGGTGAGAGAGGGTGGTGCTTGAGTGGTGCATGCCTGTCTGGAGGCAAGAAGCTGTGGCGTTAGGAAACTAGGACCTGTCAACGAAGGAGGAGGTGAACACCAACCGGCAAACCTGACCACCTGGAGGTGAAACGTCGGAGAAGGTTCCAGTACAGTGCCAAAGGGTCACGTAGGGTAGAAAAAGGATGAGGAAGGGGCGGCAGACTTTCTTAGCCGGCGCATGACCTGGAGCCAGTGCCACGCCCGCGGAGGCGACATCATGCATACAGCTTCACACCGTCACGAGCGTTGCGTGAGGGAAAGAGAAGGATAGGAGTCCAATGACTCCTTTGCCCCAGTGTGCGTGTTCAACAACCAAGCACACATAATGTGTTTAATGTAAAGGAAAGCCTAGATATAGATTAATATGATACATAATTGATCATAATTGGTTATGTTATGTTCATACCTGATTTGGACATATATAATGAGTAAAACCTTGATAATGGTGAATAATGGTTGATTCCAGATTTGTAATCTTAAATATGTTGATTTAGGGTTTGAAACCAATGTATACATCGTGATATAACTTAATGCTAGTAATGTGATCTCGGTATCATGAGTAGTCTTATATGTTTGTGATGATAATTAGGGTTTCACCTAACATGCATAACTGAATTTATAATCTTAGAAACCATGATATGATCAGATTAGAGTTTGTAACCCTAACTTATAGTCCAAACATGAGACAACCCTAAACCCTAGTTTAGGAGCGCATCTAGATCTATTTAGTACAATGTGAATACATGGTGACACATATGTAGTATGCTTTGTTTCAGATACTTGTTGATTACATGCTTTGTTGCTTGGATGTTTGGATGCATTCTTAAAGTATATGATGTTCTGCATGGTTTCAGTGATGGCATAAGGTACGTGGTTACGCTTATGAATATCTCGAATTAGTTTTTCGAGGTTTTCAGAAGTCTTCATCGGTGACTTGAATTAAACTATTGGATGAATTTAATTCATGAAAATTATAATGTGGATACGACTATCACTTAAGATATGTGCTTACTAGCTCAGATCCTAATCCCCTATGTAGCTTAAATGATCGACCTAGTACATAGCTACCTATGGGATAGGTCCATCAGGTCATTGGATGACTTAGTACATGGCTACCAATGGGGTAAGTCCATCAAGTCACCTTGAGTCAGGAATTGGGCTACCTTTGGGTAGGGCCATGTGACTTTATAACCCTAAGTATTGGCTACCTGTGAGGTAGGGCCATGGGGGTAAGGATCTACCATATGAGAGAGGTAGTATCCAAGTCCACTGTAGGGACAACACAGAGATAGGGGATAGGTAAGGATTGAGTAGTATTGCTTAAGATGTAATCTTGGCTGTTAAATGATAATTGGTTGATTACATTGTTATCATAGTTGCATGATTATTATTTCCCCCACATACCAAAATAATTAGTTTATGCTGACCGACATTTTGTTTGTCAGCATTTTAGGTACAAATGAAAAGGACAAATAGTAAAGTGGCACATGTGGAATTAAATGAGAATTAAAGTACAAGGAGGATTAGTTAGAATACACTCCAGATGAGGATAGAAATAGTTAACCATGTTTTTGGAAAAGGTATGCAAAGATTAATTTTATTACAACCTTTAGTTTAGTTGGTAGAATTTGATAATTGTTATTGATTATTTGTCGAACCTTTGATCCTGTTAATTGGGATAATGACTTTGACCTTCTGGTTTCCCTTAATTGGGGTTATCGGGAGGCGGGGTCGTTACATTTGGTATGAGAGCCTAGGTTCCTCATTTAATCTTTAATAATTATTAAAATTTACAAACTATGTAGAACCCAAGGGAGTTATTAGAGGATTTTCTTAAAGATAGAGGTGTCTAGAAAAGGATCATGTCTGGGGTCTGGCAAGATTTTCCTCCACATCGCTAGTCGGAATATGAGGACTCCTAGATTAGTGTGACTTCCTGGCCAATGTATCATGATTGGACTCAAAATAAGATACATTTAGGACTCTTTCATCTTGTTCATCCCTTCTCAACTCGAATGATGTTAAGGATTAGGGATTTATCTCTTTTCCTCACCCTCTTGAGGTATGGATAGGGTTGATAAGGTTTAAGGAATCCTCCACTAAATTAATGAAAAACATGTAAATAAGATGTCATCGACATAATCTTAATAGATTAAGCATAAACTAAAGAATAGATACATGCTTAGGTCGTATGACATAAGTTGTCATGCCCTCAGGAGAGACCTGAGGCTAGACCTTCTTGTCAGGAGGATAAGTAAAGAGAGTTAGTCTTGGAGGTAGAGACCTCCATTAAAAGTAGAGACCTAGAACATCCTCTAAGGATGATGCTAACCCTAACCCTAAGTGGTGAGGTGACATGATGAGTTATATGTCATGATAGACTGGGTGTTTGGAAGGACATGCCTTTAGATGCCATATGAGCCATGAGAGGTTGGATGACCTAGTGCCTTTGGTGACCCAAACTTGGAAAGGGTCGTGCATGTTAGAGTGAAGGATAGATCCTTCAATGAGGAGGTTAGTGAAGAACCTATGGAAACCCCATGAGTTCATATGAGCATGGCATAATATACACTCAGAGTATGTCAGTAGTGCTGACAATAGGCTCAAAACCCTGGCCAAGAGAGTATGATGGATAGCTTATGAGATAAGCATAAAGGGCTATGGATAACCTTGAGCAAACATAAGCTTGAACATATGCTTCAACATGTAGGGGTATGCTTGTAAGCTTGACCCACCTTCATGGAGAGGGGACCTCGGATAGTAAGGTTGTATGTAGGGTTAGATCTAGAGAGAGAGAGCAGGACCCATGCAAGAAGGTTGGAAGCCTAGACTCCGACATATCAGGAATAGTGAGAAGTTGAGGATGATGCGACCTAATTGGATGATAGTGGTTGCCTCATGCTTGATCCCTAGAGGCTGTTGATATCCTGGTTGCCTTTAGAGGAACCAAACCCTAGAGAGAAGATGAGACTTCTGGTACCTATGTGCCTATGGTATGGGTGTTTACCTTGTGAGATAGGAAGAAGAGTTCCTTAGACCCTAACGAGGCTTAGTAACATGTTGTGAGGCCTTATACCTTGTTGGTTGTCCTTGAGGAGGACTCCACTCTAAAGTGTTTCTCGAGTAGAAGGATGATAGGAAGTGCATGTCATACCTTGTACATGTTTTGTTTGTGGTTAAGAGGTTGAGCATGCAGTTGGTCATCAGAAAAGTGAACCTAGGGTTCCTAGGCCTAAGAGGGGAAGTGGTGTACCTAATGCTCATGATGAGAGTTGAGTTTCTATATATGCGAGCATGGTACTTCTCATGTTTATAGGAAAGGTAAACACTTTAAGTTTAAGGTAGGTTTGATGAACCCCTCACGTCTAAGGTGGTGAAATGAGAAGGTTTGTTCTTGGTCCAATGTTGAGGATGAGAAAAAGTGTGACCTAACATGGTTTGTTAGGTGGTTTGTTTGTGCCTTAGTATCTTTCTAGGGTTAAGCATGCTCATGTGGTTGTAAACCCTAGACATAAGGACGTTTGTGACCTTTGTTATCAAGGTGTAGTTTCCTCCCATCCTGGGAGAGGGACCCTTTTGTTGGGTGTATACTAGTTTTGTTACGTTTAGGTAACCTAAAGAGGTCTCATAGGATCTTGAGAAGCTAATTGAACATGACATGGTATGAGAAGGAACATGTAGACCCATAGATAACCATCTCGAAGTGAATGTGGATGTGTTACCATGGAGGTAATCAGTATGGGGCCTGACCGAGGTAGGCAAGTCGCCATGACCCGTATGAAAGGATGAAAGATAACCCATGAATGCAAAGAGAGATGATGAAGGCTTGGGTAAGGTTCCAAGTAGGGCATGTACTATAATAGAATCCTAAGTCTATCCTTGGGTCAGGTGAGGATAAGACCGATGGAAGTGGGAGTTGCCAAATTTTCCCAGTTGCACATGACCATAGGGTTGGGAGGTAACAACTATCATTGCCTGAAGGCCATGGGTTAGGAGATTGATCACCTTCATGAACTCATGGGACCCAACGGGAAGATGAGTAGGGCACTCTCTGGATGCATAAGGAAGAGGGATGACCCCAAAAGTTCCGACACTCTACTGACCTAGAGGAAATGACCAAGGATTGTGTGGTGACCCATGTAGGTTCGAGACTAGTTATCCATGGGAGTAACTTTGATATCAAGATGATTGTGATGTAGAGACATAAGTTGCACGTTTCAACTTAGATTTGAAGGTGTATTGGCAATGTGGGATGTACCATCTCTACTCTTGGAACGTGAAGAACTTTGTGTTTGGACAACCTCCAAATGATTATTTCCTCTTGTTAAGGGAGTGAGAGATAGGACAATACGCATGCCATACACCAAGGATAAAAATGATGTGACTGGAAATGTTGCTATGAGGTATGAGGATAGAGACGATAACATACCCTTGTGGAGTGAACAGTATGTGGACTGTTTATAAACACTAAGAGTATTAAGGTAATCATCTTGTGGGGATGTTTTAACATGAGATATGAGTTATACAAGGTTGAGTTTCAAAACCAAGAGGATGATCTCAGAGTTTCCTAATGAAGATAGACTTACAGTTTGAGATGAGACGACAAGTGGAATACACAGAGGTGTATGTATTCAACATTACCTAACACCTAAGGATGTGAAGTGGTAATGGATGCTCTGGTTAAGTTGTAGCTACCTAGTGTATCTAGAGGCTAGATGAGGTGGTTAGGTTAGCCCTAAGTTTGAAAAAGAGATAAGTTCGGCTAACACTCAGATGTAACGATAATAGTTGGTCAAGTTAGTGATGGTTTGGTTAGCCAGCCTAGGCCTTGAGGCAATGAAATGATGGTGGTAGAACCTCAGATACACATCTTTGGAAAAGACGTTGTTGAAACCCGACTAAAGTGGTTTAAGATTTCTGAGGAATCATGACAATACAGGAGATCATGATTTTATGATCACCATACACCGTACTACAAAGATAGTAAGTGACAATAGTACTTTGGATGCTTAAGATGAAGTTGCATGTGGTATGTTTCCATGCATGATAGGAGGTGAAGGATGAACACCAATAACCTAGTGTATTGATATAGAGGATAAAGAGTCCCCGAGAGGGAATGGGAGTTCATCACTATGGATATTGTGGTAAGTCTCCCGTAGACCAAGGAAGGTCAAGATGCAAAATGGGTTATGGTGGATCATCTTACGTAGATGACATGAGAAAGAAGAGTACTGTCAAGGGACATATCTGGTTGAACTACATATGAGGGAGATGGTTCAACTACACTATGATGTGAGTTCAAAAGTTCTTAAGTATGACCTAAAGGGTTCACTTCCATAAGGTGGAAGTATTTACATGAAGAACTCGATGTTAGTACAGTTTATCCCCCCAACTAATGGTTATATGATCCAGACTAGAGGGTCTAATGAGAGCATGTGTGCTCGTTCAGGGTCATACATGGAGACAATTCTTGTCCTATGTAAGATGGGATGATGATCACCATAGCCAGTATCAGGATGTAAAGAAACTCTGTAAGGGAGGTTGTGTCGGTCACCACTTCATTAAGAAGATGTTGGTGAATAGACCTCGTGAAGGTCATAAAAGGACCACAGTGTATGTAGATGAAGTCACTTTGATCGTGCAATGGTTGAAAGGAGCCCAGGGGAGACATGATTCGTAAGTTGATGCAAAGTAGACTGACATGGAGTTCACTGTGGGGGAATATGTGACATGAAAATCCGACCCCTCTAAGTCATATCTAAGAGAGCTGAGTCCCCGATGAATGTATTCTTTTGAGATGGTTTGATGGATAAGGTTAAGTTTTCCCTTCCCCTGAGGATAATGTGATGTGTGATGAGTTCCATGAGTCCAATTTAGAGCACTATGTGAGGTACCCGGGCTATGTGCTGAGCAATGAACCTAGTGAGCCCCAAGGGAGGCTGAAATGACCTGAGTCACCTGTGAGATTTATATATGCCAAGGTGAAAGAACTTAGAGAAAAGAATATGTGATGATAAATATTCTTTGGAAGCATCATGGATAGGGAAAGGCCACATAGGGGCGGATGATGGACATGTAAAAGTCTTATCCTGAATTGTTTGCATATTTGATGGAATTTTGAGGAAAAAATTCTTGTAAGAGGGGAAGGATGTTACAACCTTAATTTTGCATATGTTTTCATAATTTAAATGTTGATTTTATGAATTTGGACTTAATTGAAAAGGTTGTATGTTTTTCTTCAAAGGATGGATTTCTTTGTAAATATCCCTTTGGATAGGAATTTCTTGATTCCTATTATTAGATTAATCCATTAATAGATATAAAAGAGAAGAAAAGAGGAAAAGGCCAAATAATGGAAAAAGATAAATAGATAAAAGGAATTCATGCATAAATACAACGTAAAGACTTTTTATATGATACAAGTATATGATATGTTAGATAATTAAAAGGATAATTATCTAGTCATTCTTGGAAACAAAATGCTTGACACACTAAATAACATTATCTCGACTTAACCTTCGTATATTTGAAAATAATAATAAAAAAGATAATTCTAGAAGTTAGAATTAAAGGACATTCCATAATATAATTGTTTTTATGAGATGACTAATGGAATGAGTTTGATATATAAAGGGCATCTCAATTAAATGAATATGACTTGAGAAAGATTTTGATGACTTGCCATAGAATGATGATAATTGGCTTAAGGAATATATTAAGGAATTCTGATATGGATGTACCTTCTTGTTACCTTTGGGTCGATACCTTTTATCCTAAGAAAAGGAAGGAGGGATATAATTTAAGTCTTTACCTTTTTATTCTTTGGCAATCACGTATGGAAATATCTTTCCATATTGGGTAGATTGTGACTCACGTTGGTTTTCATCCGAGAATATATGAGGAAGGTTTCCTCTTCTAGACCATGGAGTCTTTCTCTCTCCCATATGTGAGTGTATAAGAAAGGAACTTGGCTCTCCCTATTTCCCTCATCCTCCCTTCATTGGGGCACCTAGGGTTACTACCAGAGCAAGTATATATATATAAGGACCTTGGGGCCTCGTATCCAAGGTGAAACCCATTACCATAATCTTTCACAGCCTCTTCCTTAGAGTAGAAGGAGTTTTCCCGATGAGATGTAGTGCTCCACCACACCAGGAGAGAGAGGGGATAGTCTATGTAAGCCATGTTGCTTTTCTAATCAACTGGTCCATGAAAGGGAAGCAGCCGCCACCCAGAACTACCGACTGTCATGGAGGCGAGTGGGTTGAAGGAAGTCACATATAAAGCCTCGTTGGAGCTTTCTTGGGTGGAGGCGCCTTGTTTTCTGGAGAACGGGATGATGCGAGAAGGAGGGATCAGGGCCATTAGCTCCGTCGGCCAAGCCCGGTCACGTAGAGAAATAAGGGTGAGTGCAGCTGGGAGGATGAGGAGTTGTGGTCATGAGTGCAGGAGAGAGAGGGCGATGCTTGAGTGGTGCGTCTGTCTGGAGGCAAGAAGTTGTGGCGTTAGTGAAACTAGGACCTGGCGATGAAGGACGAGGTGAACGCCAACTGACAAACCTGACCACCTGGGGGTGGAGCTTCAGAGAAGGTTTTGGTACAGCGTTGAAGGGTCACACAGGGTAGAAAAAGGATGAGGAAGGGGTGGCAGACTTGCTTAGCCAGCGCATGACCTGGAGCTAGTGCCATGCCCGCGGAGGCGGCAACGTGCGCACGACTTCACACCATCATGGGGGTTGTGTGAGGGAAAGAGAAGGATAGGAGTCAAATGACTCCTTTTCCCCAACGTGCATGTTCAACAACCAAGGGTGTAGAGGTCCTTTCACTCCTAATCATGAGACGATCCAGGTTAATACAAGGTAATCTCTTTTATGTTGACGTGGCTACACGAGATTGGTCCAGATAATGATAAATTGAAATAATTCTAGTTAATTATTGGTAACTCGGATTGCAACTTATAATGTATGAAAATTGATCATAAGAATGAGAGGAATCCAAATAAAATAGTTTTAGAGTCTAAATATGTTTCTTGTTATAAAATTATGTACAATACATTCCCTAATGTGTTTAATGTAAAGGAAAGCCTAGATTTAGGTTAATATGATACATAATTGATCATAATTGGTTACGTTATGTTCATAACTGATCTAGACATATATAATGAGTAAAACCTTGATAATGGTGAATAATGGACGATTCTAGATTTGTAATCTTAAATATGTTGATTTGGGGTTTGAAACCAATGTAGACATCATGATATAATCTTAATGCTAGTAATGTGATCTAGGTATCATCAATACTCTTATATGTTTGTGATGATAATTAGGGTTTCACCTAACATGCATAACTGAATTTATAATCCTAGAAACCATGATATGATCAAATTAGAGTTTGTAACCCTAACTTATAGTCCAAACATGAGACAACCCTACACCCTAGTTTAAGAGTGCATCTAGATCTATTTAGTACAATGTGAATACATGGTGACACGTATATAGTATGGTTTGTTTCAGATACTTGTTGATTACATGCTTTGTTGCTTGGATGTTTGGATGCATTCTTAAAGTAGATGATGTATAGCATGGTTTCGGTGATGGCATAAGGTGTGTTGTTACGCTTATGAATATCTCGAAATAGTTTTTCGAGGTTTTATGAAGTTTACATCGATGACTTGAATTAAATTGTTGGATGAATTTAATTCATGCAAATTATAATGTGGATACGACTATCACTTAAGATATGTGCTTACTAGCTCAGATCCTAGTCCCCTATGTAGCTTAAATGATCGACCTAGTACATGGCTACCTATGGGGTAGGTCCATCAGGTCATTGGATGACTTAGTACATGGCTACCAATGGGGTAGGCCCATCAAGTCTCCTTGAGTTAGGAATTGGGCTACCTTTGGGTAGGGCCATGCGACTCTATAACCCTAAGTATTGGATACCTGTGAGGTAGGGCCATGGGGGTAATGATCTACCATATGAGAGAGGTAGTATCCATGTCCACTGCACGGACAACACTTATATAGGGGATAGGTAAGGATTGAGTAGTATTTCTTAAGACGTAATCTTGGTTGTTAAATGATAATTGGTTGATTACATTGTTATCATAGTTGCATGATTATTGTTTCCCCCACATACCAACATAATTCATTTTTTGTTGACCGACATTTTGTTTGTCAGCATTTTAGGTACAAATGAAAAGGACAAATAGTAAAGTGGCACATGTTGAATTAAATGAGAATTAAAGTACAAGGAGGATTAGTTAGAATACACTCCAGATGTGGATAGAAATAGTTAACCAAGTTTTTGAAAAAGGTATGCAAAGATAAATTTTATTACAGTCTTTAGTTTAGTTGGTAGAATTTGATAATTGTTATTGATTATTTGTCAAACCTTTGATCCTATTAATTGGGATAATGGCTCTTACCTTCTAGTCTCCCATAATTGGGGGTTATCGAGAGGCGGGGTTGTTACAAAAAGCTAATGAACCCACCGGTTCAAGACAAGAACCAACCAGTTCAATCGTTAACTAATTTGTTCACTGTTTGTAGCTTTCAGAAAATTTGTGAAAATTCATCTCTTTGACTCCCAGATCGACTAGAAACACTGACCTTAAACCTCCTCTAAATATAGGGGTAATAGGGTATTCCCAATACAACAATAAGATCAAACAATTGTTGTCCTCTATTGTTGTTGTAACCAAGAGAGACCAAGAAACTCCTACCCATGAAAGGGAGGGATATAATCGGTTAACAATTGCGAGAGTGAATCAAACCTAGGAGGTTGATGTTCAAAGGGACAAATCCTTCATGTTGGCTCTAGAAGCACAACGTGGAGTTCTTAGTGGTCCGTGTGGACTACTCTCGAGGAGAGGATGATGTTTCCTTTTACATGGAGGAAATAGTCAACTTCCATACGTGGTGATGAACCAAGTGGTCATTGCTGACATTTTCCATGTGCAACTTGAAGAAAGGTGGATGCTACTTCAACAAAAGTTTTGTTGGACTTGCCCCAAGACCATGTTTAACTCTTGTTACCCTCTTTCCTAGATACATTGTTGTTGACACGATCTCGTTGATTTGAAAATTGGGAATCATTTTATTTCCGCTTCCTTATCTGTTGTTCATATTTCCTAACAACAATTTGTTTACAATAAATGCATGTTTTCAATGAATGAATCCCATGCAACAACTTCAGTTCTCAAAAAAATGATTTTCTTCTTAATGGTTTTGACCAAACCCATTGCATTCACAATATCACAATCTTATCATTTAGAAAAAACAATACCATGACCTTTACTTAGTAAGGAAATTCACATTTTAGTAGTTATTTCCAACCATTCCTTCACGAAAAGCATCACAAATATTACATCCAAAATATCTACATCTAGGAGTTGTGTTATATTAATTTTCTCTATGCGTGGCTAAATCCCTATCTTCACTAAGACTCTAAAACACTAGATAATTGATGGGTACGTAATTATCAGGTTTACTAATGTATTATAGTGCAAATTGTAAGGAAATACGGTGTTAGAATAGGCAACAAAAACAAAAATTTACTACCATATTCCCCATTAAACCAAAGGATCATGTCAACAACTTTATAATGGAAAGGATGGTTTTCAAGATATACCTGGTCTAGGAGCATGTCCAGTGACATCTCCTCATAGTGGTAGTCATGCAAATGGCTTCTAGTTGCATTGGGACAACGTCTGTGGAAACGCTTGGTCTTACCACGGATAATGGGATGATGTTGTCCTCTTAACATAAGACAACATCCTCCTCACCTCCATGGAAGTCTACATGAACCACCTAGAACTCCTAACGTCCTGCTAGAATGTGCAGGAGGTAGTTGTCCCTCTTGTTGGTGTACTAGTCATCCACTTGATCTCCCACAATTGTTATCCCTTGCAATCCCTCCCTTATCAGGTAGGACTTGCTCCGACTCTCTATTGGTTACCACAACTAGAGAGGAAAACAATTTCCAAAGGCAATTGAGTTGTGTCTCTAGGAAGCTCCCCGTACCCCTCTGTTCATATGAGGGGCTAGGGTTAGGATTCCCAATATATGTGAGAGTGTAAGGAACATTAATTTCAAAAATTGTTGCAACCCGCAATAGGAGAAATTATCTGTTCACCAGTGATATGATTGGTTGGCATGTGAGTTGATCAGTTCACCCAGTGAATCAGTTGTTTCAACATGTTTCCAACCACAATTGTATTGCCAATTCTATTCCAATTAATGCATGAAATGACATCATCACTAATCATTTATGCGATCAAATTGCACCACAAATTGGGCATCTTGCAAAGAGATCTTGTCATCTCTCACCCCCGGCCGATCATTTCACTAGGTGAACCGTCAGTTGGTTCCCAGTTCATGCAAAACGTACCCAATACAATATCCAATCAACCTGACACACCAGATGGCCATTTCATCACATGAGATGATCAGTTGGGAGTCCATTCTGATGATTTGTTGATTGAAATGAATACCTTAACACATTATCTGATTGGTTGGGAGCAATAAATTCTATTTTCATTCATGATTAAACTCATCTTCTAGGTGTATCCTATGTGTGTGACCCTATAGGAACCATATTACGCTGGCAGTGAATGTCCATATCCGATTATGACATCATAAACAAAGAGAAGTGCCCACTCATGCATCATTGCCACCAAAGTAAATGAAAAGTTGGAGAACAACTTCAACCTATAATCTATGTCTAGTGTTATAATGTTCGTATAGTTCCTTGTCACTGATATTCAGATTGAACTTGAGGCATGGAATAGACATCCTCTTTAACATTCAGTCAATGTTCCTTGAATCAAAGTAGACTGTCTGAGATATATGTAAGCTCAATATCACATATTAACTCACATGTTCATGGCCATGTGTTTCTCAATCTCTCTAATCAAGAGGCCTAGGATATCCTACTTATATATGAGGAACAAACCCCATCTACATCACTCAAAATCATCATCATGTGTAATAGCGCACCCAATCATCACCTTTATGGCAACCCTTATTCAAGGCTATGGTATATGATGTCAAAGCACATTGAATTACATGTGATGAGTTTAGTGACTTCATGTCTAAGAAACCACAACTGATTATGACTACCATTGAAATAGTTTCCATGTGTCACTCTCATTGTGGTTCTGTTTGATACATTATTCTCTAACATGTATCTATGTGTTTGGTTTGATATCACATATCATGACTGATGAGTTTCTCTCATCAACAAACACATGCTCTAGTCTTATGTATTATTGTTGTCTACATTGCTTCCACAGTAATAGCTGACTAGGCACATAACAAGAATGTATACTCTTGATATAGGTATGATCCCATTGTTCAGGTCCTCAACTTGAAGATGTGCATAGAGTAATATTATCCTTCAGACATTTATTATGTTGCATCATTATCTCATAACTGAATTGAACAGAATAAATTGAAAGTTTGCCTTTATCATTAATCAAATCATTTACAAGTTATGCCATTACGATCATCATGATTGGCTCTCTAGACATACCTACCAACAAACTCCCACTTGTACTTAGAGCTAATCACCCACATATCTTATACAAAGTGATCTAACATGACCATCATGCTTCTACTATGAAAATACATTTGTCAAGAGATCAAAAACATTGTTTTCAGTTTGTAATCTAAAAATTTTCACATCTCCTCATTGTATGATCTCTTGTATGAGATAGAAAATCCTTTTTATAAGCTTGGAATGTTGATGCGATCTGGGTTCCTTAGCTTGTGTAATATACCCATTGTTATCACAATATATCTCAATTGAATCGCTAATGCTTGGAACCACCCCAAGTTCTAGAATTAGCTTCTTGATCCAGACAGCTTCCCTTGCTTCATTCTAGCAATATACTCGACCTTTGTTGTAGAATCGACAATTGTCTCTAGCTTGGAACACTTCCAACTTACAACTCTATTGTTAGGGAAAAAACAAATCATGATTGTGATCTATAATCATCTTTGTGAATCTAGAAGCTTGCATTGGTGTAACCCTTTACCACCAACTCTATCTCTCCTCCATAGACCAAGAACTGATCCTTAGTTCTTCTCAATTATTCTGGATATTGTTGACGGATTCCCAATGAGCATCACCTGGATTTTATTGATACTTTCTCGTCATGCTCAAGGCATACATACATTTGGTCAAATACATAACATTTCATACTTGATAGATCCAATTGCAGATGGATATGGAATCATAATCATGTGCTCCCTTTATTCACAAGAACTAGGACGCTGAGCTCTACAGATACTGACATCATGACACATAAGCAAGCTTCCTCTCTTTGAGTTCTCCATGTTGAACCTCTTCAACACTTTATCAATGTATGTGCTCTAGCTTAGTCCCAGAAGCCTTCTAGATCTATCTCTATAGATCTTGACCCCCAAGATGTAGGATGCTTCTTCTAAGTCTTTCATAGAGAATGTACTTCCCAATCCATTCTTTACCATATGCAAAGAAGGAATGTCATTCCCCATCAACATTATGTCATCTACATACAATATGAGGAATGAGATTATGATCCCACTAACATTCTTGTACACACAAGGTTCATCTTCATTTTTACTAAAGCCAAACTCTTTGTCGGGGTAGCCGTGGACGGGAGCTGGGTGTCCCTGGGCCATTGTGGGTCTGCACTGAAATGGGGTCTGATTATGAGGCCATATAGTTGAGCCTTGACGAGGAAGTCAAGAGTCTAAGTGGGGGAGATTGTAACATCCCAGGATTTGAGGCCTCGGATAACATGATCTTAAAAGGAATGATTGGACTACCCATATCACCAAGGTTCACCTCCTTTTCAGGATGCTCATTACTAAAGAACTCCATAGTTAAGCGTGCTCAGCTTGGAGTAGTACTAGGATGGGTGACCAGTCGGGAAGTTTATCCTGGCTTGCACGTCAGTGTGGACAAAGTGTGCAGTTAAGGCTAGTGGTGGT
Source organism: Alisma plantago-aquatica (assembly GCA_963693085.1). Taxonomy (NCBI): domain Eukaryota; kingdom Viridiplantae; phylum Streptophyta; class Magnoliopsida; order Alismatales; family Alismataceae; genus Alisma; species Alisma plantago-aquatica. Next base: position 23,625,125 of record OY856412.1, on the reverse strand, counting down.
TTGTGGGGCCAGTTGTCATTCCGAAAACTCTACTAGAGCCTAGGGCAGTGGGCCCAGGCGTTACAGATACCCACCTCTAGAACTTGTTCTAAAAGGGCTACATACATCAATATGTATGAGTCCTAATATATCACTAGCCATGTCCTTGTTTTTAGTGAACAATGTATTTTTCATCTTGCCCTACAAACAAGACTCACATTTCTCTATTGATCTGAAATCAAAAGAGTTTAGATAACCATCTATATAGAGTTTGGATATACATTTCTCATTTATGTGCCCTAGATGAAAATGCCAAAGGTATGTTTTGTTTGAGTTATTGAATTTTTCTATTTTGGTATTTACATTATACACATTTTTCTTTAGATAGATCAAGTATCGACCATAAGACATTGGGGAACTGCCATAAAAGATCTCATCTTTGCTAATAGAACATCGGCCATTCTTTATAAGAAATTTGGATCCATTCTTATCCAAAAAAGATACAGATAATGATGTTCCTATTAATGATAGGTACAAAATAGTAATTTTCGAAGTCTATTACAAGCCCACTATTTAGAGATAACTCATAGGTTGCAACTACACTAGAAGCAACTCTTGTTCCATGAACAACTTGTAGTTCAACCACACCCTTTTTTGAAGGTCTACTTTTTAGATCCTTCACATTTGAGGAAATTTGTGATCCACATATGGTATCTAGGACCCAAGATTAATAAGTCATGGAGTTAATGTCAATTACGTATAAACCAAAAAGTAGATATCTCTATCCCTTTCTTCATCTTCCTAGGTTTCCTTATCCTTCTCCTTATCTTGAGTGTAGAAAGCTTTAACTTTAGCTTAGCCTTAGAACACTTCTTGGACTTTCCTTTATTCTATTGTCTCCATCTTAGATTTGTCCTTTTTCATTTGTTCTTTGACATATACCAACATGTCAAGCAACTCAGACAGTGGTCTAGCCATGTTATACAAGTTGTAACACTTGATTAAATGGCTATATGATTTAGGAAATGATTGCAAAATCATATTCCTAGACAAACCTTGACCTAAAGGAAATCCTAGTTTTATAGATGATCCACATGTCCAATCATATTAAGCACATGGGGCTCTATTGGATCTCTATCAGTATGCACCGAAATAACACCTTAGAGACATTATATCTTTATTTCTTATCATGTTTTTTATGCAACTCATATTTCATACAACCCAAAATAAGCTTCTCGATGTCTACAACATCATTGTCATGCTTCAAATAAGCATCCATTTCAGTGTCAGGTGCATTTTGAGTGGGTTTCACTAGCACTAGTTTTTCAAGAACACATAGAACAGTTCTCAAAATCCCGAACCAGTTATAGAAATATATCTCATTTAGTTTGTCCTTCTCAAGGACCGATCGCAATGATGATTTGATTACCATTTGATTCTACAAGAGAAAATATTTGCATTTGTCAAAAATGCACTTTTTGATTTGATTTTATTTGAAAAATATTTGATGATATTTAATTAGGCCTTGAATTAATTACTGATCCCACTATTTTGTTCAAATTGATAGCCCTCACTACCAATTCATAGTATTTGCAGTATACAATCTTCTAGTGAGACAAGACCCATATTTCATCAAATTATGAGTCAGCTTTGGTTGATCACCCTCAACTCAACTATTTAGGTCGGCAACTTTGCCAATTGCATCTATATGAAACTCTTGGATAGATGACATGCACAACACTTTGTCACAATCCATATCTATGCTTCTAAGTACATGTCATCTATCCAAGAGTTTCATATAGAGATTAAGTACCTAGAAGCATAGATATGGATTGTGACAAAGTGTTGTGCATGTCATCTATCCAAGAGTTTCATATAGATGCAATTGGCAAAGTTGTGCATGTCATCTATCTCTCCTCAATATCTTCTAGATAGGTTTTTGGCTCATCATCTATGACCAACTCACCACCTTATTGAGTCACAAGGTAACCAAACCTTTTAGTACGAAGTCATGTCCTACTAGATCTATGAGGTTTATATGTTACTTGAGAAATTTGGGATTCCACAAGGACTTGTGATTCTCTGTGTTCCTCGTGTACATCTACTGGTTCAATCTTTTCTTGTTGATCTTGAACATCTTCCCATTTTACTTTCCTCCCACAGTTTCCTTTGGAAATAAATTCCTTTTCTAAGAATACAACACCCCTAGCAACAAACACTTTATTGTCAAATAGGTTATACAAGTAATATCCCTGTGTTTCCTTGGGATATCAAACAAAATTACATTTATCAGATATAGGGACAATCTTTTCAGGAAACACTTTCTTCACATAAGTTTCACATTCCAAGATCCTAATAAAAGACATTTTGGGACACTTCCCAGTCCATATCCCATATGGTGTCTTTTGAACCGATTTAGATGGTATGTGGTTAAGTCTAAACGATGTGGTTTATAGAGCATAACCCCAGAAGAAAGTTAGAAGATCAGTAAAATGCATCATCGATCACACTATATCTAAAAATTTTGTGATTCCTTATTTGCGATACACCATTATGTTGTGGTGTTCCAGGTGGAGTCCACATTCATACAATATATCGGGCTCATAGAAGGTCCTCAAACTCTTGGCTTAAGTATTTTCCACATCAATTAGAAATAATTGGCTTAATACTTTTTGCAATTTGGTTTTGTATTTCATTCATAAAATCCTTGAACTTTTCAAGAGTTTTTTATTTATGCTTCATTAGGTAAATATAACCATACCTACTTAGGTCATTAGTGAAGGAAATGAAGTACTGATACTGTAACATCCCAGGATTTGAGGCCTCGGATAACATGATCTTAAAAGGAATGATTGGACTACCCATATCACCAAGGTGCATCTCCTTTTCAGGATGCCCATTACTAAAGAACTCCATAGTTAAGCATGCTTGGCTTGGAATAGTACTAGGATGGGTGACCAGTCTGGAAGTTGATCCCGGCTTGCGCGTCAGTGTGGACAAAGTGCGCAGTTAAGGCTAGTGGTGGTTTGTGGGGCCAGTCGTCATTCCTGAAACTCTACTAAAGCCTAGGGCAGGGGGCCCAGGCATTACAAATGGTATCAGAGCCAATTCCCTTCTAGTAGGTGGGGCCCACATGGGCATGTGGCATGCCAGTCTTGAGCTGTGCGGTCCAGGCAAGTTGGAAAGGGCTATCCGTAGAGACGAGATGGAGCCGCCCTTGCGCTGGTAGCCGTGGACGGGAGCTGGGTGTCCAGGTGCCGTTGTGGGTCTGCACTGAAATGGGGTCTGATTATGAGGCCATATAGTTGAGCCTTGACGAGGAAGTCAAAAGTCTAATTGGGGGAGATTGTAACATCCCAGAATTTGAGGCCTCAGATAACATGATCTTAAAAGGAATGAATGGACTACCCATATCACCAAGGTGCACCTCCTTTTCAGGATGCCCATTACTAAAGAACTCCATAGTTAAGCGTGCTCGGCTTGGAGTAGTACTAGGATGGGTGACCAGTCGGGAAGTTGATCCTGGCTTGCGCGTGAGTGTGGACAAAGTGCGCAGTTAAGGCTGGTGGTGGTTTGTGGGGCCAGTCGTCATTCCGAAAACTCTACTAGAGCTTAGGGCAGTGGGCCCAGGCGTTACAGATACCCACCTCTAGAACTTGTTCTAAAAGGGCTACTTACATCAGTATGTATGAGTCCTAATATATCACTAGCCATGTCCTTGTTTTTAGTGAACAATGTATTTTTCATCTTGCCCTACAAACGAGACTCACATTTCTCTATTGATCTGAAATCAAAAGAGTTTAGATAACCATCTATATAGAGTTTGGATATACATTTCTCATTTATGTGCCATAGATGAAAATGCCAAAGGTATGTTTTGTTTGAGTTATCGAATTTTTGTGTTTTGGTATTTACATTATACACATTTTTCTGTAGATAGATCAAGTATCGACCATAAGACATTGGGGCACTGTCCTAAAAGATCTCATCTTTGCTAATAGAACATCGACCATTCTTTATAAGAAATTTGGATCCATTCTTATCCAAAAAAGATACAGATAATGATGTTCCTATTAATGATAGGTACAAAATAGTAATTTTCTAAGTCTATTACAAGCCCACTAGTTAGAGATAACTCATAGGTTGCAACTAAACTAGAAGCAACTCTTGTTCCATTAACAACTTGTAGTTCAACCACACCCTTTTTTGAAGGTCTACTTCTTTTTAGATCCTTCACATTTGAGGAAATGTGTGATCCACATATGGTATCTAGGACCCAAGATTAATAAGTCATGGAGTTAATGTCAATTACATATAAACCAAAAAGTAGATATCTCTATCCCTTTCTTCATCTTCCTAGGTTTCCTTATCATTCTCCTTATCTTGAGTGTAGAAAGCTTTAACTTTAGCTTAGCCTTAGAACACTTCTTGGACTTTCCTTTATTCTATTGTCTCCATCTTAGATTTGTCCTTTTTCATTTGTTCTTTGACATATACCAACATGTCAAGCAACTCAGACAGTCGTCTAGCCATGTTATACAAGTTGTAACACTTGATTAAATGGCTATATGATTTAGGAAATGATTGCAAAATCATATTCCTAGAAAAACCTTGACCTAAAGGAAATCCTAGTTTTATAGATGATCCACATGTCCAATCATATTAAGCACATGGGGCTCTATTGGATCTCTATTAGTATGCACCGAAATAACACCATAGAGACATTATATCTTTCTTTCTTATCATGTTTTTTATGCAACTCATATTTCATACAGCCCAACATAAGCTTCTCGATGTCTACAACATCATTGCCATGCTTCAAATAAGCATCCATTTCAGTGTCAGGTGCATTTTGAGTGGGTTTCACTAGCACTAGTTTTTCAAGAACACATAGAACAGTTCTCAAAATCCCGAACCAGTTATAGAAATATATCTCATTTAGTTTGTCCTTCTCAAGGACCGATCGCAATGATGATTTGATTACCATTTGATTCTACAAGAGAAAATATTTGCATTTGTCAAAAATGCACTTTTTGATTTGATTTTATTTGAAAAATATTTGATGATATTTAATTAGGACTTGAATTAATTATTGATCCCACTATTTTGTTCAATTTGATAGCCCTCACTACCAATTCATAGTATTTGCAGTATACAATCTTCTAGTGATACAAGACCCATATTTCATCAAATTATGAGTCAGCTTTGGATGATCACCCTCAACTCAACTATTTAGGTCGGCAACTTTGCCAATTGCATCTATATGAACCTCTTGGATAGATGACATGCTTAACACTATGTCACAATCCATATCTATGCACAACACTTTGTCACAATCCATATTATCTTTTGTAATCTCATTAGGATCACCTAGTTAAGCCTGACCCAAAAGCCAACACAATAGAATATGTGTGACATCCCCAGATTTTCTAAAACTTAATCTGATGATGTGACGTCCAAATTGAAACCCTCACCTAAGTGAGAATCCCAATTTAAACACCACACACTAGGCTAAGAAGAAGAAAATCAAAGGAAGTCAGAAGGAAACAATCAGTAGCACATGTACATGAACAATAATAAAACCATACAACAAATGTTAACCATTCAACATATAGTTACAACATGAATTGTTACAACATTTGATATTACATATTGAATATCAAACTTCTACATATACATGTACTACTACCAAACTACAAGATCTTAAGACAATAGGTCCACCTATACATCATCTCGCCACACAACTCTCAACTATCCTGGATCTTCAAAAGCATAATAACCACAACCTAAACAAAAGATTACATATGGTACATGTCAGCACAATATTCAAGAATATTGTACTAAGTATGCCTACATGTCTTTTATATACCTCTCATCATATCTTGGTAATAAGATAAAACTAATACTCGGCAGTTATAAAGAAATATAAGAAAATGATATACTTGCACAAAGATGTTCATTAACAAAAGAGAACACATATTTTAAGCACATTTTCCATTATATATCCATGCATTGACCACCGAAGGTTTTGATGCATTCGCTTGACTCTCAAGGAGCTCAAGATTAAGGCCTGTATGATCGACTACCAAAGAGTTAGATCATATGTACAATGTGACTGACTACCAAAGAGTTAGGTCACTTCCAAGCATTGTACTACCAAAGAGTTTAGTTCTTTCATATAATGGAACATATATATTATGTTTGATGTGTTCATAACAATAAGTATGGAAAATCATGCAACATATCATACAAGAACAATCATTTCATCTAATATCAAATGCCAAGTATTTTACTACACATATATCACAAGCATATTGTATAATAAGCCAAGTAAGAGGTAATGGTGTACCTTGATCAACACAAACCTAATAATCATATTCCTCATGTCAACTATGTATCCCAGGTCAAACCCTGATAAAGATAAGATCACATACGATCATCAGGTTCTCATCATCATTAACCATATATATATCCATTTTAGGGTTTTCCTTATCTCTTTAGTATATTTCCATAGCACTTGCATTCTTATCTTATATTTATCTTACTGATGTAAAATTCCAGATTATAGTTCATCAACTGGATATACTCGTGTGTCACATTATTATGTGAACATATTTAACATTATGTCACTTTCATTACCCATATCAGGGTTACATCACATGTATTAAGAGTGCTCTTCATTAAATATGAATTTCATGTATAAAACTGATGTCAAATTTACATATTATCTTCCAGTTATTGATATGAGGGTTTTCTATAAATTTCAACATTTATTGAGCATGTATGTATTTATTGCATTTCACTTAGGGTAATTAGCCCTAATTAGCCATATGAAGAAAATTACATAATTTTTGTGCATCAACATGAACATATCTGACATCATATGTATTATAAACATGATTATGGATGACTAACATTTTTTCATGATTTTAGTCCATTGTTTGATATTTATTATCCCTCAAATGAGCATTTCACAACTTATATTATATAATGAATATTTGTGCATAAAAAGACTGATATTATACTTCCACTATGTTCTATGCATTTTTCTGAGAATTTTGATATATTACTTGTAATTTTCTGATAAACGTGCTAATTTTTACAAATTATCTAAGAACTAGGTATTTATTGAATTATTCACCTTCGTGAGCCAATCGCATGAGGCCACGTGGCCTGTGAGAGGCACAACACCTCCTTCTCCTAGCTTGTGCTAATCCAATGGTTGCACAACACATCCACCATCAAAACGCTCTTTTAGGGAAACACGTCTAGGTCACATATATATATGGTCTATATATATTAATTTGGTACTATGAGTGGTACTTGATTGGACAAAATTATTCACATAGGATTCTATAAATAAATGGTAAAACAAAAAATATGATCATATAGATTATCCCAAAATATAGTAGATTGACGTGGCTATGATACCACTATAGGGAAATATGGCGTCAAAATAGGAAGTAGAAACAAAAATTTATTGCCATATTCCCCATTAACCAGTGGATCACATCAACAAATACATAATGGAAGGATGGTTTTGAGGATATATCTGGTCTTGAAGCAAGTCTAGTGACATCACCTCATCATTGTAGTCACACAATTGTCTTCTGGTTGCACTAGAATGGCATTTGTGGCAACTCCTGATCTCACCACAGACATCAAGCTAACATTGTCCTCTTAGAGGCCTCCTCACATCTATGGAAGTCCACGCAAACCACCTAGAACTCTTGTCATCCTACTAGAATGGATAAGAAGGAGTTGTCCCTCCCATTGGTGCACTTATCACTAACATTCTCTCCTACAATTGTTCTCCCTTTCTATCCCTCCCTTATCGAGTAGGACTTGCTCTGGCTCTCTATTAGTTACCACAAGTTGAGAGGACAACAATTGGCAAAGGAAATTGAGTAGCATCTTTAGGAATCCCCGAGTACCCCTCTACTTATAGGAGGGATTAGGGTGAGGATTCCCAGTCTATGTGGGTGGAAGGAACAAGAATTTCATGAATTTTTGCAACCTATGATAGGAGAAATGGCCAGTTCACCAGTGAACCGATCAGTTGTCATGTGAGTAAATCAATTCACCCAGTGAACTGGTCATTTCAACATGTTTTTGAATCACAATTGTACTGGAAATTATATTCCAATTAACACACAACATTATTTCCACACTAATCTTTGATGCAAGTGATCGAATTGCACCACAAACTATGCATCTCATGAAGTGAGTCGGTTGTCTCACGACCCTAGTCGATTGGTTCACTAGATTAATCAGTCAGTTGGTGCCCCAGTTCATGCACAACTCATCCAATACAATATCCAATCAACCTGACACTCCAACTGGTCATTTCATTACATGAGACGATTGGTTGGGAGTCCATTTAGTTGATTTAATATATACAACACTTTAGAAATCAAAATATCACTATTCATGATTAAACTTATATTTTAGGTGTATTATATATGTGTGTGACTCTATAGGTCCCATATTATGTTGGCAGTAAATGTCCATAACCAATTATGACATCACAAGCACAGAGTGGTGCCCATTCATACATCATTGCTACCCAAGTAAATGGAAAGATGGAGAACAACTTCAACCTACAATCTATGTTTAGTGTTACAATGTTTGTATAGTTCCTTTGTCATTGATATCCATATTGGAATAGTCATCCTCTTCAACATTCAATCTATGTTCCTTGAACCAGAGCAGACTATCTAAGATATATGAAAGCTCAATATCACATACTGACTCACATGTTCATGACCATGTGTTTCTCATACTCACTTATCAAGAGTCCTAGGATATCATACTCCTATATGAGAGACAAATACCATCTATATCACTCACAATCATCCTCATATGTCACAGTGCACCAAATTATGACCTTTATGGCAACCCTTATTCAAGGTTATAGTGGATGATGCCAAAACACACTGAACGATATGTGAGGAGTGTAGTGACTTCATGTTTAAGAACCAAAAATCACCATCAACACTTGATAGGTGATTACGACTAACATTTTAATAGTTTCCATGTGTCACTCTCATGGTGGGTCTATCTGATACATTGTTCTGTAACATGTATCTATGTGTTTGGTTTGATATCACATATCATGACTAAAGAGATTTTGTCATCAACCAACATACACTTTAGTCTTATGTATTATTGTTGTCTACATTACTTCAACATTAATAGACGACTAGGGACATAACAAGAATGTATAATCATGACAATCATATGATTCCATTGTTCAGCTCCTCAACCCAAAAATAGATATCATTGAGTAATATCATCCTTTTGACATTTATAATGTTACATCATTATCTCATAACTGAATAGAATATAATAAATTGGAAAATTTCCTTTATTATTAATAAAATCATTTATAATCTATGCCATTACAATCATCACATGATTGTCTCTCTAGTCATACATACCAACACAAACCTCGTCGAGTAGATCTTGACCATTTGCTATGATTTTTCCTCTTCTTGAAGAAATGTCACATCGTTAGGGTGCGTTAGTGACTCACTCCAATTCTTGAGCTGAGAGGTAGTAGTCCTCTTACATGATCCAACAAACTAGTTCGGCTCTTAACTATTTCAAGTAATCATGCATACATGTGATCTTCAACATATGATACAAGTAATAGTTATACTTGGTGAAAAAAGTAATGAACACATAATGAAAAGAATTCTCTCACAAAATGAGAAATTTCAACTCTTTAACACAGATCTCTTGATAAGTATGATCTCTTAACCTCATCAAGGACATTAGGGTTGTATTTGAAGGTCCACCTTCAAATCTAATGTTCTATCTTTTACTTTAAATCAAGCCCACAACTGGCTATTTGATGATTATTGTGAGGAATTTAAATATCTTCACTCACTTCATTACCAAACCCACTTTCTTAATCACCAATTGATGGTTTGAAATGAAGGTTTGTATTGATTAAGAACTTATCCATCTACAAATGACGCATATATGAATGACTATCAAAGAAGGAAAACACAATAAACTACAATCAATCGATTAATGAACCAATATAAGTCAATCAAGTAAACAAAAAGTACAAAGAAAACCAATAAATTATCCCACACACATTATAGTGGTATTGATAGCTGATAAAAATGAAGAAACACAATGAGAAATTTAGAATAAAAAAAATTAACCAAAGATACCTTCATCAAAACTCTTGATGTTAGACCAAAAACTCTAATAAACAATTAATTTTGTAAACAAACTGTCAACTCTTTGAACTAGAGGTCTAAAAGAATTCCATGATAGGAAGATTCAACAAACACCATCATCCCTAGCACACATTTTATATGATACGCTCACGTACGTGGACATACTCATTGATCGCAAATAAAGTTTTCCATCGATCATTGTTAACCCTGCAATCTTATCGTCGTTGCTCGAACCATGGAAGTTTGTAGTGTTGGATCGAAGCGATCTAGAGAGGGTGTGAATAGAGCTAAAAAAAACTTGCACAAAACTTGTTAGACCTTCAAGTTGCTTCAACTAGGCACAATTGCACATAGTAAATTTGATGGCAATCTAATAATACATAGCAAGGATGAGAGATATTGAAGAAACCATTCAACAAGTTGTTTTAGAGTGGTTCTACTCATTGTTCTGAAAAGCGGTAATCGGTGTATGGGCAGAGAGGGTACCGAATAGAGTATATACGGTATGCGGGAGTATAAGTGGGAGAATATTCGGTTTTAATCAGTTTTGATTTTTTTTAATATTAACCATAAAGATATGTAAATTATATATTGACCATATAATAATGACAATGATAAGTAATTAGAAACATTTATAATTAATAGACTAATATTGCATTCATAAGTAGTTAGAAACATTGATGAAATTAGAGAAGAAAACTTTGATAAGTAATTACAAACATTGATAAGTCATAGACTAATATCACATTAATAAGTAATTAGAAAAGTTGATAAGTAATAGACTAATATTGCATTAATAAGTAATTAGAAACATTGATAAGTCATAGACTAATATTGCATTAATAAGTAATTAGAAACATTGATAAGTGATAAGACTAATATTGCATTAATAAGTAACTTGAAACATTGATGCAATTAGGGAAAAAACATTCATAAGTAATTAGAAACATTGATAAGTCATAGACTAATATTGCATTAAGAAGTAATTAGAAACATTGATGAAATTAAAGAAGAAAAAATCAACAGTAAGGGTCAGTTCAATAAACATGAACTATAAAATTATAGAGAAAACATAAGGAGAAGACCAAATATGTAAATTGGAAGAAGAGAATGTAATTGTAATGACCAATAGTAGTATTAGAAAAAATTAATGTAAAAAAAATTATTACTAGCATTTGATTTTGAAAATCACCGATTAATCGGTCGATTATTCCCCCGATCGGCCGATTAATCGGTCCTGGACCGATTATAGGCCGATTATTCATAATCGGAGCGGTAGACCCCCAAAAAGGAATATTCGGCCGATTTTCTGAACAGTGGTTCTACTCTCCAAACTAGGAGAGAGTCATCCCCATTGTATAGGGGTGCAGTGTTTGTACCCAAAGTTTTTGGAAATTTTATAGTAACAAGTTTTTTACTGACCAAAAAAAACTAGGAGAGAGTCAATCCACTACCTAGAGAGGTCAAGCCCTACAATTTTGCAACCTATGTATACTTATATTCCATTATAAGACATACAATTGACCTTTCATTTCCTAGACAAGGATACCCAACTTCCCTTTGAGGTCAAGGAAACCAATAACCTTACAACTAAGGTCTTACCTATCCAAGAGCTAGTCTTCTACCTCACCATGGTCTTACCAAATCTTGCAAGTATATGGATGCCTTCACCAAGGAGATCACCTTCCTACATCGAGTCTTTTACCTTGAAGGATTTACCCACTCAGCTCCTTGGATATTCCACCTCGTCCTCCTACTTCACTCGGAGAATCTTTATGTGCCTTATTCTATATCTTGAAGAAGCTTGCACTTTCACCTTCACATGGAGGAGCTTTTACAAACTTGATCATGAAGAATGGGGTTGGGAAAAGAGAAGCTTTGACAGCTTTACAAGCATACAATGAAGTATCTCTCACACACAGATCCTATCTCACTCATAATGATGAATTGAAATATAATCAAGAGGGAGAAAGGGGCTCAAGTGGACTAGATGCACTCAACTATAGCAAGGAGTTTGAATAGCATGAAGGAGATACCTTGGAATGAACTCCAAGAGGTCCTATTTATAGTTGAGGGTGTCCACTAGAGGGTAGGAACACTTAAGAACATTTTGCAATGGATATAAAGAAATTCAAACTACACTTTGGATGACAAGCAAATAGGTGAACGAGGAGGCGACGGTGGGAGTGTCATCAGCCTCGTCGAACCCGATAGATCCAGGCTCTACCAATCCAAGGAAGGTTGTTCGTAGTGTCTCAGTTGCAAAAGAGGTGAAGTCATGGATAGATCTATTCAAGGAGAAGAAGAATGAAGCTCCTGTCAGTCTGAAGAAAACATCTATTGAAGTTCTAGACGGGAAGCTGGTGTACTCAAAGACCATTGTAGAATGGAATGCAGAGAGATGGAGAAGGGCCACTGTAGGATATGTAGTCGGCCTGAAGCCACATTGGCCAATTCTAGCTCATCATCTAGATCAAATATGGCAAGCAAAAGGCTCCATTGAAGTGAGATCTTGAGTTCCAGGTTGTTTTATTGTGTCGTTCTCTAATGATGAGGATCTGGCTACAACAGTCGATGAAGGTTCATGGTTTGGTGCGGGGAAGACACTAATCATCAAGAGGTGGGATAGAGGCAAACCTTTGGAGAAGATGAAGCTCACTGAAGTTATGATATGGCTAAAGATCTTCAACCTACCACTTGAACTGTGGGATGTCAAGATGTTTAATAGGATTGAGTCCTTTGTAGGGGTACCTCTATAACTGGATAGACTAATGAGTGAATTCATCAGGCTCGAATATGCCAGACTACAAGTCCTGATTCATTTGGACTGCTCATTTCCTGAAGAACTACAAATCATCAATGATGATGGCCAAAGTGATACCATCACCTTTGAATGTGAATGGGAGTTGAGTAGGTGTTTGAACTGTGGTATCTATGGCCATGAGTCAAATTTATGTGGATCTATACGCGGTCCAAAAATGTCCTTGCGAAGAAAGAATCTAGTAAGGTACCTAAAACGAAAATGTGGGTTCCAAAAGCTATTTCAGATAGTAGTAAGAACGATGAGAGTGATATCTTTATTGATGAAGAGGAAATTATCTAGGAAGCTAGTGTGGACTACCCGAGTAAAGAGACCTCTATTTAAGCATGCAGTCGAAGTCCAAGATAATGAAACTCAAGTTGTTGCTACTGAAGGTAGACCAGAGGTAATAAATAGTACTTCTGTTGTGGAAGTTGTGAAAGGTAAGGAGATGTTGGTGGATACGATTAACCCTAACACTTCACCTAAGATTGGGTGGGATATGAGAGGGAGAAAATCTAAGTCTCCTCCTCAAGTTGTTCTAAAGACTATGGTTAACAAGAGTATCCCTTCTTCTCTAAACAAGTACCCACTCCTGTCAAACTTTGAAGAGAAGGAGGATGGATCAAACCTCCCTCCCAATGATTAGTTTGTTTACTATTATCTCTTGGAATGTGAGGGGAGGTGCAAATAAAATCCCCCACATTCAAAAGGAACTAAAGGGGAGTAAGGTAGATATTCTTATTATCCTGGAATCGAGAGTTCAAAAGAAGGATGTACAATCATTTGTAGATATGGTTTCGCATGGATCCCAATATGTGGATAACTCTGATTTTTATTCATATACGAGGATCATTGTGTTATGGATGGATAAAGACATAAATCTTGTTAAGAAGTTTCTTAATGATCAAATTCTGCAATGTGTTATTAAGAAAGAGAAGATAGCTTTTGAAATTTCTACTATCTACGGTGGAAATGGTGATGGAGATAGGACGATTCTTTGGGACTCTATCATTAACATTTTGACTCTGAAGCCTGTAAAGTAGTGCATTTTAGACAATTTCGATGCGGTGAGGTTGAGAAGTGAGAGGTTGGGTAAACATCTGCCATCTAATAGAAGTATGAATGACTTTAACCATGCTATAAGTTTCACAGATCTGATGGAAATGTCAACTAAGGGACAATTCTTTACCTGGGATAGTCATAGTAAGAAAGGCATAAGCACTCTCTATAGAATTGATCGCAGCTTCTGTGACATGAACTTTCTCAATAGTATCCCTTATTGTTGGGGTGAGGTTATCACTTTTGTCGTGGGGGATCATAAAATCATTGCTCTTCAGCTTGACAGAGGTAAAATTGGGTTCAACCCCTTTCGTTTTATTAACTCATGGACTAGTATTAGTTCTTATAGAAGCATTGTTGAATCTGCTTGGAAGGAGACTATTTGCAGCGACACACCTATGTTTAGAGTCTACAAAAAACTCCATGTTGTTAGTAATGCTCTATGGAAATGGAATAGAGAGGAAATGGGGAACATTCTCTCTAAGGCAAGGGAACATGAAGCTCAGGATAACATTGTGCAGGATATTGTGGATGCGGACCCGACTAATGGAGATAAACATAAACAACTCTCCTCTCTCAGACTGCAAGTGCTTCAAGCTCTTAAGGAGGAAGAGAGCTTTCTTAAGCAAAAAAGTAGGGTCCAATGGCTAAAACTTAGTGATGGGAACTCAACTTTCTTCTATGCGTCTATTAAAACTCACTAATTGAGGAACAACGCTAATGTCCTGCATGATCAGAATGGAGGTTGCATCTATGATACAAAAGCTATACAGAATACTATTAAAGTCTATTTTGAGAACTTCTTTAATGGAACTTCAAATGATTTAGTTGATTGGAGTGAGGATTGGATTATCCCAAGAATCTCTGTTGCTCATTTTGATGATTTGAGGAAAGTTGTTTCCAAGTCTGAAATAGAAGATGCTATGAAAAGAATGAAGGATGAGAAAGCTCCTGGTCCCGATGGTTTTAACGATGTTTCCTTTGAATCATCTTGGAATTTTATTGGAGATGATATTATTAGAGTTGTTCAAAGTTTCTTTAGTTCTGGGAAGCTTCTTAAAGAATGCAATAGTACTATGATAACTCTAATTCCAAAAAAATGGAGCTACGGAACTCAAAGATTTTAGACCCATCTCATTATGCAATGTCATTTATAAGGTTATCACGAAAATCATGGCTAACAGAGTCAAATCTATTCTACCCTCTATTATCGATTCCAAACAACCTGCCTATGTTTTTTGATAGAGAATTGATGATGTGATCCTTTTAGCAAATGATGTTCTAAGTAATTTTGTGAATTATCATAAGGTGATGTGTGTTAAGGATGACTTAGCCAAGGCTTATGATACAGTAAGATGTGACTACATTATTTTCCTTTTGGATAAAATGTGGTTTCCTGAATGTTGTCTAAACTAGATTCATGAGACTTTTAGTAGTGCCTCCTACAAAGTTCTCATGAATGGTTCTCCAACTGACCAGTTCTATGCATCTAATGGAGTTCGACAAGGAGATCCTTTAGCTCCCTTTCTTTTTGTCATTTCTATGTAGGGATTCTCTTCCATCATCAATGCTGAAGTTCATAAAGGTAGCCTCAAACCTATTGGTATTTCGGCTTCTGCTTCTATTTCTCACATTATTTTTGTACATGATCTGCTTCTTTTTTCTAAAGTTGATGATAGTGATGCTCATAGTCTCAAATTTTTCTTGGACACCTTTTGTAAGGTATCGGGCCTTAAGTTGAATAATGAGAAAAGCCATATTTTCTTGAGTAAAATGGTTGAGGAGAATAATATCACTAGCATTTGAACATTAAAATCAGTTTTCTTCCTGTGAAATATCTAGGTATTTCGTTTTTCAATGGAAGATTAACTAAAACTCTTTGTGCTCCTATTGTTGATAAAGTCAGAAATAAGCTCGATTCCTGGAAGGGTTGGCTTCTCTCTCAAGTTGGAAGAGTTGAGCTAGTTATCTCTACCTTATCTGCTTATAGCATATTCTGGACTGTTGCATTACCTTTGCCTAAGTCTATAACTAAAATGATAGAGAAGATGATGAGGGACTTCATTTTGAATGATTTGGATGATAAAAAGCATATCCGTATAGTCTCTTGGAAACTCATTTGCACACCAAAGGTGGATGGAGGTCTTAGTATTAGATCTATAAATGATTGGTCCACTAGAGGCCATCTTAAAAATCTGTGGTTCCTAGCTACAAATAAAGATGGTCTATGGATTAAATGGGTCCACAAAAAGTATATTAAATAGGAGTCCTTATGGTTGATTGAAGCCAAAACTAATGCTCCCTGGTTTTGGAAGAAACTACTTGAACATAGGAATATTCTGTTGAGACATATTGAGTTCTTTTGGGAAATGGGAATTCTTTTTTATTTTGGTTGGACCCCTGGGTTAACAATGAAGAGAGACTTTACGATCTGGTTGATCATTAGCATGATTTGAGATTAGGGAAAGGGAAGCTCTTTAAAGCTACCAACTACATTAACAACGGGGCTTGGTCTCTTCCTAGCTTTAGAGGAGTTGAAGCTCTCTTATCTATTCTGAATGATCAAATTTTAAATATGAACGAGGAAGACTCTATTCATTTCAGAGGTGGTGATACCTTCACTATGAAGCAAGGATGGAATATAGCCAGGATTAAGAGACAAATTGTTCCTTGGGGCAAGTGGATCTAGTCAGACAAGCTACCTAGAAGATGGTCTATTTTTCTTTGGAAGGTTTTCTTAGGGAAGCTGTCAACATGTGATTATCTCAAGAGAGTAGGTTTCTAGTTGGCTTCTAGATGTTGTTTCTATGAAGAGAGTGTAGAATCCATTCCACATATTTTCTTTGAATGTGGGTTTGCTAGTTTGGCATGAGAGAGGTTTCTCAGCAAATACAGGGTCAACGTTACAACTTTATCCAATCTACTGGTGCTTAGAAAGGATGAGAAGACCCTTGCTATCTGCATCAACTACTTTCTATGGAGGGGGAGGAATTTTAGTATTTTGTATATGATCAAAAGAATAGTGATGAGTTTTGTTCCATATACAATAGAGATAGTTTCCTTTCACTAGCTAGCCATGTATAGATAGTGCTATAGTTTTTTCTATATAGTTTTGTTTCTCGGTGGTTGTTCTTCATAACCTCCAAGATTATCTTAGATAGTTATACCTTGTAACTATACTTTTTCTATTTAGTAAAGAGGCAACCTACCCTATTTGCACCCAAAAAAAGTTTTGAAACACTCTAACAGTTGGATTCACTTTTTTTGCATTTTCCGTATAGTGCAGTCAATCGAGTTTTCATAAAGTTAACTTAACTGATTCCACTATGCACCAAAAATAATTTGAAGCATCGATCGAGTTTGTCTTGTGTGAAACTCGTCCAATCACTAGAAATTGGTTTTTCTAAGTGTAGGTACCGGTTTAGTTTGGTGATTGGTAAACTCAATCAAACTGAAGAATTCTCAAAATCCATCAAGGGATTAGTCGAGTTTCATTCTCGACCAATCAACTATCTATAATGAATTTTGGAAAATTACTTTTGAGTGATCAAATGTTCAAACAAAGGGTTCCTAATCTTTTCTCATCTTAGTTATAGGTCATATCATCAATATAAATGATTACAAAAATAATCTAAGGCAATTTGGAGTGTTTCCCACCAAAGTGCATTTGCATTGCTTTTGACTTGAACTGGAACAAGCTAGGGCTTAATATATTTGATCATTTTCATGTACCTAATGCCTAAAACCAATCTCAGACAAACATATTAGATACATATGAATGGAATGGTTTAGTCATTATCAAAATATGGATAATGTGTAACACTTAGGTCAACATGTAGTTGTTGTCAAGGTCGTTGGATCTAAAGTAGGATTCAATGCCTTGATGAATCAGATAGTTGTTCTTTGGAAACCATATGAGGAGTTTTAAGAAATCAATCTTGACATGGGATACTATATTATCCAACTTGCAGAAAATGATGAATTCGTCAAAGTGATGACAGGAGGCCCATGGATGATCTTCAACCATTACCTATCTATCCAATCTTGGTCCCCAACATTTCATCCATCTAATCCGATTCCTAGTAAGCTAGTGGTCTAGGCAAGAATTTCTGACATGTTGATCCACCTCTACCAAAACCAATTACTGGCCAGCATCCTAAAGTTTATCGGCAAAACTGTCAAAATTGACACTACCACATAATTGGGTCATGAAGGAAAATTCATAAGGATTGTTGTTGAGGTCAAAACCTCTAATTTCATTCTTAATATGATTCTCTTGATTGGAGAACAATACATACTTGAGTATGAAAGCATCCCAACCATGTGTCTTCATTTGCATTCTTGTGAGTCACAGTGACAGTGATAGCAAGTTTATATCTAAACTCCTAGTTGTGGATTCATCCTCTTGCACTCCTGTGAGCATCGAAATTCAGGATCCCTACACCACGGCCATCCATGAAAAACTGCCAGCAAGGATAACTACATCACTATAAAAGGATAGCATCATTGGAAATGGGAAAGGCAAAAAAAAGGATTAAACTCTCATGCCACCGGAAGAGGCAACCCATATGCCAAATGAAAAGGTTACACCAATCAATGTTGACTAATCCAAACCTTCTAACCAAAAGATGATTGGGTAATGGTGAAAATCATAGACAAATAAAGAAGCATGCACCCAAGGGCATCACACCTTCTGGAGGTGCTTCCCAAGCTCCTCCACCACCCAATGTAGGTCTTGTTGCATAGATGGACATTCTTGTAATTTTGGTGGATGATGAAACTAGTGTCGGTAGAGACATTGCACCAAGCAATGAGACTCCCTTCCAATTTCTTATAAACAAAAACACCCCACCACCCATCCCAACCACTCCTTCTTATGGGACAATAGTGGGAAATGAAGTGGCATCATCCTTCTGAAATAGGAAGATCATCGACTAGATGGTCCGATGTAACACCCCTCCTTATGATATATAATACAACTGAGTGGAAGCTTTCATCTTGTAGGGGGATGTCACATTTATGAAATCATAGAAAATAAACACATACTTCACTATTGAGATTTAGACATTGTCCATAGAATATGAAACTATAATGTTCTATGATATACTTCAAAATTTCTAAACATGGGAAACTACTCACATAGGTAAACATGTGTGGATCTCCTAGTATGGATGGCACCCCACCAATAAAGTCTTTGTAGGTCTTCTAGCCCTTGATTTCTCCTCTTGAGTCCTTACTTGCTCCAACCCCTACCCTTGCTTTCTCCTCTTGAGTCCTTACTTGCTCCAACCCCTGGGGACATCGCGTTCCCATCCATGGAAGGGGAAAAACAACACATCATCAAATGGTACTGGCACATTATAACATAAGCAAAACAAAGTATAATTTACATGTAAGAAAAAGTTGTCATGAATTGACTATAAGCATTCTTTAATAGCATTCTTGAATCATTATTAACATGAATAATTGAATAGTAATTGTATGCATCCCTCTATAACTCTTCCTTAGGAGCACATGGTTGCTAGGAAAGCCCTTAATGACATCTTGAGGCCCATGATTGGGGAGCATACAATAATTGTTCAATTCCAATTAACTTGATAAATAACATGACATTACCATTAACATAATCATGATTCTTGAACTTAACATGATGCGATTTATCCTTCTTGAACATGATTTCTTAACATCATGTGATTTCTCCCTCTTAAACATTAACATTGATTTCATTACTCATAAATCATAATCCTTAAATCATAATAAACATTTTAGCCATAGGAAATAACATATATCAATCATGAAACAATAATACAGAGTGAACATGTTTAAAACATTAAACTTCCAATAATAATGTCTTTTTTGTACTTAACATGAAAACAATCATAATTACTTGTGTTCAACAGCATGACCCCTTTACCTTGGAGCAATGTAGATCCAAAGATAGTCTTCCTTATCCTTGAGTCAAATCTAGGTCAAATCTCCCCTTGACTTGATTAGGCCTTAAACACCTATTCATAAACATCATTAATCAATACCTTGTATTGATCTTAGGTTGATTTAGGGTGAATTAGGATTTTAATACATTAGTGTTAGGCTCATCAACATCATTAACTTAAGAAAACTAGATTGAATTAGATCACCTTAATTATATGTGGTACATTATTATTGTTTCATAATTCAAAATAGGGTTTCTAATAAAACATAAGAATCGAAAGGCAAATCAGGACATGAAAATCATAAAATCATATCCCTTTCGTAAATCACTTTCCAATGACTATTTATTTGAATTTTTCTAAGCATCTTATAATTTACTATGAATATTAAAAAATCAAACAATCAGAATCCAAGAAACCATATAGTGACATTGATTTAAATAAACGATCAATTTGATGTAAATAAAATGTGTACCTTAGGCACTTGTTACATATAATCAAATAGGAGGGGGCTATCTTGTCATTTCAATTTATCTATCAGAATTTGCGAAAAAAAACAAGAAATAAGAACATACACTGTCTGATTAAAATGGGGAGGGAACCATGGTCATTTTATGGCCAAGCTTGTTCCTCCACCAGCCATGGACCAATCAGGAAACTAGAGATCAATGATGTGATTTGAATCAGATAGAAGATGTATGATCCTTGATAATGTTTCTCCATTTGGATTCGGTAAGAATGGGCAGTCTGAACTAGCTAGACTTTGACTCCTCTAGAAGTTAGGAGCTTCAGGAGTGCTCTGTCGTAGGTAAAGAGCATGGGGAAACCTAGAGACATACACAACACTGGGAAAGCTTGAAATCATCAAACTAAGGTGCAACACGTATCCACAAAGGTTGGGAGGACATGGTTGAAACTCACGAAAGTCGAGTGACCTCTGGTTTTCCATGGCGATGAATGCAAGTGGGGTCCAAAATTGGTCTATAGGATATAGTGACTAGGGTAATCACAGGGCATATGGAAATAGCAAGAAGGAAGAAGGGAGTCTGAGGATGCTTACAATGGTCTCAATTGGATGCGAGGGTGTATAGTGGGCCATGGTGAGGTTGAAGCCTCTGACTATGACGAATGGGTAGGTCATGACATTTGGGGATACAAAAGGTGAAATTAGATGAGGAGGAGTGAAGGTGGTCCTCCAGGTATTGTCCACTACCCTTTATATAGCCATGATGTGGCTCGTGGCTTCCTCTATAATATGGGGTAGCTAGAAGAAGAAAACCATAAATGGGCATTCAAGCATAGAGTGAGAGAGAGGGTGAGTGAAGGCTCATTCCATTTAGGAGGGGAAGACAAAACTGACCGTGAAGAGATCACGCCAACCCATCTAGAGATGAGGGAGAACGACACATTCAAAGACACTAATACAGCTGGGTTCCATTTTGCGAAATCATTGGAGGTTGATGATGATGTTTCGACCGTTAAATCAATAAATGGATGATGTAGGTGACACATGATAAAAGTAACGCATGACATTTAATAAAAATGTAAGACTGTAAAGAAATGAATGTAATTACTAAAATCAAATTCAAAACTTAGGTCAAACTATATTCAAAACTTTTTTAATTGATTTGAGGGTTCAAACAAGGGCCAAATGATTTCAAATTTGAACCACAGGCAAAATAGAAGGTCTAGAATATTCACATAAAATTAGATTATGTGTTTGTACACATTGTAGTCCATAACTCCTATATTGACTATTGACCTTAATTAAAAGGAATTAAAAGTAATATAATTTGAAAAGGCTTTTTCCTATTACATTCTTGAGTCAATATTTGAGATATACTCTATTTCACATTCAAGATTCACATGGTCACTTATTTAACCATTTTCCTATGCTTTATTGCTATCTAGGAGAAGAGAGAAAAGGAAATAGGATCATCATGAGTTAATTAATATTCATAATGCACATTTGAGAGTAAAAATGAAATTGAATCTTAATTTAATTTTTCTTATCCTATTTTCATATAAGGGCAACCATTATTGATATTTTGCATTAAAATCCCTCAAATATTATTATTTAGAAAAACTTCATTCTAAGTTTAAAATTGGCTATGAAAATTGGATTGTGATAATTCTACCCACCTTGAACAAATTTCGTCGTCAAAATTTTCAAGGGTACTACCCACCTGAGGGTTTTTGTTACTTCTTCATTTAATGAAAGCATTACTAAAATTTTGCATGAAAGGAGATGTATTTCATAAAGGTTCATGCAAGTTGAATTTTTTCCATAAAAGGGTTATGTAACCTAGGGCATTTAAGTTTAATACATTATCTATGTGAGCATGAATTAGCTATTATCTTACTCCTCGTCTCTACAACTCATACTTTAGGTTTTATGAAATCAAACATATCTTTACACTTAGGAAAATTACCTCCAACTTGACATAACTTTCTAACATTAGACATAGGTGACTATCTTCCCTTAGGTCTTTAGGTGTTTCCTACATTCCTAGATATGTCATTATCTGGAACATACCCAGAGATGTGGGATCTTAACATGCTACCTCCCACCAACTTACTAATGCACATGTCCCATACCACATGCACTAGTGAGAAAGGAGAAGTGCATAAAAGGTCTCATGCTCATGACATCCTCTTCAAGTCTCAATTGGCTATCCATTACCAATGAGAATGGAGAGGTCATCTCATTATCTAAGGTATGTTGACACTTAAGATCTAAACTAGGTAAGAATTTATCTCTCACCTCTATATCTTCTAAAGTGAAAATCCTAAATCATTGTAGGTCATGGTATCTCTGCTTTGTGAATATATACCTAAACCCTAATCTCATATCTTCATTCTAGGGTTAGAACATATAAACCGAGTTGCTTCTTGGTGAAAATCCATTTGTTGGCTCTGATACCATTAATGTAACACCCCTCCTTATGATATTTAATACAACTGATCAGAAGCTTTCATCTTGAAGGGGGATGTCACATTTATGAAATCATAGCAAATAAACACATAATTCACCATTATGATTCATACATTGTTCTTTAATTAGGAAACTATAATTAAGTTCTATGATATATTTAAAAATTTCTAAACATAGGAAACTACTCATAAAGATAAACATGAGTGGATCGCGTAGTATGGATGGAACCCCACCAGTAAGCCCTTTGTAGGTTTTCTAGTCCTGTATTGGTCCTCTTGAGTCCTTCCTTACTCCAATTCTTGGGGACATCATGCCTCCATCCATGTAAATGGGAGAAACAACACATCAGTAAATGATACGACATATTATAACATAAGCAAAATAAAGTATACTTGGCATGTATGAAAAAGTTGACATGAATTGACTATAAACATTCTTGAATAGAATTCTTGAATCATTATTGACATGAAGAAATTAATAGTAATTGTATGCATCCCTCTATAACTCCCCCTTAGGAGCACATGATTGCTAGGAAAGCCCTTAACGACCCCTTGAGGTCCATGATTTAGGAGCATATAGAAACTAGTTCAATTCCAATTAACTTGATCATTACCATGATATTAACATTAACATAATCATTATTGTTGAACTTAACGTGATGACATTTATCCCTCTTGAACATGACCTCTTAATATTATCAGATTTCTCCCTCTTAATCATTAACATTGATTTCATGAGTCATAAATCATAAACCTTAATCATAACAAACATTTTAACCATAGGAAATAACATATAGAAATCATCAAACAATAACATAGATTTAACATGATTAAAACATTAAACTTGCAATAATAATGTCTACTTTATACTTAGCATGCAAACGATCATAATTACTTGTGATCAGCATCATGACCCATTTACCTTGGTGCAATGTAGATCCTAAGATACTCTTCCTGATCCTTGAGTCAAATCTAGATCAAATCTCCCCTTGACTTGATTAGACTCTAAAAACTTGTGCATAAAAATCATTAATCAATACCTTGTATTGATTTTTCAGTTGATTTAGGGTGAATTAGGGTTTGAATGCATTAGGGTTAGGCACATCAACATCATTAACTTCGGAAAACTAGATTTAATTAGATTGCCTTAATCATATGTGGTAAATTATTAGGGTTTCATATTTCAAATTTTGGTTTCTAATAAAACAACATAATGGAAAGGAAAATCAGGACATGAAAACCATAAAATAGGATTCCTCTAAAAATGCCTTTCCAATGACTATTTAATTGCATTTTTCTTAGCATCCTAGAATTTACTCTGAATATTATAAAATCAACCAATCAGAATCCAGGAAAGCAATAGTGGCATTGATTTAAATCAACGATTAATATGATGTAATTTCAACATGGAAGTAATAAAGTACTTTAGGAATGTGTTACATATAATCATATTGGAGGGGGCAATCTTGTCATTTTGACTTATCTATCAAAATTCTCAAAAAAGAGAAATATGAACTGGACTACCCTTATTGCCATTACAACATAAGTTTTTTGATTAAAATGGGGAGGGCATCATGGTCATTTTATGGCCAAGCTTGTTCCTCCTCCAGCCATGGCCCGAGTAGGAACCTAGAAATCAACTATATGAGTCAAATTGGACAGAAGATGTATGACCTTTGATGATGTTTCTCCATTTGGATTTGTCAAGAACAGGCGGTCGTCACTGGCCAGATATCAACTCCTCTGGTGGTCAGGAGCTTCAGAAGTGCTCCACCGTAGGGGAAGAACATGGCGGAACTCAGAGAAATAAATGACATTGGGAAAGCCTAAAATCATCAAACCAAGGTGTGGAATGCATCCACGAAGGTCGGGAGGACACAATTATAACCTCAAGAAGGTCGAGTGGCAGTTGGTTTGCCATGGCGATGAATGTCGATGGGGTCCAAACTTGGTCTATAGGATGATGACTAGGGTGACTGTAGGGCATATGGACATAGAAAGAAGGAAGAAGGGAGTCTAAGGATTCTTACAATGGACTCAAATATACGTGAGGGTGTACAATGGGCATCGGAGAGGTTGAAACCTCCGCCTACAATGACTAGTTAGGTCATTAATGGAGCCTCCACTCACGTGAAGTTGTATGCACCACTAAAAATCCTAGAGATAGTAAGTCTCTATGTTTAGCCTTGTGTGTGCTATAATAAGATCTCCACCCACGTATTCCAAAGTACATGGAAGTCTTATCGCAGTACAGTTGAGGGTCAAATCCACAAGGCAATCACACTTGTAGATAATAGGTAACACATGTTGGTGATCAAGCAACTATCATTCATTTAAATGATTGATGTTGAACTGAAAAGATAGCATTTTTAATTACAAACTCATGAATTACAAAGCATGGAATGAAAACATGGGTAGCGGGGATACTCCCCGCACCCTAGTGTATGGACTACTCACTCATGGCAAGAACAAAGAAGGAGACAAGAGAAGAGAAGCAAAACATCATCCCCACATAGGAGGGAGGAAGGTTGACCCCTTGTAGTAGAGAACAACTATCTTCACACTACGAGGTTGATTTGGTGATGAATCATTCACTCCCAACCTTCTATGTCAATGAGAGAGAAAGTAGGCTTATGGATGGAGTGTGGATCTTAGACCGGTAGCCTTGGGGTGAAGGATGAAGGATGAAACAACTCTGTAACAAATGAGACAACCTTTGGGCGTCTGAGACTCCATACTCAATGAGGACCCCTTGAGTCCTATTTATAGGCTCCAAGGGTATTGAACAATCTTCAGAACTTTTGGATCTTCACGGTCTTGAGATCATTAAGCATCCTCACGGTCTTGGGGGACCGGTTGGGTCTTCTTGGTCTTGAGACCGTTAAGAACCCTCACGGTCTTTAGGGACTGGTTGGGTCTTCGTGGTCATGAGACTGTTAAGAACCCTCACGGTCTTGGAGTCCGATTGAGTGTCGCGGTCTTGAGATCGTTAAGCATCCTCACAGTTTTGCAGACTGGTTGGGTCTTTGCAGTCTTGGGACCGGTAGTCTCTTCGCAATCTGGAGACCAGTATCGTCCTCTCAGTCTTGGAGACCGGTTGGGTCTTCGAGGTCTTGGGACCATTTTGGTTGAAACTTTTGTAATTTTTTTTGGGTTTATCTGTAAGAAGAAAAGAGAAATATCAGTTTATTGGTATATTTACAATAAAGCTAGAAAGTTAAATATTTAATTTAATTTATCTAAGAAAGTATGGAAAACTAGGAAAAACTAGTAAGATAACATCACAAAATGGGATGCTATCACCCCCCTGACTTAGAGTCGAGCTTGTCCTCAAGCTGGAAAGAGCTAAGGCACGCAGTGGCAAGGCAATTTTATTTAATGAAGATTTCCATACTCTTACTTCAGTTCTATACCAGAGATCCCCTTAGGTTTTTGTTGAGGCTTCTGCTTACTCTGGCTCTTAAAGGTATCAGGAGTTGCATGGTCCTTAGGTTTCTTTTGTGTCATGTAACCATAATTGGGACCACCTTTTCCTTGACTGTATTATGTGCATGTCTTCAACTCTCAGCAGTTTTATACTTCTTTGAAATTCCTACCAGAATCTAAAGTAGGTATGAGGGTTGGTAGAAGGTTTCCTTGTAACTCCCCCTTCAAGGGGGGAGGTTTGATCTAAACTTTGGGGTCTTACTACTGGACACGACACATTTACCTTTGTGAGGGTAGCTGAATGTATCGATCGGGCAAGACCTTTGTCAGCTTTTCATATATTTGGAGACCTTAGGATCTTACTACCAGGCGTGACACATCTGCCTTTGTGAGGGCAGTTGAATGTACCGGTCGGGCAAGACCTTTATTGGTTCTTCATATAAGTCCTTATGCATGGCACAACTCTCAAGTTTTTATTCAACACTCAGACTTTTATTCATATGCTCACCGGCTTGGGAATTGGGTATTTTAGGGATTTTATTTGGTTGCCAAGCCTCTTTTTTGAAAATAAGAAAATTGTTCCCTAGAGTTTCCAGACATGCACTTGTTCATGTTTCATACTTTGTGGTCCACTTACGAAGTTCCTTGATTTGGATTTCACCTAGTTCCCTCCCGTCCTTGAAAGTGTTTGGCTTGTTTCGGCCACAATTTTGACCTGTAGAAAGTTTGATATAGAATTGAAGCAAAAGCATTGAAATCAAGTGTGGGGTGATTTATTAATTCACCATTATGTGACTAAATGCTATTATGTAAGTGCTTTTGAGGACTACTTCATCTCTAACTTAGTTGGGGGTGTCCCCTTACCAAAGAAAATGTTGTCTTATGTTCAAAGGTTATTCTGTCAAAGAAATTATCAACAATTATTAACATCAAAAAGAATAATCGGTGTTATTTCAAAAAGAAAATAAAGGTAGATGAAAAAGGGAGAGGAAAGAGAAGTTTTGAATATAGTACCTCTTCCCTTGACTAGTGTATGCCCCTAACTTATCATTCACTCTGTCCCCAGAGTGTCAAGGTGATAGGTTGAGAAGTAAATGGGCAAGGGTGTTAAGGTTTTGTTAAACCCTTGTTGGCTCCATGAGAATGGAGCAGATTAGCAGCAAATTTTTCCCGTAATGTGTGATAGTCGACATATGTCATGTCCTCAATGCATTTTTCAAGAACAGTGAATGTATACATCTAGTAAAGGATGTAGAATCCACAGTCGTTGGATTCTCTGATTTGCTGGGGACATCTGTGGTAGAAGGTTGGGCACTTGAAATGTGCTATGTTGTATGCCTTTGTGTGCTCACCTAGAAGATCGTATAGTCATTCGACACATTCCTTTTCCACTTCCTCCGTGGGCGTCTTTGCTATGATGTTATAGTGTCTCTGGTTTGGATTGATCTGGCTATCGAAACTATTGTAGATAGTTGTAGTTATGTTGTGTTTGTTCATTGTCAGCAACATCCAATGCTAAGAGTAAAGGAAGGGAAACAAGATGAACTTTGGAGTCATATGTTTAAGGTATGAAATAAGAGCTTTTATGGTTCCGAAGTTCATTGATCGGAGAAAATCATCCTTTAGGTATGCTAACACCATGTAAATTGTAGGTAAGTCTCGTGCTAAAAGTTATTGGTAGGCAGCCATCACACTCACAGACATTGTACCTTTTACTTGTACGGTCTCACAGAGTGCATCGGCTATTACAAAAATATTCCCTTCAAGGAAAACAAGCTCATCATTCTTTGCATATAGCTGAGACATTATGAGTCTGAGTTCATTATCAGAAAGACTCTTGCATGCAACAAGGTTAAAATTCGGGAATTTCAGTGTTATTTCAGAAAGAGGCACCATATCTTTGGGGGATCTATTAATGGTAGTTCCTATTAGTAGATCGATGTCCCCCTTATCTTCTGCCATATCAAAAGCGTAAGGGTCCCATTGATGTTTTTCTGGGACCGTGGCAGTTTGTTGTTGTTGTTGCTCCAACTCCTTTAGGATTTGTATGAATGGTTTGTTTTGAGGACGTTGGATGATAGAGAATAAATAGTGGGGTACGTCATCATGTCCCATTGTCGGGTCCTTGAAGAACCTTTTATCGCAAATAAGTTCCATGGTGTATCATCGTCGTAAAGCATGTATGTCTTCTTGAGCTAGCTCGGTAAAGGAGATGTTTCTGTTGAGTGCCTCAGTGAATCTGATTGTACAAAGAGAACAATCCCCTGAACCTTCTAGCACCTGAATGGCTGGGGTGATGATCTTGAACCATGGTTGGCTCCAGC
Source organism: Alisma plantago-aquatica (assembly GCA_963693085.1). NCBI lineage: Eukaryota > Viridiplantae > Streptophyta > Magnoliopsida > Alismatales > Alismataceae > Alisma > Alisma plantago-aquatica. The sequence continues at coordinate 23,596,477 of OY856412.1, read as the reverse complement.
TGTGTGTAAGAGATGGGAAGGCAGCCCATATGACTTTGAGAAGCCGAAAGGTAATGCATTGTGCTTCTCTGGATTCTGAACCAGTGAAGTTAATGGTTCTCGCCTTAATCTCATTGGTGCAGAAATTGTACACCTTGGTGTCACAGGCCTCAATGTCAACAAGCATAAGGAGCCAGTGGCCAGAAACTTTGAAAGGCACTGTGATGTAGCGTGCCTTTCTCGCGAGACCCATTTTCAACCGCTCAATGGATATTTCCTATAACTCCTTATTCAATAGGCATAATGTTAGAGAAGATGAAGCATTGAAAACTGGCTACTTTTTCTTTAGGCTCTGAAATTTCTCTATTGCGTTAGCAAGTAGTACACGGAAGATAGCCATCTTCACTACCGATTGAGGTCATAGAAGAACATGGAAATCTTCATGTGTCAACTTGCACTTTGTCTTTGTGCTATTATAGAGGATGCCCCCATCCTTGGCATCGTTTACAATAGTGTTTAAGATGAAGATGTACTGAACATCTAATGTAGAGATGGCCACCAGATCAAAGTCATGCATCTTGTGAGGTAGGGTAGTGGCATGGGAAGGTCTTCTGGAAGAGGAAGTGAAGTCTATTCATAGTCATCAAAATAGTGTGGCAAATCTTCATTCTTTTCAGAGTCAGAGTTGAGTTGATCATCGGTGTTGAGAATCACTCTGTCAGAATCCTCCCATTTTGGGGGAAGGACTGTAGCTTGCTCCGAAGCAGATGGTTCGTGATACGTGAAAGCTTCTACGAGTGGGCTAGTGCTGGTTTCCAGTATGCACTGCTGAAACTCAACAAAAGTCGCATCTTTCGCAGTGTCCCCTAGAGAGCCCATAGCAGAAAAATTGAAAAGTTGGTCTGCATAGGACATTTTTACGTTGTCAGTGTTGTCAGGATCACGGTGGTCTTTGCTACCATTCTTCTGGTGGTCTCCACCGTCTCCCGTTTTTGAGGTATTTTCGCCTTGGCTGGTACCTGCCCCATCATTGCATTAATCGTCTGGTTTTTTGTCTAAAGAAGAGATGTTGGTGTTGGAGTTAGTCGAGGAGTCAGAATCATCCTCTTCATCATCTTCATCATCCGCCGCCTTGTCTTTGCTCTTTTTTGTCAATGCTTTCTTACATTGCTAATGTAGAGCTTATAGTTCTTCAAGTGCCACTTGCACATGCCTGTGGGTTTTGAGCAGTGCGTCGTGGCTTTCCTTGAGATATGTATAACGTGCTTCAGCAGAGAGGAGTCATGTTGGTAGATCAATCACTTTTGTTTTTAGCTGATCTAAAGCTTTGTTTGCATGCTCCTCCTGGCGGCAGATGATTTGTGTGAGGCTACTTTCCATGTGATCCATATGCATGCTCATGGCATCTTGTTGTTGCTGAAGCTTGCAAAGGGTCACAGACAAAGGTTGAGATTGTTTGGCGATCATGTCGACTTGTTGGGCTAACATATCTTGGTGTCTCTTCATGCTAAACATCAACTCTAGCAGGGTACATAAGTGGCCGTCAACTAGGTTGACTTGCTAGACTGCTGATTCTTTTCATTGTTGAATGCTTGTGAGGAGGTCTGGTAAGGTGTTAGAACGCTTGTCTATGTTGGATACCTACATGGAAAGCCCTTACACACAAGAAAAAATATATTGTAAGATGTTAGAAGGGTCAGAGAGGAGTGTTCAATTAACGTCAAATTGACGGCCGAATGCCTCTCCGACTTGTGAAAATGGGACCCCAGTGGAAGGCAGGTGGGATGGGCGGGGTCCGCGTGGAAGGGTGGTGGTGTCGGACAAAGGAGACACCATTGGTGGACTCGTAAAAAGTGTAGCGATTGTAGAAGGAGTCACTAGCGATATTGTGGTGGATGAGAGTGGTGGTGACATCCCAGTGATGGATGGTGGAACTGAGAATGAAGGAGGGAAGGTAGTGGAGATAAATGTAAGATCAGGTGTTGAGGTAAGAATGGGCTCGCCTTCTGAGAAAAGGAGTGAATCAGAAGATGTGATAGAAGTTGAAGATGTGGAGAATGGAATGTTGGTGGATAGTATTGTGGAAAATGGTGGAAGAGAGGTGTGGTGTAGAATGGTGGAAGATAGTGGAATGGTGGAATATGGAATATTAGTGGAGGATAGAGGTCTCGACCCCTCAATTCCTAAGATGGTGGAGGAAAATGTAGGTGTGATCCCAACATCCATACCTAATGTGAAGGAGTATGATGTTGGGTTGAAGATGGTGTCCTCATTATGGGGGTTCTCTGCCCCTGGGGTGATCTTGGAGGTGGGCGTCTCTGACTTCTGTTGCTTTTGTATGCACAGTTTGGATGACTGTACTACCAATATTTTTGTTGCTCTAGTTGTGGGGGCAGTACCACTATACTCTGTGTGCCCTACTTTTTCCTATAAGGACCCTGACCTCTGTTTTGGGATTATCCTATTTGCTTTGCCCAACCCTGGTGTTTAGTTTCTTGCTAATCACCTCAAGTGGTGATTAGGGTTTGTTTGTGCTTTGTTGAGAGTTGGAGGTGCTATCTGCAAATAACCAAAGTTTTAGGGTTAATGAGCAAGTTTGTCACCTTGAGAGATGTTTCTCTCTCTCCTTGCATCCTATAGAGTTGAGATAATGGGTTGGGTTCATTGCTTGAGTAGCCTTGGGACTTGTTTTTCCTTGTTTGGGCTTTGTCTTGCCTTGATGAGCCTTGTATCAGGAAAGGGTGTGTTGGGTGCTTGTGTTAGTCATGGTGTATCAGCCATGAGCTGTGTCACCCAGGAGTGTATCGTCCAGTATGGGTGTGTCACCCATGTGACCTAGATTTGGTTGTGTCACCATACCTTGGATAAGTGTCTATCCTTTTATAGTGGGTGGCATGACATGCACATGTGATTTACAAGGTGGTAAGACGTTGGGCAAGTGTCCCTAAGTGGGACGACACCTTAACTTGGTTCCCCCTTCATCCTCTTCTATATATACCTTCCCTTTCACTTGCTTAGGATCCATTTTAGTTCTTTGTTACCTCCCTCTTCCTTGGTGCATAATACACTTTCCCTTGGTGTGCTTGGTGGTTGATCCCTTTGAAGGAGTTCTCTTCTTCTTCCTCTATCTTGGTGGCTGAACCATAAGGTGGTGTGCCTTGGAGCTAGGATCTTAAAGCTTGGAGATTTGGAGCTTGAGCGGCTTGCTTAAGGTGGGATACATAACTTCTAACCCTAACTATACTACCTTATTTTATGTTGCATGTTCATATATGATCATGATCGTCCATGCATGTTGTTAGATATGTTTCTTGCTCTAGCATGTACCTTTAATCTTGTGGATATGGTGATCATGTTGCTGATGATGTTGTTGTTTATTGTGTACCTTTGGACCTAGTTGGCCGAACATATAGATAGGGTTTCCCTTGGGGAAATACCCCTTTCTCTCCTTGGTTTTGAGAAGTGAGTTTGAGATCTAGTGGTGTAGGAAAAACCCCTCTCTTCCTTAGTCATTGAGAGGTGAGTCTATGCTCTAGTTGCTTCGGCAACACCCTCCTCTCACCATGGATTTGAGAGGTGATCCTTTGGATGAGTGATGACCTAAGTTGGGGATGATACATCATGTTGCCTGATTTGTGATGGAGGTTGTACAAAACCCCTCTCACTTAGTTGTTGAGAGGTGAGCCAACTATCTTGATCAATTAGGGTTTGTTACTAACAAGTTTGAGGTTGAAGATGACCATCTTAGTGAGGTTCTTGTGCCCTTGCATGATACACCCTTTTGTGGGTTTTTGGCGGATGTGATCAGTTGAGCCTTGTTGGCTTTGTGCCCGATATGACCCCTTTCACCTTGTTAGTATCCTTAGACGACATGCTTTGGCTGAGATGATCCCCTTCTTTGGATGTCCCCTTGGTCGACATGGTGGCTGGTAAGTTATCTCTATTTTGGGCGACATGGATTGGTCTTGAGTTGCCCGATATGGTGTTTGCATGGTGGAACCCTAATAGGTGCCTTAGTGGTGACCGATATAAGGTGCTTGACCTAGTTGGATGATAGGCCTTCTTGTGGTGCCTTAGTGGCCACCTTTCCCATGGACGACATGATGCTTTGGGCGATAGAGTTCCTTGGACGACATAAGGGTCCCTTGGATGACATGGTTTGATGGTTGGGCGATAGAGTGCCTTGTCCGAAATAAGGGTCCCTTAGACGACATGGTTTGATGGTTGGCGATAGAGTGCCTTGGCTGTCATAAGGGTCCCTTGGATGACATAGTTTGATGGTTGGGCGATAGGGTGTCTTGGGTGCCATGCTCCTGGTCGATATGATCCTTGTTAAGAGGGTTAGCTGATAGAAACCCTAACCCTAGTAAATGATAGGGTTCTTGGTTAATGGGATAAGTCATGATACCCTAGCTGCTTATGCACGATACACACATCTAGTTCAAGCTACATGACACAACACAATGTTGGTTTCTGTCTAGTGCATGATAGGGTGAAGTGTAGATGGCCGATATGGTGACATAAGTGCTTTAGGGTTTGAAAACCCTAGCCAATAGGCTATAATGTGGGATAAGATCTTGCCCGCTATTCTTTTGGTGAGGGTGGCGCTACCCGCCACACTTATAGTGAGGGAAGTTGGAATCTTTGGTGAAGGTTATGTTTAACCCATAAATCCTAATAAATGGATTAATCACCTTGAACCCACATCATGTTAGTAATGGGATATGATGGTAGGTTGTGAACCAGGGTATGTTGGGAGTCTAAGATGTTTCTACATAAGATGATAAGATACATGGTTATGTTCACAAGAATAGGGCATAGTGTATGCTCATGTTTGGATGACAATAATATGATTGATACATCTTATGCTTCATATAATCATGGATGTTGTTCCAAACATGATAAAATGATAATCATAAAGATATATGGTTGGTGATTTATGTTATCTCCCTTAATGTGCATACTAACCATGCAAGTGTATCAGATGGATTCATAGCTAGGTAAGAGCTATGAGGTTTATGTGTTTGAATAACTCTAAATGATGATAATCCTCGTTGATGAGATAACATGCATCACCCATATGATGTGAAAAGGTTTGTTGACCTAGTAAAGGCTGAGTGCCTAGTTGAGGTGTTATCCTCTGATGTTGAGATAAGGGATTTATATCCCATGGTGATGATGTAAGCCTTGAGAGGCAGTGACATTCTGTGATGAGGGATTGAGATCCCATGATGATGTGATAATGATTGTATTAATGTAACTCAATGTTGTTTATGTTTTACAACTTGGTTGCCTCAACAATCCACCTAAAATATACTAATTAGTAACACTGGAACATATCATGTAGTTTGCCTTGGCCATAGATCTATCATCGTCAGTAAGTGGTGATGGTGAAATAGGTTTATCCTGCAGGATTACCTGGTGCGCATATTGTTGAATATGTGGGGTTTTCTCCTAATCGAAAGTTGGAGAATTTGAGTACAACTGCAGTTGTGTATAAAGCATGGTGAACAGGACCATGGCTCAATGATTATAGAGCATGGTTAACAAGCCCATGGCTCAATATTATAGAAGGGTAGTCTGTGGAGCTGACCCTATGGCTGAGGCCACTCAAGCAAGAGATTGTGGTCCTGCTTTGGTTTTTGTGCACTGACCACGAGGAGGTGAGGTCATGGAGTCTAACTCTCCCATTGACCTTGTATGGCACCAATTTTGGGCTTCGCAGTCGAAGGTTGGATTTGAGCAGGGAGAACTCACTTCCTCAGGGCATAATAAAACTTAATCCAGCCGAATAGTATATACTTCTTAGAGAAAAACACAGAACATTAGTTGAGGCCTTGCTTATGTAGATGATTCAATTATCTCTTACATTTACTTGTACGATCTTGATATCTTGTGATAAGTTCTCATAAAGATTATCTTGTCAATCATGTTCCATAAAGGAAATCTAGATATAGGCCTCATGAATATCTTGGTAAGATTGATGGTAATAATAGTCTTACTCAGTATCATGCTCTTATTATATGTCTTTACCAGCTATCTACTTTATCTGCTTTAAACCTTCTGAGGTTTTATAGTTTCAGCGAGGACTTATGTTTCTCACTGGGATTGTGTGTCTCACCCCACTGGTGTACAACCTTTTTAGGTGATTGTGCTAGATGTGGTGGAGGTCGTGAGGTTGCGACTGTGCAGCAAGAAGAGCAGTAGGAGGCAAGAGATGAACATGATGCCATTTTGGTTGTTTTGTAGTAGAGTCCTAGAGTCATCCTTGTACTCTTAGGTCCTCATAGGTGTTTTGATGATGTTTTACGATGTGTAGCTGATATAGTTTGTCTATCATGATGTTGGCTTGATGTGGCCCGTTATGTATGTATAAACATGTGATGAACTCTGGTGCTGACAGGCCAGCTAGTTCCTTTATGCTTTGGACATATATCAAGGCTTGTAAATGTTTATATAACATGTTTCATTATAGGATGAGGATTTGGATGCAATATCTTCTTTCCACAAATGGTTTTAATTAACCCGTGTTTTCATTAATACGTGGTTTATGGTGTTTCTGCACATTTTCACGTGGCATCTCGTTGTATGTGTGATAGAGGGATGTGGTGTCATATGTTTTGGTATCAGAGCCCTAGGTTCGCTGAGTCTACAGTGATCTAGGACTAGGGTTGTGTCTATTCTTATGAGTTTTTCAGATTTTCTTACAATAACCTTCTACCCTCAGCGGAAGATAAAACTTGAAGATGTTTGGAAACCATGAAGAACATGCTACTGAGAGTGGTGATGCTGCATCAATTGATGGAGCAAGAGTGCAGGCACATGAAGATCGGGTGCCTGATGTCCCCCAACTTGACCCAACCATTCTTGAAAACCCTGCCTATCAGCATCTTATGGGGCAGTTAATGGCTACAATGGATCGCATGGTGGATAGATTGCCAGTGCCTCCTCCAAGAGCATAGGCTCTCCATGGTGAATCTTAGGGTATTAGGAAGACCTTTGAGTGGCTTCACTGAGTCAGAGCTTTGGATTACGCTGGAACAACTGATCCGGTGGATGCAGATCTATGGCTGACATGTCTCAAAAAGGCCTTCCGAAACCTCAACATCCCCGAAGCAGACAAAGTAAAGCATGCTGTCTACTTTCTGAAAGGTAGTGCTGGCCACTGGTGGGCCATTGAGGAGGAGAAGCGACCCAGTGAGGGGATCTTTCGGGATGTTTAAAGGCAGGATTTCATCATTCGATACTTCCTGAAGACATATCTGGATGAGAAGATCAACTAGTTTGAGCATCTGCACCAAGGATCGTTGAGCATCACCGAGTATGAAGCCAAGTTTATGGATCTATTGAGGTTTTTCCCTCACATGGCGGCAACAGATGATGAGAGAATCAAACGGTTTGAGAAAGGTTTGAATGTCAAGTTGTCGACACCTATTGCTGCCTTGGAGAACCACGAGTGGTTTGCCATGTTAGCGGAGTCTGTCTGAAGGATCGAATGGTCTGTCAGGGAGAAAAGGGAGTCTATGACCAAGAAAAGGCCTGCTCAGTTTCAGAAACAGAGGTTTGATAGCCACAAGAAGTTGAGGTTTTCTACGCCTTTTGTAAGGCAAGGTTCTAGTGTACCTTCACAATGGTCTCTGAGTAAGGGAAGAGGGCGTGGATTTTTGCCATCCAGAGCTTACAACACAACTTCAGTAGTAGTAATAGGGCCATCTAGGTCGCAATTAGAGGACAGGTCATGCTATCTTTGTGGACAAACTGGGCATTTAGGGTCAAATTGCCCAAGGAAAGATGTCGAAGTGATGCAGTAGTCGAGACAGAGTCAACAAGTGTCAGATAGACATTAGTCTAGTGGCTATGAGTTAGCCGGAGGTGATAGTCAACCCACGAGTGGTGGCAGGTCAGATTGAGTTATTTCATTCTGATTTGTCTTCTTCTTGCTTTATATATATGTTCTGGTTGACCCAGGTGCTACACACTCTTTTATCGCACGTAGTACACTTAATAACTATCTTTTACCTGTTAGTTGTAAGAAGGATAGTCTGTTGTTAGAAACCCCTCTTAATGGTTCCTCGATGCTTTAAGAGGAGTGTCCATCTTGTGTTTTATCCTTTTTGGTACACAATATACAAGTGGATCTTATACCGCTTGATATGCATGGATTTGATGTGATCCTTGGGATGGATACCTTAGAAAAGTATAAGGTTGTGATGGACTGTGGTTCCAAGCAAGTAGTGTTTGATGACGATGGTGAAAGATGGATCTTCCAAGGAGATAGGAAGATTCTTCCGACATGTTTAGTGTCAACTATGGTGGCAGAGAAGTTGTTGCGGCAAGGATGTAAGGCATTCTTAGCTCATGTTGTGGATACCAAGGCGAAGGGTCCTAGCCTTGAGGAGGTGCCTATTGTCCAAAAGTTTGCGGATGTGTTTCCCGATGTGTTCCGTGATGTTCCCCCACCCTGAGAGATTGACTTTGAGTTCAATCTGGTGTCAGGAACACATCCAGTTGCTCAGACACCATACGAGATGGCTCCAACTGAGATGGAAGAGCTGAAGAAGTAGTTACAAGAGTTGCTGGATAAAGGTTTCATCAGACTGAGCACATTGCAGTGGGGTGCTCTGGTCCTATTTGTAAAGAAGAAGGATGGATCAATGTGTTTGTGCATAGATTACCGATAGTTAAACAAAGTTACAATCAAGAATAAGTACCTATTGCCGAGGATAGATGATATGTTTGATCAGTTTCATGGTGCTATAGTGTTTTCAAAGATCGATCTACGGTCTGGATATCATCAGTTAAGAATTAAGGATGAGGACTTACCAAAGTCAGTTTTTAGGATGAGGTATGGTCACTTTGAGTTCGTGGTTATGCCGTTTGGGCTAACCAATTCACCTACTGCTTTCATGGATCTAATGAACAGGGTGTTCCATCCGTTTCTAGATCAGTTTGTTGTAGTTTTCATAGATGACATCCTGATCTATAGTCGGGATAGTCAAGAGCATGAACAACATCTTCGACAAGCTTTGACTCTTCCTTGCCAACATCAGTTGTATGCCAAGTTTAGTAAGTGCAAGATTTGGTTGAAAGAAGTGACTTTCTTCGGTCTTGTGATATTTGCAGAAGGAGTCAAAGTAGACCCAAAGAAGGTGCAGTCAGTTACAGATTGGGAGCAACCGAAGATGTTGATAGAAGTTCATAGTTTTTTGGGTTTAGTAAGGTACTACCAGAGGTTTATAAGGAACTTCAGTGTAATCGTGTTACCGTTAACAAAGTTGACCAGGAAGGATGTACCTTTTGTTTGGAATGATCGTTGTCAACAAGATTTCCAAAACTTGAAGGAGAAGCTGACTAGTGCTCCAATATTGGTGCTGCCAGATCCTGGGAAGGTCTATGTTGTTTTTTGTGATGCTTCCAAGAAAGGCTTAGAATGTGTGCTGATGCAGGAAGATCATGTGGTTTCTTTTGCTTTGCGACAGCTTAAGAAACATGAGGAGAACTATCTGACACATGATTTGGAGCTGGCAGTGGTAGTCCATGCGTTAAAGATTTGGAGACACTATCTTTATGGGGAAGTGTGTTAGATCTTTACAGATCATAAGAACTTGAAGTACATCTTCTCGTAGAGTGAGCTGAACATGCGATAGCATTGCTGGATGGATCTGATCAATGATTATGACTTTACCATTGAGTATCATCATGGTAAGGCAAATGTGGTAGCTGATGCACTTAGTAGAAAGTCTCCTTCTTCTCACTCTATGAAGAATGCACAATTGAGTTCCTTGGTATGCCATAGGCGGGATATGTTCGTCTCTTTGTGGTAGATGATTGTATAGTTAGAAGTTTCCTTGTTGGCAGGACTATTGGCACATATTCAAGTAAAGCCTACATTGTGACAGCAGATCAAAGATGCACAGTAGGCATATGCTTCAGTTCAATTGGTAAGATCAGATTTTGGCAGCGAAAAGCAAGATGTATCCAGGTGCATGCCATGCATCCAGGTGTCACCAAGATGTATCATAATATGAAGGACATGTATTGGTGGACTGTCTTAAAGAAGGATGTCTCCGGGTGTGTGGCAAGGTGTGCATTATGCTAGCAGGTTAAGGCTGAGCATCAGAAGCTGACAGGTACGTTGCAACCCCTACCGATACCGCAGTGGAAATGAGATCATATAACCATGGATTTTGTTGTTAGTCTACCAAGGACAAATAGGAATCATGATTCCATTTGGGTGATAGTGGATAGATTGAAAAAGTTTGCTCATTTCATACCTGTGAAGACAACGTATACAACAGAGAAGCTTGCTCAGGTGTATGTGGATGAGATACTGCATTTGCACGGTGTACCCACAATGATAGTCTCTAACAGAGGACCCTAATTCATGAGTCATTTTTGGGAACAATTGCACAAAGAATTGGGAACACAATTGAGGTTCAGTACTGCTTTCCACCCGTATACAGAAGGACAATCTAAAAGGACTATTTAGACTTTGGAGGATCTTCTCCGAGCATGTATTTTGTAGTTTCTAGGCAGTTGGGACGTGCATCTCAGTTTGATAGAGTTTGCTTACAATAATAGTTACCATCGGAGAATTGATATGGCTCCTTATGAGGCTCTATATGGCAGGAAGTGCATATCTCCTCTATGTTAGTATGAGTCTGGTGAGTATCAGCTTTAGGGTCCTGAGTTAGTACAACAGACAACAGAGAAGATCAGATTGTTATAACAAAAGTTGAAAGCAGCACATGATAGACAGAAGTTGTATGCAGATAATCACCAAAGACCTTTAGAGTTCCAAGTGGGAGACAAAGTGTATCTTAAGGTCTCACCTTGGAAAGGCGTGCTGAGGTTTGGCCGGAAAGGCAAACTGGCACCCAGGTATACGGGGCCATACCCGGTAATAGCACGTGTTGGCAAGGTAGCTTATAAGTTAGAGCTTCCTCCAGAGTTGCATAGGTTACATCCGGTGTTCCATGTCATCATGATGAAGAAAAGTCATCCAGACACAGGGACAATGATACAACCAATTGAGGTTGAGCTCGATGAAGATGTGACCTATGAGGATGGTCCAGTGATGATCCTTGACAGAAGAGTAAAGAAGTTAACAAGGAAAGACATGGTTCTTGTGAAAGTTCTTTGTCATTATCGTGGTGTTGAGGAAGCCACGTGGGATCTTGAGGAAGAGATGAGGAGGAAGTATCCCTCACTTTTCTCTTCAGATTTTGGGGACGAAATCCCTTTGTAGAGGTTTATGGCTTGTAAGGACCCTGACCTCCATTTTCGGCTTATCCTATTTTCTATGCCTAACCCTGGTGTTTAGTTGCTTGCTAATCACCTCAAGTATTGATTAGGGTTTGTTTGTGCTTTGTTGAGAGTTAGAGGTGCTACTTGCAAATAACCCAATTTTTTGGGTTGATGAGCAAGTTTGCCACCTTAAGAGATGTTTCTCTCTCCTCTTGCATCATCTAGAGTTGAGAGGATGGGTTGGGCTCATTGCTTGAGTATCCTTGGGCCTTGTTTTGCCTTGTTTGGGCTTTGTTTTGCCTTGATGAGCCTTGTATCGGGCAAGGGTGTGTTGGGTGCTTGTATAAGCCATGGTGTATCAGCCATGAGCTGTTTCTCCTAGAAGTGTATCGTCCAGTATAGGTGTGTAACCCATGTTACCTAGTTTGGTTGTGTCACCATACCTTGGACAAGTTGCTATCCTTTGATAGTGGGTGGTATGACATGCACATGTGGTTTTCAAGGTGGCAAGACATTAGGCAAGTGTCCCTAAGTGGGATGACACCTTGCCTTGGTTCCCCCTTCATCCTCTTCTATATATACCTTCCCTTTCACTTGCTTAGGATCCCTTTTAGTTCTTTGTTTCCTCCCTCTTCCTTGGTGTATGATACACCTTCCCTTGGTGTTCTTGGTGGTCGATCTCTTTGAAGGAGTTTTCTTCTTCCTCCTCTAGCTTGGTGGCTGAACCATAAGGTGGTGTGCCTTAGAGCTTGGAGCTTAAAGCTTGTATCTTTGGAGCTTGAGGAGCTTGATTAAGGCGGGTTACATAACTTCTAACCCTAACTATACTACCTTCTTTTATGTTGCATGTTCATATATGATCATGATCGGCCATGCATGTTGTTAGATATGTTTCTTGCTCTAGCATGTATCTTTAATCTTGTGGATATGGTGATCATGTTGCTGATGATGTTGTTGTTTATTGTGTACCTTTGGACCTAGTTAGCCAAACCCATAGATAGGGTTTCCCATGGCGCAATACCCCTTTCTCTCATTGGTTTTCAGAAGTGAGAGTGAGCTCTAGTGGTGTAGGCAAAACCCCTCTCTTCCTTAGTCATTGCGAGGTGAGTCGATGCTCTAGTTGCTTGGGCAACACCCTCCTCTCACCATGGATTTTAGAGGTTAGCCTTTGGATGAGTAATGACCTAAGTTGGAGATGATCCATCATGTTGCCCGATTTGTGATGGAGTTTTGCAAATACCCTCTCACTTGGTTGTTGAGAGGTGAGCCAACTATCTTAATCAATTAGGGTTTGTTGCTAACAAGTTTGAGGTTAAAGATGACCATCTTGGTGAGGTTCTTGTGCCCTTGCACGGTACACCCTTTTGTGGGTTTTTGGCCAATGTGATCAGTTGATCCCTGTTGGCTTTGTGCCTAATATGACCCCTTTCACCTTTTTAGTATCCTTGGACGATATGCTTTGGTCGAGATGATCCCTTTCTTTGGATGTCCCCTTGGTCGACATGGTGGTTGGTAAGTTATCTCTATTTTGGGCGACATGGTTTGGTCTTGAGTTGCCCTATATGATGTTTGCATGGTGGAACCCTAATAGGTGCCTTAGTGGAGGCCGATATAAGGTGCTTGACCTAGTTGGATGATAGGCCTTCTTGTGGTGCCTTAGTGGCCACCTTGCCCATGGACGACATGATGCTTTGGGCGATAGAGTGCCTTGGCTTACATAAGGGTCCCTTAGACGGCATGGTTTGATGGTTGGGCGATAGAGTGCCTTTGCTGATATAAGGGTCCCTTGGATGACATGGTTTAATGGTAGGACGATAGAGTGCCTTGGCCGACATAAGGATCCCTTGGACAATATGGTTTGATGGTTGGGTGATAGGGTGTCTTGGGCACCATGCTCCTGGTTGATATGATCCTTGTTGAGAGGGTTGGCCAATAGAAACCCTAACCCTAGTAAACGATAGGGTTCTTGGTCGATAGGATAAGTCATGATACCCTAGCTGCTTGTGCATGATACACACCTCTAGTTCAAGATGCACGATACAACTCAATGATGGTTGTTCTCTAGTGCACGATAGGGTGAAGTGTTGATGGCCGATATGGTGACATAAGTGGTTTAGGGTTTGAAAACCCTAGCTGATAGGCTATAATGAGGGATAATATCTTGCCCGCTATTCTTTTGGTGAGGGTGGCGCTAACTGCCACACTAATAGTGAGGGAAGTTGGAATCTTTGCTGAAGGTTATGTTTAACCCATAAATCCTAATAAATGGATTAATCACCTTGAATCTGCATCTATGTTAGTAATGGGATATGATGGTAGGTTGTGAACTGGGGTATGTTGGGAATCTAAGATGTTTCTACATAAGATGATAAGATACATGGTTATATTCACAAGAATAGGGCATAGTATATGCTCATGGTTGGATGACAATAATATGATTGATACAACTTATGCTTCATAAATCATGGATGTTGTTCCAAACATGATAGCATGATAATCATAAAGATATATGGTTGGTGACTTCTATTATCTCTCTTAATATGCATACTAACCATGCAGGTGTATCAGATGGATTCATAGCCAGGTAAGATCTATGAGGTTTATGTGTTTGAATAACATTGAATGATGATAATCCTCATTGATGAGATAACCTGCATCACTCGTATGATGTGAAAAGGTATGTTGACCTAGTAAAGGTTGAGTGCCTAGTTGAGGTGTTATCCTATGATGTTGAGATAAGGGATTTCTATCCCATGATGATGATGTAAGCCTTGAGTGGCACTCACATTCTGTGATGAGGGATTGAGATCCCATGATGATGTGATAATGACAGTCTTAATGTAACTCAATGTTGTTTATGTTTCACAACTTGGTTGCCTCAACAATCCATTTAAAATATAATAATTAATTACAATGGAACATATCATGTAGTTTGCCCTGGCCATAGATCTATCATTGTCAGTAATTGGTGATGGTGAAACAGGTTTATCTTGCAGGATTACCTGGTGCGCATATTGTTGAATATGCATGGTTTTCTCCTAGCTGAAAGTAGGAGGATTTAAGTACAACTACGGTTGTGTATAGAGAATGGTGAACATGCCCATGACTCAGTGATTATAGAGTATGGTGAACAAGCCCATGGCTCATTATTATAGAAGGGTAGCCTACGGAGCTAACCCTGTGGCTGAGGCCACTCAAGTGAAAGACTGCAGTCCTACTTTGGTTTTCGTGCACTAACCACAAGGAGGTGAGTTCATGGAGTCCAACTCTCCCATTGACCTTGTATGGCACCTGTTTTCGTCTTTGCAGCCAAAGGTTGGATTTGACCAGGGACAACTCACTTCCTCAGGGCATAATAAAATGTAATCCAACTGAATAGTATATACTGCTTAGAGCAAAACACAGAACATTGGTTGAAGTCTTGCTTATGTAGATGATTCAGTTATCTCTTATAATTACTTGTACGATCTTGATATATTTTGATAAGTTCTCCTAAAGATTATCTTTTCAATCATGTTCCATAAAGGAAATATGGATATAGGCCTCATGAATATCTTGGTAAGATTGATGGTAATAATAGTCTTTCTCAGTATGCTGCTCTAATGATATGTCTTTAATAGCTATCTTCTTTATCTGCTTTAAACCTGTTTAGGTTTTATAGTTTTGATAGGGAGTTATGTTTCTTGCTGGGACTGTGTGTCTCACCCCACTGGTTTACAACCTTTTTTGGTGATTGTGTTAGACGTGGTGCTGGTCGTGAGGTTGTGGTCGTACAATAAGAAGAGCAGTAGGTGGCAAGAGATAGACATGCTACCGTTTTGGTTGTTTTTTAGTAGAGTCATAGAGTCATCAATGTACTCTCAGGTCGTCAGAGGTTTTTTGATGATGTTTTACGATGTATAGCTGATATAGTTTGTCTATCATGTTGCTAGCCTGATCTGGCCTGTCATGTATGTATAAACATGTGATGAACTCTAGTGCTGACAAGACCGCTAGTTCCTTTAAGAAGAGGACATATATTAAGGCTTTTAAATGTTTATATAACATGTTTCCTTGTAGAATGAGGATCTGGACATAATATCTACTTTCCACAAATGGTTTTAATTAACCCATATTTTCTGCAATATGTGGTTTATGGTGTTTCCGCACGTTTTCGCATGGCATCTTGTTGTCTGTGTGATAGCGGGATGTGGTGTCACATCGCCAGTTGTCCCTTCCCTTTTACAGAGGCTTGTAAGTTGGCAAGTTCCTCTGTAGTGAAGAGGTATTTGTCTTTATCATAATCGATGAGTTCGGGAAGCAGTAGTAGTGTCCTCGATGCTTTGACAGTGGGGCAGAAGATGTAGTGGAGCTTTGCATCCTTTTCTTTTATGATATAGTTGTTTTTGAGAATCTTCTCATTGATTAGGTTATCACCTTTTAACAAAGTGTAGTTCTTGAGTGGTTTGTCCATCTTGTGGTATTTCACAATTGTAGTCACATGACCACCCTTGCTGATTTCCTTCCCAAGGACATAAGATGTATGTTTATTTATCAAATGTCATCCGATATTGACCGGATGCCCCTTTATGATGGACCATAGTATGCATAGGTCCGAGATGAGCACATTCTCACTCTTTGTTCTAGGGAAAAATGCTCCTATTACAATTCTGTGCAGCATTCGCACCAGGCAGGAGTGGATGTTGGAGGCTTTGCCGGTTTTGGAATTGTAGATTGGGATTCCAATCAGATATTTGTAGAAGGTGTGCCTGTTGAACAGTTGGTGATCCAGACCTGCTTCCATAGCATTCTTCAGCTGGTCTGGGCTGTCAATGTAGATTTTGTTCAACATGTATTCAATTAATTTAACCTACTTTCCAAAAAGTGAGGTGACGAGCTTGCATTCACCCCCTTCCCTTTGTTTGTCCTTGTCTTCCATAGGTTTTTTGGAAAGGTGAGTGAAGAACTCCAGTTTGGGCTCGAGATAAGAATTCTTGGCAACAAAGCAGAGCATGGAGAGCTTTTCCTTGTCGAGGAGGTTGAGAACTTTGTTGTATACTCCGATCCTCTTCAGTATGTTGAAGCAAATGTACTTTGTTGACTTTAGAATTTTGTCACCAACTTCTAGATGTTGAATTTGAAGATTGGTTGGTGTTGCTGCAGCAGTGGTGGTGGGAGGAATTGCTTGTTCAGCCAGAATTGGTTCCCTAGAGGTCTTGGGATGAACTTGTTTCCTTGCCTATCTTTTTGTTGGTCGTTCGGTTGCATCCTGCTAGGCCTTCTGATTCCCCTTTGACTTGTTGGATGGGGATTATTCATTGGAGTTTGGCTCATAGTCAAAGCCTTCATCAATTGAGGAAGGTTCTTTGAGGTCCTCAAATGGGTCCTCAGCCAGACATTTGTTGACCTGCTCAAGGTCGTGAAGGACCTGGGGCAGTTTAACTGGAGTTTTCCCTATCTTCGTGCGCATGTCAACAATGTGTTGGAGCCTATTTTGGTGCTTCAACAACTGTTCTTTGGTCGAATGGGTTGCTTCAGTGATTTCTTTCGCAGGTGAGGTTATCCTGTAAAGTGTTAATAAAGAATCATATATTAGAAAGAGTTGTGATTTAGTGCTAATAGAATTATTGTATGAATGGTGAGTGGTGTGTAAATTGTACAAGCATCACAATCTCAAAACCGCAAAGAGGTTCACACAATTTTAGAACCATGAAAAGGTCGTGTGGTTTTAAGATCATGAAACCATGAGGGTGAAATCGCGAGGGGTTATGTGATTTTCAAGATCGTGAGAACCTGCTCGGTGTTGAAACTGCAAGGAATGTGCATGTGTCAAAACCATGAAGGAGTCGAAGTGGCAACGGCGAAGGAGACATCGGTGGTGATGGGTGTGTGTCGTGACGGACGGATGTGCGGTGATGGTGAAGAAGAAAAGCACACACTGTTGTGATAGTGGCATCGATGATGATGGTCGTGAGCGTCGTCTACCTTCACTACTAAAAAAATGGTCTATAGCATCGATTTTTTTAAGCCTGTAGTGTCACTTTTTAACCGACGCCTAAGTGACCGTTGCTATAGAATTTTCTCTATAGGGTCATTTTTTTGACCAAAGAAAGAGCGTTCTGATCCCATTGCCTATAAGGTCAGTTATTGCTAAAAATCCGAACCTATAAAGCAATAGAGTTCATGTAAGGTCAGTCTTGCTCAGTCGAGAAATATGTTGACCGAGAAGGATTTCGGTCGAGAAAATTGTCGACCAAGAAAGTACTGCCTTAAGCTTCTTAGAGGTCTTCTAAGTTCGGTTATTTCTAAATAATCGACCTTATAAAGCAACAGAGGTTTGCTCGGTCGAGAAATACGTCGACCAAGCGATCTCTATGGTCAGTTATATTTGAAAATTTACCCGAGAGATCTATAAGGTTGGTTATTTGAAGAAAACTGACCCAATAGGGAAGAGAGTACCTCATAAGTTTACGTTGAAGCTATTAGGTCGGTTATTTTAAAAAAAAAGTTACGTAATAGGTCTCTAAGGTCGGTTGTTTTATATAACCGACCCTAGAAGTCACATATTTTTAAAGAAAAATTCGGCAGAATAGAATTGTTCAGAACAGAAACCTGCAGAATATAAATATGCTTTACACAGTTCAAAACATGTAATAGAAATAGACTTGCAAATGTAATGATGCAAGCTAGAAAATGCATTCCAAAGCCATTTTCTAGCTTTTATGTCCAATCCTTTTTGAATTTATGTATCAATCTCCAAACCACACACATTCATAACAACAATAATTCAAAATATTCAGTTGAGACATACTCATACACATAGCACATACTAACATTCATGCAAGTCTAAGATAGATTCATTCAGTTGAGACATAACACATACTAACATGCATTCACATAGCACATACTAACAACAATGATAGATTGTAAGTCGAAGATGATATTTAAATTTATGTCAGATATAAAAGTAAATTTGATAGAGTTTCAAAATTACATACACAAATGAAGATATGCATTCAATCCAATGCTATTTTCACTTCATTAATAAAAGCCTATGACCACTCTTCTCGAAATTCATTTAACTCATCAACTGTGTAGGCTGAGTTGTAAAGATCTTCCACTGAAAATGCACATGCTAATATTTTATAAAATGAGTACATCTCACTTGTAAATTAATGATGTTATTCTTTATTACCTGATTTATTGTCTGAATGTCATTTGATGCTCCTTTGAGAATAGCTTGCATATATTTCATTACATAGTAGCCACAAGCCCAATCATTATTTTGTATCTGACACTACAAATAAGAGTTGTGTGTATATAAGAGTAAGCCATCAAAGTAGTTACCTTGATATTTTTCAAATTCAATGTCTTTAGTTTGGTGGGTATTATTCCTCCACCTTCACAAAAAGCCTTTATACCCCTATCAATTAATTGATTACGATAGTTGTCAAAATAGAAATTCTAAGTAGAAATATCATGTTGAAGCACAACAATTGATGTGGTAGAAACTAAATTTATGCTTACTCCATAGTTGGCAATTTTAGTTTGTGACTCCTTTTTGTTATTCCCATTGGGTCAAGATGATAAAAGTCATCAATTTTGGGACACCCACCACTAGTTCCCAATGTCTAGATCTGAGTAAATGCATATTGAAAACAAATATTAGAATTACAAATTTACTCAATATTAGAATTATATTGAATAATAATACTTACTTGACGTTAAAAGGAATTAGGATAATTTCCTTTCCCACACTAGCAAAATAATTGAATTCAGTACAGAAGTACTCATTCACATCCTTAATGTGTGTCTCCACTTGACTAGTGATTGAAGGAACTATGAATCCAACATTCCTTATATCAAAGTTTGACATCTCGGTATATAAGTGGCTGTAAAACATTTGTAATCATTTTGTATATTAAAAATAAGGTAAAAATGTATATTGGAGTTTTCTATATTGATGAATCCTTACCTTATCCATACTTCTAATATCAAAGTATTTATCCAATCATAACAGAACAAATCTTTAATATCATAAAGAAAAATAAAATTCTCAAAGTCCCTCCCAACTGCATCTTCTATTAAATTGACCAACATATGTGATCTCGAGCTTTGGTTGGCTAGGTATCGACACAAACATTTACATTTGCTTCCCAATTCGTCGAATGTAGCTTTGGGAATGAAAGATGGCTTGGGCATAGGAGGATGATTAGTAGACTTTTTACTTTTTGGTTTACAAACCTGTTACTTAAATTACATACTTATATTACACGAGTTCATATATATAGTCAAATATGAAAAACATGGTAGATTTCAGATATATACCTTTTCATTGATAACCAAGTGTTTAGGCCAACCCACCATAGCACCCTTTGCTTCTTTAACTGTATTATATTCAGGATTATATATGGATAGTGGTTTGTCCACCATTCCGTCATACACACGATGGATGGACACATGACAAATGTCATCGGAAACTGGTTGGCAATGCAATGTACCATCGAGGTTTTATACCTTACCCGCTACCACAACATTATATTCTGGAAGCTCCACTACAAGTTTACAATTCATACCAACCTAGAATTGAAATATTATAATTTATATACAAAGCGGTAAACCAGATACCTACTACAACTATATATATATATATATATATATATATATATAATCATATATATCATACTAATAACACAACATATAGAACAAAAACTTACTGCAGATTGTTGTGGTGGGTCATTGGGAGTGCTCCCATGACCTTCTACAGTTGGAGCATGGGCTTGTACCTCATTGTCTGAGAGACGCACAGTTTGAATAGGTTGAGTAGGCTGAAATGAAGACATTATTTCTTTTACTTTATGTTCTACTAATGCTTCAACTTCCTCTTGTGTAAGACCTCTTTCACGACCTCTTTTAGATTGCGAAGGGACATAATAATACTTGAATCCTATGCCAGCTCCTAATCCCCTAACACGGCCAGGATGCTCCTCCATACCAAGAGAAACTGATAGTTCATCCATGTGGCCAGTTGGGATGAACTTTCCTTCCTTCCTTTGCTCATGAAGATCAATCTATTCATAATTAATAAAAATATGAAATCACAATATCAATTAGATATAAATAAATCTAAGTTTGTGGGAGATACGCATTACTTAGTTGGGATAAACCTACCATTTTTTATACCACCTCCTTAGTTGCATGGTTGACAATTTCACCTACTCGATTCTTTTAGCATCAATCCACTACAAGTGTCGGGGTGGACGCTCAACTTGAGTTGTACTAGACTCTTCTCCAGAAGAGAGTTGCTTCTCTTGTAGTTGGAGGCAGAAGGCATAACCACCGGGCCCCAAGTGATGGTCATGCACATTTTTGGCCCATCTTTCCTTTTGGGCCTCGTGAATAGCTTGATCATTTCAAATGAGGTATTGCAATTTAGACTTGGCAAACATATGTAAAAAGATTCACCTAATTGTATAAAATTAAAGATTCATACAATACATCACAATCTTTATTACCTGAAACTCTTCCATGTTCTTAGCTGCAACAAATCTTTCCCACACCTCAGGATCTATAAAAACATACATATCTATTGCTTTATTCTTTTGTTTATCCATAAATTCCCTTTTGAGATATGTCTTAAAATCCCTCCATCGTACACCACAATGTTGTAGAACTTTGTTCTTGTGATCTTTTTCATTTAGATGAAAAACACCCTATACATGCAAAAGAAGCAATAATGTTGTCTTAAAAAGGATATGTCTTTCCAAGAAAACTAAACTAGAATCAATAAACAAAAACATATTAAAATAATATCACTTCCACTCACAGATATATCTTTCCATAGGAGGTCTTTTAAGTCATTAGAAACATCATGCCAATTTTCTATATCTATTGGCACCTTACTGTGTGCGGTCGCCCCTACATAATGCTTGAAATCCCTAGAATGTTCCCCAATAGGTGCTCCTGTGGCATCCAACTGGACTGCCAATTTCTCCCCTTTGGCCCTGAGCTCCTGCAGCCTGCGCATTAGTGTGAACCTCTACTTTTCTTAGCATCACCACTACCATCCTCATGGTGCTCATGCTCAGAATGTTCATCATCACTTGCCATTTTAGAACCTGCAAGTATACATGATAAATGAAACATAAGTGATAATAAAAGGACAAGTTGTAGAATGATATATGATGTATATTTAAAAGATTACATGCTTGAGTGATAATAAAATAAATAATTCAAAGAATAAATGCCTCTAGTATTGGTTGAGTTGTTAGTCAAATAAAATTCCTTCATCATGGTCTTGACGTTTATAGTATTCATCGGTGTTATCTTCAACATTTACACGAGGCAAACCAACTGAGAATGGGTTGGAATCATCATACTTTTTGTAGTATCCTTCTTCATTTATAAGATCTATAGTAAACTGTCTTTTTCCATGAAGAATGACAGACCAATTTTTATTTGCTGGGTCATCAATATAGAATACTTTTTTTGCTTGGTCTTCCATGATGAATGGCTCATCTTTCTCACCAACATTTTCAAAATTCACCAATTTGAAACCCAACTCATCCACTAAAATTCCTTTGTTGTTGTCAACCCAATTATACCTAAAGATAGGAACTCTAAAATTTGTATAGTCCAATTCCCATATGTCCTCAATGACGCCGTAATATGACATCTCAGCTTTGCGTGGTCTTTTATCTTTGGCACTAGAAAAATACAACGAACAAGCTTGAACAGTGACCCCACTAATTTGGACTACACTACTTTCATCTTGACGCTTTGTGTAGTATGAAAATCCGTTTATGTCATAACCTTCATATGGCATGACATCCATTTTTGGCTTAAAGGTGAGTCATTTTATGTTCTCCGCAATAGTATTTGGTGATTCTGATAGTTCATTAAAGACTTTCTCTTCAAACCACCTAATAAATGTTCGATTATGGTCTCTTACAAGCCACCCTAAAATGGATCGCGGATGATTTTTCTTGATAAGATCATTGTGTTCTATGATGTAGCTATAACTTCATCGATGTTGTGTAAAATATACAAATATGCTTGTTCCCACAACACACAACTGATTCCTTTCACTCGTCCTCCCAGAGTTCCTTTGCCACAATAAGATTCAGTGTGATGGGAATTTTTTAGATCGCTAGAAGTTTCATTGCAATTCAAAAAATCATTGCAAAATTCCATCACCTCCCTAGCCACATAACCCTCAATAATACCCCCTTCAGGACAATAATGATTCTGAAAATCACCTTTAAAAACACTCATGTAGCGTTCAAATGGATACATCCAATGTACAAAAATTAGACCCAACATCTTCACCTCCCTTGTAATATGTACTACAAGATGAACCATGATATCAAAAAATGAAGGAGGAAAGTACATTTCAAGCTGACACATGGTAACAATTACATCTTTCTATAATTTATTGAGAGTATTAGCATGTATCACTTTGTTGCATATTTCATTGAAGAAGAAACAAAGTCTTATTATTGCAAACCTTACATGCTTTGGCAATATAGATTGAATAGCCACAGGTAAAATTTGTTGCATTAAGGTGTGACAATCATGAGATTTGAGACCTATCATCTTCAGATCCTTCTTTGATACCAATATATGAATATTAGAAGAGTATCTTTGTGGAACCTTAATATTATACAAGCACTCACAAAAAGTCTTATTCTCCTTCTTTGACAAAGTGTAACAAGCTGGTGGTAAATATGTGTTGCAACCCCTGATCTCCACTGATAATTCTTTTCTTATACCCATTAATTGTAAATCTTTTCTAGATTTGATGTCGTCTTTAGTCTTTCCTTGTATGTTCAATAGTGTACCAATGATGATATCACAAACATTTTTTTCAACATGCATGACCTCAATGCAGTCTCTAATTGCCAAAGATCTCCAATAAGGAAGATCCCAAAATATTGACCTGTTCTTGTATAGAGATTTGTCACATGAGGGAGTATGACTACTTGAACTCTTTCCACATTCATTAACAATATGTTTCACTCTATCATATACAACATTTCCTGGTATAGGTTTAGGAGCACTTCATTCCTCAGTTGACCCATTAAAGGTTTTGCATTGCCTTCGATAAGGATGCACTGGTTGGAGAAATCTCCGATGACCAAGATATATGATTTTACCACCATGTTTTAGTCAGATTGAATCAGTATTTTCCTCACAAATAAGACATGATTTGTATCCTTTTATGCTATATCCAGACAAATTTCCATAAGCTGGAAAGTCACTAATCATGCAAAACAACATATCATGCAAATTAAAGATCTCTTTACATGAAGCATCATATGTCATAACACCTTCTTCCCATAGTTTCATTAGGTCATCCATTAGATGTTGAAGGTAAACATCAATATCATTTCCAGGTTGCTTGGGCCCTGATATCAATATTGACAACATGATATACTTATTTTTCATACACAACTGAGGAGGAAGATTGTATATAACAATCATAATAGGCCACATGCTATGTTGGCTGCTTAATGTACCATGGGGATTCATTCCATCTGTACAGAGTCCAAGTCTTAAGTTTATTGGTTCTTTACCAAATTGAGGGTATAATAAATCAATTTGCTTCCATTGTGGTGAATCAGATGCATGCGTAGGACGTCATCATCATTGGTCTTTAACTCCCCATGCCAAGACAAATTTTGGGCATCTTCTGTATTAGCAAATAAGCGTTGAAACCGTGGTATTATTGGTAGATGCCACATCACCTTGGAAAGAGAGCCATTTTTAGCCTTAGCTGAATTTTTGGTCTTATACCTTCATGCACCACATTTTGGACAATTTATCAAATTATTATAGTCCTTATGAAATAACACACAATCATTTGGACGTGCATGAATCTCCTTATCCTCCATTCCCATTGGGCACATTATTTTATTTGCTTGATATGATGAAATTGGAAGCTCATTGCCTTCATGAAGAATTTCCATTAACAAAGAAAATAGTGAAGTGAAACTCTTATCACTCTACCGGTTTTGAGCTTTAACAATATATAATCACATCACATCACTCAACCTTGTGAACTTAGTACAACCCTTATATAATGGTTTTAAGCATCATGGACAATGTTTGCAAATAAAAAAGGTCGATCAATGACATTGTCCCGACAACTACGTAGCATCTCATCAACCATATCATCCTGAATTGGGTCATCCTGAATCAGTTCATCATTGACATTATCATCATTATCTATATCTTCTATGCCACAACTATTAGTATCAACATTTTTTGATCCATAATTAAATTTCTTTCCATGCCAATACCATTCATTATAACCTTGTATAATCCCATTCCATATGACATGATTCTTAATTTCCTCACCAGTATCAACTTTCAAATTGTTACTACAATTTCTACATTGACAATATAGCCTATATGCAGGTAGTTTCCTATGTTCCGTAGCAAATCTGATAAATTCATCAAGACCTTTGGCAAACTCTGGACTGCAACGGTTCTTGATAGACATCCCACTTCGATCCATTTTCTATATCACATTAAAATTAATTATAAAACTAAGAATTTAATATTGATACTATAAGTTGTAAGTTTTTATTGATAGGAAGTTAATTACTTTTATACTAAAGTGTACCACCTATCCCATTTTTGAATATTTAATCTCACTAGTAACTATATAATGTATGTTTAGTCTTGAACAAAAATTTCAGCAGCATTTCCCCTAAGTTATTTAAGTACACCGATGTAAATGGCAAATAACCACTCTCATATGTACCCAGAGAACAAATGAGGAAATCCTACTGAAATTTTCTTCAAAACTAAACATATGTTATACAGTTACATCCTAAGTGAGATTAAATATCCAAAAATAGTCCCACACTGGGGACTATCCAAAATTTACTCCTAATGAGTAAATTTTGAACGGGTTTCTAAATTGATACATGTATACATGTATTATTGTCATATTTATATATTAAGTTAAACACCATGTATCGATGATCTCATCTATAAACCCTAAAGGGTTCAATTTGGGACTACACAATTCCTATCCTCATATTTCATGAATGTATACAATGATTACATATGTGGCTGATTATAAAATGTAGATATGAAAGAATACATATTTTTATTATTGGTTGGGTTACTAGTCAAATACAATGGAAAAACAATGTAACTGACATGAGCCGCCGAGATGAAAATGAGGGAACTGTGAGCAAGAGGATGACTGGTTGTTGGATTGCCCTATTGATCAGTTAAAGACCTGCAGTTGAATAGGTGAGGGTTCAGTATATGTGGGTATATGAATGCAATGACTCCGTATAAAATGTTTTGAATAGACTTAAAAAAATACATCATTTATGGGTAACTGACTGCAATGATGTCGAAGAAAAAGCCATCAAATATTGGATATTTCCCATGGGATATCTCCCATCAATATTTTGTGAAACATACATCATTTATGGGTATACGACTACAATGATGCTCATTTATAGCTATTGAAGCCACCCTAAAACCCTAATGATGCACGACAAGCATAAATCCTAGAACTTATATAAAAGTCTATACAAAGAAGAAATGGAAAAAGATAGGAGTAAGATGATCGTATCCTCTACACGTCCAGAACACAAAATGAAGCTCACGATAAACTCAGAGAGACAAGAGAAGAATTACATATGTGCACATTGAGAGAGTGAGGCGGCAGAGACAATACCTTGATCAGTTGGAGATTACTGCTCTGGTAGTCGATCTGCTATGGCGGTGGAGGAGCTTGTGTGGGAGAAGAGCTGGAGTGAGAAGGCAAGGTTGTAGTGGCCCTTTCAGCACCAGAGGCGTCGTCACCGTCTAAGGAAGAAAGCGGCGGCTGGGCGTTTTCGTCCAAGGAAAGTTGCGTCAAAGATGGTGGTTGGGGAGGTGACCCTTGCAGTGTCAGAGGCATCATCATCGTCCAAGGAAGAAAGAGGTGGCTGGGCGTTGTCATCCAAGGAAAGCGGCACCGAAGATGGTGATTGGGGAGGCGACCCTTGCAGTGTCGGAGGCGTCGTCGCCGTCCAAGGATGAAAGTGGCAGCTAGGCATTGTCATCGTCTAAGGAAAGCGGCGTAGCTCAAAACCCTCATGAGCTCGTGAGGTAATAACCAAAGCAGCAGGCAAGAAAAGATGCAAAGAAGAATAGCGGGAATGATAGCAAAGAAGAATAGTGGGAATAACCTATAGCACACGGGGTGAGCTATAACGTCGGTTAACAACGGAAAATCGACGCTACAGGTGAAATGGTGCCCACATTTTTGTCTCGGTCGAAAATTTTGTCGACCGAGATGCCCTACAAGATTGGTTATAAGCAAACAACTGACTCTAGAGGTACTTATACATGCACAAAGGCAAAATGGAGTCAATTTTTATATCAGTCAAGAATTTTGTCGACCGAGATGCCCTACAAGGTCAGTTATAAGGAAAAAACTGACCCTAGAGGTACTTATAAGGCAAAATGGTGCCCACATTTTTATCTTGGTCGAGAATTTTGTCGACTGAGATGCCCTACAAGGTCAGTTATAAGCAAAAAACTGACCCTAGAGGTACTTATACATGCGCAAAGGCAAAATGGAGCCAATTTTTGTCTCAATCGAGAATTTTGTTGACCAAGATGCCCTACAAGGTCGGTTATAAGGAAAAAACCGACCCTAGAGGTACTTATAAGGCAAAATGGTGCCCGAGTTTTTGTCTCGGTCGAGAATTTTGTCGATTGAGATGCCCTACAAGGTTGGTTATAAACAAAAAAATGACCCTAGAGGTACTTATACACATGGGAAGGCAAAATGGAGCCAATTTTTGTGTCGGTCAAGAATTGTGTCGACCGAGATGCCCTACAAGGTTAGTTATAAGGAAAAAATTGACCCTAGAGGTACTTATACATGCACGAAGACAAAATGGAGCCTATTTTTGTCTCGGTCGAAATTTTGTTCGACCGAGATGCCCTACAAGGTTGGTTATAAGGAAAAAAATGACCCTAGAGGTACTTATACATGCACAAAGGCAAAATAGAGCCTATAAAGCAAGGTTTGCTCAGTCGAGAAATACGTCGACCAAGAAAATTCAGTTCAGAAAATTCTCGACTGAGAAAGTAATGTCTTAAGCTTCTCAGAGGTCTTCTAAGGTCGGATTTTTGAGAAAAACTACCCAAGAGGTCTTAAATGGTGCCCGCATTTTTTGTAGACATATAAGGTTGGTTATTTGGAAAAACTGACCCTAGAGATCGAGGTGTGAAGCCAAAATTGAGCAAATTTTCACCGCAGGATACTTAATGGGTCGGCATTCTGATCCCATTGCCTATATGGTCGGTTATTTTATGAAAACCGACCCTATAGAGATACAGTACAAGGTTAGTTATTTTAAGAAAACTGACCTAAGTGGTTTTAAGTGGTGCCCGCATTTTTTATAGACATAAGGTCGGTTATTTGGAAAACCATCCTTATAGAGATACACTACAAGGTTAGTTATTTTAAGAAAACAGACCCAAGAGGTCTTAAGTGGTGCCCGCTTTTTTGTAGATATATAAGGTCAGTTATTTGGAAAAACCGACCCTACAAACAACAATGTTATTGGCCAAAAATGTAGTAGTGCTTGTTGTGGGGCGAACAGGCGGGGAAGAAGAATGAGATGGAGCTGCGAAGTGTGAATGCGAGAAGTGCGGCATGAACACTACAACTAGAAGTTTGTGGTGGATGGAAGGTGGTGGCGAGAGAGGTGGCGGTGAGACTCGGTTTGAACGGGAGCAAGGGAGAGAAAATAGGGTCGCGTGGGAGAAACTAAGAGCAGAAGGAATGGGACAGGAGGGGGGTAAGGGTATATTTATAGATATGGAGGGGCTCCTCGTATTCCCTTTAGGGCAAATGGTCTCAGGACCATTTTAGTCCAAATAATTTTGAGACCGTGAGGACCAAATGATTTTAGGACCATTTGGATCCAAATCATTTCGAGACGGTAAGGACCGAATAGTTTCAGGACCGTTTGGATCCAAACGGTTTCGAGACCGTGAGGACCAAATAGTTTCAAGATTGTTTGGATCCAAACGGTTTCAGGACCGTTTGGATCCAAATGGGTTCGAGACTGTGAGGACCAAACAGTTTCAGGACTGCTTGGATCCAAATAGTTTTGAGACCGTGAGGACCAAACGGTTTCAAGACCGTGAGGATCCAAATGGTTTTGAGACCGTGAGGACCAAACGGTTGCAGGACCATTTGGAGAAGATTATTTTGGTTTTTGATTTTTTATATTTTTATGTGAATGAAAGAAAAATGACTAAGTGATGAAAATGCTATTTATGCAAGAAATTTATGAGTCTGAAGAAATTAATCAAAACTAGAAAATTATTTGAATGAGATAGATATGTGATACTCAGTTCTTGGGTTGCCTCCCAAGTAGCGCTTTGGTTTTACGTCGCTGGCTTAATCAGGTTGATGTAGTGGGGTCATGAATGCCAATGGTTTGTCTTGGAGTTTTATCAGCTGGAGTATGGTATTTTTTCAGTCCATGGTCATTAACTGTCCTTTCTCCTCCATTGTCATCAAGGATGATGACCACTCCACTAAGGTAGATGTGCTTGATAGTGATGGGTCCGGACCACTTCATGTCAAGTTTACCGGGAAACATTTTGATCCTGGAATTAAAAAGAAGGACCTTATCTCCGACGATGATATCTTTTCTTTTAAGGTGGCCATCATGCTCCATTTTAGTTTGCTCTTTGTAATTCCTAGCATTCTGGTAAGAAGACATTCTTAGTTCCACAAGTTCCAGTAATTGAAGTTGTCTATATTCGCCAACACTTTTGATATCAAAATTCAACTATTTAATAGCCCACCAAGCCTTGTGTTCTAATTCAACTGGAAGATGGAACGACTTTCCATATGCCAAATGGAATGGATTTGTTTCTATTGGTGTCTTGTAAGCAGTGCGATATGCCCAGAGAGCATCAGGAGGCTTGGTGGACTAATCTGTGTCGTTCCTGTTGACAATCTTCTCTAAAATAGCTTTTAGTTGTTTGTTTGAGACTTCAACTTGGCCGCTTGTTTGCGGATGATAAGGTGTGGTGACCTTGTGTTTTACTTCGTATTTTCATAGAAGGTCTTTGAAGCTTCGTTCCAAAAAATGTGACCCTCCATCGGATATGACAATTCTAAGAACTTCGAATCTAGGAAAGATAATGTCTTTGAACAATTTAATAACCATTTTAGAATCACAAGATACAGTGGGTATAGATTCTACCCATTTGAATATGTAATCCACAATGACTAATATATAGGAGAATCCATATGATGAGGGAAATAGACCCATGTAGTCCACTCCACATACATCAAAGAGTTCAATCTCCTGTCACAGATTTAGTGGCAATTCATTTCGTTTGGATATCCCTCCAGAGAGCTGGCATTTATTGCATGATTGTACAAATTCATGTGTATCTTTCGCTATTGTCACCCAGAAGAAACCTGACTGTAAGACTTTAAGAGCAGTCTTCTTTGAACTCATGTGCCCTCCAATGGGGCCAGAATGACAGTGTTCCAAGACTGGGGTGATTTCTTCTTTAGGAAGGCAATGGCGAAATAATCCATCTACGCATAAGCGGAAGAGGTATGGTTCATCCCAAAAGTATTGTTTCATGTCATGGAAAAATTCCTTCTTGTCATGATAGGAAGTGGAATGATGGACAATTCCCGTAACTAGATAGTTTACTATGTTAGTGTACCAAGGGAATCTAGTGGTGACCTTCCTAAGTTGGTCATCAGGTAGAGAGTCGTGGGTAGGTATATTATCTTCATCTTGCGCCTCAATGCAACTCAAGTGATCAGTGATAACATTTTCCACCCCACTTTTGTCCTTCATTTCCAGGTCAAACTCTTGAAACATCAGCACCCAGAGAATAAGTCTAGGTTTGGCATCTTGTTTCTAAATCAGATATTTTATTATTGAATGATTTGTGTAAACTGAGACCTTTCATCCGATCAGGTAAGAACAAAATTTCTCAAAAGCATAGATGACTGCCAAGAATTCTTTTTCTATAGTTGTATAGTTACTTTGGGCCTCATCAAGTGTTTTTTATGCGTAATATATCACGTAAAGCTTCTTATCTATACTTTGCCCTAGTCCTGCGCCTATAGCATAGTCACTGGCGTCACACATTATCTCAAAGGGTTGTGACCAATCATAAGCTCTTAGTATAGGTGTAGAGACTAAAGCATTTTTAGAGTCGTGAAATTGTGTAAACATTCTTGATCGAAATTGAAGTCCACATCTTTAGTTAACAAGTGAGTCATGGGCTTTGCTATTTTTGAAAAATCTTGAATGAATCTTCGGTAAAATCTGGCATGGCCCAAGAAAGCTCATACTCCTCTGATGTCTTTTGGTGGTGACAACTTTGAAATGGCATCTATTTTTTCTTTTTCTACTCAGTCCCTCATTCACTCACCCAATGCCAAAGGACAACACCTTTTATCACCATAAAGTGACATTCTTCCCAATTAAGGATCATATTTGTTTCCTCGCATCTTTGTAGCAGTGTACTGAGATTAAGCAGACAAATATCGAAGGAATCTCCATAGACTGAGAAGTCATCCATAAATACCTCCATGATAGATTCGATTAAACCTGCAAATATGGCAGACATACATCTCTGGAATGTTGTGGGTGCATTACATAGCCCAAAAGGCATCCTCCAGAAGGTGTAAGTTCCGAAAGGGCAGGTAAAAGTTGTCTTTTCTTGATCTTCAAGTTGTATCAGAATTTGATAAAATCCTAAGTAGCCATCAAGATAGCAAAAGAATTTCTGGTGAGCTAGACGTTCAAGGACTTCGTCAAGAAAGGGTAAAGGAAAGTGGTCTTTCCTTGTTCCCTTGTTCAATTTTCTATAGTCAATGCACATCCTCCATCCGGTAACAGTCTGAGTGGGTACCAGTTCATTTTTATCATTCAAAATAACGTTAATCCCCCCTTTTTTAGGAACTACCTGGACTGGACTTACCCATTGGGAGTCAAAAATCAGATAGATAATACCAACTTTTAGAAGTTTAAGATCCTCAAGGCGAACTACCTCTTTAAGACTCGGGTTTTGCTTCCTATGGTGCTCCTGTGATGGTTTAAACTCATCTATCATAGGTAATATGTGCATGCAGAAAGCTGGATTTACCCCGGTTAGATCAATCATCTTATATCCAATGGCTTTCTTGTGCTTTTTTAATTTAACAAGAAGTCTTTCTTCTAGGTCATTTATCAAAGTGGAACTGATAATGACAAGACATAGTTTTTCTTCATCTAGAAAGACATATTTGAGTCTAGCTCGTAGGACTTTCATTTCAGGTGCCTTGGGCACTTCAATAGTCTGTAGAATGGTGATAGATTTCAACATCTCAAAGGTAGCTTCAGGGTCTTCTTCGTCTTGTTCTAGATATTTCATACATTGTTGAACTAGTTCGTCATTTGAAGATTCGACGTCTGGGTTCATCAGGGCATTCTCCAGAGCATCAGATGGTTTGGGAGTTTCTTTCTTTAGTTGGGACATTTTATCAATTGCCACAAGAAGAAAGAGTTATTTGTAAATCTTGGGACGTTTTAGGGTGTCGAAGACTCTGAATTGAATAGTTTCCTTCCCTAGCCTTAAGGTAATTGTGCCTGCTTTGACATCAATTAGCGCTCTGGTTGTCGTGAGGAAAGGTCTGCTGAATATTATTGGATATCTTAGATCTTCTTTTTCGTCCATGACAATAAAGTCACAAGGGACATAAGAGTCTCTTCCAACTATGACTGGGATATCTTCAATAATTCCCAAAGGTGCAGTAATGGTAGAATTAGCCACCGAGATCGTCATTGTTGTGGGTAGAAAATCAGTAAATCCGAATCTATTACACATAGAAAAGGGCATAATAGATATGCTCGCCCCCAAATTAGCAAATCCTTTCTTGCAAGAGGTGTTTCCGATAGAACATTGGATGATGAAGGAGCTAGGGTCCTTCTATTTTTTTGGAATTCTATTGAGGATGATATCAGAAGTAGTCTGAGCTAATTTAACGGTTTTGTGTTCATCGGTCATATATTTCTTTGATAACAAAGTCTTTAGATATTTAGACCAAGCTGGGATTTTAGAGAGAGCATCAAGGAATGGGATATCAATGTATAGCTTCTTCATCACATCTTTGAACTTTAGGAATCTAGTATCCAATTTAGTCTGTCTCAGTCTGCCTGGATAGGGTATCCTGGGCTTGTTTGGTGGGACTTATGGTTCTTTGGAAACTAGTTCTTTGTCCTTTTCCTTTTCGACCTCTATAGATTTTTCAGTTTCTTGATTTATGTTTATAGTTGGGATGATTTTAGCGGTAGCTTCATCTTCCTGAATGACTTTGGTAGCTTCAATAAGAACATGACCAGATCTTGTGGTAACTGCATTTAATTGTTTCAGTCTGTGTTGATCATGTCTCGGATTTATTTTCAGATGACCGGCAAAAGTACCCACCGAAGGTTTCAATTGAGCTACAATTTGTGCTAATTGGATCTCTACAACTTTCTGTTGAGTCTGCTAGTTGGCAAGCATGGTCTATTGAGATTACAACATTTGCCTTATCAGAGATAACTCATCTGTTGGCGGAGGTGGGATATTCTTTTGTTGATACTGTGTAATTTGTTGTTGTCCTTGAGGTTGTTGTTGTTGAGGTGTTGGCAACTGAAGTTGTTGATTTTGTGGCTATGTTAATTGGGCATGATGCAATTGTGGGTGCAATGGAGGGTGAGTGTATTGATAGTATGAAGAAAAATTTCTTAGGTAGGAAAATCTATGAAACCCACCTCTATAGTTTCCTTGGTTTTGGTTATAACTGCTCTAGAATCCAGGTGGTGGTCTATTAGAAGACCCACCTTGTGTTTGGTGATGTAGGTTTCCATTTCCCGTGGGATTCCCATATTGAAATCCAAGGTGGTTTCTTGGTTGATCTAGATTATAGTATGCTTGACCTAGTATGGTGTGGATAGAGTTAACCTGCTCTGGCAGTTGATCCTCGGGTTGTTCAATGGTTTCTTCATATTGTGGTTGAGGTGTCTGTAGATTCATCATCACATCGTATAAGAGGCCACATGATAATGTGGGATGATCTGATGGATGACAAGATGTACAAGTCTCAGTAGCTTCTTTGACTTGTTGAACTTGGGAGTTCATCTTCCTATCATATTCTCCAAATGCTGTTTCAAGGGCTTGCTGCTTATGAACTATGTTTTTTAGAGCTTCAGGAATAACTTTCATTTCTATAGATTCTACATCATTGCAAACTTTTAGGACTACTCCTATAGATGGCCTTCCCCAATTAGATTGGTTCTAATCTTCGAGCATAACAATCTTCCAGGCGTCCTGATAATTCTATCTCATGAAATTTCCTCCAGATGAGGAATCCAAAAACTTTTTTATTTCATCACTTACTCCTCTATAGAATGTTTCTATGAGCTAATTTTTTGAGATTATGTGATGTGGGCATTTTCTCAAAAGTTCCTTATATCTTTCCCATGATTCTGCTAGTGATTCTCTAGGTAGTTGGAGGAACTGGTTGATTTGTCCCCTAATCTGGTAAGTCAATGAGGGAGGAAAGAACTTCTCCAAAAAAGTTTCTTCCAAGGGAGCCTAGGTGGTGATGGGCTCCCCACCTAAAGAGTTATACTAGATTAGTGCCTTTCCAGCTAGAGTAAAGTTGAAAAGTCGTAGCATGATTGCATCGAGCGTAGCTCCAGCTTGTGGCACCAATCGACAAAGTACCTTGAATCACTTCAGATGGTCCATGCAATCATCTCCAGTGTTTCTAGAGAACGAGATGCCTTGCATGATTTGGATCCATTGTGCTCGAATCTTGAATTTAGGAACATTAATGAGTGGAGGTTGAACTGGGTGATTATCCTCAAAATTCATAGGAACAATGTAGTCTCGAAGCTACTTGTTCCTTATCAATAACTGAGCAGCTGCGGCAGCTGCCTCATTTTTAGCTTGAATGCGAGCTTGCTCTTCAGCTCGAACTTCAGCTTGGACTTGAGCATGTGTATCAACAATGAGTTGTGCTCTCTGAGTTGTTATAGCTATGTTGACTCTTTCCTGTATCAAGGCAGCTTGGCATTGTTCTTTAGCCATCTGTCTGGCTTTTTGGCAGTTGAGTCTGATGTGTTGGTGAAAATTTTGTTCTACCTCAAAGTTGTACTCTGCTTTAGGGGAGAATCCACAATTTTGCATACATGTTTTCTACCTGAGTAGAAGAAAAATCACACTTTAGATGGTATGGAAAAATGATGGAATCAAAAAGATATGAACTAGAGAGTAGATAAATGAAATTAAATTGTTTCGTTGTCCCTGGCAACGACACCAATTTTTTTTGGAGCCTCCACTCACGTGAATTTGCATGCACCACTAAAAATCCTAGAGATAGTAACTCTCTAAGTTTAGCCTTGCTTGTTCTATAATAAGATCTCCACCCACATATGCCAAAGTATGTGGAAGTCTTATTGTAGTACAATTGAGGGTTGAATCCACAAGACAACAGTCTTGTTAAGGATTAACAAGATGGAAAACATTATAATTCTACTTATCTACTCAAAAGTTGATATATAGATTGAAGAGTTGATTTGATGATTAAACTAATATGCAAATGTAAATTAAATGGCCGAAAAGTGAACTTAAGGTTGTAGACAATATTTGGAAACCACTAGGATGTGATCGAGTTTCACCACCACTATGCATGGATCATAACATACGTCATAATAACATGGCTTTCAATAAGAGTCTAAACAGTTAGTATCTTTGTAGATTTAGCTTCCTTTCAGATAGCTAACTATGAGAAATGTGGGAGTGTTGCAATGCCAGCCATCCCTGAACAAATGGTCACTTACTTTGAATCACTCCCTTCGCAAAGTGTGTTCCTCGACTTGTCAACGTTGTACTTTCATACGTCAACTGATTCCATTTCATAGTTTGAAAATACAACGATGGAGGTGAGTTTACTCCACTCATTGAAAAGCATCCTTAGACACCGAAACAAATATATGGTGACTACATACATCAAGAACCAACATACAATCGATAATCAAATCTAAAAGCACAAACATAGACAATTCACACAGGTAGATAATAGGTAACACAGGTTGGTGATCAATCAATTAGCATTCATTTAAATGATTGATGTTGAATTAAAAAGATTGAGTTTTTTTATTGCAAACTCATGAATTACAAAGCATGGATTGAAAACATGGGTAGCGGGGCTACTCCCTGCACCCTAGTGTATGGAACTACTCGCTTATAACAAGAACAAAGAAGGAGACAGAAGAAGAGAAGGAAAACATCATCTCCACATAGGAGGGAGGAAGCTTGACCCCTTGGAGTAGAGAACAACTATCTTCACATTGTGTGGTTACTTTGGTGATGAATCCTTCACTCCCCACCTTCTATTTTGATGAGAGAGAAAGCAGGCTTATGGATGAAGTGTGGATATTAGACTGGCAACCTTGGGGCAAAGGATGAAGGATGAAACAACTCTAGAACAAATGAGGCAGCCTTTGGGCGTCTGAGACTCGATACTGAATTAGGACCCCTTGAGTCCTATTTATAGGCTCTAATGATCTTGAACGGTCTTGAGAACTTTTGGGTCTTCATGGTCTTGAGACCGTTAAGCATCCTCACGGTCTTTGGGGACCGGTTGGGTCTTCGCGATCTTGAGACCGTTAAGCACCCTCATGGTCTTGAGGGACTGGTTGGGTCTTCGTGGTATTGAGACCGTTAAGAACCCTCACGGTCTTGGAGACCGGTTGAGTCTTTGCGGTCTTGAGATTGTTAAGAATCCTCACGGTCTTGGAGACCGGTTGGGTCTTCGCGGTCTTGTGACAAGTAGTCTGTTTGCAGTCTGGAGACTGATATCGTCCTCTCAATCTTAGAGACCAGTTGGGTCTTCACGGTCTTGGGACCATTTTTGTTGAGACTTTTATATTTTTTTTTGGGTATTATATGTAATAAGAAATGAGAAATATCAGTCTATTGGTATATTTACAATAAAGCTATAAAGTTAAGTATTTAATCTAATTTATCTAAGAAAGAGTATGGAAAACTAGGAAAAAACTAGTAAGATAACATCACAAAATGGGAGGTTATCAGTCATGGTGCTCGGGGTTACAACAGGTGAAATTGGATGAGGCGAAGTGAAGGTGGCCCTCCAAGTATTGTCCATGACCCTTTATATAACCATGAGGTAGCTCATGGCTTCCTCTACAACATGGGGAGGCAAGAAGAAGAAAGACCTAAATGGGCATTTCACGCATAGAGTGAGAGAGAGGGTGAGTGAAGGATGATTTTATTTGGGAGGAGAAGACGAAATTGAAGGTGAATAAATCACTCCAATCCATCCAGAGGCGAGGGAGAATGATGCATTCAAAGAAACTGATACAACTAGGTTTTGTTTAGCAAAATTGTTAGAGGTTGATGATGATGTTTCGGTCTTTGGATCATTAATCAGACTCCTTAGGTGACCCGTGCAAAAAAGTAATGCATGGCATTTAATAAAAATGTGGGACTTTAGAGAAATGAATGCGTTTAATGAAATCAGATTCAAAACTTTGGTCAAACTATATTAAAAACTTGTTTAATTGATTTGAAGTTCAAAATGGGTCAAATGAGTTCAAATTTGAAAAATAGGTAAAATAGAAGCTCTAGAATATTCCCATGAAATTATAATTTTTTTTTTGTACACATTATGGTCCATAACTCCTATATGGACTATTAACCTTAATTAAAAGGCATTAAAAGTAGTATAATTTGAAAAGGCTTATCCCTATTACATTGTTTAGTCAATATTTGAGATATACTCTATTTATAATTCAAGAGTCACATGGTCACTTCTTTAACCTTTTTCCTATGCTTTATTGCTATCTTGGAGGAGAGAGAAAAGGAAATAGGATCATCATGATTTAATTAATATTCATAACGGACATTTGACAGTAAAAATGAAATTGAGTCCGCATATAAGGGAAACCATTATTGATATTTTTCATTAAACCCCTCAACTATTATTATTTAGAAAAACTTCATTCTAAGTTTTAAATTGGCTATGAAAATAGGGATGTGACATCCTCCTAGGCAGAGAACACAAAAAGGCAAGCTTGCCCAGCTTGTTCGTGGTGCTACACAATATCAACCTAAATCTGAGGAATAATTAATGATGATGAATACATGGCTTCTTAGGACCTTACTATGAGCCTTTTTGCTACTATCGCCTGATCCCAACATATTTTTAATGGTCAACCTCATTTGTTGGAATATCCAAGGAGCAATCTCTAAGAATAAAATCAATCTTCTCAAAGAGTATAAAAGACATTACAAACTCCATTTTCTTTCCATTATTCAGCCAAGATGTAGAGGCACTAAGGTGTCTAACATCATCAATAAATAGTCTACACATCATCACATAGAGTGGATGCTCTGACATTCTCATGAGGTATCTAGCTTCTCTTGGATAGTAAAAATTATAAACTAGAAATACTTCATAAATAATCACAGACAACTCATTCATTGTCGTGTCAATGGATCTTGGAACCTCCCCATAGTCTATGGTAGCCCTAGCCTTTAGAGAAGGAATCTCCCCTAGAATAGATTACTCACCTTGTCACAGGAAGTCAATGCAGCTTTGGTGGTAGTTGGCGACTTCAATACCATGCTTAAAGAATAAAAAAAGCAAGGTGGGAAATGATTCAACAATCAATATAATCTCTACTTCAACCCACTCCTGATCTTCACTGGCCTCACTGAAATGAAGTCATCAGGGAACTTCTTTACATTGAAAATGGGAAAATTATATGAAACGTTGGAGCATTTCATTGCCAATGACAAATGGCTCCACATTGAGGGAGTTTTGTCCATTATTGTCCTCCCACACATCCATAGTGATCAAAACCCCATCCTCATCTCTAACAAAAAATGGCACGTCACAACACTACAATCATTTTCACACTAAGCTAAATTGGATCATGCTTCCCCAATTCAAGTATGAACTACTTCCCTCATGCAATGCAATTCAGTCTTTTACTAAAGTGTTGGCCAAATTCAAAACATAATCTACTGAATGGGAGGTTAAACATCTAAAAAAACATAAAGTCAATACTTCCATCCCCAAGCATATTGACATTTTCCAAGAACAAACTACTCCATCCTTAAGTCTTACTAATGAGCTCATTTCCATTAACTTGGAAGAGTTGTATGACTCAATCCTTAGAAGTACACAAGCCAAGCAGACATAAAAGGCTAAAATAAACTGACTAGCATGGGGATGGAAACAACAAGTTCTTCCATTGCTATGTCAAAGCAAGGAGACACCAAAAAAAGATCTCGAGACTCCTGAATGTGAGGGAGGAGTAAATCACTAGCTACTGCCACAACACTCAAAAAAATGTGTGAGGCTACTTCAAGGACTCTCTCACTTCCTTGAATCCACATAATTTGCCCTCAGCAAGCATCAGTGCCTATACTTGTGACTTTCCTGGCATCCAGAAGGTGCACCTACTTCAACAGTTCGTGAGAGTGACAAAACCCATGGAGTCGCCTTCTAAATGGATCTTGCAAAATCACTAAGACTGGATAGGGTTCACAACTAATTCATCCAAACTAATTGGCAACATATTGGACAATCAATAATACACATGGTCGGTGATGGTTCCCAAGATGGCACCGTTGCACCTAGTATGGTTGATTCCATGATGGTCCTAATTCCCAAAGTTACACAACCATAATGATAGATTGACTTGCAGACCATTTCTTTGTATAATTGTTGCTTCAAGATTATTTCCAAAATCATAGTTGAAAGAATTAATTTGCTACTCAATTCCTAGAATATAGTAAATTATATGAGTTTCATACAAGCATGCAACATAAGTGACAACATACTCCTTGTCTAGGAAGTATTTTACTCAATGAAGAACAATTATACAGTAAAAATGTGGGTGAGAATTATGGAGAACCTCTGAAAATCTTTCAATATAATGTAGTGGACTTTCAAAAGTGCGGCCTCCCGAGCAAGCTTATATCATCTGTTATGCAAATCATCTCCTCCAAGGAAATCTCCACCCTCTGGGAAGGTAGTCACTTGGATCCGTTCAAGGACACACACAGAGTTTGTTAAGGAGACACGGTGATCCCCTACCTCTTCATTCTCTGTATGGAATGTTTCATCTAAGCAATTCCACAGTTTGCATCTAGTGGCCATTGGTAACCTATAACTCTCTCTCTCTCATTGGAACCCCTTTGATACATGTAATGTTCCTTGAAAATATTGCGCTCATGGTATAAGTCTCTATCAAGCAAGATGCCATCATCACGAAGCTCCTTGCTAACTTTGTTGTTGTATCTTGGGAAGTCTTCTTCAAAGACAGTCCATATTCTTCTTCTCACCAAATACTACTACATCTGAAAAATGTAGATTTTGTAGATGCCTTAGAATCTTGAGTTCCAATGATCTAGTTACAATGGAAATGATCCTCACCTACATAATGCAAACATTTAAGCTCTCCCCAACCCTAATTGATGGCTTTGATAAGGATATCTAGCACTCCATCTAGTCTAGGGGTAGGGTGGAGAAACAACTCTCCCTCGTATCCTGGCAGAAGCTTACTCTACCTAAGAACAATGGTGGAGTCGGGATAAAATAGATCAGGGATTAGACTTAATGCTCAAGAACGTTTGGCAATTACTAAAGCAGCCCTTTTCTCTCTGGGATAGTGTCATGAAGGAGAAGTATATGCAAAATGGTTGGATAAGTAGGAACCCTTTTTTTGTGACATGGATCTTTATAAAAGGGAATCTAAATCACATCTAAATTGCTTGTTGAAAAACAATAAAATCAGACCACAATACAAATGTTTGGCATGACAAATGGATACTTGGTACAACCATAATGCAATTTGATCTGAACATCCATGTCCATCAAGCCTTGAGGACCTATATTTTAATTCAATAGCACATGATTGAAATGGTTAGGACTAAAATTCCATTCATACCCACCTCCCCAACAGTCTTGGAAACTCATTGATAGCATACCCCCTCCCTATAGTCAGGGTGTAGATGACACCTACAACTATCCCTTTAAACCCATAGGTAACCTCACTACTAGTTTAGCTTATTCTTGACTTCAACCCCAGGTGTTGGACATAATGATTCATGGCGAAGGAAACTATGGTCCTTTAGCATCACAATACAATTCAAGGTCATTCTTTGGCCCTCAAGAATAATGCACTCCTCACAAACGTAGAGAGGACACACAAGCATATCACCCAAGACAACACTTGTCCTACCTACAACAATGCCCAAGACATGTTGTTGTACTACCTCAGAGACTACCAGACTAGTAGATCAGTTGGGGACACACTACATTTGGACACAAGCTTCTTCACCATACAAGAGGAAGCATAGATTTACCTAGTCACTACTCCTTCCTCCAATTCATACCACAATGTCCCTCGAGAAGTGGCATGTTGGTCCCTATTACATTATCACAACAAACTAACTCATGGTGATAAGATCAAACCTATGTCAACACTCATTATCTTCAGCAAAGAGCAAACTCAGACCATCATGATCTCCCTAGCCAACTTTGTAAGAAGATTTCATCCAATGTTCACTTGATCAAGCGTCACCCCACTGAGTGTGGCATATCTTTGTTTGTGAATGCATCCTTTCAAGGACACTCTCTTAAGATGGGCTCTCGGATATACCTGGACGACTTCAATGTCTAGTGCATTGTAGGGAAGGGCCACCCTATGTATGGTTCATGCTCCTTTGAAGATAAGATAGTGGCCATATTACACAAAGTTGAATTCCGCAAAGAACGCAACTGGGACAATGGTACAATATACTCAATGCATATTCACCCATTGAGGCACTTATAGGGTATCAATTTAAAGCAAGCAAATAAGAACCCCATCATAGGAAGTTCCAAAAACTAATGAAGGAAACAAACAATCTATGTCTTTCCTTCATTCCATGTAGATATAGTAGAGTAGTTTATGTAATTACAAAACACTCTATGTTCTCCTTCTCACATCACCTCTTTCTAAAGGAGAAGCCACAATGGCTATCT
This sequence comes from Alisma plantago-aquatica, assembly GCA_963693085.1. Lineage (NCBI taxonomy): Eukaryota > Viridiplantae > Streptophyta > Magnoliopsida > Alismatales > Alismataceae > Alisma > Alisma plantago-aquatica. Next base: position 23,555,163 of record OY856412.1, on the reverse strand, counting down.
CTACAAATTCATATCAATTTCAGCTCACTTGGGACTATAATAGAGACCCGTATGAATAAGAATGATCTCTATATGGTTTAAAAAATTGCCAATTCTTATTGAAAAATTTAGAGAAGGGCCAGATTTCAATTTGGTGGCCTCCTAGTGTGCATTGTCATTTCCAACATGTATGATCTCCACTGTTATGCTATTGTTGCTCCGCATTTGCTAGCAATGATACCAATGTTCTAACTGCTACTTGAAGATGCCATTTTGATCTGGTAAATGGTGAAAACTAGATTATTTTTTATTGCAACTTCTCATGTCGATAACTAGAAAGTATAGCTGTACCAAAAATAGAGACCATTTTGGTATTTCTCCAAATGTTGGCCTTGTTCCCCATGATGCCCTTGAGTGTCTCCGTTCATGGACTATTGTGACACCTGTTAGTGACAATTTTTCCTATAGGAATGATAAACTAGTTTTGATCCTTTGACCAACTAGTTGGTCTAGTTGAACTGTACTACGAGAAAAGTAAAGAAAAGACACGATGGTGCGTACTTAGGTGCATTTTCCTTCATTTCATTATTTTTCTCTTAGACTGCTGACATTTCCTTTTCCTTTTATGTTACAATTTATTGATGTTGTCATCTCTTCCTCGATCTCTAGTGGAAAATATATATGACCAATTTCCCAAAAAGTCACTAGTACATAATGGGAATACGGCGATGGTTATTTTAAGCATTTCGTGTCAGTTCCAAGCCGATGACCAAGTGGGTGAAGGTAAAACTCAAACTTTCTCTGTCGGTTAGGGAAGCCAAACACAATAATTTAAGTCATCAGTTCTTGGTTAGGATGGAACTGACAATGTTACTCACAGTGGACAACATAATTTGTGGTCGCATTGATCTTTTTCTCAGTGGTTAAAAGATAAAACCGATGTTCTAAAGGTTTCCTAGTCAATGGTGTAATAACAAATGACTGATGCCAAATTCCCTGATGTCTATCGGTGAATAAATAGTGAAATTTTAGGTATATATAGTAAGTTGTTATGGAAACACATATGGTGAAACCCTATGTAGTTGGTTATTTCCAAATAACCAACGATAAATCTTTTTTTATATATATAAAAGGTCTACAAACATGTTGTCCAAACTGCTAGCATGTCTGGAGAATGATGTTCTTCAAAACTAAAATTTTTGTAGAACAATAGGCTCTCTACAAGCATCATGGCTTAATAATAGGCTGACACACCTACCAGAATAAGATTTTATACAAATAGGCACAAACACACCACATTTTATCATTTTCTTCACTTCAAATTGCATGCAAATCCATAAACTCATAGTTCGATTATTTCATTTCTCAGCCACACTTTAATTCATACATATTTTGCACAAATAGCCATCATGATTTTCCTCACACCTTCACATCCAAATCCACACACACATATACACTTAATATTCAATTCACAATCACAAAATACATATCAACATCAGCTGCCATCTCAAATTTTAAGTCACAATTTATACATATCAACACACACTTACAAAATACGTATAAAAATCTGACATCAAGTTAAAACTACTAAAAAATATCAATCAACCGTCAAATGTTTCATTTAAGTCCACATTTTTTATGAAGCAGGTTGCCCACTCTGTTCACGTAGGTCATTTAGTTGCTCCAATGTATAGGCTTCAGTCTTTAAAAAAGCTACAAAGAGAATGAGACTTGTAATTAGTTTTGATTGTTTGCATTACCACATGAGACTATTTTATTAATATATATGATCCATGACTAATAACTTACATTCTTTTTTCATTTGATTGAAAATCACCTACATATACAACATCATGTAATATGTGCATGCCCAACCATTGTCTTGTATATGGGTATGTAGATTTACAAATTACATTAATAAATGTAATTGAGCAGAGTTGGTCATATATTTTTTAATTAGAATTAGAAGACTATACATCAACACTCCTCCAAGTTACCGATTTCTTTTTCTTATCTACCTTCCCACTGCATGTACGTAATGCATTCACACCCCTATAAGTTAAATTAGCATATATGTTGCATTATTAAATTTTCATATGATGCAAACATTAACAAAAATATGTTGGGCACTTAAAAACTATACTAACGCATGAATCGACTCATAGGCGTCCCTCATTTGGTGACAGTTTTTCACCGAAGGATCAAAGAAATACACACTCCATGTCTCAGGAACAATCACTAACAACTTCCAGTTCCCTTTTCTGAATGAATAAAAAGCTAATAAAATAAAAATCTTATCTCACTACAAAATTGTATTTATAGGTTAGACATATAAACAACAAGACAAAAACTTACTTATTGTTGATGGGAGCTAAGATCACATTCTTGGAATCACCAAAAGACTACATCACAGTAGTCAAATATTCTTTGATGCCTCTCGGATCTCTAAGTACATCGCTAGTCAATGATGGTATTAGAAATCCCATATTTGCTATCCCAAAGTCATGAGCCACGTAATACAAATGACTGAAATATATATCACCAATTACTCAGTTTATATGTACAAAACAATTAAAAAAAATTCACATATGAGGGGGTATGCACACTCACTGTATCTAAAATTCTATCACTGATATGTTTAGTTCATCATACATAAATACCTCATAAACATCTTTCAACACTATAACATTATCCAGATGTATACCTACCTTATCCCCCTCAAGGATGATCACAATGGTATATGTTTGATCTATAGTATCTAACCATCTTGTCAATGTCTTGGATCTAGGGTCTAATGATTCAAACAAATCTTATGGTATAAAATGAGGGAGCAGAGGCATAAGAATCATAGGGATATTCTTATTTGTTTTAGGCGGCATGCATGTATTCTAATATTAGCTTTCAATCATTTTATGTTTCAGTACTATACATTTCTCATACCTAAAGAAAATATATGAGTCGTTTGGGCCACCCAGTAAAGCATCCTTCTACCTCTCAGACAGTGGTGGCATCTGGGTGCTTGTATGGAATAGGTATGTTGCTCATTCCTAGAAAGACATGTATGACATTTACATGATAGTGGTCATCGAGAAGGGGAATACCATGAACCGCATCAGCAATAGAATCCTCGACATCTTCCACGATGTTACTTGCTCCTTCATTGACAGGAAGATGACATTTTCTAGGCACCTAAAATTTTATGAAACATAAAATTTAATTTGACAAACATAATTTTGACATGAGGGATTATTTTATCACAATGTAATATATAAATTGACATGAATTGAACCTTACCCTAGATGTACCTTGCAGGTCCGAAGGACAACTCCCAATGCACTCTGTGGACGAGTGACGAACATGTTCTCTAACTGCTAGAAAAGCTAGTTTTTATGTCGCTTGAGAAGCAGTACATTTTACTAAGGCTACATCTACCAATCTTTGGATGTACCCCTGGTCCACTTCACCTTTCTTTGTTGGTTTGCACTTTTACTGGGAGAAAAAAAAGATTTTATCCCATACCCAATTCCAACACCCTAACACGTTCTAGATGCTCTTCTTTCCCTACAGCAACCATCAACTCATTGTATGTTCCCTGAGGGGTGAACTAGCCCTCCTTTGCTTGGGCATCCAGCTCCAACTAATTATCATCAAAAACCAACTATTCTGTAAAACTTATCCAGTGAAAAAATAACAAGGACATTATTACTAGACCAAAAATATTACCATTTTTGAAGCCATTTCCTGTGCTGCTTGGACAAGGATTTCTTCGACTTTATTTTTCCTTGCATCTATTCACTCAATATAGAAAGTCAACTATCCAGAAGCACTAGAAGACTCAATAAGAGTAGAAATACAAGGTCCTTTCTCTTTCCCTTGCCCTTGATCTTACTCTTGTTATAGCTCTCTCATTTGGAAGCGTTTCTAATAACCACCTGAACCCAACCGGTGGTTGTGCACATTCTTGTCATGCCTGTTTTTTGAATGTCGTGAAGGGTTTGATTAATTAATACAAGTGATATTGTTAAGTAACCATAGGAAATCATAGAAATGTAATTGATTTCAATACCTTGAATGCATATGATTGTCTTCTCTGAACAAACTCCTTCCAATCATCTTGATTAATATAGTTCCATTTAGGCGAGGTTCCTTCTTGTCTCCAAAGACATGGTCTATTGTGATTATTGTTCACCAATCTCTATGTCTTCTCTCGAAGAGTTTCATAATAGACTTGTGATGCAACTTTGAATCAAGTTCATACCTGCCCCAGAAAGGTTCATCATTCAATGTTGTTTAGAAATATTAAAAATAAGAATAGGAAAAAGACTATACAATAGAACTTCATTTATCTCACCTCTAACTCCCTCCACATGTGATTTTAGTGGACCATACTCACTTGTCTATAATCCTCAACAAGGAGACACACTTTTCTTCGAGCAAGGAGCCCACAATAGCTGACAAACTCTTTAGTAAGTGGTGTGCCTGATTCATTGTTCATTGATTTTAATGACGTCCTTCCTCCGTCGGGCATGGTTGAGCCCTGAATGAGGTACAATCCTCTTATGTTGACAAAGGGTTAATAGCTTGTGATATTGTACTAAGGATTTATATCTTGTGATAGTAAGATGACATGTGCATTCTCATAAATGGTAACTCAATAGTATCATGTGATTATAAGATGAGGAGAAATATGTCTCATACATTTTGTATCTTTTAAAGTTGTTAAATATCAATGTTTTAGCTAGAGATGAATTATGGTTTGTATGTCCACTTGTTTGATGCAACCATAATTCACCCGATTGGTATAACTAATCAAGTGAAATCCTAATCATGTAGTGCCATGTGTTGTAGAACCATTTGAGTGTCAGAACTTGCTGGTGGAAAAATGAATATTCCTAAGGGAAATTGGGAGTGCATGCATAACATGTTGAGTATACGGGGACAACTTGGTTTCCGTAATATCAAGCAATTGAGTATCATTGTGGTCATTCCTCAGATATTGTGATATTGTGATGTGTGAAAGGCAACTGTATAACTACATGATGCCTCTTATAGAATGGCCATGCATGAACATGTTCTCTAGTGTTGTGACATGTACCAAGCGTGGACTAGTTGTTAGTAGCTTGACTATATGTTGTTGTAGTGGCAACATTGACTAATATGTCACTTCCCTTTTGGCCTGTACTAATTGGGTAGAGGAGAGATCTTAGGACACCGACACTCCTAGATCTTATACGGAGCCAAATAGCCCTTCGTAGGGGTCTGTTGGACTTTGGATGGTACAATTCAAATTCTCCAAGACATAAAAAAAGATGTAATACAGTCGTGTAGTATATTTGTTTAGGGTTATACACAATGCTTAATATTGGATAATAATGCTTGTTTGCTTTCCTTACATAGAGGTAATAGATATGCTTATGTTGTAGATGTCCTTATATTGTCAACAGCCATATGTTGTCAAATATACTAACAAATGATATTTAAGATCATGCTACTAGATATGTCTGATACTTCTAGCCATGATTTTATAATTAGAAATGCTTCAACTGCTAATAGTGTTATGCAGTTATTTGTTCTTATGATGATAGCTCTACTTATGATGTAGATATGTTCCCTTTATTAGACATGCCAATATTAATAGCCATATTATGCTACTAGACATATTTATGATGTTGGAAACGGTTATGCTACTAAATTGTTTGTGTTGTTAGCAAGCCAGATGATGATAGTCAGACTAGTGATAATAATTGTTATTAGATGAAATTTTATGAAACCTGAGAAGATGTATACTAGAAGAAATGAACTTATCCATGACTTGTATATACATTGATAATCATACTTTTTGCTACTAGATTGCTTGTGTTATTAGCAAGGCAAATGATGATAGTCAGACTAGTGATGATAATTGTTATTACATGAAATTTTATGAAACCTAAGAAGATATCTACTACAAGAAATGAACTTCTCTGTTACTTATATATACATTGATAATCATACTTGTTGTAAAGCTTATTTTCTTAACCTATGTAGCACACTTGAACCGTTCAATCAACTCAATTGATTATTAAATACTCCAATAGCGCAGTTATTTACTGATTAATCTGATGTAATCAATATCTATTAGAGAGAGTTATATCTCTCTCTAGGATAGGGTCTCACCTTATGGGTCACAACATCTTTTTAGGTGATCGAAAACAATGTAGAAAAACCATGGCAGCAAGGAGAAACTAAGGTGATGAACCCTAGATGGTCGTTTAGTTATCTAGTGTATCCTAGAGTTGTCCCTGTTCTCTCATGCCCAAGAGAATAGTTTATATACAATGTTTCGATTGAATCAAGTTTTTGATAACATGTTGATGCTTGTAATGTGGAATATGTAGATAGTATTCCTTTGTAAAGTTTATGTGGTAGATGAGGCTATAGAGCAGTTGTAAAGGATATTGAGCATTATATGAAATAAAGCTATCTGTTGGGGCTTTATGTAAATTTTTCTAAGCAATTGGGAAATGTTGAAATTGGTTTTAATTTACTTTTTTTTCTTCTGTGGTTGTGTTTAATGAATGTGTAATCAGGCTTTGTGTTTTGAGTAATCTAGTTTAGTGTAATGGGTTCACACAATTTTCCAATGCTTTCCCATTTTTTGGCCGACAACTCTCCCAGGTTTAGCATGAGCACCATTGAGACTCGGGAACATTAGTAAGGAATCACTCATAGCTATTTCCATCATTCCCAGCCCCCAACTCAATATAATATAGATTTCCCCATTTTTTCTCCATTTTTTCTATATCAGAACAATAGTTGTTTCCAATTGACATTTTCCCACAATATTGATTAAACTGCTTTTAGTTTTTTTGATGAACCCCATGAATAGGTCTATCTTCATCGTGCCCATACTAATGGAATCTAAGTGATTGGTTCTACAACATCTGTGTCCAATGGATCTGATGGAGCTCTGAAGGGCTTATCCTCTTGTTCTAGAGCTCATTGGCTTTGGTTTGTCACCCTAGACTCGTTAGAATTGTCTTTTCAGGAAAAGGAACAAGGGGTTAAACTTTTAATTATGAGAATCACCCTCTACTAACCAATCGAAATTATGTCATGGTTGTGTGAGGGAGAAGACGAACCTCTATGGATTTCCAAGTCAACCCCTCTCTTTTCTTTTGATGTTTTGTTTTTCCTTCAGGGGTAAAATCATCTATTCACCTATGCTTTGATCCAAGCTATGCTACTTGTTGGCTGAAGCTCAAGCCACATTGTTGATTCTTGTTGGGCCATGTCATTTCATTTTCAAAAATGGATAATAGCATATATGTAGATTATATGGATTTTTAGACTGGTCTTTACTTCCAAAATTCACAATAATTATTTATAGATCATAAGAAAAAAATGTTTTGGAATGAGTTTTTTGTACTTTTAGATTTAATTATCAATTGTATGTTAGTTCTTGATGTATGTAGTCACCATATATCTGTTTTGCTATCTAGAAATACTTTTCAAGGAGTGGAGTAAACTCACCTCCATCGTTGTACTTTCATAATATGAAATGGAATCAGTTGACATATGGAAGTACAACTTTGACAGGTCAAGGAACACACTTCATGAAGGGAGTGATGCAAAGTAAGTGACCATTCATTCGGAGATGGCTGGCATTGCAATACTGGCACATTTCTCGTAGTTGGCTATTTGAAAGAAAGCTAAGTCTACAAAGATATTAACTAATTGGACCCTTTTTGCAAGCCATGTTATTATGATGTAGGTTATGATCCATGTGTAGTGGTGGTGAAACTCGATCACATCCTAGTGATTTCCAAATATTGTCTACAACCTTAATTTTACTTCCCTGTCATTTAATTTACATTTGCATTTTAGTTAAATCATCAACCAAACTCTTCGATCTAAGTATCAACTCTTAAGTAGATAAATAGAATTATAATGTTTTCCATCTTGTTAAATCCTTAACAAGAACGTTGTCTCGTGTATTCGACCCTCAAATGTACTACGATAAGACTTCCACGTACCTTAGAGTACATGGGTGGAGATTTTATTGTAGCACATGCAAGGCTAAACTTAGAGACTTATTATCTCTATGATTTTTATTGGTGCACGCAACTCCATGCAAGTGGAGGCTCCATCAAAAATTGGTGTCGTTGTCGGGGACAACAAAATGTTTTAATTTCATTTATCAACTTGCTAGTTGATTAGGATTTTACATTTTACTTTGATAACTACTTCATATCTTTTTGATTCCATCATCTTTCTACCATCTAAAGTGTGATTTTTCTTCTGCTTAGGTACAAAACATGTACGCAAAACCGCCGATTCTTCCCTGAACCAGAGTATGACTCTGAGGCAGAACGAAGCTTCCACCGATGCATTAGACTCAACTGCCAATAAGCCAAATAGATGGTTGAAGAACAACGCTAAGCCGCCTTAGTACTGGAAAGAGGAAACACAGCTATAGCAGCTCAGAGAGCACAACTCATCGCTGATACACGTGCTCAAGTTTGAGCTGAAGTTTGAGTTGAAGAGCAAACTCGCATCCAAGCTGAAAATGAGGTAGCCACAACAGTTGCTCAATTATTGATAAGGAACAAGCAGCTTTGAGACTACAATGTTCCTAAGAACTCCGAAGATAATCACCCAGTTCAGCCTCCACTCCTTAATGTTCCTAACTTCGAGATTCGAACACAATGGATCCAAATTATGCAAGGCATCTCGTTCTTAGGAAACACCGGAGATGATTGCATGAACCACCTGAAGCAATTCAAGGCACTTTGTTGATTGGTACCACAAGCCAGAGCTACACTAGATGCAATCATGCTCTGACTTTTCAAATTCACTCTGTGTGGAAAGGCACTAAGCTAGTATAACTCATTCGATGGAGAGCCAATCATCACCTGGGCTCCCTTGGAAGAAATTATTTTGGAGAATTTCTTTCCTCCCTCATTGACTTACCATATTAGGGGATAGATCAATTAGTTCCTACAATTACCTAGACAATCACTAGCAGAATCATGGGAAAGATTTATGGAACTTCTGAGAAAATGCCCACATCACGGCATCTCGCAAAACCAGCTCATAGAAACATTATATAGAGGAGTAAGTGATGAAATAAAGAAGTTTTTAGATTCCTCATCTGGAGGAAATTTCATGGGACAGAATTATTAGGACGCCAGGAAGATTGTTACGCGCGCTAGGAGCCGAGAACCAATCTAATTCAGGAAGGCCATCTACAGGAGGAGTCCTAAAAGTCTGCAAGGCTGAAGAATCTATAGAAATGAAAGTCATTGTTGAAGCTCTAAAAAACATAGTTCATAAGTAGCAAGCCCTTAAAATAACATTTGGAGAATATGATAGGAAGAAGAACTCCCAAGTTCAACAAGTTAAGGTAGCTACTGATACTTGTGAATCTTGTCATGCATCAGATCACCCTAAATTATCATGTAGCCTTTTATATAATGTGATGATGAATCTACAGACACCTCAACCATAATATGAACCGATCATTGAACAACTTGAGGATCACCCGCTAGATCACACACTACTACATAAATGCCTTTTAGCGTCGGTTGTTTAACCCCTTTTGGCGTCTAAATAAAGAGCTATCGTATGATTGACCTGTATAATCTTCATCTAAAGAAACAATTATAGGGCAATGTATATTATGTGCCGGTAGCCAACATGCCATTCCCCTACAAGCAGGACCTAACGGGTATGTTAGGTCAGTTGGAACCCAACTTGGTAATGCGGGAAGTGCAGGTGGAGGCCTAGGTACTCCTGGTGTCTTCTTTTTAACATGTATACATAATTTCAGATCAGTTGACCTCATATATACACATTGACTGTCTAAATCAATGTAAATTTATCTTACAATTTCAGTAGTGTAGACGACATCTGCTTTGGGCCACAATATGATCCCGCCTTCTGCCTCACCAAGTGTAACAATATCTGGGTGGGCATATGGCAACGCAACTTCCTTCCAATGTGGTAATACACATATCAGGCTCACACGAATGTAGCCCTGTGGCATTGGAGTCCCATGAAAAGTTGCCCCAGGAAGGGACTGGTAAGCGTGCGCCTCTACAACAACATAGTCTTGCATTCTAAAGCGGCATGGCTTCGCTGCCTACAAAATTATGTAAAGAATGTTATACATATATACATATCATCTTGAAAAGACTAGCTACAATGTCATAAACAATACTTACAGCAGACGTGTTAGGCGATGGGTCTCCAGGATTACTCACAGTCTGTGCATCAGGAGAAGAGTGGGTCGCCATAGGCTGATTGGAAGCCTAAGATGCCTGCCACTGTAGCAATTCTTCCTTGACCTTCTCAGCAACTACATCGTTGACCTTCTTAGCAACTATATCCTCGACTCTCTTATTCTCCTATACATGGATAAAAGAAACATTAGCTTCTTATTATTGAATTTCCTTTTGCAGTAACATTCTAAAAAAAGAATAGGTTACCTCTTCTTGAGAAAGTCCCGCTCTGGGTTTGCGCTGGGATGGCCCAAAGAATGCTTTGATGCCCACACCAGCTCCTGCACCCCTAACACGTCCAGGATGCTCTAGGTTACCCAGAGCAACTGTCAATTCGTCCCTTGTGCCCTGAGGGATGAACGTGCCTTGTTTCCTCTGCTCGTGCAGCTCCTGCTAATCACCATCAACATAAATTGGTAAGTTAACACCACACATAATCAATATTCAAACGATTGCTCTAAGAGTTGTATTTTACCATTTTCGCAGTCGCCTCAGCAGTTACAGGCTTCTTTATTTCACCCTTCTTATTTTGCCTCCCAGCTATCCAGATATCATGGCGAGGCATGGGTGTGGCAGACTCCTGAGTAGGAGCAGACTCCTGAATAGCCGCAGACTCCGCCTGTAGTCTTTGGCGAACGCTTGCATAGTCTTTTGGACCCATAGTGTGGTCATGCACATTCAGTGCACGCCTTGCTTTTTGTGCGTCCCTGAGGGCCTAGTTAGTATGCACATTAATGATTTGGTTAGTAGCACATTAATGAATATGTGAATACAATGTATATTAATTAAATTGGAAGTGACGCCTAATACCTTGAATTCTTCAGATTTTCTTGAAGCAACAAAATTGTCCCAATCTTCTTTGTCCAAGAAGTTCCATTGTTCAAGGGCTGACTTTTTCTTCTTATCACCCTCTTTTATGTATTCTCTATTCAAATTTGTCCTATAATTCCTAAGCATCTTTCCAGCGCGTTGCATCACACTTTTACGATGCAACTTCTCATCCAATGCAAATAGATTCTGTAAAATAGAAATGTTATTAACTAGTATCTAAAATAGTTTTGCAAATAATAGAATTTGTAATCTAAAAAATAGAATTGCAAATAATAATAACTCACGCATAAATCCTTCAATATCAAGTCTTTTTTCCCCTGAGGAACTTTATGCCAATTATCATACTTAACACCACAATGGCTCCGAGTGGTACACCCAAGATAGTTTACAAAATTATTGCGGTTCACTCCAATTGCATTTACTCCATTATCAAACTCCACAACCAATTTGGATCCACTGCCACTTAGCGCTATTAACTTCTTCAACAGAGTGATGCCCCTTTTCTTGTTAAGTGTTTGGTGTTGCGCATCAAGTTGCTCCAGTGCTTGAGTGGGTACATGTGCATCATCAACCTACAATTTGACAAATATAAACACACTGAATTAGCCCAATATAGAAATATAGGATATATGACATAACTAGAAGATAATGAATTTTATAGAAATACAGGATATGTTTTTAGAACTTACATTGGTATCCTCGCCATGCTCGTCATGGATAGCATGCTCATCATGGACTTCATGATCATCATGGACATCATGCTCATCATGGTCAACCATCTGAAAATGTCATTAAAAAGGTAAACATTTAGCATTTGTATTAACTAGAAAAAGGCAAACATTTAGCATTTGTATTAACTAGAAAAAGGCAAACATTTAGCATTTGTATAAACATACATGTCTCTAAAATTGTGATATTTTATCAATTAACAATCCTTCATTGTGATCTCCGCGCACATATAAGTCATCATTAGCTTCAATATTTTATGGAGTTGGAAACCCAACTGAGAATGGACTGGAGTCATCATACTTATCATAGTACTCTTCTTCATCTATAGGATCTTCAATGAACTGTCTTTTACCATGAAGAACAACCGACCATTTATCATTTGCAGGATCATCGATATAGAATATTTGTTTCTCCTGTGATGCCAATATGAATGGTTCACCCTTCTCGCCAATCTTTTCAAAGTTCACCAAAGTGAAACCCAATTCATCCACTATAACTCCTTTGGTGTTATCAACCCAATTACATTTAAAGAGTGGAATTTTGAAATCTATGTAATCAAACTCCCAAATGTCTTCAATGACACCGTAATATGACATTTTAGCTTCACGTGGACTCTTATCCTTTGCACTTGCAAAGTACATAGTTGACGCTTGAAGAGTAACCCCACTATTTTGGATGACACTCTTATCATCTTGGCACTTTATGTAATATGTGAATCCATTAATGTCAAACCCTTCATAAGACATAACATTCGGTTTTGGTTTAAAGGCAAGGCATTTGATAGTTTCTGTAATATCATTTGGTGTTTGAGATAGTTGATGTAAGACTTTATCTTCAAACCACTTAGTAAAAGTCTTATTATGCTCTCTAGCAAGCCACATTGAACTTGCTCGAGGACGTTGTCTCTTTATGAAATTGGTATGTTCCTCGATATAAACACTCACTTTGTCCATATTGTGTAAAATATACAAGTGAGCTTGTTCCAACTGCTCACGGCTGATTACTTTCACCCGTGATCCCAAAATTCCTTTGCCCTCCTCAATATTCTTGTCATTATCAGGAGTGTCATTACCACTAAGAAAGTCATTGCAAAAACCCATAACCTCTCTCGCCACATAACCTTCAATAATACTCCCTTCAGGCCGATAACGGTTTCGAACATCACCTTTAAAAACGCTCATGTATCGTTTAAAGGGATACATCCAATGCAAGAAAACTGGTCCCAACATTTTCACTTCCCTAGTCAAGTGGACAACAAGATGTACCATGATATCAAAGAACGAAGGAGGGAAATACATCTCAAGCTGACATAGGGTAACAACCACTTCTCTTTGCAAATTATCGAGAGTATCAGGGTCAATAACTTTACTGCATAGACTGTTGAAAAAGAAACAAAGTCTGGTAATTGCAAACCTTACATGCTTCGGCAATATAGATCGAATTGCCACGGGCAATATTTGTTGCATTAGAGTGTGACAATCATGAGATTTAAGATCTATCATCTTCAGATCTTTCATTGATACCAATCTACGGATGTTGGATGAGTAACCATGTGGCACCTTAACATTTACCAAGCATTCACAAAAAGTTTTCTTCTCCTTTCTAGACAACGTGTAACAAGCGGGAGGTAAGTATGTTTTTTTATTACCCATTTCACGTAATTCTATTAATTCTGACCTTATTCCCATTTCACGTAGGTCCAGTCTGGATTTTATCCCATCTTTAGTCTTACCTGGTATATTTAACAGAGTACCAATGATGCTATCACAGACATTTTTCTCAATGTGCATTACATCGATACAATGCCTGACTGTCAAAGAACTCCAATAAGGAAGATCCCAAAATATTGACTTCTTCTTGAATGAAGAATTGTCACTCCGTGTGGCCATACTACATTGTGTTTTCTTACCAAATTCATTGACTATGTATTTTACTCTTTCATAAACAACATCCCCTGGTATAGGTTTAGGTGCACTCCGTTCATCATTCCATCCATTGAATGCTTTGCGCTTCCTACGATACGGATGGAATTTTGAAAGAAACCTTCAATGACCAAGATATACAGTCTTGCCACCATGTTTTAGTCTTATTGAATCAGTGTTTTCTTCACATATAGGATACAATTTAGCTCCTTTGACACTATATCCAGACAAATTCCCATATGCTGGAAAGTCATTAATAGTGCAAAACAACATAACGTGCAAATGAAATGTCTCTCTTGCTGAAGCATCATAGGTCATCACACCTTCAGCCCAAAGTTTCTTTAAGTCATTAATCAAAGGTTCAAGATAAACATCAATGTCATTTTCGGGTTGTTTAGGGCCCGATATCAACAACGAAAACATAACGTACTTATTTTTCATACAAATCCAGGGAGGAAGATTGTATATAACAAGCATGATTGGACAAGTGCTATGTTGGCTTCTCAATGTCCCATACGGATTCATCCCATCTGTAAAAAGCCCAAGTCTTACATTCCTATCTTCTTCACCAAATTTGGGGTACAATAGATCAATCTTCTTCCACTGTGGGGAATCAGACACATGTCGTAGGATCCCATCATTATTTTTCTTAACATCTGCATGCCACCTCAAATTCTTTGCATCTTTCAGATTTGCAAACAAGCGTTGAAACCGTGATATTATAGGTAGATACCACAACACCTTGGCAGGAGAACCAGTTTTGGACTCCCCCGAAGTCGTCAATTTATACCGTGACGCACCACATTTTGGACAATCTTTCAAATCTACATAGTCCTTTTGAAATAATACACAATCATTCGGGCATTCGTGTATCTTCTTGGCCTCCATTCCCATTGGGCAGAACATTTTCTTTACCTGGTATGTTGAGATTGGCAGCTCGTTTCCTTCAGGAAGCATTTCTTTCAACAAAGTCAACAATGAAGTGAAGCTTTTGTCGCTCCATCTATTGTTATCTTTCAACTTATACAATCTCAACATAGCGCTAAGCTTCGTAAACTTAGCACAGCATGTGTATAATGGTATCTCAACATCATGCACAATGTTTCTAAAGATAGGAGGTGGATCGGTGTGCTCTACCCTACAACTATCCAGCATCGCATCAACGATGTCTACTGGAACTGGTTCGTTCACATTTACGTCATCGGAGGCAATTTCTTCTTCCACCCAAGCACTGCTATCGACATCTACTGGTTTCGAGTTTGAAATCTCTCCATGCCAGTGCCATTCTGTATAGCCTTGTACAATCCCATTGCACATGACATGACTTTTGATTTCCTCACCAGTGTTGACTTTCAAGTTGTTACCACAATGCCTACATGGACAGTAGAACCTATCTGTAGGTTTTTTCCTATGTTCCTCGGCAAATCTAATAAACTGATCAAGACCAGATATAAACTCTGGGGTGAAACGATTACGAATGGACATCCATGATCTATCCATTCTATGATCAAAGAGAAAACAAGTATATATTAGGAAACAAGTATATATTAGGACAAGATTAGGGTATACACTTACATCCTAAGTGTATAATGTGATGTCATTCTTATATATAATAAATGTGTACCACCTATCCCATCCTTGAACACCTAATCTCACTAGTAAGTGTATAATGTGTATTGGGTTTTCAAGAAAATTTCGGCAGCATTTCCCCGTTGTTCTCTAAGTACATATGTACTTAGAGAACAAACGGGGAAATGCTGCCGAAATTTTCTCGAAAACCCAATACACATTATACACTTACATCCTAAGTGAGATTATGTGTTCAAGAACAGTCCCAATCTAGGGACTATCCAAGATTTACTCCTAATGAGTCAATCTTAGACGGGTTTTTAGGCCAACAAACACATTTGATGTCATTCTTATATATAATAAATGTGTACCACCTATCCCATCCTTGAACACCTAATCTCACTAGTAAGTGTATAATGTGTATTGGGTTTTCAAGAAAATTTTGGCAGCATTTCCCCGCTGTTCTCTAAGTACATATGTACTTAGAGAACAAACGGGGAAATGCTACTGAAATTTTCTCGAAAACCCAATACACATTATTCACTTACATCCTAAGTGAGATTAGGTGTTCAAGAACAGTCCCAAACTGGGGACTATCCAAGATTTACTCCTAATGAGTAAATCTTGGACGGGTTTTTAGGCCAACAAACACAATAATAGATATCTACAATGAAGTCGGACTCCATACAAACAGTATATAATTTAGTGATTGTTCATTCTAATTTATACCAATGTACAAGTAATATAAAGAACAATGATTGTTCACTTTCTAGGCCAACAAACACATGTGATGTCATTCTTATATATAATAAATGTGTACCACCTATCCCATCCTTGAACACCTAATCTCACTAGTAAGTGTATAATGTGTATTGGTTTTTCAAGAAAATTTTGGCAACATTTCCCCGCTGTTCTCTAAGTACATATGTACTTAGAGAACAAACGGGGAAATGCTACCGAAATTTTCTCGAAAACCCAATACACATTATACACTTACATCCTAAGTGAGATTATGTGTTCAAGAACAGTCCCAAACCGGGGACTATCCAAGATTTACTCCTAATGAGTAAATCTTGGACGGGTTTCTAGGCCAACAAATACATGTATGTTGTCATTCTTTACAAATAATTTTCAATTCCAATAAAATACATAGTTACATATATGCATGTTCATACAATCATTATAATATAATTACATTTGGGACAAAAACATATTAGAATTTATACATAATTCCAACTCTAATCAAAGACATTACATGCATTTTTATCACAATAATTTAATCGATGCAAAAAAAAAGTAGAGAAGGACCAACCTTGTCAGAGGGAAGAAGGCAGAGGCTCTGGTAGCTCTGGCTGGAGGAGTAGCTAGCAGCAACGGTGGTGGAGGAGCAGCTAGCAACGACAGCAGTGGAGGCTGGAAAAGTTGTTACGGAGGCGCGACGACGGTGGAGGAGTAGCTAGCAACGATGACGACGGTGCGGCGGCGGCTGTCGTGGAGGCTGGAGAAGGAGGTGGTTGCGGCGGCGTGGCGGCGGCGGTGGTTGTGGCGGTGGTTGCGGCAGTGGTTGCGGCAGTGGTTGCGGTGGTGGTTGCGGCGGAGTGGTTGTGGCGGCGCACTAGTCGGTGGTGTGGTCGGGCGACAACAGAGAAGAAAGGGGGAAATCGGCTTGCGATGAAACAGAAGAAAGGGGAAGAGTCGGGTGATCGTGGGATATTAAGTTCACAAATAGCGTCGGTTGTTTGAATAACTGATGCCCAAACCTCTTCAGCGTCGGTTGTTTGAAACAACCGACGTCCAATTGGACAATATTTGCACGAAATTATTTGGCGGGAACCACTTTCAGCGTCGGTTATCAACGGATAACCGACGCTAAAAGTGACACTTTTCGCGCAAATTTTCATCACCCATAGGCGTCAGTTTCTATCTAAATAACCGACGCTGTATGTTACACTTTTTCTTTTTGCTCGAGAATTGGATTTCGCGGGAGACTTTAGGCGTCGGTTTGTTATAAACAACTGACGCTGAATACAAAGCGGTACCCGTGTCTGCCTGGTCTTTGAATATAGACATCGGTTTGCATAAATAATCGACATCTAATATTATAGGCGTCGGTTTTCCTAAATAATCGACGCCCAGAAAAGCGACACTGAATGTTGTTTCTATAGTAGTAACATTAACTCTATCCACACCATACCAGGTCAAGCATACTGTAATCCAGATCAACCAAGAAACCACCCTAGATTTTAGTATGGGAACCCCGCGGGAACAGCGAATTAGTAACACCAAACACAAGGTGGGTCTTCTAATAGACCACCACCTGGATTCCCAAGCAATTATAACCAAAACCAAGGAAGCTATAGAGGTGGGTTTCAAAGATTTTTCTATGCAAGAAATTCTTCTTCATAATATCAATACACTCACCCTCCGTTGCATCCACAATTGCACCAACCTCAGTCACAACAGCCACAAATTCAACAACTTCAGTTGACAACTCCTCAAAAAAAGTAGCCTCAAGGACAACAACAAATTACACAGCATCAAAAAAAGAATGCTCAACCTCTATCAACAGATGAGTTGTCTCTGATAAGGAAAATGCTATAATCTCAACAGACCATGCTCGCCAATGAGCAGGCTCAACAGAAAGTTGTAGAGACCCAATTGGCACAAATTGCAGCTCAGTTGAAACCTCCGGTGGGCACTTCACCGGTCAGTCGGAAATAAATCGAGACATGATCAACATAGACCAGAACAACTAAATGGAATTACCACAATATCTGGTCATGTTCTTACTAAAGCTACCAAAGTCATTCAGGAAGACGAAGATACCGCTAAAATCATTCCAAATATAAATATAAATCAAGAAACTAAAAAATCTATAGAGGCCGAGAAGGAGAAAGACAAAGAACTAGTTTCCAAAGAACAAAAAGTCCCACCATACAAGCCCAGGATATCCTATCCAGGAAGATTAAGAGTGACTAAATTGGATTCTAAATTTCAAATGTTCAAGGAAGCAATGGAGAAGCTATATGTTGATATTCCATTCCTTGACGCTCTCTCCAAAATTCCATCTTGGTCTAAATATCTGAAAACTTTGATATCAAAGAAATACATGACCGAAGAACACGAGACAATAAAATTAGCTCAGACTACTTCTAAAATTATCCTCAACAAAATGCCGAAAAAACAAAAGGACCCTGGCTCCTTCGGCATCCAACGTTCTATAGGAAACACCTTTTGTAAGAAAGGATTAGCTAATTTGGGGACCAACATATCTATAATGCCCTTTTCTATGTGTAAAAGATTGGGCTTTACTGATTTGCTACCCACAACAATGACAATCCAGCTGGCTGATTCTACCATTACCGCACCTTTGGGAATTATTTAAGATATCCCAGTGAGAGCAGAAAGAGACTCCTATGTCCCTTGTGATTTTGTTGTCATGAACATAAAAGAAGATTTGAGGTATCTAAGAATATTCGGTAGACCTTTCCTCGTGACATCTAGAGAACTAATTGATGTCGAATCTGGAACAATTACCTTAAGGTTGGGGAAAGAAACTATTCAATTCAGAGTCTTTGACAGCCTTAAAAGTCCTAGCATCCATGAAGAAGTATTTCTTCTTTATTCAATAGATAAAATGTCCCAGCTGAAGCAAGAAATTCCTAAACCATCTGATGCTCTGGAAGACATCTTAACAAATCCAGAAGCCGAATTTTCAACGGATGAACTAGTTCAACAATGTCTGAAATACCTAGAACAAGATGAAGAAGTTCCATAAGATACTTTTGAGGAGTTGAAATCTGTCACCACACTGGAAACTAATGAACTACGCAAGGCACTAGAAATGAAAGTCCTACCAGCTGGACTCAAACATGTCTTTCTAGACAAAGAAAAACTATGTCCGATCATCATCAGTTCCTCTTTGATGGACGAACAGGAAGAAAGACTCCTTGTTAAATTAAGAAAGCACAAGAAAGACATCGGATATAAGATGACCGATCTAACCAGGGTAAATCCAGCTTTATGTATGCACAAATTACCTATGATAGAGGAGTTCAAACGATTACGGGAGCACCATAGGAAGCTAAACCTGAATCTTAAAGAAGTAGTTTACCTTGAGGTTCTAAAACTTCTAAAAGCTAGTATTATCTATCCAATTTCCGACTCCCAATGGGTAAGTCCAGTCCAGGTAGTTCCTAAAAAAGGGGGGATCACCGTTATTTTGAATGATAATGTACTGGTACCCACCCGGACTGTTACCGGGTGGAGGATGTGAATCGACTATAGAAAATTGAACAAGGTAACAAGGAAAGACCATTTTCCTTTACCTTTTCTTGATGAAGTCCTTGAACGTCTAGCTCACCAGAAATTTTTTTGCTATCTGGATGGCTACTCAGGGTTTTATCAAATTCCAATACACCCTGAAGATCAAGAAAAGATGACTTTTACCTGCCCTTTCGAAACTTACACCTTCAGGAGGATGTCATTTGGGTTATGTAATGCACCCACTACATTCCAGAGGTGCATGTCTGCCATATTTGCAGGATTAACCAAATCTATCATGGAAGTTTTCATGGATGACTTCTCAGTATATAGAGATTCCTTCGATAACTATCTGCTTAATCTTAGTAAGGTGATACAAAGATGCGAGGAAACAAATCTGATCCTTAATTGGGAAAAATGTCACTTTATGGTGATAGAAGGTGTTGTCCTCGGGCATTGAGTGAATGAATGAGGGATTGAAGTAGAAAAAGTAAAAATAGATTTCATTTCAAAGTTTTCACCACCAAAGGACATCAGAGGAGTATGAGCCTTACTGGGCCATGCCGGATTTTATCGAAGATTCATTCAAGAATTTTCAAAAATAGCAAAGCCCATGACTCACCTGTTAACTAAAGATGTGGACTTCAATTTTGATCAAGAATGTTTACACAACTTCACAACTCTAAAGAACACCTTAGTCTCTGTTCCTATACTAAGAGCTCGTGATTGGTCATTTGAAATAATGTGTGACACCAGTGACTACACTATAGGAGAAGTATTGGGGGAAATGATAGATTAGAAGCCCTAGGTGATATTTTATGCATCAAAAACGCTTGATGAGGCCCAAAAAAACTATACAACTATAGAAAAAGAATTCTTTGAAGTCATCTATGCTTTTGAGAAATTTCATTCTTACCTGATCGGATCAAAGGTTACTGTTTACACAGATCATTTAGCAATAAAATATCTGATTCAGAAACAAGATGCCAAACCTAGACTTATTCACTAGGTGTTGATGCTTCAAGAATTTGACATGGAAATACAGGACAAAAGTGGGGTGGAAATGTTGTCGTCGATCACTTGAGTCACATTGAAACTCAATATGAAGATAATATAACTATCCACGACCTCTACCTGACAACCAACTCATGAAGGTCACCACTAGATTCCCCTGGTACTCTAACATAGTAAACTATATGGCTACGAGAATTGTCCATCCTTCAACTTCCTATCAAGACAGAAAGAAATTTTTCCATGATGTCAAGCAGTACTTCTGGGATGAACCATACCTCTACTGCTTATGTGCAAACGAACTATTCCGACGTTGTCTTATATAAGAAGAAATCACCCCAGTCTTGGAACCATATCATTCTGGTCCCACTGGGGGGCACATGAGTTCAAAGAAGACTGCTCTTAAAGTCTTACAGTCTGGTTTCTTCTGGCTGACAATAGAAAAAGATGCACATGAATATATACAATCATGTGGTAAATGTTAGATCTCTAGAGGGATATCCAAGTAGAATGAAATGCCACTAACTCTATGGCAGCAAATTAAACTCTTCGATGTATGGGGAGTGGACTATAGGGGTCCATTTACCTCATCATATGGATTCTCCTATATATTGGTCGCTTTGGATTACATATCCAAATGGGTAGAAGCTATACCTACTATATCTTATGACTCTAAGCTGGTTATTAAGCTATTCAAGGTTATTATTTTCCCTAGATTTGGAGTTCCTAGAACAGTCATATCTAATGGAGGGTCACATTTCATGATGCGTTGTTTTGAAGTACTTCTGCGAAAATACAGAGTAAAATACAAGGTCACCATGCCTTATCACCCGCAGACAAGCAATCAAGTTGAAGTCTCAAACAGACAACTGAAAGCTATTTTAGAGAAGACTGTCAACAGAAACCGTACAGACTAGTCCACCAAGCTTCCTGATGCTCTTTCGGCATATCGTACTACTTACAAAACACCAATAGGAACAACTCTGTTCCATTTGGTGTATGTAAAGTCATGTCATCTTCCAGTCAAACTAGAACAGAAGGCTTAGTGGGCTATTAAATAGTTGAATTTCAATTTCAAAAGTGCTGGTGAATATAGACAGCTTCAATTAGAAGAACTTGAAGAACTAAGAATGTCTGCTCACTAGAATGCCAGGATTTACAAAGAGCAAACTAAGATGTGGAATGATGGCCAACTTAAAAGAAAAGATATCATCGTTAGAGACAAGGTCCTTCTTTTAATTTCCAGACTCAAAATGTTTCCTGGGAAACTCTGTACAAAGTGGTCCAGACCCTTCACTATCAAACACATCTACCCAACTGGAGCTCTCATCATCCTTGATGACAATGGGGGATAAAGGACTATTAATGGCCACAGATTGAAGAAATACTATACTCTAGCCAATAAAACTCCAAGACAGACCATTGATATTAATGACCCCACTGCATCAACCTGATCAAGCCAGAATCTCGTCGAGCCAGCGATGTAAAACCAAAGCATTGCTCGGGAGGCAACCCAAGAACTAAGTATCATCTTTCTTTTTCATTTTAGAAAATATAAAAATGAATACAACCAACTAAAACAGATATAAAAATATAAAAATCAATAACCTATATAATATTATCCAAATGGTCTTGAAACAGTTTGAACCCAAACGGTCTTGAAACCGTTTGGTCCTCTCGGTCTTGAAACTGTTTTGACCCAAATGGTCTTGAAACCATTTGGTCCTCTCGATCTTGAAGCTGTTTGGACCCAAACGGTCTTGAAACCATTTCGCCCTCTTGGTCTTAAAACCATTTGGACCCAAACGGTCTTAAAACTATTTGGTCCTCTCAGTCTTGAAACTGTCTGGTCCTCATGGTCTCGAAACTATTTGGAACCAAACGGTCTCGAAACTGTTTGGACCCAAATGGTCTCAAAACCATTTGACCTAAATTACGAGCATCACCCCCCTTACCTATAAATATAACCCTAAACCCTCTCTTTTCACTTCTTCGATTCTTAAAACTCTCTCGCGTGACCCTATTCCATTCCTTCTGCTCTCTACTCCCTCACATGAGCCCACTCTTAGTTCTTTGCTCTCACGGAACCCGAGCTCTGCCGCTGCCTCCGATCACGCTCCTTCTTCATGCCATGCATCCACCTTCCCTTCTGTGCTCGCAATAGCAGACCCAATTTTCATCTCCTCCGACTCCACAACAACCATCATCACAACCATTACAGTTAGGTAGACAATGCTCACTATCATCATCATCATCACCGCTGATACTTTCGTTGCTGCCTCCGCTTCGCATTCATCGCCATTGATGTGTTCGTCGCCACTGTCATTTCGCCTTCTTTGCAGTTTCAGCACCTACAAGTTCCTCGTGGTTTCACTGTTAACAGTTTTAATACTTGTAGTTTCACCCTCGCAGTTTCACCCTCGTGGTTTTCATCTTCGGGATTTCACTATTAACAGTTTTCATCCTTGTGGTTTCACTCTTAATGGTTTTCATCCTTGTGGTTTCACCCTCACGGTTTTCATCCTCGTAGTTTCACCCTCGCAGTTTTCATCCGTGCGGTTTTCATCCTCGTGGTTTCACTTTTAACGGTCTTCTTCCTCACAGTTTCACCCTCGCAGTTTTCATCCTCGTAGTTTCACCCTCATGGTTTTCATCCTCGTGGTTTCCCTCTTAACTATCTTCACCGTCGCGGTCCCACCCTCACAGTCTTAAAAACCGCATGGACTCTTGCGGTCTTGAAAACCGTTTGATCTCTTCAGAGTTTCGTTCTTAATGTTTTTATTCTCGCGGTTCTACCCCTCATGGTTTTGCTCTTCCTGGTCCTCACAACACAATCAATCCTTCACGATTTTGAAACCATGAAACCTATTCGTAGTTTTAAGACTGTGATGCTTGCACCATCTTGCAATCTTTTCAAAATTCATACAATAATTCCATTAGCACTAAATTTCAATGTTTTCTAATATATGATTTCTTGTTAAATTTACATAATGGCCTCACCTACAAAAGAAGTTGTTGAAGCCCACTTTTGGACTATGGAGTTGTTGTTGGAGTGTCGGATTAAGCTCCAACACATCATTGAGCTCTGCGAAAAAATAGGCAAAACTCAAGTTGACTTGCCAAAGGTCATTTACGACCTTGAGTGTGTCAATAAATGTCTAGAAGAAGACCTAGTCGAGGACATCAAAGATCCCTCCTCCACTGATGAAGGTTCGGACTACACACCAAACTCAGATGAGGAATCTCCAACCACCAAGCAAAAGGGGAAGCGTAAGGACCAAGAGATTATTCAGGAAAGACCTACTAAAAGACGGGCAAGGAAGCAAGTCCATCCCACAACCAAAGAGAATAAATCCTGGCAAGACACACTACTCCTCCTACTGCCACCACTATAGAAGCAACACCAGCTGATCTGCATATTTAACACCTGCAAGCTGTTAATACAATTATGTGACCAACGAAGTATGTATGCTCCAACATACTAAAATAGATGGGCATATATGACAGAGTTCTTACCTTTCTCGACGAGGTGAATCTCTCAAAACTCTACTTCATCGCCGAAAATTCTTTCCTTGAGCCCACACTGGAATTCTTTACCTACCTAACCAAAGAACTAGTGGAGGCCAAGGATAAATCAAGAGATAGAGGTGAACGCAAGCTTGTAACCTCACTTTTCAGGATTAAGGTTACACTGACTGAAAACCTGTTGAATAAATTTTTCATTGACAACCCAGACCAATTGAAGAAGGATACGACAGTAAGTCTGGATCACCTACAATTCAATAGGCACTTTTTTTGGAAATCATTGACTAGAATCCCCAATTATGATTTCGTAACCTCCAAAGCCTCCAACATTCATTTGAGACTGGTGCGAACTCTACATAGAATAATAACAGGCACACTATTCCCTAGAATAGAAATCAGGAATGTCCTCATTTCGGACCTCTTCATACTATGGTCCATCCTAAAGGGGCATCTGTTCAATATCAGACAACACTTGATACATAAACACACATCCTATGCCCCCAGGAAGGAAATCTGCTTGGGTGGTCACGTCACATCAATCCTGAAGTATCTTAAGATGGACGAACCACTTCAAAGATGTACTTTGATAAAGGGTGACAACTTAACAAATGAGAAGATTCTAAAAAACACATATATCATAAAGGAGAATGATGCTAAACTCCACTATGTCTTCTACCCAACCGTCAAAGCATCCAGGACACTGCTACCACTTCCCGAACTAGCAAATTATGACAAAGACAAATACATGTTCACTGAAGAGGACCTTGCTACCCTCCTAGACTCTATAAAAGGGGAGGAGAAACAAGCACCAGAAGGGCAAACCGAGCACAGTGCTACTACCCTTGCAACTAAAGCAAAGAAAATACTGGTGGCATGATTGTCCAAACTGTGCATACAAAAGCAGCAACAATCAGAGATTCCTACCTCTAAGATCACCCGTGATGAAGAGCACCCCCACAATGCAAAAACCATCGTGAGTCAAAGAGCAGACCCCTTCATCTTGGATCTGAGTGTTGGGATCACCTCTACAACCACCCCCACTACCCTAGGGATAGAAGGGTCTAGACCTCTATCCTCCACCAATCTGCCATCTACCATCGTTCCAATGTCTATCACTCTTCCACCATTTTCCACAATCATACCCACCACAATTCTTTTCCCCACAACTACAACTTCACCCACATCTTTTGCCTCACTCATTTTTTCCATGGGCGAGCCATTTTTTACCACAATGCCCAATGTCACCTTAACCTCCACCACCTTCCCCCCGACATTCTCAGCTACACCTATCATATCTGAGACGTCACCACCTTTCTCATCCACCACCACCCCGATACCACTGGTGACTCCCTCTACAACCGCCACACAATTCATGGGCCCATCAATTATTTCTCTCTCTCAAGGCACCACCACCCTTTCACCTGGACCCCAGCCATCCCACCCATCCACCACTGGGGTCCCATTTTCACAAGTCGGAGAAGCATTCAGACGTCAATTTTCCGCTATTCGTACTCTCCTCTCCAACCATTCTAACATCTTACAATCTATTTTTTCTTGTGTGTAGGGGATTTCCATGCAGGTGTCTGACATCGACAAATGGACTCATGCCTTATCGGACCTTCTCACAAGCATTCAACAACGATAGGAAGCAGCGGTCCAGCAAGTCAACCATATTAATGATCACTTCCAAACCCTGTCAGAGTTGATTCTTAGTATGAAAAGCAACAAGAAGTATTAGTCTAGGAAGTCGACATGGTATTCAAGAAAACTCAACCTTTGCCTGAGACCCTCTGAGAGCTTCAGCAGCAGCAACTTGCACTAAGCACACACATGGATGGCATTGATAGCAACATCACACATCTCATCCGCTGCTAAGAGGAGCACTCAGATGCACACTCAATGAGCTACGAGCACAAGTGATTGATCTAACAGCATGACTCCTCTTCGCCGAATCATGATATATAGATCTCAAAGAAAGCCATGACGCACTACATGAAACCCACGAGCATGTGCAAGTGGCACTTGAAGAATCACAAGCCATTCATCGACAGTGCAAGAAAGAAGCAACTAAGAAGACAAAAGACAAGGCGGAATATGATGATGATGATGACAATGAAGACGATGATGAGGATTCTGACTCCTTGGTTGACTCCAATGTAGACAACTCCTCCTCAGATTACCAACTAGGTGACCCAGGCAATGTTAGGGAGGGCACCAGCTGAGGAGCAGACAACACAGAAGGGAGATGGTAGAGACCACAAGGAGGGTGGTAGAAAAGAATCTGAAGACCACCATGCTTCAGACAATATTGTTAATGTAACAATGTCCTATGCAGACCAATTCTTCATTTTTTCTTCTATGGGCTCTCTGGGGGACACTGCCAAAGATGTGGCTTTTGCTGAATTTCAACAATGCATACTGGAAACTAGCCCTAGCCCGCTCGCAACAACTTTCGCAGAGCAAAGTACAATTTTTCCCCCAAGACAGGAGGAATCTGACAGAGTGAGTCTCGACACCGACGATCAACTCGACTCTGATTATGAAGAGAACGAAGATCTGCCTCAATATTTTGATGACAATGAACATAATTCACTTCCTCCTCCAGAAGAGTCGCCACCCCTACCACACAAAATGCAACACTTGGATCTGGCGGCCATCTCTACATTAGATTTTTAGGACATCTTAATCATAAACACTATTGTAGATGATGCCAAGGATTGGGGGGACATCCTCTATAATAACACAAAGACAAAGCACAAGATGACAAACAAATATTTCTGTGTGCTTCTACAACCGCAGTCAGCAGTGAAGCTGGATATCTTCCGTGTACTACTTGCCAATGCAATAGAGAAATTTCATAGCCCAAAGAAAAAGAAGCCAGTTTCCAATGCTTCACCTACTCTAGCACTATGCCTATTGAATGTGGACTTATAGGCAAAATCCATCAAGCGGCTGCAATTAGGTCTCACACAAAAGGCATGATACATCACGGTGCCTTTCAAAGTTTCTGTCCACTGGCTCCTCATGATCGTTGACATCGAGTCCTGCGATGCCAAGGTGTACAATTTTTGTGCTAGTGAGCTTAAGGTGGGAACCATCAACTTCACTAGTTCAGAAGATGGAGAAGCACGATGCATACGTTTCCGACTTCTCAAAGTCATATGGGTCGCCTTCCCATCTCTTGCGCATGGGTGGAACCAACCTTTGTTCAAAATCATTAACCTAGCCATTCAAACGCTAGAAGGTTCAGGGGACTGCGCTCTCTACACAATCAGATTCATTGAAGTGCTCAACAAACATATCCCCTTTACCGAGCTAGCCACAGAGGATATGCATTCCTTATGGGGACGTTACACCATGGAGCTCATTTGCATCAAGTGATTCTTCAAGGACCCAACAATGGTGCATGCTGACGTACCCTGTTACTTATTCTCTGCTATCCAACGTCCACAAAAGAAACCATTCAAACAAGTTCTAAAAGAGTTGGAACAACCACAACAACAAACCGCTAAGGTCCCATTAAAATGACAATGGGACCCCTACACTTTTGATTTGGCGGAAGATAAGGGGGACACCAATCTGTTAACAAGAACTACCATTAACAGATTTTCCAAAGATATGGTGTCTCTATCTGATATACAACCAACATTCCCAAACTTTGACCTTGCTACATGCAAGAGTCTTTCAGATAACAAACTCAGACTCATCATGTCTCAGCTATATGCAGATACTGATGAGCTTGTTTTCCTTGAAGGGAATATTCTTGTAATGGCAGATGCACTCCGTGAAACCATACAAGTAAAAGGTTCACTATCTGTGAGTGTCATGGCTGCCTACCAATTTCGTCTAGCATGGTACTTGTCTACGGTTTGCATGGCGTCAACATACCTGAAGGATGATTTACTCGGCTCAAAGAACTTCAGAACCACTGAAGCCCTTATTTCATATGTTCATCATACAACTCCAAAGTTCATTCTATTTCCATTCCTTCACTCTGAACATTGGATGTTGCTGGAAACAAGCTTACATAACAGAACTACAAATATCTACAATAGTTCTGATAGCCAATTCAATCTCAACCAGAGGGAGTATGATGTTTTAGAAAAGACACCCACAGAAGAAGTGGCAAAGGATTGTGTCGAACGACTGCACAATCTTCTTGGCAAACACACAAAGGTGTACAACATAGATCATTTTAAGCGCCCAACCCTCTGCCACAGATGTCTCCAACAAATCATAGAATCAAACGACTATGGATTTCACATCCTTCATTGGATGTATACCCTCACCGTTCTTGGCAAACGTGTGGAGGACATGAAGGATGTGGATTATCACGCTTAATGGGGAAAGTTTGCAGCAAATCTTCTCCTCTCTTATGGATCCAACAAGGGATTAATAGAACCTTGACACCCTTTCCCATGTATTTCTCAACCTATCACCTTAACACTCTAGGACAGAGTTAGTGATAAGTTGGGGGGAAGTACACTGGGTAAGAGAAGAGGTATTATATTCAAATTTTCTTTCCTCTTCTACCCTTTCATTTACCTTCATTCTTTCGCACAAATCTTTCTTCTTGACATTTAGATTTTCTAATAATTTCTTTAATAGAATAACTTTTGTACATAAGACAACTTTTTCTTTGGTAAGGAGACACCCCTAGCTAAGTTAGATACAAAGTCGTCCTCAGAAGCACTTACATAGTAGCATCTGGGAATGTAATGGTGAATTAATAAATCACCTCCACAATCAGATATCCATGCTTTTGCTTCATTTCTACATCAGACTCTCCACAGGTCAAAATCGTGACCGAAACAAGCCAAACTCTCTCAAGGATGGGAGGGAACCAAGTAAAATCAAAATCAAGAAACCTCATAAGTGGACCACCGTGTACGAAACCGGAATAAGTGCATGTCTGGAAACTCTAGGGAATAGTTTTCTTCTTTTCAAAAAGAGGCTTGGCAGCCCAAATAAAACCCCTAAAATACCCAATTCCTAAGTCAGTGAGCATATGAATAAAAGTCTAAGTGTTGAATAAAAACATGAGAGTTGTGTCATACATAAGGACCTATATGAAGAGCCAATAAACATATTGCCCGGACAATACATTCAGTGGCCATCATAAAGGCAGATGTATCACGCCCAGTAGTGAGATCCTAAGGTCTCCAAATATATGAAAAAGCTGACAAAGGTCTCGCCCGATTGGTACATTCAGCTGCCCTCACAAAGGTAGATGTGTTGCGCCCGGTAGTGAGACCCTAAAAGTTTAGATAAACCCTCCCCCCTTCAAAGGGGGAGTTACACAGCAGACTTTAGCCAACCCTCATACCTATCTTAGCTTCTGATAGGATTTTCAAAGAAGTATACAACTACTTAGAGTCGAAGACGTGCATAGAATACGATCAAGGAAAGGGTGGTCCCAATGTGAGTTACGAGATACAGAAGAAACCTGAGGTCCATGCAACTCCCGATACCTGAAGGAATTGGTGCAAGAAAAAATCCCGATAAGATTCTGGGAGATCTCTGGTATAGAACTGAAGCAAGAGTATCGAAATCTTCACTGAATAAAATTGCCTTGTCACTGCGTGCCTTAGCTCTATCCATCTTAAAGACAAGCTAGACTCTAAGTTAGGGGGCATGATAACCTCCCATTTTGTGATTTTATCTTACTAGTTTTTCTTAGTTTTCCATACTCTTTCTTAGATAAATTAGATAGAATACATAACTTTCTGCTTTATTGTAAATATATCAATAGATTGGTATTTTCCCTTTTCTTCTTACAGAAAAACCCCCAAAAAAATGCAAAAGTTCTAAACTGGTCCCAAGACTGTGAAGGCCCTAGCGTTCCCAAGACTGTGAATCCCTAGAGGTCCCAAGACCATGAAGCCCTAGTGGTCCCAAGACCGTAAAGGCCCTAGCGGTCCCAACACTGTGAAACCCTAGCAATCCCAAGACCATGAAGCCCTAGAGGTCCCAAGACCGTGAAGCCCTAGCGGTCCCAAGACCATGTGGAGGCCCTTGCGGTCCCAAGATCGAGCAAAACCCTAGCGGTCCCAAGACTGCGAGGACTTTAACGGTCCCAAATCCGAGTGAAGATTTATTGATTCCAACAACACGTGAAAGCTACCGATCTCAAGACCGTGAGGATCCAAATAGTCTCCAGACCGTGAGAATGCAAATGGTCTCCAAACTGTGAAGATCCAAATAACTCAAAACCATTCAAGACCCCCTTGGAGCCTATAAATAGGACCCAAGGGGTCCTCATTAAGGGGCCCTTTGAGATTCCCAACAGCTGCCTCATTTGTTCCAGTGATTGTTTTATCCTTCATCCTTCACCCCAAGGCTGTCGGTCTAAGATTCACACTCCATCCATAAGCCTACTTCCTCTCTCATCGACATAGAAGGTAGGGAGTGAAGGATTCATCATGAAAGCAACCACACAATGTGCAGATAGTTGTTCTCTACTCTAAGGGATCAACCTTCCTCCCTCCTACGTGGAGATGATGTTTTCCTTCTCTTCTCTTGTCTCCTTCTTTGTTCTTGCCATGAGCAAGTAGTTCCATACACTAGGGTGCGAGGAGTAGCCCCACTACCCATGTTTTCATTTCATGCATTGTAATTCATGTATTTGCAATAGAGAAATACTATCTTTTCAGTTCAACATCAATCATTTAATGAATGCTAGTTGCTTGATCACCAAAATGTGTTACCTATTATCTACTAGTGCAAATTGTCTATGTTTTTTCTTTTAGATTCGATTATTGATTGTATGTTGGTTCTTTATGTATGTAGTCACCAAATATCTGTTTCGGTATCTTGGAATGCTTTTCAAGGAGTGGAGTAAACTCACCTCCATCGTTGTACTTTCTTACTATGAAATGGAATTAGTTGACGTATGGAAGTACAACTTTGATAGGTCGAGGAACACACTTTGCAAAGGGAGTGATGCAAAGTAAGTGACCATTCGTTTGGGGATGGATGACATTGCAATACTTCCATGTTTCTCATAGTTGGCTATTCAAAAGAAAGCTAAGTCTACAAATATACTAACTGATTGGACCCTTTTTGCAAGCCATGTGTAAAGACCCGATCTTTACGATCAAATATTTACAAAATGTATCAAAAGTATAAACAATCTTTATTACAATCATGCTTGTACATCAAAGTTGCGGAAGCTTAGAAATATGATTACAAGTTTAAGGAATATAATTCATTCTATCTAGTCTTCAACGGAGGACTACCCAGTGCATGTCTCTTCAAGTTCTTCCATCTATCACCTGTCCATTAGTTCCCAGAGGGAACGCAACCACACATGGACCCCATTGAAGGGAAAAATAAAGGGTCAGCAAAGCTGGTACTAGATCCAAGTAATTGAACTATGCACAAAATAGGTTTAGATGTATAATAAAAGTTAGGAAAGGACTATTTGGTGGACTAAAGGCTTACAAAAAGAAATTTCAATATCAAGTTCAAAATAGCAAATCTTTCACAAGAATATCATTAAGCAAGATTCAATAATTCAAGTATGCAAAATTTATCCAAGCTATTCACAAGGTATATGAATTTCAAAATATTCTATTTGGCAAGTTTTGGCACCTTCCTATCATATCTTTTCTAGGGCTAAGTGCCTTGTGTTCTCACACTCTAGGAGAGAACGACACTAGTACCTTATTAGCTATTCCAGTTAACTGGGGGACAACTAATCCCTATCCACTGTGCAAGGTTGTGGGGTACTTGGCCCACTCAAGTGAGCCAAAGCTCTATAGGGCCAAAGCCCAAGGGACCAAAGTCCACAAGGAGTCAAAACTCCAAATAGATCAAGTCCAGTGCCAAAATATTTTATCAACAACATTTCATCAATTACAAAATAAGGGTGGTGAACTTTCAAGAACAAGTAGAGGTTTCAAAACTATATGGAATTCACCACGAATCAAGATATATATATGTCCATCAAGAGGGAAAATAGTTCAACAATGAAATAGAGGAATAGTACCTCAATTATTCAGGGCTTCAACGATTGCAAAATCATAATGTGTCTCCAAGAATTTATGAAGAGGTAGCTACAAAGAATAACAATCTTGTCACCATTTGACTTGGAATCAATGTTATTCAATTTGTCTTATCTAGGATTAATTTATTTTCCACATTGGATTGTTACTATTTCACATTCCTTCTATTCTTCATTATTATTTCTATATTTTCATCTAGGTTTCATACTCAAGTATATAGTTATTTCCTCTATTTCAGGTCTAAAAGTGTTTATGTGTCTCAAAATTAGAATTATTAAGATATGACTATTTATAATAGCTTGACTTACATCATGTATCAACGGTAATAAGATTGACATCCTAATCATCTAGATTATATATAACTACATGATTACAAGATACTAGCGTAGTGAACTTTCTAATTCATTTTCGAACTAATTAAATTTCCAGAATTTCCTATCTACTAATACCCATATATATGTGTATGTGCTGACCAAATAAATATGTACAACTATACCATTTTGATGTATTAGATACATCCTAATTATCCCAATCTTGATATATGTTATCGTTTAATACGTTAGTATACGAATCCAGTCTACAGAAATTTTAGATTTCTATTTGTTACTACACTACCTCTATTTCTATAGGCACATATATATTTTCCAACGCGGTACCATTAGCTGAAATGAATAGACTACTCTCGTATATCAATACCAAATTCTTTCAAATCTAAAATGTTTATATTATCATCTACTCTATTGTATATTTAATTATTACTAACCAGTTCAAACTGACTTGCGATGGAATGGTATTAACATGTTCTATCTGTGTATATATATTCTATATATTCCATGGTGTTAAACGATTGATTTGCCTATATACGTAATGTGATTATCCCTACGATGTCTATCTGATTTAGAATCATCATTTTTTTTGCCAATTCTAAAGTTCTGGAAACACAAGTAAGAATAGAGAAAGTACCTTGCGATCTATTGAACTTTGCTGATCTTTCCAGGCACAACTTACATATCTTTCCATACAGATCGGAGACTTATAAATGGAGCATGGAATCAGTTTAGTTCTGGCTTCATTGCTTGCTTGACACATCTGCAGACGACTCCATGTGATTCAGATGCATGCAGAGGTCATATTGATTCACTAGTGTGCCACATTTCTATCTGACGCACATGTTTGAAAGATGCATGCAAAGATGTTTGCAGGTTGCGAGGTGCATGTGGTGTCGTAGGTGCTGGTTCTGTTGCAGTTTTGGTGGATGGCGTAGGGTGGTGTGCCAGTCTGGGTGTCATCCATGGGCGTTGTAGCGATGGTGGTCGCGGGTCTGTTTCTTGCTGACGAGGGAAGAGACCAGGTTGTAGGTGGTGCTCGGTGATGGATCTGTGATGTAGTACGCCGCCGGTGTTCGTTTTCATGGTGTTCCAATGTGGTTGGTGCTGACATCTGGCGGTCACGACAATTTCCCCTTCCTATCAGCTCGGCGCACAACGGGGTAGGGCAGCAGGGCGGCGGTACATGTTGCAAGATACAAGGGGCATCGAGGCTGACGATCTTGCAACCATTGCTGTTACCGGCGATCTATAGATCTGCAGACGGTGCCGAGGTTGAAGATGGGTGGAAGAGGAAGAGCGATCATCTGAGAAAGGTAGGCGGCGGCTCTCTGTCTATAACTTGCCAAAAGCCAAGAAGGTCGGCTACGGCCTGGCGCACAGGGCTTTAATCGTGCCTCTAGTGTCTGGCTCGATGGACAGGCACCGTGACCTCTCTGATGTCCACCACTGTCAGGCTGAAGTGGTGGCAGCGGTGCGGCAGTGGTGGTTGAAGTCTGAAACTGGCTTTTCAGTCAAATAGGTCAATAAGCGAATGGTGGATGTCGATCTGCGGTCCAGCCCAGACCAGCGACGTTGATGTAGGCTGTCATGGGGTCTTCTGGGCATCGACGTCAGGAGTAGTGGTGTCGGCGTGCTGCGTTGCAGGTCGGGAAGAGCAAGACTAGGAGGCAGCAGCTGCAGGGTGTTGCTGGGCTTGGTGTCTGTAGGGCATTGTGGTGTATGGCGAGGTCTAGTGCAGGTCGATGGCACCACAGACTTGGAGGAGGATGGCGGTGATAGGTTCTAATGAGGTGTTGTTGATCATGGTAACACTTGCAAGTGACGGTTTGCTGATCCACGAAGGAGCAGATGTTGCAAAAGCTGAGAGTGCAGGTCCGTATATGGTTGCATATATATAGGACGGGGATGATGCTAGGGCTTTTAGGAGGTCTTTCGAAGCGTTTCCGTTCAAGGTGGGGGAGGATTCACTGTCGAGAGCTCTGTAGAGGCCAACCCTACCTGGTGTTACATGGAGGGCGGAGGTCAGGTTTTGAATGCAAGTAATTGCGGCTGTTTCTTTCGATCTGTCGAGTAGCCTCCTAGCGGCGCCCGATCTTCTAGGGTTTTGTAGTATTATTATGAAGGGGGAGACAAGAGAGAGGACCCAGAAAGGCTGATTAAACAAGTGGTTAAGAAGAAGGGCAAGGAGAAAACGGTTGTGTACTTTGGCGTTCCACAACATTACTTCTCTGTGTGAGAGGAGGGTCTGCAAATCCATCGCGTCGGGGTCAATCTCAAGTTGTTCGTAACAGACATTGTTCATGTGAGAGAGGGTTAAAGTGGGTGCTACCCTATTTACAACGATATTAAGTTGATGGCTATAGTTAAGACCATAGTTACAAATTCCATTATAACTAGTATACAAAAAGGCCAATAGTTATGAGATTTTGACCATGGTTTCATTTCCGTTCAACTAAATTTAGAAAAATATTGGTACCAACCCTTTACAGATTTAACTTATTTGTCCCCATAATTAATTCTAGTATTTCTTTCTTTGAAGGTGATTAATGCATCCCCTTGATTCCAAGCCAATATTGGTCAAATTGAGAGCAACCGATCGGGTCAAGATCTAATCAAGGAACTTAGGAACAATAATAACAAATTGGACTATACGATACCAAAGTATGGTAATTGATATTTAACTTAGGGACTTCATGGAGATATTTTATCAAATGACAATAGATACATTTTGACAAAAGGACTTGAATTGGATACTAAGAATTATCAAAGACCATGATATTGAATCAAAATAACTGATTGGGGTTTGAAATGAAAGACAACATTGCAAATAAGTTTAAGTTTGGGTAAAATAACTCAACATATATTTAGTAGTCAAGATTGGGTATGTTACAACACTACCACCCTTAAAAGGGATTTCGTCCTCGAAATCAAATGTTTCATAATGATGATATTCCTATCACAATTTTCCCCACCATACTTTCTCTTGTTGAAGTGTCACCTTAAACCATATGTGATGTCAAGTTTCCTTCCACTATCTTAGGTCCTATTTATGGTGATCCAACAATCCTCTTACTATTTTATGCAGTCACTAGATTGGTTTAGGTTCAAATTTTACTTTGAAAATATACCCATCCAAATTCCAATATGAGAGTTGAATTATTCAATCTGTGATTTTTTTTTCATTATTATAAGTTCT
This sequence comes from Alisma plantago-aquatica, assembly GCA_963693085.1. Lineage (NCBI taxonomy): Eukaryota > Viridiplantae > Streptophyta > Magnoliopsida > Alismatales > Alismataceae > Alisma > Alisma plantago-aquatica. The sequence goes on along the minus strand of OY856412.1, from coordinate 23,519,541 downwards.
AATTACATCATGAGTTTTTTTTTTGAAAAGCTATAGTTATCAAGATTAGGTTTAACACTTCATAAATTTTATCCAATATATTTGTGTCCAAAATCTTGAGGGATGTTTATATTAAGTCATAATTTATACTATTTTTTTGTGGAGTAGGGTTTCATTTAAATGTGGTTTATGTACCAAATTTATTCCCCAAGGTTCTAAATGTGGGTTAAACACTATATCAATTCTAGCATTTTCTTAAATCTTAATTGGATTTGTATTTTGACCCTTGAATTTCCTATTTATATGTATTATCATCTCTATTTATAGATTTTTTTTTAAGGTCATAACTAATAAAAACATTATTTACTACAATCGGTCAATTTCTCTTTGTTGTTACTTATATTTGTGCATTGGGTTATTGGGTCAAGAAAATTCATATACTTCTATTTTTAAATTTCAAGGTAGGGTTTTATTTCTCTAAGATGTCTATATTGTATTAATTATCTATTATTATTTACATATATATTAGAAGTTCACAAAATAAATGAGTTCATCATTATATCTTAATTCCACATAATATTATCTATGTATTATCCAATTGTTTCCTTTTATCAATTTCTTACTTATATGAGTATATTGTTATTTTAACTTCCATTTCTATACCTTTCCTAGTCATTTCTTTTCTCAATAGATGTGATCACATATCTGAAGGGAAAATATATGTTTCATATTTTGTATTATCAAAATTTTTCATTCACTTGAGTTTTTATAATGAGGGCATACAAGTCTAATGTATGGTCAAGTAAACATTCACATTCTTTTAAGTAAACATATTTATATTTTTCTTCCTTCCTTTTGAGTTTTTTTTTGTTCATATGATTTTAGGGTTCTATCATATATCCATTATATATTTCTATTTTTTTTTGTTCATATGATTTTAGGGTTCTATCATATATCCATTATATATTTCTATTTTTTTTTTCATATTTGTGAGTGTTAGAATCTATAGAGAAACCATTTGTATACCTATATTATTTCCTTTTACATCATAATAATATAAATGTAAAATTACACACATGTATCTCGAACACCTCTTTCTCAACAATATCTTCATGTAAATCCATGCCTATAGAAGTTCAAAATCTAATAGTTTAACTAGGTATGTCTCATAAATTTCTAATTTAGGGTACATGTCTCACCTCCTAGGCTAGTGTGTTTTCTACTTGTATCCCATGTACTTCTTAATAACAAGGTCAATGATACCAGGATTCATGGTCTAACTATTTTTTTTCTATGTCCTACTACTCCATTTGTGTTCCTACTTAACCCTAATTTCCACGAGACATGCATGAGTGCCGACCGTTTATGGCTCTGATACCATCTTGTAAAGACCCGATCTTTACGATCAAATATTTACAAAATATATCAAAAGTATAAACAATCTTTATTACAATCATGCTTGTACATCAGAGTTGCGGAAGCTTACAAATATGATTACAAGTTTAAGGAATATAATTCATTCAATCTAGTCTTCAACGGAGGACTACCCAGTGCATGTCTCTTCAAGTTCTTCCATCTATCACCTGTCCATGAGTTCCCAGAGGGAACGAAACCACACATGGACCCCATTGAAGGGAAAAATAAAGGGTCAGCAAAGCTGATACTAAATCCAAGTAATTGAACTATGCACGAAATAGGTTTAGATGTATAATAAAAGTTAGGAAAGGACTATTTGGTGGACTAAAGGCTTACAAAAAGAAATTCCAATATCAACTTCAAAATAGCAAATCTTTCACAAGAATATCATTAAGCAAGATTCAATAATTCAAGTATGCAAAATTTATCCAAGCTATTCACAAGGTATATCAATTTCAAAATATTATATTTGGCAAGTTTTGGCACCTTCCTATCATATCTTTTCTAGGGCTAAGTGCCTTGTGTTCTCACACTCTAGAAGAGAACGACACTAGTACCTTATTAGCTATTCCAGTTAACTGGGGGACAAATAATCCCTATCCACTACGCAGGGTTGTGGGGTACTTGGCCCACTCAAGTGAGCCAAAGCTCTATAGGGCCAAAGCCCAAGGGACCAAAGTCCACAGGGAGTCAAAACTCCAAATAGATCAAGTCCAGTGCCAAAATATTTTATCAACAACATTTCATCAATTACAAAATAAGGGTGGTGAACTTTCAAGAACAAGTAGAGGTTTCAAAACTATATGGAATTCACCACGAATCAAGATATATGTATGTCCATCAAGAGGGAAAATAGTTCAACAATGAAATAGAGTAATAGTACCTCAATTATTCAGGGCTTCAACGATTGCAAAATCATAATGTGTCTCCAAGAATTTATGAAGAGGTAGCTACAAAAAATAACAATCTTGTCACCATTTGACTTGGAATCAATGTTATTCAATTTGTCTTATATAGGATTAATTTATTTTCCACATTGGATTGTTACTATTTCACAGTCCTTCTATTCTTCATTATGATTTCTATATTTTCATCTAGGTTTCATACTCAAGTATTTAGTTATTTCCTCTATTTCAGGTCTAAAAGTGTTTATGTCTCTCAAAATTAGAATTATTAAGATAGGACTATTTATAATAGCTTGACTTACATCATGTATCAACATTAATAAGATTGACATCCTAATCATCTAGATTATATATAACTACATGATTACAAGATACTAGCGTAGTGAACTTTCTAATTTATTTTCTAACTAATTAAATTTCCAGAATTTCCTATCTACTAATACCCATATATATGTGTATGTGCTGACCAAATAAATATGTACAACTATGCCATTTTGATGTATTAGATACATCCTAATTATCCCAATCTTGATATATGTTATCGTTTAATACGTTAGTATACGAATCCAGTCTATAGAAATTTTAGATTTCTATTTGTTACTACACTACCTCTATTTCTATAGGCACATATATATTTTCCAATGCGGTACCATTAGCTGAAATGAATAGACTACTCTCGTATATCAGTACCAAATTCTTTCAAATCTAAAATGTTTATATTATCATCTACTCTATTGTATATTTAATTATTACTAACCAGTTCAAACTGACTTGCGATGGAATGGTATTAACATGTTCTATCCGTGTATATATATTCTATATATTCCATGGTGTTAAACGATTGATTTGCCTATATACGTAATGTGATTATCCCTACGATGTCTATCTGATTTAGAATCATCATTTTTTTTGCCAATTCTAAAGTTCTGGAAACACAAGTAAGAATAGAGAAAGTACCTTGCGATCTATTGACCTTTGCTGATCTTTCCAGGAACAACTTACAGATCTTTCCATACAGATCGGAGACTTATAGATGGAGCATGGAATCAGTTTAATTCTGGCTTCATTGCTTGCTTGACACATCTGCAGACGACTCCATGTGATTCAGATGCATGCAGAGGTCATATTGATTCACTAGTGTGCCACATTGCTATCTGACGCACATGTTTGTAAGATGCATGCAAGGCTATTTGCAGGTTGCGAGGTGCATGTGGTGTCGTAGGTGCTGGTTCTGTTACAGTTTTGGTGGATGGCGCAGGGTGGTGTGCCAGTCTGGGTGTCATCCATGGGCGTTGCAGCGATGGTGGTCGCGGGTCTGTTTCTTGCTGACGAGGGAAGCGACCAGGTTGTAGGTGGTGCTCGGTGATGGATCTGTGATGTAGTACACCGCCGGTGTTCGTTTTCATGGTGTTCCAACGTGGTTGGTGCTGACATCTGCCGGTCGCGACAGTTTCCTCTTACTGTCAGCTCGGCGCACAACGGGGTAGGGCAGCAGGGCGGCGGTACATGTTGCAAGATACAAGGGGCATCGAGGCTGACGATCTTGCAACCATTGTTGTTACCGGCGATCTATAGATCTGTAGACGGTGTCGAGGTTGAAGATGGGTGGAAGAGGCACAACGATCATCTGAGAAAGGTAGGCGGCGTCTCTCTGTCTATAACTTTCCGAAAGCCAAGAAGATCGGCTACGGCCTGGCGCACAGGGCTTTAGTCGTGCCTCTAGGGTCTGGCTCGATGGACAGGCACCGTGACCTCTCTGATGTCCACCACTGTCAGGCTGAAGTGGTGGCAGCGGTGTGGCGGTGGTGGTTGAAGTCTGAAACTGGCTTGTCAGTGAAATAGGTCAGTAAGCGAACGGTGGCTGTCGATCTGCGGTCCTGCCTAGACCAACGACGTTGATGTAGGCTGTCATGGGGTCTTCTGGGCATCGACGTCAGGAGTAGTGGTGCCGACGTGCTGCGTTGCAGGTGGGGAAGAGCAGGACTAGGAGGCAGCAGCTGCAGGGTGTTGCTGGGCTTGGTGTCAGTAGGGCGTTGTAGTGTATGGAGAGGTCTAGTGTAGGTCGATGGCACCACAGACTTGGAGGAGGATGGCTGTGATAGGTTCTAATGAGGCGTTGTTGATCATGGTAACACTTGCAGGTGACGGTTTGCTGATCCAAGAAGGAGCAGATGTTGCAAAAGCTGAGAGTGCAGGTCCGTATATGGTTGCATATATATAGGACGGGGATGATGCTAGGGCTTTTAGGAGGTCTTTTGAAGCGTTTCCATTCAAGGTGGGGGAGGAGTCACTATCGAGAGCTCTGTAGAGGCCAACCCTACCTGGCGTTACATGGAGGGCGGAGGTCAGGTTTTGAATGCAAGTAATTGCTGCCGTTTCTTTCGATCTGTCGAGTAGCCTCCTAGCGGCGCCCGATCTTCTAGGGTTTTGTAGTATTATTACAAAGGGGGAGACAATAGAGAGGACCCGGAAAGGCTGATTAAACAGGTGGTTAAGAAGAAGGGCAAGGAGAAAACGGTTGTGTACTTTGGCGTTCCACAACATTACTTCTCTGTGTGACAGGAGGGTCTGCAAATCCATCGCGTCGGGGTCAATCTCAAGTTCTTCGCAACAGGCATTGCTCACGTGAGAGAGGGTTAAAGTGGGTGCTACCCTATTTACAATGATATTAAGTTGATGGCTATAGTTAAGACCATAGTTACAAATTCCATTATAACTAGTATATGAAAAGGCCAATAGTTATGAGATTTTGACCATGGTTTCATTTTCGTTCAACTAAATTTAGAAAAATATTGGTACCAACCCTTTACAGATTTAACATATTTGTCCCCATAATTAATTCTAGTATTTCTTTCTTTGAAGGTGATTAATGCATCCCCTTGATTTCAAGCCAATATTGGTCAAATTGAGAGCAACCGATCGGGTCAAGATCTAATCAAGGAACTTAGGAACAATAATAACAAATTGGACTATACGATACCAAAGTATGGTAATTGATATTTAACTTAGGGACTTCATGGAGATATTTTATCAAATGACAATAGATACATTTTGACAAAAGGACTTGAATTGGATACTAAGAATTATCAAAGACCATGATATTGAATCAAAATAACTGATTGGGGTTTGAAATGAAAGACAACATTGCAAATAAGTTTAAGTTTGGGTAAAATAACTCAACATATGTTTAGTAGTCAAGATTGGGTATGTTACACCATGTTATTATAATGTATGTTATGATCCATGTGTAGTGGTGGTGAAACTCGATCACATCCTAGTGGTTTCCAAATATTGTCTACAACCTTAATTTTATTTCCCTGCCATTTAATTTACATTTGCATTTTAGTTAAATCATCAACCAAACTCTTTGATCTAAGTATTAACTCTTAAGTAGATAAATAGAATTATAATGTTTTCCATCTTGTTAAATCCTTAACAAAACCGTTGTCTCATGGATTTGACCATCAACTGTACTACGATAAGACTGCCACGTACCTTAGCGTATGTGGGTGGAGATCTTATTCTAGCACACGCAAGGCTAAACTTAGAGACTTATTATCTCTAGGATTTTTAGTGGTTCACACAACTCCACGAAAGTGGAGGCTCCATCAATGTACGATATGATGACTTGTTTCTCACTCTGAGGGCAATGTGTCCTAGTGTGTGAGACACATTAACCACATTGAAGGACAATGTGTCTCAAATTGTGACATATTGCTTCCGGAAAGGAGCCCACATCCCGATTAGGAAACAATACTCCCAGAAAACAAAAACACATCCAGATCGGGAGGCATTACTTTTCTTAGGGACAAATACATCCCACAACAAATTACATTGCTACCACACGAGAGCAACTGTCTCATTGTGGAATGCATTGGTACTAGTAGCAGGACACATTGCTACCATGCGAGGAATGTGTCTCCCCAGAAAATATATATATCCCACATGCAACTCGACCATTGTAGCTCAATAGTCAGCTGGTGCCACGTAGGGGAAATATGTCCCTAGGATGGACGCAATAGTTTCCTATATATTTTGGCCAAATCAGCCCCCTTCTCCCACACTATTTTCTCATTTATTCGTCTCTTCTCGGATATCTTAGAGCTATTATGGATATAGATGACATGTAGAAGGATTTTCTAACTCATTCATGTGGATGTATTTGCAGATTTCTCTCTATTTGTAGTGATCTTCTCCATCAAGTTGATGATTCTCTTTTTCTCCCGAGGTGGAGTGGATCTTCTCTTATTTTCTCTTCTCTAGATTTCTTATCTATGAGGTATCTCTTCACTTGAAACATATTATTTTTGACTATTTAATGTTGTTATTTTGTTTATGAAATTAAATATAAAACATCATTAAAGTACGTAATCATTAAAACAATATAATTATGTATTTCGTGCAATTAAGAAGATAAATCACATAGAAATGACAAGTCATCTACTATTGTTTAGAAATTTAATATTTAAATTACCATAAAAAATTAAATAATTGTATTTTTCTTACATTAAACTACTTTCATAATACAAAGTACTATTTCTATAAATTTAAAGATATCGAAAAATACATTGTACTATTGCTCTAGAATTTGAGTTGAGATGTTAAAATTGAAATTTAAAAAAATATTTTGCTTATGTTTAACATTTTTTGTAATGAAAAACCATTTTTGTGATTAAGATTATATAAAAAAAAGAAAATTATTTTTAAAAGTAGTTGATAAAATCTTCATGTGTTTTAATGACATGAACTTGGCATATTGTTCACATGCACAAGTTGTGAAGCTACACTACAATGATCAATTCTCTAATGGGTCTTACTTCAGTCGATCTATTAGACTTATAAATATCACATGAATAAATATTCGGGCCGATGAAACATATATATGATACTAGACATCAACATGGGTTTTTATCTCACTAACATATTCATCTTGGGCTGAAATCCCTAAGTTCTTACCAAAGTGACATGTTATAATACCACCCATAGGCAGACACATCTTATTGTAATATAGTTAATAATTAAATCCCAAGAGATAATATTTTTAATAATCTTATAAGTTTGTATCTACTTGATTAATTAAGAATAATAAATAGACCCAAAAGTTGATTTAATTGAGTTGAACTCATTGCAAGGGAAAGTAAAAGTGTGGCATTGAATTGGGTTTCTATTAACAATGAAAGTCATTGGGGTGGAATCCAGCTTCACCATATCTACACACACAAAGAAATCCATAACTTATTCAATATAGATGTAACCATTGAAATGGAGAAAAAGCAAGATCCACCCGTTAGGTGAAGAAAAAAATGTAGATATATCCAAGAGCTTGATGTCTAGTTACTCCTAGGTCATGTATCTACTTCTTTGATAACATCCCTTTGGAAGTTCTCCTATGGGAATCAACCAAGTTAATTGGCATTTGAAACTAAGCATTGAAATTCTCACAACATTGTAATATTATAGATCATGTAGTGTATGTGATAAATATGCAAATAGCACATTAAAATATTAGCATTGAATTGAAAGAGTTATCTACAAGTCATTGAACATAAAAGAATGGACATGCAAGAATAGGTAGCACGACTAGTACCCAAACCCATCGAGAAGGACTACTCACTCCACATGGAATAAATAGAGAAAATAAGGGAGAAGAAAGAATCAGTCATGGTTATGGAAGAGAAGAAGATCATATCTTGGTCTAACAACAATCTTCTACTTGATGATGTGGTTGACTTCACCGAAGAAGGAGATGGCATCGAAGACATGTGTCGACGGGGTTGGTATCTTCTTTTGTTCTTCACTCCTATACTCTAGTTTTTTGGAGAAGGGGTGGTAGATGAATTGGAGGAAATGGCAACTAAGATCCAATCACGATTATGGTTTGGTGCAGCAGAGATGGAATAAAGGTTATGTAGTGAAACCACATTGGAGGCCTATGGAGCACGGTCAACGATCATCTTCCTGGTTTAAGCATGGAATGATAGCCTTTTGGAATAATGGAGCATAAGAGGCCCCCTCAATGGCAGAGGGGTTTGAATATGTATAGAATCTAGAGTACAAAGAAGGGAGATCATTGACCTCATAGGGGCTCCATAGGACGATGGTTTTCGAAAGCATCATCGACTAAACTTCCATCAGGGTTGGTTACAGTTGAGTTGTCTGGTGTTGATCCTCATCGATCGATGGGTGGAATAAGCATAGGAACTCCATCAGTGAGTCATTGTTGATACCTCTTCAGTCGATGAGTTTAGGAGATCCGTCAGGGGTAGACTTGTCTACTCATCAAGATGACTCTCATTGGGGGTAGGTATCAATCCAACCATCATATGAAAGATCAATGGAGGAATAGATAGGTGATTGTTTGATGCTTCATCGAAAGTGGATCAATGTGTATGGAAGAAAGATCGTTGGTCATGGATGATGATGCATCGTGGCTTGGTCAATGGAAGGACAAAGGAGTCTTGTTGGGCTGACTCCGTCAGTCTTTGTTGGGCATGGATTCCATTAGTTGTCAGTTGATGAGTTTAAGAACAAACTCACCCCTATAGGGGGGTATTGTTGTTTTATCAAAGGTCTGCATCAATGAAGGTTTAGGCCAACAAGGCCATTGGCCAACAAATAGACTAGTCATGAAGAAATAGGTCTAGAATAGCAAAAACTTCTTTGTCCTTTTAATCAGACATTGAGACCACATTGGGATAAGATGATGCACATGTTATGATGTTTGATCCTGCCATGGAAACCAATATATTTGATCAAAAATCTAAACATTCACATATAACTAAGGAAAATAATATAGAGAAAATTTAAAGGTAAATTGAGGTATCTAAATACAAAAGAAGCCTCATGACCTAGAGGAGCTTTTCGAACCCTAATATAGAGGGTCCAAGGAATGGGGTGGCTTTTGTGATTTTGTGGGGGAGAGAAGATGATAGCCCAGATTGAGCATTTCTCAAAGAGATAGAGAGGTCGAGTAAGGAATGTTTAAGTTCGGGAAGGTCTCACAAATTAATCAGAGAAGTAATCTCATGAAACAATTGAGAAGTAAAATAAAAAAGATCATCAAATGGTATCCACACATATAGAATCATGCATCTGAAGGAGTTGGAGGAAGGAGATGACATTGCTATCATTGGATCACAGATGGATGATCAAATAAGGACACATGAAAATCAAAATGGAAATGAAGCATGATACAACACCAAAATTTTGAACGATATTGTAATTGATGCATTAAATGACTTTCTATATAAATTCAAATTCAAAACTATATGGAAACTTGCCTAATTGATTTGGATGGTCAAATAAAGTCAAAATGAGTTCCAATTTGGACCATAGGCTATTAGATAATCTACATTCTTCCCTACCAATTTGAATCTATGGCTCAGGTAAACTACATGATTAGGGTTTCACTTGATTAATTGTTGCCAACTGGATAACTTTTAATGCCTCAATCAAGTTACAATGTGCAAAACCCAAGAAGATTCTACAAAGATAAGGGTAGAATAAATGTTAGAAGATATAAAATGTATTAAACATAAAGATGATTTCATAACCACATGAGACTGTCTTACTTCCATACACAAAGCCATCAATGTTATCACATCATAATGGGATAACCATCCCTCATCACATTGTTAGAGGATATCACCGCACATTAGTCATACAATCATCATTAAGGTCATCAGATCATTCACATTGTTCCCAGCAAGAACATCATTAGTTCATTATGCCTCATCAAGGATCATAATGATCACCCTATGTTAAGAAAGAGATACCATAGCTGTCATAAGCTATGAGGTTCATTCAACCAACAACATTAGGGTTACACAAGTAGGAGAGAGATAACACTTCACTATATACTAACCATTCAAGCAAGTAAACATAAAGCATCACACACTCAAAAATTAGGGTTAGGGTTACTCGTAATTAACCGATTAGGGTTTGCAAAACAACAACTATCATTACACCCTAATTATCATCATATTCCAATTTCTTGGAACACTTTAAGTCAACCATTATCATCTCTAGATAAACCCACAAAACAACCATGTGTCACAGGATTACCATCAACCAAAGACGATTCTAGGTCACATATCTATGCGACCAAAGGGAACATCTTCACACCTTCGACCAAAGAGAACCATATTACACCTTTGATCGAAGAGAAACAAGGTCATACGACCGAAGGGAATCCTCACCACTTCATCGACTGAATATGGAATTCAAATGTAATACCCTCCCTAAGAACACACAAGAACGTAGAGGAAGAAAAATAGAGTTATCCATAACTGATGCACTTAAGGGGGCATTACATAAAATTGGAATTCATAGCAACAACATAATAAATCACACAGACTTGATAGATAAACATTTTTAGCATTGTTCTTACAAAAGGAAACTTGAAGGCTATCACATAGAAAACATCTTGTGATAAGGTCTCTAGTCTAGAGTTCTAAATATAGAAACATAAAACTTAATCTATAAAGTTGAGGATCGTCATATAGTTGGCACCCCATAAACCTTATCCTTGCTCTATCCTAGTGCTTCAAGTCTTTGGGCACTACTTCTGCTCCTGCTCCTCACCTGCATACATCTCGTCCCCAGCCATCCATTAGAAAAATGATTTTTAGAGTAAGTGGCATGAGTATCCTAACATAAACATTATTGAAGAAATAACATACTACAAAATAATTCTTGAATATTATAAACATGGAACTAACTATAAACGTTGCATAAAATCTTAATCATAAATATATCTTATTTCTTTAACTTCATTCTTGTCTTTCTTACTTATCTTACTCTAGAGACCTATATTCTGTTACATGGATCTCATGACCTACACTAAGGTTCCTGAGTCACATAACCTACACTCTGGGCTTGGGTCATGTATCTGAATCATCGTGCACTAAGGGCATGGGCTTCATGACTTGCACAAAGGTCCAGGGTCATGTTCTTTTTGAGTTGACTTGCACTAAGGAATGGGCCTAACTCCATACTCTAATACCTTATTAAGCTGATGATGAATGCAAATTCATCCTGATTTTTAGTCATCCTTTTTATAACCAATTTGATTCAATACTTTTGATTTATCTCTTAAATCTCAAATATTGCATGTTCCCTAAATAAATCTAATTATTATGATTTTTGATCAAATTTATATTGATTTAGTACAGGTCTAAACCAATATATAGCATCAAATGGAGCTCACCAAAGAACCTCTCACTTCTGACCTTGACCAAATGGTCTGCTCTAACGGTTCTAACCTTTCAGTTTTGGATATTCACCCACAAGGTCTTAAGACCGTTTGAGCCCATTCGATCTCAAGACCGCATGAACCTAAACGGTCTCAAGACTGGACGTCGTCTAACAGTTTCAAGACCATTTAGACATAGAACTGGTTGGATACTCTAAACCGTTTGGGATGAAGACCATTTGAACACATCTAAACCATTTGGACGAAGACTGGTTGGCACTCGTAAGCAAAGGCCATTCAGTCCCAAGACCATTTGGTGCCATTCGGTCCCAAGACCGTTTGATCACAAAACCGAATGAAGCTAAGAGAACGATACATGAATACCGTTTGGTCACTTGCATGAAGATTGAATGAAGATATTACTTGAAATCATTTGGACGTCAAACGATCTCGAAACCGTTTGGATGTCAAACGGTCTCAAGACCGTTCGAGCTGCTTCACGCCAAAAGCATGAAGCTCCCATCCAAGCCTATAAATAGACCCCCAAGGGTCCTCATTTGGGCATCGACACCATCACGCAGATAGGCTACTTACGGTCTGATCCAGCACCATCTTCCACACACCCACCTTCTCCTCTTGACGATGAGTGGGGAGAGAAGGAGAGAGAGAAGGTGAAGAAGAAGGATTGCTTGGCCTACCTTGGTGGTTCTTCCTCTTCATTCAGATATGCTCCAACATGACGTAGAAAACCGCATCATCTTCACCGAGCTGCGACCTCCTTCCTCATCATGCTCATGGCAGAACCTTCTCTTTCTCTTATTCTTCTTGTTTCTCGCATCATGAGCGAGTAGTACCTTTTTGCTGGGGTGCGGGGACAAGCCCCGCTGACCATGCACGCATGTTCTTTTGTTACGCACTCCATGGCAATGTATATGACCTTCCATTTCATTATTAATTGATACGTTTGTAGTTGATTATCTCCTTGCTTTCATCTTGTTCTTTCCTACATTGTGAAATCTTCTATATGTAGGATGGGATGGTGGTTTACAAATTCAACTCTTTGATGAGAACTTCTGATGGGATTCCGTGAGGTCGTAAGTGTATGATCCATGAGGGGACGATACATCTAGCCTACGGTGATGCTTCTGTGGTCTAGACATCCCTTAGGGAGGACCACAGCCTTAGTTGGATTTTGTATTGTCTTGTTTATTGTCGATGTTAGTTTGTAGATTTATCACCTGCTTGCTTATCAATTAATGTGGTTGACTCCCAAACTAGAAATAGAATGGGATTTCTTCAAGGTGGTATTGTATGTCCGTGAGGGGATGAGCCATCTAGCCTTCGGTGACACTTCTGTGTGCCTGACTCTTGTATAGGGGGCCCGCAACCTTAGTTGGATTTATGTATCTTCAGATTCTTAAGTGATCTGGTTAGTGATGAGACATTTGATGCCTAAGGTGATGCTTATGCGAACCTGACGCCCGTATGGGGGGTTCTGCATCAACTCTATTTGGATCATTTTATCTTATCTGGACTGTTTGCTTTGGAATGTGTTCGCATGTGCAGTGGTGGTGAAACCTGATGCCGCTCTAGTGATTACATATCATTGATCTCAATCCAACTTTAATTCAACTTTTACTTTCTTGTAATAGTTTAATTAACCTCAAATCAACCAATCATTTTAAATATTAGCCTTAACTCGAACAATATTAGGCCAACAAAGATTCTTAAAAACATTGTCCTTTGGGTTCGATCCTTAACTATACTGTGATAAGACTCATCCTCTTGTGAGTGGTATTATTGCACTTTGGTTTTGGTAAAAGCTCGGGGATTTCAACCCCGAGTGAGTTTGTTAGTGCAATAAAATCTCACATCAAATTCTGGCACCGTTGCCAGGGAGGGTCCAAATGGTATGAACTTTCCCCACCATCTCGGATTTAGAGCTTGCTCGGGATGAGAAAAGTTTTAAGTTTGGGGTGGAGGGTGGGTGGTACGTATCTTACTTTCCACCTTCACCCATCTAATTCTTTTCGACCGATATATTTTTGACCTAAATTTTCAAATTCCTAAACATAATTTTCAAACTTTTAAAGTTCCAAAGAAATTGAACAAATACCAGATGAAGTTTGGACATTCTTTGTTTTTATCTCTATGCATTTATCATTATACTCTCCTTATTCAAAGTAGAGCTTGAAAAGGACCTTCTTCTGAAAACTAGCCTTTTGACTGAAATCATTTTGTGAAGCTTATGAATCCTAACATCATGATATTTATGCAAATTTGGTAAGTCTCTGTCGAACTGATAGGGACCAAACACATCATGCTTCCTAACTGACTAGTGGAACAACAACATGGAATCCCTACCGGATCCGCATCAAGTCATTATTTGAGAAGAGTTTGACAAAGAGAACAAATTGGTACACAGAATTGTAAATCAAGTTGCATTCTGATCTGAACCCTCTTCTACACTTCATCTATCATCTTCATACCCATCCATCCATAAAAAAGAAACAAAAATAGCCAAAATTATGCCAAACCCTAAGTTCGGGGTGGCACGCCACTTCTCTCTATATCCGCTTCTTCCATACCCCTCGCAAATTAATAGGGGCGTACCACCAAAAATGCAATCTCGAGTCGAATAGAGAAGAGATTTGCAAACAAAAAGATGCCAAATCGCACACAAAAAGAAATGAAATCTCGAGTCGAATAGAGGAGAGATTCTGTGATGGAGTGGACTTTTGGAATCCTAAAATATCCAATGACTTAAGTGAAAGCATATGTTTCAGTTAGATTGAGAGTTACAAGCTTTTGATAAAGTAAGTGTGTTGATGTGATGTTGATATAATGGTTAAGATATCTCTTTTTATGTCCTTACAAGGAATTTAATTGGATGGCCTAAGTTTCAATACACTAGACTAGGATAAGATAATCTGTGGTGTCACACGTTTCTTTGAAAAGGAGAAAGTGGGTTCTCTAATCCTGACCCTTGAATGCAACATACGACCAGTTGTTTATCAATGCCTCCAACTAAAGCAAGGACGTGGGAGAACTTGCGAGGCACTGACTGTTGACCACTACCACATCTTCATAACCGGCTATCTCACGATCACCTCGATCGAGCAGTTGCCTTAGCATTTGATCGTGCCTTCTTCCCCAAAGAATGGTGAGAGCGAGAGTCCTTCTCCCATGGCTTTCCCTTTGTGTTCCGCAGTGCTGGTGAGGATGAGGAACAATAAGAGGGAGGTCGTCTCTTCCTCGACCTATCACCGGCAAGACAGTGAGGAACCAGAAAGCCCACACTGGCGGGCAGAGCATGAGGATGGGAGTATGTGGGAAGGTGTCGAGACACGTACCCGACACTGAGATGCAAACACGGAAGCTAGGGAACGATGGAGAAGCGGCTGACGCCTCGCCGGAATAGACCCAGCCTTGCGGCGGCACCACGTTGCAGGATCGCTTGCATGCGATGGAGCTAGCTCAACCTGGAGACCTTCCCCATGGAGGCGGCATGATCTAGAGGATAACACACACAAGCATCGACCAACCTGGAGTTCATGGGAGAAGAAGAAAGAGAGAACGAGAGGGCCTTCAATAGGCAGAGCTCTGGATGACCTGAGAAGTTGAGACTGGCAGAGTCTCAGAGGCGCAACCGGACACCCAAGCAGAAGGAGGAGGTGATCGCAAACCTCTGATCTCCCTTGCGGAGGATGGTGCGGGCGAGGAGGAGGCCACTTGCCTGTTGATCGCCATGGAATCCAAGCGCGGCTGCGCTCAAGGCGGGCGGCGTTTTGCGAGAAAGGGAAACCGTTTGAGAAGGGAGAACATGTGGCAGCATTTTTTGTACCTGGAGGAGTGAATCCAGGAGACGGAGCAATCGAGCGGAGAGTTGACGGTATTAGCAAGCAGCGTGGCGGCGCTCTATGGACATGAGAGGCAGAGTACAGCAGGCGGGCTGTCGCAGATACCAGCTCACGAGGAAAACCTTGAGGTGGATGATTTCTCGCCGGAGCATCCTACTGCAGTGGCGGCTCTACCCCAAACTCACACGAACAGATCGCATTGAACAGGAGAAGGAAGGGTGGGGACGAGAACCCTAAACCGGCCGATCCAAGAGGATCTAGTTTAGAGAACCGGCTGGCCCGCCTCAAGTCCCTTCCCAACAAAAGAGCAAGAACCGCCCGCTCAACTGAGCCTAGGAGGCGTGAGCTGCAAGCTGTAGCGGCCATGTGGCAGATCAGGATTGGCCCAAAGGTAACAAACATCCCAGTAATAATGCAATCTTATATATTTCATAGAAATTAGCCCTCTTATCAGAAAAATACAAATAAGGTATATAAATTCTCAGAAAAATGCATAGAACAAGATGGAAGCATACTATCCTACTTTTGATGCATTAATAATAGTGATATCATGTAAGATGTGAAATGCTCATCTGATGGATAATAAATATCAAACAATGCCCAAAAATTATGAGAAAATAACCGTAAATCATATTTCATGTTTATAATGCATATGATGTCAGTTATGGTCATGATGATGTACGAAATCATGTAATTTGCTTAATATGTCTAATTAGGGCTAATAACCCTAACAAAATGCAATAAATACATACGTGCTCTATATATGATGAAATTTATAGAGAAAGCTCATAGCAGTATATTGAACCTCATTTTTAATTATGAGATCATAATGATGAACAAAATCCATGTTATATGAAGATGAATATTAATACATGTTATAAAACCCTAATCTAGGTTAATGATGTAACCTAGGGTTAATATGTTCACAAAGAGGATATGGAAGATAATGTTCAGATAATGAATCATAATTTGGAATACGACATCAGTAACATCAATCCCAGATAACAAGATGATAAGACAAGTAATAATGAGAATATCCCAATGAACTAAGTGAAACCCTAATATGAGCACTATTAGGGTTAAGATGAGATATAATAGGATGAGAATCTGATGATAGTATGTGGTCTTGTTTTACTCAGGTTTGACAAAGATATAGTTGACATGAGGGATATCTGATGATTAGGTTTGTTCTTAATCAAGGTACGCCATTACCTCTTACTTGGCTTATTATACATTATGCTTGTTCTATATGGTAGTAAAGACTTGGCATATGGTATTGATTGAAATGATTGTCTTGTATGATATGTTACTTGAATTTCCATACGTATTGCTATGAACACATCAAACATTATATATCTGTTCCATTATATGAAAGCACTAATTCTCTTTGGTAGCATACTGCTGGAAAGTGATCATTCTCTTTGGTAGCAGATCACATTGTACAATGATCTAACTCTTTGGCAGTAGATCATAAGGCCTTACATCTCATTCTCTTTGGTAGCAGAGATGATGCATTATTCCCTCAGGTGGCAAATGCATGGATATATAATGGAAAATGAGCTTAAAATATGTATTCTCTTTTGTTAATGAACATCTTTGTGCAAGTATATGATTTTCTTATATTTCTTTATAACTTCCAAGTATTAGTTTTATCTTATTCCAAGATATGCTGAGAGGTAAATAAAAGACACGTAGGCGTACTCAGTACAATAGTCATGAAATATTGTGCTGACGTGTACCGCATGTAATCTTTTTTTTAGGTTTTGGTTATGCTCTTGAAGATCCAGGATAGTCGAGAGTTGTATAGCGAGTTGATGTGCAGGTGGACATGTTGTCTTAAGATCATGTTGTCTAGATGTAGTACATGTATATGTATAAGTTTGTTGTTAAATATGTAATATCAAATGTTGTAATAATTCATGTTGTAATTATATGTTGAATGATGAACATGTGTGTATGGTTTTATTATTGTTCATGTACATGTGCTACTGATTGTTTCCTTATGACTTCCTCTAATTTTCTTCTTCTTAACCTTGTGTGGGATGTCTAAATTGGGATTCTCACTGAGGTGAGGGTTCCAATTTGGATGTCACACATCAGATTAAGTTGTGGAAAATCCGGGGACGTCACAGGTGGTATCAGAGCATGAACAATAGCAAAGCCTGCCATTTTCTCATTATGCAACTCAAAATCAAAGAAACATGAACTTAATAATCTTTTAGGGTTAGATTAGTTGTCTTTTAGAGTTTAGATCTGACCTAGCCTCTAGGTTAGCACCTAGATGTCTGAGAACTAGGTCTAGAGTGGTGCTTGTTGAATAGCAAGTCCTTAGATGTCGTTCTTTTCTTGTAGTGCAACAGTATGGGACGTTGCACTATTTGGAAATGACGTACATCAAGGAAAGAGAAACCCTAGACATATGGCGCTCGTTGTCTAGAGTAGCTACACTTGTCTACACCATGTTCTCACCCTTTTCACTAGTTTTCATGACACTATACTCTCTACTATGTGTGGGACACTCGTTTTCAGGATTTGGTTTTTTATTCCAATCGGATCGAACCTCAATAGTTTTCTCTGACGCTTGTTTTATCGGAGAAAAACTATGTAATATTTTATAATGTATATGTATTACAAAAATGTGTCCCCACACATGTACGAGTAGGAGGTGGTCATGCAACCTTAGTGAAAGTGAATGACATCAGTCTAGAAGAGAGAGTAGTCCTAGATTAGATTTCTAGAGCCTTGTTGGAATATATATGATAGATGGAATAGATGAAATAAGCTTTGATGTAAGTCTTATATAGATGTCATAATATGGTTATGATGGTATATGTTTGTCTTTGAGGACTTAAGTTCATCTTAAGGATGCAACATGAGTTTGATAATGCAAGTAACTAGACTTTTATGAGATAAGATATGTTAAGTTAAGACAAGGTTGTGAGTCAGCATGAGCCTCAAGCTCTTTTATAAAGGAGGACCTCTAGTGTTAGGACCAGTTTTGGGGTTAGCTCAAGAGAGAGCGAGACCCACAGGGAGAAGGTCAGAGAACCTAGACTTCACAATATGAGAAATATGAGATATGTGATATGTTATGTCCTAAACTATACTACTCCTGAGTGAACGAGTTGAGTTGCCTAATGCATGATTCCTATAGTCTTGGTGAACCCTAGATGTCCTTGGGAGGACCAAACCCTAGAGACAGAGAGAGGCTGGTTATATATGTGCATGTGAACATGAATATGACTGCCTGCCATCTGGGTGAGGGAGAGAGCCCAAGACCCTGAAGGAGGTAGCTATGTTAGTTTCTGTGAAGCCTCATGCTCGGGTTGGTGGTTTCCCACCTAGGAATCTAGTGGTGCATATAAGAGAGTTTTGAGATATAGTGTTTCATGGGTATAGAACCTATGAAGAGTATATCTTTGCATGTTTTGGTTTGTGCTTACGTGACTAGAGCTATGAAGCTATCGCTAGCGCCAATGAGGTAATCTGAGAACCCTAAGCTAAGAGAGAAAAGATACAGTATGTGCTTATGAGATACACATAGAGTTGAGTTAGCTTAGAGAAACTGAGCATGGAACTACCCTCATGGTATGTGTTAGAGGAACCGCTTTTGGCCTAAGTAAAGTTTTGTTATAATATAAGTTTTTTTAACACAACCATGATATAATACATGTAGAGATGTGATCTAATCTCGAGATGTGATATATAGACATGATATGATGGAAATCTAGAAATGGTTTAATAGATATCAAGGCATAATTGGTTAACCACGTACATGCATAATGATGATTAATGTGAAATTGTTGTTTAATCTTGTGATGAATTCACTCGTAAATGTTACAATTTATTATGAACAATGGAATAAGATCATATGAATGAAACATGTTACACGAGGTGTTAAGCTTAGTGCTTAATAATGATGGAAATATAGTTTGAAAGTTAGCACAACATAATGATTATAACACCTTGATATGATTTAGATGGATAACGTGAGTTAATTATAGTTAACTCCCTCCTAAAAGGCATATGTTAATGATGAACATGTTCTAACAATGTGCTAAATAAAATGTTGATGACACCTTGATGTATGAGTTAATCTTAGCTAACTCCTTTAGAACATGATAATATGATGTGGGAACCCTAATGCGTGGATAAAGATAAAGATGCAACCTTAATATATGAGATATGTAATGACCCAATTAGAGTTTATAAACCCTTGTTTGAGACTTCTATGAAGGGGTGTTTCACCTTAGGTGTTTTAAAACCCCCTAATGGTAGTTTGGAGATGGCTATGGAGCTTTGTTGTTGGATATGTTGCACCTAGACTAGTGCCTACATGTGGATGAAGGCAAGATAATGTTTTCCCTGGAAGTATGAGTATGGCTTACTTTCGAGGATGAAACTTCTTTTAAGATGTATATGATGTTACAAAGTGGGTTTTCTGGCTTAATTTCGAGGACGAAATATCTTTTAAGGTGTGTAGGATGTGATGGAATGGACTTTTGGAATCCTAAAATGTCCAATGACTTAAGTGGAAGCATATGTTTCAGTTAGATTGAGAGTTCCAAGCTTTTGATAAAGTAAGTGTGTTGATGTGATGTTGATATAATGGTTAAGATATCTCCTTTTATGTCCTTTCAATGAATTTAATTGGATGGCCTAAGTTTCAATACACTAGACTAGGATATGATAATCTGTGGTGTCACATGTTTCTTTGAAAAGGAGAAAGTGGGTTCTCTAATCCTGACCCTTGAATGCAACATACGACTAGTTGTTTATCCATGCCTCCAACTAAAGCAAGGGCGTGGGAGAACTTGCGAGGCACTGACTCTTGACCACTACCACGTCTTCATAACCGGCTATCTCACGATCACCTCGATCGAGCAGTTGCCTTAGCATTTGATCGTGCCTTCTTCCCCAAAGAACGGTGAGAGCGAGAGTCCTTCTCCCATGGTTTTCCCTTTGTGTTCCACAGTGGTGGTGAGGATGAGGAACAATAAGAGGGAGGTCGTATCTTCCTCGGCCTATCACCAGCAAGACAGTGAGGAACCAGAAAGCCCACGCTGGCGGGCAGAGCATGAGGATGGGAGTATGTGGGAAGGTGTCGAGACACGTACCCGACACTGAGATGCAAACACGGAAGCTAGGGAACGATGGAGAAGCGGCTGACTCCTCGCCAGAACAGACCCAGACTTGCGGCGGCACCGCGTTGCAGGATCGCTTGCATGCAATGGAGCTAGCTCAACCTGGAGACCTTCCCCATGGAGGCTGCATGATCTAGAGGATAACACACGCAAGCATCGACCAACCTGGAGTTCACGGGAGAAGAAGAAAGAGAGAACGAGAGGGCCTTCAATAGGCAGAGCTCTGGATGACCTGAGAAGCTGAGAGTGGCAGAGTCTCGGAGGCGCAACCGGACACCCAAGCAGAAGGAGGAGGTCATCGCGAGCCTCTGATCTCCCTTGCGGAGGATGGTGCAGGCGAGGAGGAGGCCACTTGCCTGTTGATCGCCATGGAGTCCAAGCGCGGTTGTGCTCAAGCCGGGCGGCGTTTTGAGAGAAAGGGAAACCGCGTGAGAAGGGAGAACATGTGGCAGTAGTTTTTGTACCTGGAGGAGTGAATCCAAGAGACGGAGCAATCGAGCGGAGAGTTGACGGTCTTAGCAAGCAGCGTGGTGGCGCTCTGTGGACATGAGAGGCAAAGCACAGCAGGTGGGCTGTCACGGATACCAGCTCGCGAGGAAGACCTTGAGGTGGATAATTGCTCGCCGGAGCATCCTGCTGCGGCGGCGGCTCTACCCCAAACTCACACGAACAGATCGCATTGAACGGGAGAAGGAAGGGTGGGGACGAGAACCCTGAACCGGCCGATCCAAGAGGATCTAGTTCAGAGAACCGGCTGGCCCGCCTCAAGTCCCTACCCAGCAAAAGAGCAAGAACCGCCCGCTCAACTGAGCCTAGGAGGCGTGAGCTGCAAGCTGTAGCGGCCATGTGGCGGATGAGGATTGGCCCAAAGGTAACAAACATCCCAGTAATAATGCAATCTTATATATTTCATAGAAATTAGCCCTCTTATCAGAAAAATACAAATAAGGTATAGAAATTCTCAGAAAAATGAATAGAACAAGATGGAAGCATAATATCCTACTTTTGATGCATTAATAATAGTGATATCATGTAAGATGTGAAATTCTCATATGATGGATAATAAATATCAAACTATGCCCTAAAATTATGAGAAAATAACTGTAAATCATATTTCATGTTTATAATGCATATGATGTCAGTTATGGTCATGATGATGTACGAAATCATGTAATTTGCTTAATATGTCTAATTAGGGCTAATAACCCTAACAAAATGCAATAAATACATACGTGCTCTATATATGATGAAATTTATAGAGAAAGCTCATATCAGTATATTGAACCTCATTTTTAATTATGAGATAATAATGATGAACAAAATCCATGTTATATGAAGATGAATATTAATACATGTTATAAAACCCTAATCTAGGTTAATGATGTAACCTAGGGTTAATATGTTCACAAAAAGGATATGGAAGATAATGTTCAGATAATGAATCATAATTTGGAATACGACATCAGTAACATCAATCCCAGATAACAAGATGATAAGACAAGTAATAATGAGAATATCCCAATGAACTAAGTGAAACCCTAATATGAGCACTATTAGGGTTAAGATGAGATATAATAGGATGAGAATATGATGATAGTATGTGGTCTTGTCTTACTCATGTTTGACAAAGATATAGTTGACATGAGGGATATCTGATGATTAGGTTTGTTCTTGATCAAGGTACGCCATTACCTCTTACTTGGCTTATTATACATTATGCTTTTGTTATATGGTAGTAAAGATTTGGCATATGGTATTGATTGAAATGATTGTCTTGTATGATATGTTACTTGAATTTCCATACGTATTGCTAGGAACACATCAAACATAATATATCTGTTCCATTATATGAAAGCACTAATTCTCTTTGGTAGCATAGTGCTGGAATGTGATCATTCTCTTTGGTAGCATATCACATTGTACAATGATCTAACTCTTTGGCAGTAGATCATAAGGCCTTACATCTCATTCTCTTTGGTAGCAGAGATGATGCATTATTCCCTCAGGTGGCAAATGCATGGATATATAATGGAAAATGAGCTTAAAATAGGTGTTCTCTTTTGTTAATGAACATCTTTGTGCAAGTATATGATTTTCTTATATTTCTTTATAACTGCCAAGTATTAGTTTTATCTTATTTCCAAGATATGCTGAGAGGTAAATAAAAGACACGTAGGCGTACTCAGTACAATATTCATGAAATATTGTGCTGACGTGTACCGCATGTAATCTTTTGTTTAGGTTTTGGTTATGCTCTTGAAGATCCAGGATAGTCGAGAGTTGTATAGCGAGCTGATGTGAAGGTGGACCTGTTGTCTTAAGATCCTGTTGTCTAGATGTAGTACATGTATATGTATAAGTTTGTTGTTCAATATGTAATATCAAAGGTTGTAATAATTCATGTTGTAATTATATGTTGAATGATGAACATGTGTGTATGGTTTTATTATTGTTCATGTACATGTGCTACTGATTGTTTCCTTATGACTTCCTCTGATTTTCTTCTTCTTAACCTTGTGTGGGATGTCTAAATTGGGATTCTCGTCGAGGTGAGGGTTCCAATTTGGATGTCACACATCAGATTAAGTTGTGGAAAATCCGGGGATGTCATGAATATTGTACTGAGTACGCCTACATGTCTTTTATTTACCTCTCAGCATATTTTGGAAATAAGATAGAACTAATACTTGGCAGTTATAAAGAAATATAAGAAAATCATATAATTGCACAAAGATGTTCATTAACAAAAGAGAACACATATTTTAAGCTCATTTTCCATTATATATCCATGCATTTGCCACCTGAGGGAATAATGCATCATCTCTGCTACCAAAGAGAATGAGATGTAACGCCTTATGATCTACTGCCAAAGAGTTAGATCATTGTACAATGTGATCTGCTACCAAAGAGAATGATCACTTTCCAGCACTATGCTACCAAAGAGAATTAGTGCTTTCATATAATGGAACAGATATATTGTGTTTGATGTGTTCATAGCAATACGTATGGAAATTCAAGTAACATATCATACAAGACAATCATTTCAATCAATACCATATGCCAAGTCTTTACTACCATATAACACAAGCATAATGTATAATAAGCCAAGTAAGAGGTAATGGCGTACCTTGATCAAGAACAAACCTAATCATCAGATATCCCTCATGTCAACTATATCTTTGTCAAACCTGAGTAAGACAAGACCACATACTAGCATCAGATTCTCATCCTATTATATCTCATCTTAACCCTAATAGTGCTCATATTAGGGTTTCACTTAGTTCATTGGGATATTCTCATTATTACTTGTCTTATCATCTTGTTATCTGGGATTGATGTTACTGATGTCGTATTCCAAATTATGATTCATTATATGAATATTATCTTCCATATCCTTTTTGTGAACATATTAACCCTAGGTTACATCATTAACCTAGATTAGGGTTTTATAACATGTATTAATATTCATCTTCATATAACATGGATTTTGTTCATCATTATGATCTCATAATTAAAACTGTGGTTCAATATACTGATATGAGATTTCTCTATAAATTTCATCATATATAGAGCATGTATGTATTTATTGCATTTTGTTAGGGTTATTAGCCCTAATTAGACATATTAAGCAAATTACATGATTTTGTACATCATCATGACCATAACTGACATCATATGCATTATAAACATGAAATATGATTTACAGTTATTTTCTCATAATTTTAGGGCATCGTTTGATATTTATTATCCATCATATGAGCATTTCACATCTTACATGATATCACTATTATTAATGCATCAACAGTAGGATATTATGCTTCCATCTTATTCTATGCATTTTTCTGAGAATTTCTATACCTTATTTGTATTTTTCTGATAAGAGGGCTAATTTCTATGAAATATATAAGATTGCATTATTACTGGGATGTTTGTTACCTTTGGGCCAATCCTGATCCGCCACATGGCCGCTACAGCTTGCATCTCACGCCTCCTAGGCTCAATTGAGCGGGCGGGTCTTGCTCTTTTGCTGTGCAGGGACTTGAGGCGGGCCAGTCGGTTCTCTGAACTAGTTCCTCTTGGATCGACCGGTTCAGGGTTCTCGTCCCCACCCTTCCTTCTCCAGTTCAATGTGATCTGCTCACGTGAGTTTGGGGTAGAGTCGCCGCCGCAGTAGGATGCTCCAGCGAGCAATCATCCACCTCAAGGTCTTCCTCATGAGCTAGTATCCGCGACAGCCCGCCTATTGTGCTCTGCCTCTCATGTCCACAGAGCGCCGCCACGCTGCTTGCTAAGACCGTCAACTCTCCGCTCGATTGCTCCGTCTCCTGGATTCACTCCTCCAGGTACAAAAACTGCCGCCACATGTTCTCCCTTCTCACGTGGTTTCCCTTTCTCACAAAACGCCGCCCGGCTTGAGCGCAGCCGCGCTTGGACTCCATGGCGATCAACAGGAAAGTGGCCTCCTCCTCGCCCGTACCATCCTCCGCAAGGGAGATCAGAGGATAGCGATCACCTCCTACTTCTGCTTGGGTGTCCGGTTGCGCCTCCGAGACTCTGCCACTCTCAGCTTCTCAGGTCATCCAGAGCTCTGCCTATTGAAGGCCCTCTCATTCTCTCTTTCTTCTTCTCCCGTGAACTCCAGGTTGGTCGATGCTTGCGTGTGTTATCCTCTAGATCATGCCGCCTCCATGGGGAAGGTGTCCAGGTTGAGCTAGCTCCATCGCATGCAAGCGATCCCGCAACGCGGTGCCGCCGCAAGGCTAGGTCTGTTCTGGCGAGGAGTCAGCCTCTTCTCCATCGTTCCCTAGCTTCCGTGTTTGCATCTCAGTGTCGGGTACGTGTCTCGACACCTTCCCACATACTCCCATCCTCATGCTCTGCCTGCCAGCGTGGGCTTTCTGGTTCCTCATTGTCTTGCTGGTGATAGGCCGAGGAAGAGACGACCTCCCTCTTATTGTTCCTCATCCTCACCAGCATTGTGGAACACAAAGGGAAAGCCATGGGAGAAGGACTCTCGCTCTCACCGTTCTTTGGGGAAGAAGACACGATCAAATGCTAAGGCAACTGCTCGATCGAGGTGATCGTGAGATAGCCGGTTATGAAGACGTGGTAGTGGTCAAGAGTCAGTGCCTCGCAAGTTCTCCCACGTCCTTGCTTTAGTTGGAGGCATGGATAAACAACTGGTCGTATGTTACATTCAAGGGTGAGGAGTAGAGAACCCACTTTCTCCTTTTCAAAGAAACGTGTGACACCACAGATTATCATATCCTAGTCTAGTGTATTGAAACTTAGGCCATCCAATTAAATTCCTTGAAAGGGCATAAAAAGAGACATCTTAACCATTATATCAACATCACATCAACACACTTACTTTATCAAAAGCTTGGAACTCTCAATCTTACTGAAACATATGCTTCCACTTAAGTCATTGGACATTTTAGGATTCCAAAAGTCCACTCCATCACATCCTACACACCTTAAAAGATATTTCGTCCTCGAAATTAAGCCAGAAAACCCACTTTGTAACAGATTCACACACAAAAAATGCAATAAATGAAATTACAAAAATAATAAAAATCTCGAGTCGAATAGAGGAGAGATTTTACTTCTTCATTCCATACCACCCTTCACTCTTTTTTCTACCTAAAGGCACAATTAAAGCCTTCAATTCCCTAAAAAACACCAGTGTCAGATCAGATGCACACTTGTCATCCTGCGGGGATCTCTAAACTATTACAAAACTCTTTGACATGCTTGTTGCTGGAAAAAGTAAGGAGGAAGTGAGGTTGGAAAGCGAACTCAGGAACAAAGATACCGTATTACATGTTCTATGGTCTCGGGAAGTTGAGATGCTTGGTCATACTAAGAGGAAAATAAATAAGCGTGATGTGAAGAGGAAGCAGTCACATAATCGAAAGTATTCACTTGGCGACTGTTTCATATTTTGTGTTACTCGAGGACGAGCAACGTTTAAGTTTGGGGTGTTTGATGAATGCAAATTCATCCTGATTTTCAATCATCCTTCTTATAACCAATTTGATTCAATACTTTCGATTTATCTCTTAAATCTCACATATTGCATGTTCCCTAAATAAATCCAATTATTATGATTTTTGATCAAATTTATATTGATTTGGTACAGGTCTAAACAAGCTATAGAATCACATGGAGCTCACTAAAGAATCTCTCACGTTTGACCTTGACCAAACAGTCTGCTCTAACGGTTCTAACCTTTCGGTTTTGGATACTCACCCACAAGATCTCAAGACCGTTTAAGCCCATTTAGTCTCAAGACTGCATGAACCTAAACGGTCTCAAGACTGGACGTCGTCTAATGGTTTCAAGACCGTTTAGACATAGAACTGGTTGGATACTCTAAACCGTTTGGGATGAAGACCGTTTGAACACATCTAAACCATTTGGACGAAGACCGGTTGACACACGTAAGCAAAGGACATTCGGTCCCAAGACCGTTTAGTGCCATTCGGTCCCAAGACCATTCGGTCCCAAGACTGTTTGATCACAAGACCGAATGAAGCTAAGAGAACGATACATGAAGACCATTTGGTCACTTGCGTGAAGACCGAATGAAGATAGTACTCGAAACCGTTTGGACGTCAAACGGTCTCAAAACCGTTTGGACGTCAAACGGTCTCAAGATCGTTCGAGTTGCTTCATGCCAAAAGCATGAGGATCCCATCCAAGCCTATAAATAGACCCCCAAGGGTCCTGATTTGGGCATTGACACCAGCACACCAAGAGGCTGCCCACGGACTGATCCAGCACCATCTTCCACATGCCCACCTGCTCCTCTTGACGTCGAGCAGGGAGAGAAGGAGAGAGACAAGGTGAAGAAGAAGGATTGCTCGGCCTGCCTTGGTGGTTCTTCCTCTTCTTTCAAATCTGCTCCAACAAGACGTAGAAGACAACATCATCTTCACCGACCTACGACCACCTTCTTCATCATGCTCATGGGGACTTGCCCCGCTGCCCATGCAAGAATGTTCTTTTGTTAAGCACTCCATGGCAATGTATATGACCTTCCATTTCATTGTTAATTGATATGTTTGTATTTGATTATCTCCTTGCTTTCATCTTGTTCTTTCCTACATTGTGAAATCTTCTATATGTAGGATGGGATGGAGGTTTACAAGTTCGACTCCTTGATGAGAACTTCTGATGGGATTCCTTGAGATTGTAAGTGTATGATCCGTGAGGGGACGAGACATCTAGCCTACGGTGATGCTTCTGTGGTCTAGACATCCCTCAGGGAGGACCACATCATTAGTTGGATTTTGTATTGTCTTATTTATCGTCGATGTTAGTTTGTAGATTTATCACCTGCTTGCTTATCAATTAATGCGGTTGACTCCCAAACTAGAAATAGAATGGGATTTCTTCGAGGTGGTAAGTGTATGATCCATGAGGGGATGAGCCATATAGCCTTCAGTGACGCTTATGTGTGCCTGATGCCTGTATAGGGGGCCCGCAACCTTCATTGGATTTCTGTATCTACGGAGCCATATGTAAGTAATCTGGTTGGTGACGCGACATCTGATGCCTAAGGTGATGCTTACGCAAACCTGATGCCCGTATGGGGGGTTCTGCAGTAGCTCTATTTGGATCGTTTTATCTTGCCAGGATTGTTTGCTTTGGAATGTGTTTGCATGTGCAGTGGTGGTGAAACCTGATGCCACCCTAGCGATTCCATATCATTGATCTAAATCCAAATTTTATTCAGTTTTTACTTTCTTGCAATTAGTTTAATTAACCTCAAATCAACCAATCATTTTAAATATTAGCCTTAACTCGTACTAGATTAGGCTGACAAAGATTCTTAAAAATGTTGTCCTTTGCGTTCGATCCTTAACTATACTGCGATAAGACTCGTCCGCTAGCGGGTGGTATTATTGCACTTTGGTTTTGGTAAAAGCTCGGGGATTTCAACCCCGAGTGAGTTTGTTAGTGCGATAAAATCTCACGTCAGCTGATAATAACATGAATCTTGATACATCCTCATCTCATGGTCTTAACATGACTTAAATCTCAAATCTTAAAACATAAATTTTATAAAATCGTTTCATGCAAACTTAATCATAACTTTGTGCATTCTATTATTCTAATCTTACGATGAACAAATAACTTGAATCTTAATACATGAATCTTTATCATAAAATATTTAACAGTCATATTAATGGACTTACATCATAAGTCTTAAGTCGTATATTTTCATATTCTTATCATGACTCAAATCATGAATCTTAGTAAAATGTTATGTTGGAACTTAGTCATGAATTTAATATATCTTATAAACTTATCATGTACTTGATTCTTATATATTTATCATCTAAGAGATCCTAATAACATATCTCTACTTGATATATCAATAATATGAAAGGCCACAACCATGAGAGTATGGCAATCTTACTTGCTATCTTAGCTTAAAATCTTTGAACATTGGATAACATAAATCTTGAAAGTCTTACTTAATAAACATGTAAATGTATTGAGCTGAATAAATATGAATACTCATGGACATGCCCACTTACTTATATTGGTAGAAATAGGCTCCTAAGATCTTCTTGATTGGCCAAATTTAACCAACATGGATTACAAACCCAAACCCTAGATCAGAATCTTCACACCCTAATTACTATAGATACAGATATTAATAAAAACCAAATCATAACCTATCCTAAAACCTATACCAACAACTAGATCTTGAAAAGGTGATTAAAATACATATATGGGTCAACCACATCTAATGCCTAGATAAATATGTAGAAATTAGTGAAGATTTGACCTTTATTGACCAATTAGGAGCGAGTTAACTCAGTAGCTTAATTATTGGAATTTTGGCCAGGAATTTGGCAAAGACAGATCTGACCTTCATGTTATTTTCAAAGCATACGCATGACACAGACTCAAATAGTCATTGCTAAAATGAAACATACTACAATTCACATCAAAGATGGAACCACAAAATACAGTTAATATCCATGGTAGCATGACACCAATATTTACCAAGAGAGGGCAACTGGGTCATTATGGTGCCTGACATCTTCTTCTTCTTTGTCCGTGGCACGATTCAAGGACCCTCGTGAAGTTTCAACTGCAAAAAAAATGAACCCATAAATCGCCTATCACATAGAAGAATGCGAAGAGGATACCTTGAAGTCCTCTGTTAAGAACGAACCACAAATATGAAATAGAAGTGGTCGAAATAGGAAGAACACCCTTTTTCACCATAGTTTTAAAAATGGCTATGAGAAACATGGTAGAAGGTCGGGAATCTATAGACGATATTGTGGTGGTAGAAACTTATAAAAAACATTAGATTTGTCTTCAGGAACTCTTACTGAAGATCCAAAAGGGAAAATTGTGCTAAGAACATCACCTGAAATGCATGACCACCATCATCATCTCTAAACATGACTGGACCTCATCTACCTGATAGGAGGGTCATATTCATGCTTAGAAAACATAAGGGAAGGGAATATTTGGTTCTAGGAAACTTATTTCACTTGTAATTGAACTGAGGCGGTTGTAGTCCTCGTATCGAGCCCGTCGCATGCACATAGAAAGAAGTAGTTTAGGAGGCTTCTTTAGTAATGACCAGTCCAAATTGGAGGTCAAGGGGGGTCATTAAGGCTCTAGAGAAGCTGTGAGGATCATAACCAATCACTATGATGATTGAATCACACCTCTTCTTTAGGCGTCGGTGAGAGGAAGAAGATTACGTTTGGGCATTTTGTGAATCCTATGAACTAGGGTGATAGTGGGGGCTAGATATACCTATGGAAGTCTCCTGGTTCTAAGGGGATACTGAAAACCCAATGTTGTTCATTGGATTGTAAAGTAAATCGGGAGTACCAGAGTTCTAGGGTATCGAGGCTTCTGTTTACCCCTGACTCACCTCACACGAGAGGTAAGGGATGACATGATGGACCTTAGATGGTCATCCAATGGTTGAACACAACCCTGAGTACATGGGAAAAAATATTGGAAGGGCGTGTGACATCTAGATATATCATTATCTAGAGTAAATTTGGCAGAAAAATGGATAATCAACTGCATTTATTAGATATTTAGGTGATTTTTTTTTTAAAATAGCCCAATATCATTAAAAGAAAGCCATACGGCATCTACAAGATAGACATCTCTCATCAAGTAACCAAGCAACAACTCCTTTTGCTGAAAGACATAGCACAAGACTCAGATTGGGATGTGATAGGTACGCTTCTGCACCGTCCACCTCTTGTAGTGGCTGTCTAAAACAGCTATATGGGATGGAATTCATCAATCTGTTAGAGCCTAATAATACATCTAGAGAGGAGTTTGCAAAGTCGCTGACAGAGAAAACCATCCTGAAGACAACGAAAGATCACCAGACAAAGAGCTCGACCCCAAAGCAACAACACAGACCTAACAACACAACGTCCCACAAAACAGGACGAGAAACACAACTACCAGTGACGAGCACAAAGGTTGCACCAACCAGGAGACCCAGGAAGGAGACTAAACCCCAGCGATGCAGATACAGAGGAAAGATGGATCATGTGGGTACAAAGGCAGGGAGTAGAGGGTGCCGAGAACTCCACCGCCACTCCCAACCAGCACTGCGAACAGGGGGCGGAAGACTCACACGAAGCCCAAAACCTTTGTGCTTGTCACTGGTAGGTGATAATACATAAAATTAATCGCATTTCTTCCTTATTTTGAGTTACAATATGTAGGATTATCTAAATCAAACAAAATTTGGCAAGTTTGCTAAGTTAACCATGAGGAATCCAAATATTCAATTAGATTTTAGGTTGGATATAGGAAATCATGTAATTTATAACATTTTATACCCAAACAAATAATGCATTATTATGCATAAAAAGAGAGTTATATTACTAAAATTTTATAGAAATCCTAATATATCATAAATTGTCTATAAACAAAACTAGGGAATATAGTATGCATAATTGTGGGGTCAATTTCCATTTAAACCCTAACTAGTCATCATTAAATAATTAGGGCTATATATTGTGCATAATGTGATTATGATCCACATATATGGATCATCATCATATTCTTGGGTTTATATAGGATGTTACTTTATTAGAAGGAACCATATTGTAACCCAACAATATAGGGCACGCTTATTCTAGACCAAAATTTTAGGGATGTTACAATTCAACCCACATTATAGGAATTTGGTCCTTAAAATTCTACTAGTCTACCCTCCTTAGGGTTACACATACTCTACACTCTCTAACTCACAAAATTTACGATAAAAGCACTTTTCAAGGTATCACCTTCACTTGGCCAATTATCTATATCTACCATCATAGTCAAAACTAGTACGTGCACATATTAGAAATGGAATTGGAATCTAAATAATACCTTTGTCATCTACCATGGAAAATATCATTGCTTGCCCTTTTTCTGGGGGATCTGGATTAGGTTTCTTGTTGAGATGATCTTCCTTTCCAAGGAACTAGGGGAAGTTTCTCTTGAGGTGTCCCCTTCGCTACAATAGTAGAAAGTAGTTCTTCCCATCCTACAAACCCCAACATGGGTCTTGCAACATTTCTTACACCTAACACATTGAGAAGCATCTTCCTCAGGATCCTTCCTTTTCTTCTCTGGATTGGTTGCATGATGTTTGTTGTTGTTTCCTCCTTTATTCCAATATCATCCTAGACGGTCTTCCTACTGGTAAGGTATGCGTGTAGAGCCAACCATATGATTATTAACATGGCATAATTACCTAAAAGGATTTGATTAATAATAACATATATAAAGCCAAGCTTCCAATTCATCAATTTCACTCATTTATGAGATAATTAGGATATAGAATGAATGTCTAGAGAATGATATTACTCAATGACAGATGTCTTCAAGTATTAGCCTTGTGGAAATGAGATCATATGTATGTTAAGAGTACATATACATATTCTCATTATGTTCTTAGTCAGTTGTTACTATGTAAGATAGATAGACACCAGTAACACATAAGACTTGAGTGTGAGTTGGTTGATGACTAAGTTTCACTAAGTCATGATATGTCAATATCAAACTAAGCACACATATACATGTTAGGGAATAGTGTATTAGACAGACCCACCTTGACAGAGACACATAGTTGTGCTGGTCACAGTCATCTCTCATAGTGAAGGTGGTGATTGTGATTCTTAGACCTAAAATCATTACACCTGTCACATGTCATTGGGTATGATTTGACATCATCAAACACAATCTTAAAACATGGGTTGGTGTAATTGTGATGATTGGGTGATTTTGATACATGGGGATAGACTCTGAGTGATAGATATAGAATTTCTCCCTCCTACTGGAGTATGATATCCTGGCCACTTTATAAGCAAGATTGAGAAATGCATGCACATGCACATGTGAATCAATATATGATATTGATGTCAAATTATCTCAGACAGTCTTGTCTTAGTTCAAAGAACAAAGATTGAAAACTTACATGATGATCTTCCATGCCTCGAGTTCATCCTGGATATTTGTGACAAAGGAATTATATGATCAGTAGAACACCTTACACAGATTGTAGGTTGAAGTTGTTCTCCAACTTTCCATTCACTTGGGTAGCACTGATGTGTGATTGGGCACCGCTCTTTGCTTGTGATATCATAAGCTAGTTATGGACATTCACTGCCAATTTGACATGGGACCTATAGGGTCACACATATAGGAACTCATCTAGAAGAGGAGCTTGATCTTGAATGACAATTGGATTGATTACTAAAGTGTTTAGGTATTCAATTCATGCAATAGATCAATTGATTGGCTGACTGGACTGCCAAATGACCATCTCACTAAGCAAGATAGTTGTTTGGGCACCCATACGGGTGTATCAAGTGTTGAGACGATCGTTTGGATTGTTAGGCTGATCGAGGATCCAATTGGCTTAGTTTTTCCCTTCAACCGGCTGGTTCAACATGATTGAACTGATCAGCTTGAATCAACTCACTAGACGGCCATCTGGGTGAGTGAGACGGGCATCTTACTTAGATCATATGGACCGGTTGGGCCGAATGAAGGTTCGAGATTTTTTTCAAATAGTTTTCATTGCTCAAACTTGGAGAGCAAACAAATTAATGTTTGATATTAATTGGAATCAAAATTACCAAATTTGTATGCAATTGGGAAGCTTCCAAACAGCCATTGGTAGTGCGAGATGACCCTCTCACTCCCTAGAAGACCATCTAGGTGTACCAAATAACATTTTGGCATCTTGTAGGTGGCAAAAATTCAAGTTCTTCTGGTCCATTCCACTCTCAAACAATCTCATATAGATTGGGAACACTGACCCTTACCTCGCCTATAAAGGAGGGGTATTGGGGGCTTCCCAAGATACAACATAGACAACTGAGAATTAGTTCCTCTAACAACTGTTGTCCTCTCTAGTTGAAGTAACCAAGAGAGTCGATACATGTCCTACCTGACAGGAAGGGATGGCTGTCAAGAGAGAACAATTGAGAAGTTGTCATTGTATGACTAGTACACCATTGGAAGGGACAACTCCTTCATATCCATTCTAGGTGAATGACATGAGTTCTAGTTGGTTCGTGTGGACTACTCTAGAGGCAGGAGTCCTTTGGCTGCTGCTTGGAGATCAAAGTTAACATGTAGTCTATGGAGAGACCACTGGAGTCCCTACAGAGGTTGTGCATATAGTTGTTTGTGGTGAAGATCGGCAGCTGCACAGCCACCGTCCAAGAGCAACCAATCAATAATTACATTGAAGTGAGTTCTAGTCACTGGACTTTCTCCAGGATTAGGTATAACTTGCTAAAACATCCTTCCTATTTCACAGTAGTAGACACTATGACACCTCATCACACTTAACAAGATTACTTAAAACACAAAACATGATCAACTACTAATTTATCACATAGTCAAAAATTTGGAATAATTAAAATTGATTCCAACAATGTAAATAAACTCTTGAACATTTACAATAGGTCCATCATTCCATTCTCATATACTGTAACAAGTATTTACATATGGGTTCAAAGACCTCAGTCACATCATGCATACAAAAGATATTTCACATGTACATGCCATATATTTGCAAACATTGGCATACTACAAAATCTCATGTTGATACAAGTATATCATCTAGAAAACACATCCCATACCACGACTTGAGAGTACATGGATGACACTAGGACTCTACTACTAACATCTACAACTAACCAACATTCTGAATCTATTGATCACCAAGTTCATTTTCTTCCACAACACGACCTCGACCACGTTTCCCGTGATCACCTAAAAAAATGTGGTGACCCACGGGTGAGACCCAGTCCCAATGAGAGATATAACTCTCTCCAACAAATATTGATTATAACATATTAATTAACAGTAAATACATTGAGCAGTTAGGGTATTGAATAATCAATATGAATAGATTGAATAGTTTAAGAATACTAAGCAGTTAAGCAAATAAGTTGTAACATCAAGTAGATTTGTACAATTTTCATAAGTCAGCATCATGTAAGAACTATGCAGTGTAAAGACAAGACAAGGGTTAATCAACTAATGTGATACGTATTAAACCCTAGCAATTATACTACACGAATGGTATCACTTCTTTTATTATGTTTCCCTGAGGGATTTGAGAAATACCACTGAAGTCCCAACTGACCACTAGGAAGTCAAAATCAATTCCATACAAGATCTAGGAAGAGACACACTCCTAAGATCTTCTCCACCTCGGTCAGTACGAGTCTGCCACAGTGACACGTAAGGTCAAGTTGCTAACAGCCTAGTTTGTCTATAGTACACGTCATGAAACTAGTGAAAGGAGGTGGCTACACATACCCTTCCATCTGAGGTACAACCACAGTTGTCCTGCAATCTCATCATCATCATATATATAATCACTGAGACATGACCGCAAACATTCTCATATTGAGGGTTGGGTATGACTACTGTCATCCTCCCTAAAATTTGAATTCACGATGACAAGCACCCCTCATACTCATCAGTATGCGCTCTAAGTATTCCTTAGGAATTCTCATTTTATAATCTGGGAATTTCTGACATTCATATAGATCTATGGCACAGGGCACTACATGATTTGAGTTTCACTTAATTAGTTATGCCAATTGGGTGAATTAAGGCTAAATCATACAAATGGACATTCAAACCCTAATTCTTTTCTAACAAGAGTATATGTATAACAACTTCAAAAGATATAAAACATTTGAAATATAAATCTTAATCACATTACCACATGATATCATTCATTGCAAATTAATGGACCACACTTATCATAATACTTTTACAAGATACCAATATCTTATCACAAGTTCTAGGGTTTTAATCCATATTGGAACATGAAGAGGATTTCACCTCAATCATGGCTTCAAACATGCCCAAAGGTCATTAAGACCATCACATTATTCATAGTAAGGTTATCATCATCATTCCATGCCTTAAACAAGGCTCAAAAGATCATTAGCACATATGTGTCCATAGATATTATCATGGCAAGGCACTATGATATTCCAATGGTACTACAATGTGGTTTCAACACAAGAAGAGTGTAATTCATTATCACAATAATCATTAAAGAGTTCTAATTATAACCAATCAACATCATATAATTACATTAAGGTTAGGTATAACAAGATAGATCACATGGGAGTTACACATCCACTTTTAGTGATTTATCAAATATAACTATATAATGGAAAAGGTAAGACTACAAATTAATGTTATTGAACCATTTTATTATCTTCACTAGGACCCACATATAACACCATGTGATTTATTCTAATGCATTGGATTTTTAAGCATCCAATATTATTCATTGGATCTAGTTCATTGTTCAAGTTTATCAATTGAAGTATAAGTCTAACCATTAAATCAATCGAACCAAGGAACCATTGGTTTAAGGTTTAGTCATATCTACAATTACATTCTTAATTCATCATATATCGTGATGACCTGATCCACCATTAATTATGATAATTAGGTCACCATTGGTTGCTAGATCAGTGATACATTCAGTTAACACCATCAAATATTAAGCCAATATCATCATCGATTCATCACATCATTAGAATACTTAGTGGATGATAATTAAACATCTAATTGAGTCAAAACCTGACCTAATGGGGTGACTATATGTTGTCACCATAAATTTGACACCCTTGATCACGAACATCAGTTGCCAAAATAGGAACACCATTGGCTATTGAATGGTATGACCATCGATGGTGTGATAGGGAATGAAATAGCTTGAAAAACCTAATTTGAACCATCAACTATTTTGTGCTTAGCACCATAGGTTGATGCTATCAACCTATCCCAGATCATGTTACACCTTATAAAGGTCATACACATGTTTAAAAGTTCATATAGAACTGGAACAAAATAGGGAACACCACAAAAATTCATAATTCTAAACAAGCATGGTTTCTCTTTGCTTAAATCAACACATTAAGGCATAAACATGAACTAACAAGCTTCTAGTACGCAATATAAGTGAAGAATGTTATATAACTCATCTCTATAGAGTAGGTAAGATCCTAAACAGCAAGAATCTTGAACAAATAGGGAAAGAAAACCTTGGATTCAGATCTGAACTTGGCCAAATAGGTACTTCTCACCACAAAGAAGCAAAATCATAGAAAAAGAAACAAGAAGGATATATTTTTTAGTTGTAGAGATACTTTCACCATGGAACAGTAGGGTTCCGACCTGTAGGAAGGTCTAAGGAAGATAAGAGCAAGAAAAACGAAGAAGGAAGGAAGAAAACAACTTGCCTTGGTAGAATTCCCTAGAAGATGACCTTGGAAACCCTAGGTAGGGCTAGATGGAGCCCTAGGAGACCTTCTTCTCCAAAAACGGGTTGTCTTCCACCTTAGAGAAGTTTGTTCAGAAGAAAAATAGAGTGGATTCGATGCTACAAGTTATAGGAAAGAGAAAGCAAGCATAGTTTCATATTTGGGCAAGAAAGGGGTAAATATAGCCCATGGATAAGGATAGAAGTAAGCATGAGGTGTAAAAGTAGCTTCCCCATGTGTTTATGACCTTAAAATATTAATAATATACAAGAACACAAAAAAGCAGATCCCCCAATGTCCCTATTAACCTTCTTAGATTTTATTTATCGAAATTCCAAACCAATCACATAATTCATTAGTTGATAGCTACTAAAAGTAGCTCATCCGTGAAGGGGTAAACCCTAAAATACCCTTGATGAAAACACCTTCAAATGATGGCTCAACTAGGAGCCCCATGGCTCAAAAATCTCAAGAATGATAATATAAAATCTATGGAACATAATGTATTTGACAAATTGCAAAGAAAACCCCTCAATTGGGTAAATTGTAGAAAAGTCCAAAATGTACAGAAAATTCCATAACTTGCTCAAACAGTGTCCAAATTGAACCAAATTTGAAACTTAAGCTTGTATTATGATTTCAAAACATATCAAAAGGTCATATTATGTTTATAAGCATTCAATTATGGTAATTAAGCTCATTAAAATCATTAAGCAAGTTTAGGGGCCTTACAACTATATACCCCTAACAAGGATTTCGCCCCAAAATCCTACGCAAAAAGAGATGGGTATTTTCTATGTATCTCATTATATATTTCCCATGTGGATTCCTTGATATCATGATGATTACAAAAACCTTTCACTAGTATTATATGTTTTCTCTTCAGCTTATTCACCCTTCTATCTAGGATCAACACAGGGCTCTCAAGATAAGAAATATCCTCATCTAACTCAACCTCTACTGGTTGGATTTTCTGGTCAATATCTGGATGGCATATCCTTAACATAGCGATGTGAAAGGCATTATGCAATTTATGTAGATCTAGTGGTAGCTCCAACTTATATGCTACATTTCCAACACGATCTAGGATAGGGTATGGTCCCATAAATCTGGGAGTCAACTTACCCTTCTTTCCAAACCGCAACACATCTTTCCAAGGAGAAACTTTAAGATATACTCTATCTCCAAATTGGAACTCAAGTGGTCTGCGTCGGTTATATGCATAAGATTTTTGCCCGTCTTGGGCTTCTTTCAACTGTTGTTGTATCACTTTAATCTTTTCTGTAGTCTGATGTACTAGCTCAGGACCCAAAAGTTGATATTCACTTGTCTCATACCATCAAAGAGGAGACCGACATCATCTCCCATACAGAGCATCATAAGGAGCCATATCTATGCTTCTTTGATAGCTATTGTTGTATGAAAACTCTATAGAGTCAGATGTACATCCCAACTACCAAGAAATTACAGCACACATGCCCTTAAGATATCATCTAAAGTCTGAATAGTCCTTTCAGACTGGCCATCGATCTATGGATGAAAAGTTGTGCTGAATCTCAACTGTGTTCCAATTTCAGAATGCAGATGCTCCCAAAAATGACTTGTAAACTATGGACCTCTATCAGAAAGTATAGTCATTGGAATGCCATGCAGACGAACTATCTCATCAACATATATTTGTGCCAATTTCTTAGCTGTAAACATCATATTAACTGGTAGAAACTGAGATGACTTAGTTAATCTATCTACTATCACCCATATGAAGTCATGACCCTTGGCTGCCCTAGGAAGACAAACCAAAAAGTCCATAGTAATATGATCACATTTCCACTGTGGTATTGGTAAGGGTTGTAATGTCCTTGCAGGCTTCTAGTGCTGAGCCTTCACCTGATGACAAACTAGACATTTGGCTATGAACTCTTTCACATCACGCTTTAGACCTGGCCACCAATACATGTCTTTCAAGTTTTGGTACATCTTAGTACTTACAGGATGCATTGCATACATGGAGGAGTGAGCCTCCTCAAGTACCATCTTCCTCAACCCATCAACATCAGGAACTACTGTCTCATTGTGGTAACAAACTATACCATCATCTGCCTCATGAAATCCATCATCCTTTTCACTGCCAATCCCTGATCGGATATTCTGTATCATAGTATCATTATGTTGTGCACCATGAATTTGTTGTCTAAAGGTAGGTTTCACTTGTAACTGTGCCAACAATCCTGCTAGTAAGGAAGCTTCTAGCTGTAGATTCATCTGGCGAAGAGACACTAGCATATCTCTCTTATGAAACATCAAGGAATTTAATTGTGCATTATCTATTGTTGATAATGAAGATGAATTTCTACTCAATGCATCAACTACCACATTTTCTTTTCCTGGATGGTAGTCTATTATGCAATCATAATCCTTAATTAGCTCCATCCATCTCATCTGCCTCATATTCAGTGCCTATTTTGAGAAGATATATTGTAGATTCTTGTGCGCAGTGAAGATCGAACACTTTTCTCCATAAATATAATGTCTCCAGATCTTTAAAGCATGGACCACCACTACAAGCTCCAGATCATGTGTTGCGTAATTCTCCTCATGTTTCTTAAGTTGTCACGAAGCAAAAGAAATCACATTTTTATCCTGCATCAACACGCATCCCAACCCATTCTTTGCAGCATCACAAAAAACAATATAGCCTTTTCCTTGCTCTGGAAGTACTAACACCGGTGCACTAGTCAACTTTTCTTTCAAAAGCTGGAAAGAACATTGACACTTGTCATTCCAAGAAAAAAGAACATCCTTCATGGTTAACCTAGTTAGGGGTAACGCTATAGAACTGAAATCTTTGATGAACATGCTGTAGTAACCTGCCAGACCTAGGAAACTATGAATCTCTGTTAGTGTCTTTGGTTGTTCCCATTCTATTACAGATTCCACTTTCTTGGGATCAACACAAACACCTTTTGCAGATATAACATGGCCCTGAAAAGACACTTCAAATAACCAAAATTCACCCTTGTTGAACTTAGCATATAGTTGATGCTGCCTCAACAAAGTTAATGTCTGGCAAAGGTGTTTCTCATGATGTTGACTATCATTGGAGTATATCAGGATATCATCTATGAACACGACCACACACTGATCAAGATAAGGTCTAAAAACCCTATTCAGTAGATCCATAAAAGCTGCAGGTGCATTGGTTAGCCCAAATGGCATAACCACAAACTCATAATGACCATACCTAGTCCAAAAAGCTGACTTGGGTATAAAATAAGCCTTAATTCTCAACTGATTATAACCTGACCTCAGGTATATTTTTGAAAACACATTGGCACCTCTCAACAGATCAAAAAGATCATCAATCCTCGACAAAGGATACTTATTCTTTATTGTCACCTTGTTCAACTGTCTGTAGTCTATATACAACCTCATTGAACCATCCTTCTTTTTAACAAATAACATAGGAGCACCCTAAGGGGAAGTTCTCAGCCTGATAAAACCCTTCTCTAACAGTTCTTGTAACTATTTCTTTAACTCATACATTCTGTTGGTGCCATTCTATATGCTGACTGTGCTATGGGTTGTGCTCCAGGCAGTGTTCAGAAAAGTGGTATTCAGTGTACAAGCGAACGAGGTACTGAATAGAGTATATGCGGTATGTGGGAGTATATGCGGGAGTATATGCAGTTTTGGATTTTTTTAATAAATTAATGATATATTAATATAAATTTATATATTAATCATATATAATTATATTTGACAATGAAAAATTACATATGAGGACAATAAGAAGCAAAACTTCATTTGGACTGTTGGAAAAGCATGACATGACATCAAACACAAGTTAAACAACCATTATTATGTTATGAAATGTAAATTTTGCCATAATTAATAAACATAAATAAATAAATAGAGGAAACTATAAAGTAATTATATTGTATGAAGCATGGAACTATCATATTGCAATATAAAATGATGATTGTGACAAACAATTTCATAGATTAGTATGGTATACTTTAAACATGTTAACAATTAACAACTAGTCAATATGAATTGGAAGAACAAGAAGAAAAATGTATGGAGAAGAATTGAAATTATAATAATTTGGAGAATGAAAATGAGAAGGGAAATAAGATTGGAGAAGAAACCTAATACTTTTATCAAAGAGAATGAAGAAAATGAGAGAATAGATGAAGACCTATTCAATAGCATTAGAGGAATTCAACAGGTAGTATGAAGAGAAATTAAGAGCAAGGAAATGAGAAGAGCAACATGTTGGACTTAATAAGAAAAGGGGAAATGGAAATGATTTGTTTACTGTTGCTACATCAAAGAAAGAAGATGGAAGGGGAAATAGAAGAAGAAAGGGAATTTGTGAACAAAGAAATAAAAGACAACAGTAATATCATACAAAAAATGAAAATAATAAGCAAGGGAGTAGTAATATTGTATAAAAAAGAAATATGAGACAACAACAATACCATATACATATTATGTTCCTTTCAGTTTGGAAAAGCGGTGATTAAGCGGCCGCATAAGTGGGTCATCAACCACATAATCGGGTCTAGTCCAATTATTGATCCACTTTGACATATGTGGGGCAGTCCCCTATCTGAACCGCTTAAGCGATTGCACAGACCGATTTCATGAACACTGGTTCCAGTAACAAGATTGATCTCAAACTCAATCTCTCTAGGAGGGGGAATGCTAGGAAATTCCTCAGGAAAGACATCCTCAAATTCTTGCAACATTGGTACCTCTTGGGCCTTGGTATCCAAAACATGAGCTAAGAAAGCCTCACATCCTTGTCTCATCAACTACTTAGTTGTCATAGCTGACATCAAACATGTAGGAAGAATCTTCCTATCACCTTGAAAAATCCATTGTATATATCCATCATGGAACGTCGCCACCTTAGTACTATAGTCCAAGACTACCTTGTATTTTTCCAAGGTATCCATTCCTAGGATTACATCAAAACCATGCACGTCAAGTGGCTAAAGATCCACTTCAATGTTGTGTCCAGAGAAAGAAAGAACACAAGAAGGGCATACTTCTCGCAACTCAACGAAATCAACCAAAGGAGTCTCTTGTCGTAGGCTATCAGATCTCTGACTAGTAGGTAGATAACAACTATCTATCACATCTCCGAATGAAATAATTCCATCTGACCTATCACCACTCGTGGATTGACCAATGCTTCCGGCTGGGTTATGGCATAGAACCTAGTTGTCACTTGCTGCCGTCCACGTCCTCTACTGGCCTATCCTGAGGATCCTGCATGGGACACCTAACCACGTCCTCTACCACTACCAGTATCAAATTGTCATTGTTGTGATCCATGTTGATTCTGCCTTGGCTGCTGAGTCACCTCCTCAACCTTCATAGGGCAATTCCATCTAATATAACGTATTTGTCCACATTGATGACACACTCGGTTATCACTATGTGGTCTAAACATCCCTGTAACTAAGACTGATGATGAACTATGAGCTCCTGTTGGTGGAAAATTGTGACCTCTACCCCTACTTGGGGTCCACTGTGACGGTGCATGTGATCTTGGTTCAGTGAAGGTTGACCTTGGTTGTGACGGTGGTGGGAAAAACATCGGCTTCTTAAAGCCTCCAGATGATTGCCCTTGAAACTACATAAGTCGCTTCTTAGTAGTAGCTTCACGCTTCTCTATGCAAGACCTCTCAATCCTCTTGACAGATTCCACAAAGGTGAAAAACCTTTCCCTATTCTCCAAGGCTGATGTTGTAGTAGTCAACTTCATACTCAGACCCTTCTCAAATCTCCAGATCCTTTCCTGGTCTGTTGCAACCATGTGGGGGCAGAACCTCAGAAGTCCCATAAACTTTGATTCATACTCATTGATAGTCATAGCTCCCTGACGAATCTTCTCGAATTGAGTGATTTTCTCATCTAGGTAGATCTCTGGAAAATATCAACTAACAAATTCCCTTCAAAACTCCTCCCATCCTATCACAACTCCTGTCCTTTTCTCCTCTTCTATGGCACACCAGTGGCCAGCACTACCCTTCAACAAGTATACTACATGCTTAACTTTGTCTTATTTAGCGATGTTTAGGGTTTTAAACACCTTTTCTATCTCAGTCAACCACATGTCAACGTCTACTGGATCAGAAGTACCTACATATTCAATCACCCCAACATATCTATGACATTCAAATGTCTTCCTAACACCTTGGGACTCCACATTAGAGGTGGCTTCCCTAGCCTGAGCTGCTGGCGCTCTGTCAGCAATATGTGTAATTGTAGCCATCATCTGTCTAAACATAGACTGAAACTCAGGATTGTCCATCATTGTTGGGTCTAGATGAGGCATTGCAAGCTTCTCTGGCCCTTCTTCTGGCACTCTCTCATCACATGCATGCCTCCCTGCACCTCCTCCTGGTGCAACATAGCTACTCTCAACATGTTCTTCATGTCCTCCAAACATATCTGCATAAGCATAAACTATGATAAGATATGTTGGATACATAAGAATGGACTCAAACCTAAGTCCTATGTCCCTGTAGACTCAATAAACCTAGAGCTTTGATACCAACTTAACTGTGACACCTCATCACGCTTAACAAGATTAGTCAAAA
The DNA here is from genome assembly GCA_963693085.1 of Alisma plantago-aquatica. NCBI lineage: Eukaryota > Viridiplantae > Streptophyta > Magnoliopsida > Alismatales > Alismataceae > Alisma > Alisma plantago-aquatica. Next base: position 23,475,613 of record OY856412.1, on the reverse strand, counting down.
CACAAAACACAATCAACTACTAATTTATCACATAGTCAAAAATGCGGAATAATTAAAACCAATTCCAACAATGTAAATAAACTTTTGAAAAATTACAAAAGGTCCATCATTCCATTCTCATATACTGTAACAAGTATATAGATATGGGTCCAAAGACCTTAGTCACATCCTGCATAAAAAAGATATTTCACATGTACATGCAATATATTTACAAAATTTGGCATACTATAAAATCTTGTGTCGATATGAGTATATCATCTAGAAAACACATCCCAAACCCAAACCTGAGAGTACATGGACAACACTAGGACTCTACTACTAACATTTACAACTAACCAACCTTCTGAATCTATTGATCACCAGGTTGGTTTTCTTCCACAACACAACCTCGACCTCCTTGCCCGTGACCACCTAAAAAAATGTGGTGACCCACAGGTGAGACCCAGTCCTAGGGAGAGATATAACTCTCTCCAACATATATTTATTATAACATATTAATTAATAGTAAATACATTGAGCAGTTAGGGTATTGAATAAACAATATGAATAGATTGAACAGTTTAATCATACTAAGCAGTTAAGAAAATAAGTTGTAACATCAAGTAGAATTGTACAATTTTCATAAGTCTGCATCATGTAAGAACTATGCAATATAAAGACAAGATAAGGGTTAATAAACCAATGGGATATGTGTTAAACCCTAGCAATTATACTACACAGCTGGTATCACTTCTTTTATTACATTGCCAAGAGGGATTTGAGAAATACCACTCAAGTCCCAACTGACCACTACGAAGTCAAAATCAGTGCCATACAAGATCTAGGAAGAGCTGGACTCCTAAGATCTTCTCCGCCCCCCGTCAGTATGGGTCTGCCACAACGACACATAATGTCAAGCTGTTAATAGCCAAGTCCGTCCTTGGTACATGTCACAGCACTAGTGAAAGGAGGTGGATACACATACCCTACCATCCGAGGTACAACCACAGTTGTCCTCGAATCTCATCATCACCATATATATAATCACTAAGACATGACCACAGTCGTTCTCAAATTGAGGGATAGGTATGACCACTATCATCCTCCCTAACACTTGAATTTAGGATGACAAGCACCCCGCATACTCATTAGTATGAGCTCTGAGTATTCCTTAGGAATACACATTTCACTATCTGGCAATTTATGACACTCAGTTAGATCTATGGCATAGGGCACTACATGATTAGAGTTTCACTTAATTAGTTATGCCAATTGGGTGAATTAAGGCTAAATCATACAAATGGACATTCAAACACTATTTATTTTCTAACAAGAGTATATGTATAACAACTTCAAAAGCTATAAAGCATTTGAAATATAAATCTTAATCAAATTACCACATGCTCTCATTCATTGCAAATTTATGGACCACACTAATCATCATACTTTTACAAGATACCAATATCTTATCACAAGTTCTAGGGTTTTAACCCTTATTGGAACATAAAGAGAATTTCACCTCAGTCATTGCTTCAAACATGCCCAAAGGTCGTTAAGACCATCTCATTATTCATAGTAAGGTTATCATCATTATTCCATGCCTTAAACAAGGCTCAAAAGATCATTAGCACATATGTGTCCATATTTATTAAAATGGCAAGGCACTATGATATACAAATAGTACTACAATGTGGTTTTAACACAAGAAGAGTGTAATTCATTATCACATTAATCATTCTAGAGGTCTAATTATAACCAATCAATATCATATAATTACATTAAGGTTAGGTATAACAAGCTAGATCACATGGGAGTTATGCATCCAATTATTATAGTGATTTATCAAATATAACTATATAACGACAAAGGTAAGACTACAAATTAATGTTATTGAACCATTGAATTATATTCACTAGGACCCAAAGATAATAACATGTGATTTATTCTAATCCATTGGATGTTGAAGCATCCACTATTATTCATTGGATCAGGTTCATTGTTCAAAGTAATCAATTGATGTATACGTCTAACCATTAAATCAATTGAACCAAGGAACCATTAGTTTAGGGTTTAGAAAAATCTACAATTACATTTGTTATTCATCATATATGGTGATGACCAGATCCACCATTAATTGTGATCATTAGGTCACCATTGGTTTCTAGATTAGTAATACATGCAGTTAACAACATCAAATATTAAGACAATATCATCATTGATTGATCACAACATTAGAATACTTAGTGGATGATAATTAAACGTCTAATTGAGTCAAAATCGGACCTAAGTGGGTGACCATAGGTTGTCACCATAAATTTGACACCCTTGATCACGAACATCAGTTTCCAAAATAGCAACACCATTGGCTACTGATTGGTATGACCATCGGTGGTGTGATAGGGAACGAAATAGCTTATAAACCCTAATTTGAACCATCAACTATTTTGTGCATAGCACCATAGGTTGATTCTATAAACCTGTACCAGATCATGTTACACCTTAGAAAGGTCATACACATGTTTAAAAGTTCATATATAATAGGAACAAAATAGGGAACACCACAAAAATTCGTAATTCAAAACAAGCATGGTTTCTCTATGCTTAAATCAACATATTAAGGCATAAACATGAACTAACAAGCTTCTAGTACGCAATATAAGTGAAGAATGTTATATAACTCACCTCTAAAGAGTAGGTCAGATCCTAAACAGAAGGAATCTCGAACAAATAGGGCAAGAAAACCTTGGTTTCAAATCTGAACTTGGGCAAATAGGTACTTCTCTCCACAAAGAAGCAAAATCCTAGAAAAAGAAACAAGAAGGATAGATTTTTGAGTTTTAGAGCCACTTTCACCATGGAACGGAAGGGTTCTTACCTGGAGTAAGGTCTAAGGAAGAATAAGAGCAAGAAAAACGAAGAAGGAAGGAATAAAACAACTTGCCTTGGTCAAATTCCCTAGAAGATGACCTTGGAAACCCTAGGTAGGCTTAGATGGAGCCCTAGGAGACCTTCTTCTCCAAAAAGGGGTTGTCTTCTACCATAGAGCAGTTGGTTCCACAGAAAAACAGAATTTATTCGTGTATCCAGGTTAGAGGAAAGAGAAAGCAAGCATAGTTTCGTATTTGGGCAAGGAAGGGGTAAATATAGCCCATGGATAAGGATAGAAGCAAGCATGAGGTGTCAAAGTAGCTTCCCCATGTCTTCATGGCCTTAAACTATTAAGAATATACAAGCACACACACAATAATCTCCCCCACCGTCCCTATTAACCTTCTTAGATTTCCTTTGTCGAAATTCCCAGCCTATCACATAATTCATTAGTTGATAGCTACTAAAAGTAGCTCATCCGTGAAGGGGTAAACCCTAAAATACCCTTGATGAAAACAACTTCAAACCATGGCCCAACTTGGAGCCCCATGGCTAAAAAATCTCAATAATGATAATATAAAATCTGAGGAACATAATCTATGTGACAAATTGCAAAGAAAACCCCTCAATTTGGTAAATTGCATAAAAGTCCAAAATGTATAGAAATTACATAACTTACTCAAACAATGTCCAAATTGGACCTAATTCGAAACTTAAGCTTGTCTTATGATTTCAAAACATATCAAAAGGTTAGATTCAGGTTCTAAGCATTCAATTATGGTAATTAAGATCATTCAACTCATTAAGCAAGTTCAGGGGCCTTACAGATGCGATCTTTTTGTTATGGAATATAGATAGATAATTTTTTTGTTTCCGTTGCTATACAATGTGCCCATATTTCCCAACAATTCCATCTCTAGGGCCTCTTCTAGCGCCTCCTGTACTATTTTAATGTCACATCCCACCAGAGTGTAGATGAAGTCGGGCATCAGACCACACGTGAATGTCTTAGCTAGAAGCACCTCATCTAACTCAGTTCCATATTTTTGCAGCATACATAATTGCATTGCATATTGGGTAACGGTTGAGTCATGTTGCCTTACGCACTTGAACCTCAACTCCTTTCTTTTGATCATGTCCTATGAGATGTAGTGATTTTGATAGGCAATAGTGAACTCCTCACATGTTAGCAACTCATCATCTGGTCCTCGGGCATGGATGAAGTTCTCCCACAAAGTGTGGGATGCACTCTTCAATATGTGTGTCCCAAAGCAAACCTTGGAATGATATGATCATCTGAGATCATGGAAGCAATGCTTGATGTTGAGAAACCACTCCTCACCATGGGTGACAACATCTATATCATTTTTTCCTGAGAAAGGTTCTGGCTTGATCTTTAAAAACTCCACCAGGGTCATCTCCTTGTCTCTCGACTACGGCTGCCCTTTACGCGGACCAGTCAGAGTGTCTGTTAGGGCCTTGACGAGCATGTCAAGAGGAGGATTAGGTCTACCACTAGGGTTGTCTCCTTCAGACATCTAGTGGTCATTTACTATGTTGTAGGAGCTTTCTTCTCCATCCATGTTCTCTTTTACCTTATCTAATTTCTTCATAGGAGCCATCTAAATGGACAAAAGGGACTACGTAAGAACATGTGAATATTGATCATTTGGTGGCCAACTATAATGTTGCTTTGGTACCACATTGTAACACCCCTCCAAGCTACATATGTATCAGTGGAAGAAAATGTTATGTTTTCCATAACATAAGTCACTTGTCCTGGAAGAATGTCACAAAACCTGACCTGTATAACAATAATATAAATGAAACACCATACATTAATTAGAAATATAGATTCATAAATTATTCTTACAAAAGGAAACTTGAAGGGTATTATATAGAAAACATCTTGAGATAAGATCTCTAGTCTAGAATTCTAAATATGAAAACATACAACATAATTTATAAAGTTAAGGGTCATCTTATAGTTGGAACCCCACAAGATCTTATCCTTTCTCTATCCTGGTTCTTCAAGTCTCTAGGTGCTACCTCTGCTTTTGTTCCTTAGATGTAGACATCTCATCCCTAACCATGCATTGCAAAAACATTTGTTAGAGTAAATGGCATGAGTATACTAACATAAAGATTACTGAATAAATAAGATACTACAAAATATTCTTGAACATTATAAATATGGAACTAACTCTAAACTCAGCATAAGATCTGAATCATAAATATATCTTCTTTCTTTAACTTAGTTCTTGTCTTTCTTACTTATCTTACTCTATAGACCTACACTATGGTACCTGGGTCTCATGACCTAAACTAAGGTGCTTGGGTCACATAACCAACACTCTGGGTCTAAGTTATGTCTCTAAATCGGCTTGCACTAAGGTCCTGGGCCTCATGACTTGCACAAATGGTCTGGGTCATGTATCTCTTCCATTGGCCTATACTAGGGTGCATGGGCCTCATGACTTGCACAAAGGACCTACGTCATGTTCTTCTTGAGTTGACCTACACTAAGGTTTGGTCCTAACTCCATACTATGATATCTTATTAAATTTGATCTTAACACAAATCTTGATACATCCTGATGTCATGGTATTAACATGATCTTAAACTCAAATATGAAAACATGAATTTTATAAAATCACAAATGTAATCATAACTTTGTGCATACTATTATTATAATCTTATGATGAACTAATAACTTGAATCTTAATACATGAATTTTTGTCATAAAATATTTAACATACATCTTAATGAATTTACATCCTAAATCTTAAGACATCTATTCTCATATTCTTATCATGACTCAAATCATGACTCTTAATATAATCTTATGTTGGAATTTAATCATCATTTAATCTATCTTATAAACTTATCATGTACTTGATTCTTTGATATCTATCATCTAAGAGATCTTAATAACATATCTCTACTTGAGATATCTATCATATGGAAGGATATAACCATGAAAATATGACAATCTTACTTGCATATCTTAGCTTAAAATATTAGAACAATGGATCACATAAATCTTGAATGTATTACTTAAGAAATATGTAAATGTACTGAACTGAATAAATATGAATACTCATGGGCATGTACAATTTACCTAGGTTGGTAGGAATAGGTTCCTAAGATCTTCTTGATCTCCCAACTTTAATTAACTTGTATTACAAACCCAAATCATAGATTAGGATTTTCACACCCTAATTACTCTAGATCTAGATATTCATAAAAACCAAATCATAACAGGTTCTAAAACCTATACAGTGATTAAAATCCTTATATAGGTCGACCACATCTAATGCCTTCTAGAATTTATTGATTATTTGACCTTTATTGACCAATGAGGGGCGAGTTAACTCACTAGCATAATTATTGGTATTTTGGAAAGGAATTTGTCTAAGACATATCCGAGCTTCATCTTATTTTCAAAGCATACACATGACACAAACTCAAATAGTCATTTCTCAGAGAAAACATACTGCAATTCCCATCAAAGACAGAACAACAAAATACATTAATACCCATGGTGAAGTGACACCAATATTCACGAAGAGAGGGCAACTAGGTCATTCTGGCATCTGACATCTTCTTTTTCTTTAGGCGTGGCATGTTTCAAGTACCCGTGTGAAGTTCCAACTCAAAAAAAATGAACCCACAAATCACCTATCACGTAGATGAAAGTCAAAGAGGATACTTTGAAGTCCTTTGACAAGAATAAACAAAAAATATGACCTAGAAGTGGTCGAGACATGAAGAACACCCATTGTCGCCATAGTTGTAAAACTATTTTTCCAGAAATAGGGTAGAAGGTTGGGAATCTGTAGGACACACTACGGTGGTAGAAATTTAGAAAAAGCATTGGATTTAGCTCTGGGAACTCATACTGGATATCTACGACGAAAAACTACACTAAGAACAGCATCTGCAAGGCCTGATAACCATTATCGATTCCTTCTATGACCTAACCTCGACGACTCGACAAGAGGGTTATATTCATGCTTAGAAAACTAAGGGAAGGGAAGATATGGGTTCTAGGAGCTTATCACGTCTATAATAGAAGTAAGGAGGTTGGAGTCCTCGTATCAAGCCCATCATTCGCAAAAAGGAAGGAGTTCAGGAGGCTTTTCTAGTAATGACCAGTCTGAATTGGAGGTACAAGAGGATCGTTAAAGGTCTTAAGAAGCTGTGGGGATCATAACCAATCACTGTGAGGACCAAATTGCTCATCTGCAGTAGGCACCTGCAAGAGGAAGAAGATTGAGTTTGGGTGTTTTGTGAATCCTATGAACTAGGGTGATTGTGGGGGTTAGATATACCCATGATAGTCTCATGATTCTAATGAGATACAGAAAAGCCAATGTTGTTAACTGGATTGCGAAGAAAATTGGGAGTGCTAGAGTCCCATGGTGTCGGGGTTTTTGTTTACCCCCGACTCACCTCACGTGAAAGGTAAGGTATGACAAGATAGCCCTTATATGGCCATCCTACAGTTGAGTACAAGCTCGAGTATAGGGGAAAACATACTGGAAGGACGTGTGACAGCTGGATATATCATTATCTAGAGTAACTTAGGATGAAGAAAAGGACATTCAACAACATTGATTAGATATATAGGTGATAATACATGAAATTAATCACATCTCTTTCTTATTCTAGTTACAATATCTAAGATTACTAAATCAAACAAAATTGGGTAGGTTTTCTAAGTTAAACATGAGGATTCCAAATATTCAATTAGATTTTAGGATTAAGATAGGAAATCATGTAATTTATAACATTTGATACCCAAAACAAATAATGCATTAATATTCATAAAAAGGGAGTTATATTATTGAAATTTTAGGGAAATCCTAGTATCTTATAAATTATCTATAAACAAAACTAGGGACATATTATGCTTAATTGTGGGCTCAATTTCCATTTAAACCCTAACTAATCATCATAGAATACTTAGGGCTAACTATTATGCATCATTTTATTATGATCTAGATATATTTATCATCATCATATTCATAGGTTTCTATAGGGTGTTACATTATTAGAAGGAACCAAATTGTAACCCACCAATGTATGGTCACACTTATTTTAGATCAAAATATTAGGGATGTTACATCAACCCTCACATTTATATGGAAAAAAATCATGGCTATCGACAAAACATGGCAAAAACTTCAACGACCAAAGAACACATATTCATCTATTTGAACACACAAGAGAGACCACCTTTAGAGGCCCAAAGGCATCCAAACCTCATCGACCACACATGGTATCACTTGGAACCATCAAGGGAGAGGAAACACCTCAAAACCAAGATCAACAAAGTGATCAACACCATGAAACCAAAACCAAACAACATGGTCAAAGACAAAACACCACCACAGAGACCAAAGAGAGAGGTCCACCTCTGTGATCGAAGAGAACAAGGAAAGATGGTCATTGCCAAAACCCTAAATTTCGATCACCAAAATATGGGGAAAACCAAACCAGGATCATGAGGGAAAACCAACGTTCCAAAACATCACATGCATCAAAAACCTCCATAACAAAGAAAAACAAAACATAACTAAGACACAGGTAAAACCATTGTTTAAAAAGGGTGCATGGAAGAGTAAACATCTTCAGCATCCATTAAATATTGAGTACAAGAGTTTGGATGCATGAAAGGAGTCAATCCACACATGATCACTACATGAACCCAAACCCTAATTCAAGATATCATTATCAAGCAACATATAATCATGTTTTAGAGATAGAAAAACTTGCATGTAAGATTAAGATGCAACAATAAGTAGAGGGGAGATTTATATAACCTACCTTGAGTTTAAGATCAACTCCCAAGCCATGAAGCTCTAAGTGAGAAAATCACAACTTGGATCAACTCCACAACCAATCAAGATCACCTTAAGAGAAGAAGAGAAAACCAAGGTCAAAGGAAATCTCAAGAGAAGAGGGTGAAAACCCTAGGCCAAAAAGAAACGGTAAACAGGAAATCTCCATCTCACATAGGTACTACCATGGAAGACCATGGATTCAACATCTATTGGAGAGTAGTTCTTCAATAAGACCATCGTCAAGAATCATGGTTCAGCCAAGGGGAGAATGAGAGGGTGGGGTTTCAAGCAAAACTATATCAATAAGGATAAACCAATTACCAAGAACAAGGATCACCAAAGGATCAACAAATGAAGTTTCTCCAACCCTAGATCATTGCATGCAAGGTTCAACCTCCTTGATCCTAGGTCAAGCTCCTTCTCTTCCAAGTACCACATAAGACAAGATCCAAAGATGAGAGAAGGAGAGAGGATGCAAAAGGATCATATGCATACAAGGAGAGAAGTATATATATCCATGGTAGGAGAGAGGTGAGGAAAGATAGGTGTCCAACTAAACATGCCACTTGTCCATAATAGAACCTCCATGTAAGCATTAAACATGCACATGAAACAAGAGACCAAACAAACAAGGTAGATTAGTGACCTCACTTGGTCCAAAGTGTTGACGAAATTGGACATTGGCTTATCTTCTCTTTTGATGATGACAAACATTTCTTACATGTGGATTTAACATGCTACTCTAAGTGTTTTAGGAAACTCTTGGAAAACTAAAGATTGAAAACAAAAATATTTGAATAATTGTTCATATGTTCTTATTTGTATTTCAAATGTACAAGTTTTTAAAATTCATGTAAAATCAAGCTTTGGAACAAACCCATCGATCCCAAAACCTTTCACATGTTAATACCAATTGTCTTAGATAGGTAGGTCACACTAGATAAATCATTAGGTAAATATTTCCAGAGTTTATCCATCTTATACATCCCATCGGTCGAAGTTTTTGTGGATGAAGACTCAGTTTGTCAAAAATATTGTCGACCGAGACAATGCTCGGTTGAGGACCCAAGAAATCAAATATCACATTAAATTGTGAGTCAAACAAGTTGTGGATGAACACATATTCGGTCAAAAATATTGTCGATTGTGATAGAACCATTGCAATCTTTGACTAATAAGTTAGATCGACTTATAGCCATTGGATCCTTTATGCTTCCAAACGTGGCTCGGTTAAAAAATGTATCGACCGAGAACTTGTTCGATCGAGAAATTGTCAACCTAAGTAGTTTTTGGAACAACTTTTTAATTACAATAAAACTATCCATTGTATCTAAATTAATTTCATTCAAATGACTAGTTAACCCTTTAGAACCCTCTTGACTTTCCCAAAGATTCCCTAGCCACCCATATTCCATTCATATAAATAGTAGGCATCTAGGGACATCCTAACACACACTTGCATACTTGCATATATTACATTTTATGCAATCAGAGTTGTAAAAATCCATTTGTAAATCATTTATAGAAAATCCTTTTTTGTCCTTGCCTTAGCTTAGCCTATCACCCTTTAACCTTTATACATCTTCAAGTGGTTTGGTCCATGAGCTTGATTCATAAGGACATTACAGAGCTTACTTGGTGTATTCATTTTTCCATCTTATTTCTATTACTTGTGGTTGCAGTTGGACTACTTCTTCAAGTGGTGCTCTTCCTCCTCCCTCATGGTATCTTTAAAAGAAGAGGTATGGTGGAGCTCTTCCTCGGCCCGTAGTGTTTCCATAAAATAAGAGGTATAGAGGTTCTCTTTCACATTTGTCAGTGCATCCGTAAAAGAAGAGGTTTGGTGGTGCTCTTCCATGAATAATAAAGAAGAGGGTTTAGTTGCAACAATCATTTTGTAATTTGTTCTCACCGATAAATTAATAAAAGTGTTTGTTGCAAATAGTTAACAACAACTAGGTAGTGGAGAGACGCCATAGATGGAACCATTCTAAATCATGTCTCTCTCTTATGGTTGCCTCCTTTATTTTCATTATATTTTAAATTTGTTCAAATATTTTATAAATATCTACTCACCCACTTCTAGATCTTTCATTTGGTATCAGAGCAGATGTTCAAGGAGTTGTCATATGTCTTGAAGAATGGGGGAGGGCATACTTGGCAACCTCAGCATGGATGGGACGCACGTGAATAAACCACCCATGTTTGATGGGACAAACTGCACTTACTATAAGAGGAGTATACAATTCGATTTCCAAGGATTGAGTTTCGATTTATGGAAAATGATTTCTAGATCTTACAAGCTTCCAACGAATGAACTTGAACAATGGGATGTAGAAATGGTAAAAGAAGCTACACTAAATGCAAAGGTTGTATGCATACTCCACTGTTCATCATCTACAAGTGAATTAATCATATATCCACCTGTGGTACCACTTATAAAATATGGAACAAGCTTCCAATAACTCATGAGGGTACCACACAAGTGAAAAATACCAAGATTGTTATGCTAAAACATAAGTTTGAATTATTTCATATGAAACCTAATGAAAATATTACAGAGATATATGCTAGATTTTTTAACATAGTAAACATCATGAGTGCCTTGATAAAGAACATAAGTAAAGAAGATCAAGTATCAAAGATACTTAGATAATTGCTTATAAAGTACAAATCCAAGGTCACTACCTTCAAAGAAGCCAATCATCTTATAAAACTCAAAATGGAGAAACTCACTAGAAATCTAAAAATACATGAAGTGACTCTAAAATACGAAGAAAAGATCAAGGATGAACAACAAAAGGAGAAGAAGAAAGACATTGCTGTCAAAGTTGCCTCTAAGTCATTTACAAATATTACTACTCAAGAAAGTGGTGACACAAGCAGTGAAAATGAGGAAGATGATTTAATTGTAACTGGTAAGAAATATAAAAATAATTGTTCTCCAAGGTGTTTTGAGTATGGAAAGAGGGGATGCCTAATGATTGAGTGCCCAAAACTTAAGAAGAAGAAATCCTCATTAAAAAAGACAGACAAGGGAGGAAAATTCTATAAGGCTTCTTGGGACCAATTAATTGATGAAAATGGGAGCACTGAAGAAGAAGAGATAGAATGTTTTGTGGTGAAGAATGATGAAGAAGAAACTAATGAGATAGATATTTGTAATTAACTAAGAAAGAATTAGTAAATAGTCTTGAAGAAATTCATGCTAAGTATATTGATTGCAAGAAACAAAAGAAGAGATTGTCAAAAATTATTCATGAACTTTATGTTGATTTGGATAATCTTAGTTCTGATAATGATACTCTAAGCTACTCAAATATTACTTTAAAAGAATCTGTTGACAGTTACAAGACTAGATTGCTTACTCTTGGAAATAACAATTGTCTTTATCTCAAGGAAAAGTAGACATGATGTCTAAACTTAATGATTATCAAACTCGACCTATTTTGTGCAATCATGTGGACTATGACTCTTTAGTAAAAGAAAAATATGCTTTACTTTCAAATCTTTCTATGTTGAACTTAGATCTAAATAAGAAGATTGCTGAAAATATTGGTTTGCAAAAATGAGTTTCTAGGCTATTGCGAGGGAACATAATTCTTGGTAACATCTTAGTTAATACATCCAAACAAATAGGAAAAAGAGGTTTAGAATATGTTCAAAAGAATCAACCCTCACATATGCCTAGAACCAAAAAGGCTTATGCTCCAATGACTAGAACTATATATGTTCCTAAAAGTAATATTGTGGAAAAGAGAAGTGAAATATCTTGTACATCATGTCATTACTACAAACACTTTGGTCATTACCCTTTTGCATGTGAATATAGGAAGAAAGGATGAATTGGCATGGTTTGGGTTCCTAAAAGCCCAACTTTGAATTAAAGGAACATGTTGAGATTAGACTTATTCTTAATTTGATAAATTTATTTGTTTTATCTCAACACTAGTTTGATATTCAATTGCATATCTTTTAGATTCATTCCTATAGAATTTTATTGGCTCAATAAATACAAGTTATATGCAAATTTACTCTAACCATCATGGACTCCACTTGGGTACCAAAAACTTTATATTGCAGGATTGGGTAGTTGATAATGGATGCTCCAAACATATGACGAGAAAACATATTCTTTCAAAATATTCAAAAAGGAAAATGGAGGATCAGTCACATTTGTAGACAATAGGAAAGGAATCACACTAGAATATGTAATATTGGAACAAATCTCACTATTAAAAATGTATTATTAGTAGATGGATTGCACCATAACCTGGTAAGTTTTAGTCAATTGTGTGATAGTTGGTATGATGTGTTCTTTAAAAAGACTTGTTGCAAATTTCTTGAATAAGACACTAATAATGTAGTATATGAAAGAAAAAGGGTAGAAAATCTTTATATTCTTAGGCCTAACTCTATTAAATCAATTATTGGAAAATGTCTTATTGCAAATGATGATCAAAATCTATGGCATAGAAGATTTGGACATGTTGGCACTCATGTTATTAAGAAATTGATTAAACATGATCGTGTTCTTGGTTTGACTAAAATATCATGTGAAACCCCAGAAAATTGGGAACCTTGCACCTCAGGAAAACAAGCTAAAACTTCTTTTAAAACAAAACAAATCATTAGTACTTCCATATGTCTTGAACTTATACATATGGATTTGTTTGGACCTATGAGAACACAATCTATAGGTAGAAAGAAGTACTGCTTTGTTATTGTTGATGACTATAGCAGATTTGTTTGGGTACATTTTCTTTCTAAAAAAATTATACTATTGAAATATTTAGTAAGTTTTGCTAAATATTTTAAAATCAACTTCAAAACAAAATATGCACTATTAGGAGCGACCGCAGGGGATAATTTGAAGATCATGTTTTCAATAATTTTGCATATCTAAGGGATACACTCATAATTTTTCTACCCCTCGTACTCCACAACAAAATGGTATCTTTGAAAGGAAATATTGTTCTTTACAAGAAATGGCTAAAACTATGCTTTTAGAACACAATACACCTAAGACCTTTTGGGATGAAGTTGTTAATTCTGTGTGTTATGTTCAAAATAAAATATCAATTCATCCTCAACTTAAAAAGGCTCCATATAAAATTCTCTTTTCTAAGAAGCCAAGAGTAGATGATTTTCATATCTTTGGAACACCTTGCTATATTTTAAATACCAAAGAGGATAGAGACAAAATTGATCCTAAATCACAAAAAGGATTCTTCATAGGTTACTCAAGCTTGAGTAAAGCCTACAGAATCTATAATACAATCTTTAAGAAAGTGGATGATTCAATTCATGTAACTTTTCATGAAAATCCAACAAATAATGAAGAAAAAAATGATCTCCCTTTGGTAATTGAAGATTTAACCATATCCCCTAAAGATGTTGAAAATTTTGAAAATGAACCTAGTAAAGATCAAGATGAAGATTTACATGAACCTATTACAAGAAAATCAAATACCATCCACAAGAACTTATTATTGGTAGTCCTTTTGATAAAATGAAAACTAAATCATCTTTTAAAGATACGACTAACATTGCCTTTGTATCCATGATTGTACCTAAAAAGGTTGATGAAGCTATGAAAGATTATTATTTGATAATTTCCATGCAAGAAAAATTAAATCAATTCATGAAAAATGTTGTATGGGGTTTAGTTCCTAGACCTAAAGCTAAATCCATTTTTGGAACTAAATGGGTTTTTCATAACAAGTTAAATGAAGCTGAGGAAATAGTAAGAAACGAAGTTAGATTAATTGCCCAAGGCTATAACCAACGTGAGGAAAATGACTTTGATGAAACATATGCTCTTGTAGCTAGACATGAATCAATCTGAATGCTATTATCTCTATCTACACATAAAAACATTAAACTCTTTCAAATGGATTTTAAAAGTGCATTTTCAAATGGAATAATTCAAGAGGAAGTTTATGTTGCTCAACCTACCAGTTTTGAGGATCCAACACATATTGATCATGTCTATATATTAAAGAAAACTTTATATGGTTTAAAACAAACCCCTGGAAATTGGTATGAATGACTTCAAAAATATCTGTTTGAAAATGATTTTTTATGGGCAAATTGGATCCTACATTATATATCAAAAAGTATGAGTCGGATTTTCTTATTATTCAAATATTCGTCAATGATGTCATTTTTTATGCTTCAATTGAATCTTTTTGCACACAATTTAGGGATATCATGCAAAAGGAATTTGAAATGAGTCTCATGGGTGAGTTAAAAAATTTCTAGGGTTTTTAAATAAAACATTCTCCTCACGGTATCTTTCTGAACCAAGCGAAATATACAAAAGAACTACTCAAACGTACATCGACTCCTATGGGTACTTCAGCTAAAATAGATAAGGATGAAAATGGTGAACCAACTGACAATTATTTATATAGAGGCATGATTGGTAGCTTGTTATATCTAACTTCTTTAGACCTGATATTATATTTTTTGTTGGTTTAGTTTTCTCATTTTCAATTCAATCCTATGAACTCCTATAATGTTGTCGTTAAATGAATTTTGAGATATGTAGCTTGTACAATCAACTTTGGTATCTGGTGTCCAAGACATCAACCTTTTGACCTTAAAGCCTATATAGACGTTGATTACACTAGTTGTCGTCTTGATCACAAAAGTACAAGTGGTGATTATTTCTTGCTCTGGAAATCACTTGTCTCTTGGTTTAGTAAGAAACAAAATACCATTGCTTTATCCACCACTGAGGTCGAATACATGGAAACTTGTTCTTATTGTGCACAAGTATTATGGTTGCAACAAGTGTTATACCACAGTGGCTTTTCTTATCATCAACTCTGATTTTTGCGTTAATACTAGTGACACAAATTTAGCACATAATCCTATTTATTGTTGAGAAGAAAATTTATGTTCTCTAGTATGAATAAGTTCTCATGAATTTTAAAAAAACTGGATATCTTATCGAGATTTGTTATGCTTTATGGAATATCTACATCATGGCGGACTAAACATTGTTGACCATTAGTTTAGAGTATCTTTTAAGTTTTTTTTGAGATTTATGGGATCTTTTTGTCAGGAAGGACTTAACATTACTTTCAATGGCGATTAAAGAATATTTTCATGTTCCATTATCAAATGACTAAATATGGCATTTTTTTTTATGCGGGTCATATTAAGGAGGATATCTCATTTA
The DNA here is from genome assembly GCA_963693085.1 of Alisma plantago-aquatica. NCBI lineage: Eukaryota > Viridiplantae > Streptophyta > Magnoliopsida > Alismatales > Alismataceae > Alisma > Alisma plantago-aquatica. Next base: position 23,459,728 of record OY856412.1, on the reverse strand, counting down.
GGGAGAGTCATCTTTGTGTCATATAGTTTACATTTTTGAGATGACAAAAGAGGTAAAATTATGCAAAAAATTATTTCTTTGAGTGTGTCATTTGAGCTTTCGTGTTTTTACTTTACGAGACACTCTACCATATATTAATTGTTACACTTCACTTTGAAAGTTGTATGATATTTTCCTTACCTCTCAAATGTGAATATGCAACAATCTTGAAGATACTCAAGGAAAATTTCACTAAGGTATGAATATTTCTTTTTGAGTTTTTGCTTATAATTTTAAATGTTTTCCATCTTCAAAAAGGGGGATATTGTCGACTAAATTGGACATTGGCTTATCTTGTCTTTTGATGCTGATAAACATTTCTTATTTGTGGACTTGACATGCTACTCTAAGTGTTTCAGGAACCTCTTAGAAAACTCAGGATTGGAACATAAATTATTTGAAAAATTGTTAATATGTTCTTATTTGTATTCTATTTGTACAAGTATTTAGAACTCATGTAAAATCAATCTTTGGACCAAACCTACCTATCCGAAAACCTTTCACATGTCAATACCAAGTGTCTCAGATTAGTAGGTCACATTAGATAAATCATTAAATAAGTATTTCCAAAGATTATCCATCTTTTATAGCATGTTGGTCAAAATTTTTGTGGACCAAGACTCTGTCGGTCGAAAATATTGTCGACCGACACCCTACTCAATCTTGGACTCAAGAAATAAAATTTCACATTAAATTTCTAGTCAAACATGTTGTGGACCAACACATATCGGTCAAAAACATTGTCGATCCAGATAGAGTTGTTGCAACCTTGACTAAGAAGTTAGACCAACTTATAGATGTTGGAGCCTTTATGCGCCAACCTTGGTTCAGTCAAAAAACTTGTCGATTGGGAACCTTTTTGATTGAGAAACGTGTCGACCGAAGAAGTTTCTATAGAAAACTTTTTAGTTACGATCAAACTAGCCATTGTATCTAAATTAATTTCTTTCAAACGTCTTGTTGACCCTTTAGAACCATCTAAACTCTCCCCAAAGATTCCCTAACCACCCATACTACATTCCTATAAATAGTAGAGGACTAGGGTCATCTTAACACATACTTGCAAACTTACATACATTACATATTAACCAATAAGACATGTAGCAATCCATTTAAATACCATTCAAAATAAATCCTTGTGTGTCCTTTCCTTATATAAGCCTACCAGCATTCAACCTTGATACATATTCAAGTGGTTTGGTCCATAAACTTGATTCATAAGGACATTACAGAGCTTACTTGGTATATTCATTTTTCCCATCTTATTTCTGTTACTTGTGATTGCGGTTGGACTACTTACACAAGTGGTATTTCTCTTCCTCTACCCTCGGTGCTTCTGTAAAAGAAGAGGTGTGGTGGTTCTCTTCCTCGGCCCTTGATGTTTCCATAAAGAAAGAGGTGTGAAGGTGTTCTTCCTCGTCCGTCGGTGTGTCCGTAAAAGAAGAGGTTTGGTGGTTCTCTTTCATGAATGGTAAAGAAGAGGGTTTAGTTGAAGCAATCATTTTTTAATTTTTCCTCACTCATAAATTAATAAAAGTATTTATTGCTAATCGTAGTTGGCCATAACTAGGTAGGGGACTGACAACGTAGATGGAACCACTCTAAATCATGTCTATCTCTTATGGTTGCCTCCTTTATTTCCATTGCATTTTTAATTTGTTTAAATATTTTATAAATCTCTATTCACCCTCCTTGTAGATCTCTCACAAAGGACCATAAGTCTAAGATTATTCTAAGTGACCATCACAAAAAAAACCCATCGGCAGCTAAGATCTCAACCCTAGCTCCTAAGAAACCAAGGAAGAGGTCAAGAGCTCATTGGTCAAAAAACACACAAGGTAGAACCAAAAATCACTGACCATTGGTATCAAGGTTGAACACACAACAAGGTGGGTCTCTGAAAACCAAAACTCAAATAGTTAGCCACATGGTAAACATGGTAAACACCAAACTAGGGCATCCAAGCAAATCCTAGAAACATCCACTGAGATGCCACCTCAACATCCAAGGTACAACAAGGTGCCCCTAAGCATCATTCTCTCTCTCATGATGCTAAACATAGAAGGCACAACCAACATGTGAAAAATTGCAAGATACACCCTCCACATGGGTAAATTGCAACTTGGTCCAAAACAAGCACACATATAGAATAACTAACTGAAACATTATGCAAACTAGACCAAAGTAAAAGTATAAGCATGACACATGTTATTAAGACACATCACATGATTAGATTAAGGTTCAAAGTGTCTTATTATGCTAGGAAGCAAGATTATCAAGAAATCTAAGCTAGGGGTCTTACATTTTTCATGCATTTAAAATTAAGCCATTAAGCGTGTTATGTTCTTGTTTATGTTTTTTGAGTATTCCAAAGAGGAGGAGAGGGAAAAAGAGAATAATTATGCTTTCCTTTTTGTTTAAGAATATATATAGGAAAAATGGAAACATCTTGCCCATGTTAAGTTATTTTATAATTTCGAATTCTACTCATTTTATTTTCCTCTTTTATTTCTTTTAAACATTGTCAAGGATGAGTGAGAGAAAAAGTAAAGGGAAAGCATTTTTTTTTTCAAATTTTAAAGTTAATTGCAACACACGATGGTATATATTTAAGAGAAATTGCATTTTTAGTTTTCTTTTGTTTTTCTCACTTTATTTTTTTCTACAAGAAGTATAATAATTTCATGGTATTTTAGATAATCCCTTGAACTATATTTATTTAATAAAATCATATTCTAGGTTTCAAAATCAATCCCTAAAAATTGGGGTGTGACAATTCGACCCACCTTAAAATAAATTTTGTCCTCATAGTTATCTTTATGCTACTACCCACCTTAGGGTTTTTCTTACCTCTTCCTTTAATGATATTTAACATATTAGGTTCATTTATGCTTGAAATTTTGCATGACAAGAAATATATTTCTTAAAAGGTTCATGAGAACATAAATTAACTATTACACTATTCCTCATCTTCTTTTTATACTTCCATAGTGAAAATCCTAGCTTGTCTCTAAGGTGGTGGATTTTGATCCTTATTTTGGGTTTGGTCCTTTGATGCATGGGTTTTTAGTCATTTTTACATGCATATTTTCCTTGATTTTATGTGTTGTTTTGTCATTTGTCTGATTAATAATGCATAAAATGCTATTAATGGCCTGTGCTATCTAAATGCAGCAAAGTACATGATTTTTACTGCTTAAGATGGCATAATATTTATCTTGAGCATGTATCCACATTCTTGTGCATTTTCATGTACGATTGAACTTCACAGAGTCAATATTACTGACTACAAAGTCAGTACTTCCGAGTCTGCCCGATTTGGCAAATCTGAAGATAACAATCTCATCCAACGTCGGGTGTTATTTTGTACTATAAGTGACTCCTATGACCGAAGGAGAGTTCAACCAGATGTGAGGAGGCAGTCATTTTGCATTGACACTGAAGAGAGAGAAGAGAAAAGAAAGGAACCAAAGGCTTCTCCCTGGATAGTTCGAGCACCTTCAGAAGGCGAATCAGCATCCAAAAGACAATCGATTGCATGCAAAACGTAGGGGATCATTCGAATCAGCTATTCACCAGGGGTTTCTTAATTTTTCTAATGTTTCCCATGTTTTTCTTTTTCTCTACCCTGTATTCATCAATGAAAACCATGCGGGGCTAAACCCCTTAATTCCTTAGGACGTGGGAGTAGCCCAGATATGCATTGTAACTTATTCCCAAGCAGCAATATCATCTTTTTCCCTATTATCTAGATATAATTATATGAAGTTGCATTGTTCTATTTATGCCTGATCAACATAGATATATTATCAAACTCTTAATCATTTTAGGAGACAGTCATGGGTTGGAAAGCATATATTTACCTATTTATTGCACCCCTTAGGTAAGGCAGAGAATGAATGAGAGAAGAAACCCAGATTTTAATCATAAAGAACCTAACTAATCAACCAATTTCTATAGAAATGGGATTGACATTAAAATAAATAGTGAACTATGCTGTGAAAGTGGGTAGTTCTGACTACAGGCTCTTTATCCAGGGATAGGGGTAATAGATATTGTTGTGTGCAGTAAATTGGAATGTTATCTATGTTGAAACCATAATCCTAAGAAATTTCCTAAATATGAGTAAGTTAAGTGTTAAGTTCATTTCGTTCTATTTTTATTTCTATTCAATCAAACCAATTCAATTTCACCGGCCTAGCTGATTTGACCATAGTTAGTAGTAGTCTTCTGGAGAACGTTTTCCTGTGTTTGACTCGGGCCTCAAAAGGGCCTATATTACTTTGATATGTTCACTTGCATATAACACATGGTAGACGCATGTCATCCTTCTTCAAGAGCGTAGGCAAATTGGTTTAATATGCCCTATCTCTTCACAATAGTAGCATGCTCGCGTACCATGCCTGCATGGCCCTGTATGATGCTTCTTACAAGTTGGACATTGGGGTTGTTCAATTTCTGCTTTAGGTGTCTTTCTCTTCATTGCATGGTTGTTGGAAGGAGGGTGTTGGTTATGTCTATGAGGAGCATCCTTCAAGTGCGGTCTCCCATGATGGTCTTCCAACTCTAATGATAAATCCAAGGCTTGTTGAAGAGTTCATATGCCTCTTCCAGTCAAGGAAAAACTTAGGTCAGACTTGAGTCCCTAGATGAACTTCTTTGCTCTACATCGTTCATTATTGTCATACCCATACTTTTGTAGGATCTTGAACTTCATGGCAACTGGGTTACACCCATGTCACCTACTTGAGGTAAGTTGGAAAACTCTAGCTCCTTCTTCTCTATCATGGATTCAGACACATAATGCTATTGGAAGGCATCAACAAAACCCTCCCATGTGAGTGGAGGTGCATATGCTTTCCTTGAGTTGCGTAGGTTCTCCCACCATGTACGAGATGCTCCCTTCAACATGTGGGTTGCAAAACGAACCCTAAAGTGCTGAGGGCAATCAATGTCATGGAAGAAATGCTCCATGCATGTAATTTACTCCTAAACTTTGGTGACTACAAAGACTTCTCCTTCACCAGAGAAAGAGTTAGGACTTGACTTGAGGAAGTCCACTAGTGTCACCTAATGGTGCCTTGGAGAATGGAGCTTTTATCCAAAAGCATTGGTGAGTTCTTAAACAAGGTCTTCAATGGTTGATGTAGGGTTTCTTTCACGATCACTACATTCAATAAAGGAACTAGCACCATTAGCCATTTTATCTTTTCCCTTGTCGAATCTATTAGGGGCCATCTAGAAAATGTCTTATACCTAGGGTTAGAGCATTTTAGTCATACTTTTCCTAGTGTCCATTTACCAAAATTTCTCTGATACCATAATGTAACACCCCACTTTTTATGACAAATAAATATCACTAAGTGGAAGCATTCTTACTCAAGGGGGTGTTACAATATGCTTATCTTAGCAATCAAAGTAAATGAAACACTATGCATTGAACGAACTCAGGTTCATACACAGTTCTTGGCAAAAGAAAAATACAACTAGTTCATCTATTATATTGAGCTAAACTTGAATAATATGACTAAGAATAATGTAAATGATATCTAAAGATCTAGATCGGCTTGGTAAATGGCACCCCACCAAGGTAAAATTGATAATATCCTAGTGCTTGGCTGGCCTTTTTATCCTTCACTTACTCCAAGTCTTACATCAAACCACCTTATGTCAAGTCCTCTAACTTTATTGAGTCATTAATCACAGGATCCTCAATTGAGCTCATAGTTCTTCACAAAAGAAAACTACAACTAGTTCATCTATTCTATTGAGCTAAACTTGAATAACATGACTAAGAATAAAGTAAATGATAACTAAATCTCTAGATAGGCTTGGTAAATGGCACCCCACCAAGGTAAAATTGATAATATCCTAGTGCTTGGTTGTCCTTTTTATCCTTCACTTTCTCCAAGTCTTATATCAAACCACCTTACGTCAAGTCCTCTAACTTGATTGAGTCATTAATCACAAGATCCTCAATTGAGCCAAAGAAGGTGGAGGACGTTGGGCCAAGGCCAAGTTTTTTGAAGAGGAAGGTTGAGTAGGTGAAAGAGTTTGGAGTGATGAGGACTAAATTGATGGTGTATAAAGAAGCCTCAGGGCTTAGTGGAGCTTTTAGAACCCTAATATAGAGGGTCCAATGCATGGGGTAGCTTCTTTGCTTTAGTGGTAGAGAGAAGATGAGAGCCCAGATTGGGTGTTCTAAAACAAAGAGAGATGGAGAGTGGACGAGTAAGAGATCTTTCAGTGTGGGAAGGTCTCATGAAATGATTGAGAAACAAGGCTAGAAAGATCATCAAACTATAGCCGCACAAAGAGACTCATGCATGTGAAGGAATAAAAGGAAAGAGACAACTTTGTTGTAGTTGGATCATAGATGGATGGTGAGATTAGCACATGTGAACATGAAATTGGACATGAACCACGTGAAAATGCAAAAATCTTGAAATATATTGTAACAGATGCATTACATGAATTTTGAATTAAATTCTATTTCAAAACTATATGGAAACATGCATAATTAGTTTGGAGGGTCAAACAAATTCAAAATGAGTCCAAATTTGGACCATAGGATATATAGATATTCTAGATTGCTGCTAGACAATTATATTTAGGTGTTCAATATCTTTTGTCCTCAATTCCATAATTTGGCCAATTACTTAGTTTCCATGCATTTAAAGGTGAGATAATGTGAAAAGATTTCCCCTAAATTATTTCTTTGACTAAAAATGAGATGATCAATGAATATTGTCTCAATATATAAGTTATATACCTTTTAATTCCTTTTAGAAAAACACTCTTGAAGAAGGAGAGATAACAGAGAAGATAATATTAGATGTATTCAAAAGGGAAAGGAAAGTAATATCAACATAATGTTATTGAATGTATATCCTTTTCCATGCATTTAAAATTTATCCATTAAGTGCATTACATATTTCTTTATATCTTTTGAGAATAATGTATAGGAGAGAGGAAAAGTGAATAATTATGCTTTCCTTTTTTTTAAAAATCTATATAAAAAAAGGAAAACTTTTTTCCAATGAAGTGGCACCTAGTGGTAAAAGTGATGATGCAAGACCGAGAGGTCATGATTTCGAGTCCAAGAGACGGGATGAATGAATCACCGATTAAAAAAAAGTTAAGCTATTTCATAATTTCGAATTCTATTCCTTTTATCTTCCTCTTTTAATTGTTCTAAAAGTTTCCAATGACCAGTGAGCGTAAAAGAGAAGGAAAATCATTAATCCTACATTTTAAGTTAATTGCAATACATGGATGCATATGTATAAGAATAAGTGCATTTTTATTTTTCTTTTTTTTTTCCCACATTAATTTTTTCTACAAGAATTATAATGTCATGGTCTCTTACCCATTACCTTCAACTATTGTTATTTAATAAAATCATTTTCTATATTTCAAAATTAATCCCAAAAAACTGGGTTGTGTCAATATCAGTCCCAAAGAATGACTTTTTTAGTGTCAATCCAACACAAATTGCAATGAATACAAAGTAAGTTATAGATTTGAGGGAGTATTTAAACTATAATAAGAAAGTAAACTTGTGTAAGTAAACTAAATTACCAAAAGAAAAATAGACAAGAAAGTAAAATTGCATAAACAAACTAAATTATCAAAAGAACAAAAGAAAAGTAACTTGAAGAAATATACTAAATTACTAAAGGAAAATGGGCAAGAAAGTAATTTTTTAGGAAAAAACTTACTTATAAAAAAGAACTCAAACAAAAGAAAAGTAACTTGCACAAAGAAAATTATTAAGGTTGGAATTTAACTCAAGTTATGGGAATTATTTTAGTCCAGGATTCAGCATCACGAGCCATTGTAATTATCTTAGACACTTTTAGTTCCTTGTAGAATATTTTTTTATTAGGACCATGTAGATATGTTTCTTTCAAAAATAGATCTCGTCGATTAAACTACATGCATATTTGTGGTCTCGGTGTTGTGCAGGTCGTAGTTCACTCATCCAGCAAGTTTATGTCTGAGGTCTCATTATGGAACATTTGAGTACTATTCAATGTTCTAGTCCACAAGTCTAAGGTCTCACCGATATGGATCCTAACAATCTTGAAGTACAAATGATCAATTTATAATCCACATTATTAAACAAATAAAGAATCATATTTTAATATTTAAAAGGAGTTACAATTTGCTAAGACAAGTTACGGGGATCATGGGATAATCCTCATCCCAACAATGGAAGGACCAATGCATATCACTCACAGAAATAAGAAAAATGATTGGAAGAGGAGAAATCATGATGATAACAATACTTGTAGGTTATATCTCTCCTTTTACTATTTTCTTCCAATATAGGGCTATAAGATGATAGGGGGATGGATAAAGAATGAGTTTCTTTGTTGTGGAGTTACCCCTCCTTTTATAGAAGAGGAATCACCCAGGGAACCCTAGAGTAGGGCTCGTTGGTGGGTGGGAAATCCTACTATCAACGAGTAAGTTGATTGACTGGGATGGCTTATCGATCGACCAGAGTAAATTTTGTGTGATTCTAAAGTGAGAAGGTTTGATTTTATGCTTTGTCTTTAAGAAACCCAATCAACCAATTTGATCATGAAAATCTACCTTCCTTAATATGTTTGAGTCGAGGAAAGAAATTGGTAGTGGTTATATCGATGCTTATGAGTTTGTAGGGAGACCACGATGATTTTGGTAGGCTCCCTTTTACATGTTAGGGTCCAGGAGAGACTCTTTCTATTCCAAAAATCCCAATAGATGAGTAATGGGAGTCCTAACTTGTTGTGATTATCTAGTCAGGAAAGGTATATCAATTTAGGATTCATTTGAATCAGCTAAATGAGGCAAACCTATAGGAATAAATATTACAAATATAAGATGGATCTGGCTCACTGGCCTAGGGAACCAGTCTTCTAACCCTTTCTTATCTCAAATCAATGTAGGTTTCCTCCTTTATTTTCACATTCGTTGATGCTATCCACCCTCCAGTCGAGCAGTTGGAAATTTTGGCTTCTTCCAATATGCTACTATGTCAATCAACTGGAGGGGTAAATTGATCGACTAGGATTCTGGGAGGCTGAAGGACGCCTCTTAATATTTAGATTTCTCAAAGAATAGAGGTGTGTTCTTCGTTTGGAATTTGAGAGACTGAGAATGAAGATAAAACCTACAAAATTTGAACAAAAATAGTAATAAATCTAATTATGGACCAAAAAGGCAAGACAGTTACAATTAATTCCTAAAATTTAGAAAAAGAAGCACATAATCCTAAATAAAATGACCTAGAAGATGCTATTTTCATATATAAATATGCATTCATCAGTCCAACAGAAGGAAATATGCCCCAGACCTCACACATTGAGACCCATCACTTCTTGGGGAGCCAATGTGTCCCATGTAGGGGCGCATTGCCCATAGAGATGCAATGCTTCCCAATTAGGGATGCATTGGACTGCCTGGGAGATATACATCTTGGGTGCAGACGTAATACCCTAGAAACATTACATTTTGATAATTAAGATGTCAAATATGACATTTAGGTAATAAAAATGGGTTTAGGTGACATTTTCATTTCTCAACCAATCATTAAAGCATTTAAACACATCCATTTATGCGTGAGATCATGTGCTTTCCTTTGAGATACTACCCAAACTTATCATGAAGATGGGGATGAAGATCTCTTCTCATAATGGTGCTTATGCAGTTAGTGATGCATATGTAGCATGATGGTGTATTTCCTTTACAAGATTAGTACTTCTTGTGCAAGTTATGTCACTGTGTGTTATCTCTATTTTGTATCAAGTATTTATTGTTCAAATAGTTTATGAGGAGGATCCCTCCACATTATCACAACTATTTCCTTTGGATCGGCCATGCCACTCAATGTGGATCTTTAAAGGACACCTCTAACTTCCCTTCAATACTTGTGTTTTGAACTTTTATTGCTTTAGTATGTGATTACCATGTTTTTGCAAGATAAATATGCTTCATAAAAAAAGTATAGTAGAACCTGTAATATATAATGTTCCTAGTGGTGATATGAACCTCTTTTTCTCTCATGTGACACCCTAGTTGTTCTCTTCTTGTAAAATAGCCAGCCTAGGGGAGGGGGCTCAATGGTTGGGTTGTGTTGTTCATATCCCCTGAGTCCATTATCTTTACACCTTTAGTTGGGTGATTCAGGAAGTAGCGATGAAAATTTCCTCCCTTCTCCCTTTTGGTGCCAATATCATATTCTCCTCTAATTGGTACAAATCTGGGTGGTGTTGGTCAAAGTTGTAGTGAAAGGTTACGACATATAGGTTGGGGTGTGCATCGATGCCCACTACACATGGCGACACAGATCTATTTCCAACGCTTCCCTCCGATACCTATTTCATGTGATGCCTCTTCTCTCCCTAATTTCTAGGTTTTTCTATTTTTGTGTTGTTTTCTTTCAATTCATTCTTGGAATTTGTCTTGCTTGTTGTCAATCTTGTTCACTCTATTCTCTTAATAGGATTTTCTTCTATGTTTTTTATTATGTGGTTGTATGGTAGCAACTGTGGATGTGATATCCTCTTGGAACATCGGTCTAGTGATTTTACTTTACCACTAATATATGCTTATCTTGAAGGTGTTATTCATGAACATTCGCATTACCAAGAGAAATAGAAGAGGGATCCATTCATAACTATCCTTATCAATATTCTAATATTAGTTTCTATGGTGTGTTGTATTTGTTCTTGACTTTTGTGTGGACTGTTAGTTCATCTACCTATTCATGTAGATGATGTATGGGTCTTTCATAACACAATCAACCTATTTACTTCAAAATAGAAGAGAATGTTCCTAGTGAAACATTTGAAGTTTATATTAATGTAATATGATAACATGTTCAAAGGAAAATATAGATCAAATGAGCACATGATACATACTTGCCATTTTTTTTTTATCTAATGGTTCTAGAGGGGGTGAACAGAGCTAAAAAAATTCTCACAAAATAGATTAGACCTTCAAATTATATTAATTAGGAGCAATGGCTTAATGGAAGTTTGAAGTCCTATCTGACAAGCACAGTAAGGATGAGAGACATTGATAGCAAGCACTTGACAAAGCAATGTAGAGTGATTACACACTTCAAATGAGAAGTGAGTCAGTCCATTTCCTACAGAGGTCAACCTCTAGGACTTTGCAAATGCTTTTCTCGATTATATCACCACAGATATTTACAAAAATAGACCACCAATGGACTTACCCATCCAACCACAAGGACATCTCCACCTTAAAAAGGAACTTACCCACTTTGTTTGAATCTTTAGCCTTCACATAGGTCTTACCCATTCAAGCTCAAGTCTTCCACCTTGAAGGAATTTTCTTCTCCTCTTAGATATTCATCCTTTTCCTTCTCCTTCACCTAGAGAAGATCACCACCTCTTCATCAACCTTGAAGAGGACCAGCTATAGCTCCTTCTACACTTGATGGAGTTTTCTTCATATTTTCTTCATGAAAGAAGGGGGACAGGGAAGTAGTGGAAGATTTAGAGCTTTATATGCACAAAGGTGGAGCTCTCTTAAAATAATCCTAACTCACTCACAAATCATGAAATGATGTGTAAACTAGAGAGAGAAAGGGGTTCAAGGGGTGGTAGAACAGTCAACTATAGAAAGGACCTTGTGTGTAGTGAATGAGCAACCTTGGAATGAACTCTAAGTGGTCCTATTTATAGTTGGGGGTGTCCCCTTGAGTTGGGGGAACACTTAGGTTCGAATTATATCCATTTTTGCACAAGGAAAGAGATCTATTTTCATCCAAACAAGTCACCAACGGTTAGAATAACTTTTTTTGCAATTACCATATAGTACATTCGATCAAGATTCAATAAGGGTAACTCGAATGATCGGCTAAAAGACAAATGCAATTTTCATACTATCGGTCGAGTTTGTCCTAGAAAGCTCATCTGATCAGTTAAAATCACATTTGGGCAGTAAGTTGTTCAATCGAGTTCTGTGAATGCACAACTCGACCGATGCACTCTTCAGAAAATTTATCCAAGGGATCGGTCGACATTGAAACTCGACTGATTAGCAGTCTGTGATCAATTTTCAAAAGTGGTTAAAAAGTGATTAAAACTTGGTACAAAGTGTCCCACATAATTTTCATATCTTAGTTACAAGTCATATCATCAATAGAAGTGATTATAAAATTCTTCTAAGGTTGTTTGAATGGATTTCCTTGTTAGCACACTTGCATTGATTTTGACTAGAACTTTGACAAGATAGGGCTTGTGTAAATTGATTCTTTTCATGTACCGAACACCTGAGATCAATCTTGAATACACATATTAGATACATATGAATGGAATGGTTGAGTCATTCTCAAAATATGGACAATGTATAACCTCTAGGTCAACATTCTCCCCCTTTTTCACAATGACAAACCATTCCTCAATCATATTCAAAAGAATATTCAAAGTATACCTTTTCCTTGTGAATTTGGGGGATTCAAGATTTGAACAATGTAAATTTCTCCCCCTCAATCTATGCTAGCTTTAACATGAATTGTTACTCTTTCTACACAAAGCAATATAGCATGCATGTACTACATGATCCTTTAGCAAGTCACATGATAAAGCATATAAGGAGCAAGAAAATGATCACATAAGAAATAATAGTAATATGATTGAGTTTCAAGACATTGAAAGGTTCTCTCCCCCTTTTGACATTATCAAAAAGTAAGGGGGGTTTAGAAGAGCATATAAACAATCTTCTCCAAACACAACCAAGAAGATATTCAAACATGCAATCTCATAACATATATCAAACAGAGACGAGAGGAAGACACAAGCTAGGTCATAATCAAATTACAGTGAAATATGGCACCAAATCATAAGATATAATTGTTCAAAGAGTAAGAGTGCACAAAACATAGATTACAACTCTGAAGCATGTTCTCATAAAACAACTACAAGTGAGAATAGAAGAAAGCTAAATATAAAACAATACATCTCAGATTATGTGCCCAGATGTTTTTACTACAAAATAGCCTAGAAAGATATATATGATCAGCAAACTAGACTAAAAACTAAGAAACAGCTAGACATCTAAGCTATCTATTTCCACAACATCATCATCATCCTTGGCATCAGGCTCGTAGTCATCGTTTTTGTCTGAAGGTGCAGTAGCAGTTCCTTCATCACCAGAGTCACTAGGGAAGCCATCAAAGACATCACCATCATCCTCATCATCACCAACGTCCTCATCAGCATCAGCAGTCTCAACACCAGCCTGGTCAGGCATCTCCTCATCCAATGAGCTTTCAGCTCATCCCAAGTCATACAAGAGCATAAAGCTCATCGACCTGAGGGAAGGAGGGAGAAAAATCACCTAGACGGGCAAGCAGAGTGGCCAAGGGGCCAGTAGGTAATGGTAGGAAGAAAGGAGTAGGACCACCAACAATAGAGGGTGTGGGAGCAGTAGTGGAAGGCTCAGGTGTAGGGTAGAAGTGATTGTATGCATAGGGTGCATAATTGCTACCGGGGTATGACTGGTAGGTGGGATATGGGTGTGCACAGGATAAGTTCATGTTAGACATGATTAAACAAAAATCCTGGTGCAAATGCTCCTAGAACTGGAGGTAGTATGCCTATTGGTGCATCATGTAACCCATGAGGGTTTCATTGGACACACGCAATGAGGCACGACTAGGTCAGGAGGGATGAGGAGGAGGAGCTAGGGTAGAGGTAGAGGTAGGTGCAGTTGAGGAAGAGGTAGAGGCACCAGGTGTGGAGGAGGACAGGATAGACACAGATTTCTGAACGGTGGTCTCATTGATACACACTCCCTTCCTGGCAGGTCTATAATGGAAGTCAGAGAAGAGTGATTTCTCAATGGCGAACTAGAAAAGACCACATATCAGGGTAGGGTAAGGAGGATGGGTGCCATGGGTGTTCTTGATAGAGTCAAAGAAAGTCATATGGTGGAGGATATATCTAGACCACTTGACTCTGACATTCTCTAAGATGTAGTACATGATCACCGTAGTGTTCTCTGCAATATCCGTTTGAATTTTCTTTGGGTGGATGTTGCAGTTGACCATTAGGGCTAATATATGCTTCTTGAGATCTAAGGAGTAGGAGGGTAGGGTTCTCTTCTTCATATAGGGAACAACAAGTTTCTTTAGATAGTGATGGATATCAAGAAGAGTGATCTCATTCTGCTTGTAGAAACCTTCAAGATCTAAAAGGTCAAAATACTAGCCATAATCCTTACGCCAGGTGTCATTCCCATCGACTCCTGAAAAGAAAACATTCGGGATATCCTCAGAGATTTGGAATGTAAAGAGTGGGATAAACCACCCTCTACTAAAATACAATGGTAAACAAAATCCAATTTGGAATAGCAGCGGAAGATAAAATTTTGACTATATTCAATTTCAAATAAAGTGTACATAAAAATTTCCCCAAAGTGGGTGTACATGCTTTATACAAAAAGAGGATCTAAGTAGAGGGAAATCTAACTACTCCACTTTTGTCTCCAAGCAACATATCCATCATCTAAGTCCAAGCCAAAGCCAAGATCTTCAAGTCCTATTCAACCACCTTGCTTCACACCTGGGTGGTTGGGAAGTCACCCAGCAAAAGGGAAAAACAAAGGAAGTATGTGTCACTAAACTATTCTAAGACAGTAAGATAAGAAAAGTATGTAAAAGAAGGATAGGGTTCATCATAAGATGAGACATCAAGAGTATGAGGCTTTAATTAAGGAAACTTGCAAATAACAAAAGTAAATAAAGGATTTGCATGTAAATTAATATGTCTACCTAACTAAGTAGGGTTGAGGCACCTACCGGACTTCTAACCTTAGGTGAGGAGAGAATAAGACATTCCCAGTCACCTATAATTTTTATTATGGGGAGAATTATAAACATTCCCCTAGGGCGATTATATACATGCCCTCTATGGGTGGTTGTACATAAGTACCACTACTTAAACATTAAATAGAACATTTAATTACATGCTAGCAAAGAGTTATGGCAAGATTAATCAAAAGAATATATAACATGGTAGTGGGGTATGAATGCACAATCAAGATAATACTACAACTACTTTTGAGGCAATAAACAATTTAGGTTTCAAGAATCAAGGATTAGTTCAGATTAAGCCTCATTAGGGAATATGGGTATTGGTATAAAATTTTCCCAACTGAAGGGGGTAGATGCACATACCTCTTTTCACACATAAAGGTTAACTTGAATAGTATACTTTGGTCCACAAAGTCAACTTTTCATCCTAGAAACACATTATGTATATTAGCGAAGTCAAAGTGAACATATTCGTTCCTATTGTATTTTTATATTATTATTACCCAATTCTCGATCTTGTAATGTCATGTTAGGGTTTATGATTTTAATCTTTGTTGAGATAATATGCGATTCTTTACATATCTATCTTAGTTCTAGTTACCAATATTTAGTCACATAAGTTTATGTAACTCATATATGTGGATAATAATATATATGTTGCCAATATATGTGTAATGATGTGAGTCCATATTATTCCTAACATCATGCTTACCATGTTTATTGGTGTAAGTATATTCCATATGAATATTTATTAGGTTCACTAATATACACATGCTTTGATCCAACTAACATGTCATCTTGACATATGTTTATAACAATATATTCCTTTACATTTTTTTTACTATTTAATTCCTAAGAAGACAATATCATTAGATGAATTCTTATACAGATTTCAAGTTCCCTTGGATTAATTTAGATGAGAGTGTTCCCTAGATCCATATGTATTTCTAATTATCATGTAATGCACCTATATATATATATATATATATATATGATTTCTAATGTAAAGGTTACATTAACACAAGGATACACCATTAATGATTCTTAGAGTTCGGTAAGTATACAATAAGCAATTAGGGTGATTCTTTAATCATTTTTGGATATCAATCTACCTGGGTCTTATACAACATCTTTTATTTAATATCAAGTTTCCACTTTAATGTATCATTACATGTTTGATTTCATGCAATCTAATATTTACATTTGTATACAACAAAGTTGATAGGTAAGATAATTGACTAGTTCATGTTATGGTTTTAAATAACTAGATTATCCTTACTCCATTCTTATCCATCTTTATAATCTATTTTCTAAAACAAAACTATTGAAAATGAAATGAAGGCTTACATGTCTAGAGTTATCATGGGGGTTGCATGTCTGGTTGATTCACAACAAGATGGGGACCCAAACTCATCATCACATTCTCTATGATCATGTGACCTAGGAAGAAGCAGCATGCAATGAGTCACCATCGTCATGTTGAATGGAGGTGTTTGCAAACGTCATGGTCTTGCAGATCTAGCGGTTGTGAATGACAGTGTCATTATCAAGGTCGACGACGTTGCACTTGGTGGCTACGATGCCCTGCTGTCATAGTGTGTTGGTGTCGGGGTTGCTCTGGAAGTGGTGTTGTCGGCGTCGGGGCGTCGCAGCATCAGGGCGTCGGGGCGTCGCAGCATCAGGGCGTCAGAAGGGCAGGTGGTAGAGACGCTAACGCAGCGTCGAGGCGTCGGTTGGACAGTTGTTAGTGATGCCGACGTAGCGTCGGGGGCTGCTGGACGTCGAAGGTCAGATGTGAAGATGTTAACGACGCCGACGCAGCATCGGGGTTGCTGGGCGTCGAGTTTCAGGCGCTGTTCGGGGAGAGAAAGAAGAAGAGGAGGAGGAGGCGACGCTGCCCAACGATCCTCAACTCTGTTTGGTGTTGCTCGCCATGGTTGGATGCAAGGTGAGAGTAGGCTGGGCGGCTAGGGCTTCATGTGTTTGAGGAGAAAAGAAATGAAGGGAGGAAGATATATAAATAGGATACGTAGAGGAAGGGTTGGGCGTTGCCCGTTTTGGAAGGGGGGAAACGTGAGGGAGAGGAAGCAACACAGCGTTGCTTTACGTTTGCTTTAGGAAAACTGTAATTTGTTTAATCAAATACCACTTTCAAAGCCTATGATAATTAGGATTTTAAATACCAATTGAATTGGGAAAGCAATCATTATCCAGGTAAATATAAAATTTGAAGCCTTTATTATTTAATACATGTAGATCCCAATTGTAACATTAGTTTTCGTTTTTTTGGGAATTCTAAGTATTTTATTTAATCCCTTTAAAGTAATTCATATTTTCTCTTTCTTAATATATTAGAGACTCATATAATTATCAATTAATGTGCAACTTCACTCTCAAGGAAAACAAAATATATGGAACATGAATTTGTTATTAACTTCATTTGTTTAGTTATTTTAATTAATGGTTTGAATATTTTACACATGTTCTCTCTCCTAAATTCACATTCTCACCAAATATTTTCCAAATTGATTCAAAATTCACCCAAAGGTCTATTTTAACCTATATAACACGAATTTGGCATTAATATTTTTTTTGAAGACTTTTATTATTTTATTTAATTCATTTACATTTTACCACTTATTTATCTTTTTAATTTATTAGTGGCATCTAGAAACTTTATAAAAATATAAAACTTGGTCTACAAGTAATAATAAACGTTAGGAACACGTTTTTGACATTAATTAATTTTTATCAATATATATTTAATATTTTTGGTCTTTAATTCATTTTCTCTCTCTTGAATAAAATAAAATATTAAACATTGACCAAATTAAATGCAAATTTGCCCAAAGGATTATTTTTGTGTTTAGATTACGAATTTGGAGTTATTTTTATGATTTGTGAACATTTAGTATTTTATTTCACTTTATTGGCATATTTCCTATTTTCTTTTGATAATGTCATTAATATTTATATTATGTTCCACTTTAAATGATAGTTGGCCCTTAAGTTACTTTTTTATCAAGGAAACGAATTTGAGTATCAAATTATCTTGATAGGTTTCCAATTATAATATTTTGTGCAAAATCTTTCTCATTATCTTCTTTACCCATTAATTCTCATATTACCTTTAATTATTGCATTTATCTTCTCCTTTATTTCAAATTCGGATTTTCTCTTATTTCTCTTATTCTAGTAAGTGCTAGAAAGTTCTAGGACGAAATATTTTATTCTTTTTATTGCTTAGTGTACAATTTGCATTTTAGGCCCATTATCTAAAGTCTTACTGAGGTATTTGTGCATAAACCCAAATATTGGAATCAAAGGTGAACAAATATTTATTAAATCATCATATTGTCCACAAATTAAATAGAAAGACAAAGAGGATATAAATGAAAGGAAAAGATGGAAAAGAGGACCAAAAGGCAAAATGCCCAGATTTCGGTATGTTACATGGAATTTCTTCCCGGTGATCATCGAAGTAAGGATCACTTGAGTATTCTGAGGGGGTACAAGGGAGTCGTAATTCCAATGCAAATTTGCGTAGAATTCATGAACTGCTTTTGTGCTAGACATGGAATTATGAAAGTAATCACGCTCAATGACGATGTCGGATAGGTGATGAACTGAAAGAAACCTCGCTAGTTGATTGATGATAGCTTGATGCCTAGGGCTAGGCTCAAAAAGGGCTCTAAAAGAAAAAAGGACTCCTAGGATGAAGGTCCTTATACCCATTTACAACCTCTATTGAGACAAAAAGGGTCTCATTAAATGGAATCAAGCGATAAGATGAAGAAGAAGATGGTGCATTTCTAGGGGCGGGTCTCTTTCTTCTATGTAAAGCCATGGAGGTGAAAAGAAGGAGAAGAAGAGAGCAAACGCACAAAACAAACCACCCAAATTGTTCAAACACCAAGGATGAGCTAGGGGGAGTGTCTAGGAAGGTATTCCTAGGTGGTATTAGGGCTAGGTTAGGGAAGGTAAGGTATGGGGTTGAGAGCTTAGGGCTAGGAGAAGGGGAATTGGTTGACTATTCTCTAGTTTAGAGGGAGAATATTCGGCCAAACCCAACTTAAGTTGGCTTCAGCGCATGGATCGATCGAGTTCTGTGAGTCTAAACCTTGATCGATTGGTCATTTTTTTAAATCTCTCAGCCATGGATCGGTCGAGTTTGTCCTGGGGGAAACTCGACTGATGGTCAACCTGACCTAAAACCATCAAACTTAATTTCTAGCCATTTTAATGCTAATTAAATTGAATTTTCAAGTCCATTATGTATATTAAACATACTTTGGCACATATCACTCATCATTGGGTATTATTTTGCAATAAAACAAGCATTTATGAAAAATACCCAAAAACAAGAGAAAAACAAGGCAATATGAACATGAAAGGACAATTTTAAGCATATTAGGATTCAAAGATTGTCAAGATAGATGCAATACATATGGGATGAATGACTACTAGCTAGTAGGCATATCTGATTCATCCAAAGTAGTTATAAGCAATTTTGATCTAATAAAGTTAAATTGCTCTCTAGCTAGAAGTTTTGTGAAAATGTCCCCCAATTGATTTTCTGTATCCACATGCATGATATAAATACCCTTCTTGGCAATGTCATCATGACGAAAGTGATGGATAACCTCTCTATGTTTAGCTCTACTATGCAATATAGGATTGTAAGAAAAATTGATTGCACTAGGATTATCACAATAGAAAGGAGAAGCATCAAAATGAATGTTAAAGTCTTGGAGCATTTGCTTCATCCATAGGACATGGACACAACAAATCTCAACTGCAATGTACTCATCCTCGATGGTCGATAATGCCACAGTGCTCTATTTCTTGGAGAATCAAGACATCAAGCATGGCCTAGGTGGAAACAAGTGCCACTTGTGCAGTTTCTAGCAATCAAGCAGCCTGCATAATTGACATCACTATAGGAAGTAAGAGTAAAGTCCCTTGACTTGGGATGACATATTCCAAAATTTTGAGTTTTGGCTAAGTACCTTAGAATCCTCTTAACATCTATAAGATGAGATTTCTTAGGATTTGATTGAAATCTAGCACACAAGCCAACACTAAACATTATGTCAGGTCTAGAGGTAGTTAAGTAAAGTAAACTTCCAATCATACCTCTATAGAGCTTCTCATCTACCTTTTCACCTTCTTCATCTTAATCAAGTTTGGCAGTGTTTGACATGGGTGTGTCCATCGACTTGGTATTCTCCATCCCAAAACACTTAAGTAGTTCATTGGTGTACTTGCCTAGGTTGATGAAGTTCCCATCTTTTGTTTGATTGATTTGAAATCTGAGGAAGAAAGTGAGCTCACCCATCATACTCATCTCGAATTAAATCTACATAAGATCACTAAATTTTTTGCAAAGATCAAGGTTAGTTCTGCCAAAAATGATGTCATCAACATATATTTGAATGATAAGAAAATTGTTAGAAGTGTGCTTTAGAAATAAGGTAGAATCCACTTTGCCCATGATATAACCATGATCTAACAAAAAGTTCTCTAATTTCTCATACCAAGCCCTTGGTGCTTGTTTGAGTCCATAGAGAGCTTTTTGCAACAAATAAACATGGTTATGTATATTATCATGTTCAAAACCTAGAGTTTGTACAACATACACTTCCTCCTCGATTGTACCTTTCAAAAACACACTTTTAACATCCATTTGATACAAAAGAAAGCTTTTACGACTAGCAAAAGCAAGCAACATAAGAATGGACTCAAGTCTAGCTACAAGTGCATATTTACATGACCAATCTGGTGGTGCCAAAGAGAAATATCATTCGCGTTGGCTACATGGCATCTACCAACCACATGCTTAATAGAGTTAAGAACAATAACATAGAGACTACCACTCCTAGTTCCCTTATATATGACTTGGTAGGTGATAGAACAAGGTAACCATTATCACAAAGTTGAGTATAACTTATTCATTTGTGATGTTGGCTATCCACAAAAATAATATTCTTGATGCATAGGGATTCACCTACATCACCATCACCTTTGACTTTACCTTTCTTGTTGTCCCCAAAGGTGACAGATCCTCCTATCTTCTTTGTGAAATTGTTGAAATGGCTTGCATTGCCGGTCATTTGTGCAACCGCTATCAACAATCCATCTATCTTTTCCCTACAAGAAAGGAGAATGTCGGTTCCCAACTCAAACTTTGGGATCTGAAGTTATCTTGGGGACCCATTTCATTTTGGGTTGGTCCCCTTAAGTTTGTAAGGACAATAAGTGGAATAGTGATCATCACATTTGCAATAAGAATAAACCATAGGATTCTTAGTGTCAGAAGATTATCCTACAAAGAAAGAGATCTCCTTGCTCTTTTTCTTACCTTTGGCCTTACTCTTTCCCTTTTTGGCTCCCCCTACAAATCCCAAACTACTCGTACCACTTTGTTTGGTAGAATGATCAAGAACTTCATTTAGGGAGTTCTTCCCTTTGAGGAATTTATGTAGGGATGCTCTCAATCTATGGTTACCATCATTAAAAGAAACAATAGTAGAAGATATACTAGATATGCTATCCCTAAAATGCAAAAGATCAGCCTCAAGACATAAAGCTTTAGTAAGATATGGAATATTTTTTCAAGAGCGATAGCAACAACATTTACACTAGGCAACAAAGGTCTAGAAGATAAATCATTTACTTGACTAAGAAACCTAGCATTTTCATATTTTAGCATTTGAATCTCTTTGAGATAAACATCTTTCTCTTCTATATGAGCATCAATAAGCAACTTAAATTTAGCATTTTTAGTTTTAAGCAATTTGAGTTCTTTTAGGAAATTTTGGTTCTCTTCCTTAAGATTTTCAATGTTCTTAAGGTAGATACCATTCTCAACATCAACCCCATTCTAGTGGAGCTCAAGATCAAGGTATTTCCCTTGCAAATTATCAATACTCTCAAGATTGGTTTTCTCATTCAATTCCAAAATTTCAAGCTTAACATAAAGATCATCAATGGTTTTTTCTAACCATTTTCTTTTAGATTTACATTTAGAAAAAGAAGACCAGGTAGTAACAAGCATGTCAATAATAGCTTCTTTAGGCAGTTCATGAAAACTTACCTCACTTACCTCACCAATGTCTTCACTTGTAGTGGCCATGAGAGCAAGGTGGCACACTCCATCTTCTTTAGAGCTAGAGCTATTTGAAGATGAAGCTTCCCAAGCTGCATTAGTTGCATTCGTGTGTCTCTTTTCCTTCTTGTTCTTCCTCTTGTGCTTTCTCTCCTTCTTGTAATCCTCTTCTTTCCTTGAGATGCTCTTGTGGTGAGACTTTCTTGACTTTGGGCATTCACTCTTGTAGTGTCCCTTTTGACCACACTTGTAGCATCTTGGAGTAGAGGAGGATGAGTCTTGCTTTCCCTTGAAGTGATTACCCTTGATGTAGTTGGCTTCATGCTCACTAGGGCCTTCATCTTCACTAGAGGAGGGTGAATAATTCTGGCAAGCAAGTTTTTGTTGAAGGATGACGGCCTCCACTTGTTCTTTGAAAGCACTATCTTTGATCGTCTTGGCTTCCTTCTCTTCTTGCTTAACTTCTTCTTCTTGCTTGTCAAGTCTAGGATCATGGGCTTGAAGATTTCCAATGAGTTCTTCAGTTGGGATGTCACTTCTTCAAAGGAGGTGACCTTTGACTCCCATCTCTTTGGAAGAGTTTTCAATGTCTTAGAGTTTATGATGCCTCTTTCCAAAGTAGTGCCCAAATCAGCCAGCCCATTGACGACGACATTGAATCTTGAATACATCTCCGCAATGCCTTATTTCTTTTCCATCTTGAAGTTCTCTAGGAGGCTGCCCAACATGTAATTCTTTGCCTCCTTAACTTGCTTTGTGCATTCATATGTGTTGTACAACTTGTCCCAAATCTCATAGGTGGTGTCCCATGATGAGATCTGGTTGAGCTTTGTGGGAGTGAGGGTTGCGTAGAGGATGCTAATGGCATTTGCATTAAGTTAAGCTTCCTTGAGAGCAGCTTCACTCCATGTTGCAACAACTCTGATTGGCTCTTTGTAAGGTGTAACCATCACCGTCCACATATCAAAGTTCATACCTTGAATGTAGAACTGCATACTTCTCTTCTAATAGAGGAAGTTGGTGTCATCAAAGATCAGAGGTCGCATGGAGAAGCCTCCCTCTAGGTTGAGTGAACTAGGTAGGTTGTCACCCATCTTCTCATCTCTTGCGAGATTGTTGGAGAAGATCCTTAGATCTGATACCACTTGTTGGATCTAAGGGCTCTAGAGGGGGAGAATAGAGCTACAAAAATTCTCAAAAAATAGATTAGACCTTCAAATTATATCAATTAGGAGCAATATCTTAATGGAAATTTGAAGTCCTATCTAACAAGCACAGCAAGGATGAGAGAGATTGATAACAATCACTTGACAAAGGGATGTAGAGTGGTTCCACACTTCAAACTAGAAGTGAGTCAGTCCACTACCTAGAGAGGTCAACCTCTAGGACTTTGCAAGTGCTTTTCTCTATTATATCACCACAATGATATATAGTAATAGACCACCAAAGGACTTTCCCTTCCAACCACAAGGAGATATCCACCTTATTAAGGAACTTACTCACTTAGCTTGAATCTTCAACCTTCACGTAGGTTAGCTTGAATCTTCAGCCTTCACCTAGGTCTTACCCATTAAAGATCAAGTCTTCTGCGTTGAAGGACTTTGCTTTTCCTCTTGGATCTTCAGCCTTTGCCTTCTCCTTCACCTGGAGAAGATCACCACCTCTTCATCAACCTTGAAGAGGACCAAATACAACTCCTTCTTCATTTGATGGAGCTTGCTTCATATTTTCTTCATTAAAGAAGGGGGATAGGGAAGTAGTGGAAGATTGAGAGCTTTACATTCACAAAGGTGGAGATCTCTTACAATAATCCTAACTCACTCACAAATCACAAAATTATGTGTCAACTAGAGAGAGAAAGGGGCTCAAGGGGTGGTATCACACTCAACTATAGCAAGGACCTTATGTGTAGTGAATGAGCAACCTGGGAATGAACTCCAAGTGGTCCTATATATATCTGGGGGTGCTCCCTTGAGTTGGGGAACACTTAGGGTCGAATTATAGCCATTTTTGGAGAAGGAAACAAATCTATTTTTATCCAAACAAGTCACCAATGGTTAGAATCACTTTTTCTACATTTTCTGTACAATACATTCGCTCGAGATTCAATAAAGGTAACTCAACTGATTGGCTAAAAGACAAACCCAATTTTCAAACTATCGATCAAGTTTGTCCTGGGAAACTCAATCGATCAGTTAAAATCACATTTGGTCAGTAAGCCATTCGGTCGAGTTCTGTGAATGCACAACTCGACCGATGCACTCTTTAGAAAATTGATCAAAGGGATCGGTCGAGATTGAAACTCAACCAATAAGCACTCTGTGATCAATTTTCAAAAGTGATTAAAACTTGGTACAAAGTGTCCCACATAATTTTCTCATCTTAGTTACAAGTCATATCATCAATAAAAGTGATTACAAAATTCTTCTAAGGTCGTTTGAATGGATTTCCTTATTAGCACACTTGCATTGCTTTTGACTTGAACTTTGACAAGGTAGGGCTGGTGTAAATTTATTCTTTTCATATACCTAACACCTGAGATCAATCTTGAATACACATATTAGATACATATGAATGGAATGGTTGAGTCATGATCAAAATACGGACAATGTATAACCTCTTGGTCAACATCTTTCATAATGAAATCAATCTATTTACTTCAAAATAGAAGAGAATGTTCCTAGTGAAACATTTGAAGTTTATATTAATGTAATAAGACAACATGTTCAAAGGACAATATAGACCAAATGCGCACACGATACATGACATATTTTTGTTCCCTTTTTGTCAACGGTATTCCAACCATGGCCAAACTATGGGCTAGTAGTCTATAATAGGAAATAATTCTATCATGTTTTATAAATTATGGTATTTCAGAAACAAATAAATTTATTTAGACGAACCAAGTTTAATAATTTCTAAGAATCAGGTTTGAGATGATGGGCTTGCAATGCATCTATATTTCTAATGAATCCCGAAATTTATCTATTGGATAATTATGATTCTTCATTTATAACCATAGCTATAAAGAACCATTATTGGAGTCAAGTTAAGTGCACATCCTTTTTATCTATTTCTTACCAACTTTCATCTATTCGATATTACTAGTATTGAAATACAAGCATGTGTACTATATATTTGGGAGATAAACATAAAACCATGTCATTTCCCCAAATATTAGTGTAATGCATTAGATGGATTATGAGTTGACTTTAACTAACCCTTATGTATAATTTTCATATCAAACTAACCACACTACCTATATAAGGGTCTCTTTGGCTTGGATGGTTTGAAAATTGAGAAGTTGTAAATCTCTTTTATCCTATAACAATTCATTTCTCACAAAACCATTAATTTCCCTAAATTCACACTCCTCATTACTACACAATCAAATGTGAGTGTACATGGGTGTAAATCTCTAGAATGGATCACATAACATATTCATGACTAAACCAAAAATAAGAACATAGAACAAGAAGGTATAAGACAACATGGAATAATAAAAAGAATGCTAAAATAGTAAATGAGATCTTAGTCCCATTTATCAAACCATACAAATTGAATTTGTATGTCACTAGATACCATCAGAGTACAAGCATCAAATTATAATTATAGAGGAAAAAAATGATCATAGTAAGAGAGTCATAGATTACCTACAATCTAAAATCATAGAATGGGTAGACATATGTCACATAATAACATCTACCTAATCTAAATCTAGAAACACTAATTACAATAATAGAATTTTAATATGTCTGGTTTGATAGATTTTACCAAATAAGGTTAGAGTTATACCCTGACATGCTTGTTCATGCCCTAGTAAAAATATAATGTACAAACAATGAGTAATTCACATTCTTGTACTTTTGAATAAAAATTAGTGACTAACGCTAATATATGCATCCTTGGGAGAATTCATGATACATTGCATGACGTTAGGTTACATAATCACATAAAATATCATGATACACTGATATTTACCTAATAACCAAACCATGACTCAATATGTCAATGGGTATATAAAATATATGTCACATTATTCACTAATACACATATAACAACCTAGTATCATTAACAAGGTTTGGATGTGTATAAACACGCATAAATAGTTGGCATGGAACCTAAGGTGACTAATAGGTGTAAGGAAAAATAATTAGACATTTCATGTATAAGTAAATCATTAACATGACATTATTAATGTGTCACTAGTGGACTTAATAATAAATTGAATAAAGTAATGTATTTCGTGTGATATAATCTAGTATAACTTTAGTGGTGATAATAAGAGGGAATTAGAACTCTAAATCTTAAATATTTATGATAATGGAAATGTGTAATAATAAATAATGATATAATTGACTTAAATACTAGTGGCACAAGATAATCTCAAAAACTAAATCTAATCCCAAAATTGCGTTCTTTGGGTCTTTGTTAGTCTAGGTGCAAAATCTAAACATTATTGGATAATCCTACTCATCTCAATTTATGTGGATATAAAAATACCTATATCATAAATCCCAGTGTACATCAGAATTTGAATTTTATTGAGATTCTCTATCAAGCAGTATATTTCTCTACTTTTCCATTTTTGCACATATTTGTGAGTCACACATTTTTATTTATTTCGGGCTCTCCCTTAGCCATTCGATCATAATCGAAAGACCTTCTAGTTTTCCTCTTCCTTGCTCCATCAGTCCCTAGACTCTATAGTTCGTCGGTGGGATGTCACCTATACTTTGATCTCTCTCAGTCTCCCTTCTCAGCCTTGCTCTCAGGTGACCTCTACTTTGCATCCGTCTACCATTTCCGACCTCAAAGATCCCGACTGGGTGGGATTTCATTGCTTAAAATTTCCAATCAATGAAGGTGTTCAAGATTCCCATATTTCCTACCTCCTTTGTGACTCTTAGCTAGTATGTGACCCCATATATAAACCATAGACGAACTCCATTGCGTCCCTAAGGATTGACTTCCAAACTTATTTGATTGGTATATGGTCAGTTGTTATCTTCCTTACTCTGACCACCCACGAGAGTTTCTTGGTCATGGTCACCACTCCATAGGGCACCGAGGACCATGTAGATTGATCAGGGCATCCCATTCCACACAGAAGTGAATCACTCTCAAAACCTAGATATCTTATAATTTTTTTTTCATTTTTCTTGTCTACTGCTGAATGCTTTTCAGCAAGGAGGTACGACACCCCTTGTTTTGACTGGCGTGCTTCATGTTTCCCTACCAATGTTGTCTCAAGTTCCCAATTTCTTGGTATTGGCCTGGTTTGGTATATATATATGTTCATTACTTTGTCTCACTACTTCTCTCTCAGGCCAATAGTGGCAAAGGAACAATGGGGCAGTATCAAGGCTAGCTAGGCCCTATCCAGACCCTTTAGATCCACTGTCACACATCAGAGTTGAAAGGATCGTCACCTATTCGAGTTCTATGTGTGGATAGTAAAGGATTATCATGGTTTGGAGCTACTAGAACTCCACCCAGATGTTATGTGATGAAGGCATTGTTCAGATGTCATACACAAGTTTATTTCATTTTTTTGTCACACGTGACCATGGGTAATATGGTCTCTTTCTATCTGATGTTAATGGTGCATCATTTTGATTTAATCACAGTCAAATGACTCGTGATGTCCCGTCACACATAAATCTTTTGATGCGTGATGCGACAATATTTTGGTCCTTTCAATTGATTTATTTTTCGAGTTTTTTTGCAATATTCTTTGTCATGCAAAATTTTGTAAATAATGCTCTAGAATCAGAAAAAAAAAACTCTAACAGAAGGTATAGGTTTTATAACCTAAGATCAATATTTTCATATATGGATTTTTTTTATGTATAATACACACTATAATTAATTAATGACATGTAGTATATTAATAGGTGAAGGAATGACCTGATTGGATCTATGGTTTAGACCTTGACCTGTTACATTCATCATTGAGGTGTGTTTCATGCCTCTATGTTGCATCCCTCTAAGTTTATATTTCACGATCATTCTACTTTCTCTCTCTTTGGACCTAGTAGAAGTAATATATGTGAATCTCTACTTGGGTATCTAATTAAAATTCTTTTGAGTACCTAATATTGAATAATTTCCATGTTGACAATTCTCTATTAATATTTCACTTTGGAATGTAAGATTTGTAATATGCTTCATGTTATCTCTAGTTGAACCACAATAGGTAAAATTTCTCTATGTTTTATTATTTTTGCATTTTAACTCTAATTTTCTTGTGATGGATTTTTATTGTTTGATGTTTCACTTTTAGTTGGAAAATCTTGTTTAGTAACATGACTAAACTTTACTTGCCACTACATTGCATGATTGTTGATATAGTAATACTGGGGGTTTATAATATGCTTTGATTTTTGAGGTTATGTGCCTTCTATGTGCTTGGGATGGAGTTTATGTGCCCCATACTCGAATTTTGTGCCCACTTTTATATACTTGGGAGTTTGGTCATCTGCCATGCTCTATCTAGTTCAGGTTATGCACTCTAGCTGCCATTGTTTTATTATATTTCACTACTACTATGCTTACATCAAATGCATGCTAATTACTTATTGTTGTTGATGGGTCATGTTACCTAATTTCTCTGTGTATGCTCATGGGGCATATTTTATTTTGATTAATGGCAAGTACATAGATTTATCTTCATCTTATTGTAATGTTGCTTTTCATATTAACTTGGAGGAAGCATCGTTCCTCTTGAGAATTCTGGCGATGGAGAAGTGCCGCAACCTTGCAAACAACACTTGATATGGAGGAAGAAAGCATTCGCTAGTATCCTAAACGCTTCTTTTGAGGATCCTAAGAGTGCATTGATACCTTCAAGGTGGACAATAGTCAGAAAGTGACATCTCTAGGTAAAACTCCCATCTGTGTTGAAGATTAAAAAATTATTTATCTGCACTCTGAATCTACTGAGAATGCATCTTAATGGAATCATTTCCTCATTAGATATGATCTTGATTTATACCCGAACATTGGGTTGTTGTATCAACATCTCTATATTCTGTTGTGTTTGTCAGAGGATTTCAAAATCATCAAGAAGGAGCACAATCTTTTTATCTTCTAATTTGGTAATGCTACTAATCTTTAGTTTTTCATGAATAAAGGCCCATGGTATGTGAAGCGGATACCACTCATTATGATGAAGTATAAGCATGGTATTCTGGTCAAGAAGCTCAGCCTGAAGTTTGTTCGATTTGGGTCCATCTTTTTAACCTTCCGTTAGATCTTTGGGATTCAAGGATGTGGGAAAGGATCAGGTCATTCCTTGGTGACCCTGTCTATTTGGATAAACTGACTTTCGATTGTTCTCAAGTTGTGTATGCTAGACAACAAATCCTCATGAGTCCGAATTCTAATTTCCCAATGTTTGTGGTTGTTCAAAGTGACTAGGGTGAATCTCATCAGGTTGAGTTTAAATATGAATGTATTCCTGAAGTTTTCTATAGATGCAAGCTCTTTGGAAATGAGCCTGATTTATGTCCTTTTAGCTTGGATGTTTCTGATAAAGTAGGAGTGATTGGTTTTTCTCTAGAGATTCTATTTCTATATCTGATCCAAGTGGATCAGTGATAAGGTCAGTTCCTTCAACTCCATTTCAAGTGTTTGATGAAAGATCTCAAAGAATTCATGGGGGGTCCTCTAAAGTTTCTCCATCAATTCTAGGTTCCCCTCCTAGAGTCACATCTAAGTCTATTGTGAACTTGACTCTAGGGATGAGAAACTCTAACTTCTCCCCTATGACTATTAGACTCAGTGATTTAGAAATTATTGTTGAGAATTCCTATAGCTGAAGCCTCCAACTCATCAATGGCTCAAATGATCAAATGAATGACAACTACAACATCTCCTCCTAGATTGTGAGAGGCCTTAGTAATAAGTTCAGTAGTGTTCAAGAGGACCTAGTTAGACTCTCAAGTCACTTTGTTATCCTTAATGAGATGAGGATGAGACCCAAGAAAGTTCTTATTTTTATGTTTAGATATTTTCAAGAGAATAGTTATATCACTAACCACAGTTCTCATGTGTTTGGTAGGATTTTTGTTCTTGGATACCAGACTTCTATAATGTAAGTAAATTTTTTGAAACTAATCATTTGATTCATCTTTGTGTTTCGGTTGGGGAATTGTTTTTCTCTATTACTGCTATATATGATCACAATGGTGATGTTGATAGATCTAAGCTATGTGAGTCTATTGATTCTATCTCGATGAATATGAGTAATCCCTGGTTGATTCTTGGTTACTTTAATGATTTTAGGAAGGAATGTGAAAAAATAGGCAGGCATCCTCCTTTGCCAAGATCTATGACGGAGTTTAATGAATGTGTCCTTAACTGTGATCTCTTTGAAGTTGATATGAAAGGTCCTACAATTACTTGGGACAATCACTAGGATGTGGAAGACTTTCATATTACAAGGATTGATCACATCTTATGTAATTTAAATTTTCTTAAAATTGTTCCTAATTTCTATGGTGAGGTTATTTCAAATATTGTTAGTGATCATCACATTCTTTTCTTCAATAATTGAGAGAGCATAATTGTCAAATCTCATTTTAGATTTATGCACTCTTGAGCTTGTTGTGAGGATTTCTTATATATTTCCAAAGCTAACTGCAATGTTTCAGTTGAAGGGTACTCTGTGTTTGTTGTTTATACAAAAATAGTTATCCTGAGAGCTAAGTTGAAGGAGTGGAATTGCTCTATTGTAGAAAATTTGATGGATAATGTTGTAATTTTGAAAGAGGAGGATCGTAGAGCCCAATGAACTGCTGATTTGAACCCTACTAACTCTATTCTTCATAATGAAGCTAAAATGGCGAGGAGTAAAGTAGTTGAAGGTTTTATTCTTGAGGAAAAAGTCATTAGACAAAAGTATCAAATTCAGTGGCTCAAAGAGGGTGATTCTAACACACATTTTTGTACTCCTCTATGAAGACCAAAAGATATAGGAACACCATTAGAGATCTGAGTATCAATGGAAGTTACAACTGCAATCTAGTTTGTTGGCTAAATTGGACATTTGTACTATCCCTTTTGTTTTGATGATGACAAACGTTTCATTCTTGTCGATCTAACGTGCTACTTGAGTGTTGCAGGAATAAGGTGGATGACAAATATCATGGAAGATCTATATGCTAAATTGCTTTAATTTCATAAATGTAATGAATTGTAAAACTTGTACAAGTATATAATGTATAAGTACTTAGACATCATGTAAATCAAGCGTTAGATCTTCCCTAGGCAATCACTACAATTAGATAGGTCATCCCCTTCAATATTGTCACATATGCACACTCACATACACACTTAGTACTTTAATTGAAACATTGAAATAGGGTCAATCTCGGTCGACAAAATCCTCGACCGAGACACTCTCGGTCGACAAGCTTCTGGACCGAGAAAGACCTAGGTAGCCGTTAGACACAGATCACAAGGTAGTTGGCAGTTGGAGATGAACGTTGCAAACACTTGATCCAGATAGCCTGTCGGTCGACAAAACTTCGACTGAGTAGGTATCTCGGTCGACAATTTCTCGACCGAGATGGACTCTGACAGCAACTGCAGAATTAATTAACTAGCCGTTGCTAATGCAACTAACTTATACCTAACGGCTAGTTAAGCACTTAGAAACCCCTAGAAAGTGTCTAGAACGTCCTTAAGCACTTGTAGGTCATTCCTATAAATAGGACATTCCTTAGGACACCTAAACTTACTTTTATTCTACACTTGAGCAATCTTTGAGCATACACTTGCATTAGCAACCTGTTTTGAGCAATTGAGCAATAGCTGCAATTGGCTACTCTTCACCTTGCTCTAAATTCGTAACCTATAGGCTAGTATCTCCTATCCACAGCAATCACACTTCCATATACATTGGTTAGGAGATCTACACGCTTGATATAGGTAAATCAAGCCTTGTGCTTCAAAGGATAAGTTGTAATTTCTATTTTTCTTTCTTGTTCACTTTCATTGCTTGTACTCTCCTTGCTACTCCTAGGTTGGAGGCTGCGGATTGGAGAGGGTCGTGATCTTCTTGGTGAAGAAGGAGACTTTGAACTACTTCAAGAAGGCTGGTGCAACGGGAGGTTACTTCAAAGAGGAAGGCTACTTCAAGGGGGAGCTTGGAGTTACTTCAAGAAGGCTACCTCGAGTTGGTGCATCTACGTTAAAGTGAAGGCTGTTCAAAGGGGTGTAAGAAAGTATTGTATTTTGTGTAATTCCTTGTGAAGGTAATAAAATTAATACTTTCAAAATCCTGGTTGGGTAAGCAACCGGGTAGTGGACTGACTGCCTTAGTATTTGCTAAGGTAGGAACCACTCTAAATCCCTTGTCTCCTTCTTACTTTTTTGGTTGTGGTTGTTTGAGTTAAATAATTGTTAAATTAACTTTAAAACCCTATTCACCCCCCCTCTAGTGGTTTTTCAATTGGTATCAGAGTAGGCTTCAAGGAGCTCTAATCGAGTCTTGAAGTATGAAGGGTGGTGATGTCTACAACCGCAAACAAAGGAAAAGTATGGACCAATCTTCAACAAGTTGCAGTTGGTGCTTAGGAACAAGCCCCATAACACGTGGTTGCCCATGGAGGTCAAAGAAGGAAGATACGCATAAAGAATGCCTTATTGCTACAATAAGTGAAGAAGAAGAAGAAGAAGAAGAGGTAAGTCTTTTTGATTTATCTAAAGAAGAGCTAGTTTCTAGTCTTGAAGAGACACATAATAAATATATTGAGTGCAAGAAGAAATTAAAGAAATCTAATAAAGCAAATGATGAGTTACATGCTAAGCTTCTTGCTCTTACATCTGAAAATGAAGATCTCAAAAAGGTTATTGAAGGTCATGATATTAAGCTAAAATCTGTAGAAGCAAATTGCAATCTTCTTTCTTTAGAAAAGTTAAATTTGCAAACTCAAGTAAATGATCTTCAAAAACAACCTGTTCTGTGTACACATCTAGATTATGATACTATAGTGAAAGAAAGAGATTCCTTGTTATCTAATCTAGATCAAGCAAAGTTAGACATAAATAAAAGAATGGATGAGATTGTTAAGATGCAACAAAAAGTTAATAGTTTGAGTAACAATGATATTCTTGATAAAATCTTAAATGATTCTTACCATCAAGTTGGAAGGAGAGGACTAGGTTACAAGCCTAAAGGAAACTCTTATGAAAAACCTAGTTGGAGAAGAACACAAGTGCCAACGAGTCAATCTATGTATGTATCTAAAGGCACAAATACATATGTACCCACGAACAACCTAGAACAAAATCATAGAAAGAGATATGAGGTTGATTCGATATGTTGTCATTACTGTTTGCGCCTTGGACACTAATCCTTTTCATGTCCTTACAAGAAAAAGGATGTCGAGTTAGTTTGGGTTCCAAAACCTCCAAACTAAATGAGCAAAAATAAGCTGAGATATGACCCTAGTTGCATATTTCTATGTCTATCTCAACTTAACATGATGAGTTATCAAATTAATTCAAGTATCTAAAACTTCTAACTTGAAAGTATACAATTCATTTAAATCTGCAAAGACAAAGTTTTTCCTTAATCAAAGTTCTCAAAGTATAAAGACTTAATATATAATTAGTTGAGATTTGATCTAAATATTACTTTGATATTCATATGTTCTATCTCAACTAAACTGAGTTTTCAAAATTGCATAATTGAATTGAAAATGATCCATGATTTACTTCTAAACAATTGCTGAAAAATAGTTCTGAAACAATACAGAAACACACTCGGTCGAGAAATGGTCGACCGAGCAAGTTACTGTTTTCAAATCTGCAATAAATCTTTTGAACTTGTTTTAAATTAATCTAGTCTTCTATTAATGATTGATCAAGAATAAACCTTGGAAGACAGTTTTTGAAATAAGCCATATTAATCTTTTGCATCATATAACATTATGAATATGAAAACATATTGCAAAAGTGTTATAAGAAGACTGATCTTACCTTATTCATTGATTGAAAAAGTTTATTGAAACCATGAATGAGATTATTTTGGTATTATCCTCTACATGATTTGACTTAAAACTAAAATTATGAATTGGTTTAAGCAAGAAAATTATTGTTTTATCACAATCCACATGGTTTTCCCTAAGTACTCCTTGGTATATCTATATAGGAACCGTGTGTGTTGAAATGATCATAATCATTGCATTTATATACTTTTATCTTGATCATTGTATTGTATATATGCTTCCACTATTCTATCATAATTTATGTGCCATGATCACTGTGTTTCATTGGTTTGTCTAAAATAATCTTTGATTCATATATACAAACCATAAATGGAATTATTCTTGATCATCATCGAAAATGCCTTGACATAATAGATAATGATTATTGTGGTCATAGCTTGTAATAAAATAATGATGGTGCTATGACAAGCCAAATAATGTATATTAGAACAAAAATATAATGTTTTATCTAGAAATCTAAAGTACAATCATGACTTTAAGATATCAATCTTGCTTTCAAGGATATCACTTAATGTGCTTCAAATTGATATTTATTTAATCAAGCTATCTGCAGAAATTATACTTCACAAAGGAATCTGCATAATTTGCCTCTTGGTTGAAATTAAATTTGACCAAGGGGCACTATGGTCATAGTCAAGGTCGACCTAAAATAAGCTTGACACAATACTTATTTGGATAATCATTTTCTATAAAAATTGTGACCAAAAGACCAATTAAAATCATGACCACAAAAAAATTCCAAATATTGATAATAATAATCACAATATTACTCCCTCAGAAAATATAGATATGCTCTACAAATTCAGTCTATCATTTACATCA
Source organism: Alisma plantago-aquatica (assembly GCA_963693085.1). Classification (NCBI taxonomy): domain Eukaryota; kingdom Viridiplantae; phylum Streptophyta; class Magnoliopsida; order Alismatales; family Alismataceae; genus Alisma; species Alisma plantago-aquatica. Next base: position 23,424,903 of record OY856412.1, on the reverse strand, counting down.
AAAATCAGCTTAAAATTTCATTAACAGAAAGTTTCTCGGTCGACGAATTGCTCGACCAAAAGCATCTCGGTCAGCTATCCCTTTTCGACTGACAGACTTCAAGAAAGAACTACACGGGAAAAACTCAGACACACTTCTGGTCGACAATTATTCGACCGAGCCAATGTCAGTCGACAAATTGCTCGACCGAGATTTGACCGTTGGAATATGACCGTTGGAATCCGACCGTTTGAATATGACTGTTGCCGGTCGACCATTGGGCGACCGAAAGGCGCGCCTAGGATATGACTGTTGCGGTCGTCGGTCGACAATTTGTCGACCGAACTGGTTACTGGATTGCTATAAAAAGGACCAAAAATGGGTCATTGCATCACACTTTCACATTCTTACTTCTTTAGCTTCTCTCTAGTGCATTTTTATGCAACTCTTTAGCTTTTCCACCTCCAAGACCTTCTTGCTTCTTCTTCACCTCAAAGCAAAGCAATGGCTTCATCATCTGCGCGTGGAAAGAAGCAAGTTGCTAGAAGGAAAGGAAGGACGACCTCCCCACCATTGACGATCATCAACGACATCCGCTTCATCGACGCAGCTGCTGGTGATCGCTACCTCAGGCTCTCCTCCAAAACTCCTCTTCCACGACGACCAGTTGACGTCATGGACTTCTACAACATCGTCGACCTGGAGGATCTCTTTGAGGTGCAAAATTTGAAAGATTTTCTGAACCCTTCCTTTCCCTCCTACTCTTCCAAAGTTGTGAATGAGTTCTATGCAAACTTAACCTCCGATCCCGAAAATAACTCCCTCTCCTCTATGGTCAATGGGCATAGCTTTAACTTTACTGAAGAGGGTATCCTTGACATGCTCAACATAGATGTACAAAAAAATCCCAAGACACCCTTGACCTTACCACCGGAAATCCACTCAATACATTTTCCCAAGATGACAATACGGTCAGTCTTAGTGACATTAAACGTGTTATTTTTCAATCTAACACAACTTGTCACGAAGATAGGGGTACCTACTATGCCATTAACCTCAAACCTACAGCTAGGATTATCAACCTTATTGTTTCCACAAACATACATCCTAGAGCAAACAAGTCTGATGTTCCTACCTTTCGCATGTATCTAATTTATGCCATTATCAAACACATTCCCATAAATCTTATCCACATTAGCATTAAGAATATGCTTGAGTTTTCTGGCAATCCGCCTTATGCTGATTTTGTATGCCAAATCACTCAACACTTTCTTAAGAAACATATTGAGGATCTAGGATACACATGGGAAAGAAAACCACAAAAAATAAGCAAAAACATAGTAGAAAAGATGGGAATTGATTTTGGTCACAAGAGGGCTAGGACGGAAGGGGAGACATCTACTCAACACATACCATCACCTCCTACTACCACCCTACCCTATGATCCCATCCAAAACACCCTAACCTACATTGCTGGATCCCAATATCATCTAAGTAAACAATTAGATTATAGTCACCATGCCATGACCTACTTAAACCAAAGGATGCAAGCCCTCTCTTCAAATCAACCAGATGAATATCCTTATTCTCTAAATCCTAGCATGATCAACCCATATAACCCTTCCTACAACTACTACCAAACTCCACCTCCACCATCTCCTGATCTCACACATACTCAGTTTTCTCACATGCAACTACAAGACATTGTTGCTCATTTTCACTTTGATCGTGTTCCCATCTTCTTGGAAGCATATGCATTAATCAAGACAGGTGCTTTGGAGTGGAAAACTTTAGTCAAGTATTATGGAGCTGAGCCATTTCTTGGAAAAGACCCATATATCGATGTAATTCTTAAGTCTTTTCAGTGAGATTATGAGTGTCCTTTGTAATAGTTGTAATGAAATGGTTATCTTTACATGATTGTAATGAATTGGTTATTCTTGCAATGAATTGGTTATTCTTGCAATGAATTGGTTATCTTTGCATGATTATAATGGACATCTTTCGAAGAATATGAGTCATCTTGTAAAATGTTAAGCTGTTGTTCCTTCTATGGCATCACTTGAACATAAGTTTATAAGACTATTATAGTAGAGCATCCAAAGTAAGGGGAGTAATATATATGCAACAAAGGATAAAATCTTTGCAAATATCTAAAATTTATGGCTAAATTGACCATCTATTGGAGTGCATTAATCCCTTTATTATAATTGGGATATCTATTTAAGGGGGAGCAATGCAAAAGGATTCTTAATGGGATTTTCTAAACAAATCAGGGCCTAACATCCCGTGCTTTTGGTTAGAAATATTTTTCATATACTCTAAAGATCAAAAGGATTATCATATCACTTTCAAGGCTTCACAACCTTTGCAAGTGATTGAGTAATTGCTTATGAATAAAAGACACACGAATATTTATCTTGGATATCTTTTTGAAATAACAAAGGGGGACAAAGAATATAAAATCAAAAACATAAAATTTTAAAATGAGTTTCATAACAACTCGGCCAGCACTCACTTGCACAACAAAAATTGCTACAAACGTAATCTTCAGGTATGAAACTCACATGTTTTATATTTCCTTATTTTATAGGAAATGTTTGTCATCTTTAAAAAGGGGGAGATTGTTGGCTAAATGGGACATTTGTATAATCCCTTTTGTTTTGATGATGACAAACATTTCATTCTTGTCGATCTAATGTGCTACTTGAGTGTTGCAGGAATAAGGTGGATGACAAATATCATGGAAGATCTATATGCTAAATTGCTTTAATTTCATAAATGTAATCAATTGTAAAACTTGTACAAGTATATAATGTATAAGTACTTAGACATCATGTAAATCAAGTGTTAGATCTTCCCTAGGCAATCACTACACTTACATAGGTCATCCCCTTCAATAGTGTCACATATGCACACTCACATACACACTTAGTACTTTAATTGAAACATTGAAACATGGTCAATCTCGGTCGAAAAGCTTCTCGACCGAGAAAGACCCAGGTAGCCGTTAGACATAGCTGACAAGGTAGTTGGCAGTTGGAGATGAATGTTGCAAACACTTGATCTAGAAAGCCTGTCGATCGACAAAACTTCGACCGAGTAGGCATCTCAGTCGACAATTTCTCGACCGAGATGGACTCTGACAGCAACTGCAGAATTAATTAACTAGTCGTTGCTAATGCAACTAACTTATACCTAACGGCTATTTAAGCACTTAGAAACCCCTAGAAAGTGTCTAGAACGTCCTTAAGCACTTGTAGGTCATTCCTATAAATAGGACATGCCTTAGGACCCCTAAACTTACTTTTATTCTACACTTGAGCAATCTTTGAGCATACACTTGCATTAGCAACCTGTTTTGAGCAATTGAGAAATAGCTGCAATTGGCTACTCTTCACCTTGCTCTAAATTCGTGTCCTATAGGCTAGTATCTCCTATCCACAACAATCACACTTCCATATACATTGGTTAGGAGATCTACACGCTTGATATAGGAAAATCAAGCCTTGTGCTTCAAAGGATAAGTTGTAATTTCCATTTTTCTTTCTTGTTCACTTTCATTGCTTGTACTCTCCTTGCTACTCCTAGGTTGGAGGCTGCGGATTGGAGAGGGTCGTGATCTTCTTGGTGAAGGAGACTTTGAACTACTTCAAGAAGGCTAGTGCAACGGGAGGTTACTTCAAAGAGGAAGGCTACTTCAAGGGGGAGCTTGGAGTTACTTCAAGAAGGCTACCTCGAGTTGGTGCATCTACTTCAAAGTGAAGGCTGTTCAAAGGGGTGTAAGAAAGTATTGTATTTTGTGTAATTCCTTGTGAAGGTAATAAAATTAATACTTTCAAAATCCCAGTTGGGTAAGCAACCGGGTAGTGGACTGACTGCCTTAGTATTTGCTAAGGTAGGAACCACTCTAAATCCCTTATCTCCTTCTTACTTTTTCGGTTGTGGTTGTTTGAGTTAAATAATTGTTAAATTAACTTTAAAACCCTATTCACCCCCCCTCTAGTGGTTTTTCATAGTTGAATGAAAAAAGTATGCTTCTGATTATTACTTCAACTTGTTCAACTCTCTTGTTCATGCAAGTTGTAGGTATCAAGGTTTTGGCAAGATTTGAAGCCTAGTGTGAATAAAAATCTGCTCATATCTCTCCTATTTTGCAATCTAAAATTAATGAGGTTTTTTATAATCTTAATATTGATAAGGCTCCAGGCCTTGTTGGATTCAATGCCATGTTTGTTAAAAAAACATGGAGCATCATTGGTCCTGATGTAAGTTCTATTGTTAAGGACTTCTTTCAGAATGGTAGGCTGTTAAAAGAGTCAAACAAGACTTTTCTTACTCTTGTTCCTAAAGCTTCTTCGAAGACAAGTGACATGAAGAACTAGAGGCCTATTTCTCTATGTAATATTGTTTATAAGATTATTTCAAAGGTTTTGGAAAATAGATTGCAAATGGTCTTACCCTCTATTATTGATCTAGAGAAGTGTGCTTTTATTAGAGGGTGTAGTATTAAAGATGCAGTTCTATTAATAAACGAGGTTATTCATGATTTTAATAGGAGCTATGTTGGTAGAAATATGTGTGTTAAAGTGGATATTTCCAAGGCCTATAATTTAGTGAACTAGAGCTACCTCTTCTCTATTAGGTATAATATGGGATTTCCTACGATTTGGAATAACTGGATATCTGAAATTTTCTCTACAACTTCCTACCAAGTCTTGTTTAATGGGGGAACCTATTGAAAGCTTTTGTCCTTCTAATATTATTAGTCAAGGAGACCCTATATCTCCTTACTTATTTGTGATTGTGATGCAGGGCTTGTCTGATCTAATCAAGAACAAGATGAGAACAAAACAATTTATCTCCTATAAAACCATATGATAATGTTTCTATTTCTCATCTTATTTTCACATGTGACTTGATGGTATTTTCTGAGGCTGATGAGAGTAGTGCCTAGGCTATTTTAGTTATTTTTGAGGAATCTGTTGATTGTTCGGGTGTTAGATTCAATCCTGTGAAATGTGATATTATCTTCAGTAAATATGCTAATAAATTGGAAGTTCAGGAATCTTTGACTTCCCTAATTGTAAGCTTCCATAAAAATATATCAGTATTCCTTTGTTTGTAGGTAAATTGCCTAAAGATGCTTGCTCTCCAATTCTTGATCAGATGAAAAGGAAACTTGAAGTATGGAAGGATAGATTGCTTTCGTTAGTTGTGAGAAGAGAGTTGATTAAATCTACCGTTGTTGCTCTTCACTTGTATCAGACTCAAAGCTTCCTTCTTCCTAAGTCTATTAGTGATGTGGTTGAAAAACAATGTAGATATTTTGTGGGGACAAACTGATAACAAAAACAATATTCAATTGGTGAAATGGGATTTTGTCACTAGACCAAAAAAAAGAGAAAGGTTTAGTCATCAAGAAAATTAGAGATTTGGTTGATTTTTGTTTGGTTCTTAACACTTGGAATGTAGCTAGCAAGAAGGACTCCTTGTGGGTCAAGTGGGTAAATGAAGTGTATCTCAAGAGGACATCTTTTTGGTCAATTGGAACTTCTCCTAAAATGTCTTAGTTTTTTGTTAAAATCCTCAAACAAAGAGAGAGGGTGCTTTGTTGTAAAAAGTTTTGTATTGGGGATGGGAAATGTTTGAGATTCTGGTTAGATCCCTGGTACAACAACACTCCTCTTGTTATCTACTAGGTAATGATGTTTGTCTTAAGTGGGGCTCTTCTCTGGGTTTCATGGCTAACACTTTTATTAAGAAAGGTGTTTGGTGTTGACCTCATAACATAGTTAAATAAAAATTGATCTCTTTCCTTCAGTCTGTGGAAGCCCCCTCCAGGGGGAGGGATGTTATTCTGTTTAAAGGAAGTAAGGTTCCTAATGCTAAACTGATCTAGAACACCATTAGAAAGTCTAAACTAGAGGATGTCTATGCTAAATGGATTTGGAATGATGGTGTTCTTAAAAGATATTTAACCCAAATGTGGAAAGTTCTTCTAAACAAGCTCCCTACTAGTGACTATGCCAGAAGAAGAGGTTTCCAGACTGCGTCTATTCTCTTTTTGTGTAGAAATTCATATGAGGTTTCTTTTCATGTCACTTTCGATTGTTCTTATATCCAGCAACTACTCCTCAAAGCTAGATACTATTTGAATAGGATGATCAATATTAAAGATTGGGATTATCTCTTACCTTTTTCTAAAAAAATCCTCTTGATGGCTATTTGATATAATGTCTGGTGTGAAAGGAATTTGCTTATTCATAAAAATAGAAATAGGCTAGGTGATGATATGTGGAGAAATATTCTTCAGGATTGTCAAGGGATTATTGGTTAGATGCTACTTGATCTATTCTGTGGAGTTTTGACTTTCTTATTTTCTGGTTATGCTTGAGTAGTGAGATTGTGTTGCCTATATTAGTAAGCTTTCTAGTTTTTATTTGTGTCTACTGTGATGGGGAATCAAGAAGATCCATCTCGAGTAGTATTTTTGTAGGCTAAGTTGTATACTAGTTGTACTTAGAGCACATCCTCTTCAATGTCCTTGGAAGGTCTTGCTGGTTGTTCTTTTCTAATGTTCTTGGTGTTTTAAGAATCTCATTTCTCTATCTTTTGGGAGTTAATTTCTATGAGCCCATTTTGATTTTGACATACTTCTCCTTTTCTTTTGTGCATAGCCTACACTATATAGACAATATTTAAAAAAATACAAAAAGAAACGTAAGTTTTTCAGACCAATAAAAAAGATATTCACTAAGATGGTTTGTTTCCCTCTTTCTCTGGAAAGACTAGTGATATTTTTGTCCCTTTTCCCAAATAATTGCTCAATAACTATTTATATGCACATACCAGCATTTTATGTTGACAACATCCACTTTGTCTTCTCTCGTGGGGTATGCTTCCAACCCCTTAGAGCAAGGAGGAGTTAACCACAATTGACCATGACTATCGAAGAGTTAGTTGAGATTTCTTGGAAGGTAGTTACAATTATTTGATCTATCATTTGCATCTTATTCCCTATATTTTTTATGTACATCCTACATGGTGAAGAAGAATGATATACATGAATATTTTAATAGTTAGATTTTGTCTTTACTGCACTTTTTGTATTTGTTACATTATAGTTTTGAACTATAGTGTATCATCCTTCATGAAAAAATATTATCAAATTTGGAATTGGATGGTTTTCTATTATTCACATCTGAATAAGTTGAGTGGCTCCCCTCTTGGGTCCCACCACTTACAAGTATGGTATTAGATCTAGTGCATTCCGTTAATCTAACTGTTTCAATATTATCTCCCTTAGGATGTTTACCTTTTCCCATAGGTTTCTTATACCCTATCACCAGTCCTTGTGAAGGCACATATAGATGGTTGGAGAAAGCCATTATTTGATAACCTAGCTAGATTTGAGACACCTGAGAACCCAAAGTAAAAAATTCCCATGATGGATCCTACCATCACACCTCAAGTATCTCAAGCTCAGGAGACAACTTTTGGCATACATGCAGTGAACCAACCTACCCCACAATAAACAACAACTATCTTGAGTGTGGGAATCTCTCCTGAGTAATAGTTGACCTTCCTACAACAACTTCTTTCCACACGTCTATCTAGGAAGTCTACCTTCACATGATATCATTTAGTTCAACTAGTCTTGGTTCCTTGGTGTTGTATGATTTATTAGGTTACACTTTTTAAGAGGTGGAGTGTAGTAGTTTGTTAGATTATGGATATGTTGATTTTGAGGAAGAAATCCTTTTAAGGGGTGGAGTTATCTAATATACAAAGTCTACCTAATATAACTCTCAAAACCCTAATTACAAGAATATAAGTTTAGTATGCTTGGTTCGATAGATTTAACCAAATAAGGTTAAAGTTATACCCTGACATGCTTGTCCATGCCCTAATTAGCATACAATGTACAAATAATGAGTAATTCACACTCTTGTACTCTAATGCATAAAATCTGAATATATTCATCCTTGGTAACAAAATAATGTGACTTTAGGTTATTTAATCACATCAAATACATTGATACACTCATATCTACCTAATAACCTAACCAAAACTCGATATGTGAATGAGTATATAAAATATATATCACATTATTCACTAAATCACATATAACAACCTAAATATCATTAATAATTTTGGGATGTGTATAAACATGCATAAATGGATGGTATGTTACCTAAGGTGACTAATAGGTATAATGGAATAATAATTAGACATTTTCAGAGAATGCTAATATTATTTATTAAATGGATACATATTTAAAATTACATACAAACGACAATGAAACGGAAGGCAGACGAGCAACAAGTTATGCCTCCAGCCCCTTTTGGATGGCAAAACCAATCCTCTGAAATACTACATCCGTAGACCTAGGAGTCATAAAATTATTGTGCATAATTGTTTGGATCCTTTTGAGGTGCTCCATTTCTTCTGGTGCTAAGAATCCAAAAGTATGAAACCTGAAAGGTACAAATACATTATGATTCTCAATGCACACTTTCTCATGCTTAACCACTTTGGCTGTAATAGGTTATAGAACAACATGTCCCACGATAAAAACTCCATCTTTCAGGCACATACATGGGGAGACTCCTATTACATCAACACACACATGTTTCCTGCAGACCTACAAAAATTAGGACATCCACTGGTCTAAGTGTCGATCTCCCTTTCTGTGGATTGGTCAAGAAATTCACAGGTGCCTCTTTTTTGGTAGAAACTCCAGCATGTCTGAGTACATCATAGAGAACATCTCTAACAAGATAATGTCTATACTTAAATCTTGGGAGCTCCATGCAATGAACCGCATGTTCCATAAGGGTATCTAAACATGCCAAGTGGAAAATAGGACATGCTTCATCAATTGGAAAAAGAGGGATCATAAGGAGATACTTGAGGATAGTGCGGTACTCTGCTTGTGACATATGCAGTCCAAGCCCATCAATATGAATAGCCGTAAGAAATAAATCATTATTGTGCCATTAATTAAGTTAATGTAGAATTAGTGGACTTGATAAGAATTTCAATAAAATAACCCATTTTTTGGTATAATTCAATATGACTTTAGTGATGATAATAAGAGGGTAGCAGAACTCTAAATCGTAAGCAATATATAATAATAGATATTTATATAATTGAATAAAACCATTTTGGTACTAAAACTCATACAAGATGATATCAAAACCGAAGTCTAATCCCAAAATCATGTTCTCTTTGTCCTAATTTGTCTAGGTACAAAATGTTAACTTAATTGGATAATCCTAGTCATCTCAATTTAGTTGGTGAAAAAAATATAAATATTAAATCCCAATCTAACTTGGACATTGGATTTGATCAAGATTCTCTGTCACATGATTTATTTATCTAGCTTTCTTCTTTGTGCACATACTTGTGTGTCACACATTTTCTTTATTTCAGGATCTTCCTTGGTCATTCAATCATTATTCGGCGACTAGTTGATTTTCATATTCCTCGTGCCATCATTCCCTGGACTCTACAATCAATTGGTGGGATGTATCTTGTAATAAAATCTCTCTCCACCACTCTTCTCAACCTTGCCCTCAAGTTGCCTATCATTTGTGTCCCTCTCCCAATTTCAAACTCATACAACCCAATTTGGGTGGAATTTCATCGATCTAAAATTTTCGTCAACAAAGGAGTTCACAATTCCCTTGTTTCCCGCCTCCTTTGGAACTCCTTACTAGTCTATGACCATGCAACTTTATATAAACCCTAGATGACCTCCATGGAGTCCCCAAGGATCGATTCCTTATTTCTTTGATCAGTATTTGGTCAGGTTCTATCTTTCCCGACTTTAACCATCAGCGAGAGTTTCTTGGTTGTCATCACCGATATAGAGGGTGCCAATCCCTACAGATTGATTAAGGCATTCCAGTGAATCGACGTGGAAGTGAACATCCCAAATTATAGATATCTCACAGTAAGGTTTGTTTTCCCCTTGTCATGTCCACTGCTAAATGCTTTCTAGAGTATAGGTACAATACCCCTTATTTCGACCACTGTGCTTCACGTTTCCCCACTAAAGTTGTCGCATGTTCAAAATTTGTTAGTTATGCCACAGTTTGATCTCTAGGTTTTAAGGAAATTATTAACAAAAATTAGTTGTAATGAAACAATTATGATAGAATAATTTTTAAATTAACAAAAATATATGTAGTTCATACCATATTTAAAATGTAATACAAGAGAAAAAATTGGATAGTAGGGTTGCTCCCAGAATCTATCACAGATCTATATTTACCAAAATCTTAATCCCACTATCTAGATAGGTAGTGTTAATGTGATCTAAGTGTTCATCCTTGGGCATCAAGGAAGAATCAAATACATGCATATGGATAAAAGATATGATAAATTATTTCATTGTTTTTTATTATAAGGTTTTACATGAGGGCCCAAAGGAAACAAAGAAAGAAAAAATGAGAAAGAAAACTATCAAAATAAAGCTACAACCTGATTATGATCAAACTCCACATGATGATTCATTTGGTATAACATTTCTTAAGTCCAACATATAACATAGTAGAGCTATCAAAGTTATTATTAATAGGGTTCTTCAAGGTTTTCCGTTATCTAAATCAAATATAAAGTCTCAAATGCATTGCAAAGCATTGTGTATGGTTTAAGAAAAATCACAAATATTTTATATATGTACATTTTTTTAGAAGAGAAAAATTAGCACGACTTATATAATAAATAAAACACACAATTCAAAACTTCGATTGTTCAACAAGTTTACATTTCTATTCCAAATTGTAGTGTACTCTAAAAGTGGGTTGATCATTCACCCCACATATACAAAATGTGAGTGATGATACAAAATGGGTGCCAATTAGCTCTAAGGGAATGGGCAAGGTTCCACTTGAACCAAAGGGAAAGGTAATAAACAAAATTATCCCTTGACCCATATCAAAAGGCAAGGGAAAGGCTCAAAACTAAGGAGAGTGTGATGTAAGAGGAGTACACTAATAATCTTGATTATGTTGACTTCATAATACATAATATGTATAGAAAATAAAAAAATCTAGATGTATTAGCTCATTCAAGTAAATAACCATGTTTTCAAAAAGCGTACATAAGGTTATATAGTGAAATACAACAAACATGTTATGAGGGTAATACTTGTAGTTGTACCTTTACTATATTTTAGAGTAACAAGATCCAAGGAGGGAGTAGTCAAGGATGTCAGTTAGATCCTGGTCTAGGTTTGAATATATTCACATCGTTAGGATCAATGGTCAAGATTTAGGGCTTCTGGGTATATAAATTTTAGGATATTTTATTCCTTCTCGGCCATAATGATGATTATCCATCAACAAATTATCAAACTAGCAATTTTTACCATCAATTTCAACTATTGAGTATGCAAAAGTGGATGGATGGTCCATTAGGTCACATATTGGAACATCAACTGACCATGCAATTCTATATCAAGACTTCCAGTTCACTTAAGGAGTTCCCTTGTAAAAATTCGAGTTTTCTTACAAAAGTGGGCTTCACCTCTAATTCAAATCATATTTTCTTGATCAAGTCTAGATAAAAGATCCATTTTTAATTTTTTAAATTTTATAGAAGACCATATATCAAGGACATATTATAAAAGTGGTGAGAATTATATCTTGATAAATTTCCCAATGGACATCTCTCATTTTTTTGATGAAAATGGACTATTGGTTCATAACCTTTTGAGCTTGTATGCAATTTCTATGAAATTTTCAAAATTAGATGATTTTATAGAAATAACAATAGAGGGAGAAGAAGGAAAAGAAAAATACCTAGGGATTGGGAAATATGGATCTACGGATCATAGTCTCAGCTCAATTCCTAACCAAGATCCCACGGTCCATATTTCTCACAAACAAAGAAGAAGAAAGGGGAAGGATGGTTGTAGTCATGGCAGAACAACGACTGATGGAAATTGGGAGAAACATGAAAGAGGGAAAGAGAGAAGATGAGGGTGTGAAAGTGGTCCATGAGTGAAATACAAACTAGAGGGGCATCTTATATATATAGGGGAGTCTAAGTTTGGTTATTATTGTCTAGGTTTTCCCATGGAAATAGGAATGAAGTAACACTTCTCAAAACTTCTTGCTAGGCTTCCATTTGGGGTGAAATATGGTGCAAATGGATCTAGATTTAGGGATGTAGTTTATGGGGTAAGATTCAGAGAGCAAGGAATACAATGGACAGGGTCCAGAACTTGGTCAACCATTGACCTAGACAACCCATGTAGGGAATGACATCACTGGTTGTCTATTCATGATCTGAGGGCCAGTTGGTATGTCCTCTTCTCTGGTTGAAGGGTAGAACCCACACTCATAGCCCAAGTCTAAGACCGAGGTCAGTGTCGTGCGAGGCTGAATAATACTCAAAACTATTTGAAGGGCCCTAAAAAGGGGGATTAATTAGGGGTTTTATGTCTAGATATGTTACAATGGCCTCCCGAGCTACCCACCATTGAAGGAAGACTATAAGAAAAAGGATAATAATCTTGTTTTTTGGGGCCCAGACTTACAAAGTAAAAAAACATTTGATAATTGTCAACAATATAAAAGTATGCAAATTTTTCCTTAACATTGTGTACATAATTTTCCAAGTAAAGAGGAACTACATGAGGAGATATACTATATGGATAAAGATCACTACTTATCTATGTAAACCCTATTGTGACATTAACTTTATAATCTTCAATATATACAGCTGAGTCTCCAAGTCTTCATGTCATTATGTAAGTTAGGTTTGTAAAATGATGATAAAAATCATGTCAACATATAGCTATATTGTATATGTGGGTGCATACAAAAGTGTGTATATACATCTATCAACATATTATTTCAATGTTACAATAATTTCTTATATGAATGTTATTATTCATTTCGGTAATATAACACATCTTGTCACGACACCTAAGGAGTAACCACTTTTATCTCCATTGGACTTTATGATCTATCACTTGGTAGGTCTCATCCTGGGTATAGAATCTCTAACTATTTCATTATATGATAGACATATGCAATAGTGAACTGAAATCAAATAAACATACAAACAATTTATTCATCAAACATCAAGAAACCATCGACAATAGTCCAAACTTGATATATGCGGGTATTCATAAGTAACCATTCACCTTCAATGCAGATACATTTTTATTTCAATGAAAACCCATGCAATGTACCTCAAGTACTTCAAGTATGTATGCAATCCAAGTAATCAAAGTATACATCCAAGCAATCAACATGATCTGAAGGTATACATAACTGAAAAGTGTCACCATATATTCATATGATACTTATTAGGGTTGAGTCTAGATTCATGGTTCTTGGTTTAGAGTTCATATTAGGAATTGGTATCAAAACCTTGATTCACATGTGTATGGTCTAATAAATTAGAATCCCAAACTAAACATTTTTATCATTCTAATATCCTCCAATTTCAATACTACTCAAGCATATCAACTTATACCACCAAGTAAATATACTTCAAATCTTCAACATTTTATTCATCAAAACTAGGGTTTACTCGTATTCAACATTTTATATTCATGCATTACATATAGTTCTTCAAATAGAATTAAAATTAGGGATCAAAAACATTTTATTTGTAATCAATATATTTTTGTGATCAACTTGATATGTAATATCATTAGATTTTGAGTTACCAATAATTTTGTATAATTAATGAAAGTTAAACATCTTTGGACCAATGGTATGATTCCATGTCAACAAAAGAATCCCTATTAGTATAGTATGTGGGGCCGAGTCTAGAACAATGGAACATCACCACATAGGCTCAGAGCACCAACACATATAGACTTTGAGAGAGACCAAAATAGCTTAACTACTCTTATTATGACCCCTCCCCCAGATACCCATCACAGAAGGAAAATCATAGGGATAGAGATCATAATCTCATTTTCCAGGATCCTGACTTAAGAAATAACAAATAATTTCATTGACAACTTCGAATTATACAAAAGGTTGCTAGTTTCTCCTTACAGGAGTGTACATCATTTCTATGTAAAAGAGAAACTACGTAAAGAAAGAGTACTACATGGAGAGGGAGATTACTATCTATCTAGATATTCCTCTGTGTAGAATTAACTCTATGATCTACAATGTATTCATCTAACTATCAAACTCAACATATCTTCATGTAAACCAAATACATAAAATGCTAACAAACAAAGCACGGATCAATATATTCCTATACTTTGTACGTTGGTGCATAAAAAAGTGTGCATGTACATATATATAGTTTCAACACTCATCAAAAAATGGAAACTCACAAACCCAAACAATTTATATGAAACACAAAAAAACTAGAAGAACAATTCCTTTTTGTGGATAAGGACCCCGCTGCCGACCCAGCGCTTGGTCTTTCTATTAAAGATGAACTTGAATTCACAAATAGATGTATTAACACCAGATGGAGACAAAGGGCTAAAGTAACATGGGCAAAGGAAGGTGAAAAAAACACAAAATTCTTTCATAAAATTTGTAACAAAAACTATCGACAAAATTCCATAACTCATCTACATATAAATGACAGACTCACCTCTCACAAACAATCCATCTCGACTCACATCACAAACCATTTCAAAAACGTTTTCAACAACAACCACAACCCCTCTTGCCTTAACGACTTGGATTGGACTAGAATTTGTCATGAAAACATAAAAAAACCGAAGATCTTATAAAACCTTTCACCCAAAGAGGATTGGATTCGGCCATTTCTGACTTAGGACTAAATAAATCTCGAGGGCCTGATGGCCTTAACATAGAATTCTATCAGGCAAAATGGGACCATTACAAACTCGACTTCCTCACTTTTCTGAGATCTTTCTACAAAAGTAGAAACCCCCACAACATCATCAAGTTCTTAAACAAAACTTTCATCACCCTAATAAAATAAACAAGTCAACCCGATCACATCTCCCAATTCAGACCCATTAGCCTTATCAACACTTCATACAAAATCATAGCAAAAACTCTAGCAAACAGAATCAAACCACACATGAACGATATTATTCCCCTCAATCAAAATGCTTTCCTCAAAAATAGAAGCATCCAAGATGCTTATTTGATGGTTAATTAAACTATACATCTCTGCCACGAAAACAGAACCCCCCTTCTGGCCATTAAACTAGACTTTGAGAAAGCTTTTGATTTTGTCAACTAGAACTGCTTAACTAAAACTCTCTTTGGTTTTGGTTTTCCAGACAAATGGGTCAATTGGATGCATGCATGCATGCATATCTACAAATCACTTTTCAACAATCATAAATGGTGTCCCCTTTGGATATTTTCATAATTAAAATGGCCTCAGACAAGGAGACCCCTTGTTCCCTTACCTATTTATCATCATCACAACTATCCTTTCTTGTATGATTCACCTGGGAAAACAAAGTGGTCTCATAAACTCTCTTGGGGAATGCAAAGAGAACATCATTCAATTTTCCAATGACACCATAATCTTCTCCTCCCCTGAAGACTCATCACTTCTAAACATCTTCATAATCCTTGGTATTTTTTCTTATATCTCGGGACTCAAAACAAATCTGCATAAATCATCTATTTTTGGGGTTCACCTAAATCAACATTCTTTGGAGAGATATAGAGATCTCTTAAGGTGCAAGATTGAAGACTTTCCCATAAAATACCTTGGCCTCCCAATCACACCCCACAACATAAAAAATGCAATCTGGTCCCCTATTATAGAAAAAATAAATAATGAACTCTCTGACTGGACAAATAACTTCCTCAATATTTTAGGGAGACTCACCCTCCTAAACAGTGTCATCACTCCCATCACCTCACACTTCCTGAGTTGTATCCCTTTCCCATCAAAAACAAAAACAAATCCTAGACAAAGTTAGGAGAAGATTCCTTTGGAATAACTTCCACAAATCCGAAAAACCCGAGAAACACTACCATCTAGTAAATTGGAAAACAATAGCTGCTCCTTTTGATCAGGGTGGTTGGGGTATCCTAAATATTGAAACCCATGCCTTCTGCCTTATTACAAAAATTATCAACAATTTGATCCAAAATAAATCAAATATTTGGTCACAACTCATCAACAACAAATACTATCAAAAATCCCCTCCTTGGCATATAGTATCAAAAAAATCTGCATCCCCCCTTGGGATATACATAAACAAAAATATCTAAAAAATAACCCAAATTATCAACACCCCTCCACACTACAACCTGAATATCTCTTTCTAGAATGATCCATGGTTTGAAAACAATTCTGTCATAAATCTCCACCCAAACTGGACCATCCCAAACAATCTACTTAAAATCAAAATTGATAAATCTCTCCACCTTATAACCAGTAACAGAACAAATTCTCTTAAAAGATGCATTCTCATGCATCTCAAACAAGATGAATTCTGTAATTTAAAGCTCTCCTTGGAAAACAACACCTCAAACAAAATAACTTGGAAATGGGGAAACACTTACTCAGTTAAGGGAGCCTACTCTTTCCTCACCTACAAAGGCTTCGCCTCACCCACCACAAAAATATGGAAACAGAAATGGCCGGAAAAATATAAAACTTTTCTGTGGCTTTTATTGCATAACAAGTTGCTCACAGGGGAAAACCTAGCTAAGAAGGTCTTCATTGGTCCATTCAGATGTTCTCTATGAAAAAAAAATTTTGACTCAGTTGATCACATCTTCTTTAAGTGTACCACCTCACAAAACATCATCTTACACTACACACACAATTACATTTTAGATATTAAGGAAGCAACATTCCCACCACAAATCACACCAAATAGACAATACAAAAGGGAAGTGATATATTCATCACCATTAGTTGGAATCTCTGGAAAGAAAGCAACAACAGAATGTTCAACAACAACCAAAAAATGTGACAAAATATTATATCACAAATAGATGCGGATCTTCACATACTATCAAAATGTAGGTAAACAAACAGAAGAAGGATAAGCTGAATCTAAAGAAGGTGAATCGGAAGCCAGGTTTCTCTGCGACCTTAAAGCTATGGTGGATGACGAAACTGGAGTCAGCATAGTGCAGCAACATCAATGAAAACACCTTACCAGGATCTAAAAATCTTTTCCTAGACATTAGTTATTTTCTTCTTAAAATGTGTATCGGGGCTTGTTAAAGGGGTGCCTCCCCCTCGTTTCATCAAAACTTAGCCATTATCTTCACCCGGCCCAAATGTTTTTATTATTTCCCCTTTGTCTTGTACAAGCTCACTTAAGAAGGTGTTTGCTTACTTCAATGTGATTTAAATATATGCTATGACCTTTACCTCAAAAAAATAGTTTCAACACTCAACTATTTGTACAAATGAACTTTTATTTTCATTTATATAATCTCACCCATGTTTTTCATGAAACCTTGGGTGTAATCACTTATTTGTCCATCACTAGATTTGTGTGATCTATCCCTAGGTAGGTCTAACCTTGGGTTTTGAATACCTTAGTTTGTTGTATGATACACATATGCATTATACATTGAACTTGAATAAAAAATAGACAAGTAGTATATTTTCAAAACATCAATAAATATTTGGCGATCTTCACAAGTCCATAATTGTGAGTATTCATGATTAACCACGTACATTAAATGATGAACAATGAAGATCATAAGTAGTTATACTTCAATTATATGATCCAACAAACCAACTAGTGCAAACAATAACATAATTTGAGATCATAGATAACCAAAAGTGTCATAATGTATCCATGAGATACTAATCAAGGTCAAATCTAGCATTTAGGTCTAGAGTTGATATCAGGGTTAGGTCTCCACACCCTATTTTCTATATTTAAGGACTTAATGACTTAGAAACCCTAATGTGCATGTTAACATTATACTAACTTGGGATGTCATATTATCCCACTACATCTTTTAATAACACAAAATAAATGTATCTAATGCATTCAACATGTTATTCACCAAGCTAGGTTTCAAGGTCAATTTAAAGGTAACAAACCCTAATTCAATTATCTTATGAGTCTAAAGGGAAACAAAATTTAATTTGGGATTATGTATGAACCTAACTCATAGACTAGGCACAACATATTCCTATTATCAATATGCATCATTTTTCAGCAATTGGTCAAGATATCAACATTATTTCATGAAATCTATGGTTTTCAAATCATCACTATCAAAACATGAATTGACATATACTTTTTGAATTATTCCAAGAATTAGGTATTCAAGCTAAGTTTTTCAATCTACTCATTTTTGTGATCAATGTGATATATGATTTCAAAGGCATATGATCTACTAATTAGATTCAACAATTATTGCAATATAAACATTAACTAACCAATGGTCACTTGATATGTCAGCAAAAGAACCCTATTTTTTTAAGATCTGGAGTCCGGTCATGATCAGTGAAAAGACTCTATGACTTTGTGCTTTGCGCATGCATCCAGGGCCCTCTCAATAATTGCCCCCAACCTCTTCTTCCCAATACATATCAGTGAAAATATAACTTGATGTTAACAAGTCTAAAATCTACTAGCAAGAAGTAGCTCAATTGATTGGGCTAAGATAACCCCAATGACAGGTCCCACGTTCAAGTTCTACTGATAGATATTTCTTACAAGTGGTACCCATAATGCATGTGTTCCAATGTGTGTGTGTGTGTATGTGTGTGTTTTAATCAATTCCCAAATGGGGGTGCGTCTAGGGCGTGAGAGATTTATGGTTTTTTTGGTAAGGGGGCCACTATGTGGTCCTTATGTGCAGGAGAATTCCTTGATAAAAAATACTTTTACTTTTGAACATGGTTTTTTTCAGATGGTGTATTCTCTTGTTCCTTTACAATCCATTGATCTTTTCCAGTGACACTGATGAATGCATATTCATCCCAGTTTTAGCTGCATTATCACTCTTGTTTAGCATTCATATAATTAGTTTCCCCAACAATATATTTGTTTTGATCTACTTCAGTTTTTATGTCAATTTATAGGAATTTGATACTTTTCTTGATTCCCTTTGTAGGATTTGAATTGTATCACTCTGTAGAAAGCTTTCCTAGGGGGGGGGAAATTAGATTTTGAGCACTTTTAGAAGGCAGATTGATACATAGAAATTTCACACTAGGCCAAAATCCATCGTCGATCGACATGCCAATCGACATCAAAATCGATGAGAAAATCAAGAGGTTGACAGCCTTGCCGACCTCCCTACTCGACACACTCAATGATCGACAACAGTATCAACCCCCTTGGTCGACAACCATGCAGAACGCCAGATCCATCGATTACCAAATTTGACACCACTATCGACCCCCCCTGCTCGACATCATCATCGGTCAACTACTGACAAGAAGTCAGGTCATCGACACAATGTTGACACAACATTAACCAACGAACTTGTCGACCTACAAGTTTCACAGTCCCATTGACCTCCAAAAAGATGAGGAAGTTCAAAAGTCATGATCGACAGACCCATCAACCCTCAAGGTGGATACAAAAATCGACTGATAGTATGTAGTCGATACCGACAGGGAACGCAAGAGGTCGATAACCTCAACCCTATAAATAGGCCCCCAACACAGCCGTGCAACTCATCTCAGATTTTCTGGCATCAGAAATGTCAAGACGCTTTCATTGAGATCAGAGCAAGGATGACACCTATCGACCTAGCTAGTTCTATCGACCTAGTTGGTCGACACCTATCGACCTCATGCACGGATTGAGAAGTCCTTTCATTTAGCAACTCCAAAGTCGTTGATCCTCCTTCTCCAAGGTAATCAATCTCTTCCCCAAGCTATTGTTCGTCCACCTGCTTCTGCTGTAAGTCAGGGTTAATTCCAGAAGGAGAAAGAACGAAGCAACTCCTCCACTGCATACCACACCGATCTGCTTCTGCCACCTTCATGACCATGACAGCGTTCTCTTCCTCTTCTTGTGATATTAATCTCATCATGTCGAGGGAGTAGTCTTTTCACTAGGGTGTGGGGACTAGCTCCATTACCTATTTCTTACAATTTCATTCATGTTTCAATTCTTGTATGAACTCATATAATTCATATTCAATCGTTTATTACATGTTTTGTAGATTTATTACCCGCATTAGGTGATTTATTATAATCTTTTACTGCGAGAACTTCAACGTTAAAAATTTAAATACTAATTAGCTTTGGTTGACACCCTGACGAGAACTTTTAACGAAAAGTCCCCGGAGTAGTGGATAGAGGACCCGTAAGTAATGAAATATCAAGCTTACATGGATATTTACTTATGTAAGTTTCTGATGCCGAAAGGAAAAACTTGCATAACTCCAATTATATCTTGATACGAGTGTGGATTTGAATGATTGCATAGATTTGAGTAGTGGCGGTGAAACTCAGTTCCACTCTAGTGTTTACATCCATTGATAACTAGAACCTTAATCTAGATCTTTTTGTTCTTGCAATATTAGACTAACTAAACTAATCTTGACTTTTGTAATAAATACTAGTTCTTGATAGATTACTTTGATTAGTTAAGTCTTATGTCCCTAGGGATTCGATTCTTAACTATACTGCAATAAGATAGGTCCACTTGCGGGTGACATTATTGCACTTTAATTTTGGTAAACTCTAAGATTTATATTCCTAACGAATTTGTAGTGTAATAATAATCCATGTCATACACTATTGGTTTTAGTTGGTTTTGGTTCGATATGTTTGTTAAATTGATGTTTTCTCATATATGATTTGCTCCAGATCAAATATGCGTCATTGCTCTATATTCTAACATCGTGGGTCCTTTTTTAGATGAAATTATAACAATTATTATTGAAAAACTTTTTATATTTATTGATCAACTTACGTATATTTTATCTCCTCAAAGTTCTTGATGAAAAACGTCATTGTACCTTTTCTCCTATCAATGGAAATTTCAATATAGTATAAGAAATTTTATAACAATGACCACATGGGGCATGATCTAAATTTGCTGTTGCGGAATGCTATTCCAGATGTGTTACATTTAACATCTATGCTTCAAGAACCCAATTATTCTTTTAGGGACGGGTCTTTGAGATAGGCAGGTGGAACATATTCTGGAACATTATGTTGCAACAATGATTTGAGTTCCTAGTGACATCATAGAGAGGCATGCATATGGATAACATGTGTCCCACGTCATCTCATTTAAATGTTGTTGTATGTGAGATATGTTCGATCTGATGTAGAAACTAAATGGATCTTCCACGAATACATACTTTCTATTATTTAGATCCAAATATGATCAAGGTTAGCCTACAAATGGACCTTCTTCCCATTAGAATCAACAAGATTGTGAATGGAGTCATGAACTTCCTTCTCACATCTCATTCATAAAAATTTGTGTGTTTTGCATCTTTGATCCACATTAGAAAGTGGTTCAGAGGTCGTAACTGAAACGTAGATCTAATGCGCTCAAATTTCTTTAAAGCAATGCATTTCAGAGTGAAGATGTTAATTTCTGACTCACCAATACCAACTTTGATTTAATATCATTCATGAGTTATGATGTCAATATTTCCTGTGTTGTGTATGTGTTCGGTGATAGATTCATGCCTTTAGTCTAAATAATTTTAAAACATCTCTGATTTACTACATTGATTCATGAAAATAAAGAAAAATAAAATGTATTTCTTTGGTTCACGTAATTTGTATTTGTCATTTTGGGTTTTAAACTTCATATAATGATGAAGTTGGCTTTTTTATAATATATACACTTTTCATTCAATGTCTTATCAAATAACTTTTAGTTTTGTTTATTTTCCTCGAGCCATGTAAAACGCTGTTTGAGAAATGGGCAGCTATACGTGATTGTGTGTGTTTGAGTAGTAATAAACAATTATCCAACCAGATACTGTGGACATTTGATTTACTTGATCAGATGTGCCACTATATTTTGTTCCGTTGTCTTCCCATCGTGCTGTATTTGACTTTCTATCTGACCAGATTCTCTCTATATTCGATCTACATCCAATGTATATTTGACCAAATATGTACGTGAGTATTGACGATGATATCCATTTATGAGGGTCGTTCTTTGCGACTCATTGGTTCTACTGATTGAATCATTTATTGATTCCCATAATGAAGATGAGTTGTTGCAAGAGGGGATAACAAATCAAATGGTCAACGTCTCTTCCTCATTTTCTTTTGCATACAGCGAGACATGTAATATGATTCATAGACTAATATTTATGAGAATTCACGTGTAGGTCATTGATGTGTGCAAATGTTCTCGTGTTATAAATGCGAACATGATTTAAATTATGGCAGATGATCCAATTTGAGAGACAACCATCAGAAAGCTCGTACATAGAAGCGGTATAATTTTATATTCATGACCTCTTCAGAAACTTGCTCTCACCTAGGCTCAAACTTTCTGACTCGATCAAACTTTTTAACCGCAGTCAGTGGTGGAGGCCAAAGTCAATGGCGAAGACCAAGAGCTGCACAAACATCGTCCAAGACATGACGTCGAAGACCGCACATAGTTGCGAGGTATTTTCGCTGGGCAAGCCCCAGGACCAGGTATATCTCGTTAAAACCATCATTCTCATTATATAGTCGTTGATGCGATCTCCTATTATGTGTTAATGGCCAGTTAAATTTTTATTTCCATTGCCAACTCTGAGGCCATAAAACTCAATAGTGGTATCAAAGCCACGTATTTTGGGATAAATTGATATGATCAAATTTTGGTTTTACCATCATTTATTTATTGCATACGATGCGAATATTTAAAATGACTAATGTGCATATCTGACTAAATACCACATGCGACCACAAATTAATATACATATATGATATGATATATATGCAATTGATACGCGTCACCCTAAAACGATTTTGATGGTGGATGTCTAGTATGATTATGGCATATAAACCCTATGTGTGCTTGGTTAGTTATAGTTTTTTGCATCTCAGTTTGCATACCGAGCTTTTACCTTCTTTTTCACATGTAACTCGATATAACTCGAGATCATTTCTCTTCTACCTTTGCTCCCCTCGAATGTAACTCGAGGTTTTTCAAAGATGATGTAAAAGTAGGATAGTTTATTTTCTGAAGAAGACGCTCAATACCTGACGAACCGACCACCTGGAGGACCGACGAGGATTGCGAAGGAGCTGGACTGACCAGCTAATGGCCCAACCACTTGTTGGAGGTGTCCCAACATCGGAGGCTACACCGACCAACCAACCGACTAGGAGACGAGCTGATCGAGTTATAGGATGAGCTGATCAACCAGAATGGATCAAGAAAAAAAATCTTCATCAACAACAAGTTGCATATGAAGTAGACCTCAGATGACCGTAATTCCTTGTGGTTCCAATGAATTATAATAGGATGGCCATAATCATCACGTTGATCGATATTGCATGTTTTCTCATTGTGGTTATAACATGTATATGATACGTACTATATATGTGGTGATTGAATATGTATATGTACTTATATAAAATCCCTCAAATACAATATTAAGTTGAAGATGCCTTCCAAAAGTAGCACACATGAAAAACTTGTTCGACTAAGTGTGGGCATGCCTTCGCGTGGTGCAGTGTCTACCTCATGGAAATGTGATGGTGAATATGTGGGTCTGCCTTCATAGGGTGCATATTCATCGTGTTGGCTTTTAGATCGGACTTAACGTGGTGACCTTGAGCGGATCAAGCACCTTGAGGCATGCAGATGTTTATGGCAACGAGTTGCGCATATCATCTATCCAAGAATTACATATGATGCAATTGGCATGATTGCCTACCTTATTAATTGGTCATGAGTGCCTGTGTTGGTTGCGTATTGATGCAATTGTTTTGGATCTTAGGCACTAGAAGATTGTACGCTGCAATCTTTCGAATTGATACTTGAGAGTTATCAATTTGTACAAAATAGTGGGAGTGATAATTAATTAAAGGTGTAATTAATATCATCAAATTTATCAAATCAATTTTTTTTTAAAGTTGCAAAATTCTTTTGTAGAATCTAAACGACAAACACAAATACATTATCGTCACTTCATAAATAGGATAAACTTCAAATCTTGTTTTGGACCTTTGAGAAGTGTTCTCAATAGTGAGTGTAAAACTCTAAAGTCCTTGAAAGACCAGAGCCAATGGAACCACTCCAAATGCGCCTAAGGATAAAATTAGATGCTTACTTGAAGTATGCCAATGATGCCTAATACATAAAGAACCTTATGCTAAGTTATATGAACTATGAGTTGTATAAATAGCTTGAAGCATGGACATTCTTGAGATGGTTATAAATCTTAAGAATCATGTAAAGCATGAAAGGTATAATTTCTTCAAAGCGATGTTTGAGTATAATCACACAGATGGAGATCAAATATAATCTCATATGCTCAATATGATTATGCATATAGATTAACTATGATTTCTTATAGGTCAAGAGTTGACCAAACATATGATTTTTCAAATCATTGTGTGAATCATATAGCCAGTTTATCAAATGTTGAGGAACTTGACCAAACCACTGTCTGAAGTGCTTGGCATGTTGATGCCAAAGCATGAATGAAAAAAGGACAAAACCTATGATAATGATCAGTTGAGTAAAGTCCATAGACTAAAGCAAGGTCAAGAAGTGTTCTAAACCCAATCTTAGGTCCAAGTCTTCACCACTCAAGATATGGAGAGGGGTATGTACAAAAGGGAATATGTCCTTTTTCACTTATAAAGATAAGGAAAGAAGTTCCACCATTGTCACATGTTTGACATTGGAAAGGGAAATAACCTCTATATAGAGGATCTCAGGAAGATGATAGAGATAGAGATCTCTACTTAATGACCTGAGAGGAAGTAAGTTAGAAACTATGTGGAGTAAGAGTTGCTACCATTACAGTTACAACATGACATTCATGGGCATATAATAGAATTATTGAATTGCTATTTTATACATGCCATCAATGAAAACATCATACATCTTGTATGGGAAAGAATAATGGGATGTTTCATTTTTAAAGATATGATCTTTGATTGCAATGCATATGTCTCTCACTAACTATACATAATAGTTGAAGAGACAAATGTGTATGACACATGTAATGAATGGCCTAAATAACTCAAACTTCAATGCCTATAGTGATGTCATCTAGAGAACATAAATCAGAATTGCATTTCTGTAATCCATATGATGGGTATCCAGACTCTTTTGGTTGTTGAACCAATAGAGACATGCTAATCTCATTGATTGTGCAAAATGACAAAGTTCTTCACTATATGTAGTGGGAGGATGATTATTCTATTAAGGATTATACATATTGATGTAATTAGTCCTTTTAGAACAAATGCTAAAGGTAATCAGTAGTACTTCAATATATATTTACTGATGACCTCAGTAGATATGATAGCTGGTATTTAGTGAAATACAAAAATGAATCTCTTGAAGTGGTCAAGGAGATCATAAATGAAGTACATAAAAACTTGGTATAAGTATTAAATTTCAATATGATCGATATGGAAATATTTTGAACCAAGAGTTTGAGAACCTTCTAGAAGATCATGATTAAGTATCATGATGGAATCCATCTAAAACACAATGATAGTGTATCATGAGAAGTGTAACAGAAAGAAGGAATCACACCTTGATAAGTCAAAGTGTGATTACTAGCTAAACTTCAAATTTCCTTTTAGGTACATGCTTTACACTAGGAATAAAGAGAATCACAAAATGTTGTGGAATCTCAAAGTTCCTTATGTAACACACAAAACTCATGGTTCTGGTAGAACACGCCTAGAGCTTGAATGATATATGATATCTTATGGACAAGAAGGTGGTGATCACATGATGAGTCAACAGTCTACCTAGAAGCTAATGAGAGCCAGAAACTGAGATATGGCTTGAAGCCATGAAATCCTAGATGGACTCCATGTACATCAACAAAGTATGACCTTGGTTGATCCACCTGAAGGGGTAAAACCCATAGGATACTTTTGGGTGATCCAGAAGAAGACTGACATGGAGGGTAACTTTATTGAAAAAAAGTTTCTAACAATTTCAAGGTGTTGAACATGGTGAAATCTTTTCAGCAGTTACCATGGGTAAATCCATATAGATAATGCTTGCCTTTGTATCTTAATATGACTATGAGATTTGGAATATGGATGTTAAAATCGCATTCCTTAATTGGAATATTGTGCAGAATGTGTATGTAACACAGTTTAAAGGTTTTATAAATCCAATAATGCAAATAAAGTCTATAATGCTGCATAGATAAATCTTTGGATTGAAGCAAGCACCTCAAAACTAGATATTCAATTTGACAAGATTGTCAAAGAGTTTGAGTTGAGTTAGAATGAAGATGTAATGTGTGATTATAAGAATTTAGTGGGAGAATATATATATTCTACATATTGATGGGGCGTATCATCCTTATACTACAAAATCTGGCAACGAAGTGCATTCTAAAAGAATTTTACAGAAGCATCATGTGTTATAGGAATCAAGATCTATAGAGATAGATCAAGAGGGCTTCTTGACCTAGGAAAGAGAACATACTTTGGTAAGATGCTGAAAGAGTTCAACATGGTGAGAGAAAACCAGTCCATGTTCCATGGAGTTAGTCTCTCAAGAGCCAAGTGCCCCAATTCTTATGAAGAATAAGGAACACATAAATAGATTCCATATGCAACACAATTTGATCTATCACATATGAACTCATCTTGTTGTCTTGTATGTATTGGACATGACAAGAAAATATGAACTATTTATCTTGTATGTATTGGACATGAAAAGAATATATGAAATCATCATCTTGTATGACAAGATGATATAATATATAGTAATTTCATATGTATTGGACATGACAAATGGATATCTGTCAATCTCTAGTAAGAGTTACTGGAATACCATAAAGGACATCTTTGTGTACTTGTGAAGTACTAAAAGGATTAGTTCTTTAGTTATGGTAATAAGGAAGAGTTGGGTGTAAAGAGTTACACCGATGCAAGTTTTTTAAGTGACAAAATAGTGTTTGACCTTGGAATAAGAATTGTTAGTTGGAAATGTTCCATCATAAATTGAATGATTCTACAATAATAAGTTGAGTACCTTAGTGTTACAAACACTGTAAAGGATATTGTATAGATCTAGAAGTACATATGGATGAACTTGTAGGAGGTTATGACCATTGATGACTCAGTAGTAATACTGTAACAATAATAGAGCTAATTATTAGGCAAAGGAATATCAGATAGCGTACTACGACACTTCCATCTCATACAAGTTGTCATACAATGAGGGGATGTATAACATGTAATATACCGACCGGAAGCAAATGTTGCTTGCCCGCTATAAAAGCACTTGTGCAGTAGAAACATGATGGACATGTTAAGATCACTTGGAATATGTTCAGTGGGTGATTGGCTATAAGTGCAAGTGGGAGTTTGTTGGTATAGTATGCCCATAGAGCCAATGATATGATGATTGCAATGAGGCATATGATACTTGATTTGATAGTGATAAAGGTAATTCCATCTATTATGTTTGTCTCACTCATGAGATGATGACACATACATGATAGATGTCTAAAGAATGATGTAACTCAATGACATATGTCTTCAGGTAAGGACGTGATCAATGAGACCATATGTATGTCAAGAGTGCATACATTCTTGTTATCTCCCTAGTCATATATTATTGGGAAAGCAAAATAGACAATAGTAATACATAAGACTAGAGTGTGTGTTGACTGATGACAAAGTCTCATTAGTCATGATATGTGATATCAAGTCAAGCACACAGATATATGTTAGAGAATAGTATATCAGACTGACCCACTGTGAGAGTGATACATGGATACCATGGAATGGTAGTTACAATCGTCTCTCATAGTGATAATGGTTCTTAGACCTGAAATTATTGCACTCGTCACATGTCATTGGGTACACTTTGACATCAACAAACGCAGTCCTAAAATATGGGTTGTTATAACAATGATGATTGGGTTACTTTGACACCTTGGAACTTGAATGTGAGTGATAGATATGGGATTTGTCCCTCCTACAAGGAGTATGATATCCAAGGCCCCTTAATAAATGAGACTGAAAATTGTATGGCCATACTCATGTGATTCAGTATATGATATGTGAACTCACATGCATCTCAGATAGTCTGCTTTAGGTAAAGGAATATGGATTGAATGTTGAAGAGGATGACATTCCATGCCTTGACTTCAATCTGGATGTCAGAGACAAAGGAACTATATGATCACTATAACACTAATCACAGATTGTAGGTTGAATTTGTTCTCCAACTTTCTGAGTTACTTGGGTAGCAATGATGAGTTATAGATTCCACTCATTACTTGTGATGTCATAAGTTGTTATGAACATTCACCGCTAATGTAAATTGGAACCTGTAGGGTCACACACAAAGGATACCCTTGGAAGGTGAGATTGTCCATGAATGATGTTTAGATTGAGACTAAAGATGTTTAGGTACTCAAATAAACATAAAATTGACTCATTGCACTTGGAACTATAAAGTTTAAGTTTTGAAATAGTTGGTTAGAGTATCATGTCGATTGGAGACTTCATTGTCAATGTCAGGACTGCCAACTATTTGGTTCACCAAGGTGAGCCGATCGACTGGTGTGTGCTAACCGACCGGTTCACCCCGGTGAGCCGATCGGCTGGTATGAGCCAACATATTGTTTCACTTGGTGAACTGGGGAGCTCACAATTCTGCCAACTAAGGAAATTAGGATTTACCCAGTTGGAGGAAAACTTTCACGTTTCACTTGTTTAATTCGATTAGAATAAGGATTAATCTCTAAATTAATTGGAAATGATTAAGGAAAGTCAATTGTGGGAAAGTCTGGGAAGTGAAATGACTAGTTCACACTCCCAACCGATCGGTTCACTAGTGAACTGATCGGCTCACCTTGACAAATGACCATTTTAGTTATGAAATGATCGGTTCACCTGCCACAGTACAAACGATTCATGAAAATTCCAGATCCTTCTACTCCTAAACAAACTAGGAACCCTGCTTCTCAAAATACACAACTCAAAACATCACTTGCTCTATAAAGTTGTTGTCCTTTCTGGTATTGGTAACTGAGAGAGCCAGAGCAAGTGCTACCTGACTAGTGAGGCACAATGAGGGAAAGACAACTACAGAAAAGTAGTCTAAGTTCGGGAGAGCACATTGGTGCTAGTACACCAACAAGAGGGTCGTCTCCTTCCTGGCGGTTCTTCTAAAATGGCATGAGTTCGAGATGGTCCATGTGGACTATCTACAGAGGCGGGAGATGTCTGTCACTCAGGAGGACACATCAACTACAGTCAATGGTTGAGGCTAGACTCCATGGAGAAGACTAGGAGCTGCACAGATACTGTCAAGACATGGCGTCAAAGACCGCCATTGGCTGTGAGGTATTGTCACTGGGTAAGCCCCAGGACCACATATATCTCACTAAAACCTTCCTTCCCATTACAGAGTCATTGATGCAATCTTCTGTTATGGGTTAATGGCCAGTTAAATTTTTGTTTATGTTGCCTACTCTGAGGCCATAAAACCCAACATTGAGTTCATCTTTTCTTCCTCCCTATTAGAGTTCTCCACTACTTTTCTCCTGAGTCTGATCAAGAATGCTCACTCCAAAAGAATGTATCACTTCAACAGTTTATGATCATTAAGGACTATTAAATTTAGGAAGAAGGTATTTAACAAATCCTTGAATCTTGACCCACCAATGTCCTTTTGTGCGTACACAATCTGTTGAAATCAGTGTTTCCCATTACTAGACAAAGATCAAGGACAACCAATTTTCTACTATCCCTCTTCAATAAAAAAAAGTCTTTACTTAGAGAAGGTTAGGATGATGAGATCCTCATGATGACATGATATAGTATGATCCTGATGTAGATGGAATCCATTATCAAGAAGCTCCTAAGTAGGGGGTGTTTCATATAGATCCAAGGTTGATGTGCTATACTAAAACTTAAAAGGCATTCTACAAATAGCCTTCTTTAGAATAGTTTTTTATCACAAAGCAATAGTACATAATGCAAGATGAGATGTGCTTATTGAAGAAAATGACCGCATATGAGCTATGTAAAGTGCTAGATCTTATAAATTTTTTTATTTATCAAAAAGTGATATTCATGCAAGCAAAATATAAGAGTTACAACAATATGAGATACAAAGTTAGAATTGTAGCAAAAATATTTGAGTGTAAATACAATATTAATCTGATGAGATTTTTTCTCTAGTGATAAAAATGAATTCCATATTCCCTATTTTTGATCTCAAAACTACCTTAGACCTTGATATTGAGAATATTGATGCTTATGCATCCTTTCTCTGTAGTGATATATAGGAAGGAATATACAAAAAAAACCTTGTAATGAAGAAATGCACAAATAGAAAATTGCAATGGAAGTCAAAGAAAAAATAATTTACTAGTTGAAGAGAAGTCTTTCCAAGTTGTAACAAGCATACATTCATTGATACAAAATGTTTCACCCTATTATTATGAAGAAGGATTACCATAGTATAGATGCAAACTATAGTTTAATTTAGGGTATTATAGGTGGAAATTTTATAATTCTCTTACTTCACGTCGATGATAGGTTGATTGTTTGAAAATATGCTCAAATGGTTTTTTTTTGCTGAACTATGTGTGTCTACACTTTTATTAACTCAAAGAATCAGAAAGTTTATCCTCTATACAAAGAAAAAATCTTGAAAGAAGTTGTAAAAGAAAACAAAGAAAAAATAAATGTACATGTCATTTACATCACTTACTTGATCCCTCTGATAAACCCTTTCCCCATATTTCCTACCCATATTTCTTATGATTTTGTTGCTCTGGTGATTTTTTCTTGTGATTTCTCCTCTTTGTCAGCATTACTGCTAGTCGTTGCTGCTGGTGATCACTGTTGCTTCTTGCCACTGCCAAATCTCACTTCCCTCTTCTCTATTGATGATGCGCTACTGCCAATCTCACCACCCTTTTCTCTGTTGATGCTCTATCGCTATCGATCGTGACCCTGTGCTCTATTGACGCTACACAAGAGTTTCTTACATCGACGACCAACTCCTCAGCACCGATCACCAGAGCTTCCTCCGTTGCTGCCACAACTACTCACTTCCAGAGCTTCCTCTATCAATTACATCCTCCTCTACCTATGCCCTCTCTTCTTAGTTTTTCCTCGTCCTCCATCTCCAACTATAGACAAGGGTATTTCCTCTCATCCTTCCCCTCTTCCATGCTTGTTATTGATTATGATGCATTTATGGATATTAATGATACATGGATAGTTTTTGTACACTATCATGACTATTTAACCTAATCATACCATTAAATATAGTCCATTATGCATGTTGCTAAAGTGAAATCTAGTATCATTTCATACTTTCTCAAATGATGATCCATACTACATTATGTAATTAAATCAGTATCTTTATAATGTTTGTGACACCTAACTTGAATTGGATCTCATATATGTTGTAATGATTATTCTTACATAAAAAATGACTCTACATTAACTTTTATTGGCAATGTTGATGTTTATGTTGACTATCTTGCTTGAATCATATGATTTCCCATTTTTATGCAGCCATCCTAATAATTGGATCCTTGATTGTATTTTGTTGAATCACACTAAGTCTAAATGAATTCATGTTGTATGTCGTAACATGGTAATGAAAATGCATGACCTAGTTTGAGATATTGAAACTAATATGTAAATAAACCCTAATTTTTAATAAAACCTAATATTTAAATACTAATTTATAAATGTTATATGTAAACCCTAATTAATTTTTGAACCATGTCATTGGCCTAGAAACTCATCCAAGATTTACTAATTAGTATTAAACCTTAGATAGTCCCCAGTTTGGGACTATTCTTGAGAACTTCATCTCACATAAGATGTAAGTGTATAATGTGTGTTCGACTTCAATAAATTTTGATAGCATTTCCCCTTTTTTCTCTGGGTACATATGTAGGTGGGTATTTTCCCATCTACATTGCCATACTTGGGAGAACTATGGGAAAATGCTGTCAAAATTTATTGAATTCGAACACGCATTATACACTTATTAGTGAGATGAAGTGCTCAAAAATGGGATAGGTGGTGCGCATTCATGAATGTGAATGCTACTAGATGATTAGTCAATTTTCAATTTTTTTTCCAGAAATTAACTTATCTGGTTAGAACCTAAGGAGCTACTTTTCTCCCATCTGATCATATAGAAATGGAGCGATCGTGGATGTGTAAACCAAATTTCTTCACTCTAAAGTTTATTAATAGTCTTGATGAGTTTGTAAGATTTGTAGAGGAACATAGAAAACACACTGAAGATAGGTTCTATTTCTCCTATATGAATCGTAGCAACAACCTGATAGTTGACATTGTTGACACAATCAAAGATCATGTCATGTGCAATGGGATTGTACATGACTATACAAAATGGTACTGACATGGAGATATTACTAGTATGAGATCAACATATGTTGGTATAGGTAGTTGGGTCCAAGAAGAAATGGATGACGAGTTGATGAGAATGAACCAATTCCAACAAAACTGGTTGATGTGATGCTAGATAGTTGGGGGTAAATGTCACAGACCCACCTCCCTTAATTAGAAACATTCAGCACGATGTTGAGAAACTGTTAGACTTAGGTTGTGCTAAGTTCACACAGTTGAGCATTGTGTTGAGATTGTATACTCTGACGGCTAACAACAGATGGAGTGAAAAAATCTTCACTTCCATGTTATCTTTTTTGAAAGAAATTATCCCTGAAGGAAACGAGATTTCAATCTCAACATACAAAAAAAAAGATATTTTGCCATATGTGAATGGAGGATAAGAAGATACATGCATGTCTGAATGACTGTGTGTTGTTTTAGAAGGACTATATAAATCTAAAAGAATGTATGAAATGTTGGGTGTCTAGGTACAAAAGGATGACATTGGGTAAGATCAAAACTGAGTCTTTTTCCAAGTTGATGTGGTATCTGCCTATAATACCCGATTTCAATGCTTGTTTTCTAATGTCATAGATGCAAAAAATTTATCTTGGCATGCAGTGGTAGAGAAAAATAATGATGGTATGATATGACATGCATATGATTCCCCATGATGGAAGAAGATTGATTTAATACATCCTAAATTTGGCAAAGAAGCTAGAAAATTAAGACTTGGACTTTATACAGATTGGGTGAATCCAAATGGAACATTAAGCATCCAACACAATACTTGGCCTATCATGCTTGTTGTATACAATCTTCCTCCATGGTTGTGTATGAAGAATAAGTATATCATGATGTCATTGTTGATATCGGGCCCCAAACAACCTGGAAATGATATTGATATTTACCTTAAACCTCTGATTTATGACCTAAAGAAACCATGGGGAAAAGGTGTGGTGACTTATGATGCTTTGTGTCGAGAGATGTTTAATTTATGTACTATGTTGTTTTACACTATTAATAACTTTTCTACTTATGGGAACTTGTCTTGCTACAACATTAAAGGATCCAAGGAATATCCTATATGTGAAAAAATATAGATTCGATCAGAGTGAAACATGATGGTAAGACTATATATCTTGGTCATTGATTGTTTCTGCCAATGGTGCATCCTTATATATAATTGCACAAAATATTCAATCGCTCAATTGAGGAATGGAGTACCCCAAAACCTATGTTAGGGGAGGATGTTTATGCAAGAGTAAACACCATTGAAAATCATTTTTGTAAGAGAACGTGTACGACTCCCATAGGTGAAAAGTTCAAAAAGAGGTAAAACTTTTGGGATCTTCCTTAATGCAGTTCTTTAATAGTTTGACATTGTATCGATGTCATGTAGGTAGAGAAAAATGTTTGTAATAGCATTATTGGAAATATTTTGAATATACCCGATAAGACTAAAGATGGCATCGGATCTAGAATGGACCTATGTGAAATGGATATAAGGAAAAAATTAATAGAAGTAGTTGAGCAAAGTTCACCGCGCATATCTACCTCCTACTTGTCACACCTTGTCTACAAAGGAGAAGAGAACTTTTTGCGATTGCTTGCGTAATGTTAAGGTACCACAAGGATACTCAACCAATATTTGTAGAGTGGTGTCAATGAAGGATCTAAAGCTGATTGGTCTTAAATATCATGATTGTCACACTCTAAAGCAACATATATTTCTTGTGGCTATTTGATTTATTCTTCCTAAGAATGTAAGGTTTGCAATCACTAGGCTTTGCTTCTTCTTCAATGCTATATGTAGAAAAGTAATTGATACTGAGATTCTATATAAGTTGCAAAGAGAAGTGGTCGTTACCTCATGTCAAATTGAACAATATTTCCCCCCTTCATTCTTTGATATCATGGTACATCTAGATTCCCATTTGACAAGGGAAGTGAAAATGTTGGGTTTAATTTTCTTGCATTGGATGTATCCTTTTGAGTAATACATGAGTGTTTTAAAAGGTGATGTTCAGAACCGTTGTCTCCTTGAAGGGAGTATCATTGAGGGCTATACTGCTAGGGGGTTATGGACTTTTGTAATGAATTTTTGAGTTACAAAAAAACTACTGTTGATGTCGTGAACCCTGATGTTTATTCCGACAATGGTATTTTTGGAGAATGACTGATAAATAATAGTCATGAGTAGTGGGATCAAGCACACTTGTATATTTCACACAACATTGACGATGTGGGTATTTATATCACCGAACACACCAATGCACTCAAGATAAGTTATCCCTGAGCCAGTTCAATGTGGCTTTTTAGAGAGCATAATTAGACATTTATTTGGTGGTTTGAAAAGGAAGTATTCAATCAACTATCTCATATACCAAATAATGTTACAAAGTCTATCAAATGGCTCATGTATTAGAAAAAAGCCCATATTACATCTGACGAAGGGTTTGACATAAATGTATTTTTATACTAAAAAAAAGGTCAAGATGATAAAAATGTCATCCAAAATAGTGGGGTCACCCTTCAGGCATCTTTATCATATTCTTTTAGTGTCAAAGATAAGAGTCCATGTGAAGGAAAGATGTCTTATTATAGTTTTATTGAAGACATATGGGAATTTGACTGCATAGAGTTATAGTTCCATTATTTAGGTGTAAATGGGTTGCTAACAATAAAGGAGTTATAGTTGTTGAACTCGACTTCACAATAGTGAATTTTGAGTGGACAGGCGAGAAGGATGAACTCCTCATCATGGCATCATAGGAAAAAATAGTTATTCTATATCAAAGATCCTGCAAAAGAAAATCAGTCTGTCGTTCTTCATGGGAAAAGACATTTCATTTTAGATCCTATTAATGAAGAAGAATATTATGACAAGTATGATGACTCTAGTCAATTTTCTATGGCTTACCAATTGTAAATGTTGAATCTAACACAGACGACTAAAAACCTGAAGATCACATAGACGTGATATTAGTTTAAGGTATATTTTTCATATGTGTTGACTTTTTATAGGGTTGACTTTCATCATGGCCTCACAAGAAAAATAGGTATTCTATACCAAATATGTTGGAAAAGAAAATTGCTTTGTCTTTCTTCATGGGAAAAGTAGTTCATTTCAGATCCTATTGATGAAGAAGAGTACTATTACAAGTACAATGACTCTAGTCCATTTTCTATTGGCTTACCAAGTGTAAATGTTGAATCTAACATTGATGACTATAAACATGAAGGTCACATAGAAGGGCTACCAGTTTAAGGTATATTGTTCATATGTGTTGACTTTTTGTAGGGTTGACTTTTATATGTGATCTGACTTTTTATAGTGTTGACTTTATATGTGGTCTGACTTTTTATAGTGTTCATTTTTTATATGAGATCTGACTTTTTATATGTTATCTAATTTTTATCATTTGTTTAATTTTGTTTTTATAGATGGCATCTGACCAGGAGCATAATGATAATGAGCATGAGGATGATGAGCATCCTGACTAGGGTGCTGACGGTGTTGATAACCCAAAACATAAGGGAATTAGAGGGCTTAATGTGATATAATTTCCTACAAGTTCATCATTATCTATCTATGCCTTATAACAAGGCTCAATAAACATCACCACATGTATGATTCACATGCTCAACACAATTTGTATTTAAAGAACTAAAAAATGTTGACAGGTTGATATTGTAAGATTATCTTAGCATTTAAGAGAATTCCTTTATTGTAACAACATATAAGGAAGGCAGGTATGATTGACCATCATCACACTTTAGTGTACAAGTTTATCATAAGAAAACATAGATCATGAAGCTATGATGATCAGCAGTTAAACAAATGAATCAGTAGGAAATATATTCCAACATTATATTAATCATTCAAGAAAGGATAACATGATTAATCACAATTCTCTACTTGCATTAGGGTTAGGTTTAGCAAGGTAGGTTACATTGAAGTTATAGTTCATCATTCATTCACAAACAATCACCCATAGCATCCCCATGTAATATTGGATGCATAAGACAAAGCATCTTCATCATATTCCATATTATTCTCAAGTATTGAACCATGCATAACTCAGGATGTTACCATAAAATTATAGTATACTAGTGTTCAACAATAATAATATAGTACTCCATTGTTATACTATTCCACTAAGGAAGGTTAATCATAGTTAATTACCATCACCTGAGTTCATTAGGATTAACCCATTAGGGTTACATATCAACAAAATATGTTCATTATTCATTCTATTCATATGAGGGAAAAGTTAATACTACTTATTAAGGGAAAAACTCCATTATTTCCAACATCATTCAACCCATATCACCATACCACAACATCACCCAGAACCATTGGATGTTGAAAAGGTAAGACCATTGGTTATTTACATAAGTAAACACCTTGAATAAGCCCCCAATGAAGTCATTGAGTTGTGACCCAGAAAGAGTCACCATTTACCCTAAACATACCTTATTTAATAACATAAAGGGTACCATTAATTGTATAGATAAAATCCATCATTCAATGTGGGGGAAAAACCCACCACCAGTTGCATGATTAAAGCAAACCATCAACGGTCAACAAACAACTCCCAAATTTGATCACATGGGGAAAACCATCAAATTCAGATTTTTAGAACTCACATATAATACTATGTGATTCATTCTAATCCATTGGATGTTGAAGAATCCATTCACAATAATTGGATCGGGTCTAACGTTTCAAAACTATTAGTTGATATGTAGGTTTAACCCTTGGATCATATAACCAAAGAAACCATCAGTTTAAGGCTTAATTGAAAAAACTCATTATACAAGTTACACCATCATGTGGCAACCTGAGACACCATCCGTTGTGACGCATTATGCCACCATCATTTGATGAGGTCAATACTACCATCATTGAACACCATAAGATGTCGAGCTAAAATTTCCATTGGATCATATCATCTTTAGGCCACTAAACCATCAACCATGATCTTCCAAAAGAGTCTAGAACTAAAATAAGGCATGACAAAAGGTTAAAATTATCAGATGTCACCATGGGCCATCACCATAAGTTTACACAAACGAATCTCCATCAATTCTAATATAAGGTCATGTATCAATTCATGTATAAAATTGAAAATCAGCCTAAAACACTAAGTATATGACATCATTTAATAGGTACTTAGAACCATTAGTTGGTATGTAAGAAAGCACCAAGTCATACTATAACTTAGGGAAGGCGTGCACATGATTTCCGGTTCATATAAAACTAGAAACTAATCAAGGAACAACATAAAATTTGAAATTCTAAGCAAGAATAGCTTTTATATGCAGAGATCTTCATTTTAGAGCAAAACATGAGTAATTAAGCTCATAGTAAGTAATAAAAGTGAAGAGGCTTATAAAAAATTTCCACTAGGGAGAATATAAGATTCCACAAAATAAGAAAATTCGAGAAAAGAAGGTGAGGAACCCTATCTTTAGGTCTGAATTCGGCCAAGTAGGCACTTATCTCCGCAAAAAAGCAAAACCCTAGAAGAAAAAGCAAGAAAGATAGATACTTGAGTTCTAGAGAAACTTATACCATGAAATAGAAAAGTATCGACCTGGATAAAGGTAATAGGAAGAAGAACAAAGTTTGAAATTGAGGAAAGAATGAGATACTTACTTGTTTAGGTCAAGATCACCAAAAAGGAAGCGTTAGAAACCCTAAAGGAAGCAAAACAAAACCCTAGGTGCTTCCACCAAGTCGATCAACACCTTATTCTTTCTTGGGTAGATCCTCCACCTACTAGAAGGTTAAATACTAGATCTGGAGATATAAGAACAGATAGGGGATAATTTTTTTTGTTTGGGTGCTTAAGGATAGGTATATAAAACTTTAGGATAAAGAAAAAGAAAAACTTGAGGTGTCCTAGTAGTTTTCCATGTGTCCATGTCCTTAAACTATTAAGGGTATACAAGAAGATATAAAAGAATCTTCTCCACCATCCATGGAGACCATCTTAGCCACCATTTGCTGAATTTCCAAGCCAATCAAATAAACCATTGGTTGATAGCTTCTAAACGTAGCTCATCCATAAAGCAGTAACCCCATGGACCAAAAAGCTCAAGAATGATAATATAACATATAAGGAAAATAATTCATGTGGAAAATTATAAGTAAAACCTCTGATTTGGGTAAATTGCATAAAAGTTCAAAATGTGCTTAAAATTGCATAACTTGCACACATAATGTCTGAATTGGACCAAATTTGAAACATAAGGTTGTCATATGAGTCCAAAGCATATAGAAAGGTTATATTAGTGTTCTAAGCGTTAAATTATGGAAATTAATATTGTTCAAGATTTTAAGCAAGGTTAGGGGTCTCTCAACCATAAACCCCTAACAGGGATTTCACCCACAAAATCCAAGGTAAACAAAGATGGATATTTATCATGCACCTCATCCTCAATATTTCTCATGATTACTTACATCTCATGGAAATGTCACATAATTCTCATAAAACATATATTCTTCTCCTTCAACTCTTGCATGAGTCACCATAGTTCAACATAGGAATTGTTGTGCCACCTATACATGTCTGGTAGTTCTTTTCCAACTTCCGACTCTAACTGTCTTCCTAAACTTTTCTATCTGTTGTATCACACACCACTTAGAGGAAACACTTTCTTTCTCTTACCAAACATGAAACATCATGTATCTCTTATCATATGTAAATTTACAAAGTTTGATCTCTATGCTCCTTTAATGGTTGTTGTAATTAGCAACTCTATCAATCAGGTGGGTATCCCCTAACTGTCAAGAACTATAAGGCATATTGATGGAGCTTCCACTTACGTGGAATTGCGTGCACCACTAAAAATCCTAAAGATGGTAAGTCTTTATGTTTAGCCTTGCTTATACTAGATAGAAAACTCCACCCACGTATGCTAAGATACGTGGAAGTCTTATTGTAGTATAGTTAAGGGTTGAATCCACAGGACAACGGTCTTGTTGCAAGCAACAAGATGGAAAACGTACAGAACTTCACTCGGTTACTTACTAGCAGGTACTTATATCGAAAGTTGGATTTTGATGTTTTTAACTAAGAACATGAAAAGTAAAGAAAGCAGGTAAATCTAATGAGTTAAACTATGATAAAAGATCACTAGGGTGTGATCGGTTTTTCACCACCACTACACATCGATCAACACATGCAAAGCAAAACTTCACCTGCAAAAAGAGTCTGGTCAGTTAGTATCTTTGTAGACTTAGCCTCCTTTCGGAGAATCTAACTACGAGAAGTATGGGAATGTTGCAACGCCAGCCATTCCCGAACAAATGGTCACATTACTTCACATCATTCCCCTCGCAAAGTGTGTTCCTCGACTTATCAAGGTTGCACTTCCATACGTCAACTGATTCCATTTCATAGTATGAAAGTGCAACAGATGATAGTGAGTTTACTCCACTTCTTGAGATACACTTCTAGATACCGAAACAGATGCATGGTGAATACATGCACCAAGAACCAACATACAAATGAGTTTCGAATCTAATAGTACAAACGTAGACAATTCATACTAAAAGATAAAAGATAACACAAGTTGGAGATCAAGAAACATGCATTCATTAATCGTTTGATGTCGAACTGACAAAGATAAGAACTCTATATTACAACCTAAGGATTACATTTACATGATATGAAAGAATGGGTAGCGGGGCTACTCCCCACACCCTAGTAAAGGAGACTACTCGCTCATGACTAGGATAAAGAAGGAGGTAAGAAGAGAGAGAGAGAGGGCATCATCCCCATAAAGGATGGAGGAAGGTCAACCCCTTGGAGAGAGAGAAACGATCCACCAGTCTTCATAGATTGCATGATGATGAGATCTCCCCTCTTCACCTTCTTTGGCAAAGAAGGAGAAAGTAGCTTCACAATGGAGTATGGGTCTCAAACCGGCAGCCCCAGGGCGGAGGATTGGAGTGGCAAGAGCTCTGGAACGATTGAGGCAGCCTTTGGGCGTCTGAAACTTGATTCCTGGTGGAGGACCCTTAGGGTCTTATTTATAGGCCTTAATTGAAGTCCAAACGGTTTGGAGGCCGTTTGGACCTCAAGACCGTTTGGGCCTGAGATTGTTTGGATCTTGAGACCATTTGGGCCTCAAGTCCGTTTGGACCTTGAGACCGTTTGGACCCCAAGACCGTTTGGACCTCAAGACCATTTGGATCATGAGATCATTTGGACCTCGAGACCGTTTGGGTTTCAAGACCGTTTGGACCTTGAGACCATTTGGACTTTAAGACCGTTTGGGTTTCAAGACCGTTTGGACCTTGAGACCGTTTGGAATTTAAGATCGTTTGGACCTTGAGACCGTTTGGCTTCATGTGGTCTCGAGACCGGTTGACTCCATGCGGTCTCGGGACCGTTTGGCTTCATGCGGTCTCGGGACCGTTTGAACTCCATGCGGTCTCGGGACCGTTTGGCTTCATGCGGTCTCGGGACCATTTGAACTCCATGCGGTCTCGGGACCGGTTGGCTTCATGCGGTCTTGAGACCGTTTGAACTCCATGCGGTCTCGGGACCGGTTGGCTTCATGCGGTCTCAGGAACGGTTGGCTTCATGTGGTCTTGAGACCATTTGAACTCCATGCGGTCTCGGGACCGTTTGGCTTCGTGCGGTCTTGGGACCGTTTGAACTCCATGCGGTCTCGAGACCAATTGTCTTCGTGCGGTCTTGGGACCTTTTGACTCCATGCGGTCTCGAGACCGATTGGCTTCATGCGGTCTCGGGACCGATTGGCTTCTTGCGGTCTCGGGGTTGAGTTATTCTTTTGTGATTTTTTTGTGTTTTTCTGCATGTATGAAAGGGAAAAGTTAGTCTGACGTTACATTTACAGAAAAAGGGTAAAATTGGGATTATGTATAGTTTTAGATTAGAAAGAGTATGGAAAACTAAAGAAAAAGACTAAGATAATCATCCAAAATAGAAGGTTATCACCCCCCCTAACTTAGAGTCTAGCTTGTACTCAAGTTAGATAGAGCTGAGACATGTAATGGCGAGGCGATTTTATTTAGTTAGGATTTCCATACTCTTGTTTCAATTCTTA
Source organism: Alisma plantago-aquatica (assembly GCA_963693085.1). Classification (NCBI taxonomy): domain Eukaryota; kingdom Viridiplantae; phylum Streptophyta; class Magnoliopsida; order Alismatales; family Alismataceae; genus Alisma; species Alisma plantago-aquatica. The sequence continues at coordinate 23,383,371 of OY856412.1, read as the reverse complement.
ACCTGAGTTCCCCTCGGGTCATATCAAGGCTTATTGCTTGCCTTATCTCTTTCAAGTTTTGAGAGTTGTTCGGGTCTCAGGTTCTTTCTGTATCTCGTAGTTTGCATTGGGACCACCTTTATTTTGTGCATGTTGTTGACTCTAATCACCTTTATACCTCTTTGAAAGACCTACTGGAAGCTAGAGAGGGTATGAGGGTTGGTTAAAGGCTTGAAGTGTGGCTCCCACTTCAAGTGGGGGAGGGCCTGTCTATGCTTTTTAGGATCTCACTACCGGGCACGACACATCTGCCTTTATGAGGGCAGCTGAATGTACTGGCCGGGTGAGTCCTTTATGAGCCTTTCATATATTTAGATACCTTAGGGTTCCACTACCGGGTACGACACATCTGCCTTTATGAGGGCAGCGGAATGTGCCGGCCGGATGAAAACTTCATTGGTTCTTTATATAGATCCTTATTCATGGCACAACTCTCATAGTTTTATTCATCTCTCTGGCTTTTATTCAATAACTTGCAGGCTTGGGTTTTGGGGTTTTGTTTGGGAATTTATTTTGGGTGGCCAAGCCTCTTTTATTTTGAAGAGAGGAAAGCTGTTCTTAGGGTTTTTCAACATGCACTTATTTGGTTTGTGGTCTACTTGCAGAACTTCTTGATTTGGAAGTTGCCTGATTCCCCTCTAGTCCTTGAGAGCTTGGCTTATTTCTGCCTTGATATTGACCTGTGGAGAGTCAGATAAAGAATTGAAGTAAAAACATGAAAATCGATAGTGGAGTGACATTATTAAATCACCATTAAATGTCTAAGTGCTATTTATATTGGGGGACTAACATGATTCTAGAGTTAAGTGAGGGTGATTAGGTTAATTAAAAAGAAAGTTAAAAAGGAAAATTGTGTAAACCGAGAAAAAAAAGAACCTCACCCTTGTCTAATGTAACCCCCCCCTAACTTATCACTCACTCTATCCTCAGAGTGTCAAAGTGATAGGTTGAGAAGTAATTAGGACAAGGACTGCTGGCTAAGGTAAATTTGCATTTGCCCCCGGTGAATGCAGTAGGTTGGATGTGAACTGTCCTCGTAGAGAGTCATAATCCACGTCAGTCATCTCCTCTACTGGTCTTTGGAGAACGATGATGGTGTACATCCAGTAGAGGACGTGGAAGCCGCAGTCGTTCGATTGTCAGATTTGCTGGGGGCATTTGTGGCAGAAGGCAGGGCGGTGGAAGTGCTCTTTGTCGTACGCCCTTGTGTGCTGACTCAGAAAGTCGATTAACTTATCAGCACAGTCCTTTGCCACTACTTCTGTTGGCGTCTTTGGTGTCACGACGTAGTTTCTTTGTCGTGCGTTGTACTGGCTGTCGGAACTATTATATATTGTGGTTGTTCCTTCTGGAAGATTTGTTGCCAGGAGCATCTAATGCTCATGAAAGAGGAAAGGGAACATGATGAACATCGGCGTTGTGTGATGGAGATAGGAGATCAACACATCAGTTGTTCCAAAGTTCTTAAGCTTTAGAAGATCATCTTTCATATATGGGGACGCCATGTATGTTGTTGGGTTGTTTTGGCCGAGTAGAAACTGATAGGAGGCCATTAAGCTTACAGAGAGCGATCCTTTGATTTGTAAAGTCTCTCGTAGTGTGTCGGCCATTACAAGAATGTCTCTAGACAAGAATACGAGCCCATCTTTGTCGGCTGAGAGCCGCTGCATAATGAGACGCAACTCAAGGTCGGAAAGACCTTTGCAAGCATCGCGGTCGAAATCAGGAAAGGTTGGTTCGATGGCAGACAGAGGATCGATATTGCTTGTAGCATGCTCGGTGTCGGCGACTGTTATATTGGTCTTTTCTGACTCCTTCAGAGTTTGTCGGAAGGGTCACCGCTGCGGTCGCCGGATAGCTGAGAAGAGGTAGCGAGGAACATCATATAGTGCCATAGTTGGGTCCTTGAAGAACCGCCTATCACAGATGAGCTCCATGGCATAACGCCCGCGCAAGGAATGGAAATCTTCAGCAACCAGATCAGTAAATGGGATTTCCTGGTTCAACGCTTGGATGTGACGTATGGAGCAGAAAGAGCAATCCCCAGATCCCTCGGCGGCTTGAACTTGAGGGTTTATGATTTTGAACCAAGGTTGACTCCAATCTTGGCGAAGAGATGGGTGTGTGGCCCAAATTAGTTTAAGCAGCCAGAAGGGGATACACCTGGCTTCTCCTGCTGCTTCACCAACGAAGTTTATTGTGCCGGTTGGGAGCTCGGCGCTGCAGAAATTAAATACTTTGGCATCCCGAGCCTCGGTATCCACGATCATAAAAAGCCAGTGGTCCGAAACTTGGAAGGGCACGGTAAGATAACGTGCCCGACGTGCTAAACCAGCACGCAACCGCTCGATCGATTTTTCTCTTATGTCTTTGTATAAAAGTCCAATAGACAGAGCAGGTGAGGCGTTGAAAACAGGTTGCTGCCTCTTAGAACTTCTATACATTTCTATACAATTGGTGAGGAGGACACGGAAGATCGCCATAGGCATCGTGGACTGGGGTCGGAGGATACTGCGGAAATCTTCACGTGTCATCTTACGCCTCGTTTTTGTATTATGATAAATTATGTCTTCCCCCGCCTTTGCATCGTCCACTATAGTGTTCAGTATAAAAATGTCATGAGCATCTAAAGTGGAGATGGCCGCCATATCTAGGTCATGCATTTTGTGCGGCAAAGGTGGCGGCGGGGGAAGTTCTTGTGGAGGGGGAGAAGGAGGTTGTTCGAAGGCCTGTTCATGGCCTGATAGGTCGTCGTCCGAGTCGGAGGCAGAATCGAGGTCTTCATCGGTGTCTAAACTTACTCGTTCTGCCTCACCCTCGTCCAAGGGGGAAGGTGTGGAGAGAGGTGGAGCATTTGTTTTTGGTGGGCTAGCGCTGGTTCCTAGTATGCATTGTTGGAGGTCAGCGTAGGCCGCGTCTTTGGATGCTTCCCCGATGGATCCCAGCGTGGAGTAATCAAAGAATTGGTCCCCGTATGACTTGTTGACATTATCGTTATGTGGGGACTTGGGGTGATTGACATTGTCATGGTGACCTTTGTCGGAACCTCTGTGAGAAGGTTCTACTGCATTTCTAGGGTCCTCTCCGTCATCATGTTTATCACCAGAAGAGGTGTTATCTTTGTTTGAATCAGTAGATGAGTCGGAGTCCTCTTCTTCGTCGTCATCGCCATCCTTGTCGTCCGCAGCCTTGTCTGCTTGCTTTTTACTTGCGAACGTTTTGCACCGCCGATGGGTGGCTTGTAACTCATCGAAGGCCACTTGCAGATGCTCGTGTGTTTCGAGCAGTGCATCATGGGATTCTTTGAGGTCGGTATATCTTCCTTCGGCGGAGAGGAGACGTGCTGTAAGATTCGTAACTTGAGCACGGAACTGCTAGATTTCATCATTGTTGGACTCCTCTTGGCGATGTTGTAGTTGTGTGAGTGTGTTGTTTATGGTGTCCAAGCGCGTGCTCAGAACTTATTGTTGTTGTTGGAGCTCACAGAGAGTCTCTGGCAGAGGTTGAGTCTGCGTGGAGATCTCATCGACTTGCTTCGCCGTTGCTTCCTGCTGACGCTTCGCTCTAAGGACCAGGTCCGGCAAGGTGTTATAGTGGCTGTTGAGGTGCTCAACTTGCTTAGCCACCTCATGTTGTCGTTGCTGGAAACCTTGGAGGATGGTGGGCAAGGCTCGGTGTTGTTCGTCGATCATGGCCACCTGTCTTGATAAATCCTGCACACAAGAAAAAATAGAATTTAATATATTAGAAGGATCGGTGAGGAGGTTTCAGACAGCGTCAAATTGACGGCCGAGTTCCTCACCGATATTGGCAAAAGGGACCCCAGGAGCGGAAGGGTGGGATGCCTGGGGTCTGCGTGGGATGGTGTTAGTGTCTTGCGGAAGAGACACTGATGATGCCCGGATCTGCATAGTAACTGTGGATGAAGTCACCAGCGGTGTCAGGTGTGAAAAGTGGTGGAATTTGTGGTGAAAGCGGTGGCAGAGATAGTGATGGGGTGGAAACTGCGAAGGTGAAAGGGAAGGTGGTAAAGTCGGGCATAGGGGTGGAGAAAGGGAAGCCTGAAGGAAATAGGGGTGATGAAGTGGATGTGAATGGTTGCGTGGATGGGATGTTGAAGAAAGGAGTGGTAGATGTTGGAATGGTGGAGGGTGGAGTGGTGGCAGCGGTTAGCTGCTCATGTAGACTCTGAATGAAAGAGTCGATTGAGGAGGAGGTTAAGATTTCTTCATGGAGGATCTCGGCCTCAAGATTTGGTTTAGATGTTGGTGTCCCCGACAGCTGTTGGGCCTGCAACTGCCTTCTGGAAGGTCGTTTGACAGGTATTTTTGTTGGTGGAGCTGCCGGGGCTGAGATGCTCAGCTCTGTTTTTCCCGCTGTAGCTTTCTTTTCGGATAATTTAACCGAAGCTAGTATTTGTGAAAGCTCCTCGTCTGAGAAAAGGAGTTGTTTGGTGTCATAATTTGCTAGCTCTGGAAGCGGGATAAGTGTTCTAGAAGACTTAACCATCGGGCAGAAGACGTAGTGTAATTTCCCATCCTTTTCCTTGAAGATGAAGGAGTTCTTCAGGGTTTGTTCATTGGTAAGGATGTCCCCCTTTAGTTGTGTGCAGCGGGGTAGGGGTCTGTCCATCTTGAGATATTTCAATAATAGATGTGACATGCCCTCCCATGCAGATCTCTTTCCCAAGGCTGGAGGTTGATAGTTTCTGGATCAGTTGTCGTCTGATATTGATCGGCCTCTCGTTAAGAGTAGACCAGAGAACGAAAAGATATGAAATTGTAACGTTTCCCCCTTCTGTCCTGGGGAAGAGTGCGCCAGCGAGAATTTTGTGTAGGGTGCGCACAAAGCCAGAGTGGATATTTGACGCTTTGCATGTCTTTGCATTATAGGTGGGGATCCCGGTTAGAGTTTTCTAGAATTTGTGTCTGTTGAACTCTGAATGTTCGGTCCCCACCTCCAATGCTTTCCGCAGCTGGTCCTGGTTGTCGATGAAGATTGTGTTCAGCATACATTCCGTCAGGACAACCTTGCTGCCGAAGATTTGGGTGACAAGCCTTCTGTCACCTCCGTCCCGTGACCTTTCCATGATGTCGACGGGCTCCTTGGTCAGAAAAGTGAAAAACTCTGTAGTGGGTTCAGAGTAAGATATTTCAGGTACTAGGCACAACCTAGTGAGGTTGGCTTTTTCTAGCACGTTGAAGATGCGGTCGTATATCCCCATCTTAAGCAGAATGCTGGAGCAAACATACTTGGTGGGTTTTAGTATTTTCTCAGTGGAGAGGTTGGTTTGGATGAAGAGGTTTTCTGGTGGTGGTGTAGTGGTGGTGATGGGAGTGAAAGTGGAGATGGTAACAGGGATGGAGGTGGTAGTAGCGGGAATGGTGGTGGTGGGTTTTGCAAAGGGTTGATCCATAGCTTAGGCAGGTCGAACTTGTTTCCTTGCCTGTTTCTTGGAGGGCTTCCCGGATGCAGCTTCCTGGACCTTGTGCTTCCCCATTTGTTCTTCAGCTGGGGATTCCTCCTCTGGATTTGGCTCGTACTCTGAGCCTTCGTCATCATCAGAAGAGATATCTTCCACTGCTGCATCGGTCTCTTCTGTTAGACAGTTGGTGAGTCGGTCAATGTCGACCAAAACCTCCATCATCTTGATTTTTGGAGGGGCCTTCCCAGTTTGGTTGAAGACATCTCTGATATTCTGGAGTCGGGCTAGCTCTTCCATCATTTGCTCCCTTGTCAGAGAAGAAGCAACTTCATATCTGATGGTTTTCTTCGCTGATGATGTCATGACTGCAAAATGGGAGATCAAGAGTTAGAAAATCATATTAGAGAGATTTGATTTTATTAATTTATGTATGTTTATGGAAAAAATGAATGTGCAAGGCCAAACGGTCTGAAGACCGTTTGATCCCAAACGGTTTCAGGACCGTTTGGTCCCAAACGGTGTCAAGACCGTTTGGTTCCAAACGGTTTCAGGACCGTTTGGTCCCAAACGGTTTCAGGACCGTTTGGTCCCAAACGGTTTCAAGACCGTTTGGTCCCAAACGGGTTCAAGACCGTTTAGTCCCAAACAGTTTCAAGACCGTTTGGAAAATGAAGCGTCACGCAGCCACCGTCGGAGACGAAGATGAAGGAGAAACGGCGCGGAGGTGGTGGGTGCAACAGTGACGACGGTGATGGTGAAAATGACGATAAATACGACGGTGAAGCCGGCTATGAAAATGGCAGCGATAAAGACAGCAGTGATGAAGATGGTGGTGGTGAAATCAGCGACGGAGGATAAGGTTACGAGGGTGATGGTGGCGTCGACGATGGTGCACAGAGCCGATGGTGGCGCCAGCAATGGTGATCACGGAAGAGAAGAAGTTCAGCAGCGTCGTGAGAAGCAGGGGCGACCAGAACGGCGGCGGTGCGTGAGCAAAGGCAGAACTGCCGGCGTTGGCGATGGTGACGCGCTCACCTTGCTGCGGGGAGAGCAATGGAGATGAGGTTGACAGGGGTGCAATCGCGCGGGAGTAGTGGAAGCACAAGCAATAGAATAGAGAATCACAAGAAAGTTCGAGAATTCGAAGAGAGAAAGACGAAGGGGTAGGGTTTATATTTATAGGGAACGAGGGGTTCACCTGACAAAAACCCTAAGTCAAACAGTTTGGAGACCGTTTGGTTCCAAACGGTTTGAGGACCGTTTGGTTCCAAACAGTTTCATGACCGTTTGGTTCCAAACGGTTTGAGGACCATTTGGTTCCAAACAGTTTCATGACCATTTGGTTCCAAACGGTTTGAGGACCGTTTGGTTCCAAATGGTTTCAAGACCGTTTGGTTCCAAACGGTTTGAGGACCATTTGGTTCCAAACGGTTTCAACACCGTTTGGTCCCAAACGGTTTCAACACCGTTTGGTCCCAAACGGTTTCAAGACCGTTTGGTTCCAAACGGTTTGAGGACTGTTTGGTTCCAAACGGTTTCAAGACCGTTTGGTCCCAAACGGTTTGAGGATCGTTTGGTTCCAAACAGTTTTATGACCGTTTGGTTCCAAACGGTTTAAGGACCGTTTGGTTCCAAACGGTTTCAAGACCGTTTGGTTCCAAACGGTTTGAGGACCGTTTGGTTCCAAACGGTTTCAAGACCGTTTGGTCCCAAACGGTTTGAGGATCGTTTGGTTCCAAACGGTTTCAGGACCGTTTGGTTGGGTTAAGGTCGAATGAGTTTTTATATTTTTATGTTTGTTTTAGTTATATGAATTTTTTTGTATTTTTATGTTTGTTTTTGTTATATGGATTTTTAGTTATATGGATTTTTTTTGTATTTTCATAAGATAAGCCTATGGTAATTAAAAGAGTGGGAAAGAAAGAATCAAAAATCTTGGGTTGCCTCCCAAGCAGCGCCTGGGTTTTACGTCGCTGCTCGACGAAGCTGTAATAGAGTTATGTTGTTGGTATAACATCCTTAATTTCGATGGTTTGTCTTGATATTTTGTCTTACGGAGAGTAGTATCTTTTTAGACGGTGATCGTTGACTGTTCTTTCTCCTCCGTTGTTGTCGATAATAATGGCAGCTCCTGTTGGGTAGATATGCTTTATAGTGAAAGGCCCGGACCATTTTGCCCTAAGTTTTCTGAGAAACAACTTGAGCTTGGAGTTAAAGAGGAGAACTTTGTCACCAATGTCAATATATTTTATCTTAAGGTGACCATCGTGCCACATTTTTGTCTTCTCCTTATGTTCTGGAACTTTGATAAGCTGTCATGCGGAGCTCGTCTATCTCCTGCAACTGGAGCTGTCTATTCTCTCCTGCGCTTTTGAGATTGAAGTTTAATTGTTTGATGGCCCACCAGGCTTTATGTTCTAGCTCTACTGGAAGATGACAGGACTTCCCGTACACCAAGCGGAACGGGGTTGCTCCGATAGGTGTTTTGTATGCAGTTCGGTATGACCAAAGGGCATCAGGAAGTTTGGTGGACCAATCAGTGCGATTTCTATTCAACGTCTTTTCGAGAATCGCCTTTAATTGTCTATTAGATACCTCCACCTGACCACTAGTCTGTGGATGGTAAGGTGTGGCGACTTTGTGATTGACTCCATATTTTTTCAGTAAAGCCTCAAAACTTCGTTCCAAGAAATGGGTCCCGCCATCCGATATGACAGTTCTCGGAACTCCAAATCTTGGGAAGATAATGTCTTTGAACAATTTGATTACAGGCTTGGAATCGCTGGACACTGTGGGTACAACTTCGACCCATTTAGAGACGTAGTCCACCGCGACCAAGATGTAAGAGAAGCCATAGGATGAGGGGAATGGGCCCATGTAGTCTACCCCCCATACATCAAAAAGCTCAATTTCCTGCCACATGGTGAGTGGCATTTCGTCTCTTTTTGATATATTCCCAGAAAATTGACATTTGTTACAGGCTTTCATGAAATCGTAAGAATCCTTTGATATGGTGGGCCAGAAGAACCCAGATTGTAGAACTTTTATGGTAGTTTTCTTGGCACTCATATGCCCCCCCCCCCCCCCCCCCGTGGGTCCGGAATGACAATGTTCAAGGACCGGGGTTATTTCTTCTTCTAGTAGGCCACGACGGAAAAGTCTGTCGGCGCAAAGGTGGAACAAGTAGGGTTCGTCCCAGTAATAATGTTTTATGCCGTGAAGGAACTTCCTTTTATCCTGGTAGGAAGAAGATGGGTGGATAATCCCTGTAGCTAGATAATTAACGATATCAGCATACCAAGGGAAGCTATGAGTGGCCTTCATAAGCTGATCATCAAGAAGAGAATCCCAGATAGGGATTTTATCATTTTCTTCAACCTCAATCCGGCTGAGGTGATCGGCCACAACATTCTCCATGCCACTTTTATCTTTGATTTCTAAGTCGAATTCCTGAAGCATTAACACCCAGCAGATAAGCCTGGGTTTGGCATCCTATTTTTGAATCAGGTATCAGATGGCAGAATGGTCGGTATAGACGATAACTTTAGAACCAACCTGATAAGAGCAGAACTTTTCAAACGCATAGATGATAGCCAAAAACTCTTTCTCCGTGGTGGTGTAGTTTTTCTGTGCTTCATCTAGCATTTTAGAAGCGTAGTAGATAACATAGGGTTTCTTATCAATTCGCTGTCCCAGGATGGCCCCTATGGCATAATCACTTGCGTCACACATGATTTTGAAGGGCTGCGACCAGTCTGGAGCTCTTAGAATGGGTGCGGAGATTAACACATCCTTAAGGATAGAGAAACTTTTCATACACTCCTGATTGAATATGAACTCAGCATCCTTGGTCAGGAGCTGGGTCATGGGTTTGGCAATCTTTGAGAAATCTTTAATGAATCTCCTATAGAATCCTGCATGACCCAGGAAAGCTCGAACTCCTCTTATGTCCTTTGGAGGTGACAGCTTTGAGATAACATCTATCTTTGCTTTATCAACCTCTATTCCCCTATCACTTACCCTGTGTACGAGGACGACACCTTCTGTTACCATGAAATGGCATCTCTCCCAATTCAAGATAAGATTCGTTTCCTCACAGCGTTGCAGAACTTGTCCAAGATTTAATAAATAGTTGTCGAAAGAATCTCCGTACACTGAGAAATCGTCCATAAAGACTTCCATGACGGATTATGTTAAACCGGCGAAGATAGCAGACATACATTGTTGGAAAGTGGCGGGTGCATTACATAACCCGAAAGGCATTCTTCTAAACGCATATGTCCCAAAAGGACATGTGAAGGTGGTTTTCTCCTGGTCCTCCGGGTGTATGGGTATTTGGTAAAACCCAGAGTAACCGTCGAGGTAACAAAAATATTTTTAGTGAGCTAGGCGTTCCAGAACTTCATCAAGGAAAGGTAGAGGGTAGTGGTCTTTCCTTGTGGCTTTGTTTAACTTTCTATAGTCAATACACATTCACCATCCAGTTACACTCCTGGTAGGCACTAGCTCATTTTTGTCGTTGAGCACTACAGTAGTGCCCCCCTTTTTGGGAACAACTTGAACGAGGCTGACCCACTGGGAGTCAGAAATGGGATAGATCATGCCGGCTTTGAGTAATTTAAGGACTTCCAGACGAACGACCTCTTTCATATTAGGATTCAGCTTTCTTTGATGTTCACGAGAGGGTTTGAATTGTTCAACCATAGGGAGCCTGTGCATACACAGAGCTAGGTTTATGCCCGTAAGGTCAATTATTTTATATCCAATGACCTTTTTATGCTTCTTCAGCTCATCCAGAAGGTTTTCTTCTTGATCTTCTGTAAGGGTAGAGCTGATGATGACTGGGCAAAGTTTTTCCTCATCTAAGAAAACATGCTTAAGCCCTGTAGGTAAAGCCTTCATTTCAGGGGCTTTTGGTGGCTGGGCTGCTTCTATAATAGTGATGGCTTTAAGTTCTTCAAAAGTGGCCTTTGGCGCTTCTTCGGCCTTTTCTAGATGTTGGAGGCACTGTTGGACTAATTCATTAGCGGAGAATTCAACCTCCGGATTGACTAGAGCATTTTCAAGTTTGTCAACTAGCTCAGAGATTTCCAACTGTGACATTTGTTGAATAGTGTCAAGGAGGAAAACTTCCTCTTGGATGTTGGGGCCTTTCATACTATTGAGGACTTGGAATTGAATAGTTTCTTTTCCGAGCCTAAGAATGATGGTACCAGCTTCAACGTCAATCAGCGCTCTGGAAGTGGCGAGGAATGGTCTGCCAAAAATGATTGGATACCTCAGGTCTTCTTTAATATCCATGACAACGAAGTCGCATGGCACGTAAGCATCCTTGCCTATCCTTACCGGGATATCTTCAATGATCCCCAAGGGTGCGGTTATAGTGGAATCAGCTAATTGGATAGTCATTGTTGTAGGCATCAATTAAGTGAAACCCAAACATTTGCACATAGAGAAAGGCATGATGGATATGTTGGCCCCTAGGTCAGCTAATCCTTTCTTTGTAGATGCATTTCCAATGCAACATTGGAATCCGAAGGAGCCAGGATCCTTCTTCTTTTTTGGCATATTGTTCAGAATGATATCAGAAGTGGTCTGAGCAAGCTTGACAGTTTCTTGCTCCTCGGTGATATACTTTCTCGATAGCAAGGTTTTGAGATATTTTGCCCATGATGGCACTTCGGAAAGAGCGTCAAGAAGTGGAATATCGATATACAGTTTCTTCATATCCTCCTTGAACTTTTGAAACCTGGTGTCCATCTTTGTTTCTCGTAATCTTCCTGGGTACGGGATTCTTGGTTTATATTGCAAAACTTTAGGTTCTGTGAACACTTTATCTTTGCCCTTTGTGTCCTCAGAGGGCTTCTCCACTCCTTGTTGCGGGTTCTCAGTTGTCATGAAAGCAGGGGTATCATCATTATCCAGGGTGATCTTGGTAGTCTCATGAAGGATGCATCCAGATCTGGTGGTGACGGAATTCAACTGCTCATGTCTGTTTCGTCCGTGCTTAGGGTTTGATTCAGGCTTCCCAGCAAACGTACATGATGGGGGCTTCAATTATGCAGCGATCTGAGCAAGCTGAGCTTCAACTGCTTTTTGCTAAGCCTGCTGGTTAGCAAGCATCGTTTGCTGCAATTGTAACATCTGCCTGATCAAGGATATTTCGTCTTCTGGTTGGGCAGGGGCATTTTTCAGAGGAATTGGTTGCTAGGTTTGTTGAGATTGGTGGGGTGGTAATGCCAGCTGAGGTTGCTGAGTATGCAGTTGTGGATGGAGCGGAAGATGATTCTACTGGTAGTAGGCTGATTGGTTTCTAGGGTAGTTAGCCCTAGGGAAGTTTCTTCTAGAATTCCCTTGATTTTGGTTGAAGTTGTTTGGGAATCCAGGCGGTAGTCTACTAGCAGATCCCCCCTGTGTTTGATGCTGTGGATTCGCGGTTCTAGAAGGGTTCCCATATTGGAATCCAGGGTGATTCCTCGGTTGATTGGGATTGTAGTATACTTGTCCAGGAATAGTGTGGATGGAGTTGACTTGTTCTGGAATCTGATCTTCAGCTTGACCAGTGATGGGTTCATATTGTTGTGGTGGTGTATGAAGATCCATCATCACATTATATAACATACTACAGGAAAGAGTCGGATGATCAGAAGCATGACAAACCTCACATGATCCTGTGGCGGCCTTGACTTATTGAACTATAGGAGTCTTCTTCTTATCAATCTCTCTGAGAGAAGTCTCGAGAGCATGTTGTTTGTGAATAATAGTTTTCATGGCTTCAGCTATTGCCTTCATTTCTATAGACTCTTCAGCTTTGAAAACCTTGAGAACACCTTTACCTGCTGACCGTCCCCAGTTGGACTGGTTTTCAGCTCCCAGAGTAACAATCTTCCATGCGTCCTCATAATTCTTCCTCATAAAGTTTCCTCCAGATGAGGAATCTAAAATCTATTTAATATCATCGCTCACTCCGCGGTAGAAAGTTTCTATCAGTTGATTCTAAGAGATTCCATGATGGGGGCATTTGCGCAGAAGTTCTTTAAATCTTTCCCATGCTTCAGTAAGGGATTCCCCAGGTAACTGAGAGAAGTGATTGATCTGCCATCTGATTTCATAGGTCAGTGAGGGTGGAAAGAACTTCTATAAGAACTTTTCCTCAAGAGGAGCACATGTGGTTATTATTGGTTCTCTGTCAAGTGAGTTATACCAACTCAAGGCCCTCCCAGATAGGGTGAAATGAAACAGATGAAGCATTATTGCATCATAAGCGACAACAGCTTGTGGAACCAGGCGGCACATCGCCTTAAACCTTTTTAAATGATCCATGCAATCATCTCCAGAACCTCCGGAGAAAGATATGCCTTGCATGATCTGGATCCACTGGGTCCGAATCTCAAAGTTGGGGATATTGATAATCGGAGGTCAGACCAGGTGGTTATCCTCAAAGTTCTTTGGGACAGCGTAGTCCCTTAGTTGTTTGTTTCTTAACTCCAACTGAGCAGCTTGGGTTGCTGCCTCGGTTTCAGCTCTGATACGAGCTTGCTCTTCCGCTCGAATCTCCGCTTGAATTTGGGCACGAGTTTCAGTGATAAGTTGTGCCCTTTGAGCGGCGATGGCGGCGTTGACCCTCTCCATTACCAAAGCAGCTTGGCATTGATCTTCAACCATTTGCCTGGCCCTTTGGCGATTGAGTCGAATGCGGCGGTAGAAACTTCTCTCTACCTCAGAGTCAAACTCTAGATCAGGGGAGAATCTGAGGCTATGCGCAGGTTGCATACACGATTTCTACCTGAGTAGAGGAAAGAAAACATCTTTAGATAATGAAAAATATATGATAGTTTCAAGAAGATATAGAGTTATGATTAAAAAGAAAGCGTAAAAATCCTAACCAACTAGAAAGGTACTAAGTGAAATTACAACATTCCGTTAGTCCCCGGCAACGGCGCCAATTTTTTATGGAGCTTCCACTTACGTGGAATTGCGTACACCACTAAAAATCCTAAAGATGGTAAGTCTTTAAGTTTAGCCTTGCTTATACTAGATAGAAAACTCCACCCACGTATGCTAAGATATGTGGAAGTCTTATCGTAGTATAGTTAAGGGTTGAATCCACAGGACAATGGTCTTGTTGCAAGCAACAAGATGGAAAATGTACAGAACATCACTCGGTTACTTACTAGCAGGTACTTATATCGAAAGTTGGATTTTGATGTTTTTAACTAAGAACATGAAAAGTAAAGAAAGCAGGTAAATCTAATGAGTTAAACTATGATAAAAGATCACTAGGGTGTGATCGGTTTTTCACCACCACTTCACATCGATCAACACATGCAAAGCAAAACTTAACCTGCAAAAAGAGTCTGGTCAGTTAGTATCTTTGTAGACTTAGCCTCCTTTCGGAGAATCTAACTACGAGAATTACGGGAATGTTGCAACGCCAGCCATTCCCGAACAAATGGTCACATTACTTCGCATCATTCCCCTCGCAAAGTGTGTTCCTCGACTTATCAAGGTGGCACTGCCATATGTCAACTGATTCCATTTCATAGTATGAAAGTGCAACAGATGATAGTGAGTTTACTCCAATTCTTGAGATACACTTCTAGATACCGAAACAGATGCATGGTGAATACATGCACCAAGAACCAACATACAAACGAGTTTCGAATCTAATAGTATAAACGTAGACAATTCATACTAAAAGATAAAAGATAACACAAGTTGGAGATCAAGCAACATGCATTCATTAATCGTTTGATGTCGAACTGACAAAGATAAGAACTCTATATTACAACCTAAGGATTACATTTACATGATATGAAAGAATGGGTAGCGGTGCTACTCCCCGCACCCTAGTGAAGGAGACTACTCACTCATGACTAGGATAAAGAAGGAGGTAAGAAGAGAGAGAGAGAGAGGGCATCATCCCCATAAAGGATGGAGGAAGGTCAACCCCTTGGAGAGAGAGCAACGATCCACCATTCTTCGTAGATTGCATGACGATGAGATCTCCCCTCTTCACCTTCTTTGGCGAAGAAGGAGAAAGCAGCTTCAGAATGGAGTATGGGTTTCAGACCGGCAGCCCCAGGGCAGAGGATGGGAGTGGCAAGAGCTCTGGAACGATTGAGGCAGCCTCTGGGCATCTGAAACTTGATTCCTGGTGGAGGACCCTTAGGGTCTTATTTATAGGCCTTAAGTGAAGTCCAAATGGTTTGTAGGCCGTTTGGACCTCAAGACCGTTTGGGCCTGAGACCGTTTGGATCTCGAGACCGTTTGGGCCTCAAGACTGTTTGGACCTTGAGACCGTTTGGACCCCAAGACCGTTTGGACCTCAAGACCGTTTGGATCTTGAGACCGTTTGGACCTCGAGACCGTTTGGGTTTCAAGACCGTTTGGACCTTGAGGCCGTTTGGACTTTAAGACCGTTTGGGTTTCAAGACCGTTTGGACCTTGAGACCGTTTGTACTTTAAGACCGTTTGGACCTTGAGACCATTTGGCTTCATGTGGTCTCGGGACCGGTTGACTCCATGCGGTCTCGGGACCGTTTGGCTTCGTGCGGTCTTGGGACCGTTTGAACTCCATGCGGTCTCGGGACCATTTGGCTTCGTGCGGTCTTGGGACTGTTTGACTCCATGCGGTCTCGAGACCGATTGGCTTCATGCGGTCTCGGGACCGATTGGCTTCATGCGGTCTTGGGGTTGAGTTATTCTTTTGTGATTTTTTTGTGTTTTTCTACATGTATGAAAGGGAAAAGTTAGTCTGACGTTACATTTACAGAAAAAGGGTAAAATTGGGATTATGTATAGTTTTAGATTAGAAAGAGTATGGAAAACTAAAGAAAAAGACTAAGATAATCGTCCAAAATAGGAGGTTATCACATATGTTCTTAGAAGATTCTTCAATCATCTCAATGATGGGCTGGCCATCTATCCAGTTGAACAATCATACACTTCTCTGCAACCTTAGTCAAATATAACTTCCTGATTTACCTTGTTAAAGGTAGGGAAAAGACATTGTCTTCATCTTACTTGGATTCACACAACCCACTTCACAGATGTACCATAACTCCAAGAGGGTACTCTAGTTAACCCCCAACCTACTCTTGTTGAACTTGTCACGCATAAGTATAGTTGCTTCAACACTCTTAAGATTTAGCAAAGATGTTAACCATTCTACTGACCATTTATGAAATACTTTTATATGTCATCATTCAAAGCTTGTCACAACTTATGTGACATAACATGATTACTCTATTCCTCCTATTTATGAATGTTATTGATATATTGGTTAGTCTAAATGACATAAACCTAAACTCATCATGGTCATGTAACTTATGCCATCCACTCTAACTCTTATCTATTGATACTTTGATCCTAGGTTTATCTTAAAGGAACACGATAACACATGTCTATTGATCAGTAAACCATGTATCCTTGATAGTGGTCTTGTACAACCATCAGTAGACCATACACAACATTATATAATCACTATTCTATCCCAAACAACACTTAGAGGATCAACATACACACACACACTCTCTCTCTCTATTGGTGAGGAATACTGGATAGCCCATGTAATAGATATCATTAACTCATATATAAATAATTCACTATGGATACTAGGATTAATTACCTTGGTATCCACTAAATGTGTTATAAAGAACTCATACCCTAGTCTCATCCACTTCCTCAACATCATAACTGGCTAAAAACATATAGGAGGAATCCCCCTAACTCTTGGAGGGATCAAAAAGCATGCTCATTAGAAAACATAATGATTTTGGAACTATAGTCCAAGGCAACCACACATCATATCAAGATATTCATCCCTAGGATTTCATTGAATCCACGCATTCCAAGTGGCATAATATCCACTTAAAGCCTATTCTTTAAAAAGAAGAAACACATATGAAAACACACTTCCCACATCACTACAACATTGTCTAGGGTCACAAGCAAAAGGTAACCAATTATATTTTTTACCATGAAGGTTACACTTTTTATGTATCATCTTACCTCTTACAACTTAGGTTCTTTGTGATTAGTGTAGGAATCTTTAAGATTATCTTATCTTATTGTTGTTTTATTATCAACTCTTCATCATTCATATGTATGTACATTTATGTTATCATGTTTCTGAATAACAAATCAAGGAATAGATAATCATATTCCACATTTTCTTCATTAGGCATGGATCATCTCCCTTAATTTATTTCATATGTCATGAAGATTTTATATTAGCACTTCTTACACACATAGGTTGATATGAGATTAACTCATGTTCTACTTTATTCATCTGCCATTGTTCTCATTCATCTTCTCATATTATACTTACAACATGAGCTCTCTCCTTCTCATGTGAATTTCATATCTTGAATCACTTTACTAGCACAGACATATCTGTCTTTTACTTTATTGTCTTCTTGAATTATATCTTCAAGAACTCCTCTTTTGTTTATTTGTATTGATATTTAGATTTCACAATGTTGTATCTTTCTCTTATAATTACCAAATATTCAAGTTTTGATAGGTTATGACGTATTTCTCATCTTCTTTTGGGTAAGATTGAGATATATGCACCATGATTTCTGATTTGTTGTGCCCTTTAGATTCTTTCAAAATGACTACTTGATTAGAGTAATCAGAAAGATAACAATCTAAGAGTTTCATACTTAACTTTTTTTTAATAATTGAATACCTGGCTAGGGCATCCAAATACTAAGATTCGGCAGTATGCACCATATTTCTATGTCATATTCCTAACATAGACATCATCCTAGACCTAAGGCGTAGTGTCCCTATAGACTCAGTGAACCTAGAGCTCTGATACCAACTTGTGAAAACCCAATACACTAAACAAGATAATTCAAAACACAAAACACGATTACACATCAATTAAACACAAACCTAGAAAACATGGTAAACTAAAACCAATTTCAACATTTCACAATTTCTTAGAAACATTTACATAAAGCCCCAACAACTTGATTTACTTCATATAAAGCTCAATATCCTTTACAACTTCTTTGTAGCCTCAACTACACATAAACTTTACAAAGAAACATTATCCACATATTCCACATATACATGCATTAACATTCTATCAAAAACTTAGTTCAATCAAAACATCATATGAAAACTTTTCATCTGGACCTAAGAGTATAGGGACAACTCTAGGACACACAAGACAACTAAACAACCATTTTTAGGGTTCATCACCTCAGTTTCTCCTTGATTCAATGGTTTTACTACGATGTTGTCGATCACCTAAAAAGATGTGGTGACCCACGAGGTGGGACCCAGTCCCAGGGAAAGATATAACTCCCTCTAATAGATGTTGATTGCATCAGATTAAACATTAAATAACTGAGCGATTGGAGTATTTAATAGTCAATTAAGCAGATTGAATAGTTCAAGTGTGCTAAATAGGTTAAGGAAATAAGCCTAGCAACAAGTATGATTATCAATTTATATACAGGTAACTAGATCAGTTCATTTCTTCTGTCAGATATATGCTCAGGTTTCATAAGATTTCATATAATAACAATCATCATCATTAGTCTCACTATCATTACCTACCTTTCTAACATCACAAGAAATCGGTAGCATAACCATTTTGAACATCATAAATATGTCTAGTAGCATAATATGGCTATCAATATTGGCAAGTCTAATAAAGGGAACAAATCTACATCATAAGTATAGCTATCATCATAAGAACAACTAACTACATAAGCATTATTATCATCCAATATGAAGCATTATGTGTAACCCAAAATAGATATGCTACATGGTTGTATTACATCTTTTATTATGCCCTATGGAATTTGAATCGCACCATCCAAAGTCCAACTGACCCCTATGAAGGGATATTCAGTTCCATATAAGAACTAGGTGTCGTATCCTAAGATCTCTCCTCTACCCAGTTAGCATGGGCCAGAAAGGCAGTGACATATCAGTCACTGCTACCACTACAATGACATATAGTCAAGCTACTAACAACTAGCTTGCCCTTGGTACAAGTTATGACACTAGAGAACAGGCTCATGCATAGCCGTTCTATAAGAGGCATCCTACAATTATACTTCTGCCTTTCACACATCACAATATCACAATATCTGAGGCATGACCATAACCATACTTAATTGCTTGATATTAGGGTACCAAATTGACCCCACATACTCAACATGTTATGTATGTGCTCTGAATTTCCCTTAGGAATACTCATTTCACCATCAGCAAGTTCTGGCATTGAAATGATTTTATGACATAGGGAAATACTGATTAGTATTTCATTTTATTAATTATAACAATTGGGTGAATTAAGGCTGCATCAAACAATTGGACATACAAACCCAATTCAACTCTAGGAAACATTGATATATAACAACATCAAAAGATACAAAATGTATGAGACATATTGTTCCTCACCTTATTATCACATGATACTATTCACTTGACATTTATGAGACTACACTTGTCATCATACTTCAAAGCATATAAATCCTTAGTACAATATCACATGGTATCAACCATTTGTCAATATAAGAGGATTATACCTCATTTAGGGCTCAACCATCCCTAAAGGTCATTAAGACAATCATATCATTTCCTAGAAGTTCAACATTATATTTGTATGCCTTATGACAAGGCTCAACAAACATCACCACACGTATGATTCATGGGCTCAACGTAATTTTCATTTAAAGAACTCAAAGATGTTCACAGGATGATATTGTAAGATTATATTAGCATTTAAGAGAATTCTGTTATTTTAAGAACATATAAGGAAGCCAATTATGATTAGTGAAATGGTCGCCAAATGAATACTTTCAATTCATGAGATTGCCTCATCATCACATTACGATTGTTTTCTTTCTGCTCAGTATGACTCAATACCTCTACCTCCTGAGACCACTAAACACATCTTACCAAATCTTTGTTCCTGAGTTCTCTTTCCAATATCACTTCCTCCCCATTTTTTCCAACAACAAGCATGTCAAAGAGTTTTGTAAGAATCCACAGACACCCACAGAACGACAAGTGTGCACCTGATCTGACACTGGTGTTTTTCAGGATAGTGGAGGCATTCATTGTGTCATTAGGTAGAAAATGGAGTGAATGGTGGTATGGAAGGAAAAAAATAAATCTCTCCTCTATTTGACTCGAGATTTTTATTATATTATTTGCAATTTCATTTATTGCATTTTTTGTGTGAATCTCTCCTCTATTCGACACGAGATTGCAATTTTTGTGTTCGCTTAGGCATCTTATCTTGGTGGTACACCCCTATTAATTTGTGAGGGGTATGGAAGAAGCGGATATAGAGGGAAGTGGTGTGCCACCTTGAACTTAGGGTTTGGCACTATTTTGGCTTTTTTTTCTTTTTGATGGATGGAGGGGTACGTAGATGATGGAAGAAGTGTAGAAGAGAGTTCAGATCAGAATGCAACTTGATTTACAATTCAGTGCACCAGGTTGTTCTCTTTGTCGTACTTTGCTCAGATAATGACTTAATGAGGATCCATTGGGGATTCTGTTTTACTGTTCCACTAGTTAGTTAGGAAGCATGACGTGTTTGATCCCTATCAGTTCGACAACCACTTGCCATTTTTGCATAAAGATCATGATATTAGGATTCATAAGCCTCACAAGATGATTTCAATCAAAATGCTAGTTTTCAAAAGAAGGTCCTTTTGAGGTCCTTTTGAGGATCTGCTTCGAATAAGGAGGGTATAATGATTCTAAATGCATAAATATGAAAACAAAAAAATTTCAAAACTTCATCCAGTATTTAAAAATTTTAAAGTTTTTGAAAAAAAAATTGAAAAATTGAAAATTTAGGTAAAAAATGCAACGATTGAAATGTTTAGTCTGAATTAGATGGGTGAAGGTGGAAAGTAAGATACATACCACCCATCCTCCACCCTAAACTTAGAAATTTTCTCATCCCGAGCAAACTCTAAATCCGAGATGGAGGGGAATTTTCATGTTGGTTGGAACACCAGATGTGGTTGTGTTCCAATTAGTGTGCGTCCTCCATCTAAAAATATCAAAAATGAAGACCAACCAGAACTCAAGATAGCACCCCGCGATGCAATTTGTTTTTATTTGGTGTAAAATTATCTAAAAGGTAAAAACAAAATTAAGAAAGAATTCTAATTCAAAATTAAGACTAAATATGAATTTATTGATTGGGTTGCCTCCCGACAAGTGCCTTTGTTTTACGTCAATGTATCGACTTGATTCCTTTAACTTTTACAGTGGATATGTTGGATTGGTGAGATTCAACATGGTTTCAGAGCCTGTGTCAGCAAAGGTGAAATATCTCTTCAATCGTTGACCATTTGCCACAAATTCACCTGTCTTTTCTCTCCATAAAGGGAAAGCACTATATGGGGTGATGCTCTTGACAATGTAAGGCCCCGAACAACGAGAATAGAGTTTCCCTGGGAATAACCTCAATCTGGAATTGAACAGAAGAACTTGGACTCCCACTTGTATGTCCTTTCTTTTGAGATGGCCGTCATGCCAAAGTTTTGTACATTCTTTATAGATTCTTGCATTCTCATAAGATGTCAGAGTTTTTCCAGCTCCTAGAGTTGTAGAATCCTAGCTTGGCCTACTTCCTTCATATCAAACTTTAGTTGTTTAATTTCCCACCATGATTTGTGTTCAAGTTCAACAGGCAGGTGGCAAGCCTTTCCAAATATTAATCTAAATGGTGTAGTTCCAAGGGGAGTTTTGAAAGTAGTTCGGTAGGCCCACAATGCATCATTGATTTTCACAGACCAATCCTTCTGATTGCGGCCTACAATCTTTTCCAGAATAGCCTTGAGTTGAAGATTAGAAACCTCTACCTGTCCACTAGTTTGGGGATGGTAAGGTGAGGCTACCTTGTGTGTTACACCATACTTTCTTAGTAAAGATTTAAAGCTTCATTCAAGGAAATGAGACCCTCCATCAGATATCACAATTTGTTGGACTCCAAAATGTGGGAAAATAATATCTTTGAACATCTTGATGATGGGTTTGGAATCACTAGTGATGGTTCATATAGCTTCAACCCATTTTGAGACGTAATCTACCGCCACTAGGATATATGAAAATCCATGAGAAGATGGGAATGGACCCATGTAGTCCACCCCCAAACATCAAATATCTCCACTTCTTACCACAAGTTCAGCGGCATCTCATCTCTCTTTGTAATGTTGCCTGATCTTTGACATTTGTCACACGATAAGACAAAGTCATAGGAATCTTTGGATATGGTTGTCCAAAAGAATTCACATTGCAAAACCTTCAAGGTAGTCTTCTTAGAGCTCATATGGCCTCCGGCTGGGCCTGAGTGACATTGCTCTAAAATAAGTTGAACTTCTTCCTCAGCAATACATCGTCTGTATAGGCCATCAACATAGAGTTTAAAGAGGTATGGCTCATTCCAGTGATATTGCTTCACATGATGCATGAATTTTTTCAGTGCATTCCAGGTGCATTCAGGGTGGATGATGTCAGTGTCAAGGTAGTTCACATAGTCTGAATACCAAGGGGTAACTTCTGAGACTTTCATCAGTTGGTCATCTGGCAGAGAATCATTAATCGGGATTTTCTCAGTATCAAAAGTTTGGATATGACGGAGGTGGTCTGCCACAACATTATTTGTACCGTTCTTATCTCTTATCTCCAGATAAAATTCTTGTATTAAAAGTATCCATCTAATTATCATGGGTTTTGCATCTTTCTTCGCCAAGAGGTAACAGATTGCAGTGTGATCAGTGTAGACAATGACTTTTGAACCAATTAGGTAGGATCTAAAATTTTCAAAGGCATTCATGACTGCAAGAAGTTCTTTCTCGGTAGTTGTGTAGTTCTTCTGGGCTTCATTGAGGGTTTTCGATGCATAGCAGATCACATAATGTTTCTTCTCTATATATTGACCTAATACATCACCCACAACATAGTCTCTGACATCACACATAATTTCAAATGGGTGATCCCAATTGGGATCTCTAATGACGGTTGTCGTTGTAAGAGCGTGTTTCAGGTTATTAATCCTTTTGACGCATTTTTCATCAAAATGGAAATCAACATCCTTTAGCAACAAATTCATCATCGGCTTGGTTATCTTGGAGAAATCCTTTATAAACCGTCTATAGAAGCATGCATGTCCTAGGAATGTGTGAACCTCTCTTACATTCGTTGGAGTAGCAAGTTTAGAAACCACTTTGATTTTCACTCTATCTACCTCAATTCCTGTACTACTGACTCTATGACCAAGGATAATCCCTTCTATCACCATAAAGTGACACTTCTCCCAATTCAACACAAGATGTGCTTCTTCACACCATTTCAGGACAAGGGAGAGGTGCTTCAACCATGAGTTGTATGAATCTTCGTATACAGAAAAATCATCCATAAAGACTTCCATGATAGTTTCAATGAGACCAGAAAATGTAGCTGTCATGCACCGTTGGAAGGATGCAGGCGCATTGCAAAGGCCGAACAACATCCTTCTAAATGTATATCACTACTACAGAACCTACCTTTAATGTCGGTTATTTAAGGCCTTTAGTGTCGGTTTCTAAGCGACACCTATGTGGGCGACACTAAAAGCTCACCCATTACGTGTCGGTTCCAAAACCGACGCCCAAACTCTTTGTGCGCCACCGAAATCGCGCATGTTTCCTGTGGCGCGAAGGTATAGGCGTTAGTTATTAGATAAGAAACCGACACCATATACCTTCGCGCCACAGAAAGGGCGCCATCTTGGCCACTATCAGCGTCGATTATTAAATAATAAACCGACGCCATATACCTTCGCGCCATAGAAAGGGCGCCATCTTGGCCACTATCAGCGTCAGTTATTAGATAATAAACCGACACCATATACCTTCGTGCCACAGGAAACAGGCGTCGATTATTTATATAAAACCGACACTATAACTTTTTGTGTCGGTGTTATACAAATAACTGACGCCTATTATTTTTTTTCTGTCAGTCTACAGACCTGCTGTGGCTGGTCGTAGGATGAGAAACCTGCAGTTAACTACTGGTTTTACGACATCCATTGATATCAGCCAACAACAGGCCACAAACCTGCAAATTTAACAAAAAAATATTCACACATGCATTTAGCAATACAACCTGCAGTTCCATTTTATTTTCACACATTTAGAAACATTCATGTAGCTAGCAATTTGTAGTTCCATTCATTCACATTCACACATGTAGAAACATTCATATAGCAACCAACACTTTCATTCATTTTCACTCAGACACATGTAGAAACATCTAGACATGTAGAAACATTCACACATATATTATAATTTAGAAATTCATTTACAAAATATCATTCATTAGTCATTATTCGCTATCAACATCCCAATTATATTTTAAAACCCTCACTATTTGTATGGTTGTTGCCCATTCTTCTCTTACTTCATTTAATTCTCCCATCGTATAGGGAGCATGTACATCTGGTAAGTCCATTCCTGTAGTGGGGTCAGCTTTAAACACATGTAAAGAGAATGATGTATATATATAATTAATGAGCTATAAATAAGATTGATATATTTCATATTATCTAATGAGACTATATAATACCTGAGCAATACAATCGATGTCCATACAACATGACAGACTAACACATATATAGTACATAACAACAGCAGCGTCGAATTTACATACAACACTAGCTTAGTACAACACTAGCTTAGTACATATAAGGTGACGATCCCACCTGCTAAAACAGGTTACCGACAACTACATGTTATGACTGGGAGGTCGTGATTCAGCAACCGTATGCAATAGCAGGAGGACAAATAGATCACCATATGTTTGTCCTCCTACTAATGCATACGGTTGCTGAATCACGACCTCCCAGTCGTAACATGTAGTTGTTGGTAACCTGTTTTAGCAGGTGGGATCGTCACCTTAGTCCGACTATATATGTACTAAGCTAGTGTTGTATGTAAATTCGGCGTTGCTATTGTTATGATATATGTGTTAGTCCGTCATGTTGTTATATGAATCTGAAGCACTTGTGTGTGCTGCACTTTATGTATTGTATTTGTATCCTGCTTCTCTTCATTGGGGCTTCTTTTGTTGTTTCATGGCTTGCTGCCTATATATCTATATAACCTTTGGTGAACGCCTGCATATCCTGCATAGCTATGTCTTGGCCGTCCTGCATAGCCTGTAGTCTTTGGCGAACGCCTGCATATCCTCTTGGACCCATTGTGTGGTCGTAACATGTAGTTGTCATTGAGCATCACTGATAGCCTAGTTAGTTAGCACATTGATTTGGTTAGTAACAATAAAGGTTAATCTTGAATAGGTGAATACATAAAAACGTATATTAATTAAATTGGGAGTGGCGCTTAATACGTTGAATTCATCTGTTTTTCTTTGGGTAACAAACTCCTCCCAGTCTTTGGGGTCCAAGTAGTTCCATTGCTGTGTGGCTTCCTTCTTCCTATATTTATTTTTCAAAGAGAATACAAACAAAAATTATTAGTGTAGAGTTAGTGAAATATTGATCAATGTCTAGAATTGGAATCAATCAAGAACCTATTCTCAGCATCGCGTATGTAATCTCGGGTGAGATTGGTCCTATAGTTCTTTAGCACCCTCCCACAATGTTTAGCATTTGTATTAACTAGAAGATAATGAAACATCAAATCAGAAAATGATATTGATATTAAAAAACTAAACATTTAGCTTCAATAAAAAAATATAAACATGCATGCCTCTAAAATTGTGATCTTTTATCAATTAACAATCCTTCATTGTGATCTCCGCGCACATATAAGTCATCATTAGCTTCAATATTTTGTGGAGTTGGAAACCCAACTGAGAATGGACTGGAGTCATCATATTTATCATAGTACTCTTCTTCATCTATAGGATCTTCAATGAATTGTCTTTTACCATGAAGAACAACCGACCATTTATCATTTGCAGGATCATCGATATAAAATACTTGTTTTGCCTGTGATGCCAATATGAATGGTTCAGCCTTCTCGCCAATCTTTTCAAAGTTCACTAAAGTGAAACCCAATTCATCCACTATAACTCCTTTGGTGATATCAACCCAATTACATTTGAAGAGCGGAATTCTGAAATCTATGTAGTCAAATTCCCATATCTCTTCAATGACACCGTAATATGACATTTTAGCTTCACGTGGACTCTTATCCTTTGCACTTGCAAAAAACATAGTCGATGCTTGAAGTATGACCCCACTATTTGGGACGACACTCTTATCATCTTGGCGCTTTGTGTAATATGTGAATCCATTAATGTCATACCCTTCATAAGACATAACAGTCAACTTTGGTTTAAAGGTGAGGCATTTGATAGTTTCAGTAATATCATCTAGTGTTTGAGATAGTTGATGTAAGACTTTATCTTCAAACCACTTAATAAAAGTCTTGTTATGCTCTCTAGCAAGCCACATTGTATTGGCTCGAGGATATTGTCTTTTGATGAAATTGGTATGTTCCTCGATATAAACGTTCACTTCGTCCATGTTGTGTAAAATATACAAATGACCTTGTTCCAACTGCTCACGGCTGATTACTTTCACACGTGATCCCAAAATTCCTTTGCCAAATAGCTCGTCAATATTCTTGTCATTATTAGGAGTGTCATTACCACTGAGAAAGTCATTGCAGAAATCCATAACCTCTCTCGCCACATAACCTTCAATAATACTCCCTTCAGGCCGATAATGATTTCGAACATCACCTTTAAAAACGCTCATGTATCGTTCAAAGGGATACATCTAATGCAAGAAAACCGGTCCCAAGATTTTCACTTCCCTAGTCAAGTGGACAACAAGATGTACCATGATATCAAAGAACGAAGGAGGGAAATACATCTCAAGATGACATAGGGTAACAACCACTTCTCTTTGCAAATTATCGAGAGTCTCAGGGTCAATAACTTTGCTACAGAGACTGTTGAAAAAGAAACAAAGTCTGGTGATTGCAAACCTTACATGCTTCGGCAATATAGATCAAATTGCCACGGGCAATATTTGTTGCATTAGAGTGTGACAATCATGAGATTTAAGACCTATCAACTTCATATCTTTCATTGATACCAATCTACGGATGTTGGATGAGTAACCATGTGGCACCTTAACATTTACCAAGCATTCACAAAAAGCTTTCTTCTCCTTTCTAGACAATGTGTAACAAGCGGGAGGTAAGTATGTTCTTTTATTACCCATTTCACATAATTATGTTAATTCTGACCTTATTCCCATTTCACGTAGGTCCAGTCTGGATTTTATCCCATCTTTAGTCTTACCTGGTATATTTAACAGAATACCAATGATGCTATCACAGACATTTTTCTCAACGTGCATTACATCGATACAATGTCTGACTGTCAAAGAACTCCAATAAGGAAGATCCCAAAATATTGACTTCTTCTTGAATGAAGAATTGTCACTCCGTGTAGTACATTGTGATCTCTTACCAAATTCATTGACAAAGTCTTTTACTCTTTCATAAACAACCTCCCCTGGTATAGGTTTAGGTGCACTGCGTTCCTCATTCAATCCATTGAATGCTTTGTGCTTCCTACAATACGGATGGAATTTTGGAAGAAACCTTCGATGACCGAGATATACATTCTTACCGCCATGTTTTAGTCTTGTTGAATCAGTGTTCAATTCACATATAGGACACGCTTTAGCTCCTTTGACACTATATCCAGACAAATTCCCATATGCTGGAAAGTCATTAATAGTGCAAAACAACATAGCATGCAAACGAAATGTCTCTCTTCGTGAAGCATCATAGGTCATCACACCTTCACCCCAGAGTTTCTTTAAGTCATCAATCAGAGGTTCAAGATAAACATCGATGTCATTTCCAGGTTGTTTAGGGCCCGATATCAACAACAACAGCATTAAGTACTTATTTTTCATACACAGCCAGGGAGGAAGATTGTATATAACAAGCATGACTGGCCAAGTGCTATGTTGGCTGCTCAATGTCCCGTACGGATTCATCCCATATGTACAAAGCCCAAGTCTTAGATTCCTGACTTCTTCACCAAATTTAGGGTACAATACATCAATCTTCTTCCACTGTGGGGAATCAGACGCATGTCGGAGGATCCCATCATTATTTTTCTTAACATCTGCATGCCACCTCAAATTCTTTGCATCAATCGGATTGGCAAACAAGCGTGGAAACTGTGATATTATAGGTAGATACCACATCACCTTGGCAGGAGAACCAGTTTTGGACTCCCCCAAAGTCGTCAATTTATACCGTGATGCACCACATTTTGGACAATTTTTCAAATCCACATAGTCCTTTTGAAATAATACACAATCATTAGGGCATGCGTGTATCTTCTTGGCATCCATTCCCATTGGGCACAACAATTTCTTTACCTGGTATGTTGAGATTGCCAGCTCGTTTCTTTCAGGAAGCATTTCTTTCAACAAAGACAGCAATGACGTGAAGCTTTTGTCGCTCCATCTATTGTTAGCTTTCAACTTATACAATCTCAACACAGCGTTAAGCTTCGTAAACTTAGTACAACCTATGTATAACGGCATCTCAACATCATGCACAATGTTTCTAAAAATGGGAGGTGGATTGGTGTGCTCTACCCCACAACTATCCAGCATCGCATCAACGATGTCTACTGGAACTGGTTCATTCATATCTACGTCATCGTAGGCAATTTCTTCTTCCACACAAGCACTGCTATCGACATCTACTGGTTTCGGGTTTGAAATCTCTCCATGCCAGTGCCATTCTGTATAGCCTTGTATAATCCCGTTGCACATGACATGAGTTTTTATTTCGTTACCAGTGTTGACTTTCAAGTTGTTACTGCAATGCCTACATGGACAGTAGAACCTATCTCCAGGTTGTTTCCTATGTTCCTCGGCAAATCTAATGAACTGGTCAAGACCAGAAATAAACTCTAGGGTGCAGCGATTGCGAATGGACATCCATGATCTATCCATTCTATGATCAAAGAGAAAACAAGTATATATTAGGACAAGATTAGGGTCTAGGGTTAACAAATACATGTGATGTCATTATTATATATAATAAATGTGTACCACCTATCCATTCTTGAACACCTAATCTCACTAGTAAGTTTATAATGTGTATTGGGTTTTCAACAAAATTTTGGCAGCATTTCCCCGCTGTTCTCCAAGTACATATGTAGTTAGAGAACAAACGGGGAAATGCTGCTGAAATTTTCTTGAAAACCCAATACACATTATACACTTACATCCTAAGCGAGATTAGGTGTTCAAGAATAGTCCCAAACTGGGGACTATCCAAGATTTACTCCTAATGAGTAAATCTTGGACGGGCTTCTAGGCCAACAAATAATGTGTTGGACGGGTTTCTAGGCACATGTATGCATATATATACTATACTTAAGTTAAAGATATAAGTAAAGTAAACTTACCCAACATATACCATATGAGTAAGTATGTCATATTAAAATAGACTATACAGTATGAGAAAATAGTAGTGTAATCATGCAAATGGGAACATTCTTGGGAACACACACTTCAGTTATAAGCATTCATGTAGCAACTTTGATGGAATTATTAACATTCGAGTCTTCCATTGGAACTAATTCTACATTATAAACATACTTTTCCTGAGTAAGATAATGTGCACTTCATGGAATTATTAAGATCTGAATATATATAAGTTGTTTCTACCTACTTTGATGGGATTTTATAACATTCGAGTCTTCCATTTAAGGCATTAGATGCATATATTGCAGTCCATTGTGTTGAGATAAGAATCCCATGTGATAAACACGATTCAGAATCTTTCACGATACTAGGAAAATACACAACTAGATATTCATTTAGGTGTTAGACATTCATTTAGGTGTTCCTGATAACTCGCAGGTATGCACAACTAGACAACTGTGGCGGAGAAGTACTGGAGGAAGCATACCTTTCGGTAGCGGCGGCGGACAAGTAGGCGACAATTGGCAATTTAGGGAAAAGTTCATCATTTACATTCCAAGCATGTCACATGTGTGCATTACAGTTCATCATTAAGCAAGAAGGGTGATTAGGATTCTCACCAAGAATGGGTTTTGATTTTCTATACAATTTTATAAAAAAATGCACATGTATGCATATATATACTATACTTTTTGGAACCATACTAAACACCCAAATACTTTATAACACAACTATAAAACAATGATTATAGCTAAACTATTAAACAATAGACTTGTCACACATAAAACACCCTATAAAACTATAAAACAAAAAAGTATTAAGATATGCATGATACAATAACTATTTTGCATCACATTACAACAGACTTATCATTGATATCTTACTAACTTATTTCTACATTTACATATCATCACATGATCAAAAATTACATGTATTGTATAGACAATAGAGGATTCAACTCAGTAGAAGCACAAAATCAGTACCTAAACCCTAAACACAAATAAGTAAATAACTTAAAAAAAACATCCAACAGCTGTTTGGGCGTGCCTTGGCACCGCCCAAGCAGCCGCCGGAGCAGAGGAAGAAGGAAGAAGGCAGGGCAGGCAGGCATACCTTGAGGGCAGAGGAGAGCAGCGGCCGGAGCACAGCAGCCACCGGCGGAGGCAGTGACAAAGAGAGGAGAAGTGTCGGCGAGGACACGGAGCAGCAGCGGCGAGGGCACGGAGCAGCAGTGGCGAGGGCACGGAGCAGGAGCACGGACGGCCGCCGGTGAGCACAGAGGGCAGGAACAGGAGCACGGCCGCCGGTGAGCACGGAGCAGCGGCGAGGGCAGGAGCAGGAGCACGGCAGCGGCGGCGGAGGAGCAACGACCGGCGGGGGCGAGCAAGAAATCACCGGACCTAACTGAAATCGAGAATGAAAAAGGGAAAGGGGAAGAGAAGCTCACGCTGGTGAGCTATTAAGTTGACAATAAGCGTCGGTTATTCTAAAAAACTGACAAATAAACAAACTGTTTCAGTTGTTTTCGAAAAACCGGCACCTATACTAGATTATAATCGTCGGTTTTTAACTAAAGGACAACCCAAAACTATTCCTATCTCGCGAATACCCTTTAGTCGTCGGTTATTTATTTATGAACCGACGACATATGTCAAATTTTGGAGGTAATTTTTTCGCTGAAATTTTGGTTTTGGCGGTTGATTTTAGGTGTCGGTTTTTTTATTAATTAACCGACACTTAATAAAAGCGGTACCCATGTCTGGTCGACCTTCACAGATTGTATGTCAGTTTATGTTATAAACTGACACTGTAGAGTTTAGGTGTCCGTTTATGTATACAACTGACACCTTGAAAAGTGACTTTATAAGCCATTTCTGTAGTAGTGTGTGTTCAAAATGGACAAGTAAAAGTCATTTTCTCTTGGTCATTTTGATGTATAGGAATTTGATAGAATCTAGAGTAACCATCGAGATAACAAAATTACTCTTGGTAAGCCAATCTTTCTAAGACTTGATCAAGAAATGGCATCGGAAAATGATCCTTTCACGTTGCTTTGTTCAACTTCCTATAATCAATGCACATCCTCAATCTGGTCATTGTTCGAGTGGGGATGACTTATTTATTTTCATTCTGAATCACGGTAGTTCCACCCTTCTTTGAGACAACATGTACCAAACTGACCCATGGAGAATCAGATATCGGGTAGATGATTCCTGATTCAGCCCTATTTTAGGGCTTTATCTTGTGTCATTTTGCATTTCAGCCACATCTATACTTGTTAGATTACATGTTATTTCCCTCAATATGTGTTTTATTGTCAAAATCACTTATGGATGGTTTTTGCATGTTTTATAGGTACTTTGGCAACTACTTGATGGATTGGAAAGAAGATGGTTGAATTTAGGGTTTCCCTAGGCTTGGAGGAGCCCAAAATGAGGCCGAAACCATGCCCAACCTACCCCAAGTGGTCAAAGAAGGTTTTGAAGCAATACCCTCCATGGATGGCCAAGTTCAACACTCAAATGCAGGGGAAGGACCCCAACACGGCCGTGCTACCATGGAATGGCCGTGCTGCGACATGCCCTAAGCAGTAGAATCATAAAAAATTGACCCAATTGGCCAGAATGACCGTGTTACCAAGAATGGTCGTTTTGGCAGTTCCCAGCACGGCCGTGCCACCATCCCCAGAAACTCAAAATTCCCCTGTTCAATCCATTTTCTCACCACGGCCATTCCCATCAACCACAGTCGTGCTACCCATTGCCCAACACGGCCGTGCAGCCCAGGACGGCCGTGCTACACATAATTTTACCCGATTTTTCCACTATTTTCCCCATTTTACCCCTAACTTAACCCTAGACCCCCTAGACACTTATATATACCTAGGTGGTGGCTGGGGCATGGGGATGGCTACCTTCCACCACCTCCTAGCTCACCAAATCGCCACCCACTCCATTCCACTCCATTTCCACCTCCATTCTACTCCATTTCACCATTTCCACCACCAAAACACTAGTTTAGACTAGTTCCTACCCATAACCCCCTTAATTCTTCACCCTTGCACCTTGGAGGAGGGAGGAGGTCAACCTGCTGCTACTGGAGAGAGGATTGTCAGCCACTACTTCGAGCTCCATGGCCACCTCTATCTTCTTCTCCTTTCTTTTTGTATTTTCCATTTCCATGAGTAGTTAGGCCCCTTGGGTGGGCTGTTTGGGGGAAATTATGTTACTTTGATACCATGTTGGGGGGAAATGACATGTAAACGTTGTAATTTCATTTGTTAATGATTATATTCTATTTCTATCTCATTCTCCATGGATTGCTTGTTGGTTTGTGTGTGAAATCACTTAGGAATTTAGGCAAATTGCTTATATGTGTGAAATTTGGGATTTGCCCCTAGGTCCAATTCTTGGATCCCTAGGTTGCCTCCCATCTTCCTACATCTTAATCAATCTCCCTAAACCTAAGTGAGAGATCTAAGTAGCTAGATTGGATGATTCTAGTGCAATTAGCATGGAGCCTTCTCAAGGCTAGAATGCGGGGGAATTGGGGTCCAAAACCCAAATGTCACCTCCCCATTACTACCCTCGGCCCCTAATTGCCCTAGGAACGTATAATGTAGAAACCTATACTTGATTAGACTCTAATTGGATTGAACCTAACCCCTAACCCAATTGAGCCTCGTAAGGGTAGTAGGGGGTGTTAGGGACTAGTTCCCCTATGCACAGCCTAGCATATCCATGGCCAGTTAGTAGCTTAGGTTAATTCATTAGACTCTAACTTGTTGTTTGGTTTGGATAATCTAAATGGAATCATAATGTTCACATGTCACCCCCCAACTTAAGTGATAAGTTCATACCCCTAAACAACCCACACATCTCTTTATTGCTTAAAACCCTAGTTTTGTGCCTACTTAGCTTAATTAGTTCTTTTCTTGCTTAGTTAGCTTCTTGCCTTGCTCTTGCCTTGTTTATGCTAGTTTAGTTATTTAATTGCTCTTTTGCTTCTCTCTTGCTTGCCTTAGTGTAATTTGCCTTTTCATACCTAGCTAAGTCTTACCTTGCTTGCTTAGTCTTAATTTAGTCTAGGGTTAACGTAGATTTCATTCTTGCCTTGAATTGCTTTCTTGCTCACGTAGTTAACAATCAAATCAACCTTTAAACCCTTAACCCTAGTCTCCGCAGTAGGAACCTAGCCAAACTAACCTAGCTCTAGCGCCCCCTCTTTTCCCTGTGGGTCGACCCTATACTTGCCACCTTCCTATACTGTGACACGACCCCGTGCTCTTGCGGGTGTAGTGTTTTAGTAGACGTAGGTAGCTAGTTTAGGTTTATAAATTTCGAAAGCAAAAACTCATCCACCGTGCATTCCGACCTCGTGGGGCGCATCTATTCAATCCAATAGTGTGTTAGCACCACTAACGGGGACGCACCAAGCTTTCTGGCGCCGTTTCTGGGGATTAGAGGTGTTCGGCCTAGCTAGTTAGTTTTTCTTTGACTTTTCCTACTGCCCTCATCATTGCTATTCTTTATTCATTACTCTTTGCATTCTTTGTGTATATTGGTTTGCTAACTTGCTTTCTTTTGTTTGGTTGTGCCTTGTGCAAGTGACAAGCCATTCGAGGAAGACAAGATGGAAGGCCTAGATGCACAAACCCATCCATTTTCTCCACTACCCTACCTCCAAGGATATCCTAAGCCTTACACACCTCCACCACCTCCATTGCCGCAACCTTCCCACCACTTCACTTTCCAACCTCAATTCCCTCCTCCACTACCCTACCACCAAGGCTATCCTAAGCCTTACACACTACCACCACCTCCATTGCCACAACCCTCCTACCAATTCACCTTCCAACCTCAATTCATTCTATCACCTCCATCACTACAACCCTCCCACCAATTCACCTTCCAACCTCAATGCCCTCCTCCACCTAAAGTCCAACGACCATCAACACCGATGCCACCACCACAACTATCACATGCACCCCCTACTTCCCATATGCAAATGGATAGGATTGACACCCCTCTCTTTGGTGCCTATGAAGACCCATTCCTCAAGAGAGAGAAAACCTATGGCATGATATTTTTTAGGGTCTTAAGGCTAATTAAGATATATGATGATGATCCCCAAGGAGAGAGAATTGCTGAAAAAGACTTACGAAGCTCGCATGACCCTTGGGAGGAAGATCAATCAAAGAAAGAATTTGAGAGGATTGCTTATGATGGGGGTAAAAAAATTTTGTTTTTGGACCATGGTTGATGGTGAAAGAACAACAAGCCCAGCTGAAGGCATGAAACTTAGCACTTGTGGGAGGCAACCCACCTAGGTTTGGGATTTTTTCACCCAAACTTCAATTTTTGATACTTTTGCTTTACTTTTACACTTTTCAAGAAAACACACACACACTTTATGCTTGATGGTTTTTGTTGTTTATATCATTTTAGGACAGGTACATTGGAAGGAGAGTGATGCATGGATGATATTGATAAGGAGGAGAACAAAAATGAAGAAAAAATTGTAAATCAGTAGAGAAGCTATGGAAAGGATATCAGCACGACCGTGCCACACAACACGACCGTGTTGCATGCATTCCAAAACGGGCGTGGTGCACACCACGGCCGTAGAGGGTATCCCCTGCTCAATGGACACATTGGGATCTTTCTCCCCTCTTGGCATTTATCTACCATGACTCCATGCCCTCTACCCTACCATTCTGAGCTTCTATTTCATGTTGAGGACAACATGGTTTAAAAGTTTGGGGTGTAGGGCGGTAAGTCCCTATTTACCCCACTTTCTTCTATGTTCCTTGTTCTAAGTTTTTTCTCAAGATGATTGAACAGTATAACCATCTCTCATATTTGTGTATCCATACTTTGTGTGCTTGTTTTGCATACTTGCATGCCATGTAGTTTGCTTCCTTGCTATTTTTGTGTAATTTTCAAAAATTGCTCTTCTTGCCATGCATTGGATATCATGAAAATTTTTGGTAATTCTTGCATGTTATAGCTAGTAGTTGCTTGTTTACTGCATTAAGTTCAATAATATAGGGTTTAGATGTGATTGAAGGCAACTTGGCACTATTTTGGCCAATTTTTCCCAAATTTGAGATTTCTTGCCTAAAAGTATGTTTTGACCCAATCTCTACTATTTTGAGTAAAAATGATGATCTTTGACAAATGCAAGTGAGTTTACATTGTTTGTTGCTAAATGGTATCAATTCTTGACTTTTTACATGTGCATCACCTCTCTTAGGATTGCTATTGAATTGGTTGAATTGTGAAATTGAGCAAGCTTTGAATGCTTAGTGTTTGTGGAATTACTTGTTTGATATATCAATTTCATTTTGTTCATTCATGTGGTGTGATATCTTGGATGAAGTGTTGGACTAATTCTCATGCAGGATGTCTTATGTGGAAAATCATACCAATGACCCCTCTTTGACCTGATTCTTCTTCCATCATCTTCATACCCCTCTGCCTCATAAAAAGATGCCCTAATGCACATAATCAGCCTTGGCCACCTCCAAAAGTTTGGGGTGGCCATATCTTCATCTCCCCGCTTCACTCTATCCACCATTTTCCCTATGTACACCAAGGGCAAGAAAGAAAAGAAAAGAAAAAAGAAAAGCAAAAACAAAATAAAAGGATGCTCCTATTTAAGAGCATTCAAATAAAGAAAAGATGAGTGTGTAAAAACACTCCAAAAATCTTACCGCAACCCTTTCTTCCACTTTCATACCCATTGAGCTAGGAAACATCGAACTTAGCTCATTTTTCCCTTTTCCGCAGCCACGTGGGTCATTTGGTGTGATTTGAGATATAAGATTGAATGCATGAATGTGAAACAACACTCCTAGTCATTCTTGATTAACGTCGCCATGAAACGGTTTACCCGGAACTTAATGGAAGAAATATAGATAACTTGTGTATTCTATGCTCTATATTTGAAGTTCATATACTTTGTTCTTGTTTTCATTATTGGTTTGTGAAAGTAGGAGAGGAGAGAGGTGAAATGCATGTACATAGTCATCTTTGATTCCATTCAACAACAATCATCTTTTATATTGCATTTGTCATTTCTTTTTGTGAAAGTTTTGTAGAGAGATTGAGTTGGAGCATACTTGAGGACAAGTATGTTTCAAGTGTGGGGTGGTGATTCAGCCCTATTTTAGGGCTTTATCTTGTGTCATTTTGCATTTCAGCCACATCTATACTTGTTAGATTACATGTTATTTCCCTCAATATGTGTTTTATTGTCAAAATCACTTATGGATGGTTTTTGCATGTTTTATAGGTACTTTGGAAACTACTTGATGGATTGTAAAGAAGATGGTTGAATTTAGGGTTTCCCTAGGCTTGGAAGAGCCCAAAATGAGGCTGAAACCATGCCCAACCTACCCCAAGTGGTCAAAGAAGGTTTTGAAGCAATACCCTCCATGGATGGCCAAGTTCAACACTCAAATGTAGGGGAAGGACCCCAACACGGCCGTGCTACCATGGAATGGCCGTGCTGGGACATGCCCCAAGTAGTGGAATCATCAAAAGTTGACCCAATTGGCCAGAACGGCCGTGTTACCAAGAATGGCCGTTTTGGCAGTTCCCAGCACGACCGTGCCACCAGCCCCAGAAACTCAAAATTCCTCTGTTCAATCCATTTTCTCACCATGGCCATTCCCATCCACCACAACGGTGCTACCCATTTCCCAACACGGTCGTGCAGCCCAGCACGGCCGTGCTACACATAATTTTACCTGATTTTTCCACTGTTTTCCCCATTTTACCCCTAACTTAACCCTAGACCCCCTAGACACCTATATATACCTAGGTGGCGGATGGGGCATGGGGCTGGCTACCTTCCACCACCTCCTAGCTCCCCAAATCGCCACCCACTCCATTCCACTCCATTTCCACCTCCATTCTACTCCATTTCACCATTTCTACCACCAAAACACTAGTTTAGACTAGTTCCTACCCATAACCCCCTTCATTCTTCACCCTTGCACCTTGGAGAGAGGATTGTCAGCCACTACTTCGAGCTCCATGGCCACCTCTATCTTCTTCTCTTTTCTTTTTGTATTTTCCATTTCCATGAGTTGCTAGGCCCCTTGGGTGGGCTGTTTGGGGGAAATTATGTTACTTTGATACCATGTTGGGGGAAAATGACATGTAAACGTTGTAATTTCATTTGTTAATGATTATATTCTATTTCTATATCATTCTCCATGGATTGCTTGTTGGTTTGTGTGTGAAATCACTTAGGAATTTAGGCAAATTGCTTATATGTGTGAATTTTGGGATTTGCCCCTAGGTCCAACTCTTGGATCCCTAGGTTGCCTCCCATCTTCCTACATCTTAATCAATCTCCCTAAACCTAAGTGAGAGATCTAAGTAGCTAGATTGGATGATTCTAGTGCAATTAGCATGGAGCCTTCTCAAGGCTAGAATGCAGGGGAATTGGGGTCCAAAACCCTAATTTCACCTCCCCATTACTACCCTCGGCCCCTAATTGCCCTAGGAACGTCTAATGTAGAAACCTAGACTTGATTAGACTCTAATTGGATTGAACCTAACCCCTAACCCAATTGAGCCTCGTAAGGGTAGTAGGGGGTGTTAGGGACTAGTTCCCCTATGCACAACCTAGCATATCCATGGCCAGTTAGTAGCTTAGGTTAATTCATTAGACTCTAACTTGTTGTTTGGTTTGGATAATCTAAATGGAATCATCATGTTCACATGTCACCCCCCAACTTAAGTGATAAGTTCATACCCCTAAACAACCCACACATCTCTTTATTGCTTAAAACCCTAGTTTTGTGCCTACTTAGCTTAATTAGTTCTTTTCTTGCTTAGTTAGCTTCTTGCCTTGCTCTTGCCTTGTTTATGCTAGTTTAGTTCTTTAATTTCTCTTTTTCTTCTCTCTTGCTTGCCTTAGTGTAATTTGCCTTTTAATACCTAGCTTAGTCTTTCCTCGCTTTCTTAGTCTTAATTTAGTCTAGGGTTAACGTAGATTTCATTCTTGCCTTTAATTGCTTTCTTGCTCACGTAGTTAACAATCAAATCAACCTTTAAACCCTTAACCCTAGTCTCCGTAGTAGGAACCTAGCCAAACTAACCTAGCTCTAGCACCCCCTCTTTTCCCTGTGGATCGACCCTATACTTGCCACCTTCCTATATTGCGACACGACCCCGTGCGCTTGCAGGTGTAGTGTTTTAGTATACGTAGGTAGCTAGTTTAGGTTTATAAATTTCGAAAGAATAATCCCATCCCATGTGTTCCGACCTCGTGGGGCGCATCTAGTCGGGTCAAATCAGCTAGTGTGTAGCACCACTAGCGGGGACGCACCAATTCCCGTAGTGAGAAATTTTATGATTTCACTACGGACCACTTCCTTCATGTTAGGATTCAACTTCCTTTGGTGTTCAATAGTCATCTTGTGGTCTTCCATCATAGGGATTTTATGCATACATAGTGCTCGGCTGACCCCGATGAGGTCACTCATCTTATAGATGATGGCTTTTCTTCTTTCCTTTAATTTTGTCAAGAGTTTATCTTCTTGTTCTATTGTTAGATCTAAATTAATGATGACTAGGCAGACCTTGAGTTCATCTAAAAACACGTATTTCAATCACTCGGGTAGGGTCTTCATTTCAGGAGCTTGTGGCTTTTCACATTGTTCTTCAGCAACTTCCACAGCTTTAAGATCTTCAAAAGTAGCTTCAACATCTTCTTCCGCAGAGTCGAGAGATTCGATGCAACCTTTCACTTGATTGTCAATAGGTTCTTCAATTGATGGTTTTGTTAGAGAAACTTCTAATGGATCGTCTGATTTATGATTCTCTTGAGTGATAAGTGACATCTTCTCTATGCAATTGATAAGATATACTTCTTCTTGCATGCTTGGTCTTTGCATACTTTCAAAAACTTTGAATTTGAGAGTTTCCTTACTGAGTCAAAGAAGCAAGGTTCTTGCTTCAACATCAATTAGAACTCTTGTAGTGGTGAGGAACGGACGTCCAAAGATAAGAGGATATCTGGTGTCTTCTTTTATGTCCATGATGACAAAGTCACACGGAACATAGGAATCTTTTCCTACCTTGACAGGTACATCCTCAATCATTCCCAACAAACATTTTATCGAATTGTCTGTGAGTTGTATGGTCATGCCAGTTGGGTGAAGTTCAGCAAATCCTAGCCTTTTGCAAAGGCTGAGTGGCATGATGGAGATGCTAGCACCAAGATCTGCCAGTCCTTTCTTGCATGAAGAATCACCGATATGGCAAGAAATCCCAAAAGATCTTAGATCTTTCTGCTTCTTTGGCATCTTACTCTAGATGATATCTGAAGTGGTTCTAGCTAATTTTACTAGTCTCATATTCTTTGGTATATATTTCCTAGTGAGGAGTGACTTCAAGTACTTAGTCCAGGTTGGTATCTCAACCAGGGCATCTAAAAAGGGTATATCAACATGAAGCTTTTTCATTGCTTCTTTGAACTTATTGAAATGGGTATCAAGCTTTGTTTGCCTTAGACAAGCTAGAATAGGTATTTGAGGCTTGTATACATGGATATCAAGTTCTAGTGTTGCTTCTTCCTCTTCT
The DNA here is from genome assembly GCA_963693085.1 of Alisma plantago-aquatica. Classification (NCBI taxonomy): domain Eukaryota; kingdom Viridiplantae; phylum Streptophyta; class Magnoliopsida; order Alismatales; family Alismataceae; genus Alisma; species Alisma plantago-aquatica. The sequence continues at coordinate 23,343,833 of OY856412.1, read as the reverse complement.
GTGGCAGGTTTCATAGAATTTTCTTTCTCTGACTAATCATTGCTTTGTTGTTCCTTTGGAATGAACCCAATTTCTTTGTCAACTTGATCATTGACCTAGTCTTGTTTATCTAATACAACCACTGGTATCTTGGCAGGAGGGTCAGAGTATACATTTCCAGAATGAGTCATCACAGCCTTCAACTGCTCGGGATATTTAGGATCATTCTCTACTTGACCAGCAAAGGCTCTAGCAGGTGGTTTCATACTAGCTGCAAGTTGAGCTAGTTGGGATTCAATAGCCTTTTGGTGGGCTTGCTGGTTAGCTATCATCGTCTGTTGTGACTACAACACTTTCTCAATGGTTTTTTAGCTTGTCATCAGAAGAGAAGGAACCGACTTGTTTCCCCTGTTGTTGATAAGGAACTTGGTTGGGATTCTGGAATTGAGAGTTGTTCTGATAATTATTGAAGTTCCTATTTGGGAAGTTGTTTCTGAAATTTCCTTGATTTCTAAAATTTTTTTGTTGGTTATACTGGAATCCTGGTGGGCCTCATCACTGATTATTTGAACCATGTTGTCGAGAGTTTTCTGCTCCTGAAGGATTCCCATATTGAAAACCAAGATGGTTCCTATTCTGATTTGGATTGTAATATCCTTCACCTGGGATGGGGTTGATAGAATTAAGATTTTCCATCTGACCATTATCTCCTTAGCCACATACATTGCTCAGAAGAACATCATAGAGAACATTTCATGCTAAAGTGGAATGATCAGTACCCTTACATGCTTCACAGAATAGTGAAGCAGACTTGATCTGTTCTTATTGTTGAGAGGGCGAACGTCCTCTTCCAATTGCAGCAAGTGACGATTCGATATGGTCTTGTTTGGCAATTAAGAGTTTGAGGGTTTCAGCAATAGACTTGTACTCAGGAGTAGCTTCAGCCATAGCTACTTTCAACACTCCTTTGCCTACAGATCTACCCCAGTTTGCTTGATTTTTTGCTCCAAGGGTGACGACTCTCCATGCGCTGTCATAACTTTGAGCATGAAGTTTCCTCTAGTTGAGGAGTCTAAAAACCTCTCAATATCGTCGTCCACACCCCTATAGAAGATTTCGATGAGTTGATTCTTAGGGATTCCATGATGTGGACACTTGCGTAAAAACTCTTTGTATCTTTCCCATGCTTCAATAAGGGTTTCTCCAGGGACTTGAGTGAAATTTTTTATTCGTCCCCTAATTTCATAGGTGAGAGAAGGTGGGTAATTTTTTTCCAAAAAGACATTTTGAAGTTGTTCCCAAGTGGTGATGGGTTCACTTTGCAATGAATTGTACCAGCTTATTACTTTATTAGCAAGAGAATACTTGAAGAGACAGAGTCCAATTGCATCATTAGATACTCCATTTTGCTTCGTCATGGTACATAGATCAATACACCTCAGAAGATGTTCTTGGCTATCCTCTCCTTGCTTACCATAGAACGAGTTGTTTTGAAGCAAGGTGATCCAATGTGCCCATATCTCAAAATTATTAGCGTTGATGGGAGGAGGTTGAACTGGATGATGAAAATCAACAACTTTAGGGATAGAGAATTCTCTAAGGTCCTTTTGCAGCTCAACTGCTTGTGCTACTGCTTGGGCTGCTCAGATCTCTGTTTCAACTGCAGCTCTAGCTTCTTGCATGAGCCTCTCTCTCTCTATGCATTAAGGGCTTGAGCCACCCTTTGGGCTATCTCTTCTTCTTCAACCATTCTTTCTTGGTTCTCTCTGATCTAATGATGGAAAGTTCTATCTATCTCAGGATCAAAGCTCGCTGTGAGTTTGGGACTGTCTGAACGGTGCATGCACTATGCTTTGGGTTGTACCTAAAATGAATTTTTTTTCGAAAGTGAGATCACAGATTAGAGTCAAATTCTATTTGATGATCAATTGTATCAAAAGAAAAACAAAAACCAAAATTATCCTTAAAAGAACTAGATTTGACTAATTGATTCTGTTGTCCCCAGCAACGATGCCAAAATTTGATGTGGAATATTATCGCACTAACAAATTCACTCAGGGTTGAGATCCCCGAGCTTTTACCAAAACCAATGTGCAATAATACCACCCATAAGCGGTCAGGTCATATCACAATATAGTTGAGGATCAAATCCCAAGAGACAATGTTTTTAAGAATCTTAGTCAGTCAAATCTAGTTCAGGTAAGACTAATATTTAAAATGATTGGTTGTTTTTAGGTTAATTAAACTAAGTGCAGGAAAGTAAAGGGTGGAATTAAATTTGATCTAGATTAATGATATGGAATCACTGGGATGGTATCGGGTTTCACCACCACTACACATGCAAACACATTCAAACACCAAACATCCAGACAAGATATAACTATCCAAATAGAGTTGCTGCAAAACCCCCCATATGAGCGTTAGTCTTTGTGTAAGCATCACCTTGGGCATCAGATATCTCGTCACCATACAGATCATATACTTACAACTCTGAAAATAAAAAATCCAACTAAGGTTATGGTCCTCCCTACGGGATGTTTAGACCACAGAAGTGTCACCGCATGATAGATGGCTCGTCCCCTCACAGATCACTCACTTACGCCCTCAAGGAATCCTATCAGAAGTACTCATCAAGGAGTCAACCGTGCTAATCGGGAAGCAAGAAGGTGGTTAATCTACAAGCAAACATTGACCATTAACAAAGAATATATAGCATCCAACTAAGGTTGTGGCCCTCCCTAAAGGATGTTTAGGCCACAGAAGCATCACCATAGGTTAGATGTCTTGTCCCCTTACAGATCATACACTTACGACCTCAAGAAATCTCATTCTATTACTAGTTTGAGAGTCAACCTCATTAAATGACATTCTACCCTACATATAGAAGTTCTCACAACATAGCGAAAAACAAGATGAAAGCTTGCAGGTAAACAACTACAAACATAGTCGATTAACCAAGAAATGAAAAGTTATATACATTTCCATGTAATACTTAACAAGAGCACATGCTTGCATGGGCAGCGGGGCTAGTCCCCGCACCCCAATGAAAAGGAACTACTCGCTCATGATGCGAGAAACAATAAGAATAAGAAAGAGATAGGATTATGCCATGAGCATGATGCATAAGGTATTCACAGCTCGGTGAAGATGATGCAGTATTCTACGTCGTGTCGGAGCAGATCTGGACGAAGAACGAGGGACGCCAAGACAGACTGGGTAGTCTTTCTCACTCCTTCTTTCTTCTCTCCTTAGCCTACTTGAGTTGCAGTAGGAACAACAGGTGAAGTTACAGTGGAAGGATTGGACCAGCGTACAGGAAGCTTGTTGGCATCCTGGAACTCATGCCTAAAATGAGGACCATGCTGGTCCTATTTATAGGCTCGGATGGGGTCTTGACGTTTTGGGCCTAGTTGCAATTTTTACAACTTTGCTTAAACGGTTTGGAAACTGTTTAGATGACCAAACGGTCTTGTGTTTGTGCTTCAAACCGTTTGGTTGCCTTTTAAGTTCAAATGGTTTAAAGTGACCATACAGTCGTGGTAGTCAGCAGCTCCATACGGTCTTCCAAATAGTTTCTATTTGATCGCCCCCATACTGTCTCGGCTACTGACGATCCCTAAGTGCCCAAACAGTTTGAGAAAGCAGCGACCATACGGTCTCAATCAACATCCAAAATGGTCTCGCATATGCCCTCCTCCAAATGGTTTCCTTTCCCTGATCGGTCTTAGAGGACCTGACACTGTCATGCGGTCCTTACCCAAATGGTTTGGGATGCATAGTCAGCCAAATGGTCCCGACTTCATGATCATGTCCAAACAGTTTGGCATTAGAGGAGCAACCGGTCTCCAACAACCGGTCTTGGAGACTGATGTCGATCAAACGGTCTCTACTTTCAGTCGTCGTCCAAACGATCTCACATCCGTGGCCTCCGAACAGTCTGCCGCCATCGGTCCAAGTAGTCTTGCTGTGATAGCCATACAGTTTCGAAGATTGTATGCTGCCACACAGTTTGGAAACTGTGTGGAGGGTGGAAGCAGAATGATTAGAGAAATAGGAGAGGTGGTGGGTGTCAGTGATGGTGGGTGGTGGCGTAGTTGCAGGTTGCATTTAGGGCTTGCTGGAGGTAAGGGAAAGGAAGTGGGGCCAACGTGGTTGGTGCTAAGGGTTGCGTTGTCGGTAGGGTGAGGAGGAAGGCAACGTTGCAGGTGTGTGGGTGCGTCGAGCAGACTCGGTGAGGTTGCAGGTGGAGCTACGGATTAGGGTTTGCAGGATGGATGAGAAGGTAGAGGAAGGAGGGGAGCAGGTGTGGGGTGTTGTTGTAGTGAGCGAGGTTGAGTTGCAGGTCGAGCTTGGATGCAGCAGTCGATGTAGGAGTTAGGGTTTGGCGGGAGGAAGAAGAAAAAGGTGGGAAGTAGTGTCCTTAGTACGGTCTTGAGTAGGTTACTGCCCATATGGTTTGAGAAAGCAGTGACCATACGGTCATGATAGCAATGCACTGGCCAAATTGTTTCGAGCGCTCGACTCCTTGATCAGTCTAGAATGATGGTGACATCAAACGGTCTTGGAGATTAGTACAATCCAAAAGGTCTTGAGACCATATGGTTGAGACCGTATGGTCAAAACCCATTGGTCAAACCAAGGACGAGTGAAGGTAGATCTGGGGCAGAGAAGGGTGGCCCACACTTATTAGGGTTTGATATGGATGATGGTTGATTGATATGAAGATTGAATGGTGGTGAAATTTGTGGATTAGGGTTTAATGGAGGTAGGTGACATCTGATGATTGATCCTAATAATGTCCTGCATAAACTTAGATCATATAATTTAGAAACCATTAGTTTAAGGCTTAATTGAAACAACTCATGATACCTAGTTACAGCATAATGTGGTAATCTAAAACATAGTCAGTTGTGACACATTATTCCATCATCATTTGATGAGGTCAATACTATCATCATTGAACACCACAAATGTTGAGCTAAATCATCGTTGAATCATACCATCTTTAGGGAACTAAACCATTAATCATTAAGCTTCCAAAAGAGTCTAGAACTGAACTAAGGTGTGACCAAAGGTTAACATTACCATCTATCACCATGGGTAATCACCATCAGTTGCCACAAAGGCAACTCCATTGGTTCTAATATAAGGTCATGCATCAGTTCATGTATAAAATTGAAAATCAGCCTAAAACACTAAGTATATGCCATCGCTTGAAAGGTACTTAGCACCATTGGTTGTAATGTAATCAAGGACCAAGTGTTACTATACCTCAGGAAGGTCATGCAATTAATTTCACGTTCATATAGAACAAGAAACTAATGAAGGAGCACAATAAAATTCGAAATCCTAAGCAAGAATAGCCTTCATATGCATAAATCTTCATTTTAAAGCAAGAACATGAGTAATCAAGCTTATAGTAAGCAATAAAAGTGAAGAGGGTTATAAAACTCACCTCTAGGGAGAAGATTACAGTCCAAGAAAGAAGAAAATTAGAGAAAATAAGGTGAATAACCCTAGATTTAGGTCTGAATTCGGCCAAGTAGGCACTTTTCTCCACAAAGAAGCAAAACCCTAGAAGAAGAAGAAGCAAGAAAGGTAGATACTTGAGTTCTAGAGCACCTTATACCATTAAACAGTAGTGTTCCGACCTGGAGAACGCTAAGAGGAAGAAGAAAAGAGAACAAAATAGAGGAAATAAAGAGATACTTACTCATTTAGGTCAAGATCACCAAAAAGGAAGCTTTAGATACCCTAAAGAAAGCAAAACAAAATTCTAGGTGCTTCCACCAAGTAGATCAGCACCTTCTTCTTCCTTGGGCAGATCCTCTAACTACCAGAAGGTGAAAGACCAGATATGTAGAGATTAGAATAGACATGGGACAAAAATTTTAGTTTGGGTGCTTAAGGATAGGTATATAAAACTTTAGGATTAAAAAAAAACTTGAGGTGTCCTAGTAGCTCTCCATGTGTCCATGGCCTTAAACTATTAACAATATACAAGAAGCCACACAAGAATATTCCCCACCATTCATGGAGACTTTCTTATCCACCTTTTTTGAATTTCTAAGCCAATCAAATAAACCATTGGTTGATAGCTCCTAAAGGTAGCTCATCCATAAAGAGGTAAACCCTAAAATACCCTTGAAGAAAACACCTCCAAATGAAGGATCAAATAGGAACCCCGTGGCTCAAAAAGATCAAGAATGATAAGATAACATCTAAGGAACATAATTCATGTCAAAATTTCATGTAAAACCTCATATTTGGGTAAATTGCATAAAAGTCCAAAATGCGCATAAAATTGCATAAATTGCACAAACAATGTCCAAATTGGACCAAATTTGAAAAGTAGGCTTGTCTTATGATTCTAAAGAATATCAAAATGTTATATTAGGGTTATAAGAATTCAAATATGGTAACTAATCTTGTTCAACATTTTAAGCAAGGTTAGGGGTATGCTAGAGACAAAGTTGGAGAAGCAATTCCAGAGACAAATAAGGGAAGGAGATGGTGGAAAAACATTTTAGAGACTTGATGGAAGTATTATGGAGACTTATCGAGGGCCCAATGATGTTGGGGTATGTAAAGAATCCAAAAAAGGAAGGGATCAATGAGGAAATAGGGGAAGGGAAAGAGGCACTTAATGCTAGAAGGATCGAGGCATCAATACCGTAGAAAAATTAGGACTGGTCCTTGTAGAATCAAATAGGTGAGGTGAAAGAAAAGAAATCATGAAAAAATATTCAAGTAGAGAGAATGAAGAATGGAAAGGAAAATTGATGGGGTTTCGATTTACTATGTGCTAGAAACACATGCAAATTGGAGGTAGGAGATAACACTACCCCTCTTATTCTTATCCAAGGGTATTCAAGGGACCCTCATAAAAAAACCAAGGTTTGGGTTTCCCTGAGTACATTGTTACACAAAATAAGATTGAAAAATCCATATGATAGAACATAAACAAGAAACTTTATGAAATCGTATCCATTCATTCAAATACCCATTAAATTTGGTCATTTTATACTCTATTCTTTCCCAATCTATTTGGGGTACTTAACAAGGTACACATAGCACAAAATTTGGAACCTATAATAGTTTGGACATGAAGAATCTATTTATGGCATCAATTTTCACATCTGGGGTTGTTTACTATTTTATTTTATATTTTTTACCTTAAGTTATATTCTCTATCCTAAATGAAATTATGATAGATAAGTCTTGTTAAACTAGACTAATTTTGGTATTTATAATACAATTCCGGGATTTGTTTCCACTTTTAAAGTCATTTAAGAATTTATTTAATACTTTTGGCCTTATCTCATATTTTTGGATACTTATTGTTGTTCAAATAATGTGAAACTTGGTACCCAAGCCAATTAGGACCCAAGAAACATGATTTCACATTCGATTTAGGTTTTAGAATTTCCTTTTATAACATCTAATACAATAATAGTTTTATGTTGTTTCCATTATATTATGACAACATCATATCATTACCATCATCATTTATTATTTAATGTCCCATTGTCTTCACATTGTTACCAAAAGTGTTTCCTTATACTATTATGCATGAAATTCTATATTTTTCTTATTTAAAATATTAATTTAATTAATTAAATATTTATTTAAATAATAGTGCATTACTCCTATTTGTGGACATGGAATCACAAATTGGTATCCCAAAGTAGATTATACCTCTAACTAATCATATTTTAGCCATTATTTACATATTACTTAGCAAAGGAAACATATGGGACATACTTAATGGATTTACTCACATGTATACAAAAACTGAGGTTATTATGTTAAAATGAGTATATTATGATATGTGTGATGCCACTTAATATGTTATATTTTTTTTCAATCCTTAATAGGTTGTGGGTTACCATTGTGTTATTCATGTTTTATGTACTAAGGTATAACTCCATCTTTGTTTGGTCAAATATAAGGAACTGAGCTTACTGACCTCTTAGTCAAGGGACAGGGCATGATTGTGGGATTTGATTCATTGCACACATCCTCACTCTGTTGTCATTAGGTCTAATCCAATGCTAGGAGGAGTTGTCAGAAAACCTCTTCAGTAAGATCTACTTGGATTGAATATGGTGAATCATTTCATATTTTACTAGGGTGTAAAATAAGACTAGGTGTCTCTGGTGATCTTATCGAAAAATGTGGATTTCTTTGAATGCAAATCAATGAACCATATAATGGCACAGGATTAGTGAATCATTATGTACATCCTATCATGAATTTTTATTTATTTGAACACAACTCACTAAACCTTATAATGGCACAAGTTTAGTGCATCATTGTATACTTCCTATCATGAAATTTAATTTTCTTTATATAAATCATGGTTAATTGATACTTGAGTCTAAGTGAACCTTTTTAATATTGTGCCCCACTATTCAAGTAATGGTTCATGTTCTACTCAAGTCCTACTCACACATGTTCAAGCTTTATATGAAGCCTAGATCAAGCACATTCATGCATTATCTTAACCCTAGTACATCCTGTCCTACTTATATTATTATTCATACTTTATATAAATTGTGGTTCATTTCAACTCTAACATACCATTGCATCATTAATCATAATCCTCATTAAACACTATGTAAACTGTAGTGCACTCTTTACATGAATTCAGGTTTAGAAACTCTATGAATTTTATGGGTCCCTCTAAATGAATCTTGATTCAACAACTACTCCTAACATTAGACACCCTCTTTGTAAATCATCATACTCTCTCTAATGAAATCTTCGTGCAATCATTATTCTTGTTCTTATGAATCCTTATGTATGTACAACTCCTAGCACAATTCATTAAATTCAAGTGCAACAACAATCCAAGTTAATTTACACCCATCATGGTGCATCTATATTTGAAATCAAGGTGCACTAGGGTTCCAATATGATAGTATGCATTGTGTTCTGAGGTCAAGACCTCCTCTAAGTAGGATTAATGCAATAAGAATTGTAATGTTGTTACGTTGTTGCACTGCGTGAAAAACATATACACATAACATCTAAGAATTCTACAGGTTTGGGAAAGAACATAGTGAGTTTCTCCAAAAACCACCTCATTTATGGAGTCGACTTGTTAAAGTATGAGCATCTTAAATCTTATCCAAGAAGTTTTTAAAACAAACTCTAGATACTAAATCTTTTTGGGTGAAATAACCTACTATAATTTTTGTTGGACTATCTATTTATCCACTTGTTCTCTACTTATGATGTAGACACATGAAAATGATCTATGTCATTCTTCTGTATATCATGGGAATTATCCAATCACTTTGAGGGACACAATGGTTGTTACATACCTAGATTTCCAAAACCTTGAACACATGTGTGACGTCCAAAATGAAACCCTCACCTCAATGAGAATCCCAATTTAAACACAACACAGTAGTCCAACAAGAAGAAACACAAAGTCATAAGGATACAGTAGTGGCATATGCACATGAACAAGAACAAACTATACAACACAAGCTCCCCAATCAACATATAATTACATCATAAATTAATATTATTATATTTTGATATTACACATTGAATAGTAAGCTTTTATGAGTTCACATACTACCACTACAACATGATCTTCCAGACATTTAGTACACATGTACCTAAGAGCATCCCACAACTCCCAAATTATCAACAAACAAGATCATATATCCACATCACCTAATGAAGAGACTACAAGTTGTACACGTAAGCAAAATATAATAAATTATTGTGTTGAATATTGTAAAAGCTTCATATAACTATTTATCACTATGACTTGACAATAAGATAAATATGGTACTTGAGAGTAAAAAAATAACAAAATCATACTTAAATAAAGGTGTTATTTAACAAAAGGTAACACATATTTAACATAATTTTAATATATCATCTATGCATTTGTTGTTGAAGGTTGCATACATTAAGGCCTTATAATCAAATACGAAAGTGTTGGATCATTTTATAATGTGATCAGATAACCAAAGAATTATATTAATTTCAAGTACTTGACTATCAAAGAGTTGAAGTAACTTTTTTTCCAACACTATACTACCAAAGATTGAAGGTTCCTTGATACAATAGAACATATATATTAGATTTAATAAATTCATACTATATATATATATATATATATGAAAACACACAAGGTAACATACAAGAACACTTATCTCTACTAATATCACATTCCAAGTATTTTCTACACATATAATACAACCATACTAATAGTAGGTCATGTAAGAGTTGAAGTGTAAGTTGAATCATTACAACCTAAACCACATTCTTGATATCAAGTATATCCTTACTCAAACTTAGTTAAGACAAAATCACATATTTTTACATTGTATTGGCATCATCTTAACCCAAGCTATCTCCATTTTATGGTTAAGTTATCATCATTACTTGTCTTTTATCATAGATTTATGTTATTCATCTTAGATTCCATATTATTATTAATTATATGAAGCACTATATTCTAGTTTCATAATTAATGAAGTCACGTTAACATTAGGTGCATTGGTGAAATTAGGGTTTACATACATTAAAAGTCATAATCATCATGTAATATGATTTATAGATAAAATATTCTAATATCATAGCTCAATATTATTCTTCAAATATTATTACTACGTTATTATGCAAATTTCAATGCTGAATGAGGATATGTATAATTACCAATTTACAGGGTAATTATTCCTAACTAGACATGTTAAGAAAAATACTCATTTTATGTTCAAACATCATCATCTCTGGCATAGCTATTCATGTGACGTCCCTGACATACAAATTGAAACCCTCACCTAAGTGAGAATCATAAAAATCAAACTCACACACTAGACCAAGAAGATGAAAATCAAGGGAGTCAGATGGATCTAAAGTAACACATAAACATGAATAAGAACAACCCATACTACACAATCTCGCAATTCAACATATAAGTAAAAAAATAATTATTACAAATTGGTATTGCATATTTAATAATAAACTTTTAGATATGCATATACTATATCATAATAAAAGATTTATAAACAATAGGTCCACATGTGCATCTTCCCACAACACAACCCCCAACTATCAATGTCTACATGATCATTTACCTCAACCTAAAGAATAAATTACAAGTGGTATGTGTCAACACAATATGACAATATATTTTTGAGTGCACTGAAATAAAAATATACCTCTTTAATACTATGATTTGGTAATAACATAAATATAATAGTTGGTAGTAAAAAATTTAAGAAAATAATAGTTGAATAAAGATGTTTATTGACAAAATAGAATGCATATTTTTTAGCATATTTTTCATAATGTAAACGAGCTGAGGTTTTGGTAGTATAGTGCTTGGAAGTGACTTAATTGTTTGGTAGTTGATCACATTGTACATATGATCTAACTTTTTGGTAGGATATCATAAATGCCTTGATCACAAACTCTTTGAGAGTCAAGAGAATGCACCAAAACCTTCAGTAGTCAATTAATGGATATATAATGGAAAATATAATTAAAATAAGTGTTCTCCTTTGTTAATAAACATATTTATTCGAGGGCACGATGGTGTTAGGGCTGGCGTGAGGGAGAGGCTCTGGCAGCTGGGGAGGCAGCAATAGAGGGAGTTTCACTGGGAGGACTCATCCTCCAGATACCGCTACTACACAAACTGATCTTTACCAAGGAGAAGCCCCCACAGAAAACCTGCAGCAGCAAGAAACTATAAAAGCGACTTGAAAGAACCAGGAAGTAGAAGATCCTACGAACCCTAACAGCCAAAGGAGATCATATGTGAATATGGTAGGAAACGTTGGAGATACCAACCACATCAAGAATATACCACCATATTTTCTTGAAGCATTTGAGAACTCGGTTGACTGCTCAAGACCCATCCCCAAGTTTAATGTCAACAAGTATAAGATCCATCCCCTACTGGACCCATGGAAGAACTCTGTAATTATTAAAGAAGTAGGTATCAATGTTGGTTATCATGCCCTGGTTAACAAACTGTCAACCCTATTGAAACCTATGGAGAACCTTAGAGTCATAGATCTGGAAAAAGGTTATTACATAATCCAGTTTTCCAACAAAACTGACTATGTCCAAGCCATGATAGGGGGACCATGGATGATCTTTGGATCCTATATCTCGGTCCAATCAGGGACATCAGACTTATGTCCTTCAGATCCTATCCCCAGGCATCTCTTAGTCTGGGCCAAAATAGCAGACCTACAGGTATACCTATATCAACACAAGCTCTTAAAGAGTATTAGTGATAGTATCGGGAAGATGATCAGGATCGACTCAACCACGACGTTGGGACAAAGAGGGAAATTTGTGAGAATCACAATGGAAGTGGAGACGGCAAAGCCCCTGCTTCCCTCAATCCTATTCAATGATGAGAAGTTCAACCTAGAATATGAAAACATACCCGTGATATGTATGATGTGCGGACGTCTTGGCCACAGTGAAGGTGAATGCACACATAGCACTACAACCCCTCCACCTACACCAGAAACTAATGGAGGCACACCTCCACCCCCACCTCCGAATACATAGAACATGAACATACATGCTAAGAAACTAGAATGGAGGCCTTCCAGGAAGGACAAAGGAAAGGCCAAGCAGACCTTGGAGGAGGCCCATGAAGTTTCAGATGAAGATAATCCTCAACATCCGAAGCTAGTAGATGAAGAGGAAGAAGATTGGAAGACAGTTGTCTGCAAAAAGAACATACACAAAATGCAAAAACAATAGTCTACTAAGACAACGGATGTTGTAGGTAACTCAATGATTACCCTACAAGATGATGAAGTCTCTATAGGAAGGAAGGGCATCCCTGAAGCAAACAGGTAGTTGGTTATTTATAACCCTTCTAGAGAGTCTCCAGGGGACTCAATTGATCAAAAAGTGAATCTAAGGAATAGACATGTGGTTTTTCAAGAAAATTATACCCCTTCTAGGCCGGATAGGGTCAGGAAGAAAGGGAAAGCCTCCGGAAATCATCCAGAATTCTCAGGCACATCCGCATCTAGACAAATAGACATGGACATCAATGAGGACAAGGGTGACAACACCTTGGGCGGACAACCCCATTATGGTTAATTCCCCCACACCCCACCAGTTGCACCCCACAAATTCACAAATGAAGTTCATAGTGTGGAACATATAGGGTGTCAGATTGCAGCAAAAGACCAGTATCATTAAAGATTTCAAGTCTTCTCTAAAAATAGATGTTTTAGTCATCCTAGAACCACGTTGTTGTGGGGATCAGGCTCTAAACATCATAAAGATGTATGTGTTCGATTCCTCTCACAGAAGTGAGGTCATCAGCTACTTTGGAGGTATCTGAATGATGTGGAATTGCTCAAGATGTAATCTAGAAATTCTATACAACCATCGCCAATTCATGCATTGCATCATCAATGGATCTGCAGTAACATTTGTTTACATGAGTCCATCACCCAAACCCAGAGAGAAACTGTGGTCAAGGTTGTACGAAATAAGCCAAGCCATTCATGGCCCCTGGGTAGTCATAGGTGATTTCAACACCCTTCTAAGTATTGAGGAAAAAAGTGGAAGCACGTTCTTCGACTCAAGAACCAACAATCAATTACATGACATGATGAAAGATACTAGTCTGATTGAGGACAAGTCTGATGGGAAATTCTTCACTTACCAAGAAAATACCTTCTCGAGAAGCTTGATAAAGCACTCATTAATGAAGAGTGGGCCTCGAGCTTTCCTAAATCTAATGTCACAGTTCTTCCTCGAGTAAAGTCTGACCACAACCCGCTACTCCTTAGTACCAACACAAAATGTTCCAGAAACACCCCACACTTCAGAACTAAGGTGAGTTGGAACCTTACAGATGGGTTTTCGAGCCACCTTGAAAAGAACTAGAACAAAGACAGTCATTTTCTTGAGACCCTAATGACATTCCAAGCGGCCTCCATCAAGTGGGATTGGGAGATGACTAAGAAGAACTAACAAGCGAAGGCTACCCTCCTACGGTAGATTGACAAAGCTCAGGTACAACTGGGCTACCGTAATACTATTACCAGTAATACACATATTCTCAATTTGCAGGAAAAGCTATGTAATATCTTATTGAGGGAGGAGACAGATTGGAATAATAAGGCACATAAAACATGGCTAAAGAGTGGAGATGGAAAAAATAAAATTTTCCACTCAATTGTAAAAAGCAAACATCTCCACAACAAGATTAACAAGCTGATGACTGATGATGGCAACTGGGTCACCAATCCAAAAAGTTTGAAATGGCTTATCACGTCTTACTACACAAAGCTTATGGCCCCTCCTACTCAGGCTGCAAGAGGTACGATTACTAGTTACCCATGCAGTTTTGAAGAACCTACACTTTTGATTAAAACAAGGCTTGCAGACATCCCAAACTTCCAGGAAACTACTGATACGATCTTCATGATGGCAGCCTCAAAGGCCAATGGACCTGACGGAATATCAGCGGACTTCCTTCAATCTAACTGACTCATGTTGGACCCTCTATGCATAGGACTATTTACAGTTGTTTTGAAAATGCCCTAGTTGATCCTCAGCTGGCCAAAACACATATGGTTTTCATCCCTAAGGTCAAATCCCCTACAAAATGTAGTGAATTCAAACCGATATCCCTAAATAATGTATGCTTCAAACTGATTTAAAAAATAATTTTTGAATGACTCAAACCTTTATTGTGTAATTGGATCTCGCCAATGCAGTCAAGCTTCATTCTGGGTAGGAAGATCAATGATAACATCATCCTAGTACAAGAAGCTTTACACTCAATGAGATTTCAGAAAGGTAAGAAGAAACTCATGGCAATCAAACTTGACCTAACCAAGGCTTTTGATAAGATGCACTGGGCATTCATCGAAGATACACTCATCAAAATTGGGTTACCTAACACCCTTATCAAAATCATAATGCAGATTATAACCCTGGGAGACACATCTATTCTATAGGAAGGTGAACCTCTGCCGGCATTCAAAGCAGGTCAAGGTGACCGACAAGGTGATCCTATAAGCCCCTACATGTTCGTGTTATGCATTGAACGGTTGTGCCAAGACATAAATGAGAAGGTCACTGAAGGAAGCTGGAAGCCAGTGGTCCTTAGTAACAAATCCATTCCTTTCACCCATGTCTATTTCACTGATGACCTCTATTTTTCATACAAGGCTCAAAGAAACAAGCTAGATTTATCATGAAGACACTATCAAATTTCTCCAAAGTCTCAGGATAGGAGGTGTCTACCACCAAGTCTCACATCTTCCTCTCCAGGAATATATCCAACAGTGAACAAAGAAAAATAAGTAGAATCATGGGTATCGAGAGCACAAATGATTTGGGGAAATATCTAGGAGTTCCCATCATTCATCAACGTATTTATAAAATAACTCATGCTTACCTACTAGATCGTATCAAAAGCAAAATGAATAGTTAGGTAGTGAAACACCTCATCCTAGCTGGAAGGATATGCTTGGAAAAATCTACATTGCAAGCTATACCTTCTTATACCATGCAATCCATTGCCATTTCCCCCTCAATGTGTGACACTATAAGCCAGCATATCTGCAAATTTATCTGGCATGGAAACTCAAAAATGAAGAAACTTTCCCAGGTTTCTTGGAAAAAACTTACGTCTTATAGAGATATTGGAGGTCTAAGCATCAATGACATCAGGGACCAAAATCAGGCCTTGATGATGAAGAATGTCTGGGACTTTCTACAAGATAGGAAAGTTCCCTGGGTAAAGATCATGAAAGATAAATACATGAAAAAATATAAATTTAGGAAATCCTCATGTTCGCCAGTTTGGAACATCATAAAAAAAGAAATCTCTCTACTTAAGGAGGCTAGTAGGAAAATTATTTTCAATGAGGCATCCTCAAATGTGTGGTTCGACCACTGGTGCGGACCCAAATCTATTATTAAAAAAGAGGACTACAAAACCACCTCCCCCGACCTCATTGACTTGAAGGTGCGAGACATGATTGCTCTGGATGGAAGCTAGGACTGGAGTTTCATTAAGAATCACATCCTGGAAGAACATTGGCTATATATTGCAGGTCTGCCTCCACCCAACACTTTTCTTCAAGAAGACAACTGGTCATGGCCGTATGAACCGAGTGGGGAATTTACCTCTCAATCAGCCTATAGGTGGATACGAGAAGGGAAAGAGACTGTGGTCCATGGTAACTAGAAATGTATTTGGAAATCGAAATTACCAGAGCAGATTAAATTATTTCTATGGCAAATGCACCACCGTAGCCTTATCACGAATGTCGAGTAAACCTAGCGTCACATGGACACGTCGACCAAATGTCAGTTATGCGGGTGCGAGCAAGAAACCTTGATTCACTGCCAGCGTGACTGCAAACTAAGCATGCCTATCTGGAAAGCCTTGGGGTTCTGGAGAAACATGTGCACGCTTACTCAAGAAGACTGGATCTCATACATCCTCAACTCTACCACCATTTCTCCTAGCATGCACACGATCTATGCAATGGCATGCTGGCACATATGGAGTGTCAAGAACAATTTCATTCACAGCATAAATCTTCCTACCCTACAAATGATGATCAACTTCATCAAGAACTGGGCCAACTCTATTAACAAACTCTTGTCACACACTGTGAAGAGGATATCCCTGACAAGTCAAGTTGTCCTCCCTGCGATACCCCAAGATTTAGTTCTAATTTTCACTGATTTAGCTTATAAAGACAACAAGGCAGGAATAGGAGTCCATGTCGTCACCATTTCTGGTAATAGCAAGCAAGGGGAAGGTCATCGAATAGTGGCATACTGTGAGCTACATGCAGGGATTCAATCCATCCTACAAGCGGCAACGATCACCAGTAAGTTCAAGACCAAGAAGGCCATCATACTGTCAGACTGCGCAACTACAGTGGATATCTTCAACTCAAAAAAGTACCTACAAAAAATCATGCCTTATGTGGAGAGGTTTCGACAAATAACCTCTCCTCTTTCACCTTGTACAGTAGCACTGATCCCTAGGATACTCAACAAGGTAGCAGATAGCATTGCTAAGGCCGCTCTACAAAACCTTGCTACCAGTTCCCTTTCTATTCCAAGAAATTCAGAACCTTTCAATACTTTAATTCTGTCTTTTAATTTTGTTAAGCCTCCATGGCTAGATACACTTGTTGATGTTGATTTGGACTTGTTTAAGCCTTCTAGAGAGAGCGAGATGAATACATAATCTCTCAAGTTTTCAAAAAAAAAAACATATTTGTTCAACTATAGTTATGCTATATTTATTATTGTGAATCGTTATATATATCTTATTTCCAAGTCAAATTACCAAAAGAGTTATATGATTCTTATAGCATACTCAACAAAATATTCTATTATAGTGTGCTAACATGTACTTCTTGCAATCTCTTCTTTAGGTTAGGGATATATGATCGTATTGACTCTTGGAGTTTGGAGTTGCGTGGCAAGAAGATGTACAAGTCGACTTGTTGTCTAAATATCCTATACTAGAATGTAGTATGTGCACATGTAAAATATTACTACTCAATTTTTTGTATCAATGTTTTATATTCATTTTTTAATTTAATGTTGAATGATTAGCTTATGTTGTATGGTTTATTCTTATTCATGTGCATGTGCTACTTTTTCTCCTTCAGACTTCCTTGATTTTCTTCTTCTTGGCCTAGTGTGTGAGTTCATATTGGGATTCTCACTTAGGTTAGGGTTTCAATTTGGGATTCTCACATTTGGTCACAGTGCTGAGAATCTGTGAACGTACAATTCCTCAGTGATCATCACCTATAATAAAAATGTCATCAAAATAAATAAGTACAAGATAATTGTGGAAAGATCCATGTTGGGTAGAAGACATAGTAATCTAGACTAGACAATTATAGGCCAAAGTCTTTAGTAGATTGATGAAACTTTCTAAACTACACTCAGGGTAACTACTTTAGACCATACAATGATTTATGAAGACGACATACAAGATAAGATTCCCCTTAAGAAAAAAACCTAGGAGGTTTCTCCATATAGATCTCTTAAGATAGACTACCATGAAGGAAGGTGTTTTAATATGTATTTGCTGCAATGGACATGATAAGTGATCAAATAATGAGATGAACATACAAACAAATGTCATTTTTGACATGAGAGAGGAATTATCCAGATAATCTACCCTATACACATGGATGTATCCTTTTGCAATGAGTCTTGATTTAAGATGGTCAATAGCCCCATTTGGACCAACATTAACTGAGTAAATTCATACATAACCAATTACTACTTTATTTAGAGGACCATTCACTACTACATTTTTGGCCAATAACGTCGCCGTCTGTAGCATCATTTTTACTAGAATAACTGACCTAATCTGCTATTGCATCATTTTTATCATAAAACCGACCCATCAGGTTTCCCGCAGTGAAAATTGGCTCGATTTTGCCTTCGCACCTCGAGCTAAATAACTCACCCTAGATATCTAAAAAAAATTGGGCACCGCTTAAGACCTCGTTGGTCGGTTCTCTCTAAATACCTGACCTTGTAGGTGGTCTCTCTAGGGTCAGTTTTTTCACTTACCTGACCTTAGAGGTCACCAGTGACTGTTGGGTCAATTTTGTACTCAGAACTGACCTTAGTGGTCGGGCGGTTAATAAGTTATTGGAACCCATCTGTTCATTTATTGATTGTGTGAATAGATAATCTTGCTAGCAAGCTTCCACTGCCACTCTTAGATGAGTAGAGAACCTTGTCAATGCTGCTCTTGGGTGAGTAGAAAAGGACCTTGCCTTTGCCGCACCTGTTCGATGACCCCCCCTACCGCACCCGTGAAGATGAAGCTTCGCCGCCGCCGCCACCCAAACATAGAGGTAAGGTCGGCCGCCGACTAGTGTCTTTTGCTTTTGACCTAATGTAGGCACTGCCGCCACGGGGCTAAGAGCCACTGACCTACTTGGCAAGGTCCTTTAGGGTTTCCCACAGTCGTTGATGGCACCGGGATGGGATGGAACTCATCAACTGGGATGGGTTGGGGGTGAGGAACATCCCACTGTCATCTGTTTGGAACCTTTGGATCCTTTTTCTGGGCCAGGCTTCCTCCTTACTTGGCTGACCCGGATGCAAGGCATCCCTACTCCTGTCTGCATGAGTATCATTGGGCCAACAAGGTCCGGTGAGGACTCAAATCTGTGGTAGCTGCCCCCTGTCCATGGTGAAAGGCGTCAAAGTCTTCATCTTTTTCCATTATTATTGAGTAGTATCATTGGAATCATATCCCTCTCTTGTTTACTCGTTGAACTGAGGGAGGTTCCCCTATTTCACCCCTTCTACATGCTGCCACCTACTAGGAGGCTCTTTGACGCCTCTGATCCTGGCATTGAGGCACATCACTGCCTGATCTTAGCTATATCATGAGTAATAAAATAATCTTAGTCATAAAACAATCTTAGTCTTAGGATAAACAGTTTGCACTATTTATATTTGCCTCTTTACTCTTCTACATAGGGAATGAGATTAATATTCTTACCGCAAATTGATAATCCGTTTTGTTTCACTCATATAACTATCTGGTTTAACTTATTTATGCGAATAATGAATCAAAAAATGAAAGGATCCATCCATTATTAGAAATATTTTCCTATATTAGAATTGAAGAAAAGAATCTACCTCGGCTCGTACAATTACTTAATCTTATATTTTCTGTGTGCCCTCCTTGTTGAGAATTCCTATCTTTGCCACTAGGTGGTGGTGATGGAAGGCGGGGAGGCACTGGAGGTGGGCGCGTAGTCTCTGAACTGGGTAGTCAATTTGTGGTTGTATGACCCAGAATACGTGTGCTTGCACGTGGTCTTGTGCAACCATGAAGGTGACTGACCATTCTATTGAGTGTATGCCTCACTTCCTGGCCGCATCCATGTGTTATCTATTATGAAATAAGTTGCATGATGTTTAACTTATGCCCTTCAGTTTATATTTGTCAAGAGCACCTAATTGATTCTTTATTTCAGTACATATAATGAATGTTTATCTATGGAAGTATTCTTGATTTACCCATGTCATTCATGACAATCATCCTCTTGCTCGTAGTAGCTCATACGCTCAACAATCATCCTCTTTCTCTTTGCCACCTGCGCACCTTCCACTGCCCACAGTCTTCTCTCATTTTCATCTCTGCGGCTCATGTCATTTACATTGTTTTTTCATTTTATTTGACTAGTAAATCAACCAATAATAAAAATATGTATTCTATCATATCTACATTTTATTATTATTCACATTTGTAATCATTGTATACATTCCAAAAATATGAGGGTAGACATTGTGTAGTCTAAGATTGACACTTTAGTGTTTATAGATGAGATCATCAATGCATGATGTTTAACTTAATATATAAATATGACAATAATACATTTATATATTAACTTAGAAACCCATTCAAAATTTACTCATTAGGAGTACATTTTGGATAGTCCCCAGTCTGGGACTGTTTTTGGATATTTAATCTCACTTAGGATGTAAGTGTATTTGTATGTTTAATGTTGAAGAAAATTTTAGTAGTATTTCCTCATTTGTTCTCTGGGTACATATGTGGGTGGTTATTTTCCATTTACATCGATGTACTTGGAGAACTTAGGGGAAATGCTGCTGAAATTTTCTTGAAAACTAAACATACATTATACAATTACTAGAGAGATTAAATATTCAAAAATGGGATAGGCGGTACACTTTAGTATAAAAGTAATTAACTTCCAATCAATAAAAACTTCCAACTTATAGTATCAATAATAACTTTTTTGATAGGTGGTACACTTTTATAATTAATTTTAATGTTATCTAAAAAATGGATTGAAGTTGGATGTCTATCAAGAACCATTACAGTCCAGAGTTTGCCAAAGGTCTTGCTGAATTTATCAAATTTGCTGAGGAACATAGGAAACTACCTATAGATAGGTTCTATTATCCATGTAGAAATTTTGGTAACAATTTGAAAGTTGATATTGTTGAGGAAATTAAGAATCATATCATATTCAATGGGATCATACAAGGTTATAATGAATGGTATTGGCATGGAGAGAAATTCAATTATGGATCAGAAAATGTCGTTACTAATAGTTGTGGCATAGAAGATATATATAATGATGATAATGTCAATGATGAACCAATTCATGATGATATGGTTGATGAGATTCTACATAGTTGTCGGGACAATGTCATTGATCCACCTTCTTTATTCGCAAACATTGTCCATGATGCTGAAAAATCATTATATAAGGGTTGTACTAAGTTCACAAGGTTGAGTGTTGTGATGCGATTATATACTCTTAAAGCTCAAAACCGATGGAGCGATAAGAGTTTCACTTCACTGTTATCTTTGTTAAAGGAAATTCTTCTTGAAGGCAATGAGCTTCCAATTTCAACATATCAAGCAAAGAAAATAATGTGCCCAATGGGAATGGAGGCTAAGAAGATTCATTCATGTCCAAATGATTGTGTGTTATTTCATAAAGACTATATTAATTTCATAAATTGTCCAAAATGTGGTGCGTCAAGGTGCAAGACCACAAATTCAGTTAAGGCTAAAAATGGCTCTGCTGCCAAGGTTATGTGGAATCTACCAATACTACCACAATTTCAATGCTTATTTACTAATACTGAAGATGCGTGAAATTTGTCTTGGCATGGGGAGTTAAAGGACAATGATGATGGCATCCTACAACACACATCTGATTCACCACAATGGAAGAAAATTGATTTATTATACCCTCAATTTGGTAAAGAATCGAGAAACTTAAGACTTGGACTCTGTAGAGATGGAATTAATCCTTATGGTACATTAAGCAGCCAACACAGCACTTGACCTATTATGATTGTTATATACAATCTTCCTCCTTGGTTGTGTATGAAAAATAAGTATGTCATGTTGTCAATATTGATATCAGGGCCCAAACAACCTGGAAATGACATTGATGTTTACCTTCAACCTCTAATTGATGACCTAATGAAACTATGGGAAGAAGGTGTTATGACATATGATGCTTCACATGAAGAGATCTTTAGTTTGCATGCTATGTTGTTTTGCATGATTAATGACTTTCCAACTTATGGAAATTTGTCTGGATATAGCATAAAAGGATACAAAGCATGTCCTATTTGTGTGGAAAATATTGATTCAATCCGATTGAAACATGGTGGTAAAATTGTATATCTTGGTCATCGGAGATTTCTCCCACAAGTGCATCCTTATCGAAGGAAACACAAAACTTTTAATGGATCAACTAAGGAACGAAGTGATCCTAAACCTATACTAGGAAATGTTCTATATGACAGGGTGAAAGATATTGTTAATGAATTTGGAAAGAGTTCAAGTAGTCATACTCTCGCATGTGACAAATCTCTATACAAGAAGAGGTCAATATTCTGGGATCTTCCTTATTGGAAATTATTGTCAATTAGACACTGCATTGATGTCATGCATGTTCAAAAAAATGTTTGTGATAGCATCATTGGTACGCTATTGAAAATACCGAGAAAGACTAAAGACATAATCAAATCTAGAAAAGATTTAGAATTAATGCGTATAAGAAAAGAATTATCAGTGGAGATCAGGGGTCGCCGCACATATTTACCACCAGCTTGTTACATTTTATCAAAGAAAGAGAATAAGACTTTCTGTGAGTGCTTGTATAATATTAAGGTTCCACAAAGATACTCTTCTATTATTCATAGATTGGTATCAAAGAAGGATCTGAAGTTGATAGGTCTCAAATCTCATGATTGTCACACCTTAATGCAAAAAAATTTACCTGTGGCTATTCGATATATATTGTCAAAGCATGTAAGGTTTGCAATCACAAGACTCTATTTCTTCTTCAATGAAATATGCAACAAAGTGATACATCCTGATACTCTCAATAAATTACAAAAAGATGTAATTGTTGCCATGTGTCAGCTTGAAATGTACTTTCCTCCTTCATTTTTTGATATCATGGTTCATCTTGTGTTACTTATAACAAGGGAGGTGAAGATGTTGGGTTCAATTTTCTTAAAGTGGATGTATCCATTTGAACGCTGCATGAGTGTTTTCAAAGGTGATGTTCAGAATCGTTATCGTCCTGAAGGGAGTATTATTGAGGGTTATGTGGCCAGGGAGGTGATGGACTTTTGCAATGATTTTTTGAATTGCAATGAAACTTCTAGCGATCTAAAAATTCCCATCACACTGAATCTTATTGTGGCAAAGTAACTCTGGGAGCATGAGTGAAAGGAGTTAGTCGTGAGTTGTGGGAACAAGCACATTTGTATATTTTACACAACATCAATGAACACAATGATCTTATCAAGAGAAATCATCCACGATCCATTTCAATGTGGCTTGCAAGAGAGCATAATCGAGCATTTATTAGGTGGTTTGAAGAGAATCTCTTTAATCAACTATCTGAATCACTGAATAATGTTGCCGAGAACATAAAATGGCTCACCTTTAAGCCAAAAATGGATGTCATGGCATATGATGTATATGAAATAAACATATTTGTATACTACACAAAGTGTCAAAATGAAAGTAGTGTAGTCCAAAATAGTGGGGTCACTGTTCAAGCTTGTTTGTTGTATTTTGCTAGTGTGAAAGATAAAAGACCACGTGAAGTTGAGATGTCATATTACGTCATCATTGAGGACATATGGGAATTAGACTATACAAATTTTAGGGTTCCTATCTTTAGGTGTAATTGGGTTGATAACAACAAAGGAGTTTTAGTGGATGAGTTGGGTTTCACATTGGTGAATTTTGAAAAGTTTGGTGAGAAAGATGAACCATTCATCATGGCAGACCAAGCAAAACAAGTATTCTATATTGATGACCTGGAAAATAAAATTGGTTTGTTGTTCTTCATGGAAAAAGATAGTTTATTGTAGATCCTATAAATGAAGAAGAATACTACGAAAAGTGTGATGATTCCATCCCATTCTCAGCTTGTTTGCCAAGTGTAAATGTTGAAGTTAACACTGATGAATACTATAAACGTCAAGACCATGCTGAAGGAATTTTACTTGACAAACAACTCAACCAATACTAGAGGCATGTATTATTTCAATTATTTATTTTATTATCATTCAAGCACGTAACTTTTTAAATATACATCATATTACCACTTGTGCTTTTATTATCACTTATGTTTCTTTTATCATGTATACTTGCAGGTTGTTCTAAAATGACAAGTGAAGATGAACATTCTAAGCATGAGCACAATGAGGATTGTAGTGGTGATGCTAAGAAATGTAGAGGTCCCACACTCATGCGTAGGCTACAAGAGCTCAGGGCCAAAGGGGAGAGATTGCCAATCCAGTTTGATGTCATATGAGCACCTATTGGGGAACAAGCTAGTTCTTTCAAGCATTACGTAGGGGCGACCACGCGTAGTAAGGTGGCAATAGATATGGAAAATTTCCATGATGTTTCTAATGCCTTAAAAGACCTCTTATGGAAAGATATATCTTTGAGTTGAAGTGATATTATTTTAATATATTTTTTGTTTATTGATTCTAATTTAGTTTGCTTGGAAAGACATATCCTTGTTAAAATAACATTATTGCTTCTTTTGTATGTATAGGGTGTTTTTCATCTAAATGAAAAAGATCACAAGAAAAAAGTGCTACAATGTTGTGGTGTACAATGGAGGGCTTCTAAGACATATCTCAAAAGGGAATTTATAGATAATCCTAATCAAAAGAAGAAAGCAATAAATCAATATATTTTTATAGATCCTGAGGTGTGGGAAAGATTTGTTGCATCTAGGAAATCATAAGAGTTTTATGTAATAAAGATTGTGATGTATTATATGAATCTTTTCATACAATTAAGGAGGTGAATCTTTTAATATATGTTTGCCAAGTCTAAATTGCAATATCCTAATTTTAAATGATCATGCTATTCACGAGGCCCAAAAGGAAAGATGGGCCAAAAATGTACATGATCATTTCTTGGGGCCCGGTGGTTATTCCTTCCGCCGCCAACTACAAGAGAAGTAACTCTCTTCTGGAGAAGAGTCTAGTACAACTCAAGTTGAGCGTCCACCCCGACAATTGTAGTGGTTTGATGCTAGAAAAAATTGAGCAGGTGAAATTGTCAACCCTACAAACTAAGGAAGTTGTATAAAAGATGGTAAGTTCATCCCAACTAAGTAAAGAGAAACTCCCACAAACTTTGATTTATTTATATCTAATTGATTTTTTATTTTAATATTTTTATTAATTATGAATCGATTGAACTCCATGAGTAAAGGAAGGAAAGCTCATCCCAATTGGCTTCATGTATGAACTATCAGTTGCTCTTGGTATGAAGGAGCATCTTGGCCATGTTAGGGGATTAGGAGCTGGCATAGGATTCAAGTCTTATTTTGGCCCCTCACAATCTAAAATAGGTCGTACTGGAGGTCTTACACAAGAGGAAGTTGAAGCATTAGTAGCAATGAAAGTAAAAGAAATAATGCCTTCATTTCAGCCTAGTCAACCTTCTCAACCTATTAAAACTGTGTGTCTCTCAGATGATGAGGTACCAGCCCATGCTCCAGTTGTAGAATGTTGTGGGAGCACTTCCAATGACCCACCACAAAAATCTGCAGTAAGTTTGTTCTATATGTTGTATTATTAGTATGATATATATATATATATATATATATATATATATGTATGTATATATATATATATATAGTTGTAGTAGGTATCTGGTTTACCGCTTCATATATAACTTATATTATTTCAATTCTAAGTTGGTATGAACTGCAAACTTGTAGTGGAGGTTTCAGAATATAATGTTGTGGCAGTGGGCAAGGTATACAACCTTGGTGGTACATTACATTTCCAACCAATTACTGATGACATTTGTCGGGTGTCCATCCATATTGTATATGACAGAATGGGGGACAAACCACTACCCATATATAATCATGAATATAGTACAGTTGAAGAAGAAGAAGGTGCTATGGCGGGTTGGCCTAGACACTTGGTTATCAATGATAAGGTATGCCTAAATTCTACCATGTTTTTCATATTTGACTGCATATATCAACTCGTGTAATATAAGTATGTAATTTAATTAACATGTTTGTAAACCAAAAAGTAATAATTCTACTAGTCGTCCTCCTATTCCCAAGCCATCTTTTATTCCAGAATCCACATTCGATGAGTTGGGAAGTAAATGTAAATGTTTGTGTCGATACTTAGCCAACCAAAGCTCGAGATCACAAATGTTGGTCAATTTAATAGAAGATGCAACTAGGAGGGACTTTGACGATTATATTTTTCTTGATGATATTATAGATTTATTCCGATTGGATTGGCTAAATACTTTGATATTAGAAGTTTGGACAAGGTAAGGATCTATCAATATAGAATAATTCCAATACACATTTTTAACTTATTTCTATATAATGAAATGATTACAAACGTTATACAACCACTTATATACCGAGGCCATAGACTTCGATATAAAGAATGTTGGATTCTTAGTTCCTTCAGTCAGTAGTCAGGTGGAGACACATATTGACGATGTGAATGAGTACTTCTCTACTGCATTCAAATATTTTTCTAGTGCGGGAAAGGAAGTTATTCTAATTCCTTTTAATGTTGAGTAAGTATTATTATTCAATATAAGTTTAATAATGAATAAATTTCTTTATTTTAATGTTTGTTTTATTCTTACTCAGTTATAGACATTGAGAATTATTGGTTGTTGTCCCAAAATTGATGACTCTTTATTATCTTGACCCAATGGGAAAAATAACAAGGGGCCACAAACTGAAATTTCCAACTATGGAGTAAGCATAAATTTAGTCATTTGTATGCTTCAACATGATATTTCTATTTGGAATTTCTATTTTACCAACTATCATTTAATTGATAGGGGTATACAGGCTTTTCATGAAGGTGGAGGACAAATACCCAAAAAATTAAAGACATTGACTTTGAAAAATGACAAGGTAGCTACTTTTGACAGCTACTTAGTCTTATATGTATTAATTTCAGCTCTTATATGTTAGCTCTTATAGTCTTATCTCAATTTTGTTTATAGTAGCTTACTAAAATTATGTATTATGCGTTATTTGTAGTGTCCTATACAAAATAATGGTTGGGCATGTGGCTACTATGTAATGAAATATATGCAAACTATTTTCAAAGAAGCATCACATGACATTCAGACTATAGATCAGGTAATAAAGAATAACATCATAAATTTATAAGTGAGTTGTAGTCATTTTATAAAATATTAGCATGTGCATTTTCTATTGTAGATCTTTACAACTCAGCCTTACACACCTGAGGACTTAACGGAATTCTGAGAAGAGTCATAATATGCTTTTCTAAATGAAGTCAATATAGCATTGGATTGAATTGCATATGTCAGCTCCATTTATATATGTTGTTTTAGAACTCTTTCAAATTTACTTTTATACATGAAATTTAATATCATCTCAGACTTGCAATCTATCATTTTGTGAATGTTATGATGTGATATGTGTATGAAATATCTCAACTGAATGATATATGAATTTTTTTGTTATGAATGTGTGTGGTTTGGAAATTATCCAATTCGAATAGGATTGGACATAAAATCTAGAAAATGTAGCTTTGGAATGAAATTATGGCTTGCATCATTACATTTGCAAGTCTACTTTCCATTGCAAGTTTTGATCTTTGTAAAGTAGATTTCTATTTTGTAGGTTTCTGTTATAAAGATTTCTATTATGCAAAATTTTTCTTTAAAAAAAATTGTAAACTCTAGGGTCGGTTATTTTAAAAAACTGACCTTATAGATCTCTAGGGTCAGTTATTTAAAAAACTGACCTTATAGATCTTTAGGATCAGCAGTACTCTATTGGGTCGGTTTATTGCTTATAATCGTCCTTACAGGTAATCTCTAGGGTCAGTTTTTTAGGAATAACTGACCTTATAGGCTCTGGGAGCAACTTATTTTTAAACTCTTTTGGGTTGGTTTTTTTCTTATAACTGTCCTTGCAGGTCATGTTTAGGGTTGGTTTTTTATGAATAACCAACCTTATAGGCTCTGGTATCACCAAGATCATTTTTTAACTCTATTGGGTTAGTTTTTTGCTTATAACCGTCCTTACATGTCATCTTTAGGGTCAGTTTTTTAGGAATAATTGATCTTGTAGGATCTAGAATCAGCTAATTTTTTGTACTCTATTGGGTCATTTTTTTACTGTAACTGACCTCACAGGTCCTATTTAGAGTCAGTTTTTGTAGGAATAACCGACCTTACATCCCCAGGTGCAGTTTCTTTTTCACGCTTGGGTTAGTTTTTTACAGCCTCTTGGGTCAGTTTTTACTATATAAGGTTGGTTTTCTTTGGTTAAAAAAACTGACCCAATAGAGCAATTTCTATAGCAACGGCCACTTAGGCGTCGGTTGAAAGGTGACGCTATAAGCTTAAAAAAATTGACCTTATAGACCATTACTGTAGTAGCGATTCACTAGATTCCTTGTGCAATTTTTATACAAAGAAGCCATCTTTTCTACCATAGCATTTTCCAACCTGGGTGATTCAGTGGAACAAAGATACTACAAGGTATTGGGACATTAGGTTGGTTGGAAATAAAGACAACATATGAAGGGGATAAGAAACTATAAGAGACAAAATTAAATATAGAATGGATAGTGCACTAATATTTCATTTTTCTTAGAGCAATAGAAGATCATTGGGATTTGTAAAACCTCTAGAGAAAGTGGTGTTTGAGGAGGGTTGAGAGATTCCCCATCATCTTGAACATGTTTTGAGTTATCCAGAGAACTTGCATGATCGGTTCATGTACCCATGGATGGCTCTCTAACGATAGGTGATGGACTAGGTGAACGATCAATGGCAACTGAAAACAATGGGACATCTTCATTTTGTGTACAAGTTTTAAGGTGTCAATACAAAGTAATGATTTTCTTCAAAGAACTTGACATCAACAGATACCAAAATTTGATATGTGGTTGTTTTATAACGATGACTCCCCTTTTGAGTTTTGGAATATACACAAAAAAACAAACATCATATGACACACCCATATTCCACAAGCACTCATATATCATGAAATTAGGGCATAACTTGAGTTCAAGCAAACTAAACAATTCTCCTAACTTTGTTTACTTTTTGAAATCTAAATTGTATATGAAATACAACCACATGAAACAACTTGTATAAGAAACAAAACAATTATTCTTTGATCTGATTGCAAATAAAAAAGAAAAGATTTAGTTAACTAAGATTTCATGATTTTTGGATGACTATTAAATAAAAAACTATCATGATCAAACATTATTACAACTTCATTGATAACTCTTTGAACTTCTAAACAAGGATTTAGAGTGACAATGCATGACTATTTGAACTTCTCTAGCATTCAACTTGTGGCTAGACTTCCATTATAATTTTAGATCTTCGTATACTAAGTGTGTAGCCATAAATGTTTTGAGTATGGTGGTGATCTACTCACCCAGTGAATGGATACTTCTAAGAAATAGTTTAAGGCACATTGATGGTCAAAATATATATTCTTGAGAAATCCAATTTAAAGTAAAAACATACATATGGTATATTTGACTAGATAACTTCAATATTAAATGAAAAGGTGAACATACTTGATTAACATCATACAAATGACATGTCACTCTAGAATATTATAATGAGTAAATAACCAACTACACATCATTAATTTGCTGCTTGTTCATCTTATTATGTCATAAATTGACATGAAGTATACTATGACATGTGAAAGTATCACATCAAGATAAGATCTCACCATACAAGATGTAGAGTAGAATCAGGACTCTAAGTATGCTAACTAGATACCCAATCTGCAATGGGCATCTCTACATTTGGCCTCAACAGCAAAACAATAGGCCAGTAAAAATAGACTCCTCTAAATCTCGGTACTCAAGCAGAGAGTCAAAAGCACTCTAGATAAAACTGTTTATTCCAACGGTTCTAAAAGGACTGACTCACTGAGTAGTTACCGAACTGGGTACCATCGGGATATGAGAATCCATTGATGATTTTTTCCTAACTCCAGTAAATGTCGGTACCTAACAAAAACTATACTGAATTTTGTACCATCACAATTTACAGTGAATGTAGGGTACCAATGGGTATCACTAAAATCACTAGTGAATGATGAATACCCCTAATATTAATCAAGAGGTCATCCACTCATGCATTAACCCCTCATTCCCCACTGGCACCCTCTGCCTTCCTCTCCTAGACACTATAGTGGGTAAATAATTTCCTCCACTACGATGCAACCCTCCGTACAAAATCTATGGTGTTTAGAGCATCTAGAGTCAAATTCAATCTTTATTCCAATGTACAATCATGTAATCAATAGTTCATAACTTAACCTTGTATTAAGTTCTTTGCATAGATTTTCTATAATTTGTATTGTAAATTGAGTATTGAGCTACTCCTCTAATCATAAAGGAACACTAGAATGAAAATACTTTTTTTAATGAATACCATGTTCTTATGGTTTTATTTGCCTCATTCACAGATAACTTGTTTGACATAAATGAATTTACTACATCACAAACTTTAACTGATAAAAGACTATTTCTACTAGCTCTCATACAACAAAACATGTATATGAAATCCTTGTATAAATTAACTAGGGTTTCCTCATCATTCTTAAACTGATTAAATAAAACTAAAATATTCAAATAAATCATTTTTATAGACTTCCATTGGGCCTATTCACAAACTTCCAAATTTTCACTCGTCTTGGGTTTCACCCTCTTTACTACGATATCAAGAACATTGATAACTTTAATTAGATCCCTGACTCATATTCAA
This sequence comes from Alisma plantago-aquatica, assembly GCA_963693085.1. Taxonomy (NCBI): domain Eukaryota; kingdom Viridiplantae; phylum Streptophyta; class Magnoliopsida; order Alismatales; family Alismataceae; genus Alisma; species Alisma plantago-aquatica. The sequence continues at coordinate 23,312,998 of OY856412.1, read as the reverse complement.
CATATCTTTACTAAACAATTAGAGAAAAAGTCAAATAATATATAATAAGACTCAAATCAATAATATTCTTTACTTAGCTATATATTGCAAATTCAGATATAACCAAAAATCTCATATTTTATTTCTTCTTACTTCTACATACTTTTAGAATTCATTTTTAGATGAGTTGTATCATTTCTAATATGGTTTCATCATATTTAAAATTGTCACATCAAGAAATAATGAATTTCTAAATCATCTTATAAAAGCTAAAATTGAAAGGCAAATTTAGGGTTTAATTTTAAACACAGAAAGAACTAAGAAGTTTTGTGGATTCAATCCATATTAGTGCCATATAATATTAAATGGAAGTACTCGATCACCTCAAGTTTAGTTTATGTATCCTAAGAACTGAGGTTCTTTAATATATATCAAACTTTAGGCAATCCACCTTTTTCTTCTTCCTTCCAACTCAAAAACCCTAGGAATAGAGAATGGTAGAGATAAGAAGATAAAAATGGGTGTTTTGAAACCATCTTAAATCAAATTAAAGGAGGGATGGAATATGGACATGAACGAGAATATTCACCATGAGAACCTATGAAAAGAGGGTAAACTTACTTATTTTCAGCACTACTCTGAAGAAAAAACCCTAGACCAACATCTTCACCTCTTTCGTCTCTCAAAACCTAATTCTTCATCTCTCTTTAGGATTTTATCTCTATGGAATGAATGAAAAAAAATTGGAAGCTTCTAATATGTTAGATTTCTTATATAGAGTAGTTAAGGTGTTTTGGGCACTTTCAGATTATCCCTACCTTACGTTTTATTTTATTTCAGTAAAATTTTATCATAAAATGTTATTGAAAAATGTTATCTCAATCAGTCCAGACTCCTAAAAAAATTGTAAACAAAATTTAATTTTATTTAATAAAATATTAGATCTCCATTTCAAACTTCAGGTCATTCAAGGTTACCAGTAAATAATTGAAAATTTAACACTGCACTTCCATAATGCAGTATGTAGTGTGGTCAGTTTAATTGCAATTTTACCGATCGATAAAATCAAAGAACTTCCAAATATTCTGACAATTTGTAGTAACACGCATAATTAAGTTATCCAAATTATTTCTAATTTCAAATAAATCTAAGTTACATATAAAATACTAAGTGTATTAAAAGACCATTGTATTTATTATATTCGATATTCATATAATATCAAAATCCTAAGTTTGGTCGATTAGGGTTTACACTTCTCAAACTCTAATAATTCAAAATGAAATCATGGATAAAGTTTCTTATTAAGTTTCAACCATAATAGTTTGACTCTCGTTATTGGTCAACCTTATATAATGATCACTCTAGTTAAGCATGTAATCATTCAAGTAAACCTTAATTAGAAGGCTAAGTTGAAACTGTGTTGTTACAATCTCTCCTCCTTATAAGGTTGCATCCTTAAAACCTAAACATACAAACAAATCTATTTAAGGTTTCTTTTAAAATCTTGAAATCTTAGATCTCCCCCCCCCCCCAAAAAAAACAAAGAAATCTTATATCTCACTTTCTCTATTATTTCTTATTCGAATATTGACCTCTACATTGAGTCCATTGTTTCTCTTCTAATTATAATATATTTGAAACAAGGTCTTTCAATGACAAAGAATGTTTTCCTATATCACAATAAATTACTAGGAAAGAGAAAAAAAATGATTTGTCTTCCAACTTCTCATACTTTCTTGAGGTGTTAGGTTACTATTGGTAATCCAATCTAACTATATCAATTTATATAGTTCAAATTTTCTATTGTTCTATATCACATCTAAGTTCCTTCAGTCTATTATTTTGAAGTTTACTATTGGGTTGTTCTAAAATCAAAGCACTTGTAAGATGCTAGACTAGGATAAATAACAATTGTGTAATATTGATATGGATTACCAATAGTAATGACTAAAACCATAACTAACTATCCTTTCAATTTAATATATTTCTTACACATATACAACTAAAATCATATGTAAACAAATTTACTTCCTCTGGTATGCCTTTAGAAATTTAAATTTTCTACGAGGAGAATATTATTAAAGACACATTCTTTCTCTTACTTCTTTTTTATTCATCAACACTTACTTCATCTTGTTTATCATTCTCCTTTTATGATAAAGAAAATATACATATCCAACATTTAAATATTTGAGGTCAGAATTGATTATCTATTGTTCTTTATATCACTACAAGAATTTATTTCTGATCACAAATTTTGAGATCACACTTTTTTGTTTGTTAAAATCAAACTTCCTACATTTCAAGATTATTTCTTATCATTTGTTCTTAGTAATTTCATGTGTTTATTTGTATTTCTCATTTTATACCTTTAAATCATGGATTACTATCAATTTTAGCTTACTTCTCATATTTCTAATTCCCAAGATTTATTAAATTTTAATATGGTTATTAATCAAAGTATAATTGTTGTGACATCCCTGGAACTGCAAGAACCCCAAACTATCTAAGATGTATTCCTTATTTATAGCCTAACCATGTAATACATAATTTTTCCTTTATTTATTCAAAATATATACTTTATCTCTCTTGAAGTTTTTTTTTGTAAAGATTGTTTCAATTAATGATCACCAGGGTACAAAGCTGGGATAAAAGACATATCTAAGGGCTCATTACACATTAGACATGAAGGCCATGAAAAGAACTCTACTCTACTATTTCTCTTGAGTATGAACTTAACAGTTGTGTCAGCTATGGTGATGAACTCTCGGGGACTGCGTAGGATGCAGAATGAGGGAGAGCTGATAGAAAGCTTCTTCCATTGGTGATGATGAGCCAGGAAGTAAGCTTGGGTACATGTCTTGTCTGTCAAACCTTGGATGGCCGAGGTAGAATCAGTGAGAATGAGCATGTTGGACCAGCCTTGGGATTTGGCTAAGGTGGCAGCTTGCATGATTGCAATGACCTCATCTGCAGTCACAGATCCAGCCTTGGTCAGGTATCCCACCCCTAGGATGAGGTTCCCATCGTGTCTTAGGACTACACATCAAAGTCTGGATATCAGCGGAGATGGAGAATAGGAAGTGTTGGTGAATATTATGTACTCGTCGTGCACTGGTGAGTTGCACCTCTACTGAGGCTGGGAGTTCATCCCTGGGGTGGGGTACATTAGGCTAGAGAGCTTTTGCACTGTCTCCGAGTGCAATAGTATGAAGCATACGACGGCTGGAGTAGGAATGCTACTGCCTCCATGAGCCTCATTGTTACACATGGTCCAGAGGTGCCACGCAGTGACTACCTAAGTAATTGGGTGGATGATGTCATGCACACCTTTTATCATCATGGTGATCCATAGTTCTTCATCTTCAAGGAAGAAACCAGGAGAAAGTTGGACTGCATGCCAGACAGCTGCACTTCTTATGCAATCCCGAAGACAGTGAATGATCGTTTCGTCCCTTCTGTGACATCTCAGACAATCGTCAGAGACACTGATGTGGCGGTGACACTTCTCAGCATTAGTGAGCAAAGCTCGGTGTTGGAGGAGCCACATGAAGATCCTGATCCTCTCTCGAACATGTACCTTCCAGATTGAAGCCTAGTGGCCTCGTACAATTAGCTCTTTGTTCCTTCGTAGCCATCGATATGCGGATCTAGCAGTGAGGTTCCCGCTTGTTTTATGGGGCCAGATAAAGGTGTCCACTTCGAATGCAGGATCTGGAAGAGGTAGCATTTGAATGATATCCCAAGTGCATGTGAGGAGGTGGGCATAGATGAAATACCAATCCCATTCCCCGTTATTCAGAACCATCAACGCAACCTGAAGGTCTGCAATGTCTGTTGGAATGTTATGGTTAGGTGCAAAGGTAAGGACAGCTTCCCCAGCCAACCATTTATCCTACCACACCTTTGTGTTCTCACCGTTGGCTATCGATTTGGAGCACATGTTTTGAAACATTGGTAAATTTGATTTGATGAAACGCCAAGTTGCAGAACAAGAGGCCTTAGAAGCAGCCCCTCCTCCTTGATATTTCTCGTTTAGGATCCTAACCCATAGTTTGTTTGGCTAATTTAGATATGACCAAACATTCTTCAACATCATTGTTGTGTTCTGATCTCTAGAATCCCTGACCCCGAGGCCACCTCGGTCCTTGCTTGTTGTGGTCTTTTTCTAAGAAACCAGGGATATCTTCTTCTGGTCGCTTGAGCCTTTCCAGATGAAGCGTCGAACATGGCTATTGATATCATCACAGAGAGTAGTAGAAATTAATGTCGTCTACATTGTATACGTAGGAATGGACTGCAGGGTTGCTTTGGCCAAGGTGATTCTTCCGGCTAGCGAAAGATGACGCATTGTCCAACTGTTCATTCTTCCCTGGATTGCATTGAGGATGCTTGAGTGCATGGACTTATTGATTCTTTTGTGGAGGATCGAGACTCGTTGGTATTTCCCAAGATCATTCGTCACTTGAAAGCCTAATTTCCTACTGATACGACGTGTGTCAGGTTGAGTGACGTTGGCGGAGAAGAAACAATGTGACTTAGTTTTCGAAACAACTAGCCCAGATTCTAGGGAGAAGGTCCTCGATACTTTCTTGATTTTAATAGTTTGCGTAGTCGAAGCTTCTGCTAGGAGAATGATATCATCGACAAAGAAAACGTGTGTGAGAGGCGTGCCTCTTCTGGAAAGGATCATCGGCTTCCACGCTCCGTTGATGGAGGATCGATGGATCATTTAACTGAGACATTCCACGCAGAGCACAAAGATATATGGACTCAAAGGGTTGCCTTGCCTTACCCCTTGCACAGTCTTGAATGGCGCCATGGGGGCACCTTCCCATAGGATTGATGTCACTTTGGATTGGATGATTGACATGATTAGTTGAATGAGGTGTAGCAGAAGGCCAACTTTGGTTAAGGTGCTATGTATAAAGGTCCAATTCATCCTGTGTAAGGCTTTGGAGAGATCGAGCTTGATGGCCATCCATCCTTTTGTGCCTTTTTTGGACTTCATGGAGTGGATGTCCTCTTGTACTAAGAGTATATTGTCGATGATTTTGTGACCCGAGAGAGAGCTGGATTGGCAAGGTGAAATCCAACCATCCAGTAGGGGTTTGATGCGCTCTACTATGGTTTTTGAGATGGCCTTGAACACCACATTGTTGAGAGAGATCAGACAGAGGTCACCGCAGTCCTGTGGTGACTTGGTCTTTGGTAGCAATACCATATGTGAATTAGTGAGTGCCAGTTCCACCTTTACTGAGCTGAAGGCTTGTTGGATGGTGCACACGACCAAAGGCCCAACATGGGACCAACTATGCTAGCGAAAGTCCGTTGTGACACCGTCTGGACCACCCACTTTCGAGGGTGTCATAGAGAAAATGATATCACGAACTTTGTTCGCCGTTGGGGTGGCTGCCAGAATTTGTAGTGTGGCTTCTGGGAGCACCGGGAAGACACCTGAAACGTCATTAGTGTGTACATTGGAAATGGGTGAAGGTGTAGTAAGCAAAGTGATGAAGAAATATTTGACATGGGCACAAAGTAGGGTTGGGTTGGTGAGCCACTGCCCCTCAGTATCCTTCAGGCATGAGATCTTGTTGTGGTGTCGTCTGGCCCAGACATACAATTGGAAGAAGCTCATATTCTGGTCACCCTACTGCAGCCATTTAATGTGCGCCTTTTGCTTCCAATCTTCCTCTTCGGTAAGAAGAATGTGGTGGTACTTCTCTTGGACATCCACAATGCAGGAAGCAATGTGGGCGTGTTCATTTTGATCTGGTCTCTTCTGTAGTTGGTCCAAATGCCACCATGTGGCGGATGCTTGGAACACTGGTAGGGCATAAGATAAGGAGGCTGACGAGTTCCAACCTGCCTTTACACAGTCGTTGAAGCCCTCGTCCAAGGTCCATCTTGCTCTGGTTTTAAACCCTATACAACCAGATCTACCTTTGGATCTGGTTGTACAAATGAGAATGGTAGTGATGAGAATTGGGTTATGATACGAAGTGACTCAGGGTAGCACCTGGATCCTAGTTCTCGGATGGTGGGTGAGCCATGCCTCATTGGCAATGGCCCTTTCTAGCTTTTCACAGACTCCACCTCACTGAAACATGAAGGGTTGTCCAACCATGCCAAGGTCTGCTAGGCTAGTGTTGTGTAGGCAGTCGTGGAAGAGAGAGGATGATGTTGAGTCGAAGAATGTGATGCCCCTCTTCTCTATCCGACTAAGCATCGTGTTGAAGTCTGTGATGGCCAACCAAGGTGCACCTGCAGGTGGAAGAAGGGAGGCAAGTCATTGCCACAGCAGTTTCCTCTTCGTTGGTTGAGGACTTTCGTGTATGGCGGTGAAGTAAAGATTGTTGTTCATCCGATAGTGGATGAGTTGGTGGTTGAGGAGGATCTCGACGTAACATTTAGCATCATCCCACAGGATCCATATACCGCCTGTGAACCCTTGCGCTTCGATCTGGTGTGACGATGGGAAGCCCATGCTTTTAATGATGTCGTCTGCTACAATGCCACTGCATCGAGGTTTGATTATTACCATAAGATGAAGTCTATGGGATATTCTGAGAACTTTAATGTAACAAATTTTATCGTCAGAGCAAGCTCCTTGGATATTGAAGCTTATGATGTTCATTAAGTGAGGAGGAGATTGAGTCGGTTAGGCAATTGCCACCCGTAGCCCAACTTCATCTTCTTTGTCTGCTGGATCTGCAGCTTCCAACTCCTCGTCGAGGATGTTGAAGTTTATTGCTTTTTTGGCTACCGAGGATGAGTTATCTAACTGTTGAGCAAGCCACCCTTTCTTTTAGATCCTCTCTGGAGTCTTGGATAGCACTTGCATGATGATTTGTCGATTACATAAGATCAATGTGTGGCCTCCTGTCAGTTTGGAACCAAGGTGAAGTGGTGGAAGGGTACTGGTGTTGCTCGATCCAAATTGGAAAGGGTTGGTAGGGTTGATGGTGGTGGATCTTCCCTGGGCCACTTCGTCATCTGTTAAGTTGATGAAAGTGTGCGAGGGGTCAGTATCGGCAGCCAAGTTGGCATCTTGTTTCTTCTTCTCTGCCTTTTTTTGTCGATGATGGCTACCATCGGGCAGCCACTCACCCTCGTCATCTAGGGGTCTCTCCTTGCTAGCTTCATCTAACGTCTTTGCCTTGGCCTGATCGGCAGTGGAAGCGGCACCGTCTTTCTTTGGTGGAGTGGTCTTTCGCTCAGGTTTCTTTGTGTGGATCGACGACGAGTAGGCTGATAGCTCCTCGCTCGATTGTGTACCTGCTTTGATGCATTTGTGATCCACATCCACATGACCCAGGCGGATGTAGTGCATGTAGATTTAGGGCAGGTTCTCATATTCTAGACGAAGGTGTTCTCCATTGAGGATGAAACCTGGGAGCAGGGGGCACATTGTGTCGACTTCGATGACCATCCTCACAAACTTCCCCCTATGTCCCTGAATGGTATTATCATCAATTCTGATCATCATGCCCATAGAATTGTCGATCTCTAGCAACTTGTTTTGGTAGAGATGGATCGTTAGATCTAGAATCCTTGCCCACACCACAAGTTTCCTAGGGATATAGTTCAATGGGAGAAACTCTAGATACCATGACTAGATTGATAGGTAGTTGCCAAAGATTGTATATGGTCCTCCCATCATGACATTGATGAAATCAGACTCGTTGCGAGTTGGACAATGTAATAACAACATTCTAGATCAATGACTCTGTTGTGTTCAGATAGTCCCCATAGGCTTTGAATCCGGTTTACTAGGGCATGGTATCCTATGTTCAAGACCATGGCTTTGACGATCACAATGTTTTTCCATGGTGTTAGAAGCAGAGGAAGGACGTCTGGCTTGACGGTGAAGGAAGGTAGTATGCCAACACTTCCGATCATGATATCTTCAGATTTTAGGGTGTAAGGGGATATCGGGTTCGGCAGGTATGGCCCGAGGCCTTTGCTCGCCACATCCTTAAAGGACAACCTAGGGGACAACGGTCATTGCATCTCTACGTCTATGTTGTGCTGACCGGTTTCTGTCTCGGCGTTCAGGAGTACAGCTCCCTCGTCCGGCGTGATTGTTTCCTTATATGGAGGGTAGACGAGCCTCCCTTTCCCTCGCCCACACTTGCCTCCTCATCCCCCTCTGTCGCCGCCTCCTCCAAACCCTAGAGGCAGCCCCATCTCAAGAAAACAGAATCTTTCCTTACTCTCTCTCTTGAATTTTATTGAAGTCTCTCTTGTATTCATAACTTGGATTTATTTTCTCTTACTTGACATTTATAATGAGTTACTTTCTTTATTTACTCCATTGGGACTTCATCATTTTATAATGTTTCATCACAACATTCAATATATGTATCTAGAATCATGTTTATGCATCATTTGCTTATCACTTCATCCACACAACGCTCTCATTGAGGGAAAAATACAAAGAGAAGATTATTTTGAGATTTAGAATTCCTTTTTTTAAAGCGTTCACTTAATACATTTCTCATATCTAGGATTATTTAGTTATCATCAATAAGACTTGATTATTTAGTATTTTCTCACATCTCACAATATTATTTTTTTATACTACTTTCTCGATAGAACTCCAAACTATCTAAGATGTATTCCTTATTCGTTGCCTAACCATGTAATACATAATTTTTCCTTTCTTCATTCAAAATATATGCTTTATCTCTCTTGAAGTTTACTGAAGTCTCCCTTATATTCAAAACTTGGATTTATTTTCTCTTACTTGACATTTAGAATGAGTTACCTTCTTTATTTACTCCATTGGGGCTTCATCATTTTATAATGTGTCATCACAATAGTCAATATATGTATCTATCATCATGTTTATGCATCATTTTCTTTTCACTTCATCCCCATGTTACTCTCATTGAGGGAAAAATACAAAGAGAAGATTATTTTGAGATTTGGAATTCCATTTTTTCAAGCGTTCACTTAATACATTTCTCATATCTAGGATAATTTAGTTATCATCAACAAGACTTGATTATTTAGTATTTTCTCACATTTTAGAATATTATTTTTGTATATTACTTCTTCATATTTGAAATCAATATTTTCCATGCAGTTGACACTCTTCAATCTCTCAAGATCGTGTTCCTCATTTGTGAATATGATTCTATATTCCAGGTCATATATTTCATATTATACTTTTACTTTATCAAGTTGAATTTTTTATTAACATTCTCCCTTCTAGTTTCATTTAAATAACTGGTAAATTACATGTCCTTTATTTCAGTTCAAATTCACACAAGGTCCAAGATTTCTTTCTATCAAGCTTTTCTTTTCTCCATGCAAATCATATTTATATGACTCATTGATTTTTTTGTGTAATCACAACTTTTCTATTACTTGAAATTTTGTTTCCTTCAATCGTTGGGAAGTTATTGAGTGCATATGATTGAAACTAAGTATTTAATCTATAAATATTTCAAATTCAAACTATAGTGAAGATGAATGTATATAAGAGTTCATTATATAAGTAGACACTTGATGTTCCCTATTACATCATGTAACCCTATTTCCTCAATGGAGATCATCATTTTCAATAATTCTGCTTATTTCATCTGAGTTCTTATCTTGAAATTATATTACATGTCCTTCTAGTCATGTTTGCTCTACTTATTCTAAAATTATGCACTTCAATGTAAATATTGTATACTTTAACTCTTTTTTTTCCTATTTTTCATTTTGTTTGAAGTAATTAAATGAATTTTACTCTATTATTTGATCCATTCCTCATAATTGATTCTATCAATCTTGATCTTCTACGTATTTTCCTCTTGTGTTTCCCATATATCATATTTAGAGACCTCATGTAATATTGACCATTTAAGACTTAATCCCAACCTTATATCATTTCTTTTTTTTATTTTTTATCATCTCTTTATTTGACATATTTTACTATCATCAGACTTTTCATAATTGATCCATCTATGTCTGTCTTTCATTGTTCTTAATTCCTATATTCTTTACTTCCCTTTGTTTCAAATTGGATAAAATGTCACAATTAATATATAATTATATTCTTTTTATCCATTCTTTCTTATTCATTTCATGAATTATATACTAATACATGTCATGTATCTATATTCCTTCTTCCTTAATCCTTCAAATTATTGTTTCTTTTTAATATCTAAACCTTGAACATAGTTATTAATTCCAACTAATACTTATTTACTCTCGAATTTATTTTATATTTTGATATCTTAGTGTATGTATATTCTCATTGCATTGTGGGTTTACCTATCCATAGTTTAATCGCATTACATTATTAACAAGATTCATTAGATCCCAGTAACATGTCTTTCCTATCAAATCATGCCAAACCTGTAGTCTTGAATCCAAGAGATACTCAACATTAAGCAACTCTTATTTGTCTCAACATGTGAAAAGAATATCTACTAGGAAAAACTTATTTAAAGATGATCTATGAATTAAATGATGTAGAGAATATAAAGAATAACTAATGCACTTCATACTGTTCAAAAATATTAAAGAGCCAGTTATATATTCTGAAAACTAAACATTGAGATTCGTATAGATAAGAGAATTCATATTCTTGTCACATCAAAACTATAGTACCAAATTAAACTTGTACCACATCCAATCTTTATGATATTATTCATTTCTAACTTTTTGGTATTCTAGCATTAATATTTCTAGGGTGTTTTGCTATCCCGTCCTCCCTTTGTATACCTGGTCAGAGCATCCAGGGAAGAATAGATAGAGTAGCTTGATATTGGTCAAACTAATTATTCAAATATTGTGATAGGGTATCTAAATACTTAGACTTCCCATATCTATAGCCACATCTCCTCATAACTGCTACACTTATAAACCTGACTTACTAACCTAGTGGGCTTAGACAACTCATCCAAACCTCTGATACTGATTTGACACTTAGATTACAGAATCACATATAGATCATGAAATTAGTACATAACTTGAGTTCAAGAAAACTAAACACCCCTCTTAACACATTTTTTCCCTAAAAATTGAACCACATATGAAACACAACCAGGTGAAACAAGTTGTACAATAAACAAAATACTTTTTTTTTAATTTTATTGCAAACATAAAAGATGTTTCATGCTTGTTGTCTTGACTATTAAATACAAATACTTTCATGATTGAACATTACTACAACATCATTCATATATAACTCTTTGAACCTATAAACAAAGACCTAGATTAATAAGGATCGACTATTTGAACTTCTCTAGCATATGACTTGTTGCATGACTTCTATTATACTTTTTTATCTACATATCTTGAGGTTGTACCCAAAACTGTTATGAGTAGAGTGGTGAGCAACTAACCCAATTAATTGAGTATTTCTATGAAATAATTTAATGCATTTTAACAATTAAAACATATATTCTTGAACAACTACTTTTAAAGTATATCAATAATGTATTATGAAGGAATTGGTCATTCAATAACATACAAATGGCATATTACTCTATATAACTAAAAGAGTAAATGAATATATGAACATACTTGATTAACATCATACAAATGACATGTTACTCTAAATGACAACAATGAGTAAATAACATAGTAAACATGCTTGATTTGTCTCTTGTTCATCTTATTATGCCATGAACCTACATGAAGTGTACCACGATATGCAAAAGCAACATAACAAGATACCAATCTCACTGTACAAGACATAGAGTAGACCTAGGGCTATAATTTTCTAACTAGATACCTGGTATACAATGAGCCTTGCCACATATGGACTCATGAGGCTAAATAGATGGTTGGTAAAACTGGACTCCTCCTCTAAACATAGGTACTTAGGTGGTAACACCCAGGCCCACTATCAAAGGCTCTAGTATAATTTTAGGAATGATGACCAGCCCCACATACTACCACTAGCCTTAATTACATGCTTTGTCCACACTCACACCCAAGCCATGATCAACTTCTCGTTTGGTCATCCATCATAGTACTACTCTGTGTTGAGCATGCTTAATCACTAAGTTCTTAATGATGGGTTCCTTGAAAAGGATGTGCACCTTGGTTATATGGATAATCAAATCATTCCTTTTAAGATCATTTTATCTAAGTCCTCAAATCCTAGGACGTTACAATCTCCACCACATACACTCCTGATGTCCTTGTCAAGGATCAACTATATGGCCTCATGATATTTCCTCATTTTAATGGAGACTTAAAATGGCCCATGGACACCAATCTCCCGATTAGGGAATTCCAATGTAAGGTTGGATATGTCACCATGGACGGTCCTTTCCAACATGATTGGACCACACGGCCCACGATTGGCATGCTACATTCCCATGTGGGCCCCACCTATTGGAGAGGTTATTTGATACCATTTGTAACACTCATGTGCATTGTCCAAGGTTCTAGTAAAGTTTCAGGAATGACGACTGGACCCACAGACCATCACTAACCTTAACTGCACACTTTGTCCTCACTCACATGCAAGCTGGGATCAACTTCTTATCTGGTCACCCAACCTAGTACTACTCTAGGTTGAGCGCCCTTATCCACGAGTTCTTAGTGATGGGCTCCCCAAAAAGGATGTACACCTTGGTTATATGGATAGTCAAATAATTCATTTTAAGATTGATTTATTTGAAGCCTCATATCTTGGGATGTTACACTGGGAACAATCAGAAGTACTTCGAAGAAAACTTTCTACTATAGTGGTTCCACAAGTGTTGACTCACTGAGTAATAGTTGAATGTGGTACCCACGTGATCTCTAGTAAATGTTTGGTACTTAATTGAAATAGTATTGAACTCGGTACCAACTCCAGTTAATGTTGGGCACTATTAGCAAGCACCAAAATCTCCAATTGATGTTTTATACCTCTATTATTAATTAGGTCATCCACACAAGGACTAACCCCTTGTGCTCCATTGGCATACCCTATCTTTCTCTCTTGGACAATGCTAGTAGGTAAGTTTCTTCCTCCACTATAGTATACAAATCCACTGGGAATATATGGTGTTCAAGGCATTTAGTGTCTAATTCTCTCCTTAATTTCATTATACAATCATCTAAATAATATTTCCTAAGTTAAGCTTATATTAAGTTCTTGTCTGTAGTCTTTACTGTGAATTGAGATACTTAGCTACTCCACTTATCATACTGATGAACACTAGGATGAAAACACTCAATTTACTAAAGAACCTATTGCTAGGTTTCATTTGCGTCATTTACATCACCATGACACAAATATATGAATTTATTGCATTATAAACTGTAACTGGTATGAAGATTATATTTATTAGCTTACATACAACTAAACTTGTATATGAAACACTACTATGAAATTGAACTAGGTTTCCCACACCATTCACTAAATACCATGCATCAAGAACAAATTGATTAAATAAAACTAAATCATTAAATTAATTTTACTGACTTCCATTCTGTCTTATCACAAACTGCCAAATTTTCACGCGTCTAGTGTTTCACCCTCTTTACAAAGATATCAAGAACTGTTGATAAGTTTAATGAAGTCCCTAACTAATATTCAGTGTATCTATACAACCATTAAATTGACCTATTGCATAATTTATAATAAGGTTCAGATCGATAATATTCTTTACTTATCTATATACTGCAAATTTAAATATAACTAGAAACTATAGATTTTGGTATTTTCTTTAGAATTTAGTATTATATAATTTGTATCTGTTCATAATATGATTCCATCCTTTAAAATTTATCACATCATCAAATAATCAATCCCTAAGTTATCTTGTAAAAACTAGAATTGAAAGATAAAACTAGGGTTTATTGTTGCTTATAAAAAGAATAGAAAATTTTAGTGATTTCGATCCATTTTAATGCAATATGTTGTTAAATGGAGGTATAAACTCACATCAAAAGTAATTTTTGTAGAATAAGAATTGAAGTTCTTGAAAACGATCAAACATTAAGAAATCCATCATTTTCTTCTTCCTTCCAACTTAGAAACCCTAGGAATAGAATTGTAGAGGAAGAATGAGAGAAGAGGGTGATTTAATAACATCTTGAACCAAAATATAGGAGGGATGGAATCTAGACATGGAAGAGAAGATTAACCATGAAAGCCCCTCTAAAGAGGGTAAACTTAATTGCTTTCAGCACTCATTAGAAGATAAAACCTTAGATTGACATCTCCACCTCCTTTCTCACTCAAAACCTAATTCTCCATATTTTTCTAGGATTTTGTTTTTGGAATGAATGATAAAATATGGAAGTTAATATTTTGTTAGGTTATTCATATAGAGCAATTAAGGTACTTGGGACAATTGCAATTTATTCTACCTTATGTTTTTCAATTTCAACAAAATTTTCCATCACAAAATGATACTAAAAATATTATTTGAATCAAGAAAAAATCCTCCAAGAATTAATTAAAATTAAATTAGTATATCATTCTAAATAAATTTGAAATAAAAATACCCCGTCATGGTGCAATAGGTTAAGAGGAGCACATCCCAGCCAACCCACCTGGGTTTGGATCCCAACAAGAGTGAGATCTGAAAAAAAACTAGCTAGTAGGTGTTCTAATCAATCAATGCTATGACGACACATCACGCCATTATGTGCAGCATAGTGGTGAGTGACAACACTACGTATGACCTTGGAGTTTAACCTTCTAGGGGAGTTGATGATAAAAAAAATGATGTTTCATAGCACCAATAGAAATTTTAAGTCATTCATAGTTTGATAAATAACTAAAACTCTATCACTACACTGGTATACATCATCATGTAGCATGGTAGATGAATTGTGATTTGACTGACTAATAGATTTAAAGAACATCCAAATATTTTGAAAACATTCTGTTCAAAAAATCCAAAATACATGTTGAGAATTGAAAGTAATTTACCACACCACTATATTTATCATTTGTATTAATATATAATCAAATTGGTAGACTAGCATTTACACTTCCCATATTTATATATATATATATATATATATATATATATATATATATATATATATATATATATATATATATATATGTATATGTATGTATGTATGTATATGTATATATGTATGTATATATGGGGGAAGTGTAAACCTTAGTCTGCCAATTTGATTGTATATTAATAAAAATGATAAATATATTGGTGTGGTATATATATATATATATATATATATATATATATATATATATATATATATATATATATATATATATATATATATATATATATTCAAAATAAAAGCATTCTTAAAAAATTATTAAGTTCAAAATATCATAATTGGACACTCATTATTAACAAAGATTAAATAATAATCATTCCAGTTAATCATGAAATCATCCATGTAAACCCAAATTAGATGGAAAAGTTGAAATCGGGTACTACTACATAAAAGGCCTTTGGCGTTGGTTATTTAGAGCCTTTAGCGTCGGTTTCCAAGTGACACCCAAGTGGGCGTCGCTAAAAGTCGACTCCTTCAGTGTCAGTTTCTAACCGATGATATAACCCTTCCCGCCACTGAAAACGCACCAGCAAGGGAACTATTAGCGTCGGTTCTGAATGAAAACTGACACTATATCATGATCAAAGACGTCAATTATTAAACAAAAACGGACGCCATAACCCTTCCCGACACCGAAAACGTGCCAACAAGGGAACTACAAGTGTTAGTTTTTTCTAATCACCGACTCCGTAACAAGATAGAGACGTTAGTTTTATGCTAATAACAGACACCATATCCCGGCCAACATGGCTGTAGTACCTGGCCACAATAAGCGTCGATTCTTACAGATAACCGACACCAGTAAGGGAAAAGACGTTGGTTTTTGGCTAACAACCGACGTTGTATGTCTTTTTTGTCGGTTTTATAAAAATAACCGACGCCTATGTTCTGATTTTTTTTCTTATCAGTTTGCAGGTCTACTGTATGGCTGGTCAGCAGGATGGAGAACTTGCAGTTCAGTTCTGAACTGTAGGTTTGCAGCATCCATTGATATTAGCCAACAACAGGCCACAAACCTACAAAGTCATTCACATTCAGACACATGTATTGATCAGATACATGTAGAAACCTGCAAAGTCATTTACAATCACATTCAGTTCCATTCATTTCATCTCTTTTCACATTCAAACATTCATGTATTGATAAAAAAAAGTCATTCACATTCACACATATGACAATTCAAAAAAGTCATTCACATTCACACAAAAATAATTATGAGAACAAAGTT
Organism: Alisma plantago-aquatica; assembly: GCA_963693085.1. Classification (NCBI taxonomy): domain Eukaryota; kingdom Viridiplantae; phylum Streptophyta; class Magnoliopsida; order Alismatales; family Alismataceae; genus Alisma; species Alisma plantago-aquatica. The sequence continues at coordinate 23,296,800 of OY856412.1, read as the reverse complement.
TAGAAATATCATTCTTTATTCATCATCGTCATCATTGTAATCAGATATCCAATTATATTTAAAAATTCCCACTACTTGTAGGGATTTTTCCCATTCTTCTCTTACAACATCTAATTCCTCCTTCATATAGGAAGTATGTACATCTAATAACATTCCACCTATACTGAAGTCATTTTTAAACACCTGCAAATAGAATGACGTATATATATAATTAATAATATATAATAAGATTGATATATTCATATTATCTAATGAGACTATATATAATACCTTATGTATAGTATTGATTCCCATTGTGGCATATTTGATGATTAGGTCCATAAATCATATCACATAGTAGACACATGCCCAGTCGTTATCTTATGTATCATACTATAAATTGAAACATACAAAATATTCAAAAATGCAAATAAGCACAGTTCACATAAATAATTCATGCATTGGAGTCGGGAAATTACTTTCACATTCTCCCAAATTAGTGGCTGATAATTTTCCTTGGGACCTTTCCTCCATCTTTTTTAAACTCTTGTAAAGCCCTACATGTTAATGTAAGACATTAAGTTTCATAATTAAATAGTAAAGTAATAACAGATGTTAACGAATATAAAAATATGAAATATTTCTCACGGGAATAATGGCATTTTCATTATGTCTCCATATAATATATTCAATGTGTTCCCTGTAGGATCTAGATAATAGACAGTGAACATCTTAGGGACAATAACTAGTAACTCCCAATGCCTACCACTATAGGTAAGAAAGTTAAAAATTAATAACTCAAAATCCACAATAAAAATGTAATTTTCTTAAGTCCAAATCATAAGCAAAGTAAGCTTACTCGACATTGAATGGAGCTATTATCACCATCTTCTTATTTTTACCAAAATATTCAAAAGTATCACAACAGTATGAAGTAACTGAAGAAGGGTTTGTATCTACAGGACTAATCAAAGATGGAACCAAAAATCCCACATGGGAAAATGCAAAATCTGTACATATCATGTGAAGTGGCTGCAAAACATGTATTACGTATCCATTAATATATAAGAAACTAGATCACCATATATAAAACAAGGTATACGGATGTATAAATAAGATCTCACCATATCCACAGCCCTATCATAGATGTGTTTAGCCAATCATAACAAAACAACTCCAAAATATCTTGCATAAATAGCTTGTTATCATATTATTGACATGTATTTAATACGTATGCATTAATGCTTATGCAAAACTTGTATTATGTATGCATTAATATGTATGCAAAACTTGTATAAATAGATTATTATCGTATGATTGACCTACAACATCCTCCGGAATAGTAACATTTATAGGGCAAATTGAATCATGTTTTCCTATCCATACTGCCATACCCCTACAATTTGGACATAACGAGGCGTGTAGGTCCCTTGGAAGCCAACTTGGTACTTTAGAAGGTGGAGGTGGAGGTCGAGATGTACCGTCTGTCTTCCTTTTGACCTGTATATATAATTTCAGATCAATTGACTCATATGTACACATGAACAAATTAACGTATTGTAAATTTACCATACAATATTAGTATAGATGACATCCACTTTGGGCCACATTATCACTCCGCCTTCTACCTCACCAAGCATTTTAGAATCGGGGTGGGCGTATGGCAGTGGAAAATCCCTCTAATCGGGGAGTATATGTATCGGGCTCACACGAACCGCACTAGCTGGTGCTGCAGTCCCATAAAACATCTCCCTTGGAAGGGATGGGTAAGCATCTGCCTCTGCAATGATATATTCTTGACTTTTTAGATGGCATGGCTTCAACCCCTACAAATTTACGTATAGAATGTTATATACATATATACGTAAACATATCATCTTGAAAAGACTAGCTACTATATATGTCATAAAAATACTTACAACGGACGTGCTAGGTGGTGGGTCTACAAGATTACACCCAACCTCTGTAGTAGGAGAAGAGTGACCCACCACAGGTACTGTCTGAGTGGCAGTCTGAGATGCTTGCCACTTGCTAATTGCTTCATTGATTCTCTTATCAAGTGTTTCCTCGACTCTCCTATCAAGTGCTTCCTCGACTCTCCTTTCAATTAACTGATCTACCTATACATGGACAAAAGAAATGCTATCTTCTGATTATTGAATTCTCTTTCGCAATAACATTTTAAAAAAAGAATAAGTTACATCAGCTTGTGAAAGTCCCACTCTTGGGACTGGTTTGTGTTGTGATGGCCCAAAGAACGCTTTGATGCCCACACCAGCGCCTGCACCACTAACACATTCAGGATGCTCTGGGTTACCCAGAGCAACTGTCAATTCATCCCTTATGCCCTCAGGGATGAACTTGCCTTCCTTCCTCTACTCGTGCATCTCCCACTAATTGACATCCACAGAAATTTGTAAGTAAACATAACAATACTCAATATTGATCGATTTCTCTAAGAGTTGAATTTTACCATTTTTGCAAACGCATCAGTAGTTGCGGGCTTTGTTATATCTCCCTTATTATTTTGCCTCCCAGCTATCCACATAACATGGCGAGGAAGAGGTTCGAGACCAATAGTATAGGACTTCTAAGTAGCAGCAGACGGAGTAGTAGACTCTGCTTGCAGTCTTTAGCAAACACCTGCATAGCTTCTTGGACCCATTGTGTGGTCATGCACATTCAGTGCATGCCTTGCTCTTTGAGCATCGTTGATAGCCATGTTAGTAAGTACATTGATTTGGTTAGTAACACTAAAGGTTAATCTTGAATAGGTGAATACATAAGAACGTATATTAATTAAATTGGGAGTGGCACTTAATACCTTGAATTCATGATTTTTCTTTTGGTAACAAACTCCTCCCAGTCTTTGGTGTCTAGGTAGCTCCATTGCTCAGTGGCTGCCTTCTGCCTAAATTTATTTTTTAAAGAGAATAAAAAAAAATTATTAGTGTAGAGTTAGTAAAAAAGTGATCAATGTCTAGAATTGGAAATCAATCGAGAACCTCTTCTCAGCATCGCATATGTAATCTTGAGTGAGACTTGTCCTATAGTTCCTTAGGACACTCCCACAGTGTTGCATCACGCATTTACGATGCAGCTTTTCATCCAGATCAAATATATTCTGCAAAATAGAATTGCTATTAACTAGTATCCTAAAAATTAGTAATCTACAAAAATAGAATTGCAAATAATAATAACTCATTCATAGTTCCTTCCATACTAAGTCTTTCTTCCCGTTAGGAACTTTATGCCAGGATTCAAAAATAGGACTATAATGGCTGTGAGTAAGAACCCCAAGATATGAAATAAATGAGTTGCGGTTCACTCCAACTGGATTTCCTGCATGATCGAAATCCATGACCAGTTTGGGTCCATTGCCCCTTTGCTGTAGTAACTTGTTCATCATTGTGATGCCCCTCACTTTCTCAATTTTTTTTGCTGCTCATCAAGTACCCCAATTTCTTTGGGGGGCACATCACCAACCTGAAATTTGATAAAAAAACACACTTACAGGATATAACTATAAATGAACATATAGATAGAAATCTTAGGGATATATTTTTAAAACTTACATTGTGAGGCGGCGCATTGACGTCCTCAACCTCACGGTAATCAACAACACGGTCATCAAGAGAATGCTCAGCCATCTGAAAGTTCACATTCACATTATAAAGTTCACATTGTAAAGTAATTCACATTGTAAAGTTCACATTCACATTGTATAGTAATTCACATTGTAAAGTTCACATTCAAAAAAATAAAACATATAATAAAATGTAAACATGCATGCCTCTAATATTACAATCTTTTATCAATTAACAATCCTTCATTGTGATCTCCATGCACATATAGGGCATCATTAGCCTCAATTTTTGGTGTACCACCTATCCCATTCTTGAATACCTAATCTCACTAGTAAGTGTATAATGTGTATTGGGTTTTCAAGAAATTTCGGCAGCATTTCAACGTTGTTCTCCAAGTAGATATGTATTTAGAGAACAAATGGGGAAATGCTACCGAACTTTTCTTGAAAAACCAATACACATTATACAGTTACATCCTAAGTGAGATTAGGTGTTCAAGAACAATCCCAAACTGGGGACTATCTAAGATTTATTCCTAATGAGTAAATCTTAGATGGGTTTCTAGGCCAACAAAATATAACACCAGTCCCTTGTTCACAACCCCATTCACAAAACATGTCCTTAATACAACAGTATTTAAAAGATATGATGTTCATGTGACATCAACTTAGGGTTACAACAACATAGAGAGAGAAAGTACTCTATCATCATAATAATCACACAAAAGGCTATGTACCATAACCTCTTACTTGCATTAGGGTTAGGTTAAGAATTATAACTGATCTTGTCATATATCGTTAGAAACTCTTGATGAATAATTGAAATTTTTAGATTAATAATATTATTCAAGTTGATTTAGTGTTTTGAAACCATGGACATCTTACTGTGATGTTAATGCTAGTGATATGATCAAAAGCAAGGAGGCCCAAGCTTGCTAGCAAGTGTGGCCATGTGGTGATGGTCCCTTTAATTTGAGTTAGCATCACGTCAACCGTGTCCAAAACGATGGAAGAGAAGAAAACAGTGATGTGTAGTGTGGACTAGTTAAGTTGTATACAGTTGGTTGGTGAGCAGGTGATAGATACAAGATCCACATGATGCCCATCATTCACCAGACCATTAGTTTTATGAGTAGATGTTTAATGGAGAAACAAAGCTAAGCCATGGGGAGGTTCTTAATTAGATATTTCATGTTTTCAAATTAAGCTCCATGTGTGATAATTGTAAATGTGTTTGGCTTGCTGAGCCAGTACCACTCATCAACGCATCAGTACTGGGTTATGTAAGATATAAAAAAAGCATGAGGAAAATAGACTCAATGTTTTTAATAATGTTGTAAATAGTTGAGTGATAAACATACAATTTATATAGTATAATGCAGAAATAACAGTAGTATTGGTAAACACGCATAAGAACTTCGGTGGGTTGTATCTACACTTGGGTCTCAAGTAAGATGGGTTTAGCTTAGCTAATGTGGGTTTCAGCTGTTACTAAGTGTTTGATTTGGTATGGAAGAGGTTTGGGCGTCGTCGTCCCGAACTATCCACGATTCGATGACCATGTGTAAATGGGGCAGCTGTCCTTAGGTATAAGAGATTAAGAAGAAGCTTTTCTTAGGTAAGAGTATGATGAAGCTCATTTATAATATAGAAAGGGGGTGACCTTGGGCGGAGGAGGGCAGGGAGCAGGTGGAGGAGGACGAGCAGGTCACGGTTGGGATTTTAGGCGGCGGCGAGCAGGGAGCCGGCGAGCAGAGGTTTGGCAGTGGAGAGCAGGGAGAAGGGCGGCGGCAGTGGCAAGCAAGGAGAAGGAGTGGTACGGCAGCGACGAGCAGGGAGCAGCGGGTGGCGGCACACAAGGAGGAGGGAGCAGGGGGCGGAATCGCCAGACCTAAGCTTCAATTACAATGAAACAGAGAAAGGGGAAGAGTTTGCTTCGTGCGGGTGCTATTAAGTTAACAATGGTTGCCAATTATTACAAACAACTGATGCTTATAACAATTGGCGTCGGTTACCACAAAAAACCTGACACCTATGCTCAATGATAGTCGTTAGTTTCTACTAGAAAAACCGACGTCTATTAATATATTGTTACATCCTCGAAATTCGTGAATTTCAAGCCTAAATGAAATTAAGGAACATATAATAATGAAGTGTGTTGAGGGAACTTTGGTGATGTATCCAAACCCTAGACTTATATTAAATGATCAATTTAATGAAAGAATGTGCTTTTGGGCATACATGTTCTTATGAGGCGTATTTAAGATGAAATAGTTACCAAACCCTCAAGGTTGGTAATTATAATATGATTAAGATCGTGGAGCCTTTGGAAAGCCCAAGATGTGTTCATGGGCCTTAGGGTCACGGCTTAGCCCAGTTGGATAATCGAAGTGTACATATGGGCCATGAGATATGATTTTGGATATTGTGGATGTTCATAATTATAATAGACATCCAAAATAAAGTAAGATATATGATGACCTAAGTAATTAATTAAAGGTTTATCTGGTGTTTTCTTGGAGGGCAAGTATTGCGCATAGGATTATCTCAACCAATCCTTATAAAATAAGATGGGGAAAGTGTTGTTTGTTTGTTTACTTATATGACAAGGCTACCAAATTCAAGACTTGATATGGAAAAGGGGGGGTTTCTTCCTGTAGCTTATGAGTATGAGATAAACACTAAGAGTTTTATAGATGTAAGGAAAGTAATAGAAAACAAGGAGAATACAATTAATTACTTCCTAGATGAGAGTCCTTACCAACTATGTATAACTTGGACACCAAGTCATCAATCTGTAAACCCTAGTGATATAGCTATTTATAGTGGACTAAGGGGAAACCCACGAAGAAAAGTAGAGACAAGGGCATGTCAATATACTTCTCATCCTACAAGCAAAATGATGGGTTCTTCCATGGTGTTGCGGTTAGCGATGCCCTGGAGGCTAGCGGGAGGATGACCAGGTAGCCACCTTATTGCTCTCCTTGTGCCAACAGAGTGGCGACGTCTATCAATGCTATTAAGGGAGTTCTGCCTAGGCCACCATTGGTGCAAGTCCACCTACAAGGTTGGGTCTCCGGTTAGGGGGCATCCCTCCTTGAGGTATGGGTGTAGGTTTGGCGGCATCAAGTGCAGTAGGTCTTGCCCTGCAAGGATCTGGTCGTACTGCTTATCCTGGATATGGGAGGCCATCCATGGGACCCCGACGCTAAAGAAGGGAGGGTCGACGATTAAGGATGGAATGCCAACAACCTGTTCCAGGCAGTGCCCTCACAGCACAGAACCCTCGCCTGGCTAGCAACACGGGGCATCGAGACATGCAGGAAGGTGAGGTTAGAGAAGGAAGAACAAAAGAAGTCATTCCAGTCGAGGTTGCTCCTCGTGGAGTGGGCTAGTCGGAGGTGGTGTTGTTTCTCTATCAGCTTATGGCCACCGCAGATCGTGGAGGAGGAAGAGCGAGGGTTGGAGGGTGGCCATGATGGCCATGGTGGTTTGCTACAGGGGGTAGGTAGAGGCATGTAAGGATGAGCATCGCCTTCGTGCGGAGCAGAGGTGGGGATGGCCGCGTCCGTGCGGTGTGAGTCTGGATCGGGACTATGTTGTGGTGGTGTATGCACGCAGAGCCTGCCATCTGTGCGAGGTAGAAGAAAGGAAAGGAGAAAAGGACCTTTATACCCCTCAGATCATGTTCAAGCATGAGGGCACAGAGGTCATTCTACCCTTATAAGCTAGATGGATTTTGAATAAAAAAAAGATAACCGTGTTGACGTGGCATCATACGATTGGCTCAGGTAACATAAATCTTAGAATAAATGTAGTTAATTAATGATAACTCAGAATATAGTGAAACTATATATCTAATTGCTCAAAAAAATGAGAGGAATCTAAATAAAATATAATGAGAGGCTAATTATGCTTCTTGTTCTAAAAGTATATAAAATGCTTATCCTAATGTGTTTAACGAAAAGGAAAACCTAGTTTTGGTTAATATGATGCTTAATTGGACATATTTGTTTATGTTAAGCTAATCCTGATCTAGACATGTATAATGAAGAAATCCCGGATAATGATGAATAATTGATGATTCTAGATTAGTAATCTTATTCATGCTATTTAGGGTGTGAAAATCAATGTCAACATCTTGCTATGATCTAATGCTGATAATGTAATCTAGATGTCATGAATAGTTTAATATTCTTAAGTTGACGATTAGGGTTCCACCTAATATGCATAATGGAATTAGGGTTTGTAACCCTAATCCCTAGTCCAAACATGAGATAGTCCTAAACCCTAGTTTATGAGCACATCTAGATATGTGTAGTACAATGTGAATACATGGTGACACATATGTAGTATGTATATTTCAGATTGAATGCTTTGTTGTTTGGATTTTTGGATACACTCTTAAAGTACATGTGAATATTCTAAATGGATCTGCATGACAAAGGTATGTGGTTACGCTTATGAATACATGTATCTCATTATAAGATTGTCGAGGTTTCTCGTTGAGATTGAACAATAAATAAACTGTTTGGTTGTTAATTTACTTCTTGCAAACTATAAAGTTCCTATGAGTATCATGTAAAGTAAATAACTACATTCTGAACCCTGGGTCAGACTAATCTTAAGGGTAATGCACACGAGCCCCAGAGGGACAGTGATTACACCTGAGGTAGTAGACCAGATAAGGGTTAGAATATGAAAATGAGTTTATGTTCTTATATGCAAGATAAAAATGTTTACTTATATATGTACTTGTGATTTTTGTTTGAACCCATGTACTAGTATAGTAATATACTAACCGCGTATTTGTTTGTCGGCGTTTTAGGTATGAGATATACTTGATTTGTGGACATGAGGGTACAATTAAAGATGTTGAAGAAACTACAGTTTAATCATGAAGTTTTAGTCTTAATGGTTTATCTTCACACATGTAAAAGTTAATTCTGTTTAAATGTTATGTAACTCCTTAAAGGAGCTTTTTATGTAAACATGTAAATATTTGATCATTAATGGAAATTTGTTACTATTTTGTATTATTTCATGAATCTGATTCTGGAGTATATGATTAATGATCTATGACTTTAAGGTCTTTTAGACACTCAAAAGTGCGGTTCATTACATATATGCTGACAAAAAAGAATGTTCTCGTATTCTGACCATAGTCGTCAGTTTTCGTAGAAAACCGACGCCAAAGGGGGATGAAAATTTTCACGCAGACAGTGTCAGAAAACACATCGACGTCGGTTATTGCAAGACAACCGATGATAAAAATGTGTCCAATTTTTGTCTCGTGAAAAACCTTTAGTCGTCGGTTAATTAGTTAATAACCAACGTCGTATGTTACATTTTGGAGGTAATTTTTTTTCCACTGGAAAATTTGGATTTGGCAATCGATTTTAGGCATCGGTTATTTATTAAGGAATGGACGCAACATTAAAAGTCATACTCGTGTTTGGCTGCTCTTCACCGATAGATGTCGCTTTGTGTATTCAACCGACAATGTAGGTTTTAGGCGTCAGTTTGTTGTATACAACCGACGCCTATAAATGTGACGTTATAAGCCATTTCTATAGTAGTGGGGTCAGTGCATCATTGCTCAAGGACTAAGTTTGTCACAACCATTACTTAATTGATGAAAAAAAGTTTACAAGTCCAATATATTAGAAGGAAAATAATACAATGAATGGTTAGGATATCATATATGAAATATGATTCGATTATGAAAAATATATGAAGGCATATAATTAATGAGATAGGTGTCAATGAGGACAACATCTCCCAAAAAAAGTAGGAAATAATCATTGGTGAAGATGAGTACTTTCCATTTTGATAATGTTCCTATTTTCTTCTACTATACCATTTTGTTGAGGATAATTCCTTTATTAGAAAAAACAAGGTGAGTGCACAACTGAAGTACTTTTTTGCATTGTCTAGTTGACAATTTTGAATACATAGAGAGAATAATATTTTGATATCAAGACAAAAACATTGCATAATAGAGAAAATATCATACATATTTTTTCATGAGATACAAAAAATGGTTCGGCAAAACTCATTAATATAAGTAAAAAATACTGAGACCCAAGATTATAGGAGACCCTAATAGGTTTCCACACATACGAGTGAATAATATGAAAGATAGAGTATGCATGCATAATAACGAAGATGGAAAACTAGATCTATAATTCTTACCAAGTTGACAAGATTCACAATCTAATTGATCTAAATGGGAAAATTGAGGACACAATGTGCCAAGATTCTAGAGAGATAAGTGACCAAGGAGATTATGCAGGTTGAGAGTAGATGCAACCATGCAAGCCTTTAGATCCTTCTACATGTAGTAGAGACCAGCTTCCTAATATCCACCACCAATCATATCCTTCGTTAGAAGATAAATATAAGACATTTATGGGGATCAAAAGTGAAGGAGGGTAGAAGAGTATGAAAAAAATTACCAAAAGAAAATAAATCAAATGGAAAGGAAGGAATAAAAGAGGTGAATGGTAGGTTTTAATGAGGAAGATGCATGATGGTCCTTGTGCCCTGAATGAAAAATGAAGATCAATTCACGATAATGACCTTAGTGGTACTGCGTCTTGGGGTGGACATATTGGAAGTAAGACTAGGTAAACTGATAGTATGATCTATTGCACAAGAATCAAGTATCCAAGATGATGAATCTATGTTTGAGGACTTCAATATGCAAAACTGTAGCAGTATTGGAACAAATTGTAGTGGGATTGGATATAACTAACATATGAACATATGAACCAACAATTGAGGACGCTTGTTTTGATTCCCAAATCAGAAGGATTTCATTATATTCTTCATCACTCATCTAGATTTGATGAGAGCTCTTCTTGGTATATGCTTTAGAGCTAGTGATATTGACAGCAACAATAGGTGTCTAAGATGGGAAGTCAATAATGGAGTAACACATCTCCTTCCAGTGACCCTTTTTTCCCTTGTGAGTGCACTCTATTCGTCCTCTACTCTAGAATAACATTCTTCCCCTAACTGTCTCCTACCATGACTATGTCCTCTAGAATATAAATAGTATTGTGGGAGAAAATGATGGATGAATCTATAATAGGATTGGAAAAGAGCTTTGCTCGAGGAAATCTCTAGAGATGCTCTGATATGCTTCTCTAATGAAGGAATTTTTATCCATGAGAGAATCTAGTTTCTCACTCCATAACATTCCTTGTGGAGGCCTTTAAGGAACATCATGACAACCATTTGATATTGTTTATTCTAGAATTTGATAAGATCAGTGGAGATTGGAAGGTGACTATTCAGATCTCTCGTGATGGTGAGTGACCTCTGCAAAACATAATTGTAGACTATTATCCTCCTGAAGAAGATTTTACACCTCAACTGTCATATCATACATTTGAGAGATGTTTTTGAAGTACATCATGTAGAGATGATACCAAATAGACATGCAATTAGTAGTTGATGTAGGATGTTTCTTATTGAGGATCCATTCAATTCCTAGAGTGGAAAGGAGACATGTATCATATTTTCTAACTATGAAAGAGAAACATCAGTGGGAATTACTTCCTTGAGATACTTCCCTTTCCCTTGACTTTTGCACCAGATAGCGATCTTGTGACTCCACTAACTAGTGTTGCATCGATTTAGTTTGCTTGAGGTGATGACAAAGTAATTGACAAGAAGAGGTTTGGATGTAGGATGTAGAGGTTTCCCATGTCCTATGATGTACAAAAGGTAGGCTATAACATGGAGTATTGCCATACTGACATGACTTCTAATCGAATAATGGGGATAAAACCTAGTGGTGACACAATGTGTAAGTCAACGGTGTGAGGTAAAACCTAACAGTTACATGTCGTGTTGGATTTTGACACAGTGTGTCATCACATTTTTGCAGCCATCAAAATATGACTCTAAATCTCTAGATCTCATAGATACATTTTCCCACACATGTTACACAATGGAAAAGAAATAAGAAGGGACTAAAGTGGGGATGATTTCCACAGATATGGATCTAAGTGGAGATGATTTACAAAGTAGATATATTTCTAAGGATGTGACTTCAGTGAAAACATGACTTCCATTATGGTAAAGAAGTGTCTAATGAGAATGACTGAGAAGATAATCTCACTACTTAGATAACATGGCTACTTCTTTGTAAGAAAGGATTGAGATGGTTGGATACCATGTTACCAAAGAGAAGGTGGAGTACTAATTGTATTTATTTTAGAAAGGAGGGATAGACTTTATATTGACCTATCAGTGGATGGCAATACTCATTTACAAAATATAAGACTAAACCCAATATAAAAGTGTATAGACAAACTTAAAATTTTATCAAATAAGTTGTTTTTCTGCAAAATGATGAAGAGAGCTAAAAAACACTTGTGCACCTTAAGTAATAAAGGATGGGTGAAGAAGTGTCTCCCAAGTGAAAGTTGTGGGTTGGCATTATCATTCTAGTTTTGTCACTATTAATGAAATGCACGTGTAGGCTTTCTTCCACCACTTGTGACCAAACTCCATCTTTTATTTTACAGGATCATAAAATCTTCAATTAAACCTATCATATGCTTGGACATGTCCATATTTATAGAAATATTTCCTTCATTTTCCATTATTCCCATTTTCACAAAATGAGATAATTCACAAGGCAATTGTAAGTAGAGTGAGATCACCCCTTTACTAAAAATTTGAAGAATCGACATCCATTCCAAACACTCTCAGAGGTATGATGGAATGGGCATAAATTTTCCAAATTTTATTAAACACTGGTATACAAAAGACCATTAGAAAGCAGCGGAATAAAAAAAATATTGACTATATTTAATTTTATAAAAGATTTACAAAAATACATCAAAGTCTCCCATTAGGGTTTACATCAAGACACACAATCAGGATCTAGATAGGGGGAAGTCCAAACTACTTCAAATCTTGTCTCCAAAGCAACATCTCCAACAGCTAGGTCCAAGCCAAAAGCTATATACTCCTTGTCTTATTCATCACCTTGCTCATCACCTAGGTGGTTGGGAAAGCACCCAGCAAAAAGGAGAGGAAAACAAGGTATGCGTCAAATAATGAATAAGTACATAGTAAAGGAAATCATATGAAACATAAATATATTGAATCGTCATAAGATGAGAGGGCCAAGAGAATGAGGAACATAACAAAATAGATTCTTACCATTAAAAAACATATAAGAAGTAGCATGCATGATATTAATTGGACTACATTAACTAAGTAGGGTTGAGGCACCTACCGGACCTCAACCTATAGGTGAGGGAAGAATTCATAAATTCCCAGTCACCTATAGAAGATATGAATTTTTCAATACTGACCAACAGGAAATTGCCACATCATCAAACCGATCGAGATAATTAAAGAGAGAGGGAGAGGGAGAAAACACCATTTGACCCAAGATCAGGTTTTAAGTTTCTTATATAACCAAACTAAAGATTCTAGAGAAGATTGTTGGTATGTATGCCCTGAGAGCCAATCATGGGATGATTGGTGGGATACATTAAGATTGATTTGATTAACATCAAAGGCAAGCTTCCAATTCTTTCTGGTTCAGTCATATGAGATAGTGATAGAACAGATTGAATGTCTAGAGAATGACAGTACTCAATGACGTATGCCTTCAGGTTCATGACCTGAATGATGAGATCATACGGATGTTAAGAGTTTGTACATTCTTGTTATGTCCCTAGTCGGATGTCATTGTGGAAGGTAGATAGATAGCAATGACACACAAGGCTAGATTGTGGTGTTGGTTGATGACAGAATCTCATTAGTCATGATATAGAGATATCAAACCAAACACATAGGTACTTGTTAGAGAACAAGGTATCGGACAGACCCACCGTGAGTTTGACACATGGAACCATGACATGGTAGTCACAGTCAGTACTCACAGTGATGGTGGTGAGTGTGATTCTTAGACCTGAAATCACTGCACTCAACACATGTCGTTGGGCACACTTTGACATCATCAAACGCAGTCCTGAAACATGGGTTGTTATAAAGGTGATGATTGGGTGGCTTTGACACATGGGGCTTTTGAGGGGTGAGTGATAGATATGGGATTTTTCCCTCCTGAGGGAGTTTGATATCCAAGGCCACATGATGAGTAGGATTGAGATAGGCGTGCGCACACATGTGTGAATCAGTATGTGATATTGATGTCATACATATCTCATTCAATCTACTCTGAGATCAAGAAAGTGAATGAACGTTGATAGGATGATTGTTCCATGCCTCGAGTTCATTCGGGATATCAGTGACAAAGGAATTATACATTCATTGTAACACCATTCAAGGATTGTAGGATTGAAAGTTGTTCTCCAACTTTCTACTTTCACTTGGGTAGCACTGATGTGTGACTAGGCACCGCTCTTTGCTTGTGAAGTCATAAGTGTTATGGACTTTCACTGCCAACGTGAAATGGACCTGCAGGGTCACACACATAGGATTTAACATGGAAGAGGAGTTTTTTCCACAAACAATGTTTAGATTGATTACTAAAGGAGTTTAGTAGTTCAATTAAACACTCAATCAATTGATAGCACAATATCATATTGTTCAAGGTGTTGGACATATTGATTAGAGTATCGAATTGATTGAAATCACAATTGACTGATTCTACACAATCTGCACTCCCAACCGATCGGCTCATGTGATGAACTGATCGGCTCAGCTTGGTGAACCGATCGGCTCAAGTGTTGAGTCGATCGGCTCATGGACAGGGTGAAACGATCGGTTCAAATGTTGAAATGATCGGTTCAACTGGTGCAACCGAGCAAGTTGGGAAAGTCAGGTCGGTGAGAATTTTCCTTGCGTTTCACTTGCCCAATTTGATTGGAACAAGGATTGGTATTTGATACCAATTAGAAACAAAAGAAGGAAAGTCAATCGGGAACTGATCAGGACCATGAACCGACCGGTTCAGAAGTGAACCGATCGGCTCATGGGTCCCAACCGATCGGTTGGTGTTCCAACCGACCGGTTCACTTGTGAACCGATTAGTTCAAGTTGCGAGTTGGTTGTTTTTGGTGGAAAATCTCGAACCCTTCTACTCCTTCTTTTAGTCCCGTATTGCCGGGAACAGAGAACCCTGTCCCATGACCCTCCTATATATAGGGGTATTGGGGGCTTCTCAAAGTACAACTCAGTGCAACTAGTTGCTCTACAAAGTTGTCGTTCTCTCTAGTTTTGGTAACCAAGAGAGAGCCTGAGCAAGTGCTTCCCGCAAAAGGGAGGTGCAGCAAGGGAAGGACAACTGCAGTTGCAACTGGAGGCAGGAGAGTGTGTTGGCGACTAGTACGTCAACAAGAGGGTGCGACTCCTTCCACTTCCCTATGGGACAAGGAGTGTGGAGTTCCAGGTGGTCCGTGTGGAGTTCCAGGTGGTCCGTGTGGACTACTTCAGAGGCGGGAGGTTTCTGCCACTCAGGAGGACAACTGTCATCCGACAGTCCGGTAGGAGGAGAAGTCGTCAGTCCCGATACGACCAGGAGCTGCACAGACACCGTCCAAGACCAGAGTTGTAGACCGTGCAAGGCGCGAGGTATTGTCGTCGAGCAAGCCTCGGGAGAAGGTATGATTCCACAAACCATCCTTTCCTATTATATAGATGTTGACGAGTTTCCTCGTGCTGGGTTTGGGGGAGAAAATTTTTGTTTCTGCTGTCTTCTCTGCCTCCCCTAAAACCCAACAGTGGTATCAGAGCCTCGTCAACTGTTCTATATTTTAGGAATATCGATATGATCGATTTTGGTTTGTCGCCTTTATTTATTGCATGCGATGTGAATAATATTGGCTTTATGCATGTCCAATCCTAAATCCACAAATCCCAAATTACATATATGATATGTATTATTAATGCACTCGATACGCGTCGCCCTTAAATGAGTTTTGTGGTGGATGTGTGTAGCATGATTATGGCCTATAAACCCCTATATGTGTGTGGTTGTTTGTGGTTGCTTGCATCTCGGTCTGCGCACCGATCTTCCCTCTCTTATTCCTGATGTAACTCAAAATAATTCGAGATTCTTTCCTACCTTTGCTCCCCCCGAATATAACTCGGGGTTTCCCTTTTAAGAAATGTAATATTAGGATAGATTTTATTTTCTGTTATGTCAAAGAATGGAGGACATCAAGACGACAGCTGAGACGATCGGTTCAAGGCGTGAACCGATCGGTTGACATTCCAGACGATCGGTTCAAGGAGTGAGCTGATCGGTTGATGACCGGTTCAAGGAGTGAGATGAGCGGGTGGCGGCCATGATGAGATGCATGACGACCAGGCGAACCGATCGGTTAGAGGAGCCAACCGATCGGCTGATGGCACCCAGACGACCGACTAGAGAGAACAGATCATTCATGTGATGAGTTGATCTACTCGGATGGCAAGGCACAGAGTTCATCTTGTACAGGTTGCATGTGATGTAGACCTAGATGACCGTGATTCCTCTTGGCTTGAGGAATCACATTAGGATGGCCATTAATCACTTTTATCATTTGTGCATGTTTTCTGTGGGATATAGCATGTATATGATACATACTATGTATTGTGGTGATTGGATATGTATATGTATATAAAAACCAAATACCTCATTAAAATATTAAGTCTTATATGCCTTCCATTAGCGGCACACATGAAAAGCTCGATCGACTAAGCGTAGGTTACGCCAAAGCGTGGTGCGTCATCTATCTTGTGGAAGTGTGAAGGGTAGACATGTAGGTTCTGCCAAAGCAGGGTGCATGTTTACCGTGTCGGCTTTTGGGTTAGACTTAACTGGTGATTCTTAGAGCATCTAAGCCCAGAGACAAGGAATGTTCATGGCAAGGTGTTGTGCATGTTCATTTAACAAGAGTTGCATATGACGCAATTGGCAAGAGTTGCCTACCTAAGAGATCTAAGTTGTGGGCGATCATCCAAAGCTGACTCATGACTTAGAGGATTTCAGGATCTTGCCCACTAGAAGGTTGTACGCTGCAATCTTCCGAATTGATGGTGAGGGCTATCAATTTGAAGTAAAATAGTGGGAGCGATAATTAATTAAAGGCCTAATTTTATCGTCAACTTTTCAAATCAATCAAACAAGTCAAAAGAGTTTTGGACTAAAATTGCATATATTTCCTTTTATTAAAATAAATGGTTAATCAACAAATCACTTTATTTGTGATCGGTCTTTGAGACCAACAAATTAAATGGGAATAATTCCACGACTGGTTAGGACGATGAGAAGTGTTCTCAAAGAGCAAAAGCTCTAAATCCTAATTATACCAGAACCAGATGAACTCGATCCCACCACATCAATGGCTGAAAGTATGCTTATGGAAGCATAACGAGGATGACATTGATGAGGAGTGCTTAATGTTGTGTTCTCTGAACTATGAGTTGCAGAGACAACATGAGACATATGATGTCTCCAAGACACTGTCCTAGTATATCATGACAGAAGGAGATCCAGTAAGGTATTCACACACTCAATGTGATTGGGTATGTGGAAAACCTAACTAAGAAGGATTCCCTCTGAGCCAAGAGTTGTCTATTGGTATGATACTGCAAATGTTGCAAGAATCATACAATTCATGATAAGATACAACATGAACAACTTTGACAAGCGTTGACAGAGTTGTTGGACATGTTGAGGATAGTAGAGGCAAAGATGAAGAAAGACAAACCATAATCTTTGATGTGATCAAAGAAAAGGTAATTCTTAAGGGCAAGGACAAGGGCAAAGCAAAGAAGTGTTATGATGCTAGCCAGCAATCCAAGCCATCTTCAGCCTCAAGGCACATGGGGAAAGGGTGTATGAGGGAATTGCCCTCTATATCTGGAAGAACAAAAGAAGATGAAGGAGGGGATGGAGATCTCCACCTAAGGTATCAGGAAATGAACCGCTTCTTTATCTGAGGTATATGATACCAAGATATGGATATGTCATATATGATATGCAATATCCACAAAGAAGTGATGGCCTTTGTGAAAGGACCAAGAAAGAAGCACCCATCATTGGAGCAAGTGTTGCTGCCATAGATAGGAGTATCTTTCAGTTCATTTCAGCCTAAAGGGCATGAAATACAGTTGAGAACTACTATTTCATAAATTGGCAATAGATAGAAACACTTTATTTTTGCATATTGTATGACAATGATGGCAATTAATAAAGTTGATGTTTCAATCTTAAAGATATGATCTTTGTGGCAATGCCTTATTTATCTTGTGATACATGGTATTCATAAGATAAAATGATACCTAAAGTTATTGATAACTCAAACAGTCAAATTAGCATCAATCATGAGAAATTCATTTCTAGTTTCCATGTGATGGATAAATCTAGACTCTTTTGGTTAGAGAACCAGTGAGAGACATGAATATCTTGGACATGATTAATCAATCTTCATTAATGGTAGTGG
Organism: Alisma plantago-aquatica; assembly: GCA_963693085.1. Classification (NCBI taxonomy): domain Eukaryota; kingdom Viridiplantae; phylum Streptophyta; class Magnoliopsida; order Alismatales; family Alismataceae; genus Alisma; species Alisma plantago-aquatica. The sequence continues at coordinate 23,278,812 of OY856412.1, read as the reverse complement.
GAGAATGATTATCCTATTAGGTATAATACATGTGATGTATTTACATACCTATTGGAACAAATGCTAATACTTCAAATGGTGTTTAGAGAAATACCAATATAGATATCTTGAAGTGTTCAAGATTATCATAGATGAAGTACAAATTTGGTAAAGTGTTAATTCTTGATGAGATCAATGAATGAAATACTTGGACCAAATGTTTGAGATCCTTATGAGTTATTATGATAGTGTATCATAGTGAACTCATGATTAAGGCATGGTGATGTCTAAATCAAGAAGGAATCATACTCTAAAGAGTTAGAGAATGATTATCGAATAACTGAATTCTTCTTAAATAAAAGAATACCCGACACTAATAAAAGGAATTAAGAATCACAAGGGTTGTGAGTTCTTATATCCTTAATAGATACACCTCAATTATCTATGTGATGAGTTGGTCATGTGATGAGTGAACTATCTAGATGAATATAAGGAGCCGAATTTTGAGTTATGGTTTATGGCCATTACATCCTAAATGACATCCATGTGAACCATAAGGTATGACCGTGATGGTAGCACTCATTGGATGAAATCCATAAGTGCAAATGGATCTTAAGTGTTAAGATACAAGGATAACATTTTGAGAAGGATGATGCTTGTTGATTGCAACTTAATGACTAAGATATTTGGCATATGGATACTATAACCGCATTCCTATGAGGAATAAAACAAGGATGTGTATGTGACACAACCTATAAGGTTTATGAATCCATAAATGCAAATGAAGTCTATAAGTTACAATGGACTAATCAATGTGATTGATTGAGTATAAGCAACTCAGAATTGGATCTTTACTTTGATGATATAGTCAAAGGGTTTGACTGATATGACAAAGATAAAGAAGGGATCTGTGATTTAGTGGGAGCGTGTTCACATTCCACATGTTGATGTGAAACGGAAATGTTCTAGAATGGAAATCCAAAAGTGGAAATTATCTTTAAGGAAGATAGAGATGTTTCCTATGTGATAGGATAGAGATCTATAGAGATAGTTCTCGAAAAACCTCTTGACCTGAAAAGAGAAAGCATACATTGGCAATCTGTACTGAAGTGTTCAGTATGCATAGATTCAGTGGGAGAAAACTTGTCCATGCTACATAGAGTTAGTATCCCAAGGCCAAGTGTCCAATTCTTATGAAGAATGGGAACACTAAGAATAGATATGGATCTATCATGTATGTAATCATCCCATTATCTTGCATGTATGGACATGGCAAGAATAAAATGCATTCATCATCTTGTATGTATGACATGACAATTTGATGTGCTCATCCTGTTAACTTGTATGTGGGACATGACGAGTGGATGTATGTCTGCTTCCAGTAAGGGTTACTGGAATACCATGAGAACTTGATAAGTACTTGTGAAGTACTAGTTCTATGAATATAAGTAAGAGTTCGATGTAAAGAGTTACATTGATGCGAACTTCTGAAAGGACAGAAAATTAATCGCAAAATATACATAGGATGTATAAAAGTGAAAGTTTGTTGATAATTGGAAATGTTCCAATAAAACCATTTAAAAGGAAATGACGAATATCTATGTGTTAGAGAATAGCAGTAGGTACTATATGGATCTGGAAGTTCATGAGATGAACTTATAGATATTCCGCTCATTGATGACAAGTCTGGAATCCTTGATCATGCAATGTGGCTAAAGGTTAGCAAAGGAATACTAGACCGCATATAACGGCAACTCCATCTCATACGTATGACGTACAATGAAGAGATGTGAGACATGCAATTTATACTGACTTTGGCAAGGTGTTGCCATTACTCACTATGTTGACACTAGAGCACAGTAACATGTGGGACATGTTTGAAGATCACTATGAATATGATTCATGGGTGATTGGCTCGCAGTGCAAGTGGGAGTCTGTTGGTATGTATGCCCTGAGAGCCAATCATGGGATGATTGGTGGGATACATTAAGATTGATTTGATAAACATCAAAGGCAAGCTTCCAATTCTTTCTAGTTCAGTCATATGAGATAGTGATAGAACATATTGAATGTCTAGAGAATGACAGTACTCAATGATGTATGCCTTCAGGTTCATGACCTGAACGATGATATCATACGGATGTTAAGAGTTTGTACATTCTTGTTATGTCCCTAGTCGGATGTCATTGTGGAAGGTAGATAGACAGCAATGACACACAAGACTAGATTGTGGTGTTGGTTGATGACAGAATCTCATTAGTCATGATATAGAGATATCAAACCAAACACATAGGTACTTGTTAGAGAACAAGGTACCAGACAGACCCACCGTGAGTTTGACACATGGAACCATGACATGGTAGTCACAGTCAGTACTCACAGTGATGGTGGTGAGTGTGATTCTTAGACCTGAAATCACTGCACTCAACACATGTCGTTGGGCACACTTTGACATCATCAAACGCAGTCCTGAAACATGGGTTGTTATAAAGGTGATGATTGGGTGGCTTTGACACATGGGGCTTTTGAGGGGTGAGTGATAGATATGGGATTTGTCCCTCCTGAGGGAGTTTGATATCCAAGGCCACTTGATGAGTAGGATTGAGATAGGCGTGCGCACGCATGTGTGAATCAGTATGTCATATTGATGTCATACATATCTCATTCAATCTACTCTGAGATCAAGAAAGTGAATGAACATTGACAGGATGACTGTTCCAAGCCTCGAGTTCATTCGGGATATCAGTGACAAAGGAATTATACATTCACTGTAACACCATTCACGGATTGTAGGATTGAAAGTTGTTCTCCAACTTTCTACTTTCACTTGGGTAGCACTGATGTGTGACTAGGCACCGCTCTTTGCTTGTGAAGTCATAAGTGTTATGGACTTTCACTGCCAACGTGAAATGGACCTGCAGGGTCACACACATAGGATTTAACCTGGAAGAGGAGTTTTGTCCACAAACAATGTTTAGATTGATTACTAAAGGAGTTTAGTAGTTCAATTACACACTCAATCAATTGATAGCTCAATATCATATTGTTCAAGGTGTTGGACATATTGATTAGAGTATCGGATTGATTGAAATCGCAATTGACTGATTCTGCACAATCTGCACTCCCAACCGATCGACTCATGTGATGAACCAATCGGCTCAGCTTGGTGAACTGATCGGCTCAAGTGTTGAGTCGATCGGCTCATGGACCGGGTGAAACGATCGGCTCAAGTGTTGAAATGATCGGTTCAACTGGTGCAACCGAGCAAGTTGGGAAAGTCAGGTCGGTGAGAATTTTCCTTGCGTTTCACTTGCCCAATTTGATTGGAACAAGGATTGGTATTCGATACCAATTAGAAACAAAAGAAGGAAAGTCAATCGGGAACTGATCAGGACCACAAACCGACCGGTTTAGAAGTGAACTGATCGGCTCATGGGTCCCAACCGATCGGTTGGTGTTCCAACCGACCGGTTCAGGTCCCCAACCGATCGGTTCACTTGTGAACCGATCGGTTCAAGTTGCGAGTTGGTTGTTTTTGGTGGAAAATCTCGAACCCTTCTACTCCTACTTTTAGTCCCGTATTGCCGGGAACAGAGAACCCTGTCCCATGACCCTCCTATATATAGGGGTATTGGGGGCTTCTCAAAGTACAACTCAGTGCAACCAGTTGCTCTACAAAGTTGTCGTTCTCTCTGGTTTTGGTAACCAAGAGAGAGCCCGAGCAAGTGCTTCCCTCAAAAGGGAGGTGCAGCAAGGGAAGGACAACTGCAGTTGCAACTGGAGGTAGGAGAGTGTGTTGGCGACTAGTACGTCAACAGGAGGGTGTGACTCCTTCCACTTCCTTGTGGGACAAGGAGTGTGGAGTTCCAGGTGGTCCGTGTGGACTACTTCAGAGGCGGGAGGTTTCTTCTGCTCAGGAGGACAACTGTCATCCAACAGTCCGGTAGGAGGAGGAGGAGTCAGTCCCGGTATGACCAGGAGCTGCACAGACACCGTCCAAGATCGGAGTTGAAAATCGCGCAAGGCGCGAGGTATTGTCGTCGAGCAAGCCTCGGGACAAGGTATGATTCCACAAACCATCCTTTCCTATTATATAGACATTGACGTGTTTCCTCGTGCTGGGTTTGGGGGAGAAAATTTTTGTTTCCGCTGCCTTCTCTGCCTCCCCTAAAACCCAACAAAGATAAAATAGCAAGAAACCAAAACCTTAGAAGAACATGGTAAAAAGAGATGGAAATCATCGATTATCAACATAGAAGCATGGGTTTTAAGTATGTACTAAGCAATATATGAGAAGGGGGTTAACAAAACTTGCCTCTAGGAAGGTAATAAGGTTAAAACAGAAAGGATTCCAAGATTAAAAGGTCTGGTTGCTCCAAGCCAAGTGCCTTTCTTGAGCAAAGATCACCTTCTCCACTTTAGAGGTGCAAACCCTAGCAAAAGAGCATGGAGATGAGATGTTTTAGGGTTTTAGGTGGAGTGTTACCATGTACGGTCATGGTTCCGACCTATAAGAAGGTTTAAGGAAGACTAACAATATGAAAATAGGGAAGGAATGGAGGAAACTTACTAGTTTCGGTCGAAATTACCAAGGAGGAGCTTTAGAAACCCTAATAGAGCAATTTGGAAGCCCTAGGAGCCTTCTTCACCATGGTAGGCTCCCTCTATTACCTTGGAGCAGCAACTTCATAACCAAATACAGAAGGAACTATTATCTAAGCTAGAGGAAATAAAAGGAGAGCAAGAGTTTTGGAATTGTGAGTTGGGAAGGGGCATACATGGCTATATATAGAAAGAGGTGAAGCATGAGGAGTCTTAAGGGACTTTCCATGTGTCTTTAGCCTAGGGATTGATGGCCATGCAAGAGGATAGATCATAGAGGCTTCATGCATATCAAAATTCGGTTCTAAGAGCCCATAGATTATTCTAGGCCATCCTCACCATTTTTCAAGAAAGAAATAACCTCATTGGTTGATAGCTTTTAAGGATAAGCATCTTTATAAAGAGGGTAATCCCTATAATGCCCTTGGAACAAAATACCATCAAACCAAGGTGAAACTAGGTTCTCCAATGGTTTAAAATCTTGTTAATGGTAAGGGAATATCTAAGGATTAAAATTAAGTTGATAATTTGCAATGAAAACCTCACAATTGGATAAATTGCATAAAAGTCCAGAATGTACCTAAAATTGCATAACTTGCACAAACAACATCCAAATCAAACCAAATTTGAAACTTAGCCTCATTTTATGTTTTCATATCATATAAAAAAGTTATATTAAGGTTTATAGCACTTAATTATGGTAATTAATCTTTCATTGAGGTATTTGTCCATAAACCCTTATATTGGTTCAATTAGTGAATAAATGTTCACTAAACCACTATAAATTCCACTAATTAAACATAAATGACATAAAGGATAGAAATGAGAGGGAAACTTGGGAAAGAGGTTTACATGGAGATTACATCTAAGATTCATTATGTTACAGCAATGAGGGGACTTTCCGTAATCATTCTTTCATGATTAAAAAAACTTTTTTTAGAAACAATATTATCCATTAATGGATTTAGTCTATGGTTTAGAATTTTAGGTTCCATATTATAAACTACGTTTCATAACCTTGTTGGTTTGTACTCAATTATTTCTTTACTCTTCTGTGACTTTGAAATTATGAAAATTATAGCAGAGTTTAGTTTAGCTTTATTCTTGTCTTCTTTGCACCACCATTTGATGTAATTCACCATGTCATTGGTTCTATTGTGATTTTATTTTTGTACATAACAACTTCCATTCCATCTGTTGGGTCCTAATAATGGTGAATATATGGATTGCTTATAATATTTTAGAATCATCATATCTCTCTCTATAGAACTTTTCATTGTTAATACCTTTGATTTCATATTCAAACTCCCTTGAGTTTTTAGTTCGAAACAAATCTTGGAAGACCCTAAAAATAATATGTTGAATATCATTACCCTCCATCGTCTAGGTTTGCATAGAATACATGTGACCTTAAATCTTGTTTGTATGATTTGCATGTGATTATTTGTGGTGGAAATAGGTAGTATATCTATCACACTCTTTCCTTCTGTTAACATGTGCTCTCACACGAATAACCCTCATCATCTATCTATAAATAGTGTAAATCTTCTCCATATGTTTACATTGCCTTATATTTTTGTATCTATGTGGGTACTTTTTGTTTCCCCAAAAGAACCTCGAGTTGTTAACTTTTTTTCTTTATATCTCCTAAAGTCAAACTCGACCAATCATGAAGTTGATCATCACCTAATTTCATCTTTTTGGAAAAACTTTGCAAACCAAATCCTCCAAATATTAGTTTATGACATTTGTAATCTTATCCTTAGATAACCACATAGGATCAAAAGAAAATATATCTTATTTTGTTCATTAATATGTATTATATTTGTCGTACTAATGATGATGCATGATACGACTCAAAATGACGTAGGTATGTGACATTATGAAAAGTATAGACATTTTTCTAGTCAAACCTTATTAGCACCATGTCCAACCATTTTTGCTCAAATGATTCTTCAATTTTCACACATTGGGACGTGAATCATTATCTCATGTAGCCCATATTAATTAACTAACAACCATCACTACTACAGAACAGGCCTTTGGCATCGGTTGTTTATGCCCTTTTAGCAACGGTTCTATAGTGACACCTATGTGGGTGCCGCTAAAGGTTGAACTCTTCAGCGTCGGTTTTATAACTGATGCCAAAAGACTTCACGCCACCAAAAACACACCAACAGGGCACCGATAGGCGTTGATGATTTATAGTAAGCTGACGCCAAAAGGCTTCGCGCCACAAAAAGGGCACCATCTAGGACACTATCTGTGTCGGTTTGCAACTAGAAACCGACGCCATATTCCCAGACGCCACGGCCGTGCTTCCATGCACGACCATGTTTAGTACTATAGGCATCGGTTTTGTACTAATAACTGACATTTTTTCTGCCACGGCCGTGCTTTCTTGCACGGTCGGGTTGTTTGTCACATTAGGCGGTAATTTTTATCCAATAACCGACGTTGTAAGCCTTTGATGACGGTTTTCTATAAATAATTGATGCTTATGTTTTAATTTTTTTTTCTTATCAATTTGCAGGTGTAATGCTCGGGTCCACTGCCTAAGGCTCAAGTAGAGTTTCAGGAATGACGACTATCCCCATAGACCACCCCTAGCCTTAACTGCACACTTTGTCCTCACTCACGCACAAGCCAGGGTCAACTTCCCGACTGGTCACCCATCCTAGTACTACTCCAAGCTGAGCATGCTTAACTATGGAGTTCTTTAGTGATGGGCTCCCGGAAAAGGAGGTGCACCTTGGTGATATGGGTAGTCCAATCATTCCGTTTAAGATCATGTTATCTGAGGCCTCAAATCCTGATATGTTACAATCTCCCCCACTTAGACTCTTGACGTCCTCGTCAAGTCTCAACTATATAACCTCATAATCTGACCCCATTTCAGTGCAGACCCACAATGGCCCATGGACACCCAGCTCCCGATCACGGAATACCAGTGCAAGGGTGGATACGTCAACCATGGATAGCCCTTTCTTACATGCCTAGACCGCATGACACAAGACTAGCATGCCATGCCTATGTGGGCCCCACCTACTGGAGGGGAATTGGCTCTGATACCATTTGTAATGCCCGGGTCCACTGCCCAAGGCTCAAGTAGAGTTTCAGGAATGATGACTGGCCCCATAGACCACCACTAGCCTTAACTGTGTACTTTGTCCTCACTCACGCACAATCCGGGGTCAACTTCCCGACTGGTCACCCATCCTAGTACTACTCCAAGCTGAGCATGCTTAACTATGGAGTTCTTTAGAGATGGGCTCCCGAAAAAGGAAGTGCACCTTGGTGATATGGGTAGTCCAATAATTCCTTTTAAGATCATGTTATCCCAGGCCTCAAATCCTAGGATGTTACAATCTCCCCACTTAGACTCTTGACGTCCTCAAAATTCATCAGAGATCATATCTAAAAGTCAAAGTCAAAATCTACCTGAGTATAGATATCCCTCCTTGATTGTAACATCCCAGGATTTGAGGCCTCAGATAAAACACTCTTAAAAGGAATGATTGGACTACCCATATCACCAAGATGCACCTCCTTTTCTGGGAGCCCATCACTAAAGAACTCCATAGTTAAGCGTGCTGAGCTTGGAGTAGTACTAGGATGGGTTACCAGTCGGGAAGTTGATCCTGGCTTGCGCGTCACTGTGGACAAAGTGCGCAGTTAAGTCTAGTGGTGGTTTGTGGGGCCAGTCGTCATTCCTGAAACTCTACTAGAGCCATGGGAAGTGGGCCCAGACGTTACAAATGGTTTAGAGCCATAACCCCTCCAGTAGGTGGGGCCCACATGGGCATGTGGCATGCCAGTCTTCAGCCGTGCAGTCCATGCAAGTTGGAAAGGGTTGTCCATGGTGATGTAGCCACCCTTGCGCTGATATTCCGTGATCGGGAGATGGGTGTCCATGGGCCATTGTGGGTCTGCACTAAAATGGGGAAGAGATTATGAGGCCTTATATTTGAGTCTTGACGAGGACGTCAAAAGTCTAAGTGGGGGAGATTGTAACATCCTAGGATTTGAGGCCTCGGATGAAACACACTTAAAAGGAATGATTGGACTACCCATATCACCAAGGTGCACCTCCTTTTTTGGGAGCCCATCACTAAAGAACTTCATAGTTAAGCATGCTCATCTTGGAGTAGCACTAGGATGGGTGACCAGTCGGGAAGTTGATCCTGGCTTGCGCGTCAGTGTGGACAAAGTGCGCAATTAAGGCTAGTGGTGGTTTGTGGGGCCTGTCGTCATTCCTGAAACTCTACTAGAGCCTTGGGCAGTGGGACCGGGCATTACAGCAGGCCTGTTGTGGCTAGTCAGCAGGATGAGAACCTGCAGTTCACTTTGAAACTGCAGGTTTACGACGTCCATTGATATCAACCAACAAACAGGCCACAAACCTACAAAATCAACAAATATACTTTTCACACAAGTAGATACATTCAGACATCAATTCAATTCTCATATTCATACATGTAGAAACATTAAAATACATGTAGAAACATTCAGACATGTATAAACATTCAGAAATATTCATTTACAAAATATCATTCAACATCGCTATGAGCATCCCAATTATATTTTACAGTCGCCACTGCTTGTATGGCTCTTTCCCATTCTTCTCTTACTTCATTTAATACTTCCATCGTATATGGATCATATACATCTTTTAAGTGTTTACCTATAGTGTGGTCAGTTTTAAACACCTTCAAAGAGAATGATGTATATATATAAGTAATAATATAAAAATAAGATTGATACATTTCATACTAACTAATGAGACTATATATAATACCTCATGTATGGTATCGATGTCCAATGCGGCATATTGGATAATCATCGGCATAAATCACATCACATAGTATGTGCATGCCCAGCCGTTGTCTTGTATAGCGCAATATAAATTGAAACATATAAAATATTAAAAAATACAACTAAGCACAGTTCACCTAAATAGTATATACATTGGAGTCGGGAACTTACTTTCACGTTCTCCCAAATTATTGGTTGGTTCTCTTTCCTAGGGACCTTTCCTCCAGCCTTTTTTAATGCATCTAAACCCCTACATGTTAATGTAACACAGTAAATTGCATAATTAAATAGTAATGTAATAACACTTGTTAACGGATATAAAAATGAAATATTTCTCACCAGAATAATGGGATTCTCATTACGTGTCCAATTTTAGTATTCAATGTACTCCCCTCAGGATTTAGATAATAAACAGTGAACGTCCCGGGGAGAATAACTAGTAACTCCCAATGCCTACCGCTAGAGGTAAAAAAGTTAAAAATTAATAAGTAAAGTAAACTTACTTGTAAAGTCCAAATTATAAGTAAAGTAAACTTACTTGACATTGAATGGAGCTATTATTACCGTCTTCTTTTGTTGACCAAAAATTGTAAAAGCATCTATACAGTATTGTTGAACACTATCAAGGTCTTTAGCTACCATACTAATCAATGATGGAATCAAAAATCTGACATGGTCAAATGCAAATTATTTACATTGATTTTCGACTAAGTAGCTGCAAAACATGTATTACATGTTCATTAATATATAAGAAACCAGATCACTGGATCTTACACAAGGTATATGGATGTATAAACAAGATCTTACAATGGATCAACGATGTCTACTGGAACTGGTTCGTTCACATCTACGTCATCGGAGGCAATTTCTTCTTCCACCCAAGCACTGCTATCGACATCCACTGGTTTCGAGTTTGAAATCTCTCCATGCCAGTGCCATTCTATATAGCCTTGTACAATCCTATTGCACATGACATGACTTTTAATTTCGTCACCAGTGCTGACTTTCAAGTTGTTACCGCAATGCCTACATGAAAAGTAGAACCTATCTCCATGTTCTTTCCTATGTTCCTAGGCAAATCTAATAAACTGATCAAGACTAGATATAAACTCTGGGGTGCAACGATTACGAATGGACATCCATGATCTATCCATTCTATGATCAAAGAGAAAACAAGTATATAATAGGACAAGATTAGGGTCTACGGTTAACAAATACATGTGATGTCATTCTTATATATAATAAATGTGTACCACCTATCCCATCCTCGAAAACCCAATACACATTATACACTTACATCCTAAGTGAGATTAGGTGTTCAAGAACAGTCCCAAACTGGGGACTATCCAAGATTTACTCCTAATGAGTAAATCTTGGATGGATTTCTAGGCCATCAAACACATGTGATGTCATTCGTATATATAATAAATGTGTACCGCCTATCCCATCCTTGAACACCTAATCTCACTAGTAAGTGTATAATGTGTATTGGGTTTTCAAGAAAATTTTGGCAAAATTTCCCCACTGTTCTCTAAGTACATATGTACTTGGAGAACAAACGGGGAAATGCTACTGAAATTTTCTCGAAAACCCAATACACATTATACACTTACATCCTAAGTGAGATTAGGTGTTCAAGAACAGTCCCAAACCGGGGACTATCCAAGATTTACTCCTAATGAGTAAATCTTGGATGAGTTTCTAGGCCAACAAACATATGTGATGTCATTCTTATATATAATAAATGTGTACCACCTATCCCATCCTTGAACACCTAATCTCACTAGTAAGTGTATAATGTGTATTGGGTTTTCAAGAAAATTTTGGCAACATTTCCCCACTGTTCTCTAAGTACATATGTACTTAGAGAACAAATGGGGAAATGCTACCGAAATTTTCTCAAAAACCCAATACACATTATACACTTACATCTTAAGTGAGATTAGGTGTTCAAGAACAGTCCCAAACCGGGGACTATCCAAGATTTACTCCTAATGAGTAAATCTTTGATGGGTTTCTAGGCCAACAAACACAATAATAGATATGTACATGTCAGGGTTTCATCACAATTAATGTTAGGGTTTCATCACAATTGATGTTAGGGTTTCATCAATGTCAGGGTTTAATCAAATCAAATTAGGATGCTAGAATGGACAAGTTTAAATCTTATTTCAACATGCATCAAAATTTACTGAATTAGGTCAAACATTAGGATTAGAAGCACAAATATATGCAAGCCAAAGATTTGTTCGTATCCTAGGATTTACATAAAGCATTACATAAAGATTTGTTCATATCCTTACCAACAACAAGCACGATCGTGGATGTGTTGTCCTACCACGGTCGTGCTGGGCAGCACGGCCGTGGTAGGACAACACAGCCACGGTCGTGCTTGTTGTTGGTAAGGAGCTAGGGAGAAGGAAGCAAAGAGGCTAGGGCTATCTGGAGATAGCGTGGAGAAGAGCAGCGGCGGCAGTGTTAGAGCAACGAGAAGAGAAGGAGGCGGAGAGCGGTGAGTAGAATGACACCAGGAGAAGAGTAGAGTAGAGCGGCGAGCAGCAGTGGCGGTGAGCGGCGGCAGCAGGAGAAAGAGGATGTGGCTACGGCGAGCAGAGTTGCACCAGCATCCACGAAGGTGAGAAGCAACGGGGGTCGTCGGGCGATTTTAGGTGAGCGGCGATCACAACAGAAAATTATCGCGATCAAACATAAAGAAAGGGGAAGAGCCAGGTGATACGGGTCTATTAAGTTTGTCAACGGCGTCGATTATCTAGAAAACTAACACCTTTTACTCTTAAGCGTCAGTTGGTAGTAAACAACTGACGTCCAATTAGACAATCTTTACCCTAAATTATTTGGTGGGAACCATTATCAGCGTCGGTTATCAAAAGATAACCGACTCTGAAATTGGAACTTTTCACACAAATTTCATCTTATATAGGCATCGGTTAGTAGTTATAAAACCGACGTTGTATGTGACACTTTGGGGCCAAAAAATTTTGCTCGAAAATTGGATTTTGCGGGCAATTTTAGGTGTTGGTTTGTTTTACCCAGCCGATGCTGAATACAAAGCGGTACTCATGTCTGGCTGGTCTTCGAATATAGATGTCAGTTTTACTAAATAACCGATGTTGAATATTATAGGCGTCGGTGTTTGTAAATAACTGACGCCCAGAAAAGCGACATTGAATGTTGTTTTTGTAGTAGTACATCAATAACTTGGTTTAACTCTTCCATGATCCCATTTTGATTTGGTGGAACCTGTCTCTTTTCTACATTCAACACAATCTTATCAAAATCACTAAGAAAAGAAAAAGAAGATTTATCATGATTTTCAACATTCTTATTAACTCCCAAATTGGATACTTATGCATTGATCTAGACATTCATAAATACCCATCACATTTCATTAGTATATTCTACCTTCTTCAATGTGATTTGAACTCAAAATGATATTTATTTAATCTTAGAATTTCTACTTCTACATGCTTCCACCAAAGTCTAATGCCACATTGTTACCCCATGTTGGTATGTATGCCCAGAAATCTAGTCATATGATTATTTAATGACATATCATGTAAACAATTTGATTAATAATCAAGGCAATCTTCCAATTTATTTTGTTTTAATCAGCTATGAGATAATGATGTAATATAATTGATATCTGAAGAATGATGTTACTTGATGATGTATGTATTTAGGTTGAGGACCTGAACAATGAGATCATACAAATGTTACGAGTGTATACATTCTTATTATGTCCCTAGTCGATTGCACTTGTGGAAGCTGATAGACAACAATAATACATAAAACTAGAGTGTGTGTTGGTTAATGAAGGAATCTCATTAAGTCATGATATGTGTTATCAAATCAAACACGTAGATACTTGTTACTTAATAGTGTATGGGATAGACACACCTTGAGAGTGTGCATAGAAACCATTACATGGTAGTCAGAATCATCTCACATAGTGATGGTGATGATTGTGGTTCTTAGACCTAAAATCACTACACTCATCACATGTCGTTCGGTGGACTTTGACTGCATCAACCATCACCTTTAATAAGGAATTGCCATAAAGGTGGTGCTCGGGTGCATTGTGACATATGGGGATGACTGTGAGTGATGTAGATGGGATTTTTCCCTCCGATAGGAGTATGACATCCTGGCCACATGATTAGTGAGACTAAGAATTGCATGTCATCCTCATGTGAGTCAAGATGTGATATTGAGCTTACATATATCTCAGACATACTGCTCTAGTTCAAGGAATATGGATTGAACATTGTAGAGGATGACAACTCCATGTCTCGAGTTCAATCTAGATATTAATGACAATAGAACTATACGATCACTATAACACCAATCATATATTGTAGGTTGAAGTTGTTCTCCAAACTTTTGATTACTTGGGTAGCCGCAATGTCTTCTAGATGCCAATCATTGCTTGTGATGTCAGAAATCAATTATAGTCATTCATTGCCAATGTAACTTGGAACCTATTGGGTCACACACATAGGATACACTTGGAATAGGAATTTATTGATGAATGTGGTTTAAACCTAATCACGAAGGTGTTAAGTATTAAATTTAAAAACCAATAATTGGAAGTTGATTGATTAGATTGTCAATCGATCGGTTCAAGTGTTAACCAATTGATTCAACTATTAGGCCAATTTGTACCAACATTGGAAATCAGTTCCATGATACAACCAATTCAACAAGTGAACCGATCAACTCAAGTCTGTGAACCGATCAATTTAGATTGTGAATTGACCCTTTGATTGATCAATTCAATTGGATGAAGGATTTATGTTGACGTCATGTTGTGCATTAATTGAATATGAATTGCCAATACAATTGTTATTGAGAAACATAGTGAAATGGTCGGTTCAAGTGTTGAACCAATCGACTCACATGTCATATGTTTGGTTCACTGGTGAACCGATAGCTTCAGCGTTTGTTGGGTTATGAAAATTCATGAAAGATTTGTTTCTTTGACTGCCGCTTAGACTAGAACTCCTACCTTTGATCCTCCTATAAATAGAGGGGATAGAGAGACAATCGAGGCTTTCTAGAGACATAACAATAAGCTCTGACGATTGGGACACAATCATGGTAACATGAGAACCCAAGAAAGTCCTAGCCTGTGAAAGGGAGGGATAACAAGGAAGGGACAACTGGGAGAGAAAATCAGTGCTAGCATGCTTACTTGAAGTGACAACTTATAATTTTCTATTCATCTAGAATGACACGAGTTCCCGGTGGTCTGTTTTGACTTGTACAGAGGTGAGAAGTCTGCTTCCACCTGCTAGGAGGACTAAACAACTGTTGTCTGTGGCGATCAACTCGGAGGCTACTACTGACGATGTCAAGGTGAACCTTTAAGAAAGGAGCATGCTAAAACAAGGGATAATCATTGGACTTGCTCTAGTACTAGTTATAAAACTCAAAACCATCCTTCCCATTACATAGTTTTTGACGTGATCTATTGTTCAAAGGGGAATATGATAGGTAAATTTTTTATTCCACTTTCGTATTTGATGTCATATTTCCCTAAAGTTGTATTAGAGCCTCGTCAATTTACTATGCTTTGAGATTTAATTGATATGACACAATTTTGGTTTTCTTCATTTATGTGTTATATGTGATGTGAATATTTAAATGATTAATATACATATATGATTAGAGACCACATACAATCTCTATATATATGATATTATATATAAGAAATTTATATGTGTTGCCCTAAAATTGGTTTTGATGGTGCATGTTAGTGTGGTTATGCTCAATAACCCTAGATCTTATTCATGGTTGGATGTTTATTTGTTTCTATTTTGTCATGGTTTGTGTATCGAGCCACTATCTTCTCTTCCATATGTAAAAGAATTAATTTTCTCATTCCTATGCTCCCCTCAAATGTAACTCAAGGTTTTTCTATAACCTTGTAATATGTTAGTTAGCATTAAGATAGTTATAATTCTTGTTATGATGAAGAAGATGCTCAACACTAGATGAACCACCCGTTTTAGAAGACAAAATGATCAAATAGAGGACCAAGAAGGCCTGACAATAGGAGGAGATGAATTGAACGGTTGGTCGCCCAACTGATTGATTGGAGGTGTCCAGATGATGTTTGAACTGGAGACTAGATGACCAATATGTGAGACAACCTGGCTGACCAGGAGGCAAGTCGATCGATTCAAGAATTGAACTAATCATGCTGGAATGGTTCGAGCACAAATCATAATCAACAATAGGTTGTTGCATATGATGTAGAACTTAGGTGGTAGTAGTTCCTTGTGGCTTCAAGGAATTACAATAGTATGGTCATAACCATCTCTTATGCTTTAATTGAATGTTGTCATTTGTGGGATATAATATGTATTTGATACTTATATGTATGTGATAATTTGATATGTATACATATTTATATAAATATAAAATCCCTCAATATAATATTAAGTCTTATATCCTTTTCATTAGCAACACACGTGAAAAGCTTGATCGAATAAGTGTGGGCATGCCAAGCATGGTGTGTTGTCCATCTCGGGGAAGTGCGATGGTAGTCATGTGGTCCTACCAAGCAGGGTGCACACTATCGTTTTGACTTTTTGCATCAGACTTAACTAGGTGATATTATTTAGATTAAGTACCTAGAAGCATGCAAATGACAATGGTAAAGACTTGCACATACCATCTATCTAATAATAGCATAATATGCAATTGGAAAAAGTTTCCTACCTTAATGATTGATTATGGACAATGGATTTGGCCGGGTAATAACTCAATTGATTCTAGTCTTGGCTCACTAGAAGATTGTATGTTGTAATCTTCCAAATTTATATGTGATGGATATCAATTTGAAATAATAGTGGTAGTGATATTTAATTAAAGGCCTAATTAAATTTGGTAAAAAAATATTTTAATCAAATCAATTCAAAAGTGTTTTGACAATTTGTAAATTTCTCTTGTAGAATCAAATGGCAACCAATAGCACATTTCCCTTGCGATGAGTCCTTGCTAAGGAAAAGTTGAATGGGAATAATTTCTAAAACTGGTATAGGACGTTGACAATTGTTATCACACAATATCACAAGCTCTATGTCCTGGAGACACCAAAGCCAGATGAACCTACTCCCATTGTGCCTAAAGATAATAGGGATGTGTATAAGAAGAATTTTGAAGATTTTGATGTCAAGTGTCAAATGATGTTCTACATGAACTATGATTTGTAGAGACAACATGAGAACATAGATGTGAGTGAGATGGTAACACATCTTAAGAACATGTACCAAGATCAAGCATGATAGGAGAAATATGATGTCTTCATGGCATTTCAGGAGAAACATGACAGAAGGAAATCCAGTAGGTCCTCGTGTTCTCAAGCTTATTGGGTATGTATAGGACCTTACTAGATTGGGATTTCCCTTGGGTCAAGAGTTGGCCACTGATGTTATTCTACAGTCATCGCCAGAGTCATCCAATTAGTTTGTCATGAACTGAAACATAAATTAGTTTGACAAGACATTGTCAAGATTTACTTGGTGTGTTGAGAACAACCATAGCACCAATTAAGAAAGGCAAGCCCAAGTATGTGATGATGATCAATAGGGAAAGGGGGAACTCAAATGGCAAAGTCAAAGCTAAGAATAGTTCTAAACTTAGCCAGAAGCTCAAGTATTCTACACTCAAAGAAAAGTGAGGGGTGACCAACGGAGGCAATTGTCACCACTAATACCAACCCGAACATTGGAAGAGGAATTTCCCTCTCTACCTGGAGGAATTGAGGAAGAAGAAGGATGAGTTAGAGATCTCCACTTTAGGTATATATGTTATTGAGATAAATTAGTCTACTTCTTCATCTTGGGTACTAGATACCATACGTGGATATCACATATGGTCGAATATCCATGATATGAAAAGAAGTAAGCCTTTATGAAAGGGCAAGGTCGAACTGCAACAAACAAATGGAGTAGAAGTTTCAACCACTATAGTTGGAACCTATGATTTATCTCTACCCACATGGCTTGTAATAGAGTTAATGAACTACTATTTTGTACCTGTCATAAATAGAAATATTATTTCTATATCTTGTATGAACAAGGATGGATATGATATTCATATAAAGAATGGTCAATGTTCTATTTGTAAAGATGAGATCTTTTATGTCAGTACCCCAATGTTTTATGGTCTTTATTGGTTACATTTAAAGATAAATGCTTATAATGTAAATACCAAAAGATTAAAACTTGATAACTCAAACAAAACATACTTTTAGCATTGTCGTCTAGATAACGTTGATGAGAATCACATATCTAGACTCGATAAAGATGGTTATCTAGACTCTTTGATTTTGAATTAATAAATACATGTGAATCTTATTTGTTGGGCAATATGAGAAAGACTCCCTTCACTGGAAACAATGAGAAGGATAGTGATCTATTAGGACTCATACATACTGATGTATGTTGGCCTTTTAGAACAAATGCTAGAGGTTGCTATCAGTACTTCAATTCCTTTACTCATGGATTCAGTAGGTATTCTTATGTTTACATGATTAAACATAAGTCAGAAACTCTTGAAAATTTCAAGGATTTCATGAATTAAGTATAGAACCAACTTGGTAAAAGTATTAATGCACTTTGTCCTTATTGAGGAGTGGAATACTTAAGCAAAGAGTTGGAGGACCCACTACAAGATTGTGGTATCCTATCCCAATGGACTCCACCTTGAATACCACAACATAACAATGTATCAGAAAGAAGGAATCACACATTACAAGACAAGGTGCAATCTATAATGAATTTTTTTGTATCTCGACTTCATTCTTGGGTTATGCTCTAGAAACCTTCATGTTTACGTTAAATCATGTACCATCTAAATCGACTCAAAATAAACCATATAAGATATGGTATGGGAAGTGTTCTAGTGTGTCTTTTGTGAAGATTTGGTTTGTGAAGTTTATGTGAGAAAGTAGTTTCCCAAAATTCTTGGAAACAAATTGTATAAATATTATTTTGTTGGATATCCTAGGGAAATCAAAGGATATTACTTTTATACCCTATGTGACAACAAAATGTTTATTTCCAGGGATGTTGTATTCTGAGAAAAGGAATTCATTTCCAAAGGAATTAGTGGGAGGAAAGTAGAACTCAGAGAGGTTCGAGACCAACAAGAGAACATTGAACCTATTGAGGTACAAGAGTAACATAGAGTGTCACAAACCATTGTGGTATCTATAATTCCTCATGTAACATACAAGTCTCGTAGATCTAGTAGGATACACCTTGAGCCAGATAGATTTGGTTATCTAGTGACTCAAAAAGGTGATGAGTCAGTCATTGAGGATGATCCAACTACCTACCTAGAAGATGTTAAGGGTCCAAATTCAAAGAAATGGATTGAATCCATGAGATCTGAGATGGAATCCATGTATAGCAACAAGGTATGGACCTTAGTGGATCCACCTAAAGTGACAGAACCCATAGGGTGCAAGTGAGTCTACAAGAAGAAGACTGACATGGATGGTAATGTACAAACTTACAAAGTAAAATTTGTTGCAAAGGATTTTAGAAAAGTTAAAGGTGTTGACTATGTTGAAACCTTTTCTCAATTTGACGTGGTTAAGTCTATTTGGGTCGTGCTTGCCATTACTGGTTATCATGACTATGAGACTTGGCAGATGGATGTTAAAACCACATTCCTTAAAGGGGATTATCTTAAGGATGTGTACATGACTCAACTTGAGGATTTTATAAATCCAAAGGATGCAAATAAAGTATGTAATCTACTAAGGTCAATGTATGGATGGAAACAAGTATCTCAGAGTTGGAATCTTTGATTTGACAAAATAGTTAAAGAGTTTGGATTTAGTCAATATGAAGATGAACTTTGTGTTTACAAGAAGGTTAGTGGGAGAATGAATGTGTTCCTCATATTGTATGTGGATGATTTACTATTGATGGGGAATAATATCCCTACTTTACATATGGTAAAGATGTGGTTAGGATATAAATTATCTATGAAAAACTTGGGTGAAGCATCCTATATCTTAGGAATCAAGAACAATAGAGATAGATCTAGAAGGATTCTTTGACTAAGCCAGAGCACATACATTGACATAGTACTGAAGAGGTTCAACATGAAGAACTAAATGAAAGGAAGCTTACCCATGTATCATGGTGTTAATATTTTTGGATGTCAATTTCCAAGTTCATGTGAAGAACGAGAGTGCATGAGTAAGATTCAATATGCATCTGTAATTGGATCTATCATGTACACCATGTTTTGTACTTTCCCTAATGTCTCATATGCCTTGAGTATGACTAGAAGGTATGAGTCAGATCCCTATGAATGCCACTGGACTGTCATAAAGGACATCCATTAGTACTTGAGAAGAACTAAGGATCAATTCATGGTTTACGGTGGTGAGGAAAAGTTGGTGGTAAAGGGTTACACCGATGCATGCTCCAAAGTGACAAATATGACTATATATCATAGTCTGGATGTGTTTTGCCTCAACAATAGAGCTTTACACTAGAAGAGTTCCAAGACGATTCTACAACAGAGGTCGAGTATATTGCTACATCTAATCTAGTAAAGGAGGTTTCTTGGATCAAGAAGTTTATTTTTGAACTTGGGGTGCTTCCAAGCATTAGCAATGCAATTGAGCTACATTGTGACAACAATGGAGCTATTGCACAAGCTAAGGAACCCAGATCACATTAGTGTTCCAAGCACATACATAGGCAGTTCCATCTCATACGAAAGATTGTGCATTGAGGAGATATGAATATTTGCAAAGAACCAACCGAGAGCAATGTGGATGACCCCTTGACAAAAATACTTTTGCAAAAAAAACATGAAGTTCATGCTAGATCACTTGGGAGTAGGTTCATGGTTGATTGGCTCTATGTGAAAGTGGGAGTCTATTGGTATGTATGCCCAGAGAGCCAGTCATATGATTATTGTAATGTCATATAATGAAACAATTTGATTAATAATAAAAGCAATATTCTAATTTATTGTATTATATTCAGTTATGAGATAATGATGTAACATAATAAATGTTTGAAGAATGATGTTACTCGATAACGTATGCCATCCAGTTGAGGACCTGAATAATGAGATCATATGAATGTTAAGAGTACATATAGTCTTGTTATGTCCCTAGTTCATTATTATTATGGAAGTTGGTAGACAACAACAACACATAAGACTAGAGTGTGTGTTGGTTGATGACAAAATCTCATTAAGTCATGATATGTGATATCAAACCAAACACATAGATATTTGTTTGAGAATAGTGTATTAGACAGATCCACCTTAAAAGTGATGCATTGAAACCATTACATGGTAGTCAGAATCAACTCTCATAGTGATTGTAGTAATTCTAGTTCTTAGACCTGAAATCACTACACTCATCACATGTCATTTGATGTACTTTGACATCATCAACCGTGACCTTAAATAAGGGTTGCCATAATGGTGGTGTTGGGGTGCATTGTGGCACATGGGGATGATTGTGAGTGATGCATATGGGATTTGTCCATCCTATAGGAGTATGATATCTTGGCCACTTGATAAGGGGGATTGAGAAATGCATGTCCATACTAATGTGAGTCAATGTGTGATATTGATCTTACATATATCTCAAACAGTCTGTTCCACTTCAAGGAATATGGATTGAACATTGAAAAGGATGGAGACTCCATGCCTCAAATTCAGTCTGGATATCAGTGAAAAATGAACTATACGACCATGGTAACACCGATCACAGATTGTAGCTTGAAGTTGCTCACCAACTTTCTGGTTACTTGTCTAGCAATGATGTCTTTCTAGATACCAATCATTTCTTGTGATGTTATAAATCAATTATGGGCATTCCCTTCCGACGTAACTTGGAACCTATATGGTCACAGACATATGATACACTTAAAATAGCATTTTTTCATGAATGTTGTTTAAAATTGATTACTAAGGTGTTAGGTATTCAACTTAAACAACAATAACTAAAAGTTGACTGAATGGATCGTGAACCGACCAGTTCAAGTGTTGACGCAATCGATTCAAATGTCATGTCAATTTGAACCAACATTGGTAATCAGTTCCATGAGATGACCGATTCAAAAAATGAATCGATTGGCCCTAGTCTATGAACTGAATAATTCAAGTTGTGAATTGACCATTTGGTTGATCAACTCGATTGGATTAAGCATTGATGTTGGCATCATGTTGTGCATTAATTGAATATTAATTGTCAATAAAATTGTGATTGATAAACATAGTGAAATGATCGATTTAAGGGTTGAACCGATCAAATCACATGTCATGTGATCAATTCAATAGAAAATTGACCATTTAAGCATTCTCAGGTTACCAAAATTCATGAAAATTATGTCTCTTCAACTCCCACTTAGACTGTGACTCCTGACCCTGGCCCTCCTATAAATAGAGGGGTAATTGAGGCTTTCCAGATACACAATAATAAGCTTTGATAATTGTTGTATTCTCACAGTTATGGTAACATGAAAACCCAAGCAATTTCTACCTGTCAAAAAGGGAGGGATTGCAAGGGAGAGACAATTTGGAGAGTAAGTTGATGCCAGTACTCTTACGAGAAGGGATAACTCCTTTTTGTCCATTCATCTCGAATGACAAGAGTTCTCAGTGGTCCATGTGGACTACCATAGAGATGAGGAGGCAGTTTGCACCCACTAGGAGGAAAAAGTCAACCGCCCTCCATGGTGATCAACCAGGAGGTCGTTGATGATGTTGTATAGGTCCAACTTGAAGAAATGTGTGCAGTACAACATTGGATAGTTGTTAGACTTTCTCCACAACCATGTATAAATGTTACAAACATCCTTCTCATTACATAGTTGTTGACATAATCTACTATTCAAAGGGAAATATGGAAGAAATTTTTTTATTTCCCACTTCTGTATATGATGCCATATTTCCCTACACTCCATAGTTGAGAGAAAAAATACTATCAACAAAGTCAAATCATGATTTTCCTACTCATTTTATTTCCCTAAAATCATAGTATCCAATAAAGACTAGGTTTAGTTCTCTCTCAAACACTAAGACTATACCACTTTCGATATGTCAACATTTCCCATCTCTTACAAGTTCTAATGGAAGTTTTGTATAGTTCTTTGTGGGGTTGGATATCTTCATTTATTTACAGATAAATAGTCCCTAATCCCACCTATGCCCCAAATTTACTTTTTATATATACAAAATCATTATCCAATAATATGATCATCTAGATTCATATTATTATCATTTGTCTCTTAGACTCACATCAAAGAATAGATCCTTATTTATTCCTTTTCCTCATGTACCTCACTATTTACAACGTCATTCGATTCCCTAAAGATAAAGATATATGTCTACTTCTTCTTTTCAAAGTTAGTTCCTTTGTTCGTGGTTTTTGTGTTGCTTGGCATGTAATTTTTTATCTTTGGTATAATGATTTACCTAGTTTTGATTCCCTTGGAAAGATATATGATCTTATTCCTCAACACAAATATATTAACCGCAACACCAAACATGTCTCTTGCCTCAATGCTTCTACTCCTGCTTGAGTCTCTATTATTTTGAATTCCTCAAATATTTCCTTGACAATGATGTTGATTCGCTGCTCAACATTGTTCTTCTATTGGATGTGTTCTAGCTTGGCCTTATCATTCCTATGCACACCCATAGTTATAGCATCGATGGTCTGCATATATTTTGTTTTTCTTGCAGCCAAAAGACTTGAATTGTTAACAGTTGCCTCCTCATCCTCTATTCCTTTTGTTCACTCCAAAACTTCTTTTATGATGGATAAAGCTTGCCAAAGATCTTTGTTTTCTTCTCATCATAACTTTTGTAGCCCTCTTCCATGTCAACCTTGACTGTCCTTGTCTACCATACTATTAGTGAACTTACTACTGAATCTATTGATAGTCTCACTAAATATTCATCATCTATGTCACTTTTCTTCACACGAAATTTATCTCCTCCGCTCGTCCTCTATGATGATGAGAAGGCTACCATATTATAAGAAAACTAGGGCACTCTTAGTATTTTCTTCACTAAAGAGTTCCTCACTAACTACGATTCTTGACTTTTTTGGTGAATCATTATGCCAAGCTCATACATTTTGATTGTGTCACCTTCATAATGATTGACAGAGAAGTCCTTGTTGACATGGCCAATTAATCCACATATGTAGAAATTAATTTGATGTCGTTCATGCTTGATCTCCAACTCAACCATGTTTGCTTTCTTATCCTTTCTCTTTTGGATTCTTTTGATGGGTTTGTAGTATTAAGTTGACTCAAATTCTCATTTATGTTTCCCATCCCAACTCATCTCTATTGGTATGAAGAATTTCCCAAATTGTCATTTTGTTTTCTTACACATGTTGACTCAAAATGATATCCCACTGGTAAGAAATGGACTTAATTTTAAAATGAATGTGATTTAGAATGATATTCCTTTGAAGATATGTCTCATCAACTGTTATGAAAATAGGGAGTTTATTCTCAAAATTCAATAGAGCCCCTTCCCTAACGTTTTCCCCTCCTATGAAAGATTTGATTGGTAAATGACAATAATTAAACTTCTCGAATCAGACCTTATTTGATAATGCCTATGTTTTTCATGAAGGTATGTGACATGACATCACTCAAAAATTATATGCACTGTTTTTCAACAGTTGTGCCACTAGCATGAGGCTTACATGTGTCTCCTCAAATACGACTTCCTTTTCTTTACTATCAACATCATCATACTCCATAATGAGTTTTTCTCTGTACTCCACCAAGTCATTGGTCATTCCTCAAAGACGCTCTTGAACCTACAAAAGGAAGAAACACAAGACAGAGACAAAGGAATTCACTCTTCAGCAGAAATTATTGTCTCCATAGTGTAGGATTGTGCATTGGAGATGAATCTATTATATTTTTATTAAACATTATGTTTATATTAAAACAAATATCTTATGTTTTTTTATTTTTGATTAGCTTGAAATAATGTGTTTTGATATGTATACTATTGATGATACCTAATAAAAAGATATATTGTATCCTAATTTATTTGTTGGTTGTTTATGTTGTGAATAGATTAATTGTTAATTTACATGTTATTGTTGCTACCTAGATTGATATGCTAACATAATATTTTATGTAAGTAGTTCGTGCAAGTTGTATTGTTCTAAATTGACATCAATGGATATCTGACTTTTTTTATGCGTGTGTCAATTTATCTAAATATGTTGGCTCCTAATTCAGAGACAAAGATTGATACTAGTTGCAATCTTGACATCGTATGTGTCCTATTGCTTAGATTATTACATATAGCTTTGTTGAAGTGCCCTTTTTCTACTTATGAACCATGAAAGCCATGAAGGAAATTTAGAAATATCTTTTCAATGAGTTACTAGAAAAACCTATCCCATGCCACTTAGATGCATAATGTTTAATCAGCGAGGAATGTAGGATGGTTTCACCGATGTGGCCAAAAGACGTTGAACTCCATACTTTAGTTGATTGAAAATCAAATATTTCTGATATACAGGACATGAGTCGAGCCAACGGGGGCAAGCATGGACCATGACCTCCTCCCCAAGTATAAAATTCAATATCTATACTACTATAAAAAGAATGAATTCACGCTGCGCTCTCCTTGATTCTCTCTCTTCTCGCAATTTTTTTCAACTTTTTTATATTTGTTTAATTTTATATTTTCTTTTTCATGATAAAAGAATAAAAAGATTATCATTATCTTTTTGGGCAGTTACGAGGATTATCATTATCTTTTTTGGAATTTTTATTTTTCAAATGTTTAATGTAAGATAAACATGTTCAATGGGGCACAATTACCATTATCTTTTTGAGAAGTTTTATTTTTTAAATATTAAAATAAACATGTTCAATGGGGCACATGCATATGCACGTGTGTGTTGCTAGTATACATATATTTATAAGTCGTTGCTATAATAAATAAATTTACAACACATAATTCGTATGAGTTAATTGGTAGTTCAGCGGCTTGTGGCTTAGCTCATTTAGAGTTCGTCATAATTTCAATTCTCGTTGGAAGCACATATGTGTACTTTGTTTCAATATGTGCAAAAGTTTAGGTGTTAATATAGTGCCTATAACACTACATCATTAAAATTCAAATATGGTCTAGTGGTTGTAGTTCTAGTGAGTTTCAACATGTCTTTGGATCAATCTTTTTGTTTAGCATTCACATTATTGTTTTGCCGCCTCCACCCCCAACCCCACCCCCGCCAATCAAATTCCGGCTACGCCCCTCATACAAGATGACTGTTAGCTGCTGTGGATGAATAGAACATCATTGTTGTCTTTTTAAGAGCATCTGGACATTTAGATATACATATATGGGTGTAAGCATGTTATTACAACAACAACAAAATTTTCCCATAATCATGCAGCAATCAGAGTGACAAAATCAAACTACTGCCTTCGGCACATTTTAGATAGCTGGCATCAAAAGGGAAAAGCTTTAGTTGGCATCGGTGCGTTCCTGCATCAAACCCTTATGAATCGTTCAATTACATTTTCCGGAATAGTAAGACAATGAGGCCTGCTATTTTCTGTAGAACGATGTTGAAATAGCACCCACCGCTACCACATGACTTGCTCCCCACTAAACCGGGCATACCAGCCTATACGGTCCCTCGAATAGTACAAGCTGTATATATATGTCATTCTTATCCTCTGCAACAGCATAAAAGCCCCTGTTACTAATACACGGCAGAGGATTGAGACTCGTAAGGAACATGGAGGCCCTTATGTAGTCGATGATATCCGAAGCTAAGACTTTCGGTATCCTCCAAAAGCAAACAGTTATTGTAGCTCGCCAGTGCTGTAGCGAATCTGACCAACTGCAACTGCAATAATACAGGTTGCTGTAATTGTTGTCGCGAAGTCGGAATGGAAGCGTCCGCGAAAAGCAGACAGGGATGGAAAATGCTATTCAACGGTACACTTCAAGACATGTTTCTCTCTTGTTGGAAGGCGGCTTCTCCCAATTCACTGATTGGGTGGATTGACTGTATTCGAGGCCGCCGATGTTTTGCTTCATTTGGAAGCGCGCAGCTGCATATCAAGAGGTACGAGGGTAGAGGCTTTCTTACTGAGATGATTGTGAAAAAGACCACTGGAATGTGTTGGAAAATATTAGCATAAAGTCATCGTTTTCATCAAAAGCTGCAGTTAAAAAATAAAAGTAGACATTTATTAACGTTTGATCAAAGGTAATGAGCTTAGCAATTAAAGTTGACTTCGGAAAATAATAAGTCAATAAAAGCGCTGACCTGAAAGCAAATTCCACAGCTTCTATATACAAAGTTTCCGGTGAATTTTCTCTGAAATTCAGTCACGTCCTTAAAAGCTTAGGTCTTGTCTCCCAATACTAGCAAAAAAAAGAAAATAATGGTTCCTTCCTTGGGCCTTGTGTAGTCGGAACGGTTTGTCGCAGAAAATGGAAGAGATGGAAAAGAAACTCATGTGTAATTTAAGTAGAGTTTGAAGAAGTAGCACTAGCAGCTGAGGAGTGAGGAAGAGGAAGATCTGAGAAGTTTGCACAAAGAGAATGAACAATAATGGGATCGCGGAGGAGTTTCTAGTGAAAACAGTTTCTTACTAATGGTCAGTGGTCGGTTATCAGAAAACTCATACATGTCAACCAGGTAAACTAACATGGTCAATAAAGAGGCCACCATTATCCGAGTCGTTACTTCTTCCCGCGTTAACTCCACTTCTAGTCTCGAGAATAACTAATAGATTCGCTCCAAGAGTAAAAAAGAACAACTCTCACGGATAGCCTTCGTTTCGCACAGGACTAGGATAATCAAGTCTTGATTGAGTTAGTAAGTGGGATTGGAATAAACCTGGTCCAGATCGAACTTAATTTCTCTTTGGCAATCGAGATTAATTCAAGTCTGACAGTTGGTGGCTACCAGTCAGAAATACAAGGTTGAATCTTAATAAAAGTTTGTTTTCAGTCTGATTTGACTAGTAGATAAAATTGCATAGTTCACTCTAAATACAATTTGATACTAAGTTGATTTTTGTTTAATTGGTCATCAAAATAGCATGTTCAGTCTGATTACGGTATAGTTTTGTTTGAAAAGCAAACTGAATTATGAAATTCAATTTTATCAGAACTTAGTTTTTTTTTCCTTAGTCTAGACGGTTCAAGTTATTTCATGGTGAAACGTATGAATACATAAACATGTAATTTACTTAGCATAAATGTCATTTATTTAATGAAGAATGAAATTATATATGTGACAATCAAAGTATACTTAAGTCGATAAACTAACATCGTCATGTTACAATTATGTGACTCGTTGTTACTTATCAAATGTCATACATTATTGAGTCAATTACCCTAAAATATGGCCACCTGTTGTGGATCATTATTTCCACCCCACGACCAATTTTAGTTAAGATTTTCCTTGGTTGTATAGAATCTGGTACATGTTTACAACAACGATTGTACCAAGACCACCTGTCCCTCTCATAATTTCTTTGTATCGGTAGATCCTTCGTTTTATCCGACCCCACAGTAACATCACTTGTTGAATAATTATAAATCATAATGATGTAATAAGTTATTGTACAACGTCTATCCAATCTTGTTCAAAAAGATAATTATAAATCATATATCATTGTATCTTTTTCTCTAACATTGCTTGCATGAATTCTCTTGAAATTGAGTTTTTCCATGTGATACTTGTCTTCGACATACGAGCAAAGCAATATATATTTATTATTGATCAATCACATAAATTTAAAATGATAATTAAAACACAACACAACATAGATCCAATAGCGTTAAAAAGAATGAACTAGTTCTGTTTGAATTAGTACAAGAAAGTATACAATACAAGTATGGCAATGATTTGTTGATCCATTGAGTTATAACATATTAAACGTGATATCATGGACATGGTGATAAATTTGGTGGAAGAGTATATTGGTTCAATCCTTCTAGTAATTAAATTCATTATTCAAAGAAAAATACATGTTCATGTGTGCTCTGTACTCGGCTTCAACATTGATGTTCATATCAACAACATTACAAAAGTTCACCGATTGACGCCATACAACATTGCACTTTTGTGAAATCAGCTTAATCTCTACATGTGATGATTCTTTTATAGGTGTCATTATTGTTGCCCATTGAAGAAAAAAGAATATCTCCTAGTTCCCTATGTGGATAATGTTGTTCTTTAATAGTGCATTTGGTGCTTTTAAGAGTACACAAACTTATGATAAAGTATTACAACACAAATATAATGTAACTCCCCATGTCACTTATTTCACACTTAAATTTTGGAAAGCCGCTTCATCTTCCATATTGATCCTGATAGTAGTCATTTTTCTACAGTTGCATTATAAATCATGTGATGTCGTATGTAACTATTTATACCATATGATTTCTATATTTTAGTAGAAGACTGGACAACCTTTAACATAGATAGCCCCTAAAAGGATAATGAGAATCAATTGTTATTAAGTTGAAAAAATACAGTGCATAGATGTCCAAAACAAAATGCAATGCATAAAAACTTAGGTGAAATTGTTTTATATGAAATTAGAAATATATGACAAATACATGCCAAAAATATAAATATTGTATTAGGAATTATTCCACTGATCCCTGTCACTAGAGTTTGCACAATAATAGTATAGTTTAATCTATTAAATAGGTAGTCACGCCTACTACACAACTCATCTATATCCACAAGGAGCCTTGTAGTGTATGTTTTTGTAGAAGTAAGGTGACAAAGAATATATTTATCAATTATAGTTGATGCTCCTTTAGAATAATAGTTGGTTCATCATTGTCCCTTCCATGCCTTCAAAGTTGTCATGTTGTGTTGATAACGATGCATAGATAACCTCATTGTGCATTTGTTTGGGATGAATCCCTTTTTGTAAATGTAATATGGTATATGAGTGTTGTTGTCTATAAATCTTTCATCGCTTGCACATTCTTGGTCCATGTACATTAGAATAATGTAAGGTAGCTTGCATTGACATGTTGGCATTCCAATTGTCACCATATAATATTATTTAAGTGATTTTAATATAAATTTCTATAATATCTAATTCATTCTTACATACATACACATACATGTAAACCAACATAGTGCTGAAAAGAAACCAACAAAAGTAGAGTTACAATGAAGAAACTGTTGGGTTTTAGGGGAGACAGAGAAGGCAGAGGAAACAAAAAATTTCTCCCCAAACCCATACCAATGAAACGCGTCAACGTCTATATAATAGGAAAGGATGGTTTGCGGAATCATACCTTGTCCCGAGGCTTGCTCGGCGACAATACCTCGCGCAATGCGCGGTCTTCAACTCCGGACTTCGACGGTGTCTGTGCAGCTCCTGGTCACACCGGGACTGACAACTCCTACTCGAACCGGACTGTCGGATGACAGTTGTCCTCCTAAGCGGCAGTGTCCTCCCGCCTCTGTAGTAGTCCACACGGACCACCTGGAACTCCACTCTCCTTGTCCCATAAGGAAGTGGAAGGAGTCGCACCCTCCTGTTGACGTACTAGTCGCCAACACGCTCTCCTGCCTCCTGTTGCAACTACAGTTGTCATTCCCTTGCTGCACCTCCCTTTTGCGGGAAGCACTTGCTCGGGCTCTCTCACGGTTACCAAAACCAGAGAGAATGACAACTTGCAGAGCAACTGGTTGCACTGAGCTGTACTGTGAGAAGCCCCCAATACCCCCTATATATATAGGAGAGTCATGGGACAGGGTTCTCCATCCCGGGCAATGCGGGACTAAACCAGGAGTAGAAGGGTTCGAGAATTTTCCACAAAAAGCAACCGGTTCGCAACTTGAAATGATCGGTTCACCACTGAACCGATCGGTTCGGCCATTGAGCCGATCGGTTGGACCTGAGCCGATCGTTTGGGGCACTTCAACCGATCGGTTGGTGCCCTGAACCGATCGGTTCATGGTCCTAATCCGGCTCAAAAAGACTTTCCTTGTTTCTTTCCAAATTGGTATCGAATACCAATATTATTCCCAATCGAATTGGGCAATTTGAAACCAAAGGAAAATTCTTGCCGACATGACTTTTCCCAACTGTGCGGTTGCACCAGTTGAGCCGATCGGTTCAACCGTTGAACCAGTCATTTCAACCTGGGCATGAGCCGATCGGCCTGGACACTCCAGCCGACCGGTTCAGCAACCTCAGCCGACCGGTTCATCACATGAACCGATCGGTTGGGAGCACAGGTTGGGCAAAATCAGTCAATTGCGATTTCAATCAATCTGATACTCCAATCAATGCGTCCAACACCTTAAACCATACGATATTGAGCTATCGACTGATTAAGTGTTTAATTGAACTACTAAACTCCTTTAGTAATCAATCTAAACATTGCTTTGTGGACAAAACTCCTCTTCCAGGTTAAATCCTATGTGTGTGACCCTGCAGGTCCATTTCACGTTGGCAGTGAAAGTCCATAACACTTATGACTTCACAAGCAAAGAGTGGTGCCTAGTCACACATCAGTGCTACCCAAGTGAAAGTAGAAAGTTGGAGAACAACTTTCATCCTACAATCCGTGAATGGTGTTACAGCGAATGTATAATTCCTTTGTCACTGATATCCCGAATGAACTCGAGGCATGGAACAGTCATCCTGTCAATGTTCATTCACTTCCTTGATCTCAGAGTAGACTGGAAGAGATATGTATGACATCAATATCATATAATGATTCACACATGCGTGCACGCCTTTCTCAATCCTACTCATCAAGTAGCCATGGATATCAAACTCCCTCAGGAGGGACAAATCCCATATCTATCACTCGCCCCTCAAAAGCCCCGTGTGTCAAAGCCACCCAATCATCACCTTTATAACAACCCATGTTTCAGGATTGCGTTTGATGATGTCAAAGTGTGCCCAACGACATGTGTTGAGTGCAGTGATTTTAGGTCTAAGAATCACACTCACCACCATCACTGTGAGTACTGACTGTGACTACCATCTCATGGTTCCATGTGTCAAACTCACGGTGGGTCTGTCTGGTACACTTGTTCTCTAACAAGTACCTATGTGTTTGGTTTGATATCTCTATATCATGACTAATGAGATTCTGTCATCAACCAACACCACAATCTAGTCTTGTGTGTCATTGCTGTCTATCTACCTTCCACAATGACATCTGACTAGGGACATAACAAGAATGTACAAACTCTTAGCATCCGTATGATCTCATCGTTCAGGTCATGAACCTGAAGGCATACGTCATCGAGTACTGTCATTCTCTAGACATTCAATCTGTTCTATCACTATCTCATATGACTGAACCAGAGAGAATTGGAAGCTCACCTTTGATGTTTATCAAATCAATCTTAATGTATCCCACCAATCATCCCATGATTGGCTCTCAGGGCATACATACCAACAGACTCCCACTTCCACTGCGAGCCAATCACCCATGAATCATATTCATAGTGATCTTCAAACATGTCCCACATGTTACTGTGCTCTAGTGCCAACATAGTGAGTAATGACAACACCTTGCCAAAGTCTGTACAAATTGCATGTCTCGCATCTCTTCGCTGT
The DNA here is from genome assembly GCA_963693085.1 of Alisma plantago-aquatica. Classification (NCBI taxonomy): domain Eukaryota; kingdom Viridiplantae; phylum Streptophyta; class Magnoliopsida; order Alismatales; family Alismataceae; genus Alisma; species Alisma plantago-aquatica. The sequence goes on along the minus strand of OY856412.1, from coordinate 23,246,779 downwards.
ACGTCACACGTATGAGATGGAGTTGCCGTAATATGCGATCTAGCATTCCATTTGCTAACCTTTAGCCACATTGCATGATCAAGGATTCCAGACTTGTCATCAATGAGTGGAATATAAGTTCATATTATGAACTTTCAGATCCATATAGTATCCATTGTTGTTCTCTAACACATAGATACTCGGAATTTCCCTTTTAAATGGTTTTATTGGAACACTTCCAATCATCAACAAACTTTCACTTTTATACATCTTATGTATATTTTTGCGAATAATTTTCTGTCCTTTCGGAAGTTCGCATCAATGTAACTCTTTACATCGAACTCTTCCTTATCTCCATAGAACTAGTACTTCACAAGCACTCATCAAGTTCTCATGGTATTCCAGTAACCCTTACTAGAAGCAGACAGACATCCACTCGTCATGTCCCACATACGAGTTATCAGGATGAGCACATCATAATGCCATGTCCTACATACAAGATGATGAATGTATTTTATTCTTGCCATGTCATACATGCAAGATAATGGGATGATTACATACATGATAGATCCATATCTATTCTTAGTGTTCCCATTCTTCATAAGAATTGGACACTTGGCCTTGGGATACTAACTCCATGTAATATGGACAAGTTTTCTCCCACTGAATCTGTGCATACTGAACACTTCAGTACAGATTGCCAATGTATGCTCTCTCTTTCCAGGTCAAGAGATTTTCAAGAACTATCTCTATAGATCTCTATTCCTATCACATAGGAAACATCTCTATCTTCCTTAAAGATAATTTCCACATTCGGATTTCCATTCTAGAACATTTCCATTTCACATCAATATGTGGAATGTGAATACGCTCCCACTAAATCACAGATCCCTTCTTTATCTTTGACATATCAGTCAAACCCTTTGACTATATCATCAAAGTAAAGATCCAATTTTGAGCTGCTTGTACTCAATCAATCACATTGATTAGTCCATTGTAACTTATAGACTTCTTTTGCATTAGTGGATTCATAAACCTTATAGGCTGTGTCACGTACACATCCTGGTTTTATTCCTCATAGGAATGCGGTTTTAGTATCCATATGCCAAATGTCTTAGCCATTAAGTTGCAATCAACAAGCATCATCCTTCTCAAAATGTTATCCATGTGTCTTAACACTTAAGACTCATCAGCACTTATGGATATGATCCAATGAGTGCTACCATCAAGGTCATACCTTATGGTTCACATGGAAGTCATTTAGGATGTAATGGTTTCAAACCATAACTCAAGATTCGTTTCCTCATATTCATCTTGATGGTTGACTCATCACATGAACAACTCATCACATAGATAATTGAGGTGTATCTGTTAAAGATATAAGAACTCACAACTCTTGTGATTCTTAATTTCTTTATTAGTGTGGGGTATTCTTTTATTAAGAAGAATTCAGTTATTTGACAATCATTCTCTAACTCCTTAGAGTATGATTCCTTCTTGATTCAGACATCACCATGCCTTAATCATGAGTTCACTATGATATACTATCATAATCACTCATAAGGATCTCAAACATTTGGTCCAAGTATTTCATTCATTGATCTCATCAAGAATTAATACTTTACCAAATTTGTACTTCATTTATGATAATCTTGAACACTTCAAGATATTCATATTGGTATTTCTATAAATACCATTTGAAGGATTAGCATTTATTCCAATAGGTATGTAAATACATCACATGTATTATGCCTAATAGGATAATCACTCTCCCACTACATTAGTGAAGATTGATTAATCATGTCCAAGATATTCATGTCCCTTACTGGTTCTCTAACCAAAAGAGTCTAGTTTTATCCATCACATGGAAACTAGAAATGAATTTCTTATGATTAATGCTAATTAAATTGTTTGAGTTATCTATAACTTTTATGTATCGTCTTATCTTATGCATATCAAATATCACAAGATAAATAATGCATTGCCATAAAGATCATATCTTTATAAATTGAAACATCTCTTTATTAATTGCCATCATTGTCATACAATATGCAAAAATAAAGTGTTTCTATCTATTGGCAAGTATGAAATAGCAGTTCATAACTGTATTACATGCCTTATTGGCTGAAAATAAACTAAAGTATTCCTATCACTAAAGGCAACACTTGCCCCAAGTAAGAATGCTTTACACTTTACATCTTGATATCATATATCTCAAAAAGTGTTACAAGTTTATTTACATGACACCTTTAAGTAGAGGCTTCAGTCGCCTCCTTCTTCTTTTGTTCTTCCAGGTAGAGAGGACAATTCCTTTTCCAATGTCCTGGTTTTTGACAATGGTGGCAATTTCCTTTCTTGGTCACGCCTCCCTTGGCTTTGAGAGCTGAAGATGGCTTGGACTCCTGGCTAGCTTCAGAACCTTTCTTAGCTTTGCCCTTGCCCTTGCGCTTGGACTTGCCTTTCTTGCTCGTGATCACCATCACGGACTTAGGCTTGTCCTTCTTCATCTGTAACTCGGCTGTCCTCAACATGCCCAACAACTCTGACAGTGGCCTATCAAAGTTGTTCATGTTGTAGTTCATCACAAACTGACTGTAAGACTCTAGCAACGATTGCAGTACCACGTCAGTAGCCAACTCTTGGCTCAGTGGAAATCCCAGTCTCTGCAGGTTCTCCACATACCCAATCATCTTGAGTGTGTGAGGACCAACTGGATCTCCTTCTGTCATGACGCACTTGAACAGCGCCCTTGAAACATTGTACCTCTCTTGCCGTGCCTGATCTTCATACATGTTCCTGAGATGCAGAATCATCTCTATGACACCCATGTTCTCGTGTTGCCTCTGCAACTCATGGTTCATTGAACATAGCATCAAGCACTTTGCATCAATGGCATCATCAGAATGCTTCTTGTAAGCATCCCTTTCTGTCTTTGGTGCATTAGGAGCGGGTTCCTCTGGAATTGGAGTATCCAGGACATAGAGCTTGCGCTCTTGAGTGAGAACAATTCTCAATGTCCGATACCAGTCGTGGAAGTTTGTCCCATTTATCTTGTCCTTGTCAAGGACCGATCGCAAAGAAAAGTTGTTGTTGTTTGTTTCCATTTGAACTCCAAAAGGAAAATATGCAATTTTAGTCCAAAACGCATTTTTGACTTATTTGATTGATTTGAGAATTTGACGATATAATTAGGCCTTTAATTAATTATCGCTCCCACTATTTTACTTCAAATTGATAGCCCTCACCATCAATTTGGAAGATTGCAGCGTACAACCTTCTAGTGGGCAAGATCCTGAAATCCTCTAAGCCATGGACCAGCTAGGGCTGTCACCCACAACATAGATCTCTCAGGTAGGCAACTTTTGCCAATTGCATCATATGCAACTCTTGATAAGATGTCATATACAACTCTTTGCAATGATCATCTCCATGCCTCAAGGTACTAGATCCCATCTAGATCACCTTGTTAAGTCCGACCCAAAGCAAACACGATGAATATGCACCCTGCTAGGGCAGACCCACACATTCATCCTTCACGCTTCCACGAGATAGACGGTGCACCACGCTAGGGCGTGCCCACACTTGGTCGATCAAGCTTTTCACGTGTGTCACATTTAGAAGGCATCTAAAACTTAATATTTTAATGAGGGATTTGGTTTTATATATACATATACATATCCAATCACCACAATACATAGTATGTATCATATACATGCTATATCCCACAGAAAACATGCACAAACGATAAAAAGCGATGATTATGGCCATCCTAATGTGATTCCTCGAGCCAAGAGGAATCACGGTCATCTAGGTCTACATCACATGCAACCTGTACAAGATGAACATTTGTGCCTTGCCATCCGAGTTGATCAACTCATCACATGAATGATCTGTACTCTCCAGCCGGTCGTCTGGGTGCCACCAGCCGATCGGTTGGCTCCTCCAACCGATCGGTTCGCCTAGTCGTCGTGCATCTCGTCATGTCCGCCACCCGCTCGTCTCTCTCCTCGAACCGGTCATCAACCGATTGGTTCACTCCTTGAACCGACCGTCTGGAAGGTCAACCGATCAGTTCACTCCTTGAACCGATCGTCTGAGCAGTCGTCTTGATGTCCGCCGGTCTTTGACATAACAGGAAATAAAATCCTATTCTATTTATTACATTGCTTTAAAAGGGAAACCCCGAGTTACATTCGGGGGGAGCAAAGGTAGGAAAGAATCTCGAATTATTTCGAGTTACATCAGGAATAAGAGAGGGAAGATCAGTGCGCAGACCGAGATGCAAGCAACCACACACAACCAATCACAGATAGGTGTTTATAGGCCATAATCATGCTACACATATCCACCACAAAACTCGTTTAAGGGCGACGTGTATCGAGTGCATTAATAATACATATCATATATGTAATTAGGGATTTGTGGATTTAGGATTGGACATGCATAAAGCCGATATTATTCGCATCGTATGCAATAAATAAAGGCGACAAACCAAAATCGATCATATCGATATTCCTAAAATATAGAGCAGTTGACGTGGCTCTGATACCACTGTTGGGTTTTAGGGGAGACAGAGACGGCAGTGGAAACACAAAATTTCTCCCCAAACCCATACCGAGGAAACGCGTCAACGTCTATATAATAGGAAAGGATGGTTTGCGGAATCATACCTTGTCCCGAGGCTTGCTCGGAGACAATACCTCACGCAATGCGCGGTCTTCAACTCCGGACTTCGAAGGTGTCTGTGCAGCTCCTGGTCACACCGGGACTGACAACTCCTACTCGAACCGGACTGTCGGATGACAGTTGTCTTCCTAAGCGGCAGTGTCCTCCCGCCTCTGTAGTAGTCCACACGGACCACCTGGAACTCCACTCTCCTTGTCCCACAAGGAAGTGGAAGGAGTCGCACCCTCCTGTTGACGTACTAGTCGCCAACACGCTCTCCTTCCTCCTGTTGCAACTGCAGTTGTCCTTCCCTTGCTGCACCTCCCTTTTGCGGGAAGCACTTGCTCGGGCTCTCTCACGGTTACCAAAACCAGAGAGAACGACAACTTGCAGAGCAACTGGTTGCACTAAGCTGTACTGTGAGAAGCCCCCAATACCCCCTATATATATAGGAGAGTCATGGGACAGGGTTCTCCATCCCGGGCAATGCGGGACTAAAGCAGGAGTAGAAGGGTTCGAGAATTTTCCACAACAGCAACTGGTTCGCAACTTGAAATGATCGGTTCACCACTGAACCGATCGGTTCGGCCATTGAGCCGATCGGTTGGACCTGAGCCGATCGTTTGGGGCACTTCAACCGATCGGTTGGTGCCCTGAACCGATCGGTTCATGGTCCTAATCTGGCTCAAAAAGACTTTCCTTGTTTCTTTCCAAATTGGTATCGAATACCAATATTATTCCCAATCGAATTGGGCAATTTGAAACCAAAGGAAAATTCTTGCCGACATGACTTTTCCCAACTGTGCGGTTGCACCAGTTGAGCCGATCGGTTCAACCGTTGAACCGGTCATTTCAACCTGGGCATGAGCCGATCGGCCTAGACACTCCAGCTGACCGGTTCAGCAACCTCAGCCGACCGGTTCATCACATGAACCGATCGGTTGGGAGCACAGGTTGGGCAAAATCAGTCAATTGCGATTTCAATCAATCCGATACTCCAATCAATGCGTCCAACACCTTGAACCATACGATATTAAGCTATCGACTGATTGAGTGTTTAATTGAACTACTAAACTCCTTTAGTAATCAATCTAAACATTGCTTTGTGGACAAAACTCCTCTTCCAGGTTAAATCCTATGTGTGTGACCCTGCAGGTCCATTTCACGTTGGCAGTGAAAGTCCATAACACTTATGACTTCACAAGCAAAGAGTGGTGCCTAGTCACACATCAGTGCTACCCAAGTGAAAGTAGAAAGTTGGAGAACAACTTTCATCCTACAATCCGTGAATGGTGTTACAGCGAATGTATAATTCCTTTGTCACTGATATCCCGAATGAACTCGAGGCATGGAACAGTCATCCTGTCAATGTTCATTCACTTCCTTGATCTCAGAGTAGACTGGAAGAGATATGTATGACATCAATATCATATACTGATTCACACATGCGTGCACGCCTTTCTCAATCCTACTCATCAAGTGGCCATGGATATCAAACTCCCTCAGGAGGCACAAATCCCATATCTATCACTCGCCCCTCAAAAGCCCCATGTGTCAAAGCCACCCAATCATCACCTTTATAACAACCCATGTTTCCGGATTGCGTTTGATGATGTCAAAGTGTGCCCAACGACATGTGTTGAGTGCAGTGATTTCAGGTCTAAGAATCACACTCACCACCATCACTGTGAGTACTGACTGTGACTACCATCTCATGGTTCCATGTGTCAAACTCACGGTGGGTCTGTCTGGTACACTTGTTCTCTAACAAGTACCTATGTGTTTGGTTTGATATCTCTATATCATGACTAATGAGATTCTGTCATCAACCAACACCACAATCTAGTCTTGTGTGTCATTGCTGTCTATCTACCTTCCACAATGACATCCGACTAGGGACATAACAAGAATGTACAAACTCTTAGCATCCGTATGATCTCATCGTTCAGGTCATGAACCTGAAGGCATACGTCATCGAGTATTGTCATTCTCTAGACATTCAATCTGTTCTATCACTATCTCATATGACTGAACCAGAGAGAATTGGAAGCTCGCCTTTGATGTTTATCAAATCAATCTTAATGTATCCCACCAATCATCCCATGATTGGCTCTCAGGGCATACATACCAACAGAAACATGCTATTTTGAGATACATACAAAATTAATGGAAAAGGCCTACCATGTATCCCATACACTAGTGGTGATATCCTCCCTTATTATGTCCCTTGTACCTAGTTTCACTAGATTTATTAGGTGATCACACAGTTCTTGATGTCCTTTTTGGCTGAATTCATCCATTTTGCCTTTTTCATCAACATTTTCATCTAGTAGAGTAGATGTCTCCTTATAAAATTATGTAGTGCACAAAAACATACTATAATCTTAGACTTTTGGATTATCTTGAACATCGTGTTTTGTCTAAGTATGGAGACCTCCTCTTCAACATGTTGTATTCCATCACAACAATTTTTTTTAGTTTCCTGTTAATGGTTGAAAATATCCTGTTTATTTTCGTGTGAACGTCACTCCCCCTATATTCAATCATATGATATGTTCTTTTGTGGAATGGTCAACAAATTGAGATGTATTGTCATATCATGAATCCACTAAGTAGTATCCATCCCTTGGTATGCTGAAATCCCTATTAGTCATGCTTTCACGCAATACACACATGTCAGCAACTGAAACCCTTTCATCAACACATGAAATAAGTGAATTCAATATCCAAATTGGCAATCACCATAATATTTGTTAAGAAAAACCCTTTTCTATTGTGGTAACAATTTTGGTTGTCCTTATTGACAACTATTGGTATGTGTGTACCATCAATTACACCTAATACATCCTAAGTTAAGAAAAGAAAATGTCGTAAGAGTGCAATACACATACTAGGCACAGATAAGAAAAACTCTCTCCTTGAAGTAAGGGTAGTTTTAATTAATTGTGTTATGCGTGATGAATGATGGTATGGAGAGGGTAATATATTTATCATGTAAGGAAAACACTTCATAAAATTTATGAGTAATGGACTTACAAGAATTGACAGTCTTCTGCTAAATTACGACTAGTATGACTATGTTTCAGACATTGTAGGAAGTACATAACTGATTTTATGATTGAGACATTGCAATACTTCATATGAGGCTTCATCTTTCTAACTTTTCAACAAGGGTTGCGATAGTTGGAGGCCACATACAAAACATGTCATACATATTTATTCATACTCTTTAATTAGTTTAATTACCTTGTGATGTCATGTTATAATGTTGACAGACCTTACACATCGAGTTGTTGCTTCATCTTCATTTCCATTTCTCCCAATCCAATATTGCTATGTAATTCCCTTGTGACATGATGCACTATTCAATCCAATGTAGACAATATGAAATTTGCAACTGATTCAACATCAAATGTTTGTTTGGTGCAAACCATTATGCCTACCCAAATATGGGTTCTAACAACAACTATATAAATTTGATTATTAGGTATGATGTTTAATGGTCATTTACAAACTATATATATTTGATCTGTACTACATTATAAATGTGTATTAATAAAGGTAAAAGTAGTTTAGTTATTGGTCAAAAAATGGTATAATTAAAAACTATCTAAGGTACATAAATGCATATAGTTTTTCTAGGAAGAAATTCATGCGGTGAAAGTGAGATATGTGACATCAAAGTAACTGTAGTTTCATGCAGTAGGTATTGATGGTGCAGATGAGCTTCTAGGTATTTTTTAAGACGTAGTCATGTTAGCTCTATCTTGAGAAAATGAGGCTCTTCTGCCTACTTCCTTGTCGTGGTGGTGTCATCCATGTTGGGTTTACATCAGGGAAGAAAAGAATGTAGACTAAGTGGAGGTGGCATAATAAGATAAACAACCGAGTTTCTATCCAAATGTTCACTTGTAAAGAATTCCACTATCTTAGGTGTGGGGACTAGTATGAGTATAGTTGAGTTACCATAATAAGTAGAATGTTCACCTCATAAATTATTAACTTTTAGATAAATGGCTTTGTTAGTCTCATCCTTCAAGCCATTTATTAGGATAGATTGTTGTACCAAGGGTGCAATGAGGAAGGTGTTTTAGTATTGGTCAGTGATCTTAGGTATGCTCTTTGTATCAAAATATTAAAAGGTGAACACATCCTCATGCACTTTCTTATAAAATTCAGAGAACTAGTTGATGGACGCATCTGTGATTCCCACATCTGTGACATGTTGCTTCATTTACGATGCCTGCCACCACTAGGGACATTCATATTAGTATCCAGTTGGGATTCACCATTGAAATTTGCATTTTGCAACTCATCAAAGATCCTAGTGCTAATAGGTGTGGATTGTTGTTAAACTGATTAAGGAAAATTGTCTGAGAAATCTTTATCAAAAATAACAATATGATCTGATGAATTCATTAGGGGAAGTGTTGAAGTATTACATGAAAATGTGTGGTTTCCTTTAGCAGCATCCCTACCTGCTAACAACTTAATATTTTTGTAGTGGGGGAATGTATTCTTCAAAAACCTAGAAAGCTCCTTGTTCTTTTATGAATAAAATATCTGGATAAATTCCTCATTACAAACAAATATGCATGCAGTTAAATTAGATTTACAAATTCACACTCACCTCAAGAATTACATTTCTAGTTTCTAGTGTTGGGAAGTATGACCTTATAAATAATCTCATCCCAACCAAATCCATTGTGTTTCTCCAACACAATAATTCTAGAAAACTAATTCTATATGGTCTTCCAACATCTCTACATATGTGAGGGGGTGACATACATACTCATAATGCAAGGTAGCTTGCATTGACATGTTGGCATTCCAATAGTCATCAGCCAATATTTTTTAAAAAGATTCTAATATAAATTTCTATAATATCTAATTCATTGTGACATACATACTCATACATGTAAACCAACATAGTGCTGAAAAGAAACCAACAAAAGTAGAGTTACAATGAAGAAACATGCTATTTTGAGATACATACAAAATAAATGGAAAAGGCCTACCATGTATCCCATAGACTAGTGGCAATATCCTCCCATAGAATGTCCCTTGTTCCTCATTTCACTAGAGTTATTAGGTGATCACACAGTTCTTGATGTCCTTTTTGGCTAAATTCATCCATTTTGCCATTTTCATCAACATTTGCATCTAGTAGTTGATGTCTCCTTATAAAATTATGTAGTTCACAAAAACATACTATAATCTTAGACTTTTGGATTATCTTGAACATTGGTTGTTATCTAAGTATGGAGACCTCCTCTTCAACATGTTGAATTCCATCACAACAATTTTTTGTAGTTTCCTGGTAATGGTTGAAAATATCATTTTTATTGTCGTATGAACGTCACTCCCCCTATATTGAATCATATGATATGTTCTTTTGTGGAATGGACAAAATATTGAGATGTATTGTCATATCATAAATCCACTAAGTAGTATCCATCCCTTGGTATGCTAAAATCCCTACTTTTCATGCTTTCATGCAATACACACATGTCATCAACTGAAGTCCCTTCATCAACACATGAAATAAGTGAATTCAATATCAAAATTGGGGGCCACCATAATATTTGCTGAGAAAAATCTTTTTCTATTGTGGTAATAATTTTGATTATCCTTATTGACAAATATTGGTATGTGTGTACCATCAGTTACACCTATTACATACTAAGTTAAGAAAAAAAAATGTCGCGAGAGTGCAATACACATATAGGAACACCTAAGAAAAACTCTCTCCTTGAAGTAAGGGTAGAAGCTTATTTTTAATTAAATTTGTTAGGCATGATGAATGATAGTATTGAGAGGGTAATATATTCATCATATAAGGAAAACACTTCATTAAATTTATGGGTAATGGTCTTATAAGAATGGATGTAGTAATATGCAAAATTTTGACTAGTATGACTGTGTCTATGACATTGTAGGAAGTACATAACTAATTTTATGCTTGAGACATTGCATGCACTTCATATGTGGTTTCATCTTTCTAACTTTTCAACAAGGGTTTGGAGGCCTCATAAATAACATGTCATACATTTTTATTCATAGTATTTGATTAGTCCAATGACCTTGTGATGTCATGTTATAATGTTGATTGACCTTAGACATCAAGTCATTGTTTCATTTTCATTGTCATTTCTCCCAATACAATACTTCTATGTAATGCCCTTGTGACATGATCCACTAGTTGACCCAATGTAGACAATATGGAATTTACCACCAATTCAACATCAAATGTTTGTTTGGTGCCAACCATTATGCCTACCCAAATACGAGTTTTACCAACATCAAAATAAATCTGATTATTAGGTATGATATTTGATGGTCATGTACAAACTATATATACTTAATCCATACTACATTATAAATGTGTATTAATAAAGGTAAAACTAGTATAGTCATTGGCCAATAATTGCTTAATTAAAAACTATCTAAGGTACATAAATCCATATAGTTTTTCTAGGAAGAAATTCATGTAGTGAAAGTGAGTTATGTGATATTTTGTAGTCTCATGCAACATGTGTTGGTGGTGCAGATGAGCTTCTAGGCATGTTGTAAGAGGTAGTCATGTTAGCTCCATGTTGAGAAAATGAGGCTCTTCCACCTACTTCCTTGTCGTCGTGGTGTCATCCAGTTTGGGTTCACATCAGGAAAGGAAAGAATGTAGATTGAGTGGAGGCAACGTAACAAGATAAAAAACCGAGTTCATATCCAAATATTTACTTGAAAAGAATTCCACTATCTTAGGTGTGGTGACTAGTATGAGTATTGTTGGGTTACCATAATAAGTAGAATGTTCACCTCATCAAGTCATTGGTTGTGCATTTTTAGATGAACTAATCTCTTAGTCTTATCCTTCAAGCCATTTATTAGGATAGATTGTTGTACCAAGGGTGCAATGAGGAAGGTGTTGTAGTAGCGGTCAGTGATCTTAGATATGCTCTTTGTATCAAAATAGGCAAAGGTGAATGCATCCTCATTCACTTTCTTATAAAATTCAGAGAACTAGTTGACGGAGACATCTGTGATTCCCACAACTATGACATGTTGTTTCATTTACGACGCTTTCCACCACTGGGGGCATTTGTATTAGTAGCCAGTTGCGATTCACCATTCAAATTTGCATTGTTCAACTCATCAAAGATCCCAACGCTAATATGCATGGATTGTTGATAAAATGATTAAGTAAAATTTTTTGTGAAATCATTATCAAAATTAATAAAGTATCATCTAATGAATTCATTGGGGGAAGTGTTGAAGCAGCGAATGAAAATGTGTGATTTCCTCTAGCAACATTCCTACCCCCTAACAACTTAAGATTATTTTTTTGGGGGAATGTCTTTCTCAACAACCTAGAAATCTCCTTATTCTTCTATAAATAAAATATATTGATAAATTCCTCATTACAAATAAATATGCATGCAGTTAAATTATATTTACAAATTTACACTCACCTCAAGATATACATTTCTATTTTATAATGTTGGGAAGTATGACCTTATAAAGAATCTCATCCCAACTAAGTCCACTGTGTTTCTCCAACACATTAATTATAGAAAACTAATTCTTTAGGGTCTTCCATCATCTCTACATGTGCAAAAGATACATATTTCTAATGCAAATATGGAAAACTTATGGGGGAACCTATGGGCTGTGGCAGAAGCATAGGAGATGACAGGGAGACAGATCCCAAGGTGAATCAAGAGCATCACATTCATCATAATGGAAAGAATGACATTGAGGGTCATACAGAAAATGTGGAAGTAGAAACCGCCGACATGGAACACACTCGCATGGTGGGTTTTTTCATTCTAGAAATTGGACTGGATCTTCATTTTTTCAAGGATGAGAGGTGGACAGGATACAAATATATGATCATATGGCCGCCCAAGTCACGACAGCACAAATGCCAAAGGAACGGTAGAGGGTGTGTCCCTAGAAGTGATAGCGGTGGCTATAAACCCTAATACATACATCCCATTTTCTATTGGTAAGACGACCACATATATTTCGTTGTCCTTCAACAATGTAGTTTGTAGAAAGTATAGCACCAGTAGGAATGACTCCTTCGTGGATAAGTTGTTTGAAGAAGGTTTGTTAGTTAAAGATGTAATCTTGAATAAAGTTGATGGTAAACTTAACATGTTGATTATATCGTATGCAGAAGATATTCTTATGAATTCGTGGAAGTATGCAATGGTCATTGGACTACTGGTGTCTGACATAGGATACATGAACTGCGAGATGCACTAAAACTCTTACGGAGTATAACAAGATTCTTCAACATGTTCAAGCTTGATCTAGGGCACTTTGTTGTATATTTTTCCTACCAACAAGATTACGAGATAACTCTCATGGGAGGTTCGTCGAAGATCTTTGGGCTCAATTTATTTTTATGGGACTAATATCCCGCTTTCAAGCTGAAAAAAGATTTTCCCAAACTGGTGTTGTTACGGGTACATATCCTAAACCTACCCCTCCATATGTATGTTCCAACTATGTTTAAATACATAGGCTTGGCCTTGGGTAGACTCATAAAAGTTGACACAAATACAACTAACCGGTTGCAAAGTAAGTCTGCAAGACTAGCATTGGAGTTGGATACAACAAAGTCCTTTATCCATCTATCATTATCAACAGAGTTGAATACGAGGTGATATATGAATACGTAGTATGTGGCAAAGAGAGGGACACCTCAATGGAATGCAAATCTCAGAGTAACTATGTGGAGGAAGAAGTCACCCCTAGAAGGAAGAAAGCTAGGAATGAGGGCCACAAGATACCTGAGAACTTTAATGGCTGGCAGATCATAAGCGAAAAGGGAATAGAAGGAACACAATGAACAAATGAAACATGTCACTGATCAACACAACAACAATCGCTTCTCATATCTCAACAATGAGGTGGATTAATATACACAATACCGAAGGAGGTTGATTAGCACAACATTGAAGTATTCTAGGACTCAAGCAAACGAACAAAGAAAGTGTGGAAGAAGACGAAACCCAAAAATAGACAAATATGAAGAATAATACCTGAGACGTATTAGGGGACATCTCAAATATATAGGTAGACATAGTCGTATCTATTTTTCATTCAAAGGACACATGTGTGATGGTTAACCTAGAATTAAATGAGGCAGTGAAAGTAGTAAGTGTTGACACTATAGAAAACTCAATGACCAATACATGTAACTTCAGAAAAGAAGCCGAGGAGGTCTTATCGGGGCTTATAGTAGAAATCAAAAAAGTCATCACTACAATTTCCATCCCAATAGGAAGGAAAACCAAGGGAGATGGAAGCAAAATAAAGAGTAAGGGAAAAGTCTGCAGTGCACCCCCTTCTGAATCATTACACAAAATCCTAAGAAACTTCTCTAAGGAGGTTGAGAGCATCAGATGCAAAGTGGATAGCATACCAGGATAGGAGATGAAGATTTCATAGGAGGGACTGAAAATAAGGAAAACCAACTCCAAGTAGATCTACCTCGAACCTCATCCTTTTGTAGTGTTTAGTGATGCAGGAAATAATGTGATGGAATATAAGAGGTATTGCAACATCTGAAACATTTTGGATTCTCAAGTAATACTTATACCAATATAAACCTAAAGCATTTTCCATATTAGAACCATCGATAAGTGGCACAAAATCAAGGAAGACCATCAACAATCTTAGATTCAATAGTTCCTTTCAAGTGGAGGCAAGATGCTTAGCGGACGGCATCTGGGATTTTTGGAATGAAATCGAATGTAAGGTACACATAATTAATTATCACATGCAGTTTTTTGCCTACTTTATTAACAACAATACTTTGGTCACCTTTACCTATGAAAATCTACATATATGAGTCACACACCTTTTATGGAAACATTTGTTGGTATGTATTCCCTAAGATCCAATCATGGGATGATTGGTGGGATACATTAAGATTGATTTGATAAGCATCAAAGGAAAGCTTCCAATTCTTTTTGGTTCAGTCATATGAGATAATGACAGAACAGATTGAATATCTAGAGAATGACAGTACTCAATGACGTATGCTTTCAGGTTGAGGACCTAAACGATGAGATCATACAGATGCTAAGAGTTTGTACATTCTTGTTATGACCCTAGTCGTATGTCATTGTGGAAGGTAGATAGACAACAATGACACACAAGACTAGATTGTGGTGTTGGTTGATGACAGAATCTCATTAGTCATGATATGGAGATATCAAACCAAACACATAGGTACTTTTTAGAGAACAAGTGTACCAGACAGACCCACCGTGAGTTTGACACATGGAACCATGACATGGTAGTCACAGTCAGTTCTCACAGTGATGGGGGTGAGTGTGATTCTTTGACCTAAAATCACTACACTCAACACATGTCATTGGGTACACTTTGACATCATCAAACACAGTCCTGAAACATGGGTTGTTATAAAGGAGATGATTGGGTGGCTTTGACACATGGGGCTATTGAGGGGTGAGTGATAGATATGGGATTTGTCCCTCCTGAATGAGTTTGATATCCATGGCTACTTGATGAGTAGGATTGAGATAGGTGTGTGCATGCATGTGTGAATCAGTATGTGATATTGATGTCATACATATCTCCTCCAATCTACTCTGATGTCAAGAAAGTGAATGAACGTTGACAGGATGACGGTTCCATGCCTTGAGTTCATTCGAGATATCGGTGACAAAGGAATTATATATTCACTGTAACACCATTCACGGATTGTAGGATTGAAAGTTGTTCTCCAACTTTCTATTTCACTTGGGTAGCACTGATGTGCGACTAGGCACCGCTCTTTGCTTGTGAAGTCATAACTGTTATGGACTTTCACTACAAACATGAAATGGGCCTGTAGGGTCACACACATAGGATTTAACCTGGAAGAGGAGTTTATCCACAAACGATGTTTAGATTGATTGCTAAAGGAATTTAGTAGTTCAATTAAACACTTAATCAATTGATAGCTCATTATCATAGTGTTCAAGGTGTTGGATCGATTGATTAGAGTATAGGATTGATTGAAACTACAATTGACTGATTTTGTACAGTCTTCACTCCCATCCGATCGGCTCATATGATGAACCGATCGGCTCTGCTTGCTGAACCGATCAGCTCATGTGATGAACCGATTAGCTCATGAAAGGTTGAGATGACCGATTCAAGGGTTGAATTGATCGGCTCAACAGGTCCAAACGAGCAAGTTGGGATAGTCAGGTTGGTGAGAAATTTCTCTTCATTTCACTTGTCCAATTTGATTGGTATTTGGATCAATTCGAAACAAAAAGAGGAAAAGTCAATCGGGAACTGATCAGGACCACAAACCGATCGACTCATGCTTGAACCGATCGGCTCAGGTTCCCCAACTGATCGGTTCAGCTGTGAACCGATCGATTCATGCCCCCAACCGACCGTTTCATGTTTGAAATTATCGGTTCAGCTGGTGCAGTTGGTTGTTTTTGTGGAAAATATCGAACCCTTCTACTCCTTCTTTAATTCCGCATTGCCCGGGGTAGAGAACCATGGCCTATGACCCTCCTATATATATAGGGGTATTAGGGGCTTCTTAAGTACAACAACTCAGAACACCAGTTGCTCTGCAAAGTTGTCGTTCTCTCTGGTTGTGGTAACTGAGAGAGCTTGAGCAAGTTCTACCCAATAAGGGAGGTACAACAAGGGAAAGAAAACTGTAGAAAAGCAACTGGTTGTAGGAGAGTGTGTCAGTGACTAGTACAATGACAGGAGGGTAAAACTCCTTCTGATTCCTTGTACGACAAGGAGATCGGAGTTCCAAGTGGTCCATGTCGACTACTTCAGAGGCGGGAGACTTCTGCCGCTCGGAGGACAGTTGTCAATCCCGACAGTCCCTGTGAGACCAGGAGCTGCACAGACACCTTCCAAGACCGGAGGTGAACACCGTGCAAGTTGCGAGGTAACATCTCCGAGCAAGTCTCGGGATAAGGTATGTCTCTACAAACTATCCTTCCTATTGTATATATGTTGACGCGATTCCTTTATTTTGGGTTTGGGAGAAGAAGATTTTTGTTTCCGCTGCCTTCTCTATCTTCCCCAAAACCCAACAGTGGTATCAGAGCCACGTCAACTGCTCTATACTTTAGGATTATCGATGTGATCGATTTTGGTTTGTCACCTTTATTTATTGCATACGATGCAAATAAAATTGGCATTATGCATGTCTAATCCTAAATCCACAAATCCCAATATACATATATGATATGTAATATGAATGCACTCGATACGCGTTGCCTTTAAATGAGTTTTGTGGTAGATGTATAGCGTGGTTATGGCCAATAAACCCTATGGCTGTGTATGGTTGAATGTGGTTGATTGCATCTCGGTCTGCACACTGATTCCCTACCTCCTTTTCTTAACTCAAAATTTCTTTCCTACCTTTGCTCCCCCCGAATGTAACTTGGGGTTTCCCAAATCAAATGTAAATAGGATAGAACTTTTATTTCCTGTTATGTTAAAGAATGGAGGACAATCTGACGACGAATGAGACGATCAGTTTAAGGCCTGAATCGATCGGTTGGTGATCCAGACAATCGGCTCGAGGAGCGAGATGAGCAGGTGGCGACCTGAGGAGATGCATGATGACCAGGTGAACCGATCGGTTGGAGGAGACAACCGATCAGATGGTGGCACCCAGACGACCGACCAAGGTGAGTAGGTCATTCATGTGATGAGTTGATCAACTCAGACAACTACAACACTTCATCATGGACAGGTTGCATGTGATGTAGACCTAGATGACCATGATTCCTCTTGGCTAGAGGAATCACATTAGGATGGCCATAATCATCTCTTTTATCATTTCACATGTTTTCTGTGGGATATAGCATGTATATGATACGTACTATGTATTGTGGTGATTGGATATGTATTTGTACCTATAAAACCAAATCCCTCATTAAATATTAAAGTTTTAGATGCCTTCCAAATGCGACACATGTGAAAAGCTTGATCGGCCAAGTATGGGCACGCCCTAGTGTGGTGCACCGTCTATCTCGTGGAAGCGTGAAGGATGGATATGTGGGTCTTCCCTAACAGGGTGCATATTCATCGTGTTGGCTTTGGGTCGGACTTAACAAGGTGACCTAGATAGGATCTAGAACTTTGAGGCATGGAGGTGATCATGGTCAGGAGTTGGATTTGACATCTTTCAAGAGTTGGATATGATGCAATTGGAAAAAGTTGCCTACCTGGAAGATCTAAGTTGTGGGTGACAGCCCTAGTTGGTCCATGACTCAGAGGATTTTAGGATCTTGACCAACTAGAAGATTGTACGTAGCAATCTTCCGAATTGATGGTGAGGGCTATCAATTTGAACAAAAATAGTGGGAGCAATAATTAATTAAAGTCCTAATTATATCGTCAACCTTTCAAATCAATCAAATAAGTCAAAATTGAGTTTTGGACTAAATTGCATATGTTTCCTTTTGTAGTAAAAAAGACAAAAAACAACAATCACTTTTCGTTGCGATCGGTCCTTGAAAAGGACAAGCTGGATGGGACTAACTTGCATGACTGGTTTAGGACATTGAGAGTTGTTCTCACTCAAGAGTGAAAGCTCTATGTCCTGGATACTCCAGCTCCAGAGGAACCTTCTCCTACCGCACCAAAGGTAGAAAGGGATGCTTATAAGAAGCATTCTAAAGATGCCATTGATACAAAGTGCTTGATGTTGTGCTCCATGAGCCATGAGTTGCAGAGATAACATGAGAACATGGGTGTCATTGAGATGATTCAACATCTCAAGAAGATGTATGAAGATCAAGCACGACAAGAGAGATATGATGTCTCCAGGGTGTTGTTCAAGTGTGTCATGAAAAAAGGAGATCCAGTTGGTCCACACACACTCAAAATGATTGGGTATGTGGAGAAACTGACAAGACTGGGATTTCCCCTGATCCAAGAGTTGGCTACTGACGTGATACTGCAATCATATCCAGAATCCTACAATCAATTTGTGATGAACTACAACATGAACAACTTTGACAAGCCGTTGACAGAGTTGTTAGGTGTGTTGAGGACAGTCGAGGCACATATGAAGAAGGACAACCCTAAATCTGTGATGATGATCAGCAATAAGAAAGACAAGTCCAAGTGCAAGGGCAAGGGAAAAGCTAAGAAGGGTTCTGATGCTAACCAACAACACAAGGCATCTTCAGCTCTCAAGGCTAAGGGAGGTGTCACCAAGAGAGGTAATTTCCACCATTGTGAAAAGCTAGGACATTGGAAAAGGAATTGTCCACTCTATCTGGAAGAACTAAAGAAGGAGGCAACAGATGTCTCCACCTGAAGGTGTCATGAAATAAACTTGTAACATTTTGAGGTATATGATACCAAGATATAAAATGTAAAGCACCCAATAAATGGGGCAAATGTTGCTTCCATAGAAAGGAGTACTTTAGTTTATTTTCAGCCTTGAAGGCATGTAATAGAGTTATGAACTGCTATTTCATATTTGCTGATGGACAAAAACACCTTAATTTATGCATATTATATGACAATGATGGCAATTAATAAAGTTGATGTTTCAATCTTTGTGGCAATGCCTTGTTTATCTTGTAGTACTTGGTATGTGTAACATCCCTGACCTGGGTTATAACCTAACCCTGGAAGTTTTGCCTAAATTATGTAATTAAACACCTGTGAGTATTCTCTGGCATGTAATTAAGTTCCTCAGGAACATATATTTCAATTTTGCTCCTTTATAAACAAAGTTGTAGCATTGTTTTGTAATGTAGGGAACCATGTGCAAATTACCCAGTTTAAGGGTTTAACTTGCAATTTCATAGGTTAAGATGTTCTTTTGATGTTGAGACATCATATGAGTGAATATGATTAGGCATGATGGATTTTCCAAGCTTGGGCATTTAGATGCAGCTTGTGGAGTGATCCTAATGCTTAAAACCCCAAATTTGCAGTAAAGTGTAATTTACCCAAATTGTGGGTGAAATTTGTAAATTACACCTTCTAGAGCATCTTATATGACTCTTGGAATCATTTAGAGTAGAAATTATGAAATAGATGCATCAATTAATAATCATATATGAAAAGTGATCTTTGTGCATGAAATTCACCATATATGGGTATGGAGATCTTTCGTGTATGAACCCTAGTTGAAAGTTGACCTTCTTCACCTTTGGACCTTGGGTTTAAGATGAGTTTTGCTTAAGTATTAAAGGGAGAAACGTGGCTTATAATAAGGAGAAGGGACGTGCCTATAAGAAAGGAGGGACCTAATTAAGAAAAGGAGAAACTAGTTGTCCTTATGTTGGAAATGACCCTCTTGGGTTTCTTAGGTTCCAAGGAATCCAAAGTTGCAAAGAAAATGCAATAAGAAAAGAAAAGATTAATTAAGTATTTCTTAATTAAGAAATAAATTGAAAACAATGATGAAATGTGGAAAATAAGTGAAAAGAGGTATAATTGAGTAACCCTTAGTGGAATTTCGTATCCCAAGGATTCCTAATGATAAAAGGAATACCAATGAGGAAATTAAAAGAAAAATAAAGAGAAATCCTTAAAAAGTGATATTTTAATAAGAAATAAAGAATATAATGAGAAATAATGAAGAATAATGCATTTAAATGCATCTAGAAGGATAATAAGTATCCTTATGAAGGAATTTCGACATCTTGGAGTTTCTTGGGGTCTAAGGAGCCCCAATGAAGAAAGAGGAAAAAGAAAATACCAATAAAGCAAAATAAGAGAGTAATATAATACATTATTACTAAATTTTTTTGGTGGCATTGAAAATGGAAAGTATTTTCTATTAAAAAGGGAAAGCATAATTTCGTGTCGTTACATTAAAAGGAAAGTATAAAAGAGATAAGGGAGAATATTTTGGTATTCCTAGAAATCCAAGAAATATGTGGTTTTGAGAAGATGATGAGAGAGAAGCTTTCTTCTCATGGAAGGAATAGGATTCCTTATAAGAGAGGGCTTGTCCCCTCTTAGATGGTCGTCTTAGGACGTCGAATACTCCCCTATAAAAAGGGAAGAAACCCTGCATTCAAAGATTAGAGAAATCCCACGCTTATCTCTCTCTTCTCCTTCTTCATGCCATGCAAACCCTAACCAAAAGGTTTGGCACTAACCCTGGGAAGCGGGGACATGTGGGGTCACCACAGTTGTTGAGGGAGGTTCCACGATGTCAGGGAGAAGCTCTGCCATCGTTATCATGCCGAAACCTAGGCATGACTATCACAACTTGGCTGCAAAGCTTGCAGGTGGTCGCAGACGTGGCCAACGTGAGCTGCTTCCCTTGGACACAAGCCAAGGGCACCCTGAAGTGCGGGGAGGTCCGGCGGAGGCCTGGGATCCAATCCTGATGGCTGAAGATGTCTGGGAAGGGCGGCTCATCCACACCTGCTTCTTGCCTACCGCGGCTGCGCTAGGGCACACGGAGGAAGGGGATGAGTCGGCATTAGACGGTTTTGCCCTTCGGTGTTGAGAAGAGACCAGGAGCCGCTCAGGGGTATAATTGACAAATCAAAATGTTTTCAAACCCAGTGAGCGACATGCATGCAAGGAGCGACGTGGCACGCGTTGATTGGCCCAAAGTAAGTGAGTTTTGCAAATTTTGTAACTAAATAATCGTAGCTCGGATTGGTACGCATAAAATATGGAAATTGCTTAGAAAAACGAGGGGAGTCCAATAAAAATATTGTTAGAAGCTAATTCATCTTACAATTCGAAAAGTAATGGAAGTTATTAACTTTAATGTAATAATGGTTAAGAAACCCTATTTTGGTATGATTAATGTGATCAGTGGGGTTTAATGGATGATTAAAGTTGATACTAGCCTGTTAATGATAAAAAGGAACATTAGGAACAAAAAGGATGAACTTTGCATGTAATTCATTTAATTTAGAGTTTATGTGCATAAATAGGATTTAATGGGCCTTGAAACCCTAATGTTGGTAATTAAGATTACTAATGGCTTTAATTATTTGATTTCATGTATAGAACTGAGTTTTCATGGTTATAATCTATTTTGAGTGTTAAAGTTCCTAATTTGGGGATAAATACCCTTAATGTGGAAATTAGGGTTTCCTAGTGGACAAAAGGTAGAATTAATGATAAATAACATTCATATGTGAATTAGACCATAATGAATTATGAGTTTTTAATCCGAAAGAAACTAAAGGTGATAATTGAGTCTAATGACCTTGAAATAACTTAAAAGGATAAAAATGGTAGTTTTGGTATAAAAGGGAAATAATCAACTTTAATTGGGCTTATGATGTTGAAATTAGGGTTTATGAACTAAGAGAGCATTAAATATGATAAAAGTATTATGGAGGCAAAAACCCTAATAAAACCCTAAAGTGATCTAGAAAGCCTAAGGTGGAATCCAAATCTAGCTTTAGAATGTTCTGGATAAACTATAACACTTGGATCCCATGCATTAATTTCAGGATATTTTTTGTTGCTTGTTCTTTATCCATATTTCTTGGACAATCAAGTTGCTCTGGATCAGGTATGTGGTTAATTATGAATAACCGCCTTAGTTTCCCGAGGATTTTTCAGATGGTTAATCGCATTGAAAGCAAATTATCAGTTTGTATGTTCATACTTTCAAATCATAAAGTCACTATGATTATCACATTAATAATAGAAGTATGTATTCTCACACCTACATGCCACCCTGATGGATGATGCCAAAGGTCAGGCCCAGATGGGTAGACCAATGGGCACCCTGAGTGGTGACCCCAGGCACCAAGCTCGGGAATGAGAAGGTGGCCTATGATATTGCATGACTAGAGGGCACCATGAGTGGTGACCCCAAACACCAAGCTTGGGATTGAGAAGGTGGCCTTAAGTCATTGGCAAAAGAAACCCTAAGGTGGGTATGCTAGGGTTAGGGCAAAAGTGGTGGAGAATGTCATACTGAAAAGCGTAAATTATTTTGTTAATTAACTTGATTGTGATAATTAGATTGTTATCCATATGTGCAAACTTTTGGTTGTCCCCACATATCAACATATTCCGATATGCTGATCGACGTTTTGTTTGTCGGCGTTTTAGGTACAAGCTTGAAAAGGACAAACAGTAAAGTGGCATATGTGAAATTAATTAAGAGTTAAAGTACAAAGGAGGATTAGTTAGAGTAGACTCCTGATGCGGATAGATGTAGATATCCCAGTTTTGAAAAAGATATGCAAAGTTTTATTTTATACCAGTTTTCAATTTAGTCAGTAGAATTTCATAATTATTATTGATTATTTGTCAAACCTTTGATCCGGGTTATTAGATAACAGCTCTAACCTTTCGGTCTCCCTTATTTGGGGGTTACCGGGAGGTGGGTTCGTTACAATTGGTATCATAGCATAGGTTCCTCACTTAACCATTAATAATTATTAAATTTTACAAACTCCATACAACCCAAGGGAGTTATTAGAGGATTATCTAAAAGACGGAGGTGTCTATAAAAGGATCACGATCGGGGGATGGCAATATTTTCCTCCGCACTGTTAGTCAGAATATGAGGACTCCCATATTTGTGTGATTGTCTGGCTAAATTCTTAGGGTATGAATAGAAATAAGATACCTTTAGGACTTTCAAATCTTATTCATCCTTTCTCAACTCAAATTCTGTCAGGGACCTTCAAGATTAGGGTTTCCTCTCTTCTCCTCGCTCTTGTGAGATACGGGTAAGGTTGATAAGGATTAAGGAATCCTCCACAAAATTAATAAAAAGCATGTAAATAAGATGTCATGGACATAATCTTAATAGAGTAAGCATAAAGGAATAGATACCTGCTTAGGTCGTATGACACGAGTTGTCATTGCCCTTAGGAGAGACCTGAGGATAGACCTCCTTGGAAGGAGGATGAGTAGAGAGAGTTAGTCTTGGAGGTAGAGACCTCCATTAAAAGTAGAGACTTAGCACATCCTCTGAGGATGATGTTAACCCTAAGTGAAGGTTAGAGAGAGAGATGACATGATGAGTTAGATGTCATGGTTGACTGGGTGTTTGGATGGGCATGCCTTTGGTGTGCCATACGAGCCATGAGAGGTTGGATGACCTAGCACCTTTGGCAACCCAACCCTAGGAAAGGGTCGTGCATGTTTGAGCGAAGATAGCTCCTTGATGGATACAGTTAGAGAAGAACCTATAAAACCCTATTGGCTTGGGCAAGTAGGGTATAGCTTGCACCCATAGTGCGTCAGTAGTGCTGATAGTAGGATGAAGCCCTGGTCAAAAGATCATGATGGATGGCCTATGAAGTAAGCATAAAGGGCTATGGATGATCTTGAGCAAACATAAGTTCGAGCATAGGCTTCACCCATGTAGAGGTATGCTTGTGAGCTTGATCCTTCATGGAGAGAGGACCTCTAGTAGTAAGGTTGGATGTGGAGTTAGCTCTAGAGAGAGAAAGCAGGACTCAAGCAAGAAGGTTGGAAACTTAGATTCTGAGACATGAGGAACAATGGAGAGTTGAGGATGATGCAACCTAAGTGGATGATAGTGGTTGCCTCATTCTTGATCCTTGGAAATGGATGATATCTTGGTGTCCTTTAGAAGAACCAAACCCTAAAGAGAGAGTGATGCTTCTAGAACCTATGTGCCTATGGTATATGATTTTACCTGCTAAGTTGAGTCAAAGAGTGCCTTAGACCCTGAGGAGGTTTAAGTAACCAGTTGTGAGGCCTTATACCTAGTTGGTTTTCCTTGAGGAGGACTCAACTCTGAGCTGGTGCTCATATAAAAGGTTCATGGGAGTACATGACATACCTTGGACATGCTTGATTCATGGTTAAGATATTAAGCATGCGGTTGGACACCCAAAGGTGAACCTAGGGTTCCTAGACCTAAGCATGGAAGTAGTGTACCTAGTGCTCATGATGGAACTTTGGGAATCAAGCATGGAACCCTTCCTTATTAGAGGAAAGGAAAACCCTTAAGTTTAAGGTATGCTTTATGAACCCCTAAGGTGGTGACATGAGAAGGTTTGTTCTTGACCCAATGTTGAGGATGAGAACAAGTATGACCTAACATGGTTTAGTAGATGGTCTTCTTGTGCCTTAGTAGCTTGCTAGGGTTAAGCATGATCATGTAGATATAGACCCTAAACATAAGGGCGTTTGTGACCTTTTTTATCAAGGCGTGGTTTCCTCCCATCCTGGGAGAGGGACCCTTTTATAGGGTGTATATTAGTTTTGTTGGTTTTGAGGTAACCTAAAGAGGTCTCATAGGATCTTGAGAATATAAGTGAAGAAGTACATGAACCTATAAACCCATAGATAACCATCTGTATGTGCATGTGGATGTGTTACCATGGAGGTAACTGGTATGGGGCCTGACCAAGGTAGGCAGATCGCCATGATCCCTGTGAAAGGATGAAAGTCAGCCCATGAATGTAGAGAGACAGATGATGAAGGATTGGGTAAGGTTCTAAGTCGAACATGTAATATGTTAGAATCCTAAGTCTATCCTAGGGTTAGGAAGGGATAAGACCGATGGAAGTAGGAGTTGCCTAATTCTCTAGTTGCACATGACCATAGGGTCGGGAGGTAACAACTATCATTGTCTGAGGGCCATGGGTTAGGAGATTGATAACCTTCATGAACTCATGGGACCTAAAAGGCAGATGAGTAGGGCACTCTCTGGATGCATAAGGGAAGAGGGATGACCCCAAAAGTGTCGGCACCCTAAAGACCTAGAGGAGATGACCAGGGATTGTGCTTGGACCAAGTAAGTTCGAAACCAGTTGTCCATGAAAGAAATTAATTTTGATATCATAATGTTTGTGATGTAGAGACATAAGTTGCACGTTCTAACTTAGATTTGAAGGTGTACTAGCAAGGTGGGATGTATCATCTCTAATCTTGGAATAGGAAGAACTCTATATTTGGACGACCGCCAAATGCTTATTTCTTCTTGTTATGGGAGGGAGAGATGGGACAGTACGCATGCCATACACCAAGGATAAAAGATGATGCGAGTTGGAACATTGCTACGAGGTATGAGGACAGAGATGATAACATACCTTGGTGGAGTGAATGATACATGGATGGTTTACAAACACTAAGAGGAATAGAGTAGTCATCTTATGAGGATGTTTTATCATGAGCTATGTGGAACTCGCAAGTTATCCAAGGCCGAGTTTGATCACCATGAGTATGATCTTAGGGTTTCTTGATGAAAACAAACTTAGACTTTGAGATGAGATGATAAGTATAATACATGGAGGTGTATGTCGTCAAAAATACCTTACACCTAAAGATAAGAAGTGATAATGAATTCTCTAGTTGAGATATAGTTGCCTAGTTTAGGTGGAAGCTAGAAGAAGTTGAGGTTGCTAGGCTAACCTTAAGTTGAGAAAAAGAGATATGTTTGGGCTAACACTCAGATGTAACGAGATATGTTGAACAATTTAGTAGTTGTTGGTTAGCCACCCTAGTTCGTGATATAATGAAAGGATGGTTGTCGAACCTCAGATGTACTTCTTTGGAAAGGAAAGTGATGAAACCCTAATGAAAGTAGTTTAGGGTTTCCAAGGTATCGATCTTGAGGAATCATGACATACCAGAAATCATGGTTTTAAGATCACCAAACACCGTGATACTACAAATATAGTAAGTGATAGTAGCACTTGGGCTGCTTGATATGATGTTGAATGTAGCATGCAAACCAGGATGTGAAGGACGAACACCAGTAACCCTGTGCATGGATATAAAGTATAAAGAGTTCTTGAGAGGGAATGGGAATTCAGCACTATGGATGTCGTGAGTCTCCCCTAGACCAAGTAAGGTTAAGATGCAATATGGGTTATGGTAGATCACCTTACCGAGATGACCTGAGAAAGAAGGAGTACTATCAAGAGACAAATTCTGTTGAACTACATAAGAGAGAGAGATGGTTCAACTACACCTTGATGCGAGTGCAAAGATTTTGAGGATAATCTAAAGATTCACTTCCATGAGGTGGAAGTAGATACATAAAGAACTCGATGATAGAATAATTTATCACCCCTAAATAATGGTTAGTATGATCCAGACTAGAGGGTCTGATGAGAGCATGTGTGCTCATTCAGGGTGATACAAAGAGACAGTTCTTGTAATGTGACGTTAGCCACCATATCCTTATCGGGATGCAGGAAGTTTATAGAGAGGTTGTGTCGGTCACCACTTCATTAAGATGATGTTGGTGAAGGAGGCCTCACGAAGGCCAGATAAGAACCACAATGTGTGCAGATGAAGTCACTTTGATCGTACAATGGATGAGAGAGGGCCCAGTGGTGACATGAGTCACGAGTTGATGCAAAGCAGACTGACATGCAGTTCACTGTGGGAGAATATGTGATGTGAAAATCTGACCCCTCTGAGCTACAGCTGAGAAAGATGAGTCCCCGATAAATAGGTCCTCCATTCGAGAAAGATTGGTGGAGAAGGTTGTGTTTAGCCTTACCCCTCAGGATAACATGATGTATAAGATGTTACATGAGTCTGATCTTGAGCACTATGTGAGGTACCCAAGCCATGTGTTGAGCCCTGAACCTATTTAGCTGTTTGAGAGGCTGAAATGTCCTGAGTCACCTATGAGTGTACGATATACCAAGGAAAGAAAGAACTCAAATGGAAGAATATGAGATGATGAAGGTTCTTGGGAAGCACCATGGAAAGGGTGAAGCCACATGGGAGCCATGATGGACATATGTAGGGCTTATCCTGTCTGTTTGCTTGCTTGATGGAATTTTGAAGGAAAAATTCTTATAAGAGGGGAAGGATGTTACAACCCCAATTTTTTGGGTTCCTTTGGTGAGGAATGTAATTTCTTACATTAAAGATACTGGAACAAATAATGATATAATTTGTTTTGAATAAATGGATTTTGTTTAAAATAGCCTTGATGATTGTGTTGAGGGCTTTATTGGCTATTAGGCCCAATAACAAGGAAATTCAATTAATAAATGAATAATTAAGTTTTTGAGAAAAGAGAGATGTGGAAACCTCTGGAAGGCAAAAGAATGCAATCCAAGGATGGATTTCGTGCCTCTTGGGTTCCTTAGGTTCCAAGGAGTACAAAGTTGTAAAGAAAAGGCAATAAGAAAAGAAAAGATTAATTAAGTATTTCTTTATTAAGAAATACATTGAAAACAATGATGAAATGTGGAAAATAAGTGAAAAGAGGTATAATTGAGTAATCCTTAGTGGAATTTCGTATCTCAATGATTCCTAATGATAAAAGGAATACCAATGAGGAAATTAAACGAAAAATAAAGAGAAATACCCAAAAAGTGATATTTTAATAAGAAATAAACAAGATAATGAGAAATAATGAAGAATAATTCATCTAGAAGGATAATAAGCATCCTTATGCAGTAATTTCGAGATCTTGGAGTTTCTTGGGATACAAGGAGCCCCAATGAAGAAAGATGAAAGAGAAAATACCAATACAGAAAAATAAGAGAGTAATATAACACATTATTACTAAATTTTTTTGGTGGCATTGGAAAAGGAAAGTATTTTCTATTAAAAAGGGAAAGCATAATTTCGTGCCAATACATTAAAAGGCAAGTATAAAAGAGAATAAGGGAGAATATTTTGGTATTCCTAGAAATCCAATGAATATGTGGTTTTGAAAAGATGATGAGAGAGAAGCTTGCTTCTCATGGAAGGAATAGGATTCTAATAAGAGAGGGCTTGTCCCCTCTTAGATGGTCGTCTTAGGACGTGGAAAACTCCCCTATAAAAAGGGAAGAAACCCTGGATTCAAAGATTAGAGAAATCCCACACTTACCTCTCTCTTCTCCTTCTTCATGCCATGCAAACCCTAACCAAAAGGTTTGGCACTAACCCTGGGCAGCGGGGACGTGTGGGGTCGCCACAGTTGTTGAGGGAGGTTCCACGATGTAAGGGAGAAGCTCTGCCATCGTCATCATGCCCAAACCTAGGCATGACTATCACAGCTTGGCTGCAAAGCTTGTAGGTGGTCGGGGTCGCGGTCAATGTGAGTTTCTTCCCTTGGACACAAGCTGAGGGCACCCTGAAGTGTGGGGAGGTCTGGCGGAGGCATGGGATCCAATCCCAGTGGCCGAAGATGTCCGGGGAGGGCGGCCCAACCGCACCTACTTCTTGCCTACCGCGGCTGTGCTAGGGCACGCAGAGGAAGGGGACGAGTCAGCATTAGACGGTTTTGTCCTTCGGTGTTGAGAAGAGACCAGGAGCCACTCGGGGGTATAATCGGCAAATCAAAATGTTTTCAAACCCAGCGAGTGACATGCATGTAAGGAGCGACGTGGCACACGCTAATTGGCCCAAAGTAAGTGAGTTTTGAAAAATTTGTAACTAAATAATCGTAGCTCGGATTGGTATGCATAAAATATGGAAATTTCTTAGAAAAATGAGAGGAATCCAATAAAAATATCTTTAGAAGCAAATTCCTCTTACAATTCGAAAAGTAATGGAAGTTATTAACTTTAATGTAATAATGGTTAAGAAACCCTATTTTGGTATGATTAATGTGATCAGTGGGGTTTAATGGATGATTAAAGTTGATACTAACCTTATAATGATAAAAAGGAACATTAGGAACAAAAAGGATGAACTTTGCACATAATTCATTTAATTTAGAGTTTATGTGCATAAATAGGCTTTAATGGGCCTTGAAACCCTAATGTTGGTAATTAGGATTACTAATGGCTTTAATTATTCGATTTCATGTATAGAACTGAGTTTTCATGGTTATAATCTATTTTGAGTGTTAAAGTTCCTAATTTGGGGATAAATACCCTTAATGTGGAAATTAGGGTTTCCTAGTGGACAAAAGGTAGAATTAATGATAAATAACGTTCATATGTGAATTAGACCATAATGAATTATGAGTTGTTCATTCGAAAGAAACTAAAGGTGATAATTGAGTCTAATGACTTTGAAATAACTTAAAAGGATAAAAATGGTAGTTTGGGTATAAAAGAGAAATAATCGACTTTAATTGGGCTTATGATGTTGAAATTAGGGTTTATGAACTAAGAGAGCATTAAATATGATAAAAGTATTATGGAGGCAAAAACCCTAATAAAACCCTAAAGTGATCTAGAAAGCCTAAGGTGGAATCCAAGTCTAGCTTTAGAATGTTCTGGATAAACTATAACACTTGGATCCCATGCATTAATTTCAGGATATTGTTGATTGCTTGTTGCTTGTTCTTTATCCTTATTGCTTGGACAATCAAGTTGCTTTGGATCAGGTATGTGCTTAATTATGAATAACCTCCTTAGTTTCTCGAGGATTTTCCGGATGGTTAGTCGCATTGAATGCAAATTATTAGTTTGGATGTTCATACTTGCAAATCATAAAGTCACAATAATTATCACATTAATAATAGAAGTATGTATTCTCGCACCTACATGCCACCTGATGGATGATGCCAAAGGTCAGGCCCATATGGGTAGACCAATGGGCACCCTGAGTGGTGACCCCATGCACCAAGCTCGGGAATGAGAAGGTGGCCTATGATATTGCATGACTAGAGGGCACCATGAGTGGTGACCCCAGGCACCAAGCTTGGGATTGAGAAGGTGGCCTTAAGTCATTGGTAAAAGAAACCCTAAGGTGGGTATGCCAGGGTTAGGGCAAAAGCGGTGGAGAATGTCATACTGAAAAGCGTAAATTGTTTTGTTAATTAACTTGATTGTGATAATTAGATTGTTATCCATATGTGCAAACTTTTGGTTGTCCCCACATACCGGCATATTCCGATATGCTGATCGACGTTTTGTTTGTCGGCATTTTAGGTACAAGCTTGAAAAGGACAAACAGTAAAGTGGCATATGTGAAATTAATTAAGAGTTAAAGTACAAAGGAGGATTAGTTAGAGTAGACTCCTGATGCAGATAGATGTAGATATCCCAGTTTTGAAAAATGTATGCAAAGTTTTATTTTATACCAGTTTTCAGTTTATTCAATAGAATTTCATAATTATTATTGATTATTTGTCGAACCTTTGATCCAGGTTATTGGATAACGGCTCTGACCTTTCGTTCTCCCTTAATTGGGGGTTACTGGGTGGTGGGGTCGCTACATGGACACAAAAGCACAAGGTGTTCTTGTTTAAGGTCATAGTCTAAGATCATATATTTGAGCTTATAAGGAGCTAAGTAGTCCAGTTTTTAGGTTATATTTTGGGACCCTTGGTGGAAGATTAAGCATTGTTGCTGCTTATTTAGGTTGTCATCTAGGACCCTAAAAGGATTTGGAAGATGAAGGTGGATTAGTATAAGGTCATAGTCCAGGACCTTTGATGGGGCAGACATTGATCTGACAAGTGACACTTTACTCAATGTGGAAGAATTGTCTTACTTGACTAGACTTTGGTCCAAGACATCCCTTTTAGAGAGAAATTGTTTATTCCTTTTGAGGAACATGAAAAGAGAGAATCCTAATTATTTAATGTTTACCATTCTCAAAAGAAGATAAAAAAATGTGTTGATCCCTTTAAAAAGGTTATTCAACTTTTAGGAGGTTATAACCTTGAAAAAGATTGTGCTAATGAAGATTGTTTATATTTAAAAATATTTTTTTTATTTTAAATTGTTTATGTTTAAAAATATTGTTTGATTTGAGATTTTTAATCTTTAAAAAGATCGTTTGATTTGATATTGTTAATATTAAAAGGTTTGTTTGATTTGAGATTTTTAATCTTTAAAAAGAACTTAAATCTACATTAAAAATGGGTTAACAACAATCTCAAACATTCTTAGCATCAAGAATAGGACCTACTTATTGGAAGTAAATACCCCCTTCATCCCATGAATTTATGTCACTCATTACATCCTCACTCAGATATGACCTACATAGGAGATATGTTTCCTTATCTTTTTGGTGGGTAGATCATATTGGTTGACAAAAAGAGAGCAAACACAAAAGCCTAAAAGGGAAGCATGGTGGAAACACTAAACTGAAAGGGGATAAAGACAAAGAACAAATAAGGAGAAAAACAGAAAATGAACAAGATCGGAACAACCAAAACTAACCAGGTTAGTAGATCACCTTGATCATCAAGATATGGGTTGATGGTTCAGAGTGATTCATCACCCTACTTCCCAAAACCAAAAATTAAAAAAAAACTCAAGAAAAATAGGAAGACATGGAAATAAATGTAAAAAATGAAATATCCTGAAGATGCTCAATCTTAGCAAAAAGATAGTGAGAGTTTGATTCAAACTGTCTTGACTACCCTAGTAGAGATTTTAGTTTGTCACACCCTACCCAAAAAAGGGAAATAGCAATATACATAGAAAATATATCATTTTTGGTTGTGAAATGTCACAAAATCAAAGATGGGTGTTTGGAGTCGCCACAACATATATATAAAAAAGAGAAAAAAGATATATCATTGAAGTCACAGTGTAAATCTATAGTGTCATCCAAGTAGAAATTTAAAAAGAAAATAGGAAATAAAGAACAAACCTAGAGATTATATTTGAAGTTTATTTTAAGAGTGGGGAAGGATAAGCACCCCCATCTTGTTTAGTGAATCAACATCAAGGCATTATCTTGTTGTGAATAAAAGTGTGATTCAGGGTCGTTAAAACAAAAATATAAGAGAAACATATGAAATGACTTTTATTTGTAGGCAGGCATTTGGGACTGGAGATGGTGTTGTCCTTCCTAACAACATCCTAAAAATTATAATGTTTAGGTAGATTGGGGTCCTAATCACCTTAGGACCTCCCATGATGGAGATCCCTTATAGATGATTAGGATAAATGCATTGGATTAAATAGGGTTATTAGCACATGTAGGATGGTGAAAGGATATGAATTTTAGATAACAACAACTATAACAACAATGGAGAAGTTATAGATTAGCTATAGTAGTTACTAGTTGTAGAAGGTAGGTACAACAGTTAAGGCAATTTACTATTCTACTAATGCTAACTGGGTAGAAGACACCATAGTAAGGATCCTATGATCATGAGCACTCCAAAAAAAGAGGTAGTTTGATCCTCTGGATTCATTATGTTTGAAAGAGGTGTGGAATATTGATGATATGGGAGGTATTTATAGGTGGATATTGGGGTTCAGGATTGTAGATAGAACTCTCTAGAAGAGGCAATGTATCACCATGATATGTTATATAGGAAGGGCACATGGATCAAGGTGATGGAAGATTTCTTAGATCCACTGGGTGTTCAGTTGGTTAAAAATGGATTTCTCAATTTCCTAGTAATTTTATGAATGTCTTGGAGAAAATCATAGATAGGTGCAGAGAAATATAATTCAAGATAATCTTTTAGATTTATCTGGAAAAGAAATTGAAAATCCTAAAAATATGAATGTCTTTATTTTGGAAACTTTCTAATGATGTCTATTAAACTATATCAATCGCCAACTTGCATGTATCAGTTGTTTGTTGTATGTCTTAAGAGACATCATGTGACAATTGGAATGTGATACTTTGTCCATCATTTACACATTAATTAAATATAGTTCTAATTAATATGTTTGGTTTAGTATTCAAAAAATGATTTAATGTAAGAACTCCAATGGTTTTGACTTGCATATGCTTTTCGTTGAGGATCTCAATATGAGATCATATGTGTACTTAGAGTATTCATTTATATTAAATCCCCTAGTCATATATTATTACATGAAAACTATAATATTAAGAATGGTACATGTGTTTAATGATGATTACGCCTCTTTACTCATGCTATTAGATACCATTTTAGACATAAAGGTACATGTTAGAAAAAGAGTTGTAGTGTACATACCAACCTTGAGAATGAAACATGGAATTCATCTCATGACGATATATCCCATTCAAGTCCACCAATTTATATAAGGGAATAAGGAGTTATGGCCTTCCAAAAAGCCTAATCACTTTCCTATTCACAACTCACAAAAAAACATTAAATAGGAAAATTGAATAGTACTTTAGATGATCCACCGAGAATAAACAAAACACAGAATAGGAAAATTTAAATAGTATTGTAGATGTTCCACTATAATTCCACGTTGATCTATTGGACGAATTTGGAAATCTAATTCTATGATGTTCGGTCATTTAGGATCCTAGTCGATCGACTTTCATTGTTTATGTTTCTTTATCCAAGTTTCCAGCCAATCAAATGACTATCTCCATCTATTAGAGATGGTAACCTTCACAAATGGTGATCAATAAATAGGTTGACACTTAGTCAAGCAATTGAAAATCCATAGAATCAATTGACTAACTTGTTTAATCAATTAATTAGAATACAAACCAATTTCTAAAATGTTTTAGAACCATACATATTATGTGTAGAGTGAAAATGTCTTTTCCCTTGATCATCCATATGCATTTGACCCTTTAGGTTCCACATTACATTAGAAGTGATGTCAAAGTTCACATTATCAATGATAAGCATCCATAAACACATCATTTCTACCCATATAGTTGGAACGAGTTGGAGAACAACTTAAACCTGTAAGTGATCAATATTACCATGGTTGTATAATACCTATGTAACAAATATCCATATTGAATTCTAGGCATAAAGTACTCATCATCTTAAAGTTCGGTCTATGCTTCTCGAACTAAAGTAGGCTGTTGTGACATATTGAGATCAATGTCATATATTTACTCACATAAGCCTATCCATGTATTTCATACTCTCACTTATCAAGTAGATAGGATATCACTCTAATAGAAGGGACAAATTCCATCTACATGACTCATAATGATCCAAAAATTTCCCATATGGAAACCCTTATTCATAGTCACATTAGGTATATATAAAATACAATTACCAACATGTGACCATTATAGCGACTTCATGCCTACGAGTAAAACTTAAAAATATCACATTGGTACATGACTCCCACTATCATGATATTACTTCCATGTATCATTTTGAAGGTGATTTTATCCATTACAATATTTTTTCTAACAAGTACTTCCCTTTCTGATACAATATCTAATATCGTGTGTAAAGAGACAAAACATGTGCCACTCCTAAATATTATTGTTGTCTTATAATATACATAGTAATATCTAATTAGGGACTTAACATGAATGAATAATTTGAATATACAAATGATCTCATGATTATATCCTCAACCCAAATCATATATTATCAAACCAATTTTTTTAAGTAATACATCTAGTCATTATCTCAATAATAAAAGTAACATATTAAGTTGAACTACCTTTCATTATTAACCAAATCATATACAATGTATCCCAATACAATTATCACCTGATGGCTCATAGTACATACAACAAATAAGTAATCCATAACAAGTTGGTTGGTGATGTAATTTTCTAGTGTTGATGGATTTCTTGTAAAAGGGAAGGGGTTGGAGTTGTCAGAGATCAATGGATTTGAGAATACTGAATCAAGGACTCAAGGTTTGTGGGAGTGCTTGTTTACAAAATATCATGGTGTCTAGGATCACTAAATCATGTGGGTTATCTATAGGTAGATAGGGTATTATCATGTGGTGTAAATAAAAATAAGAAGAATGATAATGGGAGAGGTGAGACTACTATTTGAGTCTTATATGATCAACTTGTGTGAGGTAGACAACCTCAAAGAATGTGATGAACTC
Organism: Alisma plantago-aquatica; assembly: GCA_963693085.1. Taxonomy (NCBI): domain Eukaryota; kingdom Viridiplantae; phylum Streptophyta; class Magnoliopsida; order Alismatales; family Alismataceae; genus Alisma; species Alisma plantago-aquatica. The sequence continues at coordinate 23,211,545 of OY856412.1, read as the reverse complement.
CTAGTAATGGATCCAACCTGGGAAAGAGTTGCACTAAATGGGAGGTTTTAGGTTTCTATGAATGGTTGGTGTTAGAACATGTAAGTTTCCCCATTTATGTACTAATTTATAGTAGAAACAATTATATAATATTATGTTGTTTAACTTGAACTTTACTTTAGTAGTTACATCCATGTAGAACAATACGTGAAAATTAGTTTCTCGTTGGTATAAATAGTAACCAATGTCAATTTATTAAGTTAGTTATTTCCTTTCGGAACCATGAATGTATTTTGAAAGAATAGTGGATTTATTTTTAGATGGAGATTTTAAATATGTTTTAATTAATATTGACTTGCGAACTAAGGAAGATGCCATTAACCTTGCCATTCTAAAATATAACTTTTTTTATATTTTGATAAAATGATAATAAAAGGCTTCAAAATTTCAAATGAAAATGGACCCTCGTAGATACCTATAGGAACTATATAATAAATAGATCTAGTTTTGATTGAAGATTTATAGATTTGAAAATTATTAAATCAATTAACTTATTAATCAAGCTAGACACTTTATGAACTCCTTGACTGGGTCCCTAGAGTGGTCATGTGACCTATGAGTAGTCAAGTCAAGGATCAATGCTCCTAAGATCATTGTATTCCTACTATGGAAGGAAATCTTGACCTAACTCCTCTCTCATCGCTCACACTATTTCACCCATAAAATAACTCATTGCGTCCTCTGTCCCTCTCGATATTTGTGGACCCCTAATTTTCCAAAGTGGTGACTTAGGTAGACAAAACCTAAAACTCTCCTTGCCTCCAACTCCCTTGAGAGATATAGAAGGAGGTCAAGGCTTTTCCTTACATATATAAAGGTAGAAAAGCATCTGCTCACCCTCCAGAGTAGAACTATCTATCCAATTGAACCTTATGATCCCTATTCTCTTACACTGACTTCCACATCATCTCCAACCATCTATGCCTTGTTTTCAACACACCCATCATATCTAGAAAATTAACTAGTTCCAAAGCACCAATGTTTTTCTCAACCTACACATGAAGTGAGATTTGGAAAAGTGCCCTCCCTAACTCTATATTTTTCTATCATATTCTATGGCATATGCAAGAAACTCCCAATGACCATGATCAGTGGTGAATCCACAACTGGCATCCTTACAACCTCATAAAACTCCTCAACCCTCACATACACTAAACTAGATGTGGATCTTGAATTTCCCTCTTTGAAAGAGATAAATGAATCCCAAGGACAACACCCTACGATATGGGGAGAAGAAGAGCAAGTAATGTTAGCACATTGAAAACTCTGAGATAACTTATTCCTTATGGAATGGTGGTGCACCAAGGTTCCATCATCTGTGTGGATGACGTAGAGATGAGGGACTTGTGTATAGGCTTGAAGAAGAACTTCAACTCCAAGAGTGGCATGAGCTCTACAATGTGTTGTTGTGTAGGACAACCAAGTTTTTATACAACAAAAACTTCAGATATGGAAGTATGAGATCAACACTGAGTTCAATATTTCTTATTGTTAAACACCAAGAGCATGCTAAGATATATTTAGTATACCTTCCATGAATTTTCTATATTGACTTATTATGGATACTTTAGACATGTATCTGTGAATTTCACTAGAAGATTTTTTTTGTAATGCTATTTTACCCTTTCCTATAAAACTATGTATTACTACCCATTATATTCCAAGCTCTACATTGCTACTGCATGATCTTGACATTGATTCCATGACTCTAACCTCTGTCACTTTAAGAGAAGGATCAAAATGTGTTCCCTAGCCTATAGGAAGCTTCTTCAGCCCTCAATTACACCGCGCATATTTATTCCCTTTTACCCCATTTAACCTTCTAAATGTATTAACCTACAACAGAAGAAGTATAATGAGTAATTTGTCCTCCAAACTTCTTGTGTTCTCATTATTTCTTCAAGTGGGATTATTGAATTATTCTATACTTCATTATGCACCATATTAATATTTTCTCTTCCCTTCCTTCTTCCTTTGTATCAATATAGTAGATGATAATGAGTGGTCTTTTAATCACCTCTAGGGGAAATTTTGAGGCATCCAACTTCAGAAGAGCATGATCTTTTTTCTTCTTTACCTATGATATTGATGATAAGTTGGTTCAAATGAGTATTCATTGATAGTTCCAATAGTTCACCATCAACGTTCTAATAGTTTTGATCAATTAATTATGGAATTGTTTTCGTAGTATTAGCCTTGTTATTATTTGTCTGGGTAGCATCAGATATTGTCATGATTGTATTTTTTGTGTTTTTGTTTTTCTAATGAACCCTATGTTTTGTTTGAGTAGTCCCTTGTCATCCGACCCACTCCAATTGCTACAACCCGTTCCTAGCTTTGCTGGTAATCCTATAGTTTTAAGATAATCTTAATGCTTGGCATACTTTTGTTAGTAATATTTTATGTTGTGCTTTATCTTAACTTTGGTAATATTAAATACTTGTTTTGGTAACTCATAATCATAACTTAAGCATACTATAAAATACGAGTTGGGTTAAGATAACATTAACACATACATGTGTGCAAGAAGAGAGTTAATGATATTGGAGGAAATAAGTAATAAATAATTTTTCATTTGAGAATATTATAAAAATCATATTGTAGGATTGTAGAGAATTCCATTATGAATCCAATAAAAAAGAATGAACTAAATCAGAGTTAAAATAAGAGTGTTATTCCCTTTTTAGTAAACATATACAGAGCACCGCGATCGCAGTCGACACCGCGACCCGCGATGCTAGGACCGCAATCGATGCTGTGTCAACACCGCGACTGTGATGCTGCGTCGACACCGTGACCCATGATGTTTGGACCGCGACCGATACTGCATCGACACTGTGACCGCAATCGACGCTGCGTCGACACCGCGGCCAACGCCGCCCAAGATAGCAAATCGTAAAATGATCATATCTCAAGCAATACTTATATGTTTTCAACAAAACAAAGTGCGTTGAAACCGCGATTCAATCCTCTATCATCAGACATATTTCTCTATGAGGGATAAACTAGGAAGGTGATTTATAGGATGAGTTTTGGGAAAGAACGTGCAGAACAACAAAAATCAAAAGGGGTTGCTATAAATTCGACTTGGTAAGTAGTTTTAACCGTGGATTCCTTCTTCTATTCACTTCCCCTTGATCAAAACCCTTGATCCAGAAATTTAGAGGTTTGGTTTAACCTCTAATATCATCTTCTACCTACAGGAGGCCCCGTTTAGGGTTGAAAGGAAGAAGAATTTGCGGATTTTTCTAGGATCTTGATATAGATTCGAGATCTTCAAAGATGGGCTACATTTTTAAGGTGTTTTCACACCTTAGGGTGAGTGGGTACTTCCTTTAAATAGTATATTGCACTAAAAGTAGTTAAATCATCAATAATATTCAATTGCTTAATATGTGACTACAAAACCTAAATTCTCCTTTTGATCTACTTTTTGTAAAATGATATGAAATGGATTCTTCTTCTGTTTTGATGAATTTCAGATGATAAAATCATATAAGAAATGGATACAATCAATCTTAATGAGAATTCCCTAAGTATTTATAGAGGTTATAAGAGTAAACTGAAAATTAGGATTTTTCGCTATGATTGAAATTTGTTGTATAATTAAATAGAGAAATTTGTCAATATGAATATCATTGATTATGAATGATTGTTTATCTGAATGCATAGTACATACATGTTAGATACTATCATGGATTTCATGTGATGTGAATAGTGTTCTCTTGATATCTCAGTAGAGAGGGTTGAAACCCTATATGAGTGGAAAGTTGGAAATTTATGAATAGATATTATGAAATCCATTTGAAGTGTTTATCTTGACATCTTAGAATTTATTTATTCAATGTTATTCTGGATGCATGATATCTTAGTGAATGGCATGGAAACCCAAATTTAGCTCAGTTCTAGGGTTTCATACATACATTGATTGTATATGATTTTTTGAAAGCAATCTTTATTCAGTGAATGTTTATGATGCATTAAATCCTTATCAGAGCCATGTGATAAATGAATGAGGTAAATGAAACCCTAAGTATAGGGTGTTCAATGAATCTAGTATTGTGATATCAATGTTCTTAGTATGAGATGTGATGATGCTTAACAGTTCAGATGTGGTAAATGTTATCAGATGGTCTATGAAAAGAATGGTTTACAAAGCTAAACTAAGATATGTTGATGTGATGATTGAATTGTGAATGTAAAGAGTGAATTAGACATTTAGATGCCCTCAACACTTTAGAATCCTCACATGATGAGGCATGCGTTGTGGGGAGGAAACGATTTCCTTACTAGAGGTAGTCCAGTTCGAGGTAAGCCATATCACACCAGTAGGGTGCAGGATCTTGACCAGTAGGGTAGACTTCTTACAGTTGTGTGGTACCCAACACCAATTAGGGATGTCAGTGGTACCTATGTTACATGTTGTAAGTGATCAATGGTCAAAAGGTCTACTGATGCACAGTAAGTCTGAGGGCTTTGACTCACTGCTTAAGTAGCCAGGTTGAGAGGTGGAGTCTGAGAAAACTGGGCATATGTGCTGAGGCTTGCTATAGACGGGGTCTTACTCAAGAGATAGGCTTAGTAACCCGGGCATGCTTCTAAGCCTTGTACAGTGAGATTGTAGCTTGGTGTGATTATTTCACATGTTGTGGTACACCCCAGATTGGTTCTAGGCATAATAAGATGAATGAGAGGTTAAACAAGTATGCACAGTTATTTAATTATTCATTTTGTGTATATGAATTATTAGTTCTCCTTATTATCAATCAAGCATATTCATATATTGGTTCACTCTTGTAGATACCTAGAGTATCCTGCAATATCTATGATTGGCAATGATTAGACTCTTTAAAGCTTACAGTTGTTATAATTGATATTAGTTTCTTGGCAATATATCTGTAATTATATAAGTGCTTTAAACTGTTTATTTGAAGTACTCATTCATTGAGCGAGTAGGCTCACCCCTCTACTCACAATTTTTAGGGAAACCATGTGGACTTGAAGAAGGTCAATGCATCAGAGTAGATCTACCATAGGGGTTAAGTATGAGATTTGTTTAGTTCAGTCAGTCCCTCTCACTCTAGGTCCTTGTATAGATGTGAGAGAGTTGTAAATGATGTTTTGTATCTTTGTTTCCTTAATAAGAGAAGGTATCTAATTATCATGTTGTATGTACTTGGAAGAGTGAGAAACATAATGAATGTACGGATATGTATCACTAATGTTGAGATCATATTAGAGTAATCAAAGTTTAATTATCTTATAAAATTGTTTATGTGATTGGATGCGAGAAAATAAAGAGTTTGAAATAAAAAGGAAAAAAATGGGAGTGAACTTTATATTTAGTATAATCCTCAAACTCATGCCCACATCTCATGATTAGTGGTAATCTTGGGATACAGGTGTGACATATGTTTGGTATCAGAGCTTGGGCTGAGTTGTCAGGGACCATTAGGATAGAAAGTCAAAGTTATGAGTGTGGAAGATAGTAGGTGATGTGTCTATAACTCTGGGAAGTCTGGGTGTTTGGATACCCTAGCCCGGTATCTGGGTACCTAGGTTGACTAGTATCAAACTACTCTGTCTATTCTTCTCTGGATGTCCTGGCCAGGTATGCAGAGGAAGGATGGGCTAGAGAGAAACCCTAGAAATCTTAGGGTTAGGATACCAAAAAGTAATGAAGGAGTAAGAGATTAAACATAGAATGTGATACAACTCTTGCTTTATATTGTTTCTTCAATTGGAGATAGATAGAAATGCTCTTATATGTATGAATTCATATTATCAGTTTGTAGAATATGTATGCTTCTTTTGGATTGTTGTGTATCATGAAATTGATTCAGTTATTCTTTGTATCAAGTAGACTAAAAGTTATGTTTAAATGAATTTTCCCTAAGTGGATATTCTTTCCACATGTTTGATATTAATAGGAGTTGGTTAATCTTGAGTAGCTCTTGGCTTCAGGATTGCAGGTTCGGCCTGGTCTGGCTGGCAGGGTGTGTTACTGGGATCTAATGACTCCTATTAACAATATAATAAGTGTAGACTCTGGATAAATCAAACCCACATCATAGTGACAATGTACATACATTACTATGTTGAAATATAAGGGAAAAGATAGAATAGTTAAGAATCAATTGGAACTGATATCTGAGATCCAACTTTGAGGCCTCATATGAGAAACCCTTAATTGGAAATAAAGGAACACGACATAAGGTTCAGATTAAGTTTAATTATTAGTATTATATGAACTCTAAATATGAAATATGGAAAAATATATGAGAAAAGTATGTAAGGGCCAAGATAGTAAGAATCAATCATGAGGAATGGATCATATAATCGAGTAAAATACTTTTATGTACTCCAAAGAAAAGGGAAAATAGAAGAAAAGAGTTAAGTATACAATAAGTACATAGAAATGAATAGTCTTCAGAAGAGTTAAAGTAAAGAGAATTACATGAACATGTAAATCATAAGACTAGGATAAGAAACTTAGTTGAAACAAAGAGAAAAGTTGAAAATGATGAGTGATTAAGGAATGAGGATTACATGACATAATTGAGAGCATGGAATGTATACCTTTAGTATGAAGTTTTATACATTCATCCTTACTACCTTTGGATTCTAAGTCTCTATAGAACAACAAACTAGTTTCTAAAATAAGAACACAAGTGTAGCTTAGCAAATGAATAAGCCATATAAAGGTAGACTATATTAGGAAGGAAAAAAAACTTGATTGAAAGAGAAACTAAGTTTGACCCATGCATTAGCTGTTTGATTTAAAATGAAGGATATGTATTATATTAAGCATGAGCTGAAACTAGTAGAGAGATTATTTATTTAGAATTTCAACTTCACAATAGTAGAAGGATAAAAAGAAATATGTGCACCATGGTATACATGATCATACACATGAATAAGCAACATGATCATAAGAAAAAAATTAGAAGTTAAAGATGACAGGTGGAAGAGTAGTATATGGTAAGAGGATTATGGAAAGTAAGGAAGGGTTTGAAACATGATGGAGTAATAGAGACTGTAAAAGAAAGACGTTAGGAGATTCAAGAAAGTGCTAATTAGTCAAGTATCCTTGTTGATAACTAATTAAACCTACATTCAAGAGAATGTTTGAAGATAAGAATTCTAATCCTCAGAATCATCTTCTCTTTCATATCTTACTTAATGAGAGCAATATGGGAATGAAGTGATAAGAAAATGAATCATATATGATGCATAACCACCATGGTAGAGACATCTAGTGAATGTAATAATGACATACAATATGATGATGGAACCCTAGCAGGGTAAACTGAGAATGTAATCTATCTGAATAGCAAATTAAGAGAAAGGAAATTCAATTGATAAGATAAGGAAGACTTTAGTAAAACTTGTGAGATCTAAAGTTTGACTTTCAAATTAAGGGAGCAAAGTCACACCACAATAACATCATGCTACTGATAAGGACCAAACCCTAAAATGTTTAGAGTTGTAGTAGTTCAAGGGTTGTCACTAGTGATTTGACCTTGAATACTAGCATCTCTATAAAACAAGATCATGCAATTTTCACTATGAGAGGTAAACTAGCACCGATAGTAACCCTAGATAATCTGAAAGGTTGATGAACAATATGAAAATAATTCAGATCAAAGAGTAAGAAATAAATTTGAAATGTAACAAGTGTGTTTTGAACAAAAGGAGAAGTGCACGATAAGCAAAGTGTAATCTAAAATAAATTCTTGCAGTGATATCAAGAATGATGAATAATCTATTCTTACCTTGTATGTCTCAATTTTAGGGATGTTTATTCTATATGATCATAATGAGAAGAATAAGTAACAAGAAGTAAGTAGTAATGAATGAGGAGATAAGAGAAAACAATGGCTTTCGATAATATGTGAATTTGTTTTTAGAAGTGTACTTTTTTGAAGGTATAATGAGGAATGTAAATTAATTCTACGTATGATTTCAGTGTACATGTGCAAGCAATATGTTAATTTCAGGTGTCTGATAGTTGTAGTCATTCATACCAGTAATCCATCTTAGTATTTTACAACTGTGGTATGGTGATATGGGTCAAATGATGATGGAACAGATGGAAGGCTACCCTGAATAAGGTAGTCTTACCTATTCACTCATATGAATAGAAGGGATGATACCCATATTGTATTGATATGTAACCCTAATGAGGTATAACTTTTTATACCTAGCTTTAATATAACTAAGTGATGGTAATTGGGCATGAATAGTCCTTGAATGACTAATACAATCATGGAGTACTCTGTTATTATTGTTGAAACCCTAGTATGCTATAACTCGATGGTTACACACTACTCAAAAAAAGGTCTTTAACTATAAAAAAAAATTGTAGCGAAAACCCCATATTTTGTAGCAAAAGGCTTTAACTACATATTTCTTTACACATACAAATTGTAGTATATGCTCGTATAGCTAAAGCCTTTAACTATATTTTTCAAATATGTAGTTAGATAATCCATTCGCTACAAATTCATATGTATCCAGAAGCGTAGCTAGATATTGTCCTTACATATTTAAATATAGGTATAATTATAGCTAAATGTATGCCTACAATTGTATATATAGTCAATATGTAGCAAAAACATGAAGTTAATACAAATTATATGTAGTTAATGTGTAGGGAAAGGCAGCATCTACTGCACACATATATATGTAGTCGAATTATGCACTAGTTACATATGTAGTGCCACATATACATATATGTATAGTTTGATTATTCATGTATTGTGTAATTAGTCCATAAGCTCTTTTAGTAACAAACTTGTAGTAGTTAGACCAAGTTATGATTTTTATGCCAACAAACTTACTTTCATTTATACCGAAACGTCGAATGTACATGGGGAGGACATATACCTTGCCCCTATTACACAATGTGTACAAAGAAAAGTATATACATATATCAATGATTCAGTGGTCTACTAACATCTTTGCGAAAGAGTTGTCTTTCTCGGCCAGTTTTACCATCCTTATTGTCTTCTTCTTTTGTTCAAGCTCTTGTTGTTCGGCCAGCATCGTCCAAAAGCACCCGAGATAAGAATATGAAGAGAACCTTCTAAGAAGAGATAGAAGGAATATCGTCCCTATGAAGTTGGTCGCTATGCTTGTAGATGCTGACAGTGGTTGTTCAAATATATACATAGGTCTATGAAATGCAGCCTTCTCATAACAGCAAAGAGCCATATCAAATTGCAACATATCATGATACTTTGTTGCGTATGTGGCTGTTGCTGCAGCTGTGACTGGGCGGGCCTGGGCTTCAAATGGAGATGCATCATCATGCTTCACAGGAGAGCACCTGTTGCACCAGGGCTGTCTTAGATGCTTCTTATACTCTGTATCTAAATTCTTGACGTTGTTAAGCTCAATCTCTAATTTAGGTAACGGAAGTTGCTACGATGGCGAAGCTTGTACTTCTCTTAATCCTGAAAATAAGGTTTTACAAATGGAGAGGCATTAAAATAAGATAAAGATCATCCAAATAGTTTAATAAAGATATATAAGCATTCATACATGGCTTAAATGAAGGTTGTTATGAGAATAAGATGACATAATTAGTACCTTGAAGAGACGAGAAGTATCTAGGCATCTCATCCATGTTTTGTTGCAGCCCAAGCATTGTATGGGAGAGTTGTAAGATAGTTCACTTGCACCATTGAGGCTTGTCATGTCCAGAATTTTCAATCTATAACCTGCACAATAAGGTCATTCATTTAGATCATTTGATTTAAAAACATACCCAAATTGATAAATCAGTGTTAATAATTACAGAAAGCGTGCACACAGAGTCAAAATAGGTAATACATGTTATGCCCAATAGCAATTTCAGTTGTCTATTCACTGTTGGTTGTCTAGATGAATGCTTAGTTATGCATCAGACAATTAGATATTAAATTAAACTGGGCAAACGCGCACTAGAACCGGACTATCCAGCCATTCCTGTCTTATTTATAAGTAGCTCGTATTAAAAAATACCATGTAGTATCCACGGTTGTATAGGTACAAAGGCACAACAGTCATTATCAATTTATCATAGATGGAGAGCCAACTCCAACTGTGAGCATTAGAACTAACCAAAGTCTTACAGAAAAGTCTATTAGAGTGTTGAGTTGGATACCATCCAAAAATATATAGAGATTTTGGCACTTACTGCTTGTACGATGCTTGTGATGGAGATCATGTACATGAAAAAAAAATGATAAGGCTTTAATGTAAATCAGTTTCAGAAATATGAATAGGAAAAAAGGATCAAAATTTTGAAGAAGAAAAAGGACTAACCATGGATAGATTGAAATCAATAAGATAGCCTTTGTTAAGAACCTGAGAGAAGAGGAAATTTCTAGGTTTAACATCTCTGTGTACTACACCCTGAATAGCCAAGCAACAGAAGTAAGGAGACTATATCTGAGGAAACTAAACTAAAGGACAAAACATATGTTCTACTTGCTTATGCAGGCTGGCAAAGGCTTTGTACATGTGGGCGATTGCATACTATCTCAGACTGTAAGGTCAGAGTGGGATTCCACGAGTGAACTCCAAAAAATCAAGAAGCCATGTTCTACAAAGAACAAGATATTCAATGGATCAACATAGTATTGATGAAAAATTCAAATTATATTGGAGAGTTTAAAATTAAAAATTAAAAGAAGCAACATACTAAATCTTAGCCATGTGAACTGTCAGCATTACAATCTGACAACTCATATTGCAAGGTATCTTTTTGGGTCACATAAGCCTGGGACAAATGCAAGAGAAGCTTGTTCATGCCAATATAGTAATTGAACAAGATAGAGCCCTTGGTTGTAGTTCCAACGTAGCTATGAATGTTGCTGAGAGGGTTGATTGGGAGGAAGATGATGTTGTCCATATGGTATAGTATGTTGTCGAAATAGCTGTTGCAGGGAAGCAACAAGTGGTGATGGGTAAGTCCCTTACTGAGGAGGAACCAATCCACATACTTGCTGATGTGGTAGGTTTTTAATCTGTGTTGATGATTGCATTCATGGGTAGTATTGAGAATGCTGTTGAACAGTAGTTTGATTAGGATTGTGACCTGGGTGAGATAAAGCTATATTTGGTTGTTGTGATTACATGGGAACCTGAGTTTGTGATGTTCATACTGGGGCCAATTGATGGGAAACCTGATTTTGCACCTAAGTAGAATGGTGAGGCAGCTACTGTTGAGGGTTCATGTACGACCTTTGTTGTGGAACAACAGTTAGAGCTTGTGTCGTTGATGCTGAGGATATGACTAATGCCCTATCACAGCATGAGCAGAAGAATTTCATGGTTGAGGATGAGGTTGAGGATGAGGATGAGTAACTATTTGTGACTATGACTGGGGAAGTGGATTCAGTTGTTGTTGTTGTTGTACATGTAGTTGAGGAAGCTGTGGTTTAACATGAGTTTGCATCTGTGGTTGTGACATATGAGGGTGTTGTGCTAGGAGCTGATGTTGAGGATGCTATGCAGTTTGAATAGGTTAGCTTCATAATGGCAGGTTTCCCATTTGCATCTGAGGAAGATTAGATAGTGGTTGCTTTTGAGCCAACACATGAGCTTGTTGGGCTCATATAGGAATTTGTTGTTGTACATTTGGTGGTTCCAGCATTTGAGGGATCTGAGTCTGAGGTTGGAGTTGAAACTGAATGATAGGGTGAGGCTGGGGTTGGGACTATGGTTCCTCCTGTGGCTATTGCTGCAGCTGTGAATGAGTAAGGAAGGAGACAAGTTACATCAAAAATTGGTGATTTTCATATATTCAAATCCATCCAAGAAGAAGTAATGGTTGGACTGTATGTACTTGTGACGTCAAATTGATGTAGATAAATAAATCATTAAGGACAAGGAGAAGATTTTAGCAATGCAGATCACAAATTAATCCAAGATCACGACATTATCCAAAGGTCTAAGGTTTACTTATGTGGAAGCACTTATAAGAGTCACAGGGCTAAGACTGCAAAGTAGGATGTAATATCTAGGATGATATCTCTACTGTCAAGTGGTTGAAACTGCCCAACCCTAGGCTACTGTAATATATTAAAACATGTCAAAGCTTCTACAATCATAGAATATACAATCAGTGGTCTCTCATTACTTACAGTTACTAACTACTAATTCCGTTTTTGCTCTTTGTTCTCTCTAAAATAACGATACAATAATGTGTCTGCTAGCACAACAAATCTAGATGTGTAGATTGATGCTAGTAGTTAATAGGTTGTATGATTAAAGCTTATATCCAAATAGATTTGTCATTTGTGATTAGTCAAGATGACAAGATGAAAATGGTCAAAGCATGTACATACCTAGCAGGCAAGCACCGAATGTATCAAGGTGCCAATAATAATTAAGCTCATCATCAATAACACTGTAGGAGAAAGCTTACATGGCCATTCTGCCAAACCAAAAAAGATATCATTAGACTATCTAAGGTACGGATAAACATAAATCTTCTAAAAAATAGGTTTTGCTATCAAAAATGATAATATCATAATAATTGCATGTCCACAAAACTTATCAGCATTCTAACAGGGGCATTCACAGATACATTCATCTTTTTAGGTAAAGATCTTTCTTAAGTATAACTCAGACCCATAATATGGTTGATTGATAGATGATCAAGGTTGTCCTAGACCCTTAAGAACCTCATGTCATCTGGCTAGTTGTTATCAGGCCTTTCCCATAAATCTCCTGTAATAAGTCAAGAATCTTGTCGTTCTTTTTCTTCATGCATAAGCAGTGCCTTGTTCACAACTTCATGGTAGAACCATGGCATAACTATATCATGAATGCACTGGAAAGCTTTGCAACATCACCACCACTATCATACTCCTCCTAGAGTTTTGCTATGTTATCCTTGGCATCTTCCACAACCCAACCAGTGCTGCAACCCCAACATCTCAGGAGCCTCTCACCAAAGTGATGTGTAGAGACAAGGGAAGGGACTATGTGGATAGTTTCACTTCCACTGCAGTTTGGCAACAACTTCCTTCAGGTCTCCACAAAGCATAATCAATTACTTCCCAGGCAAAGAAAAGTTCCTATCTCATTAGGTGCATCTAAGATTTCAAGAGAGAGAACTTCAACAGACTTAACATGCAGTGCAAATTCATTCACATCTTTAGTGGAAAGAACATCTGAACGAGCATCTATAAGGATTAAACCCTCAGGGATGAACATCCTTTTCTTTGATCTTAGGTACTAGATGGTGGATGAAAGATGGAATGTTGAGCAGTTGATGAGAGACTATGCACATCAGCATATTGTCAATAAACTGTCCAATGCTTGAAAATAAGGTAGCATTGCTTGTCGAAGCATGAAACCTACAAAGAGTTTAGTTCATTTAAATCAATGACAATATGAGCAGCTCAAGAAGAACTAATGAACAAGGGTAGAGTCAAAGTTCATTGATTTTATCATGATTATAATATATTGTTAAAAGTTAGAACAAGTATAGTCATAATCAACATATGATACTACACAAGTGAGATCTTCATTTTCATGCCATCTTCAGCAGTCCATAAGTAATCATGTATCCTCCTAAATGCAACTTAAATGGTTCATTTTCAGATCTTATACCCTACAAAAAGTCATTTCTAATTGGTCTTCCTCCACCAGTAAGTAACATTTTTTTCCAGAAGACTCTCTATTCTGGTGTGCATACTAGGTAGCAGGCCTATATTTCTTATTTTCAATAGGATTCTAGTCCAACTGAATTGCTACAGTCCTACTTACAATCATAAACAACTATTAATTGATTTTGAAGGACATATATAAACATTCCTTTTTGTTTAAACAAAAAATTCTTCATTTAGGAAGTCAATAAAAAATGACATAATAAAATGATGAACCTAGAATTATTGGAAAGGTTGACTACACAAAAATTATACCTTCCACATCAGCTATATGGTTATAGGTTGCTCTCAGTTGTGTGAGTGGATTATTAACTCGAGTACAGTAGGAACAATAGGTTTTCCTAAAAAAAGCAAACCCATATTACTCAAATCAGGGAAATCAAAAGTACATTCCTAATAGTTGGTTCCTAAATAGATGCATGACAAGTTTAAGAAAAAGAAAAGTAAACACAACTTCTCTTTCATGAAGCAAAGAAATAAACCCCTCACTAGTGGAAAACCAGAAGATAGGAGCTGCAAAACATTAAAGATCCTACATATAATTATAAAATAGAGCCTTAACATAAAAAAGAGCTCAAATCATTAAACAATAAGGGAAAAATATCAAACATTAACTCATTTTGCAAGAGTGAGATGCCTTAAATATATGCATATCATAAACATCATGAAGAAAGGCAGGAAACGACTTGAGTCCACTGTCACCCATTCTTAATGGGACAAGACTAAAGTTTTTTTAAATGAATATTCAAATAAATCATACATTATTTGGACAATGGACCTGACACCTGAATTTTCTGATGACTGACCGCTTTTAGCATGCCGAAATCCGGCCAATTAAACCATTTTGCAATTGTTCTGATTTTCTTGTGTCTATTGCAGTTGACTCCCAGAGAAACAACAAACTGCATGCAATAAGGCAAGTCTCAACCAACCTTTTCAAAAGGACTCCTCCATCAAGAAACACAAGAAACCATCTCTGAAACCATGGAGAATCGAATAGCTAAAAGTTATGCCAAATGGAAATATGCACAGCTATATAATAAGAACCAATATGCGCATTCCAGGCTATATAGAGACCTAACAAATAAGGAGGGAAGTGTACAAACTATAGCTCAACCTTCTAATATACCAACTGGCAAGTAAAAGAACCATTAACATACACCAATCAACTGCAGGTCATATATATGTGTTTGTTTCTAAAGAACCTTGCCATGTGAAAGCATATGGAAAATGATGAACTTCTCAATTTGAAACATTTGTTCATGCATCAATGTATCTAGTATAGGTTTGGCAGGAGACAAGAGAGCTAGATGACAAGCTCAAATGAATCTAGCTTGTTCGAGAGGATTTGACGACCTCTAACCTTCAAATGGATTTGGTTTCAACTATTTCAAAAATAATTTTTAACTCCATTTTCGCGCTTGTAGCAGTTTGAAATACTTTAGAAATAGACAAATAATGATATCTAAGACAAATATAAGAGAGATTATTGTACTTTATAGAGGGGTACCAATCTCGGACCTACAAACATTATGTATAAGAACATCAAATAGATAAATATCAGTGAAAGATGACTGAAATACATTGGGACACCAATATTTAATAAGATTCTACATTGGTATGCAGTGAACAATGAATAAGAAAAATCAGATGTAAATCCAAAACAATATCAACTGAACTACAAAAAAACTTCTTTAAAGACTTTTTCTAATCCAAGAAGGACAATGCCTTAGCAAAACAAGGCTCAAATAGGAAGAAACCTATGACGACAAAATTTTTACATATATATATGAGCTCTTTTAACACTTATGAGTGTGGCTCAAGGGGTATAATAATGAACCCAATTTTTCTCACAAGTAGAAGCCATGTTTTAGCTGCTTCAGATTCTTCTTCTTGATTCGATATGGTGCATGGGGTAGAATATTCTACTGTGGAACACCAATCTATCAAATGCTCAATTTTTTACATATATCAATGAACTCTTCATTGGGTCAATATCATCAGGTGGCAAATGCCTGTACATGAATCTGTCATGGTAATAGAAGAAACACAAGGAGACTCCAGTTTCTCTGGTTGGGATCGAGCATTATCTTTTGATATAAGATATTCCATTGTGGATTCACATGCATGCCCTTCCTTATCAATATGTTTGAGGTGGTGTCAATACCTTAGATGAGGGACTATATCCAAGTGAGGATGGACTATATGCTTGAGATGAATTGGCTAAAAATACCATTACATTATATATGGAGAAAAGTGAGCATTAGTGATTGGCGAGGAGCGGATATTTGAACTGAGCATGCATTGACATGATTACATCGTGATAGGTGTTCTAAAATTAGTAGACTAAGGAGTCATGCCATCGTGTAAGTTTGTGACTAGTAGGCAATAGTACATATTATATGGATTTTGATCATTTCTAAATACTCACAACCCATATATGGATCAATTAACACCATCTAATCTATTGTGGTAAAAGTACGACATAAATTAAAACAAGAAGCAGTCCTTTCGTTCAGTCTACTTCAACTAGTAGGCTAGAGAAAAGGGAGTTAGGAAGACTATTTAGACTCTGTTTTGACCGTATGACTCATGGAGTCAATGAGAATGCCTTCAACAGTGTGACTGCAATGAATTTTAACCTACAACAAGATAAAAGTAAGTTTAATGAAACCATACCATCTCTCCTTCTATGGGTCTCACATAGCCTTACCCAAACCTTAGAATGGCTTTCAGTAGACTTCCTCTAGGCATCCTCCTCGTCCTAGGAAGCAATCACAGATGAAACATAAAAAAAATAAGAATATTAGAGTAGAGCAAAATTAGATACACACATTAAAGGTCCAGTGAAAGTTGCATTTCCGGATCAAAGAGGTTGAAGCATACAAAATCTAGTAATCTAGTTTGTGGTAATCACATTATAAAATAATCAAAATTTGATCACATATGATTACACTTAAATGCATATCTAAAAAATCAAATTAGCAACTATCACCTACAACGGTGCTAAGTTGAATATGTAATATTAGTGCAATGATTAGGAATGGGATCCAAAATCAAAAAAATGTTCTGCCCAGATATGTCCATCAAATTTTTGTGCAAGTAGAGAGACGAAATGGGTTGGTATTAGGAATGTAGTAGGAGAAAATATATAAGAAACTATGCCCTAAAAGAACTAGTTTAGAAAAAGGCATACTGTAATATTACGTTCAAATAAATGGGTAGATGTACAGGCTACAATGAAAAAAAAGAGCAGAGACATGATATTTTGTAATTGATAAACACTTGTATACTTGTGCGAAGAAATGTCTTACCTTGAAGCTTTGGGTAAGAAAAATTGCTCCCTACAAAATCCACAATAGGCGTAGTCAACATATACAGAAAATCTATAACCAATGGCCATCACAAGAGTATGAACCCTTTCAAATGATGAAATAAATCGATCCATCTAATCCTGAAGAAGCATATGTCAATATTCAACTATAAAATATTCCTATTGGAAAGACTAAATTTATAGTTCATTTACTAAGAAGAAAATCTACAACAGAAGGGTCCACCATGCATCTTATCCTGATGATGCATAATGATCCAGCCCACAACCATGTTCTTTCTCAATAAGATCCTTACAAAGTGATTGCAGTAGATTGACATACCCACAAAGAACCAAACCTTAACCCTACACCAAGCACACCACAAGGGATCCTTCTTGCTGCTCATGAGTTTTGAACATGAAACATCGTAATCAGACCCACCATCAATATACAAGAATCAAATGCCAAAGCCTTCAATACTTAACCTTCCTCCAAAAGCAATATCATTTCCATTTCATCTAAACCAAAAAAAATGTGCCTAACAAAGCTGAGGAGCCTGTATTAATATATGATTGTTTTCAACTTTTCATGGAATTGTTTGATACATCTTTTCATGGAATTTGAAAATGCATTATAATGGCCTTTGAAAAAGCCTTCTAGAAGGGAACAACTTGATTGTATATAAAGAGACTCATGTATATGAATCTTATGCAGTACAACCTGCAAAATGATGCAAGATGAAATTACTGAAGAAGATTATCTAACCTCTAGGACCTAGACATTGTTATGCCTATAAGTCTTTCCTGTAAGGCAACTCACTAGAAATGGATTGTAAAAACATCATTATATCAGTTCCAAAATGCAGCTTCTCTGGTTGTTAACTCATTAGGAATGGATTGTAAAAACATCATTATATCAGTTCCAAAATGCAGCTTCTCTGGTTGTAAATGAGCTACGACATGTAAAATATAACTGTAGATAGAACTGCCAAAGTGGCATGAAAACATCAGACATTGCTTTGGTCCTTTTTAAGCATGACAAACATTGATCCATGCAGTAGACTCAATTTGACTACATATTTATTAAGATATGGGATGAAATAAGATGTAGAAAATGTGCTTATTTGAAATTCTATGGGTGTATGACGACCATCTTATATTGACAAGGAGCAATGGAAACTTTCTGTAGCTGGAGCAAGTTGAGTAAACATGCCAATTTGTTGAGTGGTCTGCATAGGGATAGGTGACCCCTTAGATTGGGAATTTGAGTATGTCATCGACTAGACTTGGTCGATGCTTGTTGAGAGAGTTTCAGAAAGTGGGTTCATTTTGTTTGGAAAATGATAATGTAGGGTAATGCCTAGAATGCCAGAGTAATCCATGATTAAAAGGACAAGTTGAAGTGAAGTAGCAACATAGTGTAGGACAATGTAAGTTTCATCAAATATCGTGCTTGCAATAATGACTTTAAATCTAGAGGGAATGAGACAAGGATGGGCCCTGAGATGGAGTCTGAACCCCAGGAATTTGTGTAATGAAAAGGTAAATGTGTTGAATTTAAACTTGGGCAGTAACCAGTAATGTAAGAGGGCTACCAACATATGATATATTTACCCAACAAATATGGGACAAAGCCTCTAATAAGAAATGAAATCAGGGCTGAGAAGATAAGTTTCCTAATCTTAGTTCCTACATTTTATCATTGTACCCTCTCTGGCAAGTGGTTACAAGTAATATTGTTAATTGTGATGGGATTCTTGTTCGTCACCTAAATGTTATGGATTGAACAGTTCTCCCATAGTTTTCTTCCTACTATGCAGTTTAAAATTCTATCTGCTAGTAGCTTCTTCCTACTTTTAGTCTACATTTGACCTAATGTGGTGTCTTACAACCTAACATGTGTTTCTAGATGCAAAAAATGTATTTCTTTTACCACTCCCTTATTCATGTATATAGTGGTGGTACTTGTGAGAACCAACGACCAACCTGGAAGTGTTTTATTGTCCTATGGCATGTTCCTATTGGAATAGATGCATGGTTTCATGGTGTTTTTCCCCTTTTTATCTGTTCAGACCATTCTTTGGACCAGCCGCACTTAAAGAAGTACTAGGTGCACTTGAAGGTGTTTCTTAAGCAAGATTAATAAGGTTCACCCATGTATATAAAAGTGGCCCAAATGTCCACTTCATGATGAAGTGTCAAGAAATCCCCTTTCTTCTTATGCCTATTGGATCAGAAGATGGCTACATCAGCATCGACAACAAGCTTCTTAATACAGTCATTACAGACAAACTGTCATAGCTTCTCAAATGTGATGTGGAACCCAACAATTGGCTCTTACATATCAAGTTCACCTGAGAATGGATGCTAGGAAAGCTAGATGTGAGGGTATGAAGCCTCCTCGCGTCAAGTGGTTTCCAAGCTTTAAGCTTCTACAATATCATATTCGGATGGATAATAACCTGCTCCAGGTTTCATTAGCGACTCAATGCTCAAATGACACTATGAAGGAATACCCTCCCTGGACGAACATCTGATAGGTAGCAAGGTAATGGCTTGAGTAGGACGGTCACTGCAATCTTGCGAAATAAGGAGAAAAAAAGAAATGGCCGGCTCCAATGAAACACTAAAGAAAACAAGAAGTGGTGGAACACAATGAACCACTAAGCTTGAGAAACAAGGAGAAAACAAGAAGTGACAGAATTATATGTGTTTCGATATGGTACTGAGACTTAATCAATAACACTGTTGGCGCTAGGTGATTCATGTGACAAGAAGCATTTGCTTCACCTTGCACTAAGGAAAAGAGGTTTTTGAGTTGATTAACTAGGTTAGCTTGGCATATTATTGGATGTGGCATGAAAATCAATGTTTATAAGAAAGGCTTTCACAAAGACCAAGTAGGGACTTGTACTAGAAGATGGAAGCTATCAGTGAGCTTTGGTCTTTGCTCAAGGAGTATGGCTCACCAAGTCAATTTATCCCAATCATTCTAGGGGGGCATGGTGTGGGATCAGTTATGCTAAAATGTACACAAGCCTTTGTAGTGCCTCCACTATTCTCGATATGGAAATTGGGACGTGGATCAAACAACTTCAACACAAGTTTGTTACTAGATCTGTTTCATCCATCCCCATAGTACGAGATGTTGAGGTTCATCCATATCCATAGTATGGGATGTTGAGGGTGGGCTAATATAACCTTGGGGCTCTCCTCCCTAAAAAACTAGCTTTTAGGTTAGGTTCTACCTTGGATTTTTATAGTTCTCTTTTATCGGTCATATGATGTAAATAAAATTGAAAATTTCTCCACACTCACCCTCTGTGCTAGACTAGGAAGCACAGACACTTCCTGGAGGCTGCCATGTCCGTGTCCAACACGTGTCCAACTCAGACACGCCTTGGACACGTGTGGAAACACGGCGGACACTCCTCCAGCGTGTCCAATTTCATATATTTTTTTATTTGCAAGCTGGACACGGCGTGGACACATCTAGGACGTTGTGTTTGTGTCTTATATTAATGTAAATATATGTATGTATATATGTATATATATATAGCCGTGTCCAACACCGTGTCCGTGTCTTATATTAATGTAAATATATGTATGTATATATATGTATATATATATATATAGCCGTGTCCAACGTCGTGTCCGTGTCTTATATATTTGAAAATTGCCGTATCCTGTGTCTGTATCCGTGTCCGTGTTCGTGTCCGTGCTTCTTAGGTGCTAGAGTATGGTTGTCGTTGGCTTGGTCTCATCTTTCTCAGACATGGATGTATTCCTTGGGTGGCTCACTTCCTCTTTTCCCCTTACTTTAGGCTATTGTTGTTTGCGTCACCATTCCCTTCAACTTTTGGGCTCAGTTCCTGTTTTCCATTATTGAATGCATCTGTTGTTTAACCTCTTTACAGTGCCACTTATGTTGTCCTCTGCCAGTTCCTGATAGCATAGAAGTTCTCATCCTCAAAAAACTTACTTTCTATGAGAGAAAGAATTCAGAATGTACCCGAAAAAATATTACTTAACAGGTAACGCACATACCTTGAGTGGGACTCTCGAACCCACTGGTGCACCAAGGTTCAAACCCTCGAAGCATGTCATATAACATTGTAGGGCTTGTGCAGCAATGAGGAAACAAGGAGATCACTGTCTACTGTTGTTCTAGAAAAAAACATCACAATTGATGAATCACAAGAACCAAAAATAGATAAAACTCAACAATTATATAATACATGCTACTAATACATTAAATGTTTATACTACAATCAACTTATTGCTTCATTTTTAACCATATACAACAAGTGAAAAACTTAAATCATAAATCAGAAATATATCGTACTACTCTAAATTTCGTTAACACCACTACAAAAAAAAGTCATGAGCCTAGTCTCCTTGAGCACTTGCAAGGAAAGTTGTACAATGCCCAAGGAGTGATCATCTAGAATATTAACTGCGTGCATGCTTTGAGAGCATCACCTTTCTGGACCTGAATGTCCTGTGAAGTTGTTCCATCAAGACTCTGTTTATAAGATGATTCAAAGCCAATTAACTGATTTACATGGCACCAACCTGGTGCACGTCAAAGGGAATGTGTTGGATGACAACTTAACCAAATGGGATCTCAAACACACTATGCAATGTATCACTCTGAATGAATGGCCTACTAACTTAAGCTAGTAGCATGAACATGAAAATTTTGGAATTCTGGACAATTCTAGGATACATACTTGAATATCAGTAGAACTACATGACTCATTGATGACTCTTAAATGGAAGTGGCAGTGATTTAAGTAGTCCAGATGCCTTATTTTTCATAGTTGAATGAGCAGAGAATATCACCTTTACATTAGCATCTCATCAGATTTATGATGAATTGGCATAGTATTAAATCTGGAACATATTGATCACTATCTGGATAAATTTAGTAAGCCCTTCATGATCAAGGGCACGCTCAAAGTCATTCCGAATTCACTTACAAAATAATTTGATACACGCAAACATGTTCCACTAAAATCAAACTCTGTTTATAGACAATAAAAGATATTCATCCAATTCCAACGTATGTGCATATTTAAGGTGAGTATTATGTATTTGGCAAACATACAAATTTTAATAAATTACACTTACGTTCATCAGCTAGTCATCACAGGTTTTAACCAGATTGCCTTTAGCATGCACTATTATGTCCTACCTCCATTCTGATCATGCTGCAACACAAGCAGTGCAAACAACATAAATGAGAAAGAGCATATGTATAGGATAGTAGTTTGATCCTTGCAGGTTGTTTTCCATGTAAAGGTATTGAATGATACTCCCAAGAGAACAAAATCTAGTGAGAAACAGATCATGTAGGCTGCATGACAATTATATAGTGCAAGATACTTACGTGTGTAAACTGCATGAAAAAGGCCACACACACATAAAGTCATAGTTATGCATGATAGTTTTTAAGTTACCAGGCAAGCCTCAAGCCAGTGACTTGTATAACATCCAATTGTAATTACTAGCTAGAAACGGAAAATCTTGGTGATCAATTTAAGATCTCAAATATATAATATCATTCAAATTGTTATCGATTATTTAAGACATATAGTCATTGTCTTGTATAGTCTTTCTGAGGAAGACTGCAATATTTTGCATGGGAATGTCGATCAATAAGAAGATAGGTTATATTGGAGATGCTAGAGTATAATATGTAACGTTGACTACAAAATTAGATTAAATATATAGAAGAAGAAAAATTCAAATTACTAATATAGATACATTGATGCATGGTTGTAAGATGGGACCCAAGTGTGAGCAAGAGTCGATGTGAGCACTGTATAAATCAATGTTCATTGTTGTCATGACATTCCATATTTTCCAAGGGTCCCAATTGGAGAAAAAAGACACAAATAGGAACGCATACAGAGAATCTAGTTGCTTAATACCATTAGCTGGCTCACATAATTCAGTAGGCTCCTTATTCACAAGAAGCTCATGATAACAGTACTTAAAATTACTTGGATCTAGTTGGTTCATTTAATAAAGAATGGAAAAGGGGTAATCCCAACTACTGCAATCATAATTTGTGGTTATATAGGCTTGAATACTCATCTTCACAAAAAAAAATCTACTTGAAATTATTAATCAGATTGGAAAAGTTTCATTAGGAAAAATATCATGCTCTGTGAGTAGGACAAGAGAACAAGAATAAAAAGTTGATGTTGAACTAGTAGTAAAATAGTAGAACATTGATAGAACTAACTTGGCCTAGGAGATTTTTTATTCTCTCTTCTTCACTCTTACTCGTCCTAACCTGTGCTGACCATTGAGGGGAATAATTCAAGGTTGGAGATGGGGTTGCGGACTAACAGATGGCATCGAGGGGAATTGTTCAATGTTGGAGATGTGGAGGTGCCTCACATACAGGGCTGAGGAATCCAGTGGGTTGTAGGGAAGAGCTTAATGGTGGCAGAGGCTTGTTAGTGATGAAAAGGATGAATGGCGATAGTGGCACTGGTATGAAGAATGAAATGGGCCAAGAATGCTAATAACATCTATGTCTGACAGGTTCACCACTTGAACCAGTTTACACTAATGGTAGTTGGACCACCACGGTAGTCTTTTTTAATCAGTTTGAGAATGTATTGTAGTACAAAAATTTGGTTTTGAGTTACTACTGGTGTGTTAGCTTTGTTTCTAACTATAAAAGATTTGACTTGCATTGGTAAAGAATGTATTTTCTCTCAATTGAAATAAGAGTGAACTTCTTTTGGTCAGTGTAACATTTTACTATTTCCTACTTAAACCAGTACAACATTTTTAGAATTCAAATTTAGAACTGGCCTTAACTAGACTAAAAACTTCAGGAACCCCATTGTTTAATTATTAAAAGATGGACTAGGTGGTATACATATTATGGCTATTGATAAAATAAATCAAATTTCCACAAACAATTCAGTAGACATACCTTAAACAATGAATACCATGGTGCATATGAGCTCGATCTGATAATAAATCTGAGACTTTTCTTATAAATCAATGTGAATCTTATAAAAATTATCTTTAATATTAGCACAAAGACTTCTCTAAAATTACCAATTCCAGTAACTTATCAAGGACAAGAAGTGTTCGTGACCCTATGAAATTATTTTTGCTTACAACCCTTACCTTTTTTATGCTTGACATGTCGATGTTATCACACTCATCCGTCTATGTATTAATAGAAATCATCTACAATAGTATTTCATATCACCCAAATTCGCATAGTTATCTATACTGTCAGGTACTTCACAGTTGTCCTTTGGTTTCAACATAATTTAAGATGATTGCAGGATCAAAGGAACATGAAACTTAATTGGCACAGCTTGAAACTCCATTGTAAAATCATTGTTTTATTTAACAAATATAGAGCTTTAATACATCCCCTAATTAACCCAAAAAAAGTTAAGGCCAAAAAATAGTTGGAGGACACTTTTCCATCCTCAAACAAAGCTACTGTAAAAGCAAGGAGAGATTAACCTATTGAAAATGCCAATCTAGATTGTGTTCTTGGCATTCGTTAATTTAAGTATGAGGATCAAGAATGACCGTTACGTCATTAGCATATAATGGCCCTACACTCAATAGGTCACAGAGCAGAATATGTGATGCCAATACTAAAATTAATGGAATTGACTTCCAGCCATCCACAATATGACCCCATCATCATCAAATTCTTAGAAGAAGAATTGAATTCCTTGCTTTCCAGTAGGGCTCAGTATCCTCTCTTTGGCCTTTTCCACATAGATTATCTTGGTCATGGGAAGAGCGAATGAAGCTGAGAGGATTTGTTGCCACAAGTAGAGGTTGCGATCAACTAAATCCCCCGCCCATCTCCCAGCTAAACCCTTTCCCTTCCCAAAACTGCATAGATAGCTCTGTCAAGAAACAATTTTCCAGGCCAGTAGATTGCCTCCAGGTCAACCAAGGCTACAATCTCCTCTCCACCGGATCACTATGTGTGTTATGATAGCCAGTGGAAGACGGGTGGGAGCAACGAGGTGACGATCGCTATTGGACTAGAAGAGGCTGGAAGTTCCTCGACACTTGTCCTTGATGGGATAGAATGTTTCATCATTTTAAAAGCATCACTGAGAATCTAACGTCGCTATTCCTAGGATGGCCTAGTTGCACACGACATCAAAACAGAACGTTTACATGACGGGAGATTAGAGTGTATTCAGGACTTGACGTAGAAGGTTCCGATATGCTCTAACATTACTTACAATTGTAGTTTTTCCTATGAACATGTCCTAAGTTACTACGAGTGAAAGAAAGTGGCGTGAAATTAACAAACCTTTGGCTTGAACGGTTGCTCATCAATTTGGATCATCTCCTCTCCTCTATTTTGTTTCCTCGTGCTCCCAACACCTTCTTTCTGGTGATCTACGAGCTCTCAAGATAACTGGGGGGGAGAATAATATGAAGTCGTGATTGGGGGTGTGTGGGGAAGAGAAGAGGGTGAGAGAGAGAGAGCATGATCATGGGGGCAGAGGGGGCTATCAGGGTGGACGGTGGAGGGGGGTATTGGGGTGGATGCAACAGAGGGGGCTATCGGAGTGGATGCAACGGAGGGGGCTATCGAGTGGATGGAGGAGGGGGCTTTTGGGTGTGGACGGGGTGGAGGAGACGAGGTACATGTGGGGTGGAGTGCCAGATTTGATTGGGGGGATTTGGTCGTGCCAAATCAGGAAAAGTGGAGTAGGCGCCAAAAACTTGAAATTTTCGAGCATGTGATACTTGAGAGCGGAGATTCGAGAAAGAGTATTAGTTGTAGTCAAGTGAAATATGTAGTCAATTTGTAGTTGTTGGAATTAACTATATTTCTTTCATTTACATATTTTGTTATGTAAATAGTGGTAGCTTTTACTACAAATACAATGTATGTAGTTAGAATAATTGTAGTTAATTCATACTTTTTTTGTAGTGACACCTTGATTTATGTGTGGATTCATACTTGAGAATAGTATGGAATGTGATGGTGATGCTTGACCTTATGCATCCATGATCCAATGGGGATGTTGTGAGTAAGGGTTTGGGTATAAGTGTTGATTAGTAACATTAGTATACTTTATCTTGTTGAACCTAACTCTAATACAAATAGATAAAGATGAGTATTCATCTTTAACATTCTTATATGATGTCATGATGGTGAAATAACCTCCTTAATATTATCATAACCTTAATGTGTTAATTGGTGGTTATCATAGCCAGAAGGTTGATACTTTCTTATACTAAACATGTACATGATGAATATGATGAGGGTAAATCATATCTAGATTCCTTGCATGTTTATGTAATAAAGGAATGTTCTTAATGTTAATATAACCCTACTATGATTGTTTATGAATATCTCCTAGCTCATTAATGCAATATCATGTTGATCCGGTGTATTATATGTAAGTGATGTTGTTGAGCCTTGTTATAAGGCATGCAAAGATAACAATGATCTTGTAGGGAATACTATGATGGTATTAGTGACCTTTGGTCATGGTTGAGCCCTAGATGGTTGGATGAGGTGAAATCCTCTTGTGTTGATAAGGGTTGATACCCTGTAATATTATGAAAAGGGTTTATATCTTGTGATAGTATGATGAGTAGTGTGGTTTCATGAACGGTAAATGAATAGTACCATGTGATGATGAGATGAGAAATTATGTTTCATACATTTTATATCTTTTAAAAGTTGTGATTTGAAGAGGAACAAATGACTCAATGTTGAAAATAAAATTCTACACCGTAGTATTTGAAAGCTTAAAAGGAGAGAGATACCCTTAGTAAAGGTTTTTTGGAGGAATCATGTATAGAAGAAGTTACTTGGGAAGTAGAATCAGAGATGTTTAACAAGTATATTTTTGTCTTTTAGAAATTTCGAGACGAAATTTTTATTAGAGCAGGAGAATTGTTACAACTCGTTCCTAGCTTTGCTGGTAATCCTAGAGTTTTAAGATAATCTTAATGCTTGGAATACTTTTGTTAGTAATATTCTATGTTGTGCTTTATCTTAACTTTGGTAACCTTAAATAATTATTTGGGTAACTCATAATCATAACTGAAGCATACTATAAAGATCCAAGTTGGGGTTAAGATAACATTAACTCATACATGGGTGCAAGAAGAGAGTTAATGACATTGAAGGAAATAAGTAATAATTGATTTTTCATTTGATAATATTATCCAAAAAATATTATAGGATTGTATATAATTCAATTATGATTCCAAAAAAAAAACGAATGAACTAAATCGGACTTAAAATGAGAGAATTATTCCCTTTTTAGTAAACATATACAGAACATTGTGACCGCGGTCGACACCGCGACTGTGACGATGTATCGACACCGCAAGTGCGACGCTGCGTTGACACCGCGACCTATTATTCTAGGGCCACGAATGATGATGTGTCGACACCATGACTGTGATGCTACATCGACACCGCAACTTGCGATGCTAGGACCACGACCGACGTTGTGTCGACACCGCGATCGCGGCCCACGCCGCCCAAAACAACAAATCGTAAAATGATCATATCTCGAGCAATGCTTATCCATTTTCAACAAACCAAAGTGCATTGGAACCAAAATTCAATCCTCTATCATCCAGACATCTTGATCTATAGGGGGTGACCTAGAGGGAAATTTCTGAGGCTATTTTTGGGGAAGAACTTGAAGAACAGTAGAAATCAAAAGGGGTTGCTATACATTTGACTTGGTAAGTAGTTTTAACCATGGATTCCTTCTTATCTTAAATTACCCTTGATCAAAACCCTTGATACAATGATTTAAAGGTTTGGTTTAACCTCTAATCTCATCTTCTGCCTACATCAGGCCCCGTTTAGGGTTGAAAGGAATAAGAAATCGCGGATTTTTTTAGGATCTTGATATGGATTCAAGATCTTAAAAGATGGGCTATGTTTTTAAGCTGTTTTCACACCTTAGGGAGAGTGGGTACTTCCTTTAAACAGTAGATTGCACGAAAAGTAGTTAAATAATCAATATTCTTCAATTGCTTAATATGTGACTACAAACCCTAAATTCTCCTTTTGATGTACTTTTTGTAAAATGATATGAAATGAATTCTTCTTCTATTTTGATGAATTTCAGATGATAAAATCATATAAGAAATGGATACAATCCATCTTAATGAGAATTCCCTAATTATTTTTAGAGGTTATAAGAGTAAATTGAAACTTAGGATTTTTGGCTATGATTGAAATTTGCTATATAATTAAATAAAGAAATTTGTCTATATGAATCTGGTTGATTATGAATGATTGTTTATCTGAATGCGTAGTACATACATGTCAGATACTATCTTAGATTTTGGGTGATGTGAATAGTGTTCCCTTTATATCTCAATAGAGAGGGTTGAAACCCTAGATGAGAGGAAAGTTGAAAATTTGCAAATAGATATCACAAAATCCATTTTAAGTGTTTATCTTGACATCTTAGAATTTATTTATTCAATGTTATTCTTGATGCATGATATCTTAGTGAATGGCATGGAATCCCAAATTCAACTCAGTTCCAGGGTTTCATACATACATTGATTGTATATGATTTGTTGAAAGCAGTCTTTATTCAGTGAATGTTTATGACGCATTAAATCCTTATGAGAGCCATGTGATAAATGAATGAGGTAAATGAAACCCTAAGTATAGGGTTTTCAATGAATCAAGTATTGTGATATCAATGTTCTCAGTATGAGATGTGGTGATACTTAACAGTTCAGTTGTGGTAAATGTTATCAGATGGTCTATGAAAAGAATGGTTTACAAAGCTAAACTAAGATATTTTGATGTGATGATTGAATTGTGAATATAAAGAGTGAATTAGACATTTAGATGCCTTGAACACCATAGAAGCCTCATAGGATGAGGTCTGTGATGTGGGGAGGAAACGATTTCCCAACTGGAGGTAGTCCAGTTCGAGGTAAGCCAGAGCGCACCAGTAGGGTGTGGGGGTCTTGACCAGTAGGGCAGACTCCTTATAGTTGTGTGGTACCCAACACCAATCGGGGATGTCGGTGGTACATGTGTTACATGTTGTAAGTGATCAGTGGTCAGTAGGTCCATTGATGCACAGCAAGACTGAGGGTTTTGACTCACCACCTGAGTACCCAGGTTGAGAGGTGGAGTTTGAGATATCCGACCACTCCTATTAGCTGTCGAGAGGCAGACGTGTCGAGGCCCGCTACAGATGGGGTCTTACTCAAGAGATAGGCTTAGGAACCCGGGTATACTTCTAATCCTTGTATAGTGAGATCGTAGCTTTTTGTTATTCTTTCACATGTTGTGGTACACCTCATGTGGGTTCAGGGCATAATAAGATGAATGAGAGGTTAAACAAGTGTGTGTAGTTATTCAATTATTCATTTTATGTTTCTGAATTATTAGTTCTCTTTATGGTCAATCAAGCATATTCATATATTGGTTCACTCTTGTAGATATCTAGAGTATCATGCAATATCTATGAATGTCAATGATTAGACTCTTTAAAGCTTACTATTGTTATAATTGATATCAGTTGCCCGACAATATATCTGTAATTATAAAAGTGATTTAAATTGTTTATTTGAAGTACTCATTCACTGAGCGAGTAGGCTCACCCCTCTACTCACAATTTTTAGGGAAACCACGTGGACTTGAAGAAGGTCAATGCATCAGAGTAGATCTACCACATGAGTTAAGTAGGAGATTTGTTTAGTTCAGTCGGTCCTTGACACTCTAGGTCCTTGTATAAATGTGAGAGAGTTGTAAATGATGTTTTGTATATTTGTTTCCTTAATAAGAGAGAATGTATCTGATTATCATGTCATATGTACCTGGAAGAGTGAGAAATAGAATGAATGTATGGATGTGTATCATTAATGTTGAGATCATATTAGAGTAATTAAAGTTTAATTCTCTTGTAAAGTTTGTTTATGTGATTGGATGCGAGAAAATAAAGAGTTTGAAATAAAAAAGAAAAAAAAATGGGAGTGAACTTTGTATTTAGTATAATCCTCAAACTCATGCCTACATCTCATGATTAGTGGTAATCTTGGGATGCGGGTGTGACACCAATTGGGCTACCTCAAAGATAATCCTATCTCTGATTTTGGTTTTAGGTCTTAATTATGTATGATTCGTGTATTATTTCATATTTTTGCTTGCTTATTAATTTGAAAGTTGATAGTAATTCAATAGGGGGTTATAAAAATCTCAAAGAATACTCGTTACATGGAACTTGTCACAAGGAATATAAATATGGTTTTCTTACCTTAATTCCCATTTCCAAACCTTACTTATCAGGAACAAAATGTTAAGTTTTTGGATGGTGTTTACATTAGGAGTGGATCTTAAAACATTACCTTCAGGCGATCTAGGATGGGTCAAATTCAAGAAGAGCAAATCAGGGCTTACTTTTCTCCAACTAAGTAGCTCATGTTGTTTAGAACAAGTAAATAAATGCTTAATTATAGGTATTAAACTGAAATATATTTGATGTCACTGTAAATATCAAGAAGGTGAATGATGATATTGTTAATGATTTAAACACAATAATTTGATGTTCTTTCCTTATATCACATGGAAATTATGTTATCATACTCACATCATTAGAAAAAATTATAATTCATGGTCAAGTTAAGGAGTCCAATATTCATCTTCATGTTTAGGTTTTATGTTTTAAAAGGAAAAACCAATCACGTTCAAAACTGATAAATCCCATTATGTTCAGTGGTTAAGTTTATGACAATGTTACAATATTAATAATATTAAAAGAAAGGATATTGAATAAATATATGTATACTCATCACAATGTAGGGACACTCAAGATTTACTATTAGATTCCCTAGTATTATGGGCCCTTATGTGGGTATTTAGGTACGTAAATTTCACATGGTTAATTAGCCAGTCAACTTACACAAACTCATGTTAACAAGTTCAAAAAATAATTGAAAAAAGACATGTAAAGCTCTTTCTTTCCCATAATTAGATATGTTATTTTGATGTACTACTCAATGTTGCTTGTTGATGAATGATGTTTCTTTTTGCAAGATCGTGGGCCATGTGTCCCTTGTCAATCATAAGAGATGAATTGAAGTAAGCTCTTCAAGAGTACTTGATCACATAGACTAAGAATGGGGTGCCATCTACCATCTCGGAAGATCAACTATCCAGATTAGAAACATATTCTATGCATTAGGTTTTATTTGAAAATAATAGGGTTTTAATTGCACAGTTAGACATACTTATGCATTAGGTTTTCCGTTCAAGAACTAATGTATGAATATATGTTCTATTAATGTGTTGTGAAATAATTGATCGGTTAAAATTTCATGAGTTAATTAATTATATCCAAACATGCACAATTATAAATTGATCCTAAAAATGAAAATATCCCTATGTATACTTTTCATTTATCAAGTTGTTGTGGATATAAGGTCTCATTAAACAATATTTAAGGTTGCACTAAACAAAAAGATTTAAACTTATTTGATTTGATGATCCACTTCGGTATTCCTTTCCCTTTCTACATTCTTTTTTTCATTGCCAAGAGCATGAGCCCAAAGCCTGATTTGGTTGGCTGTAGTCTGGCGTAGTTGTATGAATTTACGATGTAAAAATCAACAGTAAAATCACACTTTATCATCCGACTACACCCTACCAAAGAGACCCGATCTGGACATAGTTGTGTTCTTTTTCCGGTCCCTCTCTTACTAAACAAACTGTCTTCTATTCCTTTCCTTTTCTCCTTTTTTCCCCCAAAGCGTAAACACAACACCACCACGTCCTACATACATAAGCAATACGGCTCAGAAACAATAGAGGGAAACTAGTTGGTGTATACATATAAGTGTGTAAACGAGTAGTCATGTTGTTGGGTAAAGTAGGAACCGCATTCAACTCTAAACCCAAATCCACGGTGTTTGTAATAATTCTGAACACGGTTTGGGTAATACTCAACCAAACTATTCTCCTTTTCCTTTTCCGAAACGTCATCCCAACTCCAGACATCCATAAATACATCTCCCCAGCGCATAAAAGAAACCAGACCTCCCCGACTTGCGTGCTTCCCCGCTCGTCCAAACCTTCAGGGAGAGCAACTTGATGCAATGCCCCCATCGTCAAACTTGGCTCGCACGTCGGCAAGTTCCCGTATATGCGGCCGTTCAATGGCTCGTTGGGCAGATCTCCCCACCGACATCTTAGAGCAAGTCCTTGCTCGTTTAGAGGGCCGGTACTCAGATTTGCTGCAGATCAGCCATGTCTGCCAGTCATGGCGTTCACTAGCAAAGGAAAGCCTCTCACGTCACCTACCGCTGCTTACTCATTGCCTTCCTCCGGTAAAATCGCCTTCCCCGAGCCCCCTCCTGATGGTTCCATATGATAACCGTTTAGGATACGACAGATTCTTCAGTGTTTCTGAGCAAAAATCCGTTTGGGAGTTCAGAGATCAGGCAGAACTGTGGAAGTGGCCGTGCTCGGCTTCTCTCGGTTGGGTAGTACGACTACAAGTAGATGCTGAACTTCTGCTTCTCAATCCAGTAACAGGGGGTGCCAGATTCCACTCCCTCCTCTATCTACTATTCCGTTCCCTTGAGCATTCAGGAAAGGAGTAAAAACCAAAATAACAGGGTTTAATAAAAATATTGACATATATAGCATCATTACAAACTTATTCCCGAAAATAGCCCAATTTGGTATAAAAACGTCAGAACTGTTGGCGTTTTAATGGGCCAGGAACCAAAAGCGCCAAGAATTGGGCGTTTTATATGGAAAGCGCCAAGAATTTGACGTTTTAAACAGAAAGCGCCAAGAATTTGGCGTTTTATATGAAAAGCGCCAAAAATTGGGCGTTTTAACCCGAAAGCACCAGGAAGATGTCGTTTTTATGTGAACACGCCAGGAAGATGGCGCTTTGTTCTTTTTGAAGAAAATTAATTAGAAACCCCCTCAAAAAAACCCCTGTGCAACTAGATGTTGTGGGGCGTCGTGAAAAAACTGAAATCTCGTTTCAATCAAAGAGGGCAAATCAAAAAGGGTTTGGTTGTAAAGCTTGGATCGAGGGAAACAAGTGTATGTGGAGGAGCCCTTCTTTCCTAATCTAGCAAAGTTGCAGTCGTCTTCTCACCGTTTCTCCTGGACGCAGATGCCGTCGATGACACAGGCCCAAACCTTGACATAGGAGGTGCTAGGGAGGGCACGGGACTGGTACCCGCTGATGAAATTGGAGACTTTGAGGTAACACAACCCCGACCCATCTGCCAACGAGGTGGATGCAACCCAGGACGGGCCAGAGAGGCAGTTGAGCCGGCACACGGAGATCCCGACGAAGAAGAGTTCCGCGGAGAGGTCGGGAGCGTAGGTGAGGAACTTGGTGTTGTCGAACTCCAACATGGTGGAATTCCCAGGACAATCTTGAATCTCATGTGTCCTCCTACAACCCATCCTTGGGTTGTTCGGGTCGGTCAGAACGAAATTCCTCGACGGGCACCCGCACACCGGCTGCGTCTCGTTGTAGCTGCAGACCCCAAAATTCCCACACCAGCCGAACACCTCGCACTGGTCCTCGACGGCAGACCACCGCGAGGTCTCCGGTTGGCCAGCACTGCCCCTCACGGGGCTATAAGCGCGGAGGTTCCCGTCGTCGTCGAGCCGGACATACCTCACCAGGTTCGCGTCCCCACCCTCACCGTAATCGCTGTTGTAGGCGATCACAGCAGAGGAGGGGAGTGTGAGGGAGTTTAGGGATAGGATATCGTTCGGCTGGAGGATCAAGGTCGGTGACGCCAGCGTGCTGTTGAGGTTCTTGTTGTAGTACACCACGGTGCTGTTCCATGTCAGAGTGAGGTTGCCGGATGAGAGGATGCGGAAAGAGTAGGACCCCGACCGGAGAGTCTGGTCCGACGTAAATTCAGAGAGGTTGAGGTTCTTCAAAAAGAACACATCTATGAAAGCGCCATCTTCTGGCGTGTTCACATAAAAAAGCCATCTTCCTGGCGCTTTCGGGCTAAAGCGCCCAATTTTTGGCGCTTTCCATATAAAACGTCCAATTCTTGACGCTTTCTATTTAAAACGCCAAATTCTTGGCACTTTTCATATAAAACGCTTTTGTTCCTGGCCCATTAAAACGTCAACAGTTCTGGCGTTTTTGTACCAAACTGGGCTATTTTCGGAAATAAGTTTGTAATGATGCTATATATGTCAATATTTTTATTAAACCGTGCTATACGGCAAAATACATTTCTGTAGAGCAACTGATGACAAGTGGACATGGGTGACAAGCTATATATGTATGAGAGACATCGCGTATTTCAATGGTAATCTGTTTGCTGTTGACACTAGAGGAATTGTATATGCTTGTGACCTCCTCTCAAGTGACAGTTCAAAAGTGGAATTCCGAGTTATTGCTCGTGCTGTTCTGCCTGTTCATGGCAGAGTTATCAATATCCCAGGAAATCTAAAGTTCTACCTCCTAGTGTCGTCTCAAGAAGAGCTTATTCTGGTTTACCGCTATATGCAAATTGATGTACAGCAATATATCTCGCGTCCGTTCGAGGACATCCTTTGTTGAAGTCTTCAAGCTCGACGAATGCGAGGACGGAAGTTACTGTTGGTTGAAGATGGAGACACTAGAAGATGAACTGTTGTTTTTGGGGAGGAATGATTCCATTAGCTTGTCAGCGAGTCACTTTACTGAGTTGAAGAGAAAGTCTATATATTTCGCGGATGACGATACAGATGGGGATTTGACGGAGACTGGTCTAGCTTAGTGGCGGCTGTGATACAGAGACATACAACGAGATAATCCCAAGTTTAAAGTGGGGGGATCATCCACTCTTCTCAATGCCTTGGTTATGGATTCTTCCCACGCCATGGGATTAACTGCAAGAATTTAAAAGAGAAGGCAGATCTTGGGGGTTGTTAAAGATAGTTCAGTTGTAGCATCATTCACTTTTCATGTCGATCCGTATGATGAAAGCTGCAACTTTCAGATGCATCTTTCATATACCATCCGTGTTTTGTGCTCATTGCTTTTCCAAAATAAAAGGTTGAGCTTTTTGATACAACATAATTTTCTCTGAACGACTTCGTGGCATTGCATAGTTTTCTTTTTCAACACAACATGCCATCTGATTGTGTTTTTTATTGATCTGATTATTTGGAAATACCAATTCCTATACATGGCTTTCTGGGACTAGATGAAAGAAGATTAAGTAATTCTTAGGAATTGTAAAACATATTATGGTGTAGACTTCAAAAAAAAAATCAAATCGAATTGCAAGATGCATCAGCTATCTAAATCTGAATGTGATCCTAAGTTAGAGACTTCTCAGTTTAAGTAATACAAGGTCTGACATCCATGTGCTCATCCTCGTGTGGAATATTCTTCTCAACTTGTTGAAAAACACCTGGTACAATATATTACTAACTGACATTGACATTTGTTCATTTCTTCCCGGAACCTCTTGAGTCAAACATTCACCATCATGGAATTCAGTTTGAAATGTGTAGAGAAAATAGAACATGTTAAGAAATTGGAGTCGACAACACAATTTTTGTTAGATATATGGCTGTAGCAGCCATGTATATAGCATGGGTTAAGTCCAATGTAGTGCAGCTAGTGCATGGAGGAAATGTAATTTTGTGTCTTGTGTAAAATGAGAAGAGTTTTAGTCCCACATTACTCACTCCTAGAACTTTTGTAGTTCTTATATGTAGGATCACATGGGGCACTAGTGTCCAAGGGGTCCTAGAAGGAGGATATGCTCACCTCCTTGGTAGGTGGGATTACTCCATCACAACGCGCGCGGGCGTGCCACGCCTGGCCTGGCCTAGCCGGGCACGAGCTTGTGGCTTGTGTGAATTGTCTTCCATCTTCTTTTTACAGACGGACACAACTACAAATTTAATTAATTATGAAATTAATTATATCTTTCCTAACCAGATTTATTAGTCCTATTTGGAAAGTGTTTGTCTCACGGATTATTCTATTTTGTGTATGAGCGACCGAGTGTTTACGTCTTAATGGGATTGGGAATTCGAGACGTGTGTGGTTATATATAATACTCCGGACATTAGGGTTAAACACACAGTTTACGAAATTCAGCTGTCATTTCATGTATGTTTTGAGAGCCCTAATTCATAGAGCGACTGCCTTCGTTCTTGAGCCATTTCGTGGAGTTCTTCTCCTATGCGAAGTGCGGCTTCCTCCTTTCCATCACCGAGACGAAGTTGTAAGGCGGAGGTTTTTGCGGTTGTTGTGCTGCACTGGTGGTGGTGTAATGAGACGACGTCGAGCGCGAGCGAGACGTGTCTGTTCCAGGTTCGTGCCAGATCGAGTCTGGGAGAATGGTGTCTATCTGCGAGGATTATCGGGCACTGATTTCTTTAAGTATCATGTTTGTTTCTCAACGAACGATCTAGTTTGTGAATTCTGACTTCTTTTATTTCTATTCTCCTACTCTGTTTGATCTTCATTTCTTATTTGGATCTATCTGAACTTGTTAATTAAATTGCACCTGCAGCTGTTGCATGTAACGACATTAACAATATTAACAACAGTCTTAAAGAAATCATTTTTTCTGTCGTTGATTAACAATGGTCGGTCAAGGTTCTGGCATGAAAATTGATACTTCCAGTATGTCTGAAAAATTTAGTGGAACTAATTTTGCTTGTTGGCTGAGTAGGATGGCTATATGGCATAACATGGTAGGGTATGATCAATAATTAGAGGAAGACGAACCTAAACTTGATGAAAACGTCCTTGAAAATGCTAGTTTAATTGCAACCTGGAAGAAGGGTGACAAAACGTGTAGGGGTATGATTATGTTTGCTCTGAATAAAAAACTGTATGATTCATATTTCAAACCGCCTGTCACTACATCCAAGGTTCTGTGGGGGGCATTAGAAAAGAAATACAATACTAAAAATCAGGGAACTGAAAAATAATGTGTTTTGAAATTTCTGAAGTTTCATATGAGTGAGGGTAAGTCTATATCTGATCACACACACGATTTTCAACTCTTGGTGCAAGAGCTCGTTGATGCGGGCATGGTTCTTCCGAAAAAGTTTGTTGCTATGTCTACTATTGAGAAATTCCCAAAGTCTTGAGAGTCGTTTGGCATGTCTCTTAAGCACCACAAGGGAGATATGTCAATGAACGATCTCATGATGGATATCAACATTTAGGAAGAGCACCTGAAAGAGAAGACTGTCAAGGTGCCCACAGATGTTAATTCTACTGTCAATTTAACCACTACTAAGAACAAAGATAAGAAATAAAAGAACTCACTAAAACCTAAAGGCAAGATCCAAAAGATACTGAAAAGCAAACCTTGTTGGACTTATGGATAGGTTGGCCACTAGAACAAGGATTGTCCTTTGAAGAAGGCAAAGAAAGTTGTCATGTCTGCAATTGAGGAGGTTGTGGTCAACATGATGATTGCATCCTTGAACCTCAATGTTGGGTATGTATCTGTAAAACCTAAAGTTCTTTCTATTTTTGAACAGTATATTGGATAATTGACAATGGGGCTAATGTACATGTTTGTACTGACAAGTCCCTATTTATGTCTTACCAGGCCTCCAAAGGTCGATCAGTGACTTTGGGCAATTCTAGCACTATAGAAGTCAACAAAGAAGGATGAGTGGACTTGAAGTTTCCTTCGAGAAAGGTTCTGACACTTCACAGAGTCAGACATGTTCCATCAATACGACGCAATTTTTCTTAGTGGCGCAATTTTAGTTAGAGATGGTCTTCATATAGATTGCAAATGTAATAAAGTTATTATTACTCGTCTTCGAGATTCTTTGTTTTTTGGCAAAGGGTACTTATGTGATGTGGAGAACTTGTTTAAGATTCTTGTTGAACCTATTTCAAATTTTGTTTTTAATTTGAATGATAAAAGTTCTGATTGCTTGAATCTTGTTTCATATGATGTATGGCATTCACGTTTGGGACATGTAAATGTTGGTTCCATGAAGCATATGATGAATCTGAATTTAATCCCTAAATGAGAAATTAGCAACAATAAATGTGAAATCTGTGTGCAAGCTAAATTACCTAGGAAACCCTTTCATTCTGTGAATAGGAATTCAGAAATTTTGGATTTAGTGCATATAGATATCTGTAAATTTAATGGTGTTGCTACGAGGCATTAAAAGTGTTATTTTATAACTTTTATTGAAGATTGTAGTAGATATTGCTATGTTTATTTGCTGAAAAGTAAAGATGAAGCATTGGATAAATTTAAAATTTATAAGAAAGAAGTCGAAACTCAAACTAGTAAAGTACTTAAGTGATTAAGGTCTGATAGGGGAGGATAGTATACCACGAACTGGTTTTTGTAATTTTGCTAATTACATGGTATAGCTCATGAGGTCACTGCTCCTTATTCACCTCAATCAAATGGGATAGATGAACGTAAAAACCGAACCTTAATAGATATGGTAAATACCTTACTCCAAACATCTGGATTACCCAACTTTATGTGGGGGGAAGCTTTGAATAAGCTTCCCATATTCTGAATAGAGTTCCCCATAAGCATTCAGAGAGTAGTCCGTTTGAGTTATGGAGGGGGAGGAAATTGAGTCTCAAATATCTTCGAGTGTGGGGGTGCCTTGCTAAGGTACTTGTCCCTGAATACAAAAGGAAGAAATTGGGACCGAAAATAGTTGATGTCATATTCTTGGGGTATGTAGAGACAAGCTATGCTTATAGATTCTTGATTGTAAAATCAGATATCTCTGGAATTGAGGTCAATACAATTGTGGAATTACGTGATGCAACATTCTTTGAGGATGTATTTCCTATGAAATATGGTGTTCCCAATGAAGTTTCTTAAGAAGATTCATTCACCACAGGTTCCATTCCCGAGCACGTGGAAAGGATAACAAATGTGGGGGATGACTCAGAACAAGCTATTTCTGAATCTGATGATTCTGAAGAAATGGTTGAACCAAGGAGAACTAAATGGCCTAGGACATCCAAAGATTTTGGAAGTGAGTTTCTCACCTACAATATTGAGGATGATCCTGTGACATTCAAACAAGTTATGGATTCTCCAGAAGCTAGGTTTTGGAAAGAGGTTGTTAATGATGAAATCCAATCAATTCTTTCAAATGAAAATTGGGAATTGGTGGATTTGCCTCCTAATTGTTCTATAGTTGGATGCAAATGGATCTTTAAGAAGAAACTTAATGCAGATGGAACAATCAACAAGTATAAGGCTAGGTTAGTTGCTAAGGGTTACACACAGAGAGAAGGAATCTGTTATTTTGATACCTATTCCCCAGTTTCCTGTATGACCACCATCCGAGTGCTTATAGCATTAGCTTCCATTTATAATCTTTGTATCCATCAGATGGATGTGAATACCACATTCTTACATGGTGATCTTTAGGAAGAAATTTATATGGAACAACCTGAGGGATTTGTGGGTCATGGGAATGAGACTAAAGTGTGTAAACTTGTTAAATCATTATATGGTTTGAAACAATCCCCTAAGCAATGGCATGAGAAGTTTGATTTTGTGATATCATCATTTGGCTTTATTTCTAATGAATTTGACTAATGTCACTACTGTAAAATTGTCAATGAAGGATTCATTCTGTTATGCTTATATGTCAATGATATTCTACTTTTTGGTTTTGATATGAAAGTATTAAGTGAGACAAAGTCATTCTTGTGTAGCAAGTTTGAGATGAAGAATATGGGTGTCGCTAATGTGATTTTAGGGCTTAAAATCACAAGGTCTACTGATGGTATAACTCTCTCTCTCTCAGTCTCACTATGTTGAGAAGATATTGGAGAGGTTTGAGCACACATCACGTAAATATGTTATGACTCCATATGATTCATCCAAGCCTTTATTTAAGAATGAGACTGTAGTTCCAGTGTCTCAATTACGATACTCTCATATTATCAGAAGTTTGATGTATCTTATGAGCTACATACATCCAGACATTGCACTTGCGATGAGCAAGTTGAGTAGATACACCAGTTGTCCCGACAAGACCTATTGGAAAGCTCTTGATAGAGTTCTAAGGTATATCAAGGAAACTTGTTCTCTTAGGATTCATTATGGTAAACATCCTTCTATAGTCGAAGGATATAGTGATGCAAGTTGGATTGTTGTGAACTCTGGGAGTAATGGTGTCTCAGGATATGTTTTCCTATTGGGAGGAGGAGTTGTTTCCTGGAGGTCTAAGAAATAGACCATATTGTCTCGGTCCACTTTTGAGGCAGAGTTGTGTACTTTAGATGAAACTAGATTGGAAGTTGAATGGCTATGTGGACTTATGTCTAGTTTACCTATGGTAAAGAAGTCGCTTCTTGCAATTTCAGTTCACTGTGATAGCACTACAACTATTACTAAGATAAAGAGTTCCAAGTACAATAAAAAATAGTGTAGAGACATCCAAGTCAGACTCAAGTCTGTAAGGGAGTTAGTGTCTAGTGGGGCTGTGGTTGTGGACTACGTTGGTACCAAAGATAATACAGTTTATCCATTCACTAAAGGTCTTGCTTTAGCCTTAGTGGAAAAATCCAGATTGGGGATGGGACTAAAACCCCTCATCATTCGTAGATAGTAGCAACCTAACCCAATAGAGTGGAGATCCCACAAATTGGGTTCAATGTAGTAATAACAAGCTATCAGGTGAATTGGATGACACTATGTAACCTTCCTTGATGCTTCTTGCATCTGTGTGTCTATCCCCTGATAAACATGTTAGTGTCATGATTGCAAGTTAGTAAGAGATTAGTCTCTGAATGGTGTCAAGTCTTAGGACAGGATGTTAGCAGTACATCCTTAGAGACTCCAACTAAGTGATTGATGTTGTGTAGGTTGCAACAGGAGAATTGGGTTGTTCTCTATTATCAATCATGATATAGAATTTTGTATGCATGCCCTGAAAGCATTGTTTTCTTTTCCACCATGTCTTTATTGTGTTGTTAGCAACCTATACTCTTGTATCCAAGGTTCAGGTTCAAGACTTTTATTCACCTAGTTCCTTTGGGGGTCACAGTTGGATAACTCAGGTAGATTCAAACAGAAAAGTATCTACTGAAAGCACAGTATGGAGGACTGAATGGTAGAGCACACTACACATTGGACTTTGTAGGGGATTGTTAGATATATGGCTGTAACAACCATGTATATAGCATGGGTTAAGCCCAATGTAGTGCAACTAGTATATGGAGGAAATGTAGTTTTTTGTCTTGTGTAAAAAGAGAAGAGATTTAGTGCCGCATTGCTCACTCCTAGAACTTTTGTGGTCCTTATATATAGGATCACATGGGGCACTAGTGTCCAAGGGGTCCTAAGAGGAGGGTATGCTCACCTCCTTGGTAGGTGGGGTTACCACATCACAACGCACGCATGCACACGCGCACGCTACGCCACACCTGGCTTGGCCTGGCCTGGTCGGGCATGGGCTCGGGCTTGTGTCTTGTGACTTGTGAGTTGTGGGTTGTGGGAATTGTCTTTCGTCTTCTTTTTACACAAGGACACAACTACAAATTTAATTCATTGCAAAATTAATTATGTCTTTCCTAACTGGATTTATTAATCCTATTTGGAAAGTGTTTGCCTCACAGATTATTCCGTTTTGTACATGAGCGACTGAGTGTTTGTGTCTTAATGGGATTGGGAATTCAGGACGTGTGTGGCTATATATACTCCTCCAGACATCAGGGTGAAACATATAGTTTATGAACTTCAGCCACTGTTTCATGTGTGTTTTGAGATCCCTAATCCAGAGAGTGAATGCCTTCATTCTCGAGCCATTTTATGGAGTTCTTTTCTTATGCGAAGCATGGATTCCTCCTTCCCGTCATCGAGACGAAGCTGTCAGGTAAAGGTTCCTATGGTTGCTATGCTGCACTGATGGTGGTGCAATGAGATGACGTCGAGCGTGAGTGATATGTATCTCTTCTAGGTTCATGCCAGATCGAGTCTGGGAGAATGGTGCATATCCATGAGGATTGTCAGGCACTCATTTCTTTAAGTATCACGTTCATTTCTCAACGAACGATTTGGTTTGTGAATTCTGACTCCTTTTATTTATGTTCTCCTGCTATGTTTGTTCTTTGTTTCTTATTTGGATCTGCCTAAACTTGTAGATTAAATTGCACCTGTTGTTGTTGCATGTAAAGACATTAATAATATTAACAAAAATTTTGAGGTACAAAAGATGTATTAACCAAAAAAGTTCAAACTAAAAACTGATGTTATACAAATGAGAAATGAGGTATATG
Source organism: Alisma plantago-aquatica (assembly GCA_963693085.1). Classification (NCBI taxonomy): domain Eukaryota; kingdom Viridiplantae; phylum Streptophyta; class Magnoliopsida; order Alismatales; family Alismataceae; genus Alisma; species Alisma plantago-aquatica. The sequence continues at coordinate 23,169,255 of OY856412.1, read as the reverse complement.
AGGGAAAAAATGGAAAGATGGATTATCATGATCTTAGGAGGGGTTAGACACCCTAGGCCACCCAAATCCTTTGTGTCATCCCCATTACGATGGTTGCATTCTAATAACCTCTTGGCATCACAATTATAATTGAAGTAGAACAAAGGTAAATTTTCAGACAAGTGGTGAATAGTGGCTTAAAAGCAGGTTTCTTGGAAGAGTTGGACTATCATGCTACTGTCGAGAACAAAATGAATAGTTCTCAGATCCTTCTTCAACTCTATTAATGACAATTTCTTGCAAATGATACTCAATCTAAGACACCATGAACGATTTGAATTTGGCTACCTTGTCTTATCATTCATGTCGAATAATGTTTATATTCATAGTTTTATGTGTCGATCGTTGGACTTCATTCAACTAGTTGGAAATGCTATTGAAGTACCCATGTGATAGGTTATGCTTGATGTTGTCTAGATAGAATGAATCCCAACCTATTTCCCATAACCTTGGTTGGGATATAGACAATGTCAATCATAAAAGATATTCAAGGACCAAGTTGGGATAGGTATTTTAAAAGTTCAAGAATGGGTGTTCGTCAATCATCTCCTTACCCTCATAGAACTAGCCTAGATCATTGACGATGACCATCTCCCCAAAAAACTCGCATACGTGTAGCACATCGACTCAATGAAATAATTGTTAAGCTTGGTGTGACACTTATGGCTTTGGGATCAACTCTTGAGGATCCATAACCGATTGAGAAGAGGTTAATGGTGGAGTAGAAGAAGATTGGGTTAGTGGTGGATTGTATGAAGAAGCATCAACGTTTTTGTGCTTACTTTTAAATGATGTTGATGTTGTTGATGAACAAGAATAACATGAAAACAATCATCAAAGGCATTCATCAGTGTTGGGGATGGTCTTTTATAGTTCCATTAATAATGGATGCATGGAAGAGTAATTTAGAGATATAGACCCCCTTGTCCATCATTTTATAGCCTTGATGGTGGACAGATCTAGGGCATTAACACTACCAACATATAGGTTGACGCAACAACCATTAGTCAAAATTGATGTGACTGGCAATCAGTACAATCCATGTGAATTTTGGATATAGACTCCACTAGTCACCCCCTTTTTGTTGTATCTAGATCATATTGTAGAATAAAATTATTTCAGTACGTAAAATGTGAGGACTGGTTCAGCTATATATAGGAGCCAGAGAGAGTGCATGGGATACACATAAATAAAGGAAAATACAATGGGCCTAAGTCCAACTACTCAAATATATCAGTGTGTTACGCTGGAGAGTAAACATTGTGAAGACTCAACTTGACGCCCATACATTTGAATAAAGTAGGAGGAATAGGTTTGGTAAGTATGTCTACAGCTTGATCACCTGGCCTAATATGAGCGGTGATGATTTGCTTGGTTTTGACAAGTTCCCACACAAAATGGCAGTCAACTTCAATGTGTTTTATGAACGTTGTGGAAGATTGGATGATTAGCTATGTGTATAGTCACTTGGTTGTCATAGTATAAAGCAGTTAGAGATTAGAAAGGGATTGTAAACTTTGTCAAAATGGGCCTGACCCACTGTAGATATCAACATGCATGAGCCATAGCCTGATATTCTGCCTCATTGCTAGAGCTAGCTACCACATCCTATTTTTTATCCCTCTGGGGAATTGGATGAGTGCCAATCATGGACCAATAGTTGGAAGTGGATTGGTGGTCTTTAGAGTCTACTGTCCAATCTATATCCATATCTAGAGAGATATTACCTTGGAAAACTAAGGACGTTTGTAGAATAATCCTAGTCCTGGAGCACTCTTGAGGTATTGAAGAATGTGTTGAACGTTTAACCAGTGGGCTTGGAGTGGTGCACTCATGTGTTGGCTCACTACCCCAAAAACATAGGTAATATATGTCTGAGCAATAGTCAAGCAAATCAGACTCCCAACTATGTGATGATACATCTCTGGATTTGTAAAGAGTTTTCCTTCATGCTTAGGCTTTGTATGGTAGTCCCCTAGAGTGGAGACCAATTTAGATTCTATCATGTTAGTTTCTTGAAGAAGGTCCAAGACAAAGTATCGTTGTGACAACTTGATCCCCGAGACTGAGAGGAGGACTTCAATTCATAGGAAGAATCACAGGGTGCCTAAGTCCTTTGTGTGGAAATATGCCTATAGGGACTACTTCAGCTAAGATATCCCGATCGTAACATTATTGATGATTACAATGTCATAAACTTAACAACAACAAGGCCATGCCCTTTGGAAAATTTGGGGAATAACAAGGAATGGTCATGGGCTAATATTTGAAAGTTAAGTTGTGTAAGGACATCTCTTAACTTGTTGACCTAGAGCCCTGGAAAGTGCGTGAGACTATATAGAGATCAGTGAAGATGACACACTTTGTGTGAAGAACCCCCCTTAGCAACAAAACTAGGTGTGTTTGTCGCATGTAGACATCCTTCAAAAAATCTTTGTGAAGGAAGGAATTCTTGATGTTGAGATGATAGAGTGGCCAATCGAAGTGAGATCCAAGGGAGATAAGGATGCAAATGGAAGAAATCCTTGTCACTGGAGAGAATCTCTTAAAATAATGCATGCCAAAAGTTTCGGTGAATTCTTTGGTAACTAGGAGGGCATTATGCCATTCAATAGAGTCATCTAACTTGTGCTTGACAAAGAAAACCAACTAACAGCCGACAATATTTTTGTCTACTAGTGGGATCACAAGATCTCATGTCTTGATGTTATGGACAGCCTGCATTTCTTTCATCATGATTTCTATCCATCCAGGATAATGCATACCATCTGTAGGACACTTAGGAACATATGTTGTGTCTAGATCAGTAGAGAAGGATGAGGTAGAAGGAGAAAGATGTGTTAGATAACAAGTGTGAGAAATGGGATGCTTGATAAGAGAGGGGTGTATACCTTTCTCTAGTGCCACTACTATATTGGATTGGTATGGAACTAACAATGATGATGCAGATGTACGAGGTAACTTATTTTCCATGTGAGTGGTATCCCAGCTGGTCACAGCTCGGGGCCCCTCACAGAGGGTCCCAAGTTCGACTCGCACTGGAAGCTCCACTCGAAAATGAATTTCCAGCAGCGTCCACTGGCCTTTGATGCAACTTATTGAGATATCAGTGTGCGGACGCACATGTCTCCCAAGTTTACCATTCCCTCTATCTAGGCATCCTCTTGGGGGTGGGTTTCCCCTAATAATAAAAAAAACTCATTTTTATGTGTTGAGTTAGTGGTGGTGGTTGTGTTAATGTGCATGGGTTGATGGGATGAATGGATCAGGAAAAGAGACCATAGTATCAATATGCTCTATGGTGGGCAAGGATGATGAAAATAACATTCCATCCTCATGAAAGGTGACATCTGCAGAGATATAGATTCTTCTACATGTAGGTTGAAAACACTTGTACCCTTTTTGAGAAAAAGGATAATCAAGAAACACCATTCAAATATCTTCAGGGAAGCTTGTCGGCCATGGGATAAAAATTATGAACAAAATAGACATAACCACAAACCTGAGTTGGTAGTGGAAATGGTGTGAATTGAGGGTAAATGGCAGAAAAAGGAGTGTGCTTCTTGAGAACAAAGGAAGGTTGGCAATTGATAAGAGAACACGTGTGAGGACTACAGACCAAAAGGCTTAGGTGAGTTGGCATGACTAAGAAGAGAGCATGGAATGTGAAGTGGATGAAAATTTTGATACTTAGTGATGCCCTTTTGTTTTTTATAGAATGTCCACAAGAGTTGATGAATTATCCCTGCATCATGGGAAAAGAAGGCAACATCCTTTTGGATATACATATGTTTACAATTTGAAGAATATTAATAGAAGTTGAAAATGGAACCTAACCTACTTGGGATGGTTGCTCGTAGGTGTGGGTAGGGAAGGACACACTATGGTATTTCTCTATCTAAAATGCATTAGAAGATATAGAATAGGAGGAAGATAAAGAACTATCTAATAGTTTAAGCTTATATAAAGGTAGATGGATATGACGTAGGTGCAGCTAAAGTGGTGTGGAGGCAAGAAGGGATTGTGATGGGTTTTAAGGATGGGCAAAGAATTAGTATAGATCACTAGAGTGTATTCCCTACCTAATCTTCATCAAATTCCTCCAATCCTATAAAAATAAACTATATGGACCAAAGGCTACTAAATATCAGAGGGAATCAACCTTTTTTGCTACAAACTAGATTGTATGGAATGTTTGGAATAAAGTGAACAATAATCAATTTAATTTTAGAATAAATGAAAAAAATGCCACATCAAGTTAATTGTTTAACCGATCCATCCTCCATGGTGATGGAGAAGTGAGGCATAAAAATTTCATGTGTGGTTATAATATGAGGCATATCGGTCATATGATGTGTCATACTCGAGTCCACAATCTAGTTGGAATGACAGTAACCATAGATGGACCAAACTTACCTTGAGGAGTAGCAGCTAGGTTCACTAATGAAGACGTAGTAGGTAGGTCATCAATGCACCACTTAGAGGGAGCAAAGGTTGTCATTTTGTTATGGACGGGAGGATTCCCATAATATTGTGCATCTTGTAGAAGGCATTCATGCTCCTCATTCAATAATGAGTCATTAGAAGCTTGAGAAGATGGATGTATTGGAGTTGATGTACAACTAATTGGTGGGGTAGATGCTTGACCAACATGGGAAGGTGCTTTGGTGACATGGGTAGAGCCCATACCACGTCCACTCCCATAGTGGGATAGATAACACTATTTTGAATGGCATATTGGTGCATCCACTAGAGGTGAACACACTAACCGATTCGATTTTACTAGATGCGCCACATGAGATTGGAACACACATGTGGATTCACTTTTGAATTTATAATGACTAAGACCAACACGTCTACGTCTACTAAAACACTATCTCGTAAGCGCATGGGGTCGTGTCATAGTATAGGAGGGAGGTAAGTATTGGGTCGATCCATAGGGAGAAAAGGGGGCACTAGATCTAGGTTAGTTTTGCTAGGTTCCTACTATGGAAACTAGGGTTAAGGGTTTAAAGGTGATTTGATTGTTAACTAAGGGGAACAAAAAAGCAATTAAAGGCAAGATAGAAATCAAAGTCAACCCTAGACTAGATTTAGACTAAATAAATAGGAAAATACTGAGCTATATATGAAAAAGAAATTTACACTAAGACATGCAAGAACGACAAGAGAGCAATGAAAGAGATAAACTAGCAAGAACAAGGCAAAAATACGGCAAGTTGCTAACTAAGCAAGAAAAGAGCTAACTAAGCTAACACTAGCTAACCAGGATGAAAACTAGGGTTTTAAAGTAATTAAGAGAGGTATGGGTTGTTTAGGGGATGTACTTATAACTTAGGTTGGGGGTGATATATGAACATTATGATTCCATTTAGATTATCCAAAGCAAACAACAAGCCAGATTCTAATGAATTAACCTAAGCTACAAACTAGCCATGTATATGTTAGGTTGTGTATAGGGGAACTAATACCTAACACTCTCTATTACCCTTGTGAGGCTCACTTGGGTTAGGAATTAGGTTCGATTCAATTAGAGTCTAATAAAGTCTAGGTTTCTAGATTAGACATTCCTAGGGCAATTAGGGGCTGAGGGTAGTAATAGGGAGGTGAAATTAGGGTTTTGGACCCCAATTCCCCCCACATTCTAGCCTTGAGAAGGCTACATGATGATTGCACTAGAGTCAGCTAATCTAACTACTAAGATCTCTCACCTAGGCTTAGGGAGATTGATTGAGATTTATGAAGATGGGAGGCAACCTAGGAATCCAAGAATTGGGCCTAGGGGAAAATCCCAAAATTTACACATATAAGCAATTTTCCTAAATTCCTGGATGATTTCACACACAAACCAACAAGAAATTCATGGAGAATGAGATAGAAATATAACATAATAATTATCAAATGTAATTACAAAGTTTACATGTCATTTTCCCCCAACATGGTATCAAAGTAACATTTGCACCCCAAACAACCCACCCAAGGGGGCCTAGCTACACATGGAAATGGAAAATACAAAAGCAAAGGAGAAAGAGGTAGAAGAAGCCATGGAGCTCGGTGTAGATGGAGCAATTCTCCTCTCCATCTTTTGTAAGACATCCTCCTCTCTCCTCCAAGGTGCAAGGGTGTGGACCGAAGGGGATTATGGATAGAAACTAGGATAAACTAGTGTTTTAGTGGTGGAAATGGAGTGGAATGGAGGTGGAAATGGAGTGGAATGGCTAAGGGGTGAAAATGGGGAGCTAAGAGGGGGTCGGAGGTATATAACCTATGTTGGTATGTATGCCCTGAGAGCCAATCATGGGATGATTGGTGGGATACATTAAGATTGATTTGATAAACATCAAAGGCAAGCTTCCAATTCTTTCTGGTTCAGTCATATGAGATAGTGATAGAACAGATTGAATGTCTAGAGAATGACAGTACTCAATGACGTATGCTTTCAGGTTAAGGACCTGAACGATGAGATCATACGGATGCTAAGAGTTTGTACATTCTTGTTATGTCCCTAGTCAGATGTCATTGTGGAAGGTAGATAGACAACAATGACACACAAGACTAGATTGTGGTGTTGGTTGATGACAGAATCTCATTAGTCATGATATAGAGATATCAAACCAAACACATAGGTACTTGTTAGAGAACAAGTGTACCAGACAGACCCACCGTGAGTTTGACACATGGAACCATGAGATGGTAGTCACAGTCAGTACTCACAGTGATGGTGGTGAGTGTGATTCTTAGACCTGAAATCACTGCACTCAACACATGTCGTTGGGCACACTTTGACATCATCAAACGCAGTCCTGAAACATGGGTTGTTATAAAGGTGATGATTGGGTGGCTTTGACACATGGGGCTTTTGAGGGGTGAGTGATAGATATGGGATTTGTCCCTCCTGAGGGAGTTTGATATCCAAGGCCACTTGATGAGTAGGATTGAGATAGGCGTGCGCACGCATGTGTGAATCAGTATGTGATATTGATGTCATACATATCTCCTTCAATCTACTCTGAGATCAAGAAAGTGAATGAACGTTGACAGGATGACAGTTCCATGCCTTGAGTTCATTCAGGATATCAGTGACAAAGGAATTATACATTCACTGTAACACCATTCACGGATTGTAGGATGAAAGTTGTTCTCCAACTTTCTACTTTCACTTGGGTAGCACTGATGTGTGACTAGGCATCGCTCTTTGCTTGTGAAGTCATAAGTGTTATGGACTTTCACTACCAACATGAAATGGACCTGCAGGGTCACACACATAGGATTTAACCTGGAAGAGGAGTTTTGTCCACAAGCAACGTTTAGATTGATTACTAAAGGAGTTTAGTAGTTCAATTAAACACTCAATCAGTCGACAGCTCAATATCATATGGTTCAAGGTGTTGGACGCATTGATTGGAGTATCAGATTGATTGAAATCGCAATTGACTGATTTTGCCCAACCTGTGCTCCCAACCGATCGGCTCATGTGATGAACCGGTCGGCTGAGGTGCTGAAATGGTCGGCTGGAGTGTCCAAGCCGATCGGCTCATGCCAGGTTGAAACGACCGGTTCAAGAGTTGAACCGATCGGCTCAACTGGTGCAACCGACCAGTTGGGAAAGTCATGTCGGCAAGAATTTTCCTTTGGTTTCAAATTGCCTAATTCGATTGGGAATAACATTGGTATACGATACCAATTGAGAACGAAACAAGGAAAGTCTTTTTGAGCCGGATTAGGACCATGAACCGATCGGTTCAGGGCACCAACCGATCGGTTGGAGTGCCCCAAACGATCGGCTCAGGTCCAACCGATCGGCTCAATGGCCGAACCGATCGGTTCAGTTGTGAACCGATCATTTCAAGTTGTGAACCGGTTGCTTTTTGTGGAAAATTCTCGAACCCTTCTACTCTTGCTTTAGTCCCATATTTCCGGGCACAGAGAACCCTGTCCCATGACCCGCCTATATATATAGGGGTATTGGGGGCTTCTCAAAGTACAACTCAATGCAAGCCGGTTGCTTTGCGAAGTTGTCGTTCTCTCTGGTTTTGGTAACCGTGAGAGATCCCGAGCAAGTGCTTCCCGCAAAAGGGAGGTGCAGCAAGGGAAGGACAACTGCAGTTGCAACTGGTAGCAGGAGAGTGTGTTGGCGACTAGTACGTCAATAGGAGGGTGCGACTCCTTCCACTTCCTTATGGGACAAGGAGAGTGGAGTTCCAGGTGGTCCGTGTGGACTACTACAGAGGCGGGAGGACATTGCCGCTCAGGAGGACAACTGTCATCCGACAGTCCGGTAGGAGGAGGAGTCGTCAGTCCCGGTGCGACCAGGAGCTGCACAGACACCGTCCAAGACCGGAGTTGAAGACCGCGCATTGCGCGAGGTATTGTCGCCGAGCAAGCCTCGGGACAAGGTATGATTCCACAAACCATCCTTTCCTATTATATAGACGTTGACGCGTTTCCTCGGTATGGGTTAGGGGAGAAATTTTTTTGTTTCCGCTGCCTTCTCTGTCTCCCCTAAAACCCAACAGTGGTATCAGAGCCACGTCAGCTGTTCTATATTTTAGGAATATCGATATGATCGATTTTGGTTTGTCACCTTTATTTATTGCATACGATGCGAATAATATCGGCTTTATGCATGTCCAATCCTAAATCCACAAATCCCTAATTACATATATGATATGTATTATTAATGCACTTGATACGCATCGCCCTTAAACGAGTTTTTTGGTGGATGTGTGTAGCATGATTATGGCCTATAAACCCCTATCTGTGTGTGGTTGTTTGTGGTTGCTTGCATCTCGGTCTGCACACCGATCTTCCCTTTCTCCTATTCCTGATGTAACTCGAAATAATTCGAGATTCTTTCCTACCTTTGCTCCCCCCGAATGTAACTCGGGGTTTTCCTTTTTAAAGCAATGTAATTATTAGGATAGATTTTATTTCCTGTTATGTCGAAGACCGGAGGACATCAAGACGACAGCTGAAACGATCGGTTCAAGGCGTGAACCGATCGGTTGACGTTCCAGACGGTCAGTTCAAGGAGTGAACTGATCGGTTGATGACCGGTTCGAGGAGCGAGACGAGTGGGTGGCGTACATGACGATATGCACGACGACCAGGCGAACCGATCGATTGGAGGAGCCAACCGATTGGCTGGTGGCACCCAGACGACCGGCTGGAGAGTACAGATCATTCATGTGATGAGTTGATCAACTCGGATGGCAAGGCACAGATGTTCATCTTGTACAGGTTGCTTGTGATGTTGACCTAGATGACTGTGATTCCTCTTGGCTCGAGGAATCACATTAGGATGGCCATAATCATCGCTTTTATCGTTTTGTGCATGTTTTCTGTGGGATATAGCATGTATATGATACGTACTATGTATTGTGGTGATTGGATATGTAGATGTATATAAAACCAAATCCCTCATTAAAATATTAAGTCTTATATGCCTTCCATTAGAGGCACACATGAAAATCTCGATCGACCAAGCGTAGGTTATGCCAAAGCGTGGTGCGCCGTCTATCTTGTGGAAGTGTGAAGGGTAGACATGTAGGTTCTGCCAAAGCAGGGTGCATGTTCTACCGTGTCGGCTTTTGGGTTAGACTTAACTGGTGATTCTTAGAGCGTCTAAGCCCAGAGGCAAGGAATGTTCATGGCAAGGTGTTGTGCATGTTCATTCAACAAGAGTTGCATATGATGCAATTGGCAAGAGTTGCCTACCTGAGAGATCTAAGCTGTGGGCGATCAGCCAAAGCTGACTCATGACTTAGAGGATTTCAGGATCTTGCCCACTAGAAGGTTGTACGCTGCAATCTTCCGAATTGATGGTGAGGGCTATCAATTTGAAGTAAAATAGTGGGAGCGATAATTAATTAAAGGCCTAATTTTATCGACAACTTTTCAAATAAATCAAACAAGTCAAAAGAGTTTTGGACTGAAATTGCATATATTTCCTTTTGTTAAAATAAATGGTTAATCAACAAATCACTTTATTTGCGATCGGTCTTTGAGACCAACAAATTAAATGGGAATAATTCCACGACTGGTTAGGATGATGATGAGAAGTGTTCTCAATCAAAGAGCGAAAGCTCCAAGTCCTAGTTATACTAGAACCAGATGAACTCGATCCCACCACATCAATGGCTGAAAGTATGCTTATGGAAGCTTACTGAGGATGACATTGATGAGGAGTGCTTGATGTTGTGTTCTCTGAACTATGAGTTGCAGAGACAACATGAGACATATAATGTCTCCAAGACAGTGTCCTAGTATGTCATGACAGAAGGAGATCCAATAAGGTATTCACACACTCAATGTGATTGGGTATGTGGAAAACCTGATTAAGAAGGATTCCCTCTGAGCCAAGAGTTGGCTATTGGTATGATACTGCAAATGTTGTGAGAATCATACAATTCATGATAAGCTACAACATGAACAACTTTGACAAGCGTTGACAGAGTTGTTGGACATGTTGAGGATAGTAGAGGCAAAGATGAAGAGAGACAAACCATATTCTTTGATATGATCAAAGAAAAGGTAATCTTAAGGGCAAGGATAAGGGTAAAGCTAAGAAGTGTTCTGATGCTAGCCGACAATCCAAGCCGTCTTCAGCCTCAAGGCACATGGGGAAAGGGTGTAAGAGGGATTGCCCTCTATATCTGGAAGAACAAAAGAAGATGAAGGAGGGGATGGAGATCTCCACCTAAGGTATCATGAAATGAACCGCTTCTTTATCTAAGGTATATGATACCAAGATATGGATATGTCATATATGATATGCAATATCCGCAAAGAAGTGATGGCCTTTGTGAAAGGACCAAGAAAGAAGTACCCATCATTGGAGCAAGTGTTGTGGCCATAGATAGGAGTATCTTTCAGTTTATTTCAGCCTAAAAGGCACGAAATAGAGTTGAGAACTGCTATTTCATATATTTCCAATAGATAGAAACACTTTATTATTGCATATTGTATGACAATGATGGCAATTAATAAAGTTGATGTTTCAATCTTAAAGATATGATCTTTGTGGCAATGCCTTGTTTATCTTGTGATACATGGTATGCATAAGATAAAATGATACCTAAAGTTATTGATAACTCAAACAATCAAATTAGCATCAATCATGAGAAATTCATTTCTAGTTTCCATATGATGGATAAACCTAGACTCTTTTGGTTAGAGAACCATTAAGAGACATGAATATCTTGGACATGATTAATCAATCTTCACTAAAGGTAGTGGGAGAGTGATTATCCTATTAGGTATAATACATGTGATGTATTTACATACCAATTGGAACAAATGCTAATACTTCAAATGGTGTTTAGAGAAATACCAATATGAACATCTTGAAGTGTTGAAGATTGTCATAGATGAAGTACAAATTTGGTAAATTGTTAATTCTTGATGAGATCAATGAATGAAATACTTGGACCAAATGTTTGAGATCCTTATGAGTGATTATGATAGTGTATCATAGTGAACTCATTATTAAGGCATGGTGATGTCTAAATCAAGAAGGAATCATACTCTAAGGAGTTAGAGAATGATTATCAAATAACTGAATTCTTCTTAATAAAAGAATACCCCACACTAATAAAGGACATTAAGAATCACAAGGGTTGTGAATTCTTATATTCTTGACAGATACACCTCATTTATCTATGTGATGAGTTGTTCATATCATGAGTCAACTATCTAGATGAATATGAAGAATCAGATTTTGAGTTATGATTTATGATCATTACATCCTAAATGATTTCCATATGAACCATAAGGTATGACCTTGATGGTAGCACTCATTGGATGAAATCCATAAGTGCAAATGAGTCTTAAGTGTTAAGACACATGGATAACATTTTTACAAGGATGATGCTTGTTGATTGCAACTTAATGACTAAGACATTTGGCATATGGATACTAAAACTGCATTCCTATGAGGGATAAAACCAAGATGTGTACGTGACACATCCTATAAGGTTTATGAATCCACTAATGCAAATGAAGTCTATAAGTTACAATGGACTAATCAATGTGATTGATTGAGTACAAGCAACTCAAAATTGGATCTTTACTTTGATGATATAGTCAAAGGGTTTGACTGATATGTCAAAGATAAAGAAGGGATCTGTGATTTAGTGGGAGCGTATTCACATTTCACATGTTGATGTGAAATGGAAATGTTCTAGAATGGAAATCCAAAGTGGACATTATCTTTAAGGAAGATAGAGATGTTTCCTATATGATAGGAATAGAGATCTATAGAGATAGTTCTCGAAAAATCTCTTAACCTGGAAAGAGAAAGCATACATTGGCAATCTGTACTGAAGGGTTCAGTATGCACAGATTCAGTGGGAGAAAACTTGTCCATGCTACATGGAGTTAGTATCCCAAGGCCAAGTGTCCAATTCTTATGAAGAATGGGAACACTAAGAATAGATATGGATCTATCATGTATGTAATCATCCCATTCTCTTGCATGTATGACATGACAAGAATAAAATGCATTCATCATCTTGTATGTAGGACATGGCAATATGATGTGCTCATCCTGATAACTCGTATGTGGGACATGACGAGTGGATGTATGTCTGCTTCCAGTAAGGGTTACTGGAATACCATGAGAACTTGATAAGTGCTTGTGAAGTGCTAGTTCTATGGAGATAAGGAAGAGTTCGATGTAAAGAGTTACATTGATGCGAACTTCCAAAAAGATAGAGAATTAATCGCAAGATATACATAAGATGTATAAAAGTGAAAGTTTGTTGATAATTGGAAGTGCTCCAATAAAACCATTTAAAAGGGAAATGTCGAGTATCTGTGTGTTAGATAACAGCAGTGGATACTATATGGATCTGAAGGTTCATGAGATGAACTTATATTCCACTCATTGATGACAAGTCTGGAATCCTAGATCATGCAATGTGGCTAAAGGTTAGCAAAGGAATACTAGATCGCATATTGCGACAACTCCATCTCATACGTGCGACATACAGCGAAGAGATGAGAGACATGCAGTTTATACTGACTTTGGCAAGGTGTTGTCATTACTCACTATGTTCGCACTAGAGCACAGTAACATGTGGGACATGTTTGAAGATCACTATGAATATGATTCAAGGGTGATTGGCTCGTAGTGCAAGTGGGAGTCTGTTGGTATGTATGCCCTGAGAGCCAATCATGGGATGATTGGTGGGATACATTAAGATTGATTTGATAAACATCAAAGGCAAGCTTCCAATTCTTTCTGGTTCAGTCATATGAGATAGTGATAGAACATATTGAATGTCTAGAGAATGACAATACTCAATGACGTATGCTTTCAGGTTAAGGACCTGAACGATGAGATCATACGGATGCTAAGAGTTTGTACATTCTTGTTATGTCCCTAGTCGGATGTCATTGTGGAAGGTAGATAGACAAAAATGACACACAAGACTAGATTGTGGTGTTGGTTGATGACAGAATCTCATTAGTCATGATATAGAGATATCAAACCAAACACATAGGTACTTGTTAGAGAACAAGTGTACCAGACAGACCCACCGTGAGTTTGACACATGGAACCATGAGATGGTAGTCACAGTCAGTACTCACAGTGATGGTGGTGAGTGTGATTCTTAGACCTGAAATCACTGCACTCAACACATGTCGTTGGGCACACTTTGACATCATCAAACGCAGTCCTGAAACATGGGTTGTTATAAAGGTGATGATTGGGTGGCTTTGACACATGGGGCTTTTGAGGGGTGAGTGATAGATATGGGATTTGTCCCTCCTGAGGGAGTTTGATATCCAAGGCCACTTGATTAGTAGGATTGAGATAGGCGTGCGCACGCATGTGTGAATCAGTATGTGATATTGATGTCATACATATCTCCTTCAATCTTCTCTGAGATCAAGAAAGTGAATGAACGTTGACAAGATGACAGTTCCATGCCTTGAGTTCATTCGGGATATCAGTGACAAAGGAATTATACATTCACTGTAACACCATTCACGGATTGTAGGATGAAAGTTGTTCTCCAACTTTCTACTTTCACTTGGGTAGCACTGATGTGTGACTAGGCACCGCTCTTTGCTTGTGAAGTCATAAGTGTTATGGACTTTCACTGCCAACGTGAAATGGACCTGCAGGGTCACACACATAGGATTTAACCTGGAAGAGGAGTTTTGTCCACAAGCAACGTTTAGATGGATTACTAAAGGAGTTTAGTAGTTCATTTAAACACTCAATCAGTCGATAGCTCAATATCATATGGTTCAAGGTGTTGGACGCATTGATTGGAGTATCGGATTGATTGAAATCGCAATTGACTGATTTTGCCCAACCTGTGCTCCCAACCGATCGGCTCATGTGATGAACCGGTCGGCTGAGGTGCTGAACCGGTCGGCTGGAGTGTCCAGGCCGATTAACTCATGCCAGGTTGAAACGACCGGTTCAAGAGTTGACCCGATCGGCTCAACTGGTGCAACCGACCGGTTGGGAAAGTCATGTCGGCAAGAGTTTTCCTTTGGTTTCAAATTGCCCAATTCGATTGGGAATAACATTCGTATACGATACCAATTGAGAACGAAACAAGGAAAGTCTTTTTGAGCCGGATTAGGACCATGAACCGATTGGTTCAGGTCTCCAACCGATCGGTTGGAGTGCCCCAAACGATTGGCTCAGGTCCAACCGATTGACTCAATGGCCGAACCGATCAGTTCAGTTGTGAACCGATCATTTCAAGTTGTGAACCGGTTGCTTTTTGTGGAAAATTCTCGAACCCTTCTACTCCTGCTTTAGTCCCATATTGTCGGGCACAGAGAACCCTGTCCCATGACCCGCCTATATATATAGGGGTATTGGGGGCTTCTCAAAGTACAACTCAATGCAAGTCGGTTGCTTTGCGAAGTTGTCGTTCTCTCTGGTTTTGGTAACCGTGAGAGATCACGAGCAAGTGCTTCCCGCAAAAGGGAGGTGCAGCAAGGGAAGGACAGCTGCAATTGCAACTGGTAGCAAGAGAGTGTGTTGGAGACTAGAACGTTAACAGGAGGGTGCGACTCCTTCCACTTCCTTGTGGGACAAGGAGAGTGGAGTTCCAGGTGGTCCGTGTGGACTACTACAGAGGCGGGAGGACACTGCCGCTCAGGAGGACAACTGTCATCCGACAGTCCAGTAGGAGGAGGAGTCGTCAGTCCCGGTGCGACCAGGAGCTGCACAGACACCATCCAAGACCGGAGTTGAAGACCGCGCATTGCGCGAGGTATTGTCGCCGAGCTAGCCTCGGGATAAGGTATGATTCCACAAACCATCCTTTCCTATTATATAGACGTTGACGCGTTTCCTCGGTATGGGTTAGGGGAGAAAATTTTTTGTTTCCGCTGCCTTCTCTGTCTCCCCTAAAACCCAACAACCTCATGATGGAGCCACCACCTAGTTATATATAGGTGTGGGGGAAGCATTAGGTCAAGTAGGGGTAGTATGGGAAATATAGTGCAGAAGTATCTAGGTTTTGTGAGTAGCACTACCGTGGTGGATCACCACGGCCGTGGTGGGTAGGGGTGAGCACGGTCATGGTGGGGTAGAATGGTCTTGTGAGTTAAAATGTGAAAATCACAGGGAATTGGTCACTTTTATATTGGAGTTGGCACGGATGTGGTGGTCACCACGGCCGTGTTGGGATAAGGGTAGCACAGTCATGGTGGCTCAAAATGCACAGGTTGTTCTCTACTCCATGGTCATTTTGCCTTTGTTGTAGCGCAGCTGTTTTAGGTGGAACGACCTGTTATAACCCCAGTTTTAACAAAATATGTAATGAAATTGTGAATCTCCTTTTTAAAGATAAATGAAATCCGTGGTTTATGTGATGAGTTGATTTGAATGGATTTTGTGTTTGATAGCTTGTATGTTTTCTTATTGGGCCTTTTTGGCCATTGAGCCCAATTGAAGGAGAAAAAGAAAAGGGTTAAAAGAATACATAAAGAAATAAATGAAATAAGAACAAAAGGATAAGGAATGTTTTCCCAAAATAGAAATTTCAATTTATAAAAGTTCCTTGGGGTTCAAGGAACTCAAGATAATTATATAATAGCAATGGAAATAAAGAATAAGAGGAAAATATGAATAAATAGGTGTTTTCTTGCAACTAAAGAAAAATAATTGTTTTCTTGAGATTATGGCTTCAATTTTTACATGATAAGAGATAAAAGTATGAACGAGAATTCCTTAAAATTTGGATTAAAAAGGAATTAAGGTTTGGGAGTTATTGCTTTTTAAAGTTACCCTTAAATATGAAGTTATTTTGGAAAAAGGAAAATAGTTTCCTTTAATCAGTTGAACGCAAAGATGGTGGGCCGTTGGATCTTAATCCAACATGCGCCACTCATCATCTTAGTCCAACGCAGACTAGGATTCTACCAGTGACAGGCAAATCTTATCTGTTGGATTCCTCGTAATCCATCAAGTTTGCAAACTGACTGAAGTTTCCTTTAGATTCGGGAAGGAAAACCGAAGGGATTCATCCCTGGTTTGTCGAGGTTTCGTCTCTGATTGGGAAAGTTCCCAATCCAACAAGGGCTTTCTTGACCCTATATATAGGGGGGGTTAAAGGAAAGGGTTAGCATCCCCGATTTCTACACCAGACACTACGGGAGGACGAGACGAACAAATGTGTGCCTTCAATTAGTTCATCTACCCCGACCTACACCGCGGTTCCAGCAGTAAACCTCGCCGGACCTGAGTCACGGCGCGTGTTGGGCTCTTAATTGAATCTTTAGTTGAGTTCGACGTAGGGAGATGACGCTCCCTGGCTTTGTGGCCCGAGCTCTGGTGGTCGAGAACTCAGAGTCAACCCCAAGGTTGACCCTCACATAGTAGCTGGGACGGAGAAAGGAGACGATCGGATCGCCGTTGGATCAGGGACCATGGTGGTCTCCCTCAAGATCTAGCATTCCAGGGCGGGAGCAGCTCTGGTTAGGTGTGCGCAACTGGGATCATCGGATCCAAGAAGCAGACCACCGGTCCACAGATCGAGCGACCGAGGATTTTCCGGTAAATCCCTCTCTAATCAAATAAATCAGAAAAAAAGGATTATTCTCGCAAAAATGATAGAAATAACTAGGAATCTCGTATGACAAAACTTTTTATATGAAAGTTGTGTAGAAAAATATGAGGAATCTAATAAAAATGATTTGAGAACCTAGTTTTGCTCTATTTTGCAAAAGTGTCCTAATTTGCTAATAAAGTGTATTAAAAGTTGATGAGAAACCCTAATTGAATGTTAAGAGTATAATTTGATGAATCAATAGGTCAAATTGATAAGTTTACCCCTGTTAATGATAAAAGTGGTTTGACTATCTGTTTGAATGCAAAAGGGCTTTATTTAGAATTGTAATACCTAAAAGAAGGCTAATTCACATGGAAAACCCTAATTTGGGAGAAAAGGGGATAAAAATCATATTTATTTGGAATAAGATAATCAGATGCTTAATAAAGATTCTAAAACTTTTTAAAAGAGATACAATGAGAAATTAGGGGTTTTATGTAGTTTTGATAAATTGAGGATGATAATAAGGAAAGAAGAAGTAAAAACCCTAATTTCCAAAGGAACCCTAAAATAGGAATTGAAATCCTAAGTAATGTGATGAAAATTGGATAAATATTAATAAAAGGATAATTGTACTTTTATTTTAGGATTTCTCTTCCTCATTGCTTGCTTGATTGGGTTTCTCTGCATATTTGATTCTATCTTGAAATCTGCAACCAAAGGTATGTGGTTACACTTATGAATATCTCGAGATAGATTTCCGAGGTTTTCTGAGATTTTCACCGATAACTTGAATAAACTATTGGATGAATTTATTTCATGCAAACTATAATGTGGCTATGACTATCACAAAGGATATATGCCTACAAGCTCAGATCTTGGTTCTCTCTATGGCATTATAGTTGACCTAGTACATGGCTGCCTATGGGTAGGTCCATCAGATCAGAGGAAGACCTAGTACATAGCTACCTATTGGGTAGGTCCATCAGGTCTATGGATGACTTAGTACATAGCTACCATTGAGGTAGGACCATCAAGTCACATTGAGTTATATATTGGGCTATCTTCGGGTAGTGCCATGCGACTCTATTACCTAAAAGAGAGGTGGTATCCATGTCCACTGCAGGGACAGCCCAGAGTTCGAGAATATGTATGGATTGAGTTGTATGGCTTAAAATGTAATATTGATTGTTAAATAATTAATTGAATGATTATATTGTTAACATAGTTGAACATTATCTATTTCCTCCACATACCAGCTTCGGCTGACCGTCGTTTTGTTTGTCGGCGATTTAGGTACAAATCTCAAAAGTACAAACAGTAAAGTGACACATTGTGAATTCAAGAATTAAAGAACAAGGAGGAATTAGTTAAAATAGTTCAGCTGTGGTTAGAAGTTTAGTTTATTCCAAACTTTTCAAAGGTATGCAAAAATTTTATTACCATTTTTCAGTATAGTCTGTTAGAATTTAATAATTGTTTTTGGTTATATGTCGAACCTTTGATCCGGAGTTTATGGGTGTGGCTTCAACCTCTTGGTCTCCTTTTTTTAGAGGTTACCAAAATGTGGGGTCGTATCATTTGGTATCAGAGACTAGGTTCCTCATGTAACCATTAATAATCATTAAATTTTACAAACTCCATAGAACCCAAGGGAGTTATTTGAGGATTACTCGAAGGACGGAGGTGTCTA
Source organism: Alisma plantago-aquatica (assembly GCA_963693085.1). Taxonomy (NCBI): domain Eukaryota; kingdom Viridiplantae; phylum Streptophyta; class Magnoliopsida; order Alismatales; family Alismataceae; genus Alisma; species Alisma plantago-aquatica. The sequence continues at coordinate 23,150,496 of OY856412.1, read as the reverse complement.
GCAAAGGATCACGACCGTGGGCTGGCAATATTTTCCTCCGCACCGCTAGTCGGAATACGAGGACTCCCAGATCCGTGTGACTGCCTGGACAAAGTCTTAGGGTATGATTCGAAATAAGATACCTTTAGGACTCTCTCATCTTATTCGTCCCTTCTCATCACATACTCTATTAAGGCTTTTAGAGTAGGATTTTCTCTCTCTCCTCCACACTCATGTGGTATGGGCAAGTAAGTTAAGGGTTTAAGGATCCTCCATCACATTAATAAAAGATATGTAATGAGATATCATTGAACATAAGTATAACTAGTTTAAATGATAAACTAAAGGTTTGTTTGTTATGCTTATGTAGATAGCACGAACAAAGACTGTTGCTATTCCTGAGGGCTCTGGGAATCCAGCTAGGAATGGTTGGCCTACCCATAAAGGAAAGGAGTCTTCTGAAAGGAGAAAGAGGAACCATGATGGTGGATCCTCTAAGAAGAGGAAGAGGCCCGAAGAAGTCACTCAAGAGGTCCCTAACCCTAACCCGGTACCATTTAGTAACCTGAACCAAGAAGAAGACCAAGGATATGAGGAGCAACATGTGTACGAGGAAGAAGCCAAGATGGAAGAGGACCAAGATGGTGAACCAGAGCCGACCATGATGATCCACACCCCTGATACCTGGTGGATAGAGCAACAGAGGAAGTTGACAGAAGCTATTAACGCTTTGGCCCTTCGAGACTTAGCTAGAGGTGAGAATGGTGAGCCATACCCTATTCGTCCACGTGTGGGAGCCACCATCCTAGACTTTGTCAAGCTGAACATAGAAAAGTTCTGGGGAGAAGATAAGACTGAGGTGGTTGATAAAGCAGAAGCCTGGATACTTGCAATAGAGAATGGTTTCCGCATGCTTGAAGTACAACCAAGTAAGAAGGTCCTCTTTGTTGCTCACCTCCTGGAAGGAGCAGCTAAGATATGGTGGGAGACTCACATCACAGGCTGAGATCTGAGTGAGGAACCAATGGCATGGGCTTATTTCAAGACCATCTTCACTTCCAGATTCGTCCCTGTTGCGGCTAAGAAGGAAAAGGAAAGGGAATTCACTAATATGACTCAAGGAAATTCCTCTGTGGCAGACTTTGGGCGCAAGTTTCGAGTCCTAGAATGTTTTGGGTACAAGATGGATGAGGAAAGGAGGGTGGATCACTTCATAGAGCATATTCACCCTACCATCAAGCCTCATGTGATGGCAAGCAAACCTAAAACCTTTGCAGAAGCTTACAACACTGCCTTAGACATGGAAAGGACTGTGATGTCTGCTCAGCTTCCACCCAAGGGGTATTTGGGTTTCACTGAGGGAACCCGAGGTCAGAAGAATCATCATAAGAAGGGTCCGGGACGTCATCAAGCCAAGGGAAGACATGAAGGTAAAGGAAAACCCCAGCCAAAAAATAATCGACCGTGATGTCGCTCTTGTGGTAAATGGCATCCTGGTGAGTGTCACCACAATAAGAAGGTCTTCTTTCATTGTCAGCAAGAGGGGCATATCCTGGCTGCTTGTCCCCTACCAGCATCAAAAGGAACAGGTCCAGTTGCAGCCCCACCTGTAGTTGTGGCCCCACCTGCTGGAGAAAGAAGACAAGCTCGAGTGTTCTCTATTGACAATGAAGAAGCTCAAGCTAATGCTAATCTGTTGATTGAGGGTAATAACCCTTAGAGTTTTTCTTTATGTATTAAAAAGTTAAGCATGTAATGGTCTAATGTATGATGAAAAATGATGTAGGCATTCTTGAAGTCACGGGACATAATGTAAAAGCATTATTTGACTCTGGATCTACTAATACTTTCATTTCGAGGAATCTTGCAACTATGATTTATTTGGATATCAAGGATTTAGGATATGTCTTAGATGTTACAACCCCAAGTGGTCGAATCTTTACCTATCTTTTGAAAACTCCGGTGATAACTGTGAAATATCGAGATCATGAGTTTCCTACATACTTTATCCTTCTTGACATGAATGATTTTGATGTGATCATTGGAATGGATTGGCTTTATATCTATAGGGCCCATATTGACTCTAGGGAAAAGAAAGTGATCATTAAGAAACTAGGTCACCCACCTTTTGTCATTAGAGGTAGGAAAGATGCCACCACCAGCATGTATTTGTCATCCTTGAAGGCAGAAAGTATGATGAGTAAAGAATGTCAAGCTTTCCTAGAAGTTGTTACCGAGCCCGAACCCAAGGTGCAACCCTTAGAGGAAATAGAGGTAGTAAAGAGCTATGCAGATGTTTTTCTGGATGATCTACCTGGGATTCCTCCTGAGAGAGAGGTGGATTTTTTCATAGAGCTAGCTCCAGAAACAAGCCCTATTTCACGTGCACCTTATAGAATGGCCCCTGCAGAGTTGCTCGAGTTGAAGAAACAATTGCAGGAATTGCTAGACAAGGGTTTTATCCACCCTAGCACATCACCATGGGGAGCTCCAGTCCTTTTTGTAAAGAAAAAGGATGGATCTCTCTGTATGTGTATAGACTATCGAATGATCAACCAAGCTACCATTAAGAACAAATACCCTTTACCCCGAATAGATGACCTGTTCGACCAGTTGAAGTCTGCTCGAGTCTTTTCCAAAATTGACTTAAGATCGGGTTACCACCAGTTGAGAGTTAAGAGTGAGGACATTCCAAAAATAGCTTTTCGAACATGATATGGCAATTATGAGTTTGTGTTTATGCCTTTTGGGTTGTCCAATGCACCCAGTGTGTTCATGAACCTTATGAATAGTGTGTTCCAACCCTTCCTTGACTCATTTGTCATAGTGTTCATAGATGACATATTAGTTTATTATAATGACTTAGAACAACACCGAGACCACCTAAATAAAGTCCTTGATATCCTGAGAAAGCAAAAGTTCTATGGGAAATTCTCAAAATGCGAGTTTTGGATAGACTGAGTCATGTTCCTTGGACATATCATCTCAGGAGGAACAATCGCAGTGGATCCAGCCAAGGTGTCAGCAGTTCGAGACTGGCCTACACCGAAGAACCCCTCCAAGATCTGAAGCTTCTTGGGGTTAGCAGGATACTATCGGTGTTTCATTGCAGATTTCTCAAAGACTATCTTGCCTTTGACCATGTTGACTCGGAAGGATGTGAAGTTTGTGTGGTCTGATGTTTGTGAGATTCGTTTTAAGGAACTAAAAGAAAAGTTGACCACTACACCAGTTTTGACTCTACCATCAGGCAATGAGGGTTTCATGATCTTCACTGATGCATCCAAAATGGGTCTTGGCTGTGTGTTGGAGCAGAATTGGCATGTGGTTGCATATGCTTCCCGACAAATCAAGCCCAATGAGGTGAATTACTCGACGCATGACTTAGAGTTGGCTGCTATCATTCATGCGTTAAAGATTTGGCGGCATTACCTATATGGTGCTACTTTTGAGTTCTTCACTGACCATAAGAGCCTAAAGTACCTTCTGACCCAGAAAGACTTAAACCTACAACAACGAAGATGGATGGAATACATGAAGGATTACGACTTCACCATTGCCTATCATTCGGGGAAGGCGAATGTCGTAGCAGATGCTTTAAGTCGGAAATAGCTCAGGTGTGCAGTTGTTCTGTCCAGTCAGTGGAAGAGCTTAGAAGAGCTGGTGAAATGGTCTCCTCAACCGTTAGATGATCGAGTTTGATTGGCCAACATCCAGATACAGTCTGAATTGTTGAGTGAAATTGGGGCAGCACAGTTGGCCAGTGGGGAACTTGACAAGATGAGGGGCTTGATGAAGAAGCCTCAAACCCGCCTTTCTTTAGGAGTAGATGGAGGGATCAGATTCGAGAGTCGTATATGGATTCCTGAAGACTCACCACTGAAAGAACGCATCTTACAAGAAGCTCATGGTTCTAAGTACATAGTACACCCAGGGACTACCAAGATGTTTAAGGACATGCAGAGGTTTTTCTGGTGGCCAGGAATGAAGAGAGACATTGCAGCTTATGTGGCCAGTTGTCTTACGTGCCAAATGGTGAAGGCTGAACATCAACGACCTGGTGGACTTTTACAGTCTATAGAGATTCTAGAGTGGAAATGGGATCAGATCACTATGGATTTTGTGGTGGGTTTACCCCAGACCAAGAGGGTTCATGATGCGATATGGGTTGTGGTGGACCGCCTCACCAAGTCAGCACACTTCCTTGCACTGAAAACCACTGCCAACGTGTCAAACTTAGCTGAGTTGTACATCTGAGAGATAGTGCGTTTACATGGCATACCCAGTTCCATCATCTCCGATAGAGATCCAAAGTTTACTTCCAAACTGTGGAAGCAGGTTCAAGAGGAACTTGGTACAAGGTTAAAGTTCAGTACCGCTTATCACCCCCAGATAGATGGACAGTCAGAAAGGACAATCCAGACTTTATAGGATCTATTGAGAGATTGTGTACTCGATTGGGGTGGATCATGGGAGCAGTACTTACCTTTAGCAGAGTTTGCTTACAATAACAGTTACCAAGCCATTATCGGGATGCCTCCATATGAAGCTCTATACGGGAGACCGTGTCGGTCACCACTTCACTGGGATGATGTTGGTGAGAGGACCTTGTTGAGGTCAGATGAACTCCAAGTGTATGCTAATAAAGTCGCTTTGATCTGGCAAAGGCTAAAGAGAGCCCAGGATCGACAAAAGTCGTATGCTGATGCGAAGAGGACTGATGTGCATTTCACTATGGGAGAGCATGTTTTTCTGAAAATCCGACCGCTCCGAGCTATAGCTAAGAACAGAGGAAAGTTGATTCCCCAATACGTGGGTCCGTTTGAAGTATTAGAACGAATTGGTGAGGTGGCTTATCGTTTGGCATTACCCCCTCAATATAGTATGATGCATGATGTGTTTCACGTGTCCAATCTGAAGCGATATGTGCAAGATCCGAGCCATGTGTTAAGCATTGAACCTATTGAGCTTCAAGGAAAGTTGTCTTATCCTGAGTTACCTTTGCGTATTATAGATACTAAGGTAAAAGAGCTCAGAAATAAGAATATAGAGATGGTAAAGGTTCTTTGGAAACACCATGGAGAGGATGAGGCCACATGGGAGCTGAAGACAGACATGGAAAAATCATATCCTGATTTGTTTGTCTGATTGTTGAATTTTGAGGGCAAAATTCCTATAAGGAGGGGAGGATGTTATAACCCGAGTTTTAACAAAATATGTAATGAAATGGTGAATCTCCTTTTTAAAGATAAATGAAATCCATGGTTGATGTGATGAGTTGATTTGAATGGATTTTGTGTTTGATAGCTTGTATGTTTTCTTATTGGGCCTTTTTGGCCATTGAGCCCAATTGAAGGAGAAAAAGAAAAGGGTTAAAAGAATACATAAAGAAATAAATGAAATAAGAACAAAAGGATAAGGAATGTTTTCCCAAAACAGAAATTTCGAGTTATAAAAGTTCCTTGGGGTTCAAGGAACTCAAGATAATTATATAATAGCAAGGGAAGTAAAGAATAAGAGGAAAATATGAATAAATAGGTGTTTTCTTGCAACTAAAGAAAAAGAATTGTTTTCTTGAGATTAAGGCTTCAATTTTTACATGATAAGAGATAAAAGTATGAACGAGAATTCCTTAAAATTTGAATTAAAAAGGAATTAATGTTTGGGAGTTATTTCTCTTTAAAGTTACCCTTAAATATGAAGTTATTTTGGAAAAAGGAAAATAGTTTCCTTTAATCAGTTGAACGCAAAGATGGTGGGCCGTTGTATCTTAATCCAACAGGCGCCACTCATCATCTTAGTCCAGCACGGACTGGGATTCTACCAGTGACAGGCAAATCTTATCTGTTGGATTCCTCATAATCCATCAAGTTTGCAAACTGACTGAAGTTTCCTTTAGATTCGGGAAGGAAAACCAAAGGGATTCATCCCTGGTTTGTCGAGGTTTCGTCTCGATTGGGAAAGTTCCCAATCCAACAAGGGCTTGCTCGACCCTATATATAGGGGGGGTTAAACGAAAGGGTTAACATCCCCGATTTCTACACCAGACACTGCGGGAGGATGAGAAGAACGAATTCGTGCCTTCAATTAGTTCATCTACCCCGACCTACACCCCAGTTCCAGCAGTAAACCTCGTCAGAGGTCCGGCGAGTGCGGAGGAGTCACGGCACGTGCTGGGCTCTCAATTGAATCTTCAGTTGAGTCTGATCCAGGGAGACAATGCTCCCTGGCTTCCTGGCGTGAGCTCTGGTGGTCGAGAACTTAGAGTCAACCCCAAGGTTGACCCTCGCAGAGTAGCTGGGACGGAGGAAGGAGACGATCAGATCGTCATTGGATCAGGGACCATGGTGGTCTCCCTCAAGATCTAGCGTTCTAGGGCGGGAGCAGCTCTGGTTAGGCGCACACAACTGGGATCGTCGGATCCAAGAAGCGGACCACCGATCCATAGATCGAGCGACCGAGGATTTTCCGGTAAATCCCTCTCTAATCAAATAAATCAGAAAAAAAAGGATTATTCTCACAAAAATGATAGAAATAACTAGGAATCTCGTATGACAAAACTTTTTATATGTCAGTTGTGTAGAAAAATATGAGGAATCTAATAAAAATGATTTGAGAACCTAGTTCTTCTCTGTTTTGCAAAAGTTTCCTAATTTGCTAATAAAGTGTATTAAAAGTTGATGAGAAACCCTAATTGAATGTTAAGAGTATAATTTGATGAATCAATAGGTCAAATTGATAAGTTTACCCCTGTTAATGATAAAAGTGGTTCGACTATCTGTTTGAATGCAAAAGTGCTTTATTTAGAATTGTAATACCTAAAAGAAGGTTAATTCACATGGAAAACCCTAATTTGGGAGAAAAGGGGATAAAAATCATATTTATTTGGAATAAGATAATCAGATGCTTAATAAAGATTCTGAAACTTTTTAAAAGAGATATAATGAGAAATTAGGGGTTTTATATAGTTTTGATAAATTGAGGATGATAATAAGGAAAGAAGAAGTAAAAACCCTAATTTCCAAAGGAACCCTAAAATAGGAATTGAAATCCTAAGTAATGTCATGAAAATTGGATAAATATTAATAAAAGGAAAATTGTACTTTTATTTCAGGATTTCTCTTCCTCATTGCTTGCTTGATTGGGTTTCTCTGCATATTTGATTCTATCTTGAAATCTGCAACCAAAGGTATGTGTTTAAACTTATGAATATCTCGAGATAGATTTCCGAGGTTTTCTGAGATTTTCACCGATGACTAGAATAAACTGTTGGATGAATTTAGTTCATGCAAACTATAATGTGGCTATGACTATCACAAAGGATATATGCCTACAAGCTCAGATCCTGGTTCTCTCTGTGGCATTATAGTTGACCTAGTACATGGCTGCCTATGGGTAGGTCCATCAGATCAGAGGAAGACCTAGTACGTGGCTACCTATTGGGTAGGTCCATCAGGTCTATGGATGACTTAGTACATGGCTACCATTGAGGTAGGACCATCAAGTCACATTGAGTTAGATAGTGGGCTATCTTGGGGTAGTGCCATGTGACTCTATTACCTAAAAGAGAGGTGGTATCCATGTCCACTGCAGGGACAGCCCAGAGTTTGAGAATATGTGTGGATTGAGTTGTATGGCTTAAAATGTAATCTTGATTGTTAAATGTTTAATTGAATGATTATATTGTTAACATAGTTGAAAATTATCTGTTTCCTCCACATACCAGCTTCGGCTGACCTACATTTTGTTTGTCGGCGATTTAGGTACAAATCTCAAAAGTACAAACAGTAAAGCGACACATTGTGAATTCAAGAATTAAAGAACAAGGAGGAATTAGTTAAAATAGTTCAGTTGTAGTTAGAAGTTTAGTTTATTCCAAACTTTTCAAAGGTATGCAAAAATTTTATTACCATTTTTCAGTATAGTCTATTAGAATTTAATAATTGTTTTTGGTTATATGTCGAACCTTTGATCCGGAGTTTATGGGTGCGGCTTCAACCTCTTGGTCTCCTTTTTTTTGAGGTTACCGAAAGGTGGGTCGTAACACGACCATTCTGGGTCAGTTCACCACGGCCGTTCTGTGTGGCATGTCCATGGTGATTCTAGCTTCAATTGAGGATGACTCTGTTGATTCGCAAGTGACCTAGCATAGCTGTTTTGTTGTACCACGGCCGTGCTAGGTTCTGGATCAACACTTTGACTTGATTCTTTATATTTTCTTGGACATCTTTGGTTCAATGGATCTTTGTCCACTAGGGGTAGGCTGGGGGAGCATCGGGCTTCACTTTGGATCTCTCTAAGGGTAGAGAAACCCTAAGATCACTCATCTCTCTTCCATCAAATGTGGCGCAAATGCCTGAAAAACATGCAAATAATGTCCATAAGTGATTTTTACACAAATATGCATATTGAGGGAAATAGCATGTAATCTAATAGGTATAGATGTGATTGAAATGCAAAATGATACAATATGAAGCCCTAAAATAGGGTTGAATCACCACCCCAAACTTGAAACATACTTGTCCTCAGGTATGCTCCAACTCAATCTCCTTGCAATTTTTCCACAATCAAGAAATGACAAATGCAATGTAAAGGATGATTATTATTGAATGGGATCAATAGTGACTAAGTAAATGAATTTCACCTATATCCTCTCTTGCTTTCACAAACCAATCATGAAAAGAGCACAAAGCATATGAATTTCAAATATAGTGCATAAAACACACAAGCTATCCATATTTCTTTCATGTAGTTTTGGGTAGACCGTTTCATGATGGCATTAATCAAGGATGACTAGGAGTGCTATTTTGCCTTCATGATTTCAACATTATGTTTCAAATCACACCAAATGACCCACGTGGCTGCGGAAAAGGGTAAAATGAGCTAGATTTGATGTTTCCTAGCTCAATGGGTATGAAAATGGAAGAAAGGATTGTGGTAATATTTTGGAGTTCTATTACATAGAGCACTCATCTTTTCTTTACTTATTTTCTCTTATATAGGAGCACCTTTTATTTTCTTTTTGCATTTTTTTATTTTTCTTTGCCCGTGGAGTAGATAGGGCATATGGTGATGAGAGTGAAGCAGTGAGATGTAGATGTGGCCACCCCAAACTTTTGGAGGTGGCCACGGCTGATATGTGCACTTTGTCATCCTTTCATGAATCAGAGGGGTAAGAAGATGTTGAGTGAATATTAGGGTCAAAGAGGGGTCACTGGTGTGATTCTCAACATAAGGTATCCTGCATGAAAATTGATCCAACACTTCATCCAACAATGTCACACCACATGAATGAACAACCTGAAATTGATACTTCAATCAAGTGATTTCATAGACACTAAGCGCTCATAGCTTGCTCAAGTCATAATTCAACCAAATCATTCACAAACACAAGAGAGGTGATGCACATGTAAAGAGTCAAGAATTGATACCATTTAGCAATAAACAATGATAATTCACTTGCATTTGTCAAAGGTCATCATTTTTAGTCCAAAAAGTAGATATTGGGTTGAAACACACTTTTAGACAAGAAATTTTAAATTTGGGCAAAATTAGACAAAATGGTGCCAAGTTTCCTTCAATCACATCTAAGCCTATATTATTGAACTTAAAGAAGTAAACAAGTAAATCCTAGCTAAAACATGCTACAATGACCAAAAATCTACATGACGTGCAATGCATGGCAAAAAGAGCATTTTTTTAAATTACGCAAAAATGACAAGAAAGTAAACTACATGGCATGCAAGTATTCAAAGTAGGTAAACTCTAAACTAGATAGAAGAAACAAATAAAAAGCAATCAGATGAGACAGGGAATCAATAAGACAATATGAGAAATGAGGGCTTACCACCCTACCACCCCAAACTTTTAAACCATACTGTCCTCAGCATGAAACTAAAGCTTAGGAATGATAGGGTAGAAGTCATGGCTGTGGTTGTGGTGATCCTCCCTGTGGTGGGGGGTGTTGCTAGTAATGGCCCAAATAGTCTGCTTGTGGAGATGGGTATGTCTCCTGGTAACCAAAAAGTGATCCCCAAAAATCCTCCCCCCATTGGGGGGTTCCTCTATGCCAGTGCATGTTGATAGTGGTACATGTGTTAATTTGATGATGCACCTGCTACTAATCTAACCACATGGACTGTTGTGTCGGATGAATTTCCTCCAACTATGCATGAATGGCTAAACATGTCACATGCATTTGTTGGAGGTGGTTGTGCATCAAAGTCCTCCCCTCTCGATCGTATGTGGTGTGGCTTCTCAAAAATGTGTTGCTTCTCTAGCACATTTATGTCTCCGACTTCTTCTTGTAAGTTCACATTTTTTGCAGTGAACCCCTCTCTTGGGTGCTCCTCCTCATACTGCGCCATCACCTCAGAAAAGTTCTCCGGTGACCCCACATGCATGAGTAGGGGGTGGCGTGGAATGGAAGCTCCAAGGTGATTCCAGGGTACCTGGGGTTTAGAACATAGAAGATTTTACTATATTTGATGGAGATCATTTGGTACCTAGCAAGATAGTTTATATCAACATATTTTCTTCCTTCTACCTTGGTACGTCCATCTAGACAGTAGCCCACTGCCTTTGCCATTGTGGTGACAAGTCCTCCCATGATGAATGGATTTTTACTCTTGGAGGGAATTGTCTTCAAGTGGTCAATCACCATAGCACCTATGTTTACAAATCCCCTACTTACAATTGTGGCCATAATAAGAAAATCCATTTGCGAGAAACACACTTGATTTTTATAAAGGCCAAATATGGTGTTTTCTAAGACCTTCTATAGGTATCTCATGAAGGGGTTGTAAATCTTACTGGTCTTTGATTTTCTTGTAGAAAAAGAAGATTGACCAGTGATTGTCTTCTACGTCTTGAAGTAATCTGCTCTACCACTCTTGTCAAGTCTTCCTTCATTTAACTTCTCTACCATTTCTAAATTAGGGTCAAAGATAGCATTGATTTGGGAAGCTTTAAGCACATGAGTGGAGCTATGTAGCTTGAACATAATGGCATCTTCTCCCTGGTATTGTACCTTCTCTAAGGTTGCAAAGAACTCCTGAGTTAGCTCCAAGTAGGTTTCTTCAACCTCATTCAAGATCTTGTACAACCCATAGTGTTGTATTTGTCCCTTGAATGTATAGTTGATCCCTAGATCTTGCACGGTAGTCATACATGCATATCTAGTGGGGATCACCCTCCTTTTCAAGTAGTCGGGGTGGAGAGGCCTCATTACAAATTTTCTTGTCATTTCCCTTCCGTAGGTGGTTCCCTCTAGTTGCTATTCCACCCATTTTAACATGTCCTCTTCTAGTCTAGACACAACGTCCACCGGTTCATCTTCCATCTCCTCACTTTCAATATTATCTTCCTCCTCTTCTGCATAAGTGCATGACCCTGAACTTGTGTCTAAGTCCAAGGGAACCCTCTCATAGCTTGCACTAGGTCAGGACAAGGAAGTGGAATGTCTTGATGGAGTTTGTCATGGCGGTAAGCGTGAGGAAGATGCATCATTTGATTTCTTGGCTCTCCTTTCGCGAGCCGGTGCATCAACATTGATGGAGTCTACTATATTTTCAAGCTCTTCTTATTCCTCCTCCTCCTCTTTGGGGTTGTTGTAGCTTGGATATGTGGTGTGGCCATTGTAGGATGATTTCAGGAGGCGCTCATCGATGATGACCATCTGAAGGATCGGGAAATGGAATTGGATAGAGACGATGCACTTCCAGACTACTGTGAATGGGAGACTCGTTTGGAGCAGATTTTGCCTCCGGTGAGGAGGCCCATCATTTTCTCTACTCCCTTCCTGATTGCCTTGCTCGTGCTCTTCATATTTGCAAGGGTTTTTGGTGAAAATCGAACAAGAACAGTAAGAACCAAACTCTTCGGTTGAAGGGGAGGATTTTTCTTGGAAGTGGAGAAATCAGTGGTGATGGAGGGTGGAAATCAAAGCTTGATGTTAGGGAAGATGATTGGGTACCAAGGGAAACTCAAATCTGGGGTTTGTGAGCAAGAGTATTTGATTTGTGGGTGAATGAGGGTCCTCCTAATCGCTATATTGCACGGAATGACCGTTTTGGGTCGCACAAATGTGTTCTGGGTCGTGTTGGATCGGGTGGAGTCGGGCGACTTATGTACTGGATCCGGGCCAGAAAGGCCGTTTTGGGGGGATGCCAGCACAACTGTTTTGGCTAGTACGGTCGTGCTGCCCACGTCCAAAACTCAAGTTTTCCCTGTTGAAATCCAACTTAGTTAGCATGGTCATTCCAAACAACCACTTTCGTTCTCGCTGGATGCCATCACGGCCGTGTTGCCGGAGGCCAAATCTTACATTTTCTCTACTAAAAACCACCTTTGCCAGCATGACCGTTCTATTCTAGCATGACCGTGTTGGGCTCTGTCAGTTCAAAAATCTTCATAAATCATCAAATCATTTCATCATTCATAACCCAATCATCTTGAATGATCACTTTGATATTGTATCAACCATTATTTATTGAATGAGCCTCATTTCTCAACTTGCACCTATTTCACCTGTCATTTCATCAAAACTAAAACAAAAACTATCAAGCACAAGTGTGCATGTGTGTGTTTTTAGGTTTTTGTAAAAATAAAGAAAAAGTATAAAAAATGAGAGTTTGGGTGAAAAAATTCCCAAACCTAAGTGGGTTGCCTCCCACAAGCGCTGAGTTTCTTGCCTCCATCTTGGCTTCTTGGCAATTCTTCAATAATTCATCCATTTGGCATCCTCATGTGCCCATTCTTGAAAAACATGCATCCCTCATTTGCACTCAATCTATTTTCCTCATCCCTTTCATCACAATAATCATCATCAATTGTTTCATCTTGATCTCCTTTTCTCAAATGATCATTCAAACTTGTGAAGTGATCATGTCCAATATCCCTATCTCAGAACGGCCAAGTTGGGGTTTTGTACATGTTGATCTTGATCTTCATGTCCATGAATGAAACTGTTATGGTGGAACTGCGTACATGAATCTCGACATCAGTTGTAGATAAGAACAACCTTCCCAAGATGATGATAATCTTCCTATCCTCCGACTCCATATCAAGTATTGTAATCTGTCGGGAACAGTGTGCCTTTCTCTTTATCTATCATCACCATGACATCATCCACTCTACCCCTAGGCACTTTTATGAATCTATCTACCAACTAGAGAGTGCAATATGTCAGCTTCAACTTGCCTAAGCCCAGTTCAACATAGACATTGTATGGCATCAAATTCACACTAGATCCTAAATCAAGTAAGGACATGTCTATGTGATGTCTCCCTATATAGCTTGGTATGAGTGGGGCAATTGGGTATTTTCTCTTCATGGGAAGTGAATGGTGTGTGATAGAGCTCACTTGTTCAATCAACTTCACTTTCTTTGGAATCCTCCCCGTTGACCTTCTCTTCACAATGCATAGGTTCTTGAGGAACTTGTCATATGATGGGATTTGGTTGATAGAATCCAAGAGTGTAATGCTCACCTTCACTTGGCAAAACAACTCAAGAATATACACATTATGCTTTTGCCTCCTCCTTATTTCTGGTGGCTCATCTAGTGCTTCAAAGAATGGAGGATCATTGGCTTTTTCCTTGCTTGCATCAATGTGTAGTGGAACACTAGGGATGGTAGGGCTTGAAACTAGAGTATGAAGTGGAGCACATGGTATCCCAAAATCAACAATATATATCACTGAATCATCTTTGCCAATTTCAATCACATTATCACCACTTGGCTGCCTTTGCTTTGCTTTTTCAACCTTTCTTCGACTTGTAGGCTGCTCAAGGGATTTCCCACTCCTTAGAATTGTCACAGCACTTCCTTGCTCATGGTGGAGATGGGGATCTAGTTGTGGTTGTGGAGGAGGTTGAGGTGACATTTGGTGTTGAAATTGAGGTGGAGGTGAGAATTGAGGTTGGAAAGTGAATTGTTGGGAAAATGATGGTGATGAAGGGGGAGTGATTACCTTGGAAATGGTAGATGGGTTGCACTTGTATAGGAGGAGGACTATAGAAACCTTGAGAAGAGGGCATGTGTCCACTTTCTTCATGGTAGCTCATGATGGGTTTTGAAGACAACTTTTCTTCTTCGAGAGCAATTATGAAAGATTGCTACTCTACTTTCTCTTCTAGCCTTGCAACATCTTTTTGAACATCATCAAATATTTTCAATCTAGAGAGAACCTCTTCCTCAAACCTTGAGCTATATTTTGGACTTTTTGACTCTTAGTAGCTATAGGAGTGAGGTGTCTTCTTTTTCTCACCATAGAACTCAATAGAATTGATCGGGTGGCGAGGAACGTTTGTCACCTGGTTCTTCATGAAGCTCACCATGTCAGCATGAATCTTCATCACTTGCGGGCTTGAGTCATCATGAGTAGGAGGTGTCACGCCAAAGATATAGCCCCCATCATTCGTCATTCTAGAAGCTTGAATTATTGATCCTTCAGCCAATTGCTCAAACAAAGGCTATATCTCCTCAGGTGGCCTAGCCATGAAAACTCCTCCACAACAAGAGTCCAATGTGTCTTTGTCCTTTAGAGATAAACCGGAGTAGAATGATTGAACTAGATGCCACAAAGGTATCTCATGGTGCGGGCACTCTCTCAAAAGCTTCTTAAATCTCTCTCATGCATTATGAAACAGCTCATTGCTCATTTGACTAAAACTTGTCATGGCACACCGCATTTGTGTCAACCTTACTATAGAGTAGAATTGTCTCAAGAAGGCATTCTTCATTGTTTCCCAACTCATGATGTCCCTTCTTGAGTCATACCAATCTTTAGCTCTATCTTTGAGTGAGAAATAGAACAAGGTCAACCGAATGGTATCATCACTAGTCATCGTCGTCCTGAAGGTGAAGCATACTTTAAGAAAGGAATTTAAGTGATTGTAGGGATTCTCACTCTCTAATCCATAGAATATGGGTAGGAGCCCAAGAAGAAATGGAGGGATAGAGAATTGCTCCCCTAGCATTTGGTCAACCCTGCTAGCAATTGGCAATTTGTAGTTGCTAGGCATGAAGTAGTCTTGAAGCGGCTTGTGGAGTGCATTTTGGCCTTCCATCTTGTCTTCTCCCGAGTGGCTTGTCACATGTACAAAGCACAACCAAACAAAAGACAACGAGTTAGTAAACCAATATACACAAAGAATGCAAAGAATAAAGAATAAATAATAACAATGGTGAGGGTAATAGAAAAAGTCAAAGCAAAACTAACTAGCTAGGCTGAGCGCCTTCTCCCCGACAACGACACCAGAAAGCTTGGTGCGTCTGCCAGAGGTGCGCACACTAACTGATTAGTTCAACTAGATGTGCCCCATAAGATTGGAACATATGGGTGGATTCTCTTTCGAATTTATAATGACCTAGACCAACACGCCTACATCTACTAAAACATTATCCTGCAAGTGCACGGGATCGTGTCATAGTATAGGAGGGCAGTAAGTATAGGGTTGATCTACATGGAGAAAAGGGGGCACTAGAGATAGGTTAGTTTTGCTAGGTTCCTAGTGTAGAGACTAGGGTTAAGGGTTTAAAGGTGATTTGATTGTTTACTAAGGTGAACAAGAAAGCAATTAAAGGCAAAAATGAAATCTAAGTTAACCCTAAACTAGATTAAGACTAATTCAACATGAAAGGAATATGCTAGATATGAAAACCCAATTTACACTAAGGCATGCAAGAAGGACAAGAGAGCAATTAAAGAGCTAAACTAGCAAGAACAAGGCAAAAATAGGGTATGAAGCTAACTAAGCAAGAAAATATCTAACTAAGTTAACACTAGCTAAGCAGGATGAAAACTAGGGCTTTAAAGAAATTAAGAGAGGAATGGGATGTTTAGCGGATGTACTTATCACTTAGGTTGGGAGTGAGATATAAACATTATGATTCCATTTAGATTATCCAAACCAAACAATAATCCAGAGTCTAATGAATTAACCTAAGCTATTAACTGGCCATGGATATGCTAGGTTGTGTAAGGGGAACTAGTCCCTAACACTCCCTACTAACCTTGCGATGCTCACTTGGTTTAGGTATTAGGTTCAATTCAATTAGAGTCTAATCAAGTCTATTTTTCTAGATTAGACATTCCTAGGGCAATTAGGGGTCGAGGGTAGTAATGGGGAGGTGAAATTAGGGTCTTGGACCCCAATTCCCCCCACCCCCCACATTCTAGCCTTGATAAGGCTCCATGCTAATTGCACTAGAGTCAGCTAATCTAGATACTTAGATCTCTCTCTTAGGATTAGGGTGATTGATTAGGATGTATGAATATGGGAGGCAACCTAGGGATCTAAGAATTGGACCTAGGAGAAAATCCCAAAATTCACACATATAAGCAATTTTCCTAAATTCCTAGGTGATTTCACACACAAACCAACAAGCAATTCATGGAGAATGGGATAGAAATAGAACATAATCATTAGAAAATGGAATTACAAACTTTACATGTCATTTTCCCCCAACATGGTATCAAAGTAACATTTTACACCCCAAACAGCCCACCCAAGGGGGCCTAGCTACTCATGGAAATGGAAAATACAAAAAGAAAGGAGAAAGAGGTAGAAGAAGCCATGGAACTCAGTGTAGATGGAGAAATACTCCTATCCAGTTATTGTAAGACATACTCCTCTCTCCTCGAAGGTGCAAGGGTGTGGAACGAAGGGGATTATGGGTAGAAACTAGGATAAACTAGTGTTTTTGGTGGTGGAAATGACAAAAATGGAGTGGAATAGAGGTGGAAATGGAGTGGAATGGTTCAGGGGAGAAAATGGGGAGCTAAGAGGGGGTAGGATGTATCTAACCTTGTGCTAGAGCTGCAACCTAGGTATATATAGGTGTGGAGGAAGCACTAGGTCAAGTAGGGGTAGTATGGGAAAAACAGTGCAGAAGTAGCTAGGTTTTGTGAGTAACACGGTCATGGTGGATCACCACGGCCATGCTGGGTAGGGGTGAGCATGATCATGGTGGGGTAGAACAATCGTGTGAATTAGAATGTGAAAATCACAGGGAATAGGTCACTTTTGTACTGGAGTTGGCATGAATGCAGTGGTCACCACGACCGTGGTGGAATAAGGGTAGCACAACTGTGGTGGCTCAAAATGCTCAAGTCATTCTCTGCTCCACAGTCATTTTACCTTTGTTGTACCACAGCCATTTTAGGTGGCACAACCGTTCTGGGTTAGTTCACCATGGTCATTTTATGTGGAATGGTTGTGGTGATTATAGCTTCAATTGAGGATGACTCTGTTGATTTGCATGTGACCTAGCACGGCAATTCTGTGGTATCATAGTTGTGTTGGGTTCTGGATTAGCACTTTGACTTGATTCTTTGGATTTTCATGGACATATTTGCTTCAATGGATCTTCGGCCACTAGGGGTAGGTTGAGGGAGCATCTGGCTTCACTTTGGGTCTCTCCAAGGGTAGAGAAACCCTAGGATCAATCCTCTCTCTCTTCCATCAAGTGTGGTCCAAATGCCTAAAAAACATGCAAATAATTTCCATAAGTGCATTTTACACAAATATGCATATTGAGGGAAATAGCATGTAATCTAACAGGTATAGATGTGATTGAAATGAAAAATGACACAAGATGAATTTCTAAAATAGGGTTGAATCACATACATTTTGAGTGTGGCCTAACATTTTGCAATAGTTGCACTTTAGTTATTGGCCTCATCTATGACCATGCCTCTAGACGCCACATCCATTGTCAATGGAATTTCAAATGCAACATTGGGATATTTGTAATGAGAAAGAATCTCAAACTTGGTCAGTCATGCATATGTTTGGTCCATAGATTGAAGGATTGCACCAAATGAAAGTAGTTTTCACACAATAGCAGAATGAGGATGAAGCTCGTTGAGGAAGCGGCCACTAAGGACAGTGTCCCTCTCTTTGATAACCATAGAAGAGGTTGTTGGAGAGAAGAAGTTCATTTGGTTTGACAAAGCTTTAATTACATCACAGTACTTTGACAAGGGGCATTCTCCTTGTTTCTCAGAGAAGGTCTTGTCTGGTGTTGTAGATGCACATGAAGTTGTCACTACTTCATTTTGTCCCACATGGTCTTGATACATTTCTGTCGCATGTATTTGAATGCAACTTCAGACTTCATGCACCTAAGATCCAGGAGAGAACCTGGTTGTCAGTTGTAGTCATGGTAGTATGGGCATAGCAGGGGCACAAGAAAATCTTTGCCTATTTTTGTTTATGTGGTTTATAAATCAACCCATGGTCTATTGAATATATTCTCTTATATGTATATATCTACTATTTGGTACTAGAACCTTGACAATGGGATAGGGTCGATAGGAAAAAAAAACCTTTTGGATCATCTGACAAGTGATGATCATATCATGCGGTGGCTCAAACTAGTGTTGATGTTGCCTGAAGGCTAGCCCTTATTGGCCACACCTACAACATCTGAGAAGTCATGTTGTGCCTTGCAGTTAGGGGCTGGGCGGAAGGTGGCAAGGTGAGAGAGTAGGGAGGGAGGGTGGTGGTGGAGGGTAGAGTAGAGGGGCGGTGGCAACAGGTGGTGAGTGGCGAATGAGCGGTGGTTGTCAAGTGGGAGAAGGAGAGGTAGAGGAAAACAAAAGAAAGGAGAGGAAATGGTAGGGTTAGAACCCTACTTCTAATACCATATAGAATATGTTGGTTTTCATAATAAAGTATTAGGATGTGGCCTCCTATATGTAGGATCTAGAGATTACATATGCTAAATAGAAACAAGGAAAAGTTCAATGAGACTAAGCCCAACAAACAATATATATAACACCTATCAATGCATCGACTAGGGGATGATTGCATTGACTTTGTCATGTTACTAATATATAATGTATAAGAAAAGGATTTATGCTATTGACTTTAAGGTAAAATATCAACTAGATTGAGAGGTTGTTATGACTTAAGGTTGATATAAGACTCTCGAAGGAGTTGCATAGTTAAGATTGAAAGAACTACTAAATTGTTGAAAATATAATTTTTTTAAACTAGAATGACTAAAGGTAACTAAAGATTCCAAGTACAATTAATATAATTCATCATGAATTTCCTTTCATTCGACATTTTTATTGAATTAAATTATAAAAAGTAGCTAAAATGCATCAACCCACATGAAGTAAACACACATTTATGCAACTAATTAAAAGGTGAATCCAAATAGTAAATTAAACTTGTGCACATAATAAATCCCATATACTTTGGATCATCTTACATCACATTTAGGATCTTATCAAATTACATCCAGATTAATTAAAATTCATATGTATAAGGCCTTTCTATACAAAACTAGAGACATAAGCTTCAGATCAAAGGATGTCTTTTTAGGATTTGGCCAAACCCTAATTTCATATGCATTTGGATTAGGACTAAAAGGCACCCCATCAGACCAACCAGCTGGATGTGATGGCTCCTCTCCTTACCTCTAATTTTTAAAGAATTTTGCATTGAAATTATCTTCACAAAAGAAGTTGGGATGTCTAAATAAAAATTTCAAAAAATAATAATAAATATAAAATATTTTTGAATTGTGAAGAAATAAATAAATATGTTCATCTCCCTAATCCAACAAAAATAATAATGTTGGGAACTGAAAATATCAATATATGTACAAAATCTTAAAAGCCAAGATTTTTAAAAGCTCTATTATAAGAATTAAACCTTCCCAAAGCTAATAATAATGAAAAATTAGGAAATTTTGCATGGAGCAATCCTAAATAGAAGCTTCAATTATATCTCATGGTTTATTTCAACACTAGTTGAATGTCTTCTGATAGGCAGATGACTTATTCTGTAAAGTTCATTGGCCATGGAACATTGCATTCCACAAGATTTTACATATTGACACAACTCTTGCTATAATCATTGTGTCAAAGAAGTAGTTGTGGCGGGCTATGAAATAGATGCATGATGGGAAATAAGATATATGAACCTATTACTCACGTCAACCTCATTTTCATATAAAATTTATGCTCTTTTTCCACAGTCATGGTATTGGGGATTAAAGTCTAAGTATTTCCAAATCTATAAAAAATAAAAGAAGGGTTTTCGAGAAAAGTCTATAGAATCCAACAGTATACTCTACATTAGAAATTTGCAAGATCATAATAAGATATAATCAATATTTATTAGCCTAATATCATATATACATTCATCACATAATGATTAAATTTCTGCAACAAAGTATCCATCACTCTAGTAGTTTTAAGGATATGCCTACCCATTCCATGTATAACCTTTCTCCAATTAGAGATAATTCTTAATCAGATCACATATGACTGATAAACCATAATGAAGATGAGATTGGGTCATTTGAACAAGTCTCATCAATGGTTTGAACAAGACTAGGTTCATTCTAATTTGAACTAACATCTTTGACCATGAAAATTCTGCACATAGGTAGGAACCCTAAGTCAAACCTTCTCAGTAATCGTCATATATAATGTCACAAGTATATGGTCCGAAACTAGGACCCAAAACAAGACCACCTGGAAGTCACCCAATTTCCATTTGAAAAGGTCAATTACTATGACCTATATTTGCGATACCATAAAAACATTCAACTTTCAATCTTGGGTAACAAATTATTAACATAAACAAGAAATTCTCTCTAATCATTATCATGAATAGGTACCCTAAGATCTGACATCTCCTTACATGCTAACATATATGTCCCATCTTTTTAGTGTTGGACAATGACCAAACATTATGCCATCTTGTCATGTATAAACATATTTTCTTCTTGTTTGTGACCCATAAAATAGGACACCTCCCTTTCCTCCATCATCTAGTGTTAAACTAACTTTGGTCCTCATTTTTCACATTCCTACATCTAGAATATTCTTATATCTAGGTCATCCAGTAGGTAAACTTATACACATCTAGGACATGTAGACAATAAGCTAATCCACATTTAGTTCATCACAATGTTCAAACCAACAAATGTCTAGATCGCCAAGACACTATA
Organism: Alisma plantago-aquatica; assembly: GCA_963693085.1. Lineage (NCBI taxonomy): Eukaryota > Viridiplantae > Streptophyta > Magnoliopsida > Alismatales > Alismataceae > Alisma > Alisma plantago-aquatica. Next base: position 23,129,538 of record OY856412.1, on the reverse strand, counting down.
TTGATTCACTTCTAAATCATCAAGACATGAAATTGATTTAGGCCCTTACAATAGAAATTTTTTAATCCATTAATTTTATGCAAAAATGACAACTTTAAACCATAAGTTATGACTTCTAATCAGGGTCACCAAGATATTGCATCTATTTTTGTCCATATCATCCATATTTAAAACTTATTTGGATTTTAGTGATTGATCATTCACACTACACATTCAATCCTCCATATCACCACTTTAAATGAGATATTATTGTATTTTGGACATATTGAGACTCTAAAACTATGTATAAACATAAGTACACAAGTAAGTATTACATGACTTTTTTGGAGAACATAATAATTATTCCATAAAGGGTTGTGCCACCAGTACCCAATCTATTTTCAATGCTCCATGGAGTAGATGAAATGGTTCGAGTATGCTCCCACATTTCTCCACCTTCTTCGGTGGCTAAAAAGTAGTTAGATTTTCCCTCACTATGTGTCTATCTTTCTAGTGTTAGGCTACCTCAACTTGGGTGTTTCGGCATTATGGCAGAGTAGATAATAAGCATGTGTGAATAATTGAGAATACTATTAGAAAAAGGAGATATTGTAGACCACATAGATGGGAGTTTTGATGTCAAAAGGGGAGTGATTGAGCTGGAAGTGGTGGAGAGACTCCTAACCAACATACAATATAACTTCCCAACATTCCAAAGGACGATGGAACAAAGGTGGAGGATTTCGAGGAAGGTCACTTTCAAGAAAATAGAGCGCAACTTAATACTCATTTTGTGGGAACCTATTACACTAAATGAGATTACTCCAAATATAAAACATAATCAATCACCAATTAACCACATACCCAAAAATATGGGTAAATTAAAACTGATTTCAACGTTAGTACCTGCTCAGAAACATTTTCATAAGAGCCCAACATCTTTCTTTTATCCATACTATGACAAGAATTTGATACAAATTATTCTATCACCTTAGCCACAACATATATACACAAGATAATAATATTTGTATATCCCACACAAACAAGCATTAACATGCTAACAAAATTCCGATTCATTTGAAACACCGCATACAAACTTTTCCTACCCAGACCTGAGAGTATAGGGACAACTCTAGGACACACTAGACATCTTATCAACTTTCTCATAGATTCATTACTATATCTCCTCTTTGTTGTCACAGGTTTGTTTTTGTCACTTTCGATTATCTAAAAAAAATGTGTTGAACCACAAGGGTGAGACACATGTTCCAGCAAGAGATATAACCTCCAACAACATTTATTGATTCCAACATTTTTAGGTAACGAGATAATTTAAGCAGTTTAATCATATATAACAAATAAGCTCAACAACACTGATAATTAACAAAATACATAAACGAGTAGTTAATAACTATCTTCATTAGCCAGACTATTCTCATATCCCTATTAACAACATAAGGAGTCTAGCAGCATGAGCATCTCTAACATCATGAATAAATCTAGTATCATATATATATCAAACAACATCAACATGTCTAACAGGTTGAACATATCAACATCATAAGAAGAGCTAACAACATAATCACAACTATCTGGATAAGCTTGATTAGCAGTATATGCATCTCTAGTTACAAAGGCATGGCTAGCATGATAAACATAACTAACAACATGTGATAGCTAGCTCATGATTATAATCAGCAGTAGAAGTATAGTTATCAACATAAGCATAGCTATTGTATGCATGCATCTACAATCTTAAGCATATCCACAAACTAAGTATATCTATTATCTCTTAATTTCAATAAGCATCATCTTTATGTAAAGATAACAAACAAGGGTTATCATCCAATGTGAAACTTCATGTATAACCCTAAAATAATATGCAACATGGATGTATTACATCTTTTATTACACCCTGGGGAGTTTGAGTCGTACCACTCAAAGTCTTACAAACCATCGCTTGGTCGCAATCAGTTCCATATAGGATCTAGGAAGAGCCAAAATCCAAGATCTTCTTCATACTCGGTCAGTACGAGTCTGCACCACAGTGACATATAGTCAAACTACAAAACATTGACATATAGTCCTATAACTAGCCCACCTAGGTACAGGTCACGACACTAGCATCTAGGGTATTCAAACCCAATCATTGAGGTACAACTGCAGTTGTCCTCCAATCACATCATGTTATAATCACTAAGACCCGACCAAAGTCATTCTCAAAAAGTGGGCTAGGTAGGACCGTAGCCATCCTCCTAAAACACTAGATGTCATGATTAAAATCACCTCGCATACTCAATAGTATGCTCTCTGAGTTTCCCTTAGGAATACTCGTTTCACCATCCAGCAAGTTTTGACACTGAAGAGGGTTCTATGGCACAGAGTACTAGATGATTAGAGTTTGACTTGATTATTTATCTCCAATTGGGTGAATTAAGGCTGCATCAAACAAGTGGACATACAAACCCTAATTCACTTCTAGTAAGCATATAAGTATCACAACTTCAAAAGATATAAAATGTGTGAAACATAATTTCTCATATCATCATCAAATGGTACTATTCACTTTATATTCATGAGACCGCACTAGTCATCATACTATCACAAGGTGTAAATCCTTTTCGCAATATCATAGGGTACCAACCCTTATCAAGACAAGAGGATTACACCTCATTTAGGGCTCAACCATGCCCAAAAGGTCATTAAGACCATCATACTATCACGGGATATAAATCCTTTTCACAATATCATAGGGTATCAACCCTTACCAAGACAAAAGGATTACTCCTCATTCAGGGCTCAACTATGCCCAAAGATCATTAAGACCGTCATACTATTCCCTACAAGATCATCATTATCTTTGCATGCCTTATAATAACGCTCAACAACATCACTTACATATAATACACCAGATCAACACAATATTGCATTAATTAGCTAGGAGATATTCATAAACAATCATAGTAGGGTTATATTAACATTCAGAACATTCCTTTATTACATCAACATGCAAGGAATCTAGATATGATGAACCCTCATCATATTCATAATGCACATGTTTAGCATAAGAAAGTATCAACCATGTGGCTATTATAACCACCAATAAACACATTAAGGTTATGATCATATTAAGAAGGTTATTTCACCTTCATGCCATCATATAGGAAGGTTAAACATGAACACTCATCATTATCTATTTGCATTAGAGTTAGGCTCATCATAATAAATTATATTAATGTTACTAATCAGCACTCATACCTAAACCCTAACTCACGCCATCCCCATTAGATCATGGATGCATAAGGTGAATCATAACCATCACATTCCATACTATTCTCAAGTATGAACCCACACATAAATCAAGATGTAACCATCAGGTTATAGCATACTAGGGTTTCAACAACAATAAGAGAGTACTCCATGATTGTATTAGTCATTCAAGGACTATTCATATCCAATTACCATCATTTAGTTATATTAAAGCTAGGTATAACAAGTTATACCTCATTAAGGTTACCCATTAATTCATTATGGTGATTATCAATCATAATCAAACGAGGGAAATGGTAAGACTACAAGTTTAAGGTATTGAACCATCAAATTCTCATCATTTGAATCATAACATTACAATACATGCTTCACCCAAAACAAAGGGAATATTGAGGCATCAACTTCTAACCATGAAATGTTGAAAAGGTAAATCCATTGGTTGTTTACATAAGTAATCAGCTTAAATGAATCATCTATGATGTTATTGAGTTGTGATATATAAAAGTCACCATTTAACCCAAGACATTCTTTGATTAACAATGATAATGGTTCTATTGAGAGTAGGGTAAAACCCACAATCGACTATTCATTTAAAACAAGCCATCCATTGTCAACAAGTAAGCTCCTTAAGTTGATCATATAAAGGAAACCATCTAAATAACATTATTAGGACCAACATATTACATTAGCCATCATTCCACTTTATTGTAGGAATAAACATTAGATCTTGACCATTGGGTCAAGTTCATATGTTAAAACCATCAATAACAATATAGGTCCGACCATTGCATCAAGTAACCCAAGAAACCATTGTCTAAGGCTTAATTGATGCTACAACTATATTATTAACTCACCATAGGTTTTGGAGACCTGATCAACCATCATTAGTGACCATAAAGTCACCATAGGTTGTTAGATCAGCACTATATTCATTAATCAACATCAAATATCAAACTAATATCACCATTGATTGATAGCATCATTAGGGTACTTAGTTGTTAATCACTAGGCTTCTAATAAGGCCAACACCTGACCCTAAGGGGTGAACGTAAGTTGAAACCCTTGGTAACCACCATTATTTGTCATGAAGACAACACCATCGGTTGTTGCAATGGTACCACCATCGAGTCATGTGTTTATAGAAGAAATCAGCTTTAAACCCTAAAATTGACAATTGGTAGATAGGTGCTTAGCACCATAGGTTGTAAAACCAACATGATCCAAGTCATATTATACCTTAGTAATAATGTACAGATGATCACAGGTTCATCTAGAACTGAAATCAGAATAGGGAACATTATAAAAATCGAAATCCAAGTCAAGCATAGCTTTTTAGTGCATGGATCATCATTTTCAAGTAAGAACATGAGCTAGCAAGCTTATGGTAAGCAATAAACGGGAGCAAGTTATAAAGCTTGCCTCTAATTAGAAGATAAACTCCAAAACATAAGAAAACATGAGCAGGTAGGGTAGGAAATCCAAGCATAAGCTATGAACTCGTCCATCTAGCACCTTTCTTCATCAAATGAGCAAACCCTAAGCATAAGGAGCAAGAGAGGTAGGGTTTTAGAGCTTTAGAGCAATTTCTACCATGGAAAAGCAAGGTTACGACCTGTAGAAAGGTGGGAGGAAGGATAAAAAAGAAATTAATGGAGGGAAGAAGGGTATTTTTACTCTTTTAGGTCAAAATCACTAGAAGGAAGCTTTTCAAACCCTAAAAGGAAGTCAATTGCAATCCTAGATTCTTTTTCCAAGAAGATCCCCTCTTTCTTCTTCTTTGGACAAGAAATTCATATAATCACAGAGGGAGAATGCGGTTCATAGAAGGAAGGAAGTGGTGGATAGAAAATGGCTCATTTTGGTGCTTAGGGATAAGCATATGAAACTTCAAGATAAAGAAAAAGAAAAGGTTGAAGTTCTAGAATCTTTCCAAGTGTCCATAGCCTTAAACTATTAAGAATATACAATAACACACACAAGAAGCTCCCCTACCATCCATAGAGACATTATTATCCCTTTTTTCTTGAATTTCCAATAAAAACAAATAATTTATTAGTTGATAGCTACTAAAGGTAGCTCATCCATGAAGGGGTAAACCCTAAAATACCCTTGAGGAAAACACCTTCAAACTAAGCTTTAAATAGGTCCCCCATGGCTCAAAAATTTCAGGAAGGATGAGATAATATCCTAGGAACATAATGCAAGTGATAAATTGCAAATAAACCTCTCAATTGGGTAATTTGCAGAAAAGTCCAAAATGTGCATAAAATTGCATAACTTGCTCAAACAGTGTCCAAATTGGACCAAATTTGAAACTTAAGCATATATTGTGATTTCAAAACATATCAAAAGGTTATATTAGGTTTATAAGAATTCAAGTATGACAATTAAGCTTATTCAACTCATTAAACAAGTTTAGGGGCCTTGCAACTATAAACCCCTAACAGATATTTTTGCCCCCAAAATCCAAGATAAACAAAGATGGGTACTTCCTTTGCACCTAATCCTATTACCTTCACATGGATACTTTCATATCATGGTAATGTCACATCATTCATACATATCTCATCTTGGATCAGCACAAAAACCCCCACATAAGAAGACATTTGCAAATATGGAACATAAAAACTTTTTGTGCCACCTGTACAAATCTAATAGTAAATTTCAACTTTCAATTCTAGCTATCATCCTAAAATTATATCTATTGTATCAACAAACCATCTATCCTTGATAGTGGTCTTTCCCAGCTTTCACTAGACCATACACAACATTACAGAGTCACTTTTGTTTTTCCTTCCAAACAACATTTTTAGGATCATCATGAACTCTCTCTTTTTTTGGGGGGGGGGCTAATTATTATTCATTCCGTTCCCAACAACGGATAAAACAGTACTAATGTCTACTTGGTTTCCAAAGGTAAACCAAGGAGGTACAAACGAATTAAAGGAAAAGGAAACCGAGCTATGTAAAGAGAATTTAGCTAAGCTGTCAGCCGCTCCATTATAGGCCCTAGGGACATGAAGGACTGCGCCTTGCAACGATGCACCATGCAGATGTATGGCCTCCCTGACATACGGAGTATACCTGGGAGAGGGGTCAGGTTTTGTGAAGGTGTTCACAGCTTCGACAGAGTCTGAGAAGATGTAGAAGTCGTGCTAATTTTTGCTGGTGCACAGGCGCAAGGCTTGAAGAATGGCCGCAATCTCAGCGTGCAGAGGCGAGGAAGAGGCGACAATCTGACAAGAACCCAGGACATGGGTGCCTTGTGAGCTGACCACGTGAATCCCAATGGCAGCATGGTTGTGTGTGTGCTTGAAGGCCGCGTCAGTGAAGACATATAACCCCCTAGCCGGGATTTGAGAAGAGGATACCCTGGTTTTTCTGGGACATTGCCCACGAGTAGCCTGGCTCCTGAGGATCATGTCCACCCGAGCCTGAACGAAAGCAGCCTTAGTTCCAATAGACTGAGTGACCCGCTGGTGTATCTGCATGTTTCGGCAAGTCCAGAGATGCCAGCAGGTGACCGCACGTAGCGCACGATTGCGGCTGTTACTCAAACCACCGTCATCCCCAATGCACCAATGGATCCATTCCGTGTCGCCGAAAGAGAAGTGGGTAGCTCCTGGGACAATAAGCGTCCAAACAGCTCGGCTGGTCGTACAGTCCCGGAGAGCATGAACAATGGTGTCCGGGTGGTTTTGACATATCGGGCAAAGCTCCGAGACATCCATGTGTCGCCGGATTTTCTCCATGTTAGTCATAAGTGCCTCATGTTGAAGAAGCCAGAGGAAGAGCTTAACTCGCTCGGGGAGTTGCATACCCCAGATCCGACCCCACAGCCCTGGGGTGTGCACCTCCTTACCACCTCGAATCCATCGGTAGCAGGATCGCGAAGAGAAGTTTCCATTCGCTTCCAGTGGCCATATCCATTCGTCGCCGCCCGCTTCAGGTACTGGCGCCGGAGTAGAGGAAATAGCGAGCCAGGACGAGTCCGGTAGGTAGTGCTGAATAAACTCCCAATCCCAACCCCCCTCCATCAGACACATAGATCCGACTTGAAGGTCACTGAGATCGGCTGGGACAGGCCAAGAAGGGCAGAGGTCCAACACTGAAAGCCCGGACAACCATCTGTCCTTCCAGACGTTGGTGGATAGGCCGTTGTTAATCGCCTTATGGCAGATACTGGTGATGCCACCCAGGTTCTTCTTAATGAAACTCCAGGCTGAAGAGCAGGGGATAGAGGCGAAGCGATCCCCCCTGACATACTTCTCGCGCATCACCCGAGTCCAAATCTTGGAGCTATCATTTAGAAAGATCCATACATTCTTCATCATGAGCGTGTCATTCTGGTCACGGGCATCCCGGATCCCTAACCCTCCAACATCCTTGGAAGAGGAGACCTTCCCCCATGCAACCAATGAAGATTTCTGCTAAGTACCGGTACCGGACCAAATGAACCGACGGACCATACGATTAATGTCATTGCAGAGGCGAGGAGACAGCTTGATGGTTTGCATGGTATAAGTGGGAATCGCCTTTAGGGTAGACTTGGCAAGAGTTACCCTCCCAGCTAGAGACAGATGTCGGAGAGTCCAACTGTTAAGTCTCCTCTGAATGGTAGCCAGAATATCGCCATGAGTCTCCTTGTTCACCCGGTGGTGCAGCAACGGCACTCCTAGATATCGTCCAAGGTCCTGAGTCCACCCAAAGCCCAAACGCCTGCGGATTGAGCAGGCCAAGGGTCACTGAATGTTCTTACTGAAGTAGCATTTAGATTTCGGTTTAGAGACTTGTTGTCCTGATGCTTCAGAGAAGGTTCTCAGTACAGTGTTGATTACACAAGCTTGACGGACCGAAGCCTCGCCTAAGAGGAGGATGTCATCCGCAAAGAACAGATGAGAAAGCTAAGGTCCTCCACGGGAAAGAGTGATGGCCTTCCATTCACCAGCTGCAACCAAAGCTGAGATAGCTTGGTTGAGACGCTCCATACACAAGACGAATACATAAGGGCTCACCGGATCGCCCTGCCGGACACCCTGTGTGGACTTGAAGGGCGAGAGAGGGACTCCTTCCCAAAGAATAGAAGTCAAACCCTTGCAGATGATTTGCATAGTGATGTTCACGAGCTTGTTTGGGATACTTGTCCTTTGAAGGGTGTCCTGGATGAAGTCCCTGTTCATCCTATCAAAGGCTTTAGCAAGATCAAGCTTGATGCACATACAAGGTTTCTTCAAGGCGCGGAATCTCATGGAGTGTATGATCTCTTGAGAAAGAAAAATGTTATCACTAATGCGTCGCCCCGGAATGAAGCTGGATTGTGTAGGAGCAATCCATCCGTTCATAAAAGATTTCAAATGCTCAACGATGACCTTGGAGATGATCTTGAAACAGCTATTATTCAGCGAGATATGCCTGAGGTCTTCGTAGCTTTGTGGAGCTGCAACTTTAGGAATCAGTACCATATGTGAGTCTGCTAGAGTTTCCTCAATGTGCTCAGTACGGAAAACGTCTTGGACAGTGCGGACAACAGAAGAGCCCACACGATCCTAGTTTGCTTGGATGAAGCCAGTATGCACACCGTCGGGCCCAGGTGCTTTCAGCGGCGCCATGGAGAAAACTACCCTTTTAACGTCCACCATGGTAGGCTCGGCTTCCAGCTTGGCGTAGTCATCAGCAGTGATAGCGGGGAAGGCCCCAGGAAAAAGAAGGATGTGACGCATATCTGTAGGGTGGGCCTGAGACATCAGGTGCTCGAAGACATTACGGACAAGCATCCTGATCGCGTCAGGGGACGATTCCCAATCGCCATCTGCATTTTTTAGACAGCTAATCTTGTTGTAATGCCTACGCGCCTTCACAAAGGATTGGAAGAATTTGGTATTCAGTTCGCCCGCCTTGAGCCAGTCGATGTGCGCGCGCTGCTACCAGTCCAGCTCCTCCTTAAGGAGAATCTCGTGCAGGCGTTCCTGGGAGCTGATAGAGTTATCAACAAAAGAATCATAGGGTAGGGATTGTTGTTGTACCTGGGCCCTAGTGATATGGGCGAGGAGACACTGCTTCTCCTTGCGTTGCGCATTCGCACGCTTTACCTCCCACTTGATAGCCTTGTCTTTAAATAGGCCAAGGCCGACCTAGAACGTCGAGTCTGCCGGCCATTGGCAGAGGAGCTCGTCACGGAAAGCAGGGGTGGAATTCCAGCAAGCCTTGGTACGGAAGAAAGGCCTCCGAGTTGACCTATCACTGCAGGAAAGCAGAAGAGGATGGTGGTCAGAGTAAATCTGGGGCAGCACAGTGATAGACGCATTCTCGAATTTTTCTATCCACTCTGAGTTCGCTAGAACCCGATCCAAACGCTCCATGAGTGCTTGGCGTTGGAAGGTGAAGAAAGGTCCGTTGGAATTAAGCTCTGCAAGGCCAGTGTTAAGGAGAGCATCATGGAAATGCCTACTCGCCCGAGAATCGAAGAAGACACTCCCACGCTTCTCATTCACATTGAGCATGGTTTTGAAATCTCCCATTACCGCCCAGGCTGTCGAGACAGATTGGGAAATTTCCTCCAGGCGTTCCCAAAGGAAGTTCCTTTTGGAAGGGTTGGGACTCGCGTAGACGATGGTTAGAAACCAGCTTCAGTTGATATTGCAATGGATGAATTGACGATGATTTATCAGAATCTCCACTGAGCAAATATGGTGATCCCAAGCAAGCCATATGCCACCTGAGAACCCATTTGCCTCAACTCTGTGTGAGGAGTTGAATCCCAATTTCTTGATTATGTTATCAGCAGTAGTGCCACTACATCGAGGTTCAATGATGGCAACTATTTTGAGCTTATGACTAACTTTCATTTCTTTGATTAGATGGATCTTCTTATCAAGGCCTGCACCTTGTAGGTTCCAGCAGAACACGTTCATTCAGAACTTATTGAAGAGCTGCACACAGTCCCACAGACTGTTCGTCTTCCTCAGTTGACATGGCCTTGATACGTGCTGCAGTAGCCTCCTCGAGGTGTTTCTGGAATTCCAGTACGCGTTTCGCCTGGGGGTGGGGTTGGCTGGGCCTTCCGCCACTGGTTCTCAGATGCGCCCCTTCTTACGAATGCCATTCGGGCTCTGTGTAGACTGAATGACAATTTTATGATTTCTCAGCATTACAAACCCACCGTCGTTCCTGACATGGCGGCCACTGTGCCTACTGGTGGCTGCTGCGCCCTCAATCTGGGCAGACTGGAACTGAAAAACGGTGTCATCAGCGTTGCTGTGCACCCTCCTAGGCACGACCTCGTTCTCAGATAGATGAACGGCAGTGTTATCTGGGGGGGGGGGTTCCTTGCCTTTATCCTCACCGTCTTGCTGCGCCTTTGCTGCGGCCTCCCTCTGCCGTAACCGTTGCTTTGCCTTCTTGCTCAGGACAGGTTGGAATCCATCGGCCTCCTCCCCCGGGCTGGAACTGCCGGCGGTTGGGGCCTGCTTGGTCTGCCCCCCTTCGCCCGCAGTTTTACGTCGTTCAGGCATATTTGCATGGATCGCAGTAGTGTAACTAACTGCCAGGACCGGAATCGGGATCGAGGTGGACGCCAGGTCTGCGGCGGGGGCGGACGATTGCTTGCACTCATCGCCAACATGGCCAAGACGACCACACTTCAGACAAATCTGCGGCAGGTTCTCGTACTCCAACCGAAAATGCTCGCCATTGATGAATTTGGCCGGCAGCAGCGGTTTCTGAGTGTCGATCTCCACGGCGATTCGAGCGAATTTCCCCCGATTGCCCACGAGAGTGTTCGCATCCACTTTGATGGTCTTACCCACAACGTTTCCGATGTGAGTGAGAAGCTGGTTCTGGTACAGGAAGACCGGAAGCTCGGCTACTCGCATCCACAACACCAGTTTGCGAGGGATACGTTCGGACGGCCGGAACACAGGTTTCCAGGATTGGACTGACAGATAATTACCAAAAATAGTCCACGAGCTGCCGGTCATGTCTTTAACATAGTCATCTTGGTTGCCAAGTTGCACTATGTAGTACCCCTTCTCCAGGTCGATGACCCTAAACTGCGCCGTCGGCAGCCACATGAGGTTGATCTTATTAACCAGAGCCTGAAACCCTATCGTGATGCTGATGGCCTTTACGATGACTGCAAATTGCCAGGGCGCCAGGAGGGGTTCGAGGGACGAGTGCTGGACTGAAAAGGAAGGCAGGGCGCCGGATAGGTCGACCCTAATGTCCTCCTCCTTAAGGATGTCTGGTGAAGTAGGGTTGATATAAGAAAGAAGACCAGTATCTTTCCCTACATACACCTCCTTATAGGAACGTCGCAGGGTGGCTTCTGTGGTTGCAGCATCCTGCATGGATGTATTTGTGGATTGGGCCTTCACCGCAGATGCAGCCGCCGCCGCGCTGGTAGGATCATGCGCTGGTGTTGTCAAGACGTCATGCTCCATCGTGCTAGTACTCAGGCTGGCGTGACCTTGCCCCCGGCCGCCAAGGCTCCCGCGGCCGCCTCCCCGGCTCCCGAACCCTAAGGGCATCACGCTTCCTTACGGAACGTTTTAAATGGGCTATCATGAACTCTCTCTCTATGGGAGAGGAATACTTGGAATTTTCATTTAATAAACATCTCCAACCTTCAAATATTTATCATACTATTGATACATATTCGATACTAGGATTCATTACCTTGGTATCCACTTCATGTTCTATAAGGAACTCACATCATTATCTCATCCACTTTTACCAACATAAAAAATATCAAGACATATAAGAGGAGTCTTCCTAATTATTAGAAGGATCAAAAGCAAAATCATCACAAACTTTATGATCTTGGAACCATAGTCCAAACAACCTTATGCTATAATAAGCTATCCACCCTCATGTTTACAATGAATCCACACATACCAAGTGACAATGATCCACTTGAATGTTGTGCCCTAGAAAGGAAAGACACAAAGGGAAACACAGTTCCCACATCATAGAAACATTGTTCAAGGGTCACTAGCAAAAAGGTAACCAATTCTATTTTCATTATGCAAGTTACAACTTCTTATCTATCATTTTATCCTTTCCATTTTGGGTTCCTTGCCATTAGCATAGGAATCATCATGATTAACATATCTCATTACTCCTTCCTTGATGACTATTTATCACACTTGAGTATGTTCTATTATTTTATTATGTTTTTCAACCACTTATCAATAGGTAAATCATCATATTCCACATTTGCTTCATTAAATATGGATCATTTGCCTTAATTTGTTTTACATAATATGCTGATTTTACATTAACACTTTCTTACACACATAGGTTGGTCTGAGATTAACTCAGGTTCCACCGTATTTCTTTGTCATTGTTCCCATTTATCTTCTCGTTTTGGACTTGTTATAGGAGTTCTTTCCATCTTATGTGGATTTCATACCTTGATTCACTTAATAAGCATACACTTATCTGTGTTTTACTTTATTATCTTCTTGAATCACATCTTCAAGAACTCCTCTTTTTCTAATTTGTATTTGGATTTAGATTTCATGGTGTTATATCTTTGTCTTATAGTTACCAAACATTAAAGTTTTTATATATTATGATGCAATTCTCATCTTCTTTAAAGTAGGATTGAGATATTCTTACCATAATTTCTTATTCATTATGCTCTTTATATTGTCTCAAAATGACTACTTGATCAGAGTAATTAGAAATATAACAATCTAAGAGTTCCATACATACCTTTCTTCAATAATTGAATACCTGGCCAGGGCACCTAAATACTGAGATTAGGCAGTATGCACCATATTTTTATGTCATATTACTAATTTTGACATCATCCTAGTCCTAAGTCCTAGTGTCCCTGTAGACTCAGTGAACCTAAAGCTCTGATACCAACTTGTGAGAACCCGTTACACGAAATGAGATTACTCAAAAGATAAAACACAATCAATCACCAATTAACCACATACCCAAAAATATGGGTAAATTAAAATCGATTTCAACGTCAGCACCTACTCATAAACATTTGCATAAGAGCCCAACATCTTTCTTTTATCCATACTATGACAAGAATTTGATAAAAATTGTTCTATCACCTTAGCCACAACATATATACATAGGATACCAATATTTGTATATGCCACACAAACAAGCATTAACATGCTAACAAAATTCTGATTCATTTGAAACACCACATACAAATGTTTTCTACCCAGACTTGAGAGTACAGGGATGACTCTAGGACATACTAGACATATAATCAACTTTCTCATAGATTCATTACTATAGCTCCTCTTTGCTGTCATAGGTTTGTTTTCATCACTTTCGATTACCTAAAAAAAATGGGGTGAACCACAAGGGTGAGACCCATGTCCTAGCAAGAGATATAACCTCCAACAACATTTATTGATTCCAACATTTTTAGGTAATGAGATAGTTTAGGTAGTTTAATCATATATAACAAATAAGCTTAACAGCACCAATGATTAACAAAATGCATAAAGGAGCAGTTAATAACTATCTTCATTATCCGGACTATTCTCATATCCCTATTAATAATATAATGAGTCTAGAAGCATGAGCATCTCTAACATCATGAAGAAATCTAGTATCATATACATAGCTAACAACATCAGCATGTCTAACAGGTTGAACATATCAACATCATAAGAAGAGCTAACAACATAAGCACAACTATCTAGATAAGCATGATTAGCAGTATATGTATCTCTAGTTACAAAGGCATGGCTAGCATGATAAACATAACTAACAACATGAAATAGATAGCATCATGATTATACTTAGCAGTAGCAGTATAGGTATCAACACAAGCATAGCTATTTTATGTACGCATCTACAATCTTAAGCATATACATGACCTAAGTATATCTACTATCTCTTAATTGCACAAAGCATCATCTTTTTGTATAAGATAACAAACAAGGGTTATCATCCCATGTGAAACATCATGTATAACCTTAAAAAAATATGATACACGACTGTATTACATCTTTTATTATGCCCTGGGGAGTTTGAGTCATACCACTCAAAGTCCAATCGACCATAGCTTGGTCGCAATCAATTCCATATAGGACCTAGGAAGAGTCGGACTCCAAGATCTTCTCCATACTCGGTCAAAACGAGTTTGCACCGCAATGACATATAGTCAAACTACAAAATAGTGACATACAGTCCTATAACTAGCCCACCTTGGTATAGGTCACGGTGCTAGCATCTAGGGTATTCAAACCCAATCACTGAGGTACAACTGTAGTTGTCCTCTAATCACATCATGTTATCATCACTGAGACCCGACCAAAGTGATTCTCAAAAAGTGGGCTAGGTATGACCGCATCCATCCTCCCGAAACACTTGGTGTTAGGATGACAAGCACCCCCCATACTCAATAGTATGCTCTATGAGTTTCCCTTAGGAATACTCATTTCACCATCCAACAAGTTCTGACACTGAAGATGGTTATATGGCACAGGGCACTACATGATTAGAGTTTCATTTGATTAGTTATCTCCAATTGGGTGAATTAAGGCTGCATCAAACAAGTGTACATACAAACCCTAACCAACTTCTAGCAAGCATATAAGTATCACAACTTTAAAAGATAAAAAACGTGTGAAACATAATTTCTCATCTCATCATCACATAGTACTATTCACTTGCTATTCATGCGACTACACTAGTCATCATACTATCACAAGATATAAATCATTTTTGCAATATCACAGGGTATCAACCCTTATCAACACAAGAGGATTACACCTCATTCAGGGCTCAACCATGCCCAAAAGGTCATTAAGACCATCATACTATCACAGGATATAAATCATTTTCACAATATCACATGGTATCAACCCTTATACAAGAGGATTACACATGATTCAGGGCTCAACCATGCCCAAAGGCCATTAAGACCATCATACTATTCCATGCAAGATCATCATTATCTTTGCATGACTTATAAGAAGGCTCAACAACATCACTTACATATAATATACCGGATCAACACAATATTGCATTAATTAGCTAGGAGATATTCATAAACAATCATAGCAAGTTTATATTAACATTAAGAACGTTCCTTTGTTACATCAACATGCAAGGAATCTAGATATGATTAACTCTCATCATATTCATAATGTACATGTTTAACATAAGAAAGTATCAACCATGTGGCTATATAACCACCAATTAAACATGATGCCATCATATAAGAATGTTAAACATGAATACTCATCTTTATCTATTTGCATTAGTGTTAGGATCAACAAGATAAATTATGTTAATGTTACTAATCATCACTCATACCCAAACCCTAACTCACGACATCCTCATTGGATCATGGATGCATAAGGTGAAGCATCACCATCACATACCATACTATTCTCAAGTATGAACCCACACGTAAATCAAGGTGTAACCATCAGGTTATAGCATACTAGGGTTTCAACAAAAATAAGAGAGTACTCTATGATTGTATTAGTTATTCAAGGACTATTCATATCCATTTACCATCATTTAGTTATATTAAAGCTAGGTATAACAAGCTATACCTCATTAGGGTTACCCATTAATTCATTATGGTGATTATAAATCATAATCATGCGAGGGAAAAGGTAAGACTACAAGTTTAAGGCATTGAACCATCAAATTATCATCATTTTAATCATAACATTACACTACACGCTTCGCCCAAAACAATGGGAATATTGAGGCATCAACTTCTAACCATGAAATGTTGAAAAGGTAAATTCATTGGTCGTTTACATAAGTAAACACCTTAAATGAATCATCTATGATGTTATTGAGTTGTGATCTATAAAATTCACCATTTAACCGTAGACATCCTTTGATTAAACACAATAAGGGTTCTGTTGAGAGTAGGGAAAAACTCACAATCGACTATTCATTTAAAACAAGCCATCCATTCTCAACAAGTAAGCTCCTTAAGTAGATCATATAAAGGAGACCATATAAATCACATTATTAGGAAAAACATATTACATTATCCATCATTCTACTTTATTGGAGGAATAAACATTAGATCTTGACTGTTGGGTCAAGTTCATATGTTAAAACCATCAATAACAGTATAGGTCTGACCATTGCATCAAGTAACCAAAGAAATAATTGGTCTAAGGATTAACTGATGATACAACTATATTATTAACTAACCATACGTTTTGGAGACACTGATCCACCATCATTAGTGACCATTAAGTCACCATAGGTTGTTAGAGAAGCATTATATTCATTAATCCACATAACATATCAAACTAATATCACCATTGATTGATAGCATCATTAGGGTACTTAGTTGTTAATCACTAGGTTTCTAATTAGGAAAACACACGACCTAAGGGGTGAACGTAAGTTGACACCCTTGGTCACCACCAACAGTTTTCATGAAGAAAACACCATCGTTTGTTTCAATGGTACCACCATCGAGTCATGTGTTTATAGAAGAAATCAGTTTTAAACCCTAAAATTGACCATTGGTTGATAGGTGCTTAGCACCATAGGTTCTCAAAAAAATTTGGTCCATGTAATATTATACCTTAGGAATAACGTACACATGATCAAAGGTTCATCTAGAACTATAATTAGAATAGGAAACTTTATAAAAATCAAAATCCAAGTCAAGCATAGTTTTTAGTGCATGGATCATCATTTTCAAGCAAGAACATGAGCTAACAAGCTTATGGTAAGAAATAAACGTGGAGAAAGTCATAAAACTTGCCTCTAATTAGAAGATAAACTCCCAAACATAATAAAAAACGAGCAGGTAGGGTAGGAAATCCAAGCATAAGCTATGAACTCGTCCATCTAGCACCTTTCTTCATCAAATGAGCAAACCCTAAGCATAAGGAGCAAGAGAGGTAGGATTTTAGAGCTTTAGAGAAATTTCTACCATGTAATAGAAAGGTAATGACCTGTATAAAGGTAGGAGGAAGGATAACAAAGAAATAAATGGAGGGAAGAAGGGGATTCTTACTCTTTTAGGTCAAGATCACTAGAAGAAAGCTTTTCAAACCCTAAAAGGAAGTCAATTGCAACCCTAGATTCTTTTTCCAAGAAGATCCCCTCTTTCTTCTTCCTTGAATAGGAAATTTGCAGTAACACAGAAGGAGAACGTGGTTCATAGAAGGAGGGATGTGGTGGAGAGAAAATGGCTCGTGTTGGTGCTTAGGGATAAGTATATCAAACTTTAAGATAAAGAAAATAAAAAGTTGAAGTTCTAGAATCTTTCCAAGTGTCCATGGCTATAAACTATTAAGAATATACAAGCACACACACAAGAAGATCCCCCATTGTCCATAGAGAAATTATTATCCCTCATTTCTTGAATTTCCAAGCAAAACAAATAATTCATTAGTTGATAGCTACTAAAGGTAGCTCATCCATGAAGGGGTAAACCCTAAAATACCCTTGAGGAAAACACCTTCAAACCAAAGTTTAAATAGGTGACCCATGGGTCAAAAAGCTCAAGAATGATGAGAGAATATCCAAGGAAAATAATGAAAGTGATAAATTGCAAAGAAAACCTCTCAATTGGGTAAATTGTAGAAATGTCCAAAACTTGCATAAAATTGCATAACTTGCTCAAACAGTGTCCAAATTGAACCAAATTTGAAATTTAAGCATATCTTATGATTTCAAAGAATATAAAAAGGTTAGATTAGGGTTATAAGAATTCAATTATGATAATTAAGCTTATTCAACTCATTAAGTAAGTTTAGGGGGCTTACACATTCAACGTGTTCAAAAGTGGACAAGGAGAGAGTCCTCGAACGGGCTCCATGGAATTTCAAAAACAGCATGCGTCTCCTCAAAGAAATGGGAAGAGGAGACAAACCCTCAGCCATATAAATACAACATTTTTCGTGATGGATCTGAATCAATAATACACTGCTACGCTATCAAAAAGATGATGCAGTACACAAGCTAGCAAGTTACATAGGTATGGTCCTTGCGATAGCGCATGAAGAGGAAGGTTGGTCCAGATCCAAAAGAGTTTGTGTAAATCTTTATGGGGAGAAACTTCTAAAAAAGATACCAAAAATGAGAAGTATATTAGTTGACACAGTAGAGATGGAAATCAGATATGAAAGGCTACCACATTTCTATTTCAAGTGTGGCCGTATAGGGCATATGACCTGTGACTATCCATGGGAGGAGGATTATGAAGAAGGGGGTATACAAAGTTGGGGTTCTTGGTTTATAGAATCTCCACATTGACTACAAAGCACATATTAGTGGCCCTTGATCTATGAGGGAGTTAAAAGGAATCTCTTCATGGGAACAGAAATAAATAGGTATATACAAGAAAGTGTGGAAGTGAAAGAGAAGGAATCTAAAGAAAAACATTCTTTAATGTTGGGTATAAGAACCCCTGAGGAGGTTCAGAATGGAATGAGACAACCAAAGATAGGAATAGAGAAAGAATCTGAGAGGAGGGGACTTTTGCAGGTAAAACCCCATAGGAGAGATGGAAGGATGGGGACCAAGGTAGTTACATGGAAAAGCATTTAGAAATTGCACTACCAGGGAGTCAATCTAGCACTAAAGCAGCACATTTGGTGTGCGATGTATTGTCGCAGATAGTGGAAGAGGGGAATAACATAAAGGAGACTACAGGACATATTGAAGAGGGTCGAAAGATTCAAAAAGTTAGTGTCATAGACACCACTCAATAGTCCACCAACTTTAATATAGTTTTAAATGTCATAGATCATACTGAAATAAGGAATAGTTTTAACATAGTTAACTTGGTGGAGACCAGTTCTCAAGAAATAAGGAAAGAACAACTAGTACATGACAAACTGCACACCAAAAAAAGGGATTTAAGAGACATGACTCTAAAAGAAGCAACAGAATGACTAATAAAGATCCATCGGTCAAAACTCAAGCTACAAAATGGAAGGGGAGATGAAACTCTGATAAGATAATCAGGGAACTGGAGGGTAACTTACTAATTAGAAGGATCCAAAAGCAAAGTTGGGCAGAAGGCACAAGTATGATATGGGAGGCATATTCTCAAGTAATGATGACTAGTGTAGATGACAGACGTAAACAAAAATGAAAATTTTAAGTTGGAATTGATGAGAAATGGGAAACCTTGGCACTTCCCAAACTCTCCAAGAATATTGCTGGAGAGAGAGTCCCAAAATAGTGTTCTTGATGGAAAAAATCAAAGGAATAAAGCTAAATAAGATGATGAGAAGTTGTAGTTACATATCCAGAATATGTTTGAACAACATTGGAAAGTCCAGTGGTATTAGTTTTTGGTGGTGAGATGTGGGTACGATGATTTTATCCTACTCTCATCATCATGTGTTGGTTGAAAATATTGACATGAACAACATCAAGTGGATGTTCCCTACATTGATGGTTGGGCTGACAATCACAATAATTTCAGAACCTGGGAGCTCAAGGACTTGATAGTGATCAACAATACCCTACCAGTTATCTTCATGGGTGACTTCAATGAGATCTTGGATCAAAAAGAAATGGAAGGAGGAGTGCCTAATAGCATAAGGCACATAGAAGAGCTCTGTGATGTTCTTGACAGAAGCAATCCCACTAACTTGGGGTATTTTTGGAACAATTTTACATGGATGAAACACACAAATGAATCTCTGGAAATGAGAGAATGGCTGCATAGAGTGGTAATCTCACAGGACTGGTCCCTCTACTATCCCAACACGTTGGTCAAGCATCTACTCATTGTGAAATCTAACAACGTGCCTATCCTCTTGAACTCAAATATATAGAGACCAAATAGAACCTATAAAAGAAACTTTCATTTTGATTCCTTTTTACTTGACGACACGGAATGCAAAGAAATTGTGCAAGGATCTTAGACAACAGACCGCAGTCTCGATTATATATAAATTTAATAATTTTACAAATAGATTATTTTCTTGGGAAAAAGAATAATATGACATCCTTCATAGCATATGAAATGGCTCAGTTATTTAAGTAAGAAAGTTGACTTAAAAACTAAGTAAACTTTGTTTAAATTTTGGATTTAAAGAGATGTGTAGCTTCGCATTCTCTAGGGTGGCCAATTATTGCTAAGCTAGTCAATACATTGGATAACTAATAATGAATTAGAATAAGTGTTTCACTTTATAGATATTTCCTTCTGGATCGTAACATTGTATCTAACTAATCAGAGCCCTACTTTTTTAGTGTTTTAAACTTAGTTAGACTAATTCATTTTATATATATAGTGATAAAACTTCACAAGCATGAAGCAACTTTCCTACTCTTATGACCTAAATATATGAATGAATATATATTATATTCTATGCTTTCCATCAAAAATCCTATCTAACAAGTTAATTAGGGTGATCACTAAAAAGAAACTCAATTAAAGCAATGGTTCATCATATGAAAAAAGTTAATGGCTCAATAATAATATCATGATGGGTACTATTGGATCCCATATAAGAGAGGATTACTTCTGGATGATCTTGTGTTTCTTTGTACTTCACAAAGAATAAATTAAAATAAACTTACAATTACAAGAAAACTAGAAATTCCATGGTAGACTACATGAAGTAGGGCCTGTGGAGACTTTGGCCGGATTCCACTAGTTGATTCAGCCTCTAGATGCAACGCCTGTGATGAGCTTTCTCTAGTCTTGTCATTTCTATCTAGACATCCATAATGTTTTGAATGGGATAGATCACTTACACCCTACAATTTAATCTTAAGTAATCCATTTTCCAGTTTTAGATAATAGTCGATTTAAGGAATTTAGTGAATCTCTACCACTTTTGATATGCATGATTGATTCTATTGGCATGATGGTAAAATCATCAAGAAAATGCCTACAAAATTCTTCTCTTTTTTGAAATGATCAATATTATCAACCATAATGGTTGATGATGCAATTGGGTACTTCATTGAATGATGTTTTTACATGCTGAAGATGTGAATAAGGTCAATATTATACATAAGTCGGTGTATCAACTCCTGAAAATTGAAGTGGTTTTCTTAATTGGTAAATGTTAATACTATCATCTACTAAATTTATGCATCAACATTTTACTATTTAATCTACATATCCCTTTACAATAATTATGTCTTAAAACATTATCCTGAAATGAAAGAGATTATACATAAAAACCATTAACAATGCATAAAAATATACTATATATTTTCTTAGTGACATATGAATATTCATGTATACAATAATTATTATTTTGGTAACAAAAGAACACTAGTTCATTAAAGACATGTGATAATTATGAGTGCATAAAACTTCCCCAAGATGAATTTTTTCCTCATCCTTAATCAGTGACTACTCTTACATTTGAGTTAATACATCAACCAGAAAGAAAATCTTGATCACATATGGTACTTCAATCATACTCTCAACCAAATAGGTCTCCAACAGATTCATTCGGTCATAGAACATAGAGTTTCTCAAAGTGGTGAATCACAATGACTGTGAAGATGTTTCAAATAAAATTGACAAATAAGTTTGAATCACTTGGAGTATAATAATTATCATGATCAATATTAAGTTCAATGAGTGAATCACAGTATCTCCATATACTACATTTGTCTAATCATATAAAAGTCTACATTAGAAGTAGTCCCCTGATGATAGTGAATTGATATATTATGTTTGAAACCTACCATTAGGGAGATAGTTGATGTAATATATAGGTGGCTCAAATCATATTGTGAACGAATTCCTATCAATCATTAAATTAAAAATGATGCTAACCAATATGATGTATGAAATGTTACATGACCAAAATGCACTTGTCATGGTGAATCATTCATTGAAATGTATGCCTCATCCTATTGACAAAGTGTGGGTGGGAGGTGTTTCTAATGTCTGTCTAGATTACACACTTACCTTTATGAATTTATGTACAATAATAACTCATGATAACCAAACAATCCTCCTTCCCTCTTTTTACTCTATTATTTTTATTTGTTTTTCTATTTTTTTTGTCTACAAGATTATCATGTGATGACCTTTCTTTATAATAATTATTTAGTTACACTAGGGATTTATTAAATAGAAGATAGAGAAGTGACTATGATTGTCCCATTTTTATTATGTAAGGAATACCTAAACAAGAATCATGTATCATGCATTAAGAATATGTAACGGGTGTAATGAAACTACAAGCTATATTTATTTATTTATTCTTCATTTCTACGATAATGTTGAATTTTACATGCCTTCATATCAAGAAATGATATTTTGTTTAGATCTAACTAAATTCTTAAGTCCAAAATGGGGCATCATTGGATGAGGGTGGATGGAGAATACTTCAACCAAGAAATGTCATCCTACCCAAACCTAATAAAACCCTCTCATGGTTGACTCATGAATCATGACAATCTTAAAACCCATAATCATAAACCCATCAAATAATAGTGTTAAGGTTTAATTAGATGGACTCAAATCTACTTTTATTCCACACAAAAATAATTTTCAAAAAAGTATAAAAGTTCATCACGATTGTATTAATGTTGATCAGCCCAACTCAATTCTAAACCTTCTCAATCTCTAAATAATAAAAGATAAGAAAGACTTTTAGCACAATGTTGATTGAGTTTTGCACAAGTTCATTAGGCTTTTATCAAACAGACGTCACAAAAAAAACTATTGGATGAAAAATAACGAGTTACACAATATAGTACTCAATAATTGACACATGGAAAAGAAACAACATCAAAACAAAGAACAAATAGATAGGTACAAGATAGAATTCATTATTCTATTTTCCCCCAAGCTTGTCATTGAAACTTCCCTTAGTGTCAAGAAGACAAAAGAAATAACTAGAAGACATGCATTAACATACACTAAGGTGGTGGTTGTGGATTAAAGAACTAGTATCTCCAGTGAGTGGGATCTTGTGGGAGGAATCCACATACTTTTGGCATGAATATCCTCATGATTTTTGTTCTATAATTCAAGGTTTTGGGGTTAATGAGCATACTCCAAAGTAACATTGTCCCTAGTATTGGTCAAATAAGGGTTGGGATTAGTACTTCACCGTCATCATCCTCTCATGCAAAAGGTTTTATTGTGGAGAATCAAGCACTCATTATGGAACACAAACATCTGGTGTTAAAATACCCTCTTTTGGCTAAAAAAGCTTTAAACTTGTCAAGTAGAGAATCATGTCATGGTGTCACGATGATGGTTTCTTCTAGCTTGGATGGATGTGAGCATTGTGCGCATACCCCCATAAAAAAGTTCCACTCACAGTAGCAGTTTGTGGTTTTGTATAGGTAGTTTGTGCTTTCTACCTGGTTACCTCTTAATGCTCTAGATAAACATGGGAACAAACTTCATTAATTAGGCAGATGCATTCTCTTATTCATCTTCCTCTTCATAATTATATGATATCTTGAATGTTGTCCGGTAGAGGTTTTCAATTCCTTGATGCTTGAATCTTGAATCTGGAATGTACTGGTATCAAAAGTCATAAGCAACATAATGCTCTTTTTCATGGTTTGTGAATATCTTGTCCTGTTAAAAATGTTTCAACTTGAGGTTGTACTTACTCTTCAATAGTTGATCTTTGAGATGTTGAACTTGAGGTATAGTGAAATTGGACTAATGCGGTTTCTGAATAATGGGGTCTTCTTGCATGAGGTTGAATGAGGAAGAATGTGCCTATATTGATATGCTCCTCACCTTGAGATATAAAAGTATCAAGAAACAAAGATCTTCTTTCTATATGTCTCCATGTCCTTGTATTATCTTAGTAAAATGGTGTTCTTGAACATCCTGTGAAGATTTCTCACATATGGATGCTCAATCTTAGACACCACAAAATATTAGAAATCAGGCACTTGATGTATTATCATCAATGTTCAAGAGTGTTTCAGGTCATAGTTCTCTGGGTCAATCATTATCTTTCATTTGACCAGTTCAAAATGCCATCAATGTCCCTGAGTGATAGATTCTACTTGATGTTGTCTAGATGGAAGGAATACCATCCTTTCTTACAATCATCTTGTAAGGGGAGATAGACGGTTTCAATCACATAAAGATACTCAAGGAACATGTTGAAATAGATATCCCAACAGTTCCAAAATGGGTGGTTTCTCATCATCTCCTGACCCTCATAGATATAGTGTAGATCATCATTGACACCCATCTCCTCAAAAAGCTTCTAGACGTGTAGCAAATTGACTTAGTGAGATGATTGTTGATATTTTTGTGATAATAATGTGTCTTATCATCATGAATAAACTAAATTTGGGCCTTGGTATATGTTGTTACAGATCGATAGCCAACTAAGAAGCGGTCAATGGAAAAGTAGATGAAAATCAGGCAAGTGGTGGAGTGGGTGAAGAAGAGTCCATGTTCTTACATTTGACTTTGAACATGGTTTTGATCATTAATATGAAGATGAACATTTGAGAATCATCATCAAAGGTACTCTTTAGGGATTTGCACTACAAAAGAAAATGCTTTATATAGTAGTTCATTTTTCATTTTACAACAGGTGTTAAACGTTGTATTAGATTGTCTGGTCTTATGGGGGAGTTCTTTATACAATAGGTGTTGCACATGTTGTAATATATGCATTTTACACAACAAGTAATGCATGTTGTAGTTCACTGAATGCAATCATTGTAATAGGGATGTTTTATACAACACGTTGAGAGAAAAAGTGGAAATACATCTAGACACCCGTTTCGAACTTGAGACCACATGAAAGTGAAGCATAATCCAACAGCTGGACAAATTTCTTTTTATATACCACATGCATTCTTTGGGGTACATATAAAGTGGAACAGTATAAACCTATTGTGTGATTATGGTCTATTACAATAGGTAACTATCATAACAGGTGAAAGCCTATTGTGTGATTATGGTATATTACAACGTGTTAGAGTATGCTGTGTAATTATGGTCTATAACAATGGGTTATCATACATGAGTGTTACGATGTGTTAGAGAATGTTGTCTAATTATGGTCTTTTACAATGGGTTTGAGTATGTTGTATATTATAGTCTATTACAATAGTTTAGCACATGTTGTAGTATCACATATTCTACAATGAGTTTGGCGCATTGTATATAACTGGTGTTGTATAACATATACAATTAACAACATGCAAACATACTTATAATAAATATGCTAACTACAACAAAGCCAACAAAATTATTGCGTTTTCCTATTTTAAAAAGCATTTTTTGTAGTACTGGGGGATACTCTCTTGTAGTTGTATGAAGAATGGAATAGTGATTTGTTGATATTGATCTCCATGTCCATCTTATATAGCCTTGATTTTTGGATGGATCCAAGGCATTGACTCTATCGACACTCAAACTGATGCATCCACAGCCCAGATAAAAGTCATGGATTCATATGATTGGCCGTCGATGCAATCCATGTGAATTGTTGATATAGAGTTCACAAATTGGCCCCTTTTTAATAGTGGCTAGGTCATGTCAATGCAGCGACCACGGGGGTGAATGTGACTTCATCATGTTACTATTTTTGTGTCCCATAGGATAATGGTTGATTCTATCAAGTTTAAGTCGATATATCAACTAGGTTGACTATCCATTTCTATTATTATGGAAATATGTTGATTCTATTAATCTTGGTTTTGATGCTCGACTTTTTGGTAGTTCTACATACTCAACACATGAAAAATGCATAATATATTGTTCCAAAATTATTTAAAATATATACTAGAGTCAAAATCTTATCTAAACAAGTTATTTTTAGGTAACTATCGATAAATGAATATTCAATGAGATTACACTGGAATGAGAAGATTTTTATTTAAAGAATAAATTAAATTGTGAAATAGACTAACTAAATCTATTAGCTATTTTTTATCACTGTGATTCCCCAATAACGGTTCTAGAAACTTGATGTGGGTGTGATATGGATAGGAAGATAGAGTTTGTATATCTAATTGGATATCATTTGTTGATATCGGTTGTTAAGCAAAATAAATAGAAGTTACAAAGGAATCTCACATTTTTTTATTTCTCAGAAATGTACAAGTTTCATCTGTAGTGGAGTCGGGATAGTTCACATGATATCAAAAGAAACCATAAGTTGATACGAACTTCACATTAGCTACTTTAATTTCTATATACAATTGAGTTTATTATATTCTACTAAGTGGATCTAAGAGAAGAAAATGGATATATTTATCCAGATAAGAAAGTTTAAAACAAATGTGTGTATTGAAAATAATGGCGATAAATGTATAAATCATAGTTACTTTTCATCAGACTACCTTATCCACTAAGAATTCTCAAATATACAGAGTTGGTTGTCAAGATTGA
Source organism: Alisma plantago-aquatica (assembly GCA_963693085.1). Classification (NCBI taxonomy): domain Eukaryota; kingdom Viridiplantae; phylum Streptophyta; class Magnoliopsida; order Alismatales; family Alismataceae; genus Alisma; species Alisma plantago-aquatica. Next base: position 23,102,996 of record OY856412.1, on the reverse strand, counting down.
TATACCCAGGGTTCCCTAAAATTTGAGCAGAGCATACCAATTTAGTGGAAACCTCCTCTTTTTTTATAACCTGTCATTAGTTGTGTGTTATGGCGTGAAAATATCATGACTCAATGCAGACCACTTTTTTGACCTGGACGAATCTTCTCATCTATAGAGGTTGAATAATAAATTACATCCATTGTGAATAGCCTATAGAAATTTTTTATTTAGAAATGTGATTGGTAGTAGAAAGAAGTAGAATCTATACATATCGTAGAGGAAATAAACACTTTTCCGCAAGGAAACTCTTATCCAATAGATCTATCATATCCATAAACGTAAACATCACTATATTAAGACATAACAGGGATATTTAATATAAATTGGTTCACACTAGTTGTCCAACAACTAGACACGTCGTATGTCAGTGAATATCTTGAACTTCACATCTGAATATGAATTCATCTTTGTGTTGCTTCTCGGGCATCACATTTGTAGTATAACCCCATTTTCTTGTGAAACTAATTCACCAAGAAACCAGATAAGTGTATCAACCTCCATTACATCTACCTAGATGTAATAACTCTTGATGTCCCATCTTTGTTCCAAAGAGGAAGCGGAACTTGAAGTCATTGATGTTCTAGTCCCACTTGCTCTGCTTCTCCTCCTATTACAGGTTGTTGTCCTTGGGATGAGTTTTTCATTTTTAAGAGGAAGAACTCTGAGACAACTTGTCCCACAATGTGTGTATCCCCTTAGAAGTCCAGTCATTTATATATAATATTTATGGGCTTATATTTCCAAAAAATCAATCATTTTCCTAATAACAACTCATGATAAAAACCAAACTAGAAAACACATAACTCCTTATTAGTCGATCAATTCACCAAAAAATCTATTTACTCACTAACCCAGTTGGCTGACTGGACTATCCAATTACCTAGTTCATTAAGTAAGCAACTCTTATTCCAATTTAGATTGTTCATCTTGATTCCAAAACAATTAAGTCCTTTCAATTCTAGTTTGATTTTAGTTGCTCAATTTTCTCTCTCCCATTTACCTGACTAGTTTATTAAGTTATCATTTGTCCACTTGCACAATTTATGATCAGTCAATCAATTGACTCGCAATACAATCAACTGGTCCAAATAATCAAGTTGCCAAACTGGGGAAAAATAACCGTGTACAAAATTCAGAACCATTCTAATAATATGCATTATTGTGAGCTTCAATTCCTTTAATAATCCTATGAGACCCCATAAATTCCTTATTACATTGGCATTGATGTCAAAAACGTTAAAAGAAAATAAACACATCATTGCTATTAAGTAGCATGAATACATTAGAGAATAAATTCTTCATGTAAAGTGACCACAGTTACCATTACTATGTAATCCCTTTGTCATAGAGATCGAGATTGAAATTGTAGAGTGAAGTTTTCATCCTCTTCACATTCAATATTTTTCTTTTGAGCCAAAATAGACTATTGAGATTGCATGACCTCTATATATATTGACTCAAATGAGCATGACCATACATTTTATAGCCTCACTTATCAAGTGTCTAGGACATCACTCCAATGGAGGGATAAATTCAATCTACATCACTCACAATTATCTACATGTTTCATAGGGCACTTAATCACTACTTGTATGGAAACCCCTATTTTAAGTCATGTTGGGTAGTGTTGAAGTACACATACCAACATGTGACCATTTTAGTGAATTCATCATTGTAGTGAATTCCTATATAAGGATCACCATCACAACTTTGACATTGTGATATGACTCTTACTACCATAACATGGATTCCATGTGATATTCTCAAAGTGGTTCTATCCAATGCAACTTGTTCTCTAACAAGATCACATGTATCTCAACTGATATCTAATGTCATGACTAAAGTGACAATGTCATCATTTAGCATACACGCTACTCTATGTATTATTATTGTCCAATAATATCCACAATACTAAATGACTAGGAATATGGAAATAATGAATACTCTTGAGTATACATATGAACTCATGTTTGGGTCCTCAAACTAAACCATATATTTTAGAGTCAAAAAATTCTTAAGACATTGTTACATTTATTCAGTATATCAATATTGAGACAAAGTTAATAAGTTGAAATACCTTTTATTTATAATGATCATATACAATACATCTTAACTAAGATCATCACATGATGGGATATACCATCAATAGTATCCAACTTTTACTAGAGACAATCAGTCATGAATCGAATTCCAATTGATCTAACATGACCAACTTACTTTTGTTGTGAAAGTTCTCTTTCTAAGGGATCAACAACATTGTTTCATTTGGTAATCTGCAAATCTTTACTTCTCCTTGTTGTATGATCTCTCATATGAGATGATATCTCTGTAGTATTTGTATTGAATTCTGATGTGATTTGGGTTCCTTATCATGTATGACAGCATTTTAGTCACAATAAAGATGTTTTGAATACTCAAAGGTTGGACATAGCCCAAGTTGTAATGTACTTCCGTATACAGACTAATTCCTTTTTTGCTTCATAATTCTTCCATCTTACAACTCCACCTTCCAGGAGAAACATGAATCCTGGTTGAAACTGGTAATCATCCTTGTCAGTTTGAAGGCCTACATTTGTGTGACCCCTTACAACTATCTATTCTTCATCTCCATATATCAATAATTGATCTTGTGTCCTTCTCAATTACTTTAGGATATTTTTTATATAAATCCAATTGACTTCATATATATATTACTTGTACCTATTGTACTCATCATACTCAGAATAAACTAGACATCTAAGTGTGTACATAACATTTCATACATGATAGATCTAATTGTAGATGCATATAAAATTTTACTCATGCATGCCTAATCTTTAAAAGAACTAGATGGAATTTAGAGAGACTTATCCCATGAGAAATGGGTAAGTTACCTCTCTTAGAATCCTACAATTTGAACATTTTTAGAACCTTGTTAATGGATGTACTCTTGCAAACATGAAGACTTGTAGATCTATCTCTATAGGTAATGATCCTGAGAATATAGGATGATTCACCTAACTCCTTCATGGAAATGTATCTGCCCACCAATTCTTTACCAATTGTAGCCATTTCAAATCTATAATCTAGTCTCCCAGCACTAGTAAGGTCTCGAGTTGTGGTCTATTAGCGATATATAAACATCATGGTGAAAGGTTTCTCCCAAAAAGAACACCATATGTGTGGTGTTCACCCTAGATGCATGTTCAAGATAGTAGAACTATATATTCTTAGAGTAGGTATGGCATTTCACATCAATAATATGACATCCACATATATTATGAGATATACAATTATGTTTACACTAACCTTCTCATAAACACAATGTTCATGTTCATTCTTGATCAAGATAAACTCTTTGTTTGCATCATGAAAATTAAGATTCCAACTTCTAGATGCTTGCTTTAATCGAGAGAATGTCCATTATATCTTACCAAATTTATTTGGTACATTTGTAGAAATAAAACCTTTGGGTTGTGTCAATGTATAGAACTCAAGAAGATCCTCGATAAGGAAAATAATTGTAACGTACTGAAACTTGGGTTAATTTTCAATTTAACCCATTTTCAAGCTTTTCATTTCCTTCATATCCTTTTTGGACATTTTCCTAAATTTTCCTACCTTTTCTATCATCTTTGTCCTCAATGTTGAATTTGAGCTCTACTTAATGGTTTGAATTATATTTGACTCACATTTATTACTATCAATAGGTTCGTGCACAAATATCTCAACTAGTGTGTTAATTAGAGTCTAATAGTGTAAAATGACCACTAATGAGAAACAATTAGTAGATTATATTAATTTGGAGTTTCTATGGCCTTTTAGAACAAGAAAAGAGAAATAATGTGGTATTGAGTTAGTTAATGAGAGAATAATTCTCTTTTCCTTTCTTTCTCTTCCTAGGTGGCAATAAAGCTTAAAAGAAAATAATGTTGTGAGATATGACTCTTGAAATTAATATATGTTGTCTATCTTGAATATTCACCCAAATATTTAATTAGAAAACATTTTTATATCAATTCACCCTCTTTAATACATTAATATATATGGCCAAAATAGTGATTAAGGGTAAAATCTTATGTAAAACAATAATCTAAGTGTACAACATTATTCTAGAAATTAATATTAGCCTATGGTCTGAATTTAAGGCCATTTTGTCAAGGTTTGAACCCCCAAATGAAAAAAAAAGTAATTGATATAGTTGGACCTAGGTTTGAGTATTATTTCATTAATGTATCGCATTTAACCTAAGGTTTCTGTTACTTTTGGTTGACACGCGTTACACAATGACACGCACGATCCCAAGAATTATATCTTTGATCCAACGGTCGGGAAGTTGTCCTCTTCCTCAGTTAATGTGTGAGTTTAAGACAGTTTCTAAGCAATTCGATCCCCGATTCCGTTCTTCCTCTTTACTCATTCATTTTGTGAAATTCATTCACCGGTGACTTCTCCTTGTGATGCCATTTCAAATGAGCCATCACTCGTTTCCTCCTCCCCTTTGTGGATGAAATTCTCAAATAGGGTTTGTTATCGTTCTCTGTTGGAAATTGCAGATGCCACCATGGTGTCGCCCCTCCCTACTTAAGGATCTATAAAGCACTAAGACCCCTCACACATCACTCTTACTTTTCCAATTTGGCCTCCAAATCTTCGAGACTCTCTAACCTACTCAAATTCCATCTCTGGCTATTTTCACCATACCACTACCCTCACCTCCTCCTTTGTTTCAATTGGAGCATCAATCACCATCCACGTCACCTCTCTTCAGTTCTTCTTTTCCCGTTTGCTCTGTGATTGTCCTAGCTGTCGGATCCTATAAAATAGTTGCTTCTATTTGTCGACGCACACCCTTGTGGCCCTCTAATGACTCGAGATCAAGCACGAGGATCCAAAACATCCAAACTCACACTCAAGGAGTTCACTGACCCCTTAATTCAATCTCAAGCGAGGTAAATTTTGTTTACCCAAATTTGAGCTTTCATGGTGTTTCCCTGCATTTTCTGATTTTGGTCTCCTTCTTTACCATCATTATTTCTTGTTTGCTTCATGGTGACCTTGTGGAGTCAGTGACATTGTTAGTTTGTCAAGTAACGATGGTTAATGTGGAATCTAGAGTCAAGCCCTTGAGGTAGTTACCTTTCAATGACCTTGGTGAGCTGAACAGGCCAACACAGATGATGATTCGTAGCTTGTTCAACTCATCTCGATCTCCCAAAGATGTTCTTAGTTTTAGTTTATAAAGTATTTCATTAGAGATCAAACTCCATGGAATTAAAATCCTATTTTGTGTGCTTGAGAGGAACAATCCATCGCCTGGTTGATGATGAGATTCTAATCATTATACCCTTTGTCACGCCTATGATCGTGAAATAGGATGATAGGTATTCTCATGTTTTTATGTGTGAGATTCTTTTAGAATGTAGATAATGTTTTGAGTGGGTCATGCAACGTGGCTGGCTTCAATTGGCCCATGTCATATGGGTCGCTCACTCAGTGGATAACCAGTCGCCCATGTGGATTTTCCTCATTGGTTAGTTTTATAAAATTTATAATAAATCAATGTTTTATTAGAAAAATACAAATAAATAATCCTTGGAGAGCATTTTTTAGTAGAATCCTATTTTAGGGTTTTTAAGTATTTTTTTACATCCCTATTTTGATGTTTATTATAAACACCATTTTAATTATATAAAAGGTTCAAATTGATAACTAATTCATTTTAACTTCAAATTTAATAAATAAATAGGTTTCTTAATCAGGAGAATCCAATTGATTGATTGGTCCTAGTTTTGAGTCCTAAATTGAAGGTTTTCCTAGAAGGTCCAAAATTAGGGTTTACTTAGACTTAATCATATATGAAACCCTAATGCATACATATATATCATAATTAGGTTAAAGAGGTTTTAGATACAATTAAGTTGGTGGAAGAAATAATTAAGACTCTATATTAAGGTTTGTGCAATCCTATTTGTGTATGTGTATGTGTAACCCTATTTATGCATGAGTGTGTATACTTGTACCTTCAGTTGGGCATTTTGATATCCAACCCTAATATTTCCAATGAGGCATAGTCTTATCCTTTAATCTTTTTATTTCCTTCTTGTGGCACCTTTACTTCAATTACTTCATGGGTTTTGAACCCAACTACTATATTGCGTTTATTTCTATTCTGCCAATAATTTACTCGACATGATGAATTATTGACTAAATAACTAATGTAGTGTACATGTGTACAACCACTTATAGTTAGGCATGTGTTATTTTTCCCAGGGAAATGTGATTACTCTCCCCATTTTTATATATATTTAGGTGTTTTGGAATGTGTTACTTTCCCTCACCTATTGGTTGAGGTTAGGTAGGTGTCTCAACCCGATATTAGCTTTTGTAGTCATAATGTTATTCATTCATGCAACTTTATTATTGTTTATCATGGCAGACTTCTTATTTGTTATATTCCTCATACTTTTGACCATCTTAGCATAGTAAATCTTTATCATGCAATATTTTGGTTTATAATTGTCCTTATTCCTTTAATTGACACATATTTTATTCCTCCTTTTGTTGGGTGATCCCAACCACCCAGGTTTAAGATCAGAGTGCGCAACAGGAGCACGATGGACCAGCCTATGGTTAGGGATAGGGAGTTCATCCTTTCATCTTGGACATATCCCTTAAGTTATTTCTTGTATACAAATTGATTTAGTTTAGTTTATGTCTATCGTAAGATCCATATTTTGTTGTATATCATGTACACCCTTATTGGGATAATTTTGATGTAGATTTTTTATGAAATTGAATATAGTCAATGTTTAAAATTCTACTGCTATTCATTGATCTTTTTTTTACCATTATTATTACTAGAGAAGTGATTTTGCTTCTTTACAATAATTTTAACATCCATTTGGAGAGTCTCGTAATGATAACAATTAGCAACATAAAGCATGATCCAAATGGATTTAACAATAGAAATAGGTGAAATAGTTTGTTCATAGACAGCATCTTGAACTTGTCTAGAACATTTCACAACCAATCATCCATTATATGTTTGTACATTTCCATCCATGTCTGTCTTCTTCTTTAGGACCCATTTGCACCCTATGGACTTTACCGCTTCATATGAATCAATTAATGCCCATCCTTTGTTAGTGTACATGTAATCCATCTTAGATCTCATGAACTCAAGCCAATCACTAGAATATAGTTTATCTAGATTTTATGTTTTTGTCTCATCATCATTCATGCCCAAAAAATCATCTGATTGAGTCACAAGAAATCCAAATCTCTCTCTCCCGACATGCTCTACTAGACATTCTAGATTCTTGTTCTATATGAGGAATTTGAGATTCCAAAATCACTTGTATTTGTCTTTTTTCCTCATCTACCTCCACAGTTTTGAAGTTATTATGTTGGTCTTGAACTTCTTTAAGGTTTATTTTCCTATGATTGGTATGCTTGGAAATGAATTGCTTTACAAGGAATGTAGAAATTATTGAAACAAACATTGTGTTTTCAAATGGAATATATTTGTAATATCCCTTAGCTTTGTTAGGGTATCCAACTAGGAAACCATTATCAAATTTGAGTTCCATATGGTCACATTGTGGTTTCATCACATAAGCTTTACACCCATAAACTTCCTTAGAAGACATATTGAGACTCTTCCCATCCCATATGCATATAGTGTCTTTCAAACAAATATGGAAGGTACTCAATTAAGGGTACATGTGGTGTTTTTAAGAAAATGTCCCAATAAGGAATCTGAAGTGTTAGATAAACTCATCATTAATTGTAACAAGTCTAATAATGTGTGATTTCTTCTTTTGACACAATATTATGTTTTGATGTTCTACGTGCCAACTATAATTCAAAACCAACAATCTCTCAACACATCCTCAAACTCTTTGTCTAAAATATTCCCCACCATGATAAGATGAAAGTGCTTCAATATTCTTACCATGTTGGTTCTTATAATAACCCCCTCATCCTAGTATCTCCATTGTGGAATAGAGAGGTAATAGACATTATCCAATAACTCTGAGATTTATATTTTTAATAAACAACCAATAATCATTAATATATGCACCATGTCATTATTTACATAAGGGGAAGAAAAGATATTCTTTGAGGAATTTCATAAGATATAGAAATGTAAAATCAAATATACTGGGAATGGTTAGCTAATACCTCCACGTGTCATCAACTTCAACTTTTTTGGATTATCCATCTTGGAGTCCATGGTTACTTTCTTCATAGATATGGATGACCTAAATGCTGACAAATAAAATAATGTGTGCACAAAATATTAGCAACATATATAGCTAATCAAAATTGTATGTGTAGAAAATGAATTGATCAACTCCGTCTTACATATTCAATCTATGAGTATTTCATATGTTTTGTGTTCCACTCCTTGTCCAATAGTACACTATGGAGTTTCCCCAACAATGGGTTCCACGGTGATTGCCCCAACAATGGGCTTTCTTCACAATATAAGATTTTTTTGTTCACTCTTGTAGTGACCATCTCCTATGTTCTAGGAGTGATTATCTCTATAAATCATGCTTATGATATTCATTTATGGGTTTAAGTTTCATCCTAACTATAATAGAAAATATGCATATATCTTTATGAATTGCAAGTATTAAATTAATTAGGGAAATCTTTGCATAGATAATAAACTTTGTGTGAACTCTATGAAAGATAGAAAAATCAAGCCTAGTTAAGGGAGATTATTCATAATTAACCAATATACCTTACTTCGAGACAAGATATGTCCAAATTAACTTAAGTAACATGGCTGTCAAGTTTAATCTTAAAATCAATATTCAACATGTAGGTATTAACAACTTCTTAAAAGTCTTTGTCTTAGGGTTTTGAGGTTTGATTTTAGATTTTGGATTGAATACTAGAGTTTGGTTCAACAGATCCTTACTTTTGGTTTAGAGACCGCCTATTATCTAAATGAAATATAAATCCCTTCAAGCTTACATTCCTTGTTCATATTAAGGGTAACATCTATTATAATAAGCGGTAGAATTAGTTGTTAATGTGGTTCATCCTTTATAGTTGGATCCCTTATAGTTCAAGGGAATATTAAAATTTCATTATTTATCAAAATATGGTTCATAAGATAATGACCCATCTTAGTTAATAAAACCTAAGTTACATGCTTCATCATATTTCAAAGTATCATAGGAAAGGTAATAAGATCTGAATCAAGATTTCATAAGATGATCCAATATACTTGAGTTTTTGATATTACTGGATTAGGGGTCATATAATCATAAAGATCACGACTAGGTTATTTTCCACTTTTAGAATGAGTAAAATAAAATGTTATTTGAGTTAATAGTGGAACACAAAGTGTACTTAGTCCATGCAAGTAATTTTATCATGTCCCACTTTTTTTAATCAAAAGTGGATATACAATTTCATTATTTGGACCACGGAACAATTTCTTTTGATTTCTTTATGATCTGGCCATTTAAGGTGTTATGTGATGGAGCTAGGAATTACACCAAAAGATTACTCTTCCAATGGGAGTCCCAAATATGCACCAAAAACCCTAGAGAGTTGGTGTCCTCTCTAGGTTTACCTACAACTGGTGCTAGATAAATGCTCCAACCCCACAGGAGTGTGGAATCCTTATCATAGTACAGATTTAGGATCGAACCCAAAGGACAACGTTAAGAATATGAGTGTCTTTTTTTCTTATTTTGTATCAATCCAAGTTAATCATCTAAGACCATAAGTTTGATTTGAGTTATTTAACCTAAACATGCAAAAGTAAAGGCAAAAATAAAAACTAGTTTAGTGATCAAAATCTAAGATTAGCAAATGATGATGGACCACTGGGCAATGCGGGTATTCACCACCACTACACATGAATTGCACTTGTACCAAACATAGCAGGACTTGTAAGCAAGATACATGGATGTTGTACAATACCGATGTCTTATAGGACAAGAGTAATGCACACATCCTTCACGGGTTGAGTAACTCTCATCTGGTACGTATCTACGTGTCAATGAAGATATGTAGTCTCCGAAGAGAAAATCTTACTCAACCTCATGAAACGTGCATCGAAAAACTAGCAAGAGAGTGATGATTACCAAATCGATTAGTATCCTTATAGACTATCCCTCTTTCGAAGATATAGCTATGAGAAACGTGAGAGTGTTGCAACGTCAGCCATTCCCGAACGAATGGTCAAATACTTTGCACCACTCTCTCCTCAGAGTGTGTTCCTCGACCTGTCAAGGTTGTACTCTTGTACGTCAACTGATTCCATTTCATAGTACAAAAGTACAACGATGGAGGTGAGTTTACTCCACTCCTTGGAAAGCGTTCCTAGATACCGAAACGGATGCGCGGTGGATACACACACCAGAAACCAAAACTAAATTGGTATTCGAGTCTCAAGAGCGGTCGTAGACAAACCACAACGAAAGATAATAGATGCATACTAGAACGCAGCCAACATTCAAGCATGTATGAAACGATTTAGCATTGAATCGGAATGATAACATCTTTTTAGTACAAGATACAAAACACGGGCAGCGGGGCTAGTGACCGCACCCCAGTGGATGGAACTACTCGCTCCTCATAGAGGGAGCAACAAAGAAAGAGAAGAGAGAGAAAGAAAGCATCGTCGGAGCAGAAGAGTAGATCTGTGACAGCCCAGTGTAGATCGTCGCAGTCTCCGGGACTGCTCCGTCGTGGTCGATGTCGTCCGTTTCTCCGCCTCGATCTTCGGGTCAACCTCCGAAATAGAAAGAGTAGGATGAGGTGGAGCTATGGTGTGAGCAATGGTGAGATGGTGATGGAACAACCTACTAGATCTGCGCTCGGACTGGCTGCTCACCGGATCTGGACTCAGGATGAGATTCTGAGGCTGTTGGTGAAGTTTGGTCGGAAACGGTGCTCGGGCAATCTGGCAGCATTCCGGCACTAGTCCCAGTCTGGCAGCCTTGGGCCGTAGTAAGATGGGATCCCAAATGAGGACCCATGGGGTCCTATTTATAAGCACAAATCTTGATAAATATCTTGCTCATGCGGTTTGACTTTGCACTTACTTTTCCATGCGGTCTTGCACAAGTGCTCATGCGGTCTTGTTTATGTAGTCTTGCTTGGTTACATGAATAGCTGATTTGCTTTCGATCTTCACGTGAGTAACTTGTTTCAAATGGTCTCCAGCATGGTCTCGCATGCGGTCATGCTTTGCAACAGTCCCATGCGGTCTCGCATGCAATTGGCCATGCGGTTTCAGCTCAAGCAAGCAAATGGTCTTGGCGCTGGATCGTCGCTGCTGTTGTCTTTGCTCATGCGGTCTTGGTCACGGCTATGTGCATGTGGTTGCTCATGCGGTTGTTCATGCGGTTTCAGCTACAGCAAGCAAACGGTTTCGATACTTTAACTTTCAAGCATTTTCCCGGCGCAAACGGTCTCATGCGGGCCCTTTTTGCTGCTTTGCATGCTGCTATTCTTCACGTGATCATTGTTCACGGTTCGCATGGTTTGCATGCATATGATCTTTTTTGGGTTTGCCATCTCGTTACTTAGCAAACGAACTCCATAAGGCAACAGCAAATGATTTGCATGTGAGTGAGCTTCCTTAGCAAACGATCAGCTCTCTCGGTCTTCTCGTTAACAATTCACACGACCCTCATGCAGCAGCAAATCCATGGGGTTTTGGCTTAATAGCTCCATGCGGTCTTGGCTTCTTACGAGCTGCTATTCATGCGGTTTCACACGCAGTTGCTCATGCGGTTTGGTCTCCATTCAAGCAAGCGCTTCATGCGGTTTCACACGCAGTTGCTCATGCGGTTTCGGCTCAGCTGGGTGCATGCGATCTCATGCGGTTTCCCATCCCAGCAGCATACGGTTTCGTGAGCACAAGCCCATGCGGTTTGCCTACACGGTCTTGCTGCCTTGTGAACTCCAAATGGTTTGGTGTTTAGCAGCAGTAAATGATCTCACACCAAGGTCCTAAACGGTTTGCATGCATGTGCCTGATGCAAACGGTCTTGCATGCGTGGTTGGCGAGGGCGGCATGGCTGCTGCGATGGCGGAGACGGTGGTGGCGCTGCTTCGTGCACGTGCGATGGCGGCGGAGCAAGGTTGGTGAAGACAATGACGCCGACGGTCGCGGACAGCAGTGGTGTCGTCGAGTAGGCTGCAGGTGTTGTTTGCGTGAGCTGCGGAACGTGGATGTCGACGGCGTAGGTTGCGAGTGTTGCGGGTGCCGTCGTTGCTGCTGCTGACGACGTGGGTGTCGTCGTTGCTGCTGCTGACGACGAGGGCGCCGTCGTTGCTGCTCTCCAAACGGTCTTGTATTTGACTGTCCATTCGTTCTTTACAATCCCAGCAAACGGTCTTGAGACCACATGGGCTCAAACGGTCTTGAGACCGCATGGGCTCAAACGGTCTTGAGACCGCATGGGCTCAAACGGTCTTGAGACCGCATGGACTCAAATGGTCTTGAGACCGCATGGGTTCAAACGGTCTTGAGACCGCATGGGCTCAAACGGTCTTGAGACCGCATGGGTTCAAACGGTCTTGAGACTGCATGGACTCAAACGGTCTTGAGACCGCATGGACTCAAACGGTCTTGAGACCGCATGAGTTCAAACGGTCTTGAGACCGCATGGGTTCAAACGGTCTTGAGACCGCATGGGTTCAAACGGTCTTGAGACCGCATGGACTCAAACGGTCTTGAGACCGCATGGACCCAAACGGTCTTGAGACCGCATGGCCTCAAACGGTCTTGAGACCGCATGGGCTCAAACGGTCTTGAGACTGCATGGACTCAAACGGTCTTGAGACCACTAGAGTCAGTGTTGCAGTGGTCATAACCGTTGGTGATAGTTGAGGATGATCTACAGCGGAGAGAGAACGTGAGTAGGGGAAAATGAGATCAAATAAGATGGAAACTAGGGTAATTTGAGCTAGTAATGCACTATTTCTACGAGACTGAAAGGATACTTAAAGTAAACCCAAAGTGAGAGTAGATCAGTCGATATGAGGCATAAAATCCTTAGAAATGGCGACTGAGAGGGTGAATATGGAGGATTCATCACCACACCGAACTTAAGCGTTGCTCGTCCCGAGGAACGAAAAAGCCCAAGACAGTCGCCGAAACGCATGCATGTTGGTCTCATAATTACCTCAACTTCGTGCAAGTGTCAGAATTTTCACAAAAAAGGGAAAAGAAAAATGAGGCGAAATAAAAATTAGGGTAAAAACGTCAAAAATCCTTTGAATTGGTGACTGAGGATGAATCTGGATGATTCATCACCACACCAAACTTAAGCGTTGCTCGTCCCGAGAAACGGAAAACTTAAAATAATCGCCAAAGAAATCGTTCATCTTAGGATTGCCTCATCCTATTGTCATATCGTAATTTTGTTCATGGCTCAGATTGATACAGCATTGAAGTTTCCTTAGATCACGGAATACATCTTATGATATCCTCATTTCTGAGTTCGCTTCACTGAAGTATTTCCTTCTCACTCTCTGTTGTATCGGTCATGTTTTAAGAGTTTTGTGAGACTTTGAAAAGACCCATAGAATCAACAAAATGCATATGATCTGTCACTGGTGTTGAAAAAGGAGAGAATGGGGGTATGATCAAGAGATAAGAGTCTCTCCTCTGATTGAATCAAGACTCTTATTATTAGTTGACTCATCGAGATACTTTGAATGATTTATGCACAACTCTGGTTGGCTTAGCCTTACACCCAATTTTTTTCTTTTTCTAAAGGTAACTCAGAAGTGTGTATAGGTTGGCTTAAGGCTTTTGGCTATTTTACCTCTTTGAGGGGAGGTAAGGGGTTATTTTTGGATCCTTAGGATCTCACTACCGGTCACGATACTTCTGCCTTCATGAGGGCAGCTAATTTACCGGCCGTGCAAGACCTTTATCGGTTATCCTTATTCAGGGCACAACTCTCATGTTTTTATTCACACTCTGGCTTTTATTCATTCTCACCTGGCTTAGGACAAAGGGTATTTTTGGATTTTTTTTTCATATTTGGGCTTCCAGGCCTCTTTTTGGAATCGGGGTAGATTTTTCACCAACCTCAGTATGTGCACAAACATCATTGTATACTCTTTGAGAAGGTGGTACGCCCCCGTTATGTATTGAGGGGTATGGAAGAAGCGGTAGTGGAAAGAGGGGTGTGGTGTACCACACCGGACTTAGAGTTTTGTAGAGGTGTGGTTTACCACACCGAACTTAAAGTTCGGCAATGTTCTAGTTTTCACTAGAAAGGAGTGTGGCGTGCCACACCGAACTTAAGACTTTGGCATGGTTAGTGAATAGAGGGGTATGAAAATGAAAGAAGAAGTGTAGAAGAGAGTTTGGATCATGATGCAGTTTGCTTAGCGATTCCATGCGACGGGTCTCTATTCTCCATCATACTCTACTCAAAAAGAGACATGATGAAACATCAAATGAGAAATCCATACAACATATCCATTTATCAGATAACGGTGTGATGTATTTGATCTATCTCAATTTTATTGAAGTGTATCATCATTTCCGGTTTGGAATATAACATTAGGATTCATAGACAAATCAAAATGAAAAACACGCATTGGCTAGTTTTAAGTATTCTTTTCCAAGAAATTTGCAACGCAAAAGAGGTGATGATCACAGGTTCGCAAAACAAAAGCTGACTAGATAAAGGCTTTATTTTTAGAAAACTAACAAAAAGGTGGAAAAAAATTATGAAAAAGAAACTAGAATGGGAAATCAGGAAGCAATAAAGATAGAGGGTGGAGTGAAGTTCATACCACCCGCCCTCCACCTCGAACTTATGAACTTGCCCATTTTTGAGCAAGTACTAGGTTCAAGATGGAGGGGAAGGGTTGATCAGTGTTAACCAGGCGGTCCTCGTAGTTGGAAGAAAGTCCGACAAAGATATCTCGTGATGGCTGGTGCTGAGAACGAGGAAGTGGTCTGAACAACTTGTTGGCTGGGAAGTTGTAGCAACTTGAATGAGTCTTCTGGATGACTTGGATGCACATCACTTTCACCTCATTGTCCATCCAGAAGAATCCAGAGACCTTCCCCCATCAGCGAGGGAGGTGGAACATAGGCAGTCGAAACTGGAGGACTATGCGAGAAATCAAGGTTATGCCCACTTGTGCCCTCCAGTTGTGGCTCACCCTCGAAGTTCAAAGTAGAACTACTTTCTTTAAAATCTAGGGTAGTTGATTGAGGTTCGGCCACTTGAACTTCCTCCTATCTAGGATCAGGTGGTGGATCCGGTTCCGGCTTCATTTCGTCACCTGGCTTTTCTTGTGTGGGATATGGTAGCCAGGATGACTTTTCTTCATCAGAGGAGTTGTTTTAAGAAGTATCATCATCTTTATCAATGTTGAAATTGGTAAGAGCGTCGTTCTTCTTTTCAAAGTTTTGTTCAGGATTTTCCTCGTAGAACATCCTTAGTTCATCCAAGTAACTAGAAGAGGATTTGACTGGTAAAACGAACTCTTGCTCGGGTAAGGAATTCATGGGATCTTGAGATAGAGGTTCCAATGATTTCTCTTTATGGGAGGGATTATTCCATGACATATCATTTTGAGGGCTAAAATTCCCTGATGAACCCATTTCTTCAATATTGGGACTGGTGTATACCATTTCTGAGTTATGTTGTTGTCCCAGTTCTTCTTCATAACACTCCTCCGATGGACACATCTCAATTTCTTGAATATCAGGAGGGGCTTCTTTAGAGGTGTGTGTGACTGTAGAAGGATAGGTTTGTGACTTGTTGTCTTTCCAAGGGACATTACAAGAGTTCACAGTAAAACCGTAGTTCGTTCTAAGGTCAAGAGATGGCTCATGTTCCTCTTCATATTGCACTATCATCTCATTCAAGTGACTAGAAGGAGATTCAATAGAAAGATCATGCTCTTGTTCAAGGATTGACTTCGTCTGGACTTCGTGTAATGGCGGTAACTCTGGTAACATCATCTAATGAAAAGGATTGGTCGTAGATTCGTCATCATGAGATTCATCATCTCCCCATGATTTTTCTTCATCATCATCGGGGTCAGTGAGAGTAATGTGGTCCGTCCCTGAATCAAGATCTTGATCAGTCCCATCCTTAAGGTTTGTTTCTAGATCGACTGAATGGTCAGAGATTTCTTCATAAGGCCAAATCGGATCCTGCTCCAGCAATGGAGTCATTTGAGTCTCTTGCGTAAAAGACATCTCCTCATCTGAATCAGTCTCATATTCATCTATGTCTGACTGTGAAGGAGTATAGGGTTCTTGTAGCGTAGACCTTTCTTCATTGGAATTCAATGACAAGATGGTTGCAGTTGAGGAATATTTTTCATATAAGGAGTCAATCATTGCTGATTTCCCCTCAATCTGTATGGTTGGATCAAGGTCTATGGGAGAAGATGGGCAGACACCGAAATTTATCCCCAGTTTATCTTCCAATTGTAGAAAAACTTCAGATTGAGTGCTCATTCTTTCATCTAAGAGCATAGTGCATTTTTCATTATCCGAGTCAGACCTTGGCTCAGAAAATGATTCTTTTTCTTGCGATGTTGCGAAGGAGTCATCCTTGAATTCAGTCATTAACTCAGAGGGTGATTCCCCATTTTGCACCGATGCATGCTGATCATTGGAAGGCACCTCCCACATGATATCGTAATCATCGTCGTAATCTATATGTGGACCAGGGATGAGCTTAGTTAAAATTTGTGGCTGTTCTTCATGTCGGTCAGAAGCATTGGCAAGTTGTGTAAGTTGATCGAGATTGTCTATCAACTTCTTGGTCGCGGCTATCTAATCAGCTAGTTGTTGAGCCACTGATAACTGTAAAGCTCGTAGTTCTTCCATCGATGTTTGTTGATCTTCATGAAAAGGCTCTTCACCGCACCTGTTGAGTTGATCACGATAATAGCCTTCCTCATCATAGTATTGATTTGTGGTCTTTTCCAGGATCCTTCCTGCATTGCAGTCCACGCCTTGAAATCCACCATAGTTAGGTTTGTCATAGTAGCCTCGAGGGTGATATGAACTATAACTTGCATTATATCCATAGTTGTTTGAAGAGGCTGCTTTGAGTTTCCCAGCTATCCGATTCATGATTACTTGACCCAAGGCCATCACGTAGAGAGGATGAACGTTGAAACAGTTGATCGATGCATGAGAATAGTCGCCACAGAATTGACAACTATTGGTTGGTGGCACTGACTGCTTCATTTTGAAGAGAATTGGTACCTGAAATCAAAGAAAGAGTTTATCAAGTTTGACCAACCATTTCAAATCCAAGATGATATGCAAGATTAAGTCCTTTACTTTTTTGGTTTTTGGAAAAAGAAAAAAAAACCTAGAGAAACCTAAATCGACACAAAATTTGAAAAAGACGATTCTTAAACCGTTGTCCCCGGCAACGGCGCCATTTTTGGATGGAGCTAGGACTTACACCAAAAGATTACTCTTGCAATGGGAGTCCCAAATATGCACCAAAAACCCTAGAGAGTTGGTGTCCTCTCTAGGTTTACCCACAACTGGTTCTAGATAAATGCTCCAACCCCACAGGAGTGTGGAAGCCTTATCATAGTACAGATTTAGGATCGAACCCAAAGGACAACGTTAAGAATCTGAGTGTCTTTTTTTCTTATTTTGTATCAATCCAAGTTAATCATCTAAGACCAGAAGTTTGATTTGAGTTATTTAACCTAAACATGCAAAAGTAAAGGCAAAAATAAAAACTAGTTTAATTATCAAAATCTAAGATTAGCAAATGATGATGGACCACTGGCCGATGCGGGTATTCACCACCACTAAACATGAATTTCACTTGTACCAAACATAGCAGGACTTGTAAGCAAGATACATGGATGTTGTACAATACTGATGTCTTATAGGACAAGAGTAATGCACACATCCTTCACGGGTTGAGTAACTCTCATCTGGTACGTATCTACGTGTCAATGAAGATATGTAGTCTCCGAAGAGAAAATCTTACTCAACCTCATGAAACGTGCATCGAAAAACTAGCAAGCGAGCGATGATTACCAAATCGATTAGTATCCTTATAGACTATCCCTCTTTCGAAGATATAGCTACGAGAAATGTGAGAGTGTTGCAACGTCAGCCATTCCCAAACGAATGGTCAAATACTTTGCACCACTCTCTCCTGAGAGTGTGTTCCTCAACCTGTCAAGGTTGTACTCTTGTACGTCAACTGATTCCATTTCATAGTACAAAAGTACAACGATGGAGGTGAGTTTACTGCACTCCTTAGAAAGTGTTCCTAGATACCGAAACGGATGCGCGGTGGATACACACACCAGAAACCAAAACTAAATCGGTATTCGAGTCTCAAGAGAGGTCGTAGACAAACCACAACGATAGACAATAGATGCATACTAGAACGCGGCCAACATTCAAGCATGTATGAAACGATTTAGCATTGAATCGGAATGATAACATCTTTTTAGTACAAGATACAAAACACGGGCAGTGGGGCTAGTCCCCACACCCCAGTGGATGGAACTACTCGCTCCTCATAGAGGGAGCAACAAAGAAAGAGAAGAGAGAGAAAGAAAGCATCGTCGGAGCAGAAGAGTAGATCTGTGACAGCCCGGTGTAGATCGTCGCAGTCTCCAGGACTGCTCCGTCGTGGTCGATGTCGTCCGTTTCTCCGCCTCGATCTTCGGGTCAACCTCCGAAATAGCAAGAGTAGGATGAGGTGGAGCTATGGTGTGAGCAATGGTGAGATGGTGATGGAACAGCCTACTAGATCTGCGCCCGGACTGGCTGCTCACCGGATCTGGACTCAGGATGAGATTCTGAGGCTGTGGGTGAAGTTTGGTCGGAAACGGTGCTCGGGCAATCTGGTAGCGTTTCGGCACTGGTCCCAGTCCGGCAGCCTTGGGCCGTAGTGAGATGGGATCCCAAATGAGGACCCATGGGGTCCTATTTATAAGCACAAATCTTGATAAATATCTTTCTCATGCGGTTTGGCTTTGCACTTACTTTTCCATGCGGTCTTGCACAAGTGCTCATGCGGTCTTGTTTATGCGGTCTTGCTTGGTTACGTGAATAGCTGATTTGCTTTTGATCTTCACGTGAGTAACTTGTTTCAAACGGTCTCCAGCACGGTCTCGCATGCGGTCATGCTTTGCAACAGTCCCATGCGGTCTCGCATGCAATTGGCCATGCGGTTTCGGCTCAAGCAAGCAAACGGTCTTGGTGCTGGATCGTCGCTGCTGCTGTCTTTGCTCATGCGGTCTTGGTCACGGCTATGTGCATGCGGTTGCTCATGTGGTTGTTCATGCAGTTTCAGCTACAACAAGCAAACGGTTTCGATACTTTAACTTTCAAGCATTTTCCCGGCGCAAACGGTCTCATGCGGGCCCTTTTTGCTGCTTTGCATGCTGCTATTGTTCACGTGATCATTGTTCACGGTTAGCATGGTTTGCATGCATATGATCTTTTTTGGGTTTGCCATCTCGTTACTTAGCAAACGAACTCCATAAGGCAGCAGCAAATGATTTGCATGTGAGTGAGCTTCCTTAGCAAACGATCAGCTCTCTCGGTCTTCTCGTTAACAATTCACACGACCCTCATGCAGCAGCAAATCCATGCGGTTTTGGCTTAAATATTCCATGCGGTCTTGGCTTCTCACTAGCTGCTATTCATGCGGTTTCACACGCAGTTGCTCATGCAGTTTGGTCTCCATTCAAGCAAGTGCTTCATGCGGTTTCACACACAGCTGCTCATGCGGTTTTGGCTCAGCTGGGTGCATGCGATCTCATGCGGTTTCCCATCCCAGCAGCATACGGTTTCGTGAGCACAAGCCCATGCGGTTTGCCTACACGGTCTTGCTGCCTTGTGAACTCCAAACGGTTTGGTGTTTAGCAACAGTAAATGATCTCACACCAAGGTCCTAAACGGTTTGCATGCATGTGCCTGATGCAAACGGTGTTGCATGCGTGGTTGGCGAGGGCGGCATGGCTGCTGCGATGGCGGAGACGGTGGTGGCGCTGCTTCGTGCACGTGCGATGGCGGCGGAGCAAGGTTGGTGAAGACGATGACGCCGACGGTCGCGGACAGCAGTGGTGTCGTCGAGTAGGCTGCAGGTGTTGTTTGCGTGAGCTGCGAAACGTGGATGTCGACGGCGTAGGTTGCGAGTGTTGCGGGTGCCGTCGTTGCTGCTGCTGACGACGTGGGCTCCGTCGTTGCTGCTGCTGACGACGCAGGCGCCGTCGTTGCTGCTCTCCAAACGGTCTTGTATTTGACTGTCCATTCGGTCTTTACAATCCCAGCAAACGGTCTTGAGACCGCATGGGCTCAAACGGTCTTGAGACCGCATGGACTCAAACGGTCTTGAGACCGCATGGGCTCAAATGGTCTTGAGACCGCATGGGCTCAAACGGTCTTGAGACCGCATAGACTCAAATGGTTTTGAGACCGCATGGGTTCAAACGGTCTTGAGACCGCATGGGCTCAAACAGTCTTGAGACCGCATGGGTTCAAACGGTCTTGAGACTGCATGGACTCAAACGGTCTTGAGACCGCATGGACTCAAACGGTCTTGAGACCGCATGAGTTCAAACGGTCTTGAGACCGCATGGGTTCAAACGGTTTTGAGACCGCATGGGTTCAAATGGTCTTGAGACCGCATGGGTTCAAATGGTCTTGAGACCGCACGGACTCAAACGATCTTGAGACCGCATGGACCCAAACGGTCTTGAGACCGCATGGGCTCAAACGGTCTTGAGACCGCATGGGCTCAAACGGTCTTGAGACCGCATGGACTCAAACGGTCTTGAGACCACTAGAGTCAGTGCTGCAGTGGTCATAACTGTTGGTGATAGTTGAGGATGATCTGCAGAGGAGAGAGAATGTGAGTAGGGGAAAATGAGATCAAATAAGATGGAAACTAGGGTAATTTGAGCTAGTAATGCACTATTTATACGAGACTGAAAGGATACTTAAAGTAAACCCAAAGCGAGAGTAGATCAGTCGATATGAGGCATCAAATCCTTAGAAATGGCGACTGAGAGGGTGAATCTGGAGGATTCATCACCACACCGAACTTAAGCATTGCTCGTCCCGAGGAACGAAAAATCCCAAGACAGTCGCCGAAACGCATGCATGTTGGTGTCGTAATTATCTCAACTTCGTGCAAGTGTCAGAATTTTCACAAAAAAGGGAAAAGGAAAATGAGGCGAAACAAAAATTAGGGTAAAAACGTCAAAAATCCTTTGAATTGGTGACTGAGGATGAATCTGGATGATTCATCACCACACCAAACTTAAGCGTTGCTCATCCCGAGAAATGGAAAACTTAAAATAGTCACCAAAGAAATCGTTCATCTTAGGATTGCCTCATCCTATTGTCATATCGTAATTTTGTTCATGGCTCAGATTGATACAGCATTGAAGTTTCCTTAGATCACGGAATACATCTTATGATATCCTCATTTCTGAGTTCGCTTCACTGAAGTATTTCCTTCTCACTCTCTGTTGTATCGGTCATGTTTTAAGAGTTTTGTGAGACTTTGAAAAGACACATAGAATCAACAAAATGCATATGATCTGTCACTGGTGTTGAAAAAGGAGAGAATGGGGGTATGATCAAGAGATAAGAGTCTCTCCTCTGATTGAATCAAGACTCTTATTATTAGTTGACTCATGGAGATACTTTGAATGATTTATGCACAACTCTAGTTGGCTTAGCCTTACACCCGATTTTTTTCTTTTTCTAAAGGTAACTCAGAAGTGTGTATAGGTTGGCTTAAGGATTTTGGCTATTTTACCTCTTTGAGGGGAGGTAAGGGGTTATTTTTGGATCCTTAGGATCTCACTACCGGTCACGATACATCTGCCTTCATGAGGGCAGCTAATGTACCGGCCGGGCAAGACCTTTATCGGTTATCCTTATTCAGGTCACAACTCTCATGTTTTTATTCACACTCTGCTTTTATTCATTCTCACCTGGCTTAGGACAAAGGGTATTTTTGGATTTTTTTTTTCATATTTGGGCTGCCAGGCCTCTTTTTGGAATCGGGGTAGATTTTTCACCAACCTCGGTATGTGCACAAACATCATTGTATACTCTTTGAGAAGGTGGTACGCCCCTGTTATGTATTGAGGGGTATGGAAGAAGCGGTAGTGGAAAGAGGGGTGTGGTGTACCACACCGAACTTAGAGTTTTGCAGAGGTGTGGTTTACCACACCGAACTTAAAGTTCGACAATGTTCTAGTTTTCACTAGAAAGGAGTGTGGCGTGCCACACCGAACTTAAGACTTTGGCATGGTTAGTGAACAGAGGGGTATGAAAATGAAAGAAGAAGTGTAGAAGAGAGTTTGGATCATGATGCAGTTTGCTTAGAGATTCCATGCGACGGGTCTCTATTCTCCATCATACTCTGCTCAAAAAGAGACATGATGAAACATCAAATGAGAAATCCATACAACAGATCCATTAATCAGATAAAGGCGTGATGTATTTGATCTATCTCAACTTTATTGAAGTGAATCATTATTTCCTGTTTGGAATATAACATTAGGATTCATAGACAAATCAAAATGAAAAACACACATTGGCTAGTTTTAAGTATTCTTTTCCAGGAAATTTGCAACGCAAAAGAGGTGATGATCACAGGTTCGCAAAACAAAAGCCGACTAGATAAAGGCTTTATTTTTAGAAAACTAACAAAAAGGCGGAAAAAAAATTACGAATAAGAAACTAGAATGGGAAATCATGAAGCAATAAAGATAGAGGGTGGAGTGAAGGTCATACCACCCGCCCTCCACCTCAAACTTATGAACTTGCCCATTTCTGAGCAAGTACTAGGTTCAAGATGGAGGGGAAGGGTTGAGCAGTGTTAACCAGGCGGTCCTCATAGTTGGAAGAAAGTCCGACAAAGATATCCCGTGAAGGCTGGTGCTGAGAACGAGGAAGTGGTCTGAACAACTTGTTGGCTGGGAAGTTGTGGCAACTTGAACGAGTCTTCTGGATGACTTGGATGCACATCACATTCACCTCGTTGTCCATCCAGAAGAATCCAGAGACCTTCCCCCATCAGCGAGGGAGGTGGAACATAGGCAGTCGAAACTGGAGGACTATGCGAGAAATCAAGGTTATGCCCACTTGTGCCCTCCATTTATGGCTCACCCTCGAAGTTCAAAGTAGAACTACTTTCTTTAAAATCTAGGGTAGTTGATTGAGGTTCGGCCACTTGAACTTCCTCCTGTCTAGGATCAGGTGGTGGATCCGGTTCCGGCTTCATTTCATCACCTGGCTTTTCTTGTGTGGGATATGGTAGCCAGGATGACTTTTCTTCATCAGAGGAGTTGTTTTGAGAAGTATCATCATCTTTATCAATGTTGAAATTGGTAAGAGCGTCGTTCTTCTTTTCAAAGTTTTGTTCAGGATTTTCCTCGTAAAACATCCTTAGTTCATCCAAGTAACTAGAAGAGGATTTGACTGGTAAAATGAACTCTTGCTCGGGTAAGGAATTCATGGGATCCTGAGATAGAGGTTCCATTGATTTCTCTTTATGGGAGGGATTAGTCCATGACATGTCATTTTGAGGGCTAAAATTCCCTGATGAACCCATTTCTTCAATATTGGGACTGGTGTATACCATTTCTGAGTTATGTTGTTTTCCCAGTTCTTCTTCATAACACTCCTCCGATGGACACATCTCCATTTCTTGAATATCAGGAGGGGCTTCTTTAGAGGTGTGTGTGACTATAGAAGGATAGGTTTGTGACTTGTTGTCTTTCCAAGGGACATTACAAGAGTTCACAGTAAAACCATAGTTCGTTCTAAGGTCAAGAGATGGCTCATGTTCCTCTTCATATTGCACTATCGTCTCATTCAAGTGACTAGAAGGAGATTCAATAGAAAGATCATGCTCTTGTTCGAGGACTGACTTCGTCTGGACTTCTTGTAATGGCGGTAACTCTGGTAACATCATCTCATGAAAAGTATTGGTCGTAGATTCGTCATCATGAGATTCATCATCTCCCCATGATTTTTCTTCATCATCATCGGGGTCAGTGAGAGTAATGTGGTCTGTCCCTGAATCAAGATCTTGATCAGTCCCATCCTCAAGGTTTGTTTCTAGATCGACCGAATGGTCAGAGATTTCTTCATAAGGCCAAATCAGATCCTAATCCAGCAATGGAGTCATTTGAGTCTCTTGCGTAAAAGACGTCTCCTCATCTGAATCAGTCTCATATTCATCTATGTCTGACTGTGAAGGAGTATAGGGTTCTTGTAGCGTAGACCTTTCTTCATTGGAATTCAATGACAAGATGGTTGCAGTTGAGGAATATTTGTCGTATAAGGAGTCAATCATTGCTGATTGCCCCTCAATCTGTATGGTTGGATCAAGGTCTATGGGAGAAGATGGGCAGACACTGAAATTTATCCCCAGTTTATCTTCCAATTGTAAAAAATCTTCAGATTGAGTGCTCATTCTTTCATCTAAGAGCATAGTGCATTTTTCATTATCCGAGTCAGACCTTGGCTCAGAAAATGATTCTTTTTCTTGCGATGTTGCGAAGGAGTCATCCTTGAATTCAGTCATTAACTCAGACGGTGATTCCCCATTTTGCACCGATGCATGCTGATCATTGGAAGGCACCTCCCACATGATATTGTAATCATCGTCGTAATCTATATGTGGACCAGGGATGAGCTTAGTTAAAATTTTTGGTTGTTCTTCATGTCGGTCAGAAGCATTGGCAAGTTGTGTAAGTTGATCGAGATTGTCTATCAACTTCTTGGTCGCGGCTATCTAATCAGCTAGTTGTTGAGCCACTGATAACTGTAAAGCTCGTAGTTCTTCCATCGATGTGTGTTGATCTTCATGAAAAGGCTCTTCACCGCACCTGTTGAGTTGATCACGATAATAGCCTTCCTCATCATAGTATTGATTTGCGTTGTTTTCCAGGATCCTTCCTGCATTGCAGTCCATGCCTTGAAATCCACCATAGTTAGGTTTTTCATAGTAGCCTCGAGGGTGATATGAACTATAACTTGCATTATATCCATAGTTGTTTGAAGAGGCTGCTTTGAGTTTCCCAGCTATCTGATTCATGATTACTTGACGCAAGGCCATCACGTAGAGAGGATGAACGTTGAAACAATTGATCGATGCATGAGAATAGTCGCCACAGAATTGACAACTATTGGTTGGTGGCACTGACTGCTTCATTTTGAAGAGAATTGGTACCAGAAATCAAAGAAAGAGTTTATCAAGTTTGACCAACCATTTCAAATCCAAGATGATATGCAAGATTAAGTCCTTTACTTTTTAGGTTTTTGGAAAAAAAAAAAAGAAAACCCTAGAGAAACCTAAATCGACACAAAATTTGAAAAAGACGATTCTTAAACCGTTGTCCCCGTCAACGGCGCCATTTTTTGATGGAGCTAGGACTTACACCAAAAGATTACTCTTCCAATGGGAGTCCCAAATATGCACCAAAAACCCTAGAGAGTTGGTGTCCTCTCTAGGTTTACCTACAACTGGTGCTAGATAAATGCTCCAACCCCACAGGAGTGTGGAAGCCTTATCATAGTACAGATTTAGGATCGAACCCAAAGGACAACGTTAAGAATCTGAGTGTCTTTTTTTCTTATTTTGTATCAATCCAAGTTAATCATCTAAGACCAGAAGTTTGATTTGAGTTATTTAACCTAAACATGCAAAAGTAAAGGCAAAAATAAAAACTAGTTTAATGATCAAAATCTAAGATTAGCAAATGATGATGGACCACTGGGCGATGCGGGTATTCACCACCACTACACATGAATTGCACTTGTACCAAACATAGCAGGACTTGTAAGCAAGATACATGGATGTTGTACAATACCGATGTCTTATAGGACAAGAGTAATGCACACATCCTTCACGGGTTGAGTAACTCTCATCTGGTATGTATCTACGTGTCAATGAAGATATGTAGTCTCCGAAGAGAAAATCTTACTCAACCTCATGAAACGTGCATCGAAAAACTAGCAAGCGAGCGATGATTACCAAATCGATTAGTATCCTTATAGACTATCCCTCTTTCGAAGATATAGCTACGAGAAACGTGAGAGTGTTGCAACGTCAGCCATTCCCAAACGAATGGTCAAATACTTTGCACCACTCTCTCCTCAGAGTGTGTTCCTCGACCTGTCAAGGTTGTACTCTTGTACGTCAACTGATTCCATTTCATAGTATGAAAGTACAACGATGGAGGTGAGTTTACTCCACTCCTTGGAAAGCGTTCCTAGATACCAAAACGGATGCGCGGTGGATACACACACCAGAAACCAAAACTAAATCGGTATTCGAGTCTCAAGAGCAGTCGTAGGAAAACCACAACGAAAGACAATAGATGCATACTAGAACGCGGCCAACATTCAAGCATGTATGAAACGATTTAGCATTGAATCGGAATGATAACATCTTTTTAGTACAAGATACAAAACACGGGCAGCGGGGCTAGTCCCCGCACCCCAGTGGATGGAACTACTCGCTCCTCATAGAGGGAGCAACAAAGAAAGAGAAGAGAGAGAAAGAAAGCATCGTCAGAGCAGAAGAGTAGATCTGTGACAGCCCGGTGTAGATCGTCGCAGTCTTCGGGACTGCTCCGTCGTGGTCGATGTCGTCTGTTTCTCCGCCTCAATCTTCGGGTCAACCTTTGAAATAGCAAGAGTAGGATGAGGTGGAGCTATGGTGTGAGCAATGGTGAGATGGTGATGGAACAACCTACTAGATCTGTGCCCGGACTGGCTGCTCACCGGATCTGGACTCAGGATGAGATTCTGAGGCTATGGGTGAAGTTTGGTCAGAAACGGTGCTCGGGCAATGTGGCAGTGTTCCGGCACTGGTCCCAGTTTGGCAGCCTTGGGCCGTAGTGAGATGGGATCCCAAATGAGGACCCATGGGGTCCTATTTATAAGCACAAATCTTGATAAATATCTTGCTCATGCGGTTTGGCTTTGCACTTACTTTTCCATGCGGTCTTGCACAAGTGCTCATGCGCTCTTGTTTATGCGGTCTTGCTTGGTTACGTGAATAGCTGATTTTCTTTTGATCTTCACGTGAGTAACTTGTTTCAAACGGTCTCCAGCACGGTCTCGCATGTGGTCATGCTTTGCAATAGTCCCATGCGGTCTCGCATGCAATTGGCCATGCGGTTTCGGCTCAAGCAAGCAAACGGTCTCGGCGCTGGATCGTCGCTGCTGCTGTTCATGCGGTTGCTCATGCGGTTGTTCATGCGGTTGTTCATACGGTCGGCTCAAGCATGCAATTAGTCACGACTATGTGTATGCGGTTGCTCATGCGGTTGTTCATACGGTTTCAGCTACAGCAAGCAAACGGTTTCGATACTATAACTTTCAAGCATTTTCCCGGCGCAAACGGTCTCATGCGGGCCCTTTTTGCTGCTTTGCATGCTGCTATTCTTCATGTGATCATTGTTCACGGTTCGCATGGTTTGCATGCATATGATCTTTTTTGGGTTTGCCATCTCGTTACTTAGCAAACGAACTCCATAAGGCAGCAGCAAATGATTTGCATGTGAGTGAGCTTCCTTAGCAAACGATTAGCTCTCTCGGTCTTCTCGTTAATAATTCACACGACCCTCATGCAGCAGCAAATCCATGCGGTTTTGGCTTAATAGCTCCATGCAGTCTTGGCTTCTCACGAGCTGCTATTCATGCGGTTTCACACACAGTTGCTCATGCGGTTTGGTCTCCATTCAAGCAAGTGCTTCATGCGGTTTCACACGCAGCTGCTCATGCGGTTTCGGCTCAGCTGGGTGCATGCGATCTCATGCGGTTTCCCATCCCAGCAGCATACGGTTTTCTGAGCACAAGCCCATGCGGTTTGCCTACACGGTCTTGCTGCCTTGTGAACTCCAAACAGTTTGGTGTTTAGCAGCAGTAAATGATCTCACACCAAGGTCCTAAACGGTTTGCATGCATGTGCCTGATGCAAACGGTCTTGCATGCGTGGTTGGCGAGGGCGGCATGGCTGCTGCGATGGCGGAGACGGTGGTGGCGCTGCTTCGTGCACGTGCGATGGCGGCGGAGCAAGGTTGGTGAAGACGATGACGCCGGCGGTTGCGGACAGCAGTGGTGTCGTCGAGTAGGCTGCAGGTGTTGTTTGCGTGAGCTGCGGAACGTGGATGTCGACGGCGTAGGTTGCGAGTGTTGCGGGTGCATTCGTTGTTGCTGCTGACGATGTGGGCACCGTCGTTGCTGCTGCTGACGACGCGGGCTCCATCGTTGCTGCTCTCCAAATGGTCTTGTATTTGACTGTCCATTTGGTCTTTACAATCACAGCAAACGGTCTTGAGACCGCATGGGCTCAAACGGTCTTGAGATCGCATGGACTCAAACGGTCTTGAGACCGCATGGGCTCAAACGGTCTTGAGACCGCATGGACTCAAACGGTCTTGAGACCGCATGGGTTCAAACGGTCTTGAGACTGCATGGGCTCAAACGGTCTTGAGACCGCATGGGTTCAAATGGTCTTGAGACTGCATGGACTCAAACGGTCTTGAGACCGCATGAGTTCAAACGGTCTTGAGACCGCATGGGTTCAAACGGTCTTGAGACCGCATGGGTTCAAACGGTCTTGAGACCGCATGGGTTCAAACGGTCTTGAGACCGCATGGACTCAAACGGTCTTGAGACCGCATGGACCCAAACGGTCTTGAGACTGCATGGGCTCAAACGGTCTTGAGACCGCATGGGCTCAAACGGTCTTGAGACTGCATGGACTCAAACGGTCTTGAGACCACTAGAGTCAGTGTTGCAGTGGTCATAACCGTTGGTGATAGTTGAGGATGATCTGCAGAGGAGAGAGAATGTGAGTAGGGGAAAATGAGATCAAATAAGATGGAAACTAGGGTAATTTGAGCTAGTAATGCACTATTTATACGATACTGAAAGGATACTTAAAGTAAACCCAAAGTGAGAGTAGATCAGTCGATATGAGGCATAAAATCCTTAGAAATGGCGACTGAGAGGGTGAATCTGGAGGATTCATCATTATGTACATAGAGAAAGTAAACACATTTTAATAGGAAAATGATCAGACACTTGATCAAGGATCACGATGGCCAAACATGGATTGAATGGTAGTATTTCACCTAAGCTAAGGCTGTTGAGGAAGAGAGTTGGGGAGCCAGCCTAGATATCAACAATCAGATATGGATTGTTACTTGACCAAATCTAGATGGGATGGATGGGAGTCAATATCCTCCCCCCCCCAACCTTCCCCATCGGTTGTAGGAAGGCCATGATAACATTCCCTACCAAAGTTTCAGGTGGAACAAGGGCTCTTGCTTCCATAGAGTTGGTTGATACCTCCAATTTGATGTTGCAAGATTGATGGTGGTAAAGCAAGGGTTCGACATAATTTCACTATTGAGAAGAAATATAAATAAGAATATGAGAAGGGAGAGAGTTTTGGGTTGATCTATGCATAAAAAGGTGCAGGTTAGTTCACAATGTTATGACAAAAGAGAAGGGAACATTTTCATAGGGTTTAGAGCATAACTTCTAGGGATTCAATGTTTATTTCCTTGGCTTGAGTAGGGGCAAGACTAAAGGCCTCATGATTGGCATCCAAGGAACTAGATGCCACAAAAACTCCCATTAATGGGTCCCATTTGGTAAACTGGAGTAATTGCATTATTTTAGCAGGGAGAATGAGACTAAAGATAGAGAAAGATGGTCATAGAGAGAGAAAGAGAAGACATGAAAGGTTGTTTGTATTTTTGTATAGAGGTAAGAGATGATCTCTAGACCCTTGATGTCAAATCTCAAGCCTTGGGGATTGTGTGACAAGTTGAGAGGATGGGTCAATGGTCCCAATAGTACCATGTGACATTGAATGTCATGTTTAATTGGTCAATTAATCATCCAAGCTCTTAAATGAAATATATATATACAATTTTTACAAATCCATAACTTCTAAACCATAACTCTGATAGATCTAAAATTTTAGAGGTTTCTTCTTTTTATCTTTCTATTACTACAAGAAATATATGTTGTGAAAATATCATGCCTATAACTTAAATAAATCCATAAATGGGTTAGTTATACATCAAAGAAACTTCAAACTTAGTAAAAATTCTTGTGTAGCTTTATGAGACACTAACTGTGCTAATTGAACTATTATTGGCCAAAATTAATTAAAGGACTCATGTGAATCACTAACTAAATCATGTTCACACTACTATACAATGATTTCTTTCTTTATTGTCTTGAAGAACATAATATGAAAGATGCAACCTACTTTATTTGTTTAGAACTTTTTTTAAATTATAACTTCTAGAACAAGAGAGGAAATCTCAAGTCCTCAAATCCTTTCCCCCTACATGAAATTTTCCCAAAAAAATTGTTCAAACAAGCAAAAAGGTTGGGGGAATCTTTTACCATATCCACATTCACCTATCATGTGGTTTATTTCTCTAAATGTGTGATTCAACTTAACCTTAAGTATTTCCAACTTTTATTTTGCAGATCCCTCACCATCAAATCCAAGATCTTCATAGGTTCTTCGCTAGGTGAAGCTAACATGAAATCTCTAATGGTTTTTTATTCAACACATTGACATCATCCTTCAAGACCTTCACATGGTGATTTAGGTTGGACACATGGCGTACATCATGTAATAGGGTACATAAGGGTTGATGGGAAAGGGACAAGCAGTCAGATACGAGAAATGCCAGGAGACACCATTCCTGTAGTGGATTTATTTTAAATTAATTTAAAGGGAGATAACTACTTGAGCTGGAACAATCATAAATCCATCAACCAACTATACAGAGAAGGTTTGGGTACACAACATCAAAAGGTATGATCCAACAAGTTCGTGTAGGTGAATTCTCTTTAGGGTTGGTTTGGTTGGATGTAGCAGGGTGCAATTGTGTGAGTTAGTAAGTACATCAAACACGAACTTTGTCATCCGACTACACCCTACCAAATAGACCCTTAGCTAGAGCCGCAAACATATTATAAAATAGACACCTTTATAACAAAGAATCCAAGTACCCTCCTTCCTTCAGTAAAGAATCATATTGGACGTGAACTTTAGATGACTCATTTCTTCCAAGGTTTCCCGATGGTTTGTACGAACATATATTTTCCTTTGAACTCTTTATTCCAACAATCAAATCTCATAACTATTCCTTACATTTGTTTAATTTTCATCTTAAACAAATTCTTAATTTTATTACATAGCCACGTTGAAGTTGATGTATTATTGTTAATAATATCAACGGCCGTCAACCCTACTACTTGATATTTTTTTAATATTTTTTCCAACATTTGTTATTAAGTCATGTATTCAGTGAAATTTACCACCCGCATATATCATTTTCCGATATTATCGCTGCCCATCATAGTCAAGTGATCAATGATGGTAGATATTTTATAATTTACTTCATCCTTGAAGCAAAATGTATTGCGGCTGCCATCACAACGCATAGGAAGAGTCCGCTTATAACTAGCTAGTCTAGTGACAATGGGGAACGAGAAATATCCACACTTTCATTTGCGATTCCACAGATTCACAAACTCGATCCACATGGGTTGTCAACTAGAAAAAAGTTTGGGGGAATCTTTTACCATATCGACATTCACCTCTCCTGTGGTTTAATTCTCTAAATGTGTGATTCAACTTAACCTTAAGTATTTCCAACTTTTATTTTGGAGATCCCTCACCATCAAATCCAAGATCCTCATAGGTTCTTGGGTAGGTGAAGCTAACATGAAATCTCTAATGTTTTTTTATTCAACACATTGACATCATCCTTCAGGACCTTCACATGGTGATTTAGCTTGGACACATGGTGTACATCATGTAATAGGGTACATAAGGGTTGATGGGAAAGGGACAAGTAGTCAGATACCAGAAATGCCAGGAGACGCCATTCCTGCAGTGGATTTATTTTAAATTAATTTAAAGGGAAATAACTACTTGAGCTGGAACAATCGTAAATCCATCAACCAACTATACAGAGAAGGTTTGGGTACACAACATCAAAAGGTATAATCCAACAAGTTCGTGTAGGTGAATTCTCTTTAGGGTTAGTTTGGTTGGATGTAGCGGGGTGCAATTGTGTGAGTTAGTAAGTACATCAAACACGAACTTTGTCATCCGACTGCACCCTACCAAACAGACCCTTAGCTAGAGCCGCAAATGTATTATAAAATCGACACCTTTATAACAAAGAATCCAAGTACCCTCCTTTCCCCAGTAAAGAGCCATATTGGACAAGAACTTTAGATGACTCATTTCTTCTAAGACAAGAACTTTAGATGACTGATTTCTTCCAAGGTTTCTCGATGGTTTGTACGAACAGATATCTTCCTTTGAACTCTTTATTTCAACAACCAAATCCCATAACTCTTCCTTACATTTGTTTAATTTTCATCTTAAACAAATTCTTAATTTTATTACATAGCCACGTTGAAGTTGATGTATTATTGTTAATAATATCAACGGTCGTCAACCCTTTGCTGGAACTCGTGCAGCTATGCCAAACCAGGCTGGATAATTCAATACATTAGCAGGAAAGGCAATGCGGTCGTCGATCATTTGGCCAAATCCAACTTACAAAACCAAACTGCATACATGGTGTATGCTTCACCCCCCAGTGGGTGTGTTAATCTTCTAGCTAAGGAATGTAATGGTAGTAGTACTACCATATTTTCCGACTCCTGTTTAATTAGCGATTGTAACATTTCATTTGATAATGCTCACAAGAGGAGGGCGGGATGAATAAGAAAGCCTCCTGACTTAATTAAAAAAAAACGGCCGTCAACCCTGCTACTTGATATTTTTTTAATATTTTTTCCAACATTTGTTATTAAGTCATGTATTCAGTTAAATTTACCACCCGCATATATTATTTTCCGATATTATCACTGCCCATCATAGTCAAGTGATCAATGATGGTAGATATTTTATAATTTACTTCATCCTTGAAGCAAAATGTGTTGCGGCTGCCATCACAACGCATAGGAAGAGTCCGCTTATAACTACGTCTTCTAGTGACAATGGGGAACGGGAAATATCCGCTTTTTCATTTGCGATTCCACAGATTCACAAATTCGATCCACATGGTTTGTCATAGGCCGGTAGGATGCTTCCTGGGCTGGCCTCCGGTCACCTGATGTCGTTCCTGAAGCTATCCACATGCCCCGGCAGCATATGCTCTTTAGATGGTTGAGGCGCGGGCCTACTGTATGTTAATATTTATGGGCTAAAATCCGACATACAAGAAGTTGGATCTGGATCCGCTCCTATAGCTTTAGTATAGCATGGCACCATGCCCATCCCTGTGAACGGTCCGGCCTTAATGCATAACTATATTTGAAAGTTACAATTTGTATCGTTCCTCTTTTATATCTCAGTTATGGAGCGACGGTTTCTGATCAAAAAAATATTATCTGAACAAAAAAGCGGAGCGACGGTTTAATCCTAATCAAACATGTGAAGTTGGACATGGTCATTGTTCTTGAACCCCTTTTCTTGGTGCTCCATTGAGGTTAAATGGACATTTGCTACAACCAGTTGTAGACTTAAGTACATTCTTGCATACTATACAAGTATTATTAAAGTAAACATCAAAGACAATGTATTGAACTATACTTAGATGCATCACATTACATATTTTACATATACGTTGAGTTCCTTGTTAATCACGTCCTTTTTCAGCATTTGTCAGCTTACAACTAGAAACAATGGTAAAGAGGAATAACCCAATTCACAAACTTTATAGAGGCTTCATCAAATCCCTTCTTTGTTGCAGCTACCACACCTGTTTAAGTTTATATTATCCAACACGAATCTTCTTGTCACAAGTCCTCAATGACACCAAGCTAAGATTTGTGTTTATGGTCCAATAAATATATATTCTTGAAATTCTCAAAATGTCATTTGATTTGTCTTCATGAAATATTCACATGTCTTAATGGTGTACATTGTTATCTGAATATATCAATGGTAGTAAAGACCACAAATAAACGACAATTGATGGATAAATGAAAGATCCACAAATAATATGTAACTAAATAATGTGCAACTCATGCCTAAATCAAAATCGCAAACAAATACATGTCTACATATGCTTCTGTTGCATTATTTTCATATACATAGGTGCATGTATTTCTAAAATAAATATAGGATTGAAGTCATAATTTTTTGGCATGATTTTATTGAATCAGAAGAAACTAACTACAAAGTATTTAAGTAAAATATCATTTCTAATTTAGATCTCAATTTTACCTGTAGACTGAGGACAAGCTATTCAGCTTCAAATGGACATTCAAATGGAACATTGTAGTCATTGAAGACATGCTAGCATAGCATGTTCCATTATTTAAGATAATAGTTGTTGATATTATCGTTGGTTCAAATTTTGTAATTTTGCAATTAAAAACTACATGTTTAATATAATATAAACAATTACGAATTTGTCCTGTAAGAAATATATAACATCAAGATTAGAGAATAGTAACACTCATTTGACAAAGATGATACACATGAGTCATTATTGTCATGATTGTGTGAGAACATTCTGATGCATGTTATGTGTGGAGCTTTTTTGGTTCCACCATTACAAATTACTTGATTTCAAGAACACAAACCTATTTATATTAGAATATGATTTCATGAAGGGTAATGTAAAACATAGTTCACACATCAGTTTTATGTTGTTGTTTCAATTGAATTGCACGATCAAATTTAAATAGTTTATATAGTTTTACATGTTTGGGTTAAATTTTGGGAATTTCAAGATGAGGTGGTTGTGTGTGATTTTGGGATTTTTAATATATTTGTATGTATGTATATACAAGTCAAAGTTGGTAAACTTCAAGGGGCAAGATCTTACAAACAAAAGCTCGACCAATGTCCAAGTCTTCATGTTTCCTTAGACTATATGAAAGTTTAGTCAACTTCACGAAGTTGGTAGACTTTTGACCAACTAAACAAGACAGATCAAGTTTTCAGTTGTTGTTGGGTGACCTACCCAAGTTATTCAATGTGAAACTGATAGAATCAGGGTATTGTATGACAAAAAAATACTATTTTGTTTATATAATTTAAAATTATTAAAATCTATGGAAATCGTAGATTTGATTGACTTAATTGATCGAATTGAATGAGTCAATTGACTTTTTTCTTGATTTGACTATTGACATTATGCACGTAACTCTTATGTGAGGACAAACTATCACAATATATGTCATTGTTACCCTTCAATATATTCCCATGTGGCAAAACACATTATCATTTTCTTCTTCATATAATCGTGGTTTAACGAATTCCTACAAGAACTGAAGCAGATAGAATATAGCATAATTTCCTTCTTTTTCACTAGTATCCAATGATATTTCCTCCTAGTTCTTGTTGGTCATATCATCATTATATTCCTCATTTCTTGATCATCTAACTTCAACTTCATTTTGGGGTTTGAAGTAATTAATCTT
Source organism: Alisma plantago-aquatica (assembly GCA_963693085.1). Classification (NCBI taxonomy): domain Eukaryota; kingdom Viridiplantae; phylum Streptophyta; class Magnoliopsida; order Alismatales; family Alismataceae; genus Alisma; species Alisma plantago-aquatica. The sequence goes on along the minus strand of OY856412.1, from coordinate 23,067,475 downwards.
GATATCCATTTCCTTATTTCTAAGACTCATATAGAAATATACATTATAAGGAAAATTTACAAAGAATACATCATGTTTGGATCTAAAACATGATGCTTTATGAACATATATGGGGAGGTTTGAATCATTGTAAATGTTGTTAGTTCCTCTAGGTAATACATCTAATAAATAAGAAGTACCCAATTTATTGGAAATATTTCCTCAAAAGTAGGGTTTTACATGTTCTATATATCAAAGCATTGTTGCACTAGATTGCAATTATGTGATTTACCTTATATCTAAAAAGTAGTCCAATCTAGAACAAGTTACTATTAAGTGTTTTTCGGATGCCAAACATTGATAGTCCAATTACAAATGGCTAGTCAAGTAATAATAGAGAGCAATAATAACCAGTGTTTCCTTAGCGATGCCACAAATGCAAAAAAAAAGACCCATATTATATGTCCTAGGTAAGTAGTGAGTCATTATAGTCAGTTGGGAAAAAAGAATATCTTCTGTCACTCAAAGGGAAGACCAACATCTCCAAATCAGGATGCCATACCATGGGTGGATTCTAGTACCTAATTTCCTTCCTAAAGTTATGCACTTTCCCCAGGATAAAAAGTTTACATGAGTATCTTTTATGTTAAATTTATAATGGGTTGTACCAAACTCAGCCATATATCATGGTTCCTTGTATGGATTGAATTAGAAATTGTTATATATTAGTAATTCTACGTTAAATGAAAAGTTTGATATGTATCCAGCATGTAGAAAATTGGTACAACACGAATCAAATGTGCATCCCTATGAATGGGTTAGGCCTTAATACATAAATATAATATAAAATTACACTACATTTTCTTTTTTTCTATTGAATAAAACATGCTAAATTTTGCGATATAATTGAATTAATCTAGTATATGACACCATAAAATGACATAAAAAAAAAATTTGAGTATCAAATATACAATGGTAAAATATAGTTTGTTATAGAACTTAGAGTTGGCCCAATTTAAATTTGGGAATCTCCTTCCAAACTTTTTAGTAGTTATTTTAGGGTAGACTCTATATGTTTCATTGATGCAAAACATTGACAGTCATAGTGTCTAGTGTTATCTAATATTAAATATGTGTTTACACAATGGCAATAACAAATTGACAAATAAGATTGAGTGGTGAGGTGTCATTGCATAAAGAAACATTCGAACACGGTGCAAGAAAATGAAGACATGCCACAATTGATGTGTAGACATATTGGTGCATTTCCGCTAGTGGTGCTAACACACTACTCGATTGAATAGATGTGGCCCACGAGGTCGGAATGCACGGTGGATGGGGGTTTGCTTTCAAAATTTATAGGACCTAAACTAGCTACCTACATCTACTAAAACACTACACCCGCAAGCGCACGGGGTCGTGTTGTAGTATAGGAAGGTGGCAAGTAAAGGGTCGATCCATAGGGAAAAGAGGGGGCACTAGAGCTAGGTTAGTTTAGCTAGGTTCCTACTGCGGAGACTAGGGTTAAGGGTTTAAAGGTTGATTTGATTGTTAAACTACTATGAACAAATGAGGAATTAAAGGCAAGAATGAAATCTATGTTAACCCTAGGTTAGATTAAGACTAAGCAAGCAAGGAAAGACTAAGCTAGGTATGAAAAGGAAAGTTACACTAAGGCAAGAAATAGAGAAGCAAAAGAACAATTAAAGAACTAAACTATCATAAATAAGGCAAGAGCAAGGCAAGAAGCTAACTAAGCAAGAAAAGAACTAATTAATCTAAGCAAGCACAAATCTAGGGTTTTAAGCAGTAAAGAGATGTGTGGGCTGTTTAGGGGTATGAACTTATCACTTAAGTTGGGGGGTGACATGTGAACATTATGATTCCATTTAGATTATCCAAACCAAACAACAAGTTAGAGTCTAATGGATTAACCTAAGCTGCTAACTGGCCATGGATATGCTAGGTTGTGTATAGGGGAACTAGTCCCTAACACCCCCTACTACCCTTACGAGGCTCAATTGGGTTAGGGGTTAGGTTTAATCCAATTAGAGTCTAATCAAGTCTAGGTTTCTAGATTAGACATTCCTAGGGCAATTAGGGGTCGAGGGTAGTAATGGGGGGGGTGAAATTAGGGTTTTGGGCCCCAATTCCCCCACATTCTAGCCTTGAGAAGGCTCCATGCTAATTGCACTAGAATTATCCAATCTAGCTACTTAGATCTCTCACTTAGGCTTAGGGAGATTGATTAAGATGTAGGAAGATGGGAGGCAGCCTAGGGATCCAAGAATTGGACCTAGGGGCAAATCCCAAAATTCACACATATAAGCAATTTGCCTAAATTCCTAATTGATTTCACACACAAACCAACAAGCAATCCATGGAGAATGAGATGAAAATAGAACATAATCATTAAAAAATGGAATTACAAAGTTTACATGTCATTTTCCCCCAACATGGTATCAAAGTAACATATTTTCCCCCAAACAGCCCACCCACAGGGGCCTAGCTACTCATAGAAATGGAAAATACAAAAAGAAAGGAGAAAGAGGTAGAAGAAGCCATGGAGCTCGGTGTAGATGAAGCAATCCTCCTCTCCAGCAGCTGCAGGACGTCCTCCTCCCTCCTCCAAGGATGAAATGGAGTGGGATAATGGTGGGAGGTGGATGGAAGGCTTAGATATGGGGGGTTATGTGGTGGAAATGGTGAAATGGAGTGGATTTGAGGTGGATTTGGAGTGGAATGGAGTGGGTGGTGATTTGGGGAGCTAGGAGGCGGTGGAAGGTAGCTAACCTCGTGCCCCAGCCGCCACCTAGGTATATATAGGTGTGGGGGAAGCACTAGGTTAAGTTAGGGGTAAAATGGGGAAAGCAGTGGAAAAGTGGCTGGATTCTATGAGTAGCACGGCCGTGGTGGGGTACCACGGCCGTGGTGGGTAGGATAGGCCACGGCCGTGGTGGATGGGCACGACCGTGGTGATTAAATTGCAAAATGTCAGGTTGGTGGTCAAAACGGCCACGACCGTGGTAGGTCAACACGGCCGTGGTGGTGGTAGTGTGCCACGGCCGTGGTGTATGGCACGGCCGTGGTGGGCTTAGCATCGGTGGTCGTGGTGCTGATGCATGGCCATTTTGCTCTGTTGTGCCACGGCCGTTTTGTGGAGCACGGCCGTGGTGTCTGCCCATTGCACGGCCGTGGTGCTGTGCACGGCCGTGGTGTTCTCTGCTTCACTTGGATGTTGATCCTGTTAATTTCTAAGTGACCTAGCACGGCCGTTTTGTTGTACCACGGCCGTGCTGAGTCTTGGGGCAGCGCTTTGACTTGTATCTTTGGATTTTCTTGGACATCTTTGCTTCACATGATCTTTGGCCACTAGGGGTAGGTCGAGGGAGCGTCAGACTTCACTTTGGGCCTCTCCAAGTACAGAGGAACCCTAGGATCACTCCTTCTCTCTTTCTTCCATCAATCGTGGTCCAAATGCCTGAAAAACATGCAAATAATGTCCATAAGTGCATTTTATACAAATAAGCATATTAGGGGGAATGACATGTAATCTAACAGGTATAGATGTGATTGAAGAGCAAAATAACACAAGATGAAGCCCTAAAATGGGGCTGCATCACCACCCCAAACTTGAAACATACTTGTCCTCAAGTATGCTCCAACTCAATCTCTCTACAAACTTTCACAAAAAGAAATGACAAAAGCAATATAAAAGACGATTGTTGCTGAATGGGATCAAAGATGACTAAGTACATGCATCCAATCATGAAAAGAGCACAAAGCATATGAACTTCAAATATAGCGCATAGAATACACAAGTTATCCATATTTCTTCCATTTAGTTCCGGGTAAACCGTTTCATGGTGGCGTTAATTAAGAATGACTAGGAGTGTTGTTTCACATTCATGCATTCAGTCTTATATCTCAAATCACACCAAATGACCCACGTGGCTGCGGAAAAGGGTAGAATGAGCTAAGTTTGATGTTTCCTAGCTCAATGGGTATGAAAGTGGAAGAAAGGGTTGCGGTAAGATTTTTGGAGTGTTTTTACACACTCATCTTTTATTTATTTGAATGCTCTTAAACAGGAGCATCCTTTTATTTTATTTTGCTTTTCCTTTTTTTTCTTTTCTTTTTCTTGCCCTTGGTGTAGATAGGGCATATGGTGGATAGAGTGAAGCGGGGAGATAAAGATATGGCCACCCCAAACTTTTGGAGGTGGTCAAGGCTGATTATGTGCACTAGGGCATCTTTTTATGAGGCGGAGGGGTATGAAGATGGTGGAAGAATAGTCGGGTCAAAGAGGGGTCACTGGTATGATTTTCCACATAATACATCCTGCATGAGAATTAATCCAACACTTCATCCACAATATCACACCACATGAATGAAAAAAATGAAATTGATATATCAAACAAGTAATTCCACAAACACTAAGCGTTCAAAGCTTGCTCAATTTCACAATTCAACCAAATCAATCACAATCCTAAGAGAGGTGATGCACATGTAAAAAGTCGAACATTGATACCACTTAGCAACAAACAATGATAATTCACTTGCATTTGTCAAAGGTCAACATTTTAGTTCAAAACAGTAGAGATTGGGTCGAAACACAATTTTTAGACAAGAAGTTCCAAATTTGGGCAAAATTGGCCAAATTGGTGCTAAGTTGCCTTCAATCACATCTAAGCCTAAATTATTGAACTTAAAGCAGTAAACAAGCAAATCCTAACTAAAACATGCAAAAATTACCAAAAATCTACATGATATGCAATGTATGGCAAAAAAGTAAAATTTTTTAAAATTACGCAAAAATGACAATAAGGTAAACTACATGGAATGTAGGTGTGCAAAGCAGTAAAATTCTAGACTAGATAGCAGGACAAGAAAAAGAAATGAAAAACAAAAAACAAAAAGTAAAATAGCAGATGAGATGCAAAAATGAGTGAAAGAAGAATGAGGGCATACCGCCCTACCACCCCAAACTTTTGAATCGTGTTGTCCTCAGCATGACACTAAAGTCTAGGGTGATAGGGTAGATGATCACTGCGGAGGTGGTGGAGGTGCTCCTCCCTGCCTGTAGTAGGTGCCCCAGTAGTCTGACTGTGGAGGCGGATAGCTGTCCTGAAAAGCTGATAAAGAACTCCACCAGTCCTCACCCCACTGTGGGTTCCTCTGGGCCTGGGCATTGTGAAACTAATAAAGGTGGTTGACCTGGTAATGCATATGTTGGTGGTCCAACCACATGGCGTCCTGTGTCCTCTGAAAGCCCTCCTGTGCTTGTAGAATTCTGTCCTACGTCGCTTGAATGCCCTCCAACTGTGCATGGATGGTACTCATATCATATGCATTCACTGAAGGGTGTTGTGGCTCTGACACTCCCATTATTTCTTCTCTGTGCCTCACCCGTCTTGCCGCTCTCTCCTCTGTCGTCCGCCTCTGCTATGCCGCCTGTGAAGGCTCTCCTGGACTCCCTGCAAACCTCACCTCAGGGATTTCCTCTCCTTTGGGGTTCTCCTCCTCGTACCTCCTCTACTTTTCCAGAAAATCTGGCGATGGTCCAAACTGTGCCATGAGGGGAGGAGTATGGTAAGGCAACTCCAATGTGACTCCTGGGTAGGGTGGGTTGATTTGGTACACGATCTTCTGATCCGTAATCATAATCATGGATGAGCGAGCCAGGTAGTGCAAATCAACCAACTTGCCACCCTCGGCCTTTGTATATCCTGTCATGTCATGTCCTAAGGCAGTGGCAATAGAAGTTACAATCCCTCCCATTACAAATGTATTTGTGCTCTTGGACGGGATTGTCCTCATGTGATCAATCAATAACGCCCCCAGGTTCACATGTCTCTCCTTTGCCATCCAACCAAGCACAAAAAGATCTTTGTTGGTGCAGCTGCCTTGATTTTCATACCTGCCAAAGATGGTGTTTGCCAACACCTTCTGAACATAGCGGAGAAATGGGCTATGAATACCACTTGTCTTTGATTTCCCTGCTACAAATGTACTTTGGCCGGTGAAACACTTCCACATGGCTTGATACGTAGAACTCCCGTCATTTTCTGTCCTTCCTCCATCTAGGAGGGCAGCCATCTCTCCACTTGGGGCAAAAATCTGATTTAACATCTCTGAGGTTATCTTCCACCTCTTGTCCCCAATCGTTACCTTAATTGCATTCTCGCCATCATAGGTTGCTTTCTCTAGTGTGGTGAAGAACTACTGCGTTAGCTCAATGTAGGTCTCCTGCTGTAGTGTCAATATTTCATAAAGCCCCAATTTTTCCATCAATTCTTGAAAACAGACAAAGAACCCCATTGCCTCCAATGACGCTTGGCATGCGTATCTAGTAGCTAACACTCTGCGTGTCAGGCATCCAGAGTGCTTGGGCTCCTTTGCCCTACCTGTAGTAACCTCTGGCTATGAAAATGGGCGTTGTGGCGGGCTTGGTTGCGGCTCAGCCTCAGGCATATCAGTATCATCTTCATCATGTAAAACGAGGCGTCGAGGTGGTCGTCGTTGTGGCTCGGGTTGCGGCTGTGCCGCGGAGGAGACTGACGGTCGTGCGGCCGAAACTGACGGCCGCGCAGCTGAGGCGGAAGGTCTCTCAGATGAGACGGAGTGTCGGGAGGCAGACGGCGGTGGCTGCGACGAAGATGGTGCCCCCCGTTGTGGCTGTACGAAGGCTTCTTCAGCAATAGACTCCACCGTGGCATCCAATTCCGCCTCCGTCAACTGGGGGTGGTTGTTTCTTGGCTTCCTTTAGTAGGGGATGACACCCCTAGTCTTATCTACTACCTTCCTTGCAAACTTCTTCATTCTTGCTCGAAAATGGAGGTAGAATTAGAAAAAATTGGATTTCTCCGAAGAACGGGGCTGTTGGGGCGGAATGGAGAGAAAGTGGTGCGTTTGTGGATGGAAATGGGTGGGATCTGAAGATTACGGTAGTGGAAATGGTAGGGGAGTGATTGGGAATGATTTGGGGGTGATTTGGTGAGAATTCGATGGCTGGAGGAGGCGGGCGGAGTGATGCACGGGCGCTAGGGCGCAGAGCACGGCCGTTCTGTTCTTCGGAGAAATGAGCAAGTGAAAAGAAGGTTTGCAAAAATTTACTTAAATCTGCTGGAATCGGGCTGCTGCACGGCCGTGCTGCGCGGCACGGCCGTGGTGGCTTCTTGTACCACGGCCGTGCAGCCTTGCACGGCCGTTCTGCCCTGGTTCAAAACTTAGTTGATTTTCTGAATTTTCTGATCATTTCCTTGTTAAATGTGAGTGCACCACCACGGCCGTGTTGATGTACCACGACAATTTTGGGCACTGTAACAGCAGTAGGAGACTTGAATCTTGTTTAAATCATCAAAAATAGGTCTCAAGTTGATATTCTGTTGATTCTTTGTCAAACTTTCATCTATTCGTCTTCATTTCACTCTGTTCTCACCTGCACATATCAAAACTATACAAAAACTATCAAAAACGAGGTGTGTGTGCTTTCTTGGAAAAAAGTAAAAACAAAGAAAAAGTATCAAAAATGCAGTCTGGGTCAAAATTTCCCAAACCTAGGTGGGTTGCCTCCCACAAGCGCTGAGTTTCTTGCCTTCAGCTAGGCTTCTTGGTGATTCTTCAACATTCATCCGTTTGGCATTTTCATGTGTCCATTTTTGCAAAACATGCATCCTTCCTTTGCACTCAATCTGTTTTCCTCATCCCTTTGATCACAATAATCATTAATAACTTCTTCACCTTGATGTCCTTCTCTCAAATGCCCATTTGGACTTGTGAAGGGGCCATGTCCAATATCCCTATCTCAGATTCGCCGGGTTGGGGTCTTGTACATGTTAATGTTGATCTTCATGTCCATGAATGAGACTGTCATGGTGCCACTGCGCACATGAATGTCGGCATCAGCTGTAAATAAGAATGGCCTCCCCAAGATGATGGGAATCTTCCTATCCTCCGGCTCCATATCAAGTACAATGAAATCCGCCGCGAACACCGCACCTTTTTCCTTGTCTATCATCACCAAGACATCATCCACTCTACCTCTAGGCACTTTTATGGATCTATCTGCCAACTGGAGAGTGCAATGTGCCGGCTTCAACTTGCCTAAGCCCAGCTCAACATAGACATGATATGGCATCAAATTCACACTAGATCCCAAATCAAGCAAGGACCTGTCTATGCGATGTCCCCCTATGTAACTAGGTACGAGTGGGGCTCCTGGGTCCTTTCTCTTCACGGGAAGTGAGTGTTGTATGATGGAGCTTACTTGTTCATTCAGTCTCACCTTCTTTGGAATCCTCCCTGTTGACCTTCTTTTCACAGTGCATAGGTTCTTGAGGAACTTGGCATATGATGGGATTTGCTTGATAGCATCCAATAGTGGAATGTTCACCTTTACTTGGCGAAACACCTCAAGAATGTCAACATTGTGCTTTTGCCTCCTTTTCAATTCTGGTGGTTCATCTAGTGCTTCTACAAATGGAGGATCACTAGTTTTTGCCGCACTTACATGAACATGAGGCGGAATACTAGTGATGGTAGGACCTGCAAAAGGGGTATGTGGCGGATCACATGGAATCTCAAACTCAACATGCGGTATCACAACATCATCTTCAGCAATATCGATCACAGTATCACCACTTGGCTGCCTTTGCTTTGCTTTATCAACCTTTCTTTGACTTGCGGTCTGCTCAAGAGTTTTCCCACTCCTTAGAACTGTCACAGCACTACCTTGCTCATGAAGGGGAGAGGGAGCATGTCGTGTCTGTGGAGGAGGTGGGGGTGACACTTGGGGTTGAAATTGAGGTGGAGAAGGGAATTGAGGGGGGGTGAGAGAATTGGGGTTGGAAAGTGAAGTTTTGGGAGATTTGAGGTAAGGGAGGTGGTGGAGGGGTGTAAGGCTGGGAATAGCCTTGTAATGAGTGAATGGGGTGTACTTGCATGGGGGGTGGACTATAGAAATATTGAGAGGAGGCCATGGGTCCAGTTGCTTCATGGTGGCTCACGAGGGGTCTTGAAGACAATTTTTCCTCTTGGAGAGCGATTATAGAAGATAGTTGCTCTATTCTCTCTTCTAACCTTGCAACATCCCTTTGAACATCATCAAACACTCTCAATCTAGAAAGAACCTCTTCCTCAAACCTTGAGCTGTATGTGGGACTTTGTGGTTCCTGATAGCTATAGGAGTGAGGTGTCTTCTTTTCTTCCCCATAGAACTCAATAGAATTGACCGGGTAGCAAGGAGCATTTATCACCTGGTTCTTCATGAGGCTTACCATGTCACCAAGAATCTTCATCACTTGCGGGCTTGAGTCATCATGAGTAGGGGGTGTCACAGCAAAGGCATACCCTCTTTCATTCATCATGCTAGAAGCTCGAATTCTTGATCCTTCAGCCAACTGCTCAAACAAAGGCCATATCTCCTCAGGTGGCCTAGCCATGAAAACTCCTCCACAAGAAGAGTCCACTGTGTCTTGGTCCTTTAGAGACAAACCAGAGTAGAATGATTGAACTAGCTACCACAAAGGGATCTCATGGTGAGGACACTCTCTCAATAGCTTCTTGAATCTCTCCCATGCATCATGAAACTGCTCACTGCCCAGTTGGCTAAAACTTGTCACGGAACGCCGCATTTGTGTCAACCTTGCAATACAGTAGAACTGTCTCAAGAAAGCATTCTTCATCATTTCCCAACTCATAATGTCCCTTCTTGAGTCATACCAATCTTTATCTCTATCTTTGAGGGAGAAAGAGAACAAGGTCAACCGGATTGTATCATCACTGGCCATCGACGTCCTGAAGGTGGAGCATACTTCAAGAAAGGCGTCCAAGTGCTTATAGGGGTTCTCACTCTCTGAGCCGTAGAAGATGGGTAGGAGCCAAGAAGACCTGGAGGAATAGAGAATTGCTCCCCTGGCATTTGATCAACCCTGCTAGCAATTGGCGATTTGTAGTTGCTAGGCATGAAGTAGTCTTGAAGCGGCTTGTGAGGTGCATTTTGGTCTTCCATCTTGTTTCCTCCCGAATGGCCTGTCACATGCACAAAGCACAACCAAACAAAAGAAAGCAAGTTAGTAAACCAATATACACAAGAAATCCAAAGAAAAATGAATAAAGAATAGCAATGATGAGGGCAGTAGGAAGAGTCAAAGAAAAACTAACTAGCTAGGCTGAGCACCTCTAAGCCCCGGCAACGGCGCCAGAAAGCTTGGTGCGTTTCCGCTAGTGGTGCTAACACACTACTCGATTGAATAGATGTGCCCCATGAGGTCGGAATGCACGGTGGATGGGGGTTTGCTTTCAAAATTTATAGGACCTAAACTAGCTACCTACGTCTACTAAAACACTACACCCACAAGCGCGTGGGGTCGTGTTGTAGTATAGGAAGGTGGCAAGTAAAGGGTCGATCCACAGGGAAAAGGGGGGCACTAGAGCTAGGTTAGTTTAGCTAGGTTCCTACTGCGGAGACTAGGGTTAAGGGTTTAAAGGTTGATTTGATTGTTAAACTACTATGAACAAACGAGGAATTAAAGGCAAGAATGAAATCTATGTTAACCCTAGGTTAGATTAAGACTAAGCAAGCAAGGAAAAACTAAGCTAGGTATGAAAAGGAAAGTTACACTAAGGCAAGAAATAGAGAAGCAAAAGAACAATTAAAGAACTAAACTATCATAAATAAGGCAAGAGCAAGGCAAGAAGCTAACTAAGCAAGAAAAGAACTAATTAATCTCAGCAAGCACAAATCTAGGGTTTTAAGCAGTAAAGAGATGTGTGGGCTGTTTAGGGGTATGAACTTATCACTTAAGTTGGGGGGTGACATGTGAACATTATGATTCCATTTAGATTATCCAAACCAAACAACAAGTTAGAGTCTAATGGATTAACCTAAGCTGCTAACTGGCCATGGATATGCTAGGTTGTGTATAGGGGAACTAGTCCCTAACACCCCCTACTACCCTTATGAGGCTCAATTGGGTTAGGGGTTAGGTTTAATCCAATTAGAGTCTAATCAAGTCTAGGTTTCTAGATTAGACATTCCTAGGGCAATTAGGGGCCGAGGGTAGTAATGGGGGTGAAATTAGGGTTTTGGGCCCCAATTCCCCCACATTCTAGCCTTGAGAAGGCTTCATGCTAATTGCACTAGAATTATCCAATCTAGCTACTTAGATCTCTCACTTAGGCTTAGGGAGATTGATTAAGATGTCGGAAGATGGGAGGCAGCCTAGGGATCCAAGAATTGGACCTAGGGGCAAATCCCAAAATTCACACATATAAGCAATTTGCCTAAATTCCTAAGTGATTTCACACACAAACCAACAAGCAATCCATGGAGAATGAGATGCAAATAGAACATAATCATTAACAAATGGAATTACAAAGTTTACATGTCATTTTCCCCCAACATGGTATCAAAGTAACATATTTTCCCCCAAACAGCCCACCCACAGGGGCCTAGCTACTCATAGAAATGGAAAATACAAAAAGAAAGGAGAAAGAGGTAGAAGAAGCCATGGAGCTCGGTGTAGATGAAGCAATCCTCCTCTCCAGCAGCTGCAGGACGTCCTTCTCCCTCCTCCAAGGATGAAATGGAGTGGGATGATGGTGGGAGGTGGATGGAAGGCTTAGATATGGGGGGTTATGTGGTGGAAATGGTGAAATCGAGTGGATTTGAGGTGGATTTGGAGTGGAATGGAGTGGGTGGTGATTTGGGGAGCTAGGAGGCGGTGGAAGGTATCCAACCTCGTGCCCCAGCCGCCACCTATGTATATATAGGTGTGGGGGAAGCACTAGGTTAAGTTAGGGGTAAAATGGGGAAAGCAGTGGAAAAGTGGCTGGATTCTGTGAGTAGCACGGCCGTGGTGGGGTACCACGGTCGTGGTGGGTAGGATAGGCCATGGCCGTGGTGGATGGGCACGACCGTGGTGATTAAATTGCAAAATGTTAGGTTGGTGGTCAAAACGGCCACGGCCGTGGTGGTGGTAGTGTGCCACGGCCGTGGTGTATGGCACGGCCGTGGTGGGCTTGGCGGTGGTGGTCATGGTGCTGCTGCACGGCCGTTTTGCTCTGCTGTGCCACGGCCGTTTTGTGGAGCACGGTCGTGGTGTCTGCCCATTGCACGGCCGTGGTGCTGTGCACGGCCGTGGTGTTCTCAGCTTCACTTGGATGTTGAGCCTGTTAATTTCTAAGTGACCTAGCACGGCCGTTTTGTTGTACCACGACCGTGCTGAGTCCTGGGGCAGCGCTTTGACTTGTATCTTTGGATTTTCTTGGACATCTTTGCTTCACATGATCTTTGGCCACTAGGGGTAGGTCGAGGGAGTGTCTAACTTCACTTTGGGCCTCTCCAAGTACAGAGGAACCCGAGGATCACTCCTTCTCTCTTTCTTCCATCAATCGTGGTCCAAATGCTTGAAAAACATGCAAATAATGTCCATAAGTGCATTTTATACAAATAAGCATATTAGGGGGAATGACATGCAATCTAACAGGTATAGATGTGATTGAAGAGCAAAATAACACAAGATGAAGCCCTAAAATGGGGCTGCATCACATATATATCTATACATAAAAAATTATGATCGATATGTAAGAGTCGACCTAAACTAAAAGAATATAAAGCAGTAAGGTAGGCTGGAAGGAAAACATGATATATAGCTTGTCACACATGCTTATCAGAAATAGATGTCGAACACATCTTAATCATGCCATTCTCCATATACATAAATAGATATAATCATTGGGACAATATTTGGAAAGCATTATTATCAACTTTCAAGTGAAGATTGGATGACAAAACAAATTTTTTGCATGGTAGTAAATCCATAGTTGGGGGCTATGTCTGTAATGTCCAATCCATATTGATATATGAATTATTTAGTCTTTAATACATATTCAAACAATGAAATAAGTGCATAAATAACTTCTATGAGATGATTGTCAATATCTAATACAGAATGAGGCAAGACAGATCTCTTTCCGTAGTGGTAAATTTGCAGTGGGACCCAATCTTGTAAAGTCTAATGGAAATACGTATTATGTATTCTTAAATATCTTATAATAGCGTTGATTTGAATCACATTTTATAACCTACATTTTCCATCTGTATAATCTAGAATCAGTCTAGACATACAAATTCTAACTTGGACCCATCTCATTATAATTGAAACATCAACCTTACACAAAAATTGACATAATTAATCCTGAATTGATTTTCTAGAGTCAAAAAGAGTTGGTTTTAGGATCATGTACTACACTTTTATTAGAGTCATTCTTCTGTTAACTCATTTTCAAATGTGACCCATATTTCACATGGAATACTTGATTGTCTAGTAATCAAATCCCACTCATCCCGACCATGATTTTTGTATTTACAAAGCATCCATTGGACAAAAAAATGGTCAGTAGTTTCTATGGAAAAATAAATTGATAATCTAACAAGATTGGAGCATCTCGATTAAAAATGAACTAACTCCATTATAGTGATTAATTTCAATGTAAATGTCACATCCCCACTTTTGTAAGAATGTACAAGGAAATGTTACATGCTTTGTTACTTATATTAGATCAAAATGCTTAACGGTTGTTGATTCCTTTGTGGGTATAATAAGTGAATAAATGAGTTTTAAGTTAAAGAAAAAGATGAGAAAAGCTTCATGGCCAATTTTGGGAAGATAATGTTATTCTTGTGGTTTATTAGGAATTGTAGAAGTTTAGACCTAAATGATTTTGTTTAGGGTTTGTGGTTGAGAAAATCCATAATATAAACCCTTAGTATTAATCTACACAAAATTCTAATACTATAGTCAATTTTAATCTAGTTTATCTAACCCTAACTGGGCCTATTTTAGGAAATAAGCAAATATTATGGCTTTTATTTCAAAATGATTTGTATGTCACGTGTAACATTTATGTTCCTGATTTGATTATTTGTTCACGTGGACATATTTGGAGTCTAGGTCAGGTTGCAGACATGGAGTCATTTGCGAGTAGGGAGACTCCCATCCGCGCCTGGTTTCCAGTCCTGATGGGACTCTTCTGTCTGTTAGTTATCCCCTCCACCAGTCAATCTCTTATTGAGTTCTTAGTGAGATCCAACACTGAATCCTCATGGAAATCTAGTCACATTGACCCTAGATTTGGGAGATCGATGTGCCGTAACCACCTCAAATGATGGACGCTTTTTCCCCTCCCCTATTTCAATCACCCTTGGATCTCAGCTAGTAGGGATCCTGATCCTATAAGTCTAAGCCACCAAAAGTATCACTTGACTTTTAAAAACTTGAACTAAAAATTACTTGGCCCTCTCACACCCCTGTGGTACCATCTTGTATTCCATCTTCCTTTTTCTAGTGGTGGTGGCTTGAAGCATCAACCTGGGGTATCACAAGTTCTCAGGTTGGTGTGGACCATGCTAATGTATAATGACGTCACTTTCAGTGTCCCCCAATTAAGGAAAGACCTTCAAGTTGAGATCCATTAGATATATACCCAAGGATCCATATTTATCAAATAATAAATAACAACAAATAATTTCATTTATTCAAAATATTGTTTACAAATTGTATAATGATATTCCTCATGAAATTAATACATATTGATAAGAACTACATAACTATCTATTCCTCCTTTAACTTATCTTTAATGCCTTCAGGTATTTTCCATCTGGTTTATCACACCTTGACATCTTCATATTTAGTATGTACTAAAATGTCGAAAAACAAAATGTGGATCAGTATAACAAGTTATATTGTGTATGTGGGGTGCTCGAAAAAGTGTGTAAGTACGAATAACAACATATGAGCAATAAATTACTTACATAAAAGAAGAATAACTTTTTTCACATAATCTTCCTTTATGTGATACTCTTAGTGAAATTATAATTTCACATAAAGTAAAAAAAACACTGAGAAGTTAATTTTCACAGATCCATGAGAAATCCTTGGAAACACTCGGAAATCAATATTGCGAGTAGTCATAGTCGTATCCACGTACCTTAATGGTGAGCCATGATGAACATGCAGTATATATACTTCAAGCATATTATCCAATCAACAAGTCAACCAAGCAATTAACTCTAATCTACATGTTTATAAATCCTAATGTGTCATCAATCATATTGATCACATTAAAACCCTACTTAGGTCCTAATCTAGGGTTTAAGTTTCCTTGTAGTTATCATTAGGGTCATGTTTGATACTCCAATTCCCCGTTCGTTGATATAATGACTTAAGAACCCTAATTCATATTAAGTGTTTTCATGGTTATCAAATCTACCATATTATTCTCTCATGAGCACTAGATTCAATTATGTTCCTTAATGACATAGAAAAAATTATGTTGAACCCTAATTACTTCATCGGCATTATTATTCATTTTAGGGACCCTAAATATTACCAAAATTGTCATGATTACCTTGGGTCATCATAGATTCTCATTATATCGAGCCATATCACAAAAGAAAGTATTTTAGTGTTTTCAACATTATAATATCCAAATCTAGGATTTCCATTTATTACTCCACTTAGTAACCATTTCTTACACTACTTTTAGAATAATAAGCATAATTGGACTCACTAATATTTGTTTAGATTCTATGTCTTTTTTTATCACTTTGGTATATAGGTTCTCTATATTTGGACATCCCTATCATTTTCTATGAATTAGACAAGATTAGTATTTACACCTTTAAAATATTCCATGTGGCAGTTTATCATTGGTCTGCACCAGCGCCTCCTAAATAAGTCAGGCCCAGTTCACTGCTCTGATTTTCCTCTGAAATGGTCCATAGCTGGTTCACGACTAGTCTTGATCCCCCCACTGATTTTCCTTTCTCCCTCATGCGTCAGCATCATTTTGTGAATCATAGTGTCATGGCACTATCGGATTGGCTCCTTCTTCAATGTAGATCTTGTGCTAGCAAAATCTAGGGGGGATCCCCTTGATATCTACTACAGACCACCTAAATGTTATCTAATGGTTCTTTAGAACTACAATCAACTTATCCTCCTCATGGATACTCAAAGAGGATGATAATGACTAGAAGCTTCTAATTTACTTCCAAGGAAATGTATTTCAGATGCGACGACAATGGCTTCAGCTCAAGCTCTGGCAGAGGATGAAATCAATGGTGGTGGAGGTGGCCCTAGATCGTCATAGTGCCTTGTGTAGAAACATGGTAATTCCTTCAGGAATAGGACACACTCCTACAAAGAATGGAAACCAGTGTAATCATCTACAAAATTCATGATGCAATCATCTAGTGGTAGTTGTGGATAAGCTTGGATAAGAGTGGAAAATGTTGCTTCTTTAATTGTCTTCGGGAAAAGCTCCTCCTCTTCATCATTAGGATATTGTATCACCTCAGTCAATGAGACTTCCTTAGTGTTCTCCATGATGTTTACTACCAAGGTGCCTTTCTGTACCTTTTTCATCACTTGAGCCATGTCCAGAAATGGTTTCCCTAGAAGTAGAGACACCTCTCGTTCTAAAGGTTGCAACATGTAATGTTGTGCACTATCACATGTTGTTTGTTAAGAGTATGGCATCTTAATTTCAAAATGGTCATCCTTGTTCCCCAGTGTCATTCTTCCTTTGCCCATATCTAAGATCATATTTGTAGTAGCATGAAATGGCCACCCTAAGAGTAATTCGATGCCATGATCATCATGTATATCGATGATTATAAAATCTACTAGAAAAACAAATTTATCAACCTTGACAAGAACATCTTCATAATACCATGTGGCCTAACCACTGAATTATCTGCTATTTGTATGGTCGTATTTCTCTTCCGGGATTTTTTTTGTCCCAACTTCTTGAAAGTAGTCAAGGGCATGACATTAATGCTTTCCCCTAAGTCACATAGAGATTCCCCAAACTTGGTTCTCCTAATGTAGCAAGGTCTGTTGAAACAGCCTGGATCGGGCCTCTTCTGTGGCACTCTCCTCTAAATGAGGGCACTAACCTCCTCTCATAGCACAACCACATCAGAATCATCTATCCTTATCTTTTTATTGACTATGTCCTTCAAAAACTTGCCATAAGATGGAATATTCTTTATTGCATCAATGAGAGGTGTGTTTGTGACGACAGACACCAAACATCGGATAATAATGAATGCGGAAGAAAACATTAGCAGTGGATTATTGAAAATCACTAAAAATTAAAACCATTTACAAAGAGATCCAAACACAGGAAAACTCTTTTATCAAGAACCAATGTATTTTATTTACATCCTGGTTCATAAGTACATATCGTGTCCCATCTCTTCTTGAGGATTACAACTATCAACTGCTCTGTTAAAACTATACATAGGAAGCATAAGAACCTCAAGGCATCAAGCCAAAATTTCAGATTGATTTATTAAAAGCACTAACTACTGACTCCAAGGACCTGAGAGTACAGAGACAACACATAGGACTCTCTATACAAAACATAACATTCAGTGCCTCCACCTGGAATATCACTGATATCCATGTTGTTGCTGCTCTTTTTCAACTATAGGGTTTCTACTTCTTCTTTCGTATCTACCTAAAAAGGTTGGATCCCACGGGGGTGAGACAATTGAAATTGTCCCAGCGAGAGATATAACTCTCCGCCAGAAACATTATTATTGCAGATGAACAGTAATAAACTGAGCAGGAGTTGTTTTATATTAACAGTAGTATTAATTATTGTATGAACAGAATAAGATAATCTTCTTTCTTAAGGAGAACATTGCATCTACCCATGGTAGAATTATACATCATCTATCTACTTTGCAAGGAATGTAAGGAAACATAAATATATACTCTATCAACTAAAGATGCATAAAAGAAATGTAACATCAGCCAATGATTTTCGTATTCAATCCTTAAGCAAATATGCTATACGCAGGATTACATTGTACAATCACACTTACGCCCTGAGGACTTGAGGTATACCGCTCATACTCCAACCGACCATTGTGAAGTCGAAATCGGTGCCATACAAGGTCAATGGAAGAGTCGGCTGCCATGACCTCCCTTATCTCAGTCAGTACGAGATCTCATGCAGGACATCTTGTGTCTCTGCTAAATAGCTTTCCAGGGTATACTGGAAACTTTGCTATAGAGTTACAGTGGCGACTGTACTCTCTTCGCAGTCGAGATATTTCATGTTTATCTCACATCGATCCGGCATTAATATTATCGGGAGATTCGTGATACATCCATCCCGTTATCGGGGGATTAGTGATACATCCACCCTGACATATATAATGAAGGATTGAGAGATTTAATGTTTATCTCACATCAATTACTCCATTAGGGCGTAAGGATATTCGCGCCCATCACCCCTACATATTCAAAAATATGCCCTCCGGGTTATGCCGCGGAGCAACCCATTTCACCATTCAGCAAATTCTGACGCTGATGGATCTATGGCCAGGGAACTACATGATGAGATTTCACTTGGTTAATTAAGTACATTACCGTATTATTTTAGCATCAGTCAGGTTTCAAACAAGAATTATTATGACAAATGATATAAAGAAAAGTATAATACATCGATCAAGTACTTTTCAAAACTTTATAAAACATTGGGATCTCAATCCCTTGTCACATCATGGGCATTCTCATCCCTTAACATCTCATCATCATGATTATGGAATATGGGTATTCAAACTCTCAGTTCATCAAAGAACACTTGTTACCACTTATCAAGTAACTAATACCTTCAGGTCATCTGACCAAGGTAAACATGATACTTGCTACACAAGCGTCTCACATGACTCACAAGGCCCATTAAGTATCTTGCCACCTCTCACTCGGCAACAAATTATCACATGGCTCACAAGGCCATTACATCTTATCACCTCTCACTAGGTAACAACTTATTCACAAGGCTCACAAGGCCATTCCACATCTTGTCACCTCTCACTAGGTAACAACTTATTCAAGTATTTAACATACTTTACAAGGTTTATGCAACAAAATAATTACAACCTTCCCATCTTAGGGTTTGCCTTCCTTATCAGTTAGGGTTTCTTTTACATATCATCACCCTTCATTAGGTTTAGGATTTTCCATTATTAACCATTTAGGTTCTCAAGATCATATTATTAATGATCAAGCCCTAATTCATTGCTCCACACAGCTAGGAGCCAACATTGATAACGTAAGAATTCAATCATGCTTATTTATTATCATCATTTATCATTAATTGAATCATCAACACAAATATGAGTTCCTCTCTCAACTTTTCCAGAATATGATTACATCATATGTTATTAATTTGGCTTAACCTTTTCATAAGGTATGTTAGCCTACACTTATCAAAGTGCATTACATCTCAATGTAACAGTTGTCGTGATACACTTCATGTGTTACTCATCCAAGTATATTGGATTTAAGGTACATTAAGGTATATCAACCTTGAGGTGCTGAATGTGATATCCATCATGTTTTGATGTATCACTTTCTTCATCACTTTTACTTAAGTTCATCAACTTATCTTGTAATAGGGTATTTCCCATACTAATACTTTATGCACCAGTTCATCACATTTATCATGTAATGTATTGGTCATAAGTCACTTATTTGAATTACTCAATCATTATCAATGATATGGACTCACCTCGGGTTAAGGCATTATTGATATAAGGTTATCCACTATCAACCACTTTCGATGTTTCACTTATCAATATATTAGTTACTATTCCATTATTAGGAATAGGGTTTCCCATCTTTATCAGTTAGGATTTACATAACATCACCCTATATTAGGGTTTCACATAGCGTTACCTGAAATTAGGGTTTCTCAACCCATGGCCCAAAATTAGGGTTATGGTTTATCATCATATTGCCCAAAATTAGGGTTTCATGCACTATAACCCAATATTAGGGTTTCACATACCTTCACCCTATATTAGGGTTAGGGTTTCATATTAGGGTTTCATATAGCATTACATAACATCACCCTTGATTAGAGTTTCACATCACATCACTGCATTAGGGTTTCACATGGCATCACCCTATATTATATTTTCACACATCATTATCTTGAATTAAGGTTCCTTATAACTTTTCCCCAAATTAGGGTTTCATATAACTTTACCTAAAATTAGGGTTTCATGTATCATCCTCTTAAATTAGGGTTTTTCATTATATTTCCCTAAATTGGGATTTCTCATATCATCGCCCTAGATTAGGGTTACACCATTACCCTAGATTAGGGTTTAACACATCATTATCTTGAATTAAGGTTCCTTATAACTTTTCCCCAAATTAGGCTTTCATATAACTTTACCCGAAATTAGGGTTTCATGTAGCATCCTCTTAAATTAGGGTTTTTCATTATATTACCCTGAATTGGGATTTCTCATATCATCACCCTAAATTAGGGTTACACCATTACCCTAGATTAGGATTTCACCTAGCATTGCCCTAAATTAGGGTTAGGGCTCATCAACCTTCTCGATTAGGGTTTCATGATTTCCTTATCAAAGATCATACCCTAATTACATATTTTATTCATGTTGAAAGTGTTGAGGCTTAACCACTACATGATTATTAAACATGTATGAATTCCTCTCTCTCTCTCATCCTATCTAGGATTTTGATTACTTTAAGCTTGATTATATTAGGTCAACCCTTCATTCAAGTACATATATTTAGGGTTAACATAGTGTATTGAGTTACTTCTTCCATAAGCATCAAAGGTTAACCCCTCTAGGGGTACTAATCACCCTAGTACCTTAAAGACACAACCATTGTAATCATCTTTGATATTCATCATTAACAATCATGGGGTTAATTGATCTTTCATCACATTAGGTCTTCAAACGGTTTTGGTTGTATTGAACCTCCAAACGGTTTGACCCCTCAACCTCCAAATGGTTTTGAGAATGTTTGCCCTCCAAACGGTTTTGAAACCATTTGGGCATCCAGGGTTGATACCATTTTCCCTCCAAACGGTTTTGAAACCGTTTGGGCACTCAACTCTTGAAACTGTTTGATCGCATATACATTGAAACTGATTGAACCCATCAACATTTGAAACCGGTTGGATAAATTATCATTGAAACCGATTGGACCTCCAAATGGTTTGAGATCATTTGATCTCAAACAATTTGAAGACCATTTGATCCTAAATGGTCTCAAGACCGTTTGGACTCAAACGGTCTCAAGACCGTTTGGTCGAAACTACCTTGAAACTGACATGATCATCTAGGGTTTCTTTCAACCAATCAATTAGGGTTTGCTTCATTGAATCATTCATCAATTGAACCATTGAGAGTACATCAGATTACAACCCTTGGATATCCAACCATCCATCACAGCCCTTGACCTCCAAACGGTTTTGAGATCGTTTGGCCTTAAATGGTCTTGAGACCGTTTTCCCCCAAATGGTCTTGAGACCGTTTGGGCCATTCAATCATAGAAATCGACTCAACAAATTTAGGGTTTCAACCGACCAATCCAATTAGGGTTTATAATCAATGGATCATCCATTCTTGAAACCATTATAATTAAATCAATTTGAACCATAAGTTCTTCATTCATCCACATCAGCAATTGACCCCAAATAGTCTTGAGACCGTTTGATCCCAAACGGTCTTGAGACCGTTTGCCATCAAACGGTCTTGAGACCGTTTGATCACCAAATGGTGTTGAGACCGTTTGGTCTTCAAAATTGAAAATTGTTTGCTCATGATATTTATTAAGGTGTGTGATAAGATGACATCATCATCTTCAAGCTTCAAACCTTCGAAAATTACTGTGATTCTTATGGTGATTTCATCAACTAATCAAAAGGAATTTTAGAAAAAAAGAAAGATTCAACATTTGATGAAGAAATGAAATCAATAATAACATTTAAGGGTTCAAATTATATAACCCACCTCCAAAGTTGAATCCAAGCTTCAAGATTCACCTCTTTAATGGTGAATGAAGCTTTCTCAACTTCCCAAGGTCCGTCCTCAAGTCTTTGAGTGAAAAGAATGGCTAAAGTTGAAGATTGAATGGAGAAAAGAAGAAAATAAGCATCAAATTTTGATTTCCACCATGAAATCAAGATTGAAGATGATTAAGGAGCTCACCTATAGGTTGGGGTATGTCCTCCTGTTGCTCCTAAGCTCCCTTGTGTTCGGCCAAAACAAGGAAAGAAAGAAGAGTCGAAAAAGCCTTTCATGTGGGTGAAAAATGGAGTGCATATAAGGGAATTTTAAGAGAGAAAGTGTTATAAAAATCTTTCAATTCCCTAAATTGATGCCACTTATTCCCCTCACTTTGATCTAAGTGCTCCTGATTTTTTCTAAGCTTAATTACAAGTCATACAATCATTACAAGTGATTTACAACATGATTCTAATGGATTTACATCATATTACAAAAATGTGCACTTGTATTGACTTTGACTTGTCTTTTCTCCAATTTGATATGTGCAAGTTAGGGCATTTGGAGTGTTTCTATACCTAATCTGAAATCACTCAAGTAGAGACATTAGACACCAATATGTGGAATGGTTAGTCATCATCAAAACATGGGTTTAGTCAATTTAGACGTGAGTCAACATTGACCTAGTTGACCTTGAGTCAACAACACCTAATACCTATTTTGGACTCTTTTATAAGTTTAATACTTTATGGTTTATTATATCTTACATGGTGGGTCATAATTAGGGTTTAAGGGTTGTTTTACTCCTTAATGCTTAACACTCGATGGTTTAGTTCCTTGGTTGTTTTGTTGGGTTTGTCCTAACAACCAATGGTGACTCCTTTCCTGCTGTTTGGATACTCTCCCTTGAACACAAATGATGGGTGTGCTTTTCCTTAACAACTAATAGCTAGAGTCACATGGTTTGATGATTACCATCTAAGGGGTTTTCAAGTTGATTTCCTTCTTTCCTTGAAAACCAATGGCTTGCTCTTCTTGCTATTTTGCTTGGCTTTAGTCTGCTAAATGATGACCACCCTCTTACTGATTTTTTGGACTCTTTTAGATACACAACACTCGATGGTTTTAGTACCCTAATGATGGTTTCAAGTGATGGCCTTATGTCCTATAACAAATGATGCTTTTTCTTGCACCATTACTTTGCTTTACCCCCTAGTGATAACAATCGATGGTGCATAATCTTAACAACTGATGGTGGTCCTAGACACCACAACAATGGTGAGGTTGAATCTAATGTTTTGATTCCTTTAAGCCATAATTCAATGGTTTCTTAGTTAAATGGTTCAAAAGTCAAGCTTAGACCTTAATCGATGGTTTTGAGCAAAGAGCATGATTCAATGGTTAGGAGTTGATGCCTCAACATTCCCATGGTTTTGCATGAAGCCTATAGTTTAATGTTATGGCTCTAATGATGAAAATTAGATGGTTCAATGCCTTAAACTTACAGTCTTACCTTTTTCCCTCGTATTAATATAATTGATAACCATCATAATGAGTTAATGGGTAACCCTAATGAAGTATAGCTTGTTGCACCTAACCCTAATGTAACCAAGTAATGGTGATTGAATATGAACAACCCCCTTAAATGATTAATAGAATAATAGAGTTCTATCTTATCGTTGTTGAGCACTAGTATGTAATAAATGATGGTTAAACCCTGTGTTATGCATAGAATCATGGTTGAGAATAGTATGGGTTTTAAAGGTAATTCTTTACCTTATACATCCATGATCATATGAGGATGTCATGGGTTAGGGCTTGTGTATGAGGGTTGAACTATATCTTCAATGTAACCTATCTTGTTGAACTTAACCCTAATGCAAATAAGTGATGGTGGTTAATCATGCTACCCTTCCTTGAATTGTTAATATCATGATGGAATATTCTTCTTAATGTTATTATAAATATAATGTGTTAATTGATGGTTACCATAACCTTATTGATTGAATATTTCTTATGCTAAACTTATACAGTATAAGTGTAATGATGGCCAATCATACCTAGCTTCCTTATATGTTGATATAATGAAGGAATGCTCTTAAATGCTAAGATAACCCTACAATGTTATTCTGGGAACATCTTTAGTTCTTTAATGCAATATCGTGTCGAGCTTGTGTATCACTTGTATGGTGATGCTTGTTGAGCCTTGTTATAAGGCATGGAAAGATAATGATGATCTTATAGGGAATGATATGATGGTCTTAATGACCTTTAGGCATGGTTGAGCCTTGAATGAGGCATAATCCTCTTCATGATGTGATAAGGGTTGGAACCCTAGAATAATGTGATAAGGATTTGCATCATGTAGTGATGATGTAATGACAAGTATGGTCTCATCAATGGAAAGCGAATACTACCATGTGATGATGAGATGAGGAACAATATGTCTCATGCATTTTATATCTTTGGAGGTTGTTACACATATGCTTCCTAGAAGTGAATTAGGTTTGCATGTCCACTTATTTGATGCAACCTTCATTCACCCAATTGGCAATAAATAATAAAGAGAAACTCTAATCATGTAGTGCCCTATGCCATAGATCCATTTGAGAGTCTAAACTTTTTGGATGGTGAAATGAGTATTCCTAAGGGAAACTCAGAGCATATACTATTGAGTATGTGAGGTGCAACTGATTGTGTGTTCTTGTCATCTTGACTTCAAGGTTTTTAGGATAGCTGCAGTCATACCTCGGCAGGAGAACAAATTTGGTTGTGTCTTAGATATGTGTATATGTTGTGATTGAGGACAATTGCAATGTACCTCAGATGGTAGGGTTATATACGCACCTCCTTTCACTAGTGGTGTGACCTATACCAAGGATGGATTAGGCTGTTAGCAGCTTGACCTTATGTGTCACTATGGAGGACGTACTAACCCGGGGGAGGAGAAGATCTTAGGAGTATGACTCTTCCTAGATCTTGTATGAAACTGATTTTAACTTAGTAATGGTCATTTGGAATTTGAGTGGTATCCTCAAATTCCTCAGGGCTTAATAAAAGATGTAATAATATAGTGTAGCATATCTGTTTAGGGTTATACACAATGCTTCACATTGGATGATAACCCTTGTTTATTCTCTTTACATAGAGATGATGTTTAATGCATTAAAAAGATAGTAGATATGCTTATGATGTAAATATTCTCATGTTATAGATGTGTACATATAGTAGCCATGTTAAGTTGATAGATATAATACTAGTCTTGTCTATGATTATAATATCAGTTATCACATCATGTAAGCTATGCTTATATTACTAGTTATACCTCTATAATTAGAGATGCCTATACTTGTAGTCATTCTTATGTAGATAGTTGTGCTTATGTTGTTAGCTCTACTTATTATGTAGATCTTCCCAACCTGATAGACATATCAATGTTGTTAGTTGTGATTATGTTGCTAGACTTACTCATGGTGTCAGAGATACTATGCTACTAAACTTGCTTATGGTGTTAGTTATGCACATGCCATTGAACTGCTTATATTGTTAACAAGTTAAAGGATGATAGTCTCAATTATGATGATAATTGTTATCTGATCCTCTATGTATCTTACTAATCATCACTACTTCTAAGCCTATCTGTTATACTTATTTATTCTGCTTGAATTGTTTAATTACTTAATCTATTCTAATCAATAAACACTATTGAGATTTATATCTCTCATTGGGATATGGGCCTTACCCATGGGTCACCACATCTTTTTAGATGATCAGCAGCAGCGGAAACGGGCATGTGACAATGAGGAGAAGCTATGATGATGGAACATAGAAAAGGTTGTTTAGATGTTTAGTGTTTCCTAGAGTCATCCATGTACTCCCAGGTCTGGGTAGTAAAGTTTGTATGTGATGTTTCTATCGAATCATGTTTTGGTTAGCATGTTTGTGCTTGTTTATGTGGCATATGTGGATAATGTTCTCCTATGTATATACGTTGTGGCTGAGGCCATGGAACAAATTTGTATCAGATTCTTGGCATAGTATGAATACAAGCAAGATATTTGTCTACAATGCAAACGTTTCAAGCATGTGGTGATGTTGAAATTGGTTTTAATTTACCTTTTTTCTAGGTATGTGTTTAATTAATTATAGATTGTATTTAGTGTTTTAAGTAATTTCATTTGGTGTAACTAGTTTTAACATCAGCAAAGTCATCATCAAAACCATTAGCCTTGGCATCCTCAGCATCATTAACCTCATCCTTAGGGTCTTGGTCTGGCATCTCCTCATCAATAGAAGGCCCAAACACATGAGTACCGGGCCATCTGGAATTCTGGTCATCCCAAGACATGCCACATTCATGTAATGCATTTTCTTGCAAAAAAGTGGGAGTGGACACTCCATCATAGCCACCAAGTAGTATGGCAGCAGGGCCAATAGGACGGGCCAGAAGAGGAAGAGCCCCAGGGCCAGGGGCATGTCCACCATCAGTAGTATCAAGGGGTGAAATGGAAGAAGCAGGAGGTGGAGGATCAGGGTAGAACTAACGATATGCATTAGAGGAATAGCTAGCTCCAGGGTACTCCTGGTAGGGTGGATAGGGCTGGCAGCAGGACATGTCCATGTGAGACATGATCTGATAGAGGTCCTGGTAAAGATGATCATGAACCCCAAGGTTGTGCACCTATTGATGCATCATGTAACTCACGAGGGATTCATTTGATAAAGAGAACGAGACACATCTAGGGCGATGTTGTTGTTGCGGTGGAGGGGCCTGGGTGGAGGTATAGGCACCATGTGTGGTGATAGAGGTAGGCACAAAA
Source organism: Alisma plantago-aquatica (assembly GCA_963693085.1). NCBI lineage: Eukaryota > Viridiplantae > Streptophyta > Magnoliopsida > Alismatales > Alismataceae > Alisma > Alisma plantago-aquatica. Next base: position 23,040,820 of record OY856412.1, on the reverse strand, counting down.
GTCTTCTTGATGGTTGTCTCACTAGTCCAAACTCCTCTAGGACTTGGCTTGTATCCAAGATCATTAAAGAGGGATTTTTCATTATGGTGAGAAAACACACCACAAATTAGGTTTGGGAATTGGAGATGGGTGTCATAGGTGTTCTTCTAGAGTAAAAGTAAGTCATATGATGTAAAATGTAATGAGTCCACTAAACTCCAAAACCTTTCACCAGACAAAACAAGACTGCGACAGTACTCTCTACAATTTCAGTTTGATTCCTCTTGGGATGAACATTGTGGTTGATTACTAAGGCAATCAGTCTTGTGTTGAGATCAAGGGAAGTGCAGGGTAGGGTTGACTTCTTCTTTTATGGGACGTCAACTTCTTCTTATATGGGACATCAGGTTTCTTCATGAACTTGTTGATATCGAGAAGTGCATGCTCGGGTTCAAAGCTCTTGTAGAATCCTCAGGGTCCAGCAAGTCATGGTATGTAGGGTAAGAAGCAACCTGAGAACCATTGATGTTAGAACTCGATAAATAAGTATTCAAGGAATCTTCAGAAATGATTATCTTGGATCTGGCGATCATTGAATTCAAGATGACCTGGGTATCGGGTGGTGGGACAAGGGTGTTGTAGTTCCAAGTGATATTGTCATAGAATTCTTGAACAACCTTCTTGCTTGATATGGAATTGGCAAAGCACAAACTCTCCACACACAAAGCACTCAAATGAAGTACTTTGAACACCCTAGAAACATCTTTGATTACCTCATTCGTAGTGAAATGAGGCTGAAAGAAATCTCGGAAAGGAAAGGTAGTCCTAGGTAGATTTTCCTTATACTTATTCACGTCTTGTGTGGAGATGAAATAGATTCCATTAAAGGAGATATGGCAAGCAACTGAGGAGGAGGACAGAGCTCCGGCTGGGATGGACCATTTTTGTCAGTTAGAGGCCATCTAGGTCGAGAGAGAAGAGAAGACCACGAAAGAAGACAAAACCACAAGACCAAGGTTGACACAACACCTAGGTCATAAATGGAGATAGAAGGGAGACTAGATGGAAGCCAGGAAGGTATGGGAGAGGATGGTTTATGTAATGACCACATTTGTGCTTAATTGGTAAACTAGGGTTTACCTAAATGATTACATGATTGATTAGAATGAACATTGTTTAGACTTGATTAATGATAGTAGATCAATTGTGATATTTCAAACCTAATAATAAACTCTAACTATGATTTTAGTTTGAATAATTAGGGTTTGAGAAATGTAAACCCAAATCGGAAAAAATTAGGGTTTTGATAGTACATGAATGTGGAATTTGATCAGGATAGCAGTGTGGTAAATGATTTTTCATATTTTATAAAAATTTTGTATTAAATTGAATTTTGGATATAATATGGATAACTCAATCATGCATATTGGAGAAAATTTTCAGAATATTTTAGTGTTCTTTGAATGTGGTTCTTGGTCAAACTATACTTCAACCAAAATGCTGACAGAGTGCTTTTTAGAAGTGTAGTGTTTTATTTTTGTTTATTTATTGGTTACTCAAAATGATCTAAAATTTTAAATGGATATCTAAAACAAAATTCGAAACAAAATATAAAATTTTCATAATTTTTGAATGCGTTTAGACCTTATCAGTAGACGAATTATAGTAATATTTTTATGACAAAAAATTCAGCTAAAATAAGAGAAAGTATAGTGAGGGGTCAATGTGCAATTGACCCAAGCAGCTCAATTTCTCTATATGGTCAACCTAACACACAAGGATCTTTATTAATTCGTGATTCAATCCTGAGAAATGAAATCCTAGAGAGAGAGGGAGTGTTAGGGTTTGAGAGGAGAAAGTGATGGAGATGCTGACCTAGGGTTTTGCGGTCTGAGGAATGATGAAATCATGTAAGTTTATCTTCTTTGCATAGACTTTAATGGTGAATCTTCTATCACATGTCAAGATTTTGTACCTCCTCTGATTTGATCTGAAATGGTGTCAAAACTTCCCCTTTTCTCACTCTTTCTTCATAAGCCCTCATTTTTAGGGTTTCTGAGTTGAAAGGAGGAAGAATCAGGTGAATTGCTTGGGATTTGATATGAGATCGAGATTTTTAGGGATGAGTTGTGTTTAGGTGTTTTCACACCTTAGGGTGAGTGGTAGCTTCCTTTAAATAGTATATTTCATGAAAATTGGTTAAATCATCCATCATCTTTAATTGCTTAGTATGCGACTACAAACCCTGAATTGTGTGTTTGATCTAAGTTGTTGCAAAATGATATGAAATGGATTCTTCCTCTATTTGGATGAATTTCAGATGATAAAATCATATTATAAATGTATACAATACATCATAATGAGAATTCCCTAAGTATTCACAGAGGTTATAAGAGTAAACTAAAATATAGGGAATTTGTCTATGACTGAAATTTACTGTATAATTAAATAGAGAAATTTGTTTATCTGGATTCCCTTGGTTATGAATGATTATTTATCTGAATTCATAGTAAATATATGCCAGATACTATCTTGGATTTCATTTAAGGTGAATAGTGTTTTTTTGATATCTTATTAAAGAGGGTGAAACCCTAGATGCAAAGTTGGATATTTGCAAATAGATATCGTGAAATCCATTTGAACGGATTTTCTTGACATGATAGACTTTATTTTTTCAATTTTATTATTGATGCATGTTATCTCACTAAATGGCATGGAAACCCAAATTTAGCTCAGTTCCAAGGTTTCATACATATATTAATTTTATATGATTTGTTGATAGTAGTCTTTATTCAGTGAATGTTTATGTCACATGAAATCCTTATGAGAGCCATGTGATAAGTGAATGAGGTAAATGAAACCCTAAGGATAGGGTGTTTAATGAATCAAGTATTTTGATATCAATGTTCTTAGTATGAGATGTGGTGATGCACAACTTGAGATTTGGGTTGAGGTGCATGTTTTCCAAGAAAGTACAAATAATTTACAGGTGCAAATGACGATTTCTCGTATGTCAAGTAATTAACTCTTATTAGTGTATTAAGAAGTTCAATTGCAAGATTATAGTGTATAAAGTATCAAGTGGACATGTATTCTGTTATTTAAAAATTTTAGTTTGCCTGCAGGAATAAAATGTTGAATTCTCAGTATATTACAGTGTTTTGAGTATATTGCTTTGCCAAGTTTAGAATGATATGCATGTTGTGTTATAAACTTCAAATAAATAGACACACTTCCATAGAGATACCAGAGTCAAGTATAAGTAAGGGAAAAGATACAATATAGTAAGAACATTTCGAGAATAATAAAATAATAGACTTAAGAGCCCTGAACACCGTAGATTCCCTATGCGAGGTCTGCACCGTAGGGATGAAACGACCTAACCCTGGTAGTGTCCAGTATACGGGGGTCATAACGTACTAATAGGTGGTATGGGGGATGAATCCCATGGGGAAGTATCCTTAATATACAACATGTAGTGTCCAACATCAACCAGAGGTCTTGGTGACACTGGAGTACAGAAAAGCTAATAGGTGGCTTGACTCTCTGCCCGTGTGCACAGGTTAGAGGAGGAGTCCAGTTTTTTATGCCATAATAGGTGTGCTGAGGCCAGAGAGCCATCTTCCTATTGCAGACCAGCAATGTAGTCAGACTTAGCACTCCCGGGTGTGTCATCTAAGTCTTGTACGGTGAGATCATAGTTCGCTACAAGTCTTCATATGTAGAGTACACTGCATATGATCAGGGCATAAGCTAAAATATGTTCATATAAGTTTAAAGAGTTTCTTATAAGTAAGAAAGGCTAAGAAATATTTGAGTATAGTTTTCCAACAATTATTCTTTGTATGTTTCTGAATTATTAGTTCTCTTTGAAATTAATCAAGCATGCTCATATATTGATTTGCTCTTGTTGATATCTAGAGTATCCTACCATATTTATGATGGCCAATGATCAATATCTTTAAAGCTTATTGTTGTTATAATTGATATAAGTTGCTCAAAAGTATATCTGTAATTATATCAGTGCTTTAAACTATTTCTTTGAAGTACTCATTCACTGAGTGAGTAGGCTCACCCCTTTACTCACAATTTTTAGGGATATCACATGGACTTGAAGAAGGTCATTGCATCAGAGTAGATCTGCCACAAGAGTTAAGTCTAAGTATAGCTAAGTTGAGTCGGTCCTTGTTACTCTAGGTCCTTGTAAAGAAATAAGAGAGAGTTGTAAATGATCATGTATAACATTATTCCTCTTTTAGAAATATATGCGAATGAGCAAGTCTTGTGTGCTTAAAATTATGAGAAACATAATGAATGTTCATACATGCATTTTTACTGTTGAAATCAAATTAGAGAAATCAATGTTTAGATTCCCTTGTAAATTTAGTTTATGTGGTTCAATGTGAGAAAACAAAGAGTTTGAAAAAGAAGAAAAAAGTTAAGGGGATCTTTGTATTATGTTAAATCCTCAATTTATGCCCTAATCTCATGATTAATAGTAATTGTGAGATCGGGGTGTAACAACTTGGTATCAGAGCTTAGGATGAGTTGTCAGGGACCATTAAGTTAGTAAGTTAGAGTCATAAGTGTGGCAGATAGGAGATGTTATGATGTTAGCTCTGGGGATTTGAGTATTTGGATATCTTGGCCTGGTATCTGAGTACTTGGATCAACCAGTATCAAGCTACTCTGTCTATTCTTTCATATATACCCTGGCCAGGTATACAGTGGAAGCATGGTCTAGAGAGGAACCCTGGAAATATTAGGGTTAGAAACAAGATAAGTAACATGAATTAAGAGCATAAATATAAAATGAGATAGAACTTTAATTTCATATTGTTGTTTTATTGGAGATGAATAGATTAGCTCTTATATGTTTGAATTTAGATATGTAGTATTTTGAAATATATTATGGGTCTTTAAGATTTGTTGTACACTATGTAGTTGTAGCATTTATTGATTACATTCTTTGTATCAAGTAGACTAGAAATGATCATTGAATGATCTTTCCTAAGTGGTGCATTACTGGGATCTAATGACTCCTATTAGTAACATAACAAGAGTAAATTCTAGATAGATTAGATCCAAATTCTAGTATGAATGTATATACTCTAAGATTTTGAAGTATAAGGGAAAGATTGGGATAACTAAGAATCAGTTGGAACTGATATCTAAGATCCAACTTTGGGGCCTCATATGAGAAACCCTTAATTGGGAATAAAGGAACACGACATAAGGTTCATATTAAGTTTAATTATTAGTATTATATGAACTCTAAATATGAAATATGGAAACGATATGAAAAAAGTATGTAAGGGGCCAAGATAGTAAGAATCAATCATGAGGAATGGATTATATAACCGAGTACAGATTTTTATGTACTCCAAAGCAAAGGGAAAATAGAAGAAAAGAGCCAAGTATACAATAAGTACATAGAAGTGAAGAGTCTTCAGAAGAGTTAAAGTGAAGAGAACTAGATGAGCATGTAAATCATAAAACTAGGATAAGAAACTTAGTTGAAACAAAGAGAAATGTTGGAAATAATGAGCCTGATTAAGGAATGAGGGTTATGATATAATTGAGAGCATGGAATGTATACCTTTATTAATAAGTTTAATACATTAATCCTTACTACCTTTGGATTCTAAGTCTCTATAGAACAACAAACTAGTTTCTAAAAAAAGAACAAAAGTGTAGCCAAATAAATGAATAAGTCATACAAAGGTAAACTATATTCAGGAAAGAAAAAACTTGATTGAAAGAGAAACTATGTTTCACCCATGCATGAGCCATTTGATTTAAAATGAAGGATATGTAATGTATTAAACATGAGGTGATACTAGTAGAGAGATTATTGATTTAGAATTTCAACTTCACATTAGTAGAAGGATAAAAGGAAATGTATGCAACATGGTATACATGATCATACACATAAAAGAAGCAACATGATCATAAGAGAAAACTAGAAGTTAAAGATGACATGTGGAATAGTAGTATATGGTAAGGGGATTATGGAAAGTAAAGAAGGGTTTGAAACATAATGGAGTAATATAGATTATAAAAGAAAGAGGTTGCGAGATTCAAGAAAGTGCTAATTAATCAAGAGTCCTAGTTGATAATTAATTAAACCTACATATGGGAAATGTATTATTGAATGTTTGAAGATAAAAATTCTAAGTATTAAAACCATCTTCTCTTTCATATCTTCCTTAATGAGAGCAATGTGGGAATGAAGTGATAAGAAAATGAATCATATATGATGCATAACCATTGTGGTAGAGACATCTAGTGAATGTAATAATGACATACAATATGATGATGAAACCCTAGCAGGGTAAATTGAGAATGTAATCTATTAGAATGGCCAAGTAAGAGAAAGGAAATTCAATTGATAAGATAAAGAAGACTTTAGTAAAATTTGTGACATCCAAAGTTTGAATTTCAAATTAAGGGAGCAAAGTCACATCACAATAATGTCATGCTATTGATAAGGACCAAACCTTAGAATGTTTAGAGTTGTAGTCATTCAAGGGATGTCACTAGTGATTTGCCCTTGAATACTAGCATATCTATAAAATAAGATCATGAGATTTGCACTATGAGAAGTAAACTAGCACTGATAGTAATCCAGGGTTTAAAGATAGCTAATCTGAAAGGTAGATAAACAATATGCAAATGATTCAGAGTAAAGAGTAAGATATAAATTTGAAATGTAACAAGTGTTTTTTGAATAAAAGGAGAAATACAATATGAGTGAAGTGTGATATGAGATACATTCTTGCAATGATAGCAAGAATGATGAATAATCTAATTGTACCTTGTATGTTTCAATTTTAGGAATGTTTAATCTACATGATTAAAGTGAGAAGGATAAGTAGCAAAAAGTAAGTAGTAGTGAATGAGGAGAGAGATAAGAAAAAACAATGTCTTTTAGTAATATGTGAATTTGTTTTTAGAAGTATAATTTGTTGAAAGTATATTAAGGGGTGTAAATTGGTTCTACGTGCGATTTCAGTGTACATATGCAAGCAATATGTTAATTAAAGGTGTCTAATAGTTGTAGTCATTCATGCCAGTAATCCATCTTAGTATTGTACAATTGTGGTATGGTGATATGGGTTGAATAATGATGGAACAAATGAAGGGTTACCCTGAATAAGGTATTCTTACCTATTCACTGATATGAATAGAAGGGATGATAACCATATTTTATTGATATGTAACCCTAATGAGGTATAGCTTGTTATACCTAGCTTTAATATTACTAAGTGATGGTAATTGGGTATGAATATTCCTTGAATGACTAATACAATCATGGAGTACTTTTTTACTGTTGTTGAAATCCTAGTATGCTATAACCCGATGGTTACACCTTGAATTATGTGTGGGTTCATACTTGAGAATAGTATGGAATGTGATGGTAATGCTTCACCTTAGGCATCCATGACCCAATGGGGATGTCATGAGTAGTATTGTACAATTGTTGCTGAATCTAGTCTTCCAACTCAAGACTATTTTTCTATTTGAGTAGCAAAATAGTAAAATTCAAAAGAACATGGTGAGCTCTCTTTTGTGACTTAGAGGTAATACATAACAATAGTACATATTGAGCCGTATGAATTGAGATAGTTGGATCGGGTTATCAATGATGAGGTAACACCTCAAGAGAATGAAAATATTGAAATGGTTGTTTCTCTCTCTATCCTATGATTGATTGTGGCATAGAGAATTCGTTGGATATCATTAGGAATTGTTTCATACATGTTGTGATTATAAAAGAAATAAAGGACTTAATGTTGAAAAGTGCATTCAAGTACGAAATACAAAAATATAATGACATGTAAGATTTTATAAGCTTAAAATAAACTATGAGTGTACTTTACTTGTGTATTTATGTTTCGGGAACGAAACTTCTTAAGGGGGTGAGAATTGTAATGACCACATTTGTGCTTAATTGGTAAACTAGGGTTTACCTGAATGATTACATGCTTGATTAGATTGAACATCGTTTACACTTGATTAATGATAGTAGATCAATTGTGATGTTTCAAATCTAATAAGAAACTCTAACTATGATTTTAGTTTGAAGAATTAGCGTTTGAGAAATGTAAACCCTAACCGGCAAAATTTAGAGTTTTGATAGTACATGAATATGGAATTTGATCAGGATAGCAATGTGGTAAATGATTTTTCATATTTTATAAATTTTTTTTTATTTAATTGAATTTTGGATATGATATGGATAACTCAATCATGCATATTGGAGAAACAATTCAGAATATTTTAGTGTTCTTTGAATGTGGTTCTCTGTCGAACTATACTTCAACCAAAATGTAGACATAGTGCTTTTCAGCAGTGTAGTGTTTTATTTTTTTTATTTATTGGTAACTCCAAATGATCTAAAATTTTAACTGGAGATCTGAAACTCAATCATAAACAATATGTAAAATTTTCATAATTTTTGCATGTTCTTAGACCTTATAAGTAGATGAATTACAGTAATATTTTTATGATAGAAAATTCAGCTGAAATAAGAGAAAGTATAGTGAGGGGTCAATGTGCAATTGACCCAAGCAACTCAATTGCTCTATATGGTCAACCTAACACACAAGGATCTCTCACAATTCATGATTCAATCTAGAGAAACGAAATCCTAGAGAGAGAGGGAGAGTTAGGGTTTGAGAGGAGAAAAAGATGGAGATGCTAACCTAGGATTTTGCGGTCTGAGGAATGATAAAATCATGTAAGTTTATCTTCTTTGCATAGACTTTAATGGTGAATCTTCTCTCACATGTCAATATTCCATCCCTCCTCTGATTGGATCTGAAATGGTGTCAAAACTTCCCCTTTTCTCAATCTTTCTTCATAATCCCTCATTTTTAGGGTTTCTGAGTTGAAAGGAAGAAGAATCAGGTGAATTGCTAGGGATTTGATATGAGATTGAGATTTTCATGGATGAGCTGCGTTTTAAGGTGTTTTGACACCTTAGGGTGAGAGGGAACTTCCTTTAAACAATATATTGCACGAAAATTGGTTAAATCATCCATAATCGTTAATTGCTTAGTATGCGACTACAAACCCTGAATTGTGTGTTTGATCTAAGTTGTTGCAAAATGATATGAAATGGATTCTTCCTCTGTTTGGATGAATTTCAGATGATAAAATCATATTTGAAATGTATACAATACATCCTAATGAGAATTCCCTAAGTATTCGCAGAGGTTATAAGAGTAAACTGAAATATAGGGAATATGTCTATGACTGAAATTTGTTGTATAATTAAATAGAGAAATTTGTTTATCTGGATTCCCGTGGTTATGAATGATTGTTTATCTGAATTCGTAGTACATATATGTCAGATACTATCTTGTATTACATTTAAGGTGAATAGTGTTTGTTTGATATCTCAGTAAAGAGGGTGAAACCCTAGATGCGAGGAAAGATGGATATTTGCGAATAGATATTTTGAAATCCATTTGAACGGATTTTCTTGACATGATAGACTTTATTTATTCAACTTTATTATTGATGCATGTTGTCTCAGAAAATGGCATGGAAACCCAAATTCAACTCAGTTCCAAAGTTTCATACATATACTGATTTTATATGATTTGTTGATAGTAGTCTTTATTCAATGAATGTTTATGTCGCATGAAATCCTTATGAGAGCCATGTGATAAGTGAATGAGGTAAATGAAACTCTAAGTATAGGGTGTTCAATGAATCAAATTTTTTGATATCAATGTTCTCAGTATGAGATGCGGTGATGCACAACTCAAGATTTGGGTTGAGGTGCACGTTTTCCATGAAAGTACAAATAATTTACAGGTGCAAATGATGATTTCTCGTATGTCAAGTAATTAAATCTTATCTGTGTATTAAGAAGTTCAATTGCATGATTCTAGTGTATAAAGTATCAAGTGGACATGTATTCTTATTTAAGAATTTTAGTCTACCTACATGTATAAAATGTTGATTTCTCGATATATTATAGGGTTTTGAGTATATTGCTCTACCAAGTTTAGAATGATATACATGTTGTGTTATAAACTTCAAATAAATAGACACGGTACCATATAGATACCAGAGTCAAGTATAAGTAAGGGAAAAGATAAAATATAGTGAGAACTTTCCAAGAATAATAAAATAATAGACTTAAGAGCACTGAACACCATAGATTCCCTATGAGAGGTCTGCGTCGTAGGGATGAAATGACCTAACTCTGGCAGTGTCTAGTATATGGGGGTCGAAACATAGTAACAGGTGGTATGGGGGGTGAAGCCCTAGTGGAAGTCTCTTTAATATACAACATGTAGTGTCCAACATCAACCAGAGGTCCTGGTGGTACTAGACTATAGAAAAGCTAATAGGTGGCTTGACTCTCCGCCTGTGTGCTCAGGTTAAAGGAGGAGTCCAGTTTTTTACGGGATAATAGGTGTGTCGAGGCCAGAGAGCCATCTTCCTATTGTATACCAGCGACGTAGTCAGGCTTAGCATTCCTGGGTGTGTCAGCTAAGTCTTATACGGTGAGATCATAGTACGCTATGAGTTTTTGTATGTAGAGTACACTGCGTATGATCAGGGCATAAGCTAAAATATGTTCATATAGGTTTCAAGAGTTTCTTATAAGTAAGAAAGGCTAAGAAAGATTTGAGTATAGTTTCCCAGCAATTATTCTTTGTATGTTTTTGAATTATTAGTTCTCTTTGAAATTAATCAAGCATGCTCATATATTGATTTGCTCTTGTTGATATCTAGAGTTCCATTCCATATTTATGATTGTAAATGATCAATCTCTTTAAAGCTTACTGCTATTATAATTGATATTAGTTGCTCAAAAGTATATCTGTAATTATATCAGTGCTTTAGATTGTTTCTTTGAAGTACTCATTCACTGACGAGTAGGCTCACCCCTCTACTCACAATTTTTAGGGATATCACATGGACTTGAAGAAGGTCATTGCAGCAGAGTAGAGTTAAGTCTGAGTATAGCTAAGTTCAGTCGGTCCTTGTCACTCTAGGTCCTTGTAAAGAAATAAGAGAGAGTTGTAAATAATGATGTATAATATTATTCCTCTTTTAGCAATATATGTGAATCAACATGTCTTATGTGCTTAAAAGTATGAGAAACATAATGAATGTTCATACATGCATTTTTACTGTTGAAATCAAATTACAGAAATCAATGTTTAGATTCCCTTGTAAAGTTAGTTTATGTGGTTCAATGCGAGAAAACACAGAGTTTGAAAAAGAAGAAAAAATTTAAGGGTGATCTTTGTATTACGTTAAATTCTCAATTTATGCCCTAACCTCATGATTAATGGTAATTGTGAGATTGGGGTCTAACATTTTAGGTCTAGGGTTCAAGGAGAAGCATTAGAGGTGGACAATCGATCAACTTTCTTTAGTTGAGAGGGAGAAAAGTCGGTTGATGCCCCTTTTTAATTTGGTCTAGTTCTACCATCAGTTGATGTATGTGTTGGACGAACTCGAATGAACGTGTGATTTTGTTCAGCCTCAACCAAGGGATCGGTCGAGTTGAATCAGTAGAAACTCGACCGATAAGCAACATGTCCCAAAACATAAGATATTCAATTTTAAGCCTCTAGAGTGCTAAATAAATTTATTTTTCTATCCTATCACATGATGTAAACATATTGAGGCACATTTCACTCATCATTGTCTACAATTTTGTGGTAAAACATTTGTTTTCAAAAAATAGCCAAAAATAAGAGAAAGAAGGAAAACATGTCAACTATAGCACTTTCAGTCAAGAAATGATCAATTTTAAGCAAGAAACATGTAGGTATGATAACATCTAGCTAGATTTTCTGTCAAAATCATCAAGAGCATATATAAGAAATTTTGATCTAATGAATGTAAATTTCTCTCTAGCTGGAGGTTTAGTGAAAATGGCTACAAGTTGATTCTCCGTGTCCACATGCGTGATATAGATATCCTTCTTGGCAATGTGGTCATGAAGAAAGTGATGATAGACCTTTATATTTTTAGCTATAATATGCAATATAGGATTGTAAGACATGTTAATTGCACTAGTATAATTACAATAGATAGGAGAAGCATAAAAAGAATGATAAAGTCTTGGAGCATTTGCTTCATCCATGGGACTTGGGCACAACAACTCCCAACTGCAATGTATCCATCATTGGTAGTTGAAAGAGCCACAATGCTTTATTTCTTAGAGAACCAATAAATAAGGCATGGTCCTAGGAAGAAGCAAGGGCCACTTGTGCATTTTCTATCAATCAAACAATCTGCATAATCAACATCACTATAGGCAGTAAGAGTAAAGTCCCTTGACTTGGGATAACATAGTCCAAAGTTTAAATTTTTGGCTAGACATCTCAAAATCCTATTAACCACTATGAGATGTGATTTTCGTGGTCTTTATTGGAAGCTAGCACATAAGACAACACTAAACATCATATCAGGTCTAGAGGGAGTTAAATAAAGTAAACTTCCAATCATACCTCTATATAGCTTCTCATCTACCTTTTCTCCTTGCTCATCTATGTCAAGCTTGGCAATGTTTGACATGGGGGTGTCCATTGGCTTGATGTTCTCCATCCCAAAGTGCTTAAGTAGTTCACTGGTGTACTGGCCTTGGTTGATGAAGTTCCCATATTTCGCTTGTTTGATTTGACAGCCAAGGAAGAAGGTAAGCTTCCCCATAATTCTCATCTCGAACTCACCCTACATAAGAGAGCTAAAATCCTTGCAAAGATCAAGATCCATCTCACCAAAGATAATATCATCAACATATATTCGAATAATCAAGAAATTTCTAGAAGTGTGTTTTATATATAAGGTAGAATTGACTTTGCCCATGATATATCCATTGTCTAACAAAAAGTTCTTTAATTTCTCATACCAAGATCTAGGTGCTTGTTTAAGTCCATAGAGAGATTTTTGTAACTAGTAAACATGGTTAGGCAATTTATCATGTTCAAACTCAGGAGGTTGAGCAACATATACTTTCTCCTCAATTGTACCATTAAAAACACACTTTTAACATCCGTTTGATAAAGAAATAAATTCTTATAACTAGAAAAAGTAAGGAACATTCTAATTGACTCAAAGATATATCTATAGATGCATATGTTTCATCAAAATCAATACCTTCCTATTGAATGTATCCTTGAGCAACTATCCTTGCTTTATTTTGTACCACATTTCCTCTTTCATCAAGCTTGTTGTTGTAGACCCACTTGGTCCCAATGATCTTTCTATCACTTGGTCTTGGCACAATAGTCCACACTTCATTCTTCTCAAACTATTCCAACTCTTCTTAAATGGCTAGGATCCATTCATCATCCTAGAGAGCTTCTTTTACATATTTTGGCTCAAGTTGAGACAATAAGGCATTGTTAGCTTGTTCTTTATTGAATGCCACTCACGTCCTCACCCTTTCAGAAGGATTACCTATGATGAGATCTTTGGGAAGATGCTTTGCAAAGTGGGGAGTTGGATCCTTCTTTGCTTCTTCTTTCTCTTCTTCATGAATTAACATCTCTTTTCCTTTATCAACAATGTTGAGCTCTTTCAAGTGAGGGATTGCCTCATCTAAAACATCATCATTAATAATATTCTTAGAAATAGAGGGGTTAGTCTCAACAAATCTAACATTGATAGATTCTTCCACATTAGACAATTAAATGTTAAATACTATATAAGCCTTGCTAGTAGTGCTATAGCCAAGAAAGAAAGCCTTATAAGACTTCATATCAAACTTTTTGAGGGAATCCTTGGTGTTCAAAACAAAACAAGGACAACCAAAAACATGAAAGAAATTAGTGGAAGGCTTTCTACTATGTCATAGCCCATAGGGGGTTTTCTTTAAAGATGGATGGGTGAAAACCTATTTTTTTACAAAACATAAAGTAATAATGGCTTCGGTCTAAAGCTTTTTTAGAGTGTCATACTCTAGAAGCATAGTTGATGTGAAATATTATTGCACTACAAATTCACTACAAATATAATTCCTAGAGTTTACCAAAACCAAGGTGCAATAATGCCACCCACAAGTGGATGGATCTTATCGCAGTATAGTTGAGGATCGAATCCCAGGGGATAACATTTTTAATAATTATCTAATCAAAGTAACTTAGCAAGAACCAATATTTATCACAAAAGTTGAGATTGGTTTGATTAATCTAAGATTGCAAGAATAAAAAGAGCTAGATTAAGGTTCTAGTTATCAATGGATGGAAACACTAGGCTGGAACTGGATTTCACTGCCACTACTCAAACCTGTGTAATCATTCAATCCAAACCTATATGAAGATATAATTGTAGTTATGCAAGTTTCCCCTTTCAGTGTCTGAAACTTTCATGAGTAGATATCCTTATAATCTTGATGTCTCGTTACTTACAGATCCTTTATCCACTACTCCATAGACTTTTAGTCATAAGTTCTCGTCAGGGTATCAACTAAATCTAATCGGTATACAAATCTTAAATGTTGAAGTTCTTACAGTAAAAGATTATAATAAATCACATAAAGTGGATGATCAATCAACAAAACATGCAATAAATGATTGGTTATGAATTAAATGAGTTCATACAATAATTAGAACATGAATGAAATTGCAAGAAACGGGTAGTGGGGCTAGTCCCCACACCCATTGAAAAGACTACTCCCTCAACATGGCGAGATTAATATCACTAGAAGAGGAGGATGCCATCATGGTCATGATGGTGGAGGAAGCAGCTCGGCATGGTGTGTGGTAATTGACTTGCTTCTTCCTTTATCTTCTAGGAATTAACCCTAGCTTATAGTGGAAGTAGGTGGAGGAACAAACACTTGGGGAAGAGATCGATCACCCAAGAATGGAGATCAACGGCCTGGAGTTGCGGATGGTCGATTCAAGTCACCAAGTCTACATGTCAATAGCTAACTAGCTCAATGGAACTCGTTGGGCCGTTGTCTTGGGCTCTAATCTCAGGGGTAGCCTTTCGGTGATTCTGTCTCTAGAATTTCTAAGATGAGTTGTACGGCTGTGCTGGGGGCCTATTTATAGGGTTAAGGTTGTCAACTTCTTTCCATCGATTTTGACCATTTTTTGTCAAATGATGAGACTTTCGATCGATGGCTTTTGGACTTCCGCTCATTGGTCTTGGAGGTCGACAAGATATCGACCTTGAGGATCAACAACACTATCGAGAAGTTGTGGTTGTCAATGAGAGTGTTGACAAAATTTTCGACTGATGGGATGATTTTCTTATCAGTTGTTGGACAATGATGATGTTGAGTAGGGGGGTCAATAGAGATATCTACCTCTTGATCATCGGTGAGTCTGACTGTCGTTCCTCTTGGATGTCGACCAAGGAGGTTGATGGGTCGTCGACATGGAAGGTCAAAAAGGCTGTCGAGCATCAATGTCGATACTTGCCAATGGGACCCCCTAGGCAAACTTGCTGCATAGTGATAGAATTCAAAACCTACAAAGGGAGTCAAGAGAATTATCAAATTTCTACAAATTAACATAAAATCCTAAGTAGATCAAAACAAAGCTATTCTTGAGGAAATATAGGCTTTATGAATGTTAAATTAGACTAATAATGCACCTAAAATTATGATAAATATGCATTCATCAATAGTCCTAGCCATTTTTTGTAGTGACGTATTCTTTTTCTCTACAACCCCATTTTTTAGGTGTTTGAGGTGACGAAAAGTTATGTGCATACCCAGATTCTTCACAAAACCATTCAAACAAGTCATTTTCAAATACTCCCCCATGATCACTATGGATAGAGATGATCCAACAAGAAGCTTTGTTTTCAACTCATTTGCAAAAAGTTGAGAAAGCATCAAGAGTATCACTTTTTGAAACAAGAAAGAAGGTCCAAGTATAGCAGGAAAAGTCATCGATGATCACAAGACAATGCTTGCTACCACGAAGTGATTGTGTACACATTGGTCCAAGTAGATTAATGTGAAGAAGTTCAATAGCTCTTTTGGTACTATGGACTCCATTGGATTTGAAGGAGTAATTGATTTTCTTTCCTTGGGTATAACGTTGGCATTCCTCATTCTTTTCAAAATCTAATTTAGGAAGTCCCTTTACCAAATCCTTTTTGCTCAACTTCTTCAATTGATGCATATTTACATGACCAAGCCTATGGTGTCACAAAAAATATCATTTGAATTAGCAACAAGACATATGCCAACAAAGGATTGATAGAGTTAAGAACAATAACATAGAGATTATCATTTCTAGTTCCCTTATATATAACATTGTGGGATAGGGAATCTAGAAGCAAGCATTCAAGTGAGGTAAAAAGAACAAGATAGTCACTATCACACAATTGACTAATACTAATTAAATTGTAATGTAGGCCATACATAAGAAGAACATTCTTAATGCATAGTGAATCACCTACATCACTCTCACCTATCAATTTACCTTTGTTTTTTTCACCAAATGTCAGTTATCCTCCTTTTTTGTTTGTGAATTGGTTGAAGTGGCTGATTTCACCTGTCACATGCTTTGAGCAGCCACTATCAACAATCCATTTTCCTTTTACCTACAAGAAAGGAAGATTTTGGTGTCCAATTCAAACCTTGGGATCCGGTGTTAGCTTGGGGACCCATTTCATCTTTAGGTTGGTCCTCTTCTCTCTATAAGGAAATAAGTAGAGTAATGGTTATCACACTTACAATGCACACAAACCATAGGGTTCTTAGAGCCAGATAACTCCCCATGGAAGATAGGAGGTCCCTTACTCTTTTTCTTACCCTTTCCCTTGCTCTTTCTCTGTGGAGCTCCCTCGTATCCTAGAACCACTTTTACCACTATGTTTGGTAGAGAGATCTAGAACTTCATTACTGGATTTTTTTTCCCTTTGAGGAATTTCTACAAGGAAGCTCTTAGTTTGTGATTATCATCACTAAGAGTAATGAATAGAAGATAAGCTAGCAAGATCATCTTGTGCATGAAATAAGTTGGCCTCCAAATAGAGAGCTTTAGTAAGATAATAATCTTTTTCTAAAGTAAGACTAGCAACTTCATTATTTGAAAATAAAGCTCTAGAAGGGAGATCATTAACTTGATCAAGCAATCTAGCATTTTTAGTTCTAAGAATAACAAGCTCATCAAGATAAATTGTATTCTCATCCTTAATAGCATCACAAGCAATCTTAAGATCATCATTTTTAGTTTTAAGTAAAGAAAACCCATCTTGTCGGGCTTGATTTTCTTCCTTAAGACTATTGATTTTCTTAAGGTAGATGTCATTGTCTACATCAACTCCATTATATTGGAGCTCAAGTTCAAGAAAATTCCCTTACAAGGAATAAATGCTATCAAGATGCAACTTCTCATTTTGATCAAGAATGTCAATTTTAGAATACAAATCATTGATGATCTTCCCTAGCCTCTTCTTTTTAGAATTTCATTCCGAATAAGAAGAGCGGGTAGAATTAAGCATGTCAATGAGAGTTTCCTTGAATAACTCATGTAAGATTATCTCACTTATCACACTAATGTCTTCACTTGTAGTGGCCATGAGTTCCAGATGGAATTCTCCCTCATTGGAGCTTGCATCACTAGAAGAGGAGTCTTCCCATGCGGCATGGGTTGCATCCTTGCTCCTTTTGTCTTTCTTGTACTTCTTCTTGTAATTTCCATCCTTCTTGTAGTCCTCCCTTTTCTTGGGGCTACTCTTATGGAAGGACTTCTTAGACTTGGGGCATCCATTCTTGTAATGCCCTTTTTGTCCACATTCCTAGCACCTTGTAGTGGAGGAGAAAGACTTTCCCTTAAAGTACTTGCCCTTGGAGTAGTTGGTTTCATGCTCACTTGGGGCTTCATCTTCACTTGAAAAAGGATAGGTAGCCAGCATGATTTCTGCTGTTGGAGAAGGAGTGCTTCCATTTGAGCTTTGAATGCAATATCTCTGATCTTCTTTGATTCCTTCTCTTCTTTCTTTTCATCTTCTTGTTGCTTGTCAAGCCTTGGCTCATGAGCTTGAAGGTTGGCAATGATCTCTTCATTGGCAATGTCACCAAGGCTTCTAACTTCTTTAATGTAAGTCACCTTAGATTCCCATATCTTTGGGAGAGACCTTAATGTTGGTATGTATGCCCTGAGAGCCAATCATGGGATGATTGGTGGGATACATTAAGATTGATTTGATAAGCATCAAAGGCAAGCTTCCAATTCTTTCTGGTTTAGTCGTATGAGATAATGATAGAATAGATTGAATGTCTAGAGAATGACAATATTCAATGGCGTATGCCTTCAGGTTCAGGACCTGAACGATGAGATCATACGGATGCTAAGAGTTTATACATTCTTATTATGTCCCTAGTCGGATTTCATTGTGGAAGGTAGATAGACAATAATGACACACAAGACTAGATTGTGGTGTTGGTTGATGATAGAATCCCATTAGTCATGATATGGGGATATCAAACCAAACACATAGGTACTTGTTAGAGAACTAGTATACCGGACAGACCCACCGTGAGTTTGACACATGGAACCATGACATGGTAGTCACAGTCAGTTCTTACAGTGATGGTGGTGAGTGTGATTCTTTGACCTAAAATCACTACATTCAACACATGTCATTGGGTACACTTTGACATCATTAAACGCAGTCCTGAAACATGGGTTGTTATAAAGGTGATGATTGGGTGGCTTTGACACATGGGGCTTTTGAGGGGTGAGTGATAGATATGGGATTTGTCCCTCCTGAGGGAGTTTGATATCCATGTCCATTTGATGAGTAGGATTGAGATAGGCGTGCATGCATGTGTGAATCAGTATGTGATATTGATGTCATACATATCTCCTTCAATCTACTCTGAGATCGAGAAAGTGAATGGACGTTGACAGGATGACTATTCCATGCCTTGAGTTCATTCAGGATATCAGTGACAAATGAATTATGCATTCACTGTAACACCATTCACGAATGTAGGATTGAAAGTTGTTCTCCAACCTTCCTTTTCATTTGGGTAGCACTGATGTGCGACTAGGCACCACTCTTTGCTTGTAAAGTCATAAGTGTTATGGACTTTCACTGCCAACGTGAAATGGACCTGCAGGGTCACACACATAGGATTTAACCTGGTAGAGGAGTTTATCCACAAATGATGTTTAGATTGATTACTAAAGGAGTTTAGTAGTTCAATTAAACACTCAATCAATTGATAGCTCAATATCATAGTGTTCAAGGTGTTGGACCAGTTGATTAGAGTATCAGATTGATTGGAATTGTAATTGACTGATTTGCACAGTCTGCTGCCCCAACCGATCGTCTCATGAGATGAACTGATCGGCTCAGGTTAATGAACCGATAGGCTCATGTGATGAACTAATCGGCTCAGGTTAGGGTGAACCGACCGGTTCAAGGGTTGAACTGATCGGCTCAATTGGTCCAACCGAGATCGTTTGGAAAGGTAGAAGACTATTTTGCAAATATAATTTGTTTCACTTGTACAAATTCGATTTGGACAAGGATTAATACTTGATTAATCGGAAACAAATTTGAAAGTCAATTTGAGTTGGATCAGGACCACGAACGATCGGCTCAGACATGAATCGGTCGGCTCAGGTGCCCCAGCTGATCGGTTGAGGTGTGAACCGATCGGCTCACCTCCCCAACCGACCATTTCATGCTTGAAACGATCGGTTCAGGTGGCATAGTTGGTTGTTTTGTGGAAAATATTGAACCCTTCTACTCTTGTTTAATCCTGCATTTCCCGAGGTAGATAACTCTATCCCATGACCCTCCTATATATAGGGGTATTGGGGGCTTCTCAGGAACAACAACTCAGAACACCAGTTGCTCTGCAAAGTTGTCGTTCTCTTTGGTTTTGGTAACCAAGAGAGCCTGAGCAAGTGCTATCCGAGAAGGGAGGCACACCAAGGGAAAGACAACTACAGAAAAGAAAATGGTTACAGGAGAGTGTGTCGGTGACTAGTATGCTGATAGGAGGGTGTGAATCCTTCTGATTCCTTATGGGACAAGGAGATCGGAGTTCCAGGTGCTCTGTGTAGACTACTTCAGAGGCGGGAGAGTTCTACCGCTCAGAGGACAACTGTCAATCCTGACAATCCCGGTGAGACCAGGAGCTACAGAGACACCATCCAAGACCAGAGGTGAAGACCGCACAAGACATGACGTATTGTCGTCGAGCAAGCCTCGGGACAAGGTATGTCTCTACAAACCATCTTTCCTATTGTATACACATTGACGCGATTCCTTTATTCTAGGTTCGGGAGGAGAAATTTTTTGTTTCCGCTGCCTTCTTTGTCTCCCCTAAAACCCAACAGTGGTATCAGAGCCACGTCAACTGGTCTATACTTTAGGATTATCGATGTGATCTATTTTGGTTTGTCCCCTTTATTTATTACATACGATGCGAATAAAATTGGCTTTATGCATATCCAATCCTAAATCCACAAATCCCAATATATATATATATATGATATGTAATATGAATGCACTCGATACGCGTCGCCCTTAAATGAGTTTTGTGGCGGATGTATAGTTTGGTTATGGCCAATAAACCCTATGTTTGTGTGCTTAGTTGTAGGTGGTTGCTTGCATCTCGGTCTGCGCACTGATTCCCTATCTCCTATTCCTAATGTAACTCAAGATTTCTTTCCTACCTTTGCCCCCCCCCCGAATGTAACTCGAGGTTTCCCAATTTAAATGTAAAATAGGACAGATCTTTTATTTCTTGTTATGTCAAAGAATGGAGGACATCTGACGACGACTGAGATGATTGGTTCAAGGAGTGAACTGATCAGTTGGTGATCCAGATGACCGGTTCGAGGAGTGAGACAATCGGGTGGCGTCCATGAAGAGATGCACGACGACCAGGTGAACTGGTCAGTTGGAGGAGCCAACCGATTGGCTAGTGACACTTAGACGACCAACCAGGATGAGAAGATCATTCATGTGATGAGTTGATCAACCCAGACGGCTATAGCACTTCATCATGGACAGGCTGTATGTGATGTAGACCTAGATGACTGTGATTCCTCTTGGCTTGAGGAATCACATTAGGATGGCAATAATCATCATTTTTATCATTTCACATGTTTTCTGTGAGATATAGCATGTATATGAGACATACTATGTATTGTGGTGATTGGATATATATATATATATATATATATATATATATATATATATATATATATATATATATATATATATATATATATATATATACCTATAAAACCAAATCTCTCATTAAATATTAAATTTTTAGATGCCTTCCAAATGCGACACACGTGAAAAACTTGATCGGCCAAGTGTGGGCACGCCCTAGCGTGGTGCACCATCTATCTCGTGGAAGTGTGAAGGATGGATATGTGGGTCTTCCCTAGCAGGGTGCATATTCATCGTGTTGGCTTTGGGTCAGACTTAACAAGGTGACCTAGATAGGATCTAGCACCTTGAGGCATGGAGGTGATCATGGCAAAGAGTTGCATATGACATCTTTCAAGAGTTGCATATGATGCAATTGGCAAAAGTTGCCTACTTAGAAGATCTAAGTTGTGGGTGACCGCCCTAGCTGGTCCATGACTCAGAGGATTTCAGGATCTTGACCCACTAGAAGATTGTACGCTACAATATTCCAAATTGATGGTGAGGGCTATCAATTTGAACTAAAATAGTGGGAGCGATAATTAATTAAATTCCTAATTATATCATCAACTCTTCAAATCAATCAAATAAGTCAAAATTGAGTTTTGGACTAAATTGCATATGTTTCCTTTTGTAGTACAAATGAAAACAAACAACAATCACTTTTCGTTGTGATCGGTCCTTGAGAAGTACAAGTTGAATGGGACTAACTTCCATGACTGGTTTAGGACATTGAGAATTGTTCTCACTCAAGAGCGAAAGCTCTATGTCCTGGATACTCCAATTCCAGAGGAACCTACTCCTACCGCACCAAAGGCAGAAAGGGATGCTTATAAGAAGCATTCTGATGATGCCATTGATGCAAAGTGCTTGATGTTGTTTCCATGAACCACAAGTTGCAGAGACGACATGAGAACATGGGTGTCATTGAGATGATTCAACATCTTAAGAACATGTATGAATATCAAGCATGGCAAGAGAGATATGATGTCTCTAGGGAACTGTTCAAGTGTGTCATGATAGAAGGAGATCTAGTTGGTCCTCACACACTCAAGATGATTGGGTATGTTGAGAACCTAACGAGACTGGGATTTCCCCTGAGCCAAGAGTTGGCTACTGACGTGATACTACAATCATTGCAAGAATCCTATAGTCAGTTTGTGATGAACTACAACATGAACAACTTTGACAAGCTATTGACAGAGTTGTTGGGCATGTTGAGGACAGCCAAGACATAGATGAATAAGGACAAGCCTAAGTCTGTGATGATGATCAGTGATAAGAAAGGCAAGTCCAAGCACAAGGGCAAGGGCAAGGCTAAGAAAGGTTTTGATGCTAGACAGCAGCCCAAGTCGTCTTCAACTCTCAAGGCCAAGGGAGGCGTGACCAAGAGAGGCAATTGCCACCATTGTCAAAATCCGGGAAATTGGAAAAGGAATTGCCCACTCTATCTGGAAGAACTAAAGAAGAAGGAGGCGACAGACGTCTCCACCTGAAGGTGTCATGAAATAAACTTGTAATATTTTTGAGGTATATGATACGAAGATATAAAATGTAAAGCACTCAATATATGGGGCAAGTGTTGCTTCCATAGATAGGAGTACTTTAGTTTATTTTCAGCCTTGAAGGCATGTAATAGAGTTATGAACTGATATTTTCCAATGAATAGAAACACATTATTTTTGCATATTATATGACAATGATAGCAATTAATAATGTTGATGTTTCACTTTCAAAGATATGAACTTTGTGGCAATGCCTTGTTTATATTGTGGTACTTGGTATGCATAAGATAAAATGATACCTCAAAGTTATTGATAACTCAAGCAATCAAATTAGCATAAATCATGAGAAATTCATTTCTAGTTTCCATATGATGGATAAATCTAGACTCTTTTAGTCAGAGAACCAGTAAGAGATATGAATCTCTTGGACATGATTAATCAATCTTCACTAAGGTAGTGGGAGAATGATTATTCTATTAGGTATAATACATGAGATGTATTTACATACGTATTGGAGTTAATGCTAATACTTCAAGCAGTGTATAGAGAAATACCAATATGAATATCTTGAAGTGTTCAGGAATATCATAAATGAAGTATGAATTTGGTAAAGTGTCAATTCTTGATGAGATCAATGAATAAAATACTTAAACAAAATGTTTGAGATCCTTATGAGTGATTATGATAGTGTATCATAGTGAACTCATGATTAAGGCATGGTGATGTCTAAATCAAAAGGAGTCGTACTCTAAGGAGTTAGAGGATGATCATCAAATAACTAAGTTCTTCTTAAATAAAGAATACCCCACACTAATAAAGGACATTAAGAATCATAAGGGTTGTGAGTTCTTATATCCTTGATAGATACACCTCGATTATCTATGTGATGAGTTGATGAGTCAACTATCTAGATGAATATGAGGAACCGGATTTTGAGTTATGGTTTATGACCATTACATCCTAAATGACTTCCATGTGAACCATAAGGTATGACCTTGATGGTAGCACCCATTGGGATGAAATCCATAAGTGTGAATGAGTCTTAAGTGTTAAGACACATGGATGACATTTTGAGAAGGATGATGATTTTTGATTGCAACTTAATCACTAAGAGATTTGGCATATGGATACTAAAACCGCATTCCTATGAGGAATAAAATAAGGATGTGTATGTGACACAACCTATAAGGTTTATAAATCCATTAATGCAAATAAAGTCTATAAGTTACTATGGACCAATCAATGTGATTGATTGAGTACAAGTAACTCAGAACTGTGATATTTACTTTGATAATATAGTCAAAGGGTTTGACTGGTATGTCAAAGATAAGGAGAGATTTGTGATTTAGTGGGAGTGTATTCACATTCCACATGTTGATGTGAAATGGAAATGTTCTAGAATGGAAATCCAAAGTGGAAATTATCTTTAAGGAAGATAGAGACATTTACTATGTGATAGGAATAGAGATCTATAGAGATAGTTCTCGAAAACCTCTTGACCTAAAAAGAGAGAGCATACATTGGAAAACTATACTAAAGGGTTTAGTATACACAGATTTAGTGGGAGAAGACTTGTTCATGTTACATGGAGTTAGTATCCCATGGCCAAGTGCCCAATTCTTATGAAGAATGGGAACACTAAGAATAGATATGGATCTATCATGTATGAAATTATCCCATTATCTTGCATGTATGGACATGGCAAGAACAAAACGCATTTATCATCTTGTATGTAGGACATGACAATATGATATGCTCATCCTGATAACTCGTATGTGGGACATGATGAGTGGATGTCTGTCTAGTTCCAGTAAGGGTTACTAGAATACCATGAGAACTTGATAAGTACTAGTTCTATGGAAATAAACAAGGGTTCACTATAAGGAGTTACACTGATGTGAGCTTCCGAAAAGGACAGAGAATTAATCGCAATATATATAGGATATATAAAGTGAACTTTTGTTGATAAATGCAAATGTTCCATTAAAGTTGTTTTAAAAGGAAAAGTTGAGTATCCGTGTGTTAAAGAACAGCAGTGGATACTATATGGATCTAGAAGTTCATAAAGATGAACTTATAGATATTTCGATCTTTGATGACAAGTTAGGAGAGCTTGGTCATGCAATGTGGCTAAAGGTTAGCAAAGGAATACTAGATCGCATATTATGGCAACTCCATCTCATACGTGTGGTGTACAACGAAGAGATGAGAGACATGCAGTTGATACTGACTTTGGCAAGGTGTTTCCATAACTCACTATGTTAGCACTAGAGCACAGTATCATGTGAGACATGTTTAAAGATCACTATGAATATGATTCAAGGGTGATTGGCTCACAGTGCAAGTGGGAGTCTGTTGGTATGTATTCCCTGAGAGCCAATCATGGGATGATTGGTGGGATACATTAAGATTGATTTGATAAGCATCAAAGGCAAGCTTCCAATTCTTTCTAGTTCAGTCGTATGAGATAATGATAGAACAGATTGAATGTCTAGAGAATGATAGTACACAATGACATATGCCTTCAGGTTCAGGACCTGAATGATGAGATCATATGGATGCTAAGAGTTTGTACATTCTTATTATGTCCCTAGTCGGATGTCATTGTGGAAGGTAGATAGACAGCAATGACACACAAGACTAGATTGTGGTGTTGGTTGATGACAGAATCTCATTAGTCATGATATGGAGATATCAAACCAAACACATAGGTACTTGTTAGAGAATAAGTGTACCAGACAGACCCACCGTGAGTTTGACACATGGAACCATGACATGGTAGTCATAGTCAGATCTCACAGTGATGGTGGTGAGTGTGATTCTTTGACCTAAAATCACTAAACTCAACACATGTCGTTGGGTACACTTTGACATCATCAAACGCAGTCCTAAAACATGGTTTGTTATAAAGGTGATGATTGGGTGGCTTTGACACATGGGGTTTTTGAGGGGTGAGTGATAGATATGGGATTTGTCCCTCCTGAGAGAGTTTGATATACATGGCCACTTGATGAGTAGGATTGAGATAGGCTTGCATGCATGTGTGAATCAGTATGTGATATTGATGTCATACATATATCCTCCAATCTACTCTGAGATCAAGAAAGTGAATGAACGTTGACAGGATGACTGTTCCATGCCTTGAGTTCATTTGGGATATCAGTGACAAAGTAATTATAGATTCATTGTAACACCATTCACAAATGTAGGATTGAAAGTTGTTCTCCAACTTTCCTTTTCACTTAGGTAGCACTGATGGGTGACTAGGCACCTCTCTTTGCTTGTGAAGTCATAAGTGTTATGGACTTTCACTACAAATGTGAAATGGACCTGCAGGGTCACACACATAGGATTTAACCTGGAAGAGGATTATATCCACAAATGATGTTTAGATTGATTACTAAAGGAGTTTTGTAGTTCAATTAAACACTCAATCAATTGATAGCTCAATATCATAGTGTTCAAGGTGTTGCACTGGTTGATTAGAGTATCGGATTGATTGGAATTGCAATTGACTGATTTGCACAGTCTACTGCCCCAACCGATCGGCTCATGAGATGAACCAATCGGCTCAGGTTGGTGAACCGATCGGCTCATGTGATGAACTGATCGACTCAGGACAGGGTGAACCGACCGGTTCAAGGGTTGAACCGATCAGCTCAACTGGTCCAACCGAGATCGTTTGGAAAGTTAGATGACTATTTTTCAAATACAATTTGTTTCACTTGTATAAATTCAATTTGGACAAGGATTAATATTTGATTAATCGGAAACAAATTTGAAAGTCAATTTGAGTTGGATCAGGACCACGAACCGATTGGCTCAGGTGCCCCAACCAATTGGTTGAGGTGTGAACCGATCGGCTCACCTCCCCAACCGACCATTTCATGCTTGAAACGATCGGTTCAAGTGGCACAGTTGGTTGTTTTGTGGAAAATCTCAAGCCCTTCTACTCCTATTTAATCCCTCATTGCCCGGGGTAGAGAACCCTATCCCATGACCCTCCTATATATAGGGGTATTGGGGGCTTCTCAAGAACAACAACTCAGAACACCAGTTGCTCTACAAAGTTATCGTTCTCTTTGGTTTTGGTAACTGAGAGAGCCTGAGCAAGTGCTACCCGATAAGGGAGGCACAGCAAGGGAAAGACAACTGTAGAAAAACAACTTGTTACAGGAGAGTGTATCGGTGACTATTATGCCGATAGGAGGGTGCGACTCCTTCTGATTCCTTATGGGACAAGGAGATCAGAGTTCCAGGTGGTCCATGTAGACTACTTCAGAGGCGGGAGACTTCTGCCACTTAGAGGACAACTATCAATCCCAACAGTCCCAGTGAGACCAGGAGCTGTACAGACACCGTTCAAGATCATAGGTGAAGACTGTGCAAGTCGTGAGGTATTGTTGCCGAGCAAGCCTCGGGACAAGCTATGTCTGTACAAACCATCTTTCCTATTGTATAGACATTGACGTGATTCCTTTATTCTGGGTTCGGGAGGAGAAAATTTTTGTTTCCACTGCCTTCTTTGTCTCCCCTAAAACCCAACACTTAAGATCTTAGAGTTGGTGGTTCCCTTGTCCATGGTGAGGCCCAATCATCTAGTCCATTTATAATGGTTTTGAGATAGGAATTAAAGAACAATTCGCAAATTTCAAACACAATTTCTATGCACTTTGGTCGTTACTGCAAAAATCTAGGCTACTCTCGATTAACATCTCAATCACTTTTTCCTTCTTCCCCATCTTGAAGTTTTCAAGGAGACCCTTGAGAATTTAGATCTTGGTCTCATTGACTTTCTTTATGCCTTATAGGTGATACACAACTTGTCCCAAATCTCATGGGTTGTGTCCCAAGAAGAGATGAGGTTGAACTCTACCTTTGAATTCAGTTGTGCTTTGTTGACCATAACTTCATCCCAAGTGGATATCTCCCCCTCTGGATTCTTATATGGAATAATCACCACCTTCCACATGTCTTAGTTCATCCCTTGAAAGTAGAACTACATCCATCATTTCCAACCTAGAAATTTGTGTTGTCAATGACCGAGGGTCTCATGGTGAAGCCTCCCTCTAGGTTGAGGGACCCAAGTTTTTGCCCATATTCTCATCTCATGGAAGATTTTTCATAGAAGAATGTGGATATGATACAACTTGGTGGATCAAAGGGCTCTACAGGGGCTGAATAGAGCTAAAAATACTTGCACAAAAAGCATTAGACATTCAAGTTACTTCAACTAGGAACCATTACAAATAGTAAATTTGATGGAAATCTTAACAGGCATAGCAAGGATGAGAGAAATTGAAACAAACACTTGAACAAGATGTTTAGAGTGGTTCCACTCTCCAAACAAGTAGAGAGTCAGTCTGCTACCTAGAGAGGTCAATCCCAAGGATTTTTCAACCTATGTATACTTATACTCCATTACAAGACATACAATTTGACCTTCCTTTTCTAGGAGAAGGATACTCAGCTTCCCTTTGAGGTCAAGGGATCCAAAAATCTTACAACCAAGGACTTACCCATCTATATGGGCTAGAGTCTACTACCTCTATAAGATCTTACCCACTCTTGCAAGTAGTTGGACACCTTCACCAAGGTGATCCCCTTCTTGCAACAATTAGTTTGCCTTGAAGGATTTATCCACTCTACTCCTGGATCTTTATCCTTTTCCTCCTCCTTCACTCAGAGAAGGTTTTTTCACCTTCTTCTATAGATTGAAGAAGCTTGCACCTTCTCCTTCACTTGGATAAGCTTTCACCAACTTGATCTTGAACAAAGGGGTAGGGAAGGAGAAGCTTTGATAGCTTTAAAAGTATACAATGAAGTATCTCTCTCACACAGATCCTATCTCACTCATACAGACATTTTGATTTACAAACAAGAGAGAGAAAAAGGCTCAAGTTCACTAGATGCACTTAAGTATAGCTTGGAGCTTGAATAGCATGACGGAGCAACCTTGGAGTGAACTCCAAGAGGTCCTATTTATAGTTGGGCGTGTCCACTAGAGGGTAGGAGCATTAAGGAATGATTTCTAGCCATTTTGATGGTTGCAATGGATATAGTTTCGAGTATTTCTACACTCCAATGGTTGGAATCACTTTTTCTTCACATTATGTGCAGTACATTTGATCGAGTTTTAATAAAGTTAACTCGATCGATTGCACTATGTGACAAAGCTAATTTGAATCATCGGTTGAGTTTTTCCTGAATGAAACTCGACCGATCAATTAAATCATCTTTGCTTAGTGCAGGGATCAGTCGAGTTCTGTGAATGTGCAACTCAATCGAACCAGAATTTTCTCAAAATGCAGTAAGGGGATCAGTCGAGTTTTGGGAGTGAAAAGTCGACCGAAAAACTCCCTGTAATGAATTTTGAAAAATGTCATTAAAGTGATTAATTGGTCAAATTTAGGGCTCCTAGTTTTTCTCATCTTAGTTACAAGTCATTACATCAATACAAATGATTACAAAAAGCATCCTAAGGGATTTAGGGTGTTTTCTAGAAAAGTACATTTGCATGACTTTGACTTGAACTCGGATCAATCTAGGTCTTGATGAATTTGATCCTTTTCATATACCTAATGCCTTAAATCAATCTCAAACCAACATATTAGATACATATGAATGGAATGGTTGAGTCATTATCAAAATGGACAATGTGTAACACTTAGGTCAACAAATGTTACTAACTCTATTACAACTTTTGATTCTGACATGCCCGTTACATTATGGAATAGGAGACGATCGGGTGCTATATATAGGTATTCTCAACATGTGTCCAAAGATCATTTAAATGCTTACATGGATAAATTTAGTGCTGCTAATATGTAATTTCTATTCCTAAGAATGTTCAAGAGGCACTACTACACTCTGGATGGAAACAATCCATGGATGAGGAGATGGACGCACTTCACTCTCATGGGACATGGAACCTTGTTGATCACCCTACAGGTAATTAAACAGTTGTCTATAGATGTGTTTTTATTGTGAAATATTTTTTTGATAGGACACTTGAACTTCTAAAGGTCAGACTTGTTGCTAAGGGATACGCATAAGAAGATGGGATTGATTACTATGGGACTTTGTCCCCAATTTCTTGTATTAATTATGTCTGCATTCTGATTACTATTGTTGTTAATAAAGGTTGGTGCTTACATCAACTAGATGTTAAGAACACCTTTTATATTGAGATTTACAAGAGTCTATCTATATGTCACAACCTCCAGGTTATGTTTCTAAGGGGAGTACACTGGGAAAGTATGTCTTCTAAAGAAAGCCATTTATGGTCTCAAACAAAGTCCATGGGCATGGTTTGATAAGTTATCCCTTGTGTTGCAGTAATTTGGCTTTATACGATCTCAATGTGACCACTCTATGTTTATCAAAACTGCTACTTTTGGCATTATTCTTCTTATTTTTCATGTGGATGATATCATCTTGTTTGGCAGCGATGTTGATGGAATTGCTACTATAAAGCAATATCTTATGAAGCATTTTGTTACCAAAGATCTTGGGCATCTAAAACATTTTCTGAGATTGAGGTATCACATAACAAGGATGGAGTATCTCTATCACAAAGAAAGTATATTCTGGACTTTTTGTAAAATTGGTATTCTTAGTTGTAGTTCTGTAGTCTCTCCTATGGATCAAGTTCATGATCTATGGGTAGAGTCTAGTTAGCCCTTAGAAAATAAATTTGTTTATAAATGTTTGGTTGGAAAACTTTTATATCTTACTATTACAAGGCCAGATATATGCTTTGTTGTTGGTGTTCTCAGTGAATTCATGGATTGTCATAGGCAATGTCACTTGGATGTTGCATGCCGAGTCTTAAGATATTTGAAGAATGCACCTGGACATGGACTATTTGTAAAAGAAATGGGCATCTAGATGTGAATGGATATTTTGAGGTTGTTTATGCATGATGTAAATCTGATAGGAGATCCACCTATAGATATTGTACCTTTGTAGGGGGTAACTTGGTTACCTAGAGAAGTAAGAAACAAAATGTCATTGCCAAATCTAGTGCAGAAGATGAGTATCATGCAATGACACATACTAATTGTGAGATATTATGCATCAATCTATTTTCTCTGACTTTGGATTTCCCATCGCTGATGTTATTCTAGTATACTGTGATAATCATGTTGCTACCTTCATTGCTAGTAATCATGTATTTCATGAAAGGACCAAGCATATCCAGGTGGACTGCCATTTCTCCAAGATGTTGTGCGGAATCTAGGAAGATCACTACCCCCTTCCTACTTACACATTAGCACACTATTGATATTTTTACAAAGTCTCTCGCTGGCAAAAGAGTTGCAGAGCTATGTTGCAAGTTGGGCAAGATTGATATCTATGCTCCATCTTGAGGGGGAGTATTGGGATATATATTTACCTATAGTTATTTTATTCCCTTTTAATTCCTTTTACTTAAATCTTATGTAATTTGGGCCTAAATAAAATAGGCCCATTAAGGTTTCTATGTGCTTCCTTGTTGTTTTCCTTCCTATTTATAGGGGAGTGTTGTAATCCTTTTTTAATATAGAAAGACATGTGTTCTCAACAAAAACCTTCCATTAAGAGTCAGACTCTAGATTGACATTTCCTTTTCCTCACTTGGTATGGGGGTAATATTTGTGAGATTACCTTGGACACATCCTTATGTAGGTATCCCACATAAATGATGTGGTTCATTTTTCAACTAGGCCCATGAGGATGGATAACTAAGGATATTCATGGTCCTCCTCAATATTTCAAATGCATATTTCCTTTGGTATCCTACCACTGGGTGTCCATCTATCATGTGATAACCATGTGTTCATCTCACATAATACAACCTTGTGATTATGTACATCCATGATTTGACCAATTCCGTTACAATCCTCTAAAAGGAAAAAGATTGATAAACATGTTTTTATTTAAAAGGTTTATATTTCAACTTTACTTTGATGCACCACAACACCTTTATGCTAGTTTTGAGTTCTCTGGAATACACATAATCAAGTTTTTTAGTGGCCTTGCATGAAGTTTTTAGACCCAAATTCTCCTTAGAAGTAGTGACTTTCTCTCATACAACTAGCACCATGGGATTCATCGGATTCCCCTCCTCTCATTAGTTTTTAGATTTCCCTATCCATCCTAATACAAATGTTGATCAGTAGACAACTTCTTTTTCACAATACACATTGGAATGGAGAATAACATAGACCAAATAAGGAATAATTGACCCTCCATGGATAATGGTTAAGTTGTCTGACAAGTAATCATGTTCTCCATTTTTCAAAACCTCACTACAAGTATCCTTAGTAATTTCTAAAAGTTTAACCAACACACCAAGGTATTTTCCTAGGTTTTCTATCAATAAACTTTTGTCCATGTTACATATTTCTATCCTTGTGGTTCAATTAACTTGTTTTCACAAATGTCACACTCAATGTAAATAAGTTCCTATGATTCCTTTCCAAATAGTTTGAAGCACTCTACAACAATTAAAATACGTTTTCATTTTTCTCTAGAAAAAATGATTTGTTGTCATCAAATGTGATATGGGAGATTGGTGGCCCTTTGTTGGTGATGTTCAAAGTATTTCACATTTTAGAGTTTACCTTGTCATTAAAGGAATTACAAAGATATATTGTGATATAGGATATCATTATTAGAGATCTCTTATTTCCTTAGTACTCTCTAGCTTTCCCCAATCTACAATACATTGGTATTAGCACCTTTCATAGTATCCATGACCTAATTTATAGCATTTCCTTGCAACTTTTACCTCAATAATGTATCCAACACAAACGGCTATCACATGTGTCCAGAGGCTATCGCCCCCGGCCGACCCATGCTGCTAACAATTTCCAACACCATAAAATCTATTGTTAGATATGCGTTGCCCCAAACCAAAGCTGGTTTGGGTAGATGAGATCAAGGTAGGAATGAACCTTTTTGTTCTTTCTACCGTGACCTTAGATGACAACTTCATGCACAATTTACTATGAAAATATAAACCATTGGTCATGTTAATATCTCAAAATTAACCATTGAGATATGCTAAACACCTATATGTCATGCATCTAAATACAAAAGAAGTGATGCACTTGACAATTTTTGTATTTGGATTTTTTTTCTCTTGGATAAGTGACTAACAAGCGTGCAAATGATCTCAAATTTCATATGTAGCATACATTTGTCAAAATATGAATACTTGTTTAGAGTTATCAAACATCTTCTCATAATAAATGAACATCACTTGAGTGTATAATTTGATATATATACACCCAAGTGCATTTTAGTCTAACTATCAATCTATATGTATGTATGTATGTGTATATATATATATATATATATATATACGTATATGAGTGTGTGTGTGTACATATATGCATTAATATGTTTGATCCTTTCAACTTCATATCAGGTCCTAAAAGACTTTCTACCATTACCTACCTTCCTAGCACTCATTATAACGAACCTAGTGTTCTTGAGCAGATTTACATTAGAAAATCTTGGATTTTAGTCAAAAATAAAGTCTAGAGCAGCAATTAAGTAGTGATCCTAGGTCCTTTTCTATCCTCTTTTATTTTATCCTACCTTGTAAGTTGTCATCATTTATGAGGAGAAAACATTTTGTATGCTCTTATTTTTTCTATCTCTCTTTTCTCCATCTTATGGTTGGTTTGGGATTCTGGGATGAGATCTCTTCTTCAAGAAGAAATTCTAAATTTTGCAAACTAAATCTTGGTAAGGTCCTGAACTAGATTATTATTAAGAATTCTTAATTATCATAGTGTTTTTATGTTTAATTGCCTAAAGTGAATGCTTGATTAAGTTTTGGAATCAATTGCTTAAGAGATATCTCTAATTTGACTCAATGTTCACTATGTGTGCCCTATATTGTGATTCCATTACATTTGTGAACTAGTATATAACATAACCATAATTGAGGAACAAATTGCAATCTGAGTTCAATTTCATATCCATGTTTGATTTGATAACTTTTTGGATGATTTTGAACTAAGTTTGAATGGGTTCAACCTTGGTTTAAAAGCTAGTATGGATGATCGATTTCCTTTGTTAAACCATGTGGATCGATATCTAAGAGACTTCCCACCCTCAATAGCTTGGATAATTAAGGCCCCTTGGGTGTCTGAATATAAAGGCTCCCTCATGGATGGACCCTATAAAGGTTTGTGCATTAATGTGAATCAATTGGTATGATATATGTGCACCTTGAAAGGCCTTGTTTTGTAATCTCCATAGCCTTACCTTTGGACCTTGAAAATTAAAGGTAAGAGCCTCCATATATCCACAAAATATGACCATTGATAGTTTTTTTTGTATGGACCCTCAGTAGGGCTACCCTTAATAGGTTGTCCCTTAGATCCTTGATACTCTTTCCCTTTCCTCGTAGCTTGTTATAAGTGAGACTAATTTAGACTTTTACACATAATATCTACATATACCTAAACTTTTTTAATTTGTAACCTAATTTTTCTATTGTTGTACCTTCTAAAATTGAGTAGGACGATCTCTATAGACTAGACACCCATGTTTGAAGCTCAATATCTTGGATCAAGTTCTTTCATGCAATTGCATGTTGTTGGTTAAAGTTCCTTTGGTAGTTTCTAGACTTGGTAGCTACTTTCCTACCATATTCCATGCATGTTTTACCTTATGTGCACATTATTCTCTAAATTTCCATCTTATATTCTTCTTGTCACTGAGCTCTAAGGGTTTCCATGGTGAAAACGTTCCCATCTAGCTAAATCTCCTCATTTCTCCCTCTTTTTTCGCTACTTTGCTTGACCTAGATAGGAGGGGTCATCTTTGAGCTTAAGTGGCTGTCTTGGATGTAGAAATGAGGCTTCTTGAGGAGCTTTTTTTTATCACATTTTCATCACCTTTTAAGGTGAGTGATATGATTTCTACTAACATCTTTTTCCTACATTATAAATGCAAACCCTAATATTGCTCTAGTAACACCTAATATCGCTAGAAGGTGAACTTTTATGACATTTTTTGAATAAGTAAGATATGTATACTAAATTGAATGTCTACTATACTCTTTCAAAGGTGTTCTTTGTTGTTAATCATGTGCCTACTTAATTCCTTAAGTGCTGCAATTTCAAAATGTATGCATATATGCCTCAAAATGCTCCTTTTATGATATTTTGATGCCAAGTTGGTGCAAAACGAATCATGCCATTTTACAAAATATTTGGATATTTTCCCAAGATAAATTTATGAGGTTTTTGCAATTATTATTCTTCTAGAATTTCTTTGTAATTAGAGTCGTTACCCAAAATGGTTCAAATTTACCTAGCGATGCTCTTTTTATACATTTTTGTTACCATTGTGATAATGTATAAATTCCACAACCTGTCTTATTCTTTGTATGTTATTTGAAGATGATAGTGAAATGTTTTACCAACTAATGTGTTGTTGACATTTTTATGACAGTAGTATGGACATCTAAAGATGTACTTTGTAAGAATTGTTTTTGTATAATGGTGTGTGAATGAATTCCCATGACTTTACCATCCTTCTAATGGTGGTATACATTTTGGATAACATGCCCTCTGACCAACACAAGGGATGAAGTTTTTAAAATGTGTACAAACATGCCCCATAAATGATATTTTATCGTGACAGTGTGTTGGAGGGAAACATAATTACTACATTCCAAGATAGATAAAAGTATAGTTAACGAAAACTCCCCTCCTCAATCGAAACCTAACCACCCTGTGTCATAATAATCATAGTTTGTGATTTTCATCAAACCAAATGGAAATAGCCAATAGATACAACCCTTCAAACATAACCCCACCCACCCTATGTTATGTATAATCTCAGTTCCTGATTTTGATCAAACCTTTTCATATAGACCTCTAAATATTCTCAAATCTCATTTCCACATGTACCTCCACCTTCTAATGATCTTGCCCTCCTTAACTTCCACATATATCATGGTGGACACCACATTCTCTTTCATCAAAGTTGACATCTAAGATTTTTGCTTCAACAATGAATACCTTCCAGCTGTTTTAAGAAGGTGGTGTTTGCAATGATACGATGGATATGAAGTCTACACCCATTCTTATTAATAATAAGTGGTAGTGTTCGTGCTTAGAGTTCAGTGAATCTCCCACATATGCAAAAGGTAGTTATTTAATTTTGTTTTTCTTGAATTTCTATTATTTTAATCTGATCACGGTCCCTTGTTAACACTGCTTGAACCTGCAATATGATAACCTCTTCGTCCCCTCCCCTATCATTCATGGTAAATTTTTGGAGGTAAATGTATCACAAGAGAGACACGCTAGATTTTACCATTCTCTAGATGTTCTACTTAATCACTTTAGAAATCATTAATAAAATGTATAATTTTAATATAATAAAGTCGATCCTTATAAAAATCATTTTTTTGTCGATATAAAAATCACTATTTATCTTCATTTATTATTGTATGTTTCACCCTTCTCTTTAGATAAGAATACAACAACATCACACAAATCACTACTACAGAAACAACATTCAGTGTCGCTTTTCTAGGTGTCGGTTATTTAGGAAAACTGACGCCTATAATATTAGACGTCGGTTATTTATGCAAACCGACATCTATAATCAAAGACCAGCCAGACACAGGTATCGCTTTGTATTCAGTGTCGGCTGGTTATAATAGACCGACGCCTAAAATTGCCCGTGAAATCCAATTTTCGAGCGAAAACATTTTAGGTCACCTACAGCGTCGGTTTTTTAACTATTCACTGACGCCTATTTAAAATGAAAATTTGCGTGAAAAGTCCCACTTTCAGTGTCGGTTATCCTTCGATAACCGACGCTGATAATGGTTCCCCCCAAATAATTTAGGGTAAAGGTTGTCTAGTTGGGCGTCGGTGTTTTACTATCAACTGACGCTAAAGCATAATAGGTGTCGGTTTTGTAGATAACCGATGTCGTTGACCAACTTAATAGACCCGATCACCCGGCTCTTCCCCCGTTCTTCCTGTTTCATCGTGATATTCTCCTGTGTTGCTGCTCGCCGCCGCTCTCCCAAAATTGCGACGTCGGTTTCTGCCCCTCTGCTTCTTCGGTGATGGTGCTCTTCTACTCGTCGGCGCCGCTGCCTGCCGCCCGCCGCTGCTGCTTCTTCTCCTGCTGCTTCTCTGGCCGGAGCCTGCTGCTTCTCCGATCGTCGGTTGCTTCTGCCCGCTGATGCAGCCCTATTTTAGGGCTCCATCTTGTGCCATTTTGTATATAAGTTGCATCTAAACATGTTAGATTACAAGTATTTCCCCCAATTTGATTATCATTGCAAATACGCTTATGGATGTTCTTTGCGCTGTTTTTCAGGTACTTGGACCACAATGGATGGACGAGTGTGATGGAGGGACCCAAAGGAGGCCCCAAAGCTCCCCCAACCTACCTTAGTGGCCAAGGATCGTCTCCAAGCAAAAACATCCAAGAATTATGAAGTTTGAAGCCATGCTAGCACTAGAAGACCCCAGCACGACCGTGGTGCCATGGAACGGCCGTGCTGGCAATTGAGCAGAATTACAGGTTGATCGACAAATTTTGGAAGTTCAAGCAAGTCAGTCACCACGGCCGTGTTGACTAGCACGACCGTGCTACGAAGACCATACCACGGCCGTGCTGACCAAAACGGCCGTGCTAGATGAAGATGGAACGAGCGTGATGCTCAGAACGACCTCCTCCCAACTCCGCCACCACGGCCGTGCTACCCAGCACGGCCGTTCTACCTAGTACCCAACACGGCCGTGCTGCCCAGCACGGCCGTTCTACCTAGTACCCAACACGGCCGTGCTACCCAGCATGGTCGTGCCACCAGCCTCCGTTTCCACCCATCAACCTGTTGGATTAACACTTAGCCAAAACGGCCATTCTCCTCCACCACGGCCGTGTCCACTCCTACCCAGCACGGCCGTGCTACCCAAAACGGTCGTGCCACCACCCAAAACCTATACAACTTTCACTGTCTTTCCTTTTTTACCCCCACTCAACCCTAGCTCCTATATAAGCACTAGTTGCTTCTAGGGCTCGAGGTCAAGCACCCCTAGCCGACCCTAGCTGCTTCCTTGCCTCCATTACTCCAATCCACCTACTCCCTTGCATCTAACCCCATTTCCACCCACTTTCCACTCTTTTCCACCATAGAAACCTAGTTTCTCTAGGTTTCTATCCATCCATTCCACCATTTTCATGCACCCCTGCACCTTTGGAGGAGGGAGGTCGTCTGCAGCTGCTTGGAGGTGAAGAAGGAGGCCACTGCATCGAGCTTCATGGCATTTTCCCTTCTTCTATCCCCTTCTTTTCCTAGTTTGATCATGTATAACTAAGCCCCCTTGGGTGGGCTGTTTGGGGCAAAAATGTGACTTTGATACCATGTTGGGGGAATATAATTTGTAATGAACATATTTCATTTCTGTGATGATTGCCTTTGCTTATATCTCATTTCCCATTACTTGTGCATGTGGTTGTTGTTTAATTACATTAATTGCTTGCCTTGTGGTGTTTGAAGACATTTGTCTCTAGGGTGTTTTGGTTTCTATGTAGCTATCATAGGATTGGCTCCTAGGTCCTTAATTCGGATCCCTAGCTAGCCCCCTATCTTCCTACATAATCACCTTATTCCTACATGCAAATGTGAGTTCTAAGTGACTAGTATAAGTGTGATTAGTTCAATTGCCTAGGATTTCCTAAAGGTTGAGGTGGCTAGTGGCATGAGGTCAAATACCCTCATCTCTACTCCCATCCTTACCCTTGGTCCTCAATTGACTAATACCACTTATCCTAGAGACCTAGACTTGGTACGTCCTATGAGAATTACACCTAGCCCTAGTTCTCCAATTAGTAGCTTAGGGTAAATTCTCATAACACCAACCTTGTTGTTTGGTTTGGTAATCTAGAATGAGATATGTTAATTGCTTATTATGGTGACATCCCCCAACTCATGTCGAGGTCACATTCCCAAACGGCCCACCTCCTTCGTCTAATTGCTTAAAACCCTAATTTCCTAGTTTGCTTGTTAATGCTAGTGTAGTTCATTTGCTTTAGTTAACTTAGTTAATTGCCTAGTTATGTTCGCTAAGTGGTAATTTAGGTTTTTGATCTTGATTAGTGGTTAACTTAGGTTCTCAATTGCTAGTTTCTTGCTTAGTCTTGTATAGTCTGTTCTTGCTCGTGTTTAGATAGCTTGTTAACTCAGATTGCTAATTTAGTCTTTTGATAACTTAATTTCACATTTCTTTTCCTACTTGCTCGTTTAGCTTAATCAATCAAACAAACCTTCAAACCCTAAAAACCCTAAGCTCCGCATAAGGAACATAGCTCACGCTTTCTAACTCTAGCACCCCCTCTATCTCCGCGGTTTGACCCCGCATCTTGCCTTTGATCTATACTACAACAGTACCCCGTACGCTTGCGGGCACATTGTTTTAGTTTTAGTGATAGACTTGATTTGGGACCATATAAATTTCGAAAGCAAGGATCCCATCCATCATCCCGTGCCTCCCGACCTCGTGGATTGCACTCGGCCACCCTAGTTGGTCGGTGTTGTAAGCCTCTAGCGGGACCGCACCAAGCTTTCTGCTGCCGTTGCCGGGGATAGAGGCGCTCGGCCTAGTTAGATAGTGTAGCTTAACCTTTCCTTTTGCCCTCACCATTGCTATTATTTATTCTTTGTGTTACTCTTACATATTGGTTTGCTAACTTGTCTCCTTGTTGTTTGTTTGTGACGTGCGCAGGTGACAGCTGTGCATGCGTAGTACG
The DNA here is from genome assembly GCA_963693085.1 of Alisma plantago-aquatica. Taxonomy (NCBI): domain Eukaryota; kingdom Viridiplantae; phylum Streptophyta; class Magnoliopsida; order Alismatales; family Alismataceae; genus Alisma; species Alisma plantago-aquatica. The sequence goes on along the minus strand of OY856412.1, from coordinate 23,001,416 downwards.
CGTTTGACTTGCACCGACTTGGTGGTTTACGACCCCGAGATTGGGAGGAGAAGACGTCAAGCTCGCTGCAACCTACACCGAGAGGCCGAGATGGCCGAGAACAACCCACCACCAGATGTTCCACCTCCACCACCGCACCGCCCGCTTCATGAGTATTTCACGCCGGGGAACTACAATTCCCCCATAGCCACGCTGGTGGATCAAATGCCCGGTCAGCAGTTCTCCATTCCGCCAGCACTCTTGGGACTTCTGCCCACATACTACGAAATGGAGAACGAAAATCCTTATCACCATATAGACGCATTCTTAGAAACGTGTTCGACCATCCGCACGCCTGCTGCCACTGACGAATCGATCCACAGAATGCTCTTTCCTTTCTCCCTCAAGGAGAAAGCTAAGGAGTGGTACGTCTCGAGGCCAGAGCTCGTCACATGGAATGAAGTAAAGAATGAGTTTCTGAAGAAGTTCTTTCTGATAGCCAAGTTATCCTACATGAGAAGGTGCATCACATCCTTCGCCCAAAAAGAGAACGAACCTTTCCATGAGGCATGGGAGAGGTTCCAGAAGTTGCTTCGTGACTTCCCTCACCATGAGGTCCCGCTTTGGCAGCTGGTTCAAGCCTTCTACACCGGGCTTGAGGAGCAGAGCCAAAACAATGTAGATTCTTCTTGCGGGGGCACGTTCATGGCCAAGCCGCCCGAGGACTCATGGCCACTATTTGAACATCTCGCCGAGAATTCTCTCCACCGAGCTTCCACTAAAGGGGGGCATTGCGGCCGGAACTACACTCCTCCGCCTTCCTCCGTGGCTCCCGCACGCAATGCTACCGACCCCGATATGATGACAATGATGACCGAGATGATGATGTGGATGAAGAATCAAGTTGGTGGCTCTTCTAACCAGCCCACAAGGGTAGTTGATATTGTAGATGAGGAGGTCAATGCTCTATATTCCTTTGGTGGTCACAACAACCAAGGCCCAATGTCCAACTCCTACACTCCCGAGTGGAGGAACCACCCAAACTTCTCTTGGAAACAACCGAATGAGGATGGGCAAGGACAGGGGCAGCAAAAGCCACGCTACAACTCAAAGTTCGAAGAGGAAGTACTCGGGAGACTGAGGAATCTAGATGAGGTAAAGAGAGAGGTGTCTTCTCAAGGATAGAACATCAGCCATCTTGAGCAAAGGCTCGACCAAATTTCTATCTCACTTGCTCGCCGTGAAGAGGGGAGACTGCCATCTCAACCTATGACGAATCCTAACAGCAATGGAAGTTGTGTGACTGCCAACCAAGTTGCATACATCCCACCACGTAGCCAAGAAACCTCACTTCCACAATATCAAGGGCCACTGCACCCATATGCTCCACCATCCCACCAACCCCCTCTAAACTACCAATACCCACCACCTCCACATACTTACCAACCTCCACCTCCACCGCAACCAACTTGCATACTCCAAAATCCTAATCCTCCCCAGCAAAGACCACCACCACCTCCTTCCTCACAAGCTCCTCCATCTGTACATGAGCAAGTGAGTATGATCACTATCATATGGGGTGAAGGAACTGCTCAAGGCTGCGGAAAAAGGGGAAAGAAAGTGACTGAGGTTGGAAGCAAAGTCCCGATACGTGAGGGATCTAGCAAAGATAAAGAAGACTCTGAAGGAATTTCCACCCAAGCACCACCAGAGAATGATAGGTACACCCAGATTGCTACTGTACCAGACGCGAATGTAGAGGCACTCTCATTGGCTCCACCCTCACTCGGGGATGGAGAAATTATCATAGACATAGCAGCTTTTGAAGCCATGTCCTTATGGAAACCAAGATCTTTACATGATACTAGCGTCGCCATCACCCCTCCGCAAGTTCCAGCCACTATAGTGGTGATAGTTGATGAAAACAGGAAGCAACCCCATGAAGGTTTGACTCTCCAAAAAGGGGGCAGAAATGTTAGGAATCTCCTAGGAAACTTGAAGCGGGGAACAATAGGTGTTACATCACTCTTTTCATTGATGAAGGACATATGCATGGGAAAGAGAAAGTTAGTGCTATTGCCGACCAAAGAGATTGTTGCCTCAAAATCTGTGAACTTCATCTATGATAATGTCTTCCCAGAAAAGAGAGGTGATCCGGGAGTACCTCTGATTTCTTGCTTCATTGGCACACAACCCGTCCAGCATGCTCTCATTGACTTAGGTGCAGGAACAAGTCTCATGCCATGGAGCATGTACCTACGGCTTGGCCTAAATAAAATGAAACCAGTGGAGTGCGCCATTATCTTGGGTGACGGAACCAAAAGGAAGCCCTTGGGAATCATGCAGAACACAATAGTGTCAATGGATGAAAGAGTGAACATTGCCTATGTGACCAATTTCCTGATAGTGGACACTGCACCTATTGATGGAGAAGAGTACCTCATATTGGGTAGACCTTTCCTATCTACTGCGGGAGCTGAAATCAACATCCGCAAGGGCACGCTGACGGTTACTTACAAGAGGAAAAAGTTCGACTTCTTCATGTTCACCAAAGAAGAGAGAGATGAGCTGGCCAATGAAGACTTCGGCGAGAGTTTGTGCTATCGTGACCCTCTGGAGCTGTGGAGATCGAGCCCATACTTCTATTCCATGTACACTCCTTGGGACGAAGCACATGTCGTAAGAGCGCTCGACAGGATCACCGTAGAAGAGAAGGAGGGCATTGTGGGTATCAATACATGATGAAAAAGAGCAACAAGCCCGGCTGAAGGCTATAAATTTAGCACTTGTGGGAGGTAACCCATGTGGTTTGAGATTCTCGAACCTTGTTTTTACCATACTTTCTTTTGGTTTCCAAGAAACACACACACACACTATACTTGATAGTTTTTCTGTTTGTGAATCATTTTAGCACAGGCACAAGAAAGAAAAGATGAAGCTGAAGAGTTTAGCCGATATAGAGGTCAAAGTGGAAGAAACGATTGCAACTCAATGGAGGAGCTACAGGAAGAAAGTCATGGTGGCCCTGTCCTGCTCACCTAAAAGTTACTTTGACCACTCCATCTCTCGCCGGTTGCCTTTCGCAACCCCACACATTTCTACCCTACTAGTCTAAACTTCTATTTCATGATGAGGACATCATGAGTTAAAAGTTTGGGGTGGTAGGGCGGTAAGCCTTCTTTCGCCGCATTTTTCTCTGTGTACCTTGTGCTGAATTTTTGCAAGATGATCAAACAGTTTGACTGACTTACCATACTCGATTACCTTGACCTTGTGTGCCTGCTTGCATTCACGCATTCATGTAGTTAACTTCTGCATTTTTGAGTAATTTTTCAAAATTTTTGCTTCTTCATACTATGCATTGCATTCTCATGTAGTTTTTGATAATTTCTTTTGCATGTTAAGTAGGATTTTCTGCTTTATGTCTTTAAATTCCCTAAAGTAGGTTTAGATGTGATTTAGTGCAAATTGGCACCATTTTGGCCAATTTTGCCTAGATTTGAATATTCTTGCTCTGATAGGATGTTTTGACTTAATCTCCAATGTTTGAAATGAAAAGGTTTACTCTTGTGACAAATGCATGCTACATTCTTAGATCTAATTGATATATGGTCTTGATTGTGACTTTTTACACGTGAACCACATCTCTTAAGTCTGTGAATGTGTTGGTTGAATCATGAATTGAGCAAGAGACAAACGCTTAAAGACAATGGAATCACTTGGTAGAAATATGAATATTGTGTTAATTCTATCATGTGATGTGATATTACTTGGTGAAGTGTTGAATTAGCTTTCATGCAGGGAATCGTATGTTGAAAACTACATTGATGACCCCTCTTTGATCCGATTTTTCTTCCACCATCTTCATACCCCTCCGCCTCATAAAAAGATGCCAAAGTGCACATATTAGCCGTGGCCACCTCCAAAATTTTGGGGTGGCCACATCTTTACCTCCCCGCTTCACTCCATCCACCATATGCCCTATCTATACCAAGGGCAAAGAAAAAGAAAAAGAAAAGCAAAAATAAAATAAAAGGATGCTCATGTTTAAGAGCATTCAAATAAAGAAAAGAAGAGTGTGTAAAAGCACTCCAAATCTTACCGCAACCCTTTCTTCTTCTTTTATACCCATTGAGCTAGAAAACATCAAATCTAGCTCACTTTACCCTTTCTACAGCCAAGTGGATCATCTAGTGTGGTTTGAAGCATAAGACCGAATGCCTGAAAGCGAAACAACACTCCTAGTCACATGTGATTAACATCAACATGAAACGGTTTACCCGGAATGACATAAAGGACATATGGACAACTTGTGTTTCTATGCTTTATATTTGAAGTCTGTATGCTCAGTGCTCAGTTCATGATTGGGTTGTGAAAGAAGGAGAGGAGAGATGTGAGACACATGCACTTAGTCATTTCCAAGACCATATATATTCAATAATCTTCTGCTGCTTTGCATTTGTCATTTGTTTTTGTTGAAAAGAACGGAAAAGAGAGATTAAGTTGGAGCATACTTGAGGACAAGTATGTTTTAAGTTTGGGGTGGTGATGCAGCCCTATTTTAGGGCTCCATCCTGTGCCATTTTGTATATAAGTTGCATCTAAACATGTTAGATTACAAGTATTTTCCCCCAATTTGATTATCATTGCAAATACGCTTATGGATGTTCTTTGCGCTGTTTTTCAGGTACTTGGACCACAATGGATGGACGAGTGTGATGGAGGGACCCAAAGGAGGCCCCAAAGCTCCCCCAACCTACCTTAGTGGCCAAGGATCGTCTCCAAGAAAAAAAATCCAACAATTATGAAGTTTGAAGCCATGCTAGCACTAGAAGACCCCAGCACGGCCGTGGTGCCATGGAACGACCGTGCTGGCAATTGAGCAGAATTACAGGTTGATCGACAAATTTTGGAAGTTCAAGCAAGTCAGTCACCATGGCCATGTTGACCAGCACGGTCGTGCTACGAAGACCACATCACGGCCGTGCTGACCAAAACGGTCGTGCTGGATGAAGATGGAACGGGCGTGCTGCTCAGAACGACCTCCTCCCAACTCCGCCACCACGGCCGTGCTACCCAGCACGGCCGTTCTACCTAGTACCCAACACGGCCGTGCTGCCCAGCACGGCCGTGCCACCAGCCTCCGTTTCCACCCATCAACCTGTTGGATTAACACTTAGCCAAAACGGCCATTCTCCTCCACCACGGCCGTGTCCACTCCTACCCAGCACGGCCGTGCTACCCAAAACGGCCGTGCCACCACCCAAAACCTATACAACTTTCACTGTCTTTCCTTTTTTACCCCCACTCAACCCTAGATCCTATATAAGCACTAGTTGCTTCTAGGGCTCGAGGTCAAGCACCCCTAGCCGACCCTATCTGCTTCCTTGCCTCCATTACTCCAATCCACCTACTCCCTTGCATCTAACCCCATTTCCACCCACTTTCCACTCTTTTCCACCATAGAAACCTAGTTTCTCTAGGTTTCTATCCATCCATTCCACCATTTTCATGCACCGCTGCACCTTTGGAGGAGGGAGGTCGTCTGCAGCTGCTTGGAGGTGAAGAAGGAGGCCACTACATCGAGCTTCATGGTGTTTTCCCTTCTTCTATCCCCTTCTTTTCCTAGTTTGATCATGTATAGCTAAGCCCCCTTGGGTGGGCTGTTTGGGGCAAAAATGTGACTTTGATACCATGTTGGGGGAATATAATTTGTAATGAACATATTTCATTTCTATGATGATTTCCTTTGCTTATATCTCATTTCCCATTACTTGTGCATGTGGTTGTTGTTTAATTACATTAATTGCTTGCCTTGTGGTGTTTGAAGACATTTGTCTCTAGGGTGTTTTGGTTTCTATGTAGCTATCATAGGATTGGCTCCTAGGTCCTTAATTCAGATCCCTGGCTAGCCCCCTATCTTCCTACATAATCACCTTCTTCCTACATGCAAATGTGAGTTCTAAGTGACTAGTATAAGTGTGATTAGTGCAATTGCCTAGGATTTCCTAAAGGCTGAGGTGGCTAGTGGCATGAGGTCAAATACCCTCATGTCTACTCCCATCCTTACCCTTGGTCCTCAATTGACTAATACCACTTATCCTAGAGACCTAGACTTGGTACGTCCTATGAGAATTACACCTAGCCCTAGTTCTCCAATTAGTAGCTTAGGGTAAATTCTCATAGCACCCACCTTGTTGTTTGGTTTGGTAATCTAGAATGAGATATGTTAATTGCTTATTATGGTGACATCCCCCAACTAATGTCGAGGTCACATTCCCAAACGGACCACCTCCTTCGTCTAATTGCTTAAAACCCTAATTGCCTAGTTTGCTTGTTAATGCTAGTGTAGTTCATTTGCTTTAGTTAACTTAGTTAATTGCCTAGTTTTGTTAGCTAAGTGGTAATTTAGGTTTTTGATCTTGATTAGTGGTTAACTTAGGTTCTCAATTGCTAGTTGCTTGCTTAGTCTAGTATAGTCTGTTCTTGCTCTTGTTTAGATAGCTTGTTAACTCAGATTGCTAATTTAGTCTTTTGATAACTTAGTTTCACATTGCTTTTCCTACTTGCTCGTTTAGCTTAATCAATCAAACAAACCTTCAAACCCTAAAAACCCTAAGCTCCGCATAAGGAACATAGCTCACGCTTTCTAACTCTAGCGCCCCCTCTATCTCCGCGGTTCGACCCCGCATCTTGCCTTTGATCTATACTACAACAGTACCCCGTACGCTTGCGGGCGCATTGTTTTAGTTTTAGTGATAGACTTGATTTGGGACCATATAAATTTCGAAAGCAAGGATCTCATCCATCATCCCGTGCCTTCCGACCTCGTGGATTGCACTCGGCCACCCTAGTTGGCCGGTGTTGTAAGCCTCTAGCAGGACCGCACCACCCGCCACCCACCCCTCTGCTTCTTTGCCTGCTCGCCGCCACTGCTGCCGCCGCTCGCTGCCGCTCTTCTCCACACTAGCTCCAGGTAGGCTATCCTCTTTGCTTCCTTCTCCCTAGCTCCTTACCACGGCTGTGGTAGGCCAACACAGCCATGGTCGTTACCATGGTCGTGCTGTCCAGCATGGCCGTGGTAGGCCAACACAGCCACGGTCGTGCTTGTTGTTGGTAAGGATATGAACAAATTTTTATGTAATGCTTTATGTAAATCCTAGGATATGAACAAATCTTTTGCTTGCATATATTTATCATATATTTGTTCTTCTAATCGTAATGTTTGGCCTAATTCAGTAAATTTTGATGCATGTTGAAATAAGATTTAAACTTGTCAATTGTAGCATCCTGATTTGATTTGATTAAACCCTAACATCAATTGTGATGAAACCCTAACATTAATTGTGATGAAACCCTAACATGTACATATCTGTTATTGTGTTTGTTGGCCTAGAAACCCATCCAAGATTTACTCATTAGGAGTAAATCTTGGATAGTCCCCGGTTTGGGACTGTTCTTGAACACCAAATCTCACTTAGGATGTAAGTGTATAATGTGTATTGAGTTTTCGAGAAAATTTCAGTAGCATTTCCCCATTTGTTCTCTAAGTACATATGTACTTATAGAACAGTGGGGAAATGCTACCGAAATTTTCTTGAAAACCCAATACACATTATACACTTACTAGTGAGATTAGGTGTTCAAGGATGGGATAGGTGGTACACATTTATTATATATAAGAATGACATCACATGTGTTTGTTGGCCTAGAAACCCGTCCAAGATTTACTCATTAGGAGTAAATCTTGGATAGTACCCGGTTTGGGACTGTTCTTGAACACCTAATCTCACTTAGGATGTAAGTGTATAATGTGTATTGGGTTTTCGAGAAAAGTTCGATAGCATTTCCCCGTTTGTTCTCTAAGTACATATGTACTTAGAGAACAGCAGGGAAATGCTGCCGAAATTTTCTTGAAAACCCAATACACATTATACACTTACCAGTGAGATTAGGTGTTCAAGGATGGGATAGGTGGTGCACATTTATTATATATAAGAATGACATCACATGTGTTTGTTGGCCTAGAAAGTGAACAATCATTGTTCTTTATATTACTTGTACATTGGTATAAATTAGAATGAACAATCACTAAATTATATATTGTTTGTATGGAGTCCGGCTTCATTGTAGATAATAGGAGTAAATCTTGGATAGGATGTAAGTGTATACCCTAATCTTGTCCTAATATATACTTGTTTTCTCTTTGATCATAGAATGGATAGATCATGGATGTCCATTCGCAATCGCTGCACCCCAGAGTTTGTATATGGTCTTGATCAGTTTATTAGATTTGCCGAGGAACATAGGAAAAAACCTACAGATAGGTTCTACTGTCCATGTAGGCATTGCGGTAAAAACTTGAAAGTCAACACTGGTGAGGAAATCAAAAGTCATGTCATGTGCAACGGGATTGTACAAGGCTATACAGAATGGCACTGGCATGGAGAGATTTCAAACTCAAAACCAGTGGATGTCGATAGCAGTGCTTGGGTGGAAGAAGAAATTGCCTCTGATGACGTAGATGTGAACGAACCAGTTCCAGTAGACATCGTTGATGCGATGATGGATAGTTGTAGGGTAGAGCACACTGATCCACCTCCTATCTTTAGAAACATTGTGCATGATGCTGAGATACTGTTATACATAGGCTGTGCTAAGTTTACGAAGCTTAGTGCTGTGTTGAGATTGTATAAGTTGAAAGCTAACAATAGATGGAGCGACAAAAGCTTCACTTCATTGTTGACTTTGTTGAAAGAAATGCTTCCTGAAGGAAACGAGCTGCCAATGTCAACATACCGGGTAAAGAAAATGTTGTGCCCAATGGGAATGGAGGCCAAGAAGATACACGCATGCCAGAATGATTATGTATTATTTCAAAAGGACTATGAAGATTTGAAAGATTGTCCAAAATGTGGTGTGTCACGGTATAAATTGACGACTTCGGGGGAGTCCAAAATTGGTTCTCCTACCAAGGTGTTGTGGTATCTACCTATAATATCACGGTTTCAACGCTTGTTTGCAAATTCGAAAATGCGAAGAATTTGAGGTGGCATGCAGATGTTAAGAAAAATAATGATGGGATCCTACGACATGCGTCTGATTCCCCACAGTGGAAGAAGATTGATCTATTGTACCCCAAATTTAATGAAGAAGATAGGAATCTAAGACTTGGGCTTTGTACAGATGGGATGAATCCGTACGGGACATTGAGCAGACAACATAGCACTTGGCCAGTCATGCTTGTTATATACAATCTTCCTCCCTGGCTGTGTATGAAAAATAAGTATGTTATGTTGTCGTTGTTGATATCGGGCCCTAAACAACCCGGAAATGATATCGATGTTTATCTTAAACCTCTGATTGATGACTTAAAGAAAATTTGGGCTGAAGGTGTGATGACCTATGATGATTCAGGAAGAGAGACATTTCGTTTGCACGCTATGTTGTTTTGCACTATTAATGACTTTCCAGCATATGGGAATTTGTCTGGATATAGTGTCAAAGGAGCTAAAGTGTGTCCTATATGTCAAGAAAACACTGATTCAATAAGACTAAAACATGGCGGCAAGACTGTATATCTTGGTCATCGAAGGTTTCTTTCAAAGTTCCATCCGTATCGTAGGAAGCGCAAAGCATTCAATGGATGGAATGATGAACGGAGTGCACCTAAACCTATACCAGGGGATGTTGTTTATGAAAGAGTAGAAGACATTGTCAATGAATTTGGTAAGAAATCATAATGTAGTATGGCCACACGGAGTGACAATTCTTCATTCAAGAAGAAGTCAATATTTTGGGATCTTCCTTATTGGAGTTCTTTGACAGTCAGGCATTGTATTGATGTATTGCACATTGAGAAAAATGTATGTGATAGCATCATTGGTACTCTATTAAATATACCAGGTAAGACTAAAGATGGGATAAAATCCAGACTGGACCTATGTGAAATGGGAATAAGGTCAGAATTAACAGAATTACGTGAAATGGGTAATAAAAGAACATACTTACCTCCCGCTTGTTACACGTTGTCTAGAAAGGAGAAGAAAGCTTTTTGTGAATGTTTGGTAAATGTTAAGGTGCCACATGGTTACTCATCCAACATTCGTAGATTGGTATCAATGAATGATCTGAAGTTGATAGGTCTTAAATCTCATGATTGTCACACTCTAATGCAAAAAATATTGCCCATGACAATTCGATATATATTGCCAAAGCATGTAAGGTTTGCAATCACCAGACTTTGTTTCTTTTTTAATAGTCTATGCAGCAAAGTTATTGACCCTGATACTCTCGATAATTTGCAAAGAGAAGTGGTTGTTACCCTAAGTCAGCTTGAGATGTATTTCCCTCCTTCGTTCTTTGATATCATGGTACATCTTGTTGTCCACTTGACTAGGGAAGTGAAAATGTTGGGACCAATTTTCTTGCATTGGATGTATCCCTTTGAACGATACATGAGCATTTTTAAAGGTGATGTTCGAAACCGTTATCGTCCTGAAGGGAGTATTATTGAAGGTTATGTGGCGAGAGAGGTTGTGGATTTTTGCAATGACTTTCTGAGTGGTAATAACACTCCTATTAATGACAAGAATATTGAGGAGGGTAAAGGAATTTTGGGATCACGGGTGAAAGTAATCATCCGTGAGCAGTTGGAACAAGCTCACTTGTATATTTTACACAACATGGACGAAGTGAGTGTTTATATCGAGAAACATACCAATTTCATCAAGAGACAACATCCTCGAGCAAGTTCAATGTGGCTTGCTAGAGAGCATAATAAGACTTTTACTAAGTGGTTTGAAGATAAAGTCTTACATCAACTATCTCAAACACCAAATGATATTACAGAAACTATCAAATGCCTCACCTTTAAACCAAAACCGAATGTTATGTCTTATGAAGGGTTTGACATTAATGGGTTCACATATTACACAAAGCGCCAAGATGATAAGAGTGTCATCTAAAACAGTGGGGTCACTCTTCAAGCATCGACTATGTATTTTGCAAGTGCAAAGGATAAGAGTCCACATGAAGCTAAAATGTCATATTACTGTGTCATTGAAGACATATGGGAGTTTGACTACATAGATTTTAGAATTCCACTCTTTAAATGTAATTGGGTTGATAACACCAAAGGAGTTATAGTGGATGAATTGGATTTCACTTTGGTGAACTTTGAAAAGATTGGCGAGAAGGGTGAACCATTCATATTGGCATCACAGGCGAAACAAATATTCTATATCGATGATCCTGCAAATGATAAATGGTCGGTTGTTCTTCATGGTAAAAGACAGTTCATTGAAGATCCTATAGATGAAGAAGAGTACTATGATAAGTATGATGACTCCAGTCCATTCTCAGTTGGGTTGCCAACTCCACAAAATATTGAAGCTAATGATGACTTATATGTGCGCGGAGATCACAATGAAGGATTGTTAATTGATAAAAGATCACAATTTTAGAGACATGTATGTTTATATTTTTTTATTGAAGCTAAATGTTTGCTTTTTTAATATCAATATCATTTTTATATTTGATTTTTCATTATCTTCTAATTAATACAAATGCTAAATGTTTAACTTTTTCTGGTTAATACAAATGCTAAATGTTTGCCTTTTTAATGACATTTTCAGATGGCTGACCATGATGAGCACGATGTCCATGATGAGCATGAAGTCCATGATGAACATGCTGTCCATGATGAGCATGGCGAGGATACCAATGTCAGTTCTAAAAACATATCCTGTATTTCTATAAAATTCATTATCTTCTAGTTATGTCATATATCCCATATTTCTATATTGTGTTAATTCAGTGTGTTTATTTTTGTCAAATTTTAGGTTGATGATGCACATGTACCCACTGAAGCACTGGAGCAACTTGATGCGCAGCACCAAACACTTAACAAGAAAAGGGGCATCTCTCTGTTGAAGAAGTTAATAGCGCTAAGTGGCAGTGGATCCAAATTGGTTGTGGAGTTTGATAATGGAGGAAATGCAATTGGAGTGAACCGCAATAATTTTATAAACTATCTTGGGTGTGTCACTCGAAGCCATTGTGGTGTTAAGTATGATAATTGGCATAAAGTTCCTCAGGTGAAGAAATACTTGATATGGAAGGATTTATGCGTGAGTTATTATTATTTGCAATTCTATTTTGTAGATTACAAATTATATTATTTGCAATTCTATTTTTGGATACTAGTCAATAAGAATTCTATTTTACAGAATCTGTTTGCATTGGATGAGAAGTTGCATCGTAAAAGTGTGATGCAATGCGCTGGAAAGATGCTTAGGAACTATAGGACAAATCTCAACAGAGAATACATAAAAGATGGTGATAAGAAGAAGAATTCAGCCCTTGAACAGTGAAACTTCTTGGACAAAGAAGATTGGGACAATTTTGTTGCTTCAAGAAAATCTGAAGAATTCAAGGTATTAGGCGTCACTCCCAATTTAATTAATATACGTTGTATTCACCTATTCAAGATTAACATTTAGTGCTACTAACCAAATCATTAATGTGCATACTAACTAGGCCCTCAGTGACGCGCAAAAAGCAAGGCATGCACTGAATGTGCATGACCACACTATGGGTCCAAAGGGCTATGCAAGCGTTCGCCAAAGACTACAGGCGGAGTCTGCGGCTACTCAGGAGTCTGCCACACCCATGCCTCACCATGATATCTGGATAGCTGGGAGGAAAAACAAGAAGGGTGAAATAAAGAAGCCCGTAACTGCTGAGGCGGCTGCGAAAATGGTAAAATACAACTCTTAGAACAATCGTTTGAATATTGATTATTGTGGTGTTAACTTACCAATTTCTGTTGATGGTGATTAGCGGGAGCTGCACGAGCAGAGGAAACAAGGCACGTTCATCCCTCAGGGCACAAGGGACAAATTGACAGTTGCTCTGGGTAACCCAGAGCATCCTGGACGTGTTAGGGGTGCAGGCGCTGGTGTGGGCATCAAAGCATTCTTTGGGCCATCCCAGCACAAACACAGAGCGGGACTTTCACAAGAAGAGGTAACCTATTCTTTTTTTAGAATGTTACTGCAAAAGGGAATTCAATAATAAGAAGCTAATGTTTCTTTTATCCACGTATAGGAGAATAAGAGAGTCGAGGATATAGTTGCTAAGAAGGTCAATGATATAGTTGATGAGAAGGTCAAGGAAGAAATAGTGCGGTGGCAGGCATCTCAGGCTTCCAATCATCCTATGGCGACCCACTCTTCTCCTGATGCACAGACTGAGAGTAATCCTGGAGACCCATCGCCTAACACATCTGCTGTAAGTATTGTTCATGACATTGTAGCTAGTCTTTTCAAGATGATATGTTTTCAAGATGATATGTATATATGTATAACATTCTTTATGTAAATTTGTAGGCATTGAAGCCATGCCGCTTAAGAATGCAAGACTATGTTGTTGCAGAGGCACAGACTTACCTGTCCCTTCCTGGGGAAACGTTTCATGGGACTCCAATGCCACAGGGCTACGTTCGTGTGAGCCCGATATGTGTATTACCCGATTGGAGGGAAGCTGCATTGCCATATGCCCACCTAGATATTGATACACTTGGTGAGGCAGAAGGCGGGGTGATATTGTGGCCCAAAGAAGATGTCGTCTACACTACTGAAATTGTAAGATAAATTTACATTACTTTAGATTGTTAATGTGTATATATGAGGTCAACTGATCTGAAATTATATATACAGGTTAAAAAGAAGACACCCGGAGCACCTAGGCCTCCACCTCCACTTCATGCATTACCAAGTTGGGTTCCAACTGACCTAAAATACCCGTTAGGTCCTACTTGTAGGGGAATGGCATGTTGGCTATGGGCACATAATATACATTGCCCTATAATTGTTTCTTTAGAAGCAGATTATGCAGGTCAATCATACGATAGCTCTTTATTTATACAAGATATTATTGAGTTGTTTATGTATGATTGGTTGAATACATCAATGATAGAGACATGGATAAGGTGAGATCTTGTTTATACATCCATATACCTTGTGTAAGATCCGGTGATCTGGTTTCTTATATATTAATGCATACGTAATACATGTTTTGCAGCTACTTAGTCGAAGATCAATGCAAACTATTTGCATTTGATCATGTGGGATTTTTGATTCCATCATTGATTAGTATGGTAGTTAAAGACCCTGATAGTGTTCAACAATATTGTATAGATGCTTTTATAATTTTCGGTCAGCAAAAGAAGACGATAATAATAGCTCCATTCAATGTCAAGTAAGTTTACTTTATTTATAATTTGGACTTAAGAAAATTCCATTTTTATTGTGCATTTTGAGTTATTAATTTTTAACCTTTTTACCTATAGCGCTAGACATTGGGAGTTACTAGTTATTGTCCCCGGGACATTCACTGTTTATTATCTAGATCCTGCAGGAAGTACATTGAACACTAAAATTGGACACATATTGAGAATGCCATTATTCTGGTGAGAAAATATTTCATTTTTATATCTGTTAACATATGTTATTACATTACTATTTAATTATGCAATTTATGTGTTACATTAACATGTAGGGGTTTAGATGCATTCAAAAATGCTGGAGGAAATGTCCCAAGGAGAAAGAACCAGCCAATAATTTGGGAGAACGTAAAAGTAAGTTCCCGACTCCAATGTATATATTATTTATGTGAACTGTGCTTAGTTGTATTTTTTAATATTTTGTATGTTTCAATTTATAGTGCGCTACACAAGACAACGGCTGGGCATGTGCATACTATGTGATGCGATTTATGCAGATGATTATCCGACATGCCGCATTGGATATCAATACCATACATGAGGTATTATATATAGTCTCATTTGTTAGTATGAAATATATCAATCTTATTTTTATATTATTACTTATATATATACAGCATTCTCTTTGCAGGTGTTTAAAACTGACCACACTATAGGTAAACGCTTAAAAATTGTACATGCTCCATATACGATAGAAGCATTAAATGAAGTAAGAGAAGAATGGGCAAAAGCCATACAAGCAGTGGCGATTGTAAGATATAATTGGGATGCTGATAGCGATGCTGAATGATATTTTGTAAATGAATATTTCTGAATGTTTATACATGTCTGAATGTTTCTACATGTATTTGAATGTTTCTACATGTGTGAATGTGAGAATTGAATTGATGTCTGAATGTATCTACTTGTGTGAAAAAATATTTGTTGATTTTGCAGGTTTGTGGCCTGTTTGTAGGCTGATATCAATGGATGTCGTAAACCTGCAGTTCAGAAAACTGAACTGTAGGTTCTCATCCTGCTGACCAGCCACAGCAGGCCTGTAAACTGATAAGAAAAAAAAAATTAAAGTATAGGCGTCGGTTATTTATAGAACACCGTGATCAAAGGCCTACAACATCGGTTATTGGATAAAAACTGACGCCTAATATGACAAACAACCCGACCGTACAGGAAAGCACGATCGTGGTGGAAAAGGCGTCGCTTATTCATATAAAACCGACGCCTATAGTACTAAACACGGCCATGCAGCGAAGCACGGCCGTGTCGTCTGGGAGTATGGCGTCGGTTGTTCAGTTGTTAACCGACGCAGAAAGTGTCCTAGGTGGTGCCTTTTTTTTGTGGCGCGAACCCTATAGACGTCGGCCAACTATATATAACCGACGCCTATAGATCATATAGGTATCGGTTAGAAAACCGACGCCGAAGAGTTCGACCTTTAGCGGCGCCCACATAGGCGTCGCTTGAAAATCGTCACCAAAGGGGGTTTTATACAACCGACACCAAAGGCGTGTTCTGTAGTAGTGAATGGCAAAGAAAGATTTTCTTTAATTGGGAAGAGGTACAACACATTTTTCTAGAAAAAAAATAAAAATAGTTAAGTTTTGTCAATTAATAACTGAAGTAGATAGCTTTACTTTAAAGTCCCTAAAATAGACAACTTTAGGGGGAGAAAAGAGAATTAATATGTCATTTGGTGCGGCATCTCCATTGTAATTGGTCCACATCAGCTTAAATTTAACACTTCTCTGCACCCGCGACCAACCTTGCCACACAACAACTAAGGAACAAAGACGACAACTCAAATGACATCTTCATCCCCAGGCTACCATGTGATGCTTCCATCCACTAACCAATTTTCTAAAATACTTAGACACCATATGATGTATTACTCTATACTATTCTAATTTCATTAATATAATATAATTTAAAAATAATTGTTATTGAATCCAAATAGAAAATGACACATTTTATTTGGAATATAATATAAACATAACATTTATATACCATGTTATATATTATATGTTTATATTTATAGACACATGTATACACCATGTTATATATTATATGTTTATATGTCGTATAAGTTTTGAAACTATGGAATCTAAAATGTTATCTAAAATAGATATGAAAATTTATTTTAGCTAGAAACAAAAAGTAATAAATATAATTATGTTTTATTTATACATTATGTATTAAAATTTAGAAATAATAACTTTTGAATTTGAATTGGATATAGGATACACATCAAATTGGATAGTATTCTATTTGAAAATATTCATTAATGATAATTAGATGTAATACTATTTTATTTGAAAATATGCATTAATGATAATTAGATGTAATACTAATATAATGTATTTCTTATAGATAAAAATATATAGAAAAAATATAAGCTCTTAGTATATATATTAAATAGGGACAGTTTTATAATATTACATGACTTTTCATTTGTCTAACAAATATATCATGATGTTTTACAATTTTAAAAATATACATGTTTTACCCAATGTATTATAAATATATCATGACATCGTGTGGACTTAACAAGCTGTCATTATATGTTAATTTATACCCCTGGTAGGTTGTATTGAACCTACAACTGAGGAACAATGGAGCCTACATCATTTGTACATGCACAATATACATACATTGAACTAAACACAACATTAAGCTCGTTTAGTATACATATAACACTTGTCTAAAAAACAAAATATTATGACATTTACAAAATGTGTATATTATTTAGTAGACTTTATTGTGAAATTCATGTGAACATTACTTGATTAATTTAGTTACTATAGGTATATGTAATAAAGTATTTTATATATAGGATTGAAATAATACTTTGGATCCCATAGTTTTAGAACTTATATCAAATATTATTCTATCCAAATCGTGAACAAATCTGAATACGATAGATATATGCAAATATCTTTACATTTTTTTTTTATCAATGAATACATAAATATAAACATACAATATTTTGGACATGTTATTTATATATTACATGTAGATTATAGTATTAAATTGATCTTTTTATTTTCAACTTGGATCTAATAAATTATAAAATCCAAATAGTGTTACTTAATTGAACTTGGAACAATATAGATTGAACACATGGTATCCAAGTAGTTGATAAAAAAGTCAGTTGGATGGCTGCGCCGAGTGAAATGTACTATACCAAATTTACAATGAATATTTCATTATATATTTAATTATTATACGTATAATATTTTTATGCATAAATATACATCTTTTATAAAATTAACTTTCCTGATAAATAAATATAATACAGTGGGTGTAAAGAATGTATAATTGGTCTTGCAGAAATTCACGAATGTAATATTCGTTTGTAAAATGTCTTTTTTTCATTATATGAAAGGCGGCATAAATGCAGGCGCGGAACTCGTATTGTTACGCACACGTATACATGTTAAAGTTCCTAAATATTGCCCTGATCTAGATTAAACGACCTTTTACAAATCTGACTTAGTGTCAAATACAAAAAAAATCCTAGGATGACCCATGGCGATGCACATGCCTAATACCGGTGGGGCAGATTATATTCAACAGCGAAAAGTAACTACATTTTATCAGAAACTCTTTCAATAGGTGATTCAACTGTCCATTAGTTTTGAAAAATCACATTCTCAAACGTGACTATGCAACTTGTCCATGGATACATAAATGTAGACAAGTCAAAAGCATTGCATGTATGTATAATACTTTTTTTTTTAATCCTAAAGACGATGCATATATGTATATATAGACAAGTCAAAAGACAACTAGACATATACTCATTCATCACAAACCAATCTTCTAATCACCCCACCCACAAGCATGGGCATGCTAGCTTACGTGGATGAAATCTAACAGACAATGTCAACTTACCAATCTTATAAGATATAAGAACATCTTAGAATTATAATTGTGGTATTTTGTATGTACCATTTTCTAACGATAATTATTCAAATTTCAATACTAACTTTTTGTATAAATAATGTTTGAGTTTTCTTGTTTCTTTTTACTATTTTGATTTTCTTACATGTCAGGTGTAACTTACCCAACTCTAAGTATATGTATTAGTCCCCTCTTTTCTTGGACCCTGTACTAAGAGCCCCTTCCCCTGATATAGAATATATTATTATAATTAGAATTCAAATGGCATCGAGTAATATTATATATCTCCTTTATTTAAAGGTTTCAGACATATTAACTAACCAAACAAATTAATAGGGTTAGTCATACAAACTACGCTAGTTTACGAGTTTAGCCCTAATTTCAATGTCTAGGAGATTCCTAGATGTAGTGGCTGAAGGGACGGGAGGAGATATCAAATTCAACTGTATACTTGTCAATGCACTAAATAAACACTTGACATACAAGTAATAAAATCGGACATCCAATGACCTCAAATGACAAAATTGATTGGGTTGATTTCATAAAAATATTTCACGTTTACAGTTGTTCAGAAATCTATCACCACATTTATAAATGTACATGAGTATCATTATAGACCTATCCCTTTTTCACTTTTAACAGCTGTCAGTCACTGTACAAGACCCCACCTTTACCGGTTGATCACCAAACCAAAAATCGGACCAGACTCACTGTCTCCCGCCTACACCGTCCGCCCCTAATTCACACATCACGAAGTGATTGTCGACGTCGTTCATGGTTTCTCGACGAAGTGTTGCGATTTTTTCAGAATCCTATTAACTTTGATGTTTCGGTACCTTCACTGCCCCTTGTCATGGAAACATATTCGTTACTCCCATCTCCTGACTGCCGCAACGCGGCTGTGCCTTACAAGAGGACGTTCAAATAAGATTGCACAGCTGAAAATAAAGACATTTTATTTCATTCAGAAGAATGTGGAAAATCAATTGCTCCTTCCAATTGAGGAAGTACATGGGACATTGCATCTGTTGGAGACCCCTAGCCCCTTTACGCTGTTACAACTTTACAGATACATATTTTAAGTATACAAGAAGGCTCAAAACGAGTAAGAAAGATTTTTATTCATCTGATTTCCAATATCATCTTTGTCCTCTTGATTTGACGTACAAATCTCTAGGTTGTAATGGAAAAAGTCATTAACAAACAAGCCTCTGTTGTGTAACATATCCCAACTGTATACATTTCATATAGTTGGTCTCCATCAACTTAGTATCCTTCCACTTGGTACCTTTTCACGCCACACTTACTAACAACTCCGCAAACCATGGGAAGCAAAATGGATTTAGTAGTAGAAAAAACCATCATCAAAATCTGTAACCTTCTCTAAACCCAGTGCCATGGTCAAATGTGAAAACATGGGGTATCAAAAATGGGCCACTGCAGTAGACCCTAGCATTATTGTTATGCGAAAATTCTAATTAATTCATGTACACATACAAATGGTGTTCAACAATGAAGTGATTTGCAGTGAAAATTCACCGCGCCGCTGCAATAGACGACATCATGATCATAAACGTGGGAGAGCAGGGTTGACATGTTCATCAAATATTTGCCTTCTCGTGACCTTTGGGCAATAGCTACCGCAGCCAATAATGCTTGCGGGAGACAATCAGATGCGTTTTTCACTTCGGACAGAGATGAAATTTTCATTGGCATCTGTACTTCATCACCAACCTGTTGATGGTAAATGCACCCGAAAGTCCACTAGGGAACCCCGTGGGATCTGCCACAAAGCCTGCATTTGCAACACGTGGTACTTTTCGGACGGCTTGCTGTAGGCATCCCGCTCCATCTCCCGCCTCCTCTGCCCTGGCTGGTATCAGTTGCCTTGCTGCGACCTTTGCCTTCACAAGGGCGATGAGATCTGCTGTGTCTTTCCAAGTGGTCGCCACAGGAGCCATCATTACCTCAGGAGAGTTTGAGATTTGCTGATTTTGTCTGTGTGAATTGGGGTCGGATGGGACGACTTCCTGACATCCTGCACAATGACTGGCGACTTCTTGACGTTCGTTTGACGGTTGTGGGCGCACGCCCCAATTATGATAAAAGTGAAAAAGGGATAAGTTTATGTTGTTACTCATGTAATTTTGTAAGCGTGATGATATATTTGAGAATAAACGTGAAGTGTTTTTACGAAACTAGCCCTTTGTTATAGAGTAATGTTCCTCACACGTTAATTATCTTCCATGCAAAATTTCAAGTCAAATGAATGTTAGATGCACCCTCAAAATGTTTAAGAAAATAAAGGGTTACGGTAAATAGGATTTAATTGGGTTGATATTTGTCACGCAACAATTAACAATGTTCCGTTGAATTCTGATGTCACGCGGCTGGCGTGCGTGGTCCCTGTTATTCAGTAGCTTCAGCCATGGGTGGAACTAGGTAGAGAGATAGAGCCCCCCACTTCCAAAAAAAAAATTGATGAAATGCGCTATTTGGTAGGATGTGCTTCAGGTTCCATGTTTTAGCCTGCAGCTATTTGGTAGGATAAACAGAACATGGAGATAGTAAGGAAGATGCTGCAGTAAAAGCATGAACGCCCGTGTCAGAGAATGTAAAGCACCCGACTACTCACATTTCTGGCGCGGTACCAACTCTGCGTTTTTACAGCTAAAAGTGAAGTTAGATGCAGTATAAATTCCATCAACCACACCACAAAACACCCTACCAAATAAAATGTAAAACTGAATAGTGAACAATCAATTGTAATGAAGTATAACAACCTCCTACCAAACAGGCCCTAAGTGACGTTCGGTTCCGAACTTCTCTGTTTAATCCTTTCAGACCAGCAGGATCAAATACGGTCAGGGTGGTACTTGTGATGTTTGCTCGCACTTCTCATTCTTCCATGGTCTGCAATGCTAGGAAACAAGGTACATATGCCACGTTCCTCCTCCTCCCTGCCACGGTGGCAGTGACACTCCCTTCTAGTTGTCCTGGCCCTCTGGCCAACTAGCTTGGATCGCCAATCTATCTTGAGCTTGCGATCTCATAGAGGTTGCTCCCTTGATCCCTGTCTGGGAGAGTCACGAGTTGCACATCTTGAAGTGAGCTCCAAATCAGTAGCTTGTGCAACTGACTCGCTTGTCGCAACACCCTGGAATGATGTAATTACATGTCATATTTAATTCAAGTATTTTGGTCTTTGTATCTTTGGGTAATATATTGCGGCGTGGATGGTCAAATGGTAAAAAAGACAACACTTCCCTATCACTGCCGGTTAATTAATAGTGAGTCTGAGCGCATATTCGTGTTTTGAATGGAATTTTATATGGGTTTATAAAAAAGGTTACACCTAATCTCTAATATGGGTTTATATATATCTAATAATCACAATGTGGTGGAATTAGAATTTCTTCCCTTATTCCTTATATAATCTCGAGACAACTCTAAATCTTAGTTTAGGGAATATATTAGATAAGTATGCCTTGAAGAATATGATCGGTGGCACTTTAGGGTATACATACATGTAGATAATGTTGGATGATTATATTGAATGCTTGGGTTTTTGGATATATGATTAAAGTACACGTCGCATGGTTTCTGCATGGAAATGAGGTACATAATTACATATGGATAATCACTCTTATCAACTTCTATGTTTTCTAAAGTTTCACGGATGGATTATAATTAAATTACTTGGTTGTTTATATACTTTTTGCAAACTATAGAACCCTATGTGTAACACCATATATGAACAAGATACTACCTATGGAGGATTGGATGTTATATAAGAGAATGAAAGTTATTCTAGAAATAATTCATGACCAAGCCTGGAAGGGAAGGTCACCAATAGGTCAAGCCCAGATGGGAAGGACAATAGAATAACAAGACCTGAAGGGAAGGTCAACGATAGGTCAAGCCCGAATTAGAAGTCCAGTAGATTACCAAGCCCTAGAGAGGGAAGGTTATGTGAGTCCATTATTGGGACAAACCTCTACAAGAGGGAATACCACGTAGATTGAGCAATTATGAATTTAGAAGTTGATGCACTGAATAATTGTCATTTTCACAGGCTATTTTACTATTGGTTTCATACACTTATTGCACTTTGATGTCATTTATGTATGAGTTGTCATCATTGTCTTGCGAAACTTAATTGCATCAAATATTCATTATTTTTATTGTTCCATATTGAATTATCATTATTTGGAGCTTATGTTCTTTCTTGTTTAGGTTTCATATGAATTTACAAGAAATGACTCATCTTGGTACTACCGCATGTCTGTCGGTGGTACCAACATTTGACGAAAAGGAACATAGTTGAATTGAGAAAACTCAACAATAACCATACAAAATCGATGCTACCGACATTTTAAGACGAGCGCTTCAGAGAAATTTCGATACTATCGACACCCATCTCGGTGGAATCGACTTCAATCGACAAATCAACAGGAGATGTCAGGGAAAACCTCAATACTATCGAAATCAACTCTGTAGTACCAAAAGCTTACAAGGGATCACAAATAAATGAAGGTGTCGATACTATCGACACCCTATCACTAGTACTGACTTGTCGCGATCAAGCCAGATTGGAAATCACATTTAGTCCAGCGGTTGGAACATAATGACACCCTAAGTCACTTTTACGACAAAAGGGGACTGCGTCCAGACCTAAGGATCACGTTATTTTCCATTGTACAACAATCGAGAGATGGGAGAGAAGAGAAGAGAGAAGAAAGCAATGTTTCGAGAGATTTGGGAACCTCCGATGGACAGATTTACAGCCAGAGGTTAGCAAATCGGCACGTTCGAGAGAGGGAGTCATACAAACCATCTTCTTTAGGTATTACTTTAGTTTTCTAATGTTTCACATATTTTTCTTTCCTTCTCCCATGTATTTGATAATGGAAATCATGTGGGGCTATTCCCTTTGTTCCTTAGGACCCGGTATTAGCTCGGTCTTACATTATAATTGACAGTTATGAATTAATATGCATATTTCTCTTAATTGCTGGACATATCTCTATGATTGCTTCATGAATTACATGTTCCTGATCACCATAGGTGATTTTCCAGACCGTTAATTACTTCGAGAGAGGGATTAAGGGTTGGATAGGTCAGAGACATACATAGTTTAGATCGCGCTTCGAGACAAAGCCTACGACTATGAAGGGAATAACCCAGATAACTCACTAAAGCACCTAAATAATAATTAAATCTCTATGAGAGTAGGTTTTGTATTAGATTAAGTAGTGTATTACGCTTCGAGAGTGGATAATTCTTGCTACATGTCCCTTGGTCTCGGGTTAGGAAAGATAAATATTAATGAAATAATGTTAATTACAATATGAACTATGGTGAAACCATAATCCTAAAGAATCCATTCCAATTGTGATCAGAAGCCACTAATTTTAGTTTTCATTGTCACAAGTAGTCAATTAATTAACAAGTCACTCTTTTTCTTAGGCCTAGCTGATTAAGTCATCGTTAGTAGTAGTTTTCAGACACACCTTTTCCCTATGTTTGATATTCGGGCCTCTTTGGGCCTATATTAGATTGATATGTGTACTTGTGTTTTATACATGTAGCAAACACGCATCAAGTTCTTGACGCCATTGCCGAGGAAAATAGTGTATACAAAACTACAAGTGTTGTGACCAGCCACTCTAGGCCACCGTTTTATTTTTATTTTTCATTATTTTAAAAGATACAAAGTTGAATTTTTATTCAACCACTAGTATCTCATGCTCACATCAATTCTATCATTTTTAGGTACTAGTTCATGGTGAAGACAAGAAGCACTGACTACAGAGGGTCAACTTCATAGAGTGCTTACAAGGAGCAGTTATTATGTAGGGCAAGAGATTATACTAATTCTATAGGAGGGCTTATTCTGGCTCCACCACCGCAACATATAAAAATAGAATATCCAAAAATGGGTGACAGTAATCCAGTATCGAAAGAGAAGACTGTCTGTGAGAAGATCAAGGCCTCTTCTGCCACAACACAATTAGGACCAGTCAAGAGGCAGGCTATTAATGTGGGAAGTTACAAGATAGACCCTGGTTTTGTGGAACTAGTCAAATCACAAGAATTCCATGGCCACAACATGGGGACCCGATGACGCACATTAACAACTTTGTGGAAAGTTGCAACATGGTGAAGATTGATAGGGTTCCAACAACAATGATCTATTTGAAGCTATTTTCTTCTTCATTAGCAGATAATGTGAAGTTCTGATTTCTTAGCCTTCCTCCAGAGTCCATAGAAACCTGGGATCAGATGATTGACATTTTCTTTGAGGGATACTTTCCACCCTAGAAGACGAATGAATTGGTTGGAAAGTTCTACAACTTCAAGAAGAAGGTAGAGGAGTCATATTCTGAAACCTGGGATCAATTTTAGAACATACTCAAGAAGGTCCTTCATCATGGGATTGATTTATATGGATAGATGAAGATATTCTACTATGGCCTACATAAAGGGAAGATAACTAGTGTGGAAGTGTAGAAGCATGTTTCTTCTTAAACAATAAAACATCCAAATGTCATGAAATAGTCAAGAACATGGCTAAGAATCAGTCATGGGGTGATGAAAGAGATGTCACAACATTAGTTAAAAGCATCAGGGAGTCAAAGGTTATCTTGACATTTTAGAAAAGTTAGATAAAATCTCCAAGAAGATAGATCAGAATATGGAAATTCATCTAAAGGCGAAGAAGAAGAATGAATTTCTGCACGATAATAGAACTACAGGGGCAAAAATGACTACTCATGGAGGAAGGACCCTAAATTTTCTTAGAAGGACCCTAGAAGATTTTAGTAGGACCCCTCTCAGGCACAATAGGCCAAGCCACAACAAGGTGGTGCACAACAACAATATTAGCAAGATGGGGGTCCTAGCAAGATAGACCACACAGAAGACATGCTAGGCAAGTTGGTTAGTTAGAACGAGGCAATCATAGGCCAAAATTAGAGAGACTTGCAAAATCAAGTAGCTCAGATTAGCGACATTGAGAACCAAATTTCTCAGTTGGCAGCAGAAGTTGCATCCTTAAAGAAGCCGAGACAATAAGGATTTCTGGAAAATATTAATATGCCATCCAAGAACTAGCATGTGAAGGCAATGCTTCTCCACAGTGGTAAGAAATTGCTAAAAAAACATAATTTCAAATCCAGAGACAAGTAGTAATGTAGGTGACAAAGGATCAATGTTGACTACTTATCCAATTGAGCCAGACACCACAATGTAAGAGGAAGAATCTGAAGAAGAGATTGATGAACCAAAGGAGGTCAGGAAAGAGGCATATATCCCACCACATAAAAGGAAGTTAGTGACTGTAGTTCTATTTCCATATAGTTCGAAGGCAAAGAAGGTGGACCAACAATTTTAGAAGTTTCAAGATAATTTCAGAAAACTGCATGTCAACACACCTCTCATTGATGCTATAGAGAAGATTCCATCTTATGGCAAGTTTTTGAAGGACATAATCAATAAAAATTAAAGGATACCCGATTCTGATGTGGTGGTGCTGTGAGAGGAGGTTAGTTCCCTCATTTAGAGGAGAGTACCACAGAAGAGGCTAGATCGAGGATGTTTCAACAGACCTTGCTGCGTCAGGTGAACCAAGTTTGGGGAAGCTCTATGCGAATTAGGGGCAAGCATTAATGTCATTCCCTTGACCACTTTCAAAAAGTTGGGACTAAAAGAATTTTGGAAGAGCAATATGACCATACAAATAGATTACAATTCGGTGGTTAGGCCACATGGTATATGTGAAGATGTTCTTGTCAAGGTCGATAAATTTGTGTTTCTAGTAGATTTTGTAGTCGTCGAGATACATGATGATCATGGCATCGAATTACTCTTAGGGTGGCCATTTCATGCTACTACAAATATGATCTTAGATATGGGCAGAGGAAGAATGACACTGGGGATCAAGGATGACCGTTTTGAAATTAAGATGCCAAACTCTTAACAAACAACATGTGATAGTGCACAACGTTACATGTTGCAACCTTTACAAGGAGAGGTGTCTCTACTTCTAGGGAAACCATCTTTGGACATGGCTCAAGTGATGAAAAAGGTACAGAAAGGCACCTTGGTAGTAAACATCATGGAGCACTTCAAGTCTCATTGACTGAGGTAATACAATATCCTGATGATGAAGAGGAGGATCTTTTCCCAAAGACAATTAAAGAAGTAACATTTTCCACTCTTATCCAAGCTTATCCACAACTACCACATGAGGCTTGCATCATGAATTTTATAGATGATAACACTGGTTTCCATTCTTTGGAGGAGTGTGTCCTATTCCTGAAGGAATTTCCATGTTTCTACACAAGGCACTATGAAGATCTAGGGCCACCTCCACCACCATTGATTTCATCCTCCACCAGAGCTTGAGCTGAAGCCATTGCCACTGCATCTTAAATGCATTTCCTTGGAAGCAAATTAGAAGCTTCCGGTCATTATAATCCTCTTTGAGCATCCATGAGGAGGAGTAGTTGATTGTAGTTCTAAAGAACCATTGGGCAACATTTGGGTGGTCTATAGTAGATATCAAGGGGATCCCCCTAGCTTTTACCTACACAAGATCTACATTGAAGAAGGAGGCAAGCCGATAGTGCCACGACACTGTGATTCACAAAATGATGCTGACGCATGAGGGAGAAAGTGTAAGGACCCTGACCTTCATTTTGGGCATTACCCTATTTGTTTTGCCTAAACCTTGTGCTTGGTTGCTTGCTAATCATATTTAGTGGTGATTAGGGTTTGCTTGTGCTTAGTTGAGAGTTGGAGGTGCTACTTGCAAAATAACCTGAGTTAAGGTTGAAGAGCAAGTTTGTCACCTTGAGAGATGTCTTTCTCTCTCTTTGCTTCCTCTAGGGTTGAGAGGAAGGTTTGGGCTCGTGCCTTGAGTTGTCTTGGGCTTGGTTGAGCTCTTTTGGGCCTTGTTTTCCCTTATTTGGGCCTTTCCTTGCTTGGTTGAGCCCGGTATCGGGCAAGGGTGCTTTGTGTCAGCCATGGGGTATTGCCCATGAGGGTGTGTCAGCCATGGAGTAGTAGTGTGTCGACCTTTGACCTTTGTTGACCTTCTTTCCTTGGTTGTGTCACCCTAGCTTGGACATGTGGCCGACCCTTGGGGGAGTATTGGAATGGCATGTGCATGAGTTTTGCAAGGTGGTAAAACGTGTGGACAAGTATCCCTTGGTAAGGTGACACCTTGCCTTGGTTTAACCTTGACCCCCATCTAGATATGCCTTGCCTTTCTCTTCCTTAGGAACCCTTTAGCTCTTTGTTGCTCCTCTCTTCCTTGTGTGCACGATACACCTCTCCCTTGCTACCTTGGTGGCCGATACCCTTGGAAGAGCTAAGGTTGGTGGTCGATCCCCTTGGAGGAGTTCCCTTCTTCTTCCTTTAGCTTGGTGGCCGAACCCTAGGCGGGTCTTGTTTCCTTGGTAAGCATCTTCCCTCTCTCCTTAGCATCTTCTTCTCCATATTGCCTACTCTTCGGCCATGGTGGTTATGCTTCTTATTCCTTTTCTTGAGGTGGCTGAAGTAGTGTGCTTGGAGCAAGGAGCTTGAAGCTTAGAGCTTTGGAGCTTGAGGAGTTTTCTTAAGGCGAGTTACATAACTTCTAACCCTAGCTATACTACCTTCCCTATATGTTGCATGTTTCATATATGTTGATGATCGGCCATTGCATGTTATGTATCTTGCTCTAGTACATGTTGTTGATCTTGTGGATTTAATGAGCATGATGTTGTTGATGTTGTTGATGGTCTATGTGCCTTTACACCTAGTTGGCCGAACCATGGTTTAGGGTTTCCTTGTTGAGCAACACTCTTTTCTCTCCTTGGTCTAGAGAAGTGAGTTTGATCTCTAGTAATGTGGGCAATACCCCTCTCTCGATTAGGTTGAGAGGTGAGCTTATATTCTAGTTGCTTGAGCAACACCCTCCTCTCACCATGGATTAGAGAGGTGAGCTTTTGGATAGATGATGACCTTTGTTGAGGTGGATCCTTGTGGTTGCTTGATTTGTGATAGAGGTTGTACAAAACCCCTCTCTCTTGGTTGTTGAGAGGTGAGCCGACCTTCTTGATCAATTAGGGTTTGGTGCCCTTGTGCTTGAGGTTGAAGATGATCTTGTGCGGTTGTGCCTTGCACGATATGACCTTGGAGTTGTGCTGCCTGATAGACTTGTTTGGAGTTATACCCTTGGGCGACACACCTTGTTGAGATAGTCGGCTTGGTGCCCGTTATGCTTTGGTAGATATAGAGCCTCAACCCTAGCTTGGGTGTTAGAGTTTTTTTTTTAAAATTAAGCCAGAGGGTTCTCTATTCATCCCACCCCTCTCATGTGAGTGAAAACATCAACAGAGTACAACTCCTGCTTATATGTCTGCAGGTTTGTTCCCCCAGAAGACCAGATAAAATAAAAAAACTAAGTCATCACACCCAAACAAAGAAACCGCTAAAAAACATCCATGATTCCTCAAGCGTCGATCCTCTTCAGGTGCACGTAGGGAATGGCTCTTTTCTCCAAAGCTTCCATGCCTCGAATTCTATTCGGTATCATCCTTCTATCCGTAATAACTGTTGTTACAACCCCATTTGAGCTTAATTGGTAAACTAGGGTTTACCTAGACAATTGCAAAGATTAATTAGAATAATCATTCTTGAAATCTAATTAATGAAGATAACACAATTAGGATATTTTAACTATGATAAGAAGTCTAAATGTTCTTTTGTCTTGAGAATTAGGGTTTGAGAAGCATAGACCCTAATCGGCCCAAAATAGGGTTTTAATGACATATGAATACAGAATTTGATAAGTAGAATGTCTCACTAAATGTTTTTTAGTATTTTATGTGTAACTCTGACTTACTTCAAATTTGGATATGATTTGGATATATACAATGTGAACAAAATTGGAAAATATCAGAATTTTTGAAGAATGTTATGACCTGTTTATCGGTCGAGTTTCAAACTCGACCGATCATATTTCCAGATTTTTATAGCAGTGTGGTAATTGAATTTTATATTTTTATTGGTATATCCAATTGATCTCAAATTTTAACTGTACTTGAAAAACACAGTTTTAGACACTCTGTTAAATTGGCATAATTTTTGGATGACTTTCGATCTCTACAATGAGGGTGTCGGTCGAGTTCTGTGCAGGACAAACTCGACCGAATCTTCTGCAGACTGCAATATAGCAGTGCACTGTTCTATTTTTAATTATTTATTGGTAACACAAAATGATCTCAAATTTTAACTGAAGCTTTATAGGTCAATTATAAACAACTTGCTAAATTCCCATAATTGTTGAGGAAGGTTTGATCTCTGAAATAAACGAATTACAGTAACTTTTGTATAACTGAATATTCAGCCAATATAATTAAAGTTGAGTGTTGGGTCAATATGCAATTGACCCAAGCAGCTCAAATTGACTTATATGATCGACCAAACACACACAGCTCTCATACGTCGTCATCCATCCCAGAGAAACGAAAATCTAGAGAGAGAGGGAGAGTTAGGGCTTGAGTGGAGAAAGAGGAGGAATTGCTGACCTAGGGTTTTGCGGTCCGAGGATTGGTGAAATCAAGTAAGGTTGGATCCTTTGCATAGACTTTTATGGTGAATCTTCTCTCTCATGTCAAGATTCCGTCCATGCTCTGATTTTATCCAAGAGGATGTCGAAATTTTCTCTTTTCTCACCCTTTCTTCATAATCCCTCATTTTAAAGGTTTCCTAGTTGAATGGAAGAAGAATTGGGAGATTTGCTAGGGATTTGATATGAGTTCGAGATCTCCTGAGTCGAGATGCAGTTTTGAGGTGTTTTCACACCTTAGGGTGAGTGGGTTCTTCCTTTAAAAAGTATAATGCACGAAATTTGATTATAGCATCCAAATCCCTAATTGCTTGGTATGTGATTCTAAACCCTGAAATGTCCGTTTAATTTAAGTTGTTGCAATTTGATATGATATGGATTCCTTCTCTGTTTGAATGACTCCTTGATGGTAGATTCACATCAGAAACGTATACAACACATCCTAGAAAGAATGCTTTTCAGATTTATACCATATGATGTAATTAGGGTTTAACCTAATTGAGATATCTCTAGAGTTTCAACCTTATTGAAAAGGACTAGTAAACTTATAAGTGGTTAGGATCTACCTCATGGATTACCTTATTTGAATTTTATCCTTGATGCATGATATCTCAGTGAATAGCATGGAAACCTAAATTTAGTTCACTTTCCATGGTTTCATACATATATCGATTGTATATGATTTGTTGAAAACAATCTTTATCTAGTGAATGCTTATATCCTATTAAATCCTTATGAGAGCCATGTGACAAGTGAATGAGGTAAATGAAAAGGTGAATGAGGCGAATGAAACCCTAAGAGTAGGGTGTTGGCATGTGATGAATGAATAAGGCAAATGAAACCCTAAGGATAGGGTGTTCAATGAATCATGTTATGGTGACATGAAAGGTCTCGATATGAGATGTGGTGATACTTAACTGTTGAATTGTATGTTTCTAGTGCATTTAACTTTATATGCTTGTTCTCTCTGAGTTGATATCTACATACTGCAGGGCTTCTTATATTTCAATACATATCTCGTAAATTGTAGGTGATGAGATATGACATGCCCTAGAAAGGGATGTTACTGAGACATGGTATATGTTGAATACATGATCTATGATGTTTTATATGATATGATATGGCAGGCCGTGTGAGCCTTGTGAGAAATGTAAAATGAGTTATGATTTCTGTTTTACATGTATCTATAATATTAATGTTAGACTTAGGTGCCCTGAACACCGTATAACCCCTTTGACAGGTCTGCTTCTTAGGGGTGAAACTCATGTTGCAACAATAACTGTGCGATGTCATGGTGGCACGAGGACAGAGAGACAGTGTTCAACAACAACGCGTGCGATATCACGGTGGCACTGGAGTAAATAGGGGTTATTCAACAACAACGCGTGCGATGTCACGGTGGTAACCCAGACCCCTGGGCCTGTGTACTCAGGTTAGAGGAGGAGTCCAGAGCACTCGATGTTAGTGCAGTGAGGCCGATGAGCCTGAAGGCCGATGAGCCTGTGGGTCCTGTAGCAGAACAGGGCTGGGTGTGTCGTTAAGTCTTGTACGGTGTGGCCGTAGTGCACTGCGAGTCTCTATGTAGAGTACACTGCATAGATCAGGGCATAAGTTAAAATATGATCATATAGGTTCACAGAGTTCCTTATAAATGAAAGAGTTAAGGAAGACTAGAGCATAGTGTTCTAGTGGTTATTCTTTGGATGCAATATTTACATTCTTTGTTATTTCAATTATATTATTTTAGAACTGCTCATTGTAGTATTTATTGTTGTTAAATTTCATAACGTTTATTCAAAGTTATACCTGTAATCACATTAGTGCCTTAGACTGTTTCTTTGAAGTACTCATTCACTGAGCGAGTAGGCTCACCCCTCTACTCAAACATTTTAGGGTTAATTGCGTGGACTTGAAGATGGTCAGAAAATCAGTGTAGATCTGCTACAAGAGTTAAGTACAAGATTAGTTGAGTCAGTCGGTCCTTGTCACTCTAGGTCCTCAGTAAGAGATAAGAGAGAGAGTTGTAATTACGATGTGTAATATTATTCCTCTTTTGATATGTATGCTAATTAGCAAGTTTTATGTGCATAAGGTGTGAGAGACATCATGAATGTTTAGACATGTATCTTTACTATTGAAGTCTGATTAGTAAAAGAAATGTTCTGATTCCTTTGTTAAGATGTTATGTGGTTCAATGTGGGGAAACAAGAGTTTTAAAGAAAAGCAAAAAGTTAAGGGTGTTCTTTGTGTTACATATAAGTCCTATCTTATGCCCTAATTTCATGATTTGAGGAAATTGTGAGATCGGGGTGTAACAGCTTGGTATCAGAGCTTAGGGTGAGTTGTCAAGGACCATTAAGTTAGTAAGTTAGAGTCCTATGTGTGGCAGATAGGAGATGTTTGATGTTAGCTTTGGGGATTTGAGTATTTGGATATCCTGGCCCGATATCTGAGTACTTGGATCAACCAGTACAAGCTACTCTGTCTATTCTCTCACGTATACCCTGGCCAGGTATACAGTGGAAGAATGGGCTAGAGAGGAACCCTAGAAATGTTAGGGTTATAAAATGAGAAAAGAAACAAGAATTAAGAGCATAAATGTAAAAAGAGATAGAACTTACATTTCATAATGTTGTTTTTGTTGGAAATGTATAGAAATGCTCTTATATGTTTGAATTGAAATATTAAATACTTTGAAATATGGGTCTTTAATATCTGTTGCACACTATGCAGTTGTAGCATTTATTGATTTCATTCTTTCTAACATGTAGATTAGAAATCATCTTTGAATGATCTTTCCTTAGTGGATAAGTTTTCTTCCACACTTCTGAGATAAATAGGAGTTGAGTAATCCTTTGTAGTTCTTGGCTTCAAGACTTCAGGTTTGGCCTAGTCCGGCTGGCAGGATGCGTTACTGGGATCTAATGAACCCTATCAATAGTATAATAAGAATAGAATTTGAATAATTAGACCCACATCAGAGTAAGAATGTACATACAGTAAGATGTTGAAACATATGGGCAAGATCAGAACAACTAAGAATTAGTTGAAACTGATATCTGAGGTTCAATTTTGGGGCCTCATATGAGAAACCCTTAATTGGGAATAAAGGAACATGATATGAAGTTCATAATCAGTTTATTGATTAATATTATACGAACTATACCTATGAAATATAGAAACGATATGTGAAATGTATGTATGGTTCAAGATAGCAAGAATCAATCATGAAGAATGAATCATATAATAGAGTATAATGCTTTTATGAACTCTAAAGCAAAGGCTAAGTAGAGAATAGGGTTGAGCATTCAATAGGTCCATAGAAGTAAAGAGTCTTCAAAAGAGTAAAAGTAAAGAGAATTGTATGAACGTGTAATTCATAAGACTAGAACAACAAACTAGTTTCTAGGTAAAGAACATAGGTGCAGTTTAACGAATGAATAAGTCATACAAAGGTAGACTGTATTCAGGAGAGAAAAACTTGATTGAAAGAGAAACTATGTTTGACCCATGCATGATCCACTTGATTTAAAAATGAAGAATATGTAATGTATTCAACATGAGGAAAAACTAATAGAAGGACTATTAATTTAGAACATTAACTTCACAATAGTATAAAGATAAAGGAGGAAATATGTGCAACATGGTATACATGACCATACATATGAATAAGCAACATGGTCATAAGAGAAAAATTTAGAATTAAAGATGACGGGTTAAAGAGTAGTATATGGTAAGAGGACTATGAAACGTAAGATAGGGTTTGAAATATGATGGAGAAGTTATAAAATAAAGAGGTTGTGAGATTCAAGAAAGTGCTAATTAATCAAATATCTCTGTTGATAACTAAGTAAATCTACATACGAGAATGTATTAAGGGAATGTTTGAATACAAGTATTCCAAGTCTTAAAATCATCTTCTCTTTCATATATTCCTTAATGAGAGTAAGGTGGGAATGAAATGATAAGAGAAAATGAATCATATACGGTGCATAACTACCTTGGTGGGGTCATATAGTGAATGTAATAGTGACATACTATATGATGAAGTGCGATAAGAAATAAAATTCTTGTGTGATAGCAAGAATGATGAATAATCTATTCCTATCTTAAATACTTCAATGTTAATGATGTTTATTGTATATAATCATATGAAAATGATAGGTAGCAAAAAGTAAAGAAGTAATGAATGAGCAGAGAGATATGGGAAAACACTGGCTTTGTGTAATATGTGAATTTGTTTTTACATGTATGATTTGTTGAAGGCATATTAAGGTATGAAAGTTGGTTCTACATATCATTTCAGGGTATTTGTGTAATCTATATGTTAAATTAAAGGCGTATGATAGTTGTAGTAATTCATACCTGATATGCATCTTATTATTGTGTATTTGTGATATGGTGATACGGTTTGGATGATGTCAGAACACATGGAGAGATACCCTGAACAAGGTAGTCATACTTATCCACTCATATTAATAGAAAGGGATGATAATCAGATTGTCTGGACAAATAACCCTAATGAGGTGTAGCTGGTTATACCTAGCTCTAATATAACTGAGTGATGGTAATTGAGTATGATTAATGCTTGAATGACTGATACAATTGTGGATTACTTTATTACTGTGGTTGAAACCCTAAAATGATATAATACGATGGTTACACTTTGAATTGTGTGTGGGCCCATAACCCACAGGTCCCAGGATCGAAACAGGATAGTATGGAATGAGGTGGTAATGCTTCACCTCATGCATCCATGACCCAATGGGGATGCCAAGAGTAGTATTGTGTAATTGATTGTTGAATCTAGACTTTTAATTCAAGACTGTTTTGCTATTTGAATAGCACTTTATTAAAGTTTAAAATAGCATGGTGAACTCGCTTTTGTCACTTAAAGGTGATACAGAACAATAGAACTTTCTGAGCCGCATAAGTTGAGATAGTTGTATCAGAGTATCAGAGTTGCGCAGTGAAAGCGTGGTGGTTTATCTTTGCATTCTATGTTTGACTGTGGCATAAAGAATTTGCTTGATATCATTGAGAACTATTTGAAATATGTTGTGATTTAGTAAAGAATTAAAAGATCTAATGTTGAAAACTACATTCAGGTATGAAATACAAGAATATAATGACATGGAAGGTTTTAGAAGCTTAGAATAACCTTGAATGTATCTTTCTTGTAGGTTTATGTTTCGAGGACGAAACATTCTAAGGGGGGGAGAGTTGTTACGACCCCATTTGAGCTTAATTGGTAAACTAGGGTTTACCTAGACAATTGCAAAGATTAATTAGAATAATCATTCTTGAAATCTAATTAATGACGATAACACAATTAGGATGTTTTAACTATGATAAGAAGTCTAAATGTTCTTTTGTCTTGAGAATTAGGGTTTGAGAAGCATAGACCCTAATCGGCCCAAAATAGGGTTTTAATGACATAGGAATACATAATTTGATAAGTAGAATGTCTCACTAAATGATTTTTAGTATTTTATGTGTAACTCTAATTTACTTCAAATTTGGATATGATTTGGATATATAAAATTTGAACAACATTGGAAAATATAAGAATTTTTGAAGAATGTTCTGACCTGTTTATCGGTCGAGTTTCAAACTCGACCGATCATATTTCCATATTTATATAGCAGTGTGGTAATTGAATTTTATCTTTTTATTGGTATATCCAATTGATCTCAAATTTTAACTGTACTTGAAAAACACAGTTTTAGATACTCTGTTAAATTGTAATAATTTTTGGATGACTTTTGATCTCTACAGTGAGGGTGTCGGTCGAGTTTTGTGCAGGACAAACTCGACCGAATCTGCTGCAGACTGCAATATAGCAGTGCACTGTTCTATTTTTAATTATTTATTGGTAACTCCAAATGATCTCAAATTTTAACTGAAGCTTTACAGGTTAATTATAAACAACTTGATAAATTCCCATAATTGTTGGAGAAGGTTTGATCTCTTAAATAAACGAATTATAGTAACTTTTGTATAACTGAATATTCAGCCAATATAATTAAAGTTGAGTGTTGGGTCAATATGCAATTGACCCAAGCAGCTCAAATTGACTTATATGATCGAACACACACACACAGCTCTCATTCTTCGTCATCCATCCCAGAGAAATGAAAATCTAGAGAGAGAGAGGGAGAGTTAGGGCTTGAGTGGAGAAAGAGGAGGAATTGCTGACCTAGGGTTTTGCGGTCCGATGATTGGTGAAATCAAGTAAGTTTGGATCCTTTGCATAGACTTTTATGGTGAATCTTCTCTCTCATGTCAATATTCCGTCCATGCTCTGATTTGATCCAAGAGGATGTCGAAATTCCCTCTTTTCTCACCCTTTCTTCATAATCCCTCATTTTCAAGGTTTCCTAGTTGAATGGAAGAAGAATTGGGAGATTTGCTAGGGATTTGATATGAGTTCGAGATCCCCTGAGTTGAGCTGCAGTTTTGAGGTGTTTTCACACCTTAGGGTGAGTGGGTTCTTCCTTTAAACAGTATAATGCACGAAATTTGATTATAGCATCCAAATCCCTAATTGCTTGGTATGTGATTCTAAACCTTGAAATGTCCGTTTAATTTAAGTTGTTACAATTTGATATGATATGGATTCCTTCTCTGTTTGAATGACTCCTTGATGGTAGATTCACATCAGAAACGTATACAACACATCCTAGAAAGAATGCTTTTCAGATTTATACCATATGATGTAATTAGGGTTTAACCTAATTGAGATATCTCTAGAGTTTCAACCTTATTGAAAAGGACTAGTAAACTTATAAGTGGTTAGGATGTACCTCATGGATTACCTTATTTGAATTTTATCCTTGATGCATGATATCTCAGTGAATAGCATGGAAACCTAAATTTAGTTCACTTTCCATGGTTTCATACATATATCGATTGTATATGATTTGTTGAAAACAATCTTTATTTAGTGAATGCTTATATCCTATGAAATCTTTATGAGAGCCATGTGACAAGTGAATGAGGTAAATGAAAAGGTGAATGAGGCGAATGAAACCCTAAGAGTAGGGTTTTGGCATGTGATGAATGAATAAGGCAAATGAAACCCTAAGGATAGGGTGTTCAATGAATCATGTTATGGTGACATGAAAGGTCTCGATATGAGATGTGGTGATACTTAACTGTTGAATTGTATGTTTCTAGTGCATTTAACTTTATATGCTTGTTCTCTCTGAGTTGATATCTACATACTGTAGGGCTTCTTATATTTCAATACATATCTCGTAAATTGCAGGTGATGAGATATGACATTCCCTAGAAAGGGATGTTACTGAGACATGGTATATGTTGAATACATGAGCTATGATGTTTTATATGATATGATATGGCAGGCCGTGTGAGCCTTGTGAGAAATGTAAAATGAGTTATGATTTCTGTTTTACATGTATCTATAATATTAATGTTAGACTTAGGTGCCCTGAACACCGTAGAACCCCTTTGGCAGGTCTGCTTCTTAGGGGTGAAACTCGTGTTGCAACAATAACTGTGCGATGTCACGGTGGCACGAGGACAGAGAGACAGTGTTCAACAACAACGCGTGCGATGTCACGGTGGCACTAGAGTAAATAGGGGTTATTCAACAACAACGCGTGTGATGTCACGGTGGTAACCCAGACCCCTGGGCCTGTGTACTCAGGTTAGAGGAGGAGTCCAGAGCACTCGATGTTAGTGTAGTGAGGCCGATGAGCCTGAAGGCCGATGAGCCTGTGGGTCCTGTAGCAGAACAGGGCTGGAAGTCAGACTTAGCATTTCCCGGGTGTGTCGCTAAGTCTTGTACGGTGTGGCCGTAGTGCACTGTGAGTCTCTACGCAGAGTACACTGCATAGATCAGGGCATAAGTTAAAATATGATCATATAGGTTCACAGAGTTCCTTATAAATGAAAGAGTTAAGGAAGACTAGAGCATAGTGTTCTAGTAGTTATTCTTTGGATGCAATATTTACATTCTTTGTTATTTCAATTATATTGTTTTAGAACTGCTCATTGTAGTATTTATTGTTGTTAAATTTCATAACGTTTATTTAAAGTTATACCTGTAATCACATTAGTGCCTTAGACTGTTTCTTTGAAGTACTCATTCACTGAGCGAGTAGGCTCACCCCTCTACTCAAACATTTTAGGGTTAATTGTGTGGACTTGAAGATGGTCAGAGCATCAGTGTAGATCTGCTACAAGAGTTAAGTACAAGATTAGTTGAGTCAGTCGGTCCTTGTCACTCTAGGTACTCAGTAAGAGATAAGAGAGAGAGTTGTAATTATGATGTGTAATATTATTCCTCTTTTGATATGTATGCTAATTAGCAAGTTTTATGTGCATAAGGTGTGAGAGACATCATGAATGTTTATACATGTATCTTTACTATTGAAGTCTGATTAGTAAAAGAAATGTTCAGATTCCTTTGTTAAGATGTTATGTGGTTCAATGCGGGGAAACAAGAGTTTTAAAGAAAAGCAAAAAGTTAAGGGTGTTCTTTGTGTTACATATAAGTCCTATCTTATGCCCTAATCTCATGATTTGAGGAAATTGTGAGATTGGGGGTTTGACAGCTTGGTATCAGAGATTAGGGTGAGTTGTCAAGGACCATTAAGTTAGTAAGTTAGAGTTATATGTGTGGCAGATAGGAGATGTTTGATGTTAGCTTTGGGGATTTGAGTATTTGGATATCCTGGCCCGATATCTGAGTACTTGGATCAACCAGTACAAGCTACTCTGTCTATTCTCTCACGTACACCCTGGCCAGGTATATAGTGGAAGAATGGGCTAGAGAGGAACCCTAGAAATGTTAGGGTTAGAAAACGAGAAAAAGAAACAAGAATTAAGAGCATAAATGTAAAAAGAGATAGAACTTACATTTCATAATGTTGTTTTTGTTGGAAATGTATAGAAATGCTCTTATATGTTTGAATTGAAATATTCAATACTTTGAAATATGGGTCTTTAATATCTGTTGCACACTATGCAGTTGTAGCATTTATTGATTTCATTCTTTCTAACATGTAGATTAGAAATCATCTTTGAATGATCTTTCCTTAGTGGATAAGTTTTCTTCCACACTTCTGAGATAAATAGGAGTTGAGTAATCCTTTGTAGTTCTTGGCTTCAGGACTTCAGGTTTGGCCTAGTCCGGCTGGCAGGATGCGTTACTGGGATCTAATGAATCCTATCAATAGTATAATAAGAATAGAATTTGAATAATTAGACCCACATCAGAGTAAGAATGTACATACAATAAGATGTTGAAACATATGGGCAAGATCAGAACAACTAAGAATTAGTTGAAACTGATATCTGAGGTTCAATTTTGGGGCCTCATATGAGAAACCCTTAATTGGGAATAAAGGAACATGATATGAAGTTCATAATCAGTTTATTGATTAATATTATACAAATTATACATATGAAATATAGAAAAGATATGTGAAATGTATGTATGGTTCAAGATAGCAAGAATCAATCATGAAGAATGAATCATATAATAGAGTATAATGCTTTTATGAACTCTAAATAAAAGGCTAAGTAGAGAATAGGGTTGAGCATTCAATAGGTCCATAGAAGTAAAGAGTCTTCAAAAGAGTAAAAGTAAAGAGAATTATATGAACGTGTAATTCATAAGACTAGAACAACAAACTAGTTTCTAAGTAAAGAACATAGGTGCAGTTTAACGAATGAATAAGTCATACAAAGGTAGACTGTATTCAGGAGAGAAAAACTTGATTGAAAGAGAAACTATGTTTGACCCATGCATGATCCACTTGATTTAAAAATTAAGAATATGTAATGTATTCAACATGAGGAAAAACTAATAGAAGGACTATTAATTTAGAACATTAACTTCATAATAGTATAAAGATAAAGGAGGAAATATGTGCAACATGGTATACATGACCATACATATGAATAAGCAACATGGTCATAAGAGAAAAATTTAGAATTAAAGATGACGGGTTAAAGAGTAGTATATGGTAAGAGGACTATGAAACATAAGATAGGGTTTGAAATATGATGGAGAAGTTATAAAATAAAGAGGTTGTGAGATTCAAGCAAGTGCTAATTAATCAAATATCTCTGTTGATAACTAAGTAAATCTACATACGAGAATGTATTAAGGGAATGTTTGAATACAAGTATTCCAAGTCTTAAAATCATCTTCTCTTTCATATATTCCTTAATGAGAGTAAGGTGGGAATGAAATGATAAGAGAAAATGAATCATATACGGTGCATAACTACCTTGGTGGGGTCATCTAGTGAATGTAATAGTGACATACTATATGATGAAGTGTGATAAGAAATAAAATTCTTGTGTGATAGCAAGAATGATGAATAATCTATTCCTATCTTAAATACTTCAATGTTAATGATGTTTATTGTATATAATCATATGAAAAGGATAGGTAGCAAAAAGTAAAGAAGTAATGAATGAGCAGAGAGATATGGGAAAACACTGGCTTTGTGTAATATGTGAATTTGTTTTTACATGTATGATTTGTTGAAGGCATATTAAGGTATGAAAGTTGGTTCTACATATCATTTCAGGGTATTTGTGTAAGCTATATGTTAAATTAAAGGCGTATGATAGTTGTAGTAATTCATACCTGATATGCATCTTATTATTGTGTATTTGTGATATGGTGATATGGTTTGGATGATGTCAGAACACATGGAGAGATACCCTGAACAAGGTAGTCATACTTATCCACTCATATTAATAGAAAGGGATGATAATCAGATTGTCTGGACAAATAACCCTAATGAGGTGTAGCTTGTTATACCTAGCTCTAATATAACTGAGTGATGGTAATTGAGTATGATTAATGCTTGAATGACTGATACAATTGTGGATTACTTTATTACTGTGGTTAAAACCCTAAAATGATATAATACGATGGTTACACTTTGAATTGTGTGTGGGCCCATAACCCACAGGTCCCAGGATCGAAACAGGATAATATGGAATGAGGTGGTAATGCTTCACCTCATGCATCCATGACCCAATGGGGATGCCAAGAGTAGTATTATGCAATTTATTGTTGAATCTAGCCTTTTAATTCAAGACTGTTTTGCTATTTGAATAGCACTTTATTAAAGTTTAAAACAGCACGGTGAACTCGGTTTTGTCACTTAAAGGTGATACAGAACAATAGAACTTTCTGAGCCGCATAAGTTGAGATAGTTGTATCAGAGTATCAGAGTTGCGCAGCGAAAGCGTGGTGGTTTATCTTTGCATTCTATGTTTGACTGTGGCATAAAGAATTTGCTTGATATCATTGAGAACTATTTGAAATATGTTGTGATTTAGTAAAGAATTAAAAGATCTAATGTTGAAAACTACATTCAGGTATGAAATACAAGAATATAATGACATGGAAGGTTTTAGAAGCTTAGAATAACCTTGAATGTATCTTTCTTGTAGGTTTATGTTTCGAGGACGAAACATTCTAAGGGGGGGAGAGTTGTTATGACCCCATTTGAGCTTAATTGGTAAACTAGGGTTTACCTAGACAATTACAAAGATTAATTAGAATAATCATTCTTGAAATCTAATTAATGACGATAACACAATTAGGATGTTTTAACTATGATAAGAAGTCTAAATGTTCTTTTGTCTTGAGAATTAGGGTTTGAGAAGCATAGACCCTAATCGGCCCAAAATAGGGTTTTAATGACATATGAATACATAATTTGATAAGTAGAATGTATCACTAAATGATTTTTAGTATTTTATTTGTAACTCTGATTTACTTCAAATTTGGATATGATTTGGATATATAAAATGTG
Organism: Alisma plantago-aquatica; assembly: GCA_963693085.1. Lineage (NCBI taxonomy): Eukaryota > Viridiplantae > Streptophyta > Magnoliopsida > Alismatales > Alismataceae > Alisma > Alisma plantago-aquatica. The sequence continues at coordinate 22,959,817 of OY856412.1, read as the reverse complement.
AACAACATTGGAAAATATCAAAATTTTTGAAGAATGTTCTGACCTATTTATCGGTCGAGTTTCAAACTCGACCGATCATATTTCCAGATTTATATAGCAGTGTGGTAATTGAATTTTATCTTTTTATTAGTATATCCAATTGATCTCAAATTTTAACGGTACTTGAAAAACACAGTTTTAGACACTCTGTTAAATTGGCATAATTTTTGGATGACTTTTGATCTCTACAGTGAGGGTGTCGGTCGAGTTCTGTGCAGGACAAACTCGACCGAATCTGCTGCAGACTGCAATATAGCAGTGCACTGTTCTATTTTTAATTATTTATTGGTAACTTAAAATGATCTCAAATGTTAACTGAAGCTTTATAGGTCAATTATCAACAACGTGCTAAATTCCCATAATTTTTGGAGAAGGATTGATCTCTGAAATAAACGCATTACAGTAACTTTTGTATAACTGAATATTCAGCCAATATAATTAAAGTTGAGTGTTGGGTCAATATGCAATTGACCCAAGCAGCTCAAATTGACTTATATGATCGACCACACACACACATAGCTCTCATTCTTCGTCATCCATCCCAGAGAAACGAAAATCTAGAGAGAGAGGGAGAGTTAGGGCTTGAGTGGAGAAAGAGGAGGAATTGCTGACCTAGGGTTTTGCGGTCCGAGGATTGGTGAAATCAAGTAAGTTTGGATCCTTTGCATAGTCTTTTATGGTGAATTTTCTCTCTCATGTCAAGATTCCGTCCATGCTCTGATTTGATCCTAGAGGATGTCAAAATTCCCTCTTTTCTCACCCTTTCTTCATAATCCCTCATTTTCAAGGGAAGAAGAATTGGGAGATTTGCTAGGGATTTGATATGAGTTCGAGATCCCCTGAGTTGAGCTACAGTTTTGAGGTGTTTTCACACCTTAGGGTGAGTGGGATCTTCCTTTAAACAGTATAATGCACGAAATTTGATTATAGCATCCAAATCCCTAATTGCTTGGTATGTGATTCTAAACCCTGAAATGTCCATTTAATTTAAGTTGTTGCAATTTGATATGATATGGATTCCTTCTCTGTTTGAATGACTCCTTGATGGTAGATTCACATCAGAAACGTATACAACACATCCTAGAAAGAATGCTTTTCAGATTTATACCATATGATGTAATTAGGGTTTAACCTAATTGAGATATCTCTAGAGTTTCAACCTTATTGAAAAGGACTAGTAAACTTATAAGTGGTTAGGATGTACCTCATGGATTACCTTATTTGAATTTTATCCTTGATGCATGATATCTCAGTGAATAGCATGGAAACCTAAATTTAGTTCACTTTCCATGGTTTCATACATATATCGATTGTATATGATTTGTTGAAAACAATCTTTATTTAGTGAATGCTTATATCCTATGAAATCCTTATGAGAGCCATGTGACAAGTGAATGAGGTAAATGAAAAGGTGAATGAAACCCTAAGAGTAGGGTGTTGGCATGTGATGAATGAATAAGGAAAATGAAACCCTAAGGATAGGGTGTTCAATGAATCATGTTATGGTGACATGAAAGGTCTCGATATGAGATGTGGTGATACTTAACTGTTGAATTGTATGTTTCTAGTGCATTTAACTTTATATGCTTGTTCTCTCTGAGTTGATATCTACATACTGCAAGGCTTCTTATATTTCAATACATATCTCGTAAATTGCAGGTGATGAGATATGACATGCCCTAGAAAGGGATGTTACTGAGACATGGTATATGTTGAATACATGAGCTATGATGTTGTATATGATATGATATGGCAGGCCGTGTGAGCCTTGTGAGAAATGTAAAATGAGTTATGATTTCTGTTTTACATGTATCTATAATATTAATGTTAGACTTAGGTGCCCTGAACACCGTAGAACCCCTTTGACAGGTCTACTTCTTAGGGGTGAAACTCGTGTTGCAACAATAACTGTGCGATGTCACGGTGGCACGAGGACAGAGAGACAGTGTTCAACAACAACGCATGTGATGTCACGGTGGCACTGGAGTAAATAGGGGTTATTCAACAACAACGCGTGCGATGTCACGGTGGTAACCCAGACCCCTGGGCCTGTGTACTCAGGTTAGAGGAGGAGTCCAGAGCACTCGATGTTAGTGCAGTGAGGCCGATGAGCCTGAAGGCCGATGAGCATGTGGGTCCTGTAGCAGAACAGGGCTGGAAGTCAGACTTAGCATTTCCCGGGTGTGTCGCTAAGTCTTGTACGGTGTGGCCGTAGTGCACTGCGAGTCTCTATGCAGAGTACACTGCATAGATCAGGGCATAAGTTAAAATATGATCATATAGGTTCACAGAGTTCCTTATAAATGAAAGAGTTAAGGAAGACTGGAGCATAGTGTTCTAGTAGTTATTCTTTGGATGCAATATTTACATTCTTTGTTATTTCAATTATATTGTTTTAGAACTGCTCATTGTAGTATTTATTGTTGTTAAATTTCATAACGTTTATTCAAAGTTATACCTGTAATCACATTAGTGCCTTAGACTGTTTATTTGAAGTACTCATTCACTGAGCGAGTAGGCTCACCCCTCTACTCAAACATTTTAGGGTTAACTGCGTGGACTTGAAGATGGTCAGAGCATCAGTGTAGATCTGCTACAAGAGTTAAGTACAAGATTAGTTGAGTTAGTCGGTCCTTGTCAGTCTAGGTCCTCAGTAATAGATAAGAGAGAGAGTTGTAATTACGATGTGTAATATTATTCCTCTTTTGATATGTATGCTAATTAGCAAGTTTTATGTGCATAAGGTGTGAGAGACATCATGAATGTTTATACATGTGTCTTTACTATTGAAGTCTGATTAGTAAAAGAAATGTTCAGATTCCTTTGTTAAGATGTTATGTGGTTCAATGCGGGGAAACAAGAGTTTTAAAGAAAAGCAAAAAGTTAAGGGTGTTCTTTGTGTTACATATAAGTCCTATCTTATGCCCTAATCTCATGATTTGAGGAAATTGTGAGATCGGGGTGTAACAACTGTCATCTCTGAAAATCTTTTACCCCATCTCCCAGTCTCTCTGGGTATAGAGTTAGCAACTTTGTGAACCATTGAACCTGTAATACTAGATCTAACCAACTCGGACCTCAGCTCTCTAACAAACATCTTGGTCCTCCATGGTTCGATAGCATCCTTCCACAGAATATCGTAGACTTCCTGGTCATCAATCTCAATACATGAAACTCGTAGCATATGACCATCTGCCAGTTTCATCCCAACAATGGCTGCCTGTACATATGCCAGGACGAAGTCTGGTCCCTTGAGCCAGGCATGGAACACCATGCAAATATCTACATTTTGATTTCGAATCAGGCTTGCCGCCCACCTCCTACATACCCCATCTTCTCCCTTATTTCTTCCTATAGTCAAGTTCATTTTCAAGTTATGAAAGTCAGACTTCATCCACCTTATTAGTTGAATCTCTCTCATTTTCGTCTTAGGCTCAGTAATCCCGCCATCTCTCATCCTATTGTAAATGTTCGATCCATGTTCAAACGAGAAGGATCTATGCTGAATCGTGTTGTTCACAGAAGAGATGATTAGGTTCCATTCAAACTCCCATCCTCGCAGTTTGTCCACAAATCTAGATGCACAATGTATCCTCCAAATGTTGTGGGGTATGTTAACAGCTAGCCTTCCTACAATCCAGTCTGAGATCCTCCTGGAGTATCCTTTCTCACAAGTATCAAGAAGTGTTTGTATATCATGAGGTGCCTGCATCTGCGTCAAATGGGAAAATCTGTTCCAGAAGAACCTGGCAACCTGTCCATGGAAGAAAAGATGATCAGCATCTTCTACTCTCGCATCATCACAACAGTTACACCTCGATACAAGGGGGATGCAGCATCTATGTTGAACATTATCATCCATAGGAATATATTTTTTAGTCAGCTTCCATATGATAGCACTCGCCTTAGGGGCGTCCAGACCCCATATTTTCCCTAGAGCATCCAGTCCTCCCGCTCTTGGTTGCATCAGAATATTCTTCACTGATTTCATAGTGAAGCGACCCTTTTGGTCAACACCCCACACCAATTCATCATCTACGTTTGTTATCCAAGCACCTGCCTTTTTTATCAGCTCTACACCCTGGTCATCAACCACCTGTTGGATCGTCTCCCAATCCCATCCATCTTCTTCATTCCAAAAATCTCTAACCAAGAACGGCTGCCTTCTATCACTAGCAAATATGGCATGGTTAGTGAGTCTCTCATTACACCACCATGAGTCCCAGAAAGGGATATTACTTCTCCCAATCAAACATCTACACAAAGGAAACATTCTAGGGAACATGTCCCATATCTTCTTCCAGAAAGGGGACAGATAGCTACTAATGTTTAAGTGATTAGGATAGTTTCCAGACCTGCCTGTTGCAAGGTTAGCATACTTATCTCTGCAAAAAGATGCCCACAAAGTCTCAGTATTGAGAACTTCCCAACACGCCTTAGCAACAAAGGAATCATTAGTCATCTTCAAGGAAGTGAGACCAATACCCCCGTCTAATCAGCGGTGTAGCAACTCTTTCCCATCCGATCCATGATTTTCTCTGGTGATTCTCCTTGTCCGCCCATAGAAAGCTCAAAAATTTGCTCTCTATACGCTGGATGATACCTGCTGGAATTCCCACCGCCACTGCCATGTAGATAGTAATGGACGACAGCACATGAGCAACCAGTAACCTTCGTCCTGCAAAAGATAGCAATCTATATTTCCATGCAGCCACTTTAGTGTTCACTTTTCTAACAAGAAACTCGTAGTCAATTAATTTTGTCCTTCTGTTAGAAATCGGTATGCCCAGGTAAGTAAAAGATTGAGTCGCCTTCTCCACTCCAAAGTCCTTTGCTATGTCATATGCCTTTGCTTGATCATACCCCCCAATCACACAAATAGATTTTTGTCTATTGATTCTCTGACCAGTTGCCTTTTCATATAAATTGAATGCGATTCTAACTGTATTGATGGTCCGCTAGTCTGCATTGAAGAACATCACAAGATCATCAGCATAGAGAAGCATTGGAGCCACCCCATATCCTCTTGTACATAAATTGGCAATGGACCGATCACTCGCCAATCTACTAATCCTTCTGCAAAGAAGTTCCTCAAAGATAATGAACATGAATGGTGATATAGCATTACCTTGCTTTAAGCCTTTTCCAACCTGAAAAAACCCAGCTGTATCCCCACCAATAGTAATCGTAGCCTAGGTGTGTTTAAAGAAACTCATACATAGATCGATCACCTCGGGTAGAAACCCAAAAGCAGTAAGACATTTACCAATCACCTCCCAATCCACTCTGTCATATGCTCTTGACATATTGAACTTAACCACAATATTAGGAAATTCCCAACCTTGATTTATATCATGCATCAACTCTCTAGCCAGCCTGACATGATGAGTAATATCATTTCCTTTCAAGAAATCTCCCTGTGGACGGGATATCATCTGGGTCATCAATGGATCCAACCTGTTAATAAGGATTCTAGCAAGGATTCTTAGGGTCAGATTCACAATCGAGATAGGTCGGAAATCAGCGGATAACTTATTAGGAGAGTCGATCTTCAGAATAAAGAGGATTCTACAGCAGAAAAAACCTCTATGACACATCTATCCTCTAAAGAAACCATCTTCCGGGGCGAGGAAATCATCTCTAATAATATGCCACACAGCTGAAAAGAAAGGTAGGGTAAAACCATCCGGCCCAGGGGCTGTATTTGGGTCCATTTCCTTCAATGTCTTCATAATCTCGTCCTCATGAGGGGTGGCCATCAGTGAGCAGCTATCATCTGTCGAGATAGTCTCTGGGATGTCCTATAGAAACTGTTCTAAGGCGATGCTATCTATCTCAACTTCCTCATTGTATTGTTGTTGGTAATGTGTCGCCGCCATCTGAGCCATCTTAGTAGGGTTCGTTATCACAATACCATCAGGCAGTGTCAATGCATTTAACCTTCTATGTATTCACCTAGCTTTGACCACCGAATGATAAAACCAAGTGTTGCGCTCACCATCTTGTAGCCAACTAATTCTGGCCTTCTCCCTCCAAATAGCCTCTTCCACATCTAGAAGTTGCTCAAGCTCATTCTCTACAGTCTTTAAGTTTGACTCATTGAGTGGAGTGGGATTTTCATCAAACGCAGCCTGTGTAGTGAACACCACGTCCTCTAAATCTTTGATACGTTGATTATTATCTCCAAACTTTGTCTTACTCCAGGCCCTGAGAGAACCTCTTACTTGCTGCAATTTATGATAGAAAACGAATGATGAATGTCCAACGACTCTCTCTTCCCAGATCTGTTCAACAATCTTCAAACATTCAGCCTCCCTTAGCCATGTCGACATGAACGAGAAGTGAGCTTTCCTATCAGTAAAAGCATGTGCACCTAGGATAGTTATAATAGGGCAGTGATCCGACACCCGAGATCTGGTAAGGTGTATAGAACGAGTCGTGGGTTTCTCCACAAACCATGCTCCATTCATAAGAACCCTATCTAACCTCTCCCAAACAGTAGGTGTGAGTATCTGTTTGTTAACCCAAGTAAACCGGCTTCCTTCAAAAGGCACCTTCTTCAAGAGAGCATCAGCAATAAGAGCATTGAAATCAAACATTTCCTGATAAGTTGGAGCATTTCCCCCACATTTCTCCTGGGCCTCTCGTACAACATTAAAATCACCTGCTATGATCCATTTCATGTCACCTATTTCAGCAGACATGATGATCATCTCTTCCCATAGATCTCTCCTGTGGGCACAATCACAACTTGCATACACAGCCGTAACAAAGAAGAATGAACCATCTGTGGCCTCACATCTAACAGTAATGTGTTGTCTATGTCTTCTAAAATCACTGGCTTTAGGTTTAGGTCTGCATATACCCATATCTTTCCTTCCTCTATATGGTTGTCAACCACCCAATCTAGGCGTACCACATCTAACAGCTCAGCAGCCTGTTCAGCATGAGCATGTAAGAAAGGTTCAAACAGGCAAACAATGCCCGGTTTGAACTTACTACAAAGTCTCCTCAGCACCCTTCTAGTTGGGTTGTTAGCAGCCCCTCTAATATTCCATAATATTGACTTACTATCCATAAGAAAATGAAACTACTCTTCTCATCTCAGTCACTATCAAGTCAGTGACTAAACCTCCATTCATCCTCATCGCTAAAATCAATGTAGGCAGCATGTCTCTCATTCTCTGAGTGTCTCCTCCTAGAGCGATGACTCCTGGTATAAGCACGTTCTTGGATAGTGTTGCATCCCCGATCAGTAAACTCAACTCTCCTCGAGATGGATCTGTATCTTCTTCTATATGTTCTTCTACATTCTCTGTCACGGGCATCCTCAAAGTGTATAAAGTCCTTCAACCTTCTATTCGAAAGGAATTGTCTGTTGCCTTCTCGATCAACTATAACTCTCCTCGGAGATCTATCCTGTCTTTGACTTTGTCTGTCCAGAGATGGTCCTCGTGATCTAGGTCTCTCCACTAGAGACGGCGGTCTAGAATTCACTATAACCTCAGAAACATGTCCTTCCCTATTCTTTTTCACAACGAGAGCTTCTCTTGGTATTCCATATTCACCGCCAGCTTCAGTAAGGATATACTCTTTTGCACCCATTTTTCTTGTAGCTACCATTATAAGATGAACTGAGGTCCTCCTCGATCCGTATGTAAGGGATATGAATTGCGGTACATCTTCACTAAAGGCCTCCACGAGCATGAGTATACCTGATAGATCATCTTCTCCCATATGCCAGTCTGATATATGTATTAGTTTACCAAACAGTTTGACAATGGATACAACAGATTCATCATCCCGACACACCATGGGAAGGTTTTCCACCCAAAACCAGAAGCCTTCTTTGTAGTAATGTCGCTCCCCTCCAATCATGTGCCTCGTGTCAATCCTGGAACCTCTAAAGGTAGGTACCCCTTTTGCTGTAGTTTCCTTTGCTTCATTGGGGCAAGAGAAAAAGGCAATCGCTTTTCTATCTGCAAAATGATATAAGTTCGCCGCACATGGCCAACATTTCCTTAAGAATGGGTAGAGAGCCGTCCATGATATTTCACTGGGCCAAGAAATCTCCACCACCCTCTCAAGAGCAGTGTTCTTGCTTCTTCTCATATCATCATCAGGGCCTATATCCACCGAAATCCTTTTTGGGATGTGATGTGGTGTACCCCTAGCTGGTCTTCCTGACGGCAGTAGAGGGAACACCGTTCTTGACTGTATATCCAGTACCCTTGCCTGAGAAAACATCTGATTGCATCTCACCACAAGGTGTCCATGCCTGCGACATTTGTAGCACACCTTGTTCCTCCTGCATTGTGATTGCCAATGTCCTCTGCCAAGACACCGGAAACAAGCGTCATGAGGTATGTCATACAATGGTTTCTTCTTCAATGGATGTCTGTGCGTCTTGGAAGCTGACCCATTGTACTGTGCTGTCGGAGACAGCGTATAACCATATTGCATCATTGATCTTGGTCGCTGAGTTGTTCTTTGGTTGGCTATAATTGTTTCTTCAGTTGCATTCATCACAGGGGACTGCGTAGGTATCCCATGGAGGGCCGTCGTATCTTCTTGGAGGGGAGACTCCATGGTATTCATCCCTTATGGCTGCTCGACCATCAGATGAGGCGTATGGTTCACTTCCTGTGTCTGCTCATTCATCGGTTGAGGCATAGGGTTCTCTTGCGACGCTTGCCCTACGTTGGTCTGTGGAGGAGAAAAAGAGTTCGTCCTCACCTCTGGACTCGGCTTTGGCATGCTGATTAGGGGGTGTGTATCCTCAGTCATCGTCATATGCGTGGGTGATTGAAAAAAGTTCCTGATGTGTGGGATCACTGCATCCGGCGGCATGGATGCAGAGGCAAAAAATTCTCATCGCTCAGCGACAACCCCTTACGCCTGTCTCACGCTCTGTCACGTAACCCTACGAAGCAGCGGTGAGGGTAGCATCAAGACTTATCGTATCAAGATTCTCGTAGCCGAGGATTGTATCAGTCTAACCCAATATCAGATTGTCACAGAAGGAAGCTGTATCAGTCTCCAGTTAACACGATACGAGATCCCACACGATACGAGTGGACGATATGCCTAACCCCGTATCGGTATGTTACCTTGTCAGGAAGGAAGCTGTAATGGGCTCAAGCTAACACGATACGAGAGCCTCAAAACCATATTGATGTGACATTTCACCATGGTTCACCTTGTCTGGAAGGAAGCTACGAAGGGCAGCACGTGAGGAGAGCCCGATCTGGATGGATAAAAGATGCAAAAGCTCCTGACGATGCAGCAACTAGCACGATATGATAGCAGCTTCCCCGATACGTGAACTCACACCTGTTCCAGACTCCAATTACCATGATATGAGAGCAGCACTCATGATACTAGAGCACCCCCACATGATACGAGAGCTCTGACCCCCTCTTGCATGATATCGACTAATCTCAATTGCATCAAGGGAAACTGATGTAGCAACTAGCATGATATGATAGCAGCTTCCCCGATACATGAACTCACACCTGTGCCATACTCCAACTAACATGATATGAGAGCAGCACTCACGATACGAGAGCTCCCCCACCGTTACTTGCTCCTCTGTTGGTGCCGACTCAAACAACTCACACCTGTGTTAGACTCCAATTACCACAATATGAGAGTAGCACTCATGATACTAGAGCTCCCCCACACGATACGAGAGTTCCGACCCCCTCTTGCATGATATTTGCTAATCTCAATTGTAGGAAGGGCAGTCAATGCAGCAACTAGCATGATATCATAGCAGCTTCCCCGATACGTGAACTCACACCTGTGCCAGACTCCAACTAACACGATATGAGAGCAGCACTCACGATACGAGAGCTCCCCCCACCGTCCTTTGGTCGCTTGGGTGTTAGAATTGCTTTGGGAAACATGAGTTGTCTACCCTTGTTGTATGATATGTTCTTGAGGTGGAATCCTTGGTAGATATGCATGCTTGGGCGTTGGGTTGATCCTTGTATCCTTTGACCGATATCCCTAGTGGAGATGATTGGACAATACACCATGTATAGAGGATGCCCGATGCACCCCCTTGTTTTGAGATGATCTTGGCCGGTATGTGGAGTTAGCTTAGTGCCCGACATGGTCTTGGCTGATAGGCTTTGATAGATTGGTGCCCAACACATCCTTGGTCGTTATCATTATTTAGATGAGCTTGGGTGATATGGTATGGTGACCAGGATGGCTTTGGCCGATACCACTATGACTTAGTTGAGCTTTGACTTATATGAAGTGTTGGACGATGTGGCTTCATGCCCGACATGCTAACCCTAGATATTGGCCGTTATGATGCTTCATGGCCATGCACGACACCATTCTTGGGTGTCATGGGTACCCTGGCCGATAGGGTTAACCCTCAAATGATGCTGAGATGGTTGCATAATAGGGGCACCTTGGGCGACACCCCTTTGGTTGATATAGCTCATGTTGAAGGTTAGCCAATAGTGAAACCTAACCCTAACCCTAGCTTGGTGCCCGATAGATCCTTGCTCGATAGCCATGGTAGTGTTGTACGATATACCTTGGTGATGGCTTCCCGACACCATGTGTGCTAATGGAACCTTGATGCATGTTAGAGGATGTGCAGTGGTTGGCCGATATGGTGGTGAGCTGCTTAATGGTTGGAAATCCTAGCCGTTATACCATTGATAAGGGTATTGCTATACCGATTATACCCTTTGACGAGGGTTGGCACTGCTTGCCATGCTTAGTGAGGGTTGCAGGAGTTTTGGTGAGGGTTCTGATAACTCGAAATGTATATAGTTGATGGTTCTCTTTTAATAATGAAGATACAAGTGAAATGATGTGATCACCTTGAATACTACAAATATGTTGATAAGTTAAAATAATAAATTGTGAACCAGGAAGCTTGAAAGCATATGATGTTTCTATACATGTTGATATGACACATGCATATGGTCACAAGTGTAAGGCATAACATATGCCCATGATTGATAATAATACTATGAATGATAAAGCTTATGTGTGATGTACTCATGGATGCTTCTTTATACTTGATAGTATAATAATAATCATGTTAATCCATGACGGCCTCAGTTATCTTTGTGGTGTGCGCACTAATCATGCAAGTATTTCATGTGGATTCATAGCCTGGTCAGAGATATGAGGTATATGTGCTTTGACTAGCACAATGTGATGATAATCCTTGTTAATGAAATAACAAGTTGATAGGTCTGAGGACCTGATATAAGGCTGAGTGCCTAGCTGAGGTGTTATCCTCTGATGATGTGATAGGGGATGCGTTCCCATGATGCTGATGGCTGATTGTGATGCCTTGAGAGGTAGTGGTTGATATCATGAGGGATTGAGGTCCCAGGTAAGTATGTTGATGGAAATAATGATGAATTCTATAAGGCTATGTTATACTTTGTTTTACCTCAACAATTGGCTTAAAATATACTAATTAATTATAGATAAACATATCATGTAGTTTGCCCTGGCCATAGATCCATTACCGTTAGTATTTGGTGATGGTGAAACAGGTTTATCCGGCGGGATTACCTGGAGCGCATATTGTTGAATATGTGAGGTTTCCCCTAGCCTAAAATAGGATGGTTGAGTGCAGCTGTGGTTGCAGACTCAGGATATATGGAGCATGGTGAACATACCCATGGCTTAGGATATGTAATGATGAGCATGATGCGTTCATGGCTCGGATGTATGTATGGGTAGCTTGCGGAGATGACCCAGAGGTTGAGGCCCTATAAGCATAAGATTGCGGTCTTGCTTGATGATTCGTGTACTGACCACGAGAAGGTGAGGTCATGGAGTCTGGATCTCCTTATACCTTATATGGCACCAGATTAGATTTCGTAGCCAATGGTTGAATTTGAGAAGGGAAGTCTCACTTCCTCAGGGCATAATAAAATGTAATCTAGTCGAATGGTATATCTTGCTTAGAGAAAAACACAGAACATTGATTGAGGCCTTGCTTATATAGATGATCTAGTTGTGCTATGCAGTTGTGCGTACGATCCATATATCTTTTGATAAGTTCTTATAAATCTTATCTTGTCAATCATGTTCCATAAAAGAATACTTAGTTATATGCCTTCCAGATATCTTGGTAATCTTGATGGTAATAATAGCCTCACTCAGTATGTTGCTCTTGCTATACACTTTATCAGTTATCTATTGTTATTTGCTTTAACCTTCTGAGGTTTTATAGTTTCGGCGGGGAGTTATGTTTCTCACTGGGACTGTGTGTCTCACCCCGCTGGTTTACACCCTTTTTAGGTGATCGCTCTAGACGCGGTGGTGGTCGTGTGGTTGTGGCTGAGCAGCAAGAAGAGTAGTAGAAGGCAAGAGGTGGACATGCTGTTGTTTTGGTGGTTTTGTAGTAGAGTCCTAGAGTCATCCCTGTACTCTCAGGTCCTCAGAGGTATTTTGACGATGTTTCACGATGTCTTATAGTTGTAATTTTTGTATATCCTATTTCTGGCCGTACATGGTCTGTTATATATGTATAAACAGGTGTTGAACTCTGGTGCTGACAGTACAACTGGTGAATGTTTATATAACATGTTTCCCTGCAAGATCTGGATGCAAAAGTACTCTCATGTATGCTTTTCGCACACATTTTTAATTAACCCGTGTTTTGGGTAATATGTGGTTCCACACATTTTTGCGTGTCATCTTGTTGTCTGTGTGATGGCGGGGTGTCACAGTTGATTTGGTATTAGAGATCTAGGTTTGCTGAGTCTATAGGGATCTAGGACTAGGTTTGCGTCTGTTCTTGTGAGTTTTCCAGATTTTCTTACAAATACCTTCTGCTCTCAGCAGAAGATAAAGTTTAAAGATGTCTGGAAACCATGAAGAACATGCTGCCAAGAGCAGCAATGCTGCATCAGTTGATGGAGTAGGAGGGCAGGCACATGAAGATCGGGTGCCTGAGGTTCCCCAACTTGACCCAGCCATTCTGAAAAATCCTACCTACCAACAGCTTATGGGGCAGATGATGGCTATGATGAATCACATGGTGGAAAGATTGCCAATGCCTCAACCAAGAGTACAGGCTCCCCATGGTGAAGCATGGGGTATTGGGAAGACCTTTGAGAGGCTTCCTCGAGTCAGAGCTTCAGATTATGCTGTGACGGTTGATCCACCGGATGTAGATCTGTGGCAGACAGGTCTTGAGAAGGCCTTCTGGATCCTCAACATCCCCGAAGAAGGCAAAGTCAAGCACGCTGTCTACCTTATGAAGGGTAGTACTGGCCACTGGTGGGCCATCGAGGAGGAGAAGCGACCCGGTGAGGAGATCGGTTGGGAGATCTTTCAAAGAGAGTTTGTCAGTAGATACTCACTACTATAGAAATAGCATTCAGTGTCGCTTTTCTGGGCGTCAGTTATTAAGGAAAACCGACGCCTATAATATAAGGCGTCGGTTGTTTAAGCAAACCGACGTCTATATTCGAAGACCAGCCAGACACGGGTACCGCTTTGTAATAAGCGTCGGTTGTTTATAAAAAACCAACGCTTAAAGTCGCCCGCGAAATCCATTTTTCGATAAAAAAATAGTGTCATTGTCAGCGTCGATTATATACCTAGAAAACCGACGCCTATGTGCGATGAAAATTTGTGCCGAAAATGTCACTTTCAGCGTCGGTTATCCTTGTATAACCGACGCTGAAGGTGGTTCCCGCCAAACATTTTCATGAAAATATCGTCCAATTGGACGTCGGTTGTTGCAAACAACCGACGCTAAAGATGTTTAGGCGTCGGTTGTTGTAAACAACCGACGCAATTTGGGAACTTATAACCCGCGATCGCCCGACTCTTCCCCTTTCTTCTATTTCATTGCTACCCTATTTCCCTGTTGCGGCGATTTCTCTGGCGATTTCTCTGCTGCTGCTGCTAGTTTTTCTCCGGCGCTTCTCTCCGGCGCCCCATCTCCGGCGTCCCCTCTCCGGCGCCCCTCTCCAGTGCGTTTCTTCTCCGCCGCCCCTGCTGTCCGCCCTGCTGCTCCAACCGCCTGCGCCGCCACCACGCCTGAGAACCGGTGCCGCCGCCATGCCTGGTGCCCACCTGCCTGCCCACCGCCGCCCTAGCTCCTTTCTTCCTGCTCACGCCCGACGCCACCCCCTTCTTCCTGCTTCGACCACCACTGCTGGAAAAGGTATGTTCAGTGATTAATGATTGGTACTACTGGTTTCCTTATATACTAGTAATGCATGATTAGTTTTACTGATTTCCTTGCTGCTTTCAGTGATTAATGATTGGTACTACTGGTTAGTATTACTTTAGTGATTACTTTAATTCAACAATTCATAGTTTGTTATTTATAATTACTGATCTGCTTGCCGATTTTAATGATTAGAGATACTGATTAATAGTAAGTATTGATGAATACTTAGTTAATTACTGATTTGTTGATTAGATATGTATAGAAGTTCCTTATAAATATATTTTTTATATACACATACATGTAATTTTGTATAAAATACATGATGTAATGTGATCTTAAATCCTAGAGTGTACCCCTTTTGTTCTATGATGGTACCTATGACCCTAAATACATCCATAAGGGTCTATTGTATCCTAAAGAAGATTTATTTCTTACTTCTGCCCTAATTTTTATATGGATCTTAATCTTATATCGCTTACTCATAAATAAGGAAATATCCTCCCTTATGACCACCTTGATGTGTATGTCCCATATAATCCACATGTTGGACCCTAATGATACAAATTTTTTATGTTGAAAATGAATGTATGTTTCAAGTGTTGAACCTAATGTTGGAAAATGTGTTTGTTATAGGTGGTACACATTTATTATATAAGAATGACATCACATGTGTTTGTTGGCCTAGAAAGTCAACAATCATTGTTCTTTATATTACTTGTACATTGGTATAAATTAGAATGAACAATCACTAAATTATATACTGTTTGTATGGAGTCCGGCTTCATTGTAGATATGTATTATTGTGTTTGTTGGCCTAGAAACCCGTCCAAGATTGACTCATTAGGAGTAAATCTTGGATAGTCCCCAGTTTGGGACTATTCTTGAACACCTAATCTCACTTAGGATGTAAGTGTATAATGTGTATTGGGTTTTCGAGAAAATTTTGGTAGCATTTCCCCGTTTGTTCTCTAAGTACATATGTACTTAGAGAACAGCGGGGAAATGCTGCCGAAATTTTCTTGAAAACCCAATACACATTATACACTTACTAGTGAGATTAGGTGTTCAAGGATGGGATAGGTGGTACACATTTATTATATATAAGAATGACATCACATGTGTTTGTTGGCCTAGAATGTGAACAATCATTGTTTTTTATATTACTTGTACATTGGTATAAATTAGAATGAACAATCACTAAATTATATACTGTTTGTATGGAGTCCGACTTCATTGTAGATATCTATTATTGTGTTTGTTGGCCTAGAAACCCGTCCAAGATTGACTCATTAGGAGTAAATCTTGGATAGTCCCCAGTTTGGGACTGTTCTTGAACACCTAATCTCACTTAGGATGTAAGTGTATAATGTGTATTGGGTTTTCGAGAAAATTTTGGCAGCATTTCCCCGTTTGTTCTCTAAGTACATATGTACTTAGAGAACAGCGGGGAAATGTTGCCGAAATTTTCTTGAAAACCCAATACACATTATACACTTACTAGTGAGATTAGGTGTTCAAGGATGGGATAGGTGGTACACATTTATTATATATAAGAATGACATCACATGTGTTTGTTGGAATTTCCCCATTTGTTCTCTAAGTACATATGTACTTAGAGAACAGCGGGGAAATGCTGCCTAATCTTTTCCTAATATATACTTGTTTCCTAATATATACTTGTTTTCTCTGATCATAGAATGGATAGATCATGGATGTCCATTCGTAATCGTTGCGCCCCAGAGTTTATATCTGGTCTTGATCAGTTTATTAGATTTGCCGAGGAACATAGGAAAAAACCTACATATAGGTTCTACTGTCCATGTAGGCATTGCGGTAACAACTTGAAAGTCAACACTGGTGAGGAAATCAAAAGTCATGTCATGTGCAATGGGATTGTACAAGGCTATACAGAATGGCACTGGCATGGAGAGATTTCAAAATCGAAACCAGTAGATGTCGATAGCAGTGCTTGGGTGGAAGAAGAAATTGCCTCCGATGACGTAAATGTGAACAAACCAGTTCCAGAAGACATCGTTGATGCGATGCTGGATAGTTGTAGGGTAGAGCACACTGATCCACCTCCTATCTTTACAAACATTGTGCATGATGCTGAGATACCGTTATACACAGGCTGTGCTAAGTTTACGAAGCTTAGCACTGTGTTGAGATTGTATAAGTTGAAAGCTAACAATAGATGGAGCGACAAAAGCTTCACTTCATTGTTGACTTTGTTGAAAGAAATGCTTCCTGAAGGAAACGAGCTTCCAATCTCAACATACCAGGTAAAGAAAATGTTGTTCCCAATGGGAATGGAGGCCAAGAAGATACACGCATGCCCGAATGATTGTGTATTATTTCAAAAGGACTATGTAGATTTGAAAGATTGTCCAAAATGTGGTGCGTCACGGTATAAATTGATGACTTCGGGGGAGTCCAAAACTGGTTCTCCTGCCAAGGTGTTGTGGTATCTACCTATAATATCACGGTTTCAACGCTTGTTTGCAAATCCGAAAGATGCGAAGAATTTGAGGTGGCATGCAGATGTTAAGAAAAATAATGATGGGATCCTACGACATGCGTCTGATTCCCCACAGTGGAAGAAGATTGATCTATTGTACCCTAAATTTGGTGAAGAAGATAGGAATCTAAGACTTGGGCTTTGTACAAATGGGATGAATCCGTACGGGACATTGAGCAGCCAACATAGCACTTGGCCAGTCATGCTTGTTATATACAATCTTCCTCCCTGGATGTGTATGAAAAATAAGTACGTTATGTTGTCATTGTTGATATCGGGCCCTAAACAACCCGGAAATGATATCAATGTTTATCTTGAACCTTTTATTGATGACTTAAAGAAACTTTGGGCTGAAGGTGTGATGACCTATGATGCTTCAGCAAGAGAGACATTTCGTTTGCACGCTATGTTGTTTTGCACTATTAATGACTTTCCAGCATATGGGAATTTGTCTGGATATAGTGTCAAAGGAGCTAAAGCGTGTCCTATATGTGAAGAAAACACTGATTCAATAAGACTAAAACATGGCGGCAAGACTGTATATCTTGGTCATCGAAGGTTTCTTTCAAAATTCCATCCGTATCGTAGGAAGCACAAAGCATTCAATGGATGGAATGATGAACGGAGTGCACCTAAACCTATACCAGGGGATGTTGTTTATGAAAGAGTAAAAGACATTGTCAATGAATTTGGTAAGAAATCACAATGTAGTATGGCCACACGGAGTGACAATTCTTCATTCAAGAAGAAGTCAATATTTTGGGATCTTCCTTATTGGAGTTCTTTGACAGTCATGCATTGTATCGATGTAATGCACGTTGAGAAAAATGTCTGTGATAGCATCATTGGTACTCTATTAAATATACCAGGTAAGACTAAAGATGGGATAAAATCCAGACTGGACCTACGTGAAATGGGAATAAGGTCAGAATTAACAGAATTACGTGAAATGGGTAATAAAAGAACATACTTACCTCCCTCTTGTTACACGTTGTCTAGAAAGGAGAAGAAAGATTTTTGTGAATGCTTAATAAATGTTAAGGTGCCACATGGTTACTCATCCAACATCCGTAGATTGGTATCAATGAAAGATCTGAAGTTGATAGGTCTTAAATCTCATGATTGTCACACTCTAATGCAAAAAATATTGCCCGTGACAATTCGATATATATTTCCAAAGCATGTAAGGTTTGCAATCACCAGACTTTGTTTCTTTTTCAATAATCTATGTAGCAAAGTAATTGACCCTGATACTCTCGATAATTTGCAAAGAGAAGTGGTTGTTACCCTATGTCAGCTTGAGATGTATTTCCCTCCTTCGTTCTTTGATATCATGGTACATCTTGTTGTCCACTTGACTAGGGAAGTGAAAATGTTGGGACGAATTTTCTTGCATTGGATGTATCCCTTTGAACGATACATGAGCATTTTTAAAGGTGATGTTCGAAACCGTTATCGTCCTGAAGGGAGTATTATTGAAGGTTATGTGGCGAGAGAGGTTGTGGATTTTTGTAATGACTTTCTGAGTGGTAATAACACTCCTATTAATGACAAGAATATTGAGGAGGGTAAAGGAATTTTGGGATCACGGGTGAAAGTAATCATCCGTGAGCAGTTGGAACAAGCTCACTTGTATATTTTACACAACATGGACGAAGTGAGTGTTTATATCGAGAAACATACCAATTTCATCAAGAGACAACATCCTCGAGCAAGTTCAATGTGGCTTGCTAGAGAGCATAATAAGACTTTTACTAAGTGGTTTGAAGATAAAGTCTTACATAAACTATCTCAAACACCAAATGATATTACAGAAACTATCAAATGCCTCGCCTTTAAACCAAAACCGAATGTTATGTCTTATGAAGGGTTTGACATTAATGGATTCACATATTACACAAAGCGCCAAGATGATAAGAGTGTCGTCCAAAATAGTGGGGTCACTCTTCAAGCGTCGACTATGTACTTTGCAAGTGCAAAGGATAAGAGTCCACGTGAAGCTAAAATGTCATATTACGGTGTCATTGAGGACATTTGGGAGTTTGACTACATAGATTTCAAAATTCCACTCTTTAAATGTAATTGGGTTGATAACACCAAAGGAGTTATAGTGGATGAATTGGGTTTCACTTTGGTGAACTTTGAAAAGATTGGTGAGAAGGGTGAACCATTCATATTGGCATCACAGGCGAAACAAATATTCTATATCGATGATCCTGCGAATGATAAATGGTCGGTTGTTCTTCATGGTAAAAGACAGTTCATTGAAGATCCTATAGATGAAGAAGAGTACTATGATAAGTATGATGACTCCAGTCCATTCTCAGTTGGGTTGCCCACTCCACAAAATATTGAAGCTAATGATGACTTATATGTGTGCGGAGATCACAATGAAGGATTGTTAATTGATAAAAGATCACAATTTTAGAGACATGTATGTTAATACAAATGCTAAATGTTTGCCTTTTTCTAGTTAATACAAATGCTAAATGTTTGCCTTTTTCTAGTTAATACAAATGCTAAATGTTTGCCTTTTTCTAGTTAATACAAATGCTAAATGTTTGCCTTTTAAATGACATTTTCAGATGGCTGACCATGATGAGCATGATGTCCATGATGAGCATGAAGTCCATGATGAGCATGTTGTCCATGACGAGCATGGCGAGGATACTAATGTAAGTTCTAAAAGCATATCCTGTATTTCTATAAAATTCATTATCTTCTAGTTATGTCATATATCCTATATTTCTATATTGGGCTAATTTAGTGTGTTTATTTTTTTCAAATTTTAGGTTGATGCACCTGTACCCACTGAAGCACTGGAGCAACTTGATGCGCAGCACCAAACACTTAACAAGAAAAGGGGCATCACTCTGTTGAAGAAGTTATTAGCGCTAAGTGGTAGTGGATCCAAATTGGTGGTGGAGTTTGATAATGGAGGAAATCCAATTGGAGTGAACCACAATAATTTTGTAAACTATCTTGGGTGTACCACTCGGAGCCATTGTGGTGTTAAGTATGACAATTGGCATAAAGTTCCTCAAGGGAAAAAAGACTTGATATGGAAGGATTTATGCGTGAGTTATTATTATTTGCAATTCTATTTTGTAGATTACAAATTCTATTATTTGCAATTCTATTTTGGATACTAGTTAATAACATTTCTATTTTACAGAATCTGTTTGCATTGGATGAGAAGTTGCATCGTAAAAATGTGATGCAACGCGCTGGAAAGATGCTTAGGAATTATAGGACAAATCTGAACAGAGAATACATAAAAGAGGGTGATAAGAAGAAGAAGTCAGCCCTTGAACAATGGAACTTCTTGGACAAAGAAGATTGGGACAATTTTGTTGCTTCAAGAAAATCTGAAGAATTCAAGGTATTAGGCGTCACTCCCAATTTAATTAATATACATTGTATTCACCTATTCAAGATTAACATTTAGTGCTACTAACCAAATCTTTAATGTGCATACTAACTAGGCCCTCAGTGACGCACAAAAAGCAAGGCGTGCACTGAATGTGCATGACCACACTATGGGTCCAAAAGGCTATGCAAGCATTCGCCAAAGACTACAGGCGGAGTCTGCGGCTACTCAGGAGTCTGCTCCTACTCAGGAGTCTGCCACACCCATGCCTCGCCATGATATCTGGATAGCTGGCAGGAAAAACAAGAAGGGTGAAATAAAGAAGCCTGTAACTACTGAGGCGGCTGCAAAAATGGTAAAATACAACTATTAGAGAAATCATTTGAATATTGATTATTTGTGGTGTTAACTTACCAATTTCTGTTTATGGTGATTAGCGGGAGCTGCTCGAGCAGAGGAAACAAGGCACGTTCATCCCTCAGGGCACAAGGGATGAATTGACAGTTGCTCTGGGTAACCCAGAGCATCCTGGACGTGTTAGAGGTGTCAGCGCTGGTGTTGGCATCAAAGCATTCTTTGGGCCATCCCAGCGCAAACCCAGAGCGGGACTTTCTCAAGAAGAGGTAACCTATTCTTTTTTTAGAATGTTACTGCAAAAGGAAATTCATTAATAAGAAGCTAATGTTTCTTTTATCCATGTATAGGAGAATAAGAGAGTTGAGGATTTAGTTGCTAAGAAGGTCAACGATGTAGTTGCTGAGAAGGTCAAGGAAGAATTGCTGCGGTGGCAGGCATCTCAGGCTTCCAATACGCCTATGGCGACCCACTCTTCTCCTGATGCACAGACTGCGAGTAATCCTGGAGACCCATCGCCTAGCACGTCTACTGTAAGTATTGTTTATGACATTGTAGCTAGTCTTTTCAAGATGATATGTTTTCAAGATTATATGTATATATGTATAACATTCTTTACGTAAATTTGTAGGCATTGAAGCCATGCCGCTTAAGAATAGAAGACTATGTTGTTGCAGAGGCGCAAGCTTACCCGTCCCTTCCTGGGGAAAGGTTTCACGGGACTCCAATGCCACAGGGCTATGTTCGTGTGGGCCCATTACGTGTGTTACCCGATTAGAGGGAAGTTGCGTTGCCATATGCCCACCCAGATATTGATACACTTGGTGAGGCAGAAGGCGGGGTCATATTGTGGCCCAAAGCAGATGTCGTCTACACGACTGAAATTGTAAGATAAATTTACATTGATTTAGACTGTTAATGTGTATATATTATGTCAACTGATCTGAAATTATATATACAGGTTAAAAAGAAGACACCAGGAGCACTAGGCCTCCACCTCCACTTCCCGCATTACCAACTTGGGTTCCAACTGACCTAACATACCCGTTAGGTCCTGCTTGTAGGGGAATGGCATGTTGGCTACGTGCACATAATATACATTGCCCTATAATAGTTTCTTTAGATGCAGATTATGCAGGTCGATCATACGATAGCTCTTTATTTATACAAGATATTATTGAGCTGTTTATGTATGATTGGCTGAATACATCAATGATAGAGACATGGATAAGGTGAGATCTTGTTTATACATCCATATACCTTGTGTAAGATCCGGTGATCTGGTTTCTTATATATTAATGCATACGTAATACATGTTTTGCAGCTACTTAGTCGAAGATCATTGCAAACAATTTGCATTTGATCATGTGGGATTTTTGATTCCATCATTGATTAGTATGGTAGCTAAAGACCCTGATAATGTTCAACAATACTGTATAGATGCTTTTACAATTTTTGGTCAGCAAAAGAAGACGATAATAATAGCTCCATTCAATGTCAAGTAAGTTTACTTTATTTATAATTTGGACTTAAGAAAATTCCATTTTTATTGTGCATTTTGAGTTATTAATTGTTAACTTTTTACCTCTAGCGGTAAACATTGGGAGTTACTAGTTATTGTCCCCGAGACGTTCACTGTTTATTATCTAGATCCCGTGGGAAGTACATTAAACACTAAAATTGGACACGTAATGAGAATGCCATTATTCTGGTGAGAAATATTTCATTTTTGTATCTGTTAACATCTGTTATTACATTACTATTTACTTATGTAATTTACAGTGTTACATTAACATGTAGGGGTTTAGATGCATTCAAAAAGGCTGGAGGAACGGTCCCAAGGAAAAAGAACCAGCCAATAAATTGGGAGAACGTACAAGTAAGTTCCCAACTCCAATGTATATATTATTGATGTGAATTGTGCTTAGTTGTATTATTTTGTATGTTTCAATTTATAGTGCGCTACACAAGACAATGGCTGGGCATGCGCATACTATGTGATGCGATTTATGCAGATGATTATCAAATATGCCACATTGGACATCGATACCATACATGAGGTATTATATATAGTCTCATTAGTTAGTATGAAATATATCAATCTTATCTTATTTTTATATTATTACTTATATATATACATCATTCTCTTTGCAGGTGTTTAAAACTGACAACACTACAGGTAAATGCTTAAAAAATATACATGCTCCATATACGATGGTAGCATTAAATGAAGTAAGAGAAGAATGGGCAAAAGCCATACAAGCAGTGGCAACTGTAAGATATAATTGGGATGTTGATAGCGATAATGAATGATACTTTGTAAATGAATATTTCTGAATGTTAATACATGTATTTGAATGTTTATATATGTGTGAATGTGAGAATTGAATTGATGTCTGAATGTATGTACTTGTGTGAAATTTTCTTTGTGACTTTTGCAGGTTTGCGGCCTGTTTGTAGGCTGATATCAATGGATGTCGTAAACCTGCAGTTCAGAAAACTGAACTGCAGGTTCTCATCCTGCTGACCAGCCACAGCAGGCCTACAAACTGATATAAAAAAAAATATAAATAGGCGTCGGTTATTTATAGAAAACCATCAGCAAAGACATACAACGTCGGTTATTTATAGATAACCGACGCCTGATGTGGCCAAAGCAGTCCTGGAAATGGCGTCGGATATTCGTATCGAACCGACGCCTATTTAAACAACCAGGCGTCAGTCGTTTGGTATATAACCGATGCCAAAAGGGTTCGCGCCACAGAAAACGGCGTCATCTAGGACACTTTATGCGTCGGTTATCAACTAAAAGACCGAAGCTACATGGAATATAGGCGTCGGTCTTTTAGTAAATCACCGATGCAGAAAGTGCCCTAGATGACACCATTTTCTGTGGCGCGAACCCTTTTGGGGTCAGTTTTCTACTAAAAGACCGACGCTTATAGGTTAAATAGGTGTCGGTTAAAAAACCGACGCCGAAATGTTCGACCTTTAGCGGCGCCCACATAGGCGTCGGTCGGAAACCGACGCCAAATGGGGTTAAAAGACCGACGCCAAATGGGGTTTCTGTAGTAGTGACTTTCTGAAGATGTATCTAGATGAGAAGATCAACCAGTTTGAGTATCTACGCCAAGGATCGATGAGCATCACTGAGTATGAAGCCAAGTTCATGGACTTGCTGAGGTTTTGTCCTAACATGGCAACGACGGATGATGAGTGGATCAGGCAGTTTGAGAAAGGTTTGAGTACTGAGCTGTCGACACCTGCTGCTGCTTTAGAGAATTGGGAGAAGTTTGCCACATTTGTGGAGTTCGTCCGCAGGATTGAATGCTCTATTAAGGAGAAAAGGGAGTCCATGACCAGGAAAAGGCCTACTCCATTCTAGGGATAGGGATTTGGTGGCTTCAAGAAGTCAAGGTTTTCAACACCTTCCACGATGCAGAGTTCTCGTGCACCGTCACAATGGTCCCCGAGTAAGGGAAGTGGTTATGTTTCTTCACCGTCGAAGGTTCATAGTACAACTTCTGTGGTAGTAACAAAGCCATCTAGATCACAGACAGAAGGCAGGTCATGTTATCAATGTGGATAGATGGGGCATTTAAAGTCAAATTGCCCAAGAAGGGACGTTGAGGTAACACAACAGTTGAGACAGAATCAACAAGGATCAGACAGACATCAACCCAGTGGTAGTAGACGGCGAGGATGCAGTCAAGCGTCGCAAGCGGGATCGTCTGCTCAAGGAAGAAGAGGACGTGGACAACAAACAATGACTCAATTCTATGCTATGAGTCAGCCGGAGGTGATAGTCAACCTATGAGTGGTGACAGGTCAGATGGAGTTATTACATTCTGATTTGTCCTCTTCTTGCTTTATATCTATTTTGGTTGACCCCAGTGCTACGCACTCTGTTATCGCACATAGTCTGCTTGATAGCTGTCCTTTACCTGTTAGTTGTAAGAAAGATAACCTGTTGTTAGAAACCCCTCTTGATGGTTCCTCGATGCTTCGAGAGGAGTGTCCATCTTGTGTCTTATCTTTTTCAGGACACAGTATACAAGTGAATCTTATACCACTTGATATGCATGTATTCGATGTGATCCTTGGGATGTATACCTTAGAGAAGTATAAGGTTGTGTTGGATTGTGGTTCCAAGCAGGCAATGTTTGATGACAACAGAGAGAAGTGGATCTTCCAAGGAGATAGGAAGATTCTTCCGACATGTCTAGTGTCAGCGATGGTGGCAGAAAAGTTGTTGCGGCAAGGTTGTAAGGCTTTCTTAGCTCACGTTGTAGATGCCAAGGCAAAAGGTATTAGCCTTGAGGAGGTAACGGTTGTCCGAGAGTTTGCAGATGTGTTTCCTGATGAGTTACCCGGTGTTCCCCCACCCCGAGAGATTGATTTTGAGATCAATCTGGTATCAAGAACACAACCAGTTGCACAGAAACCATATAGGATGACTCCAGTAGAGATGGCAGAGTTGAAGAAGCAGTTACACGAGTTTTTGGAGAAAGGTTTCATCCGACCGAGCACGTCGCCTTGGGGTGCTCCAGTGCTGTTCGTTAAGAAGAAGGACTGGTCGATGCAGTTATGTATAGATTACCGACAGTTGAACAAAGTCACGATCAAGAATAAGTACCCATTGTCGAGGATAGATGATCTGTTCAATCAGTTGTGTGGTGCTACAATATTCTCATAGATCGATCTACGTTCTGGATATCATCAGTTGAGGATTAAGGCAGACAATATACCAAAGTCATCATTTAGGATGAGGTATGGTCACTTTGAGTTTGTGGTTATGCCGTTTGGGCTAACCAATGCACCTACTGCTTTCATGGACTTGATGAACTGAGTGTTCTGTCCGTTCCTAGATCAGTTTGTTGTAGTCTTTATAGATGACATTTTGATCTATAGTCGGGACATGCAAGAGCATGAGCGACATCTTCGACAAGCGTTGACTCTTCTTTGCCAACATCAGTTATACGCCAAGTTCACCAAATGTGAGTTCTGGTTGAAGTAAGTGACTTTCTTAGGTCATGTAATATCTATAGAAGGAGTCTGGGAGGACCCTAAGAAGGTGGAGTCAGTTGCAGACTGGGAGCACCCAAAGACGCCGACGGAAGTTTGTAGTTTTCTAGTTTTGGTAGGATATTACTGGAGGTTTATCAAGGAATTCAATGTGATCGCGTTGCCAATGACAAAGTTGACTAGGAAGGATGTACCTTTTATCTGGGATGATCGTTGTTAGCAAGCTTTCCAAAGTTTGAAGGAAAAGATGACTAGTGCTCCAGTGCTAGTGCTTCCAGAACCTAGGAAGGGCTATGCTGTTTTCTGCGATGCTTCTAAGAAAGGATTAGGTTGTGTGCTAATGCAGGAAGATCATGTGGTTTCTTTTGCTTCGTGACAGCTTAAGAAACATGAGGAGAACTATCCGACACATGATTTGGAGTTGGCAGTGGTGGTCCATGCGTTAAAGATTTGGAGACACTATCTTTATGGGGAAGTGTGTCAGATCTTTACAGATCATAAGAACTTGAAGTACATCTTTTCACAGAAGGAGCTGAATATGCGACAACGTCATTGCATGGAGCTAATCAATGATTATGATTGCACCATTGAGTATCATCCTGGTAAGCAAAATGTGGCAGCTGTTGCGCTTAGCAAAAAGTCTTCTTCTCCCCCCATAAAGAGGGCACAATTAAGTTCCTTGGTATGTCATAGGCGAGATATGTTTGTCTCCTTGCGGCAGATGAATGTATAGTTGGAAGTTTCCTTATTGGCAGGACTGTTGGCACAGATGAAAGTCAAGCCTACGCTGAGATAGCAGATCAAAGACGCACAGTAGGCAGATGATGCAATGTAGTTGATCAGGTTAGAGCTTGGCAGCAAAAAACATGATGGGTTCTGTGAGTCTGAGGATGGACTAGTTTGCTATCATGGTAGGAGGGTGGTTCTCGATGTTGACAATCTAAGGAAGCTAGTGCTCAAGGAAGCACACACGTCGATGTATGCTATGCATCCAGGAGTCACCAAGATGTACCATAATCTGAAGGACATGTATTGGTGGTCTGGCATGAAGAAGGATGCAGCTGAGTTTGTGGCTAAGTGTGCAGTATGTCAGCAAGTTAAAGCTAAGCATCAGAAGTCGGCAGGTATGTTGCAACCCATGCCGATACCACAATGGAAATGGGATCATATAACCATGGATTTTGTATTTGGTCTGCCAAAGACAACCAGGAATCATGATTCCATTTGGGTAATAGTGGACATGTTGACAAAATCTGCCCATTTCATACCGATAAAGATGACATATACATCAGAGAAGCCTGCTCAGGTGTATGTGGATGAGATAGTGCGTTTTCACGGTATACCAGCAATGATAGTTTTCGATAGAGGTCCTCAGTTCACAAGTCATTTATGGGAACATTTGCACAAAGCGTTGGGAATGCAGTTGAGGTTCAGTACCGCCTTCCACCCGCAGACGGATGGACAGTCTGAAAGGACTATTCAGACTTTGGAAGGTCTTCTCCGAGCTTGTGTTTTGTAGTTCCTAGGTAGTTGGGACATGCATCTCAGTTTGATAGAGTTCACTTATAACAATAGTTATCAGCAGAGCATTGACATGGATCCTTATGAGGCTCTATATGGAAGAAAGTGCATATCCCCTTTATGATGGTATGAGTCTGGTGAGTATCAACTTTTGGGTCCTGAGTTAGTACAACAGACAATAGAAAAGATCAGAGTGATACAACAAAAGTTGAAAACGACACATGATAGACAAAAGTCTTATGCAGACAATCGCCGACGACCTTTAGAGTTCCAAGTTGGAGACAAAGTGTATCTCAAGGTCTCACCTTGGAAAGGAGTGCTAAGGTTTGGCCGGAAAGGTAAACTGGCACCCAGATATATGGGGCCATACCTGGTAATAGCACGTGTTAGCAAGGTAGCTTACAAGTTAGAGTTGCCGCCAGAGTTGCACATGTTGCATCCAGTGTTCCATGTCAGCATGTTGAAGAAAAGTCATCCAGACACAGGGACAGTGATACAGCCAGTTGAGGTTGAGCTTGACGAAGACGTGACTTATAAGGAGGGTCTGGTGACGATCCTTGATAGAAGAGTAAAGAAGCTGAAGAGGAAGGACCTAGTTCTTGTAAAGGTTCTTTGGCACCATCCTAGTGTTGAGGAAGCCACGTGGGAGCTTGAGGAAGAGATGAGGCAGAAGTATCCCTCTCTTTTCTCTTCGGATTTCGGGGACAAAATCCCTTTGTAGAGGTTTATGGCTTGTAAGGACCCTGACCTTCATTTTGGGCATTACCTTGTTTTTTTTGCCTAAACCTTGTGCTTGGTTGCTTGCTAATCATCTTAAGTGGTGATTAGGGTTTTCTTGTGCTTAGTTGAGAGCTGGAGGTGCTACTTGCAAAATAACCTGAGTTAAGGTTGAAGAGCAAGTTTGTCACCTTGAGAGATGTCTTTCTCTCTCTTTGCTTCCTCTAGGGTTGAGAAAAAGGTTTGGGTTCATACCTTGAGTTGTCTTGGGCTTGGTTGTGCTCTTTTGGGCCTTATTTTCCCTTTTTTGGGCCTTTCCTTGCTTGGTTGAGCCCTGTATCGGGCAAGGGTGCTTTGTGTCGGCCATGGGGTATCACCTATGAGGGTGTGTCGGCCATGGAGGAGTAGTGTGTCGGCCTTTGACCTTTGTTGACCTTCTTGCCTTGGTTGTGTCACCCTAGCTTGGACATGTGGCTGACCCTTGGGGGAGTAGTGGCATGGCATGTGCATGAGTTTTGCAAGGTGGTAAAATGTGTGGAAAAGTGTCGCATGGTAAGGTGACACCTTGCATTGGTTTAACCTTGACCCCCATCTATATATGCCTTGCCTTTCTCTTCCTTAGGAACCCTTTAGCTCTTTGTTGCTCCTCTCTTCCTTGTATGCATGATACACCTCTCCCTTGCTACCTTGGTGTTCGATACCCTTGGAAGAGCTAAGGTTGGTGGCCGATCCCCTTGGAGGAGTTCCCTTCTTATTCCTTTAGCTTGGTGGCCGAACCCTAGGTGGGTCTTGTTTCCTTGGTAATCATCTTCCCTCTCTCCTTAGCATTTTCTTCTCCATCTTGCCTACTCTTCGGCCATGGTGGTTATGCTTCTTGTTCCTTTTCTTGAGGTGGCCTAAGTAGTGTGCTTGGAGCTAGGAGCTTGAAGCTTGGAGCGTTGGAGCTTGAGGAGTTTGCTTAACGCGGGTTACATAACTTCTAACCCTAGCTATACTACCTTCTCTATATGTTGCATGTTTCATATATGTGGATGATCGACCATTGCATGTTATGTATCTTTCCCTAGTACATGTTGTTGATCTTATGGATTTAATGAGCATGATGTTATTGATGGTCTATGTGCCTTTACACCTAGTTGTCCGAACCATGGTTTAAGGTTTCCTTGTTGAGCAACACTCTTTTCTCTCCTTGGTCTAGAGAAGTGAGTTTGAGCTCTAGTAATGTGGGCAATACCCCTCTCTCGATTAGGTTGAGAGGTATATTCTAGTTGCTTGAGAAACACCCTCCTCTCACCATGGATTAGAGAGGTGAGCTTTTGGATAGATGATGAACTTTGTTGAGGTGGATCCTTGTGGTTGCCCAATTTTTGATAGAGGTTGTGTAAAACCCCTCTCTCTTGGTTGTTGAGAGGTGATCCGACCTTCTTGATCGATTAGGGTTTGGTGCCCTTGTGCTTGAGGTTGAAGATGATCGTGTGGGGTTGTGCCTTGCACAATATGACCTTGTAGTTGTGCTACCCGATAGCCTTGTTTGGAGTTATACCCTTCGGCGACACACCTTGTTGAGATAGTCAGCTTGGTGCCCGTTATGCTTTGGCAGATATAGAGCCTCAAACCTAGCTTGGGTGTTAGAGTTGCTTTGGGCGACATGAGTTGTCTACCCTTGTTGTATGATATGTTCTTGAGGTGGAATCCTTGGTAGATATGCATGCTTGGGCGTTGGGTTGATCCTTGTATCCTTTGGACGATATCCCTAGTGGAGATGATTGGATGATACACCATGTATAGAGGATGCCCGATGCACCCCCTTGTCTTGAGATGATCTTGGCCGGTATGTGGAGTTAGCTTAGTGCCTGACATGGTCTTGGCCGATAGGCTTTGATAGCTTGGTGTCCGGCACAGCCTTGGCTGTTATCATTGTTTAGATGAGCTTGGGCGATATGGTACGGTGCTCAGGATGGCTTTGGCCGATACCGCTATGTCTTAGTTGAGCTTTGACTTATATGAAGTGTTGGACGATGTGGCTTCATGCCCGCCATGCTAACCCTAGATGATGGCCGTTATGATGCTTCATGGCCAAGAACGACACCATTCTTGGATGTCATGGGTACCCTGGACGATAGGGTTAACCCTCGAATGATGCTGAGATGGTTGCACAATAGGAGCGCCTTGGGCGACACCCCTTTGGTCGATATGGCTCATGTTGAAGGTTAGCCGATAGTGAAACCTAACCCTAACCCTAGCTTGGTGCCCGATAGACCCTTGGCCGATAGCCATGGTAGTACTGCACAATATACCTTGGTGATGGCTGCCCAACACCATGTGTGCTAATGGAACCTTGATGCATGTTAGAGGATGTGCAGTGGTTGGTTGATATGGTGGTGAGCTTCTTAAGGATTGGAAATCCTATCTGTTATACCTTTGATAAGGGTATTGCTATACCGAGTATACCCTTTACTGAGGGTTGGTGCTGCTCTCCATGCTTAGTGAGAGTTGCAGGAGTTTTGGTGAGGGTTCTGATAACACAGAATGTATATAGTTGATGGTTCTCTTTTAATAATGAAGATACAAGTGAAATGATGTTATCACCTTGAATCCTACAAATATGTTGATAAGTTAAAATAATAATATGTGAACCAGGAAGCTTGGAAGCATATGATGTTGCTATACATGTTGATATGAAACATGCATATGGTCACAAGTGTAAGGCATAACATATGCCCATGATTGATAATAATACTATGAATGATAAAGCTTATGTGTGATGTACTCATGGATGCTTCTTTATACTTGATAGTATAATAATAATCATGTTAATCCATGACGGCCTCAGTTATCTTTGTGGATGTGCGCACTAACCATGCAGGTATTTCATGTGGATTCATAGCCTGGTCAGAGATATGAGGTATATGTGCTTTGACTAGCACAATGTGATGATAATCCTTGTTAATGAAATAACAAGTTGATAGGTCTGAGGACCTGATATAAGGCTGAGTGCCTAGCTGAGGTGTTATCCTCTGATGATGTGATAGGGGATGCGTTCCCATGATGCTGATGCCTCATTGTGATGCCTTGAGAGGTAGTGGTTGATATCATGAGGGATTGAGGTCCCAGGTAAGTATGTTGATGGAAATAATGATGAATTCTATAAGGCTATGTTATACTTTGTTTTACCTCAACAATTGGCTTAAAATATACTAATTAATTATAGATAAACATATCATGTAGTTTTCCCTGACCATAGATCCATTACCGTTAGTATTTGGTGATGGTGAAACAGGTTTATCCGGCGGGATTACCTGGAGCGCATATTGTTGAATATGTGAGGTTTCCCCTAGCCTAAAATAGGATGGTTGAGTGCAGCTGTGGTTGCAGACTCAAGATATATTGAGCATGGTGAACATACCCATGGCTTAGGATATGTAATGATGAGCATGATGCGTTCATGGCTCGGATGTATGTATGGGTAGCTTGCGGAGCTAACCCAGAGGTTGAGGCCCTATAAGCATAAGACTACGATCTTGCTTGATGATTCATGTACTACCACGAGAAGGTGAGGTCATGGAGTCCGGATCTCCTTAGACCCTGTATGGAACCGGATTGGGCTTCGTAGACAATGGTTGGATTTGAGCAGGGAAGGCTCCCTTCCTCAGGGCATAATAAAATGTAATCCAGCCGAATGGTATATCTTGCTTAGAGTAAAACACGGAACATTGATTGAGGCCTTGCTTATATAGCTGATCTAGTTGTGCTATGCAGTTGTGCGTACGAACCTTATATATTGTGATAAGTTATTATAAAGCTTATCTTGTCAATCATGTTCCATAAAAGAATACTTGGTTATATGCCTTCCGGATATCTTGGTAAGCTTGATGGTAATAATAGCTTGGCTCAGTATGTTGCTCATGCTATACACTTTATCAGTTATCTGCTGTTATCTACTTTGACCTTCTGAGGTTTTATAGTTTTGGCGGGGAGTTATGTTTCTCACTGGGACTGTGTGTTTCACTCCGCTAGTTTACACCCTTTTTAGGTGATCGCTCTCGACGCGGTGGTCGTCATGTGGTTGCGGTCGAGCAGCAAGAAGAGCAGTAGAAGGCAAGAGGTGGACATGCTGCTATTTTGGTGGTTTTGTAGTAGAGTCCTAGAGTCATCCCTGTACTCTCCGGTCCTCGGAGGTGTTTTGATGATGTTTCACGATGTCTTGCAGTTGTAATTTTTATATATCCTGCTGCTGGCCGTACGTGGCCTGTTATGTATGTATAAACAGGTGTTGAACTCTGGTGCTGACAGTACAGTTGGTTTTGATAAGATGTGGACCTATAACATGGCTTGTGAATGTTTATATAACATGTTTCCTTGCAGGATCTGGATGCAAAAGTACTCTCATGTATGCTTTCCGCACACGGTTTTAATTAACCCGTGTTTTTGATAATATGTGGTTTCGCACATTTTCATGTGTCATCTCGTTATCTGTGTGATGGCGGGGTGTCACAGAAAGGAAGATCAGTCAGGGGATCAAGACTAGTCGTGAACCAGCTATGGACCGGTTCAGAGGAAAATTGGAGCAGTGAACTGGGCCTATCTTATTTAGGAGGCGTTAGTGCAGACTAATGATAAACTGCCACATGCCATCTTTTAAAGGTGTAAATGATAATCTTGTCTAATTCATAGAAAATGCTAGGGATGTCCAAATATAGCGAACCTATATACCAAAGTGATCAAAAAAAGACATAGAATCTAAACAAAATATTAGTGATGTCTAATTATGCTTATTATTCTAAAAGTAGTGTAAGAAATGGTTATTAAGTGGAGTAATAAATGGAAATCCTAGATTTGGATATTATAATGTTGAAAACACTAAAATACTTTCTTTTGTGATATGGCTCGATATAATGATAATATATGATGATCCAAGGTAATCATGACAATTTTGGTAATATTTAGGGTCTCTAAAATGAATAGTAATGGATATGAAGTAATTAGGGTTCAACATAATTTTTGCCATGTTATTAAGGAACATAATTGAATCTAGCACTCATGAGAGAATAATATGGTAGATTTGATAACCATTAAAACAATTAATATGAATTAGGGTTCTTAATTCATTAGATTAATGAATGGGGAATTGGAGTATCAAACATGACCCTAATGATAATGACAACGAAACTTAAAACCTAGATTAGGACCTAAGTAGGGTTTTAATGTGATCAATATGATTGATGACACATTAGGATTTATAAACATGTACATTAGAGTTAATTGCTTGGTTGACTTGTTGATTGGATAATATGCTTGAAGTATATATACTACATGTTCAACATGGCTCACCAACAAGGTACGTGGATAAGACTATGACTACTCGCAATATTTATTGTCGAGTGTTTCCAAGGATTTCTCATGGATATGTGAAAATTAACTTCTCAGTGTTTTTTTACTTTATGTGAAATTATAATTTCACTAAGAGTATCACATAAAGGAAGATTTTATGAAGAAAGTTATTCTTCTTGTATGTAAGTAATTGATTGATCATATGTTGTTATTCGTACTTACACACTTTTTTGTGCACCCCACATACACAATATAACTTGTTATACTGATCCGCATTTTGTTTGTCGACATTTTAGGTACATACTAGATATGAAATTGTCAAGGTGGGATAAACCAGATGGAAAATACCTGAAGGAATTAAAGATAAGTTAAAGGAGGATTAGATAGCTATATAGTTCTTCTCAATAGGTATTAGTTTCATGAGGAATATCATTGTACTATTTGTAAACAATATTTGGAATAAATGAAATTATTTGTTGTTATTTATTATTTGATAAATATGGATCCTTGGGTATATATCTAATGGATCTCAACTTGAAGGTATTTCCTTAATTAGGGGATGCTAAAAGTGAGGTCATTATACATTGACATGGTCCACACCAACCAGAGCATTTGTGATGCCCTGGGTTGATGCATCGAGTCACCACCGCCAAAAATAGGAAGATGGACTACAAGATGGTACCACAGGGTTGTGTGAGGGCCAAGTAACTATTAGTTCAAGTTTCTAAAAGTCTGGTGATACTTTTGGTGGCTTAGACTTTTCGGATCAGGATCCCTATTAGCTGAGATCCAAGGGTGATTGAAACAAGGGAGGGGAAAAAGTGTCCATCATTTGAGGTGGTTAGGGCACATCGATCTCCCAAATCTAGGGTCAGTACGACTAGATTTCCATAAAGATTCGGTGTTGGATCTCACTGAGAACTCAACAAGAGATTGACTGATGGAGGGGAGAACTAACACACATAAGAGTCCCATTAGGACTGGAAACTTGGTGCGGATGGGAGTCTCCCTACTCATGAACGACTCCATGTCTGGAACCTGACCTAGACTCCAAATATGTCCACGTGAACAAATAATCAAATTAGGAACATAGATGTTACACATGACAAACAAATCATTTTGAAACAAAATCCATAATACTTTCTTATTTCCTAAAATAGGCCTAGTTAGGGCTAGATAAACTAGATCAAAATTAACTATAGTATTAGAATTTTGTGTAGATTACCACTAAGGGTTTATATTATGGATTTTCTCAACCAAAAACCCTAAAAAAATAATTTAGGTGTAAACTTCTACAATTTCTAATAAACCACAAGAATAACATTATCTTCCCAAAATTGGCCATGAAGCTTTTCTCATCTTGTTCTTTAACTTAAAATTCATTTAGTCACTTATTATACCCACAAAGGCATCAACAACCATTAAGCATTTTGATCTAATATATGTAATAAACCATGTAACATTTCCTTGTATATTCTTAGAAAAGTGGAGATGTAACATTTACATTGAAATTAATCACTATAATGGAGTTAGTTCATTGTTAATTGAGATGCTCCTTTCTTGTTATATTATCAATTTATTTTTCCATAGAAACTACTGACCATTTGTTTGTCCAATGGATGCTTTCTAAATACAAAAATCATGGTTGAGATGAGTGGGATTTGATTACTAGACAATCAAGTATTCCATGTGAAATATGGGTCACATTTGAAAATGAGTTAACAGAAGAATGACTCTGTATAAAAGTGTAGGACATGATCCCAAAACCAACTCTTTTTTACTCTAGAAAATCAATCCGGGATTAATTATGTCAATTTTTGTGTAAGGTTGATGTTTCAATTATAATGAGATGGGTCCAAGTTAGAATTTGTATGTATAGACCGATTCTAGATTATACAAATGGAAAATCTAGGTTATAAAAGGTGATTCAAGTCAACAGTATTATAATATATTTATAAATGCATAATACATATTTCCATTAGACATTACAAGATTGGGTCCCACTATAATTTTACCACTACGGAAAGAGATCTGTCTTACCTCATTCTATATTAGATGTTGGCAATAATTTCATAGAAGTTATTTATGCACTTATTTCATTGTTTGAATATGTATTAAAGACTAAATAATTCATATATCAATATGGCTTGGACTTTACAGACTTAGCCCCCTACTCTAGATTTACTACCATGCAAAATATTTGTTTTTTCATCCAATCTTCACTTGAAAGTTGATAATAATGCTTTCCAATTATTTTCTCATTGATTATATCTATTTATGTATACAGAGAATGGCATGATTAAGATGTGTCTGAATTCTATTTCTGATAAGCATGTGTGACAATCTATATATTGTCTTTTCCTTCCAGCCTACCTTACTGCTTTATATTCTTTTAGTTTAGGTCGACTCTTACATATCAATCATAATTTTTTATGTATGGATATATATGTCTACACATCAGTTGTGGAATGTCTTTGTTTTCTTACACCATGTTTGAATTGTTCTTTATGCAATGACACCTCACCACTTAATCTTATTTGTCAATTTGTTATTGCCATTGTGTAAACACACATATTTAATATTAGATAGCACTAGACACTATGACTGTCAATGTTTTGCATCGATGAAACAAATAGAGTCTACCCTAAAATAACTACTTACAAGTTTGGAAGGAGATTCCCAAATTTAAATTGGGCCAACTCTAAGTTCTATAACAAACTATATTTTACCATTGTATATTCCATACTCAAATTTTGTGCTATGTCATTTTATGTTGTCATATACTAGATTAATTCAATTATATCCCAAAATTTAGCATGTTATATTCAATAGAAAAAAAGAAAATGTAGAGTGTAATTTTATATTATATTTATGTATTAAGGCCTAACCCATTCATAGGGATGCACATTTGATTCGTGTTGTACCAATTTTCTACATGTCTGGATATGTATCAAACTTTTCATTTAACTTAGAATTACTAATATATAACAATTTTTGATTCAATCCATACAAGGAACCAGGATATATGGCCGAGTTTGATACAACCCATTATAAATTTAACATAAAAGATACTCATGTGAACTTTTTCTCTTGGGGAAAGTGCATAACTGTAGGAAGGAAATTAGGTACTAGAATCCACCCAAGGTAGCATCCTGATTTAGAGATGTTGGTCTTCCCTATGAGAGACAAAAGATATTCTTTTTTCCCGACTGACTATAATGACTCACTACTTACCTAGGACATATAATATGGATCATTTTTTTGTATTTGTGGCATCACTAAGGAAACTCTGGTTATTACTGTTCTCTATTGTTACTTGACTAGCCATTTGTAATCAAACTATCAATGTTTGGCATCCAAAAACACTTAATAGTAACTTGTTTTAGATTGGACTACTTTTTAGACATAAGGTAATTCACATAATTGCAATCTAGTGCAACAATGCTTTGATATATAGCACATGTAAAACCCTAATTTTGAGGAAATATTTCCAATAAATTGGGTACTTCTTATTTATTAGATGTATTACCTAGAGGAACTAACAACATTTACAATGATTCAAACCTCCCCAAATATGTTCATAAAGCATCATGTTTTAGATCCAAACATGCCGTATTATCTATAAATTTTCCTTATAATGTATCTTTCTATATTAGTCTTAGAAATAAGAAAATGGATATAAAGATTAATTACATCAAACCCCAAAATGAAGTTGAAGTTATATGATCAAGAAATGAGGAATATAATGATGATATGACTAATAAGAACTAGGAGGAAATATCATTGGCTCCTAGTGAAAAAGAAGGAAATTATGCTATATTCTATCTGCTTCAGTTCTTGTAGGACTTCGTTAAACCACAATTATATGAAGAAGAAAATAATAATGTGTTTTTCTAGTACTGGTGCCACATGGGAATAAATTGAAGGGTAGCAATGACATACATTGTGCTAGTTTGTCCTCACATAAGAGTTACGTGCATAATGTCAATAGTCAAATCAAGAAAAAAGTCAATTGACTCATTCAATTTGATCAATTAAGTCAATCAAATCTACAATTTCCATAAATTTTAATAATTTTAAATTATATAAACAAAATAGTATTTTTTTGCCATGCGATACCCTGATTCTATGAATTTCACATTGAATAACTTGGGTAGGTCACCCAACAACAACTGAAAACTTGATCTGTCTTGTTTAGTTGGGCATAAGTCTACCAACTTTGTGAAGTTGACTAAACTTTCATATAGTATAAGGAAACATGAAGACTTGGACATGTGTCGAGCTTTTGTTGGTAAGATCTTGACCCTTGAAGTTTACCAACTTTGACTTGTATATACATACATACATACAAATATGTTAAAAATCCCAAAATCACACACAACCACCTCATCTTGAAATTCTCAAAATTTAACCCAAACATGTAAAACTATATAAACTTTTTAAATTTGATCGTGCAATTTATTTGAAACAACAACATAAAACTGATGTGTGAACTAGGTTTTACATTACCCTTCATTAAATCATATTCTAATGAAAATAGGTTTGTATTCTTGAAATCAAGTAATTTGTAATGGTAGAACA
The DNA here is from genome assembly GCA_963693085.1 of Alisma plantago-aquatica. Taxonomy (NCBI): domain Eukaryota; kingdom Viridiplantae; phylum Streptophyta; class Magnoliopsida; order Alismatales; family Alismataceae; genus Alisma; species Alisma plantago-aquatica. The sequence goes on along the minus strand of OY856412.1, from coordinate 22,922,182 downwards.
ACAAAAGCTCCACACATAGCATGCATCATAATGTTCTCACACAATCATGACAATCATGACTCATGTGTATCATCTTTGTCAAATGAGTGTTACCATTCTCTAATCTTGATGTTATATATTTCTTGCAGGATAAATACGTAATTGTTTATATTATATTAAACGTGTAGTTTTGAATTGCAAAACTATACAATTTGAACCAACGATAATATCAACAACTATTATCTTAAATAATGGAACATGCTATGCTAGCATGTCTTCAATGACTACAATGTTCCATTTGAATGGCCATTTGAAGCTGAATAGCATGTCCTCAGTCTACAGGTAAAATTGAGGTCTAAATTAGAAATGATATTTTACTTAAATACTTTGTAGGTAGTTTCTTCTAATTCAATAAAATCATACCAAAACATTATGACTTCAATCATATATTTATTTTAGAAATACATGCACCTATGTATTTGAAAATAATGCAACAGAAGCATATGTAGACATGTATTTGTTTGCGATTTTGATTTAGGCATGAGTTGCACATTATTTAGTTACATATTATTTATGGATCTTTCATTTATCCATCAATTGTCATTTATTTGTTGACTTTACTACCATTGAAATATTCAAATAACAATGTACACCATTAAGACATGTTAATATTTCATGAAGACAAATCAAATGACATTTTGAGAATTTCAAGAATATATATTTATTGGACCATAAACACAAATCTTAGCTTGGTGTCATTGAGGACTTGAGACAAGAAGATTCGTGTGGGATGATATAAACTTAAACAGGTGTGGTAGCTGGAACAAAGAAGGGATTTGATGAAGCCTCTATAAAGTTTGTGAATTGGGTTATTCCTCTTTACCATTGTTTCTAGTTGTAAGCTGGCAAATGCTGAAAAAGGACGTCATTAACAAGGAACTCAACGTATATATAAAATATATAATGTGATGCATCTAAGTATAGTTCAATACATTGTCTTTGATGTTTACTTTAATAATACTTGTATCGTATGCAAGTATGTACTTAAGTCTTCAACTGGTTGTAGCAAATGTCCATTTAACCTCAATGGAGCACCAAGAAAAGGGGTTCAAGAGCAATGACAATGTCCAACTTCACATGTTTGATTAGGATTAAACCGTCGCTCCATAACTGAGTTATAAAAGAGGAACGATACAAATTGTAACTTTCCAATATAGTTATGCATTAAGGCCGGACCGTTCACAGGGATGGGCATTGTGCCATGTTATACTAAACCTATAGGACCGGATCCAGATCCAACTTCTTGTAAGTCGGATTTTAGCCCATAAATATTAACATACAGTAGGCCCGCACCTCAACCATCTAAAGAGCATATGCTGCCGGGGCATGTGGATAGCTTCAGGAACGACATCAGGTGACCGGAGGCCAGCCCAAGAAGCATCCTACCGGCCTATGACAAACCATGTGGATCGAATTTGTGAATCTGTGGAATCGCAAATGAAAAAGCGGATATTTCCCGTTCCCCATTGTCACTAGAAGACGTAGTTATAAGCGGACTCTTCCTATGCGTTGTGATGGCAGCCGCAACACATTTTGCTTCAAGGATGAAGTAAATTATAAAATATCTACCATCATTGATCACTTGACTATGATGGGCAGTGATAATATCGGAAAATAATATATGCGGGTGGTAAATTTCACTGAATACATGACTTAATAACAAATGTTGGAAAAAATATTAAAAAAATATCAAGTAGCAGGGCTGACGGCGGTTTTTTTTATAATTAAGTCAGGAGGCTTTCTTATTCATCCCGCCCTCCTCTTGCGAGCATTATCAAATGAAATCTTACAATCGCTAATTAAACAGGAGTAGGAAAATATGGTAGTACTACTACCATTACATTCCTTAGCTAGAAGATTAACACACCCACTGGGGGGTGAAGCATACACCATGTATGCAGTTTGGTTTTGTAAGTTGGATTTGGCCAAATGATCGACGACCACATTGCCTTTCCTGCTAATGTATTGAATTATCCAGCCTGGTTTGGCATAGCTGCACGAGTTCCATCAAAGGGTTGACGGCCGTTGATATTATTAACAATAATACATCAACTTCAACGTGGCTATGTAATAAAATTAAGAATTTGTTTAAGATGAAAATTAAACAAATGTAAGGAAGAGTTATGAGGTTTGGTTGTTGAAATAAAGAGTTCAAAGGAAAATATATGTTCGTACAAACCATCGGGAAACCTTGGAAGAAATGAGTCATCTAAAGTTCTTGTCTTGGAAGAAATGAGTCATCTAAAGTTCTTGTCCAATATGGTTCTTTACTGAAGAAAGGAGGGTACTTGGATTCTTTGTTATAAAGGTGTCGATTTTATAATACATTTGCGGCTCTAGCTAAGGGTCTGTTTGGTAGGGTGCAGTCGGATGACAAAGTTCGTGTTTGATGTACTTACTAACTCACACAATTGCACCCTGCTACATCCAACCAAACTAACCCTAAAGAGAATTCACCTACACGAACTTGTTGGATCATACCTTTTGATGTTGTGTGCCCAAACCTTCTTTGTATAGTTGGTTGATGGATTTACGATTGTTCCAGCTCAAGTAGTTATTTCCCTTTAAATTAATTTAAAATAAATCCACTACAGGAATGGCGTCTCCTGGCATTTCTGGTATCTGACTAGTTGTCCCTTTCCCATCAACCCTTATGTACCCTATTACATGATGTACACCATGTGTCCAAGCTAAATCACCATGTGAAGGTCCTAAAGGATGATGTCAATGTGTTGAATAAAAAAAACATTAGAGATTTCATGTTAGCTTCACCTACCCAAGAACCTATGAGGATCTTGGATTTGATGGTGAGGGATCTCCAAAATAAAAGTTGGAAATACTTAAGGTTAAGTTGAATCACACATTTAGAGAATTAAACCACATGAGAGGTGAATGTGGATATGGTAAAAGATTCCCCCAAACTTTTTTCTAGTTTGAACGGATTTTTTGGGAAAATTTCATGTAGGGGGAAAGGTTTTGAGGACTTGAGATTTCCTCCCTTGTTCTAAAAGTTATAATTAAAAAAAGTTCTAAACAAATAAAGTAGGTTACATCTTTCATATTATGTTCTTCAGGACAATAAAGAAAGAAATCATTGTATAGTAGTGTGAACGTGATTTAGTTAGTGATTCACGTGAGTCCTTTAATTAAATTGTCACGGAACCATTCTTACCCCAATCCCAATCGCACTGCCTAGACAGTGATAAAGGGATTGAAGCGCCCGTCCCTGAGTGGCCCAATAGGATCAATCACACTGGCATATATAATAAGAAATAAATAACTCAAAAATTGGATAAATAAAGAACAAACTAACCCAATATGGAGATATATTCTATTTATCTTTGTCATCAGAGTGTATGAGTGCGGAAGCGATCTTATTCAATATTCCATTTGTATTGCCTAAAATCAAGAAAATTGAGACACAATCATGCAATTGCACGGTACGCTATCAAAATCAAGTAAAACGATTTATAACAAAATAGTATACTTGGCAGGACTTATATTCAAAGAATAATAAGCAATTTGCAAAACTAACATTTATTCGACAAGTTTTTCAAGCAATTCAAATTTTATTACGAGTTCCCATTATGCTGTAATTCGAGAAGCATGCTTATATAATTTGTGTGGCTCTATTACCCCAATGCGATGGGGAAGGTCACTAGGCTCCTTCTCACCATAGGAACATAGGAGGCCAATGTACAAGTCCCACCTCCAAATGAGGGGGTTGTTGCACTCAATATCAACATTATCAATATCATCATCATTATCAATATACGAGCAGTCATAATGGGCATGCAATTTATGCTTTCATGTTTCTTAAAATATTGTATAGAAAAACAGAAGACTAATCATAGGGAACAATAGTTCATCCAAGTAAATAGCCAAGCATACGGTCAAGAGATACATAAAAGTATATTCAATACAATCAAGGAGGAGTTATATAAATAGCGTACCTTTCACCAAAGATTTCGAGTATGATCAATATTTGAATCAATATGTCAACCCTTCAAGTCAGATCCTAAATCATCAAGATTGGATCAAAGGTCAAGATCATGATGTTCAGAAAATCATGTTTTAATATTTGAGATTAGGGTTACACTTTTCCTATGTCAACCTTAGGGTTGGGTCATTCACTTATAATCAACATTTCAACATGTCCAACATTATTTCAAGTATACAATATATTCGAGTGTGAATGACTTACCTAGGTTTTCTAGGATCATATGTGTTAACCCTAATTTATGATCATTATCCAAGTCATCATCAAATCTTTAGATCATCATCATGTTCTAACATCATTTGTATTCAAGATCAGAACAAGTTCTCATTAGTATTATGAGTAAATCAGAGATCAACTTTTAGGTCAATAGATCAAGATGTTCCACAAGATTTAGATCAATCATATTGTTAAGATGTCATCATCATATTCAAGATTGAATCAAGTCAACAAATATAGATCTAGATCATTAATGGGTCAAGTATGATTTTAGATTCTCAATATGAACATTAGAGTCGAGAATTAGGGTTTTCAGTGGTTTAGTCAATATTAACCATCGACAGAGTCATTTAGATCAATTATATAAGAAATAGATCAAGATTAAGACATATCAGTGAGAAACGTTTCGAATAAGGTTTCCAAAGTATTTTTAATCGATTCACTGGGTTTTTCTGATCCAGATTGACTACTTGTTCGAATTATTTGGAGTTAGGATGCATTTTCTAAAATTAAAACAAGATCTGAACATTTGTTGCAATTTCGAGCAGAGAGGAGGCAAAAATACCTGAATACGGAAAAACAAGGGTAGTTGGATGTTAGTTGGATGGCCTAGATTTTCCCACATGGGTGAGGTGGCTTGCTCACTTGCTGGACTAGTTCAGGCCTGGTTCAAGTCCTGATTGAGCGGTTCATATGGCCCAATCATGGTTTGGTTGTGATTGTACTGGACCCAGTCGAAGTCCTTTGACCGGCGGTTCACAATGTTCGTTTCCCATCTGTGCAGGACTCACGCAAGACTCGAAGACAAGGCAGCGAGGCTCACCGGAGTAGAGGAGGTATCAGATCAGGAGAGGGTAGGATAGAGCACGATTAAGCCGACCGAGCTTGCCTTGGCCTCGCGGATGTAGTGGTGGCCAGAAAGGATGAAAAGGGGGGTGAGGTCCCCAATCGCCCAACTGAGCTGGTGCGGCGGCGCCGCCGAGGAAGCAGGGAGAAGGGGTGAGGTTTGGGGGTGGTCGAGACCACGAAACAACAGGAAAAGTGGTGGGTTTGCTTGGTGGAGTGATGACGGATCTAGAGGGCGTATTTTTATAGAGTTTCGAGCTAGGTTTAGGGTTAGATCGACCTATGGTGGTCGCCATAGCCGCCGGGGTGAGAGGGGAGAGTGAGAGGATCATTTTGACGGCATTATAAGGCATGAGAGCTGGTCAAAGTAGGGTTTGTTGCGTACAAAATTGTGAGGGGAGTATTTTGGCTCGCTTCATTTTCCGAAAAAGTGGTCAAGAGCAGGAGATCAATCATTGCTGTTTCTTAATCACCTTCCCGCTGATTGTGGAAGGTTGAAGATAATGTTTTGGCCACTTGATCGGGCCTGGATCCATGAGCGGTAGATCTGAGGGCCGTGGCTCACCCCAGATCCTTTGCCCCAGATTGCTGACTTGGAAAAGCCCAATAAAAAGGTAAATATAAAGGGATTTTGAACACAAAACTTCCAAAATTCATAGAAACTTATAGGAATGTCCAAATGGCCTCAAATTTGGACCAAAGCTGAAAAGTAATTTGGAGAATATCTAGAAAATGTTTGAGAATCAAAAGACAAAGTTTGATTGACCAATTAGATTCTTTGGACAAAGTGGTGATTGAATCTAATTTGAAGTATTATAATGTGTACAAAATCCACAATGTTCACCATATCTTGGATTTGAGTCTCAACAATGATTATGAAGCCAAGAAAAATAATTTGGGACCATTAGAAGGTATAATGAGGGCAAAAGAGTAATTATCTCATTATTTTGCTAAAATCCGCTTTGTCACATAAATTTTGGCCAATAATAGTTCAATTCGCATAGTTAGTGCCTCATAAAGCTACACAAGAATTTTTACTAAGTTTGAAGTTTCTATGATGTATAACTAACCCATTTATGGATTTATTTAAGTTATAGGCATGATATTTTCACAACATATATTTCTTGTAGTAATAGAAAGATAAAAAGAAGAAACCTCTAGAATTTTAGATCTATCAAAGTTATGGTTTAGAAGTTATGGATTTGTAAAAATTGTATATATATATTTTTCATTTAAGAGCTTGGATGATTAATTGACCTATCAAACATGACATTCAATGTGACATGGTACTATTGGGACCATTGACCCATCCTCTCAACTTGTCACACAACCCCAAAGGCTCGAGATTTGACATCAAGGATCTAGAGGTCATATCTTACCTCTATAAAAAAATAGAAACAACCTTTCATGTCTTCTCTTTCTCTCTCTCTCTGACCATCTTTCTCTATCTTTAGTCTCATTCTCCCTGCTAAAATAATGCAATTACTCCAGTTTACCAAATGGGACCCATTATGGGAGTTTTTGTGGCATCTAGTTCCTTGGATGCCAAACATGAGGCCTTTAATCTTGCCCCTACTTAATCCAAGGAGCAATAAACATTGAAGCCCTAGATGTTATGCTCTAAACCCTATGAAAATGTTCCCTTCTCTTTTTTCATAACTTTGTGAACTAATCTGCACCTTTTTATGCAGAGATAAACCCAAAACTCTCTCCCTTCTCATATTCTTATTTATATTTCTTCTCAATAGTGAAATTATCTCGAACCCTTTCTTTACCACCATCAATCTTGTAACATCAAATTGGAGGTATAGACCAACTCTATGGAAGCAAGAGCCCTCATGCCACCTGAAACTCTGGCAGTGAATGTTGTTACGACCTTCCTACAACTGACGGGGAAGGTCGGGGGGAGGATATTGACTCCCATCCATCCATCTAGATTTGGTCAAGTAACAATCAATATCTGATGTTTGATATCTAGGATGGCTCCCCATCTCTCTTCCTCAACAACCTTAGCTTGGGTGAAATGCAAGCATCCAATCCATGTTCAGCCGTCATGATCCTTGATCAAGTGTATGATCATTTTCCTATTAAAATGTGTATACTTTCTCTATGTACATAACACCTTAAATGGCCAGATCATAAAGAAATCAAAAGAAACTGTTCCATGGTCCAAATAATGAAATTGTATATCCACTTTTGATTAAAAAAGTGGGACATGATAAAATTACTTGCATGGACTAAGTACACTTTGTGTTCCACTATTAACTCAAATAACATTTTATTTTACTCATTCTGAAAGTGGAAAATAACCTAGTCGTGATCTTTATGATTATATGAACCCTAATCTAGTAATATCAATAGCTCTAATATATTGGATCATCTTATGAAATCTTGATTCAGATCTTATTATCTTTCCTATGATACTTTGAAATATGATGAAGCATGTAACTTAGGTTTGATTAACTAAGATGGGTCATTATCTTATGAACCATATTTTGATAACTAATGAAATTTTAATATTCCCTTGAACTATAAGGGATCTAACTATAAAGGATGAACCACATTAACAAATAATTCTATCACTTATTATAATAGATGTTACCCATAATATGAAAAAGAAATGTAAGATCGAAGGGATTTATATTTCATTTAGATAATAGGCGGTCTCTAAACCAAAAGTAAGGATATGTTGAACCAAACTCTAGTATTCAATCCAAAATCTAAAATCAAACCTCAAAACCCTAAGACAAAGACTTTTAAGAAGTTGTTAATACCTACATGTTGAATATTGATTTTAAGATTAAACTTGACCAACCATGTTACTTGAGTTAATTTGGACATATCTTGTATCAAAGTAAGGTACATTGGTTAATTATGAATAATATCCCTTAACTAGGCTTTATTTTTCTATCTTTCATAGAGTTCACACAGAGTTTACTATCTATGCAAATATATCCCTGATTAATTTAATACTTTCAATTCATAAAGATATATGCATATTTTCTATTATAGTTAGAATGAAACTTAAACCCATAAATGAATATCATAAGCTTGATTTACAGAGATAATCACTCCTAGAACATAAGAGATGGTTACTAAAAGAGTGAACAAAAAAATCTTATATGGTGAAGAAAGCCCATTGCTGGGGCAATCAGCGTGGAACCCATTGTTGGGAAACTCCATAGAGTGTACTGTTGGACAAGGAGTGGAACACAAAACATATGAAATACTCATAGATTGAATATGTAAGACAGAATTGATCAATTTATTTTCTACAATTATACGATTTTGATCAGCTATATATGTTGCTAATATTATGTGGACACATTATTTTATTTGTCAGCATTTAGGTCATCCATATCTATGAAGAAAGTAACCATGTACTCCAAGATGGATAATCCAAAAAAGGTGAAATTGATGACACGTGGAGGTATTATCTAGCCATTCCCAGTATATTTGATTTTACATTTCTATATCTTATGAAATTCCTTAAAGAATATCTTTTCTTCCCCTTATGTAAATAATGACATGGTGCATATATTAGTGATTATTGGTTGTTTATTAAAAATATAAATCTCAGAGTTATTGGATAATGTCTGTTACCTCTCTATTCCACAATGGAGATACTAGGATGAGGTGGTCATTATAAGAACCAACATGGTAAGAATATTGACGCACTTTCATCCGATCATGATGGGGAATATTTAGACAAAGAGTTTGAGGATGTTATGAGATATTGCTGGTATTGAATTATAGTTGACACCTAGAACATCAAAACATAATATTGTGTCAAAAGAAGAAATCACACATTATTAGACTTGTTACAATTAATGATGAGTTTATCTAACACTTCAGATTCCTTATTGGGACATGTTCTTAAAAACACCACATGTACCCTTAATTGAGCACCTTCCATATTTGTTTGAAAGACACTATATGCATATGGGATGGGAAGAGTCTCAATATGTCTTCTGAGGAAGTTTATGGATGTAAAGCTTATGTGACGAAACCACAATGTGAACATATGGAACCCAAATTTGATAATGGTTTCCTATTTGGATACCCTAACAAAGCTAAGGGATATTACAAATATATTCCATATGAAAACACAATGTTTCTTTCAAGAATTTCTACATTCCTTATAAAGAAATTCATTTCCAAATGTACCAATCAGAGGAAAATAAACCTTAAAGAAGTTCAAGACCAACACAATAACTTCAAAACTATGGAGGTAGATGAGGAAAAAATACAATTACAAGTGATTCTGGAATCTCAAATTCCTCATATAGAACAAGAATATGGAATGTCTAGTAGAGCATGTCGGGAGTGAGAGAAATTTGGATTTCTTGTGACCCTATCAGATGATATTTTGGGCATGAATGATGATGGGACAACAACATAAAATCTAGATAAACCAGATTCTAGTGAATGGCTTGAGGTCATGAGATCTAAGAAGGATTACATGTACACCAACAAAGGATGGACATTAATTGATTCATATGAAGCGATAAAGTCCATAGGGTGCAAATGGGTCCTAAAGAAGAAGACATACATGGATGGAAATGTAAAAACATATAATGGATGATTGGTTGTGAAATGTTCTAGACAAGTTCAAGATGTTGTCTATGAACAAACTATTTCACCTATTGCTATTGTTAAATCCATTTGGATCATGCTTTATGTTGCTAATTGTTATCATTATGAGACTGTCCAAATGGATGTTAAAATTACTGTAAAGAAGCAAAATCACTTCTCTAGTAATAATAATGGTAAACAAAGACCAATGAATAGTAGTGGAATTTTAAACATTGACTATATTCAATTTCATAAAAAATGTACATCAAAATTATCCCAATAAGGGTGTACATGATATACAACAAAATATGGATCTTAAGATAGACGAGAACTAAACTAAATCAATTTGTCTAAAAGAAATAACTTAAGGGATATGTCCAAGATTAAAGGATGAACTCCCTATTCCTAACTATAGGCTAGTCCATCGTGCTCCTGTTGTGCACTCTGATCCTAAACCTGGGTGGTTGAGATCACCCAACAAAAGGAGGAATAAAATATGTGTCAATTAAAGGAATAAGGACAATTATAAACCAAAATATAGCATGATAAAGATTTACTATGCTAAGAGGGTCAAAAGTATGAGGCATATAATAAATAAGAAGTCTGCCATGATAAACAATAATAAAGTTGCATGCATGAATAACATTATGACTACAAAAGCTAATATCGAGCTGAGGCACCTACCTAACCTCAACCAATAGGTGAGGGAAAGTAACACATTCCAAAAAACCTAAATATATATAAAAATGGGGAGAGTAATCACATTCCCCTAGGCAAATTAACACATGCCAAACTATAAGTGGTTGTACACATGTACACTACGTTAGTTATTTAGTCAATAATTCATCATGTTGAGTAAATTATTGGCAGAATAGAAATAAAAGTGATATAGCAGTTGGGTTCAAAACCCATGAAGTAATTGAAGTAAAGGTTCCACAAGAAGGAAATAAAAAGATTAAAGGCTAAGACTATGCCTCATTGGAAATATTAGGGTTGGATATCAAAATGCCCAACTGAAGGTACGAGTGTATACACTCATGCATAAACAGGGTTGCACATACACATACACAAATAGGATTGCACATACCTTAATATAGAGTCTTAATTATTTCTTTCACCAACTTAATTGTATCTAAAACCACTTTAACCTAATTATGATATATATGCATGCATTAGGGTTTCATATATGATTAAGTCTAAGTAAACCCTAATTTTGGACCTTCTAAGAAAACCTTCGATTTAGGACTCAAAACTAGGACCAAACAATCAATTGGATTATCTTGATTAAGAAACCTATTTATTTATTAAATTTGAAGTTAAAATGAATTAGTTATCAATTTTAACCTTTTCATATAATTAAAATGGTGTTTATAATAAACATCAAAATAGGGATGTAAAACAATACTTAAAACCCCTAAAGTAGGATTCTACTAAAAAAATGCTTTCCAAGGATTATTTATTTGTATTTTTCTAATAAAGCATTGATTTATTATAAATTTTATAAAACTAACCAATGAGGAAAATCCACATGGGCAACTAGTTATCCACTGAGTCATCGACCCATCTGACATGGGCCAATTGAAGCCGACCACACTGCACGACCCACTCAAAACATTATCTACATTCTAAAAGAATCTCACACATAGAAACTTGAGAATACCTATCATCCTATTTCACGATCATAGGCGTGACAGAGGGTATAATGATTAGAATCTCGTCATCAACCAGGTGATGGATTGTTCCTCTCAAGCACACAAAATAGGATTTTGATTCAATGGTGTTTGGTCTCTAATGCAATAGTGCATAAACCAAAACTAATAACAACTTTGGGAAGTCGATATGAGTTGAACAAGCTATGACTCATCATATGTGTTGGCCTGTTCAACCCACCAAGGTCATTGAAAGGTAACTGCCTTAAGGGCTCAACTCTAGATTCCACATTAACCATCATTACTTAACAAACTAATAATGTCACTGACTCCATATGGTCACCATGAAGCCAATAAGAAACAATGATGGTAAAGAAGGAGACCAGAATCGGAAAATGCAGGGAAACGCCATGAAAGCTCAAATTTGGGTAAACCAAATTTACCTCGCCTGAGATTGAATTAAGGGGTCGGTGAACTCCTTGAGTGTGACTTGGGATGTTATGGATCCTCGTGCTTGATCTTGAGTCATTAGAGGGCCACAAGGGTGCACATTGGAAAAGAGAAGCAACTATTTTATAGGATCTGACACCTAGGACAATCACAGAGAAAACGGGAAAAGAAGAACTAAAGAGAGGTGACGTGGATGGTGATTGACGCTCTAATTGAAACAAAGGAGGAGGTGAGGGTTGTGGTATGGTGATAATATCCGGAGATGGAATTTGAGTAGGTCAGAGAGTCTCAAAGTGTTGGAGGCCAAATTGGAAAAGTAGGAGTGATGTGTGAGGGGTCTCAGTGCTTTATAGATCCTTAAGTAGGGAGGGGTGACACCATGGTGGCGTCTGCAATTTACAACAGAGAACGACAACAAACCCTATTTGAGAATTTCATAAGAGGGGAGTAGGAAACGAGTGATGGCTCATTTGAAATGGAATCACAAGGAGAAGTCACCGATGAAGGAATTTCACAAAACGAACGAGTGAAGAGGAAGAACGGAATTGGGGATCGAATTGCTTAGAAACTATCTTAGACTCACGCATTAATTGAGGAAGAGGACAACTTCCCGACCGTTGGATCAAAGATCTAATGTTTGGGATCATGTGTGTCATTGTGTAACATGTGGCAACCAAAAATAAAAAGACCTTAGGTTAAATGCAATGCATTAATGAAATAATACTCAAACCTAGGTCCAACTATATCAATTACTTTTTTTTTCTTTGTTTGGGGGTTCAAACCTTGACCAAATGGCCTTAAATTTAGACCATAGGCTAATATTAATTTCTAGAATTATGTTGTACACTTAGATTATTGTTTTACATCAGATTTTACCCTTAACCACTATATTGGCCATTAATATATATATATATATATATATATATATATATATATATATATATATATATATATATATATATATATATATATATATATATACATTTTTTTGATAACGGGGCCGATCATGTTCATTCCTCAATATAATCAGAAATTATATAGTTTAAGAGGGACTGAGGGATATCCCCAACCTCATCAGTGTACTTGAAGTTTCCAGCTTTCGCAAGCTTGGCTACTTCATGTGCCACCATATTACAGGATCGGCAAACATGCATAAAGGAAATAGAAATAAAATCAGTAGCAAGGGCTCTAATGTCCTCGACAATCAGACCAAGGTGGTCCCTCCTCTCCGTCAGTGTATTCAGTTCCGTAATGACCATTATCAAATCAGACTCGACCTCCACCGTCGTCCACCCTTGCTGACGTGCAAGTTGGACGCCTTCCAAAACAACTACCGCCTCACACAAGTCCACACTCCACACTCCCCACAACTGACGTCCTCGAAAAGCTGATGCTCGTCCCATGTGGTCTCGTCCCACAACGCCCACGCTCGTCCTCGTGCCAGTCTTCGTCGCTGTGTTAGTGTTAATCTTCACTATCCCCATCCCCGACCTCTTCCATCACTTAACAACAATGGTACTCTACGGCTGCTGTTGTCCCTGTGGCAGTGCCTGTGCACTCCATACATCAAGGATATATGCCTGTGCTGCCCTGGTAAAGAAAGATAGACATCTCCCGTCATTCTGGAACACTTTATGGTTTCTATATGTCCACAACCCCCACATATTGGCGACTACATCCGTAAACTCCTGCTGATCTAACCCATCATGTAGCTCCAGAAGCATCTGCCTAGGCGATTGGATATGAGCCGATGTAGTAATAATAGCCGCAGGTGTCGAGCTCCATAATTTCCTAGCTTCTACATAGAAAAAGAGTATATGTTGGACTGTCTCCTTCTCTTCATGGCAGAAAGGACACATGCCATCCACGGGGAAATGTCTGTCAAGCAATCTACCCACAGTAGCCATACCACTAGTAACCACCCTCCATAAGAAGTGTGCAACCTTCGGCGGCCAAGAAGAATCCCATACAACCTTCCAGATCTGCTCAGCATTCTCCCGTCTAGATTCAATAAATTCCCTCTTCCCTAACAGCCCCAGCCAATATGCCGACCTGGTAGTAAAATTTCCTCTTCTATCTGGCCACCAATATAAGGAATCCTCTAGAAGTCTGGTGCTAATAGGGGTGCTCGCAATCAGCCCGCACACCTCCATCGGAAAAAATTGTTGGACCATCTCCATGTTCCATCCTGATGTGTGTGGATCTATCAAGTCACTAACCATAGAAGGCTTCCATATAGACGTGTCCTACGCTATCACCAACTCTCCATGATAGTCGTGAATCCAGCTGTCCTCCCAAGCTCTAATGCTCTCTCCATTCCCTACTCTCCATTTTGTCCCTTCAAGAACCACAACTTTTGCCGCCCAGAGACTTCTCCAAGTTTAGCTAGGATTTTACCCCCTAGCCGCTTCTAAAATAGAAGTGGAAGGAAAATACCGTGCCTTGAGTACCCTGTATGCTAGTAAAGATTTCATGGTCAACAGCCTCCACACCTATTTTGCCAACAACACTTGGTTAAAAACATGCATGTTTCTAAAACCAAGCCCACCTTCTCTTTTCGACTTGTACAAAGACGCCCAACATTGCTATGATATTTTCCACTCATTATCTTTAGCTCCCCACCAAAATCTAGCAACACAACTCTGAATCTCATCCAGTGTCCCTGCCGATATCTGAAACACACTCATGATATAGGAATGAATCGCCTACACAATGGACTTAATCAACACTTCCTTTCCTGGCTTAGATAACAACTTTTCATTCCAGCCCTGTAGTTTCTTCCAGATCCTATCTTTAATGAAGTGGAACACCTATTTCTTTGACCTCCCAATGACTGTGGGCAGCCCCAAGTATTTTGCGTGTCTGTCAACTTCTTGGACACCCAGCTGAATTTTAATAGCCTCCCTTATGTCCTGTGGAACTCCCTTACTAAAAGCAACCTCTGTCTTCAAAAGATTAATTTTTTGACCCGATGCCTGCTCATACTGGCTAATAATATTAGCTACATTCAGGAATTCGTGACGAGACGCTCTAGTAAAAAGAATGTTGTCATCTACAAAGAAGAGATGTGAAATGCACGGTCCATGCCTACTCGCCTTGATCCCATGGATCAAGTTGGCATTAGCAACATGTAAAAGGGAAGTAGAGAAAGCTTCAACACAAATGATAAATAAATACGGAGAAAGAGGGTCACCCTGTCGCAGTCCATGAAAAGGCTTGGAGCTTTGGGTCCGGTCACCATTAATGGCAAAAGAATGTTCCACAGACGATATACACTCCCAAATTTTCTATCTCCATCTACTCCCAAATCCCATCTTTTGTTTTACAAAATCTAGAAAGTTCCATTCCACCCTGTCATAAGCTTTGGACATGTCAAGTTTCAACGCCAGGAATCCCTTTTTATTTTTTCCTTTGCTCTTCATCTTGTGAAAAAGTTCATATGCAACAAGCGCATTATCTATAATCATCCTCCCAGGGATAAAGGCACTTTGATTCTCAGAGGTGTTCTTGTCCATGAACGGTTTAAGTCTATTGACCATAAATTTTGCTACAATTTTGTAGATAACATTACACAAGCTAATAGGTCTGAAGTCAGACATCTGGACGGGTCTCTCTACCTTTGGTATCATCACCACCAGTGTGGATTTCATAGAGCCAATGTCTGCATTCCCCTTCCACCACCCTTTAATATAGTTAGAGATATCCTTTCCAACAATGTCCCAAAATATTTGAAAGAACATAGGATTCATACCATCCGGACCTGGTGCCTTATTGGGGTGCATTTGTTTTAGGGCAGCAAAAATTTCCGCATCAGTAATGTCACTTTCCAGGAAGCCATTCATAATATCATCCACCACAACAGTCACACCCTTTGTTTCCTCCTTAAACTCATCTGGATTGCTACTAGAGAACAACTTTTGGAAATAATCAATCACTACCTACTGGACCTCCCCCTCCTCGGTGCGCCACACCCCTTGTTCGTCTTTCAGCCCATCAATGTGATTTTTTCTTCGCCTCTGAGAAGCCTTATGGTGAAAATAAGATGTGTTACGGTCACCTTCATGAAGCGCAACAATCCTTGCCCAGGGACACCAATAAGAATCTTCTAATCTATGCCAGCATTCTAGCTCTTTAGATAACTCCAAACACCTGTCAAGAACAACCACATCTGGAGGTTTCTTTTGTTCCTCGCCTAGGCGCTTTTCCACTTCTTTAATTCTTTCCTTCATCTTTCCGAACCTCTGTGCTGCCCACTTTTTTAGTTTTTCACCGTAGTTTATCACCTTCATTTTCAGCTCACTTCCCTCTCCCGTTTGAGTCCAGGCTTCTCTAACAATCTCCTCACAGTCATTTTCAGCCAACCACATGGGTTCAAAATAGAAATTCTTCTTCGACTTGTGTCGTCTTGCCTCTCTTCCCCCAACTCTAATGACAACAGGGGCGTGGTCAGAGCTATAGATAGGGAGATGGATCACCTTGCTATACCCAAACAACTGACACTAGTCATATGAAGCTAATCCCCTATCTAGGCATTCCTTAATGAGGGTCTCTACTGTGTGTCCTCTTTGCCATGTAAAAGGACTTCCCAAAAATCCCAGGTCAAGCAAACCACATGCATCCACTACATCCCTGAAGTCCTGTATCCATCTGTCAGATTTTGGATTGCCACCCCACTTCTCCTCATTAGAAAGGACTTCATTAAAGTCACCAAAGAAAATCACCGGCAGTTCAGATGCACTTTTTAGTCTCCTCATAAGGTCCCAGGTATGAAATTTCTAACTTTCCTCAGCCCATTCATAAATAGGTATAGCTCTCCACATCACGCCATTGTTATCTGCCTCCACTACACAATCCACATGGTGCTGTGAAAAGCTCTGGATACTCACCTTAACATCCCTCCACCACAGTCATAACCCTCCCGACCTGCCCTCACTTGCCAAACAAAACCCATCCACAAAACCACAATCTTTCTTAACCTGTTCCAATTTATTTCCATCCATCTTGGTTTCCGAAACAAAAACCAAACTAGGGCGCTCTCTCCAACACCACTTCCGAAGAGCCTGCTTCCTGTCAAGGCTGCCCAAACCCCGAAAGTTCCAACTCAAAATTTTTCATAGCCCTTCACGGGTCTGGTTATCCCCAGAACCCGCTACTTGAAGCTCAGTGCCTCCATTAGTACCTCCAACTCCTGCATGTGTGTCCTGGTGTTTTTTTACCGGAAAAATTAACCCCAAATCAACATCAATGTCCATACTACCTTCATCCATATCACATACTCATTTTCCTTTCAGAAAGAATTCCCCTTGTTCTGATGCAGCCTCTGGCTCGTTTTCATCTATGCATACCTGTCTTCTGACAATTTTTGGCCTCCGCCTGAACCTGCAATCTTTCTGTCTCACTAAACTCATAGAGTCAATAGAATCTTTCTTTTTCTTCTGCCCCCGAGTCTGTACCCTTGGTCTTCCCCTCCCCTGTTCAAAACCCATGCCAATGTGCCTTGGATATTGTTGGGATTCACCTACAAGTACCTGCTGACACCCTTCATGGTTCACTTCTTGAGATTGTTGGACGTAAACTGTATTAGCTGTAGGCTGCTATACATTCTCACATTCCCTGTGGATTTCATCACTGTGTGAACTACACTTGTTCCTTACTTCCATCATCCTCTCCGTCTGAGCATGATGAATCTCACGATCGTGATGCCTGGTCGTCTCCATCAACAGAGTCTCAACAGTCATCCGACCTCCCCCACACGCAGAAGGAATCTTCTTCCTCCCTTCCCCGCATCCCGTCTCTGAACCCACATCTGACTCCACCTATAGATACACTGTCCGCTCCTCCCCGTTCTAGTCATCAGAAGCCTGCCCCCAGTAGAGGTTACCCCCGCCGTCGTCACCCCACCCCTCTTGACCCCACAGCTTTGGTAGTCAGCAAACGATAGAGTTCGTTCACTCCTGTCCCTTCCCTCTTCCCCTGGCCCCCTCTCCCTCAAGGCCCTTCCCCCCTCATCGTGGTTCTCTCCCCCGGCGCCCTGGCTTAGTGAAGAATAGGATTCCCGAAGAGATATGTTTCCCTCCTCCACTTCCTCTCGCAATCCTCTCCTCCCTGTCGCCCCATCCCTACGATCCCCTCTCGCTTCCAGACCTTCCAACCTCGACCCTTCTCCACCACCGAACTCCCCTCGCTGACCCTCTCCCCACTGGAACCCCAACTTCGTGACGAACATGACCTTCTTCTTCGTGGTTCCAACGCCATACACTTCCTCCGTGGAAGAAACCCTGGGCTTCTTTGGTGAAGCCTTCAGCCATGCACCCCACCCTCATTGCTGCTCATCAGACTCCTCTACATGGTCAAAATCTTTGTCGACATGGCCCATCTGCCCACACAGAAAGCATAAGTTTGGCAGCCGTTCATACTTCACTTCCAGATTGAAAACTTTCCCCTTTTTATCCTGCAACTTCAACAATCGTTTGAGTGGACGATCGACTTCCAGCGCTACTCAGACTCTTGACGAAGAGTTCCAACCAAGGTCGTCAAGGTCCACCTATTCCACGTGCCCCAACCTAGCCGCAATCATCCTCAAAACACCCTCCGATCTGTAACCAAGCGGGATGCCATAGAGTCTAACCCAAAACAACACTTCTGTGAAAGCAACCTGGCCCGAAATATCACCATATTCCACCACTTTTACAAGCAACAACTGGTTTTCGAAGTTCCATGGACCACCCTCGACCACCTTTGCCTTATCCTTCCAGTGCACAAACTAGATCACAAACACATCTGCGTCCAACTGCTTAAAGATCACCTTGTTTGGAAGCGACCATGCCTGGCTTAGCGTTTGCTTCATGGCCCAAAAATTATAGGGTCGATTCGTGTGCAGCCTCGCTACCAAGGCCAGCTCGACATGTTCGCTCAGATCACCCTTCTCTGCCTCTGCGATGACAATGATCTCCTTGTCATCCTCATCTTGTATCCCTAGCCGTGCACATCTGTGAACCAAATCTTCTGCCATCTTGTGACTAAGACCCAGAACCCTAGCCATCCTTGAACCTGCAAGAGAGAAAATCCACTCGGGATAGAGGGTAATCCACTTGGGAGAGAAAGGCTCCCACCGTCGCCCACCTAGTCGCCAGAGCGGTAGGGTTGCATCGGAGGAGAGATTTTAGTTCTTGATCTTAAGTCTCCTATATACATACATATATTAATATATTAAAGAGGGTGAATTTTTCTTATTCCAAAAGGCCATAGAAACTCCAAATTAATATAATCTACTAATTGTCTCTCATTAGTGGTCATTTTACATTATTAGACTCTAATTAACACACTAGTTGATATATTTGTGCACGAACCTATTCATTGCAATAAATGTGTGTCAAATATAATTCAAACCATTAAGTAGTGCTCAATTTCAACATTGAGGACAAAGAGGATAGAAAAGGTAGGAAAATTTAGGAAAAAGTCCAAAAAGGATATGAAGGAAATGAAAATCTTGAAAATGGGTTAAATTGCAAATTAACCCAAGTTTCGGTATGTTACAATTACCTTCCTTATCGAGAATCTTCTTGAGTTCTATACATTGACACAACCCAAAGGTTTTATTTCTACAAATGTACCAAATAAATTTTGTAAGATATAAAGGACATTCTCTCAATTAAAGCAAGCATCTAGAAGTTGGAATCTTAATTTTCATGATGCAAACAAAGAGTTTATCTTGATCAAGAATGAACATGAACATTGTGTTTACGATAAGGCTAGTGTAAGCATAATTGTATATCTCATAATATATGTGGATGTCATATTATTGATGTGAAATGCCATACCTACTCTACGAATATATAGTTCTACTCTCTTAAACATGCATCTAGGGTGAACACCACACAAATGGTGTTCTTTGTGGGAGAAGAATTTCACCATGTTGTTTATATATAGCTAATAGACCACAACTCGAGACCTTCCTAGTGCTGGGAGACTAGATTATATATTTGAAATGGCTACAATTGGTAAAGAATTGGTGGGCAGATACATTTCCATGAAGGAGTTAGGCGAATCATCCTATATTCTCAGGATCATTACCTATAGAGATAGATCTACAAGTCTTCATGTTCGCAAGAGTACATCCATTAACAAGGTTCTAAAAATGTTCAAATTGTAGGATTCTAAGAGAGGTAACTTACCCATTTCTCATGGGACAAGTCTCTCTAAATTCCATCTAGTTCTTTTAAAGATTAGGCATGCATGAGTAAAATTTTATATGCATCTACAATTGGATCTATCATGCATGAAATGTTATGTACACATGTCTAGTTTGTTTTGAGTATGATGAGTACGATAGGTACAAGTAATATATATATATATATGAAGTGAATTGGATTTATATAAAAAATATCCTAAAGCAATTGAGAAGAACACACGATCAATTATTGATATATGGAGATGAAGAATAGATAGTTGTAAGGGGTCACACAAATGTAGGCCTTCAAACCAACAAGGATGATTACCAGTTTCAATCAGGATTCATGTTTTTCCTGGAAGGTGGAGTTGTAAGATGGAAGAATTATGATGCAAAAAAGGAATTAGTCCGGATACGGAAGTACATTACAACTTGGGCTATGTCCAACCATTGAGTATTCAAAACATCTTTATTGTGACTAAAATGCTGTCATACATGATAAGGAACCCAAATCACATCAGAATTCAATACAAATACTACAATGATATCATCTCATATGAGAGATCATACAGCAAGGAGAAGTAAAGATTTGCAGATTACCAAATGAAACAATATTGTTGATCCCTTAGAAAAAGAACTTTCACAACAAAAGCAAGTTGGTCATGTTAGATCAATTGGAAATAAATTCATGACTGATTGTCTCTAGTAAAAGTTGGATATATTGATGGTATATCCCATCATGATGATCTTAGTTAAGATGCATTGTATATGATAATTATAAATAAAAGGTATTTCCACTTATTAACTTTGTCTCAATATTGATATAATGAATAAATGTAACAATGTCTTAAGAATTTTTTGACTATAAGATATATGGTTTAGTTTTAGGACCCAAACATGAGTTCATATGTATACTCAAGAGTATTCATTATTTCCATATTCCTAGTCATTTAGTATTGTGGATATTATTGGACAATAATAATACATAGAGTACTGTGTATGCTAAATGATGACATTGTCACTTTAGTCATGACATTAGATATCAATTGAGATACATGTGATCTTGTTAGAGAACAAGTTGCATTGGATAGAACCACTTTGAGAATATCACATGGAATCCATGTTATGGTAGTAAGAGTCATATCACAATGTCAAAGTTGTGATGGTGATCCTTATATAGTAATTCATTACAATGATGAATTCACTAAAATGGTCACATGTTGGTATGTCTACTTCAACACTACCCAACATGACTTAAAATAAGGGTTTCCATACAAGTAGTGATTAAGTGCCCTATGAAACATGTAGATAATTGTGAGTGATGTAGATTGAATTTATCCCTCCATTGGAGTGATGTCCAAGACACTTGATAAGTGAGGCTATAAAATGCATGGTCATGCTCATTTGAGTCAATATATATAAAGGTCATGCAATCTCAATAGTCTATTTTGGCTCAAAATAAAAAGATTGAATGTGAAGAGGATGAAAACTTCACTCTACAATTTCAATATCAATCTCTATGACAAAGGGATTACATAGTAATGGTAACAATGGTCACTTTACATGAAGAATTTATTCTCCAATGTATTCATGCTACTTAATAGCAATGATGTGCTTATTTTCTTTTAACATTTTTGACATCAATGCCAATGTAATAAGGAATTTATGGGGTCACATAGGATTATTAAAGGAATTGAAGTTCACAATAATGCATATTATTAGAATGGTTCTGAATTATGTACACGCTTATTTTTCCCCAGTTGGGCAACTGGATTATTTGGATCAGTTGATTGTATTGGGAGTCAATTGATTGACTGATCACAAATTGTGCAAGTGGCCAAACAATAACTTAATAAACTAGTCAGGTAACCGGGAGAGAAAAAATTGAGCAACTAAAATCAAACTAGAATTGAAAGGACTTAATTGATTTGGAATCAAGATGAACAATCTAAATTGGAACAAAAGTTGCTTACTTAATGAACTAGGTGATTGGATAGTCCAATCAACCAACTGGGTTAGTGAGTAAATAGATTTTTTAGTGAATTGTTTGACTAATAAGGAGTTATGTCTTTTCTAGTTTGGTTTTTATCATGAGTTGTTATTAGGAAAATGATTGGATTTTTTTGGAAATATAAGCCCATAAATCTTCTATATAAACGGCTGGACTTCCAAGGGGATACACACATTGTGGGACAAGTTGTCTAAGAGTTCTTCCTCTTAAAAATGAAAAACTCATCCCAAGGACAACAACCTGCAATAGGAGGAGAAGCAGAGCAAGTGGGACTAGAACATCAATGACTTCAAGTTACACTTCCTCTTTGGAACAAAGATGGGGCATCAAGAGTTATTACATCTAGGTAGATTTAGTGGAAGTTGAGACACTTATCTAGTTTCTTGGAGGATTATTTTTGCAAGAAAATGGGGTTATACGACAAATGTGACGCCCGAGAAACAACACAAAGATGAATTCATATTCGGATGTGAAGTTCAAGATATTCACTGACATACGACGTGTCTAGTTGTTGGACAACTAGTGTGAACCAAGTTATACTAAATATCCATGTAATGTCTTAATATAGTGATGTTTACATTTATGGATATGATAGATCTATTGGATAAGAGTTTCCTTGGGGAAAAGTGTTTATTTCCTCTATGATATGTATAGATTCTACTTCTTTCTACTAACAATCACATTTCTAAATAAAAAAATTCTATAGGCTATTCACAATGGCTGCAATTTATTAGTCAACCTCTATAGATGAGAAGATCCGTCCAGGTCAAAAAAGTGGTCTGCATTGAGTCTTGATATTTTCACGCCATAACACACAACTAATCACATGTTATAAAAAAAGAGGAGGTTTCCACTAAATCGGTATGCCATGCTCAAATTTCAGGGAACCCTGGGTATATCAATCTTGACAACCAACTATGTAGAACAAATTTATATATATTTGAGAATTCCTGGTGGATAAGGCCGTCTGATGAAAAGTAACTATTATTTATACATTTATCGCAAATATTTTCAATACACATTTGTTTTAAAATTTCTTATCAGGATAACTATATACATTTTCTTCTCTTAGATCCACTTAGTAGAATATAATAAACTCAATTGTATATAGAAATTAAAGTAGCTAATGTGACGTTGGTATCAACTTATGGTTTCTTCTGATATCATGTGAACTATCCTGACTCCACTACACATGAAACTTGTACATTTCTGAGAAATCAAAATTTGTGAGATTCCTTTGTAAATTCTATTTATTTTGCCTAACAACCGAGATCAAAAAATGATATCCAATTAGATATAAACTCTATCTTCCTATCCATATCACACCCAGATCAAGTTTCTGGAATCGTTACTGGGGAATCACAGTGATAAAAAATAGCTAATAGATTTAGTTAGTCTATTTCACAATTTAATTTATGCTTTAAATAAAAACCTTCTCATTCCAGTGTAATCTCATTGAATATTCCTTTATCTATAGGTACCTCAAAATAACTTGTTTAGATAAGATTTTGATTGTAGTAGATATTTTAAATAATTGTGGAACAATATATTATGCATTTTTCATGTGTTGAGTATGTAGAACTACCAAAAAGTCAAGCATCAAAACCAAGATTAATAGAATCAACATATTTCCATAATAATAGAAATGGATAGTCAACCTAGTTGATATATCGACTTAAACTTGATAGAATCAACTATTATCCTATGGGAAACAAAAATAGTAACATGATGAAGTCACATTCACCCCCGTGGTCACTGCATTGACATGACCTAACCACCATTAAAAAAATGGGCCAATTTGTGGACTCTATATCAACAATTCACATGGATTGCATCGACGGCCAATCATATCAATCCATGACTTTTATCTGGGCAGTGGATGCATCAGTTTGAGTGTCGATAGAGTCAATGCCTTGGATCCATCCAAAAATCAAGGCTATATAAGATGGACATGTAGATCAATATCAACAAATCACTATTCCATTCTTCATACAACTACAAGAGAGCATCCCCTATTACTACAAAAAATGCTTTTTAAAATAGGAAAACACAACATTTTTGTTGGCTTTGTTGTAGTTAGCATATTTATTACAAGTATGTTTGCATTTTTTTAATTGTATATGTATACAACACTAGTTATATACAATGCACCAATCTCATTGTAGAATATGCGATACTACAACATGTGCTAAACTGTTGTAATAGACTATAATATACAACATACTCAAACCCATTGTAAAAGACCATAATTAGACAACATGCTCTAACACATCATAACACTCATGTATGATAACCCATTGTAATAGACCATAATTACACAACATACTCTAACACGTTGTAATATACCATAATCACACAATAGGATTTCACCTGTTATGATAGTTACTTGTTGTAATAGACCACAATCACACAATAGGTTTATACCATTCCACTTTATATGTACCCCAAAGAATGATTGTGGTATATAAAAAGAAATTAGTCCAGCTATTTGATTGTGCTTCACTTTCATGTGGTCTCAAGTTCGAAACGGGTGTCTAGATGTATTTCCACTTTTTCTCTCAACATGTTGCATAAAACATCCCTATTACAATGATTTCATTCAGTGAACTACAACATGCATTACTTTTAGTGTAAAACACATATATTACAACATGTGCAACACCTATTGTATAAAGAACTCCCCCATAAGACCAGACAATCTAATACAACGGTTAACACCTGTTGTAAAATGGAAAAATGAACTTCTATAGAAAGCATTTTCTTTTGTAGTGCACATCCCTAAAGAGTACCTTTGATGATCATTCTCATGATGTTCATCTTCATATTAATGATCAAAACCATGCTCAAATTCAAATGAAAGAACATGGACTCTTCTTCACCCACTCCACCACTTGCCTGATTTTCATCTACTTTTCCATTGACCTCTTCTTAGTTGGCTATCGATCCGTAACAACAGATCCCAAGGCCCAACTGTAGTTTATTCATGATGATAAGAAACATTATTATCACAAAAATATCAACAATCATGTCACTAAGTCAATTTTCTATACATCTAGAAGCTTTTTGAGGAGATGGTTGTCAATGATGATCTACACTATATCTATGAGGGTCAGGAACCCATTTTGGAACTGTTGGGATATCTATTTCAACATGTTCCTTGAGTATCTTTATGTGATTAAAACAATCTATATCCCCTTACAAGATGATTGTAAGAAAGGATGGTATTCCTTCCATCTAGACAACATCAAGTAGAATCTATCACTCAGGGACATTGATGGCATTTTCAACTGGTCAAATGAAAGACAATGATTGACCCAGAGAACTATGACTAGAAACACTCTTGAGCATTGATGACAATACATCAGGTGCCTGATTTCTAATATTTTGTGGTGTCTAAGATTGAGCATCCATATGTGAGAAATCTTCACAGGATGTTCAAGAACATCATTTTTACCAAGATAATGCAAGGACATGGAGATATATAGAAAGGAGATCTTTATTTCTTGATACTTTTCTATCTCAAGGTGAGGAGCATATCAATATAGGCACATTATTCTTCATTCAATCTCATGCAAGAAGACCCCATTATTCAGAAACCGCATCAGTACAATTTCACTATACCTCAAGTTCAACATCTCAAAGATAAATTATTGAAGAGTAAGTACAACCTCAAGTTGAAACATTGTTGACAGGACAAGATTTTCACAAACCATGAAAAAGAGCATTATGTTGCTTATGACTTTTGATACCAGTACATTCCAGATTCAAGATTCAAGCATCAAGGAATTGAAAACCTCTACCGGCCAACATTTAGGATATCATATAATTAGGAAGAGGAAGATGAATAAGAGAATGCATCTTCCTAATTAATGAAGTTTGTTCCTATGTTTATCTAGAGCGTTAAGAGGTAACCAGGTAGAAAGCACAAACTACCTACACAAAACCACAAACTGCTACTGTGAGTGGAACTTTTTTATGGGGTTATGCGCACAATGCTCACATCCATCCAAGCTAGAAGAAACCGTCATCGTGACACCATGACATGATTCTCTACTTGACAAGTTTAAAGATTTTTTAGCCAAAAGAGGGTATTTTCACACCAGATGTTTGTGTTCCATAATGAGTGCTTGATTCTCCACAATAAAACCTTTTGCATGAGAGGATGATGACGGTGAAGTACTGTTCCCAACCCTTATTTGACCAATACTAGGGACAATGTTACTTTGGAGTATGCACATTAACCCCAAAAGCTCTAATTATAGAACAAAATTCATGAGGATATTCATGCCAAAAGTATGTGGATTCCTCCCACAAAATCCCACTCACCTGAGATACAAGTTCTTTAATCCACAACCACCACCTTAATGTACTTTAATGCATGCCTTCTAGTTATTTCTTTTGTCTTCTTGACACTAAGGGAAGTTTCAATGACAAGCTTGGGGGAAAATGGAATAATGAATTCTATCTTATACCTATCTATTTGTTCTTTATTTTGATGTTGTTTCTTTTCCATGTGTCAATTATTGATTTATATATTGTGTAACTTGTTAATTTTCGTCCAATAGTTTTTTTGTGACATCTGTTTGATAAAATCCTAATAAACTTGTACAGAACTCAGTCAACATTGTGCTAAAAAGTCTTTCTTATCTTTTATTATTTAGAGATTGAGAATGTTTAGAATTGAGTTGGGTTGATCAACATTAATACAATCATGATGAACTTTTATACTTTTTTTGAAAATTATTTTTGTGTGGAACAAAAGTAGATTTGAGTCCATCTAATTAAGCCTTAACACTATTATTTGATGGGTTTATGACGATGGGTTTTAAGATTGTCATGATTCATGAGTCAACCATGAGAGGGTTTTATTAGGTTTGGGTAGGATGACATTTCTTAGTTGAAGTATTCTCCATCCACCCTCATCCAATGATGCCCCATTTTGGACTTAAGAATTTAGTTAGGTATAAAAAAATATCATTTCTTGATATGAAGGCATGTAAAATTCAACATTATCGTATAAATGAAGAATAAATAAATAAATAAATAAATAAATATAGCTTGCAGTTTCATTACACTCGTTACATATTCTTAATGCATGATACATGATTCTTGTTTAGGTATTCCTTACATAATAAAAAAGGGACAATCATAGTCACTTCTCTATCTTCTATTCAATAAAATCCCTAGTGTAACTAAATAATTATTATAAAGAAAGGTCATCACATGATAATATTGTAGACAAAAAAAAGAAAAACAAATAAAAATAATATAGTAAAAAGAGGGAAGGAGGATTGTTCGGTTATCATGAGTTATTATTGTCCATAAATTCATAAAGGTAAGTGTGGAATCCATACAAACATTAGAAACACCTCCCACCCACACTTTGTCAATAGGATGAGGCATACATTTCAATGAATGATTCACCATGACAAGTGTATTTTGGTCAAGTAACATTTCAAACATCATATAGGTTAGCATCATTTTTTATTTAATGATTGATAGGAATTCATTCACAATATGGTTTGATCCACCTATATATTACATCAACTATTTCCCTAATGGTAGGTTTCAAACATAATATATCAATTCACTATCATCAGGGGACTGCTTCTAATGTAGACTTTTATATGATTAGACAAATGTAGTATATGGAGATACTATGATGCACTCTAATTTTGATCATGATAATTATTATACTCCAAGTGATTCAAACTTATTTGTCAATTTTATTGGAAACATCTTCACAGTCATTGTTATTGACCACTTTGAGAAACTCTATGTTATATGACCGAATGAATCTGTTGGAGACCTATTTGGTTGAGAGTTTGATTGAAGTGCCATATGTGATCAAGATTTGCTTTCTGGTTGATGTATTAACTCAAATGTAAGAGTAGTCACTGATCAAGGATGAGGAAAAAATTCATCTTGGGGAAGTTTTATGCACTCATAATTATCACATATATCTTTAATGAACTAGTGTTATTTTGTTACTAAAACAATAATTATTGTATACATGAATATTCATATGTCACTAGGAAAAGATATAGTTGTTTTTTATGCATTGTTAATGGTTTTTATGTATAATCTCTTTCATTTCAGGTTAATGTTTTAAGACATAATTATTGTAAAGGGGTATGTAGATTAAATAGTAAAACGTTGATGCATACATTTAGTAGATGATAGTATTAACACTAAAAAAGTAGGGTTCTGATTAGTTAGATACAATGTTACGATCCATAAGGAAATATATATAAAGTGAAACACTTATTCTAATTCATTATTAGTTATCCAATGTATTGACTAGCTTAGCAATAATTGGCCACCCTAGAGAATGTGAAGCTACACATCTCTTTAAATCCAAAATTTAAACAAAGTTTACTTAGTTTTTAAGTCAACTTTCTTACTGAAATAATTGAGCCATTTCATATGCTATGAAGGATGTCATATTCTTCTTTTTCCCAAGAACATAATCTATTTGTACAATTGTTAAATTTATATATAATCAACACTGTGGTCTGTTGTCCATGATCCTTGCACTATTTCTTTGCATTCTGTGTCCTCCAGTAAAAAAGAATCAAAATAAAAGTTTCTTTTATAGGTTCTATTTGGTCTCTATATATTTGAGTTCAAGAGGATAGGCACGTTGTCAGATTTCACAAAGAGTAGATGCTTGACCAACATGTTGGGATAGTAGAGGGACCAATCCCGTGAGATTACCAATCTATGCAGCCATTCTCTCATTTCTAGAGATTCATTTGTGTGTTTCATCCATGTAAAATTGTTCCAAAAATACCCCAAGTTAGTAGGATTGCTTCTGTCAAGAACATCACAGAGCTCTTCTATGTACCTTATGCTATTACACATTCCTCCTGCCATTTCTATTTGATCTAGGATCTCATTGAAGTCACCCATGAAGATAACTGGTAGGGTATTGTTGATCACTATCAAGTCCTTGAGCTCCCATGTTCTGAAATTATTGTGATTGTTGACCCAACCATCAATGTAGGGAACATCTACTTGATGTTGTTCATATCAATAGTTTCAGCCAACACATGATGATGAGAGTAGGATAAAATCTTCGTACCCACATCTCACCACCAAAAACTGATACCACTAAACTTTTGTTGTTCAAACATATTCTGGATATGTAACCACAACTTCTCATCATCTTATTTAGCTTTATTCCTTTGATATTTTTCCATCAAGAACACTATTTTGGGGCTCTCTCTCTAGCAATATTCTTGGAGAGTTTGGGAAGTGCCAAGGATTCCCATTCCTCATTAATTCCAACTTAAAGTTTTCATTTTTTTATGTTTTACATCTACACTAGTCATCATTACTTGAGAATATGCCTCCCATACCATACTTGTGCCTTCTACCCAACTTTGCTTTTGGATCCTTCTACTCAGTAAGTTACCCTCCAATTTCCTGATTATCTTATCAGAGTTGCATCTTCCCTTCCATTTTGTAGTTTGAGCTTTGACCGATGGATCTTTATTATTCATTATGTTGCTTCTTTTCGAGTCATGTCTCTTAAATCCCTTGTTTTGGTGTGCGTTTTGTCTAGTACTAATTGTTCTTTTCTTATTTCTTGAAAACTGGTCTCCACCAAGTTAACTATGTTAAAACTATTCCTTATTTCAGAATGATCTATGACATTTAAAACTATATTGCAGTTGGTGGACTGTTGAGTGGTGTCTATGATGCTAACTTTTTGAATCTTTCTACCCTCTTCAATATGTCATGCAGTCTCTTTTATGTTATTCCCCTCTTCCACTATCTGTGACAATACATCGCACACCAAATGTGCTGCTTTAGTGCTAGATTGACTCTCTGGTAGTGCGGTATCTAAATGCTTTTCCATGTAACTACCTTGGTCCCCATCCTTCCATCTCTCCTATGGGGTTTTACCTGCAAAAGTCCCCTCCTCTCAGCTTCTTTCTCTATTCCTACCTTTGGTTGTCTCATTCCATTTCGAACCTCCTCAGGGGTTCTTATACCCAACATTTAGGCAGGTTTTTCTTTAGATTCCTTCTCTTTCACTGCCACACTTTCTTGTATATACCTATTTATTTCTATTCCCATGAAGAGATTCCTTTTGACTCCCTCATAGATCAAGTGCCACTGATTTGTGCTTTGTAGTCAATGTGGAGATTCTCTAAACCAAGCACCCCAAATTTCTATACCCCCTTCTCCATATTCCTCCTCCCATGGATAGTCACAGGTCATATGCCCTATGCGACCACACTTGAAATAGAAATGTGGTAGCCTTTCATATCTGATTTCCATCTCTACTGTTTCACCTACTATACTTCTCATTTTTTGTATCTTTTTTAGAAGTTTCTCCACATTAAGATTTACACAAACTCTCTTGGATCTAGACCAACCTTCCTCTTCATGTGCTACCGCAAGGACCATACCTATGTTACTTGCTAGCTTGTGTACTGCATCATCTTTTTGATAGCGTAGTGATGTATTATTGATTCAGACCCAACACGAAAAATGTTGTATTTCTATGGATGAGGGTTTCTCACCTCTTCCCATTTCTTTGAGGAGACACATACCGTTGTTGAAATTCCATGGAGCCCATTCGAGGACTCTCTCCTTGTCCATTTTTGAACAAGTTGAATGTGTAAGGCCCCTAAACTTGCTTAATGAGTTGAATAAGATTAATTATCATAATTGAATTCTTATAACCCTAATTTAACCTTTTTATATTCTTTTAAATAATAAGATATGCTTAAATTTCAAATTTGGTCCAATTTGGACACTGTTTGAGCAAGTTATGCAATTTTATGCAAGTTTTGGACATTTCTACAATTTACCCAATTGAGAGGTTTTATTTGCAATTTATCACTTTCATTATTTTCCTTGGATATTCTCTCATCATTCTTGAGCTTTGTGACCCATGGGGCGCCTATTTAAACTTTGGTTTGAAGGTGTTTTCCTCAAGGGTATTTTAGGGTTTACCCCTTCATGGATGAGCTACCTTTAGTAGCTATCAACTAATGAATTATTTGTTTTGCTTGTAAATTCAAGAAACGACGGATAAGAATGTCTCTATGTACAGTGGGGGATCTTCTTGTGTGTGTGCTTGTATATTCTTAATAGTTTAAAGCCATGGACACTTGGAAAGATTCTAGAACTTCAACTTTTTCTTTTTCTTTATCTTAAAGTTTCATATACTTATCCCTAAGCACCAAAACGAGCCATTTTCTCTCCACCACTTCCCTCCTTCTATGAACCTCATTCTCCCTCTGTGCTACTGCAAATTTCCTATCCAAGGAAGAAGAAAGAGGGGATCTTCTTGGAAAAAGATCTATGGTTGTAATTGACTTCCTTTTAGGGTTTGAAAAGCTTCCTTCTAGTGATCTTGACATAAAAGAGTAAGAATCCCCTTCTTCCCTCCATTTGTTTCTTTTTTATCCTTCCTCCTACCTTTCTACAGGTCATAACCTTTCTGTTACATGGTAGAAATTTCTCTAAAGCTCTAAAATCCTACCTCTCTTGCTCCTTATGCTTAGAGTTTGCTCATTTGATTAAGAAAGGTGCTAGATGGATGAGTTCACAACTTATGCTTGGATTTCCTACCCTACCTGCTCGAGATTTCTTATGTTTGGGAGTTTATCTTTTAATTATAGGCAAGTTTTATAACTTTCTCCACGTTTATTTCTTACCATAAGCTTGCTAGCTCATGTTCTTGCTTGAAAATGATGATCCATGCACTAAAAAGCTATGCTTGACTTGGATTTCGATTTTTATAATGTCCCCTATTCTAATTTCAGTTCTAGATGAACCTCTGAGCATGTGTACGTTATTCCTAAGGTATAATATGACTTGGATCAGGTTGGTTTGACAACCTATGGTATTAAGCACCTATCAACCAATGGTCAATTTTAGGGTTTAAAGCTGATTTCTTCTATAAACACATGACTCGATGGTGGTACCATTGCAACAACCAATGGTGTTTTCTTCATGAAAACTGATGTTGGTGACCAAGGGTGTCAACTTACGTTCACCCCTTAGGTCAGGTGTTTTCCTAATTTGATCCCTAGTGATTAACAATTAAGTACCCTAATGATGCTATCAATAAATGGTGATATTAGTTTGATATTTTATGTGGATTAATGAATATAGTGCTTCTCTAACAACCTATGGTGACTTAATGGTCACTAATGATGGTGGATCAGGTCTCCAAAACCTATGGCGAGTTAATAATATAGTTTTATCATCAATTAATCATTAGACCAATTATTTCTTTGGTTACTTGATGCAATGGTCGAACCTATACTATTATTGATGGTTTTAACATATGAACTTGACCCAACAATAAAGATATAATGTTTATTCCTCCAATAAATTGGAATGATGGCTAATGTAATATGTTGGTACTAATAATGCGATTTAGATGGTTTCCTTTATATGATCAACTTAAGGAGCTTATTTGTTGACAATGGATGGCTTGTTTTAAATGAATAGTCGATTGTGGGTTTTGCCCTACTCTCAGCAGAACCCATATTGTTGTTAATCAAAGGATGTCTAGGGTTAAATGGTGAATTTTATAGATCACAACTCAATAACATCATAGATGATTCATTTAAGTTTTTTAATTATGTAAACGACCAATGGATTTACCTTTTCAACATTTCATGGTTAGAAGTTGATGTTTCAATATTCCCATTGTTTTGGGTGAAGTGTGTAGTGTAATGTTATATTAAAATGATGAGAATTTTATGTTTCAATGCCTTAAACTTGTAGTCTTACCTTTTCCCTCATATGATTATGATTTATAATCACCATAATGAATTAATCGGTAACCCTAATGAGGTATAACTTCTTATACCTAGCTTTAATATAACTAAATGATGGTAATTGGATATGAATAGTCCTTGAATAACTAATACAACCATGGAGTACTCTCTTATTGTTGTTGAAACCCTAGTATGCTATAACCTGATGGTTACACCTTGATTTACGTGTGGGTTCATACTTGAGAATAGTATGGGATGTGATGGTGATGCTTCATCTTATGCATCCATGATCCAATGGGGATGTCATGAGTTAGGGTTTGGGTATGAGTGATGATTAGTAACATTAATATAATTTATCTTGTTGAGCCTAACTCTAATGCAAATAGATAAAGATGAGTATTCATGTTTAACATTCTTATATGATGGCATGATGGTGAAATAACCTCCTTAATATGATCATAGCCTTAATGTGTTTATTGGTGGTTATCATACCCACATGGTTGATACTTTCTTATGTTAAACATGTACATTATGAATATGATGAGGGTTAATCATATCTAGATTCCTTGCATGTTGATGTAACAAAGGAATGTTCTTAATGTTAATATAACCCTGATATGATTGATTATTAATATCTCCTAGCTAATTAATGCAATATTGTGTTGATCCGGTGTATTATATGTAAGTGATGTTGTTGAGCCTTGTTATAAGGCATGCAAAGATAATGATGATCTTGCAGGGAATAGTATGATGATCTTAATGACCTTTGGGCATGGTTGAGCCCTGAATGATTTGTAATCCTCTTGTATAAGGGTTGATACCCTGTGATATTGTGAAAAGGATTTATATCCTGTGATAGTATGATGGTCTTAATGACCTTTTGGGCATGATTGAGCCCTGAATGAGGTGTAATCCTCTTGTGTTGATAAGGGTTGATACCCTGTGATATTGTGAAAATGATTTATATCTTGTGATAGTATGATGACTAGTGTGGTCTCATGAATATCAAGTGAATAGTACTATGTGATGATGAGATGAGAAATTATGTTTCACACGTTTTTTATCTTTTGAAGTTGTGATACTTATATGCTTGCTAGAATTTGATTAGGGTTTGTATGTCCACTTGTTTGATGCAGCCTTAATTCACCCAATTGGAGATAACTAATCAAATGAAAATCTAATCATGTAGTGCCCTATGCCATAGAACCATCTTCAGTGTCAGAACTTGCTGGATGGTGAAATGAGTATTCCTAAGGGAAACTTAGAGTGCATACTATTGAGTATGCAGGGTGCTTGTCATCCTGACACTAAGTGTTTTGGGAAGATGGCTGCGGTCATACCTAGCCCACTTTTTGAGAATGACTTTGGTCGGGTCTTAGTGATTATAACATGATGTGATTAGAGGACAACTACAGTTGTACCTCAGTGATTTGAATACCCTAGATGCTAGCATTGTGACCTGTACCAAGGTGGGATAGTTATAGGACTATATGTCACTGTTTTGCAATTTGACTATATGTCATTGCGGTGCAGACTCGTACTGACTAAGTATGGAGAAGATCTTGAAGTCTGTCTCTTCCTAGATTCTATATGGAACTGATTGCGACCAAGCTGTGGTCAGTTGGACTTTGAGTGGTATGACTCAAACTCCCTAGGGCATAATAAAAGATGTAATACAACCGTGTAGCATATTTGTTTAAGGTTGTACATGACGTTTCACATCGGATGATAACCCTTGTTTGTTATCTTATACATAAAGATGATGCTTTGTGCAATTAAGAGATAGTAGATATACTTAGGTTGTAGATATGCTTAAGATTGTAGATGCATACATACAATAGCTATGATTGTGTTGATGCTACTACTGAGTATAATCATGATGCTATCTATCTCATGTTGTTAGTTATGTTTATCATGCTAGCCATGCCTTTGTAACTAGAGATGCATATATTGCTAATCATGCTTATCCAGATAGTTGTGCTTATGTTGTTAGCTCTTCTTATGATGTTGATATGTTCAACCTGTTAGACATGCTGATGTTGTTAGCTATGTATATGATACTAGATTTCTTCATGATGTTAGAGCTGCTCATGCTGCTAGGCACATTTTTTTTTTGAAAGTAGCTCAATATCATTAAAAGAAAGCCATACGACATCTACAAGATAGACATCTCTCATCAAGTAACCAAGCAGCAACTCCTTCTACTGAAAGACATAGCACAAGGCTCAGATTGGGATGTGATAGGTACGCTTCTGCACCGTCCACCTCTTGTAGTGGCTGTCTAAAACAGCTATCTGGGATGGAATTCATCAATCTACAAGAGCCTAAGAGTACATCTGGAGAGGAGTTTGCAAAGCCGCTGACAGAGAAAATCATCCTGAAGGCAATGAAAGATCACCAGACAAAGAGCTCGACCACAAAGTACCAACACAGACCTAACAAAACAACGTCCCACAAAACATGATGAGAAAACACAACTACCAACGACGAGCACAAAGGTTACACCAACCAGGAGACCCAGGAAGGAGGCCAAACCCCAGTAATGCAGATACAAAGGAAGGACGGCTCATGCGGGTACAAAGGTGGGGAGTAGAGGGTGCCGACAACTCCACCACCACTCCCGACCACCACTGCGAACAGGGAGCGGAAGACCCACACAAAGCCCAAAACCCAACTTTCTCCTCCTCTGCCTAGAGCACCAAGGGGCGCCCGAGCCCACCGTCCGCCCAAGAAGGAACCCAAGGCTCGACGCGACCAACAAACGACCACAGAAAACGCCTATAGAGACTAGAAAAGACCAAAGACACAAGCCACTAACAAAACAACCTAAAAGAACTGACCTAACCAGAAAAACAAAACAAGAAAACTAAAAAAAAACAACAACCCGCCGCCCAGCCCCACACCTACCAAAGACCGTCGACTCCTTGTCGTCCCCAACCAACGCCGAGCTTCGGCCTGAACCGCAGAATAGAGGGGAAAGGGAGAACAAAGCGTCGACTTCTCAGGTAACCTGCAATAGGGAAATGCCCCAGCAGTCGAGCCCCGTGCCCACAACCGTGAAGCTCCACGCCAAGCGCCATACGTGCAACATGGAACCACCCCAACAGCCGAGCCCCGCACCCACTACGGTGAAGCTCCACGCCAAGCACCGTCAGGTACAGATATAGGATCCAGATCCGTCGCAGCCACCACTAGGAGATGAGAGACCTGAGAAAAGCAGAGGGATCCGCCCGCCACCTACCGTAGCAAATAGAAACCAATCGAGGAAGAGGCCTGGGGGGAGACGGGTGGCGATCACTGGCAGCCGAACCCTCTCCCCCAAGCCAGTGCACCGCAATAGAGAGAACTCTAGCCGCTTACGGGAAGCCGACGCCGCGCTAGAGACATTATATTGTTAGGGATATGAGAATAGTCTGGCTAATGAAGATAATTATTAACTTCTCCTTTATGTATTTTGTTAATCATTGGTGGATACTTCAGGTAAAGTTTCAGACACATTAGGTTCAGGAATGACATAGTTGGAAGTGGCACAAGGTTACTGTTGGTATGTATGCCCATAGAGTCAATCATATGATGATTTAATTGGGAATTAGATATCTAATTTGATAATCATAAAGGTAATTCCTTCTATTATGTTTGTGTTAATCATTATATGATGAAACATGTATAATATATGCCTAAAGAATGATGTGAATCGATGACATATGTCTTCAGGTTGAGTACATGAACAATGAGATCATATGTATGATAAGAGTGCATGTATTCTTGTTATGTCCCTAGATAGATATTACTATGGAGTCAAAATAGATGATAGTGATACATAAGACTAGAGTGTGTATTGATTGATGAAAGTCTCACAGTTATGATACGTGATATCAAGTCAAGCGCATAGATACTTGTAATAGAATAGTGTATCATACAAACCCACATTGAGAGTGATAAATGGAGACCACAAAACAATATCTAGAATCATCTATCATAGTGATAGTGGTAATTGTGGTTCTTATATCTAAAATTACTACACTCATCAAATTTCGTTTTATGTACTTAGACACCATCCAATGTGACCCTGAATAAGGGTAGCCATGAAGGCGATGTTTGATCATACTGAGACACATGTAGATTGAGTGTGAGTGTTGTATATGGGATTTGTCCCTCCTACATGGATTGATATCTAGGCCACTTGATAAGAGAGATTAAGAAATGTATGGCCATACTCTTGTGAATCAATATGTGACATGCAAACTCACATGCATTTGAGACAGTCTGCTCCAGTTCAAGGAACATGGACTAAATGTTGAAGAGGATGATGATTCCATGCTTGAGTTTAATCCGAATATCAGATACAAAGGAACTATACGATCATTTTAACACTAATCACAGATAGTAGGTTGAAGTTGTTCTCCAAATGTTCAAATTACTTGGGTAGCAATGATGTTTTTCTAGATATTTCTCGTTGCTTTTGATGTCATAAATTGGTTACGAACATTCAATGCCAACATTTCTTGGGATCTATAGGGTCACACACATAGGATGCACTTGAAATAGGAGTTTATTCATGAATGATGTTTAACATCATTGATAAAGTGTTAAGGTGTTCAACTTGAACAAATACGGTTGAAAAATTGACTAACCAGACTGTGAACCGATCATTTCAAGTGTTGAACTGATTTATTCAAGTTTCAAGTCGATTCAAACAACATTGGAATAATATATTGTTTGAGCTAGACAAGTGAAACAACCATTTCACATATGAAACAACCATTTCCCATATGAAACAACCATTTTGCATATGAAACAACCACTTCATGATATTAAACAGTTGTTTCATGATATGAAGTGTTCATTTGATGAGTGAAACGAGATTGTCTGGTTCAATGATCAATTTGATTGGATCAAGGATTGATGTTGATGTCATGATTGCGCATTAACTGAATATTGAAAGGTAGTGTGTTTGAAAAGAGGAAATCATATGAGCCGACCGGTTCAAGGGTTGAACTGAATGGTTCACTCTGGAACCAACTAATTCAATAGCGAACTGATTGGTTCACCGTTAATAGCTTACAGAAAATTCATAAAATTCTGTCTATTCGACTCCTATATGAACTAGAAACCCTGACCCCGATCATCCCATAAATAGAGGGGCATTGAGGACTTCCCAAACACAAGAATAAACTCTATAAATTGTTGTCCTCTCTGGTTGTGGTAACAGAGAGCCCCGAGCAAATCCTACCTGTAAAAGGGAGGGATAGCAAGGGAGAGAGAATTGGGAGATAAAATTAGTGCAATCACATTGACGTTCAAAGAGACAACTCATTCCCGTTGGCTCTGGTAGTGCAAAGTGGAGTTCCTGGTGGTCTTCTTGGATAACTCTAGATGTGAGAGGAACTTTGCTCACTAGTATGACACAGTCAACTGCTTTCTATAGTGATCAACACTAGGAGGCCGCCGCTGACAGTTTCCTATATGCAACTTGTGAAAGAAGCACACCACTATAAGAGTTGTCACTAGACTCGTTCCAAGACCATGTTTATTTCTTGCTACTCTCTTTCCTAAATACATTGTTGTTGATGTGATCTTCTAGTTAGGGAATTAGGCATTAAAAAATTTCCTTCTACTGCCTTATATGTTGCCCCAATTTCCCAAAATTGGTATTAGAGCCACTTTAATTTACGGTGTATTACGATTTAAATCAATGTGATCAGTTTTATTTTATTTATGTGATGTAAATATTGAAATTATTAATTGTACAACGGATTAAATACCACATATATATAATAGAATATATATGTGATCAATATAAGTCCCCCTAAAAGTGTTTTGATGGCAGATGTGCGCATGATTTTTGCTAAACCCATGTGGATTGTTCATGGTTGATTGGTTTATTTCTTGTTGTTATTCGGTTTGCATATTGAGCCTCTCTCCTCCTTTCCAAATGTAAATTAATGCTCCTCTTTCTATTTCCCCTTGATGTAACTCAAGGTTTTCCCTTCTACAATCTAATATGGAATTGGATATTTTTAATTTATGTTTCATCGTGATAAGAAGTTCTCCACTAGACAAACTGACTGACTCAAATGTCAAATCGATCAAATGGAGGACTGAGTAGGCCAGACGATAGAAGGAACTAATCGATTGGTGGCCCAATTGATTGGCTAGAGGAGTCTAGATGTCGCTTGAATAGGAGAACTAGGTGACCATTTCAAGAGATCACCTGACCGACCAGGAGGCCAGTCAATTTGTTCAAGAGTTGAATCGATCAAATCGGATCAGTTCCAACATAAATTTTCATAAACAATATGTTGCTAAATATGATGTGCACCGTTGGTGGAAATAATTTCTTATTTCTCCAAGGAATTACATAGTATGGTCATAACCATTGCTTGTGTGTTTAATTGCATGTTTTCATTGTGGTTGTAACATATATATGATACATACTATAAGTATGTGGTGATTGGATATTTATATGCATTTATATTTAAAATCCCTCAATATAATATTAAGTCTTAGATGCTTTCCATAAGTGACACAAATGAAAAACTTGATCGAGTAAGCATAGGTTACACTAAAGCATGGTGCGTTCTCCATATTGTGGAAGAGTGATGGTAGATATGTAGATCTACCAAAGCATGGTGCATATTCTATTGTGTTGGATTTTGGGTGAGGCTTAACTAGGTGATATTAGTGAGATTAAGTACCTAGAAGCATATAGATGGATTGTGACAAAAAGTTGTGCACACCATCTATCCAAGAGTTACATGAGATGGAATTAACAAACATTGTCAACCAAAATAGTTAAGTTGTAGGAGATCAGCCAAAGCTGACTCATGATTTGATGAAATATGGATTTTGTCTCACTAGGAGGTTGTATATTGCAATCTTCTGAATTGGTAGTGAGTGCTACCAATTTGAACAAAATAGTGGGAGAATACTTAATTAAAATCCTAATCAATATCGTCTATGTTATCAAATCTAATTAATCAAAAGTGTTTTGATAACTTACAAATTTCTTTTGTTGAAACAAATGTCAAATAAATTGTTATTGTGATGAATTTTAAGAAGAACAAACTAAATGGGACACACTTTCATGATTGGATCTGGACTTTCAGAAGGGTTCTCAATGATGAGCATAAGCTCTATGTCCTGAAGACACCAATGCTAGAAGAGCCTACTCTTGACGCACCTAGGGATGAGGCTGATGCTTATTGGAAGCATGCCAACGATGATTAGACATTATGCACCTTATCTATGTTGTATGAACTATGAGTTGCATGAGCAACATGAAGACACGAGGATTCTTATGATGGTCACACATCTTAAGAGTATGAACCAGAATCATACAAAGCAAGAAAGGTATAATGTCTCAAAGGTTCTCTTTGAGTGCAAGATGGAAAAAGGAGATCTAGTAGAGCCCCCATGTACTCATTAAGATTGGGCATGTGGAGCATATAAATAAATTGGGATATCATTTTATCCAAGAGTTGGCCACAAATATGATTCTACAATTATTGCGTAAATCATATAGTCACTTTATTGAGTGTTACTACTTGTGTAACTTCGCTAAACCGTTGTCTAAATTTCTGGGCATGTTGATAAATGTCGAAGCACAAATGAAGAAGGACAAAACCGTGATGTTGATTAGCTGAGTCGATTCCAAAGACAAAGTCAAGGACAAAAAGAGATCTAAGGCTAAGCTGAAGTCCAAGTCTTCTACACCCAAAATGAGGAGAAACGTAAGTGCAAAAGGGATCTATCCTTTACACTTAAAGGAACTCAAGAAGAAGAATCAGATAGAGAAATATACGTTAGGACCCAAGAAGAAATAAGCTAGAATTGTGCAAAGAAAGGGTTGCTGCCACTACAGTTGGAATTTATCATTCAGCTTGACAGGCATGTAAGATAATTAGTGAATTACTATTATGTATCTGCCATTAATGAAAACATCATGTATATTGTATGGACAAGAATATTATGAATGAATTGATGTTTCATTTAAAAGATGAGATCTTACATGGTAGTGCCCTATGTCTCATAATATATACTAGATAATTGTAGATATAAATGTGTATGACACATATACTCAATGCCTTGATGACTCAAACAATGAATACATATAGCATTGTCATCTAGTGCACATAAATGAGAATTTCATTTCTAGAATCGATAATTATGGTTATCTGGACTCTTTTGGTTATCGAACCTATAAAGACATGGAAGTATTATTTATTGGGAAATATGACAAAATCACCATTCACTAGATGTAGTGATAGAGAAAGCATTCTATTAAGGTTCATACATACTGATGTATACCTATTAGAATACATGCTACAGGTAGTTCCAAAGTACCTCATTAAATTTCTTGATGATCTCAGTTGATATAGTAGATTGTATTTAATTAAATACAAGTCTTAATATCTTTAAGTTTTCAAGGAGATCATGAATGAAGTGTGTAACTAGCTTGGTAAAAGTATTGAGACACTTCAATATGATCAATATTGAAATATTATAAACTAAGAGTTTGAGGACCTTCTTGAGGGATTGTGACAGTGTATCAAAATGAACTCCACCTAAAACATAATGATGTATTACAAAGAAGGAATCACACCATATTAAGCAATGGTTTGATTATTAGTAAATGTAGCTAATTTTACAATTTCCTTTTGGGGCACATGCTTTACATTAAAACAATGTACAATCTAAGTTGGTTCAAAAGATACCATATGAGACATGGTTTCGGGAGGTGTCTCAATATGTATTTATAAAGATTAGGATTGAAAGATTATATAAGAAAATAGTTTCCTACAAAGCTTTGTCCACAAATGACATAAATGTTGTTTTTTAAAAACTACTTTTATATTCCAATCCAACAACAAAATTGTTTGTTGCCATGATGGCTGTTTTCCTGTAGGAATTTAATTCCAAAGGAATCCATGGGAGAAAAGTAGAACTCAAAAAGTTCGAGATCAACAAGAAAACATTTGAACCTATAGAGGTACAATAGGAACAAGGAGAATCACAAATTGTTGTGGAATCGCAAGTTCCTTATGTAACAAAAAACCTCAAAGATATAAGGGAATACACCTTGAGTTTGAAATATTATGATATCTTATAACTTAGAAAGGTGGTGAGTTGATCATAGATGATTAACTAACAACCTACCTAGAGCTATTGAGGGAGAAAAATCTGTGAAATGGCTTGAGGCCATGAGATCGAGGATGGAGTCCATGTAAACCAACAAGGTATGACCATTGTGGATCCACCTGAAGGGGTAAGACCCATAGGGTGCGTTTGGGTCTTTGAGAAAAGGCTGACATGGATGATAGTGTAAAAATCTATAAGATAAGATTGACTACAAAGATTTCAAACATGTTCACGATGTTGAACCTAGAAAAATCCTCACTAGTTGCCATGGTTAAATCCATCACGATCATGCTTCCTATTGAAACTTATTATGAATATGAGATTTGGAATATGGATGTTAAAACTACATTACTTTATAGGAATCATTATCAGGATGTGTGTGTGACACAACCTAAAGATTTTATAAATACATTAATGTAAATAAAGTCTATAAGATATATGTGTATTGAAACAAGCATCGTAGAACTGGAATCTTCAATTTAACAAGATAGTCAAAGAGTTTTACTTTAGTCAAAATCAAGATGAAATTTATGATCACAAAAATTTAGTAGAAGCATACTTATATTCCTCATAATGATGGGGAATAACATCCTTATACTACAAATGTAAAAATCTAGTTGAGAAGTACCTTCTCTATGAGGATTTCAGGCAAACCATCATATGTGATAGGAATTGAGATCTATAGAGATAGATTTGGAAATCTTCTTGACCTAAGAAAGAGCACATACATTAGTAAAATATTGAAGGGGCTCAACATGGAGGACTCAAAGAGAGAAAACTTGTCTATGGTTTGTGGTGTTAATCTCACAGGATCCTAGTGTTCTAGTTCATGGAAAAAACATGAACACATAGATATATGTCATTACATTTGCAACTGGATCTATGATGAATGTAATGTTATGTAATCATCTTGTTATTTCGTATTTATTATACATGGTGAGAGGAAATTTGTCAGATACCAGTAAAAGTCACTAGACCACCATTAGAAGCATTAAAAGGATTCATTCCATATTTATGGTGAAAAGGAAGAGTTGGGTGACTGAAAAGGAGTGTCTCAAGTGGTAAAGCATGATGTCCCCTAACAATGGGTCCCAGGTTTGAATCCTAGTTTCCATCTTGATTTACCACCCTCCCAGACATTTGGCCTTAGCCACAGACATGGGAGAAGGGGAGAGAATGCCTTTATTAATCCCAAGGAAGTGTTGGGTGTAAGGGGTTACATAGATGCAAACTTCTAAAATG
This sequence comes from Alisma plantago-aquatica, assembly GCA_963693085.1. NCBI lineage: Eukaryota > Viridiplantae > Streptophyta > Magnoliopsida > Alismatales > Alismataceae > Alisma > Alisma plantago-aquatica. The sequence continues at coordinate 22,879,092 of OY856412.1, read as the reverse complement.
ATAAAGAAAATAAATAATGAAAATATAAATTTGTGTTTGACCTTAAAATAGAACTGCAAGATGCAAAAGATTCTAACAAGTGACAGTTGTTAATTCTACAATAGAAGCTGAGTATTTAGGTGTTACAAACACAACAAAAATATGGATCAAGAAGTTCATATAGATGAATTAATGATAGGTTGTAATCATTAATGACATAGTAGAAATACTTTGACAACAATGGATCTACTGGATAGGCAAAGAATCTTAGATACCGTACTATGACACTTCCATCTCATATGAAACGTCATACAATGATGATATGTGAAAACTTGCAAAATACCATCTTGAAGCAAATGTTGCTAACCTGCTATCAAAGCACTTGTGCATGAGAAACATGATGGACATGTTAAGATCACTTGGAATAAGATTTGTAAGTGATTGTATCTAGGTGCAAGTGGGAGTATGTTGGTATGTATGCTCATAGAGCCAATCATATGATGATTGTAATGGGGAAGTAGATATCTGATTTGATAATCATATAGGTAATTCTTCCTATTATGTTTGTATCAATCATGAGATGATGCCACATTTATAATAGATGACTAGTTGTTCTCCAACTTTCTGAACTACTTGGGTAGAACGGATGCATCGTTAGATACTAGTTATTCCATGTAAATTGGTTTTGGAAATTCACTACCAATGTAACTTGGGACCTATAGGGTCACATACTTAGAATGCACTTAGAATAGGATTTTATTCATGAATGATGTTTAACATGATTACTGAAGTGTTTAGGTATTCAATTTAAACAACCATGGTTGACGAATTGACTGATTGGACTGTGAACCGACCGATTCAAGTGTTGAACTATTTGATTTAAGTGTTAGGTCAATTCAAACAACATTGGCTAAATATATTGTCTGAGATGGACAAGTGAAACTACCATTTCACATATAAAACAATCATTTCACATATGAATGACCATTTCAAGAGAGAAATGACCAGTTCATCATGTGGTTTTGCCCGATTCAATAGTCAGTTCGATTGGATCAGGAATTGATGTTGATGTCATGATTGGTCATTAATCGAATATAGAATGCTAGTGTGTTTGAAAAGAACAAAGCATATGAGCCAACCAGTTCAACGATTGAATCGACATGTTTAGACATGAACCGACCGGTTCGATAGTGAACCGACTAGTTCACCATTTATAGCTTCTAGAAAATTCATGAAATTCCATATGTTATACTTTTAGATAGACTGGAAACCCTAACCCTAGCCCTCCTATAAATATAGGGGTACTGGGGACTTCCCAGACACAATAATCAACTCTAACAATTGTTGTCCTCTCTGGTTGTGGTAACTAGAGTACCCCAAGCAAGTCCTACATATAGACAATATAGATAGAAAGGGAGACACAATTGGGAGAGTGAATCACTGCTACCACACTGACATTGAAGGGATAACTCCTTCCTGTTGGCTCTGGTATTGTAATGTGGAGTTCCAAGCGGTTTGTGTGGACTTCTCTAGAGGCGAGAGGCACTTTCCCCACTTCAAGGATGCAGTCAAAATTGTCCATGGTGATGAACACCAGGAGGCCACTACTGTAACGACCTCAGATCTAGGCATCATCCTCTATTTCCTTAAATTTTATTCCCTTCCTTAAATTATTATGAGTGTTGTCTTCGATCCGGAAACAATTTAGCATATAATTAGACTTTATGTGACATGAGAAAAATTTAGAATTTATTTCACATATTTTGGTATAGTTAGACTTAATCTTAGACATGGGGTCAAGACTGATATAATATCCCATTTATCCTAGAGAGAGAAATTAGAGGGGAGAAACTATCTAGAGACAATATTAAGGAAAATGAATTCTCATTTTATTAGGATATTTAACACCCATTTGTTAACATTGGTATCTAGCATACTTAAAATTGAGTTTTGAGGTTAGAATCATGTTCTTTACTGGTTTAATAGCGTTCCTAAGAAATTGGGAGTCCAAAGGAATTCAATTACACCCTTTAATTAGCTTGGATATATATATATATAGTTGGCATCATTATTTCATTTAAATGTTAGGGTGGTTGACTTGAATACTAGCTGCATCATAGCCTTGGTAACGCACATCGCCAGAAATGGTCGAGATCATCTGATCCAACAGGCCTGGAAGCAAGACAAACTTCCATCGTCTTCCATAGCCCGCGCATAGGCGTTACAAGCTGTGATGGGTTCCCTTACTAATTGCACTAACATCGAGCCATAATTGCTTGTGATCTCTCAGGCATCCATTTTGGGAGAGTGAACCAAGATCGTAGAACCCTAATTCGGCCTCTGTGACACCCTAAGTAAAAAATGCCCAAAAACACCTCTAAATGGTCTAGAAGCCACTTCCTTGGTGCCTCACTGTCATCCCTTTGTAGCCACTGCCTCCATGAAATCACCCACAGTAGCGGTACCACACTTCCTCTACTACTCCCTACTCCCACTTTCTTCTTAGTGCTGTTGAATCCTCGTGTCGGGGTGGCCGTCATCTCTGGCAAGGAGTAGGTTGCAACATTTTCGTGGTCATTCTTGGACCAATTAAACATAACAAAACCATCTCTGACGTCTAAACTCTTGTTTCTTGTCTTTGGTTCACCCTATTTTTGCCCAATTCACTGGGTCTACATGGGCCCCATGTTTCACTTGACAGCGGTAAGTCTTACGCTTTTAGATCCTCATATGCTAACTCTAGAACTAATGTCGAATCATGGAAATGTTTGTGAGCAACTCGATTGTTCCTATTGATTTCCATCTGCCCTTGACTTCGTCTCTGAATTTCTATCTTCTCCCTATGTCAGAATAGCCACCAATAGTGGTGGTTTGTTTCATCATCGTCTTCCTGATGAGGCTGAGACGACCCGTCGAGCAGGTGCCTTTAGTCTCAAATTTGTTGCTAGTAGTTTCGTTGTGATAACTTGATTTCCACTTTCATTAAATTAATTCACATCTTGACTCTTTAGACTCTCCATTATGTTTAACAACCTCCCTTACACCCAATTACATGACTTGGAATCACTTTATACTCAATTGATAAAACAAAACTGAATAAATGCCACAATATGATTAACTTACTAAAGTTGAGTGCATACTTACACTTGAAAATGAATTTCCATAATTGAGTGCCCTCCACATTATAATTTTGGATCCAAACCTTTAATATAGGAAGTACATGAAATTCTTGAACTAACAGTGCAAATTTAATGCAAATCAGAGCTACGGTTCAGGAGATATGATTTTTACAAGTTTGCTCAAGATACATGATTCAAAACTTTGTTCTTAATATATTAACGTGCCACATCATTCAAGTTGCTCTCAACCAATCAAAATGTTTCCTTTTACACCGATGGATTTCTCATGTCATCAATCCACCCTTTCTTGACTTGGCCAACCACAACCCTTGGAACAAATAGGATTAGCTCCAGATAAGATCTGATAGTCGTATGACCTTATTTCCTACCTACTCCCATGGATGGAAGTAGGTGGCTGGAGCAAAATCTCCACCACTTGCATATTCCCTTTTCACACCTATAAATTATCTCATTTCACCTCCATTCTTCCTTTTTCTTCTTCCCCTTTCTATTGAACCCTTAATTCTGGATTTTTGTGCACCCTAGCTCCTATTCCAACTTCATCTTCTACCTCCAACCACCACTGGTGCCACCATAAATCCTAACTGGGTTCTCCTTCTCTCCGCCACCTTTTGCCAAATCTTAACCACAGCGGGCTTTGTGTTGAGTTGGTGAATACGGATGGCATCTTCTCCTATGGTGACCCCCCAATGGTCCATCTCCCTTCTTAATCAGCAACTGATGCCTCTGCCCTACACCCCTACACACATGAAAGCTTCTCCTTGCACAGTAATGGGGGTGTTACCTCACTGTTGCAAGCTGGTGGACATTGCCACCCAATGGTCAGGTGTGGTGAAGAGAGATGGGGAGCGGCTGACCTAATGCACACCAAGATGGGCAAGAGCACGGATCTGTGGGCCCAATAAGGAAGAGACACACATGATTCTTGAATATGGGCCCTTAGATCTAGATGTAAGGGCCAAGAAAGGGGTCTTTTGTGGTAATCTTCTAAAATTCACATCCCCAACTCCCTAGGCCAAATGCAACATATAATATATGCCTTTTATAAAAAAATGAGATCTTTTGAATAAAAAGACTTTCAGACCTAGTTCTACCTCTACTTCTACTAATATTCCAAAATACATATTTGCTAGTATTCTTAAGATGTTTAATGCAATTTAGTGCACTAACTTGCTCTCTTATGCCTCAAAATAAGATCTTGGTCTGTTATTAGTATATTGAACATCTTTATATGTTAGGGTTCGAATTTTTCTCATTATATGAACCCTAAGGTGATCTTTATTACTAAAATGACCTAAAATGGGCTTTCATGCTTGAGACAACTTCTTGTATGTTATAACTTGTTCACATGTTCTTCAAATGTTTATGAATGCTTTGAATCAGTAGAGTCTACCCTTAAATGCAATCATTTTCTATCTTAGCCCTTTTTACACCCTAATGAATGTCGTGTGACACTTTTTTTTTGGTCGGTCAAAAAGCATGTTACTATTAATACCAAAAACTTTGGGCACTAAGTACCCCATTACATCAACTAAGAGCTGGAGAGCTCGGTAAGTTTCAAAGTCCCCACACAGGGGGACAAACACACTATCTAGGTGAAGAAACACTAAGAAAACCAAACAACCTAGACTGCTAGCAAGGTCCAGGCAGACCAACGAGAAGAAGGCTACAGCAAGCCACAATTACATACAGTCAGCGCACCTACAAAGAGTAATAGCAACTTGACATTGATCAACCTCAAGCAAACCATCCTGTAACTAGAAATGAAGATTCTGGCCTTCTCAGCATCCCAACTCTAGGATCACAACGGGCAACACCCAAAAAGGAAGACTCCTGCAGCAGGTTAGCATGAAGCTGAAACAAATCACAAAAGAGACAAGAGCAACACGGATAAACAACAAAGATTTGGACGAACAAGTTAGCTCCAAATCACTCCTTCATACGTAGCACAACACCAGCTATCTAATAAGGATACCCACAAATTGTGGTACTAAGCCAGAAAAAAGAAGATCCTTCGAGCTGACATCCCCCAAACACCATAGCTGCTCATCAGCACTGGACCTTGATCTATCAGTAAGCGCTGGAACACAGCGGCAACCACAGCACCCAAGGGTATTTCCTGTCATCGACAGGCCCGAGGCCAAAACATAGGATGGGGATCCCGACCAGGACCCTGAGGCCCTGTATGCACAGAGGCAATCCAACGAACACCTCGAAGGTGTTCTATCTTCACATCCTCGCAACAGCAGGGGGTAGCCATCAAACGCCGGAAGCGCCTCAGCAGAGCCTGTAGCCAGCAGACACCAGGAGCGCCTTAGCGGAACCTTGCAGCAACAGAGGGCCAGCCTCACCTGATGTGCGAAGAATCTGGGGTCCAACCGGTAGGAGAAGACCAACATCATCAACAAGATAGTGAAGCAGCACAAGCCGTCGAGTCTCCCAACAGAGAGGCCCGTCACACCTTCACAAGGTCGGCCTGAGCACTCACCCAGCCATCCAACGAGGAACCTCCACCAGAGTGCTTTGGCATCGTCCGACTGCTGTTGGGGTCGCAATATCTGATCGTCATCGCCAGGGAGCAGGAAATGATGATGCTTTAGAGCTGCACGCCGCCGGCACAGCAGCGCTCAGATTGGGGGTGAGAAGCAGTGAAGTGAGTAGCAGCAATCATGGGAACCAGAGCGGTCAGCATCTCACCATCCGCCATGCTTGAGCGGGATAGTGTCGACAAGGTCGAGGTAGCCGAACCCAACTCCGGTCTGATTGTCGCTCGCGAATGCACCTCGCCCTCTCACCCCGAAACACCAAGACATCACCAGACGACGTCGCTCCAGCCACCAGCGATCCGCTACGAGACGCCAAGGACGTCGCTTCCAGGAATCGTCCGCCTACCAGAAATCGAGCGGGAGTCGGTGAGTGCCAGGGGGAGGAAAGCGTCAAAGCAGCGCTCCCTCCCCCCAGCGACGGCCGCCAGGGAGATTTCTAGAGAGAGGGCGGAGTCGTGTGACACTTCATGTGTCTTTATATGCCCTTATGTGATGTATGGTGAACCTTATGCTTGTATTGATCAAAGGTTCTCAAAGATGGTTGTGTGGCCTTGAAATCAGTAACTTCTCATTCCTTGTATCCCTGGATTCCTTATGAATCATGTATGTGCCTTAATGTGGCTAAATGGCCTAACATTGACTTAAATTGTGATAAATGGACATGTTGATACCAAGATATCTAATCTTGCAAGAATCTTACTATAATGATCATCCATGCTACGAGAAATTAGTAACCTATCAGTGTTTATGAAACCTAATACAAGTATAAGTCATCTATACTCTAGTGATGAAAATCATGCATGATAATGACTCTAAATGACTAGTTATGAAAATGTTGATGTTGGTATTATTTATCGTGCTCAAACCTTGTTATTTTGCAATTCAGGATCTTCAAACTCTAATCATACATCCCTGATCTAGTTGTGATGTGTCATCCTAAGTGCTATTGAAACCATGATGTATTGTGATGCTTGATAATGCTTATGCATGACCTAGTTAAGACTTTGAAATCAATGATGAAAGACATGATACCTAGATCTAGGTGACACATCTAACCACCGTGATAATGACTAATGAGACATAATCTTGCTAGTGTTAATCCAATTATACTTGTTTGTAATATCATGATCTAATGATGACCTAAATTTCCAAGATCTAGTCCAAGTTGCCACTTATGGTTTTCTAATCAATGGTTAAACTTGTACTTGACATGCAAGCTACACTTAATCTCTTGACCCTACTATATTATTTTCTTGCTTGTATGTATGCTCGTATAAATGTCTGGATAGATAATTACTTGTTTGAGCAACTTGTTCCCTATGATTAGAATGTTTGTTTTGCTTGAAATATGTTCGAAAAACCACAAACATAGTTCAACATGTCCATTATACATACCTAGTATGCCTGCCTATATTTTTAGGGATAAGGGCACAAGGTTGGGCATCTTACTAAAGATATCCTGATAAGGTGGAACATGTTGATAAAAGGATTGACTAATCTTGAGTACCTTTACAGACCCTTCCAATGGGAAGCTGGCCAATGGCCATATTATGTTGTTGAGTATAATGGAAATATACTTAAAATGCACCTTGTATAAACGAATGTTGCTAAGTGTTTCATGCCTTGTTTCTACTTCTTTTTTATATGATGTTACTAGACAAGCAACTTTTATACTACTCTTAAACTATTTACATGCCTTTTCATAGCATACTTAATGATTTAACATTAATATGTTTTATTTATCAAATTTGTAGTTCCATACTAAAGATCCACTACACTCAAGACTCTAAGCTCTAAAATACAATACAAATGGGTTTTCTTGATATAGAAATGGGTACACATCTCTTATCTTCATGTTTAATATCTTATTATCTCTTACCTTATTCTTATTTGGGGTTTTATTCATGCATATATTATGTGATCCATTCTATGGAAAAATGCCCTGGTCCATCGCCTTTGGTTGTGTAGCCATTAGGAGTGTGGACTTAGGGTAACAAATAGTTTTGTGACATCTGTCTTGTTCTTTGAACCCATCCAGTTGCCATCTAGCTCATTAGTCTTCTTTGTTTCTTGATTGAGACAATAGTCACGACTCTATACGGGGTTCCATGGAACCTATATATAGGATATCATCCAACTTCGTCACTACAAATAAGGGATGCATCTATGGTATGAGGCTGACCCTCTGGGGATTCCCTATAGTAATCATAAGAAGGGAAGATTGCCTTTCATTTCATTTTGATTCACATCACTAATAATGGTTGTTTGGGGACCATGGATCATTCCTAGGCATGACCCAACCCCTTTAGATTAGCTTCCATTGTGAATGTGGGGGAGGGTTAAATGGATGGCTCTACATTTAAATTGCAATGTTTCTATTGGCAGTGGAGTGAATATAAATTGCTATTTAGCAGATTCGTGATTTTTTGACAACTACACTAATTGTACTGACTTAGTGAAGAGAAGTTTAATTGGCCCTAGAATATAGACTTTATGCGGGAGTATGCAATTTCAAATCAGGATGCTTTTGAGCATTTAGCACAGACCTCTGAGTCCAATAATGAGTTTTCATAGGGAGTGTTTATTTAGTTAAACATTGTGTAAGGAACAAAATTAACATTAAGTACCATTTTATGCTTAGGTGGTGATATTAAACTTGGCTCAAACCTAGGTGACATTTTATTTGACTTAAACATGACTGGAAGTATGTAATCCTCTCTATTTATAATCAAGAATTTATATCACTAAATTTGTCCATAATGAGGTAGCTCTTAGAATGATTGCTCTTATTCTCAGTTTTTGAAATATCTTCTTCTCTCAAATGTAACTTATTGTCATCCTTCTAAACTCATTATTATCATGTTGAACTGGGTCAATGATCCCACCTACTATTATGCTTAAATCAAGACACATATGTTAGTGAAAGGTGTGTCTTGCCACGCTATTTATGCGTGTTCGAAAACTTGACTGGTTTAACTATCATAGATGCTTATGTGTAACTATTAGGGCACACTACTTCCTCCCAGGGTGTGCTACTTCCACCTTGATATATACAGAGACAAGCTAATTCTATCTAGGGTGTACTACTTCCACCCAGTTTACTTAGGTCAATCAGTGGGTGGTGTCATGGCTCTACTATAGTTACTTTAGTCAAATATATAGATGTGCAAATATTTATGTGATCAAATGGTTGATAATAGAAAGAATTGTTATTTTAAATATTTAATTGTACTACCTCATTCTTTTGAAAGTTCCTTCTCTTATTACTTCTCATTGAAACTTACCTAGCTTTAATGGTCCCTTTTTCATGGGAACATCTTACTCTACTTATGGAATTATTAATGCCCTAGTTAATTTTCTAATGTACATACTCAGTTTTTACTAACTCATACTTATTTATTTCCCATCCTAAGAGATGTTCCCTACCACCCTGGTGTAGATCAACCTATAGACTTCCCTAGTGAGGGACAAGAGCTAGTAGGCCCAAGAGTTGAGGATAACATGCCACAATAGTTTGTGACTTGTGAGATGGCTAGGTTGCCCACTACAATAGATTCATTTAGTTATAGTTCTCTTTATTTTCCTAGTTGACATGAGAATGGTTAATAAGACCATTTTTTAAAAAGTAATACTTTAATTACTTTTGTTACTATAATTTTATCTTCTCTTGATGAACCATATATTTGAGAATAATTTGGCACCCCAATTATCTTTTTTTGGTGAATGAAATTATGGTTTGTGCTTGTTTATTTTCACATTTATAGTAGGGAGTGGTCCCTATAGGATTCACTCCTTATAGAATGGTATTAGAGAATAGCAGTCGGTAGTCTTCGATCTCAGAACCCTTATGTAGTTTTTCTTACCCTCATATCCCCTTTTTGGGAGGACCAACTTGTTCAGAGGGATGAACAATGAATCATATTGATCCTTTGGTAGGGATGATGGCTATACTACACCACAAAACCACCAGTTTGGCATGCCCCTCTAGATCCTCCTTTGATGACCTCTAATGCACAAATTATTCCTAGAGCTATTTTGGTGTTCCCCATGCAACCTCCTATCTCGGAAATTCCACCTCCATCAACTTTCACTCCAGAGCAAGAGTTGGCCATCATGTGCTAGCTCGTGTCTATCTCTATGATTGGGAGGGTCAATGATTCCTCTTCGTTAGTCAAGATCAAGGAGTACGCCCTCACCAAGTTCATTAAGATGTAGCCACCCCACTTCACAGGTGAAGGAGAGATCGGGATGGTGGATAAGGCTGATGACTGGGTCTTGGCCATCAGATGTACTTTTGATGGTATGGCGTGCCCTCCTCAACAGAAGGTTCACTTTTCTACTTATGTTCTGAATGGACCAGCCGGATCTTGGTGGAATGGAATTGTGCGCACTCATGACACCTCATAGATGACTTGAGAGAAATTTCTTGCACATTTCCTTGAGAAGTACATATGTTCTGCCACCCTAAAGAAAAAATAAGCTGAGTTCTACAAATTGAAGCAAGGTTCACTGAGTGTGTCCACTTACGTCAATAAGTTCTTATTACTGGAGCACTATGCTATGAGCCTACATGAAGACCATCGTTCTGAGTTGTTCTTGGAGGGTTTGTCGTATCAGATCATATGAGCCTTGGTGCCATAGCTACTACTCACCTTTTAGTAGATGGTGGACAAGGTGCTCGCTGTTGAAGCCTATCCAGGTTATAAATTGTCATCATACAAACCCAATAAAAGGAAGAGTGTCCCTAACAATCGACACGAGAAGTTCGAGCACTACCACTATCACCATCCTCTAGGGAAATGCCCTTCTGGGAGTTATACACCATAAAGAGACATGGGATAGGTGATTTTCCATGACTGTGGCTAGGCAAGACATATTAGGCTGCAATGTCCCCGATCCTAAAGGACTCCAACCCATGCTCATCCCCAAGCCCCACAACAACACCACCACCACCACAACAACCACAAAAACCTCTAAGAAATAAAAAAATGACAACAATGACAATCAGCAGGGTCGTCATCCACTTGTGGAGAGGCCTGGTGGTCAAGTCTATGCCATGAATGTTGTAGAGGTTGGTGATGATATTGGAGTCATCAAAGGTACATCACATCTACTTTATCAACCTGTCAAATCTTTATTCAATTTTGGTTCTTCAAATTCTTTCATAGCTGTCAAACTCGTAATGATGTTAGAACTAGAAAGCCTATTTATGGACTACATCTTATATGTTCAGACACCTAGCGATAGGGTAGTGTCTTCCTTTCTAAAATTTCTTCCCTTCATAATTAAGCATAGTTGGGAACATGTTCCCGACAAATTTTTTTCATCATCAACATGATGACATTCAATATCGTCTTGGGAATGGATTGACTAAAGAAGTTTAAGGTTGCTCAGTTTTACGAGAAAAGGAAGGTCAGTTTACTACACCCTGATCGTGAGTGTGCCTGTATCAAGGGAAGGGAGCGTAATGAACAACAATCCATAATCTCATCACTAGAAGCTAAGAAGTTAGTCTCGCATGGCTACAGAGCCTATATGGAGTCTATCATTATCAATCCTATACTGCTACAATTAGGGGATATTTATGTAGTGTGAGATTTCCCTATGAACTACCAAAACTTCCCCCAGACGAGAAGTCAAATTCTCTATCGACCTCGTACCTAGGACGACCCCAATCTTGAATCCAACATGCCATCTGCCACCTATAGAACTTATTGAACTTACAAAGGAGTTGCAAGAGCTCCTAGGGTTAGGATTTGTTTGCCCTAGTGTCTCACCTTGGGGACCTATTTTATTTGTGAAGAAGAAAGATGGTTCCATGAGGATATGCATGGATTAACGTATGCTGGATCAGGTGACGAGAAAGAATCATTACCCTTTGTTGCATATTGATGACTTGTTTGATCAGCCAAAGTCATCCACTGTGTTCTCAAAGATGGATCTACAAAGCGGGTATTATTATATGTAGGTGAAAGATGAGGACGTGCCGAAGGCAGTCTTTCATTCTCGATATATGAATTATGAATTTGTAGTTATGCCCTTTGGTTGGACTAATGCTCCAACTACCTTCATGGACTTGACAAATCGAGTCTTCCGTCCATACCTAGACAATTTTGTTGTGGTGTTCATTGATGATGCACTCATTTATTATGAAACGAGGGACATAGAAAGCATCTGTGGATTGTCCTTCAAGCCTTGTGGGATCACCAACTCTGTGCAAAGTTCTCAAAGTGTGAGTTTTGACTCAACAAAGTTATGTTTTTGGGCCATGTAATCACTGCCGGTCGTATCACTGTTGATCTTGTCAAGACGGAGGTCGTGATGAAGTGGCAACCACCAAAGAATCCTTTTGAAATACACACTTTTCTAGGATTGGTTGGTTATTACCGAAAGTTCATACAAAACTTTTCTGAGTTAACCCTTCTATTAACAAAGTTGACCTATAAGGATGCCAAGTTTAAATGGACACCTGAGTGTGAGAAGAGTTTCCAAGAACTGAAGAAGTGGTTGACTTCTGCCCCTCTGGTTGCTTTGCCGTTGGAAGGCAAACCTTATGTCATTTATACTAACTCTTCTGGACAAGGTTTGGGATGTGTCCTTATGTAAGAAGGATGAGTGATCGCCTACACCTCACACTAGTTGAAGCCAAATGAAACAAATTGGCCTATACATGATTTAGAGGTGGCTTCCGTAGTCCATCCTCTAAAAATTTGGCATGATTACTTTTATGGAGTCTAGTTTGAAATTTTATGTGATCATAAAAGCTTGTGTTATATTATGACACAAAAGGACCTGAACCTATGACAAAGGTGATGGACAAAATATCACAAAGACTATGATTTCTCCATCACGTACTACCCTAGTAGGCCAATGTTGTAGCGGATGCTCTGAGTAGGAAGAAGGATGTTGTGTGCACCTATATCCACTATTTTTTATGGAGGAGTTTGTATTAAGTTTCAAGATGGAGACCTGAGCTACTAGAAGTCAAGTTGGATCCTAGTGTGAAGAAGTTGACTGTCCATATGGAAAGCATGTCTGTTACTCCTACCAGGTTATCTAAAGTTGTTGCCACACAACTTGACAATCCTGAGCTGGCTGAGATGAAGTTGTTGACCAAGAAACCACAATCAAACTTTTTTGTTGGTGTGGATGGTTCCATTTTCTCACCATAGACTGTGGATACATGATGTTACTGATCTAAGACAGAGAGTTTTCTATGACTCCCACGATTTGAAGTACACAGTTCATCCAGACACAACAAAGATGTATAAGGACTTTCAACGAGGCTTCTAGTAGAAGAACATGAAGAGAGACATTGCCACCTATGTTGTAAAGTGCCTAACCTATCAAAAAGTGAAGATAGAACAACAGTGACCTGGTGGTCTTCTCCATCCGCTCGAGATACCAGAGTGGAAGTGGGATGAAATCACTATGGATTTTGTCATGGGTTTTCCCAAGTCAAAACATGGGTACGATGCGAGATGGGTTGTTATTGATCACCTAACCAAGTCAGCTCACTTTTAGCATAATAAGAGAACTCACAAGGTACCTAATATACAAGAGTTGTATGTGGAATGGATTGTTCGATTGCATGGAGTTCCTAAGGTGATAGTTTTTGACCGAGATCTGAAGTTTACATCACGTTTGTGGAGGCAAATACAAGAAGAAATGGGATATGATTTACATTTTAGCACTTCATACCATCCCTAGATGGATGGATAGTCTAAATAGATTGTACAAATCTTGGAGGACTTTCTCCATGCATTTGTGATGGACTAGGGTGTGCTTGGGATAGATATCATCCGTCGACCGAGTTTGCTTATAACGATAGCTACCAAGCCAATATTGGTATGCCACCATTTGAGGCACTCTACGGTCAACCTTGGCGCTCTCCATTACACTGGGATGATGTGGGGGAGTGTATACTGATGAGGAATGACAACTTGTAGATGATGACTGACATTATATGCTTGATTAAGAAAAGAATGAAGGTTGTTGAGGATCAGTAAAAGATGTATGCTAGATCGGAAGTGACTTTCTTAGTAGGTGGTTGTGTGTTTCTAAAGATAAAACCTATGCGATTGATTTCTAGGTCCAAGGTGAAAGGAAAATTAAGCCCCCGATATATGGGACCATTTAAAATCTTGGATAAAGTGGAAGAGTGTCCTTATTATCTAGCTCTTCCTCCTACCTATGAAAAGATTCATAATGTCTTCCATGTGTCTATATTGAAGAGGTACGTGAAAGATTCCTCACATATCTTATATGTTGAACCTATCGAGCTGTGAGAAAATCTCTCATATGAGGAGTTACCTATGAAAATCATGGACTCTAGAGTGAAACAGTTGAAGAACAAAGAGATTGAAGTGGTGAAAGTCCTCTAGATATATCATGGTCTACAAGATACCACTTGGGAGCTCAGAGAGGAAATGTTGGAGACTAACCCCTCTCTTTTTTCTTGAGATTTTAGGGATGAAATCTTTTTAAGGGTGGTGTTGATGAATGCATATTCATCCTGGTTTGGGCGCCTTGTTGGGCCCAGTTTTGCTCTGATTATATGCTTTTATCGCCTAATTCTCGTCATTTACGTATTCAATTAGCTTGTTTGGATTAGCCTTAATTTTGTGGTGATTTATTCATTTCTAGAGGAGTTGTTCATGTTCTCAAACAAATATCCCTTCCTGAAAGATAAGGGTATAACATAAGATAATCAAGAGTAGACAATAAAGATATATAAGGCTACTATTTCCAGATGGTCACTATCCTTGGTGGCAGCGAGACCAAATGCCCATGTGTACACAGAGGCATTTCACCGGGTACCTTGCGGATACACCTACACGCGATGCCTCTATTTGCACAGTGGAAAAACATCAAACACTTGGAGAGTGTTCCTTCGCATAGCAGCGGGGGCAGTAGGCAACCTCCAAGATGATGTCACACCCCTACAGTGTCAGGGGCGGAACCCCAGAGCAGGGGACAAAGCCTGAGCACAACACCGCGTCGTGGTCGAGGGAGAGCCCTATGCAGGATGACGTTAGAGTGAATCCAGATGCCTGTCGAGGAGCCATACTCCACCTTCGACGCCTAAGCATGACCAGATGTAGACAACGATGCCATGAACCTGTATAACCAGGTCATATCTCGGGGGGGGGGGAGGTGGCACAGGTGCCGGGGTCAGAGGAGCAAAAGACATGAGAGACGACAGGGGAAGGCTCTTCTCCACTCATCTCACTTGAATGAGAAGGACTCAATGACTCGAAGGTGCCGACCTCATCAAATCACGACTCTCGCATCACAACCCAACCCGCATCTTTCAGGACCGAGAGGGCACCCGTCGGGGCAACTAGATTGTAGCTCGACACTTTTTCTCCAAGAGTAGATCGAAGCTTCAACCGCTGTGGTTGATAAGCCAGGGGGAGGGCGCGCCTGAGAAGACGCCCCCTCCCCCCAATGGTTCCGCTAGGTAGAGAGAAGCGGGAGCAACCCTAGAGAGAAAGCACTAGCCACAACTGTCAAGAATAGACTCTTTGCATGATATAAGGTTTAAAGTATACTTGAAAGCCAATATGAAGCCCTAATTTGGGTAACCCGATATGAGTAAAGAATAGCAAGTGCTCTTGCATGATATGATCATGTAATGTATCTTTGTTACTTGATACCTTGAAGTACACACCTCTAATGCACGATATGAATACTTAAGTAAATCATAATGTATGATATAAAGTATGGATTCAAGAACAAAGTGTAACCCGATATGGTTGGAATATGTAACGACACTGACCTGGTTTATGAGGTAACCCTATTTGTTTTGGATAATAAAGTTTCTTAGAACTTCAATATAATCCTATAAGGTGTTTTTTTATCATATGACACACTTATGTTTCAAGTTTGGTCCCGATTGAATGTTGTTTGAGCAATTTTCCTTTGTTTTGGACCAAAGTGCAATTTACCCAAATTGAGGGGCTATAATGCAATATGTCACATGTTAAATGTACCCCATGTGTTTTATCATCATAAGAGAGAGAATGCTGCTAATTTGTGACTTTTGGAAAGCCCAAATTCCAAGTTTGAACTGTTTGAACAATGTTGGTACCTTGTGCACCAATTTTGGTACAAATTGTAATCTACCCAAAATATGGGGTTGATATGCAAATTACCACATCTAGAGTGTCCCTACTCCCTCCTAGTATCATATAGAGGAGAGATAAATAAGGATACACCATGTTTGATTCCATTATGAATGATGGTAATCTTGGTGAAGAAATGACCAAGAAAAAAGGTTGAATTTGAAAGCTTAACTTGAGTTGTATCAAGTTGAAAAACTTATATATGAGTTCCTATCGGCCATGGAGCCCAAGGATGTGTCCCATATCATTTTTTGAACTCTTGGCAAAGTCCATATCATGAAAATCACCTCAAGGAGGTGAGGTGTGACGGCCAGCAAGTTTCCTTAGAGAAAGTGTATCGGCTTGACTTAAAATAGTGATTAAACCTAGATGACTTATCCATATGGATAAGCAATGGACGAATTTGCATCTTAGATGATCCTCAACCTTTTTTTAATTTCAATATAAATTTTTATGCATGCATGGACACGTGGAACCTACTAGTGTTGGATCCTAGATGGGTGATTAGATGCTCTAGAGGGGGGTTGAATAGAGCTGAAAGCACTTAAACAAATCTCATTAAACCTTCAAAATATATGACAAGATAAGGTTGTTAAATAGTTAATTTGAATGAAAATAAAACATACATAGCAAGGGAGAGAGAGATTGAACATGAACCAAATAGACAAGCTATTTAGAGTGGTTCCACACTTCAAACTAGAAGTGTGTTAGTCCACTTGCCTAAAGAGGTCAACCTCTAGGACTTCCAAACTATTACACTCTTATATTCATTCATAAGACATATAATGCATGACCAAACAAAATACTTACCTATCCAATAAAAAGATTCTTCAACCTTACCAAGGACTTACCCACTTTGCAAGAGTCTTCGGCCTTCTCCAAGGACTTACCCACTCTTGCACAAATCTTCAGCCTTGTATGGATCACCCACTCTTCTTGGATCTTCAGATTTTTACTTCACCTTCACTCGGAGAAGCTTCCACCAAGGTCTTACCCACTTGAGCTTGAGTCTTCTGCCTTCTCCAAGGGCTTACCCACTCTAGCTCCAAGTCTTTAGCCTTGATCTTCACCAAGGGACACCTTCCCTTGTTCTTCTTCACCTCTCTTAGCCAAGAGAGAGAACCTTCATCTTCATGGTTGAAATGAGAGATAGGGAGGCGGTGGAAGTGAGAGCCTCACAAGATATACATTTAGGACTAGCTCTCTTACGAATTTCCTACTCACTCTAATGGATGTAACAAGTGATTAAGCTTAGAGAGAGAGAGGAGGCTGTAGGAAGCACTCAACCATAGAATAGGAACCTCACACAGAGTTTGCATTGAATGCTCAACCTTGGAATGAAGCCCAAGGGGTCCTATTTATAGCTGGGGATGCCTCTTAGCCTTTGGGAACACTTATGAATGAAAACTAGCCATTTTGTGGCTTGAGAAGGATCTATTTTCACATGTTGCAACTCCACAATGGCTAGAAACACTTTTATGCACTTTTCCGTACAGTGCAATCGGTCGAGTTTCTATAAGGGTAACTCGACTGATAGAGTAAAAGACAAAGCCGATATTCAGACCATCGGTCGAGTTTGTCCTGAGGAAACTCGACCGACCAATGAAAATCGATTTGGTCAGTTACTCCATCGGTCGAGTTCTGTGTAAACACAACTCGAACGATGCAATCTCCAGAAAATTGATCAAGGATGATCGGTCGAGTTTTCAGGTTGGGAAACTCGACTGACAAAGTGCCTGTAATCAATTTTCAAAGTTGCATCTAAAGTGCTCTAATATTCGATCTAAGTGCTCCTGATATTTTTCTAAGCTTAGTTACAAGTCATACAATCATTACAAGTGATTTACAACATGATTCTAATGGATATACATCATATTACAAAAATGTGCACTTGTATTGACTTTGACTTGTCTTTTCTCCAATTTGAGATGCGCAAGTTAGGGCATTTGGAGTGTGTCTATACCTAATCTGAAATCACTCAAGTAGAGACATTAGACACCAATATGTGGAATGGTTAGTCATCATCAAAACAGGGGTTTAGTCAATTTAGATGTGAGTCAACATTGACCTAATTGACCTTGAGTCAACATTCTCCCCCATTTTGAAGATGACAAACCATTCCATAAATGTATTGAAAGCTTTTAAGTAAAGTCATACCTTTGGAGAAACCTAGGGGTTTCAATAGGATTTTTCTCATATGCTCCCCCTCAATTGATGCGCCTGGAGTTCTCATACTCCCCTTCAATTGATGATATTTCTCCTACATGGTTAGCTTTCATAACATTTATAGAATACTATGTCTTCTACTCATATATGTTCTGCACATATATGTCTTCTCCCATTTACCTTCTCCCCTTTACATGGACATGCTTCTCCTCTTCATATAAGACGTGCCTTCTTCCGCTTTTAAAAGAAGACATACCTTTCTCCCCCTTTGTCATTTCAAAAAGTGGGGTTATGAAGAAATAAGAAACATCACTTGTTAAAGAGAAAGGAGATAACAAAAATATATATAAGGAGAGTAGAAGAGCACATATAGGGGATTGTCCAAGCATATAAAGAAAAGCAAGTTAAAACATATACTTGAACAACCCAAAATGCAAGATAAAGTGATGTAGAAAAACAATAAATCGAAATTTTGACCCTCAAGATGACGGAATTTGACCAAAAACCATCAGATATCATTGCAAAGCAATGAGTCTTGCTCAGAAGGTTGTTTCTGCATGAAAAATACTAGTCTTGCACCAAAAACTGAAACTGGAGCAAAATCTGCATAAAATCCAAAAAAAATACTCCAATTTCTACATATAATGTAGCTCTTTATGCCCTGCATCACAATGTTATGCAAGCAACTCAAGATAGTAGATATGCAGTTCAAGGAACAAGCTTGAGCAAGTATGAGACAAGATACAAGCATAGCATATAGATGAGCAAAGATGTCAATTATAAACAAGGTTAGACCTACATATATGTGAACTACTAGTAGATGTTATCGCAAGTTAGGACTACTAGTAGGATCTAGATCATAGAAAGAGACACCAAAAGATACACAAGATAAAGCATGCTATGAGTAGATGAAGAGATATATCCAAACAAAGAGATAAGCAATTTTAGAAGCACGAAGGGATATAACTCACATACAAATATACATCCTTACCAAAAGATGATTACCACTAAGAACCTCAAGGTTGTATCAAAACAAGATATACACCTACATAGATGTAGCAAGTTAGTGTACAACGAAAGCGATTTTAGACACAACCAAGAGATCCAAAGAGATCATCATCAAAACCTACAAAATAACTCAAAGCAAGTAATTGCAAGATATAGATATACCAATTTAGAGCAATGAAAGAGATAGAGTTGTAAGCAAGATAGGCAAATATAGAGCATGGCAATATGCATATATAAAGGTACCAAATGAGAGTGCCAAAGAATAAGGCTATTGGTTGAGAAAATCTAGTTGAGAGGGAAATTCTCATTCAATAAGCCAAAAGTATATTTTGTGCACAACTTTTAGAAAGAGTCTTTTTCCTTCACTAAGGTCATACCCACTCTTGCAACAAGTCTTCCGCCATAAGGAATTACCACCTCAAAAAAAATGTGACCCCTCTTTAGCTAACCGCAATCGACTGCACCCGCGGTCTTCTCCCCTCAAACCGCGATCGTGGTATTCTCCTCTACCCTAACAATCACGACCTACCCTCCTGCATCCATCCGCCCACAACACTTGAACCTGGCCTGTAGTGAAATCATGATCACCTCTGCATTGTGGTCTCCATCCATCCATCTACCCTTCCTCCTCGCGATCGCGGTACCCTTCTCCGTCAATAGCGACGTCCTTCACCATCGCAACCTACTCCGATCCAACCTCTTGGTCGCGGTCTTCCTCTCCAAACTTTCCACAATTTCCTCTACGATCACGGTGCCTTTCACCAATCGTGATCAGCATATACCCAAGGTCCTCCACCTACCTACACCATGATTTTCCTCCCTCCACCCTATCTGATCGTGGTCTGCACTGCCCACCATCATTGCGACCAGCACCATCATGACTCCTCTCTAGGATCACTACTCTTCCCCTCCGCAACCGCGGTCTGCCTCTTCCCGATCTTCACCATATGCTCTTCTCCACCTCAAATAGCAAATGAAAGCATCATCACCTCCCTTCTTCATCCTCCACCCTCGCATGCCTTTGTGACTCCAATGTCAACAGACCGTGACCACTTCTTCTCTCCAACCTGCGCCACCAACTGGCTTGCGCTCTCTCTATTCCTCCACCTATACCGTGACCTACCCTTCTCTCCAATAAATGAGACCATAGTTCTAACATCCAACACTGCGACTCAACTCAGTTACAACAAAGACTGCGGCCTATGCAAGAAAGGCACCCGTAGTCTGTATAGACCTCGACTGAGGTCAAAAGAAAGGCCAACCGGAGAATAGGCCGTGATCAAAAAGCTGAGCCCGCGGTCTGGCACAAAACAACTGCGACCTTAGCTCAGATACTGTGACCTAAGGCAAGGGCAAACAACCGCAACCAAGCTATTTAATGGCCGCGACCAAGGTCTAAAGGCAACAGATCCAGTGCCACAACTGGGGCCTATAAATAGCCCCCTACCCCAGCCATTCGTGGATCATATCAAGACATTGTTAGGCTGTAGGTCTGTCCCCAACCTAAGGAGATGATCCCCGTAGCCAAGATACTACCCTAATGGTGGTCTTGCACCCCGTTCACCAGATCTGAAATGGAAACTCAGATCTGCAAGCCACTCCATCTAGATCTAGATCTAGATCTAGATCCGTATCTAGTTCTGTAGTGCCTTTGCTGTGCCTACACCACCATCACATCCACGAGTTGCTCCTCCTACTGTGAGAAAGGACTATGAGAAGAGAGAAAAGGTGGAGAGAGAAGACCTACCCCATCTGCTGTGGTGTTCTTCCCTCCTCGTCCAGATCTACCCCGACACTATGGAGAAGACCATTTCTTTACCAAGCTGCGATCATCTTCTTCACCATGCTCATGGCGGAATCTTCTCTCTCTCTTATTATTCTTGTTTCTCTCACCATGAGTGAGTAGTTTCTGTTTCTTGGGGTGCGGGGACTAGCCCCGCAACCCATGCTTACATGTTCTTTTGTTAAACATTCCATGGCATGTATATAAATTTTCATTTCATTGTTAATCATTGATGTGTTCTTGTAGATTGATCACCTACTTGCTTTTATCCTATTCGTTCCTATGTTGCGAGAACTTCAATATGTAGGATTTGAATGTCGATTAACTCGGTTGACTCCCTGAATAGAAATAGAATGGGATTCCCTGAGGTCGTAAGTGAATGATCTGTGAGGGAACGAGCCATCTAGCCCATGGTAACACTTCTGTGTGCCTAAACATCCTAACAGAGGGCCACGGATTCAGTTGGATATCTGTATCTTCAGAATCGTAAGTGCATAATCCGGATGGCGATGAGAAATCTAATGTCTAAGGTGATGCTTACGTTAACCTAAACATCCCTCCAGGAGGGTTCGTAGCAGTTCTATTTGGATAGTTAGATCTTGCTTGGATGTTTGGGATTGGACATGTTTGCATGTGTAGAGGTGGTGAAACTTGGGACCACCGTAGTGATCCCCATAATTAATCTATAATCAACTTTTAATCCTTCTCTTTACTTTCCTCACATTTATTTTAATTAATAAAACTCAAACCAACCTTTGTTCTAAATATTAGTTTCGATTCAACCAGATTTGACTAGTAAAAGATTCTTAAAAACATTATCCCTTGGGATTCGATCCTCAACTATACTGCGATAAGACCCATCCTCTTGCGGGTGGTATTATTGCACAAGGTTTTGGTTAAAAACACAGGGATTTCAACCCTGAGTGAATTTGTTAGTGCGATAATAGACCACGTCAAATTCTAGCACCGTTGTCAGGGACAATGGAATCATCTAGTTAAATCCAGTTCTTTTGACTAATCTAGGATTTTCTTTTACTTTTGATACTATCGATCATATATACTTGAATTCGGTTCTACTCCGTCCATCTTACTGCCAAAAAATCTTTCCATCCTAGGTACCCACAAAGTGTAGTGTATGCGCCGTTCAGACAGTCCTAGACTCTCTACTAGCTTTGACCTTTAGATAGACATAACCTTTCATTGCCAAATCAGAGAAAACCAAGCTAGGATGGCACAAGAGGAGGAAATTTCCTAAAGGGTAGCTCAAGCCCTTAGTGTGCAAAGAGATAGGCTTATGCAAGAAGCCCGAGCTACAGTTCAAGAAGAAATCTAAGCAACCCAAGCAGCAGCTCAACAAGTTGAGTTACAAAATGACCTTAGAGAATTCTCGATCCCTAAAGCTACTGACGTTCATCACCCAGTTCAACCTCCTCCCATCAATGCTCCTAATTTTGAGATAAGAGCACATTGGGTTACATTGCTTCATAATAGCCCTTTCTATGGTAAACAAGGAGAAGATAGTCAAGAACATCTTCTAAGGTTTATAGATCTACGTGCTATGACAAAGCAGAATGGGGTCACAAATGATGCCATCAGACTCCGTCTCTTCAAATATTGTCTTGCTGATAGAGTCATGAGTTGGTATAATTCCTTGCAATGCGAACCCATCACCACTTGGGACAACTTCAAAATGTTTTTCTGGAAAAATTCTATCCTCCTTCCCTAACCTATGAAATTAGGGGCCGAATAACACAATTCACTCAGGTCCCTGGTGAAACCCTTGCAGAAGCATGGGAAAGATATAAAGAGCTCCTACGCAAGTGTCCACATCATGGCATTCCTAAGAATCAACTCATCAAAATCTTCTATCGGGGTGTGGATGATGATATCAAGAAATTTTTAGACTCCTCATATGGAGGAAACTTCATGCGTCAAAGTTATGATAGTACATGGAAAGTTGTCACCCTTGGAGCTAAAAACCAAGCCAACTGGGGTAGACCCGTAAGTAAAGGAGTGTTGAAGGTTTCTATGGTAGAAGCTACTCCTGAGTATAAGTCTATTGTTGAGTCTCTAAAGCTTCTAGTTGCCAAGCAAGACCAACTTGAATCATCTTTTGCCACCTATGAAAGAAGACGCTCGCCCCCTCAACAAAAAGAACAAGTCAAGTCAACTTCATTGTTTTTTGAAGCATGTAAAGGAGCTGATCACTATACTTTAGCCTGTAATATTCTTTTTGATGTCATTCTGGGTAATACTTGTGGCCAAGGAGATAATGGTCAATTGGAAAATCTGAATGCTATCAACAATATCCCTGACCAAGGATACTATAACCCGAATCAGAGCAGGAACCATTTGGGTTTTCAATACATAAATCCTTAAGGAGCAGAAAATTCATGACAACTTGCTTTGAATAATCAACAACGAGGCCCACCAGGATTCCAGTATAACCAACAAAAAAATTTCAGTAATCAAGGGAACTTCAGAGGTAACTTCTAGAATAGAAACTACAACAATTTTCAGAGCAATTTTATAGTTCCAGAATCCCAACCAAGTCCCCTATCAACAACAACAAGGGCAACAAGCCAGACCCATCTCTCCCGATGACAAACTGTCAGCCATTGAGAAGATGTTGAAGTCACAAAAAACCATGATAGAAAACCACCAAGCCCACCAGAAGGCTATTGAATCTCAACTAGCTCAACTTTCAGCTAGCCTCAAGCCACCTGCTGGAGCTTTTGCTGGCCAACTAGAGAACAATCCTAAACATTCAGAACAACTGAAGGTTGTCACCACCAGGTCTGGGAAAGACTATTTTGATCCTCTTGTCAAGACACCCATGGTTGGTACGGACGATGATGATCTTGTGATTTCCCAAGACTCTATAGTACATGAATCTCAACTGAGAGAACCACCCACCACTGACAAGACAGACAAAGTAAGTTTAGAAGCACCTTTTGTGACTGAAGCTGAAGAAACACCTAGGCTAGATGTTCTAGTGTACAACCCTCTTCCTCCTTTCCCAGCTCGTTTGAATCAGACAAAGATTGACACACGTTTCAACAAGTTCAAGGAAGCTATGAAGAAGCTTCATGTTGATATACCCTTTCTTGATGCTCTGGCTAAGATACCAGCCTGGAAAAAATACTTAAAGTCTCTCCTCACAAGGAGGTATATAACCGAAGAATACGAGATAGTGAAGTTAGAAACAACAACTTCCAATATCATCTAGAGCAAGATGCCCAAGAAGTAGAAAGATCCGGGATCCTTTGGGATTTCGTGCCATATCAGTGACTCTTCATGTAAGAAGGGATTGGCCGATATTGGGGCTAGCATCTCTATCATGCCACTTAGCCTTTGCAAGAGGCTAGGGTTTGCAGAATTGCTTCCAACTGGCATGAGTATACAACTTGCAGACAATTCTATGACTCTTCCCTTGGGAATCATCGAGGATGTCCCAGTCAAGGTAGGAAAAGACTCTTATGTCCCATGTGACTTTGTCATCATGGACATAAAAGAAGATGCCAGATACCCTCTTATCTTTGTCTGTCCATTCCTTGCCACTACGAGAGCTTTAATTGATGTAGAAGTAGGAACCTTGCTCCTCAAACTAGGTAAAGAAACTCTCGAGTTTAAAGTTTTTGAAAGTATGCGAAGACCAAGCATGCAAGAAGAAGTCTACTTGATTGATTGCATAGACCAAATGTCACTCCTTACACAAGAGGATTATGAACAAGACAATCCTTTATAAGTGGCTTTAACAAACCCATATGCTAATGACTCCATTGATGAACAAGTAAAAGATTGTGTTCTCCAACTCGATGCTGCAAAAGAAGATCCAGGAGCAGAATTTGAGGAACTCAGGGCTGTGAATGTAACTAAAGAGCCATGTGAGAAGCCAAAATCCCCCAAAATGAAGCCCCTACCTAAGGGACTAAAGTACATGTTTGTAGATGATCTAAATGTCTACCCAGTTATTATAAATTTAGATCTAACGATCGAACAAGAAGATAAACTCCTGAAAGAATTAAGGGAAAGAAGAAAAGCTATCGGCTATACGATGAGTGATCTCACTGGGGTCAGTCAAGCACTTTGCATGCACAAAATCCCCATGGTGGAAGACCACAAGCCGACTGTCGAACATAAACTAAAGCTGAATCCAAATATGAAAGAAGTAGTCCTCCGTGAAGTCATTAAATTGCTCACTACAGGAATCATATATCCTATATCTGACTCACCATGGGTGAGTCTTGTACATGTTGTCCCAAAGAAAGGTGGCACTACTATGATACAGAATGAAGATAAAGAACTCATTCCCACTTGAATGGTCACTGGGTGGAGGATGTGTATCGATTACAGGAAATTGAATAAGGCAACTCGTAAGGATCACTTCCTGATGCCTTTTCTAGACCAAGTTTTAGAACGATTGGCTCACCAGGAATATTTTTGCTATCTCGATGGTTACTCTGGATTCTATCAAATTCCTATACATCCAGATGACCAAGAGAAGACAACTTTCACTTGCCCCTTTGGAACATATGCCTTTAGAAGGATGCCATTTGGGCTATGTAATGCGCCTGCAACCTTCGAACGCTGCATGGCATCCATATTCACTGGTCTTACCGAAACTATCATGGAAGTTTTCATGGATGATTTTTCCGTATATGGGGATTCATATGACTCATGATTGAAACACCTCTCCCTATTCTGGAAATGATGCAAAGAAGCACATCTAGTGCTAAATTGGGAGAAGTGTCACTTTATGGTAAAAGAAGGCATTTTCCTTAGCCATAGGGTCAGTAATCGAGGAATTGAAGTGGACAAGGCGAAGATCAAAGTGATCTCCAAACTCTCTATCCCAACCAATGTAGAAGAGGTTCATGCGTTCCTTGGTCATGTTAGCTTTTACAGAAGGTTTATCAAAGATTTCTCCAAGATAACCAAGCCTATGACCAACTTGTTACTAAAGGACACTGATTTCCATTTTGATGAAGAATGCATCAAAAGTTTCAACAACCTGAAGCATGCTCTTACAACAACACCCATCATCTGAACTCCAGATTGGGGGTTCCCATTCAAAATAATGTGTGATGCTAGTGATTACGCAGTCGGTGCCGTCTTGGGCCAGTGCATAGAGAGGAAACATTATGTGATCTACTATGCATCGAAGACCCTTGACGAAGCTCAGAGGAATTATGAAACTACCGAGAAGGAACTCTTAGTAGTTGTGTATGCCTTTGAAAAGTTCAGATCCTACCTCATTGGTTCGAAGGTCATTTTTTATACAGATCATGCTTCTATTCATTACCTCCTGAAAAAGAAAGATGCAAAACCCAGATTGATCAAATGGATTCTCCTCTTGCAGGAATTTGATCTGGAGATAAGAGATAAGAAAGGAACAAAGAATGTTTTGGCTGACCACTTGAGTCGTATCCATACCCTAGATACTGCAAAGATCCCAATTAATGACTCTCTTCCAGATGACCAGCTGATGAAATTCTCAGAAGCTACTCCTTGGTACTCAGACTATGTGAACTACCTCGCTGCTGGTGTCATCCACTCTGAATGTACCGGAAATGCACTGAAGAAATTCATGCATGATGTGAGGAAATATCACTGGGATGAACCATACCTCTTCAAGCTTTGTGTCGATGGTCTCTAAAGACGTTGTATTGCTGAGGAAGAAGCCAACTTATTTTAGAACAATGCCACTTAGGCCCAGTTGGGGGCCATAATAGTTCTAAGAAAACTGATTTGAAGGTTTTACAATGTAGTTTCTTTTGGCCAACCATATCCAGAGATGCATACAAATTTATTCTATCATGTGACAAGTGTTAGAGAGCGAGTAACATTACACAAAGAGATGAGATGCCACTTAAGCTATGGCAAAAAGTAGAGATTTTTGTATGTTTGGGGAGTGGACTACATGGTCCCATTCCCATCTTCACATGGATTTTACTACATACTAGTCACAGTGGATTATGTCTCTAAATGGGTAGAGGCCATACCAATAGTCACTAGCGATTCGAAACCTGTCATCAAAATGTTCAAAGACATTATATTTCCCCGATTTAGAGTCCCACGCACTGTGATATCCAATGGAGGTTCTCATTTTCTGGAAAGAAGCTTTGAAGCGTTGTTGAGAAGATATGGTGTAATAGACAAGGTAGCTTCCCCATACCACCTACAAACAATTGGGTAGGTAGAGGTTTCAAATCGTCAACTCAAATCTATCTTAGAAAAGACAGTAGGCCGCAACTATAAGGATTGGTAAGTGAAAATCAATGACGCCTTGTGGGCCTACCGAATTACTTTCAAGACTCCTCTTGGAACGACACCCTTCAGACTCATCTATGGAAAGTCTTGTCACCTGCCCCTAGAAGTCGAACACAAAGCATGGTGGGCAATCAAATAACTAAATTTTGACATGAAGAAAGCTGGACAAACTAGAATTCTACAACTTCAGGAGCTGGATGAACTCTAAATGACAGCTTATGAGAATGCCAGAATCTATAAAGAATACACAAAGTTGTGGCATGATGGTCATCTGAAAAGGAAGGACATTCAAGTGGGAGACCAAGTTCTATTGTTCAACTCAAGACTGAGGTTATTCCCAGGGAAACTACGTTCTTGATGGTCTAGACCGTACATTGTCAAAAGCATCTACCCACATGGTGCCTTCATTTTATTGAGTGAAAATTCAGGGGAATTTGTGGCAAACGACCAACGTTTGAAGAGATATTTCACCACAACCGACATAGGCACCGAAGCAAAGTTGGATCTCTCCAAAGTAACATATCTACCAAAAAATTGATGGAATCAAGTCGAGCCAACGACATAAAACAAAGGCGCTTATCGGGAGGCAACCCGACCCTTATCTTAGATATTTACTTTGAGTTTTAGTTTTAGATAATGCATCACAAGATGCAATCTTAAGTCCTGATAATTTTCATTTTTGAGATTTTAGATGGAGGACACATGCTGATTGGAACGCAACCACATCTGATGGTCCAACCGACATGAGTTTCCCCTCCATCTCAGATTTAAAGTTTGTTCAGGACGAGCAAAATTCTAAGTTCATGGTGGAGGGTGGGTGGTACATACTTTACTTTCCACCCACTCCTATCTGTTTCAGACTTAAGATTTCATCGTTGCAATTTTGAGCAATTTTTTCAAAAATTTTCAAAATTTTGAAGTTTTTACAGTAGTTTTGTATAGAAACTTGATGAGGTTTTGATGCTTTTTGTTTGAATCAAAGCCTTTATCTAGCCGGCTATCCCATTTTTCCATGCAGTTTTGAATACTTATACCCTCTTTATCCGAAGCGAAGCCTCAAGGGGGACAAATTTTGAAACTAGCCAATGGTTAGAAATCACAATGTGAAGCTTATGAATCCTAACATCATGATCAAGAGAAATGGCAAGTTACTGTCAAACCGAGAGGGATCAAACACATTCTTCTTCCTAACTGACTAGTGGAACAATAGCATGGAATCTCCACCGGATCCACATCAAGTCATTATTTGAGCAGAGTATGATAAGGAGAACAACCCGGTGCACTGAATTGTAAATCAAGTTGCATTCTAATCTGAACTCTCTTCTATGCTTCTTCTATCATCTTCTTACCCCTCCATCCATCAAAAAGAAACAAAAATAGCCAAAATAGTGCCAAACCCTAAGTTCAGGGTGGCACACCTCCTCCCTCTTTATTCGCTTCTTCCATACCCCTCGCTAATTAATAGGGGCGTACCACTAAGAAAAGATGCCAATGCACACATACGAAAAAAATGCAACCTCGAGTCGAATAGAGGAGAGATTCACACAAAAAAATGCAATCAATGAAATTGCAAACATATAATAAAAATCTTGAGTCGAATAGAGGAGAGATTTATTTCTTCCTTCCATACCCCCTTCACTCCCTTTTCCACCTACTGGCACAATGAGTGCCTACTTTGTCAATATATTGAAAACACCAGTGTCAGATCAGGTGCACACTTGTTGTTCTGCGGGTGTCTCTAGACTCTTATGAAATTCTTAGACGTGCTTGATGTTGGAAAAGGTAGGGAGGAAGTGATGTTGGGAAACGAACTCAGGAATGAAGATATGGTAAGATGTGTTCAGTGGTCTCAGGAAGTTGAGATGCTTAGTCATACAGAGTAGAGGAGAAACAATCGTGATGTGAAGATGAGGCAATCACATGAGTGAAAGTATTCGTTGGTGACTATTTCAGATTTTGTGTTACTTGAGGATGAGCAACGTTTAAGTTTGGGGTATTTTGATGAATGCATATTCATCCCTGTTCGGGAACCTTGTTGGGCCCAATTTTGCTCTGATTATACACATTTATCGCCTAATTCTCGTCATTTACGTATTCAATTATCTTGTTTGGATTAGCCTTAATTTTTTGGTGATTTATTCATAGTGTTGATTTATTTGGTGTCTTTATGCAGGCCCATCAGCACCCAACCCATCCTCTATAGCAGGCCCTAGCACCTCAGAAATAGAAACCGCAACCCAGCTTCAGCTAACCGCGATCGACTGCACCTGCGGTCTTCTCCCCTCAAACCGCAATCGTGGTATTCTCCTCTACCCTAACAATTACAACCTACCCTCCTACATCCATCCACCCACAACACTTGATCGTGGCCTATAGTGAAACTACGATCACCTCTACATCACAGTATCCCTTCATCCATCTGCCCTACCTCTTCACGATCACGATACCCTTCTCCATCAATAACTACGTCCTTCACCATTGCGACCTGCTCCCATCCAACCTCCTAGTCACGATCTTCCTCTCCAAAGTGTCTGTGATTTCCTCCGCGATCGTGGTTCCTTTCACCAATCGCAATCAGCATATACCCGAGATCCTCCACCTACCTGCACCGTGATCGTCCTCCCTCCACCCTCTCCGTTTGTGGTCTACACCACCCGCCATCATTGTGACCAACACCATCATGACTACTCTACAAGATCATGACTCCTCTCTAAGATCGTGACTCTTCCCGAACAGGGATGAATATGCACACTTGTTGTTCTGCGGGTGTCTCTAGACTCTTACGAAATTCTTAGACGTGCTTTATGTTGGAAAAAGTAGGGAGGAAGTGATGTTGGGAAACGACTCAGGAATGAAGATATGGTAAGATGTGTTCAGTGGTCTCAGGAAGTTGAGATGCTTAGTCATACAGAGTAGAGGAGAAACAATCGTGATGTGAAGATGAGGCAATCACATGAGTGAAAGTATTCATTGGTGACTGTTTCAGATTTTGTGTTACTTGAGGACAAGCAATGTTTAAGTTTGGGGTATTTTGATGAATGCATATTCATCCCTGTTCGGGAACCTTGTTGGGCCCAATTTTGCTCCGATTATACACATTTATCGCCTAATTCTTGTCATTTATGTATTCAATTAGCTTGTTTGGACTAGCCTTAATTTTGTGGTGATTTATTCATAGTGTTGATTTATTTGGTGTCTTTATGCAGGCCCATCAGCACCCAACCCATCCTCTATAGCAGGCCCTAGCACCTCAGAAACAGAAACTGCAACCCAGCTTCAGCTAACCGCGATCGACTGCACCTGCAGTCTTCTCCCCTCAAACCGCAATCGCGGTATTCTCCTCTACCCTAACAATTACAACCTTCCCTCCTGCATCCATCCACCCACAACCCTTGATTGTGGCCTATAGTGAAACTACGATCACCTCTACATCACAGTATCCCTTCGTCCATCTGCCCTACCTCCTCACGATCATGATACCCTTCTCCATGAATAACTACGTCCTTCACCATTGCGACCTGCTCCCATTCAACCTCCTAGTCACGGTCTTCCTCTCCAAAGTGTCTGTGATTTCCTCCACGATCATGGTTCCTTTCACCAATCACAATCAGCATATACCCGTGATCCTCCACCTACCTGCACCGCGATCGTCCTCCCTCCACCCTCTCCGTTTGTGGTCTACACCGCCCGCCATCATTGTGACCAACACCATCATGACTCCTCTCCAAGATCGTGACTCTTCCCCTCTGCAACCGCGGTCTACCTTTTCCCGCTCTTCACCATCCGCTCTTTTTCACCTCAGGAAGTTGAGATGCTTAGTCATATAGAGTAGAGGAGAAACAATCGTGATGTGAAGATGAGGCAATCACACGAGTGAAAGTATTCGTTGGTGACTGTTTCAGATTTTGTGTTACTTGAGGACAAGCAACATTTAAGTTTGGGGTAATTTGATGAATGCATATTCATCCCTGTTCGGGAACCTTGTTGGGCCCAATTTTGCTCCGATTATACACATTTATCGCCTAATTCTTGTCATTTATGTATTCAATTAGCTTGTTTGGATTAGCCTTAATTTTGTGGTGATTTATTCATAGTGTTGATTTATTTGGTGTCTTTATGTAGGCCCATCAGCACCCAACCCATCCTCTATAGCAGGCCCTAGCAACTCAGAAACAGAAACCGCAACCCAGCTTCAGCTAACCGCGATCGACTGCACCTGCGGTCTTCGCCCCTCAAACCGCAATCGCGGTATTCTCCTCTACCCTAACAATTACAACCTGCCCTCCTGCATCCATCCACCCACAACACTTGATCATGGCCTATAGTGAAACTACGATCACCTCTACATCACGGTATCCCTTCGTCCATCTGCCCTACCTCCTCACGAGCATGATACCCTTCTCCATCAATAACTACGTCCTTCACCATTGCGACCTGCTCCCATCCAACCTCCTAGTCACGGTCTTCCTCTCCAAAGTTTCCGTGATTTCCTCCGCGATCATGGTTCCTTTCACCAATCACGATCAGTATATACCCGAGATCCTCCACCTACCTGCACCGCGATCGTCCTCCCTCCACCCTCTCCGTTTGTGGTCTACACCGCCCGCCATCATTGTGACCAACACCATCATGACTCCTCTCCAAGATCGTGACTCTTCCTCTCTGCAACCGCGGTCTACCTCTTCCCGCTCTTCACCATCCACTCTTCTTCACCTCAAACAGCAAACGACACCACCACATCTCCACAGCATCATCCCCTCCCTTATGCATCCTCCACCCTCGCATGCCTCTGCGACTCCAACGTCAATAGACGGCGACCACTACTTCTCTCCAACTTGTACAGCTGTAACGCCCGGGCCCACTGCCCTAGGCTCTAGTAGAGTTTTAGAAATGACAACTGGCCCCACAGACCACCACTCGCCTTAACTGCGCACTTTTTCCTCACTGACGCGCAAGCCAGGATCAACTTCCCGACTGGTCACCCATCCTAGTACTACTCCAAGATGAGCACGCTTAACTATGGAGTTCTTTAGTGATGGGCTCCCGGAAATGGAGGTGCACCTTGGTGATATGGGTAGTCCAATCATTCCTTTTAAGATCATGTTATCCGAGGCCTCAAATCCTGGGATGTTACAATCTCCCCCACTTAGACTCTTGACGTCCTCATCAAGGCTCAAATATAAGGCCTCATAATCTCTTTCCCATTTCAGTGCAGGCCCACAATGGCCCATGTACA
Source organism: Alisma plantago-aquatica (assembly GCA_963693085.1). Taxonomy (NCBI): domain Eukaryota; kingdom Viridiplantae; phylum Streptophyta; class Magnoliopsida; order Alismatales; family Alismataceae; genus Alisma; species Alisma plantago-aquatica. Next base: position 22,846,834 of record OY856412.1, on the reverse strand, counting down.
CCCAGCTCATGATCATGAAATACCAGTGCAAGGGTGGCTACATCAACCATGGACAACCCTTTCCTACATTCCTGGGCCGCACGGCTCAAGACTGGCATGCCATGCCCATGTAGGCCCCACCTACTGGAGGGGTTATGGCTCTAATACCATATGTAACGCCCGGGCCCCCTGCCCTAGGCTCTAGTAGAGTTTTAGAAATGACGACTGGCCCCAAAGACCACCGCTAGCCTTAACTGCACACTTTGTCCTCACTGAGGCGCAAGCCAGGATCAACTTCCCGACTGGTCACCCATCCTAGTACTACTCCAAGCTGAGCACGCTTAAATATGGAGTTCTTTAGTGATGGGCTCCCAGAAATGGAGGTGCACCTTGGTGTTTTGGGTAGTCCAATCATTCCTTTTAAGATCATGTTATCCGAGGCCTCAAATCCTGGGATGTTACATCAGCCAACTGGCCTACACTCTCTCTGTTCCTCCACCTATACCTTGACCTACCCTGCTCTCCAATAACTGTGACCGCAATTCTGACATCCAACACTACGACCCAACTCAGTTACAGCAAAGACCGCAGCCTATGTAAGAAAGGCACCCACGGTTTGTATAGACCTCGACCGAGGTCAAAAGAAAGACCAACTAGAGAACTGGCCGCGATAAAAAAGCTAAGCCCGCGGTCTGGCACAAAACAACCGTGACCTCAGCTCAGATACCATGACCTAATGCAAGGGAAAACAACCGCGACCCAGCTATCAAAGGGCCGTGCCCAAGGTCTAAGGGAAACAGATCTAGTGCTGCAACTGGGGCCTATAAATAGCCCCCTACCCCAGCCATTCGAGGGATCATCTCCAGATGCTGTTAGACTACAGGTCTGTCCCCATCCTAAGGAGACGATCCCCATAGCCAAGATACTACCACCGTGGTGGTCTTATGCCCCATTCACCCAGATCTGAAGTGGAAACTCAGATCTGCAAGCCACTCCATCCAGATCTAGATCTAGATCTAAATCTAGATCTAGATCTACAACACCTTCGCCGTGCCTACACTGCCATCACATCTACAAGTTTCTCCTCCTTCTGCAAGCAAGGACTACAAGAAGAGAGAGAAGGTGGAGAGAGAAGACATATCCCGTCTGTCGTGGTGTTCTTCCCTCCTCATCCAGATTTGCGTCGACACTGTGTAGAAGACCATTTCTCCACCAAGATGCGATCATCTTCTTCACCAGGCTCATGGTAGAATTTTCTCTCTCTCTTATTATTCTTATTTCTCTCACCACGAGAGAGTAGTTTCCTTTCATTAGGGTGTGGGTACTAGCCCCGCTACCCATGCTTACATGTTCTTTTGTTAAACATTCCATGGCATGTATATAACTTTTCATTTCATTGTTAATCGTCGATGTGTGCTTGTGGATTGATCACCTGCTTGCATTTATCCTATTCGTTCCTATGTTGCAAGAACTTCAATATGTAGGATTTGAATGTCGATTAACGCAGTTGACTCCCTGACTAGAAATAGAATGGGATTCCCTGAGGTCGTAAGTGAATTATCCATGAGGGGATGAGCCATCTAGCCCACGATAATGCTTCTGTGTGCCTATACATCCTAACGGAGGGCCACAACTTTAGTTAGATATCTGTATCTTTGGAACCTTAAGTGCATGATCCAGATGGCGACAAGAAATATGATGCCGAAGGTGATGCTAACACGAACCTAAACATCCCTCTGTGAGGGTTCACAATAGTTCTCTTTGGATAGTTAGATCTTGCATGGATGTTTGTGATTGGACATGTTTGCATGTATAGCAGTGGTGAAACTCAGGACCACCCCAATGATCCCCATCATTAATTTTTAATCAACTTTTAACCCTTCTCTTTACTTTCCTCGCATTTAGTTTAATTAATTAAACTCAAACCAACCTTTGTTCTAAATATTAGTTTCGATTCAAATAGATTTGACTAGTAAAAGAGTCTTAAAAACATTGTCCCTTGGGCTTCAATCCTCAACTATACTGTGATAAGACCCGTCTGCTTGTGGGTGGTATTATTACACAAGGTTTTGGTTAAAAACTGAGGGATTTCAACCCCGAGTGAATTTTTTAGTGCGATAATAGACCACGTCAAGTGTGTTATAACAACCTTAGATCTAGGTATCATCCTTTGTTTCCTTAAAGTTATTCCCTTAAATTATTATGAGTATTATCTTTGACCCTAAAACAATTTAGCATATCATTAGACTTTATGTGACTTGAGAAAAATTTAGAATTAATTTAACATATTTTTGTATAGAAGACTTAATCTTAGATGTGGGGTCAAGACTGATATAACATCCCATTTACCCTAGAGAGTGAAACTTGAGGGGAGAAAACATCTAGAGCCAATATTAAGGAAAATGAGTTCTCATTTTATTAGGGTATTTAACACCCGTTTGATAACATTAGTATTTAGCATAATTAAAATGGAGTTTTGAGGTCAGAATCATGTTCTTTTTTGGTTTAGTATCCTGTCTGCAATATTGGGAGTCCAAAGGAATTCAATTATGCCCTTTAATTACCTTAGAGAGATACATATGGTTGGCATTATTATTTCATTTGAATGTCATGCTGGTTGACTTGAATACTGGCCACATCATAGCCTAGGTAACACACATAAATAGGAATGATCATGATCATCTGATCCAATAGACGTGGAAGTGATATGGGCTTCCATCGTCTTCCATAGCCCGAGCATAGGCATTACAAGCTATGATGAGTTCCCTTGTTGATTGCACTGACATTGAACCTAGATTTCTCGCAATCTCACTGACATCCATTTTGGGAAAGCATACTGAGCTCGTAGGCCCCTAATTCTACCTCTATTACACCTTGAGCACAAAATGCTAAAAAAACCTCTAAAAGGCTCATCCGCCACTGCCTTGGTGCTTTGCCACCATCCCTTTGTGGCCACTGTTGCCATGAAATCGCCCACATTAGTAGTACCACACTTCCTTTACTACTCCCTACTCCCAATTTCTTCTGAGCTCTATTGAATCCTCATGTCGAGGTGGCCTACGTCTCTGGTGAGGAGAAGGTTGCAACATCACTGTGTTCATTCTTGGATCAATTAAATGTAAAGACACCATCTCTGACTTCTGAACTATTGTTTGTTGTCTTCAGTTTGTACTGGTTTTTCCCAATTCACTGGGTTGACAAGGGCCCACTATTTCAACTTACAGTGGTAAGCCTTATGATTTTAGATCCTCATATGTTAACTCCTAAACCAATGCTGAATCATGGAGATGTTTGTGAGCAACTCAACTATTCCTATTGATTTTCCTCTGCCCATGACTCCATCTCTGAAATTATGTCTTCTCCTAATGTTGGTATCACCTCCAGTGGTGGTGGTTTGTTTGAGCATCGTATTCCTAGAAAGGCTAAGACCACCAATCGAGAAAGCACCTTCAGTCTCAAATCTGTAGCTAGTAGTTCCACTTTGTGCTCTGAATCTGTCCAACCACCATCAAGCTCAGAGGTCTTCTTCATTTCCTAATCAAGACAAGAGTCACGGTTGTGAACGGGGTTCTAGGGAACCTATAGGAGATTGTCTACCTTTGTCACTTCTAACAGGGGATTCATCTAGGGTATGAGGCCGACCCTCTAGGGCTCCTTGCATGAGCATGAGAGGGGCATATTGCCTTTCATTTCATTTTGAATCACATCACCGATTGTGGTTGTTTGGGGACCAAGACTCATTTTTGAGCATGACTGAACCTTTCAGATTCACTTCCACTATGAACACAGGGAGGGGGGTTAAATGGATGGATCTACATTTGAATTGCATGGTTTCTATTTGTCACTCCGTTGAATATAAATTGCTATTTAGCAGATTAATGATTTTTTTTAGAACTATAACAATTGTACTGACTTAGGGAAGCAAGGTTTAATTGGCATTAGAATAAAGACTTTAGGTGTGAGTATGTGATTTAGAATTAGGTGGCTTTTGAGTGTTTAGCACAGGCCTCTGAGCGCAATAACAAATTTTCACAGGGAGTGTTTATTTGGTTAATCATTGCATAAGGAACAAAATTAACACTATGTACCATTTTATGCTTAGGTGGTGATATTAAACTTAGCTCATACCTAGGTGACATTTTATTTGACTTAAATAGGACTGGAGGTATGTACTCCTCCCTATTTATAATTAGACATTTATATCATTAAATTTTGCCATAATGAGGCAACTCTTAGAATGATTGCTCTTATTCTCACTTTTTGAAATATATTATTCTCTGAAATGTAACTTATTGTCATCCTTCTGAAATCATAATTTGCATGTTGAATTGGGTCAATGGCCTCATCTGTTATTGTGCTTAAATCATGTGACACATGTTTTTGAATGGTGTGTCTTGCCACTCTATTTATGCATGTTAGATAATGCAACTGGTTTAACTATCGTAGATGATTATGCATAACCATTAGGGCGCACTAATTCTGTCTGGGGTGTGCTACTTCCACCTTGATATATACAGAGGTGCGCTAATTCCGCCTAGGGTGTGCTATTTCCACCCATTTTACTTAGATCAATGACTCAGTGGTGTCATGGCCCTACTACAGTTACTTTAGCCAAATATATCAGTATGCAAATATTTATGTGATCGGATGGTTAATAATGGAAAGAAGTGTGATTTTAGCGGTTTAATTGTATTGCCTCGTTCTTTTCAAAGTTCCTTCTCTTATTACTTCTTATTGAAACTTACCTATATTTAATGGGTCCTTTTTTATGGGAACATTGTACTCTATTTCTGAAATAATTAATGCCCTATTTAATCTTCTAATGTACATACCCAATTTTTACTGAATAATACATATTTATTTCCCATCATGGGTGATGTTTCCTACCACCCAGGTGCAGATCAACCAATAAACTTCCCTGGTGAGGGACAAGAGATAGAGGGCCCATGAGTTGAGGATAATGTGGCACAACAATTTGTGACTTCTGAGATGAATAGGTTGTCCACTATAATAGATCAATTTAGTTATAGTTCTCTTTATTTTCCTAGTTGACATGAGAATGGTTAATAAGACTATATTTGAATATGTAATAATTTAGTTACTTCCACTGCTATACTTTTATCTACTCTTGATGAACCATATATTTGCATATAATTTGGCACCCCATTTGTCTTTTTGTTGTGAATGAAATTATGGGTTGTGCTTGTTTATTTTAAAATTTATAGTAGGAAGTGGTCCCTATAGGATTAACTCCTTACATCCATCACTAGTTGTATGTGTGCAACTTGCGAAAGAAGCACACCACTAGAGTTGGCAATTGGGCGGGTCGGGTCGGGTTCGGGTCATGTCATTTCAGGTTGGGTTATTATGGGTCCGAGATACTTCGGGTTATTTGATTCTTTCAGTTTGGTCAGGTTTGGGTCAGGTTACTATTGGGTTGGGTCCCTTTGGGTCATTTTGTTATTTCAAATCAACTCGAGTTCGAATCGGGTCAATTTAGGTATACACTTTTTTAGGTTACTTTCTTGGGTCGGGTCGGGTCGGGTCGGGTTCAAGTCAAATCATTTTGGGTTGTCTTAATATCGGGTTGGGTCAATTTGAACTATTTCCTCGGTCTACTATAGTTTTGGGTCGAGTCATTTTCAGGTTGGGTAGTAATCGGATCGGGTCTTCTTGGGCTGTTTTTTTGTTCGGGTCTAGTTGATTTGGGTTGGGTCTCAGTCTATTTAGTTTAGAGAGTTGGCAATCATACGGGTCAATTCAGTTTTGGCCATAGTCATTATGGGTCACAGATAATTGAGGTTATTTTATCCTTTCATGTCGAGTCGGGTTAGTATCTATTTGGTCCCTTCAGTTCATCTTACTTTTTTGGGTCAACACGTGTTCAGATCGGGTCAATTTTGGTACAAGTTTGTTCAGATTCATTTATTGGGTTGGTTTGAGTTCACGTCAAATCACTTCAGGTCGTTTCAATTTACACCATTTCCTGGGGCTAACTCGAGTTTGAATCTAGTCATTTTGAATTGGGTAATTATCAAGTTGGGGTTGCTTGGGTTGTATATTTGTATAATCAAGTTATTTTGAATTGGACCTCATTCAGGTCACATTGTGAGTTGTGATAATGAGTAATGACTAATATGTTGCATTAATTAAAAAAACAAAGAAGATATTTTTTACTTGTTATTTTTTTCTTTTACTATCCATTAACTCATATATTCCACCTTCCTTTTCCTTATAATCAAATTATCAAGCAAACTATTTCTTATAAATAATATACTGATAAATCCATACAAAAATCTAATGTAAAACTAAAACTTGACTTCTCAGATTCTCGCTAGTTGCTACTCACTAGTACTCGGTCAGGTTGACATTGGGTGAGGTCAGTGTTCTGTTGGATTGATTTTGGGTCGGGTTTACATTGCATTGGTCAGTGTAGAGTCGGTTTGACGTCAAGTCGGGTTGATATAGGGTCAGGTTGGTGTTGGACTGGGTTGACATTGGGTTGTGTTGGTGTTAGGTGGGTTGATGCCGGGTCGGGTCAATGCCAAGTTAGGTTGATATTGAGTCGGGTCAAGTCGGTTGTGATTTTTTTAGGTTGATTTAGGTCACACGATATCATCGGGTCGGGTGTCGGGTCAGGTTTGGGTCTGACAATTCCGGGTCATATTGAGTTTCCTATAAACATGTGGTCGGGTCAGGTTGAGTTCGGGTTTATATTTTCTTCAGATTTAACCAGGTCGGGTTGCGGATAGGACGTGTTAGGTTTCTCGGGACGGGTCAGGTTTTGCCAGCTATACACACCACTACAAGAGTTGTCTCTAGACTTTCTTTAGGACCATGTATATATCTTGCTACCGTCTTGCCTAGATACATTGTTGTTGACATGATTTGTTAGTTAGGGAAACAAACATTAAATTTTTTTTATTGCCTTATCTGTTGCCCCGATTTCCCAACAATTACTTGGTTTAAAAAAAGATGTATCTTCAAAAAAGGTGACATCCTCATTGACATACAAACAACATGGAACAAGATCAAAATATTTATACCCTTCTCATGTACAAGAGTAACCAAGAAAACAACAACGGAAAGCATGATGTGATAGTTTATCAATCCCAGGTAGGTGATTGTGAACAAAATATAGGCATCCAAAAATTTTGTTGGTAAAGTAAAGACATGTTCATGGGGATAAAGAAGATTACAAGGAATCTTATTTTGAAGCACAGAAGAAGGCATCTGATTGGATGAGATAATTAGCTAAAAGATTTACATCAGTCCAGTAAAATTTATGTACTTTCATTTTAATTAGGAGAGTGTGAGGTACATCAAGAAGATGCATATTCTTCCTTTCGGAAACTCCAATTTTTTTAGACTATAGGGGCATGCAGTTGGGTGAATGATTCCTTTGGAAATACAAATCTTTTGAAAACCACGTTGCACATATTCAGAAGCATTATCAGTGCTGACAAAATTTGGAGAAAATTGAGTTTTTATCTCATTAAGAAATTTTGAGAAAACATTGAAAACTTCAGAACGATCTTTTAACAAGTAGATCCAAGAAGTACGAGTCCTGTCATCAATAAAAGTAACAAAATTTTGTACACCAATATGGTTAGCAATACGACATGGTCCCCAAACATTAGAATGAACTAAGTAAAACAAACTTGCACTTCTATCATTATGTCGTCGAGGAAATACTATTTGATAATGTTTTTTAAGTTGACAAGAATGACATGAAAAGTTCTCACTAGACAAAGTGGGAAATAAAGACTTCAATTTGGAAACAGAAGGGTGAACGAGTCACATGTGCCACTGATGAAGAGAACTAGACTGGGCCACAAGAGCAGAATTAGCCATGTTTGACGAGGTATGCAAGTAATACAGACCATCTCCACCTCCATATCCCCCACCAATTGTCTTCTTCATCTTGAGATCCTACATAGCGACAATGTATGGAAATAATGTTACACTAAAGCTTAAAGTTTTGGTAATGTTACTGACAAACATCAAGTTTAATAGGAATTTAGGCACATATAAGACCATTTTAAGGAGGTGGTTGTTCACATTCCCTCTTCAAATAACTGGAGAGGTGGTCCCATCTGCTACATGCACAAAGGATGGCAAGTAAATTTCTTCAGATAAGTAAACAATTTTTTTTACGTGTCATATGAGTTGCAGCACCAGAATCAATAAGACAATAATCTTTATATGAATAGGAATAAGCTTGAAGATGTGAAGGATCATTTGAGTGTTCAAAAAATTTGCTTGAGGAGTAATGGTAACAGTAGAAGCATCCTTGATCAATTTATCAAAGCCAGAAGAACTCAATGTAACCACCTGATGATTAGTAATATGAGTAACAAAGGTAGAATCTCCATCGACATTAGGAGTTGACACTTTATTTGCCCATTTAGGTTTCCCATATTTTTTCCAAGATTTGTCTTCAATATGATTTTTTCTCTTAGAGGAGTTACAATATTTGGGTTGGGACAAGGAAGAAGATGACCCTCTTCCACTATTTCTGAGACTTTTCCTCAGCCACATCCAAGATTGCCTCATCCGTCAATAACAAGGGATGCATATTCCAGCATAAGGCTGAGCAGATATAAGACATTGAGCAAGGGAAACCCATTACACTAAATGAGATTACTCAAAACATAAAACATAATCGATCACAAATTAATCACATACCCAAAAATATGGGTAAATTAAAACTAATTTAAACATCAAGACCCACTCATACACATTTGCATAAGAGCCCAACATCTTATAGTCATATATAAAGATCATCTAATATCGGAAAGGGTTCAGATGTAAGAATTTGCTGACGAAAAACTTCCTAACTAGGAGGTAAAGATGCCAAAAATTGACAAAGTTGTATTTCCTCTTGTTTATTTTGCATTTTTACAATGTCAAATGATAAGGGGTGATGAAGCTTAAGTTCACCCCAAATACCTTTAGGGGTATCAAAGTGTGAGGTGAAGCCAGAGTTATCTTTAAGTTTTAGAGAATGCAAATGCTTGTATATATCAAATACTTGAGATACATTTCCTCTATGGGAATATAATTGGGCAAGGTGATCCCATGCCTCCTTGGCAGTTTTGGTGAAGAGAAGATTAGCAGAGATATCTAATTCACAACTATTCAAGATGCATGAGAGAGCTAGTGAATTCTATTCAGTCCACCTCTTAAAATCTAACTTCAATTTCTCAAATGATTCCTTAGTAGTTTTCTTCTTGTTAAATGTGTCTTCCTTTGGTAGATGTAGTTCTCTCAGATGTTCCAATTTTCTAGAGCAGTGTGCATATATATGAAACAAGCTTGCCCCTAGAACATAGTTGGAGCCATTAAATTTTATGTAAGTAACACACTTGGGGTAAGGCAAGTGTGTTACTTACATAATGTTGTGAATCAGAGCAATGTGCAAATATATGAAACAAGCTTGCCCCAAGTGTGTTACTTACATAATGTTTTTAACATCCAATCACAAAAGTATATGACCCCATAATATACGAATGCAAGGTATAATGAGCTGCAAATGCAAAATAAAAATAGGTGTAAGGAAATCACTGGCACACCATGTCAAGAAGACAACACATTTTATCAGTTGCAGTAGACCAGAATAGAAGGTCTTTGATACATTGTGTCAGAAGTAGACACACTCTGTAGCTTGCATAGATTTCAATCAATGACAATCTACTGTAGCAGCTAGTGGTGACACGCCGTATAGGTAAGGAACTCACTGTATAGAATGGAAAAACATCATATCTTGCCTAAAAAAGGTCCAGAATAGCTGGTGAACTTTATGGATCACCAAGATAGATGGAGATATATTGAAAAGATCCAATCATATCCAGTAATATGTGAATAAAGCCCTATAGAAGATGGTCATAGATGACCACAAACAAGATGTTGTATGACTTTTTAGACACTGACCTTTAGGATAGAAGACCAATGGAAAGACCGTAGGCAGTCTTGTTGGGTCCTCTTGTTGGGAAGCAGATAGAGATAGAAAGGAGACTAGATCTCCCTTGGTGTGATCAATAGTGGTGGATAAGGGGGAAATGACAGGCGAGGATGGAGGAAGAGACAATGACAACGTTGGTTTCTAAAGGAGAGGTCTTGTAGCAACTTTCGGACTTGCTCTGATACCATGTTAAGAATAACTATATTTCTATATTAAAAAAGAGTATAGCCCTCTCCTAAGAATAGGAAGGGAAACAACAACAAAGCACATATAAAACCCTAATGGGCCTATTATCACTACAATAAATAAAGGCTTTAATGACCAAAGTCACGACAAAATAAGTTGTTTGTCATAAATATTGTCGTAATAGTGACCACTCATTTTAATGGTTGCTATTCTTATAGTAAATAACGACCATATATTTTAGCTGTCGTAATTATAATGTCTATTCCGTCGCTACAATACATGTATGTTATGTTATTACTCCAATTTTTTCTAAAGCCCCTCTATTTTTCCAAATTTACATGTTTATACGTGGCAAAATGAAATACAAAAAATTGGGCTTTCTCCTCCCGCCTCATCCCCCTCCAATGCGCACACATCCCGTGTGACCAGGAACTGAGCCCGATCTCTGCGGCGGAATAGAACTCCACTCCCGAGTCCCTATCGACTCCCACATTCTGCCACTTCACCCTGTCAGTTGCCGCGCCTGCCAACACCCCCACGAACAGAGAGATCGATCATGTGGCTCCACTGGACTATCTAGGGAGATCCAGACGGCTCCAGAAGGCATCAAAACTTTAGCTAGCTAGGTCAACCGGTGCGTGCTCTGACGTCCTCTGCCGTCTTCCAGCAATGACGATCAAATCGAGCTAGCTCTTCTGTCGGCAGATGTAAGGTGATCCAGGGCATCGAGGCCAACATCCAGCCATGATTCTAAACAGACGCCAATAGCTTGACTAAACGAACGCCGATCTACAACAAGATTTGAGTAGAAACCTAGGACAATATCCGGTAACTGATCTACAGGAGGAAGACAAAGGTATGAGGCCCCCATTGTACTATACTCCCACTCTAATCTCTCCTGAACTCATCTCTCCCAGCTTTATTTTGTTTCTCTCTGCTTCGTGCAGTAAGATCCTATGGCCCCGAGCGACCTGAGCAAGGAGAAAGGGTTGTAGACTGAAAGGCCAAAGGAGCTACGATCTCCACGGACCCAAGGCAGTCAGAATCATGTTTGCTTCAAATGTTGCAGGAGGGTATGCCATTTTTTGCTTCCCTATTTGTTTTTTAAGATTGATTGACACAAAAACATGTTCAGGATGAGGGAGTTTACTATCACCAGACTCTACTCTCCTCGATCTTAGAAACTTTACAAGTTCTCTTCATTAGTGACCTCATTAAATTTTAGTGCCATGGAACATGAATGAAGCTCTATATATTTCTAACCAATACTATGAAATCCTAAGTTATATATAGGTTGTGAGGGTGATTATCCATGGATAGGGACCCTCTTAGAAACATAGTATAATGAATACTCTACATTATGTTTCATTCATACACTTTAAGTAATCTATCGAGAGTCCTTATATGTGTCCATTCTAATATAGGTGATTCAGGATTAACGAGTGTCCATTAGCATTATGGATTTTGGGAGAAATTGGAGGTTCCATTTTGGTTTTGCGTGTCACTTTAAAAACTAATTCGTGTATAAATTAGAAATAGCATGTCGAAGGCATTGTTAAGAGAGCCTAGGTACTATAAAAGGATTCAATCATAAATGATAACAATCAATACAAGAAAGAAATCTAAGAGATGTAAATCATACAAGATGGAAGGTAGTAAAAAGACAAGTATTGAAACTTACAATGGGTATTCCAGCCTGAAGAGATAGCTCAGTGGCAACGAATTTGTTAAAAGAGTATACTTCGATGGTTACATCACCAATGTACATCCATGAGCAAGTGCAGGTGCAACCTGGTAGAATATATAACAAGTAGGCATTTACCATAATTCTAATCAAGGATGCGAAATAGATATTGTTCATACTACATATCACATTATGGAAACATATAGATTAGCCTTTCAAGTGATCATGGAAAGTGGGAAGTTTCAATGGGTAATAGCACCAACAACGCCAACAGGCTACAAATAGAACAATATGGAGAAATGCATGATTATTGTTGACAGTTCACACAATTATAAAAATTAGTAAAACAAAAACGATAACCAATAAGATATGAATATGAAGAACAAGCACCATTCTACATAAGGGAAAGCAGACAACCACCAGAACCATATCTTTGAACATGAGCATATCTAATGAAGACAATATAGATAAACGGGCACAATGAAAAGCTACTTAACCCATCTTATTGCACTATAGAGTGATTTGTCATTCTCATGGTGTTTTATTTTATATCTATGTGTCATTCCACATTATTTATCTACTAATTTTCCTTGATGTAGGACTTATTTGTAAAAAGAGAGCTATCACATTTCCGCAACACATTTAGCAGCAAAAGACATTGTCTAGCTTATGTCCTTAAACAACTATTGTTAATGGTAAAAAATGCTACTAGTTGCTGCCAACTGGCCTTCATATGGTTTGGCTTATCAGCAACCGCAAGGGCAGTTGCAACCCTCTCCTTCCTAGGTGTTTCGTTACATCAAGGCATGTTGCCCACTTCTCTCCTGATGGCATGGGTGGAATGTTGAGTGGTTCCTCCATCTCCCCTCTTCCAGTAAGATCATTGAAAAAAACTGGAACCTCCTTGCTATTGTCCTTCCAAGCATTTTGCCTTGATGCATGTGTGAGTGGATCTAATTTCAGGGGTGTGATCTTTCTCCAATTACAACACTTCAAATGCATGTAGTAGTGCTATCACTAATGTGTTTCTTTCGACATCCACAATCTTTGAAGAAAATGTGCAGCACAACTATCATCTACAATGACAATGTTAGCATCTCTATTGCTAAAAAAGACTGAGTTAGACTGCCACTAAGGTTTTGGATCTATTTATTTATAATGGAAGGGTTAAAATGTTGTTATAGCCCCATACAACCCTCTTTTTGTGGCTCCCATTTCATGTGATCTAAGGAAGAAAGTAAATGAAGGGCCAGGAAGGTGGCGGGTAAAGAGTGATTACAAAATTATAATACAAGCTAAATCACAATTGAAGATGGCTGCATAACAAAGAGGGCATTTTTGCAAAGTGGAAGTGTTCAAGGGGGTAACTACGCCCCTACTCTTGAGTTCCAAACATATTGTGGTTAACCACATGGTTCATTTATATTCATCTAGCCACGTGTTACCAATGGTTTTAGTGGAGTAAATTCCACATCGACACTGAACTTATATCCCTTACTGGTGTCAATGATACAAATATATCCACCCTATAAGATGTTACACTAATTCTTTTACAAGGTGATATTGTCATAAAAATCTCAAACTAGTGCTCTCCAACTCTCTTCTCCCCTTTCCCTTTCACCTTTGCCACTACAATGACCACATAGTCTAGTACTACTGCATCATACATAGACCACATGCACCTGTATTCACCCCTTCATTTGCCTTCCTTGTTCTTTTAATCCTTTGCTTCTGCTAGTAGCAATAACCAATAGAGAGAAAATGAGATATATCATGGAAGGAGGAAGTGAGGGGTCGAGAGGTACCTAGAATCTCATGTTGTGACTTCAATAGATGAACATTGTGACCAAGGAATGGTTTTGGAAGAAAGAATAAAACAAGAGAGAACTTATCCTGCGTTCTTATAGCATGAAAACCTTATGGGGTTGTTGAGGGCCACTTACTAGATGTGGGATATTCCTACACAAGTTTTGAGATAAATAATAACCAAAAACATACTATAGATAAGATCAAAAAAGAAGATAAAATGTTATGAAGGGTAGTTGTGCACCATGTCTTTGTCCTCCAGGTGCCATTATCTTCCTCCCTTCTCCTCCTTTTCTTAAGAACCTCATTATCCCCTTTCTCTTCCTCTTGCATGTATTCTCCCCCCTTCTCTTCCCCTTCCATGTCTTGTTTTTCCTATTTTATTTTTCTTTATGCTAGTGCTTCACCATGATACTTCTCATTCTGCTTTGCGCTTCCTCCATCACACAAGTTCCTTCTTTCTTCCTGATCATGCTCTCCCTATCCATTTTCTCCTAGTCCACATCCCCCTCTTCCCAATTTATCTCAACCTACATAGATTCTCTTTCACCTCGTCCTCTTCCTGATTTACATTCTCCCTTCCCTCTTTGCCCCCCTCCCCTGATATGATACCCCTTTTTCTCTTCTAGACTTTTTTCCTCTTCAATCTTGTCTTTATCCTCCCCTTTGTATACCACAATACCTTTTCTCCTCTCTTTTCCCTTCCTCCTCACCTATTATGTTGTCCCATTTTCCAGTTATGATTATCCTCCTTTTCTACTTGTTATAGTGAAAGACGTCCTCCCCTTTCTCTCACCCTCTTCCATTGAATTTATTCTTACCCAGTACAACACATTTATTCTCTTATCTCTTAGTTGTGCATCAATCAAATATAAGCCTGCCATACAAGTGCATAGAATGGAAGAGTAATATAACATATACCTGAGATACTAGTACATATAGTGGAAGAGTAACATAGGCACATACAAACTTAACTCCTGCATTGAAAAAGAGTGCCAAAGGGAAAGTAAATTGAAATCTTGACTAACTATAATGAACATGCTAGTTTATTAGAATAAAAGACAGGGGAAATTTCTAAGATTAATCCTCAATATCTTACCCAAGGAATACTCTTGCAACTATAAGATTGTGATTGGAATGGAAACTAGATTCATGGCAGACTCATAGTACATGATAGAGAGAATGTATCTAAGAATATTAGCATACATAGATTTCTCTAACAACTGAATAATATGAGATAGTCGTACCCAATTCCATAGGAGATAGATGATTTGAAAACATTCTGCATTGAGCCAATCAAACCAATGAGAGCTCAAGACAAATGTTTATTATATTTAAGTTGTAAAATTAAGTGCTTGATACTGAAATTATATAGCTGAGAATTATTTAGATGAAGAACTGCATATCATATGGATTTTGATATCAGTTTGAATAATGTGAGACAATATAAATGTAAGTATCTTCTACTAGAAAATAGCAGGACAGTTCTTCAACTTGGGTTACACAATACTTGAAATAACATACGAAAAATGACAAATAAAACTAAAGTTGGTCATACAAACCAGAAGTGCGAGTCAGTTAATTGCACCAGGGGCATTCCTTTAACATCCACATGTCTTTCCTTGATTTCAATGCTCATACTAGTAATGAGGCATTGTAGTTTTATTTGAACAGAGAAGGGAATCTACGGGGACAATGCATTGATGTATTATCAAATTAGCCTTGAAAGAAATATATGTTTATAATTTTTGTTTCAGATATTTGCACTACATACCACGTAGGGCATGAGCGAAACCCACAACAATGTCCACCATCCTAAAAACCAGTATAATTATATTGAGATAAATCAAAATCCTCAAAACTTAAGGGACAAAGGTCAGTTATGACAATATCCATTGGCTTGCTGATCCATCACGTTTGACATATGTCTGCATCTGCAATACTTTTGTGTTGTTGTATTTATATGAAAATGACTAGATGCATTTAAGAAAGAGTTATGGAGCATGACTGTTAGATTTATAGGACATTATTGATAATTTCCTAATGACTTTATTACAAAATTGAGGTTACACACACTCACAATATCTCTAGTGTGTTAGATCCCTAAACATTGTGCCTAAGTGATTTACATATCGTCTTCCATGCAACGCATAAGCTGCTGGAACCTTTCATTGAAGAACATAAGCTGCTGGAACCTTTCATTGAACTAGTTCCAAATAAGTAGGGCCTACGTTAGAAGTCCAGGCGCAGACAGTTACACCAGTTTACAGGCCAAACATGGGCCTCTATATCCCACCCTTCTTGGTTCATTTATTTTTTCTTCTTATCCTAGTTTAAACTCAGCTTGTTGTACTTTATTCTACTGATAGTAAATGCTCACATAAAGTTAGATGCTTCTAGCCTCCAATCTAAGTATCCATAGGCCAGCCTCTAAGAATGTAACATGCATTGTTGTTAATAAGTTTGGTTTTTTACTTTGTTTGTGCTTTTAAATTGATTGTACTACTGACTTTGTGGACCCCATCCTGACTTTCTCCTGGGTTCGTAAGGTGTTGCATAACTCAAGTGCTAGAACATTGAATATATAAACACCCAAAGGAGTGGATCCGCCTACTATACGTGTGCATCTTTTTTATAAAGGTAACCAAAAAGATAAAAAAAATCTGACACCACCAATAACTTTTTATATGTATATGAAATGTAAACAATAACATGAATTCTTCTTTGTAGAAAATGGCACCAAATAAGGAATGGACCAGACTTGTTGATGATAGGCTTGATGATCCATCATATGAAATCGATGTTGAAGAGTTTCTTACCTATGCATGTCAAAAAATTGGTGCAAATAAAATCAGATGTCCGTGTGTTCGTTGTGTTAATACTTCTTCTATCCCACGTGATGTGGTGAAAACACACTTGATGGTTTCTGGTATTTTGAGCAGTTATACTCTTTGGTATCATCATGGTGAGACGGGAAATGAAAGTGAGTCTGATTCAGATACTTTAGTCAATAACGATGAAGGGGATAATGATGTAGATGATGATGAGATGCTAGATCTTCTTGAAGAAATGCACCCTAGTTCACATAATTTTGATAGGAATTATGGTGGAATGGGAAATTTCAACCACGGTGATCATGAAGAGGAACCTAATACCGAGGCTAAAAGGTTTTTTAGGTTGCTGGATGACCTCAATCAACCTCTCTATAAGGGATCAAAGGGGTCAAAATTATCCGCCTTGGTAAAATTGCTTCATCTCAAGAGCCTTAGAAAATGGAGTAATCATTCTTTCACATTGCTACTTGGATTATTGAAAGATGAACTATTCCCAGGTGATTCAACCTTACCTACCTCTTATTATGAAGCAAAGAAGACAATTAAAGATCTTGGCTTCTCATATGACAAGATAGATGCATGTGTGAATGATTGTATGTTGTTCAGGAAGGAAGACTGTGGCCTTGATAAATGCAAAATTTGCAATACTTCAAGATGGAAGTATGATAAGGACAATGGGGAAGAGAAATTAAAAGCAAATGGCAAGAAAGTACCAGCAAAGATCTTGCGTTACTTCCCACTAAAGTCCCACCTTCAAAAGTTGTTTATGTCCTCAAAAACATCTTCACTAATGAGGTGGCATCACGATAAAGAAGATGATGGGAATTTACATCATTCAGCTGATTCCTTGGCATGGAAAAAGTTGAATGAGCTTCATGGTACTTTTTCTGCAGAGCCCAAGAATGTCAGACTAGGCCTTGCTAGTGATGGGTTTCAACCATTCAACAATTCTAGGTCATCATATAGCACTTGGCCCGTTATTCTTATTCTGTACAATTTGCATCCTTGGATGTGCATGAAGCAAACAAATCTCATTTTGTCCATGCTGATTCCAGGTCCTGATGGTCCAGGTAATTGTATTGATGTTTATTTGCAACCATTAATAGATGAATTATTGGAGCTTTGGAATAATGGTATACAAACATTTGATGTAACTACACATCAAAATTTTAATCTTCGTGCTGCTGTGTTGTGGACCATCAATGATTTTCCTGCATATGGGATTTTATCTGGATGGAGTACCAAGGGAAAACTTGCTTGCCCGTGTTGCCATAAGGGTACTCATTCGATTAGGCTGACTAATGGTAGAAAGGAATGCTTTATGGGTCATAGGCGTTATTTGCCTTTGGATCATCGGTGGAGAAAGAATAAATCTGCATTTGATGGAATGATCGAGAAGGGCACCCCCTCTACACCACTAAGTGGTGATGATGTCCTCATTCAAGTGCAAAGTTTGGAAGGGAATGTTCTTAGAAAATGTTCAAAAAAGGTATCTCACAAGAGCAAAGGGGATAATTGGAACAAGAAAAGCATTTTCTTTAAGCTTCCATACTGGAAAGATATATTGATACGACATACTTTAGATGTGATGCACATTGAGAAAAACATATGTGATGGTATTCTGGGAACTCTTATGAATGTGAAGAATAAGATAAAGGACAACTATAACTCTCATCTAGATTTGCAAGCAATGAATATTAGGCAAGATTTGCACCCAATGATAATTGGAGGGAAAACAGTGCTACCTGATGCATCATTCACATTATCTGTAGATAGAAAATGTAGGTTTTTAAGATTTTTGAAGGATCTAAAGGTACCATATGGTTTTTCTTCAAACATTTCCCAGTGTGTGAATCTTAAAGAAAACAAACTTTCAGTGTTGAAGAGTCATGATCATCATATTTTGTTACACCACATACTCCCTCTTGCATTGCGTGGCCTTGTTCCTAAGGATGTTTACGAACCACTTCTTGAGTTGTCGCATTTCTTCAAGGTTTTGGGAAACAAATGTTTAGATATGGGGGATCTGAAGCAAATTGAAGATCAAATTGCAATTACACTTTGTAAGTTGGAGCAAATTTTCCCACCATCATTTTTTGATGTGATGCTACATTTGCCTATTCATTTATAACATGCGGCTATGTTGTGTGGGCCCGTTCATGATCATTGGATGTATCTGATAGAGAGATATTTGTACACATTGAAGTCCTATATTCGCAACAGAAGTTTTCCAGAGGGTTCCATAGCAAAAGGCTTTATAGCAGAAGAATGCATGAATCTTTGTTCCAGATATTTGCATTCTGTAGAGACAAGGTTCAATCATCTTGATAGAAACTATGATGAGTATGTCAATGAATGTGAAACATTATCTGTATTTTCATACAAGGGAAGAGGATTAGGATGTGGAACAACAAGGGACCTTGATGCAGTTGAGTGGGAGAAAGCTCACATATACATCTTGAACAATTGTGAGGAAGTTAAGCCGTTCATTGAGTACGTGATTCTTGAATTGTGTAGCTGAGCCATTTGCTGATAGATTTTATATTTTGTTTACTAACTTCATCACATGCATTTTCAATTTATTCTAGAGAATATTATCAAGCTCAAGGAGTTGATCCAGATCAAATATCTATTAAGGATTTAAATGAGGATTTCATAGAATGGTTTAAGATGAAAGTAAGTTGGTCTGATTTGTTCAATATGGTTTTGTATACACACTAATTTGATTTAGTTTTTCTACTAATTATCTTTTTTAGATAGGAGATAAACATGTGAATGATAAAACAAGAAGACAGATGAGTTGCTTTCATTATCACGTGGTCCACTCAAATGCGTGAAATGTTTTTATGGCTATATAGTGAATGGTTATCGGTTCCACACTAAGTCTCATGATGAAAGATCAAGGTCACAATGCAGTGGGGTAACTGTGGTTGGTGATGATGGTAGTGGAATTAGCAGAGATTACTACGCACAACTGACTGAGATTATATAATTACAATATTTGGGCAGTAAGGGAGTGGTATTATTTCTATGTGATTGGTTTGATGTTGCTAAAGGAGTACAGACTGATGCGTATGGATTTACGAGTGTTGATTGCAAGCGTATTTGGAAAACTGTTGAGCCATTTATATTAGCAACTCAAGCATCTCAAGTTTTTTATGCAAATGATTAGATTAATAAGGGGTGGCATATTGTGACAAAGATCGATCTAAGGGACAAGTTGGAGCGAGTTGATGATACAAATGATGCACATGATGATCCAATGCTTATTTCATAATGTTAACTAGATTACTTTTCCTCTTTAAGTACTTCTAAACGTGTAACAATTATAATAGTCAAACTTATTTTTTTCGTATCTCATTACAGTTTTTTTTTGTGGTAACCAGCTTGCTCCTCTTTATTGATACTATGTAAAAATATGTACAAAATAGAAAAGAAAATAACAAAAAAAGAGAGTTGTACAGAACGAAACAACTATCTATACATGCTCTCTGAATCATAGAGAGCAGTATCCCACACTTCCTGGACCTCCCTTCTATTATTAAGGAAGACCCTCCTATTTATTTCCTGCCATATGTTGTACATAACAAAACCGATCATTGTTTTGGCTTTGCCACTATGTTGGATCATAAGCTTCTTGTTCTTGTGATGGTGTCAAGTTAATTTCTCCTTTTTACATTCTATGCAATTATAATTTCATTTATACTGATTTATGCAAGCAATTATATTAACAACTAGCTTGACAGTTTTGTAAGAAGTTGGCTGCTAGCACATCAAGAAATGGGAAAGATCCAATGGCTAAGTCCAATGCTAAGAAGTTCATCTCACCACAACAATTGAGTGTAATTGGGAAAGGACGTAATCATGGATTACAAATTAAGAGTCGCTTGTTGAATCATATAGGAGGTAGCAAAAGCCGTGGTTACATGGAGTCATGTGATAATCATATAAGAGTCGCTTGTTGAATCATGGATTACAACTTGACTTCCAAACAAAGCAATATTCAGGATCAATCTAGAATGGCTCCCATGTCAAAAAGAATTACTCCTCCACCAACTGAAAATGTTTCTCCACCACAAGACTGTGATGCTCCTCCAACTGAAAATGTTCCTTCCCCACAAACTGAAGTTGATCCTACACCTCTTGAAGAAGTTCCTATTGAACCAGAACAAAACTTGGACACCGAACTGATGTCCACAAATTTCATCAATGATATTTCAATGTGTATGTTCGCTTTCCTTTATTCATAATAAGCAGATTCAAGGGCTTGAGTCAGACATTCCTTAACTTGTTTTATTTATTTTTTATTACTGAATATAGCCAGTGCCACTGAAAAGGCAGTCAGACGTCGAGGACGTAACAAATGTAAAAAAGTGGCTAGACTAAGAGGAGGTGCCAAGATAGATGTCACATTCTATCAAGGTTGCCCTGTTGGAAAAAATCATAAGGTGTGGTGTAGACATTTGGGCAGGATTATTCGTGATCAGAATATTTGTCCAATCAAAGTGCATTCTTGGAATGAAGTTACAGATAGACAAAAAGATAACATGTGGGCTGCAATTATGGTAATATCTTCTACACTTTATTGTTATAATCATTTGACAAACATCCATGATGAATTGATGTTCTTGTGTAATTAAACATGTATTAGGATAAATTCTCAAACGACCACATGGAGGAACATAAAGCTCACACTTTAAAACACTTGAAAGAATTATGGATAAAGTGGAGGGCATCAATGCATCAAACTGTCAAGGGGTTGGACATGCAACAACAACTATCAAAGAAACCTATGGCAATTGAAGTTGATAGTGATTGGGAATGGCTTGTGAAAGAGATTTTTCAAAGTGAAAAGTTTATGGTGACCTTTTTATTATAAAACTTTACATCAATTCATATTTTTTTTTTGGTATCCAAAGCGTGTCTCCCCTTTTTTTGTATTTTTCAAAAAGGTATGTACAATGCGTAGAAAAAAAAAAGAGAAACACAAAAACAAAGAGGAACCTAGATAGAAACCAACTATCTATCTATACAAGTTAAACTATAGCATCAATGTCTCTCTTCAAGTATCTCCAAATTGTAGAAGCTAATCTATCAACACCTTCAAAAATTCTCTGGTTCCTCTCCTTCCAAATACCATGGATAGCCACCAGAAAACAGATGTTTTCCTTTTCAGAACACATATCAAGGAAACTATGAGCAGCTGAGGGTAAACAACCAATATATCCATCAGTAATAGCCAAACCCCAGATTTTCTGGCTGTACAAACATTCAAAAAAGATGTGATCAATGTCTTCAGTACTACATCTACAGAGCTCACATCTTGATGGAAAGCAGAAGCCTCTTCTTTGAAGAAAAGATTGAGTCAGAATCCTTCGAAGCATAACTTTCCAGCAGAAAATTTTACATCTATTAGGCGCCTTGGACTTCCAGGGAACTTTAGTATCCTTCTTACGGAACACCTCCCAGAAATCTTTCATTTTTCTAGGGAAAGCCCCATTAAAATAGATTCTATCTTCAGCACTAGAACCAGGGGAAAAGAAAGATTGTATAGCATAGATGATTCTAGTAACATGGCAAGATCTACAAACAATCCAACCATTATTGCTAATCAAATCAGCAATCTTAATGAACTTTCCCTTTCCTAACAACATGACATCTTTTTCATCCATGAATTCACCAAAAAACGGTTATTGTTAACCCACAGATCCCTCCACAGCAGAGTGGATTTTCCATTACCCACATTCCAGTGAACATAAGGAAGCATACCATCTCGAATGGTTAACAGTTGTCTCCACACCCAAGAGAAGTGCGGTTTAGACTCTCTCATCAATTCAAATTATTTGTTCTTATATATTTTTTCTTCTATCTATATGCACATTATACTAAATGCAGGCATCGAGTAAAAGAAACTCCATAAACAGAGAAGGGCTGAACAATAAGTTACTTCATTGCACTGGTAGCATGCCTCTTAGAGAAATATCATGGCACAAGGTTGTTTAATTTTCTCTTTATGCTATACTTTATCTCTAGGTATGCATATAACGTTTTTGTTGTACTATAGGGAGGAAAAGATGGGAACCCACCTGACTTGGGAACAATGTACTTTGAAAGACACAAGAAGGGTTATACCTTAGCTACTATGGAGTCATCTCAAGTTCATGTAAGTAAGAAAAAAATATCTATTTTCGGTCCAGTAGTCACTAACATAAATTGTTGATTTAGGAAAAAATCATAACCATCCAACAAGCAGAGCCATCTCTTCGCCCCGTTGAGGTCGCCGAAAAAGTGTATGGAGAATCAAAGACAAAGAAATACATATCCTGTTATGGTGGAGGTGTAAAGCCAAGAGATGTTAGAGGACCATACAAAACAAAGAATGCCTTACTTGATGAACTCAAAGCAAAAGACCAAGCATTGAAAGACAAGGAGGAAGCTTTGAAAGTTCAAGAAAAAGCTCTTAAAATAGTTGAAGATGGAAAGCGTGCCACATAAAAATGTTTGGAAAATGTGGAAAATGTACTAGCTAGGATAATCAGCAATCAAAAATTTCAGGAACTTTTGGATTTTAGTGAGGATGATGATGGTTGTGCCTTTTCTCTGGCTATTTGAGATGATGATACCTCAAATTAGTTATGAGGTCAGTTCACCAATTGATGATGTTTCTTGTTGCCATTGTATTATTTATAGTATATATATTTGCATATCATAGTTTTCTAGTACACATATCTATTGGTGAAATGAAACTAACTGCTTTATTGTTTTATCTTGTAGGAATTGGAGTCTCCAATTCTATTAACCATTTGGATCCCATCATATGGTTAAGCTGGAACATTAGGCTATGAAGGAAGAACTTGTTAATATTTATATTTCGTTGCTGTTTATATTTATTGTTCTAGACATTCTCCACCTTTTCTTATGAACAAAATGTACTAGTATTGCTCTGAGTACAAGTTGCTCTAAGTACAACTAATAGTAGGATAAAAAATATATTCGTGTTGCTCAGCTGTGATGTAGCTAATTTACTAGACTGGTTTGGTGAAATTTTATTGAGAAAATCAATTATATCTTTTATAAGTATAACACTAGTTTATTTTCTGTATATGTTGGTTTGTACTATGTTCTTTCTATTTTTTTTCAATTTGTATGATTAATGACACCAAAGACATTGTATGGTTTGTCCAATGCATGTGAATGTGATTTACAATTACTTACAATAACCAAATTACCATTTTCTGATAACAGGACCCTCAATTCTCATGTAGGCTTCAGCTTGAGTTCACCGTGAAGAAAAAAGTGTTACCCAACTAACCCACAACAAGTAAGATCCTAGATTTCAAAGCTACAGTTGTTGAAAGAAACTGAGAAGATCTTTACAATATGACATTTGTAGTTTCTTAATCACATTCCCTTCTAACATTCTTTGGCCCATTTCATAAGGTATCCAACCTCCTCTCAATTTTCATGAAATTCATCATCAGCTGTAATTATAGAAGATGATGATGTTGTGTTGATTACCACACTGATCTTGTGCCAACTTTATATTTCTCAACCTTTATTTTGGGTAGGAGAGCATGTGTTCTTCCTAAAGCCAACCATTGGCCACTCATGTTTGCTTCTAATGGAATGCAAAAGGTGTCCGTTAAAAACAGAACTTGATTGCATTGAAGATTTAAGTTCAAAGAAGGTATGTGATTCCTTAGTCCATTTCGCTTGCTATAGATTTAGCATACTAATTCTATAAAAATTCCAATTCTTCTCTATGTGCTTTATAGTGAAAAATGGACCTCTTGAAACTTAGATCCCTAGAATCATACTCTGTACTAAGTAGTAGGTTGTCAACTCCATCATCAAAATTAGACACAATACCAATTGAAGAGGCTGGTTCACACTATCCTTCTACAAAGGCATATATTGCAATGTGAATGAGTTCATGCAATAGTTTTTGTAGCATCTATTATGTATATATCTCTTGTTTCCCTATTTTGTTTTTTCATGACTAAGATATGTCCAAGCCACAGATGCTAGGACACTATAATGAATGTTCTATATTAACCAAGTAGGAAACTAGTTGGGCTGAGCATATATCAATCAAAATAAATTTAGTGGAAAATACAATACAAAACATTATCTTTGGGATACTGACTATTTTTGTTTCAAATTACATAATCCATATTCTACTGCATTATTTATTATTGATGGAAGTGCAGTCTATAATTGTACATTAAAGACATGCTGTGTTGATGTAAAATCATACAACTATTGACGCATGTTTGTAGAGGATAGAACAAGCAGCTTATGCACATCTTACAGTCGAAGACACAGTCCAAAATACTTCTTGAGATCGTGGAACCAGTTTGGAAGTACCTCAAGATTACACTCCCCTGTTTAATCAACTACATCTTGCTTCTTGATACACTCTGACGTATACCCAGTTACCCACATTGCTGAGTTGAGACCACCTACAATGGCGTTAATGTTGGGGTATGGAACATTCTGTCTTATATATATGTGTGCATCGTCTGATTTGCAGTAGCAAATTAAGTCATTTGAGGATTGTCTTCAATTGTGCCTCCATGGTTGTCTTGAATTTTTTTCAACTCTTCCTGGTTCACTATCTTCAGTTGTGTGAGGTTTTGGTGGATCGATCACATCATTAATACATATTACATGTTAATGGTTATAATCCCATCAACAGTTTAATATCCCAATATAGATAGTATACATATCTCTACTGAGTTACTAACATCTAGAACTGCTATACTTACATTGATGCACATGTACAGTTGTATATACTAGGGGTTTCATTGATTAGGAAGTCCTAAAGTGTTAGGAATAGTCACAAATTATGTATTAGCCATAACTTGAACATATCTGTAATGTATTTTTATAACTAAATATGAACACAAGGCATCATCTGTAGGTTGTCAGAAGCATGCTAGACTTTTAGGGTCAGTTCACTGTCCTTCCTAGTTTATGAGGTTGATCTAGTCATGGACTTCCCGTGGACTTGGCCGAAGGTGAACCATCATCAATACAAGTGGAGGTGTTGGTAAGGACATCTCCTTGACACACATGAGATGGTTTTTTAAGTTTTGGATGATCACTGGAGGGATCCTCTATCTCGATTGGTGCCTTTGTGGGTGATGTATTTATAACAGGTCGTCAGGAGAAGAAGCATATTCGTGGGCCAGTCAGGACAGGGTTCCCATGGTAGGTCATATTGCATAAAACTGTTAGACTCTTTGCAGGTCGTGCATTATGGTTTCTGGACACTTGACTGCCATAGAAATCCATCCACTGTAAGGTCAAGGGAGGGAGCATCCATGGTTGCATTAAGCAATCAGCATAAGGTGTTGGTGCCCAAGCACTAAAAAACCACTTTAATCATCCCTCTCCATCGTTCACCGTCATAGATCTAGAGGAGGGACAAAGGGTGATGCAGGACACATACTGCATAACAGTGGGCTTCTCCTTCACGAGACTGTATGGAGTCGATAACGTGAAGCACTAGGACCCGCTCTGCAGCAGGGATTGTGCTTGCTGTGCATCGAAGGGATCCATACTGATAACAGAAGCTTGATACTGATGATTTTTATACATGTTAAGGTAGTGATTTCAGGTTGTAAATAGATGCTTCAAAATAATAGTCTTGCTATTGATGCATATGGTCCCATTAGGAATAAAGATGGTGGCTTTGCTAAAATGGCTGGCATGGACTATAATATCTATGAAAGGATTGATGCCTTGGAAGCCACATGAAACACAACTATGGCGAATTGAAATGCCATGTACTAACAATATGTGTTATGGCATATTTATTTTAATAATGTGTTTTAGTTATAAATAAATCTTAAACCCTTGTAAGGTCCTTATGTTTGCTTGTTTCCATGCAGTCCTTACCATTTTTGCAGACATCACTATGAAGCTCGCCGATAACAGAAAGGCAAGGAGGTGCTAGTTTGCTTTCCAGGAGGTAAATTTATACACTCTAATATATCAATTTTCACTTATAAGACATAGATTCTGACTATTATGAAATATATCAGTATGTTCTAAATCATTGTTGTGTTTATGCACCATTCCTCCAGACCATCTTGCCCTCAGATTACTTATTTTAATAACGTGGTTGAGTTATAAATAAATTTTAAGAACTTGTAAGGTCCTTATTTTTGCTTGTTTCCATGCAGTCCTTCCCATTTTCATGGACATCACCATGAAGCTCTAATAAGTCAAAGGTAAGGAGGTGTTTCTCTCAACAGAAGGGGCTGATGATTGTAGCTGTTGTGTTGTAATGTTGGAACTTACTCGAGGGATATCATAGTGGGCACATGGATTCAGAAAGGGGGGATCATTTTCTTATTCAATATGGGGGAGGAAGATGGTCTTAATGATGCTCACAGTTTTATAACTCAGGTATGGACATGTTAATATTTTCTTTGCTAGGTTGCTTTTCTTGATCAAGTATATTCATCCACACATGGATCTTTCAAAAATCTTACATTGTAAACAGTCATTAAATTTAACAATGATGCAATATATTATTTCACAAGTTATTTGTAGTGAAAGAGTTCGAGTTAATGATAATCTCAATGTTCATAACCTATAATTATTTCTAACATTTGTTCTGCCTGGTGCTCTGTGTTTCCTAATTTCCCCAGTCGATAGTCTGTTCTAACTAAGAATTGTATGTCATCATTGTGAGTCCAGTAGCATGCATGCTCCTCACGATATGTATGTGACATGGGAGTTGTTAAAACTTGTTCTCGGTTGTTTATTTCATCCTATGGATACTGATGTGTTGTTTAAATTCAAATAGTGGTACCAGTGCCACATAAGTTCAGCAAACTGTACTCTAAAGTTGCTTACTATAATATGATCTCTCCCAAAAACGATAAACAAAAATCATAGCAAGAGTTGCTTTAATAACTTCAAGATGGGTCAGCATGTTATTTAGATCTCCTTAGTGGCTCTCCATCCTTGCGCAAGTGTTTACAAATCTTATTTAATTTGGTGTGGATACGATCATATCCATACACGTAATGGCCAAGTTAGTCAAACATTTATTGCGCAACTCAATGTTTGTTCTGTTTATAATTAAAATCTGAATCAGTAGAATCTGATAACACCTAGATGGATGACTACTATTGGGCTTCACAATGATTTGACTTACAAGGTCGAGTGACTTGTCATAGACAACTAGTTGGTGTGCATTTGTAAATGATTGAGTGATCTAGGATGCAAAGTTGAAGTCCATACTCAGAAAAATCATGATTACATATATGAATCATGCTCTAAGCGATTGATTTAGACCATGTAAATATATAATTATATTGTACAAATTAACAAACTCCATTTGAGAAAAACACACAGGATGATTTTTTTAGAGTAAACAGATCCATTCATTACTCAAGCCAAACGACATCTACAAGTAGAGAAGAACAAGCACAAGAACATGCAACAGTCAGGTACACAGACTTAGAACCACTACCACTCATATTGGAACGAGAATAAAGTACTTCTGCATAGATCTCTCTTCTTCGAGGCTGACTTAAGCAGCTTTTATAAGAGATGCCTTCAACTTGAGCATTAGGCAGCGGTGTAAGGGATGAACCAAACCAATATTCCATCCGATTGTTATCTCTACCATCCATGTCAGCAACATGAGCAATAAAAGAACTTGAGACAAAACGATACCTGCTAGAGATCACGATACTCTCACGACATGAGAGAGAAACAACCCCTAAAGGACACACAAACACTGAAGAATGGCGACTAGAAGGCAGAGAACCTGCCTAGAACCCAAGAACACATGCACAAAAGGGAAATCAAATAGACTGGAAAGTAGGAACACTAAACAGGGGAGAAAATGCCAGCCTTCGGCAGGTACACGCCAGACTCCGTAGACTCGGTCGCCTCCACACCGCCACCAAGAAAGAGCTGTGCCAGAGGTGAAGCCGCCGCACGGTAGTCACCACCCCTTCACCCTGCAACTCTCGGATCAGAGGACTGGAAGACCTGACCCCGACGGCCAAAAAGGGGAAAGGCAGAAGGCGATGGAGAGGAGAGAAGCCAGACGGATGAGGAGCGCGATCTGTAGCACGGAAAGGCACCGACGGAAGCCCAGGGGGAGAGGGTGGCCACGCGCCGACAGCCGACCTCCTCCCCCGAGCCGGAGGGTCGAGCGCTCGGAACCCTAGGTCGCCTTCGCAATCGCTAGAGCAGAAGCTAGAGCGGAACAGCCAGTGCATGCTATTAAACACACAGGATGTTACTCCTTAGATATTGCTTCATTTTCATCACTATGTAACAAATAATTATTGTTGTCATTGTGATAGATGATGTTTAACAACTTCAGAGAAATTTCTGTGAAGAATCTTCACCATACATTTAAGTGTACTCATTTTCTACCACACTAGCTTTTAACCCGTCCATCGAGCCAACTGGACCAACTTTAACAGTTCAAGATCTACTTACATGTGAAATTTGATTTTCTAACAAGGGACTACGTACCATTCTGCCTCAAACGCTATCCACAATGTTTTAGGGTCTCAAAACTAATTTAGGAACACGTACAAAAGACAAAGTGGATTTAAAGGAATAATGTGATGGAGAAATACATTCATATGGCATGAAATGAGAGATAATATGATTGTGCACAATCCTTTACCTTTTTTGAGTAGGTACGTATATCTGAATACTAAGTGGAAAAACTCCAAAAATATTTTCTAGAGTAATTGGTCTATAAGAAAATCATTGTTCAAACAAGGTTTTGAACGTCTGTCTAAAAGCAAGCTCTAGATTTTTCTAAAGTATGCACCTTTGTTTTTCTTGGGGGTGCCCTCTCTACTGTTTTGGTATATAATCTGAATTATGCAATTTAAAATTATGTTCTCAAACAAAAAGAATAAGAATCAGTATCCATTAATAAGTCAGTATTCATTTCATTAATTTGTAAGTCGTAATCTTGGCATGTTGGCATAAATGTGCCAAACAAATTTATAGTTATAATGTGCTTGTAGAAATATGTAACTAAGAACAAAATTTTTTCTGCTCATATCTTCTTTGCTGAGTTTTTTTATTAGACCTTTAATGTTTACAACAATATCAACATGTAATGGTGCTAATCTTCCAAGACTTAAAATTATCTTTCTCGGTATGTGCAAATAAAAACAAACACTTTAGAGATACCAGAGCCCCTCACTCATGTTGTTGGAAATCTTCTAAAATGAGTGTTTGTGATTGGTTTCTTATATACAAAGGTTATAAATATTCTAGTTACAACAACTTTCTAATGAACAAGGCTTCTCAAGTACCTTAAATATATCAATTGTTTATGTTTGATCTTATCTACCTCCAGACAGTTCAATGGCATCTTGGTTGTAGATGGAATCCTCACCCCAGTCAAATCTCCGTTGCAATTTCTCATATTCTTGTCTACGATGGTCCTCAACATGTTGCCATTCTTCCCACCTCTCGGCCAAACCCTCACCTTCAAGCATGCGTACTACTTCTGACATTGTGGGCCGTTCTTCTGGAGATGACTGGGTGCATAGAAGTGCAACTTGAATCATCATTTCCACCTCAAGAATGTTGTAGTTTTTGTGCGGATTGGGATAGACTATAGCATCTAATCATTTTTCACATTCAAGCTTTTTCACGTGGTCAAGAAGCAGCACATCGTCTTCATCCTCCAAGCGTGAAAAGTCAATAGCACGTTGTCCAGTTACAAGTTCAAGAAGCATAATTCCATAACTAAAAACATCAGTTCTCTCAGATGACTTTCTGGTGGATAAATACTCAGGTGCTATGTGGCCCATTGTTCCACGAACTTGTGTTGTTACTGAAGTCTTCCTCACATCAACCAATTTTACAAGGCCAAAATCTCCAACAACTGCTTCAAAGTGCTCATCAAGCAGAACATTTGCAGCCTTCACATCACGATGAATAATTTTTCAGTTGCAATGTTCATGGAGATACTCAAGCCCCCTAGTTGTTCCTAAGGCAATCTTTTCCTGATGGGCCAATCCAACACTGGTACCCCTGGTTTAATATCTCTCAAACAGTAGGCAACACTCAGTCTCTGCATGAAAGGATAAACTAGTAGCCTTTCAGTTGTGGTAGTACAGAAACCAATCAACCTCAAAAGATTCTTATGTACTGCAACACTTATTATCTCGACCTCACATAGAAAAGCATCCTCTCCACCTGGACTTTCATAGTCTATCAATCTCTTCACTGCAATCTTTGTACTATCTGCAAGTATTCCTTTGTAAACTTTTTCCAAATCCCCCTTGTCCAAGAACATTCTTTTCACTAAAATTATCTGTGGCTATCTACAGTTCTCTCCATGCGAATATCTTAAACTGTCCAAATGCAATTTTGCGGTCATCTTCACCTGCAACATCAACGAAAATATCTCGTTGGTTATTTTTCCACCTTCGCTTCCATAACAGAAATAGAATAGCGAAACCCATGAATACTATAATCCCACATATACTTCCAATAATTACACCAACTTTTGATTTTGGTGACTTACTAGGTTCAGACATAATTGATGCACAAGGATGCGAAAAATTTGTCCCACAATTCAACTTGTTCCCTGTAAAGTTATATCTGGCTGTTTCAAGTTCCCTGTGATTAGTTTCCCATTCACTATCTTTGGTAAATTTTTCATTTTATCACGACATTCATCATGTTGCTTTTATTTAGTTATTGCAATTGTTGTAATCTAATGTTTCTTCCATGACGTCATACATGTAACTAAATAATATTTCATATAATGTGTTTATTGACACAATTAGCTGAGGCAAAAGTAGTAGCAAATGTTGTATGTAAGGCATCTGGGCTTGTACGTGGCCTTTATGCCCCAAACATGATGTTTCAAGTAGTTGTTGCTGATTTTTTGGTATATAGATAATGCTTAGTGTCAGGTTATGAAATGATGAGTTTTTTTTTAGAATGCATATATATCTTGCTATGCACAGGGTTCTAAAGTACACATTGGAGAGACTACATGTCTTTGATTCGGGAAGACATATTTTCAATCTATCAAGTACAAGATTTAAACTATAAGACCAATGCTTTGTGGTATTGGACGGATCCTTAAGGTCATATTGGAGAGGTTGTGTCTTTGAGGCAATCTCAGGCTCGACTATGAAGAGGAGCAGCCAGCGAAGAGCACTTTATAAGGCATTATTGCTTCATGGTGAAGGTAATCATTAAGGACCATTCTGTAGGGTATCGATCCCATAAGTATAAGGTGATAAGCCCTCTCTTACTTTGTGCATTATCTTCTCTTTTCATATTTATTATCTGCTCTTTTTTTATCTATAATTGTTGAGTTTCCAACCTGTTAATGTTAGTGTTATGTTCTTCCATCCATTGATCTTCAGCCAAGTAGGGGCCAGGAGATTCCATGTCCAATATACTGGTCACTGGTTGATTACTTAAGTAATTATGGAGAAAGTCTGAGTCCTAGGCACCATTGTGTGCTACACTTTCTTTCTCCAAGTCTATAAGGTCATGAGGGATTTACCTCATAGTTCCTAATGATAAAATCCCTTCATTAGCAAGCCATTTTCCAAACCTCAACGAAATGACATTTTTTCAGTGAAATACTTTTAATCCAACCCACTAGAGTAGACTGGTGTTTGGTGAAAGCTCTCCAAGTGGAACCCCAACTAACATTTTTAGAGCTCGATCTTCTTATGTATTTAAATAAAATAAAAATGACACCAAGAAATGTTCTTAAGTTTTCAATCTCATTCAGAAAGGAGAGGTGACTCACAATTAGAGTAGACTGGTTAGGGGGAAGGCTCTCCAAGTGGCTGAGCAGTTAGCATTTCTCGAGCTTGGCTGTTGTATTTAGAAAAAATAAAAATGAAACCAAAGAGTGTTCTCACATTTTTAATCGACTTTAGTAAGGAGAGATTCATAATTAATGAGGATAGAGGGAATGGTGGCACGAAATGAGGGTATATATTATATCCCAATCATTTTGCCAATCAATTTTCTAATTGCATTGTGAATCTTACTTCATTGCAGGTATCTTATGCTTATTTGCACTAATATAATTTGTTACTTATTTTCTATGGTTTCATATTCTTATGGAGGTATAACACTATAACTTCAAGTGTCTTTCCTATAGAAGCACCCCAACTTGAATTTCATGAAGATGCATGGCTAGTGGAGCAGTAGTTGAACAATTAAAATGACTGGTTTTTATTTTGTTAAGATTTTTTCTGAGTCAATCATCCTACTTACTATTTTGGGTATTCAACCATGTTTCCTTAAACTTAGGCAAAAGTTTATCATGATTTAACAAGATTTTTGAATTAGTTTAATGCAGCAATGAAAAACTCTGGGATTCTATAAATTTCAAAAATCCAAACTTTATGTTTATTTCAGATGTTGTTCAACATAAATTGTACAACCATGTCACATGTCTTTCCATTCCGAGCTACAACATCAGATGAAATAGGGCACACCATGTTGGATGGCTACATCCCACCAATCTAAAATGAAAAAAAAAATCCAAAAACTACTGTATGACTTAAAACTACTAGATTATTCAGTTTTTCCTGCTCCACAAAACCAAACTCAGTTTTTTGCTCGCTGGATTAGTAGATATGGTCCAATTCTGATGAATACGGCTGACAAAACATCCCCTTATAGGATATGTTCTTCTAAATATTGTAGCCTTTTCTTTGACATTATCAAATTACAAATTTATGAGTCAAATAAATCCTTATTACCCTGAGTGTTTAGCCATATATTATATGCTTGAAGTTTAGTCTTTTGTGTTATTTAATATATTGTCAAAATTTTGTTTATTGCAGGTTGCACAAGAGGATGTTCATCTAAAAGATTTTTTATTCTAAGAAATACATAAAAGTTATATCGAAGTTGTCCACACTCATCCTGTATCTTATAACTTATGAGAATCTCATAGTCAAGGAGATGGAAAACATAGTTGTCCCATGTCCTGCCTTCATCACTCTGTTCCATAAAATACGAACTTAAAAAATGTACATTCATTGCTCTACTTGCGCACATGGTGCAACCTAGGCTTGAGAGTTTGGATATGGACATAATCTATAGTTGTATTAGTTGTATAGTAATAAATGAAGTTTGTTTTTATATTGTATTTGGTAATTTGTTCAAGGTGGTAAAGGCTCACGTCCTCCACTATGTACATCAACATTTTGTTCAATACAATAAAGGAAAGAGTTTGTCAATTTTTCATGATTTGTTCAATTGTGTACATTGGATGGATATTGTTAAGAAATAATGTTATATAATATATCATACATCAATTTTTTAAATTATATAAAAATATTATGTATCATTATAACTATTTACGACGGAATTTTTTCATCCCAATAAACCTTGATGAGAGTACTTATAAATTTGTCATTATTGGTATTTACGATAGAAATATGTTGTCGTGATTACCAACTATGACAACCAGTTTAAGTTGACGTTATATCCATTAGCGATAACATCAATTATCTATCGTTGTTGCTAATAATGATGGAATGAAATTTTTTGTCGTCACAGGTAATAACGGCAAGACCAATAACGACGACATGCGACGGCTGATTTTTTCCATCCTTAATAGATATAACGACCACTTTTTCCCCAATTACGACAGACATTTTCCATCGTTATTATTATATTTTCCTGTAGTGTATACTTAGCCCCACATTACATAAGTCTTAAGTATAAAAAGAATTAAAAGGGAATAAAACAACTACATATTACTATATATCTCAATAGTTTTCAAGTAAGTTTACTTACAAGATTTGAGAGAATGGTAGATGGAAGAAAATGAATGGAATTTTATTTCGAGTAAGTATGTACCATCCAAATATAATGTGTTCATGTGGTTTACATCGCACAAAGAAAGTATGAAAAATTCTAGGTAAAAATAGCAAGATGTGTAACATGTGTAAAGGTGGGGATGATAATATTAATGTTCCCCTTGATTGTAAGGAGGCAATAGAAGTTTGGCAACAACTTAATATAGCTAGCAATATCTCAAATTTCTTTAATATGCCCTTTGTGAGATGAATAGGAAGTAATTTCAGAATGAATCTTAAACGTTCTATGGTATTTATGGTATCAATGTAGTGATTATGGTAGAATAGAAATAGACATGTCTTTGGATATGATCAATCAACATTATTGCAACATATTACACATATCAAGTCTTAGTAAAGAGGATATGTGCTGCATGGGATAAGCCTTGTCATATGTCATCTATGTAGGGATATGGTTCATTGAAGTAGGTATACCTTTTAGAGGATATATCAATATCATTTGCAATGTTTGTGTTCATAGGAAGAAATTAGAGTTGGGAATTGTAACAAGAAACCAAATTTAGAGTTGACGTAAGTGGTAGGGGAAGGTCATGCAGGTGTGCTCATTAAAGAAGTTGAAGTAGCTTTTGTGTACATGGAATTAGAGATATCCCAGGGTTAGAGTTGGCATATAGTGATGGTGGAGTCCAACTTCTTAATTGCAGTTGAAGCAATCAGTAAGCAAACTAATGAAAATCCAACATTATTTGTTAGTTGAGGCAAATTGATGATCTCAGGGAAAAGACATGGACTATGGAAATCTGTCACATCTATAATGATGGAGATAGTGGTGAAAATATCATGGCCAATATGAACCTCAAAATAATTTACATTGGGTATACATATACCATAATCACCCTCCAACAAGAACATGAGTACAAATGTATCCTTGTACATGAAGAATTATGACTCTTCTTCTGCTACTATTTCTTCATTTGTATGTAGTGAGTTTTTATATTTCACATGAGGAGATTCAAACAAAAATTCTCACATCTCTATCTAAATAAAATGACATGTGACACAAAACCTTTTCAATGTATGGCGTCTCTGGTACACTCAAGTGTGCTCAAGCCTTAATATATGTGTGTATATGTATGTATATATACACATATGTGTATATATACATATATATGATCTTTAAAAAATTGAGAAAGTCCTCCCTCATCTCAATAGATGGATTATTTGTCCTGACTAATGAGAATGACACTAGGTATTCCTTCCACAAAACATAATTATCCCTACTAAATGTTGATAATCAGTTCCAACTATTGGTTAACTTTTCAAAATTAGAACCATCTATTCTACTTTCCATTGTGGAACAAAGTTGACATCAATGTACTTCTCACTACTTTTGGTTATTGCATTGACCCTGGCAAGTGGGACTGACTTGATATGATCCTACCACTATAGATCCTATCCTCAATTGAATGGTTCATCTAAGGAAGTTCTACAACATGGTTGCTTCTATTTTCTACCTGTATTGAAAAAATATAAATGGAAAAAGTATTAGTATTAGAATAGAAATAAAAGAGGTAGATATATGGCCGCACCATAAAAAAGTTTTGATCAGATCAGTAGATATGTGGAAAGTCTAGTAGATATGCATGGTAATTAGTTTGTTGGTTGGTTAATTAAATAACAAGATTTTCTTTTGTTATTTCATTCTGCCATGAAGATGTAACTGATAACAATGCTTAATATATATTTCTATCTAAGTCTTCTCTTTATCCTCTATGATTTTTCTCTTCCATATATCAAGCCCATGTTTGGAAAGGGTTAAATTTGGGTTCAACTTAAAATTTTATCTAACTTTTTGTCACCTCGATATGCCATACCCATGACATATGTTAATTTCTTGTTTGGGTAAGATTGTCTTGAAACTAGGTTTGATCAATACTTCTAACTAACTTTTTGCACCACCTTAGTGTGGTCTACCCATGGTAGATTTTTTTTTGGGGGGGGGGTGTTTTGATGAAATTAGGTTTAAATCAAATAACAATCCATGGTACCCCACACAAAATATATTAGGATCATATTTGAAGGGTATGTTCTTGCTTGTGTAGGCCGATCTCATCACATCCATAAAGTCTAAAATTGGGTTTACTCATTTATCTTCTACAACATTGCTTACATATCACATGTATGCAGTCCATAAGGTGATATGTGAGTTTCTCCTACTCAAGAGCCTATTGAAGATAAAAAGAAAGGTAACCTTCTCCTTTGTCGTATGGATAATACAATTGCTCATGACCTAATTATTTCTATATTTCCCACACTTTCACCCTAATGTTGAGTCACTTACTTCATTCTCAGTTTGTACGATCCTACACAATGGTGGACCCACACTTGGGACATTGAGACCATGGCTTCACCCATGGCCTGCTGTTGAGATTGATTAGGAAGAATTTACTTATCATTGGCCTCACTTTCAATATGTTAAAAGTGACACCCTATTGAACAACAACCATGTCGCATAATATTTAATAAGTCAAAATAGATTCTAGTCTTGTATGGACATTGAGGTGAGAGAGTGGATTACATGAGAAGTAAGGGGTGTCTCATGGGGATGGTAGATGTCAGAGTGGATGGAGAGATAAGAAACAATTAGAGTTTGTAGGGGGAAATTATTACACACAAAATGGATTTCATGAAAAAATTACAAGTTCCTAGAAGAATTGAAATAATCTTACTATTCTTATTAGACAAGAGAAAAAAATTATGCGATACCTTTTTTCAATGGAATATGGGCATGCATACACCAAACTTCAATTGTAATTTGATTGAATTATGGGTATATCCCCATAGATAGGAAATGTGTTTCATTCCTTCAAGAACAATAGTAAGTAAAGATTCAAAACATATATGGACATTTTTTGCTGGTAAGAAGCATGATCTATTAATGTTCAACAGCACAACAATGTTTTAAAAGAAAACTTGAGAGATAAGATGACTTTTTACTCCAACGATCATGTTAGTTGCCATAAAAACTTCACCTTATAACGAATATGTCATCATATCTCTTCATCCACCATCAACCAAGTGAAGACTATATAATGTTATGTTATGTTGATTGAAAAAACATAATAATGTGCATAGAAGAATATAGTATATATTGGAAGGAGGAGAGTACTTCAAGAAAGAAATTCATCATGTTGTGCTCTGTTATCGTGAATAAAGGAATGTGAGGATTGGCTTTCATAAAGATAGGTAGATATCTGAAACTGTAGAATTCTATCACCTTAATATCACACTTATCTTACAAATGAGTTTTTAGTAACTAACGAATGCAAAATTATCACGTTTTTAGAAAATTTTATATGCACTTATGTATTTAATTGTGCATGTTTAGTTGTACTACATTCCAATTTTACTTGTTTTAGTATTTTATTAGTTTATCTATTTATTTGGTATTTTGATATATTTTTGATGTTTGATTTGTAGGATTGATGCAAGTTCAAGAGAGAAGCAAATATGCCTCCTAAAAATCCTAGGAATTGATCAAAGGTCACATACCCTCACTCCCCAACTCTGTCAATTGGAGTGAGGACCATTGACTCAAGGTCAATTAGGTCAATGTTGACTCACGTCTAAATTGACTAAACCCGTGTTTTGATGATGACTAACCATTCCACATATTGGTGTCTAATGTCTCTACTTGAGTGATTTCAGATTAGGTATAGACACACTCCAAATGCCCTATCTTGCACATATCAAATTGGAGAAAAGACCAGTCAAAGTCAATACAAGTGCACATTTTTGTAATATGATGTAAATCCATTAGAATCATGTTGTAAATCACTTGTAATGATTGTATGACTTGTAATTCAGCTTAGAAAAAATTAGGAGCACTTAGATCGAATATTTAAGCACTCAAAAGCCATTTTCCAAAATTCACATCAGGCTGTTAATCGGTCGAGTTACAAACTCGACCGATCTTGATTGGATCATGAAAATGACTTTTGATTGGTCGAGTTTACACTTCACAGAACTCGACCGATGGAGTACATGAACAATTTGATTTTCATTGGTCGGTTGAGTTTCCTCAGGACAAACTCGACCGATGGTCTAAATATCAGCTTTGTCTTTTACTCTATCGGTCGAATTACCTTTATAGAAACTCGAATGATTGCACTATACATAAAAGTGCAGAAAAGTGCTTCTAGCCGTTGTGGAGTTGCAACAAGTGAAAATATATCCATTGCAAGCCAGAAAATGGCTATTTTTCATTCCTAAGTGTTCACAAAGGCTAAGTGGCATCCCCAGCTATAAATAGGACCCCTTGGGCTTCATTCCAAGGTTGATAATTCAATGCAAAACTATATGTGAGGTTCCTATTCTATATTTGAGTGCTTCCTACAACCTTCTCTCTCTCTCTAAGCGAGAGAGCAAGTCCTACATGTATATATTGTGAGGGTCTCACTTCCACCACCTCCCTATCTCTCATTTCAACCATGAAAGTGAAGGTTCTCTCTCTTGTCTAAGAGAGGTGAAGAAGAACAAGGGAAGGCATCCCTTGGTGAATATTAAGGTTGAAGACTTGGAGTAAGAGTGGGTAAGACCTTGGTGAAGGCAGAAGACTCCTTGCTCAAGTGGGTAAGTCCTTGGTGGAAGCTTCTCCGAGTGAAGGCGAAGTCAAAAGCAGAAGATCCAAGAAGAGTGGGTAATCCCTGCAAGACTGAAGACTTGTGCAAGAGTAGGTAAGTCCTTGGAAGACGGAAGAAGACTCCTTGCAAAGTGGGTAAGTCCTTGGTAAGGTTGAAGACTCTTTGTATTAAATAGGTAAGTCCTTTGGTGGTCATGTATTGTATCTTTTACAATGAATATAATGAAGGTGCAAGGTTAATAAATCCTAGAGGTTGACCTCTCTAGGCACTGGACTGACTCACTTCTAGTTTGAAGTGTGGAACCATTCTAACTAGCTTGTCAATTGGTGTATGTTCAAGCTCTCTCTCCCTTGATATGCATGTTTTAGTTGCACACAAATTTCCTATTTAGCAACCTTATCTTGTGATATATCCTTGAAGGTCTAATGAATTTTGTTTAAGTGTATTCAGCTCTATTCACCCCCCCTCCTCTAGAGCATCCAATCACCCATCTAGGAGGATCCAACAATTGGTATCAGAGCGGGTCTTCTCCAAGCATACTTCAACAAGTAGGAGAAGATGGGTGACTACCAAGGAGGGAGATACTTGATGAGTCTACCAATCTTTGATGGGAGTAATTTCCTCTATTGGAGAAGTAGGCTTCAATTCTTCATCCAAGGATCAAGTCTTGAGATGTGGAAAATGGTGAACAACCCATACAATCTACCAAAGACAAAGATTGAAGAATGGGATGATGCTACCTTGAAGAAAGCAACCTTGAATGCTAGAGCCATGCACATCCTCTATGCCTCCATGACCTCTACCAAGTTCAACCAGATTTCTTCTTGTGACACAGCCTATGATGTATGGATAAATCTATGCATCACCTATGAGGGGAGAGATCAAGTGATGGAAAGCAAAGTCTACATGCTCAAAGGGCTACTTGAGAACTTCAAGAGGGGAAAGGAGGAGAAGATATCCAACATGTACTCAAGGCGCGACACCATTATGAATGGTCTTGCTATTCTAGGACATCCTATGAGTAGGGGAGTGATCAACTCTAAGATCCTTAGAACTCTCCCCAAGAGGTGGGAACCCAAGGTGACTTCCATTGAAGAAGCAATGTCTCTTAAGGATGTCCCTATTGAAGAGCTCATTGGAAATCTACAAGCAGATGAAGTCACACTTGATAAGAGAAAAGAAGTTGAAAGACAAGAGGAGAAAGAGCTAAAGAAAATGAATAAGGATAAAATCAAAGATCAAATCAAGGCTATTGTTGGTCAAGCTTCTCCATCCTCTCAAGTTGAAGAAAATGTCATGTACTCCAAGGGTAGATTCTAAAAAGCCAATAATTCCTCCTCCATCTGGTGCCTCGAGTGTGGAAAGAAGAGTCACTTCAAGATAGATTGCCCACAAGTTATAAAGACCCATCATCACAAGAAAAGAAAAGATAAGTGCCACTCAAGCTCAAGTGATTCCTCCAACCCATGCTCAAGTGAAGAATCAAGTGAAGATTCAAGTGGAGGATCAAGATCTAGTGAAGAAGGAGAATGTCATTTTTCTCTCATGGCATCAACAAGTAAAGACTCAAGTAAGGTAAATCTAAACTATTTATATAAAGAATCTTTGGTTGCTATTATTCATGATACTTGTGCCTCTCTTAGGTCTTATAAAAGGAAAAAGAAAAAGCTTGCTTGAATTGTTGATAATTTGCATGTAGAACTAGATGATCTTGAACATGCTAATTCTTGCTTGCTTGATGACAAAAATGCTTGTCTTAGCAAAGTAGACTCTCTTAAACTTGAAAATGCTAGTTTTCTTGATAAGATTAGATTTGTGGAAGCTCAGCCTCTTATGCCTAGTTCAAAAGAAGAGCATACCTTAATTGTTGATTCTCTCATGCATGATATTGATGTTCTTAAATCTAAAAACAAGGAAAAAGATTTTGCTTTGCAAGGATTAGAATCTGAAAATGGTGTTTATCTTTCTAAGATTGCTTTGCTTGAAATAGAAAATGCCTCCTTGCTTGCTAAAATCAATGTGCTTGAATCGTGTTCTAGTTATACTAGTATAGAGAATGATGTTGCTACTCTTCATATTGATAGGGATTCTTATTTAACTAAAGCTCTTTGCTTAGAAAATGATCTTTTGCATGCTAGAGATAATATCAATAATTTGTCTTCTACTATTACTTCTCTTATGCATGATAATGATGGTTTGAGATCTTATTTGCAAAGATTCTTAGTTGGTAAAAAGAATCTTAATGACATCCTACACCGTACTACTAAACAAATTGGTAGACATGGTTTAGGGTATGACAATAGTCAAAGGAACAACAAAGGTAAAGGACCTCCAATATTCATGGAGAATCCTCTAGTTCCAAGACTATCGGCACATGCAACTATTGCACTGATTTTGGTCATTATTCTACTTGTTGTCCTTTTAGGAAAGAACCCAAGAGCAATAGGACTTGGGTTGCTAAACTAACCCCTCCGGACCCAAAAACATGATTGGGGACCATTTCATCTTTCTTCTTGTAGGTACTTGCAAATGGATTGACTTGAGCTATTGAATTGCAAATTGACTTTTCAATCCACATGAAAGAAGGAATGTGAGATGTGTAGAGGGTGACAACAAGTGGAAAAAGGAATGGTAAGAACAAAGGTAAAGGATTTCTTGCTTATAACCAATCCTAACTTATTTTTGTCAAGATAGCGTGCACTATACATATGGTTTTTGAGTCAAAAGTGGTATTTTGTGTTTCTCTTCACACTCTTGCTCAAAAACTATTTCCAATGCTTTTTTAATGTATTACTAACTTGCTTACACATGTTTGGATATGGTTTGTATTTTTAGCATGCCTTTAAATATGTTTTTATGAAATATATGTGCTTTTTGACAGTAGTTTGGTCAGTCAAGTGTTTCCTGTTTGAAACTCGATCGATAGACACCAATGGGTGTTGGAAGCAACTGTCATCGGTCGAGTTGTTAATGCACAGAACTTGACCGACAACACTGTGCATAGAATATACATTTGGTTTATTGAATGAGAATTTCCCTCTCAACTAGATTTTCTCAACCAATAGTCTTATTCTTTGGCACTCTCATTTGGTACCTCTATATATGTATATTGCCATGTTTTAAATTTCCTATCTTGCTTACAACTCTATCTTTCAAGTTGCTCTAAATTGGCATATCTATATCTTGCAATTACTTACTTTGAGTTGTTTTGCAGGTTTTGATGATGATCTCTTTGGATCTCATGGTTGTGTCAAAAATTTCTTCTATTATACTCTAGCTTTCTACATCTATCTAGGTGTATATCTTGTGTTGATACAACCTTGAGGTTCTTAGTGGTAATCATCTTTTGGTAATGATGCATATTTGTATATTAGTTATATCCTTTCATTCTTCTAAAATTGCATATCTCTTTGTTTGGATATATCTCTACATCCACTCATAGCTTGCTTTATCGTGTGTATCATTTGGTATCTTTTGATATGACCTAGATCCTTCTAGTAGTCCTAACTTTTGATAACATCTACTAGTAGTTCACATACATGTAGTTCTAACCTTGTTTATAATTGGCATCTTTTCTCATCTACTGGTATTTCACTATATGCTATGCTTGTATCTTGTCTCATACATGCTCAAGCTTCTTCATTGAATTGCATATCTACTATCTTGAGTTGCTTGTATAACATTGTGATGCAGGGTACATAGATATACATTATATGTAGAAATTGGAGATTTGTTTTGAATTTTATGCATATTTTGATCCAATTTTAGTTTTTGGTGCAAGACTAGTGTTTTTCATGCACAAACTACCTTCTGAGCAAGGCTCATTACATCGCCATGAGCCCTGATACTTTTTGGGCAAATTCTGTCATATTGAGGGTCAAAATTGTGTTTTATTGTTTTTCTGCAACACTTTATCTTACATTTTGGGTTGTTCAAGTGTATGCTTTAACTTACTTTTCTTTCTATGCTTGTACAAGCCCCTATCCGTGCTCTTCTACTCTCCCTATATAACTTTTTGTTATCTCCTTTCCTTTAACAAGTGGTGTTTCTTATTTCTTCATACCCCCACTTTTTGAAATGACAAAGGGGGAGAAAGGTATGTCTTCTTTTGACAAAATAGGGAGAAGGAATGTCCTACATGAAGAAAAGAAGTATGTCCATGTAACGGGGAGATGGTAAATGAGAGAAGACATATATGTGTAGAAACACATATGAGTAGAAGACATGTATTCTATAAATGTTATGAAAGCTAACCATGCAGGAGAAATAGCATCAATTGAGGGGGAGT
Source organism: Alisma plantago-aquatica (assembly GCA_963693085.1). Lineage (NCBI taxonomy): Eukaryota > Viridiplantae > Streptophyta > Magnoliopsida > Alismatales > Alismataceae > Alisma > Alisma plantago-aquatica. The sequence continues at coordinate 22,803,625 of OY856412.1, read as the reverse complement.
ATGAGAACTCCACGAGCATCAATTGAGGGGAAGCATATGAACTCAGTTCTATTGAAACCCCTAGGTTTCTCCAAAGGTATGATTTTACTTAAAAGCTTTCAATACATTTATGGAATGGTTTGTCATCTTCAAAAATGGGGAGAATGTTGACTCAAGGTCAATTAGGTCAATGTTGACTCACGTCTAAATTGACTAAACCTGTGTTTTGATGATGACTAACCATTCCACATATTGGTGTATAATGTCTCTACTTGAGTGATTTTAGATTAGGTATAGACACACTCCAAATGCCCTATCTTGCTCATATCAAATTGGAGAAAAGACAAGTCAAAGTCAATACATGTAAACGTTTTTTGTAATCTGATGTAAATCCATTAGAATCATGTTGTAAATCACTTGTAATGCTTGTATGACTTGTAATTAACCTTAGAAAAAATTAGGAGCACTTAGATCGAATATTTAAGCACTCAAAAGCCATTTTCCAAAATTCACATCAGGCTGTTCATCGGTCGAGTTGCAAACTCTACTGATCCTGATTGGATCTTGAAAATGACTTTTGATCAGTCGAGTTTACACTTCACAGAACTCGACCGATGGAGTACCTGACCAATTCAATTTTCATTGGTCGGTCGAGTTTCCCGAGGACAAACTCGATCGATGGTCTGAATATCAGCTTTGTCTTTTACTCTATCGGTCGAGTTACCTTTATAGAAACTCGACCGATTGCACTGTACGGAAAAGTGCAGAAAAGTTCTTCTAGCCATTGTGGAGTTGCAACAAGTGAAAATATATCCGTTGTAAGCCACAAAATGGCTAGTTTTCATTCTTAAGTGTTCCCAAAGGCTAAGAGGCATCCCCAGCTATAAATAGGACCCCTTGGGCTTCATTCCAAGGTTGAGCATTCAATGCAAAACTCTATGTGAGGTTCCTATTCTATAGTTGTGTGCTTCCTACAACCTTCTCTCTCTCTCTAAGCTTAATCACTTGCTACATTCATTAGAGTGAGTTATAAATCTATAATAGAGCTAGTCCTACATGTATATCTTGTGAGGGTCTCACTTCCACCACCTCCCTATCTCTCATTTCAACCATGAAGATGAAGGTTCTCTCTCTTGGCTAAGAGAGGTGAAGAAGAACAAGGGAAGGCGTTCCTTGGTGAAGATCAAGGCTAAAGATTTGGAGCAAGAGTGGGTAAGACCTTGGTGAAGGCAGAAGACTCCTTTCTCAAGTAGGTAAGTCCTTGGTAGAAGCTTGTCCGAGTGAAGGTGAAGTCAAAGGTGGAAGATCCAAGAAGAGTGGGTAATCCCTGTATGGCTGAAGACTTGTGTAAGAGTAGGTAAGTCCTTGGAAGAAGGTGGAAGATTCCTTGCAAAGTGGGTAAGTCCTTGGTAAGGTCGAAGACTCTTTGTATTGGATAGGTAAGTCCTTTGGTGGTCCTGTATTGTATCTCTTGTAATGAATATAATGAAGGTGCAAGGTTAAGATATCCTAGAGTTTGACCTCTCCAGGTAGTGGACTGACTCACTTATAGTTTAAACTATGGAACCACTCTAAATAGCATGTCAATTGGTGTATGTTCAATCTCTCTCTCCCTTTCTATGCATGTTTTCATTGCAGATAAATTTCCTATTTAGCAACCTTATCTTGTGATATATCCTTAAATGTCTAATGAATTTTGTTTAAGTGCATTCAGCTCTATTCACCCCCCTCTAGAGAATCCAATCGCCCATCTAGGATCCAGCAAGGACCTCATAAATGATTTTGGACAAAACAATAATTCTCTGCAATGCTAAATGGTCATCTGTTTAGTCTAGCTAGTTAGTTCAAATCAATAAAAAGTGGGCAGTAAACTCCCAGAATTGAGATGATATTTGCAGAAGGCGAATCGTTCGATTGGTTTTTCAACTGGTTTGTTCAAAAATGCAAAATGTGGATAGTAAATTCCCAAATCCTACCATTGGTGAACTAGTCAATTGGCTTTCCCAACCGATCGATTAACCTGTAGATTTCTCGCAATGCCAAATATATATATTGTATCAAAATGGCCATATCTTTTACATCCAAACTTGGAATGGAGTACTAAACTATGTGTTGGATAGGAAATTTCATTATATAAATAAAAAATTTATATTCCCAGACCTCATTGAGACATTTTACCAGCTAAAAGTTGCCCACAACTTTAATGCCTAAAATTACAACAAAAAACAGACAACCATCAAATTTACTCAGAAGGATTCATGATTAGAGTGGATGATATAACTATCCTAAGTGGACGTTGTAAGTAATGGTTCACAATTTTTCTCTTCCATTCCCAACCCTATCCACCACTAAGAAGAGATGAATATGGGGGTTTACAGTTTGAGTTGGAGACACTCCCAGTTGGAGAACGTTATCGGAGTTTCATGCATTTAGTGTCATTTGAGTAGTTGTGGCAAGATCCGCTAAGCTTCTTTGACATGATGCTAATCTTCATGAGAATTTTCTACTTCACTGCTTCTTAAATTATGAACATGATTATAGAGTAGATCTTTACTGGGGTGCAGAAAATAGCCCCACTGATAGTATTATGTTATAGTTGTTATCAAACTCATTGCTCATATTTATTAGATAGTTTTCATCTATTTATTGGCATGCTCTTTGATTCAACCAATCATCTTGCTTGTTTGTTACAATCCTAAGCATAGAGACCACAAAACTTAAGATTAGAACATTGAATGAAGGCATAGATCTCCGTATGAGATCTTAGAAAGAGTTCTACTAGACGATTGGGTTGTTATCTGTGGACACCAAGATCTCACATCTATGGGAAATTCAATCTACTAAACGATTGAAATTGTTTCTGCAGACAATAAGACTTTTTAGATTTTACTTTTTGTTAAGATAAGTTATGATTTTACCTTATTAGCTAATTTTTATATTTGATAGTTTTATATAAGTCCTTAATTGGTTTTCTTTATTTTTAGTTTGGTTTTATAATTTATTATAGATTCCTTAGATATATTTAGTTTATATTCCCTTTTAGATTTCCATAGTTTTTTAATATTCCATTTTTTGAAGAAGAAAAAAACATCTTTATTTGTTTTATTTAATTTTTAGCCTTCTTTATTTTCTTAGCTTGTTTTTGTAATTTGTATTTTACTTTCACAATTTTTAGTTTAATGTCTTAATTACTTTTAGGTTTCTTTTCCTTCTTAGATTTTCATAATTCATTGTCTTTGTCCTTTAACAAAAAGAAAATATATATTATATATCTTCATTAATTTCAAAAAAAATCTTTTGAGCTAGATATTCAACATTTTATTTTTCAAATATTCATTTCACATTGAGTGGTCTGTGCCACAAATTAGACAATGTGGAAAATGTAGTACTATCTATCATGATATATGGGGCTTCCCTGAGGTGACCCCACAATGTAAATCAGCTATACAGAAGCTTCACATCTTACATAATGCCAGGATCCTCAAAGTAGATATGAAGTAGACTACAACCAATAATATTAATGGGGATACTATAAGGAGACATTCTATAAAAATGATTATCCATATGGGATGGACGACAATCAACAATATTATGAAGGTTATCTTGAAGATCCTGAATGTGCAGATCCATATTCACCTATTGTATCTAAGGGGTTAGATGCTCTCGAGAAGATTGTAGTTCAACAACAAGCATTGCTACACAAAGAGGTACCTCAGAATAAAAGAATCACCACACAACTTGCCTAGCTGCAAGAAAAACTCTCTTAGCCAAGAATTCCATTAGAGGGTCAATTAGAAAGATCCCAAAGAAGGATGGAGATGCCAACAATCATGAGTGATGATGAGGATGAGGATTTTAATGTCATCCATCAACCAGAGACTATTACACAACTTGAAGAACAAGAGCCATGGGTTGACATGTTCACTTGTGATCCATTCTACTAGGCATTAGGGGCTTTGAAACATTAATATCAAAAGTAGTAGTAGGACAATCACTGTGACATGGTAAGAATTTCAAATAATGAGATACAACCCCAAATGGAGGTATACTTCCCACCATCATTTGATTTTACTATCTCACATCTACTTCAAGAGCTTACTGAATCCAAGGGCAAGTTGGGTGTACCCCACGAGGATTAGTAAGAGTTACATGTTGATATTATTAAGGACCCAATTGCATCTATATTTTGAAGGCCAGGAGCATGCGCAGACACATAAAAATATTTGTCATGCTGATTTTATATATGAGAGTATTTCTCCCTATGCCAACACCACATGTTCTATATGCAAACCTAGGGGATGACAAGAAGCCAGAGTTAGATCCTTCACTTGATTTAGCACAGTTGGTAACCCTGATTGGAGATGTGTCACATTCTACCTTGGCCACAGAATAGGGTATTCACCTTTAGTCTTCAAAGAGGAGCATACTTTCAGGCCACCAGACAGGCACCAATCCTACATTGTGATGCTTGTTCTAGATCCACACATAGCTATTGCACTGCCTCTACTGACACATGAGTTTTTGTGGATCTTTTTGGATGGGATGTGGGGTGAAAAGCAACGTTACCTCAAGCATTTAGATAGCCCATTTGATCTACCACTACTACCTCATCATATTTTGCATTATGGAGCTCTCATGAACAAGGGGCCTACCCTTGTTCATATTCTAACTTTCTTTGAGTTTACAATGCTACCTGGATAGGCATCAAGGATTTCTTTCCCTTAATGTTAGATTTAGTAATTACTCGGGATGAGCAAATTTCTAAATTCGGGGTGGAGGTTGGGTGGTACATACTCCTTTCCAGCCACATTATCTATTTTACATTCTTGTTTTATTTTAGCATGCTTACATTGCATATTTCAATTGGACTTAGATCAATGCAATGCATGTAGCTTGAAACTTTTGTTATTTTAGTCTTTAGTTCTTGCAATGTTAGTCAAAGCCATCATCGAGTCATCTTGGTTACATTATTGTTGTATTACCTAAGAATCATTCATCATCTAACCCCATCAAATGAATGAATCCTTGTGTCATGGATCTATTTATTATCCTAAGTCCACACTCCTAATGGCTACACAGCCAAAGGAGAGTGGACCTAGGCGTCTGTCCCTAGAATAGATCGTAACTATTTCACATAGGCAATATATATGTAAAAGCAGTAATAACAAGATATATCAAGATACTAAAGGAGATACATAGACATGTACCCATTTCTATTTTTACATATACCCATTGGTGTTTCATTCGAGTCCAGAGTGCCGTAGATCTTTGGCAACTACAAAATTGATAAATAAAATATATCAATGCAAGTACATTGAGTACACTATAAAAAGGCATGTAAACGGTTTAAACATATAGCAAAAGGTTTTGCTTGGCTAGAAAAAAGGTACTAACAAGAATAGCAAACAAGGCAAGGAAACTTAACAAAGTTTTTTTATACAAAGCATGTCTTACTTACATTTATCCATTATATCAACAAAGTCCTATGACCAACTTCCTCAAAGGAAGGGTTCATAAGGGTGCTCAAGATTAGCTACCCTTTTATCAATGTGAGGAACCTCAAGACCAAAATCTATGAGCTAACCCTATATCTTTCGTTCTGTGTGGCCTTACCCCGAGAATTCAGGCAGTTACACAAGGTATACAATGGATTTCTTTGGGATTATGTTCAAGGTTTGTCAACATAATATAAACAAGCAAGAACATAGTAGTCATAAGAACCCTAGATCAAACAAGTACATACTAGCCAAGAAATCATACATGCATACATACAAGCAATGCCGATAACATAGTAGGGTCAAGAGATAAGCATACCTTAAGAGTTATGATTCTTGAGTAGGACACCTAGAAATGATCCATACCAAGGGAACCTCGCAAAGAAAAGATATAGCATGGTGTCTTGGATCATTAGGTTTGATTAAGATAAACATGATATTAGAGTCATGTGGATGTTTCCCAGATCTAGGTTTCAAATAGTTCAATATAGTTTCCAAACTTCCCAACATGCATGTCATTGTTCAACATAGTCCAAGGGTCAACATTAAGTCCTAGATCTAACTGAACCATCCACCTTAGATTATATATAAACATGAGATCATTTCTTATTTGAAGTTAGGGAGACATGATATGGTGATATTCATCAAGTTTTAATCATGCAAGATTACATTTAAACATATTAGGTCAAGATCATGCAATAGGGTCATACATCCAAGTCATAGAGGCATTAGGTAGATCAAGTTAGGATTATAGAGTAATAGCATGATAATTCTACTGATTTAAATACCTAAGATAACATGGTAATCATTAGAGGGTCATTCATTTAAGATTAGGGTAAACAATCAATATGTGTATTCACATTACATTAGTTGTAAGTCATGATTGCATTTAGATGGTCCAAGATGTCAAATCATAGTAAAAGTGAATTAGAGTGTTACTGATTTAGGAATTTTTTTTTGGTTGGTCAAAAATGCGTGTTACTATAATACCAAAAACTTTGGGCACTAAGTACCCCCATTACAGTAGAAGAGTTAAAAAACATAACTCAGCCTAGGAACATATACCTCTCGCAGGAGGTACTCAAAAGAACACTAGAAACAAGCAAAGCAAAGAAGGCCAATCAAGCTACAAAAACTGAAAACTAGACATTCGATCAATGGATATTTTGGCATGCAATTACACACATTCAACCCCCCACAAATAGTAACACGGAACAAAAACAAAGCATACGCCCGGACCTCCTGTCTTGAGCTAGCTTTAAGAACTTTTGACCTTCTCTGATTTTCAAGAACATATATATCTGTATGGATTGCACATCCACATAGAAACCTCAGGAGACTAACCACAAAACTGGAAACTGTGTGACATGCTTGTACCGATGTAGAAACCTATTAGGGAGAAGCAAGAGCACAAGTTCAAAGTCAGACCCTCTAACTTAGCGCTACACCAGCTGACAGTAACCGCACCCACAAAGTGTGGCGTAGCACCAAGAGTCAAGAATTCCTTTTCACTTCTAGCTCACCTATCAGCGTTGTAGGCCTGCAACGATTCTTACTTGAACAACCCTATTCTAGATTCATATGTTCAAGCAGAGGCTTGGAACAACTGATGGTAAATCTACAAACACCTTGAAGATGTTCAGTAGTAGGGACCAAAGGAGAGAAAAGGATGCAATCCGCACCCACTTTTAGGCCCAACTCCACACAAGGCAGACAACAACCCGCTCATAGACTCCTCATCGAACACTTTGAGGTCATTGGGAACCCGTGAAACAGAGACCCGTGGAGTGACCCGACACCACTGATCAACAGGGGAGCATCTCCGGTAGGGTAGGAAGGTTGCAGACCCAGGCCACACTGTGAGGGTATTGATCATCGTGGTCACCAAGTAGCCCGCCTAAAGCAGGAGCAGATGAAGGCTACTGGGATGGAATGAACGAAGAGGACGCAACCCACGCCACCCAGATGAGATCCACCCATCGCCCAGAATGTCAGCTAGATCCAACCGCTTCGGGGCTGCCGACTCCCTGGGTAACCCCAGAAGCATCTCGGAGCAGAGATGAGCAGATGCGGAGGAAGACAGGAAAGGAGCCCGACCTCCGTCAGCATAAATGGAGCGGCACCGTGCGAGGAGCGGCTCTAATCCATCCATATCACTTAAACGACCCCCGAGGCCCCGCGAACCCAGTTCATGACCTGGTATAGGTCAAAATCTGAACCTCGAATACAGTGAGAGGATGCTGGTGAAGCAAGGAGAATGAACCCCTTCCTTCAGTAGCGTGATGGAGCAGCAATAAACTACAGAGATCAGAACAACTTCTCTCCGTCCGCCACGCTTGAGCAGATAGGAGTCGACTGAGTCGAGGTAGCCGAACCCAGCCCAGAACTGAACACCGCTCATGCATCGCATCGCCCTTTCACCCCGATCGATCGAGACGACTCCAACAACTACTGCCTGCACTTCCTCTGGAGGTTTGCTCCTACTCGCTATGGCCTCACCAAGACGGTTGATGGGCAAGGGGAGGGAAGCATCTACAGATGCTCCCTCCCCCCAGCGATAGCCTCTGGGAGGTAGGGAGAAGGGAGAGCAGAAAAACCCTAGAGAGAGAGAGTCGCTCCGATAAAATATTGGTACAAGGTGAAGCATGCTTGAGCGTTTATATCATCCAAAGATCATACATGAAGCTTTTTAGATAAAACATGGGATATTTGAACATAAAAAGGAGTAAATGACAGTTCCATTGAAATGATGACATTTTTCCAAATAAAATCATATATGACATCATGATATTTGGACAAGCCATTTAAGAGTTGAGGGTTTGATCATACCCTTTTAAAAAAGGTAATTTTGGGGAGGCAAATACCCCTAACAGGCCGTTTCTTGGGCTGTTGAGTAGGCCACTAGAGGGTCAACCCTCTCTCCCCTGGCCCGCAGGCCCTCATCCTGGCTCGTGCATGCGTGTCTCATGGCAATGTAGAGTTGCGGGCTACCGGTACGAGACTGGCTAGCTAGTAGCATTTGGGCGTTGCGAAGCAATGGCGTGCATCCCGTTGCTTCCTCTCGTCTTAGCATGTGGCACCACGGCAACTGCATGCTGCAACAACAACAATGAGGAGGTGCCGCAAGGTGTGGCTGCTGGGATCGATGGAGATCGGCAAGGATGAACGGAGAGAGAACTAGCGAGGGTGGAAGCCGAGAGAGGCTGGGGGCATGGTGCTTTATGACTGGCTGCTCTTGGTAGTATGGGCAGGGCCGACATGAAGAGCAGGGCATGTGAGGAGTGGTTGTCAGGCGCCGGTGTGGCTGCCGAGGTGTGAGCCGTCTGTGGCTCAAGGGGAGTGGGAGAGATACAAAGAGGGATGAGACGGGCGACCAGAGCCACGAAGGACTGATCTTATACTACTCTGTCATATTCTAGCTTGCGCCAAGGGAGAACAAAGAGAGGGAGAGGACTCTAGAGGCAGGTCGCCTAGCCGGGTGGAGCGACCAGGTATGGTCACCGTTCAATTTGATTGTAGCTCTGCAAACAATGACGTCCTCAGATTTTCTAAAACTTAATCTGATGTGTGACGTCCAAATTGAAACCCTCACCTCAGCGAGAATTCCAATTTAAACATCCCACACAAGGCTAAGAAGAAGAAAATTAGAGGGAGTCAAAAGGAACAACAGTAGAACATGTACATGAACAATAATAAAACCATACACATATGTTCACCATTCAACATATAATTACAACATGAATTGTTACAACATTTGATAATACACATTGAATAGCAAACTTATACATATACATGTACTACATCTAAACAACAAGATCTTAAGACAACATGTCCACCTGTACATCAGCTCACCACACAACTCTCAACTATCTTAGATCTTCAAGAGCATAAGACCACAACCTAAACAAAAGATTACATGCGGTACACGTCAACACAATATTCAAGAATATTGTACTGAGTACGCCTACGTGTCTTTTATATACCTCTCATCATATCTTGGCAATAAGATAAAACTAATACTTGGCAGTAACAGAAGAAATATAAGAAAAGCATATACTAGCACAAAGATGTTTATTAACAAAAGATAGCACATATTTTAAGCTCATTTTCCATTATATTCTTGTGCATCTGCCTACCAATGGGATAGATGCATCCAGGCCTCATGATCTGCTTACCAAAGAGATAGATCATTGTACATGTGACCTTCTTACCAAGGAGATAGATCACTCACTACCACTATGCTTACCAAAGAGATATAGTGCTTTCATATAATGGAAAAGATATATTATGTTTCATGTACATGTTCTATTGTTGTTCCTTTTGACTCCCTTTGATTTTCTTCTTCTTAGCCTTATGTGGGATGTTTAAATTGGAATTCTCGCTGAGGTGAGGGTTTCAATTTCGACGTCACACATCAGATTAACTTTTAGAAAATCTGAGGACTTCACAGATTGGTATCAGAGCATGAACAATAACAAAGCATGACATTTGCTCATTATGAAACTGAAACTAAAGAAAACCTTGAACCTTAATAATCTTTTAGGGTTAGATTAGTCATCTTTTAGAGACTAGATCTGACCTAGCCTCTAGGTTAGCACCAAGATGTCTGAGAACTAGGTCTAGACTGGTACTTGTTGAGTAGCAAGTCCTTAGATGTCGTTCTTTCCTTGTAGTGCAGCGGTATGGGACGTTGCACTATTTGGAAATGACGTGATCAAGATAAGAGAAACCCTAGACATATGGCGCTCATTGTCTATAGTAACTACACTAGTCTACACCATGTTCTCACCCCTTTCCTTAGTTTTCATGACTTTGTACTCTCTACTATGTGTGGGACACTCATTTTCAGGATTTGGTTTTTGATTCCAAACGGATCGAACCTCGATAGTTTTCTCTGACGCCTATTTTATTAGAGAAAAACTATATCATATTTTAATATGTATATGTATTACAAAATGTGTCCCCACACATGTACGAGTAGGATGTGGTCATGCAACCTAAGTGAAAGTGAATGACATCAGTCTAGAAGAGAGAGTAGTTCTAGATTAGATGTCTAGAGCCTTGTTGGAATATATGATAGATGGAATAGATGAAATAAGTTTTGATGATATGATGCAAGTCTCATATAGATGATATAAGATGGTTTATGATGATTAATATGTCTTTGAGGACTTAAGTCCAGTTTTGAGGTTCTGAGATAAGTTTTGATGATGCTAGTAACTAGGCTTTTATGATATAAGATATGATAAGTTAAGATAAGGTTGTGAGTCAGCATGAGCCTCAATCTCTTTTACGAAGGAGGACCTCTAGTGTTAGGACCAGTTTCGGGGTTAACTCCAGAGAGAGTGAGACCCACAGGGAGAAGGTCAGAGAGCCTAAACTCCAAGATATGAGAATTGTGAGATATGTGATATGATATGTCCTAAACTAGACTACTCCTAAGTGATTGAGTTGAGTTGCTTTATGTATGATTCCTATAGTCCTTTTGAACCCTAGATGTCCTTGGGAGGACCAAACCCTAGAGATAGAGAGAGGCTCGTTATATATGTGCATGTGAATATCAATACGAGTGCCTGCCATCTGGGTGAGGGAGAGAGAAAGACCCTGGAGTAGGTAGCTATGTTAGTTTTTGTGAAGCCTCATGCTCGGGTTGGTGGTCTCCCACATAGGAATCTAGTGGTGTATATAAGAGAGTTTTGGGTAAGCATGTTTCATGGGTAGAAGACCTATGAAGAGAATGTCATGGCATGTTTTGGTTTGTGCTTATGTGGCTAGAGCTAGTAAAGCAATCGACTAGTGCCAACGAGGTAATCTGAGAACCCTAGACTAAGAGAGAGGAAAGGTAAAGTATGTGCATATGAGATACTCATAGAGTTGAGTTAGCTCAAAGAGATTGAGCATTACACCACCCTCCAGATAAGGATTGGGAGAACCTCAGTTGGACTAGATAAAGTTTAGATACATGTTTGTCAAGCCCCTTGTATAAGTTTGTTTAGCACGACCATGATATATATATGTAAGGATGTGATCTAATCTTGAAACACGGTATATAGACATAATTTGATGAAAACTTAGAGATGGTTTAATTGATATCAATGCATAAATGGTTAACCATATACATGAATAATGATGATAATGTGATATCGTTGACTAATATTTGATGAAATCACTAATAAATGTACCAATTTGTTATGAGCAATGAAATAATATCATGTGAATGTAATATGTTACATGAGGTGGTAATCTTAGTTCTTAATAAAGATGAAAAATATGTAGTTTGACAATTAGCACGGCATAATGATTATGACACATTGATATGATCTAGATGGATTAAGTGGGTTAACTATAGTTAACGCCCTCCTAAAAGGCATATGTTAATGTTGAACATGTTCTAACAATTATCTCAATAAAATGTTGATGACACCTTGATAATGGGTTAACCTCGGTTAACTTCTTTGGAACATGTTGAATAATAATGCATGGGTAAGAATAAATATGCAACCCTAGCATGTGAGATATGTAGTGACTTAACCAAAGCTTCTAAACCTTGAGTTCAACCCTGAATGGAGTGTTTGTGCACCCAAGATGGTTGTAAACCTCCTAATAGTGCTTTGGATACATGGCTCTAGGTAACCTTTGCGGATATGATATGTGGATGAAAGCAAGATAAGGTTTTTCCCTGGAAGTATGAGTATGGTTTACTTTCGAGGATGAAAGTTCCTTTAAGATGTATATAATGTGACAAAGTGGGTTTTCTGGCTTAATTTCGAGGATGAAATATCTTTTAAGGTGTGTAGGATGTGATGGAGTGGACTTTTAGAATCCTAAATATCAAGGACATAAGTGATTTCATGCATGTTGAGTCTTTTTGAGAGTTCCAATAGTTTTATTGAAGTTTGATATCTGTCGATGTTGATATTGGCTTCAATATCCCTAGGTTTATACCTTTTGGAACATGTGATCAAGTGATCATATGGTATACTTTCGGATAAAATGTAGAAGGCATGGTTGTAAATCTATTGTTGAAGTTCATGTTGTTGGGATGACCCTGGAGAGATACGCGGAGGTTTGAAATGATAACATAATGTGTATTCTTTTGAGGTGTCATCAATTAGAAGCACATTATATGATTTACAACTTAAAATCACATAGTATGAAGTCACCCTCCCCTCGATAATAAGGTATGGCTCGGCTTGATTATGTGGACTGCTCAGTCAATCGTGGAGTAGGGAAACAAGCACGTTCTACTCAGTCATCCACGATCACTGGTCGTGTGAGTAAGAGATGGGTAGTTGCACCCGATGCTATAGAGGCACTCTATGACCCTTTACGAAGTAGGTTGCAATCAGTTGAGGATCGGTCTCTCTCTTCATTATCCCTCCACCACAAACCACAGGTGGAGTGAGTAAGATGAGAGGAGTTGCCACCTGGGGGAGAGAAAACCTTTCTTCTCATCGGGGGAGATCGTGGCTGATCTCTCACCGGAAACCCAAGCGCACAGGTGCAGTAGCAAACGAACCACCATCACATGGGAGACAGATCGAGTAGGAGAAGGTGGTGGATAGGGACTTTTCCGGCGTTGAGGCCTGGTGGTCAGTGCAGTGGCACTTGGGAGGAGGCAACGCTCCCCTTGACCCCGTCGCGGCTGCACTTGTTGCCGGCGAGCCAACTCAAGTAGAGTTTTGGAGGCGAGGAGGAGGAGCCTCGAGGCCAGAGGCACCATAGAAGCAAGGTCGAAGATGAAGGAGGAGCCACAGATGCTTGTGGAGACAGAGCATTGAGGTGGAACAAGGCACTTCCGATACCTCACAGGTGTTGATCTGCCTCGGCGGCACTTGAGAGCAGGCTGGCACAGCGGGAGTGATGCTAGAGCGGACCGAGGAGGAGGACATAGGAGTCGATCCCTTGCTGGAGCTCTGCCCCACGATGAAGAAATTGGGTGGAATCTCACGCCAGTGAGCTAGTGCCTAGATCGTGAGGAATCGCAAGAAAGCGAGGCAAACCGGCGGTAGCGATGCATGTTTACGGAAGAACAGGGTTGCGTCGCGTGGAACCAGAGAGAGAGAGAGAGAGACCCCTGAACCGACCGGTCCAGTTCGAGCAAACCAAGACTGCCTGGAACCAGGCCCAGTGAACCGTGACTCAGTGTAAGCCAAAATCTAAAATCCGTGCCCTTACGGGACACGTGGCAACATTTGATTGGCCTGAAGGTAAGAAATCCTGAATAATTCTCAGATCTTGTTTAATTCATAGAAATTAGCTTGATTATCAGAAAAATGCAAATAAGATACCAAACTTCTCAGAAAAATGAGTAGAACACAGTAGAATGATAATATTAGGCTTTTGATGCATTAATAATAGTAATATTATGTAAGATGTGTAATGCTTGTTTAATGGATAATAAATATCAAATGATGTTCTAAAATTTTGAGAACATGTCAGTATATACATATTCATGCTTATAATCCATATGATATCAGTAATTATAATGTTGATGTACGAAATCATGTAATTTTCTTAATATGGCTAATTAGGGCTAATAACCCAAAGTTAAATGCAATAAATATATACATGCTCAATAAATGATGAAATTCACAGAATACCCTCATATCAGTAACTGGAAGATAATATGTAGATCTGAGATCAGTCTTATACACAAAATTCATGTTATATGAAGAGAAACCTTAATACATGTGATGTAACCTTAATATGGTTAATTAAAGTGACATAATGTTAAATATGTTCATATAATAATGTGACACATGAGTATATCCAGTTGATGAATTATAATATGGAATATGACATCATTAAGATAATCTAAGACAAGAATGCAAATAATGATGGGAATATCCTAATGAGATAAGATAAACCCTAATGGACATAATTAGGGTTAAGATGAGATGTAAGATGATGAGAACCTGATGATAGCATATGATCTTCTCTTAATCAGGTTTAACCAAGGATATACATGACATCAGCAATATGTGATGATTAAGTTTATCTCTTGATTAAGGTACGTTATTACCTCTTACTTGGCTTATTATACAATATGCTTGTGTTATATGTGTAGTAGAATACTTGGCATATGGAATTGGATGAAGTGATTGTTCTAGTATGATATCTTGCTTGATTTTCTATACTTATGGCTATGAACACTTGAAACATAATATATTTGTTCCATTATATGAAAGCACTATATCTCTTTGGTAAGCATAGTGCTAGTGAGTGATCTATCTCTTTGGTAAGCAGATCACATGTACAATGATCTATCTCTTTGGTAAGCAGATCATAAGGCCTGAATGCATCTATCCCATTGTTAGGCAGATGCATGAGCATATAATGGAAAATGAGCTTAAAACATGTGTTCTCTTTTGTTGATGAACATCTTTGTGCAAGTATATGATGTTCTTATATTTCTTTATAACTTCCAAGTATTAGTTTTATCTTATTGCTAAGATATGATGAGAGGTAAATAAAAGACACGTAGGCGTACTCAGTACAATATTCTTGAATATTGTACTGACATGTACCGCATGTAATCTTTTGTTTAGGTTGCGGTCTTGTGCTCTTGAAGATCCAGGATAGTGAGAGTTGTCTGGCGAGATGATGTACAAGTGGACCTGTTGTCTTAAGATCCTATAGTTTAATAGTAGTACATGTATATGTATAAGTTTGCTGTTCAATATGTAATATCAAATGATGTAACAATTCATGTTGTAATTATATGTTGAATGGTGAACAAGTGTTGTATAGTTCTATTATTGTTCATATGCATGTGCTACTTATTGTTTCCTTCTGACGCCTTTGATTTTCTTCTTCTTATCCTGGTGTGGGGGTATTTAAATTGGGATTCTCACTGAGGTGAGGGTTTCAATTTAGACGTCACACATCAGATAAAAGTATATCTCAGTGCATCAATCCTTCTCAGGTATATCTCATCGTCACACTGGGAGAGATACAGAGAGGGACGAGATGGGCGACCAAAGCCACGAAGGACTGATCTAGTACTACTCCGTCATCTTCTATCTTGTACCAAGGGAGAACAAAGAGAAGGAGAGGAATCTAGAGGTAGGTCGCCCAGCCGGGTGGAGCGACCAGGTATGGTCACCGTTCACTTTGATTGCAGCTCTGCAAACCCTAGTGAGGTAGCTGTGAGGTGAGGATAAGGTGAGGCGGCGCTTCCACACATTGGGGAAGAGTGGGCAGGTCTAGAGGTGTAGTTTGAAGGCTTTAAGTAGGAGAAGGTGAAGTGGTGAAGTAGGTTTAGGGTTTTTTGTGCAAGGCTAGTAGTGGTTGCCGCCAACAACTACCCCTTTCCCTCACACGATCCCTATTGATGCGAGGACAGGTCTGCGATCAAAAGGCAGAGTAGGTGGAGCTTGGGGTACCTGCAAGGTCTGCTGCAATGGCAACACCAAACTGGGGAGAAGGACAGCATTGGGGACGTTCGATCAAGCCCTCATATGTGGCTCCGTGGATCCAAAAGCCTATGTCGTATTGGGGTCGCGGGCGCACCAGTGAGAAAGGTAGAAAAAGAACGAGGGGTAAGGAAGGGAAAATGGGTGGGCCGCCCCTCTCTTGGGCTTGGATGGGCTGGCCAAAAAAGAGGAACAAGGAGTTAAAAGGTGGGAAAAACATAGAAAAAGAGTTTCACAAGATAAGATTTCCAATGTGCATAACTTTTTTCATATAAGCTTGATTTAGGCACAAAAGGGTGCGTTGAAAAGGTACTTTGAAGCTCTACAACATGAGTACAAGGATATAGCACAAAAAATTTACAACAAGGTGGTTAAAATTATGGAAAAGGTGATGATGTGTGTTATGAATTAGGCTTCATTTTTATCGACTCGAGTATCATCAAGGTGATACATTCATACTAGATGGGCCAATTTTGTATCAGAACACATATATACATGAAATTGCAGTGTAAACAAGAGTGAGGTCAAAAATTACAAGTCATGTTCAAAGTGTGAAAACCAAGTTATTACATCTTGTGTAATGTTATATCATAATTATGATGCTAGAGCCTATTCTTCCACCTAGGGCATTAATTAAAATTATTCCTTAGAAATAATGTCAAGTGGTATGGTACTGAGAGGAATCAAGTACAATGTGTCTCTTACTTATTAAGATATCTTCTTGTAGAAATGTCATTATTTTACATGTTACATGATGTATTTAAATTGATTATAAAGATTATTCCTATGTGCTAAATTAAAAAAAAATGAGATACACATGTTCAACCTCTTCTACATGTCTTCCAACATCTTCCTACCACTACATTTTCCAAAAATTAAAAAAAAATCAAAATAGAGGCAAACTCCAAGTTTGGGATGTCACACCCCTCATCTCTCTACCGCTTCTTCCATACCCCTCTTATGTAATAAAGGTGTACCACTAACAAAGAAAAATGTTAGTGTGCTCAAAGAAAATGTAATCGATGCAATTGCATTCAAAAAAGTAATCTAAAGTCTAATATAGGATAGATTCAAAAATTCTTCCTTCCAAACCTCCATTGACTTTATTTTCAACCCAATAGCATCTTCCCATTACCATACGTTGTTCTTGTGCAAATCTAATAGAATATACAAATTGATCCAAAGCATCAATGATATTACGATTGTAGCATTATGTGTTTTGACATTGAAGTTTGTTTGTGAATTTAAAATCACGGTAGAGAAAGTGGAAAGTTGTATTATGTGATTTTAGGAAATTAGGGTTTCTTAGACATGTGTAGTGGTAAGGACCAAACTGATATTGAGAGAAAAAGAGGATGATAGGCTAGTAGTATTTTTTGGTGAATCTTTGAGACTCTATATTACTCGAGCACGAGCAACGTTAACATTTGGAATGATTTGATGAATGCATACTCATCTTATTTTTAGGGTCATTCTAGATGTATTTATATATTTCATTTTACATATTTAATTATATTTCATCCATACTTCACTTATTATAGGATTTTAGTAGTTTATGTAGTTCATTGACGTTGTGTATTTTTTGTGTTTTAATTGTAGGACTGATGCAAGTCAAGAGAGAAGAAGATATCCCTCCTCAAAGGTCTAGGAATTGACCAAAGATCATATACCCTCACTCCCCAACTCCGACAATTAGAGTGAGGGCCTCATACAATGATTAAGTACAAAGCAATACTCCTCTAGGAATCCAACTGATCAATTGTTTATTTCATCTGGTTAGTTCAAAATAAAAAAAGTTGACAATAAACTCCCAGAATTAAGATGATGTTTTACAACAGGAAAACTACTTGATTGGCTTTTCTAACCGGCTAGTTCAAAACACAAAAAGTGGGTAGTAAATTTCTCAAATTCTATAGCAGGAGAACCGTCGATTGGCTCTTCCAACTGCTTAATTCATATTTATATTTTGTCATAATGCCTCATATATATCTTGCACTAGAAAAACTATATTTTTACACCCAAACTCGACATTGAGTGTTAATTCATGCATTTAGAATGACATTTCATTATCTATAGAACAAATATATTTTCATACTATTTTTGGACGTTTGCCTGGTCCGAAAGTCTTCCACAACTCCAACGCTAGAAAATACAGCAAATGAAAGACAACCATCAAATTTACTCAGAGTGATATGGGGATACACCGCATGTTATGAATATCCTTACGGAACGTTTAGGGAAATGGTTGTTGTTCTTTCTATCCCATGCACAACTATATCCATTACCAAGGAGAGCCGGTGATGAGTGTCGATGGTTTGACGTGGAGACACACTTCACTACATAACGTGATCGGAGATTTAACTATCATTTGGGGAGTTGTGACGAGATCCACTGAGCTTCTCCTCCATGACATCATTTTTTATGAGTTTTTTTTACTTCTCTCCTTCTTGTATCATGAATGGGATAGTCCATATTTTATTAAGTTGTTATCAAACTCCATTCACATGTTCTTTGATTTGGCCAATCATATTTTTTGTTTTTTTACAAACTTAAGCCTATATACCACGAAACTTAAGATTGGAATATCGAATGAAGGCATTGAGCTCTGTATGAGATCCTGAAAGGAGCCAATCGAATGAAGGCATTGAGCTCTGTATGAGATCCTGAAAGGAGTTTTACTGGATGATTGGATAGTGATCCGCGAGCACCGAGATTCCAATTCTATAGGATATTCGATCCTTGTGCGATCTGTATTCTAAAAGGAAGCAAATCCAAATGGTACTAATCTAATTAGTCGTAGTTAATGAGTTGTAACACTTAGAATTGTTACGTTGCTAGTGGCGGTGAAACCCATGTCCTAATTTATTTATCATTCGATCTTGCATGTTTAATTCATTTCTTATATATTTAGATAATTTAGTTAATCAATCAAATTGCAATATTTTTGTTGTTAAGCACTTTTCTTTATTAGAATAAGAATATGATTTGTTTTTAAAATGTTGTTTATAGAATTCAATCCTTAAATACACTACGATAAGATCCATCTTATTTATGGGTGGTGTTTGTCATACAATTCTTTCAGTAAAAACTAAAATTTCTTATCTTAATAAATTTTATGTTACGAATTACCACATTAGTAACCATTCATGCGGTAAAGTTGGAGGAATTGCAAGACAAAAGAAATAGAAGTTAAATACTTATATATCCAGCAAAATTTGGTGTGGTTGTAGCCCCCCCCTATTCCTCAAGAACTGGGGATAAGTGAGAGAGTGGGGGTAATATTAGTTAGGAGTTGCAATTGAAGGATGTGACAAGGGTAATAAAGTATGAGGTAGAAATTGATGTGAGTAGAGAGATGCTAATGCACGTAGATCAAAAGTAATACTAATGAGAAGGGAACTGATGGGTTGGGTGATAGTGTATTTACTTATAAACTAATTTTAGTGGATCGCATCTTAATTATGTTTCTGTTTTGTTGAAAATGCTAAAAAATATTACTATTTAAGTATAAGTAACCAATCATATTATGTTCCGCATATGATTGGATTTCTAAGATCCTTTATGTTAGAGGACTTGTTGTCTAAAATAGGTCACATCTTAACTTTTTTTATACTAGTGTATAATAATTAAATAAAAAATCCTTATTTAAGTATTGGTTTGTTGACATTAACAATATACCAGTTGTCTAGAACACATAAAGAACTTGTGTCTTTTATCTCATTGATGTTTTAGACATTTAACATGGTGATAGATGACTTGCTGAGGAGGAGAAAATGATGACAAAATTATCAAAGAGAAAAATTATAACATATGGACACACTCCTATATAGAGTTGGATAACGTCATGACATTACTTACAACTTGGTTTAAACACTTCAACACATTAATTCTCATTTAGTTGGAAATAGATTACATTTAACAACATCGTCTAATGATATTTGTATGGTGGTCTCTCATGAAAATCGTATAGCATTGGTTGCTTAATATTGTATGACAAATTTCATAATCATTAAATTGTGACATACACAATATTGGCCATTTTCAAAAAAATTAATATTTCAGTGATTAAGAAAAAAAATTTATATGACCCTAACTCACTAAGGTTATATGTAACACGTAATGGATACGCAACCATACATTTATAATTAGTACCAGTAAACTAGCTAGCTTGCTTATTTCCAATCATAACAACGATTAAATGCCCATTTTCATATAATAAGTGTTGTCATTGAAAAAAAAGATCATTGTATATTGCCCCCACCCAATTTGGGTTTTGAGATCTGCCATTGATCCTACACAAAGTTTAAAGCTTTATTAACTGATGGCCAGCCCACCAACATAGAGCCAACCTCCTTGCCCTATCAACCTGTAGCTGGAAATTAAGACCATACGTCGTTCGAAGGATAAAGATGTGGATTGGACACTAATCCATACAGTTAATTCATGTCATTATTTAGTTTGTAAAACAAACAACTGAAAATAAATCCAACTCGTTTCAACATCCCATGAAACATAAATGAATTCTACATAGGATATGAAATTTGTTTCCTCATCATGGACATCTGAAACTCAATGTGCATCACCATTAACTCCTACTTTATCATATTTCAAGATATTATTGCGACAGATGCATGAGGATACTATATGTGATTTGTGCTTGTCACCATGATGATGATCTTCTTAGGATTACTCATGGTACAAGAGAGATCATAAGACGTATTGTAGACATCTTAAAGTACCACTCAAAGGGAGTTGAGATTCCTAATGTTATGGAGGGGATGATCTTGAATGCTACATTTCTTGACAATATTTTCAGTATACCTATCAGAACTGTGAAGAACATCTCTCATAGTTATTGTCTTATTTTCTATTAGATGTTGAAGGAAGTTCTCTATAACACAGTTTCTGATTCAGGATCCGTAGCTGCTTGGGTGAGATTATTGCTTCTTCCCCAATTTACATTGTAGGTGTTTAGGTCTAAGAATCGACAGGACAATAGATCTGGAAATACAAAGTTACTACAACACTGTCATATGTTGAGTTCTCTTGATAGGATGGAATAAATGGTATCTCCATGTTAGTAGACAATATAGTGTGTTGGGAAATACAAGCACAGAAAGGTAGCGGAAACAAAAAAAACTATCTATCTGTATTTCCTTAACAACAAGATTGTGTCAACTACTATGAAATAGGAAAGATGGTTTAATGAGTTTATACCTGGTAATGGAGTCCTGGAGCAGGTCCAATGACTATAACTCATTGTTGTGCAATTGTCTTCTAGTTTCTCTTGCACAACATCCGTTCAACTCCTGGTCTTCACAACGGATAATAGATTGGATAGCTTCTGCAGTGACTCCTGTGGTCTCGCCATGGACTGCATACTGACATTATCCTCCTAGCAGCAGCCAAAGGACTCCTTCCTAGAGTAGTCCACACAGACCAACTAGAACTCTTGTCATTCTAGTAGAATGAATATGAATGAGTTGTCTCTCCTGTTGTCATACTAGTCACCAACTTACTCTCCAACAACAATGATCCTTAGTTATTCTCTCCCTCTCTACCCCTCTCTAGTGAGGTAGGACTTGCATAGGCTCTCTTATTTACCACAACCAGAGAAGATAACAATTATGAGAGAAACTAATTCTCAATTGTGTGTGTTTAGAAACCACCAATGTCCCTCTATCTATAGCAAGGGTTAGGGTCAGGGTTCCTGATTCAGTGGGAGTGGAGGGGAACGGGAGATCTGAATTTTCACAACCTATGACATCCAAAACGGTAATCTCACATGCGAGTCGATCAGTTCGTGGCTCAAACCAATTGTTTCACTTGTTTTCTAATCACACATGAATTTGATAAAATTGTTTCCAATTAATGCAAACATTAATTTTTGAACCAATCGAATTGAACAAGTGAAATGAGTAATCTTTCCCACGAATTTGGGAAAGTCACTAGATCCTTTCGCTAACTCAACAAATGTGATCAGTTCACTAATTGAACCGTACATCTTGCAACTCGAGCCAATCGGTTCACCCAGTGAGCCGATTGATTCTTGCCTAATTCATGCAGAACTTGAACCAATTTGGTTCCAATCAATCTGACACTCTAAACAGCCATCTCACTGGGTGAGTTGATTGTCTGGAAGTCCAATCAACTAATTTATTGCATGAATTGAGTACGTAAACACTTTCGTAATCAATTCATTCATCATTCATGATTAAAATCCTCTCTAAATGAGTTCCTATTTGTGTGTCCCTATAGGTCCCATGTCACGTTGGCAGCGAATGTCCATAACTATCTTATGACATCACAAGCAAAGAGCAGTGCCTAGTCGCACATCAGTGCTACCCATGTGAATGGAAAGTTGGAGAACAACGTCAGCCTACAATCAGTTATAAGGAGTTACAGTGATTATATTCCTTTGTCTCTAATATTTGGAATGAACTCGAGACATGGAACCGTCATCCTCTCAACATTTAAACTATGGTCCTTGAACCAAGAGCAGATTGTTTGAGATATATGTGACCTCAATATCATATATTGATTCAATCTTGAGTAGGAGGGACAAATCCCATATTTATCACTCACAGTCAGTCCCCATGTGTCACAGTCACCCAATCATCACCTTTATGAGAACCCTTATTTCATGATTTGGTTTGATGATGTCAAAATGTACCAAACAACATGTGATGAGTGCATTGATTTCAGGTCTTAGAATCACAATCACCAATTTCACTATAAAACATTAATATGACCACCAATGATGGTTTCCACATGTCACTCTCAAGGTGGGTTCGTCTGATACACTATTCCCTAACAAGTATATGTGTCTTTGTTTTGATATGCCATATCATGAATTATGATATTCTATCATCAACCAACCCACACTCTAGTCTTTCCACAGTAACAACCGACTACGAGCATAATAAGAGTATACATACTCTTAGCATCTATATGATCTCATTCTTCCAAGTCAGGTACTTGAAGACATACGTCATTGAGTAATGTCATTCTTTAGAAATTTACTATATATCCTCATTATGTCATAACTGAGTGAAACAAAATGAATTAGAAGTTTGCCTTATATATACATATTATTAATCAAATCATTTATATTATATTCTATGTCAATCATCATATGATTGGATCTCTGGGCATACCTTACCAACAGACTCCCACTTGCACTTAGAGCGAATCACCAATGAATCTCATTTATAGTGATATAAACATATCCACCATGTTTCTACTATGCAAAGTGCTAATCCAACGGGTTAGCAACATTTTTCTATAGTTAGTATATTACATGTTTCTTATCTCTTTGTTGTGAGATGAAACCGTCGTAATATGGGATCTGATATTCCTTACCTAACAAGTAGCTCCATTGTTATCACACCATTACTACTGAGTCATCAATGGTTTGAACATCTATAAGTTCATCATATGAACTTTTAGATCCATACTCTTTTCATTCATGTGTTCATAACACTAGGACATACAACTTATTTTATAGAATAAATATTTATGGCCTATAGTTTGGAACTCTTTCCAACTCAAAACTATTTTTTTCATTTAAATCAAACATATATTGTGACCATTTTATGTTCTTTAGGGGATTGCATCAGTGTAACCCTTACACTCAACTCTTCCTTGTTGCTACAATATATCAATCTAATCCTTTAGTGCTTCTCAAGTAATAATTGATATGACAATTTCCAATGACCCTCATTGGAATATTAACACATCTTGTCATGTCCAATACATACAAGGTTATGGGATGATTTTACATTATATGGCATACATAATAGATCCAAAAGCTAGCACATATGCCATCTTACTCATGTTCTTTCCATTCCTCATAAGAATCAAAACACTGGATTCTTGAGAAACTAATCCCATCTGTATGGATAGAGTCTCTCCTATAGAATGCTTCATGATGAACTCTTTCAGAACCTGCCAATATGTATTCATTCAAGTCATGAAACTTTCGAGAACTATATTTCTAGATCATGATCCCTATCACATAGGAAGTTTGACCTCATCCTTCACAACTAAAGGTATTTCCATGCCAAATCACAATACGTATAGTATTGGGATGTCATTCTCAACACTATGTGGAATATACATATATGCTCACACTAAATCTTTTTTAATCATAGATTTCATCTTTTATCCTAACTCAAGTAAAACTCTTTGACCATTTTTTCCGAACAAAAGATACCATATTTGATATGCTTACTTCAACTTCTTTGTAGTTTATAGACTTTTTTTGCATTAATGGAGCTATAAAACCTTCAGGATGTGTCACGTAAACATCGTCTCAATTATTCTGATTAAGGAATGTGATTTTAATTTTCATATGCCAAGTCACCAGGTCTTAACAAGATGTAATGGTCAGCAAGACAATTGGTGAAGTGATTTCATCATGTTCAACATGTGAACTTGATTTGAAACATCTACAACCAATATGTCCTTCATTTTACCCATGTTGGTTTTCCTCTTGAAAACCCGATTGCACCTTATGGGTTTTATCCCTCTAGGTGGTTCCATCAAGATCATATCTTCTTTATCTCATGGATTCTATTCTGGACATAGTGTCCTTAAGCCATTACTCAGACTATGGTCCTCAATAGTTGCTAGTTGATGGCTGACTTATCATATGACCAACTAACAACTTATTTGATTTATAAGATTCATGATATGTTAACTTCAGATGTGTTGAACTATGAGTTCAATGTTACATAATGAACTTTATAACCCATAACAACTTGTGATTATCCATAGCTTTATTTATAACTCTTATGGTTTAAATGTTTCTTGTTGGTCTCAAACTTTTCAAGTTCTACTTTACTCCCACTAAATATTTTTGAATTCAACTATCCAATCAACAAACACTTTGTTGTTAAATTGACATAAGTAAGGTTCAACAAACTATCATTTGATTAAATATTTTCAAGAAACTTTTTTCTTGCATAAGTTTCAATCCTTAAGACACATCGGGACATTCCCATGACATATCTCATATGTTGTCTAATTAAACAATTTAGACGGTACTTCCATTTATTGTTAAGCATTTATCTTTAAGGAAATTTGAAGATTGGATTAAATGAGAATCACATCATGATACATCACATTGTGACTCATTCTTTCTAATACATCATCATGTTCCAGTTGGATATAATTGTGATACACTATCACAGTCTATCCAGAAGGTCTTGAAACTATTCATGTAAAGTATTTCATCATTGATCTCATCAGGGCATCTTAATACTTTTAAGAAAGTTGTTTACTTCATACATGTAATCATCTTGAACACTTCAAGAGATTTATATTTCACTGCATGCATATCACCATATCATCAGTAATTACATTAAATTATAAATAATAGCGTTTACCACTTGTTCTAGAAGATCTTCATACATCCATATGTACAAGGTCTAATAGGGTAATTCTTCTACACATCACTTAGTAGACGTGGTATGTCATCTTGCTCATGTAGAAGACTTTCATGTCTCTTATTGGTTCAATAACCAAAAGAGTCTAGAGGAACATCAATATGTTCTAGAACTGCATTTCTCACATGTGTACTCTAGTTGATAGTGTTATAGTTTGTTTGAATAATCACATGTAATTCTTTGGTATAAACATTGATCTTGATAAAAGATCATTAGATGGTCGGGCATTGCCATGGAAGATCTCATCTTTAAAATAGAAACAACTTTATATATTTATCATCCTTGTCATACAAGATGTGTGCAGTAAATGTTTCTATTTATTGGCATAATGAAATAGCAGTTCAACTAACTCTATTACATGCCCATAGGGCTAAGATAAATTTAAATGTCAACTAAAGCTTCAACAAATCTTTCTCTGTCTTTTCCATCTTTGTCCTTTTATAAAGGCCTTTACTTCTTTCCAGATCCTACACATCAATATGTTAGATCTTTATCTGGTATCACATACCAAGATGAAGAAGTAATCAAAATTATGTTATGATGTTTATACCTGAAGTGGAGGCTTCAACACTCTCCTTCTTCTTCTTCTTCAATTCCTCTATCCAGGGTGGGCAATTTGTTTTCTAATGTCTAGGCTGGTGACAATGGTGACAATCACCTCTCTTCTTTACTCCTCCTTTTGCCTTGAGATCCGAAGACTTGGGTTTCTAGCTAGATTTAGAACTCTTCTTAGCTTTACATTTACCTTTAGACTTTCCCTTTGTCTTGTTGATCATCATCACAAACTTGGGTTTGTCTTCCTTCATCTATGTATTAGTTGTTCTCAACATTCCCAACAACTCTGTCAATGATTTCTCTTTTTTTTTGTCACCCAAGCAAGCTAATCCTTTATTGATATAAGGAAGGGTCCAACACCACTTCCAAAACATGTACAAGAAAGTTCAAAAAGAATAAGAAAGAATCATCTATACAGAGAAATGAACTCTGTATCTATAGAATTCCAACAGTCATCTATACTAGGAATCCTATCTTCAAAAACAACAAGATTCCTATGTCTTCAAATATGGAAAAAAATGATAATGCAGCAACCAATCTCTTTTGTCTTCTTTCTCTTTAGCAAATCATTGATCTGAGTGGGTTTGAAGTTTATGTAACCACTGACCAAAGCTGTTACAACCCCAATTTTGGATTCATTTGGGTGAGAAATGTAATTTCTCACATAAAAGATATTTGAACAAATAAAGATATAATTTGTTTTGAATAAGTGGATTTCGTTTACAATAGCCTTGATGATTGTGTTGTGGGCTTTATTGGCTATTGGGCCTAATAACAAGAAAATCCAATTAATGAATGAATAATTGAGTTTTTGAGAAAAGAAAGGTGTGGAAACCTCTAGAAGGAAAATATAAAGAGGGATTTCGTGCCACATGAGTTCCTTGAGTTCCAAGGAGTCCAAAGTTGCATGATAATGCAAAAAGAAAAGAAAAAGATCAATTAAGTATTTCTTTATTGAGAAAGAAATTGGAAACAATGGTAAAATGTGGAAAATTAAGTGAAAAGAGGTGTAATTGAGTTATCCTTGGTGGAATTTCGTATCCCAAGGATTCCTAATAATAAAAGGAATACTGATGAGGAAAATAAAAGAGAAATAAAGAGAAATCCTCAAAAAAAGGGATATTTTAATAAGAAATCAACCTAATAATGAGAAATAAACAAGACAATGTGAAATAATGCATATTGATGCATTTAAGGATAATGAGTATTCCTTAAAAAGTAATTTCGAATTCTTTGAATTTCTTGGGGTCCAAGGAGCCCCAATATAGTGGAAAGAAAGAGAAAAAACCAAGATTGCAAAATAAGAGCATAATGTGATATATTATTGATGAATTTTGTAATTTTGATACAAGGAAGTATTTTCTATTAAAAGAAAACATAATTCCGTGCCAAATAATTAAAAGGCAAGTACAAGGAATAAAGAGGAAATAATTTTTCAAAAATCCTAATATTTAAAGAGAAAGGAATAGCAAAAGGATAGAGGAGAGAGAGAAAGTTTTCTTTCTAATAAAGGAATTAGTTTCCTATTGGGACAAGATCTTGCTTCTTGGAGGATGCACATCTTGGGGTGTGAAAACCCTCCCCTATATAAGGGGGATAAGACCTTGGGCCAAGTCCAGAAGATCCCGCACACCACCTTATCTTCTTCTTCCATGATCTCGTCAATAAACCCTAACTAAGAGGGGCTACGTGTCTGTGAAGTCATGAATCAGCCATAACGAGTTGCAATGATCGCTGGGTGTTCCAGGAGGTCAAAGAGTTGCATGGACATCATGGCTATACCAGAACCGAAGTGTAGCAACCATCGGAGGTCCGCAGCGGGGCTGTGGGTTACAAACCTGGCCCGCGCAAGCTGACCACCTTGGCTGTGTGATCTCGACGCCCCTGAGTGTGTGGGGGTAGGGCGGAGGCAGAGACACCTTTCCCAATGGTCATTGGGGCTAGTGGGGGAGAGGGGAAGCCGCGCCTAGGGCTTCAGGCGCGCACAGCTCGTCTGTCCCGAACTTGAAGAAGATCCCCGGTCATTGGACCATTATACCCTCCGCGAGCTGAAGGCCCAACTGACTTACACAGGGGTAGAAATGGAATTTCAAAATGTTTTAAAGCAAGCCGCATCAACGTTGCATGGGTTGGTGATGTGGTGATCTGCTACTGGTCCAAAAAGGTAAATATTTGCTAAATTCATATCTAAAGATTGGTAGCTCTGATGGAAATGTACAACATATGAAAATTGATCAGGAGAATGTGTATAATGCAATAAAAATATATTTGAAGCCTATTTCTGATTGCAATTCGAAAAGTAATGGAAGTTATTAACTTTAATGTAATGATGATTAAAGAACCCTATTTTGATATGATTACTGTGATTAGTAGGGTTTAATTAATGATTAAAGTTGATATTAGCCTGTTAATGATAAAAAGGAACATTAGGAACAAAAAGGAAGAACCTTGCACATAATTAGTTAATTTAGAGTTTCTTGTGCATAAATATGTTTTCATGGGCCTTGAAACCCTAATGTTGGTAATTAGGACTACTAATGGCTTTAATTATTTGATTTCATGTATAGAACTGAGTTTTCATGATTAAAAGCTATTTCGAGCATTAAAGTTCCTAATTTGTGGATAAATACCCTAAATGTAGTAATTAGGGTTTTATCATGAATAAAAGGTGGAATTAATGGCAAATCGGGTTCTTATGTGATTTGGACCATAATGAACTATGAATCAATGATAAATACATATAATGATATTATCATGGATTGAAAGGATAAAAATAGTAGCTTTAATAAAAGAGAGGCTTAATGAGCTTAATTAATGGTTAATTATGCCTTTAATCTGGAATTGAGGATTAGATGTGGAAATAATTAGGGTTGGTGATTGTAGGAAGGCCGAGCGACTTTCTTTTTTGTTTGTGGCCGTGCTAAATTGTATCGTATGTCTCATCGGTAGGCGAAGGAAGCGCCCACCCAGCAAAACAAAACTTGGAGGAAGAAGGGGACCGACCCCTTTGAATTCCGCGCCCTTTTGAGGGCGACGTTTGATCGAGGATTGGTGCACATGTCGAGTGATATAGGCCTATGTGAGGCCCGAGTCGAACTCAGGGAGACGTAGTCTCAGTGACTACTACTAACTACGGTGTGATCAGCTAAGAAGATTAAAAAGTTGGATTTGAGTTTAAAAAAAGGAAATAAAAGGAAATTAAAAGTGGTTGATTCGAATGAGATGGATTCCTTAGGATTACTGATTTCACCACATGTTCTCATTACATCTTATTTCTACCGAATTAATATAAATTTTACTCCTACCCTGGATAGAAAGCCTGTAATCAGAACTGCCCGCTTCCACAGTGCTATCCACTACCTAGATCTAAGCCAATTCCACATCTCTTGTAATTTATATCTTAGTCTAGGTGCATTATCAAATACTCTGGGTTTCTTTCCACTAACCGTACATTATCTTTCCAAAGGAACGCGTAGGAAAGTGTATAAATTGTGGTTTTCTAACCTTTAATCCTCCTTTCAGAGCAATTAGTAGTCTATTACCCTACCGATGGTGATCAAGAATAGATAGGTCGTGCAATTTCACAATTATATATCCAAGAATAAAGAGAAATCTATATTAAATCATGTAAAAAGTTGATACAATGATTCCCCGGGCTACTCTCGGGTCCTAAGGAAAGGAGGAGTTTAGCTCTGCATGGTTTTCCTTTGCAAATACATAGAGAGAGAGAGAGAAGAAAAACATGAGAAACATGAAGGAAATTTGTGTAACTCCTGGAGAGAAGGTGTTTTGGATGATCCTCCTCGAGAAATGCATGCTCTGCAGTCGTCTGACCATAAAATTGTCCGTCATAGGTGCTCTGATCTCCCAGGTGACGTCCTTCATCTCTGTGCTTCTCTCTCTCTCTTCTCTGGCCTTCGTGCGATGCAATGTGATGTCCCCCTTAGGTCTGGTCGTCCCTTTTTAGGTCATAGGCCAACTTACGATACCACATAACGTGGACCGTCGGATCTAGACAATCTAATTGGATTGCTGATTTCTGACAAAGTCGGTGGCACCGACTCTGCTCTCCTGGATTGGTTACTGATGTAATCTCGGTGGCACCGACTTGAAGGGTCAGTTCCACCGACTCTGCATTGTATATAAAGTACTTGAAAAATGCATAAAAATGTGTATAAGTCTGGGGAATATATAAAATCATATAAATATGATAAAATAAGCATAATTTGATGCAAACAGAGTGTACAGGCCAACAATAGTGATTTATGTAAATATAATCAAGAAAATGACAAATAAATGCACAAAATAGGTATAAAATAGGCATGTAAAAGTGACTCAAAACCCGTGCATCAGGGTGTCACACCCTAGTTTACCAATTGATCAGCCAATGTTGATTCCAATTGACCTGACATTCTATATGATCAGTTCAACACTTGAACCGGTCGGTTCACAGTTCAGTCAGTCAATTTTGAACCTCAGTTGTTTAATTGAATATATAAATACCTTCAGTAATCAAATTAAAAGTCATTCATGAATATACTCATTTAATCAAAATAAATTCCTATGTCTGTGACCTTATAGGTCAAGAATTACATTGGTAGTGAATGTCCATAACTAAGTTATGACATCACAACCAAAGAGTGGTGTCTAGCAACTCATCATTGCTAACCAAGTAATTCAGAAAGTTAGAGAACAACTTCAACTTACTATCCGTAAGTATTATTTATATGATCACATAGTTCCTTTGTTCTGATATCCGAATAGAACTTAAGGCATGTAATCGTCATCCTCTCAATGTTCAATCCATATTCCTTGAACTAGAGCAAAATGTCTGAAATGTATGTGAGTTCACATATCACGTTTTGAATCATGTGAGTACAGTCATACAATTCTCATTCTTGCTAATCAAGAGGCTTTGGTTAATCAATCTCTTATAGGAGTGACACACTGCACTCCAAGCATCACTATTATGGAAACCCTTCTTCAAGATTGCATTGGATGATGTCAAAGTACATGAATGACATGTGATGAATGAAGTGACTTCATGTATAAGAACCACAGTCACCACTATCACTATGAGAGCTAATCCTGACTACCATTCCATAGTTTCCATGTACCACTCTCATGGTGGGTTTGTCCAATACACTATTCTTTAACATATATATGTATTCTTGACTTGATATCACATATCATGACTAATGAGACTCTGTCATCGGTCAACACACACTCTAGTCTTATATATTTGTGTTGTTTATTTTGCTTCCATAGTAATATCCAACTAGGGACACAACAAGAATGTATGTATTCTTAATATTCGTATGATATTATTATTCAAGTCATGTATTTAAAGACATACGACATCGAGTAACATTATTTTTAGACATCTACTACGTATGTGTATCTCATGATTGAGATAAATATATTAGACGGAATTACATTTATTCTAAGCAAACCAGGTATCTAATGCCACACTCCAACTATCATATGATTGACTCTCTGTTCAAACCAACAACTTTGAGCTCAAAATGGGTGATACACACTTGTGAGGTGAGGTTGAGCTTCTACATCTGATATAATTACTCAAGATGGAACTTGTAAGGAAGAGGCTATTGGTGATGAAAAGAAGTGAGATGGAACTCGAGACCTGGCTCGAGAAGAGGACGAGTTGGGAAAACACTGTGAGGCTAGTGAAGGTGTGTAGGATGTCCTTCTGTGAGGTAGGTGACGTAAAGAATGGTCGAGTTAGATGCATCGGGACATGGGAGAATCAGTGACACACTGGAGAAGTCGGTGTTTGGGGGAGTTGGCATTTGATTGGATGTGGAGAAATATGTTGAGTCCAGGAGGTTAGGACGCCGAGAATTAGTGGAGGAGGAGTGGAGCAACAACCTCAACTCTGAGCCTCTAACTCAGTCCATCTAGCATTGGTACAATAGGCATATTTTGTATGTAATGGAACAAGGGTATGAAGGCCTCAAAAGAACTAACATAGAGTTATGACAATTTTATTTGTAGAGACATGTACATACACATAGTGGAGATCTAATAAGTGGTGATTCTTATATTAAATTTCTTTGAACGTGGTATTTTTGGTAGATTCCTACGTCTTAGTTTGAGTAGAAAGTTGTTGCTTATTTTATCTTTGGCTCTTTGTTGTCCACTAGGAAACAAGATGAATAACATTCCTCAAAGTTAATTAAAGAAAAAGCTGCATAAAAAGTCACTCTACGCGACGTACATTACTTGATATCTAACATGAAACACTGCGAACGGTAGGTGAACAACATTGGTAATGGGAGTAGAAATAATAACATGAAAGATCAAGACAACACAAGGAGAAAGAGGGGGGAAATGGATAACTAAAAGAAGATTTGAAGGCGACGTCCGCTAATTGAAAGTGAGATCCGCAAAAGGAAGTTGTGCATTCGCTAGAATAATCCCACGATAACACCTCTGACTACTCAAATAATGCTTTCATGGTGCACACTAGAAACAACTTCTATTCGTGTTCGATTTAGAAAATAGAAAAATAAAAAAATAAAGAAAGCGCCAAGGAGTTTGTGCTTTCAACTAAGACCACCACACGCTCTCTTGTGTTTTTCTTATTTCTTTGTTTCAAAATATTTTTTTATTTAAATAAGACAACCTGATTTGCTTAACTCTGACATGAATGTGTGGATCTGACTGGAGTTTTCCACCTTGTGGACTTGAGAAGTGAGACGTCAGACCTTTACTGCAGGACAAGCTGCTCTCAAAGCCGCCTCAACCAAAGTTTTCAAGCATGAGAAAGCATGCACTGTGAATCAGCATGCTTTTATTCTGTTCGGCTTTGGTACTTTCGGATTTTTAGCACCAAGTATTGTGGAACATCTCAAGAGGATTCAAAAATTTATGCATAGTAATGTTTTGACCCCCAAATCAATGAATGTTGTATTTCGGAGGATATAACTTTATTGGGATTCACACGGAAGCCCTCCAAGCCCAAGAAAACACCACAGGAGATACAACCCTAGCTTGCACGATAAAAGTAACAAGTCGAAGAGTCCAACTGGAGTCGATATGAAGATGAAGTTTGTGATTAAAAGAATTTAGTGGGAGCATATTAATATTACACATAATGACTAGGAATAACATCCTTATACTACACATGTTAAAGCCCGGAAGGGTGTGACAACCTGATTTGTTTCTCTCCTATGTAGTACTCTTCTCCCCCAAAAAGTGTCCATCTCACCTAATATGAAATCAATTACATGGTTTGGTTGTGTTGATGACCCAATTTGATCTCTACGTGCTTGATAATCCAATTTGTGACATATTTAGCTCATAGATCTATGTTTTGACTCGGGCCTCACATAGGCCTATATTACTCGACGCGTGCACTTGCGTTCATACACAGTTTTAACGTGTCACACCCTTTTCCATACAAAGAGACATTACTCAAAACTTAAACCAAAATCAACAATTAACAGCAAATTACCGAGAATCATATGAAATTAAAATTGAATTGCAGGAAGCACCATGAGATGAGATTTATTACACCAGATTCAATACTTGCATTTCATAACATACATTCAAGGTTCTACGTCATTGTTTTTCAATCAACTTGTTACATAAGATAACAGTTCCACATATATGTACATACCACCAAAGGCACACAAGCCAAAAAAACCACATGTCGATCATCATGTCATCAAAACACATTGAGAACACCCCAAAGGACCTGAGTGTACAAGTATCATACCTATGTCTCTTGTAACATCCCTGACCTGGGTTATGAATTAACCCTAGGTGTTTTTCTTAATAAACAGTGATTATATGCATGCTCTTATCTTTTGAAAAGTAATTAAGGCTCAAGAGAAACTTATATTACAATTTTAGTCCTTTTTGAATATTGTTGAAATCAATATTTTGCATGTTTTGGATTAAAGTGCAAATTACCCAAGTTGAGGGGTATATTTGCAAATTGTGCATGATAATATGTTCCTCATGTGTTAAATAATCATGAGAGTGAAGATGATTCAGAGGTATGGCTTGTGATAGCCTGAATTCCAAGAGAGAGCTGATAAAGCAATGGTTATGCATGAAAACCTAGTTTTGGTGAAATGTGCAATTTACCTAAAACCTAGGGTGCAATATGTAAATTACCACTTCAAAAAGGTCCCTAATGTTTCTTGGCATCATTTGGAGCAAAGAAAATTAGAGGGGCGCTTCATTTGAATTAAGTTGGAGGAGAGAGAATCTTGATATTAAAATAATCAAGATTTAAGAATAATGGAAACATTAATGCAAAAATAAATAAAATAATTGAAGGGCCTTCAACCAAAATTAAAATAGTGGAATTCAGATGTGTGTGTGGACTTCCTTGAGCTTTCCAAGAACCGAAAATATCCTAAGGAGGTGAAATTCCACTCACCTTATTATAAGGAAAAGAATTTCCACTCAAAATATATATTAATATTATAAGGGATTAAGGTGCTTAATTTCTTTTCCCTTAATCCATGGATAATAGAAGGGAGCTCGGTGGGATTGAGTTGACTTTGCATGCAAGAAAACCAAGGAGGAATTGGTGGCAACATTTTTGGAATTAATTGATTTTTATAAAACATTTTCTCTTTCATCAATTTTCTTATAAAAGAGCCTTTTCCAACCCACCTAAGGATCTTTTTCAGATTCCTTTCTTCTCCTTGCTTGCAAAATCGACCAAGAGAGCTAAGAACAGCAGGAAGGACGCTCACAACCTGTTGGTAAGTCTTTGACCTTCATTCTTCTTGATTTCATGGTGAAAATCATAAAGCAATGTATGATTCCTTCATTTCTTCACTCCATCTTCAACCCTAGCCGATCCTTTCACTCCAAAAGCTTGAGAAACGACCTTGGGAGGTTGCTAGAGCTTCAATCACCATTGGAGCCATGAAGTTTGGAGCTTGGGATCAGATTTTAAGGTGGGTTATATAACTTAAACCCTTAATCTTTGTCATTGAATTTGATTTCTCCATACAATTGATTTAATTATTATTATTGCAATAGCCTTGCTTGATTAATGGAGTTTCCATGGAAATGGTAGTAGCTTTCGTAAGTCTAAAGGTTGAAGATAATAACCTGTTCATAAGCACACACCTTAACCAAGAACATAAGCCAACGGTCTTGGACCTTTGGTCCAAACGGTTTCACCAAACCGTTTGAGACCAAACAGTTTGCAAATCGTTTGGTGTTTTGGACTCAAAATCAAATGAAGGGGTTGACCATTTGGTGTAGTTGACTATTTGAGGTCTGAACTTAATTCCATGTTGGATGATGATCCAATGGACTCAATTGATTGATTCAATGTGTGCACAATCCTTCAAGTGGAAACCCTAATCAAGTTGATTGAAGAATCCTTGATTGGTCCTAAAGATTTCAAGACATCTTGGGTCAAATGGTCTGGAGACCGTTTGAGCCCAAATGGTCTTGAAACCATTTGGGACCAAACAATTTCAAAACTGTTTGGTGGGTTAGTGGTTGATCCTTGACCCATGGATGATGATTTAATGGTATTGATTGATGACTCCTTCAATTGAATAACCAATAGTCAATTCAATGATGTAATTGGAAATCGATTGGATTGATGAATGACCTACTGAGCCCTTGCGGTTTTGGGACTCATTTGGCCCAAACGGTCTTGAGACCATTTGAGACCAAACGGTCTTGAAACCGTTTGGAGTCAAACAATTTCAAAACCGTTTGGTGGCAAACAGTTTCAAAACCGTTTGGTGGTGAAACCTTCAAAACTGAATGGAGTTCAATGTGGTTCAATCACTTGGATATTAAATGTAATGATAGTTCCAATGATCCAATGATTATTAGTAATAGTAATCAATAAAGGTACAAAGGTTGAAACCCTAATAGTACCTAAGTGATTAGTACCAATTAAGGGATGAACTCTAATTGCTTATAAGATCAATGACTTGGTAGACTAGGTCAATCATAGTTGTATGAACTTGACTAAAGGGTTGATGCAACCTAATCAAGTTGAGAGGGTGATAATATGGAATTGATACATGAGTATGATTCATGTGGTGATTAAGGGTATGATCCTTAAGTAAAGAGATCATGAAACCCTAATCATGAACATAAACCCTAATTGACAAGGTTATTGAACCTTAACCCTAATTTAGAGCAATTATAATTGAAACTCTAATCCAGGGTATGGTTGTAACCCTAATCCAGGGTGATGATATATGTGAGTCTAATTTAGGGTAATGTAATGCAAAACCCTAATTGGGATTAATATACCCTAATTATGGGTAATGGAACATGAAACCCTAAATGGGATGAATAGTAAACCCTAATTATGCGTAATGGTACATGAAACCCTAATTGGGATGAATTGTAAACCCTAATTGTGGATTATTGAATATAGTTCCTATCATAGGGTGAATTTGATGTGAAACCCTAACTAAGGATGGTTTCATGAGAAACCCTAATGTTTAATGTGTTGTGAAGCTCAAATCCAGGGCAATTCTATGTAATGCTTAACAAACCCTAATCTTGGGCAATACGGTGATAAGCCATATCTTTGATGTGATAATGGGATGAATATCCTCATATGACATGAAATTGGAAACCCTAACCCTAGTAAGGGAATAGTGGTGTTACCCATGAATAGTAAATTCATATTTGTTGTACATGGTTCTGATATGAAATTGGTATCACTATTATCATCTGTGCTAACCATGCATGTATGTTGAAATGATGATCATGGCCAGGTATGAGCTATGATGTTTAATTCACTATTGTGATTGTGCCTTGAGTTTCATAATATACCTTGTTGCCTGGTAAGAGGTAACAAGAGAGTTAATGGGCCTGAAGTACCATG
This sequence comes from Alisma plantago-aquatica, assembly GCA_963693085.1. Taxonomy (NCBI): domain Eukaryota; kingdom Viridiplantae; phylum Streptophyta; class Magnoliopsida; order Alismatales; family Alismataceae; genus Alisma; species Alisma plantago-aquatica. The sequence goes on along the minus strand of OY856412.1, from coordinate 22,766,874 downwards.
TGTGATGCTTGTAATAGCAAGTATCATGTTTGCCTTGGTCAATTGACCTGAAGGTGATGATTAACTGGAAAAGTGGTAACAATGCTTAATGATGAATCAAGGGTTTAATTAACCAGTGCCATATGATTATGGCAATGAAGTTGTGAAGGGATGAGAATTCCCAATTTTTATATAAGGGGCTGAGTTCCCAATATCTTTTAAAGACAGTTGAGTATTTGATGAAAATAGTACATGTTTCTTTATAGCATTGTCATAATAAGTTTTGTTTAAGAACTTTCCTGATGCTAAAAGAATATGAAAATGTACTTAATTAATCAAGTGAAATCTATTCATGTAGTGCTCTGACCATAGATCCATCATCGTCAGAAGTTGGTGATGGTGAAACAGGTTTTCCTATAGAATTCCTAGAGTTCACATATTCTGAATATGTGGGGGGTAATTGGGTGAAAATATCCTTACATCCTTGTGAAGAGATTGAGGGAAGGTAAACATCAAACCTCTCAATCCTTAATGTGTCAGGATAGATGTATCATAAATCTCCCGGTGGTTGGGATGGATGTATCATTAATCTCCCAATGATATTTTGTGTCGGGTCAATGGAGATAAACATTAATGCTCTAGATTGACGATGAGAGTACAGTTGACGTTGTAACTCTCTAGTGAAGTTCCAGTATACCCTGGAAAGCTATTTGAGTAGTCGACATAGTCCTGCTTGTGGTCCCATACTAACTGGGATGTGGGAGGTCATGGGAATCAGACTCTTCCATTGACCTAATTATGGTACCGATTTCGATTCTAGAAATGGTCGGTTGGAGTATGAGCGGTATAACTCATCTCCTTAGAGCTTAGATTTGTTTGTAAAATATAATCAGTCATGTAGTGTATGTGCATAAGATCGAAATACGAGAACCACTAGTTGATGTTATACTATTTAGCATGTCCTTGATACATAAATGTATTTATGTTCTTTTAATTCATATTGAATATGTGACTTGCTGCTTTATCATTTTATAACTGAAATACTTACATAAGAATGTTTCTCTAATCTGCATAGATGTTGATTCATCTGCTACTGATTTATATCATTCCACTGCTCAGTTTATTTCTTTTAAACTGCAATGATAATGTTTTGGCGGAGAGTTATATCTCCCACTGGGGTCGTTTTTATAATTGTTTCACCCCCGTGGGATTCAACGTTTTTAGGTAGACGTAGACGACAAGGCAGAAACTCTTCTGTGGGGGAAGAGCAGCAGCATCAGCCTCAGGGACAGTAGTGATCCATCAGGTGGAGGCATTGGTTGTCTGGTTTTGTATAGTTAGTCCTATGAGTCATCTCTGTACTCTCGGGTCCGAGGAGTTAGTGCTTTTGATATTCAGATCTAAGATTTTGGATTAAAGCCTCGAGATTTTTATACTACTGATGTATAGTTCAACAGAGTAGTTAATGTTGTAACTCTCAAGAGGAAATAGTACAAGAGATGTACTAGTAAGCCAGTATGTACTTGAAATACTTTGGTTCTAAATGAAAGAGTTTTCCTATGAATGAATCTCTTGTTAAATGGTTTTAATTTTTTGTGATTTTCAGTAATTCCTCTGCTATTAATACGCTTCCACATTAGTTAATCTCATTTTGTGAATCGTATGCCACAAATTAAGTGGTATCAGAGCTCTAGGTTTTCTGAGTCTACATAGACCTAGGATTACGGTTGTTGAGTCTGTTCTAGTGTCTTCCAATTATCTGATAGTGCCTTCTACTCGTATAGGAGGAGAAGAAGAACTAAATATGTCTGGATCACATGATGAACACGCTGCTAAGAGCAGTGTTGCTACACCGGGAGGAGGTGCAAGAGACTAGGACAGGGAGGAACATGTACCTGAACAACCCCAGTTCAATCAAGCTGATATGGGGAACCCAACCTTCCGGTCTATGTTCGGGCAGTTTATGGTAGTTATGACCCACATGACAGATAGAATGTCAATACCTACACCTAGGAAACCAGCCCATGATGAAAGACATGGTGCTGGCAAGACTTTTGAAAGGTTGAAGAGGGTAGGAGCCTTAGAGTATGCTGGTACAGCCCATCCGGCAGATGCTGACCTATGGTTGACTGAACTGGAGAAAGCCTTCAGAATCTTCATGATTCCTGATGATGAGAGGGTCAGGCATGCTGTATATCTCTTAAAAGGGAGTGCTGGACACTGGTGGACCATCGAGGAAGGTAAAAAACCTGGAGTTGTGATTGGATGGGATGAATTCAGGCGTGAATTCATCGCTAGATACTTTCCCAAGACATATCTAGATGAGAAGATCTCTCAGTTTGAGAGGATTAAACAAGGACCAATGATCATTAGCGAGTATGAGGCTAGGTTCATGGAGTTGTTGTGGTTCTGTCCGCACATGGCATCTAATGATGAGGGGAGAATTCAGTGGTTCGAGAAGGGGTTGAATGCTGAATTAACCACTCCGGTGTCTACTTTGGAGAACCAGGAGAGGTTTGCCACTTTCGTGGAGTCTGTAAGATGCATAGAGAGGTCTGTAGTTGAGAAGCGAAAGACCAAGGGTAAGAAGGAATACCCACAGTTTCAAGGACAAAGTGTTGGAACTTTCAAGAAGCCAAGGTATTATGTGCCTACACCACCACCAAGGTTCAATACCCAGACACAGTGGACGTCAAGTAAGGGAAGAGACCATAGTATACCACTGAAGGGAGCTCATAGCTCAGCCTCTATGTTAGTAACAGGACCACCCAGACCACCGAGGGGGAATTTAACCTATTATAGATGTGGAAGAGAAGGCCATGTGGTGAGGGATTGTCCTGAGAAAGTCAGGAATGTGACCCAACAACCGAGGTAGAGTCAGTAGGGCTCTCAGAGGCAACAACCTGGAAGTGGTGCTAGAGGATGTGGACAAGCATCCCAAGCTGGTTCTTCGACATCCAATAATCGAGCACAGGGTCAACAACAAGCGACAACTAGGTTCTATGCTATGAACCAGCATGAAGCAGTAGTCAACCCTCAGGTTGTGATAGGTCAGATGGAACTGCTTTATTCTGATATGTCTTTATCCTGCTTCGTATCTGTGTTAATAGATCTGGGTGCTACACACTCTTTTATCACTCGAGAAGTGATTTATGACTACAATATGATTGTTAGTCATAGAGCAGATAGCTTGTTATTAGAGACACCTTTGATGGGATCTGCAATGTTGCGGGAAGTGTGTTCCCCCTGCAATCTTTTCTTTTCTAATCACCGCATTCAAGTGGATCTTATACCAATTGAGATGTAGGGTTTTGATATAATCCTTGGGATGGAAACCTTAGAGAAGTATAAGGTTGTCTTGGATTGTAGTTCCAAGCAAGTCATGTTCATAGATGGTGGTGACACATGGATCTTTCAGGGAGATAGAAAGATCCTTCCAACATGTCTTATGTCAGCTATGGTAGCTGGGAGGCTGATGAGACAAGGATGCCTTGCATTCTTAGCCCATGTGGTTGACACCACAATGGAGAGCCCTCATCCTTCTGAAGTTTTAGTAGTCAGGGAATTTGAAGATGTATTTCTTGAAGAACTTCCAAGTGTTCCACCACCCCGAGAGATTGAATTTGAAATAAATCTAATCTCAGACACGCAACCAATAGCACAAATGCCATATAGGATGGCGCCTGCTGAAATGGCAGAGCTCAAGAAACAACTGCAAGAGTTGCTTGAGAAGGGTTTTATCCGACCGAGTACTTCACCCTGGGGTGATCCGGTCCTTTTTGTTAAGAAAAAGGATGGGTCTATGTGTTTATGCATTGACTATAGACAGTTCAACAAGGTAACTATAAAGAATAAGTATCCTCTACCAAGGATTGATGACTTGTTTGACCAGTTGCGTGGTGCGACTATCATTTCTAAGATAGATCTGAGGTCGTGATACCATCAGTTACGTATCAAGGAGGGTGACATACCTAAGTCTTCCTTTAGGACAAGTTATGGTCACTATGAGTTCACATTTATGTCATTTGGACTAACTAATGCACCAGCTGCATTTATGGAACTCATGAATAGAATATTTCGACCTTTTCTAGATCAGTATGTTGTCATCTTTATAGATGACATCCTGATATATAGCTGAGATGCTCAACAACATGAGCAACATCTTTGCCAAGCTCTGACTTTGCCGAGGGAGCATAAGTTATATGCTAAGTTTAGCAAATGTGAGTTCTGGTTTCCAGAAGTTTCCTTTCTTGGACATGTAATATCTGCCTCAGGTATTCGTGTTGATCCTAAGAAAGTAGAATATTTCCTGCAATGGGAACAACCGAAGACACCGAATGAGGTAAGAAGTTTCCTATGATTGGCAGGATATTATAGGAGGTTCATTAAGAACTTCAGTTCAATAGCCTTACCCCTGACTAAGTTGACAAGGAAGGAGATTCCTTTGGTCTGGAATGACAAGTGTCAAAAATCTTTCCAGTTGCTGAAGGAAAGGTTAACAAGTGCACCTGTGTTGGTGCTACTTGAGCAAGGAAAGGGGTACATAGTCTTCTGTGATGCATCTAAGAATGGCTTAGGATGTGTGTTGATGCAGGATAAGCAAGTGATTTCTTTCGCTTCTCGACAGCTTAAGAAACACGAGGAGAATTATCTGAAACACGATCTGGAGTTAGCTATTGTGGTCCATGCCTTGAAGATCTGGAGACATTATCTCTATGGAGAAACATTCCAGATTTTCACAGACCATAAAAACCTAAAGTATATCTTTTCTCAACATGAGCTAAATATGAGGCAACGCCACTGGATGGAGTTAATCAAGGATTACGATTGTACAATTTATTATCATCCAGGGAAAGCCAATGTTGTTGCTAATGCACTAAGTAGAAAATCAGCAAAACCAGCCCTAGATAAAGCACAACTAAACTCCTTAGTGTGCTCTAAGAGAGATATGTTTATCTCCTTAAGGCAAGACAATGTACAGCTTAAAGTGTCATTGTTAGCCGGGTTGTTAGCTGAGATGCACATAAAACCAACTCTGAGACACCAGATTAAAGAAACACAGTAGACTGATTCTATGATTTAGCAGATCAGGTCAGAATATGGCAGTGAGAAACGGGATGGTTTCCATGATTCTGATGATCAGGTAGCCTGTTACCATGGTAGGATGGTAATACCTAATGTCGAAAACTTAAGAAAGTTAGTCATGGAGGAAGCTCATTCTTCAATGTATGCTATGCATCCAGGGAGCACCAAGATGTGTCATAACTTAAAGGGTATGTATTGGTGGCCTGGTTTGAAGAAGGATGTTGTTGAGTTTGTTATGCGGTGTCCGGTGTGTCAACAGGTTAAAGCTGAACATCAGAAGCCCACAAGAACAATGCAACCCCTGCCTATACCACAGTGGAAGTGGGATCATGTAACTATGGGCTTTGTGGTTGGTTTGCCTAGAACAACCAAAAGTCATGATTCTATTTGGGTAATAGTTGATAGGTTGACAAAGACAACACATTTCTTACCTGTCAAGACAACCTATACAACTGAGAAGCTTGCACAATTCTACATAGATGAGATAGTGTGGCTACATGGGGTACCAGTTACAATAGTTTCTAATAGAGGTCCTCAGTTTACAAGTCATTTTTGGGAACGACTTCATAAAGATTTGGGCACTCAGCTGAGGTTTAGTACAACCTTTCATCCTCAGACAGATGAACAGTATGAGAGGACGATACAAACCTTGGAGGACTTTCTTAGGGCATGTGTCCTTCAGTTTGTGGGGAGTTGGGATCTACATCTCAGCTGGATAGAGTTTTCTTATAATAACAGCTATTAGCACAATATTGAAATGGCACCATATGAGGCTTTGTATGGTAGACGTTGTAGATCTCCCCTATGTTGGTATGAAACTAGTGAATATCAACTTTTGGGTCCTGAGCTGGTTAAACAAACAACTGAGAAAATAAAAATCATACAACAACAGTTGAAAACAGCCTAGGATAGACAGAAATCATATGTTGAAAAGCATCGTAGACCCTTAGAATTCCAATTCGGAGACAGGGTATACCTCACGGTTTCACCTTGGAAGGGTATCCTGAGATTTGGAAAGAAAGGGAAGTTAGATCCTAGATTTATGGGGCCCTATCCGATCATTGAAAGGATGGGAAAGGTAACCTATAAGCTAGAGTTACCACCTGAGTTGCATAGATTGCACCCAGTGTTTCATATCTCTATGTTGAGGAAGTGTCATCCTGACACTGAGTTAGTTCTACAACCTGTGGAGGTAGAACTAAATGATGACATATCTTATGTGGAAGGGCCTGTGTTGATTCTTGACAGAAGAATCAAGAAGTTGAAAAAGAAAGACATTAGTCTTGTAAAAGTTCTCTGGAATCACAGTGGCATTGAAGAAGCTACGTGGGAACTAGAGGATGAGATGAGGAGGAAATATCCTACTCTTTTCTCTTAATGTTTTGTTGATGATTTCGGGGACGAAATCATTGTAAGGGGTGGATAAACTTGTAACATCCCTGACCTGGGTTATGAATTAACACTAGGTGTTTTGCTTAATAAAAAGTGATTATATGCATGCTCTTATCTTTTGAAAAGTAATTAAGGATCAATAGGAACTTATATTACAATTTTAGTCCTGTTTGAATATTGTTGAAATCAATATTTTGCCTATTTTGGACTAAAGTGCAAATTACCCAAGTTGAGGGGTCTATTTGCAAATTGTGCATGATAATTTGTTCCTCATGTTTTAAAGCATCATGAGAGTGAAGATGATGTAGAGGTATGGCTTGTGATAGCCTGAATTCCAAGAAAGAGCTGATAAAGCAATGGTTGTGCATGAAAACCTAGTTTTGGTGAAATGTGCAATTTACCCAAAACCTAGGGTGCAATATGTAAATTACCATTTCAAAAAGGTCCCTCATGTTTCTTGGCATCATGTGGAGAAAATAAAATGAGAGGGGCACCTCATTTGAATTAAGTTGGAGGAGAGAGAATCTTGATATTAAAATAATCAAGATTTAAGCATAATGGAAACATTAATGCAAAAATAAATAAAATAATTGAAGGGCCTTCAACCAAAATTAAAATGGAGGAATTCGGATGTGTGTGTGGACGTCCTTGAGCTTTGCAAGGACCGAAAATATCCTAAGTAGGTGAAATTCCACTCACCGTATTATAGGAAAAGAATTTCCACTCAAAAATATATATTAATATTATAAGGGATTAAGGTGCTTAATTTCTTTTCCCTTAATCCATGGATAATGGAAGGGATCTCGGTGGGATTGAGTTTCCTTTTCATGCAAGAAAACCAAGGAGGAAATGGTGGCAACATTTTTGGAATTAATTGATTTTTATAAAACATTTTCTCTTTCATCAATTTTCTTATAAAAGAGCCTTTTCCAACCCACCTAAGGATCTTTTTCAGATTCCTTTCTTCTCCTTGCTTACAAAATTGACCAAGAGAGCTAAGAACATCAGGAAGGACGCTCCCAACCTGTTGGTAAGTCTTTGACCTTCATTCTTCTTGATTTCATGGTGAAAATCATAAAGCAATGTATGATTCCTTCATTTCTTCACTCCATCTTCAACCCTAGCCGATCCTTTCACTCCAAAAGCTTGAGAAACGACCTTGGGAGGTTGCTAGAGCTTCAATCACCATTGGAGACATGAAGCTTGGATCTTGGGATCAGATTTGAATGTGGGTTATATAACTTAAACCCTTAATCTTTGTCATTGAATTCGATTTCTCCGTACAATTGATTTAATTATTATTATTGCAATAGCCTTACTTGATTAATGGAGTTTCCATGGAAATGGAAGTATCTTTCATAAGTCTAAAGGTTGAAGATAATAACATGTTCATAAGCACACACCTCAACCAAGAACATAAGAAAATGGTCTTGGACCTTTGGTCCAAACGGTTTCACCAAACCGTTTGAGACCAAACGATTTGCAAACCGTTTGGTGTTTTGGACTCAAAACCAAATGAAGGGGTTGACCGTTTGGTGTAGTTGACCATTTGAGGTATGAACTTAATTACATGTTGGATGATGATCCAATGGACTAAATTGATTGATTCAATGTGTGCACAATCCTTCAAGTGGAAACCCTAATCAAGTTGATTGAAGAATCCTTGATTGGTCCAAACGATTTCAAGACATCTTGGATCAAACGGTCTTGAGACCGTTTGAGCCCAAACCGTCTTGAAACCTTTTGGGACCAAACGGTTTCAAAATCATTTGGTGGGTTAGTGGTTGATCCTTGACCCATGGATGAAGATCTAATGGTATTGATTGATGACTCCTTCAATTGAATAACCAATAGTTAATTCAATGATGTAATTAGAAATCAATTGGATTGATGAATGACCTAGTGAGCCCTTGCGGTTTTGGGACTGATTTGGCCCAAACGGTCTTCAGACCATTTGAGACCAAACGGTCTTGAAACCGTTTGGGGTCAAATGGTTTCAAAACCGTTTGGTGGCAAACGGTTTCAAAACCGTTTGGTGGTGAAACCTTCAAAACCTAATGGAGTTTAATGTGGTTCAATCACTTGGATATTAAAGGTAATGATAGTTCCAATGATCCAATGATTGTTAGTAATAGTAATAAATGAAGGTACAAAGGTTGAAACCCTAATATTACCTAAGTGATTAGTACCAATTAAGGGATTTACCCTAATTGCTTATAAGATCAATGACTTGGTACACTAGGTCAATCATAGTTGTATGAACTTGACTAAAAGGTTGATGTAACCTATTCAAGTTGAGAGGGTGATAATATGGAATTTATACATGAGTATGATTCATGTGGTGATTAAGGGTATGATCCTTAAGTAAAGAGATCATGAAACCCTAATCATGAACATAAACCCTAATTGACAAGGTTATTGAACCTTAACCCTAATTTAGAGCAATTATAATTGAAACTCTAATCCAGGGTATGGTTGTAACCCTAATCCAGGGTGATGATATATGTGACTCTAATTTAGGGTAATGTAATGCAAAACCCTAATTGGGATGAATAGTAAACCCTAATTATGGGTAATGGAACATGAAACCCTAATTGGGATGAATAGTAAACCCTAATTATGGGTAATGGTACATAAAACCCTAATTGTGGATTGTTGAATATAGTTCCTATCATATGGTGAATTTGATGTGAAACCCTAACTAAGGATGGTTTCATGAGAAACCCTAATGTTTAATATGCTGTGAAGCTCAAATCCAGGGCAATTCTATGTAATGTTTAACAAACCCTAATCTTGGGCAATTCGGTGATAAGCCATATCTTTGATGTGATGATGGGATGAATATCCTCATATGACATGAAATGGGAAACCTAACCCTGGTAAGGGAATAGTGGTGTTACCCATGAATAGTGAATTCATATTTGTTGTACATGATTCTGATATGCAATTGATATCACTGTTATCATCTGTGCTAACCATGCAGGTATGTTGAAAGGATGATCATGGCCAGGTATGAGCTATGATGTTTAATTCACTATTGTGATTGTTCCTTGAGTGTCATAATACACCTTGTTTCCTGGTAAGAGGTAACAAGAGAGTTAATGGGCCTCAAGTACCATGTGTGATGCTTGTAATAGCAAGTATCATGTTTGCCTCGGTCAATTGACCTGAAGGTGATGGTTACTTGGGAAAGTGGTAACAATGCTTAATGATGAATCAAGGGTTTAATTACCCAGGGCCATATGATTATGGTGATGAAGTTGTGAAGGGATGAGAATTCCCAGTTTTGAAATAAGGGACTGAGTTCCCAATATCTTTTAAAGATAGTTGAGTATTTGATGAAAATAGCACATGTTGCTTTATAGCATTGTCATAATAAGTTTTGTTTGAGAACTTGCCTGATGCTAAAAGAATATGAAAATGTAGTTAATTAATCAAGTGAAATCTATTCATGTAGTGCTCTGACCATAGATCCATCATCGTCAGAAGTTGGTGATGGTGAAATAGGTTTTCCTGTAGAATTCCTGGAGTTCACATATTCTGAATATGTGGGGGGTAAATGGGCAAAAATATCCTTACGTCCTTGTGAAGAGATTGAGGGAAGGTAAACATCAAACCTATGAATCCTTCATGTGTCGGGATAGATGTATCATAAATCTCCCCATGGTTGGGATGGATGTATCATATATCTCCCAATGATATTTTATGTCAGGTCGATGGAGATAAACATTAATGCTCTCGATTGCCGATGAGAGTACAGTTGACGTTGTAACTCTGTAGTGAAGTTCTAGTATACCCTGGAAAACTATTTGAGCAGTCAACATAGTCCTTTTTATGGTCCCGTACTGACCGGGATGTGGGAGTTCATGGGAATCCGGCTCTTCCATTGACCTAATTATGGTACCGATTTCGATTCTAGAAATGGTCGATTGGTGTATGAGCGGTATACCTCATCTCCTCAGAGCTTAAATCTGTTTGTAAAATATAATCAGCCGTGTAGTGTATTTGCATAAGATAGAAATATGAGAACGACTGGTTGATGTTATACTATTTAGCATGTCCTTGATACTTGAATGTATTTATGTTCTTTTAATTCATATTGAATATGTGACATGTTGCTTTATCAGTTTATAATTGAAATACTTGCATAAGAATGTTTCTCTAATCTGCATAGATTTTGATTCATCTGCTACTGATTTATATCATTCCACTGCTCAGTTTATTTCTTTTAAACTGCAATGATAATGTTTTGGCAAAGAGTTATATCTCCCGCTGGGGCAGTTTTTATAATTGTGTCACCCTCGTGGGATTCAACGTTTTTAGGTAGACGCAGACGATAAGGCATAAACTCTTCTACGAGGGAAGAGTAGTAGCAGCAGCCTCAGGGACAACATTGATCCATCAGGTGGAGACATTGGCTATAACGACCCTGCCTCCCGGTAACCCCCAATTAAGGGAGACCCGAAGGTCAGAGCCATTATTCAAATTAACAGGATCAAAGGTTCGACAAATAAACAATAATAATTATGAAATTCTACTAACTAAACTGGAATTGGGTATAAAATTAAAACATTACTTACCTTTGAAAAACTTTGGAAATCTATCTATCCAGACCTTGAATTAATCTATCTAATCCTCCTTGCACTTTATTTCTTAATTTCACAATGTGTCACTTTACTGTTTGTGCTTTTCAGGGTTACACCTAAAACGCTGACAAACAAAACGTCAGTCAGTATATCGAAATATACTGGTATGTGGGGACAACCAAAAGCTTGCACATATGGATAACAATCTAATTATCACAATCAAGTTAATTAACAAGCCAATTTATGCTTTTCAGTATGACATTCTCCACCACTTTTGCCCTAACCCTGGCATACCCACCTTAGGTTTCTTTTGCCCATGACTTAAGGCCACCTTCTCAATCCCGAGCTTGGTGCCTGGGGATCACCACTCATGGTGCCCTCTAGTCATGCAATATTCTCATTCCCAAGCTTGGTGCCTGGGGTCACCACTCATGGTGCTCATTGGTCTACCCATCTGGGACTGACCTTTGGCATCATCCATCAGGGTGGCATGTAGGTGCGAGAATACATACTTCTATTATTAATGTGATAATCATAGTGACTTTATGATTTGCAAGTATGGACATCCAAACTGATAATTTGCATTCAATGCGATTAACCATCCAGAAAATCCTCAGGAAACTAAGGCGGTTATTCATAATTAACCACATACCTGTCAAGCTATTTTGAATGCAGATTCAGTCCAAACAATCAAGTAATCTAGAGTAAATTAAGCAAGCACAATTCAATCCTAAAACATTTATACAATTTCCTTTTATTACTCATGTCATCAAGATCTATTAAATCTAGCTTGCTTCTTAGGGTTTCTAGTCCACTTTTATAGTTTCCATTGCAATTAGGGTTTCCCTTCATCTTTTACTATTTTAAACCCTAATTTAACGCAATTGATCACAAACCCTAATTATTTCAACATCTAATCCTCAGTTTCTGATTAAAGGCATAATTAATCATTAAATAAGTCCATTAAGCCTCTTTTACATTTAAGCTATCATTTTATCCTTTTTAATCTATGACAAAGTCATTATGCTCAGTTATCATCAATTCATAGTTCATTATGCTCTAATACACATATGATCGTTATTCATCATTAATTCTACCTTTATTCATTAAAAAACCCTAATTTCTATATTAAGGTTATTTATCCACAAATTAGTAACTTTAATGCTCGAAATAGATTAGAACCATCATATCTCAGCTTTGTACATGGATTTGACCAATTAAAATCATTAAGTATCATAATTACCAATGTTAGGGTTCAAGGTTCAATAAAGCATATGGAACCCTAAATTAATCAAATTACACATGAAGATCATACTTTTAGATCTAATATACCCTTTTATTAACAACATGTTAATATGTTCTTTAAACACCCATATAACCCTTCCCAAATCATTATTCAATAAAGAATAGGGTTTTTCTTTAGATAAACCATTAAAGATAGCATCATTACATACTTTTTGAGTTTCAAGAAGATTTAGGCTTCAATTACATTTTATTGTATTCCTTGCATTTTTCTGATCAATTTTGATATATAATACTCTCTAATCCGAGTTACTAATTATTAGTTACTAATTTCGCAAGATAAATTACCTTTGGTGAATCGCTGGGTGACACGTCAGCATCTTCTCCAATTATATTTATTTAGGAGGCCGGCTGGTTTATTTCTGAAAGGGAATCTTTGCCCTTATTTGTTGTTCTCGATCTACATGCGCTTGAGGGGTGGCTTCGTTTTTTGGTGAGCGCTCATCTTCAACCTCACGAGCCCGTCCTCTCTCGCGATGCAACTGCAGGTAGCGGTCAACATCGGTGTTGACCCCGCAAATCCCTCTTCCCCAACAATTGACGATGGTATCTCTCCCTTCACCTCAGCCCACCGAACTCAGGGGGACCCTTTGCAGAGGTTGCTATGGCGGGTGGCATCATCCCCTACAGAAGTTCTAGTGGCCTAAAACAGGGTCGTCGCAGCCCTCTTGGATGAGGCAATCAAGGCCTCCACCTCCCCCTCCAAGCGTCTCATCCTCTCCGCGAACCAGCCACGAGTCTCCCATCCTAATAAATTGTTTGGTGTTTCCTCAAATTTTCGAGAAGGTCTTGTGGCTGCAGGAAGAAAGAAGTGGCGGGTTGGGGAGCCTGTACCAAAACTTGTGAAATTAACCAAGGTTCTGTGCTTCCCTAGGAATGAGGGTCCCTTGGGAATCCTTATATAGGTATGAGAGGTGATTCACTCATTGCCCTATCAAGTCTACTTGTACAAAGCCAACTAGGATTTGGGGACTTCCTATTCAGGGAAGGACAATGATGGTTTAATGGCTCGTTGTACTCCTCTCTCTTTCCCGAATCTACCGAACTTTATTTCACAAAAAAAATCATCAAGAGAGTGGGGAGAAAGGAGTCCAGGAAGCTTCAAACTTTGTGCTTAATTTTTACCGATTAGAGCCTGAGTTGGGTGACGACCTGACCACTTTTGATCGTGGATCGAACGGCCAAGATATAGTGCAACTTTAATTAATAAGAAATAAAAAAATCGTGACATTTACTATTATCCTCGTTACTTTAGGAAACTTCCAAAAATCATATCTCTCAACCTATTTGTCCAATTGATGTCAAATTTGGAGGGAAAGTCCGTAATGACTTAATATATCTCTCTACTAAAACTGGGCTCATTATCTCAAAGAAAGCGTTACTTTTATTTAAGTGCAAGATATCTCTTATTTATATACATTTTTCACCTATTTTCTCTTTCGTTTTCTATTAAATTATTATTTTGAGTTCCTTGAACCTCAAGGAACTATAATGGCTCAAAATACCCTCTTGGGAATATTTCCTTAGCCTCTTTCCTTATCTTTCATCCCTTTTCTTATTATCTTACTTTTTCTTTATTAAATATCTCTTTTTGAGAATTTCCCTTTATCTCTCTTTTATTTCCTTATTTGGAGTTCATTTTAACATTAAGAATCCTTTGGATACGAAAATCCACCAAGATAACTCAATTATACCTTTTTCCACATGTTTTCCACATTTTATCATTATTCTCAATTTCTTTCTTAATAAAGAAATATATAATTGATCTTCTCTTTTCTTATTGCTTTATCTTTACAATTTGTGGACTCATTGGGACCCAAGGAATCCATGTGGCACAAAATCGACCTTTGGATTAAGTGCTTTTGCCTTGTAGAGGTTTCCACACATTTCTTTTCTCAAAAACTCAATTATTCATTTACTAATTGAATTTCCTTGTTACAGGGCCCAATAGTCAATCAAGCCCACCAAACAATCAACAAGGCTATTGTAAACGAAATTCATCCACTCAAAACAAATTGTATCATTATTTGTCCAAATATGAGAAATTGCATTTCTCAGCAAATGAACCCAAAAATTGGGGTTGTAACATCCTTCCCCTCTGATAAGAATTTTTTCATCAAAATTCCATCAAGCAAACAACCAGTTCAGGATAAGCCTTTCATACGTCCATCAGGGCTCCCATGTGGCTTCACCCTTTCCATGGTTCTTCCCAAGAACCTTCATCATCTCATATTCTTCCATCTGAGTTCTTTCTTACCTTGGTATATCGTACCCTCATTGGTGACTCAGGACATTTCAGCCTCTCAAAAGTTGAATAGGTTCAAGGCTCAGCACATGGCTTGGGTACCTCACATAGTGCTCTAGACCGGACTCATGGAACACATTATACATCATGTTATCCCGAGGGGCAAGGCTAAACACAACCATCTCCACCAATCCATCTCAAATGGACCCATATCTTGGGGACTCAGCTTTCTCAGTTGTAGCTTAGAGGGGTTGGATTTTCACATCACATATTCTCCCACAGTGAACTGCATGTCAGTCTGCTTTGCATCAGCTCGTGACTCATGTCACCACTGGTCTCTCTCTCAGCCATTGCATGATCAAAGTGACTTCATTTGCACACATTGTGGTTCTTTTCTGACCTTCGCGAGGCCTCCTTCACCAACATCATCTTAATGAATGGTGACTGACACAACCTCCTTATGGAACTTCTTGCATCTCGATAAAGGCTATGGTGGTTAACATCACATCTTAAGAACCGTCTCTATGTATCACCCTAAATGAGCACACATGTTGTCATTAGACCCTCTAGTCTGGATCACACTGTCCATTAGTATGGGGTGATAAACTGTACTATTATTGAGTTCTTCATGTATCCACTTCCACCTCATGGAAGTGAACCTTGGTCATACTCAAGAACTTTTGAACTCGCATCATGGCGTAGTTGAACCATCTTTCTCTCTTAAGTAGTTCAACCGAATTTGTCCCATGACATTACTCTTCCTTTCTCATGTCATCTAGGTAAGGCGATCTACCATAACCCATATTGCACCTTGACCTTCCTTGGTCTAGGGGAGACTCACAACATCCTTAGTGATGAACTCTCATTCCCTCTCGGGAACTCTTTATACTTTATATCCATGTATTGGGTTACTGGTATTTGTCCTTCACCTCTTGTCCCGCATGGCAACATTCCACATGCAACTTCTTCTTAGGCATTCAATGTACTTTTATAGTACCATGGTGTATGGCGATCTTAAAATCATGATCTCCTGTATAGTCGTGATTCCTGAAGATCAATTCCTTAGAAACCCTAAACCACTTTAGTCGGGGTTTCATCACCTTCCATTCCAAAGAAGTGCATATGAGGTTCTACAACCATCCTTTCACTACATCAAGGACTAGGCTGGCTAACCAAACAACCATTAACTTGATCAACTGTCTTTGATATATTTGAGTGTTAGTCAAACTTATCTTCTTCCCAAACATAGGGTTAACCAAACAACCTCTTCTAGTCTCTAGCCAAACTAGGCAGCTATATCTCAACTAGAGCATCCATTACCACTTCACATCCTTAGGTACTAGGTAGTATTGAAGACATACGCCTCCATGTATTCCACTTATTATCTCATCTCAACTCTAAGTCTATCTTTATCGAGAAAATTCTGAGCTCATCCTCTTATTTTTTGAATTCAACCTTGTATGACTCATAGCTCATGATAAAAACATACTCATAAGATGACTACATTATTCCTTTTATTGTTTGCAAACCATCCATGTATCATTCACTTCACCAAGGTATGTTATCGTCTCTGTCCTCGTACCTCGTAGCAATGTTCCAACTCGCATCATCTTTTATCCTTGGTGTATGGCATGCGTACTGTCCCATCTCTACCTCCCATAACAAGAGGAAATAAGCATTTGGCGGCTGTCCAAACACAAAGTTCTTCCTATTCCAAGAGTAGAGATGATACATCCCACATTGCCAGTACACCTTCAATTCTAAGTTGAAACGTGCAAATCATGTCTCTACATCACAAACATCATGATATTAAAGTTGCTTCCATGGAAAACTGGTCTCGAACCTACTTGGGTTTACACACAATCCTTGGTCATCTCCTCTAGGTCTATAGGGTGCCTGCACTTTTGGGGTCAACCCTCTTCCCTTATGCATCCAGAGAGTGCCCTACTCATCTTCCCTTTGGGTCCCATGAGTTCATGAAGGCGATCAATCTCCTAACACATGGCCCTCAGCCAATGATAGTTGTTACCTCCCGACCCTATGGTCATGTGCAACTAGGGAATTAGGCAACTCCTACTTCCGTCGGTCTTATCCCTACCTGAGCCTAGGACAAACTTAGGATTCTAACATAGTACATGTTCAACATAGAACCTTACCCAATCCTTCATCATCTCTCTCTACATTCTTGGGTTGTCTTTCATCCTTTCTCAGGGATCATGGTGACCTACCTACCTTGATCAGGCCCCATGCCAGTTACCTCCATGGTAACACATCCATATGCACTTAGAGATGGTTATCTATGGGTCTATAGGTTCATTCTCATGCCATGTACTCTTCACTTAGTTTCTCAAGATCCTATGAAACCCCTTTAGGTTACCTCAAAACTAACAAAACTAGTATACACCCTACAAAAGGGTCCCTCTCACAGGATGGGAGGAAACTACACCTTGATAACAAAGGTCACAAGCATCCTTATGTTTAGGTTCTACCTCCACATGGTCATGCTTAGCCCTAGCAAGCTACTAAGGCACAAACAAACACCTACAAAACCATGCTAGGTCACACTTGTTCTCATCCTCAACATTAGACCAACTTAGTTGTGAGGGATCCATCAAACATACCTTTAACTTTAAGGGGTTTCCTTTTCCTCTACACATGAGGAGTACCGTGCTTGAAACTATAAAGACTCAATTCTCATCATGAGCATCGGATACACTGCTTCCCCTCTTAGGCCTAGGAACCCCAGGTTCTCCTTTGGGTATCCAACTGCATGCTCAATCTCTTAACAACGAATCAAGCATGTCCAAGGTATGTCATGTACTCTCATGATCCTTTTGTATGAGCAACACCTCAGCGTTGAGTCCTCCTCAAGGACAACCAACTAGGTATAATGCCTCACAACAAGTTACTTAAACCTCCTCAGGGTCTAAGGTACTCTTTGTCTCATCTCAACAGGTAACCACTTATAACATAGGCACATAGGCTCCATAAGCATCATCCTCTCTTTAGGGCTGGTTCCTCTAAAGGCCACTAAGATATTATCATCCTCCATGGATCAGGCACGAGGCAACCACTATCATCCAATTAGGTCTCATCATCCTCTATCCTCCGTTGTTCCTCATGTCTCAAAATGCTTCCAACCCTCTTGCTTGGGTCCTACTCTCTGTCTCTAGAGCTAACTCCACATCCAGCCTTACTACTAGAGGTCCTCTCTCCTTGAAGGTGGGTCAAGCTTACAAGCATACCTCTACGTGGGTGAAGCCTATGTTCAAACTTATGATTGCTCGTGATTATTCATAGCCCTTTATGATTATCTCATAAGCCATTCATCCTGTAATTCTGACCTCAGTTTTATATTACTACTCATACTACTTATGTAATCTGGGTGCAAGATATATCCTACTTGCAACAACCCATAAGGTTTCTATAGATTCTTCTTTAACCTCATCCATGAAGGAGCTATTCTTCGCTCAAACATGCATGACCCTTCCCAAGGTTGAGCTGCCAAAGGTACTCGGTCATCAACTTCTCCTAGCTCATATGGCATCCAAGGCATATCTATCCAAACACCTAGTCTACCATGACATCTAACTCATCATGTCATCTCTCTCTCTAACCTTCACTTAGGGTTAGGGTTAACATCATCCTTAGAGGACATGCTAGGTCTCTACTTTTAATGGAGATCTCTACCTCTAAGGCTAACCTTCTTTACCTATCCTCCTGACAAGAAGGTCTAGCCTCAAGTTTCTCCTGAGGGCATGACAACTCATGTCATACGACCTAAGCATGTATCTATTCTTTAGTTTACGCGTACTCTATTAAGCTTGTGTCCATGACATCTTATTTACATGCTTTTTATTAATTTGGTGGAGGATTCCTTAATCCTTATCAACCTTACCCATACCTCAAGAGGGTGAGGAAAAGAGAGAAAACCCTAATCCTTAAGGTCCTTAACAGAATTTGAGTTCAAAAGGGATGAACAAGATGAGAGAGTCCTAAAGGTATCTTATCATGATTCATACCCTAAGACTTTGGCTAGGTAGTCACATGGATCTGGGAGTCCTCGTATTTCGACTAGCGGTGCAGAGGAAAATATTGCCAGCCCCTGGTCGTGATCCTTTTCTAGACACCTCTGTCTTTCGGATAATCCTCTAATAACTCCCTTGGGTTCTATAGAATTTGTAAAATTTAATAATTTTTAAGGATTAAGTGAGGAACCTATGCTATGATACCATTTGTAACGACCCTGCCTCCAGGTAACCCCCAATTAAGGGAGACCTGAAGGTCATAGCCATTATTCAATTAACAGGATCAAAGGTTTGACAAATAATCAATGATAATTATGAAATTCTAGTAACGAAACTAGAACTGGGTATAAAATTAAAACTTTACTTACCTTTGAAAAACTTTGGAAATCTATCTATCTAGAGCTTGAATTAATCAATCTAATCCTCCTTCCACTTTATTTCTTAATTTCACGATGTGTCACTTTACTATTTGTGCTTTTCAGGGTTACACCTAAAACGCCGACAAACAAAACGTCGGTCAGTATATCGAAATATACTGGTATGTGGGGACATCCAAAAGCTTGCACATATGGATAACAATCTAATTATCACAATAAAGTTAATTAACAAGCCAATTTACGCTTTTCAATATGACATTCTCCACCGCTTTTTCCCTAACCCTGGCATACCCACCTTAGGGTTTCTTTTGCCCATGACTTAAGGCCACCTTCTCAATCTCGAGCTTGGTGCCTGGGGGTCACCACTTATGGGGCCCTCTAGTCATGCAATATCATAGGCCACCTTCTCATTCCCGAGATTGGTGTCTGGGGTCACCACTCAGGGTGCCCATTGGTCTACCCATATGGGCCTGACCTTTGGCATCATCCATCAGGGTGGCATGTAGGTGCGAGAATACATACTTCTATTATTAATGTGATAATCATAGTGACTTTATGATTTGCAAGTATGGACATCCAATCTGATAATTTGCATTCAATGTGATTAACCATCTGGAAAATCCTCAGGAAACTAAGGCGGTTATTCATAATTAACCACATACTTGTCAAGTTGTTTAGATTGCAGATTCAGTCCAAACAATCAAGTAATCCAGAGTAAATCAAGCAAGCACAATTCAATCCTGAAACATTTATACAATTTCCTTTTATTACTCATGTCATCAGGACCTATTAAATCTAGCTTGCTTCTTAGGGTTTCTAGTCCACTTTTATAGTTTCCATTGCAATTAGGGTTTCCCTTCATCTTTTACTATTTTAAACCCTAATTTAACGCAATTGCTCACAAACCCTAATTATTTCAACATCTAATCCTCAATTTCGAATTAAAGGCATAATTAATCATTAAATAAGTCCATTAAACCTCTTTTACATTTAAGCTATCATTTTATCCTTTTTAATCTATAACAAAGCCATTATGCTCGGTTATCATCAATTCGTAGTTCATTATGCTCTAATACACATATGATCGTTATTCATCATTAATTCTACCTTTATTCATTCAAAAACCCTAATTTCTATATTAAGGTTATTTATCCACAAATTAGGAACTTTAATGCTCGAAATAGATTAGAACCATCATATCTCAGCTTTGTACATGGATTTGACCAATTAAAATTATTAAGTATCATAATTACCAATGTTAGGGTTCAAGGTTCAATAAAGCATATGGAACCATAAATTAATCAAATTATGCATGAAGATCATCCTTTTAGATCTAATATGCCCTTTTATTAACAACAGGTTAATATCTTCTTTAAACACCCATATAACCCTTCCCAAATCATTATTCAATAAAGATTAGGGTTTTTCTTTAGATAAACCATTAAAGATAGCATCATTACATACTTTTTGAATTTCAAGCATATTTAGGCTTCAATTACATTTTTAATGTATTCCTTGCATTTTTCTGATCAATTTTGAAATATAATACTCTCTAATCCGAGTTAACAATTATTAGTTACTAATTTCACAAGATAAATTACCTTTGGCGAATCGCTAGGTGACACGTCAGCATCTTCCCCAATTATATTTATTCAGGCGGTCGGCTGGTTTATTGCTGAAAGGGAATCTTTGCCCTTATTTGTTGTTCTCGATCTACAGGTGCTTGAGGGGCGGCTTCGTCTTTTGGCGAGTGCTCATCTTCAACCTCACGAGCCCGCGCTCTCTCGCGATGCAACTCCAGGCAGCGGTCAACAGTGGCATTGACCCTGCGAGTCCCTCTTCCCTAGTAGTCGACGATGGTCTCTCTCCCTTCACCTCAGCCCGCCAAACTCAGGGAGCCCCTTTGCAGAGGTTGTGATGGTGGGTGGCGCCGTCCCCCACAGAAGTTCTGCTGGCCTGAAATAGGGCCGCCGTAGCCCTCTTGGATGAGGCAGTCATGACCTCCACCTCCCCCTCCAAGTGTCTCATCCTCTCCGCGAACCAGCCATGAGTCTCCCATCCTAAAAAATTGCTTGGTGTTGCCTCGAATTGCCGAGAAGGTCTTGTGGCTGTAGGAAGAAAGAAGCGGCGGGTTGGGGAGCCTGTACCAAAACTCACAAAATTAACCAAGGTTCTGTGCTTCCCTGGGAACGGGGGTCCCTTGAGAATCCTTATATAGGTATGAGAGGCGATTCACTCATTGCCCTATCAAGTATACTTGTACAAAGCCAACTGGGATTTGGGGACTTCCTATTCAGGGAAGGACAATGATGGTTTAATGGCTCGTTGTACTCCTCTCTCTTTCCCGATTCTACCGGTCTTTATTTCACGAAACAAATCATCAAGAGAGTGGGGAGAAAAGGAGTCCAGGAAGCTTCAGACTCTGTGCTTCATTTTTCCCAATTAGAGCCTGAAGTGGGTGATGACCCGACCACTGTCGATCGTGGATCGAACGACCAAGATATCGCGCGGCTTTAATTAACAAGAAATAAAAAAATCGTGACATTTACTATTATCCTCATTAATTTAGGAAACTTCCAAAAATCATATCTCTCAACGTATTTATCCAATTCATCCCAAATTTGGAGGGAAAGTCCATAATGACTTAATATATCTCTCTACTAAAATTGGGCTCATTATCGCAAAGAAAATGTTACTTTTCTTTAAGTGCAAGATATCTCTTAATTATATATATTTTTCACCTATTTTCTCTTTCCTTTGCTATTAAATTATTATTTTGAGTTCCTTGAACCTCAAGGAACCTTAATGGCTCGAAATCCCCTCTTGGGAATATTTCCTTAGCCTCTTTCCTTATCTTTCATCCCTTTTCTTATTATCTTACTTTTTCTTTATTTTATTTTTAAAGTCAGGAGGCTATCTTATTCATCCCGCCCTATTCTTGCGAGCTGAAAAACAATTGAATTACACTGAATAATTATCAAGAACTGAATTAAACGTGGCAGTACTACTGCCATTACAATCGTTCAGAAGTAATTGTCCTAACGACTTAGGGGGTCTCACGTAGTGAGTAACATACTGATTTTGTTTTTGGTGGTGTTTAGCCAACTTGTCTGCAACAATATTCTTCTCCCGTGCAATATGTGATAAAATCTAGTTGTTCTTCCATAACCTCCTAATTCTCATAATTTCTTTGGCAAACCGAGGATAGTTTTGTACTTCACCAGTGACTATTGTAACAACATTCCTACAGTCACTTTCAATCTGTAGATTGGTGATGGATTTTTCATTGGCAATTTCGGCTGCTTCTATTATTGCAAGGATCTCCCCTTCTAAAGCATCTTTGACCCCAATTTTACAGCATTTTCCAAACACCTAATTACTTTTTCTTTATTAAAATATCTCTTTTTGAGAATTTCCCTTTATCTCTCTTTTATTTCCTTATTTGTAGTTCCTTTTAACATTAAGAATCCCTTGGATACGAAAATCCACCAAGATAACTCAATTATACCTTTTTCCACATGTTTTCCACATTTTATCATTATTCTCAATTTCTTTCTTAATAAAGAAATATATAATTGATCTTCTCTTTTCTTATTGCTTTATCTTTACAATTTTTGGACTCCTTGGGACCCAAGGAACCCATGTGGCACAAAATACACCTTTGGATTAAGTGCTTTTGCCTTCTAGAGGTTTCCACACATTTCTTTTCTCAAAAACTCAATTATTCATTTACTAGATGAATTTCCTTGTTACAGGGCCCAATAGCCAATCAAGCCCACCAAACAATCAACAAGGCTATTGTAAACGAAATTCATCCACTCAAAACAAATTGTATCATTATTTGTCCAAATATGAGAAATTGCATTTCTCAGCAAATGAACCCAAAAATTGGGGTTGTAACATTAGCTGTCTGGTTTTGTATAGTTAGTCCTATGAGTCATCTCTGTACTCTCGGGTCCTAGGAGTTAGTGCTTTTGAATATCCGATCTGAGATTTTGGCTTGAAGCCTCGAGATTTTTATACTACTGATGTACAGTTCAACATAGTAGTTAATGTTGTAACTCTCGAGAGGAAATAGTACTAGTGAGCCAGTATGTACTTGAAATACTTTGGTTCTGAATGAAAGAGTTTTCCTGTGAATGAATCTCTTATTAAATGGTTTTAATTTTTTGTGATTTTCAGTAATTCCGCTGCTATTAATACGCTTCCGCATTAGTTAATCTCATTTTGTGAATCGTATTCCATATCTCTAATACTAAACACTATATGTATACCATGATCCACCAAGTGTAGTTCATCTTCATATTATATCCTCAGCTATCCGATCTTTAGTTTGGCATGCACATTCACCTAAAAGATATTTAACCAATGGGGTGAGAAAAAAGTCCCAAAGAGAGATATAACTCTCTTCCAACTCTATTTATATCACAGATAACTAAGTAGATAGACTAACATACTGAACATGTTGAACATAATCAACTAAATGATATATACCACATGAATAAAGTAAATAGAGCAGAACTATGCACTTGTTGCTGAGTGGTAGAATAATTAATAATTTAAAAGGAATATGTAGAACATGTACAACTGTTATTAACTATACAATATGGAAACAAGGCAAGGCTTCAACCAATGTTTCTGTATTTAATCCTATACACGTATACTACACGGATGATTACATATTTTATTATGCCCTGATAATTTGAGTTTTACCACCCAAATACAACTGACCAATGCAAAGTCGAAATAAGTGCCATACAAGGTCAATGGAAGAGCTAGAATCCACGACCTCTTCACACCTCGTAGTCAGTACACGAGAACACCACAAATACATATCAGTCAACTATAAAAGTGACATACAGTCAGATCAAGGGGCTTGGCCCATATATGTCCACTCATATAACACCTAGCCCACCTTGGTATAGGTCACAGTGCTAGCAAAATTGAGCTACAACCCACAACCACACTCCTCTCAAGGTATGGCTCGTAATCAATCTTCTAACGATCTGGTCGTTTTGTATTTGTGTAGATTGTCATCTCATGCCGAAACATAAATTAAAATCATCCTATTTATATTACATTATAAAAGTGAAACCTCAAGTTACATTTGAGGGAAATTAGGAAGAAGAGCTTAAATTTACATTTTGAAAGAAGAGAGAGGCTCGATACTGTAAGGACCCTGACTCACATTTTGGGCTAACCCTATTTGTTATTCTTAAGTGAGTTTCTTAACTCCTTGCTCTATCATCTAAGATGTAATTAGGGCATGTCGGAGGTTTGTGCTCATTGTTGAGCCTTGTTACTTGATTCTTGTGCTTTGTGGTGAGGTTTTGATGCTACTTGCAATTTACCCAAAGTAGGGGTTGATGTGCAAGATTGCCACCTCTAGGGTGTTTCTTCTCTATCTTGGCATCATTCAGAGGAGAGAGAAAGTGTTGGGTGCCTTGTTTTGGCCTTGGTTGAGTGGTGACATCCTTGGTGATGTTTTGGTTACATGTTTGAGGTGTGCTCTGCTCTTTAGAGAGTTCTCTCGGGCTTGAGAGCCTTGGTGAGACACTATATCGATTTGAGCTTGCCTTGAAGAGGTTTGGTATTGGTTCAGGGTGTCTTGGGGGACATCCTATTAGTTTTTGGCATCTTAAGGATCACCATATTGGGTTGTGGTGACTCTAGAGGAGTGCCATATCAGTTTGTGACCTAGGGTTTCATCCCAATTAGTTTGTGAAGGGGGTAGATGGGTGTGTCGACCTTGATCTTCCTTAGTGGCAAAGTTGGCGAGACATGGATCCTATCACCTTGTTGCATGGTGTGGCATGTGTCCTTTCTTCCTGGGTAAGTGTCTTCCAGAGTTCTAAGGTGGTGACACCTTTCCCTTCTTCTCTCTCTCATCGGCCATGTATATATATACTCCTTCCCTCTCATGTAAGTGAACCCTTTTAGCAATCCTTGCTTTCTCACCTTGGTGGATGACCTTGAGCTTGAAGAGCCCTTTTTCTTAGAGTTTAGTGGATGAGATATAAGCTTGTGGTGATTTCTTTCATCTTCTTCCTTGGTAAGCCATGGTTTTCTAGCTTTCTTTCTCTTCTTCTTTCTTCTTCTCGTCCATGGACCTTGGTACCTTCCTTTCTCTCTTTTGCTTTCTTGACAATGGTTCTATCTTCCTTCTTGGAGATGTAGTGGAGGTCGAGCTAGGAGGACCTTCTTCTACCTTGAGCCTTAGGAAGCTTGGAGCTTGACCTTGGAGCTTAAATCTTGGTGCTTGTTCTTGAGGTGGGTTATATAACTCTAACCCTACTTTGTTATTATCACCTTTTTACTTGTTATCTTGCTAGTTTCTATTAGATTGTCTTTGCTTGCATGCTAGTGGAGGAGCAAGGAGGCCATATGATAGGAGGATCAACCGGTCGACTAGTGCCCCAACTGATCGACTCAAGGAGTCCATTCATCCTAGAACCTGAAGACTAGTCGACTGTTTCAAGAGCCCAACTGAGAGTCTATGAGGTGAGCCAATTAGTTCAAGTGTTGAACTGATCAATCCAGATTGTTTCAAGCATAGATCTTCATCAAAAATAGGTTGCATATGATGTGGACCATAGATGGTAGTAATTCATTATGGCTCCAAGGAATTACAATAGTGTGGCCATAGTCATCACAAGTGTGTTTTAATTATTGCACGTTCTCATTTTTCATTATATCATGTATATGATACGTACTATAAGTACGCGGTGATTGGATATGTATATGTATTCATATACAATCTCTTAATATAAATATTAAGTCGTAGATACTATCAATTAGAAACACACATTAAAAGCTTGGTCGACTAAAAGCTTGGGCACCCCAAGGGTGGTGCATTGTCTATCTTTTGGAAGTATGATGGTAATAATGTGGGTCTGCCAAGTGGGTGCATTATTATCATGTTGGCTTTTGGGTCAGGCTTAATTATGTGACCTTGATGAGATTAAGAACTAGAGGCATGCAACTGACTATGGGGAGGAGTTGCACATATCATCTATCCAAGAATTTTATATGATGCATTTGGAAAAAGTTGTCTACCATAATAAATGACTATGGACACTGGAGTTGTCTGGGTAATAGTTGAATTGTTTTGGATCTTGGCTTACTAGATGATTGTACATTGTAATCTTCCAAATTGATACATGAGTGTTATCAATTAGAACAAAATAATGGGAGCAATAATATAGTAAATGCCTGATTAATATCATTAACTTATCAAATTAAAAAAATAAAAAATGTTTTGAAAAATTGTAAAATTTCTTTTGTAGACAAACATGTTATTATTGCGATCAGTCCTTTAGAAGAACAAAACTAAATGGGATTGACTTCCATGTCTGGTTAAGGATTTTTGAGAAGTGTTCCCAATCATGAAAGAAAGTTTTGTCCTTGAAAGTCCAGAGCTAGGACAACCCACTCTAAATGCACCTAAGACTAAAATGGGTACTTACTTGAAGCATGCCAATGATGGCATAGACATTAAGTACCTTATGCTATGTTGTATGAACTATGAGTTTCATGAACAATATGATAACATGGACATTCTTTAGATGATAACATATCTTAAAGAATCATGTAAAACATGAATGGTATAATGTATCCAAAGTGACCTTTGAGTGAAAATTGATAGAGGGAGATCCAGTAGAGCCCCATGTTCTCAATATGATTGGGCATATGGAGTCACTAGAATTTATCTTAGATCAAGAGTTAACCATGGATATGATTCTACAAATGGTTACATCACCCACCCTAATTAAACCAATTTCCACTTTCTTCAAATTGATTTAGATTTGATCAACATTAGTTAGATATGAATACATCATCGTGTCATCAGCACTAGCTATCACCATTTGTTAAATGTATATGTATATGATCTCATTAAGTTATGTGTGGGTTACAACAATGCATTATGAAAGCATATGGACCATGTACTGACATTATGTCTCATCATTAAGTGATCCATATGTTATTACCCTTCACAAGTTATCAACCACATCAACATACTAAGGAATTTGAAACCTTCGATTATAGAACTAAAGGGTTTTACTTTTTTTTTAGAGAGGATGGAGGGTCCTATGACTGCCCCCCCCCCCGCCAACTAAATTAATTAGGCTAAATCAACCAAAGCAAGGTTTACAAAACTTGAAGGAAAAGAATGGAAAAGAGTAAACCTATCTACTTGTCCCTTTCGTGCCATGGTGGCAAATTCATGGGCAAGTTTGTTACAAGAACAACTAACATAAGAAATGCTGCAAAAATAGAAGAGATGTTTCTGGTTCCTAATGTCATCTGCAAGGATCCCCAGGTAGTCCCTCCTTGTAGAGGAGTCATTGCAAGCTTGGACAACTTCAAGTGCATCTGTCTCCATCTCCACTTGTCCGTCACCATGGTTGTGCACCCACTGGAGTGCTGCCCTCATGGTTTTGGCTTCTGCCATTGCTATCCCTGTACGCCTGCTAATCTTCTTGCCCGCTATCCTGATCAACACCCCTTCACTATCATGCATCACCATCCCTATGGTTGTCTCTTCGTCCTCCCCACATGAAGTGTCGACATTGATCTTCATTCATCCATGTGATGCCTTGACCCATTCTGGTGTTCCTTCACTACCCCTCTGTGCATTATTATTTCTCCTTAGTTTCTTTTCTCCCCCATCATGCATGGCCCATGTCAGTGCCGAACGGTATAGGTAGCCACTATGTACTTCACCATCTTGGAAGACACGCATGTTGCACCCCCTCCAAATAGCCCACATGGCTGCAACGATCACCTCCTTGTTTGCCCTCTCCAAAGTTGCCCCCATGGTGATGATAATATCTTCATCCTTGTAGTCTTCCACCCACTCTTAGATCCCTCTTTCGAGTTGTTCCCAGACCTCAGTAGCGTTCAGGCACCAGAATAGCATATGTGGAATAGATTCCTTTTCTAACATGCACAGCTAACATGTACCATCCTCAATGCAGTGTTTGTCGAACAATCTCCCCTTGGTTGCTAGCCCCCCCAGTGCTCACTCTCCAAATGAAGTGTGCCATCTTGGGTGCCCACCCCCTCTCCAAATGTGCTGCTATAAGGTGTCACCATGTTTCCTTCCTTGCTTCCGGGCCTCCTCTTTTCCAAGCATGCCTAGCCAGTATGTTGATCGCACCGTGAATATACCTTTCTTTGTCGGCCACCACGACCATATATCGTCCTGTTCATGTAGGCTAAGCTGGATAGCTTTTATCCTTTCTATGTAAGACAGTGGGAAACAAGCCTCAAGTCTTTCAGTATCCCAGTCAAAGCCATCTGGTGTCATAAGCTCACACACCTTCCCGTAGGATATGTCATCTGAGGTCTTGAAGTGTGCAAGAGTGTCCTCCTCTCCCGGTAGCCATGTGTCTTCCCAAATGTCAACATCTTTCCCATTTCCTACCCTCCACTCCATCCCTTCCTTCAGTAGTGCCTTTTCTCCCCATAAGCTCCTCCATGTATAGATAGGATTATAGCCTCTCCTTGCATCCCAAATAGATGATCTAGGAAAATATCTGGCCTTCAAAACCTTATGCACAAGTGAATGCGGGTTCACATGTGCATAAGGTTTTGAAGGCCAGATATTTTCCTAGATCATCTATTTGGGATGCAAGGAGAGGCTATAATCCTAGCTATACATGGAGGAGCTTATGGGGAGCAAAGGCACTACTGAAGGAAGGGATGGAGTGAATGCGGGTTCACTCCTAACAGCCATAATTGTTTGACTAGAAGTGCTTGGTTGAAGATATGGAAATTCCTAAAGCTGAGTGCCCCCACCTTTTTTGGTTTACACATGTTTTCCCAGCTTGTCCTTTCTAGCTTTCTTTCATTTCCTTTTGCATCCCACCAAAACCTTGCTATGATACTTTGAATTTCATCAAGTGTGCTCGCTGGTATCTGGAAAATACTCATCACATATGTCGGGATAGCCTGTGCCACTTCCTTGATAAGGACCTCCTTGTCGAGCTTGGATAGCAACTTCTCGGACCAACCATGTAGTTTTTTCCAAATCCTCTCCTTCACGAAGCTAAAAATATGTTTCTTTAATCTTCCTATCATTGTTGGAAGACCTAGGTACTTTGCGTGCCTGTCCACCTCCTTTACTTGCAGCAAACCTTTGAGTTCTTCCCGCTTTGTGGCCATCACCCCGTTGCTAAAAACTACCTCTGTCTTTGGTAGATGAATTTTTTGACCGGATGCTTGTTCATATTGGTTGATAATTTCAGCTATCTTCAAGCATTCTGACGAGGTTTCTCTAGTGAAAAGGATGTTGTCATCTGCAAAGAAAATGTGAGATATGTGTGGTGCCCCTCTACACATAGTGATACTATGTATAAGGTTGTCACAAACAACAACACTTAACATTGTAGAAAAAGCTTCCACACATATGATGAAAAGATAGGGGGAGAGAAGATCACCCTGGCGAAGTACCCGTGAAGGTTTTGTTCTCCTAGTTTGGTCCCCGTTGATGGCAAACATATGTTGGAAAGATGTGATGCAGTCTTGAATCTTCTGCCTCCATACCACCCCAAAACCCATTTTCTCCATCACATAGTTTAGGAATCTCCATTTTACCCTATCATAAGCTTTGGACATGTCTAGCTTTAGAGCAAGGCTGCCTTTCTTCTTTCATTTGTCCCTCTTCATAGCATGGAAGAGTTCATAAGCAATGAGAGCATTATCGGTAATCATGCACCCCGGAATAAAATTACTTTGATTCTCCATTATAATACTGTTCATGAGAGGCTTTAATCTATTAGTCATCACTTTAGAAGCAAGCTTGTACAGGACATTACAAAGGCTGATCGGGAGAAACTCTCCTATTGTTTTGGGTTTGTCAGTCTTTAGGATCATCACCACCAGTGTTTCATTAACCTCCTCTAAGCTCCTTTCCCCTTTCCACCACCCCTTAATGTAGTTGGCCACATCTTGACCCACTATGCTCCAATGTTTTTGATAGAACATCTCTTTCATTCCATCCAAACACGACGCCTTATTAGGATGCATCTGTCTAAGGGCTGCCCATACCTCCTCGCTTGTGATCTCTCTTTCAAGATCTTCTTTTTGTTCCTCGTTGATCATCCTCCTAATGCCTCTTGCTGCTTGTTCAAACCTCGTGGGATTGCTAGTTTGGAAAAGATTGGAGAAGAAGTTGGTGATGATGGCTAAAATATCTTCTTTATGTGTTTTGAAATTCCCTTATTCATCCTCAAGACCCTCTATCGAGTTTCTTCTTTTCCTGCTAGATGCCTTTTGATGAAAATAAGTTGTGTTGTGGTCCCCCTCCTTGAGTTCTTTGACCCGTGCCCTTGCTGCCCAGTACTCCTCATCTTTCCTAAGCCAATATTGAAGGTCTCTAGATATCTCTTCTGCCCTTTGAAGGTATACTTGGTCCAAATGTTGTGCCTAAATTTTCTTTAGGTCGCCTTCAAGTTCATGGATCTTTTTTTTCGATTCCCAAACTTATTTTCAGCCCACCTATTGAGATGATCCTTACAAGTATTTATCTTTGTCTTCAGATCTCCATCACCTTTCCATGCTTCCCCAATAATGTTTTCACAATGCTCCTCTCCTACCCACATGGGCTCAAAAGCAAAGTACTTTCTTCTCCTTCCTCCTTTTCATTTTCTATTTTCGGTCGTCAAGATAATAGGGGCATGATCCGACTCATAGATAGGGAGATGGATGATCTTGCAGTAGCTAAACAAATCCCGCCAACTGAGCTCCAGAAGATATCTATCAAGTCTTTCTTGCACAAGAGTTCTCTAGGACAGCCTTCGTCTCCAAGTGTAAATGTTTCCTTCAAAGACAAGGTCCACCAGTTCACAGTCATCAATGGTGTCCCTGAAGTTTTGCATGACCTTTTCCTCTTTGGGTGGTCCACCTTTCTTTCCAGAATTAGATACTATCTCGTTAAAATCACCAAAGAAGAGAATCGGCTCCTCAGCCTCTGCTTTTAGCCTCCTCATCAAGTCCCATGTCTTTGATTTGCTTTGTTGATCCGCCCACCCATATATCCCAATGGCACGCCATGTGGCCCCTGTATCATTGTCTTTGACTAGACTGGTGACATGTATATTAGACAAGTTGAGTACCTCCACCTCTTCATCTTTCCACCAAAATATGATACCCCCTATCCGGCCTATGCTAGAGATGCACAAGCCATCTTTGTAACCGCAGCTTCTTTGAACCCCTTCCAGATTCTTTCCAGCAATAATAGTTTCCATAATGAAAACTATATTTGGGTGCTCTCTCCAACACCATGATCGGAGAGTCGTGCACATGTTAGGGTCACCCAATCCCTGACAGTTCCAGCTAAATAGTTTCATTGTCCTTCACAGGATTGGACACCGCCAATCTCTACTACTTGGGTCTCACAAACCCTGGTTGAGGTAGTTCCCCCTGTTGAAGTTTGCTTTGCCTTCTTCTCACCAGTCCCAGTCGTTGGTAGTTCATCAAGCTCCATGTCACACCACTCCGAGTTCCTGTCCCACTTCCCTGCCCTTTTTTCTGATGAACACATATTCATCATGGAATTCTATTACCTTATTGGGTCAAAGTTGACTCAATGCATTCAATTTCAGTTACTAAATATCAAAATGTGCAAAATTACTTAATTTATTCAATTATCAAAGTATTAACAGAGTTTATATCAATTTTGTGTAGGTCATGAGTAAGTTCGACCATCTAAATCAACCATCATCCAAATCAAACCTCTTTGAGTGGGACCCACCTTTCTCATCCTAGGTTTCATCCATTCGGTCTCACCATTCAGTTTCATCCATTCGGTCTCAAGACCGTATGGACAACTTCACTTCAAAACTGTTTGGATCTAACTTGATTTCCAGACCGTTTGGGTGCTAGTTGTTCTTTACCATCATATCACTAATCTACAGTCCCCATCAATTCGCCCAAATGATCTCATCTAATCGATCTCTACCTCCATACGGTCTTCAAGACCAGTTGAGCAATATGATCAAAATCATTTGGAAAGCTTCACACCCCATTTCCCGCCTTTTTCTTCCTCCCACCAAACCCTAACTCCTGCACCACTTGCTGCGTGCAACACCCCCTACTTCCCTTCCTCCTCTACCCTCTTCTCCCAACCTACAACCCTAATCCGCAGCACCCCCGCACCTACCATGGCACTTTCCTCCCTCTCACCGCCTGCAAGCCCTAAGCACCTACATCCTCACCGCTTCCAACAACAAGAGCATCACCGCATAGCACCTAGTGTCTCCGCACCCTACAGTCGAACGTGGCCTCGAATCTTGTACCTCCATATCCACCTGCAAGCAGCCATCGCACAAATAGTCTTAGAAGACCGTTCGTCCAACGTTCACCGCAAAGACCGTTTGATCGATGGGGGTCACAGAGACCGTTTGGACGATCAGACAGCAGACCATTTGGATTCACTGATCACGTAAGATGCAAGACCATTTGGACAATCGCCGAAGACTGTTTGGTCACTTGCGTGAAGACCGAATGAAGGTGTGAGACCGTATGAAGGCATTAAGCTACCAAGACTGTTAGCAATGCAGGACCGTTTGATAGCAATTGGTTTACAGACCGTTTGTTGCTCAACATATCAAAACTGAATGGAGTTGCTTGTAGGACCATTTGATGAGAGAATTATTCAAGCCAATAGATCCACACTACAAGATCATTTGGTCACATTACATGAAACCATTTGGAGACATGCACGTAAGTTCAAATCGTTTGGGCACTTAAAACACCAAACCATTTGGTCAATTTTAATCCAAAACCGTTTGGATTCACACCATAAACATGAGGGCCAACCTTGAGCCTATAAATAGGACCACAAGGGTCCTCATTTGAGGGGGGGTTCGGGGATGCCGATAGCCTGCCTGTATACATGTTCGATCCAGTTCCGTCCACACTACTGTCGTTTCACCTACCGCCCGTACTGCAATCAAGGAGACCGAGAAGAGAAGGAAGGAGGAGTGAGAAAGACTGCCCAGTCTGTCTTGGTGTCCCCCATTCTTCATCCAGATCTACTCCGACATGACGTAGAGGACCACATCCTCTTCACTAAGATGTGAACACTTTCTACATCATCCTCATGGTGGAATCCTCTCTTTTTCTTATTCTTCTTATTCCTCACATCATGAGCGAGTAGTTCCTTTTTGCTGGGGTGTGGGGACTAGCCCCGCTTCCCATGCACTCATGTCTTTTCATTTAACATTCCAAGGCAATGTATATAACTTTTCACTTCATTGCTAATTGATATTCTTGTAGTTGATTACCTGCTTGCTTTCATCTTGTTCTTCCCTATATTGTGAAATATTCTATATGTAGGTTGGAATGGTGGTTTACGAAGTTTGACTCCTTGATTAGAAGTAGGATAGGATTCCTTGAGGTAGTAAGTGCATGATCTGTAAGGGGACGAGCCATCTAACCTTCGGTGAAACTTATATGGCCTAAACATCCCTCCACGAGGGCCACAACCTTAGTTGGATTTTGTATCGTCTTTGTTTATCGTCGATGTTTGCTTGTAGATTAATCACCTACTTTCTTATCGATTAGTGTGGTTGACACCTTGACTAGAAATAGAATGGGTTTCCTTGAGGTTGTAAGTGAATGATCTATGAGGGGACGAGCCATCTAACCTTCGGTGACAATTCTATGGTCTAAACATCCTTCAGGGACGACCACAGCCGTGTTTGGATGTTGTATCTTTGGAGCCATAAGTATATGAACCGGATGGTGACGAGACATTTGATACCTAAGGTGATGCTTACGCAAGCCTAACGCCCGTATGGGGGGTTTTGCAGCAACTCCATTTGGATATTTATATCTTGCTTGGATGTTATGTGTTTGGATGTGTTTGCATGTGCAGTGGTGGTGAAACCCGATACCATCCCAACGATTCCATATCATTAATCTAGAACAAACTTTAATTCTGCTATTTTACTTTCTTGCATTTAGTTTAATTAACCTCAACCGAATCAATCGTTTTAAATATTAGTCTTACTTGAGGTAGATTTCGATTCAAAAATATTCTTAAAAATATTGTCTCTTGGGATTCGATACTTAACTATATTGCG
The DNA here is from genome assembly GCA_963693085.1 of Alisma plantago-aquatica. Lineage (NCBI taxonomy): Eukaryota > Viridiplantae > Streptophyta > Magnoliopsida > Alismatales > Alismataceae > Alisma > Alisma plantago-aquatica. The sequence goes on along the minus strand of OY856412.1, from coordinate 22,732,788 downwards.
ATAAGGCCCGTCCACTTGCAGGTGGTATAATTGCATGAGGTTTTGGTAAAAGCTCGGGGATTTTGACCCTGAGTGAATTTGTTAGTGCGATATTTGCCACATCAAATTCTGGCACCTTTGCCGGGGACAACAAAATCAGTTAGTCAGATCTAGTTCTTTTAAGGCTAATCTAGGATTTTACTTTTTCTTTTTGAAACAATCGATCATCTACTTGAATTTGACTCTACTCCATGGATCTCACTTTCGAAATCTTTCTATTTCAGGTACCCTCAAGAACCAGTGCATGCAGTGTTTGAACAGTCACAGACTCACTGCTATCTTTGATCCCGAGATAGACAGAACCTTTCATCATCAAAACAGAGAAAACCAAGCAAGAATGGCTCAAGAGGAGGAAATAGCTCGAAGGGTAGCTCAAGCCCTTAATGCAGAGTGAGAAAGATTCTTGCAAGAAGCTAGAGCTGCGGTTTAAGAAGAAATCCTAGCAGCACAAGCAGCAATGCAAGTAGTAGAACTGCAAAAGGATCATAGGGAGTTCTCCATCCCCAAGGCTGTGAATGTTCATCATCCAGTACAACCTCCCCCCATCAATGCTGCCAATTTTGAGATTAGGGCGCATTGGATCACATTGCTTCAAAATAGTCCATTCTATGGAAAATAACGAGAGGATAGTCAGGAGCATCTTTCAAGGTTTATCGATCTATGTGCCATGACAAAGCAAAATGGAGTATCTGATGATGCCATTCGACTGCGTCTCTTCAAGTATTCCCTTGTTGATAGAGCTATAAGTTGGTATAATTCATTGCAAAGTGAAATACCCATCACCACCTGGGAACAACTCCAAAATGTGTTTCTGGAAAAGTTCTATCCTCCATCTCTCACCTATGAAAGTAGAGGCCGAATAACAAATTTCACTCAAATCGCTAGAGAAACCCTTGTTGAAGCATGGGATCGATACAAAGAGCTTCTACGCAAGTGTCCACACCATGGAATTCCTAAGAACCAAATCATTGAAATTTTCTATAGGGGTGTAGACGACGATATCAAGAGATTCTTAGACTCTTCATCCGGAGGAAAATTCATGTGCCAAAGTTATGACAACGCATGGAGGGTCGTCACCCTGGGAGCTGAGAATCAAGCTAATTGGGGAAGGTCTGTAGGAAAAGGAGTATTGAAGGTAGCTATGGCTGAAGTTATTCCTGAATACAAGTCAATCAGTGAAACCCTCAAACTCCTATTTGCCAAGCAAGACAATATCGAATCATCCCTTGCTGCATTTGGAAGAAAACGTGCACCCCCTCAACAATAAGAACAGATCAAGACAACTTGATTGTTCTGTGAAGCATGTAAAGGTACTGACCATTCCACTCTAGCATGCAATGTTATCTAGGATGTTGTTCTGAGCAACGTTTGTAACCAATGGGATAATAGTCAAATAGAAAACCTTAATGATTTCAACACCATCCCTGGTCAAGGATATTACAATCCAAATCAAAATAGGAACCATCTAGGTTTTCAATATGGAAACCCCTCTGGAGCAGTAAACTCGCATCAATTTGGTTCGAACAATCAACCACGAGGCCCACCAGGATTCCAGTATAATCAACAACAAAATTTTAGGAATCAAGGAAATTTCAAGGGAAACTTCTAGAATAGGAACTTCAATAATTATCAAAACACTTCCCAGTACTAGAGTCTTAACCAAGTTCCTTATCAACAACAAGGACAACAAGCAAGTCCCGTCTCTCCTGATGACAAGTTAACTTCCATTGAAAAGATGTTGCAAACTCAACAAACTATGATAGCTAACCAGCAAGCCCAACAGAAGGCTACTGAATCTCAACTAGCTCAACTTGCAGCTAGCATTAAGCCACCAGCAAGGGTTTTTGCTGGCCAAATAGAGAATAATCCTAGGCATTCTGAACAATAGAAGGCAGTCACCACCAGGTCAGGAAAAGACTATTCTGATCCTCCTATCAAGACACTTGTGGTTGTTACAGATGAGGATGGACCTGTGATTGTCCAAGACTCAACAACACTGGAGTCTCAACCAAAAGAAACGGTAACTGCTGATAAGACAGACAAGGGAAGTCATGAGAAACCTATCGATGAAGAAATTGAAACACCAGAACCTGATATGTCTGTATACAAGCCTCGTATACCTTTCCCTGCTCGTTTAAGGCAAACCAAGCTTGATACTTGGTTCAATAAGTTTAAAGAAGCTACGAAGAAACTTCATGTCGATATACCCTTTTTAGATGCGCAAGCTGAGATACCAGCTTGGAAAAAATACTTAAAGTCACTCCACAGCAGGAAATATATAAAAAAAGAATATGAGACAGTCAAGTTAGCTAAAACTATTTCAGATATCATCCAGAGTAAGATGCCAAGGAAGCAGAAAGATCCAGGATCTTTTGGGATTTCCTGCCATATCGGTGATTCTTCATGCAAGAAAGGACTAGCAGATCTTGGTGCTAGCATCTCGATCATGCCACTCAGCCTTTGCAAAATACTAGGGTTTTCTGAACTTCTCCCAACTGGCATGACTATACAAGTCGCAAACAATTCAACCAAACGTCCGTTAGGAATTATTGAGGATGTACCTTTCAAGGTGGGAAAAGATTCCTATGTTCCGTGTGACTTTGTCATCATGGACATAAAAGAAGATGCCAAATACCCTCTCATCTTTGGACGTTTGTTCCTCACCACTGCAAGAGTTCTAATTGATGTTGAAGTAGGAACATTGTTGCTCAGACTTGGTAAAGAAACTCTCGAATTCAAAGTTTTTGAAAGCATGTGAAGACCAAGTATGCAAGAATAAGTCTATCTGATTGACTGCATTGAACAAATGTCACTCCTCATACAAGAAGAATATGAACAACACGATCCTTTAGAAGTGACTCTAACGAACCCATCTGCTGGTAATTCAATCAATGAACAAGTTAAAGAATGTACTCTCGACCTTGAAACTGATGAAGAAGACTCTGAAGCCAAAATGGAAGAACTCAAAGCTGTGGAAGCTACTGAAGAAACATGCGGAAAACTAGAAGCCCCAAAAATGAAGCCCCTGCCAGAGGGAATGAAGTACATGTTTTTGGACGATCTCAAAGTTTGTCCAGTTATTATAAATTCTGATCTAATGACCGAGCAAGAAGAGAAACTCCTGAAAGAACTAAGGAAAAGAAAGAAAGCCATCAGCTATAAGATGAGTGATCTCACTGGGGCCAGTCAATCTCTATGCATGCACAAAATCCCCATGATGGAAGCTCACAAGCCAACTATTGAAAATCAACGCAAATTAAATCCAAATATGAAGGAAGTAGTATGTCGTGAAGTCATTAAACTACTCACCACTGGGATAATCTATCTGATATCAGATTCACCATGGGTGAGTCCCGTGCATGTGGTCCTGAAGAAAGGTGGAACTACTGTAATTCAAAATGAAAACAATGAACTCATCCCCACTCGAACAGTCACAGGGTGGAGGATGTGTATTGATTACCAGAAGTTAAACAAGGCGACTCGAAAGGACCACTTCCCAATGCCTTTTCTTGATCAAGTCTTAGAAAGATTGGCACACCAAGATTATTTATGTTATCTTGATGGTTATTCCAGATTCTATCAAATACTCATACATCCAGATGACCAAGAGAAAAATACTTTTACTTGCCCGTTTGGAACATATGCATTTAGAAGAATGTCGTTCGGACTTTGCAATGCGCCTGCAACTTTCCAGCGTTGCCTGGCTGTTGTATTCGCAAGTCTCACTGAAACAATTATGGAAGTTTTTATGGATGACTTTTCTGTATACAGAGATTCATTTGATTCATGTCTAAAACACCTCTCCCTTGTTCTCAAATGATGTGAAGAAACACATCTTGTGCTAAATTGGGAGAAGTGTCATTTTATGGTAAAGGAAGGCATCGTCCTCGGCCATAGGGTCAGTAATCGAGGAATTGAGGTAGATAAGGCCAAGATTGAAGTGATCTCCAAGCTCTCTATCCCCATCATATAAAGGAAGTTCGAGCATTCTTGCGTCATGCAGGCTTCTATAGACAGTTTATAAAGGACTTCTCAAAGATAACCAAGCCGGTGACAAATTTGTTACTAAAGGATGCTGAATTCGATTTTGACAAAGAATGTGTTAAAAGTTTCAACAAACTAAAGCACACCCTCACAACAACTCCCATCATCAGAGCTCCCGATTGGGACCATCCTTTTGAAATTATGTGTGATGCAAGAGATTATGTTGTGGGTGCTGTCTTGGGCCAATGTATAGAAAAGAAACATTATGTGATCTATTATGCATCGAAGACCCTCGATGAAGCTCAGAGGAATTATGCTACTACTGAGAAAGAACTTTTCGCAGTCGTGTATGACTTTGACAAGTTCAGATCCTACTTAAATGGTTCAAAGGTCATTTTTTATACAGATCACGCTGCCATTCGTTACCTTCTGGCAAAGAAAGATGCAAAACCTAGGTTAATAAGATGGATTCTTCTCCTACAAGAATTTGATCTAGAGATAAGAGATAAAAAGGGTACAGAGAATGTGGTAGTAGACCACATTAGTCACATCCATACTCTGGACATCAAGAAGATTTTGATTAATGACTCCCTTCCAGATGACTAATTAATGAACGCCTCAGAAGTTGCACCATGGTAGTCAGATTTTGTGAACTACCTTGCTGCTGGAGTTATTCATCTGGAATGCACCGGAAATTCAATGAAGAAATTTATGTATGATGTGAAACAATACTACTGGGATGAGTCGTACCTTTTCAAACTATGTGTTGATGGTCTATCCAGATGGTGTATTGTTGAGTAAGAAGCTCAACTTATTTTGGAGCAATGCCACTCAAGACCAGTTGGAGGCAATATGAGTTCCAAAAAAACTACCTTGAAAGTCTTACAATGTGAATTCTTCTGGCCAACCATATCCAAATATTCCTATGACTTTGTCCTATCATGCTACAGGTGTCAAAGAATGGGAAACATAACAAAGAGAGATGAAATGTCGTTAAACTTGTGGCAAGAAGTTGAGATATTTGACGTTTGGGGTGTGGACAACATGGGTCCATTTCCATCTTCTCATGGATTTCCATACATCCTAGTGGCGGTAGATTACGTCTCAAAATGCATTGAATCCATACCAACCGTCACTAGTGATTCGAAACTTGTCATCAAGATGTTTAAAGATATTATTTTCCCCCATTTTGGAGTACCACGAACTGTGATATCAGACGAAGGGTCTCATTTCCTTGAAAGAAGCTTTGAAGCTTTATTAAGAAAGTATGGTGTAATGTACAAGGTAGCCTCGCCCTACCATCCACAAACAAGTGGACATGTAGAGGTTTCTAACCGTCAACTCAAGGCTATTCTGAAAAAGACTGTAGGTAGAAATTAGAAAGATTGGTCTGTAAAAATCAATGACGCATTATGGGCCTACAAAACTGCCTTTAAGACCCCTCTTAGAACTACACCATTTCGATTGATCTATGGGAAGGCATGCCACCTGCCTGTAGAACTAGAACACAAAGCATGGTGGGAAATTAAACAACTAAATTTTGATATGAAAAAGGCTGGCCAAGCCAGGATTCTGCAACTCCAGGAGCTGGATGAACTCAGGATGACAACTTATGAGAATGCATGAATCTACAAAGAACGCACAAAACTTTGGCATGATGGACATTTGAAAAGAAAATACATAAAAGTGGGAGACTACGTTCTACTATTCAACTCAAGGTTGAAGTTATTCCCAGGGAAACTCTGCTCCCACTGGTCTGGACCTTACATTGTCAAAAGCATCTCCCCACATGGTGCTTTCACTTTATGGAGTGAAAAGTCAGGCAAATTTGTGGCAAATGGTCACTCTTTAAGGAAATATTTTACCTCTACTGACATAGGCACTGAAGCAACATTGGAACTGACCAATCCAACATATCCACTGTAAAGTTGAAGAAATCAAGTCGAGCCATCGACATTAAACAAAGGCGCTTGACGGGAGGAAACCCGATCAATAAATTTGTTTTACTTTTCTTTTCAAATTAGAATGTTTCTTTAATTTTGTTTTTGCCTTCTAGATAAATTTTTTTCATTAAATAAAATCACTTCACGAGATGTTTCTGATTGCTTTTTATGTTTGAGATTTTCAGATGGAAGACGCACGCTGACTGGAATGCAACCACATTCGATGGTCCAAACAGCATGATTTTTCCCCTTCATCTTGGATTTAGGGTTTGCTCGGGATGAAGGGTGGGTGGTACTTACCTTACTTTCCACCTTCACCCATGTAAATCAGACATAAGATTTCATCATCACATTTTTTACCTAAATTTTCAAAATTTTCAAATAAATTTTCAAAATTTTAAAGTTTTTCAAAGAAATTTGAACAGATATTGGATGAAGTTTTAACACTTTTTCATTTCAATCTTTATGCATTTTGAATCACTATACCCTCCTTATTCGAAGCAGATCCTCAAAAGGACCTTCTTGTGAAAACTAGCCTTTTGATTGAAATCATCTTGTGAAGCTTATGAATCCTAACATCATGATCTTTATGCAAAAATGGCAAGTGTTTGTCGAACTGATAGGGATCAAATACATCGTGCTTCCTAATTGACTAGTGGAACAACAACATGGAATCCCCACCGGATCCCCATCAATTCATTATTTGAGCAGAGTATGATAAAGAGAACAACCCGATGCAGATAATTGTAAATCAAGTTGTATTCTGATCTGAACTCTCTTCTACACTTCTTCCATCATCTTCATACCCCTCCATCCATCAAAAAGAAATAAAAATAGCCAAAATAGTGCCAAACCCTAAGTTCGGGGTGGCACACCACTTCCCTCTATATCTGCTTCTTCCATACCCCTCTCAATGAAATAGGGGCGTACCACCAAGAAAAGATGCCAAAGCGCACACAAAAAGAATGCAATCTCGAGTCGAATAGAGGAGAGATTCGCACAAAAAAATGCAATAAATGAAATTGCAAATAAAATAATAAAATCTCATGTTGAATAGAGGAGATATTTATTTCTTCCCTCCATACCTCCCTTCACTCCCTTTTCTACCTAATGGCACAATAACTGCCTCCATCACACTAAAATACACCGGTGTCAGATCAGATGCACACTTGTTGTTTTGCGGGTATCTTTGGACTCTTACGAACCTCTTTGACATGCTCATTGTTGGAAAAAGTCAGGAGGAAGTGAAGTTGGAAAGCAAACTCAAGAACGAAGATATGGTAAGATGTGTTCAGTGATCTCAGGAAGTTGAGATGCATAGTCATACTAAGCAAAAAAGGAAATAATCATGATGTGAAGAGGAGGCAATCACATGACCAGAAAGTATTCATTTGGCGACTGTTTCAGATTTTGTGTTACTCAAGGATGAGCAACGTTTAAGTTCGTGGTATTTTGATGAATGCATATTCATCACGGAATTCTATTACCTTATTGGGTCAAACTCCACTCAATGCATTCAATTTCAGTTACTAAATATCAAAATGTGCAAAATTACTTAATTGATTCAATTATTAAAGTATTAACTAAGTGTATATCAATTTTATGCAGGTCATGAGGAAGTTCGACCATATAAATCAACCATCATCCAAATCAAACCCCTTTGAGTGGGACCCACCTTTCTCATCTTGGGTTTCATCCATTTGGTCTCACCATTCGGTTTCATCCATTTGGTCTCAAGACCATATGGACAGCTTCACCTCAAAACTGTTTGGATCTAACTTGATTTCTTGACTGCTTGGGCGCTAGTTGTTCTTTACCATCAGATCAGTGATCTACAATCCCCATCAATTCACCCAAACAATCTCATCCAATCAATCTCTACCTCCATACGGTCTTCAGGACCAGTTGAGTAATATGATCAAAACTGTTTGGAAAGCTTTACACCCTATTTCCTGCCTTCTTCTTCCTCCTGCCAAACCCTAATTCCTACACCACCTACTGTGTGCAACACCCCCTGCTTCCCTTCTTCCTCTTCCCTCTTCTCCCAACCTACAACCCTAATCCGCATCACCCTCGCACCTACCATGGAACCTTCCTCCCTCACACCTCCTGCAAGCCCTAAGCACCTACATCCTCATCGCTTCCAGTAGCAAGAGCATCACTGCCTAGCGCCTAGAGCCGCCACACCCTGCAGTCAACCGCACCCTCGAATCCTGCACCTCCATATCCACCTGCAAGCAGCCATTGCACAAATGGTCTTGGAAGACCGTTTGACCAACGTTCACTGCAAAGACCATTTGATCGTTGGGGGTCACAGAGACCGTTTGGACGTTCGGAGAGCAGACCATTTGGATTCCCTGATTGCATAAGCTGCAAGACCGTTTGGGCCATTTCTGAAGACCGTTTGGTCACTTGTGTGAAGACCAAATGAAGCTGTGAGACCGTATGAAGGCATTAAGCTACCAAGATCGTTAGCAATGCAGGACTGTTTGATAGCAATCGGTTTACAGACCGTTTTCTACTCAACATATCAAAACCGAATGGAGCTACTTGCGGGACCGTTTGATGAGAGAATTATTGAAGCCAATAGAGCCACACTGCAAGACCATTTTGTCACATTACATGAAACCGTTTGGAGACATGTACGTAAGTTCAAACCGTTTGGGCTCTTAAAACACCAAACTATTTGGTCAATTTTAATCCAAAACCGTTTAAATTCACACCATAAACATGAGGGCCAGACCTGAGCCTATAAATAGGACCACAAGGGTCCTCATTTGAGGGGGGGGCTCTGGGACGCTGACAGGCTGCCTGTACACAGGTTCGATCCAGTTCCATCCACACTACTATCGTTTCACCTACCGCCCATGCTGCAATCAAGGAGACCGGGAAGAGAAGGAAGGAGGAGTGAGAAAGACTACCTGGTATGTCTTGGCGTCCCTTGTTCTTCGTCCAGATCTGCTCTGACATGATGTAGAAGATTGCATCCTCTTCACCGAGCTGCGACCACTTTCTACATCATGCTCATGGAGGAATCCTCTCTTTTTCTTATTCTTCTTCTTCCTCGCATCATGAGCGAGTAGTTCCTTTTCGCTGGGGTGCGGGGACTAGCCCCGCTTCCCATGCACTCATGTCTTTTCATTTAACATTCTAAGGAAATGTATATAACTTTTCACTTCATTGCTAATTGATATGCTTGTAGTTGATTACCTGCTTGCTTTCATCTTGTTCTTCCCTATATTTCAAAATCTTCTATATGTAGGGTGGAATGGCAGTTTACGAAGTTTGACTCCTTGATAAGAAATAGGATAGGATTTCTTGAGCTAGTAAGTGCATGATCCGTAAGGGGATGAGCCGTCTAACCTTCAGTGATGCTTCTGTGGCCTAAACATCCCTTTGGGAGGGCCACAACCTTAATTGGATTATGTATCATCTTTGTTTATCGTCGATGTTTGCTTGTAGATTAATCACATGCTTGCTTATCGATTAGCGCGGTTGACATCTTCACTAGAAATAGAATGGGTTTCCTTGATGTCGTAAGTGAATGATCTATGAGGGGACGAGCTATCTAACCTTCGGTGACACTTCTGTGGTCTAAACATCCTTCAGGGAGGACCACAAACTTGTTTGGATGTTGTATCTCTGGAGCCATAAGTATATGAATCGAATGGTGACGAGACATCTAATACCTAAGGTGATGCTTACGCAAGCCTAACGCCCGTATGGGGGGTTTTGCAGCAGCTCCATTTGGATAGTTATATCTTGCCTGGATGTTATGTATATGAAGGTATTTGCATGTGCAGTGGTTGTGAAACCTGATACCATCCCAGTGATTCCATATCATTAATCTAGAGCAAACTTTAATTCTACTCTTTTACTTTCTTGCATTTTGTTTAATTAACCACAACAAAATCAATCATTTTAAATATTAGTCTTACTTGAGCTAGATTTGATTAACAAAGATTCTTAAAAATGTTGGCTCTTGAGATTCGATCCTTAACTATACCGCGATAAGACTCGTCTGCTTGCAGGTGGTATTATTGTATGAGGTTTTGGTAAAAGCTCAAGGATTTTGACCCTGAGTTAATTTGTTGTGCGATATTTTCCACGTCATTTTCCCACACCACCTCCTCCTCTGGGATGCCAAGTCGGGCACCTCTACTCATATTGTACACCCAAGGTTGATGTTTCTTCTTTGCTTGGGTTGTACTCACACATTGCTTAGATTTTAGCCCACTACCTTCCTTCTTTGTGCTCTAGTGATTGCACGATGATCCCCCTTTGCTTTGGCTATTATGTGTTCCTCTTCATGCTAGCGTTGCAAGGAAGGTGTCTTTGATCGAGAGACATTCTCATTCTTGCTCTTCCCCTCACCACAGTGTTGCATAGCTATCGGTCCTACCCCATCCCTGTCACCCTCTTCCTCCTGTATTATAGGTGAAACTTCATTTATTATGGCATGCACATGTCGTTCTCCTTCTTCCTCCAAGCAACATTCCTCTTGCTGCCTGCTGTGGTTTGTTCCCACCCCAATGACCCCCGATGCCTCTCTGACATCGCGCCCTACTTGGCGCTGCATTGCTCCTTCCCCCCATCCCCCCCATTCGGCCCCCTTCATCCTCTAGCCCCTCTATCCTCGAAGTGCTCCTCCTCTCACCCCCACTGTTGCACCCATCGCCCTGATGAAAATCTTCTTCTGGTTGAACCCTTCCCCCTACCGCCTCCCCATCAGAGAAACCCAAGTGCCGCTACGATACCCCATCAATGCCACCCCACTTCGTTCTGCTCTCAAGCACCACAGGGTCATCATCCCACCCCGTGCCCCTCTCCTCCCTACCAACACTGCATCCGTAGTGATGCCGCATAGCACTGACTCCCTTGTCCATCAACGATCTCCCACCATCATCCTCAGCCCCCATAGGAAGATTTGTACCACTCGATGCGTCCCTAATGCTACGCCATGGTGAGGTTCAGGTTGCACCCTCTATCCCACTATTACTTTGATTCTCCGGCTGCCTCTCACCTGATCCGCTGTGTGCAAAGCTTCCCTGTTGGGATGACGTCCCCAACTTTTCCCTTTTGAATGTGAGTTTGCACCTTGCTATCCCGTTATGTCCATATATGTCGTGGTCTAGCCACCGCTTCTTCCATGGTGATGCATGCAACCAGTTCCCCCACCGTTGCACGTGGTCTTGCTTGATGCTGGTGCCCTAGCATTCCATGTCTATGTGCCCAAGCACTCGACCCACGAAGAAAAAGTTGGATAGGCGTTCGTATTTCACTTCTATCTCCATGACGTTGCCCCCTTTCACCCTGATCTTCAGTGCCAGCTTCAAGGGTTTGGTGACATCAAGCAAAACCCTAACATGGGTGGACGCATCCCACCCCAAGCCATCGGCGTCCACTTTGGTCACGTATCCAACTCGTCCAGCAATTTCACAGACTGTGCCTTCTCCTCTATAACCTAGAGGGAGGACATACAATCGAATCTAGAAAGGGCTCCTATTAATGGTGACCTGCCCTGGCTACTCCTCCTTGCAGACCTCTTTGAACATCAGTAGTCATCCATCAAAGTGCCAAGGATCCCCATCAATGATGCGCTGTCTGTCACACCAATGAGTGAACTGAATTACAAATATTTCTCATTCCAGTTGCTTGAAATCAACCCTCTCTTTGAGGCTCCATGCCTGTGTTAGCGTACACTCCATGGCTCGGAAGTTTCATGTGTGGTCTATCAACAATTTCCCTATCAATGCCAACTCCGTATGGTCCTCCTCATCACCTCTTCCCACTGGTTGAACACTGATGGGTTCCTCCTCCTCATCCAAAAACTGAAGACCTGCATATATGTCTACTAGCACTGCCGCCATTCTGGGGACGGGACCAGAAGACAACCCAACACTTGAACCTACAAGAGAAGAAAACCCTAGATGGGTGGGGCAGCGTCCACTACTTGAAGCCCTAATCGCCAGAGTTACGGGAAGTGAGGGGACAAGTCAATTCTACTAGAGGGTTTTACTTAAAATTATACACAAGGCACTTATTATACCATTACACTTGTTCACATGATTTTACACAAAATCTAACACCCTTTGAGTCCAACTAGGCTCATCACCACTATCGTGTACTCACATAGTGGTCTCATTAACCTCTCTCACAAACTATGATCATGTAGAAGAGAACATAGAAGACACTTTCCATGGATTACAATCTTTCACTAAGGAGATCACATAAGTCTTACCATCTTATCATTAGGATTATCATATGGTTACTTTACCACTAGGCCCTAATTCTATAACCCCCACCTTATTGGAGTGTTTTAGGGCTATACATCATAATTAAGGATTGACCATTCATAGTCATGAAATCTTAGATAGATCACCACACTATGTATTGGCTAAAGAAGAGTATAGGTTTAATGACCCATCATTACTCGTGTAACAACTAATCAATTACATGGCAACTTGGTCTATCCCCTAACCCTAGATGTCAGTTTCACCTTCAACTTAAGGTATTGGCTTCACACTCATCATGTTATGTCACTTTCACCACCTTCTCAAGATGTCAGGTTGGCATTATCATAGGGTATTGATTTATCACCAACCCTAGGTATCGGTTTCATCCCTTCCAGGGTGTGCTGATTTGACATCCACATTGCAACACGGTCTTAACATGCACTAGGTCTATCGATTTACCTCATCAAGATTTGTCTTGGTTTGTAACACCTTGGGTCAGCCTTTGATATGTCAGTTTCATCTTCTTCATGGGTATCAGTTTAACCTTACTTGAATGTTTGTCGGCCTCTCACTCAACAAGGTAGTATCTTGGCTTAGCTTCACCCTGATGCATCAACCACATACTTTGAAAAGTGTTTCAGCCTCTCTCCTATGGGAGGGTACCTCGAATTATCATATACATGGTATGACATCTTGACCTTATAAAGATGTATCACCCTACACACTAACCCTTACGTCAGCCTAGACACATTCACTTGTGTCGGTTTAAGCTCCTCCCTTTGTATGGGGTTAGACACATGTATCGACAATACCATCACCTAGTGTGTCGGTTTAAGCACCAGTTAGGCATGCCAGTTTAAGCATCATAAGACATGTTAGGCTATCACCCTCAAGACATGTTGGGCTATAACCCTCAAGGCATGTCAAACTAGCATCCCCAAGGCATGTCGGTCTAGGGTGTCAGCTAACAAGGCATATCAGTTTGACCCCGCTAGAGCATTTCGGGTTTGAACTAGCTTGGAGTGTCATCTAGATCAAAGTGTATAGACTTGTCATCTTCAACCTTAGGATATCAGCCACTAGTTCAACTATTATCATGGAAGGAAGGTACACGATTTGGACAACAAAATAAACAAAGTTCCTTCATCAACTCAATTCTCAAGACCATGATTAACTACTAATATATATATGAGCTAAACGATTTAGAGATGAGAAACATTATAAGCACATGAAAGAGGGAAAATAATAAAGAAGTCTAAGAGTTATATAACCCACCTCAAGAAGGTCTCCATCAAGGATTCATGCTCCATGATCAAAGCTCCAAATCCCACATTTTCTCAAAGTTTAAGATGATCCATTAAGATCCCCAAACTCAACTTCAATTTTATCTTCAAGAACGAAGAAAAAGATGCCAAGTTTATGATAGCTTAAGGAGGAAAGAAGGAAAGAGAGAACCTTGACCTATTCATCCTTTATTCAATGTATGATCCTTGGTCAAGAGGGGAAGAAGAAGATGAAAAAGAGAGCTCAAAGAAATATTCACTAAGAAACATAACTCACTAAGATGGAAGTTAAACCAAGAATCACCATGAGCAAGGAACTTGACCTCCCAAGCTCCATGGGGGCTTCCCCTATCTTCTTAATCTCCTAAGCTCATCCACCAAGATGAGAAGAACAAGAATTGATAAAAGGGTTCTCTTGTGTGAAGAGGGAGGGGGCTATATACTTGAGGGAAGAAAGAGAGATCAAAAGAGAGGTGTCATCATCTTAAGAGTCTAGGTAACACTTGTCCACGTGTAAAGGCCACATGCAACCACTTTAACATGGAAGATTATGGTGATATACTCTAGGTAGAATATAGGCCTCTTAAATTCCTACCAAGGGTGTCACATCTCCAAACTGATACACTACACTACACCAAACAGATACACTACATTCTAAGGTTAAAACACACATAGTCTTTTTTTTGTGAACGTAGGGTGTTACCTTTACTATTGCATCAAAATTGTAATTACAGGGGCGTAACTAAAAGAAAGGAAAACAGAGCTGTACAGAAATGGAAACTAACTATAGTAGCTATCTATATCCTTCTTCTGAAGAACCCAAATCTTCTTACTGTCAGTATGGACCCCTCTAAAGATCCTCGCATTCCTCTCTTTCCATAACAGATAAAACACACATAGTCCATAGATCATTATCACCACGAAGGATATCATCTCTTGCCTGAGATCCAAACTAAGAGACCAACTCTTTCTATATACTCTAGATGATGTAAAACAAAAGGAGGAACACTCTAGAGATAGTAAATTTCATGTTAACCCTTTACTTTGGGTAAATTGCAATTTACACCAAACTAACAGACAAAGCACAAGCATCATCCACACAGGTTCAACTTGAAACTTAAGCTATCCACAAAGTTCCCCATAGCATCACCCTCTCTCTCATTCTGTTAAAGAACTATGGTCACGCTTAGCATGTGACATATTGCAAGATAACCCCTCATCTTCGATAAATTGCACTCGGGTCTAAAACAAGCAAACATTGCTCACACATTATCCAAACAAAACCAATCTTGCAGCATAAGCGTGTCACATGATAAAAAATCACCTCAAAGGATTAGATTAAATTTCTAAACAACTTACTTAGGCAAAACAAATAGAGCTAGTTCAAAACCCAGGTCAAGGTCCTTACACAGGAGGTGAGACAGCCAGTTCACATAGTGAACCGATTGATTCACATATCCCAACTGACCGGCCCATGGGATGAACCACCCAGTTCAGTTGCCAATTCAATTGGATCAAGGATTGGTGGTGACATTATGTTGTGGATTAATCATGCATTGATTACCAATTCGATTCAAAAAAGGAAACTACACAAACGGACCAATTCACTTAGCGAACCAACTAGATCGTGCACCAACCAACCGCTGGGTGTGCAAACTGACGAATTTGTCATACGTATGTTCAAGAAAATTTATGAATTTGACCTTTTTGAATCCCGCAATGATTTAGAACCCTAACCCAACCTATCCTATAAATACATAGGTATTGGGGGCTTCCTAAATACGATAATTACATCTGATAATTTGTTGTACTCTATGTTTTTGGTAACCAATAGAGAGCCCGAGAAAGTCCTACCCAATAAAGGGAGGGATAGCAAGGGAAAGACAATTGCAGAAGAGAGAATCAACCCTAGTAGGTTGATGTTCAAAAGGGACAACTTCTTCTCGTTGGCTCTAGTAGCGTAATTGGAGTTCTCGGTGGTCTACGTGGGCTACACTCTAGGCGGGAAGCCATTTTTTGCCGCTAGGATGACATCATTAATTGTTGTCTGTGGTGCTACACTAAGAGGTTGTAGAGATGATTGTTCGAGTGTTGTTGCTATTGAAGGAGTGTATTGTTGCCTAAAGAAGAAGAAGCATGTTGCTACTACAATGGTAATGTAAATAGACTTGATCTAGGATCAGGTATAACCTTGAAAACTTTCCTTTCGAGTTACATTATTGTTAATGTGATCTTTCTATTCTGGGAAATGGGCATTTAATTTTTCTTTCTATTTCCGTTGCCTATATATGTGCTCAATTACCTATAATGGTATCAGAGTTACTTTAATTTACGGTGTATCAGGGATTGAAATCAATATGATTGGATTTAGTTTTCATTCTTTTACTTCATATGATATGAACATTAAGATAATTAATGTGCATATTTGATTAAATTCCACATACGACTCCACAAACTAATATATGCATATATATATATATATGCAATTTACACATGTCACCCTAAAATCAGTTTTTATGGTGGATGTGAAGTATGGTTATGGCCAATAACCATAGATTTGTGTGTGCATGGTTGTAGTAGTTTATTCCTATTATTACTCGATCTATGCATTTGTGATGCCCCGCACCACAGTGAAACGAGATTACTTAAAATGAAACTACAGAAGAGAGATTAATGACTTATTAGCATATAAGACTAAAACAATTAAAACATTTTTCATAAAACAACCAGATAGAAAGAACCTTCACACATGAGTACTTTCATGACTCAAAGCATCGACAAGCATGCTATCAACATGGAACAAGATCATTGTTCCAGATTGTATATACATGATTCCGTCACATATGATATACAAAGGCTCATAAAGAGAACATGCTCACAAAACACCTATAAAACATTCCCAAAGACCCGAGTGTACATGGACGACTCTAGGACTCTATCAACAAGGACATCTAGCATCACTTCCAACCTTATCAGCTACTGCTCCTCTGGCTACTGCTCAACCTCCTCTACACGATCTCTAGCTCCTCGTGCGCATCCACCTACAAAGGTTGTTAACTAACAGGGTGAGACACACAATCCCAACGAGAGATATAACTCTCTGCCAACATGATTATTCTCGCATGTAAGATAAAATGAGCAACACAAAGAATCATAACTAAGATGAAGCAGATAATGATTATTAATAGAAAGAGAAATCAATATTGCATTATGAAACAACTTAATTATTAAAATGGAATATGAAGAACATGTATATTTTCTACCAACAACATTGTATAAAGATCAAGAAAGGCCTCAACCAATGTTTTCATATTTCCTCCTATATAGTAATACTACATGGTTGATTATGTATTGATTATGCCCTGAGGATTTGAATTGTACCATCGAAATCCAACCGACCACTATATGTATATAGACGAATTCAGTGTCACACAAGGTCTAATGGAAGAGCCAGAATCCATAGCCTCACCACACCTCTTGGTCAGCATAAGAGAAAACACCACAGAGACCTATCAATCAACTATGAAATTTTCATATAGACAAGATCAGGGACGGGTTCACACATGGCCATCCACATATATAATCATAACTAAGACACCTTGGTACATGTACGATGCTAGAAGAACAGGCTCATGTATGGCTGTTCTAACAAAAGGAGTGTCTCACGCATGGTCATCCATATCACACCAAGATTGGCTCATGCATGGCCGTCTCACACATCATGCATTAAAGGATACAAGAAATTACTCAACTTGTACACCACATATTCAAAAATATGTGCTCTGAGTTAAACTCATTTCACCATCCAACAATGAAGTTGACACTGGAATGGATCTATGGCACATGGAAACTACACTATTAGAATTCACTTGATTAGTTAGACCAATTTAACATCTAAAGACATCAATCAGGCTACAACGTATAACCTCTAAACAAAATCTACATAGACATGGCATGACTCATCACTGGAAAATATTGAATCACATCATCACTTTATGCTTGTAATTCATTAAATGTCCATCTCAAGGACCCATGTCCATCACAAGGACTACATGTGCATCACAAGGACCAATGTCCATCACCAAGACCAGTGTCCATCACAAGGACCAATTTCCATCACAAGGACCACCTGTCCATCACAACATAACCACCATAGCTCATTCCTGGCTATGTACATCAATCAATATCACATGCAAGGTCAGAAGTTGATAACAAGAAGGAAAAACATCAACATTTCATAGAACTCATGCTATACATTCACATCATACACTGTACGTTATAACAATTAGGGTTTCACTTTACCCGATTAGGGTTTATAGGGTTGGATCATCAACTATATTTAGATCATCACTTCCTTCATCATTATGAGATGTGTTATAAGGAATAGAAGCATGTTTCTCATTATTATTATAAAACATTTTATGTGGTTTAGAAACATAACCTTCACATCATATGTACAACTACTCCATAGGATGTCACATCATCACCATGAAACACTAACATCAATGTGGTATGTCTCAACCATCACCATAGAGTATTACATCACACCATGTAACCCTAGCATCAACAAGATGAATCACTACACCACATACAGATATTATTTAGGGTTAGGGTATCATTTACCACACTAAGATATAGTATCGGTTCAGCTTAGGTATCGGGAAACCACTTCTTGATAGGGTATCGGTCTACCAACTCAAGGGTGAGTATCAATTTATCACCACCTATATCGGATTAACACTACTATGAGAGGGTGTCAGACAAGGAACAACAAAGGATATCAATTTAGAGATGCATGGAAAAGTGTATCAGTCATACCATCTCTTAGGGTATTGGCCTACCCATCAACTAGGGTATCGACCTCGCCATAAACTAGGGTAACAACCTATATGCCCCTTTTGTGTATCGGTTGAACCACAAGGTAGATGTTCCTCACCTTTAAACAAGGCCTATTGAGCTAGGGTGTATCAGATTGCAAGGTGTGTCGGGTTACATATGTATCGGATTAGGGTTACCCATGTTGACTTCCATACTCAACTAAAGCATCAAGGTTCAACACTCTTCTACACTAGTCATCATGAGATCATGACAAACCCCATCATAAGAGGTGTATCGATCTAGACAAGGCATGTCAGTTTGCATGTTGGGTTGTACATCATATCAGTTAGCATGCCACAACTCATATTGGTTTAGTCATCTTCTACCTTAAGATGACGATAATACCAAGTCAAAGGAAGGTGCAAATCATGGCAACAACTTAACACGGTTCTATTCTCATAAATAGAATGCATGAATCATATAGTCATTTTATCAAATGCTTGGCATGTTGATTAATGTCGAAGCACGGAAGAAAAAGGACAAATCTGTGATGGTGATCAGCGGAAGTGATTCCAAGTGAAAAGGCAAGGCCAAGAAGAGTTTTGAGGCTAAGCTGAAGTCCAAGTCTTCTAGACTCAAAATTTGGAGAAGGGTAATTGTAAAAGGAATCTATCATTTTCACTTATAGGATAAAGAAAATAAAGTGCCACCATTATCACATGTATGGACATTGGAAAGGAACTATCCTATTTATAGAGGATCTCAAGAAGAAGATGGATATAGAGATCTCTACTAAAGGGAAATAATGGTACAGAGCAGGCGCAGGAAACTAAAAACAATTATCTACCATATTCCCCATAAACAACGGATCACGTCAATAACTATAAGATGGAAAGGATGGTTTCAGTGATATACCTAATCCTGGAGAAAGTCCAACAAAAATCCTCATTGTAGTTGTGCAACTCTGACTCCTAGTTGCATTGGAACTCATCTGACTGCTCGTCCATGGACAACAGACTTGTATGTCATCTTCTGCAGCAACTCCACTCGTCATGCATTGTTGGTTGACAATGCCCTCCTAGTGGTAGACAACAGTCTTTCGCCTCTAGAGAAGTCCACACATACTGCCTAGTACTCATGTCGTCCTTCTGGAATAGACATGAAAGAGTTGTCCCTCCTATTGGCATACTAGTCACCAACTTGCTCTCCCACAACAATGATCTCAGTTGTTCTCTTCCTTGCTATCCCTCCCTAGTTGGGTAGGACTTGTTTGGGCTCTCTTGGTTACCACAACCAGAGACAACAACAATTGTCAGATAAATTGATTCTCAATTGTCTTTGTTGTACTTTGGGAATCCCCCAGCATCCCTCTATTTATAGGCGGGTTTTACGCTAGGGTTCCCAGTTTGTACGGAAGTGGAAGGGACCAAAGATCTTCAATTTTTGCAACCTATGACCACCAAAATGGCCGTATGACACACTAGACATTTTTCTAGCATGCCAGAAGGTTATCTCGCAAGTTCGTTTCATAGTTTTCTAATCACATATGAAATTGATAATTCATTTCCCATTAATGTTTAACATTAATTCTTGCACAATAAGTAATGTGCAATTCAACTGAATGCAGAAACTATCTAGAACTTTCCTTTAGTAGAATTAACCAATCTTGTCCATGTGAGACGACCGTCTCAATCACCCAGATAGACATCTGATGACCTGAGTCGAGCCAGTTGGTTCAGTCAGTTTACACCTAGCCCAATTTCAAGTTGAATTAGTCTGACACTCCAAACGCCCATTTCAACCCTTGAGATGACCGCTTGGCACTCTAGACAACCGTCTCATGTCATGAGATAGGCATTTGGCAGTGCAGTCAGGGTGCTTGTTGTGTGAATCAATTACCTAAATATTTTAGTAATTCATTTAGTTTTCATTTAAGATTAAACTCATCTTCTAGGTCAAGACCTATGTGTGTGACCCTATATGTCCCATATTATGTTGGCAATGAATCTCCATAACAACTTATGACATCACAAGCAATGAGAAGTACCTAGTCACACATCAATGCTACCCAAGTAAATGGAATGTTGGAGAACAACTTCAAATTACAATTTGTGTATAGTGTTGTAGTGTTTGTATAGTTCCTTTGTCATTGATGTCCAAATTGAACTTGAGGCATGTAGTAGTCATCCTCTTTATCATTCAATCTTATTTCTTGAACCAGAGCAGACTGTCTAAGGTATATGCAAGCTCAATATCACATAGTGACTCACATGTGCATGGCCATGCATTTCTCAGTCTTGCTCATTAAGAGGCCTAGGACATCAAACTCTTATAGGAGGGAAAAATTATATTTCTATCACTCAAAGTATATCCCCATGTGTCAATGTCACCCAATCATCACCTTTGTAACAACCCATGTTTCAAGACTACGTTTGATGATGTCACAACGTACCCAACGACATGTGATGAGTGTAGTGATCTCAGGTCAAGAACCACAACCACCACCATCACTACGAGAGTTGACTATGACTTTCATGATGATGGCTTCCATGTGTTAGTGGATCTATCTGATACACTAGTCTCTAACACGTATCTATGTTCTTGGTTTGATATAGCCATATCATGACTAATGAGATTTGTCATCAACCAACCTACACTCTAATCTTATGTGTTATTATTGTCAACCAACCTTTTGCAATAACAACCGATCAAGGACATAATGAGAATGTGTATATGTACTCTTAACAACCATATGATCTCATTTCCCCAAGGCTAATACTTGAAGACATACATCATTGAGTAATATTATTCTCTAGACATTTATAATGTTACATCATTATCTCATAACTGAATTAAATAGAATAAATTGGAAGCTTGTCTTTATTTATTAATCAAATCAAATACAAATTATGCCAACATCTACTTTAAGACTTAGGAAGAAGTAAGCTAGAACTATATGGAGTAGGGGTTTTTGCGTCTACAATTTGATGTTGTCATTCATGGGCACATAATAGAATTAGTGAATTTCTATTATGTACCTTCCATTGATGAAAACATCATATGTCTTGTGTGACAAGAACATTATGTTTCAATTTAAAAGATATTATCTTTAATGGAAATGTCATGTGTCTCACAAACTATATATGATAGTCTAAAGACAAATATATGCATGCCACATATAATGAATGACTTGATGACTCAAGCATTGAATACCTATAGCATTGTCATCTAGAGCACATAAATGAAAAAAAAAATCTAGAATCCATATGATGGTTATTTAGATGCTTTTGGTTATTGAACCAACAAAGACATGCAAGTCTTGTTTATTGTGCAATATGACAAAAGAGTCTTCACTAGATGTAGTGGGAGATCTACTATTCTATTAGGACTTATATATACTAATATATATAGATCTTTTAGAATAGATTCTAAAGGTAATTACAAGTACCTCATTATGTTTACCGATTCTATCAGTAGATATGGAAGATTGTATTTCATGAAATACAAGTCTTGATCTCTTGAAAAGTTCAAGGAGATTGTGAATGAAGTTGTAACATACCAGATCTAGAACCCTACCCTAGAACTTTGACCTTTTGGGTTTGACCAAACAAGGTTGAGGTTAGGATGATTCTAATAATATAATGCATGAATAATGTGATATAATATGTCATATAATTCATTTTGTGATAATAAAATGATAAATAACTTAATTTTAGGCATAATATAGTTAATGGGCCTCTAATGGGATAGATGATATAATGCATGTAATAAAGCCTCAAATTAAATAGTAGACTTCAAATTCGTAATCTACACATCAAAATAAGCCTACATGTCAATTTTCATTTAATTTGGACCATTGAAATAATATGGTAAGTTAGGAGAGAGAGAAATTGCCTAAAAGTTGTAATTAATAAATTAAAATAATAAATAACTCCAAATAAGTAAAATAATCTTAGATTCATGATCTACATAATAAATATAGCCTTTGGGTAAATTTTTATCCAATTTGGAGAAAGATTGCTTAAAAGGTAAAATCAGGAGAGAGAGTGTGTGTATAATTTTCAAAATATTAAATAAATATTCAAACAACTCCAATATGTAAAATTGATGGAAAATTCGTATCCAACACATTAAATATGACTTTTTGGTCAAGTTTCATCAAATTTGGATAATTCTAATATCATTAATGAAGGAGGAAAGAGAAAACATGAGTTGATTTATTTAACCCATTAAAAGTTTCCAAAAGGCAAAACTAAGTGCACAATTGGAATCTACATGCCTTTATTGGCCTCTGTTCAAAATTTGATTTAATTTGGATAATGTATGAACCCTTAATTGAAGAGAGAGACAAGGAAATAAACTTTAATGCCACTTTAATCCAAAATCGATTTGATTATGGTTTTCCCGATTTTCCCAGTCACACTTTTCATTTGAGCACGCCCGATTTGGACCATGGATGTTGGATCCAGCTGTCCTGGGGTCATCTCCTAGCTCTGAATGGGAGTAGGAGTACAAATTGTTTTCTTTGATTTTTCGGTTGAGGATTTCTCCCTCAATTTTTAATCTTTTTTGACGATTCTTTCGCCTCTATGATCCTTGCATAATTCTACACCCACCCATCCTATATATATTGGGGTTTTGTTTCCTATACTACCTAGATGTGTAGTGTCATCCTCGTTTCCCCTATTTTCACTCTCCTCTCCTCCTTCTCGCCACTCCATGAATCCGGGTACTCGGTTTGTGTGTCCACGACCTTCCCCTTGCTCCGTGTGATTGTTCTCATGCTTTGGTTTCGCTCGGTTAGGCTAGGAGTATACTTCCTTAGTTCTGCTGTCGGTGGGGTCCCTTCCCGGCTCTGATGGTGAGCTCTGGACCTTCGGACTCACTGGAAATCATACAGTAGGCTTCGCAGAAGGCTAGGTGCGCCTTTGTAGTCCCGAATTTGTTAAGATCAGGTGACGTGTTGATTTCCCTCTTTTCCTGCCTATTTGCAATGTTTCTAAAATTGGTTTCCTATTCATCTTTTCTCTCCATGATTTCAAGTGGTGATCGGTTCTTCATGTTTGGCTTGGCCTAGCGATCTCTTCGGTGAGTTTTCCGGTGAGTTTTGGTCTCGATTTCTCAGTTTGAAGTTTGACCATCGGCCTTTGCAGAACCTCATTCTCACAGCCATGGTTGGCTCGCGGCTTCGGTGGGGATTGAATCCCCTTTGGCAATGGAAGACTTTGCCCTACTTCACTTCTCATCTTTGTTTTTTTTCCCAGGGGTATTTTAGTCTTTTCATGTTCTTGTCTCTTGCTTTGGAGCGAGTTAAGCGAACAATTGACCCACTTACTTGGCCGGCGTCCATTGGGCCAAGTCATGTGGGCCCGACCTGCTTTTCATGGATTTTCTCACCTACTTGGCTCAATCTAATTATCTGATTGGCTGATTTTTGAAAATCAATAACTAATTAATGGATGATCAGAAAAATAAAGAAAAATATGTTTTGGAATCAGAAAAATAAGGTCTATCTAATGATATCATATTTGATGGTAAATTCGATTATGAATAACCTGTGATTTTAATGGATCTAATTAATGATGAATTAACTTGTAAAAATCATAACTAATTATCTATAAGTTAGAAAAATATAATAAAATGTGTTTTGGAATCCTAATAACATAAAATAAAATGTGGAATAGTTTTGGTAACCTAATTCATTAATAATAAAAAGGTGATTTTTAGGGTTTTGTATAATTAATGGAAACCTAACCCTAATCACATATATATGCTAATAGGTACTTCGGAAGCCTAGGCTTGGACCTAGAAGTGTCTTTGGATCGTTTGACTCTGGAGTTGAGGTATGCTTGCATCCCCGATTATTCTTCTTGAGAAATTGTTCTATTTTTGTCTTACTCTTGGTCCTATGCACATTAGCCTACACATTGTCTTGTTCTTTTGAAATCATGCTTCATGTGAAGTATCTTAATTGTTATTGATCTTGTCATCATAGATATTCTCTTGACTCTATTTCTTATGCCTTGGTGCAAGTTGGACTTTTGATGATATACCCACTGTGATGTGGATTTTACTTGTTGTTATATGCCCACTATGATGTGGATATTTATATGTTTGTGTTGTCCATTGTGTGATGGCAACCTTGATAATTCTGACTATACTTTCTACTTTCCTCTATATTAAACATGCTATGTGATTCAGTAGCACTAGAGTAGTGTAAATTAAATTGGTTTTGTTTATAGCATATGTGATATTTCTTGCTCTTTTAGGGACAGCAAGGAACCTCATACCCAGGGCAAGATGTGTGTCTTGACCCATTTTATATATTTGGGAGATTGGCAATATTCCTTTCTCTATCAGGCTTCAGCTTTATGGGGGTTGGCCGCCAATTGTATTTATATTGTTCTAGGGCTATGTTTATCTCACATGCATGCAGGATATTGATTGTGGGGTGTGTGCCCTACTTGTCCTTGTTTTCCACTATGTTGTGGAAGTATTTATTGCACAATCCTTTTTATGTTGTTTTATGGAAAGTATCCCTTTTGTTATGATTCCTTTCTCTTGATACCCATTTGGGTGGTACTTATCTCTTGCATGGGAAGCCTTTTGTTATGATGTCCCTTATTCTTTATAAATTGCTCAATTTTCTTTTTAGTATGCACATACCAGCCTTTGTTGATGTCTCCTATTGTTTCTCTTTTTCTGAGGTATGCTTGCAACCCTAGGTGGAGGACTTGGATGACAAGGCTTGATGGCCTAGACTTAGATTGTGAAGTTAAAGCTTGGAGACAATCTTGAGGTGGTTTATATTTCCTCTACATGGATCCTTGTGATGTAAGTTTGTAACACTTTGTTTTATAATTAAATATAGTCAACTTTTTATTCCGCTACTATACTTTGGTCTTTTGATTACCATTATAAATATTTGAAAATTTTACACCCACTCCATCATACCTTTTGAGTGTGTTTGGACTGGAGGTTTTATTGTTCAAATTTTTAGTAGAGAAGTGGTTTGCACTTCTTTACAACATGGTATCAGATCCCATGGTAGTCGAAATCTGACTATTTCAATTTTGTCTCCCTCTAGAACCCTTGACTTAGTTAGTTACCTCTAAGTGAGATGTTGACCCTACATTTGATCAATGATGATCTTTTATGCAACAAGGTTTGGTTTGAGGATGAGTATATGTTAAGAAGTCTTATTATGGAGATATTGTGACTTGGTTTCTTACATTGATTTTGGGCCCTAAATTTCAGTTTTCAATCGTAAAATTTTTTCACAACAAATTATTTTCCATATAATACTATATGTACAAAAGAAAATGTTTTCTCTGGATTTTATCAATGTTTTCTTGAACTAGGCCACAATGAAGAGAAACTATTGTTTGATTAGAATTTAACCCTAGTTTTGTGACTAGGATTGTTATAATGGTGTAGTTGACCTACCCTATGACTTTTGGATGTTCATGTAGGGTTGATAGGTTAGAGACACAAGGACCTAAAACTCAACCCAAGATGGTGACTGAATAGTTGGATACATGAGAAACATAAATCTCTAAAATCTTTCAAAATTAAGAGATGTGGGTAGCTCTAAAAGTTGTTTAGTTTGACTGGTTAAGTTGAACCCTTTAAGGGGTGGAGTGTAGTTGGTTGTTGATGATTGGATGCTTTGATTTCGAGGACAAAATCCATTTTAAGGGGTGGAGTGTTGTAACATATCAGATCTAGAACCCTACCCTAGAACTTTGACCTTTTGGGTTTGACCAAACAAGGTTGAGGTTAGGATGATTCTAATATTATAATGCATGAATAATGTGATATAATATGTCATATAATTCATTTGGTGATAATAAAATGATAAATAACTTAATTTCGTGCATAATATGGTTAATGGGCCTCTAATGGGCTAGATGATATAACCCATGTAAGAAAGACTCAAATTAAATAATAGACTTCAAATTCATAATCTACACGTCAAAATAAGCCTACATGTCAATTTTCATTTAATTTGGACAACATTAAAATAATATGGTAAGTTAGGAGAGAGAGAAATTGCCTAAAAGGTGTAATTAATAAATAAAAATAATAAATAACTCCAAAAGAGGAAAATAATCTTATATTCGTGATCTACATAATAAATATAACCTTTGGGTAAATTTTTATCCAATTTGAAGAAAGTTTGCTTAAAAGGTAAAATCAGCAGAGAGAAAGTGTGTAGAATTTTCAAAATATTAAATAAATATTCAAACAACTCCAATATGTAAAATCGATGGAAAATTCGTATCCAACACATTAAATATGACTTGTTGGTCAAGTTTCATCAAATTTGGATAATTCTAATATCATTAATGAAGGAGGAAAGAGAAAACATGAGTTGATTTATTTAACCCATTAAAAGTTTCCAAAAGGCAAAACTAAGTACATAATCGGAATCTACATGCCTTTATTGGCCTCTATGCAAAATTTGATTTAATTTGGATAATGTATGAACCCTTAATTGGACAGAGAGACAAGGAAATAAACTATAATGTCACTTTAATCCAAAATCGATTTCATTATGGTTTTCCTGATTTTCCCTGTCACACTTTTCATTTGAGCACGCCCGATCTGGACCATGGATGTTGGATCCAGTGTTCCCTGGGTCATCTCCTAGCTTCGAATCGGAGTAGGAGTACAGGATGTTTTCTTTGATTTTTGGTTGAGGATTTCTCCCTCGATTTTTAATCTTTTTCGATGATTCTTTTGCCTCTGTTATCCTTGCATAATTCTGCACCCACCCATCATATATATATTGGGGTTTTGTTTCCTGTACTGCCTAGATGTGTAGTGTCATCCTCGTTTCCCCTGTTTTCCCTCTCCTCTACTCCTTCTCGCCACTCCATGGATTCAGGTACTCAGTTTGTGTGTCCATGACCTTCCCCTTGCTCCATGTGATTGTTCTCATGCTTTGGTTTCGCTCGGTTAGGCTACGAGTATACCTCCCTAGTTCTGTTGTCGGCGGGGTCCCTTTCCGGCTCCGATGGCGAGCTCTGGACCTTCGGACTCACTGGAAATCATACAGTAGGCTTCATAGAAGGCTAGGTGCGCCTTTCTAGTCCCCAATTTGTTAATATAAGGTGACATGTTGATTTCCCTCTTTTCCAGCCTTTTTGCAGTGTTTGTGAAATCGGCTTCCTGTTCGCCTTTTCTCTCCATGGTTTCAAGTGGCGATCGGTTCTTCGTGTTTGGCTTGGCCTAGCGATCTCTTCGGTGAGTTTTCCGGCGAGTTTTGGTCTTGATTTCTCAGTTTGAGGTTTGACCATCGGCCTTTGCAGAACCTCGTTCTCACGGCCATAGCTGGCTCGCGGCTTCGAGGGGGATTCAATCCCCTTTGGGAATGGATGACTTTGCCCTGTTTCACTTCTCATCTTTGTTTTTTCCCAGGGGCATTTTAGTCTTTTCATGTTCTCGTCTCTTGCTTTGGAGCTAGTCAAGAGAACAATTGACCCGCTGACTTGCCCGGCGTCCATTGGGCCAAGTCATGTGGGCCCGACCTGCTTTTCATGGATTTTCTCGCCTACATGGCTCAATCTGATTAGCTGATTTTTGAAAATCAATAACTAATTAATGGATGATCAGAAAAATAAAGAAAAATATGTTTTGGAATCAGAAAAATAAGGTCTATCTAATGATATCATTTGATGGTAAATTCGATTGTGAATAACCTGTGATTTTAACGGATCTAATTAATGATGAATTAACTTGTAAAAATCATAACTAATTATCTATAAGTTAGAAAAATATAATAAAATATGTTTTGGAATCCTAATAACATAAAATAAAATGTGGAATAGTTTTGCTAACCTAATTCATTAATAATAAAAAGGTGATTTTTAGGGTTTTGTATAATTAATGGAAACCTAACCCTAATCCCATATATATGCTAATAGGTGCTTTGGAAGCCTAGGCTTGGACCTAGAACTGTCTTTGGATCATTTAACTCTGGAGTTGATGTATGTTTGCATCCCCGATTATTCTTCTTGAGCAATTATCCTATTTTTGTCTTACTCTTGGTCCTATGGACATTAGCCTACACGTTGTCTTGTTCTTTTAAAATCATGCTTCATGTGAAATATCTTAATTGTTATTGATCTTGTCATGATAGATATTCTCTTGACTCTATTTCTTATGCCTTGGTGCAAGTAGGACTTTTGATGATATATACCCACTGTTATATGGATTTTACTTGTTGTTATATGCCCCCTATGATGTGGATATTTATATGTTTGTGTTGTCCATTGTGTGATGGCAACCTTGATAATTCTGACTATACTTTCTACTTGCCTCTATATTAAACATGCTATGTGATTCAATAGCACTAGAGTAGTGTAAATTACATTGGTTTTGTTTATAGAAGATGTAATATTTCCTACTCTTTTAGGGACAGCAAGGAACCTCATACCCTGGGAAAGATGTGTGTCTTGACCCATTTTATATATTTGGGAGATTGGCAGTATTACTTTCTCTATCAGGCTTCAGTTTTATGGGGGTTGGCCGCCAATTGTGTTTATATTGTTCTAGGGCTATGTTTATCTCACATGCATGCAGGATATTGATTGTGGGGTGTGTGCCCTACTTGTGCTTGTTTTCAACTATGTAGTAGAAGTATTTATGGCACAATCCTTTTTATGTTGTTTTATGGAAAGTATCCCTTTTGTTATGATTCCTTTCTCTTGATACCCATTTGGGTGGTACTTATCTCTTGCATGGGAAGCCTTTTGTTATGTTGTCCCTTATTCTTTATAAATTTCGCAATTTTCTTTTTAGTATGCACATACCAACCTTTGCTGATGTCTCCTATTGTTTCTCTTTTTCTGGGGTATGCTTCCAACCCTAGGTGGAGGACTTGGATGACAAGGCTTGATGGCCTAGATTTAGACTGTGAAGTTAAATCTTGGAGACAATCTTGAGGTGGTTTAGATTTCCTCTACATGGATCATTGTGATGTAAGTTTGTAACCCTTTGTTTTATAATTGAATATAGTCAACTTTTTATTTTGCTGCTATACTTTGGTCTTTTGATTACCATTATAAAGATTTGAAAATTTTACACCCATTCCATCATACCTTTTGAGTGTGTTTGGACTGGAGGTTTTATTGTTCAAATTTTTAGTAGAGAAGTGGTTTTCACTTCTTTACAGAAGTATGTAACTAGCTTAGTAAAAGTATTAAGATTTTTCGATGTGATCGATGTTGAAATATTTTAAACCAAGAGTTTGAGGACCTTCTGGGAGATCATGATAATGTATCATGATGAACTCCACCTGAAACATAATGATAGTGTATCAGAAAGATGGAACCACACCTTGATTAAGTCATGATGTGATTGTCAATTAAATCTAGTTGATCTTCTAATTTCTTTTGGGAACACACTTTATACGTAAATGATGTACCGTCTAAATTGGTTCAAAGACACCATTTGAGATATGGCATGGGAGGTGTCCCAATGTGTCTTTTATTGTTATTAGAACTGAAAGCTTATGTAAGCAAATAGTTTCTTAAAAGGCTTTGTCAACAAATCACATGAATGTGTCTTTGTTGTATACTACTTTTATTCCAATCAAACAACAAAGGTGTTTCTTTCCCAGATGGTTGTATTCGTCAGAGGAACTTAGTTCTGAAGGAATTAGTGGGAGTAAAAGTAGAAGTCAAAATGTTCAAGACAAATAAGAAAACATTGAACCCAAAGAGGTACAACAGGAACAAGGAGAATCACAAGTTGTAGTGGAACCTCAACTTCCTTATGTAACACAAAACCCATAGTTCTAGTAGAACATGCCTTGAGCGTGAAAGATTATGGCATCATCAAGAAGATGGTGGGTTGGTCATATACGATGACTCAACTACCAACCTAGAAGCTATTAAGGGGTCATAATATGAAGCATGGCTTGAAGTTATAAGATCCAAGATGGAATCCATGTAAATCGACAAGGTATGACCTTGGTGGATCCACCTGGAGGGGTAGGACCCATAGGGTGCATTTGGGTCTTTGCCAAAATAGCAACTTGGAAGGTTAGATTGGTTGCAAAGAGTTTAAACTAGTTCAAGGTGTTGAACATGATGAAATCTTTTTGCCAATTACCATGGTTGTATCCATCAGGATCATGCTTGCTGTTGTAGCCTTTTGACAAATGATATTTGACATATGGATGTTAAAACCACATTTCATAACTAGAATAATTATAAGGATCTGTTAGTGACACAACACATAAAGATTTTATAAATCCAATAATGAAAATAAATTCTATAAGATACAAAGGTCAGTCTGTGGATTGAAGCAAGCATCTCAGAGTTGGAATCTTCTATTTGATAAGATAGTCAAAGAGTTTGACTTGAGTCAAAATGATGAAATATTTGATTAAAAGAATTTAGTGGGAGAAAATTTATATTCCACATAATGATGTGGAATAACGTCCTTATCCTAAAAATGTTAAAACCTAAATAGGAAGCACCTTCTCTATGAAGGGATTAGGTGAACCATCCTATGTTATATGAATTGAGATCTATAGAGATAGATCTAGAAAGATTCTCAACCTAAGTAAGAGAACATGCATTGGCAAGACGTTGAAAGGTTCATCATGTAGGACTTAATGAGACAAAACTTTTCCATGTTCCATGGAGTTAATCTCTCAACAACCTATTTCCCAATTCTTATGAAGAATAGGAACACATGGATAGATGACATATGCTTTCACAATTGGATCTGTCTTGAATTCAATGTTGTATACTTATTCTTTTATCTTGTGTGTATTGGACATGATGAGAGGATATCTAATTATCCATATGTATTGGACATGATGAGAGGATATATATACCTATCTAGAATCTCATAAGTATTGGACATGTCAAGAGGGTATATGTCAGATGCTAGTGAGAGTTACTGGATTACCATAAAGAAAATCCTTAAGTGCTTGAGAAGAACTAAAAGGATTAGTTTCTTGGTCATGGTAATAAGGAAGAGTTGGGTGTAAAGGGCTACACCGATGCAAGCTTCCAAATTGACAAAATGATCACAACCTATATTTGTGTTTGACCTTTAAATATAATTGTAAGTTGGAAGAGTTATGAGCTAACAACAGTTGTTTAAATCTGAAAAAGAAGATGAGTATCTCTATGTTATGAGAACAACAGAGGATATTGTAGAAATCAAGAAGTTCGTATGGGTGATCTTGTGTGAGGCTACAACCATTAATGAAACATTAGAAATACTAATGATAGCAATTGAGCTACTGGTTAGGCAAGGAATCCCAGATAGCCACACTACATCACTTCCATCTCATACGAGATATCATACAATGAAGAGATGTAAACTTGCAAAATACTGCTTGAAGCAAATGTTGTTGTGCCCTCTATAAAAGAATTTGTGTAGCAAAACCAAGACGGACATGTTAAGATCACTTGGAGTTAGATTTGTGGGGGATTGGCTCTAAGTGCATGTAGGAATCTGTTGGTATGTATGCCTAGAGAGACAATCATATGATGATTGGAGTGTGGCATTAGATACTTGATTTGATGATAATAAAGGTAATTTTGTCTATTATATTTGTCTCACTGATGATATGATGACACATACATAGTAGTTGTCTAAAGAATGATGTTACTTGATGTCGCATGTCTTCAAGTACATGACTTGAATAATAAGATCATACGAATGTCAAGAGTACATACACTCTTTTTATGCCCCTAGTCACATATTAATATGGAAACAAAATATACAACAATAATACATAAGACTAAAGTGTGTGTTGAATGATGATAGAGTCTCATTAGTCATTATATGTGATATCAAGTCAAACACATAGGTACATGTTAGAGAACAGTGTATCATACAGACCCACCATGAGAGTGATACATGGAGACAATGGAATGGTAGTCAGAATAAGCTGTCATAGTGATAGTGGTGATTAGGGTTCTTAGACCAGAAGTCACTACATTCATCACATGTCATTCATGTACTTTGACATCATCCAATGTAATCTTGAATAAGGGTTGCCATGACGGTGATGCTTGGGTGCAATATGGCACATGAGGACTGAGTGTGAGTGATGTAGACTGGATTAGTCCCTCCTATAGGATATTGGTATCTAAATACTCTTGATTAGAAAGAATGGGAATTGTATGACCATACTAATGTGATTCAATATGTGATATGTGAACTCACATGCATCTCAAACAATCTACTCTAGTTCAAGGAACACAGATTGAACATTGAGAGGATGATAATTCCATGCCTCGATTTCATTCTAGATATCATAGACAAAGGAACTATACCATCACAGTAACACTAATGATGGATTGTAGGTTGAAGTTTATCTCCTACTTTCCAAATTACTTGGGTAGCAATGATGTGTTGCTAGATACCATTATTTGCTTGTGATGTCCTAAGTTATGGACATTCACTACAAATGTTATTCTAGACCTATAGGGTCACACACATAGGAATGCACTTGGATTAAAAGAGTATATTCATGAATGATTATTAATTTGATTACTAAAGGTGTTTAGGTATTCCATTAAACAACTGAGGTTCAAAGTTGACTGACTGGGCTTTGAACCAATTGGTTCAAGTGTTGAACCGATAGGTTGGAGTGTCAGGTCAATTGGAATCAACATTGGTTGATCAATGGCTGAACCAGGGAGTGAGATAGACGTAGTGAACCAATCAGTTCACATATCCCAACTGATCGGTTCATGGGATGAGCCACACAGTTTGGTTGCCAATTCGATTGGATCAAGGATTGGTGTTGATGTCATGTTGTGCATTAATCATGCATTGATTCCCAATTTGATTCCAAACTGAAAACTACATGAACTGACCGGTTCACTTAGCAAACCAACCGGTTCGTGCACCAACCAATCGTTTGGGTGTGCTAACCAACTGATTTGTGGCACGCCAGTTCTAGAAAATTTGTGTATTTGACTTTTCAACTCCCATAATTATTTGGAACCCTGACCCAACCTCTCCTATAAATAGAGGGTTAATGGGAGCTTCCTAGACATGACAATTTCCTCTGACGTTTGTTGTCCTCACTAGTTGTGGTAACCAATAGAGATCCCGAGTAAGTCCTTCTTGATAAAGAGAGGGATAGCAAGGGAGAGATAATTGCGGGAGAGCGAATCAACCCTAGTAGGTTGACATTTGAAAGGGACAAATCCTTTCTATTATTGGCTCTAGTAGTGCAACATGGAGTTCTCAGTGGTTCGTGTGGACTACTCTAGAGGCGGGAGGTCATTGTCTGCCACTAGGAGGACATCATCAACTATTGTCCATAGTGCTGCACCAGGAGGCCGATAGAGATGATTGTTCGAGTGTTGATGCTACTCAAGGAGCATGTTGCTGCCTAAAGAAGAAGAAGAAGCATGTTGCTACTACAAGGGTAATGTTATTGGACTTGCTCCAGGACCAAATATAATCTTGAAAACCTTCCTTCCTAGATACATTATTATTGATGTGATCTTGCTATTTTGGAAAATGAGCATTTTTTTTGTTCCCACTGCATATATCTGCGCCCCAATACCCTATAAGAATGTCATCCCCAGGCTCTAGGACATTGTCCTGAACAGTGGCATCAATGCCCTCTAGCTCCCAAATCTCCCCCTAGCTCTCTCCACTACCTTAAGCATTCAACAATGCATTCCAAAGGGCCTTAGGAGTTATATGTCAACACCATATTGGGACTTATAGGCGTCTTAGAAAACAACTGAACTCACAACCACATCCCATGTCATCATTCACCTTCCTTTTTCTATCATACTCTCTCCCAGTCCACCACAATAACCACAACTCTGACTAGGGGTGGACCAAACATTTTTCGTTGGGGGGGGATTTTATTTTAATCATTGAGTTTACAAAATATTTTGTGGTTCATGGTTGAATTCTTTCATAAGTTTGTAGGTATATATAATGTGCTCAACTATATAAAAAAATCAAATTATTTGCTTATACAATGTTATTGTGAGAAATTTTCTTTATATAAAGTTTCATAACCATTTTAAAATAAACTTATATAAAAAATTCTATTATTAGTAAATAACTAGGACATGTTTCTTCAACCTTGTATTAGAATTATAATAATGAGGAATTTTGATAGAAACTTTATAACTAAAATTATAAATATGAAATATATTATGATGATAAGTGTAACTAAAATTATAAATATGAAAAATACGACCCCTACTTTTGAGTGTCCCCCAATTAAGAGAGGATGTTAAAGTTTAGAGCTGACACTTGCAATTTCCAAGATCCGAATTTAGCAGATAATAAATAATATTCAATAATTTCTATTAACTGAACATATATTGTTTACATGATGTATAACGAGGCTCCCCTAAGGAGTTACATAAATTTATCAAAACAAAACTAATGTATGATGAGAAGAAATACTATCTAGATGATCCTCCTTGGTATTTACTTTAATGTTTTCACTTGATTACAACATAAACTCCATGTTTTCATATATTCACATATTGGAATTTACCTAAAAAACTGACAAATAAAACATAGATCAGTATATTGCTATATTGTGTATGTGGTGCAATCAAAAGTGTGCAATTAAGATAACAAGATATATTGCATCAACCAAATACTTTCAAATATGAACTAGCATTTTCATTACATATTCTAACCCATGCTTGGCTACCATCTTGGGTGTAGTTATTGTCCATCATTGGACTTATGTGTATTACGCTTTGATAGGTCTAACCTAGAATTCAGAATATTCTAGTTTTGTTATGTGATACTCATATTTGGATTATAGCTGAATAGAACTTAAATAAACATCCAAAAGATTATTCATCAAATAAATACTTCATAAATATTCTGGAAATACATTGAAACTCAATAATTGCGGCTACTCATAAATAAAATTGTACCTAATTGGACAATAATTTTGATCATGCAATAATAATTCAACTAATTTAAGCATATATCATCCAATCAATCAAGCATATATTCAAGCAACATTCAAATTGTATATATGCATACCCTAAAGTGTAACTATAATCTTATTTTGTGCAAACTGACTTACGTCCTAATATGGGGTTTTAGGGTTATCTTGGGTTTGGAAAAGGAATGATGACCGCAAACCCTAATTCCATTATATCATGAGTCCTAAGTGTTATAAACCCTAACTGGACATTAGGTGTAACCCCAATCATCTAATTGAACATATGAGGATTATGAACTTCTAGATCAGATTATGTGCATTAGGGTCATAGTAGGATATACACATTCATTTCAAAACCCTGATTCATTATATTTATGATTATTGAACTAGAGATCCTAATTATTCATCATCATTCTTGAGTTCTCATTATATTCAACTATATCTGATTATAACACAATCTAAACATATTTAACACTTTCAACATATCAATCATCAAATATAGGGTTTACATGTGGTATTTTCATCAAATTCACATATCTCCTATATGTTTGGAACTGCGATTAGATTATATGACATGAAATGATTTTATTTAGAATATACACATTTTTCTTGATAAACTCCATATATAACTTTGATATATTTTGACATACCAATCATTCACTACAACTATTATAGATTAACTCTATCCTGACCAGTCAGGTGTTGGCACATCAGCAAATCTATTTTCTTTTATCATTAACCCAAGCCTCTTGTAATTACCTTGTGCATGACTTAACTGCCCTCACATTGTGATCATGTTTGACCATGAGGATCGGGGTTATTCGTTACATTCTCTCACAAGGTTTCATCATCCTCAAGCCTGTCTCACGCGCCATGGCTTCCGCATCCAAGAAGGTCAACTCTATAGTTGACTCTCCACCACTGGTCAAGAAACAGACTACAAAGGGCTCACCCCTCTTTGTCATGCCAAAGAGCAGCGAGACGTCTCAAGATTCTAGTTGTGGCCACTAGAATATGCAGGCTCATGGAAAAGTAGATAAGGCAGGGACCTGATGGTTACATTAGTGTGGGAAGATCAAGTATTCAATTCCTCGTGTCTTACTTTTGGTGAATCCTGGATCGATAACCGGTATGTTTGCCAGCCTCCACAAAAAACGTTTCGAGTTTGTGGTGTGCCCAGATTGCCTTTTCCACCACAAGCATATTTTTCAGGGTTGTGTGTCATTAGGTAAGTCACTCGATGGATCTCACTCAATGGTTGTGTGTCCACAATAGTGTCGTACCATGGATTCTCTATTGTGTTGGGATGGGTGTTCAGTAGCTAGAATGGCACCGGGGTCGACTATCCATACCTTCTATGGAGAGTTTTTTGCCTTTATACTTACCAGATTACGGGAGGGTTGGTTGAGTATTCGTAGTGTCTTGGCTCCAATAAAAGATTCGGATAATCCTAATCTTCCACGATGAAGGTTAGGTCTCAGTTTGTTGGAACTGTAAACTCCTCCTAGATTGGGAGGAGATCTGTGATACGGTGATTCTGAGAGAGAGAGATATACATTCTGGTAGCCTTTTTGTATATCAAAGGTTTTCCGATGGATAGGCTAGACGAAGGAGATAGGCCTTTGTGCTTGGCTCTGCCCAGGATCTGAGATTTGGATCTAGCCACATTTTTCTAATTTTTTTTTTATGTTTAGATAAAACTCTAACTCAAATAAAGAATTATTTAGGCTAAAGGATAACTCTATTTAATCCCCAATTTTGAGATTATCTATGTTTTTCTCTTATCCACTCTTTAGAAGGATATAATCACCAAAATAATGTGATAATCCTTAAAATATTGCCTTTCAAGTAAATTTCTAGATAATCACATAATGAATAGCATTGGTCACTAAATATCTTACAATATTTTGGGTTTTCTTCCATAAACCTATTTTATGATTATGAATCACATCAAGTTATCTTCAGTATTTTATTATGAGCTCGTGATACTTAATTACTCATTTTGCATTTGAAGGACCCATAAGTAAACCCAAAATTGTCTAATTCTAATAGAATTGGTTTCTAGGGCCCTTTGACCCATTCCTTCGATTTCCAAAGGGTCCACAAGCTTAATTGTATTCTTTATTACGAAATTAATGCTTGACCTAATATAATTTCTCGATGGAAGCCTCATATGATACATTTGACAAATATTACTTTACCAAATTCACTACAGCAAATACCACATATGGAGAGGGGGTGATCGTAATACAAAGTCAATGTGTCAGGATGAGGCCCTTCACCTTTGGGGGGGGGCTTCACCCTAAAAATCTCATCTAAAACCTAGTTGCCTATTCCAACAGTGAAGGTTATACCGGTCACATAACAAAACAGAGGCCAAATCACAATACTGTGATACGTGACCGTTCAAACCATAGCATGATCGAGTGTTTCCCTGTAGTACTTATAGCTTTCTTTTGTGCATACTCCATGGTATTAGATATATGCTTATTAATCTACTTTTGTATACCACATATGATATTAGAGTAGTCATCGGAGAACAAACTCAATCACACAATGCTCAATCATCATTTAAATTCAAATAAAATATGTAAGTTTACATTGGGGAGGACATTGACCGATGCCCCAAGGATTACATGTGTTATGAATCATTCCTCTAGGCGTTGCTGGTTGGTGGGAAGGGAAACAAATGTGATATGAGGAATCTTGGGATTGGATGGAAATAGTATTAGAAAAAGGTAGGCTTGTACATGAATTTTATTTTCTATCAGCACTTGGATGAAGCTCAAAACAACATTATCCATACATAGCAACACAATCGATGTAGAAGATTTTTCATGACTTCTTGTATGCACAAATCAGATGAGGAGCAGAAGATTTATTGGATGACTAAATAGTCTATAATATTGTTGCAATCTTTGTGGATCTCTATTAGATACTCATCCTACTCCAAAAAAATCCATTTGTAGATCTCATATGCGTCAAGCACTTTCCAAAACTAGTTGAATGTTCAATGAACCATGAGATCATCTCCATGCAAGAATGAATGCTTTCATCAGCACACTAGAAAGTTTATCATGAATGAAGAGTCTATAGATGCATGAACTGATATAAGGCTTCTAAATGGCTCATACACTACCCCCGGACAATACATGTTGAACTTGTAGATCTCAGAACCAATAATGTGGTAGCGGATTAAAATTATGGGACTGGAATCCCATCAACTACTGACTTCATGAACACATTTTGAATATAATCTGAATAATATATGTGTTAACCATGGTTTTGTTCTAGGTCCATCTATCTTTACCAATGTTGTTTCCTGTAGATGAAAAAAGGGAAATATAGTTTAAATCAGCTTCTAAAACAATTAATATTGATACCTCATACCAAGTTCTACAACCCACCTGTACAAACACGAGCTCTTCAAATTTGTAGAATTTGTGTTCTTATCATTAATGGGAGATATATAGTTATTCACTCCAGATCTCCCAGGTATATAGGCTAGCTGAAGCATGAATGCTACATATAATTAAGTTGTCGGTAAAAGAAAAAAAATCAATGTCAAATTAATCAATGTATACAGTCACAACCAAAATTGAAAAAGATAATAGGAGTAGATGTCAACCAATCCAATGAAGATAGCCACTACCACTGATCCTTGGAGGCATATTATTCATAATATATGTGCAACACATGCATGCATTTATAAATAAAAGAACAAATAAGCATTATTTTTTTCTGAACATGAAATGAAAGAAAAAATGTCACTGACAAATTAACACCACCTCAACATATGCTACTCGATGGCTTTTCAATATCTCTATAGTCTTATAAATAGTGAAACACTGGGTGTTTAACAAGTTAACATCTCCAAGAGTACAACACCAAACATGTAAACATCCCAACCAGTAGACATTGGCTCTACATCCATCCACTCTGTAGAAATAAATCATGTAAGGATAATTAACAAGCATAATCAAATTGCCATACAAGAATTAATCAGACTAGATGCAAGTTAACTGGAACTATGTACCCCAATGTTCCTTTCGTTCCAGTCACTTTTGACGAGCTCATAAGTATGGTCTGCATGAAATTACCAAGGCATGTAGTCATATCCTTCGTAGAAGGATATTTCTTGGTTTCACATCCAGGTGAGCGATAGGGGGTTTATATATTTCCAAGTAATTAACCTACACAATGAAGACTTAAGTGCTCCAAAAATTTGATCAAATCATTCATGATAACATGGAAGATTTCTAAAGATATCTGAATCAATTAACTACAAATTAAACAAAATGGTAATTAGTCAATAAAATCACTCCATGTAATCTCCACATACTAATCATGCAAAGTAGTGGGAAATGGAAAACACATAAATATGCATCAAAATAAAACTAGTATGCAGCTTAACAATATCTTGGTTGAAGAATATACATTTGTATATAAACGTTACATCCCCTCAATTGTTTCCCTCACAAGCAAGATTGTATATCTATTGTCCATGGGAAAATTTGTTCCTATACGCATTTAATCTTTGGGTGTGTTCTAAAATATGTTTTTAGGTTCATTCTCTGTAATGATGACATGTAAGGGGAATAAGAAACTTTTGGAAACAAATTGGCTACACAAACTCCTTGTGTTAGCAAAAAATAGATCTTGATATGTATAGCAAGTGTCTTGTGGTTAATATAGTAATGTCAGCCAAGAGATATAGCATGTGAAATGTGAAAGCTAATTCTAAGCTATACAAAGAAGGTATGCACCTATATATAGGCATTCCTAACTGATGCATGCTGATTTAGCACCCCTTTTCACTGCCTTTTAAGTCTTGTCACATGAAAATTTCTATCTTTATCTAGTGAAAATAAATAAATTTTATGTGCTTCCTTTCATCACAATTTAACTTTAATCTCACCAAAACTTGCAAATCTTATAGATTCAGGACATTAGCCGATCAGTTCAATGGCTCCACCTGACTGTCTCACTTGCCTCAGTCGATCATCTTAGTTGCCTCAGCCGACCAGCTACCACCCCTTAGAGTGGTGCTCCATTCAAATTCAAATGATCATCTCAAAATCCAAAGTGGGAGTTCTCCCACCCCAGTCGAGCGGGTCAAAATCGCACCGCCACCCAAAGACTAGGGTTTCTTACTACCTTCCCTCATTTCCCGCCTGCCCCAGCCCCCGCCGATCGGCTCTCACCTAAACTGATCGGTTGGTTGTACATAGACAGTTCAAAATTCCAGCTGTCAGTCTCTTTTCTTCCACAACCCTATTTGTAAAAGCCCTCTCCTTATCCTATAAAAGGAGGGGCACTTCCTCCTCACTAGGATCATCTTCTGTACAAGGACTTCTGAGCAATTATTCTATGTTCTTGAGTTCTATTCGTCAATAAATTCTATTATTTGCAAGCTAAGTGTTCCCTTTAATTTTTTTTCTTTTACCTTGCTCGTTTTAGATATAGACTTGTTCACCTTCTTGTTCCATAGATCAGAGCAAGTAATTAAGGTTCATCAATTTGATTGTCTCTAGCCTAAGGAACTAATCCTTTGATAAGTCTAGACTATGTCTAGAACACTTCCGTCTCCCTTTTCTTTACAAGCATGAGCGAGTAGTTTTCCTATCGAGGCAAAGGGGAATAGCCCCTTAGCCATGGTTTGAATCGACTTGATACTTAAGAATGAATTTTTGTAGATGGCTTTTGGTTTTAAGAATTAATGATCTATCAGAGTAATTAATGAATTTGGTCATATGTTAATCTGGGTGGAAATGACCATGGAAGCCCATATTTAGAACACTAAAACCATTCACATGGAGGTTTTGAAACAACTGTGGATCTTCCTCTTTTGGGTTGATGAGCTAAGAAACATGAGTACCAGGACCAATGGGATCATGTGGAGTCCATCTTTTATGGGTTTAAATTAATTCACATGCCTTCATCATATTCGTCATTTTAAAGGATTTAGTTCATTCTCACCTAGGCTAAGGTGGTGAAAACCCCTAAAATCCTTGATTTCCCATCACTTGATTCGATCACCATTTGATCTACTCTCTTTACGTTCCGGTCTTTTCATTCATAATAGATTTATTTTTGCTAACAATCATCTCAATTTTCCTTGTGACTGGGCAATTTTATGTCTAGTTAAGTGCAATCTTATTCTTGTGTTTCCTTCTTGCTTTAGTGATAGTCACCAACCCCAAACCCAATCTTTACTTTCTATTCTAAAAATAAAAATAACAAAAAGAAATAAAAAGTTCATCGAAACAATTGAGATTAGAGTTAATAACCTTAAAAATGTTGTCCTATGGGATCGACCCTTCTATACTAACCTTAATCGGGAAGTAGAAAAAGTATTAAACTCTAGGATAATTATCTTAATGATTGTAGTGCACTTCGGTGCATTAGCAATTTGGCACCATTGTTGGGGACAACATATTATTTTCTTGAACCCCCAAAAACTTTTGAAAAACCTTTTTTCATTTTTTTTATGCCTTCTGAGTAACATTCCGGAAGTGCTACTCCCCTTTCTACCGAGTTTCCATTCCGGCAGTCTATTTTTTTCTACACATGATTAACTGCTTATTTTGTGCATGTGACATTCGAATGCTGATTTTCAATTGTTTGATCCTGAGATAGAAAGACCTTTTCACCGTCTAAACTGTCAAAATTGAATTAGGATGGATGAAGAAGAAGTTGCTCGTAGGATCAACCAGGATCTAGCGGCTCAAAGAGAGCACATCTTAGCCGACCAAGCAGCTAAAGAAGCCACTTTGCGAGCAGCCTACAAGGGTGAACAAGAAACTCTAGAGGCCAATAGGAGGGAAGCCAAAAGGCAGAAACAATTGAAAGATTTTTCTGTTCTCAAATTTGCTTATGCCCAACACCCAGTCATGCCTCCTGACATTGTTGCCCCCAAATTCAAGATCTGGACTCAATAGATCACCATGATCCAAGCAAACCCATTCTCTAGAAACAATGGGGAAAGTTTCCAAGATTGTCTTTAAAGCTTCATTGACCTTTGCTCTTTGAAAAAACTCCCAGGCCTC
Organism: Alisma plantago-aquatica; assembly: GCA_963693085.1. Taxonomy (NCBI): domain Eukaryota; kingdom Viridiplantae; phylum Streptophyta; class Magnoliopsida; order Alismatales; family Alismataceae; genus Alisma; species Alisma plantago-aquatica. Next base: position 22,690,512 of record OY856412.1, on the reverse strand, counting down.
TCTAAAGATGCCATCCGCTTCAGATTGTTCAAATACTCTCTCACTAGCCAAGCTAGTAGATGGAGTAATACCATGGAGAGTGAGGAACATGTCACAACTTGGGAGGTTCTACAAAATAAGCTTCTTGAGAAATTTTACCCTCCTCTCACCTATGAAATTAGGGGAGAAATCACTCACTTTTCTATTTCCCCAGGAGAATCTCTAGGATAAGCTTGGAAAAGGTTCACACACTTACTTACGAAGTGCCCTCATCATGACATATCTCAAAACTCATAGAAATATTTTATTGTGGTGTTGATGATGATACCATTTTTTTTCTTGATTCCTCATCTAGAGGAAATTTCATGCACCAAAGTCTAACCAGTGCATGGGAGGTGGTTAAATGTGCTTTTGAAACAAGGGCTAGAAGGGGAATCGGTGGAATCCTTAAGGTAGAAAAGGCTGAAGTTGATCTTGATATCCAAAGAATACAAGAAAGCCTTAAATTAATTTCTCTAAAACAAGATCGGTTAGAGTCATCCCTAGGTACCTTTAGAGGCCACAACAAATAAAAGTTGTAGACTCTCTTTGTGGCATACGCCAAGGATATGATCACACCACCTTACACTTCCAATACCTTTACAACACTCCCAAGCAACCTGAACTAGGACAGCAGTTGGAGGACCTAAACTCTATTCACACCATACCTGGACAGAGTTACTACAACCCCAATCAAACTAGAAACCACCCTGGGTTCCAATATGGGAACCTTGCATGTGCTGAAAGCTCTAGCCAACTCCAATCCCAACAAGGACTCCCTACCCTCAAAGAAATAATCGACCACCACCTAGTTTCCCATACAACAATGAAAGGAACTTTGGAAACCAAGGGAACTTCCAAGGCAATCACCCAAACCAACCACCATATCAAGGACAACAATTTCAAAACTTGAACCTCCCCCCTCAAAATCTCAATCAACCACCACCAAATGTTCCTACTCCCACTCCCTCAGCTGATGAAAGGATAGCTGCCTTAGAACAAATCATCATTTCCCAACAAGCTCATCAAAATGTGACTGACACCCAACTGTCTCGCTTGTTCGCCCAATAGAAACTCCCTACCGACACTTTTGTTGGGCAGCCTGAAAGAAACCATGAACAACTCAAGGTTGTCTCCACTCATTCGGGAAAGGTGCACTACCCTCCCCCTCGAGAAAAACATTCAGCCACACCTCTAGAATTCAAAGATGAGGACATGGTAGTTTTCAAACCTGAAGCTACACCTAAACCAATCATCTCTGAACCCCCTCAGGAAGAAGCTGACGAACCAATCTACAAACCATGATCTCCCTACCAAGCCTGCCTCAAACAAACAAGGATCGACGCTCGCTTCATGAAATTTAGGGATGCTATCAAAAAATTGCATGTAGACATTCCCTTCCTTGATGCTTTGGCAGACAAGCCTTCCTGGTCCAAATACATGAAATCTATTTTGATTAGGAAGTATGCAACTGAAGAATTTGAGATTGTTAAACTTACTAGGACCACTTCAGATATAATCCAAAGTAAAATTCCTAAAAAATAGAAGGACCCTGGTTCTTTTGGAATAGGATGCTACTTAGGTGACAATGCTTGTAGAAAGGGCCTAGCCGCTTTAGGAGCCAGTATATCCATCATGCACTACAACCTTTACAAAAGACTAGGATTCAATGACATGTTACCCATAGCCATGACCATCCAACTAGTGGACTCACCCATGACCAAACCCATGGGAATCATAGAAGACATTCCGATTGAGGTTGGGAAAGATGCCTATGTCCCTTATGACTTTGTGATCATGGACATAAAAGAAGATATGTGTTATCCTTTCATTTTCAGACATCCTTTCTTAGCCACAGCCCGAGCCTTGATTGATGTTGAGGTCGGTACCATTATGTTACAATTAGGAAAGAAAACCCTAGAGTTTAGGGTGTTTGAAAGCATGAAGGAGCCTAGTTTCTAGGAAGAAATCTACCTCCTTGATTGCAGTGATAAATTATCCCAACTAAGGTAGGAATGGGAGTTAGTTGATGACCCCCTACACACAACCCTCACTACCCCCTCTAAATGTGATTTTGACAATGAATAATTATATCAATGTAAGGATCATTTAGATAATTTTGAGGAGATCCCTAATTTTGAAATTGAGGACCTTAAAATGATCTCCATTGTGGAAGAAAAGCATGAACTACCCAACGCCCCTGAAATGAAGAATCTTCCTATAGGTTTGAAATATGTCTTTCTTGATGAACAAGAATTGTACCCTGTCATCATAAATTTTGACCTTACCCTTGAACAAGAAAATAAACTTATGGGTGAACTTAGGAAAAGAAGAACAACCTTGGGGTACAAAATGACAGATCTAATTGGAATAGATCAATCCATCTGCATTCACCAAATCCCAATGATAGAAGACAACAAACCTTCCTGAGATTCATAACGAAAACTCAACCCAAACATGAAGGAAGTATAAGACATGGGTATTCCATCACCAATAAAAGGCACAATGAGGTGGCTAGGAGAGAAGATCATATGGGTAAGTGGTAATATATTTATTTATTAAATTGTTCTTCCAAACATTATGAATTTTTGAGATAAATGCAGCTGAATCATCAAGCAAACAATTGGATTCTTGCAAAAGTATGATTCCAACTTCAACAGGGCTCAAAGGACTGAGTGGAACTTCTTCAGAAGTAAGAAAACCAACATCACCAAGAGTCCATACCCTTTTACAAATTGTGATTCGGTGTTCATGAAAGATGCACATTTAGGTAATCAATACACTAATTTTCTTATTTTTGTTGTGTCTGTCTAAACAACACCCGAGTTGTATTTTGAATGCAGCTCATTCAAGGAAAGTGCTGGAGACTTTGGCTCAAAATAGTTTGGGGTCAAAACAACCCATCTTGAATTCTCCCAATCCACAAGAAAGTATAAGCCATGGGTGTTCCATCGCTAATACCATGCACAATGAGGAGGCTAGGAGAGAAGATCATATTGGTAAATGATAATTTATTTATTTATGAAATTGTTCTTATAAATCGTATTAATTTGTGACATAAATTTAGCTAAAACATCGAGCAAACATTTGGATTCTTGCACAAGGATGATTCCAACTTCAATAGGGTCCAAGGGAATCAGTGGTACTTATTCAAAAGTAAGAGAAAGCAATATCACCAAGAGTTCACTCCCTTTTGCCAATCATGATCAGGGGTTCATGAAAGATGCACATTTAGGTAATCAATACACTACTTTCCTTAATTTTTTTAAACAACATTGAGAATTGTTTTGAATGCAGCTCATTCAAAGGAAGCATTGGAATCTTTTAACAATAATGACTTATTTATCTTTTATTATAATTTAAATATTGTTTTTTATGTTTTTAATATTTATAAAGTATGGTTAAAATGAAGGACAATAAAAAAAATGCATCATTGTGTACTTATACTCAAAATAGATTGGATATTAGGAGGTTGATTCCTACTTCAAGTGCACATGAAATTGACATGAGTAGGAATTCAATTCATACTTCAACAAATAGTCAGGGGCCAACTAGAGAATCTCTTAAAGGTAACAAAACATTATATATCTTTTTTTTAGTTTCTAAACAACATAATTTTATGATGTTTATGCAGATCCATCTAGTGAGAAATAGTCATACACCTGTACTAAAAGTACCACAGGGACTAAAATGATGACTCTGGATCACTTTTTTCGGGGTGAATCTGACCTTCTTTCCCATGCATTTCTTAGGGCTTTCGGGTATGCCACGTCGCATTCCAGATTATCCAGATGCTTATGCCAGATGGAATGCTCTGAGAAGTTTCAGCTCTTATATATCCGTTAAGTCTAACCTACATAGAAATCAATGCTCTCAAAAATTTAAATCCGACTATAATGGATGATCCACCATATTCTGTGAGTTTTAGTGTAGATCCATACACCATATTTTGTGAGGATTCTATAAATAGATGGGAAAACAATATCCCTACAACCTCAATTAATAATACAATGGATGATTTTGGTGGTGAAGTACCAATTATCCCAAGCTCCCTTAAGGTTGAAGAGCCAACTGTACCAATCCCACATGTGTATCAAGAGCCAACTACATGGAGCCAACCTGAGGTTAAAAGTACATCCAATGTTGGTGTTAGAAACCCAATAGTTGGTGAGTTATATAAGTTTTATCATCAGTTTCATATCATATTTTCAATATGTAATTTGTCTATCCGTCAAATTTTTTGTTACATAAAGGGCAAGCTCAAATGTTGAGATCGAAGTATGTCTGGATAATAATGATAGTGCTAAACATAATCCAAATGTGGAACACATACCTAGCACAAGTAATCATCACCATATTAGATCTAATTCTCAAGCTAATGATGTGGAATTTGAAGAACATGAGTTTGCAAGTATGTATCAAAAATTACATTCTATTAACCAATAAAATCCCCTACAACACTCTTTTACATTTACAGACAACATACATTCAGAAGCATCTCATAGAAGGAAATGTCGTGGGTTGATAGGATATTGTATTATGAAGCCGCCACTTGGAAAAAGTAAGCATGATTGTGTGACACTACAAAACGAACCCGTTCATAAGGAATGTACAACCTTGTCCAACTTTTTGGGTCTAAAGGCTAGAGATAGTGATGCATTCCCACTACATTTGAAGTGGGGTAAATTCCAAGATTGTAGTTTTGATGGTGTTTGGGAGGATGTAATGGTAATTAATTCATTCTACATTATTATATTTTACTATTTGTATATTTCTAGATGCACCTATATCTGTAACATCTTCATTATACTTTTAGAGCAGAAATTATTCAACTTCACAAGTTCTAAATCAAAAGTGCAACCAAACGTGTTTTGTGTTAGGTAATGGTGCTTAAGAAAGGTGAAAACTGGTGTTCAAACATATAGATTTTGTTTGAAAAGGTATCTAAAGAAAAGAAGTCCAGAATAACTTCTTGTGTCACTAGAATCTATATTAGCCAAGATCAATGGGAAAAACTATTGGATTACTGGGGCAAAGAGGAATCCATTACAGAGGCACTAAGAAATGTTAACAACTGTGCACATATCAGACCTACATACATGCTGGGGAGAAAACCAATAAGGTAGATGCAATATGAGATGGTATATGCTCTAACTTATTTAAAGATTATTGCATAATTAGTACTAATCTATTCATTTTCAGATTTTAGCTGGTCTCGACCCTACATATTTAACTACATATGTAGTTTCTCATACCGATAAGAAAGGTCAATGTCCCGATGAATATACTGGGATAGTTGTGGCAGGTTCTTTTTCTTCATTTCCCATTTTAATATGTATGTAATGAGTTCTTCAATTTAATTAAATATCACAATATGTTTGTCCACGTAAGAGGAGGTTCGAGCTGAAGGAAAAAGGCATAATGTTGAAAATAGTAAAAGTCTTGTTGATTACATGTATGTAATAGACCATGTATTTGTCCTCATCATGGTGGATAGGACAGAGGTTATGGATGTGGTGCAACCAGACAAATGTTGAAACTAGCAACCAACATGGAAATAGCACATAAATCATATGAGGATATCAAAAAGGAGGCTAAATTTTATGTTGAAGTGCTTGCTAATGCAAAACTTTCATTGGCACGATTGAGAAATTAGGTTAGTCAATCTAACATGATCTTATTACATTTGTTATTTTGTTACTAAAGAATTAGTGAAGATACATCCTTACTGTAGGATGTTGGGTGTAGTAGGAGGCCTGGATTTGCCAATGAAGAAGAAGATGATTACGAGGATGATCAGAATTGAAGATTATTTTTAAGCAATTTTATCAATTAATGTTAAAGAATGAAGCCTTTTAGATTATGATTTACCTATTTTCAATATCCATAACTCCATTTTATCACTTTTTGACACTAAATCTAGTAGATATATTTTATGAATATGTGAATTTTGTGTTAGGATTCAAATCTTTTCTATTGCTATAGTGATTTTACTTGTATCTATAAATGTAAGGAGTAGTTTCCCTAGCTTTCAAACTTCATGTTAAACCCATTATGTATATATATATATATATATATATATATATATATATATATATTGTGCATATCTTATAATGTTTAGCTGTTAAACAGATGGTTCGGTGAGGGTCACCTCTAGCCTTGGTAAATGTCCTTTGATGATTCTTTGTATCTATAATGAAGACCTTTTGTGTCCTTTCCCTACTGAAGATAATTGCTTTGATTACAGAGAGTTGTGTTGAGGATAAGCCTAACATGTTATTTACTGATTACCTCTTTTTAACTAATGCAACTCTCTTAGAAAATGGTGAACTTTCCTTGTTGAGGTGATTCTCTTTTTTAGAATTATTGTTTCATAAGCAAGTGTTCGTCTATAGAACGCTATGTTTCTATAATACAACTGTCTTGCTTTTGTATTGTAAGACTCAGCAACCCAATACAAATGCATAATTGTTTGTGTTCAGAATGTTTTAGGAGAGAAAGGACCCATTTTTCTATTGAAGGTTGGGAAATTGGAATTGTGTTCCATGGTGTTTTGGACATGCAACATCAAAGATTCTGCATTACATAATTTAGTTTTCTCTTTCTAAATTGCACTGTAGGGAACTGGGTTGAGAGTGTTTTGAATTTGGCATTAGAGGCTTGATCTTTTTTGGTGGTCTTGAGTGGAACAAGACGTCTCTTGCACAATGTTGGAGGTTTGATCTTTTTTAAACTGTTGTCTTATAATAATCCTTGTTCATGGTTTTCTCATGCATGTTGGTGTTAATGATACATAACCCTTCAGGCTACAAAATGGATGAGATACTCAAAATGGATTGGGGTCAAATTAGACCACCATTGGTTCTCCTAATCTACAAGAAAAAACAATCCATGCAGATCATAAGGCGGCTAGGAGAGAAGATCATATTGGTATTTGCTAATTTTTGTGTTATTTGTTTTTTTTAATAGTAATGATTTTGTACATTAATGTAGATAAATTGATGAGCAAGCAAAGGGGGGCATGCTTCAAAAATGAGATGGGGTCTATGAGAGTGATCCATAGATCCAAGAAAGCAAGGCAAAACATTAGCATTATGAATCCAATATCAAATCCAATGGATGATCAAAGTGGACGAGGGATTGTAGTGGATATTCAAGGGCTGATCTATAGATTTAATAACCAAATGAAGAGTAGTATACATATGAGTTCAAATCTGAATGGTATAAATTATGAATAAGACATGAAAGAAGCATGGACATGCAACTAATATATTATTTATCTTTTTTTACATTTATATAGATTTCTAAGTCATATTTAAAATGCAACACAATCATCAGACTCATTGTTATGTATTATTGCTCAAAATGGGTCAAGGATTATAAGGGTAATTTCTACTTTAAGTGCACTAGAAATGGACATCAGTAGAAACTCAATTGCTATTACATCAAATAGCAAGGTAACTAATACAATAGCTTTCCGCTTTTTAGTTTTAGAATCTTCTTGATTATTGCAAGTTTCTCTTCCTGTCAACTTATATTATGGTTGTTGGACTAGGTTAGAAATGATTGATTCATATTACCCTTGATGTTTGAACTCTCTTAATGGAAGATCCAATGTCCTTCTGTTGGATGAACTTTGGATGTTTCTTATTTGATGATCTATGTAATATTCCTTTTGCAACTAATCCATTGGAAGTGATTGTTTTCAGCTTGTACTATGCTTCCTTTAGTTCTTTTCCTTTTTGTTCCTTCTAAAATCATGGCAGTCGCTTCAACTTTGTGTTTTTATATGGAGAGGTCTGAACTAGTTGTATTATTGAAGGCCTTTTCCACAAATATTGTGTTAACGTGTTTAGTGAACCTTATCAATTTCATTGTTGCACTACTACAAATTTAACCTAAAAAATAAGCAAGGAAGTGACTTTCATCATTTCTAATTGATGATATTGATTTACTCGGGGTAGAGTGTCAATGCATACAAGGTGAGATATTACATTTGATCAACTCGATGTTGTTAGTTCATGGTGTATCTCATTTCTCACTGGCCTGATGGTACCCATTTCACCATAGTGTGCAAGCCTTAGCATTTCCTTACATTTGTGCCTCATTAAATAGTAAATATTTTCCCATACTACTCACTTCTCTAGTAGTATCCAAAATCATTCAACTAGTAATTGTTGTGCCCCAAAAATTTTGGGTTTGAGGCCTTGTCTGAGGCATGTGAGATTTTCATTAATATATATCAGTTATACACAGCAGAACATGAGCTCATAAAGGCTGATATCATTTGTGAGATACATAGAGTACACTTTTTGGCAATGCTAGTGTTTTTTACGTTGAGATATAATTTCTTCCCAACAACATTTTGAAAATATATTATTTTTCTTAAAACATTCTATGATCAAATTCCTTTTGTTTTGTAGGGCCAAAGAAGAACATGCTACTGAAGGATGTACCAACTAACAAGAAAAGAGTCAGATTAAAATAGGGACTCTGATAACAATTTGGGGCAACATGGATTCTTGATAGAATGAAAAAAGATACTGAAACATTTTTTTGATGCTTTCACAACCAAGAAAATGTGAGTTCAAGTCATCTAAAACATCTCATGCACATGTCATTCTCTTAAAAATAGAAATTTTTAGGACACCATACCTATTCTGCATATAGAAAAAAAATACTATTGTCTATCCTTTCCTTTCTTATACTAACTCCCTTTTTCAATGTTGATATGATTCAGATTTAGTTACTAAATTTACATGGCTTTAATGCATTCATGTGGTAGGAAATATTACATATATGAAAATGACCTTGATTAGATGTGAATCTAGAACTAGGGTTTACCTTTTCATTGGAGAGTGGACTTGATGGGCTACCACAAGTTGTTCACATATTGGTTAGATATATTTATTATACATATAAGATTCAATGCCCTATTCTTTATTTTGTTCATTTTCTTTACTATTTACCAATAAATGGATTCCACATTAGCCTTTATAATATCATCATCTTTTTATTACAAAGTTTAGTTCATTAAATATGAATGGATATTTAGAAAAATAATAAACTTCTTGGTGTTTCATGAACTTGATTAAAGGGGTGGTTATCATCTTGCCTTGACCTTTGGCCATTTTTGTTCTTCTCTTTTAAAATCTTTAACTTATGTCTAGAAATGTCATCATTTTTCACATACTGCAAAATTAGGCATTTGACCACAGTCCACTTATCTAGCAGATTGTTTGGCATAGGTAGTAAGGCTTCTTTCTTAAGATCACTGTTTCCCTTAGAGAAGTTGGCTTCCTCACCACATCCGTGATGGAATGTGGTTGTGAAAAATATAGATTTTGGATCCATTTTGTGTTGAGTAACCTCAAGTGTGTCTTTGCTAAAAATTGTTGCATGGACTGTTGACAATTTGGCAACCCATTCCTCTAATTATTTTTTCTGGAGTCTGAGGCTTTGACAAGTATAGAGAACTATTAGTACCAACCCTAGTGTTCCGTTCACAATTAACATGGTCTATAGGATAATCTCAAAGTCATATCCCACAACACCAAAAAAAACTTCAGTTTGATAGCTCTAATGGCCCAAGTTATCCTAAAGCATAAGAGGGAGTAATATAAGCAAGAATTCAGATTTTTCCATTCAAATACTATTTTCCTTCTTGGACCTCCATTCAAATATAAGCATGAGGGGTTTTCCCATTTCTCCCGTCAATCAGTTTGAAGGTGGGCAAGGATGACACATGACGTTTTACAATTTTTAGTGCAACCTCACTATGCCCATCTGGTCCATTTCAAATTGAAGATTTGGACATTTAGCAGTGATGAGAATTATGTAATGTTGTCAATTCCTTTGACTTATTCCATAGAATCTAATAGATGAATTTTAGTTCAAAGTGGTTAACTAGAGCAATCTTTGAGGTTTCCTAACTCAAGGCACTAAGGAAACCTTTCTTCCCTTGTAATAACTTTATTTGCAACCATCATGAAGACAAAGTTTCAAATATATATACCGATGAATAGCTCATTAGGTTAGTGCTAATGTGTCGAAGTGCACTACAATCACTAAGATCTAGAGTTCAATCCTTTTTCTACTTCCCGATTAAGTTTAGTATAGAAGGGTCGATCCCACGGGACAACATTTTTAAGGTTGTTAACTCTAATCCCAATTGTTTTGAAGAACTTTTTATTTCTTTTGCTATTTTTATTTTTAGAACAGAAAGTAAAGACTGGGTTTGGGGTTGGTGACTATCACTAAAGCAAGAAGGAAACACAAGAATAAGATTGCACTTAATAAGAAATAAAATTGCCCTATCACAAGGAAAATTGAGATGATTGTTATCACAAATAAAACTATTATGACTGAAAAGACTGGAATGTAAAGAGAGAAGATCAAACAGTGATCGAATCTCAAGAACATAGAATGATTGCTCAAAAATCCTTGTACTGAAGATGATCCTAGTGAGGAGGAAATGCCCCTCCTTTTGTAGGAGAAGGAAGGGGATTTTACAACTAGGTTTGTGGAAGATAAGAGGTTGGTGAATGGTATTTTGAATTGTCTGTGAACAACCAATCGATCGGTTCAGGTGTGAGCCAATCGGATGGGGCTGGGGTAGGCAGGAAATGAGGGAAGGTAGTCAGCAACTCTAGTCTTTGGGTGGCAGTGTGATTTTGACCCGCTCAGCTGGGGCTGGAGAACTCCCACTTTGGAGTTTGAGATGATCATTTGAATTTGAATACAGCACCGCTCTAAGGGGTGGCGGTCGGTCGACTGAGGCATCTAAGACGATCAGCTGAGGCAAGTGAGATTGGGTGGATCTAATGAACCGATTGGCTCATGTCCTGAATCTACAAGATTTGCAAGTTTTTGGTGAGAATAAAGTTAAATTGTGATTAAAGGAAGAAGATAGAAATTTATTTCTTTTCACTGGATAAAGATTGAAATTTTCATGTGACAAGACATAAAAGGTTGTGAAAAGGGGTGCTAAATCAGCACGCATCAAAATACCGCTGACTTAAGCCTTCGCTTGTCCTCAAGCAATTAAGATATTAAAATAATTTAGATTTTTTTTAAATAACATCTTGATCCTCCCTTAGTTAGCAATATCTTGTATCCTTTTCATGGCCAAGCAACCCATCTCCTAGAATCACAAAATACAAGTTCTATGTTTCTTATAATGGACATTTTTCATAACTTTCTCTTTCAAACCTACCCTTTGCAAAAATAGTCTTAATCCTACTTGTGCTTCAACACTCAAAAATTAAAAAAAATGGCACAGGAATGAGAAAATGTGTGGTGTGGAAGAAGTATCTCTCTTCTATTCGACTTGAGATTTTATTTTCATGGATTTTTGCCCTTACTACATTTATGAGGGGTCTGGAAGAATGATCCCTCCTCTATTCGACTCGTGATATTGACCACAAAAAATTTTTGTGCTCTTTTTGGCATCTTTTGGCGGTATACCCCTATTAAATTTACGAGGGGTATGGAAGAAGGGAGAGAGGAGGAGCATGCCACCCCAGACTTAGGGTTTGATGCATGGATTATATTCCCATGTGTTTTTTTTCTAGTGTTGTTGCATTAGTAAGAAAAATTGTGTAAATACATTATATGAGAAAGATTGATCAGTTAATCCAATGCTAAAGATAAGAAAGTTTGCATTTGATTCTATTCGATACTCTAAGGTTTGCCATCTTTTCCAAGAATATTGCTAATTAATTTAGTTATGGAGAACTTGGTATTTTCAAAAAAGAAATGAAAATTTTGAACAATTTTGTGAAATAAAGATTTATCTAATTTTTGAAAAAGAAGATACATCAATTGGCCAACTAGGTAAAGGACAAAGTTTTGAAAAGGGAAAATGCACTAAATTTTGAAATAGTAAAGTAAAATACTAAAAGGGAAGATAAGGGGTGGAACATGTACCACCCACCCCCATCCCAGACTTAGAGTTTTGTTCATCCTGAGCAAGCCCTTAGACCAAGATGGAGGGAAGAAAATCACTATGGTAGTCGATGGTGCTGGTGGGAGGAGTAGTAGTTTGCCCAATAAGGGGAGTGGGGATCTGGGTATGCCTGTTGGGCCCCATACTCCTCATAGGATGGGAGGCTATGGGCATAGTGGTTGTAGTCCACATGCCAAGACTCCTGTGAATGTTGCATGAGATACATGCGGTTGAGCTGGTGGCTCTAGCACTATTGCTCGTGCTAAATCTCATCCAGCTGCTACTAGACCTCATAGAACTCGTAGGTGCCTGCATCATCATCTGGTCACCACTTGGTGTGACAGAGGGGTGGTGGAGGTGGACCATAGGCATCATAGTGAGCCTCCAAGGAAATGCTCCCCTTGTGGGCCTGTGGCTCGGGGACGCCGTCTGGGTCTTGGTTTTCCAGATTGTACCTCTGGATGTGTCTTGGTAGATTGGTGAGCTCGTAAATAAGGTTTGTTGCGGCAAACCATGCATGCAGGGGAAGCTGTAGAACCTCCAGTGAATCCTTGAAGAGAAGGTAGTCTACACGATTGGCACCCAAGTGAATGAACTTGTTGGTTTTCAGGTTGTAGCTATCGATCAGATGGCTTTTGAGCGGGAGCGGTGTGAAAGGAATGTATGTGTAGCCAAGAAAGATGGTGAGCTAGGTGATGAAATGGCCAATAAGGAAGGATGATGAGGTGGAATGACTTGCTTGGGTGTTAAAGTGTTCTAGAATGATATTCTCCCAGTTGAAGGATTTTTCATTCTAGAAGTACCAGAGGGCGTAGAGTTCAACATAGGTAATGACTCCCTGGGTACCTTCTCTAATGAAAATGGTTTAAGAAAGGATACGATGGAGGTAGTAGATCACTGGGTTTTGAATTCTGGAGGCCTTGGCCCCACTAAGAAGGTGGGGCATGAGGCCGGTGATCTCAGCCCAGAACTTGTCTCTATCATATTGGTCATGGTAGGAATCATGGGGTCCCTCCATACAACGATCTAACTAGTAATCATCGTTGCCATCAAGGATGAAAGAAGTGAACTGTCGGGCGGAGATCTCCAGATTTTCCCCAAAAATATGGATCTTGCAATTGGAGTTACCTCGGGAACAGTGATAGCGGTAGAAGATAGATAAGAACTCAAGGGTGAGATCGCTAGACACTGAGGTAACATGGTAAGGAAAGATGAGAATGTGGTTTTTGAGGAGAATGTTGCTGATGGCTTCACAGATTCCTAAGGAGTCGAGGGTAGTGCCACATGCCCAATGGGGGAGGGAAACACCTATAGAAAATAAATCTTCATAACATTTGAGGTGTTCGATGCTCGCCTTCTGGTTGTTCTCCATCACATAGAGAAGAGCCTCTGCATCATTGTTGTCATTGAGCATTTCCTCATTAAACTTGGGGGGATGACTCACTAGTGGGGGAGGGTGTGCGGAACTGAATCCCGAGATGGGATCTAGAGTGACGAGGTGCGTCTTGGGAGGATCAGGAAGTGGGCTTCCCTTTGTTCTTGCGGAATCAGTTGAAACTAGATAATGTGGAGTGCGAGTCTATCATCTAGATGACTGAGCCGATCGGTTGGGGGGGTCAGGCGGGCGGCTCGGACTTGAAATGGTCATTTTGTAGGCTGGAGAAGGGGGAAAAGGTGCTTGTCATGGTGGATCGAGGGGAAAAGGGGTACACACTGGTCGAGCGGTTCAGATCCCAGATGCTCAGCTAGTAAGGTGAGGATGGCGGCGGCGAGGGAACGAGACGAGCAGTGAGGGTGCAAGCCAAGCAGCTCAGACAATAGATGAGACAAGCGTGGCGAGGTAGAGGTGGTCGGATGAGCAAGAAAAGTGATCGGCCGGTGTAGGAGCCGGTCAGATTTCACTGTGTGAGGGTCTTCTAGCAAGGTGGTCGGTCGGGTGGGGAAGGTCAGGCAGGCGGCTCGTAGTGGGGAATCTTCTCATAGAGGATGAGCTCGACTCATAGAGCATGTGAGGCGAGCTGCTCATTCACTGCCGTTCGACTAAGGAGGCAAAGCGGGCTTTTCCTTGACCACCGGTCGGCTGAGGAGGCACATCTCAGGTGGGTGAGAGAGCTCAGGTGGCGAGAGAGGCGGTTAGGTTTAGAGAAGAAATGGATGAAGGTGAAGCTCACCCCCGGGGAGGTTATACAGTCATGTGAGGGTGTTGAACTGATTGGCTGGTAAACGAGTCAGTCAGCACATGTTGTTGATCGACGCAGGTAGAGGGCGCAATCTGATCTGTCGAGGCACACACATTCAATCAACGGTCGGCTCAAAGGATGTTTGATTGGATTGAACCGATCGGTTGAGAGGCTAAACAATCATTTGGGCTGCAGAAGGGGTCTTAGTTCAGGAATCCTAAACCGATCGGTTGTCTTGGTGAGTTGATCGGTTGGCTTGTCAGAGAAAAAGGAAATAGAACATGATGAAATAACAAGGTAAATAAAATGCAATAGAAGGAAGATAGGGTTGGGTTGCCTCCCAACAAGCACATTGTTTTACATCAGAGGCTTCATAGGTGAGAGACCGATTTATTGAGATTTTGGGGGAGGTTGATTATCGGTCAAGTTAAGAATTTCAAAGGATGAGCATTTATTGGTATCTGAAGTGACAAGGTCTTTAGTGGTTATGTATCTTTCGATTCGATGCCCATTAACCTTAAATTCATCCAAAACTTTATCCCAAAGAAGAAAGGTGCCATGTGGATAGGCACACTTGATGAGGTAGGGACCATACCATCTGGATTTAAGCTTTCCAGGAAAAAGCCTTAGTCTAGAATTCAATACTAGAACCTGGTTACCTTCTTTAATGTCCTTACACTTGATGTCCACCGTAATGCCATAGTTTAGTTTAGTCCTTGTAGATTCTCGCATTTTCATAAGCGCTCATTCTAAGTTCATCTAGTTCATTCACTTGGAGAAGATGTTTTTCTCCGGCTGTAGAAAGGTCAAAATTCAGGCTTTTGATGGCCCAACTGGCCTTGTGTTCTAATTATATAGGGAGGTGGCATGATTTGGCATAAATCAACCTGAAAGGGATGGTGCCTATGGGTGTCTTGTAGGTGGTTCGGTATGCCCATAGAGCGTCATTGATTTTCAATGCCCAATTTTTCCTAGTGCGACTAACAGTTTTATCTAAAATGGATTTGATTTGCCTATTAGATACTTCAACCTGCCCACTAGTCTGAGGATGGTAAGGAGTGGCGACTTTGTGTTAGACCCCATATTTCTTCAATAAGGCCTCAAAACGTTTCTCTAAAAAATGGGATCCCCCGTCAGAAATGACGGTGCGACAGACTCCAAATCTAGGGAAAATAATGTCTTTAAAGAGTTTCTTAATAGGTTTGGAATCACAGGTTTTAGTGGGTACAACTTCAACCCACTTTGACACGTAATTGAATTCGACTAATATGTAGGCAAACCCATAAGAAGAAGGAAATGGGCCCATGTAGTCGATTCCCTAGACGTCAAAAATTTCTAATTCCTGCCAAGAGGTTAGGGGCATTTGGTCGTTCTTGGAAATGTTACCTGTCCTTTGAAATTGGTCACATGAGATCACATAATCATATTAGTCTTTGAAGATGGTGGGCCAGTAGAAACCACACTGTAGGACTTTTCTAGTCATTTTCTAGAAACTCATGTGTCCACCATAAGGGCCAGAGTGACATTGTTCCAGAATGTCAGTGCCTTCTTCTTGGGAGATACATCGACGATAAAGACCATCGACACAAAGTCTAAATAGATAAGGTTCATCCCAATAATAGTTTTTGATGTCATGTAAAAATTTAGCTTTAGAATGTCCCTTGTACTCAGGGTGCAATACACCAGTAGCTAAATATTTTTCAAAATCAGAAAACCAAGGAAAGTGGGAGTCTACCTTAAGCAGTTGGTCATCAGGCAAAGATTCATTTATGGGAGTTTAATCAATTGGGATATAGCAAAGTCGACTTAGGTGATCAACTACAACATTTTCAGACCCCTTTTGTCTAGGATCTCTAGATCAAACTCCTATAATAGCAAAATCCATCTTATGAGTCTGGGTTTGGCATCATTTTTGGCCATGAGATACCGAATGGATGCATGATCAGTGTAGATAATAACTTTAGATCCAACTAAGTATGAGCAAAATTTATCAAATTCATAGACAATGGCTAGCATTTCTTTTTTGGTGACAGTGTAATTTCACTGAGCATCATCTAAGGTCTTGGATGCATAGTATATGACATGATGTTTCTTATCAATTCATTGTCGTAAGATGGCACCTACAGCATAATCACTAGCATCACACATGATTTCAAAGGGGAGGGCCCGGTCTGGTGCATGAATTATTGGAGTGGTTGTGAGAGCATTTTTCAAACATAGAAAGCTATCCATGCATGCCTTATCAAAATGGAAGGGCACCTCTTTTTAAAGAAGATTGGTGAGAGGTTTTGTGATTTTGGAAAAGTCATGGATGAATTGCCGATACAAATCGTCATGTCCTAAGATGACTCATATGTCTTTGATTGAAGTTGGGGGTGGAATCTTGGTGATAAATTTAATTTTTTCTTTGTCAACTTCTATGCCTTGGTTGCTTACCTTGTGGCCAAGAACGATTCCCTCCTTAACCATGAAGTGACATTTTTCCCAATTAAGGACTAAGTGTGAATTAATACATCTGTCAAGAATAAGATAGAGATTTCTAAGGTATGAATCAAAGCTATCTCCATAGATGGAGAAGTCATCCATGAACACTTCCATGACAGTTTTGGTCAATCCTGCAAAGATAGCTGACATACACTGTTCGAAGGTGGCTGGTGCATTGCACAAGACAAAGGGCATTCATCTAAAAGCATAGGTACCAAAGGGGCATATGAAGGTGGTTTTCTCTTGATCTTCAGAATGAATAGGAATCTGATAAAATCCTGAGTAGCCATCTAGATAACAAAAGTATTGTTTATGGGCTAAGTATTCAAGAACTTTGTCTAGGAAGGGAAGTGGGAAGTGGTCCTTCCTAGTTGCCTTGTTGAGCTTCCTGTAGTCAATACACATTCTCCACCCAATGACGGGGTGAGTGGGGATGAGCTCATTCTTCTCATTTCTAATGATAGTGGTCCCCCCCCCCTTCTAGGAACAACTTGAACTGGTCTGACCCATGGGGAATCAGAGATGGGGTAGATGATTCCTACAGTCAAAAGTTTGATCATGAGATACCCCTAGTAAAGGTTCTTTAGAGGAATCATGTATAGAAGAAGTTACTTGGAAAGTAGAATCAGAGATGTTTAGCAAGTATCTTTTCCTTTTTTAGAAATTTTGAGACAAAATTTTTATTAGAGGGGGAGAATTGTTACAACCCGTTCCTAGCTTTGCT
Source organism: Alisma plantago-aquatica (assembly GCA_963693085.1). Taxonomy (NCBI): domain Eukaryota; kingdom Viridiplantae; phylum Streptophyta; class Magnoliopsida; order Alismatales; family Alismataceae; genus Alisma; species Alisma plantago-aquatica. The sequence goes on along the minus strand of OY856412.1, from coordinate 22,673,159 downwards.
GGTAATCCTAGAGTTTTAAGATAATCTTAATGCTTGGAATACTTTTGTTAGTTATATTCTATATTGTGCTTTGTCTTAACTTTGGTAACCTTAAATACCTGTTTGGGCAACTCATTATCATAACTTAAGCATACTATAAAGATCCGAGTTGGGGTTAAGATAACATTAATCGATACATGTGTGCAAGAAGAGAGTTAATGACATTGGAGGAAATAATTAATAAATTATTTTTTATTTGATAATATGACGTGGGATTTTATTGCACTAACAAACTCACTCGGGGTTGAAATCCCCGAGCTTTTACCAAAACCAATGTGCAATAATACCACCCGCAAGAGGATGAGTCTTATCGCAGTATAGTTAAGGATTGAACCCAAAGGAAAACATTTTTAAGAATCTTGTCGGTCGAATCTAGTTCAAGTAAGACTAATATTTAGATTGATTGGTTGATTTGAGATTAATTAAACTAATTGCAAGGAAGTAAAGAGCGGAATTAAAGTTGGATATAGATCAATGATATGGAATCACTGCGATGGTATCAGGTTTTACCACCACTACACATGCAAACACGTCCGAACATCAAACATTTAGGCAAGATATAACTATCCAAATAGAGTTGCTGCAAAACCCCCCATACGGGCGTTAGGTTCGCGTAAGCATCACCTTAGGCATCTGATGTCTCGTCAACATCCAGATCACTTACTTACGGCTCTGAAGATATAGAAATCTAACAAAGGTTGTGGGCCCCCTATACAGGCATTAGGCACATAGAAGCATCATCGAAGGCTAGATGGCTCATCCCCTCACGGATCATACACTTACGACCTCGAAGAAATCCCATTGTATTTCTAGTTTGGGAGTAAACCGCATTAATCGATAAGCAAGCGGGTGCTTAATATACTAGCAAACATTGACGATTAATAAGAAGATACAAATCCAACTAAGGCTGTGAACGCCCTATACAGGCGTTAGGCACATAGAAGTGTCACTGAAGGCTAGATGGCTCGTCCCCTTACGGATCATATACTTACGACCTCAAGGAATCCCATTCTATTTCTAGTTTGGGAGTCAGCCTGTTAAAAGACATTCAATCCTATATATAAAAGTTCTCACAACATAGGAAGCACAAAGATGAAAGTAAGTAATTAATCTAACTACGAACGGTTAACAATGAAATGAAAAGTTATATACATTGCCATGGAATGCTTAACAAAAGAACATGCTTACATGGGCAGCGGGGCTAGTCCCTGCACCCCAGCAAAAGTGGACTACTTTCTCATGATGCGAGAAGCAAGAAGAATAAGAAAGAGAGAGAAATCCGCCATGAGAACAGTACAGAAAGTAGTCGCAGCTCCGTGAAGATGATGCAATCTTCTACATTGTATCGAAGTAGATCTGGATGCAAAACAGGAGATGCCAAGACAGACCGGACAGTCTCTCTCGCTTCGTCTTCCTTCTCTTCTAGGTCTCCTTGATTGCAGCACGGGCAGTAGGTGGAGTGAAACTGGCGCGAATGGAGCTGATCTGGATCGGACCTGTGTACAGGAAGTCTGTCGGCATCCCGGAACCCCCCCCTCAAATGAGGACCATGCTGGTCCTATTTATAGGCACTTGACTGGTCCTCACATTTTTTGTGTGTTTCCATCCCAAATGGTCTACTAAATATCTTCTTTAAACGGTTTGGTAAAATTTATGTTCCAAACGGTTTCATGCAATGAGCAAATGACCAAATGGTCTTCAAAGATCCACTTTATCTAACGGTTTTTCTTTGCACTACTTTTTCATTCGGTCTTCATGAATGATAAAGTCATACACGTGATTCGGTCTCGCGAGCTTAGCAGCAAATGGTCTTTACATTTCCTTCATTCGGTCTTGTATTGGCAGCAACAAACAGTCTCGCATGGGGTAGCAAACGGTCTTCGGCATGAGGCCATTCGGTCTTCATATTCCAAAAAACAACAAACGGTCTTCGGGCAAGAGGCCATTCAATTTTACTGTTGCTATTTGTTCTTATGAAACTCAAACGGTCTCGCATGCCCATTCGGTCTTATGCATGCACACATGCCTTCCCAAGCATGTTGCTTGTTCAGTTTGTAGCAGGTTATTCCAAACGGTCTTCATGTGGGTGATTGCCTATACACGGTTTTCTATTCATTCGGTTTTCACATCAGTATCAACTTTTCCATTCGATTTGATAATCCATTTGGTTTGCATGCATGAGCATCAAACGTTCTTCATGTGAACTTCTCAAACGGTTTAGCAGGGAGTCTCGGTTTGCATGCATATGCTCATTTGAAGCAAACGGTCTTGCACTAGGAAGCAAACAGTCTTCATGCTTCCTTTACCAAATGGTCTAGTATAAATCTTGCTCTCCTCCATTCGGTCTTCACATGGGTAGTATCAAACGGTTTGCTCCATGTGGTCTGCATGCATGTGCTAATTTGTTTTTCACTGCTGTGTTCATTCGGTCTTGATATGCTGCTCATTCAGTTTCAGCCAAGTGTCAAATGTTCTTCTAGATTCGGTCGTTCAAATGGTCTGAGACTGTGACCTCTCCAAACGGTTTCGAGGTGTGCCTCCAAATGGTTTCTGGTGGTCTATCGGTCTTGAGACTGAATGGGCTCAAACAGTCTTGAGACCGAATGGGCTCAAACGATCTTGAGACCGAATGGGCTCAAACAGTCTTGAGACCGAATGGATTAAATTGCTTGGTTAGATCAATTGGTCAGAACCAAGGGTGAGTGAAGGTGGGCCCTAGCTGATTGTTCAACTTTATCAAGACCTACATCAAATCAACATAATTTCAGTTAAAATCATGATAATTGAACCAATTTAGTAATTTTGCAAATTTCGATATTCAGTAAATGAAATTGAATGCTTTGAGTCGAATTTGACCCAATCTGGTGATTGAAATTCTTGATGAATATGCATTCATCAAAATACCCTGAACTTAAACGTTGCTCGTCCTCGAGTAACACAAAATCTAAAATAGTTGCCAAATGAATACTTTCAATTCGTGTAATTGCCTCATCTTCACATCAAGATTGTTTTCTTTCTTCTTAGTATCACTCAGTATCTCAACCTCCTGAGACCACAAAACACATCTTACCATATCTTCATACCTGAGTTTGCTTTTCAATATCACTTCCTCCTTACTTTTTTCAACAACAAGCATGTCAAAGAGTTTTTGTAAGAATCCAAAGATACCCGTAGAACAACAAGTGTGCATCTGATCTGACACTGGTGCTTTTTAGGATAGAGGGGGCATGCATTGTGCCATTAGGTAGAAGATGGAGGGAATGGTGGTAAGGAAGGAAGAAATAAATCTCTCCTCTATTTGACTCAAGATTCCATTTCTTTTTTGTGCGCTTTAGCATCTTTTTGTGTGCAATTTTCTCCTCTATTTGACTCGAGATTGCATTTTTGGTGGTACGCCCCTATTAATTTGTGTGGGGTATGGAAGAAGCGGATATAGAGGGAAGTGGTGTGCCACCCCAAACTTAGGGTTTGGCACTATTTTGGCTATTTTGTTTTTTTTATGGATGGAGGGGTACGAAGATGATAGAAGAAGTGTAGAAGAGAGTTCAGATCAGAATGCAACTTGATTTACAATTCAGTACACCAGGTTGTTCTCTTTATCAAACTCTACACAAATAATGACTTGATGAGGGTTCGGTGGGGATTCCATGCTATTGTTCCACTATTCAGTTAGGAAGCACAATGTGTTTGATCCCTATCAGTTTGACATACACTTGTCATATTTGTAAGTATAATGATGTTAGGAGTCATAAGCTTCACAAAATGATTTCAATCAAAAGGCTAGTTTCAAAAACTGGTCCTTTTGAGGATTTACTTCGAATAAGGAGGATATAATGATTCAAAATGCATAGCAGGTTAGTTAGTGACTTTTAATGAAACCAGGAAGTGTCAAAAATTCATCAAGTACCTGTTCAAATTCTTTGAAATTTTTTTATCAAAAATGCGATGATGCAATCTTAAGTCTGAATTAAATGGGTGAAGGTGTAATGTAAGATACATACCACACACCCTCCACCATGAACTTAGAAATTTGCTCATCCTGGGCTAACTCTAAATCCGAGATGGAGGGGGAAGTTCATGCCATTTGGACCACTGAATGTGGTTGCATTCCAATCAGGGTGCATCATCCATATGAAAATCTCAAAAATGAAGATTAGTCAGAACTCAAAATAGCATCTCGCGATGCGATTCTTATTTGGTAAAAAAATTATCTAAAAAGTAAAAATAAAATTGAGAAAAATTTCTAATTCAAAGTTAAAATGAATTTTATTTATCGGGTTGTCTCCCGACAAGCGCCTTTGTTTTACGTCGATGGCTCGACGTGATATTTTCAACTTCACGGTGGTTCCTTTGGATTATAGAGATCTATTATTGCTTTGGTTCTTATGTCGGTTGTGGTGAAATATCTTTTCAAGCGTTGACCATTTTCCACAAATTCACCTGACTTTTCACTCCATAAAGAGAAAGCACCATGTGGGGAGATACTTTTGACAATGTACAGTCCAGACCGGTGGGAGCAGAGTTTCCCTGGGAATAACTTCAACCTTGAGTTGAATAGTAGAACTTGGTCTCCCACTTGTATGTATTTTCTTTTCAAATGACCATCATGCCAAAGTTTGGTGTGTTCTTTGTAGATTTGTGCATTCTCATAAGATGTCATCCTGAGTTCGTCCAGCTCTTGGAGTTGCAGAATCCTAGCTTGGCCTGCTTTTTTCATATCAAAATTTAGTTGTTTTATTGCCCACCATGCCTTGTGTTCCAGTTCTACTGGCAGGTGGCAAGCCTTTCCATATATTAATTGAAAAGGTGTAGTCCCGAGGGGAGTTTTATAAGCAGTTTGATAGGCCCATAATGCGTCGTTGATTTTCACTGACCAGTCTTTCCGATTGATGCCTACATTTTTTCCAAAGTAGCCTTGAGTTGACGGTTTGAAACCTCTACCTGTCCACTAGTTTGTGGATGGTAGGGCGAAGCTACCTTGTGTGTTACACCATACTTTCTCAGTCACACTTCACAGCTTCTTTCTAGAAAATGTGACCCTCCATCAGATATCACAGTTCATGGTACTCCAAAATAGGGGAAGATAATATCTTTGAATAATTTGATGACGGGTTTGGAATCACTAGTGATAGTTGGTATGGCTTCAACCCATTTTGAGACGTAGTCAACCGCCACTAGGATGTAAGAAAATCCATGGGAAGATGGGAATGGACCCATGTAGTCCACCCCCCAAACATCGAATATCTCTACTTCCTGCCACATATTCAGTGGTATCTCATCTCTCTTTATTATATTGCCAGATCTTTGACAATTGTCACATGATAGGACAAAGCCATGGGAATCTTTGGATATGGTTGGCCAAAAGAACCCACATTGCAAAACATTTATAGCAGTTTTCTTCAAACTCATATGGCCTCCAACTGGGCCATAGTGATAGTGCTCTATAATAGATTGAGCTTCTTCCTCAGCGATACATCATCTGTAAAGACCATAAGCACATAGCTTAAAGAGATATGGCTCATCCCAGTGATATTGCTTCACATCATGCATGAATTTCTTCAACGCATTCCCGGTGCATTGGGGATGAATAACCCCAGCAGCAAGGTAGTTCACATAATCTGAGTACCACGGTGTGGCTTCTGAGACCTTCATTAGTTGGTCGTCTAGAAGGGAATCATTAATCGGGATCTTCTCTGTATCCAGAGTGTGTATGCGACTGAGGTGCTCTGCTACCACATTCTTTGTACCCTTTTTATCTCTTATCTCTAAATCAAATTCTTGCAGTAGGAGAATCCATCTAATTAGCTTGGGTTTTGCATCTTTCTTTGCCAGAAGGTAACGAATGGCAGTGTGATCTGTGTAGACAATGACCTTTGAACCAATTAGGTAGGATTTGAACTTGTCAAATGCATACATGACTGCCAGAAGTTCTTTCTCAGTAGTAGCATAATTCCTCTAAGCTTCATCGAGGGTCTTCGATGCATAATAGGTCACATAATAAATCTTTTATATACATTGGCCCAAGACATCACCTACAGCACAATCGTTTGCATCACACATGATTTCAAAAGGGTGGTCCCAATCGAGAGCTCTAATGATGGGTGTGTTGAAACTTTTAACACATTATCTGTCAAAATTGAATTCAGCATCCTTTAGTAACAAATTTGTCATTGGCTTGGTTATCTTTGAGAAGTCCTTTATTAACCGTCTATAGAATCCTGCATGGGCTAGGAATGCTTGAACTTCCCTTACATTGATAGGGATAGAGAGCTTGGAAATCACTTCAATCTTGGCCTTATCTACTTCAATACCTTGGTTACTGACCATATGGCCCAGGACAATGCCTTCCTTTACCATAAAATGACACTTCTCCCAGTTGAGCACAAGATGAGCTTCTTCACATCGTTTGAGGACCAGGGAGAGGTGTTTTAGACATGAATCGAATGAATCATCGTATACAGAAAAATCATCCATGAAAACTTCCATAATGGTCTAGGTGAGACCGGAAAATATGGCAGCCATGCAACATTGGAAAGTTGTCGGTGCATTGCAGAGGCTGAACAACATTCTTCTAAATGTGTATGTTCCGAATGGGCAGGTGAAAGTGTTTTTCTCCTGGTCATCTGGGTGTATAGGTATTTGGTAGAATACAGAGTAACCATCGAGATAACATAAGTATTCTTGATGGGCCAACCGCTCTAATACTTGATCAAGAAAAGGCATTGGAAAATGATCTTTTCGAGTTGCCTTGTTCAAATTCTTATAATCAATGCACATCCTCCACCTTGTGACTGTTTGGGTGGGGATGAGTTCATCATTTTCATTTCGTATTACAGTTGTTCCACCTTTCTTCGGGACTACATGCACCGGGCTCACCCATGGTGAGTCTGATATCGGATACATAGTTCCAGCGGTGAGCAGTTTAATGACCTCTTTTCGGACTACCTCCTTCATATTTAGATTCAATTTTTGTTGATGTTCAATAGTTGTCTTGTGATCTTCCGTCATGGGGATCTTGTGCATACACAACGCTTGACTAACCCCAGTGAGGTCACTCATTTTGTAGACAATCGATTTCTTCCTCTCCTTCAATTCATTCAGGAGTTTATCTTCTTGTTCGGTCGTAAGATCGGAATTTATTATTACTAGACAAACCTTGAGGTCATCCAAAAACACATACTTCAGTCCCTCAGGTGGGGGGTTCATTTCGGGGGCCTCTAGTTTTTGCATGTTTCTTCAGTAGCTTCCACAGCCTTGAGTCCTTCAAACGTAGCTTCGGGATCTCCTTCGGCAGTGTCAAGGTCAACAACACACTCTTTAACTTGTTCACTGATGGAATTATCAGTAGAGGGGTTTGTTAAAGTCACTTCTAAAGGATCGTCTTGTTCATATCCCTCTTGTGTGAGGAGTGATATTTGTTTAATGTAGTCAATCAGATAAACTTCTTCTTGCATACTTGGTCTTCTCATGCTTTCAAAAACCTTGAATTCGAGAGTTTCCTTGCCTAATCTAAGTAGCAAGGTTCCTGCTTCAACGTCAATAAGAACTCTTACAGTGGTGAGGAACGGACGTCCAAATATGAGAGGATATCTGGCATCCTCTTTTATGTCCAAGATGACAAAGTCACACGGAACATACGAATCTTTTCCTACCTTGACAGGTTCATCCTCAATAATTCCTAACGGGTGTTTTATCAAATTTTCTACGAGTTGTATGGTCATGCCAGTTGGAAGAAGTTCAGCAAACCTTAGCCTTTTGCAAAGGCTGAGTGGCATGATGGAGATGCTAGCATGAAGATCTGCTAGTCCTTTCTTGCATAAAGAATCACCAATATGGTAGGAAATCCCAAAAGATCCTGGATCTTTCTATTTCTTTGGCATCTTACTCTGGATGATATCCGAAGTGGTTTTAGCTAACTTGACTGTCTCATATTCTTCAGTTATATATTTCCTGGTGAGGAGTGACTTTAAGTATTTTGTCCAAGCTGGTATCTCATCCAGTGCATCCAAAAAGGGTATATCAACATGAAGTTTCTTCATAGATTCCTTAAACTTATTGAACTGAGTATCAAGCTTGGTTTGCCTTAAACGAGTAGGGAATATAATATAAGGCTTGTATACAGGGATATCAGGTTCTGGTGTTTCAGTTTCTTCATCGATAGGTTTCTCAGGACTTTCCTTGTCTGTCTTATCAGCGTTACTTGTTCTTTTGGTTGAGACTCTGGTGTTGTTGAGTCTTAGAAAATCATAGGTTCATCTTCATCTGTAACAACCACATGTGTCTTGATAGGGGGATCAGAATAGTCTTTTCCTGATCTGGTGGTGACTGCATTCAATTGCTCAGGATGCTTAGGAATATTCTCGGGTTGGCCAGCAAAAACTCCAACAGGTGGCTTTATGCTAGCTACGAGTTGAGCTAGTTGAGATTCAATAGCCTTCTACTGGGCTTGTTGGTTAGCTATCATAGTTTGTTGAGTTTGCAACATCTTTTCAATGGATGTTAACTTGTCATCAGGTGATATAGGACTTGCTTGTTGTCCTTGTTGTTGATAAGGAACTTGGTTAAAACTCTTGTACTGGGAATTGTTTTGATAATTATTGAAGTTCCTATTCTGAAAGTTTCCCTTGAAATTTCCTTGATTTCTAAAATTCTATTGTTGATTGTAATAGAATCCTAGTGGGCCTCGTGGCTGATTGTTCGAACCAAATTGATGTGAGTTTACTGCTCCAGAGGGGTTTCCATATTGAAATCCTGGATGATTCTTATTCTGATTCAGATTGTAATAACCTTGACCATGGATGGTATTAACAACATTCAGGTTCTCCATTTGATTATTATCTCCTTGGCCACATACATTTCTTAGAACAACATCATAGAGAACATTGCATGCCAAAGTGGAGTGATATGTGCCCTTACATGCTTCACAAAATAGTGTGGCAGTCCTGACCTGTTCTTGTTGTCGAGTGGGTGAACGTTCTCTTCCAATCGTAGCAAGAGATGATTCAATATGGTCTTGCTTGGCAACTAAGAGTTTTAAGGTTTCAGTGATAGACTTTTACTCGGGGTAGCTTCAACCATAGCCACTTTCAACACTCTGTTACCTACAGATCTACACCAATTGGCTTGATTCTTTGCTCCAAGGGTGACGACCCTCCATGTGTTGTCATAACTTTGACGCATGAAGTTTCCCCCATATGAGGAGTCTAAGAATCTCTTGATATCGTCGTCCACACCCCTATAGAAAATTTCGATGAGTTGATTCTTAGGAATTCCATGGTGTGGACACTTGCGTAGAAACTCTTTGTATCTATCCCATGCTTCAGCTAGAGTTTCTCCAGGGACTTTAGTGAAATTTGTTATTCGCCCTCTAATTTCATAGGTGAGAGATGGAGGGTAGAAATTTTCTAGAAACACATTTTAAAGTTGTTCCCAAGTGGTGATGGGTTCACTTTGAAATGAGTTATACCAACTTATGGCTCTATCAGTGAGAGATTACTTGAAGAGACAGAGTCGAATGGCATCATCGGATACTCTATTTTGCTTTATCATGGCACATAGATCAATAAACCTCAGAAGATGCTCCTGACTATCCTCTCCTTGTTTACCATAGAAAGGTTTGTTTTGAAGTAATGTGATCCAATGTGCCCTAATCTCAAAATTGGCAACATTGATGGGAGGAGGTTGTACTGCATGATGAACATTTGCAGCCTTCAGGATTGAGAATTCTCTAAGGTCTTTTTGTAGTTCAGTTGCTTGTGTTGCTGCCTATGTTGCTAGGATTTCTTCTTGAATTGCGGCTCTGGATTCTTGCATGAGCCTTTCTCTCTGTGCATTGATGGCTTGAGCCACCCTTCGGGCTACTTCCTCTTCCTAGGCCATCCTTGCTTGATTTTCTCTGATCTGACGATGAAAAGTTCTGTCTATCTCGGGATCAAAGCCCGTTGCTACTATGGGGTTGTCCGAACGGTGCATGCACTATGCTTTGGGTTGTACCTAAAAATAGAAGGATTTTGAAAATGATATCCACAAAGTAGACTCAAAGTCAAGTAGATGATCGATTGTATCAAAAGAAAAACCAAATCCTAGATTAGCCTTAAAAGAATTAGATTTGACTAACTGATTTCGCTGTCCCCGGCAACGGTGCCAGAATTTGACGTGGGATTTTATCGCACTAACAAACTCACTCGGGGTTGAAATCCCCGAGCTTTTACTAAAACCAATGTGAAATAATACCACCCGCAAGCGGACGAGTCTTATCACAGTATAGTTAAGGATCGAACCCAAAGGACAACATTTTTAAGAATCTTTTCGGTCGAATCTAGTTCAAGTAAGACTAATATTTAGAACGATTGGTTGATTTGAGATTAATTAAACTAATTGCAAGGAAGTAAAGAGCATAATTAAAGTTGGATCTAGATCAATGATATGGAATCGTTGGGATGGTATCGCGTTTCACCACCACTACACATGCAAACATGTCCGAATGTCAAACATCCAGGCAAGATATAACTATCCAAATAGATCTGCTGCAAAACCCCCCATACGGGCATTAGGCTCGCGTACGCATCATCTTAGGCATCAGATGTTTCGTCACCATCTGGATCACTTACTTACGGCTCTGAAGATACAAAAATCCAATGAAGGTTGTGGGCCCCTATACATGTGTTAGGCACACAGAAGCATCACCGAAGGCTAGATGTCTTGTCCCCTCACAGATCATACACTTACGACCTCGAAGAAATCCCATTCTATTTCTATTTTGGGAGTCAACCACATTAATCGATAAGTAAGTGGGTGGTTAATATACGAGAAAACGTCGACGATTAACAAGAAGATACAAATCCAACTAAGGCTGTGAACCCCCTATACAGGCATTAGGCACACAGAAGCGTCACCAAAGGCTAGATGGCTCGTCCCCTTACACATCATACACTTACGACCTCAAGGAATCCCATTCTATTTCTAGTTTGGGAGTCAACCTATTAAACGACATTCAATCCTATATATAGAAGTTCTCACAACATAGGAAGAACAAAGATGAAAGCAAGCAATTAATATAACTACGAACATAACGATTATCAATGAAATGAAAAGTTATATACATTGCCATGGAATGCTTAACAAACGAATATGCTTGCATGGACAGCGGGGCTAGTCCCTGCACCCCAGTTAAAGTAGACTACTCACACATGATGCGAGAAATAAGAAGAATAAGAAAGAGAGAGAAATCCACCATGAGCACGGTGTAGAAGGTAGTCGCAGCTCGGTGAAGATGATGCGGTCTTCTACGTCGTGTCAGAGTAGATCTGGATGTGAAATGGGAGATGCCAAGACAGACCAGACAGTCTCTCTCACTCCGTCTTCCTTCTCTTCTCGGTCTCTTTAATTGCAGCACAGGCAGTAGGTGGAGTGAAACTGGCGCGGATGGAGCTGATTTGGATCGGACTTGTGTACAGGCATCCTGTCAGCGTCCCGGAACCCCCCCCTCAAATAAGGACCCTTCTGGTCCTATTTATAGGCACTTGACTGGTCCTCACGTTTTTTGTGTGTTTCCAGCCCAAACGGTCTACTAAATATCTTCTTTAAACGGTTTGGTAAAATATTTGTTCCAAACGGTTTCATGCAATGAGCAAATGACCAAACGGTCTTCAAAGATCCACTTTATCTAACGGTTTTGCTTTGCACTACTTTTTCATTTGGTCTTCATGCATGCTAAAGTCATGCACGTGATTCGGTCTCGCGAGCTTAGCAGCAAACAGTCTTTACATTTCCTTCATTCGGTCTTGTATTGGCAGCAGCAAATGGTCTCACATGGGGTAGCAAACGGTCTTCGGCATGAGGCCATTCGGTCTTCATATTCCAACAATCAGCAAATGGTCTTCAGGTAAGAGGCAATTTGGTTTTGCTACTGCTATTTGTTCACGTGAAACTCAAACGGTCTCGCATGTCCATTCGGTCTTATGCATGCACACATGCCTTCCCATGCAGGTTGCTTGTTCGGTTTGCAGCAGGTTATTCCAAATGGTCTTCATGTGGGTGATTGCCTATACACAGTTTTCTATTCATTCGGTTTTCACATCAGTAGCAACTTTTCCATTCGATTTGATAATCCATTTGGTTTTCATGCATGAGCATCAAACGTTCTTCATGTGAACTTCTCAAACAATTTGGCAGGGAGTCTTGATTTGCATGCATATGCTCATTTAAAGCAAATGGTCTTGCGCTAGGAAGCAAATGGTCTTCGTTCTTCCTTTACCAAATAGTCTGGTAGAAATCTTTCTTTCCTCCATTCGGTCTTCACGTGGGCAGTATCAAACGGTTTGCTCCATGTGGTCTGCATGCATGTGCTAATTCGGTTTTCACTATTGCGTTCATTCGGTCTTGATATGCTCTTCATTCGGTTTCAGCCAAGTGTCAAATGGTCTGCTAGATTTGGTCATTCAAATGGTCTGAGACCGTGACCTCTCCAAATGGTTTTGAGGTGTGCCTCCAATCGGTCTCTACTGGTCTATCGGTCTTGAGACCGAATGGGCTCAAACGGTCTTGAGACCGAATGGATTAAATAGCTTGGTTAGATCGATTGGTCAGAACCAAGGGTGAGTGAAGGTGGGCCCTAGCTGATTGTTCAGCTTTATCAAGACCTGCATCAAATCAATGCAATTTCAGTTAAAATCATGATAATTGGACCAATTTAGTAATTTTGCAAATTTTGATATTCAGTAAATGAAATTGAATGCATTGAGTCAAATTTGACCCAATGTGGTGATTGAAATTCCTAATGAATATGCATTCATCAGAATATTATCAAAATAATATTGTAGAATTGTATATAATTCAATTATGAATTCAACAAAAAATGAATGAACCGAATCAGATTTAAAATGAGAGAGTTATGCCCTTTTTAGTAAACATATACAGAACACCACGACTGATCATGCCTCGACACCGTGACGCGGTCAATACCACAATGTGTGATGCTACGTCGACACCACGACCCGTGATGCTGTGCCGACACCGTGACCGTGACGTTGCGTCGACACCGCGACCGCGGTCGATGCCGCCCTAGACAGCAAATCATAAAACGATCATATCTCGAGCAATACTTATCTGTTTTCAACAAAACGAAGTGCTTTGGAACCGGAATTCGATCCTCTATCTTCCTAGTCAAGTTTTGCTATGAGAGGGAAATTTTTAAGGTGATTTATGGGGTTATTTTTGGGTAATAACGTTAAGAAAAGTAGAAATAAAAAAGGGTTGTTATATATTCGACTTGGTAAGTAGGTTTAACCCTTGATTCTACCTTATTTCCATTTCCCCTTGCTTGGAATCCCTGATCCAATGAATTTGAGGTTTGGTTTAACCTCTGATCTTGTTTAAGGTTTAAAGGAAGAGGAAACTGAGGATTTTGCTAGGATTTGGATATGGATTCGAGATCTTCAGAGACGGGCTACGTTTTTAAGGTGTTTTCACACTTTAGGGTGAGTGGGTACTTCCTTTAAATAGTAGATTGCACAAAAATGAGTTAATTCATCAAATATTTTCAATTGTTTAGCATGTGAGTACAAACCCTAAGTTGCCTTTTTGATCTAGCTTTTGAAAGATGATATGAAATGGATTATTTCTCTATTGTGATGAATTTCAGATTATGAAATCACATTAGAAATGATTGCAATCCATATAAATGAAAATTCTTAAAGTAGTTGTAGAGGTTACATGAATATACTAAAATCTAAGATTGTTGGCTATAACAAAAATTGTTGTATAATTGAATAAAGAAGTTTGTCTAGTTGAATCTCTTTGGTTACGAATTATTGTTTTATTTGTGTGTGTATTACATATATGTTAGATAAGATCTTGGATTTCATCTGATGATATCAATGTTTGCTTGATATATCAGTAAGAGCGTGGAAACCCTAGTTTAGTTCATTACTCAGTTTCATATTTATATTCAATTATATGTGAACTACTGAGAGCAATTCTTATTGAATGATGTTATGATGTATTCAATCCTTATACGAGTTATGTGATAAGTGAATGAGGTAAATGAAACCCTAATGATAGTGTATTCAGTGAAATAACTATTGTGATATCAATGTTTCTCAGTTTGAGATGTGGTGATGCATAATAGTTCAGTTGTGGTAAATGTTATCAGATGGTTTATGAAATGAACGGTTTACAAAGATGAACAAAGATATGTTGATGTGATGATTGAATTGTGAAATTAAAGAGTGAATTAGACATGTAGATTCCCTGAACACTGTAGAATCATCACAGGATGAGGCCTACACTGTGAGGAGGAAACGGCTTCCTGACTAGAGGTAGTCCAGATCAAGGTAAGCTGGTGCGCACCAGTAGGGTGCGGGGGTCTTGACCAATAGGACAGACTCCTTACAGTTGTATGGTACCCAACACCAACCGGGGATGCCGGTGGTACCTATGTAACATGTTGAGTGATCAGTGGTCAGTAGGTCCACCGATGCACAATAAGCCTGAGGGCTTTGACTCACCACCTGAGTACCCAAGTTAAGAGGTGGAGTCTGATATATCCGACTGCTCCCATTAGCCATCGAGAGGCAAACGTGCAGAGGCCTACTGCAGATGAGGTCTTACTCAAGAGATAGGCTTAGGAACCTGGGCATGCTTCTAAGCCTTATATAGTGAGATAGTAGCTTGTTGTGATTCTTTTACATGTTGTGGTACACCTCATGTGGGTTCAGGGTATAATAAGAAGAATGAGAGGTTAAACAAGTATGTGCAGTTATTCAATTATCCTTTATATATTTTTAAGTTATTATTTCTCTTTGATATTAATCAAGCATGTTCATATAATTCACTCTTGTAGATATCCAGAGTATCCTGTCATATTTATGATTGTCAATGATTAGAATCTTTAAAGCTTACTATTGTTATAATTGATATCAGTTGCTTGGCAATATATCTATAATTATATAAGTGCTTTAAACTATTTCTTTGAAGTACTCATCCACTGAGCGAGTAGGCTCACCCCTCTACTCATAATTTGTAGGGATAACTCGTGAACTTGAAGAAGGTCAAGCATCAGAGTAGATCTACAACATGAGTTAAGTATGAGATTAGTTAAGTTCAGTCGGTCCCTGTCACTCTAGGTCCTTGTATAGATGTGAGAGAGTTGTAAATGATGTTTTGTATCTTTGTTTCCTTAATAAGAGAAAATATATCTGATTATCATGTCATATGTACCTGGAAGAGTGAGAAATAGAATGAATGTATGTATGTGTATCATTAATGTTGAGATCATATTAGAGTAATCAAAGTTTAATTCTCTTGTAAAGTTTGTTTATGTGATTGAATGTGATAAAATAAAGAGTTTGAAAGAAGAAAAAAATGGGAGTGCAATTTGTATTTAGTATAATCTGCAAACTCATGCCCACATATCATGATTAGTAGTAATCTAGGGATGCAGGTGTGACAATGAATGTGACACTAAGATATGATGTGAATGCATAGAAAACTTACTAAATTGGTGGTTGTGGTCCTTCATCTTCTTCATTGATCAGGATTCAAAGTAACTCGTCATGCACACTCATGTTGTTGGGGGGACATGAAATTTCAAAAAAGGTGGTCATCTAGAAACCAAAAAGGTTGATTGAGGAGGCAAGGAATGATCGAGGAGTTGAGGCATATGTGAGTTGAAATGAAGTAACCTACAGCTTCACCATCTTAGCAAGTGGGCTTGCTACCCCAAGGCCATTTCTCGCCCAAGAGGTGACTTGTTGCATCGGCAACATCGAGTCCTTCCTCTCCCCCAACTTTGATCTGTAGGAGGGTTCACGACGGAGCCAACCCCTAAAGGTGCGCCCTTTCCTAGTCTTTGAAGCCTCAAACTCCCGAAGGCAGGACCTTATTAGGCTTCTGTGACAGATGACGACCCCACAAGGCACGCATATTGATTTACGGACAACAATGATGAGGAACTAAATTTTAGTGATGGATGACATTAGGAGGGGGTCGGCACCAGGGATCAACTGATTTGAGCAGAACATGTGTCAATCTTACCAACCAGTCTTCCAAGAAGATCCCAGGATATACCATCAACAAGCAACAATGCCAGACACATTCCATCAACAAGTAACAATGACAAACACAATGAACAAGTGGTACCCATAAGAAATGAAATAATGTTCACTAGATGATCATTATGTTTTTAGTCTCACTTTCCTAGCTTGATGCTCCTCTATCTTCTTGTGTCCCCTCCTTCCTAGGAAAAGAATAGGGAAGGGAAAAAAGTTGATAGATGGGAGACACTCCACTCCATGCGTCTGTTGGCACACTTCAAGGGTGTAATGAACCCCTCCCCCTATTATCCCCAATTAAGGTGGACTAAGAGGGAAAGGGCCATTATCATAATTCTCATATGCATGTTTAGCAGATGACCAATAATAATTGAAAATTTCATTGAATGGAAGGTGTTTGATAACAATATAAATATAAAAGATCCTCCATTAGAGTTACATGGAAAGGTAAACTAATGATTAAAACATAAAGTAAATTTATCTTTAATCCTCTAGTTGACTTTAGTCAGATTTTCATTTAGTTTCATCTTCTCTGGGTATCCATATCTTCAGATAGTTTGCATATTAATCTAAAATATTGACAATCAAAACACGGTCAGTATATCTCTATACCATGTATGTGGTGCAAGAAAAATATGTGCATGTAGTTGTAACAATGTAAACAACCATATCAACAACTACTATTAGATAATCAAACCTGCATTTTTTGGTATAACTTCTCAACTAATATTTTCTCAATCTTTGTGGTATACACATTAATTGGGGGTATTCTCAATAGCATACCCACTCACTAGGGGTAAATTCAATGGCATACTCATTTGTTGGGGGTAATATCCATAATGTACCCACTCATTGCGGGTAGACTCAATGACATACCCACTCATGTAATCTCCATACTTACTTCATTCCTTACATTCAATCATCCAAAGATAGAATTTTGGGTTCAAGCAATTTATGTTCATATAAGGTGATACACATAGGGCCTTATAGTTTGAAGGAAATAAATAAACAACCAAACAGTAATTAATGGAAGCACAATCAAAAAACTTTTAGAAAACATTAGAACTCGATAAGGGTGTTTATCCATAAGTAACCATGTACCTTTCTTCAATGATGACTTAATTACCAAGCAATCAAATGCAAACTTAATCAACTAAGAAATCAACCTGTAATTAATGTTAACACCCAAATATTACTTATGTTTACAAAATATCCATTACGACTGACTTGGGCCCTAAGTTAGGGTTTAGGATCAAATTAGAGTTACATTAGGGTTAAGCTTCCGCAATTATCACATATTAGACTTTTCAACTTTAGAAACCCTAATTTGGTAACATATGAATGTTTAATCCTAGATTGGATCTGATTTGCTTTTTATCAAATTTTATGATACTTTACTCCTTGGGACTGACTAAACAAGATATGATTATCACTTTCATGAAATTAGGGTTTACATGTGTTACATGTCATCAAACTATACAATACTTTTAGAAATTTGAGATAGAATAATGTAGTGAAACCTATTGTATTCGATTCTACACTTTTTTTAATCAAAATGCACTATTTGTAATTTTTGGTCAAGGGACGAATTTCTAATCAATATTAAATGATATGGCTATTTTTATGAATATTAATCAACAAGGCAAGAAAATACCCTCTATTCGGAAAAAGGACAGCCACCGGATCCTTGGTCATTGCTGAACAATGCTCAGATCGCTCCACTCTAATTTTTCTTCCTACTCATAACTCTTCATGCCAATGAGATAATATAAAATAATTAAGTAAAATATGAAAAATTCCCTAAAAGTAAGAAACTAATTCCATAATTAGAATATACATGTCTTAGTTAGTCTAGGGGTAACATTCATATTGATTTGACTTTGTTAGGACCCTCAATTTAATTTAGGAAAGAAAAAGGAATAATATGCCAAAATTAAATGGAATTGAATTGAATTTCCATAGTGAGGCTACTAATACACATCACACATAT
Organism: Alisma plantago-aquatica; assembly: GCA_963693085.1. Taxonomy (NCBI): domain Eukaryota; kingdom Viridiplantae; phylum Streptophyta; class Magnoliopsida; order Alismatales; family Alismataceae; genus Alisma; species Alisma plantago-aquatica. The sequence goes on along the minus strand of OY856412.1, from coordinate 22,655,078 downwards.
TTCTCAGCTTTTTCATGCACTCTTTGTCCACTTTATGCATTGAGAGCGCTAATCCAATGGCTCTCACATTTTTCACATTTTTTTTGTTGAATTGGACTCATCCAGTGGCCACAAATTTCTCTCCCTTACCCGACTTTCCCCTTTTCTTCCCGATATAGTAGGCTAGATCTCCTTCCCAACTCTTCTCTCCCTCTCCTACATCTTGTTTCCTCATATTTTCTTTGCTGGCTTCTGTACTGCTCCAGCCCTAATTAGTAGGGCTCTCACCGCTCATACACTATTTCCCAAATCCTTGGCCTCCTTTAGGGCATTGTGGTGACTCCCCTATAAAACCATTGTGTCCTTCTTACAAGTAACCTGTGTAGATAAATCTTCAAATCCCTAGAAACTCACTTGACTTGTTAAAACTCCCTCGTTTGCCCAAAAACCTCAATTCCAGACTCCATCTTTGTTGGAGGATCATCAACAGTTCGCTAGAGTACCCTGGGTAGTACTGGTTTGAAGAGGTGTCCCAAAAGCCTTCCTTAGCCTGCCACTAAGCTTCTCATCCAATCAATTTGACCTCAAGGCAAGCAACCCACTTTTCTCCTAGGTTTGAATCAATGGTTAGTTTTGGAGATTTAATGGAGCCTTTTTATCTATTTCTAGTCTTTTGCCTTCACGTGGTTCTTCTAAAATTTCCATATGCCTATGCAACACTTAGTTTTATCTATTTTCTCAAGTTCTTTAGGTTCCCTTCTTCTATCTATCATGCATGGTAAGTGTCAAGATCCTGACCTAGACATGGACTATGTCAGGGATCTTTGGGTCTGTCATGACTCGTGCTAGCTACCTAGGATGCCCAATCTCTACACCACCTCTGATGTGGTTCTTTAGGTTCAACGAGTGACTGATGATCACCGCCAGTACATAGAGTTTGTGAATTGTGAGATTCGATCTTGTGCTAATGACATGTGGATGGTGTTTTTTGGAGTTCAACGACGAAGAACATGATCCTACATACTTGTCTTGGTTCACCCCATTTATTCCTTTTATTTCTTCATTTTTCACTTAAGGGCAATTTTAGTATTGTGGCCACTTTGTTTATTTTATCATGTTGGGCCATGCTCTTGGTTTTTCGAGGGTCCCTAGGCCAAGTGGTTTATGGAGATTGGTACATCTCAATAGGGTTTTATATAAAACCTAATGTTTTTATATGGCTTATTAGAAATTTTTAATTGGTCGAGTTTTCAAAATTCATAATTGATTATATACAACTTTTGGAAACTCCCATCTTATTTATCTTTCCATTATTTCTTTAACCAACAATCAACAATGGATTATTGAAAGCAACAAAATACATGAAATCCTTTCTATGGAGAAATTTCAAATTAATAATCCAAAATTATTAAACAAGACATAGAAAATTCCAGTTTTCTAATATGTCCTAAACAATTTGTTATTTTTTCAATCAATCCAAACTCCTGAAAAATCATCATTTGCATCCAAATATATGTATGAATACATGAAAATTTAGGTTATAACATCGTTTACCTTTTACAAGAATTTGTCCTAAAAACTCAACTAGGTTATCAAAAAGATGAGTATGAGACTTTTTCATGTACGAATTTGGCTCCCATGTGGCTTCATCCTCACCATGGTGTTTTCTGAAGAACCTTTACAGTTTCAATCTTTTTACTTTTGAGCTCTTTCACCTTAGAATCTAGCATCCTCATAGGCAGCTCAGGGTATGAACAACCTTCCTTGGAGATCTATAGATTCAATGTTCAACACATGGGCATGATCCTTCACATAAAGCTTCAGATTAAACACATGGAACACACCATGCATCAGAGTATATTGTGTAGGTAAACCTAGATGATAAGTGGACTCTTCGATCCGTTCTAGAATCTCAAATGGGACCACATATCAGGGACTTAAATTTCCTCTATTTTTAGCTATATCTTAGAGGGGTTAGATTTTCAAAAAGACATGATCTCCTACAACAAAGTGTAGATCTATCTGCTTTGCATCAACATACAAATTTTATCGATCTTGGTCTTTCTTTAGCCTCTTCTTGATCAAAGAAACTTTATTAACATACAAATTTAGTGCCTCTGTCCTAAGAAAGGTCCTCTCACAGACATCATCCTAATGAAGCGGCGACCTGGAAAACCTCCCATAAGGAGCTTCATATGGAGGCATCCTGATACTAGCTTGGTAACTATTATTGTAAACAACCTTAGCTAAGAGTAGATATTGTTTCAACGATCCATGTCAATCTAGGACACATTCTCTCATCGAATCTTCTATGGTCTGAATTGTGTGTTCTGACTGACATTCAGTCTGAGGGTGATAGGCTATGCTAAACTTAAGCCTTGTGTACAGTTCTTCTTGGACTTGTTTCCACAACTTGGAGGTGAACTTCGGGTCATCGTCAAAGATGGTCGAACTCAGAACACCATGCAAACAGACCATATCTTGAATGTCAAGCTCATCTAGGTCTGACACCTTAGCAATAGTCTTCAGGGAAAGAAAGTGTGTTGACTTGGTTAGGCAGTTCACCATGACCCATATAGTGTCATGTCCTTTCCTTGTCTTGGGAAGACCCACAATTATGTCCATGGTGATCTAGTCTCACTTCCACTCAGGAATCTCAATAGATTGTAATAATCCACTAGGTCATTGGTAGTCATCCTTCACCATCTGGCACGTAAGACAACTAGACACATATGAGACTATACCCAGCTTCATTCCTGGAACTAGAAGAATCATTGTGGGTCCTTGAACATATTAGTAGTGCCAAGGTGTATGGTATATTTTAATCCATGAACTTCTTGCACGATGTGATCCTCTAAAGGTGAATCCTCAGGAACCTAGATATGATGCTTATATTGAATTCTATCATCCACACCCATAGAGAGGTGTGCTTGAGGCTTCTAAATCAAGCCCTTCATCTTGTCTAGATCTGGGATGACTAACTGTGCTACTACAAGCTCGGTCAATAGGTCATGCATGATCTGAATTGGTGAAATGAATTTTGTCTGCCAATGGGTTATGAGTTCATGTAGAAAAATTTTGAAATCTCCTCCATTGAGTGGGAAAACCAGCTGCACAAATGAGTCTCTTATGACTGAGAGTATCAACTACCACGTTATCCTTATCAGGATGTCATGATATGATGAGATCAAAATCCTTCAAGTATTCCAACCAATGTCATTGTGGTAAGTTTAGGTCCTTATAAATCAAAAGGTACTTCACTCTCTTATGGTTAATGAATACATCAAAGGTATCCACGTACATGTAGTGTTTCCAGATCTTTAAGTCATACACAATTGCTTCAAGCTCCAAATCATGAGTCAGAGAATTCAACTCATTTGGCTTGAGTTGTCTTGAGGTAAAGGCGATGACAAGATGGTTTTTCTTTAACACCCATCCTAAGACCATCTTCATTATGTGGGTGAAGATAATGAATCCATCATTGCCCGAGGGCATGGTCAAACTAGGTTATTGAGTAAACTTTTCCTTTAATTCATGGAATCATGCTTCACACAGGTCAGATCATACAAACTTCTCATCCTTTCTGGTGAGCTTGGGGAGGAGAAAAGTTGTCTTTAAGAAATCCTTGATCAATCATTGGTAATACCCAACTAATCTTAGTAAAATACAAATTTTAAACATGGACTTTGGGGCTGGCTATTCCATAATGTGCACTACTTTGAAAGGGTACACAAATATGGTTCCTCCAGATATAGTGTGCTCGAGGAACATGATTTGGTCTATCCAAAACTCACATTTTGAGAATTATTGATAGAACTTTTGCTTTCTCCGGATATCAAGGACCTAAGGTAGGTGCTCTCAATTTTGTTCCATTAGATTAGACTAGGATATCATCTATAAACACTACGACAAAGGTGTCGAGAAAGGGTTGGAACCATAGTATTCATGAGGTTCATAAACACACTTGGAGCATTGGACATTCCAAAAGGCATGACCAAAAACTCGTAGTGACCACAGAGGGTTCAGAACATAGTTTTTGTGATGTCTTCCTTCTTAACTAGAAACTAGTGGAACCCAAATCTCAGATAAATATTCAAGAAGACCCTGGCAGTTTTTAGTTGGTCAAATAGGTCATTGATACGAGGTAGGGGATACTTATTTTTATTTATAGCTTGATTTATCATTCTGTCATCAATGGAAATGAGAGTGTTCATCCTTCTTTTTCTCAAAATTCATTGGTGCTCTCAATATGGATGTGTTGGGTCAGAGGAAGACCTTGTCTAGGATTTCCTACAATTTCTTCTTCAACTCAAGAAACTCGATAGGAGCCATTTGGTAAGGGGACCTTGAAATTGGATTTGTTATCTTAATTAGAGAATAAAATAGGATACAAATTTAAAAGTGTTAAATAAATCACTAAATGTCTTCAAAAGTGGAGATAAACTTTAAATTTGAAATCCACATGCCAACATCAGCCTATATGTAAACTTTCATCTTATTTGGAAAATCTTATCCATCCTAGTGTAGTTTAGGAAAGACAATAAATATGAAAGACTGAAATATTAAATAAAATGTTACATAACCCCCAAAGGAAAAATTAGTTCCTCATGTTTAAATTTGCTTGTAGGCCAGGTTTTACATCTTTTGGGTGTTTCTAGATGCCTCAAATTCATAAAGGAAAGAAAGTACATGACATAATCTAAAATTATTATTTTAAATACTAAAACTTCCTAAAATAAGAAATTAATGTCATAATTGGAATCTACACCTCTCAATTAGTCCAACGGTAAAATTTCATATTAATTGGACTTTATTTGGACCCTCAATTTGATATAGGAAATAAAAATGACTAATATGCCAAAAATATATGTCCATTTAATTAAATTGAATTAAATTTCCATAGTTAATATTTTAATACACATCACACATATATATCAACTCTGTCACACACTCTTTGTCTACTTTCTGCATTTAGAGCACTAATCCAACGACTCTCACCTTTCACACATGTTTCTTCGCTGAACCTAGACTCATCAAGCGATCGCGAATTTCTCTCCCTTAAACATAAAGTAATCTATCTCTAATCCTCCATTAGAATTTTGTCATCTTTTCTGTTAGTGTCATATTCTTTGGAATCCATATCTTTTGATAGTTTGCAGATTAACACAAAATGCTAACAATCAAACCGCAGTCAGTATATCTCTATATCTTATACATGATGTAAGAAAAATATGTGCATGTACGTGTAATAATGTAAACAACCATATCTCCCATTATTATTACATATTCAAACATGTATTTTATATTATAAATTCTCAACCCATATTTTCTCAATCTATGTGCCATACTCACTCGCAATGGGTATTCTCAACAACATACCCACTTGCAGGGTGTAAATTCAATGCCATACCCACTCACTGGGAGGTAATCACCATAAAATACCCACTCAATGGGGTAGACTCAATGACATACCCACTCACTAGGGATAGTCTCCATAATGTCTTTATTCCTTACGTTCAATCATCCAGAGATAGCATTTTGGGTTTGAGCAAGTTATGTTCATTTAAGGCGATACAAAAAGGGCCTTATAGTTTGTAGGAGATAAATAAACAACCAAGAAGGTTACTAGAAACACATTCGGGAAACTTCCAAAAAAATCAAAATTTGATAAGGGTGGTTATCCTTAATTAACCACATACCTTTCTTTAAGGATGAATTAACTTCCAAGAAATCAAGTGCAGATTCAATCAACCAAGCAATCAAAATGTAATTAATGTTTAAAACCCAAGTATTACTTTTATGTTCACAAAGCATCTATTCAGACTAAATTACGCCCTAAGTTAGGTTTTTAGGGTAGGGTTGCATTATGATTAGGCTTCACAAACCCTAATTATCACATATTATACTTTCCAACTTTAGAAACCATAATATGGTGACATATGAATCTTTTATTCTAAATTAGGTCCAATGTGCTCTTTTATGAAATTAGACAAGACTTTATTCATTAGGACTAACTTATCAAGATATGATTGTAACTTTCATGAAATTAGGGTTTACATGTCATCTAAGTATGAATATCTATATAATTTTAGAAATTGGAGATAGAATCAAGTAATGAAACCTATTGTATTGGAATCTACACATTTTATTGATCAAAATACACTACCTACTTGTTGTTTTTGACAAAGGGATGGATTTCTAATCTATATTACAAGACAAGGCTATTTTTCTAAATATTAGTCACAAAGGCAAGAAAATACCCTATATCCAGAAAAAGGACAGCCACTGGATCCTTGGTCATTGTTGATCGACACTTGGATCACTAGGCTCATGTTTTCTCTTCCCACTCATATCTCTTCAAGTCGATGAGAACCCTCTAGCACATGATCTGGTATTCAGTCAAGGAAAGACTTAGATCCAAAGTCACACACCAGATTTACCCCCAAAGCTACCCAGTTTGCATGCGGCCGTAGTCTATCATGAAGGTGCTCACTGAGAGGGATTCTAGGGTAAAATTCATGTCACTCATGTTCTAGGGTTCAAGGAAAAGATGAGGGTAGGATATGTATAGGGATGGGGCGATATCAAGGGTTTATGAATAAAGGGTGAGAAAGAGTAATTGATGGGGGGGTTTTCTTGGCCATCAAGCTTTCCCTTCCCATAAAAGGGTTTCCACCCCAGTTTTGCGAGATAAACTTGATGGTACGAGTATTTTGTAGTGAGTTGGTGTGGAGGAGAATCAGGAAGTTAAAACTCAGATGAACAATATCCCCATTTCTACATTCGGCTCGGGACAGGTAATGATTTGTGTGTCATCGATCCCTAATCTGAGGGTCGCACTAATTATGACACATCTAGGGAGTGTGTGCCATAGTTGGTGTCATTTAGATGACTCCCGACTATAGAATTTCTTTTATTATTGCAATTTGGTCCCTATTCCTTCCTGATTTTCGATAGGTCACTAGAAACATCCTTTTTCTACAAAATTTGTAGGAAGCCTCTTTAATACCTTCTCCAACATGTTTCTCATTTAAAAAATGATTGGAACAACTATTCTAGGAGAAACTTCTTCTTTTAAGTATTTACTTATTTAATACTTTAAGGCATATAATAATTTTTCCCTCTCAAAATTGACAAGATATCCAATTTTGATATATTCTTTCTTTCGGTACAAGATAGAGCCAAATAAAGTATGTTTGTTGTCTTTAACTTGTCTTCTATGAAACCCAAGATTTTTTCCTATTTTAATCATCAATTACTCCTTACTTTTGGAAATCCCATATTATTGAGCTTCCCATTATTTCTTTAACCAACATTCAATAATGTATTATTGAAAGAAACAAAATACAAAAAATCCTATCTATATGGAGAAATTGCATTTGCAATCCAAACAAGAAGTAGAAAACTCAAGATTCTAATATGTCATAAATAATCTATTATTTGCCTCCTAATATATGTATAAATACATGAAAATATAGGTCATAATAGAGGGTATAACTACCGAGCTAAGAAGGGGCACCCCATGGGAAGATCACCAACACCCACTTGTTATGGATGGGTATGGGTCTACACCCAAATTTGAGTATAGAAAAAAATTTCTAATATGAGGGCTTGATATGGGTCTAGATTTGAAAGTTTACTATGGGTCCAGACCCAGCCTACAAGCTAGTTAACTAAATTGGTTTGGGCATGGGCCTACAAAAATTCAATAAGATCACCCAATGCTTATCTCTATGGATAGGCCTTAATGCAACTCACCAAAACCTAGTTTCTTCAGACCTAATACACATGGCTAATAATAGTGGTAAAAGAAGCATAAAAACCAACCAATTTTTTTCACATAGTCAATCATATTGGTTTGTTTAATGAAATCATATGTTCAAACCCCAATTGAAACTGGTTATCACCATTAAAACTTGAGCCCAACTTACTAGTACAATAGATATATAAACCTATTTAGATATGTCCTTTTTTAGAAGACATGAGGTTTTTTATCCATCTCACCATTTTCTTGAAAGAAAATTCAAAGAAATATTATAGATAAAACTACAAGAACATGAATAAAACATGATAGTACTACTACCATTACAAAATTCTAACTATAGACCAAGTGAAGTTTGTTTGGGGAGGGTTCTATAATAACAAACCCTTGTCTACTTTTGATTGAGTTCAGCCTAATTATCAGCCACATGATTACAATCTCAATATTCAAAATTGGCTATCCATCCTTACTTCCCCTTCTTCTGAATGTTCATCACCTACCTATCCAACCTAGTATTGACTTCTAGGTTGCCTTCAAAAGTCTTCTTTGCCATTATAGAGTTTGTTTTGACATGTTAGAAAAAGAAGAAGTCATGCTTAGTAATAAACAAAAACAAAAACTCAAACATATATACTAATATTACTATTGATGCTAAAATAAATATCACTAGAAAATGGTTTACATAAAATACTAAAAATATGATTTTAACATGTTATCATATCTAGAAGGATTGGTAACTGACATTGCTGGTCAAATTTTGGCCACATAAGCCCACTAATTTTGTGAATGGGGTGCCCACATATGCAAAAATTATAAGTCCATTTAAACAAATTGAATTGAATTTTCATAGTTAGTATTTTAATGCACATCACATGTATTTCTCGTCTGTGTCACACACACTTTGTTTGCTTTCTGCGTTGAGAGCACTGATCCAACGACCCTCACCTTTTTCACATTTTTCTTCACTAAACCTAGACTCATCCAACGGCCATGAATTTCTCTCTCTTAAACATAAAGTAATCTATCATTAATCTTCCATTAGACTTTAGTCATCTTTTCTTTTAGTGCCATCTTTTTTGGATATCCATATCTTCTGATAGTTTGCAGATTAAGCTAAAATGCCAACAATCAAAATATGGTCAGTATATCTTTATATCTTGTTCATGCTGTAAGAAAAATATGTGCATGTAGGTGTAACAATGTAAACAACCATATCTGCAACTATTATTAGATTATCAAACATGCATTTTTTTATTGTAACTTCTCAACCCATATTTGCTCAATGTATGTGGTATACCCAATCGCAGGGGGGTTTCTTAATAGCATACCCACTTCTAGGGGTAAATTCAATTCCATAACCACTCACTAGGGGGTAATCTCCATAACATACCCACGCCCTGGGGGTAGACTCAATTAGATACCCACTCACTAGTGATAGTCTCCATAATGACTTTATTTTTTACATTCAATCCTCAAAAGATAGCATTTTGCGTTTGAGCAAGTTATGTTCATTTAAGGTGATACACATAGGGCCTTATAGTTTGTAGGAAATAAATAAACAACCAAGCAAGTTAGTGGCAACCCATTTGGTAAACTTTTGAAAAAATCAGAATTCTATAAGGGCAGTTGTCAATAATTAACCACATACTTTTCTTTAGGGATGACTTAATTTCCAAACAATCAAGTGCAGATTCATTCAACCAAGCAATCAACATGTAATTAATGTTTAAAACGCAATTATTACTTCTATGTTCACAAAATATCTATTAAGAGTGACTTCGGCACTAAGTTAGGTTTTTAGGGTAGGTTTACATTAGTGTTAGGCTTTGCAAACCCTAATTATCACATATTAGACGTTTCAACTTTAGAAACTCTAATTTGGTGACATGAATTATTTATCCAAGATTAGATCCAATGTGCTCTTTTATTTAATTAAATAAAACTTAACTCATTAAGACTAACTAATCAAGATATGATTATAAATTTCATGAAATAAGGGTTTACATGTGTTACATGGCATCAAAGTATGAATTTTTATATACTTTTAGAAGTTTGAGACAAAATCAGGTAATGAAACCTACTTCATTGGACTCTACACATTTTATTGATCAAAATACACAACCTACTTGTAGTTTTTGAGCAAGGGATATATTCCTAATATTACAAGACAAGGCTATTTTTTGAATATTAGTTATAGAGATAAGAAAATATCCTTTATCCAAAATATGATGACCACTAGATCCTTGGTCATTTCTGATCAACACCTGGATCATTAGGCTCAGGTTTTCTCTGTCCACTCATATCTCTTCAAGTCGATGAGATCCCTCTATCACATGATATGGTATTCAGTCAAGGTAATACCGAGATCCAATGGCCCAAACCAGATCTAGCCCTAAAGCTACCCAGTTCGTGCGTTGCCACGGTCCATCATAGAGGTACTCGCTAAGAGGGATTTTAGCATTAGATTTGTTTCTCTCATGTTCTAGGGTTCAAGGCAAAGATGAGGGTATGATATATATAGGGTATGGGGTGATATCAAGGGTTCATAAATAAAGGGTGAGAAAGGGTTATTGGAAGGGGATTTTTCTTGTCCATAAAGCAATGATTTCCCTTCCCATAAAAGGGTTTCCACCCCGATTTTGTGAGACAAACTTAGTGGTATGAGTATTTTTCAGTGAGGTGAAGTGTGGAGGGAAATCAGGAAGTTAAAACTTGGGTGAACAATATCTCCTTTTCCACATTTCGCTCGGGGTAGGTGAGGATTCATGCTTCATCGATCTCTAAACTGAGGTCGCACTTAGTATGACACATCCAGGGTGAACGTGCCAAAGTCGGTGTCATTTAGATGACTCCCGACTATAGAAACAAAATTAATTATTGCAATTAGGTCCATATTCATTCCCGATTTTCTATAGGTCACTAGGAACATATTTTTTCTACAAAACTTGGAGGAAGCATCTTTAATACCTTCTTCAACTTATTTCTCATTTACACAATTATTGGAACAACTATTCCAGAAGAAACATCTACTTTTAAGTATTTACTTGTTTAATTCTCTAAGGCATATAGTAAATTTTCCCCTCTCAAACTTAACAAGAAATCCTATTTTGGTATATTCTTTCTTTCGGTACAAGACATATCCAAATAATGTTTGTTTCTTGTATTTAACTTGTCTTCTATGAAACCCAAGATATTTTCCAATTTTAATTATCAATTACTCCTTAGTTTTGGAAATCCCATATTATTGAGATTCCTATTATTTCCTTAACCAACAATCAATAATGTATTATTGAAAGAAACAAAATGCACAAAATCCTCTTTATATAAAGAAATTGCATTCGCAATCCAATATTAAACAAGACATAGAAAACTCAAGATTTCTAATATGACCTAAATAATCCATTAATTGCATCAAAATATATATAAAAATACATGAAAATTTAGGTTATAATAGAGGGCATCACCATCAACCTAAGAGGGGGAACACCATGGGAAGCTCATCAACAACCACTTGTCATGGATGTGTATGAGTCTACACCCATATTTGAGTATAAAAAACACCTCTATTATGTAGGCCCGATATGGGTCTAGATTTTAAAGTTTACTATGTGTCTAGACTCGGCCTAAAAGCCAGTTAACAAAATTGGTTTGGGCACGGGCCTACCAAAATCCAATAAGATGACCCAATGCTTATCCTATGGACAGGCCTAAATCCAACTAAATTTCTATTTTTGTAGGTAGACAAAATACATGGCAAAGTCCTTCCATAAACTTGTCCTACAATGCATCAAAAAAAATTGGGTACGAATTTGGACCCACCAAAACCTAGTTTGATCGGACCAAATGCTTATGACTAATGGTAGTGGTAAAAAAGAACAAAAACCAACCTAATTTTTTCACAGAGTCAATCATATTGGTTTGTTTAATGAAATCACATGTTCAAACCCCAATTGAAATGGGTTATCACATTGTAAACTTGATCCCAACTTATTAGTACAATAGGTATATAAACCTTTTTAGATATGTCCTATCTTTAGAAGTCAGGAGGCTTTTTATTCATCTCACCATGCTCTTGTGAGCAAATTTAGAGAAATATTACAGATAAATCTATAAGAACATGAACTAAACATGGTAGTACTAATACCATTACATTATTCTATTTGTAGACCAAGTGATGTCTCTTTTAGGAGTGTTATATAATAATAAAGCTATTGCCTACTTTTTTATAGTGTTCAACCAGATTATCAGCCACATGATTACAATCTCGGTATTCAAAATCGGTAGTCTAGCATTACTTCGCCTTCTTCTGAATGTTCATCACTCAGCTAGCCAACCTAGGTTTGTCTTCTAGGTTGCCTTCAAAATTCATCTTTGCCATTATAGAGTTTATTTCGACATGTAAAAAAAAGAAGTCATGCTAAGTAAAAACAAATATAAAAACTCAAAGATATATACTAATGTTAGTATTGATACTAAAATAAACATCACTATAAAATGGTATACATAAAATACTAAAAAATATAATTTTAATATGTTATCATATCTGGTAGGATTGGTAAGTGACATTTCTGGTTAGATTTTGGCCACATAAGCCCACCCATGTTGTGGGTGGGGTGCTTACAAGATTTTTAATGAGTAAGGAATATATTTTCTATTGTCTTTTGACTTGTATACATATACATATATGTGTCGTCTTTAGGCTCAAAAAATATCTACAAACATATAAAGTCTTTTTACTTTTCTACATTTATGTATCCATGTGATTTTTACAAATCAATGAATAGTTGAATCACTTATTGAGAAAGTTTCTGATAATATTTACTTATTCTTTTTCGTTGAATATCACTTGCCCCACTGCTATTAGGCATGTTCACCAAGATAGGTTGTCTTCGAGTTTTGGATTTGTAACTAAATTAGATTTTTAGACAAGTCGGTCTAGCCCGGGGTAACAATTAGAAACTTTAACATGAGTTCTTTCATTTCACCATATGAGTTCCATGTCAAAATTTAGGCTACCTTCATTAACAATAAAGAAAATATATTGTACAAATAAATATTAAATTCTTATATTTCTGCATGACCAATTAAACTTTCTTTATATCCTTTATATTTTATAGATTTAGTAGGCAATTTAATATATTATAAAAGATCATCATCCTTATACTTTCTTTTGGGTTTGTTGGCCTCTATGAATGTTGGAGCAAGATCCAGAGCTTTTTGGACAATGTCTATGACATTAGGTTTTGTAGAAACCATAGTTTTTTTTATTTATGCTACTAAAACTAGGAAGATTGTTACTATTCTAACTAAGTCTTTTTGTTGTTGACCTAATCAAATGTGTGATCAAACACACACCATAGTTAAAGTCACTCCATTCTAGATCACCAAATTCTATAGGAGTCAAATCAATAACATTATTAATGATGTAGTGGGATGAAGGTTGTCAATTGTCACTATCGTTGAAAATCATCATTTATAGCTTTTTTCACCTACCACATAGAGGAAGAATGTCCAGTCATATTATGGGTATATGTTATCCATCATCTATTTCCACCGCTAGAATAAAATGAAATGGTCTTTCTTATACCACATATACAAAACTTTATTTTGGACACTACCTTTATAAGTCAACCCACTCATAACTACTTCATTGTTGTGGTGGTACCATATGGGAGGTAGGAAGAGCCAACACTAGACTAATCATTTGATGATATAAATGATATTGAGCCCCTCCCGTAAAAAAATCCACTACATGGAGGGATAGGATGGAGTTTAATTGTTGTTACCATCATTTGTATACTTTTTTTTATCGAGGTGTATAATCACCCACATCCACCCGAATGCTATAAGTTAGTAGTAGGTAAGATATGTTATGTATTTATAATAGGGTGATCAACACTAACAATGTGTCATGCATTGTGGAGTTACCCAGAATGAGGGTGATGAATATGTCTCTTGTAGAGTGACATGTAGAAACCACCTGGGAACGTCTTATATATAAAAAAGACCAAATAATAGAAAATGGTAGACAAGGTGATAGGAAGAGGGGAAGAGAAGAAGTAAGGTAAGAGGTAAGTAAAAGAATTTATGGAAGCCATACCTTGCATCTATCCAAACCTACACATTTCTTATGAGCAAGAGTGAATGATTCGACAACAAAGTGAACCTAGCTTCAAAGCTCCATCATTATGAGAACTCAACTAGATAAAGAAACGCTCATTTGAATATGGGAAGAGGGAAAACATTGGTGTGGAGATAGATCCATTTACTCAGCTCTATCCATGGCATCATCTTCCCCTACCTTTTTTTATTCTCGAACTCCACCTTCTACTTTCCTACACTCACCCACTCTCCCTTGAATTTGTGAAGGGTTTGGGAAGCTACCAAAGAAAGCAAATAAGAGCAAAGAGCAATATTATGTTCCAATATAAAGTATAGACACCGCCACAAACAACATCTTCTTTTGTCCATCTCTTCCACATAATGTCTTTCACAATACCTCTTCAATGTGATTAAACGAGCACAACTACTTCATTTCTTCATCCATAATTTCTTCTTGGAACTCTCACCTCCATATACATCAACATAACTCCATATCAGTAAGTTGGACCTTAGGAACCTCCTAGGCTCAGCATTCTTCTCCACTCCCCATGAGTCGATTTGATCTCTGACATCACTTGTTCTCCTGACGCATCGTACTTGACCATTCTCGTCATGACCAGCCTCACATATTCCCTTGTTGAGATGCAAGTCGGACTTCCCCACTGTCAATCAGGAACCTCACGCAACTCATCCTCTTCACAATCCAAAGGAAGGTAGCAATACCCTTTCTTATAGATATAACAAAAAAATCAATTTTGACATACTTTCAATAACACTCCAGAAAAATAATTCCAGATAATGTACTTTAGTTTAAAATTACCACTTAGAGTGACGTTTGATAGATCCAGCCTTCAATTTATTTTATATTTTATTTTAATGAGATTTATAGCTATATATTGAAGTGTAATAAAATAATTTTTTCATCCAGATGGAAGGTAGACGGGCAATAAGTTGCGTCGCCAATCCTTTCTGGTTGAAAAAATTGTTAGGATTTGATTCTTATCCTAATTGGATTAGAATTAAGTCCAGCAATATTAGGAAAGGGAAAGCAATATCCAATGTGGAGTTCAAGCATCATTTCCTTCTCCTATTCTATTATCGTTCTCCTAGTCCTTATCATATAGATGTAACTTTCTTACTTCTTTACAGGGGAATGTCATGTACCTATAAATAGAGGTAGACACCATGGGTTATCGGTGTGCTGAATAACACCAAACATTGTGTGCGCCAAAACAGGGGAAGGCATACAGACAACCAAGAAGGAAGAGAGCGAGAGTGGGGTATGAAATTCTATTGTGGGCACGAGATTGTGGGAGAGAGATAATCCTTATAATCTTTGTGGAGTTGCTTAATAGAATTTATGGTCTTTTTTTCTAACTCAGATCTCTCATTGATTGTTTGTTTGTTGGTTTGGCCTATTTTTTGGATCAAGAGAACTCAAGATGGGTTGTTTTGACCCCAAATCATTTTGAGCCAAAGTTTCCAACACTTTCCTTGAATGAGCTGCATTCAAAATGACACTCAACATTGTTTAGATAGACATAACAAAAATAACAAAAATAGTATATTGATTACCTAAATGTGCATCTTTTATGAACCCTTGATCACGATTTGCAAAGGGACTGAACTCTTGGTGATGTTGCTTTCTCTTACTTTTGAAGATGTGCCACTCCTTCCTTTGAGCCCTGTTGAAGTTTGAATCATCCTTGTGCAAGAATACAATTGTTTACTTGCAGTTTCAGCTACATTTATCTCAAAAACTAGTATTGTTTGGAAGAAAAAATTAATAAATAAATAAATTACCACTTACCCATATGATCTTCTCTCCTAGCCACCTCATTATGCATTTTATTGGCGATGGAATACCCATGGCTTATACTTTCTATTGGATCAAGAAAACTCAAGATGGGATGTTTTGTCCCCAGATCATTTTGAGCCAAAGTTTCCAACACTTTCCTTGAATGAGCTGCATGAAAAAAGAAACTTAATATTATTTAGAAATAACAAAAATAAGAAAAGTAGGGTCCAATATGTTCCCTTAACAAAAATATGCAGGTTCCACTATATTAGGAAATGGACACCTTTAGCTTTCTGTAGGCTTGGAAGAACAAAGAGTCGACCCCTTAGACTCATCACCATTTTTGTGAAAGAAACTGGCAATTTTCCCTTTTCTCGAGCTAGATTTAAATTATAAAAAATATCATTCAGTGTAAAAATACAAAATAATTTATGCAATCTATTTTGGCCATACCCCTTTGATCGTCCATTACATTTGACATTGAACTCGTAAGGATAATGGTTTCCCTTACTTTCTTAGAGCTTTGGATCAATCCTGTAGACCTTGTCCCACTTTTGAAGTAAGGATCCAATGCTAAATTAAGAGAACGAAGGGTTGGTTGTGTTGATCCTGATCCACATGGAATTAAAGAACACATTTTCCTTTTATGATTTGCATTCAAAATAGAATTGAATGTGGATTGAAATATAAAATTAAGAAAAGTAATGCATTGATTACCTAAACTTGCATCTTTCATTATCCCCTGGCCACCTGTTGCAAATGGAACTGAATTGTTGAGATTTTTGCTTTTCTTTACTTTTGAAGAAGTATGAATCAACCTTGTGGAAGTATGAACCATCTCTCTAGACCCTATATAAGTATGAATCATATTCTTACTAGCATTTTATATAGATCATTGTTGTTTAGAATATAAAATAATAAGAATATTCACCAAATACCTTTAGCACCCATGTCACCCTGACTACTTGAATCCAACACTTTGTACATTGGATGAGCTGTGGTTTAAATACAAACCAAGGATGGAAATAAAAACATAAAATAATATATGGTTCACTAACTTATTGAGCATAAGTAAATAAAAAATGCATCAATCACCTATATCATCAATTTTTTGAACTCTATTTTATTGGGGCACAGTTGGGTTATCTTTGAAAATTTTTGCCTTTAGAGTTGCACCTACAGAAATATTTTTAAAAAAATACTATATATTATATCGAAAAAGTAAGGAAAAATCACCATTTATGTGCTATAGAAGGCAACAATTGTTCTTCTGATATGATAGATTCATCATCAGACGGAGACAAATCACTAACTATTAAAGAATGCTTATTTTCAACCTTTTTATTTTCAGCTTGTACCACTTCTTCTAAAGACTTCATCTTCTTCTTGGGTGGCATACTTGCAGTCAACTCTCTTGTAGTTAAAAAAGACTTATATAAAACAATCCATGTTATAATTTCTTTAAAATGTTTTATAAAAATGAAACATAGACAAGTAATTCTTAGCAAAAAAAAACTACCTTCGTTGTATTCTTTAATTTTTTATTGGTTATTGTAAAGATGTATCAACATGTATATCATTGGCTAAATCTCAACGTATCTAATCATTATCACAATCATCTCGAGACACTTCATTTGTATCATTGATTTCCTCCATTACATCCTCCACTTCATTATTTTCACTAACTATAGTACTCAATGGAATATCAAAAGTATCCCTTGGTGTCTAGTGACAAATAATGAAGAAAGTTCTCATCAAGTCTATTGGCCAAGCCATACCCTCCTACATCATGAGTGTTTTTAATATCCCTACATCAATCTTACATGAGATCCAGAGCTGCATTGCACGTTTTTTGTGGGGGGCCAAAGGCTCAGAAAGGAAAATATCATGGAAATGATGGGCTGACCTTTGCAAACTGAAGATAGCGGGTGGCATGGGATTTTGGGATTTGCATACTTTCAACCAGGGTTTATTGGCCAAGCAGGCATGGCAGCTGCTAACAAATAGTGATTCTCTTGCTCATCGGGTTCTCAAAGCCCGGTATTTCCCAAGGGCTACGTTTATTTCAGCCTCAAGGGGCCACAACCTGAGTTACTCCTGGAGGAGCAGGGGCGGAACTAGGAAGGAGGGTGGGGGCTCTAGCCTCCCCTCCCCCCAAAAAAATGATGAAATATAATTATGAAAATATAAAAATACAAATAATAATTAGATATATACATGTTTCACAGTGTATTTGACATAAGGTGTGACTAGTTGAAGTGATACTTTATATTTTTAGTTTTGTAAATGGTGCAGGTTCGAATCTCAATGTGTGCATATTTTGTTTTTCAGCCCCCTTTAGAAACTCAGCCTCCCTTATTGTGTATTTCTGATTCCGCCCATGTGGAGGAGTATTTGGGGAGCCAAGTCAGTAGTTATGGAGGGAGTGAGTTAGGCGAGTAGCAGATGGTAAGTCGATCAACGTATGGACAAATCTGTCGGTTTATAATGTGATGGATGATCTGAGCTCGCACTGTCAGGAGTCACATGATAATAGGATGATAGTCAATGAACTCATCTTAGCGGAGGGAGACGAGTGGGACAAAAACACGCTACATCCCTCTTTACACCGGATACCATCCAGAAAATCATGAGCACACCCCTGAGTAGAAGAGTACCGGCGGACAGCCCGGTATGGTGGCCGGATCCAAGAGGGAATTTCACAACGAGATCAGCTTATTGTCTTTGTCATCTGGGCAGAGCAGGCTTTGTAGAAGGGAAAGCAGCACTGAACGACGGAATCTGGAACTGGGTATGGAAGTCAGGATGGCCGCGTAGTCTATCTCATTTCGTATGGTGAATTTGCACAGGGAGCTTAGCCATGATGGGGAGGCTCTTTGACCGATACTGTAACCTCTGCCCAGTGTGCAAAGAGGACAAGGAAACTATATCTCATATGCTATATGAATGCAGAGGGGCGAGCGAAGCATGGGAGGCGTCGATGACTTATGTCCTGATCTGTGAAGTTCAAAGTCTATCACCTGGGCACCGATTATTCTACCTGTTAGACATGCTACCTAACGAGGAGGCGGACCGTTCCCTTGGTATAGTATGGGGAATCTGGGCATGGAGAAACAACTTTGTTTTCAATGCAAAGGAATCGGATCGGGCTTTCCTCACGAGAAAGTTCCACGTCATTATACAAGAATACAGAGAGGCGAACATGACCTTGACAGGTGAAGCACGGTGGGAAGGAGATACAAGTTGGGAAAGATGGACACCACCCCCTTCGGAACAGCTGAAGGTGAATACAGACGTGGCTATTAGCAGCCAGGGATGCATCGGGATGGGGGGCATACTGCGGGACTCAAACGGCAAGGCCATGGAGCTCTTTGCAGATAGGAGCGAGCTCTTGGTCTCCGCAAAGCTGGGAGAAGCTATAGCACTCAGTTTCTGCATGAGGAAGACGCTGGAAAAAAAACACCACAAGGTTGTGGTGGTCTCCTGCATAGATGAGACGGTGATCCATGTTGTTTGTGCTTCTAAATCCTCCACCGTCATGCTCAGACACTCTTGGAGATTGATGGCTTCCTTTCCCATATAGCTATTTTATAGAGCCACTACGTGAGTTGGTTGGTACTGAAATTTACTTATCGCATCTCAATCTGAGTTATGTGTTATGTCGTTTCTCTAAAGGAGTGTTTGTTTGGTACTTCGATGTGCGATTTTTGTCTTGTAGATGCTGTATGGCTTGCTGTTAATGATATTGAACTTGTTTCAAAAATTAAAAAAAGCTCCATCTTCGAATCAGATTCCCAGAATCTGATTACCGCTCTGACAAAGGGGATGAAAAGAATGGACCACGTAGGTCTCATTGTTGATGATATCAAGTCTTTAGCAAGTTCTTTTAGTTCGCTTTCCTTTAATTTCGTTCCTAGATCCTATAATACAGTTGCCCATTCAGTGGCCAAATTGGCACTGGATACCAACCTAAGTAGTATCCCGTTGGGTGGTTCTCTACCCCCAACGGTTGTGAACTCTGTCATTTATGATCAGATTGGTTAAATAATAGTCTTCGATTTCAAAAATAGTAGTGTGTCCGTTTGAAAGGTGGAAATTAATCGGACTTTCGGACCCGCGCGCCAATCTTTGATTCCCTCTTGATCTCAAAGGTCACGTCTCATAGACTCCAAATTTCTCGCTACCTCCGTCGGTCATCCTCTCTCCGCAAAACCCCCCCGTTGCACACTGCTCTAGTAGCAGCCATCCTCTTCTGTTGTGTTGCCGCTCCAACCTCCATTGTTCTGCTGACAACCCAGAGCGTTCGTTCTTTCCGGTTCTGCCTCGATTGCTCAGGTGCTCCCCTGTTTCTCGGTAGCTCTTCTGTAAGGGCCTTTGCTTCGTCGTACTGTTGCGAGCATGCAATACTGGTCCAATGGCACTCTCCTCCATGCTACTACAGTGTTATTCTTGATGATCCTGACTCCGCCTTCTTTTAGTTTGCACCCCGACTCTCTACCCCCAATCTGGTACACCATCTATTGCTCTCAGTCATACCAAAAATATGTCTAACACTTTGATTAGTTTGGTAGAAGTCAATGATATAAATACGGTTCATTTTTCGAATTTTGAAATTATAGGGCAAAAATTTAGTTCATCTCTATATCCACATTGATGGCGTCTCCTTTCTAATAATTTTTTTGTTCCGGTGGCTATGTGTATATCACCGGTTAACTACTCTTATTGTGATGCCTAGTACAATAATCTGAGAACAATCACACTAGATTTTTTTAATTCAGTTTCAGTTGTTTGCTTTTTAGCTATAACTTATCTTGATATCTTCTACAAACCGTTGATTTTTAATATTTATTAAAGGGGTTTCAAATCATCAATACGATTTGTTATTTGTGAATGAATGAATTCTTTTAAGTGGGGAGGATATCTTCTTGATCTGTATTATTCATTATTTATATCTCTTGCTGCTACTATGTGTGGAACTGAAAAACGTTTTGTTTCTCATGGTTGTAAGACTCATGAGAATTTTATTGAATGAATAACTCCACATTCACTACCTCTATCACTTTGTTATTAATTTTTTTATTGGAATATAACTAGTAGGAAGGGGGACAAAACCTTTGAAGGTAAATTCACATTCTAAATTAATTTTCTACCCAGATTTCTCAGCCGTTCTTGCCTTTCAGGGCAGTGTTCTTCCTTTTCTCATACTTCTTTGTGCTAGCCCAAGGATTCTTTCCATTTTACGGTGTTGCTCCTGTTCAGTCTGCTATTCTCAGCGATCCTCACTCTGCCCTAGTTTGGTATGCGCTCAACCTTTTGGCCCCTAATTTGTATGTATATGTTTTTAATTGCTCATGCATATTTAAAAATTCTAAAAAAATACGGTAATCCTCTAACAAAATACAAGTTAACATTTCCTATTTCTTGTGTTCAGTTGTCTTTGCAGTCAGGTATCTTCCGTTGGCAAAATCAAGTATAGGCCGCCAAAAGGCAAACTTTACTCTGAGTACTAATAGTTTTTTATTGATGGCATTGTACTATACATCAGTGTGGAATTTTTCGAATCCCAAATTTCTAGTCAGACAATGGTACTTTTCATCATCCTCATGCGGGGGGAAGACATTAGATAATATGTTTTTGATTCTTTTTGTCCATGGTCGGCGTAGATTACAAAAATGGATAATTGCGGGTTGTACTGGTCAAATCTATTTTTGTTCATAAACTCCATGATAGACATGAAAGGACACACTCCTTAGAGATATTGATGCAATTTGTTGTAAAGCCATCAGTCAAAACTATGCTCAATCATTTCTATCTCTTATTCTATACCAAATTTTAAAATATTAATCTGATGTAATATATATAAAAAAAATATTCTATGGTACATGCCATAGTGACCAAAAGCTCTAAAACAATTTTATGGTATATGAATAGGTAGTTTCTTTTCTCTATTATACTTTCTATTTACCTTGTCAATGTGTAACTCAAGTGATATGTGTCATATGGTATTACTTTTCTTTTTATTTTAATTGATGTTTAATAAAACTAATTATTACTAATTGAAGGTGTCATTTAAGCGAGAAAGGAATCTATTTAGATAGCATTTTGATGTGTCCATATTGATCTAAGCTTGATCTACTCAGTGATTTCTATTTT
This sequence comes from Alisma plantago-aquatica, assembly GCA_963693085.1. Lineage (NCBI taxonomy): Eukaryota > Viridiplantae > Streptophyta > Magnoliopsida > Alismatales > Alismataceae > Alisma > Alisma plantago-aquatica. Next base: position 22,633,284 of record OY856412.1, on the reverse strand, counting down.
TGTTAAGGAGTGGAGTTTTATTTTATAATTTCTATTTAAAAGTAACCTAGACTCTGAAGAAATCTTCGCTTAGAAAATTTGTGATGACACAAGTTGTTAATCGTTAGGCATGGTTTGATATCATGTATTGCAAATTTTATCTTTCAACATAAAAAATATGAAAATACCATGTGGAAAATGTTGATAGACGTATATAAGAAATTGCGCATAATGTTGCTATGCTTTATGCATAATGTTTCTATGATTTATGATGTGATGGATTTTAAGTCGAGGTTACCTTGTATACTAACAAAATTTAGCTTAATCAATTATACATTGTAATTTTGTTGATTGGCCTTGACTATTTTTTAATATAAAATTTTTATTATTATTTGAAGGTTTGGCGACAATGAGAAATCAATTTATTCAAGATAAGAGTTGGATGTATAGATGCAATTCTAAGTTTGAACAACTAAATGATTTATATTTCTGTAAAGGTGTGGAGTTTTTACTAGAGTTGGCATTTAAAGATAACCTAAACTCTGGAAAACCATGCCCTTGTAGAAGTTGTGAGAACACAATTTATCAATGTTTAGACATCATTTGACAACACATATTGTGCAATGGCTTCTTTGAACAATATATAATATGGAAACATCATGGGGAGAATGATAGACATACAGTTAGCAATATGAGCAATACAGATATATTGAATGTGCTAAATGATGTAATGGGTAATTATGTAGAGGATAATCAAGATGATGATTCAACAATAAAGCAACAACACTATGATGATCCCATAAAAAACTTAGAAGAAATGATGCGAGATGATAATACTCCTGTATATCCTAATTGTTCTGTTTCCAAGTTTGATGCTACTCTTGCTCTATGGAAGATGTAATGTCATAACAAATGGATTAAGAATGGTGCTTGTGATGTTTTAGACTTTATTCAAAAAGTTCTGCCTCCAAACAACACACTTCCAAAAAATGGCAAGCATGTAAAATGATAATGCAAAACTTAGGCCTAAAATGTAAGAAGATCCATGCTTTCTCTAATGATTGTGTGTTGTTCTATGGGGGAAATGAACATTTAAATTAGTGTCCAAAATGCAATAAGTCTAGATGGATTTGTTCTGTTGAAAAGAAAAAGAACATACCCGCAAAACTTGTTCTCTATTTTTCTTTGATTTCAATATTGATTAGGTTGTACATGTGTAGTGCTACTTCTACTCTTATGATTTGGCACAAGAAAGCCCCACCTAGTAAGATGGGAGAAATGATTCATCCTAGAGATTTTGAAGCATGGAGACATTTTGATAGAACTCATCCAATGTTTATTAATGAAGCACGCAATGTACGAATGGGGCTAGCAGCTGATGGTTTTAATCCTTTTAACATGGCCAAGGGTACTAATCATTCAATATGGCAAGTGATTATAATGGTATAAAATCTTCCTCCTTGGTTTTCCTTGGATCAATCTTACTTTATGTTGACACTTTTGTGATGGTCCCAAAATGACAAGGGATATTGATGTATATATTCGACCTTTAGTTGATGAGTTAAAAATATTATGGGTTGATGGGATAAAAACCTATGATTCTTCTACTGGTGAAAAATTCATCATGTATGCATCCTTGTTATGGACTATCAATGGCTTCCTAGCATATTCCATGTTATTTGGATGGAGCATGAAAGGGTACAAAGCATGCCCTTTATGCCATGTTCATAGTGGATCTGTTTCCTTCGACCAAGTAAGAAGGTTGCTTATCTAAGGCATCGTCGCTTCTTACCAATTAATCATCCATGGCATAAAGATGATAAGAATTTTGATGGCAATGTTGAGAGAGACTCCCCCAAAACCTTTAAGTGGTGAAGAGGTAGATACTTATTTACATGATTATGATCATGTAGCATTTGCAAAAAGTAGATGGAAAAGGAAAAGTATCTTTTTTGAGCTTCCTTATTGGAAGACATTATTGATACGTCATAATTTGGATGTAATGCATATTGTAAAAAAATATTTGTGAAAATATTTTAGATTGGCTACTAGATTAAGATGGAAAACCAGAGAAAAAGCAGGGTTAGATCTGAAGGCATTTGAAATAAGAATACCATTGTGGATTAAGTCCTTAAAAACTACTAAAAAGTCAGCTCTTCCTCATGCATCTTATAACATGACAAATGAAGAAAAAGATTGTTTTCTTAAAGTCTTGAAGTATTTGAAATTACCTTATGGTTTCTCCTCTAATATTTCAAAAAAAATATTCTATCAGATAGGAAGATTGGTATTTTGAAAAGTCATGATCACCACATACTTATGCAACAACTTTTGTCTTTGGCATTAAGAACAACAACATCCAAATCTGTTGCAATGGCAATTAGTGAGTTGGACTTATTCTTCAAGGAAATATGTAATAAAGTCATTGATGTTGACAAGATGGAGAAACTAGAGAAACAAATTCCATTGACTCGATGCAAGCCTGAGAGAATCTTTCCTCCGACATTCTTTGATGTAAGTGTACACTTGGGAGGTCATTTGGCTACTGAAGCTAGAATAGCAAGTTTTGTTTATTTTAGATGGATCTATCATGTCAAAAGATATTTATTTTGACTCAAGAATTACATTTGTAATAGACATAGACCTGAGGATTCTATTGTTGAACCCTATCAAATTGAGGAAGCTATGACATTTTGTTCTCAGTTCAAGAATAATACCATCCCAAAGCTTGATAAGATAAAGACATATGTAGAAGGACAAATTGGTATTGGGAAGGAGTGTTTACTTTCTGAAGAAGAGCTATTGCACGAACATCATTTTGTATATTTAATACAGACAAAAAACAACCATATTTAAGGTAGGTTCGTTACTCATATGTTTACATATCATTTGTTACAAAAGATAAGTGACTAAGCCTAACTCATTGACATGTAGAATGCATAAAATATTTTTACAAGAATGTCAGCTTAATTAGACCGAATTACAACTTTAGGAGGAACAAAACAATAATTTTGTCCATTGGTTGAAATAACATGTGAGTCATTTCATATATTTTAAAATCCAATCCCTAATACTTTCTCTAAACTATGTGCATTTTTTCAGATTTTTTTCATTAGATGAATCCAATGAGGTATCAGAAGATGTAAAATGTTTATCTTATGATCCTAAAGTTGGGGTACGTTCATACAAAGGATATTTCATTAATGGTTAAAAATTTGATGTGAAAGAAAGAAAAAGTAGGAGAGTCACACAAAATACTGGTTTAATGACTATTGGAGATGATGGGAGCATATTTTATGGTTCTCTTATAGACATCATAGTGGTTGCATACTCTAATAATATTATTTTACACCTATTTAAATGTACATGGTATGAAACAAACCAGGGGTGCCAAAAGGATGAATTTAGTTACACTATGATTGATACTAGTCTAAGAAGCTATGAAGATGAGTCATTCAACTTTCCATCATTAGCACAACAAGTGTACTATTCAGTTGATCCAGAGTTTCCAGATTGGAGCATTGTTTGTCATTAGAGGCCTAGGCATACATATGGTACTCCCAATTACTCAGGAACTAATGAAGATGATCAAAGTATCATCACGAATGTTGATGTTGTTGGTGTCTATGATTGTGATCACATGAATGACACAAACAATAATGAATTGTGGACTAGACCAGACATGACTGACAATATACTAGTAGATATGTCATTAGTAGATAAATCAAAGGAAAGGTTAAAAAGGAAAATACTTAAGGTATAATATCAAACTTTTATTTATACATGTGATTCATTTACTTTATTTATTTAGTGTTTATCATATATAATTATTACCAATATTGTAAGAACATGGGTCGTATAGGGAAAACAAAACCACATCCAATCATGTCCACCAAATGATGTGAATCATCCCAATGAGAATGATAGAAATGCTTCCATGGTATGCTTCAATAATCACAATTATTTATTTTTTATGGAAATGAAAAATATTTCAAACTTCAATATGGTGTTTAGGTTATCTATCTAGTTCATCTCTCAATCACAGTGAACCATTTGTAACCTGTCAGGTATGTTTGTAAACTACCTATATTTTTGTGAAATTTTTCTTGGTCAGTCTTTTATTATTTTTGTGTTCATAGGTATCAAGCATACTCGTAAAATGACATTGAAAGAAGCAACCCAAATGGAACATGTAGAATCAACATCACATCAAAAGAATGTTGAAAAAGTGCCAAGTGGTGTTGCATGTTTATATGATTTCATACCTCCTTCAGGTAATTGTTCTATGGTAATTTTCATACTACAGGAAGTTTTTTATTTATTTTTCTTTCCCTTTCTTATAGGTGTTTAGAAACAATAAGTTATTTGTTTTTCTCTTTCAATTTCTAGATCTTTATAGAGAACCTTTCACAAAGATTCTCCAATTTTTGGAGAAAGAACATCAACAAATATCTCAAGGTGCATTTGACCAATGGCATATAGATCAATTCCTCCATACTTCTCAGAATACTATGGCTACAACGAATCCAGAATTAGTTGGAAAACCATTGGGTACTACCAAAACATTCATGGTGTATTATGCCTCTTTCTATTTTAGATCTCTTCTTATTGAATATGCTTTCTTCTTGCATATGAGCACCGACCAATTACAAAAAATAGAATTATTTTAAACAACACACATCATTTGCCTAGTAATTCAAACAATGAAGTCAGAAATATATTTGGCATAACAATTGTTTATTGTTTCTCATGTTGTAGTTTTCATGAAATTCAAAAATTATAACAATGTGAGTAGTTAATTATAACATTGAGTTTTGCTTGTAGATATCTTTAGGGATACTAGAGAAATAACTTTGGATTTCTTAAAAATGAGTATCGCCTAATTCCACACAACTTACACATGAACTCAACTGAAGGAAATGGGAATAGAATTGGTTTGGAGTATTTTTCTACAATTATATCAATTCTTTGATGAATTTTGCCTTATTTTTTCTTGTAATCTAAAAATTTTCTTGTAGAGGATCATCAACCCATTTTACATGACACAAGGGGGTTACATGTTGAACATAATTCCTTTATTTCTAAAAATGAGGAAGTTGGTAATGAATCTGGTAAAAAAATATAGGTTTATGGAATCTTAAGATGTGTTTATTTGTAATAGTATAACTCTTTCAACTAAATAAAAATTTAATTTTCATACAGAGGCCACCACAATGGTTAGGGAATATATTTCACAAAGAAATGAAGGGCAAAATGATGTTCATTCAATAGGAATCACTCCAACTCAACCAACTGAAAGAATGACTACACAATCATCAGATATACATATTCCTTTATATATTTATTTATTACAACTCATAATGAATTTTGTGTTATGTTTTCTTAAAATCTAAAATTTTTCTTATAGGGGATAATCCACCAACTCTACATGACACAAGGGGGTTACATGTTGAACATCGTTCCTTTGGTTCTAGAAATGATGAAATTGGAAATAGATTTGGTATGCAAATATTGCTTTACAGAATCTTAAGATGTGTTTATTTGTAACAATATAACTCTTTCAACTAAACAAAATTTAATTTCCATGTAGATGCCTCCATAATGGCTAGGGAACATATTCCACCAGGACATGATGTTCATTCAATAAGACTCAATCCAACTCGATCAACTAAAAGCATGACTACACAAGCATTGGGTATACATACTCCTCAATATATTTTTGTTGTCTCAATTCTTGTAGTGGTACTTATGTCTTTTAATTTATTATTGTATCTCATAAAAAGGGGGTTACATGTTGAACATCATTCCCTTGGTTCTAGAGATGATGACATTGAAAATAGATTTGGTATTAAAATATTGGCTTTTATGGAATCTTAAGATGTATCTATTTTAACAATATAACTCTTTCAACTAAATACAAATTTAATTTCTATATAGATGCATCCACCATGGCTAGAGAACATATTTCACAAATAAATGAAGGGCAACATGATGTTCATTCAATAAGACTCGCTCCAACTCGACCAAGTGAAAGAATGACTATGCGATCATTGGGTATATATATTTCTTAAAATATCTTTGTTGTCTCAATCCTTATAGTGGTACTTATGTCTTTGAATTAATTATTGTAGATCATAATGAAATAATTGTTCCTAAGAAGTGTCATTGAGGATCAACCAAGCTAAGTTCATGTCATGCTAAGAAGGGAGAAGTGCACAAGTGTTTTTTTCATCATGGTGCTCCAATAGGTGATGAGGCATAGAAGCTTACCAATTATCTTAGGGTGTATGCAAAGAATTGCATGTTGGTTCCACAACATAAAGAATGGGACAAAGAACATGTATTAGATTTGAGAGAGTCATGGAAGATTTAATCATATACATTTCATATCTAGTGATCCTCTTTTTTTGTAATATTTTGTTACTAAAATTATCATTATGTTTTTCATTAGGATTTCAAGTTTTTCATGTGGATGGAGACTCAGATGTTATCAAGGAAGGTGTCAAGTATCCCATTGCAAACATGGAAGAGGTGGTGCATTGGTGCTATGCAAATATGCAAAAGAAAGTTAGATCATGGAGAAGAAAACTCAAGGGGAGAATAAGTGACCCTAAACATCCTAATAAAAAATCTCCTGATAGTAGGGTCTCTAATAATGCATGGTCAAAGTTGTTGGATTATTGGAATTCACCTACAAAATTGGTTAGTGTTGTGGATATATATAATATCTATTCAAATAAGTATTTATTTTATTTAAATTATATCTTAAATTTCCGATATGTAGAATGAGTGTATAATAAATAAGACTAGTCGTGGAACCCCATCGTCCAACTCATACTACCAGGGCAAAATCATATGCACGATAGTATCACAAAATGGTATATACATTTACATTATCTTCAACTTAATTAGTTTTCCTTTCTTCTTGATTGTATTTAATATTTTTTAATGTCCTTTAGGTTGAAAAAAATATTATATCAGTTGATTATGAAGCATATTTCAAATATCATCAAGACAAAAAAGGACATTATCCCAATGAATAAACCAACATAAATGTGTTAGCTTCTGAAACATTGATATAATTATTGCTATATAATCCATGATTTATATAAAACCATATTTCATGCAGGATGAAGTTGCTAGTAAATGTGTTGAACAACAACTTGAAAAGTTGAAGGATCCAATACTTTTTGGTAAGGTACTTGATGATACATTTCGTCCCCATGCTGGTAAATATCAGAGGGGCTACGGTGGCGGGATTTCAAGACAAAGATTGAAGGAAGCTTGTCTACAAAAAATAAAGATGCAACCATATCTTAAGCAACAATCTCAAATCGAGCATCTACAAGTAGAAATTTCACTCTTAGGAGAACACGTACACCAAGGAATATCTATTTGATTATATTTGATTTTTATCAATGTGATAAAAATTTTAAATAAATTCATCTCATTTATCATCTAAAGCAAGGAGGAACATAAAATTCACCTCATCATTTGCAAACGTCAAGTAGTCGTAATGGTAGTCAGGTACATTGATCAATCCACAATTATATTAAATAAAGACTAGTCATAATTTATGTGTTTGTGTGTAAGAAAGTTATTTATCTTGGTAGGAATACATCTCTTCACATCAATCTCATAATATGAGATAAAGATGGTTGTCAGAAGATCATGCTCTTCTTTGTGAAGAACAACTCAAGATTTTATTAGTGATATTGGTGTTGGGTTTTTGTGGAGAAAACATGCACGGCGGAAGCGATAAATCCACGCAACCCGTAACAGGATCTCGTCGATAACAGCGTATTCGGAAATAGGTTTGCGGGATATACCTTATCGCGGAGCAAGTCCGGCGATGTCCCGCTGCACGACGGTGCAACACTGCTTGTCAAACACGGACGAATCTTCTCTCCCGTTCGCTGTCGCAGGTTGATCCGGCAATGCTCCTCTGCGGCAGTGATGTACGTTACTCGTAGCACGTACAGGTGGTCGTTGACGTCCTCCGAACGCAGGCGTCAAGGCGTCTGCGTCTCTACTTCGTCCACGCGGATGGACGGAACTCCACGTTGCGCTTCTCAAGCCGGCGGGAAGGAGCGTGTCTCTGCGGCGGCGTGCTAGCGGCGCGTTGCTCTCCTTTCTTTCCTAAGGACGACGACGGCTAGGTTTTGTACGTGAGAATAACCTAAAAGCGTCTCTCTATATCTTATATAGATATCGGTCGTCTATCCTCCTTTAAATAGGATAAGAAGAGAAGTAGGGTTTCCTAAACCCATCGGTAAACAGAAACGTTGCGTTAATTAAAACGCTCGTGGATTAATTAGAATATTTCGGAATTCATTAATTAACCAAATAATCGCATTAATTGATTAATTAATATCCGACTCCATGCAATCGCTTGGGATGACTCTACGGGCATACATATACCAACAATTGGTGAGGTAAGTCAGACAATATATTCTATTTGTTAGATCACATCTGACATTGATGTTACTGTGATTCTTTTGTTTTTTGTTGTAAGTCATGGTTAGTACATCAAGAATTTTTTGTCACCTCTTTTAGTTTAATGACATCTATAGATAAATTCTTGTGGTGAAATCCACTCTATAATCTTATAGTCATTAAGAGTCTATGTCACCATGGGCTTATTCTTGGAAGGAAAAATAGGCTTGTAGAAATTAATTATTGAATGAAGATGTGTATGTGTGGTTTAACATGCTATAAAATTTTATCATTAATAGAAACAATAGTGAGTGTGCATTCCTTAATGAAGTAACAATCATCCTTCTCAATGGTTGATAATGGCTTAAGAGATGGAAGTTAAGTGTAAGCAATTATTTTCTAGGGCTTTATTTTAACTCCTACATTATGCAATAGTACCATTGACTAGAAAATATTCCACTCACTAAAATGAGTGAGTACTTCTCAGATTTCAGATTTGAAGTTATTGATATACGATGCAAATTGTCTAGATACAACATAATGCCCAATTCCCTAAAATGATTCATAAACATAATGTGTTAAATTTCAAATTTTGATCACTGTCATACTTTGAGTATTTCCTATTTTTAATTCACAAACCTTTTCATAGCATACGTTTTGCATACAATAATATGTATATTGTTATGTGAATAATTTCTTTTTGTATTTTGTAGGTATTATATGCCTTCCATTTCAAAAAATTTGCATTTCTTTTACTGAAGAATGTTACACTCACTCTGAACAAGTTCTTCTTGAATTTTTTATATTTTGAGTGTGTGACTAATGGAAGATATTTTTTCATTTGTACCAGAAACAAGACGTTTCCATTATGACGGTTTCCATTTCTATTTTCGCATGAACAACATTTATCGATTTGGCATGTTCTTGTGGTTTAAACAACGATTTGAAGACTTATTCAAATGTAAAACAAAATGTATCGAACTTGACTTTAACCTTATGGAATGTGCTATCTAGATGGCATGTTGTGCATCTAACAATACTTATTTATTAGACAGAATGAATGTCATTATGTTATTTACGTTTGCATTTGTTGTTCCTTCATCTTTTGACATCTCGAAGAAATATTATTTTCTTGGTTACTGCTTCATTAGTTTCTACAAATTTTTTATTCATGAGCCATTACATATGGAATAGCTTCTACAGAAATAGCAGTGCATAATACATTGCAGCTATATTAATTGCTCATATGTTGTTACTGCAATGGATATATTTTTATTAATTACTCTTACATTAGGTTCTATTGAAATATAATGTGGAGCCGTTGCAACGTATTATCTATTGTTGCTATGCATAAGTAGTTGTTGTTGTATTCCTATTCCTTGAATAGTTAATATGTGGGCCACGGTGCCATATAATCAGACATACATATATGTTGTATCATGTGGGTAGTTAATGGCAGTTGGTACGATTCTGAACTGACTTCTATAGTAGTCAGAAAATAATATGTCTATCAGTTAATAAACATTCTTGACATCTACCTAGAGGATACATATAATCTGAAATACCTCATAAATTTGACTTTTATATGTGTCTGATTGTATAGGAATCTGATATACTAGTAAGTCATATTTGCCTAGATTTCTGCTAGTGTCTGGATCCATATATTGTTGGGTTCCCCTCTTCCATAGCTAGTTCAATTGCTCGGTCTTCAAGATGGTTTTTGAATAGCTTTTCAAAGAAAAATTCTTCATGGTTCGTATACTCCTACCCCCATGTAACAACACCTCCCACAACCACACTGAAAGACAGCCTGGTCGCGCTTGTCAATTCCATTTTACTCTCTGATCCTCTTTCATCTTGGTGTCCTTGCCTTCCTTGATCTCCTTGTGGTTTGATCTAGTTATTCCTACCTATCTACCAGATGTCCATGTTATTTGTCTAATGATCTTTGCTTGTCAACCCTCTCATTCTGGCAAACTAAAGGTTGATTCCCACCAACGGTACCGAGACCCTAACTCCAGCGCCGCCTCAATTGTTTGATCCCTTATTAGGGTCTTTTCTCCTTCCTTTCTCTATGGCTGTGTCACCCCCGCATCCCCCGAAGTCCCCTCAATGTTCTCCTCAACCATGACCCCTTACGCCAGCGTCATCGCCCTCTCCCCTTCACACCCCACTTTTGCCTCTATCCGTCATAATGTGCACTTAATCCCTAAGTCATCATAAGTTTTTTTTTATTAATCATCATCATTGAGTCATGTATATATACCAATATTTCTATTATATCAAGTAGTACCAACATCATGTTCTGAAATCATCATTATTAATAGTGATGGATGGTCCAAAGCTAATTCATAATGTGCACTTAATCCCTCAGTCATCATAAGAGGTGAGGCCCATGGGTCAAAATCAGTATGTTCACAAGATTTAATACTCTCACATTCAAAATGTCACGATTTTGGGGTTATATTCCACCACCAATATGCATCATCAATTTTGGGTTCATGATTCATAATCTTGAGATCAATAATGAACAAGTGAATAAAGTTAATATATAGTCCCTTAATTTGTCAAGTCATGATTTTAGTGTCTCAAAATAATCACCAAAGTCAAGTATTTACACTAATCATCATCATTTAGTCATATTATATATATATATGAGATCAGAAAGTGTTTATCGGACGATACATGCAACTTATATGTACCACCCATAAAAATGACATATGAGGAATACATTTATCCAGTCCGACCTTATAGATTGAGTCAAAATTCAACATATTAGATGTGTTTAAAGAATCAAAACCATACCTTATATATCATGAGATATAACAATATATCATTCAATGGTTTTTGAATTTTTTGTAACTTACCGTTGATTAGAAAATATATATATTCTTTCATTTGATGATCTCGAAATGTCAGTTTGAAATGATTTTTAATACACATCTTATCCAAGTCGTATACATCATATCCATAAGGTTGTATTGCTTTTTATACTTTTGTAATCATCACAAATGGAGATGGGTACATGTAAGCTACACATACTCAGGTACACAATTCGTTTAGCCTATATATATATATATATATATATATATATATATATATATAGAACTACAAAAGACCCTTAGTCTCTATCAAGTATCAAGTCCATATTCCAAAGTTCAATGTTATGATTTAATAATTGACTCGATATTGTCTAACATAAGACACCAAGATTGTTAGACACTCAGTTTGTTAGTGAGAGGTCCCAGGATGGAGCCCATGCCACGGGATGAACGGAATGGCTAATTTTTTTTCAAAAAATTGACTCGATATTGATAATACAAGGTTTCATGATAGTATGGTGAAGATTAGATAAAGTTACAAATTTTGATTTGAAAGTCACCATCAAATGACCATTAGTAAAAATCATTTAGAGAAGGATCGAAAAATATATGGTGAAAGTAGTTCCATTGCATCTAGCTCATTCTCACAATCAAAATGGACTTTATATTTGCCCATCTTTATATCGGATGTAGAAGATATGATCATTGTGAGAATTTTAGAGAAAGAAAAACCAACCAAGGAGAGAGAGAAGGTCCATGAGATTCTTCTACAATAATGGCAATGGCGCCGAATGTGGGAAGAGGATAAAATGTGAGAGTGTGTGAGAGAAAAACTAAAGGTAGGGTTGCGTTGGGGAAACACAGACTCAAAGGATGTCATATATAGGTGTGGGGGTCTACGGCTAGGGCATATTAAGGAGAAGAAAGCTCCATAATGGTGCCCATGTTTGGAGTTTTGAATCTTCACAAAGAGTCAATAATAGGCAAGAAGATATATATGAATTTGGTGTGGGTTCTCGAGATATGTCCAACGCATCCTTAAACATGTGAAGTGAAGAAAATATGAAGGAGATACATTTTTCTGAAGGTTTATAGTTTCCCCAAAAAGCCCAAGGTAGGGGATGACCTCGCCTAGGATGGCTGGGCATGACCCAATAAGCTAAATTAGGCCTATTTTTCCCAAAAATGGTGATTTTTAGGTGTATCTTTGGGAATTTTTAGAGAGATCTAGGAAATTCCAATCGAGTTGAAATTTGGATAGGAGGCGTAAATGTAGTTTAGAATAAAAAAATTGAGATCCCTAGAAAGAAGGTAAGTGCAGGAATGATCCAAAAGATTAATCGTTATCATCAAGCTGTATTTGTATGTAGACAAAAAAAATATACATCAAATTTCCAATAAAGAGTCACAAACTTATCAAATGATCCAATCAAGATAAAGAACAATCAAGGTCAACAATGCAAGATTATGACATTTTTGGATTTAAATAGTAATGCAAATATTTTAAAAGCCTCTCAAACTATAGCTTTCAAGACATATGTTTGTCAAGATGTTTCAAAAATATGGGATTCCACTATAGTTTATCATACCAAAGTCATAGGTTATGGAAAATAGAAAGAGTGAGGGACTCAAGTCAATTGACAGGTAACTGAGTAATTAGATCATAATTGTTCCAAACAAAACTTTGTTACAGGTACACACCTTAAATGACATGCCAACTTATATTATCATTATATTGAGCGATGTGTACACAATGTTTTCTTTAATTTTCTGTTAAAAATGTTTTCTAAAATAAAAGACATAGATCCACATTTTCCATAATGAAAAAATTAAGAAAATGACACTTTAACAAGCTACTTTCTCAAAAAATGTTATTAAAACTAAAAAAAAAAGATTATACCAAAATAAGTAAAAAGAATTAAGCATAAGTATTTAGATACTATAGTTTTAGTTATTATGAAGGAACAACTAATGTTCCATTTTGTTAATATAAAAGATTTACTTGTGATCAAAATTATAACAATGATTACTTATAATTATTAGCACAATATGCCTGCATTTTCTAATAAGCTGATATGAAGTTGGTAAAAAATACTTAAACTCTAAAGACGAATGTTGTAATTTGTAAAAAAATCATTACATGATTTAGACATTCTAAAAAAAAAATTTGAATTCTCCAATAATTAAATTTGAAAACAATAAAGTATGGCAAGTTGAACGAATATAAGTCAAGTTAACTACACTTGCAGCCCCAACCATTCTATCTCTAAGTTGAATAAAACCTTACTTAATACAAGTGCTAAAAAATGACCCACATCGACGTACCATCCCTAGCCGTTCTTTTACTAAATTGAATAAATTCTAACATAATACTAAAGAATTACCAAACACGAGCACATTGAGAATAAAACTCAAGCACTACAGGAAGAGATTAAAAGCTTTTGCGGATGTAATTAGTTGTTCTCTCCTTCTGATTACCTTAGACTGGGATGGAAGTCCCCACTATCCAAAAAAACCAATGCACAGAACACAAACCAGCCCATGCCAACCACACCAGCTAAGATGTTACTTTGTTGTTGTTGTTTTTTTGAAGAAAGTTCATGCATTAATCAAAATAGTACAGCTTACAAACCCACTATGTCTTCAAGCCTAGTGTTTTAAAAAAAAACATCTAGGGATAAATTAGTTGGGAAACTAGATAGATATGACCCAACCAAATGACCTGGAGGAAATAAATAAGAAAGGTGGAGTAAAAACTAGATGAGTTTGTGGGGGAGGCACCCCTCAAACATGACCTCAAAAGCACAAATAAAAAGATCAGCAACTAAGCGATTGCAACTCAAGGAGATCAGTATCTGGAGCATCCACAGTTCAGAAGTCAGATTCCTTCTCTAAGATTTCCTCTAGAGTGTAGTATCCTCGTCCTTCTTTGTATTAAAAAAAGTTATCTAAATTTTCTTAAACTGGATTTACTTGGGTGGAAGTTGAGGCATGTCCTGCATGGTAGTGAGAGAAGATAAGTCTACTAAGATGTTTGAGATCATGTTTTGTATATGTATGTTTGAGTTGTTGAATTTTCTCTGATTTCTTTCTTTCTAAATGTTCCAAAGAATATTGACGATGATATCTTTAGTTTTATATTCCAAAAATTGTGTAAGTGGCTTTACACTATGCACTGCTATTGGTATAAGAATGTTGTGTATATCAAAGATATCTAAAAAGAAGGCTTTGAAGATATGTGGTGTAAAGGTGTAGTGAGTGAAGATGTGTTTGGTGGTTTCTTCTTCTTTTCTGCAAAGGTAGCATCTGGTTGGCCCAAGGAAACCTCTACGAGTGATGTTATGTAAGTTCAGCCAAAAAAAGATTTTTTGTTTTTGTGCCCATTTGGTCTTACACACTAGAGTTTGGTTTGATATGTGACCTCTATAAGATAGGTATGTGTAAGATGCTTTGGGAGTGTGCTCAGGACCCCATTTCTACAAAATGTTGTTACTGGTGTTGTTTTCCAATTCAAAAATGATGTCTCTCGTATCATTATTGTTGATGAAAGTGAGAAGATGTCTTTTAAGTGCATTTATTCTCTTACTAGTGAGGAGTTTAAGAGCTTTGGAAATATTAAGAGAGATCAATTTCTTAGGGGATGAACATTTGGGGATGAAGGTTTAGAATAGTGTTATGATGGTACCAAGGGTCTTCCCATAAATTTATTTTCTGATGAACATGTGGAAGAGTGTAGATCATGTTTCTTATCAATTTTATGTTTTTGCTTATGTATTTATAGAGTGGAGAGGAGATGTTTTTTTTTGTTTTTGCCAAGGAGGTATATCTCTGTAGTATTTTTTATCTATTAAGTAACTCCAAACTTTGTTTTCATTTTTTTGAAAGAATGTTTAGGATTTTTTCTATTAGACATATAGCATGAGTTTTTATTTCTATGATGCCCCATCCTCCAAATTTGGTTGGTGCCATGATGGTATCCCAGTTGACAAGATGAAAATGCTTTTTTTTTATTTTTTTGTGTGGTTGTTCCAAATGAAGTTTTTCCTGATTTTATCAATCATAATTTTAGTTTTAGTGGGTAATAGGATGCAACTCAAATAATGGGTGGTGATTGAGGTGATGACACTATTGAGAAGGGTAAGACGTCATGCAAGGATGAGAAAGTTATTTGTCCATGAGTTTAATCTGGTATTTATTTTGTCAATGATGGGGTTCCAGATGGTGTGAGTTATCCGTAAAGGAGTTATTGGTAGTCTTAGATAACTGATGGGGAAGTTATCATACTTGCACTTGAGGAGATCTTTATATTTATTGATGGTAGCTTTGGTTTGTGTTCACCCCAATGATGGAAGATTTGGAGAGGTTGATTTTCAGACCAGAAATATATGATAAAATACCAATGCTATGGATAGTATTGATGATGGTAGTATCTTCAGGTGAGACTAGGCTGATGGTATCATCTACAAATTGGATGATGTTTTCCTTGCATTCCTGGGGTGTAGAGATTAGACCCTGGGTTGTTCCTAGTTTTATCATGTGCAAATTGGATGAACTTTTCCTGGCATTCCTGGGGTGTAGAGATTAGACCCTGGGCTATTCCTAGTTTATCATGTTGGTGAGCAAGGATGCGACAATGATGAAAAGATAAAGAGATAGAGGGTCTCCTTGTTTGAGTCAATTTGTGTTTTTGAAATGCCCAAACGGGGATCCATTAATGATTGTAGAAAAGAAGTTTGTAGAGATACAAGCATGGATCCAGGTGTTCTATGTATTGTGGAAGCCATATCTAGTCAAATATTTGATGAGGCAGTCCCAGTTAGTGATATCAAAAACTTTTTCAAAGTCAAGTTTGATGGCTATAAGAGGTGTTTTGTTTTTGTAGCAAATATGAATGGTTTCATTCACCATAATGTAGGCATTGTGGATACTTTAGTTTTTGAGAAAAGCATTTTGGTTTAAGGAAATGTTCTTATTCATGCATGGTTCAATCCTATTGGCAAGAGTTTTGACTATTATTTTGTATGAAGTGTTGATAAGGTTGATGGGTCTGAATTGCGATATGGTTTCCGAGTGAGTGAACTTTTTGATGAGAATGATGAAGGTGTGATTAAGGTGTTTGAGGATGTTATGGGCATTGTTGTGGAGATGAAGTTCTTGTAGAAGCGCCTGAAAGTCTTTCTTGTAGTGGTTCCAGTTTTACAGATAGAATTCCACAATAAGGCCATTTGGTCCCGGAGATTTGTTTTTACCTAATGATTGGATAGCCAAGTCAAGTTCTTCTGGAGTGAAGGGATTGATTATGGTTTGTGGAGAGTCAATGTGGCTTCCACAAAGCATATGTCAATCAATAGAGTTTATAAATGTAGGTTTGTGGTTGGTATTGAAGATATCCATGAAGTGTTTGACAACATGGGAGGTGATCAAGTGTTTGTTGGATATGGAACTTCCATTGATGTTCAGATAAGTAATGATATTTTTTCTAGAGTTGTTGTTGCAGATTTTATGGAAGAATTTTGTTTTTTTATTTCCTTCTATAGCCCATTGAATTTTAGCTCGTTGTCTCCATTTTGTATCAACACATTGTTTTAAATGGTCAAGTTCTAATTGCATGGAGAGGATAAGGGCAAGATCTGTAGAAGGATCATTGTCAACATAAAGGTGTTGTTGCTCAAGGACTTTGAGTTTGAGTGTAAGGTTATTGGATGAACTCAAGTTCCACTCTTTGAGTTTTTGTTTGACCTTTTTTGCATTGTTATGGATATGATGTCCCAGGTTTCTGGTTCCAAAGTCTGCTAAGTCCCAATTTGTTTTACAAAAGTCTATAGCATAAGGATAAGTGAGCCAATAATTTTCAAAATGAAATGGCTTGTGTCCCCAATTCTCCATCTTGGTATCAATGATGATGGGAAAATGATCAAATATAGGTTGATTGGCAACGTGGACAAAGGCTAGAGGGTACAAATCTTCCCATTTAGTGGAGAAAATGAAATGATCCACTCTAGCTCTCGTATGATTACGAGTCCAGGTGAAACATGCATTTGATGGAGGGATATCTATCAACTTGTGGTCGTTGATAAGCGCTAGGAAGGTTTTATCTGAAGGAGTCATACTACTAGTGGAGGTAGTGAAGTTTTGTCTATTAGCAGCTTGTGTGATAAGATTGAGATCTCCTCCAAGTAGCCAAGGTTTATCTGAATAAAGGTTCACGATATATAAAAGTTCTGTCAGATAAATAGATTTTTTGTTGTTGAGTTCTCCATAGGCAACCATAAAGATCCAACTGAATTGATCAGTGATGTTTGTGAAGTGAAGGGTTATGGAGAAAGTGTGTTGCTCAACATGTGTCATGTCAAAGAGATTTTTGTTGTAGCCTACAAGTAGTCCTCCCTTAAATCCCGTAGGTGGGATTTGGAACCAAGTTGTAATACGTTTTCCACCTATAGTTCTGGTAGCAAAGGGTGAAAGGGTGGTTTTGGTTGCTTGGATGATTATAATGTTGATGTTATTTTTGTGTATGTGGTTATGAATCTCCTTCCTTCTATGGGTGTTAGAGGCCCCACAGACATTCCATGAAGTGATCCTCATGTCCAAGACTGAACAAATGAGTTGTAAATAGGAAGGTTTAGATGATGTGCAATGTTTCTATTTTGGAATAAGCTTCGTGTATAATTCAATGGTTTGTCCAGTTCATAAATTTTTCTATGTTATTTAGAGCTAGATGTGCTGAGTTATCATCTTTAAAAGTTATGCCTAGTTTATCAACAAAGTTGGTGAAAGATTGGATATCTGGCCAAGATGCAATATCTTCAACATTGTTTATATCATTTTCTATATGAACAGAAGATGTCAAACTATAGATGAAGTAGAAAGCATTGAAGAGTTTGGAGAAGGTGTACCTGTCTCTGCCAAGGCGAAGTAGTTTCTTCTTATTTTTCCTTCTGGGGTGGGATAGATGTTGTTGATAGATTTGATAATGCTAGGAGCCTTTGCTTTTCTCTTCTATTTAGGACTTTGTGAAGATTTGATTTCGTCAATGAATGTTGTCTTTGGTTTCATCATTATATCAGAATCAAGATCCAAGGTTGAGTCTGTTTCATTGTTGTGGAATGGAAAAAGTTTGAAAGTGTTCAATGAAGGTTTATGTGTGTTGTTGTCTGTCAGAGAGGAGATTCTAGGTCTTTTTTTGTTGACTGATCGGTTTGTTTCTTCAAAGGAGTTGGAAGAGGTATTCTTTCTCTCCCAAACCATGTTACTTTCAATAGGTTTTCTATTTTCATTGAAGGTTTTTTTGCATTGACAGGGCAGTACCATGATGGGGGATGGATAGTAATGTCTGAGAAGGTGGTTTTAATGGCTGAAGGGTTTTCAGCAACAAGTTTTATCTGGTATATCTTTTCTCCTAGTCTGATTTTGAGGGAGGTTGGAAGAGTGATGGCCTGTTCGGCCGAGAAGACACAGAAGGGTCTAATGAACTATGTAGGGTGTAGGGTGTCTTGACTGATGAATTGAAGAGTGGCACATATGGAGTATGCTATCTCTTTGAAGACTTTGACCTCCCAGAGGTGAGGTGGTAAATTAGATATGGCTACCCAACCCGAACCACCTGAACTAGCCACCGATGAACCCTATTCAGGAGTCCACCTAGAAATGTTGTCTTGGATAAAATTAGACCCACAATGTATGGTCATGACTTGTCTAAATAGATGGTCCAGTTTGGTCCCTTCTGGGACAGAGTAAAGAAGTTGAGACGTCAAGAGTATTTTGGGTTTCAAAACTATGTGACTCGGGATGAGGAGGGCTATAGATCTAGTGACATCAAGAATGTTGACAATGTTGTTATCTAAATTGTTGATGATTGAGACAAGCACGATGCAACTGGTGAAGACATTGAGCATCCACATAGAGTTTGTTGGGAGGTCAAAAGGAAAATCAGTTTCTAAGTGCAAAGAGGGCGCCATCCGAAAGGGTGGGGACAGTCTGGAAGCTTCGAACATGAGGATTTTCTCTGGGTATGCTAAGGGTTTGTGTTTTTTAATCCTATTAATAGGAGGAGGATGATGATGTTAAACATGTTCATGTGAAGATGGTGAGAGAGGTGTGTGCTCCTTGGGTGTGGCAAGACATGTGAAAGTGTTACTGGTGTAATGCCAATTATCCTTGGGTATAGTTCGTCGATTATAGTTTTCATAACTAAAAGGGTGTTCTGATCTATTGGAAAATGGTGTTACTGCATGGTTGAAGGTCTTATATCTAAAAAGGTGTTTGTGGTCATCTGGGAAAGAGGTGAAGCAGTATTGGCAGTTTCATTTGATGTGTCCAAGCTTATTGCAGAGATGACAAATCCTACATTCTACGCATTGGGACCGAGAATGTTTGGAGCTACTGAATCTGGGGCAGTGTAGGGAGCAAAAGGGTCGTTTAGGCAGACAGGAATACAAGCCTAAGAATTTAAAATTGTAATGAAGCTTGTTAAATATAACTCAGTGGATGAAGGTTGACCTAGAGGTGGAAAGTTTAGATCATGCTAATGTGTTAAGATGGGGGTGATCGACTGGTCATGTTGTAAATCTAAAGATTTATCAATAATTGTATAATCATCAGGTGAAGGGGAGGTATCATACCTAGCAATGATGGAGTTATCTTTTATTTGTGAAGTAGATGTGTCTACTTCTTCCTCCAAGCTCAAACTGGAGGAATTGTCAGATGGGAGTGTAATTAGTTTGTCTATGGATCCTTCTGCAGATTGGTGCTTCTTTGAAATGAACAACTGGTCTACGGAGTCTGAACTAGAAGAGATGTGATCCTCTCTAGAGAAGAAGAGATAGTATAGTTCCAACAGTGTATCACTATTGAAGTAGGACACCCAACCCATTAGAGATTTGTTGGCGATTGGTCTGATAAATATTGTCCATTTTGGTTTGAGATGGAGCTCTGATATCATATCAGTCCAACCTTTTATAATGAAGATATTAGATTTGTTGTCATAGTCTGTGAAGACCTTGAATTTTTTGTTGCCTATATGGATGGTGTAGGTACCCAATGGGATGTTGTCTTTGTGGTATTTCCATGCTCTCGGAAGCAGTACGTATGAATAGTTTTCTAGGTAAGAAAGTTTGTAGTCCATTAAGGGGAAACGAGAGGCCATGACTGGTTTTTGTAGCGTATTTCTATTTATGTAAGTCGATGATGTTGTTTTTTTATACTAGAGAACATGGAACATGTGTTGTGAAGTGTCAAATCTTTGTATAAGGAGCTTGTTATTGCTCTTTGCTACTATCAGGTGTCCACCGGTTCTCATTTTGGGGGACAAACTTCCTGCTATGTGGGCTAGCTTTAAATTCTAGAGGAGGCGACGCCGTCCTATAATGTGTAAGGTAGCCTCGGTGCCATATTGCACTCTTCTATAAGGAAGAGGAGCCTTGTTGGTGTAAAAGCATGTACACTCTTCTATCTATAGGGTGTTCTCTTCAGGAAGGATGTGGGAAAGAGTTGTGAAGCATTGTTGCCCAAGATGTTGGTGCTCTCAAGGAGTAACCTGCAATGCTGATATTGTCTATCAAGTTATTGTTGGTAGCTTCTGTAAGAAGGTCCTCTTAGCTGCTGGGATGTTCCTAGCCAGGTGTTTCAAGCAACTTCTTCTTCAGAGTTTAGGCTGCGCCTTACCAGGTGTTTCATGCAGCTTTAACTTGAGTATTCGGGTAGCTCCTCCTCCAGGTTAGGGTTAGAGTGAGTTACTGATAGTATGAAGCTGCTTTGATGAGTTGGCGAAGAGTAATCGCTCGATGAACTAGCTAGTGAGTTTGAGCTATTTGTACTTTGTTGAATCGAATCACAACCGACCAAGATGTCGGAAAAGGTTGGTGCTGAAGGATGGTGATTCTAGAGAGATGTTGGAGCTTTCTCTCACTTGGTAGTCGTTAAGCTGTTACTTTGTTGTATACTAGTTGTCTTTGGTATTATATTGTAACTCAAACTAATACAAACTATTATTATTTGAATAAAATATATTTTATTTGCTCAGAGGCCATGCCTCCTGTCATCCCCCTCTAGTTGTTCCACCTTTGACTTTGACCATCTCCCCACCCCTTGGATCCACTGACAAAGAAGTTACAATAGTTTCTTGTCCAGGATGGGATAAAGATCTGGGTGGCTGGTTGGAATTATGGTGTTTCTCATGCAACCTTGACAGGGGATGTGTTGTCAACTTCCCATTGAAAATCAATGGGGATGAGCTTGAAGAGATGAAGAACATAAGCTGATATAGAAAACTATTCTACAGCTCTGTGAGGGGCAGTCCTCCCTGTGAGGTTTCAATTGGTTGTGGCAAAGTGCCAAATAACCTATTGCAATTTCCACACAAGCTGTAAAGCAATCAAAATTGAATCTTGACTACAGTCGTGAGCTAGACGGCTTCCTAGAAACATGGTGGGTCTCTTCTCCAAGAAATCGTCGGTCAGAGTGAAGCTTTCACAGACCGCCCAAAGTAGCTAGATCAAAGTCCTTTTGACCATTTTCTATGGTTGAAGTATGTTGGCCATCCTATATTTATCCCAGTAGTTCCTAGTGTATGTCTAGGTCTGCACTCCCAGCTAAATTCCCTAGCAGAGGGCCAGAAGCCAACCAATGGAGTTTGGCAGTCATCGCATGTGATGGATGGGCATATACCACCCTCTTCAAAAAGAACTGTCGGAGAGACGCCTTCATGGACTGATTAGGCACCCCACACTGATGGTATTTGGCAATCCACTACCCCAACGTCAGTAGTAGCTGGCACAGGCACCGTTCCTTCCAATCCTTGCTATTTCTGCCCATAGTGGTCTTCAACCATTGCATTCATATGTATCTAATATGTGTACTCAAGATTGATCCCAGACTTTAGGTACATGAAATGGATCAAATTACACAATCCCTAGCTTGTCAAAGTTTAAGTCAAATGCAATGCAAGTGTGCTAATAAGGAAATCCCTTCAAACAACCTTAGAAGAATTTTGTAATCACTTGTATTGAGGATATGACTTGTAACTAAGATGATAAAAATATGTGCGACACTTGATACCAAGTTTTAATCACTTTTTAGCCAAATTAGAAAATTAATCACGGGCTATTGATCGATCGAGGGGCTATTGATCGATCGAGTTCCAATCTCGACCGATTGATCGGTCGAGTTCCAATCTTGACCGATTGATTAGTCGAGTTCCAACCAATCTCGACCGATCCCATGGATTGATTTTCTAATGATATGCATCGGTCGAGTTGTGCATTCACATAACTCGATCGAACAGCTTACTAACCAATCTTGATTTTGGCTAATTGGTCGAGTTTCCAAGGACAAACTTGACCGATAGTTTGAAAATTGGGTTTGCCTTTTAGCCGATCGGTCGAGTTACCTTTATTGTAACTCGACTGAATGCACTATACGAAAAATGCAAAAAAAATTATTATAACCGTTGGTGACTTGTTTGGATGAAAATAGATCCATTGCCTTGAGCAAAAATGGCTATATTTTAGCCCTATGTGTTCCCCAACTCAAGGGATCACCCCCAGCTTTAAATAGGACCCCTTGGAGTTCATTTGAATTTTTCTCATTCACTGCATTCAAGGTCCTTACTATAGTTGGTGTGCTACTACTCCTTGAGCCCCTTTCTCTCTCTAGTTTACACTTCATTTCATGATTTGTGAGTGAGTTAGGCTTATTGTAAGAGAGCTCCACCTTTGTATATGTAAATCTCTCAATCTTCCACTACTTCCCAATCCCCTTCTCTCATGAAGAAAAGTTGAAGCAAGCTCCATCAAGTGAAGAAAGTGTTGTAGTTGGTCCTCTTCAAGGGTGTTGAAGAGGTGGTGATCTTCTCCAAGTGAAGGAGAAGGCAAAGGCTGAAGATCCAAGAGGAGAAGAAAAGTCCTTCAAGGAGGAAGACTTGATCTTGAGTGGGTAAGACCTAGGTGAAGGCTGAAGACTCAAGCTAAGGGGGTAAGTTCCTTGGTAAGGTGGAGATCTCCTTGTGCTTGGATGGGTAAGTCCTTTGGTGGTCTATTGTTGTAAATCTCTTTGGTGATATAATAGAGAAAATCACTTGCAAAGTCCTAGAGGTTGACCTCTCTAGGTAGTGGACTGAATCACTTTTAGTTTGAAGTGTGGAACCACTCTACATCCCTTTGTCAAGTACTTGCTATAAATCTCTCTCATCCTTGCTATGCTTGTTTAGATAGGACTGCAAACTGCCTTTTAGCTATTGCTCCAAAATGATATAATTTGAAGGTCTAATCTATTTTTTTGAGAAATTATGTAGCTCTATTCACTCCCCTCTAGATCCCTTAGATCCAAAAAGTGGTATCAGAGCAAAGGATATTCTCCAACAATCTCCCACGAGACGAGAAGATGGGAGACAACCTACTTGGTTCACTCAACCTAGAGGGAGGCTTCTCCATGTGTCCTTCGGTCTTTGACGACATCAACTTCCTCTATTAAAAGAGGCGGATGTAGTTCTACATTCAAGGGATGGACTTTGATATGTGGAAGGTGATGGTCACACCTTACAAGGAGCCAAACAGAGCTATTGCAACATGGAGTGAAGTTGCTCTCAAGGAAGCTCAACTAAATGCCAAGACCATTAGCATCCTCTACGCAGCCCTCACCCCCACATAGTTCAACTAGATCTCATCATGGGACACTACCTATGAGATTTGGAACAAGTTGTGCATCACATATGAAGGCACAAAGCAAGACAAGGAGGCAAAGATCTACATGTTGAACAATGTCCTAGAGAACTTCAAGGTGGGAAAGAAAGAAGGCGTTATGGAGATGTATTCAAGGCTCAATGTCATCATCAACGGGATGGCTGCATTGGACAACACTTTGGATATAGGCATTATCAACTCAAAGATCTTGAGAACTCTTCCAAGGAGATGGGAGTCAATGGTCACCTCCATTGAAGAAGTGAGGAGCGTTGGTGACATCCAACTGAAGAATTCATTGGCAATCTTCATGCCCATGAGCCTAGACTTGACAAGCAATAAGAAGAAGTAAAGCAAGAAGAGAAGGAAGCCAAGAAGATTAAAGATCATGCTTTCAAAGCACAAGTGGAGGTTTTCATCCTTCAACAACAACTTACTTGGTGGACTTCTCCCTCCTCCTCTAGTGAAGATGAAGGCCCTAGTGAGCATGAAGCTAACTACATCAAGGGCAAGCACTTCAAAGGAAAGAAAGCTTCCTCATCCTCTACTCCTAGATGCTACAAGTGTGATTAAAAGGGGAACTACAAGAGTGAATGCCCAAAGTCAAGAAAGTCTCACCACAATAGTAGCTCAAGGAAAGAAGATAATTACAAGTAGGAGAGAAAGCACAAGAGGAAGGACAAGAAGGAAAAGAGACACAAGAATGCAGCTCATGTATCTTGGGAAGCTTCATCTTCAAGCAGCTCTAGCTCTGAAGAAGATGGAGATCGCCACCTTGTTATCATGGCCTCTACAAGTGAAGACATTGGTGAGGTAAGTGAGGTAAGTTTGCATGAATTTTCTAAACAAGCTATTATTGACATGCTTATTACTACCCGTTCTTATTTTTCTAAATGTAAATCTAAATGAAAATGGTTAGGAAAAATTATTGATGATCTTTATGCTAAGCTTGAGTTTTTGGAATTGAATGAGAAAATCAATCTTGAGAGTATTGATAATTTTCAAGGGAAATACCTTTATCTTGAACTCCACTACAATGGGGTTGAAGTTGAGAATGGTATCTACTGTAAGAACATTAAGAATCTTAAGGAAGACAACCAAAATTTCCTAAAATAACTTAAATTTCTCAAAATTGAGAATGTTGAATTTAAGTTGCCTATTGATGCTCATAGAGAAGAGAGAGATGTCTATCTCAAAGAGATTCAAATGCTAAAATCTGAAAATGCTAGGTTGCTTAGTCAAGTAAATGATCTATCTTCTAGACCTTTGTGGCCTAGTGTTAATGTTTCTTCTATCTCTCTTGAAAAGGATTCATATCTTACTAAAGATTTATGTCTTGAGGCCGATCTTGTACATGCTAGGGATGACATATCTAGTTTATCTTCTACTATTGTTTCTTTGAATGATGATAACCATAGATTGAGAGAATCCATGTAGAAATTCCTCAAAGGAAATAACTCCCTAAATGAAATCCTTGACCATTTTACTAAATAAAGTGGTACTAGTGGTTTGGGATTTGTAGGGGGAGCCTCAAAGGGAAAGAGTAAGGCCAAAGGTAAGAAAAAGAGCAAGGAGATATCTTTCTTTATAGGAGAATCTTTAGGCACTAAGAATCATATGGTTTGTTGTTATTGCAAATATAATGATCATTATTCCACTTATTGTCCTTACAAGCCTAAGGGGACCAACCCAAAGATGAAGTGGGTCCCCAAGCTAACTCTGAATCCCAAAGTTTGAGTTGGGAACCGACATTCTCCTTTCTTGTAGGAAAAAGATAGATGGATTGTTGATAGTGGTTGCACAAAGCACATGACCGGTGACATAAGCCATTTCAACAATTTTACAAAGAAGAAAGGAGGATCTGTCACCTTTGGGGACAACAAGAAAGGTAAAGCCAAAGCTGAGGGTGATGTAGGTGAATCCTTAAGCATCAAGAATGTCCTTTTTGTGGATGGCCTACATCACAATTTAATAAGTGTTAGTAAACTTTGTGATAATGGTTACCTTGTACTATTTACATCTCTTGAATGTTTGATTCTAGATTCCCTCACCTATCAAGTTTTATATGAGGGAACTAGAAGTGGTAATATTTATGTTATTGTTCTTAACTCTATTAAGCATGTGGTTGGTAGATTCTTAGTATCCAATTCGAATGATATTTCTCTTTGGCACCGCCGGATTGGTCATGTAAATATGCATCAATTAAATAAGTTGAGCAAAAAGGACTTAGTCAAGGGACTTCCTAAATTGGATTTTGAAAAGGATGAGAAATGCCAACCTTGTACACAAGGAAAGAAAACCAAGTCCTCCTTCAAATCCAAAGGAGTCCTTAGCACTAAGAGAGCACTTGAGCTTCTTCATATTGATCTATTTAGACGAATGAGAGCGTAATCACTTTGTCATTCCAAGTATTGTCTTTTTATTGTCGATGATTTCTCTAGATATACTTGGACCTTCTGTCTTATTTAATGGAGTGATACACTTGATGTTTTCTCTAGTTTTTGCAAACTAGTTGAGAATAAAGCTTCTTGCCGGATTGTTTCCATCCATAGTGACCATGGGGAAGAATTTGAAAATGAGCTTTTTGAGCATTTTTGTCAAGAATCGGGTTATGCACATAACTTTTCTTCACCTCAAACACCCCCACAAAATGGGGTTGTAGAGAGGAAGAATAGATCTCAATAGGAGATGGCTAGGACCATGCTTCTTGAGTATGATACTCCTAAGAAGTTTTGGGTTGAAGTTTTTAGTACCTCTTTTTTGTGTAAACCATGTTTTCACTCATCCTTCATTTAAGAAAACACCCTATGGGCTATGGCGTGGTAGGAAACCTTCTATCAAGTATTTCCATGTTTTCAGATATCCTTGTTTTGGTTTGAATACGAAAGATTCTCTTGACAAGTTTGATCTGAAATTGTACAAGGCTTTCTTTCTTGGCTATAGCACTACTAGCAAGGCATATAGAGTTTACAATGTTGATCTTGCTAAGGTAGAAGAATATATTAATGTAAAGTTTATTGAGACTAACCCCTCTATTCCCAAAGATAATGTCTCAAATGATGATGTTGAATATGAAGTAATTCCTATCCTTAAAGAACTCAACATCACACAAAAGGGAAAAGAGGTGGCTGCTCAAGAAGAAGACAAAGATGATGAAAAGAAGGATCCAACTCCGCGATTTGCAAAGAATCATCTAAAGGAGTTGATTTTAGGTGATCCATTTTAAAGAGTGAAGACGTGGGCTACATTAAACAAAGAACAAGCCAACAACACTTTCATCTCACAACTAAAGTGTAACACCCCTCACCAGGGTTATGACCTAACCCTAGATGTTTTGCTTAAGTAAGTGTAAGGACCCTGACCTGCGTTTAGGGCTTACCCTATTTGTTTTGCTTAACCTTGATGGTTTGGTGCTTGCTAATCACCTTTGAGTGGTGATTAGGGTTTGGTTGTGCTTTGTTGAGAGTTGGAGGTGCTACTTGCAAATAACCCAAGTCTAGAGTTTTGTGTGCAAGTTTGCCATCTTATGAGATGTTTTCCCCTCTTTGCTTCCTCTAGGGTTGAGAGGAAGGCTTGGGCTTGTTGTTTGAGTTCTTTGGACCTTTGTTGAGCTTGTTTGGTCCTTGGAGTTCCTTATTTGGGCTTGCTTGGGCCTTGTGTCGGCCAAGTGGAGCTTGTGTCGGCCTAGGGCATCTTGGTGTGTCGCCCATGAAGCTTGGTCCAACCTTGGTCTTGTTTGGAGAACACATGGTGCTCACCTTGGACAAGTGTCTTTTGGCTTTCAAGAGAGGTGGCTTGAGTTGGTGGACATGTGTCCCTTGGGTGGATGACACCTAGCAAGGGTTCACCTTGGTTTCTCCTCCTTCCTCATCTATATAGGTTGTCCCTTCCTTAGCTTGATGTCCCTTTTAGTTCCTCTCCTTCTTATGCACGACACACCCTTGAAGAAGGAGCTAAGGTGGCCGACACACCCTTGTGTGAGCAGCTTGGAGGCCGATACACCCTTGGAGTTGAAGAGTGGAGGCCGATACACCCTCTTGGAGGAGCCTTGGTGGTCGATAACCCTTGGAGCTCAAAGTGCATCTTCTTCCTTGGAGCTTAAGGCGGGTTGCATGACTCTAAACCCCTACTACTTTACTCTCTTTTCATATATGTTGCTTTAATCTTGCCCTTGCACGTTTGGAGTTATTCTTGTTCATATTGCATGTTGGACGATCCTTGTGTGCTAGGGTTTAGGGAGCAACACTCCTTTCTCCCCTTGGTCTAGATGAGTGAGCTTGGGTCCTAGTGTCATGAGCAATACCCTTCCTTCCTAACCGATTGAGGTGAGTTTGTGACCTAGTAACTCAAGCAACACCCTCATCTCACCTTGGGAAAGATGGTGAGCTCATTTAGATGACCTTGAGTAGTTGTATCTTGAGAGTTTGGTGCTCATGGAGGTGCTGCTCGACATCCCCCATAGCTTTGTTGCCTTGCACGGCTTGAGTGAGCAAGTTTTCTCTTTTTGTACCTTGGGCAGGTGAGCAACCTGACCCTGCTCACCCTAAGCCAGCTCTATCCGATAGGCTGCTCGCCCAGTTGAACTTTGCTCACCCAGTAGCCCTGCTCGCCCTACTTTTGGTTGCTCAGCTACATACCCTGCACGCCCCGGTGTCGCCCGACATCTTTGGCTCGCCCGACACTAGTTGTGTCGCCCGACACCCAGCTTGCTCACCCGGTAACCACGTCGCCCGATACATACCTACATGCTTGAGTAGCTCACCCAGCTTTCCCTTGCATGCCCGTAGTACTCTGCTCGCCCGATAGTGAAGCCTTGCACGACTCAGTACCCGACACATTGCTTTGCACGTTTGCTAACCCTGCTCGCTCAACACTCCTTTGCTCGCCCGATGCCTTGGCTCACCCGACAGGCTTTGCCCACACGGCTTTATCCTGCTCGCCCGGCACATGAGTGCTCTCTCGATAGCTTGTACGCCTGAGTGGATCGTCCGAGATGACCTTGCGCGCCTTGGAGCTGCACGCCCGAAAGGGGTGCACGCTTGCTCACGTTTCAGGGTTGTGCTCTGCCCGCTTGCTAGAGCTACACGCCCTGGTTTGGGTGAGGGTGAACTCTACCCGAGTAGGTTCTTTTAGTGAGGGTTTTCAGTATCTCTTGTGAGGGCATGATTGGTCATGGAGGAGTGACATATCAGCTATGCTTTTATGGTAACTCATTGCTCAATTATGAGATATATGTTCTTAAGGCTAAGCACATGCGTATGAATGTAACTACTCTATTCCTTTAATGATAAATGTGATCTTGAACATGCATTAGGGTTACTCAATAATGTGTTTACATATGAGGCATGGATATGATTATTGTTGTCATTATGTGCTGGAAATATATTTAACCCTAATTCTCACCTTATATTAATAATGATGAGTCTCTTGATTATTCATATGGTTATTGAATGATGCTAACCATGCAGGTGATGCTTAGCCCAATTAAAGGCTATGAGAAATGGTTAATGTGAACACTGTGGTGACAGGTGTATTATGAATGATGATTTCATAATGATGATGAAAGCCTTGAGAGGCTATGGCACTATGCGATAAGGGATTGAGATCCCATGATATGTGATGATCCTTGAGATGGATCTAGATGGTTGGAAAGAGGCCAAGTGATAACATGTGATGTGAGGTCCTTGTGATGGATCAGTGTGATGTAAATTGTAGGAAATGCATAATGTTGAGTTTATGCTGTTTACTTCCTGTTATATCTTGCATGTTATACAACTTGGTTGAATCTTGCAATCCATCTAAAAGATACTAAGTAATCACAGTGTAATTTATAATGTAGCTTGCCCTGGCCATAGATTCATCACCAGTCAGGATAGGGTGATGATGAAATGGGTTCTCCTACGGGTTAACCCAGAGCGCATATTTTTGTATATGTGAGGTTTCTCCTAGCCTAAAATAGAGAGGTGAAATGAGTGCAGCTACGGTTGCAGACTCGGATGTGTGATGAGCATGGTTAACATGGTCCATGGCTCCAGATGTGTGATATGATGAGCATGAATGCGTTCATGGCTCAGATCACAGTGTTTAGACACGTGGCTCAGTTTCTAGCACCGTGACCTGTACCGAGGCGGTCTAGGCAGAGGGTAGCCTGAGGAGGTGACCCTGTGGCTTATGACCACTTCAGCATGAGACTGCGGTCCTGCTTATGTTATACTCATGTACTGACCATGAGGCGGATAAGGTCTTGGATTCTGGATCTTCCATTGACCTTGTATGGCACCGGCTATGGGCTTCACAGCCAAAGGTTGGAATTGCACGGTACGATTCATTTCCTTAGGGCATAATAATAAAACGTAATCCAGCCGTTTAGTATGTATTGCTTAAGACAAACACAAAACATTGGTTGAGGCCTTGTTTGTGTAGATAACTTTAATTATCTTTAGTTGTTTGTGCATTACTCCTATGTGGTGAGTTATATATATATATTTCATGTCCCATTGAGAGGTATGCAGGTTATATGCCTTTTTGGTACAGCTGATAAATTGTATGGTACATATGGCCTTGTTTTCATAAACTATTTCTGTTATAATCCTTATCAATATATCTACTCATATAAATGCTTATCTGAGGTTTTGTAGTTTTGGCGCGGAGTTATGCCTCCCGCTGGGACAATGTTCAATTGTCTCACTCCGCTGGTTTATACCCTTTTTAGGTGGTCGAGCTTGTCGTGGTGGTGGTCGCGGCCGAGCAGCGAGAAGATCTGTAGAAGGCAAGCTTTGGAGATGTTGTTGTTGTGGATGTTTTGTTGTAGAGTCTAGAGTCATCCCTTTACTCTTAGGTCCTTGGCGGTGTTTGCGTTGTTTTATGATGTACGACCGATATCGTTTGTATATCCTGCTGCTGGCCGGATGTGGGCCTTTATGTATATAACACGTGGTGAACTCATGGTTATGACAGGACAGTTGTTGCTCTAAGCGGTGGACATGTATCCAGGCTTGTGCGAATATATATATATATATATATAACATGTTTTCTTGCAGGATATGGACTGAAATGTAATATGTTTCTCAGTTTATCAGTTTTCCACAATCGGTTTTAATTAACCCATGTTTTTGATTAGCTGTGGTTATGGTGATTTCCGCATGTTTTCGCGTAACACCTCATTATCTATGTGATAATGGGATGTGTTGCCACAAGTTTTGGTATCATAGCTTTAGGTTCGCTGAGTCTACAGGGATCTAGGACTAGGTTGAGTCTGTTCTTATGAGTTTCCAGGATTTCTTACAATATCTTCTGCCCTCAGTGGAAGAAAAGTCAAGATGTCTGGAAACCATGAATTACACTCTGCTGAGTACAGTGATGCTGCATCGGTTGATGGAGTAGATGGACAGGCACATGAAGATCGGGTGCCTGAGGTCCCCCAACCTGACCCAGCCATACTTGAACATCCAGCTTACCAACAACTTATGGGGCAGTTAATGGCTACGATGAATCTCATGGTTGAGTGATTACCAGTGCCTCCTCGTGAGCACAGGTTCCCCATGGAGAAGCATCGGGTATTGGGAAGACCTTTGAGTGGCTTCGCCGAGTTGGAGCTTCGGAGTATGCTGGAACGGCTGATCCAGCGGATGCTGATCTGTGGCTGACAAGTCTCGAGAAGGCTTTCCAGATCCTTGACATCCCTGAAGCAGACAAGGTAAAGCATGTTGTCTACCTTCTGAAGGGTAGTGCTGGTCATAGGTGGACCATCGAAGAAGAGAAGCGGCCTGGTGAGGTGATCTGTTGGGAAGTGTTTCAACGTGAGTTCGTCACCAAATACTTTCCAAAGATGTATCTGGATGAGAAGATCAGTCAGTTTGAGAAGTTGCGACAAGGAACGATGAACGTCACTGAGTATGAAGCTAAGTTTATGGATTTGTTGAGGTTCTGTCCTCTCATGGTGGCAACAGATGAGGAACGGATCAGACGTTTCGAGAAGGGTCTGGGTGCTGAGTTGATGACACTGATTTCTGCGTTGGAGAACTGAGAGTGGTTTGCTATGTTTGTGGAATCTGTTCGGAGGATCGAACGATCTGTAAGCGAAAAGAGAGAGTCTATGGCTAAGAAAAAACCTTCTCAGTTTCAGAGTCAGAGGTTTGGTGGCTTCAAGAAGCCCAGGTTGTCATCACCGGCAGCGATGAGAGGTTCTGGTAGGCCATCTCAGTGGTCTATGAGTAGAGGAAGAGGTTATGTTTCTTCACCATCTAAGGCACAAAGTTCGGCTTCTGTGGCGGTGACAGGACCATCTAGGCCTCGAGATGATGTTAGGACATGCTATGCCTGTGATCAGATAGGGCATATCAGGTCAAGTTGTCCCTACAACGATGTTGAAGTGACGCAGCAGCCGAGACAAAACCTTCAGGGGTCAGAGAGACCACAACCCAGTGGTAGCAGAGGACGAGGACGTGGTAAAGCGTCTCAGGCTGGATCGTCTGCTCAGGGAATAAAAGGTCGTGGACAGCAAGCAACGGCTCGATTCTATGCTATGAATCAGCCGTAGGCAGTAGTCAACCCGCGAGTAGTGACAGGTTAGATGGAGTTATTTCATTCTGATATGTCTTCCTCTTGCTTTATATCTGTCCTGGTTGACCTGGGTGCTACGCACTCTTTTATCACCTATAGTATGCTTGAGAACTGTCGTTTACCTGTTAGCTGTAAGAAGGATAGTTTGTTGTTAGAAACCCCTCTTGATGGTTCCTCTTTGCTTCGAGAAGAGTGTCCATCTTGTGTCTTGTCTTTCTCGGGACATCGCATTCAAGTGGACCTCATACCGCTTGATATGCATGGTTTCGATGTTATCCTTGGGATGGATACCTTAGAGAGGTATAAGGTTGTCTTGGACTGTGGTTCCAAGCAGGCAGTGTTTGATGTTGCTGGAGAGAAGTGGATCTTCCAGGGAGATAGGAAGATTCTTCCAACATGTCTGGTATCAGCTATGGTGGTATATAAGTTGTTACGACAAGGATGTGAGGCGTTCTTATCTCACGGGGTAGATACCATAGTGGATGCCAAGGCAAAAGGTCCTAGCCTTAAGGAGGTGTCAGTTGTTCGTGAGTTTGCATACGTGTTTCCTGAGGAGTTTCCTGGTGTTCCCCCACGCCGAGAAATTGATTTCGAGATCAATCTAGTACCAGGAACGCAGCCAGTTGTACAGACACCATACAGAATGGCTCCAGCAGAGATGGAAGAGTTGAAGAAGTAGTTACAGGAGTTTCTAGATAAAGGTTTTATCCGGCTGAGTACATCGCCTTGGGGTGCTCCAGTACTGTTTGTCAAGAAGAAGGATGGTTCGATGCGGCTGTGTATAAACTACCGGCAGTTGAACAAGGTCACGATCAAGAACAAGTACCCATTGCCGAGGATAGATGATCTGTTCGATCAGTTGCGTGGTGCTACAGTGTTTTCAAAGATTGATCTACAGTCCGGATATCATCAGTTGAGGATAAAGGCAGATGACATACCGAAGTCAGCCTTCAGGACAAGGTATGGTCATTATGAGTTTGTGGTTATGCCGTTTGGGTTAACCAATGCACCTGCAGCTTTCATGGACCTGATGAACATAGTGTTCCGTCTGTTCTTAGATCAGTTTGTTGTAGTCTTTATAGACGACATCTTGATCTATAGTCGGGACAGGCTAGAGCACGAGCAACATCTTCGTCGAGCATTGACTCTTCTTCTCCAACATCAGTTGTATGCCAAGTTCAGTAAGTGTGAATTCTGGCTGGATGAAGTGACCTTCTTGGGCCATGTGATATCCGCTGAAGGAGTCAAGGTAGATCCGAAGAAGGTGGAATCTGTTGCAGATTGGGAACAACCGAAGATGCCGACAGAAGTTTGTAGTTTCCTTGGTTTGGCAGGATACTACCGGAGGTTTATCAAGTACTTTAGTGTGATCGCGTTACCAATGAAAAAGTTGACTAGGAAGGATGTACCGTTTGTTTGGGATGATCAATGTCAGCAAGCTTTCCAGAGTCTGAAGGAGAAGCTGACTAGTGCTCCAGTATTGATCTTGCCAGAGCCTGCGAAAGGCTATGTTGTTTTCTGTGATGCTTCCAAGAAAGGTTTAGGTTGCGTGTTGATGCAGGAAGATCATGTGGTTTCTTTTGCCTCGCGACAGCTCAAGAAGCATGAGGAGAACTATCCGACTCAA
This sequence comes from Alisma plantago-aquatica, assembly GCA_963693085.1. Taxonomy (NCBI): domain Eukaryota; kingdom Viridiplantae; phylum Streptophyta; class Magnoliopsida; order Alismatales; family Alismataceae; genus Alisma; species Alisma plantago-aquatica. The sequence goes on along the minus strand of OY856412.1, from coordinate 22,599,184 downwards.
GATTTGGAGCTGGCAGTAGTAGTTCATGCGTTAAAGATTTGGAGACACTATCTGTATGGGGAAGTGTGTCAGATCTTTACGGATCATAAGAACCTAAAGTATATCTTTACGCAACACGAGTTAAACATGCGACAGCGGCGATGGATGGAGTTGATTAACGGCTACGAATGCACTATCGAGTATCATCCTGGTAAGGCGAATGTGGTAGCAGATGCGCTTAGCAGGAAGTCTTCTTTTTCTTCAAAGAAGGCACAATTGAGTTCCCTGGTTTGCCATAGGCGGGATATGTTTGTTTCTCTGCGACAGATGAATGTGCAGATGGAAGTTTCTTTGTTATCTAGTCTTTTTGCACAGATGCAAGTCAAGCCTACGTTGAGGTAGCAGATCAAGGATGCACAACAGACAGATGAGGCGGTACAGTTGATCGGATCAGAGTTCGGCAGCGACAAGCGTGATGGGTTTCATGAGTCTGAGGATGGACTAGTTTGCTAACGTGACAGGATGGTGGTTCTAGATGCTGACGGTCTGAGGAAGTTGGTGCTTGAGGAAGCACATACGTCGATGTATGCCATGCATCCAGGTGTCACTAAGATGTATCATAGTCTGAAGGACTTGTATTGGTGGCCTGGTTTGAAGAGAGATGTGGCTGAGTTTGTGGCTAGATGTGTGGTATGTCAGCAAGTGAAGGCTGAACATCAGAAGCCGGCAAGTACAATACCGCAGTGGAAATGGGATCATATAACCATGGATTTCGTAGTTGGTCTGCCCAACACAACTAGGAATCATGATTCCATTTGGGTGATAGTGGACAGATTGACAAAGTCTTCCCATTTTCTGCATGCGAAGATGATGTACATAGCGGAGAAGCTCGCTAGAGTGTATGTGGATGAGATAGTTCATTTGCATGGTGTGCCAGCAACAATAGTTTCTGACAGAGGTCCTCAGTTTACCAGTCATTTTTGGGAGCAGTTGCACAAAGCATTGGGAATGCAGTTGAGGTTCAGTACAACCTTTCATCCATAGACAGATGGACAGTCTGAGAGGACTATTCAGATTTTGGAAGATCTCCTTCGAGCTTGTGTTTTGCAGTTTCTAGGCAACTGGGATGTACATATGAGTTTGTTAGAGTTCGCTTACCACAACAGTTACCAACGAAGCATCAACATGGCTCCTTATGATGCTTTGTATGGGAGGAAGTGCAGATCTCCTTTATGTTGGTACAAATCAGGAGAACATCAGTTGTTGGGCCCTGAGCTAGTACAGCAGATGACGGAAAAGATCAATACAACAAAAGTTGAAAGTAGCACAGGACAGGCAAAAGTCTTATGCGGACAATCACTGACGACCGTTGTAATTACAGGTAGGAGACAAAGTATATCTTAAAGTCTCTCCGTGGAAAGGTGTGCTGAGGTTTGGACGGAAGGGTAGGTTGGCACCCATGTATATGGGGCCTTACCCAGTCGTAGCATGTGTTGGCAAGGTAGCTTACGAGATAGAGTTACCTCCTGAGTTGCACAAGTTACATCCAGTGTTCCATGTTAGTATGTTAAAGAAAAGTCATCCAGATTCAGGTACAGTGATACAGCCAGTTGAGGTCGAGCTTGATGCAGATGTGACCTACGAGGAAGGTCCTGTGGAGATTCTTGACAGAAGAGTTAAGAAGCTGAAGAAGAAGGATCTGGTTCTTGTGAAGGTTCTTTGGCAGCGTCGTGGCATCGAGGAAGCCATATGGGAGCTTGAGGAAGAGATGAGGAGGAAGTATCCCTTGCTTTTCTCTTTGGATTTCGAGGACGAAATCCCTTAAAGGGGGTTAGATTGTAAGGACCCTGACCTGTGTTTAGGGCTTACCCTGTTTGTTTTGCTTAACCTTGATGGTTTAGTGCTTGCTAATCACCTTTGAGTGGTGATTAGGGTTTGGTTGTGCTTTGTTGAGAGTTGGAGGTGCTACTTGCAAATAACCCAAGTCTAGGGTTTTGTGTGCAAGTTTGCCATCTTATGAGATGTTTTCCCCTCTTTGCTTCCTCTAGGGTTGAGAGGAAGGCTTGGGCTTGTTGTTTGAGTTCTTTGGATCTTTGTTGAGCTTGTTTGGTCCTTGGAGTTCCTTGTTTGGGCTTGCTTGGGCCTTGTGTCGGCCAAGTGGAGCTTGTGTCAGCCTAGGGCAGCTTGGTGTGTCGCCCATGAAGCTTGGTCCAACCTTGGTCTTGTTTGGAGAACACATGGTGCTCACCTTGGACAAGTGTCTTTTGGCTTGCAAGAGAGGTGGCTTGAGTTGGTGGACATGTGTCCCTTGGGTGGACGACACCTAGCAATGGTTCACCTTGGTTTCTCCTCCTTCCTCATCTATATAGGTTGTCCCTTCCTTAGCTTGAGGTCCCTTTTAGTTCCTCTCCTTTTTATGCACGACACACCCTTGAAGAAGGAGCTAAGGTGGACGACACACCCTTGTGTGAGCAGCTTGGAGGCCGATACACCCTTGGAGTTGAAGAGTGGAGGCCGATACACCCTCTTGGAGGAGCCTTGGTGGTCGACAACCCTTGGAGATCAAAGTGCATCTTCTTCCTTGGAGCTTAAGGCGGGTTGAATGACTCTAAACCCTAACTACTTTACTCTCTTTTCATATATGTTTCTTTAATCTTGCCCTTGCACGTTTGGAGTTGTTCTTGTTCATCTTGCATGGGGCCGATCCTTGTGTGCTATGGTTTAGGGAGCAACACTCCTTTCTCCCCTTGGTCTAGATGAGTGAGCTTGGGTCCTAGTGTCATGATCAATACCCCTCCTTCCTAACTGATTGAGGTGAGTTTGTGATCTAGTAACTCAAGAAACACCCTCATCTCACCTTGGGCAAGATGGTGAGCTCGTTTAGATGACCTTGAGTAGTTGTATCTTGAGAGTTTGGTGCTCATGGAGGTGCTTCCTGACAGCCCCCATAGCTTTGTTGCCTTGCACGGCTTGAGTGAGCAAGTTTTCTCTTTTTGTACCTTGGGCGGGTGAGCAACCTGACCCTGCTCGCCCTAAGCCAGCTCTGCCCGACAGGCTGCTCGCCCAGTTGAACTTTGCTCACCCAGTAGCCCTGCTCGCCCTGCTTTTGGTTGCTCAACTACATACCCTACACGCCCCGGTGTCGCCCGACATCTTTTGCTCGCCCGACACTAGTTGTGTCGCCCGACACCCTGCTTGCTCACCCGGTAACCGCGTCACCCGATACATACCTACATGCTTGAGTAGCTCGCCCAGCTTTCCCTTTCACGCCCGTAGTACTCTGCTCGCCCGATAGTGAAGCCTTGCATGACTCAGTACCCGACACATTGCTTTGCACGTTTGCTAACCCTGCTCGCTCAACACTCCTTTGCTTGCCTGATGCCTTGGCTCGCCCGACAGGCTTTTCCCACACGGCTTTATCCTGCTCGCCTGGCACATGAGTGCTCACCCGATAGCTTGTACGCCTGAGTGGCTCATCCAAGATGACCTTGCGCGCCTTGGAGCTGCACGCCCGATAGGGGTGCACGCTTGCTCACGTTTCAGGGTTGTGCTCTGCCCGCTTGCTAGAGCTACACACCCTGGTTTGGGTGAGGGTGAACTCTACCCGAGTAGGTTCTTTTAGTGAGGGTTTTCAGTATCTCTTGTGAGGGCACGATTGGTCATGGAGGAGTGACATATCAGCTATGCTTTTATGGTGACTCATTGCTCAATTATGAGATATATGTTCTTAAGGCTAAGCACATGTGTATGAATGTAACTACTCTATTCCTTTAATGATAAATGTGATCTTGAACATGCATTAGGGTTACTCAATAATGTGTTTACATATGAGGCATGGATATGATTATTTTTGTCATTATGTGCTGGCAATATACTTAACCCTAATTGTCACCTTATATTAATAATGATGAGTCTCTTGATTATTCATATAGTTATTGAATGATGCTAACCATGCAGGTGATGCTTAGCCCAATTAAAGGCTATGAGAAATGGTTAATGTGAACACTGTGGTGATAGGTGTATTATGAATGATGATTTAATAATGATGATGAAAGCCTTGAGAGGCTATGGCACTATGTGATAAGGGATTGAGATCCCATGATGTGTGATGATCCTTGAGATGGATCTAGATGGTTGGCAAGAGGCCAAGTGATAACATGTGATGTGAGGTCCTTGTGATGGATCAGTGTGATGTGAATTGTAGGAAATGCATAATGTTGAGTTTATGTTGTTTACTTCCTGTTATATCTTGCATGTTATACAACTTGGTTGAATCTTGCAATCCATCTAAAAGATACTAAGTAATCACAGTGTAATTTATAATGTAGCTTGCCCTGGCCATAGATTCATCACCAGTCAGGATAGGGTGATGATGAAATGGGTTCTGCTGCGGGTTAACCCAGAGCGCATATTTTTGAATATGCGAGGTTTCTCCTAGCCTAAAATAGAGAGGTGAAATGAGTGCAGCTGCGGTTGCAGACTCGAATGTGTGATGAGCATGGTGAACATGGCCCATGGCTCCAGATGTGTGATATGATGAGCATGAATGCGTTCATGGCTCAGAGCACAGTGTTTAGACACGTGGCTCAGTTTCTAGCGTTGTGACCTGTACCGAGGTGGGCTAGGCAGAGGGTAGCCTGAGGAGTTGACCCTGTGGCTTATGACCACTTCAGCATGAGACTGCGGTCCTGCTTATGTTATACTCATGTACTGACCATGAGGCGGAGAAGGTCTTGGATTCCGGCTCTTCCATTGACCTTGTATGGCACCGGCTATGGGCTTCGCAGCCGAAGGTTGGAATTGAACGGTACGGTTCATTTCCTCAGGGCATAATAATAAAACGTAATCCAGCCATTTAGTATGTATTGCTTAAGACAAACACGAAACATTGGTTGAGGCCTTGTTTGTGTAGATAAGTTTAATTATCTACAGTTGTTTGTGCATTACTCCTATGTGGTGAGTTTTATATATATTTCATCTTGTCAATCATGTTCCATTGAGAGGTATGCAGGTTATATGCCTTTTTGGTACAGCTGGTAAATTGTATGGTATAGATGGCCTTGCTTTTCATAAAATGTTTCTGTTATAATCCTTATCAATATATCTACTCATATAAATGCTTATCTGAGGTTTTGTAGTTTTGGCGCAGAGTTATGCCTCCCGCTGGGACAATGTTCAATTGTCTCACTCTGCTGGTTTATACCCTTTTTAGGTGGTCGAGCTTGTCGTGGTGGTGGTCGCGGAGTTGCGGCCGAGCAGTGAGAAGATCTATAGAAGGCAAGCTTTGGAGATGTTGTTGTTCTGGATGTTTTGTTGTAGAGTCTAGAGTCATCCCTGTACTCTCAGTGTTATAACCCCAAATTTTGGGTTCAATTAATGAGAAATGAAATTTCTCATATTAAGGATAATTGAAAAAATAATGATGTGATTTGTTTTGAATAATTGGATTTCGTTTAAAATAGCATTGTTAGTTTATTTGTGGGCTTTATTGGCTATTGGGCCCAATAAAAAGGAAAATAACAAAGGAAATTCAATTAGTAAATGGATAATTGAATATTTGAGAAAAGAAATAATGGAAACCTCTAGAAGGCAAATCCAAAGAGGATTTCATGCCTCTTGGATTCCTTGGGTTCCAAGGAGTCTAAAGTTGCAAAGAAAAGCAATAAGAAAAAGAAAAGATTATTTTATGTATTCCTTTATGAAGAAAGAAATTGGGAAATAATGGTAATATGTGGAAAATGAGTGGAAAGAGGCATAAATGGGTTTTCTCTGGGAAATTTCGTATCCCAAGGATTTCTTATATTAAAGGGGATGCCAATGAGGAAAATAAAGGAGAAATAAAGGAAAATCCTCAAAAAGGAGGTATTTTAATAAGAAATATATACAGTATGAGAAATTGGCTTTTAAAAGAAGATAAAGGCAAACCAACGTTCCCCAATGTGGGAATGTGTGCCTTGGGTTTTATTGAGGTCCAAGGAACCCAAAATAATGAGATAATTGCAAAGTGGAAAAAAAAAAGAAAATAGCATATTTGCAAAATAAAAAGATAATGAGATAAATTATTAATGATTTTGTGATATTGATAAAAAGAAAGTTTTTTCCTATTAAAGGAAAAGAGAATTTGTAGCCTATGAATTAAAGGGCAAGTCTAATGAGATTAAGAGAGAAGTTTTCGTATTCCTAATTATCTATGGAATAATAATCATCAAAGGAGATAATTAGGAAAAAGAGAGAGAGAGGCACTTGCTTCACATTGAAGGAAAAGAGTTTCCTTAATGAAGGGCTTGGTAACGCACCTAAGGCTTCGTACCCTACTCTATAAAAGATTAGAACCCCTGGGTCGAGCCCGAGAGATCCCTGCATCCCTTTCTCTCTTCTCCCTACCTTCTTCTTCCTTGCTTTCACCCGTAAACCCTAAACCTAGAACATAGCCCTAACCTGGAGCTATATGAGGTTGGGGAGGGTTAGAGAAGAAGGTCTGCCACTTCTACAACGACCTAAGTCGCCTGGGTGAACGTGTCCTCGCGCCAGATGGCCGTGGTGGCAGCAGCACGGCTGCTTAGTGCGGTCGTGTGACATGTCTGTCCGGCCTGCTACTCACCACCATGGCGGTGGTTCTGGGCGCCAATAGGTGCGGCGGAGGATGGGGGACTGAAAGGGGCCATCGCCGGTCGTTGCAAGAGCCCAAGACGAGGGCTGGAGCCGTGCCTTGGGCGGCTAGGGCAGCCGTTTCGCGTCTGATCCAAGGAGGAAGACGATCAACTTTCACTGGACGATGTTGCCCCTCCACGAGCTGAACAAGCAACCACTTAACCAGGGGTAAAAGGGTAAATTCGTTATGTTTCCCAAATCGCGTGAGGCGCTGCATGGGCTGAGATGATGTGGCGTGTTCTCATTGGCCGTGGTAAGTTGATTTTGCAAAAATCGTATCTTATGATTCATAACTCGGATTGAAACAAATTATATATGTATTTTGATCACAAAAATGCAAGGAATCCATTAAACATGGTTTTATAGCCTGAATCTGATCCTAGTTCGAAAAGTAGTGTAATGTATGAACTTTAATGTATTAATGGTAACGAAACCCTACTTTGATATGATTAAAGAGATTAATAGGGTTTAATGGATCAATAGAGTTGATATTAACCTGTTAAATGCAAAAAGGTGCATTGAGTTCAAAAAGGAAGAACTTTGCACATGATTAGTTTAATTTAGAGTTTATATGCTTGAAATTGGAAAAATACATCAAGTTATCATATTTACTGGTTTAATTAGTGAAAAACCCTTGAAATAGATGATAGTTAAATATAGTGATGTTCTCTGAATGTTTAGAAAGAATATTAACAAGTTGATAATAAAAGTATGATAGTTGCACATAATTGGCTTAAATTAGGGTTTCATATATCTAAGTTTGCATTAATGGGCTTAGAAACCCTAATTTAGGAACATATTCCATTTAATGATTTAATTGTGCAAATCCATGAATAAGACAATGTTATGTTGTTATAAATCCAATTTGAGTACCAAAGATCTTTAATGTGAATTATTTGGATAATTAGTGTTCCCTAGTGTACAAAGTGGAAATAGTGATAAATAAGGTTCATATATGTGAATTGAACTACAATGAAATACGATTTGTCAATTTGAAAGAAACCGAAGGTGATAATTAGCCTTAATGTTGTGGGTATGACCTAAAAGGATAAAGGTAATAATTTTAGTATAAAAGAAACATATTAGACTTAATTGACATGCAATTGTGCATATGATGTAGAAATTAGGGTTTGTAAACTAAAAGAGCATTAAAAGTGATAAATGCATAATGAAGGCTAAAACCCTAATAAAACCCTAAAGTTGGCCTAGAAATCATAAGGAGAAATCAAAGTTGATCTTAAGGATGTTTGAATAAAACAATGACACTTGGATGTTATGCATTATTTTCAGGATATTGTTGATTGCCTGTTTATTGTGTTGAATGTTAATGCATGGACATCAAGTTAATATGGATCAGGTATGTGGTTACGCTTATGGCTATACCGCTTTAGTTTCCCGGTGGATTCCCGAATGTTTAATCGCATTGAATGCAACTAAACTGTTGGATGTTTATTTATTTCATGCAACATATAAAGTGACTACGATTATCACTATAAAGGTGCATAATATAACTGGCTAGATCCGGGTCCACCTCTGTTACTTTGAAAAGGATAAAAAGGGGTAATCCTAGAGTAAGGTCTAGGTTACCGTGAGTTAAAGACTCTTTAGCAAATCCTGAGTTAAGGAGTGGACTACTTACGAGTAGTGCCATGTGACTCAACCCTAGAAATTGGTTCACTTATAGGTGGATCATGAGGGGTCTAATGGGGAAAACACAGAGGATAGGGTACTCTTGGATCGCGGAGTTATATCGAAAACGTAATATTGGTTTTTAAACAAGTAATTGAATGATTACATTGTTATCATAGTTGCATGTTTATTGTTTTCCCCCACATACCAGCTACGGCTGACCGACGTTTTGTTTGTCGACGTTTTAGGTACAATGAAAAGAACAAACAGTAAAGTGGCACATGTGATACTAAATGAGAATTAAAGTGCAAAGGAGGATTAGATAGATTAGTATCGGTATGGATAGAAGAATAGAGATCCAAGTTTTCAAAAGGTATGTAAAGAAAAATTTTATTACCATTTTCAGTATAGTCTGATAGAATTTAATAATTGTTTATGGTTATATGTCGAACCTTTGATCCGGGATTAATGGGTGCGGCTCAGCCTCTCGGTTTCCCTTAAATTGGGGTTATCGGGAGGTGGGGTCGTAACACTCAGGTCCTTGGCAGTGTTTGACGTTGTTTTATGATGTACGACCGATATCGTTTGTATATCCTGCTACTGGCCGGATGTGGGCCTTTATGTATATAACAGGTGGTGAACTCATGGTTATGACAGGACAGCTGTTGCTCTAAGCGGTGGACATGTATCCAGGCTTGTGCGAATATATATATATATATATATATATATATATATATATATATATATATATATATATATATATATATATATATATATATATATATATATATATATAACATGTTTTCTTCAAGGATATGGACTGGAATGTAATATGTTTCTCAGTTTTCCGCAATCGGTTTTAATTAACCCGTGTTTTTTATTAGATGTGGTTATCGTGATTTCCGCACGTTTTTGCGTAACACCTCGTTATCTGTGTGATAATGGGATGTGTTTCCACAAGTTTTGGTATCAGAGCGTTAGGTTCGCTGAGTCTACAGGGATCTAGGACTAGGTTAAGTATGTTCTTATGAGTTTCCAGGTTTTCTTACAATATCTTCTGCCCTCAGCGGAAGAAATGTCAAGATGTCTGGAAACCATGAAGAACACTCTACTGAGTACAGTGATGTTGCATCAGTTGATGGAGTAGATGGACAGGCACATGAAGATCGGGTGCCTGAGGTCCCCCAACCTGACCCAACCATACTTGAACATCCTGCTTACCAACAGCTTATGGGGCAGTTAATGGCTATGACGAATCTCATGGTTGAGTGATTACCAGTGCCTCCTCCGTGAGCACAGGTTCCCCATGGAGAAGCATCAGGTATTGGGAAGACCTTTGAGCGGCTTCGCCGAGTCGGAGCTTCGGAGTATGCTGGAACGACTGATCTAGCGGATGTAGATCTGTAGCTGACAAGTCTCGAGAAGGCTGTCCGGAACCTTCACATCCCTGAAGCAGACAAGGTAAAGCATGTTGTCTACCTTATGAAAGGTAGTGCCGGTCACTGGTGGACCATCGAAGAAAAGAAGCGGCCTGGTGAGGTGATCTGTTGGGAAGTGTTTCGACGTGATTTCGTCACCAAATACTTTCCAAAGACGTATCTGGATGAGAAGATCAGTCAGTTTGAGAAGTTGCGACAAGGAACGATGAACGTCACTGAGTATGAAGCTAAGTTTATGGATTTGTTGAGGTTCTGTCCTCACATGGCGGCAACAGATGAGGAACGGATCAGACGTTTCGAGAAGGGTCTGGGTGCTGAGCTGATGACACCGGTTTCTGCGTTGGAGAACCGAGAGAGGTTTGTTATGTTTTTGGAATCTGTTCGGAGGATCGAACGATCTATAAGAGAAAAGAGAGAGTCTATGGCTAAGAAAAGACCTTCTCAGTTTCAGAGTCAGAGGTTTGGTGGCTTCAAGAAGCCCAGGTTGTCAGCACCGGCAGTGATAAGAGGTTCTGGTAGGCCATCTCAGTGGTCTATGAGTAGAGGAAGAGGTTATGTTTCTTCACCATCTAAGGCACAAAGTTCGGCTTCTGTGGCGGTGACAGGACCATCTAGGCCTCGAGATGATGTTAGGACATGCTATGCTTGTGGTCAGACAGGGCATATCAGGTCAAGTTGTCCCTACAACGATGTTGAAGTGACGCAGCAGTCGAGACAAAACCTTCAGGGGTCAGAGAGACCACAGCCCAGTGGTAGCAGAGGATGAGGATGCGGTCAAGCGTCTCAGGCTGGATCGTCTGCTCAGGGAAGCAAAAGTCGTGGACAGCAAGCAACGACTCGATTCTATGCTATGAATCAGCCATAGGCGGTAGTCAACCCGCGAGTAGTGACAGGTCAGATGGAGTTATTTCATTCTGATATGTCTTCCTCTTGCTTTATATCTGTCCTGGTTGACCCGGGTGCTACGCACTGTTTTATCGCCTATAGTATGCTTGAGAACTGTCGTTTACCTGTTAGCTGTAAGAAGGATAGTTTGTTGTTAGAAACCCCTCTTGATGGTTCCTCTTTGCTTCGAGAAGAGTGTCCATCTTGTATCTTGTCTTTCTCAGGACATCGCATTCAAGTGGACCTCATACCGCTTGATATGCATGGTTTCGATGTTATCCTTGGGATGGATACCTTAGAGAGGTATAAGGTTGTCTTGGACTGTGGTTCCAAGCAGGCAGTGTTTGATGTTGCTGGAGAGAAGTGGATCTTCCAGGGAGATAGGAAGATTCTTCCGAAATGTCTGGTATCAGCTATGGTGGCAGATAAGTTGTTACGACAAGGATGTGAGGCATTCTTAGCTCACGGGGTAGATACCGTAGTGGATGCCAAGGCAAAAGGTCCTAGCCTTGAGGAGGTGTCAGTTGTTTGTGAGTTTGCATACGTGTTTCCTGAGGAGTTTCTTGGTGTTCCCCCACCCCGAGAAATTGATTTCGAGATCAATCTAGTACCAGGAACGCAGCCAGTTGCGCAGACACCGTACAGAATGGCTCTAGCAGAGATGGCAGAGTTGAAGAAGCAGTTATAGGAGTTGCTAGATAAAGGTTTTATCCGGCTGAGTACATCGCCTTGGGGTGCTCCAGTACTGTTTGTCAAGAAGAAGGATGGTTCGATGCGGCTGTGTATAAACTACTGGCAGTTGAACAAGTTCACGATCAAGAACAAGTACCCATTTCCGAGGATAGATGATCTGTTCGATCAGTTGCGTGGTGCTACAGTGTTTTCAAAGATTGATCTACGGTCTGGATATCATCAGTTGAGGATAAAGGCAGATGACATACCGAAGTCAGCCTTCAGGACAAGGTATGGTCATTATGAGTTTGTGGTTATGCCGTTTGGGTTAACCAATGCACCTGCAACTTTCATGGACCTGATGAACAGAGTGTTCTGTCCGTTCTTAGATCAGTTTGTTGTAGTCTTTATAGACGACATCTTGATCTATAGTCGGGACAGGCTAGAGCACGAGCAACATCTTCGTCGAGCATTGACTCTTCTTCTCCAACATCACTTGTATGCCAAGTTCAGTAAGTGTGAATTCTGGCTGGATGAAGTGACCTTCTTGGGCCATGTGATATCCTCTTAAGGAGTCAAGGTAGATCCGAAGAAGGTGGAATCTGTTGCAGATTGGGAACAACCGAAGATGCCGACAGAAGTTCGTAGTTTCCTTGGTTTGGCAGGATACTACCGGAGGTTTATCAAGGACTTCAGTGTGATCGCTTTACCAATGACAAAGTTGACTAGGAAGGATGTACCGTTTGTTTGGGATGATCGATGTCAGCAAGCTTTCCAGAGTCTGAAGGAGAAGCTGACTAGTGCTCCAGTATTGATATTGCCAGAGCCTGCGAAAGGCTATGTTGTTTTCTGTGATGCTTCCAAGAAAGGTTTAGGTTGCGTGTTGATGCAAGAAGATCATGTGGTTTCTTTTGCCTCGCGACAGCTCAAGAAGCATGAGGAGAACTATCCGACTCATGATTTGGAGCTGGCAGCAGTAGTTCATGTGTTAAAGATTTGGAGACACTATCTGTATGGGGAAGTGTGTCAGATCTTTACGGATCATAAGAACCTGAAGTATATCTTTACGCAACACGAGTTGAACATGCGACAGTGGCGATGGATGGAGTTGATCAACGACTACGAATGCACTATCGAGTATCATCCTGGTAAGGCGAATGTGGTAGCAGATGCGCTTAGCAGGAAGTCTTCTTTTTCTTTGAAAAAGGCACAGTTGAGTTCCCTGGTTTTCCATAGGCGGGATATGTTTGTTTCTCTGCGACAGATGAATGTGCAGATGGAAGTTTCTTTGTTATCTAGTCTTTTTGCACAGATGCAAGTCAAGCCTACGTTGAGGCAGCAGATCAAGGATGCACAACAGACAGATGAGGCGGTACAGTTGATCAGATCAGAGTTTGGCAGCGACAAGCGTGATGGGTTTCATGAGTCTGAGGATGGACTAGTTTGCTATCGTGACAGGATGGTGGTTCCAGATGCTGACGATCTGAGGAAGTTGGTGCTTGAGGAAGAACATACGTCGATGTATGCCATGCATCTAGGTGTCACCAAGATGTATCATAGTCTGAAGGACTTATATTGGTGGCCTGGTTTGAAGAGAGATGTGGCTGAGTTCGTGTCTAGATGTGCAGTATGTCAGCAAGTGAAGGCTGAACATCAGAAGCTGACAGGTACGTTGCAACCTTTGCCGATACTGCAGTGGAAATGGGATCATATAACCATGGATTTCGTAGTTGGTCTGCCCAAGACAACTAGGAATCATGATTCCATTTGGGTGATAGTGGACAGATTGACAAAGTCATCCCATTTTCTGCCTGCGAAGACGACGTACATAGCGGAGAAGCTCGCTAGAGTGTATGTGGATGAGATAGTTCGTTTGCATGGTGTGCCAGCAACAATAGTCTCTGACAGAGGTCCTCAGTTTACCAGTCGTTTTTGGGAGCAGTTGCACAGAGCGTTGGGAACGCAATTGAGGTTCAGTACAGCCTTTCATCCACAGACAGATGGACAGTCTGAGAGGACTATTCAGATTTTGGAAGATCTCCTTCAAGCTTGTGTTTTGCAGTTTCTAGGCAACTGGGATGTACATATGAGTTTGATAGAGTTCGCTTACAACAACAGTTACCAACGAAGCATCAACATGGCTCCTTATGAGGCTTTGTATGGGAGGAAGTGCAGATCTCCTTTGTGTTGGTACAAACCAGGAGAACATTAGTTGTTGGGCCCTGAGCTAGTACCGTAGACGACGGAAAAGATCAAGGTGATACAGCAAAAGTTGAAAGTAGCACAGGACAGGCAAAAGTCTTATGCGGACAATCACCGACGACTGTTTGAATTCCAGGTAGGAGACAAAGTATATCTTAAAGTCTCTCCGTGGAAAGGTGTGTTGAGGTTTGGACGGAAGGGTAAGTTGGCACCCAGGTATATGGGGCCTTACCCAGTCGTAGCACGTGTTGGCAAGGTAGCTTACGAGATAGAGTTACCTCCTGAGTTACACAGGTTACATCCAGTGTTCCATGTCAGTATGTTAAAGAAAAGTCATCCAGATTTAGGTACAGTGATACATCCAGTTGAGGTCGAGCTTGATGCAGATGTGACCTACGAGGAAGTTCCTGTGGCGATTCTTGACAGAAGAGTTAAGAAGCTGAAGAAGAAGGATCTGGTTCTTGTGAAGGTTCTTTGGCAGCGTCGTGGCGTCGAGGAAGCCACGTGGGAGCTTGAGGAAGAGATGAGGAGGAAGTATCCCTCACTTTTCTCTTCATATTTCGAGGACGAAATCCCTTAAAGGGGGTTAGATTGTAAGGACCCTGACCTGTGTTTAGGGCTTACCCTATTTGTTTTGCTTAACCTTGATGGTTTGGTGCTTGCTAATCACCTTTGAGTGGTGATTAGGGTTTGGTTGTGCTTTGTTGAGAGTTGGAGGCACTACTTGTAAATAACCCAAGTCTAGGGTTTTGTGTGCAAGTTTGCCATCTTATGAGATGTTTCCCCTCTTTGCTTCCTCTAGGGTTGAGAGGAAGGCTTGGGCTTGTTGTTTGAGTTCTTTGGATCTTTGTTGAGCTTGTTTGGGCCTTGGAGTTCCTTGTTTGGGCTTGCTTGGGCCTTGTGTCGGCCAAGTGGAGCTTGTGTCGGCCTAGGGCAGCTTGGTGTGTCGCCCATGAAGCTTGGTCCAACCTTGGTCTTGTTTGGAGAACACATGGTGCTCACCTTGGACAAGTGTCTTTTGGCTTGCAAGAAAGGTGGCTTGAGTTGGTGGACATGTGTCCCTTGGGTGGACGACACCTAGCAATGGTTCACCTTGGTTTCTTCTCATTCCTCATCTATATAGGTTGTCCCTTCCTTAGCTTGATGTTCCTTTTAGTTCCTCTCCTTCTTATGCACGACACACCCTTGAAGAAGGAGCTAAGGTGGACGACACACCCTTGTGTGAGAAGCTTGGAGGCCGATACACCCTTGGAGTTGAAGAGTGGAGGCCGATACACCCTCTTGGAGGAGCCTTGGTGGTCGACAACCCTTGGAGCTCAAAGTGCATCTTCTTCCTTGGAGCTTAAGGCGGGTTGAATGACTCTAAACCCTAACTACTTTACTCTCTTTTCGTATATGTTGCTTTAATCTTGCCCTTTCACATTTGGAGTTGTTCTTGTTCATCTTGCATGTTGGCCGATCATTGTGTGCTAGGGTTTAGGGAGCAACACTCCTTTCTCCCCTTGGTCTAGATGAGTGAGCTTGGGTCCTAGTGTCATGAGCAATACCCTTCCTTCCTAACCGATTGAGGTGAGTTTGTGACCTAGTAACTCGAGCAACACCCTCATCTCACCTTGGGCAAGATGGTGAGCTCGTTTAGATGACCTTGAGTAGTTGTATCTTGAGAGTTTGGTGCTCATGGAGATGCTTCCTGACAGCCCCCATAGCTTTGTTGCCTTGCACGGCTTGAGTGAGCAAGTTTTCTCTTTTTGTACCTTGGGCGGGTGAGCAACCTGACCCTGCTCGCCCTAAGCCATCTCTTCCCGACAGGCTGCTCGCCCAGTTGATCTTTGCTCACCCAGTAGCCCTGCTCGCCCTGCTTTTGGTTGCTCAGCTACATACCCTACACACCCTGGTGTCTCCCGGCATCTTTTGCTCGCCCGACACTAGTTGTGTTGCCCGACACCCTGCTTGCTCACCCGGTAACCGCGTCGCCCGATACATACCTACATGCTTGAGTAGCTCGCCCAGCTTTCCCTTGCACGCCCGTAGTACTCTGCTCGCCCGATAGTGAAGCCTTGCACAGCTCAGTACCCGGCACATTGCTTTGCACATTTGCTAACCCTGCTCGCTCAACACTCCTTTGCTCGCCTGATGCCTTGGCTCACCCGACAGGCTTTGCCCACACAGCTTTATCCTGCTCGCCTGGCACATGAGTGCTCGCCCGATAGCTTGTACGCCTGAGTGGCTCGTCCGAGATGACCTTGCGCGCCTTGGAGCTGCACGCCCGACAGGGGTGCACGCTTGCTCACGTTTTAGGGTTGTGCTCTGCCCGCTTGCTAGAGCTACACACCCTGGTTTGGGTGAGGGTGAACTCTACCCGAGTAGGTTCTTTTAGTGAGGGTTTTCAGTATCTCTTGTGAGGGCACGATTGGTCATGGAGGAGTGACATATCAACTATGCTTTTATGGTGACTCATTGCTCAATGATGAGATATATGTTCTTAAGGCTAAGCACATGTGTATGAATGTAACTACTCTATTCCTTTAATGATAAATGTGATCTTGAACATGCATTAGGGTTACGCAATAATGTGTTTACATATGAGGCGTGGATATGATTATTGTTGTCATTATGTGCTGGCAATATACTTAACCCTAATTGTCTCCTTATATTAATAATGATGAGTCTCTTGATTATTCATATAGTTATTGAATGATGCTAACCATGCAGGTGATGCTTAGCCTAATTAAAGGCTATGAGAAATGGTTAATGTGAACACTCTCGTAACAGGTGTATTATGAATGATGATTTAATAATGATGATGAAAGCCTTGAGAGGCTATTGCACTATGTGATAAGGGATTGAGATCCCATGATGTGTGATGATCCTTGAGATGGATCTAGATGGTTGGCAAGAGGCCAAGTGATAACATGTGATGTGAGGTCCTTGTGATGGATTAGTGTGATGTGAATTGTAGGAAATGCATAATGTTGAGTTTATGTTGTTTACTTCTTGTTATATCTTGCATGTTATACAACTTGGTTGAATCTTGCAATCCATCTAAAAGATACTAAGTAATCACAGTGTAATTTATAATGTAGCTTGCCCAGGCCATAGATTCATCACCAGTCAGGATAGGGTGATGATGAAATGGGTTCTCCTGCGGGTTAACCCGGAGCACATATTTTTGAATATGCGAGGTTTCTCCTAGCCTAAAATAGAGAGGTGAAACGAGTGCAGTTGCGGTTGCAGACTCGGATGTGTGATGAGAATGGTGAACATGGCCCATGGCTCCAGATGTGTGATATGATGAGCATGAATGCGTTCATGGCTCAGAGCACAGTGTTTAGACACGTGGCTCAGTTTCTAGCGCCGTGACCTGTACCGAGGCGGGCTAGGCAGAGGGTAGCCTGAGGAGCTGACCCTGTGGCTTATGACCACTTCAGCATGAGACTGCGGTCCTGCTTATGTTATACTCATGTACTGACCATGAGGCGGAGAAGGTCTTGGATTCCGGCTCTTCCATTGACCTTGTATGGCACCGGCTATGGGCTTCGCAACCGAAGGTTGGAATTGAACGGTACGGTTCATTTCCTCAGGGCATAATAATAAAACGTAATCCAACCATTTAGTATGTATTGCTTAAGACAAACACGAAACATTGGTTGAGGCCTTGTTTGTGTAGATAACTTTAATTATCTGCAGTTGTTTGTGCATTACTCCTATGTGGTGAGTTTTATATATATTTCATCTTGTCAATCATGTCCCATTGAGAGGTATGCAGGTTATATGCCTTTTTGGTATAGCTGGTAAATTGTATGGTACATATGGCCTTGCTTTTCATGAACTATTTATGTTATAATCCTTATCAATATATCTACTCATATAAATGCTTATCTGAGGTTTTGTAGTTTTGGCGCGGAGTTATGCCTCCCGCTGGGACAATGTTCAATTGTCTCACTCTGCTGGTTTATACCCTTTTTAGGTGGTCGAGCTTGTCATGGTGGTGGTCGCGGAGTTGCGGCCAAGCAGCGAGAAGATCTGTAGAAGGCAAGCTTTGGAGATGTTGTTATTCTGGATGTTTTGTTGTAGAGTCTAGAGTCATCCCTGTACTCTCAGGTCCTTGGCGGTGTTTACCGTTGTTTTATGATGTACGACCGATATCGTTTGTATATCCTGCTACTGGCCGGATGTGGGCCTTTATGTATATAACAGGTGGTGAACTCATGGTTATGACAGGACATCTGTTGCTCTAAGTGGTGGACATGTATCCAGGCTTGTGCGAATATATATATATATATATATATATATATATATATATATATATATATATATATATATAACATGTTTTCTTCAAGGATATGGACTGGAATGTAATATGTTTCTCAGTTTTCCGCAATCAGTTTTAATTAACCCGTGTTTTTTATTAGAGGTGGTTATGGTGATTTACGCACATTTTTGCGTAACACCTCGTTATCTGTGTGATAATGGGATGTGTTGCCACAAGTTTTGGTATCATAGCTTTAGGTTCGCTGAGTCTACAGGGATCTAGGACTAGGTTGAGTCTGTTCTTATGAGTTTCCAGGTTTTCTTACAATATCTTCTGCCCTCAGCTGAAGAAAAGTCAAGATGTCTGGAAACCATGAAGAACACTCTGCTGAGTACAGTGATGCTGCATCAGTTGATGGAGTAGATGGACAGGCACATGAAGATCGGGTGCCTGAGGTCCCCCAACCTGACCCAGCCATACTTGAACATCCTGCTTACCAACAGCTTATGGGGCAGTTAATGGCTATGATGAATCTCATGGTTGAGTGATTACCAGTGCCTCCTCCACGAGCACCGGTTCCCCATGGAGAAGCATCGGGTATTGGGAAGACCTTTGAGCGGCTTCGCCGAGTCGGAGCTTCAGAGTATGCTGGAACGGCTGATCTATCGGATGCAGATCTGTGGCTGACAAGTCTCGAGAAGGCTTTCTGGATCCTTGACATCCATGAAGCAGACAAGGTAAAGCATGTTGTCTACCTTCTGAAAGGTAGTGCTGGTCACTGGTGGACCATTGAAGAAGAGAAGCGGCCTGGTGAGGTGATCTGTTGGGAAGTGTTTCGACGCGAGTTCGTCACCAAATACTTTCCAAAGACGTATCTAGATGAGAAGATCAGTCAGTTTGAGAAGTTGCGACAAGGAACGATGAACGTCACTGAGTATGAAGCTAAGTTTATGGATTTGTTGAGGTTCTGTCCTCACATGGCGGCAACAGATGAGGAACGGATCAGACGTTTCGAGAAGGGTCTGGGTGCTGAGCTGACGACACCGGTTTCTGCGTTGGAGAACCGAGAGCGGTTTGCTATGTTTGTGGAATCTGTTCAGAGGATCGAACGATCTGTAAGAGAAAAGAGAGAGTCTATGGCTAAGAAAAGACCTTCTCAGTTTCAGAGTCAGAGGTTTGGTGGCTTCAAGAAGCCCAGATTGTCAGCACCGGCAGTGATGAGAGGTTTTGGTAGGCCATCTCAGTGGTCTATGAGTAGAGGAAGAGGTTATGTTTCTTCACCATCTAAGGCACAAAGTTCGGCTTCTGTGGCGGTGACAGGACCATCTAGGCCTCGAGATGATGTTAGGACATGCTATGCCTGTGGTCAGACAGGGCATATGAGGTCAAGTTGTCCCTACAATGTTGTTGAAGTGACGCAGCAGTCGAGACAAAACCTTCAGGGGTCAGAGAGACCACAGCCCAGTGGTAGCAGAGGATGAGGACGCAGTCAAGCATCTCAGGTTGGATCGTCTGCTCAGGGAAGCAGAGGTCGTGGACAGCAAGCAACGACTCAATTTTATGCTATGAATCAGCCGGAGGCGGTAGTCAACCCGCGAGTAGTGACAGGTCAGATGGAGTTATTTCATTCTGATATGTCT
This sequence comes from Alisma plantago-aquatica, assembly GCA_963693085.1. Lineage (NCBI taxonomy): Eukaryota > Viridiplantae > Streptophyta > Magnoliopsida > Alismatales > Alismataceae > Alisma > Alisma plantago-aquatica. Next base: position 22,579,835 of record OY856412.1, on the reverse strand, counting down.
TCCTCTTGCTTTATATCTGTCCTGGTTGACCCGGGTGCTACGCACTCTTTTATCGCCTATAGTATGCTTGAGAACTGTCGTTTACCTATTAGCTGTAAGAAGGATAGTTTGTTGTTAGAAACCCCTCTTGATGGTTCCTCTTTGCTTCAAGAAGAGTGTCCATCTTGTGTCTTGTCTTTCTCGGGACATCGCATTCAAGTGGACCTCATACCACTTGATATGCATGGTTTCGATGTTATCCTTGGGATGGATACCTTAGAGTGGTATACGGTTGTCTTGGACTGTGGTTCCAAGCAGGAAGTGTTTGATGTTGCTGGAGAGAAGTGGATCTTCTAGGGAGATAGGAAGATTCTTCCGACATGTCTGGTATCAGCTATGGTGGCAGATAAGTTGTTACGACAAGGATGTGGGGCGTTCTTAGCTCACGGGGTAGATACTATAGTGGATGCCAAGGCAAAAGGTCCTAGCCTTGAGGAGGTGTCAGTTGTTCGTGAGTTTGCATACGTGTTTCTTGAGGAGTTTCCTGGTGTTCCCCCACCCCGAGAAATTGATTTCGAGATCAATCTAGTACTAGGAATGCAGCCAATTGTGCAGACACCGTACAGAATGACTCCAGCAGAGATGGCAGAGTTGAAGAAGCAGTTACAGGAGTTGCTAGATAAAGGTTTTATCCGGCCGAGTACATCGCCTTGGGGTGCTCCAGTACTGTTTGTTAAGAAGAAGGATGGTTCGATGCGGCTGTGTATAGACTACCGGCAGTTGAACAAGGTCACGATCAAGAACAAGTACCTGTTGTCGAGGATAGATGATCTGTTCGATCAGTTGCGTGGTGCTATAGTGTTTTCAAAGATTGATCTACGGTCTGGATATCATCAGTTGAGGATAAAGGCAGATGACATATCGAAGTCAGCCTTCAGGACAAGGTATGGTCATTATGAGTTTGTGGTTATGCCGTTTGGGTTAACCAATGCACCTGCAGCTTTCATGGACCTGATGAACAAAGTGTTTTGTCCGTTCTTAGATCAGTTTGTTGTAGTCTTTATAGATGATATCTTGATCTATAGTCGGGATAGGCTAGAGCACGAGCAACATCTTCGTCGAGTGTTGACTCTTCTTCGCCAAAATCAGTTGTATGCCAAGTTCAGTAAGTGTGAATTCTGGCTGGATGAAGTGACCTTCTTGGGCCATGTGATATCCGCTGAAGGAGTCAAGGTAGATCCGAAGAAGGTGGAATCTGTTGCAGATTGGGAACAACTGAAGACGCCGACAAAAGTTCATAGTTTCCTTGGTTTGGCAGAATACTATCGGAGGTTTATCAAGGACTTCAGTGTGATCGCATTACTGATGACAAAGTTGACTAGGAAGGATGTACCGTTTGTTTGGGATGATCGATGTCAGTAAGCTTTCCAGAGTCTGAAGGAGAAGCTGACTAGTGCTCCAGTATTGATCTTGCCAGAGCCTGGGAAAGGCTATGTTGTTTTCTGTGATGCTTCCAAGAAAGGTTTAGGTTGCGTGTTGATGCAAGAAGATCATGTGGTTTCTTTTGCCTCGCGACATCTCAAGAAGCATGAGGAGAACTATCCGAATCATGATTTGGAGCTGGCAGCAGTAGTTCATGCGTTAAAGATTTGGAGACACTATCTGTATGGGGAAGTGTGTCAGATCTTTACATATCATAAGAACCTGAAGTATATCTTTACGCAACACGAGTTGAACATGCGACAACGGCAATTGATGGAGTTGATCAACGACTACGACTGCACTATCGAGTATCATCCTGGTAAGGCGAATGTGGTAGCAGATGTGCTTAGCAGGAAGTCTTCTTTTTCTTCGAAGAAGGCACAGTTGAGTTCCCTGGTTTGCCATAGGCGGGATATGTTTGTTTCTCTGCGACAGATGAATGTGCAGATGGAAGTTTCTTTGTTATCTGGTCTTTTCGCACAGATGCAAGTCAAGCCTACGTTGAGGCAGCAGATCAAGGATGCACAGCAAACAGATGAGGCGGTACAGTTGATCAGATCAGAGTTCGGCAGCGACAAGCGTGATGGGTTTCATGAGTCCGAGGATGGACTAGTTTGCTATCGTGACAGGATGGTGGTTCCAGATGCTGACGATCTGAGGAAGTTGGTGCTTGAGGAAGCACATACGTCGATGTATGCCATGCATCCAAGTGTCACCAAGATGTATCATAGTCTGAAGGACTTTTATTGGTGGCCTGGTTTGAAGAGAGATGTGGCTGAGTTCGTGGCTAGATGTGCAGTATGTCAGCAAGTGAAGGCTGAACATCAGAAGCCGGCAGGTATGTTGCAACCTTTGCCGATACCGCAGTGGAAATGGGATCATATAACCATGGATTTCATAGTTGGTCTGCCCAAGACAACTAGGAATCATGATTCCATTTGGGTGATAGTGGACAGATTGACAAAGTCTACCCATTTTCTGCCTGTGAAGACGAAGTACATAGCGGAGAAGCTCGCTAGAGTGTATGTGGATGAGATAGTTCGTTTGCATGGTGTGCCAACAACAATAGTTTCTGACAGAGGTCCTCAGTTTACCAGTCGTTTTTGGGAGCAGTTGCACAGAGCGTTGGGAATGCAGTTGAGGTTCAATACAACCTTTCATCCACAGACAGATGGACAGTCTGAGAGGACTATTCAGATTTTGGAAGATCTTCTTCGAGCATGTGTTTTGCAGTTTCTAGGCAACTGGGATGTACATCTGAGTTTGATAGAGTTTGCTTACAACAACAGTTACCAACAAAGCATCAACATGGCTCCTTATGAGGCTTTGTATGGGAGGAAGTGCAGATCTCCTTTGTGTTGGTACGAATCAGGAGAACATCAGTTGTTGGGCCCTGAGCTAGCACAGCAGACGATGGAAAAGATCAAGGTGATACAGCAACAATTGAAAGTAGCACAGGATAGGAAAAAGTCTTATGCGGACAATCGTCGATGACCGTTGGAATTCCAGGTAGGAGACAAAGTATATCTTAAAGTCTCGCCGTGGAAAGGTGTGCTGAGGTTTGGACGGAAGGGTAAGTTGGCACCCAGGTATATGGGGCCTTACCCAGTCGTAGCACGTGTTGGCAAGGTAGCTTACGAGATAGAGTTACCTCCTGAGTTGCACAGGTTACATCCAGTGTTCCATGTTAGTATGTTAAAGAAAAGTCATCCAGATTCAGGTACAGTGATACAGCCAGTTGAGGTCGAGCTTGATACAGATGTGACCTACGAGGAAGGTCCTGTGGTGATTCTTGACAGAAGAGTTAAGAAGCTGAAGAAGAAGGATCTGGTTCTTGTGAAGGTTCTTTGGCAGCGTTGCGGCATCGAGGAAGCCACGTGGGAGCTTGAGGAAGAGATGAGGAGGAAGTATCCCTCGCTTTTCTCTTCGGATTTCGAGGATGAAATCCCTTAAAGGGGGTTAGATTGTAAGGACCCTGACCTGTGTTTAGGGCTTACCCTGTTTGTTTTGCTTAACCTTGATGGTTTGGTGCTTGCTTATCACCTTTGAGTGGTGATTAGGGTTTGGTTGTGCTTTGTTGAGAGTTGGAGGTGCTACTTGAAAATAACCCAAGTCTAGGGTTTTGTGTGCAAGTTTTCCATCTTATGAGATGTTTTCCCCTCTTTGCTTCCTCTAGGGTTGAGAGGAAGGCTTGGGCTTGTTGTTTGAGTTCTTTGGACCTTTGTTGAGCTTGTTTGGGCCTTGGAGTTCCTTGTTTGGGCTTGCTTGGTTCTTGTGTCGGCCAAGTGGAGCTTGTGTCAGCCTAGGGCAGCTTGGTGTGTCACCCATGAAGCTTGGTCCAACCTTGGTCTTGTTTGGAGAACACATGGTGCTCACCTTGGACAAGTGTCTTTTGTCTTGCAAGAGAGGTGGCTTGAGTTGGTGGACATGTGTCCCTTGGGTGGACGACACCTAGCAAGGGTTCACCTTGGTTTCTCCTCCTTCCTCATCTATATAGGTTGTCCCTTCCTTAGCTTGAGGTCCCTTTTAGTTCCTCTCCTTCTTATGTACAACACACCCTTGAAGAAGGAGCTAAGGTGGCGGACACACCCTTGTGTGAGCAGCTTGGAGGCCGATACACCCTTGGAGTTGAAGAGTGGAGGCCGATACACCCTCTTGGAGGAGCCTTGGTGGTCGACAACCCTTGGAGCTCAAAGTGCATCTTCTTCCTTGGAGCTTAAGGCGGGTTGCATGACTCTAAACCCTAACTACTTTACTCTCTTTTCATATATGTTGCTTTAATCTTGCCCTTGCACGTTTGGAGTTGTTCTTGTTCATCTTGCATGTTGGTCGATCATTGTGTGCTAGGGTTTAAGGAGCAACACTCCTTTCTCCCCTTGGTCTAGATGAGTGAGCTTGGGTCCTAGTGTCATGAGCAATACCCCTCCTTCCTAACCGATTGAGGTGAGTTTGTGACCTAGTAACTCGAGCAACACCTTCATCTCACCTTGGGAAAGATGGTGAGCTCGTTTAGATGACATTGAGTAGTTGTATCTTGAGAGTTTGGTGCTCATGGAGGTGCTGCCCGACATCCCCCATAGCTTTCTTGCCTTGCACGGCTTGAGTGAGCAAGTTTTCTCTTTTTGTACCTTGGGCAGGTGAGCAACCTGACCCTGCTCGCCCTAAGCCAGCTCTGCCCAACAGGCTGCTCGCCCAGTTGAACTTTGCTCACCCAGTAGCCCTGCTCGCCCTGCTTTTGGTTGCTCAGCTACATACCCTGCACGCCCCGGTGTCGCCTGACATCTTTGGCTCACCCGGCACTAGTTGTGTCACCCGACACCCAGCTTGCTCACCCGGTAACCACGTCGCCTGATACATACCTACATGCTTGAGTAGCTCACCCAGCTTTCCCTTGCACGCTCGTAGTACTCTACTCACCCGATAGTGAAGCCTTGCACGGCTCAGTACCAGGAACATTGCTTTGCACGTTTGCTAACCCTGCTCGCTCAACACTCCTTTGCTCGCCCGATGCCTTGGCTCGCCCGCCAGGCTTTGTCCACGCGGCTTTATCCTGCTCGCCCGACACATGAGTGCTCGCCCGATAGCTTGAACGCCTGAGTGGCTCATCCGAGATGACCTTGCGCGCCTTGGAGCTGCATGCCCGACAGGGGTGCATGCTTGCTCACGTTTTAGGGTTGTGCTCTGCCCGCTTGCTAGAGCTACACGCCCTGGTTTGGGTGAGGGTGAACTCTACCCGAGTAGGTTCTTTTAGTGAGGGTTTTCAGTATCTCTTGTGAGGGCACGATTGGTCATGGAGGAGTGACATATCAGCTATGCTTTTATGGTGACTCATTGCTCAATTATGAGATATATGTTCTTAAGGCTAAGCACATGTGTATGAATGTAACTACTCTATTCCTTTAATGATAAATGTGATCTTGAACATGCATTAGGGTTACTCAATAATGTGTTTACATATGAGGCATGGATATGATTATTGTTGTCATTATGTGCTGGAAATATACTTAACCCTAATTGTCACCTTATATTAATAATGATGAGTCTCTTGATTATTCATATGGTTATTGAATGATGCTAACCATGCAGGTGATGCTTAGCCCAATTAAAGGCTATGAGAAAAAGTTAATGTGAACACTGTGGTGACAGGTGTATTATGAATAATGATGAAAGCCTTGAGAGGCTATGGCACTATGTGATAAGGGATTGAGATCCCATGATGTGTGATGATCCTTGAGATGGATCTAGATGGTTGGCAAGAGGCCAAGTGATAACATGTGATGTGAGGTCCTTGTGATGGATTAGTGTGATGTAAATTGTAGGAAATGCATAATGTTGAGTTTATGTTGTTTACTTCCTGTTATAACTTGCATGTTATACAACTTGGTTGAATCTTGCAATCCATCTAAAAGATACTAAGTAATCACAATGTAATTTATAATGTAGCTTGCCCTGGCCATAGATTCATCACCAGTCAAGATAGAGTGATGATGAAATGGGTTCTCCTGCGGGTTAACCCGGAGCGCATATTTTTGAATATGCGAGGTTTCTCCTAGCCTAAAATAGAGAGGTGAAACGAGTGCAGCTGCGGTTGCAGACTCAGATGTGTGATGAGCATGGTGAACATGGCCCATGGCTCCAGATGTGTGATATGATGAGCATGAATGCGTTCATGGCTCAGAGCACAGTGTTTAGACACGTGGCTCAGTTTCTAGTGCCGTGACCTGTACCGAGGCGGGCTAGGCAGAGGGTAGCCTGAGGAGCTGACCCTGTGGCTTATGACCACTTCAGCACGAGACTGCGATCCTGCTTATGTTATACTCATGTACTGACCATGAGGCGGAGAAGGTCTTGGATTCCGGCTCTTCCATTGACCTTGTATGGCACCGGCTATGGGCTTCGCAGCCGAAGGTTGGAATTGAACGGTATGGTTCATTTCCTCAGGGAATAATAATAAAACGTAATCCAGCCGTTTAGTATGTATTGCTTAAGACAAACACGAAACATTGGTTGAGGCCTTGTTTGTGTAGATAAATTTAATTATCTGCAGTTTTTTGTGCATTAATCCTATGTGGTGAGTTTTATATATATTTCATCTTGTCAATCATGTCCCATTGAGAGGTATGCAGGTTATATGCCTTTTTGGTACAACTGGTAAATTGTATGGTACAGATGGCCTTGCTTTTCATAAACTGTTTCTGTTATAATCCTTATCAATATATCTACTCATATAAATGCTTATCTAAGGTTTTGTAGTTTTGGCGCGGAGTTATGCCTCCCTCTAGGACAATGTTCAATTGTCTCACTCCGATGGTTTATACCCTTTTTAGGTGGTCGAGCTTGTCGTGGTGGTGGTCGCGGAGTTGCGGCCGAGCAGTGAGAAGATCTGTAGAAGGCAAGCTTTGGAGATGCTGCTGTTCTGGATGTTTTGTTGTAGAGTCTAGAGTCATCCCTGTACTCTCAGGTCCTTGGCGGTGTTTGACGTTGTTTTACGATGTACGACCGATATCGTTTGTATATCCTGATGCTGGCCGGATGTGGGCCTTTATGTATATAACAGGTGGTGAACTCATGGTTATTATAGGACAACTGTTTCTCTAAGCGGTGGACATGTATCTAGGCTTGTGCGAATATATATATATATATATATATATATATAACATGTTTTCTTGCAGGATATGGACTGGAATGTAATATGTTTCTCAGTTTATCAGTTTTCCGCAATCGGTTTTAATTAACCCGTATTTTTTATTAGATGTGGTTATGGTGATTTCCGCACATTTTCGCGTAACACCTTGTTATCTGTGTGATAATGGGATGTGTTGCTACAGTAAGATTCTTACAAACGTGTTCTTATGTTTTGAAAAGTAATCAAGGCCTTTGTGATGTATTATTTTCAAATTTGAGCTTATATGCAAAGCTATGTGTGCATCATATGATAATCTAAGTGAGAAGTGTAACTTACCCAAGATGAGGGGTTATGTTGCAAATGATACATGTTGAATATATTCTAAGTGTTTTCTATATCATGAAAGAGAATATGATACTAAGTGGTGGCATGTGCAAAGCCTAAACCCTAAGTGAGAACTTGTGTAAATAATGCTAAGTGCTTGATGCATCGATTGTAGTACAATTTGCAATATGAACAAAATGTAGGCTTAATGTGTAATTTATCACCTCTAGATTGTTTTTACTCTTACCTAGTGTTATCTAGAGGAGAGAGAAATAAGGAGACTATACGTTTGAAGCATCTTGAAGTGTTATTACTCTTAATGATGAAGAAAATATGAAAATGCACAAGTTGAAGTTATACACATGAGCCATATCGATTGTGGACTTAGGAAAGGAGTCCCTATCAGCCATAGAGCCATAAGGAGAGCATCCTATCAATTTGTGGAGTTTTGGTTTGGCCCATGACAGGCAAGGCACTTCAAGTCTTCAAGGAAATGTCGAAGAATCAATTTGCTTTGCCTTGGAAATGATGGAGTTGAATATAATAATAAGATAGTGGAAGAAAGCTTGCCCTAGAGGACAAATTAAGAGCCGATCCTTGTCTTCCATTATTACCCTTGGACTTTTATTTTTTGCATGGATAGATAATAAGTGGCAAGCATGAACGAGCATGTGTCGACCATGCTGATGAATGCATATTCATCTCTTATTTTTACTTTATTTAGAATAAGTAATTAGGACTTTTTTGTTAATTTTAGCTAATTCAAAAATAAATAGCACTTTCATCTTCTTGATATACTTTTCCTGAATTCTTATGATATTTTTCCTAATTTTCAGGAATTATCTAAGTAATTAAATTGAGAAAAGAAGAGATGAAGATAGGAGGCAATTCAGTTTCCCGCAATGCTGACTTAAATGCATACCTTGCACCAAAATTAGCATAACTCTCACATCCTAAGGTGGAATTTAATGTTCAAATATGATTTGGAAAAGGAATTCAAAGGCCTACAGGAAAACCATATTTTCGGGCGCACTTTAAATTCTTTGGACAACAGAAATTCGCTCGAAATTGCTGCTGCGAAAATCTGCATTAAAGAAAGACAATCAAGAGTTTGTTGACTAGATCTGAAAATTCAAAAGGATGGCTCCCTCTCTTTTTTCCCCCTCTTTTTTTAGATAGCCTACTCCTCCTTCTCCTATAAAAGGAAGGGGACTTCCTCCTCCCAAGGGGTATCTTGGATTTCTTTGTATTATGATTCTGTAGCAATTAGGCTTGTAATCATTTTCATTTTATGCCATAAAGTAGTTTTAAATTCAAGCAACTTTCTTCCATTCTCGTTCTTGTCTCTTCTTCCCACTTTAGTCTTGATCTGCTTTCATTCGCGCTTTATTCTGGAGCAAGGAACAAAGAGTTAAGCCATTTCATCATCTCTAGCATAAGGATTAATTTCCTGATTTCTGGGCTAGACTATGGCTTCGATTCTTTCTTCCTCCGACTCCCATTTCTCTATGTGTGAGTATTCTCTTATCGGGGCAAGGGGAATAACCCCTTAGCCATAGTTTTAACGACTTCTTCTTAAACGACTAGATGGTAATCGATTTTAATTGAATAGTCGATCTTTGGATCGCATGTTAATCTGGATGGATGTGACCATGGAAATCCAGATTTAGAACCATAAAATCGATTACATAGACGTTTTGATATGACCGTGGATTCTCATCTTTTAGGTTGATAAACTAGGAAGCATGAGCACTAGGACCAATTGGCTCTTGTGGAGTTTCTCTTTTGTAAGTTTTTAATTCGCAAGCCTTCATCAAATTGTCGTTTAAGATTTAGTTGTTATCACCCAGGCTAAGGTGGTGAAAACCCCTACGAGCCTCGATTTCCATCTCTTGTTTTAAACACCGCATCTTCGTTTCCTTTAATTCTTAGTCTTTCATTCATTTAGTATGCTTGTGTTAACAATCTTTTTATTTTTCCCTTGTGCATGTTAATTCTTGTTAAGTGCTTTCCTTCTTGCATTAGTGTAATCATTCAAACCCCCAACTGGAATTTACGTTCTGCTTTAAAAAGAAAAATACCAAAAAAAATTAATAAAAGTTCTTCAAATCTTTGGGTTCTAAGAACAATCTCTAATTAGTTGTCCTCTGGGATCGACCCTTCTATACTACCGTTAAAATCGGAAGTAAAAAAGGTTTAAACTCTAGGATTAATCATCTTAGTGATTGATATTGCAAAACGACGAGTATCAATTTGGCGCCGTTGCCGGGGACAACGGATTGTTTTTTTTCGAACCCCCAAAAATTTTTGAAAAACTTTTTTTCTTTTTTTTCATGCCTTCCAAGTAACATTCCGGAAGTGTACTCCTCTTTCTGCCGAGTTTCCATTCCGGCAGTACGTTTTTTCTGCACACGAATTAACTACTTTATTTGTGCATGCGACGCTCGAACGACGATTTTCAACCTTTCGATCCGGAAATAGAAAGAACTTTTCATCGTCGAAACTGTCAAAATATAGCAACAATGAATGAAGACGAGGTCGCCCGTAGAATCGACCAAGCTCTCACAGCTCAAAGAGAGCTCATCCAAGCCGAACAAGCGGAAAGAGAAGCCGCTTTGCGAGCAGCCTTTAGGGCCGAACAAGAAACCATAGAAGCCGATAAGAGGGAAATCGAAAGGCAAAAACAATTAAAAGACTTTTCTGTTCCCAAAACGGCCTATGCACAACATCCTGTTATACCCCCTGATATCATGGCTCCACAATTCGAAATCCGAACACAATGGATTACTATGCTGCAAACCCACCCCTTCTCTGGCAACAATGGGGAAAGTTGTCAAGATCACCTTCAAAAGTTCATTGACCTTTGCTCTTTGAATAAAATCCCAGGTGTCTCTGAAGATGCCATCCGCCTTAGGTTGTTTAAGTATTCCCTCTCTAGCCAAGCCAGTAGTTGGTACAACACCATGGAGAGTGAGTAACATGTCACAACTTGGGAAGTTCTACAAAACAAGTTCCTTGAAAAATTGTACCCCCCGTCTCTCACCTATGAACTTAGGGGTCAAATAACTCACTTTTCTATGTCCCCAGGAGAGTCTTTAGGTGAAGCCTGGAAAAGATTCAAGTATTTACTTAGGAAGTGCCCCCACCATGACATCTCTCAAGCCCAACTCATAGAGATTTTCTATCGTGGTGTTGATGATGATACCAAATTTTTTCTTGATTCCTCGTCTGGAGAAAATTTCATGCATCAAAGTTTAACTAGCATATGGGAGGCAGTTAAACGGGCTTCCGAAACAAGGGCTAGAAGAGGGATTGGAGGAATCCTTAAGGCATCCAAGGAAGAAGTTAATAATGATATCCAAAGCATAGCGGAAAGCCTAAAATTAATCGCTTTAAAACAAGATCGGTTAGAGTCATCCTTAGCCACCCTTAGGGAGTCACCCCAACAACTAAAAGCCATGGATTCCCTTTGTGGTATTTGCCAAGGATACGACCATACCACCCTCCACTGTCAATACCTCTACAACATGCCCACGCAACCTGAAGTAGGTCAACAACCAGAAGACCTTAATTCGATCCATACAATACCAGGCCAAGGTTACTACAATCCCAACCAACCTAGAAATCACCCTGGTTTTCAGTATGGGAACCCTTCAGGCGCCGAGAACTCTACCCAACTTCAACAAAGGCCTCCCTACCCTCAAAGTCACAACTGACCACCACCTGGATTCCCATACAACAATCAAAGAAACTTTGTAAATCACCAAAATCGACAACCCTACCAACAATTCCAAAACCTAAACCTTCCATCCCAAAATCCAAACCAACCTCAACCCCCCCAACCACCTCAAAACGCCGTCCCTCCTCCTCCCCCTAGTCATCCCAACTGGGCAAGCATAGAACAAACCCTCGTGGCCATTCAAGCCCATCAAAAGGCAACTGACGCACAGTTAGCCTGTTTGTTTGCCCAACAAAAACCTCCCACTGGTTCCTTCCCTGGAAAGCCTGAACCCAACCCCAGGCATATAGAACAACTTAAGGCTGTTACTACTAGATCTGGCCTTACCACGGAAGAAGAAGGAAGTTCCCCCATCATAGATTTTGACCAAGGGGGTGATGAAGAGGCTGTTGTTGTCCCTCAAGCGCTGAGATCACCTCCCCCACAAGAAGAGAGTCATGTATATAAGCTGTGTGTATCTTTTGCAGGTCGGCTGAAGTATACCCAATTAGAATCTAGGTTCAACAAATTCAAGGAAGTTATGAGAAAGTTATGCGTCAACATCCCACTTTTGGACGCTATGACTGATCTACCATAATGGAAAAAATTCTTCAAAGCCCTTCTAAACCGTAAGCGCACTACTGAGGAATCTGAAATGGTAAAGTTGGCCAAAACTACATCAGACATCATCCAAAGTAAAATGCCAAAGAAACGCAAAGATCCAGGATCTTTCAAAATCACTTGTTCTATCGGTGACTCTACCAGTCATTCAGGCCTAGCTGATCTTGGAGCTAGTGTGTCCATCATCCCCTTGAGCATGTGTAGAAGGTTTGGCCTAACTGATGCTAGACCAACTCCGATGCGTATTCAACTTGCAGACTCTTCCATTACCAAGCCTCTTGGTATTATTGATGATGTACCAATCAAGGTCGGAAATTTCTATATCCCTTGTGACTTTGTGGTACTTGATATAAAAGAAGACACTAGCTACCCTCTCATCTTTGGTCGGCCATTCCTCGCCACGGCTAGGGCCCTCATCGACGTTGAGGCAGGACTTCTCACACTAAGAGTAGGAACGGAGTTCATACATTTTCAAGCCTCTGGGGGTAACATGAAGTACACCCAGGAAGAAGAAGTCTATTTCCTTGAATGCATGGACCAGTTCAATAAGATGCAACAACGTTTCCTTAATTCTGAACCACCACATGTGATCAAAACCCAAATTTCTCTGGTGGACAATCAAGTTGCTACTCAAACTGGCCCAGTCAGTCCTGTCAAGATGGACATTTACCCTCCCACTATTCATACTGTGGGTACAACCAACATCACCACTCAAGAAGTTCCCCTCCCACAACCCCCTCACCCATCTATGACCATACCCATTTCCTCTCCTCCCTCTCCCTTTGAGGAACCTCTCTATGATAACCACCAAACATCTCTTGAGCCACTACTACATATCACTACCCAAGAAGTGCAACCAAATGTCATGGATGGATACTTTGACTATCATCCCTTCATCCCAACCCCCATTGATACTAGTGGACAACATATAGTCGAACAACTACAATTCATTCAAAACAATGCTTCTTATAATAATTATCCTTATACAAATGAGATTCAATATGACTATTCTCCACCATATGTCAAACCATGGGGACCTAACCATCTTGATTTCAATTTTTATCCTTGGTATACTGACGTACACCAAGCCATTCAGAATACATTTCGAGACACGCAAGCAAAGATGATGGAGTGGTTCCAAGGAAATCAACCAAGTCACTACCACAACCATGCCTCCTCCTCTGCTCCTCCACCTCCATACTATCTGCCACCGCCGTGATCCTCTTTCCTCCATCTCGGTCTAAGAGTTTGCTCGGGAAGAGCAAAATTCTAAGTCCGGGGTGGGGGTGGGTGGTACGTGATCCACCCCTATCTTTTCCTTATTTGTTTTATTTTTCCTTTTCATCTTTATTTTCATTAGTTACTTTAGTTTTTGGCCCTTATCTAGTCGGCCAATTTTTTTTACTTAATTGTAAAAAGGCCAATATCTAGTCGGCCTTGATATGATCATTTGTCAAAATACTCCCCTTAATGATGTAACTATCTTGCAACTAAAATTTTGAAACTTTCATGACTAGAAATCCTCCTGTCACTTAGGACCTCAAATAATAATCACTCCTTGGAAAAGATGGCAAGCTATAGAGGACTGATAGGATTCAAGAGTGATGTTTTCTTATCATGTACAACTTGTATAAATTTTCTTAATTTTTTGCATGATTCGGTAATAGTTGAACCAATGCATGGTACTCCTAGAAAAAAGATGAAAAAAAAAGTTGCACAAGAACAGTCTCTTCTACTCTTCTTCTACCACTTCCAAATCTTTCCATTCGTCAAAAAAGAAAAAAAAGCCAATAATGCCCAAAAGGCTAAGTTTGGGGTGGCACCCCTTCCCCCTCTTTCGCTTCTTCCATACCCACGCAATTGGGTGTATCACCAAAAATCAAAGAAAGAAAAAAATGCGGTCAATGTAACTGCATGTCCACTAAATAAAAAGGTCTCAAGTCGAATAGAGGAGAGACTGTCCTTCTTCCATACCTCCTTCACTCTAATTTTCTACCCAGGGGAAAACTACAAAAACCCCAACAATCCAAATCAGCCATGTTCTTGTGTAAAACTTTTAAAAAAAAATTGAGTACCAAATGCAAAGGTGAAATAAAAATCTGTTTTATTGCAGGTCTTGAATAAATGCAAGTTTGTGAAGTAAGAAATATAAAAGTCACTTTTTGTGAATTCCGGAAGTCAGGGTCGCTTGGCCATATTTTGGTGGAAGGAATCTAGTGATTGTTAGGAGAGTGAGGATGATAGGTTGAGAGTATGTCTTGAAAATATTTCTTGATTTTAATGTTGCTCGGGACGAGCAAAGTTTAAGTTTGGGGTATTTTGATGAATGCATATTCATCTCTTATTTTTACTTCATTTAGAATAAGTAATTAGGACTTTTTTGTTAATTTTAGCTAATTCAAAAATAAATAGCACTTTCATCTACTTGATATACTTTTCTTGAATTCTTATGATATTTTTCCTAATTTTCAGGAATTATCTAAGTAATTAAATTGAGAAAAGAAGAGATGAAGATAGGAGGCAATTCAGTTTCCCGCAATGCTGACTTAAATGCATACCTTGCACTAAAATTAGCATAACTCTCACATCCTAAGGCGGAATTTAATGTTCAAATATGATTTGGAAAGGGAATTCAAAGGCCTACAGGAAAATCATATTTTCGGGCGCACTTCAAATTCTTTGGACAACAGAAATTAGCTCGAAATTGCTGCTGCGAAAATCTGCATTAAAGAAAGACAATCAAGAGTTTGTTGACTAGATCTGAAAATTCAAAAGGATGGCTCCCTTTCTTTTTTACCCCTCTTTTTTTAGATAGCCTACTCCTCCTTCTCCTATAAAAGGAAGGGGACTTCCTCCTCCCAAGGGGTATCTTAGATTTCTTTGTATTATGATTCTGTAGCAATTAGGCTTGTAATCATTTTCATTTTATGCAATAAAGTAGTTTTAAATTCAAGCAACGTTCTTCCATTCTCGTTCTTGTCTCTTCTTCCCACTTTAGTCTTGATCTGCTTTCATTCGCGCTTTATTCTGGAGCAAGGAACAAAGAGTTAAGCCATTTCATCGTCTCTAGCATAAGGATTAATTTCCTGATTTCTGGGCTAGACTATGGCTTCAATTCTTTCTTCCTCCAACTCCCATTTCTCTATGTGTGAGTAGTCTCTTATCGGGGCAAGGGGAATAACCCCTTAGCCATGGTTTTAACGACTTCTTCTTAAACGACTAGATGGTAATCGATTTTAATTGAATAGTCGATCTTTGGATCGCATGTTAATCTGGATGGATATGACCATGGAAATCCAGATTTAGAACAATAAAATCGATTACATAGACGTTTTGATATGACTGTGGATTCTCGTCTTTTAGGTTGATAAACTAGGAAGCATGAGCACCAGGACCAATGGGCTCTTGTGGAGTTTCTCTTTTGTGAGTTTTTAATTCGCTAGCCTTCATCGAATTGTCATTTAAGATTTAGTTGTTATCACCCAGGCTAAGGTGGTGAAAACCCCTACGAGCCTCGATTTCCATCTCTTGTTTTAAACATCGCATCTTCGTTTCCTTTAATTCTTAGTCTTTCATTCATTTAGTATGCTTGTATTAACAATCTTTTTATTTTTCCCTTGTGCATGTTAATTCTTGTTAAGTGCTTTCCTTCTTGCATTAGTGTAATCATTCAAACCCCCAACTGGAATTTACTTTCTGCTTTAAAAAGAAAAATACCAAAAAAAATTAATAAAAGTTCTTCAAATCTTTGGGTTCTAAGAACAATCTCTACTTAGTTGTCATGTGGGATCGACCCTTCTATACTACCCTTAAAACCGGAAGTAAAAAAGGTTTAAACTCTAGGATTAATCATCTTAGTGATTGATAGTGCAAAACGACGAGTATCTCATGCATGGCTAGGTGGCATGAAGTACCTTAGGATAATGACACCTATCACACTCTTTTCTATAAACCTCAAGTATAAATACCTTGACCTTCATTTGTTGGCAATATTTTTGGATCTAGCAAGTGCCCTTCCTCTTGTATCGTGCAACACCCTCTCTTATGTCTCCCATAGTAAAGAGAGTTAAGTGATATCGGCCAAGGAGAAGAGATATTAGCCAAAGAAAGTTGAAGCAACCAAGTGAGGTGATATCACCCAAGGAGATTGGAGATATCGTGAAAGAGCTTGGAGTTCAAGTCTTGGATCTTGTAGAAGGCTCATCTTCAACCTTGGAACATGTGGAGTGAAGCTTGAAGCTTGGAAGCTCTTCAAGAGGGTGGTTATATGATACAGGGGTTTTGAGTCGGTTTTATAGGCTAGTTTTACACTCATTTTATGAGCTTATTGGTCATATTTGTGCTTAATATTGCATGATTCATTTCCTTTAGCCTATTACCCTTGCTTGCATCAAATTGAGTATATTTCATTATATTATTGTATTATTTATGAAATTCCATTTCTAACTTAGGCTTTTTCTTCTTGTTTCAGGTGTGTCATATTCCTAGACCCATCGATACCATCGACGGTCCGTCGATGCAATCTACATGGAAACAACAAAAGAGTCGGAGAAGAGGCAGACAAGTCGATACCATTGACTCCTCGTCAATGGCATCGAGATTTCATCAGCATTCCAAAGTATCAGCCCGTCGATACCATCGACGAGATTGGTCGATGGTATCGAGATACCTTCAGAGCGAACCCCAGAAGTTGAAGGAGCGTCGCTACCCTAAGGGGTCGACACCGTCAGGTCAGCAAAATGCCCAAAACGATCACGATCGAACGACTGCTATATTTTGATGGCCGTAAGGGATACCTATACCTCGGGAAAGGTGGCCCAAAGGGGGGGATCACATTCTATTGCATTGCACAAGTCCCGAAGGAGGAGAGAGCGAAGAACGGTGTTATGACCCACTCTGTGATCAACTAGTAAGTACAATGATTAGTTCATAATTAAGTAATTGAGATAAGTTAGGTGCTCATGTGGTGGTTAGTGCAGCATCAAGTTGATTAAGTTGAATTAAATATGTAAGATACAATTAGTGCATAATTAAGATGATTAAGTTAAGTTAAGTGATCACAGATGTGATTAGTGCTTTGATCAAGTGTTACTAGTTGATTAGTATGTTTTCTCGCTTCGAGGTTGTAGAGAATCCCGTGCTTGAAAGTTTGCAAGAGAAATTACTTGAATTAGACATTCGAGGCAAACGTTATGACGACTTCAAGGTTTTTGGACCTGGATGCAATTTTCCCAGTAATTGGTTTTTTAAGAGGGTCGGCTACCCCCTCTTCTCCCTTATCTTTCCCGATAGAACAGAGCAGCCGCAAAGTGGCGCTCAGTAGGACCCCAGAGCAGTGTGAGCTAGGGCGGGCGATTCTTGGCCCTTAGCCTCGAATCAGCGGCGCCCCTACCTCCTCTTCCTACTCTCTTCCTCTTCCCCTCTTTTTCCTTTGCTCTAGCCGCGGCCCTACCAAGCAGCAGCAGACGCTGTAACTAGCAGCAGCAGTAGCCATTGGCCCGATGCTTTGTCTTGGTCAGGAGCCCATTTGGGTGTGTGAAACAGCGAGCTAAGTGCAGCTCTGAGCTCGGCCAAGGGCTTTGAGCAAGAAACTAAAGCTATAGCTACGTCTAGCACTGGGAACGGTCGTCTCCTTCAACCTGTACGTGAAGGTAGAAGAAGCTGTTAGCAACTGCTTCAAACCGAAGCTCGATTGACACACAATAGAGCAGGGTTGAAATGAGTGATGTCCGGAGGTAGAAGACAACCCGGGAATAGGTGTCTGGACGCGTTTCCAGTCCTTTCCGGACATCCCAAACCAATGTGAGTAGGGTTTCCGTCATTTATCATTAATTAACTCTGGCGTTTGAACAGTTTCAGTTATTTGCGCGTTTTATACTGATATCAGTCGTTATCAGACGTTGGGCAGCGTTTGGCGTCGCCCGACTTTTATTTCATAAATTGCTTCTAGACACTTTTATATGACTTAATTTCGCATCTGATCAGTATGGATTGAATCAGTAAATTTATATGGTTCATTGGAACCTATATTGCTCATTGTGAACGTTGAAATTAGAATTACATGCCTGAAATGGTGCGGTTTGGGTATGAACCCAGACAATATAGATTTTTCATAAATTATCAGATGTACGATTTCAAACAAGATATGATAAAATAAATTATGCAATAAAACCCTAATTGCATGTTATTGTGTGTGAATTGATAATTACATGAAATGGCACTTTTCTCTGAAATATTACCAGAAATTCTTAAGTATTGTTATTAATTTGTGTTGTGATATGTAAATAACTCTTAATTGAGTCATGTGATGCACAAACCAGGATTAGGGTTAATGTGCACATTTTTCGAGAAAATTCAGAGAATTGACAAATGTTATGTATGATTTCTCATATGTGAAGTAAATTACTTTTATTAGTGCAATAAGATGTTCAATTGCGTAAATTTAGTATGTATGTGCCAAATTGAAATGAGTTGGGTTATTTATGCATTTCTAATTTGCATGAATGCATGATATGAGAATTTCTCAGTATTTACAATGATTTTGAGTATACTGCTCTGTCAGTTCTAGAATGATATCGTATTGTGATTTGAAATGCAATCAAATAAATGAGGTAACTGAAACCCTAAGGGTAGGATGTTGCCATGTGATAAATGAATGAGACAAACGAAACCCTAAGGATAGGGTGTTGCCAAGTGATAAGTGAATGAGGTGAATGAAACCCTAAGGAAAAGGGTGTTCAATGATTCAAGTATTTTGATATCAAAATTCTCAGTATGAGATGTGGTGATGCTTAATAGTTCAATTGCATGATAGTGTATAAAGTGCTAAATTGACATGCATTCTGCCTATTTAAGAATTTTAATTACCTGCATGTATAGTATGATGATTTCTCAGTATACTATAGTATTTTGAATATACAACTCTGTCAAATTTAGAATGATATTCATGTCGTGTTGTAAAGTTCAAGTAAATAGACTAGGTACCATAGAGATACCAAAGTCCAGAACAAGTAAGAGACATATTGCGATGTTGTTAGAGCTTTTCTAGAATAATAAAATAATAGACTTAGGTGCCCTGACACCGTTGAACCCCTTTGAGAGGTGTGTGCCTTAGGGGTGAAACGGCTCAGCCCTGGGGATACGCCCAGGAAGTCGGAGACTTGAGGTAGTGTCCCGGCTCAGGGGATACGCCCAAGCAGTTAGAGACTCGAGGTAGTGTCCCGACTCAGGGGATACGCCCAGACATTTAGAGACTTGAGGTAGTATCTCGGCTCAGGGGATACGCCCAGACAGTTAGAGACTCGAGGTAGTGTCCCGGCTCAGGGGATATGCTCAGGATAGTCTGAGACTTAGAGACCCTCCGCCTGTGTACTAGGGTTAGAGGAGGAGTCTAGCGTGCACCCATCTGCGAGTGCCGTGAGGCCAGAGAGCCTGTGGGTCCTGTTGCAGACCAGGACGGAAAGTCAGACTTAACATTTCCCGGGTGTGTCGCTAAGTCTTGTACGGTGGGATCGTAGTTCGCTACGAGTCTTCATATGTAGAGTACACTACATATGATCAGGGCATAAGATAAAATGTGTTCATATAGGTTCACAGAGTTTTTATAAGTTAAAGAGTTAAGAAAGATATGAGTTAGCTTTGCAGCAATTGTTCTTATGTGGAATTTTAGTATTTCTGTTAATTAATTGTATTTACATATTTGCATCAATTATTATCATAATGAAATGTTGACATCTTCTGTTATTTAAATTAAACTGTTTAGACCTGCTCAGTGTAGTATTTCTTGTATATTAATCTGAATAATAAAACTAATGAGTTGTTTAGTGATGGTTGGGTGAAATTCTACTCACTGAGACAGTAGCTCACCAACCTACTGAAACATTTTTCAGGTTAGCGTCAGCACGTGGAAACTGAAGGATGTATCACCTAGACGTTAAAAGGTAGTGTTTAGTTAGGTTTAGAGGTCTCTTGATCCCTTCCCCTCGGTCCTTGGGACATGGTGTGGTAGAGAGAGAGAGAATGTAAGTAGTCTGTAATTTGGTTTTCAATTATCTGCTGTGTTTAATATTTCGCATGAGAAATGTAATATGTCATGTAAACTTATTTTCCTTTCTAATATGGTTAATGGAAAGTTGCTTCCACAGTTTTATTATAATTTGATGCTATTCAAGTTTTATGGTTTCATTTAAGTTAATCTAAGTGATCAAGGAAAGAAAAAGTTAAGAGTGGTTTACCGAGTGTGACTCCCCAGTCTTCGGGGTCATTAGAGATGGCACGGGGGTCGGGGCGTCACAACAGCTTTGGTATTAGAGCATAGGTTGAGTACATGGTTATTCTAAGTCAAGGTCAGGGGACGATAAGAGACCAATAGGATTAGGACTTAAGTGTCTTCCTTCTAACTGTAATTTTCTAACAGGAAGTGTTCTGTTATACTATTAGAGATGGCAGGAAGAGGACGTGGTCACGAGAACAAAATAAAGAACTTAGGTTGAGTCGTTAAGAACCATTAGGGTAGAAAGATAGAGTTATAAGTGAGGAAAATAGGAAGTGATATGTCTTTAGCTCTGGAAGGTTTGAGTATTTAGATACACTGGCCAGGTGTCTGAGTACTTAGATTGACCAGTATCAAGCTACTCTGTCCATACTTCTCTGGATGCCCTGGCCAGGTATGCAGAGGAAGTATGGGCTAGAGAGAAACCCTAGAAATCATAGGGTTAAGAAACTGGAAATTTATGTAGGAGTAAAAGATTAAACATAGAATGTGATACAACTCTTGCCTTATATTGATTATTTGATTGGAAATCACTAGAAATGCTCTTATATGTATGAATTTAGATTTTCAGTTTGTAGAATAAATATGATTCTTTTATATTATTGTGTCATGAAGTGATTTATTTATTATTTATATTCTTTGTATCAAGTAGACTAGAAGTTTGTTTAAATGAATTTTCCCTAAGTGGATATTCTTTCCACATGTTTGAGATTAATAGGAGTTGGTTAATCCTGAGTAGCTCTTGGCTTCAGGACTACAGGTTCGGCCTGGTCCGGCTGGCAGGATGCGTTACTGGGATCTAACGACTCTTATTAAAAATATAATAAAAGTAGATTCTAGATAATTTAGAACCGAATCATGGTGAAAAATGTATATACACTAAGATGTTGAGATATAAGGGAAAGATTAGAACAACTAAGAATTAGTTGGAACTGATATCGGAGACCCAAAGTTGGAACCTCATATGAGCAATCCTTAATTGGAAATAAAGGAATATGACGTAAGGTTCAGATTAAGTTTAATGATTAGTATTATATGATTTCTAAATATGAGAATATGGAAAAGATATGGGAATAGTCTGTAAGGGCTAAGATAGTAAGAATCAACCATGGAATGGATCATGTAATAAAGTAAAATACTTTTATGTACTTCAAAGCAAAGGGAAAATCGAAGAAAAGAGTTAAGTATACAATAAGTACATAGAAATATAGAGCCTTATGTAAATCATAAGAATGGATAAGAACTTTAGTTGAATCAAGAGAAATGATAGACATGATGACCTTGATTAAAGAATGAAGATTGCATGACATAATTGAGAGTATGGAATGTATATCTTTATTATAAAGTTGAATACATTCATACATACTACCTTTGGATTCTAAGTCTCTAAGGACTAACAAACTAGTTCCAAAAAAAAAAAGAATAAATGCGTAATTTTGAAAATGAATGCATCATATATGATACATAGCTACCATGGTAGAGACGTCTAAGTGAATGAAATAGTGACACACAATATGATGATGAAACCCTAGCAAAGTAAATTGAACATGTAATTTATTTGAATGTTCAAGTAAGAAAAACGAAATTTCAGTGATAAGATAAGGAAGCTTTAGTAAAACTTATGATATCCAAAGTTTAAATTTCAAACTAAGGAAGCAACGTCACATCACAATAACACTATGTTATTGATAAGGACTAAACCCTAGAATGTTTAGGGTTGTAGTAGTTCAAGGGATGTCGCTAGTGATTTGACCTTGAATACTAGCATCTCTATAAAACAAAATCATGAGATTTGCAGTATGACTATTAAGCTAGCACTAATGAAATCCACGGATTAAAGGTAGCTAATTGGAAAGGTAGATAAACAATATGAAAATGACTTGGAGAAAAGATTGATATATAAATATGAAATGTAACAAATGTGTTTGAAACAAAAGGAGAAATACAGTATAAGTGAAATGCGATATGAAATAAATTCTTACAGTAATAATAAGAATGAGGAATAATCTATTCTTACCTTATGTGTTTCAATTTTTGGGATGTTTATTCTATATGATCAAAATGAGAAGGATAAGTAACAAGAAGTAAGTAGCATAGAATGAGGAGAATTACTCGTCACATGATCTGGAATCAGTTGTTGTAGTTCATGCTCATAAGACATGGTGTCACTATCTTTATGATGTGACAATAGATTATCACCTTGGAAAGGTGAATGTAGTAGCTGATGCCTTCAGCATGAAGTCAAGTTCAACAGCTAATGCATTCTCTATGGTATATTTCAAGAGAGACATGCTAGTAGAAATGCGGAAGTTGAACTTAGACTTAGGGATGACATCACAGAGTGGTTTGATTGTGCAGATGCAAGTCAAAACTACTTTTATGATCAGATTAAGGAACTACAGTAGGGTGACAGTGAGGTACATCAGATCATGCAGGATATGACAAAGGGAAAAAGACCAGAGTTTAAGTTTTCAGATGATGATGTGTTGTTTTAGCATGACAGGTTGCATGTACCTCGAGATAATGATTTGAAAGGAAAGATTCTTGAGGAAGCACATGCATTGATGTATGTTATGTATCCAGGCAACACTAAGATGTTTAGGAATCTCAAGGAATTGTATTGGTGGCCTGGTATGAAGAGGATGTAGTTGAGTATGTGACTAGGTGCAGTGTGTGTCAGCAGGTTAAGACTGAGCATCAGAAACCCACAGGTACTTTGCAATCTTTTCCTATACTAGAATGGAAATGGGAATGTATCACAATGGATTTTGTGGTAGGGTTACCTAGGACACCTAGAGGTTGTGACTCAATATGGTGATTGTGGATAGACTGACTAAGTCTTCTCACTTTCTTCATATCAAGTCAACCTATGATGTTCCGAAGTTGGCTAAGATATTCATGGATGAGATAGTCAGGTTGTATGGTATCCCAGTTTCAATTATATCAGATAGAGATCCTAAGTTCACATCCAGGTTTTTGGAATCAGTTGCATCGTGCTTTGGGCACAAAGCTAAGGTTTAGTACAACTTCTTACCCGCAAACAGATGGTCAGTCAGGGAGGACCATTCAAACTCTTGAGGACATGCAGAGAGTAGTTGAAAGCTACACAGGATAGGCAGAAGAGTTATGCGGAGAAGAGGCGTTAACCTCTTGAGTTTCAATTTGATGATGACGTATATCTAAAAGTTTCACCATGGAAAGGAGTGTTGAGGTTTGGTATGAGAGGCAAACTGACTCCTAGGTTTATGGGCTCATATCCTATCATTGAGAGGATTGGACCTGTAGCCTATAGGTTGGAATTGCCATCCGAGTTGGCTAATTTACTTGATGTGTTTCATGTATCGATATTGAAGAAGTGTTACCCTAGTACAGAGCAGATAGTGAACTCAGAACCTGTCCGGCTCAGACTTGACGTGCCCTATTTTGAAGGACCAGTACAAATAGTTGACCCGTGAATCAAGAAACTCAAGAATCACGAGATACCGTTGGTGAAGGTTTTGTGGAAAAAACCATAACCTAGAAAAAAAAGCCACGTGGGAGCTTGAGACTGAGATGCGTAATAAGTTTCCTTTTCTCTTTTAGAAATTTCGGGACGAAATTCTTATAAGGGAGGGAGATTGTTATGACCCACTCCGTGATCAACTAGTAAGTACAATGATTAGTTCATAATTAAGTAATTGAGATAAGTTAGGTGCTCATGTGGTGGTTACTGCAGCATCAAGTTGATTAAGTTGAATTAAATATATAAGATACAATTAGTGCATAATTAAGATGATTAAGTTAAGTTAAGTGATCACAGATGTGTGTTGCTAGTTGATTAGCATGTTTTCTCGCTTCGAGGTTGTAGAGAATCCCGTGCTTGAAAGTTTGCAAGAGAAATTACTTGAATTAGACATTCGAGGCAAACGTTATGACGATTTCAAGGTTTTTGGACCTGGCTGCAATTTTCCTAATAATTGATTTTTAAGAGGGTCGGCTACCCCCTCTTCTCCTTTATCTTTCCTGATAAAATAGAGCAGCCGCAAAGCGGCGCTCAGTAGGACCCCGGAGCAGCGTGAGCTAGGGCGGGCGATTCTTGGCCCTTAGCCTCGAATCAGCGGCGCCCCTACCTCCTCTTCCTACTCTCTTCCTCTTCCCCTCTTTTTCCTTTGCTCTAGCCGCGGCCCTACCAAGCAGCAGCAGAAGCTGCGGCTAGCAGCAGCAGTAGCCATTGGCCCGGTGCTTTGGCTTGGTCAGGAGCCCATTTGGGTGTGTGAAACAGCGAGCTAAGTGTAGCTCCGAGCTTGGCCAAGGGCTTTGAGCAAGAAACTGCAGCTATAGCTGCAACTAGCATTGGGAACGGTCGTCTCCTTCAACCTGTACATGAAGGTAGAAGAAGCTGTTAGCAACTGGTTCAAACCGAAGCTCGATTGATGCACAATAGAGCAAGGTTGAAATCAGTGCTGTCCGGAGGTAGAAGACAACCCGGAATAGGTGTCTGGACGCGTTTCTAGTCGTTTCTGGACATCCCGAACCACTGTGAGTAGGGTTTCGTTCATTTATCATTAATTAACTCTGGCGTTTGAACAGTTTCAGTTATTTGCGCATTTTATACTGATATCAACCGTTATCAGGCGTTGGGCAGCGTTTGGCGTCGCCCGACTTTTATTTCATAAATTGCTTCTAGACACTTTTATATGACTTAATTTCACATCTGATCAGTATGGATTGAATCAATAAATTTATATGGTTCATTGGAACCTATATTGCTCATTGTGAACATAGAAATTAGAATTACATGCCTCAAATGGTACGGTTTGGGTATGAACCCAGACAATATAGATTTTTGATAAATTATCAGATGTACGATTTCAAAGTAGATATGATAAAATAAATTATGCAATAAAACCCTAATTGCATGTTATTGTGTGTGAATTGATAATTACATGAAATGGCACTTTTCTCTGAAATATTACCAGAAATTCTTAAGTATTGTTATTAATTTGTGTTGTGATATGTAAATAACTCTTAATTGAGTCATGTGATGCACAAACCAGGATTAGGGTTAATGTGCACATTTTTCGAGAAAATTCAGAGAATTGACAAATGTTATGTATGATTTCTCATATGTGAAGTAAATTACTTTTATTAGTGCAATAAGATGTTCAATTGCGTAAATTTAGTATGTATGTGCCAAATTGAAATGAGTTGGGGTATTTATGCATTTCTAATTTGCCTGAATGCATGATATGAGAATTTCTCAGTATTTACAATGATTTTAAGTATACTGCTTTGTCAGTTCTAGAATGATATCGTATTGTGATTTGAACTGCAATCAAATAAATGAGGTAACTGAAACCCTAAGGGTAGGGTGTTGCCATGTGATAAATGAATGAGACAAACGAAACCCTAAGGATAGGGTGTTGCCAAGTGATAAGTGAATGAGGCGAATGAAACCCTAAGGATAGGGTGTTTAATGATTCAAGTATTTTGATATCAAAATTCTCAGTATGAGATGTGGTGATTCTTAATAGTTCAATTGCATGATTAGTGTATAAAGTGCTTAATTGACATGCATTCTGCCTATTTAAGAATTTTAATTACCTGCATGTATAGTATGATGATTTCTCAGTATACTATAGTATTTTGAATATACAACTCTGTCAAATTTAGAATGATATTCATGTCGTGTTGTAAAGTTCAAGTAAATAGACTCGGTACCATAGAGATACCAAAGTCCAGAACAAGTAAGAGACAGATTGTGATGTTGTTAGAGCTTTTCTAGAATAATAAAATAATAGACTTAGGTGCCCTGACACCGTAGAACCCCTTTGAGAGGTGTGTGCCTTAGGGGTGAAACGGCTCAGCCCTGGGGATACGCCCAGGCAGTCGGAGACTTGAGGTAGTGTCCCGGCTCAGGGGATACGCCCAAGCAGTTAGAGACTCAAGGTAGTGTCCCGACTCAGGGGATACACCCAGACAATTAGAGACTTGAGGTAGTATCCCGGCTGAGGGGATACGCCCAGACAGTCGAGGTAGTGTCCCGGCTCAGGGGATACGCTCAGGACTGTCCGAGACTTAGAGACCCTCCACCTGTGTACTAGGGTTAGAGGAGGAGTCTAGCGTGCACCCATCTGTGAGTGTCGCGAGGCCAGAGAGACTGTGGGTCCAGTTGCAGACCAGGGCAGAAAGTCAGACTTAGCATTTCCCAGGTGTGTCGCTAAGTCTTGTACGGTGGGATCGTAGTTCGCTACGAGTCTTCATATGTAGAGTACACTACATATGATCAGGGCATAAGATAAAATGTGTTCATATTGGTTCACAGAGTTTTTATAAGTTAAAGAGTTAAGAAAGATATGAGTTAGCTTTGCAACAATTGTTCTTATGTGGAATTTTAGTATTTCTGTTAATTAATTGTATTTACAGATTTGCATCAATTATTATCATAATGAAATGTTGACATCTTCTGTAATTTAAATTAAACTGTTTAGACCTGCTCAGTGTAGTATTTCTTGTATATTAATCTGAATAATAAAACTGATGAGTTGTTTAGTGATGGTTGGGTGAAATTCTACTCACTGAGACAGTAGCTCACCAACCTACTGAAACATTTTTCAGGTTAGCGTCAGCACATGGAAACTGAAGGATGTATCACCTAGATGTTAAAAGGTAGTGTTTAGTTAGGTTTAGAGGTCTCTTGATCCCTTCCCCTCGGTCCTTAGGACATGGTGTGGTAGAGAGAGAGAGAATGTAAGTATTCTGTAATTTGGTTTTCATTTATCTAATGTGTTTAATATTCCATATGAGAAATGTAATATGTCATGTAAACTTATTTTCCTTCCTAATATGGTTAATGGAAAGTTGCTTCCACAGTTTTATTATAATTTGATGCTATTCAAGTTTTATGGTTTCATTTAAGTTAATCTAAGTGATCAAGGAAAGAAAAAGTTAAGAGTGGTTTACCGAGTGTGACTCCCCGGTCTTCGGGGTCATTAGAGATGGCACGGGGGTCGGGGCGTCACAAACGGAGCCGAGAGTTACGCCCTGGACGTTTCCAGAGCCGCAGATGGAGTTTTCCACCGTCGGAAGGTTGTAGAATGCTCATCCTGTGTTGAGGATCACCCAGTTCTCCTCCATTTAGGGGTTACACCATCTCCATTCACGTTATCCCCATGTCTTCTTCTCCCTTTATGGAGTTTTACATTGAGATGAACATGCGGGGCTAATCCCCTTTGTCTCTAGGACCGGGAGTAACCCGGGCAATCATTGTATTACTCTTTTTACATAGTTTATCATAACTTGTCTCTTAAATTCATGGTATGATATCATTTTCTCCATTTCTATCATTATGCTTGATCACCATAATGGTAATCTAATACTTTTAATTGCTTTTGATGAAGAATATACGGTTGAAAAGAGGCAATAATCACATTAACTAATAAATCCTTTGGAAAAGGCGATGTACGGTTAATGGTGGGAACCCAGAGAAATGTTTTTCATGCACCTATTCTAGGGCATAGGTTACTGCTGGCGTGGAACCAACCTAGATTAAGGTAGTGAATTGTATTGCGGAAGCAAGCAATTTTGACTATAGGCCACTATCCAAAAAGGGAGACGAGTTGTGTTAACTGTGTAGGAATTAGTATAATGAGAACTTGCGGTGAAAACGCAATCCCAGAGATTCCATTTTAATTGATTAAACCAGCCATTTAATCGATTTCTTTATTTTATTTTTCAAAACAACTCTCAACTTTTATAATTGGTCTAGTTGATTGCGAACAGTTATTAGTAGTCTACCGAAAATTATGTTTCCATGTATTCAACTTGGGCCTCACAAGTCCTATATTACATTGACGTGTATACTTGTGTTTTATGCATGGTAAAGTCGTGTCAAGTTTTTGGCACCATTTTCGGGGAAATGACAACTTTTGGCACTACGACGGCTGCAAGTGGCCACTCTGGGCCACCTTTTCCTTTTTATTAGCAATTTTTATTTTTGAGATTAATTGTCTATCTTTCAGATTCTTTATTCATTTAGCGATGTACTTATTCAATTTTCCACTTTTCTGGTACTAGTGCATGGTGAAGACATGTAGTACAGACTACGCACAGTCGACACCTGAGGTTCCACCTTCGGTATCGGGTGGTGAGGAGGAGCATACCCACAATCAACTCGAGGACATAACCACAGATTCTGAACCTAAAGCAATGACTGAGGAACATACAATATGGGAGAAGATCAAGGCTACTTCTTCATCTGCGTCAAAAGGGCCGATCAAAAGGCAGACTCTCAACATTCCTACATGCAAGATTGATCTGGCACTGATTAACCTAGTCAAGTCTAATGCATTTCATGGGATGAAGAATGAAGAGCTAGTGGGCAACATCAGCCAATTTTTGGAAAATTGTGATATGATAAAGATTTATAGATTTCTGCAAGAGGTGCTCTACTTGAAGCTTTTTCCCATTTCTTTAGCAGGAAATGCACGAGAATGGTTGCAAAATCTCGATGACGAGTACGTTGAGACCTTGGACCAAATGATAGAGGTCTTCTTCGAGAGATTCTTCCCACCTGAGAAGACAAATGACCTCATGAGAAAGATCCATAACTTCAGTCAAAAGGCCGGTGAGACTTATTTAGAGACATGAGAGCACTTCTAGATCATGTTGAGGAAGTGCCCACATCACGGGCTGGACAAGGAAAATCAAGTAAAAAATTTCTACTTTGCTCTCAATGACCATGACCGAAGCAACTTGGATTCAGCAGGCTCGGGCTTCTTCTTGAATAACACAGACACAAGGTGTTGGGAGATCTTGAAGAACATGGCCAGGAAGCAGTCATGGGGTGATAGAGACGCACCGGAATAAGTGAGAGTTGCAGGGGAATCCAAGGCAATTAAAGAATTAAATGAAAAGATGGACCTGATAGAAAAGAGACTGCTAGTAAAAGATGATGAAGGATCTGATGATGAGGCATAGGTTAAATTCATGCGCCTACAATAAGGGTACAGGAACAATGATTATTCTTGGAGGAATGATAAGAAGTTCTCATGGAAGGACCCCAATAATTTTCTGCATGATCCATATGTCAAACCACAACCCACTGCACAGGAGAAGAGCAACGAGTTTCTCAATCAAGTGATAAAGCAGAACCAACAGTTGATGAGCACATTCGGCCAACAAATTATGTCACAAGGAGACTTTATGAACCAATTTGGTCAGACTTTACAAAGCCATGGAGCACAGATGAGGACACTTGAAACATCCATTGTGCAGATGGCAGTAGAAATCACAAGTATGAAGAAATCGGTGCAGTAGGGGTTTCCAGGAAATGCAAATGTTCCAGGAGGGAACCATCAAGCCAAGGGAATTTTGTTGAGAAGTGGAAAGAAAATTTTAAACTCTAAGGCTGATGAACCAAGCACAACACATGCAGAAGTTACAGGTGAGTCCGTATAAGATGTCGTAGTCACTAAGATAGTGGAGGATGATACAAAGAAAACCACAGAGGAGCCCATTGTAGAGAAAGAAACTGAGAAGAGGATGCCTTATGTGCCACCACATCATAGGGCACAGACTGTCTCGGTACCTTACCCAAATAGTCTGAAAGCAAAGAAAGTGGATGCACAGTTCAAGAAGTTTCAAGATAGCTTTAGGAAACTTTCGGCCAATATTTCGTTGCTAGAGACTATCGAGCGGATACCTTCTTATGGTAAGTTCTTGAAGGATACAATTACCAAGAAGAGGAAGATTCCTGACACAAAGGTGGTAGTGCTTAAGGAGCAGGTCAATGCCTTTATTCTAGGTAAATTGCCACCAAAACAACAAGATCTGGGTTGTTTCAATATTTCATTCTATATTGGGAAGGTAAAATTTGGTGAAGCATTGTGTGATTCCACGACAAGTATCAACTTGATGCCCCTTTCTACATTCAAAAAGCTCGGTCTCAAAGAATCTCAACAAAGTAACATGACAATTCAACTTGCGGACAATTCTGTGGTATGACCATATGGTATTTGCGAGGACGTCTTAGTCAAAGTTGATCGGTTCATGTTTCCAGTTGATTTTGTCGTCATGGAGATGCAAGATGAGCAACGAAATGAGCTGCTTTTAGGAAGACCCTTCTAGGCCACTGCTGATATGATACTGGAGATGGGTAGAGGCCAGTTGACAATGGGTATAGCTGATGATAGATTTGAGATACTCATGCCGCAAAATTCAAAGTAGTCACAAGTGAAGGAGCAATGTCATAAAGTGAGGCACTTTGATCATAACATATCTCTTTGCTTAGGGAAGCCATTTCTTGATATGGCTCACGTCATGACAAAGGTAGATAAGGGAACAATTGTGGTGAACATCATGGAACAAACAAAGGTGGTTTCTCTTGTTAAAGTTGTGGGTTATCCCAATGATGAAGAAGAGGAAGTCCCACCGTATATTGAGGATGATGCTATAGCAGTCTCCATGCTTGACTCATACCCACAACTACCCCTTAAAGCTTGTTTGTTTAACATCATGGATGTTTGGATGAGAAGCATGTCATTACAAGAATGTGTGAAGATGCTCCAAGTTCTTCCTTGCTACTATGCCAAGCACTATGAAGAACTAGGATCGTTGCCATCACCACTTCAATCTTCTTTGGTCAGCCCGCCAGAGTTAGAGCTTAAGTCGCTGCCCCCTCACTTGAAGTACGGATTCTTAGCGGCTGATGCAAAGCTATCGGTGATAATTTCAACATATTTGAGTGCCGCTGAGGAAGAACATTTGATGATAGTGTTGAAGAACCACCGTAGTGCATTTGGGTGGTCGGTTTCTGACATCAAGGGGATCTCCCCCACACTTTGCCAACACAAGATTCGGCTCACTGAAGGAGCCAAACCTATGATTTAACCGCAATGTCGCCTCAACCCCGCCATGATGGAGGTTGTCAAAAAGGAGGTGATCAAGCTTCTCTTCGTAGGCATCATCTATGCTATTTCAAATTCTACATGGGTGAGCCCAACACAGGTAGTCCCCAAAAAGGGGGGGGATAACGGTAACTCAAAATCTCTTGAATGAGTCTATCACCACCCGATTGGTAACTAGGTGGCGTGTTTGCATTGATTACCGCCGTTTGAATTCCGCCACGTTAAAGGATCATTTTCCTCTCCCATTTATTGATCAGATTTTAGAGCGGCTGGCTGGCCGCTCTCACTTTTGTTTTTTAGACGGCTATTCTGGCTATAATTAGATTTCTATCGACCCTAAGGATCAAGAGAAGTCTACCTTCACTTGCCCTTATGGGACTTTCACATATCGTCGATTATGTTCAATTTGTGCAATGCACCTGCCACTTTTCAGCATTGCATGCTTGCTATCTTTTCAGATATGGTGGAGCACTGTTTAGAGGTTTTTATGGATGAATTTTCCATCTATGGTGCGTCATTTGATGAGTGCTTGTATAACATTGATAAGGCTTTGCAAAGATGTGAGGACACACATTTAGTCCTCAATTGGGAAAAATGCCACATGATGGTTAGCGAAGGCATAGTGCTTGGACACAAGGTGTCTAGAAAGGGATTGGAGATAGATCCAGTGAAGATTGAGGTCATTTCCAAACTACCTCCACCGAACTCGGTGAAAGGGGTCAGGAGCTTCCTTGGTCATGCGGGGTTTTATCGCCAGTTTATTAAAGATTTTTCTAAAAACGCTAAGCCATTATCGGAATTAGTTGAGTAGGATACAGTTTTTGATTTCAATGATAAATGCATGCATGCCTTCGAGGTTCTAAAGCAAAAGTTGATTTTTGCACCGGTTGTTCAAATGCTAGATTGGACTAAGCCCTTTGAGCTTATGTGTGATGCATCGGATTTTGCCATGGGGGCCGTTCTTGGGCAGTGTCTTGAGAAGAAACCCACAATTATTTTCTATGCGTCTAAGACTTTGAATGATGCCCAACTCAATTACACCACCATTGAAAAAGAATTGCTTGCCTTGGTTTTTGCTTTCAAAAAATTTAGACAATATTTGGTGGGGTCTAAAGTTGTGGTATGGACGGACCATGTCGCCATAAAATACTTAATGGAAAATAAAGATGCCAATCCTAGACTCATTAGGTGGATTTTACTCTTATAAGAATTTGACATTGAAATTAAGGACAAGGCAGGCATTGAGAATGTGGTTGTGGACCACTTGTCTCGGTTAGAGCGGGGAGATGAGAGAGATACCAACATACCCATTACCGAGACCTTTCTAGATGAGAAAATCCTTTCTATTCAATCTAAGGATCCTTGGTTTTCGCATATCATGAATTATCTCAAATGTAAAGAAATCACAGATGATTGGACCTATCAAGAGAAAAAGAGGTTTTTCCATTCTTTAAGATATTATTTTT
The DNA here is from genome assembly GCA_963693085.1 of Alisma plantago-aquatica. Taxonomy (NCBI): domain Eukaryota; kingdom Viridiplantae; phylum Streptophyta; class Magnoliopsida; order Alismatales; family Alismataceae; genus Alisma; species Alisma plantago-aquatica. Next base: position 22,547,461 of record OY856412.1, on the reverse strand, counting down.
GGGATGACCCTATTTTGTTGAGACAATGCAGGGATGGAATATTACGTAGGTGTGTACCCGAGAGCGACTATGATAGTGTGCTTAGTCACTATCATACATTGCCCACTGGTGGTCATCATGCGAATGCAAGGACGACGGCGAATGTACTAGAGAGTGGCCTTTATTGGCCTACACTTTTCCGAGACACCTATTACTATGTGAGGAGGTGTGATTCATGTCAAAGGGCAGGTACCATCTCAAAATGGCAAGAGATGCCCCTCAATGTATTTCAAGAAGTTGATGTATTCGATTTGTGGGACATTGATTTCATGGGACCCCTTGTGTCCTCTAATTCCAATTTATATATATTGCTTGTTGTTGATTATGTATTGAAGTGGGTAGAGGAAATACCCACAAAGACTAATGACGCTGCGGTAGTGTGCAGGTTTGTGAAGGAGCATATTTTTTGTAGGTTTGGTGTACCATGGTTGATCATTAGCGATGGAGGCACACATTTCACGAATAGGAAATTTGCTGCATTATTGAGAAAATATGGGGTTAAGCATAATGTAGTTACCCCATATCACCCGCAGACAGAAGGCCAGGTGGAGGTGTCCAATAGGGAGATCAAGAAGATATTGGAGTGCACAGTGGTCTCTTCAAGGAAGAATTGGAGTGCATTACTACCGGATGCACTATAGGAATATAGGACCGCATTTAAGACACCTATACGCACCACTCCTTTTAGGTTGGCTTATGGACGGGCCTGTCACTTGCCAGTGGAATTAGAGAACAAGGCGCACTGGGTGTTAAGGAAGCTGAACTTGAGTATGGACGATGCAGGGAGGAAGCAAATGCAAGAACTCAATGAGTTGGACTAGCTAAGAATGAATGCATATGAGAACTCAAGGATCCACAAGGAGCGGACAAAGCAAATACACGATCACCACATCCAATTGCGAGTGCTCAAGAAGGGTGAGAGTGTGTTATTGTTCAATTCAAGGTTGAAGTTGCATCCCGAGAAATTGAAATCCCGATGGAGTGGACCTTTTGTGATAGAGGAGGTGCGGCCCCATGGTGCTGTCATGGTGAGAGATGGTGAAAGAACATTCTTGGTGAATGGTCAAAGGTTGAAGCATTATTATAGGGAAGACTACACAAGGAAAGTGACTGAGATCAAATTTATGGCACTAAATGATGAATGAGGAGCATAATTGTGTCTATCCCAAGATGTTAAATGAGGCGCTTGTTGGGAGGCAACCCAACCTTGGTAGTGTACATGTTTTTTTCTTTTAATTTTTCACATTCCTAGGTAGTTTTCATTAATTTAACACTTAGTCTTTAAAAATGATACCCTGATAGGTTTGCTAAGTGTGTAGGTCTGTGTGTATTTCGATACCATCAACCCTTGTGTCGATGGTAGCGATGAGGGTGACGAGCAGCAATTGGTAAAATTTTGCTCTGTCGATACTATCGACGATGTCATCAATAGTATCGACCACCCAATAGGGGAATCAAAGAAATCAAGGGAGTAAGTCGATAGAATCGACTTCGTGGTCGATGCTCGCGAGATCTCTGGAGATATTCAGACAATTTCTTGCCAAAGAAGTCAATGCCATTGACCATCATGTAGATGGTATCGACCCATCTTTAGGGGAATTCAGCACCAATGCCTCACGAGGACAAAGGATGCATACAGAAGTCAATGCCATTGACCCAAAGTCGACGGTATTGACGGGCCACATCAGCGATCCGCGAGATGCCATCAACAAAGGCCGCCAAATCGGGAGATCGATATGTGGGATGGGTTGATACCATCGACCATTGTCGATAGTATCGACGAGTCACCGATCCGGGCCCCCACATCCAGCAATCGACGACTGTTGATAGCCTCGAAGACACAGATTGTGCTACAAGTGTCGATACCATCGACCCACTATCGATGGTATCGACGGGGTACCAGGGGCACCGAGCTCACTTATAAAAGGAGGGGATGTGTTCATTTTTCTTCATACCTTCAGAGCACCCTCCCTCAAACTTCGACCTTGTGCATTGACGAGTAACCAGAGGCGCAAGAAGCTTCACCGAGCTCTTCATCCACGATAGAGAACGTCTTCTCTGCGTATTTTGCCGATATTCAGGAAACTACAAACCGACTGTATGAAAATCAACAAGCTATCTATGAGAATGAGTGCCTCCTCCTCGCCAACCAAGATAACATTAATAATCGGTTGCATAGGATGGAGATGCAGCAGTAGCCCTTCTTCGACCACTATTGGAGCAGGGATTACTTTGGAGGCTACCCACAACCACCACCGATGCCCCCATCTGACCTTTCATTTCAGGGGCAGTTTCCTACCTGGGATCCCAGTGGCCAGCAATACCCTCCATATCCACCACCAGAGCAGTAGCAGGGTATCAATGTTCCACCTTCTGAGTTTGTTCTTGACTATGAGGCCATAGTCGAATTCAAGCTTAGGTGGGGGAGATGGAACAGTTTCTATCTTAGTTTTATTTTCATCTTCTTTTGTTTTTCATCTTCATTTATTTTAGCATGTTTCTTAATTTTTTGCAATTTCTTTTAGTTGCATAATTCTGTTTGTTTATGGCTTTCTAGGATCCACATTCTATCTAATATAATCAGTGGATGTCTAAATGTAAATTGCATTGTCATCTCACAGTTTTGCATATGGGGCTGATGTGTGAAATTGAGTGAAACTTGAGCATTAACGAAAAATTTTCAAGAAATTTAAAGTTTGACTTGTGTGAAATTGAACACATAACTTATGAAATTCATTGGGTAGGTCAACTTTAAAACATATGATCATAATTGTGCATCCTTATGGTTCAAGAAATGAGGACGGATATGGATGTTGAGCCTAAACTGACCAAACGATAATGAGACTTTAATTTTAAGTGAGAGAAAGAAACCTCTTAGTTACCCTGTACACATGTTAGTAAGGAGGGACATATAATCTTTTCCAATGGTTCTGTCATTTAGTCTTGTGATCTATCCACCACACTTCATTCACACTCCACCATAAGAACTGGGAGCACCTTACAGTTTTTCATCTCTCGATTGCATGTCATTTAGATAGGATTGCATTATAGCTAGGTGTTGCTTCAAAAAAAAATGAAAAAAAAGTTGTGAATTAGTCATGCATGTACACATTCTAGAGTGCATGCCATTGTTGTTGCATAATTACTTTCATGTAGTTGCATTTTGCATATTTTTTAGCATATAGTACATTATGTGCCTTATTTCTTCTGAAAAAAGAAGAAAAGCGGAGAACTTGTTCTATACTCTCTGAAAAATAGATTATAATGCATAAATTGTAGTAGTTATGTGAAAATAAGCCCGAAAGAAAAAAAAAGTATTATAAATGTTTTCTTAGTCAAATTGAGAAAAACAAGGGCTTAGGAAAAAAAGGAAAGAAGGAAAAGAAAAAAAATAAGTGAAAATCAAAGGGAGAAAGGAACTTGTTTCACCTGCATAATAAGAAGAACAAGCACATTATGTAGTTTTGTAGACATTCTATCTCACACTGAGACGGAATAGTAGAGCATGCATCATCCCACCTAAAATATAGGCATTAGGTCATTTTCATATGCATATGCATCATGTAGGTCATTTTTGTTGTTTTGCATTTTAACTGTATTGTGCTTTCTGTTCTTCCATAGCCGCCCACTCCATCCACCCATTGCTCAAAATGGTAGGCCACTCATGATTATCTCCTCATTCTTGTATATTAGGAGATCTGCTTCCATGTAGATGGTAGTTAGGATATGAGCAACGTAGATAGGAGATCACAAGATGCACCACACATGAATCGGAGGAAATTATTATATTAACTGCTTTATTTGATAGTGTTCATTGATTAGGGGGTGATTATCTATCATGGACGATCATTGTCGCCTATAGAGTAGTTATCGTTCTGTGGTTAGTGAGGTTCGATATGTGCCTGATAGGTGGGAATCATTTTGTGATGTCTTTTATGCTAGTATGTTCTTTAGTTGACCCTCACAATCATATTTCATTGTTTTTTTGCTCGAGGATGAGCAAAGTTCAAGCTTAGGGGAGTTTGATGCAGGGGTTTTGAGTCACTTTTATAGGCTAGTTTTACACTCATTTTATGCACTTATTGGTCATATTTGTGGTTAATATTGCATGATTTATTTCCTTTAGCCTATTACCCTTTCTTGCATCAAATTGAGCATATTTCATTACATTTTTGTATTATTTACGAAATTCCATTTCTAACTTAGGATTTTTATTCTTGTTTCAGGTTTTTCATATTCCTGGACCCATCGATACCATTGACGGTCTGTCGATGCCATCGACGTGGCAACAACAAAAGAGTCGGAGAAGAAGCAGACAAATCGATACCATTGACTCCTCATTGATGGTATCGAGATTTCATCAGCGTTCCAAAGTATTAGCCCGTCGATACCATCGACAAGGCTGGTCGATGGTATCGAGATGCCATCAGAGCGAACCCCAGAAGTTGAAGGAGTGTCGCTACCCTAAGGGGTCGATACCATCAACGGCCCGTCGATGGTATCGACATTGTCAGGTCAGCAAACCGCCCAGAACGATCACGATCGAACGGATGTGATATTTTGACGACCGTAAGTGATACCTATACCTCGGAAAAGGCATCCCAAAGGGGGGATCACGTTCTATAGCATTGCACAAGTCCCAAAGGAGGAGAGAGTGAAGAACGGAGCCGAGACCTATGCCCCAGACGTTTCCAGAGCCACAGACAGAGTTTTCCACTGTCGGAAGGCTATAGAATGCTCATCCTGTGCCGAGGATCACCCAGTTCTCCTTCGTTCAGGGGTTACACCATCTCCATTCACATTCTCCCCATGCCTTCTTCTTCCTTCATGACGTTTTGCATTGAGATGAACATGCGGGGCTAATCCCCTTTGTCTCTAGGACCGAGAGTAACCCGGGAAATCGTTGTATTACTCTTTTTACATAGTTCATCATAACTTGTCTCTTGAATCCCTAGTATGATATCATTTTCTTCATTTTTATCATTGTGCTTGATCACCATAATGGTAATCTAATACTTTTAATTTCTTTTGACAAAGAATTAAAGGTTGAAAAGAGGCGATAATCACATTAACTAATAAATCCTTTGGAAAAAGCGATGTATGGTTAATGGTGGGAACCCAGAGATATGTTTTTCATGCACCTATTCTAGGACATAGGTTACTACTGGCGTGGAACCAACCTAGATCAAGGCAGTGAATTGTATCGCGAAAGTGAGCAATTCTGACTATAGGCCACTATCCAGAAAGGGAGACAAGTTGTGATAACTCTGTAGGAATTAGTATAATGAGAACCTGCGGGGAAACCACAATCCTAGAGATTCCATTTTAATTGATTAAACCAACCATTTAATCAATTGCTTTATTTTCTTTTGTTTTTATTTTCTTTTTCAAAACAACTCTCAACTTGTATAATTGGTCTAGCTGATTGTGAACAGTTATTAGTAGTCTACCAAAAATTATGTTTCCCTGCGTTTGACTCGGGCCTCACAAGTCCTATATTACATTGACGTGTATACTTGCGTTGTACACATGGTATAGTCGTGTCATTATATAACTCAAACCCTTCAATATTATTATCCTTTCTTCAATATTATTCAATTTGTTGAATATTTGCAAATTAGGACTTTCTATGATCAATTGATATAATCATGAGTTCCAAAATGTAATTAGGACTATTATCCATAGTTTTGAACCAATAAATAATCTTGAGGTTGATGATGATGACATCATCATTGGTTACCCGATATGAGTTGATCACTCTTGAACAACCCGAGATGGATTGAAGATCTTGCAACCCGACATGGGTTGAAGACTTGGGACAACTGATATGGGACCCAACATGGAGACATGTCCGATATGGAGATAGGTCATCATAGGTACTATGAATGATATGGAGGACTCCTATCTACCACTTTTTACATGATACAAGGTAAAAGGAATACCTTTGCCTGATATGAGCAAAACCCTAGAAACTCGATATGTTTTTTTATCTTTGAAACTTGATATACCCCTTTACTTTGTGTTAGGGTTAAAAGAACAACTTGGTAATGACCTTGTTATGATTTGAGTTCAAGGTTATTATTAGTAATGGGCACACGATATGGTCATGAGGTATCAATTAACATGGGTGCCCGATATGGTGACCAATACCTATGCCCGATATGGTGCCCAACACTTATGCCTGATATGATGCCCAATACACTTACTCGATATGGTGTACCCTAGTACACGATATGAAGTGAACTTAAGATGAGAAAGGTAAAATGATACCTAACTAATATGACTATACAATATGGTGATAAGGGATATGCTCTATACTCAATATGAGGATGTGGTTTCACCATGTGATTAATTGAATATATGTATCTCCAAATACATTAGAATTACATTATCAATCATGCTACTTGATATGGTAGGCATGTCCTTTATCATTGAGCCTGTGTAGGTCATGAATATGCTTAACTTAACTTGATAATGATGAGTTGTCAACCTTAAAGATGTGAATTAAGTAACCTACATCTTAGTAAGAATGAAAGAGAAACTAGGAATGGCAAGATGACTATAAGATTAACCTTTGATAATAATCATAAGAAGAGTAGCGTATGAGTTAAGATATAATCTTACTAATGAGATCTTGAAACTCTAATTGGTTTACTATAACCCTAATTAATAAAAGAGGATGTGTTCCTTAGTATCTTATAGACATGTGTTTGAAATTGTTGATAATATGATATAGTAATCATGCAAGTATCTTAAGGCTATGAGCATGGCCAAGTAAGAACTATGTTGTTATGTGAATCAATGCAATGAGCTATGTGGACTATGTGAATAAATACACGGGTCTGATGACCTAGAGGTAATGATCATCTGCTAAGTGGTGACAGTACTCAGTGATGAATTGAGGGTTGAATACCCAAGTGTGATGATGATAAGAGATTGAGATTCTAAGAGAACTATGTGACTCAAGGAATATGAAAGTATTTGATAAATGCAATTATGCTTTTCTTTGTAGCAATTGTTGTAAATCTTGTTTGTAACTAGATTGATGCTAAAAGATATAGTAATGCACTTAATTAAGAAAGATTAATATTATCATGTAGTTTCCCAGACCATAGATCCATTCAGTGTCAACATTTACTGAATGGTGAAACAAGTTTTTACTCAGAACGCATATTTTTTACTATGAGATAATATAAGGGTGCTTAGTGGACTCCCAAACTAAATAAGGGTGCTCAGTGGACTCCCTAAATACATCAGGTTGCTCATTGTACTTCCTGATAAAAATCAAAACAGGATCGCTCAGTGGTCATCCTGATAATCCGGGAAAGCTAAGTGGTCTTATCTCGAAGAGAGTACATGCTACGGTAGTAACTCTATAGTGAAGATGCCGCTATACCACGACATAGCTAATCACAATAGACACAAGATGTCATGCTAAACCTAAGTGTTACCTAAGTGTTCTCATACTGACCGAGAAAGGTGAGGTCTTGACAGTCGGCTCTGCCATTGACCTTGTATGGTACCAATTTCGACTTACTAGTGGTTGGTTGGAGTATGAGCGGTATATCTCATCTCCTCTCGGCATAAGTATGAATGTGAACATGCAATCAGCCGTGTAGTATATTTGTTTAAGGACCATATATGAAAACATTGGTTGATGCCTTATTACTTTTATACATCTTGATAGATAGATGTTATACATGCTCTTTATATTCATTTCGAAACAAAAGATGATTTATAGATATGTTATCAATATCCTTGCTTGGTACTTGAAGATGTATCTATTAAACAAATAGAATACCTACAGTTCAATTTTATATTATTTTCTGTGATAATAATATTGCTGGAAGAGAGTTATATCTCTCGTTGGGACAATAGTATCACCCCGTGAGATCTACATTTTTTTTTAGGTGGTTGCGGACGAGGGACTAGGAACCAAGTTGTAGAATAAGGAATGTGTCAGCAAGAATAGAAATAGTATTTCAGGTCGAATACGCTGTCTGTCAGGGTTTTGTAGATAGATGTCTATGTGTCGTCTCTGTACTCTCAGGTCCTTGGGAGATAGTTCTTAGTGGTTTTCACAAACAACTTGAGATTTTAGTTTTCTTATCTTGAAGTTTTTATAATGTTGTTGTATATATATACCATAGAAAAGCAACTGATACTTGTTATCCTTGAGAAGAGATGCCATACTGAATGTATGACATGAACTATGTGTATGCAAATGCTTTGGTCCTTTGTGTAAAAGCTTACTGGATAGGGATCTATGTGCAAAATGGTTTTAATTTTTAGTGGTTTTCATTAATTCTTTTATTTGTGATAATTATGTGTTTTTACTGGTGATGGCTTGATTTATAATTGGGTCATCACATAGAGCCTAAAGATGTCAAGGAAGCTCGTGGGGATGAAGAATGGATCCTAGCTATGCAAGAGGAGCTGGAACAATTTGAAAAGAACAAAGTTTGGACCCTTGTGCCAAGACCAAGTGATAGAAAGATCATTGGCACCAAATGGGTCTACCGCAATAAGCTAGATGAAAGCGGTAAAGTGGTAAGAAAAACATTAGTGGCTCAAGGCTACAATCAACAGGAAGGTGTTGACTTTGATGAAGCATATGCTTATGTAGCTAGACTTGAGTCCATTCGTATGTTGCTTGCTTTTGCTAGTTATAAAAACTTTCTTTTGTATCAAATGGATGTTAAAAGTGAATTTTTAATGGTACAATTGAGGAGGAAGTGTATGTTTCACAACCTCCGGGCTTTGAACATGATAGTCTACCTAACCATGTTTATTTGTTGCAAAAACACTCTTTGGACTCAAACAAGCACCAAGGGCTTGGTATGAGAAATTAAAGAGCTTTTTGTTAGATCATGGTTATATCATGGGCAAAGTGGATTCTACCTTGTTTCTAAAACACACTTCTAAAAATTTTCTTATCATTCAAATATATGTTGATGATATCATATTTGGAAGAACTAACCTTGATCTTTGCAAAGAATTTAGTGATCTTATGCAGAGTGAATTTGAAATGAGTATGATGGGTGAACTCACATTCTTCCACATCTTTCAAATCAAACAAAAGATGGGAACTATGTCAACCAAGGCAAGTACACCAATGAATTACTTCAGCGCTTTGGGATGGAGAATACCAAGCCGATGGAAACACCCATGTCAAACACTGCCAAACTTGATAAAGATGAAAAAGGTGTGAAGGTAGGTGAGAATCTCTATAGAGGTATGATTGGAAGTTTACTTTACTTAAATGCCTCTAGACATGACATAATGTTTAGTGTTGGCTTGTGTCCTAGATTTCAATCAAATCCTAATAAATCTCATCTTATAGCTGTTAAGAGGATTTTAAGGTACTTAGCCAAAACCCAAAATCTTGGACTACGATATCCCAAGTCAAGGGGCCTTACTCTTACTGCCTATAGTGATGCCGATTATGCAGGCTGCTTGATTGATAGAAAGTGCACAAGTGGCACTTGTTTCCTATTAGGACCATTCTTGGTGTCTTGGTTCTCCAAGAAATAGAGCATCATGGCATTATCAACCACCGAGGCTGAGTACATTGCAGCCGAGAGTTGTTGTGCCCAGTTCCTGTGGATGAAGTAAATGCTCCAAGACTTTAACATTCATTTTGATGCTTCTCCTATCTATTATGATAATACTAGTGTAATTAACTTGTCTTACAATCCTATATTGCATAGTAGAGCTAAACATATAGAGGTTCACCATCACTTTCTTCGTGATCACATTGCCAAGAAGGATATTTATATCATGCATGTGGACACAGAAAATCAGTTGGCAAACATTTTCACTAAACCTCTAGCTAGAGAGCAATTTTTAACTTTATTAGATCAAAATTTCTTGTAACTGCTTTGAATGAATCAGATGTTCCTTCTAGCTAGTAGTCATCTATCCTATATGTTTTGCAGTTATCTTGATCATCTTTGCTTGCTAATATGCTTAAAATTGATTTTTCATGTTCATATTGCCTTGTTTTTCTCTTGTTTTTGGGTATTTTTTGCAAATGCTTGTTTTATCACAAAATAGTACCTAGTGATGAGTGATATGTTTCCTAAGTATGTTCAATATACATAAAAGACTTGAAAAATAAATTTAATTAGCATTCATATGGCTAGAAATTAAGTTTGATGGTTTTAGGTCAGGTTGACCATCAGTCGAGTTTCCCCAGGACAAACTTGACCGATCCATGGCTGAGAGATTTTTAAAAAAGGGTCAATCGGTCAAGTTTCTACTTCACAGAACTCGATCGATTCGCGGGATGAAGCTAACTTAAGTTGGGTTCGGCTGACTATTCTCCCTCTCAACTACACAAAAGTCAATCGATTCCACTCCCTCTATCCCTAAGCTCTCAACCCTCGACCTTCCCTTCCCTCACCTAGCCCTAATCTGACCTAGGGAAACTTTCCTAGACCTTCCCCCTTGCTTACACTACTACAGAACCTACCTTTAGTGTCGGTTATTTAAAGTCTTTAGTGTCGGTTTATAAGCGACACCTATGTGGGCGACACTAAAAGCTCACCCATTAGGCGTCGGTTCCTTAACCGACGCCCAAACTCTTCGCGCGCCAACGAAAGCGCGCCATCAGGGGATTATAGGCGTCAATTATTAGATAAGAAACCGACGCCCAAACTCTTCGCGCGCCACCGAAAACGCGCCATCATGGGACTATAGGCATCGGTTATTAGTTAAGAAACCGACGCCCAAACCCTTCGCGCCACAGAAAGGGCGCAATGTTGGGCACTATCAGTGTTGGTTATAAGTAAAAAAACCGACGCCATATATCTTCGCACCACAACCGTGCTGGCCAGCACGGCCGTGTGGTTAAGGGAATAGACGTCGGTTATTGGATAAGAAACTGACACTATAACATTATGTGTCGGTTATTTACAAATAACCGACGCCTATTGTTTTTTTTTCTGTCAGTCTGCAGACCTGCTATGGCTGGTCGTAGGATGAGAAACCTGTTCAGTTCAATTATGAACTGTAGGTTTTACGACATCCATTGATATCAGCCGACAACAGGCCGCAAACCTGCAAAATTAACAATAAAAAAGTAGCACATGCATTTAGCAATGCAGCCTGCAGTTCCATTTTATTTTCACACATTTATAAACATTCACACATGCTAGCAATCTGTAGTTCCATTCATTAACATTCACACATGTAGAAACATTCATATAGCAACCAACACTTTCATTCATTTTCACTCAGACACATGTAGAAACATCAAGACATGTAGAAACATTCACACATATATTATAATTCAGAAATTCATTTACAAAATGTCATTGTTTAGTCATTATTCTCTATCAGGATCCCAATTATATTTTAAAGCCCTCACTATTTGTATGGTTGTTGCCCAATCTTCTCTTACTTCATTTAATTCTCCCATCGTATAGGGAGCATTAACATTTGGTAAGTCCTTTCCTGTAATGGGGTCAGCTTTAAACACCTGTAAAGAGAATGATGTATATATATAATTAATGAGCTATAAATAAGATTGATATATTTCGATCATATTATCTAATGAGACTATATAATACCTGAGCAATACACTCGATATCCAGTGCGGCATGTTTGATAATCATGTACATATATCGCATGACATAGTATCCACATGCCCATCCGTTGTCTTGTGTAGCACACTATAAATTCAAACATACAAAATATTAAAAAATACAACTAATTAAGCATTGTTAACATAAATAATATATACATATATTGCAGTCGGGAACTTACATTCATGTTCTTCCAAATTATTGGCTGGTTCTTTTTCGTGGGGACCTTTCCTCCAGCCTTTTTGTACTCCTCAAAACCCCTACATGTTAACGTAACACAGAACATTGCAATTAAATAGTAATGTAATAACATATGTTAACGGATATGAAAAATGAAATATTTCTCACCTGAATATTGCCATTTTTATTATGTGTCCAAATCTTGTATTCAATTTACCCCCCTTAGGATCTAGATAATACACAGTGAACGTCTCGGGGGTAATAACCAGTAACTCCCAATGCCTACCCCTAGAGGAAAAAAGTTAAAAATTAATAACTCAAAATCCACAATAAAATGTAATTTTCTTAAGTCCAAATTATAATAAGAAAAGTAAACTTACTCTACATTGAATGGAGCCATTATCACCGTCTTCTTTTTTACAGCAAAATTTGAAAAAGCCTCACAGCAGTATTGTTGAACTGATGTAGGGTCTTTAGCTACTAGACTAATCAAAGATGGAATCAAAAACCCTACATGTTCGAATCCAAAATCTGCACATATGTTGTCTAAGTAGCTGCAAAATATGTATTAATTACGCATGCATTAATAAATAAGAAACCAGATCACCAGATCATACACAAGGTATATGGATGTATAAAGAATATCTCACCTTATCCATAGCTCTATCACAGATGTATTTAGCCAATCATATCGAAACAACTCCAAAATATCTTGTATAAATAGTTTTGTTTCGTATGACTGACCTGTAGAATCTGAATAGGAAGAAATAGTTATAGGGGAGTTTATATCATGTTCCCCTAACCATATTGCCATACCCCTATAGTTAGGACCTAACGGGACAGGTAGGTCTTGTGGAACCCAACTAGGTAATGTAGGAGGTGGAAGTTGAGGCCTAGATGTTGTGGGTGTCTTCTTTTTAACCTGTATATATATATAATTTCATATCAACTGCCATCATATACACACACTAACAATTGAACGTAATGTAAATTTACCATACCTTTTCAGTAAAGAGGACATCCACTTTTAGCCATAATATCACTCCGCCTACTGCCTCAGCAAGCGTTTCACAATCTGGGTGGGCATATGGCAGTGGAAGATCCATCCACTGGGGGAATATATGTATCGGGCTCACCCGAATCCAACCAGCTGGTACTAGAGACCCATGACACGTTTCCCCTGGTAGGGATGGGTAAGCCGACACCTCTGCAATGACATATTCTTTACTTTTTAGACGGCATGGCTTCAACCCCTACAAATTTTTGTGTAAAGAATGTTATATACATATATACATATCATCTTTTTTTGAAACAACTACATTTTCATATATACGTATCATCTTGAATTAAAAACTAGTTACTATGTCATAAAAATACTTACAGTGGATGTGCTAGGTGGTGGTTCAAGAGGATTACTCCCAACCTCTGCAGTAGGAGTAGGAGTAGAGTCTGTAGTAGGTATTGTCTGGTAAGTGGCAGTCTGAGATGTCTACCACTTTTTCATTGCTTCTTCGAGTTTTTCTTTGAGTTTCCTATCAAATAGCTTATCTACCTATACATGGATAAAAGAAACGTCAAATTCTAATTTTTGAATTCTCTTTTACAGTAACATTATAAATAAAGAATATGTTACCTCTTCTTGTGAAAGTCCCACTTCTGGGACATGTTTGCGCTGGGATGACCGCAAAAAAGATTTGATGCCCACACCAGTGCCTGCAGCCCTACCACATCCAGGATGCTCTGGGTTACCCAGAGCAACTGTCAATTCATCCTTTGTTCCCTCAGGGATGAACTTTCCTTGTTTCCTCAGCTCTTGCAGCTCCCGCTAATCGCCAAAACAAAAATTTGTACTTAAGTAAACAACACAAATAATCAATATTCGAATGATTGTTGTAAGAGTTGTATTTTACCATTTTTGCAGCCGCCGCATTAGTTGCGGCCTTAGTTATTTCTCCCTTCTTATTTTGCCTCCCAGCTATCCAGACATCATGACGAGGGAGAGGTGTTCTACCTATGGTAGAGGACTCCTGAGTAGCAGCAGACTGAGCAGTAGCCTCAGACTATAGTCTTTGGCGAACGCCTGCATACCCCTTTGGACCCATTCTGTGGTCATGCACATTCAATGCACACCTTGATCTTTGTGCCTCACTGAGGGCCTAGTTAGTATGCAAATTAATGATTTGGTTAGTAACACTAAATGATAATCTTGACTAGGTGAATACAACATATATTAATTAATGAGATTGAGACTGACGCTAATACCTTGAATTCATCAGTTTGTCTTGAAGTGACAAACGCGTCCCACACTACTACAGAAATAGCATTCAGTGTCACTTTTCTGGGCGTCAGTTATTAAGAAAAACCGACGCCTAACATATAAGGCGTCGGTTGTTTAAGCAAACCGACGTCTATATTCGAAGACCATCCAGACGCGGGTATCGCTTTGTATTAAGCGTCGGTTGTTTATAAAAAACTGACACTTAAAGTCGCCCGCGAAATCCATATTTCGATAAAAAAAATAGTGTCATTGTCAGCGTCGTGCGATGAAAATTTGCGCGGAAAATGTCACTTTCAGCGTCGGTTATCCTTATATAACCGACGCTGAAGGTGGTTCCCGCCAAACATTTTCATGAAAATATCGTCCAATTGGACGTCGGTTGTTGCAAACAACCGACACTAAAGATGTTTAGGCGTCGGTTGTTGTAAACAACCGACGCTATTTGGGAACTTCATAACCCTCGATCGCCCGACTCTTCCCCTTTCTTCTGTTTCATTGCGAGCGATTTCTTCTCTGCTGTCGCCCGACTCTCTGCTCCTTCTTCTCCACGACAGTGCCACCGTGCCGCCACTTCTACTCCGGCGCCCCCTTCTCCGATGCCCCCTTCTCCTTCTCCTCCGCCGCCGCACCCCGTTCTCCTTCTCCTCCGCCTGGCCGCTGCCTGCCTGCCGCCGCCTGGCCGCCTGCCTGCCTGCCTGCCGCCGCTGACGCTCCCTGCTCGTCGGAGTCGCTGCCGCTGGTTCTGGAGCTCGCCGGCCACCGCCCATGTACTCAACCAGCTCAAGCTCGCCCTACTCTGCTTGCCCAGGTACCTGCCGACCTACCCAGGCACAAAATTGGTTCTTTATGTGCTGACCTAATCTGCTTGCCTAATCTGCTTGCGCGAAATTAGCTCCCTACTCTGCTTGCTTAATGTGCCTAATCTGCTTTAAGTGGTCCTAATATCATAACATGATAGTTTTATAATCATGGCTAAACATAATATGAACTAGATCTTTTTATGTCATTAAATCAATGAACTTAGGAATTGGGGGTTCAAGAATAACCCTAATGATAACAGGATAATAAGGAAACCTAAACTCTAGATTAGGACTTGAGTAGCGTTTAATGTTATTATATGATTTGTGGCACTTTAGGATGTATATACATGCAACAAAAGTTAATTGCTTGGTTTTCTTATTTGCTTGGATAATATACTTAGTGAATTAATGTATGATTTCTTATGCATGTTTTTATTCTAATATGAACTCTAGTCTCATCTATCCATGTTGCCTATAGTTTATAACATTGCATTGTGAATTATTGCATGTTTGAAACTATTAAATTCTTGATTTATTATTTAATAATGCTTTATAGATTAGGTACTTATCATGTCTATTAAAATCCTACCAGTATAATTATGTGATCCCAACATATTAGGATTAACCATGTTGTTGGCCTAGAAACCCGTCCAAGATTGACTCATTAGGAGTAAATCTTGGATAGTCCCCGGTTTGGGACTGTTCTTG
Organism: Alisma plantago-aquatica; assembly: GCA_963693085.1. NCBI lineage: Eukaryota > Viridiplantae > Streptophyta > Magnoliopsida > Alismatales > Alismataceae > Alisma > Alisma plantago-aquatica. The sequence goes on along the minus strand of OY856412.1, from coordinate 22,531,868 downwards.
AACACCTAATCTCACTTAGGATGTAAGTGTATAATGTGTATTGGGTTTTCGAGAAAATTTTGGTAGCATTTCCCCGTTTGTTCTCTAAGTACATATGTACTTAGAGAACAGCGGGGAAATGCTGCCGAAATTTTCTTGAAAACCCAATACACATTATACACTTACTAGTGAGATTAGGTGTTCAAGGATGGAATAGGTGGTACACATTTATTATATATAAGAATGACATCACATGTGTTTGTTGGCCTAGAATGTGAACAATCATTGTTTTTTATATTACTTGTACTTTGGTATAAATTAGAATGAACAATCACTAAATTATATATTGTTTGTATGGAGTCCGGCTTCATTGTAGATATCTATTATTGTGTTTGTTGGCCTAGAAACCCATCCAAGATTGACTCATTAGGAGTAAATCTTGGATAGTCCCCGGTTTGGGACTGTTCTTGAACACCTAATCTCACTTAGGATGTAAGTGTATAATGTGTATTGGGTTTTCGAGAAAATTTTGGTAGCATTTCCCCGTTTGTTCTCTAAGTACATATGTACTTAGAGAACAACGGGGAAATGCTGCCGAAATTTTCTTGAAAACCCAATACACATTATACACTTACTAGTGAGATTAGGTGTTCAAGGATGGGATAGGTGGTACACATTAATTATATATAAGAATGACATCACATGTGTTTGTTGGCCTAGAATGTGAACAATCATTGTTTTTTATATTACTTGTACATTGGTATAAATTAGAATGAACAATCACTAAATTATATATTGTTTGTATGGAGTCCGGCTTCATTGTAGATATCTATTATTGTGTTTGTTGGCCTAGAAACCCGTCCAAGATTGACTCATTAGGAGTAAATCTTGGATAGTCCCCGGTTTGGGACTGTTGTTGAACACCTAATCTCACTTAGGATGTAAGTGTATAATGTGTATTGGATTTTCGAGAAAATTTTGGTAGCATTTCCCCGTTTGTTCTCTAAGTACATATGTACTTAGAGAACAGCGGGGAAATGCTGCCGAAATTTTCTTGAAAACCCAATACACATTATACACTTACTAGTGAGATTAGGTGTTCAAGGATGGGATAGGTGGTACACATTTATTATATATAAGAATGACATCAAATGTGTTTGTTGGCATTTCCTCGTTTGTTCTCTAAGTACATATGTACTTAGAGAACAGCGGGGAAATGCTGCCTAATCTTTTCCTAATATATACTTATTTCCTAATATATACTTGTTTTCTCTGATCATAGAATGGATAGATCATGGATGTCCATTCGTAATCATTGCACCCCAGAGTTTATATCTGGTCTTGATCAGTTTATTAGATTTGTCGAGGAACATAGGAAAAAACCTAGAGATAGGTTCTACTGTCCATGTAGGCATTGCGGTAACAACTTGAAAGTCAACACTGGTGAGGAAATCAAAAGTCATGTCATGTGCAACGGGATTGTACAAGGCTATACAGAATGGCACTGGCATGGAGAGATTTCAAAATCGAAACCAGTAGATGTCGATAGCAGTGCTTGGGTGGAAGAAGAAATTGCCTCCGATGACGTAAATGTGAACGAACCAGTTCCAGCAGACATCGTTGATGCGATGCTGGATAGTTGTAGGGTAGAGCACACCGATCCACCTCCTATCTTTAGAAACATTGTGCATGATGCTGAGATACCGTTATACACAGGCTGTGCTAAGTTTACGAAGCTTAGCGTTGTGTTGAGATTGTATAAGTTGAAAGCTAACAATAGATGGAGCGACAAAAGCTTCACTTCATTGTTGACTTTGTTGAAATGATATCGATGTTTATCTTGAACCTTTGATTGATGACTTAAAGAAACTTTGGGCTGACCATGATGCTAAATATTAGAGACATGTATGTTTATACAAATGCTAAATATTTGCCTTTTTCTAGTTAATGCAAATGCTAAATGTTTGCCTTTTTCTAGTTAATACAAATGCTAAATGTTTGCCTTTTTAATGACATTTTCAGATGGCTGACCATGATGAGCATGATGTTCATGATGAGCATGAAGTCCATGATGAGCATGCTGTCCATGACGAGCATGGCGAGGATACCAATGTAAGTTCTAAAAACATATCCTGTATTTCTATAAAATTCATTATCTTCTAGTTATGTCATATATCCTATATTTCTATATTGGGCTAATTTAGTGTGTTTATTTTTGTCAAGTTTTAGGTTGATGATGTACCTGTACCCACTGAAGCACTGGAGCAACTTGATGCGCACCACCAAACACTTAACAAGAAAAGGGGCATCACTCTGTTGAAGAAGTTATTAGTGCTAAGTGGTAGTGGATCCAAATTGGTGGTGGAGTTTGATAATGGAGGAAATGCAATTGGAGTGAACCGCAATAATTTTGTAAACTATCTTGGGTGTACCACTCAGAGCCATTGTGGTGTTAAGTATGATAATTGTCATAAAGTTCCTCAAGGGAAAAAAGACTTGATATGGAAGGATTTATGCGTGAGTTATTATTATTTGCAATTCTATTTTGTAGATTACAAATTCTATTATTTGCAATTCTATTTTGGATACTAGTTAATAACATTTCTATTTTACAGAATCTGTTTGCATTGGATGAGAAGTTGCATCGTAAAAGTGTGATGCAACACGCTGGAAAGATGCTTAGGAATTATAGGACAAATCTGAACAGAGAATACATAAAAGAGGGTGATAAGAAGAAGAAATCAGCCCTTGAACAATGGAACTTCTTGGACAAAGAAGACTGGGACAATTTTGTTGCTTCAAGAAAATCTGAAGAATTCAAGGTATTAGGCGTCACTCCCAATTTAATTAACATTTAGTGCTACTAACCAAATCATTAATGTGCATACTAACTAGGCCCTCAGTGACGCACAAAAAGCAAGGCGTGCATTGAATGTGCATGACCACACTATGGGTCCAAAAGGCTATGCAAGCGTTCGCCAAAGACTACAGGCGGAGTCTGCGGCTACTCAGCAGTCTGCTGCTACTCAGCAGTCTGCTCCTACTCAGGAGTCTGCCACACCCATGCCTCGCCATGATATCTGGATAGCTGGCAGGCAAAACAAGAAGGGTGAAATAAAGAAGCCTGTAACTGCTGAGGCGGCTGCAAAAATGGTAAAATACAACTCTTAGAGAAATCGTTTGAATATTGATTATTTGTGGTGTTAACTTACCAATTTCTGTTTATGCTGATTAGCGGGAGCTGCACGAGCAGAGGAAACAAGGCACGTTCATCCCTCAGGGCACAAGGGATGAATTGACAGTTGCTCTGGGTAACCCAGAGCATCCTGGACGTGTTAGAGGTGTCGGCGCTGGTGTTGGCATCAAAGCATTCTTTGGGCCATCCCAGTGCAAACCCAGAGCGGGACTTTCTCAAGAAGAGGTAACCTATTCTTTTTTTTAGAATGTTACTGCAAAAGGAAATTCATTAATAAGAAGCTAATGTTTCTTTTATCCATGTATAGGAGAATAAGAGAGTTGAGGATTTAGTTGCTAAGAAGGTCAACGATGTAGTTGCTGAGAAGGTCAAGGAAGAATTGATGCGGTGGCAGGCATCTCAGGCTTCCAATCAGCCTATGGCGACCCACTCTTCTCCTGATGCACAGACTGCGAGTAATCCTGGAGACCCATCGCCTAGCACGTCTGCTGTAAGTATTGTTTATGACATTGTAGCTAGTCTTTTCAAGATGATATGTTTTCAAGATTATATGTATATATGTATAACATTCTTTACGTAAATTTGTAGGCATTGAAGCCATGCCGCTTAAGAATACAAGACTATGTTGTTGCAGAGGCGCAAGCTTACCCGTCCCTTCCTGGGGAAAGGTTTCACGGGACTCCAATGCCACAGGGCTATGTTCGTGTGGGCCCATTACGTGTGTTACCTGATTGGAGGGAAGTTGCGTTGCCATATGCCCACCCAGATATTGATACACTTGGTGAGGCAGAAGGCGGGGTCATATTGTGGCCCAAAGCAGATGTCGTCTACACGACTGAAATTGTAAGATAAATTTACATTGATTTAGACTGTTAATGTGTATATATGATGTCAACTGATCTGAAATTATATATACAGGTTAAAAAGAAGACACCAGGAGCACCTAGGCCTCCACCTCCACTTCCCGCATTACCAACTTGGGTTCCAACTGACCTAACATACCCGTTAGGTCCTGCTTGTAGGGGAATGGCATGTTGGCTACGAGCACATAATATACATTGCCCTATAATAGTTTCTTTAGATGCAGATTATGCAGGTCGATCATACGATAGCTCTTTATTTATACAAGATATTATTGAGATGTTTATGTATGATTGGCTGAATACATCAATGATAGAGACATGGATAAGGTGAGATCTTGTTTATACATCCATATACCTTGTGTAAGATCCGGTGATCTGGTTCCTTATATATTAATGCATACGCCTATATGTTTTGCAGCTACTTAGTCGAAGATCATTGCAAACAATTTGCATTTGATCATGTGGGATTTTTGATTCCATCATTGATTAGTTTGGTAGCTAAAGACCCTGATAATGTTCAACAATATTGTATAGATGCTTTTACAATTTTTGGTCAGCAAAAGAAGACGATAATAATAGCTCCATTCAATGTCAAGTAAGTTTACTTTATTTATAATTTGGACTTAAGAAAATTCCATTTTTATTTTGCATTTTGAGTTATTAATTGTTAACTTCTTACTTCTAGCGGTAGACATTGGGAGTTACTAGTTATTGTCCCCGGGACATTCACTGTTTATTATCTAGATCCTGCGGGGAGTACATTGAACACTAAAATTGGACACGTAATGAGAATGCCATTATTCTGGTGAGAAATATTTCATTTTTATATCTGTTAACATCTTTTATTACATTACTATTTACTTATGCAATTTATTGTGTTATATTAACATGTAGGGGTTTAGATGCATTCAAAAAGACTGGAGGAACGGTCCCAAGGAAAAAGAACCAGCCAATAAATTGGCAGAACGTACAAGTAAGTTCCCGACTCGAATATATATATTATTGATGTGAATTGTGCTTAGTTGTATTATTTTGTATGTTTCAATTTATAGTGTGCTACACAAGACAATGGCTGGGCATGCGCATACTATGTGATGCGATTTATGCAGATGATTATCAAATATGCCGCATTGGACATCGATACCATACATGAGGTATTATATATAGTCTCATTAGTTAGTATGAAATATATCAATCTTATCTTATTTTTATATTATTACTTATATATACATCATTCTCTTTGCAGGTGTTTAAAACTGACCACACTATAGGTAAACGCTTAAAAAATATACATGCTCCATATACGATGGAAGCATTAAATGAAGTAAGAGAAGAATGGGCAAAAGCCATACAAGCAGTGGCAACTGTAAGATATAATTGGGATGTTGATAGCGATAATGAATGATACTTTGTAAATGAATATTTCTGAATGTTAATACATGTATTTGAATGTTTCTATATGTGTGAATGTGAGAATTGAATTGATGTCTGAATGTATGTACTTGTGTAGAATTTTCTTTGTGACTTTTGCAGGTTTGCGGCCTGTTTGTAGGCTGATATCAATGGATGTCGTAAACCTGCAGTTCAGAAAACTGAACTGCAGGTTCTCATCCTGCTGACCAGCCACAGCAGGCCTGCAAACTGATGTGAAAAAAAATATATATAAATAGGCGTCGGTTATTTATAGAAAACCGTCAGCAAAGAGCTACAGCGTCGGTTTTTTTCAAAAAACCCACGCCTGATGTGGCCAAAGCAGTCCTGGAAATGGCGTCGGATATTCGTATCAAACTGACACCTATTTAATCTATAGGCGTCGGTCTTTTGGTATATAACCGACGCCAAAAGTGTTCACGCCACAGAAAATGGCGTCATCTAGGGCACTTTATGCGTCGGTTATCTACTAAAAGACCGACGCTATATTCCATATAGGCGTCGGTTGTTTAGTAAATAACCGACGCAGAAAGTGCCCTAGATGACGCCGTTTTCTGTGGCGCGAACCCTTTTGGCGTCGGTTATCTACTAAACGACCGACGCCTATAGATTAAATAGGCGTCGGTTAAAAAACTGACGCCGAAGTGTTCGACCTTTAGCGGCGCCCACATAGGCGTCGGTCGGAAACCGACGCCAAATGGGGTTAAACGACCAACGCCAAAGGCCGTTTCTATAGTAGTGCCATTCTTCTTTGTCCAGGAAGTTCCACTGTTCAGTGGTTGTCTTCTTCCTCTTGTCAGCTTCTTTTATGTATTCTCTGGTGAGATTTGTCCTATAGTTCCTTAGGACTCTCCCACAGCGTTGCATCACGCATTTACGATGCAGCTTTTCATCCAATTCAAATATACTCTGCAAAATAGAATTGCTATTAACTAGTATCCAAAAATTTATTAATCTACAAAATAGAATTGCAAATTAATAATAACTCACGCATAAATCCCTCCATATTAAGTCTTTCTTCTCCTTATAAATGTTATGCCAAGAATCTAAGCGACAACCGCAATGGCTACGAGTAACAAACCCAAGATATGAAATAAATGAATTGCGATTCACACCACATGCATTTCCTACATTATCAAAATCCACAACAAGTTTGGGTCCATTGCCCTTTTACGCAATTAACTTCTTCATCATAGTGATGCCCCTTCTCTTGTCAACTTTTTGGTGTTGTTGATCAAGTGCATCAAGTGCTTCAGATGGTACCTGTGCATCATCAACCTAAAATTTGACAAAATAATCACATTTACAAGATATAACTATAAATGGACATATAGATATAAATATATGATATATTTTTAAAACATACATTGTGAGGCGGCGCATTGATGTCCTCACCCTCACGATAATCATCAGCACGGTCATCAGGAGAATGGCCAGCCATCTGCAAATTCACATTCAAATTGTAAAGTTCACATTGTAAAGTAATTCAAATTGTAAAGCTCACATTGTAAAGTAATTCAAATTGTAAAGCCCACATTGTAAAGTTCACATTATTACAACAAAGTATATATCACAACAAAATTGTAAAGCTCTATGATCAAAGCGAAAACAAGTATATATTACAACAAGATTAGGGTCAAGGGTTAACAAATACATGTGATGTCATTCTTATATATAATAAATGTACATGTACCACCTATCCCATCCTTGAACACCTAATCTCACTAGTAAGTGTATAATGTGTATTGGGTTTTCAAGAAAATTTCGGCAGCATTTCCCTGCTGTTCTCCAAGTACATATGTACTTAGAGAACAAACGGGGAAATGTTGTCGAAATTTTCTTGAAAACCCAATACACATTATACACTTACATCCTAAGCGAGATTAGGTGTTCAAGAACAGTCCCAAACCAGGGACTATCCAAGATTTACTCCTAATGAGTAAATCTTGGACGAGTTTCTAGGCCAACAAATAATGTGTTGTCATTCTTATACCTAAAATCCTAGTTCTTCAAGTTAGGGTGATTATTGATGTCTTTAAAAGCATGATTGGCAATTTAGGGAAAAGTTCATCATTTACATTCAAAGCATGTCACATGTGTGCATTACAGTTCATCATTAAGCAAGAAGGGTGATTAGGATTCTCAATATACTCAACCATGAAACAAGTTTCCGAAAGAGGTTTGGTGAAGATATCTATAACTTACTTAAACATTCAATTATGAAGTAAATATACACTTAATTCAAATAGCATGACGCACAAAGTTGCAGTCAACATCATTATGCTTTGTTCTATCATGGACTATCAGATTGGTATAATGTGGATTAGGGTCTAGGGTTAAAAAAATTAAAAAAACGCCCAGCAGGGCACCTGACGATTTTGCTCCAGGGCACCTGCAGGGCTTGACCTAGCCTAGGCGGAGGAAGGAAGGAGGAAGAAGCTGGCGTACCTTGAGGGCAGAGGAAGAAGGCCCGGCCGGAGCAGAGGAGGGCAGCTGGAGGTGAAGCTGGCAGCACCAGAGCAGAGGAGAGAAGCTGGCAGCGCCGGAGCAGAGGAGAGCGCCGACGACGAGGATCAGAGGAGAACTACGGTGACGAGCGGCGAGCGACGGTGACGGCAACAGCGGCGAGCGGCGCGCGAGGAGACGAACGGCGGCGCGGGGGAGCCAACCGGCAACGACGGTGGGGAGCAATCGGGGGAAATCGCCAGACCTAGCGTACGACGCAATGAAACAGAGACAATGGGGAAAAGTTGTGTTTGCGGGGCTATTAACTGTACCATAGGCGTCGGTTATTCAAAAAAACCGACCACTAAAACTAACTGTGTCGGTTCTGCACAACAACCGACACCAATACTTGATTATATTCGTCGGTTTTTAAATACAAACAAACCGACGTCTATATTCATATGCCGATTAAAAACATCGTTCTCGATTTATGACCATAGTCGTCGGTTTCTACTTAAAACTGACGCTTAAAGGGTGTGAAAAATTCCCAGCGGACAGCGCGGGAAAACTCATAAATGTCGGTCGTTGTAGTAAAACCGACGCCCAAAATGTGCCCAATTTCTATCTCACGAATAGCCTTTAGTCGTCGGTTTTTTAATTATCAACCGACGCCATATGTCAAATTTTGGAGGTAATTTTGTTCGCTGGAAATTTTGGATTTGGCGGTTAATTTTAGGTGTCGGTTTTTTATTAAGTAACCGACACTTAATAAAAGCGGTACCCGTGTCTGGTCACCCTTCATAATTGGATGTCGGATTATGTTATCAACCGACACTGTAGAGTTTAGGTGTCAGTTTATTTATACAACCGACACCTTGAAAAGTGACTTTATAAGCCATTTATGTAGTAGTGTTAACCTAGGTGTGTGAATGTTTTTGGTGGGGTGTTTTGTGCATTTGATCTCTTCTTCCTCTCCATTTCACCTCCATGGCATCAAATAGAAGGAAGAGAGCCGCCCCTAGCAATGCACCATCCTCCTCCTCATCTTACTGCTTGATTTCTTTCGATGAGACCCTTTTTGTCTCAATTGAGGTTGTTAATCGGTATAAGGACCTTCATCCATGAAGTCCTTTTACATTTAGAGCCCTTTTTTATCCTAGCCCTAGATGCTAAGCTATCATCTATCAAGTGGAAAGATTGCTTTCTATTCATCACCTATCAGCCCTGGGTTTCGAGTGTGAGTTCTTTCACAATTCAATGTCTAGTATGAAAGCAGTTCATGAATTCTATGTAAATTTGCGTTGGAATTATGACTCCTTTGTACCCCCTCAGAATACTCAAGCTATCCTTACTTCTATGATAGCTGAGAAGAAATTACAAATCTCAGAGGATATCCTGAATATCTTCTTTTCAAGATTTGATGAGAATGATATCTGGCATAAGGATTATGGTGAGTATTTCAACTTGCTGAACCCCGAAGGTTTCTACAAGAAAAATGAGATCACGCTTCCCGATATTCATCATTACTTGAAGAAACCTGACGTTCCCTATAAGAAGAAGAGCACCCTACCCTCCTCCTCCTTAGATCTCAAGAAATGTGTATTAGCACTAATGGTCAACTGCAACATCCACCCAAAGAAAAATCAAATGAATATTGCAAAAAACATTGCGGTGATAATGTACTACCTCTTAGAGAATGTCGGAGTCAAGTGATCTAGATACATCATCAATATCCTGCTCTGATATGTGGTCTTTTCTAGTTCACCACTGAGAAATCACTCTTCTCTGACTTCCACTACAGACATGCCAGGAAGGGAGTGTGTATCAGTGAGCCACTATCCAAAAATATGTGCCTATCTTTTCCTCCACCACATCTAGTGCCTCACCCTCTGCCTCTGCCTTAGTTGCACCTACCTCTACCTCAACCCAAGCTCCTCCACCTCCTCAGCCTACCTGACCTAGCTGTGCCTCATTCTGTGTGGCCAATGAAGCCCTCATGGGTTATATGATACACCAACGGGCATACAACCTCTTGGTCCAGGAGCATCTGCACCAGGATTTATGTTCAATCATGATAAACATGAACTTATCTTGTGCACACCCATACCCCACCTACCAGCCATACCCCAGTAGTGATTATGCATCCTATGCATACAATCACTTCTACCCTGCCCCTCCACCTGCACCTATGCCTTCCACTACTACTCGCACACCTTCTGCTACTAGTGGACCTACTCCAGTCATCCTACCTCTACCTGCTAGCCCCTTAGCCACTCTGCTTGCCAGTCTTGGCGATTTTGTTCCTTCCTTCCCTCAGGCCAATGAGCTCTATGCTCTTGGTATGAATTGGGATGAGTAGAATGCTTATTATCCCAGTCGTCACTTCGGACCTTCTATGGATGAAGAGATGTTGGACCAGGATGATGACGAGACTGTTGATGTTGATGAGGATGTCAGTGATGGTGAGGATGATGTTGATGGCTCTGATGGCTTCACTGGTGACTCTAGTGATGAATGTGATGCTGCTACACCTTCAGACAGAGATGATGACTACAAGCTTGATGCCAATGATGATAATGTTGTGGATGATGTAGATATAGATGACCTCGATGTCTAGATGTTCTTAGTTTTTAGTCTAGTCTACTGATCATATATATCTTTCTAGGCTATTTTGTATTAGCAACATCTGGGCACATGATCTGAGGTGTACAATTTTATCTTTAGCTTTCATCACTTCTCACTTATAGTTGTTTTTATGAGAACATGCCTTCTAAGTTGTAATCTATGTTATGATCACTCTTACTCTTTGATCTATTATATTTTATGATTTGGTTCCATATTTTCACCATATTTTGATTATGACCTAGATTGTGTGTTTCTCTCATTTGTTTTTGATATATATTATGAGATTGCATGTTTGGATATCTATTTGCTTGTGTTTTGGAGAAGACCTACTTATATGTTCTTCTACCCCCTTACTTTTTGATAATGTCAAAAGGGGGAGAGAAATTCAATGTCTTGAAACTCAATCATATTGCTATTCATTGCCATATTGTTATTATTGCTTATGTGATCCTTTTCGTGTTCATAATATGCTTTATTAAGTGACTTTCTAAACTCGTCCCCTTGCACCCCTCTCACTCTGGCGATTACAGTTTTGCAAGTTGTGGACGCCCACCCCCTTAGTTTTAGGGTTTTCCCTTACATGTTCAAGTGTGTGGCTGGTGCCTGGGTCCCATATCCATCATGGCAGAAGAGCTGGTGGATCGTTGTGCTGGACTTCGGTTGTTGGAGGACGAAGAGGAGCCTATTGATGTCAACCCGATAGGCAGCGGTGATGAGGAGTAATATTATACAGTGATGGCATTGATTGGAAGGTTGCTAACCGATCAGACGTTTAACTTTAAGGCCATGGAAAGGATGCTTTCCCAAGCATGGAGCTTGCGGGAGACGGTCGATTTCAATAAGTTGGAGGGTGACACATTTGTTATGCAATTCTCTCATTGGAGGGACAAGCAGAGGGTTATCAACGACGTGCCATGGAATTTTGATGGGCATCTTCTACTGTTCAAGGAAGTTGACAAGGAGGAACAGTTCGGACACCTGAGCATCAATCAAACTCCTTTTTGGGTCCGTCTCTATGGACTATCCATGGGATATAGGTGGGAGATGACAGTCCGAGCGATAGTGGGACACATAGGAGACATCCTCATGATGGACAGAGATGGGTCAGGTTGGGATTCTTCAATTTGTGTCTGGGTGTTGCTGGACGTCTCAAGACCCTTGAGGAGGACACTGCAGATTAGGGTTAAGAGTAGGAGCGTCGTTGACTTCGATATCATGTATGAGCACCTAGCCATGTTTTGCTTTTTGTGCGGCATGCTGGGTCATGTCTACCGCGACTGCTAAAGCTACTTCGAGGGTGGAGAGCAACAACATCAATGGGGGAGTTGGATGAGGGATTCTCCCTGAAAACAACAACGGATCGAGAGTGAAAAAGGGGATGGGAAAGGAGTGGCTCGAAGAAAGTTAACTTTCAAATCTTCTGGGGGCTCGGGAGAGACGAGCAAGATAGAGGGAGAGGGAGATAGCAGTAGCGTCGGATAAGGAAGTGGAGGGGAGGGACGACGTCACAAGGGAGGGGACGTCCGGGAGGGGCAGAGAGAGTACGTTTGGAGGGACAACATCACGGGGGATCGGGGTAGGGATGGAGGATATGGCCACAGAGAAGGAAGAGTCATAGCCTCTAGCGACATTGAGGGGATAATGGAAGAGAGGATGATATCAAAGAAGGGGGACAAGGAAGGAGGAAGGGAAGACATTTCAGGGAGGAAGAGGGTGTCAGGGTTGAGGACGAGGGGGGTGGTCTGCTGTGACTGCTCACCTAGAAGGAAGGGGAGGAGACACACCATCGGGGGAGGAGTCTACAGGGGCGTCACGATAGAAGGATAGGAGGTCTACGTGGAGGATGACGTTAGGGGGAGGGGTGGCACGCTACACGAAGGAGGATCTCATGGCGTTTAGGGGAAGAGACCACATAGACGAGGTGGCTTCAAGGGAGGAATCGATAGAGCATGAAGAGGACATCGTGTTCAGCCTAGGTGGATACCCAGGACACTGCCAGTAGTGGCCAGAGATGGTGGATGTTGCGTCATCAGCTTCACATAAGGGTGAGCAGCGTTGGAGGAGACACAGTGTAGGAGAGGTGCATGCACAGAAAGCAACACATTAGCCCCGAACAAAGAAAAGAGGAGGGTTTGTTCATTGGAATATAGCCCAACCGATATCAGATTACTATGAAGATGAAAGTATGACCCATAACAAAGACTCAAAGTGATCCATCACGAGGGCACAAAGAAGAAAGGAAGTTGGGATAAAAGTAAAGCAAGGAAACAAACCGAACTGGGGGAAGAAGAAGCATCAATCGTGGGTCTATAAGATGAGTAGGGGAGTAAGGTTAGGCATCCCAGATGAGGAGGTGGTGTGGGAGAAAACAATAGGGAAAAGAGGCAGAGGTGCAGAGATTTGTGACATGGATCTGGATGATCAGCCACCGTAAGCAGCAGGAGATAAAAGATCAAAGATGACTAGTGGGGTTGTAGCAAGTAGAATTGGGGTCGTCATGACTCAAGTAGCGGAGATTGGCGATGTCCAATCCCACAAAAGACAATGAAAATCTTCAGTTCGAACTGTTAGGGAATGGGTGACCCTGACACGTGCAAGGCTCTCCGGTCTTGGGTATGGAGAGAGCGCCTGAACATGGTTTTTGTTATGGAAACTATGATTGTAGATAGAAGTCTAGAAGACGTCAAAAGGAGTTGTGGGTTTACTGAGGAGTTGTGTATATCTAGTGAAGGGAGAGAAGGTGGTATGGGGTTATGGTGGAAGGACATAAAGGCAGAGGTTGTTAGCTATTCTCACAGGCACGTGTCCGTTTTGGTCAAGGATGACATCACCGATATCAGGTGGCGAGCGGTTGGGATATATGGGTGGGAGGAACATGCTAGTAAAGTCAAAACATGGGAGCTGATGAGAAAATTAAAAGATGAGTCAGAGGATCCGGTCATTTCCTTCGGTGATTTTAATGAGATTGTGTCAAATTCTGAGAAGAAAGGAGGACCCCCAAAAGATGAAAAGTTTATGCAAAACTTCTAGGATGTCATAGACGACTGTGGGCTGCTAGATGTTGGTTTTGAAGGAAATATATTCACTTGGAAAAGGGGGCTGACTGAAAGAACTTTAGTGCAAGAGAGACTTGATAGATTTCTACCTGATCTTGAATGGAGGAATTTTTTTAGCTATTGCAAGGTCATTCATCTTCCCGTTTATGAGTCGGATCATGCACCTATCATCCTAAAGGAAGACAAGAGGGATAGCAGAATAAAGAAAAGGAAAGGACACTTCATGTTTGAGCCTATGTGGGTGGGTGATGAAGGATGCACTAGAACTGTAAAGGAGACCTGGATGGCTGCGGAAGGAAGTGATCTGAACACAAAGCTCTTGAATTGTAAAAACAAATTTAAAGAGTGGGCTGTGGAAAAATTTGGCAAGAGGAGAAGGAAGGTAAAAGATTTGGAAAGTGAATTGAAGGGGCTGCAATCTCTTCCACCAGATCAAACAAATCTGAATAAGGTGGAGGAAAAATTGAAGGAACTTCAATATTGGTTATAGAAGAATGAGGAATACTGGGTTGCCTGGGAAAGAGTCAAAGAGCTGAAAGAGGGGGACCGCAATACCAAATACTTCCACCAGAAAGCATCAAATAGAAAGTGGAGGAACTATATTGATTGTTTAGAGGATGAACAAGGAGTCTTGAGAGCTTAGGAGGGCAAGATTATGGATCTTATTCTGGGATACTTTTCGCAGCTGTTTCAGACCAGCAACCCCACGGGTTTTGTGGAGGCAACAAAGGGGCTTCAGGAGATGATCACAGAGACACAGAGGGACATGTTAGAAAGGGATATAGTGGATGAAGAGATATGGACAACACTAAAGCAGATGCATCCAAACAAAGCTCCAGGCCCGGATGGCTGGAAGGCTATCTTCTACCAAAACTACTAGGGGGGTTGTGGGAAAAGATGTGGTGAGTTACATGAAAGGATGGTGGAAAGGGGAAAGGAGTATAAGGGTTGTAAACGAAACTCTTTTTGTGCTCATTCCAAAGATCAAGAAGCCAAAAATAGTAGGTGAGTTCAGACCTATTAGCCTCTACAATGTGGTGTACAAGATTGCCTTAAAGGTGCTGACAAATCATCTAAAACCTCTCATGAACAACATTGTTTCTGAAAATCAAGGTGCCTTTGTCCCAGGGAGGATGATCACGGACAACGCCCTCATTGCCTATGAAGTTTTCCACTCTATGAAGAGAGATAAGGGGAAGAAAAAAGGCATTATTGCCCTGAAGTTGGACATGTCCAAAGTGTATGATAGGGTGGAGTGCAGTTTTCTTGATGTGGTGATGGAGAAGATGGGGTTTGGGATGAAGTGGAGGTGTAAAGTCCAATATTGCATCACGTATGTCCAACACACTTTCACTATAAATGGAGATTGGACCAAAAGCACAACGCCTGCACGTGGACTTCGCCAGGGTGACCCTCTTTTCCCCTACCTTTCCATTTTATGCGCTGAGCCTTTCTCTACATTATTTTCCACTACTGCCTATGACACCCTCCTACATGGTATTAAACTGAGTAGGGGTGTGCCCCATGTCTCACATCTTTTATTTGTAGATGATAGTATCCTTTTTGCGAGAGCAGCCAATGTTGAATGCCTGAAGTTATCTGAGATCATCATCAAGTATGAACAGGCATCCGAACAAAAAATAAATTTCTCCAAAACAGATGTTGTTTTTAGCAAAGGGATAGAGGCAAAAAAGTGAGAGGAGCTGAGGAATCTCTTGGGAGTGAGAGAAGTGGATCGGCATGCTAGTTATTTAGGCCTCCGGACAGCCATGGGACGGTCTAAAAAATAGGTGTTCAGCTTCATCAAAGAAAGGATATGGAGAAAGCTATAGGGCTGGTCAAAAAAGCTGCTGTCAAAATCGGGGAGGGAGGTCCTCATCAAAGCGGTAGCCCAAGCCATCCCTACATATGTCATGGGAATCTTTCAGCTGTCGGCGGGTACCATTGACGAAATCCATAGGATGGTGGCTAGATTTTAGTGGGGAGAAAAGGACAAAGAGAGGAAACTTTCATGGATGAGCTAGGATAGAATGTGCAGACCAAAACGATAGGGGGGACTTCATTTTAGGGATTTTCAGACCTTTAACCAAGCCCTCTTAGCGAGACAACTTTGGCGGTTGATCAAAAACTCAGAAGCGCTTGCGTCTAGAGTTCTTAAAGCTAGATATTTCCCAAGGATGTCCATTTGGGAAGACAGGAGGGGACATGACCCCTGCTACACATGGAGGAGCTTGTGGGGGGCAAAGGCCCTCCTAAAAGAAGGGGTACTGATATGAACATCTGGGATGAGAATTGGCTGCCCATGGAGGATGACACGCTTGCATGTTTCATATGAGAGGATGGCCCATACTACAGCACAGTACGTGAGCTCATGATAGAGGTTGGATCTCATTGGGATGAGGATAGAATTTGGGAGTGTTTCTCGGACTGCTACGCACGTAGGATATGTGCCATACAACTTAGCTTGAGGAGACTCGGGGATACGTGGATGTGGTGGCCTTCACGAGATGGAGAGCTTTTGGTCCACTCAGCTTATTGGTTGGGGTTGTTAGGAAAGGAGGAAGTGACGAATTATACTCCCCGACAAGGTGACACACTGTGGAAAAGGATATGGCACGTTGGATGGAGTCCCAAAACAGCCCACTTTCTCTGGAGGATTTGCACGGGGTGCCTAGCAGCCAGAGGACACCTGTTTGACAGACATTGCTTAGATGATGGCTCATGTATGATATGTGGAACAGAGAAGAAGTCTATACCCCATATGCTCTTTCGTTGTCCCAATGTCGTAGAGGTATGGGAACAGACGTCATGTGAGGTACAAGCATGGGTGGAAGGAATTAGAGATGAGGACATCATCTCGTCTATGGGAGCCGCTCTAGAGAGGACATATGTGCAAGAGGCCAAAACTATAATTGCTGCTATGTGGACGATCTAGAGAGTCAGGTGTATAAGGACGTTTCAACACAATGACATCCACTGTGGTTATTTGTTCCGAGGTGCATTGATGATGGTGAGGATGGGGAGCAAGCAACATGACCAGATGGGAGGAGGGGACACCCAGGGCAACATCGTCCAACAACATCATGATGGGGGGGGGGGGGGGGGGGGACGGTGTACCACTGAGGAGAGATGAGGGGTTGATGTCCAAGGAAGCAACGTCCAACAACAACAGGATGGGGGAGACGACACCCAAGGAAGCAACACCCCGCAACAAAATGTGGAGGGGGACGGCAATCTACTGAGGGGAGAGGGGGGATGTACGTCCAAGATAGCAATGTCCAGTAGCAATGTGCTGGGGGGGGGGCAGTGTCCAACTGAGGGGAGACGGGGGGTTGACGTTCAACAGAGGGGTGTCGGAGGGGATGATGTGGTGGTAGCAACTAGGGGATGTTGTGTTTGGAAGAAGCCAATAAGGGGGAGGATAAAGTTGAAAATTGATGGTTTGGTAGGGGAGGATGGGAGGACAGGGATTGGAATGGAGGCCAGGGATGACAAAGGTACATTGGTGGGAGTGATGGGGGAGAAAGTAAGCACAGGGGGGGACATCACCATCGCTGAAGTGTTAGTAGTGCAAGCATCATTACTTTGGGCAAGGAAGGAGGGGCACAGCTGAGTGGAGATAGAGACTGACTCGTTGGAGGTTGTCCATGCATGCACCAACAAAAAGAGGTGAAGAGACTACCTAGGAGCCATTGTTGAAGATATTCTTTACTTACAATAGCTGTTTTCCTTTTGTAGTTTGAGTCATGTTAGTCATAGGTAGAATAGGGTTGCCCACAAGGTGGCCAACTCTGCCCGTAGAGGCCAAGTAGATAGTTTCTGTTTTTTTCAGTCTTTCCCTTTAAATTTTTCACTTCTTGTAAACCTTGATTTAGTAAGCTAATAGATAATGGGGATCCCCAATCATAGGGCTTCCCGTCATCCTTCAAAAAAAATGTGACTTGCTAAAGGACCATACAGTACATGTATGTTATATTGCTTTCTGTAGATAGACTAACAATGCAGGTTAAAGAAACATAGGTTGAGGGGGAGAAATTCACATTATTCAAATCTTGAATCCCCCAAATTCACAAGGCAAAGATATAATTTCAATATATTTGAGGAATGGTTTATCATTGTCAAAAAGGGGGTGAATGTTGACCTAGAGGTTATACATTTTCCATATTTTGATAATGACTCAACCATTCCATTCATATGTATCTAATATGTGTATTCAAGTTTGATCTCAGGCTTTAGGTACATGAAAAGGATCAAATTACACAAGCCCTAGCTAGTCAAAGTTCAAGTAAAATGTAATGCAAGTGTGCTAATAAGAAAATCCCTTCAAACGACCTTAGAAGAATTTTGTAATCACTTGTATTGATGATATGACCTGTAACTCAGATGAGAAAAATATGTGGTTCACTTCATACCAAGTTTTAATAACTTTTTAGCCAAATTAGAAAATTGATCACAGGCTATTGATCGGTTGAGTTCCAATCTCGACCGATACCATAGATTGATTTTCTGATGATATGCATCGGTCGAGTTGTGCATTCATAGAACTCGACCAAATGACTTACTGACCAAATATGATTTTGGCTAATCGTTTGAGTTTCCCAGAACAAACTTGACCGATAGTTTGAAAATTGGGTTTTTCTTTTAGCCAATCGATCGAGTTACCTTTATTGAAACTCCACTGAATGCACTGTACGGAAAACACATAAAAAGTGATTATAACCATTTGTGACTTGTTTGGATGAAAATAGATATGTTGCCTTGAGAAAAAATGTCTATATTTTGGCCCTAAGTGTTCCCCAACTCAAGGGAGCACCCCCATCTATAAATAGGACCCCTTAGAGTTCATTCCAATTTTACTCATTCACTACATTCAAGGTCCTTGCTATAGTTGAGTGTACTACTACTCCTTTAGCCCCTTTCTCTCTCTCGTTTACACTTTATTTTGTGATTTGTGAGTTAGTTAGGCTTATTGTAAGAGATCTCCACCTTTGTACATGTAAAGCTCTCATTCCTCCACTACTTCCCTATCCCCTTCTCTCATGAAGAAAAGATGAAGCAAGCTCCATCGAGTGAAGAAGGAGTTGTAGCTGGTCCTCTTCAAGGTTGTTGAAGAGGTGGTGATCTTCTCCAAGTGAAGGATAAGGCAAAGGACGAAGATTCAAGAGAAGAATCAAAATCCTTCAAGGCAGAAGACTTGAGCTTGAGTGGGTAAGACCTTGGTGAAGGCTGAAGACTCAAGCTAAGTGGGTAATTTGCTTTGTAAGTTGGAGATCTCCTTGTGCTTGGATGGGTAAGTCCTTTGGTGGTCTATTGATGTAAATCTCTTTGGTGATATAATAGAGAAAAGCACTTGCAAAGTCCTAGAGGCTGACCTCTCTAGGTAGTGGACTGACTCACTTCTAGTTTGAAGTGTGGAACCACTCTACATCCCTTTGTCAAGTGCTTGCTATTAATCTCCCCCATCCTTGCTATGCTTGTTTAGATAGGACTTCAAATTGCCTTTTATCTATTGCTCCAAATTGATATAGTTTAAAGGTCTAATATATTTTGTGAGAAATTGTGTAGCTCTATTCACCCCCCTATAGAGCCCATAGATCCAACATAGTTCACTTCTAGAATCCCTTTAATTTCTAAGTCTTCCCTTCTAGATAGTGCATCGGCTACCTTATTAGTTGATCCCAACACATTCTCGATTTCATACTGATATCCCAATAACTTTGTTAGCTATTTTTTTAGTTGGTTGATCCATCATATAATTGATGCTTTTCTAATCAATTCATATGACAAACTTTGTCCCTACTAAATAATGTCTCCATTTAGTTACTGCTAACAATATCGCATGGATTTCTTTTTCATAAGTAGACCACCCCAATTGATGACCCTTCAATGCAAAACTCAGAAAGGCTATTGACCTCATTCCTTGCATCAGAACAACACCCACTACAAAGCTTGAAGCATCCGACTCAATAATAAACTCTTGGTCGAAATCCGACATAGCCAACACAGGTGGAGAGAGCATCTTGTTTTTTAAAAGATCAAAGGCTCTTTCTACCTCCTCAATCCACTTGAAATTATCCTTATTCAATAAATTTGTTAAGGGTTGAGAAACTTGACCATAACCCTTAATAAACTTCCTATAATGACTTGTTAAGCCCAGGAAACCCCTCAATGCTTTCATAGATGTCAGCTTAGGCCATTCTTGTATGCCTTCAATCTTAGCTAGATCAGCTGATACACCTTCTTGCGATATCACATGGCCCAAATACTCCACCCTAGTAGCTGCAAATTCACATTTGCTTCTTTTTACATATAACTGGTTCTGCCTCCAGATCTTCAAAATCATTTTCAAGTGTTTCACATGTGCTTCTTGGGTCTTACTATAGACCAAAACATCATCAAAGAAAACCAGGACAAATTTCCTTAAGAAACATCTAAAGATGTCATTCATTAAGATTTGGAATGTTGCTGGGGCATTAGTAAGACAAAAAGGCATTAGTAGATATTCATAATGCCCTTGATGCGTTCTAAAAGTTGTCTTAATAATATCTTCTTCTTCTACCCTCACTTGATGATAGCCAGTCCTTAATTTCATTTTTGAAAAAAATAGAGCACCATGTAATTCATCCAAAAGCTCATCAATCTGAGGAATTGGGAATTTATCTGGAATAGTAATTTGATTTAACCCTCTATTTTCAAAAACATCTGCCATGTTCCATCTAACTTATTGACTAATGATACTGGTGAAGAATAAGGACTATAGCTATGTCTGATCAAATTAACTTGCAGTTGATCTTCCACCTGACATTCAATCTCATTATTTTGGAAATGTGGATATGTGTAGGGTCTTTTTGATACTGGCCTACTACCCTCAACCAAAGGAATCTGGTGATCCCTACTTCTTTTAGGTCGTAGTCCCCTTGGTTCCTCAAACACATCCTTGTAATCTTCTAACAATTGTTTAATGCTAGGAAAATCCTCCCATGGTCTTTCCTGTTGTACACTTGAACTGTACATTTACAGCCCTATTTGTATCAATTGCACTACTTCTACTTTCTTACTTCTCCTCAACTCTTTTGCAAAACATATTGCATTTAAAATCTTTGATTTCCCTTATAGACCCTCAATGGACATAGGTACCCCGTGCAATTCAAAATTTAACACATGTTTATTAAAATCCCACCACACTAAGCTAACTTGGCAAAGCCACTTCACTCCAAGCCCTACATTGCAACTTCCCAGCTAAAGTATGAGAAAGTCATCTTCCATACAAATGTTAGCAATCAAAAACTCGACATTCTTGCACTTTCCCTTTAAAGTTATCTTTTGTCCATTTGCCACTGTCACAGTAAACTCCTGATCTTTCTTCATATCAAACACCCCTTTCCTGATAGCTCGAAGGTCAATGAAATTATGAGTACTCCTAAGACCCAATAAGGCAATCAATTCCATATCCTACATCCTCATTTTCACCCTCGTGGTCTTAGATGCGTCTTCACCTGTCAACGCATGCAACGAAATCTTGGGCTGATCATCAGGTTTTTTCCATTGTCTAAACATTTCCCCTTTTTCTTCATCGTCTGACTCTTCATCCTGAATTAGATACAACTTCGCTTTAAATTTGCACTTATGGTCGGCCCCCCATCTCTCATTACACTTAAATCATAGATTATTCCTCCTTCTAAAATTTTCCTCCTCTATGGATAGTCTCTTCGGCACATTAGTTCCTGACTCACTGCTTGTCTTCAACTTCTTGAATGATTCCTCTTTACAAGATGTTTTTCCAGATCCCTTTTTCACCAGGTACCTTTCTTCCTTAGATAAAGCTAAACTGATTGCTTCTCTCATCGACTTGGGACACTGTCCTCTGACATGGCACCTACGTTTCTCATTCAACCTGCTCACAAAGGACCCAAGTCTAAAGGCTTCATCTAAACTTGGTAATTTTTTCGATAAATTCTTAAATTTAGATAGATACTCTCTCACAGACTTCACTTGCTTCAGCTTTGTAAACTCTCCAGCAACATCTTCATAGGGATTTCCAAATCTACTATGCAATTTAGCCTCAAATCTACTCCACGTCGAAATAGGCGATGAATCTGACATCCAGTTCCACCATTACAAAGCATTTCCCACTAGATAATAGGAGACGAGATCAATCTTTTCAAAATCTGAGTCCATACCGTAAAACCTAAAAAACTGGCGAGCTTGACCGATCCATTCCAACAGTGTAGACGATCCATCATATTTGTCAAGCTTCAATTGCAGCCTTCTCGGGTTTCTCTTGTCTGAGCTTAAAGATGACAAACTCCCGATTCGGTCCCCATCATCCAATGAGACTTGATTCTTCTCTGCCAATGAACTCAGCCGCTCCAGTTGCAAGCATTTGAAATCCAACCTCTGAGCAAACTCCGTCTTCAGTTCTACACACGCTTTCTTCGTTGACCTCGCCATTTCTGAACATCGTCTATCCACAGTTTGATTTAGGGATTCCATCAGTTCGCGTAGCTCGGCGCGTGATACTCCAGCTTGATGTGGATCGTCACCTATCGGAGCCATGGCCACAGGTGTTTTCTCTGATACCACTTTGAATCTCCTGAGATAATAGGGATGTCGGTGGGAACAAGATTCTCCTTCCTTTGTACCTATGGTGAAGCTTCTAATAAGGAATCAAGATAGAATGGAAATATCCAGAGAAGGGAGAGAGAGGAAAGGGAGAGACGAGGAATTCACAGAGAGGGTAATTTTATTCAATCCAAACATATCCCTCAATTGGGCATACACGATAGCTAAATAGCTTGCCCAATACTTCTACATAGGCAAAGTTATTTCCACTACTACAAAACAGACGTTATGTTTGAGTTATGACCCTAACACAATTGAAATGTGTGGGGGTGATGACCCTTGCACATTATAGGACCCTTACACAAAGAGTCTTATGCAAAATGCCATTGCACAAAGCATTGTGTTTGGGTGACAACCCTTATACAAGAGTTGCACTTGAATAAAATACAATATCAGAATCTGCTGGACCCAACCCATTGTGCTAGGACGACAACCCTTACACAATAGTTGGATACGAATAAAAAATAATATCAAAACCTGCTAGGTCATACGTCTCTGCAATTGAATGAACATTGATGAACACCGCATGTGTACATTAGAAATGGAAATCCTCATTGCTTAAAACGATATTACAATGAATTGAACTTAATGATGTATTGAACTTAACGATGTTCTAAATCTGGAGCTTTTAATATTCTCAAATGTCAATCCTCATTGCTTTGAAAAGTATATATACACTGGGGAGGACATAGCCCCTTGCCCCTAGAAGAAATACAAATGATAGCTCGGGAAAAATTAAAGTTAATAAGTTAATGCATATACAACAGATACATGACATGCTTGATGAGACCAGGACATGCTAAATGAACCCATCAGATATCTCTCCAATTGTAGGACTAGAATACCACTACTACTTTGTGTCTTTCACATTTTCTTCTCATTGAGCAGCAAGAGCTAAACTGACTTGAAGATGACAGGAAATATAAATCGAGACATGATTTCCTTCCAACCTAACACACCATTTTAGAGCTAATATATAAGCATAGAGGCACAAGGTGCAACAATATCCTTCTATATGTAAGACGACATGATCTCACAGATGTCCCTTTTTCCTGATGGCTAGGATTTTCACGAACCAGATGATTTGAGACAACGCAAACTGCAGGTTCCTGGGGTATTTTGGAGTGTACTCTGTACATCATACGTACTTCTAAATTAATAGAGATGAAGCGCATGCAATATCACAACATGGGGCAGATCATTCTAGCTGACAATGTGATCACATTCTTGGGCAGCCAAGTCCATTTGGAGAAGCAAGGACAAGCTGACTATATACACAAGGAGTCTCTTTTCATGCTAATGTCATCATGTCAACCTGAGAACAGAATAAAGTGGAACTTATAGATGTATAAGATCGTAGTTTATGGGAAAATTATGAATAGTGTGCATACATAGGTGATAAAAATCGCAAATACAATTGTTACTAGATTGTTTTTTCTAGTTCATATAAGTCATGTGTGCACCTATGTGAAATTGTTTATGCATGAAACATACAAATATGTGAGAAACAAGCATGCCAAAGATTTCCTTTATAGAAAAGCAAGCATTGCATTCAACAATAATTTGAGAACATTAATAATTCTTGCATATTATAACACTTTCTAGGTTTATTACTATACGAAGTACTGTAGAATGAGCATGAAGTTAGAATAGAGAAACAATAAGTAATTAAGCACATGCCCACACCTGGGAAAAAGTAATTTATTTTTTTGTATAGAGTAACAATCTAACTAGACTCCTTTACCCTTTGGAGAGTGAGAATTAGAGTTGATTAGCATTGGTCAGACTCCGGAAAATGAACCATCATAACAAGCTAAAAAACTGAGGCAAGTGGTGGTTTCCTATACCCATTGATATGAAGTTAAGAATTAGAAAATACACTAGAGTCAAATTACATCACAAAAAATGGTATTCAATATAGATGACAAGAACAAAATGCATCTCATTCAAGAAATGTCGTGGGAGTAAACTTCATGTGCAATATGTGGCTATATTATTGTCGTCATTTACTCCTCTATTACCAACAGAAAGAGTGTGATGGATCAGTCATTATACCTTTCAAATTATATTGGTACATGTTACACCTCTAATCATTCTAATTGTAAGGAGACACATGTTACATAGGATGCATATGCTTTTCTTCCTCAATTTCAAAGCAGGATATCCTAGAATTGAACTCTAATGCCACATTTACACTATATGAAAAGAAAATCTACAAGTTTCTTGTGCACTACCAAAGTTGATTGTAGGATATTGAAATCATTTAGCTGAAATGGACATGTCAATAATTAGTGTTCTAATTACACAGTTTTATAAAATACTACAAGCATAAAATGAAAATTGGAATCAAAGAGATATACAAATAAATCTTCATGGCACAATTAAATAAAAATATAATGAAAAATATAGGGATGTATAACTGCCCCACTAGGTGGATCATTGAGTTAGTATAAGGATGACAACTTAGCTGATTTGCTACCTCATTTTAATAAATGTCATGTCCCAGAGAAACAAAGGACTAGAAGTATTTATATCAAGATTAAATAGCAATTATTTGCCACTTCATCTCATGCTCTGTCCTCATTTATAAAAGGCATCCTGCATAAAGATACATGAAAATATAAGGCATTGTCAAATGGTATGCTTTCCAAAATCTATCATGAAGATCAACCTCTAGATCATTAGACAAACAAATAATGCAAGAACTTCATACCTACGAATTAGCAATAAAACTAAATAAGAATCAGCCAAAAATCTTAAGTTCATCCAAACATATTACATCCCAAAAGACGAGTATGTAGGATCAATAAGCCACACATGTGATTCATTATCCTGACAATGGGCCTTTTGCACCCTGATTTTAAATCACTCTTACACAGTTTGACAAATGAGGCTATGAAATGATGAAATATTTGTCTGTGAGGTGTGGGCATGTGCTTCAAGAGAATCATATCATTGGACTTTTCTTGAGCTTCAATTCATGCATTTCATAAGTGACAAGAATCACATAAGTCAAATACTAATAACATTTGTTAGAGAGTCTATTTATTATTGTTATTAGTGTCTTTGTTATATGGGCCCAAGTCTCTTGGCCCAATAGGGTTAGTCTTATGTCTGTACGCTTCCATGTCCTCCTATTTATAGGAGCAGGGTTTCTTCTGTTCAATACAACGCATAGCTATCTTTTGCTTTCTAAGATGGTATCATAGCAGTGATCCTTGAGCCGCCATTGTACGTGAGAGAGAGAAATCAAACCGAGATGTAGCTGGCAGACGGCCACCCTTTTTCCTAGTGGGTTGGCTGCCCGCAAGCTATTCCATGGTCTTCGTGACTCTATCTTCTCCTTTCTTTTTATCCATTGATCCTATCGCTTTGTCGTCTATGTCTACTGGTCCTCTACACACTGCTAGCACAACAACCAGCCCCCTCCACTCCTGCCGCCATCAACTACTGGCCGCTCACTACTGCCACCAGAACAACCAACGTCGACTACATATCTGCCAGCCGTCGTTCATATCATTCCTAATCGCGTCGCTGATCCCTGGCTATTGGCCCTTGCGGCTGTCGCTAAGCAGCGATGTTGTTTCCCGCCTCCTAGCCACTCCTTTCCATTGCTACTACACAAGTGACTACATCAAAAGGTCCCCTCCACGTACAACACCCCATCCGACCAACACATCTCATCATCATACCAAACCTTGCTAAAAAGAAACATCGGTACCGGCTCTCCTTTTCCTTCCATCAAAGCCACCTAAAGAGCCCACCAAGTCATTATCATCCGCATCAGTCTCGCTACCATGACCATCGCTATCTGGGTTGTTTACCACCACCTCTATCGATGAGCTGCAACAACCATCAGAACTCCAAGTCTGTGATCCTGTGTAAGCATCACCCCACCGGGGTGCCAGGAAATCACCGAGACATCGATGCCTCAAACGTCTACAGGCATCGACTAAGTCATGTACCCATCTCGCAAGGAAGTTTGCCTTAGCACGCCTAGACAACCCTCTAGAGACCTGTTTTGTACGGGCAGCTGCCCAGGCGGCGCCTAGGCGCGCCCAGGCGGGCCAGGCGTCCGTTAGGTCCTCTATAGTTGGGTGCCCAATGGTAATGTTGTATCTCGGCGGGCTAGGCGGACTGGGCGACCCGCCCAGGCGTCAGGCCCACTAAATCAAGGCCCATTAAGAAAAATAATTCCTATTAGTATTATAATATATTAAATCCAAATCTAAATCCTACGTTAAGTGTAATTCCTGTTAGTATTATATTATACTAAATCCTACTCTAAAATATAAATATGAATCCTAATAAATCCTAAACCTCTATATTTTAACCCTTTTATCTATCCCACCCTCAACATCTGTTGAACTACTACCGCTCCATCACAGACTGTTTTCGTCATGCGTAGTCATCCGCCCTTGCATGAAGCAAGGAGCAGCAGCAGAACCTTACGTGAAGTAAGGAGCGACCAGCAGGAGTTGGACGACTTCAAGGTTAGTCATTTTTTCTTCTTTGTTTTTTTACTGCTATCCCCTCCTCCTCCTCCCCTTCTCCTCTTCCTCCTCCCATGCTTCCTCTTTATGATCCTCCTTTCTTTTCTTTTTTACTACTACTGTTGTTGTTGACGACTCCCCTTTTTCCTTCTTTTTTGTGTTACTACTGCTGCAGCTAGCGTCGACCTCATCATTTTTGGCCTCCTACTCTTCCTTCGGCCCATATTTTTGTGCTTCTCTTCCCCTGCCTTCTTCTTCACTTCTGTCTTCCTCTGCCTTCTCTTCTCCTGCCTCCTCGTTTACTTCCTCCTTCCCCGACCTCCTCTTCCCTTGCCTCCTGTTTCCCCTTCTCCTTTTTCTTCTTCTTTGTTGGTGTCTTCCATTGTATTATCTTCCTTTGCCTCCTCTTCCCCTTCCTCCTTCCCCCGCCTCTTCTTCCCAAGCCTTTTCTTCCCCTACCTCCTCTTTCCCTGCCTTCTTCTTATTCTTCTTTGTTGTTGTTCCCTCCCTTTTCATCCTCCTCAAGTGCAACACCTAGGCATATAATTATAATATGTAAATAATTATATATATAAAGTATAAAGTATATATATTAATGAAAAATAATGAAATAAAAAAAAATGCCTAGGCTGTCTGGGTGTCCATGGGCAACGCCCGGCCGCTTGGATGCTTATACAACTATGCTAGAGACATCAGACTCAGTCATTGATGGGACCCCTGCCTTAGATGGTAGAGTTGGACCATCCAAGTTGTGCACCCGGAACATCCTCACCATGTGACCAGGACTCGTACAGAGAAAGCACGTTAATGAGGCCGAACAACACCGTCAAGCACGTTATCGAGGCCGAACATCACCGTTTCCAGCATCCACACTAGAGGCAACGAAAACACCGATCTCCAACAGCAGGGGAATGCCTCCTGACCTGCCGCCTGGCCTCACAATCGTGGTGACCTGGAGCATGACACCAGAAGCAAACTGGTTCGGCCAAGCACTAGTGCTGCCAGTGGCCTCACCTCAGGCATATGAAGCATGCACCTCTAGGGACTCAATTGTGGCTCAGGCGGAGAACCTTTATCTCATCCACAGGCATGGTAGCTGACCCATGCACCTCTCAGTAGATAGAGGAGGGTAGACAACATAGTTAGACAAGTAATGTATCCATTCTAAGCCTATAGCTAGACGTGTTAAGGAAACAACAGTTTGCATTGTGATTTAACAATTCTAGGGTAAATAATCACAGAAATAAAAAGAGGAAGGAACTAAACCATGATTATGTTATGGATAACACATTCTAAGAAAATAAAAGAAAAAAATTGGAATATTCAATACAAACAAGGTGTGTGCATTAAGCCATAACATTATGTAATTTGATACATATATCACCTTTAGTATGAGTATTATAAGAAAAATGGTTGTATCTACAAAACCCATAATGTAATTTTGTCAACTTGACATGTGGTGGTTGTATAGAATTATAGATATTTCTAACCTTGAGAGAGACTACGTCTTTCAATTGATGAGAAGAATCATTGATGTACTTATAAGTCCTCTTCCCAAATGTCCATCCATCATATTCTACAATCCAACAGCCATTCAAAAATTCCTTATATTATGAATTGGATAGAAAACTACACTAAAGAATATTTCTACAAGTCATATAGAATATACAAACAACACAACTCTAGGGAAAAATATTGGTTTATGTGCAATTTGCATATTCAAGTTTCACATAGGAAAAACAAGGCTTCATTACATAAAAGAGTGAGTTATTATGAAGAAAAGAATGAGGTCATGTTCCATGTTCAAGTGTTTTCTTCTATTTTACCAACCTAATGACTTATGAATACTACATAATGTTTAAGGTGTCACAAAAAACAAAACAAGGATAGAATGATAGCATAGCGAACACCTCATTGAACCATTCTTTTTAGCCAATTTGGTGAAGTGGCAAAATAAAACTTGTATGGGATCAATATGTAAATCTCGAGAAGCATCCAACGAACCCATATTATCCCTACCAAGATAATGAATTTACCATAATGTAAAAATATCTACAGTTCCTAAAGTCTACCCCATAGATATTTTAACTAGCTTGCTTCCATCCATGCCATTGTTGGGCACTTAGGGGCAAGCAACTAGATATTGATCGCATATGTTAGAATATTTTTTCTTGATTCTAGATTGCATGGTGAGATATAGGAAATATAGTTGATCTGCATCAAAAGGAAGATTGAATAAGAGCCAGTGGGCAAGGCAAGGAAGACTTTACAACTATGCATTTGTTCTTTAAAATTTTGATTTATTTGAATGGCAAATATCATATGTGGTCGTTTGTAACCAAAAAATCCACATACAAATAAATTTATATTCATATTTTGCAATTGCCACCATCTAACATTGAGCACACAAGAGGTGGCAAAAAAGTATCATCATCATCATCATCATCATCTAAGCCTCAATCCCAACTATGTTGGGGTCAGCTACATGGATCCTTCGTTTCCATTCAGCTCTATCATGGGTCATATTCTGATTGAGATGTAGAGATTCAAAATCTCTCTTTATAAGCTCATCCCATGTTAATTTAGGCCTTCCTCTTCTTCTATTTATAGTGTTTGGCTCAATAGCATTGCTTCTTATAGGCGCACTAGTAGGTCTGCGTTGCACATGTCCGTGCCATCTGAGTCGGCCCTCACGCAACTTTTCCTCAATGCTCGCCACCCCCACTTTATTCCTGATATAGTCATTTCTCAAACGATCTTTTCTTGTCTTCCCCCACATCCATCTCAGCATACACATTTCGGCCACGTTCATCTTGTTGAGACCTTGTTTCTTCACCGCCCAACATTCACTCCCATAGAGCATGGTTGGTCGTATAGTTGTTCTATAAAACTTACTTTTTAACCTGAGAGGGATCTTCTGATTGCATAAAACTCCAGTTGCACTCCTCCATTTCAACCATCCTACAGTGATCCGGTGAAAAACATCATTTTGGACATCCCCGTCTATTTGAATAATAGAACCTAAGTAACGAAATTTGTCACATTTTGGTATATCTACTCCGTCCAACTTGGCTCCATCATTCACACTGCGAGATTGGCTGAAATTGCAATGCATATACTCAGTTTTGCTCCTGCTAATCATCAATCCATTTGATTCCAATGCCTTTCTCCAACATTCAACTTTATCATTCAATCCATCTTTTGTTTCGTCAATCAAAACAATATCATCAGCAAATAACATACACCAAGGAATATCATCCTGAACATTCTTTGTTAACTCATCCATAATCAGAACGAATAGATATGGGCTGAGTGTGGATCCTTGGTGTACCCCAACTGAAATAGGAAAAGTTGGTGTCTCTCCTCCAGGAGTCTTGACACTTGCAGTAGAGCTATCATACATGTCTTTGATCAAGTCAATGTATTGGATAGGCACACCATTTTTCTCCAAAACCATCCATAACACTTCTCTGGGTACTCGATCATAAGCCTTCTCTAGATCGATAAACACCATATGAAGATCTCTTTTGCTTTGTCTATACTTCTCCATAAGCCTCCTTATCATAAAAATAGCCTCTGTTGTTGATCTTCCAGGCATGAAACCAAATTGGATGTTTGATACATGTGTTATAGATCTTAACCTCTGCTCAATAATCCTCTCCCAAAGCTTCATCGTGTGACTCATCAGCTTGATACCTCTATAGTTTGTACAACTCTGAACGTCACCTTTGTTCTTGTAGATTGGGACTATAATACTATTTCTCCACTCATCCGGCATCTTCTTGGTCTTCATAATCTTGTTAAAGAAATTTGTTAACCATGTAACTCCCTCATCCCCCATACTCTTCCATACATCAATGGGAATATTGTCTGGTCTGCATGCCTTTCTCATTTTCATCTTTTTCAAAGCATTCTTGACCTCAAATGGTGAAACTCGTCGTGTGTAAATGATATCTCTCGTATTCATGTCACACGAGTCGCTAACATTATATGCAGTATCTCCATTGAAAAGCTTATGGAAGTAATTTCTCCACTGGTTTTTGATATCATCGTCCTTCACCAATACTCTACCATCTTCATTCTTTATGCATTTTACTTGACTCAAGTCTTTTCCTTTCCTTTCTCTTATACGAGCCATTTTATATATATCTTTTTCCCCTTCTCTAGTGTCCAGCTTCTTATACATATCATCAAAGTATCTAGACCTTGCCTCCCGAACCACCTTTTTAGCTTCTTTCTTTGCTTGCTTGTATCTTTGGAACGTTGCATCATTTCCAGATTTGGGCAAGCTCCTATAGATCTCCCTTTTCAGTTTAATAGCGTTTTGTACTTCATCATTCCACCACCAAGTCTCCTTCTGTGGAGGTCCACAACCTTTAGACTCCCCCAAAACCTCTTTGGAAATTTTTGTTATGCAGGAGCTCATGTTATGCCACATAGTGTTAACATCAGACTCCAAGTTCCAAGTTACCTCCTTGATGAGTTTATCATGAAAAGTCACTTTCTTTTCTCCTTTAAGATTCCACCACTTGATCCTGCTATCTTGGTTTCCGTTATGTTTGCCTTTATTGATCTTCATGTTAATATCCAAAACTACCAACCTATGTTGGGTCATGAGTTCTTTGCCAGGAATCACTTTACAATCCTTGCATATGTTATGATCCACCCGCCTTGTAAGGAGGTAATCAATTTGGCTACAGTTGTGCCCACTCTTGAAAGTAATCTTATGAGATTCTCTTTTCTTGAAATGGGTGTTTGCCAAAATCATATCATATGCAACTGCAAAATCTAATATCCTCTCTCCTTCTCCGTTCCTGTTGCCATATCCAAAGCCACCATGAACTCTCTCAAATCCAGCATTACCACTCCCCACATGGCCATTTAAATCATTCCCAATAATAATCTTCTCCTCGATCGGTATTCCTTGCATCAATTCATCCATGTCATCCCAAAAATCCTTCTTCGCATCCTCACTAAGGCCAACTTGGGGGGCATAAGCGCTAATAATGTTAAAAATATTTCCCCCAAGAACAACCTTGATAGCTAAGATTCTATCACCCACCCTTGTAATCTTGACGACGTCATCCTTCAACATCTTATCAACGATAATACCTACGCCATTTCTATGTTTATCAATACTTGTATACCAGATTTTGTATCCTGTGTCTCCAATCTCTCTACAGCGTTCCCCTGTCCACTTGGTTTCCTGCAAGCAAGCTATATTGACTTTTCTTCTCATCATGGTATCCACTATCTCCAAAGATTTCCCTGTCAAAGAGCCAATATTCCAAGATCCAACTCTAAACCTTTTTTGTTAAACTTGCTTCTTTACTTGCCTTCATCGAAAAAGTTGCCCCTGCACATTTTTCACTGCATCTGGGCAATGATGTGGCGGGACTAGCTTCTTTACCCACACCTGTCCAAGATGTGGAAACCCTTGCACATTTTTCACTACATTCGGGTGATGATGCAACGAGACTAGCTTCTCTACCCACACCCGTCTAAGATGTGGAAACCCTTGTTTATCCTTCAACACAACCGGGCGTCGTTGTGTCAAAACCCCTTGCATATTTATCACTGCACCCGGGTGCCGGTGCAGCGCGTCGCTAGGTAGGGACGCTCCAACGATATTCTTATAAGGATCCATGTCATAGAAAGGTGGCAAAAAAGTATGCATGGAAAAAATGATAAAAAAACAAGATGAGTATTACCTAATTTAGCCTGCATCTAATCTTGTGACGTACATCTAATCTCTATGTTTTCTTGTTATTCACAACAGAGGTCCAAGATTCCCATATGCGGTGATTGTATGTTCCTCTGGCACAAAAATGGGTTGCCTTAAGAAAGCAACATGTGGCAACACAATGATCCTTCACTGACATCTAGGGGAAAGGAAGCCACAACAAATGGATCAATGGAAAAAAAGCGGTAATTTTTGTTATGAGTTACTAGAAAACCTACAACACAAAACCCAAAAGAAAAATAGTAAGTTTCGAATAGCAGATATGCAACATTGCGAAATCAATTGATAAGTTGTATCCCAAAAGAAGTGTAACACACATGTACTAGGAAACAAAATTAGAAGTGAAATGAGAACATAGCATCTTAGGCAATATGGTTTTGTTTTCTAGGAAATAGAAAAAATTACCGAGATGAGAACACACATATACAAGGAAATGAAATTAGAAGAAAAAAGATACTTAGATGAGTACACATGTACCATCATTTTTATTTAAATGTCATATGGGTATTCTCCTTGTCTCTCTGAGGAGAAATACAAAGAAATCCTACGGTAACAACATATGAATAACAATCTTGAATCAACAAAGTACAAGAAAAACTTGATTCACTACTAACATCTTCTAGTTACTTGTTCTGCAAAATTCAACCCAACACTATTTATGTTCCATAGTGGTACTCATAATTGTATGTTCCTAAGAAGCCGAACCATGCAACACAATTTACTCAACAAAATAAAAACTTCATATATGTAATGACTAAATGAAAAATATACTCAGCTGCAATAAAATATAAATATGGAAAGTCGTAATTAATATTTCTCCAATCAGCCACAACTTAAAAACCATCTATCTGATTAGAGTTTGAGTTCTAGTCTTCAGGATGATTGATTTATAAGTTAGGTTCCTATACAATTTAAATGAGAGGGAGGAGTTTGATTTAACATGGCGATGCATAAAAAATTCAGAAGTATGATGACAAAGACGCCCTGTGAAAACCTCTAGAGGGGGGGTGAATAGAGTTTTATATAGATTTTAAAGTAATTTAAACTCAAACAACCAAAGTAAAGATTAAGAAGAGGAACACAGGTGTTTAGAGTGGTTCCACCTTAGCAAATACTAAGGAGTCAATCCACTACCCGGTTGCTTACCCAACCGGGATTTTGAAAGTACTAAATTTTATTACCTCTCAAGGATATTACATAAAATTTACAATACTTTCCAAACACCCTTTGGACAGCCTTCGCCTTGAAGTAGTCTTGCCAACCTCGAAGCAGCCTTCCTTGAAGTAACTTCAAGCTCCCCCTTGAAGTAGCCTTCCTCCCGAAGTAGCTTCCCGTCAAGACAGCCTTCTGAAGTAGTCCAAAGTTCCTCCTCTTCACCACGAAGAGCTTCACCCTCTCCAATCCGCAGCCTCCTACCTGGAGTAGCAAGGAGAGTACAAGGAATACTAGGAACAAGAAAGAAATAAGAGAAAATACAACTTATCCTTGAAGCTCAAGGCTTGATTAGCCTAGATCAAGCGTTTGGATTTTCCTAGCCAAGATGATGAACTTGTGATTGCTTAGGGTTAGGAAAATCTAGCCTATAGGATGAGCTTGAGCTAAGAGGAAAGTGGCCAATTTATCACAATGCTCAATTCACAACAGATTGCACAAGAGGGCTCAAGTATTTTCTCAAGTATAGCAAGTGTATCAAGTAAGTTCTAGTGTCCTATGGCTTGTCCTATTTATAGAAATGGCCTAAGTATGCTTAAGGACGTTCTAGATAACTTCTAGGGGTTTCTAAGTGCTTAACTAGCCGTTAGGTACAAGTTTGTTGCTTTTGCAACGACTAATTACTTTACTCTGCAGTTTCTGTCAGAGATCGTCTCGGTCGAGAAATTGTCGACCGAGACACCTACTCGGTCAAAGTTTTGTCGACCGACAGGCTCTCTGGATCAACGTCTATTTTCATCTGCCAACTAACTTGTCAGTTGTGTCTAACGGCTACTTTGGATCTTTCTCGGTCGAGGAGTTTGTCGACCGAGAGTGTCTCGGTCGAGGAGTTGGTCGACCGAGATAGATCCTGTTTTAAGATTTCAAGTTAGGCATTAATTATGTGTGTGAGTGTGCATAGGTGATCCTATTGAATGGATGACTAAGGTGTTTAGCTAGGGAAAATCCAATGCTTGATTTACATGCGATTCTAAGTACTTGTACATTATATTTCTGTACAAGTTTTTACAATGATTACATTTGCATGAAAATATAAATACTTCTTGTTGAATTTCCCTTATAGGTTTGTCATCCTGCACACTCAAGTAGCTCGTCAGATAAATAAGAATGAAATGTTTGTCATAATCAAAACAAAGGGATTTTATAGATGTCCATTTAGCCAACAATCTCCCTCTTTTTGAAGATGACAAACATTTCCAAAATATAAATAAAGGAAATATAAAACATATAAATGTCATACCTTTAGATAGCCATTTGTAACTTTTCCTCTTGTTTATAAAATGTGTGCTTATTATTCCCAATGAATTATGGAACATGAAATCCAGTTCATTTGGGAATATAGCACCTTTCAATGTAAAGCCAAGAGTATATTTATGAAACTCGTTGATTGAATTTGTCATAAATACTAAGTTATAGTTTTATATATCTCTCCCCCTTTGTCATTTCAAAAAGATAACCGTTTTAATAAAAGCTCCCCCTTAATTAGATATCCCATCAAATAAAAAAATGTCCATTGAAAAGCCAAAATGATACAATTAAACAAGTATTCGTGTTAAGAACCGCAGATATCAAAGAAAACATCTTCCAAGGGAGTAATAAGCAGTTGCTTCCTAATGCTGTTGAATTGATCTAATGGAAGCGGTTTTGTAAAAATATCAGCCAATTGATTTTCCGTATCAACATGATGAAGGGAAACATGATTCTTTGATATGTGATCCCTTAAGAAGTGATGACGGATTTCAATGTGTTTTGCCCGGCTGTGTAAAATAGGATTATGTGCTAAGTTTATGGCGCTCGTGTTATCACAAAAAATAGGTGTAGATGAAAGTTTAAAACCATAATCGCTTAAAACCTGTTGCATATAAAGTACTTGAGCACAACAAGACCCGGCTGCCATATATTCAGCTTCAGTTGTAGATAGGGCAACCGTATTTTGTTTCTTACTAAACCAAGATACTAAGGCTCTTCCTAATAAGAAACATCCACCACTAGTACTTTTGCGATCAAGTCGACAACCAGCATAATCCGCATCAGTATATGCTTTAAAATCCAAGGATTGTCCTTTTGGATACCATAAACCGAAACAAGTAGTGCCAGCTAGATATCGAAGAATTCGTTTAACCGCAAGAAAATGAGATTGCATAGGTTGAGATTGAAATCGAGCACAAAGACCAACGGAAAACATAATGTCCGGTCGAGAAGCGGTTAAATATAGCAAACTACCAATCATAGCTCGATATAAGGAATCATCAATAGGTTCCCCATTTTCATCCTTATCAATTTTGATAGAAGTAGCCATAGGAGTAGTAGCATGTTTGCATTGATCCATCCCAAAGCGTTTTAAAAGTTCTTTAGTGTATTTTTCTTGGCTTATGAAAATTCTTGCAGGCGTTTGCTTAATTTGAAAACCAAGAAAAAATGTTAATTCACCCATAAGGCTCATTTCAAATTCTTTTTGCATAATGTCACTGAATTGTGTGCATAATAAATCATTTGAAGCTCCAAAAATAATATCATCAACATATATTTGCACAACTAGGAAATCAGATGCATATGTTTTGAAGAATAAAGTGGAATCTGAATTTCCAATAGAGAAACCATTATCAAAAAGATATGTCTTGAGCCGTTCATACCAATTCCTAGGTGCTTGCTTTAGACCATAAAGTGCCTTTTTAAGTTTATAAACATGGTCACCTTTTTCTGGTATTTCAAAGCCCGGTGGTTGAGCAACATAAACTTCTTCTTGTATGATGCCATTTAGAAATGCACTTTTGACATCCATTTGATATAGCTTAATGTTTTTATGGGAAGCAATAGCTAGTAACATCCTAATGGCTTCAAGTCTAGCTACGGGTGCATATGTTTCATCAAAATCTATTCCTTCTTGTTGATTATATCCTTGTGCTACTAATCGAGCTTTATTCCTTATGACTTCTCCTGCTTCATTGAGCTTATTCCTAAAAACCCATTTAGTTCCTATGATGGTTTTGTCTTGTGGTTTAGGAACTAAATCCCATACATCATTTTTAGTGAATTGATTTAATTCTTCTTGCATGGCTATTATCCAGTAATCATCCTTAAGAGCTTCGGATATCTTCTTAGGTTCAATGATAGAAACGAAAGCCATGTTTACAACATCTTTGAAAGAAGACCGAGTTTTGACTTTATCATTTGGATCTCCAATAATTTGTTCTTGGGGATGATCCTTGATAAGCCTAGGTGTAGGTTGTGTTTCAACTTGGGGTTCTGATATAGGAATTTTCTCACTATCATTGGAAATGGTTGTATTTTCGAATTGATTAGTGAGATCAATGATATCTAGATTTTCAGATTTTGATTCTTCATGAAAAGAGATATGAACGGATTCCTCAACTTTTCTAGATATAGTGTTATATACTCTAAAGGCTTTGCTAGAAGTGGAATATCCCAAGAAGAATGCTTTGTGTGATTTAGAATCAAACTTGTCTCTATCATCTTTGGTATTTAAAATGTAGCATGTGGAGCCAAAAGTATGAAAGTAGTCAACTCGAGGTTTCTTAGAGTGTAGTATTTCATATGGAGTTTTCTTCAAATGAGAGTGAATAGTTACTCTATTAAGCACATAACAAGCAGTGTTTACGGCTTCAGCCCAAAAAGTTTTAGGTGTGTTGTGTTCAAGCATCATGGTCCTAGCCATTTCTTGTAGGGATTGATTTTTCCGTTCTACTATACCATTTTGTTGTGGGGTACGTGGAGCAGAAAAATTATGAGTATACCCTTGAGATGTACAAAAGGTCTCAAATGTATGATTTTCAAATTCGCCACCATGATCACTTCTAATGGTACATATTTTATGTTGTAAAAGATTTTCAATCTTAGAACAAAATTGCATAAAGACATGAATAGTATCATCTTTAGTTGCAATAAAATGTACCCATGTAAATCTACTATAATCATCAACAATAACAAAACAATATCTTTTACCACCAATAGATTGTGTCCTCATTGGTCCAAATAAGTCCATATGAATTAATTCTAAGGATCTACTGGTGCTAAGTACATGTTTTGATTTAAAAGATGTTTTGGTTTGCTTTCCCATTGTGCAAGGTTCACAGTTTTCAGCTTGATCAAAAGACAGAGCAGGTAATCCACGAACAAGATTATATTTCACTAACTTTTTAATAGTGTGTGAGCTAGCATGTCCTAGCTTTTTATGCCATAGCTGTAAGGTATTTTCATTTGCAAGCAAGCATTTGCCTATTACTGATTTCATAGAGTTTGGTTTAAGGATATAAAGATTTCCAACTCTATTTCCTTCATAAATGACATTTGTAGTGTTTTCTATCAACAACTTGCAGCAGGTTTTGTTAAATAACACATCATAACCACTATCACATAGTTGACTTACGCTAATTAAATTGTGATGCAATCCATCAACAAGTAGAACATTTTTTATTTCAAGATTTGTTCCAACATTACCTATTCCAACGATTTTGCCCTTACCATTGTCTCCAAAAGTGACCGTTCCACTTTTCTTTTCTTCAAAAGTTGAAAATGCATCCTTGTTTCCGGTCATATGTTTGGAGCAGCCACTGTCAACGACCCATTCCTCTTGAGAGTCTTCATTGTCTTCTCTTGCCATTAGACATTCCACATTTTCATCTCCACTTTCACTTTCACTCGTTTCATCCCATGCCGCTTTATAAGCTTTTTCTTTCTTCTTATGTGAGCTTTTCTTTCCCTTCTTAGCTTTGGGACATTCATTTTTGAAATGTCCTTTCTTTCCACATTCAAAGCACCTGGGAGTGGAAGAAGAACTAGAAATTTTATTAGATTTAAACCTTCTGTATTTCTTACCGTTGACTATCAATGCTTCTTCTCCTTCTTCTTCACTGGATTCCTCACTCTCTTGTGAGAGAGCTTTTGATGCTTTGAGAGCCACGTCTTTCTTTGGCCCACGTTGATGCTCATGTTCTCTTCTCTCTTCCTCTTCTAGGTCTGCCTCATGAGCTTCTAAGTTTCCGATGAGCTGCTCCATTTTGAGGCAAGTGAGGTCGTTTGCTTCTGCAATAGCTGTCACCTTTGGTTTGTACTTTGGAGGAAGAGATCGAAGTATTTTTGATACCTGATCTTCCTCAAGAACAGGTTTCCCTAAAGCACTCAAACCATTAACAATAGTAGAAAATTTTGAATACATTTCACTAATAGTTTCGTTTGGATCCATACGAAAATGTTCAAACTTGGTTTTAAGCAAACTAACTTTAGAGTTTTTAACTTGAACAGTACCCTCATATGTTATAGATAATCTATGCCAAATGTCATATGCGGTATCACAGTTTGATACTCTATTAAATTCACCTACTGAAATGGAACAATATAAAATGCTTACTGCCTTTGCATTCATTTGGGCCATTTTTACCGTATTAGCATCCCATACTGTGAAATCGTCTTGTGGGAGTGTGTAAGGTGTAGATACCATTCTCCAAAGATCCCAGTTGATTCCTTGGAAGTAGAATTGCATCCTTCTCTTCCAGTATTGATAGTTTGTCCCGTCGAATGCCGGAGGTCTAGCAACGAGCGTTCCTTCAATGTTGAGGTGGTTGAGCACTCCATCACCCATTTCTTCAAGACCGTGTTAAGGTTCCTTGAAGCCCTGCTCTGATACCAATTGAAAACCTCTAGAGGGGGGGTGAATAGAGTTTTATATAGATTTTAAAGTAATTTAAACTCAAACAACCAAAGTAAAGATTAAGAAGAGGAACACAGGTGTTTAGAGTGGTTCCACCTTAGCAAATACTAAGGAGTCAATCCACTACCCGGTTGCTTACCCAACCGGGATTTTGAAAGTACTAAATTTTATTACCTCTCAAGGATATTACATAAAATTTACAATACTTTCCAAACACCCTTTGGACAGCCTTCGCCTTGAAGTAGTCTTGCCAACCTCGAAGCAGCCTTCCTTGAAGTAACTTCAAGCTCCCCCTTGAAGTAGCCTTCCTCCCGAAGTAGCTTCCCGTCAAGACAGCCTTCTGAAGTAGTCCAAAGTTCCTCCTCTTCACCACGAAGAGCTTCACCCTCTCCAATCCGCAGCCTCCTACCTGGAGTAGCAAGGAGAGTACAAGGAATACTAGGAACAAGAAAGAAATAAGAGAAAATACAACTTATCCTTGAAGCTCAAGGCTTGATTAGCCTAGATCAAGCGTTTGGATTTTCCTAGCCAAGATGATGAACTTGTGATTGCTTAGGGTTAGGAAAATCTAGCCTATAGGACGAGCTTGAGCTAAGAGGAAAGTGGCCAATTTATCACAATGCTCAATTCACAACAGATTGCACAAGAGGGCTCAAGTATTTTCTCAAGTATAGCAAGTGTATCAAGTAAGTTCTAGTGTCCTATGGCTTGTCCTATTTATAGAAATGGCCTAAGTATGCTTAAGGACGTTCTAGATAACTTCTAGGGGTTTCTAAGTGCTTAACTAGCCGTTAGGTACAAGTTTATTGTTTTTGCAATGGCTAATTACTTTACTCTGCAGTTTCTGTCAGAGATCGTCTCGGTCGAGAAATTGTCGACCGAGACACCTACTCGGTCGAAGTTTTGTCGACCGACAGGCTCTCTGGATCAACGTCTATTTTCATCTGCCAACTAACTTGTCAGTTGTGTCTAACGGCTACTTTGGATCTTTCTCGGTCGAGGAGTTTGTCGACCGAGAGTGTCTCGGTCGAGGAGTTGGTCGACCGAGATAGATCATGTTTTAAGATTTCAAGTTAGGCATTAATTATGTGTGTGAGTGTGCATAGGTGATCCTATTGAATGGATGACTAAGGTGTTTAGCTAGGGAAAATCCAATGCTTGATTTACATGTGATTCTAAGTACTTGTACATTATATTTCTGTACAAGTTTTTACAATGATTACATTTGCATGAAAATATAAATACTTCTTGTTGAATTTCCCTTATAGGTTTGTCATCCTGCACACTCAAGTAGCTCGTCAGATAAATAAGAATGAAATGTTTGTCATAATCAAAACAAAGGGATTTTATAGATGTCCATTTAGCCAACACCCTGGAGCCAAACCTATTGAATGGATCCAGGGAACTGGAATGAATGGTTTGGAATCTAATCCTCAAGACGTGGTGTCTAGCATCTTTGTCATCCCTCCACTCCGCTGGTGTATCTTGATTCTGGTGTCCTTCTGCCGAGAACCTGCTTACATCAGAGTCACAAAACATATACTGAATGACAAGGAGGTGGAAGAGGTAGAACAGGGGAGCGGCGAGAAAGGGGGCACTTGGACGAAGAAGTAAACGGGGAAGGAGAAATTTTTAGAACGAATGATGAAGAGAGGAAGGCAAAGGTCGCGGAACCGGTGGTGAGGAGGGTTCTGGAATGAACGAGATGATGTTCGGCTTGTGGCAGCTCAAGGGAGAAGCGCCTCACCAGAATTTATGCTACTCCGATTGGAGAAAAAGTTGGAAGGGAGGCGGCCACGCACAGACGCCGCACAACTGGGAAGGGGAAAGGGCAGAGGGCCTACACGAACATCA
This sequence comes from Alisma plantago-aquatica, assembly GCA_963693085.1. Classification (NCBI taxonomy): domain Eukaryota; kingdom Viridiplantae; phylum Streptophyta; class Magnoliopsida; order Alismatales; family Alismataceae; genus Alisma; species Alisma plantago-aquatica. The sequence continues at coordinate 22,490,681 of OY856412.1, read as the reverse complement.
CGAGGTTTTTGCCCTCATATGAAGATATCCAGGCCGTCCAAACTTGTGAAATAATCCAGGCCCTTCACTTTTTTTGCACAAACGGACTGGGCCCTTTGTGCAAGGGTTATCAGTGTAATTGATTACAGTTAGGAATATGACCCTTACACATTTTCTGGGTACAACCCTTACACAAAGTCAGTTTTCTTCTAGTGTTCCACAAAGGCACACACGCCCCCTGGTTGTTATAATAACCCCAACTACTCTTGACAAGCTAGCTGCCCGCTCAAATAGCTGGCCACCCTTGCCACGTTAGTACAAGTAGTACAAGAGCAAAAAACCTCGTAACACCCAGTCACCGTTGACTATGTAAGTGGTTCCTTTAGTGATGTTCTCTACTCTTGAGGAGCTTGGGAAGTCATGGTGGTGGTCATTGCAGGCAGTTGGATGGCCCTAGGAGTCAAGAAGATCACCTCCTTGGGGAAACAACTTGGCGGATGGAGGCAGAGGCCCGCCCCATTTTGTCTGGGAAGGTTGAAAACTTCTAACTTGGGCCATGATGTCGATCATGATGAGTAACACTACAGACATTCAGGTTCAACCCGTCTACCCACCCTACAGTCATTTTTCCTACCTCAACTACATATACAGATTAATTAGGTGTAGAAGCCAAAAACTCTTGTTCTCCTCCCAGATTTCACCTAATTCATGCTCTCTCTAGAAACTCTTGTCTCCTCCCTACCATTCCACCCCACTAGCGCTTCCATGATAGTACACTACTTCCAACCATGTCTTCTTCCACTGAGCCCTCTCTATCACTGTCATATAATACCAGAGCTCAGTCATGTTGCTCTATTTTCAGACTCTCTAGCCAATCATGCCGAAGGGAACAGAAGTTGGGATCTACTCCAGAAGTTAGGATCCCTTCTAGGACGGTCCCTAGGTTCTCTTCTATTGTGCTTAGGTAATTCTGGGCTGCTTCAACCCCCATAGTATAATTTTTTCACCGCAAACGTGTATAAAAACCATGATTCATCTTTCTTCCAAATCTTACGTAGTACGTGCTTTCTCCCAGAACTTGCACAATACATGTTTTCCCCAATAACTTACATAGTACATGCTCAAAAAAGCACTACTCTAAATATAGTTTAATATTTTATAAGATTTATGTAAGTATTGTACTTTTATTCTGTCCAATAATATTTTATAATATACTACAATACATATTCAATTTTTCTGCAGTATTGTACGATCATATTTCATATGTTGCTAATGTAATAAAAGTATGTATTTTCAGGTGCAACATAGTTCATCAAGTCCTTCTGAGTAAACAAAAGATTAACAAATAGTCTAGCTTCTGCAACAAAATTATTCATGGACTAGCAGGATGGATATATTTAACATATGAATGTTAGTATTGTACGTCTTGTACTGTACGTATTGTACTTTACATCTTGTATTGTACTTGTAATTTGTGTTGGTATTGTATGTCCGAAAAATTAAGCCAACTTCCAATCATCAGGAACAATCACTTGAATGGGAGAGTGAACTTCATTCAAAGATTAATAAATGATCTATCTTCTACAACAAAATAGTTCATGGACTAGCAGGACATATACATGTAATATTTAGATGTTAGTATTATACATCTTGTATTGTACATCTTAACTATACTTCTTGTCATTTGTGTTGATATTGTAATTTGAGCAAATATTACAAGTTGTAATGTTGTGTAAAATAAATTGTATGTAATATCTGGGATACTATAATGAGTTCTAGTATTATATGTCATTAAAATTACATATTGTATATATGATGAAAATTTGGAAGTTGTGTTGTTGTTTGTTAGTATTGTACGACACGAATGTCACGTACTGTTACAACCCCAATTTTTGGGTTTATTTGGTGAGAAATGTAATTTGTCATATTAAGGATATTTGAACAAATAATGATATAATTTGGTTCAAATAAATGGATTTTGTTTACAATAGACTTGATGTTTGTGTTGTGGGCTTTATTGGCTATTGGGCCCAAATAACAAGAAAATTCAATTAGTGAATGAATAATTGAATATTTGAGAAAAGAAAAAGGTGGAAACCTCTAGAAGGAAAATCCAAAGAGGGATTTCATGCCTCTTGGGTTCCTTGGGTTCCAAGGAGTCCAAAGTTGCATAAAGAGTGTAATAAGAAAAGAAAAGATCAATTAAGTATTTCTTTATTAAGAAAGAAATTGAAAATATTGATGAAATGTGGAAAATAAGTGAAAAGAGGTATAATTGAGTAATCCTTGGTGGAATTTCGTATCCCAAGGATTCCTAATGTTGAAAGGAAAACCAATGAGGAAAATAAAAGAGAAATAAAGAGAAAACCTCAAAAAGAGATATTTTAATGAGAAATAAACAAGATATTGTGAAATAATGCATATTGATGCATCTAGAAGGATAATGAGTATCCAATAAAGAGGATTTCGAAATAATAGAGTTTCTTAGGATCCAAGGAGTCCCAATGAAGAAATACGAAAGAGAAAATACCATTAATGTCAAATAGGAAGATAATCTGATACATAATTAATGGATTATGTGGTATTGTAAAGAAGAAAGTATTTTCTACAAAAAGGAAATATAATTTTGTGGCTAATAAGTTGAAAGCCAAGAATAAAGAGAATAGGTGAGAGGAAGTTTGAATTCCTAATATCTAATGAACAAAGTACATGAAGAGAGAGAGAAAGATACTTCTAAAGTATGGAAATCCCTTTCCTATAAGGAGAAGTCTTGATTGCTTTGTGGGCAAGCGATCTGGGGTGTGGATACTCCCCTATATAAAGGATGGACCCTCCAGTTCGAGTCTAGGAAGGATCCCACGCGTACCTCTCTTCCTTCTCCTTCTTCCTTATGTACAAACCCTAGTTGAGGGTATTGATCTATCCAACAGACACCAAGGGGTGGTGTCGAGGTCTTGATGGAAGCAGGGTGCTCCCACGACGCTGTAGAAGAGCACTGCCATCACCCCCACGCTCTGGAGCTTGCACTGCAGCAATTGCATGGCTGCAGGATGGCCACAAGTGGCGGAGCTTAGCAGGCCCGATACTACCACTCAACTCGTGACCTGAGGGTTCCCCGCGTAAGATGAGGCATGGTGGAGCCAGGACGGGGGTTGGCGGCAAGAACCGAGCTGTAGGAAGGCGAGGAGGAGCCGCCCCATCACGGCTAGGGCAGCAGCAGGCCACCGGCCTTAGGAAGAAGACGACTAGGGCCCTTTGGACAGTTATGCCCCTCCGTGGGCTAAAGCACTGGCTAACTTAACGAGGGTAGCATGGTAATTTCATTATGTTTTCAAGCAAGCCGAGCAACATTGCATGTTAAAGGCTACGTGGCACCTCCCCATTGGCCCAAGAGAGGTATTTCTTCTGAAAATCATAACTCTTTAATAGTAACTCGGATGACAAAAGTTTATACATGAATTTTGCTCATAAAAATGAGGGGAATCCAATAAAAATATAATTGGAGCCTGATTCTACTTGCAATTCGAAAAGTTATGGAAGTTGTTAACTTTAGTGTAATAGTGATTAAGAAACCCTAATTGGATATGATTAATGTGATTAGTAGGGTTTAATTGATGGTTAAAGTTGATATTAACATGTTAATCATAAAGAGATACATTAAGATCGCAAAAGATGAATTTTGCACGTAATTAGTTAATTTAGAGTTTCATTTGCATGAATGTACTTTAATGGGCCTTGAAACCCTAATGTTGGCAAATTTGACTCTTAATGACATTAATTATTCAAATTTGTGAATAAAGTTAAGGGATGATGATTTTAAGCTATTTCGCGCATTAAAGTTCCTAATTGTGGTTAAATACCCTTAATGTAGTAATTAGGGTTTTCTAATGAATAAAAGATAGAATTAATGGTAAATCAAGTTCATATGCGAATTAGACTATAATGAACTTTGAATTGATGATAAATGAGCATAATGATCTTGTCATGGATTAAAAGGATAAAAAAACATCTTTAATGTAAAAGAGGATTAATGGACTTATTTAATGGTTAAATATGCCTTTAATCCGAAACTGAGGATTAGATGTTGAAATAATTAGGGTTGGTGATCAATTGCGTTAAATTAGGGTTTGAAATAGTAAAAGATGAAGGGAAACCCTAACTGCAATGGAAACCCTAAGAGTGGACTAGAAACCCTAGGAAGCAAGCTAGATTTAATAGATCTTAATGACATGAGTAATAAAAGGAAGTTGTATAATTGTTTCAGGATCTTATTGAATGCTTGATTGTCTATTGGTTGATTGGATTATTTCTGTCTCACATCAACTTGATAGGTATGTGGTTACGCTTATGATTATCCTGCATTAGTTTTTCAAGGATTTTATCAATGTTTACATCGTGGCTTGAATTAATTGTTGGATGAATTTAATTCATGCAAATTATAATGTGAATATGAATATCACATAAGAGATGTGCCTACTAGCTCAGATCCTAGTCCCCTCTGTAACTTAATGGGTTGACCTAGTACATGACTACCAATGGGGTAGGCCCATCAGGTCATCGAATGACTTAGTACATGGCTACCAATGGGGTAGGACCATAAAGTCACTTAGAGTCAGAGATTGGACTACCTATGGGTAGTGCCATGTGACTCAACCCTAGATATTGATCTACCTGTTAGGTAGGATCATGCAGGGTTTAATAAGGATCTACCTAGAGAGAGGTAGTATCTAAGTCCACTGCAGGGACATCACAGAGATAGGGGATAGGAAAGGATTGAGTAGTATGGTTTAAAATGTAATCTTGGCTGTTAAATGATAATTGGCTGATTACTTTGTTACTATAGTTGCATGATTATTGTTTCTCCCACATACCAGCTTCTTGCTGACCGACGTTTTGTTTGTCGGCGTTTTAGGTACAATGAAAAGAACAAACAGTAAAGTGGCATATGTGGAATTAAATGAGAATTAACGCACACAGGAGGATTAGTTAGATCAATATCTTCATGGTTAGAAGTTTAGAAGTCCCAATTTTAAAAAGGTAAGCAAAGTTTTATTTTATACCAGTTTTCAATTTAGTTGGTAAAGTTTATTAATTGTTATTGATTATTTGGCGAACCTTTGATCTGGGTTATTGGTTAACGGCTCTGACCTTTCGGTCTCCCTTCATTGGGGGTTACCGGGAGTCGGGGTCGTTACACGTACCATATGTATGACTAAATTTTGGAAGTTTTTTTGTTGTGAGTTTAGCGGTAAGAAGGCAAAGTTGCATATTGTATATATCATGAAAGTTTGAAATCTTTATTGTTATGTGTTAGTATTATACAGTATATATTGTACATCTTGTAATGTGTGTCTAATAGTGTTAATATTGTACACCGAAAAAGTTAAGACAACCTCAGATCATCACAGGAGAGTGAATTTTATTCAGATTTGAAAAAGAATTGTTTATGCATTGTATGTATAAGGAAGATTATCAAAAGATATTAATATGATACATTTTATATTGTACATTTTGTAATGTACAAAAAAATTGAGTAAAAAATGATAATAATTATGCATGAGAAAAATGATATGAATCGTATTGTACATCTTGAGCAAAATGAATATATATTGTTGTATATATAAGGACATTAAATAAAACATATGAAACTAATTATAAATAAAAAGTATAAGAAAATGTACGTACAGTACGTCTGTATTTGAGAAGGAATCTAGACTAGGAGAAATTAGGTGGCAATAGATATTTTTTAAAAAATAGAAGGAATTAAAAATGAACAACAAATTAAATCTAAGTAATTTTCATAATCTATGGTATATTGGGACATCACAAGTACAATTTATTGGAAAGTGGATAGATTATTTGCACTTTGTATGGGATTTGCATGGTTTTGCATGGGTAATAATACAAAAAGTGTGCTACAAGTAGAGCATCTGTGTCATACATTAAAATTCGTAATTTTTCAACTTCCACATAGATCAACGGGTGGGTAACTAACTGTGGCTAGAATTTTCCATCGTGATTTAGCTATAAAATGAGGGAGTTAGAGAAGAGTTATGTTACACACACTCTCCCACCCACCCGGTCATCCACCTGGTAGTTGTGGAGCGTGATCAATGTTGATGTGGTAGAAAAAGCAAACATTATGAAAGAGAGAAAAAAAATAGAAGAGAGAAAAATGTTTTGTACATCACTTTTAAATCATAAAGAATTTTTTATCGAAATAAAAAGCATTAAGTTCAACATAAAAATACTGACCAATGTTGACATACTTTGAAAAAAAATATGAGACGTAAAACAAAGAGGAGAAGTATAAAAAAGTACAGTACCCACAAAATTTTGGGTATTGTACTCTACTTGACCATTTAGGTACTGTATCCACAAAATTTTGAGTATTGTACTCAAATTGACCATTTGGGTATTGTCCCAACAAAATTTTAGGTATTGTACTAAGAAACCCATAAAATTAAATTGGGCATAGTAAACATTCATACTATATTGGGTACAATACTCGTGTTTTAGGGTAAAATACGTCAATAAGTAAAATATTAGTAATATACCTCTAAAAATAAGACTAATGTACCCAAAATATAAACATTATAACCACAAAACATTGGTGATGTACACAGATAGATAAATAAGAGGAGCACAATATGTGTGATTGGGTTAAACTAATCCCATTTGAGGAACAATACAAATATTTACTATCTGATGTACAATACTCAAAATATGAGTACTACACTCAGAACATGTGTATGGTATATTAAATCACATATATTATATTTATCTCATATTATCATTTTTCTGAAGTATGTCAACACTAGTCTTGTTGGAAAGTATTTTTTACATGGAATGCAACACATTTTATTTCATCAATAAGTGTACTTCAGGTTGAAACCTATGGACAAAATAATTATCTCTCTCTTCTACTTCTCTCATTTTTTATTGTTTTAGTTATTATTGGGTGTATGTACAAACTGTTCACTCTCATTTCTAAAAACCTGGTGGGTGGACGGGTGTGAATGTGGTTATATCTAGAAATTTTTTTATAATTATTGTAGGATACGATGAAATAAATAAGTTTAATTACAATTAAATTATTATAACTTACATAACATGACTAATTTAAAGAAACACAATGGTAGAGGGTCGAGCTACAAACTGGGTTGACAATCCTTTTTGTATGCCGAAGTCCAATGATCCAAGACAAACACTACTATAGAAATTGCTTATAACGTCACTTTTAATGGTGTCGGTTGTAATAATACACTGGTACCTAAACTATACAACGTCGGTGTATAAAATAAGCCGACATCAATCTGTGAAGGGCGACCAGACACGGGTATCACTTTTATTCAGTGTTGGTTCCTTAATAAGAAACTGACGCCTAAAAGTAACCGCCAAAACCAACATTTCCAGCGAAAAAAATTACCTCTAAAAATTAACATACATCGTCAGTTTTTAAAATAGAAACCGACGACTAAAGGTTTTCTGCGAGACAGAAATTTGCTCACTTTTTATCATCGGTTTTGAGACAATAACTGACGCCATTGTGTTTTCGCGCGCATAACCGCAAAAATTTTCACCTCCCTTTAGTGTCGGTGTTTTGTTGCAAACCGACACTTATAGTTTTTATTGTCGGTTGTTGTTAACAACTGACACCTATTGTTAACTTAACAGCGCGAGACAGACTCTTCCCCTTCTGTTTCATTCATTTCCGCTGAGGGTTTGCTGTAACGATTCCTCTGCTCTGACGATTCTGCTGCTTCTCTGCCTCCGCCTCCGCCGCCGTTTGCTGGCCGTGCTTTGGTCGCCGACACCGCCGCCACTCGTCGTCGCTGATCTACCGCCGCACCTCTTCTGCCTCCACTGTCTCTGCTTCCGCCAGCCGCTGTCGGCGACACAGCTCTCTGCCCGACCACAGCTCTCCGCCCGGTGACCTTCTGCCCGACGTCGGCGACCAGCTCTCCGCCCAGAGCCCTTCTGCTCGACGACCAGCCCTCCGCCCACTGCCTGGATGCTTCCCTCTTCTCATAGGCATGCCCATTATCAAGTTTTCACCTAACCTTCCCCCCTATTCTTTCTTTTCCTATATCACAGGCACGCCCATTAATCCTATGGTTGTGGCTGTGTGCAATTTTTCTTCAATGTTATTGTGGTGCAGAGTTGCTATGTGATTTATTTATTTGAACAACATTATTTGAGGTGCACTACCTTCTTATTTATTAGACACCCAATCTTATTGTGGCTCTCCAGTTTGCAAACCTGTCTCTGATTCACATTAATATTACCATGTTGTATATGTTTTTGATCAGAAAAATGCGTAGATTGTGAATAAAATATACTTAAAGTTGTATTATTCTTCTTGTTAAAAAGGTATAGTTAGTACACGAATATTAGATGATATTCAAGAAAACCCTAGTTTGATGAGCATGTTGTTAATCATGTTAATTATGATTCTTTTATTTATTCTGATGTCAGTATATAATTATGCGATCCCAACATCTTAAATTGAATTAGAATGATTTCAATGAATTATAGGGTTTTAAAGTTGATAATCATGTACATACATGCGGAAATAGGGTTATTAAACCAATAGTTATAACATAGTATGATCTTAATCTTATCTGGATGTTAATAATAACGTAGTATGTTAAATATGATGATTAGGGCTATATATATAATGTCTAGTAAAGATTCCTAGACTTTTTGTCATTATGGTAATTTTTTAAAGGTTAGTCTGTCTACTAGAGATTGCATGTTTGAAACTATTGATTTCTTGATTTATTATTTAATAATGCTCTATAGATTAGGATTAACCATGTTGCCTGTAGTTTATACACATTTATTATATATAAGAATGACAACACATAGATTTGTTGGCCTAGAAACCCGTCCAAGATTTACTCATTAGGAGTAAATCTTGGATAGTCCCCAGTTTGGGACTGTTCTTGAACACCTAATCTCACTTAGGATGTAAGTGTATGATGTGTATTAGATTTTCAAGAAAATTTCGGCAACATTTCCCCGCTGTTCTCTAAGTATGTACTTAGAGAACAACGGGGAAATGCTGCCCAAAATTTTCTTAAAAACCCAATACACATTATACACTTACTAGTGAGATGAGGTGTTCAAGAATGGGATAGGTGGTACACATTTATTATATATAAGAATGAAAGCACATGGGATGTCCATTCGCAATCACTGCACCTCTGTGAATGTGTACTTTACATTGTAAACTTTAAAATTAGTGTTGCTTTACAATGTGAAATTTATAATTTGAATGTGAACTTTCAGATGGCTGATCAGGACCGTGCTGATGATCGTCGTGAGGGTGAGGACGTGCTTGCACTGCCTCACAATGTAAGTTTTAAGAATATATCCCTGAGGTTTCTATCTATATGTTCATTTATAATTATATTATGTAAGTGTGTTTTTTTATCAAATTTTAGGTGGGTGATGTACCCCCTGAAGAAATTACAACACTTGATGAGCATCAAAAGAAAATTGAGAAAGTGAGGGGCATCACAATGATGAACAAGTTAATACAACAAAGGGGCAATGGACCCAAATTGGTTGTGGATTTCGATCAGGTAGGAAATCCATATGGAGTGAACCGTAACTCATTTGTTTCATATCTTGGGGTTCTTACTCACAGCCATTGCAGTCCTATCCTAGAATCATGGCATAAAGTTCCTAAGGGGAAGAAAGACCACATATGGAAGGAACTATGCATGAGTTATTATTATTTGTAATTCTATTTGTGTAGATTACTAATTTTTAGGATACTAGTTAATAGCAATTCTATTTAATTTGCAGAGCATATTTGATCTGGATGAAAAGCTGCATCGTAAATGTGTGATGCAACGTTGTGGGAGGGTCGTAAGGAACTATAGGACCAATCTCACCCGAGATTACACACGCGATGCTGAGAATAGGTTCTTGATTGATTCCAATTCTAGACATTGATCAATATTTCACTAACTCTACACTAATAATTTTTGTTTGTATTCTCTTTGAAAAATAAATATAGGAAGAATGAAGCCACACAGCAATGGAACTACATGGACCCCAAAGAATGGGAGGAGTTTGTTACCCAAATAAAAACCGATGAATTCAAGGTATTAAGTGCCACTCCCAATTTAATTAATATACATTTTTATGTATTCACCTATTCAAGATTAACGTTTAGTGTTACTAACCAAATCAATGTGCTAACTAACTAGGCTAAGAGCGATGCTCAACGAGTAAGGCGTGCACTGAATCTGCACGACCATACAATGGGTCCAAGAGGATATGCAGGCGTTCGCCAAAGACTACAGGCTGAGTCTACTCAGCCTACTACTACTCAGGAGACTGCAGAGTCCTCTATTGCTGCTCCCGCACCTCTACCTCATCATGTTATGTGGATAGTTGGGAGGTAAAACAAGAAGGGAGAGATACCGAAGCCCGCAACCGCTGAGGCAGCTGTAAAAATGGTAAAAATCAAACTCTTAGAGCAATCTATCGATATTGATTATTGTTATGTTTACTTATGAATTTTTGTTGATGGTGCTTAGCGGGAGTTGCACGAGCAGAGGAAGGAAGGCAAGTTCATCCCTCAGGGCACAAGGGATGAACTGACAGTTGCTCTTGGTAACCCAGAGCATCCTGGACGTGTAAGGGGTGCAGGCCCTAGTGTGGGCATCAAAGCATTCTTTGGGCCATCCCAGTGTAAACCTGCCCCAACAACGGGACTTTCACAAGCTGAGGTAACTTATTATTATTTTAGAACGTTATTGCGAAAGGGAATTCTATAATCAGAAACTAGCATTTCTTTTATCCATGTATAGGTAGATTCCTTAATTGATAGGAGAGTCGAGGAAGCAGTTGATAAAAGACTCCAGGAAGCATTTTACAAGTGGCAGGCGTCTCAGACTGCCACTCAGACAGTACCTGTGGCGAACCTCTCTTCTCCTACTCCTCATACTGCAGAGGTTGGGAGTAATCCTATAGACCCACCTAGCACGTCCTCTGTAAGTATTTTTATGGCGAACATAATTCAAATTGCCCAATAAATGTTACTATTCCGGAGAATGATGTAGGTAAATCATATGATAACAATCTAATTATACAAGTTTAGCATACGTATTAATGCATACGTAATAGAAGTTCTGGATATGTATTAATGCAGGTCAAACATTCGGAAACAACATATTTATACAAGATATTTTGGAGTTGTTTAAATATGAATGGCTGAACACATCTATGATAGAGCTGTGGATATGGTGAGATTAATGCATACGACAATCTGGTTTATACATCTATATACCTTGTTTTATATATGGCAATCTGGTTTCTTATATATTAATGCATACGTAATACATGTTTTGCAGCCACTTATACAAGACATGTACAGATTTTGGGTTTTCCCATGTGGGATTTTTGGTTCCATCTTTGATTAGTCTTGTAGATACAGACCCTTCTTCAGTTACTTCATATTGTTGTGATGCTTTTGAATATTTTGGTAAAAATAATAAGACGGTGATAATAGCTCCATTCAATGTCGAGTAAGTTTACTTTTCTTGTAATTTGGACTTAAGAAAATTATATTTTTATTGCGGATATTGATTTATTAATTTTCTACTTTCTTACCTGTAGTTCTAAGCATTGGGAGTTATTAGTTGTCACTACTACAGAAATAGCATTCAGTGTCGCTTTTCTGGGCGTCGGTTATTAAGGAAAACCGACGCCTAACATATAAGGCGTCGGTTGTTTAACAAAACCGACGTCTATATTCGAAGACCAGCCAGACACGGGTACCGCTTTGTATTAAGCATCGTTTTTTTATAAACAACCGACGCTTAAAGTCGCCCGCGAAATCCATTTTTCGATAAAAAAAATAGTGTCATTTTCAGCGTCAGTTATCCCTCTCTAACCGACGCTGAAGGTGGTTCCCGCCAAAAATTTCCATGAAAATATCGTCCAATTGGACGTCGGTTGTTTCAACCAACTGACGCTAAAGATGTTTAGGCGTCGGTTGTTGTAAACAGCCGACGCTATTTGGGAACTTATAACCCCCCGCGATCGCCCGACTCTTCCCCTTTCTTCTGTTTCATTGCTACCCTATTGCGGCGACTTTCCAGCGCTTCTTTGCTGCTGCTGCTCTCCGGCGCTTCTCTCCGGTGCCCCATCTCCGGCGTCCTTCTTCTCTGCCGCCCCTTCTACTGCTGCTGTCCGCTCGTCGCCGCCGGTCGTTGCCCACCGCCCCTGCTCTCCTCTAGTCGTCGCCGCCAGTAGAAGCAGCTACGGTGTTGTCGTCGTCACCTCCGCCCCCGCCGGTAGAAGCAGCTTTACTCGTGCTGTCCTCGTGCAAGGTAACCCACAAACCTTCACCACCTTTTTTGTCCTCTGCCTTGCTTTTCTCTGCCGCCGCCAACCTAGAACTCACGCAGGCAGCGCCTAAGTAGGTGTCAGGGCACGCCTAGGGTCCCAAGCCCAGGTGCCCTGCCTAGATAGGCCTCTGGGCAGATGCTTGGGCGGCGCCAGGGCACGTCTAGGCTGCACGTCTAGTGGATTTTTTGCTAAAAGTTATTTACTGATTGTGTTTATTTAATAATGTACTGATACATATGTGATATACCAATCTGATAGTCCATGATAGAACAAAACATAATGATGTTGACTGCAACTTTGTGTGTCATGCTATTCTTAATTAAGTGTATATTTACTTCATAATTGAATGTTTAAGTAAGTTATAGATATCTTGATGATGAACTGTAATGCACACATGTGACATGTTTGGAATGTAAATGATGAACTGTAATGCACACATGTTTAACTTATTTTATTGTTGAGTATATTGAGAATCCTAATCACCCTTCTTGCTTAATGATGAACTGTAATGCACACATGTGAATGCTTGGAATTTAAATGATGAACTTTTCCCTAAATTGCCAATCATGCTTTTAAAGACATCAATAATCACCCTAATTTGAAGAACTAGGATTTTAGGTATAAGAATGACAACACATTATTTGTTGGCCTAGAAACCCGTCCAAGATTTACTCATTAGGAGTAAATCTTGGATAGTCCCCAGTTTGGGACTGTTCTTGAACACCTAATCTCACTTAGGATGTAAGTGTATAATGTGTATTGAGTTTTCGAGAAAATTTTGGTAGCATTTCCCCATTTGTTCTCTAAGTACATATGTACTTAGAGAACAGCGGGGAAATGCTGCCGAAATTTTCTTGAAAACCCAATACACATTATACACTTACTAGTGAGATTAGGTGTTCAAGGATGGGATAGGTGGTACACATTTATTATATATAAGAATGACATCACATGTGTTTGTTGGCCTAGAATGTGAACAATCATTGTTTTTTATATTACTTGTACATTGAAGGATTGCTAATTGATAAAAGATCACAATTTTAGAGACATGTATGTTTATACAAATGCTAAATGTTTTCCTTATTCTAGTTGATACAAATGCTAAATGTTTTCCTTTTTAATGAAATTTTCAGATGGCTCACCATGATGAGAATGATGTCCATGATGAGCATGAAGTCCATGATGAGCATGCTGTCCATGACGAGCATGGCGAGGATACCAACGTAAGTTCTAAAAACATATCCCGTATTTCTATAAAATTCATTATCTTCTAGTTATGTCATATATCCTGTATTTCTATATTGGCTTAATTCAGTGTGTTTATTTTTGTCAAATTTTAGGTTGATGATGCACAGCTACCCACTGAAGCAATTGAGCAACTTGATGCGCAGCAACAAAAACTTAACAAGAAAAGGGGTATCACTCTGTTGAAAAAGTTACTTGCGCTGAGTGGCAGTGGATCCAAATTGGTTGTGGAGTTTGATAATGGAGGGAATGCAATTGGAGTGAACCGCAATAATTTTATAAACTATCTTGGGGTTGTCACTCGAAGCCATTGTGGTATTAAGTATGATAATTGGCATAAAGTTCCTCAGGCGAAGAAAGACTTGATATGGAAAGATTTATACGTGAGTTATTATTATTTGCAATTCTATTTTGTAGATTACAAATTCTATTATTTGCAATTATATTTTTGGTACTAGTTAATAACATTTCTATTTTACAGAATCTGTTTGCATTGGATGAGATGTTGCATCATAAAAGTGTGATGCAACACGCTGGAAAGATGCTTAGGAATTACAGGACAAATCTGAACAGAGAATACATAAGACAGGGTGATAAGAAGAAGAAGTCAGCCCTTGAACAATGGAACTTCTTGGACAAAGAAGATTGGGACAATTTTGTTGCTTCAAGAAAATCTGAAGAATTCAAGGTATTAGGCGTCACTCCCATTTTAATTAATATACATTGTATTCACCTATTCAAGATTAACATTTAGTGCTACTAACCTAATTATAAATGTGCATACTAACTAGGCCCTCAGTGACGCACAAAAAGCAAGGCGTGCACTGAATGTACATGACCATACTATGGGTCCAAAAGGCTATGCAAGCGTTCGCCAAAGACTACAGGCGGAGTCTGCGGCTACTCAGGAGTCTGCGACTACTCAGGAGTCTACGGCCACACCCTTCCCTCGCCATGATATCTGGATAGCTGGCAGGAAAAACAAGAAGGGTGAAATAAAGAAGCCCGAAACTGCTGAGGCGGCTGCAAAAATGGTAAAATACAACTCTTAGAGCAATCATTTGAATATTGATTATTTGTGGTGTTAACTTACCAATTTTTGTTTATGGTGATTAGCGGGAGCTGCACGAGCAGAGGAAACAAGGCACGTTCATCCCTCAGGGCACAAGGGATGAATTGACAGTTGCTCTGGGTAACCCAGAGCATCCTGGACGTGTTAGAGGTGCCGGCGCTGGTGTGGGCATCAAAGCATTCTTTGGGCCATCCCAGCGCAAACCCAGAGCGGGACTTTCTCAAGAAGAGGTAACATATTCTATTTTTATAATGTTACTGCAAAAGGAAATTCATTAATAAAAAGCTAATATTTGTTTTATCCATGTATAGGAGAATAAGAGAGTCGAGGATATAGTTGCTAAGAAGCTCAACGATGTGGTTGCTGAGAAGGTCAAGGAAGAATTGCTACGGTGGCAGGCATCTCAGGCTTCCAATCAGCCTATGCCGACCCACTCTTCTCCTAGTACACAGACTGCAAGTAATCCTGGAGACCCATCGCCTAACACGTCTGCTGTAAGTATTGTTTATGACATTGTAGCTAGTCTTTTCAAGATGATATGTTTTCAAGATGATATGTATATATGTATAACATTCTTTACGTAAATTTGTAGGCATTGAAGCCATGCCGCTTAAGAATGGAAAACTATGTTGTTGCAGAGGCGCAAGCTTACCAGTCCCTTCCTGGGGCAACGTTTCATGGGACTCCAATGCCACAGGGCTACATTCGTGTGAGCCTGATACATGTATTACCCGATTGGAGGGAAGTTGAGTTGCCATATGCCCACCCAGATATTGATACACTTGGTGAGGCAGAAAGCGGGGTCATATTGTGGCCCAAAGCAGATGTCCTCTACACGACTGAAATTGTAAGATAAATTTACATTGATTTAGACTGTTAATGGGTATATATGATGTCAACTGATCTGAAATTATATATACAGGTTAAAAAGAAGACACCAGGAGCACCTAGGCCTCCACCTCCAATTCCCGCATTACCAACTTGGGTTCCAACTGACCTACAATACCCGTTAGGTCCTGCTTGTAGGGGAATGGCATGTTGGCTACGGGCACATAATATACTTTGCCCTATAATTGTTTCTTTAGATGCAGATTATGTAGGTCAATCATACGTCAGCTCTTTATTTATACAAGATATTATTGAGCTGTTTATGTATGATTGGTTGAATACATCAATGATAGAGACATGGATAAGGTGAGATCTTGTTTATACATCCATATACCTTGTGTAAGATCCGGTGATCTAGTTTCTTATATATTAATGCATACGTCTATATGTTTTGCAGCTACTTAATCGAAGATCATTGCAAACAATTTGCATATGATCATGTGGGATTTTTTATTCCATCATTGATTAGTATGGTAGCTAAAGACCCTGATAGTGTTCAACAATACTGTATAGATGCTTTTACAATTTTTGGTCATCAAATGAAGACGATAATAATAGCTCCATTCAATGTCAAGTAAGTTTGCTTTATTTATAATTTGGACTTAAGAAAATTCCATTATTATTTTGCATTTTGAGTTATTAATTGTTAACTTTTTACCTCTAGTGGTAGACATTGGGAGTTACTAGTTATTGTCCCCGGGACGTTCACTGTTTATTATCTAGATCCCGCAGGAAGTACATTAAACACTAAAATTGGACACGTAATGAGAATGGCATTATTCTGGTGAGAAATATTTCATTTTTTATATCCGTTAACATCTTTTATTACATTACTATTTACTTATGCAACTTAGTGTGTTATATTAACATGTAGGGGTTTAGATGCATTCAAAAATGCTGGAGGAAAGGTCCCAAGGAAAAAGAACCAGCCATTGTCTTGGGAGAACGTAAAAGTAAGTTCCTGACTCCCCGACTCCAATGTATATATTATTGATGTGAATTGTGCTTAGTTGTATTATTTTGTATGTTTCAATTTATAGTGCGCTACACAAGACAATGGCTGGGCATGCGCATACTATGTGATGCGATTTATACAGATGATTATCAAACATGCCGCATTGGACATCGATACCATACATGAGGTATTATATATAGTCTCATTAGTTAGTATGAAATATATCAATCTTATTTTTATATTATTACTTATATATATACATCATTCTCTTTGCAGGTGTTTAAAACTGACCACACTATAGGCAAACGCTTAAAAAATGTACATGCTCCATATACGAGGGAAGCATTAAATGAAGTAAGAGAAGAATGGGCAATAGCTGTACAAACAGTGGCAACTGTAAGATATAATTGGGATGTTGATATAGTGATGATGAATGATACTTTGTAAATGAATGTTTCTGAATGTTAAAACATGTATTTGAATGATTCTATATGTGTGAACGTGACAATTGAATTGATGTCTGAATGTATCTACTTGTGTGAATCGTTTTATGTTAATTTTGCAGGTTTGTGGCCTGTTTGTAGGCTGATATCAATGGATGTCGTAAACCTGCAGTTCAGAAAACTAAACTGCAGGTTCTCATCCTGCTGACCAGCCACAGCAGGCCTGCAAACAGATTTATAAAAAAAAAATAGATATAGGCGTCGGTTATTTACCGATAACCGTCAGCACAGACTTACAGCGTCGGTTTTTTGTTGAACACTGACGCCAAAAGTGTTCGCGCTACAGGAAATGGGAGTCATCTAGGACACTTTTCTGCGTCGGTTGTTTAGTATATAACCGACGTAGAAAGCGTCCTAGATGACGCTGTTTTCTGTGGCGCGAACCCTTTTGGCGTCGGTGTTTTATAATAAACCGACGCCTTTATGTTAAATAGGCGTCGGTTTTTTAACCGACGCTGAAGTGTCCAACCTTTTAGCGGCGCCCACATAGGCGTCGTTCAGAAACCGACGCCAAAGGGGGTTAAACAACCGACACTAAAAGGCACTTCTGTAGTAGTGTGTTGTCCCCGAGATATTCACCGTCTATTATCTAGATCCTGCGGGGAGTGAGTTGGATGTATTAAATGGACATGCAATTAAAAGGCCATTATTCTCGTGAGAAATATTTTATGTTTTTATATATGTTAACATATGTTACTGCATTACTATTTAATTATGCAATTTAATGTGTTACATTAACATATATAAGGATTTACAAGAGTACAAAAAAGCTGGAGGAAAGGTCCCCAGGAAAAAAATCTGACACTCATTTGGAAGAATGTGAAAGTAATTTCCTGACTCTAATGTATATATTATTTATGTGAACTGTGCTTATTTGTATTTTTCAATATTTTGTATGTTTCAATTTATAGTGTGCTACACAAGACAACGGCTGGGCATGTGCCTACTATGTGATGCGATTTATGGACATAATCATCAAACATGCTGTATTGGAAATCGATAACATACAACATGTATTATACATAGTCTCGTTAGATAATATGAAATATATGAATCTTATTATATATTATTATAATTATGTATGTACGTCATTCTCTTTGTAGGTCTTTGAAACTGAGGACTTCAACACAGGTGCAAAGCGTTTCGATGTACATGCTCCCTATACGAGAGATGAATTAGATGATGTAAGAGAAGATTGGGCAAAAGCCCTTCAAAGAGTGGGAATTTTTCAATATGATTTTGATGACAATGATGACAACGATGATGATGAATAAAGAATAACTTTGTTCTCATAATTAATTTTGTGTGAATGTGAATGAATTTTTATGAATTGTCATATGTGTGTCGGTTGCTACTGGTTTCTACATGCGTGTGATGAAAAAATAATATGAATTAAATGTTCTTATATATGAGTGTGAATCACATATATATAATTTGTCCATCATGTTAATTTTGCAGGTTTGTGGCCTGTTGTTGGCTAATATCAATGGATGTCGTAAAACCTGCAGTTCATAACTATACTACAAATTTCTCATCCTGCGACCAGCCACAGCAGGTCTGCAGACTGACAGAAAAAAAATCAAATCATAGGTGTCGGTTATTTGTATAAAACTGACGACATACTGTTACAGTGTCGGTTGCCATACTAGTAACCGACGTCAATTTTCCTAATGAGGCCAGACACCACGGCGGTGCTGGCCAGCACGGCCGTGGTAGCGGACCAGACATAAAATAGGTGTCGGATATCTGTATAAACCCGATGATATATGGTTACAGTGTCGGTTGCCATACGAGTAACCGACGTCGATTTTCCTAATGAGACCAGACACCATGGCCGTGCTGGCCAGCACGGCCGTGTAAACGGGTGAGATGGCGTCGGTTTCTAGGCTGATAACCGACGCCTATACCCCCTGCTGGCGCATTTTCGGTGCGTTTTCGGTGGCGCGTGAAGGGTTGTGGCGTCGGTTTGAGAACTGACACGTAACGGTTGGGCTTTTAGCGGCGCCCACATTGGTGTCGCTTAAAAACCGACACTAAAGGCCTTAAATAACCGACTATCGGCGGTTGGACTTTTAGCGGCGCCCACATTGGTGTCGCTTAAAAACCGACACTAAAAGCCTTAAATAACCGACTACCGGCGGTGATACCCTGCCGGTGGTCCGTCTCTGGTTCTGCGTGTGCTGGAAGCTATATTGTGTGATACCTTTTCGGCAGCAGACTCTTGACTACTGCTATTTAGTATAGTAATCCACAGGGCATCACGCTGTAAGCCACCATTTGCTCCCACCACCATCTATCGGAATACCAGAAGTTAGGAAGTCGGCTGCCGAACTAAGCCTTATCCACGTCGGGACCTAAAATTATCGACCAGTCGCTTGCTTGCCTATTAATGCTGCCATTCATAAACAAGTTTCGCTGTGTGGGCGAGAGCGGGCCCAGGCCCAGCCACAGCGATTTCACACAGCCCAGGTACTTCAGGTTCCCTCATAACCAGTCGCGTACTCGCTTAACTCTTTTCCTGCTGCGTTCATAAGCAAGTTCCATAACATGTGCCCAGCCACAGCGAACCTTTTCCTACATTATTTTCTCCCTCGCCACTCAGGCCCAGTTATTCCCAATCGCAGGTCCATTGACTGAGCATGTCCGTGACGACGAGCACATACCCTCTTCAGGTTCCCTCACTACCGTTTGCATCATACAAAAGAATATATTTAGCCATATGACTGACGTTAAATACTAGAGGCTGAGAACCAATTAGTTTCCGTTGATATTTCATTGTCAACTTTGTTAACGCTATTATGTTTCATATGGGTAATGGATGAACAGTACAATTTGAAGTAATTTAAGCGGAAGCTTTAAGTTGAAAAGTTTAGTTTACGTGAGATACAACTGAAACATGTACATTAAAAACATAATAGCCCCCAACGTCAGAACTAAACGTCAGACCACAATTTCTATTATAAAGAAACCTTAATAGGAGTACAAGGATTATCGGTCTCTCGCAATGCCTTTCCCACAATAGAGTCCTTTTATCCACTATCCTACTATCCTTCTCTCTGTTTTGACTATCTTTTTTGCTTCACCTTTTCAGCCAACAATGTCGACGCACGTTGCCACACCAAATGTTATCACCCATCTGCTCCGTATCATAAAGACTTTGTATCTTATTCGTGGTACTCTCATAGTACTAGATAAAATAAGACCAAAACATCCCCCGCTTCGTGCTTTTCTTTCTTTCCTCGTGGGCAGGAAGCACGCCAGCAGCGTGTGTTGCGTGATTCAACTGTGTATTTTGCTTACTGGGTGGGTAGTTAACCGAGGATAAGACTAATCTATTAAAAAGAATTATAGAAAGATAATCTCAAATATAAAAGATGTGAGGGGAGGATTAATGCTAAATATTATCTCATACTCTAAGTTTATCAAATTTTGAATTTTTCTAACATTGTTAGACAATATTTGATATCCTATTTTATGAGACATTACCCCAACATATTACCACTCAAGCGGACGAAAATCCATCTTAACCTTTTAAAGCAAGCTACATTGGTATCCTAATTTGTGACTGTGACATTTTTCTTTTCATAGATGTTTTGTAGTTTTTGATTAAGATTAGAAAGAACATAGGAGAAAAATATAGGTCTGGAACTTCTATGCTATATTTATTAAGCTAGTTAAGAGTGTTCCATCCTCTTCACAACCCCCATTAATGTTGGCGAATCAGCCAGATAGTCATGAAGGACTTGTGGGATTGGTGGTTGCAGACAATTCTCCATGTGAGCCTTTTGTGCAATCACTTTGACTTCAGGCCAAAAGGTGTTTGGTGAAGGAAAATGATCATCATCACCCCATATGTGCCTAATTTCATATCTCAACTCCACCCAATCCTCTCCAAAACATAGAGCCAATCATAGTTGGTGATGTTGTACCTGATTAGAAAAGTGCAGTGGAGATTGAAAAGTGGAGGAAGAACCACAAGATAGAGAAAAAATAAGAGAGACAAACTTAATTTTCTTATTACTTTCAATCTGTAATGAATTTTTGACGTACTTTTTGAGCAAATTAGTTTCTTTCTCTTCTTTTTTCTCTTTCATGTACTTTTTTGTATGGAGATAGTGGACCATAGGAGTAGGTGTAATGATATAAATAGGTGTGTATATCACTACTCTTTGGTAAAAAAAAAGGGCGAAAACCACGTCTCTGCCTCGTCTTGAGATCCCCAAAGACACATGCTTAAGATGTGGTAGAACAAGGCATCTGACTGGGTGATGTTTGGTGCAACCCTCTAACAACATGCCACCAAATGTTTTGGACGATATGTTTTCCTTCCACATTGTGGATAAATAATAGCCTGGCAACATCTAGCCCAGAATCTCTATCTCAAATATGTGTTCCTATCATGTCCCGTATAATCTCTGTCATTAACAAACCTATTTATTTTTTAGGGGTGAGTTCATGGTGTTTATGTACGGTTGATATTGAATGAGATATAGTTTGGAACATAAAGCTGAAATAGAAGATGTGGAGTGGGCTAGATCAGGATGGTCCACACAACGACTCAAAGTATGTTGTGGTGACCATGGACCTTGGAGATGAGGATAGGAATAAGAAACTGGCTCATCTAGAGCATGTTATTGACGTAGGTAGGTCAGAGGAGATTGGTTAGTTGGAACTATACAACCTCTTAACCCTATAGTGGTTGAAAGCCTTAGATATATATGTCATTCCACAATAGTAAGACAATTATCTTCTTTTCTGTTGTTGAAAGATGCAAATAAAGCAATGAGGGTCCCCCACACTACAAATTTCAAAAATCTTATCATGACGTGTTGGATTTTCAGACACACTAGCTAGAGTTGTTTTGGGGAGAAGAATGGTAGTATGGGAAGGGAAAAGGTGGGTGATGTGGAAGGCATTATCGGGTGGTAGGTGGATGTGATATGATGAGAGAGAAATTTTTCTTGCATAAGTTTTTTATTCCATAATGAATTTTATATGAACTGAAATCCATTATATTCTTTACAAAAAATATGTTTTAAAAGACCAATGTTAGTATACTTTTGAATAAAAATGATACTGAATATAAAAATGAGTATTGCATATTATGGATAATACTCTTTTTTTGAAGTGGGGATGCGAATAAGAGAGTCCACATCAACTATCATGAATCATTAACTAGGTAACAAGAGAGTTCCCTCATGAGCCTGTACAATAGATCCAGGTCACGACTGCTAGTAAGTTCACCTTCTACTACTTTCTTAGCCAGACAGTGAGCTACATTATTGACAGATCTAGGGACGTATGAAAAGGAAAAACATTAAGAAAAATACTAATAGCTAGGATATCCTCGACAATGAGACTAAGATGGTCTTGTCTACTGCCTTCTTTGTGCAGAGCTTTGATTAAGATTTGTGAGTTCGATTCAAATTGGATATTATAGAGACGCCACCTTTGTGCTTGCTCAAGGGCCAGCCTCAATGATAAAGCTTCTCCAACTTCTATGGATGTTTATGTTTCCTGCTGAGCTCCCACAATCTCCATGAGCTCACTAGCATGTCCACGAAAGGCACCATCAAGGCCAAAGTACCCCGATTTCCCTACTGCTACATCGACGTGCAACTTCAAGGTCCCCATTGGTGGTTTCACCCATCCGATGACTTATTTCTCCGCCTATGCCCCATCTTGGTTGTGATACTCCTTCATCCTTTTTTAGTCATAGATCAACACCATGAATGCTTGTATCATGTATGTTAGGTCCTTCCTTGGTGAACGGAAGACCACTCCATTTGTATAGTTCTAGACTTCCCATATTGTTGTGATCGCGAGGTCCATATGCTTTGCATGTAAGATTTCATACAGCTTGACAATTGCCTCCCTCGGGTCCAGGTTACTTGCCTCCTTTATCAATTTGTGCTCTTAAAAGCTGCTCCACATCTTGCTCACCTCACTGCACCTGAATGTCATGTGGATGATAGTTTCTTTGTCCTTGTTACACAATTGACATATGACTGAATCATGGAAATATCTATCCTATAAGCGTCCCATTGTAGCCAAGTTTCCCGTGCAAAACCTCCAAAGGAAGTGGGAAAGCTTAGGCGGCCAAGACGATCTCCAAACAATTTTCCATATTGCCTCATTGCTTGTATGTCAACTGCTCATGTATGCCATTTTACCCAGATGACTGAGCCAATATGTTGTCTTGGTGATATAATTCTTGTTATTCTCTACCCCCCAAAAAACTATTTCTTATGGTTTTCTCTTTCTAACATGTATGCCTAATATGCTCTGTGGTGATATTAGGCAGAAAGATTGACTCAATTTTTTATACATCCCAGCTTTTTGTATCACTATCCATCAATTCTACTACCAATGCAGGTAATCCTGCGTCCTGTACAAACAAGTCTTCAAGACTGTCCTAGATCCCATTCACCCATTAGTTTCTGTATATCTTGATTGATTTACCATCTCCCGCCCTTCACCTTAAGCCTTCAAGAAGAAATAGTTTAGCTCCCCATAGACTACTCCATGTGAAGCTTGGATTATGTTCTCTAGATGACTGCAAAACAGAGCACTTAGGAAAGTATCTAGCTTTTAGGACTTTGGCTACTAGCGAGTCTGAATTGGTGAGAAGTCTTCATAATTGTTTGGCTAGCATGCCTTGATTAAAAGAAAGTAAATCTCGGAATCCCATGCCTCCGTCCTTCTTTGTCTTACATAGTATTACCCAAGATTTCCAAGAGAGTTTCCTTTCTGTGCCCTTTGCCCCCCACCAGAATCTAGCAATGCCACTCCAGATTTCCTGTAAGAGATTGTCTGGGATTTGCAAAATATTCATGATGTATGATGGGATTGATTGTGCAATAGCTTTGATTAGCACCTCCTTCCCAGGCTTGGCTAAAAGCTTTTCTTTCCATCTTTGTAGTATTTTCCAGATTCTTTCTTTCATAGAGCCAAACACCTATTTTTAGATATCCCCACTGTTGTAGGTAGGCCAATGTACTTGTAACATCCTCAATTTCATAGCTAAAGTAAGCCTTTAATGTGGGGTTTTCTGGTAAAGACATGTCAAGGGATGAAATGAACGTAACCATGGCTAGGTATGTAATTAAGTTCAAAAAATGTGTAATCCAAGCCATCTGATCAACCAATACACACATAATGACTTTAATATGTATGATTGTAGTCAGTTGTATATGAATATAAATGAATTATTCCTATGAACAATAATGTGACGAATATGTAATATGATCAATCCACTTCATGGCTTGTGTCATAGACCTAGCTTAGGTCTTCATGTTATATAACTAAAGAAATGTTGATCACATGTGTCATACATGGGCTTCAATTAAGAAATTATATTGGTCGAAGACTTATTTTCATGATTTGGAATACAATCAAGCTCATGGACCCTTTGAAATACTAAGGGATGGGCCATGTGCCCTAGAGCCCAGTTCCAGCCCTTTTAGACCAATTAAGTTCTACAAAAAGGTCCTTGGGGTACAAATTGAGAATTAAGTATTTTATGGTCATAATAAATGCTCAAAATATTTTTAGTAGAATAATAATTAGAGTATAAGATGCTGGGAGAAATTTTAGATGATTTTGATGTATATAGTGGCCTAGGTAATTAAATTAGTAATTATAATGTTTTTATTTAAAAGACATGTTTGGAGTATTTGTATAGCTAGTTTTTACTTCAAATCTTTCTCATGTGAAGTTGATGATAATATAGTAATTACCCCAAAATTTGAAGTCAAACTGAGCTATAGAATGGGTTGTATAAATATTTCTTATATTTGGACTTTTATCAAAAAGAAGAAGAAAAAGAAAATAAAAAAAGGGGGGCGACCCCAGTCCGCACGGACTGGAGGCCGCAACCCCTGTTTGCTGGGCGCGAACAGAGCACCCATAAAAGGGGGCCCTCGCTCATGATCGCGAGCATGGGAGGCTATAAAAGCCTCGGATTCCGGTCTACCAGGGGCTAACAAGTTCGATCCTAGGGTTTCACTTGAAACCGAGAGCGGGAGAGAGAGAGAGGGTGCGTGGAGCAGATGCTGGCAGCTACGGTTGGGCAGAGGTCGAGCTTTTTCTCTGGGCCTCCCTGTGCTCGTCGACGACGGTGCCCAAGACGGAAAGGGCGGGCGGAGGTATGGGATGCTTGAGGGCAAGCCGCGGCGTCCACATCGTCGAGGTCGGGGTTGCCTAGGAAAACCCTACGGCGGCACCCATCCACGCAGGAAGAACAGGGGAGTTTCCCCATCCAGTTTCACGGGCTAGGAAGAAGACGGGTCTTGTCTTGGATCCGTGAACAAGGGAGAAACATCAGAGAAGGGGCGCCACAGTCTCGGCCCGTTGGATCCCAGATCAGTGGCTGGGGTTGATCCAAACAGAGGTAATTTCCAAAATTCATATCTTGAGATTGGGAAGTCGGATTTTATCAAACAAGATACGTACAGAAAGCTCATGATGAGTACTATCACATAAAATACTTCCAGATTATGATTTTGATATTTGTTATTTATTAAAAATAGTGTATTCAAAACTATATGATTTTGATGTTTGGTCGATTAAAAATAGCAAACGAATTTAGAAATTCATACAAATTTTACTGAATGTGTATTTTGATATGTTTAACATTAATACAGACCCTGATCTTTCATATATGAAGTTTTATTGATGTTTTTGATATAAACCCTAATAAGGGTATTTTGGGTATTTCACCCATGATATGATTTTTTTTAGATGATCTAATATTTTATACATGATCTTACTACACTGTGTGATTACTCTTCTAGAGATTTGATGGATTTTCTTGTGTTATCATATTTGTATTATGATTTGGACCTAAGTGACCATTATGTGAGGGTAATAGATGAGTATCTTGAGAAAATAAGTGATATATATGTCTAATTAAGTCTGATATTATTTATCTAAATGATTTTTAATTTGGTTTCATAATAGAGTCAAGTAATATTAGTATAACATCCTCAATTTCATAGCTAAAGTAAGCCTTTAATGTGGGGTTTTCTGGTAAAGACATGTCAAGGAATGAAATGAACGTAACCATGGCTAGGTATGTAATTAAGTTCAAAAAATGTGTAATCCAAGCCATCTGATCAACCAATACACACATAATGACTTTAATATGTATGATTGTAGTCAGTTGTATATGAATATAAATGAATTATTCCTATGAACAATAATGTGACGAATATGTAATATGATCAATCCACTTCATGGCTTGTGCCATAGACCTAGCTTAGGTCTTCATGTTATATAACTAAAGAAATGTTGATCACATGTGTCATACATGGGCTTCAATTAAGAAATTATATTGGTCGAAGACTTATTTTCATGATTTGGAATACAATCAAGCTCATGGACCCTTTGAAATACTAAGGGATGGGCCATGTGCCCTAGAGCCCAGTTCCAGCCCTTTTAGACCAATTAAGTTCTACAAAAAGGTCCTTGGGGTACAAATTGAGAATTAAGTATTTTATGGTCATAATAAATGCTCAAAATATTTTTAGTAGAATAATAATTAGAGTATAAGATGCTGAGAGAAATTTTAGATGATTTTGATGTATATAGTGGCCTAGGTAATTAAATTAGTAATTATAATGTTTTTATTTAAAAGACATGTTTGGAGTATTTGTATAGCTAGTTTTTACTTCAAATCTTTCTCATGTGAAGTTGATGATAATATAGTAATTACCCCAAAATTTGAAGTCAAACTGAGCTATAGAATGGGTTGTATAAATATTTCTTATATTTGGACTTTTATCAAAAAGAAGAAGAAAAAGAAAATAAAAAAAGGGGGGCGACCCCAGTCCGCACGGACTGGAGGCCGCAACCCCTGTTTGCTGGGCGCGAACAGAGCACCCATAAAAGGGGGCCTCGCTCATGATCGCGAGCATGGGAGGCTATAAAAGCCTCGGATTCCGGTCTACCAGGGGCTAACAAGTTCGATCCTAGGGTTTCACTTGAAACTGAGAGCGGGAGAGAGAGAGAGGGTGCGTGGAGCAGATGCTGGCGGCTACGGTTGGGCAGAGGTCGAGCTTTTTCTCCGGGCCTCCCTGTGCTCGTCGACGACGGCGCCCAAGACGGAAAGGGCGGGCGGAGGTATGGGATGCTTGAGGGCAAGCCGCGGCGTCCACATCGTCGAGGTCGGGGTTGCCTAGGAAAACCCTACGGCGGCACCCATCCACGCAGGAAGAACAGGGGAGTTTCCCCATCCAGTTTCACGGGCTAGGAAGAAGACGGGTCTTGTCTTGGATCCGTGAACAAGGGAGAAACATCAGAGAAGGGGCGCCACAGTCTCGGCCCGTTGGATCCCAGATCAGTGGCTGGGGTTGATCCAAACAGAGGTAATTTCCAAAATTCATATCTTGAGATTGGGAAGTCGGATTTTATCAAACAAGATACGTACAGAAAGCTCATGATGAGTACTATCACATAAAATACTTCCAGATTATGATTTTGATATTTGTTATTTATTAAAAATAGTGTATTCAAAACTATATGATTTTGATGTTTGGTCGATTAAAAATAGCAAACGAATTTAGAAATTCATACAAATTTTACTGAATGTGTATTTTGATATGTTTAACATTAATACAGACCCTGATCTTTCATATATG
Source organism: Alisma plantago-aquatica (assembly GCA_963693085.1). Taxonomy (NCBI): domain Eukaryota; kingdom Viridiplantae; phylum Streptophyta; class Magnoliopsida; order Alismatales; family Alismataceae; genus Alisma; species Alisma plantago-aquatica. Next base: position 22,463,027 of record OY856412.1, on the reverse strand, counting down.
AAGTTTTATTGATGTTTTTGATATAAACCCTAATAAGGGTATTTTGGGTATTTCACCCATGATATGATTTTTTTTAGATGATCTAATATTTTATACATGATCTTACTACACTGTGTGATTACTCTTCTAGAGATTTGATGGATTTTCTTGTGTTATCATATTTGTATTATGATTTGGACCTAAGTGACCATTATGTGAGGGTAATAGATGAGTATCTTGAGAAAATAAGTGATATATATGTCTAATTAAGTCTGATATTATTTATCTAAATGATTTTTAATTTGGTTTCATAATAGAGTCAAGTAATATTAGTATAACATCCTCAATTTCATAGCTAAAGTAAGCCTTTAATGTGGGGTTTTCTGGTAAAGACATGTCAAGGAATGAAATGAACGTAACCATGGCTAGGTATGTAATTAAGTTCAAAAAATGTGTAATCCAAGCCATCTGATCAACCAATACACACATAATGACTTTAATATGTATGATTGTAGTCAGTTGTATATGAATATAAATGAATTATTCCTATGAACAATAATGTGACGAATATGTAATATGATCAATCCACTTCATGGCTTGTGCCATAGACCTAGCTTAGGTCTTCATGTTATATAACTAAAGAAATGTTGATCACATGTGTCATACATGGGCTTCAATTAAGAAATTATATTGGTCGAAGACTTATTTTCATGATTTGGAATACAATCAAGCTCATGGACCCTTTGAAATACTAAGGGATGGGCCATGTGCCCTAGAGCCCAGTTCCAGCCCTTTTAGACCAATTAAGTTCTACAAAAAGGTCCTTGGGGTACAAATTGAGAATTAAGTATTTTATGGTCATAATAAATGCTCAAAATATTTTTAGTAGAATAATAATTAGAGTATAAGATGCTGAGAGAAATTTTAGATGATTTTGATGTATATAGTGGCCTAGGTAATTAAATTAGTAATTATAATGTTTTTATTTAAAAGACATGTTTGGAGTATTTGTATAGCTAGTTTTTACTTCAAATCTTTCTCATGTGAAGTTGATGATAATATAGTAATTACCCCAAAATTTGAAGTCAAACTGAGCTATAGAATGGGTTGTATAAATATTTCTTATATTTGGACTTTTATCAAAAAGAAGAAGAAAAAGAAAATAAAAAAAGGGGGGCGACCCCAGTCCGCACGGACTGGAGGCCGCAACCCCTGTTTGCTGGGCGCGAACAGAGCACCCATAAAAGGGGGCCTCGCTCATGATCGCGAGCATGGGAGGCTATAAAAGCCTCGGATTCCGGTCTACCAGGGGCTAACAAGTTCGATCCTAGGGTTTCACTTGAAACTGAGAGCGGGAGAGAGAGAGAGGGTGCGTGGAGCAGATGCTGGCGGCTACGGTTGGGCAGAGGTCGAGCTTTTTCTCCGGGCCTCCCTGTGCTCGTCGACGACGGCGCCCAAGACGGAAAGGGCGGGCGGAGGTATGGGATGCTTGAGGGCAAGCCGCGGCGTCCACATCGTCGAGGTCGGGGTTGCCTAGGAAAACCCTACGGCGGCACCCATCCACGCAGGAAGAACAGGGGAGTTTCCCCATCCAGTTTCACGGGCTAGGAAGAAGACGGGTCTTGTCTTGGATCCGTGAACAAGGGAGAAACATCAGAGAAGGGGCGCCACAGTCTCGGCCCGTTGGATCCCAGATCAGTGGCTGGGGTTGATCCAAACAGAGGTAATTTCCAAAATTCATATCTTGAGATTGGGAAGTCGGATTTTATCAAACAAGATACGTACAGAAAGCTCATGATGAGTACTATCACATAAAAATACTTCCAGATTATGATTTTGATATTTGTTATTTATTAAAAATAGTGTATTCAAAACTATATGATTTTGATGTTTGGTCGATTAAAAATAGCAAACGAATTTAGAAATTCATACAAATTTTACTGAATGTGTATTTTGATATGTTTAACATTAATACAGACCCTGATCTTTCATATATGAAGTTTTATTGATGTTTTTGATATAAACCCTAATAAGGGTATTTTGGGTATTTCACCCATGATATGATTTTTTTTAGATGATCTAATATTTTATACATGATCTTACTACACTGTGTGATTACTCTTCTAGAGATTTGATGGATTTTCTTGTGTTATCATATTTGTATTATGATTTGGACCTAAGTGACCATTATGTGAGGGTAATAGATGAGTATCTTGAGAAAATAAGTGATATATATGTCTAATTAAGTCTGATATTATTTATCTAAATGATTTTTAATTTGGTTTCATAATAGAGTCAAGTAATATTAGTATATATATGACTATGATTGAGATTTTCTTTGATCTATATGTTCATATGAGTTCATAAGACGACTTATATCTTATTTGAGTATAAAGATAATATTGATTATATAGTATGAGTTTTATTTTATTTCAACACCAATATTTTATGGTGATTTCAGATTAAAGTTATGTTTAGTCTAAATAAGAACCGTAAGTTGGTATATGTAGTTAGGAAGATGGGGTTTTGAGATTTATAAATAGAAAGAGAGAATATAGGCTTGGACTTATAAAACTTTGATTATATTCAGGTGATTAAGATTTGGAACAAGAAATCAAGACTAAGTTAAGGACATCATCATCACAAGAGGTAAGTGGTTCATGCCCATGAGTATTTACGTTTATCAAATCAAGTACATTTACATGCTTCTTAGATAAGACCTTCATGTCCTACATTCTGAGTTAAATATGTAAGAAATATTTTATGTGCTTATGATTGTAGAAGTGCATATGCTCAATACCTTAAGTAGTGATGTGCCATGGAATGATTCTAGCTCATGAAGTTAAGTTCATAAAAAGGATAAGAAAATCTAGTTCTATCATATCTCTTAAATATAGATGTAACCATGTTTTGAGATTTCAAATAGGAACATGTCATCAAGGTTTCTTATATATGTAGCGATCTAAGAATTTAAGAAGTGAAATAGATTCCTTAATAAGGTTGATGTTTAATAGTTAAGTATGATGTGAGAATATGGGTGTTGCACATGATAGACCATGGCCCAATTTCTAGGATAAATGTACTAGTGTCATTAAAGATGTTGTAACATGAGTTTGTGATGATATTATCAAATTATGAGATATTAAGTCATGATTGAGTTGCACAATGAGAATCTTTATGATTTCTACCTTAAGGTTTAAGATTTATGTTCATACAAATGTATTGAGATCAGACTTAATGAGATTAAATTGAGTATGATTAAGATGCAAGTTAAGATTTTCTAAGGTTTCTATTCTATGGTTTATGATTTTAAGACTTAAGTCCATTAAGATCAGATTTTGATGAGGTTTTAACAGAGAATGAGTTATCTTGCCAAGAATCAGATATCATACTTTTGCTATACACATTACTTAAGTTACTTTTGTTAGTATTTCTATACTCATTTCAGATCTTGTCTCATAAGACATTAGACTCATGTATGATATAATTGGTATAATGAAGTAATCTTACCAAATCAGAGTTTTAGAATAAAGTTTACTAAGATAATGAGATACATGATCAAATCCAATAATGGATTCAGTTTAGAACTCAAGAAGAAGAGATTTAGATTCAGTCTTAGACTACTCACTGTGTGAGTAGCCAGATGTTGAATAAAGATACATGATAAGGTTTTAGACCAAATCTTAATTATGAAGTAATTAAGATTCATATCCACATTCAGTTGTAGATTCAGTTTATCCCTTAAGAATAAAAGATTCAGATTTAAATTCAGATTCAGAATTCAGTACATGCTCAGTACTCAGTAATCAGTTTCAGATCAGTTGAGTTTTCAGTGTTCAATTTTAATATAAGATAAGTTCAGATTCAGTATTCAGTAAATCTATCAGTATTCAGCTTCAGTTCAGATTAAGAATTAAGTAAGTTTAGACTTAAGACAAATAAGTCGAAACCTTCACATAAGACATTATATGATAAGTCCTCATTCAGTAGTCCCGGGACGTTTCAGAGGCAGTTGTTGCCAATTCAGAGGAGTGTTCACTCCAACTCAGAGGTGTTGCAGCACCATTTCAGGGCGTAGAAACGCCAATTCAGAGACACCTCGGTGTCATTCAGGGCATGTAGTGCCATTTCAGAGGTGTTGCGACACCAATTCAGGGCGTAGATACGCCAATTCAGGAGGACTTATTGTATAATGGTGGCCACAGTCAGATAAAAATCGTAAGTCAAAGATACCTTAGTTCATAGCATGCCCATAATCTCATCCATGAGTATGATGAGAGGGAATCAAATAAGATAAGTATGACCCAAGTACTTTGATGTAGGTCTTGAGATCCACGTACCATGGTACATGTATCCATAATAAGATAAGGTAGAAAGATAAAGATTCATATTGAGAAATAAGATATTTTATGTTTCAGTTTACTCACAGTTTGATATTAGTTCATGTTTATAATACCCATTTTCAGCTCTTTAGCAATGTATATTTCATAATACTCATGCCACTTACTCTAACGACTGTTTTTCCCGATGCATGGCTGGGGACGCGATGTCCGCAGGGTTTGGAGCAGCAGAAGATTTAAAGAATAAGAAAAGATGTAGCAGGTTTTCAAGCTTGTCTAGTGGGGTGCCATCTACCGAGACGATCCAGAGTTTAGATATCTTCTTTTATGCATGGTCTTGTTATCACAGTATATTAGATGACTTGTTTCCTTTGTCAAAACTATGTATGAATCAATTTTTCTTAAATGCAAAGTGTTTCATTTTCTTTAATTGCAATGACTATCATGTTTGTGACACTCCCAGATGAAAAAAAAAATTTACTGCTTCCGCTCATGTGTTATAAAAATCTGGGTGTTACAATATGGTATCAGAGCAATTTGGTAAATGGACACTAGGAAAACATGATTCTCATAGTCACCCTAGAGTGGAGAGGTAAGATCAAGGTTTAGGGACAGATTCCAAAAGAAGAATACCATAACCTAGAGTGATTAAGAGACTTAAACTCAAAATAGATAGATATCTTAGAGGCAGAAGTCAACCTAGTTTAGATCTAAAGTAGCAACCTAAACCTAGCTAATGAGATAACATCTTCATTCTCAATGGTTCTGGCCAGCCAATTGAGGATTGAAGAGGATGTCTTAAGCAGTAGACCTTTTATGCATCTCTCATTTCTTATTGGTCCATGTGGTATGGGACACATGTATTAGTGGGTGAGTGAGAGATAGCATCTCAGGATCCCACATCTCTAGGTATGTGCCTGATCACCACATATCTAGGAATGTAGGAGTTACCTGAAGGACCTTAGATTAGACAGTCATGTACAACTAATGTTAGAAAGTCATGACAAGGTTGAGATGGATGCCCTAAGTATAAATCCAAGTTTAGTTTTACAAACCCTAAGTATGATTTGATAAGTAGACCAAGGTAATAGATAATGCTCACATAAATATTTTATGAAATACATTAAATATCTCTCTTCATGCAAAATTTTGAACATAAGTGTACTTTCATATGTTAATCATCAATAAATCAAGAGGTAAGTGAAACCCTAAGGTGGGTAGTAGCCTACAGAAATTTCGAGGACGAAATTTATTTCAAGGTGGGTATAATTGTAACATCCTCAATTTCATAGCTAAAGTAAGCCTTTAATGTGGGGTTTTCTGGTAAAGACATGTCAAGGGATGAAATGAACGTAACCATGGCTAGGTATGTAATTAAGTTCAAAAAATGTGTAATCCAAGCCATCTGATCAACCAATACATACATAATGACTTTAATATGTATGATTGTAGTCAGTTGTATATGAATATAAATGAATTATTCCTATGAACAATAATGTGACGAATATGTAATATGATCAATCCACTTCATGGCTTGTGCCATAGACCTAGCTTAGGTCTTCATGTTATATAACTAAAGAAATGTTGATCACATGTGTCATACATGGGCTTCAATTAAGAAATTATATTGGTCGAAGACTTATTTTCATGATTTGGAATACAATCAAGCTCATGGACCCTTTGAAATACTAAGGGATGGGCCATGTGCCCTAGAGCCCAGTTCCAGCCCTTTTAGACCAATTAAGTTCTACAAAAAGGTCCTTGGGGTACAAATTGAGAATTAAGTATTTTATGGTCATAATAAATGCTCAAAATATTTTTAGTAGAATAATAATTAGAGTATAAGATGCTGGGAGAAATTTTAGATGATTTTGATGTATATAGTGGCCTAGGTAATTAAATTAGTAATTATAATATTTTTATTTAAAAGACATGTTTGGAGTATTTGTATAGCTAGTTTTTACTTCAAATCTTTCTCATGTGAAGTTGATGATAATATAGTAATTACCCCAAAATTTGAAGTCAAACTGAGCTATAGAATGGGTTGTATAAATATTTCTTATATTTGGACTTTTATCAAAAAGAAGAAGAAAAAGAAAATAAAAAAAGGGGGGCGACCCCAGTCCGCACGGACTGGAGGCCGCAACCCCTGTTTGCTGGGCGCGAACAGAGCACCCATAAAAGGGGGCCCTCGCTCATGATCGCGAGCATGGGAGGCTATAAAAGCCTCGGATTCCGGTCTACCAGGGGCTAACAAGTTCGATCCTAGGGTTTCACTTGAAACCGAGAGCGGGAGAGAGAGAGAGGGTGCGTGGAGCAGATGCTGGCGGCTACGGTTGGGCAGAGGTCGAGCTTTTTCTCCGGGCCTCCCTGTGCTCATCGACGACGGCGCCCAAGACGGAAAGGGCGGGCGGAGGTATGGGATGCTTGAGGGCAATCCGCGGCGTCCACATCGTCGAGGTCGGGGTTGCCTAGGAAAACCCTACGGCGGCACCCATCCACGCAGGAAGAACAGGGGAGTTTCCCCATCCAGTTTCACGGGCTAGGAAGAAGACGGGTCTTGTCTTGGATCCGTGAACAAGGGAGAAACATCAGAGAAGGGGCGCCACAGTCTCGGCCCGTTGGATCCCAGATCAGTGGCTGGGGTTGATCCAAACAGAGGTAATTTCCAAAATTCATATCTTGAGATTGGGAAGTCGGATTTTATCAAACAAGATACGTACAGAAAGCTCATGATGAGTACTATCACATAAAAATACTTCCAAATTATGATTTTTATATTTGTTATTTATTAAAAATAGTGTATTCAAAACTATATGATTTTGATGTTTGGTCGATTAAAAATAGCAAACGAATTTAGAAATTCATACAAATTTTACTGAATGTGTATTTTGATATGTTTAACATTAATACAGACCTTGATCTTTCATATATGAAGTTTTATTGATGTTTTTGATATAAACCCTAATAAGGGTATTTTGGGTATTTCACCCATGATATGATTTTTTTTAGATGATCTAATATTTTATACATGATCTTACTACACTGTGTGATTACTCTTCTAGAGATTTGATGGATTTTCTTGTGTTATCATATTTGTATTATGATTTGGACCTAAGTGACCATTATGTGAGGGTAATAGATGAGTATCTTGAGAAAATAAGTGATATATATGTCTAATTAAGTCTGATATTATTTATATAAACGATTTTTAATTTGGTTTCATAATAGAGTCAAGTAATATTAGTATATATATGACTATGCTTGAGATTTTCTTTGATCTATATGTTCATATGAGTTCATAAGACGACTTATATCTTATTTGAGTATAAAGATAATATTGATTATATAGTATGAGTTTTATTTTATTTCAACACCAATATTTTATGGTGATTTCAGATTAAAGTTATGTTTAGTCTAAATAAGAACCCTAAGTTGGTATATGTAGTTAGGAAGATGGGGTTTTGAGATTTATAAATAGAAAGAGAGAATATAGGCTTGGACTTATAAAACTTTGATTATATTCAGGTGATTAAGATTTGGAACAAGAAATCAAGACTAAGTTAAGGACATCATCATCACAAGAGGTAAGTGGTTCATGCCCATGAGTATTTACGTTTATCAAATCAAGTACATTTACATGCTTCTTAGATAAGACCTTCATGTCCTACATTCTGAGTTAAATATGTAAGAAATATTTTATGTGCTTATGATTGTAGAAGTGCATATGCTCAATACCTTAAGTAGTGATGTGCCATGGAATGATTCTAGCTCATGAAGTTAAGTTCATAAAAAGGATAAGAAAATCTAGTTCTATCATATCTCTTAAATATAGATGTAACCATGTTTTGAGATTTCAAATAGGAACATGTCATCAAGGTTTCTTATATATGTAGCGATCTAAGAATTTAAGAAGTGAAATAGATTCCTTAATAAGGTTGATGTTTAATAGTTAAGTATGATGTGAGAATATGGGTGTTGCACATGATAGACCATGGCCCAATTTCTAAGATAAATGTACTAGTGTCATTAAAGATGTTGTAACATGAGTTTGTGATGATATTATCAAATTATGAGATATTAAGTCATGATTGAGTTGCACAATGAGAATCTTTATGATTTCTACCTTAAGGTTTAAGATTTATGTTCATACAAATGTATTGAGATCAGACTTAATGAGATTAAATTGAGTATGATTAAGATGCAAGTTAAGATTTTCTAAGGTTTCTATTCTATGGTTTATGATTTTAAGACTTAAGTCCATTAAGATCAGATTTTGATGAGGTTTTAACAGAGAATGAGTTATCTTGCCAAGAATCAGATATCATACTTTTGCTATACACATTACTTAAGTTACTTTTGTTAGTATTTCTATACTCATTTCAGATCTTGTCTCATAAGACATTAGACTCATGTATGATATAATTGGTATAATGAAGTAATCTTACCAAATCAGAGTTTTAGAATAAAGTTTACTAAGATAATGAGATACATGATCAAATCCAATAATGGATTCAGTTTAGAACTCAAGAAGAAGAGATTTAGATTCAGTCTTAGACTACTCACTGTGTGAGTAGCCAGATGTTGAATAAAGATACATGATAAGGCTTTAGACCAAATCTTAATTATGAAGTAATTAAGATTCATATCCACATTCAGTTGTAGATTCAGTTTATCCCTTAAGAATAAAAGATTCAGATTTAAATTCAGATTCAGAATTCAGTACATGCTCAGTACTCAGTAATCAGTTTCAGATCAGTTCAGTTTTCAGTGTTCAATTTTAATATAAGATAAGTTCAGATTCAGTATTCAGTAAATCTATCAGTATTCAGCTTCAGTTCAGATTAAGAATTAAGTAAGTTTAGACTTAAGACAAATAAGTCGAAACCTTCACATAAGACATTATATGATAAGTCCTCATTCAGTAGTCCCGGGACGTTTCAGAGGCAGTTGTTGCCAATTCAGAGGAGTGTTCACTCCAACTCAGAGGTGTTGCGGCACCATTTCAGGGCGTAGAAACGCCAATTCAGAGACACCTCGGTGTCATTCAGGGCATGTAGTGCCATTTCAGAGGTGTTGCGACACCAATTCAGGGCGTAGATACGCCAATTCAGGAGGACTTATTGTATAATGGTGGCCACAGTCAGATAAAAATCGTAAGTCAAAGATACCTTAGTTCATAGCATGCCCATAATCTCATCCATGAGTATGATGAGAGGGAATCAAATAAGATAAGTATGACCCAAGTACTTTGATGTAGGTCTTGAGATCCACGTACCATGGTACATGTATCCATAATAAGATAAGGTAGAAAGATAAAGATTCAGATTGAGAAATAAGATATTTTATGTTTCAGTTTACTCACAGTTTGATATTAGTTCATGTTTATAATACCCATTTTCAGCTCTTTAGCAATGTATATTTCATAATACTCATGCCACTTACTCTAACGACTGTTTTTCCCTATGCATGGCTGGGGACGCGATGTCCGCAGGGTTTGGAGCAGCAGAAGATTTAAAGAATAAGAAAAGATGTAGCAGGTTTTCAAGCTTGTCTAGTGGGGTGCCATCTACCGAGACGATCCAGAGTTTAGATATCTTCTTTTATGCATGGTCTTGTTATCACAGTATATTAGATGACTTGTTTCCTTTGTCAAAACTATGTATGAATCAATTTTTCTTAAATGCAAAGTGTTTCATTTGCTTTAATTGCAATGACTATCATGTTTTTTACACTCCCAGATGAAAAAAAAAATTTACTGCTTCCGCTCATGTGTTATAAAAATCTGGGTGTTACAGTACTTCATATGTATATCCACTTGTTTGACTTTAAGAAGGTATTTAGCCTCCACCCAAGTTCTAAAATGCAATCCTTTGTTAAAAGAAATCTCCATTTTGGATAGGTTAATCTTTTGGCCTGATGTCTGTTTGTGATGGCTAATCAAGTTAGTTATCTTTAAGCATTCCTGACAGTTTGCTCTAGCAAAAAGAATGTTGTCATCTGCAAAGAAGAGGTGAGAAATATAAGGAGCTGAGTGGCTCACTTTAATCTCATGAATGCTATGATTTTTGGACACAAGGAGAAGCGATGTAGAAAAAGCTTCAGCACAAATAAAAAGGTACAGAGATAGAGGGTCACCCTATTGCGATCCGTAGGAGGGTTGGATCTTTGTAGTCTAGTCTCCATTGATGGAGAAAGAATACTGAATAGAAGACACACACTCCATGATTTTTCCCCTCCAAGTATTACCAAACCCCCATCCTCATCACAAAATCTAGAAAATCCATTTCACCCTTTCGTATGCCTTAGACATATCCATCTTAAAGGCCATATGCCCTTTCTTCAAAGACGGACCCAAGCACATATTATGAAGACATTTGTAGGCAATCAAAGCATTATCTGTGATCATTCTACATGGGGTAAACACACTCTACTTTGTGGAGACAATGTTGTTCATGATGGGTTTCGATCTATTTACTACCACCTTAGATGCAATTTCGTAGATGACATTATAGAGGCTAATAGGATGAAATTCAGCAATATCTTTCAGTTGCGCCACTATAGGAATCATAAAAACTAGCATCCGATTGACTTCCCCTGGGTTTTCTTTCCCCTTCCACAAACATTTTATATAGTTTGAGACTTTTTTACCCTCATCATGCTAGTATTTTTGGTAAAAGAGAGTCTTCATTCCATCCAAGCTTGGTGCCTTATTAGTATGCATTTATTGTACAACCAACTTTATTTCTTTATCCGTCATGTCACTCTCCATCCTTTCCTTCATCTGCTGGGAAATCACAATTTGTATGTCTTGAGTTTCTTCCTCAAAATTTGATGGGTTGGGCTAGTGAAAAGATCAGAATAAAACTTCAAGATAATCTTTTCAATATCCTTTTCCTCTATTTTCCATGTGCCATATGTGTCTTTCAGCCCCATAACTTTGTTTCTTTTGTTTCTTTGAGAAGCCTTATGATGAAAGTAAGCAGTATTTTTATCTCCATGCTTCATCTCATTCACCCTGGATCTGGTGTGCTAATAATTATCATCTTATTGATGCCAGTACAAAAGGTCTTTAGCTAGTTCATCACACTTTTTCAAAACATTTTGATCAGGAGGCTTCTTCTGCACTTCTCCTAAAGCTTTTTCAATTTCATTTGTTTTCTTTTTTTATTCCCGAATTTTTTTCCTCTGCCCAAAATTTTAAGTTCTCACTGCACCCCTTAATTTTTCCTAGAATATCACTGCTCAGGTGTTTATCCCATAAGTCTTTGATGACCTCCTCACAATTGTCCTCCTCCATTTACAAAGGTTCAAACATGAAATATTTTTCTTTCCTATTTTTTTGTGGCTTCCTTCTGTCAGCAGAAACAACGATGGGTGAGTGGTTTAATTCATATGTAGGCAGATGCAATACCTTGTAGTATGTGAACATTTGACACCAAAAAGGATATGCCAAAGCTCTATCCAATCTTTATTTAATCAAAGTATGCATGGTTCTTCCTTTCAGCCAGGTAAAAGGATTTCCTTCATAACCCATGTCTAGCAGCTCGCACATATCCAAAATATCACGAAAGTCTTGTATCCATCTGTTATGATTAGGCTCCCCTCCATATTCTCCTCATTAGATAAGATTTCATTAAAGTTACCTAAGAAAATTACCAAAACATCAATTCTTTGTTTCGAATTCCTCATTAGATCCCGAGTGTTTGTTTTCTGATATTTCTCTGACCACCCTTAGATCGCTATAGGTTTCCACTACTTTGTTGTCTCCCTCTTTGTAACATGACTCTCCACATGATGTTGAGAAAAGTATCTTACTTGAACATCCACGTCCTTCCACAAAAGGCCCAAACCTCCAAACTTTCCAATGCTTGAGAAACACACTCCTTCAGTAAAATCACACTTTCTTTTTGCTAGCTCTAATTTTGAATCTGCTATCTTGGTTTCCAAGAGGAAAACCACGTTTGCGCTCTCTCTCCAACACCACGTGTAAAGAGAAGACTCACTATCAGGTTTTCCCATGCCCTGTCAGTTCCAGGCTAAGATTTTCATGATTGTTCGTAGGATTGGGCATTCAAGACTCCCACTACTTGAAGATGATCTCTCCTCTTATCTATAGAAAATATCTCATTCCCAGTAAACTATTTCTTTGGGACAAAAACAATGTCAAGGTCATCACACTCCATTGTTGGTATGTATGCCCTGAGAGCCAATCATGGGATGATTGGTGGGATACATAAGATTGATTTGATAAACATCAAAGGCAAGCTTCCAATTCTTTCTGGTTCAATCATATGAGATAGTGATAGAACATATTGAATGTCTAAAGAATGGCAGTACTCAATGACGTATGCTTTCAGGTTGAGGACCTGAACGATGAGATCATACGGATGCTAAGAGTTTGTACATTCTTGTTATGTCCCTGGTCGGATGTCATTGTGGAAGGTAGATAGACAGCAATGACACACAAGACTAGATTGTAGTGTTGGTTGATGACAGAATCTCATTAGTCATGATATAGAGATATCAAACCAAACACATAGGTACTTGTTAGAGAACAAGGTACCAGACAGACCCACCGTGAGTTTGACACATGGAACCATGAGATGGTAGTCACAGTCAGTACTCACAGTTATGGTGGTGAGTGTGATTGTTTGACCTGAAATCACTACACTCAACACATCGTTGGGCACACTTTGACATCATCAAACGCATAAAGGTGATGATTGGGTGGCTTTGACACATGGGGCTTTTGAGGGGTGAGTGATAGATATGGGATTTGTCCCTCCTGAGGGAGTTTGATATCCAAGGCCACTTGATGAGTAGGATTGAGATAGGCGTGCGCACGCATGTGTGAATCAATATGTGATATTGATGTCATACATATCTCCTTCAATCTGCTCTGAGATCAAGAAAGTGAATGAACGTTGACAGGATGACTGTTCCATGCCTTGAGTTCATTCGGGATATCAGTGACAAAGGAATTATACATTCACTGTAACACCATTCACGGATTGTAGGATGAAAGTTGTTCTCCAACTTTCTACTTTCACTTGGGTAGCACTGATGTGTGACTAGGCACCGCTCTTTGCTTGTGGAGTCATAAGTGTTATGGACTTTCACTGCCAACGTGAAATGGACCTGCAGGACAAGGTATGATTTCACAAACCATCCTTTCCTATTATATAGACGTTGACGCGTTTCCTCGGTATGGGTCTTGGGAGAAAATTTGTTGTTTCCGCTGCCTTCTTCGTCTCCCCTAAAACCCAACAGTGGTATCAGAGCCACGTCAACTGCTCTATATTTTAGGAATATCGATATGATCGATTTTTGTTTGTCGCCTTTATTTATTGCATGCGATGCGAATAATATTGGCTTTATGCATGTCCAATCCTAAATCCACAAATCCCAAATTACATATATGATATGTATTATTAATGCACTCGATACGCATCGCCCTTAAACGAGTTTGGTGGTGGATGTGTGTAACATGATTATGGCCTATAAACCCCTATCTGTGTGTGGTTGTTTGTGGTTGCTTGCATCTCGGTCTGCGCACCGATCTTCCCTCTCTTATTCCTGATGTAACTCGAAATAATTCGAGATTCTTTCCTACCTTTGCTCCCCCCGAATGTAACTCGAGGTTTCCCTTTTAAAGCAATGTAATTATTAGGATAGATTTTATTTCATGTTATGTCGAAGACCGGCGGACATCAAGACGACAGCTGAAACGATCGGTTCAAGGCGTGAACCGATCGATTGACGTTCCAGACGGTCGGTTCAAGGAGTGAACCGATCGGTTGATGACCGGTTCGAGGAGCGAGACGAGCAGGTGGCGGACATGACGAGATGCACGACGACCAGGCGAACCGATCGGTTGGAGGAGCCAACCGATCGGCTGGTGGCACCCAGACGACCGACTGGAGAGTACAGATCATTCATGTGATGAGTTGATCAACTCAGATGGCAAGGCACAGAGTTCATCTTGTACAGGTTGCATGTGATGTAGACCTAGATGACCGTGATTCCTCTTGGCTCGAGGAATCACATTAGGATGGCCATAATCATCGCTTTTTATCGTTTGTGCATGTTTTCTGTGGGATATAGCATGTATATGATACGTACTATGTATTGTGGTGATTGGATATGTATATGTATATAAAACCAAATCCCTCATTAAAATATTAAGTTTTAGATGCCTTCCAAATGCGACACACGTGAAAAGCTTGATCGACCAAGTGTGGGAACGCCCAAGCGTGGTGCACCGTCTATCTCGTGGAAGCGTGAAGGATGAATGTGTGGGTCTGCCCAAGCAGGGTGCATGTTCATCGTGTTTGCTTTGGGTCGGACTTAACAAGGTGACCTAGATAGGATCTAGCGCCTTGAGGCATGGAGATGATCATTGCAAGGAGTTGTAGATGACATCTTATCAAGAGTTGCATATGATGCAATTGGCAAAAGTTGCCTACCTGAGAGATCTATGTTGTGGGTGACAGCCCAAGCTGGTCCATGACTTAGAGGATTTCAGGATCTTGCCCACTAGAAGGTTGTACGCTGCAATCTTCCGAATTGATGGTGAGGGCTATCAATTTGAAGTAAAATAGTGGGTGCGATAATTAATTAAAGGCCTAATTTTATCGTCAACTTTTCAAATCAATCAAACAAGTCAAAAAGATTTTTGAACTAAAATTGCATATATTTCCTTTTGTTAAAATAAATGGTTAATCAACAAATCACTTTATTTGTGATCGGTCTTTGAGACCAACAAATTAAATGGGAATAATTCCACGACTGGTTAGGATGATGATGAGAAGTGTTCTCAATCAAAGAGCGAAAGCTCTAAGTCCTAGTTATACCAGAACCAGATGAACTCGATCCCACCACATCAATGGCTGAAAGTATGCTTATGGAAGCTTACTGAGGATGCCATTGATGAGGAGTGCTTGATGTTGTGTTCTCTGAACTATGAGTTGCAGAGACAACATGAGACATATGATGTCTCCAAGATACTGTCCTAGTATGTCATGATAGAAGGAGATCCAGTAAGGTATTCACACACTCAATGTGATTGGGTATGTGGAAAACCTGATTAAGAAGGATTCCCTCTGAGTCAAGAGTTGGCTATTGGTATGATACTGCAAATGTTGTGAGAATCATACAATTCATGATAAGCTACAACATGAACAACTTTGACAAGCGTTGATAGAGTTGTTGGACATGTTGAGGATAGTAGAGGCAAGGATGAAGAAAGACTAACCATAATCTTTGATGTGATCAAAGAAAAGGTAAGTCTTAAGGGCAAGGGCAAGGGCAAAGCTAAGAAGTGTTCTGATGCTATCCAGCAATCCAAGCCGTCTTCAGCCTCAAGGAACATGGGGAAAGGGTGTATGAAGGAATTGCCTTCTATATCTGGAAGAACAAAAGAAGATAAAAGAGGGGATGGAGATCTCCACCTAAGGTATCATGAAATGAACCGCTTCTTTATCTGAGGTATATGATACCAAGATATGGATATGTCATATATGATATGCAATATCCACAAAGAAGTGATGGCCTTTGTGAAAGGACCAAGAAAGAAATACCCATCATTGGAGCAAGTGTTGCTGCCATAGATAGGAGTACCTTTCAGTTTATTTCATCCTAAAGAGCACAAAATAGAGTTGAGAACTGCTATTTCATATATTGCCAATAGATAGAAACACTTTATTTTTGCATATTGTATGACAATGATGGCAATTAATAAAGTTGATGTTTCAATCTTATAGATATGATCTTTGTGGCAATGCCTTGTTTATCTTATGATACATGGTATGCATAAGATAAAATGATACCTAAAGTTATTGATAACTCAAACAATCAAATTAGCATCAATAATGAGAAATTCATTTCTAGTTTCCATATGATGGATAAATCTAGACTCTTTTGGTTAGAGAACCAGTAAGAGACATGAATCTCTTGTACATGATTAATCAATCTTCACTAATGGTAGTGGGAGAATGATTGTCATATTAGGTATAATACATGTGATGTATTTACATACCTATTGGAACAAATGCTAATACTTCAAATGGTGTTTAGATAAATACCAATATGAATATCTTGAAGTGTTCAAGATTATCATAGATGAAGTACAAATTTGGTAAAGTATTAATTCTTGATGAGATCAATGAATGAAATACTTGGACCAAATGTTTGAGATCCTTATGAGTGATTATGATAGTGTATCATAGTGAACTCATGATTAAGGCATGGTGATGTCTAAATCAAGAAGGAATCATACTCTAAGGAGTTAGAGAATGATTATCAAATAACTGAATTCTTCATAATAAAAGAATACCCCACACTAATAAAGGACATTAAGAATCACAAGGGTTGTGAGTTCTTATATCCTTAACAGATACACCTCAATTATCTATGTGATGAGTTGTTCATGTGATGAGTCAACTATCTAGATGAATATGAGGAACCGAATTTTGAGTTATGATTTATGATCATTACATCCTAAATGATTTCCATGTGAACCATAAGGTATGACCTTGATGGTAGCACTCATTGGATGAAATCCATAAGTGCAAATGAGTCTTGAGTGTTAAGACACATGGATAACATTTTGAGAAGGATGATGCTTGTTGATTGCAACTTAATGACTGAGACATTTGGCATATGGATACTAAAACTGCATTCCTATGAGGAATAAAACAAGGATGTGTATGTGACACAACCTATAAGGTTTATGAATCCACTAATGCAAATGAAGTCTATAAGTTACAATGAACTAATCAATGTGATTGATTGAGTATAAGCAACTCAAAATTGGATCTTTACTTGGATGATATAGTCAAAGGATTTGACTGATATGTCAAAGATAAAGAAGGGATCTGTGATTTAGTGGGAGCGTATTCACATTCCACATATTGATGTGAAATGGAATTGTTCTAGAATGGAAATCCAAAAGTGGAAATTATATTTAAGAAAGATAGAGATGTTTCCTATATGATAGGAATAGAGATCTATAGAGATAGTTCTCGACAAATCTCTTGACCTGGAAAAGAGAGAGCATACATTGACAATCTGTACTGAAGGGTTCAGTATGCATAGATTCAGTGGGAGAAAACTTGTCCATGTTATATGGATATTAATATCCCAAGGCCAAGTGTCCAATTCTTATGAAGAATGGGAACACTAAGAATAGATATGGATCTATCATGTATGTAATCATCCCATTGTCTTGCATGTATGACATGGCAAGAATAAAATGCATTCATCATCTTGTATGTAGGACATGACAATATGATGTGCTCATCCTGATAACTCGTATGTGGGACATGACGAGTGGATGTCTGTCTACTTCCAGTAAGGGTTAATGGAATACCACAAGAACTTGATAAGTACTTGGGAAGTACTAGTTCTATGGAGATAAGGAAGAGTTCGATATAAAGAGTTACATTGATGCGAACTTCCGAAAGGACAGAAAATTAATTGCAAATTATATATAGGATATATAAAAGTGAAAGTTTGTTGATAATTGGAAGTGTTCCAATAAAACCATTTAAAAGGGAAATGACGAGTATCCGTGTGTTAGAGAACAACAGTGGATACTATATGGATCTGGAAGTTCATGAGATGAACTTATAGATATTCCACTCATTGATGACAAGTCTGGAATCCTTGATCATGCAATGTGGCTAAAGGTTAGCAAAGGAATACTAGATCGCATATTACGACAACTCCATCTCATACGTGGGACGTACAGCGAAGAGATGAGAGACATGCAATTTATACTGACTTTGGCAAGGTGTTGCCATTACTCACTATGTTGGCACAAGAGCACAGTAACATGTGGGACATGTTTAGAGATCACTATGAATATGATTCAAGGGTGATTGGCTCACAGTGCAAGTGGGAGTCTGTTGGTATGTATTCCCTGAGAGCCAATCATGGGATGATTGGTGGGATACATAAGATTGATTTGATAAACATCAAAGGCAAACTTCCAATTCTTTCTAGTTTAGTCATATGAGATAGAGATAGAACAGATTGAATGTCTAAAGAATGACATTACTCAATGACATATGCTTTCAGGTTGAGGACCTGAACGATGAGATCATACGGATGCTAAGAGTTTGTACATTCTTGTTATGTCCCTGGTCGGATGTCATCGTGGAAGGTAGATAGACAACAATGACACACAAGACTAGATTGTGGTGTTGGTTGATGACAGAATCTCATTAGTCATGATATAGAGATATCAAACCAAACACATAGGTACTTGTTAGAGAACAAGGTACCGGACAGACCCACCGTGAGTTTGACACATGGAACCATGAGATGGTAGTCACAGTCAGTACTCACAGTGATGGTGGTGAGTGTGATTCTTTGACCTGAAATCACTACACTCAACACATGTCGTTGGGCACACTTTGACATCATCAAACGCAGTCCTGAAACATGGGTTGTTATAAAGGTGATGATTGGGTGGCTTTGACACATGGGGCTTTTGAGGGGTGAGTGATAGATATGGGATTTGTCCCTCCTGAGGGAGTTTGATATCCAAGGCCACTTGATGAGTAGGATTGAGATAGGCATGCGCACGCATGTGTGAATCAATATGTGATATTGATGTCATACATATCTCCTTCAATCTGCTCTGAGATTAAGAAAGTGAATGAACGTTGACAGGATGACTGTTCCATGCCTTGAGTTCATTCGGGATATCAGTGACAAAGGAATTATACATTCACTGTAACACCATTCACGGATTGTAGGATGAAAGTTGTTCTCCAACTTTCTACTTTCATTTGGGTAGCACTAATGTGTGACTAGGCACCGCTCTTTGCTTGTGGAGTCATAAGTGTTATGGACTTTCACTGCCAACGTGAAATGGACCTGCAGGGTCACACACATAGGATTTAACCTGGAAGAGGAGTTTTGTCCACAAAGCAATGTTTAGATTGATTACTAAAGGAGTTTAGTAGTTCAATTAAACACTCAATCAGTTGATAGCTCAATATCATATGGTTCAAGGTGTTGGACGCATTGATTGGAGTATCAGATTGATTGAAATCGCATTTGACAGATTCTGCACAACCTGCACTCCCAACCGATCGGTTCAAGTGTTGAACCGGTCGGCTGAGGTTGCTGAACCGATCGGCTCAAGTGTTGAGTTGATCGACTCATGGTCAGAGTGAAACGATCGGTTCAAGTGTTGAAATGATCGGTTCAACTGGTGCAACCGAGCAAGTTGGGAAAGTCAGGTCGGTGAGAATTTTCCTTGCATTTCACTTGCCCAATTTGATTGGGAATAGGATTGGTATTCAATACCAATTAGAAACAAAACAAGGAAAGTCAATCGGGAACCAACCAGGACCACAAACCGACCGGTTCAGAAGTGAACCGATCGGCTCGTGGGTCCCAACCGATCAGTTGGTGCTCCAACCGACCAGTTCAGGTCCCCAACCGACCGGTTCACTTGTGAACCGATCGGTTCAGGTTGCGAGGTGGTTGCTTTTTGTGGAAAATCTCGAACCCTTCTACTCCTGCTTTAGTCCCATATTGCCGGGCACAGAGAACCCTATCCCATGACCCGCCTATATATATAGGGGTATTGGGGGCTTCTCAGAGGACAACTCAATGCAAGCCGGTTGCTTTGCAAAGTTGTCGTTCTCTCTGGTTTTGGTAACTGTGAGAGATCCCGAGCAAGTGCTTCCCGCAAAAGGGAGGTGCAGCAAGGGAAGGACAACTGCAGTTGCAACTGGTAGCAGGAGAGTGTATTGGCGACTAGTACGTCAACAGGAGGGTGCGACTCCTTCCACTTCCTTGTGGGACAAGGAGAGTGGAGTTCCAGGTGGTCCGTGTGGACTACTATAGAGGCGGGAGGACACTGCCGCTTAGGAGGACAACTGTCATCCGACAGTCCAGTTCGAGTAGGAGTTGTCAGTCCCGGTGTGACTAGGAGCTGCACAGACGCCGTCCAAGACCGGAGTTGAAGACCGCGCATTGCGCAAGGTATTGTCGCCGAGCAAGCCTCGGGACAAGGTATGATTCCACAAACCATCCTTTCCTATTATATAGACATTGACGCGTTTCCTCGGTATGGGTTTGGGGAGAAAATTTTTTGTTTCCGCTGCCTTCTCCGTCTCCCCTAACACCCAACATCCATATCATAGTTCGCTACCTCTCGAGATCATTTTCCCATTCCATACTTCTTAGGATTGTTCCCTAGGTTGTCTCCTGGATTTTCCGACAAAGGCACCTCCTTTCTTCTAACGTTTGGACTCCTCAGTTTCCTTCCACTCACGACATTCAATACTTGTTTCCACTTCCCTAGTCCCTTGTTTTTCCGTCCTCTAGTTCTAACATTGTCTCCTTGAAACCCTATAGAAAACCTCAGTTCAGGCTCCTCCATCTGCTAGATGTGCTCTTTTCCCTCTCTATCTTGTCCTCTATCTAGGTCCGTGTTCAGGGACACAGACAACTCTGTTAGTTTAGGTTCAGGTCATCATTGTGCTATACCTTCCCCCTCCTAGTCTTCACCGTGTTAGCAATACTTCTCCCCATCTTTGGTTGAGGATATTGCACCCTCATTTCTGACAACATAAGACACAAAATCTTCTTACTTCTAGGTTTATTGTCCTTGATTATCTCGTGCTCTTGACCCCACACTTGGCCTACCAGCTGTTGGCCTTTGAAGGTTTCATTGATGCTTGTTCCTTACTTCTTTGTCCTTTCCTAGTGATCTCATGCCTTGTTGTTTGCTTTAGAGATTTCTTTGTGAATCGACTGATCCACTTTCGTTCTCTTTTCCTTATCCCTTCACTAGTCCACATCTCTATCTGTAATGCATGTTCTTTCCTCATCTGTGACTTGGGCTGATGCCTTTGAGCATATTAACTTTCTCATCACCCTTTTATTAGTGTTGTCCTCCTTTTTTATGCTCTGATATGAAACACCAGATCTTTGTCCTCTGACCCTTCCCCATACACATCTTCCTTCATTGAAACCCTAGGTTTCCTTGGTGATGCTTTGAGCCAAGGACCCAAGTGGTGTAGTTGACCCTCCTCCTCCTTCTCTATTAGGCAGTCCTTGTTAAGGTTCCGTAGAAATCTTCAGACATAGCAGTAATTGGTCAACCTCTCATACTTGATTTCTATGTCAACTATCGTGCCCTTCTTATCTCTGATATGATAATTTCTTTTAATAGGTTTTATGATATCCACTCACACTCACACTCACACTCGAGTAGATGACTCCCATATGAGTTCATCATGACCCATCTTGATAATTTGGCCAACTCTTCCCGCTATTGCAATGATTGTAACTTCTGATCAGTGCCCCACTGCAATTCCATATAGGATAATTCAAAAGCAACTTTTGGTGAACTAAATCTTCCCTAATCGATCAGAATCCTCAATCTCCTTTATCAACAAAAGCTGATTGTCAAGTTCCATGGACCTACATCAATTACCCTTCTCTTGTCCTTCCAGTGCAAGAATTGAACGATGAAGACGTCAGAATCGATCTGTTTAAAGATCACTTTACTAGAAAGTGTCCATTCTTGCGTGAGTGTTCACTTGAGCACCCAAAATTTGTATGGTCTATCTATTAGCAACTTCTACACTAGGGTTAGCGATATATGCTCCTCCTTCTTTTCCACTTCTCCTTCTACCTAGTCCAAAATGTCCTCTTCCTCGTCATTTATCCCCAATCATGTGCATTTGTTAGCTAGCTCCTCTGCCATCTTGATATAGAGACCACGAAGACCTAGTCCTTCTTGAACCTACAAGAGAGGATATGACATGTAAATATTGTGTGTTAAATGCAAGCGAACATATCGAGTAATATACGCTTTGTGAGGCTCGAGTCGAACATAGCGAAATGAAATCTACAAACTATTACTAGCTATGATCTAATCAACTAGGCTAGTAAAAATGGTTGAAATCAATTTTAATTAACTTAAAGAGACGCAAAAGAGAAATAAAAGTGACACTTGAGTGAATCAGAGTAGAACGAATTCCTTAGGATTGTGGTTTCACCACGGACAACATGACAACTAACCTCTAAACATTAACATACATCACTCCTATCACTAAATAAAGAGCTTGTAGCAAGAACTACCCACTCTCTCATCATAGTTCACTACCTAATCTAATACCAATTCCATTTTCATATCAACTGGTTGATTAGTTAGGTGCTTTATGATAAACCTGGGTTTCTCCTCCCGTTTATGCTCCACCTTTCTCAAAGGGCACAGTAAACGGGTAAACCTATGTTTTTCCAACACTTAACCATTCTTTCAAACTATTAAGTATATAATTATCTATCTATGGTGATCAAGCACAAATAGAACATAATAATTTCATAGGTTTATATCCAGAAATTAGGAGAAAAAGCTATATCAATGCATAAAAGTTAGGTACAGTGCATATCTGGGCTATTCTCAAATCCTAAGGAATCAAGGGCATTAGCGCCACATGGTTTCCATAGACTAACACATATAAAGGAAGGAGAAAAATGTCGAAAACATAATAGATTTAAAGTAACCCCTAGAGAATAGCTGGTTCAGATGATCCCCTTCGATGTATGTGCGACCTGCTATCTTTCGGCTGTAGAATCACCCATCGAAGGTGCAAAAATCATTCTAAACATATCCTTCAGCACCGTTCTCTCCTCTCCTCACTCTCTGGTGCCATGCAATGGAAAACGGCTTAATGATAAGGTCTAGACACACTCTCATTAAGTCATAAGAGCCACTTAGGGTGCAAAATAATGCCAACAATTGGATTAGAGTGTTGCCGTTGATTTGCCTCATCAGGAAGACTCAGTAGTACCGACTGTAAAGTTGGTAGTATCGAGTCCTTAGGGTGGTCGCACACGATCCGCACTGTTAGTACTACCGACTCGTGTCAATAGTATCGAGTCTCTATTTCAAGCCAACTCTGTCTCTCTGATCTCATTTCCGTAGTATCGACTCAGAGTGCTCGGTACTACCGAGATCACTCGCTTTCTTTCATACGCCTCTCTGACATGATTTTAGTGCTACTGACTGGTAGAGTAAGTAGTATTGAGTCTGTGTGATTCCTTGGTCTTCTACTGATATGATTTTGGTACTCCTGACTTGTGTACTCAGTAGTACCGAGTCCATGGGATTCTTTGGGTACCTAAAAGGCAACAAAAATGTACATAAGTACTTGAAATGATCCCAAACCATTCAAAAGCAATAGAATGACGTAAGTTTGATGCATTTAAGTGAAACAACCTAATGATAATATTTCATGCATAATTTGTCATGTAAATTACTTATAGGTACACAAAACCACAGAAAATATGCTTGTAAAAGTGACAAAAATCAATGCATCAAACTCCTCTAAGCTTGAATGTTGCTCATCCTTGAGCAACACATCTTGGTTCCATTTGAGAAAAGTCAGCAAAAGGACACAACACATGAATTCACACCTTAATCATCCCCACATAACAATCCCAAACCGGCCTTTACTAACCACTAAAGCAATAACTGCTATGAAGTGACCAAAAATATCAATAAATTAAAGGCATTTGTCCTTAGATTAATGAAACACTATCAGAAGAGCAGTTAATATGATAGTCAAATTAGGCCTTCACTTGGTGCATTATGTGATCTCCTATATACATTCCTCTTTTTCCTAACTACGAATATATGTGGAGGTTGTTCTCCTGATAAAAATGAATGAGGAGAGTAATCATGCAAGTAGCCTACCCATAAGAGTAATGGGTGGCATGGAATGGGTGGCTGATGAAGAATCACAAGAAACAACTGAATCATTTATGCAATCATAAAACATGATGAACCTATATGACATTGGTAAGGAAAAAAAAGAATCCTAATTTCTAACATTATGAGTGGAATGATGCATGCATTCAACATCTTATCAACAAGATGAGAATAAAAGAATATCCATAATATGAATGTTCATATCCAATTATGAAGAAGTGAGCACATCCTTTCTCCTTCTATTTCACAAATTACCTTTTTTCCATTTTTTTCAAGCCCATTAACTAGCATGACAGAGTTCACTCTTGGGCTTTGCTTACTATGCCCATTCATTATGCATTTTTTCGAGGGTATGGATGATAGCTCTGCATTCTTATTTTTTGAGAGAAAGAAATAGTCATACTATGCATTTATACAGACATGATATGCAGATGCAATCTATATGTACAATTGTTGTTATGCAACTGCATGATGTGCACAAGAGTTTGTTTGTGCATGTTTATATATTTTTCCATTTTCTACTAATGCAAAGAGAAAATAAACTAACCATCATGCTATCTATTATGCTATTATATGCAATCAAGAGAAAATGATTTAGTGTACTTGATCATATTTAAGGTGGTGATTCATGTAGATGAAAGGTGGACAGAATCACATAATTAAGAGATAAAGCCTTTAAAGACTATTATATGTTCCTCTCTAACAACATGTCTACAAGGTAACCTTAGGAGTTCTGTCTTCAACTTCAATTTAAGATCTCGTTAAAGGTTTGGTCAGTTTAGACTCAACACCATATTAATTCACATTCCATGGATAATTGATATGTTCATTCATATCCCATGTCCTAAAGATGACTAACCCATACACTTCCTCAAGTTGTGTGACTCAAAGATATTCCAATTCATTCGTTTCAAAACATTTTTTTTTCATTTAATTGCAACGACACACATAAGTACACACTATGTGGAATAAAAACCCATGCATTTAATGCTCCACGTTTACACTAGATAGATGTGGATCATATAATTGCATAAACCTAGAAAATAGAAAGCAATTAAAATAAAAATGCAAGAAAAAAACTTATTCCAGCACCCCCCTAAGCTTGAATATTACTATGTCCACATAGTCAACATTCTAACTCATAGGTGGAATGGAAGTACCATGATCAGAATGAAGGAGGTGGCTGGATGTGGCATTGTGGGGTTATGGGGAGGAAACATCCCCTGAAAGGTAAGATCGGACGCCAACATTGGTGGTGGCTGTGGATATCCTCCAAAATACCCCTGGTTCTAGTAGTGGTCAAAGAATAGATGTTGATATTGCTCCATTCGTTATAGGAACTGATACATATTCTCTTGGTTGGCAATGAGAAGATATTCATTTTTGAGATCACCTACTGGTTATGGTACAACCTTATATGGACATCTTGTATTCCTACCAGAGCCCATTGATGTTGTTGTTTCCCATTTTGAATATTCCGCAGCATGTCGTATATGTTCACCATGCCATACAGATCATGCTCCTCCTGTGAAGGTGGGGGGGTTAGACGAGCTCGAGGAAGCATAAGTGGGCTCACACTTGTGCGGGACCGATCTCTGAGTTATGAGGATGGTAGGTTCCACATCCACAATGTCTTCATCATCATGTTCCTACTTAGGGTCGGCATGGGTTGCTTCCTCTTCTTCAGTGTGTTCTTCCTCAACATCCACCTGCCACCTGAGATACTCGACTCCTCATAGATTGAAAATGGGATCAGGGAGCTGATGTTCCATGTATTGTCCTCCCACTATGCAGTATGCATACATTGTGTCAAAGTGTGTGGTGAGGAGACCTGCCTTCTTGAAATGCTTGAGATCTATAATCTTTGTAGCCACCAAAGGCGTGAGGGTGGATAAGCTAAGAAGGAAGTGTAATGCAATGGTGGTATTCAACCCCCCAAATAGGATTGACGTTTTCTCTGCAAGATTCGTCAGACCGTGACCATGTGTAGGAAAAGGAAGTATCGAAAGTTAATAGGTTCTCCCTCCAACAACCTATAAAGGAAGAAGAGGTTCGATTTTTGGACCTTACCTAGGCCTTGGCTGCTGTGGACAAAGATGGTGTTGGTGAGGAGGCGATGTAGAATATGAGAAAATAGATGCTCAATGTTAGTGATGGAGTTGACATGGCAACTGATGTGGAAGCCTTCTGGCACTAAAAGTCTTCCATGCAAGGTCGTGGTTAAAGTCAGCGGGACAGGAGCATTCTGGAACATGTGACCAGTTGAAGATGCAGTTGAATTCCCACAATGTGATGGAGTAGTTGTTGTTGAAGAGGTGGAAGATGGCTCTTCCTTCTCTCCATTCTCCTCCCAATTGTTTCTTAGGGGCGATGAGGACATCCAAAAAGGCCAAATACTCACAAACAAGTTCTGAGTAGTTAGGCCAGTCACTGAATAATGGGTCATCCACCTCCAGAAGCTGATGCTCAAGTGCCTAGTACATGTTGTCGGAGAAGCCTAATCGCTCTATGAGGGCGCAGTCTCCATATCACTTTGGTTCCAATTTTCTTTTTGTAAGCTCGTCATAGACCTTCTTGATCTATGGGGTGTGAATCTTAATGCGAGTTGGTCGAGGGACCAACTCACCTTGCTCTACCAAAGAAGATCCACCCCTCCTTGGTGCTATGGTGGTTATGTGAGAAGAGGGATGGAGAAGATGGAGCTAGGAGAAGATCGTTGGCACTGGGTCCTATTTGCTCAAAGTTGTTGGAGGAAGTGGGGATGAAGGTGTGAAGCAAATGGTGTTCCCACTCATCCTTATATAGCTTGCAAATGCCAGCGGCACAAACTCAGTACTACCGAGTTGGAGTCAGTAGTACTGAGATTTCTCCATGAATTTGTGGCTTGAAAGTATCGACGATTGAGTTTGCTGATGGCACGGGTGCGGATTTCTCTAACGTCAGTAGTACCAAATTGCGGTGCGGATGGGTACTACCGACTGCTCGATGAAGATCATCTCTTCTGTTAATGTGGGCACATGTCGGTTGCTGACATTAGGAGTTAGTAGTACTGAGATAGTCATTTTTGCTCGGTAGGTCCAAGAAGTGTCTCGGCATATCGAAACTGTGGCAACACATCCCACTATCACACAGACAGCGAGATGTTACGCGAAAACGTACGGAAGTCACCATAACCACAGATTATCAAAAACACGGGTTAATTAAAACCGATTGCGGAAAACTGATAAACTGAGAAACAATTACATTCGAGTCCATATCCTGCAAGAACACAAGTTATTAACATATCCATTCAAGCCTGGATACATGTCCATAGCTTAGAACAACAACTGTCTTGTCATACCATGAGTTCTTCACCTGTATATGCATACATAAGGCCCACATCCGGCCAGCAGCAGGATATACAAAACATCTATAGATGTACATCGTGAAACAACGTCAAAACACCGCCAAGGACCTGAGAGTATAGGGATGACTCTAGACTCTATCACAAAACATCCAAAATAGCAACACATCCATCGCTTGCCTTCTACTGTTCTTCTTGCTGCTCGGTCGTAACTCTACGACCACCACCACGTCTAGCTCGACCACCTAAAAAGGGTGCAAACCAATGGGGTGAGACAATTGAACATTGTCCCAGTGGGAGGCATAACTCCCCGCCAAAACTACAAAACCTCTGATGAACGTTTACATTAAGCAGACAACTGATAAAAGATATAACAAGAGTAGTATATGAAATAAATCTATCTAAGCTTACCAGATATATCCAAGTTCTATTGTCATAGAAGGACAGAGTAACTACACAAACAAGGCCTCAACCAATGTTTCGTGTTTGTCTCAAGCAGTATATACTAAACAACTGGATTATGTTTTATTATGCCCTGAGGAAGTGAACCGTACCGTTCAAATCCAACCTTTGGCTGCGAAGCCCATAACTGGTGCCATACAAGGTCAATGGAAGAGCCAGAATCCACAACCTCACCCCTCATGGTCAGTACACGAGAAACATAGCAGGACCACAGTCTCATGCTCAAGTGGCCTTTAGCCATAGGGTCAGCTCCTCAGGCTACCCTCTACCTAGCCCGCCTCGGTACAGGTCACGACGCTAGTAAAACTGAGCCACATGCCTAATCACCATGCTCTGAGCCATGAACGCATTCATGCTCATCATATCGCATATCCCGAGCCATGGGCTTGTTCGCCATGCTCATCACATATCCGAGTCTGCAACCACAGCTGCACTCATTTCACCTCTCTATTTGAGGCTAGGAGAAACCTCGCATATTAAAAAATATGCGCTCCGAGTTAACCCGCAGGAGAACCCATTTCACCATCACCAAGTTCTGACGATGATGGATCTATGGCCAGGGCAAACTACATGATAGATTTCACTGTGATTAATTAGTATCTTTTAGATGGATTGCAAGGTTCAACCAAGTTGTATAACATGCAAGCTAAAAAAAAGGAAACAAACAACATAAACTCAATATTATGCTTTCACTACAATTCACATCATACTAATCCATCACAAGGATCCCACATCACATGTTACCACTTGGCCTCTTGCCAATCATCCAGATCCATCTCAAGGATCATCGCATATCATGGGATGTCAATCCCTCATCACATAGTGCCACCGCCTTTCAAGGCTTACATCATCATCATGGAATCTTTATTCATAACACACCTGTCAATACAATATTCTCATATAACTATTCCTCATAGCCTTTCATTTGGCTATGCATTACCTGCATGGTTAGCATCATTCAATAATTAATCATGAATAATCAGGAGACTTATATTATCAACACTAAGTGGAAATTAGGATTAAGCATATTGTCAACACCAAAATGACATTAATCATTGCATCTATGCCTCACCTTATGGTTACCTATGTAAGCACATTATCAAGCAACCCTAATGCATGCTTATTATTAGTCTTGGCATTAAAGAGATAATCAGGGTAGTCACACTCGTATGGTTTGATGAACAAACTTATCAAACGTGCACAACCATCACCATCATCACTTATAACAAGGGTATACACATTAGCATACTGCCATGACAACCGGAACCCTCACAAGAAGTACCCCAAAAAAAAACCTCACAAGAGGTCATACCGGACAGGGTTCACCCACACCTAGGGCGTGCAGCCCTGTCGGGCGTGCAGCGTGCAACACTTAGAAGATAGCTCACCCGCTCACTGTGTCGGGCAACGCATGCCGGGCGAGCAGCACAGGCGTCAAGCGTGTCGGGCACTGAGCCGTGCAGAAGAGTACCGGTCGACACAGTGGGCGACACAAGGTGTCGTGCAAGGTCTGTCGGGCGAGCAGAGGCAGTTCACCCGCACGCCAAGGTTATCCGTGCAAGGTCCTACACACTCATCTAGGCAAGCATCTCTATCGGGCGAGCAGCTCCAAGCCGTGCAGCCTACCGGGCAAGGTTAACTCAAGGGCGTGCAAGGGTTGGTGCCGAGCAACTAAAATCGGCTCGCGCGCCCCACACAAAACAAAACTCTCAACAACTATTAAAGTGAACAAACCACACAAGGGGGTCTCATAAATGTGTCGTGCAAGGGAAACTAGATCAAGAGGGCTGTCGGGCAGCACCTTCCCAAGCACAAAACACCCAAGGTTCACCTCAACAAGGGTCATCTAATACCTCACACATGAACACCCGAAACCCTAGAGAAGGGTCACAACCAAAATGAGCTCACCTTCTAGGCCATGGTGAGAAGAGGGTCTTGCTTGAGCCACTAGGTCACAAGCTCACCTCAATCGACTAGGAAAGAGGGGTGTTGCTCATGGCACTAGGACCCAAACTCACTCTTCTAGACCAAGGGGATAAAGGAGTGTTGCTCACCTACAAACCCTAGATCACAAGCATCGGCCAACATGCAAGATAAACAAGAACCAAGCTACTGACATGCATATAAGCAAGATTATGAACATAGTACATATATGACAAGAGAGTAGAGTAGCTAGGGTTAGAAGTTATGCAACCCGCCTTAATCTCCAAGCTCTAAGGAAGAAGAAGAACTCCAATCTCCACACACCACCAATCAAGGAAGATGGAGAACTCCAAGGGATATCGGCCACCACCATCTTCTCCAAGGGTGTGTCAGCCTCCAAACTGCTCCTTCAAGGGTGTATCGGCCAACACAAACAAGGAAGAGGGGGTGTTTCATGCACAAGAGGGAGAGGAGCCAAAGGGACCTTAAGATAAGGAAGGAACCGCCTATATAGAAGGAAAGGGAGGAGAAAACAAGGAGGAGCATGGCAATGTGTCACTCGTCTAGGGACACTTGTCAAACCACCACCCTAGCAAGCCTCATCCATATGTCCAAGATGTGCACCAAGTGTCCACCCAAACAAGGTCAAGCTAGGGCAAGCATCATGGGCGACACAACATGTTGCTCCATGGGTGACACTCTCCACTGCCATGGACGACACACTCTAAACTTGGCCGACACAAGCACTTCTAGGCCGATACAAGGCTCAACCAAGCCCAAACAAGGTACCTCAAGGCCCAAACAAGCTCAACCAAGGCCCAAAGAACTCAAACAACGAGCCCAAGCCTTCCTCTCAATCCTAGAGGAAGCAAAGAGAGAGAGGAACACCTCACAAGGTGGTAAACTTGCCCACAAAACCCTAGACTTGGGTTATTTGCAAGTAGCTCCTTCAACTCTCAACAAAGCACAACCAAACCCTAATCACCACTAAAGGTGATTAGTAGGCATCAAAGTACCAGGGTTAAGCAAAGAAAATAGGGTAAGACCTAAATGAAGGTCAGGGTCCTTACAATCTAACCCCCTTTAAGGGATTTCATCCTCGAAATCTAAAGAGAAAAGCGAGGGATACTTCCTCCTCATCTCCTCCTCAAGCTCCCACGTGGCTTCCTCGACGCCACGTCGCTGCCAAAGAACTTTCACAAGAACCAGGTCCTTCCTCTTCAGCTTCTTAACTCTTCTATCAAGGATCGCCACATGACCTTACTCATAGGTCACATCTTCATCAAGCTCAACCTCAACTGGCTGTATCACTGTGCTTGAATCTGGATGATTTTTCTTCAGCATACTTACATGGAACACTGGATGTAACCTGTGCAACTCTGGTGGTAATTCTATCTCGTAAGCCACCTTTCCAACACGTGCTATAATTGGGTAAGGCCCCATATACCTGGGTGCCAACTTACCCTTTCGGCCTAACCTCAGCACACCTTTCCACAGTAAGACTTTAAGATATACCTTGTCTCCTACCTGGAACTCCAAAGGTCGTCAACGATTGTCTGCATAAGACTTCTGCCTGTTCTGTGCCACTTTCAACTATTGTTGTATCACCTTGATCTTTTCTATTGTTTGCTGCACCAGCTCAGGACCTAACAACTGATACTCACCAGACTCAAACCAACACAAGGGAGATCTGCACTTCCTTCCATACAAAGCCTCATAAGGAGCCATGTCGATGCTTCGTTGATAACTGTTGTTGTAGGCAAACTGTATCAAACTCAGATGCACATCCCAACTTCCTAGGAACTGCAAAACACAAGCTTGAAGGAGATCCTCCAGAATCTGAATAGTCCTTTCAGACTGTCCATCTGTCTGCGGGTGGAAAGTGGTACCGAACCTCAACTGCGTTCCCAACGCTCTGTGCAGCTGTTCCCATAAACGACTCGTGAACTGAGGACCTCTGTCAAAAATTATTGTCGCCGGCACACCATGCAAATGTACTATCTCATCTACATATACTCGAGCAAGCTTCTCAGCTATATACGTCATCTTCACAGGCAGGAAATGGGCAAACTTTTTCAGTCTATCCACAACCACCCAGACGGAATCATGATTCCTAGTTGTCTTGGGTAGACCAACTACGAAATCCATGGTTATATGATCTCATTTCCACTACGGTATCGGCAAAGGTTGCAGCGTACCTGCCGGCTTCTGATGCTCAGCCTTCACTTGCTGACAAACAACACATCTTGCCACGAACTCAACTACATCTTTCTTCAAACAGGGCCACCAATACAAGTCTTTCAGACTATGGTACATCTTGGTGACACCTGGATGCATAGCATACATCAATGTGTGTGCTTCTTCTATCACTAACTTCCTCAGCTCATCAACATCAGGAACCACCATCCTATCACGATAGCAGACTAGCCCATCCTTGGACTCATGAAACCCATCACGCTTTTCACTGCCAAACTCTGATCTGATCAACTGTATTGCATCATCTGTCTGTTGTGCATCTTTGATCTGCTGTCTCAACATAGGCTTGACTTGCATCTGTGCTAAGAGTCCAGCTAATGAGGAAACCTCCATCTGCACATTCATCTTCTGCAAAGAGACAAGCATATCTCGCTCATGGCATGCCAGAGAACTCAGCTGTGATTTCTTGGAAGAAAAAGAAGAGTTTCGACTAAGCGCATCAGCTACCACATTTGCCTTACCAGGATGATACTCGATAGTGTAGTCGTAGTCATTGATCAACTCCATCCATCGCCGTTGTCGCATGTTCAACTCTTGCTGCGTGAAGATGTACTTTAGATTCTTATGATCCGTAAAGATCTGACACATTTCCCCATAAAGATAGTGTCTCCAAATCTTTAACGCATGAACCACCGCCGCCAGCTCCAAATCATGAATCGGATAGTTCTCCTCGTGTTTCTTAAGTTGTCGTGAGGCAAAAGAAACCACGTGATCTTCCTGCATCAACACACAACCTAAACCTTTTTTGGAAGCATCACAGAAAACAACATAGCCCTTCCCAGGCTCAGACAGGATCAACACTGGAGCACTAGTCAGCTTCTCCTTCAAGCTCTGGAAAGCTTGTTGGCACCGATCATCCCAAACAAAAGGCACATCCTTTCTCATCAAGTTTGTCATCGGCAAGGCGATCACACTGAAGTCCTTGATAAACCTCCTGTAGTATCCTGCTAGACCCAGGAAACTTCAAACTTCTGTCGGCGTCTTTGGCTGTTCCCATTCTGCAACGGATTCCACCTTCTTTGGATCTACTTTGACTCCTTCAGTAGATATCACGTGACCCAAGAAAGTCACTTCTTCCAACCAGAACTCACACTTACTAAAATTGGCATACAACTGATGTTGGTGAAGAAGAGTCAACGCTTGACGAAGATGTTGCTCATGCTCTAGCCTGCCCCGACTATAGATCAGGATGTCATCTATAAAGACTACAACAAATTGATCTAAGAACGGACAGAACACTCTGTTCATCAGGTCCATGAAAGCAACAGGTGCATTGGTTAACCCAAACGGCATAACCACAAACTCGTAGTGACCATACCTCGTCCGAAAAGCTAACTTTGGTATGTCATCCGCTTTGATCCTCAACTGATGATATCCAAACCGTAGATTGATCTTCGAGAATACTGTAGCACCACACAACTGATCAAACAGATCATCTATCCTTGGCAACGGGTACTTATTCTTGATCGTGACCTTGTTCAACTGCCGGTAATCTATACATAGCCGCATCGATCCATCCTTCTTTTTGACAGACAACACGGGAGCACCCCAGGGCGATGTGCTCAGTCGGATGAAACCTTTGTCCAGCAACTCTTGTAACTGCTTCTTCAACTCTGCCATCTCAATTGGAGCCATTCTATAGGGTGTCTGTGCAACTGGCTGCGTTCCTGGAACCAAATTAATCTCGAAATCAATCTCTCGGGGTGGGGGAACACCAGGAAACTCTTCAGGAAACACATCTACAAACTCCCGGACAACTAGCACCTCCTCAAGACTAGGACCTTTCGCCTTGGCAGCCACAACGATATCCACCACATGAGCTAAGAACGCCTCGCATCCTTGTTGTAGCAACCTATCTTCCACCATAGATGATACCAGACACATCGGAAGAATCTTCCTATCTCCTTGGAAGATCCACTTTTCTCCGGCATCATCAAACACTGCCTGCTTGGTACCGCAGTCCAGAACAACCTTATACTTCTCTAAGGTATCCATCCCAAGGATAACATCAAAACCATGCATATCAAGTGGTATAAGATCCACTCGAATGTGGTGTCCCGAGAAAGACAAAACACAAGATGGACACTCTTCTCGAAGCAACGAGGAACCATCAAGAGGGGTTTCTAGCAACAAACTATCCTTCTTATGACTAACAGGTAAACGATAGTTCTCAAGCATACTATGGGCGATAAAAGAGTGTGCAGCACCCGGGTCAACCAAAATAGATATAAGGCAAGAAGAAGACATATCAGAATGAAATAACTCCATCTGACCTGTCACTACTCGCGGGTTGACTATCGCCTCTGGCTGACTCATAGCATAGAATCGAGTCGTCGCTTGCTGTCCACGACCTCTATTTCCTTGAGCAGACGATCCAGCTTGAGATGCTTGACCGCGTCCTCATCCTCTGCTACCACTGGGCTGTGGCCTCTCTGACTCCTGAAGGTTCTGCCTCGGCTGCTGTGTCACTTCTTCATCCCTATAAGGACAACTTGACTTGACATGCCCTATCTGACCACAGGCATAGCATGTCCTAACATCAACTCGTGGCCTAGATGGCCCTGTAACTGCCACAGAAGCCGAACTTTGTGCCTTGGATGGTGAAGAAACATAACCTCTTCCTCTATTCAGAGACCACTGAGACGGTCTACCAGAACCTCTCATTGCTGCCAGTGCTGAAAACCTGGGCTTCTTGAAGCCACCAAACCTATGACCCTAGAACTGAGCAGGTCTCTTCTTAGCCATAGACTCTCTCTTCTCTCTTACAGATCGTTCGATCCTCCGAACGGATTCCACAAACATCGCAAACCGCTCCCGATTCTCCAACGCAGAAACCGGTATCGTCAGCTCAGCACTCAGACCCTTCTCGAAACGTCGGATCCGCTCCTCATCTGTTGCTGCCATGTGAGGGAAAAACCTCAACAAATCCATAAACTTGGCTTCGTACTCGGTGATGTTTATCGTTCCTTGCCACAAACTCTCAAACTGACCGTTCTTCTCGTCCAGATACGTCTTGGGAAAGTATCGGCTGACGAACTCGTGCCGGAACACTTCCCAACATATCACGTCTCCGGGCCGCTTTTCTTCCTCGATGGTCCACCAGTGACCAACACTACCTTTCAAAAGGTAGACAACGTGCTTTACTTTGTCTGCTTCGGGGATGTCGAGGATCCGGAAAGCCTTCTCAACTCTGATACCAAAACTTGTGGCAACACATCCCACTATCAAACAGACAACAAGGTGTTACGCGAAAATGTGCGGAAGTCACCATAACCACAGATTATCAAAAACACGGGTTAATTAAAACCGATTGCGGAAAACTGGTAAACTGAGAAACAATTACATTCGAGTCCATATCCTACAAGAAAACAAGTTATTTAAATATCCATTCAAGCCTGGATACATGTCCATAGCTTAGAACAACAGCTGTCTTGTCATACCATGAGTTCTTCACCTGTATATGCATACATAAGGCCCACATCCGGACAGCAGCAGGATATACAAAACATCTATAGATGTACATCGTGAAACAGTGTCAAAACACCGCCAAGGACCTAAGAGTACAGGGATGACTCTAGACTCTATCACAAAACATCCAAAACAGCAGCACATCCATCGATTGCCTTCTACTGTTCTTCTTGCTGCTCGGCCGCAACTCCGCGACCACCACCACGTCTAGCTCAACCACCTAAAAAGGGTGCAAACCAACGGGGTGAGACAATTGAACATTGTCCCAGCGGGAGGCATAAATCCCCGCCAAAACTACAAAACCTCTGATGAACATATACATTAAGCAGACAACTGATAAAAGATATAACAAAAGTAGTATATGAAATAAAGCTATCTAAGCTTACCAGATATATCCAAGTTCTACTGTCATAGAAGGACAGAGTAACTACACAAACAAGGCCTCAACCAATGTTTCGTGTTTGTCTTAAGCAGTATATACTAAACGACTGGATTACGTTTTATTATGCCCTGAGGAAGTGAACCGTACCGTTCAAATCCAACCTTCGGTTGCAAAGCCCATAACTGGTGCCATACAAGGTCAATGGAAGAGATGGAATCCACGACCTCACCCCTCGTGGTCAGTACACGAGAAACATAGCAGGACCGCAGTCTCATGCTCAAGTGGCCTTTAGCCATAGGGTCAGCTCCTCAGGCTACCCTCTACCTAGCCCGCCTCGGTATAGGTCACGACGCTAGTAAAACTGAGCCACGGGCCTAATCACCGTGCTCTGAGCCATGAACGCATTCATGCTCATCATATCGCATATTTGGAGCCATGGGCCTGTTCGCCATGCTCATCACATATCTGAGTCTGCAACCACAGTTGCACTCATTTCACCTCTCTATTTGAGGCTAGGAGAAACCTCGCATATTAAAAAATATGCACTCCGAGTTAACCCGCAGGAGAACCCGTTTGACCATCACCAAGTTCTTACGATGATGGATCTATGGCCAGGGCAAACTACATGATATATTTCACTGTGATTAATTAGTATCTTTTAGATGGATTGCAAGGTTCAACCAAGTTGTATAACATGCAAGCTAAAAAAAAGGAAACAAACAACATAAACTCAATATTATGATTTCACTACAATTCACATCATACTGATCCATCACAAGGATCCCACATCACATGTTACCACTTGGCCTCTTGCCAATCATCCAGATCCATCTCAAGGATCATCGCATATCATGGGATCTCAATCCCTCATCACATAGTGCCACTGCCTTTCAAGGCTTACATCATCATCATGGAATCTTTATTCATAACACACTTGTCAATACAGTATTCTCATATAACTATTCCTCATAGCCTTTCATTTGGCTATGCAATACCTGCATGGTTAACATCATTCAATAATCAATCATGAATAATCAGGAGACTTATATTATCAAATCAAAGTGGCAATTAGGATTAAGCATATTGTCAACACCAAAATGACATTAATCATTGCATCTATGCCTCACCTTATGGTTACCTATGTAAGCACATTATCAAGCAACCCTAATGCATGCTTATTATTACTCTTGGCATTAAAGAGATAATCAGGGTAGTCACACTCGTATGGTTTGATGAACAAACTTATCAAACGTGCACAAACATCACCATCGTCACTTATAACAAGGGTATACACATTAGCATACTGCCATGACAACCGGAACCCTCACAAGAAGTACCCAAAAAAAAACCTCACAAGAGGTCATACCGGGCAGGGTTCACCGAAACCTAAAACCCTGTTGGGCGTGCAGCGTGCAACACTTAGAAGATAGCTCACCCGCTCACTGTGTCGGGCAACGCATGTCGGGCGAGCAACACAGGCGTCAAGCATGTCGGACACTGAGCCGTGCAGAGGAGTATCGGTCGACACAGTGGGCGACACAAGGTGTTGTGCAAGGTCTGCCGGGCAAGCAGGGGCAGTTCACCTACGCGCCAAGGTTATCCGTGCAAGGTCGTACACACTCAGCTAGGCAAGCATCTCTATCAGGAGAGAAACCCCACTGGGCGAGCAGCTCCAAGGTGTGAAGCCTACTGGGTAAGGTTAACTCAAGGGCGTGCAAGGGTTGGTGCCGAGCAAATAAAATCGGCTCGCGCGCCCCACACAAAATAGAACTCTCAACAACTATTAAAGTGAACAAACCGCATAAGGGGGTCTCATAAATGTGTCGTTCAAGGGAAACTAGATCAAGAGGGCTGTCGGGCAGCACCTCCCCAAGCACAAAACACCCAAGGTTCACCTCAACAAGGGTCATCTAATGCCTCACACATGAACACCCAAAACCCTAGAGAAGGGTCACCACCAAAATGAGCTCACCTTCTAGCCCATGGTGAGATGAGGGTCTTGCTTGAGCCACTAGGTCACAAGCTCACCTCAATCGACTAGGAAAGAGAGGTGTTGCTCATGGCACTAGGACCCAAACTCACTCTTCTAGACCAAGGGGATAAAGGAGTGTTGCTCACCTACAAACCCTTGATCACAAGGATCGGACAACATGCAAGATAAACAAGAACCAAGCTACTAACATGCATATAAGCAAGATTATGAACATAGTACATATATGAAAAGAGAGTAGAGTAGCTAGGGTTAGAAGTTATGCAACCCGCCTTAAGCTCCAAGCTCCAAGGAAGAAGAAGAACTCCAATCTCCACACACCACCAAGCAAGGAAGATGGAGAGCTCCAAGGGATATCGGCCACCACCAACTTCTCCAAGGGTGTGTCGGCCTGCAAACTGCTCCTTCAAGGGTGTATCAGCCAACACAAACAAGGAAGAGGGGGTGTGTCATGCACAAGAGGGAGAGGAGCCAAAGGGACCTTAAGCTAAGGAAGGAACCGCCTATATAGAAGGAAAGGGAGGAGAAAACAAGGTGGAGCATGGCGAGGTGTCACTCGTCTAGGGACACTTGTCAAACCACCACCCTAGAAAGCCTCATCCATATGTCCAAGATGTGCACCAAGTGTCCACCCAAACAAGGTCAAGCTAGGGCAAGCATCATGGGTGACACAACATGTTGATATATGGGTGACACTCTCCACTGCCATGGGCGAAACACTCTCAACTTGGCCGACACAAGCACTTCTAGGCCGATACAAGGCTCAACCAAGCCCAAACAAGGTACCTCAAGGCCCAAACAAGCTCAACCAAGGCCCAAAGAACTCAAACAACGAGCCCAAGCCTTCCTCTCAACCCTAGAGGAAGCAAAGAGAGAGAGGAACACCTCACAAGGTGGTAAACTTGCCCACAAAACCCTAGACTTGGGTTATTTGCAAGTAGCTCCTTCAACTCTCAACAAAGCACAACCAAACCATAATCACCACTAAAGGTTATTAGCAGGCATCAAAGTACCAGGGTTAAGCAAAGCAAACAGGGTAAGCCCTAAACGAAGGTCCGGGTCCTTACAGAAACTAGGATTCCCAAAAAGTTGGTAGTAGCGACTAGGTCTTCGGTACTACTGAATGCTTATCAAGTAGGCGTTGCAATCTCTAGAAACTTAGTAGTATCGACTTAGAGGTTAGTAGTACCAAGTTGTCATTTCTCTTGCATATCTCAGATCTGATGTATTTTTGGTACTACCAAGTTTGAATTTGGTAGTACCGACCCTGTAGACTCCTACACACTCAAACAAATAGATAAAGGTATGTTTTTTACATAACAAATGAAAACAACAACTATGAAATTCGAAAGAAAGTATAACTGAAAAGAAATAAAGGTTGGGTTGCCTCCCAACAAGCACCCTTATTTTACGTCCTAGGCTAGACATGATTTAACACAAGAATATATGGAAGCTCAATGAGATTCACCTCCTCTATTCTCTTCTCCACTTCACCACCAAAATAATGTTTCAATTGTTGGCCATTAACAAGGAATGACCCAGCCCTATCTCCTATCTTTACTTTCCCATGGGGAAAGACCTAAAAAACCTCAAATGGTTCACTCCATCTAGAGCTCAACTTGCCTGAATGTAGCTTAATCCTGGAGTTGAATAGGAGAACCTTTTGTCCCGGATTAAACACTCTATGAAAAATGTGCTGATCATGAATCTTCTTGGTTCTCTCCTTATAAATCCTAGAACTCCCATAGACATCCATCCTAAATTCATCCAACTCATTCAACTCTAACAATCTTTTCCTTCCTGCTTCATCCAATTTGAAATTTAGCTTTCTCAAAGCCCATTTGTCCCTATGCCCATAAACCAACCTACCTTCATAGTTCCTATAGGTGATTTATAGGTTGTCCTATATGCCCAAAGAGCATCATTAAACAACATACTCTAGTTTGTCTTATTAGTTGAGACTGTCCTCTCCAAAATCTTCTTCACCTCTCTATTTGACACCTCAACTTGTCCTTGTGTTTGTGGGTGGTAGGAAGTACCCACTCGATGTTTCACCCCATACTTACTCAACAAAGCTCCAAACTTGTTGTTGGTGAAATGAGATCCACCATCACTAATGATCAATCGAGGGACACCAAATCTATAGAAGATATGATCTTTAACAAAATGGCACACAACATGTGCATCATTGGTGCAGGTTGGAATTGCTTCCACTCACTCTGATACATAATCAACAATAAGCAATATATATTAATCAAATTTCGAAGGCACAAAAGGTACCATAAAATCAATGTCCCACAAATCAAACACTTCAATCTCTTAAGAAACATTTAATGGCATTTTGTGTTGTTTAGATATATTTTCTGCACGTTGACATGCATTACAGCAAAGAACAAAGTTGTATGCATCGTTAAAGAGTGTTGGCCAATAAAAACCACTTTCTAAGACCTTACCCATAGTCCTAGAGCTAGTGTGATGCCCCATGTAGGTAAAGAATGATAATGTGACAAAATGCTCTCAAACTCACATTCTGGTACACACATCCTCAAAATTTTGTCCCTACACTGCTTAAGCAGTATAGGGTCATCACAGATGTAAAATCTCGTAGAATGGAAGAATCTATTCTTCTCTTGGTATCCCCAATCCTTAGGCATCTCTTTACATGCTAAATAATTAACAATGTCTGCAAACCAAGGATCCTTGATTTTTAGAGCAAAAAGGTGTTCATCAGGAAAATCCTCCAAAATCAGGATATCTAAATCTTTCTCGTCCACTCTTTCAAGCCTAGGTGGATGGTCGGATACAACTTTCTCCACTCCTACCTTATCCTTAATTTCTATGTCAAATTCTTATAAAAGCAATATTCACCTAATCAGTCTAGGTTTTGCATCTTTTTTCCATAGCAGGTATTTGATAGCAGCGTGATCTGTCAACATAATCACCTTGGACCCCACTAAATATTGGCAAAAATTTTCAAATGAAAAAACAACAACCAAAAGTTCTTTTTTAGTGGTCGTATAATTAAGTTGAGCATCATTCAAAGTTTTAGACGCATAGTATATGACTGTAGGAACCTTGTCTTGGTGATGACCCAACACAACTCCCATTGCATAATCCGATGTGTCACACATCAGTTCAAAGGGTTGGCTCCAATCTGGAGCATGCACAATGGGTGTGGAGATCAGGTTTTCCTTTAAAACCTTAAAAGATTTCAAGTATCTTTCATCAAAACAAAACTCAACATCCTTTTCTAGTAATTCTGAAAGAGGTTTTGCAATTTTTGAGAAGTCTTATATACTGAAGATAAAACCCAGCATGCCCTAAAAACCTCGTCACTCCCTTCACTGATGTCGGTATAGGTAGCTCAGAAGTGACCTCTATCTTAACTGGATCGACTTCCATGCCCTTATCGGACACCTTCTGTCCAAGCACTATGCCCTCATTCACCATCATATGACATTTCTCCCAGTTCAAGACTAAGTGAGTGTCCTGACACCTTTGTAAAACCTTGTCAAGATTATACATGCAATCATCAAATGACTCTCCATACACCGAGAAATCATCCATGAACACCTCCAAGCATCAGTCCACCATATCAGAAAAAATGGCAAGCATACAACATTGGAAGGTGGCAGGTGTGTTACAAAGGCCGAACGACATCTATCTGTAGGCAAATGTGCCACAAGGGGAGGTGAAAGTAGAATTCTTATGATCCTTTGGCTCAATCAAAATTTTATTATAGTCGAAATACCCATCGAGGAAACAAAAAATGTGATCGATCAGCGAGTCGCTCCAAAATATGGTCAATGAATGGAAATGGAAAATGATACTTTAAAGTGGTAGCATTCAATCATCTTTAATCAATGCATACTTTCCACCCCATCTATAGACTAGTCAAAATTAACTCACTCGTAGAGTCGATTGTGGTGGTGATCCCCCCTTTCTTTAGAACTACCTGAGTGGGGGTCACCCACATAGAATCAGAAATAGAATAAATTACACCTTTTGATAGGAGCTTGAATACCTCTTTCTTTACAACCTCAATCATGATGGGGTTGAGTCACCTATGAGGTTTAACTATATCCTTGGCTCTGTCTTCTAGATGGATGTTATGATGACATAAGCTAGGAGATATTCCCTTGATGTCTGCTACCGACCACCCAAATGTAGCTCGATGGTTCTTCAGAACAACCAGTAGATGCTTCTCCTCCTCACTGCTCAAGGATGATGATATAATAACCATAATCTTCTCTTCTACGTCCAGAAAGACATATTTTAAATGTGGTGGCAGTGACTTCAACTCTAAATCAGGTGGGCTCAACATGGATGGGACCAATGGCAGAGGAGGTGGTCCAAGATTTTTAAAATGCTTTGTATAGTAGCAGGGTAGCACTTTCAATAATGAAACACACTCTTCCAAAGAGAGACTGTGTGTACTATCATCCACTAAATTCACCAAACATTCCTCCAAAGGTAATTGTGGATATGCCTACACAAGAGATTCAACAGTGGCCTCTTGTATATTAGCTGGGCAATAATCTTCCTCATCATCTTCCGGGTAGCACATTGCTTTTTCTAGCAAAACCGCCTTAGTGATTTCCATGATGTTGAAAGCTAGGGTTCCCTTGTCTACCTTAGTCATCACACGGTCCATGTCGAGAAATGGCTTCCCTAGAAGCAAGGACATATTTCCCTCCACTTTCTTGTGGCTTTGGAGTACTCATGCATCTTGATCTCAAACCGACCATCCTTGATACCCATAGTCAAACGTCCTCTTCCCATCTCCAAAATCATATAATTTGTATCTTGGATTAGCCTTCCAAGCAATATTTCATTGCCATGATCATCCTGCATTTCCATCACCACAAAATCAGTAGGGAAAACAATTTTTTCTACTTTTACCAGAACATCTTCGCAGTTGTTGTATGGCTTGACCATAGAGTTGTCTTCTAATTGAATAGTCATACTACTTTTCCTGGACTCCTTGAGACATAGGTTCTTGAAATTTGACTAGGGAATGAGATTGATGCTTTCCCCTGAATCACAAAGAGCTTCTCCAAACTTAATCTTCCCTATGAAGCAAGTAATGTTGAAACAACCTGGATCTTTTCTTTTCAGAGGTAGCTTTCCTAGAATGAACGTGCTCACATGTTCCTTCAACACGACTACATCAGTATCAAGTATCCTCCTCTTCTTGGTAATTGTGTCTTTCAAGAACTTGTTGTTTGATGGTATCTGCTCAATCACATCAATGGGTGGAATGTTGATAGATAATTTTCTAAAACCATCTAAGATCTTCTTGAACTTCTCATCCACTTTCTTCATCTTCAATGTGTTTGGAAAAGGAACTGGGGTCACTGGTGTCCTCTGATGAGGTGGGATATATGCTTTCTTCCTTATTTCCTCTACCTCATCAAAATGTTCCTCAACTATCTTTTCCTCTGCTAAAACATTTGGTTCACCTTCATCTACTGTCACTTCCTTATCTAGATCTCATGTGGTTTCATTTACTTCTGAACTAGATGGTGCACTATTCAACAATTTCCTACCACTATGGAGTAAAACTTCCTTGACATGTTGATTTCTAGAAGGCACATTGGTGTTGGTTGGGAACCCCTACTGGCTTGGCTGCTTCAATGCAACCACTTCCGCTGCTATTTAAAAAATCCGTGTTTCAATATTGTGGACCTGTATCCCTTGGTTCTGGAGTTCTCTTTGAGTATGACCGATGAGAACTTCATTTTGTCTAACTAGATTCACGAGCATTTCTTCAATAAGGTCAATCTTACTAGGAACCCTATCATGCTGATATTGTGATTGACCACTAACCTGTTGTGGGTTGGACTATTGCACTTGAGACGGGTCTAATTGAAAATTGTTGGGATCCTTCCAGGAGAACTTAGCATCCTTCCTACAAGAATAGTCATTGTTCCTGTACTATTGTTGTTGGCATCAAAATTTGCATTCCTCCTCCTCTCCTTCCAAAGAATGTCCATCCATAGCACACATTTTTTTAGCAATTAAGTCTAGCTTTTTATTCAGCACGGAAATGACCTTGTATTCCCCACACTTTTGAGGGTTGT
Source organism: Alisma plantago-aquatica (assembly GCA_963693085.1). NCBI lineage: Eukaryota > Viridiplantae > Streptophyta > Magnoliopsida > Alismatales > Alismataceae > Alisma > Alisma plantago-aquatica. Next base: position 22,419,054 of record OY856412.1, on the reverse strand, counting down.
CGGGCTCTCTCTCTCATCTCCCTATATCTGATTCTTGGACATGTTCTTTAAGATCTCATGGCAGTGGGCATGTTTTTTGTTGAGGAAGAAACATGCTCCTACACTATCAAGTGTAGTCCTCTCTCCCTTGTGTAGATCATAGTATAAAATCTTTACCGATCCTAACAAATCAATGTCGTGGTGGGGGACTTTCTACAACATATTTTGGAATCTCTCCCATGCTTTAGAATATGATTCTTCATCCTGATGTCTAAAATTGTGGATCTTCTTTACTAGGTCATTTGTCTTTTGTGAAGGAAAGTAGCACTCGAAGAAGGTGTCAGTCATTTGCTTCCACATCTCAATGCAATCATCATCAAGGTTGTGAAACCAAGACTTGGCACTGTCTACCAATGATGAGGGGAACAATTTCAAGTATATGACAGACATCGGTACCCTGTCTATCTTGACGATATCACAACTATCAATGAAGTTATTGATGTGCGTCATAGGGTCTTCAGAACTGTGGCCTTGGAAGGAATGTGATTTGACTAATGAGACCAATCCTGGATCGATCTTGTAGCTGGCGACGTTGATTGATTATATTTTGATTGGTCCTTTTTGAGAAGTAGAATACAAAGCCTTGATCCATTCCCAGATTGTCTGTTTCTCTGCTTGGTCACCCATTTCTATTGATTCAGGTACCTCGGGTAGATCAACTCCTTCAGGTGGAGGTGTTGGTGGTGGGGTTTGGTTGAATCTGTCTATAGATCTTCTGTACTCCCATTCTCTATGAAGGAGTTTTTCTTGACCAAAACTCAGTGAAGACGACTCTCCGTAATCTTTGGCTCGGGTGTGTACCATGAACTAGTACCTGAAAGTAGTAAAAATAGTTGTAAGAACACATTATTAATCATAGAGACAATAAATATATTATAATTCATCTTTGAATTATATAATAAATAGCAAAAATAAAATAAAATAATAAAAAAAAGTGGCGTAGAATGGCCGGCCACATCACTTGTAATGTTGGATGTTACCGTGTCTATGGCACCAACGCCAAAAACTTGACACGTAAATACCATGCGTTAAATGCAAGTGAACCTATCGAATAATATAGGCCTTGTGAGGTCCGAGTCAAATACATGGAAACAAAATCCAAATACTATTATTAGCTATGATATAATTATCTAGGCTGGTAAAAATGGTTAAAGTTGGATTTAATTAAGTAAAAGTGACGAAAAAGTGAAACAAAAGGGACAACTGAGTGAATCAGAGTAGAATGAATACCTTAGGATAGTGGTTTCACCATGGACAACATGAGAACTAACCTCTAAATATTAACATACATCACTCATACCCATGAATAAAGATCATGTAGCAAGAAGTACCCACTCTCGCAACACAGTTCACTACCTAATCTAATGCCAATTCCATTTTCATATCAACTGGTTGATTAGTTAGGTACTTTACGATAAACTCTGGGTTTCTCCTTCCGTTTGTGTCCCACCTTTCTCAAAAGGTGCAGTAAATGGGTAAACTTATACTTTTCCAACCCTTAACCCTTCTTTCAAATGATCAATGATCTTATTATCTATCTATGGTGATCAAGCACAAATAGAACATATCAATCTCATAGGTTTATATCCATAAATTAGGAGCTAACGCTATATTAATGCATAAAAGTTAGGTGCATTCATATCGAAGCTACTCTTGGATCCTAACAAATCAAGGGGATTAGCCCCACATGGTTTCTATAGACGAATACATAGCAAGGAAGGAAAAAACATGGGAAACATTAGAAATCTAAAGTAACCCCTGGAGAATAGCTGGTATGGATGATTCCCTTTGATGTTTGTGTGATCTGCTCTCTTTTGGCTACAGAATCACCCATTAGAGGTGCTCGAATCATCACAGACGTAGCCTTCGGTGACATTCTCTCCTCTCCTTGCTCTCTAGTGTCATGTAATGGATAATGTCTGAATGATAAGGTTTGGTCGCACTGTGTCATAAGAGCCACTTAGGGAATGAAATAATGCCATCCATTGAATTAGAGCACTGTGTTCGGATTGCCTAATCAGATAGACTTGGTAGTACCAACTGTGAAGTCAATAGTATTGAGTTCTTAGGGTGGTCACACACGATCCGCACTGTCAGTACTACCAACTCATGTCTATAGTACTGAGTCTCTATTTTGAGCCAACTCTGTCTCTCGGATGTCATTTCAGTAGTACCGACTCAGAGTGCTTGGTACTACTGAGATTGTTCGCTTTGTTTCGTGCACCTCTCTGACTTGATTTCGGTCCTACCGACTGGTAGAGCCAATAGTATTGAGTCTATGTGATTCCCTGGGTCTTCTACTAATATGATTTCAGTACTATCGACTTATATACTCAGTAGTACCATGTCTATGGGACTCTTTGGGTACCCGTAAGGCAACAAAATCATACAAAAGTACTTGAAATGATCCCAAACCATTCAAAAGTAGAAGAATTGCATAAATTCAATGCATTTAAGTGAAACATGCTAATTATAATATTTTGTGCGTCATTGATCATGTAAATGACAAATACGTATACAAAACCAAAGAAAATATGCTTGTAAAAGAATCTCAAAACTAATGCATCAGGAGATCACGAGGGTGAAAGGGTAACCAACCGTCACTTTCCTAATCGCCAGAGTGGTTAGGGTTAGTGGGCATGGGAGAGTTTTTATTACAAAGAATAATCATTTTCTCGGTAACACAGTAACTCAGAAAAAATATAAAAGGATGAATACGAGTGAAGTAAAATGAAAAGAGGAGGGAAGCGAAGATGAGAGATTAAAGAAGTGAGGAGTGAAGTAATAAGGGAAGAGAAGAAAGTGAGGAGGGAATTAAAGAGAGGATAATACCCTAAAATGTGGGTGGATTACTAGTACAAGTGAGCACATTACTAGTAAAAGTGGTGCATTCCACTAAAATGTGGATGCATTACTAATAAAACTAGGAACATTATACATTTTAATGGCATTCGTCCACTTACATTAATAATGGGCCCACATTTTAGTACAATTCACCCACATCTAATAGCAATTATCCCACTTCTACTAGTAATATACTCACATTTTTAAAAATGGATACATTACTACTAAAAGTGGGAGCATTCCACTAAAATGTTGACACTCTGACTAAAATGTAACCACATTACTAGTAGAAGTGGGTGCGGTCCACATCTTAGTTGATTGTGCCCACTTCTACTAAATTTTAGTGGAATATGTCCACATGTACTTGTAATGTGCCCACTTTTGTAAGTAATGCACTCACATTTTAATGCAATAAAACATGGGCACATACTAGTATAAGTAGATGCATTCTACTAAAATATGGGCACATTACTAGTAGAAGTGGACACATTCTACTAAAATGTAACTGCATTACTAGTAGAATAGGGCACATTCTAGTACAATGTTGGCACATTACTAATAGAAGTGGGTGTATTCTACATTTTAATGCATGTTCCAAGTTCTACCAGTAATGGGCCCACATTTTTGTGGAAAAGTCCCTTCTACTAGTATCACCTACATTTTAGTAGAATGTACCAACTTCTACTAGTAATGTACCCACTTCAACTAGTGATACACCCACATTATAAAGTATGGGAATATGACGAGTAGAAATGGTTCGTTATACTAAAATCTACATGCATTCTACTAAAATTAAGGCACATTACTAGTACAAGTGGGTACATTCAAGCAAAATATGCACACATTACTAGTAGAAGTTGGTGCATATCATATTTTAATATGAATACTCCCACTTATACTAGTAATGCACCCATATTTTAGTAGAATGCATACACTTTTATCAGTAATGCACCAACCACTACTAGTAATGTGCTCATATTTTAATGCGTTTAAATTTGGAACATTACTAGTAGATGTGGGCATATTTCACTAAAATGTAAGTGCAATAATAGTAGAAGGGGGTGCATTCTACTAAAATGGGGGTGCATTACTAGTAATCGTGGGCACATTCCTCATTTTAATGTAATGTACCCACTTCTACTATGTCAATGCACTTAAATTTTAGTAGAATGTGCACACCTCTAATAGTAATGTGCCCACTTCTACCAGTAATATACTCACATTTTTTTAAAATTAAAATGCGAGTGACTACTAGTAGAATTGGTGTATTTTACTAAATTTTGGGTCAATTACTAGTAGAAGTGGGTTCATTCTACTCAAATTTTTATGTGCTAATAGTAGAAGTAGGAGAATTCTACAAAAATGTGTGTGTTTCACTAGTAGGAGTGGTCACATTCACATTTTCCCACTCCTACAAGAAATATACCCACGTTTTTAGTAAAGAGAGCTCACTTATAGTAGTAATGCACCATTTATACTAGTAATGCATCCACTTCTACAATATTGTGCCTATATTTTAATGAAACATGGGTGGATTACTAGTAGAAGTGGAATAATTCAACAAAAATGTGAACACATTACTAGTACAAGTGGGAACACTTCACTAAAGTGTGGGAACATTACTAGTAAAAGTGGACACATTCTAGATTTTAATGGAATGCAACCACTTCTACTAGTAAGTGCCCACATTTTAGTGGAATGCACCCACTGCTACTAGTAGAAGTGTGTACATTATACTAAAATGTGGGAACATTAGTAGTAAAAGTGGGTGCATTATACTAAAATGTGTGTACATTACTACTAGATGATGGCGTATTTCACATTTTAATAGATTGCTCCCACTTCTATTGGTAATGCGTCAACATTTTTTTGGAATGCACCCACTTGTACTAGTAATGTGATCAACTATAATAGGAACGTAACCACATTTGGATACATTAAAATGTGGGTGCATTACTAGTAGGAACACGTTCCACTAAAATATGGGTACATTACTAGTAGAAGTGGACATATTTTACTAAAATTTTGGTGCATTACTAATGATCTCACTTCTACTAGTAATGTACCCACACTTTAGTAAAATATGCCCACTTCTACCGGTAATATGCCCACTTCTACTAGTAGTGCATCCATATTTTAAAATAAGGGTCATTGGTAGTAGAAGTAAGAGCATTCCACTACAATATGCATAGGTGCATTACTAGCAGAAGTGGTGCATTCCACTGAAATGTAGGTGTAATACTAGTAGAAGTGGGAGTATCCCACGTTAAAATGGAATGTGCCACTTTTACTAGTAATGCACTTATATTTTAGTAGAATGTGTCCGCTGCTACTAGTAATGCATCCATATTTTAGTAGAATATGCCAGCTACTACTAGGGATTCACCCACATTCGTCTCTTCAATTATTTCCCTCTTCATTCCCTTCTCTCCTCATTGCTTCCCTCCTTCATCTGTCATAACATCCTTATTCTCCAATTTGTTCCCTCCTTGCTTCCCACCTCTTTTATTTTTTCCCTCCCCAAAAGAGCAAATAATACTAATTCTATATTATTTTTCTTATAAGTGTGTCAACATTAGTCTTTAGAATGTATTTTTTGTAAAGGGTCTAATGATTTTTTTTGTACAAATATTTGTTACTATTAGAATTGATAATCAAATCAATATATTTCATCATTACTTCCCTCCTCTTTCATTTTTTCCCTCATAAAAAATGAAGTAGAGATAAAAAAGAAAGTGGGTGAGAGGGGATGGAGGAGGTTTGACTGGAGGGATCCCTATGGCAATGGGGTGGTTTGGGAGCATGTCAAATGGGCATCCTCCCCACCTGAGTCCCCGAAAGCTAACCCTTCAGAGGTCATATTTTTTAGATTAAAATGTGGATGATTACTAGTAGAAGTGGTTATATTTAACGAAAATGTTGGCCAATTACTACTAGAAGTGGGTGCATTATACTAAAATGTAACTATGTTAATATTAGAAGTGGGTTCATATCACAAAAATGTGGTGCATTACTAGTAGGAGTGACCCCATTTGAATTATCCCACTCCTACTACTAATATGCCTTCGTTTTAGTAAATGAGTCCACTTATACTAGTAATACATCCACTTTATAATAATGCACCCACATTTTAATGAAATGTGGGTGCATTACTAGTATAAGTGGATGAATTTCACTAAAATGTGAGCCCATAACTAGTACAAATGGGCACACTTCACCTAAAATTTGAGCTAGTTACTAGTAAAAGTTGGCACACTCTAAATTTTAGTGAAATGTGCCCACTTATACTAGTAATACACTGACATTTTTGTGGAATGCACTCACTTATACTAGTAGAAGTGGGATCATGTAACGACCCCGCCTCCCAGTAACCCACAATTAAGGGAGACCTGAAGGTCAGAGCCATTATTCAATTAACAGGATCAAAGGTTCGACAAATAATCAGTAATAATTAATAAACTTTACCAACTAAACTGAAAATGGGTATAAAATAAAACTTTTCTTACCTTGGAAAAACTGGGATTTCTAAACTTCTATCCATGAAGATGTTAATCTAACTAATCCTCCTGTGCATGTTATTTCTCATTTAATTCCACATATGTCACTTTACTATTTGTTCTTTTCATTTGTACCTAAAACGCCGACAAACAAAATGCCGTTCAGCTGAAGCTGGTATGTGGGGGAAACAATAATTGTGCAACTATGTTAACAATGTAATCAACCAAATATCATTTAACAACCAAGATTATGTTTTAAGAAATACTACTCAATCCTTGCCTATCCCCTTTCTCTGTAACGTCCCTGCAGTGGACATGGATACCACCTCTCTCATATGGTAGATCCTTACCCCCATGGCCCTACCATATAGGTAGCCAATACCTAGGGTTATGGAGTCGCATGGACCTACCCAAAGGTAGACCAATCCCTGACTCATGATGACTTGATGGACCTACCCCATTGGTAGCTATTTACTAAGTCATTTAATGACCTGATGGACCTACCCATTGGTAGCCATTTACTAGGTCAATCTATAAAGCTACAGAGGGGACTAGGATCTGATCTAGTAGGCACATCTCTTATGTGATAGTCATATTCACATTATAATTTGCGTGAATTAAATGCAACCAACAGTTCAATTTAAGTCATCGATAAAACCTCGAAAATCCTCAGAAATCTAATTTGGGATATTCATAGGCATAACCACATACCTGTCAAGTTGATGTGAGACAGAAACAATCCAATCAACCAATAGGCAAGAAAGCATTCAATAAGATCCTGAAACAATTATACAATTTCCTTTTATTACTCATGTCATTAAGATCAATTAAATCTAGCTCGCTTCCTAGGGTTTCTTGTAACATCCCTGACCTGGGTTATAATCTAACCCTAGATGTTTTACCTAAATATGTAATTAAATACTTGTGAATACTCTCTGGCATGTAATTAAGTTCCTCAAAAACATATACTTTCAATTTTGCCCTTTTAAAACAAAGTTGTAATATTGTTTTGTAATGCAGAGACCTATGTGCAAATTACCTAGTTAAGGGGTTTAACTGGCAAATTTCACAAGTTAAGATGTTCTTCTGGTAATGAGACATCATATCAGTGAATATGATGAAATATAATGGATTTCCCAAGCCTGGGCATCTGATACAACTTGTGGAATGATCCTTGTGCTTAAAAACCCTAATTTTGGAGTAATGTGCAATTTACCCAAAATGTGGGGTGCAACTTGTAAAATACACCTTCTAGAATATCTTTTATGACTCTTGACATCATTTAGAGTAGAAATGATGAAAGGGTCATTTCAAGAGAATAATCAGATAAGAAGAATGACCTTTGTAGTAGTTTCACCAAGTATGAGTATGGAGATCCTTCATATATGAACATTAGTTTATATGTTGGTTTTCTTTACCCTTAGATCTTGAGTTTTGATGAGATTTGCATAGGTTTTGATGGATTGGACGTGCCTTAGAAATAAGTAGGGACTTAGATGATAAATCTATGGTTTAGAGGTCCTTGAGGTGAAAAATAGCCTAAACTATATAAGCCTAGTTCCTTGCAAACCAAGTGAACATATCCTTTATCCTCTTCACTTCTCATCTTTCTCAAACGACCAAGGCAGAGCTCTGGAACTCAAGGAGACGACCAACTAGTGCTAAGGTGAGTAGGAACCATCTTCTAGCTCGGATTCTTGGATGAAATCTTTGTATAAGGTTGGTTTTATGGTTAACTTACTTAGGTTCTTTGTTCTAGCCGACCATCCCCATCTTTTCCTTGGAGAATCATCTTTGGCCATCTTGTGGAGCTCAAGACGCCATTAAAGGCTTGAAGATTGGAAGCTTGGAGCTCTAGGAACAATGTTTGAGGCGGGTTTTATAACTCTAAACTCCTTGCTTTATTATGCATATCTATGTTCTTGCAATTTTTACTTAGTTCTTCTTCTACCTCCTTTCTTCCTTGCACTTTTGCAAGAAAATTTGTGGCTTAACTGACCTGAACAGAGGTTGAAGATGATGGGCATGAATTCCTAGGCAACTTTATCAAACGACCTTGGACCCATTTGGTCCAAACGGTTGCAAACCGTTTGAAATCAAACGGTCTCAAACCGTTTGATCTCATGCGGTCTTGCAAGACCTTTTGGAATCAAACGGTCTCAAGACCGTTTGATAGGGTTGACCAAGGGACGACCGTTTAAGGGTCTTCTGGGAACATGTTGAATTTAATCCCTACAAAGAATCATAACCTAATTCCTAACCAATCAAGAGTGGAAGGCACTTCAACCCCCTAAAATCTAATCGGGTTGATTTGCTGATTTCAAGGATACATCTTGGTAAGTTTTGGGTTGAAGGACCCAAACGGTCTCAAGACCATTTGGGGTTTCATCCAAATGGTCTCAAGACCGTTTGGACACAATACAAGACCGTTTGGAGGTCTAGGGTTGAGGTAATTTGATGGTTTGAGGGTCCAATCACAATAAGTTGAAGAATTGATAAAAATGCTGATTTTTAGACCTAATTAGGGTTTAACCCTTATCCAATCGACTTGGTTTTTGATGAAACTTTGGGAAAACGGTCTCAAGACCGTTTGGAGGATGTCCAAATGATCTCAAGACCGTTTGGGCCAAGTTTGGGCCCAATTGGAGGTCAATTGCTGGGTTCAACCTTGATTTGATTCACATTGCTGAACATTGATGATTATCCGATTGAAAACCCTAATTGAGTTGGATTCAACCCTAATTGGATTTCAATTGAGGGTCAATTTGGTGTCCAATTGATTAAGGCTAATCCTAATTGAATCAATTTATAAGTGGTTAACATGGATTTGGCCAATTGAAGGCTTTAACATAGATAACCATAAACAATTGTAACTTTTGATCCACCTTTGAGATCCAAACGGTTTGAGCCCATTTGGACCAAACGGTCTCAAGACCGTTTGGGGCCAAACGGTCTCAAGACCGTTTGGGCTCAAACAATCTCAAGGTCGTTTGGACCAATCGATCTTAAGATTGTTGGCTAAATGGACATCTATAAAATCCCTTTGTTTTGATTATGACAAACATTTCATTCTTATTTATCTAACGAGCTACTTGAGTGTGCAGGATTATGGTGAATGACGAAGCAACTAGGGAGATCATAAGTTTATAGTTTTATTTTCATGCAATGTAATCACTATTGTAAAAACTTGTACAATTATATAATGTACAAGTACCTAGATTGCATGTAAATCAAGCATTGGATCTTCCCTAGTTACACACCATAGTTAGACAAGTCATCCCTTCCAATAGGATCACATTATGCACACTCATGCACACACTTAGTATCTTAATTGATAGATTGAAACAGAGTCAATCTCGGTCGACACACTCCTCGACCGAGACACTCTCGGTCGACAACCTTATCGACCGAGATTGACCTAAAGTAGCCGTTAGACTTAGCAAATGAGTTAGTTGGCAGTTGGAAGTGAACGTTGCACTCAGAGAGCCTGTCGGTCGAGAAAAGCTCGACCGAGTAGGTGTCTCGGTCGACCATCTGTCGACCGAGACGGTCTCTGACAGAATCTGCAGAGTTAAAGCAATTAGCCGTTGTAAAAACGACCAATCTATTCCTAACGGCTAATTGAGCACTTGGAACCCCCTAGAAACTATCTAGAAGGTCCTTAAGCATACTTAGGCTATCCCTATAAATAGGACAAGCCATAGGACACTAGAATTTACCTTGCTACACTTGAGAATTCTTTCTAAGTACTCTTGAGCAATCTTTTACAAGCAATTGAGCACTGTGATCACTTGGCCATATTCCATCTAGCTCAAGCTCGTCCTATAGGCTAGATTTTCCTAACCCTAGCATCCACAAGTCTATTACCTTGGCTAGGAAAATCCATACGCTTGATATAGGCAATTCAAGCCTTGAGTTTAAAAGGATAAGTTGTACTTTCCTATTTTCTTTCTTGTTCCTTGTAATATTTGTACTCTTCGTTGCTACTCCAGGGAGGAGGCTGCATATAGGAAGAGGGTGAAGCTCTTCGTGTGAAGAGGAGGACTTTGGACTACTTCAGAAGGCTATCTTGACGGGAAGCTACTTCGGGAGGGAGGCTACTTCAAGGGGGAGCTTGAAGTTACTCCAAGGAAGGCTGCTTCAAGGTTGGCAAGATTACTTCTAGGTGAAGGCTGTCCAAAGGGTGTTTAGAGAGTGTTGTAATTTTATGTAACATCCTTGAAAGGTAATAAAATTCAATACTTTCAAAATCCCGGTTGGGTAAGCAACCGGGTAGTGGACTGACTCCTTAGTATTTGCTAAGGTGGAACCACTCTAAACACCTGTGTTCCTCTTCTCAATCTTTTACTTTGGTTGTTTGAGTTTAAATTGTTTTAAATTATCATAAAACTCTATTCACCCCCCTCTAGAGGTTTTCAATTGGTATCAGAGCAGGCTTCAAGGAGCTCTAACAAAGTCTTGAAGAAAAGATGGGGGATGGAGTGCTCAACAACCTCAACATTGAAGGAACGCTCGTTGCTCGACCTCCGGCATTTGACGGGACAAACTATCAATACTGGAAGAGAAGAATGCAATTTTATTTCCAAGGAATCAATTGGGATCTTTGGAGAATGGTATCTACACCATACACACTTCCACAAGACGAGTTCGACGTATGGGACGCCAATACGGTAAAAATGGCACAAATGAATGCAAAGGCGGTAAGCATTTTATATTGTTCCATTTCAGTAGGAGAATTTAATAGAGTATCAAACTGTGATACCGCATATGACATTTGGCATAGATTATCTATAACATATGAAGGTACGGTTCAAGTTAAAAACTCTAAAGTTAGTTTGCTTAAAACCAAATTTGAACATTTTCGTATGGATCCAAATGAAACTATTAGTGAAATGTATTCAAAATTTTCTACTATTGTCAATGGTTTGAGTGCTTTAGGGAAACCTGTTCTTGAGGAAGATCAGGTATCAAAAATACTTCGATCTCTTCCTCCAAAGTACAAACCAAAGGTGACAGCTATTGCAGAAGCAAACGACCTCACTCGTCTCAAAATGGAACAGCTCATCGGTAACTTAGAAGCTCATGAGGCAGACCTAGAAGAGGAAGAGAGAAGAGAACATGAACATCAACGTGGGCCAAAGAAAGACGTAGCCCTCAAAGCATCAAAAGCTCTCTCACAAGAGAGTGAGGAATCTAGTGAAGAAGAAGGAGAAGAAGCATTAATAGTCAATGGTAAGAAATATAGAAGGTTTAAATCTAACAAAATTTCTAGTTCTTCTTCCACTCCCAGGTGCTTCGAATGTGGAAAGAAAGGACATTTCAAAAATGAATGTCCCAAAGCTAAGAAGGGAAAGAAAAGCTCACATAAGAAGAAAGAAAAAGCTTATAAAGCATCATGGGATGAAACGAGTGAAAGTGAAAGCGGAGAAGACAAGATAGAATGTCTAATGGCAAGAGAAGATGAAGAAACTCAAGAGGTAAGCCTAGTTGATCTTCCTAAAGAAGAGTTAGTAGCTAGCTTACAAGAAACTCATGATAAATATGTTGATGCCAAGAAGAAACTAAAAAGGACTATAAAATCAAACAATGAGCTCATTGCCAAAATAGATGAACTTTCTTCCGAAAAGAATAACATTGATCTTGAAAATGTATCTTTAAAAACATCTTTAGATGATTGCACTAGAAAGCTACTTACTTTGGAAACTAATGTTGATCTTTTATCAAAAGAAAAGACTGAATTGTTAGCTAAACTACAAGCTTTTCAAACTCAACCTATCTTGTGCAATCATTCGGACTATGACATTATTGTAAAAGAAAAGGATTCATTGCTTTCTGATTTAGACCAGGCAAGAAAAGATATACATAAGAAAATGAATAACATTGCTCAGTTACAACAAGAACTTCATGAGTTAAGAAGAAAAGATATTCTTGATAACATATTAAGAAGTGGTACTACCTTCAATGGAAGAAAAGGTTTGGGATATATTCCAAAGAGAAACCAAACCAAAAAGATCCAAACTACGTTTGTACCCAAAAACACAATGACTAGAAAAAGAAACGAAGTTGATTCTATTACTTGTCATTTCTGTTTACGTCTTGGTCATTACTGTTTTTCATGCCCTTACAAGACTAAGAAGTCCAACTTAGTTTGGACCCCAAGACCTCAAACTTAGAAGAATGGAATGTAGTTGAGATATGACAAAATACTTAATTTGTGCAATTTATATTGTCCTATCTCAACAAACGATGCTATGCTTATTGGTATTATTTTTCTGCATTGTTGTACTAAAACAGAAACTTCGTCGGTCGAAGTACTGTCGACCGAGCTCTGGGTCGGTCGAAGTAGTGTCGACCGACTGGATGTCTTTAACAAATCGAAAATCCTCCAGTACTCATTTCGGTCGAACACTGATCAACCGAAAATTTTTTTCTGTTCTTTTTGATTGTGATACAGTAACCTCCTCGATCGATGAATTGTCGACCGAGAATTATATCGGTCGAACAATCGTCGACCGACTGGGTTCCTGTATCAGAACTTTTTACACATCAGCAAATTAAAAAGTTTCTAACCTTATCGGACCATCACATGGGTACCAAAATCTATATTCAAGTGCAGGAATGGGTTGTTGACAGTGGTTGCTCCAAACATATGACCGGAAACAAGGATGCATTTTCAACTTTTGAAGAAAAGAAAAGTGGGACGGTCACCTTTGGAGACAATGGTAAGGGCAAAATCGTTGGAATAGGTAATGTTGGAACAAATCTTGAAATCAAAAATGTTCTACTAGTTGATGGATTACATCATAACTTAATAAGTGTAAGTCAACTATGTGATAGCGGTTATGATGTGTTATTTAACAAAACCTGCTGCAAGTTATTGATAGAAAATACTACAACTGTTGTTTATGAAGGAAATAGAGTTGGAAATCTTTATATCCTTAAACCAAACTCTATGAAATCAGTAGTAGGTAAATGCTTACTTGCAAATGAAAACACCTTACAACTATGGCATAAAAAGCTTGGTCATGCTAGTTCACATGCTATTAAAAAGTTAGTAAAACATGATCTTGTTCGTGGATTACCTGTTCTGTCTTTTGATCAAGTTGCAAATTGTGAACCTTGTACAATGGGAAAGCAAACCAAAACATCTTTTAAATCAAAACATGTACTTAGCACCAGTAGATCCTTAGAACTAATTCATATGGATTTATTTGGACCAATGAGAACACAATCTATTGGTGGTAAACGATACTGTTTTGTTATTGTTGATGATTATAGTAGATTTACATGGGTACATTTTATTGCAACAAAAGATGACACTATTCATGTCTTTATGCAATTTTGTTCTAAAATTGAAAATCTTTTACAACATAAAATATGTACCATTAGAAGTGATCACGGTGGCGAATTTGAAAATCATACTTTTGAAACTTTTTGTACATCTCAGGGATATACTCACAATTTCTCTGCTCCACGTACCCCACAACAAAATGGTATTGTGGAACGGAAAAATCGATCTCTACAAGAAATGGCTAGGACCATGATGCTTGAACACAACACACCTAAAACCTTTTGGGCTGAAGCTGTAAACACAGCTTGTTATGTGCTAAATAGAGTCACGGTTCACTCTCACTTGAAGAAAACTCCATATGAAATAATACACTCTAAGAAACCTAGAGTTGACTACTTTCATACTTTTGGCTCTACATGTTATATTTTAAACACCAAGGATGATAGAGACAAGTTTGATTCCAAATCACAAAAAGCATTCTTCTTGGGATATTCTACTTCTAGCAAAGCGTTTAGGGTATATAACACTATCTCTAGAAGAGTTGAGGAATCCATTCATGTTTCTTTTCATGAGGAATCAAAATCTACAAATTTTGATATCATTGATCTCACAAATCAATTTGAAACTATAACCATTACAAATGATAATGAGAAAACTCCCACATCCGATCCTCCGGTCGAACCACAACCTACACCTAGGCTGATCAAGGATCATCCCCAAGAGCTAATTATTGGAGATCCAAATGATAAAGTCAAAACTAGGTCCTCTTTCCAAGATGTTGCAAACATGGCCTTTGTCTCTATCATTGAACCTAAGAAAATATCCGAAGCTCTTAAGGATGATTACTGGATAATAGCCATGCAAGAGGAATTAAATCAATTCACTAAAAATGATGTATGGGATTTAGTTCCTAAACCACAAGATAAAACTATCATAGGCACTAAATGGGTTTTTAGGAACAAACTTAATGAGGCAGGAGAAGTCATACGGAATAAAGCACGGTTAGTTGCCCAAGGATATAATCAACAAGAAGGAATTGACTTTGATGAAACATATGCACCCGTAGCTCGACTTGAAGCTATTAGGATGTTATTAGCTATTGCTGCCCATAAAAATATTCAGTTATATCAAATGGATGTCAAAAGTGCATTTTTAAATGGCATCATACAAGAAGAAGTTTATGTTGCTCAACCACCTGGCTTCGAAATCCCAGAAAAGGACGATCATGTTTATAAACTTAAAAAGGCACTTTATGGTCTAAAACAAGCCCCTAGGACTTGGTATGAACGGCTCAAGACATATCTTTTTGATAATGGTTTCTCTATTGGGAATTCAGATTCTACTCTATTTTTCAAAACATATGCATCTGATTTCTTAGTTGTACAAATATATGTTGATGACATTATTTTTGGAGCCTCAAATGAATCATTATGCACACAATTTAGTGACATTATGCAAAAAGAATTTGAAATGAGCCTTATGGGTGAACTAACATTCTTTCTTGGTTTTCAAATTAAGCAAACACCTGCTGGAATTTTTATAAGCCAAGAAAAATACACTAAAGAACTGTTAAAACGCTTTGGGATGGATCAATGCAAACATGCTACTACTCCTATGGCTACTTCTATTAAAATTGATAAGGATGAAAATGGGGAACCTATTGATGATTCCTTATATAGAGCCATGATTGGTAGTTTGCTATATTTAACCGCTTCCCGACCGGACATTATGTTTTCCGTTGGTCTTTGTGCTCGATTTCAATCCCAGCCTATGCATTCTCATTTTCTTGCGGTTAAACGAATCCTTCGATATCTAGCCGGCACTACTTGTTTTGGTTTATGGTATCCAAAAGGACAATCATTGGATTTTAAGGCATATACTGATGCGGATTATGCCGGTTGTCGACTTGATCGCAAAAGTACTAGCGGTGGATGTTTCTTATTAGGTAGAGCCTTAGTATCTTGGTTTAGCAAGAAACAAAACACGGTTGCCCTATCTACCACCGAAGCTGAATATATGGCAGCTGGGTCTTGTTGTGCTCAAGTGCTTTATATGCAACAAGTTTTAAGCGATTATGGTTTTCATCTTTCATCTACACCTATTTTTTGTGACAACACAAGCGCCATAAACTTAGCACACAATCCTATTCTACACAGCCGGGCCAAACATATTGAAATCCGTCATCACTTCTTAAGGGATCACATCTCAAAGAATCATGTTTCCCTTCATCATGTTGATACAGAAAATCAATTAGCTGATATCTTTACAAAACCGCTTCCATTAGATCAATTCAACAACATTAGGAAGCAATTACTTATCACTCCGTTGGAGGATGTTTTCTTTGATATCTGCGGCTCTTAAAAACAACTACTTATGCTTTTATGGTTTGTATCAATATTGATATGAGCGTTTCAATTGGTAATTTGCAAATTGTTGCCTCTTAGCTAGACACCTCATTTTGGCTATTCAATGGACATCTTTTTCGTTCATTTTTGATGGGATATCTAATAAAGGGGGAGTTTTTAAATAAAACGGTTACCTTTTTGAGATGACAAAGGGGGAGAGATATATAAAACTATAATACTTATGACAAACTTAATCAATAAGTTTCATAAATATACTCTTGGCTTACATTGAAAGTTGCTATATTCCCAAATGAACTGGATTTCATGTTCCATAATTCACTGGGGATACTAAGCACACATTTTATAAATTCCAAACGGCAATCTAAAGGTATGACATTTATATGTTTTATATTTCCTTTATTCATATTTTGGAAATGTTTGTCATCTTCAAAAAGGGGGAGATTGTTGGCTAAATGGACATCTATAAAATCCCTTTGTTTTGATTATGACAAACATTTCATTCTTATTTATCTAACGAGCTACTTGAGTGTGCAGGATTATGGTGAATGACGAAGCAACTAGGGAGATCATAAGTTTATAGTTTTATTTTCATGCAATGTAATCACTATTGTAAAAACTTGTACAATTATATAATGTACAAGTACCTAGATTGCATGTAAATCAAGCATTGGATCTTCCCTAGTTACACACCATAGTTAGACAAGTCATCCCTTCCAATAGGATCACATTATGCACACTCATGCACACACTTAGTATCTTAATTGATAGATTGAAACAGAGTCAATCTCGGTCGACACACTCCTCGACCGAGACACTCTCGGTCGACAACCTTATCGACCGAGATTGACCTAAAGTAGCCGTTAGACTTAGCAAATGAGTTAGTTGGCAGTTGGAAGTGAACGTTGCACTCAGAGAGCCTGTCGGTTGAGAAAAGCTCGACCGAGTAGGTGTCTCGGTCGACCATCTGTCGACCGAGACGGTCTCTGACAGAATCTGCAGAGTTAAAGCAATTAGCCGTTGTAAAAACGACCAATCTATTCCTAACGGCTAATTGAGCACTTGGAACCCCCTAGAAACTATCTAGAAGGTCCTTAAGCATACTTAGGCTATCCCTATAAATAGGACAAGCCATAGGACACTAGAATTTACCTTGCTACACTTGAGAATTCTTTCTAAGTACTCTTGAGCAATCTTTTACAAGCAATTGAGCACTGTGATCACTTGGCCATATTCCATCTAGCTCAAGCTCGTCCTATAGGCTAGATTTTCCTAACCCTAGCATCCACAAGTCTATTACCTTGGCTAGGAAAATCCATACGCTTGATATAGGCAATTCAAGCCTTGAGTTTAAAAGGATAAGTTGTACTTTCCTATTTTCTTTCTTGTTCCTTGTAATATTTGTACTCTTCGTTGCTACTCCAGGGAGGAGGCTGCATATAGGAAGAGGGTGAAGCTCTTCGTGTGAAGAGGAGGACTTTGGACTACTTCAGAAGGCTATCTTGACGGGAAGCTACTTCGGGAGGGAGGCTACTTCAAGGGGGAGCTTGAAGTTACTCCAAGGAAGGCTGCTTCAAGGTTGGCAAGATTACTTCTAGGTGAAGGCTGTCCAAAGGGTGTTTAGAGAGTGTTGTAATTTTATGTAACATCCTTGAAAGGTAATAAAATTCAATACTTTCAAAATCCCGGTTGGGTAAGCAACCGGGTAGTGGACTGACTCCTTAGTATTTGCTAAGGTGGAACCACTCTAAACACCTGTGTTCCTCTTCTCAATCTTTTACTTTGGTTGTTTGAGTTTAAATTGTTTTAAATTATCATAAAACTCTATTCACCCCCCCTCTAGAGGTTTTCAAAGATCATTTAAGATCAAATAGTTTCAAACCGCATAGCTTCAAACGGTTTGGAAGTCAAACTTTCCCAAACGGTCAACGCTCCCAAACAGTCTCAAGACCGTTTGAGGTCAAACGGTCTCAAGACCGTTTGAGGCCAAATGGTCTCAAGACCGTTTGGTGGTTGAAGGATGAAACCGTTTGGAGATTTTCAAGGTTGTTTATACTTAATCAATTGAAGGTGTAATTGGTTCAATAGTGATATAATCTAAACCCTAATGGTACCCTAGAACATTAAGGGACTAAGTGACTAATGAATTGACCCATGAAGGTGATCAATGTTGTAATTTACCAAAATACCCCTAAAGGGTCTAATTGAAGGATACCTTGTTTAAATCAAACTCTAATCACATGAAAATGGTGATTTGGCTTATGTTAGTCATTGAGGACTTAACCTAACCTAAACTAGAGTGATGTAATCACCTTTTATTAGTAAGAGGAGAGAGAAAGTACCTTTTATGGTTGAAATTCAAGTAAAGTACCTTCAATACATATGAATGTGCATGATTAGGGTATGATCCACCTATGTGAGATCATGGGAACCCTAATTATGATAATTGATGAATCTTAATCTAATCTGAGGGAATCAATGGTGATGTTTCTCATACATGATGATGTTATGAGCTCAATTCACCATGAAGTGAATTGTAAACCCTAATTCTAGGGTGATAACATGTATTGTGAATAGTAAACCCTAATTGATGAGAAATCAGGGAACCTAACTCTTATAGGAGTAGGAAGGTACAACTCTTGAAATGAATTGCCTACTATTATCAGTTGAATTAACCATGCAAGTTTTATATGAGGATGATCATATCCAGGTAAGGATTATGATACCATAAAAGCATGTTATTAGCTTTATGAATAGTGAAATACCCTGTTGCCTTGTAAGTGGCATTTTATGAGACTGTTAGGCTGTGAGAGCCATGAGTATCATCAAGGTCATGCTTATCAGATGACTTGTGATGAGATGATTGAGATATGATAATTAATGTGAGTTAGACTTGTTACATTTAGTATTCTATTTTTCATAGCTGCTATGCTAATGATTAATGCTTGAGAACATGTATGATGTTAAAAGAATAATGAAATGAACCTAACTAATCAAGTATAACCATACCATGTAGAGCCCTGATCATAGATCCATCATTGTCAGAAGTTATATGATGGTGAAACAGGTTTTCCTAAGGGAATTCCTGGATCACATACTTTTGAGTATGTGGGGGAAATGGATGTGTAAATCCTTACATCCTAGTGTAGGAATTGATGTAGATGTATCTTAATCCATCAACCCTTCACTATGTGTCTATACCAGGGTGATGTAACACTATTCTCCCGAGGAAATATTTTGTACCACATCGATGAAAGATAAATAAGAAATCTTTCGATGTCGAAGAGAGTGCAGAATGCCACTGTGACTCTAATAGCGAAGTACCAGATTACCCTGATGAGCTATAGTAGCAGAGACACTGAATGTCCTGCATGTTCATCCTCACTCTGACTGAGGGAGATGAGGTCATAAGAATCCGGCTCTTTTGATGACCTAAGTCTGATACTGATGCGACTTAACAGTGATCGGTTGGAGTATGAGCGGTATACATCAACTCCGCAGGGCATAAGGATGTTTGTAAAACATAATCAACCGCGTAGTATATCTGCTTAGGATGAACTACGAGATACTTGAATGATGTTACACTGCATAGTACATATGTTCTTCATATTTCTTAAATGCTGATATTCTGCTTAATACCAATCTGCTGTTGATTACCTTAAAAGCTTTTATTGCTTATGTTGTTCTTTGATTGCTATATATAAAGCTTCTAGTGGAGAGTTATAACTCTCGCTGGGTCAATTATTTAAAATTGTCTCACCCCGTAGATTTCAACTTTTTAGGTGGCCGTTGAGGACGAAGGAACCAGCCTACAGGTGACCAATACCAGCAGCAGCAGCACCAGGAGCAACAGTGATTCTCAGGTGGAGATACTGGCTGCTGAGTTTGTAGTTAGATAGTCCTATGCCGTCTCTATACTCTCAGGTCTTGGAGTTAGTAGTCTGAGATTTTGGTTTTGACTCTTGAGATTTTTGTATCATGTTGTATATAATTACTCAAGAAGTAATTCAACATAGATGTAAAACAGTTTATCTCCTTTTTATGAAAGAAGTTTTATGATTTCAAAATCTTATCTCAAAAAGTTTTAATTTCCAGTAATTTTGTCTTCCGCTGTTAATCGAATTCTTCCGCTGAATTTATATCGTGATTTTGAGATCGGAGCCCACAAATTTAGTTGGTATTAGAGCTCTAGGTTTGCCGAGTCTACAGAGACATATGACTTAGGATGTCGAGTCTATCCTTAGTGTTTCTTCCTTATCTAATAGAATCTTCTGCTCCTAAGCAGAAGAAGATATATATAAGGATGTCTGAGCCACATGAGGAGTACGTGGTGGAGAGTATCATAGCTGCACCACAAGGTGGTGTAAGGGTTCTAGAAATAGAGCAACCCATACCTGAGCAACCCAGGGAGCCACCTCAGTTTGACCCAGCCGACATGGGTATCACAGCTGTGCAAGCGATGTTCGGGCAGTTTATGACTACCATGACACATATCACCGACAGGATGCCTATGCCTGCACCTAGGGCACCTGTCCAGCCGGAAGGACAAGGTATCGGGAAGACGTTCGAGCGACTTTGTCGTGTCGGAGCTACCGAATACTTTGGGACAGCCGACCCCGCACATGCCGATCTGTGGTTAACCGAGTTGGAGAAGGCCTTCAAAATCCTCAACATCCCTGAAGTTGAGAAGGTTAGACATGCTGTCTATCTTCTCAAAGGAAGCGCTGGTCACTAGTGGACCATGGAAGAGCAGAAGAGACCTAGAATGGAGATCTCGTGGGAAGATTTTCGTCGAGAATTTGTCCACAGATATTTTCCAAAGACTTTCCTGGATGAGAAGATCTCTCAGTTTGAGAGACTGAGGCAGGGCATGATGAACATTAGCGAGTATGAAGCTAAGTTCATGGAGCTGTTGCGGTTCTGTCCGCACATGGCTGCCACAGAAGAAGAAAGGATCAGAAGGTTATAAAAGGGTTTGAATGCCGACATGACTACTCCCGTGTATGCCTTAGAAAACCGGGAGAGGTTCTCCACCTTCGTTGAGTCAGTCCGAAGGATAGAGAGATCTATGGTCGAGAAGAGGCAAACCCAAAAAAGATATCTGCAGTTCCAAGGTTCTTCATCTAGGGACTTTAAGAAGCCTAGATTCTCTGCACCTACCCCTCCACCACCCAGATCAAGTTCTCAGACTCAGTGGTCTCCAAGTAGAGGTAGAGGACAGGGTTTACCGCCTCAAGAGACTCATAGTTCGGCATCAATGTCAGTCACTGGACCACCGAGACCACAACAACAGGAGAGAAGCTGCTACAACTGTGGGAAGGTGGGACATTTGATGAAGGACTGCCGGTCTAGGCCGGTCAGTGTGACACAGCCTCCGAGACAGGGTCAACAGGGATCACAGAGAAGGAAATCCCAAGGAACAACTCGAGGACGTGGACAAGCATCTCAAGCTGGATCATCCACACCAACTCAACCCCAGGCGACAGCGAGGTTCTATGCTATGAACCCACCAGATGCAGTGGTCAATCCACGGGTTGTGGCAGGTCAGATGGAACTTTTATATTCTGATATGTCTAAATCCGGTGTTGTATCTATTTTGATTGACCTGGGTGCTACGCACTCCTTTATCACTCGGAGAGTGATTCGCAACTGCAATATGACAGTCAGTCATAGGGCAGATAGTTTGTTTTTGGAGACTCCGTTGAGTGGGTCTGCTGTTTTGCAGGAGGTATGCTCTCCCTGCATCCTCTTCTTTTCTGATCATCGCATCCAAGTGGATCTTATACCACTTGATATACAAGGATTTGATATAATCCTTGGGATGGATACCTTAGAAAGGTATAGAGTTGTCTTGGATTGTGAATCCAAGTTGGCTGTGTTTGCTGATGAAAGCAACACATGGATCTTTCAAGGAGAAAGAAAGATTTTGCCCACCTGTCTTGTGTCAGCTATGGTTGCTGATAAGCTGATGAGGCAAGGATGTTATGCATTCTTGGCCCATGTGGTAGATACTACCAAGGAGAGCCCCAACCCTGCTGAAGTTCCTGTAGTCAGGGAATTCAAAGATGTGTTTCCTAAAGAACTTCCTGGTATACCACCGCCTCGGGAAATTGATTTTGAAATCAATTTAGTCCCAGATACAAAACCCATAGCCCAGACACCGTATAGGATGGCACCTGCCGAAATGGCAGAACTCAAGAAACAGCTTCAAGAGTTACTTGAGAAAGGTTTCATCTGACCGAGTACTTCACCTTGGGGTGCTCCAGTTTTGTTTGTTAAAAAGAAAGACGGGTCAATGTGGTTGTGCATTGATTACAGACAAATCAATAAAGTAACAATAAAGAATAAGTAACCTCTTCCGAGGATTGATGATCTTTTTGATCAGTTGCGTGGTGCAACAGTCTTCTCAAAGATAGATTTGAGATCTGGATATCATCAACTCCGCATTAAGGACAATGACATATCCAAGTCTGCTTTTAGGACAAGATATGGTCACTATGACTTCACAGTTATGTCGTTTGGACTAACTAATGCACCAGCTGCATTCATGGAACTCATAAATAGAGTTTTCCGACCTTTCCTTGATCAATGTGTTTTCGTCTTCATAGATGACATACTGAACTATAGTAAGGATGCTCATCAACATGAACAACATCTTCGCCAAGCTTTGACCTTGCTAAGAGAACATAAGCTATACGCTAAGTTTAACATGTGTGAGTTCTGGTTTCCAGAAGTATCTTTTCTTGGTCATGTGGTATCTGCCTCGGGTATTCGTGTTGACCCTAAAAAGGTAGAATCCGTTCTACAGTGGGAACAACCGAAGACATCGACGGAGATTCGAAGTTTCTTAGGGTTAGCTGGCTACTACTGAAGGTTCATTAAGAACTTTAGTTGTATAGCCTTACCCTTGACCAAGTTAACCAGGAAAGATGTTCCTTTTACCTGGAGTGATAAGTGTCAACAATCCTTTCAACTGTTGAAGGAGAGGTTGACAAGTGCACCTGTGCTTGTGCTACCTGAACAAGGAAAAGGATATGTGGTTTTCTGTGATGCCTCCAAGAATGGACTTGGATGTGTGTTGATGCAGGATAAGCAAGTGATTTGTTTCTCTTCTCGACAACTTAAGAAACATGAGGAGAATTATTCGACACATGATCTAGAGTTGGCTGCTGTGGTTCATGCCTTGAAGATCTGGAGACATTATCTCTACAGAGAAACATTCCAAATTTTCACCGACCACAAGAATCTTAAGTATATCTTCTCTCAGCATGAACTTAACATAAGGCAATGTCGCTGGATGGAGTTAATCAAGGACTATGATTGTACAATTGATTACCATCTAGGGAAGGCCAATGTAGTTGCAGATGCCTTGAGTAGGAAATCATCAACATCAACCACGGATAGAACACGACTAAGTTCCTTAGTATGTTCTAGAAGAGATATGCTTATCTCTTTAAGGCAAGACAATATGCAGTTGAAGGCATCATTGTTAGCCGGTTTGTTAGCTGAGATGCAAATTAAACCTACCCTAAGAGAGCAGATAAAGGAGGCACAACAAGTTGATGCTGCAGTTCAGCAGATCATATCTGAGTATGGTGATGAGAAGCGAGAAGGTTTTCATGATTCAAATGATCAAGTGGCATGTTATCATGGGAGGATGATAGTACCAGATGTGGATAACCTGAGGAAAGTAGTTCTGGAAGAAGCCCATTCTTTGATGTATGCTATGCATCCAGGGAGCACCAAGATGTATCGAAACTTGAAAGATATGTATTGGTGGCCTGGGATGAAGAAGGATGTGGTTGAGTTTGTTCTAAGGTGTCATGTGTGTCAGCAAGTTAAGGCTGAACACCAAAAGCCTGCAGGAACAATGCAACCTTTACCCATACCACAGTGGAAGTGGGACCATGTGAACATGGACTTTGTTGTTGGCCTGCCCAGGACAAGCAAAGGACATGATTCCATTTGGGTAATTGGTGACAGGTTGACAAAGACAGCACATTTCTTACCTGTCAAAACAACCTATTCTGCTGAAAGGTTATCACAGTTGTATGTTCAAGAGATAGTGCGATTGCACAGAGTTCCTGTCACTATAGTTTCTGACAGAGGTCCTCAGTTTACAAGTCATTTTTGGGAGTAGTTACACAGAGCTTTAGGTACCAAGTTAAGGTTTAGTACAGCCTTTCATCCACAGAATGATGGACAGTCATAAAGGACTATACAGACCTTAGAGGACCTGTTGAGAGCATGTGTTCTCTAGTTTACCGGGAGTTGGGATCTACACCTAAGCTTGATAGAGTTTGCCTATAACAATAGCTATCAACATAGTATTGATATGGCACCTTATGAAGCTTTGTATGGTAGACGTTGTAGATCACCCTTATGTTGGTATGAGACTGGTGAACATCAGTTGTTAGGTCCTGATCTTGTGCAGCAGACTACAGAGAAGATTAAAGTTATACAACAACAGCTCAAGACTGCACAGGATAGGTAGAAGTCTTATGCCGACAGACGTCGTAGACCCTTAGAGTTCCAGGTTGGAGACAGAGTATACCTCAAGGTCTCACCTTGGAAAGGAGTCCTTCATTTTGGAAGGAAAGGGAAGTTAGCTCCTAGATTTATGGGGCCTTATCCAATCATTGAACGAGTTGGAAAGGTAGACTATAGACTAGAGTTACCTCCAGAGTTGCAGAAGTTACACCCTGTGTTTCACATTTCTATGTTGAGGAAATGTCACCCTGACACTGAGTCAGTTCTACAGCCTATGGAAGTAGAATTGAATGAAGATATAACATATGAGGAGGGACCAGTGTCAATCCTTGATAACATAATTAAAAAGCTAAAGAAGAAAGATATAAACCTTGTAAAAGTCCTCTGGAACCACTGTGTTGTCGAATAAGCCACTTGGGAACTAGAGGATGAGATGAGAAGGAAATACCCTGCTCTTTTCCCCTAATATGTTTTATCGATTTCGGGGACGAAATCCTTGTAAGGGGTGGATAATTTGTAACATCCCTAACCTGGGTTATAATCTAACCCTAGATGTTTTACCTAAATATGTAATTAAATACTTGTGAATACTCTTTGGCAAGTAATTAAGTTCCTCAGGAACATATACTTTCAATTTTTCCCTTTTAAAACAAAGTTGTAATATTGTTTTGTAATGAAGGGACCTATGTGAAAATTACCCAGTTAAGGGGTTTAACTTGCAAATTTCACAAGTTAAGATGTTCTTATGGTAATGAGACATCATATCAGTGAATATGATGAAATATAATGGATTTCCCAAGCATGGGTATCAAATACAGCTTGTGGAATGATCCTTGTGCTTAAAAATCCTAATTTTGGAGTAATGTGCAATTTACCCAAAATGTGGGGTGCAACTTGTAAAATACACCTTCTAGAATATCTTTTATGACTCTTGACATCATTTAGAGTAGAAATGATGAAAGGGACATTTCAAGACAATAATCAGATAAGAAGAATGACCTTTGTAGTAGTTTCACCAAGTATGAGTATGGAGACCCTTCATATATGAACCTTAGTTTGTATGTTGGTTTTCTTTACCCTTAGATCTTGAGTTTTGATGAGATTTGCATAGGTTTTGATGGCTTGGACGTGCCTTAGAAAGAAGGAGGGACTTAGATGAGAAATCTATGGTTTAGAGGTCCTTGAGGTGAAAAATAGCCTAAACTATATAAGCCTAGTTCCTTGCAAACCAAGTGAATGTATCCTTTATCCTCTTCACTTCTCATCTTTCTCAAATGACCCAGGCAGAGCTCTGGAACTCAAGGAGACGACCAACTAGTGCTAAGGTGAGTAGGAACCATCTTCTAGCTCGGTTTCTTGGATGAAATCCTTGTATAAGGTTGGTTTTATGGTTAACTTACTTAGGTTCTTTGTTCTAGCCGACCATCCCCATCTTTTCCTTAGAGAATCATCTTTGGCCGACTTGTGGAGCTCAAGACGCCATTAAAGGCTTGAAGCTTGGAATCTTGGAGCTCTAGGAACAACGTTTGAGGTGGGTTTTATAACTCTAAACTCCTTGCTTTATTATGCATATCTATGTTCTTGCAATTTGTACTTAGTTCTTCTTCTACCTCCTTTCGTCCTTGCACTTTTGCAAGAAAATCCATGGTTTAACCGACCTGAACAGAGGTTGAAGATGATGGGCGTGAATTCCTAGGCAACTTTATCAAATGACCTTGGACCCATTTGGTCCAAACGGTTGCATACCGTTTGAAATCAAATGATCTCAAACCGTTTGATCTCATGCAGTCTTGCAAGACCGTTTGGAATCAAATGGTCTCAAGACCATTTGATAGGGTTGACCAAGGGACGATCGTTTAAGGTTCTTCTGGGAACATGTTGAATTTAATCCCTAAAAAGAATCATAACCTAATTCCCAACCAATCAAGAGTGGAAGGCACTTCAACCCCCTAAAATCTAATCGGGTTGATTTGCTGATTTCAAGGATAGATCTTGGTAAGTTTTGAGTTGAAGGACCCAAACGGTCTCAAGACCATTTGGGGTTTCATCCAAATGGTCTCAAGACCGTTTGGACACAACCCAAGACCGTTTGAAGGTCTAGGGTTGAGGTAATTTGATGGTTTGAGGGTCCAATCACAATAAGTTGAAGAATTGATAAAAATGCTGATTTTTAGACCTAATTAGAGTTCAACCCTTATCCAATCGACTTGGGTTTTGATGAAACTTTGGGAAAACGGTCTCATAACCGTTTGGAGGATGTCCAAACGATCTCAAGACCGTTTGGGCCAAGTTTGGGCCCAATTGGAGGTCAATTGATGGGTTCAACTTTGATTTGATTCACATTGTTGAACATTGATGATTATCCGATTGAAAACCCTAATTGAGTTGGATTCAACCCTAAGTGGCTTTCAATTGAGGGTCAATTTGGTGTCCAATTGATTAAGGCTAATCCTAATTGAATCAATTTATAAGTGGTTAAAATGGATTTGTCCAATTGAAGGCTTCAACATAGATAACGATAAACAATTGTAACTTTTGATCCACCTTTGAGGTCCAAACGGTTTGAGCCCATTTGGACCAAACGGTCTCAAGACCATTTGGATCCAAATGGTCTCAAGACCGTTTGAGGCCAAACGGTCTCAATACCATTTGGGGCCAAACTGTCTCAAGACCGTTTGGGCTCAAACGATCTCAAGGTCGTTTGGACCAATCGATCTCAAGATCGTTTAAGATCAAACAGTTTCAAACCGCATAGCTTCAAACTGTTTGGAAGTCAAACTTTCCCAAACGGTCAACGCTCCCAAACAGTCTCAAGACTGTTTGAGGTCAAACGGTCTCAAGACCATTTGAGACCAAACGGTCTCAAGACCGTTTGGTGGTTGAAGGATGAAATCATTTGGAGATTTTCAAGGTTGTTTATACTTAATCAACTGAAGGTGTAATTGGTTCAATAGTGATATAATCTAAACCCTAATGGTACCCTAGAACATTAAGGGACTAAGTGACTAATGAATTGACCCATGAAGGTGATCAATGTTGTAATTTACCAAAATACCCCTAAAGGGTCTAATTGAAGGATACCTTGTTTAAATCAAACTCTAATCACATGAAAATGGTGATTTGTCTTATGTTAGTCATTGAGGACTTAACCTAACCTAAACTAGAGTGATGTAATCACCTTTTATTAGTAAGAGGAGAGAGAAAGTACCTTTTATAGTTGAAATTCAAGTAAAGTACCTTCAATACATATGAATGTGCATGATTAGGGTATGATCCACCTATGTGAGATCATGGGAACCCTAATTATGATAATTGATGAATCTTAATCTAATCTGAGGGCATCAATGGTGATGTTTCTCATACATGATGATGTTATGAGCTCAATTCACCATGAAGTGAATTGTAAACCCTAATTCTAGGGTGATAACATGTATTGTGAATAGTAAACCCTAATTGATGAGAAATCAGGGAACCTAACTCTTGTAGGAGTAGGAAGGTACAACTCTTGAAATGAATTGCTTACTATAATCAGTTGAATTAACCATGCAGGTTTTATATGAGGATGATCATATCCAGGTAAGGATTATGATACCATAAAAGCATGTTATTAGCTTTATGAATAGTGAAATATCCTGTTGCCTTATAAGTGGCATTTTATGAGACTGTTAGGCTGTGAGAGCCATGAGTATCATCAAGGTCATGCTTATCAGATGACTTGTGATGAGATGATTGAGATATGATAATTAATGTGAGTTAGACTTGTTACATTTAGTATTCTATTTTTCATAGATGCTATGCTAATGATTAATGCTTGAGAACATGTATGAAGTTAAAAGAATACTGAAATGTACCTAACTAATCATGTATAACCATACCATGTAGAGCCCTGATCATAGATCCATCATTGTCAGAAGTTATATGATGGTGAAACAGGTTTTCCTAAGGGAATTCCTGGATCACATACTTTTGAGTATGTGGGGGAAATGGATGTGTAAATCCTTACATCCTAGTGTAGGAATTGATGTAGATGTATCTTAATCCATCAACCCTTCACTATGTGTCTATACCGGGGTGATGTAACACTATTCTCCTGAGGAAATCTTTTGTACCGCATCGATGAAAGATAAATAAGAAATCTTTCGATGGCGAAGAGAGTGCAGAATGCCACTGTGACTCTAATAGCGAAGTACGAGATTACCCTGGTGAGCTATAGTAGTAGAGACACTGAATGTCCTGCATGTTCATCCTCACTCTGACTCAGGAAGATGAGGTCATAAGAATCCGGCTCTTTTGATGACCTAGGTATGATACCGATGCGACTTAACAGTGATCGGTTGGAATAAGAGCGGTATACCTCATCTCCGCAGGGCATAATGATGCTTGTAAAACATAATCAACCGCGTAGTATATCTGCTTAGGATGAACTACGAGATACTTGAATGATGTTACACTGTATAGTACATATGTTCTTCATATTTCTTAAATGCTGATATTCTGCTTAATACAAATCTACTGTTGATTACCTTAAAAGCTTTTATTGCTTATGTTGTTCTTTGATTTCTATATATAAAGCTTCTAGTGGAGAGTTATAACTCTCGCTGGGATAATTATTTAAAATTGTCTCACCCCGTAGATTTCAACTTTTTAAGTGGTCGTCGAGGACGAAGGAACCAGCCTACAGGTGACCAATACCAGCAGCAGCAGCACCAGGAGCAGCAGTGATTCTCAGGTGGAGATACTGGCTGCTGAGTTTATAGTTAGATAGTCCTATGCCGTCTCTGTACTCTCAGGTCTTGGAGTTAGTAGTCTGAGATTTTGGTTTTGACTCTTGAGATTTTTGTATCATGTTGTATATAATTACTGAAGAAGTAATTCAACATAGATGTAAAACAGTTTATCTCCTTTTTATGAAAGAAGTTTTATGATTTCAAAATCTTATCTCAAAAAGTTTTAATTTCCAGTAATTTTGTCTTCCTCTGTTAATCGAATGCTTCCGCTGAATTTATATCGTGATTTTGAGATCGGAGCGTCTCATTTCTAGTCCACTTTTAGGGTTTCTATTGCAATTAGGGTTTCCCTTCATCGTTTATTATTTTAAACCCTAATTTAACACAATTGATCACAAACCCTAATTATTTCCACATCTAATTATCAATTCTGGATTAAAGGCATAATTAACCATTAATTAAGCTTATTAAGCCTCTTTTTATTAAAGCTACTATTTTTATCCTTTTAATCCATGACAAGATCATTATTCGCATTTATCATCAATTCATAGTCCATTATGGTCCAAATCACATATGAACTCGATTTACCATTAATTCTATCTTTTATTCATCGGAAAACCCCAATTACTTCATTTAGGGTATTTATCCACAAATTAGGAACTTAACGCTCAAAATAGCTTATAACCATGAAAACTCAGTTCTATTCATGAAATTAAAGCCATTAATAGTCCTAATTACCAACATTAGGGTTTCAAGGCCCCTTAAAGTATATTCATGCACATGAGACTCCAATTTAACTAATTATGTGCAAAGTTCTTCCTTTTTGTTCTTAATGTACCTTTTCATGATTAACAGGTTAACATCAACTTCAATCATCAATTAAACCTTACTAATGACATTAAACATATCAAAATAGATTTCTTTAATCATTAATAGATTAAAGTTGATATCTTCCATTACTTTTTAAATTTCACAAGGAATCAGGCTTCAATTATATTTTTAATGGATTCCCCTCATTTTTCTGAGAAAATTTCATATTTTATGCATGCTAATCTGAGCAACGAATAATTAATTACGAATTTTACAAAATCCACTTACTTTAGCCAATAGGGAGGCGCCACGTCACTATATCCATGCACCGCATCTCGGCTGTTTTAAAAACATAACGATCTACCGATTTTACCCCCACGTGGTTCCTGGGACTTGCAAAGTCTGGAGGGGTAAAATAGTCCAGCTCGTCCTGTTCATCATCTCCTTCGCGGAAACCTCCACTCCCACTGCTGTAAGGTGCTGGTGCGGCCGGGCCTCTCCTCCTCAGGCCCCATCGGCCCCCAGCAACTACTCCCCACCTCTGACAAGCCCTCATGCCCCCATATCCGCTCCCAGCTCGTGCCCATGACGGCGGATCTATGCAGCCAGGCCTGGACTTCGCGGGCAGCTTGCAGCCGCCCTGCTACATCTCGGGGGATCGCCCCTCTCCAAACTTGGCTCATGGATCGCCGACAAAAGCCGCCCAAGCTCTGCCATCGTCCGTCACACCTAGTGCTCCTCCAAACCACGGTCAAGCCGGCCGTTCCGAAGCAAACAAGTCTGCTACATCTGCCGTAACCATGGCCACAAAGCAGACCTCAGGTAGGAGCTGCACGAAGACAAGGGCGCAGATTTGATTTCCGTTGTGTCGTAGGTTGTCGGAGAAGCTTCCTGCCTCTAACAAGACCACGAAACTAACCCTATTTATTCCAAGGATAGAGATATACTCTAGGGTTAGGGTTTAGGTGGAAAAAAAGAAGAAAAAGAAGTATCATGGCGTGAAACCCCTCTAGAACTCAAAGCGGGGGTTCTACCCTTCTTATAGGGGTGGGTATATGCACCCTAAGACGTTCCCTAGTGGAAACAAGTCCCACTCTTAAAGGAAACCTATTCCTTTAATGAGAAGAAATTTTCTCTCCCTCTTAAATTATTCCCTTAATATTTTTTTTTTTCTTTAGATTCTAGGATTTCGAAAATCCTTTTTCTTGGCCTCTCTTATGCTTGTCTTTTACTCCATAAGCATGAAATTATAGTTTCCTTTAGTAGAAAATATCACCCTTTTAAAAAAAATACCATGAAATTCATTTATTAAACATCACATTATCCTCTTATTTGACTTTATTGGTATTTTCTCTTTCCTCTTTCTTCATTGGGGCTCCTTGGACCCCAAGAAACTCCAAGATCTCGAAATTCCTTCTTAAGAATACTTATTATCCTTCTGGATGCATCTATATGCATTATTTCTCATTATTATGTTTATTCCTTATTAGAATATCACTTTTTGAGGATTTCTCTTTATTTCTCTTTTATTTTCCTCATTGGTATTCCTTTTATCATTAGGAATCATTGGAATACGAAATTCCACCAAGAAAAACTCAATTATACATCTTTTCACATATTTTCCACATTTCATCAATGTTTTCAATTTCTTTCTTAATAAAGAAATACTTATTTGATCTTTTTTATTATTATTGCCTTTTATTTGCAATCTTGGATTACTTGGCACCCAAGGAACCTAAAGGTACGAAATCCATACTTGGATTACATTCTTTTTCCTTCTAGAGGTTTCCATATCTTTCTTTTCTCGAATTCTTAATTAATTGAATTTCCTTGTTATTGGGCCCAATAGCCAATAAATCCCACAACACAACCATCAAGGCTATTGTAAACGAAAACCATTATATCATTATTTGTTCCAATATCTTTAAATTGGGAAATTACATTTCTCTCCACATGAACCCAAAATTGGGGTTGTAACATCCTTCCCCTCTTATAAAAATTTTGTCCTCAAAATTCCATCAAGCAAACAAACAATTCAGGATAAGCCTCTCATATGTCCATCATGGCTCCCATGTGGCCCTACCCTTTCCATGGTGCTTCCTAAGAACCTTTATCATCTCATATTCTTCCATCTAAGTTCTTTCTTACCTTGGCATACTGTACCCTCATAGGTGACTCAGGACATTTCAACCTCTCAAAAGCTGAATAGGTTCAAGGCTTAGCACATGGCTTGGGTTCCTCACATAGTGCTCTAGATCAGACTCATGGAACTCATTACTCATCATGTTATCCTGAGGGCAAGGCTAAACACAACTATCTCCACCAGTCCATCTCAAATGGACCGATATATCGGGGACTTAGCTTTCTCAATTGTAGCTTAGAGGGGTCGGATTTTCACATCACATATTCTCCCATAGTGAACTACATGTCAGTCTGCTTTGCATCAACTCGTGACTCATGTCACCTCTGGGCTCTCTCTCAGCCATTGCATGATCAAAGCGACTTCATCTGCACACACTGTGGTTCTTTTCTGACCTTCGCGGGGCCCCCTTCACCAACATCATCTTAATGAAGTGGTGACCGACACATCCTCTCTATAAGACTTCTTGCATCCCGATAAAGGTTATGGTGGTTAACATTGCATCTTAAGAATTGTCTCTATGTATCACCCTGAATGAGCACACATGCTCTCATCAGACCCTCTAGTCTGGATCACACTTTCCATTAGTATGGGGTGATAAACTGTACTATCATTGAGTTCTTCATGTATCTACTTCCACCTCATGGAAGTAAACCTTGGTCATAGCCAAGAACTTTTGAAATCCCATCAGGGTGTGGTTGAACCACCCTTCTCTTAAGTAGTTCAACCGAATTTGTCCAGTGATAGTGCTCTTCCTTTCTCATGTTATCTAGGTAAGGCGATCTACCATAACCCATATTGCACCTCGACCCTCCTTGGTCTAGGGGAGACTTACCACAACATCCATAGTGATAAAGTCCCATTCCCTCTCGGGGACTCTTTATACTTTATATCCATGCACTGGGTTACCAGTGTTCGTCCTTCACCTCCTATCATTCATGGCAACATACCACATGCAACTTCACCTTAGGCATCCAAAATACTACTGTCACTTACTATCTTTTGTAGTATTACGATATTTAGTGATCTTCAAACCGTGATCTCCGATATGTCACGATTCCTCAAGATCGATACCTCAGAAGCCTTAACCACTCTCATTAGGGCTTCATCACTTTCCTTCCAAAATAAGTACATCTAAGGTTCTACAAACATCCTTCCATTATATCATGGACTGGGTTGGCTAACCACACAAGACATACTCTTCCATGTATTTCACTTATCACCTCAAACTCGAATTCTAAGTCTATCTTCATTGAGAATACTTTTGATCTCATCTCCTTGATGATCAAACTCAACTTTGTATAACTTGTGAACTCCACGTAGCTCAAGATAAAATATCATCACGAGATGATTTCCTTTATACTCTTATCATTTGTACTTGTCCATGTATCATTCAATCCACCAAGGTATGATATCATCTCTGTCCTCATATCTCAAAGAAACGTTCCAAATTGCATCATCTTTTATATCCTTGGTGTATGGCATGCGTACTGTCCCATCTCTACCTCCCATAACAAGAGTAAATAAGTATTTGGCGTCCGTCCAAACACAAAGTTCTTCCTGTTCCAAGAGCAAAGATGATACATCCCACATCACCAGTACACCTTCAATTCTAAGTTGGAACGTGCAACTTATGTCTCTAAGTCACAAACATCATGATATCAAAGTTTCTTCCCTGGAAAACTGGTCTCGAACCTACTTGGGTTTACACATACTCCTTGGTCATCTCCTCTAGGTCTATAGGGTGCCACAACTTTTGGGGTCATCCCTCTTCCCTTATGCATCCAGAGAGTTCCCTACTCATCTGCCCTTTGGGTCCCATGAGTTCATGAAGGTGATCAATCTCCTAACCCATGGCCCTTAGACAATGATAGCTGTTACCTCCCAACCCTATGGTCATATGCAACTAGGGAATTACGAAACTCCTTCTCCCATCGGTCTTATCCCTACCTGACCCTAGGATAGACTTAGGATACCCTTATAGTACATGTTCAACTTAGAACCTTACCCAAGCCTTCATCATCTCTCTCTACATTCATGGGTTGTCTATCATCCCTTCACAGGGGTCATGGCAACCTTCCTACCTTGGTCAGGCCCCATACTGGTTACCTCTATGGTATCACACCCACATGCACTTCGAGATGGTTATCTATGGGTTTACAGGTTCAACCATGTACTTTTCACTTAGCTTCTCAAGATCCTATGAAACCTCTTTAGGTTACCTCAAAACCAACAAGACTGGTATACACCCTGCCAAAGGGTCCCTCTCCCAGGATGGGAGGTAAAACTATCTCTTGACAACAAGGTCACAAAAACTCTTAGGTCTAGGGTGTACATCCTCATGAGCCTACTTAACCCTAGCAAGATATTAAGGCACAAGTAGATCACCTAATAACCCATGGTAGGTCATACTTGATTCTCTTTCCTCAGCTTTAGATCAACTTAGTTGTGAGGGGTTCATCAAACATACCCTTACCTTAAGGGGTTTCTTTTTCCTCTAATCATGCTCGTAACTATAGCAACTCAAATCTCATCCTGAGCATTAGGTACACTGCTTCCCCTCTTAGGCCTAGGAACCCTAGGTTCTCCTTTGGGTGTCCCACTGTATGCTCAGTCTCTTTACCACAAATCATGCATGTCCAAGGTATGTCATGTACCTCCATGATCCCTTGATATGAGCAACACCTCAGAGTTGAGTCCTCCTCAAGGACAACCAACTAGGTACAATGCCTCACAACCTGTTACCCAACCTCTCCAGGTCTAAGGAACTCTTCTTCCTGTCTCAGAAGGTAAAAACATATACCCCAGATGCTTAGGTACCGAAAGCATCATCCTCTCTCTCTAGGGTGTGGTTCCTCTAAAGGAAACTAAGATATCACCAGCCTTCAGGGATCATGCATGAGGAAACCACTATCATCCACTTAGGTCGCATCATTCTCGTCTCCCCACTGTTTCTCACATCTTGGGGTTTTAGGCTTCCAACCTCCATGCTGGGGTCCTGCTTTCTCTCTCTAAAGCTAACTCCACATCCAGCCATACTACTCGAGGTCCCCTCTCCATGAAGGCTCAATCTCACAAGCATACCCCTAAGTGGGTGAAGCCTATGCTCAACTCATGTTTGGCTCTAGACTATCCATATACTCATCTCATAAGCCATCCATCGTTCCCTTCTGGCCAGGGTTTCAACCTACTACCGTACCACTGACGTACTCTGTGTGCAAGCTATATCCTTCTTGCAACATCCCATAAGGTTTATATAGGTTCTTCTCTAGCCTCATCCATGATGGAGCTATCCTTCACTCAACCATGCACGACCCTCTCCAGGGTTGGGTCGCCAAAGGAACTAGGTCATCTAACCTCTTATGGCATCCCAAAGGCATGTACAATCAAACACTCAGTCAACCATGACATCCAACTCATCATGTCATCTCTCTCTCAGACCTCCACTTAGGGTTAGGGTTAACATCATCCTCAAAGGATGTACTAGGTCTCTACTTCTAATGGAGGTCTCTACCTCCAAGACTAACTCTCTTTACTTATCCTCATGACAAGAAGGTTTAGCCTCAGGTCTTTCTTGAGGGCAATCACAACTCGTGTCATACGACCTAAGCATGTATCTATTCTCTTATGCTTACTCTATTAATCTTATGTCCATGACATCTTATTTACATGCTTTTTATTAATTTGATGGAGGATTCCTTAATCCTTATCAACCTTACCCATACCTCAAGAGGGTGAGGAAGAGAGAGAAAGCCCTAATCCTTAAGGTCCTTAATAGAATTTGAGTTGAGAAGGGATGAACAAGATGAGAGAGTCCTAAAGGTATCTTATTTCGAATCATACCCTAAGACTTTGGCCAGGCAGTCACACGGATCTGGGAGTCCTCGTATTCCGACTAGCGGTGCGGAGGAAAATATTGCCAGCCCCCGGTCGTGATCCTTTTCTAGACACCTTTGTCTTTCAGATAATCCTCTAATAACTCCCTTGGGTTATACGGAATTTGTAAAATTTATTAATTATTAATGGTTAAATGAGGAACCTATGCTCTGATACCAATTGTAACGACCCCGCCTCCCGGTAACCCCCAATTAAGGGAGACCCAAAAGTCAGATCCATTATTCAATTAACAGAATCAAAGGTTCGACAAACAATCAGTAATAATTAATAAACTTTACCAACTAAACTAAAAACGGGTATAAAATAAAAATTTTCTTACCTTGGAAAAAGTGGGATTTCTAAACTTCTATCCATGAAGATGTTAATCTAACTAATCCTCCTATGCACATTATTTCTCATTTAATTCCACATATGTCACTTTACTATTTGTTCTTTTCATTTGTACCTAAAATGCCGACAAACAAAACGTCGGTCAGCCGAAGCTGGTATGTGGGGGAAACAATAATTGTGTAACTATGTTAACAATGTAATCAACCAAATATCATTTAACAACCAAGATTATGTTTTAAGCAATACTACTCAATCCTTGCCTATCCCCTTTCTCTGTAACGTCCCTGCAGTGGACATGGATACCACCTCTCTCATATGGTAGATCCTTACCCCCATGGCCCTACCATACAGGTAGCCAATACCTAGGGTTATGGAGTCGCATGGTCCTACCCAAAGGTAGACCAATCCCTGACTCATGATGACTTGATGGACCTACCCCATTGGTAGCCATTTACTAAGTCATTTAATGACCTGATGGACCTACCCATTGGTAGCCATTTACTAGGTCAATCTATAAAGCTACATAGGGGACTAGGATCTGAGCTAGTAGGCACATCTCTTATGTGATAGTCATATTCACATTATAATTTGCGTGAATTAAATGCAACCAACAGTTCAATTTAAGTCATCGATAAAACCTCGAACATCCTCGGAAATCTAATTCGGGATATTCATAGGCGTAACCACATACCTGTCAAGTTGATGTGAGACAGAAACAATCCAATCAACCAATAAGCAAGCAAGCATTCAATAAGATCCTAAAACAATTATACAATTTCCTTTTATTACTCATGTCATTAAGATCAATTAAATCTAGCTCGCTTCCTAGGGTTTCTAGTCCACTTTTAGGGTTTCTATTGCAATTAGGGTTTCCCTTCATCGTTTATTATTTTAAACCCTAATTTAACATAATTGATCACAAACCCTAATTATTTCCACATCTAATTATCAATTCTGGATTAAAGGCATAATTAACCATTAATTAAGCTTATTAAGCCTCTTTTTATTAAAGCTACTATTTTTATCCTTTTAATCCATGACAAGTTCATTATTCACATTTATCATCAATTCATAGTCCATTATGGTCCAAATCACATATGAACTCGATTTACCATTAATTCTATCTTTTATTCATCGGAAAACCCCAATTACTTCATTTAGGGTATTTATCCACAAATTAGGAACTTAACGCTCAAAATAGCTTATATCCATGAAAACTCAGTTCTATTCATGAAATTAAATCCATTAATAGTCCTAATTACCAACATTAGGGTTTCAAGGCCCCTTAAAGTATATTCATGCACATGAGACTCCAAATTAACTAATTATATGCAAAGTTCATCCTTTTTGTTCTTAATGTACCTTTTCATGATTAACAGGTTAACATCAACTTTAGTCATCAATTAAACCTTACTAATGACATTAAACATATCAAAATAGAGTTCTTTAATCATTAATAGATTAAAGTTGATATCTTCCATTACTTTTTAAATTTCACAAGGAATCAGGCTTCAAATATATTTTTAATGGATTCCCCTCATTTTTCTGAGCAAATTTCATATTTTATGCATGCTAATCTGAGCAACGAATAATTAATTACGAATTTTACAAAATCCACTTACTTTAGCCAATAGGGAGGCGCCACGTCACTATATCCATGCACCGCATCTCGGCTATTTTAAAAACATAACGATCTACTGATTTTACCCCCATGTGGTTCCTGGGACTTGCAAAGACCGGAGGGGTAAAATCATCCATCTCGTCTTGTTCATCATCTCCTTCGCGGAAACCTCCGCTCCCGCTGTTGTAAGGTGCTGGTGCGGCCGGGCCTCACCTCCTCAGGCCCCGTCGGCCCCCAGCAACTACTCCCCACCTTTGACAAGCCCTCACGCCCCCATAGCCGCTCCCAGCTCATGCCCATGACGGCGGATCCATGCGGCCAAGACTGCACTTTGCGGCCAGCTTGCAACCGCCCTGCTACATGTCGGGGGATCGCCCCTCTCCAAACTTGGCTCATGGACCGCCGACAACAGCCGCCCAAGCTCTTCCATCGTCCATCGCACCTAGTGCTCCTCCAAACCACAGTCAAGCCGGCCATTCCGAAGTGAAGCAGGTCTGCTACATCTGCCGCAACCATGGCCGCAAAGCAGACCTCGGGTAGGAGCTGCACGAAGACAAGGGCGCAGATTTGATTTCTGTTGCGTCGTAGGTTGTCGGAGAAGCTTCCTGCCTCTAACAAGACCACGAAACCAACCCTATTTATTCCAAGGATAGAGATATACTCTAGGGTTAGGGTTTAGGTGGAAAAAAGAAGAAGAAGAAGTACCATGGCATGAAACCCCTCTGGAACTCAAAGCGGGGGTTCTACCCTTCTTATAGGGGTGGGTATATGCACCCCAAGACGTTCCCTAGTGGAAACAAGTCCCACTCTTAAAGGAAACCTATTCCTTTAATGATAAGAAATTTTCTCTCCCTCTTAACTTATTCCCTTAATATTCTTTTTTTTTTCTTTAGATTCTAGGATTTCGAAAATCCTTTTTCTTGGCCTCTCTTATGCTTGTCTTTTACTCCATAAGCATGAAATTATAGTTTCCTTTAGTAGAAAATATCACCCTTTAAAAAAAATACCATGAAATTCATTTATTAAACATCACATTATCCTCTTATTTGACTTTATTGGTATTTTCTCTTTCCTCTTTCTTCATTGGGGCTCCTTGGACCCCAAGAAACTCTAAGATCTCGAAATTCCTTCTTAAGGATACTTATTATCCTTCTAGATGCATCTATATGCATTATTTCTCATTATTATGTTTATTCCTTATTAAAATATCTCTTTTTTGAGGATTTTTCTTTATTTCTCTTTTATTTTCTTGATTGTTATTCCTTTTATCATTAGGAATCCTTGGAATACGAAACTCCACCAAGAAAAACTCAATTATACATCTTTTCACATATTTTCCACATTTCATCAATGTTTTCAATTTCTTTCTTAATAAAGAAATACTTATTTGATCTTTTTTTTATTATTTCCTTTTCTTTGCAATCTTGGATTACTTGGCACCCAAGGAACCTAAAGGTACAAAATCCATCCTTGGATTACATTCTTTTGCCTTCTAGAGGTTTCCATATCTTTCTTTTCTCAAATTCTTAATTAATTGAATTTCCTTGTTATTGGGCCCAGTAGCCAATAAAGCCCACAACAACAGAAATTCCACTTTCTATCTCTAGAAAATCGGCCTCCGCTCTGATCCATCTCTACCGGGGTTGGCCGTGCCCGATGGCGGCTGACCTAGGGGGCGGGCTCCTCCGTCCCCGCCTCCACCACCTCCGAAACACATTCTTCTTCCCCCCGCTTCCCCTTCCCTGCCACCTTGGGGTGATCCTCAAGCGGATGTTACTGTGGGGCGCACCTTTGCCAAGGCGCTAGCGAAACCAATGGACATTCATAGTAGGTTCAAGCCCCTGCTTATGCCCGACGATGCTAGGAAGCCTGAGTTCAAGGAAGGCGACGATCGGCCTTGGATGGCTTTCTCGGAGCCGGTTGTCGAAGCTATGGAGGAATACCACAGACACTCTGTTATTGTTCAAGTTCTAGGAAGACAGCCGGCCATCAGCCAATTTCACGGGTGGATGCTAAGGTCGTGACGACCTAAGGGGGATCTCCAACTGTCCTAGCTAGTCAGAGGCCTCTTCCTGGCGAGGTTCAATACTGAGGCGGACCTGCTTATTGCGACTGATCAGGGTCCCTGGTTTTTCGACCAGAAATTGGTCCTTACTAGGTGTTGGTCGACGGAAGATGATATCAGGCGTGCTGCTCTTACTTCTGCTCCGGTATGGATTACTCTTCCCGATGTCGGACAACATTGGACCGGGAGGGCCATCTCCATAATTGCCTGTGGGGTTGGCGATCCAAAGGTAATTGACTTCCACGCCCAGGGCTGGTTTGCAGGGGCTGCTCATGTCTGTGTTGAGGTGAGCGCGGAGACGAAGCCTCCACCGGTGGTGATGGTGGAACTACCGAACAAAAGCAATTTAGAGGTGAAGATAATCTATGATGCGCTGCCGGAAAGGTGTGGGAAATGCAAGGTTTTCGGACATGTGGAGGGACAGTGCCCGGGTGTGAGAACCGTGCATCGTGAGCCCCCCATTGTTACCGCTAGACCAAGAGTTGATTTACCGGAGAAAGTTAGCAGCAGACAGAAACGTAGAGGGGTTAGTAGGAGAAAACCTCCGGTTCCTAGAAATCTGAGAAATGAAAACCCCAACGATGAGGAGGTCCTGACAGAACAAGATACGGAGGTGGTGGAGGTAGTGGTTACCTCCAATGAAGATACAACTATTGTAGAAGAGGTGAATGCAGAAATGATTAAGACACCTAAGGACATTATGAGAGCCAACAACTCAGCTGAAGGTTCCAGGATCAACACTAATGAGAACTCCTTTGCTATTCTCGACCTGGTTGCGGACACTGAACTGCAGGAAGACACTGGAAGGAGCGCTAGCTCGAGACACACAAGAAGCGGTACAACCAAAGGTAAAGAAAGGGCCACCCTCAAATCTGTTAGAGGAGGTAGAGGGGGAAAAACCAAAAATACTAGATGACGGTCCTCGCCTGGAATGTACGAGGTGCTTCCCTGCCCAATACACAGGGGAAGTTGAGGGGTATTCTAAAAGAGATGGAAGCCGAGATAATTTTTTGCTTTGAAACCAAAATCAAAAGAAGAACTGCCGAGAGAGTTAAAACAATTTTTCCTGAACAATGGGGTACTCTATCTAACCTTGAAGCCTGCAAAGGAGGCATAATCATTTTGGGATGGAATACTGGTAAATGGCAAGTTGAACCAATCCATATATCTGATCAAATGATGACAGTTAGCTGCTTCAATCAAGGTGGTTTCGCGTGTATTATTTCGGGGATATATGGAGAGAACCTGGACAGAGACAGAGATATGCTCTGGGAAACCATGGTCAGTACAACCCAAGAGGAG
The DNA here is from genome assembly GCA_963693085.1 of Alisma plantago-aquatica. Classification (NCBI taxonomy): domain Eukaryota; kingdom Viridiplantae; phylum Streptophyta; class Magnoliopsida; order Alismatales; family Alismataceae; genus Alisma; species Alisma plantago-aquatica. Next base: position 22,377,638 of record OY856412.1, on the reverse strand, counting down.
ATTCCTTGGCTGGTGCTGGGTGACTTTAACAGTACTAGAAGGAACAGAGAGAAGCATGGTGGCTTGAGAGTCCCTGATCATATCTTGGATAGATTGAATAATGCTGCTGCAGATGCCAACCTTTTTGAACTGAACAGACTTGGCGGCTTGGTGTCCTGGTCCAATAAGAAAGACCCTAAATATAGAATAGCAAGCCTTCTTGACAGAGGTCTTGCTAACGAAGCCTGGCTCAATGCCTTCCCACACACAGTCATTAATATGGGAGCGCATCCCTTTAGTGACCATGCGTGGATGAGAGTTCACCTCACCAACATGAAGATGAATCCAAGACCTTTCCGCTTTCTGAACTTCTGGTGCGAATGGGAGGGTTTTGAGGAGGAAGTTAGTAAGAGCTGGCAGACTCCTATACACGGTAACCCGTTATATATCGTGTTGACAAAGCTGCAAATGACGAAAGCTAACCTGAAAGACTGGGCAAAGAAGAAGGTTAATATATCTAACATGCTTTTGAAAGACAAATATGAATACAATGCAGCTGCTCTAAACTTGAGAAATAATCATGTTCTTAGAGAGGCAATTGAAGAGGAGAGACTGAAGGAGAGAAGGCTTTTGGAGTTTGAAAAAGCCCGTGAGAGCTACTTATGGCAGAGAAGTAGAATTAGATGGATTAATGATGGGGATAAGAATACCCGTACATACCACTCAGCTGTTAGAAAGAAGGAAATGAGGGATACCATCCATGAGCTCATTGATGAGAAGGGACAGATTGTGAACAGCAGGGAGGAGATAGCTTCTAAGGCCATAAACTTCTTCAACAATCTATACAATAAAGATAGAGTAGAGGAACAAGAGTGGAATTTCAATATTGAGAGGAAAGTTACCTCCAGCATTAATGAAAATCTTTGCAAAGAACCTACTGATGAGGAGATACACAGAGCGCTCAAATCCATTCACCCTTCCAAAGCACCGGGACCTGACGGCTTCAACAGCAGATTTTTCCAACACATGTGACCCCTGGTCAAGGCGGACTTGTGCAAATCTATTAGATGGTTTATTAAAGGTGGAAACATGGTTAGAGCTGTTAATCATTGTTTCATCAAGCTCATCCCAAAGAAAAATGACGCTTGCGAGCTCGCGTATTATAGGCCTATCGCTTTCTGTTCAGTTCTTTATAAAATAATATCTAAGCTTCTGGCAAGTAGGTTAAAGGGGGTTCTTCCTCTCATCATCTCTGAAGAGCAGAACGCTTTCATCCAAGGTAGAAAGATTGCTGATTGTTCTCTGTTGGATGCGGAATTTGTGAATGACTTCAATAGGGGAAAAGCTTCGTCGAAAGCTTGCATGAAGGTTGATATTAGTAAAGCGTATGACCATGTACAATGGGTATACCTTTGGAGAATAATGGAGGAGATGGGCTTTTCTAAGCATGTGATCAACATTATGAGGCAATGTACTAAAACTACGTCTTTTTCTATCCTTATCAACGGTGCTCCGGAAGGTTTATTCAAAGCATCCAATGGTTTGAGGCAGGGAGACCCTCTATCTCCTTTGCTTTTCACCATTGTGATGGAAGGTCTGTCGGGTCTAATCAAGAAGGCTGAAGCTGAAGGACATATTAAACCGTATAAAGTCAAGGGTGTGAAAGTTAAGACACACCTTATTTTCACAGATGACATCTTACTTTTTTCAGTGGGACACGCTAATCGGCTACGGGAGTATGTGAAAGTGCTTATTCTGTTTGGGTATAGTATTGGCCTCTACATAAGTGCTATTAAATCACATGTATTCCTATCCAAGTCATGTGATTCTAGAAGGGGCAGACTCAAGAGAGCTGCCGACATGAGAAGGGGTAAACTACCTACAAGATACCTCGGAATACCCATAGAGGGGGGTAGAGGTACTGCTAAGGATTTCAGCATGTGCAAAGACAAGTTCAGGGACAGAATTGAAGGGTGGAGTGGTCTGAAAATCTATTTGGCAGGGAGATTGGTGCTTGTCAGATCTGTACTTCAAAGTTTGATCAGGTACTGGTCCATGATGTGCGACATCCCGAACCCTACGATCATGAACCTCAGATCTATGATGGGCATATTTGTTTGGGGTAGTAAAACCCATGGCATAGCTTTGAACGTCATCACTCAACCTTTTTCAAAAGGCGGGCTGCAGATTGTCGACCCTGAGACGTTCCTTAAAATAAATACTATCAAAAGAATCAATCGCTTCCTCATACAGAAAGATAACATCTGGACTAAATGGATGACAGAGAGGTATGGTAGGAACCTTATTCTTAACGAACAGAGCCACCCATCTAGGGCTTGGAGGAGGATGTGCACTAGTTCTAGCTATCTAGCAGTTGTATAGTGTTGATTGTCGTGGTACCTGGTCTTGCTCTAGCCAGACACCATGGATCAACATTGACACAGCTCCGGATCTTGGTTGGACTTCTGTTGTTTGGTGCAAACACCACTTCCCCAAATGGAGTACGTGCCTCTACAGGGTGGTCCTTGGGCGCCTGCCTACAAAAGATAGATTAATTAGATGGGGCATTGATGTTAATCCTCTTTGCCCTCTCTGTAAAACACATGAGGAGTCAATTGATCATGTTTTCCTGAACTACTCGTATACTAAGAGGGTGTGGTCTATTGTGTGTCTCAGAAATGAATGGAGAAACTTGAACATCAACAGTCTGAAAGACATCCTTCAATGGTTTGTTACCAACCACACCCAAAACAGGAAAAAGTTGGTGTTCCCTAGTATTTGCCTGGCGGCGACCTGCTATTGCATTTGGCAGGAAAGAAACGTCAGGGTACACACGAATACTGAAAAGAGTTATTTGGCTCTGGTGGATTTGATAGGCTCCCACCTTCGGTGGCTTGTGAAAGCCAACTTTAACACTTTTTGTAATGTCAACTCTAATACGAGAACCTACTGGGGCCTGTAATATAACTTAGTAGCGTGTTTTGGTTTCCTTGGGGTTGGTTTCAATGCCCTGCTCTGTATAGTATAGCCCTGCTATACTTTCATTTTTGGAAATACATTTACCTTATCCAAAAAAAAAACAATAAAGCCCACAACACAATCATCAAGGCTATTGTAAACGAAAACCATTATATCATTATTTGTTCCAATATCTTTAAATTGGGAAATTACATTTCTCTCCACATGAACCCAAATTTGGGGTTGTAACAGATCATCTACTAAAATGTGGGTGTATTATTGGTAGAAGTGGGCTCATTCTACTAAAATATGTACACATTACTAGTATATTTGAGCACATTTCACATTTAATAGAAAGCTCCCACTTCTATTGGTAATGAACCTTCATTTTGGTGGAATGCATCCACTTCTACTAGTAATGAACTCACTTCTATTGGGAATGCACCCATATTTTAATATATTAAAATGTGGATGTATTACTAGTAGAAATGGACACATTCCACTAAAATATAGACACATTACTACTAAAAGTGAACATATTTTACTAAATATTAGCACATTACTAGTGGAAGTTGGTGCATTCAACATTTTAATGGAATTCACTCACTTCTATTAGTAATGCACCCACATTTTAGTGAAATGTGCCAATTTATACCAGTAAAGGGCCAACTTCTACTAGTTATATATCCATTTTTTAAAATAAGGATGCATTACTAGTACAAGTGTGAACATTCCACTATAATGTGGGTGAACTACTAGTATAAGTGGTGTATTCCACTAAAATGTGGGTGTATTACTAGTAGAAGTGGGTGCAACCCACACTATAATGGAATCGGTCACTTCTATTAGTAATGCACCCATATTTTTGGTATAATGTACCAACTTCTAGTAGTAATTCATCCACATTCCTCTCTCCCATTATTCCCTCTACATTTCCTTCTCTTCTTATTACTTCCATTCTATTCTATCTTAACTTCCATCTTCTCCCATTTACTTCCCTCCTCCTTTATTTTTCCCTCCCAAAAAGGATAAAATAATACTCATTGAATATTATTTTTCTTGTAAATATGCCAACATTAGTCTTTTTGGAATGTATTTTTTATAATGAACCTAATAGTTTTTATTTTTTCATAAAATTCATTATGTATTAAAAGTGATTATAAAATCAATATATTCCCTCATGAATTCCCTCCTCTTTCATTTTTTCCCTCCTAAAAATGAATTAAAGAAAAAAGCAAGTGGATGAGTGGTAAGAGAGAGGAGTTTGACTAAATCAGAGTTGGAAGAGGGTGATTTGGGAGTGTAACTGTAACATAGCAAAACCTAGCACTGGACTCTAGAAACCTTAGTTCCCTGGTTAGGAAGATAGTATGGCTGGTCCCTTAGTTTTAAACTACCAAGAATAAAGGTATACCTTAGTAAATAATATTAATGCATATAATTAATTTATGTGGCATTAGGTTCTATAATCAACATCAGATATTATAATACACTCACATCAACATAATGTGTGTTAACATACAAGTGAATGCATATAATGTGTCACCTATGTTTTATTTGTTAAAAATATTCATATAATGGATAAATAAGAGGTATGATGTGCTTAATACTTGTATTGAAACAACAATTGGAATTTCTATGTGCAATCATCTAAGTTAAAGTTGATATAAAAACAAAATATATTAAATAAGAAAATTATGGGCACTAGTGCAAATTAATATAAGATAACCTTTCGGATAGAAATGAGAGGTTTACAAGAACTTAATTAATGAATGTTGATGATAATGATTTATTTTAATAATAATTATTAAATAAATCTAAAACCTATTTGTATTATAAATCATGAAAGGAAACTCCAAAACCTAAATCTAATGTGAAAATTGTTCCTTGGATTCCAATTAGCTTGGGTGCCAAGTCTCACATTATCTGAACAAACTTACATGTCTTAATTTTTTTTGGATGAGAAAATATGGGTTTTACTCCAAAATAATAAATAATATGGTTAGTGACTTCAAAGGCGGAAACTAATCCAAAATTCTACCATACCAAAAATAATCTATGTATGAATTCTCACATACTGAACAATCCCAATTATCCTTATTATATTTAGGAAAGAAATGTAAGTGAAGATACAAAATAATAGATGATACATTAAATGACGTCAAAGGAGGAAACTAATTACAAATTTGGTCTCTACATATCTTAATTAGATTAGGTGTCAAATTTGGCTTTATTTGAGTTTTGTTTGACCTATTAAATACATTTGGTAAGAAAATACACTTTATTTACTCAATACAACTTGTTTCCTTAAAGTTTTACTTTTTTTTATCATTGGCCACGCTCCATTTTCTCAAATTTATTGTTGTTAAACTAAGTTTGCAAGTTTTTTGGATATTATTGTTTGTGGCTTCATTTTCTTGTCGTTCAAAGCTGATATGATGACCCTAAAGTTGTCTTCTACCCCGAAGCAGAAAGGGGAAGTCAACCTAACAATAAATGCATAGAGATATCTGTGCACTTTCTCCCTTTCTATAATTTCATTTCCAGTGTGTTCCTTGTTTGACTATGCACCTACCCATCCAACTTTTTTCTAGGATTTCATGTCCCAAATTCTACAATGGTGAATGTGGTCATCTCTTCCTCTATTTGACCCATGTTGCAAGGCTCTGACCTAGATTAATGCTAATTTCTACGTACCTTTCTTAATGAGATACTTAGTACCTTTTGCTAATCTTTTGATATGTTTTTTTGTTGGGTTTTAGAGGAGGCAGAGAAGCAGCGGAAACAAAAAAATTCTCCCAAAACCCAGAACAAAAGGAATCGCGTCAACGTCTATACAATAGGAAAGATGGTTTGTGAATTCATACCTTTTCCCGAGGCTTGCTCGGCGACAGTACCTCGTGCCTTGTGCGGTCTTCACCTCCAGTCTTGGACGGAGTCTGTGTAGCTCCTGGTCACACCAGGACTGAAGACTCCTGGTCTCACCGGGACTATCAGGATTGACAGTTGTCCTTCGAGCGACAGAGGTCTCCCGCCTCTGCAGTCATCCACACGGACTACCTGGAACTCTGATCTCCTTGTCGCACAAGGAATCGGAAGGAGTCACACCCTCCTGTTGGCATACTAGTCGCCAACACACTCTCCTACCACCAGTCGCTTTCTGCAGTTGTCTTTCCCTTGCTGTGCCTCCCTTTTCGGGTAGCACTTGCTCAGGCTCTCTCTCGGTTACCAAAACTAGAGAGAACGACAACTTCACAGAGCAACTGGTTGCACTGGGTTGTACTTTGAGAAGCCCCCAATACCCCTATATATATAGGAGGGTCATGGGATAGGGTTCTCTATCCCGGGCAATGCGGGACTAAAGCAGGAGTAGAAGGGTTTAATTTTCCATAAAAACAACCAACTCACAACCTGAACCGATTGTTTCACAACTGAAATGGTCAGTTGGGGATCTGAGCTGGTCGGTTGACACCTCAACTGATCGTTTGGGACCCATGAACCGGTCGGTTCACTTCTGAACCAGTCGGTTCATGGTCCTGATCAGTTCCCAATTGACTTTCCTTCTTTTATTTCCAATTGGTATCGAATACCAATCCTTGTTCCAATCTAATTGGGCAAGTGAAACAAAAAGAAATTTCTCACCAATCCTACTTTCCCAACTTGCTCGGTTGCAACAGTTGAACCGATTGTTTCAACACTTGAAGCAATCGTTCACCCTGTCCATGAGCCAATCGACTCACCACCTGAGTCGATTGGTTCACCAAGATGAGCCGATCGGTTCATCACATGAGCCGATTGGTTGGGAGTACAGATTGTGTAGAATCAGTCAATTGCGGTTTCAATCAATCCGATACTCTAATCAATCAGTCCAACACCTTGAACACTATGATATTGAGCTATCGATTAATTGAGTGTTTAATTGAACTACTAAACTCCTTTAGTAATCAATCTAAACATTGTTTGTGGACAAACTCCTATTCCAGGTTAAATCCTATGTGTGTGACCCTGCAGGTCCATTTCACGTTGGCAGTGAAAGTCCATAACATTTATGACTTCACAAGCAAAGAGCGGTGCCTAGTCACACATCAGTGCTACCCAAGTGAAATAGAAAGTTGGAGAACAACTTTCAATCCTACAATCTGTGAATGGTGTTACAGTGAATATATAATTCCTTTGTAAATGATATCCTAAATGAACTCGAGGCATGGAACAGTCATCCTATCAACATTCATTCATTTCCTTGATCTCAGAGCAGATTGGGTGAGATGTGTGTGACATCAATATCACATATTGATTCACACGTGCATGCACATGCCTTTCTCAATCTTACTCATCAAGTGGCCAAGGACATCAAACTCCCTCAGGAGGGACAAATCCCATATCTATCACTCACCCCTCAAAAGCCCCATGTGTCAAAGCCACCCAATCATCACCTTTATAACAACCCATGTTTCAGGATTGCATTTGATGATGTCAAAGTGTACCCAACGACATGTGTTGAGTGTAGTGATTTTAGGTCTTAGAATCACACTCACCACGATCACTGTGAGAGTTGATTGTGACTACCAAGTCATGGTTCCATGTGTCACTCTCACGGTGGGTTTGTCTGGTACCTTGTTCTCTAACAAGTACCTATGTGCTTGGTTTGATATCACTATATCATGACTAATGGGATTCTGTCATCAACCAACACACAAGCTAGTCTTCAGTGTTATTGATGTCTATGGTTATTTCCACAATAACAACCGACTACGGACTAAACAAGAATGAATACTCTTAACATCCGTATGATCTCATCGTTCAGGTCCTCAACCCAAAAGCATACGTCATTGAGTAAAACAATTCTTTAGACATCTATCATGTTACACCACCATCTCAGAATTAGTTTAAACATATAGATCGGAAATTGCCTTTATTATTATTCAAATCATTTACAAAGTATCCCATTACAATCATCATATGACTTTCTCTATGGGCATACATACCAACAGACTCCCACTTGCACTTAGATCCAGTCACTAAGGAACCTCAGTCCTTGTGACCTAGCATGACCATCACGCTTCTGTTGAGAAAGGGCCTTAGTTAGTGGATCAGCTATGTTGTCTTCGGTTGGTACTTTGCAAATCTTCACATCTCCTCGATGTACAATCTCTCGTATGAGATGGAAGCACCGCAGTATGTGCTTGGACCCCTGATTTGATCTGGGTTCCTTAGCTTGTGCAATAGCTCCATTATTGTCACAATAAAGCTCAATTGCATCACAGCTACTGGGGACTACACCAAGTTCAGAAATGAACTTCCTGATCCACACAGTCTCCTTTGCTGCATGTGAAGCAGTAATATACTCAGCCTCTGTAGTAGAATTGGCAACTGTTTCTTTCTTGGAACTCTTCCAGCTCACAACTCCATTATTAAGGCAAAATACAAATCCTTACTGTGATCTGTAATCATCTTTATCGGTTTGGAAGCTTGCATCGGTGTAACCCCTTACAACCAGCTCTTCCTCGCCGCCGTAAACAAGAAACTGATCCTTAGTCCTTCGCAAGTACTCGAGGATGTTCTTCATGGCTGTCTAGTTAGCATCCCTGGGATCTGACTGGTACTTGCTCATCATGTTGAGAGCATATAAGACATTTGGGCGTGTGCACAACATAGCGTACATGATGGATCCGATGGCTGATGCATATGGGATCCCATTCATATGCTCCCTCTCTTCACAAGATTGGGGACATTGATCTCTAGAGACGGTGACTCCATGTAGCATGGGGATGTTGCCTCTCTTTGAGTTCTCCATGCTGAACCGCTTCAACACTTTTTCGATGTACGTGCTCTGACTTAGTCCGAGAAGCCTTCTAGATCTATCTCAATAGATCTTAATTCCTAGAATGTCGGATGTTTCTCCTAAGTCCTTCAGTGAGAAAGTATTCCCAACCCAAGTCTTTACCTTCTCTAAGGCTAAGACATCATTCCCCATCAAAAGTATGTCATCCACATACAATATGAGGAATGTGGTCCAGCTCCCACTAACCTTCTTGTACACACAAGGTTCATCTTCATTTTGAATAAAGCCAAACACTTTGACTTCCTCATCAAATCAAAGATTCCAACTCCGAGATGCTTGCTTCAATCCATAGATTGACCTTTGCAGCTTACAGACTTTATTGGCGTTCTTTGGATCTACAAAACCTTCAGAATGTGTCATGTACACATCCTCATTTATATTCCCGTTAAGGAATGCGGTTTTAACATCCATCTGCCAAATCTCATAGTCATAATAAGATGCAATAGCAAGCATGATCCTGATGGACTTAATCATGGCAACTGGAGAAAATGTTTCGTCAAAGTCAACACCTTGAACTTGTCAAAATCCCTTCGCAACCAATCTGCCTTTATAAGTTTGCACATTGCCATCCATGTCGGTCTTCTTCTTGAAGACCCACTTGCACCCTATGGGTTTTACCCCTTCGGGTGGTTCCACCAAAGTCCATACTTTGTTGGAGTACATGGATTCCATCTCGGATCTCATGGCTTCAAGCCATTTCTCAGAATTTGGTCCCTCCATAGCCTCTACGTAGGTAGTTGGATCATCATCTATGATCAACTCTCCACCTTCATGAGTCACAATGTATCCAAACCTCTCAGGTTCAAGGTGGGTCCTACTAGATCTACGAGGTCCTTATGTTACCTGAGGAGACTGAGATTCCACAACACCTTGTGAATCTCCATTTTCCTCTTGTACATCTACCAGTTCTATGTTTTCTCGTTGGGCTTGAACCTCTTCAAGCTCTATTTTCCTCCCACTGCTTCCTTTGGAAATAAATTCCTTCTCTAGGAACACAACTGTCCTGGCAACAAACACTTTGTTGTCAGTAGGGTGGTATAGATAATATACCCTCGTTTCCTTGGGATATCCAACAAAATAACATTTATCAGATTTGGGTCCAAGCTTATCAGGAAACATTTTCCTAACATAAGCCTCACAACCCCAAATCTTTTGAAAAGACAAATTGGGACGCTTCCCAGTCCATATCTCATATGGTGTCTTTTGAACTAATTTAGACGGTACTTGGTTAAGTGTAAACACGGCGGTTTCAAGAGCATAACCCCAAAAGGAAATTGGAAGATCAACAAAACTCATCATTGATCGCACCATATCTAATAATGTGTGATTCCTTCTTTCAGACACACCATTATGCTGTGGTGTTCCAGGCGGAGTCCATTGTGATACAATACCACGGGCTCGCAGAAGGTCCTCAAACTCCTGGCTTAAGTATTCTCTACCTTGATCGGATCGAAGTGCCTTAATACTTTTACCAAGTTGGTTTTGTACTTCATTCATGAAATCCTTGAACCTTTCAAGGGTTTCTGACTTATGTTTCATCAGGTACACATAGCCATACCTACTGAAATCATCAATAAAGGTAATGAAGTACTGATACCCACCTCTGGCATTAGTTCTAAAAGGCCCACATACATCAGTATGTATGAGTCCTAATAGATCACTAGCTCTCTCACCTTCACCTGAAAAGGGAGTCTTGGTCATCTTATCAAACAAACAAGATTCACATGTCTCTATTGATTCATAATTAAAAGAGTCTAGATAACCATCTTTATGGAGTCTAGAAATGCGCTTCTCATTTATGTGCCCTAGACGACAATGCCAAAGATATGTTTCATTTGAGTTGTTGAGTTTTTGCCTTTTGGTGTTTACGTTGTATACATTTGTCTCTAAATCTATCAAGTATAGACCATAAGACATTGGTGCACTTCCATAAAAGATCCCATCTTTAGAAATATCTTTAGAAATGGAACAATTTCCATTCTTAATAAGAAATTCAAATCCATTCTTGTCCAAACAAGAAACGAAAATGATATTCCTATTTATGGCAGGTACATAATAGCAGTTCTTCAACTCTATTATTAGCCCACTAGGTAGAGTTAACTCATAGGTTCCTACGGCACTGGCGGCAACTCTTGCTCCATTAGCAACACGTAGTTCAACCTCGCCTTTCCCTATAGGCCTACTTCTCTTAAGATCCTTCACATTTGAACAAATGTGAGATCAGCATCCGGTATCAAGTACCCATGATGAAGAAGTAGTAAAGTTAATCTCTATCACGTATACACCAGAAGTAGAGATCTCTATCTCTGACTTATTCTTCCATCATTCCTTCCATCCTCTCCATGTAGAAGAAATTGGTTTGGCAAGAGAACCCTTCTCTCCCTTACCTTTCATTCCATTGATCTATATCAATGAACTTTCTTTCTTCTTCACCAACGCATTAAGCGTACATAGAGTGGATTCAACGGCTCATGGTATATCTGGATTGTGCAGAACACTTCTCACAATCCTCAACCAGTTATGGAATTTATTCTCAATTAATTTGCCCATTTTAAAAGATGATTCTTTTTCCATTCTACAAGAGAAAAATTGCATTTGTCAAAACTCCTTTTGATTTGATTTGAATAAAATTTGACGATAGTTAATTAGGCCTTTAATTAATTACCGCTCCCACTATTTTGACTCAAATTGACAGCCCTCACCATCAATTCGGAAGATTGCAGCGCACAATCTTCTAATGGGTCAAGATCCTGAAATCCTCTGAGCCATGGACCAGCTAGGGATGTCACTCACAACTCAGATCTCCCACGTAGGCAACTCTTGCCAATTGCATCATATGCAACTCTTGAAAGATGTCATACGCAACTCCTTGCCATGATCATCTCCATGCCTCAAGGTGCTAGATCCTATCTAGGTCACCTTGTTAAGTCCAACCCAAAGCCAACACGATGAACATGCACCCTGATTGGACAGACCCACACATTCATCCTTCACGCTTCCACGAGATAGACGGTGCACCACGCTTGGGCGTGCCCACACTTGGTCAATCAAGCTTTTCACATGTGTCACATTTGGAAGGCATCTAAAACCTTAATATTTAATGAGGCATTTGGTTTTTATATACATATACATATCCAATCACCACAATATATAGTACGTATCATATACATGCTATATCCCACAGAAAACATGCAAAACGATAAAAGCAATGATTATGGCCATCCTATTGTGATTCCTCGAGCTAAGAGGAATCACGGTCATCTAGGTCTACATCACATGCAACCTGTACAAGATGAAATTTGTGCCTGCCTTTCTAGGTTTGATCAGTTCATCTCCATGACTGATCGGCTCGCCATCAAGTTGGTTGTTCGGGCGCCTCCAGCCGATCGACTGGCGCCTCCAGCCGATCGGTTCACCGGTCGTCGTGCATCTCCTTAGGTCGCCACCCGCTTGTCTCGTTCTTTGAACCGGTCATCTGGAATGTCAACCGATCAGTTCACGCCTTGAACCGATCGTCTCAGGTCGTCTACCGTTCTATGACATAATAGGAAATAAAATCTATCATATTTACAATTGAATTGTGAAACCCCGAGTTACATTCGGGGGGAGCAAAGGTAGGGAAAGAAATCTCAAATTATTTTGAGTTACATCAGGAATATGAGAAAAGGGAATCGGTGCGCAGACCGAGATGCAAGCAACCACATACAACCACACACAGATATAGGGTTTATAGGCCATAACCATGCTACACATCCACCACAAAACTCGTTTAAGGGTGACGCATATCAAGTGCATGAATATTACATATCATATATGTATATTTGGGATTTGTGGATTGGACATGCATAAAGCCAATTTTATTCGCATCACATGCAATAAATAAAGGCGACAAACCAAAATCGATCATATCGATAATCCTAAAATATAGAACAATTGATGTGGCTCTGATACCACTGTTGGGTTTTAGAGGAGGCAGAGAAGCAGCAGAAGCAAAAAATTTCTCCCAAAACCCAGAACAAAAGGAATCGTGTCAACGTCTATACAATAGGAAAGATGGTTTGTGAATTCATACCTTGTCCTGAGGCTTGCTCGGCGACAGTACCTCGCACCTTGTGCGGTCTTCACCTCCGGTCTTGGACGGTGTCTATGCAGCTCCTGGTCACACCGAGACTGAAGACTCCGGGTTTCACCGGGACTGTCAGGATTGACAGTTGTCCTCCGAGCGACAGAGGTCTCCCGCCTCTACAGTCATCCACATGGACTTCCTGGAACTCCGATCTCGTTGTCGCACAAGGAATCGGAAAGAGTCGCACCCTCCTATTGACATACTAGTCGCCAACACACTCTCCTGCCACCAGTCGCTTTCTGCAGTTGTCTTTCCCTTGTTGTGCCTCCCTTTTCGGGTAGCACTTGCTCGGGCTGTCTCTCGGTTACCAAAACCAGAGAGAACGACAACTTCACAGAGCAATTGGTTGCACTGGGTTGTACTTTGAGAAGCCCCCAATACCCCTATATATAGGAGGGTCATGGGACAGGGTTCTCTATCCCGGGCAATGCGGGACTAAAGAAGGAGTAGAAGGATTCGAGATTTTCAACAAAAACAACCAACTCACAACCTGAACCGATCGTTTCACAACTGAAACAGTCGGTTGGGGATCTGAGCCGGTCGGTTGACACCTCAACTGATCGGTTGGGACCCATGAACCGGTCAGTTCACTTTTGAACTGGTCGGTTCGTGGTCCTGATCAGTTATCGATTGACTTTCCTTCTTTTATTTCCAATTGGTATCGAATACCAATCCTTGTTCCAATCAAATTGGGCAAGGGAAACAAAAAGAAATTTCTCACCAATCCTACTTTCCCAACCTGCTCGGTTGCAACAGTTGAACCGATCGTTTCAACACTTGAAGCAATCGTTCACCCTATCCATGAGCCAATCGACTCACCACCTGAGCTGATCGGTTCACCAAGCTGAGCCGATCGGTTCATCACATGAGCTGATCGATTGGGAATATAGATTGTGCAGAATCAGTCAGTTGCGGTTTCAATCAATCTGATACTCTAATCAGTCAGTCCAACACCTTGAACACTATGATATTGATCTATTGATTAATTGAGTGTTTAATTGAACAACTAAACTCCTGTAGTAATCAATCTAAACATTGTTTGTGGACAAAGTCCTATTCTAGGTTAAATCCTATGTGTGTGACCCTACAAGTCCATTTCACGTTGGCAGTGAAAGTCCATAACATTTATGACTTCACAAGCAAAGAGCGGTGCCTAGTCACACATCAATGCTACCCAAGTGAAATAGAAAGTTGGAGAACAACTTTCAATCCTATAATCCGTGAATGGTGTTACAGTGAATTTATAATTCCTTTATCACTGATATCCTGAATGAACTCGAGGCATGGAACAGTCATCCTGTCAACATTCATTCATTTCCTTGGTCTCAGAGAAGACTGGGTGAGATGTGTGTGACATCAATATCACATATTGATTCACACACGCATGCACATGCCTTTCTCAATCTTACTCATCAAGTGGCCAAGGACATCAAACTCCCTCACCAGGGACAAATCCCATATCTATCACTCACCCCTCAAAAGCCCCATGTGTCAAAGCCACCCAATCATCACCTTTATAACAACCCATGTTTCAGGAATGCGTTTGATGATGTCAAAGTGTACCCAACGACATGTGTTGAGTGTAGTGATTTTAGGTCTAAGAATCACACTGACCACCATCACTGTGAGAGATGACTCTGACTACCAAGTCATGGTTCCATGTGTCACTCTCACGGTGGGTCTATCCGATACCTTGTTCTCTAACAAGTACCTATGTGCTTGGTTTGATATCACTATATCATGACTAATGAGATTCTGTAATAAACCAACACACAAGCTAGTCTTCAGTGTTATTGATGTCTATGGTTATTTCTACAATAACAACCAACTAGGGACTAAACAAGAATGAATACTCTTAACATCTATATGATCTCAGCATTCAGGTCCTCAACTCAAAAGCATACGTCATTGAGTAAAACAATTCTTTAGACATCTATCGTGTTACACCATCATCTCAGAAATAGTTTAAACATATAGATCAAAAATTGCCTTTATTATTATTCAAATCATTTACAAAGTATCCCATTACAATCGTCATACGACTTTCTCTATGGCCATACATACCAACATTTTTAACATGTGACAAGCTTATGTTTTTAGTTAGGTCCTGATTGGATGTTGTTTGAGCTATGTATGCTTATTTTGGACCAAGTTGCAATTTACCCAAGATTGAGGGGTTGTCTTGCAAATTATTACATGTATAATGTGCCCTTTGTGCTTTAGAATCATGAGAGAGATAATGATTCTAAGGGGCACCTTTTTTGGACTTTGGTTAATGAGGTGGCATCATGTGGTGATGCTAGGGTCTCTAGCGTTTGCTTGGTGGTGCTTGGTATTGACCATGTTGAGTTTGCTTTATGTTGCGACCTATGTCTCAAACTTTTGGAGTGTCTTGGGTGTGTCTTGAATGAGACACCTTACCTTGGGGTTTTTGTATCGGCCTTGAGGGTTTTGGTCGAGATGGTTTGGCTTCTTGAGATGTGTATCGACCTAGTGTGTTGGTGATCCTTTTGTTTTGGTCGAGACATGTTTCTATGATGTTTGTCTCAACCTCTAGGGTGGTGGTGAACCATGTGGTCAAGACACCACCTAGAATGTATCACCATGAGTTTCATATAAGTTTTTTGTGGTTGCTTGGTTGTTTTATTGATAGACAAGTGTCTCTTTGGTGATCTATTGTGTTGACACCTTAAATACCTTACTTCTCTCCTCCTTTGGGTATATAACCCATTCTCTTCAATGGTAAGAAACATTTTCGGCCCTAATCTCTCCCCTCTCTCTTGTGACCGACCGTGGAGCTTTAGGAGCAAAGGAGGTCTGATCTTGAAGCTATGCTGGCTGATCAACCTTGCTTGTAGAGGATCTTGTGCTAAATCAACCCTTTGGTGGTGATTCTTGGTGATTATTTTTCTTGGTAAGTGCATCTACTCTTTTGATCACATTTTTCCTTTAAAAAGTCATCTTCTACTTCCTCCTTTCTTGGTCGTAGACTAGGGTTCTACCTTGGTATACTAGGGTTCTACCATGGGGGTAACTAGTGAGGGTATGTTTTCTTCTCTTTTCCCTTTATTCTTTGGTTTGTCTTAGGGTTTTATTACCTTCTTTCTTGAGCTACCTTTGACCATGGATTTCTTCTTATTAGAGGTGACATTGTTGATGAAGTACTAATCAAGTTGGAGTTTCTTTCCTTCTCTTGGATCTTGTGCTTTGGAGCATGATTCTCTACAAATTAGGTGGGTTCTATAACTTTCCCCTCTTCTATTTTGGCATCATAATCTTGCTTGTATCTTGTTTCTATCTTTGAAATGCGCAATTAACATGATAAGAAGTATTAAAATGAATTAGGGTTTGTGTCATGATGATAGCCCTATGATAATTACTTCAAATCCTAAACCCTAATTTCATTATACCCAATTTGATATGAATATAAGATGGATAGTTTCTCTTGTCTTGAGTTATAATTTCTATTATCATGCATGGGGTTCGAGTACCTTAGGGTAATATGGGTTATTGATACCATTTGGCACATGTTTAACATGATAAATTTACCTCTCTTAATAATATTCTTTAATGGAGATTCTATCCTATATGCTAAAAGGATTTTGGTGATCAACTTTGTATGGAGTCATTTCCTTTGATTTTGATGAGTTTCCCTAGAGTATAACCTTCTTTTTTATCATGGTTCATCCCTGATTTGAGGGTGGATATTTTTCCTCATGGTGGTTTGTGTTTGGTGGTCACTACACATTTTCATTAGTCTTGCAAATTTGACAAAGAAAGATCTTGACTTTTAGAGGACTTGTGTGATGAAGTTCTCATGAGGGGACTTTCCTTTGGATAGCAGTTAGGGAATGGGCTTAGGAGGGACGAAATATATGTTTTTTTGGTGATCGACAACTATGTCTTGTTAATTGAAGATGGAGGTGATGATCATATAAGTATTACAACACTTGATTTTTTTAATCATGATGTTAGAATGGTAAATGAGATTTCTATGATTTTAGGATTTATAACTTTGTAGTATTCTCATGTAGATTACTCTCTTTCTTAAACCCTAATCCATGTAATCGATTCCTAAAGTGTTCTTGAGATGATGATCTTACATGCATCACAAGATTTGGTTTTATCACCATATTCTAAGTTTCAGTCATCATGTTGTCCTTGGAGTTCTAAATGAGTTCTCACATGTGTTGAGGTTCTTCTTTCTCTCTCCTAAGTGATTTTGCTTGATGATCTTTATGGTGTTTGTTCTAGAGTTTGATGATCATGAAACCATGAATCTCAAACCTTTGTGATGCTTGGTTTTCCTACTATTAACCTTGTTTTGGTCGACACATATGTCACCCTTGGTGTTGGAGTCGAGACATCCATAGCTTGGTTTGGGCTGTGACCATGTGTTGTGCTTTAGTAGAGACTCCCTTGAGTTGGTTTTGGTTGAGACATGATTTTATGATGGTCGGAATGCATTTTTGTGAAGCTTGAATGCAACGCTTGCTGCGATGGTGGAGTTTCAGTCATGAGACGTTAACTTCATGGTATCAGTCGTGACATGTTGAGCTTTACTTTGGTCGTGATGTTGTGTTTTTTTGGGTGGAGACACCCATGTGTTGCTTTGGGTTGAGACACCCCTGTATTTTTTTGGGGTTGAGACACTTTTTGATATGGTCAAAACATCCTGCCTTGCTTAGGTCGAGACACCTTGGCCTTGTTTTGATCATAACATCTTGACCTTGTTTGATAGTTGGTTGAGACACCTTGTTGATGGTGGGTCACAACACCATCATGTTGCATGGTTGATACACTTATATGGTACATGATTGTATGACATGCATAACATAATGAGATAATACACATACACATGTTAGTGATGGTGATACCTAGTGTTGGTGACATAATTATCTAATCATGTCCAAATAATGATGTTTAAGCCTAAATCAGATCCAAGTAAGTGGGAGATGGTGTAATTAGGGTTTGGTGATATAATCATGAGGTAAATCCCTAATTGCCTATGTGTGTGAAACCCTAACCCTAATCCTAGGGAATAATATACTTGTTGAGTCAGTTGGCATAAATAACATGTGATTACACTTTTCTCTGTCCTACTTATATAATTCTAACTTTTCAAGTTAATTGAGTGTCATAGATTGTGAATAATATGAAAATGATTAAAGATACTAGATGATCGCTATGATCCTTGATGATGTACACTAGAATTATAAATATGTGAATGTTCACACGTAGTTATAAATCTATCATGCCTAACCCTAATACACTCCAAACTTGTGGGAGGTAAGGAAACTAGGGATATGTAAATGAATAATGCCATGGAACCCTATGTGGTTAAGAATGAAACCCTAAATTGAGGGAACATGATGCATTGCTTACATTGCCTAAAGTGTTTAACATGTTGAGATGTTTTCTATCTCTATTTGTATAACATTGATCTTGTAAGTGAAATATTTATCATAGCTAATGATTGATATGGTGTATATGTTATGTGACATAAGTGATGCTTATATACTTGATAAGGAATGATGAGATGATATCAGTTACAAGAATGGTGTGATCAGTCTTATGACCTAGTGAATGATTGATGCCTAGTGAGAGGTGTATCCTCCAGAGATGTGATGAGGGGCTATTATCCCCAGTGATGTGATAATGATGATTAGCTGGATATGGCAGTGTTAACAGATGGTGGTGTTGATGGCCTTATTTATGATAGTGAGATAGTATTGCCCAGAGATGATGTGACAAGTTCATACTTTATGATTGAATTAGGGTTTTGTATGTCCACTTGTATGATGGAGTCTTAATTTATCCAATTGGCATAACTAATAAAGTGAAACCCTAATCATGTAGTTACTTTGTACCATAGATCCATCTTTAGAATTAGTATATTGTTGGATGGTGAAATGAGTAACTGCTTTGGGAAACTCGGAGCACATATTATTGAATATGCAGGGTACAAGTGGAGTTACCTCCCTGTATCCTTAAATTATTGAAATCATGGTATGATGTTTTATTATATAATGGCCATGTGTGAGCTTTTTCTCTAGCGATTTTCCATGTACCTAGGAAAGCTAGTTGTTTTATAGGACCATAGCTTTGACTATGAGTTATTGTCTACATGACTATAGCTTTGACTATATGTTGTTGTCTTGTAGTTTGACTGAAATGTCACTGTGTTGCAGAGTTGAACAGACCGAGTAGTGTTGGTGATGATCATGGAGCTTGTGTCTTCCATTGAACTTGTATGGTACTGATTTTGACTTAACAATGGTCAGTTGGATTTGAGTGATACACTTCAGATACTCAGGGCATAATAATAATAATAAAAAAGTGGTATTATAGTTGTGTAGTATATTTGCTTAGGGTCAAATGTGAATAACATTGGTTGACCCATTGCCTGCTTTTCTTATATTTTTTATTTTATAATAGTTATGCATGTTCTTCATATTCCTTCTTAATGCATAAAATGATCTACTGCTTAGTGTATATGTCTAAACTGCTCAAATAGTGTTTATTGTCTTGCTTATATCATTTAGTTGAATCTGTCTATCTGTTAATGGTATAATCTATTGCTTAGCTTATATGTGCTTATAATAGATTTTGGTAGAGAGTTATATCACTCGCTGGGACTTTGGTCTCACCCCGTGGGATCCACCTTTGTTTTTAGTTGGATGGATAGGTTGAGAAAAAGATCGTGTGATTGAGCCTGGAAATAAAAGAAGTTTTAGTTGTTGGATCATGGATATGTAGTTAGTTTCTAGTAATAGAGTCCTATGTGTCATCCTTGTACACTTAGGTCCTTAGGGGTGTTTTGTGAATATTGTACATCAATTTGGGGTTTTGGCTTCATGCCATGATAGTACAAATATGATTTGTATACATGAACATGGGGTCATATGTAACATAATGTGGCTAGTTAGCCAGTGAACAATGATATGTGATGTCTTTGGCAATCAATGAAATACAAGTGGTACAAGTTTATGGCTTCAATTGTGAATTGTTCATCTTGAGATCCTATCATGATATCAATTTTGATTTACCCTATTTTTTGGTAATATTATTATTAACAATTATTCCACACTTTGTTTTGAGTAATCTCACTTTGTGTGGCAAAGGGTGTTACACATGTACTGCTTCGATCACATCTTCTCTCACCCAAAACCTTTAGACCTCTATAAATCTCTCCTAAAGTGATCGCCAAACCATTTTAAAGATATTCCAGTCACCTTTCTGACATAGATCTCCCTTGCATGCCCTTCCCCAGATTCCACCTAGGTGCTAACAAGGAATGAGTTCACCAACACCTCTCTGACCATCATGATGCTTGAAAAGTTCTCAGAATGAATCTAGAGGATCCCACAAAACTCTTCACATCATGATTTGGTTTAATTTGAGGTATCATGCTTCTCCCTCTTTTGGGTTGGTTTTTTTGTCAGAGATAAACTCCTCGAATGATTTCTCGTTCCCTTCCTCCTATTAATGTGGAGTTTGTGTGTTACCATGAGTCAATGTGTACTCGTCCTTCTCATTATTCTCGCATCTAGTGAGGCTCACAAGGAAGCTTCTCCTTTGACTTTAATGGTGATGTATCGTGGTAAGGTTCTCATCCCCCTTCCACTTGAGTATCAGCTCGATGTACCTACTGTGTTCTCGCTAATCAATCTGTGAGGTTTCCGATTTTCCTCAATGACTAGGGTCAGGGATTCAAATCTAGGATCGACTCCAAATATGATAATATTGTAGTGTTCCTCATGAGAAAGAAGAAGATGGCCATTCACCAGTTCTAGAGCTTGTTGTCTCTCATTTCATTGCTTCTTTGTTTTCCCTTCAGGGCTGAAATCATCTTTTCACCATGCTGAGATGTGTGTTGGGCATGTTGTAGGCCAGGTCCATTTGGTGAATCTTGATTGGGCCAGTCACTTTGGTTATTAAAATGGATAAAATGATATACATAATTTTTGGAATTTTATGATTAGTCAATGCTTCCAAAATTAATAATTAATTGTTTATAGTTAAAAAATAAAAGAAAATATGTTTTAGCATTAGTTTTTATTCTCTCTCTAATGGCATAAATGTTATCACCGAAGGATTTTCCTAACTATATAATATTTCTAAAATTAATAATTGATAACATATAAGTCAGAAAAATAAATTAAAATATAATGTGAACTCATAAAAATATAACCTACAAGGTGATATAATTTTGGAAACCCAATTTTCTAATAACAAAAGTTTGATTTTTAGGGTTTATATAATCATTTCAAATGTAACCCTAATTATTAAATATGTGTCTTGAGACCTTGGATTGGATCTAGGGTTGACCTTGGACATATGTAAATTGGATCTGAGGTATGTTGCATTCCCTATTTATCATATTGAGAAAATCACCAAGATTTATCTCCCCCTCTTGGTCCTTTAGGACATACTACCATTTAAATAGTTTCTCTCTCTTTTGAGAGGTTATATTAAGTGATAAATTATGCATGGATATAGATCTTATAATCATCTTACTTTTTTGGATATTCTTATTGGACTCGTATTCATATTTGTTCATCCTATTCCACGTTGAAACCCTTATTTTGCAAGTTGTGGACTTTTATGATCTTTGGTGTATCTTGATGGTGAAGATTGTTACATACTTGCTTATGGAAACTCTGACCCCACATGATAATTTTTGAATGTTCTCATTTTATTGTTTCAAATTGATTGAACGTGTTCTTGTCTCTATATTGTGCATGGCTCCACTAATTTTATTTTTAGTAATGGTACATGAGTACATCCATACACAAGGCACACTTTTTCTACCCCGAGTGTGCCTTTCCACTCATCATATATATTGGGTGTGCTAGTTCCTCCTAGGGTGCAATTTTTCCACCCCAATACTTTTTGTTTTAGATCCTATGGTGTCCCGGACCTTCTTGAAATAACCTTAGTCTATGTTGTTTACATGCACAGTTTAAATTTGTGACATTATTTATGGAAAAAGGCAAGAATTCTCTTATTGTTTATGTTATTCATGATGTATTCTTTTGATATCCACTTAGATAGTACTTTTCCTTTCTATGGGAACCCTTGTTATATTTGATGTCCTTTTTCCTAATGTTTCTCAATTTCCAATTAATATGCTCATATAGGCTTTTATGCTGAAAATATCTATTTTGTCTTCTCTTTTGGGGCATGCTTTCAACCTCAGGTGTAGGACATAGAAAACATGTCATGTAGATGTGGACCTTGCCTATGGAGATGAATCTTAATGGGAGATAAACTTGAGATAATTGGATATCACTCTACTTAGATCTTGAAGTTCATGTAATCCCCTTAATGGGAGATTCTTTTGTAATCTTTTAAAATTGAATATAGTCATGAAGTGTTATTTTGTTGTTGTACTTGGGTATATTGCATACCATCATTTGAAAGAAAAAATACACCTATTCCAACATACCTTTATAGTTTGTTTTGAATAGATGGGTTTATTCCTCAAATTAAGGAGGGAGTGGATCTCCTCATGGGTCTCACTCCTTACAGTGTTAAATGGGCATCCTCCCCTTGTGAGTCTCCAAAATTAAACCCTTCATAGGAAATCAATTTTCCATGCTTTCTATGTATGAGATTGGTAATAGATACAAAAAGGATATGTCATGGTAGTGGTTTTAAAATTTACCAATCTCATGTCATGATGAACTATCTATCTGGAAGGTCAGTAGTTCGTGAAGATTCTAATGAATTTTACTTGGAAATGGTAATGAATTGGTCATTCTTATTCTCTTGGAAGGTTTTCAACGAGGATATTTTACAACACCAGGAGTTTACATATAGATATAGAGGATTACATACAAAGTTGACAATGGAAGTCGTGGTGGGTATTGAGTATGAACCCCCTATGTTAACATGATCTGGTTTGACTTTGTAGATTCCTTTTGAGTCCTTCTACGTCCATCCTCTCTCCACTCAAGATGCCTCTCATTTTATCCTCAAGATAATCCAAAATAATGGGAGACGCCCTTGAAGAAACAACACCTAACACATAGTCATGTTTACTGCCAAAGATGGAGGTCATCCGTAATCTCCATTACCAAGATGGATAATTCCAGGTGCTCCCATACCATAGCCTCAAACGTTTAGGATACTTTGTTGAGAGTAGCCCCAATATCTAGAATGGTAGATTAGGGGAGAGGAAAATCACAAGTCATACCATTCCTTACATGTTCCTTTGGAAGGTTGTCACTCCCAAACCTACTTCTAACCCAACTACATGCTCGGAAGAGTATTTGGATACCTCAAGGACACAATCAATGATAATGAAAGAATAGTTTATGATGATCTTTCCTTGAGGTCTAGGAAGATTTGTCAAAGAAGAGGCTTGTTTTGAGGAGTGTGGTGGCCTATTTCAAGGAGGTGTAATCTAGTTTGAAATGATTAAGAACATTTTCTGGAACATCCATGGGGAGGTAAACAAGCTAAGGTGGTGGGTGATGGATCGACTCTATCAACAATATTAATCACATATATTGGATTTGATTGAGCCATAAGTGCATACGATAAAGGTAGGGGATCTTTTGGGTTTCACCATGCTGGATTGGTGTGCGCATAATGTAGATTCTAATGGTAAGATGTGGATTTATATGGATATTTCACTCTCTTCTTCAATGTTCTACTCCCATTAGTAGCATATCAAACTCATATTAATCGACCGAAAGGGGATACATATGTTTGCTATAGTGGTTTATGCAAAGTGCACCTCTGTCTCACACAAGGAACTTTGTTCATCCTTCATTGATGTAGCTTATGAGATTGGGGATGAAAAATGGGTGATTGAGGGAGACATCAACATTATCAGGTGGTTGTATAAGAGGAAAGGAACAAATCTTTCAAATAGGTGGGAATGAAGGATTTTAATGAATTGATTTGGGACCCACACCTCCTTAGAATTCTTCTAAAGGCATTTTGTTCACTTGGGTGGATAAGTGACAAGAGTTGTCTGTTTGATGTCAAAATGCTAGTGCTGGCTTGTTCTCCCTTTCTATCTCTCCCTTTTATGGGTAATACTTGTTTGGGCTCTCACGTTACCACAACTATCAGAGCACAACAGTTGTAAACACTAGTTATGTATTTTGAAAGCCTTGACTACCCCTTTATTGATGGGAGGGTCATAGTTAGGATTTCTAGATCAATGGGGAGTGGAAGAAATGGATTTTTATGAATTTCTGGCTGCACAGATAATGAGTCACCGACAACACTTGAGTCATTCGACTGGAACCCCAGTCAATCCTATCAACACTTGAATATGACCATTAGAATTCTTTCCTATTTACAAACATATTGGCTTTCAATGCAATGATCAACACACAACATGACAATAACTTCAATCCTTGATCTAGTCATATTGATCGTCCAGTCATTCGATTGGAATTCTGAGTTGGTCGACTCAACACATGAATCGATCGACTGAATACTTGAGTTGGTCAACTCACATTCCCAGTCAGCTAATTTTCAGCCAATGTTTTTAAATTGAATCAACATTTGAGTCGGCCAATTTGCATTTCCATTCATCCAATTAATTTCCAGCCAATGTTGTTTATATTGAATACG
Organism: Alisma plantago-aquatica; assembly: GCA_963693085.1. Classification (NCBI taxonomy): domain Eukaryota; kingdom Viridiplantae; phylum Streptophyta; class Magnoliopsida; order Alismatales; family Alismataceae; genus Alisma; species Alisma plantago-aquatica. The sequence goes on along the minus strand of OY856412.1, from coordinate 22,353,135 downwards.
TAAACACTTTAGTAATCAAGTTAAACCTTATTTATGAGTAAACTCCTATTCTGGGTGCATCCTATGTGTGTGACCATATACGTCCCAAGTTATGTTGCCAGTGAATGTACATAACCAATTTATGACATCACAAGAAATGAGCAGTATGTAGCAACACATCATTGCTACCCAAGTAACTGGGAAGTTGGAGAACAAGTACAACCTACAACATGAGATTAGTGTTACCCTTTGTCACTAATATCTAGATTAAACTCAAGGCATGGAATCATCATACTCTCAATATTCAATCCATGTTTATTGAATTGGAGTAGACTATTGAGATACACATGAGCTCAATATCACATATTGACTCACATGGGCATGCACATGTATTTCTCATTCTCACTTATCAAGTGGACCGAATATCAACTCAAATAGGAGGGACAAATCCCATCTACATCACTCACAGTCAATCCTCATCTGTCACCATTTACCCAAGCATCATCTTTATGGAAACCCTTATTAAAGGACATGTTTGATGGTGTTAAAGTTTTTCGAATGACATGTGATGAATGTAGTGACTTCTAGTCTAAGAAGTACAATCACCACTATCTCTTTGAGAGATGATTCTGACATCCATTCATTGGTTGCATGTATCACTCTCATGGTGGGTCTATATGGTAAATTATTCTCTAGAAAGTACCTATGTGTTTGACTAGATATCCCAAACCATGATTAATGAGTTTTTGTGATCAGTCAACACACATTCTCGTCTTATGTAGTACTATTGTCTATTTTTATTCCATATTAATGTCTGACTAGGAACAAAACAAGAATGGATGTGCTCTTATCATAGACATGATCTCATTGTCTATGTCCTAAACATGAAGACATATGTTATCGAGTAATATCATTCTTTATACATTTATTATCTTATAACATTATCTCGTAACTGATTTAAATTTTATAAATGGAATTGCCTTTTATTATTATCAAATAAATTACATCATGCCATATTATAATCATCACATGATTGGCTCTCCAGACATACCTACCAATAGACTTCCACTTGCACTTATAGTTTATCAGTCATGAATCTTATTCCAAGTGATGTAACATGTCCAATATGCTACTATTGTGAAAGTGCCTTTGTTAATGGGTCAAAAATCAGGGTCAAAAATCATTGCTTTCAGTTGGTATTCTGTGAATCTTCACATCTCCTCATATGAGATGGAACCGTAATTGTGTGTGCTTGGGACGCTGATGCGATATGGGTTCCTTATCTTGTGCAATAACTTCATTGTTGTCACAAAACAACTCTATTGTGTGGCTAATGCTTTGGACCACCCCAAGTTCACTGATGAAATTTTTGATCCAGAGAGCTTCTTTTGCTACATTGTATGTAGCAATATACTTGGCCTCTATTGTAGAATCAACAACTATGTTTTGCTTGGAATTTTTCCAACTTACAAGTGTGTTGTTGAGGCAAAACACAAATCTTAATTGTTCTTGATAATCATCTTTGTCAGCTTGCAAGCTTGCTTTGGTGTAACCCCTTACACCCAACTCTTCCTCACTGCCATAAATAAGAAACTGATCCTTAGTTCTTATCAAGTATTGAAGGATGTCCTTTACATAGTCTAGTGACTTTAACCGGGGTCTGACTAATATTTTCTCATCATGCTTAAGGCATAGAAGACATTAGTAGGAGTTCACAACATTGCATACATGACAGATCCAATTGCATATGCATATATATATCTTACTCATGTGTCCTTGTTCTTTACAAGAAATAGGACATTGGTCTTTATAAAGGATAATTCCATGTGACATGGGAAAATTCCCTCTCTTTGAGTCATGAATGATGAACCTCTTCAACACTGTGTCAATGTATGTACTCTAGCTTAGGCCAAGAAGCATTCTAGATCTATCTCTATGGATCTTGATTCCTAAGACATAGGATGCTTTGCCTAAATCCTTCTTAAAGAAGGTACCTCCCAACTAGTTTTATACATTTTACAAAGTAGGGATGTCATTCCTCATTAATAGTATGCCATCTACATACCTTATGAGGAATAAAATTATGCTCCCACGAATCTTCTTGTACACAAATGGTTCATCTTCATTTTGACTAAATCCAAACTCTATGACTATCTCGTCAAATCACGATTCCAACTTTGACATGCTTTCTTCAATCCATAGTAGCTTACAAACTTTATTGTCTTCCTTTGGATTTATAAAATCCTCACTCTATTTCATGTACGTATCCTCGAGAAGATTTCCGTTAAGGAAAGAAGTTTTAACATCCATCTATAAAATATGATAGTCATGATAAGTTACAATGGCAAGCATGATCCCGATGGATATAACCATGGCAATTGGTGAAAAAGTTTCATCATAGTCAACACCTTGAAATTTTTTGAAACCTTTTGCAACCAATCTTCCATTATGGGTTTGTACATTACCATCCATTTCAGTCTTATTCTTAAAGACCCACTTGCACCCTATCGGTTTTACCCCTTCAGGTGGATTCACCAAGGTTCATACCTTGTTGGAATACATGGATTCCATCTCAGTTCTTATGGCCTCAAGCCATTTCTCAGACTCTGGTCCCTCAATACCTTCTAGGTAGGTTGTTAGATCATCATCTATAACCAACTCACTACCTTCTTGAGTCACAAGATAACCAAATCTTTCAGGCTCAAGGCATGTCCTACTAGATCTATGAAGTTCTGATGTTACATGAGGAACTTGAAATTCCACAACATTTTGTAGGTTTCCTTGTTCCTTTTGTACCTCTACATGTTTAATGTTTTCTTGTTGGTATTAAAACTCTTCTACCTTCCTCCTACTAATTCCTTTGGAAATAAATTCCTTTTCTAAGAATAAAACATCCCTAGAAACAAACACTTTGATGTCATATGGGTTATACAAGTAGTATCCCTTGGTTTCTTTGGGATATCCAACAAAAAAAATTATCTGATCTTGGGCCAAGCTTTTCGGGAAACATTTTCCTTACATAAGCTTCATACCCCATATCCTCATAAAATATATTTTTGGATGTTTCCCAGTCCATATCACATATGGTGTCTTTTGAATCGATGTAGATGGTATGTGGTTAAGTGTAATCATTGCAGTTCACAAAGCATGTCCCCATAAAGGAATCGGAAGGTCAAAAAACTCATCATTGATTACACCATATCTAGTAACATATGATTTCTTCATTCTGATACACTATTATGATGTGGTGTTCTAGGTGGAGTCCATTGTGACATGATACCACAGTTTTGCAGAAGGTCCTCAAACTCTTAGCTTAAGTACTCTACACCTCGATCAGAATTAAGTCCCTTAATAATTTTAACAAGTTGGTTCCGTACTTCATTCATGAAATCGTTGAACTTTTCAAGGTTTTCTAACTTATGTTTCATAAAGTAAACATAACCGTACCTACTGAAGTCATCAGGAAAGGTAATGAAGTACAGATAACCACCTCTAGAATTTGTTATAAAAGGGCCACATATATCATTGTGTATGAGTCCTAATACATCACTTTCCATCTCAATGTCACTAGTAAGAGGAGCCTTTGTCATATTGCCCAACAAACAAGACTCACATATTTATTTGATATTAAAAGAGTCCATATAACCATCTTTATGGAGTTTAGAAATGTGTTTCTCATTTATGTGCCCTAGACGAAAATGCCAAAGGCATGTTTGGTTTCAGTTATCAATTTTTAGTCTTTTGGTATTTATGTTATATATGTTTGTCTACATATCTAACTTGTATAGACCATAAGACATTGGGGCACTTCCATAAAAGTTCCCATCTTTATTAATAGAACATGGACCATTCTTTATAAGAAATTTGAATCCATTCTTGTTCAAACAAGATACATATATGATGTTCCTATTGATGATAGGTACATCATAGTAGTACTCTAACTCTATTACAAGGCCACTAGGTAGAGATAACTCACAGGTTCCACCTATAGTGGCATCAACTCTTTCTCCATTAGCAACACACAGTTCAACGTCACCTTTCTTCAAATGTCTACTTCTTTTCAAATCCTTCACATTTGAGAAAATGTGTGATCCAAATATGATATCCAATAACCAAGATGAAGAAGTACAAAATTTAATCTCAATGACGTATATAGTGAAGTACATATCTCTATCCCTTACTTCATCTTCCTGGGTTTCTTTAAGTGAAAAGTATAGATTCCTTTTGCACTTACCCCTCTCCTTACCTTGAGTGTAGAAGACTTGGAATTTAGCTTAGCCTCCGAATATTTCTGTAACATCCCTGACCTGGGTTATACTCTAACCCTAGGTGTTTTGATTAAGAAAGGTGATTAAATGTTTAATATCATCTTGTGAAAAGTAATTAGGCCTCAAGAGGAACCTATGTTGCAATTCTAGTCCTTTTTGAACATTGTTGAAATCAATGTTTTGTTTGTTTTGGACTAAAGTGCAAATTACCCAAGTTGAGGGGTTAACTTGCAAATTGCACATGATAAGATGTTCCTCTGATGTTGAGACATCATAAGGATGTATATGATGTATTAGTATGGTTTCTACAAGCCTGGACACCAAGATAGAGCTTGTTGGACAATGTTGTGCATTAAAACCTAGTTTTGGAGTAAAGTGCAATTTACCCAAAATCTAGGGTTCAATATACAAATTACCACTTCAATAAGGTCCTTAATATTTCTTGGAATCATGTATAGCAAATAAAATGAGAGGTACTCCTCATTTGAACTAAGTTGGAGGAGAGAGAATCTTGACATTAAAATAATCAAGAATAATGCCTAATTGAAACCCTAATTCGATTTAGGACAAAAATGAATAAACATAATTGAAGGGCTTTCAACCAAAATGTTTTGGGTTGATTTTGAATAAGGAAGGACGTTCCTTTGACAAAATAAGGAACGAAAATATCCTAAGTAGGTGAAATTCCACTCACCTTATTATAAAGAAAAGTAATTCCACTCACATATGGGATATTAATATAATAAGCATTAAGGTGCTTAATTTGCTTTTCTTTAAATTGAGGATAATGAAGGGGAATTAAAGGCAAAAAGGAAGGTGCCTCGTATCTATGGAGTTGAGGGGGGAGAGGCGGCCAAGTTATTTTTGGAATTCAATGCATTTTAATAATGCATTTTCTCTCTCATCAATCTCCTTATAAAAGTGCCTTTTTCAAGCCAAATGAAAGGCTATTTCGGATTTTCTTCTTTCCTTTGCTTGCAAAACCGACCAAGGAGCTAGAGAGGAGCAGGAGGACGACTCCCTACCTGTTGGTAAGCTCTTGACCTTCGTTCTCCTTGATTTCATGGAGGAAATCAAAAATAAATTATGGATTCCTTCTTATTTCGATCTCCTCTTCAACCCTAGCCAACTTTTGCAATCAAAAGCTTGAGGACGAGCCTAGGGGGAGTTGCTAGAGATTCATCCACCATTTATGGCGTGATCGTGGAGCTTTGGAGCTCAATTGGAGGCGGGTTTTATAACTTAAACCGTCAAACATTGCTATTGCATCAATCTTCTATGCTTTGTTGATTGATTTCTTCAATTTTATACACTTTTGTTTCTTTGCTGCAAATTTCATCAAGAACGGTTGCTGTTCTTGGGATCACGAAGGAATATGATGATGACATCATCATAAGAAAGCACCTCACCAAATATCTTGGGAGCAAACGATCTCAAGGGTTGGCACCAAACGGGTTCACCAAAACCGTTTGGTGACCAAACGGGTTGCAAATCATTTGGTGGAAAACGGGTTCAAACCCGTTTGAAGGAGTTGACCAAGCGTTGACCGTTTGGGAATCGTGTTCCTAATTATGTAGGATAATGACCCTCCAAATTTTAGGGGTTAACGCAAAAGGAATCATAGGTTGAAGGTGAATCAATTAGACAAATCGAATTGAATTAAGTGCTGATTTTCAACCTGAATAACTTGACCTGCTTGGGCAAACGGGTTCAAGACCGTTTGAGATGGTTGACCAAGCATTTACCGTTTGGGATTCCTGTTCATAATTATGTTGGTTAATGACCCTCCAAATTTGAGTGCTTAACTCCAAAGGAATCATATCTTGAAGGCAAATCAATTAGGAAAACCTAATTGGATTAAGTGCTGATTTTCAACCTGATTAACTTGACCTGTTTGGGAAAACGGGTTCAAGACCGTTTGAGTGCGTTCACCAAGCGTTGACCGTTTGGTATTATTGATCCTAATTATTTTTGCTAATGACTCACCAAATTTTATGGGTTAACTCCCAAGGAATCGTGAGTTGAAGGCTATTCAATTAGGCAAACCCTAATTGAAAACAGTGCTGAAATTCCAATGAGTTAATTAGAGATTTTGGGTTGATTAGCCCAAACGGATTCAAACCCGTTTGGGGATCATCCAAAAGGGTTCAAGACCGTTTGTGGTTCACCCCCAAGACTGTTTGGAGGTCTGGGGTCAAGTATAGTTGACCAATTGAAGGTCCAATGGTACTAATCATATTGCAATGTAGTGCTGATTTGTTGATCAACTTGATAGACCAATCCATGATGATTTTTTTCACTAGAATCCAAAGGTTGGATGGGACAAACGGTCTCAAGACCGTTTGGTGGTCACCCAAGACCGTTTGGAGGTCTAGGGTTGAGTATGGTTAGGTGTTTGAAGGTCTAAAGGTACTAAGCTGATATACAATGCAATGTTGATTTGGTGATCAATCCAATGAACCAAACCCCAATTGGATTGCTTAGATTTGAGTGATATGATGGGCAAACGGTCTCAAGACCGTTTGGAGGTCATCCAAACGACCTCAAGGCCGTTTGGGGTCAGGTCATACCCAATTTGGATGATGGTTCAATGGTTTCAAAGTAACTAGTCTTACATTGATTAGTGTTGTTGAATCATCGATTCCAAACCTTAATTCAATTGAATCAAACCCTAATTGATGATCAATTGAGGGTCAATTGAGGGTCAAATCAGTTGAAGGTTGACCTATTAAATTCAATTGAAGTATGAGGGTAGGTCCAATTGATGATTGGTTCCATAAATCCAATGATTGAAGGAATCAACATTGGAAACCCTAATTCAATTGGATGCTTTATGTAATGGAGGTCCAATGTGATTGAATCCCTTGAGAATTAAGATGATGAATGATCCATTGACCCAATGATGATTAGTAATGATAAACAAAGAAGGTACAAAGGTTGAAACCCTAACAGTACCTAAGGGACTAGTACCAATTAAGGAATGAATCCCTAATTGCTTATTGGACCAATGACTTGATACACTATGTTAATCATAGTTGTATGTACTTGATTGAAGGGTTGATATGACCTAATCAAGCTGAGATGATGATAGCATGAATTCATACATGAATATGATTCATGTGGTGATTAAGGGTATGATCCTTAAGTAGAGAGATCATGAAACCCTAATCATGAACATAAACCCTAATCGATAGGGTTATTGAGTTGAAACCCTAGTGGAGGGTGTATCCTTGTGAACCCTAGTTGAGGGTGTATCCTTGTGAAACCCTAGTTGAGGGTGTATCATTATAAACCCTGGTTGAGGGTGTATCCTTGTGAAACCCTAGTTGAGGGTGTATCATTGCGATTGTTTATAGGCAACTTTATAATAAAGTTATGCCTTAAACTAAGATAAGTCCATATCATGTGAGATACTGGACAATTCTACTATGTGGCCTATGCATTATATGCCAAGGGTGAGTATTCTGTGATGGAATGTATTAAGAGGGGAAATACCTTAATACAAGATAAAGTTGGTTAACTCAAGAGGGTCTGAATTAATGAGAAATGGGGAACCCTAACCCTAATTTGGGGAAAAGGGAATGATAAGCCCTGTTTGATAGTGAACCCTAATTCCTGGTTAAGGAATGATGGTGTTACTATTGTATGACATGATGTGATGAATATCTTGTATGACTGTTATCATGCCTAATAACCATGCATGTATGATGAGATGATGAATATAGCCAAGTTTGGGCTGTGACATTTATATAATAAATGTTGATTGGCTTTTTGTGCGTTGATGTTGTTGTTGCTTTATAAAAGTAACAATGTGTACGGATTTTATGAACCATGTGAATAAGTTGTTGCCTAGTGAGAGGTGACAAGATGTGAATGGCCTTGTGAGCCATGTGAATAAGTTGTTGCCTAGTGAGAGGTGATAAGATGTGAATGGCCTTGTGAGCCATGTGAATAAGTTGTTGCCTAGTGAGAGGTGACAAGATGTGAATGGCCTTGTGAGACATGTGAATAAGTTGTTGCCTAGTGAGAGGTGACAAGATGTGAAGGGCCTTGTGAGCCATGTGAATAAGTTGTTGCCTAGTGAGAGGTGACAAGATGTGAATGGCCTTGTGAGCCATGTGAATAAGTTGTCGCCTAGTGAGAGGTGACAAGATGTGAATGGCCTTGTGAGCCATGTGAATAAGTTGTTGCCTAGTGAGAGGTGACAAGATGTGAATGGCCTTGTGAGCCATGTGAATAAGTTGTTGCCTAGTGAGAGGTGACAAGATGTGAATGGCCTTGTGATCCATGTGAATAAGTTGTTGCCTAGTGAGAGGTGACAATATGTGAATGGCCTTGTGAGCCATGTGAATAAGTTGTTGCCTAGTGAGAGGTGACAAGATGTGAATGGCCTTGTGAGCCATGTGTGATGCTTGGGTAACAAGTATCATGTTTATTTGTAACATTTGTGTTAGTAAGTTATGCTAGAGAACTTGGTTGATGTTACATTCCTGTTATATATCTATAGTTCATCGATGATTATTCATATCTGTTGTATTCATTACAAGTAGATGGATGAACTATGATTCTACCATGGGTAGATGCAATGCTCTTATTGGAAATGGAGAATTTCTTATTCTGTCTATGAAGAATAATTCTGCCTAATAATGTAAAAGTAACCCCTGCTCAGTTTAATTTCATAATCTGCTATAATAATGTTTCTGGCGGAGAGTTATATCTCTCGCTGGGGCAATTTTTATAATTGTCTCACCCCCGTGGGAACCACATTTTTAGGTGGATGCGGACGAGAAGACAGAAAACCTTCAGTAGGTGAAGGATAGCAACAACAGCAGCAGAGACAGCAGTGAGATCTCAGGGGAAGATATTGTCTGTCAAGTCATATAGATAGTAGTCCTATGTGTCGTCTATGTACTCTCAGGTCCTCGGAGTAGTAGTTAATGATTTCGAGATTTTGGCTCAATGCCTCGAGATTTTGAACTGTCTGTGTTTAGCTTGACAGGACAGTTAATGCTTGTAATTCTCTAAAGGAGATGATACAGAATATGTACCTGTGAACAAGAATGTAATTGTGTTACTTTTGTTCTATGTGAGAAAGTTTTTACTTGATGTATCTTTTGATAAAAAGGTTTTAATTTTTAGTGATTTTTGGTAATCCGCTTCTTAATGAACGCTTCCGCATTAGTTAATCTTGTTTACGCGAGATGGTCATCACAATTTAGTGGTATCAGAGCTCTAGGTTCGCCGAGTCTACAGAGACATAGGACTAAGTTGTTGAGTCTGTGTTAGTGTCCTCCAGTATACCCTATAATGATTTCTGCTTGTGTAGAAAAAGGGTAAAGTTTAAAATGACTGGAGAACACAAGAAACACATTACTGAGGGCAATGTTGCTGCACCAAGAAGAGGTGCAAGGGATCAGACGAGAATAGTATGAGTGCCTGAGAATCCCCATTAAGACCTGATCAGGATAGAGAATCCTATGATCATGCTCTTGTTGGGCAGATTAGGGCAACAGTAATGCATATAGGGGACTGGATACTAGCTATACAATCTAGGTTATCAGTCCTTAATACAGAAAGTTTGAGCTTTAAAAGAGTTCCTAAATGACTTAGTCATGTTGGAACAAGGGAAAATCATGTGTGTATAATGATATGAAAAGCAAGGAATATGATAGCATGTAAGTGCATACTACTTGATCTCAGTATTTGTAAAACCTGGCCAGGTATACAACTATTGATGATAAAGTGAGTACGGAAACTCTTCGATTGGTATCTTTTTGATTGCCCTGATCAAGCAATCATTCTGAAACAATCTAGAGAGTATAATGAAAACAAAAGGGAAGAGCTATGTGAACATTCCCAACTAATAGGAAGAGCTATGTGAACATTCCTAATCAAAAGGGAAGAGCTATGTGAACATTCCCAACTAATAGGAAGAGCTATGTGAACATTCCTAATCAAAAGGGAAGAGCTATGTGAACATTCCCAACTAATAGGAAGAGCTATGTGAACATTCCTAATCAAAAGGGAAGAGCTATGTGAACATTCCTAATCAAAAGGGAAGAGCTATGTGAACATTCCCAACTAATAGGAAGAGCTATGTGAACATTCCTAATCAAAAGGGAAGAGCTATGTGAACATTCCCAACTAATAGGAAGAGCTATGTGAACATTCCTAATCAAAAGGGAAGAGCTATGTGAACATTCCCAACTAATAGGAAGAGCTATGTGAACATTCCTAATCAAAAGGGAAGAGCTATGTGAACATTCCTAATCAAAAGGGAAGAGCTATGTGAACATTCCCAACTAATAGGAAGAGCTATGTGAACATTCCTAATCAATAGGAAAGAGCTATGTGAACATTCCCAACTAATAGGAAGAGCTATGTGAACATTCCTAATCAAAAGGGAAGAACTATGTGAACATTCCCAACTAATAGGGAAGAGCTATGTGAACATTCCTAATCAAAAGGGAAGAGCTATGTGAACATTCCCAACTAAAAAGGAAAAGCTAAGTGAACATTCCGAATTACATAGAGTTTGCTAAGTGAACTTTATAAATAAAGGATTGTTGAGTAAATTATCTCTGTTAGATATATATGTTTCTCTTTTGGTATATATTCTTGAGTAATGATTGAAGTATGTTCTTTTATGTTTCTTCCTTCCAACAATATGGACATCATATGTTAGGGGTTTATGTTTTGCATAAACATGAACATTGCTAAAGTTGAATTAATGAAAGGAACTTTGTGTGGATTACAAGATCTATGATATCTCCATGATACTAAGATGTTATGTGGAGACTTGAGGGAATGATAACTGAATAAATCTGTCCCTCCTTTTTCTGGGATTTCGGGGACGAAATCCTTGTTAGGGGTTTATAATTTGTAACATCCCTGACCTGGGTTATACTCTAACCCTAGGTGTTTTGATTAAGAAAGGTGATTAAATGTTTAATATCATCTTGTGAAAAGTAATTAGGCCTCAAGAGGAACCTATGTTGCAATTCTAGTCCTTTTTGAACATTGTTAAAATCAATGTTTTGTTTGTTTTGGACTAAAGTGCAAATTACCCAAGTTGAGGGGTTAATTTGCAAATTGCACATGATAAGATGTTCCTTTGATGTTGAGACATCATAAGGATGAATATGATGTAGTAGTATGGTTTATACAAGCCTGGACACCAAGATAGAGCTTGTTGGACAATGTTGTGCATTAAAACCTAGTTTGGAGTAAAGTGCAATTTACCCAAACTCTAGGGTTCAATATGCAAATTACCACTTCAATAAGGTCCTTAATATTTCTTGGCATCATTTATAGCAAAGAAAATGAGAGGTACTCCTCATTTGAACTAAGTTGGAGGAGAGAGAATCATGACATTAAAATAATCAAGAATAATGCCTAATTGAAACCCTAATTCGATTTAGGGCAAAAATGAATAAAAATAATTGAAGGGCTTTCAACCAAAATGTTTTGGGTTGATTTTGAATAAGTATGGACGTTCCTTTGACAAGATAAGGAACGAAAATATTCTAAGTAGGTGAAATTCCACTCACCTTATTATAAAGAAAAGTAATTCCACTCACATATGGGATATTAATATAATAAGCATTAAGGTGCTTAATTTGCTTTTCTTTAAATTGAGGATAATGAAGGGGAATTAAAGGCAAAGGAAGGTGCCTCGTATCTATGGAGTTGAGGGGGAAGAGGCGGCCAAGTTATTTTTGGAATTTAATGCATTTTAATAATGCATTTTCTCTCTCATCAATTTCCTTATAAAAGTGCCTTTTTCAAGCCAAATGAAAGGCTATTTCGGATTTTCTTCTTTCCTTTGCTTGCAAAAACGACCAAGGAGCTAGAGAGGAGCAGGAGGACGACTCCCTACCTGTTGTTAAGCTCTTGACCTTCGTTCTCCTTGATTTCATGGAGGAAATCAAAAATAAATTATGGATTCCTTCTTATTTCGATCTCCTCTTCAACCCTAGCCAACTTTTGCAATCAAAAGCTTGAGGACGAGCCTAGGGGGAGTTGCTAGAGCTTCATCCACCATTGATGGCGTGATCTTGGAGCTTTGGAGCTCAATTGGAGGCGGGTTTTATAACTTAAACCCTCAAACATTGCTATTGCATCAATCTTCTATGCTTTGTTGATTGATTTCTTCAATTTTATACACTTTTGTTTCTTTGCTGCAAATTCCATCAAGAACGGTTGCTGTTCTTGGGAGCACGAAGGAATATGATGATGACATCATCATAAGCAAGCATCTCACCAAATATCTTGGGAGCAAACGATCTCAAGGGTTGGGACCAAACGGATTCACCAAAACCGTTTGGTGACCAAACGGGTTGCAAACCGTTTGGTGGCAAACGGGTTCAAACCCGTTTGAAGGAGTTGACCAAGCATTGAAAGTCTGGGAATCGCGTTCCTAATTATGTAGTCTAATGACCCTCCAAATTTGAGGGGTTAACTCAAAAGGAATTATATGTTGAAGGCCAATCAATTAGACAAATCGAATTGAATTAAGTGCTGATTTTCAACCTGAAGAACTTGACCTGCTTGGGAAAACGGGTTCACGACCGTTTGAGATGGTTGACCAAGCGTTTACCGTTTGGGATTCCTGTTCATAATGATGTTGGTTAATGACCCTCCAAATGTGAGGGGTTAACTACAAAGGAATTATAGTTTGAAGGCTAATCAATTAGGAAAACCTAATTGGATTAAGTGCTGATTTTCAACCTAATTAACTTGACCTGCTTGGGAAAACGGGTTCAAGACCGTTTGAGTTCATTGACCAAGCGTTGACCGTTTGGGATTATTGATCCCAATTATGTTGGCTAATGAATCCCCAAATTTGATGGGTTAACTCCCAAGGAATCGTGAGTTGAAGGCTATTCAATTAGGCAAACCCTAATTGAAAACAGTGCTGAAATTCCAATGAGTTAATTAGAGATTTTGGGTTGATTAGCCCAAACGGGTTCAAACCCGTTTGGGGATCATCCAAACGGGTTCATGACCGTTTGGGGATCACCCCCAAGACCGTTTGGAGGTCTGGGGTCAAGTATAGTTGACCAATTGAAGGTCCAATGGTACTAATCATATTGCAATGTAGTGCTGATTTGTTGATCAACTTGATAGACCAATCCATGATGATTTTTTTCACTAGAATCCAAAGGTTGGATGGGACAAACGGTCTCAAGACCGTTTGGTGGTCACCCAAGACCGTTTGGAGGTCTAGGGTTGAGTATGGTTAGGTGTTTGAAGGTCTAAAGGTACTAAGCTGATATACAATGCAATGTTGATTTGGTGATCAATCCAATGAACCAAACCCCAATTGGATTGCTTAGAGTTGAGTGATATGATGGGCAAACGGTCTCAAGACCGTTTGGAGGTCATCCAAACGACCTCAAGACCGTTTGGGGTCAGGTCATACCCAATTTGGATGATGGTTCAATGGTTTCAAAGTAACTAGTCTTACATTGATTAGTGTTCTTGAATCATCGATTCCAAACCTTAATTCAATTGAATCAAACCCTAATTGATGATCAATTGAGGGTCAATTGAGGGTCAAATCAGTTGAAGGTTGACCTATTAAATTCAATTGAAGTATGAGGGTAGGTCCAATTGATGATTGGTTCCATAAATCCAATGATTGAAGGAATCAACATTGGAAACCCTAATTCAATTGGATGATTTATGTAATGGAGGTCCAATGTGATTGAATCCCTTGAGAATTAAGATGATGAATGATCCATTGACACAATGATGATTAGTAATGATAAACAAAGAAGGTACAAAGGTTGAAACCCTAACAGTACCTAAGGGACTAGTACCAATTAAGGAATGAATCCCTAATTGCTTATTGGACCAATGACTTGATACACTATGTTAATCATAGTTGTATGTACTTGATTGAAGGGTTGATATGACCTAATCAAGCTGAGATGATGATAGCATGAATTCATACATGAATATGATTCATGTGGTGATTAAGGGTATGATCCTTAAGTAGAGAGATCATGAAACCCTAATCATGAACATAAACCCTAATCGACAGGGTTATTGAGTTGAAACCCTAGTGGAGGGTGTATCCTTGTGAACCCTAGTTGAGGGTGTATCCTTGTGAAACCCTAGTTGAGGGTGTATCCTTATAAACCCTGGTTGAGGGTGTATCCTTGTGAAACCCTAGTTGAGGGTGTATCATTGCGATTGTTTATAGGCAACTTTATAATAAAGTTATGCCTTAAACTAAGATAAGTCCATATCATGTGAGATAGCTGGACAATTCTACTGTGTGGGCTATGCATTATATGCTAAGGGTGAGTATTCTGTGATGGAATGTATTAAGAGGGGAAATACCTTAATACAAGATAAAGTTGGTTAACTCAAGAGGGTCTGAATTAATGAGAAATGGGGAACCCTAACCCTAATTTGGGGAAAAGGGAATGATAAGCCCTATTTGATAGTGAACCCTAATTCCTGGTTAAGGAATGATGGTGTTACTATTGTATCACATGATGTGATGAATATCTTGTATGACTGTTATCATGCCTAATAACCATGCAGGTATGATGAGATGATGAATATAGCCAAGTTTGAACTGTGACATTTATATAATAAATGTTGATTGGCTTTTTGTGCGTTGATGTTGTTGTTGCTTTATAAAAGTAACAATGTGTACGGATTTTATGAGCCATGTGAATAAGTTGTTGCCTAGTGAGAGGTGACAAGATGTGAATGGCCTTGTGAGCCATGTGAATAATTTGTTGCCTAGTGAGAGGTGAAAAGATGTGAATGGCCTTATGAGCCATGTGAATAAGTTGTTGCCTAGTGAGAGGTGACAAGATGTGAATGGCCTTGTGAGCCATGTGAATAAGTTGTTGCCTAGTGAGAGGTGACAAGATGTGAATGGCCTTGTGAGCCATGTGAATAAGTTGTTGCCTAGTGAGAGGTGACAAGATGTGAAGGGCCTTGTGATCCATGTGAATAAGTTGTTGCCTAGTGAGAGGTGACAAGATGTGAATGGCCTTGTGAGCCATGTGAATAAGTTGTTGCCTAGTGAGAGGTGACAAGATGTGAATGGCCTTGTGAGCCATGTGAATAAGTTGTTGTCTAGTGAGAGGTGACAAGATGTGAATGGCCTTGTGAGCCATGTGAATAAGTTGTTGCCTAGTGAGAGGTGACAAGATGTGAATGGCCTTGTGAGCCATGTGAATAAGTTGTTGCCTAGTGAGAGGTGACAAGATGTGAATGGCCTTGTGAGCCATGTGAATAAGTTGTTGCCTAGTGAGAGGTGACAAGATGTGAATGGCCTTGTGAGCCATGTGAATAAGTTGTTTCCTAGTGAGAGGTGACAAGATATGAATGGCCTTGTGAGCCATGTGTGATGCTTGGGTAACAAGTATCATGTTTATTTGTAGCATTTGTGTTAGTAAGTTATGCTAGAGAACTTGGTTGATGTTACATTCCTGTTATATATCTATAGTTCATCGATGATTATTCATATCTGTTGTATTCATTACAAGTAGATGGATGAACTATGATTCTACCATGGGTAGATGCAATGCTCTTATTCGAAATGGAGAATTTCTTATTCTGTCTATGAAGAATAATTCTGCCTAATAATGTAAAAGTAACCCCTGCTCAGTTTAATTTCATAATCTGCTATAATAATGTTTCTGGAGGAGAGTTATATCTCTCGCTGGGGCAATTTTTATAATTTTCTCACCCCCGTGGGAACCACATTTTTAGGTGGATGCGGACGAGAAGACAGAAAACCTTCAGTAGGTGAAGGATAGCAACAACAGCAGCAGAGACAGCAGTGAGATCTCAGGTGGAGATATTGTCTGTCAAGTCATATAGATAGTAGTCCTATGTGTCGTCTCTGTACTCTCAGGTCCTCAGAGTAGTAGTTAATGATTTCGAGATTTTGGCTCAATGCCTCGAGATTTTGAACTATCTGTGTTTAGCTTGACAGGACCGTTAATGCTTGTAATTCTCTAAAGGAGATGATACAGAATATGTACCTGTGAACAAGAATGTAATTGTGTTACTTTTGTTCTATGTGAGAAAGTTTTTACTTGATGTATCTTTTGATAAAAAGGTTTTAATTTTTAGTGATTTTTGGTAATCCGCTTCTTAATGAACGCTTCCGCATTAGTTAATCTTGTTTACGCGAGACGATCATCACAATTTCTTGGACTTGCATTTTCCATTGGACTCGATTCTACTAATCATCATCATGAATTTGTCCTTCGTCATATGTGCTTCGGAATTTATCAAAATACTAAGCAATTCAAACAGTGATTTGGCCAAGTTACTCAAGTGATAGCATTGATAACTGGCTATAAGATTTAAGAAATGATTGTAGACTTATATCCATGGACAATTCTTGACCTAAAACAAGTCCCAATTTGTCTAGATGTTCCACATGCCCAATCATATTGGTCGCCTGTGGATCTGTTAGATCTCTCACTGTCACTTTGCACTCAAACAACGCTTTGGAAACATTATATGTTTCTTTGCTTTACATGATTCTTAAGATGTGTTATCATCTTGAGAATGATGATGTTTTCATGTTTTTATGCAATCCATAGTTCATACAACCCAACATATGGTTTTTGATGTATGTAGAATCATTGGCATGTTTCAAGTAAGCATCCATTTCATCTTAAGGCATGTTTGGAGTGGGTTCCTCTAGCACTGGTATTTCAAAGACATAGAGTTTGTGCTCATGATTGAGAACATTTTTCAAAGTCATGAACCATTTATGGAATTATCATGTTTAGTTTTTCCTTCTCAAGGATTCACAATGATAGTGTGTTTCCCATTTATTTATAAAAAAGTAAAATTTTCACTTTGTCAAAATACTTTTGATTGATTTGATAACATTAATGATATTAATTAGGTCTTTAATTAATTATAGCACCCACTATTTTCTTCAAATTGACAGCTCTCAAAACCAATTTTGCAAAATTGCAACGTACAACCTTCTACTGAGCCAAGATCAATATTTCATCAAATTATGAGTTAGCTTTGCCTGATCGTCCACAACTTGACTATTTAGGTAGGGAACTTCTAGTAGTTCCATGTAAATTCAATTCTTGGATAGATGTTATGCACAACTCCTTGTCACAATCCATCTATATGCTTCTAGGCACTTCATCTCATCAAGGCCATCTACTTCATTTTGACCCATAAGACAACATGATAGAATATACACCCTACTTTGGTAGACCCACATATCTATCATTTCACTTCTATGAGATAGACGACGCATCATGCTTTGGCCTAACCTCTGCTTAGTCGATCAAGCTTTTCATGCGTGTTTCTTATGGAAATAATCTAAAACTTAATATTTATTGAGAGATTTTATATGCAACTACATACACATATCCAATCACCACATACTTATAATATGTATCATATACATGATATATCCACAAAAGAATAACATGCAATCATAAAACATGAGATTGATGGTTATTTCCATACTTATATAATTCTTTGGAGCCACAAATAATTCCTACCACCTAAGGTCATACATCTCACGTAGCAACATGTAGTTGAAAATATGATGCTAGAACATGTCAGTTGATTGGATGGATTCTCTAGTCGATTGCTTTCTATCAGTCATTCGATTAGCTCTGGCTCATATGTCTGACTGGACTCAACCATTTGATCGGTTGGGCCTCCAATCGATCAATTGGCTCCTCCTGTCGGCTAGCACCCTTGTTCCTCCAGACGATCAACTTTACTTCCCAGTCGTTCGACTCTCCTAGTGCAATATGATTTCTCTTTCCCAAAACAAAAAGTATAATTATCATATTCCTATTAACATTTTACATTGTAAAAGGAAACAAAGATTTACATTTGATGGTTTTACATTTGAAAAGAAAGAGAGAGGCTCGGTATGAAAACCGAAAACCAAAAGGAAAGAAAGCAAACAACCAAGCATGCACATCCACATGTGTTTTGGACATAACCACATATGCATCCATCATCAGAACATTTTTAGGGTGATGCATATAGATTGCATATATATATCATACTATATATATGTCTATTGGGATTGTATGTGGTATTTAATCAGATATTGTTTTTGGTCAGCAAAAACATGTGGGGCTTTTTTTATATTTCACTTTGTGAAGTTACAATGCTTTATCATTTCAAAAGGTGAGAAATAATAGAAAAAGGTTAAAAAACTATTTTATCTATACATTTGTATAAATAGTCAAAATTTTATATCAAGGCAACCATAATGTCTCATCATCCTAATATCCATAAAGCAACCTTCAAGAAAAACAACCAAAGGAGATTCATAGCATCTTCAGCCATGCGTCCCCCTAAAATAATACTATAACTCACCCTTGAGGAGCCTTATAGCACGCACAAGGATCATTCAAAGAACACAACTAAAAAGACCAATAGGGAAATTAAGTAGCATCCACGATAAAAAAGTATCTAGAAAGGATCACTCGCAAGAAGCAACCAACCCAAAAATGAGTCACCCGAGAAACACAAAAAACATTACGTAGAATTCAAAAATCCTCTAAGCTGATAAAGTCCCCTCTAATATGATTCCAATGGACATCAATAGAACTGACTTTGTTATCATGAAATCAAGAGTTTCTCCCATTCCAAAGATAGTAATGAACCAGAAAGAAAAGGAGCTTCTGATAATCCAACAAATTTTTAACACCTAACTAGTTCGCACTAGACAAGCATATTCCCATATCACTTTTAGCACAATCCAGCCGCTTCTTGACAAAGGAGCATTCAAAGATAATATGTTCCACATCTTCATAGCCATTACAACACATGAAGCACATTGATACTGATTGAATACCAATTCTCCTGAAATAATCTCTAGTAGGCAACTTATTCAAAAAGGCCTTCCAAATATGGAGGATACATCTCTTCAGAACTTTGCACTTCCATAGATAGGAGAAAAAGTTGCTTTCTTCACCTTTAGCATGAATAGTATTCCAAATATCCTTCATCTTTGGATGATATAATCCACCAAATTCTATAACATCATCCTGCATACAAGGTACACTTTGAGACATAATAAGATCATATAAAGCTTTGTTCATACGATTATTAGGACACTTGCACTCACAATTGGAATTAAGCTCACTCACTAAACAATCAATGGGTAAACCAAGATTTAAGATGGCTTCATTACCTAGAACGTCTCCAAAGAAGAAGTTATGATTTACTGAGGGGTCTTGCAACAATTTGGTGCTTCTACCATTTCTAATAGTGAAACTGGCATGTTTAACAAGAGTGTCTCTTTTCTTAACTAAATTTCACATCAACCACGACTAGTTTGAATTGATCTTGATAGACCAAAATGAGAAGTACTTGAGATATCTTTCACCTATCCACTTTACCCATAACACATCCTTTTTTGTTTCTAGACTACAGGCATTTAGACATAACCATGCATGGGAAACTTCCTCAGTTTTCCTTATGTCCAATCCCCCTTCACAAAAAGGTAGAGTAACCTTATCCCAGGATACTAGATGTAGGTTATCTTTCTTCTCAGAATTTCCCCATAGAAAGTTATGAAAAATCCTATAAATTTCATTATAAACAACAGAAGGAAGAGAAAAAAAATAGAATTCCCGTATCTGTGCAATGCAGGAAGGATTGATATCACGAGATCACATATTCCTACCAAAGAAAGATAATTGGCTTTCCTACACTCAAGCTTAGATTTCACCCTATCAATAAGAGGACTACAGTCTTTCTTTATGAGCTTCCCAATAAAAAGAGGAACACCTAGGTATTTTGAGGGAAGTAAGCACTCAAGGAACTCAAGGATATTCACAATATCTTGCTTTGGAACTGATTTACTAAACAATATGGAACTCTTACTGGCATTGATTCTTAGTGCAGACATATTTCCAATCATCATCATCACTAAGCCTCAGTCCCAACTATGTTGGGGTCGGCAACATGGATCCTTCTTTTCCATTCATCTCTATCATTGATCATATTTCGGTTGAGATGTAGAGATTCAAAATCTCTCTTTATAAGCTCTTCCCATGTTAATTTAGGCCTTCCTCTTCTTTTATTAATTATGTTTACCTCAATAGTATTGCTTTGCATAGGCACATTAGTGGGTCTGCATTACACATGTCCATACCATCTGAGTCGACCCTCACACAACTTGTCCCCAATGCTCGCCACCCCCACTTTATTCCTAATATACTCATTTTTCAAGCAGTCTTGTCTTGTCTTACCTCACATCCATCTCAACATAGGAATTTAGCCAAATTTATCTTGTTTAGTCCTTATTTCTTCACCTCCCAACAATCACTCCCACAGGGCATGGTTGTCCGTATAGCCATTTTATAAAACTTACTTTTCAATCATAGTGGGATCTTCCGGTCACATAATACTCCAATTGCACTCCTCCATTTCAACCATCCTGCAGTGATCCTATGACAAATGTCATTTTGGACATCCCCATCTATTTGAATGATAGAGCCCAAGTAATGAAATTTATCACAATTTGATATATCTACCCCATGGAACTTGGCTCCACCATTCACACTGTGAGATTGACTGAAATTGCAATGCATATATTCAGTTTTGCTCCTACTGATAATCAATCAATTTGATTCCAATGCCTTTCCCCAAAGTTCAACTTTATCATTAAAACTATCTTTAGTTTCGTAATCGATACAATATCCTCAGCAAATAACATACACCAAGGAACATCATCCTGAACATTCTTTGTCAACTCATCCATAATAAAAATGAATAGATATGGGCTAAGTGTGGATCCTTGGTGCACCCCAACTGGGATGGGAAATGTTGGTGTCTCTCCTATAGGAGTCTTCACACTTTTAGTAGAGCTACCATACATGTCTTTAATCATGTCAATGTATTGGATTGGCACACCCTTTTTCCTCAAAACCATCCACAACACTTATATGGGTACTCGATCATAAGCCATTTCCAAATCGATAAAAACATGTGAAGATCTCTTTTTCTTTCACTATACTTCTCCAAAAGCCTCCTTATCAGAAAAATAGCAACTATTATTGATCTATCGGGCATGCAACCAAATTGGTTGTTTGACACCTACATTATAGATCTTAGCCTCTGCTCAATAATCCTCTCCCAAAGCTTCATTATGTGACTCCTCAACTTGATACCTATGTAGTTTGTGCAGCTCTGAACATCACCTTTGTTCTTGTATATGGGGACTATAGTACTATTTCTCCACTCATCTGACATCTTCTTTGTCTTCACGATCTTGTTAAACAAATTTGTCAACCACATAACTCCTCCATCCCCCATAATCTTCCATACATCAATGGGAATACCATCTGGTCTGCATTCCTTTCTCATTTTCATTTTTTTCAAGGCATTCTTGACCTCAAAATGTAAAACTCGTCGTGTGTAAATGATATCTCATGTATCCCCATTACACGAGTCTCTAACATTGTTTATAGTATCTCCATTGAAAAGCTTATGGAAGTAATTTCTCCATTGGTTCTTGATCGCATCATCCTTTACCAGCACTCTGCCA
Organism: Alisma plantago-aquatica; assembly: GCA_963693085.1. Lineage (NCBI taxonomy): Eukaryota > Viridiplantae > Streptophyta > Magnoliopsida > Alismatales > Alismataceae > Alisma > Alisma plantago-aquatica. The sequence continues at coordinate 22,331,349 of OY856412.1, read as the reverse complement.
TCTTCATTCTTGATGCATTTTACTTGACTTAAGTCTCTATCTTTCCTTTCTCTTATACAAGCCATTTTATATATATCGTTTCCCCCTTCTCTAGTGTCCAACTTCTTATAAATATCATCAAAGTATCTAGACCTTGCCTCATTAACAACCTTTTTTGCTTTTTTTGTTGAACCCAACGTGCCTCACTTTTTATTGCTATCTTCTCAAAAAAAATGAGTATCGTCCTGTTACAGGGTGTAACAAGGTGAAAGAATAAGAAACATAGAAGAAAAGAAAGGAGAAATTGTACAAAACTATACAGTCGTAAAATCATTTATACTGCTATTACATATATCTATAGATGTTTTCTTTATGCCCAGGAAGATCCTTCTATTTCTTTCTATCCACGTATGATAGATTATTGTTGCAGCAACAGTCTTTTCTTTTTTCTTTAATTGGTTTAAGTCATTTATGCAGGACAGGGAAATTGTAGGTCTGAGCTTGCAGCTGAAATGCCTCCAAACTTCAATGGTGAACTTGCACGAGAAGAAGATGTGATGCATATTAGCTTCTTCAGATTTGCATAGCGAGTATCTCGACACCAAGAAAAACCCAAATTTTCTCAACGTATCAATGGTTGGTAATCTATTCAGGAAAGCCTTCCAAAGAACTAGGGAAAATCTTCTAGGAATATAACAGTTCCATATCCATCTTCCCCAAGGAACCACACGAGATGGTTGTCTTATAGCATTCCATCCGTCTTTCAATCTGAATTTTCAATTGCCTTCATAGGAAAGGAAATTGCTGCCACCCATGGGCTTGGGTAGCTGCGAAAGAATGTCTTCAAATTCTTGGCAGCTGCACACAAGGGGACACCTCCAATCGCCATTGATAATCATAGCTTTGATCGGGCAGTTTACACCTCCACCAATGCGATGTATGAGTTGGTTGTCTACTAGATCCACTAACCTTCTGCCTCCTGGTAACCAAGGATCACACCATAGTTTGAGATTATTATCGTCACCTACATTAAGTTTAAGTTTGTTTAAGAGCACACCTCTTTTTTTGTAGTTTTTTCCACAGCCATGAGGTTTTTGATTGTTCACCAATAGACCATATGGAGTCATTTTTTATATATTTTTCGTGCATCCACTTGACCCACAAAGTGTTCTTATCACTCCCCAGATCCCATAGGTTTTTTAGTATGCATGCATCAGTCCAATCTTCTAAGCATCTAATGCCCAAACCACCCTCATTTTTGGGCCTACAAATCATGCTCGATGAGATGGTGTGAATATGCTTCTTATCTTTATCATTGTTCCAAATGAAATTCCGCATTAGCTTCTCGAGATCATCTATAACAGACTTGGGGAGGGGAAACACAGCTGACCAGAATATATGGTAGGATGACAACATGGAGATGACAAGCTCAACTCCGCCTGCACATGATAGTAATCTCCCTTTCCAGGAGTCTAGATTCTTTTTGAGTTTGTCAATGATTGTAAGCACATATTTTTAGTTAATCTTCTAATGAAAATAGGTAACCCCAAGTAGCGTACAGGCAGCTGGGTGATGCCTATATGTAGAATGGAACTGATGTTGTCATTTTGGTAGGCTTCACTAAGGAATAATTGGCTTTTATCATTATTGAGATTTAGGCCTGAGATGTATTGGAACTTCTCCGATGCCTTCTTTAAATCTTCTGCGTTCTTCTCATTAGCTTTGGAAAATAGCAAAAGGTAATCTATAAAGATAATGTGGGAGATCTGATTAACCTCATCATTTTTATAGGGTTAATTTGCTTCTTTGCAACCAAGTCTTGGATGACAGTAGAAAAACCCTGCATAGCGAAGACAAACAAGTATGGTGTGAGGGGATCACCCTATCTAATACCATTGTTAGCTTCAAAGGGAGTGGAAGGTGATCCATTTATGAGAACTTGGAAGGAGGCAAAGTAGAAGATTTCATTGATCCATCTAAGCCAACATTGGGGGAAGCCCATTTTCTCCATGATGAAAATAAAGTAATCTCTTCTTACAGTGTCATATGATTTTGACAAGTCAGCTTTAACACACATGTTCTTGGGGCCTTGAGCGTTAGAGAAATTTCTGAGGACTTATTGGCTAAAAGGATTGCATCACCATTGGACCATCTTTGACAAACGCCACTTGATTCATATCAATGACATCACCCATAATTGGCTGGAGCCTATTTGCCAAAATTTTGGTAATGATTTTGTATATCATGTTGCAAAGGGAGATAGAATGAAAGTCTTTGATATTGTCTGCATTTTGGATTTTTGGAATGAGAGTTATGAAGGTTTTGTTACACTCCTTAAGCATCTTTCCATTCTCAAAGAAGTTGAGGACAACCTTGGTAACATCCATACCAATAATATCCCAACATTTTTTGAAGAAGTGGGGTTTGAAGCCGTCTGGTCCTGGGGCTTTGTGATCTTTTAGCCCTTTGATTACATCCTCAATCTCTGCTTTAGTGACCCATCTACTGAGGTTGAGTTGAACTTCTCTTTTGAGATGAGGGAGTCACTAGTCAACCTCCCATTTCACGAAACAAGTGTTGGTTGAGTTGAAGAGGCCCCTATAATAAACAACAATTTCATCATGGATCACAGTCTTATCATAACTCATCTAGCCATTGACTTCAAGAGAGTTAATGCTATTTCATATTCTTCTTGTCTTCGGGGAGGCATAGAAAAAGGTCAAATTTCTGTCTCCTATTTTGAACCACTGGATTCTTGATTTTTTGCTTTATGAAGATCTCTTCCTCGTCCTTTGCCTTGATAGTGTTGTCCCTTGCAGTACATAGTTCCAATTGCAAGGACTCATTTTTGGGGTCTTCATCAACCTTTCTTTGTAGTGAGATGTCTTCCGCCTCTAGTTCAACTACCTTGGAGAGGTAATTCTTTACCTTGGCTCTATTCCATTCGCATAGGGTTGAGCATAGCTTGTTTAACTTGCAGTAAAGTCTGAACATAGGGGCTCTGTTATAATCATTTTCAGACCAACTACTTCTAACCAAGTCGATGAAGCTATCTTCTTTCACCTAGTTGTTGATAAATCTGAATGGGGTGTTTCTTCTGCCTCCTTTTACAAGGTGTACGCCAATCATACGATGGTCACTAATTGTGGTGTCAATCACCTCTGCCCAAGAACTAGGGAAGTCATCAAGTAGAGTAACATTTGAAAGAGCTCGGTCAATTTTAGAGATGGTGCTAATGCCTTTCTGCTTCTGCTATCCCATGTGAATAATTGGCCCTTAGAGATAATTTCAACTAGCACTGTCTCATATATGGAGTTATTAAAATCAAGCATACTTCATGCTGATGGAGGGTGCTTCCCAAGTTTTTTGGAGTTGAACCTGACGACGTTGAAGTCTCCCACAACACACCATGTTGTACTCATGGTTCTACTAATTGTATTTAAGCCATCCCATAGAGTAGTTCTTTCCGCATCACCATTAGACCCATACACAGTATTAAGATGGAAATTGCAGCTTCCATTGTCCACAACACAATGTAGGACATGTTCGTTTGCCTAGATTTTGTTGATGATGACATTATGGTCTCTCCATACCACAAGGATGTGTGTGTAAGAATATAACTCGATGTTAGAGATGAAATTGGCATCTTCCCATAGCTGCTTGACTATCTCGCCTATATCCTTGTCATGTACTCTTGATTCCGATATGATATAAACTTCTGCTTTGTTCCTTTCCAACACCTCCCTAACACGTGAGAGTTTTTTAAAGATGCCTCTCACATTCCATGAGATGATTGAGAGAGGCCTATCCATCCGAATGTGGAGTGCGGGCCTGGTTCACCATTCTATTCCCCCCATTGCTGCTTTCCACATCTTTATCCTGTAAAGAAAACTTATTAGAGATTTCAACATTCCTTGTAGAGCTGGTGCTTTTGTTTGTTATCTTCGGCCTGGGTGGTGATCTAGACTTCCTCCCATGCACCTGCCATTGGTTTTCTACCACTTGGACTAGTGTGGATGGGTTTGAGTTTGGTGCTTCTCTATCACTCGCAGTAGATTCTCCAGTAATCTCTATGTCCTGGTTTTCTTGAGCTGCTTGGATTGGTGTGGGTGGGTTGGAGCTAAGAGATTCTCTTTTACTTGGAGTGGACCCTCCTGTAATCACCACATCCTGGTTTTCTTGCCTATTTCCGGCCTGGTTGTCACCCCTACTTATAGCATCAATGAATTCAACTTCATCCTCTTTCTCAGTACTCTGCCTGGGGATCCATACCTTTTTCTTTGGGACTGTAATTTTCTTTGGAGCTTGATCAGAGAATAGGCTAGATTCATGCCTATAGTTTCCACAGTGGTCACATTTGCTTGGTTTCCATTCATATTCAAACCGGATAATGTCAGCTTCCCCATCTTTGTTTTCAATTTGGATTTGCTCCAGGAATTGGAAGTCAGCCGATATGAGGACCTGCAACCTGGCGAATTCCATCCTTGTGAATTCCACCATGGGTCAATCAAGACAAATAGGCTTGCCCAGGAAGGATCCCAAGTAGTTGAACATTTCCCGGTCCCAGAGCTCTTGGGGTAGGTGATGAATGCATATTCATCTGAGTCTAATCGCCTTGGTTGGCCCAGTTTTGCCCTGATTATTCGCTTCTACTAGCACTATCTTCTTATATGCGAGATGACTTTGCTTAACTACTTTATTGAGATTTTATTGGCCATATCTTCCTATATGCAATATGTATTGGGATTAATTGAATTATCACGAATTTTTATTAATTTTTTGCACTTTTGTGCAGGTCAAATTTAGGCACTTGGGCCCAAACCTCTCTCATCCCACCAACAGATCGTGACCTCCTTTTCTCTTCTCTTCCTTTGTTGATCCGTCTCTTTCCCTGCAAACTGTGATTACTAGATCGTGACCTCCCTTCTCACCCGTGATCTAAGCCTTCACACAATCATGATCCCTACCACCTGTCTGCGATTACTGGATTGCGACCACCTCCAACCGCGATTAACTAATGCATCACAACACCGCGACCCCCCTCTTCTTCCCCTCTAACCGCGATTGCTGTATCTACCCTAATAACCACGACCTACCCTCCTACTGTAGATCGCGACCGTAATTCCCAACACCATGACTGTGAATTCTCCACCCCCTGAGACTGCGGTTCTTTCCAACCTTCCATAACTGTGATCGATCACCAAACACCATGACCTGCAGCAAAGTAGCGCCTGCACTCTTCTGTAATCACGACCTCCACAAAGAAACCTGGGGTCGTTTCCCCTACTTCTCTGCCTTGGCCGCTCGCCACCACACAACACCTCGGCTTTAACCTTACCTCCCATGACCGTGGGTTTCCTCTCCACCTAAGCCAGACCGTGAACACCTGTTGCACCGTGGCTACCTCCTTCTTCCTCACCGCGACTCCTCTGTAGCCTTCAGATCGTCAAACTTACAAGCAGCTACACCCCCGACTGCCGTGACATAATAGGCATACACCGCACCCGCGGTATGCTAGCCCATGACCACAGTATTTCACCCACTCAATGATCGTGACCAAAACTCCCAATAACCGCGGACACCTGTCTGTGATCCCTAGATCGCGACCCTGCCCGCGGTATCAACTAACCGCGACTGCGTTATCAGATAATCACGACCTACCTTAGCCGTGACGTGGATCACCGTGACCTGCTCACCCAAGGATAGTAAAGCCGCCATATGCAAAGATCGCGATCTACAGGACAAGAAACCAAGAGAACCGCAACCACAATGTGCTAAACCACCATCTGCTTCCCTTCTGCATCCTTTGTTGCTGCCCGCAACTTCCTCTTCAATACCGCGACCGCAGTTGCAAAGACCGCGACCTACTGCCAAGTAACCGCAACCGTGGCAACAAAAGCCACGACCGCGACATTATTCAAAAAGACCACGACTTGCTGTAAAATTACTAAGATCATGAATTGATCTAAGTCGGTGCCCAGCCTACCTATAAATAAAATGCGACTTCAGCCTGTCAAATCATCATATCGTGACGTCGTTAGGATGTAGGACTGTCCTGGGCCTAAGGAGATGACCCCCATAGCCAAGAACCTACCCCCGTGGTGGTTTTGCGTCCATTTCACCCAGATCTGGAGGGAAGACTCAGATCTGCAAGCCACCTCATTTAGATCTGGATCTAGATCTACATCTATTGTCTCTACGCCATTTCTACACCGCCATCTCATCCACGAGCTGCTCCTCCTACTGCGAGCAAGGACTATGAGAAGAAATAGAAGGTGGAGTGAGAGGATCTGCCCCATCTGTCGTGATGTTCTTCCCTCCTCGTCCAGATCTGCCCCGACATTGTGTAGAAGACCATTTCTCCACTGAGCTACGATCATCTCCTTCACCATGCTCGTGACGGAATCTTCTCTCTCTATTGTTTTTCTTGATTCTCTCATCATGAGCGAGTAGTTTCCTTTCGCTGGGGTGTGGGGACTAGCCCCACTGCCCATGCTTACATGTTCAAATACTAAACATTCCATGGCATGTATATAACTTTTCATTTTGTTGTTAATCGTCGATGTCTGCTTGTGGATTGATCACCTGCTTACATTTATCTTGTTCGTTTCCTATGTTGCAAGAACTCCAATATGTAGGATTTGAATGTCGATTAACGTGACTGACTCCTTGATGAGAAATTCGATGGGATTCCCTGAAGTAGCTAGTGTGTGATCTGTGAGGTGACGAGACATCTAGCCCACAGTGACACTTCTGTGTGCCTAACGCCTGTATAGGGGGCCCACAACTTTCGTTGGATAAGATGTTGCAGTCGTAGCAGACTATGATAGCTAACCAGCAAGCCCATCAAAAGGCTATCAAATCTCAACTAGCTCAACTTGCAGCTAGCATGAAGCCACCTGCTGGAGCCTTTGCTGGCCAACTAGAGAACAATCCTAAGCATCCAGAGGAATTGAAGGCAGTCACCACCAGGTCTGGAAAAGACTATATAGACCCCCCAGTTAAGATACCGATAGCGGCAACAAACGATGATGACTTTGTGAATGTCCAAGACTCTACAATACTTGAGTCTCAACCAAAGGAACAACCAACCACTGATAAGGCAGAAAAAGCAAGATTGGAGGAACCATTGGCTATAGAGGCAGAAGACACACCTAAGTCGGATGTGTCAGTATACAAGCCTTGTCCTCCTTTCCCAGCTCATTTGAAGCAAACAAAGCTTGATACTCGTTTCAATAAGTTCAAGGAAGCCATGAAGAATCTTCATGTTGATATACCCTTCCTTGATGCTCTGGCTAAGATACCAGCCTGGACGAAGTACTTGAAGTCACTTCTCACAAGGAAATATATAATCAAAGAATATGAGACGGTGAAGTTAGAAACGACTACCTCTGATATTATTCAGAGTAGGATGCCCAAGAAGTAGAAAGATCCGAGATCCTTTGGGATTTCATGCCATATCGGTGACTCTTCATGTAAGAAGGGATTGGCCGATCTCGGTGCTAGCATCTCTATCATGCCTCGTAGCCTTTGTAAGAGGTTAGGGTTTGCAGAACTTCTCCCAACTGGAATGACCATACAACTTGCAGATAACTCTATGACTCTTCCCTTAGGAATCATTGAAGATGTCCCTGTCAAGGTTGGAAAAGACTCTTATGTCCCATGTGACTTTGTCATCATGGACATAAAGGAAGATGCCAGATATCCTCTTATCTTTGGTCGTATGTTCCTCACCACTGCAAGAGCTTTGATTGATCTTGAAGCAGGGACCTTGCTGCTTAGACTAGGGAAAGAAACCCTCGAGTTCAAGGTTTTTGAAAGCATGCGAAGACCGAGCATGCAGGAAGAAGTCTATTTGATTGATTTCATTGAGCAAATGTCGCTCCTCACACAACAAGAATATGAACAAGACGATCCTTTAGAAGTGGCTCTAACCAACCCATCTGCTGATAATTTCATCAACGAACAAGTTAAGGATTGTGTCCTTCACCTCGACTCTGTAGAAGAAGATCCTGAAGCTAGGTTCGAGGAACTTAAAGCTGTGAATGTAACTAAAGAGCCATGCCAGAAGCCAGAAGCCCCTGAAATGAAGCCCCTGCCCGAGGGACTTAAGTACGTGTTCTTGGATGATCTCAAGGTTTGTCAGTTATTATAAATTCTGATCTAACGACCGAACAAGAAGATAAACTCCTGAAAGAATTAAAGGAAAGAAAGAAAGCTATCAGCTACAAGATGAGCAATCTCACCGGGGTCAGTCAAGCGCTTTACATGCACAAAATCCGTATGGTGGAAGACCACAAGCTGACTGTTGAGATCAATGGAAGTTGAATCCTAATATGAAGGAAATAGTCCACCATGAAGTCATCAAGTTGCTCACTACCGGAATCATCTATCCAATATCTGACTCACCTTGGGTGAGTCATGTACATGTTGTTCCAAAGAAAGGTGGCACTACTGTGATACGGAATGAAGATAATGAACTCATCCCCACTCGAACAGTAACCGGGTGGAGGATGTGCATCGATTACAGGAAGTTGAACAAGGCCACCTGCAAGGATCATTTCTCGATGCCTTTCCTAGATCAAGTCTTAGAGTGATTGGCTCACCAAGAATATTTCTTCTATCTCGATGGTTACTTTGGATTCTATCAAATTCCTATACATCCAGATGATCAAGAGAAAACCACTTTTACTTTCCCCTTTGGAACATACGCCTTTATAAGGATGCCATTCAGGCTCTGTAATGCACCTGCAACCTTCCAACGTGGCATGGTAGCCATATTTGTTGGTTTAACCGAAACCATTATGTAAGTTTTTATGGATGATTTCTCCGTATATGGGGATTCGTATGACTCATGCCTGAAGCACCTCTCCCTGGTCCTCAAACGATGTGAAGAAGCACATCTTGTGCTAAATTGGGAGAAATGTCACTTTATGGTAAAAGAGGGCATTGTCCTTGGCCATAGGGTCAGCAATCGAGGAATCGAAGTGGACAAGGCCAAAATTGAAGTGATCTCTAAACTATCTATCCCTACCAATGTAAGAGAAGTATGCACATTCCTTGGTCATGTGGGCTTCTACAGAAGGTTTATCAAGGATTTCTCCAAGATAACCAAGCCCATGACGAACTTATTGCTAAAGGACGCTGACTTCTATGTTGATGAAGAATGTATAAAGAGTTTCAACAATCTAAAGCATGCCCTTACAACAACACCCATCATTCGAGCCCAGATTGGGATCGCCCATTTGAAATTATGTGTGATGCTAGTGATTACGCTGTGGGTGCCGTTCTGGGTCAATGTATAGAGAAGAAACATCATGTCATCTATTATGAATCGAAGACCCTTGATGAAGCTCAGAGGAACTATGCAACTACTGAGAAGGAACTCCTAGTAGTCGTATATGCCTTTGATAAGTTTAGATCCTACCTCATTGGTTCAAAGGTGATTTTCTACACCGATCACGTTGTCATTCGTTATCTTCTAAAAAAGAAAGATGCAAAACCAAGGCTAATAAGATGGATTCTCCTATTGCTAGAATTTGATCTTGATATTAGAGATAAGAGAGGCACAGAAAATGTTGTAGCAGACCACTTAAGTTGTATCCACACTCTCGAAACTGAGAAGATACCCATTAACAACTCTCTTCCAGATGACCAACTTATGAAAGTCTCAGAAGCTACTCCTTGGTACTCGGACTATGTGAACTACCTTGCCGCTAGTGTCATCCACCCTGAGTGTACTGGAAGTGCTCTAAAGAAATTCATGCATGATGTGAGGCAATATCACTGGGATGATCCGTACCTCTTCAAGCTCTGTGCTGATGGTCTCTACAGACGTTGTATCGCTAAGGAAGAAGCTCAACTTATTTTAGAGCAATGCCACACAGGCCCAGTCGGAGGCCATATGAGTTCAAAGAAAACTTCTTTAAGGTTTTGCAATGTGGTTTCTTTTGGCCAACCATATCTAGAGATGATTATAACTTTGTGTTGTCATGTGACAAGTGTCAGAGAACGGGAAACATTACGAAAAGAGACGAGATGCCACTTAAGCTATGGCACGGAGTCGAGATTTTGATGTTTGGGGAGTGGACTACATGGGCCCATTCCCATCCTCACATGGATTTTCCTACATCCTTGTTGTATTAGATTGTCTCTAAATGGGTAGAGGCCATACCAACCATCACTAGCGATTCAAAACCCGTCATTAAAATGTTCAAAGATATTATTTTCCCCATTTTGGAATCCCACGAACTGTGATATCTGATAGAGGTTCTCATTTTCTTGAAAGAAGCTTTAAAGCATTGTTGAGAAGATATGGTGTAACATACAAGGTTGTTTCCCCCTACCACACACAAACAAGTGGACAGGTAGAGGTTTCAAACCGTCAACTCAAAGCTATCATGGAAAAGACAGTCGGACGCAACTGAAAGGATTGGTCAGTAAAAATCAATGATGCTTTATGGGCCTACCGAACCGCGTTCAAAACTCCTCTTGGAACAACACCCTTCAGACTTATCTATGGAAAATCATGTCACCTTCCCGTGGAACTAGAACATAAAGCATGGTGGGCAATAAAAAAGCTGAATTTTGACATTAAGAAAGCTGGCAAAGCTAGGATTCTACAACTTCAAGAGCTAGAAGAACTCCGATTGACAGCTTATGAGAATGCACAAATCTATAAGGAACACACGAAACTTTGGCATGATGGTCATCTGAAGAGGAAGGACATTCAAGTGGGAGACCAAGTTCTACTATTCAACTCGAGATTGATGTTATTCCCAGGGAAACTCCATTCTCGCTGGTCGGGACCGTACATTGTCAAATGCATCTATCCACATGGTGCATTCACCTTATGGAGTGACAAGTCAGGCGATTTTGTGGCAAATGGCCAACGCTTGAAATGATATTTCACCACAGCTGACACTAGCACTAATGAATTGATGAATTTGTCCAAACCAACATACCTACCAGAAAGCTGAAGAAATCACGTCGAGATCGACGTAAAACAAAAGCGCTTGTCGGGAGGCAACCCGATTTTTAACTTAGCTTTTACTTTTAGTTTTGTTTTTAGAAAATTTTGCACATGGTAGACAATGCATCGCAAGATGCAGTCTTAAGTTATGATAGTTTCCATTTTTGAGATTTCTGATGGAAGATGTATCGCCGTAAGGAATGCAACCACATCTGGTGGACCAACCGATACGAGTTTTTTCCTCCATCTCAGATTTAGAGTTTTCTAGGGACAAGCAAATCTCTAAGTTCAGGGTGGAGGGTGGGTGGTACGTACTCTACTTTCCACCCTCTCCTATCCGTTTCATACTTAAGATTTCATCGTTGAAATTTTGTTGCAGTTTTGAGCAATTTTTTTCAAAAATTTTCAAAATTTTCAAAAGGTTTCATAGCAGTTTGTATAGTAACTTGATGAAGTTTTGACGTTTTTTTTTCAATCTAAGCCAATACCTAGCCGGCTACGTTGTTTTTCCATGCAGTTTTGAATCATTATACCTTCCTTACTCGAAGCAAAACCTCAAGGGGGACAATTTCTGAAACTAGCCAATGGTTAGAAATCACCGTGTGAAGCTTATGAATCCTAACATCATGATAAGTAGATATGGCAAGTATCTGTCAAACTGAGAGGGATCAAACACGTTGTGCATCCTATCTAACTAGTGGAACAAAAGCATGGAATCTCCACCAGACCCATATTAAGTCATTATTTGAGCGAAGTATGATAAGGAGGACAACCCGGTGCACTGAATTGTAAATCAAGTTGCATTCTGATCTGAACTCTCTTCTACACTTCTTCTATCATCTTCTTAGCCCTCCGTTCATCAAAAACAAACAAAATAGCCAATATAGTGCCAAACCCTAAGTTTGGGGTGGCACACTCTCTCTCTTTACGCTTCTTCCATACCCCTCGCTAATAAATAGAGGTGTACCACCAAGAAAAGATGCCTAAGAGCACACAAAAAGAAATGCAATCTCGAGTCGAATAGAGGAGAGATTCCCACACAAAAAATGCAATCAATGAAATTGCAAATCATACAATAAAAAAATATCGAGTCGAATAGAGGAGAGATTTATTTCTTCCTTCCATACCACCCTTCACTCCCTTTTTCCACCTACTGGCACAATTAATTCCTAAGCTTACCAACATCCTAAAAACACCAGTGTCAGATCAAGTGCACACTTGTTGTTCTGTGGGTATCTCTGGACTCCTACAAAACTCTGTGACATGCTCGATGTTGGAAAAAGTAGAGAGGAAGTGATATTGAGAAGTGAACTCAGAAATGAAGATATGGTAAGATGTGTTATGTGATCTCAGGAAGTTGAAATTCTTAATCATACTGAGTAGAAAAGAAACAATCGTAATGTGAAGACGAGGCAATCACATGAGATGAAATTATTCATTTGGCTAGTGTTTTAGATTTTGTGTTACTCGAGGACAAGCAACGTTTAAGTTCATGGTATTTTGATGATTGCATATTCATCTGAGTCTAATCGCCTCGGTTGGCCCAGTTTTGCCCTGATTATTCGCTTCTACTAGCTCTATCTTCTTATATGCGAGATCAGTGGCGGAACCAGAAAATTACACTAAGGGGGGCTGAAATCATATATGTGTACATTTTAGCACAGAGGGGGGGCTGAGCCAAAAATGTTGCCCCCATTAAGAATGGAACCTGCATCATTGGCTTTAAGAACCAAGCTATATACCACTCCAGCTAGTCCCATTCTTTGAAATTTATACGTAGTTAATGTATTTATTTATACTTTAAGCTTTACTTAATACTAAAAAGATAACTATTTGTATTAGTTTTTTGGGGGAGGGGGGGCTAAAGCCCCGGCAGCCTCCCCCCTGGTTCCGCCCCTGTGCGAGATGACTTGGCTTAACTGCTTTATTGAGCTTTTATTGGCCATATCTTCCTATATGCAACATATATTGGGCTTAATTGAATTATTAGGATTTTTTATTAAATTTTTGTACTTTTGTGTAGGTCAAATTTGGGCACTTGGGCCCAAACCTCTCTCGTCCCACCAACGGATCGCGGCCTCCTTTTCTCTTCTCTTCCTTTGTTGATCTGTTTCTTTCCCTACAAACCGCAATTACTGGATCGCGACCTCCCTTCTCACCCACGGTCTAAGCCTTCACACAATCACGATCCCTGCCACTTGTCCGCGATTACTGGATCATGACCGCCTTCAACTGCGATTAACTAATGCATCACAACACCGCGACCCCCCTCTTCTTCCCCTCTAACCGTGATCACGATATATACCCTAATAACCGCAACCTGCCCTCCTACTGTAGATCGCGACCGCAGTTCCCAACACCACGACCGCGGCTTCTGCACCCCCTGAGCCCGCGGTTCTTTCCAACCTTCCATAACCATGATCGATCACCAAACACCACGACCTGCAGCAAAGTACCGCCCGCACAAAGCAACCTTGGCTTGTTTCCCCTTCTTCTATAATCACGACCTCCACAAAGCAACCTGGGGTTGTTTCCCCTTCTTCTCTGCCTTGGCCGCTCACCACCATACAACACCTTGGCTTCAGCCTTGCCTCCTACGACCGTGGGTTTCCTCTCCACCTAAGCTAGATCGTGAACACATGTTGCACCGCGGCTGCCTCCTTCTTCCTCACTGCGACTCCTCTGTAGCCTGCAGATCGTCAACCTTGCAAGTAGCTACACCTCTGACCGTCGTGACCCAGTAGGCATACACCGCACCCGCGGTATGCTAGGCCACGACCGCGGTATTTCACCCACTCAATGATCGTGACCAGAACTCCCAATAACCGTGGACACCTATCTGTGGTCCCCAGATCGCGACCCCGCCTGCGGTATCAACTAATCACGATCACGCTATTAGTTAATCGTGACCTGCCTTAGCTGTGACGCAGCTCACCGTGACCTGCTCACCCAAGGATAGTAAAGACGCCATATGCAAAGATCGTGATCTGCAGGCCGAGAAATCAAGAGAACTGCAACCACAGTGTGCTAAACCATGATCTGCTTCCCTTCTACATCCTCTGTTGCTGCCCACGACTTCCTCTTCAATACCGCGACCGCGGATGCAAAGACGGCGACCCCGGCAAAAAGACCGCGATCTATTGCCAAGTAACCGCGACCATTGCAACAAAAGACACGACTGCAGCATCATTCAAAAAGACCGCGACCTGCTGCAAAATTACTAAGATCACGAATCTAAGTCGGTGCCCAGCCTGCCTATAAATAGAATGCGACTCCAGCCCGTAAAATCATCATCCTGGGATGCCGTTAGGCTGCAAGACTGTCCTGGGCCTAAGGAGATGACCCCCATAGCCAAGAACCTGCCCCCGTGGTGGTTTTGTGGCCTGTTCACCCAAATCTGGAGGGAAGACTCAGATCTGTAAGCCACCTCATTCAGATCTGGATCTAGATCTAGATCTGGATCTAGATCTGCTGTGTCTACGCCATTTCTACACTGCCATCTCATCCACGAGTTGCTCCTCCTACTGCATGTAAGGACTACGAGAAGAAAGAGAAGGTGGAGTGAGAGGATCTTCCCCGTCTATCGTGGTGTTCTTCCCTCCTCATCCAGATCTGCCCCAACATTGTGTAGAAGATCATTTCTCCACCGAGATGCGATCATATCCTTCACCATGCTCGTGGCGGAATCTTCTCTCTCTATTGTTTTTCTTGTTTTTCTCATCATGAGAGAGTAGTTTCCTTTTGCAGGGTGCGGGGACTATCCCCTCTTCCCATGCTTACATGTTCAAATACTAAACATTCCATGGCATGTATATAACTTTTCATTTTATTGTTAATCGTCGATGCGTGCTTGTGGATTGATCACCTGTTTGCATTTATCTTGTTTGTTTCCTATGTTGTGAGAACTTCAATATGTAGGATTTGAATGTCAATTAACGCGGTTGACTCCTTGATGAGAAATCGGATGGGATTCCCTGAAGTAGCAAGTGTGTGATCCGTGAGGTGATGAAACATCTAGCCCACGGTGATGCTTCTGTGCCTAACGCCAGTATAGGGGGCCCACAACTTTAGTTGGATATGTGTATCTTTGGAGCAGTAAGTATGTGATCTGGATGGTGACGAGACATCTGATACCTAAGGTGATGCTTATGCAAACCTGACGCCAATATGGGGGGGTTGCAACAACTCTATTTGGATGATTATATTTTGCCTAGACATTTGTATTTTGATGTGATTGCATGAATAGTGGTGGTGAATCCCGGGACCATCCCAGCGATTTTCATCACTAATCTTCAATCAACCTTTAATCTTGCTCTTTTACTTTCCTTGCATTTAGTTTAATTAAACTCAAATCAACCAACCTTGTTCTAAATATTAATCTTGATTCAACTAGATTCGACTAGAGAAAGATTCTTAAAAATGTTGTCCCTTGGGATTCGATCCTCAACTATACTGCGATAAGACCCGTCCTCTTGCAGGTGGTATTATTGCACGTTGTTTTGGTTAAAAACTTAGGGATCTCAACCCTAAGTGAGTTTGTTAGTGCGATAATATACCACATCAGTAGGTCGAGGACCTTGACCCAGATAGGGATTTCCACCAACATGAGCTTCTTGAACAGTTTGCCCCTCTGCCATTTTTTCAGGATCAACGGCTGTCCAGCAATGAACCATGGGCCTCCCTTCACGGCGTTGTTCATGTCTTCATTGTTTGAGAATAGGATTAGAAAGTAGCCATTACCCCTGGACCTTATGTCGATGGATCCCTTGACGTTCCACATATGTTCCAGATGTATGACTAAGGTCTGCCAATGTGGCTGCATACCGATGATGTAACCCGCCATTGCCCGACTCCATCTAGGCATGTTCCTCTCCACGATGGCTTTTGGGTAGATCAGCTTGCCGTCTTTCATGGCGATCTCTATTTTCAATAGAGGGGCTAGATTTGTCGAAGGTTTCACGGTGAAGGTTTCAGACCATTGGCATACCTCCTTTGAGACCGAAACTCCTTGAGGTCGGCTCTGTCTTCTGGACCTCAGCACATTGGTGTAGGAGGCTGGGTTGTTTTCCTTCTTCCCGCCTTCGGCCTGAGTGGCGCTGCCAGTCGCCCTAGGGATCGCCCCTCTAGTCACCCCCTCATGTACGTTTGCTTCTTTCTTTGCTTGCTTGTATCTTTGGAATGTTGCATCATCTTGATGTTTAGGCAAGCTCCTATAGATCTCCCTTTCCAGTTTATGTACATCATCATTCCACCACCAAGTCTCTTTTTGTGGAGGCCCACAACCTTTGGACTTCCCCAAAACCTCTCTGACATTTTTTGTTATGTAGGAGCTCATGTTATGCCACATAGTGTTGACGTTAGACTCCAAGTTCCAAGTTCCCTCCTTGATGAGTTTATCATGAAAGGTCAATTTATTTTCTCCTATAAGATTCCACCACTTGATCTTGTTATCTTGATTTTTGTTATGCTTACCTTTATTGATCTTCATGTTAATATCCAAAACCACCAACCTATGTTGGGTTGTGAGTTATTCACCAGGAATCACTTTACATTCCTTGCATACTTTACGATCCTACCACCTTGTAAGGAGGTAATCAATTTGGGTACAATTGTACCCACTCTTGAAAGCACTCCTATGAGATTCTCTTTTCTTAAAATGGGTGTTTGCCTAAATCATATCATATGCAATTGCAAAATCTAATATCCTCTCTCCTTCTCCATTTCTGCTATCATATCCAAAACCACCATAAACTCTCTCATTTCCATCATTGATACTCCCCACATGGCCATTTAAATCACTCCCAATAATGATCATCACCTCTGTCAGTATTCCTTGCATCAATTCATCCATGTTATCCCAAAAATCCTTCTTAGCCTCCTCACTAAGGCCAACTTGGGGGGGGCATAAGCACTAGTAATGTTAAAAATCTTTCCCCCAAGAATGATCTTGATAGCTATGATTCTATCACCCATCCTAGTGATCTTGACAACATCATCCTTCAACATCTTATCAACAATAATACCTACACCATTTTTATGTAATCAATGCCTGTATACCAGATTTTGTATCCTGTGTCTCCAATCTCTCTACAATGTTCCCCTGTCAACTTACTTTCCTACAAGCAAGCTATATTGAATTTTCTTCTAATCATGGTATCTACTATCTCCAAAGATTTACTTGTCAAAGAGACAATATTCTAAGATCCAAATCTAGTCCTTTTTTCTTGGACTTGCTTCTTTACTTGCCTTCATCAAAAATGTTGCCCTTGCAATTTTTTTACTACATCTGGGCAATGATGCAAAGGGACTAGCTTCTTTACCCACACCCATCCAAGATGTGGAAGCCCTTGTACATTTTTCACTACATCCGGGTGATGATGCAGTGAGACTAGCTTCTTTACTCACACACGTCCAAGATGTGGAAACCCTTGCTTGTCCTTCAACACAACCGGGTGTCGTTGTATCGATACCCCTTGCATATTTATCACTACACCCGGGTGCCGATGCAACGCTCGTTAGGTATAGATGCTCTAATGAAATTTTTATAAAAATCCATGTCACAAAAAGAGTCACAAAGTTTTTATGGCTGGTTGTCAACCTATCACCAACCCTCCTCCTTTACCTGGGCTTGGGACCGACTATATTTGCACAAAATATGAAAACATATGCAGAGTTTCCAGACATATTTCCCAATGAATAAAAATGTCATTAATGATCTTAGCATTCTCAACAGTTTCTTCCAAGAAAGCCATCAAATCATCGACAAAGATAATATGAGATATCTCAAGATTCTGAGAATCTTTTAAAGGAGTCAGCCTATTCTTAGCAACAACCTCATTAATCAAAATAGAAAATCCCTACTTAATAATCATAAATAAATAGGGGGGGTTTGGATCTCTTTGTCGAATACCATTAGAAAAAAAAAACTTTTAGGACCAAGTTCACCATTTACAAGCACTTGATAAGAAGTCAACACAACAATCTCTTCAATCCATCTTATTCACCTTGTAGGAAAGCCAATTTCATGAAGAATACAGAACAAAAAACTCTGACTAATGGAATCATAAGCTCTTAAAAGATGTACCTTTCAACACATCTTGCCTTTAGAGCTCCCTCTATTGAATTCATGAACAAGTTCGCTAGTTATTAGAAAAACATCTTTAATACTTCGACTTTTCACAAATGCACATTGATTAATGCCAATAATATCAGGCATAACTTTTTGTAATCTATTAGTAATGAGTTTAGAAATGATTTTATATACTAGATTGCATAAAGATATGGGTCGCCAACTCTTAATCAGACTACTATCCCCACCTTTATGAATAAGCAAGATAAAAGTATTATTTGTTACTCTAAGCAATCTTCCATTGTTAAAAAAATTCATAATAGGACAACATACATCTTCTCTGATGATACTCCAAGTCTTCTTAAATAAGGTAGTATTAAAGCCATCAGGTCCAGGAGCCTTGTACACATCAAGATCTTGAATGATCTCATCAATCTCTAACTTAAGAATCGATCTCATAAGAATACTCTTGTGATGAGTAGAGAGTTTAGGACCTGACCAATCTCCTTGGAAAACCGATCTAGCATCTTTATTATTAAAGATATTATCAAAATGGTTCATAACAAAATCGTTGATAGTAGAATTGTCATAAGAAATAGCACAATCAATAGTCAAACTTATAATATTGTTCATATGTCCTCTAGTTCTCAAAGAAGAATAGAAGAAGCTTGTATTTGAATCCCCACACTTTAACCCCTGAATACGAGACTTTTGTCTCACAAGATCCTCCTCCTTAAGTGAAGCTTCATGAGAAGGTTTCCTGAGTTGAGAAGCATTGTGAACCAGAATAGGATACATAGGATTCAAGTCAGCCAATTCCTCAGCCATAATTGCTTGACTTCTTTTAATTTTAGCCTCAGAAACATAATCACCAACTGGAGTATGATTCCATTAATTTAATCTCTTCCTCAAGATCTAAAATTTCATGTACACTTTATACATATAGAAACCTTCAATGTTTGAATTCTAGACTTCTTCAACAATAGACAAGAACTTACTTTCATCAGCCCAATTGTTAATGAACCTAAAAGGAGATTTAATAGCACGAGAAGCACCAATGTGAAGAATAATGATTATATGATCACTCACAATATTAGAGACCACACTACCAAAGAAATTAGACACATCATTCAAAGCAGAAGCATTATACAAGGTTCTATCAATTCTAGAAGTAACAAATCTACCTCCCTCTTGATGATTATCCCAGGTATACATAGGGACCTTCATATCAAGTTCAAATGAAGAGAAATTTAGCATACACCACTAAAGTTATTCATAGACTGGTTAGATGGAGGTTGTTTACCTATTTTCTCAGCCTCATTTCTCATTGTGTTAAAGTCTCCAAGAATAAACCAAGGAATGTCAACAGATCTTGAGATATTAGAAATAGAAGCCCAGAGGTTGCATCTATCATTATCGTCATTATGCCAATAAATCGAAAAAATAAGAAAAGATGAGTTACCAATAGAAACCTCACAATGGACCATTTAGTCATTCTCAATAGCTTTATGGATATAACAAATACCAGGATCCCAGAGAACCCAAACTCTACCCAGGGGATGAGAGTTATGGTTAGAAACATAAGCATACTGAGGAAAAAACTTAGACATAAATGAATCAAGATGTCTTCTTCTAATTTTTGTGTCTAAGAGGATCAACATCTGGCTTGAGATTCTCTGCAACTATTCCTAGACACTAAGAACTTTGTTATTCATGCTTGTAACATTCCAGAAAGAGACTTGTAGTTGATTCATTTCTAATCGAATGGTTGACTAACAACCATAGTATCATCTAAACTTTCACTTGATCTTAGGATTAACTCCTTATTAGCTGGAGAGAAAATAGAATCAACAAGCCTCTATGAAATACTATTGATTGCTTTAGGTATCACCTTAGGAGGAATAATAGGATTTTGTAGCTTAACCTGATCCATAAATTGGTTAAATTCATTTATGAAGACCGGAACTGGAGTAGTAGGATTGGACCTTGAATTAGTTCCTTGGTCATTACTCTCCAATGTAAGTTTCTCAACATGACTATTTGACATACAACATCTTTGAATAGCAACATCAGAAACAATACTTGTATATCATTATTAGATTTAGAACACCGAACCTTCCCTTTCTCTTCCAGTATCCTCTTGCAAACAACAACATCGTGCCTGAGCATACCACACATACCACACACTTTTGGCTTCCACTCATAGAAAATATGTATCTTATTCACAACCCCTTCATTGCTCTTAAGATTAATCTCCATAAGAAAGGTTGATGTTGCAAAAACTAGATCATGAATTTGAGCATATTCAATGTGTGTTGCATATTTGGTTTGTAGTCAGTACAAAAGAGTTCCTAGCACAGAACCAATACGTTCAAACATCCTACAATCCCATAACTCAATAGGCAGACCATAGATTCGTATCCACACAGGAACACCTTCAGACCTGTGCTTGATTAGAGCATCTCTAGGAGACCAACTAATAAGAAACATTGGTTTGTTCTTGACTAGCCACAGACCATTATTGAGGACAAACTCCAGATCAGTAGATTGAACGAATCTAATGATGAAGAATATGTAACTCTTACCAATTATCTCTATATCACCTTCTGGATCCCACAATCAATATAGATAATCCAGAAGAGAAGGTAAATGAGGCTTGAAATATGCTACATAACCGACCAAGCAATTCTTCCATCTGGCTACATTCTCCCTTGCTTTTGATCTAGGGTAACATATACTACCATCCTCTATCTTCACTTCAATTTTTTTTAAACTCGAGTGCTCCCCTTCCCCCTAAACCTCAGATAGATTTGTCCAATGCTTGGTAGTAGAGGAAGACTTCAACAGTTTGAAGTAATGACTAGGAAGATGAACATGTTATTTCTCCTTCCAAATCTGGAGAGGTTTCAAAGCATTTGGACCCAGCGGCGCTAGATCGCCATTAAATCTCCATTGCCTTCGCTTCGCTGCCATGGGTCTCCCAACCAACCCACTTCTATTTAATCAAATATTCCCTAAAATAATTCCAATCACATCGGTTCAAATCCAGATACACCGTATATATATGTGGCTTTTATACCACTATCAAGAAATCGGGCAGTAGATAAGACAGTGGAAACAAAAATTTTATTCCCAAATCCCAAACCAGCAGAACGCTTCAACAATGTGTATTCAAGAAAGAGGGATTTGTGAGGTATATACCTAGTCATGGAGTAAGTCCACTGACAACCCTCACAATGTTGTGTTTCTTTTTCAAGCAACACACAAACAACTATCAACAACGGTCTCCTGGTGTAGGATCATGGATGATATTAGCTAAATTGCGCAAGTCTTAAGTTTATAAATCGTGCACTACCCAGCAAGTATACATGTGTGTAGTATGTTTGAGATCATCCAAGGGAGAAATCAACTGCTAGGAGCAAGTGTGTTAGAGTTCAACAATGTAGATCAGTTTACAAAAGAGTTGATTTGGTGTACGATTCTACTGATTGGCTACTTAAAAGAAACTGTGAGAATTTAACAAGAAGAACAATAAAGATCATAATTTTAGAGAATCTTATTCATAAGGTTTCACTTCCATACCATTACTCACATGCAACTACGACATTAACAAACTAGTTAACTTGCGAAGGAGGTTGCCATCATCATTCACCTCCTAGTGATATGAGACGGTTCTTATCTCTTCATAGCACTCATGTGCCTATGTTAAGATTCAAACTGCCACCTTAGATCCTCAATGTATCCAAACCACTCCCATTGTCAATGGTTCATTACCAAGAGAAGTACTCCCTACTTCCCTACAAACATTCCCAGATCTTATCAATAAGCATAAAACATGTAGGCAAGATGGCCTAGCAAGTATACAAGCAAATAACATAATAGAATCTCTTGGAGAAGTAAATCAAATAGAATAAGTTAAGAAATATGAGTTTACATGAGTAATGACATGGGGTCTACTCTCCCATGCCCAAGAAGAAGGAACCTACTCGTCCATAATGATGAAACATAGGAACAAGCTACAGATTTCAGAGTTTAACATGATTAGAGAAGGAAACAACATAGAAAACTCAAGGAATGAGGAAAGGCAAGGTAGAACTTAGGCTTAAGGATGGAATCCCATGCTTGCTCATGCTTCTACTCAGACATCTTCTCTCCCTATAGGTCTGGGAAAAATATACAAGCTCCTACATCACTCCTTGAAGAACAGTGGAGGAGAATGGAGGTTCTCTCCCAAGAAACTACCTCTTTCTCCTTAAAATCACCTCCTCCTAGATCTAAATTGTTCTCTGAACAAAATGTGCTCCAAAATGATGTAAAATAACAATTCCATATGAGAGCGTCCCTATTTAAAATGAGGGGTGATTGTTTTCAAAATTAGCAGAAACTGACAGAGACACATAGTGTAGTAAGGTAGACATGATGTGTCATGGTGTATAACCACTTGCTAGAAGTACTTTGATTAGGATGGACACAACATGTACAATGTTGAACACACTATATATCTTGGAGATGATTAATTTCCAGACAGATCGGGTTTTGAAACATACATCATGTGTATCTTAGAACACGACATGTCACAACTCTTTAACAGTTGTGGAAATATTTTGTAAACTTACATGTCGTGTGTTAAATAACATACATTTTGTATACATCAGCATCTTCCAAAAATTCTTCGTGACATATGAAATCTCCTTGGGGATCTAACTAAGGTTGGGTTTTGGTTGGAATTTTCCCATTCTCTCATCAAAATCATGTACATGTGACCACAAACATTAGGTGAGTAAAAACTAAAAAGATGGAGAATCAAGTATGATTAGAGACAAAATGAGGCACAAAATAGATTGAAAGTGTGTGCAAAAGTGGGTCAAAAATCATTATAAACTGTGCACATCAAATCCCCCTAAGCTTGAACTATTGCTTGTCCTTGAGCAAAAATAACATAGAAACATAAATGAAGAGAATGTTAAGCTCATGAGTCTATTAAATGAAATGGAAACATTTTTATCAAGCCAAATCTATCACAGACACAACTTATTGCAATTAGCCATAAGCTCACCTTAAACACTCAAGATTGAAGTTTAGTTCAACAAAGATGCAAAAGTCTAAATGGAAGAATAAAAAACAACATTAGGTAGAATTTAGATGACCAAACCAAAAGAGTAGTGAATATGCAACATATTCCTCTCTACTATTAAAGATGTAAAGGATGAAAAGAAAATTAACCAAACAATCCAGTATTAAACTTTATACCATTAAATAGAAAAATCGAAGTGTGAGTTCTGACACTCGATGAATAATGCAGATTTATGCACACGTAGAATCTCGATTGGTGTTATTTACCCTCTTTTAAGATGTAACACCTAACCATCAAGCCAGATTGGATTTACACTAGGCTAGCACATGGGCGGTTTAGCCATCTTTTATAGGGGTGAAAACAAGAGTTAGCCCATAATGATTAAGAATGATTGGGGTCCTACTTTAGAATCACATGTCCTTAAACTAAAAATATTTCCCTAGACATCAAAGACTTGGCTGGATTGTTCAGTTAATAGGATTTCATTCATTTAAAAAAAAATCATTGAGAGTTAGGTTAAAAATGCACTAAAATTTTGATAAAGTCATCTAGAACACTAAATAAGGTTGTGAATTTGATTGGTCCAAGAAGACTTTTGTTGTTACATGTATTATATTGCCAAGAATGTAAAAGGTGAACATGTGGCTAAAAGAAACAAACCAAGATGAATTAAGGGTCGTTGGCAAAAGATTCCATTCAAGTGATGAATGGTTTGATTTTCTTCCTTCAAATTATGTTTTGATATAGGATGGGACAAATAGTTCAACCATAGAAGGGATTTCAATACAAACACATGGAAGAAGCCTTAGATCATACTAGATTTTCCACAAACTGAAATAGAAACTATAACAAAAGCAAGAAATAAGATGATGAAAAGAAAACTACAACTACACTATCGATTGGTTGATCCCTCCTTAAGTTTGAAATTTGTGGTGTCCTCACTGTAGATAACAAACTCAAGTTGGTAGCAACCGGGTACCTACCCTAGTGAATCAAGAAGAAGGGCCAGTGCCCTCATCTCCAGCGATGAAATGTTGGTTCACAAAATCATCATCAAGAATATCCATAGGAGGTTGAGGCCAAGGCTTTGGTGGTGGTTATGGAGGCATGGTATAGTGGACTTGAAAGATATTCCACGTATCCATCCTTTGGAGTATGTAGTGCATGTCAGAGTAATGATGAGACATCATGTCAAACTGGATGTTCTGCTGATCAAAACATTGTTGAACATAACCATAGAGATATTGGACGTGGGACATAGTCCAATGACACTCTGTCTATGTGCCAGTGGGGAGAGGTAGAGATGATCGTGTAGTTGCATTTGAAGCTTCAGTGTTGTCTTCAAAATTAGATTCATCATCAAGGTTGAATTTTTGATTGTCTTTGTTTGTAACAGTGATTATAGGTAAATCACATAGTTCAATGATAAACATCATGACCACCAAAATACACCCTAATTTTTCATCATCAGAAGAGTGTTTAACAATTAGGATATAAGAGATAAGGAGCTTGAGATCAATTAAGTTCCTTCTAGGAGTAGCTTCTAGTATTGTAAGCTCAATAGTAACCTTGTTAGCAATGTGAGTGAACAATCCCCCAATCATGATGTCGCCTGATTTTCTATGTTATGTCTCAAAGAAGTTGGTTATAATGTAGTCCCCATCAACAATTTTGAAATTGTTTACCATTCCCCAAAAGAAAAATAGATCCTTCTTACCACAAACTCCCTGTGTTTCTTCCTTTGCAAATACACAAGTGCTGAGAATCTTCTGTACATAGAAAACAATGAGGTTGTGGATATGTGTGGCCCTAGCCTTTGTAGCTTTTTCATCATCAGTAATTTCCCTCCAAAATTCATCACTTTTAAATGAAAGCGGGTATGACAGTGCATCTTCATAGTGGCACTAAATGCCTCACAGAACTATTTAAAAGTAAGAGTGTATCTATGACCCAGAAGTCGGAAGGAAATGATAGAAAAAGGCTCCTATGGCTTTCTAGGATCCTAATAATCCTTTAGAGTAGTAAAAAAATATTAAGTAAGCCTACATATATATATATATATATATATATATATATATATATATATACTTGAGTGTATTTCTCTCTGAATACACTCGAGTGTATTCTAGTCTGACTCTCTCTCTCTCTCTCTCTCTCTCTATATATATATATATATATATATATATATATATATATATATATATATATATATATATCTGGGTTGATGGGTACATGTTATGTTGGAATGTGTGTATGGTGTGTCAGTTCCCGGAAGATTTCTTATTGATGAATGAATGAGATGGCACTTCTGTGTCAACATGTGTGCATGCCATGTAAAGATTCCTGAACTTCACTATTAATTTTTTGGAGCAAAACATGGTGTGTAGGACTTTGAACACAATGTGTGTTTAGGGTGATTTCCTTGAACTTAATTTTTTAAGGTGTGATACGTCATGTGTTGAGATGAACAGGACATGTTTGCTTGAATTTATATGAAAGTAAGTTATTTTCTTTGTCATGTCTCTGGAACTAGAAATGATGATGATATATGCTTCATGAGGTCTAAATTTGTACATTCATCCATGGCAAATTTATTTTAGAGAGAGAAAGTTCTTGAGCAAATTCTTGAATTAAATATATCCTAAATGTGGGGTAAAGTCCCATGAGGTCCTCCATTTATAGTCTAGAGTGAGCCTCTTCATTCTTCTTCTTCTTCAGTGTGCTCTAGTGAAGGAGTTGGATGCAACAGACTTTCCTTTATCTTTCAGGTTTAGTTTAAGCTGACTTGGAAGAGATATTGGAGAAGTTTTTGGTTTTCAAGGGACTATTGAGCAACTTAATTCTCCAACATCATTGTGTGTGTAGCTATGCCATCCACTTTGTTAAAAATCTACTAGATGGTGTCTTTCATCAGCTATCCTTGTTGGAAAATTTCTTCATTTTATTTGATCTGAAATGAGACAAAATTCTCTAGAAGTGACTCAAAATTGGGTTTCGAATATGACTGGAGTTGGTTGAAATTCTAGTTATTGTCATTGAACCCTAGAGGATTGTTGCTTGTAGAGGGTCTATTCCCAATAGGTTGTGGTTGATTATTCTGAAGTGGTTGGGGATTTTGAGTGTTATTTTTGTAGTAGGAAAAATTGGGATGGTCTCTCCAACTCGGGTTGTAGGAGTTGGAATATGGGTTTTAGAGTTGTTTATTCCCATTGATGCCTACCATATTTCACTTCTCTATAGTCTCCTTAGAGGGGAATAAAGAAGGATAGCTCAGACAAGCTACCTGCCCCAAATACAGGTTTGTGTCACAAATCAGATTTACTAGTTGAGACGGTTAGGCACTCAACCTCTCAAACGTTTTTTTCAAGGCATCTAACTTTGTAGAAATCAGATCAACTGCATCAATAGCACATATATTGGCTTGTTACCTGGATGCAATAGAAGATGAGGGTGGATGATTTATCCTTTCAAAACTCCATTGGCAATGACTGGTTGTCATGTCTTCTATTATAGCACAATACTCCCTTTTGGACTTGTTCAATATAGTCATGTTTGTAGAAACATCAATAGACATCCTGGTATTATAGTAAATCCCATTATAGAACATTTGAAGAAGTAGCCAGTTCTTGAGACCATGGTGAGGATAAATACAATGGAGGTCCTTGAACCTTTCCCATGTGTCATACAAGATCTCTCCATCCTTTTGAAAGAAGTTGTTCAATTGGCCTCTTAACTGAGTTGTCTTGCTTGGTGGGAAGTACTTGGCTAAGGAAGCTTTAAGAAGTTCATCCCAGCTATTGATAGAGTTTCTTGGCAAAGAAGAGAGCCACACCTTGGCTATATCCCATAGAGAAATTGGAAATAGTAGTATGTGTATACCATCAGGAGCAACACCACTAATCTTGAGAGTATTCAGATATTGTGAGAATTCAGCTATATGAAGGTTGGGGTCTTCCATAGGAGTCCCTTCAAAGAGGTTTTGCTTAATCATTTGCATGATTTTTGGGCTAGAGAAGTTGTTTGCCTTGATCTGTGGGATATTAAGAACCGCATTGATGTTTATTACAGCTGGAACATCGAATTCCTTGAGAGGATAGTCATCTTCCATGATGGGCCCTTGGTTGTCGGTGAAGATGGCGGTGAATAATGAAGTGATGATGGTTGTGAGTCTCCCAAACTTGAAGAGTCTTCTCTCCTGCTTGCTCAACTACAACTTCTAAGAGTATGCTCAATCTTTGGGTCTAGAAAAATAGATGATTGAAGACCGCATTTCGAAGGCCGCATACAACCTTACAAATTTACAAGTAGTGAGTACACTTAACAAACAATGGAAGATATGATAGATGATATAAATGATGATGTAATGACAAAATGGGGGGTGAGTGATCTAGTGTCTCTTACTAGTTAACTCTACTAACTCTCTACTAATGTTCCCCGACACTGACGTAAAAAACTTGTTAACTTAATTGTGCAAGTCTTAAATTTATAAATCGAGTGTTGCCCTGTAAGTATACGGGTGCATGTAGCATGTTCGAGATCAATCAAGGGAGCAACGTACTGTTAGGCGCAAGTGTGTTAGAGTTCAAATATCTATATCGGTTCATCAAAGAGTTGATTTGGTTTATGATTCTATTGTTTAGATACTTAAAAATACTATGAGAATTTAACAATAAGAGAGATTTAGATTAGAATTTAAAGAATCTTAGTCATAAATTCCAAACCATTACTCAAATGCAGTTATGACATTAGCAAACTAATTAACTTGTAAAGGAGGTTGCCATCATCATACACCTCCTGGGGATATGAGATGGTTCTTATCCCTTCATACCACTCCTATGCCTATAGTAGATTTGAACTACCACCTTAGATCCTCAATAAATCCAAGCCACTCATGTGGTCAAGGGCTCATTGCCAAGAGAACTAATCCCTACTTCTCTACAAACCTTCCCATATCTTGTAAAGAAGCATAAAAGATGTAGGCAAGATGGCCAAGCAAGCATACAAGAAAATAACATCATAGTATCTCTTGGAGAAGCAAATTAACTAGCACAAGTTATGAATTACAAGTTCACATGAGTAATGGCATGGAAGCTACTCTCCCATGCCTAAGAAGAAAGAACCTACTCATCCATGATGATGAAAAATAAGAACAAGCTATAGATTTTAGAGTTTAACATGATTATAGAAGGAAAGAACAAAGAAAACTTAAGCAATAAGGAAGGGAAAGGTAGAACTCCATCTTGAGGAAGCAATCCCATGCTTGCTGGTGCTTCTACTCAGACAACCTTTTCCCCTGAGAGGTCTGGACAAAGTAGAGAAGCTCCTACTGCACTCCTTAAAGAAGAATAGAGGTTCTCTCCCAAGAAATTGTCTCTTTCTCCTAAAAATCACCTCCTCCTTGCTCTAAAATGCTCTCTGGACAAAACATGCTCCAAAAATATGGGAGAAAATCTCTCTACATGTAAGTTCTCATATTTAAAATGAGGGGAAGTTGTTTTCAAAAAAATAAGAAACTAATGGAGACATGCCTTATATGAAGGTAGACACATCGTGTCCTCGTATATAACTTCTTTCTAGAACTTCTTCGATCGGGATGGACATGGCATGTACAATGCTGAATACACTGTGTATTTGGGAGTTGATTAATTTCCAGGTAGATCAGGTAGTCGGAGACACATCAGAAATCTTCTCTAAACTTACGCGATGTGTGTTAATTAACAAACACTGTGTATACATCAAAATCTTATAGAAGATCTCTGTGACATATGAATTCTCCTTGGGAATCTAGATAAGGTTGGATTTTGATTGGATTGGCCCCATTCTCTCATCAAAATCATGTATATGTGATCACAAACATGATGTGAGTAAAATAACTAAAAAGATGGAGAATAAAGTATGATTATAGGTAAAATGAGGTACAAAATGGATTGAAAGTGTGTGCAAAAGTGGATAGAAAGCCTATATAAACCGTGTACATTAGATGGCAGTTGACGGTGTTCTCCTAGTGTGATGGCAACGGCCTCCTCATTTCTACATAGTCTATGAAGACCACCAAGAACTCCTCACAAGCTTCCCAGAGCCAACATGAAAGAGTTGTCCCTTTGATATCAATGTGCTAGCGCTGACTTGTTCTTCCTTGCAATCTCTCCTTCTTATGGGTAAGACTTGCTCATGATCTCACATTACCACAACGGTGAGAGGACAATATTAGTTAGCATTTAGTTGTGTCTTCTAAAAGCCTTGACTACTTCTCTATTTATAGGAGGTTTAGGATCAGGGTTTCTAGATTAATAGGGAGTTGACGAGATGGATTTTCAAGAATTTTTGGTTGTTGCAGATCATGAGTTAGTCGACTAAACACTTAAGTTGGTCAACTCAACACTTGAGTGGACGAATAAACACTTGAATAAGTTGATTGGAATGCTTTCCTATTTGCAAGCATATTGGCTTTCAATGCAATGATCAATACACAAAATGATGTTTGCATCAATCCTTGTTCCAGTCTTACTGATCGCCTAGTCGGTCGACTCCAATTTTGAGTTGGTCAAGTAGAAACATGAATCGCTTGACTCAACACTTGAGTCATCCGACTCACATTCCCATTCAGCCAATTTTTAGCCAATGTTGTTTAAATAGATTTAATACTTGAGTCGGTCAATTCACATTTTCAGTCAGCCAATTTTTATTTAATGTTATTTAAATTGAATTTATAAACACTTTAGAAATAAAATTAAACCTTATCCATGAGTAAACTCATATTCTAGGTGCATCCTGTGTGGGACACTATAGGTCCCAAATTACATTTGCAATGAATGTCCATAACTAATTTCTAACATCACAAACAATAGCAGTATTTAGAAACACATGATTGCTATCTAAGTAATTGAAAAGTTGGATAACAACTTCAACCTACAATCCACAATTAGTACTATTGTGATCATATAGTTCCTTTGTCTATGATGTTTGGATTGAACTTGAGACTTGGAATCGTCATCCTATCAATATTCAATCCATATTTCTTGAATTAGAGTATGTTGTTGAGATATGTGTGAGCTAAATATCACTTTTTGACTCACATGAGAATGGGCATGCATTTCTTAGTCTCACTTATCAAGTTCCCAAATATTAACTCCAATAGGAGGGACAAACCTCATCTACGTCACTTGCAGTCAATCCCCATGTGTCACAATGTATCCAAGCACCATCTTTATGGCAACCCTTATTCAAGGTCAAGTTGGATGGTGTTAATGTTCATCGAATGGCATGTGATGAGTGTAGTGGCTTGAGGTATAAGAAACATGATCACCACTATCACTTTGAGAGTTGATTATGACTACCACTCAATGGTTCCACATATCACTCTTAAGGTGGGTCTGTTCGGTACATTGTTCTCTAACAAGTACATATATGTTGACTTGATATCCTATATCATGACTAATGAGATTTTGTCATCAGTCAACACAAATTCTAGTACAATGTATTATTTTTGTATATTTTTCTTCCACAATAACATTCAACTAGGGACATAACAAGAATGTACATACTCTTATCATACATATGATATCATTGTCCAGGTCCTAAACCTGAAGACATACGTCATTGAGTAATATCATTCTTTAGACATTTATTATGTTATTAATGTCTCATAACTGAATAAAATAGAATAAATAAAATTGCCTTTTATAATTATCAAATCAATTACACATGTAATATTCTAATCATCACATGATCGGCTCTCTAGGCATACATACCAACACAAACCATGATGTCTAATAGTGATTGTGACAATAGTCAATCTTGATAGAATTGCTCCAGAGAAAATTGGTGTAGTGCGTGCGTACCCAAGTGTGTTCCTATAAGAGAGTCTACGGATACCTCTAGAGTGTTATGCTGAACTTATGATAGAGATAGGATTTGGTACCGCACCCATATCTTGGACAACATATAGGATGACACCTTTGTGTTGATACAGTTCAAGAAAAGGTTGTAGAATTTGCTTGACAAGTGTTATATATTCCCTAACACTTACCCTTGTTAAGAATCCTTCCTATTTATAAAATAAAAATATGAACCCTTAATGATGTTTTTTTACTATGCTATGATTAATCAACACATTATAAAAAGAAGTATCTTGTGCCTATGATTGATGATATTTTGAATTTAATTTTCTTTGCACATGTCTTTTCCAAGATTGAACTTCAATCTAAATACCACCAACTCAAAGACAAGGTATATTGAAATTCCTAAGACAACCTTTAGAACAAGGTATGAATATTGTAAATTCCTATACATGCCCTTTGGGTTGACTAATGCCCGAGATGTCTTTATGAACCTTGTGGCCTTTTATTTAGTATTTGTTAACAACATCCTTTATTGTAACATACCAAAATTTGACTTCTTAATCCCTTAAATCCTGATTTCATGATAGAGGTACCAATGAATATATCTCTTAAGATAACCCCCAAACAAGGCATAAGATATACCATGGATGGACATATGGTGGGTTTAGATGGCCTTAGGTACCTCATGTAATTTAATGGAAGCGTTTGGAATCAATGTGCAAGATACGTTCTTTTCACCCTTGGTTTTAATTGGATGGTGATAACATGCATGTTAAGTAGTGCCTAGATGAATATTACTAATGTATAAAAAATAATCGATGTTCAAATCCTAGCCCATACAATTGAAATATCTAATACACGTAACTCGATAAATGAACTAATAACATGCAATATATAATGTGGATATTCATTTAACAAAATAGCATTTTAGAGAATAATAAGTCTCATATAATGCATATCACTAAAATATAACTAGTAATATATCTTGATCAACTAGCAATATTAATAATGCATAAAAGTGAAATTATGCATATCAAGATTAGTTATAATGATGAGAAATACATTTATGGGTATAGAAGGGCATACTGATTATTATGGAGAATTAGGTTGTGCTTAAACCAACACTATAAACCATGTCTTGACTAGGAGTGTGATTTTCATGGGTCACCCATAAAATATGAGGGTTAATCAACTAGATGACAAACTATATTATAATGTGCATGAACAATTATCCTATTGTTGTCATTCCTAGAAGAAAAAAGAAATTATAATATCATTGTCTCATTCATTATACAACAAACCATCATGGCTAATGGGTGTAGAGTATACATAGTGATTGTGATAGTAGTTACTAACCCAACTCAAAAATATAGTCATATAAAATGATCATTGTTATCTCTTGCAAATACGATATTTGTGAGGGATGTGACTTTATATTTAGATCACCAATAACATGCTTATGAGGGAAATTGAGACTTTACATTTGTAATTTTTAAGATTTATATGTCCTTCAAAATACATTAATCAAAGCCAATTAGGCCTTCAAAAATGTACTTTTGAGCACCAATTGTGAGGGACAATGTATTATTTAGAAACATTTTTTGAGATGAAGGTCACGCCCACAACTTCATTTTTAATGATGGATGGTACACATATGTTCGTGAACGCCATGTTCCTAAATAAAAAAAACTTTTTGTTTGTGACCTAGACATTGCTTATGGGTTATACAAATCACATTATCCTCAAAGTCAAATGATGTTGCATTTGTGGTGTTCTATCATCATCTTTCTTTTCTATGTCTACAAGCCCCTATTTTCATTTTCCATACCTTGTAACCTTTTCTGAAGTGACCGGACATGAAACAATTAGAGCACATTGTGCTCGTTGACTTGGATTTCTCATAGGTGATGTATCCATGGGAGTCACTGTGAGCTTGAGATATGTCAAAGTCCCTTATTTTGTTAGTGTACATGCTCTTAGTGAAGCGCACATGTGCATTATTGACACTAGAGGTCAATCTTCAAGTAGACACTTTTTTAGAAGTAATCCACCTCATTAAGTGTCAAAAAAACTTCTAATATAGATTATTGTGTGGCACAACAAGTGACTTATAGTTGTCATGTAGTATCCCCAAAATAAGTAATAATTGAAGTTCATCATCAAGTATTACTGACATTAAGCTCAAGTGATTAATATAGCCATGTAAATTATCATGTCTTTGTAGAAGCTAGTACCATACATGTACATCAAATTTTAGATTCCCTTATCATGTTGAACTTTTATGCTCATACAACCTTCTCATTTTTTACCATAGATCTTTTCTTTTGTTCTCCACTAAGAATGATGAAATTCAAAAATATCAAGCAACTTCTTGCATTGCTCCATTTGTCTTTCTGTTTAGCTAGTCTCAGTTTGTACTAGACATGTATTCCTCTTTACTCTTTTCTTTATTTAGTGATGCCTAACAATGGAATACATTGCTATCTTGAATTTCTAAATTTTATAAATTGGTGATAGTTAGTTATAACATTGTCAGGTCGTTATCCTTTCATTTCTGGATCCATGACAGTAATTTAGATGATATTTACATATATGTGTTGAAATAGTTAGGACAATTGTTGGATAGAAATATGAAAGAGATACTTACTACCGAACAAGCTATAATAAAAGCAATTACAGATACAAGAATATGGAAAGTTAACATAGATGTTAGGATTTGAATGATAGAATAAGATGAGTTCACAATGGAAAAACAAGACAAGAAACAAGGGAACGATCAGACAACCAAAGAACACATGATTTACATGGTTCGGTCAATACGACCTACTCCACGGGAGGAGAGAGAATTTTACTATTTCTAGAAGATTAGAAATGAGAGATACTCTCAAAAAGAGAGAGAACCTGAAAAACTTTTAGTAGGTTTCACCCAAAGAAGAGAGAGAACTCTCTTCAGTGCACACTGTACATTGACACTTCTCAGTACAAGAAAATCCCATGCTCTTAGGGTCCTATTTATAGGATCCATGTAATAAGTCTTCAACTAGGAATGAACAATTCTAATAGGAGTGTAGTACACAACAGGACTCCAAGTTGAATGTAGATAGAGCCATCTCCAACTCCAAATAGGAATATGAATCCAAATCCAAGTAGGAACATTGGTTGGACTTAAACCAAGGCAAGACCCAAAATAGGATTGTCGCTCCATGTAGGATTAGGATTAGGACTAGGAGTCTTCGAGGCATAAAAAATATCCAACTTGAATCGAAGTAAGCATATTGAAAGAAAAATAGCAAACTTCTTCTCCTGTAAGCCCTAAGGGCATCACTATTAGCTATGAAGGCTAACCAAGTCCAAACAAGTCTTGAACTCAGAAACTAGCAACGACTTTGTCATCAAATCAGCTGGATTATCTTCAGTTGCAATCTTCTTCACCACAATCCTCCCTTGTTCCATCACCTCTCTGATGAAGTGATACTTCACGTCGATGTGCTTTGTTCTTTCATGAAACATTTGTCCTTTTGCGAGGTGAATTGCACTTTGAATGTCATATTAGATGGTTGTTGTCTTCTCAAAATATAAATATTCAGCACACAATCCTCTAAGCCAAGTAGCTTCTTTTATGGCCTTTGTCAATGACATGCACTCAACTTCAGTAGTAGACAATGCAATAGTGGGTTGTAATACAGCTTTCAAACTTACAAAACAACCACCAAGAGTAAACAGATAGCATGTAAGAGAGCACCATTTATCATGGTCATTCGCAAAATCAGAATTAACATAACCAACAAGTGTCTTTATACTTTTGCCGAATCCAAAGCATACAGAAGATGTACCCTTACGACACCTAAGAATGTACTTGACTTTATGCCAATGTAGCTTTGTTGGATTGGACATGTATCTTCTTACCATGCTAACTTCTTGATCAATGTCTGGACAATGAGCAAATCATAGTATATATGATGCTGCCAACTGCACTGGAATAAGGAACACGAGACATGTACCTTTCATCCTCTGCATATTGTGGTGACTCAGCGATGAGAGCTTCTTGAATTGGTCATCTAAAGGAATAGGTACCGGAGATACATCAGACATAGAAAATCGTTGTAGAACTTTTTTCACATACTTCTCATGAATAAGAAATAACCTTTGTGCAACTTCTAATAATTTCCATCCCTAAAATTTTCTTTGTTACTTCCAAGTCTTTCATTTCAAATTAGCCACTAAGTAACTTCTTGAGATTGTAGGTTTCAAAAATATCTCTTGCTACAATTAACATGTCATTAACATAGAGCAAGAGGTAAATAAGAGAGTCATCAAGAAGTTTCTTCAAGTAGACATAAACGTCATATCTTCTCCTTGAATATCCATGTTTGACAATGAAAGAATCAAATTTACAATATCACAGATGTGGAGATTTCTTAAAGCCATAAAGAGACTTCTTTAGTAAGCACACATGATCCTTATTTGTCGAAGAAATATAGCCTTTAAGTTGCTACATGTAGATCAGTTCCTCTAAGCCACCATAGAGGAATGCGATCTTTACATCAAGTTCTTCAAGCTCTACATCATATCTAGAAACTAATGTGTTATGGCCAGTTTCAAAGATAACCAGTAAGTATCATGATAACAACATTATTAAGTTAATTGAGATAAGTTAAGTGCTCATGTGGTGATTAGTGCATCATCAAGTTAATTAAGCTAAGCTAAGTGCTTAAGATACGATTAGTATTTTGATTATCTGAGACAAGCTAATTGGCATGATTTTATATCTTGGGGTTGTAGAGGATCTCGCGCTTGAAAAGTTACAAAAGAAATCGTTTGATTTGGACCTACGAGGTAAAAGATACGATAATTTCAGTTTTTAGGGTCGAATTTGTAATTTTGCAAAGTTTTAGCTTTATATTTGCTTTTTCTTTTTTTTCTCCCTTATCTTCTTCCAGCGATTGCTTTCTTTGGGCGGTGTAATGTAGCTGCGTGATTTGCAGCAACAAGGAGGCGATCAGAGGGGCGATTCTCTGGCCCTTAGCCCCAATCTAGCTGTGCCCCACCTTCCTCTACATTCCCTCTTCTTCTTCCCTTCTTCTTCCTCCTCCAACCGCAGCTACACCTGCCGCAAGTGCGGCCGTTCAGCAGGGTCGCGGCCAAGCTGCTGCTACAGCGGCGTCGGCCAAAAGCCCCCTTTGGGTGCACGAAACCTCCGGGAAAGGCTTGCTTGGAGTTCGGCCAAGAGGTCTAGGTAGAAATATGAAGCCCTAGCCTTCGATTCAACCCCTAGCCAAGGTTTCTTCTTCATGCAAGCATAGAGCTGCTTACGTGAAGCAGGTTCAATTTGGCCTTTTCCAAGGACAACCAAAATTCGCCCGGAAAAAGGCTTTGGACGTATTTTCGGACGAATCCGGACATCCTGAATGGCATTGAGTAGGATTTCACTCACTATCTAAGATTTAACTCAGCAAATCAGAAATTTTTGGTAAATTGTGCATTTTTCGTCGATAACAACATTTATCAGGCGTTGGGCAGTATTTGGCGTTGCCCGACTTTTTATTTCATAAATCACTTCTTTAAGCTTTTATATGATCTAGTTTAACATTTGATCAGTGTGGATTGGACCAGTAAATTTACATGGTTAATCGAAACCTAAATTGCTAAGTGTGAATGTTGAAATTGGTAATACACGACCCATAATGGTGCGGTTTGGGTAAAAATCCAGGAAATACAGATTTTGTAAATTATCAGATGCACAATTTCAAAAAAACTACGATAACATAAAAATATGCAATAAAACCCTATTTGCATGCTTCCTCTTATGTTAATGTGTGTGAATTCACATTTACAAGAATTGGCACATTTCTCTGAGATATTACAAGAAATTCTCAAGTATTGTTAATAATTCGTGTTATGATACGTAAGTAACTCTTAATTGAGTTATGTGATGCACAAACTAGGATTAGGGTTAATGTGCACATTCTTCGAGAAATTTTAGATAATTGATAAATGTTAGTGATGATTTCTCATATGTGAAGTAATTACTCTTATTAGTGCAATAAGATGTTCAATTGCATGAATTCAGTATGTATGTGCCAAATTGACATGAGTTTGGGTTATTTTGAATTTTAAATCTGCATGCATGCATGATATAAGGATTACTCAGTATTTACAATGGCTTTGAGTATACTGCTCTGTCAGTTCTAGTAAGATATCATATTGTGATTTGAACTGCAACCAAATAGATGAGGTACCATAGATATACCAAAGTCCAGAACAAGTAAGAGAGAGATGCAATGTAGTACAAGTTTTTTTATAGTAATAAAATATTATATTAAGGGCCCTGACACTGTAGAACCCCATTGAGAGGTATGTGCCTTAGGGGTGAAACGACCTACCCTGGCGGTGCGTCCAGTATATGGGGGTTGGAACGCACCCAAAGAGCGTGAGGGGAGACGAAACCCTTGAGGAAGTCTCCTAAGAGAAAATAGGTTTCCCAACATGAACCAGACGTCCCGGTGGTAACCATAGAGCGTACAAAGTTGAGGCCCATTGAACGTCTCGGACCCTCCGCCTGTGTACTCAACTAGAGGAGGAGTCCAATTGACGACACCATAGGATGTCGAGGCCAGAGAGCCAGAGTTCATGCAACAGACCAGGATAACAGTCAGACTTAGCTATCACGGGGTGTCAACTAAGTCTTGTACGGTGGGATTGTAGTTCGCTACGAGTCTTCATATGTAGAGTACACTACATATGATCAGGGCATAAGATAAAATATATTCATATAGGTTCACAGAGTTTTTATAAGTTTAAGAGTTAAGAAAGATATGAGTTAGTTTCACAACAATAATTCTTTAAGTATTTTCTGTTAAATAATTGTATCTTCAGCTTTGCATCAATTATTATCATAATAAAATGTTGACATCTTCTGTTGTTTAAATTAAATTTCTTAGACCTGCTCAGTGTAGTATTTCTTGCATATTATTCCAAATAATAAACATAAATGAGTTATGTGTGATGGTTGGATGAAATTCTATTCACTGAGCCAGTAGCTCACCAACAACTAAAATATTTTTTTCAGGTCAACGTCAGCAGAAGGAAGTTGAAGGATCGTATCACCTGAGTACTTATAAAGTAGTACGTAGTTAGTTAGAGGAGTCGTAATCCTTTCCCCTCGGTCCTTGGGACATGGTGTGGTAGGAAGAGAGAGAATGTAAAGTAATTTGTAGTTTAGTTGTCAATTAACTGTTGCACTTTATATTCCGCAAGTAATTTGTAATATGTCGTTTAAACTCTGAAGTACCTTTCAAGATTTAGAAACAACAAGTTTGCTTCCGCAGTTATTAAGGTTTCGGTTTATTCTATGTTAAAATATTTTCTCATTTAAGTTAATATAAGTGATCAAGAAAAGAAAAAGTTAAGAGTAGTTTACCAAGGGTGACTCCCTAGTCTTCGGGGTCATTAGAGATAGCACAGGGACCAGGGTGTCATAATAGCTTTGGTATCAGAGCCAGGTTTTGATCCTGGGACCTATGGGTTATGGGCCCCACCACGCTTTCGTTGTTGTGACACCCCGACCTCCGTGCCATCTCTAATGACCCCGAAGACCGGGGAGTCACCTTTGGTAAACCACTCTTAACTTTTTCTTTTCTTAATCACTTAGATTAACTTAAAGGAAAAAAATCTTTTAACATAGAATAAACTGAAACCTTAATAAATGCAGAAGCAAACTTGTTGTTTCTAAATCTTGAAAGGTACTTCAGAGTTTAAACAACATATTACAAATTACTTGCAGAATATAAAGTGCAACAGTTAATTGACAACTAAACTACAAATTACTTTACATTCTCTCACTTCCTACCACACCATGTCCCAAGGACCGAGGGGAAAGGGCTAAGAGACCTCTAACTAACCACGTACTACCTTCTAAGTACTTGGGTGATATGATCCTTCGGCTTCCTCGTGTTGACATTGACCTGAAAAAAATGTTTCAGTAGGTTGGTGAGCTACTGGCTTAGTGAATAACATTTCACCCAACCATCACAGATAACTCATTTATGTTTATTATTTGGAATAATATGCAAGAAATACTACACTGGGAAGGTCTAAGAAATTTAATTTAAAAAACAGAAGATGTCAATATTTTATTATGATAATAATTGATGCAAAGCTGAAGATACAATTATTTAACAGAAAATACTTAAAGAACTACTGCTGTGAAACTAACTCATATCTTTCTTAACTCTTAAACGTATAAAAACTTTGTGAACCTATATGAACATATTTTATCTTATGCCCTAATCATATGCAGTGTGCTCTACATATGAAGACTCGTAGAGAACTACGATCCCACCGTACAAGACTTAGTCGACACCCCGTGATAGCTAAGTCTGACTGTTGTCCTGGTCTGCTGCAAGAACTTTGGCTCTCTGGCCTCGACATCCTATGGTGCCGTAAACTGGACTCCTTCTCTAGCTGAGTACATAAGCGGAGGGTCTGAGATGCTCTATGGGCCTCAACTTGGTACGCTCTATGGGTACCTCTGGGTTACCACCGGGACGTCGGGTTCATGTTGGGTAACCTATTTTCTCTTAGGATACTTGTAACGACCCCACCTTCCGGTAACCCCCATTTAAGGGAGACCGAAAGGTCGGTGCCGTTATCCGATTTTCCGGATCAAGGTTCAGCAATTAATTGGAAACAATTATTAAATTCTACTAGACTATACTGAAAAGTTGTAAGAAAATAAATTTTTGCATACCTTTTTGAAAACTTGGATCTCTAAACTTCTATCCATTTAAGGATTCTACTCTAAATAATCCTCCTTGTATTTTACTTCATGTATTTCACAATATGACGATTTATTGTTTGTCCTTTTGGCTTGTACCTAAAACACTGACAAACAAAACTTCGGTTAGCCGAAGCTGGTATGTGGGGGAAACAATAAACGTGCAACTATGATAACAATGTAATCATTCAATTAATCATTTAACAATCAAGATTACTTTTTAAATATTACTCCGAGATCCATGAGTACCCTATCCTCTTTGCTATCCCTGCAGTGGACATGGATACTACCTTCCTTATGGTAGATCCCCATTAAACCCCTCATGGTCCCACCTATAGGTGAACCAGTTTCTAGGGTTGAGTCACATGGCACTACTCATAAGTATCCCACTCCTTAACTCATGGCAGGCTAATAAGTCTCATGGCACTACAT
Organism: Alisma plantago-aquatica; assembly: GCA_963693085.1. Taxonomy (NCBI): domain Eukaryota; kingdom Viridiplantae; phylum Streptophyta; class Magnoliopsida; order Alismatales; family Alismataceae; genus Alisma; species Alisma plantago-aquatica. Next base: position 22,291,206 of record OY856412.1, on the reverse strand, counting down.
GTAGGTAGCCTAGTTTCTAACTCTCGGTAACCTAGACCTTGCTCTAGGATCACCCCTTTTTTTAGCCTTTTCAAAGCAATAGAGGTGGACCCGGATATAGCCAGTTATATACACACATTTATAGTGATAATCATAGTCACTTTATAGTTGCATGAAAAAATAGACATCCAACAATTATTTTCAAGCAACCGATTAAAACTTCGGGAATATCTGTGAAACATAGAGTGATTATTCATAAGAATAACCACATACCTGATCTGATGATTTGAATAGAAATATCCATGCAAATAAGAATCCAAGCAAGCAAGAAATTTCAACAAGATCCTGAAATAATCATGTAATTCCCTTTTTATTACTCATGTCATCAAGATCTAGCTCACTTCCTAGGGTTTCTAGTTCACTTTTAGGGTTTCCATTGTAATTAGGGTTTCCCTTCATCTTTTACTATTTCAAACCCTAATTTTATACCATTACTCATAAACCCTTATCTTATCTACTCCTCAACATTAAGGTTATCTTAACAACATATAACTCTATATCCATATTAAAGGCACATTAATCATCAATTAATTTCATTAGGCTTATTTTTCATTAAAGCTACTATTTTTATCCTTTTAATCCATGACAAGATCATTATACACATCTATCATTAATTCAAAGTTCATTAGGGTCTAATTAACATATGAACTCATTTTACCATCAATCTACCTTTTATTCATGAGAAAACCCTAATCACTACACATAGGGTATTTATCCATAATTAAGGACTTTTATGTACAAATAACTTAGGACCATCATTTTACAACATATTTTCACATTTTCAAATCATATACGATCTTATCCTGTTTTACCCTATGTTTAGGGTTTCTAAATACTTAACCATTCTCATATGGGGTAAAAACCCTAAATCATGAAACTATCATCTAGATCAGGTTCGAATCTAACATTATCATTCAACAGGTTATTAATACTTCAATTAACTCATTAAGAATTCTAGATTCAACCTTTAATCACAAATAGGGTTTTAAACTTAACTTTAATGCACTTTTCATTAACTTATAGTACTTTTACAATTAGTAATGGAATCAATCTTTCATATCATTTTATTGGATTCCTCTCGTTCTTCTAAGCAAAATTCATATATTACTTGTCCTAATCGGAGTTACCAATCATTAGATATGATTTTTGCAAGTAAATTACCTTCCGGCCAATCAGAGATTGTCACGTCGCCAAGTTCCCATGCATGCGGCTTGCTTTGAAAACATAACGAAATTCCACTTATACCCTTGTGCGGTTCCTCAGTTCTTCTCAAGACTGAAGGGTAAAATCTTCCAAAACACCCCCTCGACTTCAACCTTGCGCGACTACTGCTACTGCCGCCCTAGTCGTGCATAGAGCAACTTCTCCTCCTCTTCCTGAGCCCAATGGCCGCCGTCAAACCTTCTCGTAGCTCCGCCACACTCCTCCGCCCTTGGGGAGCCACCTATCTCACGTTCTCGGTGGTTGGTTTGAGCGGTCAGGCGTGCGACCTGCTGCCATGTCATCGGCCTCTTGCAGGCGCTGCATGGTGACTGAGGGCCTGGGGGTGATAGCCGATCATCCCAGGTCGTCGTGGGCACTTCACAAAACCGACGAGACTCCATTACAACTCCTCGTCGCCCTCGAGATATCACTATCTTCTTGGGTTAGGGTTTTGAACGTAAGGAAGCATGAAGAAAATAAGGAAGAGAGTGGGAGTCGTGGGATCTCTCTGGATCTCAACCCTGGGCTTTACTCCTTATATAGGGAGGGTAAAGAAGCCCCAGGATGGCTTGCTCACGAAGAAACGCAGTCCTAAAAGGAATTTGATTTCATCATTACTAAGCAAGTTCTTCTTTTTCTCTCTCCTAACCATCTTTTTTTATATACCTTATTTCTTGAATATTTTGGATTACGAAAATCCTTACTCTCTTTATTCTTGCCTTTTGATTCATTAGCAAGAATTTCTATTTTTAATAGAAATTACTTCCTTTTTATCAATATCACCAAAATTCATTAATAATGTATCATATTATCTTTTATTTTGCAAATTTTTGGTATTTTCTCTTTCTTTCCTCTTTATTGGGACTCCTTGGATCCCAAGACACTCCATTATTTCGAAATGCTTTTGATTGGATACGTATTATCCTTCTAAATGCATCTTTATGCATTATTTCACATTATCTTGTTTATTTCTCATTAAAATAACTCTTTTTGAGGTTTTCCCTTTATTTCTCTTTTATTTTCTTCATTGGCATTCCTTTTAATATTAGCAACCTCATGGATACGAAATTTCACCAAGAAATCTCATTTATGCCTCTTTCCACTCATTTTCCACATTTTATCATTATTTTCAATTTCTTTCTTAATAAAGAAATACTTAATTAAACTTTTCTTTTCTTATTGCCTTCTCTATGCAACTTTGGACTCCTTGGAACCCAAGAGGCACGAAATCCATCCTTGGATTACATCATTTTACCTTCTAGAGGTTTTTATTTCATTCTTTTCTAAAATATTCAATTATTCATTTACTAATGGAATTTTCTTGTTATTTGGGCCCAATAGCCAATAAAGCCCACAATACAATCATCAAGGCTATTGTAAATGAAATCCATTTATCCCAAACAAATTATATCATTATTTGTTCAATTATTTTTAATATGAGAAATTACATTTCTCACCAATTGAACCCAAAAGTTGGGGTTGTAACATCCTTCCCCTCTTATAGGAATTTTATCCTCAAAATTCTATCAAGCAAACCAATAATTCAAGATAAGACTTTTCCATGTCCATCATTGGCCCCTATGTGGCTTTACCGTACTCATGGCGCTTCCAAAGAACCTCTATCATCACATATTATTTTCTCTGAGTTCTTTCATCTCGGCGTCTATAAACTACACAGGTGACTCAGGCCATTTCAGCCTCCCTTGGGGCTCACTAGGTTCATTGTTCGCACATGGTCTGGGTACCTCACATAGTGCTCTAAATTGGACACATGGAACTCATCACACATTACTTTATTCTGAGGGATAAGATCAAACTTAACCTTTTCCACCAAACCATATCAAAATAACCCATGCATCGGGGACTCAGCTCTCTTAGCTATAACTTAGAGGGGTCGGATTTTCACATATTCTCCCACAGTGAACTTGTGATAACGTAGATTTTGAGTTTTGATAACTAATACAATATTTGAGAGATAAGCATTCTATGTAGAGGACAAATACCAAATTGAGGAATTGGTAATACAATCATGGATTCCTTCACCCAAATTAGGTGATTTGAGATATGATAGAGGACTATGATACCTAATTGAAGTCAATTGTGAATAAATACCCTTACTAATTGATTAAGCTCCTTTATGATGATGAATAACATATCTTAATTGAATTAAGTATTGAGGTGGTAAAAATATCTATTAGTAGTGTTTGTGATTTCCAATGTTTGAATAATGATCTAAGCATTCTTGAAGTCATTTGGTTACAAGTAGAAATAAAACGACAATAACATGTGACCATTTTCCCTATGTATGATCTTATTTGAAGAAATAATGTGACAAATCATACATTAGACTTTTGGTCTCAAAGTTGGAGGAAAGGTTCATTAGGTAATGATGGACATATATTTGAAAATTGGGTTCCTTTAGAACTTCCAATTAAATGCTATTCAAGATGTAAGATCCTAAGCTATAGCCAATTATTTGTCTTGTGTCACGCGGATACGCAGGTCTTGACCTTGTCACCTACCTCCATTCTTAGTGGAGAAACTAGCGTCTAGGAGAACGAGTCGTGAGGAGTAATGAGGAGATTATTTGAAGCTCTAACAAGATCTTTGGATCCACCGTGCCATAAACATCCAACCAACACCCCTACGATTTGGCTTGTGAGATCTCTCCTCACCCCCCCTCGACTTCCTCTTCATTCTCCTTTCCCCGTTGCTGCCAGTAGTAGCCAACCCTAGAGATGGAAGGCTGGCATTTCTCGCCTCCCTGACCAATCTAGAATGGAGGGCCTCTGACAGTATGTGGAAGGCTCCAGCAAGGCTGAATCTCACAAAGTCGCACAGCTAGGAGGCCTATTTTCCTCTTGTGAGTTCCATAGCCGACGAAGACTACACACAGGAAGAGCACCGAAAGCGATAGGACCAGAAGTGCCTATGTCTTGCTCTCTGAAGAAGAACCCAGCAGTGGCGGTAGATCTTTTTGGTAGTAGGAGAAGAGACTGAGTAGTCAGCGGTGTAGGATCTCACGCCAGAGATATGCCTGCCGCGGCGGCGCCCAGGTTGGAGAAGTCGGGAGGCTGCAACTGCGGTAGCGGCTCTGTGAGGAGGAGTTTTTGGCGGCCGACCACAGGCCCGGGAGAAGATCGGGAGCGGATGAGATTTGACGCTCATGTCGGTCGTCGAGCGGAGACACTCACGAGATCGAGAGGAGAACGCATCGGGTGCTCGCCAGAGGAGATACCTGCAGGCACCTGCGACGTGTCTGCAAGGAGGTGTTAGGAAGCGAAGAACAGGTGGAGCTGCTTGATTCCTCACGAGGATCAATGGTTGCAGTATAAGCCTCACGGTAGCGGCCGGTGCAAGGGAGATGGTGGAGGCTGTAGGACAGACCTGCACCCATTGCATCGGGAAAGAAGCAAGACCGTGAGAACACGAGAGGGACGAATCTGGGCTCTGAGGTGGCGGCTCTCGCAGCCTCATGTGTGCTGAGGACAGACCGAGCGGACGACAGGGGAAAGAAGGAACCGGGTCTGATGGCAGTGAATTGATCAAATCCTAGAGAAGACTGGGTCTGTAGCCCTGAACCAGGCCCAAACCAAGTGAACCGACCGCAGCAAGCAAAGGATCTGTGCCAGACCTAGTGGCCACGTGGCGATCTCCCATTGGCTGATTAAGGTAAAATCTTCAGTAAACCTGCAAATCTTCAATAAATCATAGAAAATAGCACAGTGATCAGAAAAATGCAAATAAGGTACGGAAATTCTCATAAAAATGTGTAGAACAATATGAAATCATAATATCCGGCTTTTGATGCACTAATATCAGTGATATCTTATTAGTTGTAAAATTCTTAGTCCAGGAGTAATAAATATCAAATGATGATATTAAATTATGGAAAAATGTTAGTTAGTTTATAATCATGTTTATAATGCATATGATGTCAAATATGGTCATGTTGATGTATGAAACCATATAATTTGATTAATATGGCTAATTAGGGCTAATAACACTAAAGATGATGTATTAAATGCATGCATGCGCAATAAATGATGAGATTTACAGAAAACCCGCATATCTGTAACTGGAATATAATATATAAATCTGAGATAAGTTATATGCATAAAATTCATGTTATATGAATATGACCCTTAATACATGGGTTGTAACCCTAATTTGAATAATGTATATAAACTAGGGTTAATATGTGCACCAGAAAGGATATGGAACCTAATATTCATATAATGAATCATAATCTGGAAAATGACATCAGTAAGATAAATATAAGGTAAGAATACAAATAATCATGAGAATAACATAATGATCTAATATAAACCGTAATGAACACGAATAGGGTTAAGATGATGAGAATCTGATGATAGTATGTGGTTTTGTTATTAATCAGGTGCTGACCAGTTTGTCTAGATGATCAAAGATATCTATGAATCTCTAAACTCAGGTACGTGGGATTTATTAAGTATAACACTAGTTTTCTGGTTGCATATGATATGTAATATCTTGAATGCTCGTATTTGAATATGATTGCTTGGTTGAACTAGTATGAGTTATACTTCGCCAAATCTAATAGATCATAAATGAGTATGATGGGTTGTAGCTACTAGAGCACATAGCCTGGTGTGGATGTATGTTGCCTAACATGGATGTATGATTCCTTGGCCCATGTTAGATGTATGATGATACTATATTGCCCACACTAGATGTAAGTCAAGTGCAAGTATGTGTAGTACAACCACATCAAAGTGAATGCAAAAAAAGGAATGTTTACCTGATTATCGCTTTAAATAATGTTTTCTTTTACTCTTTCTTTCTCAAGATTATTTCAATTATGCAAGCATATTAGTATGTATCTTTCTACCCACGTGCACAACACCTTGTCTGTTGATTCATTATTTCACATATGTTTTAGGTTCAAAGCTAGCTTGGGATAAAAGACGAGAAGTGAGCAGTTGTCCAGGTTGTACCGATTGTCTAAGATCCTAGATAGCGTACATGTTCATAGACTTATGTAAAATTTTCTATTCAATGTGTAAATGTAACCTGTAATAGTTCATGTTATAATTAATATTCATGTTGAATGTTGAGTATGTTATGGTTGTATGTTCATGTATGCGTATTATGGTTCCGCGTCGCTCTCTGATATGATTGGATGATGTTTTTGGATTCTGACATCTCATTCCCAATAGGGTTTGGAGAATCAAAATCTGGGGACGTCACAGTTGGTATCAGAGCATGAAAAATAGCTACACCTAACAATTGCTCACCATGACACATAAAAACTAAATTCTCACCTTTCACTTTAACCATAGAAACTTAGTAAGTTGTTTTATAGGAATTAGGTTTGACCTAGCCTTTAGGTTAGAACCTAGATGTTCGAGAACTAGGTTTAGACAAGTGTCTGAAACCCTTTACATATATAGCTCATATGTATTGGGTAGCTACCCTAGTCTACATCTCGTTCTCACCATTTTACTAGGTGACATGACACTAGACTATCTACTGTGTGTAGGATACTCAATTTTGCTGATTTGGTTTTGTTTTCCAATCGGCTCAAGCCTCGACAATTTTCTCTGACGTCTTCTTTCTCAGAGAAAAACTATATAATATTTTATTATATATATGTAAATATAAAAATGTGTCCCTCACACTGGAGAGTAGTTAGTGTTCATGCAATCTAAGTGAAAGGGAGTGACATCAGTCTAGAAGAGAGAATAGATCTAGATTAGACGTCTAGAGCCTCATAAGGTTATGTGATACATAGATAGACAAAAGAAAGACAAAGGAATTAAGCATATAGAATCTTATCTAACTTTGATCTATGATGATATAAGTTTCCTTATTAAGATTTGAGTTGTATATGAGCTGAATCCACTCTTAGAGGATCTATGCTAAGTCATGATGATGAAAGTACATTCCCTTTTCCTACTTAAGATAAGCTAAGTTCAGATAGAGATGAGTGTGCATGAGCCTCAAGCTCTTATACAAGGAGGATATCTAGTGGTAGGATGAGATATGTGGTGAACTCTAGAGAGAGTAAGACCCACATGGAGAAGGTCATAGGACCTAGCCTCCAATATATGAGATACGTGTTAACAAAAAAAATGTGTCCTACACTAGATTACTCTTGAGTGTTGAGTTGAATCCGTATGCATGATTCAAATCTATATGTGAGAATTGGGTAAAAGAAAAGGATGGGTAAATGACCCATATGATAAAGTCAATCCTTTGGCTGAGTTAGGTCCTAGCTGGAGTGACATATTTTGTGAATCTCATCATTAATTGCAAGTGAGGTAATATATGAACTCTAGTTGTAAGAGTATGATGCTTTGTGCAAAAGATACTCAAAATACATGTTCTCCCTTCTTCTTCTTCTCTTTCTTAATATACGATGATAGAAACCTCACTTGATCTATATAGATGATTTTATATGAGGAGTCACCCGTATAAGCTTGACCTATTCTATACCCCCCCTATCATGCATGTACGTAGTACCCACGATTGAAATCATGATAAGTTTGACTTTAAAATATTCTCTTCCCCTTCGTATGAAACATGAAAGATATGATGTTGAGATCATGGGATAAACTTAGTATATTATCTTTTTCCCTTCACATAATACATGCAAGACATAAAAAGTTGAACTCATGAACTTGATATAAAGATATTTTTGGATCATAAGATATATGATCAGAAATATAGTTTGTAACTTTGATCCTTTTCAATGTATGCTTCTAAGTTGAGTATGAATATCACACCATAGGGTGAAACCCTAATGGTCAAGCATGTTACGTAAGCCCTTCTTAAGTAGAAAAAAAAATCCTAATATAAAGGATGAAAATACATCTCCTCTAATGCTGAAATCATTGTAAGATGTTGATCATAAAACATATTATTGATGTTAGATTTGAACGATCTGAATATCATGGCTTATAAACAAATTCCTCCTAAACATTAAAAGTATGATCAAAACATGCACCCTTAGAGGTGATGTAATCCTAAGATATCATGATGTCATGTTATTGCTAAGACATTAAGTGATGCATCCACATATATAAGGTGGGGTGGACACACCCAAGAATCTCTAGACCCAAAGCTGACAACTTAGAGTGCCTGCAACTATGGTGGTCTTAGAACCTAAGCAATGATGATGTATATAAAGTTGAACTCCTAGATAGCCTCTTAAGGATGAGATTAGTTGAATTTCGAGGACGAAATTCCAAATAAGGTGGGGTGAATATGATAACCTAGATTTTGAGTTTTAATAACTAATACAATATTTGAGAGACAAGCATTCTATGTACAGGACAAATACCAAATTGAGGAATTGGTAATACAATCATGGATTCCTTCACCCAAATTAGGTGATTTGAGATATGATAGAGGACTATGATACCTAATTGAAGTCAATTGTGAATAAATACCCTTACTAATTGATTAAGCTCCTTTATGATGATGAATAACATATCTTAATTGAATTAAGTATTGAGGTGGTAAAAATATCTATTAGTAGTGTTTGTGATTTCCAATGTTTGAATAATGATCTAAGCATTCTTGAAGTCATTTGGTTACAAGTAGAAATAAAACGACAATAACATGTGACCATTTTCCCTATGTATGATCTTATTTGAAGAAATTATGTGACAGATCATACATTAGACTTTTGGTCTCAAAGTTGGAGGAAAGGTTCATTAGGTAATGACGGACATATATTTGAAAATTGGGTTCCTTTAGAGCTTACAATTAAATGCTATTCAAGATGTAAGATCCTAAGCTATAGCCGATTATTTGTCTTGTGTCCCGCGGATACGCAGGTCTTGACCTTGTCACCGACCTCCGTTCTTAGCGGAGAAACTAGCGTCTAGGAGAACGAGTCGTGAGGAGTAACGAGGAGATTATTTGAAGCTCTAACAAGATCTTTGGATCCACCGTGCCATAAACATCCAACCAACACCCATACGATTTGGCTTGTGAGATCTCTCCTTATCCCCCCCGACTTCCTCTTCGTTCTCCTTTCCCCGTTGCTGCCAGTAGTAGCCAACCCTAGAGATGGAAGGATGGTGTTTCTCGCCTCCCTGACCGATCTAGAATGGAGGGACGCCGACAGTATGTGGAAGGCTCCAACAATTCTGACTCTCACAAAGTCGCACAGCTAGGAGGCCTATTTTCCTCTTGTGAGTTCGATAGCCGACGAAGACTACACACAGGAAGAGCACCGAAAGCGATAGGACCAGAAGCGCCTATGTCATGCTCTCCGAAGAAGAACCGAGCGGTGGTGGTAGATCTTTTTGGCAGTAGGAGAAGAGACTGAGTAGTCAACGACGTCGGATCTCACGTCAGAGATATGCCTGCCGTGGCGGCGCCCAGGTTGGAGAAGTCGGGAGGCTGCAGCTACGGTAGCGGCTCCGTGAGGAGGAGTTTTTGGCGGCGGACCACATGCCTGGGAGAAGATCGGGAGCGGCTGAGATTTGACTCTCACGTCGAGCGGAGACACTCACGAGATCAAGAGGAGAACGCGTCGGGTGCTTGCCAGAGGAGATACCTACTGGCACCTGCGACGTGTCTGCAAGGAGGCATCAGGAAGCGAAGAACAGGTGGAGCTGCTTGATTCCTCACGAGGATCGATGGTTGCAGTAGAATCCTCACGGTAGCGGCCGGTGCAAGGGAGACGGCGGAGGCTGCAGGACAGACCCGCATCCATTGTGTCAGGAAAGAAGCGAGACCGTGAGAGCACAAGAGGGACGGATCTGGGCTCCGAGGCGGCGGCTCTCGCAGCCTCGCGTTTGCTGAGGACAGACCGAGCGAACGACAGGGGAAAGAAGGAACCGGGTCTGATGGCAGTGAATTGATCAAATCCTAGAGCATACCGGGTCCGCAGCCCTGAACCCGGCCCAGACCAAGTGAACCGACCACAACAAGCAAAGGAGCTACGCCAGACCTAGTGGCCACGTGGCGATCTTCCATTGGCTGATTAAGGTAAAATCTTCAGTAAATCTGCAAATCTTCAATAAATCATAGAAAATAGCACAGTGATCAGAAAAATGCAAATAAGGTATCGAAATTCTCAGAAAAATGTGTAGAACAATATGAAATCACAATATTAGGTTTTGATGCACTAATATCAGTGATATCTTATTAGTTGTAAAATGCTTAGTCCAGGAGTAATAAATATCAAATGATGATATTAAATTATGGAAAAATGTTAGTTAGTTTATAATCATGTTTATAATGCATATGATGTCAAATATGGTCATGTTGATGTACGAAACCATATAATTTGATTAATATGGCTAATTAGGGATAATAACACTAAAGATAATGTATTAAATGCATGCATGCACAATAAATGATGAGATTTACAGAAAACCCTCATATCTGTAACTGGAATATAATATATAAATCTGAGATCAATTATATGCATAAAATTCATGTTATATGAATATGACCCTTAATACATGGGTTGTAACCCTAAATTGAACAATGTATATAAACTAGGGTTAATATGTGCACCAAAAAGGATATGGAACCTAATATTCATATAATGAATCATAATCTGGAAAATGACATCAGTAAGATAAATATAAGGTAAGAATACAAATAATCATGAGAATAACATAATGATCTAATATAAACCCTAATGAACACGACTAGGGTTAAGATGATGAGAATCTGATGATAGTATGTGGTTTTGTTATTAATCAGGTGCTGACTAATTTGTTTAGATGATCAAAGATATCTATGAATATTTGAACTCATGTACGTGGGATTTATTAAGTATAAGACTAGTTTTCTCGTTGCATATGATATGTAATATCTTGAATGCTCGTATTTGATTATGATTGCTTGGTTGAACTAGTATGAGTTATACTTCGCCAAATCTAATAGATCATAAATGAGTATGATGGGTTGTAGCTACTAGAGCACATAGCTTGGTGTGGATGTATATTGCCTAACATGGATGTATGATTCCTTGGCCCATGTTAGATGTATGATGATACTATATTGCCCACACTAGATGTAAGTCAAGTGAAAGTATGTGTAGTACAACCGCATCAAAGTGAATGCAATAAAAGGAATGTTTACCTGATTATCACTTTAAATAATGTTTTCTTTTACTCTTTCTTTCTCAAGATTATTTCAATTATGCAAGCATATTAGTATGTATTTTTCTACCCACGTGCACAACACCTTGTGTGTTGATTCATTGTTTCACGTATGTTTTAGGTTCAGAGCTAGCTTTGGATAAAAGACAAGAAGTGAGCAGTTGTCCAGGTTGTACCTATTATCTAAGATCCTAGATAGCGTACATGTTCATAGACTTATGTAAAATTTTCTATTCAATGTGTAAATGTAACCTGTAATAGTTCATGTTATAATTAATATTCATGTTGAATGTTGAGTATGTTGTGGTTGTATGTTTATGTATGCGTATTATGCTTCTACATCGTTGTCTGATATGATTGGATTATGTTTTCGGATTTTGACATCTCATTCCCAATAGGGTTTGGAGAATCAAAATCCGGAGACGTCACAGAACTTGTTTGTTAGTCTACTTTGCATCTGCTCACGACTCTCATCGTCTCTAGGCTCCTTTTAGCCCTTGCACAATCAAAATGACTTCATCTACACGCACTGTGGCCCTTTTCTATCCATCATGTGGTCCTTTCACCAACATCACCTTACTGAAGTGGTGACCGACACAACCTCCCTTACAGAGCTTCTTTAAATCCCGATACTGGCTATGGTGGTCATCATCACATCTTTCATAGGACAATAACTTTCTCCAGCTATCACCCTGAACAAGCACATATGCTCTCATGAGACCCTTTAGTCTGGATCATACTAACCATTAGTTAGGGGTGATAAACTGTACTAACATCAAATTCTTTATGTACCTACTTCCACCTTTTGGAAGGGAACCTTTAGGTCAAACTCAAGAACCTTTGAACTCACATCATGGTGTAACTGATGGGTAGTTCAACCCAATCTATCCCTTGATAGAAATCTTTCTTTCTTATACCATCTAGGTGATCCGATCTACCATAACCCACATTGCATCCTGACCTTCTTTGGTCTAGGGGAGACTTATCACCACATCCATAGTGATGGACTCCCATTCCTGCTCGGGAACTCTTTATCATCTATATCCATGCACTGGGTTACCACTGTTCATCCTTCACCTTCTGTCATGCATGTCAACATACCCCATGCAACTTCATCTTAGGCAACCAAAGTACTACTGTCACTTATTACCTTCATAGTACGGTGTATGGTGATCTTAAAATCATGATCTCTTGTATGTAATTATTCTTCAAGATCAATACCTCAACCACCCTAAACCATTCTATCGGGGTTTCATCTCCTTCCTTTCCAAAGAAGTGCATTTGAGGTTCTATCACCATCCTTTCACTGTATCAAGGACTAGACTGGCTAACCAAACAACCCTTAACTTTTCAATGTATCTCGTTACATCTGAGTGTTATCCAAACACCTCTCCTTTCCAAACTTAGGGTTAGCCAAACAACCTCTTCTAGCCAAACTAGGCAGCTATAACTCAACCAGAGCATCCATTACCGCTTCACATCCTTAGGTATTAGGTAACATTGAGGATATACACTTACATGTATTTCACTTATCATCTTAACTCTTAACTCTAAGTCTATCTTTATTGAGAACACTTTTGAGCTCATTTTCTTGGTAATCAACTCAACCTTGTATGACTTCATATCTCATGATAACATCATCCTCATAAGGTGACTACCTCATTCCTCTTAGTGTTTGCAAACCATGCATGTATCATTCACTTTACCATGGTATGTTATCATCTTTGTCCTCATACCTCATAGCAGTGTTCCAACTCACATCATCTTTTATCCTTGGTGTATGGCATGCGTAATGTCCTATCTCTCACTCCCATAACAAGAGGAAATAAGCATTTGGATGTAGTCCAAATACAGAGTTCCTCCTATTCCAAGAGTAGAGATGGTACATCCCACCTTGCCAGTACACCTTTAAATCTAAATTGAAACGTGTTGTTTGTGCATCTATATTACGATCATCAAAGTTACTTCCATGGAAACTAGTCTTAAACCTACTAAGGTTTATATCCTTGGTCATCTCCTCTAGGTCTATAGGGTGCCAGCTCTTTTGGGGTCATCCCTCTTCCCTCGTGCATCAAGAGAGTGCCCTACTCATCTGCCCTTTGGGTCCCATGAGTTCATGAAGGTGATCAATGTTATAACCCCAATTTTTGGGTTCAATTGGTGAGAAATGTAATTTCTCATATTAAAGATATTTGAACAAATAATGATATAATTTGCTTCAAATAAATGGATTTCGTTTACAATAGCCTTGATGTTTGTGTTGTGGGCTTTATTGGCTATTGGGCCCAATAACAAGGAAATAACAAAGAAAATTCAATTAGTGAATGAATAATTGAATTTTCGAGAAAAGAAATATGTAGAAACCTCTAGAAGACAAATCCAAAGAGGATTTCGTGTCTCTTGGGTTCCTTGGGTTCCAAGGAGTCCAAAGTTGTAAAAGAAAGCAATAAGAGAAGAAAAGATTAATTAAGTATTTCTTTAATAAGAAAGAGATTGAAAATAATGTTAAAATGTTGGAAATAAGTGGGAAAAGGTGTAATTAGGAGATCCTTTGTGGAATTTCGTGTTCCAAGGATTCCTAATGATAAAAGAAATACCAATGAGGATAATAAAAGAGAAAGAAAGAGAAATTCTCAAAAAGAGATATTTTAATGAGAAATAAACAAGATAATGTGAAATAATGCCTAAAGATGCATCTAGAAGGATAATAAGTATCCAATAAAGAGAATTTCGAAATAATAGAGTTTCTTGGGTTCCAAGGAGCCCAATGAAGGAAGAGGAAAGAGAAAATACCAAAAATTGCAAAATAAAAGATAATATGGTACTTTATTAATGTTTTTGGTGGAATTATTAAAAAGGAAGTAATTTCCATTAAAAGAAAATAGAATTTCGTGTCAATGGATTAAAAAGCAAGGAAAGAGAGAATAAGTAAGAAGAAATTCGAATTCTAGTATATCAAGGATAAAAGATATCAAAGGAATAATAAAGAGAGAGAAAACTTGCTTTCTAAAGAAGGATTTGGTTTCCTAATGGGACAAGACCTTGCAGCTTGATAGATGCACATCTTAGGGTGCAAAAATCCTCCCCTATAAAAGGGGTAGAGCTCAGAGGCGAGTTCTAGAAATTTTCACGTATCCTTTCTTCCCTCTTCTTCATCTTCTTTGGAAAAACCCTAACAAGAGGGTAGACCAACCTCTGGGACACGAGCATCCATGGGTTGAGTTGGACAGAACTGTGATGCTTCCACGACACCACGGGAAGCATGGCCATCTCCTCCGTGCTCTGGAACTGGTGTGGCAGCCAGCGTAGGGCTGCAGGTCGGCCCGAGTTGCGGAGCTTGGTGGGCTTGAGACAGCCACTCAAACCACGACATAAGGGTACCCCCCCTGAGCGCGAAGGGGCGACGGAGGCAGGGGAAGGTTCCCTTGGGGTCGCCGGGGTCGGAGGTGAGGAGGAAGGGCCACGCAAGACCCTGCCAGGGCGGCTGTGTGCACCGTCGAGAGGAGGAAGAAGAAGCTCGGGACGTTGGACCTTTTTTCCCTTCGCGGACTGAAGCAACGGCCGACTTAAAAGAGGGTAATCCGGTAATTCGGTTATGTTCTCCAAATCGAGCGCATGCATGGGAAAGGTGACGTGGCATCGTGCCATTGGCTCAAACATGTAATTCATACAAAATTCATATCTTGGAATTCGTAACTCCGATTAGGACAAGTTATATATGAATTTTGATCAGGAGAACACAAGGAATTCAATAAAAATATATTTATAGCCTGAATCTGGTCATAGTTCGAAATATAGTGTAAATTACCATCTTTAATGAATTAAAGATTAAGAAATCCTATTTTGATATGATTAATGTGTTTAATAGGGTTTAATGGATTTTTAGAGTTGATATTAATCTGTTAAATGTAAAAAGGAACATTGAGTTCAAAAAGGAAAAACTTTGCACATGATTAGTCTAATTTAGAGTTTATATGCTTGAAATTGGAAAAGTACATAAAGTTATCATCTTTAATGATTTAACTAAGGAAAAACCCTTAGATTTGATGATAGATGGATAATTCAAGATGATATTAACCTGTTGTTAATAAAAGTGAAAATAGGATTTAAAAAGATGATCTTTTTATATAGTTGGTTTAATTTAGGGTTCTATGTACATGAATATGCCTTAATGGGATTAGAAACCCTAATTTATGTTGATATGAATTCTAATGGTTTTAATTGTACAAATCGAAGAATAAAATAGAGATATGATGATTCGAAGATAAACTGAGTACCAAAGATCTTTAATGTGAATTATTTGGATAATTAGTGTCCCTAGTGTATAAAAGTGGAAATAGTGATAAATAAGGTTCATATATGTGAGTTGAACTATAATGAAATATGATTTGTCAATTTGAAAGAAACCGAAGATGATAATTATCCTTAATGTTTTGGATATGACCTAAAAGGATAAAGATAATAGTTTTGGAGTAAAAGAAACATATTAGGCTTAATTGACATTCAATTGTGCCTATGATGCAGAAATTAAGGTTTGTGAACTAAAAGAGCATTAAAAGTGATAAATGCATAATGAAGGCTAAAACCCTAATAAAACCCTAAAGTTGGCCTAGAAATCATAAGGTGGTTGATCTTGAGGATGTTTGAATAAAACAATGACACTTGAATGTTATGCATTATTTTCAGGATATTGTTGATTGCTTGTTAATTGTGTTGAATGTTAATGCATGGACATCAAGTTACTATGGATCAGGTATGTGGTTACGATTATGAATAACCGCTTAGTTTCCCGATGGATTCTCAGATGTTTAATCACATTGAATGCAACTAAACTGTTGAATGTTTATTTATTTCTTGCAACTATAAAGTGACTACGATTATCATATAAGATATGTGCCTACTAGCTCAGATCCCGGTCCCGCTCTGTGTCATAATGGCTGACCTAGTACATGGCTACCTAGAGGGTAGGTCCATCAGGTCATGAAAGACTTTGGCTGCTTAGAGGGTAGGTCCATCAAGTCACCTTTATAGAGGTACCATATAAGTCCTTACAGGGACAACACAGAGTTGTGGATAGGTATGGATTGAGTAGTTTGGCTTAAAACGTAATCTTGGTTGTTAAATGATTAATTGAATGATTACATGGTTATCTTAGTTGCATGATTATCTGTTTCCCCCACATACCAGCTTCGGCTGACCGACGTTTTGTTTGTCGGCGTTTTAGGTACAATGAAAAGAACAAATAGTAAAGTGGTACATGTGATACTAAAAGAGAATTAAAGAACAAGGAGGAACTAGTTAGAACAGTTCAGCTGAGGTTAGAAGTTTAGTTTGTTCCAAACTTTTCATAGGTATGCAAAGAAAAATTTTATTACCATTTTTAGTATAGTCTGTTGGAATTTAATAATTGTTTATGGTTATATGTCGAACCTTTGATCTGGGATTAATGGGTGCGGCTCAACCTCTTGGTCTCCCTTAATCGGGGGTTATGGTTACAACCCCAATTTTTGGGTTCAATTGGTGAGAAATGAAATTTTTCATATTAAAGGTAATTGAACAAATAATGATATGATTTGTTTTGAATAAATGGATTCCCTTCACAATAGCCTTGACTGGTTGCTTTGTGGGCTTTATTGGCTATTGGGCCCAATATCAAGGAAATTCAATTAGTAAATGGATAATTGAATTTATAAGAAAAGAAATATGTAAAAACCTCTAGAAGGCAAATCCAAAGAGGATTTCGTGCCTCTTGGGTTCCTTGGGTACCAAGGAGTCCAAGGTTGCAAAAAGAAAACAATAAGAAAAGAAAAGTTTAATTAAGTTTTCTTTAATAAGAAAGAGATTGAAAATAATGTTGAAATGTTGGAAATAAGTGGGAAAAGGTGTAATTAGGAGAACCTTTGTGGAATTTCGTGTTACAAGGATTCCTAATGAAAAAAGGAATACCAATGAGGCAAATAAAAAAGAAAAAAAGAGAAATCCTCAAAAAGAGATATTTTAATAAACAAGGTAATGAGAAATAATGCATAAAGATGCATCTAGAAGGATAATAAATATGCTTGGAAAAGAATTTCTAAATAATAGAGTTTCTTGGGATCCAAGGAGTCCCAATGAAGAAAGAGGAAAGAGAAAATAGCAAATTTGCAAAATAAAAAGATAATGTGATACATTATTAGTGAATTTGTGATATTGATAAAAAGAAAGTATTTTTCCTATTAAATGAAAATAGAATTCGTGCCATTGGAATAAAGGGCAAGTAATAAAAGAATAAAAGAAGTTATTTTTGAATTCCTAATGTCTAAAGAATAAAGAAGATTAAAGTAATATGAGAAAGAGAAGGAAATTAGCTTTTCCGTGAAGGAATCACATTCCTTTTAGAAAAGGGCTTGTTTCCCTTTGTTTAAACATCTTGGGACATTGATACTCACCCCTATATAAGGGGTAGAGTCTAAGACACGAGTTGAAGAGAATCCCACGCCCTTCTCTCTCTCTCCCCATCTTCCTCCTCATTCAAACCCTAATAATGAAAGGCAATGATATCCCCGGAGTACGAGGAACCAACAGGGGGTTTTGAGGGTAGCCTGCTATACCACGGTCCCAGGGAGCAATGTTGCCTTTGAGGCCATGCCCTAGAGTAGATGTCGCAGCAGCAGCTAGGCTGCAATGATGGCTGCAAGAACGTGGTTTGATGGATGATAAATCGACCTCCTTGGCAGAGATCTGGAAGCGCCCTGCATGCGCCAGAGCACGCCGGAGGTAGGGGTGTAGCTTCCGACGTGAAAGGTGGCCCATGAAGGAAGGAGCAGCCGCGCTTGGCTGCAGATCGGCCAGAGTTGCAGAGCCAAGTAGGCCCGAAAAAGCCGCTCAACCCACGACCTGTGGGCACCCCGTGTGCGTAGAGACACTACGGAGGTAATGGAATTCACCTGGGGAGTCTTCGGGGTCGGGGCTGAGGAGAAAGGGCCGCACAAGCCCCTGCTAGGGCGGTCGCGCGCGCCGTCCAGAGGAAGAAGAAGAAGCTCAGAAGCTTTGGATGGTTTTGCCCCTCACAGGCTAAAAGGATGATCAACTTACCCGAAGGCAAGAACGTAATTCGATTATAATTTCCAAATCAAGCGCTCGCATGGATAGGCGACGTGGCGCATCGTGATTGGCTGTGGTAAACCTTTTATTGCAAAAATCATATCTCATGATTGTTAACTCCGATTGGGACAAGTTATATATGAATTTTGATCAGAAGAATGCAAGGAACCCAATAAAAATAGTTTTATAGCCTGAATCTGATCATAGTTCGAAAAGTAGTGTAACTTATCATCTTTAATGAATTAAAGATTAAGAAACCCTATTTTTAATGTGTTTAATAGGGTTTAATGGATCTTTAGAGTTGATATTAATCTGTTAAATTTAAAAAGGGAACATTGAGTTCAAAAAGGAAGAACTTTGCACATGATTAGCCTAATTTAGAGTTTATATTCTTGAAATTGGAAAAGTACATGAAGTTATTATCTTTAATGATTTAACTAAGGAAAAACCCTTAGTTTTGATGATAGATGGATAATTCAAGCTGATATTAACATGTTGTTAATAAAAGTGAAAAGATGATCTTTTTATATAGTTGGTTTAATTTAGGGTTCTATGTACGTGAAATGCCTTAATGGGATTAGAAACCCTAATTTATGTTGATATGAATTCTAATGGTTTTAATTGTACAAATCGAAGAATAAAATAGAGATATGATGATTCGAAGATAAATTGAGTATCAAAGATCTTTAATGTGAATTATTTGGATAATTAGTGTTTCCTAGTGTATAAAGGTGGAAATAGTAATAAATAAGGTTCATATATGTGAGTTGAACTATAATGAAATATGAATTGTCAATTTGAAAGAAACCAAAGATGATAATTAGCCTTAATGTTTTGGATATGACCAAAAAGGATAAAGATAATAGTTTTAGTGTAAAAGAAACATATTAGACTTATTTGACATTCAATTGTGCCTATGATGCAGAAATTAGGGTTTGTGAACTAAAAGAGCATTAAAAGTGATAAATGCATAATGAAGGCTAAAAACCTAATAAAACCCTAAGGTTGGTCTAGAAATTATAAGGTGGAATCCAAGTTGATCTTATGGATGTTTGAATATGACACTTGGATGTTATGCATTATTTTTAGGATATTGTTGATTGCTTGTTAATTGTGTTGAATGTTAATGCATGGACATCAAGTTACTATGGATCAGGTATGTGGTTATGATTATGAATAACCGCTTAAGGTTTTTCGATGGATTCCTGGATGTTTAATCGCATTGAATGCAACTAAACCGTTGAATGTTTTTTTATTTCTTGCAATTATAAAGTGACTATGACTATCATATTATGTATATGCCTTGTAGCTCAATCATTAATCCTCTCTGTGTCGTAATGGCTGACCTAGCACATGGCTACCTAGAGGGTAGGTCCATCAGGTCATGAAAGACTTTGACTGCCTAGAGGGTAGGTCCATCAAGTCACCTTTATAGAGGTACCATATAAGTCCTTACAGGGACAACACAGAGTTGTGGATAGGTATGGATTGAGTAGTTTGGCTTAAAACGTAATCTTGGTTGTTAAATAATTAATTGAATGATTACATGGTTATCATAGTTGCATGATTATTTGTTTCCCCCACATACCAGCTACGGCTGACCGACGTTTTGTTTGTCGGCGTTTTAGGTACAATGAAAAGAACAAACAGTAAAGTGGTACATGTGATACTAAATGAGAATTAAAGTGCAAAGGAGAATTAGATAGATTAGTATCGGTGTGGATAAAAGTTTAGAGATCCAAGTTTTCAAAAGGTATGTAAAGAAAAAATTTATTACCATTTTTAGTATAGTCTGTTAGAATTTAATAATTGTTTATGGTTATATGTCGAACCTTTGATCCGGGATTAATGGGTGCGGATCAACCTCTTGGTCTCCCTTAATTGGAGGGTTATCGGGAGGTTGGGTTGTAACATTTGGTATCAGAGCTTAGGTTCCTCAGTTAACCATTAATAATTATTAAATTTTACAAACTCCATAGAACCCAAGGGAGTTAATAGAGGAGTATCCGAAAGACGGAGGTGTCTATAAAGGGATCACGACCGGGGGCTGGCAAGATTTTCCTCCGCACCGCTAGTCAGAATACGAGGACTCCCGGACCTGTGTGACCGCCTGGCCAAAGTCTTAGGGTATGAATCGAAATAAGATACCTTTAGGACTTCTCATCTTATTCATCCCTTCTCATCACCAAAATTCTGATAAGGACCTAAAGGATTAGGGTTTCTTTCTTCTCCTCACCCTCTTGAGGTATGGGTAAGGTTAATAAGGTTTAAGGAATCCTCCACTAAATTAATGAAAGGCATGTAAATAAGATGTCATGGACATAAGCTTAATAGATTAAGCGCAAAATAAATAATAGATACATGCTTAGGTCGTATGACATAAGATGTCATGTTCTCAGAAGAGACATGAGGCTAGACCTTCTTGTCAGGAGGATGAGTTAGTCTTGGAGATAGATATCTCCATTGCAAGTAGAGACCTGGCACATCCTCTGAGGATGATGCTAACCCTAACCCTAAGTGAAGGTTAGAAAGAGATGAGGACATGCCTTTGGGATGCCATAGGATCCATGGGTGACCTAGCACCTTTGGCAACCCCAACCCTGGGAAGGGTCGTGCACGTTATGGTACATGATAGCTCTTTAGTTGATGATGTTCGTGAAGGACCATACAAACCCTATGGGCTTGTACCAGTAGGGCATAGCTGGAACCTAGGGCACGTCGTAGTGCTGACGGTAGGATGAAACCCTGGGTAAGGAATTATGATGGAGCATAAAGGGTTGTGGATGATCTTGAGCAACCATAAGTGCGAACCTAGGCTTCACCCATGTAGAGAATGCTTTGGAGGTTGATCCTTCATGAAGAGAGGACCTCTAATGGTGAGGTTGGATGTAGGGTTAGCTCTAGAGAGAGCAGGAAACCCAGCAAGAAGGTTGGAAGCCTAAAACCCTGAACAATGGATGATAATGGTTGCCTCATGATCGATCCCTGAAAGTTGATGATATCTTGGTTGCCTTTAGAGGGACCAACCCTAGAAAATGAAGATGAAGCATCTGGTGCCTACGTGCCTATGGTAGAGATGTTTACCTTCTGAGTTAGGAAGAAGAAAGGTTTAGTAGCAGGTTATGAGGCTTTGTACCTTGTTGTTTGTCCTTACGGAGGACCCAACACTAAGTGTTGCTTGAGTTGAAAGATGACAAGGAGTGTGTGTCATGCCTTTTTCCATGTTTGGTTTGTAGACAGAGCATGCAGTGAACCTAGGGTTCCTAGGCCTAAGAGGGGAAGCGGTGTACCTAAGGCTCATGATGGGAAGTTGAGTTCCTATAGAAGAGAGCATGGTAATCCTCATGTATAGAGGAAAAAGGGAGCCCCTGAAGTTTTAGGCATGTTTGATGAACCCCCCCCACAGCTAGGTTGATGATAAAGAAAGGTATGATCTTGATCCAAAATTGAGAAAAGAGGACGAGTATGACCTAGCATGGTTCAGTAGGTGATCTGTTTATGCCTTAATAGCTTGCTAGGGTTAAGTGGGCTCATGTGGATGTAAACCCTAGACCTAAGAGCTTTTGTGACCTTGCTGTCAAGAGATAGTTTTCCTCTCATCTGGGAGAGGGACACCCTTGATAGAGTGTATATCAGTTGTGGTTAGGTTAAGGTAACCTAAAGAGGTCTCTTAGGACCTTGAGAAGCTAAGTGAAAAGTTATGTTATGAGAATGAACCTGTAGATCCATAGATATCCATCTCTAATTACATAGGAATGTGTTACCATGGAGGTAACCAGTATGGGGCTTGAACAAGGTAGGCAGGTTGCCATGATGCCTATGAACGGATGAGAGCCATTCCATGAATGCAGAAAGAGAGATGATGAAGACTTGGGTAAGGTTCTAAGTGAACATGTACTATAATGGAGAATCCTATGTCTATCCTAGGGTCAGGTAGGGATAAGACCGATTGGAGTTGCCTAATTCCCCAGTTGCACATGACCATAGGGTCGGGAGGTAACAGCTATCATTGTCTGAGGGCCATGGGTTAGGAGATTGATCACCTTCATGAACTCATGGGACCCAAAGGGAAGATGAGTAGGGCACTCTCTGGATGCATGAGGGAAGAGGGATGACCCCAAAAGAGTCGGTACCCTATAGACCTAGATGAGATGACCAAGGATATAAACCTCAGTAGGTTCAAGACTAGTTTGATATCTTGCTGTTTAAGATGAAGAGACATATGTGGCACGTTGCAACTTAGATTTAAAGGTGTACTGGAAAGGTGGGATGTACCATCTCTACTCTTGGAACAGGAAGAACTCTGTATTTGGACTGCAGCCAAATGCTTATTTCCTTTTGTTATGGGAGTGAGAGATAGGACATTACGCATGCCATACACCAAGGATAAGAGATGTTTGGAACATTGCCACGAGAAATGGGGATAGAGAAGATATCTACCCTGGTAAAGTGAATGATACATGGATGGTTTGTAAACAGTAAGAGGAATGAGGTAGTTCCCTTATGAGGATGTTTATACCATGAGCTATGTGGAACCTACAAGTTATACCAGGTTGAGTTTGATCACCATGATGATGGAATCAGAGAGTGTTCTTATGAAGATGAACATATAGTTGAAGGTGACATGATAAGCGAAATACATGGAAGTGTATGTCTTCAATGTTACCTAATACCTAAGGATGAGAGGTGGTAATGTATGCTTTGGTTAAGACTTGTTTGACTTGAAGCTAGAAGAGGTTGTTTGGCTAACCCTAAGTTTGAAAAGGAGAGGTGTTTGGATAACACTCAGATATAACAAGATGCGTTGAAAAGTTAAGGGTTGTTTGTTTAGCCAGTCTAGTCCTTGTTGCAATGAAAGAATGGTGGTAGAACCTCAAGTGCACTTCTTTGGAAAAGAAGGTGATGAAACCCTGACAAGAGTGGTTTAGGGTTTCGAAGGAATCGATCTTAAAAGAATCATGACATACAGGAAATCATGATACACCATGGAGAATGGAAATATCACGTTAGATGCTTAAGATGAGGTTGCATGTGGTTTATGACCATGCAAGCCAGGAGGTAAAGGACGAACCCCAGTAACCCAAGGTATTGATATGGAGGACAAAAGAATCCCTGAGAAGGAATGAGAGATCAACACTATGGATGTTGTGATAGGTCTTCCCTGGGCCAAAGAAGGTCGAGATACAATATGGGTTATGGTAGATCGCCTTACCTAGATGACATAAGAAAGAAAGAGTTCTGTCAAGGGACAGATCTAGTTGAACTACCCATGAGAGAGATGGTTCAACTACACCATGAAGCGAGTTCAAAGGTTCTTGAGTTTGACCTAAGAGTTCACTTCCATAAAGTGGAAGTAGGTACATGAAGAACTCAACGTTAGTATAGTTTATCACCATTAACTATGGTTAGCATGATCCAGACTAAAGGGTCTGATGAGAGCATATGTGCTCGTTCAGGGTGATAGCTAGAGGCAGTTCTTGTTCTAGGAAAGATGTGATGATGACCACCATAGCATGTATCGGGATTCTAAGAAGCTCTGTAAGGGAGGTGGTGTCGGTCACCACTTCAGTAAGGTGATGTTGGTGAAAGGACCACATGATGGTTAGAAAAGGACCACATGATGGTTAGAAAAGGGACCACAGTGCGTGTAGATGAAGTCACTTTGATTGTGCAAGGGCTGAAAGGAGCCTAGAGATGATGAGAGTCGTGAGTAGATGCAAAGTAGACTGAAATACAAGTTATTGTGGGAGAAAATGTGACATGAAAATCTGACCCCTCTAAGTTATAACTAAGAGAGCTGAGTCCCCGATACATGGGTCCATTAGAGATGGATGGGTGGAGAAGGATAGGTTTGACCCTACCCCTCAGGATAGAGTAATGGGAGATGTTTTCCATGTGTCCAATTTAGAGCACTATGTGAGGTACCCCGACCATGTGTTGAGCAATGAACCTAGTGAGCCCCAAGGGAGGCTGAAATGGCATGAGGCACCTGTGTAGTTTATAGACGCCAGGATGAAAGAACTCAGAGAAAAGAATATGTGATGATAAAGGTTCTTTGAAAATGCCATGAGTACGGCAAAGCCACATAGGGGCCAATGATGGACATGGAAAAGTCTTATCCTGAATTGTTTGTTTGCTTGTTTGAATTTTGAGGACAAAATTCCTATAAGAGGGGAAGGATGTTACAACCCCAATTTTTGGGTTCAATTGGTGAGAAATGAAATTTATCATATTAAAGATAATTGAACAAATAATGATATGATTTGTTTTGAATAAATGGATTCCCTTCACAATAGCCTTGACTGGTTGCTTTGTGGGCTTTATTGGCTATTGGGCCTAATATCAAGGAAATTCAATTAGTAAATGGATAATTGAATTTATAAGAAAAGAAATATGTAGAAACCTCTAGAAGGCAAATCCAAAGAGGATTTCGTGCCTCTTGGGTTCCTTGTGTACCAAGGAGTCCAAGGTTGCAAAAAGAAAACAATAAGAAAAGAAAAGTTTAATTAAGTTTTCTTTAATAAGAAAGAGATTGAAAATAATGTTGAAATGTTGGAAATAAGTGGGAAAAGGTGTAATTAGGAGAACCTTTGTGGAATTTCGTGTTACAAAGATTCCTAATGACAAACGGAATACTAATGAGGAAAATAAAAGAGAAATAAAGAGAAATCCTCAAAAAGAGATATTTTAATAAACAGGGTAATGAGAAATAATGCATAAAGATGCATCTAGAAGGATAATAAATATGCTTGGAAAAGAATTTCTAAATAATAGAGTTTTTTGGGATCCAAGGAGTCCCAATGAAGAAAGAGGAAAGAGAAAATAGCAAATTTGCAAAATAAAAAGATAATGTGATACATTATTAGTGGATTTGTGATATTGATAAAAAGAAAGTATTTTTCCTATTAAATGAAAATAGAATTCGTGCCATTGGAATAAAGGGCAAGTAATAAAAGAATAAAAGAAGTTATTTTTGAATTCCTAATGTCTAAAGAATAAAGAAGATTAAAGTAATATGAGAAAGAGAAGGAAATTAGCTTTTCCGTGAAGGAATCACATTCCTTTTAGAAAAGGGCTTGTTTCCCTTTGTTTAAACATCTTGGGATGTTGATACTCACCCCTATATAAGGGGTAGAGTCTAAGACACGAGTTGAAGAGAATCCCAGGCCCTTCTCTCTCTCTCCCCATCTTCCTCCTCGTTCAAACCCTAATAATGAAAGGCAATGCTATCCCCGGAGTATGAGGAACCAACAGGGGGTTTTGAGGGTAGCCTGCTATACCACGATCCCAGGGAGCAATGTTGCCTTTGAGGCCATGCCCTAGAGTAGATGACGCAGTAGCAGCTAGGTTTCAATGATGGCTGCAAGAACGTGGTTTGATGGATGATAAATTGACCTCCTTGGCAGAGATCTGGAAGCGCCCTGCATGCGCCAGAGCACGCCGGAGGTAGGGGTGTAGCTTCCGACGTGAAAGGTGGCCCATGAAGGAAGGAGCAGCCGCGCTTGGCTGCAGATCGGCCAGAGTTGTAGAGCCAAGTAGGCCCAAAAAAGCCACTCAACCCACGACCTGTGGGCACCCCCCTGTGCGTAGAGACACTACGGAGGTAATGGAATTCACTTGGGGAGTCTTCGGGGTCGGGGCTGAGGAGAAAGGGCCGCACAAGCCCCTGCTAGGGCGGCCGCGCGCGCCGTCCAGAGGAAGAAGAAGAAGCTCAGAAGCTTTGGATGGTTTTGCCCCTCACGGGCTAAAAGGATGATCAACTTACCCGAGGGCAAGAACATAATTCGATTATAATTTCCAAATCAAGCGCTCGCATGGATAGGTGACGTGGCGCATCGTGATTGGCTGTGGTAAGCCTTTTCTTGCTAAAATCATATCTCATGATTGGTAACTCCGATTAGGACAACTTATATATGAATTTTGATTAGAAGAATGCAAGGAACCCAATAAAAATAGTTTTATAGCCTGAATCTGATCATAGTTCGAAAAGTAGTGTAACTTATCGTCTTTAATGAATTAAAGATTAAGAAACCCTATTTTTAATGTGTTTAATAGGGTTTAATGGATCTTTAGAGTTGATATTAATCTATTAAATGTAAAAAGGGAATATTGAGTTCAAAAAGGAAGAACTTTGCACATGATTAGCTTAATTTAGAGTTTATATGCTTGAAATTGGAAAAGTACATGAAGTTATTATCTTTAATGATTTAACTAAGGAAAAACCCTTAGTTTTGATGATAGATGGATAATTCAAGCTGATATTAACCTGTTGTTAATAAAAGTGAAAAGATGATCTTTTTATATAGTTGGTTTAATTTAGGGTTCTATGTACGTGAATATGCCTTAATGGGATTAGAAACCCTAATTTATGTTGATATGAATTCTAATGGTTTTATTTGTACAAATCGAAGAATAAAATAGAGATATGATGATTCGAAGATAAATTGAGTATCAAAGATCTTTAATGTGAATTATTTGGATAATTAGTGTTTCCTAGTGTATAAAGGTGGAAATAGTAATAAATAAGGTTCATATATGTGAGTTGAACTATAATGAAATATGAATTGTCAATTTGAAAGAAACTGAAGATGATAATTATCCTTAATGTTTTGGATATGACCAAAAAGGATAAAGATAATAGTTTTAGTGTAAAAGAAACATATTAGACTTATTTGACATTCAATTGTGCCTATGATGCAGAAATTAGGGTTTGTGAACTAAAAGAGCATTAAAAGTGATAAATGCATAATGAAGGCTAAAAACCTAATAAAACCCTAAGGTTGGTCTAGAAATTATAAGGTGGAATCCAAGTTGATCTTATGGATGTTTGAATATGACACTTGGATGTTATGCATTATTTTCAGGATATGGTTGATTTCTTGTTAATTGTGTTGAATGTTAATGCATGGACATCAAGTTACTATGGATCAGGTATGTGGTTACGATTATGAATAACCGCTTAAGGTTTTTCGATGGATTCCTGGATGTTTAATCGCATTGAATGCAACTAAACTGTTGAATGTTTATTTATTTCTTGCAATTATAAAGTGACTATGACTATCATATAATGTATATGCCTTCTAGCTCAATCATTAATCCCCTCTGTGTCGTAATGGATGACGTAGCACATGGCTACCTAGAGGGTAAGTCCATCAGGTCATGAAAGACTTTGACTGCCTAGAGGGTAGGTCCATCAAGTCACCTTTATAGAGGTACCATATAAGTCCTTACAGGGACAACACAGAGTTGTGGATAGGTATGGATTGAGTAGTTTGGCTTAAAACGTAATCTTGGTTGTTAAATAATTAATTGAATGATTACATGGTTATCATAGTTGCATGATTATTTGTTTCCCCCACATACCAGCTACGGCTGACCGACGTTTTGTTTGTCGACGTTTTAGGTACAATGAAAAGAACAAACAGTAAAGTGGCACATGTGATACTAAATGAGATTAAAGTGCAAAGGAGGATTAGATAGATTAGTATCGGTGTGGATAAAAGTTTAGAGATCCAAGTTTTCAAAAGGTATGTAAAGAAAATTTTTATTACCATTTTCAGTATAGTCTGTTAGAATTTAATAATTGTTTATGGTTATATGTCAAACCTTTGATCCGGGATTAATGGGTGCGGCTCAACCTCTTGGTCTCCCTTAATTGGGGGTTATCGGGAGGTGGGGTCGTAACATTGAAAGTTCTACTTGCATTCTTCTGATACCAAATGTTACGACCCCACCTCCCGATAACCCCTAATTAAGGGAAACCGAGAGGTCGAAGCCGCACCCATGACTTCCGGATCAAAGGTTCGGCAATTAACCAAGAATAATTATCAAATTTTAACATACTATACTGAAAGCTGTAAGAAAATAAAGTTTTCCATACCTTTTGAAAACTTGGATCTCTAACTTCTATCCACACCGATACTAATCTATCTAATCCTTATTTGCACTTTAATTCTCATTTAGTATCACATGTGCCACTTTACTGTTTGTTCTTTTCACTGTACCTAAAACGCCGACAAATAAAACATCGGTCAGCCGTAGCTGGTATGTGGGGGAAACAAATAATGTTCAACTAGGTTAACAATATAATCACTCAATTAATCATTTACCAATCAAGATTATGTTTTAAACCAAACTACTCAATCCATACCTATCCACAACTCTGTGTTGTCCCTATAAGGACTTATATGGTACCTCTATAAAGGTGACTTGATGGACCTACCCTCTAGGCAGCCAAAGTCATTCATGACCAGATGGACCTACCCTCTTGGTAGCCATTTACTAGGTCAGCCATTACGACACAGAGGGGGATCAGGATCTGAGCTAGAAGGCATATACATTATGTGATAGTCATAGTCACTTTACAGTTGCATGAAATAAATAGACATCCAATAGTTAATTCATGCATTGAGGGAAAAGTCGATAAAATCCTCGGGATACTATTCGGTATAGTCATAAGCGTAACCACATACCTGATTTGATGAGTCATGCAGATTATTGAACATATACTTCATGTATATACAATCAAGCCAATCAACAGATCCAAGAAAGTAATTCAATCATCACATAATTCCTGAAAAGAATATGTACTCTACTGTTACACACTTCATCAAGAATCTACTCTTTTTACTTGGATTCACTTTCTAGGGTTTTGTGTCCATTTTAGGGTTTCATTTTGCAATTAGGGTTTCCCTTCATCTTTCACCACATTAAACCCTAATTGCAAAATGAAACCTGAGGCTAGACCTGAGGCTAACTTATCCTCCAAGACTAACTTATCCTCCCAACCCATGGCCCTCAGACAATGATAGTTGTTACCTCCCGACCCTATGGTCATGTGAAACTGGGGAATTAGGCAACTCCTACTTCCATCGGTCTTATCCCTACCTGACCTAAGGATAGACTTAGGATTCTCCATTTATAGTATATGTCCAACTTAGAACCTTGCCCAATCCTTCATCATCTCTCTTTGTATACATGGGTTGACATCCATCCTTTCATAGGGGTTATGGTGACCTGCCTACCTTGGTCAGGCCCCTTACCGGTTACCTCCATGGTAACACATCCTCATGCACTTAGAGATGGATATCTATGGGTCTACAGGTTCATTCTCATACCATGTACTTTTCACTTAGCTCCTCAAGATCCTATGAGACCTCTTTAGGTTACCTTAAACCAACAAAACTGATATACACCCTACCAAAGGGGTCCCTCTCCTAGGATGGGAGGAAAACTATCTCTTGACAACAAGGTCACAAAAGCTCTTAGGTCTAGGGTTTACATCCACATGAGCCTACTTAACCCTAGCAAGCTATTAAGGCACAAGTAGATCACCTATTGAACCATGCTAGGTCATACTTGTCCTCTTTTCTTACTGCTGGATCAAGATCATACCTTCCTTTATCATCAACCTAGCTGTGAGGGGTTCATCAAACATACCTTAAACTTAAGGGGCTTTCCTTTTCCTCTATACATGAGGAGTACCATGCTCGAAACTATAGCAACATAGTTCTCGTCATGAGCATTAGGTACACTGCTTCCCTTCTTAGGCCTAGGAACCCTAGGTTCACCTTTGGGTGTCCAACTGCACGCTCTATCTCTTAACCACGGATCAGGATTCCAAAAGGCATGACATGCACTTCCTGTCATCCTTCTATTCGAGAAACATTTCAGAGTTGAGTCCCCCCTCAAGGTCAAACAACAAGGTACAAGGCCTCACAACCTGTTACTGAACCTTTTCAGGTCCACAAAACTCTTCTTCTCATCTATACCATAGGTACAGAGGTACCAGTAGACTCATCCTCTCTCTAGGGTTTAGTTCCTCTAAGGCCACCAAGATATCATCAGTCTCCAGGGATCAAGCATATGGCGACCACTATCATCCACTTAGGTCGCATCATCCTCAACTCCTGAATTTTCCTCATATCTCAGGGTTTTAGGCTTCCAACCTACTTGTTGGGCTTCCTACTCTCTCTCTAGAGTTATCCCTGCATCCAACCTCACCATAAGAGGTCCTCTCTTCATGAAGGATCATCCTCAAAAGCATGCCCCTACCTGGATGAAGCCTATGTTCAACTCATGTTCGCTCCAGGTTATCTGTATCCATTTATGCTTATCTCATAAGCCGTCCATCAACCTCATCCTGGCCAAGGTTTCAACCCATTGCTCACACCACTGATGCCTATTGGGTTCCTATTATGCCATGCCCATATCATCTCATGGGGTTTCCATGGGTTCTTCTCTATTCGTATCAAGGAAGGAGTTATCCTTCGTCCTGACCTACACGACCCCTTTCCAGGGTTGGGTCACCAAAGGTACTCCGTCATCCAACCTCGCATGGCTCATATGGCATCCCAAGCATGTCCATCCAAACAACTAGTCTACCAAGACATCTAGCTCTCCCTCTCTAACCTTCACTTAGGGTTAGGGTTAACATCATGCTCAGAGAATGTGCTAGGTCTCTACTTGCAATGGAGATCTCTATCTCCAAGACTAACTTATCCTCCTGACAAGAAGGTCTAGCCTTAGGTCTCTTCTGAGGACACAAAAACTTATGCCATATGACCTAAGCATGTATCTATACTTTAGTTTGCGCTTAATCTATTAAGCTTATGTCCATGACATCTTATTTACATACTTTTCATTAATTTGGTGGAGGATTCCTTAGACCTTATTATCCTTACCCATACCTCAAGAGGGTGAGGAGAAGAGAAAACCCTAATCCTTAAGGTCCTTAATAGAATTTTGTGATGAGAAGGGATGAATATGATGAGAAAGTCCTAAAGGTATCTTATTTCGATTCATACCCTAAGACTTTGGTCAGGCAGTCACACGGATCCGGGAGTCCTCGTATTCCTACTAGCGGTGCGGAGGAAAATATTGCCAGCCCCCGATCATGATCCTTTTATAGACACCCCTGTCTTTTGGATAATCCTCTAATAACCCCCTTAGGTTCTATGGAGTTTGTAAAATTTAATAATTATTAACAATTAAGTGGATAACCTTGGCTGTGATACTAAATGTAACGACCCCACCTTTCGGTCTCCCTTAAATGGGGGTTACCGGAAGGTAGGGTCATTACAAGACTTCCTCAAGGGCTTCATCTCCCCGCATGCTCTGTGGGTGCTTTCCGACCCCCGTATACTGGATGCACCGCCAGGGTAGGTCATTTCACCCCTAAGGCACATACCTCTCAAAGGGGTTCTACGGTGTAAGGGCCCTTAATCTAATATTTTATTACTATAGAAAAGCTCTTACTACATTGCATCTCTCTCTTACTTGTTCTGGACTTTGGTATCTCTATGGTACCTCATCTATTTGGTTGTAATTCAAATCACAATACAATATCTTACTAGAACTGACAGAGCAGTATACTCAAAGCCATTGTAAATACTGAGTAATCCTTATATCATGCATGCAGGTAGATTTAAAATTCAAAATAACCCAAACTCATGTCAATTTGGCACATACATACTGAATTCATGCAATTGAACATCTTATTGCACTGATAAGAGTAATTACTTCACATATGAGAAATCATCTGTAACATTTATCAATTATCTAAAATTTCTTGAAGAATGTGCACATTAACCCTAATCCTGGTTTGTGCATCACATAACTCAATTAAGAGTTACTTACGTATCATAACACGAATTATTAACAATACTTGAGAATTTCTAGTAATATCTCAGAGAAATGTGCCAATTCATGTAAATGTTAATTCACACACATTAACATAATAGGAAGCATGAAACTAGGGTTTTATTGCATATTTTTATGTTATCATACTTTCTTTGAAATTGTACATCTGATAATTTACAAAATCTGTAGTGCCTGGGTTTATACCCAAACCGTACCATTATCGGTCGTGTATTACTAATTTCAACATTCACACTTAACAATTTAGGTTTCGATGAACCATGTAAATTCACTGGTCCAATCCACAATAATCAGATGCTAAACTAGATCATATAAAAGCTTAAAGAAGCAATTTATGAAATAAAAAGTCAGGCGACACCAAATACTGCCCAACGCCTGATAAATGTTGTTATCAGCGAAAAATGCACAATTTACCAAAAAATTCCGATTTGCAGAGTTAAATCTTAGATAGTGATTGAAATCCTACTCACAACGATTCGGGATGTCCAGATTCGTCCGGAAATGCGTCTAGAGCCTGTTTCCGGGTGAATTTTGGTTGTCTTCAACCTTTGGATAAGCCCAAATTGAATGTGCTTCACGTAAGCAGCTCTATGATTGCGCATGTTGAAGAAGAAACCATGGCTAGGGGCTGAATCGAAGGCTAGGGCTTCAGATTTCTACCTAGACCTCTTGGCCGAACTCCAAGCAAGCCTTTCCCAGAGGTTTCGTGCGCCCAAAGGGGGGTTTTTGGCCGACGCCGCTGCAGTAGCAGCTTGGTCACGACCCTGATGAACGGCCGCCCTTACGGGAGGTGTAGCTACGGTTGGAGGAGGAAGAAGAAGGGAAGAGGCAGAGGGAAGGTAGAGGAAGGTGGGGCACATCTAGATCAGGGCTAAGGGATATATAATCTCCCCTCGGATCGCCTCCTTGCTGCTGCAAATCACGCAACTACAGTAACTTGGAAAAATTGCAAATTCGACCCTAAAAACTGAAATCGTTGTATCTTTTGCCTCATAGGTCCAAATCAAATGATTTCTTTTGCAAATTTTCAAGAGAGAGATCCTATACAACCCAAAGGTATAAAATCATGCCAATTAACTTGTCTCAGCTAATCAAAACACTAATCACATCTTAAGCACTTAGCTTAGCTTAATTAACTTGATGATGCACTAATCACCACATGAGCACTTAACTTATCTCAATTAACTTAATAATGTTGTTATCATGATGCTTACTGGTTAGCTTTGAAATGGGTCGTAACATAATGTCAATAGAAATATGATCGAGATGTGTTTGACAATAGGAGAGAAAACATCATTGTAATCTATACCTTCCACCTGATTGTAGCCTTTTACAACTAACCACACTTTGAACCTTGTAGTAGTATATCTAGGACCAACTTCCTTCCTTTTGAATACCCATTTTCTTACAATAATCTTCTTTCTAGTAAGAGAATTTACAAGAACCCAAGTGTGGCAAAATTTGGATTATACACTGCTTCAGCATAGGTAAATGGTTCACCAGAATCATTTTGTCTCTTCTGCAATAGTCAAGGCATAAGCAACAACGTAATCTGAATGACTTGTAGGTGGTTTGTTCTGTCTTCTTTGTCTCCCAGAGGCAATGCTATATGTCTTTCTTTAGGAGTGTCATCTTCATTATCATTTGGATTTTCCTGTATATCAACAAGAGGTGTCGGGCTGTGTGCACTCACTTCATGTTCCACCTGCTCTGTGGAACTCTGAGAACCTATAATAAGAGAACTAACTCCATCTTGTTTTGTAGAAAACATGACATACTCTATTGGCTAAATTGGACATTCACATACCCTTTGTTTTGATGATGAAAAACATTTCATTCTTGTGGATCTAACTTGCTCCATGAGTATTTTAGGGTTCAAGGAAATACAGAGATCATACTAAGTGGATAATTGAAGATTAACACAAATTGAAGATCGAATATGCTCAATTGTTTATGTTTTAAGGATCATACTCAAATGTAAATATAATGTACAAGTACTTGGATATCATGTAAATAAGGCATTAGATTTTCCCTATCCACCCAAAACCCAATCTTACACTCACATGAGGACTTTAGGGTTGATACGCTTCATATGAGTCATCAATAGGACCTCACGTACATTGCAAATCGTTGCAAAAAGTACTTCTCAATCAACAATATTGTGGACTGAGATATAGCTATTGTAATAGGTATAAACAAGAGAGAAACATACATATATCCAGATGAACCCAGACAGTCATTTGGTTGAAAATACTATGAATCGAGAGTCATCTGGTGGACAATATTGTAGGCCGAGAAAAGTTATGGAAACTTCACATTTAACAAACATTTTAGTTGTTGCAAGCCAACTACTTTCTACCTACGGCTATTTAAGTACTAAGAACACTATAGAGACTCCCTAGGACATTCCTAAGTACTTGCAAACCATTCCTATATATAGGAGAGGCCATAGGACACCTAAAATACACAAGCTACACTTGAGCATTCACTATTGAGAGAAACAAAGCTAATATTCACTTGCTATCTTCTTCCTTGTGCTCTAGAGTTGTGGCTATAGATACAATCTCCTAGACAACACATATTGCCACGTCAATATTAGGTGGATAGGAGATCAAAATGCTTAATATAGGATCAAAGTGGTGTACTTCATTGGATAAGTATTTTCCTTCTTCCAATTTATTTCTTCTATATTGTACTTTGTTCTCCTTGACTACTCCTAGGGTTGGAGGTTGTTGAAAGGAGGTTGTTTGGTGCTACTTCAACAAAGTGAAGGATGCTCCAAGGTGTGCTTGAGGTTACTTCAAGAAGGCTGATTCAAAGGAGGTTGGAGATACTTCTAGGTGAAGGCTATCTCAAGGTGGTGGAGCTACTTCAAAGTGGTGAAGGCTGCTCCAAGGTTTCTTGAAGTTACTTCAAGAAGGCTGCTTCAAGGAGGTTGAGGCTACTTCAAGGTGAAGTCTACTTTGAGAGGAAGGGGATTGTATTTCATTGTAACATCCTTGCGAGGTAAATAAAATAAATCATTTTCAAAATCCCAATTGGAAACAATTGGGTAGTGAGCTGACAACCTTTGATTCAAAGGTTGGAACCACTTTAAATCGAAGTGTCTTCCTTGTTTCCTCCTCCTTCTTTGCCTGAAGTTTTAAATAAAATTTTAAAGAACCAAAAGCTCTGTTCACCCTTTATCTAGATCTTTCAATTGCTATCAGATCACGTCTTCAAGGAGCCCTAAGAGGTCTTGAAGAATGGGGGACAACTTGCTTAGAAACCTCAACCTTGAAGGAACCCACATGACTCAGTCACCTCCCTTTGATCGAAGCAACTACACCTATTGGAAGAGAAGAATGCAATTCTACTTTGAAGGGATCATCCTAGATCTATGGAGGATGGTTTCTACACCTTATGAGCTTCTCACAACTGAATATGCAACATGGGATCCAAGCACGTTAAACACGTCCAATTAAATGCAAAGGCGGCAATCATACTATATTGTTCTATTTTTGTAAGTGATTTTAATAGAATATCTTCATGTGATATGGCTTATGATATATGGCACAAACTCTCCATAACACATGAAGGTAGTACCCAAGTTGAAAACACCAAAATGAATATGCTTAAGCAAAAGTTTGAACAATTTCGTATGCAACCTAATGAATCTATTAGTGAAATGTATGCAAGATTTTCTTCTATTCTTAATAGTTTGAGTGTACTAGGAAAGTACACAGGTGAAGAAGATCAGGTGTCCAAGATCATTAGATCTTTGCCTCTAAAAGACAAGCCAAATATGATGGCCATTGAAGAAGCTAATTATTTCACCACAATGGGGATGGAGCAGCTCATTGGCAATCTAGAGACTCATGAGGTCACCCTTGAAGAAGAAGAAAGATTGGAAACTGAACACAAGAAGGAGAAAAGGAAGGGCATTCTTTTAAGGCAGCAACAAAAGAAAGTAATGAAACAAGTGAAGAAGATAGTGAAGAGGAGGCACTCATTGTAAATGGTAAGCAATAAAGAAGATTTAAAACTAATAAAAAAATGTGTGTTTCTTCATCCTCTTCCCTTGGATGCTTTAAATGTGTCAAGAAGGGACAATTAAAAATTGAGTGTCCTACACTCAAGAAGGGAAAGAAATCCTCTCTCAAGAAGAAAGAAAAGGCTTACAATGTAGCTTGGGATGACTCAAGTGACAATAGTGATAGTGGAGAAGTAGAAGTAAAATGTCTCATGACTAAAGAAGACAAGGTAAGTTGTTTCATTGCATCAACCAATGAAGAAGATGAGGTAAGTCTTGTTGATTTATCTAAAGAATAGTTAGTCACTAGTATTGAAGAGTTACATGATAAATATGTTGACTATAAAAGAAATTGAATTTTTTTACAAAAACCAATGAAGATTTGTATGCTAAATTGAATGATCTTACTTTTGAAAAAGAAAGTCTTATGTCTGAAATTGTTACTTTTTTTATGGAAGCCAGGAGGCTATTTTATTCATCTTGCCCTCCTCTTGCAAGTCAATACGAGAACAAGTTACAACCTTCTAAGTTACTTCAGGAATTAAACTTGGAGGTACTACCTCCATTACATTTCTCACTGACTACTATATCTTTAATACATTCGGGAGGTCTAGGTAAATCGAAACACCCTTCCTTGTGTTTTTGGAATTCCTTAGCCAATCTATCAGTCATTTGATTGCAGTTCCTCGAGATGAAATGTATGCTCCAAAGTCTATGCTCCCTAAGGGCTTGCCTGATCCGAAAGATACATCTTGAATGTCTTGGATACTCCTCCTCGTCTGACTAAAGCATATCCACCAGCACCTTGCAATCGGTCTCTAAAATGATACCCGATATATTGTTTCTCCTAGCCAGTGCCACAACAATATCCATGCCCTAAATCTCTACATGAAATGCAGAGCTATCTATAACACTTCTAACATGTCCATCTATCCATTTACCAGCACAGTCTCTAGCTACGATGGCCACTGTTGCTTTGTCGGGTTTCCAAGCTGCATCTGTGTTACTTTTGATATAACCTTGCACGGGACACTTCTAATGATCTTCTTTCTTCCTCGTCCGGTGTTCATTATTCATGCTACAAGCCTTATCAATCAACAACATCTCATTTTTAATCATCTGCACTTGCATATCCACTGGGATGACCTGGTTTTCAAACACTTGTTGGTTACACCCCCTCCAAATGAACCAGCTGATAATCAAGAATTGTCTCCTCGCATTAGCTTCTTTTTTCATCTTCTTGTTCACCCATGAGCTATCCTCCATCTGATCGAACTCATCTAACTCTTCTCTGTTCAGAATGCTTGCCCATATTGCCTTTGCTTGATCGCAGTCTCTGAGTGCATGGAAAATGGTTTCGTCGTGGCCTTTGCATCTGCTACAAGTTGCAGTCTGGCACATCTTTCTTATATACCTTCTGTTGTTTGTTAATAGAGCACCGTGCATGAGGAGCCAACCAAAATTTCTGAATTTTGCTGGCAGGTTCGTCTTCCACATCATATCCCATTCTCCATCTACATGGATTTCTCTATCTCTCCTTACGAGGTTATAGGCAGATTTGGTTGAGAACTTTCCATGTGGGGATACCTGTCCAGATTCTCACATCTGGTCCTAAGCATGCGTTTGGGGGTTCAATTTTTAGGATTTTCTTGACCACCTGAGTGGGAAGCCAAAACTCGAGGAACTCTATATCCCATCTCCCATTATCTAGCACTACACTCCCAACAACCATATCTTTTATTGCATCAGACACTTCCCGCCTTGCAAGATCAATCAGCTTCAGCTTAGGCTCCACCCATTCCTCATCCCAAAAAAGGGTGATATGCCCATTCAAAGTTATCATAACTGAGTTCTCATTGAT
This sequence comes from Alisma plantago-aquatica, assembly GCA_963693085.1. Lineage (NCBI taxonomy): Eukaryota > Viridiplantae > Streptophyta > Magnoliopsida > Alismatales > Alismataceae > Alisma > Alisma plantago-aquatica. The sequence goes on along the minus strand of OY856412.1, from coordinate 22,253,237 downwards.
CAGAGCTTTACATTTAAGGGTAGCAGAGGCTAGTTTGGATAAGTTAGTGATCTTCCGTCTATTATATTTTTTGTACTTATCTCTCATGAAATCACTCTAGATGGAATTTCTGTTGGAAACAATATCCCAAGCATTCTTGGCTATCAGGGCAATGTTCCAGTCTCTCATAGATTTAAGGCTGAGGCCTCCATTGTCTTTCTGACAGGTGACTTTGTTCCAGGAAACCAATGACGTAGGGTTGTCTTTATGCCCCCCACCCCACAGAAATCTCCTAATGCACCCATCAATACGATCACACAAACCTAGTGGAAGAGCCACAGTCTGCATAATATAAGTAGGGATGGCTTCCAGAACTGACTTAGCAAGACAACTTCTTCCAGCTAAGGATAAACATTTTGCAGCCCATCCATTAACTCTAGTGTCAATTCTCTTCAGGATGTCGGAATAGGTTTCCTTTGTAATCCTCTTGTGGATGATCGGTACTCCTAGGTACCTTCCAAGGTGATCAGTTTCTTTGAACTTTCCTATACGGTTTATAATCCGCCTGATACATTGAGGAACACTAGCCGCATAAAACACTTGAGTTTTGGATATAGAGATCATCTGTCATGAGGCTCTCTCGAACAAACTGAAGCACTATTTGATGTTCCTCATCTGGTTCCTCATCGCTTCACCAAAAAGGATCAGGTCATCGGCAAAATAAAGATGGGAAATGTTCCTTCCATTCCGCCCTAGTTTGAAAGGCTTCCACTGGCCCTCAACCACATACCTCAGAATCAGTTGCTGAGCCGTTCGATGCACAACACAAAAATATAAGGCGACAGAGGATCGCCTTGCCTGAGCTCGCGACTAGGTTTAAATGACTCTATAGCTTTCCCATTCTACAGGATAGAGCACTCTCCTGTTCAAATAGAGTTCATGATGTAGGATGTAATGCTAGAAGGTAAATCAATCTTCTGAAGCGTATCCGCAATAAAGTCCCAAGATATTCTGTAATATGCCTTGGCAAGGTCTATTTTGATTGCCATTGTTTTGGCTGCGGACTTCTTTCTCATCATAAAGATAACTTCCTGAGCTACCTCAATATTATCTGTGATGCGTCATCCAGGTACGAATGCGCTCTGCGCACCAGAAACCCATTTGGGTAAGTGTGTCTTCAGTCTCTCGACAAAAACTTTGGATATCATCTTTAGGCAGAAATTATTCAAAGAAATCGGCCTCAGCTGGTCACAGCTTATAGGGTTCTGTACCTTTGGGATAAGCACGATGGTGGACTTGCACATTTCATTACTAAGAGGGGCTCCAACTAGTGCCCTCTTCGCTGTGGTAACAACCGAATTCTTGATAGTGTCCCATTGATTCAGAACAAACAAACTGTTAATTCCGTCGGGACCATTTGCTTTATAAGGATTCATAGCTTTCACTATCTTGTGGCATTCCTCTTCGGTCGGTTCTCTCGCAACCAGATACAATTGAGACTATGAAAGTTTCTTGAAATCTGATGGAATTTGCCTCATCGCCACACCTTCGGATCTTCCTGTTGTGGACAGTAGGTTTTTGAAATGAGTGCGCACCATATCAACTAAGTCAGCCTCCTCATGGATCCAGTTACCTTCATTGTTTTTTAGCATGGAAATGGTATTGGACCTACGTCTTTGTTTGACATAAGCACTATAAAATTTAGAATTACAGTCTCCATTGCGCATCCAATCAATATGACTCTTGAGTCTCCATTCTTCCTCTTCCTCCTTTAGAATCCTATCTAAAGTGGCCTTCATGTAAATGCAGATACCATCCGTTATTGGGTTGTAATTCTCAGTAAGCTCCTTTTCAAGCTTATTTATATTCCGCAGAATTTTAGTCTTGGTTTTCCTTTAGGTGTTGGCATGGACCCTATCCCAGTTAGACATATCTTCTTTGGAAATCTCCAGGGCTTCATAGAAATCCTTCTCATTTTTCCACTTCTTAGCAAGCATCGTCTTGAAGCTCTCATCTCTCACCCAACTGGCTTTAGCAATGAATCACCTTGGTCCCGGAGAGAGACCATTGCTTTTTACCAACAGGGGACTGTGATCCGATTGGAGTCTAGGAAGATGTTCAACATAAAAATTCTAATACTTATGTATAAACTCTTTGTTGGCACCAACTCTATCCAATCTCTGTTAGAGGGTCCCCCGTTTAAAAGTGAACTTAGGACCTGAGAATCTAAGGTCACTAAGCCCAGCAACAATCAAAGTTTCTTGGAAAATGGCCGCTTCAGCATGGTTGTAATGTTTACTACCCATCTTCTCATATGGATAGCAGGTAGTGTTGAAATCTCCTAGCACTAACCATGGTCGATCGTAAGTCTCTCCCATCTTAATGATATGCTTCCATAAGAGATTTCTAACATTGATGTGTGGATTGGCATAGACAAAAGTTATGAGCATGGAATGGTTCACAGAACAGGTTATGAACTGTCTATGGCAATTGAGGATTTGCACCATACAGTCCTGCTCCCTCCAACAGACCCATATTCCTCCTGCGAAGCCTTGAGCTTCCACTCTGAAAGAACGATCAAACCCCAACTTCTTGATAGTACTGGTAGCTCTAGCACCACTTAGCCAAGGTTCCACTAAAGTAACGATCTTTGGTTTGTACACAGACATTAACTCTTTAAGATTCAGCTGTGTTTCCTTCTTACCTACTCCCTGAATATTCCAACAAAGGATGTCCAACATCATTAAGTAGAATGGGGGTGGGGGTTCCTTGCCGCTAGTGTTACCCTCTGGATTCACATTTTCTTTGTCCTCCTCGAGACTCACCTCCACAGTCAAAGTGTCGGTGCTTTCTTGGCTGGTGGCCCTGTCTCCTTCCTTATCCTGTGGTACAGTAGCTGATATTCCTGGATCATGTCTGCGTGCATTGCGCCTTCTATTCTCCTGAGGTATTATGTGCAGTTCTAAGCACTTCCGTTTCATTTTTGACCCGCTTCCTTTATATTTCCTTCCTCTGACACTCGTCTGAGCGCAAGACAGAGCTTCATTAATTTCCTGGATAGTTTTAGGCGATGCGGGGTTTTTTTCCTCCTCTGCAGACTTATGTACTTCAGTCATCACTTCCTCTTTTCCTCCATCTTCTAGGGAAATGACTTCAATCACCTCATCGATGTTGGGTGTGATAATGACATGGTCTGTCTTAGACTGGTCCTTCGTAATATTTTATGTCCTCACAGTGTTCGTGATGTTTTTCAAGACTTCTCGACCTCCTTCGTTGTTATCCTCATTACTAGGAATTTTCTTCTTTTTTCTCCAGACCTTGGTGGTCTTCCTGTTCTGATCGGTGGCTACATTGGGTTGATCAGTTTCCTCGGTAGCTAGTCTCTCTTATGTCTGTTCTTCCATCACATCTTCAAGAGTCCCAAATCTGTTATGATCTCTTGCTGCACTGGGTGGGTTTTGTTGCCGTAATAGATTCCTCCCACTTCCTCTACGTTTCTGTGTCTGCCATTCACTTTGTTGGTTTGTTTGTTTCTTTCTATTCCCTCCTCCTCCATGCTGCGCATGAATGTCACTGTCATCCTTGTTCGGCGGGTGTAGAAGACTGCAATTCTTAGATATGTGACCATCATCACCGCATATATCACACCTCCTAGGCATTCCTTCATTTTGATCTCATACTCTTCTCCGTTAATTAGGATGAATGGGCTTCGTTCCTTTTTGGTATTCAGTTCAATAGCAAGCCGGGCAAACTTGCTTCTTGTCCTTCTCATGGTATGAGTATCTACCTTGATCAGCCTCCCCAACGCAAGCCCAATATAGTCAAAAATGGTTGAAACGTATAAGTGCAGAGGCAGATTCAGGATGCGTACCCATGAGATGATCAACTCGGGGTATTCCTCCTTTGGTTTGAAAGTTGGATACCACTCCCACACCAGAAGGTTCATACCAAATATCTTCCAGGGACCACCTGTTAAAGCTTCTTTGAAATCTCTGCGGCAAGATAGTTGTATAACAAAGTGGCCAAGTTCCATATCATAGATGTTAAATCTACCAGTAATCTTCCACATTAGCTTCAGGCGATCTCTGAGGGTCATATACCCTATGTCAGCGCCTAACAGCCTAACCACAACAAAAAACTTCCACGGTTTTGCAAGTTGTTCTTCGGCTTCATGGATGACCGAGATGGCCGGTCTATTGTCTACCTCCCCCAACGTGACCTCGCCTACAGATAGTCCTTCCTCGAAGAGTTTCTCCAGGAAATTGTCACTGCTGCCATTGGGTATAGCCCTGCTGACCATCTCACTGAAGGTTATTAGTGTCTGTTCCTTCGCCTTGTGATTTTCATCTCTCGATTCAGTCGCTCATCCTGATGCGGTATCATCTTCCCTACCGCCTCCCTTTGCAGAAGTATCTCTTTTGGTATTTGTGTTTGCCTTTGGTGAGACTCTATCCCTTTCAACGGTTTTTTCGTGTCGTCCACCTCCATAATTGAACTCCAACCCTAGTTCTGGTATAACAAAGCCGCTCAACGGGGCCTCTCCTTTGGTTTACCTGCTTCACGTTCTCCTCTCCGCAATATGCCTCATATGCAACTTCATTGCTAGTATTTCCTCCGCCACGATCCACTTCGGGATCAGGATTCTCCCTGCCACCTGACCCCCTATGTCCCCTAGGTTTCATCGCGTAGGAAAAATACCTCTAAAATTGTTACTTTGAAATTATCTATTAATGATTACAATATTAAATTTCTTGCTCTAGAAACCAATAATAATTTTCTTTACCAAGAAAAGGTTGAATTTTTTGATAAGGGAAATGATCTTCAAACTCAACTTATTCTATGCAGACATTTGGATCATAATGTTATTGTCAAAGAAAGGGATAGTTTATTATCAATTTTAGCTCAAACAAAGTTAGACATTAAAAGGAAAATGGGTGAAATTACTAAGTTGCAAAGAGATATTAGTATTTTGAAAACCAATGGAATTCTTGATAAAATTCTACAAAGAAAAGTTGGTCAAATTGGGAGAAGGGTTCTAGGCTATGTACCTAAAGAGAAATCCTACCAAAAGCCTAGAACTAGAAAAACACAAAAATCCAAAATCAAGGTCATGTATGTGCCTAAAGACAATCTATCTAAGGAGAGAAATGAAATTGATTCTATTTGTTGTCATTATTATTTACATCTTAGACATTACTCATTTTCATGCACTTACAAGAAAAATAAGGATAAAGATTTAACGGGCTCCAAAACCACAAACTTAGAAACATGGAAGTACTTAGTTGAGATTTGACCTAAATCTTAATTTGAAAATCTTATTGCCTTATCCCAACTAAACTAAGCTCTAACTTGCATATTTTTTTATGATTTGATTGAAACATGCTTTGCTTGAAACTGATAAACCTACGAAAAACATACAGAACTCATCTCAGTCGGCAAAGTCTTCGACCAAGACTCTCTCCGGTCGAAGAATTAATCGACCAAGGGGAGTTTTGTTAAAAATTGTATTTTCTAGAAAATCCTTCCGGTCGAGAAATTTTTCAACCAAGAATCCATCTGGTCGAAGAATAGTTCGACCAAGGAATGTTCTGCCAGAATCGATTATTGGAAATAAAATCATCCAATTACAATCAACTTTGGTGATTCAAATCTGTACTGAATTCTTCATATTAAATTGTTCTAAATAGTTGAAATGATAAAATATTTATAGTAATGCTCCTAACCAAATGGACCACTATATTGGACCAAAACTTTTACACTTTCCAAGTTTTGATAGTCTATGAAAATTACTCTAAAAGGAACATAACTAGAAATAAGAAGATTTTTCATACACTTAGAGAAAAGGAAAATTTATTGGTCACATGTGAAGAAAACTTTAAAGGTAAAACTACTGACATAGGTGATGTTGGTACAAATCTTAAATGTGCTATTTGTCAAACAAACACATCATAAATGCTATAACAATGGTTATGCTTCATAAGAAAACATCAAAATTGTTGATAAATAAAAATTATTGTAAGCCTCTTAAATCTGTGGACATTATTTGAAAACAATGGATTGTTTATGGAATAAAAAGATTGTTCCTACAAGAAACTTGCTTAGAATATAAACATTACCTAAATTTTTTGATAAATCTAAAATTTTTGTATTCTAGTCATGCATAAGTAAGATTTCTTTTCAAAACTAAAACTTTGGTCACTAGAACTCATTCACAAAAAATTATTTGGATCTATATGAATTATATCTTTAACAAAAGATGGAAAAGGAAAATTCAATCTTAAGGCACAAAAAAGATTTTATCCTGGAATATTCAAAATCTAGCAATGCACCTAAGACTTATAAATTATGATTACATATAACAAGACTTAATCATATCCTAAAAGGAGTTGATTATTGGATAGTTTCTATATGAGCTTAAATAATGCATAAATATCAACTCATAGAACTAAAAGCATACATTCAATTGGAACTAAATGGGAATGACAAAATAAATAAAGCTAGGACATAATGAAAGCAAAAAGTCTTTCATATGACTTAAGGTCACAAGGATATCAAACTCTTCGAATGGATGAAAGGATCATTAAATATGAAATTTATGTTGCTCAGACTCATGACTTGAAACAAGATTGAATATGCATACAAAAAGAAGTTGAATGGTCGCTTATGGCAGTAAATATTTTATATCTTGGCTCATTCTAGATAAATTTGCATTAATTTGATTTCCATAGAAATGCCTCTCAATCAAAAAGGAGTTCGACCGAGGGGCGCCTCGGTCGAAGTCATGGTCGACCAAAAATAAGTCTAACAAAAATGTTTATTTGTAAATCAAATCATTCACTTGCACCCAACATTGGTATATTAAATATGTAATTTTCTCATCATGTTAAATACTTAGAATAAGAGAAATTGTTAAGATAGTGCAAGAAACAAGATTGCTTATAACAATTGACTCATAGTCTTACTTAATCAATTGATTTTAAAGTTGGTTATGATTTGAAATACCTTAGTAATTTTAAGCTCACATTTGTTATGAGATAAAGGGGGATCTCACAAAAATTCTTGGATATAATGTATATATTTTTTTATCTTTCTCTTAATTGGATTCTCTACACCAATTTGGGCTTAACATCCCTTATATTTGATTAGAGATACATTTATCGATTCCACTATGAGCCTAAAGGAATCTCATATCATTTCATATCTTAAAATACCTTGTAAACGGTTGAGAAATTAATATAAAATTACATTCATTGATCCAACCATGAGCTTAAAGGAATATCATACCATTTACGGCTTAACGTCCTTTGCAAATGGTTGAGAAATTAATCTTCATTTTGAATTGTGGCTAAATTTGACATTCTTTTTTAAGTAAACAAATAAGGGGGAGACTTATTGACTTACATGTATAATTATCTTTTTGAAATGACAAAGGCGGAGAAATAAAATAAAGTAAAATCTTATCATGAGTCTGAATGATCTCTTGGCTTGACATTAATTGGTTCTACATTGCCTTAAAGAGATGGATATCATGTTCCATATCTCTTTGGGTATATTAGCACCAATTTTATGAGATCAAAGGATTCTATTCATCTCAGCTACATATTAGGTACATCACAGGTAGGAAACTATTTCATTTCAAATATTTTGCTTATATTTTAGGAATGTTTGTCATCTTTAAAAAGGGGGAGATTGTTAGCTAAATTGGACATTAGCATACCCTTTGTTTTTATGATGACAAACATTTCATTCTTGTAGATCTAATGTGCTACTTGAGTATTTTAGGATTTAAGTAAATAAGGAGATCATACTAAGTGGATAATTGAATATCAACACAAATTGAAGATCAAATACGCTTAATTGTTTATGTTTTCAAGATTGTACCCAAATGAATACTTGTACAAAGATATAATGTACACATACTTAGATATAATATAAATAAAGCATTAGATTTTCCCTATCCACAAAAAACCTTATCTTACACTCACGTGAAGACTTTAGGGGTGATAGGTTTCATATGAGTCATTAATAGGACCTCACATACATTGCAAATCCTTGCAAAAAGTCCTTCTCAGTCGACAATATTGTGGACCGAGATATACATTTTGTAATAGGTCTAAACAAAAGAGAAATTTACATATATCCAGTTGAACCCGGACAGTCATCCGGTCGAAAATATTGTGGACCGAGAGTCATCCGGTCGACAATATTGTCGATCGAGAAAAGTTTTGGAAACTTCACATTTAACAAACATTTTAGCAGTTGCAACCCAACTACTTTCTATATAATGTCTAGTTAATCACTAAGAACACTCTAGAGACTCCCTATAATGTCCCTAAGTACTTTTAAACCATTACTATAAATAGGATAGGCCTTAGTACACCGAGAATACACAAGCTACACTTGAGCATTCACTATTAAGAGCAACAAAGCTAAGATTCACTTCCTATCTTCTTCCTTGTGTTCTAGAGTTGTGTCCTACAACTACAATCTCCTAGATACCACATATAGCCACATGCATATTAAGTTGTTAGGATATCTAAATGCTTGATATAGGATCAAAATGATGTACTTCATTGGATAAGTATTTTCCTTCTTCTAATCTATTTCTTCTATATTGTACTTTGTTCTCCTTGACCACTCCTAGGGTTGGAGGTTGTTGAAAGGAGGTTTCTTGGTGCAACTTCAAAAAAGTGAAGGCTTCTCTAAGACTAGAAAATACACACGTGCACATGCATGTGCCTTATTAAAATGCTAAATTTATATTTAAAAAATAATATTTTGAAAAAAAAATCTTTGTAGTTTTTGTATATATTCATAAACTAAATACCAAATATGTATAAATATTTAATATAGTTAGATGCATCCATATTATCTCTCTCTCTCTCTCTCTCTCTCACACACACACACACACACACACACACAGATATATATATATATATATATATATATATATATATAGTCAGGCTAGAATACACTCGAGTGTATCTAGAGCGGAATACACTCAAGTAGTTTTTCATGATGCAATATTTTTTTTTGAAAATCTAATCCATTGATCTTCTTAAACATCCCGTGAACAACTCATACGCAAAATTTGAGCACATTTGGATATGTATAGCTCATGTTATGAAGACCACAAAAATTATGCATTTCAAATTTGTTTCGCGCGTTGATTTTGTTGCCCTTGGATGAGTGACTTACACTCATTCAAATGGGCTCAAAATTTGTATGTAGCCTAGTTATATTATGACGGTGAAGATCAATGATTTACATTTTGCAAAAAATAGTCTTGATATGAAAACACACTTGAGTGTATTCGTGCGATCTGTACACTCAAGTATATTCTAGCCTGACTATATATATATATATATATATATATATATATATATATATATATATATATATGAACTATTATTAGTTTGTAGTATAGTTAAACACATCCACATTGTGTATGTTATCTAATTATATATAAATTTCTTTCTATTTTCTATCATTCAAGTTTTGAACATATCTTCCGTAAATTGAATAATTTATAGTGATATTCTTCTTGACAAAATGTTTTATACATTTTATCCTTCAAAAAAAATGTTTTATACATTTTCATATTTGATATTCTAATAATTAGTTGAAATCAAATTATGTGTTAAAAAAGAGTAAAATGTGAAAAGTATAAGAAAATATGTAAGTATTAATCTAGTAATAATATAGAATGTAGTTGGAACTAAATGATATACATTGTTTTGCATAGTTATATATTTAAATATGTTTTTTTTCATTTCCATCCTATATTAAATTCAATAACATATGCAAAATAACAAAAATAGAAGTAGGTAAAAAAGTAATAAAATCAAGCCATTGGATATATATTTAAAATCAGACGCGTACTTATTGTGATATCCTACTTAACAAATTGTTTTTTGCATTTTTATATTTAATATTCTAAAAGTTAGTTGAAATCAAATTATGTCTCAAAAAAGATTTATATATGAGAGGTATAACTAAGATGTAAATAATAATATTATAAAATAGAATGAAAAATATAGAGAAAAGAATAAATTGAAAACAGTGGAAATTAAATGACTTTATAGTTATATATTGAAATTTATTTGTCTATCAATTACATCATTTATTAAATTCAGTAACATATGAAAAAGAAAAAAAATGGTCGTATGTAAAAGGAAAAACAAAAGCAAGCCATTGAATATTTGTTTAAATCTGAGTCCTACTTATAGTGATGTCCTTTACAAATTGTTGTCTACATTTTTTTTATATTTGACATTATAAAAGTCAGTTGAAAATAAAATTGAAATCAAATTATGTGTTGGAAAATACTTAAATGAAAAGTGTAACAAAATATGTAAATATTAATACTATAAAACAAAATGAAAATGTAGAAGATAATTAAATCGAAAATAGTTGGAATTAAATGACATACTTTGTTTTGCATTGTTAGATATTTAAATATGTTGGTTTGTCTAATTAGCATATGAAAAATAACAATGATGGGAGTAGGTAAAAGTAGAAATAAAAGGAAGATGTTGTATATACATATATTTTAATCTGATTCTTACTTATAGTGATATCCTACTTGACAAATTATTTTATACATTTTTTATATTTGATATTCTAACAATTAGTTGAAATATAATTATGTGTCAAAAGATTTAAATAGGAAAAATAACAAAATGTGTATAAATATTAATAAAAATAAAATGAAAAAATGTGGAAAATTAAATAGAATATAGTTGGGATAAAATGACACTTTGTTTAAAATATAGTAAACTATAAAATAGAATAAATGAAGACATGTTGTGTAATTATTCCAAACAAAACTAATAGTAAGACATCATTGTAGTTTGAGATAATACATTTATTGAATGGTAAATAAAGGAGTGTTATGCATGTCAAATTTTCAACTAAATTTAATATATGTCAATATAAAGCATGTAAGGTATATAGATGTTGATCTCAATTTTGCATATTGAAAAAAAGAGCTAAAATGTTTTGTTGTATATTGATAAAATCAAATTATGAAAAATATTACAAGGATTTAAATTTTGAAAGGTGACCATTAGTTGGATTACACTCATGGTTAAATGAATATGAGATTCTCACATATATTCCCAAAACAATGGAATAAATATGTAGAGTAGAAGATCTAAGTTGAACTCAAGTAACTTTTCATTATGATTTATGCACAACAGATATTTTGTTATACCATATACGACTATACAATATATTACAACTACATAGCCTTTGCAAATAAGATGGATTTAGAAGAGAAGTTTGAATCATATATAAATGGACCATTATTCTACGAACATGATAAATCTACAGTTGAGGAAAAATGGCATGAAATACATCAATTTCACTAAATTAACTCACATTCACATACAATTGAGGTTAGTAAGTTTCCCACATGTTCTAAGGTGGTGTTCAAATATCAAGCTTAATCAAAGACAAAATGAAACATTTTTCTATCTCACTTACTAAGTACTAAAAGGATGCGCATGTAAGTCTTGGTATACCCATGTATGAAAGAACATATTACATAAGTGACAATGTGTGGACAATCAATCTCATTTGCCGAAATTGAAAAAGGCAAACTCATGTTTAAGAAGCTTTGGTCAATTTGATATCTTGCACTCTCTTTGTTGCAAGAGTTGTCGACCGTCAAGTCATGTAAGCCGTGAATAAGTATTTATTTATAATGATTAAAGCTACAGCCTAATCAGCTGACCATTCATACACATTTGACCACCACATTACACAGTTGCATGATCTAATAAACACTCATGATGTAAATATAATATGGTACCTACCAGGATCAATCATAGATATATAGACCAAGAAATAAATTTACAAATAGGTGTTATGTTATCCATGTACACCTCAGATGTCATCACAGACATAGACGATTGCGTCATTCTGTGTTGCTCATGTGAATGTTGCCAATTTCCTTTGTAGCAATGTCCCCGAGAAATTCTTGAGTTTCTCCATTAGCTTTTTTGATATTTACCAATTAGGACAGAAGTTGCAACCTATATTATAGGCAAGTTGCCGGAGCTCGTTGAGGAGGTACCAGAGTGGCGGAAGTTCCTTTTCCTCTGGCTACTATTGGTGGTGCCAGCCTACACCAATCGCCACACCTGCATATGTCAATTGTTATCAGTGATCCTAACATGATTTCAGATCTGCATCATCTTGTTCAAATGATTGTCGATGTGTTTAGTGGTATCTAAAAAGACACCACCACATTGGCGGTGGGCCGGTGGCTTTCTTATCTTTTCATTTTTTTGTTACTGTACGGGGTCGCGTGTGTGCCTGGGTGAGACTTCATCACACCAAGGTTCCCCACCAGCAAACTAGGAGGCTACGGAGAGTGAAGGGGGTGGGTGGAGTTATTTAAAACATACCACAAAGAGAAAGTTGGACATTATTTAAAACATACCATCGTGGAGAACATAATTCCCAAGAATAGGGACGTCGACACCGTCATACGACGGAGAACTTGGCCGCCTTGGGATGGTAGATGTGTTGGACACTCGAACATTGAAAGGAGTAGGACAGGTGTTTGTTATAGAACGATGATTGAGGTTAGGCAGCTACTTACTTGGGTCATTACCAGTGATGATAATATAGAAAGACATTTGTATGAAAACCATACATCACAACTGTGCATTATCCTAACAATATCATCATCATCCACAGTTGGTAGTTTATGATGTTCGACATACCAGCGCAGAACAAGTTCGCTGCAATCTCCACCTATGACATAGCCATCCCAAGCTTATTGAGCATAAATCAGTTGAGAAGCATGTGGACGCCAAGCTCGGCCTCCGATATCACTATCATGACCCAGACCTTGCTCATAAGAAGAACTTCCAGAGCGGGATATTGACGGCGTACACAAACATCTAAGTATGACCCATGTCCCGAGGTTGCTGCAGGATCAAGAGGAGTGCAGTCGATGATGCCCGGGTGGTCGAGGAAGATGCAGGTGACAAAAGGGTAGGAAGAGTCTGGCCGCGCACGGGGAGGAAAGGATACATCTATCATTTGAAGAGGGAGATGGAATAAGCGAGGAAATCGTGGGGAATAGTAGAGGGAGTCGTGGGGATTATGGTTTGATTTAGAAATGGCTCTTTTTTGTAGACGTGGATTTCGGTAGAAATAACTAACCACTCTCATTTGTTGTGTCAGTCTCGACTGATAAATATCTCAACTATGTTTATACTTGTGATTTAGCCGCTTCAACTTCCAACGTATATAAAAAGAGTAGCGAAAATAATTCTGGCTTACCGTTACGGCTGAAGAAAGAGAATAGAGAACTCAGAAGACGTAGTGGGGAGAAAATTTTGCTGTGGTGTGGGAGTTAGTTTTGAAGAGGCCAGGGTGTGAATAGTACGTGGGTGGGATGGTGGTTGTGGAAAAAAGGTAAAAAAATACAAAAAGTGGAGAAAATTTGTGAGAAGAGATAGAGTTAAGGAGAGAGCATAATTTCAAAATGTTACTTTCTGATTGGTCAAAAATGTAAAAATGGCACTGGTTGTAATTTGTTGAAGAAACTCTATCTTTTTATAGTAGTATAGATGTGCTTGAGGTTACTTCAAGAAGGCTTCTTCAAAGGAGATTGGACCTACTTCTAGGTGAAGGCTATCTCAAGGTGGTGGAGATACTTCAAGGTGGTGAAGGTTTCTCTAAGGTTGCTTGAGGTTACTTCAAAAGGCTTCTTCAAGGAGGTTGAGTGTGACACCCTGCCATCACACAGACAGCAAGGTGACACACGAAAATGTTCGGAAATACCATAAACCACATATTATCGAAAATACAGGTTAATTAAAACCGATTGCGGAAATGTATAAAAGAAAGCTTATTACATCCAGATCCTGCAACGAAACATGTTATATAAACATTACAAGCCTGATATAAGTCCACAACTATTCAAAAAACTAGTTGTCATGTCAACATATGAGTTCATCACCTATTTATATGTACATAACAAGCCACATAAGGCCAACAACAGGAAGAACAAGAGTACAACAACTATACATCATGAAACATCGTCAAAACACCTTCGAAGACCTGAGAGTACAGAGATGACTCTAGAACTCTACTACAAAATACCAAAACATGCATCATGTCCATCTCTTGCCTTCTACTGCTCCTCTTCTTGTTGCTCAGCCACAACCTCGCGACCACCAGATTTAGCGTAATCACCTAAAAAGGTTGTAAACCAGCGGGGTGAGACACACAGTCCCAGTGAGAAACATAACTCCCCACCGGAAATATAAAACTCCAGAAAGCTTAAAGTAAGAAAAGCAGATAACTGATATACGCAGATTATATGAGTAACATACTGAGTAGGACTTACTATATCATCCATCTTACTAAGATTACGGGAGGCATATAACCTGATTTTTCTTTATGGAACATGATTGACAAGATAAAATTTATAAGATCTTATCACAAAACATAAAGAATGTATAAGTAACTGCAAGGTATAACAAGATCAACTACACAAACAAGGTCTCAACCAATGTTCCGTATTTTGTACTTAGAAATAAACACTATTCGGCTGAATTACGTATTATTATGCCATGAGGAAGTGAGTCATACCGCTCAGATCCAACTGACGGATGCAAAACCAGGAGCCGGTGCCATACAAGGTCAATGGAATAGCCGGACTCCATGACCTCACCACATCATGGTCAGTGCACGAGAACCAAAGCAGGACTGCAATCTCATGCTTAAGTGGCCTCAGCCACAGGGTCAGCTCTGCAAGCTACCCATAACCCTAGCCCCCTTGGTATAGGTCTCGACGCTAGTAAACCTTGAGCCACAGGCCTGTTCACCGTGCTCTAAGCCATGAACACATTCATACTCTATAACATATCCTGAGCCATAGGCTTGTTCACCATGCTCCATATATCCTAAGTCTGCAACCGAAGTAGCACTCAAATCCTCCTATTTTCGGCTAGAAGAAACCTCACATATTCAACAATATGCGCTCTGGGTTAACCCGCAGGAAAACCCATTTCACCATCACCATCTACTGAAGATGATAGATCTATGGCCAGGGAAAACTACATGTTCAATTCCACTGAAATTAATTAGTATGATTTAAGTGGATTGTTGAGGCAACCAAGTTGTAAAACATACAAGCAGTGAGTTATATTATTACTATCATCATCACATCGTCCCGGGATCTCAATCCCTTATCACAGAAAACCACTGCCTCTTAAGGCATAATCATCATCACCTGGGATAACAATCCCTTATCTCATCATCAGAGGATAGCACCTCACTAGGCATTCAGCCTTCATCAGGTCCTCAGACCTATCTTACCATACTGGTGATGCATGTTATCTCATCAACAAGAGTTATCATCATGATGTAGTGTTATTCAAACACATATACCTCATAGCTCTTACCTGGCTATGAACTCATCTGATACACCTGCATGGTTAGTATGCACATCAAGAGAGATAACTTAAAATCACCAGACATAGCTCTTACTGATTATCATGTTATTAGGGTTTGCAGATGCACATGTCATGATCATAATTGTATGAAGCATACACTGTATCAATTATGTTATTGCCATCAAATCATGGGCATCCATCTATGCTTTTTACCTTATAAACATGAGCGAGCATCTTATCATCTTAATTGGTATTATCTTTAAACATCCAACATACCATAGGTTTGCAAACTCACATCCATATTTCATTATCAACAAAGATGTGATTACATGATAAAAGACCACTAGGTAGGGTTTCCGGGTCAGACATGACCCCCACCAAAGGTGCCCACTACCCTCACTAGAAGTGTGACATGTAAGGTAACCCTCACTATAGATGGTAACGGGCAGGGTAACGACCATCACCAAAGATCTATTGGCCAAGCACTTAGCCACATATCGGCCAACCCAAAGGCAAGGTATATCGGGCAACCACTTCATGGTGTATTGTGCACCTAGAGAGCAAAGGTGCTTTCGTGCTGCTCAGATGCAAGGACTACGTCGTGCAACCAAGACCAAGAAGTTTATCATATAGCTGGGTCCATGGGCCATATCGTGCATCCAAGGTCAAGGTGTGATAGGCAGCAAAGCTCAAACGACTAGCTAGGGTTAGGGTTTGGGTTGTGTCAGACAACCATCACCACCCTATCGGCTAAAATTGTGGCACCCAAAGCCAGCACCATATCGCCCGTCAAGGTACACATCAACAACCGATAGAAGGGCACCACAGGGAAGCCTATCGCCCAACAAGAGCAAGAACAACCTATCGGCCATCACAAAGACAAGACCAGGGTTCATCATGCAAGGCATAAAGCTCATCCCGACATGGTCATCATCAACCTCAAGATCACCATCATCAAAACCCTAAAAGATCAAGAGAATTGGCTCACCTCTCAACAACCAAGAGAGAGGGGTTTTGCTCAATATCCATCACAAATCGGGCATCATGATGGATCATTTCCATATCGGCCAAGGTCTCAACCACTACTAGGTCAACACTCAACCAAGGCTCACCTCTCAAATCCATTGTGAGAGAAGAGTGTTTCCCAAACAACGAGAGTATAGACTCACCTCTCAACAACCAAGTGAGAAGGGTGTTGCCTATATCACTAGAGCCAAACTCACTTCTCAAGACTAAAGGAGAGAAAGGGGTATTGCCCAACCAACTCTACACATAAGGTTTGGCCACCAAGATCAAAGCACATCTGCAACATATCCATTATAGCAACAAGATCATATATCCAACAAGATCAAAGATACAACTAAGCAAGAAACATATCTAGCAAGGAGTATGGCCGATCAAGACGGGACATATGATGCACAAGAAAGGGGAGTAGTATAGATAAGGGTAGAAGTTATTTAACCCGCCTTAAGCAAGCTCCAAGCTCCTAGCACCAAGCAACACCTTCGGCCACCACAAGAGGAAGAAGAAGAAGACCTCAAAGAGAAGGATCGACCACCAAGCTTAGCTCCTCCAAGTGTATCATGCACCAAGGTTGCAAGGGAGAGGTGTTGTTCACCAAGGAAGAGGGGAAACTTAGGAACTAAAGGGATCCTTAGCAAGAGAAAGGAGATACATATATAGAAGAGGGTGGAGGAGAAAAAAAGGCAATGTGTCACCCACCTAGGGACACTTGTCCATGGGCAATGCCACCTTCTCATCCCACCTTAAACATGTCTCTAAGGAAATTGCCACATGCAAGCATCATGCACCAAGTGTCCACTAGAATGGTGACACAAACAAAGCTAAGAGTCAAAGATGGTCCATGGCTGACACACCTCACTCCCTTGCCTGACATAGCCCCATGGGTAACACACCCATGGCCACCACAAAGCTCTCTTGCCCGATACAGGGTCCAACAAGGCAAAGCAAGGCCCAAACAAAGAAAAACAAGGCCCAACAGAGCTCAACAATGCCCAAGGCAACTCAAGCAACGAGCCCAACCCTTCCTCTCAACTCTAGAGGAAGCAAGGAGAGATAAAATCATCTCTCAAGGTGACAAACTTGCTCATCAACCCTAAACTTAGGTTATTTGCAAGTAGCACCTCCAACTCTCAACAAAGCTCAAGCAAACCCTAATCATCACTAGAGGTGATTAGCAAGCAACTAAGCATAAGGTTTAGGAAAAACAAACATGATAAGCCAAAAAGGGAGGTCAGGGTCCTTACATTGAGGCTACTTCAAGGTGAAGGCTAATTTGAGTGGAAGGTGATTGTATTTTGTTGTAACATCCTTGAGAGGTAAATAAAATAATCACTTTCAAAATCCCAATTGGAAACAATTGGGTAATGGATTGACAACCTTTGATTCAAAGGTTGGAACCACTATAAATAGAAGTGTCTTCCTTGCTTCCTCCTCCTTATTTGTCTTATGTTTTTAATTATATTTTAAATTACCAAAAGCTCAATTGACACCCCCCTAGATCTTTTAGACTCATCAAAATTGACATTTCTTTCATCAAGAACTTTGATGAGTTTGTCTTAGTGCACTAGAATCTGTATCCCTTCTCACCATCAACATAACTCAAAAAAATGCACTTTTTTACTCCATGCTTGAGCTTTCCTTCATTTGAATAGACATAAGCTAGACAACCAAATATATGCAAATTTGAATATTTTGCAGGATGTCCAAACCAAACCTCTTCTGAAGTTTTGAAACCAAGTGGAGTAGATGGATAATGGTTGACTAGGTAGGCTACAATAGAGATGGCTCCAGCCCACAAATCTTTACTAAGACATGCACTGATTAGCATGCATCGTGCACACTCTAAAAGTGTTATGTTTATGCATTCTGCAATGTTGTTCTACTTGGGTGTATGCCTAACTGTGTGGTGTCTTGCAATACCTTCAGAAAGGAAGAATTCATTGTATTCAGAAGTATAAAAATCTATGTCATTATCTGTCCTCAGTGTTTTGATGCAACTTCATGTTTTCTTTTCAAGTAGGATCTTCCACCTCTTAAATTGATCAAAAGCATCAGACTTATGTTTCATAAAATACACCCAAACTTTCTTTGAGAATTCATAATTGAAGGTAAGCACATATTTGACCTTTTTCTACTTTCCAATTACACAGTGCTCACAGAAATCCAACTTCTCAATACTGTTATCACCTAGAAGTGCTCTTCTGCTTAATAATTCGAGACCTTTTTGACTCATGTGTACCAATAGAAGCTACACCGGTCACAGTTTCATCAAGAATCTTGTAAAGGTTTCCAGGATTATGTATTCCCTTTATCAGAACATCATCTCCTTTGGTAATGGACAAGATTCGAGCTTTGACCATGTATAGAAAATTGTTGGCCTCAAGTAGGCCAACTGAGATGAGGTTTTTCTAAAGGCCTTGAACACGAGACAATTTATAACACCATCAAACATCTTTATGTGGATTGACCCAATGACAATAGTCTTGTTGGTGATATTGTTCACCATGTTTACTGTGCCTCCATCAAAGTGTTCATAAGAAGAAAACCAATCTTTATGTGGACACATGTGATGTGAACAACTAGTGTCCAGAATCCAAGAAGTTGAAAATTGACGAATGCAGAAGAAGATGGTGTTGTCATAATAACATAATTTAGATCTCCCCGTGCTACATTAACATCTGCATGTTGTTCTTATTTTTTATTTTCCCTCTTCTTCTTGTTTTGTAACTTGTAGCATTCATCAACAATGTGTTTGGTCTTCTTACAATACTTACAGATCTTCTAGGATTTAGACTTAGATATGTGTGTCTCCTTCTTTCAGTTTCCCTTTCCTTTCTTCAGCCATAAGAGCCTGTGACTGACTCGCGCTAGAAGAAGAAATTATATCTTTATCAACCATGGTCTTTGAGAACAATGAGGATATGGCATCCTCCACCTTGACTGAAGACTTTCAATACAAAATAGTTTCACGAAGTTGTTTGAATGAGGGGGGAAAAGAACATAATAGAATAAGAGTTTTATCTTCATCTTCGAGTTTAACATATATGTTTTCCAGATCCATAATAATATAAGTAAACTCGTCAATGTGATCACGAACAGAAATACCTTCCTACCATCTGGAGTAAGTAGAGATGCTTCTTATGATAGAGTTTGGTTTGGAGAGACTTCGTTATATAAATATCTTTGAGTTTTTCCAAATCCCTACATAAGTATTTTCTTTGGCAACTTCAGTCAAAACTTTGTAGTCCAAGGATAACTAGATGGTGGTAAGAGCCTTCTGGTCTATCTCCTTCTTTTCTTCATCCTTCATAGTGGCTGACATCTTCTGAATCCTGTCTAGAGCCGCAACAACTCCTTGTTGAATAAGCACACCACGCGTCGCGATCTGCCACAGTCCGAAATTGATTTTACGATCAAACTTCTCAATCTTGTATAGACTCATCATCGTTCGGATCTTGAATAGGAGGCTCTGATACCAATTTGTTAGGATTTGAACGATACAATATGACGAGTTCGCAGCTGAATAACAAGACGAGAACAAAGAGAACAATCATGCAACCAAAGAATACATGATTTACATTGTTCGGTCTAGACAACTCAGAAAGAGAGAGAACTCAAAAAATCTTTAGAAGGTTACACTCAAAGAAGAGAGAGAACTCTTTTCAATACAACTATGTACGTTGACACTTCTCAGTACAAAAAAATCTCATGCTCTTAGGATCCTATTTATAGGCTCCATGCCATAAGGCTTCAACTAGGAATACATAATCCTAATAGGAGTCTAGTACACAATAAGAGTCCAAGTTGTATGTAGATAGAGCCATCTCCAACTCCAAATAGGAACACTAATTCCAAATCTAAGTAGGAACATGGGTTGAACTCAAACCAAGGTAAAACTTAAAATATGACAGTCACATCATGTAGGATTAGGATTAGGACTAGGAGTTTTCGAGACATAACAATAGAAACATTGAGTATTCATTTCAACTATTTCTTAAAACCTAAACAAACAACAACGGAGGGACATACACAAATTATCAAATAATAAGAGATCCATAACACACTGCCATATCAGGGTCTGTGGGGACAATATCCGGTATCTACCCCAGGCACTACTCTGATAGGATACCTTAAAGTGAAATCTGTAACGGTGGGGCGGCATGGTCTTCCTTTTTCTCTTTTTTCCTTTCTTTTCCCTTTCCTCCACCTCTTTCTTTTTCTTCTTCCAGTCGACGCAAAAGGAGTTGAAATCGAACGAAAATTGCATTCTTCACAGCACCAGCTGCTTCTTTCTCATTTCTTCTTCAGTGGTGTATATCTCTCGTCACAGCCGAAACGTGAGGGGTTTCAATGGCCAGTAGCAGCATTATCCCTAACGGGCTTCCAAACATTATTCCTAATGGGCTTCATTTGCTTTTGGGTTGGACCGTTGAGCCGAACAGCCCGATCCAAATATTGCAATAACTACTATCTGTCTCCACGAGCTCCATCGCTCCAAACAGTAGCCGTAATCATTTCAACCATGCTTGCATCCAAAAAAAGTTGAGATTAATCTCCAACAAGCACCTTAAAGGGTCTTCCTATGTGTGCCTGACAAATACACACACGACTTGTAAGAGTGAACTGCTTCCATGATCAAGTTGTAACTCAAGTTGTGCCATAATTAACAGCCATATGCATGCATGCTTTCCATGCATTAACATAAACTAGAGATAATGCAGAAAAGGGGAAGCGGGAGTAGTCGTCGGAATTGCAATGATGTTATGGGATTAGTTGAACTCCACCTCTTGGATAAGTTGGATTATTCTCTACCTAGTAATTGAGGAATAAAACATGATCATCATGTCTCTCACTTACGTGTGTGTGAGAGAGATGGCCGAAAGGAATAGGCTAGACCTTTCTTTATATTTGTAGGCGTCTCAATGCAATTGATTTGATGTTTGCATTAAATCTTGTTAAAGGTAATAATAGTTAATTTATTATGTAAATGAGTCAGCTTATATAGTTGTTTTGAGTACTAAATATACTTAACTTCGTTGGATGTGTGAGTCACAAGCATACTTGAGTCCCAAACATATTTGATCCTCAAGTTTGTCAGTGTCTCCTACTCTTATATATAGAAAAAGAGTTTGTTTGGCACTCAAGACAACAACGTGGACTAACCGGTACATAATAAATTAAATATTAACAAATGTTGTTGACATTTTATATTAATCTGGTAGCGGATATAGACTACTACGTTGTTCACGTAGGACTAACAGATTCTGAAACGTGAAAGGGTATATGCTATGAAATTACACCAAGCTAGTCAGACTATAATAGATGTTAATGTGGTCCTGTTCCTTTATTGAAGTCGTAGTTGTCATCCAATTTTAGTTGATTTGATCTTGAATGAAATGGTCCCTTGCATCCGATTTAGAAGGTATCACTTTTGAGGAAGAGCGACTGAAGCTCAACTGTCAAGCGAGACTCGCATGCTCTCGAGCAGTATAAAATCAGATCAAGTGAGGCTCGCGTGCTCTCAAGTAGTATTGGTTACGCTGTCCAGCAACTTACCGCAGAAGTCAATGGAAAGTCTTATCGACACAAGCATAGCATGGTTGATGGTTCACATGCCCGTCAAAGTCTTATGAACCTTCGTTTTACATCTTTTTAACAAGAAAAATGCAAGGCAGAATGGGAGAGGAAATGCACTTTGTTGTTTTATGTGCTAAACAACAAAATAGGCGGGAAGTAAACGATTTTCCTCCTATATTTTTTTGTTTGACATACATAATAACAAAGTGTCTCTCATTTTGCCTCTTATTTTGTCAATAGTAGATCTCTTTTAACAAGTGCAGTGTGTATGCAAAATATTACGCGTACGAGAAAAGGACCAGAAACTAAACGTGTTGTGTTTCCTAGCCCGTGCCCGACCCCGCTGAAGGATCTTGTTGTGATGTGAGATGATTTGATAGATTACGGTAATAAAAAGACATTGTTAGCAGAGTACATGTACGACCTTTTTTTTAGTTGCTTGAATGAGTGAACGAGAGGGAGTGGGTGGAAAGAGAGAGGGAGTGAAAGAGAGCGGGATAGATGGAGACAGAAAAGAAGAGTGATATATTTATTTTGTTCATAACTTTCAAGCTGTAATGTATTTTTTTGACTAAACGAAATCTATAAATTCTTTACCACTAATATTTTTCAACAAAATCAATATTGACATATTTTTGAGAAATAATCTGTAACTTAAAAGAAGAAAATATATTGACCGAAAGGAGAGAAAAAGACTAGAGAGAAAATATTTTTTTCTTATAACTTACAATCCTTAATTAATTTTTTGACAAAATAAAAGCTGCTAGATTCCTTACAGAAAAAAATTGCTAAAAATTAATTTGTGTTTTTTTATAATTGAGTTGTTATATATGATCCAATGTGTATTTAGAGCAGGTACATTGTGTTGTTATTTCTGGTCCGATATTTTTTTTAAATAAAGAAAAAGTACGAGTAATAGGAGGGAAGTAACACAATTAATGTGTTTTCTTTTGTAATTGAGTTGTTATCTCTGATCCTATGTATTTTTGTCTCTGATCCATTATGTTTTATCGATGGACCAGCCTTTTAGTTTTTTAATAGAGAGAAAATATGAATAAGAAGAGGAAGTACTATCATTAATTAGTTTCCTTCTGTGATTGAGTTATTATTTGTGGTTTGGTGTGCTGTTATTTCTGGTCTATTATATTTTTATCTGTAGTCTATTATTTTGTTTTTTAAAAAGTGGGAAAATACGAGGAATAGTAAGGAAGTAGTGTCATTAGTATTTCTTTTTTCATTAGAAAAATCTTCATACTTGATCAATATCGACATATGTACACTCAGATTACTTATTGTATTTTAGTTGATTAATTACTAGCATGAAGTTGCAGACAATACATAAATATCCACGCATACCAACAAGTACCATGAATTCATAACATGTTGAAACTACTAGCTTTTGGTCTATGTTTTGACATGTGAACCAAGGGTATATGACGTGCATGAATTATTAACACAATCACATTCATCATAACCACGACTAAATTTGAATAATATGTCTGGAAAAAAATTTAGTTCTAAATATCTAATATGGTGAATTTCAATCAGTTTATTTGATATTATATATATATATATATATATATATATATATATATATATATATATTATATCTTCATATTGTTTAGTTAACCTCAGTTACACAATGACTATACATTTAGTATATTATACATATATATTGACGAGTAGCATGTCAAATGGTATAGGTAATGGTTTACACTTATCCTTACCCACTATGATAGTGGGTTAGAGGGTAGAGGGTAGGCGGGTAAATGGTAAAAAAATCTTTTACCAGTATCCTTCCCCTATAAGGTATTGATAAAGGATAAATGGTTTCACCCTTATCCATTGATAGCCCTGACCTCAGAATATGTTACCACATAAAAGTCATAAAGTTGAAGACTTCATTTGGAAAAATGAAAAATAGCTTATAGATAATAATAATAATAATAATAATATGGTGTTTCTATCACATATACCAAAATTTTGTGACTATATATTGGGCTGTGCAGTGATATTTAGTTGTAGTCATTCATTTTTTAATTCAACGGAGAACAAGTTGGTTATGAAGTGATAATTTGATCATTGCTAAGTTGCTATAAATTCGCAAGATGTTATTATGTTATCTTGTTGTTAGGGCTATAAATTTATGTTTAAACATTCAAGCATATTATTTGTGTCATCATTCAATAAAATAAAAAATGACATCCAACAAATTCATATCCAATTTCAGAAATTCGATGGATTCAAAAAACTCAGACTGTAATATGGAAATAAATGTATCTATTTTGAGAAAGTATCAAAATTGGCACATAATATGTATAACTTATTGAGATATCTAATTTGTATATTAGAAATTAAACATTAATATCCTGTTATATAGACTAAATGAATACATACATTATAATTGTATACCTTTTTCTTGTATTATGTATTTAATTCATCGTGAATAATTGTTTGAGTTTATAGTTTACCGCTCATATTAGATTTGAATGTTATACTTTGATCTCATGATCTCATATTTGTATGTTATAGTCTTCTTGATATAAATGTTTTACTTCACAAAATGTAAACGTCTTTCTTACTTATGTTCCCTAGTTTTCGATGCAATAGATGTTGTCAACATGTATCCCACCTTTGAGCACTTTGAATTTGGTTTTACGCATGCAACTCAATTAATCTCATGGAATAATCAAATACTCATTTGAAATCTTTGTTCTTCTTCTAGATTCCAAAATATAGCATTCCTTATCCATGAAAAAACTAAAGTTAGACTCAACTGTAAGGTTAGGAATGAGTAGGCTTGTTAATGGATATTCGGAATCGCACATTGAATTTGAATTGGAGTCCAAAATTTTGAGAAAAAAATTCGACATCCGCATAATCCGGATTAGATTTAGGATATCAAATTTCATATCTAAAAATTTTAGATAGAATATCAGATATGTCTGTGTTCACTCCAAAAAAATATGAATATGACAAATATAATATATATATATATAATATTAAATATATATTTATATATATAAATGTAGTAGTATAGATATTTTATCATACATATTTATAGTAATATCAATGTTTTTTATATATACTATATTTATTAATGATAAATTTATGATTTTATATTCAGACCGGATATTTATCCGAGTTCAAATATTATTCATTCGGATCAGATTCATATATTATTATATGACATCTGTCAGATATGGGATCAAATATTTGACATAATTTTTTTCCAGATTCATATATCGTATATAGCAGTATCCACTCGGTATTGGATCTATTACAAGTCTAGGAACAAGACAACAATCTAAAAATTGAATATTCGACAACACATTAATCAATTTGGATGTCTCCAATTGTGAAAATAATAGTTGGTTGAGTTTCTCCATATTCACCCTAATATAGTCCCTTGACCTATAGGTAGTGAAGAATTCCTCACCGTGTTGGACATGATAAGGATCTAGATAACTACAACCCAATGAGAGTTAATTTCTTAAACACATAGACATTGCTCTTGGACTATAAAATTTCATCATCCTGGTCACCATCTAATATTGTCTTTGTAGTGTTTTATTGTCATCTTAGTTTTCTATGTCTTCAAATCCATTTTTTTTTCAAACACTATCAACTATAGGAGCATAATGGACTCTTTGACTTGGATCGGTCAAGGACTTTCATGTGGTCATGAAAGTCCATGTAGCCTTGAGCTAGGTTAATATTTTGGATTTTGTCAATGTCTCATTTGGATCATATAGTTTTGAAATTTATATGAAATTTTAATATGCAATTTATAAATAAATATTCACACGATAAATATATCCATATATATTAAAATCTACTACTTATAAATGAATACGTAAATATATACATATATAACGCTTGACATATTGTTTAAATATGACATATATATATATATGTATATATATATATATTATTGAAACGAATGTGTAATTTTCTAATTGAATCTAATGAATAGATAGATTTAAATTGTACATGACTTGTAACATGGTATCCAAGTATTTGAAAGCCAAACATTTCGTGGGCTGGTCATGTCACGTGGCATCCAGAGGATTAAGGCACCACATGGCAATGCTATCAAATAGTGCTTGCACTTTCTCATCCCACAAACTCGTCTATTCTCAACAGCTTAATTCGATCAAACGTGTGTATCTCAATTTTTCTTCCATGTTTCTTGTTATCCTTGAGAGGGTACCACACATATTTCTCTTTCCTTAAAATGTAGTATATTTTATACAAATGTTGATCTTAATGACAAACCTTAATATTATTTATTTGTTCCCAATGTTTCACCTCTACCTCTATATAAATAAAAACCAACAAATTTTTAGTATTAATGATTAAAAAAGATATATTCCCTAGGTCATATCATTTTTTCAAATAATATTTTACAAATAAATGGATATATTTATCATATTTATATTTATGTATTAATTAGATACAGTAATATTCGATACAAGTTTTCACATTATAAGACTCTAAGGGTCCGTCTGGTTGCTTGTAAAACTAATGCAAGCCAAGGGTTTTAAAATAGGAAATATAAATCTATTAATTGAAACTACATGTCTTTTATTTTGTTCGATACAAATTAATCACGCTCATTTGGTTCGTTACAATTTGGTATTGTGTAGTTATGTTTAAATTTACAACGGAACCGTCTACAACCGTATACAACATATGAATTTACTGGAAATAGCAAGTCAGGGTGATGTACAAATTTGTTGAGACTATAAATAATTAACCTACAGTAGCAGGTGGCCTCGCGACAGACAAACTAGGAATTGGAACTGCACACAAATCAAACACAGTCTATTTTTCAGATATTGTACTTGCCACAAAAATTCAGAAAATGGAACTATCACTGTTGGTTACATTTACACCCAACCAAATAAGTGAAGTTGAAAAAAATCATGTAGTTCATTTTCATCGAACTTATTTTCCACCCAATCAAATAGGCCCTAAATGATATTTGAATTTGATATGTAACTTTACTTTAATATAGTATACGATAACCCTCTCGTGGGAGAGACATTTGATTCTCTGATACTATGTAGAAATGATATTTGAGTGGGAAAAACTCCCTCGTGTAGATTTTATTATTATTGGGTGATAGGAGACAACTACTCTTTTTTATAAATAGGATAAGGAGGAAATATACAAACACTTAGACAAATCCTAACAGGTCAAAAACATATTTGTGACCGTATTACAAATAGACTGAATGACTTAAGTAAATAGGCAAAACAACTTAAGTAAATAGACACTCTAACAATATGTAAATTTACTTTAATATAGTATAAGATAACAAATATGTACAACTACTTTCCTATATTATAAGATAACGATGTATATATACACTTTATTTATATATATAATATATTGTGGAAATGATATCCATTGGATTTACATTGGACATCGATTATAGATGTTTATAATCAAATATGAAATATCATTCTATTCATGGAAACAAACATTAATGATAACCAGATGCTTAAATAAAATATATTTTTGGTATATAAAATATATAAAAAATGTAATACATTAGTATATATAAATATAATTATTTAATATATAATCATTTGATACACATTAAAATAGAAATTATAGCATAAGCTATTAGAAGTTTATATTTTTATATTATGTAATACTTTTTTGGTATACACATGTAAATATTATCTGATTAATATAGTAATCCAAATATGGTATTTTACATATAAGATTCTGATAATATTTTGGATCAAATAATATAAATTATAGAAAATATTATCATATCCAGTTCATAAACAAATCTTAATACATATAATCATATATCATGATATATATTACTTGTAAATGAATATATAGCATTTTAACATGTCATGTAAATGTAACATATATTATTATAACTATTAGTGTATTATTTTCTATTCGGGTCTAATAAGTAACTAAACTCAAAATATAAAAATTAATTGAACATACAATATGATAAATTAATTTTACGTGGTATCTAAGTATTTGAGAAAATCTAAAAAAACTAAATAAAAGGGGCTCGCTGATGGGCATGCCACCTAGTAGTCTAGCGATGAAAACATTACATAATATTCAAATCAAGTGACATCTTCACTCTCTCTCCTCTCTTAAACTCATCTATTTCAAGGATTTCGATATGAACCGGTCTATTATGGTCATTAATCCGCAACCAAAATGATTTTTTTCTCCATCTTTCTTTTATCATTCAGACGAGGCACAAAATATCTTTCTCTCACCGTAAAGCATTGTGTCTTTTTTGTAGAAATCTCAATCTTGATCACAAACCTCTAACTATTATTTATTATTTAGTCTAGTACTTTACCTCCACTTGTGTAGACATGGAGAACAACAAAATTTTAATGCTAATGACAATGCAAGATCATCTTCATTTGAGAATCCTTGAGATATTGCATTTTTTATATACCAATGCAGATAATAACTACTATTTATTTCCACTTCAGTGAAAATCCACATATCCTTTTTCTTTCTCCTTGTAGATGTCTTGAGATTTTTTTTATATGTCAAGGTTATCTCCAAGGTAGGGACACATTAGACACAACCCAACTGGATAAACTCTGGAACCAAACGTGTGATGAAAAGTCTCATGTGCTATTGTTGTGTTTTATAGAGGTGACAAACGCAATGAAAGCAATATTTTTTTTCTTCACATATCCTACTCGAGGATCTCATCGACAACAATATATTTGGAAAGAAGGTGCAAAGATAAACCTCATCGTGGAGCAAGTCCAGTGACATCCCTTCGCCAGGTGATGTGTGTCGCTCCTACCATGCACAGACAGTCATCTTCATCCTCCGAATGTAGGCAACTCAGCGTCTATCTGTACTTCCGCCACATGGATAGACTGGACCTCCATGTCATAGTTCGTAAGCCAGCAGGAAGGAGTAGTCTTCTGCGTGATGATGCTCTAGCATCGGTTGCTCTCATTCTCTCTTGCCAAGGGACGATGACGGCTAGGGTTCACATACAAGAATGTAACCTCAGATGTCTAAGTATGAGTGTATTATTACCGAAAAGCTGACCGTCATGCCCCTATTAATAGAAGAGAAAGGAAGCAAGATTTTCCAAAACCGTCAGGAAACAAAAGGTTGCAGGTTCATTAAAATGAGCTTCTCAAGGACAATTAAAAGAATATTCTGGAAACAATTCATTAATCTAATTAATCATATTAATTTATTAACTAATTACTGTTATCCAACTCTAGTTAATTGCTCTGGATTAGCCAGATGACTTGACAATGGAATCTAATTAATTGACTTAAATACTTTATCCAATTAACTTAGATTTAGTTCTAATATTAATCTAGTAGATTACCTAAACGTTTTAGTAATCAACTTGATTCGGAACATTTTCAATCACTTCCACAGTTATACTTCTATTCCGATCACATCCTATGTGTGTGACCCGGTAGACTCTACATTACATTGATAATGATATTCATAATCTTATTATAATTTCACAAGAGATGATTGGCATCTAGCAAGATTTGATTGCTACCTAAGTAATTGGAGAAGTTGGAGAACAACTTAACCTATCATTTGTGACTGGTGTTACAGTAAATGTATAGTTCATTTGTCTCTGATATCTGGATTGAACTCAAGACATGGAATCATCATCCTCTTCAACATTCAATATGTATTCCTTAAACTAGAGCAGTCTGTCTGAGATATGTGTAAGATCAATATTACATATTGACTCATATCATCATAGCCATGTATTTCTCAGTCTCTCTTATCAAGTAGACAATATATCAAACTCCTATAGGAGGGACAAATCCCATCTACATCACTCACAATCATCCCCATGTGTCACTATGTACCCGAGCACCACCTTTATGAAAATTCTTATTTTGGATCACAGTGGATGATTTTGAAGCACACCGAACAACATGTGATGAATGTACTGATTTCAGATCTAAGAACCACAATTACCACCATCATTATGAGAGATGAATCTGACTACCAATCATGGTTCCATGTGTCACTCTCAAGGTGGGTCTATTGCATACATTGTTCTCTAACAAGCATCTATGTTCTTGGTTCAATATCACATATCATGACTAATGAGATTATGTCATCAACCAACACACACTCTAGTCTTAAGTGTTATTGTTGTCTATTAGCCTTCCACAATTACATCTGACTAGGGACACAACAAGAATGCATATACTCTTGATATCAATATGATGTCATCATTCATATTCTCAACCTGAAGACATACATCACTGAGTAATATCATTCTTTAGACATTTATTATGTTATATCATTATCTCAGAAACGAATAATAGAATAAATTTGAAGATTGTCTTTACTATTAATCAAATCATTTACATGATATGCCATTACAATCATCATATGATTGGCTCTCTGGGTATACATACCAACAGACTCCCACTTACACTTAGAGTCAATCACTCATGAACTTAATCCCAAGTGATCAAATATGACCTTCATGCTTCTACACTGAAAGTGCTTTTGTTAAGGGGTCTACCTCATTGCTCTTGGTTGGTACTCTACAAATCTTCACATCTCCTCACTGTATAATTTGTCATATGAGATGGAACCGTCTTTGTATTTGATTGAAACATTGATACGATCTAGGTTCCTTAGCTTGCACAATAGCTCCATTGTTGTCACAAAATAGCTTTATTGCCTCACTAATGCTTCGAACCACCCCAAGTTCTGAGATGAACTTCTTGATCCAAACAACCTCCTTTATTGCATTGGATGCAGTGATATACTCAGCCTCTGTTGTAGAATCTGCGACTGTATCTTTCTTGGAACTCTTCCAGCTCATAGATCCATTATTGAGGCAAAACATAATCTAGATTACAATTTGTAATCATGTTTGTCAATTTGGAAGCTTGCATAGGTGTAACCCTTTACCACCAACTCTTCCTCTCTACTGTGGACAAGGAATTGATCCTTAGTTCTTCTCATGTACTTAAGATTTTCTTCACGATAGTCTAGTGACCTTCATCGAGATCTAACTGATATCTGCTTGTCATGCTCAAAGCATATGAGACATCATGGCAAGTACATAACATTGCGTACATGATATATCCAATTTCGAAAGCATATGGAATCTTATTCATGTGTTCCCTTTCTTTACATGGATTAGGACATTGAGCTCTAGAGACGATAACACCATGAGATTTGGGTAGGTTGTGTCACATCCTAATTTGTGAATAAAATAAGTTTAAGGTCCTTAGTGAAAATTTTCCACTTTTATTTCTCAAGATCCTAAGAATTTATGCAAATTATCAAATATAATGAAATATTCCACCCTACTTCGAATTTTAGTTCAAAATATAACTCACTAGGGAAATGATATTTGCTTTTAATTCATATACAAGATAATCACCAATATGAGTTTTACAAACAAAAGATAGTTAAAACCTAACTCTGATCATATAGTAAGATTCTATACCGTTTAACTGACCTTTGATTGAAATTTGAGTTCATTTGGATCTTGTTTGACCCCCTAATGAATTTAGAAACTTTTGATGTAGATTAAATACTAAATAACATGTTAATTGAATAAATTGATTTGATTCCATATGGCTCGACCATTTAATGTCCCGCCCGACTATGGTTTATATGTCATGCACCTCTTAAAAATTTCAGAATAATTTTGAACCGTTGGATGCCCATCTGACGCCTCTGGACTCATATCCTACCTCGAGTAGGAGACAGAGAATAGGATGGGCGGCCTGTGTTTCCTTCGTTGACCCGGTTCTCTCACCACATGGCTCCTTTTCTCGAGATATTGCCACCAATGAACTCGTAACCCTCACACAGACCTAGCAATCCCAGGTTCGAGGGGACTCTGTGCCCTAACTAAGAAAAGCCCAATAGGGCTAAACTCCTCTCGCTTCCATCTTTTCCCAGAGGAATCCCCAACCAACAAAACCTATATATAGTGGGTTCTTATCGACCTCTAGCCTCAGCGAAGTACTCCTCTCCTTCCAATTTCATGTCTTTCCCTCTGTGGTATCCCGACAACCTCGACCTGTATCTCCAGTGGCAACTTCTTGGGTCTCGAGGCTCTGGTCACCCCGACCCAATTAGACTGACAGTAAGCATCCACGACTATCCATCTTTCTTTTCCTTAAATCTATTTGTGACACGATGGTCCCAATCTTTATACCCTATAGAAGATTTGATCTACACACGACCGAGTTATAATCTCAACTCTTCCGTGCTTCCCCAACCAAGCAGGCTCTCCGGTAGCCGTCTTCAATTGTCAAAGACCCTTCTCTGATCCTTAGTTTGTAGTCTTACACCCCGGTTTGGTGGTTCCATACTCTGTTCGTCTCCGCCTATTTTCCTGCCTGCATTCATCGCCTAGCTCTTCCAGGGGCACATTAGCCATGGAAGTGGTTTCCTTGTCTTTGCCTCTCTCCATTATATGTTTCCCCCAACTTTTGGGCACTTGGATGCCCTATTTGCTGGTGGTTTTGAACCCTGTGTTTGATGCTCTGCTTCTCACCATCGGAGGCTAGGAATCAGGGTGTTCCTGGCACTACAGGTCGTGAGTCTTGGTTTTCCAAGTTTGACGAAGCCTCATGTTTTATGAGGAATGGTTTGTTTGGTGAGATATGTCTTTAGTCACGAGTTGGGATGGCGATCTGGTGCTTCAGGGAGCCTGGTCACACCATGACCAAGGCTTGAAGAAGCAGGGTGTGGCTTTTACATGTCTTCCCTTGGGGTTTTAATTAATCTGTCACGCAATACTTAGGGTGTTTTGGGGTTTATGTTTGTTGGTTGTGGGTCCATCCCAGTGAGGCACCATTTCTTGCACGGCCGGCCCTGTTTAGTCCAGCTAGATATGGGTCCCAGACCCACATGGATTTTTCGTGATTTCTAATTGGTCAATTGTTTAGAAATTCATAATAAATCAACTGCTTATCAGAAAAATACACAAAAATAGTCGTTGGAAAGGTTTTTTGACAAGGAACCTGATTTTAATGTCTTAAAATCATAGTTCCATACAATCAGACCTCGTTTCCATAAAAGGATCAAATTAGGGTTTAGTGTGTATTAATGAGGGTGATTAATAAAAATCATACAATTTCAGGAATATAGGAGTGACTCAGAATTAGGGAAAGTAAATTAGGGTTTTCTCTAAGTAAGGTAAGTGGGACCATGCACTTTGAGTATTTAAGTAATGGTTTTCAATCACATTAAGATTATTGTATCATGATGATCAAGTTAAACCATGTGATAGCTATGTATTCAATTTTCAGAAGAAAAAAAACTTTGAATTAATGTTCCCCAAAAGTTATTATATGATGCCTATACTTTTAAGTTTTATGTTCAAGAACTTATACCATGATCAAATGAAATTCAATTAAAGTGAAGAACTACAAAGTTATTGATTAATCATGTAATTGATTACGTTATTTTGTCCTCATTATGTTAATGTTGAGCCCTCAGGCCTTACGAGTTCAAATGGAACATTATGGCACTCAGATGAAAATCATGAGCTCAAGTGGAGCATAGTTATGGCACATTTCTGCAAATCATGAGTTCAAGTGGAACATCAATTGAGCCTACAGGCCTTATGAGCACAGTTGGTGCACAAGAGTAAAAGACATTATAATTAACCCTTAAGATTATATTATGTGGAATCAAGTTTTAATGTTCAGTTACTTTTATGCTTTTTCTTTATTGCCAAGTTTTTATGTTGTAATAACAATACTCAATGCCACTTACTCTAACATGTTTTCCATTTTGAATGCATGGCTGGGGACACGATGTTTGCAGGAGGAGAGAATAAGCAAGGATATTAAGCAATGAACATACATCTCAAGGATAGACGAAGAGTTTAGACCTGGTGGGGTGCCAACTATCATATGGCCTTTAGTTTAGTTTTTCAAGTAGTGTTGAGATTATTTACTAGTTTAGTTTAGTTTAGTTCAAATCTTTAGTTTTATGTTGTGAAACTTGAGACATGAGAATTGCAAATTATGTATCATGTGATGGTTTATTAAACTTTATTTTTATGCAATGATGATCATGTTTGTGACATCCTAATAAGATGTATGTTTATGCTTAGTTTGTGAAATTGGGTGATAAAATATGGTATCATAGCTAAAAATATAGTTGGCCACCACACTTTTCTCAAAATCTCATGTAATTTATATTCCCTTTTGTAGATGGCTCCCAAGAAGAAATATGATAAGGGCAAGGAGCATGTAGATGGAGAGGGAAGCTCTTACAGTGGAGGAAGTGACCATAGTGCTTCTAGAGGGGCTAACCCTAATGGTAACCCTAATGCACCTCTAGAAGTGCTTATCAAGGCTCTGAAAGATGCTATCACCAGACAATAAGGAAGACCGCATCAACCAAGGAACCATGAGTTGACCTTAGTAGACATCCTAAAGATCAAGCCGGAATCCTTCTCTGGAGAAGCGGAGACTGACGTAGTCAGTCATGCTGAGGAGTGGCTTCTCAACATCGAGCACTGTTTTCATGACTTAGGATGTTCTAATCCCTCTAAAGTTCACTTTGAGACACACATTTTGAAGAGTGTAGCCCGCACTTGGTGGGAGAACTTCACCAATGCTCGAGGACCCAATGTTGAGCCGTTGACCTGGGAGGAGTTTACACTGCCTTCTGGAATCATTACATCTATGAAGCTATGATCGAAAAGAAGGAGATGGAGTTCAAGTGCTTGAGGCAGAATGACTCAACCGTTATCCAGTATCCAATGAAGTTTCCTATGCTGCATAAGTACAGTTACGGTTTAGATGAGACACATCTGGCGAAGAAGTTTATGTGTGTCCTGAAGCCTGATTTGGGCTATGCTCTGACTAGACGTGGAATCAGGACATTGTAGGAGGCACTCGAGTCTTCCCTAGAGTTGGAGGACCACCCTAGACGATACTAGAAGAATGGAGGATCCTTAGGAAGCAAGAGTGAGTAGAAAAGACATGATGACAAGAAGAGGAAAACCCCAGAAGGACATCCTGCTAAGGAACCTTGTGCAACATGTGGTAGACTTCATGGTGGACCATGCAGGAAAGTACTGGGAGTTTGCTACTATTGTGGAGACCCAAATCATAAGAAGCTAGAATGTCCCAAGCTAAAGGAAAAGAATGAAGTAGGGAAAAACCCTAACCCAGAGCAATAAGTAAAGAGGCAATCAAGGATTTTTGCAATGGTTGATAGCGAGGAAGAAGAAGAAGGTACGATCTAATTCTAGTCATGGTAGTAGTTTTGGTGGATATAGACATTGAGTTTTGCGAAGTAAGAGTAAGAAAAACCCAATGGTGGGTAGTGGTCTAAGAAAATTTGTAGGACGAAATTTATATAAGGTGGGTAGAATTGTCACATCCCAATTTGTGAATAAAATAAGTTTAAGGTCCTTAGTGAAAATTTTTGACTTTTATATCTCAAGATTCTAGGAATTTATGCAAATTATCAAATATAATGACACCCTACTTCGAATTTTAGTTCAAAATATAACTCACTAGGGAAATGATATTTTCTTTTAATTCATATACAAGATAATCACCAATATGATTTTTACAAACAAAAAGTAGTTAAAACCTAAATCCGATCATATAGGAAGATTCTATACCCTTTAACTATCATGTGGTTGAAATTTGAGTTCATTTGGACCTTGTTTGACCCCCCTAATGAATTTAAAAACTTTCAATGTAGATTGAACCCTAAATAACATGTTAATTGAATAAATTGATTTGTTTCCATATGGCTCAGCCATTTAATGTCCCGCCTGGCTATGGTTTATATGTCACACACTTCTTAAAGATTTCAGAATCATTCTAAACCATTGGATGGCCATCTGACGCCTCAAGACTCGTCCCCTACCTCGAGTAGGAGACAGAGAATGGGCTGGGCGGCCTGTGTTTCCTTCGCCGACCCGGTTATATCGCCATAGGTCTTCTTTTCTCTAGATATCACTACCAATGAACTCATAACCCTCACACGGACCTAGAAATCCCAGGTTCAAGGGGACTCTGTGCTCTAACTAAGAAACACCCAATAGGGCTAAACTCCTCTCACTGCCATATTTTCACAGAGGAATCCCCAACCAACAAAACCTATATATAGTGGGTTCTTATCGACCGCTAGCCTTAGGGAAGTACTCCTCTCCTGCCAATTTCACCTCTTTCCCTCCGTGGTGTCCCAAAAACCTCAACATGTATCTCTGGAAGCAACTACTTGGGTCTCGATGCTCCAGTCACCCCGACCCAATTAGACCGATAGTAAGCATCCACGACTCTCCATCTTTCTTTTCCTTAAATCTGTTTGTGACGTGATGGTCCCAATCTTTGTACCCTATAGAAGATTTGATCTACACACCGCAATGTTATAGTGTCAACTCTTTCGTGCTTCCCTAACCAAGCAGGCTCTCCGGCCGCCTTCTTCAATTGTCAAAGACCCTTCTCTGATCCTTAGTTTGTGGTCATACACCCCGATTTGGTGGTTCCATACTCTGGTCGTCTCCACCTATTTTCCCACTAGCGTTCATCCCCTGGCTCTTCCAGGGGCACATTAGCCATGGAAGCGGTTGCCTTGTCTTTGCCTCTCTCCATTAGATGTTTCCCCCGACTTTTAGGCACTTGGATGCCTTGTTTCTCGGTGGTTTTGAACCTGATGTTTGATGCTCTACTTCTCACGATCAGAGGCCAGGAACCAGGGTGTTCCTGGTACTGCAGGTCGTGAGTCTTGGTTTGCCAAGTTCGACAAAGCCTCAGGTTTTACGGGGGATGGTCTGTTTGGTGATATCTGTCTCTGATAATGAGTTAGGATAGCAATCTGGTGCTTCAGGGAGCCTGGTCACACCATGACCAAGGCTCAAAGAAGCAGGGTGTGGCTTTTACATGTCTGCCCTTGGGGTTTTAATTAATCTGTCACGCAATACTTAGGGTGTTTTGGGGTTTATGTTTGTTGGCTACAGGTCCGTCCCAGTGAGGCACCATTTCTTGCGTGGCTGGCCCTGATTGGGCCAGCTAGATATGGGTCCCAGACCCACATGGATTTTCCGTGATTTCTAATTGGTCAATTGTTTTGAAATTCATAATAAATCAACCGCTTATCAGAAAAATACACAAAAATATTCATTGGAAAGGTTTTTTTGACAAGGAACCTTATTTTAGTGTCTTCAAATCCTAGTTCCATACGATCAAACCTCATTTCCATAAAAGGATCAAATTAGGGTTTAGTGTGTATTAATGAGGGTGATTAATATAAATCATACAATTTCATGAATATAGGAGTGACATAATCAGGGAGACTGAATTAGGGTTTGCTCTAATAAAGGTAAGTGGGTCCATGCACTTTGAGTATTTAAGTAATGGTTATCAATCACATTAAGATTATTGTATCATGATGATCAAGTTAAACCATGTGATAGCTATGTATTCCATTTTAAAAAAAAAACCCTGGAATTAATGTTCCCCAAAAGTTATTATATGATGCCTATACTTTTATGTTTTATGTTCAAGAACTTATGTCATGATCAAATGAAATTCAATTAAAGTGAATAACTACCAAGTTATTGATTAATCATGTAATTGATTACGTTATTTTGTCCTCACTATGTTAATGTTAAACCCTCAGGCCTTATGAGTTCAAATGGAACACTAAGGAACTCAGGTGCAAATCATGAGCTCAAGTGGAGCATAGTTATGGCACATTTGTGCAAATCATGAGTTCAAGTGGAACATCAATTGAGCCTACATGCCTTATGAGCACAGTTGGTGCACAAGTGTAAAAGACATTATAATTAACCTTTAAGAGCATATTATGTGGAATCAAGTTTTAATGTTCAATTACTTTTATGCTTTTTCTTTATTGCCAAGTTTTTATGTTGTTATAACAATACTCAATGCCACTTACACTAACGTGTTTTTCATTTTGAATGCATGGCTGGGGACGAGATGTTCGCAGGAGGAGAGAATAAGCAAGGAGCTTAAGAAAGGAACATACATCTCAAGGACAAACAAAGAGTTTAGACCTGGTGGGGTGCCAACTATCATATGGCATTTAGTTTAGTTTTTCTATCAGTATTGAGATTATGTACTAGTTTAGTTTAGTTCAAAGCTTTAGTTTTATGTTGTGGAACTTGAGACATGAGAATTGCAAATTATGTATCATGTGATGGTTTATTAAACTTTATTTTTATACAATGATGATCATGTTTGTGACATCCCAATAAGATGTATGCTTCTGCTTAGTTTGTGAAATTTGGGTGTCATAGGTTGCCTCTCTTTGAGTTATCCATGTTGAACCAATTCAACAATTTGTCAATGTGTGTCCCCTGACTTAGTCCAAGTGCCTTATAAATCTATCTCTATAGATCTTGATTCCCAGTATATAGGATGCATATCCCAAGTCTTTCATTGAGAATGTATTTCCTAACCAGGTCTTTACCATCTATAATATTGGGATGTCATTCTCCATCAATAGTATGTCATCCACATATAAAATGAGGAATACAACTATGCTCCCACTAACCTTCACTACAACAAACATACTCATTAGTGGCATTTAAAAAATGCCACAAAAAATTAAATCCCACTAAAAGTGTTTAGTGGCATTTGTTGACACTTAAAAAAATGCCTCTAGTACCAATGCCACTAAAGAGATAGTGGTAGAAATTGTAAATGCCACTAAACATTTGCCTTTAATGGCTTTCAAAAAATGCCAAATAAATGCCACTAAAACATCACGTGGCTTTTATAAAAATTCCACTATTACATCAATTGTCTTTTATAAAAAGGCCACTATTGTGTATTAGGATGTTTCATGTAAATGTTCTTATCGAGTATAATGGCATATAAAAATTTCCACTAACGACATGATAGTTGTGTATGATGACATTTCCATTTATTTTAATCATTCAATTTTCAGTTCATTATCATGATTTCTAAATGAATATCAATGTAGTCGAACTCACTTTTTCAAAAGTATGAATATTTTTTATTTATAATCAAATGAAAATTACATGGGGAGGGCATTTTACCTTTCCCCTTATATTGAATACAACACCAATTATATTTTTTCATATAATGATTTTCTGTTCAATACAATAACTTTTACATCATTGGGTATGTCTCTTCACTGATATAACTGTCTACTTTTACAAATGCTAACTATAGAGCTCCTTTAAATGATGAAAAACAACCTTACCAAAATTGATCAAGCACCTTCAAAGTAGGAAGTATAATATTATCAAGACTAGCAAATCCAATACGATATTACTCGTGTGGAGATACCTCTTGAGCATCAATTGGAGGCAAGATGACTATTAGGATGCTTTCTTAAGTATTTTCAAGCAACACTCTCACCTATATGTAAGCAGGACATATGATTAGCTAAAGGTCAAGATACATGAAAACAAATCAAGATGAGTTCATATATCTACTTCATGGATGTTTCCATGTCCACACACTACCAACTAAAGATCAGAAGAATACCCTTTTATTGTGCTATTTTGTTGGCACTACAAAGTGGATCCATGAGGATGGATAAAAGATTTGACAATTCATCTGCACAGAGCAAGCATCTTGTTAGGAGACATATGGTGAATAACTTAGCAAAAACCATAGAGGTGTACAATGACATATGCCATGGAGTGGAAGAACACCATATATCACCAGGAGCAAAGAACATATACATGAAATTCATTCATAATATTATAATTACTATTTCACCTAGAGCTACCTCATACACTTCATTTCATTGCTCATGACCCACTTGTCTTGTGTAGGGGGGTGAGGGATAGAGTTGATTTACCCTATCCCTACTAGGCATACAAAGAGAAGAAATGGTTATGAAAGGGAGTGGAGTGCTATTACACTCATCTTTTTGTTTATTTGGATGCTCTTAAATAGGAGCACCCTTTATTTTTTTTTATTTTTTTTTCTTTTCCCTTGGTGTAGGTAGGGCATATGATGACAAGAGTTAAGAAGGGAGGTAAAGGTATGGTCACCCCAAACTTTTGGGGGTGGCCAAGGCTGATATGTGCACTTTGGCATCATTTCATGACACAGAGAGGTAAGAAGATGGTGGAATAAATGTTGGGTCAAAGAGCTATCACAACCACTGGGAATTCATGTATAATCTTACTCAAGCAAGTTAGTCCATGTAACATTCACCAATCAAACAAGCCATGCATAAAATGAGCAGTATAGTAGATTGCATCCTTTTCATATAGAACAAATAAATTTGAAATGTTCAAGACTTGCAAGACTCACCCTTTTATTCAAAACAACAAATTATTTCAAGAGGCTTGGATCACATGAAAAATTCCTACATAGGACTCATTCTAGAAAAAAACATAAAAAGCAAGTTACAGTATCCAAGATTTAATCATTCTCATCATAGCAGATAGATATTCAATTGAAACATACTATTAAGAAAGAATATTCAAGTTCGGGAAAAATTTGTCCAAAATGGTGTAAATTTGCACTTTAATCACATCTAAACCTACTTTAGGGAAATTAAAACATAAAGCAGAAAATACTAGTTAAAACATATAAAAATTACCAAAACCTACATGAGAATGCAATGCATGGTATGGAAGACAAAAAAGAGAATTTTTTTTAACAATTATAGAAAAATGCATGAAATTAAACTACATGTATGCATGAATAAAAAAAAACACACAAGGTCAGGATAGACAATTATGAAAGTTAGTCAAACCGTTTGATCATCTTGCAAAAATATAGAAAGAGAACTATTAGATAAAAGATGCGGAAAAACTAAGGCTTACTGCCTAACCAACTCAAACTTTTAAATCATGTTGCACTCAACGTGAAATATAAGTTTAAAGTAGCAGGGTAAATGGTGTGAAGTCATGGAAAACCATTGACACGTGAAGAGGAGAGCATTAGGTGAGAAGGGACAGACCACCATGGTCGTGCTAAGTAAAACGTCCATTTTGGCTTTCCAGCAACATGACTGTGCTACAGAGAACAACCGTTCCTGACTTCTTCCTATAGCTTCTTCAATGTTTTGAAATCTTTTCTTCAATTTTGAACCTCTCGTTAGCTAGATCCTTCATGCCTCATTTTTTCTCCACGGTACCTTCTTTAACATGATTCACAAACAGCAAAACCATCAAGTATGGTGTGTGTATGTATTTTGTGGAAAAACAAAAGTATGATAAAACAACAAGGTTTGAGAATCTCAAACCACATGGGTTGCCTCCCACTTGCACTAAATTTATATCCTTCAAACGGGCTTGTTGCTTTCTTCATCATGTGTTGACACCCGATGTGTCTTCTTCCTCTTTCAAAGTAATCCCCTCTAGGGTCCTGACAACGTCGCCTTAATCCCAAGTAGTATACAACGATCGAAGTAAGGACTTGACCTCCATTGTTCTAGAGGATCATAGTAGTCTAGACTGGTGCCAAAATCTTCTTCTCCCTGCATGTATCTTTCTTCCTCAGTGAATATAAAGAAGTCGAACTTCCTCCTTCTCTATGTGACTATCAAAGTGCATGCTCGCACATTGATCTCTAAACTCACGGTTGACAAGAACGACCTTCCCAATATGATGTATTCCTTCTTATCAGTAGGGTCAAAGTCCATGATCAGAAAGTTGGTTGGGTATGTGATGTTTATCCTTCGATCCAATGCTACTGTCTCATTTAGTAGTAAACCTAGAGTTGTCCTCCTAGTTCCATCACCCAAGGTAATGACACAATCCACCAGTTCCATTGTTTTAGGCCAAGTCGTAAATATATGCATAATGGCATAATGGTCACTCCTGCACCTAGATCTAGGATAGCATGCTCGATAGGTTGTGCTTTGATATAGCACGTGATAAGAGGGGTTCCTGGATCATCCGGTAAGCCAATGTCCAAGATGAAGTTCACATATCTTGTGGCAATGATTTCTTTGGGTGACAATAACACCAATTTCCTCCTCCTCGTGCAAACATCCTTTACCAAGAAAGGAATACTTTGATACCTGACGTCCCTTGTTTTAAGGTCCCGAAGAGGTTCATGACATGACCATGTTTCTCTTGGGTAAAGGCATCTTCTAGAGCATCATGGAATTGTTGACCGCTTGCCTCAAACTTTTATGCAGAAATTTGTGGGTCTTGAGGTGGTATGATGGAGATTCAAGTCTCATGGGGTGGAGCTTGGGTTGTCATCTACTCCCAACAACATGGTGCATCAAGTGTTACCATCTCAGTAGCATGTGGAGTAGCAAACATTATATCATCATAGAATGGTGGGGAAACTGAATCTCTAGTGCATTCAACACTTCCAAGAAAGGGTCGAATAGTTGATCTCATGACCTCCAATGGGGGTGAAACGCAAGATATCATCTTCTCCATAAATGGTAGGACACTTGGGGGTACTTCTTCATTACCAAAGGGGATAGAAAGAACTTTGATGCACTTGAAACTATCAAGAAAAAGTGGAATAGTAGAATCTTTGATGCTCTTACGATCTCCCCTAGATTTTTTCAGGCAATGGATCTTCATCACAAACCTTTATCATTTTATCTTCCCCTTTTGTAAGCTCTTGATCATCCTTCTTCTCCCATATGATTGACACCATATTTTACTTGGACATGGGTGGAAGAAGAAGAAGTTTGTGGTGTCAGTTTTGAATGTTGAGGTGGTGGTGGTCTTGGCTGTGGGGGATTTAGGTTTTAGAAGATGTATTGCAGTTGAGATTGTGGTGGTCGTGGTTGCGGTGAATGGAGGTGCTATTGTGGAGGTTATTTTGGTATGAGTGAGATGGAGGTAGAGTGTATTCATGGTTGAATGGAGGTTGTGTAGGTGGAGGAACATAAGGGTTGGGTGGTCCTTAGTATTATGGTGGAGCATAGGTACTTTGGGGGGTTCCCAGAAAACCACCATCATTGTTTGGGTTAGGCATAGGTTGAGAAGGGAGCCTTCCTTCTTCACGATGAAAAAGAAAAAGAATAATATGATCCAACCTTTGCTGGAGGTGACTAAGCATTTGACCATGGGAGGATACATTTTTCTTTACTTCATCTAGGCTCCTTAGCCTTCCAAGAACCTCATCTTCAAACTTTGAGTTGTACTTAGAGCCTTGATGTTGCCTTGATTGTCCTTGCCCCTCTTCACTTTGTTGTTTCCATAAGAAGTTAGGACGGTTCCTCCATTCTGGAGTAGAAGAGTTGGACATAAGACCTTGATTGTTTTGGTTTCCAAAATCATGCAAAGTATTCACTTATTCATCAACAGTATCAACTACCATTGTAGATTGGCTAGCGGAACCCCCAGCTTGGTTCTTCATCGTGCTCATCATATCAGCCATCATCTTCATCATTTGGGGGTTGGCTTCTGTTGTGACTGGAGATGTAGGAGGGGGAGTAGGAATGTAGTTCCGGTCAGAGTGCTCCCCTTTTCTTGAAGCTCAGTGGTGAGAGTTCTCAGAAAGATTCTCAAATAGGGGCCAAGAGTCATCCGGTGTCTTTTCCATGAATGTGCCTCCACACGCGAAATCGACAATATTATGACTCATATCAACTAGCCAGATGTTGAATGTCTGAACAAGCTGCCATAGAGGTACTTCATGACGAGGACAGTCACACAGGAACTTTAGGAACTTTTCCCAAGCTTCATGGAAGGGTTCATTATCTTTTTGTGTGAAGGAGGTAATGCATCTCTGCATCTGATTCAACTTGGTGATTGGGTAGATGTTGTGTGATTTCTACATCATCCTTTCACATACTATCACACACAAATTTGGCTCATTCTACTTTTATTTAGCCTCCTTTCATATTAC
Organism: Alisma plantago-aquatica; assembly: GCA_963693085.1. Classification (NCBI taxonomy): domain Eukaryota; kingdom Viridiplantae; phylum Streptophyta; class Magnoliopsida; order Alismatales; family Alismataceae; genus Alisma; species Alisma plantago-aquatica. The sequence goes on along the minus strand of OY856412.1, from coordinate 22,209,439 downwards.
TTTTACCATCTTTTTGTTACTTTATTTATCACATAACTTGCATTACAGATATGTCCCAAAAGAACTGATTTCAGAGCTTAATTATGCTAAAATAGTAGAATGCACGACGTGCAGGACAAATGCACAATGTGCATCACTTTAGAAGAAGTTTCGTTTCACCTAAAATAGCAGAATGCACGGCGTGCAGGATAAATGCATGGCATGCATCACTTTAGAAGAAGTTTCGTTTCACCCAGACAGTAGAATACACGTCGTGTTCGGGCCTCAAACACGGCGTGTGAGTTTCCAGAAATGTACAGAAAAGCATGTGCACGGCGTGCACTCAACTACATGACGTGCACCTGGAGCGTCAAGCAGCTAAGAAAACTTCTAGAAAGTCTCACAGCGTGCATTGCTTATGTGCACACCATGTGTAGTTCAACTTAGAGCAACCCGTCATTGTTGGTGCACGACGTGCACCCAGATGTGCGACATGCACCTGGCAGTTTCATAAATTCAAAAAAATACGAGTTTGTGTTTAAATGAAGGAGGGAACTTAGGGGGCAGTTATGTTGGGTCATTTTGGAAGTTCTCTCTCATCTGAAGCTAGAGAAAAATAGAGGAGGGCAATTTTGGGAGAGATCTAAGGTGGTTTCTTGCAAAAAGAAGCCATTTCTTCTTCTCCATTGTCTTCTCCAAGGTGCAACCAAGCTTCCCCAACTCCGTGCAACTTCTTGGGAAACGCGTTAGTCCGTTTCGGAGTAGCTAAAGAAGGAGAATTTTGTCCCCAAGCCAGAATTCCTCCTTCTTGTGGTTACAACTTCAGATCTCTTTGTTTTTCCTCCTCTAGATCATGTTTAGAACTGAATTTTTTAGAACAAATATGTAAGGCATGGTTACGGACGAGTAATTCTCTTTTTCTTGGGCATGGGAGAGTAGCTCCCACATCATAGTATGTATGGAACAAGTGATTTCATACTAAATACTATGCTTCTTGTTTTTCTACCATGAATGTACCAGTTTATTTATCTCTTGCATGTATTGTTGGCCACCTTATATGCATGTTTTCTGCATTCTTGCTCGATCTGAGAAGATAGGTAGGAATGTATGGAGGTACCCTTCTTGGAAACTCTTTCTCTACCACGGGAGTGGAGAGAAATGAGTTGAGGAACAGGTTGTGATCAAAAACGAAATTTATGCACAAGAATGCATCTTTGAGTTGTGATCGTTGCACTTGCATCGGGAGGTGAAGTGTAACACAACTTTTCCTTTAACAAGGGCTTATGTATGTTTAAATTGTCATGTTCCTACGATATGCTATGATATGTGAGTGAAATTCTAACGTCCAAGATCCATTAATATCTGAATCTAAACTTTTCTAGTAATCTTTTCATTGTTAGTTTTAATCTGAATTTTCTACAATTAGATAAGCTTCACCATCTCTTTTAAACAGATCTAGATTGTTGAAATTTAGTGTTGTTGTACTCAATTAATTGCCTAAGCTCCTTGTATTTGACCTTGACTATACTTCCTCCGTATACTTGCGGAGATTGGTTAAGTTGGGTAAACTATCCTTGTTTGGATAAAAACTCGTTAGTCTAAATATACCAACAAGTTTTTGGCACCGTTGTCGGGGAGCTACGGTAGTTTATTTGGAGTAATAAGTACTAATTAGTATTCGAGGCTAGATCACCATTTCCATATTTTGAATTTCATATACCTTTTAGTTGTGTTCTCAATTCCTCTTGTTATTTTTTTTTCAGGTTGTATGCGTCGCTCACAACAAGGTCTTCAAACATCTGTGTTGTTAGACCTTGAAATCGAGCGTACTCTTTCAAGCTTGAGAAGAGCAAGAAGAGTAGAATAGGCGCTTCTAGGAGGTACTATGCCATCACCATCATCACCACCACCATCTTCTTCACTCTTTGAGGAAGCTACACCAAGTAATCTAGCTTCCATTCTCTGTGGTTGTATAGTTGATATGTGCTTCATCAAGGGTTTTAATTGCATAATAGATGGCATGGAGTTTTTTGTCTTTCCACTATCCTAGAACAGCCCCCACTGCATAATTTCTTGCGTCACACATTAGCTCAAAAGGGGAATCCGAATCCGTAGGTTGAATAATTGGGGCTGAAATGAGGGCCTCTTTGAGCTTAGAAAAGGTTGTATGGCAATCATTATCACACACAAACTTGACATCTTTTGCAAGTAGGGAAGACATCAATTTTGCAATTTTAGAGAAATCTTTAATAAATCTTCTATAAAAATCGACCGGTAGTTGTAGTTTTTCATTCAACTTTTCTTTATTTGAGTCATTTGTATCATGCATTTTCCTTTTTATTCCTTGTTCTGTCCCTTGATGGTAAAAATCAATATGACTTGAGACTATCTTGTTAGAATGAACCCCCCTGTATGCTGGAATTATTCCGGTCCTTTATGTGTCTTGGATACATGAAAAGAAAAATCAAGAGCATGTATGAATGAAATGGAATTTGGAAAATCCCCATGTACATGACTTTGCCTTGTGTTTGTTGTTTGAAATCTCAATTTTTTTTACATCCTTGATTTCTCAATACACGTAACAGTTCCAAATTTTAAACAAATGAATCAACTTGGCAACATTTAATAGAATAAAGGATACTCTTTCCAAACCTTTAGTGCATCTACAATAAATTTGTCAGTGAAAAACTTTTAAAATAATGATTTAAATCTTGCTAGCTTTAACATTCTTGTTGACTCTTTGGTGTTGTATCATCAATAGTTTATCTTGACCCAATAAAACATGGAAAATGGCCCACATATTATGCTAGCCTAGTGTGAGTCCGATCTGGCAACGATGGTTAGGTGATATGAAAATCAAAAGAGGGTAAAAACAACACCCCAACCGGCTATCCTCGTGGGCGTAAGCCTAAATTAGCAGTCGAATGCCGGAACCCAAAAATTCCATCATCATATCCTTAAGAAAAAGAGTGCAACTAAGTATTGTTAATGTTAGCATTGGTTTCATCATCTTATATCTGTACTAGCTGAAAACTTTGTAATGTACATGCACTGATTGTTTGGCTTGATTATCCAAATTCTATTTAATGTTGTCTAGTTGATCATTTTGTTTTTTTTTTTGGAACTAACCCTACTGGACTTAATTTCTCTATCTTGGATATTGAACATTTGAGATGACAACAAGGAACACAAGCACAATGTGCATGGTTGACTGAGTTGATTGCATACCTATCTTTCTTTTAATCCATGCATAAACTTGATTTTTCTTCTTAAATGTAACCCTGTTCTTTTTGCTTGAGGATAAGAAATAGTTCAAGCTTAGGGGGATTTGTTGTGTGATTTCTACATCATCTTTTCACATACTATCACACACAAATTTGGTTCATTCTGATTTTATTTAGCCTCTTTTCATATTACTTTTGCCATCTTTTTATTACTTTACTTATCGCATAACTTGCATTGTAGATATGTCCCAAAAGAACTGATTTCAGAGCTTAATTCTGCTAAAATAGCATAATACACGGCGTGTAGGACAAATGCACGGCGTGCATCACTTTAGAAGAAGTTTCGTTTCACCTAAAATAGAAGAATGCACGGCGTGCAGGACAAATGCACGATGTGCGTCACTTTAGAAGAAGTTTTGTTTCACCTAGACAGCAGAATGCACAGCGTGTTCGGGCCTCGAACACAGCTTGTGAGGTTCCAGAAATGTACTGAAAAGCATGTGCATGACGTGCACTCAACTGCACGGCGTGCACCTGGGGCGTCAAGCAACCAAGAAAACTTCTGGAAAGTCACACGGCATGAATTTCTCATGCGCACACCATGCGTAGTTCAACCTAACTCGTTAGTCTAAATATACCAACAATAGAACTTCTTGAATAATTCATTCTTCACCTCATTCCAGGTTACTAACTTATTCTTGTACAGGTACCACTCCTTAACTTTTTCTTTCAGGGAAAGGGGAAAGCGGGTTCTTTTGATTGAGTCATCGGTGGAGGCAAGTGTGCAGAATGTGGAGTAAGATTCAAGAAAAGCATCTATATGATGGTAGGGATTCTCATTCTCCCTCCCATAGTAAGTGGAAAGGAGTCCAAGAAGGTCTGGTGGAATGGAGAATTGTTGACCTAGCATTTGGTCAACAAGGGTCGCAATTGAGGAGTTTTAGTTCCCCGGGGTGAAGTGCTCATGGAGAGGGTGGTTGGGTTGTTGCAGAACTCCCCAGGAGGGATTTTTGGAACTCTCATGGGAGGGAATTGAGTATTTGGTCCATCCATTTTAGCTTCTTAGTGTTGTTTGCGGTGGTATTAACGTCTTCTTCTACCTATCTCGGGGTCGAATGGCACCAAGGCGGTAGAAGTAGAGTGTCTACCAAGCATGCAAAGCTGACACCTGCACAATACACTAACAAGCAACAAGAGCCAAGTTATAAGGCAAGTATGCAAGAGTAAACAAAGATTAGAGAATAGCAATGGTGAGGGCAGTAGGAAAAGTTAAGCATACTAACTAGCTAGTTCAGCGTCTCTATCCCCAGCAACATCACCAGAACGCTTTGTGTGGTTTTCCATGCGCGTATGATCTTTTGAATTTATAAATCCCCAAACAAGGTTGACTCACATACTAAAATATACTTCCACAAGCGCATGGGGTCATGTCATAGTATAGGTGAGCGGAAAGAAAAGGGGTCATCCACAGGGAGAGAGGGGGCACTAGAGCTAGGTTAGCATGAGTTATGTTCCTAAAGAGAAAGGTAGGGTTTTTAGGGTTTAAATGTGATTTTGGGTGATTACATTAAGATTGCAAGAAATAAACGACAAGAAGGAAACTAGATTACCAAAATCCCTAAATTATACTAAACAAGTTAAGTCTAAGGAGCAAGGCAAGATAATTAACTAAACAAGAACAAGAGGAATTACAACTAAGCTATACTAGACTAGCAATGCAAATTAACAACTAAGAGACAAGTTAAGCACTAGAGAAATCAAGGAACTAGGTTATCACTAACTAAAAACATTAATACAAGCAAGATCAAACATCAATAACTACTCAAGCAAAATCTACCTTCAAGAACTAAGAAATTAACTAAGAAGCAACAAAGACAATTAACTAAACTACCATTAACAAATGAAGAGAACAAGATGGCTTTAAAACAATGATATGGATAGGTGGGCCATTTGGGAATGATACTATGATATTAGTTGGGGGATTCACATAGCATGAAAGTCTTATATCTTCAATCTAGGTTTCCATACCAAACAACAAGGTAAGTAATATTTGAATCTAACCCATGATACTAGTTGGGAAACTGGGGCTAGGTGTAATTCTAATAGGGCTTGGAAAGTATAGGTTTCTAGGGTAAGTGGCATTAGGGAAATTGAGAGCATAGATGAGGGGTTTTCAACTCATTTTACTTACCATCTATCCTTCAGAAAACTCTTGGAAATTGCACAAATCACTCTTACACTAGCTACTTAGATCTCACACCTACTTCTAGGAGAAGGGAGATGTATGTAGGAACAAGGGGTGCTATCTAGGGATCCACTAATTGGATCTAGGAGCAATTCCTATGATATCCAGATACAATCCATTTACCCATAGAAGCTAGGTGTTTTCAAGCATCATACAACAATCAATCCATGTTTAAAATCACAAATCACAATTAATATAATGGGAAATGAGATACAATCAAGAGACAATCATCATAAATGGAAATACGTTCATTACAAGTTATTTCCCCCAACATGGTATCATAGTAACATTTGAACCCCAAGCAGCCAACTACAAGGGGCTTAGCTACACATGACTAAACAAAAGAGAAAAGAAAAGAGAAGAAAGAGGTAGTAATCCACGAAGCTCATGGTAGACATTCGTCCTCGCCCTCCTATCAGCTGTAGGATGTGGCACCTTCTCGAAGATGGATGAATATCATGGAAATATGGGCGATTACGGTGGAAAACCTGGAAAACTAGGGTTCTATGGTGGAAATGGAGTGGAACTGGAAGGTGGGAGGTAATGAATGGCTTAAATGCAAGGAAATGGATAAGGGGTAGCTAGAGTAGTTGTAGGGGTGCTAACCTCCGTGCTCCAGCTGCCACTTATGTATATATAGGTGGTGGAGGAATACTAGGGTATGTGGGGGCAAAATGGGAAAAATAGTGGAGAAAAGGGGTAGGGTTAGGTGGTCACCATGGTCGTGGTGAGGGTTATGTGGTACGGTCATGGGCAATGGGAATGGATGAGGTGGAAGGTGGAGGTGAGGTGTAAGTATATGCATGGGTGGCCAAGACCGCTGTGGATGCCACATCCATGTTGGGTAGAAGGTACCACAGTCGTGTTGGGTATCACAGCCATGTTGGAAGAAGTTGCCAAGGGCGTTCTTGCTCTGGGGGTCGTCTTGACTTTTCTTTGCCATGGTCATGGCAGTCACCATGGGTGAGGTAGCCTTCAGTGGCCATGTTCGTGTTGATGGCCACGACCATGGCCATTCACGTACAATTTGGGCTGAGTAACTATTGGTTTTTGGGATCTTGGATATTAATTTACCATGGTCATGGGATGGCCCATGGGCGAGTTGGAGTTCACTGGCCACAACTATTATACTGACCACGGTTGTGGTGTCTTTTGTTTCTATGATTATTTTGTTGGCCATGGTTGTGGTCATACATGTACAATTTTGTTGAAATCTCTGTGACTTTTGGCGATTAAATCACCACAAATGTGGTGGATTCCCATGGCCATTTTGGGGCTTCCTTCTGCTGATTTTAACTTCAACTTCTTCATTTGACCTCCTTTTGCTTTTGATTGATCATTGTGCATCCAAGGAAAACTTAGGGAAGAGTTAAGTCCAATCTTAGGGTGCAAGGACCCAAAGATGTTCTTCATCTCTCTCCCTTGCAACAATTCATGCATACATACCTTGAAAAACACAGAATAAGATGTATAAGTGCATTTGACATGAAAGTTCACATTGGAGGAAATAACTTGCAATCTACAATGTTTAGATGTGATTATAATTCAAAAAGACACAGGATGAAACCCTAAAATAGGGTTGCATCACCAATTCAAAGATTTCATTTACTCGAAACGTTGCTCAAGATAGGAGGAAAGAGATCCTATACATCATTGATATGAAATTGGTTGAGTCCCACAAAAAATATCTTAGGATCCCAACCATCATTGGTAGGTCCAAGAAGATTTCATTCAAAGCATAGTCGACAAAGTCTGGAGAAGAATCAAGGATGCCAAGAGAAATGCTCGAGCCAACCTGGGAAATAAGTTTTTATCAAATCCATCATCTAGGATATACCCACGTACACGATGGTAATTTTTCGCATCCCTAAAAACATAATAGAGGGGATTACCAGAATGATCTCAAGGTTTTAGTGGGGCTCAGTGCCGATGAAAGGAAAATCCATTGGGCCTCTTGGGACAAGATGTGCAAATCCAAGAAAGAAGGAGAGATGAATTTTAGGGACTTCCACACTTTCAATACAGACATCCTTGAAAAAAAACATGGATGTTGTTCTTTGAAAAAGACTCTCTATGTTCTAAAGTGCTTAAAGGAAGATACTACGGGAAAAACTTCTATAATGAACTAGATCTTGAACCCTACCCTAGAACTTTGACCTTTTTGTCTTAGACAAATAATGTTGAGACCAAAAAGATTTTAAGTAAAGTATACATGAGTTAATACATGTTTTCACCTTAGCCTTAGGTCCAATAATAGACACATAAAACATGTCACATGTGATAAATGGATGTTTCATAATAAATTGTGCAAAATAACCACACATAACTCTTAGGAGAATAATATGAAGTTTTGGAACATAATTGAAGGAATAATAATACTAATAAGGATACATGGGATAACTAAGGAAATATAGGGCCAAAAATATCAAATATGACATATTTCATAAAAGTAAATCACAAAAGTGAAAACAATTTCGTAATCTACATCCTAAATATAGCCTATGTGTCAATTTTCATCTGATTTGGACAACCTTGAATATATAAGGTGAGTTGAGGAGAGGGAAAATGTGTAAAAGACATATAAGTGGAATAATAAGATAAATAACTGCAAAATATGGAAATAAAAATAAATTCATATTCAACACATCAAAGATAACTTGTGGATGAAATATTTTTTACCAAACTGCTTTATTTGGATCAATTTCAATATATTAGAAGGAAGTTACTCATTAATCCATTATAAGATGTTTAATTTGATATATTTGATCAAGATTCTTTATTCATTGTTCTTGGTTTCTAGTGTGCATCTTGAAATTATGGCTTTCATTGGACATCTTGAAATTACTTTAATATCTATAGAACATGGGTATTCTATTAAGGGGTAGTATCCCATTTAGGGGGATTCATCCTGATTCACACATTTGGATATCTTTTTGAGATGACAAGGGTGGAGAAAGGAAACTAAAGAAACATATTTTCATTTCTTGAGCTTCACCACAGTTTCATGACTTTACTCTCTTAGAAAATATATATTTGATGCAAATTTTCTTTAAAAGAAGGATATCACGTTCCATATCTATCTAAGCATACTATCACACATTTTTATGCCACTCAAGGATTTATTCTTCTCAGGTATGAAACTCATCTTTATAATACTTTGCTTATATTTTAGAAATGTTTGCGATCTTCAAAAAATGGGATATTGTTGGCTAAATTGGAAAATAACCTACCCTCTATTTTGATGATGGCAAACATTTTATTCTTGTGGATCTAACTTTCTACTTAAGTGTTTAAGGATTCAAGGAGATTGCACCAAATGGATAGATGAAGTTAACATGCTAAAATGTTTATATATACATGTTCGTACAACTTGTAATAGATTGTACAAGTGTATAATTTACAAGTACATAGAATTCATGCAAAATCAAGCGTTAAATTTCCTCTATCATCCCAACCCTTAGTTAGGATCCCCCTAGAGATTAGAGTCATTATCCTTCAATAGAAAAATCATTTGATAGGTCCTCAAAAATTTGCGCACTTTTTTCCAATAAAATTTCTTCCAAGAAACTAGTCGAATGAGAAACTCTCGGTTAAGGCATTGTCAACTGAGAACCACATCGGTTGAGGATTTATAGCACTAGAAGAAATATTATACATTTGTGCTCTAAATCATTTTCAGTCAAAAATATTGTCGACTGAGACACCTTCGGTCTAAGAATATATGATTGTTAGACTTAGTAGTTTGAAATGGTGACTAGCCATTAGAAAAGTAGTTGAGCATTTATCTCACACTCGGTTGAACAAATTCTCGACCAAGACATGGTCGGTCAAAAAAATTCTCGACCGAACTAGGTTTTGGACTGATTTCTAAAAATGACTAAACTAGTCATTGCACCTAAGATTAACTCATCTAAAACATCTAATTCTCCTCTAAGACCCCTCTAGACACTTTCCTAAGGTACCCTAGTCACTTCTAACCTACTCCTATAAATAGAAGTGACCTAAGGGCATCAAAGGCACACAAGCAACACTTGAGTAATCATGCTAGAGAGCAAAACAAGCTGAATTACACTTTCTATCTTCTCCCTTGTGCTCTAAGTTGGTCTCGTATTGCTAAAATATCCTAGACACCACCTAGAAACGCCCATTATAAGTGGTTAGGAGATCTAAAACTTGATATAGGATCAAATCATTTTACTTCATTGGTGTAATCATCCTTCTTCCAATATACTTCTCCAAGTTGATGTAGTCTTACTCCTTGACTACTGCAAGTGTGGGAGGTTGTCCAAGGGAGATTGCTCAGAGCTACTTCAATGAGTGAAGGCTACTCTTAGACAATTGGAGCTACTTCAAGGCATTAAGTCTGCTCCTAGGAGACTGGAGCTACTTCAAGGTATGAATGTTGCTCCTAGGCAATTAGAGCTACTTCAAGGTGTCAGGGCTGCTCCAAGGTGATTGACACTACTTCAAGGAGGTGAAGGATGCATCAAGGTTGTGGAGGTAGATCATCATCCTCTCCATGGGTTCTCTTCTTTGTCTCAGCAAAGAAGAGGTCGAGGTGGAGTGATTGAATTTTATTATAATTCCTTGAGAGGTAATAAAATTGATCACTTGCAAATCCCAATTGAATACAATTGGGTAGTGGATTGAAATCCTTCAATTCTAAAGGTGGAACCACTCTAAATTATGAGTTTCCTCATGGTGTCCCTCTCTTTCATGAAACTTAAGTTTTAAATTAATTTCAAAATTATCAAAAGCTCTATTCACCCCCCTCTAGATATTTTAGTTTCCTTGTAAATTCCTCAATCCATTTCATTATACATAGAAAAACTTCCACTATACATACACTTTAAAGTCAGATCATATGGAAAGAAATGTTAAAGTATGTTTAGTTTGGATCATCACCACTCTAGGAAAAGGAAAATCACCTAAGGAACAAGTTTAAATACTCCACTCCTAGTTAGTTTCACATGTGTGTCTCTTTTAATCCCTATAGTTAGAGCACATAATTATTTTTAAGGGGTGGGTTCCTGACTATATGTAGGGATGGTATTTAATAGGATATATATTAGAATACAACATTTGAACACTTAAGTCATGTATGCAAAGAAATGTCCCCAGGTGAATCATAAAAGAACACCAACAATTTATTGGCCCGAACACATGCTTTAGACTGTACTCTCTAGCCAAAAAAATGTCAACATCCATCACTCAAGGAAGGAGGAAATATTTTTAATCAAGTGATAGTCAGAGTATAGTACTCCATGTCTCCATGGGAAACCATAATGAAAAAAGAAAAATACAAATTAACATTAGCATATTTGAAAAATCACAAGATATCTATTTATTGATTGGTATGTTGAAGTTGGTTCAACTAGTAAATAGGGTGCTCCGTTACATAGGAGGTATCGGGTTCAAGTCTCCTTGGGGACAGAATTCAGGAGATGTGGTTGTTGGTATGTATGCATGGAGAGCCAATCATATAATTATCGCAATGGAATATCATGTAAACTATTTGATTAATAATAAAGGCATTCATCCAATTTATGTTATTATTCAATTATGATATAATGATATAACATAATAAATGTCTAAAAGATGATATTACTCTATGACGTATGTCTTCAGATTGAGGACCTAAGCGATGCAATCATACATATGACAAGAGTATATGTATTCTTGTTGTGTCCCTCGTCAAATGTAAGTGTGGAAGGATAATAGAAAATAATAACACTTAAGAGTATAGTGTGTGTTGGTTGATGACAGAATCTCATTAGTCATGATATGTGATATCAAACCAAGCACATAGATATTTTTACAAAATAGTACATTAGTCAAGCCCACCTTGAGAGTGACACATGGAACTGTGATTGGTCGTCAAAGTCATCTCTCATAGTCATGGTAGTGATTGTGGTTCTTAGACCTAAAATCATTACACTCATTATATGTCATTTGGTGTGCTTTGACATCACCCATGGTGATCCTAAATAAGGGTTTCCATTAAGGTGGTGTTTAGGTACACTGTGACACATGGGGATGACTGTGAGTGATGTAGATGGGGTTTTTCCTTCTTATAAGAGTTTGATATATTGGTCACTTGATAAGCAAGACTGAGAAATGCATGGTCATGCTGATGTGAGTCAATATATGATATTGAGCTTACACATATCTTAGACAGTCTGCTCTAGTTTTAGGAACATGGAATGAATGTTGAAGAGGATGACGATTCCATGTCTTTAGTTCAATCTAGATATTAGATACAAAGGAACTATACATTCACTATAACACCAGTCACAGATGAGAGGTTAAGTTGTTCTCCAACTTCTTCAATTACATGGGTAGCAATGAAGTCTTTCTAGATACTAATCATTGCTTGTGAAATCAAAATAAGATTATGAATGTCACTACAATCATAATGTGGAACATATTGGGTCACACACATAGGATGTGATTGGAATAGGAGTATAATTGTAGATGTGATTAGAAATGTTTCGAATCGAGTTGATTTCTAAAACATTTAGGTAATCTACTACATTAATATTAAAATATAATACCAGTTAATTGGATAAAGTGTTTTAATCGATTAATTAGATTCCATTGTTAAGTTGGTTAGCTAATCCAGAGTGATAAATAGAGATGGATAATAGAAGTTAGGTAATCAATCAATATGATTAATTGGATTCATCAATTGTTTCCAAAATATTCTTTTAATTTTCCAGAAGCAGCTCATTTTAATGAAGCCACAACCTTTTGTTTCCTGAGGGTTTTGGGAAACCCAACTTCCTTTCTATGCTATTTATATGGTCATGATGGACGAATTTTCGGTAATATAAATACATCACGCTCACACGCCTGCTGATATGTTCTTATGTGTGAAAATTAGTTGTCATCATCCCCAAGAGAGAGAGAAGGAGAGCAACTGATGCTAGCACGTTGTCAATCACAAGGCTACTCCTTCCTGCTAGCTTACAAAGCACGACCTTGAGTTCCAATCCATCTACATGGACACAATAGAGATGCAAATGTTGAGTTCTATGTGTTTAGGGGATGGATGGCGACCATCTATGCACTCTGGGAGCGATGCACATCACCGAGTAAAGTGATGTCATGGGACTTGCTCCATGACTAGGTATATACCTGCACCCTCTTTTGTTAATGAGATCCTCAAGTAGGGTATGTAGAGAAAATTTTTATTGCTTCCATTGCGCATGTTTCCTCCACAAAACCTAATAGTGATATCTGAGCAGCATCGATCTACAACGTATTTGGATTTAATTCAATATGATCCGAATTTCTAAATACCATTTTTCATGGTTGCATACGATGCAACTTATAACTATTAATGTGTATATCTACACTTACCACCACATACATTGCAAACCTATTATTTTGACATGTTGAAAAAGGTCGACTATGAAAAATATTATTTTTCTTAGTGCACTAAAGTAAAATTTTGCATGGACCCTCCCGCTGACTGGGACACCCGCACAAGGGAGCCACCCCTGTGTACCCCTCCTAGTCCGCATAGGAGTCAAAATCATTTAATGGGGAATGTCCCGCATTAAAAGAAATGTGATCCTAATGTATATATGCATATATAAATATACATATAAAACCATACATGCTGCCATTGAAAATATTTTTTGTGGTGATTGCATGCATGGTCATGGCCTAGGACCCCTTTTGTGAAAGATGTGCTTGGTTATCTTGTGTTTGGATGTATATGGTTGTGCTTGGATCCCTTTGTCTAAGTATTCGGCTTGCATGTCGATCCTCATCTCTTATCTCCAAATATAATTAATTCTATTTCCTCTAAACTCCTCTTAGATGTAACTCGAGGTTCTCCTTTCAATCATGTAATAGAGATAGGAATACATTCAGTTTGGAAGACTTACTATGAAGTGGCAACTTGAAGATCCAACTCCAAGGAACGTCCATGGAGAGGCAAATCGAAGGTCCAATGCCAAGGGGGCTTTTTTGACAACCCCAATTCCTATATACTTTCCTTAATGACATTCCCAGATATGTGTGCACTCATTTCTAAAGATGTCAAAAACGAAAATATAAGAGATTGTTGTAGTCAAGTAAATTATGAAAAGGAGCCAGATTGTTGTTCACAAGCATCATTTAATAGCCACACAAAACAACATTCATTGAGGACAAAAGTCTTACATATTATTCAGGAAAAGGAAGAAAATAGTTCTTATGGAATGAAAGTACATAGGATATAGAGAATCCTATACATCATCTAGTAGAATAAAACAACTATCTAGCTGAAAAAGAGATAAGAAACAACCATCTATCCAACTATCCTCAAATAACTTTATTTAACATCTTCAGGTACTTTGTAATGCTTTACTTGTTCCTTGAACCTAGAAAATACAAGAAACAAACGTTCAACATAATGTTGGTATGTGGTTCAAAAATACTATAATATGTTGGAAAAATGAAAATACTTGAGAAAGAAGAAGAAAAAGAAAACATTATTAAGGTGGAAAATTAGGTAAATCCAATTTATTATTCACATTTCAATGGACATGTATTACTATGGTGCACTTAGAACAAACATATATTATTGAGCCCTATCACCGTTTACCTTGTACCATTAGGGATCTCCCCATGTACCTTGTACCATTAGGGAGGTGCTAGTCATCAGTCATACTTTCCCTCTCTAATAGGGAGATTAATGAACCATTAGTAACTACATTACATTTTCTTTCCTTAGTGTTCTTAATGTTCAAGGCTAAAAATGTACAATATTTGTAGATATACATCCAATCAAGACAATACAACTGCATGAAACTAGTTACTCATAAATAGATCATCCAGCAAAACTAGTGTTATACTTATATCCACATACCTTGAATCTCAGATCTTGATTGCAACAAGCCTAGATTAAGAGAGTAGATCGCCCATAAAGAGAAATAAAAACGTAATGTTATTATGGGTTCTCATCATCCCATATTATGGTTTTTCATGTTATTAGGGTTTGATCTCTATTGGGGTGACATTCATCTTCCGGTGATTAGATCAGGGATTATCTTTGACTTTTATCTTGTTTTGGAGTCACAAGATTAGATCTGAAATTAAGGTCTCATCTATTTTAATGATACCTATCCAAAAGGGAAACATCCACAAATAGGGTTTCTATTATGGTTTATATAAGTAAGGGTTTCCCTTTAGGATTCACATGATCTAAGAGATCGGAGTTGGATATAGGGTTTCAGGGTCGGTCATGATCATAAGGGGTCATGAAGGAAATTAGGGTTTATCATATAATTGCATTAAGTATTCATATGTAGAGATAGAGAAATTAGAACTTAGGATTTTCCATAATTATTGAGTCAACTATCCCTATTTGATTAGGCTTTTGAGCCATGTGAGGATCAGGGACCCTATTAGGGTTTGGTTATCACAAAAGGTCTGGTTGCATCAATTGATAACCATTATTACATAATTATATTACATAGGTATGATCATTAGGCTCTAGGATAATAGGAATACAGTAATGAATCAGGTTACATAAATGGTTCCATTCGATTCCTCATATTTGTTTGATAAAAATCATATATAGGTTTGCTATTATCTGATGCTCCTAGAATTTTCTAGATTTTTCTAAGATAATTGATTCTTATTGACTAAATAAAATAGATCAAGATTTTTACCTCGATCAATGGCCATATCTGACTGGATCAACGACCACGATTGATTGGGTCTTGCAAAGGTTGAGCGCGGATCAACTGAGTCAGCCTTATGTGGCACTCTGTGGTTGGTCCACACGAGCAAGCTGGCTTCCGTAAGGTCTCTCCCTCTCTCTCCCTTACTGACTCACAAGTGGTGAAGTGGCGATCTGGTGTTGGTCCACATCGGTCTAGATTAATTCCACATCCTCCCCTCCTCTTCCTTTGTTGCTTCTTGCTTGAGCTGTGTGGTTGTTCTCCGGTGGAGCTATGCTTGCACTAGGGTGGTGTTGGCGTATGGATGATGGTGCCCTCCCCTTTACAAGGCTACCCCAGCTAGAGGCGTGAGGTTTTCATATTGTGGCTCCCTCTAAAGCTTAGTGCCATCATGGGAAATGGCTAGGTCACTGGAGAGAGAGAGGTTAGAGGTGAGTGAGGGTTCTGGGTTTGGTGGAGGTAGCCGCGTATTCTCACGATGAGTCGGTAAAGGTGATGGAGCGGTGAACTTGGTTCGGGAAGTGTTGTGGTTGTGAGGTGGTGAGGTGTTTGGAGGTTGAAGATGACTAAGTGGTGGAGAGGTGTTTGGGATATATTTCCCACAATTAAGAGGGGGATATGATAAAAGGGGTTTCAGTGGAGCTAGAGGGATCCTTAAACAGGTGTGAGAAGCTCTAGAATAGGAAACCCTAAAATGACTTTTGTCGCCAATGAGAGTTGCGAAGAAGTAGGAGCTTGTTCTCCCAGATCCAAGGGCGAGGGGCATCTAGTGAGGGGTGGTTGAGTTTGTTTCATAGAGGGGAAGAGATATATCCCTTCAGATTTGCAAAATATCTGCTAGGGTAGGCGCACACGATCGTGTTTGGGTGGTTTTATTGTTGGGTTCGCATCCGATTCTTGTGGGAGGTTGAAGACAGAGTCTCCTCCCTTAGATCCCAAATGGATGGATGAGATCGGGTTACCTTATGTGCCCATGCCTCCAAATGGCTGCATGATAGATATTGTCACATGTTTGATCAATTAATCAACCCACTTAGGTCTGGGAGGGTGTACATATGAAATAATACATCTAACTTAAATAAATTCTAGAAAATAGTAGGAATGTCAAATTCAAATTAAATTTGGATCAAACATGTATTGAAAAAGTTTGGAAGCCACAATTTGAAGTTTCATCACTGAATTTGTCACTTTGGATAGAGTAGTTACTTAACCTACTTGTATTGTCACAAAGGGGTGTATTATTAAAATTTTCATTATATTTCAAAATTGAGTGCCAAGATTGATTAAGTAACCAAGAATTAATGATTGTATACCATGAGTGATCATAATTGAGAGTAAGATAGAAAAATGAATAAGGTTAGAGAAACTCACTTTGTCACATTCTCCCCTTCTTTTTAAGAATTTTGTCCCCAAAATCCAAATAGCCTAAAAGAGATGTGAATATTTCTGCTCGATCTCAGAATTGAGCTCCCGGGTGGCATCGGTCTAAACATGGCGTCTCTGGAGAACTTTTAACATATCTATATATTGATTACTACAAAGCTCCTTCATCTTGGAATCAAGAATTTTGACTGGGGATTCAACATAAGACAAATCATCTTTCATCTCTAGGGGCTCATGATTCAGAATGTGACTAAGGTCTTTGACATAAGGCTTCAAATTTGATACATGAAAGACATTATGCATGGCACTATACTGAGGTGGCAAGGCAAGATGATAGGCACATTCACTAACCCTTTCTAGAATCTCAAAGGGTCCAACATAGAGAAGATTGATCTTTCCCTTATTTTTGGCCAAAGCTCAAATAGGTCTGATTTTTATGAAGACGTGATCACCTTCTTTGAACTGACATTCCTGTCAGTGAGCATCTACATAAGATTTTTGCCTATCTTGTGCTTGTTTCATCCTTTGCCTGATCAGTGCAACTTTTTCTGTATATAGTTGCATCTCAATTTTCATCAAGGTGTGCTCCCCGACGTGATCCTAGTGTAGAAGAGATCTACACAGTCGCCCATAAAGGGCTTCAGAGGGAGGAATCCCAATACTCGCATGATAGCTATTATTAGATAAAAACTTAGATAAAGGCAAATACTGGTCCCATGAACCCTTCCAATCAAGAACACAAGCTCACAGAAGATCCTCTAGAATCTATATTGTGTGTTCTGAGTGCCCGTCTATCTGTGAACGGTAGGTTGTACTAAAGTTTTGTTTGGTGTCCAATTCTTCTTAAACATGTTTACATAGCTTTGAGGTGAACTTTGGGTCCCTGTCCGAGACAACGGACGATGGAACTCCATGTAGATGTACTATCTCTCGTATATAGAGGTCGCACAACTCAAAAACTTTTGTAGTAATCTTTACAGGGAGAAAGTGAGTTGAATTTGTGAGACGGTTCACTATAACCCATGCATCGTTGTGCCCCTTTATGGTCCTGGGGAATCCTACCATGAAATCCATGGTGATGTGCTCCCATTTCCATTCTAGGATTTCCAAGGGTTGTTATTTCCAAGGGTTGTAGTAGACCACCTGGCCTCTGGTGTTCTGCCTTAATTATCTGGCATGTCAAACATCTGGACACAAATTCAGTAATACCATGTTTCTTCCCTCCTCCCGAACTGACATTATAGGTCCTTGTACATCTTATTTTTACTGGGATGAATTGCGCACTTTGACCCATGTGCCTCATTGAGAGTCTTCAACTTCATAATTGACTACTTAGGAACCCACATATGATTCTCATATCAAAGACCACCATCAAGACCCACAGACAGATGTGTTTGTGGCTTTGACAGGAGAGAGGAGAGTTCCATAAGATTAGGACTAGCTTTCTATGCCTCAAGAAGTTCAGACTGAAGACCAGACATAATAGAAATATTTTTGACATGGACATGATCATGCGAAAATTGTGGCTTCCACCCCACTAGATCATGCATGTTCCTCCACTAAAGGATAGATAAGGATGCACATACTTCCCTTGTTCTACTTAGGGCATCTGCGACTACATTCTCCTTTCTAGGATGATAGCCAATAGTGAAAGCATAGTCTTTTAGATATTCAATCCATCAACATTGACGAAGATTCTGGTCATTTTGAGTCAAGATGTACTTTAGGCTTTTGTGGTCAGTGAAGATATCAAAGGTCACCCCGTACAGGTATTGCCTGTAAATTTTGAGGGCATGCATGATTACAGTTGATTCTAGATCGTGCGTAGGATAGTTAATTTCACTAGGTTTTAGCTGCCTGGATGCCAAGGCCACCACCTTTCTATGATGTTGTAGTACACATCCTAACCCATTCTGTGAAGCATTAGTGAAGATTACAAATCCTTTATTGCCAATTCATGTATACTTTCCTTAATGAAATTCCCAAATATGTGTGCACTCATATCTAAAGATGTCAAAAGGGAAAATATAAGAGATTGTGGTAGTCACCTAAATTATGAAAAGGAACCAGATTGTTGTTCACAAGCATCAATCATTAACTAGCCACACAAAACAACATTCATTGAGGATTAAAGTCATACATATTATTCAAGAAAAGGAAGAAAATAGTTTTGATGGAATGAAATTACATAGGATATAGAAAATACTATATGTCATCTAGTAGAATAAACAACTATCTAACTAAAAAAGAGATAAGAAACAGCCATGTATCTAGCTATCCTCCAATAACTTTATTTAGCATCTTAGGTACTTTGCAATGCTTTACTTGTTCCTAGAACCTAGAAAATATGAGAAAGAAATGATCAACATAATGTTGGTACGTGGTTGAAAAATACTATACTATGTTGGCATAATGAAAATACATGATAAAGAAGAAGAAAAAGAAAACATTATTAAGGCGGAAAACCAGGTAAACCCAATTTATTATTCACATTTCAGTGGACATGTATTACTATGGTGGACTTAGCACAAACATATATTATTGGGCCCTATCCTCACGCACCTTGTACTATCAGGGATTTCCCCACGTACTTCTACCATTAGGGAGGTGCTAGTCATCATTAATACTTTCCCTCTCTAATAGGGAGATTAATGAACCAATAGTAACTACATTCCATTTTCTTTCCTTAGTGTTCTTAATGTTAATGTAGAAAAGGGACAATATTTGTAGATATACATCCAATCAAGATAATATAACTACATGCAAGTAGTCACTCATAAATAGATCATCCAGTAAAACTAGTCTTATATTGATATCCACGTACCTTGAATCTCATAATTTGATTTCAACAAGCCTAGCTTAAGAGAGTAGATCACCCTAAAAGATAAATAAAGACCTAATGTTATTATGGGTTCTCATCATCCCATATTAGGGTTTTTTTAGGTTATTAGGGTTTAATATATATTTGTGTGACATTCGTCTTCCTAGGATTAGATCATGGATTACCTTTGACTTTTATTTTGTTTTGGAGTCACAAGATCAGATCTGGAAATTAAGTTCTCATCTATTTTAATGATACCTCTTATTATCCAAAAAGGAAGAATCCACAAATAGGGTTTCTATTATGGTTTTGATCATTAAGGGTTTCCCTTTATGATTCACATGATCCAAGGGATCAGAGTTGGATCTAAGGTTTCAGGGTTGGTCATGATCATAAGGGGTCAGGAAGGAAATTAAGGTTTATCATATAATTGTATGAAGTATTTATATCTAGAGACAGAAATTAGAATTTAGGGGTTTCCATAATTATTGAGTCAACTATCCCTATTTGATTAGGGTTTCGAGCCATGTGAGGATCAGGGGCCCTATTAGGGTGTGGTTATCACAAAAGGGAAGGTTGCATCAATTAATAACCATTATTACATAATTAAATTACATATGTATGATTATTAGGATCTAGGCTAGTATATTTGGAATATATTGATGAATCAGGTTACATAAATGGTTCCATTCTATTCCTCATATTTTTTTGATAAAAATCATATATAGGTTTGCTATTTTCTGAAGCTCCTAGAATTTTCTAGGATTTTTCTAAGATAATTGATTCCTATTGATTAAATAAAACAGAACGAGATTTTTTACCTTGACCAATGGCCAGATCCGACTGGATCAACGGCCATGATTGATTGGGTCTTGCAAAGGTTGAGCACGGATCGACTGAGTCAACCTTATGTGGCACTATGTGGTTGGTCCATATGAGCAAGTTGGCTTCCGTGAGGTCTCTTCGTCTCTTTAGCTTACTGATTCACGAGTGGTAAAGTGGCAATCTGGGGTTGGTCCATGTCAAGCCCGGTCAGCACCCCATCCTCCTCTCCTCTTCCTTTAATGTTTCTTGCTTGAGTAGCATGGTTGTTCTTTGATAGGGCTTTGCTTGCACTAGGGTGGTGCTGGCATATAGATAAGGGTGCCCTCACCTTCACGAGGCTGCCCCAACTAGAGGTGTGAGGTTTTTGGATTGTGGATCCTCTGGAGCTTAGTGCCGCCTCGGGAAAGGGAGAGGTCACTGATGAGAGAGAGGTTAGAGGTGAGTGGGGGTTCTGGGGTTGGTGGAGGTAGCCGTTTATTCTCACTGTGAGTCGGTGAAGGTGATAAAGTGGTGAATTTGGTTCAGTAAGTGATGTGGTTGCGAGGTTGTGGGGTGTCTGGAGGTTGAAGACGATGGAGTGGGGGAGGCATGTTGGGGGTAGCTTGCTCAAAATTGATAGGGGGATATGATAAAAGGGGTTTCAATGGAGCTAGAGGATCCTTAAATAGGGGTGAGAAAGTCTAGAATAGGAAGCCCTGAAATGGCTTTCGCCTCCAGTGAGAGCCGCGAAGAAGCGGGAACTTGTTCTCCCAAATCAGAGGGTGAGGGGCATAAGGTGAGGGGTGGTTGAGTTTGTTTGAGAGAGGGGAAGATATATATCCCTTCAGATTCACAAAATATCAGCTAGGGTGAGTGTAGGAGATCGCAGTTGGGTGGTTTTACTATTAGAGTCGCATCCGGTTCTTGTGGGAGGTTGGAGACAGAGTCTCCTCCCTTAGATCCCAAATGGATGGATGAGACTGGGTTGCCTTACATGGCTAGGCCTCCAAATGACCACGAAACAAATATTGTCACATGTTTGATCAATTAATCGCCACACTTAGGTCTAGGAGGGTGTCTGTATGAAATAATACACCTAACTTCAATAAATTCGAGAAAATAGTAGGAATGTCCAATTCAAATGAAATTTGGACCATAAGTTCACAATGAAGTGAAGAATATATAGAAAATGTTTGGGAGACACAATCTGAAGTTACATCACTTAATTTGTCACTAAAAACGAACAAGGTTAGAGAAACTCACTTTGTCACAACATCCATGAAGTTGTTCATCTTGATGTTTATGAAATGCAAATTCATATGATATTCACATGTTGTCATTGCATGTGACGCGAAAATCCATAGGTGGATAGTAATCCTTTATGGCTTCAAATGATTAAATTAGTATGGCCATAACCAATGCTTATGTGTTTGTGAATTGCATGTTTGTGGGTTGGATGCAATATGTATATGATACATTTTATAAAGTATGTTGTGTTTGGATATGTATGAGTATATATATAAAATCCCTCAATTAAAATATTAAGTCTTTAATTATTTCCATAAGTAGCATACATGAAAAGGCTTGATAAACTAAGAGTAGGTTATGCCAAAGCATGGTGCGCCATCCATCTCGTGGAAGTGTGATGGTAATATGTAGATCTATCAAAGCAGGGTGCATATTCTATCATGTTGGCTTTTG
Organism: Alisma plantago-aquatica; assembly: GCA_963693085.1. Classification (NCBI taxonomy): domain Eukaryota; kingdom Viridiplantae; phylum Streptophyta; class Magnoliopsida; order Alismatales; family Alismataceae; genus Alisma; species Alisma plantago-aquatica. The sequence goes on along the minus strand of OY856412.1, from coordinate 22,187,605 downwards.
GGCTAGGCTTAACTAGGTGATCTTAATGAGATCAAGTACCTAAAAGCATAGATATGAAATATGACAAAAGGGTTGTGCTTACCATCTATCCAATAGTTTCATATGATGTAATTGGCAAAAATTGTCTACCTAAATAATTAGGTTTCTAGTGATTAACCAAAGCTGACTCATTATTTAATAAAATATGAATATTGGCTCACTAGAAGGTTGTACGATGTAATCATTTCAATTAATAAGTGAGGGCTATCAATTTGAACAAAATAGTTAGAGTGATGATTAATTAAGGACTAATTAAATATCATTAAATCTTATTTTTCATATCAAATCAAAAGTATTTTGACCAATTATAAATTTTCTTTTATAGAATCAAATGGAAACCAACAACACATTTTCCTTACGATCAGTCCTTTAGAAGGACAAGTTGAAAGGGCATAATTTCCTGAGTGTTTCAGGATGTTGAGAATTGTTGTCATATAGGAGCGCAAGCTCTATATCCTAGAAACACCAGATCCAGACGAACCTGCTCCCAATGCGCCTAAGGCTAATAGGAATGCTTACAAGAAGCACTCTGAAGATGTCATGGATGTCAAGTGATTGATGTTGTGCTCAATGAACTATGAGTTGTAGAGACAACACAAAAACATAGATGTGATTGAGATGGTAACACATCTTTAGAACATGTACCAAGATTAGACAAGACAAAAGAGATATGATGTCTCCAAAGCATTGATCAAGTGCAACATGGAAGAAGGAGATCTAGTAGGTCCCCACGTGCTCAAGCTTATTGGGTATGTGGAGAACCTTTCTAGACTGGGATTTCCTTTTGGGTAAAGAGTTAACCACATATATGATTCTGTAGTCCCTTCCAGAGTCATTGTAAAGGTTGAGATCCCAGAGGGGAACCACTCCCTACTAAAAATTTGAACAATAGAACCTCCAGTCCAAACACCCTTAAGGTATCTTGGAGTGGGTGTAAAATTTTCAAATCTTATTAATGGTATTCAAAACAACCAAAGTGTAGCAGCGGAAGAAAATAATGACTATATTCATTTCTCAATAAGATTACAAAGTATATCTTAATCTCCCACATAGGGTTTACATGTATGATACAACATAAGGATCTAAGATAGAGGGAAGTCTAAACCATAACAACTTTATCTCCAAACTTTATCTCCTTAAGCTATGTCCATATCTTCATGCCATATCATCCAAGTCCTTCACCTAGGGTTGGAAGCATACCCAAGCAAGAAGAGAAAAATAGATGACATCAGCAAAGGCTTGTATGTGCATACTAAAAAGTAAATTGAGCAATGTTAAGAAATAAAGGACAACAAATAAATAAAAGATTCCCATAGAAAAGAAAAGTATCACCCAAGTGGGTATCAAGAGAATTGATCCACAATAAAAGAGATACTTAGCATTATTCAACATATAAAAGTGGTGCCACATAAGCACATATGGAATTAGGGCACATGACCCATATTCCATAAACATCATCCTTCATGCATGTGAGATAAACATAGCCCTAATAAAATATAAATAACAATGGCGGCCAAGCCTCATAAACTTGAATCCTAATAGAGAATGACACATAACCAAACTCCCAATATATATAATGTGGGCCAAACCTCATTAATTTGAAACCCAAGTATGGGTCACATAACCTGCATCCCAAAACAATAAAGGGAACATAACCCAAAACCAATACAATTATACTACTCTAGTACTACTAAATCACATTGAATGTTAAATGTAGAGTCAAGTAGATAGTATAGTCAGATTTTACAAACTAGTCACCACATAAGTGACCAACATATACATCCACCTCATAAATGGAAAAAAGACATCACATGTCACCATATAGAGTTCCATCATGTAAAAGCATATGAAAAGAGTCCCAAAAAATCCAAGATCACAAGATCAATAACAAAATAGGTAGTTTGCATGAACCATGATTTTCAAAAGAAAAGGCATTGTGCATAGGCTAATGTCCATAGGACCAAGAGAAAGAAGAAACATAGGCTAATTTCTCAAAAAGAATTATTAGGGATGCACACATACCTCACTCCAGAGCCTATACAAGTCCAAGATAGATCTAGATCCAAGTCAAGGTCCCCAAAGAACCTATTAATCATGTATGTGAAATTAGGGTTAGATTTACATTGATTTCATAAACCCAAAAAATCACCTTTTTATTGTTAGTGAATTAGGTTATCAAAACCATTCCATATTTCTAGTTACCTTTTTCTAAGTCCAAAACATATTTTGTTACATTTTCTGTCTTTTAAATAATTAGTTATGAATTTTACAAGTTATTACTTATTTAGATTAATCCGTTAAAATTACTTATTATTAAACATAGGTTTAGGCAAAAAAACCAACAGCATTAGAAAGCTTACATTTTTCTGAATTTATTGACTATTTATTCGTATTTTTCTTATCAATATATAATTTGTTATGAATTTTTACAAAATCTGGCAAATCTGAAAATTCCATGTGGCAAAAACTTGAGAAAGAGGGAAAGAGAGAGAGGGAGAGGGCCTCACATCTGAGTTGGCCCAATCAACATCATCCAACTGGGTCGGCCACTTGGATACCTCAGTGAAGCATGGACTCACAAACCAGAAATAAAAATGAGGGGAAGTTATAGTTTTGCCTCTAACTGAAAAACAAAACAAAGAAGGAAAATATGAGGGCAACATCGTAAAAGTGGCATCTATCATATTCTTTGACTTCCCTGATCACATGACATATAGGGACCCATTACAGATCAACATACCCAAAACAAGAGCTCCAAAGTTGACATCCTAGCTTCACAATCTTCTGTAGCATCAGTGGTAAGTCCAGAAGACTCAGATGAACCCAAAGACCTCAAGAAAACAAAACCCTAGATTCAAATACTCTCCACCCATGCCCTCCGTCACTACTGTAATGGGTGTGAAAGATGGAAAATGAGCAACCAACTAACATAGGGGAAAACCAATACTCAAGAAAGCTTCAACTGATTGAAATGAAGCAAGGTCACGTGAAGAAGAAGCAAATCAAACTGTGGCTCGTGAGAATACCCGTGAGTAGCAGAAAAGGCTAGAAGATGTGAAAAAGAGGGGAGACTGATACATACCACCTGGGATGAAATCCATGTTAGAGAAAGTTTCCCCTGGGCTCAAGGAGCAATCCTAGGTGGTCACGCAGGACCTTCGGACGCCAGGATACCTAGTTAGACTGTAGGTGGTCACCACCGGCAACCCAAGTAGGGGGGATGGATTCTGGTATGATAGGGAAGGAATTGGAAATTTATATAGTCTTCAGATGCTCCGAGAATGGTTTAGATGTGATCACCTAGGTTCGCGAAGCCTTGGATCGACTGAGGATTCCAATAGAGATGGGAAACAGAGGAACAGTAAAATCGTTCACCGATTGGGGTTTTGAAAAGGAAAAACCCAAACAAAATGGGGCTAGGGATGAGCGGATTCGAGAGAGGAAACGACTGGAACCAAAATCACGGGAAACCGTAAAACACAAAGAGAGAAATCAGAAGAGAAAGGATTGGGGCACTGTACTGTGTTTCCTACTCGGGAGTCGGGGAAGAAGATAACACCTAAGTTGCAGGATTGGGAATCTGATAGACACAAATCATTGCTCGATTAAGCTAGGCGTAAAAAACATTAAATTTGAGACATTTTATGAAAATCGATATCATAAATGAAATTGATTTAGGTAACTTATATATTTCTTTCAAAAATTCATTTTAGGGATCAAACAAGTCCCAATTAATGCCAAATTTTACAATTAGACCAGTTAATACATAAAGAACCCGATTTTTGCATTAGTTTCTACTTTTGAGGACATTGAGTTGTTTATTTGATTATTTTAAATAAAATCTTATTTTCTCTTTCTTATCACATTAGACCCATCTAGAACCCTCCAATTAACCAGAAACTTCACCATTAAGCAAACTAACACCTATGGAATGCGATTTTGCCATCAATTTTACATGTTGGAGTTGTTTGTATAATTATTTAATATTTTGAAGGTTCTACACACTTTCTCTCTCCTAATTACACCTTTTAAGCAAACTTTCTCCAAATTAGATGAGAATTCATAAAAAGGCTATATTTATTATGTAAATTATGAATCCAAGATTATTTTCCTCTTTTGGAGTCATTTATTATTTTATATTTTTAGGAAAACTTAGATCTTCTCTGTCTAAAAGAATTAAATTAATTATTATTATGTGAATAATGTGAAACTTGACTCCCAAGGTAATTGGGACCCAAGCAACGATTTTTAACTTAGATTTTACTTTTGGGATTTATTTTTATGAGATATGTGATATGGCCCATTATCCAAAACTATTCATCCAATTAAGTTCTTTAACTTCTTATTACCATCCAAATGAGTCATATGTGATTATTAAGAACGAATTATCATGTATTCCATTACTTGTCTCACAGGACATATTTTATGGGTCCATTATATCCCTAATACTAATGTAAGAACGTTATGGTATATTAGGGTCATTTAGACATGCATTTTCTCATTAGGATTATACTATACCTTATCTAGATCTATCCTCAACCTTGTTTGTCTAAATCCAAAAGGTCAAAATTTTACGGTAGGGTTCAAGATCTGATATGTTACAACACTCCACCCCTTAAAAGGATTTTGTCCTTGAAATCAATTGATCCAAACATCAACAACTAGCTACTCTCCACCCCTTAAAAGGTTTGACCTAACAAGTTAAACTAAACAACATTTAGGGTTACCCACAAATTTTTTTGTGAAATTTTAGAGATTTATGTTGATCATGTATCCAACTAATAGTCACACCATCTAGGGTTGATTTTTAGGTCCTCGTGTCTCTAACCTATCAACCCTAAGATCCAAAAGTCATAGGGTGCAAGGGTAGGTAAACTACACCTTTATATCATTCCACATATTCCTAGTCTCATTCCAACATCATAACTAGGGTTTTTGGATCACTAATTCTAGGGTTTCTCTATCAGAGCTTCATAAATCACTTCATTGTGACTTAGTTCAAGAAAACTTTGATGAAATCCAGAAAATTTTGTACATATAGTAGTATAATTGAAAATATAATTTTCTTTGAAAAATCATGTGATAAGAAACAAAGATGATCTCAAAATAAATACGTCTTGGTTTTTCCATAACAAGGTATTCTTAACCTACTACTTCCTCATAACCTAATTGTATCCTCAAGTCACACTCATAGCATCAAGAGTTACAAATCATCATCCATCAATATGGTTGGGTAAGAACATCTAACCCCGTCAGACTATGGTTCACTAAACATCGCCTCATAGAACAACATAGGAAACATCTAGGAAAAACATCTCACCTAGAAGTCGCTATCCAAGTCAAGGGTTCTAATAAAGGAGACAAAATTGAAATAGTCAGATTCTGACTACCATGGGCTCTAATACCATGCTGTAAAGACTGAGATCCCGGACGGGAACCACGCACTACTAAAAATTTGAACAATAGAACCTCCAGTCCAAACACACTCTTAAGGTATCTTGGAGTGGATGTAAAATTTTCAATTCTATTAATGGAATTCAAAACAACCAAAGTGTAGTGGCGGAAGAAAACAATAACTATATTCAATTTCTCAACAAGATTACAAGGTATATCTAAATCTCCCACATAGGGTTTACATGTATGATACAACATAAGGATCTAAGATAGAGGGAAGTATAAACCATAAAAACTTTGTCTCCAAGCTTTATCTCCTTAAGATATATCCATATCTTTGTGCCATATCATCCACGTCCTTCACCTAGGGTTGGAAGCATAACCCAACAAGAAGAGAAAATAGATGACATTAGCACAGGCTGGTATGTGCATACTAAAAAGTAAATTGAGCAATGTTATGAAACAAAGGACAACAAAAAAATAGAAGCTTCCCATAGAAAAGAAAAGTAGCACCCAAGTGGGTATCATGAGAATTGATCTACAATAAATGAGATACTTGCCATTATTCAACATATAAAAGTGGTGCCACATAAGCACATATGGGATTAGGGCAAATAACCCATATTCCATAAACATCATCCTACATGAATGTGAGATAAACATAGCCTCAGAACAATATAAATATCAATGGCAGACAAGCATCATAAACTTGAAACCTAATAGATAATGGCACATAACCAAACTCCCAATATACATAATGTGGGCCAAACCTCATAAACTTAAAACCCGGGTATGGGGCACATAACCTCCATCCCAAAAACAAAAAGGGCACATAACCCAAAACCAACGCAATTATACTACTCTAATGCTACTGAATCACATAGCATGTTAAATGTAAAGGCAAGTAGAAAGTATAGTCAAATTTTACAAAATAGTCACCACATAAGTGACCAACATATACATCCACCTCATAAGTGGGAAAAATACATCACATGTCACCATATAGAGTTCCATCATGTACAAAGCATATGAAAAGAGTCTAAAAGAATATCCATGATCAAAAGATCAATAACAAATAAGATAGTTCACATGAACCATGATTTTTAAAAGAAAAGACATTGTGTATAGGCTAATGTCCATAGGACCAAGAGAAAGAAGAAAAATAGGCTAATAGCTCAAAAACAATAATCAGGGATGCAAACATACCTCACTTTAGAGTCTATACAAGTCCAAGATAGATCTAGATCCAAGTCTAGGTCCCCAAAGCACCTACTAATCATGTATGTGAAATTAGGTTGGATTTACATTGATTTCATAAACCCTAAAAATCACCTTTTTATTATTAGCGATTTAGGTTATCAAAACCATTCCATATTTTAAGTTACCTTTTTCTGAGTCCAAAACATATTTTATTACATTTTTCTGACTTATACATTATTAGTTATGAATTTACAAGTTATTACTTATTTAGATTAATCCATTAAAATTACATATTATTAAACATTAGACTCAGGTGACAAAACTAACACCATTATAAATCTTACATTTTTCTGAATTTATTGACTATGTATTAGTATTTTTATGATCATTATAAAATTTGTTATGATTTTTTACAAAATCTGACAAATCAGAAAATTCCACGTGGCAAAAACTTGAGAACGAGGGGAAGAGAGAGGGAGAGGGTCGCAAATCCGAGTTGGCCCAATCAGCATCAGCCATCTCGATCGGCCGCTCAGACACCTTAGTGAAGCATGGACTCATAATCAAGAAACAAAAAGGAGGGGAAGTTACAGTTTTGCCCCTAACTGAAAAACAAAACAAAAAAGGAAAATATGAGGGCAACATCTTGAAACTGGAAGATATCGTCATCTTTGATTATCCTGACCACGCTACATAGAAGGACCCGTTACATATCAACATACCCAAAACCAAAGCTCCAAAGTCGACATCTAAGATTCATAATCTTATGTAACATCACCGGCAAGTCCAAAAAACCAAGATGAACCCAAACAACTCAAGAAAACAAAACTCTAGATTGAAATACTCCACACCCATGTCCTCCGTCAGTACTATAATGGGTGGAGAAGATGAAAAACAAGAAACCGACTAACATAGGGGAAAAACAATACTCGAGAAAGCTTCGACTGATTGAAACGAAGCAAGGTTACATGATGAAGAAGTAAATCAAACCATAGCTTGATAGAATACATGTGAGTAGCAGAAAAGGCTAGAAGATGCAAAAAAGAGGGGAAACTGATACATACCACCTGGGATGAAATCCGTGTTAGAGAAAGTTCCCCCCAAGCTCATGGAGAAATACTAGGCCATCGTGCAGGACGTTCGGGCTCTAGGATACCTAGTTGGACCGTATGTGGTCACCACCGGTAACCCAAGCAGGGGGGATGGATTCTGGTGCAATAGGGGAGAAACTGGAAACTTATATAGTCTTCAAATGCTCCAAAGATGGTTTAGATGTGATCACCTAGGTTCACAAAGTCTTGGATCGACTGAGGATTCCAATATAGATGGGAAATATAGGAACACTAAAATCCTCACCGACTGGGGTTTTGAAGAGGAAAAACCCTAACAAATTAGGGATAGGGATGAGTGGATTTGAGAGAGGAAACTACTGGAACTGAAATCTGGGGAAACCATAAAACACAGAGAGAGATATCAGAAGAGAAAGGATCAGGGCACTGTACTGCTATTTCCTACATGGGAGCAGGGAAGAAGATGACACCTAAGCCACAGGATCAGGAATTTGACGGTCACAAATCATTGCTGGTTTAAGCTAGGCATGACAAACATTAAATTAGAGATACTTTAGGAAAATCGATATCATAAATGAAATTGATTTAGGTAACTTATATATTTCTTTCACAAATTCATTTTAGGGATCAAACAAGTACCATTAATGCCAAATTTTACAATTAGACAAATTAATACATAAAGAACCCAATCTTGGCATTAGTTTCTAATTTTGAGGACTCTAAGTTGTTTATTTAATTATTTTAAATAAAAACACATTTTCTCTTTCTTATCACCTTAGACACATCTATAACTCTCCAATTAATGTGAAACTTCACCATTAAGAAAACTAACACCTATGGAGTATGATTTTGCCATCAATTTTACATATTGGAGTTGTTTGTATAATTATTTAATATTTTGAAGGTTCTACACACTTTCTCTCTCCTGATTACACCTTTGAAGCAAACTTTCTCCAAATTGGATGAGAATTCACCCAAAGGCTATATTTATTATGTAGATTATGAATCCAAGATTATTTTCCTCTTTTGGGTCATTTATTATTTTATTTGATATTTTGGGGAAAACATAGATCTTCTCTTTTCGAAAAGAATTAAGTTAATTATTATTATGTGAATAATGTGAAACTTGACTCCCAAGGTAATTGAGACCCAAGGAACATGATTTTTAACTTAGATTTCACTTTTGGGATTTCTTTTTATGAGATATGTCATATGACCCATTATCCAAAATTATTCATCCAATAAAGTTCTTTAACTTCTTATTACCATCCAAATGAGTCATATGTGATTATTAAGAATGAATTATCATGTATTCCATTATTTGTCTCACATGACATATTTTATGGGTCCATTATAGTCCTAATACTAATGTGAGAATATTAGTGTATAATAGGGTCATTTATACATGAAAAATATTTCATTAGGGTTATTCTATACCTTATCTAGATCTATCCTCAACTTTGTTTGGCTAAATCCAAAAGGTCAAACTCTAGGGTAGGGTTTACGATCTGGTATGTTACAATCATACAAACAGATTGTGATGAACTACAACATGAACAATTTGGACAAGAAGTTGCTAGAGTTGTTTGGAATGTTGAGAAAAGCTAAATTACAAATAAAGAAAGACAAGCCCAACTCTGTGATGATGATCAACAGAAAAGGGAAGTCAAAGGAAAAAGACAAAGCTAAGAAGAGTTGCAAAGATAGCCTTAAACCCAAATCTCCTACACTTAAACAGGAAGGGGTGAAAAAGGGAGAAAATTGTCACCATCCTGGACATTAGAAAGGAAATTACCCACTCTACCTAGAGGAACCAAGCAATAAGGAGGGAATAGAGATCTCCACTTTAGGCATATATGTTATTGAGATAAATTTATTTATTTCTTCATCTTGGGTATTGAATACTGGATGTGGATCTCACATATGCTTGAATATGCAGGATCTGAAAAGAAGTAAATCTTTCTGAAAGGGTGAGGTTGAACTACGCATTGCAAATAGAGCAAGAGTTGATGCCACTATAGCTGGAACCCATAATTTATCTCTGCCCACATGGCTTGAAATAGAGTTAAAAACTACTATTCATACTTGTCATAAATATAAATATTATTTATGTATCTTGTATGGATATGAATTTCATATCAAGAATGACCAATGTTCTATTTCAAAAGATGAGATCTTTTATGGAAGCGCCCTAATGTCTTATGGTATTTATTTATTAAATTTTTGAGATGAATGTTTATAACTTAGCTACCAAAAGGTTAAAACTTGGCAACTTAAACAAAACATATCATTGGTATTGTTGTCTAAGGCACATAAATGAGAAACGCATATCTAGACTCCATACAGATGGTTATATATACTCTTTTGATTTCAAATCAATATAGACGTGTGAATCTTGTTTGTTGGGCAATATGACTAAAACTACCTTCATTGGAAATAGTGAGAGGGCTAATCATCTCTTAGGACTCATACATACTGATGTATGCAACCCTTTTAGAACAAATGCTAGAGACGATTATCAGTACTTTATTACCTTCACTGATGACTTTAGTAGGTATGGCTATATTTACTTGATGAAATATAAGTAAAAAACTCTTGATAAGTTTAAGGATTTCATGAATGAAGTACAAAACCAACTTGGTAAAAGTATCAAGGCACTTCAATCTGATCGAGCTCTAGAATACTTTTTTTTTAGGGTGGGACAGGAAACCCAAGATGGGCTCCCCGACACACGATCTATTCACTAGATAAATCAAGGTTTACAAGCTCTAACAAATTTGAAGGAAAAGAATGCGTGAAGGAAAAACTAGCTGCTAGACCTCTACGAGCTAGATTGGCTACCTCATGAGCAACCCTATTACATCTACGATTGACATAAACAAAACTACAAGAAGAAAACTGGGATTGTAGTGCTTTGAAATCCTTGGCGATCGCTCCTAGGTAGTCCCTCCGTTGCTTCATGGATGTGCATGCTTGAACTACTTCCAGTGAGTCCGTCTCGACTTCTATGTTGTCATACCTCGCTTCCTTTGCCCACAAGAGTGCTGCTCTAGCTGCTAGCATTTCGGTAATGGCTATTCCCGTTCCTTGAGTAATTTTCTCTCCCGCCATGGCCACTACCCGTCCCGTCTCATCCCTAGAAACCAGACCTGTGCCCGCTCCTTCATCCTCGCCCACCGAGCCATCCACATTAACTTTAATCTTCTCATGCTCTGGCTTCCTCCATCTACTCCGCACGTCCGACAGCACCCCGTTCTGCTCTCCCTTTTTCCCCTGACGCACGTCTCCTGCTTCTTCACCCATCTGCTGTCCGTCGGGATGACTAACTCCCCCCCTAACACTCCTATCCAGGTCCTACGCCACCTGCTGGAATTCTTCAGTGCCCCCCTTCCTACTGCCCCTCGTCGTCCCCACGTTGGACACCATGACCTCTCCCCCGTCGTCCCACTCTTCCCCTCCTCATCCTTCTCCCCTTCCCGGACTGGTGTACCATCGCCAACGCCCCACGTACAAGAAAGCCGCAGCCTACCTCGTCGTTTTGGAAAACTCAGTTGCATCTCATTTTCCAAACCGTCCACATGCCCGCTACCATTAGTTCAGCTTCATGTATAGGCCTGTCCACCATAGCTGTTGTTAGCACTGAGATGATGTCCGCGTCCCTCACGTCGTGCGCCCACTGATGTACCTCCCTTGACGTCTGCTCCCACACCTCCGTCGCACTGGGGCAGCGGAAAAGCATGTGAGGAATCGACTCCTTCTCCCCCCCGCAAAGCATGCACGTACCATCATCCACGCAATGTCTGTCGAAAAGGCGCCCCCAAGTCGCTAGACCACCCGTACTTGCCCGCCAAAGAAAGTGTGCTATCTTCGGGCTCCATCCATCGTGCCATATGTGCTTGCATAGCGTATCCCCCAGCTGATGTACAAATCTTCTCGTCTCTTCCTTTCCAAGCAGCCCCAACCAGTAAGCAGAACAGATAGTGAACTCCCCGTCCCTTGAAGGCCACCACATCAAAGAATCTTCGGGGTCCCTCATGTTGCGGTGTATAGCAAGAATTCTTCGCACGTAGCTCACTGGAAAGCATTCACTGATTTTCCCGGCGTCCCATTGCGAACCATCTTCCGTCATTAGATCCCTCACTGTGTTAACATCTGGTCCACCCTCCCTTTTGAGATGTGCAAGTGTTTCACCCTCATTTGGCAGCCATCTATCCTCCCAGATGTTCACCTGTGTACCATCCCCCACCCGCCATTGGATGCCTTCTTTTAACAATGCTTTTGCTCCCCAAAGGCTCCTCCAAGAAAAACTAGGATTATGTCCCCTTCGTGCTTCCCATACCGTCATCCGTGGGAAATACCTCGCCTTGAGAACACAATCCACGAGAGAATCTGGATTGTTTGCTAGCCGCCACAACTGCCTTGCCAGAAGAGCTTGGTTAAAGGTATAGAGATCCCTAAAACCAAGCCCTCTAGAATACTTAAGGCAAGAGTTTGAGGACCTTTATCGTATCACACATTAGTAGATATGATGCGATCAATGATGAGTTTTTCCAATCTTCGAACTTCATTTGAGGGTTATACTCTAGAAACTACAACGTTTACACTTAACTGTGTACCTTCTAAATTAGTTCAAAAGTCACCATATGAAATATGGAAAGGGAATTGTCCCAAAATGTCTTTTATAAGGATTTGGGCATGTGAGACTTATGTCAAGAAAATGTTTCCTAAAAAGCTTCACCCTATATCAGATTAGTGTTATTTTTTTGGTTATCCTAGGGAAACCAAGGGGTACTACTTATACAACCCAACTGACAACAATGTATTTGTTGCCAGAGATGTTGCATTCCTAGAAAAGGAATTGATTTCCAAAGGAATCAATGGGAGGAAAGTAGATCTCGAAGAGGTTTGAGACCAACAGGAAAGCATTGAACCTATAGACGAACACAGAGAGTCATAAACCATTATGGTATTTCAAATTCCTCGTGTAACACAGGAACCTCATAGGTGTAGTAGGACACACCTTGAGCCAGATAGATTTGGTTATCTACTGAATCAAGGAGGTGATGAGTCGGTCATTGATGATGAGCCAACTACCTACCTAGAAGATGTTAAGGGACCAGAGTCTGAGAAATGGCTTGAGTCCATGAGATCTGATATGAAACCCATATACAACAACAAGGTATGGACATTGGTTGATCCACCTGAAGGGGTAAAACCCATAGGGTGCAAGTGGGTCTTCAAGAAGAAGACGGATACAGATGGTAATGTACACACTTACAAAGGTCGATTGGTTGAAAATGGTTTCAAACAAGTTCAAGATTTTGACTGTGATGAAACCTTTTCTCCAGTTATCATGGTTAAGTCCATCATGATCATGCTTGTCATTGCAACTTATAATGGCTTTGAGATTTTGCAGGTGGATGTTAAAAATGCATTCCTTAATGAGAATTTTTTTGAGGATGTGTATATGACACAACCTGATGGTTTTATTAATCCAAAGAATGAAAATAAAGTTTGTAAGCTACAAAGGTCAATCTATGGATTGAAGCAAGCATCTCGGAGATAGAATCTTTGATTTGATGAAATAGTCAAAGAGTTTGGCTTTAGTCAAAATGAAGATGAATCATGTGTTCATAAGAAGCACTACAACAAAAACATTCATTAGTGACATTCAATACAGTGGCATTTTTTATAAATGTCTTTATATGCTCTTATTTACTGGCTTTTATTATTTAAATGCATGTACATAATTCGATCTAAGTATGATATCTGGAACACTGTAATTCTAGCATATATTGAATTCATTAGCGGAAGACTGTATATGCCATTTTCCTTTTTTAATATGTATTAGTAACCTAATAAACAAATTACAGCAGGTCAAAAGAAACCCTCAACTTGATTATTGCCGCTCGCATCTTCCCTTTCTGCATCGTGCTTCATCTATCCCCTCCGCGCACCGTGCGCTGCATACTTCTTCGGTCTGGCCACAATGCATACTTCGTGCAAATGATCGGTCATTCAAGGATGAGGGCTCTGCTCCAACTAATCAAGGATCCGTGGTAGAGTCCTTGGAAGTTTTCTAGACAATGTTTGCAATCGGAACTATCTTTTGATCAGATCTAGTAATCATCTCCTATGAATATTGAACTGAAGACTACATGACGAAGGAACCGGAACAAGGTACCGCTTTCCTTTAACAAGGATCAATGCACATGTATAATAGTTTTCTATTCTCTTCCTATGCCTCGTATACTAGGTGTTCAACGCTGTCAATTGGTCAAATTTCATATTTTACATCTTTTATCGTTATACCTATACATGAAATGCAATTCCGTGATAAAGATCTTTGGTTTCGTGGATTTGAGTAATAAAAATATGATTTATGTGATTTTTAAAGTGTGATTTGTATCATCTAATGTGGACTATACAACTGAATGACACTCCAATACTACCAAAAAATATGGATCAATGATCTATCGGGGAAGACCAATAGGATTGTCTGACATAAAAATCGAATCACAACCCCCAATTACCCCCAACTACCCCCAATATATAATCACGACAAGTTTGGTTTGTAGTATATTAGATGGTATAGGACTTGAATTCCATTAGTAGTCTAAATTCTAAGTGTGTTTGTGTAAAAAGCATACAAGGATATTAATCCTTCTGGAAAGGTAGTATCACCTAAATAGAACTTTTTAGCTATGAGACCTAAATAGAACTTTTCAGTTCTGCACCGCCATAGGTATTAGGAAATATAACTATTCGTAGACCCCATGACTATCGACCCAACTTCTGAACGTTCTTCTACAACAATGCCTCTGCCCATTGCCTCTGTGTGCACAACACCGTGCGAAAAAATTTCTCACCAGACTCTTGTTGGCTAAATTGGACATTATTATAATCTCTTTGTTTCGATGATGACAAATATTTCATTCTTATGGATCTAACGTGCTACTCGAATGTTTCAGAAATTAGGTGGATGACAAACTACTTGGAAGATCTATATGCTCAAATTGCTTTAATTCATGATTGTAATCAAATGTAAAAACTTGTACAAGTACTTAGATATCATGTAAATCAAGCGTTTAGATCTTCCCTAGTCAATCACAACACTTAGATAGGTCATCCCCTACAATAATGTCACAACTGCACACTCATACAAACACTATGTACTTAGTTTAAAACATTGAAACAAGGTTAATCTCGGTCGACAAAATTCTCGACCGAGACACTCTCGGTCGACAAACTCTTCGACCGAGAATGACCCAGGTAGCCGTTAGACACAGCAGACAAGGTTGTTGCGAGTTGGATCAGAACGTTACATACACCTGTTCCAGACAGTCCCTTGGTCGACAAAGACCTCGACTGACTGGGATCTCGGTCGACAATTCCTCGACCGAGAATGTCTCTGTCTGCACTTTTCATAATTAATTAACTAGTTGTTGTTAAAGCAACTAATGGTTACCTAACGGCTAGTTGAGCAATAAGAACCCCCTAGAAAGTGTCTAGAACGTCCTTAAGCATCCATAGGCCATTCCTATAAACAGGACAAGCCATAGGACACCCAAAGTACACTTGTGCAATACTTGAGCTTACATACTTCCAATTGGCAATCTGTTTTGAGCAATTGAGCAACTCTAGTACTTTCTACTCATTTCCTTTGCTCCAAATTCGTGTCCTATAGGCTAGCATCTCCTACCCACTGAACCTACACTTCCATAATCATTGGTTAGGGGATCAAAACGCTTGATATAGAAAATCAAGCCTTGTGCTACAAGTGGTAATTGTAATTTCTATTTTTCCTTCTTATTCCTTTATATTGTTTGTATTCTCCTTGCTACTCCTAGGGTTGGAGGCTGCAGATTGGAGAAGGGTCTTCTCAGTGGAGAAGGTGGACTTTGGACTACTTCAAGAAGGATGTCTCAACGGGAAGCTACTTCAAGAGGAAGGGTACTTCAAGGGGGAGCTTGAGGTTACTTCAAGGAAGGCTGCTTCGAGGTTGGTGAGACTACTTCTAGGTGAAGGTTGTCTGAAGGGTTTGGTGAAAGTATTTGTAATTTTATGTAACATCCTTGTGAAGTAATAAAATTTAAGTACTTTCAAAATCCCGGTTGGGTAAGCAACCGGGTAGTGGATTGACTGCCTTAGTATTTGCTAAGGTTGGAACCACTCTAAATCCTTATCCCCTTGTCCAATATTTTTGTGGTTGCTTGCTTTGGTTAAATTATCATTAAAATATCTATAAAATCATATTCACCCCCCTCTAGTGGTTTTTCAATTGGTATCAGAGCGGGCTTCAAGGATCTCTAATCGAGTCTTAAATAATGAAGGGTGGTGGTGTCTACAACCGCAAGCAAAGGAAAAACATGGACCAATCTTCAACAAGTTGCAATTGGTGCTTAGGAACAAGGCACACTACACCTAGCTGTCCATGGAGGTCAAAGAAGGAAGATGTGAATAAAGAATGCCTGATTGCTACAATAAGTGAAGAAGAAGAAGAAGAAGAGGTAAGCCTTTTTTATTTACCTAAAGAAGAGCTAATTACTAGTCTTGAAGAGACACATAATAAGTATATTGAGTGCAAGAAGAAATTAAAGAAATCTAATAAAGAAAATGATGAGTTACATGCTAAACTTCTTGCTCTCACATCTGAAAATGAAGATCTCAAAAAGGTTATTGAAGATCATGATATTAAGCTGAAATCTGTAGAAGCAAATTGCAATCTTCTTTCCCTAGAAAAGTTAAACTTGCAAACTCAAGTAAATGATCTTCAAAAACAACCTATATTGTGTACACATCTAGATTATGATATTATCGTGAAAGAAAGAGATTCTTTGTTATCTAATCTAGATCAAGAAAAGTTAGATATCAAGAAGAGAATGGATGAGATTGTTACGCTGCAACAAGAAGTTAGTAGTTTGAGTAACAATGATATCTTTGATAAAATCTTAAATGATTCTTATCGTCAAATTAGAAGGAGAGGACTAGGTTATAAGCCTAAAGAAAAATCTTACCAAAAACCTCGTTGGAGAAAGACACAAGTGCTAGAGAATCAATCTATGTATGTATCTAGAGGCAAATATACATATGTACCCAAGAACAACCTAGAACAAAATCATAGAAAGAGATATGAGGTTGATTCTATATGTTGACATTATTGTTTGCATCTTGGACATTATTCTTTCTCATGTCCTTACCAGAAAAAGGATGTTGAGTTAGTATGGGTTCCAAAACCCCCAAAATAAATGAAAAAAATTAAGTTGAGATATGACCAAAGACTCTAAGTTGTATATCTCTATGTCTATCTAAACTTAACATAATGAGATAACAAATTGATTCAAGTAATTAAAATTTCTAACTTGAAAATATACATTTTAAACAAATCTGCAGAGACACATCTTTGAAATTTTGTCTTAATTAGGGTCCTCAAAACATAAAGATTTGAATATGATTAGTTGAGATTTGATCTAAATGTTACTTTGATATTCATATGTTTTAACTCAACTAAACTGAGTTTTCAAATTGCATAATTGAATTGAAAATGACCTATGATTTACTTGTAAACAATTACTGAAAAACAGTATAGAAACATTCTCGGTCGAGAAATTGTTCGACCGAGAACACTGTCAGTCGAGAATTAGTCGACCGAGCATGTTACTGTTTTGAAATTTGCAACAAATTTGATAAAACCTGTACAAATAGCAGCATTCCCGGTCGAGAAAAACGTCGACCGAGATAAATTTGGTCGACAAAAAGTTCGACCAAACCAAGTTCTGCTGAACCTGTTGATGCGATGATTTTGAGTCACATTTATAGACTTGTTTGATATGTGTTTTATGCATTTATTAGTCATTCTCGTGGTTAATGTTGCATAATTCATTCATTTTGGTCTATGCTACTTCTTTATGTCAAATTCCCTTTATTCAAGCATTTTTTAGTATTAATTATCAAAAGAATATATTTTGTGTGGATTTATGTGGTTTTGTGTATTGATTTCAGGAAAAACAAGTATCTGCTACCGTCGATACCATCGACCAGACCACATGTTGCCAGCCGCAAGGACCAGAAGAAAGTCGATACTATCGACAGGAATGTCGATGGTATCGAGACACCATCAGGTTGCTGGCGAGAAGTGAGTCGATACTATCGACCCAAATGTCGATACTATCGACTGGTGGAGCTACAGTGACGGTAAAGGACAACAACTGACGCATTAGAGTGTCGATACCATCGACCTGCGTCGATGGTATCGAGATGACATTAGGCGCGAAGATGAAAGAAAAGAAGAACTGCCGCTATCACGCTAGGCTGATACCATCGACCCGTGTCGATGGTATCGACACCGTCAGATATGAGTTTGTTTCAGATTAATCTTAACCGGATGGCTGTGATTAATTTGCAACCTAATTCGGGAAATATACCTAATGACGGTGCCCTGGAGGGATTCATCATGTCATTAGTCGTTGCACACATCCCGGAGAGCAAGGAGAGAAGAACGGAGCACAAGAGCACGCCCCAGCCGATTCGGACGCTGAAGAAGAGGAATTCCACCACCGAAAGGCAGGATAACGTGGATTCCACGCCAAGGATCGCTTGGATCTTCTCCTTTCAGGGGTTTTACCACTCAATCACGTTTTTCTTCATGTTTCCCTTTTTCTTCTCCACATTGTACTCTGAGATGAACATGCGGGGCTAATCCCCTTTGTCTTTAGGACCGGGAGTAGCCTGGGAATTCATTGTATGACAATTTTATCATAGTAATTCATATCTTATCTCTTAAATTCGTGGTATAATTTCATTTTCTCAAATATATTGTTATGCTTGATCACCATAATAATAATCTAATGCCCTTAATTGTTTTGAAAGAAGAATTAATGGTTGAAAAGAGATGGAATTTACATTAATTGACAAATCCCTTGAACAAGGTGGTGTAAGATTAATGGCGGATACCGAGAGGTCGTTTCTAATGCACTTAATTTAGGGTATAGGTTACTACGACGGTGGAACCGACCTAGACATAGGTAGTGAATTGTACCACGACAGTGGGCAATTCTGATTTCAGGCCACTACCCGGATAGAGAGATAAAATTGAGTAACGATATAGAATTTAATACAATGAAAGCCCACGGTGAAACCGCAATCCTAAAGATCTCACTTTGAATCGATTAAACCAAACATTTAATTCATTGCTTGTTTTGTTTCATTTTAATTTTTTTTAATTTTTACAACAACTCTCAACTATTTAATCGGCTTAGCTGATCGCGAGTAGTTAGTAGGAGTTTCTGATGATTTCATGTATCCCTGAGTTCGACTCGAGCCTCACAAAGGCCTGTACTACTTCGACGCATTCACTTGCGTTTCTGCGCACGATAAATTTGCGTCAAGTTTTTGGCTTCGTTGTCGGGGATACGGCAAATTGTTGGCACTACGAGTGCTACAAGCGGCCACTCTAGGCCACATTTTTATTTTTTTATAATTTGAAAAAAAATTCATAATCCATTTTCTAAATATTTGCAATCATCAAGCACTGTACTAAATTTAATTTTTCTATTCGCAGGTACTGTGCATGGTGCAGACGTGTAGTACAGACTACACAAGGCACGTACCAAAGGTTCCACTAATGGGACCTGACGACGAGGAAGGCCACAATCAAGACCATTTAGAAGAAACAGATTCAGAACTTGAACAAGAAGAGATGGACGAGCCACAGACAATATGGGAGAAGATCAAGGCTTCTTCCTCATCCACTTCCAAGGGGCCGATCAAGAAGCAAGCGGTGAATATTCCGACATACAAGATTGATCCGGCTTTAATTAACTTGGTGAAGTCGTATGCTTTCCATGGGCTCAAAAATGAAGACCCCGTCGCACACATAAGTCAATTTGTGGATAATTGTGATATGATAGAAATCGACAGATTTCCACAAGATGTGCTCTACTTGAAGCTCTTCCTGAGTTCTCTAGCGGGAAATGCACGTGAATGGCTACACAACTTGGACGATGAATGCATGGAGTCTTGGGACCACATGGTGGAGGTTTTCTTCGAGAGGTTCTTTCCGCCCGAGAAGACCAATGACATGATCAGAAAGATCCAAAACTACACCCAACAAGCAGGAGAGACCTATTGTGAGACCTGGGAAAGGTTTCAGATCATGCTCAGGCGATGCCCGCATCACGGGCTTGATAAGGAGACACAAGTCAAGATCTTCTATTTTACTCTCTCCGAGCATGATAGAAGTAACCTCAATTTAGCCGGCTCTGGATTTTTCTTGAATAACATGGACACAAGATGTTGGGAAATCCTAAAGAACATGGCTAAGAAACAACCGTGGGGCGAAAAAGGCGTCGTGGAGCAGGTTCGAGTGGCAGGTGAATCTAAAGCAATCAAGGAGCTGAATGAGAAGATGGATCTTCTCGCAAAGAAACTGCTTGCAAAGGAGGATACCGAGTCTGAGGATGAGGAAGCCCAAGTCAAATTCATTCAACAACAGGGCTATAGAAACAATGATTATGCTTGGAGAAGGGACAAGAAGTTCTCATGGAAGGATTCTAATAACTTCTTACAAGATCCTGATGCAAAGCCACAACCTAGGGCTGAAGATAAGAGCACCGAGCTGCTTAGTCAAATGGTGCAGTAGAATCAAGAAATGATGACTATGTTTGGTAAACAACTGCAGTCTCAAGGTGACATCCTGACCAAATTTGGGCAGACACTGCAAAGCCATGGAGCACAAATGCGGGCGTTAGAAACCACCGTGACCCAGATCTCAAATGAAGTGGCAGCCATCAAGCATGCCAATCAACAGAGATAGGATGGGAATGCAGATGTGGTTCAAGCACATCACCAAGTTAAATACATGTCTGCGATCAATGTGGAAGAACCCCAGGTGGCAGAAACAAAGGACCAAAGCATAATGATGTTTGATACGGAGGCTACACCGGCAATACCGTATCCTCGCAGTCATTATGGACTACCAGGCAGATACACTCCTTTCAGGAAATCCCGTCAAGAGCCCATGATGGTTGCGACCCCGCCTAGGCAAGAAGAGAAAGTGAAGGCCATTTGTCCAGGTGCGGATACATCCATTGCGAGAGAGAAGCCACAACAAGTTATAAAAGTGGAAGATGATCCGACAAAGTCCACGCCAGAGGGAGTCATTGAAGCAAGCTTAGGGGAGTTGGCCCCGAAAAGCTCATATGTACCACCTCACAAGCGTGTTAATGCGGCAGTTGTGTCAAGTATGGATAACCCTAAGCCGAAGAAAGAGCACTGGCATTATAGAAAATTCTTGGAGATGTTCAGAAAACTTCATATCAACATTCCGTTGGTGGAAATGATTGAGAAGGTTCCCGCCTATGGGAGGTTTATCTAAGAAATAATCAACAAAAAGCGGCGGATTAAAGACACCGATGTATGCCGGATGAATGAAATGGTGAGCTCAATCATCCATGGGAGTTTACCACAGAAGAAGAAAGATCCAGGGAGTTTTTATATTCCATGCTCAATAGGCAATCGACGCTTCCCACGAGCTCAGTGTGATTCGGGCGCGAGCATAAATCTCATGCCACTCTCCACATTTAAAACGCTTGGGTTAAAGGAGATGAAGAAGTCAACGACAACCATTGAATTGGCTGATGGATCTATTGTAAGGCCATATGGAGTTTGCGAGGATGTACTCATCAAAGTGGACAAGTTCATTTTTCTAGTAGACTTCGTCATCATGGATATGCCGCAGCTTCAAAGTTGCGAGATGCTACTAGGTAGGCCGTTTCAAGCAACGACCGATGTAGTAACTGCAATTGGGAGAGGTACGCTGACGTTGGGGATTGGTCAAGATCGGGTGGAGTTCAAGCTACCGCACGATCCTTTGAGCACCTTCTCCACATTACCGAGTTGATGAAAAGCTTCAAGTCATCTAGCCTAAGACGTTAAATAAGGGCACTTGTTGGGAGGCAACCCAACCATTGGTATTTTAGTTTAGTTCATTTACATTAGTAGTTTGATTTGTTTTAACTTAGCTTGTAGTGTAAAGAAGATACTGTGATCATTTGCTAAATTTGAAGGGCTGAGGTAGAGCCAATACCATCGACCCTTGTGTCGATGGTATCGACCATGGTACAGGTTGGCGACTGCAGGAATCGCATTGCGTCGATAGCATCGACGGCCTCATCGATGGTATCGACATACCAATAGGCAGATCGCAAGTAGAGGTCAATGGTATCGACATGGGTGTCGATACTATCGAGATCTCTGTAGATTTTCAGAACAAATTGTCTCAGGAAAGTCGATACCATCGATGGGCACGTCGATGGTATCGACACATTCA
Organism: Alisma plantago-aquatica; assembly: GCA_963693085.1. NCBI lineage: Eukaryota > Viridiplantae > Streptophyta > Magnoliopsida > Alismatales > Alismataceae > Alisma > Alisma plantago-aquatica. Next base: position 22,165,573 of record OY856412.1, on the reverse strand, counting down.
TGCAAAAAGGTGGCGGTCGGGCCTCAAGAGGGTTTGCCCTAATCAGAGAGTCGATACTATCGACTCGCATCGATAGTATCGACGTGCCACGTCAACGATCCACAAGGAAAGATCAAAGGCGATCGCTGCAACAAGGAGTTCGATCTGGGAGACGGGTCGATACCATCGACCCGCGTCGATAGTATCGACGCGTCAGCAATCCGGGCCCCGCAAATCCAGCCATCGACAACCTTCGATACTCGCGGAGGTACGGATCGTGTTACCTGAGTCGATACCATCGACTCGCGTCGATGGTATCGACGGGCGGACAGTAGTGCCGGCCACGGTTATATATGAGGAGTATTTGCGTCAGATGACATCACACCTCCAGTGCAATTCTCCTTCACTTGTGCCGAGCATGTTCCAGAGCCATCTACACCTGACGACAAGCAACACCGAGCAAAGTTCTTCATCGAGCGGAGATTCTCTTCTCCGATCTTCACCGAGCTCCCTTTCTATTCCCCTTTCTCTCACAATCATGGTGCACGTAGCTGGTGCGTCATCTTCACGCGTGAACCCGATGGACATCCCGGAGTTCGTACCACCTCCGACCGTGTCAGTTGCACGCCCGCGGCTGATTCATCCATCCGCAGAGGTGAAGAAGATAAATGAGGAGATTCTAAAGTGAAAGATTGAGCCGACCCATTATGTTGAACGGGAAACCAACCGCAACCTCGGGTTCAAAGTGAACCTTGACTACGTCCTAAAGGGTCAGGCCTGACACACGGGAAGACGGCCTGACGAGCTGGAATTTCATGCAGATCTCCAGCCGTTCTTTGACGAGTGGCCCACGTACAAGGAATTGGTGGCTGAGTTCATGGCGTCACTGGACGTCTGCGTCGTACCCAACAACGTCATAGCCTCTGACCACGAGTGGATCAAGGGTCGGGTGTCTTTCCAGCTGTACAACATCGACTACACCCTTACACTCTGGCAGTTCAACAAGATTTTCAACTGGAATCACTCGCAATATGATTACCGGCGACCAGACAACCGCACTGACTATGATTCCATCTTCACCGAGCTGGTTACGGTGCCGCTGGGCAAGTCAGTGAGCTACCATAATGTTGTGGTAGCTGATTTCGAGCACCCTTTCGTCCGGATACTGCACCGGATGCTCAGTTCTACATTGTTTGCTCGGGGTGATTTGGCCCTCAGCAAGTTTCAAGAGACAGACTTATTCTTCTTGTATAAGCTCCTGAAACGTCAAGAATGCAATTGGGGCACCTTCTTTTTGCAGCGGGTTTTGGTGGTGAAGAGGAGTACACGGAAAGCGCCAATTCACTTTGGAGGGCTTATCACACAGCTGGCCTCCTACCTTGGGTTGAATTTCCAGATGCTTACTCCTCTCTCCACCAGGAGCAAGGTGAATTTGCAACATCTACACCGCTCCAACCTCATACTTCCTCGAGATGGTTTGGCGTATGCGCACTGCCACGTCAACCATGCTTACCAGGAATGCTCGCTTCCTGATCCGGTCTTCAACATTGAAGGGGCGCAACACTTCCGATGGTCTATCATAGCCATCGTTGACTCCAATGAAGACGGCGGCAACGACGACGACGGCAATGACGATGAGGCTGCAGAGGAAGAGGAGGCTTTCACACCTCTTCGGGCTCGAGTGGCACCACGGAAGCATCCTCGGATGCATTCGGGTGCATCTTCATCATCACAGCCTCCGCCACCACCACCGCCCTCGCAGCCAAGCGAAGATGCCTACTCGATGCAGGGCATGTATGCTATGCTACAAGACATACAGCAGATGCAGCAGCATCACATGGAGATGTACACCGGTATTCAAGACACTACAAACCGGTTATTGGACAATCAAAGGGCAATGTTCGATAACGAGCGTCTTCTCCTCGACAACCAACAAAAAATCCATGATCGGTTGCAACAGATGGAGATGCAACAACAGCCCTTCTACGACCACTATTGGAGCCAAAATTACTTTGGAGGCTATCCACAACCTCCACCTAGGGCCCAATTTGATCCAAGCTTCCAGGGGGAGTATCCGTCTTGGGACCCTACAGCTCCACAGTACCCGCCTCCACCTGAAGAGTAAAAGCGGTATCTCTGTTCCAACCTTTAAGATTATTTTTGACTATGAGGCCATAGTTGAATTCAAGCTTAGGGGGTGTTGGAACATCTCTATCTTTTATTTCTCTGTTTTAGTTTTATTGCTTTTGTTTCTTGTTATTTGTTTCGTGCAATCTTAATTTGTCTGTAGGATCCACATTTTATCTAGTGTAATCGTGGATGTTGTTAATCTTGAGTCATCTCAGTTGCATGTGCATCGAATTAAGGGGAAAACTAAAAAATTTTGAGTGTTCACGAGCTTGAGTGTTGTTCAACTTTGATCACTTAACTTAGAAAATGATTGGTTTTGTCAACTTTAAAATAGAAAATCACAACTGTATATTCCTAAAGATTCATGACAGTGGACAGAATTGGTTGTTTGAGCTTAAACTGACCAAATGATAATGAGACTTTAATTTGAAGTAAGAGAGAAAAACCTCTTAACTACTACACAGGTCAGTAAGGAGGGACACATAATATTTTTCAAAGGTTCAGTCAATTAGTCTTGTGATCTGTCTACCTTAGTGCTTTTCAAAAATCCACCAAGACTTGGAAGTAAAGTACGGTTTTAACCTTTTTGATTGCATGGCATGTAGATAGGACTTGCATTGCAACCACCTTCATATGTTTTGCATGAAAAATGAAAAATAAAAAATAGAATAGGTATACATGCACATTACCCTTAGGTGCATGTCATTTAGTTGCATTCATAACTTTTATGCATAAAGTATATCATGTACCTCATTTATTCTTTAATGGTGAATTAAATTGTTCCATACCTTCTAAATAGTGCAGATATTCGAGTTATGCAGAAAATATAAGCCCAATAAAGTATTCATTGTCAATTATGGATATAAGGGTTTGAAATGAAAAAAAAAAGAAAAATATGAAGAAAAAAAATCTGAAATTGAAAAAAAAAGAGAAAAAGTTATTTAGAAGCAAGAAGAACAAGAAGGAGAAAGGAACTTAATCTCACCTGTATTTTAAGATGAGTGAGTATATGGTGTAGCTTAATTAGATATCCATCTCATTTTGAGATGGATGGTTTGTGCATGCATCATTCCACCTAATCTTAGGCAATAGGGCATTTTACATGTGCATTTGCATCATTTAGGGCATTTTTTTGTATGCATGTTGAAATCGTATAATGCTTCCACTTCTTCCATGAGCCACCCATTCCATCCACCCGTTGCTTGGATTGGTAGGCCACCGTGAATTTCTCCTCACTAGTGAATATCAGGAGAACTGCTTCCATGTAGACGGTAGTTAGGGCGAGCAACGTAGTATAGGAGATCACAAGATACACTATGTCTGGATCGACGAATTTTATTATGTTAACTGCCTTATGTGATAGTGTTCATCAGTTTTGAGGTTAATATCTTTTATGGATGATTACTGTCGCCTTTAGGGTAATTATCATTCTGTGGTTAGCGAGGGCCGGTATGCGAATGTTCGGTGGGAGTCATATGGGATGTTTGTTGTGATGCTTTGTTCTTTAGTTGACTCTGGCAATTCTATTCTAAGGGTTAGTTGCTCGAGGGCGAGCAATGTTCAAGCTTAGGGGAGTTTGATGCGATAATTTTGAGTCGCATTTATAGACTTGTTTGATATGTGTTTTATGCATTTATTAGTCATTCTCGTGGTTAATGTTGCATAATTCATTCATTTTGGTATATGCTACTTCTTTATGTCAAATTCCCTTTATTCAAGCATTTTTTAGTATTAATTATCAAAAGAATATATTTTGTGTGGATTTATGTGGTTTCGTGTGTTAATTTCAAGAAAAACAAGTATCTGCTACCGTCGATACCATCGACGGTGGTCGATACCATCGACCGGACCACAGGTTTCCAGCCGCAAGGACCAGAAGAAAGTTGATACTATCGACAGGAATGTCGATGGTATCGAGACACCATCAGGTTGCTGGCGAGAAGTGAGTCGATACTATCGACCCAAATGTCGATACTATTGACTGGTGGAGCTACCGTGACATAAAAGGACAACAACCGACGCCTTAGAGTGTCGATACCATCGACCCGCGTCGATGGTATCGAGATGACATCAGGGGCGAAGACGAAAGAAAAGAAGAACTGCCGCTATCACGCTAGGTCGATACCATCGACCCGTGTCGATGGTATCGACACCGTCAGATATGAGTTTGTTTCAGATTAATCTTAATCGGATGGCTGTGATTAATTTGCGACCTAATTTAGGAAATATACCTAATGACGGCACCCTGGAGGGATTCATCACGTCATTAGTCGCTGCACACATCCCGGAGAGCAAGGAGAGAAGAACGGAGCACGAGAGCATGCCCCAGACGATCTGGATGCTGAAGAAGACGAATTCCACCATCGAAAGGCGGGAGAACGCGGATTCCACGCCAAGGATCGCTTGGATCTTCTTCGTTTATGGGTTTTACCACTCAATCACGTTTTTCTTCATGTTTCCCTTTTTTTTCTCCACATTGTACTATGAGATGAACATGTGGGGCTAATCCCCTTTGTCTTTAGGACCTGGAGTAGCCCGAAAATTCATTGTATGACAATTTTATCATAGTAATTCATATCTTATCTCTTAAATCTGTGGTATAATTTCGTTTTCTCAAATATATTGTTATGCTTGATCACCATAATAATAATCTAATGCCCTTAATTGCTTTGAAAGAAGAATTAATGGTTGAAAAGAGACGGAATTTACATTAATTGACAAATCCCTTAAACAAGGTGGTGTAAGATTAATGGTGGATACCGAGAGGTCGTTTCTAATGCACTTAGTATAGGGTATATGTTACTACGACGGTGGAACCGACCTAGACATAGGTAGTGAATTGTACCACGACAGTGGGCAATTTTAATTTAAGGCCACTAACCGGATAGAGAGATAAAATTGAGTAACTATATATAATTTAATACAATGAAAGCCCACGGTGAAACCGCAATCCTAAAGATCTCACTTTGAATCGATTAAACCAAACATTTAATTGATTGCTTATTTTGTTTTATTTTTATTTTTATTTTCTTTTAATTTTGACAACAACTCTCAACTATTTAATCAGCATAGCTGATCGCGAGTAGTTAGTAGGAGTCTCCGACGATTACACGTATCCCTGAGTTCGACTCGAGCCTCACAAAGGCCTATACTACTTCGACGCGTTCACTTGCGTTTCTGTGCACGATAAATTTGCGTCACCTATTTTAATTAATCTAGTTTGCTATCAATTTTTTGATTGATTTAATATAAAAATCAAGAATGAATCTTAGAGACCATCTTAAAATCAGAACATATTGATCTCTTAAATCATAAATTGTTGAAAGAAGGTATAACATTATATGAAATGTTTAAACATATTGCAAAAATGTTATATGAAGACTGATATTGAATATACCTTATTCATTGCTTGAACAATTTATTAAGCATGTTCATGGTTTGTCTTAAAGTTGAAAATTTATGAACCATGAATGAGATTATTTTGGTTTATCCTCTACATGGTTGGGATTAAAACTGAAAACTATGAACCATGTTGGTTTAATCAAGCAAATTACTGTTTTATCATAATCCACATTTTTTTAAAGAATTCCTTGGTCTATCTATATAGGAACCATGCGTAGTTCAAATGATCATAATCATCTTATTTTTATGCTTCCATCTTGATCATTGTATTGTGGATATACTTCTACTGTTCTATCATAATTATTGTGCCATGATCATTGTGTTTCATTGGTTTATCTAAAAATAATCTTTGATCCATATATACAAACCATGAATGGATATTTTTTTTTAATCTTTGTGATTCAGATCATATGAAGATTCCATTTTGCATAAATAGTAAAACTTCATGGCACAAATGCATTTTAAATTGGAAATCTGCAAAAATTATACTTCACATATAAGTGTTCAAATTGGAAATCTGCAGAAATTGCCTCTTGGTTAAAATCAAGTTTGACCAAGGGGCGCTATGGTTGAAGTCAAGGTTGACCTAAAATAAGCTTGACAAAATACTTATTTGTAAATCATTTCACTGCACTCAACCTTAGTATCTTGATTCAAAATGTGTTCATCATATTGAAAATATAAAGCTTTAATAAAAGGTCAAAAACAAATCTTAAAAACCATTTGTGACCTCAGAATCCTTAAATTATCTTAATTATAAGATTAAGGGGGAGCTCACAAAAACTATTTTGATTATAAAGGTCACAAAACTTTGAAGTTTGTTATGACCTTAGTATTTTTAATCTTGATTATGAAAATAAAGGAATCTACAAATTTCATGAATGTGATATATATCTTGTTCTTAATGGAATTCTCTAAACAAGTCAGGGCTTAACATCCCGTGCATTTGGTCAGAGATACTTTTTATGTACTTTACTATAAGCTTAAGGGAATCTCATTTCATTTTCAGGGCTTAACATCCCTTGTAAAATGGATGAGAAATCAATACACATATGCCATGAACTTAAAAGGAACTCATATCATTTCAAGGCTTAACATCCTTTGCAAATGATTGAGAAATAAATTATGGCTAAATTTAACAATAATTAGTTTGCATTAATCCCTTGCTTTTAAATTGAATATCTCTTTAAGGGGGAGCATAGCATAAAATTAAGGGGGAGAAATAAAAAGTCATACTAAATGATTATCTTGGATATCTTTTTGAAATGACAAAGGGGGGGAAATAATACAAAATCAAAAACATAAAATAAAATGAGTTTCATAATATCTCAGACAGCACACACTTGCAAAACAAGAATGACTACAAAAGGTAAACTTCAGGTATGAAACTCATATGATTTATATTTCCTTATTTTATATTTTGGAAATGTTTGTCATCTTCAAAAAGGGGGAGATTGTTGGCTAAATTGGACATTATTATAATCCTTTTGTTTCGATGATGACAAACATTTCATTCTTGTGGATCTAACATGCTACTTGAGTGTTGCAGAAATTAGGTGGATGATAAACTACTTGGAAGATCTATATGCTCAAATCGCTTTAATTCATGATTGTAATCAAATGTAAAAACTTGTACAAGTATATAATGTACAAGTACTTAGATATCATGTAAATCAAGCGTTTAGATCTTCCCTAGTCAATCACAACACTTAGATAGGTCATCCCCTACAATAGTGTCACAACTGCACACTCATACACACACTAAGTACTTAGTTTAAAACATTGAAACATGGTTAATCTCAGTCGATAAAATTCTCGACCGAGATACTCTCGGTCGACAAACTCTTCGACCGAGAATGACCCAGGTAGCCGTTAGACATAGCAGACAAGGTAGTTGGGAGTTGGATCAGAACGTTACATACACATGCTCCAGACAGTCCCTCGGTCGAAAAAGACCTTGACCGACTGGGATCTCGGTCGACAATTCCTCGACCGAGAATGTCTCTGTCTGCACTTTTTAGAATTAATTAACTAGCCGTTGTTAAAGCAACTAATGGTTACCTAATGGCTAGTTGAGTACTAAGAACCCCCTAGAAAGTTTCTAGAACGTCCTTAAGCATCCATAGGCCATTCCTATAAATAAGACAAGCCATAGGACACCCAAAGTACACTTGTGCAATACTTGAGCTTACATACTTCCAATTGGCAATCTGTTTTGAGCAATTGAGAAACTCTAGTACTTTCTACTCATTTCCTTTGCTCCAAATTCATGTCCTATAGGCTAGAATCTCCTACCCACTGAACCTACACTTCCATAATCATTGGTTAGGAGATCAAAATGCTTGATATAGGGAATCAAGCCTTGTGCTACAAGTGGTAATTGTAATTTCTATTTTTCCTTCTTGTTCCTTTATATTGTTTGTATTCTCCTTGATACTCCTAGGGATGGAGGTTGCGTATTGGAGAAGGGTTTTCTCGGTGGAGAAGGTGGACTTTGGACTACTTCAAGAAGGTTGTCTCAATGGGAAGCTACTTCAAGAGGAAGGCTACTTCAAGGGGGAGCTTGAGGTTACTTCAAGGAAGGCTGCTTCGAGGTTGGTGAGACTACTTCTAGGTGAAGGCTTTCTGAAGGGTTTGGTGAAAGTATTTGTAATTTTATGTAACATCCTTGTGAGGTAATAAAATTTAAGTACTTTCAAAATCCTGGTTGGGTAAGCAACCAGGTAGTGGATTGACTGCCTTAGTATTTGCTAAGGTTGGAACCACTCTAAATCCTTGTCCCCTTATCCAATATTTTTGTGGTTGCTTGCTTTGGTTGAATTATCATTAAAATATCTATAAAACCCTATTCACCCACCTCTAGTGGTTTTTCAACTCCTTGACTTGAATCAGGTACGTATATGCACAACCATTGATTCTACTTTTGTGTCTAATGAAAAATTATTCTCGAAGCCAGACAGAACCCTTCTTGCAAGCATACTCCATTGGTGGCAAGGAAAACTGATTTTTATTAATCAGTTGTGTTGGGCGCTACTGTGCATCTAGTTCAGAAGATCACTATTTGGAAGATCACAATCTAAATCTACTATCAACTTTTTATTAAAAAGTACTTCTTTATTCCCCTTGATCATATTTGGAATATGGTATTTCTGGAAAAAAATATCGTGTATACATGTCTTTCGTATTGTTGATTTGTGATCATCAACTTCAAGAAGAACCCAACATGTATCTCTTCCTCTTCTTATTCTTGTCAGTTACTATACAACCACATGATTCCACATTGAACTAGTAGCAGATGTCAAATGTTTAACGCACTTCCCAATGAAAAATATTATCATTCAGGTTGTGTTTTCATTTTGTGAACTTTTAATGTTATAAAGATGAAGACTAGAAAGTTGTGTTCAACTTCATCAAAAATCATTGAATACTTTTTTTATTTGATTATATAATTTTATGTCTTACAAAAACTTCAAGACCAGAATGTTATTAGAACTGCAATATGATTCTTTTTGTACAAGTTGATTGTGTAACTAAATAGCAGTTTGTTATGATATATACCATCCTATCCTAGGCTGCATCCAAACATAGGATGGAATCACTGAACCTCCCTTCCTCCACCCATACTTGTCAATCCCACCCTCTTGTGTTTCCCATTATAATCCTTTTATGTGAACCAAACATGCCATCATAGTCTCAATACTCCTACCCCTACTTGCATTTAAATTATACTCCATATCTAAGCTTGTCTCTTATGCAATTAATGGATCTTGTCCTTTATGCCATTTTTTTCAGCTTGGCAACTAATACTCGGATTTAAGCTTATTGGATCCTAAAGATGATTTTGGTTTGGTTACTCTTGTTTCGTGGGTAGCATACTTGGGTAGAATATGTTTCCAAACATGACCTTAAAACATTATGGAAAATCTATCAGAATTTTATATGGCCTAATCCAAACACAATGTTGGAGTTAGAATTGTGGTTGGTCGTGATCTAGTTTAAATTGATGTGAAGATGTATACATAGTGTTTTTCATTTGGTACAATGACCCGCATGTGGTGGTCTTCCAATCAGCAACTATTCAAACATTACATTATTTTGGCCCACATCTACTAATCTTGGCTTATGTGTCTCATATTTTTGTTTGTCGGTACCAAATGCAGTTTGGCAGTAGCATTAATGTCATGGATAGAATTTTTATGTGATAAATTCTTTACATTGGTAATGGATAAAATTTGTATGTTATAGTTTTAATGACTCAGCTTGCTAATATATGATGACGACGTGGTTCTACAGCTCCGTTGCACTTATTCATGTGGAGTAGAAGGGGATTCTCTTATACTTACATCATGGCCAGAGGTGTTTGTTAGAGGATTCATATCACACTCTTGCTAACCCAAGCAAGTCATTTTGTGTATCCACGATTCCTACAAATGATTCTATATTTATAATAATGTTCTAATACAAACATAGTGCATTATGCCCCATGCCCCATTGATACTATTTTTCAAACATGTAATTTGCCAAACATTGGTTATATTTTTATATTAAATATAGTGATACAGATCTAGGAAAACATGTATAAGACATACAAATTTGGATGATGATCTTATTCAAGTTTTTCTTGTTGGATTTTGTTAGAAACATCATCCACTTGCAAAAAGGCTTCCCTAGTCCCCCTCCAAACTCATCCATTATAAAATGAAATTGGTCATGGAAACTATGTTGGAAAAATATAAAGATTTCCATAAAACATTACATACTATATTACATGTTGGCATAAAATACATAGAGTGATGGTGTCTTGTCATGAAGATGTTCTACCGTCAGGCACAAAGATCTCAACACCATATGTTTTGTATGTTTCTCATATTCTCAACATCCTCGTTTGGGCACCAAGCCTTCCCTGAAGTACACCATGCTTCTACTACTCTAACTATTTGCCTTGGAAACTCATGACTGTTAGCAAAACTGGAAGCTCATAATAAAAGTGGAAGAACATTGTCATTCAAGGTGTAGTTTTCATTCTCTACCTTTGATATTTTCTATCAGCAATTTGTTATATATTTTTTTAATATTTTTTAATATTTTCCTACTTGTAAATAAAGTCCATTGGTTGATAAATGATATTAGTGTATATGCTTTTTTTCCACTTTATTTCCATAGAAGCCTAATATATGACCTTATTTATTACATCATACGCAATGTACGATTTTTATCGTAGATTTCCAAAACTTTCATATTCTTCTCTTTCCAATACACATGCAACTTAGTGATGTTTTTCTTTTGCTAATGCAAAATACCACTAAAATGGCTAGATATTACTGTGAGTGGTATATTTTGGTAAGTCACATAGAAACTAATAACCAAAATTCCATAAGATTTAATAACTTCTTTTTCCACCCAAGAAGCAACTAAAAGAATGTCCTTGCCATTTATTACCATTCTTAGTTCAATTATATATTCATAAAGGGATATAATAGATAAGGTTGGTAATATCATATATTCTTAGTTCTATCAGATCTAGAAATTACTTCATTTTTGGCTCAAGTACCTCCCATCCTCCTCTTATTTTCTAACCTTCAGATTTGCACTATGGATCATCATACATGAATTGACTGCAAAGCTCCAAACAACAGCTCCATGGGTAGAGACAACAATTGTTGGTTATCCCCTATTAAGTTGTTATGAAACTAAGTTTTGATGATGAGCTTAATGGTGAGTCAGTTGCATTATCTGTTGTCCTTCAATTCTTCAAAGTAAAATCATTGTTCATTTTTTTTAAATCATGAATACAATGCATGTGTAGACATCCAACTTGTTCAGCTTCTGCAACCTTCAGTTGGCAATCTCCTTCTGTAAATAGTTGTGTCATGCAGATCAGGAGACCTTGACATCCAAAATGAACTTCTCCCAGTCCTCTACCCCAATCTGGACTAGAGGAACCATCTGAGTTGATTTTGATGATGTCCGGTTCAGGTGTGTTCCAACTTATTAGTACAAGAACAACAAAACTAAACTTTGAGCAACCAGACAAATAAGCATTCTAGCCCCTTGTCTTGCATCTACAGATGTAAAATAATGCAGTATGGATGACCTTTTCAATTACTAACTTCATGATGCCACCATTGTCTTGCCATTGAAATATGTACCTACATGGGCAAACATAAATTCAACAAAAACTAACCCAGTAGTATAGCCATGCAATGATATATACCAAGATCAGCTAGGAACATATTTTATGCAACAAGAGGAGCAAACCTACAACGAGAACAACTCACAGAATAGAGACAATTGCTCCTATGTGTCAACATGATGAAGATAATGTTATTCGTAGTGGTACGATCTCTGAAAAACTGATGTCTAATCTCAATGTGCTTGGCTCAGCTATGTAGAATGAGATTATGTGGCAAGTTTATTGCACTAGTATTCTTGTCGAAAATCGGCATAGAAGAAAATGAAAAACTGTAATCATTCAAGACTTGTTTCAGATAAAGCACTATAGCACAACATGAACCTACAACCATCTATTCAGCTTCGGTGGTATATAAAGCAACTGTATTTTGTTTCTTAGTAAACCAAGAAACCAAGGCTCTTCCTAGCAAGAAACAACCACCACTTGTGCTCTTTCAATAAAGATGATAACTAACATAGTCGGCATTGGTATAAGCTTTCAAATCCAACGATTGACCATTTGGATACCATAACCTAAAGTTTATAGTTCCATCAAGATATCTCAAAATTCTTTTGACAGATTGAAGACGAGAATACATAGGAATTGATTGAAATCTAGTGCTAAGTCCAATGGTGAACGTAATAGCTGGTCTAGATGCGGTCATGTATAGAAAGCTACCAATCATGTCTCTATTTAATGAATCATCAATGGGTTCACCATTTTCATCCTCGACAATTTCAGAGGAAGTAGCCATAGGAGCGGTAGTATGTTTGCAATTTTCCATGTTAAACTATTTAAGAGTTCCTTAGTATATTTCTCTTGGATTAGAAAAGTTCCAGCAATCATTTGTTTTATTTGAAAACTAAGGAAAAACATCAACTCACCCATAAGACTCATTTAAAATTCTTTTTGCATGATATCACTGAATTCAGTACATAGGTAATCATTTAAAGCATCAAAGATAATGTCATCAACACATATTTGAACAACTAGAAAATATGATTCATAGATTCGAAAATTAGTGTGGAATCTGACTTTCCAATAGAGAAATCATTATCAAAAAGATAATTTTTAAGTTTTTCATACCCATTTTGTGGTGCTTGTTTTGAACATAAAGAGCTTTCTTAAGTTTATAAACATGATCAAGCCTTTCAGGAATTTCAAAACCAAGTGGTTGGGAAACATAAACTTCTTCTTCTATAATTCCACTTAAGAAAGCACTTTTTACATCCATTTGGAAAAGTTTGATGTCTTTATGGGCAGCTGGAGCTAATAAAATACTAATGGCCTCAAGTCTAACAATAGGTGCATAAATCTCATTAAATTCTATCCCTTCTTATTGATTGTACCCTTGAGAAACCAACCTAGCTTTGTTTTTAACCACTTTCCCATCCTCATTAAGTTTATTTTGAAAAACCCACTTAGTTCCAATAATTGTTTTGCCTTGAGGTCTCACAAAAAAATCCCATACATTGTTCTTAGTAAATTGATATAGCTCTTCATGCATATAAGTTATCCAATAATTGTATTTCAAGGATTCATTTATCATATTAGCTTTAACAATTACAAAGGCCATGTTTGCAACATCTCTAAATAATGATCGAGTTTTTACTCTATCAAAAGGATTTCCAATGATTAGGTCTTGTGGACGATCTTTAATTATCTTAGGAATAGGCTGATGCGACTCAATATTTTGATCATTATTTTTTTTTTATTTTAGAATTTTTATCATCTTTTGTTGATATCGTTAAGTCCTCAATTCGATGTGTAATATCATTTAAGTTTTCATTTTCATTTTCAATACTTAGTGTTTTAATTTCATGAAATGTTATATTAATTGATTCCTCAACTTTCTTAGAAATAGAGTTCTAAATCCTAAGTGTCTTGCTAGATGTTGAATATCTCAAGAAAAATCCTCTTTGCGACTTAGGGAAGAATTTGTCTCTATCAACCTTTGTGTTCAAGATATAGCAAGCTATAGCAAAAGTGTGAAAGTAGACAACTCTAGGTTTCTTGTTAAAGATGATTTCATAAGGAGTTTTCTTAAGGTGGGAGTGAACTGAAACACGGTTTAAGACATCACATAATGTATTTACTTCTTCAGCCCAAGTGTATTATGTTCAAGTAGCATTTTTCTAGACATTTCTTGTAAGGACATGTTTTTACTCTCAACTATCCCATTTTTTTGTGGGGTGTGTGAAGTTGAAAAATTATGTGTATACTCTTTAGATGTACAAAACTCTTCAACTATATGGTTTTCAAACTCTCCCCTGTGATCACTTCTAATGGTGCATATTTTGTCTTGTAGTTGATTTTCAATCTTAGAGCAAAATTGAATGAATATTCTGATAGTATCATCTTTTGTTGAAAGAAAATGCACCCAAGTATATCTACTATAACTATCAACAACGACAAAATGATACTTTTTACCACTAATTGATTGAGTTATCATAGGACCAATATATCCATGTGAATAAGTTCTAATGGTTTAGTTGTACTAAGCAAATGTTTAGATTTTAAAGAAGTTTTAATTTGCTAGCCTAGAGTACATGGTTCACAATTTTTAGGTTTATTAAAAGACAGTTTAGGTAAACCATGAACAAGATCATATTTAAGCAATTTTCTAATAACATGTGAGCTTGCATGACCTAGCTTTCTATGCCATAATTGTAAAGATTCATCATTTGCAAGAAGGTATTTTCCAATAATAGCTTGCATAGAATTAGGTCTAAGTATCTAAAAGTTTCCTATTCTTTTTCCTTCATAAACAACATCATTGGACTTTTTTATGAGAAACTTGCAACAAGTTTTGTTAAATAAAACATCATAACCATTGTCACATAATTGACTAACACTAACTAGGTTGTGATGCAATCCATCTACAAGTAGCACATTTTTTATTTGAATATTTGTACCAACATTACCTATCCCAATGATTTTACCTTTGACATTATCTCCAAATGTGACTGTTCCACTCTTCTTTTCTTCCATTGTATGAAAAGCTTCCTTGTTTTTGGGCATATGCTTGGAGCAATCACTATCAACCACCCAATCCTACAAAATATGAAGGTTTTTGGTACCCATGTGGTGGTCCTTTTTAGTTAATAACAATAATATATATGCCTTAAAGAGTATATCATTTTTAGTGTTTGAAATGAATCGATATGATGAACATTTTACAGATTTAAAATATCAATATTAATCACAAGTAAATGATTTAATTTGCAAGAAAATAGTTTTTTCATGCTTATTTTTGATTGAACTTGACTTCGACTGGGAGGCCCCTTGGGTGAGGTCTTTGTCTACCGAGAAGCAATCCCCCAAATTTCTAGAAAATGTAGCATTTCTAGTGCTAACAAGATATATCATTTTGAATTATTTTAATCATGAATGACACAAGTAAACTATCAAATACACAAAGATATTCATTTTAAAGCTCATTTCAATTGATATAAGACATATATGAATTTCACAATGAAGCTTAGATGAAATCACAACAAAGCGTCTCAAAATTTCTAAGCTTGAGGTCTTGGAACCCAAACACTGTCCTTCTTCTTCTTGTACTCACAAGAAAGTGAACAAAGTCCAAGGCGTTGGTAGTAGAAACAAGAAACAAAGTCAATTTGGTTTATTTTCTCAACATTTTGGGTATTTTCTATATTGTTCTTGGTCACATATATTGTCTTGGTTCTAGGGACTTTTGTTTTCCTAGCTCGAGGCTTTTGATAAGATTTTTCTTTGGGTACATAGCCTAGCCCCCTTCTTCCAACCTATTTGGAAGTGCTTTTTAATATTCTATCAAGGATATCATCATGCTTTAAACTATCAACATATTTTTGTAATTCAACAATTTTAGCAAGTTTCTTTGTAATATCTAAATTGGCTTGAGCTAAATTTGAAAGTTGTTCTCTTTATCTAATAATGCTATCATAATCTGAATGAGTTCATAGGATAGGTTGAGTTAGGTAGTAATTTATCTTAGCATGAAATTCAACCTTTTCTTGAGAAATAAGATCATTATTATTTTCTAAGACAAGAAACTTGGCATTATAGTCATCAATAGAAGCTTTCAAAGTATCATTTTTAGAACTAAGACTTTCATTTTCATAAGTAAGATCATATAGTTTAGCATGCAACTTGTCATTAATTTAAAGAGGTTTTTCCATTTTCTTTTGCAATCAACATATTTAGTATGAGTTTCTTCAAGACTATTAACTAGATCAATTTTAGATACTCCAAAAATATCTACCTCGTTTGAGTCATCATCTTTATCTTCCTTATCCATGAGACACTCCACTTCTTCTTCTCCACTCTCATTGTCATCACTTGACTCATCTCAAGCTGCTTTGTAAGCTTTGTCTCCCTTGTCCTTATTATTGAAAGAAGATTTCTTACCCTTCTTGACTTTAGGACACTCATTCTTCATATGTCCTTTCTTACCGCATTTAAATCACCTAAGGGAAGAAGATGAACAAGCACTAAAATTTCTGTTAGATTTATACCTTCTATATTTCTTACCATTTACAATGAGTGCATCCTATTCATCATCCACTTCACTTGTTTCATCACTTTCTTGAGTGACTTGAGCTTTAGTTGTAGCCTTTAATGAACCTTCCTTCTCGTCTTTATGAGTTTCGTATCCACTCTTTCTTCTTTGTTAATGGTGACCTCATGCATCTCAAGGATGCAAATGAGCTGCTCCATCATCAATTTGGTGAGGTCATTGGCTTCTTTAATGGTTTGTCACCTTGGGCTTGTATTTTAGAGGCGACGATCTTAGGATCCTAGATATTTGATACCCTTCACTAATGTACTTGTCCAAAGTGTTCAATTTGTTGATGACAGAAGAAAATCTATCATATATCTCACTTATAGATTCATTAGGATTCATATGAAATATTTCAAACTTTTGCTTAAGCATATTGATTTTAGTATTCTTAACTTGAATAGTACCATTATGTCTAACTAAAAGTTTATGCCAAATTTCATAAGTGGTTTCACAAGAAGATATGTGATTAAACTCACCAACATATATTGAAAATATAAAATGATTACATTGTTGGCATTGAGTTGAACCTTATTTACCATCTTTAGATCCCATTTATCATATTATGTAGTTAGAATCTCATATGTATGAGTCACCTTTCCCCATAGCTCCAAGATTATTCCTTGAAAGTAGAATTCCATCCCCCTTTTCCATAAAGTGAAGTTTTATCCATTGAATGATTGTTGCCAGCTCACATACATCCCTTCAAGGTTGAGT
Source organism: Alisma plantago-aquatica (assembly GCA_963693085.1). NCBI lineage: Eukaryota > Viridiplantae > Streptophyta > Magnoliopsida > Alismatales > Alismataceae > Alisma > Alisma plantago-aquatica. The sequence continues at coordinate 22,148,627 of OY856412.1, read as the reverse complement.
TTTCTAAGAAAGTTTTCCCCCATACTTCAAGACTCATGGGAGCTCTGTGACGACCTACTCTGACACCATTTAAAAGATCTAGAGGGGGGGTGAATAGAGCTTTTGAAAATTTTAAAATTAATTTAAAACTTAAATTGCAAGAAAGAGAGGGATACAAGGTGGAGGCTCACAATTTAGAGTGATTCCATCCTTTGAATCAAAGGACGTCAATCCACTACCCTATTGTCTTCAATTAGGATTTGCATGTGATCAATTCTATTACCTCTCAAGGAATTAAAATAAAATACAGTCACTTCACCTCAACCTCTTGTTTATCGAGATGTGGAAGAGAACCCAAGGAGAGGATGGTGATCCACCTCCACAACCTTTATCAAGCCTTCACCTCCTTGAAGTAGTATCAATCACCTTGGAGCAGCCTTCACACCTTGAAGTAGCTCTAATTGCCTAGGAGTGGCCTTCATGCCTTGAAGTAGCTCCAATATCCTAGGAGTAGCCTTCACTCCTTGAAGTAGCTCCAATTGCCTAAGAGTAGCCTTCATGCCTTGAAGTAGCTCCGAGTAAGCTCCCTTGGACAACCTCCCACACTTGGAGTAGTCAAGGAGCAAGATGACATCAATTTGGAGAAGTAGATTCGAAGAAGGAAGATTACACAAATGTAGTACAACGATTTGATCCTATATCAAGCATTATACCTCCTAACCACTTAGGATGGACGTTTCTAGGTGGTTTCTAGGAGATTGTAGCAATATGACACCAACTTAGATAGAATGATTCTTGAAGTGTATCTTGAGTGTCTTTCGTGTCCTATGGTCACTTATTTTATAGGAGTGGGTTTCAAGTGACTAGGGTACCTTAGGAAAGTGTCTAGAGGGTTCTTAGTGGAGAATTAGCCATTTTAGATGAGTTAATGTTAGGTGCAATGATTAATTAATTTGTTTCTAGAAATCAGTCCAAAACCTAGTTTGGTCAAGAATTTTACCAACTGAACATGTCTCTATCTAGAATTTGTTCGACTGAGTGTGAGTTAAATTCTCAAATACTTTTATTTTGGCTAACCACCATTTCGAACTACTCTATCTAATGATCATGTATTCTTGCACCGAAGGTGTTTTGGTCGATAATATTTTTGACCAAAAATGATTTAGAGCACAAATGTGTAAGATTTCTTCCACTATTCTGAATCTTTGACTGAGGTGGTTCTTAGTCAACAATGTCTTTGACTGAGAGTGTCTCGTTCGACTAGTTTCTTGATCAAAATTTTGTTGGAAACAAGTACACCAATTTTTGAAGGACCTATCAAATGATTTTTCTAATGAAGGATAATGACTCTAATCTCTAGGAGAAGTCCTAACTAAGGGTTATGGGTGGATAGAGGAAATCTAACACTTGATTTTACATGACTTCTAGGTACTTGTACATTATACACTTGTACCAGCTGTTACAAGTTGTACAAACAAGTAAATATAAGCATTTAAGCATGTTAACTACATCTATCCATTTGGTGTGAACTCCTTGAACCCTGAAACACTTAAGGAGCAAGTTAGATCCACAAGAATAAAATGACTCTCATCATCAAAATATAGGTAAAATAATGTTCGATTTAGCCAACATAAACTAGAATAATGATTAGTGAATGTTTTTTTTATATATCTTATTGGTCATTATTTTAAGTTTATATTTAACTTGATTGAGTATGTGGACACATTGATTCCCTGGTATGTACTTTTTGCATCACCATTGTAAATCTCGATGAATTTTGGAACAAGTATTTTATGGCTAATGGAATCTTATTAAAGTAAAATATTCCATATTGATGTTTTCTTGAGAGATCTGGGAGTGATTAGTCAATTTCTCATATATTTTTCCATTTTATATGTTAATCTATATTTGAAATTTGATTTAATATTTGGCCGCATTGATCTTGTTGCCATTACTCTGGTGAACATTGTGAATGAGATGACCCTCTCCCCTAGTTACCCACCATTGAAAGTAGATCATAGGGATAAGGATCATCATCTTGTTTCTCCTAGATCCAGAGTTAAGAAATGGTAAATAATTTCATTTAAAACTTTGAGTTATATACAAGGATGCTAATTACTCCACGAATTATTTTACATAATTTCTTATGTGAATATACCAAATTAGAGGAAAATTTATTGCTATAGAGAAGAAGATTTCATTTATTGTTGTCAAACTAATCCTCCTTGTGACTTTCTCTTATTGATCTTTGATGCATTCATATGAATTTCCATATATGTATATATTTAAGAAACCTACCTAAAATGCTGAAAAACATGTAAAGATGAGTGTATCACATTATTGTGTATGTGTATAAAAATGGACAAGTACATATCTCAATATAGATTGTTTAATGTTTATATATATGCATATATGAACGTGTATTTTCATCTGAATGTTCTAACCCATGTTTGTCACACCACCTTGGGAATAATCATTTCATTGCCCATCATTGGACTTATACGATCAAGCCCTTGGTAGGTCTATACCCGGTTTTAAAATATTTTATATATCTTTATATGATACACATATCCATTATATATTAAACTAGAAATAAATAAAAATCCATGTAGTTTATTCGTATAATCAATCATCTAGAATCATAAAAAATATTTGGAATTGGATATGTGCGAGTGTTCATATTTTTTGTTGTACCTTCAATGAAGACATCATCCAATTATACTTCAAATACTTTCAGTTTCATGTCCAAGTAATCAATAAAATGTAGATCCAAACAATCAACATGATACAAGTTATAAAAAACCTAAAGTGCCACAATTGTATCCATACCATGCTAATAAGTTTGAGCCTAGGGCTTAGGGTATAAGGTTGCATCTCAAAACCCTAATTCTCATATATATGGGTATAATGAATTAGAATCAATAAATATACATCATTGTAACTCCAAACTTGCAAATATCATTAGATCCTCATATTATTCAACATAATCAGTTACATCATGAAAATACACATATTTAATACACTTAACATCCTATTTATGCCCACAAGGGTGTGGCTCACTGGTGATCAGACTGTGAATGTAGGTTGAGGTCTCTGGTTTGAATCCTCACGGGATGAATAAACTGGGATTTATGTTTAACATGGTGTGTGCTAGAACTTATGGGTTGCACACTTGGTTTACCATACTCCTCCTATGTCAACCCTCCACAGGTTAATGAGGGGAGGGGAGAGGAAGTCTCCTTGATTACTTAACATCTTATATATTAAATCTAGAATTTACATGAAATAATCACTTTATAGTTATGTGTAAGTTTTAGTTTTTAAACTAAGATCAAAATTAGGAATTGAAACCATTTTACTGACTTCTACATGTTTTTTGATGGAACTAATATATAATTTCACTAGTACTGATCTACCAAGTATTTTTTATTATATTTACACGTTAATCATCAATTTACCATTGAGAGACAGACACGTCAGCAAATACAATCCTATTATCATGAAGTTGGGCCTGAGCCAATGGGCGAGTGCAATGTAGCACCAAACTCCAATGCAGCTGCAATATTTAAGAAGGCATTAATGGCCTTATTACTTTCATGTAGTGAATTAGATGTATCATGTACTCAAGGGAAATTTGGTCTATTTTCCCCAATGATTATCTTCCCTTCTTCCCAACACAAGTTGTTGCTGACTGGAGATGGATGAATTCAACTGGGGAATTTATCCATACTCTAGGTTTTGATGATTTTTTCTTAGGCTTCATTTAGCTTTGCACAACCCTACCGAGGTTGCTCATTCTTTTTGGCAAGTCAGAGGGTGGTCGGAGCTATCCCCACTATGATGGTCAAGTAAGGAAAGGTGAAGGAGATTCATAGAGGGGTGGATTACCTAGTTTGAGGTGAGCTGATGGTAGTTAGTCATCGCAGGAGGCTCGATGAATGAAATCCACTACTTGCATGATCACATGATGTTTAGAATGGGAAGCTAGGTGGTGTATTCTCTATAGTTGAATTCAGAGGTTGGGTATAGGATAGCAAGATTCATGACCATAAATTGATGCATTCATGGATCCCATAGAGTCAAGGTCTATCCAATTGAGTGGTCTTATATAGGCATGACTTGCGTGTGGTGACAAAAATTTACAACCATATGTCCTCGATAAATGGGGATTTTGTGTATTATCTTAAATCTTAATGATAATGACATTTCTAGGGGTTGTTTAGCCCATATCAACCTCCCAAAACCATTGGTATGAGAATTTCATAGACGCACCAGCTATAGAGAGAGTAAGAGTTGTGAAGGTTTGTTGGACTCCAGTGTCTATGTGAAGGACACTATGTGAGGAAGGCCACATTCTTACCTATGTTTCTTACTCGACTGAGGGAGACCAAATCCTACCATCATCTTCTCCCTCTTTTATTTCACATTTTCTTTAATTAAAACCCCTATATTTCAAGTGTGGTTATTTCTAGCTAGCGTTGTGTAAGTTTGAAAGGCTATTGTGCTACTATTTCAAGTAGGAAGCTCATTCTAAGGAAAAGTGCCAAGGGTGTCCCCCACCATGGGCTATGAAAGTAGGACATGATATCATCTCCAAGCTTGTATCTAATCTGTCAATGTCTATGAGGCCCATAGAAATGGAAATTTCATGATAGAAGGTATATTTTAATTCAATATAATATTATGATGCAAATATCATTCATAAAGACTTGCAAAACATTCTATGTTCTATGTATTTATATGTATGGTATATATTCATGATCACTTCGTGTTTGGTATACTAAATTTTGGATTTAGTCATGCCTTCTATCTAGGGATTTAGCCACTATGTTCAATTTGAAATTTAGTGACTCGAGATATATACTTGAAGTGTCTACTCCAAAAGGAAGACTTGTACCTCATACCATGTTGCTGAAAAGGTCCCTATATATTATTCAAATTATTTTTAAGAGTTCCATCATACTCATAGGCTTTGAAGAATTCAACATGATTCTTCGGATGAACTCGTTGTGAGAAATCATGTTGTTATTGATTATCCTGCCTAATATATTATCATGTGCATGCCCAAATCTCATAATATTGTCATTCCCAGAAGGAAACAAGGGAATGTAATATCCTTGTCTCTTTGACTAAAGCACAATCTATGATGGCTAATAGTGATTGTGATAGTAGTAAATCTTGATACAACTTCCCTAAAGAACATTTGTGTAGTGTGCCTTTAGCCGAGGGTATTACCATTGGAGGTCTAGGGATACCTCAAGAGTGTGATGATGAACTCTCAATAGAGTTAGCATTGGGTATTGTGTGTTCCTGCCAATGGTGTTACACACTACCTAATCAGTGTTTGGATAGATGCAACCCCACAAATAGAAACACACAGTGGAGATCACTTTCAAATTTATATATGGACCAAGTCTGACACACTGGATTAACTAATCACATGTACCCACAGGCGCACAGGGTCATGTTGTAGTATATGCAAGTGGCAAGAGTAGGGTTGATCCTCAAGGAGAGATGGGGAACTAGAGCTAGGTTAATGTTAGCTATGTTCCTAAAGAGGTTTAAAGGTTGATTTTGGTTGGTTATGCTACGATTTCAGGTAACAAAGAGAAGGAAACTAGATTATCAAAAACCCTAGATTTTCCTAAGCATGTTAAGGCTGAGAGACTAGGATAGACAAGTAGCTAAACTAGAGCAAGGAGAACTACACTGCACTAGCAAGTGAAATTATCAACTAAGAGGCAAGCAAAGCAATGAGACAAGAAAAGCCTAAGTTATCACTAATTAGCTAAATTAACACAAGAAATCTTAGAAGAGCCCTAACTACGTAATAGGACCTAATTATCACTATCAAGGCAATTAGCTAAGAAGTAACAAATTCAATTAACTAAACTAACATTAACACACTAAGATGAAAAAAGTGGATTTTAAGCAGTAAGATGGATAGGTGGGCCGTTTGGGATTGAAACTTTGATATTAGTTGGGGGAGGTTACATAACAAGCAAGCTGTATATCTTTAATCTATATTACCAAACCAAACAACAAGACAAGTGATATAAGAATATACCCTATACTAGTAGTTGGAGAACTAGGGCTAGATGTAATTCTAAAAGGACTTGGCAAGTCTATGTTTCTAAGGTAATTGGTATTAGGGAAATTAAGAGCCAATGGTAGGAATGGGAGTAGAGATGAGGGCGTTTTATCTCATGTTACTTGCCATCTAACCTTTAGGAAACTCTAGGCAATTGCATTAATCACACTTACACTAGCTACTTAGATCTCACACCTACTTGTAGGAGAAGGGAGTTGTATGTAGGAACAAAGGGGGCTGTCTAGTGATTCATTAATTGGACCTAGGAGCCATTCCTAAGATAGCCACATACATTCCATTTTCTACCAGAACCTAAGTGTCATCAAGCATCATAAAATAAGCAATCCATGTTTAAAAGAACAAACCACATGCAAAACAATGGGAAATGAGATAGAAGAAAGAGGAAATCATCATAGAATGAAAGTATGATTATTACAAGTTATTTCACCCCATGGTATCAAAGTAACATTTTAACCCCAAAAAAGGCACCACTAGGGGCTTAGCTAGACATGCTCATACAAATGATAAAAGAAAGGAGAAGAAAGGGGTAGGAATCCATGGAGCTAAAATTAGATTCTTCTCTTTCACCTCTTAGATGTTGTACGGCGTGTCTCCTCCTCCAAGGTAGGTGGATAGCATGGAGATATGGAGGATTATGGTAGGGAACCTAGAAAACTAGGTTTGTATGGTGGAAATGGAGTGTAATATGGAGTGGTTGGTAAGTGAGTGGATTAAATACAAGGAAGTGGATGAAGGAGCTCTAGAGTAGCTAGGGAGAGGCTAAGGGAAACTAAACTTTGTGTTGTGGCAACCACCTATGTATATATAGGTAGTGGGGAGGCACTAGGGTAAGTGGGGGGGAAATTGGAAAATAGTGGAGAAAATGGGTAGGTTTAGGGGGTCACCACGACCGTGGTGAGGTGCCACGACCATGGTGGGGGTTACATGGAAAAGTCATGGGTAATGGAATGGCCAAGGTGGAAGGTTGAGTTGAGGTGTAATTGTGTATGGTGGCCACAGTTGCGGCGAGTGTCATGGTCATGTTAGGTAGAGGGTATCACGACCGTATTGGGGAGCACGACCGTGTTGAAGGAGGTAGCCACGAGTGAGATTGCTCTAAGGTCGTCTTGTCTTTGTCTCACCATGATCGTGGTGCTCACCACGGGTGATGTGGACTTCAAGGGCCACAGTCGTGCTGATGGCCACAACCATGGTCATTTACGTGTAAAATGAGTCGTGTCACTATTGATTTTTGGGGTCTTGATGAATAAATCACCACGGTCAATTTGTTGACCGTGGGCGAGCTGGGAAGTGCTGACCACGGCCGTTCTGAGGACCATGACCATGGTGTCTTCAATGACCACAGTGATTTTGATTGCCACAGCCGTGGTTACTCATGTACAAATTTGGCGACTTCCCTATAACTTTTGGAGCTTGATTCCCCACGACCTTGGTGATTTGCCATGGCCATTTTGGGACTTCTTGTTGCTGATCTCCACTTCAACATATTTATTTAATATCATTTTTCTTTTAATTGGTTCTTGTGCATCCAAAGAGAACTCAGGGAATAGGGAGGTCCAATCTTAGGGTGCAATAACCCAACAATATTTTTCATCTCTATCCCATGTTGCAATGCATGTATAAGTGTCCAGAAATACACACAAAAGGAGGCATAAGTGCATTTATCATAAAAGATCATATTGGAGGAAATAGCTTATAAATCCACATTGTTTGGATGTGATTATAATGCAAAAAGGCATAGGATGAAGCCCTAAAATAGGGTTGCATAAAGTACCATGTATATGGCACCTTTTGGGTTGATAGAGGTCAAGAAAAAGTTTTGGAAATTGCTTGATAAGGGTTACATCCTACTGAGTACTTGCAGAGAACCCACTTATTTTTCAAGTAAAAAGATGGTTACTTAAAGATGTGTACTGCGTATGATATATCAAGCCACTATAATAACAAGTATATATTACCTAGGACTGCTGATCGTTTTAATTGACTTTGCTCTATTCATTTCTTTACCAAATATTGACCTTCAATTTGGATACTTGTTCACACCATATTTTTGTTTACTCTGCAAAAGAAATCATGTTTAAACGTTAATTATCTGTCTAATGATGAAATTCATAACATTTTATACATGTTACTCTTTTTCCACATTTATCAATATTTTTCGCCTATATAATCCATTCATTTTCACCCATCTTAAACCTAGTTCGACATTTTCTATAAAGAAACCTTCTTTTGGTCCAAAAGTGCAGTTACTCTTCAAATCCGCCTTAAATAGGATAATTTTCACATTTTTCCCAGTTGAATTGTCTCAAATTAAGTATTTCCCTTTGAAACTTTCTTTTTGTAGAAATTCTGAGAGATAACTCTGACTTGTCTTTCTGTGTGTAACTGTCCTTCAATTCTGGCTTAAATAGACTATTCTTCACAAATTTCCCAATTTATTTTTTCTGAAAAAGAATATTTTCTTTTTTTAACCACTTCTATTAAGAAAATCAAAAGATAACTTCGACTTGGCATTCTGTGCAATTTTTCCATGATTTTCTCTAGAACATTCCTGCAATATCCATAAATTGAAAAAAATCAAATTCATCCTTACCGAGTCATCGGGAGGATCACAACAATCCGCCAGTGACACGTAGCAGATTGTCTTGATCCACGAGCCACACCTTGTGCGCATCGATACTATCCACTACCTCTCCAGAAATTTGAAGTTGGAAACCCCAACCTCTAAACCAATTCTATAAATAGACCCCCATATCCAACATATTCACGGCCCCTGAGGCATTTCAATTAATCCAGAGAAATGAATACCTCTCGCTTTTATTTTCTACAGTTGACTAAAGGATCCTTCCTCTAGCACCAACCCCTTCTGCAAGCGTTGGTAGGTTGAACAACTTAACTGTTATATTCATAACTACTACTTACTCTGGTAAATTCATAATTGTTGCTACTTGATTACCTTACCTGAAGTGTTCATATCAACACACTCTTTCAATGATTTGATCTTTCTATACTAAATCTAATCCCCCTCACCTCTCTCCCTCTCTCTTCATACGCATCGATCGCAACCACCTTTGATGGATCTCCGCCGTGGCAAGTCCTAAGGAAATTGAGACCACAACACACCTAAAAATTATACATATAGGTCAATGACTGGAAATCTACAACATCTCCAGCCCCAAAGATTTTGTAACATAAAAATTACTTCTTTTATAATTTTTGTTGTTTTCATTAACAACAACCTTGATCACCATTATTTTAATCAGTGGACTAAAAGGGTTTCAATACCATTATTGGCCGAGATGAGGGTGGTAACACCTTCCCACTCATAATAGGATCGATGAGTTAGATCTCTGACTTAACACATACCTTTCTTATTCACCCTTGGGTGGAGTCAAAATTGATTTTTTTGTATTTTCCCAATGATTCAATCACCAATTACATTTTTCTTCCTTATTTTAGAATAAAAATTGGGTGGCGACTCCAATTTATTTATATATCATTTTCTTATTATTTTTTATAGTTTTACAACCATAGGATCTGTTTAGATTTTTTAGGCCGGGTACAATAGTTTGGCAAATTCACCGGGGTAGCCAATGACCCAAATTGCATTTTTTAACGTCATCTCATGTTTTGTTGAATGATTAAGTTTTTTCTTCCTTCTTTTCATCTGTTTTTATTTCGTTCTTTCTATTTTTGATGAAAGTGGAAGTTTCTAAAAAATGGCTACGTATCGGAGCAATCTGCTGATAAAAAAAATATTTTACCTTGTAGAAAACTAGCGGAACATTGTGTTTCGCCAGTAAAAAGAAATTTTTTTCTTTATCACTGCCTTTTTCTTGGAGCTTTAAAGTGGCAGAATACTCTCTTTTGCTAGAAAAAAATGAGTTTTTTCATTCTTTTTCCTGCCGCTTTAGGTAGTATGAAAATTGTTGCCTTTCTAAAAATTGTCATTTTTAGTGTTAACCTCTAATTCTCTTCTAGGGATGGCCTCCTCTTCCCTTATTGAGTTAGCCTATGTTTCCTGCTTTTTTTTCTTTTTCTTTCCTATTTCCTTTTTATTTACTTTAATATATATATATATATATATATATATATATATATATAAAATAAGGAAAGAGAGGAAAGGATGAGAGGGGTATTTAAGACGAGCAAGGTCTTTTCTCTTTCTTAGTGATTGTATGATTATTTCCTTATATGCTTATTATTGATCTTTCATGTTTTATTATTGTAGGTTTACTTCAGAAAATATTAAAAGCTTACACTAGCAGAATGCACACCTACAAGCCCATGCATCATAGAATGGGTGCCAACATTCACGTTTGATCCCAAAAAGTTGTGTGGAGGTGTTAGTTAAGGAACCGATACGGCTTTAAGCTGGACGTCTAAAGGCCTTTAGGAAACCCTTCTCTCCTACCACTCACGACTGATTACAATTGTCGTAGTCATGAGATGTATCAGAGCAGTACCCATATCTGATGAACCGGGGTTACCCACCAGTGAGCGCCATCATGCCATAGAGAAAATAAGGACCAACCCCTCCTATGCCTAAAATTCTTGAGTAAGGAGGTAAAATCCATGTAAACTCATGGGATAAGGGGCGGGGGTTATTCACTACTTATGCATCTAGTGTTTGTTTTTTAAAGATTTCAAGATTGTTACATGTTATGTTAATTCAAAATTTTTGAAAAAGTTCATGTTTTAATATTGTTCACCATTTGACAACATCCTCATATTTAAAAATACTCTTACCAAAATAGTAGTCTCAAGTCAACAATTTTATGATCTCACATGATCTCAAATAATCTCAAATCAACAATATTATCATTTTCAATGATATGTTATGATAGCCTGGATCCCAGAAGATTTTCAAATTATCTCTCTCGTCAGACAATCTTAATTGCAAAATCTTGATCCAAAGAAAAAAAATCCAAACAATAAATATAAATTTTCAAAAGAAATGCTTTTTTGAAAAAAAAATCATAAATTTTTTTTATAGAAATGTATTTTTGAAAAGAAAGAAAAATCTTTCCAAAAACAAAAAAATCTTTTTGAAACAAAAAGTCTTAATAAAAAAGAATTCCATGAAAAATCTTTCTTCAAAAAAGGAACAACGTTTCAATCAAAAAATCTTCTAAACAAAAAGAAACAATCTTTTGATAAAAAAAATCTTTGAACTTGAAAAAGTTGAACCATCTTAAAAAAAAGGAGTTGAACAACATTTTCAAAGCTCATCAAAACAAAAAATTCAAACTTGGATGACATTTTCGAACATCTTCCAACTTGGTACAGCCAAAAGGATGTCTGATTGTGGTCTCTGCTAATGAGCGACCACTCGTGCCTGAATCTTTGATATATGTCAAGAGGCTTCCAAACAGCTATTCAAACCTATAGATGCTCTTCTATGTTCATCTTTAATCATATATTAGCCAAAGAGCCATCTTTTTTTGGAAACTTATCCTGAATGCCTTGACCTTCCAAGGACAAACTTGTAAATATTCATCCTTACATCGAAAGGTTGTTTGATTTTACATACAAGCATGTGCTCTCATGATCAAATCACATCCATCTTGGCATCATCTACTCTGACCTCGAGCAACTTGTTCCCATGTTTACAACAACATAATTCCTTGAAAGTCCTCTAACTTAGCTCGATCCTATTAAAACAAAGCTTCACCATTACAACAAAAGGCTACTAAATCCTCAAATCCTGGATACAATTGCCAAATCTTGACTTAAATATCAACCTATTCCCCAAGAAAACCAACTCCAATTGATCCAAAAGATCTTCCATCTTGAATGAGATGTCACCCAGTAGCATGTGGTATGCCCTTATTTTCACACCTAAAACCACGGTCGCGACCATGACCTAAAAATGGACCATCACTGAGGTTTCATGTTCATATCTACAGTCTTGGACAATGACCTTAAACTGGACCATCACCAAAGTTACATGTTCATATCTATGGTCATGGACCACAACCTTAAATTAAGCCATTACCTTGGATTCACACCCACATTCATATAGTCCCGGACCATGATCTATAATTGGACCAACATACCCTTTCCTTTGTGATTATGCTTCTCATAAAACACTTTTGAGTAGAGAGGAATCAGGCACACCTGTATCCAACATCAATCTCTGGTTCTGAGAGGGTCACCTTGTCCCTAGATACCGCTTTACTCTATGAATATTTTTCATATAGAATACCCCTCAGGAGAGAGAAATCTCACACACTTGTATCCAACCACAATCTTTGGCCCTGAGTGGGTAACCTTGTCCCTAGATACCCCTTTACCTTATGAATATTTTTCATATAAAACAAAACACCCTCAGGGGAGAGGAATCTCACACACCTGTATCCATCCACAGTCTCCGGCCCTGAGTGGGTCACATTGTCCCTATATACCCCTTTATCTTGTTAGTATTTCCCTCATAAAAAACCTCTAAGGAGAGAGGAATCTCACACACCTATATCCAACCATAGTCTTTGGCCCTAAGTGGGTCACCTTGTCCCTAGAAACCCTCAACCTTGTTAGTGTTTCTTTCGTAGAATATCCCTTGAGGGATGAGAAACCTCACACATCAGTCTCTAACCATAGTCTCTAGTCCTGAGTGGGTCACCTTGTCCCTGAACACTATCCTACCTTCCCTCTACAATAAAAAAGCACAATATGCATGTGTTATCATGATGCTATGCAAATACTAGAAAGACCCTTTGAAATAACTCAAGATAGGGGCACTACTAAGGGGCATATTAGTTTGAAATCAAGTTTAGTCTATTTTCACCTTGCTACACAAGGGGCAGATTACTATTTGGTTTTCTAAACCTAACAATCAATCATTATGCCTTCAGTAGTAGGGTACTTACTAACAGTTTCAGAAAGATCTTCTTGATATTATGAGCACCAACAAACATTCCAACAATAGTAAGGTGATGAAGACGCATGTTGAAGACTCTCATGATGAACAGAAGACTTAGGTCAAAACAAGATCTGTCCAGAAGTCCCGATGGAATTATGAGCCAAAGGACACAAAGGCAATTATGTATGGAAACAAGCAAGCAACCAATTTTATCAAGGATCAGGAAAATCCACAGATATAGTTGTTCCCCTTTGATAGTCACATGCAACTATCATCATCATACAACATGCAGGGTGAACAACTGCATCATCCCAGACAAAACCCACAAGGGTATACTGACGTAAGAATGTTACATTTGAGCATCAACAATAGGAGACATGTATGACACTCCCAGTCACTCTATAGAATAGCCAAGTATATGATTAGATAGAAGAATTTGATGAGCAACTAGAAGTCTATGTTTATTAAGGAGAAGAGAAAATGCTACAAAGGGTCATAAGACTACACTTCTAGCACCGAATAAGAGGTCTTATGCAGCCAATCTCATGATGTGCACTTCAATTTCACCTTCTCACTATTCTCTAGTTCTGGTACCTTATGGGTACCCACCCCATCCAAGCCTAGTCATAGTGCGCATAGGCATAGTTTTCTCAGAGGTTGATCATAGTATGAAAGAAATCATACATAAATTGGGAGATCTAGAGGTCAAGATAGAAGAAATCGACACCTTTAAATTTCAGCACTAGAGGATCACAAAGCTTGTTTGCATAAGTATGATGAAAGGAGATACATTTTCAGAAGAAACTACTTCTAGAGGAGATACCAATGCAAAACCTAAAGAGAAGGTTAGTACCATCAGGGGGCTCTCGATATCATCTTTCCATTGATTGAGCACCTTGTGAAGTTCCCATCCATAAAGGAGCCTCATAATCCTCTACAAAGAGCTACAATCCATATGTTCACTAAGATTATCACTTCATCCTGGGGTACAAAATAGACACATTAACAGCCCTCAAGCACAACATTCAAGACCTAATTGATGTATGTTTGGTGCAAGTGGATGCCGTAATATGTGCAGTAGCTCTAGAGTTTTTCATTAAAGAGCCAGGTGCATATAAATAATTCATCGAATCAATACTTCATCCAAAGAATAGCAGGAACACACTAATGGAGGTTGTCTCATAGTTGATTAGGTCTCCAATCGAGCTAGATTTCAACCAAAGAGATCTAAGACACTCAGTAGTCATGAACCCCAAAGCATATGGGGATCATGAAGGATCCATCTAAATGTTTTTACTTTAATAAAAAAAGTCAAAAATGGAAATAAAATAAAAAATTCTGAAACATAAATAAATTAAAATTCTTGAAATGAAAAAAACATTTTTTTCTAATTGAAAAAAAATCAAAATGAAAAAAATCATAGTTTTCTCAAATTGAAAAAAGAATCAAGATCAATAAAAATTCAAAAGTTCCACTTGATCTACTTAAGTACTTGGACGCGTCCCCCCGTGCTCCCTGAAGAGGAAGGATCAAAGTAGAACCATGGTGCCTAGGACGGAAGGATCATGGTCATTATCCTAATTCCTAGATGGTTCTCAAACCTAACCTCACCCATAAATATCACTCAATCAATGAAATCATCTAAAGCTAAAATGACAAGATGATGACATATCTCAAAATCAACAAGCCCTCTTCTTTCTCTTCTCGAATTGAATTTTCCAAAGGCAAGATGGAATGGACCTACTAAGTTAGGACATCCTTAAACAAATTTATGGTCACTCCCTACATGAACTTTAATGTCTAATCATGACACAACCCTACTCATAGGGAACAATAAAGATAGGTGGACTAGAGGATAAGAACACTCAGATTCCTTGTGACATTGTTCATGTCTCACCATGATGATCTATCCTGGGGAACACACATGGGGAACCTTGACTAGAAAAATACCAGTAATCTAAAACTCAAGCTCCCATCCTAAGGTTATGATCATCAACATCCACAATGTCAAAATGAATAAATGAATATACATTGATTGTGAAGCCCAAAGGACACCTGAACTTGACCATATGCTTGTGTTGAGTTTCTTATGAGAATAAATGTCGAAGACAAAGCCCATGGGGATGCATGTCGCACCTGGCACCTTAACCCAACTGGGTGAGGAGTTTTTGCTTGAATACTCCCTACACGACATTACTAAGCTCAAAAAGCATGACATCTAAGATTAGTGGAGCATGAAAACTCTCTTTTGGGAGTCAAAACCTCCACTCCTAAGGTTCTGAGCATCACTTCCTAGGGACTTCAATTCAAAACAAAAAATGAATAATTAAGTCCATTGGATGCCCAAAAATGTGGATACATGCTTGTGACACATTGTATGCACTAACAAGTGTTGAGAATAGAGCCGAAAGGGGTTTCTCGAACGCCTAGTTCCTTAATCCACCTGGGTACGAAATTGCCTCTTGAATACTCTCTATATGGCACCCTTGAGTTTTTAAAGAATGAAATAAAGAGCTAGTGGAGCATCAAATCTAATCTAAAAAAATATTCCCCTAGTGGTCCATCTTCCATAATCATCCTGAGGGAAGAACCAACTGATTCACAAAATATTTCAGAGAATATTAAACATGTTTGTGTTCTCAAATCACCTTATAATCCAATACTGAAAAGTGGAAAGTAGGGTGAGCATGGCAGTTGTCATATGCCATCAGATAAGCTCCAATGACCACCCCTCTCATCTCATGATGGGCCTCTTGACTAACATGGGTTACCACCAGCTCACTAAAGGGGTCTAAGTCTAGAAGATTTTGATGTTGACCAACGACCTAAGACAATAAACAACCAAAGGAATGGTTATATGATGACATCTTGCATGATAAACAAAAATATAAGAATCCATAAATCATGTCTAGTCAATTAAAAAATTAGAATCAAGAATCAACTTTTAAACAACTTCTTCCCAACTAACATTGTTACACTAATGTCAAAAAGGTGTAAAACACCTTTGAAACAAAACAAGGGGGAAAAATACTACCACCATAATTCAAATCAACAATTATCCCTTGTCTCAACAAAGATGAGTGAAGAAGGGAAATCTCATATGATAGTGTCCCACTCTACGTTAGCATCATAGATCATTTCAACATGAAGAAGGTCTACTTAAACCATCATGACTTATGTTCATCAACAAGTTTCGTCAAAGAACCGTTGGTAGAAGATTGCAAACAACAAAGACAAGACAAAGTGCTTAGTATAGAGATAGAGTCTAGCTCAAATATAGATCCAATAATGCTTACATACATCTTTAGAGAAAGAGTCTGACAAGGCACACCATATCCTGAGATATTGAAAACCTTACTTATGGACCATGCCATATCAACAACACGTGAATGAGGGTTACTACTAATGATAACTATGGAATAGCTTATTGCCTCTATCTTCCAAGAAAGACACATTGATTAGTTTTCACAGGATCACTAGAGACTTGTCAAAAACTTGACATCAATGCCACATCACCAAAGTAGATTGAATGATAGGATGGACCTTGACTGTAGGCATGAATGCTTTCACAATGACATTCCTTACTTCTAGAATAGCTGAAATTAAAGAATTTAAATGATAATATGACCTGCATAAGTATTCATAGAAGAATCATGACCTAGAGTCATCATCAATGCAATTGGTTGAAGCACACCTGCTTGCACTTTTGACTCAATTTGAAAGTCCTACACTTTGTTAGGCATCTTCAATAGTGAACACTTTTGTAGATGGCCCTTTCAAATCTCTTTAGGGTCGTAGATTATGACCTAAAACTGGACCACCATAGCCTTATTTTCATAACTCTTGAGGTCCTATACAAGGACTAAAAATTGGACTACTGTGGGTGTATTTTCAAATCCTCTTTGGGTCTTGGCTCATGACCTTAAATTGAACAACATCGCACATCAACGCTTAAATCCTTTTTGGGTCCTCAAACAATACAAAAAACTAGACCAAAAGCCCTTTCCAAATATACATCTTAAATTCTAATCATAAATCTCTATACTTAGGTAGGCACTAACACTTAAGACCAACTATTAGAAGGCACCTCGTATGTCAATGTCCTATCTGGAAGAGGCACCTTATTCCTCAAGGATCTATAATAAGGTAGGCATCTACACGCTCTAAGCCCTACACCATGTAGGTATTCCCTGATTAATATCTTGATCATCCTCGATTCCTAACTATCATCTAGAACATGAATCTCAAAATATGGTCCATACTACTCCAATTCAAATCTCATGATTAGATCTAACAGTGATTCATCCATGCTAAAGCCATATCTTGGATAAGCATCCATCTTGATCAAAATCCCTACGTCCATGTAGGTGTTCAAATCAAATCCCTATACTCAGATAGGAACCCACACTACATCCTTATCCTTAATAGTCATACATTGATCGAATTTAACATTTTGAAGAGTTTTATCTCAAATAGACATTCTCATGAACCAAGCCTTATCCTAGGGATCCACAATCAAGTCCTACCCTGAGAAGGTTTCTCCTTAAAATCAAACCCTACATCAAGTAGGCACACCTGATAGAGCCATACATTCAGGTAAGTAAACTTCATAGAGCCATAAAATCAGGTAGGCACACCTAAGAGAGCCCTACAATTAGGTGGGCACTCCTTCAAAAGACATTTCAAGGGATATGCACCTCAATCAAGGTCTTATGTATAGTAGCCAAACCCCACTCTTATCATGATCAACCATCATGTAATCAAGAGATTTTCTAGGGAGCAGACAGATGACCAATATAGTTGTAACATACTGAATTTTGGACCTTTTGCCTTTTTGGCCCTCTTTCCATCTTTTCCTTTCATTTCTATCCTCTTTGGCCTTCCTATTTAATTTGTGGACAATATGATGGTTTAATAAACACTTGTTCATCTTTTATTCCAATATTTGGGTTTTATGCACAAATACCTTAGTGAAAGCTTAATAATGGGTTCAATATGTAAAATTTCCACTTAAGTAATAAATATAATAAAATATTTCGTCCTAGAACTTTCTAGTGCTTTTTAGAATATGAAAAAGAAAGGAAATCCTGAAATATAGACAAAGGAGATGATAAATGTAATATTTGGAGATAATGTGGGATATTTTTGGATAAAAGAAGATAATTTGGATAATAAATATATCAATTTCGTTTTCTTGACTTAAAAGTTGCTTAATGGCCAAGTATCATCTATATTGGATAATAAATAAATACATAATGCCTTTAATACAAGATAATGGGAAATAAGCCAAGAAAGAGAGATCAAATATTTAATGCCCTCAAATTAGAAAAATAACTCCTGATTCGTAATCTAAACATAAAAATAAGCCTTTGGGCAAATTTTCATTTAATTTGGCCAAGGTTTAATATTTTATTTTATTCCGGAGAGAGAAAATGACTTAAAGACCAAAAATATTAAATATATGTTGATAAAAATTAATTACTCTCACAAACATGTTCCTAACGTTTATTATTACTTTTCTACTAAGTTTCATATTTTTAGGAAGTTTCTAGATGCCTCTAATAAATTAAAAGGACAAATAAGTGATAAATTTAAATGAATTAAATAAAATAATTAAAGTCTTAAAAAATATATATTAATGCCAAATTCGTGTTCTACATGTTAAAATAGACCTTTGGATGAATTTTGAATCAATTTGGAAAATAGTTGTTGAGAAGATAAATTAAGGAGAGAGAAAGTGTGCAAAACTTTCAAATCATTATTTAAAATAATAAACAACTTCAACAAATGGAAATAATGCCAAATTCGTGACTAACATACTTAATATGAGTTATGGGTGAAGTTTTGTAATTTTTGGATAATCATAGAGTCATAAATAAAGGAGGAAAGAGAAAATATGTTTTGAATTATTTAACACATTAAAGATTCACAAAAGGCAAAACTAATTTCATATTTGGATTCTACGCGTCAAAATAAGTCAAAATATAAAAGTGGATAATTTTTGGATATCATTTGAGCCTCCAAAAGAAGAGAGAGAAAAACAATTAAATTATATTATGCACTTTGTTCGAATTCTAATGTAAATAGAATTAAATGGCATACCCAACCTTGGACTCATCCGCGCGATCCAATGGTTCGTGGTCGTCGGTGGACCTGAGTTCATTGATCCAACAACTCCAGAGTTGTCTTCTACCTCAGTCCAAAGTGTATAGGACTCTCAAATTTAAAACGTGAATATCTTGAGCTACGATTAACCAAATTCGACGATTTTTGGTTCTACAGATTCATCGTGAGATTACGCTTTTAATTATGCTATGGTTTTTATATTTTCTTGAACTTTCAGGAAACCCCCAAAATGGTCGAGGTGTGTCTCTCACCTCACATGGCTAAACCCTAAACCTAGGCCACTAACCTATAAATACCCCTACCCCTACGTGCGCCGACACGTTTGCAACTCAACAACACCTTTGATTGCAATTTCCATCACCTTTTTGACCCCGATGAGCCACCGAATCTCTATGCATTGTGGCGCCTTTTTCTCTCTGCCCTCTCCACCATCGACCCAACTAAAGGAATCATTAGCTTTGTTTTTCTCTAAGCTTTAATTTGCATGTTTAAAATCTGGATTTGATCGAGTATCGAGTTTTTTTCCCAAAACCATAAGCCAACAGCAGCTACGGCTTCTGGTTATGGCATCGGGATCAATTGGGGAAGAAGGTCGCTCACCGATTTACCTCTTTACCCTCCGCTCATTTCCCTCTGACCTCTCTGTCCCGCGCGAGGGATTGATCTGTCCTTTTCCCTCCATTTTGACTGAGATGACCCGACCTTGACCGCGTGACCTGGTCACCCCTTATTCGACCAAGTCAGAAGGTGGGCCCGACTCTCTCTTCTCTCTCCGGTTTTAAATGACTCTGCCTACGTGGCGAGTTCTGATTGGCTGATATTGTAAAATTGATATCTTTTTACTCGTTTATCCAAAAATAGAAATAAAATATGTTTTGGAATCAGGAGAACGAGATCTATCTAACAAAAATACTTTCGGGGTTTGATTCTGAGTTTTTCGAATATGTATTTTTCGAGTTGATTTAATTAACTAATAAATATGAAAAATACCCTAAAAAGTTAGTAACTCTAAAATATATAAATATACATGTTATTTTGATCAGAAGAATGTAACTAAGACATTAGTGAGGTTTTTAGAGTCTAATTCGATCGTTTGTGGAAAAATTTGACGGTTTTTAGGTTTTAAGCCTTTAATGAATATACATATATCTAATACATAAATATGATGATCATATTAGGGAAAGTGGATATGATCTCGTGTAAAAGTTATGAAAAGTGGTTCTAGGATTCTAAAGATTAAAGGTATATGCATCTACCCTCCTTCAGTTGGGAAAGCTTTTATACAAATACCCATATTCCCTAATGAGGCTTATTATCATCATCATCATCATCATCATCATCATCTAAGCCTCAATCCCAACTATGTTGGGGTCGGCTACATGGATCCTTCATTTCCATTAAGCTCTATCATGGGCCATATTTTGATTGAGATGTAGAGATTCAAAATCTCTCTTTATAAGCTCATCCCATGTTAATTTTGGCCTTCCTCTTCTTCTATTTATAGTGTTTGGCTCAATAGCATTGCTTCGTATAGGGGCACTAGTAGGTCCGCGCTGCACATGTCCATACCATCTGAGTCGGCCCTCACGCAACTTGTCCTCAATGCTCGTCACCCCCACTTGTCCTCAATGCCCTAATGAGGCTTAATTTGACCTAATTCATGATTCTTGAAACTTAATTTGTTTATGCCTTAAAATCAGTTATAGAACAATCTTGTTTGGGTTTTTATATCCCACTGCCATGTTATATAAATCTTTTGATTAATCTTGCCATAACCCTTTTTCTAGCATGTTGATTCTATTAGACTAATTAACTAGTGTAGTGGTACTTGTATGTACAACCACCCATAGTTGGGGAATGTGTTATTTCTCCCTTGGGAAACGTGTTATTCTCCCCCACACATGAAATATGTGCAGGTGACTGGGAATGTGTTACTCTCCCCTCACCCTTTTAGTTGAAGGTCTGGTAGGTGCCTCAACCCTACATAGTTTAGATAGTCAATATTAATCATATATGCTAATCCTTGATTATATATTATTTATGGAAAGCATCTATTGAAATATTCTTTTGTATATGGCCTCCTTCTCTTAATTGTCTTCATCTTATGATGAACTCTAGCCTATTTTTACATATTTTGCTTATCCTGATATCCTAGAATAGTTTTGGTAACACATACTTTTGTTTTCCTTCCCTTTTGTTGGGTGCTTTCCCAACAACCCAGATGTGGAGCAAGGTGATGGATATGGCATGAAGATCGTAGCTTTGTCATGGACTTAGCTGATGGATATGCTGCTTGGAGACAAAAGTGGAGTAGTCTAGTTCCCTCTACTTAGATCCTCTTTTTGTATAAATCATGTACACCAATAATTGGGAGAATTTTTATGTACACTTTATTTAAATTGAATATAGTCAAAATTTTATCTTTCATTGCTATCTAAATTGGATTTTATTTACCATTATTATTAGTATAGATGTGGATTGATTTCACCTCTTTACAATAGTATTACTTGCAAAGGCTACCTTAAATCTAGAAAATTATTTGGTTCTTGACCTCATCTATCTTGAGAAGTTTCAGACAACTAGAAATGCTCCAAGGAGTAGGAAATTATCCAGTACAACGACTAGTCATTAAGGCAACCTCATCCATCTTGACCATCATGTAGAACTTGAGCAGCTAAGACTATGCTTTTGAAGGTCCAAACAAGCAACCTGGAACTGTTCAACTGATATGTCGATGCCCTTTTTTATTGACACATCCATTGATCCTTTTTATAAGACTTTAATGAGAATCTTATATCTTCAGATCTAATCATACTCGATATCACTTCTGATGAAATTTATCCTACAGGGTGGTAAATGCTCTAAAGAACATATGATCATTCGGTTACAGTCCATGGTCGTGATGGCCACCTTAACATGAAATATTTGTCTAGTTGCCAATATTTTGATCTTTGACCATGTTCAAGATACTTGAACAACCAAGACAATGCTTTAGAAGGTCCTAACAAGAAATTTGAAACTATTTGAATAGTTGACTGATGCTCTAGGGAGAAGACAATTTACCAATATAGTGATTGGTCATAAAGGCTACCTTAAATCTGGAAACTTGTCTAGTTCCCAATCTTCTCTATCTTGAGAACTATTGAAAGTTGAAACACTCTAAATCTAGTTATTCGTCAGATATCCCATATATGGTCCTAGAAGATCTAAAACTAAACTAATCTTGTCTAAATTGGCAGATCAATCCATGGTCCCATATAATGACCTAAAACTGAACCAATGTTGCCTCACATTTCTATATCTTTTTGGATGATGATCATGACCTATGACTGCACCAATCATGTTCTAAACATATATTAATATTTTGGATCCCTACATCTAGTAGGAGCTTTTAGATGATTACATATGCTATCAATGCCCTATATAATAATTAAATATCTTCAGGGACGAAGTTTAAAAGAAGGTTCCAAATCAAGTGTGAATTAGAGAGTTAGGAATAGTCATTTTTTGACACTCTAGGGGACAAATGAAATACCAGTATAGACACTAAAGGCTACCTTAAAGGCTGGATGATCACCTACCCGATATCAAGGGGTTTTAACACTCTCTCTATGAACTTTATCCTACAAGTTCAAACATGCTCTAGGGAGCATATGATTAACCATTACAATCACTAGTCATGATGCCTACCTTAAAGCTGGGAACTTGTCTAATGCCACAATGTTCTATCTCGAGCAATCAAAGCCCAATTTCCACATAGGTAAACTCAGCTGATTTGACCTCTTTAGGGTCATCATCCTAACCCTAATTTTATACACACCCTCAAAAAATGAAAAAACTAAAACTTAAATATGTAGAAAAAAAGAGATAGAATACTTTTTAAGATCTTTTATAGCATCACAGTTTGTGAAATTTTTCAACAATTGCAGACTCATGATCTTAATATCTTTGACAAATCACATTCACTTTTTGACATCCACCTTTAATTCACTAAGGCATGAGTTAGTCAAAGAATTAAACATGCACTAGTTTTAGAACTAAATAAATGATGAGAGACACTTTTACGGTCGATAAACCTCTTCTGGCTCATCAAAACTCTAGGAGAATGAATGATTGGTTAGATATAGGAAACTACATAAGTGATAGGTTGCCCCTACTCTAGAGATGTTATTCATTCCGAATATCATCCTCATTAGTTAATCCTTAGAAGGAAAAGACACCACTTACACTTTCCACTATCTATAAGGTTTGTTAGAGCATCTCTGATGAGCCCAACCTTTTTGGATTTTAGTGACCAAAAATGGGCATCAGACTTGGCATAAGAGTGTGGTTTCTCACTCTTATCTTGAACCTTTCCTTGAGAGGGGAAACTATTGACACTCCATTTTTAATCACTCAGTAGAAAATCATGTTTAAATGTTAATTCTCAAGTTTAATGATAGAATTCATCACATTTTATACATTTTACCCCTTTTCCACATTTCCCACATTCTCTGCATATTTAATCCACCATTTTCACCCACCTTATCCCAGTTTGGGGCTTTCTACCAAGAAACCTTCTTTTGGCCCAAAGTGCAATTATTCTTCATATCTTCCATAAATAGGTTATTTTTCACAAATTTCCCTGTTAAATTATTTGGAATTAAATATTCCCTTTCCAACTACCTTTTCCTAGAAAATCTAAGAGATAACTCTGACTTATCTTTTTATGCACAACTATTCTTCAATTCTACCTTAAATAAGCTATTCTTCATAAATTGCCCAATTGAATTATCTAAAAATAATATTTCATTTTTTCAACTACTTTGCAAAAGCAATTCGAGTGATAACTCCATATTATCTTTCTGTGCAAGTTTTCCATGATTTTCTTCAGAGCATTCCTATAGTATGCATATATTGGGAAAATTAATTTTATCCTACCTGAGTCACCAGGTGGATTACAATAACCCGTCGGTGATACATGGAAGATTGCCTCATGTTGGGGGGGCATGTCTTGAGTGTATCGATGTGATCCGTTGCCTCTCTATATATTTCAAGTTGGAAATGTCAAACCCAGAACCAATTGATAAATAGACCCCCATGCCTAATGTATTCCATGCCCCTCTCATCTCTCCTAAATTTGTAGAAATGACTAACTCTATATTTCATTTTCTACACGTGACTAGAGGATCCTTCCTATAGCACCAACCACTTCTGCTAACATCGGTAGGATGCACAACTTAACTACTATATTCATAATTTCTGCTTACTCTGGTATTCATAGTTGTTGCTAGTTGATTACCTGAATTGTTCATATTTGCATACTCTTTCAAAGGTTTGATCTTTATCTATTGAATATAATATTTCTCGCTTCTCTCTCTCTTCATATGAATCGATCCCAACCACCACTGATGAATCTCTTCCTTGGGAGGTCCTAAATTATTGTGATTACAACACACCTAAATTGGACCTTTAGGGCAATGATGGGAAAGACACGGTCATCTCCATCATCAAAGGTCTGCCAACACAAAAATTACCTTTTCTACTATTTTCTGTCAATTTCATTAATAACAACCTCGATCGCCTCTATTTTAATATGAAATGACTAAAAGATTGAAACACTATTATCAGGTGAGGTGGGGGTGATAACACCTTCCTTACTTGTAATTGGATCACTGAGTTCGATCTCTGACCTAATGCATACCTCTCTTATCTACCCTTAGGTGGAGTCAAAATTGGACTTTTTTGTATTTTCCCGTTGATTTTTTGGTAACCCAGGACACTCGTAAGACTTGCGTCGAGCCCAATCTGGGGATCTCAACCCCATCCCGTAAGAAGCATATCCCATTAATTCATGTAGAGACCGGTTTTGCTACGGGAGAAACAATTTTGAACAACAACACCAAGGGGATTCGAACCCGGGACCCTTCATGAAGGCCCCCGTGCTATGACCACCTGAGCTACTACTCGTAGGTAGATTTTTGGTAACCTAGGAGACTCGTAAGTCTTGCGTCGAGCCCAACCTGGGGAGCTCAACCCCATCCTGTATGGATCATACCCCATTAATTCACGCATAGGTCGACTGAGATATGGGAGAAACAATTCTAAACAGCATCACCAGGGGGATTCAAACCTGGGACCCTTCATGTGGGGCCCCGTGCTGCGACCACCTGAGCTACTACTCGCCGGCATATTTTCCCACTGATTTAAACACTTGTTTATGTTTTTTCTTATTTTACAAATAAAACTAGGTGGCAACCCTAAGCTTTATCTACATATCATTTTCTTTTACTTTTTTTTCATTGTTTCTTCTACAGTAGAATCCATTTGGATTTTTTGGGTCATGTACAACAATACCACAAACTCAAAATTAGGGATATTGATATTCCCATGATTACCTTTAGGTAGGGTGACCCAATATCACCCTACTTGTTTCTTTTATGTGTTGATATCTAATGAACTGAAAAAACAACACCCTTCATGGCACTCAGTGGCCAAGGAGGATCCGATCATCTCCAACCTCTTGTTTGCTGACAACATCATTCTCTTTTCTAGAGCCACTCCACAAGAAGCGTCAACAATAGCTGACCTTATCAGTTGCTATGAAGATTCTTCAGGGCAGAAGACTAACATGTCGAAGTGGTGTGGTTTTTCATGCACGTGTGATCTTATGAATGTATAAATCCCCAAACAAGGTTCCCTCGAAATACTAAAATAAACTCTCACAAGTGTACGGGGTCATGTCATATTATAGGTGAGAGGCAAGCAAAGGGGTTGGTCCACATGGAGAGAGGGGGTACTAGATCCAGGTTAGCGTGAGATATGCTCCTAAAGTGAAGAGTGGGGTTTATAGGGTTTAAAAGTGATTTTGGGTGATTACACTAAGATTGCAAGCAATTAACGACAAGAAGGAAACTAGATTACCAAAACCCCTGAGTTAATCTAAACAAGTTAAGTCTAAAGAGAAATTCAAGACAATTAACTAAACCAGAGAAAGAGTAATTACAACTAAACTAATACTAGACTAGCAGTGCAAATTAACAACTAAGAGACAAGTTAAGCACTAGAGCAATCAAGGACCTAGGGTATCACTAACTAATAAGATTAACACAAGCAAGCTCAAAAGAGAACTAACTACTCAAGAAAAACCTAGATATCAAGAACTAAGCAATTAACTAAGAAGCAACAAAGGAAATTAACTAAACTAGCATTAACAAGCTAACATAACAAGATGGATTTTAAACAATGATATGGATAGGAGGTCCGTTTGAGAATGATACTATGATATTAGTTGGGGGGATTAACATAACATACATGTCTTATATCTTCAACCTAGATTGCCAAACCAAGAAACAAAGAAAGTGCTATTTGAATTGACCCTATGCTACTAGTTGGGAAACTAGGGCTAGGTATAATTATAATAGTGCTTGGCAAATCTAGGTTTCTAGGGAAAGCGGTATTAGGCCAATTGAGATCCAAGGGTAGGAATGGGGGTAGAGATGAGGGTGTTTCACCTCATGTTACTCACCATCAAGCCCTTAGAAAACTCTAGGCCATTTCTCTAATCACACTTACACTAGCTACTTAGATCTCACACCTACTGGTAGGGGAAGGGAGTTGTATGTAGAAGCATGGGGTGCTAGCTAGGGATCCACTAATTGGACCTAGGAGAAATTCCTAAGATAGCCACACAAAATTCATTTTCCCATAGAAGCTAGGTGTTTTCAAGCATCATACAATAATCAATCTAGGTTTAAAAGAATAGATCACAATTAAGATAATGGGAAATGGGATAGAAGCAAGATACAATCATCATAAAATGGAAATATGTTCATAACAAGTTATTTCCCCCCAACATGGTATCAAAGTAACATTTTAACCCCAAACAGCCCACCACAAGGGGCTTAGCTACACATGACTAAACAAAAGAGAAAAGAAAAGAGAAGAAAGATGTAGAAACCATGAAGCTCGTGGTATAAATTCCTCCTCCCCCCTCCTGTAGGATGTGGCACCTCTTCTAATATGAATGAATAGCATGGAAATATGGGGGATTATGGTAGAAAACCTAGAAAACTAGGGTTCTATGGTATAAATGGAGTTGAAATGGAAGGTGGGAGGTAGGTGAATGGCTTGAATGTAAGGAAATGACTAAAGGGTAGCTAGAGTAGCTATAGGGATGCTAACCTCTGTGCTCCATCTGCCACCTATGTATAAATAGGTGGTGGGGGAGCACTAGGGTATGTGGGGGTAAAATGGGAAAATAGTTGAGAAAAAGGTAGGGTTAGGTGGTCACCACGGTTGTGGTGAGGTGCCACGACCATGGTGGGGGTTATGTGGCACGATCATGGGCAATGTGAATGGCCGATGTGGAAGATGGAGGAGAGGTGTAAGTATATGCATGGGTTTCCACGGCTGTGGCAGGAACCACAACTGTGGCGAGTAAAGGATACCACGGTCGTGTTGGAGGAAGTTCCCACAGTCGTGCATGCTCTGGGGGTCGTCTTGACTTCACTTTGCCACAGTCATGGCAGTCACTACGGAGAGGTGGCCTTCAATGGCCACACTCGTGTTGAATGGCCATGACGGTGGCCATTCACATGCAATTTGGGATGAGTCACTGTTGGTTTTTGGGATCTTGGAGATTAATTTGCCAAGATCGTGGCATGGGCCACGGGTGAGTTGGAGCTCAGTGGACACATCCGTTATGTTGACCACGGTCTTGGTGTCTTAAGTGGCCACGACCATTTTTCTAACCATGATTGTGGTCATTCATGTACGAATTTGTTGAAGTCTCTATGACTTTTGGAGATTAAACTGCCACAACCATGCCCACGACCATTTTGGGGCTTACTTCTACTCACTTAAACTTCAAATTCTTCATATGACCTCGTTTTTCTTTGGATTGACCCTTGTGCATCCAAGGAGATCTTGGGGAAGAGTTAAGTCTAATCTCAGGGTGCAAGGACCCAAAGATGTTCTTCGTCTCTCTCCCTTGCATCAATGCATACATAAGCACCTTGAAAAACACAGAAGAGGAGGTATAAGTACATTTGACATGAAAGTTCACATTGGAGGAAATAACTTGCAATCAACAATGCTTAGATGTGATTATAATGCAAAAAGACAAAGGATGAAGCCCTAAAATAGGTTTGCATCACCACCACAAACTTAAAACATACTTGTCCTCAAGTATGCTCTAAATTAATCTCTCTTTCAATTCAATCTAGGAGCAAGGATAATGCAATCATTGTGATATTTATTGGCTAAAATGAGTTCACATGAGGAATTTGGCAAGCAATCCACTACTCTCTTCTCATTTTCATTTGTTCAAGTGAGAATCAAGCACAAAGCACAAGAACTTAGAATATGGGTCACCTTTCACATATGCAAGTGATGCAATTTTTATAATGCTCCGGGTAAACCATATCCGGCAAAAGTGGAAATCCAAGCAAGCTATTGTTCTTTCTCAGAACATCAAAGAACATTATGACCTGGCCATGATTCTGAGAACCCAGGTCACGATCCATGGCAGAAGGGTGAAAACCAAGCCAATGCTAGGCTCCCTCCCCAAACGAACTCAGATACCCATTGCAGGGATCCTATGGTGGTCCCGTCACAAGAAGAAACCCATCGCTACATATGGATGGTCAGACAACCATGAAACTGAGAAACTCAAGAAAAGATTGAAGATGACATATTGAATGTCTTCATAACAATCCATCAGAGATAGGGACACACTTAACATCATACGAAGATGCCCAAGAGATTCCAAGGTGTCGTCTCCAACTGGAAAAAGAGGAAAGAATTCGAGATTCAAAATCATCATGACAGGTAGAAGAAGAGTGACTAGGACCTCAGGGAAAGACCATGGAGGCGAGACGAGACCATACGTATGACTTTTGTAGATGAAGGGCCACTAGACAGCCAATGGAGGTGAATGTTGTTGAAGTCTAAGGATGTAGCTATAGGAACCAGCGAATGGGAAGCCCTTAAGAGTAAACAAATGATGCGGAATTGTAGTATGGGAGGTCATGATGCTTACCTACTACTCAATTATCAAAGGCCTAACATTTCAAGTAGTAGGGAGGAGGAGGTCAGCAAATAAGAAAACCAGATTAGGTCTAGGTTTAGCGGGAAACCACAATCCAATTGGTGGCATAGGAGAAGACGACGAAACCCAGTGGTGGATTCTAAGTTCTCACTTGAAGGTGGGGTGCAATGGAAGGTGTTCTATGAAAAAGGATGGAGAAAATAGATTTGGGGGTTTCCTATATATAGGGATTTATGACTCGTTTTAGGGATCATCGTGTGTAGAATCGCAAGAGGAAACCAATGACAAAGGAATTGGGGAAAACGGATAAGAAACGACAAATCTAGAAGAAAAGGGAAATTCAAGTTATTGTTCCTGACGGGTTGCTCTCCTACTCAGGGCAGGAGATGACTCCAGAGCCGTCGAATTGCAAATCAAATGGTCCAGATCAAGTGAATAATTGAATTAGGAACTAAGGCATGTGACAACGTGACAAATCCAATTAATTTAATAAAGTGACATTGCATTTAATTTCCTCTTTCTCTTTCTTCATTTAAGGGTTCAAACATTATCCAAATAAAGTGAAAATTTACACAAAAGACAATTAAAGCATGTAGATTTTGATTATGCTATTAGATTTTCATTTTGAAGACTTTTTGATGCATTATTAAATCAAATACTAATTTCTCTTTCCTCGTGCTTTCTAATTGGTCTTTTTTCCCTTTTGTTCTCTTTTCCTTAGGCGGGGTCAACCAGACTTTAATCGGCTGACTTGGCCACTTGCGATTGGGCCAAGTCAGAGGGCCCAGTCTTCTCTCTCTCTCTTCCTCTTTCTAAAGTGTTTTACTTACGTGGAATTTTCTGATTGGCTGCATTTTAGAAAATTAGTAATAAATCATTTGTAGCCCAAAAAAATAAAATAAATATCTTCTGAGATCAAAAAGTATAAGTTTTCTAATGGTGTTAGTTTTGTTGCCTAAATTTGATGTTTAATTATAAGTAATTTTAATGGATTAATCTAAATAAATAATAACCTGTAAAATTCATAACTAACTATCTATAAGTCAGAAAAATAAAATATAATCTACTTTGGACTAAAAAAAAGATAAACTAAAATATGGTGTAGTTTTGATAACCTAAATCATCAATTGGAAAATAGGTGTTTTTTTATAAATCTAACCCTAATTTCACAAACATGATAATAGGTGCTTTGGAAACCTAGACTTGTATCTAAAAGTGACATTGGACTATTAAACTCTGAATAAAGGTATGTTTCCATCCCATTTTATTTTATTTGAGCAAATAACCTACTTTCTTCTTTCTCTTGGTCCTATGGACATTAGCCTAGACAATATCTTATTCTTTTGGAAATTATGTGTAATGCCCGGGCCCACTACCTTTAGCTCTAGTAGAGTTTCAGGAATGATGAATGGCCCCACAAACTACCACTAGCCTTAACTACGTACTTTAATCTCACTCACGCGCAAGACAGGATCAACTTTCCGACTGGTCACCCATCCTAGTACTACTCTAAGATGAGCACGCTTAACTATGGAGTTCTTTAGTAATGGGCTCCCGGAAAAGGAGGTGCACCTTGGTAATTAGGGTAGTCCAATCATTCCTTTCAAGATCATGTTATCTGAGGCCTCAAATCCTGGGATGTTATGATCTCCCCCACTTAGACTCTTGACATCCTCATCAAGGCTCAACTATATGGCCTCATAATCTGACCCCATTTCAGTGTAGACCCACAATGGCCCATGGACACCCAGCTCCCGATCACGGAATACCAACAAAAGGGTGGTTACATCAACCATGGAAAGTTGTTTCCTACATGCTTGGACCACACAGCTCAAGACTGGCATGTCACATGCCCATGCATGCCCCATCTACTGGAGGGGTTATGGCTTTGATACCATTTGTAACGCCCGAGCCCACTACCCAAAGCTCTAGTAGACTTTCAGGAATGACGATTGGCCCCATAAACCACCACTAGCCTTAACTATGCTCTTTAATCTCACTCACGCACAAGTCAGGATCAACTTCCCAACTGGTCACCCATCCTAGTACAACTGCAAGCTGAGCACGCTTAACTATGGAGTTCTTTAGTAATGGGCTCCTGAAAAAGAAGGTGCACCTTGGTGATATGGGTAGTCCAATCATTCCTTTTAAGATCATATTATCTGAGGCCTCAAATCCTGGAATGTTACAATATGCTTCATGTGAAGTACCTATTAATTGTTACTGATCGTGTGATCATATTATCCTATTTGGACATTCTATTGGACTCTTTCTTATGCAATACTGATGGTGGAACATTCTATGGTGTTATATGCTCTTTTTCCCACTTTTATGGTGGATGTTGATTAGGATCATGTGATCCCACTTATTGTATTTGTTAAATCTCATCTTTCCTATTCTCTTTTATAAATGCTTATTCTTTTATTATGCATCATGTGGTGACTGCTAGTATAATGTTACATGTTATTTTATGTGGACGTGAACATTCCCACATATGAATGCAAATGTTAAAAATTTCTACATATGAAAATATATTCGAGTAGATGTCAATTTCCTACTCAGGGCAGATGTATACAGAGCGGATGTATACAGTTCCCGCTCACCTCACATTATTTTTGATAGATGTGTTATTTTCTACCTACATGTTTATATTGTCTAGTATTGTCACAGGTGAAACACATGGATGCCTTGATTTTATACTTCACTCTTATTTGTCTCCTTTATTGAGATTCTTTTCTTTTATGCCCGATTGGGTAGTACTTTTTTTCATGGGAAGGCTTTATATTTTTTGTCATTTATTCCACATATTACTCGATTTCTTATTTCAATATGCACATACCATCTTTTGTTGATTTTATCTTTTCTTCTCTTTTTTGTGGGGTATGCTTCCATCCCCAGGTTTAGTGCAAGGAGAGGATAATCAAGGTGAACTTGGATAACAACCTTGTATCCGAGCTTTGGGAGACTTGAAGAGGTGGTTAGATGATCCTCAGTTGGATCCTTATAATTTTCCCTTTTGAATCACCCATATGTGGTGGAAAGTTGTATAATGTTGTCAAGCTTTGTACTAGTTAGAACCTTTATATTTTGTTGCTACTTTTAGTATTATGATACAAACATGTTGAATGAATTGGCAATCATCCCTTTGGTGAGAAATTTTATGTGGTGTATTGGTTCAAAGGACGTTGCCTTTTCATTTCTAGTAGGGAGTGGTTCCCCTCTGGGATCCCACTCCTTACAACATGGTATTAGTGCCAATGGTTGTCGGTTATCTGACTATTCCAATCTTTTCTCCCTTAGGATGTTTACCTTTATCTTAGGTTACTTATACATAGTACCCTTGCCTTGTTCAGGCAAATCTTAAAGCGGGAGATAACTTAATTGTTGACAACACGTCCAACTATGAGACACCCCAGAACACTAGGTATGGGATTCCAAGGATGGATCCACCCTTTACTCCTCCACTGACTCAAGGTACTCCTTCAACTGAAAGTGGGCGATCAGTAGGACAGGAAACCCCAGTCTTTGCTGCTGCTAATGCGGGAATAGTCATCACTCCTGAATAAGAGTTGACCATGTTGAGGTAGCTTCTCTCCACAGCCATGGCTGGGAACTTAAACAACCCACATGCGTCCAACAAACCTAAGGAGTACTCAATTATGGAGTTCATGTAGATCAAACCACCCTACTTCAAGGGTGAAGGAGAGCTAGAGATGGTGGACAAATATGATGATTGAGTGTTATCTTTAGAGAGGACTTCTGATGGTATGACATGTCATCCACACTAGAAGGTTAGATTTTCTGCCTATGTACTTGATGGACCTGCTTGAGTTTGGTGGAATGGAATTGTAAGGACTCATGACATATCAACCATGACCTGGGATCAGCTTTTGGTGCTTTTTCAAAGAAAGTACATCTGCATTGCTGATCTAAAGAAGAAGGAAGATGAGTTCTACAGTTTAAAGAAAGGTTTCCAATCTGTTTCTACATTTGTACAAAAGTTTCTATTGTTGGAACATTATGCAGTTGGTTTGAGTGAGGAACGTAGGGCTAACCTATTCCTTCAAGGACTTAACTACAACGTGGGTCGTGCTTTTATTCTGTAACTACCCTTGACCATTCAACAGATGGTTAATAAGACCTTAACTGCGGAATCATATCCCAGTTTCTAGTCACACAAGGAGAACAATCATAAAAGGAAACACCCTGAAGGTGATCGTCGATCTGAGGACTCCGTTGCTCGAGGAAAGGATAGACTACCGATATGTCATTACTGCGATGAACCTAGACACATCCTACCTAAGGGCGCCCAGCTTCATAATGGGCAAATACCATCTCAACAATAAGCACCTCAAGTACCTCATCGGAATAATGGAAACAATAATGGTAGAAGGCTTGTAGAAAGAAGAGATGTAAGAGTTTTTTCTTTATATGGTGAAGAAGTTAATGAGGAGGAGCATGAACAATGTGATCCATAGTTAGTTTTTATAAGTTAATGTTTCCTTTTTGCAATATTCTTGTATGGATGGATGTAAGGAAGTGTAGTGGAACCTTTTGTACCTAAAGTATAGTTTTGACTTAATAAGATGAATCCTTTAAGGGGCGGTGAATAGTTGTTTGCTTTTATATGGATGTTTTGATTTTGAGGATGGGTGGTGTGCGGTAACGAACTAGATCTTGAACCATACCCTAGAACTTTGAATTTTTTGTCTTAGCCAAACAAAGTTGAGACCAAAAAGATGTTAAGTAAGACCCTCTTGAGTTAATACATGTTTTCACCTTAGCCTTAGGTCCAATAATAGACACATAAAATATGTCACATGCGATAAATGGAGATTTCATAATAATTCGTGCAAAATAACCACACATAACTCTTAGGAGAGTAATATGGAGTTTTGGAACATAATTGAAGGAATAATAATACTAATAAGGATATATGGGATAACTAAGCTCTTATGATGGATACTGATGGATATAGCTCTTATGATGCCCCTCAAACAAGGCATAAGATATACCCTTACATGAACATATGGTGGGTTTAGACGGCGTTAGGTACCTCATGTGACTTAATCGAAACATTAGTAACCAATGTGGAGAATGTGTTCTTTTCACCCTTCTCTTTAATAGATTGGTGATAAAATATATGTTAATTAGTGCCTAGATGTCTAATACTAACAAATAAAAGATATTTGAAATTTTACAAATCCTACACCATATAATAGAAACAAATAATACACCTAAGTTGATAAATGAACTAGTAACATCTAAAATATAATGTGGATATTCATTTAATAATATGGATTGTTAGAGAGTAGTAAGTTTCATATAATAGAAAACACATAAATATATCCATTAATATAGCTTGTTCAAGTTACAAGACTAATAATTCTTAAAAACAAAATTATGCATATCAAATCAATTACAATGATGACAAATAATTATAGGTATAAAATGGGATAATTCTTATTACTAGATAACTAGATTGTGCTTAAACCGACAGTATAAACATGTCATGACTAAGACTCTTATTGTCATGGATCACTAGAGAAGATGAGGGTTAATCAACCATATGGACAAACGTATTATTATGTCCATACCCAATTCTCCCACGGTTTTCATTTCCAGTAGCAAAGAAAGAAATTTTAATATTTTTGCCTCATCCATTATATACACGACTTTAATCCACGTGATTGAATCTCCAGGCAAACACCTTAAAGTTGCCATCCGCTCCCTGTCTGTCTGACAGATACACACGACTTGCAAGAACTGAACCGCTTCCACGGTCAAGTTGTGATTCAAGTTGTACCCATGATTGACAACTACATGCATGCATGCTTGCATCCGAGAACATAAACTAGAAACAAAGCAGAAAAAGGGAAGGAGTAGTCGTTGATTTGCAAGGATGGAATGGAATTAGTTGTACTCCACCATCTCGATAAGTTGGATTATACGTGGACCTGATACTTGAGGAATAAACCATGGTCCTGACGTCAGAGAGAGAGAGAGAGAGAGAGAGAGAGAGAGAGAGAGAGAGAGAGAGAGAGAGAGAGAGAGAGACGTCAATTGGTTTATTGACCTGCGAGTCGACGGTTCAATTCAGATTCGAATAATATATGTAATATTCTTTCGAATTTGGGTCAAACCGTCTAATCTATTAGTTAGAAAAGTTACATAGATTTTTTTATTCTCAAAATTACTGAATATAATTAATTTGTATTAGAGTTGTTAATGTCACGGCTACAATTTGCAATTCATAAAAGTCTTCCAATATTGGTTAGTTGTGTCGCTGCTAGAAAGGGAAAGCCTAAACAACGGGAACGCACTAACAACTTCCTCGTCATAACATCATGTCAAGAGGCCATAAACATTCAGCCTGTAATGTAGCTCATCCTGTTATCCGCAAGGAACTTGACACCACCACAGACACACTACTGAAGCATTTACCTTATGACATTGTATACTACTCAGTCATTTGTATTTGAAATAATTTGCAAGAAGGAACGAAAAATGATATTCTTATTGTATATATGAATTCAGCATATCAAGAAGCTGCCACAATAAACTCGATACATTAACTGTTTTAGCTTATATGTCGAATGTAGTATATGTTGAATAATATCTGTACGTCACTATTAGAAGAGGAACTTTAAATGTCTGCAGCATTTATATTGTAAACGAATGCAATATGTAGGATTACCCGTGGGTAGACGCACGATTGGTCGGGTTGAGTTTAATGTTCCTTTTGGTAAAGCAGTACGGTTGCCCGGACAACAACGGAATAAGGTTGGACATGTTGTAATCGCTCGTAACCGTCGTTACTAAACGTAAAATCACTCACTGCTATAAATTTGTATTTTTTAGTGTAGAGTAACGTTCAACGGTAGTTTTTCTTACCGGACAAAAATCTTGTAATTATCCATCTCACCGCACCAGAACGTTGACTCACAAATGGCATTGTCAAATGTTGCATATGAGTGCTTTTTCGTCACCCATGTTAATGTTGGTCTTTTCATTCTGTATAATCTGCACCTAGAATAAGCTTATTCAATCTCAGTCCGAGTTATCCGTTTAATAGATCTACTGGATTTGTGCCTGAAGATGGAATCACATTGTCGGCCAGGCTAGCCAGACTACATATAATAAATGATAATGTGGTCCAGTAGATCGTGTAGGAGCGTAATTGTCAACCTATTTACTTGATTCGATCTTGAATGAAATGGTCCCTTACATCTCATTTAGTGTGTCACTTTCGATGAAAAGCCACTTGAGCTCATATGTCAAACGAGCCTCGCATGCTCAACCAGTATTGCTCACGCGGCCGGGCTACTTGCCACAAAAGTATTAACACAAGCATAGCATGGTCCACTTGTCGGTGAAAGTCTTATCAACCTTCCTTTTACATCTTGGACATATTTTCCGTTTTCTTTGTTTGATTATCTGAACATGCGCTCCGGTGTAGAGGCAACTGGCAGGCAGTATCAAGATAGTATCATCATCATCTTCTAAAAGTCTTAGTTCTAATGTTGGGGTCAGCTATAAGGATATTTCGTTTCTATTCAACTCTATCATGAGTCAATATTCTAGTTGAGATATAGTTGAGATATAGAGATTCAAAATCTTTCTTTATAAGCTTATCTCATATTAGTTTATGCCTTTTTTTTTTTTGATAAAAGGTCATGCAATTCTATTAAAAATAAAGAGCTATAGCTATGAATACTAGCACCTGCATAAGATCATGTTTGGTACAAACTGAAGTTACTGATATGATGAGATAAAAAGCGAGGAAGTAAAAAGTTCTATGGGGGGGCATCCCTTAGACAAGCCTCAAAAAGATGAGCATTAAGATCTAAGCAATCTAAAGATAAAAGACAAAAAAAATCTGTTGGTCCATCCAAAGCGCACTATCAGAAGTCTGATTCTTCCTCTAAAATCTCCGCTAGGGTGTAGAAGGTGTCGCCTGCTACAGTGTTATTTTTCGAGCTTTCTTCAGCTGGAGTCATCCTAGATGACGTCGGCGTCTGTCCTGCAAGCATGTTGAATAGCGAGATCTGATGATATCTTTAATAAAATTATATGTAGTGGATTCTTTACGTTATTAAATTTTCTATGATTTCTTTCTATCTAGATGTGCCATAAAATGGTGATAATGATGTCTTCTGGGTGGAAATTTTCTACTCTATGCAGAGGTTTTATATTGAAAGGTATAGTAGTAAGGTTTTGATTATCAGATCTAATATCAAGAAAGTTTTTAATGATAAGTTTTTAGACTGGACAATTTTTTAAAATATGTTCTGATGTTTCTGATTCGGTTAGGCAGAGATAGCATCTTGAAGGCCCAACAAAACCTCTCTTTGTAATGTTTTGGTCGGTGAGAAGCTTGTTGTTTAGTAGGAGCCAAAAGAAAATTTTGTGCTTCTGGGACCATTTGTTTTTTCCTGAGAGGGAGTAGCTAGGGGTGATGCCTCTGTAGTTAATTGTGTTTGACTCAATAGCATTGCTTCGTATAGGCGCATTAGTCCGTCTGCGTTTTACATATCCATACCATATAAGTCAGCCCTTGCACAATTTCTCTTGAATGCTTGTGAGCCCCACTTTATTCTTGATATTGACATTTCTCAAACGATGTTTTCTTGTCTTCCCACACATCAATCTTAGCATACACATTCTAGCCGCATTCATCTTGTTGAGACCTTGTTTATTTGTTGCCCAATATTCACTCCCATAGAGCATAATTGATTGTATAGTTGTTCTATAAACTTATTTTTTAACCTAAATGTAGGGGTGAACATGATTTGATGGTCTGGTCTGACCCTAAACTATAGACCAGACCACATATAGATGTTTGAAAATTTTTCAAACTAAACTTGACTGTTTACCAAAGCTAACTTGACCGCTAAAATATGATCAAGTTTAAACTAAAACCACCACTACCTAGTATTTACTTGTGGAAAATTAAATAAAGATTAATAATAATTTGATTTGATTTTTATGCCAAGTTATGGATGTTCTTCAAACAAACTCATACTTCAATAACTTGAAACAAATCTTATTATCTAAACATTAGATCGAATCTCTTTTGTATATTACATGTAATAGTAAATGTTAATATTGTTTAATATTATATATAAACACAAAAATAATATATATACATATATATACACACACAAACACACACGCTCAAACACACACAGACACACTCAGACACACAGACATGCACACCCAACACCCACCAAACACACACACACATATCTATATATATCACATAGAAAATTAATATAATATATGTTTATTACATTTATACTAAGTATAATGGTAAGATTAATTAAAATATTTTCTATCCATAAATGAAATGATGAATACAGTAATTTCTTTGAGTTTATATATAGACACACACATTTACAAATACAAAGAGTTGGTCAAGTTCGATCCTATAGGTTAATCAGTTGGACGGACTATGACCGGATCAACTAAGGATGGTCTAAAAACTTTTTAAACCAAACTTGACAAAAATACTCATCTAGACTAGACTCAATCAGTTGGTTCGGTCAAGTTCAATTTTGTCTGAAGGTCATATTTGATTTTCTGTCCAGTCCTACATGAGAATGATCTTTCAATCACATAATACTCTTGTTGCACTCCTCCATTTCAACCATCATGCAGCGTTCCTATGACAAACATCATTTTAGACATCCTCATCTATTTGAATAATAGAACCCATGTAATAAAATTTATCACATTTTGATAGAACTATTCCATCCAACTGGACTCCACCATTCACACTACGAGATTGGGTGAAATTAAAACGCATATACACAGTTTTACTCCTACTATTCATAAATCCATTTGATTCCAATACCTTTCTCTAAAGTTCAACTTCATCGTTCAATCCATCTTTAGTTTGGTTAAGTAATTCAATATCACCAGCAAATAACATGCACCAAAGAAGGCATATTACTGAAAACATAATTCTTATCCAGGAAGTGATTCATTCGATGTGTAGCAAGGTAGCTAAGAAGGCACAAGTTTGTATTAAACTTGTCCTTTCCAAAGCTTTTGACAGAATGCACCGTCCTTTCATCTTGGACACTCTCTCTAAAGTGGGACTGCCCACTAACTTGATACATCTGATCATGGACATCATCACGAGTGGTTCTACATCCATCCTTTGGGAGGGTGAACCACTACCTTCTTTCTCTTCTTCCAGAGGTGCTCGACAAGGGGACCCAATAAGTCCATATGTCTTTGTTCTTTGCATGGAAAGATTGAGCCAGGAAATCTCACATGAGGTTCATAACTCTACTTAGAAACCTATTAAGCTATTTAGAAATGGTTCCAAATTAAGTCATGTTTTCTTCACGGATGACATTATGCTACTAGCAGAGGCTTCTGTGACCCAAGCATGAGTCATCGTGCAGATACTAAAAAATTTCTCAGTGGTATCGGGACAGGAGGTCTCTAAAGATAAATCAAAATGTTTCTTCTCCCACAATACTCCATGAGATGTCTGCACTACTTTCTGAATAAACTAGGAATAGCCAGAATGGACAAGCTTGGATGCTACCTTGGGGTCCCGCTGCTTCACAACCACCTCAACAGGACTACATATGAGGATATTGTCTCAACTCTAGATGATAGAATGAATAGCTGGACATCTCGTCACCTATCACTCGTTGGAAGAATCATGCTTGCGAGATCAACTCTCCAAGCCATTCCAGCGTACACTATGCAATCTGTTAGACTATCACCTAGTATATGTGATAAGATCAATCGTCATGTAAAAAACTTCATTTGGTCTGGCGGTCGTGAAAACAAAAAGATATCCCTTGTATCCTAGAAGAAAGCCACCTCTACAAAATATTATGGGGGGCTCGGAATTAAAGATGCGAGAGATATGAATGAAGCACTTATGTTAAAAATGTATGGAGCTTCATCAACAAACCCAATCTCCTGTGGGTTAAAGTAATGAGCGAGAAGTATACCTCAGAAGGGAGACTGATCAAGAAAAGTTGCTCACCAGCCTGGTCTTTTATCAAGAAGTACTTGGCGATCATCAAGAATGGGTGTTCCAAGATCATCCATTCTGGACAATCCGTGAATTTCTGGCAGGACAGGTGGATTGCAGGTCGTCGTCCATGTGGGCTCTGATCTCCAAACCATGATATAATCACGATTTAAACTTAGCGGAAGCGATTCGATAAACAACGGAAGACAAAAATCACGGAAAATTAAAACTTTTCGAAACAAGAGCTTGAATCCTTAAAAGCTTCTTTCATAACAAGAGATAAACTGTTTACATCTCATGATAATTACTTCTTGAGAAAATATATACATCAAGATACAAAATCTCAAGAACTCATAACAAAAGAATCCAAGACCTGAGAGTACAGAGGACACATAGGACTGACTCTAACTACACCACATGGCAGGCTAAATCTCCACCTGAGATTTACTACTGCTCCTGGTGCTGCTGCTGCTGGGACTGGTCACCTGTAGACCGGTTCCTCCGTCTTCGACGTCCACCTAAAAGTTGAAGTCTACGGGGTGAGACAATTTTAAATAATTGTCCCAGCGAGAGTTATAACTCTCCGCCAGAAGCTTTATTATAACATCAAAGAATATCTTAAG
Source organism: Alisma plantago-aquatica (assembly GCA_963693085.1). Classification (NCBI taxonomy): domain Eukaryota; kingdom Viridiplantae; phylum Streptophyta; class Magnoliopsida; order Alismatales; family Alismataceae; genus Alisma; species Alisma plantago-aquatica. The sequence continues at coordinate 22,107,893 of OY856412.1, read as the reverse complement.
CAGTAAAGCTTTCAAAGTATTCAATAGCAGTTGCAACTATAAACAAGAGCTCAACATTTATGAGACATGAAGAATATCAGCACTATTACAGTGTATCATCAATCAACTAACTCGTAGTTATCTCTAACAGGTATATTACGTGGTTGATTATGTTTTACAAACAATATTATGCCCTGTGGAGATGAGGGATACCTCTCATACTCCAAATGATCGCTAAGAAGTCACATCAGTATCATACATAGGTCATTAAGAGAGCCGGATTCTCATGACCTTCACCTTCCTCAGTCAGTAAGAGGATCACTTGTAGGACATCTTGTGTCTCTACTATTATAGCTCACCAGGGTAAACTGGTCCTTCACTATTTTAGAGTTATAGTGGCGTTCTATACTCTCTTCGTCATCAGGAGATTTCATGTTTATCTCCACGGATACGGATATCTATGTTTTCTTCGTCATCAGGAGGTTTCATGTTTACCTACTATTGATACGGTATGGGATTGTAGTGAAGGATTGACGGATTACATATCTACATCAAATTCCTACACTAGGATGTAAGGTTCTACACATCCATATACCCCACATACTCAATAGTATGTGATCCAGGAGTTCCCTTAGGAAAACCTGGTTCACCATCATTTGATCTCTGACAATGATGGGTCTATGATCAGGGCTCTACATTATAATTTATTAGTTAGGTACATTCAGTATTCATTTAACATCACACATTGTTCTTCAAACAATAACAGTAGCATAACAGCTATAAAAGGAGAATACTAAATGTAACAAGCTTAACTCACATCAATCATCATTTCTCATTATACTCATCACAAGTCATCTCTAAAGCATGACCTTGATGGTATTCATGGCTCTCACAGCCCATTATTATCATAGAATGCCACTGACAAGGCATCAAGATACTTTACTTATTCATAAATCTATCAATATGCCTTTAATGAATATAGTATCATCATCCATACCTGGATATGATCACCTCCATATCAGAACCTGTATGGTTAATTCAACTAATAAAGGTAATTCAAAACAATGATTATACTTTCCACTCTTGTCATAAGAGCTAAGTTCTTTGATTCTTATCAAATAGAGTTTAATACTCATATAACATGTCATCACCTTTTGAATTTAGGGTTTACTATTCACATCACATGTCATTACCCTTGAATTACGGTTTACTATTCACATCATATGTCATTACCCTTGAATTAGGGTTTACTATTCACATCACAAGGTGAATTGAACTCATAACATCATCATGTATGAGGAACATCATCATTGATGCTCTCAGATTAGCTTAAGATTCATCATATATCATAATTAGGGTTTCCATGATCTCACATAGGTGGATCATACCCTAATCATGCACATTCATGTGTATTGAAGGTTCTTTACTTGAGTTTCCACCCTAAAAGGGTACTTTCTCTCTCTTAAGATACTTTCTCTCTCCTCATACTAGTAGATGGTGATAACACCACTCTAGATCAGGTTGGGTTGAGCCCTCATGGGCTAACATAAGCTAAAACATCACTATCATATGATTAGGGTTTGATTTGAACAAGGTTTTACTCAATTGAACCCCTCAAGGGTATTTTGGTAATTCACCCCATTGATCACCATCATGGTTCAATTCATTAGTCACTTAATCCCTTAATACCCTAGGTTATCATTAGGGTTTAGATTAGAGCATCATTGGACCATTTACACCTTCAATTGATTAAGTGAAATCAACCTTTGAAAACCTCAAACGGTTTCAACCTTCAACCTCCAAACGGTTTGAGACCGTTTGGATGAGTTGACCGTTTGCTAGAGTTGACTCCAAGACCGTGTAACCTTCAAGGTCATATGCCCAGACCGTGTGAGGGTGTAGACCGTTTAACAAGTTTGACTTCAAGACCGAGAGGGCTTACACGGTTTGAGACCGTTTGGTGTCTCTCGATCTTGAGATCGTTTGAGTCCACATGGTCTTGAGACCGTTTGGCCTCAAACGGTCTTGAGACCGTGAGGCCTCACATGGTCTTGAGACCGTGTGACCTCAAACGGTCTTGAGACCGTGAGGTCTCACACGGTCTTGAGACCGTGTGACCTCAAACGGTCTTGAGACCGTTTGGTCCACTTGGTCTCAAACTGTTTGGACCTCCAACATGGTTCAATGATTTCAATCGTTTATGATTATCAATGTTGAAGCCTCCAAATGGTCAAAGCCATGGTAACCACTTATAGATTGAGTTAATTAGGGTTATGCTTAACCAATTGGTCACTCAATTGACCCTCAATTGTTATCCAATTAGGGTTGAAGTTGGTTCAATTAAGGTCCAAGATTTATATTTGTTGCTATAGTCACCCAATATAGTGTCATGATATGAAAATGAAATGAATCTTGCACGATAGAATCACACGTAGAGTGTTATTCCTACTCCTAAAGGAAAGGTGATTACTGGTTGCGTATGTGTCTACTCTATGAAAATTGGGCCTATGGTGATGTTGACCAACCCAAGGCTCAATTGGTATCCAAGGAGTATACTCAAGTATATGAATAAGAATACCTTAAGACATTTTCCCTAGGGTCCAATATGTCATCTACTCAACTTTTTATCTGTCTAGCTTCTCATTTTTCTTGGCCTCTACATCAACTTGATATCTAGAATGCCTTTCTCCATGGGGACTTGTCTAAGATTATATGGAGTAACCTCCTGGGTTTTTTCCCTCAGGGGAGTCTCATCTTGTCTGTAAGCTTCATAAGATACTCTATGGCCTCAAACAATCTGCACAACATGGTTCAAAAAGTTTACTCGTGCGCTTTCGAAGTTTGTGTAGGGAAATATGGCTACAGAATAGGAAGTGGAATATTCCCCATAAACCATCAGATCACATCAAAAACTATAATATGGGAATGATGGTTTTGAGGATAAACCTGGTCCCAAAGCAAGTATAGTGACATCTTCTTGTCATTGTAGATGCAACTATATTCTAGTTGCTCTTGGATGGTGTCTGTACAGCTCCTGGTCTTCACCACAGAAAGTGGACTTGATCAATTTCTACAGTGGCTCAAACGGCCTCACCACAGACTACAGGCTGATGTTGCCCTCTTAGAAGCAGCCAAAGGACTTCTACCTCTAGAGTAGTCCATACATACCATCTAGAACTCATGTTGTCTTTCTAGAATGGATAGGAAGGAGTTATCCCTCTCATTGGCGTACTAGTCACCAACTTTCCCTCCCACAATAATGTTCGTCAGTTGTTTTCTCCCGTTGCTATCCCTCTATATTTGGGTAGGAATTTCTTGGGCTCTCTCGGTAACCACAACCGGAGAAGACAACAATTGTCAGCTAAACTGATTCTCAATTGTTTGTATTGTACTCTAGGACCCCAGTACCCCTCTATTTATAGGAGGTGTTTGGGTCAGGGTCCCCAGTCTGTGTAGGAGTGGAAGGGACCAAAAGATCTTGCATTTTCACAACATACAACCACCAAAATGGTCGTCTGGAAACCCAAACAGTCATCTAGAACACAAGTTGATCATCTCGCACTACAAGACAGTCATTTCACAGTTTCCAATCAACATGAACTTGGAAATTTGTTTCCAATTAATGCTAAACATTAATTCCTTGAATAAATGGGATTGTGCAATTGAAATCATCACAAATTCATGAAAGTTACTAGAACATTCATTTGGCCAAAACCGAGCCAATCAGTTCACTAGGTGAACTGTTCTTCTTGCTCTTCCCGAGCCAATCGGTTCACCCAGTGAGACGATCAGTTGGTTCCACTTTTGTGTTGAACATCAGCCAATGCAGTTCCAATCAGTTTGACACTTCAAACGGTCATCTCAACATTTGATCTGATCATTTGATACTCCAATTGGTCATCTCACTGAGTGAGTTGATTGATTGGAAGTGTAGTTAGTTGATCTGTTATGTGAATTGAATACCTAAACACTTTAGCAATCAATTTGATCATAATTCAAGATTAAACTCCTCTTCTAGGTCAAGACTTATGTGTGTGACCCTATAGGTCCCATATTACATTGGCAGTGAATGCCCATAACAACTTATGACAACACAAGAAATGAGTGGTGCCTAGTCGCACCTTAATGCTACCCAAGTAAATGGAAAGTTGGAGAACAACTTTAACCTACAATCTATGCTTAGTGTTACAATGTATGTGTCATTCCTTTGTCTCTGATATCTAGATTGAACTTGAGGCATGGTGTAGTCACCCTCTTCAACATTCAATCTTATTTCTTGAACCAGAGCAGACTGTTTGAGATATATGTAAGCTCACTGTCACATTTTGACTCACATGTGCATGGCCATGCATTTCTCAGTCTCACTAATCAAGAGTTTAATGATATCATACTCCTATAGGAGGGATAAATCCCATCTCTATCACTCATAGTCAGTCCCCATGTGTCACAGTCACCCAATCGTCACCTTTATAACAACCCATATTTCAGTATTGTGTTTGATGATGTCAAAGCATACCCAATGACATGTGATGAGTGTTGTGATTTTAGGTCTAAGAACCACAAACACCACCATCACTGTGAGAGTTGACTATGACTGCCATTGTAATGATATCCATGTGTCAGTCTCATGGTGGGTCTGTCTAGTACATTATTCGCCAACATGTATTTGTGTGCTTGGCTTGATATTGCCATATCATGACCAATGAGATTCTATCATCAACTAACTCACACTCTAATCTTGTGTGTCATTGTTGTCTATAAACCTTCCACAATAACAACTGATAGGGACAAATTGAGAATATATATATTTACTCTTAACATCTGTATGATATCATTTCCTCAAATCGCGTACTTGAAGATATACACAAGAGTAATATTATTCTCTAGACATTTATAATATTACATCATTATCTCATAACTAAATTAAATAGAATAAATTATAATCTTGACTTTATTTATTAATCAAATACATTACAAATTATGCCATTACAATCATCATATGATTGCCTCTCTGGGAATATATACCAACAATTTGTTCTTCTATAATCAGATCTTGACCATTCTATATTCAATCAGTGAGGGCCCTCAGGCGTTGTCATTCTTTTGTCTATGGTGATGATATCTTCATCATTAGAATAATCAATAGGGTATTCTTAATCTCAAGTGATTTCTTAAATGTAGATTCAAAACTAAGTATTTAGTTCACCTAAAAAACTTTCTAGATATTAAAGTGGCTATATCTCCAAATGATATTGTCACATCATTGAGAAAATACACTCTTGATCTACATGAAGAAGAGATCATGCTTGGACAAAAACATGTGGATAGTCCAATGGATCCTAGAATCAAGTTATATAAGGACCAGGGGGGCTACTTGAAGATCGGTAGAGGTATAGAAGACTAGTTGGAAAAATTAACTGTCTTATGGTCACTCACCTGGATATATCCTTCATTACTAGTGTGGTTACTCAATTCATGGATAAAATGTGTACTACTCATATGGAGGTTTTCATTTGGATTCTTTGATATTTTAAGAGGATTCCCAACAAAGGTATATAATTTTCAAATCATGGACTTCTCAAAGTACATGGATTCTCATATGCTTATTAGACACAACGTGTTAATGATTTTAGGTCTATCTCAAGATACTGTGTATTTGTGGGAGGCAATCTAGCATCATGGAAAAGTAAAAAGAAACTATCATAGCATAATGTGGTGTTGAATATGAATATTGATCTATGTCTCATGCGATCAGTGACCTCTTATAGACCAAGAACATACTAGAAAAACTTGGGTACAACTAGTATGAGGTAATGGAGCCATGCTGCGATAACCAAGCTACTGTCCACAATGACTCCAACCTAGTTTTTGATGAAAGAACTAATAAGATTGTCATTTTTTTTTGGAAAAGATACAAGATCATAAAATCATGCTTGTTTCTACCTAGTCATAAAACCAAGTAGCAGATGTATTTGCTAAATCATGAATGGTTGTTGGGTCAAATTCTTATGTAACATGCTTTGTGCCAATGATATGTATGTACTAGTTTGATGGGGAGTGTTAGAACAATGAGTATTCATAATTCATTACTTTTTCGTTCTATTTCTCTGTATACGTGGGATTAGTTCTACAATGTATTTGGGTTATTGGCCACCCCAAGTCCATATATATAGGTGTGTTCCTATGAATACATAGTCAAGTTGCTTTGCCTCATAATCTTATTATCAAAATTTAGAAGGATCTGAGCTACATATTAAATTTGGACAATTAGGTTATGCAACCTCAAATTTTAGACTGAGGCTCATGGCTAATGTGATGAGTAAAACATAATCCGTTCTAGCTTAAATGTCAACAAGCTTTATAGTTTGACTCATATAGTCAGATGAATAGAGGTACAATGAGTGTTATTAACTATGATTAGGGGAAGGGGTCTTGTTGTGGCCTTTATTCTCCCTAATAAAGAATCAAGTTAGATTCATGAGTGTCTATTGAAGCGCAATGTAGAATTTGGGTCTTGAGGAGGTATGTGCACCCAACTATAGTTGGAGTTGGTGAGACAATCTAGTGATCCTGATCTAAGATCGAGAATGCATATAGGGGTTGAGCGAATGATTAATGTTTGAAAGCTCAGGGTAGTGATGATGTAGTGAACGGTTTAATGAACGACAACAAAGGCACATTTATATGGGTTTTGTGTGTCAAAGAAGCTTCTATGCTCATTACAAGTGATATGGGAGTGGGGGGTCAAGGTCATTCCATGTAATCTAGAAAGTCAAGTGGCAATATATTTAGGCTTAATAAAAAACTATGACCATGTAGGTTTCATAGATTGGCTGAATTAGGCTCCCACAATAGTGGCTAGCCATAGTGCATCGTCTGTTTGTTGATTCCACATGTGGATAGGATACATATGGGAGACTATGTGAAGATTGTTGGACTGAAATCAAAGGCCTAGAAACTTTAATATATATCAATCAGATTAAAACCCATAGGTCTCATGATTAGAATCATCTATGAGATGACTTTTATAGTCTAAAAGATTCAAAGAAATGTGGGTATGTCACTTGATTAAGACCTCAAAGTTAGGAGAATGTCTAGTTCATGAAAACCAAAACTATAACTAGAAATACGTTTTTTACAATTTCATTTTACAAATTAGTATCCATTATATTTACAATTTAATTATTTGAATTTAAAAGAAAGTTGGTACGATAGATCCATATTTGGATCAAAATTGGACCTCTATATCCAAAGTCCATTAATTGTATTAGTTCAAATAAGGTTTATAGTTAAGTTATTTATTGTAAGAACTTGAACTTAGTTTAAACCTTTACTATACTTTTACCATTCATCATCCTCATCATCTAAGCCTCCATCTCAACTTTGTTGGGTTCATCTACATAGATCCTTCTTTTCCAATTAATTTTGTTGTGGGTCATATGCCAATCAAGATGCTAACATTCAAAATCTCTCTTTATAATCTCTTACCAAGTTGAAATAAGGTTGCATCAACTTCTTTAATTGTTCTTGACTCAATAACCTTATTTCTAATAGGTGCATTTTTGGATCTGTACCACATGTGTGTACACCATCTTACTCAAACCTGACACAACTTTTGTTCAATGCTCATGACTTGCACTTTATTCATGATACAGTCATTCTTTAAACAATCTTTTCTTGTATTCCCACACATCCATCTCAAGATACACATTTTGACCACATTCATCTTGTTGAGATCTTGTCTGTTCATTGCCAAACATTTATGTTCTATAAAAAATCTTTTTAATCTAAGAGGGAACTTCTGGTAACATACTACAATGTCACTCCTTCACTTCAACCATACTGTTGTGATCCTATAACAAACATCATCTTGAACATCACCCTCTCTTTCAATAATAGAAACCAAGAAGCAAAATGTGTCACATACTCATGCATGTATTCCATCCAACTTGACCCCATCATTCACTATTATATATTGGATAAAATTTCAATGATTATATTTGGTTTTGCTTATACTAATCACAAATCCATTGATTCTAATGCATTTATCCAAAGTTCCACTTTATCATTCAATATTTCTTTTATTTCATCAATCAACACAATGTCATTATCAACTATCATGACCAAGGGGTATCATCTAGATGCTTTGTCAACTCATCCATTATAAGAACAAATAAATATGGGCCGAGTATTGATCCTTGATGTAGAACAATGATGATAGGAAAAGTTGGTGTCTCTCCTCGAGGATTCGTAACACTTGTAATTGATTCATTATAGATATCTTTATTTTTTACAATGTATTGGATTGACACACGTTTTCTACAAAACCCTCCATAAAACTTCTTTTGGCACTCAATCATAAGGCTTTTCTAGATTAATAAAAACTACATGGAGATATATTTTCTTTACTCTGTACTTCTCCATAACCCTCCTCATCAGAAAAATAACATTTGTTGCAGATGTTCTTAAGTAAAACAAAACTGGTTGTCTGATATCTAATTTATTGATATTAGTCTTTTCTCAATAATCCTTTCCCAAAGCTTCATATTATGAATCAACAACTTGGTTCCTCTGTCGTTTGTGTTTCTCTGATAATCTCCTTTGTTCTTATAGATAGGGACTATAATACTATTTCCCCACTCATGTGCCATCTTCTTTGTCTTCATAATCTTATTGAAGAAATTGAATAACCACATAGCTCCTTCATCCATCATACTCTTCCATACATCAATGGTATACCATCTAGACTGCATGCCTTTTTCATTTTCATCTTTATCAGAGTATTTTTTCTTGACCTTAAATAGTGAAATTCAACACATGTAAGTGACATCTACTGCATTCATGTCACTTGATCATTCATTTTATTCATGCTATCTAAACTGAAATGCTTATGAAAGTGGTTTCTCCATTGGTTCTTATATCATCATCCTTCACCAACACTCTGACATCTCCATTCTTAATACACTTTACTTGACTCAAGTCTTTTCCTTTCCTTCATCTAATAAGAGTAACACACACACACACACACACACACACACACACACACATATATATATATATATATATATATATATATATATATATATATATATATATATATATATATATATATATATATATATATATATATATATATATTCCCCCTTCTCTACCATCCAACTTCTAATATATGTCATCAAAGAATATGAACTTTGGATGTTGAGTTTCCTTCATAGGATATTTCTTTTCTTGTTTGTATTTATTGAAAGTTGCATCATTTCTAGATTTTGGCAATCTCTAGTGGATCTCCCTCATGAGTTTAATAGAAGTATATACTTCATCATTCCATCACCAAATCTCTTTCTATGAATGCCCACACCCTTTGGACTCTACCAAAGCCTCTTTGGAAACTTTTGTAATGCAAGAGCTCATACTTTCCACATAGAGTTAAGATCACACTCCAAGTTCTAACTTCTCTCCTTGATAAGTTTATCATAAAATTTCAATCCATTTTCTCCTTTAAAATGCCACTATTTGATCCTTCTATCTTGTATTCCTTTATTCTTAACTTTGTTGGTTTTCATGTTAACATAAAAAAACACTAGTCCATTTTGGGTGATGAGTTCTTTTCAAGGGATCATTTTACAACATAGTATTTTATCTAATCAACTTGTAAGGAAGTAATATGTTTGTCCACTATTTTTCCAACACTTGAAAGTAATCATATGAGCATCTCCTTTCTTGGAATGTGTATTTACCAAAAACATATCATGAGAAACTACACAATTAATATACTCTCCCATTCACAATTTTTACTACTTATCAAAAACCTCCATGAACTCTCTCATATCTAACATTTATACTCTCCACATGTCCAATTAAGTCACTCCCAATAATGATCTTCTCCTCTATCAGTATTTCTTACATCAGTTCATCCATAATATCCCAAGAATCTTTAGTAGCCTCCTCATTAAGACCATGTTGGGGGGCATAAGAGAGATTAATATTAAAAAAATTCCCAAGAACACCCTCAGTAATTATGATTCTATCACCCATTTGGGTGATCCTCATGACATCCTCCTTTAACATATTATCAATAATAATTCCAACACTTTTTCTATTCCTATTAATACTAGTATACCAAATTTTGAATCCCGTGTACCCAATTTCTCTACGTCGCTCCATGATTTTTTCGATATTCAATTTCTTCACATTTTTCATTACATAGGTACAATGATGCACCATGACTAGCTTCTTAAGATACACTCCTGCAAGGTATGGGAATCATTTTCTTTCATTCAAAACAACTAGGTGTCACTGTGTTGAAACCCCTTGCATATTTAACGCTTCACCCTAGTATCAATGGAGCACATCACTATGTAGGGAAGCTCCAATGAAATTTTTTTAAGGATCCATTTCATACAAAGTGTGAAAAAGTTGTATGACTCATTGTCAACCTACCACCAAATGTCCTTTTGTACGTGGTTGTAAGACCCCTGACCTGGGTTTCTGTCTAACCCTATATTTTTTTGTCTTGATTAAGTGATTAAAACCTTTCTCAAATCCTTTGTGATTCTTTTAGACCTTGTAAAGAGCTTATGTCTCCAATTTGAGCTTGTTGGGATGATGTTTGTGCTTTGTGTGTTCGTTTTGGGCTAAATTAAAATTTACCCATTTGTTAGGGTTATATTGCAATTTTCCACCTCTGTATTGTTCCTTCTCTTTCTTAGATCTATGAGATAGAACTTGATGCCTTGGGGATCATTGTTTGAGCCTTGGATGAGTGTTGGCATCAATTGTGGTGATTAGGGTTTCTAAGGTCTGATGTGTTTCGTGCATGTATACATGCATGGGAGTAGCGACCTATGTAGCGACCTATGTCACGACCTAGGTGTGTTCTTGGTGTGTCTCAACTGAGGCAATTTTCTTAGATATGTTGGTTTCAACCTAGGGTGTGTGTTTGAGGTCAAGACAATTTGTCTTTTAGTGTCTCAACCTAATAGGTGTAGTGAACCCTTATGTCAACCAAGATGTGTGGGTTGGTTTGTCTTGACCCCTTTTTGGGATGTCAAAATTGAGACCATATGTTGGGGTGACCTAAGTGGTCGACACCCAACATAATTTTTAACACTATCTCATGCATGTGCATTTTAAGTGGTTGCATATTGGTTTCTTGGGTGGACAAGTGTCCCTTTGGAGCCCTATCTTGTTGGTACCTCTTCTCTCACCCTACCTCTCTCCTCCTTTGCTATATAAACCATCTTCTCTCCATGAAAGTGACCCTTTTTGGCCCTTATCCTTATAATTCCTTTCTTACTTATCCTTAGAGATTGGTAGAGCAAGGAGAGTTGATTCTTGGTGCTCTTGGTGGCCGAACTTCCCTTGCATGTGCTGCTTGTTGTGACCTTTTCTCATCTTCAACCTTGGTAAGTGTATGCCTTTCTTTTGCAACTTTTTCTTTGGATCCCCTACCCCATATTCTTCTCCTACCTTGGCCTTAGACAATGTTTTGTCATGGTGGCCGTACTTGAGAGAGATACAATGAGAATTCCTCATCCCAAGGGTCATAGGCCATGTTTTAACAAGGCAACACCCAACTGAGAGGAAGTTTCTCCTCTCTTTTCACCCTTCTTTCTTCAGTTTCGCCTAGGGATTATTTCGTGCCCTTTCCTTGAGAAAACTTTGACCATGATATATTATCCTTCTTGATATACTTTTGTATATGAGAGTGGAGCTTTTGATGGATCTTCATCCTCCCTTGGGATCGTGTTCTTGGATCTTGCAATCCTTGGAGTGATCTTCCTTAAGGCGGCTTATATAACACTTTTCCCTCTCTATTATTCCACATTTCATACTTGTATGTTACTATTTTATCTCTCTAAAACATGCCCCTTATATGTTAAAAGATTATATCATGCTCTAGAACTTGATTAGTGGTAGTTATCATGCTTGGTGTGCTTGGAATCCGAAACACTAATTTCTATGTACCCAATTTTGGTAATGATGGTAATATGGCGATTTTCTCCTATATCTTGACCTCAGTTTTGCTCACGTGTGATTTCATGTGTCTAGATGTTCTATGGAAGTTGGGTTCTATTTTATAGGTATTAAACATGATTTACTCACTCTTGCATAAGGCTCTTTCATTGTAGTTTCAAGATGCAAGTTTTTGGGTTCTTAGTGACCGATTTGCATGAGGTTTCCCATCCATGTTAAGTAAGGATTTCCTTGGTTTTATTTTCTTTTTTGGCTGAAGGAATCTTATATTTTGGTCATTCTTAATCCCTATTTGATGATGGTCCTTTGCCTTGGTGGTAGTTTGATCATATGTGATCACTACACATTATTTTACCTCGGGTCAAGACACCTTAACATGTTTGGTTTTGGGTCGAGACATATATCCTTGTGGCGGTGGAGACATCACACCTAATGATGGTCAAGACCCCTAGCTTCAGGTTGGTCATGACCTAGGTTTGATTTCAGTTGAGATGCTCTTGGTTTGAGGTTGAGATAGATCCTTGTTTCTTGAGGTCGCGACTTGTCCTTTCTTGGGTGGTCAAAACCCTGGTTTTGAGATGGTCGAGATAAGTCTTCCCTTGGGCGTGTCGCGATCACGTCACCATGGTTGGTCACGGTTGAGACACCATGGTGTGGGTGGTCACAACCCACATGGATGGTTTTCGCGACATGTACATGGTTGGTGGTCGTGACCCATGTGTAGTGGGTGGTTGTGACACATGGATGATGAATGGTCGAGACACATATTTGAACACATAATTAACACATGCATATAAGTAATGATTGAGCCATGTATAGTGTTGTTTGGGTGGTTACTTAATCAACCCTAATCATGATCCTTAACCCTAATATTCCGTAAGGAAGTGGGAGGTTGTACACCTAGGGTTGGTGATTATATATAATTATATAACCCTAATATGTTGTGTGTGTGGACCCTAACTCTAATTCTAGGGTAATTTATGTTTCTAAGCTTTCCGCAATGTGTGGAACATGGATTTACTTTCTCTCTCCTACTTGTGTAGTTATAACCTTGCAGGTTGAATGCATGCCATTGCTTGTGTATGCTATGGTGATATTTATGAATAATTGAGGCATGTTGAGACAATGATGAGACACGGGGATCTAGGATGTTTCCTCTCTCTCATTTATAAATTCTTAACCACACAAGTGATATGAACTTGAGTGACATAGTTATGTGAATGCTATGGTGAATCCTATATTATACGGGATGGTGATTTAGGGTAATGTTGAGGCATAATGTGATATTGTATCTGCTGGGATCGTTTGATTGTGTCAGATGACCTGGAATGTGCTTTGAGAATGATTTGAGGTGATAACCTCTAGAGATGTGATTGAGGGATTGGTATCCCACAGTGTTGTGACATTGGTGGTAGCCTCATGTAACCGTGTGACAGTGATGATGGCCTTGTGAATGGAAGTGATACAGTGATGTGGTGATGATGTGACAAGCTCATACTTTATACATTTTATATCTTCTGAATTTGTATTATTTCCTTATCTTTGTAAAGTTGGTTATGGACTTCTGCATTTTAATTTGATTGATGCTAAAAGATACCTAATTGTCATAATTAATCAAGTAAAACTTAATCATGTAGCTTCCTTGTGCCATAAATCCATTCTAGTGTTAGTCTTCATGTTGGATGGTGAAACGGGTGCTCCCTCAGTGGAAGATTGGAGTTGTATATTGTTGAGTATATGCAATCATAGGATTGGATGTAGGCCATACCCTGGAAGTAATCCATCTATGGGTCGTAGCTCAGTGATGTGACTCGGTATAAACTTTCACAAGATTGGCTACGGGCCACACACGGGAAGGAGTGTGACTACGGGTTGCATCTCAGCTTTTCTACTGATGTGCCTATATGACAAGGTAGGCTAGGCTGTTTTGCATATGTCTCATATGTTATGTCATTGTTGTGTTTCTCTTGTCTGGATCAAGAAGTGTTGGAGAGGTTGTGGATTCCAACTCTTCCTTTGACCTTGTATGGCACTGATTTTGACTTGGCAATGATCAGTTGGAGTATGAGTGGTATACCCCATCTCCTAAGGGCATAATAAAATATGTTACACATCTGTGTAGTGTAATTACGTAGGGACAAATGAGGATAACATTTGTTGAAGTCTTGCCTTGATTTTGTATAATTAGTTGATAAATGATAGACATGTTCTTTGTATTCCTTCTTAGAATCTTAATTGTTCTACTATTCAGTAGTAGTTACCTAAACTTCTTAGATAATAGTAACTACCTTGCCTATATCATTTAGATGAATTTGTTCAGTTAGTATTCATATTATCTATTTGCTTCAATTTATCTATGCTTTAATAGATGTTGGAAGAGAGTTATATCTCTTTCTGGGACGTTTGGCATCACCCTGTGGGTTTCCACATATTTTAGGTTGTTTTGCACAATGAGGTGGTGATCGTGCAGCTGAGGAAGAGCAACAACAAGAGTAGTAGCTGATTAGGTTGGAAGTGTTGCTAGTCTTTTGGTGTTAGAGTCCTAGAGTCATCCCTGTATACTCAGGTCCTTTGTGGTGTTTTTTGATGTGTTTGGTAGATATGTTATCACCATGAGGTTTTGGGCATGTGTGCCTTTGTTGTATAGTTATAGTAGATGTACATGTATATATACATATGGAATAGGTATCTCATGTAACAGGTTGATAACATGAATGTTTTAAAACAATGATATAAGCACCTTATATTAGGTGTTATCTGGTACAAGTGTCCTTTTAAGGACTTATATGTGAAAGTTTTCATCTTGTTGTAATCCTGAGAAATCGATTTTAATTTCCTGTGTTTTTTGGTAATCACATAGTTAGTGTTTTTTTGAATTTTAGTTTTGAGTAATCTCGCTTTGTGTGGTGCAGGGTGTCATAGTTTGGTTAGTATCAGAGATTTTTGTTCGCTAAGTCTATAGGGACCTAGGACTAGGGTTTTTGTTTATTATAGTGTCCTCCACTCTGTCTTATTGTGACTTATTCTTATGTAGAAGAAGAAGAAGAAGAGTTGAAACGATGGCTGGAGAACTCAAAGAACACGTTGTTCAGAGTGGTGTTGATGTACTAGGTGGAGGTGCAAGGAGGTAGGCTATTGATTATAGGGCACTTGATGCTCCCCAATTTGACCCTGCCATGTTGGAAAATCCCGCCTTTCACTCCTTGTTTAGGTAATTCATTTCGACATGACACATATGGTGGATAGAATGCCTATTCCACAAGCAAGAGCAATAGTCCCCAATGTGGAATCTCCGATTCTGGGGAAGACTTTTGAGAAATTGAGGCATGTTGGAGCTATGGAATATGCTGGTATGATAGATCCAATAGATGCATATCTTTGGTTGATAGAGTTGGAGAAGTCCTTCAAGATTCTCACCATCCCCAAGGCAGACAAAGTGAGGCACACAGTGTATCTTTTAAAGGGGAGTGCTGGCCATTGGTGAGCCATTGAAGAGGATAAAATGCTAGGTTCTATGATCGATTGGGAGGAGTTCTGACGAGTGTTTGTGAATAGGTATTTTTCTTGAACATACCTAGATGAGAAGATTAGCCAGTTTGAGAGGAACCAACAGGTGTCCATGTCGATGAATGAGTATGAAGTGAATTTAATGTAGTTGTTGAGGTTTTGTATTCACATGGTTGCTACATATCATGAGAGAATTAGACATTTTGAGAAGGGGTTGAGTGCATAGTTGACGACGCCGATAGAAACCTTAGAGAATAGAGAGAATTTTTCCACATTCTTGGAGTCAGTTAGGAGGATAGAGAGATCCATGGTTGAGAAGCATGAGAAAGGTGCTAAGAAGAGACTGAAAAAGTACCAAGAACAATCGTCAGGTGGCTTTAAGGAGTCTAGGTTCTCATTTCCACTAGCGTAATGGAGGTCTAGTGGACCGACACAATGGTCTCCGAGTAAGGGCAGAGGCCATAGTTTTCCACCTAATGGAGCCCACAACACAGCATTCGTGTTAGTGACGGGGCCATCTGGGCCACTATACTAGACCATGACTTGTCGTAAGTGTGGGGAGGTAGGGAATCTAAGGTTGGAGTGTCTAGTGAAAGGTGATGAGGTGACCTAGTAGTCAAGGCAGAGCCGACATGGCTCGTAAAGATAGTAGTATAGTAGTGGTGGAAGAGGACGTGGACAGGCATCGCATGTTGGTTCATCTAGATAGGTGACATTACAGTTTTACGCCTTGAGTCATCTAGAAGGAGAGCTCAACATGTGAGTAAAGACAAGTCAGATGAATTTATTTCATTCTGATATGACTGCATTTGTTTTATATCTATTTTGGTCGACCTGATGTGAGCTTGAGGAAGAGATGCAGAGGTAGTACATGTCTCTTTTTGCCTTGGATTTCGGGGGCAAAATCCCTATTAGAGGTTTATGGCTTGTAAGATGCTTGACCTGGGTTTTGGGCTAACTATATTTTCTTTGGTTTTATTAAGTGCTTAGGACCTTTCTCCAATCCTTTAAGATGCTTTTAGACCTTTTCGAGAGCTTAAGTATCTAGTTTGAGCTTGTTTGCATGATGTTTGTGCTTTATGTGCTTGTTTTGGGCTAAATTGCAATTTACTCATTTGTTAGGGTTATGTTCCAATTTGCCACTTGTAGAGTGTTCCTTCTCTTTCTTTGATTCATGAGAGAGGATGTGATACCTTGGTTGAGTCTTGGATGAGTGTTGGCATCACTTGTGGTGATTAGGGTTTCTAGGGTTTGATGTGTTTCGACCATGTGTACATGCATGGGTGTAGCGACCCATGTAGCAACCTATTTCACAACCTAGGTGTGTTCTTGGTGTGTCTCAACCAAGACACTTTTCTTGGACGTGTTGGTTTCAACCTACGGTGTGTGGTTGAGGTCAAGACATTTTGTCTTTTAGTGTATCGACCTAATAGGTGTAGTGAACCCTTGTCTCGATCAAGATGTGTGGGTTGGTTTGTCTTGACCCCTTTTTGGGATGTTGCAAGCGATACCATATGTTGGGTGGACCTTAGTGGTAAAGACCCAACATAGTTTTTATCACCATCTCATGCATGTTTTTTTTAAGTGGTTGTATATTGGTTTCTTGGGTGGACAAGTGTCCCTTTGGATCCCTATCTTGTTGACACATCATCTCTCACCCTACATCTCTCCTCCTTTGCTATATAAACCCTCTTATCCCCATGCAAGTGACCCTTTTTGGACCTTATCCTTCTCCTTCATTCTTACTCGTCCTTGGATCTTGGTGGAGCAAGGAGAGTTGATTCTTATAGCTCTTGGTGGCCGAACTTCCCTTTCATGTGGTGCTTGTGGTGACCTTTTCTCATCTTCAACTTTGATAAGTATATGCCTTACTTTTGCAACATTTTCTTTGGATCACGTACCCCATCTTCTTCTCCTACCATGGCCTTATACTATGTTTTGACATGGTGGTTGTTCTTGAGAGAGAGAGAGAAATCCTCGTCACAAGGGTCATAGGCCATGTTTTGATAAGGAGACACCCAAGTGAGAGGAAGTTTCTCCTCTATTTTCTCCCTTATTTCTTTGGTTCAGCCTAGGGATTCTTTTATGACCATTAATGGAGCAAAATTTGACCATGATGTCTTCTCCTTCTTGAGGTGCTTTTGTATCCCAGAGTGGAGCTTTTGGTGGATCTTCATCCTCCCTTGGGATTGTGTGCTTGAAGGCAACAATCCTTGGAGTGATCTTCCTTAAGACGACTTATATAACACTTTGACCTCTCTATTATTACACATTTCATACATGCATGTTACTATTTGCTCTCTCTCAAATGTGCCCCTTATATGTTAAAAGATGATATCTTTCTCTAGAACTTGATTAGTGGTAGTTATCATGCTTGGAATTTGAAACACTAATTTCTATGTACTCGATTTTGGTAATGATGGGGATATGGCAATTTTATCCTATCTTCTGACCTTGGTTTTGCTCAAATGCATGATGGTCATGAGTCTTGATGTTATATGGAGATTGGATTCTGTTTTGGAGGTATTAATTGTGGTTTTCTCTCTCTTGCATAAGGCTCTTTCATGGCAATTTCATGATGCAAGTTTTAGGGTTCTTGGTGACCAATTTGCATGAGGTTTCTCCTCCATGTTAAGGAAGGATTTCCTTGGTTCTATTATCTTTTTTGATAGAATGAATCTTCTATTTTTATCATTCTTATTCCCTATTTGATGACGGTCCTTTGCCTTAGTGGTAGTTTGATCATTTGTGGTCACTACACCTTGTTTTACCTTGGGTCGAGATACCTTGGCATGTTTGATACTGGGTCGAGACATATATCCTTGTTGCGTCTGAGAGATCACACCTAGTGATAATCAAGACCCTTAGCTTCAGTGTAACATCCCAGGATTGAGGCCTCAGATAAAATGATCTTATATGGAATGATTGCACTACCCATATCACCAAGGTGCACCTCCTTTTCCGGGAGCCCATCACTAAAGAACTCGAAAGTTAAGTGTGCTAATCTTAGAGTAGTACTAGGATGGGTGACCAGTCAGGAAGTTGACCCTGCCTTGCGTGTGAGTGAGGAAAAAGTGCGCAGTTAAGGCTAGTGGTGTTCTATGGGGCTAATCGTCATTCTTGAGACTCTGCTAGAGCCTTGGCAGTGGGCCCGGGTGTTACAAATGGTATTAGAGCCATAACCCCTCCAGTAGGTGGGGCCCACATGGGCATGTGGCATGCCAGTCTTGAGTCGTGCGGTCCAGGCATGTTGGAAAGGGTCATCCATGGTTGACGTAGCTACCCTTACGCTGATTTTCCGTGATCACGAGCTGGGTATCCATGGGCCATTCTGGGTTTGCACTGAAATGGGGTGATATTATGAGGCCATATAGTTGAGCCTTGACAAGGACGTCAAGAGTCTAAGTGGGGGACATTGTAACATCCCAAGATATGAGGCCTTGGATAAAATGATCTTATAAGGAATGATTAGACTACCCATATCACCAAGGTGCACCTCCTTTTCTGGGAGCCCATCACTAAAGAACTCCATAGTTAAGCGTGCTAATCGTAGAGTAGTATTAGGATGGGTGACCAGTCGGGAAGTTGACCCCACCTTACGTGTGAGTGAGAAAAAAGTACACAGTTAAGGCTAGTGGTGGTCTGTGGGGCTAATCGTCATTCCTGAGACTCTACTAGAGCCTTGGCAGTGGGCCCGGGTGTTACAAATGGTATCAGATCCATAACCTCTCCAGTAGGTGGGGCCCACATGGGCATGTGGCGTTCCAGACTTGAGCCGTGGGCCCGGGTGTTACAAATGGTATCAGAGCCATAACCTCTCTAGTAGGTGGGGCCCACATGGGCATGTGGCATGCTAGACTTGAGCCGTGTGGTCCTGGCATGCTGGAAAGGGTTGTCCATAGTTGACATAGCCACCCTTACACTGGTATTCCATGATCATGAGTTGGGTGTACCTGGGCCATTCTGGGTTTGCACTAAAATGGGGTGATATTATGAGGCCATGTAGTTGAGCCTTGATGAGGATGTCATGAGTCTAAGTGGGGGACATTGTAACATCCTAGGATTTGAGGCCTCAAATAAAATGATCTTATAAGGAATGATTGGACTACCCATATCACCAAGGTGCACCTTCTTTTCGGGGGAGCCCATCACTAAAGATGTTATGACCCACTCCATGAATATCTAATATATACCTTGAATTATGCGAAGACATCTCAATTAGTGTTGAACATCAAATTAAAATTTCATGGTTAATCAAATAAGTTAAAATGTGAATCAATAGTTGAGTTTTAAGCATCAGAGGTAATTAATGTTAATGGCTATGATGATCGTTAGGTTAATTAAGTTGAGTTGAGTACTCACTGTTGCAATTAGTGATTTGACCTGTTGTGACAAGCTAGTTAACATAATTTTATGCCCTGGGATGATAGAGAATCTCGTGCTTGAGAGTTTGCAAGAAGAATCATTTGAATCCGACCTTCAGGTCATGAGTTACGAGTTTTTGGAGCTTTGAGGGACTAGATTGTAATTTTGGATAGTTGGTGGGAAAATTGCATTTCGCCCCCTAGCCCTTTCTTTCTTATCTCTTCTTCTTTACCCTTACTTCCTGATAGAATAGGGAAACCGCCTAGAGCGACGCCCGAGCGGCAGAGAGGAAGGGTGATCAGGGGCGATTTCGAGCCCCAAAGCTCCGACCAGCAGTGCCCCTTCCTTCCCCTTCTTCTTCGTCCTTCTTGCCCTAGCTCACGCCCACCTATGCCCCTTCCAGTTAGCGGCGCCTCCCTACCGCAGTAGCAGCTGCGTGCCATCAGCAGCAGCAAAGGAGGCTGAGACGGTCAATTTTGGAGCTGGTGAGGTCGTCTCGGCTGCGCCTTGTTCCTCCGCTCTCCATCTTCCTCCAGCACGCCCTAGTAGTGCCCTATCAACAACCTCACCCTAGCCACCCACCCTAGCCAGAGCGCCGGCCAGCAGCAGGCCGACCAGCAGACCAGCAGTGGCGGCCGATTTTGGGCTCCCTTTTTGCTTGATTTTGGATGAGCGACACCTCCTTGTACTTCCTCTCCATCCTCCCCTCATACCTGCCCTAATCGCGGCCCTAGTAGCCTGGACAGCCAGCCAACCAGCAAGCTGCTGCTGCGGTGGTGGCTAGAGGCCCTTGGGGCGCATGAAACGGCGAGCTAAGGTCAGCTCCGAGCTTGACTACGAGGTTAGGATCCAAATCTGCAGCCATTAGTTCGATTTAGTAATCAATTGAAGATCAATTAGATTTACAGTTAGATCAGTTATTAATCGGCCGAGTTGTACAATGATTCGGCTGAGTTCCTTTATTAGGATTAACGAACAGTGTTTTGATCGGCCGAATTGGGTGTGATTCGGCCGAGTTTCCTTTATAGGTTATCGATCAGGGTTTGGATCGGCCGAGTTGCGGGTGGATCGGCCGAGTTCCCAGCCAATCGACCGAATTCCCAGAGTGGTCGGCCGAGTTTCAAGTGTGAGTAGTAGTTCATTCAGTAATCATTAATTAACTCAATTTAAATGTTTAATTGCTTCTGTATCAGTTAGTATAACTTCTAAACAGTGTAGTACATAAAATTAGAGTATGTTAGTTTCATTGGAACTTGAAATACTTAATATGCATAGTGAAAATGATGAAATTTCCTGTATTATAGTTGCAATGTATTTACTGATTTCAAAATAGATGTTTAGCATCGAAACTGGATAAATGATACTGAATCATGTTTAATGATGATAAAGGATATATATTTTCTTCATGTGTTATTTAGATTGTGCATTATGCCTAAAATGTGATTTTCCTGTTTAAATGTTATTTGTTAATCAGTTAATAGACCTAGGTGCCCTAACAC
Organism: Alisma plantago-aquatica; assembly: GCA_963693085.1. Lineage (NCBI taxonomy): Eukaryota > Viridiplantae > Streptophyta > Magnoliopsida > Alismatales > Alismataceae > Alisma > Alisma plantago-aquatica. The sequence continues at coordinate 22,086,567 of OY856412.1, read as the reverse complement.
CGTAGAACCCCTAAAGGAAGGTCTGTTACTTAGGGGTGAAACTCGTGTTGCAACATCATTTGTGCTTGTGTCACGGATAAACGAGGAAAGAGAGGCAGTGTCTAACAACAATCGTGCGTGTGTCACGATGGCACTGGGAAAAAGAAAACTTGGTTATCTAACACCATTCGTGCCTGTGTCACGAAGGTAACCCTGTGAGACCCTCCGTCGGTGTACTCAGGTTAAAGGAGGAGTCTGGAGCACACGTGGTTCTGCATTGAGGCCGTAGAGCCTATGTTTCTGGCCGGAGAGCCAGGGGTCCTGTAGCAGAGCAGGGCTGGCGTCAGACTTAGCATTTCCCGGGTGTGTCGCTAAGTCTTGTACGGTGGGATCGTAGCATGAACTTGCTGCGGATCTTTATATGCAGAGTACACTGCATATGATTAGGGCATAATAATATGAATAAGTAATCATGTAGGATCACAGTAAATTTATATAACTGTTTATTTACCTGAATTATCTATTGATGCTTAGAAATGTGAATATTATCTGTATATCTGCTATGTTATTAGAACTACTTTTCTTAATTCTACATTTATGTTTAATTTCAACTTATAAACCTGATGAGTTGTTTAGTGATAGCTAAGTGAAATTCTATTCACTGAGCGAGTAGGCTCATACCTCTACTCAAAACATTTTCAGGTTAACATCTGCAGCAGGAAATCTGAAGGATCCTTTCATCCTATCGCTTAGCCTGTAGAAGGTATACATAGTTAGTAATTAGAGGTCTCTTAGTCCTTTCCCCTCGATCTTTGGGATAAGGTGTAAGTGAGAGAGTGAATGTGTATAAATATGTAAATTATCTGTTATGCTTTATTTTACGTCGGACAATGTAATATGTTGTAGACTCTGTTTATATTGCTAGTCAGTTAATAAAGATGCTTCCGCAGTCTATTTAGTTTCATTTTACAGCATAAACCAGATTACCCTATTAATGTGTTTAAAATGTTTTAATAAGTGAAGAGTGGTTGGCTTATGTGTAAATCCCATCCTGTTGCGTCCTAATCTCGTGGTTTGTGGTTAATGTGAGATTGGGGCGTGACAAAAGAACTCCATAGTTAAGCGTGCTAAGCTTGCAGTAGTACTAGGATGGGTGACCAGTCAGGAAGTTGACCCTGCCTTACGCTTGAGTGAGGAAAAAGTGCACAATTAAGGCTAGTGGTGGTCTGTGGGGCCAGTCGTCATTCCTAAAACCTTGCTAGAGCCTTGGGCAGTGGGCCTAGGTGTTACATTCAAGTTGCTCATGACCTAGGTTTGATTTTTATCAAGATGCTCTTAGTTTGAAGTCGAGACAGGTCCTTCTTTTTTGAGGTCTCCACATGTCCTTCCTTGGGTGGTCGAAACCCTAGTTTTAAGATGGTTGAGACAAGTCTTACCTTGGGTGTGTCATGGTTGGTCACGGTCGAGACACCATGGTTGTGAGTGGTTGTGACCCTCATGGATGATGGTAGTAACATGTACATGGTGAGTGGTCATGACCAATGTGTGATGGATGGTCGCAAAACATGGATGTGAATGGTTGAGACACATATATGATCACATAATTAACACATGTATATGAGTAATGAATGAGCCATGTATAGTGTTGTTTGGTTGGTTACTTAATCAACCCTAATCATGATCCTTAACCCTAATAAGTCCCAACAAAGTGGGAGGTTGTATGCCTAGGGTTCATGATTTTATATAACTATAGAACCCTAATCGACTATGTGTATGAACCCCAACCTTAATTCTAGGGTAGGGTATGTGTTGAGCTTTCCTCGATGTGGCATATGAATTTACTTTTTCTCTCCTACTTGTGTAGTTCTAACCTAGAAGGTTGAATGCATTCCATCGCTTGTGTATTCTATTGTGATGGTTATGAATAAATGAGGCATGTTAAGATAATGATGAGACACACAGATATAGGATGTTTCCTCACTCTTGTTTATAAATTCCTAACCATGCAAGTGATGTGAACTTGAGTGACATAGCTATGTGAATGCTATGCTGAATTATATATTATATGGGATGGTGATTAAGAGCAATGTTGAGGCATAATGTGATGTGGTATATGCAGGGATCATGTGATTGGGTGTGATGACCTGGTATGTGCTTTGTGCATGATCTGAGGTGATAACCTCTAGATATTTGATTGAGGGATTGATATCCCATAGTGGTGTGACATTGGTGATAGCCTCGTGCAGCTATGTGACAGTAATGATGGCCAGATGAATGGCGGTGCTACATCGTTGTGGTCATGATGTGACAAGCTCTACTTTATACTCTTTATATCTTCTAAATTCATACTATTCCCTTATATTTGTAGAGTTGTTATGGACTTGTGCATTTTAACTTGATTGATGCTAAAAGATACCTAATTGGCAATAATAAATCAAGAGGAAATTAATCATGTAGTTGTCTTGTTCCATTGATCCATTCCAATGTCAATGTTCGTGTTGTATGGTGATATGGTTCTCCCTCAGTGGAATCTCAGAGTCGTATACTGTTGAGTATATGCAATCACATGATTGGTTGTGAGCCATACCCAGGTAGGAGTGCGGCTACATGCCGTATCTCTATGATGTGACTCAGTATATACTTTCAAAGGATTTGTGGGCCATACCCTGGAAGGAGTGCGACTACATATCATAGCTCTTTTTTACTAGCATTGTGCCTATATACCAAGGCAGGATAGGCTATTTTGCAAATGACTCATATGTTATGTCACTACAGTGTTTCTCTTGTGCTGACCAAGAGGTGTTTGAGAGGTCGTGGATTCTGTCTCTTCCATTGACCTTGTATGGCACTGATATCGACTTAGTAGTGGTCAATTGGAGTATGAGTGGTATACCTCATCTCCTCAGGGCATAATAAAATATGTAGCACATCTGTGTAGTGTAATTTCATAGGGACAAATGCAGATAACATTGGTTGAAGACTTACCTTCCTTTTATATAGTTAGTTGATAAATGATATACATGTTCTTCATATTCTTTATTAGAATATTAATTGTTCTACTGTTCAGAAGTAGTTACCTAAACTTCTTAGATAATAGTAACTTCTTTGCCTATATCATTTAGGTGAATCTGTTCAGTTAGTATTCATGTTATCTATTTGATTTAGTTATTTTGTGCTTTAATATATGTTAACAGAGAGTTATATCTCTCACTGGGATTTTTGGTCTCACCCAATGGGTTTCTACATCTTTTGGGTGACTGTTCACAACAAGGTGGTGATCGTGCAACCGAGGAAGAGTAGCAACAAGAGTTGTAACTGATCATGTTGGAAGTGTTGCTAGTCTTTTGGTGTTAGAGTCCTAGAGTAGTTTATGTATGCTCTGGTTCTTGGGAGTATTTTCGATGTGCTTTTTAGATATGTTATCATCATGAGGTTTGGGCATGTGTGCCTTTGTTGTATAGTTATGGGAGATGTGCATATATATATATATATATATATATATATATATATATATATATATATATATATATATATATATATATACATATATATGGAACATATATCTCATATAACAAGTTGATGACATGAATGTTTGAGAACAATGATGTAAGCACCTTGTGTTAGGTATTATGTGGTACAAGTGTCCTGTTAAGGACTTATATGTGAAGGTTTTCAACTTGTGGTGCTCTTTTGAAATAGGTTTTAATTTCCTGTGTTTTCTAGTAATCCACATAGTTAGTGTTGTTTCTTCTTTTAGTTTGAGTAATCTCACTTTGTGTGGAATGAAGTGTCACAGTGGGCTTGGAAATGTGAAGATTTTCACATGAAGGTTATTTTCTCATAATTCTCAAGTTTAAGAACAACTCCCTTTTGGATTTTATTCAAACATTATTACATGACTACTTGCATCCTCCATATTTACATCTCATGTATCAAAAGCCTTAGTCATTCCCTCTAGGTCTCCAAGGTTACATGTACCTTCAGAGTAAACTTGTTATAACCCCAATTTTTCCAAAATATGTAATGAAATTGTGAATCTCCTTTTTAGAGATAAATGAAATTCTTGGTTGATGTGATGAGTTGATTTGAATGGATTTTGTGTTTGATAGCTTGTATGTTTTCTAATTGGGCCTTTTTGGCCATTAAGCCCAATTGAAGGAGAAAAAAAAGATTAAAAGAATACATAAAGAAATAAATGGAATGAGAACAAAAGGCTAAGGAATGATTTCCCAAAAATAGGATTTCGAGTGAATAGATTCCTTAGGGCTCAAGGAACTCAGAATTGGAAAATAATAATAAAAGAAATAGAAAGGACATGAAAAATATGAGTAATTGAAGGATAACTTGAAAACCAAGAGTAGGGATCGTACTTTTAAGATAATAGCTTCAAATTTTGTAGGATGGAAGATAAAAATATAATTGAGTTTTCCTCAAAATTTGAAGTAAAAAGGAGTTACGTTTTGGGAGTTATGAATTTTCCAAAGTTTCCTTTGAATTGGGAATATAATTCAAAATTAATTGGGAATTTGTTTCCTTTTGATCAAACACGCATGATAAGAGCCCTTGGATTTAGATCCAATGGGCGCTGCTCATTGTTTAGAGTCCTAGTTGGACGCAAACTCTGTGTTACAAGGGGGGATCTTTCCCGTGGTTTTTCTCGCAATCAAGTGCATCATCACTTACGATTCTTGTCCCATTAAATTCGGGATATCCTGGCGAAGGATCTAGACCCTGGTTTTACCAGGTTTCAACCTGACCTTGCGAAACGCCCAATTGGGCTAGGACTGGGGTCGCAGCTAGGATTGGGAACCCTAACAGGGACCTCCCATGGCCTATATATAGGGGACCTCTCGGTCCCTTGTTCCAGAGCGATCTTGATCGGCTCCTTATCGCCCTCCTTTGCACGCTAACCTGCTTGATCGACTCCTCTCCGACGAGGGAATCACCGTGGCGCTAGCAGCAGGAAATGAAGGAAGACGACGCTCGATCGTCGTTTGATCCAGATCTGACGGTGCAAGGAGGGGGTCGGCTGAGTAGAGTTGCTTCAAGTTGCGGGTCGTTAGATTGTGAGTCTATCGTGGACTCAGGGTAATCCAACGGACCGAGAAAGGAGGGTGCGTGCAGTGGAGGCGAATGACGAGGAGCGTCATATCGGGAGGGATCTAGTGGCGCATCGATCCAACGGACGACAATTATTGGTAATTTCGCCTCTCTGCTGAATATTCAAGAAAAAGGGGTTTTCTTTGCAAAATTCATAGTAATAGCTAGGAACCTCATATGACAAAACTTTGTATATGAAAGTTGTGTAGAAAAATATGAGGAATCCGATAAAAATGATTTAAGAACCTAGTTCTTCTCTGTTTTGCAAAAGTACCCTAATTTGCTAATAAAGTGTATTAAAAATTGATGAGAAACCCTAATTGAATGTTAAGAGTGTAATTTGATGAATCAATAAGTTAAATTGATAAGTTTAAACCTGTTAATGATAAAAGTGGTTTGACTATCTGTTTGAATGCAAGCATGCGTAAATTAGAATTGTAATACCTAAAAGAAGGCTAATTTGCATGGAAACCCTAATTTGGGATAAAAGGGGAAAAAAAGCATATTTATTTGGAATAAGATAATCATATGCTTAATAAAGATCCTAAAACTTTTTAAGAGAGATACAATGAGAAATTAGGGTTTTTTTTATGTAGTTGATAAATTGAGGATGATAATAAGGAAAGAAGATGTAAAAACCCTAATTTCTAAAGGAACCCTAAAATTGGAATTGAAATCCTAAGTAAAGTGATGAAATTGGATAAATATTAATAAAAGGAAAAATTGTACTTTTATTTCAGGATTTCTCTTCCTCATTGCTTGCTTGATTGGGTTTCTCTACATATTTGATTCTGTCTTGAAATCTGCAACCAAAGGTATGTGGTTACGCTTATGAATATCTCGAGATAGATTTTCGAGGTTTTCTGAGATTTTCACTGATGACTTGAATAAACTGTTGGATGAATTTAGTTCAAGCAAACTATAATGTGAATATGACTATCACATAATATATATGTCTACTAGCTCAGATCCTGGTCCCCTCTATGTCTTAATGGCTGACCTAGTATATGGCTACCTAGAGGGTAGGTCCATCAGGCCATGGAATGACTTAGTATATGGCTAACTAGAGGGTAGGTCCATCAAGTCACATTGAGTTAGATATTGGGCTACCTTTGGGTGGTGCCATGCGACTCTACCTTTACAGAGGTATTATATAAGTCCTTATAGGGACAACACAGAGTTGTGGATAGGTATGGATTGAGTAGTTTAGCTTAAAAAGTAATCTTGGTTGTTAAATGATTAATTGAATGATTATATTGTTAACATAGTTGAACATTATCTGTTTCCTACACATACCAGCTTCGGCTGACCGTCGTTTTATTTGTCAGTGATTTAGGTACAAATCTCAAAAGTACAAACAGTAAAGTGACACATTGTGAATTCAAGAATTAAAGAACAAGGAGGAATTAGTTAAAATAGTTCAGCTGTGGTTAGAAGTTTAGTTTATTCCAAACTTTTCAAAGGTATGAAAAAAAATTTATTACCATTTTTCAGTATAGTCTGTTAGAATTTAATAATTTTTTTTGGTTATATGTCGAACCTTTGATTCGGAGTTTATGGGTGCGGCTTCAACCTCTTGGTCTCCCTTAATTGGGGGTTACCGAAAGGTGGGGGTCATAACATTTGGTATCAGAGCCTAGGTTCCTCATGTAACCATTAATAATTATTAAATTTTACAAACTCCATAGAACCCAAGGGAGTTATTAGAGGATTATCCGAAGGACGGATGTGTCTAGAAAAGGATCATGACTGGGGGATAGCAATATTTTCCTCCACACCGCTAGTCGGAATACGAGGACTCCCGGATCCGTGTGACTGCGTGGCCAAAGTCTTAGGGTATGATTCGAAATAAGATACACTTAGGACTCTCTCATCTTATTCATCCCTTCTCATCACATACTCTATTAAGGCTTTAAGAGTAGGATTCTCTCTTTCCTCAACACTCATGTGGTATGGGCAAGTAAGTGAAGGTTTTAAGGATCCTCCATCAAATTAATAAAAGATATGTAATAAGATATCATTGAACATAAGTATAACTAGTTTAAATGATAAACTAAAGGTTTGTTTGTTATGCTTATGTAGATGGCACGAACGAAGACTGTTGCTATTCCTGAGGGCTCTGGGAATCTAGCTAGGAGTGGTTGGCCTCCCTGTAAAGGAAAGGAGTCTTCTAAAAAGAGAAAGAGGAACCATGATGGTGGATCCTCTAAGAAGAGGAAGAGGCCTGAAGAAGTCACTCATGAGGTCCCTAACCCTAACTTGGTACCATTTAGTAACCTGAACCAAGAAGAAGACCAAGGATATGAGGAGCAACATGTGTATGAGGAAAAAGCCAAGATGGAAGAGGACCAAGCTGATGATCCAGAACCGACCATGATGATCCATACCCCTGATACCTTGTGGATGGAGCAACATAGGAAGTTGACAGAGGTTATTAATGCTTTGGCCCTTCGAGACTTAGCTAGAGCTGAGAATGGTGAGACATACCCTGTTCGTCCACGTGTGGGAGCCACCATCCTAGACTTTGTCAAGCTAAACATAGAAAAGTTCTGGGGAGAAGATAAGACTGAGGTGGTTGATAAAGCGGAAGCCTGGTTACTTGCAATAGAGAATGGTTTATGTATGCTTGAAGTACGACCGAGCAAGAAGGTCCTCTTTGCTGCTCACCTCCTGGAAGGAGCAGCTAAGATATGGTGGGAGACTCACATAACAGGCCGAGATCTGACTGAGGAACCAATGGCATGGGCTGATTTCAAGACCATCTTCACTTCCAAATTCATCCATGTTGCAGCTAAGAAGGAAAAGGAAAGAGAATTCACTAACATGACTCAAGGAAATTCCTTCGTGGTGGACTTTGGGCGCATGTTTTGGATCCTGCAACGTTTTGGGTATAAGATGGATGAGGAAAGAAGGGTGGACCACTTCATAGAGCATCTTCACCCTACCATCAAGCCTCATGTGATGGCAAGCAAACCTAAAACCTTCGCAGAAGCTTACAACACTGCCTTAGACATGGAAAGGACTGTAATGCCTGCTCATCTTCCACCCAAGGGGTATTTGGGTTTCACTGAGGGAACCCGAGGTCAGAAGAACCATCACAAGAAGGGTCCAGGACATCATCAAGCCAAGGGAAGACATGGAGGAAAAGGGAAACCCCATCAAGAGAACAACCAACCTCGATGTCGTTCATGTGGGAAATGGCATTTTGGCGAGTGCCACCATAAGAAGAGAGTCAGTTACCATTGTAATCAAGAGGGGCATATCCAAGCTGCTTGTCCTCTACCTGAGCCAAGAGGACCAGGTCCCGTAGCAACCCCACCAGTAGCAGCCCCACCAATAGTTGTGGCCCCACCTACGGGAGAAAGAAGACAAGCTCGAGTGTTCACTATTGACAATGAAGAAGCTCAAGCTAATGCTAATCGGTTGATTGAGGGTAATAACCCTTAGAGTTTTTCTTTATGTATTAAAATTTAAGCATGTAACGGTCTAATGTATGGTGAAAAATGATGTAGGAATGCTTGAAGTCATGGGACATAATGTAAAAGCTTTATTTGACTCTGGATCTACTAATACTTTCATTTCGAGAAATCTTGCAACTATGCTTTTTTTGGATATCAAGGATTTAGGATATGTCTTAGATGTTACAAACCCAAGTGGTCGAATCTTTACCTCTCTTTTGAAAACACCGGTGATACCTGTGAAATATTGAGATCATGACTTTCCTACAGACTTTATCCTTCTTGACATGAATGATTTTGATGTGATCATTGGAATGGATTGGCTTTATACTTATAGGGCCCATATTGACTGTAGGGAAAAGAAAGTGATCGTTAAGGAACCAGGTCACCCACCTTTTGTCATTAGGGGAAGGAAAGATGCCACCACCATCTTGTATGTGTCATCCTTGAAGGCAGAAAGGATGATGAGTAAAGGATGTCAAGCTTTCCTAGCAGTTGTTACCAAGCCCGAACCCAAGGTGCAACCATTAGAGGAAATAGAGGTAGTAAAGAGCTATACAGATGTTTTTATGGATGATCTACCTAGGATTCCTCCCAAGAGAGATGTGGATTTCTCCATAGATCTAGCTCTAGGAACAAGCCCTATTTCACGTGCACCTTATAGAATGGCCCCTGCAGAGTTGCTCGAGTTGAAAAAAACAATTGCAGGAATTGCTAGACAAGGGTTTTATCCGCCCTAGCACATCACCATGGGGAGCTCCAGTTCTTTTTGTAAAGAAAAAGGATGGCTCGCTCTATATGTGTATAGACTATCAGATGATCAACCAAGCTACCATTAAGAACAAATACCCTTTACCCCGAATAGATGACTTGTTCGACCATTGGAAGTCTGCTAGAGTCTTTTCCAAAATTGACTTGAGATCGGGTTACCAGCAGTTGAGAGTCAAGAGTGAGGATATTCCAAAAACAACTTTTCGAACATGATATGGTCATTATGAGTTTGTAGTTATGTCTTTTGGATTGTCCAATGTACCCAGTGTGTTCATGAACCTTATGAATAGTGTGTTCCAACCCTTCCTTGACTCATTTGTCATAGTGTTCATAGATGACATATTAGTTTATTCCAATGACTTAGAGCAACACCGTGACCACCTAAGTAAAGTCCTTGATATCTTGAGAAAGAAGAATTTCTATGGGAAATTCTCAAAATGCGAGTTTTGGATAGACCGAGTCATGTTCCTTGGACATACCATCTCAGGAGGAACAATCGTCGTGGATCCAGCCAAGGTGTCGGTAGTTCGAGACTGGCCTACTCCGAAGAACCCCTCTGAGATCCGAAGCTTCTTGGGGTTAGCAGGATACTATCGGCGTTTCATTGCGGATTTCTCAAAGACTGCCTTGACTTTGACCATGTTGACTCGAAAGGATGTGAAGTTTGAGTGGTCCGATGTTTGTGAGGCTCGTTTTCAGGAACTGAAAAAAAAGTTGACCACTGCACCAGTTTTGACTCTACCATCAGGCAATGATGGTTTCATGATCTTCACTGATGCACCCAAAATGGGTCTTGGTTGTGTGTTGGAGCAGAATCGACATGTGGTTGCATATGCTTCCCGACAACTCAAGCCCAACGAGGTGAATTACCCGACGCATGACTTAGAGTTGGCTACTATCATTCATGCATTAAATATTTGGCGGAATTACTTGTATGGTGCTACTTTTGAGATCTTCATTGACCATAAGAGACTAAAGTTCCTTCTGACACATAAAGACTTAAACCTACGACAACGAAGATGGATGGAGTACATGAAGGATTATGACTTCACCATTTCCTATCATCCAGGGAAGGCGAATGTCGTAGCAGATGCTTTAAGTCGGAAACAGCTTAGGTGTGCAATTGTTCTGTCCAATCAGTGGAAGAGCTTAGAAGAGCTGGTGAAATGGTCTCCTCAACCGTTGAATGACCGAGATCGATTGTCCAACATATAGATACAGTCTGAATTGTTGAGTGATATTGTGGAAACACAGTTGGCCAGTGGGGAAGTTGACAAGATGAGAGGCTTGATGAAGAAACCTCATACCCGTCTTTCTTTGGGAGTAGATGGAGGGATCAGATTCGAGAATCGTATATGGGTTCCTGAAGACTCACCATTGAAAGAACATATCTTACAAGAGGCTCATGGTTCTAAGTACACAATACACCCAGGGACTACCAAGATGTTTAAGGACATGCAAAGCTTTTTCTGGTATCCAGGAATGAAGAGAGACATTCCAGCTTATGTGGCTAGTTGTCTTATGTGCCAAATGGTGAAGGCTGAACATCAATGACCCGGTGGACTTTTACAGTCTATAGAGATTCCAGAATGGAAATGGGATCAGATCACCATGGATTTTGTGGTGGGTTTACCCCAGACCAAGAGAGGTCATGATGTGATACAGGTTGTAGTGGATCACCTTACCAAGTCAGCACACTTCCTTGCACTAAAAACCACTGCCAAGGTGTCAGACTTAGCTGAGTTGTACATCTGAGAGATAGTGTGTTTACATGGCGTACCCAGTTCCATCATCTTTGATAGAGATCCGAAGTTTACTTCCAAACTGTGGAAGCAAGTTTAAGAGGAACTTGGTACAAGATTAAAGTTCAGTACCGCTTATCACCCCCAGACAGATGGACAGTCAGAAAGGACAATCCAGACTTTAGAGGATCTATTGAGAGCTTGTGTACTCGATTGGGGTGGATCAAGGGAGCAGTATTTACCTTTAGCAGAGTTTGCTTACAACAACAGTTACCAAGCTAGTATCGGGATGCCTCCATATGAAGCTCTATATGGGAGACCGTGTCGGTCACCACTTCACTGGGATGATGTTGGTGAGAGGACCTTGATGAGGTCAGATGAACTCCAAGTGTATGCTGATAAAGTCGCGTTGATCAGGAAAAGGCTAAAGAGAGCCCATGATCGACAAAAGTCATATGCTGGTGTGAAGAGGACTGATGTGCATTTCACAGTGGGAGAACATGTTTTTTCTGAAAATCCGACCGCTCCGAGCTATAGCTAAGAACAGAGGAAAGTTGAGTCCCCGATATGTGGGTCTGTTTGAAGTATTAGAACGGATTGGTGAGGTGGCTTATCATTTGGCGTTACCCCCTCAATATAGTATGATGCATGATGTGTTACACGTGTCCAATCTAAAGCGATATGTGCAAGATCCAAGCCATGTGTTGAGCATTGAACCTATTGAGCTTCAAGGAAAGTTGTCTTATCCTGAGTTACCTTTGCGTATTATAGATAATAAGGTAAAAGAGCTCAGAAATAAGAATATAGAGATGGTAAAGGTTCTTTGTAAACACCATGGAGAGGATGAGGCCACATGGGAGCTAAAGACGGACATGGAAAAAGCATATCCTGATTTGTTTGTTTGATTGTTGAATTTTGAGGGCAAAATTCCTATAAGGAGGGGAGGATGTTATAACCCCATTTCTTCCAAAATATGTAATGAAATTGTGAATCTCCTTTTTAGAGATAAATGAAATCCGTGGTTGATGTGATGAGTTGATTTGAATGGATTTTGTGTTTGATAGCTTGTATGTTTTCTAATTGGGCATTTTTGGCCATTAAGCCCAATTGAAGGAGAAAAAAAAGAAAGATTAAAAGAATACATAAAGAAATAAATGGAATAAGAACAAAAGGCTAAGGAATGATTTCCCAAAAATAGGATTTCGAGTTAATAGATTCCTTAGGGTTCAAGGAACTCAGAATTGGAAAATAATAATAAAAGAAATAGAAAGGACATGGAAAATATGAGTAATTGAAGGATAACTTGCAAACCAATAAAAGGGATCGTACTTTTAATATAATAACTTCAAAGTTTTTAGTATGGAAGATAAAAATATAATTGAGTTTTCCTCAAAATTTGAAGTAAAAAGGAGTTACCGTTTGGGAGTTATGAATTTTCCAAAGTTGCCTTTGAATTGGGAATATAATTCAAAATTAATTGGGAATTTGTTTCATTTTGATCAAACATGCATGATGAGAGCCCTTGGATTTAGATCCAACGGGCAGTGCTCATCATATAGAGTCCTAGTTGGATGCAGACTCTGCGTTACAAGGGGGGATCTTTCCCATGGTTTTTCTCGCAATCAAGTGCATCAACACTTACGAATCTTGTCCCATTAGATTCGGGATATCCTGGTGAAGGATCTAGACCCTAGTTTTACCAAGTTTCAACCTGACCTTGCGAAACGCCCAATTGGGCTAGGACTGGGGTTGCGGCTAGGATTGGGAACCCTAACAGGGACCTCCCAAGGCCTATATATAGGGGACCTCTCTGTCCCTTGTTCCAGAGCGATCTCGACCGGCTCCTTATCGTCCTCCTTTGCACGCATACCTGCTTGATCGACTCCTCTCCGGCGAGGGCGTCACCGCGGCGCTAGCAGTAGGGAATGAAGGAAGATGACACTCGATCGTCGTTTGATCTAGATCTGACGGTGCAAGGAGGGGGCCGGCTGAGTAGAGTTGCTTCAAGTCGCGGGTTGTTAGATTGTGAGTCTATCGTGGACTCAGGGTAATCCAACGGACTGAGAAAGGAGGGCACACGCAGTTTAGGCGACTGATGAGGAGTGTCAGATCGGGAGGGCTCTGGTGGCGCATCGATCCAACAGACGACAATTATTGGTAATTTCGCCTCTCTGCTGAATATTCAAGAAAAAGGGGTTTTCTTTGCAAAATTCGTAGTAATAGCGAGGAACCTCATATGATAAAACTTTGTATATGAAAGTTGTGTAGAAAAATATGAGGAATCCGATAAAAATGATTTGAGAACCTAGTTCTGCTCTATTGTGCAAAAGTACCCTAATTTTCTAATAAAGTGTATTAAAAAATGATGAGAAACCCTAATTGAATGTTAAGAGTGTAATTTGATGAATCAATAAGTTAAATTGATAAGTTTAACCCTTTTAATGATAAAAGTGGTTTGACTATCTATTTGAATGCAAGGATGCCTAAATTAGAATTGTAATACCTAAAAGAAGGCATATTTGCATGGAAACCCTAATTTGGGATAAAAGGGGATAAAAAGCATATTTATTTGGAATAAGATAATCATATGCTTAATAAAGATCCTAAAACTTTTTAAGAGAGATACAATGAGAAATTAGGGGTTTTTTTATGTAGTTGATAAATTAAGGATGATGATAAGGAAAGAAGATGTAAAAACCCTAATTTCTAAAGGAACCCTAAAATTGGAATTGAAATCCTAAGTAAAGTGATGAAATTGGATAAATATTAATAAAAGGAAAAATTGTACTTTTATTTCAGGATTTCTCTTCCTCATTGCTTGCTTGATTGGGTTTCTCTACATATTTGATTCTGTCTTGAAATATGCAACCAAAGGTATGCGGTTACGCTTATGAATATCTCGAGATAGATTTCCGAGGTTTTCTGAGATTTTCACTGATGACTTGAATAAACTGTTGGATGAATTTAGTTCATGCAAACTATAATGTGATTATGACTATCACATAATATATATGTCTACTAGCTCAGATCCTGGTCCCCTCTGTGTCTTAATGGCTGACCTAATATATGGCTACCTAGAGGGTAGGTCCATCAGGTCATGGAATAACTTAGTATATGGCTTCCTAGAGGGTAGGTCCATCAAGTCACATTGAGTTAGATATTGGGCTACCTTTGGGTGGTGCCATGCGACTCTACCATTACAGAGGTATTATATAAGTCCTTATAGGGACAACACAGAGTTATGGATAGGTATGGATTGAGTAGTTTGGCTTAAAACGTAATCTTGGTTGTTAAATGATTAATTAAATGATTATATTGTTAACATAGTTGAACATTATCTATTTCCTCCACATACCAGCTTTGGCTGACCGTCGTTTTGTTTGTCGGCGATTTAGGTACAAATATCAAAAGTACAAACAGTAAAGCGACACATCGCGATTCAAGAATTAAAGAACAAGGAGGAATTAGTTAAAATAGTTCAGCTGTGGTTAGAAGTTTAGTTTATTCCAAAGTTTTCAAAGGTATGAAAAAATTTTATTACCATTTTTCAGTATAGTCTGTTAGAATTTAATAATTGTTTTTGGTTATATGTCAAACTTTTGATCCGGAGTTTATGGGTGCGGCTTCAACCTCTTGGTCTCCCTTAATTGGGGTTACCGAAAGGTGGGGTCGTAAAAAAAATCCTCTTGACCCCCAAGGGTCTTATATACATTACGGAGTGCCTCACTCATTGACCCTTGGGCCTCATGAACTCATGAAGGATATCTCTTGATCCGATGCACTTAGGGCATAATCACCTCCTGACCTCATAAGTCTTGTGTACCTTTAATCGTCCTTTACTTTACCTTAGAGTTGACTTGGGGATCTACCCTTCCTAGGGTTTATTGAGATGACATAACTTTGTATCATGACACTTTTTTCATAAAGGTTTTCTAACAATATTCAAGAACTTTGTTTTTTGTATAATTTATTTAAAATGGATTTCCTCCATCTCTTAGGGTGAACATCATTTCCTTTATGATAATTAATTGGGCTCTTGGCAACCTTCCCTTCTGATGTTTGTCCCATACGATTAGCCACTTCTATAGTGACTTTTGCTCATGTCCCTCAGAGTTGGCATTCTTGGTTTCAAGGAGTTATACTTAATATATGTGCTTTCATATTTCATATACCTAATATTTTAAGCTTTAGGTGACATTGAAGGTTACCTTAATGCTTAAACTAATTTTTGAACTCACCCTCTAGGGAAGATCCTTACCCAGGGCAAGATAAAACTAATGCATGGAAGTAAAAAGAGATAACAACAACATACTTGAACAAAGATGTATATTAACAAAGAGAAAATGTCCTCTAGGCATATTTTCCATTATATCATCCATGCATTTACCACATGAGAGTTGAATGCATTAAGGCCTTATTATCTACTAGCAATGAGTTGGAACATTATACAATGTGATCTACTACCAAAGATTTGAATCACTATCAAGTACTTTACTACCAAAGAGTTGAAGTACTTTACTTTCCAACAATTTATTAACACACGGTGGAAGTGATTAGATATAATAGAATAGATACATTATGTTTCGTGTGTTCAAGACTATATATGAAAAAATTAAGCAAAACATCATACAATAATAATTTATATACTCCAATATCATATGCTAAGTATATGTACACACGTAATACAATCATACTATATAGTATGCCAAGTAAAAGGTAAAGTGTGCCTTGAAGAAGACAAATCTAATCGACACATATTCATCATGTCAACTACAACCACTTTCAATGTTTATCATGAATATTATCTCATTTCACTTTCATAAATTAGGTTGTAACATTTATTAAAGGTTCATCCTATGATTAGCCACCTATTTCACATTATCATAATTCATGCATATGGCTAGCCAATTATAGATAGAGAACTATTAAAGCATTTATAAGCCTTCCATCATGTCATATCCATATATCACATCTCAAAGTTAGATCAATTTCATACATATATTATATTATGGTTGTGCTAAACAAACTAATATGAGAGGCTTGTCAAACATATACCAAAAAAGTCCAATTAAGGTGCCCCTAACCCATTAGATGAGGGTGGTTCCATACTCAATATTTATGAGCTCACTCAATTCTCTGAGTATCATATGCACCAGCTATGTCTTACCTATTTTGTATTGGGATCTCAGTTCTACCTCATTAGTATCGATCATCAACTTCACAAGATCTAGACACTCAAGAAAAATCTGAACCAAAACATGATATGGCATCCTCTTCATAGATATCTACTAATGAGCTAGTCTTACCTAAATTTCTCTTTCTCATTAACAACCACTAGAGTCATGTGTAGGGAACCACTAACCTAAGCATGAGGCTTCACAACATACTAGCATTCCTTACCGCCTCAGGATCTTGGGACTCTCTCCCTCACCTAGATTGTAGGTACTCATTTCATATACACATATATGTAGGCAGCCTCTTACTCTGTCTCTAGGATTTGGTCCTCCCAAGGACATCTAGGGTACAACAAGATTATAGGAATCATGCATAAATCAACTCAACTTATTCACTCATGACTAGTCTAGTTTAGGACATATCACAACAAATATTTCTAATAATCTTGGAGTTTAAGTTTTTGACCTTCTCCCTCTAGGTTTCACTCTCTCTGGAGTTAACCCTATAATTGGTCCTAACACTAGAGGCCCTTCGTTTTAGGAAATATTGAGATTCTTGTTGATTCCCATCTTATCTTCACTTAAATTCTCTTATCTTGGAGAATCACACACACTTGCATTGTCAAATCTTATGTCAAATCCTAAAATTATATTCTCAAATCCAACTGAGATCATCTTAAACCATATTATCTCATTATATAAAACTTAGATGATATCATCTAAACATATTTCATATATTCCATATATCACATATTCCAGCAAGTCTTTAGACGTAATCTAGAACAAATACCTTTTCAATAATGATGTCACTCACTTTCACTTTGGTGCATGACAACCTTCTACTCGTACATGTATGGGGACACATTTTCTTGTTAGGGTGCCTAATAAGAGGAGGTTATACTTTCTAGCCACAATCTGAATCTAGAGGTTTAAGATTTTGCCTCCCCCATAGGTCTTTCCCCATTCTTGGGTTGACCCGCCCCAAGTTGGGACACCAATCCTAAAATATGAATTCGGAGTTCCATATTTTCACCTTTACATTAACGTGATTACCTATGTTTCATATGTTTTTTTAAAAGTCTTAACATGAATCATGAATGCATTACTGCATGTATGGGTATCCAACTTATTATTTTGTCTTTCCTCTTACCCTATTAGGATTCATATAGGTAGGGTTACCTTTTACCCACACTATTACCATTACCCAAGATTAGGGTTTAGGGTCAGAGTTAGGGATTTCACCCTACACCTTATGGGTTTAGGCATCCCTTGACCCACATAGGGTTTTTCCTAAACTGGCCCTAGTTCCATTTAGGGTTTACCCTTAGAAGGAAAAATCCAAAAAAAAAAATTAAACCATTTCATCATTTTAACTCATTATGCACATTCATTGGCAGAGGATGCCTCAATCCCACTTCTTCTTGAAACCCCAACTTGAGATGATCAGGTAATTTTCTTTAATGGACTATTAAGCAAGAAGATGAGAAGGGGATGAAGTTATAGATGATAAACTTAGAGGAAGCATTCCTTCAGGCAAACCCTAGGTTTTATCTAGGCAGGTATCGCCTTGGCTAAGGGAGTCCTCATTTACCAAACTAATGGTGTAGAGGAAAATATTTCCAGCCCCCAAAACCGTTATCCTTTCTAGACACCATCACCATGAATTCATGCCTTAATAATTCTCCTTATATTTATAAATATTACTTGAAATTATCAACTATTAAATATTATTTTAAATCTCCTGGGCTCTGATGCCAAATGTAACATCCTCACTTTTTAGTGTCCCCCAATTTAAAAGAAGACCGATGTTACAACCCCGATTTTGGGTTCATTTGATGAGAAATGTATTTTCTCATATTAAAGATATATGAACAAATAATGATATAGTTTGTTTTGAATACATGGATTTTATTTACAATAGCCTTGATGTTTGTGTTGTGGGATTTATTGGCTATTGGGCCCAAATAACGAGAAAATTGAATTAGTGAATGAATAATTGAATATTTGAGAAAAGAAAAATGTGGAAACCTCTAGAAGGAAAATCCAAAGAGGGATTTCATACCACTTGGTTCCTTGGGTTCCAAGGAGTCCAAAGTTTCATAAAGAGCGCAATAAGAAAAGAAAATATCAATGAAATATTTCTTTATTAAGAAAGAAATTGAAAATAATGGTAAAATGTGGAAAATAAGTAAAAAGAAGTACAAATGAGTTATCCTTAGTGGAATTTCGTATTCCAAGGATTCCTAATGTTAAAAAGAATACCAATGAGGAAAATAAAAGAGAAATAAAGAGAAATCCTCAAAAAGGGATATTTTAATAAGAAATCAACATAATAATGAGAAATAATGCTTTTAGATGCATTTAGAAGGATAAAGAGTATCCAATAAAAAGGATTTCAAAATAATAGAGTTTCTTGGGATCCAAGGAGTCCCAATGAAGAAAGAGGAAATAGAAAATACCAATAATAAAAAATAAGAGGATAGTGTGGTGCATAATGAATGAATTTCATGGTATTATTAAAAGGGAGTATTTCCTACTTAAGGAAAATATAATTTCGAGACCAATGAATTAAAAGCCAAGAATAAAGAGAATAATGGCAAGGATTTTCAAATTCCTAATTATCCAAATAATAGAGAATAACCAAAGGATAAGGAAGAGAGAATGTTACTTCTTATTGAAGGAATTGATTTCATTTTTGGAAAAGGACTCTTCGAGTCATGGATAAGACAATCTAGGGCTTCGTTTCCCACCCCTATATAAAGGGGTAGAGCCCAGGGTCGAATCCAAGATGATCCTATGCGCCCGTATCTCTCCTTCTTCTTCCTTTTTTGTCCAAAACCCTAACTATAGGGGTAGTGCGACCCCAGAGCAACAAGGGGCCCTGAACTGGAGTTTGGTGGAAGCAAGATGCTTCCCTAATGTCAGGAGGAACACGACTAGCAACCATGTGCCCAAAATCATGCACAATACTAGCTGGACGGCCCTGGGATGTCCGCGTGTTGCAGAGCTAGGAAGCTCGAGTTGGCCGTCATGGCCACTGGCCAATTGCTCCCTCACCTGCGCGGGGGCACATCGGAGCTAGGGGGAGCCGCCCTGGCGGTCATCGGAGCCCAAGGAGCAGCAGTCGGGCCGCGCTTCAGCCTTAATGTAATGGCAGCAGAAGCGCAGTCGCGAGGAAGCAGACGAGCCGATATTGGACGGTTTTTCCCTTCGATGTTGAGAAGAGCCCAGGAGCCGCTCGGGGGTATAATTGACGATTTGAAATGTTTTCAAACCCAGTGAGTGACATGCATGCAAGAGGCGACGTGGCGCCCTCTCATTGGCCGTGGTAAGTGATTTCTTAAAAAAATCGTATATAGTTATTCGTAACTCGGATTAAAATAAGTCTTATATGAAAGTTTATCCTCAGAATGAGAGGAATACAAAGAAATTAGATTTGAAACTTAATTCTACTTGGAACTAAAAAAGTATAGGGTTTTACATATTTGAGTGCATTAATTGACAGAAAAACCCTAGAATGATATGAAATCAATCATGATGAATCTTTTATATGTGTTTGATCAATCTTAACCTGTTACGAATGGTAAGATAATAAAAGGATAATTCATATGATGCTTTTAGGGTTTTATGATCATAAACATGGTTTAATGGACCAAAAACCCTGTTTTGGGTAAATATGAGTTCTACTGGTCATATCTGAAATTACAAGTATATAGCTGTAATATAATACAACTGTAATATAATGACCCTCAATGAAGATAATTGAGATGATTAGGTTTTTGTGAATAAGAAACCTAAGAAACCCTAATTGAGTATAAAAGATGAAACTTTGTGGTTTAATAGGTTAATTTGAGAAATATTAACTTGTTAAAATTAAAGTTGAATATCAATCTTTTTCACATGAAAAGTTGACTAATTTAGGGTAAAAGAAGAGATGATCATATTTAATTCGAAAATGTAAAAATACGTTGTTAAATGATGGTTCTAAGTTATTTTGAGTACAAAAGTCCTCAATTCTGGATGAATACCCTAAATGTATTAATTAGGGTTTTCTCATGAAAAAATGTAGAATTGATGGAAAAACAAGTTCATATGTTAATTTGACTCTAATGAACGTTGAATTCATGATAAATGTGCATAATGACCTTGTCATAGATTTAAAAGGATAAAAATGGTAGCTTTAATGTAAAAGAAGCTTAATGAACTTAATTAGTGGTTAATGGTACCTTTAAATCCAAAAATAGGGTTATATGTTGTTAAGATAACCTTAGTATTTAAGAATATATGAGATAATTAGGGTTTATGATTAATGGCATAAAATTAGGGTTTAAATATAGTAGAAGATGAAGGGAAACCCTAATTGCAAAACGAAACCCTAAAATGGATACATAAACCCTAGAAAGTGAATCCAAGTCAATAAAGTAGATTCTTGATAAAGTGTGTAATAAATAGAGTCCATATTCTTTTCAGGAATTATGTGATTATTGAATTGCTTGCTTGGATTTATTTCTTGGTTGGATTTGTTTAATGCTTGTGAAATCATCAAATTAGGTATGTGGTTACGCTTATGATTATCCCGACTAGTTTTCCGAGGATTTTATTGACGTTTCCCTCATGGCTTGAAATAACTATTGGATGTTTTTATTTCATGCAACTATTGAGTGACTATGACTATCACTATGAATATACATGTATAACTGGCTAGATTCGGGTCCACCTCTGTGGCTTGTTAAGGCTAAAAAGGGGTAACCTAGAGTAAGGTCTAGGTTATCGTGGGTTAGAAATTGGGCTACCAAGTGTAGTGCTATGAGATCCATTAGCATGCCATGAGTTAAGGAATGGACTACTTACAATTAGTGCCATGTGACTCAACCCTAGAAACTGGTTCACCAATAGGTGGGACCATGAGGGGTTTAATGGGGATCTACCATAAGGAAGGTAGTATCCAGGTACATGTAGGGATAGCACAGAGGATAGGGTACTCATGGATCGCGGAGTTATATTTAAAATGTAATCTTGGTTGTTAAATGATTAATTGAATGATTATGTGGTTATCATAGTTGCATGTTTATTGTTTCCCCCACATACCAGCTTCGGCTGACTGACGTTTTGTTTGTCGGCGTTTTAGGTACAAGCCAAGAGGACAAACAGTGAATCATCATATTGCGAAATACATGAAGTAAAATGAAAAGAGGATTAGTTAGAGTAGAATGCATACATGGATAGAAGTTTAGAAATCCAAAATTTTCAAAAGGTATGAAAAATTTTATTACAGCTTTTCAGTATAGATTGTTGAAATTTAATAATTGTTCTTGGTTAAGTGCCGAACCATTAATCCGGAAGTTATGGGTGCAGCTTCAACCTCTCGGTCTCCCTTAATTGGGGGTTATCGGGAGGTGGGGTCGTAACAACCGTAATGTCGAAATCCATTACTTAATTCCCATCATTCAAACTTAGAAAATAATAAATAACTGAAAATGATTTTTGTCATTTCACAAATATTATTTACAAAATGTATAATGATGCTCCTCTAAGGAGTAACATTAACTTTCAACATGAGAATTTTTACATATGATAAGAAGAATCTAACTAACCCTCCTTATGTTTAATGTATTGAATTGATTTCATCAGATTCACCATGTATGTTTCTTCATATACGACAATTTCTTAAATTTTCGACAATCTAAAATATGATTAGCATATTTCTATATTGTGTACGTGGTACAACCAAAATATGTTCATGTTAGTCTAACAACATAAACAAACATATCAACAATTACTATTAGATAGTCGAACTTGCATTTTCTGTTTAACTTGTCAACCCATAATTGCTCAATTTCAATGATATACTCTCTCCCTGGGGGCTGTATCTGTGGGGTACCCTTTTGCTGGGGGTTTTGTCCCTACAGTTGTCTCTCATAACCTTCCCTCTCTCGGGCTTGGTATCATATCGACCTTCTCTTCTGGGATTTACCTATTTGGGAAGTTCCATTCTGGGCTAGGTCATCAATCATCAGAATGACTTTCTTTCTCCCACATGTACATTCAACCCTCCATAGATAGCATCTCGGTTTGAGTAAGTTATGTTCATATATGTGATACACATACGGCCTTATAATTTGCAAGAAGTAGATAAAAAACCAAGAAGGTTACTGATAACCTATTTGTGACACTTCAAAAAACATCAAAATTCAATAAGAGCGGTTATCCATAAGTAACCACATACCTTATTTCAATGTAGAATCCATGCAACATGTACTTCAAGCATATATCTAAACATCTAAGCATTCACATAATCAACCAACATTATATGCATATATGTAAATCCTAAAGTGTCACCAATCACAATCAAAACATTTAATCTAACATATGTCCTAAACTATGGCTTAGGGTCGTCTCGAGTTTGGATAAGGAATAAGGGCACCAAAACCCTAATTCCATTATTGAGATTGTAAACCCATATTAGACAGTAGGTGTAACCCTAATTATCAAGTTAAGAAATTTAGATATGATTATGCAACTCAAGATCATAATGAGAAAGTATATTATGTTCTAAAACCTAATTATCATATTTATGACTCAGAACCTTTAATCATGGTCATTTTTATCCAAAGTGTGTCAAGGACTTGGATTTTCTACAATAGAACATATCAGGTTATTATGAATATTAAATACGATCATTTCCACTTAAGACTATCACATGCTATATCATTGATTTTATAACCCTAATTACACATGTTGATGATGAT
Source organism: Alisma plantago-aquatica (assembly GCA_963693085.1). NCBI lineage: Eukaryota > Viridiplantae > Streptophyta > Magnoliopsida > Alismatales > Alismataceae > Alisma > Alisma plantago-aquatica. Next base: position 22,063,594 of record OY856412.1, on the reverse strand, counting down.
TTTCCTAAAGCCCTAATTATACATTATCATCATAATCATTACCTTAGTTTATCATTATATTCAATAAAATTAGGTTATATTACAAATTAAGCACATCAAATGAGTTTGACATTGTAATTATCAAAACTAGGGTTTATATGCTATAATCACCCTAACTTCATGAACTAGATATACTTTCAAAATAGGAACATATTTAGGAACTTAAAGTAATTTTTTTGGATTCTAAATCTTTTTTCGATCATTTTGGTGTATAATTTTGATCATCATAGCTACCAACCATTTAGTAGAATTGTTGCAAGATTAGTATTAATAGACCAATAATAAAATGTCACTTCAGCATATACTATATTATCTGAACAAGCTACTCAATTGTGGGACTGGGGCCGAGCCAATGGGCTCACACCACATAGGAACCTCACTCCAGCATGTCTTAGGTTAACTGAAAGGGGCTGATGGTACATGACTATCCTTACCTCTGAACATCGTGGATGGGGGTAAGAAGGTCTTTTCTTGGATATTCATCTTCAAGTTCATGACGGGGCTTCTACCTTCATTTGTCCTATCAACTTGCAAGTTGACTACGCGCTCCAAGGCACCAGAGTGTTGAGCAACAATACAAGTGCCTTTGTTGGGTCATTTTGATCCTGTTCGTGGTCTCGGCCTAGTTAGAGGTGCATGGCTATGGGTAAGTGAAACATTGCTCTTCAACAAAAACTAGGGGACCAAAGCAGAGAGGCAAGGGAGAGAATTGCAATCTAAGGGTGATGTTGGGCTTAGTGGAGACAGTTTATGGGATTCAAGGTCACCTCAGAGGATTGCATGGACTTTAGAAAAGTCATACCTCCTTGTCGGGGCTATGATTCAGTGGAGGACCGGCATGTGTGTCCTCCACCCTCAGGGAACTAAGGGTAAGAAGGTGGGGTGTCATGGGGTTGTTTGAGAATTTCTGACTTCACAACACACTACTGGTCTCACAAAGAGATTCTAGAGTTTTATATATATATATATATATATATATATATATATAACCACCTGTTAGAAAGGGGTTTGAGTTGGCTTTTAATGGAATTTTCATCTGCGTAGGCAATTGGGAAAGTCTTGATTTCACACAACTAGGGACATATAGGGATAGACAAGGTCGTTCGAGTTTTCCAAATTTGAAGAATGAGTTTCCTGATGCTATTGTAGATGGGAGAGAGAGGGGTTGAAGGGGGGAAGAGATATTATGATTGGATTTCCACGTTTGGCTAGAGGAGGAAGATTATCTCAGGGCTAATGATCTCAGATATGATGCTTACAAGTCCACACAACAATAAAGGGTCTGGAGCGATGTTTATTGATCAGATTAAATGTGACAAATGTCACAATCAAATAATTAACCGTACTCTTTATGAAAACTTGTAAAATACATATCTCTCTCATATTCTATCTAATTGGTCTGAACAACAGATATCTTCCTTAGAATGCTATAATATCACACATATCCAAGTTTGGTATCAAAGGGATGCTTCTAGATACCCTTCTCTCTCTCTCTAAATAGGGAACAACATTTAATTATTACAAGTGGGTCCCTCTTTCTTATCGTCTTTCTATAGGCTACTAGCAGTATCCTTTTGCTATGAAATTCAACGGGAAACTTATTAATACATTTCCCAACTTATATATATCTTTTGGGATTTATTGAGACGACTCTTATATATGAAACCTACTTTGTATGTATTTCTTTAAAACAATTACCCACATCACATGGAAAGTCCTTTTTATATCAAATTCTGGAATTATCTTAGTTTCCTCATTATATTTAATTATTCCAAAATTTAGACTGAGATATCATTATTTGGTTCCTCAGAACTTGTGTTGCAAGTCTGGATTAGATAATTACTCCATTAATTATCTAAATCACAACATATCATAGATATTTTTTGAAACTTGTCTATAACTCTATATTATGATTACAGAAAGCCATTATAATTTATCATAAATCTCTTATTTCTTAAACCTATTCCATAAGGACCTATTTGCAAAGCAATTAGTCTCAATGCCCTTACTTGGGCCATGGGTTAAACTCATGCCTCAAAGATAACATTCTTTTTTTTTGGTCGGCTGAAACTCCTGTTGCTTTTTTTTTCATTTTTGTATAGTAACTGTACAAAACTTGTTGATTCCCAAACAAGAATCAACTAGAAAAAAAAACTATCTATACATCTAACAAACACTTAAACCCCCGACAAAGAAACAAGAGATCAAAAGCTCAAACTATCCTAACCAAGAATCTTCAACGAATCCTCCAAAAAAGATGGAGAAGAAGCACTAGATTCCCAAACAAGAAACATCAACCTTCACCAGAAAAGAGAGGGGACCAGATGACCCACCCATCTGCACCAACATCAGCAACTACTAAATCTATTGGAATAAGAATAGCCTCTATGAACAACGATAGTCCATCATCCTCAGAACAAAGGGAAGCCAGCAGATCCACAAAAAGGACAGCAAAGCCACGAAACCACCAGAACTAGCAAGGACCCAGCAAGGAATCCTCAAAGCAACTAGCAGAACAATGTCTAGCACAGAAAAAAGCAGCCAAGGAGGCCAACTTTAAGAGAAACCCAGAAGCAAAGAAGGCACCAAAGAGCATCTGCAGTAGCAACAAGACAAGAGACCAACTTCAAGAAAAAGCCAGCAGCAAAGAAGGCATCAAAGAGCATCTGCAGCAGCAGCAAAAAAGCCAAAAAACAATCTTCAACGTAGCCCCATCTTCAGCAAAGGATCAAAGAAAAGCAAGAGAAAAGGGAACTCCTCCCAGCCCATTGAACAACCAAAATCGACTCAAGATCAGGAACATCATAACAGAAAGAGCCTTCCATCGCAACAGCATGTTATGCACTATGGAGAACTCTGCCACTCCTGAAGGATGAGCTCACCCATCCATAAGCACCAGAAGCACAGCTCTGCCAACATAACAGCAGGGAGAAAGCAAAAGACCACCAATAGGCATCACCACAGAGCACAAAAACCACAAACTCAGGGAGAAGGGAGCATCGACACTCCAAGGAGTGGGGACTCGACCTTCACCCTAAGAACCAGGGGTAACAAAAGGAGAAAGAAAAACGGGAAGCTGGGCTCCACAAGTCCAACAGAGCTAGGACTAGTAGCAGAACATCCCAAACGATCAGCCAACTAAGAAGATAGGTGGTTAAAAGCCATAAAGTCCTTGAGAACCAGCTTCCAAACAGCAGCAAACGGCAGCTCCATAAAGCAAAAAAATGAATCACAACTCTGCTATTGCAGCAGCAGATGGACAGAAGAAGCAAAGCATAAAGAAGAGAACGCTCCACCCACAAGATAACAACAGCCACGCCACCTTCAAAGAAGCCTCACCAGCCAACCTACCTATAGAGAGCTCTGCCACTCCCGAAGGATAAGCTCATCCACTATAGGCAAACCACCCAAAGAGAAACTCCAGCAGCCTACAAACTCAAGGCACAAGCAACAAACATCAGCTCAATAGAGCAAAAAACGAAGCACAGCTCTGCCAACACATCTAAAGGTACAAACGGATCTCAGGGAGAAGGGAGCATCAACACTCCAAGGAGTGGGGACTCAACCTTCACTCTAAGAAACAGGGGGAGCATAAGGAAAAGGCAAATAGCCAAAAGCACCAAACAAAGCATCCCAAGCGATCAGCCAGCTAATAAGATTGATAGTTAAGAGCCTTAAAGTCCTTGAGAACCAGCTTCCACAACTCAGCACAAGTTCTTGCTGTATCTTCATGCACACGAGTATTCCTTTCCCACCACAGATAATAAAGGGAACATATAACCAAAAATCTAAACTTGCTGCAGGAATTTCTACTAAGACCAGTCCACGAATCAAAGTCAACAGAGACATTCAACTCCTAGACGATATAATTCCAAATCTGTTTCGAGAATGGGCAGAGAAAGCACACATGATTGGAATCCTCACAATCACACTTGTAGAGAAAACACATAGAAGGAGTTTGAATACACATTCTTCTAGTATAATCCGAAGTTGGAAGCTTATTGTGAGCTGCTTTCCAAGCATGCACTTTATACCTATTAGGGACTTTGGAGCTCCAAATCCACTTGAAAGTATCAGACTCATTCAGTTTATCCCTGATAGAATTCCAAATGATTTTCATCTTAGGTCGATCACTATTACAGAACATAATAACATCTCTATTGTTTAAGGAGTAGGGAATCTTCTCAAGGAAATCAGCTAGCTTCTTGTTATTCCTTGAGGGAGGGGCATTCCAATGCCCATCAGAAATAATAGAGGCAACGTAGCAGTCGATAGGTAGGCCCAACTTGAGGAAAGAGTCAACACCAACACAATCCTTCAAAAAATGGTTGCCTGGCACCCAAGGATCTGTCCAAAGCTTGATACTCTCTCCATTTCCAATGATATAGGAGACATGTTTAACCATAATGTTTGTACTACTAAGAATTCTCAAAAAACTCCAAGACATATTGGTGTTAGCAGAAACAAGCCAGAAAGAAGACTTTAAAAGATATTTTTCATTAATCCATTTGACCCACAATGAGTCCTTCTTGTTAGAGATATCCCAACCATTAATAAGAGTACAAGACAATGAAACATCTTCAATCTTCCTAATGCTGAGACCACCCTCGGCTTTGGGCCTTGTAACTTTCTCCCATTTGATCAAATGAAGCATCTTTTTGTCATTCTTACTACCCTATAAGAAATCACGTAAAAGCCTATTAATCTCTTCCATAGAAGATTTAGTAATAGGAAAGGAATGACACCAATGGAGATAGATAGAGATAATCGTGGAGTTAATAAGATCGAGTCTTCCAGCCATGGACAAACACCTTGCTTTCCAACCCTCAAGTCTAACTTTGATCTTATCAATGAGAGGGGCACAAGCTACTTTTTTAATCTTACCAATAACCAAGGGAACTCCCAAGCACTTAGAAGGTATATCAGCAATCTTGAAGTCAAGAATACCCACAATGGTACTACTATCAGATATTTTACTAAGAATAATCTCACTTTTGCTAGGATTGGTATAAAGACCAGACAAGCTGCCAAAGTATCTCAAAATAGACAGAATATTCTTGGCATTATCTTTATTAGCTTCCAAAAAAATCATCAAATCATCCGCAAACACCAAATGAGAGACACTAAGGTTCTTAGAAGCTTTAATAGGAAAAATAGTCTTATCCTTGACAGCCTTGTTCATGATAACAGAAAAAGCCTCCATGACAATGACAAAGAGATAAGGGGCCAAAGGATTGCCCTGCCTAATACCATTGGAAGGTTTAAAATGCCTAGTAGGCTCCCCATTAATCAAAACTTGGTAGGAGGTTGAGTTAAAGATCTCTTCAATCCATCCAATCCAAATGGAAGGGAAACCCATCTTGTGCATGACAGAAAAAAGAAACTTCCAATTCACAAAGTCGTAAGCTTTCGAGATATCAACCTTGAGACACATATTAGAACCAGAGGAAGCCCTATTGAAATCATGACGGATCTCATTGGTGAGTAAGATAGAATCTTTTATATTCCTACCTTTCACAAAGGCATTCTGATTGGTACTAATAATAGAGGGTAGGACATCTTGCAATCTATTAGCCAAGATCTTGGAAATAAGCTTGTAGACCACATTACACAAAGCAATCGGTCTCCAATTTCTGATATCAGTAGACTTAGAGCCTTTAGGAATCAAAGTATTAAAAGTGTTATAGCCTCTTTCAACATCTTACCATTAGAGAAGAAGTCGCAGATAGCAGATGAAACATCCTGTTTGATAATCGGCCAAAACTTCTTGATGAAGAAAGAGTTAAACCCATCAGGCCCAGGGGCCTTGTCAGAGTTAAGATTGCTAACCACATCATCAATTTCAGTCTGAGTAACTCTGGAGATAAGATAGATTTTTTGAGAATTAGAGAAAGAAGCACCACTCCAAAGAAAATCACCAAGAAGTCTTGCATTAGAATGGTTATTATTGAAAAGGTTGTAGTAGAAATCAAAAATATGCTCCTTGATCAAGCTAGGCTCATAGCACATCTCATCCCCAATCATGAGACAATTGATGGAATTTCTTAATCTTCTAGTCTTCAGAGACAAGTAGAAAAACTTGGAATTCATGTCCCCCTCTTTAAGCCAAGAGATTCTAGACTTTTGTCTAAGAAGAATTTCCTCAGCATATTCAGCAACAGTGAGTTCCCTTCTTAACAGTTGAGCTTTCTCCACAAGATTTATATCATTAGGATTACAGTCAGCAGTACTTTGAGCATGAAGAGCAGCAGACCTAAGATTATTGGCTTCATCATAGTAATTTCCCACATCTTGCTTATTCCACTTGATTAAGTTATTTTTGAGAATACTAAATTCCCTATAGACTTTGAACATAGCACAACCTTCCACATCAGTATTCCATGAAGAAGAAATAATATTAGGAAGAGAGGATTTCAAAGTCCAAGCATTAATGAACCTGAACGGAGATTTGACAATTCTAGGTTCACCAATGAAAACATTAAGCTGCCTATGATCACCTAGTGTTAGAAACAAGCTCACCAGAAACATTATCAAAATGCATCAGAAATTTATTGTTACCAAGAGCCCTATCAATCTTTGAGGTAATAAACCTATCACCAGGCTGATGGTTATCCCAAGAGAAAAAAGGGCCTTTAAGATCAAGTTCAGCAATGCCACAGTTAAGAAGAAAGGAGTTAAACTCCTCCATAGACTTTCTAGAGGAAGGACATTTACCTTGTCTCTCAATGTCCTTACGAACAACATTAAAATCCCCTATCATCAGCCATGGTTTATTACAAACTTGAGCAGTGCTTTCAAGAGAGTCCCATAGACTAGACCGGTCATTATCCTTAGTATGACCATAGATAGTTGACAACCAGAAGTCTTGATCACCGATCACAATATCAAGAAGAATATGTTGGTCGGTCTCCTTCAGTTTAGTAACACTACAGAAATTGGGTTTCCAAAGGACAATGATTCTACCAAGAACATGAGAATCAATATTAGAGACATAAGAAAATTCATGAAAGAACTTCATCATCATCTTATCGATTTTCTTCTTACGGAATTTTGTTTCAATTAGAACAAAAACTTGACTGTCAGATTTTCTAACAACCTCCTGGACACCTCTTATCTTGTTAGAGAGGCCCCTGACATTCCAGGAGGTTAACTTGACGGGCATGATTTGGGGACTATGGCTGTTGAGATGACAACCTCAGCAGAGTCTTGAAATGATGAGATGATTGCATCCGTATTTGCAGATGACAAACGCAATTCCTGATGAACAGGTGAAAACTGAGCATTCTCCAATCTTTGATACATAATCACATTTAGTTTTCCCTGACATTTTGGAGAATCTTTAGGATTTTGAATCACAAAACAGGTAGCAGTCGAACTGGAAGAGGCTTGAGAGCTAGTATCACTGTTAGGAGATGGTATGCTCTTTCCACAAAGCGGCAAAGGAGTTGAGGTGATAGAACCAGTAACCTCTAAAGCATTATGAACAAAGTGTTCATTCACTTCTTTCGATAATCTCAGGTCTTCTACAGCTGGAATTTCTTCAGAAAGTTTTTCTCTAGCATGGTAATTTTCGCCCACATCTTCAATCTCTTCAATGATCAGCAAGTAATCAACCTCTTTCCCCACAGGAATTTTAACATACAGATTTTCAGCACTATTCTTCTTCACTACCCAGGCTTTTTGAGAACCGTCCACCACGACTGGTTTTCACTTCACAACATCAGGGCTAATGCTACATTCCTCATGAGCAAACAGACCGCAATGGGAGCACTTATGCAGTATCCACTCGTACTCAAGATGAACCATGTGTTCTACTCCTTCTTCACTGTAGAGCTTAAGATTTTTCAGAAACTTGGATTCCTTGTTAACCAGGACCTGAATTCTTGCCATATCCAGACGTCGGAAGCTATGGGTATCCTCATCCATCTTAACCGGAAAGCCAAGAAAGGAACCAATTCTATTGAAAGTTCTACTGTCCCACAATTCCACTGGTAGGTCCAAGATATCCACCCAAATTGGCACATCCAACAGAGCAACTCTGTTTTGCGTTTCACCAGGTTTCCACTTCCTTAGAATCACAGGTTTCCCTCTTACATACATTTCAGCTTTCAAAGCTAATTCGAGGTCCACATGGTTCTCAAATCGAATCAGAAAGAACCCTGATCCTCTATCAAACACTTCAAAGGAGCTTCTCGTTTTCCAGACACCATCAAAATATGTCGTCAGGGTCGGAATGTGAGCCCAGAAGTCTATAACATAGCCCAATAAACATTTGCTCCACCTATTCACATTTTCCTTAGCCTCCTTACCAGGATATACAATCTTACCATTGTTTAGCGAGACCTCTACTCTGTTCAGATCTAACGCACTCAAAGGGGAACTCAGGCGTATCGCCTCCCATCTAGAAGAAACAGCCGTGAAAGACTGACCAGGAACTTGATCTGAGAGTGAATCTACCGCAAGCTTAGGATCGGTAGGAGCCAAGTTAGCAACTACTCCCTTGTGCCGATGAGCTTCTACGGGAGGCAGACGGCAGGACATCATCGCCTCACCTATCGCCTTGTCGCCCATGCCAGCGAGTGCCATTTCAGTCTGAAGGAGAAAATTACCAAATTTGAGGATCTAACAACAATGTTGACTATGATGATTAGACTTGAAGTTTGTATAATGATCACATGATAATCTATACTTTAACACTACCCAACATGACTCTGAATAAGAGATGCCATACAGGTAGTGATGAATGCACTATGAAACTTGTGGATGTAGATCAAATTTGTCCCTTGTAATGACCCCGCCTCTCGGTAACCCCCAATTAAGGGAGACCAAAAGGTCAGACCCATTATCCCAATTTTCCAGATCAATGGTTTGACAAATAATCAATAATAATTACTAAATTCTACCAAAACTATACTGAAAAGCTGGAATAAAAATTTTCTTTTCATACCTTGCAAAAAATGGGATGTGGAATTCTTTAATGAAGAAGGAACATATCTATCTATAATCCTCCAATTCTTTATTAATCTTTATATCATCAATGTCACTTTAAAGGAGTATCCATTTTCTTGATAACCTAAAACACTAACAAACAAAACGGTGGATAGTATAATGAATTATACTGGTATGTGGGGGAAACAATAATAGTGTAGTTAATTGTAACAACATATTGAAAGCAATTATGGTTTAGCAAGCAAACTTTATGTTTTAAACATGACTACTCAATCCATACATACCCTAGCCTCTGTGATGTCCCTGTAGTGGACATGGATACTACCTCTCATATGGTAGATCTCATTTGACCCCCATGATCCTACCTAATAGGTAGATCAATACATAGGGTCGTAGAGTCACATGGCACTACCCAAAGGTAGCCCAATCACTGACTCATGATAACCTAATGGTCCTACCTCATAGGTAGACCATGTACTAGGTCATCCTTTTCATCATCATAAAAACTACAGAGGAGTACCAAGATCTGAGCTAGTCATGTACACATAATTATGGTGATAGTCATAATCACTTTATAATTGCACGAAATAAAAGGTAATCAATCAGTTATTCCAAGGAATCGATAAAACTTTGGGAATCACCAAGAAACTAAAGCGATTTAGCCATAAGCGTAACCACATACCTGATCCAGAGTAACACGAGGTCCAAGCAAGAACAATAAATCAAGCAATCAACAATATCCTGAAATTAATGCATAACACCCATGTGTCATTGTTTTATCCAAAACATTCTCAAGATTGACTTGGATTCCACCTTAGGATTTCTAGGCCAACTTTAGGGTTTTATCCTCCATAATTCATATATTACTTTTAATGCTCTTTTGGTCTACAAACCCTAATTTCAACATCATAGGCATAATTGAATGTCAATTAAGTCTAATGTGTCTCCTATATACTAAAACTACCATCTTTATCATTTTAGGTAATGTCAAGATCATTAAGCCCAATTATCATGTTTGAGTTCTTTTGAATAGACAACTCAATAAAGAATTATAGTTCAATACTCAAAGGAACCTTAATTACTATGTTTCACATCTTCTAGGTTAGCGAACCCTAAATTCACATAAATTCCACTTTTATACACTACGAAACCCTAATTACCAAATTAAGGGTATTTATCCACAATTATAATCTTTCACACTCAAATTAGCTTAGAATCATCATATCTCTGTCTTATTCATGGAGTTGCACAATTAAAACCATTAAAATTCATATCAACATAAATTAGGGTTTCTCAGCCCATTAATGCATATTCATGTCATGGAACCTTAAATTAATCCAACTATGCATAATGATCATCCTTTTGGATTTAATTTGTCCTTTTTACTAACAACATGTTAATATCAACTTTAAACATCTATATAACCTTTCCCAATTCATTGATCATCAAATATTAGGGTTTTTCATTAGTTAAACCATTAAAGATAACATCTTTACATAATTTCTGAATTGCAAGCAGAATTAGTCTTCCATTACATTTTTATTACATTCCTCGTTTTCTACTAATCAATTTTCATATATTAAGTTCCTTCATCTGACCTTCCTACTAATTACTACAATTTTTGCAAGAAAAAGCATTTTCTAGATTTTCTAGTTAGAGAGGCTATTTACCTTTTCTTTTGGAAAAATGAGAGCCATCGGATCATCGTTGCGGTCAGCGGTTGACCCAATCTCACGGATGTGGCCGATCACACCCACTAATCATGATCTTAAGGCGCGAATAGTCTGGGTCGTGGATATCCCTCACGAGTCTATCATGGATCCCGATTAGACAGTCATCTTCTCTTGTACTTCCTCTTTTCTATCCACAGAACACGCGGCAGTGCCGCGGCAGAGGCTCGCCGGAGAGAGGACAATAGAGAGAGAGAGAGAGAGAGAGGGAATTTGGGGCTAGGAACATGATGTTCGAGTTCGCGGGACTTAGCCGAGACCTAGGGTAGTCCTATATATAGGTGGGGGGATCTAAATTAGGGTTCCCATCCTTGCCATTGCTCCTTGTTTTAGGGTTCCCATCCTTGGAACCCTCGAAAACCCCTAAAAGCTAGGTTAGTTGGGTGCGAAACACTCTCCCGAACCCAACTAACAACTTTCCTCGTCTGCATATAGACTAAAATGCGAGAAAAATCAAAGGAAACATTCCTCGATCGGCAGCCTGTTCCTATTTCGGCTAGAATTAGAAGATGTGCACCCTGCATTGGATCAGGATCCAACAATCCACATTTCTTGCGCCCAAACAAAGAAGAATCAAATTTCTATTTTAAAGAAAATCCCTTTGATTTTAGGATAATTTGGAAAAAATTATAACTCTCAAACTATGGCTCCGTTTAATCCCAAATTTTGATGGAAACTTAATAATAACTTAATCTATCATCATGCCAAATTTGAGTTCAATATTCAAATAAATTGTGCCTTTTTCCTTAGGTGCAAGTTATTACTCAATTTTGCATATTTCTCATATTTTCTCTTTTTTTATTTTTCTTCCATTAGAAACCATGTGAACACGAAATCTTTTTTTCAAGATGGATACATTATCCATATATCCACATATTTATTGTAATTTTATTATTATCTCATAATTCCTTCTTAATAAAGCAGCATTTAATTGATCCTTTCTCTTTCTTGTTGCATTATCTTTGAAACTGGGACTCCTTGGAACCCTAAAGGCACAAAATCCCCTTTTGGAGGATATTCGTTTGCCTTCTAGAGGTTTCTACCTATCCCTTTCTACTTTTCTTATTTATCCATTTATTATCCAAATTTCCTTTTTTTTCTTTCTCTTATAATTGGGACCAATAGCTAATAAAGCCCACAGCGCAACCAGCAAGGCTATTGTAAACAAAATTCATACAATCCCATCAAATCACATCATTATTTGTTCATATATCTTTAATAGGAGAAATTACATTTCTCACCAAAAGAACCTGAAAATTGGGGTTGTAACATCCCTCCTATTGGAGTGATATCCTTGTCACTTGATAAGTAAGACATTGAAATGCTTGGTCATGCTCATTTTAGTGAATATATGATATTGAGCTCACACAATCTCAATAGTTTATACTGGTCCAAAAATTAAATGCATTGAATATTATGAGGATGATTACTCCATGCATTGGGTTCAATCTATATATATGTGACAAAGGGACTATATGCTCATCGTAGCACTAGTCACTTATAGGTTGAAGTTGTTGTCAAATTATTCTAATTACTTAGATAGTAATGGCGTGTTGCAATATACTACTCTTTGGGATTAGGTCTCTGAGATCACTACCAGTGTAATACATGGTCACAACATAAGAATGGTGAGGTAAAGTAAGTTCTCAACAAACCCATGATTATAAATGTTCCAAATTCTATGAAGAGTGATTGTTGACCAACTCATCAACTATTCAATCTAATGAATTAAAGCAATTGATCAACTGATTTTCAAAATGATCGATTGATCAACCTTTAAGTAACTCCCCAACTGATCAAATATGAAAATAGGTCGATTGATTACATACAAATCAAGAGACAACTAGGGGAGAGGAGACCCAATTGATTGGATTTAGATTACGACTTGCTTGATTTATCCAAATGATCAGTTGGGAGTCCTAGTTAATCAATTCGCTCCTTCTCTAAGATTTCCTAGTTTGATTCTATTTTGATTGTGTTAGGAACGGGACTAAATTTTTGGGAATCTAATCCTATGACTCTCCTATAGAAATGAGTGGACGTCCAAATGAAGACATGCACATTAATACACAAGTTGCCTATAAATTATTCCTCTTGAGAGAGAGAACCTCATGCAAAGGATACCAACCCACACTAGGAAAAGAAGGAGAGTAGGCCATACCATCACATCATTGACTTCGTGTTTGCTTCCTATATTGACTAGGGTGGTACACCGAGAGTTCCTCCATCCACATGAATGACATAAATCTAAAGCTCTTGTTTGGAGCCTTAAGGAAGAAAAGGTGTTGTTGTGAAGATGAGGCAAGAATAACCACTTTGGATTTGATTCCAGAAGTGTGATTTCTACATTATAAGACATATCAAATTGTTAGCTAACTAGTGTGTGCTAAGGCATATTCAATATCTCTAATTCCGTTCCATGTCTTTAATGCACTAAATTTTAATGAGTGAGATGCAACTACTGACTAAAGTTTTATTTTGCAAAATTATGCATTTTTGATGCATCCACTTCCATTAAAACTCTACAATGATATTGGAGTTGATGTTGTACAATTTCATTTTTGGTATGAGTTTTGAACTGCAAATCACTTGTGACTAGATAATTTTGCATTTTGTATCCATGTAAATCATCAATTGTCATATATGATATTGTGTGTTTGTATATGTATGTATGTGTGTGTGTATCTATATATATATATATATATATATATATATATATATATATATATATATATATATTATATAAACTAATGTGACACCTTTGACATTGTTTTATTTTGTGGATGTGGATATGGAAACTAGTTCACAATGGTGATTTCTCATGATTAAACATGTAAATTTGTGGTTTTTCATTGTGATCAAAATATGTAACATGTATATGGCTAGTAGGACATGCTCCACTCTCTTTGCATTATCAATGTAAAATTTAATAATTAAAATAAGGTTAAGATGATGCACTGACATCACCATTAGACCATGGTGGAGAGTAGGAAGTGATTATAAGCACACATCAATAAGGAAGCTCTTTAGAGGGTTTGTGATGAAGATGACGCAAGACTATAATAACGACTAAAGAAAAGTCAAACTATAAAATCCAGTCAGTGGAATGGATTTCCAATGAATTGACTCGAAAACCTTATAAAGGAAGAGTTAGGGTTATAGGGGATGAGAATTGTCAGGTTTTTTTGCAAATCTTTTTGTTTCATGATGTTGTTCTAAATCACATATCCTATTTTATCAATTTTAATATTGCTAAATAATATGATACATATATAAACATATATGTATTGCTGATTATATACATATAAATATAAATATCAAATCCATTAAATTCAATTCTTTCAAGATGCATTTTAATGTTCAATACACATGAAAATCTTGATTAACTAAGTGTGGGCATGCCAAAGTGTGTCGCAATGTATATTTTGGGAAGTTGTGATAATAATTATGAATATATGTCAAAGAAAGGAGCATAAATTATTGTATTAGAAATTGGGATTGACTAATTTACGATGATCATAATATGCTTAAGCACCTAAAATCATAAATATGGCATATACCTAATAATATGATTTATGACGTGAAGTCATCCATGTTGGGTTTTGGGCGAGGCAGAGAAGGCAGCGGAAACAAAAAATTTCTCCCCAAACCCAGGAAATAGCAGATCGCATCAATGTCTATGAAATAGGAAGGGTGGTTTATTGAGGTTTACCTGGTCCATAGGTGTAAGATCCTGATCTCCTGCTTAAGTTAAAACTCCTTATTTAGAGCTATTCATAAAAACAAGCTTCTTTGAGGATTTTTTTGTAAAATCAATTTTAATATTAAAATAATCCATTTTGATTAATTTAAAAGCTTTTATATATTGAAAATATAATTGCGGTACTTTTGCCAAATTTTGGAAAAAATATATATATTGGTGGGTAAGCACACAAGCATGTAGCTGGGTGGCAAGCAAGTTTCTTATGGAGGAAAGCATATAGATGGATAGCAAGTAGGTAGATTAAGCAAGCACATTAGTTGGTGAAGCAAGTAGGTGAGTGGCACACTCTTTTCCTTGAAGCCTAACACCTCCAAAAGTTGACACCTATCCTGCCATGTGTCAACCACCCTGTAATAGCTATCTTGAGATGACACATATGCTTCCATGTGTCATCTAGCAATTCTTGAGATGACACCTAATCATCCATGTGTAACCTAACTAGTAAACATCCACCTAAAGATGACATCTTGCACCCATGTGTCATCCACACACTTTTTTCTATTTAGACCATGCTACCCTTCACCATTCCTATATAAAGAGCCCCCATACACCCCACCATAATCACAAGTTCTCTCCTCTTCATCCCAAAGTAAAGGTGAACGTCCCTTCTCCCTCCTTTCCCATCTCCTTCACCATAAACCTCTCATCTCTCACTAGATTAGCAAACCACTCTCTCTTTCTCTATGTTAGTGAAAGGAACCAACTCCCAATAAATACTTTCTCTATAGAAACCTACTACCTCCTTCCTCCACCATAGTAAGAGAAACCCAATACTATGTCTTCCACAATATCCTTTCTCTAGAATATATAAGCCATCTCTCTTCTATCCTAGTGAGAGAAACCCTAGAAGCTGATCTAGCTAGGAACGAGGATCGAGGTAATGGCAAATGTGACAGAGTGCTGTCCAAATATATTGAGATTGGATATATTTAATGATGATATGGTCTTCTTGTGGAACTATGCATCAATGTACATCTAAAGGTATGGTTCTCACATTTTATCATCCAAAAAGTATAGTTTATTATTATTT
Source organism: Alisma plantago-aquatica (assembly GCA_963693085.1). Taxonomy (NCBI): domain Eukaryota; kingdom Viridiplantae; phylum Streptophyta; class Magnoliopsida; order Alismatales; family Alismataceae; genus Alisma; species Alisma plantago-aquatica. Next base: position 22,048,083 of record OY856412.1, on the reverse strand, counting down.
AATATGATATTCAATTCATATTGTAATCTATTATATCAACATCAATAAAAGGTATGGTATAGAATGGTTTGGTATTATATGTAGTAAGAGTATAGTATAATTCATATACTTTCCTAAAGAATGAATAAGTGATCAACTATACACAACCTCTTTATTAATAAGCTAGGTATGACCTCCATATATTCGTCCATATTATCCTTTAAAATTGAGTTTAAAGGCTTTAGATGATAATCAAGCATTTATTTAGATTCTAGTCCTATTGTCTTTTGGTTCCCTTTTCCTTTATTTCTCTCTATTAATTGTGTCATGTGATATTGTTGGAAAGTGGAATTCTATCAGACACTTCTAAGGTGACTAGGAGCCTGTTTCACTGATGTTTTTAGCCAGTAAAGAGGAAAGGTTATTTAATTGGTTCTGTGTTCACACGGGGGGACTCCCTAACCTCTTGCACACTCCTGGCCATAGACTTGTCTGATTCAATTCCACAATCCCACAAGTTTACATTTTAGGTGTCATAGTGAAATACTTAATTATTCATGGCTACCTTTTGACCTCATTAGCTTTAACTCCCCAACATTTTGAGTTGTATATCTTTGATGATGTCCCTTTAATTGTAATCCTTAAATTGGGAGATGTGTTGGTAACAGAGTCGGCATGTCTTGGCCGGGGATTGATACATATGGGATCCGGATCTAAGTCCTTTGGAGTCAAGGATGGATGAGTATAATGCTCTACCATACTCAGGCCCACACTTGGGTTGGTCATGTAGAGTCAGGCATGATCAAGTTAGTAATGGGGAATAATCTCCTGCAAAGATTAAGCATGCTAACTAATGATTATTCAAGTGGCATTTTGTGCAAGGAGCACCCTCTTCTGGTCTTGGAAAGGCCACCGGTGGCTACATGTGGTAATCTGATTCATTGAATAGAGCATGCAGTGTGCACGAGTGGCTGGGAGTGTGCCAGGGTACTTACAGGTGTTTTGGTGACCCTAATGGACTAAAGTCTTAGTTAAGCAAGTTTTGTGGTTGCAGGCCAGTTGCCCAAGGTGAATTGACACCTTCTCTGAGAGTTGTAGTTAACCTCGTTTATGGAATAAGGTATCCGTTTTTGTTGTCATTATACCAATAATCCTGATTATGCTGCACAGTATCGGTCTAACATTTTGATAGAGTTGTCATCTGATAAATGCTTTATAAATATATGTACATACACATTCTTTATGCTTCATGCTAGTAGATGGTCAATAATTTTGGTTTGGACTTTTGTTACTTTAGTTATATCAGTAATACATTAAGAATATAGTTATATTAATAGTGTCTTGTCTCTTATCTCTATTTTTCCATACTTAGACAATTGTTTAACCCATACTCTCCCACTTGGGCTGCGACATATTCTTCCATGTTGCAGGTTATATTATTTATAAGAGACCTTTCCTTGTGAAAGACTCATCTTGAAAAGATCCTGAAGGGCGTCAAGAATTAAAGGCAGATCAAGCTTAATTTTAAACTCATGTATCATTTTATTGATACAGGAGATAATGTAAATCTACCTTTTGTAAGGGTGTAATATTTTGAAATGAAATATTACTTATCTCACACTTGTTCTTTGATTCTTTGTGCCATATTAACGGCTCAGATTCAGCTACTTGATTTTTGAAGGAATAAAATCAGGTGGTTGAATCAGGGACGTTATAGAGATGGTATCAGAGAAACAAGATGAGACCTTACCCAAGGAAAATCGTAGAAGTATAAACTTCAAACTAGATTCAGGCAATCTTAAGTAGTATAGACTAAAATAAGTCATAACTTAAATCTTATATTTTTCGAGGACAAAAATTCTTTGAAGGGGTGGTATATGTAACATCCTGATCTCCTGCTTAAGTTAAAACTCCTTATTTAGAGATATTCATAAAAACAAGCTTCTTTGAGGATTTTTTTGTAAAATCAATTTAATATTAAAATAATCCATTTTTATTAATTTAAAAGTTTTTATATATTGAAAATATAATTGCGGTACTTTTGCCAAATTTTGGAAAAAAAAATATATTGGTGGGTAAGCACACAAGCAGGTAGCTGGGTGGCAAGCAAGTTGCTTATGGAGGAAATCATATAGATGGATAGCAAGTAGGTAGCTTAAGCAAGCACATTAGTTGGTGAAGCAAGTAGGTGAGTGGCACACTCCTTTCCTTGACACCTAACACCTCCAAAAGTTGACACCTATCCTGCCATGTGTCAACCACCCTGTAATAGCTATCTTGAGATGACACATATGCTTCCATGTGTCATCTAGCAATTCTTGAGATGACACCTAATCATCCATGTGTAACCTAACTAGTAAACATCCACCTAAAGATGACATCTTGTACCCATGTGTCATCCACACACTTTTTTCTATTTAGACAATGCTACCCTTCAACATTCCTATATAAAGAGCCCCCATCCACCCCACCATAATCACAAGTTCTCTCCTCTTCATCCCAAAGCAAAGGTGAACGTCCCTTCTCCCTCCTTTCGAATCTCCTTCACCATAAACCTCTCATCTCTCACTAGATTAGCAAACCACTCTCTCTTTCTCTATGTTAGTGAAAGGAACCACCTCCCAACAAATACTTTCTCTATAGAAACCTACTATCTCCTTCCTCCACCATAGTAAGAGAAACCCAATATTATGTCTTCCACAATATCCTTTCTCTAGAATATATAAGCCATCTATCTTCTATCCTAGTGAGAGAAACCCTAGAAGCTGATCTAGCTAGGTATGAGGATCGAGATAATGGCAAATGCGACAGAGTGCTGCCCAAATATATCAAGATTGGATATATTTAATGATGATATGGTCTTCTTGTGGAACTATGCATCAATGTACATCTAAAGGTATGGTTCCCACATTTTATCATCCAAAAAGTATAGTTTATTATTGTTTAATATGATATTCAATTCATATTGTAATCTATTATATCAACATCAATAAAAGGTATGGTATAGAATGGTTTGGTATTATATGCAGTAAGAGTATAGTATACTTCATATACTTTCCTAAAAATGAATAAGTGATCAACTATACACAACCTCTTTATTAATAAGCTAGGCATGACCTCCATATATTCGTCCATATTATCCTTTAAAATTGAGTTTAAAGGCTTTAGATGATAATCAAGCATTTCTTTGGATTATAGTCCTATTGTCTTTTGGTTACCTTTTCCTTTATTTCTCTCTATTAATTGTGTCATGTGATATTGTTGGAAAGTGGAATTCTATCAGACACTTCTAACGTGACTAGGAGCCTGTTTCACTGATGTTTGTAGCCAGTAAAGAGGAAAGGTTATTTAATTGGTTCCGTGTTCGCACGGGGGGACTCCCTAACCTCTTGCACACTCCTGGCCATAGACTTGTCTGATTCAATTCCACAATCCCACAAGTTTACATTTTAGGTGTCATAGTGAAATACTTAATTATTCATGGCTACCTTTTGACCTCATTAGCTTTAACTCCCCAACATTTTGAGTTGTATATCTTTGATGATGTCCCTTTAATTGTAATCCTTAAATTGGGAGATGTGTTGGTAACAGAGTCGGCATGTCTTGGTCGGGGATTGATACATATGGGATCCGGATCTAAGTCCTTTGGAGTCAAGGATGGATGAGTATAATGCTCTACCATACTCAAGCCCACACTTGGGTTGGTCATGTAGAGTCAGGCATGATCAAGTTAGTAATGGGGAATAATATCCTACAAAGATTAAGCATGCTAACTAATGATTATTCAAGTGGCATTTTGTGCAAGGAGCACCCTCTTCTTGTCTTAGAAAGGTGACCGGTGGCTGCATGTGGTAATCTGATTCATTGAATAGAGAATGAAGTGTGCACGAGTGGCTGGGGGTGTGCCAGGGTACTTACAGGTGTTTTGGTGACCCTAATGGATTAAAGTCTTGGTTAAGCAAGTTTTTGTGGTTGCAGGCCAGTTGCCCAAGGTGAATTGACACCTTCTCTGAGAGTTGTAGTTAACCTCGTTTATGGAATAAGGTCTCCCTTTTTGTTATCATTATACCAATAATCCTGATTATGCTGAACATTATCGGTCTAACATTTTGATAGAGTTGTCATCTGATAAATGCTTTATAAATATATGTACATACACATTCCTTTTGCTTCATGCTAGTAGATGGTCAATAATTTTGGTTTGGACTTTTGTTACTATAGTTATCTGAGTAATACATTAAGAATATAGTTGTCTTACCGCTTATCTCTATTTTTCCATACTTAGACAATTGTCTAACCCATACTCTCCCACTTGGGTTGTGACATATTCTTCCATGTTGCAGGTTATATTATTTATAAGAGAGCTTTCCTTGTGAAAGACTCATCTTGAAAAGATCCTGAAGGGCGTCAGGAATTAAAGGCGGATCAAGCTTAATTTTAAACTCATGTATCATTTTATTGATACAGGAGATAATGTAAATCTACCTTTTGTAAGGGTGTAATATTTTGAAATGAAATATTGCTTATCTCACACTTGTTCTTTGATTCTTTGTGACATATTAACGGCTCAGATTCAGCTACTTGATTTTTGAAGGAATAAAATGAGGTGGTTGAATCGGGGACGTTATAGAGATGGTATTCAGAGCAACAAGATGAGACCTTACCCAAGGAAAATCATAGAAGTATAAACTTCAAACTAGATTCAGATAATCTTAAGTTTAATAGACTAAAATAAGTCATAACTTAAATCTTATATTTTTCGAGGACGAAAATTCTTTGAAGGGGTGGTATATGTAACATCCTGATCTCCTACTTAAGTTAAAACTCCTTATTTAGAGCTATTCATAAAACAAGCTTCTTTGAGGATTTTTTTGTAAAATCAATTTAATATTAAAATAATCCATTTTTATTAATTTAAAAGCTTTTATATATTGAAAATATAATTGCGGTAATTTTGCCAAATTTTGGAAAAAAATATATATTGGTGGGTAAGCACACAAGCATGTAGCTGGGTGGCAAGCAAGTTGCTTATGGAGGAAAGCATATATATGGATATCAAGTAGGTAGCTTAAGGAAGCACATTAGTTGGTGAAGCAAGTAGGTGAGTGGAACACTCCTTTCCTTGACACCTAACACCTCCAAACGTTGACACCTATCCTGCCATGTGTCAACCACCATGTAATAGCTATCTTGAGATGACACATATGCTTCCATGTCATCTAGCAATTCTTGAGATGACACCTAATCATCCATGTGTAACCTAACTAGTAAACATCCACCTAAAGATGACATCTTGCACCCATGTGCCATCCACACACTTTTTGCTATTTAGACAATGCTACCCTTCACCATTCCTATATAAAGAGCCCCCATCCACCCCACCATAATCACAAGTTCTCTCCTCCTCATCCCAAAGAAAAGGTGAACGTCCCTTCTCCCTCCTTTCCCATCTCCTTCACCATAAACCTCTCATCTCTCACTAGATTAGCAAACCACTCTCTCTTTCTCTATGTTAGTGAAAGGAACCACCTCCCAACAAATACTTTTTCTATAGAAACCTACTACCTCCTTCCTCCACCATAGTAAGAGAAACCCAATATTATGTCTTCCACAATATCCTTTCTCTAGAATATATAAGCCATCTCTCTTCTATCCTAGTGAGAGAAACCCTAGAAGCTGATCTAGCTAGGAACGAGGATCGAGGTAATGGCAAATGCGACAGAGTGCTGCCCAAATATATCAAGATTGGATATATTTAATGATGATATGGTCTTCTTGTGGAACTATGCATCAATGTACATCTAAAGGTATGGTTCCCACATTTTATCATCCAAAAAGTATAGTTTATTATTGTTTAATATGATATTCAATTCATATTGTAATCTATTATATCAACATCAATAAAAGGTATGGTATAGAATGGTTTGGTATTATATGCAGTAAGAGTATAATATACTTCATATACTTTCCTAAAGAATGAATAAGTGATCAACTATACACAACCTCTTTATTAATAATCTAGATATGACCTCCATATATTCGTCCATATTATCCTTTATAATTGAGTTTAAAGGCTTTAGATGATAATCAAGAATTTCTTTGGATTCTAGTCCTATTGTCTTTTGGTTCCCTTTTCCTTTATTTCTCTCTATTAATTGTGTCATGTGATATTGTTGGAAAGTGGAATTCTATCAGACACTTCTAAGGTGACTAGGAGCTTGTTTCACTGATATTTGTAGCCAGTAAAGAGGAAAGGTTATTTAATTGGTTATGTGTTCACACGGGGGGACTCCCTAACCTCTTGCACACTCCTAGCCATAGACTTGTCTGATTCAATTCCACAATCCCACAAGTTTACATTTTAGGTGTCATAGTGAAATACTTAATTATTGATGGCTACCTTTTGACCTCATTATCTTTAACTCCCCAACATTTTGAGTTGTATATCTTTGATGATGTCCCTTTAATTGTAATCCTTAAATTGGGAGATGTGTTGGTAACAGAGTCGGCATATCTTGGTCGGGGGTTGATACATATGGGATCTGGATCTAAGTCCTTTGGAGTCAAGGATGGATGAGTATAATGCTCTACCATACTCAGGCCCACACTTGGGTTGGTCATGTAGAGTCAGGCATGATCAAGTTAGTAATGGGGAATAATCTCCTGCAAAGATTAAGCATGCTAACTAATGATAATTCAAGTGGCATTTTGTGCAAGGAGCACCCTCTTATGGTCTTGGAATGGCGACCAGTGGTTGCATGTGGTAATCTGATTCATTGAATAGAGCATGCAGTGTGCACGAGTGGCTGGGGGTGTGCCAGGGTACTTACAGGTGTTTTGGTGACCCTAATGGACTAAAGTCTTGGTTAAGCAAGTTTTTGTGGTTGCAGGCCAGTTGCCCAAGGTGAATTGACACCTTCTCTAAGAGTTTTAGTTAACCTTGTTTATGGAATAAGGTCTCCATTTTTGTTATCATTATACCAATAATCCTGATTATGTTGCACAGTATCGGTCTAACATTTTGATAGAGTTGTCTTCTGATAAATGCTTTATAAATATATGTACATACACATTCCTTATGTTTCATGCTAGTAGATGGTCAATAATTTTGGTTTTGCCTTTTGTTACTTTAGTTATCTGAGTAATACATTAAGAATACAGTTATATTAATAGTCTCTTGTTGCTTATCTCTATTTTTCCATACTTAGACAATTGTCTAACTCATACTCTCCCACTTGGGCTGCGCCATATTCTTCCATGTTGCATGTTATATTATTTATAAGAGACCATTCCTTATGAAAGACTCATCTTGAAAAGATCCTGAAGGGCATCAAGAATTAAAGGCGGATCAAGCTTAATTTTAAACTCATGTATCATTTTATTGATACAGGAGATAATGTAAATCTACCTTTTGTAAGGGTGTAATATTTTGAAATGAAATATTGCTTATCTCACACTTGTTCTTTGATTCTTTGTGCCATATTAACGGCTCAAATTCAGCTACTTGATTTTCGAAGGAATAAAATCAGGTGGTTGAATGGGGGACGTTACAGAGATGGTATCAGAGCAACAGGATGAGACCTTACCCAAGGAAAATCATAGAAGTATAAACTTCAAACTAGATTCATATAATCTTAAGTAGAATAGACTAAAATAAGTCATAACTTAAATCTTATAATTTTCGAGGACAAAAATTCTTTGAAGGGGTGGTATATGTAACATCCTGATCTCCTGCTTAAGTTAAAACTCCTTATTTAGAGCTATTCATAAAAACAAGCTTCTTTGAAGATTTTTTTGTAAAATCAATTTTAATATTAAAATAATCCATTTTGATTAATTTAAAAACTTTTATATATTGAAAATATAATTGCGGTACTTTTGCCAAATTTTGGAAAAAAATATATATTGGTGGGTAAGCACACAAGCAGGTAGCTGGGTGGCAAGCAAGTTGCTTATGGAGGAAAGCATATAGATGGATAGCAAGTAGGTAGCTTAAGCAAGCACATTAGTTGGTGAAGCAAGTAGGTGAGTGGCACACTCCTTTCCTTGACACCTAACACCTCCAAAAGTTGACACCTATCCTTCCATGTGTCAACCACCCTTTAATAGCTATCTTGAGATGACACATATGCTTCCATGTGTCATCTAGCAATTCTTGAGATGACACCTAATCATCCATGTGTAACCTAACTAGTTAACATACACCTAAAGATGACATCTTGCACCCATGTGTCATCCACACACTTTTTGCTATTTAGACCATGCTACCCTTCACCATTCCTATATACAGAGCCCCCATCCACCCCACCATAATCACAAGTTCTCTCCACTTCATCCCAAAGCAAAGGTGAACGTCCCTTCTCCCTCCTTTCCCATCTCATTCACCATAAACCTCTCATCTCGCACTAGATTAGCAAACCACTCTCTCTTTCTCTATGTTAGTGAAAGGAACCACCTCCCAACAAATACTTTCTCTATAGAAACCTACTACCTCCTTCCTCCTCCATAGTAAGAGAAACCCAATACTATGTCTTCCACAATATCCTTTCTCTAGAATATATAAGCCATCTCTCTTCTATCCTAGTGAGAGAAACCCTAGAAGCTGATCTAGCTAGGAACGAGGATCGAGGTAATGGCAAATGAAACAGAGTGCTGCCCAAATATATCAAGATTGGATATATTTAATGATGATATGGTCTACTTGTGGAACTATGCATCAGTGTACATCTAAAGGTATGGTTCCCACATTTTATCATCCAAAAAGTATAGTTTATTATTGTTTAATATGATATTCAATTCATATTTCAATCTATTATATCAACATCAATACAAGGTATGGTATAGGATGGTTTGGTATTATATGCAGTAAGAGTATAGTATACTTCATATACTTTCCTAAAGAATGAATAAGTGATCAACTATAAACAACCTCTTTGTTAATAAGCTAGGTATGACCTCCATATATTCGTCCATATTATCCTTTAAAATTGAGTTTAAAGGCTTTAGATGATAATCAAGCATTTCTTTGGATTCTAGTCCTATTGTCTTTTGGTTCCCTTTTCCTTTATTTCTCTCTATTAATTGTGTCATGTGATATTGTTGGATAGTGGAATTCTATCAGACACTTCTAAGGTGACTAGGAGCCTGTTTCATTGATGTTTGTAGCTAGTAAAGAGGAAAGGTTATTTAATTGGTTCTGTGTTCGCACGGGAGGACTCCCTAACCTCGTGCACACTCCTGGCCATAGACTTGTCTGATTCAATTCCACAATCCCACAAGTTTACATTTTAGGTGTCATAGTGAAATACTTAATTATTCATTGCTACCTTTTGACCTCATTAGCTTTAACTCCCCAACATTTTGAGTTGTATATCTTTTGATGTCCCTTTAATTGTAATCCTTAAATTGGGAGATGTGTTGGTAACAGAGTCGGCATGTCTTGGCCGGGGATTGATACATATGGGATCCGGATCTAAGTCCTTTGGAGTCAAGGATGGATGAGTATAATGCTATACCATACTCAGGCCGACACTTGGGTTGGTCATGTAGAGTCAGGCATGATCAAGTTAGTAATGGGGAACAATCTCCTGCAAAGATTAAGCATGCTAACTAATGATTATTCAAGTGGCATTTTGTGTAAGGAGCACCCTCTTCTAGTCTTGGAAAGGCGACCGGTGGCTGCATGTGGTAATCTGATTCATTGAATAGAGCATGCAGTGTGCACGAGTGGCTGGGGTTGTGCCATGGTACTTACAGGTGTTTTGGTGACCCTAATGGACTAAAGTCTTGGTTAAGCAAGTTTTTGTGGTTGCATGCCAGTTGCCCAAGGTGAATTGACACCTTCTCTGAGAGTTGTAGTTAACCTCATTTATGAAATCAGGTTTCCCTTTTTGTTATCATTATACCAATAATCCTGATTATGCTGCACAATATCGGTCTAACATTTTGATAGAGTTGTCATCTGATAAATGCTTTATAAATATATGTACATACACATTCCTTATGCTTCATGCTAGTAGATGGTCAATAATTTTGGTTTGGACTTTTGTTACTTTAGTTATCTGAGTAATACATTAAGAATACAATTATATTAATAGTGTCTTGCTGCTTATCTCTATTTTTCCATACTTAGACAATTGTCTAACCCATACTCTCCCACTTGGGCTGCGACATATTCTTCCATGTTGCAGGTTATATTATTTATAAGAGACCTTTCCTTGTGAAAGACTCATCTTGAAAAGATCCTGAAGGGCGTCAAGAATTAAAGGCGGATCAAGCTTAATTTTAAACTCATGTATCATTTTATTGATACAGGAGATAATGTAAATATACCTTTTGTAAGGGTGTAATATTTTGAAATGAAATATTGCTTATCTCACACTTGTTTATTGATTCTTGGTTCCATATTAACGGCTCAGATTCAGCTACTTGATTTTTGAAGGAATAAAATCAGGTGGTTGAATCGGGGATGTTACAATATGCTTGCTCAGTGACAATACCTTGCAGCTACTGCGGTCTTCAACCACCTAGTCTTGGATGGTGTCTGTGCAGCTCCTGGTCCTGACCCAGACTGCGGTCAATTTTCATCCTCCTAAGTGGCAGAAACCTCCTGCCTCTACAGATAGTCCACACGGACCACTGGGAACTCTAATCATCATGTCCCATAGGATACTAGAAGGATTCGTCCCCTTCTATCAGCGTACTAGTCACTAACACACTCTCCCACCACCAGTTATCATCCTACAGTTGTCTTTCCCTTGTTGTGCCTCCCTGGTCGAGTAGCACTTGCTTGGTTTCTCTCAATTACCACAACCAGAGAGGATAAATTTATAGAGAAACTGATGTTCTGAGTTGTACTTCGAGAATCCCCCAGTACCCCTCTATATATAGTAGGGGTCATTGTCAGGGTTCTCAGCCTAAGGTGGGACTAAAGTGAGAGTAGAAGGATCCAGAATTTCCACGAATTGATTGCACTATGGCATGCGAGCCAGCCGTTTAACAAACGAACCAGTCAGTTGGGAGTGTGAGCTGATCGGTTCATTTAGTGAACTGGTTGGTTTGCTCCCCAAACATGCCGCCAATTGACTTTCCTTGTTCGTTTCTAATTGATGCTAAGATTAATTCTTGTCCCAATCGAATTGTACAAGTGAAATGAAGAACTTTTCTCACAAATCGGGACAACCTAGCACTGCTCCTTTGGACACATGAATCGAGTCGGTTCACCAGAGTGAACCAGTCATCTCACTGGCCATGAGTCGATCGGTTCACCCAATGAACCAGTCAGTTGGTGGTCCAGATTGTGCAGAACACAGTCAATGCAGTTCTTAATCAATCTGACACTTGAATCAGTTAGTTCAACTCTAGAACTTGATGATTCTGAGTCAAGTCAATTGATTGAATGTTTAATTGAATACCTAAACACTTTAGTAATCAATCTAAACATCATTTGTAGATAAACTCCTCTTCCAAGGTTAATCCTATGTGTGTGACCCTATAGGTCCCATTTCACGTTGGTAGTGAAAGTCCATAACCACTTATGACTTCACAAGCAAAGAGCGGTGCTTAGTCGCACATCAGTGCTACCCAAGTGAAAAGGAAAGTTGGAGAACAACTTTCTACCGTACAATCTGTAATTGGTATTACAGTGAATGTATAATTCCTTTATCACTGATATCCGCATTGAACTCGATGCATGGACATGTCATCATCTACAAATGTTCAATTCATGATTCTTGATCTAGAGTAGACTACCTGATATATATGTAAGCTCAATGTCACACATTGACTCACAAGCGTATGGCCATGCTTTTTCTCAGTCTCACTCATCAAGTGGCAAGGATATCAAACTCCCTCAGAAGGGACAAATCCCATATCTATCACTCACCCCTCAAAATCCCCATGTGTCAAAGTCACCCAATCATCACCTTTATAACAATCCATATTTCAGGATTGTGTTTGATGATTTCAAAGTGTACCCAACGACATGTGTTGAGTGTAGTGATTTTAGGTCAAAGAACCACAGTCACCACCAATACTATAAGAGTTGATCCTGACTAACCAAATGTGGTTTCCATGCATCACTCTTATGGTGGGTTTGTCCGGTACACTATTCTCTAACATGTACATTTGTGCTTGGTTTGATATCACATATCATGACTAAGAAGACTATGTCATCAACCAACACACAATCTAGTCTTTAGTGTTATTGATGCCTATGGTTATTTTCACAATAACAATCGACTAGGGACAAAAAATGAGAATGTACACACTCTTAACATTCATATGGTCTTATCGTTCAAGTCACGTACTTGAAGGCATACGTCATTGAGTATTGTCACTATCTAGACATCTATCATGTTACACCATCATCTCAAAATAGTTAAAACATATAGATTGGAAATTGCCTTTATTATTATTCAAATCATTTACAATGTATCCCATTACAATCAATTTATGACTTGCTCTATGGGCATACATACCAACAATCCAATCATTTATCCAAGAGTTGCAATGGATGTACTTGATAATTATTACCTACCTAAATAATTAAATAGTGAGCAATCAACCAAAGTTGACTCATGAATTTATTTATTATCTATCTTGACTCACTAAAACATTGCTTGTTGAAATCTTACAAATTAATAGTTAGGGTTATTAATTTTATGAAAAATAATGGGAGGAATATTAAATAAAGTGAAAACTAATATCATGAAAGTTAAGTTCATTTTCAAATCAAATTATTAACTAATGCAAAGATTTTTCTATAGATATAATGGTAAACACGCATAATAATATCTCAATATGACCGGTCCTTGACAAAAGGAAAAGTTGAATGGGAATAACTTCCATGATTTATACATGATGAATGGGAATAACTTCCATGATTGGTCCATGACATTGAGGATTAATCTCATTCATGATCATGAACTTTGTGTCCTTGAAGCCCCAGAACTAGAGGAACCAACCCCAGATGTTCTTATAGTGAAAATTGAATCTTATCATAAGCATACATATTGAAGCTAATGACTTAAAGTTCATGTAGTTCTAAAGATGGCCAAATATATCAGGAATATGTTCCAAGAACAAGCAAGGCAAGAGAGGTATGATGTATCAAAGACATTGTTAAAGTGCAACATGACTAAAGTTGATCTAGTAGACCCACATGTGCTAAAGTTGATTGGATATGTGTAAGGCAATGAACTATTAGTATTCCCCTCAGTCTGATAGTTGATCATTGATGTAATCTCACAGTGTTTTGAAGAATTTTACAATAATCTTGTCATGAATTACAACATGAACAAATTTGTTGACGATTGTCAGAGTTGCTTGGCTTGTTAAGAATGTTTGAAACTCAAATGAAGAAAGATAAGCTTAAACATTTGCCAATGGTCAAAAAATAAAAGGGCAAGTTAAAGGATAAAGAAAATTCCAAGAAGAGTTCTGAAGCTAGGAAAATTCACAATCTTTATATGCTTAAAGTTAAAGGAGGAGTTGTTAAGGAAGGTTATTCTCACCATTTTCACTAGGTTGGACGTCAAAGAAGAAATTTTGCTCTTGGTCTTGAGGAATGACACGAATTTACCGTGCGTAGAAACACAAGTGTACGCGTCAATGTAATATAGGCCTTTGTGAGGCCGGAGTCAAACTCAGGGATACGTGAAATTGTCGGAGACTCCTACTAACTACTCGCGATCAGCTAGACCGATTAAAAAGTTGAGAGTTGTTGTTAAAATGAAAAGAAAATAAAAATAAAACAAAACAAAGCAACTGATTAAATGTTTGGTTTAACAATTCAAAATGAGATCTTTAGGATTGTAGTTTCACCGCAGGTTTTCATTGTATTAAATTCTATGTAGTCACTCAATTTTATCTCTCTATCCGGGTAGTGGTCTGAAATCAGAATTGCCCACTGTCGTGGTACAATTCACTACCTATGTCTAGGTTGGTTCCACCGTCGTAGTAACCTATACCCTAAACTAGGTGTATTGAAAACGATCTCTCGGTATCCACCATTAACCTTACACCACCTTGTTCAAGGGATTTGTCAATTATTGTAACTTCCGTCTCTTTTCAACCATTCATTCTTCTTTCAAAGTAACTAAGGGCATTAGATTATTATTATGGTGATCAAGCATAATAATATAATTGAGAAAACAAAATTATACCACGAATTTAAGAGATAAGATATGAATTACTATGATAAAATTGTCATACAATGAATTCCCGGGCTACTCCGGTTCTAAAAACAAAGGGGATTAGCCCCACATGTTCATCTCAAAGAAAAATGTGGAGTAGAAAAAGGGAAACATGGAGAAAAACGTGATTGAGTGGTGAAACCCTTGAACGGAGAAGATCCAAGCGATCCTTGCCGTGGAAAATGCGTTCTCCCGCCTTTCGGTGGTGGAAATCGTCTTCTTCGGTGTCCGGATCGGCTGGGGCGTGCTTCTGGGCTCCGTTCTTCTCTCCACACCTTCTCGGGACGTGTGCAGCGGCTAATGACGTGATAATTCCCTCTTGGGCACCGTCATTAGGTATATTTCTCGAGTTGGGTCGCCAATTAATCACAGCCATCGGATTAAGATCAATCTGAAGCAAACTCATATCTGACGGCATCGATACTATCGACGCAGGTCGATAGTATCGACCTTGCGCTGTATCGACTGATTTTCTTTTCTTTTCTCTGTCGCGACTGATGCTATCTCGATACCATCGACGTGTGTCGATGGTATCGACATTCATAGGCGTCGGTTTTGTCCTTTTACCGTCAATGTAGCTCCACTAGTCGATAGTATCGACATATGTCTCGATAGTATCGACCCACTTCTTGCTAGCAACCTGATGGTATCTCGATACCATCGACATCCCTGTTGATAGTATTGAGTTTCTTCTGGTCCTTGCGGCTGACAACATGTGGTCCGGTCGATGGTATCGACCACTGTTGATGGTATCGATAGTAGCAGATACTTGTTTTTCCTGAAATTAACACATGAAACCACATAAGTCTACACAAAACGTATTCTTTTGATAATTAATACTCAAAATGCTGAAATAAGGGAAATTTGACATAAAGAAGTAGCATAGACCAAAGTAGATGAATGATGCAACATTAACCATGAAAATGAATAATAAATGCATAAACACATGCCAAACCAGTCTATAAATGCGACTCAAAATCATCGCATCAAACTCCCTTAAGCTTGAACATTGCTCGCCATCGAGCAACTAAACCTTAGAATAGAATTTCCAGAGTCAACTAAAGAACAAAGCATCACAACTAACGTCCCATATGACTCCTACCGAACATTCGCATACCGGCCCTCGCTAACCACAGAATGATAATTACCCTAAAGGCGACAGTAATCATCCATAAAAGATGTCTACCTCAAAACTGATGAACACTATCACATAAGGCAGTTAACATAATAGAATTCGTCGGTCCAGACTTAGTGCATCTTGTGATCTCCTATACTACGTTGCTCGCCCTAACTACCATCTATATGGAAGCAGTTCTCCTGATATTCACAAGTGAGGAGAAAATCATGGTGGCCATCCAATTCGAGCAACGGGTGGATGGAATGGGTGGCTAATGGAAGAAGTGGAAGCATTATACGATTTCAACATGCATAAAATGAAAAATGCCCTAAATGATGAAAATGCACATGAAAAATGCCCTAATGCCTAAGATTGGGTGGAATGATGCATGCACTAACATCCCATCTCAAAATGAGATGGCTATATAATTGAGCTACATCATGTACTTACTCATCTTAAAATGCAGGTGAAATTATGTTCCTTTCTCCCTCATATTCTACTTTCTTCTTAATAACTTTCTTTTTTTCATATTTTTTCATATTTTTTTCTTTTTTTTCAAACCCTTATATCCATAATTGACAATGAATACTTTATTGGGCTTACTTTTTCTGCATAACTCAAATATTTGAACTATTTAGAAGGTATGGAACAATTTAATTCACCATTAAGGAAGAAATGAGGTACATGATATACTCCATGCATAAAAGTTATGAATGCAACTAAATGACATGCACCTAAAGATAATTTGCATGTATACCTATTCTAATTTTTTATTTTTCATGCAAAACATATGAAGTGGTTGCAATGCAAGTCCTATCTACATGACATGCAATCAAAAAAAAATCTTACTTTACTTCCAAGTCTTGGTGGATTGTGAAAAGCAATGAGGTGGACAGATCACAAGACTAATTGACTGAACCTTTGAAAAGTATTATGTGTCCCTCCTTACTGACCTGTGTAGTAGTTAAGAGGTTTTTCTCTCTTACTTCAAATTAGAGTCTCATTATCATTTGTTCAGTTTATGCTCAAACAACCAATTCCGTCCACTTTTCATGAATCATTAGGAATGTACAGTTGTGATTTTCTGTTCTAAAGTTGACAAAACCAATCATTTTCTTAAATTATGTGATCAAAGTTGAACAACACTCAAGCTCAAAATTTCTAATTTGTCCTTAATTCCCATGTACATGCAACTGAAATGACACAAGATCTAAGACATCCACGGTTACACTAGATAGAATGTGGATCTTACAAACAAACTAAGCTTGCAACAAATAAATGACAAGAACAAAAGCAATAAAACTAAAAACAGAGAAAATAAAAGATAGAGTTGTTCCAACTACCCCCCAAGCTTGAATTCGACTATGGCATCATAGTCAAAAACAATCTTAAAGGTTGGAACAGAGATAGCGCTTTACTCTTCAGGCAAAGGCGGGTACTGTGGAGCCGTGGGGTCCCAAGATGGATACTCCCCCTGGAAGATCGGATCAAATTGGGCCCTAGGTGGAGGTTGTGGATAGCCTAAAAAGTAGTTCTAGCTCCAATAGTGATCGTAAAAGGGTTGTTGTTGCATCTCCATCCTATGCCACCGATCATGAATCTGTTGTTGGTTGTCGAGGAGAAGACGCTCGTTCTCGAAGATTGCCCTTTGATTGTCCAGTAGCCAGTCTGTCGTCTCTTGAACACCGGTGTACATCATCGTATGATGCTACTGCGTCTGCTGTATCTCATGCAGCATAGCATACATTCCCTGCATAGAATAGACATTCTCGCTTAGCTGCGAGGGCGGTGGTGGTGGCAGAGGCTGCGAAGATGAAGATGCACCCGGATGCATGCGAGGACGATTTTGTGGTGCCACTCATGCCCGAAGAGGAGTGTAGGCCTCCTCTTCCTCTTCAGCCTCATCGTCATTGTTGTTGTCGTCGTCGTTGCCACCGTCTTCATCAGAGTCAGCAATGGCTATGATAGGCCATCAGAAATGTTGCGCCCCTTCGATGTTGAAGATAGGATCGGGAAGCGAGCATTCTTGGTAAGCATGGTTGACGTGGCAGTGTGCATACGCCAAGCCATCTCGAAGAAGGATGAGGTTGGAGCGGTGCAGATGTTGCAAGTTCACCTTGCTCCTGTTGGAGAGAGGAGTAAGCTGCTGGAAATTCAACCCAAGGTAGGAGGCCATCTTGGTGATAAGCCTGCCAAAGTGAATTGGAGCTTTCCGTGTACTCCTCTTCACTGCCAAAACCCGCTGCAAAAAGAAAGCTCCCCAGTTGCATTCTTGGCGCTTCAGGAGTTTATACAAGAAAAATAGGTACGTCTCCTGAAACTTGCTGAGAGCCAGATCACCCCTAGCAAACAACGTAGAACTCAGCATCCGGTGGAGTATCCAGACAAATGGATGCTCAATGTCGGCTACCGCAGCATTGTGGTAACTCACTGACTTGCCCGGCGGCACCATCACAAGCTCGGCAAAGATTGCATCGTAGTCGGTGCAGTTGGCCAGCCGCCGGTAGTCAGACCGCGAATGATTCCAGTTGAAGATCTTGTTGAACTTCTGGAGTGTAATGGTGTAGTCGTTGTTGTACAGCCGGAAAGACACCCGGCCCTTGATCCACTCGTGGTCGGTGGCTATGACGTCATTGGGTACGACGCAGACGTCTAGCGATGCCATAAACTCAGCCACCAGCTCCTTGTACGTAGGCCACTCGCCGAAGAACAGCTGGCCATCTTCATGAAACTCCAGCTCGCCAGGCCGTCTTCCCGTGTGTCGGGCCTGTCCCTTCAGAACGTAGTCGAGGTTAGCTTCGAACCCCAAGTTGTGGATGGTTTCCCGTTCAACATAACGGGTCGGCTCGATTTTTCTCTTTAAGATCTCCTCATATATCTTCTTGACCTCCGTGGATGGATGAATCAGCCGCGGGTGTGCAATCGATGCGGTAGGTGGTGGCATGAATTCTGGGATTTCCATTGGGTCGGCGCGTGACGACGATGCACCAGCAACATGCACCATGATCGCGACAGAACAAGGAATAGAGAGAGAGCTCGGTGAAGATCGGAGAAAGGAATCTCTGCTCGATGAAGAACGTGCTCGGTGTTGCTCATCGTCGGGCTCAGATCACTCTAGAATACGCTTGGCACAGGTGGAGGAGGATTGCTCTGGAGTTGTGATGTCATATAACGCAAATCCTTCTCATATATAGCTGTGGTCGGCGCTGCTGTATGCCCGTCGATACCATCGACGCGGGTCGATGGTATCGACACGGGTAGCACAATCCGTACTACCGCGAGTATTGACGATCGTCGATGGCTGGATCTGCGGGGCCCAGATTGCTGATGCGTCGATACTATCGATGTGTGTCGATGGTATCGACTCATCCCCCAGATCAACTTCCTGGTTGCTGCGATTGACGTAGATCTTTCCTCGTGGATTGTTGATGTGGCGCATCGATACTATCGACTCTCTGATTAGGAAAAACCCTCGCGAGGCCCGGCCGCTGCCTTCTGAGTGTGATTGTGTCGATACCATCGACAGGCGTGTCGATGGTATCGAATTTACTGAGACGATTTCTTCTGAATATCTCCAGAGGTCTCGATGGTATCAACTGGCATGTCGATACTATTGACCTTGACTTGGCGATCAACCTATTTATGTGTCGATACTATCGACGAGGCCGTCCATAGTATCGACGCAGTGAGATTTCTACAGTCGCCAACATGTACCACTGTCGATACCATCAACACAAGGGTCGATGGTATCAACTCTGCCTCAGTCCTACACATGTAGCAAACGATCACGGTATCTTTTTTACACTACAAACTAAGTTAAAACAAATCAAACTACGAATGTAAAGGAACTAAACTAAAGTACCAATGGTTGGGTTGCCTCCCAACAAGCGCCCTTATTTAACGTCTTAGGCTAGACGACTTGAAGCACATCATGCATCCAAAAGTGAAATGAGTTTGACCTCATTCACCTTCCTCGTGTAATCTTCACCCAAATACAACATTAACCTTTGTCCATTCACCAAAAATGTAGTCTCCCCATCGCGCACCATGATTGCACCATGTGGTCTGACCTCTTCTACTGTGAATGGTCCACTCAATCGGGATTTTATCTTCCCGGGATGCAACTTCAGCCTCAAATTGAACAAAACCACATGATCTCCTTTCTTGAAGGTGCGCATCTGAATGTGGCGATCGTGGATCAACTTTGTGTGCTCCTTGTATATCCGAGAGTTCTCATATGCATTCATTCACAGCTCATCCAGTTCATTTAGTTCAAGTAATCTCTTCTTCCCCGCTTCATCATAACTCAAGTTGAGCTTTCTCAGCGCCCAATATGCTTTGTGCTCTAATTCCACCGGTAAGTGACAGGCCCGACCGTACGCAAACCTAAAAGGCGTGGTGCCTATAGGTGTCTTGTATGCCGTCTTGTATGCCCACAACGCATCTGGTAGTAAGGTACTCCAATTCTTCCTCGTGGACGCCACAGTATGCTCCAAGATCTTCTTAATTTCTTGATTGGAGACCTCCACATGTCTTTGAGTTCGCGGGTGATACGGGGTATCAATGTTATGTTTGACCCTGTATTTTCTCAAAAGTGCCGAGAACTTTTGATTCCAGAAGTGCGTACCCCCATCACTAATGATCATTCGGGGCACCCCAAACCTGCAGAAGATATTTTCCTTAACGAACCTGCACACTATAGTGGAATCATTAGTCCTTGTGGGTATTGCCTCTACCCACTTCGACACATAATCAACAGCCAAAAGTATATACAAATTAGAATTTGAGGACACAAAGGGTCCCATAAAATCTATACCCCATAAATCAAATACCTCAACCTCCTGGAAAACATTTAGGGGCATCTCTTGTCTCTTCGAAATGTTACCCGCCCTTTGGCAGGAATCGCATTGCATCACGAACTCATAAGCGTCCCTAAACAAGGTAGGCCAGTATAGGCCACTTTCCAATACTTTGGCTGTTGTACAAGAGCTTGCATGGTGTCCGCCCGTTGGTAGTGTGTGGCAATGATGAAGAACACCCTCATATTCCACCTTAGGTACACACATGTGTAGGACACCATCCCTGCGTTGCTTCAAAAGAATAGGGTCATCCCAAAAATAATATCGTAGAGAATGAAAAAATTTATTCTTCTCTTGATACGTCCAATCATCTGGAATGATCCTACAAGCAAGATAGTTCACAATATATGAAAACCACGGATCTTTAGAATTCACATTCAAAAGTTGTTCATCCGGAAATGGCTCGGTAATGGGTATGTGTAAATCTTTTTCATCTACCCTCTCTAACCTAGACAAATGATCCGCTAGAACATTTTCAATCCCCGCCTTGTCTTTGATTTCGATATCAAATCCTTGTAAAAGCAAGATCCACCTAATCAATCTAGGTTTGGCATCTTTTTTCTCCATCAAATACTTAATAGCAGCGTGGTCAGTCCAAACTACGACTTTCGATCCAACCAGATATTGCCGAAATTTTTCAAAAGCAAAAACAACGACAAGCAATTCTTTTTCGGTAGTCGTGTAATTTAGTTGAGCGTCGTTCAAAGTCTTAGAGGCATAAAAAATCACTGTGGGTTTATTGTCCACCCGCTGTCCCAACACAGCTCGAATAGAGAGATCGGATGCATCACACATGGGTTCAAACAGCTTGGTCCAATCCGGTGTTTGAACAACCGGTATGGAAATCAATTTTTCCTTCAGCACATTGAACGTGTGTAAACATTTGTCATTGAAATAAAAAACAACATCCTTTTCTAGAAGCTCAGATAAAGGTTTGGCGATTTTTGAAAAATCTTTTATGAAACGACGATAGAAACCGGCGTGACCTAAGAAACTTCTTACCCCTTTTACCGAATTTGGTGGGGGCAATTTAGAAATTACTTCAATTTTTACCGGATCTACCTCCAAACCTTTGCTAGACACTTTATGTCCTAGCACTATCCCTTCGCTCACCATCATATGACATTTCTCCCAGTTGAGGACCAAATGTGTGTCCTCACAACGTTGTAACACCTTATCCAGATTATAAAGGCATTCATCAAAAGATGCACCATAAACCGAGAAATCATCCATAAAGACCTCTAGACAGCATTCTACCATATCAGAAAAAATGGCGAGCATACAACGCTGAAAGGTCGCGGGTGCATTACATAATCCAAAGGGCATGCGGCGGTACGCAAACGTTCCATAGGGACAAGTGAAGGTGGACTTCTCTTGGTCCTTAGGATCAATCGAAATCTGATTGTACCCCGAATACCCATCCAGAAAACAGAAATGTGATCAGCCAGCTAAGCGCTCTAAAATTTGATCAATAAATGGAAGAGGAAAGTGATCCTTTAGCGTAGCAGCATTCAGTCATCGGTAATCTATACAAACTCACCACCCGGTTACCAAGCGGGTGGTGACAGGTTCATTTGAGAGATTATGAGTAACAGTTATTCCCCCCTTTTTAGGGACCACCTGCATGGGACTCACCCATGTCGAGTCTGAAATTGCATAGATGATACCTGCGGAAAGAAGCTTAATCACCTCCTTCTTCAGAACCTCCATCATGCTCGGATTCAGTCGACGTTGTGGTCGAATCACCGGCTTGTCTCCCTCCTCGAGCTGAATCTTATGCTAGCACAAAGTAGGAGAAATCCCCTTGATATCTGCAACAGACCACCCAAATGCTCCCCGTGGTTCTTCAGCACTATCAGCAACTGGTCCTCCTCCTCAACACTCAGATGAGCTGAAATAATCACAGGAAACTTTTCTTCCTCAGCTAGAAACGCGTACTTGAGGTGCGGTGGCAGCAACTTCAACTCCAATTCTGGCGGGCTGATTAAGGATGATTGAAGCGGTGGTGGTAGTTCACCTAAATCCTCATAGTACCTCACATAGAAGCACAACAACATCTGAAGCATCTTGACGCACTCCTTCAGTGATTTTCTTCTCATCCAATCATGAGTGATATTGACTAAACATGCCTCGAATGGTAATTCTGGATATGCATCAAAAATTGAATTTGCTATAGCCTCATCTTCAGTAGAGGGAGGAATGTCCTCATCCTCATCATTTGGGAACCCTACAGCCTTGCAAAGGGATACCACTTTGGTCTGCTCCATGATGTCCACAGCCAACGTCCCTTTTTCCACCTTGGTCATTACATGGGCCATATCTAAAAATGGCTTCCCTAGACAAAGTGAGATATTATTATCAAAATGTTTTATCATGTGGCATTGCTCCTTAGATTTAGGTGAAGTGGCTTTGGAAGGCATGACCATCTCAAATCGGACATCGTCTATACCTAAGGTCAAACGAACTCTCCCCATCCCAAGTATCATGTCAGTTGTAGCTTGGAAGGATCGTCTGAGCAGTAGCTCATTGCCTTGTTCATCTTGCATCTCCATGACGACAAAATCTTCTAGAAAAACAAATCGATCCACTTTCACTAGCACATCTTCACAAATCCCATATGGCTTTACCACTGAATTGTCTACCAATTGGATTGTCATGTTGCTCGGTCGTGACTCTTTTAATCCCAGCTTCTTGAATGTAGAGAGGGGCATCAAGTTAATGCTCGCCCCTGAGGCACATAGTGCTTCACCAAACTTAAATTTCCCAATATAACATGACATGTTGAAACAGCCCGGATCTTGCCTCTTTGGTGGCAATGTGCCCATGATGAAAGCACTCACATGCTCCTTAAGCACAACAACCTCTGTGTCTGGGATTTTTCTCTTCTTGGTGATGATGTCTTTCAGAAATTTCCCGTGAGAAGGGATTTTCTCAATAGCTTCCAATAAAGGGATGTTGACTGAAAGCTTTCTAAAACTATCTAGAAACTTTTTAAATTGGGAATCCACTTTCCTTGCCTTAGCACTGTTCGGATATGGGACCGGGACAGCCTGTGCCCTTTGATGAGGTGGAACATAAGGTGTCCTTTTCTGTGGCTCCTCCTCCTCTGCAATAGGATTGTCAGTAGCATCCGCTGCTATGTCTGCAACTGGTTCTGCGACCGGTATGGGCAGCTCCTCAGTGGCCTCACCTTCAATTTCTTCTTGGGGTTTGCTTGGTTCATCGGCTCTGGGATTTAACAGTTTCTTGACACTCCTTAGCAAGATGGCCTTCACCTGTTGGTTTCCTCCGGGAACATTAGTATTACCCGGAAAACCTGGGTGCGCCAGCTTCTTCAAATTGGCTATCTCTGCTGCCATTTGTGCCATGGACGTCTCTATTGTCCTCATTTGAGCCCCATGGCTCTTCAGTGTCTGCCCAAATTGGTTCATAAACTCCCCTTGTTGTTTTATTTGCTGGCCAAAAGTAGTCATGAGTTCTTAATTTTGCTTTATCAGTTGATTGAGCAGCTCTGTGCTCTTATCCTCTGCTACTGGTTGGGGTTTTGCATCTAGATCCTGCAAGAAGTTGTTTGGATCCTTCCAGGAGAACTTCTTGTCTTTCCTCCATGAATAGTCATTATTCCTGTAGCCTTGTTGCTGCCTCATGAATTTAACTTGAGCCTCACCCTCGGACTCAGTATGCTCCTTTGCAAGCAGTTTCTTCACGAGAAGATCCATCTTCTCATTCATCTCCTTGATTGCTTTAGATTCACCTACCACTCGAGCATGCCCCACGGTGTCTCTTTCACCCCATGATTGCTTCTTGGTCATGTTCTTTAGGATTTCCCAACACCTGGTGTCTGTGTTGTTCAAGAAGAATCCTGAGCCGGCTGAACCGAGGTTGCTTCTATCATGCTCAGAGAGAGCAAAATAGAAGATCTTGACCTGTGTCTCCTTATCAAGCTCGTGATGCGGGCACCGTCTGAGCATGATTTGAAACCTTTCCCAGGTCTCAGAGTAGGTCTCTCCTACTTGTTGGGTGAAGTTGTGGATCTTTCTGATCATGTCATTGGTCTTCTCGGGCGGGAAGAACCGTTCAAAGAAAACCTCCACCATGTGGTCCCAAGATTCCACATATTCATCATCCAGGTTATGTAACCACTCTCGCGCATTTCCCTCTAGAGAACCCGGGAAGAGCTTCAAGTAGAGCACATCTTGTGGAAATCTGTCTGTTTTTATCATATCACAATTCTCCACAAATTGACTTATATGTGCGACTGGGTCTTCATTCTTGAGCCCATGGAAAGCATTTGACTTCACTAAGTTGATTAATGCCGGATCAATCTTGTATGTCGGAATATTGACCGCCTGTTTCTTGATCGGGCCCTTGGAAGCGGATGAGGAAGAAGCCTTGATCTTCTCCCATATTGTCTGTGGCTCTTCCATTTCTTCTTGTTCGGATTCTGAATCTGTTTCTTTTAAATGGTCTTGACTGTGGCCTTCCTCGTCGTCAGGTCCCGTCAGTGGAACCTCTGGTGCTTGCTGCGTGTAGTCAGTACTACGCGTCTGCACCATGCACAGTACCTGCAAAATAGTAAATTAAGTTCAGTATAGTGCTAGACCACTACAAGATGTGAAAAAGACTAAGCTATGAATTTTTAAAATGATAAAAAAAAAATTGTGGCCTAGAGTGGCTGCTTGCAGCACTCATAGTACTGACAACTTGCCGTATCCCTGACAACGGCACCAAAAACTAGACACGAATTTACCGTACGTAGAAACGCAAGTGTACGCGTCAATGTAATATAGGCCTTTGTGAGGCCCGAGTCGAACTCAGGGATATGTGAAATTTTCGGAGACTCCTACTAACTACTCGCGATCGGCTAGACCGATTAAAAAGTTGAGAGTTGTTGTTAAAATTAAAAGAAAATAAAAATAAAACAAATCAAAGCAACTAATTAAATGTTAGGTTTAATCAATTCAAAATGAGATCTTTAGGATTGTGGTTTCACCGCAGGTTTTCATTGTATTAAATTCTATGTAGTCACTCAATTTTATCTCTCTATCCGGGTAGTGGTCTGAAATCAGAATTGCCCACTATCGTGGTACAATTCACTACCTATGTCTAGGTCAGTTCCACCGTCGTAGTAACCTATACCCTAAACTAGGTGCATTGAAAACGATCTCTCGGTATCCACCATTAACCTTACACCACCTTGTTCAAGGGATTTGTCAATTAATGTAAATTTCGTCTCTTTGCAACCATTAATTCTTCTTTCAAAGTAACTAAGGGCATTAGATTATTATTATGGTGATCAAGCATAACAATATATATAATTGAGAAAACGAAATTATACCACAGATTTAAGAGATAAGATATGAATTACTATGATAAAATTGTCATACAATGAATTCTCAGGCTACTCCCTGTCCTAAAGACAAAGGGGATTAGCCCTGCATGTTCATCTCAAAGCAAAATGTGGAGTAGAAAAAGGGAAACATGGAGAAAAACGTGATTGAGTGGTGAAACCCCTGAACGGAGAAGATCCAAGCGATCATTGGCGTGGAATACGCGTTCTCCCACCTTTCGGTGGTGGAAATCATCTTCTTAGGCATCCGGATCGGCTGGGGCGTGCTTTTGGGCTCCGTTCTTCTCTCCACGCCTTCTCAGGACGTGTGTTGCGGCTAATGACGTGATAATTCCCTCTTGGGCGCCGTCATTAGGTATAATTCCTGAGTTTGGTTGCCAATTAATCACAGTCGTCGGATTAAGATCAATCTAAAGCAAACTCATATCTGACGTCGTCGATACTATCGACGCGGGTCGATAGTATCGACCTTGCACTGTATCGACTGATTTTCGTTTCTTTTCTTTGTCGCGACTGATGCTATCTCGATACCATCGACGCGTGTCGATGGTATCGACATTCATAGGTGTCGGTTTTGTCCTTTTACCATCGTTGTAGCTCCACTAGTCGATAGTATCGACATATGTGTCGATAGTATCAACCCACTTCTCGCCAACAACCTAATGGTATCTCGATACCATCGACATCCCTGTCGATAGTATCGAGTTTCTTCTGGTCCTTGCGGCTGGCAACCTGTGGTCCAGTCGATGGTATCGACCACTGTCGATGGTATCGATAGTAGTAGATACTTGTTTTTCCTGAAATTAACACACAAAACCACATAAGTCTACACAAAACGTATTCTTTTGATAATTAATACTCAAAATGCTGAAATAAGGGAAATTTGACATAAAGAAGTAGCATAGACCAAAGTAGATGAATTATGCAACATTAACCATGAAAATGACTAATAAATGCATAAAACATATGTCAAACCAGTCTATAAATGCGACTCAAAATCATTGCATCAAGGAACTTAAGAATAAGAAGGATAGGATAAAGATATTAACATAAGATATATATATATATAGTTATAGATATAAGCATATATATTTTTCATCTTGTGCATTAGATATAGGATGTTGATCTCATACATGATTGAACATACGAATTCTAAAATAAAGTAAACCCTTAATGTAAGGAGAGGTGGATCTATGAATCCAAAATGGACCATGAATTGCACCCACAATCCTAGGCACCTATAGTTTATCTTGACCTAGTGAGAGTATAATAGAGTTAGGAAAGCGCTATATGTACCTTCCATAAATAGAAGCATTATTTATGTATCTTGTTTGAAAAAAAAAACAAATTTCAATCTTTAATAAAGAATGTAAAAGTTTCCATTGTATATGATGATACTTTAATAGGAATTCCCCAATGTTTTATGGTTCTTATATATTGGAACTTGAGACAAGTGTATATATAGTGTGTACCAAAAAATTATAACCTAATGACTCAAAAAATACCTTGGTCATTATCATCTAGGACACATAAATGCAAAACACATTTCTAGACTCCATAGATATGGCTATCTTGACTGATTTGATTTTTAATCAATAGAAACATGTGAACTTTTATTTTTGAAAAGATGACAAAATCACCCTTCATTGTTAATGTTGGGAGGGAAAGTGACATATTGATACCAATACATAGTGATGTCTATGGATTTTTAACACAAATTCTGGAGACGGGTATCTATACTTCATCATACTGATGACTTCAATAGATACGAGTATGTGTATTTTATGAAACACAAATCACAATGCCATGAGAATTCAATGAATTCATGAATATAGTTTAGAATTAACTTGAAAAGAATATTGAAGCATTAAGACATGACAACAGAGGAGAATATCTAAGTGAAATATTTAAGGCCCTTTTGATTGATTGTGATATTGTATTATAGTTGACTCCACTTGAAACACCACAACATATAATGTGTTAGAAAAAAGGAATCACATGTTGTGTACATGGTATGATAAATGATGAGTTTAGCTAATTTTCCAAAATTCCTAGTGGAAATATGCTCTTGATATCTTTGCATTTATACCTATCATCATACCTTATAAAATGGTTTAAAAGACATGATATGAGATATCACATGTGGAACATCACGATATATCTTTTACTGAGACTTGGGTATGTGAAGATCAACAAGTTAAAATTATATAAAAATATTGGAATAAAATTAGATACATGTTTATGTGTTTGGTACCCTAAGGTTAGAAAGGGTTATTACTTATTGGTTCCATTGATAGAAAATTGTTTGTTGCCAAGACTTCTATACTCATTAATAAATAATTCATTTTCAATTGAAATAGTGGGGAGAAAATAGATCTCAAAGATGTTTGAGGCTTACAAGATACATTGAACTTGTGGAGGTGTCTATGAAACAAAGAGTATCAAATATTATTTTTATTTTTCTCCTTTATCATGGTTTCCACCAAAGCAACTGAAGAGTTCCCACTAGCATTGATCCACTCCCAGATCTCCTTTTTGTTGTTCCTATCACATCCTCCTTTGATATTCCTTTAGAGCATGGACATATCAACATGGTTTATGTGATGTTGTGTGCCTTTTCGGCTCCTTCCTGTTGTCCTTCCTCCTATCCTCCTAATCTTCTCGCCTAGTTGAACCTCTCTCATCCTTGTCAGAATCATATAGGAAATCAGTGTTGTTCATGGTGTTTAGGATAATACCCACTTCTAGGTTTTTTTGAATTCCAGTCTTCTTAATTCCTTTCCTCTTTGAGGGGAATACAAATTCACCTTCTTCTTTATAGGTTGTACCCTTTGGAATTCTCTTCTTGACACTTGACTTTGTTGTGTCATTAGACCTTCGATTGTTGGCTCCAATACCCGTCAGTTTGTTGTTCGAATGTTGTTCTGGCATGTTTGGTTTCTCCTTTTCCTTGTGTCTTTGTTTTGATGGGCCTTTCTTCTCCCTCCAAACCTTCTCAGCATCTGACACTATTGCTATCATATCCAATTGCTTCCCTGGCGTGCATTAACCCTTGCCATGGCCAAAGGCACGACAAGTGCTACACCTCATCGACACGTAATCATACTCAACTCTCATTGGTATGGGTTTGCGACCCTTGACATTGAGCTAGATGATTTCTTTCCACCTGCAGCTCCATGATGATTCTCACATCATCTCCTTCCAACGATCGGTCATCCACATGCAGAAGCCTACCCACTCCAGATGTTATTGAGCCCATTGAATACCTAGTCCAGGGGTGTTCAAATGAGTGTAGATTGGTCCTTGATGGTATTATTGTGAATAGGTCCTTTTACAACTCAACTCCATACATGTAGTCTCCTATAATAAGCAACTGTGAATCAAACCACATCGGACCAAGCCCCAACACCTCCTCCTTGTCATCTGCCATGGAAAATCAGATAAGAAAAATCCCCTTCTCCCTCATCATAAGTTTGAAGGAGCCCTTTGGATGTCATATCTGTTTGATCCAGACATGTAGGTGGGGAAAGAATGGGCGTTTACCCAGTATGTATACGAGGATCATATGCTCCCAGACATTGTGCATCCTCTCAAACTCCTCCACCTCCAAATCCATGTGGATCAAATCCTCCACCTCGCGTGGCTTATGGTAGATGAGCTCCTCTTTATTCCTCACTGTAAGCTGCTTCAACACTTGATTCCAAGCTTTCCTAACCACCATCGACACCTTTCTGGTTCCTCCTAAGCCCTGGTTATGGTTTCCTATTTCTGTCGTTCTCTAACCATGTTGGGTGTTTGTGGTGGGAGGTGTGGGGGTGCATCAGTTTGGGTGGATTTGTGCAAGGGTGAACGTCGTCAGTCAGGATAGCCGGGGACGTGGGCTCCATGCCCATCAGGTATTGAGAAATCACCCTAGCGGTCGAACAGGAACAACCCTTGGGGACCCATTTATTGTATGGGATGGGATTAAGAGAGAAAGATTCCCCCCTCTCCCATAACTCGTGGCAGAGGCCAGACGCCTGAGAGGGTGATAAATCAAGAGATGCTTCTCCGTGTGGTTTCGAACCCGGGTCCCTTCATTGGGGACCAACATTGGGACCCATTTATTGTATGTATGTATGTATGTATATATATATGTATGTATGTATGGGATTAGGAGAGAAAGATTTCTCCACCCCCCCTTCCACGCCCTGGCGGAGGCCGAATGCCCAGGAGGGTGCTAAATCAAGGCGACAACTAGGATTCGAACCCGGGTCCCTTTGTTAGGGGACACCGTGCTTGACCACTTGAACCAATCCTTGTCGGCTTATGTATGTATGTATGTATGTATGTATGTATGTATCGGAATTAGGTAAATTTTATTCCGACACCCTAAAGCAAATAGCCTTTGGGACGAATTACAATGTAGTCCTTACCACTACATTACATCTCTTCAATAAAAGAAACAAAGAAAATTGTTCCTATCTAACTATACATTTGATACTATTGTATAGAACTTTGCTGATTTTACTTGCTAGACTTTCCACATCCCTCTTCTTCGCCAAATGCTTCCTGTTGTTCCTCTTCTTCCAAATATGGAAATAGAAGGATGCTAGGACCAGTTTCTCAGTCCATTCATTGGTAATGATCATCCTCTCCACTGTTCCTAGCTGCTTCACCTTGAGATTTCTCTGCTACCGTATCCTTCTCCAGGCTTCTTCAGTACATTTGCACGATTCAAAGATGTGCTCCCTCATTTCCTTCTCCTCCTCACATAGCATGCAGGTATCGTCCACTCCTGGTACCATTTTGCAACCTTGTCTAAGGTGGCAAGAGAGTTATGTACTGCCCTATACACGCACATGTCCCACTTTGGAATTCCGTGATCAAACCAAACAAATCTTGATATGTGTTGACAATCCTTCAAACGAACGAGCTCCCATAATCTGTCTCGTTTCTCCTTCAAGGTCCAGGACCTTCTTTCGTCATCTATGTTCTTTATATCCTGCCATACCTCTGTCATCCTGTTAATAACCCTCGAGTAACCTTCTCTGGTCCTTGGTTTGAAATCCAGACCTTTTGGGTATCGAGTCCTCATCCATTTTGCCCACAGAGAGTCATCCATCAGGTATTTGAAGATCCTCCTAGCTGTACCCCAATCTGCTATGTATCTCGGTGACTTTAGTCCAACTCCTCCTTCTTCCTTCGGCCTCGCCAATCTGCTATATCTCATTGGATGGACTTTGTTAGCCCAAACAAAGTTCGATATAGTGATTTCCATTCTGTCTAAGACCGCTCTCGATATCTCGCCCTGCTGTACCCAGAAGATCAGCAATCCTTCAATCGCCGCTTTTGTTAGGGTAATCCTTCCTTCCATGGAAGTTCTTGATATGGGCCACCTGCTAATCAGCTCGTCTAACTTGTCTGAACACTCCGCAAAGTCTGCAACTTTTAGATTGCCTCCTGCCAACGGGAATTCAAGGTATTTAGTGGGTAATCTGCTGACCGTGATGCCCATTGCCTCTTCTATCTCTACTGCATGTGTGTCACAGTTCTTGGATAGGAATAAATGAGTCTTCTGTAGATTGGTCTTCAAACCTGTATCCTCCCCGAACTTCCCCAGTAGCTCCTTTAGCTGAAACATGTACGACTCCTTTGCTTGCAGAAACACCAGGACATCGTCAGCGAAAATGAGATGACTTAGAACTTTTGTGCCATGTACTGTGTACGTAGCTATCTTCGTCATTCTTTCCTTTCTATCCATCAACCTGGTGAAGTACTCCATAACAATGGTGAAGAGCAATGGCAAGAGAGGATCTCCCTGCCTCAAACCATTACCCCCTTTGAAGATGCCACATGGGGAGCCATTTACCAAGACTGAAAAACTTGTCGTAGTGACACACTGCTTCATCAAATTGATCCATCTTTCATGGAACCCCATTTCAGACATGATCCACCACAGTGAGCTCCAGTTGACACTATCATATGCCTTCGACACATCCAGCTTCAAGCAAGCCTTCTTGTGTCCCCTCATCACATTAAAATCCAAGAGGAATTCCCCTGCGAGTAATGCGCAATCGCTGATGCTCCTGTTAGATATAAACACTCCTTGGTTATCTGAGACTATCAACGGGAGGACCATCTTCAACCTCTCTGCCAACAGCTTCGCTATCACTTTGTATTGGACATTACAACATGTTATTGGTCTGAAATCAGCTAGTGATGAGGTTGTTTTCTTCTTCGGTATCAAAACTAAGAAGACATGGTTAACCTATCGGAGCATGCACCCCCCCTCCATGAACCATGTAACCGATTTATAGAGATTGTCTCTAATTATCTCCCATGCTTCCCTGTAGAAATGTGAATTGAATCCATCCGGGCCTGGTGATTTATCAGTACCGATGCTCCATAGCGCTTTCTTCACTTCTTCATTGGTTTGCCTACAGAGAATATTATTGTGAGTTGCTGTGAGCTTATACCTCCATTGGAGGCCTCCCCCTCCATGTTCACTGCTTCCACATAGCCTTTATTGTATAGTTTTTCATAGAATTGAGTCGCTTTCCTTCCTAAGTCCTCTTGACTATTGAGGGTTTTCCCTTCTGCATTAATCAGCTCTGCGATAGTGTTGAGTGCCTCTCTGTGCTTGACTGCATTGTGCTAAATCTTGGTATTACGGTCCCCGTCCTGGATCCATTTCTGCCTACTCCTCTGCCACATGAAACTTTCTTCTGCCTTTTTCAGATCTTCCAGTGTGCGTTTGAGCTCCAGTTCAGTGTTAATGAGATTTGCATTCAGCGGGTCACTCAGCAGCAGATACATGACCTCCTTCAGTTCTCTCTTATTTGCTTCAATTAGAATGGGGATATTTACATGTTCCTTAGACCATCTCTTGATAGCTCCTTTCAGACGTTTGAATTTGTTGGCGAAGATATAGATCGGATTCCCTTCCATAGGCTCCGCCCAGCTCTGCATTACCAACTCCTTATAACCCGTCCACTTTGTCCAGAAGTTTGAGTATGTATGTATGTATGTATGTATGTATGTATGTATGTATGTATGTATGTATATATATATATATATATATATATATATATATATATATGTATGTATGTATATATGTATGTATGTATGGATCCATTTTAGACGTTTGAGTATGTATGTATGTATGTATGTATGTATGTATGTATGTATGTATATGAACATATATATAGCCGCTCTATTTAAAATATGCTAGTTTGCTAGAATCATTCACGGTCTTATTAGTCATTGCAAATTTGTAGGATTTAAGTATCTAAATGTAATTGTTTTTATAACAATTTTCATCTGGTCTTTTTGAATTTGACTAACATTAAACATGATTAAATTACATTTAACAGTTAATGAGTTCTTCTACATGTAATTTATCAAATTTGTCAATTTATACCTATTTTGGTGGTTTTGGCCATTTGGGGAAGAAACAAATGAAACCTTTCATATATTGAGTTGAAACTTTATAGTTGATGCATGATTTTAATCATATTTGATGTCTTTGCATTGTACTTAACCATTTCTAAAGATATTCTATTACACATCATGTCAATAGGTACTTAACATTTGCCCTGATTTGGGGGTCTCTCCCATTTGTGGTAGATATGACTCAAACCTTGGATTCTAAATCCAACATTTTTTACAATGGCCCAAATGAGTTGAATGATGAATAGTTTTTTTTATATACTTTAGGTAGGTAAATTACTTGAGTACATATGTTTTGTTAACCGAACTAGTGGCGATCTATCAAGGCTTGCTATCCATAGGCGATGAGGGTGGCCCAATTTTACTGAGATCAAACAACTGCAATGCCTGCAACTACATAGTCGACCACAGAAATTGCCCGGAAAAATACTTAAGTGTGGTCCAGTGCATATCCTGCCTGTTGGGGGTGAAACCAAGCATCAGAACTATCCATATCAGTAGGAAGTTGAACATAGAGGCAGATAGACTAGCTCGGCATGCGGCTAAGGGCTAGTGTAACACCCTATACTGGTCAACCTGCACTGAATTCCTCAAACCACATTGTAGAGAGGAAGGATGGAATGGGAGACCTCAATCTATGTTTCATATGCCTGCTTGTGAAGGGCCAGGATGAATAAATAGCCCGAGGCTTTGGTAAAAAAAAAAAAGGAACTTCAAGCATATAAGATTGAGAATCATGTAATACTCTTCACTTAGTATTCCCCACAACACCTTTGAACAAATAATTTCGTATCATGATCACGCCACGATCATGCGTTCCATAGGTGGAGTAGAGACATCTACCCTTAAGGCTACATCAACAAAGGCAAACATCACCGTACAAACCATTGACCACCTCGGAACAACCACAAACAATATAGAGACACCAAAAGAATACCAACCACCTTTTTTCTCTCACAATTAGCCGTTCTCCCTTTAAATTCCTTCCAACAACTGATATAGCACAACTACCTTGCTAGAAGGTTGCAGTAATGTTGAATTTCTTCCATAAGTCATGTGTGGCTCTGATTACCAGGAATTCATTGTTGACTGCACCAGCTACGTACAGTACGGCAATCCGGTGACGATCATATACGAAGCACGTATGTTTTTGTAAGCAATCAACTATAGGTGCAGAAGGATGGACCATTCCCCCCGGATGGATCTAGTAACTCTGATGACCTCAAGAGCCTGATGGGTCTAGTTGCTGTCATGAAAGGGAAAAAGGGACATAACAAGGTGTAACATGCACGTCATGCCGTGGGGTTTCCGTTGTACTTATGCTATTGTATATGTGCATGCACGTCAGATTATTGTTACTATTATAATTGTTTGAAAAGGTATAGTATTACTATTATATAGACAATATTTATAGGTATATGTGACCTCTATTTGACACGTCCACGTGTGCTTCAGAAAAAAGAAATATTTGATGTCAGTTTTCTGTTGTGGAAAGTGGCGACTAACAACCAATAGTTATTTTCTTTGGCATCGACTGCAACTTTATAACCCATTCCATACACGATAAGCCCGTCTGTATATCTTTCTCTACGACGTGAATGGGTGTTGGTGGCGGCAGTGCCAAGCTGGAAGCCTGGAACGGGTCCCTTTGAAACAGCTCGACATCGTTGTCGCCGGTATGGGCATCCCCAGGACAGGGATGGCCGCTGTACTACATTCATCGAGAACTGTACGTGCATTATTGTTGAGGGCTATTATTACGATATCCGTGTGTGTGTGTGTGGTTGAGCAGTTGAGCAGCCACCGATACGCTTTTCATCCAAAACCTGCTGCTGGCGCTGCTCCCGGAGGTCGGCGGCGGGCGGTCAGCACCGGCCGGTCTGACAACATGCAAGCAGCTGGTCGTTATTGCTGCTGGCCCGCTGCCTTCTTTTAGGTGTGGTTTGGTTTGGGACATTGATCCCCATCAACACCTATCTATGTCAGCACTTATTCCGACTAACCCAGTTAGATCCAGTCTTGTTTTGTTTGACAAAAGTTGGACTGATGGGGTTTATTTTGGATTTCGTAATCCTCTAATCCAGACTAACTCAGTCCTGCTATGGGCAGGATTCCAGGATCCCAGTCCGGATTTGGGTCTGTCTTTTGTGTTATTTTGTTTTATATGCTAGACTAAAAACACAAGTTACGAGGTCAGTTCAGCTTAGGGTCCGACTGGTTTCCCGTAACTGACTATGAAAACAAGGAAAATCATATTCCAGAACATTATTTTCCTGATTGGTTTGACGGAATTCTGGATTTTCAGTTCCACTATTTTCCAATGATTTCCAGGAGTATAAATAGACTTACAGATATGACTTCCCAGTGGAAAAGATGGTAAAACAAATTCCGCAGCCTTCAAGTCGTGTTCGCTTCGACTGTGCTGGGTGCGCCCCCTTCTGTGGCTTCTCCAGTGAAAACCGCCTGCTGCCGCGCTCCGTCGACGCACCGCCAACACGAGTCTGAGTTGTTCCTCCCTCCCGTCCTCTCTCTTCTCCCCTCCCCTCTCCTATTTCCCTCCCTGTCTGCCTCTACTGGGAATCTCTGTCCCACAAAAGCTCCGTGTTGGTGGGTCGGGGCTGCTGCCGGTGCTGGTATCTGCCTGACGATGCACTGGTAATGCCGAAGCAAGTTGTTCAAGACTGTTGCGTACAGGGTCCCGACTGATTCATTTGTAAGTTCGCCCACAATATCCAAGATGGCAATGTTGCGGCTTGTGTGCTAGATGTGGGTGTCTCTTGAAATCTATGACCTGTCGGAGGAAGGGAACAGCTCGGAGACTCGGTCCTCTTATGCCCTTTGATCTTTGATGTCATGAAGCTGTTTGTTAAAATGCCAAAGACATTTTGTATCATGTTTTATATGGTGCCTTGAAGTTGTTCGACGGAAATCTCAGAATTTTTACAAAACACAAGTTTCAGGCCAATCCTTAGAATTCCTTTTTCCGGAACTCAACTTCATTTTCGGGAAAATGAGTTCCTGGAAATTTACAATTCCACCAAACCAGTCAGACCCTTAATGAGTTCTTACAATAAGATTGGGTTGCCAAACAAAAACATGATTCACTCCAGATATACTAATCTAGATATATGGGCTAACCCAGACTAACTCGGTCTGGATTTCATAATCTCGATCTCAAACCAAACATGGGCTTAGAGATTTACTATCTTGACCTATTTTGAAACTCATAACAGAACTTTACTCATTCTCCACCACATGTTTGAGGTTATAACAAATAAAATATGTATTTTACTTGTTATACTTTCAAACATGTGGTGGAGAATGAGTGCGGTTCCATTTTCGGTCCAAAATTGTGTCCACCTAGCATATTTTCTTCTTTTATGCTCGACCTAATTGCTAACTCATTCCATTGCGGTTGTGCATACAAAAGTCATCATCATCATAATCATCTAAGTCTCGGTGCCAACTATGTTGGGGTCGGCTACATGGATCTTTTATTTCCATTCAGCTCTATCATGGGCTATATTCTGCTTGAGATGTAGAGATTCAAAATTTATTTTTATAAGCTCATCCCATGTTAATTTAGATCTTCCTCATAGTTGGGACTGTGCATACAAAAGTAGAGAATACTAATCCAAGCCGATGCCATTTTTCACGGGAGATGCCAATGAAGTATGAACTAGTGTTACGAGTAGAATAAAAAAAGGAAAAAAAAGCTTGTAAATTGATATTTCGAATCTGTGTGTACTCTCCTCACCCGCATTCAAAAGTTTAGATAAATTTGATATTTTTACGTGGATTCAGATCAATTTTCTGATGGGAAGTTTTCACACATATATCAGTATTAATTATTTCCAAATGATAAAAAATCAACATTCGATAAAGCATATATTCATATGCATATACATTTCAAGATGTATTGTTGATTTTCCTTTAATTTTGAATGCTTAGTTCCTTTTTTAACTCTTTCTCTATATAATTATTGTTAAAATACTTGAAAAATAAAAATTTATAAAAATGTCTTCACAGAAGCACAAACAAAAAATTAAATTGTCAGTCCATTCTGGATGGTGAATCCTATGGATCTACAACAAAATTACAAGAACAAGAAGATGGTAGCATGAGATTCCTATTCATTTGTTGATTTAGAAAAATATAAACATGTTTTATATCCATTATGGTTATCAATTATAATTGTTTTGTTTTATGTTTGAATCGGATAATTATTCGAATACAATAAGTATTCAAATGTTACAATATGACAACCATTGACATCATATCAAAATTTTACAATCCAATTCAGATAAATGTGTTGCACTACTTGATTCAAGTTCGATCCATTTGTACCATTGAATTGCTCAAAGTCAAATCCACATATCACAAAATCGTCTTGGATACATAAGTCAAGCTCCAAGTCTACATGCTAGTTGTGGTCACCTCACACGATTTGATCTTTACTTCTAAAAATCTCAAACAACCCTTCTTCCAAGATCCTAGAACAACTAGGGTAAGAGGGAAGAAAGTGTAGGGTTTAGAACTAGGTCAAAACATAGGTAAGGAAACCACCATGCACATATCTCATGGTAGAAGATGATAGTCATCATGAAAATAAGATGAAATGAAGCTTTCTTACATGAACTAGGTCAAAATAGGGTCCAAGGGATGCGAGAAGAGTCCCCTATCTCCAAGGAAGGAAAAGAAGCAGTAGATCGTCAATTGAAGGTAGGAAGGAGTTTTGTCGGTTGTCTCATCAACATATGACAAGACTCAGGTTGCTTTGGTTCCTTCTTCTAACAACACTAGCAACAAGGGTGAAGGAGGAGTAAGATGAGGGGGTTTTATAGGCTTGAGGAAGAAGAGAAGAGGAGAGGGAAGGAGTGGGTCAACATTGGCATGCCATCAATCGTGGCAACCACGACACCATCAGCTACTGGTATAATTAGTAGTTGACCCATGCTCCTCATTAGTGAATAGTAGAAGGCCCTTCATTGGTAGACACTAGGCATGTTCACATTGGTAGGTGAAAGCAGGAAGCTAATTGGTAGAAGTCATAAATTGGCGACGTGTTGAACTTCATTGGTAGGTGCCAAACTAGCTTTCATCGGTTAGCAATGCATCAAATTTCATAGGTAGGTGCTAGATTAACTTCCATTTGTAGACGTCCAGTTAGGTTCAGATCCATAGACTAATTCTATCCCTAATGAAAACTCAATAGCCACTGATTCCATTGATCTACTCCACATCTAAGCCTCGTGTATCTTTCCATTGATTGGCAACATATCAACCACTAACAAAAAATCAACAGTAGATAGTGGTGACATGACCATCGGTTGATGCTCAAGCAAGCAATCCTCAACGAATGGGAAGGAAGGGTTGTTGCTAAGGCAACCAAGACCCACCAATCCAATCTTAAAAAAAGAGATAGAGAGAAGACACGAGCAAAGAATGCTATGTCATAATACAAAAATGACCTCAAAACATGGAAAATTAACAAATAGACCCTTATGAACATACCATCAACCACTAAACTAGTTCCCTAAAACCAAGCATGTAAACAAGGTACTCAAGCATATAATTAAGATATAAAATATCTTTTAAGGGGTTAATCTAGGTCATGTTTCTTACAACTATAAACCCCTAACAAGGATTTCAACTCAAAAATTAAATGTAACAATGCAAGGTACTTCCTACGCATCTCACCATCTAACTCCCACATCGTTTCTTCTACACCACGGTGATTCCACTACGTCTTCACCAACCCTATATCTTTCTTAATAAATGTTTTTACATGCTTGTCCAACATTAACACTAGATGGTTCATATAAAATATATCATCATAAAGTTGAACCTCAACATGATGGATGATCTTCCATCTATCTAGATTACACTTCCTTAAAATAGAACCATTGAAATTGTTGTGAAACTTATGCAACTCATGTGGCAATTGGAATTTGTGTGTCACCTTCCCTAAATGAGACATGATAGTGTAAGGCATCATGATCCTAGGAGATAACTTACCCCTCTTACCAAATCTCAGGACACCTATACAAGGTGAAACTTTGAGAAACACAAGATTTTCAACTTTTAACTCTAACTTCCTAGGTTGACTATATGTATATGACTTTTATCTATCCCATTATGCCTTCAAATGATGCTTGATCATTTTGATTTTCATTATAGTCTGTTTATTCAATTCAAGACCTAAAAGTTGATATTCACCTATCAAGTAGCAACAAAGAGGTGATATGTAAAGTCTTCTATATGAAGCCTCATTTAATGCCAAATCTAAGCTCCTGTAATAACTATTGTTATAGGCAAACTCAATTAAGTTGTAGTAAATATCCCAACTCCCATGAAACTAAAGCATATACGATCTAAAAAAATCCTCCAAAGAGTTACTATAGTACTCTCATAATGACTATTTATTTGTAGATAAAATGATGTACTAACATCATTTTTTTCCCTAGAGCACGATGCATATGATGTGTCCCTAAAGCACTATGCTGATGATCCCAAAACTTTCTCCTAATTGAAGGAAATTTTAAATATCTGATATGGTGAGAGGATGAAATGAATGGAAAGCCCTATGTCAGACACTATCATTGCAATAACAATATGCATACATACTATCTAGTCTATTTATGTTTGTGACAACTAATGTGTAATGTAAGTAGTCTTGATAGTGAGCTACTTTTGTCAATCAGACAACAATGAACAAAATAGAATCATATTCCCCGTGCGATCCTAGGGATGCCAACCACAAATTTTATGATCACATGATCCCACATCCATTCTGGAGTTGGTGAACTACAACATCCTAGAATGCTTTTAATGTTCTACCTTGATCTACTGACAAATTGGACATCTGACCACAAACGTTTCCATACATGATTTAATATTGGATACCAATACAAGTCCTTAAGGATGTGATACATATTTTTACTACCAGAATGCATTCCAACATTCACTAATGTGCCTCCTTAGGCACCAACTTTCTAAAATCACCAATGTTAGTAACCACCCTTGTATTGTGATAGCACACAATCCTATCATTTGATTCATGGAACCCATCACATTTATTGTTGTAGATATATAAATTGATATTCTATATCATAATATCATCCCAAGTTGCACATAGAATCTATTGTATAAATAAGGTTCAATCTATAACTAAGCTAATGACCCACCAAGAAAGGAAAACCTCCATGTAAACGGGTAGATTATTGTCATTTAGTGTAGTATGTTATGTGGTCCTAATTGTCTTGATGTGTTCGGGTTAAGTTTTCTCCCCTTGTACTTGCATCCTTTCCTATATATTCAAGAGGAGTGTGTCGTATATCAATAAGAAACATCTCAACACTCTCATCTTATTTTCTATATGGTATCAAAGCATAGATCCTAACCTATAGATAAAAAGAGAGAGACTCTACCTATGGGCAACCATAGTTTATTCTTGTGTTAGCCACCTACTAGGCATCATAACAACCTCTATAGTCATCTCCTCTCTTCCCCTTTCTTAAAAATCCAATATTTTTTAACATATATGTTGTGCTCTCCACCCCGACTATCACTAATGTTATCTACCTTACTTGAGTAACATAGCTGTTCTATTAACAATTATACTATTTTTGGAAACCAGGATGGCCCCAAACTTGATTTTTGGCTGGGTCCTTGTTGGAGCTAGTGAGCATTGGCTTCTCCTTCTGGGTTTCCACATTGGAATCTTGAATGATTTCTTAGCATGTTGGGTTGTAGTTTTTAGGGAATAGGGATGGTAGAGAAGGCAGAGGAAATAAAAACTTTAATCCCTATTCCTTCCCAAAGAGATCGCATCAACATTGATGTATCTAGGAAAATGTCTAGCAAGAGTTATCCTTGATCCTAGAGCGAGCCTAGAAAAAACTCTTACACAGTGATGTGCACTCTTTGCAAAACGCATGCAAACAAATGGAGATAGCCTCCTGGTATCTATTAGGAAGTTAGAAGGAAAGGTCAAATATCTATCTCTTGTCAAACCAGAAAGACTTAGCACAAAATGACTCTGATAGACTTGACAATGTGATGATGTACCTATAGATGGAGTACAATGAATTTCCAAGAAGAGATGGATTGAAAAATTGCACTATGATTGGTTGAAATGGGGATATGGAAATACCAAGTACTCCCATTAAGAAGAGACACAGACGAAGCACACTAAATATGGTGATGGTTGTTGTCATTCTAGAATTGTAGAAACAACCTCCATGCCTCTATGTAGTCCATGTGGACCACTGCAACCTCCACATTGCGCTGCCAGATCCTACAGGAAGGAGTTGTCCCTTTGATGTCAATGTGATACTGTTGAATCATTCTCTCTTATTATATTTCCCTTGACTCTCCCTTTTACAGGAAATATTTGAGAGGACAACATTGGGGTTAGTTGTGTCTTCAGAAAGCCTTAACTACCCATCTATTTATAGGGGAGTCAGGGTTAGGGTTTACTAATCAAGTGGGAGTCAAAAAGATGGATTTTTGTGAAGTTCTAGTTGCTTAGAATCACAAAATAGTTGATTCACTTCTGAAATGGTATGTTCATATGTGAAATGATCGATTCACTTCTAAACTAGTTGGCTCATATGTGAAAATGTCAATTCAATACTTGAATTGGTCAGTTCACTATATTTCCTTTTCATTAACACATTGGCAATCAATGAACCACATAACATCATCATCAATCCTTGATCTAATCTTATTAATCATTGAATTGGGCGATTCAAAATCTAAAATAGTTGTTTCACATTTGGAATGGTCATTTAATTTTTAGAAATAGTCATTTCACTTTTGATATGGTCATTTTGTTTTTTGAAATAGTCATTTCACTTTTGAAATGGTCATTTCATTTTTGGAAATGGTTGTTTCATTTTCTAGTTTAGCCAATGTACAATCAATGTTATTTGAATTGAATACCTAAACACTTTACTAATCAAGTTAAACCT
Organism: Alisma plantago-aquatica; assembly: GCA_963693085.1. Lineage (NCBI taxonomy): Eukaryota > Viridiplantae > Streptophyta > Magnoliopsida > Alismatales > Alismataceae > Alisma > Alisma plantago-aquatica. Next base: position 22,006,177 of record OY856412.1, on the reverse strand, counting down.
TATTCTGAAAACTACTAGAGGGGGGGTGAATAGAGTTTTATAGATAATTTAACAATTATTGAACTCAAACAACCACAATGAAAATATTGGACAAGGAGGCACAAGGTTTAGAGTGGTTCCAACTATAGCAAATACTATAGCCGTCAATCCACTACCCGGTTGCTTACCCAACCGGGATTTGAAAAGAAATTTATTTTATTACCTCTTCAAGGAATTTACATAAAATACAATCTCTTTTCCTAAACCCTTCAAGCAGCCTTCACCTAGAAGTAATCGCCAACCTTGAAGCAGCCTTCCCTTGAAGTAGATGCACCAACTCCCGTTGCACCAGCCTTCTGAAGTAGCTTCCCTTGCGATAGCCTTCTTGAAGTAGCTTGAAGTCCCCTTCTCCACCTGAGAAGTCAACCCTCTCCAATCCGCAGTCTCCAACCCTAGGAGTAGCAAGGAGAGTACAAAAAATAAACAGGAACAAGAAAGGAAAAGGAAATTACAACTTATCCTTTAAGCCCGAGGCTTGATATGCCTAGATCAAGCGTAAGATCTCCTAGCCAAGTATGTGAACTTGTGATTGCTGTGGGTAGGAGAATCTAGCCTATAGGACACGAGATTGAGCTAATGAGAATGTAGGCCAATGATCACAGTGCTCAAATTTGCTTGCAAAAGATTGCTCAAGTATGCTCAAGTGTATTCTCAAGTGTAACAAGTGAATTCTAGTGTCCTATGGCTTATCCTATTTATAGGAATGGCCTAAGTATGCTTAAGGACGTTCTAGACAACTTCTAGGGGTTTCTAAGTGCTTAACTAGCCGTTAGGTACAAAGTTGTTGCTTTAACAACGGCTAATTAATTTATTCTGCAGTTGCTGTCAGAGACCATCTCGGTCGACAATTGTTCGACCGAGACACCTACTCGGTCGAAGTTTTGTCGACCGACAGGCTCTCTGGATCAACGTTCATTTGCAACTGCCAACTACTTTGTCTGTTGTGTCTAACGGCTACTTTGGATCTTTCTCGGTCGAGAGGTTTGTCGACCGAGAGTCTCTCGGTCGAGGAGTTTGTCGACCGAGAATCATCATGTTTCAAGGTTTCAATTTAAGCATTAATTATATGTGTGAGTGTGCAAAGGTGATCCTAATTAAATGGGATGACATGTCTAACTGTGGTGTTTGGCTAGGGAAAATCTAACGCTTGATTTACATGCAATTCTAAGTACTTGTACATTATATATTTGTACAAGTTTTTACAACAAGGATTACATTGCATGAAAATATAAACAAGTAAGCTCTTGGATTTTCCCTTGCTACTTTGTCATTCTGCACACTCAAGTAGCTCGTTAGATTAATAGGAATGAAATGTTTGTCATTATCAAAACAAAGGGATTTTTAGATGTCCATTTAGCCAACAATCTCCCCCTTTTTGAAGATGACAAACATTTCCAAAATAAATATAAAACATATGAATGTCATACCTTTAGATTGCCTTATGTATCTTTTCCTCTTGTTTATAAAATGTGTGCTTATTATTCCCAATGAATTATGGAACATGAAATCCAGTTCATTAGAGAATGTAGCAACTTTCAATGTAAAGCCAAGAGTATATTTATGAAACTCATTGATTGAGTTTTTCATAAATACTAAGTTATAGTTTTATATATCTCTCCCCCTTTGTCATTTCAAAAAGATAACCGTTTTAATAAAAACTCCCCCTTAATTAGATAACCGTTTTGATAAAAACTCCCCCTTAATTAGATATCCCGTCAAATCTAAAAGATGTCCATTGAAAAGCCAAAATGAAACAAGTAAACGTATTCGTTTTAAGAACCGCAGATATCAAAGAAAACATCTTCCAAAGGAGTAATAAGTAATTGCTTCCTAATGTTGTTGAATTGATCTAGTGGAAGCGGTTTTGTAAAAATATCAGCCAATTGGTTTTCCGTATCAACATGATGAAGGGAAACATGATTCTTTGAGATGTGATCCCTTAAGAAGTGATGACGGATTTCAATGTGTTTTGCCCGGCTGTGTAAGATAGGATTATGTGCTAAGTTTATGGCGCTCGTGTTGTCACAAAAAATAGGTGTAGATGAAAGATTAAAACCATAATCGCTTAATACTTGTTGCATATAAAGCACTTGAGCACAACAAGACCCGGCTGCCATATATTCAGCTTCAGTTGTAGATAGGGCAACCGTATTTTGTTTCTTGCTGAACCAAGATACTAAGGCTCTCCCTAATAAGAAACAACCACCACTAGTACTTTTGCGATCAAGTCGACAACCAGCATAATCTGCATCAGTATATGCTTTAAAATCCAAGGATTGTCCTTTTGGATACCATAAACCGAAACAAGTAGTACCAGCTAGATATCGAAGAATTCGTTTAACCGCTAGAAAATGAGATTGCATAGGTTGGGATTGAAATCGAGCACAAAGACCAACGGAAAACATAATGTCCGGTCGAGAAGCAGTTAAGTATAGCAAACTACCAATCATGGCTCTATATAAGGAATCATCAATAGGTTCCCCATTTTCATCCTTATCAATTTTGATAGAGGTAGCCATAGGAGTAGTAGCATGTTTGCATTGATCCATCCCAAAATGTTTTAAAAGTTCTTTAGTATATTTTTCTTGGCTTATGAAAATTCCTGCAGGTGTTTGCTTAATTTGAAAACCAAGAAAGAATGTTAGTTCACCCATGAGGCTCATTTCAAATTCTTTTTGCATAATGTCACTGAATTGTGTGCATAATGAATCATTAGAAGCTCCAAAGATAATGTCATCAACATATATTTGCACAACTAAGAAATCAGATGCATATGTTTTGAAGAATAAAGTAGAATCTGAATTTCCAATAGAAAAACCATTATCAAAAAGATATGTCTTGAGCCGTTCATACCAATTCCTAGGTGCTTGTTTTAGACCATAAAGTGCCTTTTTGAGTTTATAAACATGGTCACCTTTTTCTGGTATTTCAAAGCCAGGTGGTTGAGCAACATAGACTTCTTCTTGTATGATGCCATTTAGAAATGCACTTTTGACATCCATTTGATATAGCTTAATGTTTTTATGGGCAGCAATAGCTAGTAACATCCTAATAGCTTCAAGTCTAGCTACGGGTGCATATGTTTCATCAAAATCTATTCCTTCTTGTTGATTATATCCTTGTGCTACTAATCGAGCTTTATTCCTTATGACCTCTCCTGCCTCATTGAGCTTATTCCTAAAAACCCATTTAGTTCCTATGATAGTTTTGTCTTGTGGTTTAGGAACTAAATCCCATACATCATTTTTAGTGAATTGATTTAATTCCTCTTGCATGGCTATTATCCAGTAATCATCCTTAAGAGCTTCGGATACCTTCTGAGGTTCAATGATAGAAACGAAGGCCATGTTTGCAACATATTTGAAGGAAGATCGAGTTTTGACTTTATCATTTGGGTCTCCTATAATTAGTTCTTGGGGATGATCCTTGATAAGTCTAGGTGTGGGTTGTGTTTCAACTTGGGGATCGGATATAGGAATTTTCTCACAATCATTGGAAATGGATATATTTTCGACTTGATTTGTGAGATCAATGATATCTAGATTTTCAGATTTTGATTCTTCATGAAAAGAAACATGAATGGATTCCTCAACTTTTCTAGAGATAGTGTTATATACTCTAAAGGCTTTGCTAGAAGTGGAATATCCCAAGAAGAATGCTTTGTGTGATTTAGAATCAAACTTGTCTCTATCATCTTTGGTATTTAAAATGTAGCATGTGGAGCCAAAAGTATGAAAGTAGTCAACTCTAGGTTTCTTAGAGTGTAATATTTCATATGGAGTTTTCTTCAAATGAGAGTGAACAGTTACTCTATTAAGCACATAACAAGCAGTGTTTACAGCTTCAGCCCAAAAGGTTTTAGGTGTATTGTGTTCAAGCATCATGGTCCTAGCCATTTCCTGTAGAGATCGATTTTTCCGTTCAACTATACCATTTTGTTGTGGGGTACGTGGAGCAGAAAAATTATGAGTATACCCTTGAGTTGTACAAAAGGTCTCAAATGTATGATTCTCAAATTCGCCACCATGATCACTTCTAATGGTACATATTTTATGTTGTAAAAGATTTTCAATCTTGGAACAAAATTGCATAAAGACATGAATAGTATCATCTTTAGTTGCAATAAAATGTACCCATGTATATCTACTATAATCATCAACAATAACAAAACAGTATCGTTTACCACCAATAGATTGTGTCCTCATTGGTCCAAATAAGTCCATATGAATTAATTCTAAGGATCTACTGGTGCTAAGTACATGTTTTGATTTAAAGGATGTTTTGGTTTGCTTTCCCATTGTGCAGGGTTCACAGTTTTCAACTTGATCAAAAGACAAAGCAGGTAATCCACGAACAAGATCATATTTTACTAACTTTTTAATAGCATGTGAACTAGCATGTCCTAGCTTTTTATGCCATAGTTGTAAGGTATTTTCATTTGCAAGCAAGCATTTACCTACTACTGATTTCATAGAGTTTGGTTTAAGGATATAAAGGTTTCCAACTCTATTTCCTTCATAAATGACATTTGTAGTGTTTTCTATCAATAGTTTGCAGCAGGTTTTGTTAAATAACACATCATAACCACTATCACATAGTTGACTTACACTTATTAGATTATGATGCAATCCATCAACAAGTAGAACATTTTTAATTTCGAGATTTGTTCCAACATTACCTATTCCAACAATTTTGCCCTTACCATTGTCTCCAAAGGTGACCGTTCCACTTTTCTTTTCTTCAAAAGTTTGAAATGCGTCCTTGTTCCCGGTCATGTGTTTGGAACAACCACTGTCAACTACCCATTCCTGCATTAGAGTGTAGATTTTGGTACCCATGTGATGGTCCGATATGGTTAGAAACCTTTTAAGTGCTTATGTATATAAAAGTTCTGATACAGAGAACCAGTCGGTCGACAATTGTTCGACCGATATTTGTCTCGGTCGACAATTTGTCGATCGAGAAGTTTACTGTATCACAAGCAAAAACACAGAAAATTTTTCGGTTGACCAATTTTCGACCGAAATAGGTGTTGTAAATTTTTGATTTGTTAAAGACATCCAGTCGGTCGACAATACTTCGACCGACCCAGAGCTCGGTCGACAATACTTCGACCGACAGAGTTTCTGTTTCAGTAATTGCAGAAAAATAATAACAATAAGCATAGCACCTTTTGTTGAGATAAGACAATATAAATAGCAAAATTAAGCATTTGGTCATATCTCAACTACATTCCATTCTTCTAAGTTTGGGGTTTTGGGATCCAAACTAAATCGGACTCCTTAGTCTTGTAGGGGCATGAAAAACAATAATGTCCAAGACGTAAGCAGAAATGACAAGTAATAGAGTCAATTTCATTTCTCTTTTTAGTCATTGTGTTCTTGGGTACAAACATAGTTTGGGTCTTTTTGGGTTGGTTTTTCTTTGGAACATATCCCGAACCTTTTCTTCCATTGAAAACATTACCAACTTTCAATATGTTATCAAGAATATCTTTTCTTCTTAACTTTTGAAGTTCTCTTTGTAACGTAGCAATGTCATTCATCTTCTTATGTATATCTTTTCTTGCTTGGTCTAAATCAGAAAATAGTAAATCCTTTTCTTTTACAATATTATCATAGTCTGAATGGTTGCACAAGATAGGTTGAGTTTGATAATCTTGTAGTTTAGCTAGCAAATCAGTCTTTTCTTTTGATAGAAGATCAGCATTGGTTTCCAAATTGAGTAGCTTTCTAGTGCAATCCTCTAAAGATGTTTTTAAAGATACATTTTCAAGATCAATGTTGTTCTTTTCATAAGAAAGTTCATCTAATTTAGCAATGAGATCATTATTTGATTTTATAGCTTTCTTTAGTTTCTTCTTGGCATCAACATACTTATCATGAGTTTCTTGTAAACTAGTAATTAACTCTTCTTTAGGAAGATCAACAAGGCTTACCTCTTGAGAATCTTCATTTTCTTCTCTTGCCATTAGACATTCCACCTCTTCTCCGCTTTCACTATCACTTGACTCATCCCAGGCAGCTTTATAGGCTTTTTCTTCTTTCTTCTTATGTGAGCTTTTCTTTCCCTTTTTTGCTTTGGGGCATTCATTTTTGAAATGCCCTTTCTTCCCACATTCAAAGCACCTGGGAGTAGAGGAACTAGAAATCTTGTTAGATTTAAACCTTTTGTACTTCTTACCGTTGACGATTAAGGCTTCTTCTTCTTCTTCACTTGACTCCTCACTTTCTTGTGTGACAACTCTTGAGGCTTTGAGAGCTACATCCTTCTTCTTCCCACTTTGGTGTTCACGTTCTCTTCTTTCTTCCTCTTCTAGATCTGCTTCATGAGCTTCTAAGTTGCCAATGAGTTGTTCCATTTTGAGGCGAGTGAGGTCGTTTGCTTCTGCAATGGCTGTTACCTTTGGCTTGTACTTTGGAGGAAGTGATCGAAGAATTTTTGATACTTGATCTTCCTCAAGAACAGGTTTTCCTAAGGCACTCAAACCATTAACAATAGTAGAGAATTTTGAATACATTTCACTAATAGTTTCATTAGGATCCATACGAAAATGTTCAAGCTTTGTTTTAAGCAGGCTAATTTTGGAATTTTTAACTTGGGCTGTACCCTCATAAGTGATAGACAATCTATGCCAAATATCATACGCTGTATCACAATTTGAAATTCTATTAAATTCTCCTACAGAAATAGAACAATATAAAATGCTTACGGCTTTTGCGTTCATTTGGGCCTGTTTTACCGTGTTTGCATCCCATTCCGCAAAGTCATTTTGAGGGAATTGATAAGGAGTAGATACCATTCTCCATAGATCCCAGTTGATGCCTTGGAAGTAAAACTGCATCCTTCTCTTCCAGTATTGGTAGTTTGTTCCATCGAATGCCGGTGGCCTAGCAACAAGAGTCCCTTCAATGTTGAGGTTGTTGAGCATTCCATCACCCATTTCTTCAAGACCTTATTAGGGTTCCTTGAAGCCTTGCTCTGATACCAATTGAAAACTACTAGAGGGGGGGTGAATAGAGTTTTATAGATAATTTAACAATTATTGAACTCAAACAACCACAATGAAAATATTGGACAAGGAGGCACAAGGTTTAGAGTGGTTCCAACTATAGCAAATACTATAGTCGTCAATCCACTACCCGGTTGCTTACCCAACTGGGATTTGAAAAGAAATTTATTTTATTACCTCTTCAAGGAATTTACATAAAATACAATCTCTTTTCCTAAACCCTTCAAGCAGCCTTCACCTAGAAGTAATCGCCAACCTTGAAGCAGCCTTCCCTTGAAGTAGATGCACCAACTCCCGTTGCACCAGCCTTCTGAAGTAGCTTCCCTTGCGATAGCCTTCTTGAAGTAGCTTGAAGTCCCCTTCTCCACCTGAGAAGTCAACCCTCTCCAATCCGCAGCCTCCAACCCTAGGAGTAGCAAGGAGAGTACAAAAAATAAACAGGAACAAGAAAGGAAAAGGAAATTACAACTTATCCTTTAAGCCCGAGGCTTGATATGCCTAGATCAAGCGTAAGATCTCCTAGCCAAGTATGTGAACTTGTGATTGCTGTGGGTAGGAGAATCTAGCCTATAGGACACGAGATTGAGCTAAGGAGAATGTAGGCCAATGATCACAGTGCTCAAATTTGCTTGCAAAAGATTGCTCAAGTATGCTCAAGTGTATTCTCAAGTGTAACAAGTGAATTCTAGTGTCCTATGGCTTGTCCTATTTATAGGAATGGCCTAAGTATGCTTAAGGACGTTCTAGACAACTTCTAGGGGTTTCTAAGTGCTTAACTAGCCGTTAGGTACAAAGTTGTTGCTTTAACAACGGCTAATTAATTTATTCTGCAGTTGCTGTCAGAGACCATCTCGGTCGACAATTGGTCGACCGAGACACCTACTCGGTCGAAGTTTTGTCGACTGACAGGCTCTCTGGATCAACGTTCATTTGCAACTGCCAACTACTTTGTCTGTTGTGTCTAACGGCTACTTTGGATCTTTCTCGGTCGAGAGGTTTGTCGACCGAGAGTCTCTCGGTCGAGGAGTTTGTCGACCGAGAATGATCCTGTTTCAAGGTTTCAATTTAAGCATTAATTATATGTGTGAGTGTGCAAAGGTGATCCTAATTAAATGGGATGACATGTCTAACTGTGGTGTTTGGCTAGGGAAAATCTAATGCTTGATTTACATGCAATTATAAGTACTTGTACATTATATATTTGTACAAGTTTTTACAACAAGGATTACATTGCATGAAAATATAAACAAGTAAGCTCTTGGATTTTCCCTTGCTACTTTGTCATTCTGCACACTCAAGTAGCTCGTTAGATTAATAGGAATGAAATGTTTGTCATTATCAAAACAAAGGGATTTTTAGATGTCCATTTAGCCAACATATTCATGGGTAAGCTCCTATACCAGATGCATCTTATGTGTGTTACCCTATAGGTCCCAATTTACGTTGGCAGTGAATCTTCATAACCAATTTTTGACATCACAAGCAATGAGTGCTATATAGCAACACATCATTGCTACCAAGTAATTGGAAAGTTGAAAAACAACTTCAACCTATAATCCGTGATTAGTGTTACGGTCATTTTATAATTCCCTTTTCTCTAATATCCCAAATGAACTTGATGTGTGGAATTGTTATCCTCTCAATGTTCAATCCATATTCCTTGAACTAGAGTAGACTGTATGAGATCCATGTGAGATCACATATCACATATTCATTCATATGAGTATGGCCATACATTTCTTAGTCTCTCTTATCAAGTATCCAGGATATCAATCTCCAGTAGGAGAGACAAATCCCATCTACATCACTCACAATCAATCCCCATGTGTCACAATGTACCCGATCATCACCTTTATGGCAATCCTTATTCAAGGTTATGTTGGGATGATGTAAAAATGCATTGAACACCATGTGCTGAGTGTAGAGACACCAAGTCTAAGAACCACAATAACCACTATTACTATGAGAAAAGATTCTGACTATCATTCCATGGTCTCCATGTATCACACTCAAGGTGGGTTTTTATGATATGTTGTTCTCCAACATGTACTTATGTGTTTGACTTGATATCCCATATCATGACTGGTGCACATGATATTTTTCATTTTCACAGGCTATTTTAAATTGATTTTTTTCACACAATTTGTTAATTTTCATATTAATTTGTGCATGATTTACTCTCATTATCCTGTGAAATTAATTTCATCAAATAAATGTAACTTAAATGTTTCCAAATATTTTATTACATTTCAAGAGCTTATGTTCATATTTTGGTCAATTTCAAGTGATTTTTACAAGAATCAACATAGCTCGGCACTGCTGACTTTGCAGTCGGTGGTATCGACACATACACAATATGAAAAAAAGAGAAATTGAGAAGACTTGGTAGTGCCTAATTTGGATTCAATACTACCGACAACATCACAATGTTGGACTTAAAAAAAATCAAAGAAGCTCAATACTATCGACACTCGGTCGGGAATACCGACAATTTGCCAGGTGATCGTAACAATCAAATGATTCGGTAATGAAGACACCTAGACAGTAGTACCTACATGTTGGGATCAAGCGGATTTGAAGATAGTGTTTAATCTGACGGTTGTGAATTTATTTTGCCCTAAGTCAGTTCTATGACTTAGGGGGAATCTGGACAAACCTACTATCACATTCTATTCTATTGGACGGTAGCCGAGAGAAAGGAGAGGAAAAAGAGGAGAAGAAGACCATGTTCTCAATGATCCAGACACTTCTTGATGGACTGATTTGCATCTGGAAGGTAGCAAATAGGGACTTGGGCAAGAAGGGAACCTTTGGATCGTCTTCTTCAGGGGTTCTTTAGTTTTTCTAATGTTCTCAACATCTTTATTCTTCTTCCTATGTTTTTTACCATGAGAACCATGTGGGGTTAAATCTCTTATTCCTTAGCACCCGGGAGTAGCCCAATTATGCATTGCACTTGACTTTTATACGTTAATAAATCAATTTGTCTCAATTTCTAGATTTGTTTCAATGTGATTGTCATGAAATATCCATGCTTGATCACCATAGGTAGTTAATTAGACCTTTAATTTCTTTGAAAAAGGAAATTAACGGTTGGAAATAAAAAAATACATGTTTTATATCACCCTTTGAGAAAGGTGGCTTATAAATGTGAAGAGAATACCCAAAGTTATCGATAAAGAACCTAACTAATAACACATTCGATACGAGAGTGGGATTGGTATTAGCTTAAGTAGTCTATTACACTGTGAGAGCGAGTAATTCTTATTGTAGGTTCTTAGTCCAGGGTTAGGAGAGATAATTGTTAATGTTATGATTGTTTATTGCAATGTTAACTGAGGCAAAACCATAAACCTAAGGAATTCCATCCAAATACGATTAATCACCAATAATTTTAGGCTGACTTTATGCATTCTTAGTTAATTAAACAATCCAATCAAGTTTTCTTTAGTCTAGCTGATCGTATTGTAGTTGGTAGTAGTGTTTGAATTTAACGTTTCCCCATGTTCGATATCCATGTCTCATTGTTCTATATTACGCTTATAGCGTACACTTGCGTTTTAGGGCATATAGATAATACATAGCTAGTTTTTGGCGTTGTTGTGGGGAAAATGGAAAATCCTGCACTATGAGTGTTGTAATCGGCCACTCTAGGCCACATTTTTTATTTTTATTTTTATCCTTTCAAGTTGAAATTTTAAATATCATTTTTTCAATCATTTGTACCCATTCTCACATTATCTTTAATAATTTCAGGTACTGTTCATGGTTCACACTAGAGCTCATGACTACAGAGAGTCGACTCTGCAAGGCTTTAGTCAGGCAAAGCTCCTACGACAAGGAAGAGATTTCAATAGCTCAGCGTCAAGGTCGATTCAAACTCCACCACCACCTACTCTACACCACCACCATAATAACAATAAGAGATGGAAGAAGAAGAATAGACAATTTGGGAAAATATCAAGGTGTCTTCCTCAACAACTTAGCTTGGGCCAATCAAGTGACAAGCAATAAATGTGGGAAGCGACAAGATTGATCCAGGGCTAGTGGCATTGTTCAAGTCAGAAGCTTTTCATGGCCATAGAATAGAAGACCCAATGACGCACATAAGAAACTTTGTGGAAAGTTGCAACATGGTGAAGATAGACACAGTGATGGCCATGGTCATCTGCCTAAAGTTGTTTCCGTCATCATTGGTAGATAATGCCAAATATTATTTCTACAATCTCCTGTCTGAGTCGATTGAAACATGGGAGGGAATGATAGTCATTTTCTTTGAACAATATATTCCACCTTAGAAGACAAACAAATTTGTTAGGGAAATATATAACTTCAAGAAGAAGCTATAAGAATCCTACTTTGAAGCATGGGAGAGGTATCAAAATATGTTGAGAAAGGTCCCACACCATGGGATCGATTTGTTTTGTTAGAAAAATACTTTTTACTACGGGCTGCACAAGAGGGAAAAAACTACGCTTGATAGTGCTGGTTTAGGATTTTTTTTGAACAATAAGCCATCTCTATACAATGAGATTCTGAAGAACATGACTAAGAATCACTCTTGGGGAGAATAAAGAGAGATTCCAGCAAACCTTAATAGTGTTGGAGAAAAGGTCATCAATGCACTAAATGAGAAACTTGACCTCATCACTAGGAAACTACGTCAGAAGGATGGCCACTCTTCTGAAGGACAAGAAGAGGATTGCAAGTTTACATGAAAAAAAAACTATAGGGGCAATGACTATTCATGGAGGAAATATCCCAAGTTCCCATGGAGGGATCCCAATAATTTCAGTAGGATCCTTCTCAAGCTCAGCAAGGCAAGCCACAACAGGTTGTCCCACAAGAACAATACCAGCAGGAGAGGGGCCCTAGCAAGATAGACCGCATAGAGGACAAACTGGGTAAGCTGGTTAGCCAGAATGAAGTTCTCATTGCCTAGACTCAAAGGGACCTATATAATCAAGGAGCACATATTCGTAGCATTGAGACTCAAATTTCTTAGATTGCAGCATAGGTTATGTCCTTGAAGAAGCAAACTGGGCAGGGGTTCCCATGAAACACCAACATACCTATTGATAATCAACATGTAAAAGAAGTGATGTTACGTAGTGGGAAGAAGTTGTTGAATGAGCATAAAACAATTCCAGAGTCAAAGGACAAAGAGGATGATAAAGGCTCAATGGTAATTACTATTGTAGTTGATTCAGTTGAGCCAGATATTGTGTACAAGACATGACAGTTGATGTTGAACTCATGAACTTGAGGAGCCAAGGAAGGAGGCCTATGTCCCACATCACCAGAGGAAGATGGTGAAGCCAGTACCATTCCCGAACATCTTGAAACCTTAGAAGGTTGATAAGAAATTTCAGAAGTTCCTAGACAAGTTTAGGAAGCTTGATGTCAACATTCTCTCATCGATGCGATTGAGCAGATTTCCTCCTACTAAAAATTTAGGAAAGACTTGATCAACAAGAAGAGAAGGATAGATAATTCTGAGGTGGTAGTTCTGAAGGAACAAGTTAGTCCTTTTATTTTGGGAACATTTCCACTGAAAAGGTAGGATCTGTTCTGTTTTAACATATCATGTTATATTGAGAGGATAAGATTTGGAGAATCTTTATGCGACTCAGGGGATAGCACCAATCTAATGCCATTGACCACCTTCAAGAAGATAGGTCTTTAAGAGTCCAGGAAAAGTAATCTGATCATACATCTGGCAGACAACTTAGTGGTGAGGCCTTAAAATATTTGTGAGGATGTTCTTATAAAGGTGGACAAATTTGTATTTCCAGCGGACTTTGTCGTCATGGATATGCAAGATGATCAAGGCAACAAATTATTACTAGGGAGACCATTCCAAGCCACAACTAATATGTATCTAGAGATGGGAAGATGAAGACTGACAATGGGCAACAGAGAAGAGTGTTTTGAAATCTTGATGCCCGAGTATACGCAGACTACCAAAGGAAGGCACAATGTCACATGCTTTAGCAGGTCTAAGAAAAAGTATCATACCTTCTGGGAAGTCATTTATTGATATGGCTCATGTGATAACATAGGTCCATAAAGGCACATTAGTGATGGACATCTTAGAAAACACAAAAGAAATCTCTTTGACAAAGGTAGTTCGATATTGTGATGATGAAGAGGAGGAATATTGCTAGCAACAATTGAAGAGGCAGCTTCTTTCACTCTAATGCAAGCATATCCAAAATTGCCATTAGAGGTGTGTCTCATGAATCTGGTGGAGGACTATACCCGACATAGTTCTTTGGAAGAGTGTGTATTATTTCTCAAGGAACTATTGTGTTATTATACTAGACACTTTGAGGATCTAGGACCACCCCCGCCACCATTGGTCCCATCTTTATTAAGTCCTCTGGAGCTAGAGTTGGAGTGTCTTCCACCATACTTGAAGTACACTTTCTTGGCAGTAGAAGAGATGCTTCTGGTTATCATCTGAGCTTCTCTCAGCATTCAGGAAGAGGAGCACCTGCTTTTGGTTTTGAAAAACCACCAGGAAGCATCGAATGGTCTGTGGCAGACATAAAGGGGATCTTCCCTAGTTTCTTTCACTACAAGATCAGACTGGAGGAAGGAGCCAAGCTGATCGTGCAACCGTAGTGACAACTCAACCCCATCATGATCGAGGTAGTAAAAAAAGAGGTAATAAAACTTTTATCTACAAGAATAATGTATTCTATCTCTGACTCTAACTTGGTAAGTCCAACCCATGTGGTTCCCAAGAAATGGGGGATAACAGTCACAACCGTTTCAAATGATGAATTAATTTCGACTAGGTTGGTGACTAGATGGCGTGTTTATATCGATTATCAACGTCTGAATTCTACCACTTTGAAGGATCATTTCCTACTCCCTTTTATCGTAAAATTCTTGAGTGGCTCACCGACCGCTCCCATTTTTACTTTCTTGATGACTCTTCCAGATACAACCATATTTCTGTTGAGCCACAAGATCAAGAGAAGTCTAAATGCACTTGTCCTTATTGCACTTTTTTGTATTATTGGATGTCGTTCGGTCTTTGTAACACAATGACTACCTTCTAGAGATGCATGCTCATCATTTTTTCCAATGTGGTAGAGAGATATTTGGAGGTATTTATGAATGATTTTTTTATTTAAAAGGAATCATTTGTGTATTGCCTTACTAATCTTGATAAGGTATTGCAAAGATGTGAGGACACTCATCTAGTTTTGAATTGGAAAAAATATGATATTTAATGGTGAGTGATGGAATTATTTTGAGACACAAGGTGTTCAGTAGAGGAATGTAGGTTGATCCGGTAAAGGTAGAGTCATATCCAAGCTACCCCCACCATCATAGGTGAAGCGAGTAAGGAGCTTCCTAGGACATGTCGGGTTTTACCAAATATTTCTAAAGGATTTTTTGAAAATTGCCAAAATCGCTTTCTGAATTGTTAGAAAAGGATGTTGATTTTAATTTTGACGAGTGATGTTTGAAGGTGTTTGAGGTTTTAAAGGAGAATCTAGTATCTGTATCAGTTTTCTAGGCTCTAGATTGGAATCAACCTTTTGAGCTGATGTGTGACACATCATATTGCACAGTGGGGGCTGTTCTAGGTGAGTGCCAAGATAAGGTCCCCGCAGTCATCTATTATGTGTCTAAAAGTCTCAACGATGTCCAGTTGAATTTCACAACCATAGAAAAAGAACTATTGGCAGTTATTTTTTCTTTTGAGAAGTTCCTCCAATATTTTATAGGGTTAAGGTTATCATTTGGACATATCATGCAACCATTAAATTTTTGCTACAGAAAAAGGATGCAAAGCCTAGGCTGATTAGATGAATATTTCTATTGAAGGAATTTGATATTGAAATCAAATACAGAACAAGAACTGTGAATGTAATGGTTGATCACCTGTCTACGCTTGAAAGGGTGGATAAAAAGGATGTAAATATATCTATAGTGGAAGAATTCCGTAATGAGTAGCCATTGGCTATGAAGAGCAAGGATCTGTGGTTTGCAAATATTGTAAACTACTTGGCATGTGGAGAGTTTCCAGAGGACTGGGGTTACCAGGAAAAAAATAAATTCTTCCACTCTTTAAGGTATTACATTTGGGATGATCCCATCTTGCTTAAGCAATGTAGGGATGTTATATTGAGCAAATGTGTGCTGGAGTGTGAGTCTGAGAGCATATTGGCATATTGTCATTCTCTACCTACTGGTGGTCATCATGCTAGTTCTAGGACTGTGACCAAGGTTTGGAATCTGGTTTCTATTAGCCTACACTTTTTAAAGATTCATTTAACTTTATGCTTCATGGTGACTCATGTCAGCGTGCATGTAATATTTTGAAAAGACATGAAATGTCTTTGAATGTTTTTCAAGAAATTTAAGTGTTTGATTTATGGGGCATTGATATCATGGGCCCTTTTATGTCTTCAAATTCAAACTTATACATTTTACTTGTTGTTTTTTATGTGTCTAAGTGGGTGGAAGCAATTCCAACCCACACCAATGACACTCAAGTTGTATGTAGTTTTGTGAAGGATCACAAATTCTGTAGGTTTGGGGTTCCCGGGTTGATCATTAGTGATGGTGGATCTCATTTCACCAATAAGAAATTTGGGGTGCTTTTGAGTAAGTATGGAGTGAGACACATGGTAGGTACTCCATACCATCCCCAAACCCAAGGGCAAGTTGAGGTGTCTAATAGAGTGATGAAGAAAATCTTAGAAAAGATGGGTTCAACAAATAGGACTAATTGGATCATGTTGCCTGATGATGCTCTGTGGGCGTATAGGACAGCCTATAAGACACCTATAGGAACCACTCCTTTTAGGTTGTTCTATGGGCAACCTTGTCATTTTCCTATAGAGTTAGAGCACAAAGCTAGATGGGCATTAAGAAAATTGAACTACAATTTGGATGTCACATGAAGAAAAAGGATATTGGAATTAAATGAGCTAGATGGGCTTAGGTTTGATGTATTGTAAAGCTCAAGGATCTATAAAGAATGAACCAAAAATATCCATGATTGTCACATCCTCCATACAATTTTGACTCCATGATAGAAGGTTCTTCTGTTCAATTCTAGGTTCAAATTACATCATGGTAAGTTGAGGTCTATATGGAGTGGACCTTTTGATGTAGTTAAGGTTTTTCCCCATGGGGTGGTAGAAATAAGCAATGGGGCTGAGCCATTCCTTGTAAATGGCATGTGGCTTAAACACTACTTTCGGGGAGATGTGGTGAGGAGAGAGGAGGAGCTGAAGCTCAGTGATCTTCACCGATGGTTTAATTAGGAATATCGAGCCTATGACGTAAAATAAGGGCTTTAGTTGGGAGGTAACCCAACCATCATTTTTTTTCCTTTACATTCAGTTTTGTAGTTTCATAGCTTTAATTTTTGTTTTATTGGATTTTATGTAAAAAAAGATACCTTGATCAATTTTGTCCGGTGTGTTGGATGAGTACCAGTCGGTACTATCGATCAAAAGTTGATATTACCGATGAAGTCACAGGGAAAAGGATCGAGTTGACAGAATAACTCGGTACTACCTACCACAATGTCAGTTGTAACAATGACATCATAGGCATGCTGAGAAAATATTTCAAATTAACTCAATACTATTGACCCATAAGTCGGTGGTACCAACTTTCAATAGAGAAGGGGTCAAGTAAACTAATAAGGGTTTGGTACTATTGACCCAACGTCAGGAGTACCAAAATAAAGGCTTTTTCCTGTTTTGAAATATCAAGTTCCCACTTGAAAGTACTAAGGAATTTGAACAACTCGGTACTACCGACGCCACGAGGGAAAAAATGTGCATGAGCACCATCCTCTACATGAACTAGGATACTAGGCTCTTGAGAGACTATTCCCAAGTAACATATATAGATTTTCTCACAATGGGTCTTGCATGTTGAATCCGTTTACCATCTTTCTTGTGTATTTGCTCTGGTTTTCTTGATCTATCTCTATATATCTTGATTCCTAATATTTAGGAAGCTTCACCTAAATCTTCATAAAGAAGGTACTTTCCTTTCTAGTTCCTAATATTTGTAGGATAAGGATGCTATTCCCCATCCATATGTGGAATATAAATATGCTTCCCCTAAATTCTTGTAATCACATATTCCATCTTCATTTTGAATAAAGTCAAACTCTTTGACTATATTGTTAAATAGAAGATTCCAGCTAAGAAATGTTTGCTTCAATCCTCAGATTTACCTCTGTAGCTTACAAACTTTATTGGAAATAATTGGATTTATAAAACCTTTAGGTTGTGTCAAACATACATCCTCTACAATATTCCAATTAAGGAATGCACTTTTACCATTCATTTTCCAAATCTCATAGCCATACTAAGCTACAATGGCAAGTATGATCTTGATGGATTTAAGCATGACAACTGGTAAAATATTTAATCATGTTTGAAATCTTTAACTTGTTTGAAACCCTTTGCAACCACTCTACCTTATAGGTTTGTACACTACAATCCATGTTGGTCTTCTTCTTGAAGACTAAATTGCGCCCTATGGATTTTACCCCTTCAGGTAGATCAACTAAGGTTGTTGGTGTATGTTGAGTTCATCTTGGATACAATGGCTTCACGCCATTTATCCTCTTGTCCCTCTTCTAGATAGATTGTTGTCTTATTGTCTATGACCAACTTACCACATTCTTGAGCCATAAGATATGCACATCTTATAAGCTCAAGTTATGTTCTACTAGATCTATGAGTTTTGTGTTACATAAAGAACTTGAGATTCCACAAGAACTTGTGATTCTCCTTGTTCCTATTTTACCTCTATTGGTTTGATTTTTTCTTGTTGGTCTCGATCTTTTTGAGTTTTACTATTCTTCCAGTGATTCCTTTGGAATCAAATTCCCTCTACGAATATAGTCATCTTGGTGACAAACATTTCTGTTGTCAGACTGGAATATAAAAGTAGTATTCAACTAAAAAACATTTAAGTGATTTGTGGATAAATATTTTTAAGAAACTATTTTCTTACACAAACTTTCATTCCTAATATTTATAAAAGACATATCGGGACACTTCCCATTCCATATTCATATGGTGTCTTTTGAACCATTTTAGATGGTACATTTGTTTACTTTAGAACATGTGCCAAAAAGGAAATTGAAAGGATAGCTAGATTTATTGATGATCACACCATGACTGATAGGGTGTGATTCCTTCTTTCTGATATATCATTGTCTTTCAGGTAGAGTTCATTGTGATTCATTATGAAGGTTTGCTAAAAGGTCCTCAAACTCTTGGTTTAAATTTCTACACCAATCATATTGAAGTGTTTTCATACTTATATCAAGTTGTTTATGTACTTCATTCTTAATCTCCTTGAACACTTCAAGAGGTTCAAACTTGTATTTCATTAAATACAATCTACCATATCTACTAAGATCATCAGTACATAAAACTAAGTACTATTAATCGCCTCTAGAATTTATTCTAAAAGGTCTGTATACATTAGTATATATGAGCCCTAATGGAATACTCACTCTCCCACTACATCTAGTGAAAGGTGCTTTTGTCATATAGCCCAATAAATAAGACTTGCATGTCTCTATTGGTTCATTAACGAAAAGATTCTAGACAACCTTCTATATGGATCTAATAATTTCATTTCTCATGTATGTGCTCTAGATGACAATTCTATAGGTATTCATTGTTTGAGTCGTCATTTAGTGTATGTCTAATACATATTTATCTTGAGAACTATCAAGTATAGTTTATGAGACATTGGAGCACTTCTATATAAGATATTATCTCTTAAAAAATCCATTATTCATAATATTCTTGTCCAACATGATTCATGATGTTTCCATTGATGGAGGTACATAATATAAATTCATTAATTTTTTTGTGTCGATAAATGGTAGATTCTAATTGTAGTTGCAACAATCTTTTCAATGCTTAGTTCTAGCTTACATATTCTCAGGTCTTGAATTGGATATCTCTATCTCCTTCTTCTTCCTGGGTTCCTCTATATCAAGAGGGAAATTCCTTTTCTAGTGTCTAGGCTAGTGACAATGGTGGCACTTCCCTTCCTTATTTAATCCTCCCTATACTTTTCGTGTAAAAGACTTTGAGGTTTAGCTATCTTTAGAAATCTTTTTATCTTTTCCTTTACCATGGGAATTCCCTCTGTTGATCATCATCACAAATGTTTTTTATCCTTCTTATTTCCACTTCATCTTTCCTCAACATTCCAAGTAATTCTAAAAATGGCTTGTCCAAATTGTTCATGTTGTAGTTCATGACAAAGTGGCTTTATGATTTTATCAACGATTGTAGAATCACATCTCTGGACAACTCTTGGCCTAAGGGAAATCCCTATCTAGCAAGGTTCTCCACATACCCAATCAACTTGATTGTACGGGGGCCTACTAGATCTCCTTCATCCATATTGCACTTGAACAATGCCTTTGAGACATCATATCTCTTTTATCTTTCCTGGTCCTGGTACATGTTATTAAGATGTGTTACCATCTCAATAACATCCATGTTCTCATGTTGTCTCTACAAATAATAGTTCATTGAGAACAACATTAGGCACTTGACATCCACAACATCTTCAGAGTGGTTCTAATAAACATCCCTGTCAGCCTTAGGCGTAGTGGGAGAGGCTTCATTCGACTCTGGTCGAAGTTATTCCCATTTAACTTATAGGCATAGTGGGAGTGGGTTCGTTATCAATGTCCTGAATCGGCCGTGGAAATTATTCCCATTCACCTTTTCCTTCTCTAGGATCGATGTTTGTGAATGTCATTAGATTCTACAAAAAAAATTAATTTTTTTATCAAAACACTTTTTTTATTTTATAATATTGATGATATTAATTAGGTCTTTTATTAATTATCATTCCCGTTATTCTTTCAAATTGATAGTTCTCACTACCGATTAGGAAGTTTGTAGTGTACAACCTTCTAGTGAGTCAAGATCCAAAATAATTAAGTCAATACCCAGCCAACATTAGTACTCATAACCGATTATTAAGGTAGGCAACATTTGTAAATTGCATATCATGCAAATTTTGGATAGATGGTATGGACAATTCCTTGCCATATTCCATATGTATTCTTATAGGTGCTTAATCCTATGATCATGTAGTTAAGCCTAACCCAAATGCCAACACCAAAAAAACGCACCCTGCTAGGGAAGACCCACATAACCACCATCACACTTTCACGAGATAGACGGAGCACCATGCTAGGGCGTGCCAACGCTTGGTGAATAGATATTTTCATGTGTGTTGCTTATGAAAAGCTTCTTATACTTCATATTTATTTAGGTATTTTATATTAATACATATACATATCCAATCACCACATACTAATACTACGTACCAAATACATGTTATATCCACAAATGAAAAACATACAAGCTATGGTTATGGCCATACTAATGAAATTATTTGGAGCCACAAATAATTTATACCACCTAAGGTCCACACCATATGTAACAACCTATATGAGATACATGTGTTGGCTCGGTCAGTCGTCTAAACCCTTCATTCGATCAGTTGGCCTTCATGTTGATTGGTTGGAATCCTCCGGTATGTCGTATGGATCCTGACTCAGGTGATTGGTTGGACTCTTCCAGTCGATCAGTTGGGCCTCCATTTAATCGATTGGAACCTCCTATCTTTACCCTATTCGGTCCTCCAATCAATCATCTAGACTCTCAGTTGGTCAACTCATCTAGTGCAGAACGTCTTCTCATGACAAAACATAAATTAAAACTACTCTATTCCATATTATATTCTAGAAGGAAAAAGCTCAAGTTATCTTAGAGGGGAATATAGAAATAAGAGTATTAATTTACAATTTGAAAGGAGGGGAGTGCCTCGATATGCAAACTGAGTGGCAATAGGAAAGAAAACCAAACAACTATGCACACACATCCATAGGGGTTTTGGCCATAACCACACATACATCCATAATCAAAATGCTTTTAAGGAGACATGTATAGATTGCATATATATAATTTCATAGACATATATTTTTGGATCATATGTGGTGTTTAATCGGATATGCACATTAATCAATTTAACATTAACATCGTATGAAATAAAATAGATCTGATCACATTGATTTAGATCTAGATACACCACAAATTGATGTGGCCCTGATACCACTATTGGGGAATAGGGATGACAAAGAAGGCATGGGAAACAAAAATGTTAGCCCCTACTCCTTGGTAGAAAGATCACATCAACAACTAAGTATCTAGGAAAAGTGTTAGCAATAGTTATACCTAGTCCTTGAGAAAGTCTAGTAGCAACTCTTGCATACTGATGTGCACTCATCGCAAAACACACTTGAACAACTGGAGACAGCCTCTTGGTGAAACACCATGGATCGGTGATGGTTTTTGTCCTCCAAGCCTGGTGGCAACAAACTCCATTCATTTATGTAGTCCATGAGGACCACAGGGAACTTTACGCTACAATACCAGGTCCAAGGGGAAGGTGTTGTCTCTTTGATATCAACATGCAAGCATTGAACCGTTCACCCTTGTTGTCTTTCCCCTGCTGTCTCTCCCTTTTATGTGTATGATTGTTGTCTAGTTACCACAATTATGAGAGGACAAAATTTGGGTTAGTTGTATCTTCTAAAAGCCTTGACTACCCCTCTATTTATAGGAGGACCAAGGTCAGGGTTTCCAGATCAAGTGGGAGTCAAAGAGATGAATTTTAACAGAATTCTGGCTGTTGCAAATCACGAGGCAATTGATTCACTTATGAACCAGTCAGTTCATATGTGAAATGGTCGATTCACTTCTAAACCAGTCAGTTCATATGTGAAATGGTCAGTTAATACTTGATTGGTTGGTTCACTATATTTCCTATTTGCAAACACATTGGTGATCAGTGCACAACATGACGTCAAAATCAATCCTTGATTCAATCTTATTGATCATTGAACTAGGTGATTCACAATCTGAAATGGTCACTTCACTTTAAAAATGGACATTATAATTTCTAAAATGGTCATTTTACTTTTTAAATGGTCGTTTCATTTTCTTAAATGGTAGTTTCACTTTTAAAATTGTCATTTCATTTTCCAATTCAATCACTATACAACCAATGCATTTTAAATTGAATACCCTAAACACTTTAGTAATCAAGTTAAACCTTATTCATGAGTAAACTCCTATTATAGGTTTATGCTATGCGTGTGACCCTTTAGACTTCAAGATATGTTGGTACTGAATGTCCATAACCAATTTTTGACACCACAAGAAATGACCAGTATCTAGAATACTTTATAGCTAACCAAGTAACTGGAAAGTTGGAGAAAAACTTCAACCTACAATCCATGATCAGTGTTATAGTGATCGTATAGTTCCTTTGTCTCAGATATCCATATTGAACTCAAGGCATGGAATCATCATCCTGTCAATGTTTGGAGCGTCTGAGCCAGAAGCGTACACACTAGCCAACAAGGGGTGACTAGATGCACTCCACATGGCTCGAACGCATGTGTGTATCTTTCAAAATTTGTATTAGCCCTAACCAAGACGATCATGGTACCAAATAGGTCACCCGCAAGCGCATAGGGTACTATTTTAGTATAGGTGATTGGCAAGAGTAGGGGTCGGTCCTCAGGGATAGAGGGGGAACTAGAGCTGGGCTAGTGTTGTCTATGTTCCTAATGTGGATTCTAGGGTTGAAAGGTTTAAAAGGGGTTTGTTTTGTGATTAATCTAAGCGAAGGATCAAGAAAGGTTAGAATTGGACCTAAGTTATCTTCAATAAGCAAGTTTAACAATCTAGGTTAACCAACTAACTAAGCAATAAAAAAGGTAAAGTACACTATACTAGAGGAGCAAGGAGAAATTTAGAAACTAAGTTAACCACTAAAGCAAGAAAAGATCTAAATTAACCCTAACTATCAAAACTGAGAAATTGACTAGGTTAAGCAAGAACAACTAGACTATACTAGCATAAGAAAGCAAACAGAGCAAGTTGAATTCTAAACAAGATGATTAAGGTAGGTGGTCTTCTTGGGGATGTAACTTTAATATTAGTTGGGGGAGGTTATTGGACAAGCATAGTTCTCATCTTTCATCTAGATTGCCAAACTAAACAATAAGGCAAATGCTATTAGAATGTACCTTATACTACTCGTAGAAGACTAGGGTTAGGTGTAATTCTAATAGGATTAGCCAAATCTAGGTTTCTAGGATAGGTAGTATTGAGAAATTGAGGGCCAAGGGTAGAGACGGGAGTAGAGATGAGGGTATTTGATCTCATGCCGCTAGCCATTCTACCCTTTAGAAAACCCTAGGCAATCACACCAATCCCATTTATACTAGTAACTTAGGTCTCATACCAAGTAGTAGGAGAGGGGGTAGGCATGTAGGAAAAAAGGGGACTAGATAGGGATCCCCTATTGGGACCTAGGAGTCATACCTAAGATTGCCACATGCATCCCAATTCTCCTAGAGACATGGTATCATCAAGCACTATCAAACAAGTAATTCATAAAAAAAAGCATAAATCACAAGCATGGCAATGGGATAAGAGACAAAATCATGGAGCAATCATCATAGATAAAAATAAGTTCATTACAAGCCAAAATTTCCCCAACATGGTATCAAAGTCACTTATTATCCCCAAATAGCCCACCACTAGGTGCTTAGCTACACATAATCAATGAAATGGCAAAAAAAATGGGGAATAAGGGGAAGAAACTCCGTGGAGCTAGTGGAAGAAGCCTCCTTCTTCACCTCCTAGAATCTTAGGGACGTCCTCCATCCTCCAAAGGTGTAGATGGGTATTAAGATATGGGGGATTATGTAGGAAAACCTAGAAAACTAGGTTTCCAAGGTGAAATGGAGATGGAAGTGGTGGGTGGAGAGCATAAATGCAAGGAGGATGTACTAAATGCTCAAGAAGTAGGTGGAGAGGAGAAATGGTGTCTAGTAGGAGCTGTAGGGTAGCTAACCTTCGTGCCATAGCCGCCACCTATGTATATATAGGTGTTGGGGAAGCACTAGGGTAAGTGGGGGTAGAATAGGAAAAATAGTGTAAAAATAGGTAGGGTTGGTTGGTTACCAAGGCCTTGTTGATGGGCCATGGTTGAGGTAAGGGTGATATGGAACGGTCGTGGTGAGTGGACACGGGCATGGTGTGGAAAGGGCATTGAAAATGAAGTATAGTAGGTTGCCACAGTCGTGGTGGAGTGCCACGATCATGTTGGGTGAGTAGAACCACGACCGTGTTGAGTAACACGGTCATTTTGGAGGAGGTGACCTTAATCGTGGGGTAGCAACAAAGGCGAGTTGTGCTTTAAAGGCCACATCTGTGGCAGTTGGCCACGGTCGTGGGTGTTCAGGTGCACTCCTTGTTGAGTTTGGGGGTTTTTATGCAAAATTCCCACGGTCATTGTGTGGGGCCACAGTCGTCTTCTACTCTACTGGCCACGACTATTTTTGTGGCCATGGCCGTGGTATATGTAATGGGCCATGACTGTGGTAAGTTGGGGTAGATCCCTGTTGATTCTGTTGATTCTTCACCATAAAAGCCACGACCGTGGGGGTATGCCAGCAACCGTTTTGGAGTCTACAATAGACAATTGAACTTCATCTTACATCATCCATGAATTTATTTACTTGATGACAACTCTTGGCCATTGGGTGTAGGTTGAGGGAGCTTTGGGGCCTTCTTTGGACCCCTCCATGAGTGGAGGAGCCCTATAACTCCTTCCTTCTCTCTCATTTATCCAAGGCATGGTCCAAGTACCTAAAAATAGTGCAAAGAACATCCATAAGCGCATTTGATAGTAAAACACACATTGGGGGAATTAACTTGCAATCTAACTTGTTTAGATGTGATTAAAGTGCAAAATGGCACGAGATGGAGCCCTAAAATAGGGCTACATCACCACCCCAAACTTAAAACATACTTGTCCTCAAGTATGGTCCAATTCAATCTCTCTTTTCAGTTTTCCTTCAATAAATAAAAATGACGAATGAATAGCAACAGAAAATTATTGACTACATGGTCTTGGAAGTGACTAAGTGCATGTGTTCCACCTCACTCCTCTCCTCTTTCACTTATCAATCATGAAAAGAGCACTAAGAATACAAACTTCAAATATAAAGCATAGAATACACAAGTTGTCCATATGTCCTTCATATCATTCCAGGTAAACCATTTCATGTTGGTGTTAATCAAAGATGACTTGGAGTATTGTTTCACTGTCATGCATTCAGTCTTATGCCTCGAACCACACTAAATGACCCACTTGGCTGTGGAAAAGAGTAAAGTGAGCTAGATTTGATCTTTTCTACCTCAATGGGTATGAAAGTAGAAGAAATGGTTGCGGAAAGGTTTTTGGAGTGCTATTACATAGAGCACTCATCTTTTCTTTATTTGAATGCTCTTAAATAGGAGCATCCTTTTATTTTCTTTTTTCTTTCTTTTTCTTTTCTTTTCTTTGCCCTTGGTGTAGATAGTGCATATGGTGGATAGAGTGCAGCGAGGAGATAAATATATGGCCACCCCCAACTTTTAGAGGTGGCCAAGGATGATTACGTGCACTAGGGCATCTTTTTATGAGGCGGAGAGGTATGAAGATGGTGCAAGAATACTCAGATCAAAGAGGGGTCATTAGTGTAATCTTCGACATAAGATTCCCTACATGAAATCTAGTTCAACACTTCATCAAATGATATCACACCACATGATAGAACAACATGACATTCACATTTCTATTAAGTGATTCCATAACGTTTAAGCATTTGTACCTTGCTCAATTCACAAAACAACCAAAACTTTCACAATCTTGAGAGAAGTGGTGCACTTGTAAAAATTCAACAAATAAGACCACATAGCAATAAACTCTAAGAAACAACATGCATTTGTCAAATGATTAAAATAATTCATTTCAAACGGTGGAGATCAAGTCAAAACATGCTTTTTGGGCAAGAACATTCAAGTTTGGGCAAAATTGGCCAAAATGGTGGCAATTTGCCTTCAATCACATCTTAAACCTACATTATTGAATTTAAAGCAGTAAAACAGGAAAATTCTAGCTAAAAGATGCAAAATATAAATGAAATGCAATGCATGGCAAAAGGGAGCCAAAATTTGGAAAGTTAGGCAAAAATTACATGAAATCAACTACATGCTATGCAAGAATGCAATAAAAAGAGCAAGAACAGGAAAACTAAACTAATTGGAAAAGGTGGATCAAAATCACAAAATGAGAGATATGGTGGTGCACACCACCCTACCCACCCCAAACTTTAAAATCATGTTGTCCTCAACATGAAACTATAGCTTAGGGTAGACAGGGAAAGTGTCATGGCTGCTGTGGCTACTGGTCAGACGAGTGAGGAGGATCTGGAAGAGGAGCTAAGCCTACAGGAGGGTGCTGGTAGTAATGTCCCCAGTAGTCGTCCTGGGGTGGAGGGTATGTCTCTGGATATCCAACTATGCCACCCCATAAATCTCCACCCCATTTGGGGTTTCTTGCTGATTGGGCGTGGTGGTAGTGATATAAGTGGTTGACCTGGCGGTACATTTGTTGTTGGTCTTGCCACATTTATTACTGGATCAGCTGCATGTTTCTCTGTGTCTTTTGAATTCCCTCAAGTTGGGCTTGGATGGTGGACACATCATAGGCATTTGTTGAGGGCTTCTGTAGCTGGGATGCTCCTTCATCCCTCCTTCTTGTCCTTCGAGGCTGCATGTGTCCTTCACTTTCTTATTCATGCCCTTGCACATTTGATTCAACCATCTCTTCTTGTGCAACAATGGCTCCCCTAGTGTATGTTTCTCTTAGGTTGTCTTATTGCCACTTCAACAATTTGTCCTCCAGTTTATAGAGGATCCCCAACACAGAAAGAAGTGGCACAACATGGTAAGGCAACTCAAGCTCAAAATTGGACACAGTAGTTGTATAATAAATCATCCTTTTGTCCTTGACTTTAATAGTGTGGGAGCCGATAAGATAGTTCAGGTCCACAAAATCAGGATCAACTGTGTGCTCCACTCCATAAAGATTATACCTTAAAGCAAGTGCGATCAAGCTTACAACCCTCCCATAATAAAAGGTGTTTTACTGTTGGAGGGTATGGACCTCATATGATCAATTAACATCACCCCAAGGTCTATATGCTTCTTATGATGCATGTTTATCATGACAAACATGTCTTTCTGTGAAATCCAACTTTGATTGTCATATCGCCCCACAATGATATTGGCTAAGACCTTTTGCACATAACGGTAAAGGGGGTTGCTTATGGTGGTAGTTTTGGACCTCCCTACATTGTAGTCCTCGCTTCCTATCAAGAGCTTCTAGAAATGTGCATAATTGAAATCAAACTCATTTTCAATCAGGCCATCTTCCATCTTTTTAGCCTCTTCTGGATTGGTAGCAAAAACACAGTTCAATTCAATTGACGTGAGAGTGAGCATGTTGCCCATCATGGCAAACTTGATAGCATCGTTCCCTCTTACCTTTGTCTTCTCGAGGGTGGCAAAGAAGTCCTGAGTCAAAGTGGTGTAAGTGATTTGGGGTGTGAAAAGAACGTTCCACAACCCTATTTCCTTCAAACTCCCTTCCACCGCTTCTTTGATTCTGAGATCGTCAATTGCCTTCTCACAACCATATCTAGTGGGAACAAATCTCCTCATCATCCATTCCGAGTATGTGAGAGAGATCTTTATTTTCCTATGTGCTCTGCCATAGGACACTCATGTAGGGGCCTTTCCTAAGGTCTTCAATCTGTCTGCCTCCAAAATGTGCCAGAACATCCTCTTCCTCAGGCATCAACTCTACCTCTTCCTAATCAATGTCATCTTCATTTTCCTCCATTATGTAAGATTGGGACCCCAAACTCGTATCGAGGTTGTACCACTAAGAAAATTTTTCTTCATCCTGATGCAACTGCCGTGTAGACTGCGGCTGCTCACTATGCTTCTCCGCCATGTGAGATGTCGAGTGGTGTGCTGGAGTAAGCTTTGGTGGGAGCTTTGATGAGGACGGTGCTTCTTTTGATCTCTGGACTCTTTTGGCAGCCATCAGCTCGACCTCATCATTAATGTTATCCAATTTGACCTCCTCGGATTCCTCCTCTTCTTCTTCATCTCCCTCATATGTGGCATTGGTGATGTGGTGGTTGTCAGATGTACAGGAGTGGGATGCACTCACCGATTGTGAGCGACAGAGGGATTGGGGTGCGGAGTTGGATGGTGAAGGGGTATGGGGGGGCACAGATACATCATAGGAGGCATTTTTGGAACGTCGCTTTCCTCTGGTGATGATATTGGCCCCCTTTGTGATAGTCTTCCCAATTTTCTTCATAGTTGGATATGGGAATGGAAGGGAAATTTGGATTTTTGCAAAGGGGGTGATATGGATGTGGATTTAGGTGTAGAATGGAAGGAGAAGGATGTTTATATGGTGGATGTGGGGTTTTCTATGGATTTGGGTGAAAAATGAAAGGTTTAAGTGGAGGTTTAGGGAAGGGGATTGTTGGGTGGATTGGAGAGGGAGGTGGAGATGAATGGTTGATTGAGAGAGGAAAGGTGGTGGAAATGGAAGGGGGATGGATGGGGAATGATTTGATATCGATTGGAGGTTGATTGGGGGTGGTTTGAGGTGTTGGAGGAGGAGAACAGTGGAGCTCGGAGTTTCTATGCACTACCACAGTCGTGCACTTGAGGAAGAAGAGGAAGAAACGAAGAAGGGGTCAAGTTGATGTGTATAAAAGCTATATTTTTTCCTAAACCGGGTCGGGCCATGATCATGACTAGGGTTTGGTAGCACGTCGTGGTGGGTTCCACGGTCGTGTTGTTGATGGAGAGCATTCTCATTTGTCCTTGCCACGGTCATGGTCAGGTGCCACAGTCGTTGTCATGCGTCTTCAACACGACCATGTCAGGTGGCCACAGTTGTGGCCATTCGTCCAAAAACCCCGACATCTTTGCGGCTTTGATGAAATAAAACCCACGACCATGGCGGGTGGCTACGATCATGGCCATTCATCTTTGACATGGTCGTGGCGGGTGGCCACGACTATGGCCATTCGTCCAAAAACCCTGACATCATTGCAACTTTGATGAAATAAAACCCACGACCGTGGCGGGAGGCAACGACCATGGTTTTCCACTTATGTCACATCTGGGGTCGAGCTCCACGACCATGTTGGGGTTCTTCCCTCAGCTTTCTCAACTCAAAATAAAAAACTTCATTTTTCTTTGGCATTCTACCACAAATTTGCTTTAATGTCCATGACTCAACTTTAATCCTTCTCTCTCTAGTACCTATCACCTGACATGTCATCAAAACTCAAAAAGAACTATTAAACACAAGTGTGTATGTGTATTTTTGTGTGAAAGTATCAAAAAAAAGTAAGGTTCGAGAATCTCAAACCACGTGGGCTGCCTCCCACTAGTACTAAATTTTACGCCTTCAGGCGGGCTTATTGATTCTTGACTTATTTCATCTCCTTGGTATTCTCAAAGCATCCATGTAGTAAATCTCTTTCTCATCCGCTTCCAAACACATCTCATCATAAAATTGTTGTTCTTCTACAAGCATCATAATGTCAAAACTTGGGTTAGCCTTGTCTGGGCCTACTTTCACAACTGGCTTTAATCTTTGTCCATTGATGGCAAACTCTTTTACTCCTTCTTTCTCACAGATCACAACAACCTCAGATGGATACACTTTCTTGATGAGATAAGGTCCTTCCCATCTAGACTATAGTTTTCCGAGAAGAACTTCATCCTTGATATGTACAACCATACCCACTTTTTGGGCTCAAATTTCTTCTTTTTGATCATCTTATCATGAAGAAACTTAGTCCTCTCCTTGTAGCTCTTGGACATGTCATATGCCTCATGGTGCATTTCCTCCAACTCATTCAGTTGAAACTTCCTTTTCATTTTGGCATTTTCTCCATCAAGATCCATAGTTTTCAAAGCCCATAGTGCCTTGTGTTGCATTTCAACCGGAAAATAGAAGCTTTTTCTATAGACGAGCTTGAATGGTGTAGTGCCAATTTGGGCTTTGTATGCATTTTGATATGCCCATAAAGTTTCATTGAGATGAAGTGACCAATCCTTGTGGTACGGTCTCATTATTTCTCTAGAATGAGCTTTATCTCCCGATTGGCTAACTCAACTTGACCACTAGTTTGAGGGTGGTAAGGAGTGGCTACATGATGGTTTACCCCATGCTTCTTGAGCAATCCTTCAAAAGTGCACTGAATGAAATGACTTTCGTCGTCACTAATCATGGCTCTTGGAATGCTAAAACATTTAAAAATGTTCAATTTCACGAAGTCACACACCGCCTTGTGATCATTCATGTGGGTTGCAACAACCTCAATCCACTTTGACACGTACTCCACGACAACCAAAATGTAGATATACCCAAAGGAAGGGGGAAAATGACCCATGAACTCAATTCCCCATACATCAAACACCTCCCCCACAAGAATGGGTTATAGAGGCATCATGCCCCTCTTGGAGATAGTGCCCACATTTTTACACTTCAAGCAGCTCTTACAAAATTTATGGGAACCTTTGAACAAGGATGGCCAATTAAACCCACATTGGAGAACCTTTGCAGCCATGTGTTTTCCTCCAAAATGACCTCCACATATTCCAGAATGGCACGTGGATAGGATTTCTTGTTGTTCTATCTCCGGAACACATCTCCTAATGAGTTGATCAAGACAATATTTGAAGAGGTGAGGTCATCTCAAGCATAGTTCTTGACCATAGCAAATAACCTTTTGCTTTCCTCCCTTGTCCATGTGCTTGGTATCCTTCCACTAGCTAAGAAATTAGCTATGTGTTTATACCATGGATTTTGAGTAGACGAGAGTAGGAAGAGTTGTTCATGTGGCATCGTTTCCTTGATTCGATTTGTATCGTCAAAGGGCTCATCAATCTAGGAGAGATGGTTGGAAACACCATTTTTCACTCCCTTCTTGTCTACAATCTCCACATCAAACTCTTGAAGCAACAAAATCCATCTGATCAGCCTTGGCTTTTAATCTTTCTTTGACATGAGGTACTTTAGTGCAGTGTGGTCTGTGTATACTACTTTGTTCTGCAAAAGATATGATCAGAACTTGTCAAGAGCGAAGATGACTACAAGCAACTCCTTCTCAGTGGTTGTGTATTTTCTTTAGGCTTCATCTAGAGTTTTTCTTGTGTAGTAGATATTCTGTGGAATCTAGCCAACTCTTTGGCCCAGCACCGCCCCCACTGCCATGTCAGATGCATCGGTCATAATCTCGAATGGCAAAGACAACTCGGGGGGCTGCATGATAGGAGCAGAAACTAGTTTTTCCTTCAAGTGGTTGAAGGCTTCAATGCACTTGTCATCAAAATGAAATTCAACTTCTTTCTCAAGAAAGTGGCATAGAGTTCTCGAGATCTTGCTAAAGTCTTTTGTAAATCAACGGTAAAAACCCGCATGTCCCAAGAAAGACTGAACATGTCTTACAGTGGCAGGAATAGTAAGAGTAGAAATGAGGCCCACCTTGGCCCTATCAACTTTGATTCCATCCTTTGAAACCCAATGGCCCAGCACAATGCCTTCAGGCACCATGAAGTGGCTCTTCTCCCAAGATAGAACTAGGCGAACCTTTATGCATCTTTCAAGGACAGCAGCCAAGTGAAGTAAGCATTCATCAAAAGTTTTACCAATGATTGAGAAATCATCTATGAACACTTCCAATGACTATTCAAGCATATCTATAAAAATTGAGGTTACACAATCTAAAATGTAGAAGGGGCATTACACAGTCTAAATGGCATTCTCCGATAGGCAAAAGTACCACTCTGGCAGGTGAATGTTGTCTTCTCTTGATCTGTAGGATGCACATCAATTTGGAAGTATTCAAAATACCCATCAAGAAAGCAATAGAAGCTTTTCCCTGCTAGCCTCTCTAGAATTTGCTCAAGGAATGGGAGAGGGTAGTGGTCCTTTTTGGTCTTTTCATTTAGCTTTCTATAGTCAACACACATTCTCTACTTTGATTGTTCTCTTACCGGCATAAGATCACCATCCACATTTTCTACTATAGTGATTCCACCTTTCTTAGGCACAACCTGGATGGGGCTCACCCGTGTACTATCAAAAATGGGATAGATAATTCCATCATCTAGCAACTTCACAACCTCTTGAGTTACAACTTCTTTCAGCTTTGGATTTAACCGTCTTTGCATTTGGCGGGTTGGCCTTGCATCGTCTTCTAAATAGATCATGTGCACACGGATGGAAGGGTCAATACCTCTCAAATCAGCTATAGACCATCCAATGGCTTGGATGTTCTTCTTCAAGACTTTCATCAATGCCTCCTCTTGTTCTGGTGAGAGAATGGAGGAAATGATCATCGGGAGGGTGTCATTTGTCCCTAGAAAAGCATACTTCAATCCTTATGGATGCGACTACAACTCATGAGTGGGAGGTTCTTCAAGGGAGTTCTTTAATGGTTCAGAAATAGAAGGAAGGTCTTCACTTGCAGCCACCAAGGCTAGCTCATTCTCTTCATCAACTTCATCATCATCATCTAGGAACTCAACTATTAGCTCTAGATCTCTACATTGAGTGGTAGTTTGAATCCACGTAGGTAGGCATTCCTCCACAATTTCATCTAAGCAATCAATGAGATATCAATCTTCTTCAGTGTTCTTATTACCTCGGTTGTGGTTGAAGATTTAAAGATGTTCAACTGAATTTTCATGTTCATGAATGTCACATACATAGTATTGGTCCTCACATGAATTACCGCATCTGTTGTGGCTAGGAATGGCCTACCCAAGATGATAGGCACCTTCCTTGTGTCTTTTTTCATGTCTAAGACAATGAAGTCGGTAGGGAAGAAAGTAGACGTGTCATCATCAAGCCTCACAAGCACGTCATCAACATGCCCTCTAGGTGTCTTTACTGATTTGTCAGCCAACTGCAATGTACAATGAGCCAGACTCAATTGCCCCATTTGGAGCTCGACAAATGCATCATACGACATTAGGTTAACGCTAGATCCCAAGTCTAGGAGGGCTTGGTCTATGCAATGTGCCCCAATGTAGCATGAGATGATGGGAGCACTGGGATCTTTTCTCTTCCTTTCCATGGTGTGCTACAAAATCAAACTCACTTGTTTAGTGAGTTTGACTTTCTTTGGGGTTCTTCCCATGGTCTTTCTCTTAAAGATGAATAGATCTTTCAGGAACTTAGCATAAGAAGGGATTTGCTTGACTGCATCAAGTAGATGAATGTTGATTTTCACCTATTTGAAAGTCTCAAGGATGTCTTCAGTATGCTTATTTCTTCTCCTATCAATAGAAGGCTCCTTAAGAGCTTCAAGAAACGGGGGGAGTTGGGACCCCACATGGTTCAGATCAAAAATATCATCAATGGGAATAACAGGAATCATAATATCAACACCCGATATCACATTATCAACTCTAGCTCTCGTCAAAGTATCCTCAGGTTGTATCTCAATATCAACTCGTCTAGTCTCAGTATCACCTCTATCAACAACAATGGTATCATGGGGGTGCCCCAAAGTCTGGCCACTCCTCAGAACAGTCACTGCCTTCACATTCTCATGGGTAGTGAAAGAAGAGGGTTGTGGAGGTGGTTGTGGCTGTTGGGGTGATGGTGGCCTTTTGTGAGGTGAATTTGGGTTTTGGAAGATGAATTGCGGTGGTGGTTGTTGTTGTTGTGGATGGGGGTGGTATTGTAGGGGTGGTTTCTAGTATGAATGAGGTGGAGGTGGAGCATATTGGAAGTTAAGAGGTTCCTGAGGAGGTGGGGGGCCATAGGGTTTGGCGGTTCTTGGTATGACAATGGAGCATATGAACTTTGAGTGCTCCCTAGGAAAGTATCATCATTGTTTGGGTTGGGCATCGGTTGAGATGGAAGTCTTCCTTCTTCCCTCCTAGAAAGAGAGAGAGTTATTTGATCCACTCTTTTCTCGAGGCAGTTGATAGACTGCCCATGTGAGTTCACATCCTTCTTCACCTCATCCAAACTTCTTAATTTTCCAAGTACCTCCTCTTCAAACATTGAACTATAGCATGGCCTCAGCTGCCCTTGTCCTTTCCCATCCTCATTTTAGTTGCTTTCAAGAGAAATTTTGATGGTTCCTCCACTCAAGAGTATAGGTGTTGGAAATGGGGCCTTGATTGTTTCATCCGCCAAAGGAGTGGAAGCCATGCACTTCTTCATCAATAGGATCGACTTCCCTGGTGGGTTGGTTAGGAGAACAACCAGCTTGGTTCTTCATCATCTTCATCATATTATCCATCATCATCATCATCATCATATCAGGGTCGGCAACCTTGCGGGTTGGAGCTACGGAAGAAGGTGGAGGGATGTAGCTTCAGCCACAATGCTCCCCTTTTGTAGAAACCCAATGGCGGGAGTTTTCAGCAAGATGCTCTAACAAAGGCCATGATTCCTCAGGTGTATTTTCCATGAAAGTACCTACACATGAGGAGTCGGCATTGTTTTGGCTCTGTTCTTCAAGCCCAATGTAGAAGGCTTGAACTAGTTGCCACAATGGCACTTCATGGTGGGGTACTTGCTGAGAAGTTTTTGAAACCTCTCCCACACCTCATGGAAGGGTTCATTCTCTTTCTAAGCAAAGGAATTGATGCATCTCCTCATATAGGTTAGCTTAGAAATTAGGAGGAACTTTTTGAGGAATTCATTCTTGACTTTATTCCAGGTTACCAGCTCTGGCTTCGAAACATACCACTCTTCAGCGTTTTCTTTTAGGGAGAACGGAAAGAGGGTTCTCTGGATGGAGTCGTCGGTGGTGGCGGGGGTACGGAAAGTGGATCACGTTTCAAGGATTGCATCGATGTGATGATAGGGATTCTCATTCTCCATCCCATAGTAATTGGGCAGGAGTCTAAGTGGGTGGAATGGAGAACTGTTGATCGGACATTTGGTCAACTAGGGTGGCAATGGGGGAATTGTAGTTCCCTAGGGTGAAATACTCATGGAGTGGGCGGTGGGGTTGTGGTGGAGGTGGCTGAGCATACGCATTAGGGTTTTTTTTTGCCATCTCAGCTTCTCGGTGTTGGTTGCAGTGACTTTGGTGTCTCCTTCTACCTATCTCAGGGCCGTACAACACCAAGTCGGTACAAGTGGAATGTGTGTGGCGCATGCACAACTGTCACCTACACAATACACAAACAAGCAACAAGAAACCAAGTTAGAATGGCAATATACAAAAGTGAATAAATAATAAAGAATAGAAATGATGAGGGAAAAAGGAAAGGCTAAGCTACACTAACTAGCAATGCCGAGTGGCTCAATCCCCGACAACGGCGCCAGAAAGCTTGGTGTGTCTGAGCCAGAGGCATACACTCTATCTAACAAGGGGTGACTAGATGCACTCCAAGGGACTCGAACGCATGTGTGGATCTGTCGAAATTTGTAATAGCCCTGACCAAGTCGATCACAGTACCAAATAGGTCACCTGCAAGCGCACAAGGTACTATTACAGTATAGGTGATTGGCAAGAGTAGGGGTCAGTCCTCAGAAATAGAGGGGGCACTAGAGCTGGGATTGTAACATCCCAGGATTTGAGGCCTCGGATAACATGATCTTAAAAGGAATGATTGGACTACCCATATCACCAAGGTGCACCTCCTTTTCCGGGAGCTCATCACTTAAGAACTCCATAGTTAAGCGTGCTCAGCTTGGAGTAGTACTAGGATGGGTGACCAGTCGGGAAGTTGATCCTGGCTTGTGCGTCGGTGTGGACAAAGTGCGCAGTTAAGGCTAGTGGTGGTTTGTGGGGCCAGTCGTCATTCCTGAAACTCTACTAGTGCCTTGGGCAGTGGGCCCAGGCATTACAGGGATAGTGTTGGCTATGTTTCTAATGCAGAGTCTAGGGTTGAAGGGTTTAAAAGGAGTTTGTTTTGTGATTAATCTAAGCAAAGGAGCAAGAATGGGAAGAATTGAGCCTAAGTTATCTTAAACAAGCAAGTTGAACAATCTAGGTTAACCAACTAACTAAGAAATAGCAAAGGTAAAGTACACTATACTAGGAGCAAGGAGAAATTTAGAAACTAAGTTAACCACTAAAGCAAGAAAAGATCTAAATTAACCCTAACTATCAAAACTGAGAAATTGACTAGGTTAACCAAGAACGACTAGACTATACTAGCATAAGCAAGCAAATAGAGCAAGTTGAATTCTAAACAAGATGATTAAGGTAGGTGGGCTACTTGGGGATGTAACTTTAATATTAGTTGAGGGAGGTTATTGGACAAGCATGGTTCTCATCTTTCATCTACATTACCAAACCAAACAATAAGGCAAATGTTATTAGAATGTACCCTATACTACTAGTGGAAGACTAAGGTTAGGTGTAATTTTAATAGGATTAGATAAATCTAGGTTTCTAGGATAAGTTGTATTGAGCAATTGAGGGCCAAGGGTAGAGACGGGAGTAAAGATGATGGTATTTGACCTCATGCCACTATCCATTATAGCCTTTAGAAAACCCTAGGAAATCACATCAATCCCACTTATACTAGTAACTTAGGTCTCATAC
Source organism: Alisma plantago-aquatica (assembly GCA_963693085.1). NCBI lineage: Eukaryota > Viridiplantae > Streptophyta > Magnoliopsida > Alismatales > Alismataceae > Alisma > Alisma plantago-aquatica. Next base: position 21,969,551 of record OY856412.1, on the reverse strand, counting down.
CAAGTAGTAGGAGAGGGGGTAGGCATGTAGGAACAAAGGGGACTAGCTAGGGATCCCTTATTGGGACCTAGGAGTCATACCTAAGATTTCCACATGCATCCCAATTCTCCTAGAGACATGGTATCATCAAGCACTATCAAACAAGCAATTCATAACAAAAGGCATAAATCACAAGCATGGCAATGGGATAAGAGACAAAAGCATAGAGTAATCATCATAGATAAAAATAAGTTCATTACAAGCCAAAATTCCCCCAACATGGTATCAAAGTCACATTTTATCTCCAAACATGCCACCACTAGGGGCTTAGCTACACATAATCAATGAAATGGAAAAAGAATGGGGAAGAAGGGGGAAGAAACTCCATCGTGATTGTGGAAGAAGCCTCCTTCTTCACCTCCTAGCTGCTTTGGGATGTCCTCCCTCCTCCAAATGTGCAGATGGGCATGAAGATATGGGGGATTATGGAGGAAAACCTAGAAAACTAGGTTTCCAAGGTGAAATGGAGATGGAAGTGGTGGGTGAAGAGCATAAATGCATGGGGGATGCACTAAATGCTCAATAAGTAGGTGGAGAGGAGTAATGGTAGCTAGGAGGAGTTGTAGGGAAGCTAACCTTCATGCCCCATCCGCCACCTATGTATATATAGGTGGTGGGGAAGTACTAGGGTAAGTGGGGGTAGAATAGGAAAAATAGTGTAAAAATAGGTAGGGTTGGTTGGTTGCTACGGCCGTGTTGATGGGCCATGGCGTGGTAAGGGTGGTATGGAATGGTCGTGGAGAGTGAACATGGGCTAGGTGTGGAAAGGGTAGTGAAAATGAAGTATAGTAGGTGGCCATGGCTATGGCGGAGTGCCACGGTCGAGTTGAGTGACACACCCGATTTGGAGGAGGGGACCTTGATCGTGGGGCAGAAACATGGGTGAGTTGTTCTTCAAAGGCCACAGCTGTGGTGGTTGGCCACGGTCGTGGGTGTTCAGGTGCACTCCCTGTTGAGTTTGGGGGGTTTTGTGTGAAATTCCCACAGTCATTGTGTGGGGCCACGGTCGTCTTCTACTCTACTGGCCACGACCGTGTTGGTGTACGCGGTCATGGTATCTGCAATGGGCCACAACTGTAGTAAGTTGGGGTAGATCCCTATTGATTCTGTCGATTCTTCACCATAGAAACCACGATCGTGGGGGTTTGCCCATGGCTGTTTTGGGGTCTGTCGTAGGCAATTGAACTTCATCTTTCATCATCCATGGATTTGTTTGCTTGATGATGACTCTTGGCCATTGGGGGTAGGTTGAGGGAGCTTTGGGGCCTTCTTTGGACCCTCCATGAGTGGAGGAGCCCTATAACTCCTTCCTTCTCTCTCATACATCCAAGGCATGGTCCAAGTACCTGAAAATAGTGCAAAGAACATCCATTAGTGCATTTGATAGTAAAACACACATTGGGGGAATTAACTTGCAATCTAACTTGTTTATATGTGATTAAAGTGCAAAATGGCATGATATGGAGCCCTAAAATAATGCTACATCAATGTTCAATCCATGTTCCATAAACTCGAGAAGACTACATCAGATGCATGTGAGCTCACATATCACATATTGAGTCACAAACGTATGGACATAAGTTTCTTAGCCACACTTATCAAGTGGCCATGGTATCAATCTCATGTAGGAGGAACAAATCCCCTCTACCTAACACACAATCAATCCCCATGTATCACAATGTACCCAAGCATCACTTTTTATGGAAACCTTTATTCAAGGTCATGTTTGATGATGTCAAAATACATTGAATGACATGTGATGAGTGTAGTAATTCAGGGTTAAGAACCACAATCACCACTATCACTATGAGAGTTTATTCTAACAACCATTCCATGGTCTTCATGTATAAATCTCAAGGTGGGTCTATCTGATACACTGTTCTCTAACTTGTACCTATGTGTTTGACTTGATATCTGATGAAACTCTATTGTAGGTCTCCATATTATGTATTTTAGCACTTCAATCACATCTAAACCTATTATATTGCATGTTATTTCCCTCACTATGTATATTTGTGTAAAGTGCACTTATGGACATTATTTGCATCTTTTTTGGGCACTTGGACTGTGCTTGAATGGAAGAGAGAGAGAAAGAATGATCGTAGGGTTTCTCTATCCTTATAGAGTCCCAAAGTGAAGTCCAAGTCTCCCTTAACCTACCCCCAGTGACCAGATATGAATTGAATCAAGGAGTCCAAGGATGAACAAAGAAAAAGCTCAAAGTGATGCAAAAGAGAGTAGCATGCATGTGGTACCCCTAGAATGGTCATGCTAGTCCACTCAAAACCATAGACTGAAGCATTGAAGATTCAAGTCAGAAGAACGGCCATGCAGCATAACATGGCCATGCCACCATGACCCAAAATGGTCATGATGCACGCACAACCGTGTTTCCAAGACTTCAGAACGACCATTTTCCTCACCAATAGCAACACTTCCTCAGCCAGCACAACCATGGTGATTGCCACGGTTGTGCTATCCATGACCCACCACAGTCGTGGTGACCATTACGGCAATGCCACCAACCTTCCAATTTCTTAAAATTCTGTTGTAACTTTTCACCAATTTCACCACGCTCATTCCACTCCACCACGGCTGTGCTCACTCCTACCCAGCACAGTTGTGCTACATACAAACCTAGCACATCTCTTGCACTACATTTCCTATTCTACCTCCACTTATCCTAGTACTTCCCCACCACCTATATATACTTGCGTGGTAGATCTAGCATGAAGGTTAGCTAATATCACATATCATGACTGGACTTTGTCATCAGTCAACAAACATTATAGTCTTATGTATTTCCATCGTCTATTTTCCTTCCATAGTAATATCCAACTAGAGACATATCAAGATGTATGTACTCTTATCATACATATGATCTCATTGTTCAGATCCTCAACCTGAAGATATATGTCATCGAGTAACATCATTCTTGAGACATCTAGTACGTCTATGTCATCATTTCATGATTGAGACAAACATAATAGATGAAATTACCTTTATCATTATCAAATCAGATATCTAATGCCCCATTGTAATCATTGTATGACTGGCTCTTTGTACATACATACCTACACTAGTACCCCTGTTGTGGAATGGATTTGACAACATTGACTTCTTCAATGACTGGGGCACTGTCAAATTGAGGTTGGTGCATGTTCAAGGTTGCCCGGTAGAGATGGTTACATTGTAAGCTCATGTGGCCTTTTGCACTACAAACCTGGCAGACTTCTTTAGCTACCCTAGCTGGAAAGGAGGACTAAGTTCTCTGCCTACTATTCAAGAGGGTCGACTCTTGGTTATTTTATTTAAGGATGACCATCTTTAGATTTTAATCGATTGCCTTCATCATGGATTTATCTTTAGCCATTGACACCCTGAGAATGCCCCCTTTGTGGGATGAACCCAAAATGTCTTACTTGTGATCTCCCCTATAGAATACTTTCATACATCATCAAAACGTTGTTGCATAAAGTCTCCATTAGAAGCGACATCAAGGAACTTCTTGATGTCATCATCAACTCCCCTATAGAATTGATCAATTAGTTGTAAAGGGGAAATGTCATGATGAGGGCATTTGCATAACAACTCTATGAATTTTTCCTCTTGAATCTCGCAATGTCTTTCTTTTATAATTTATATTACTCCATTATGTTTCAAATCCTTCCTTACTTTCCATAATCCCCTTACCATATACTACTATTCCACATGTCATCTTTAACTTATAGTTTTCTCTTATGATCATGTTGCTTCTTTTATGTGTATGATCATGTATACCATGTTGCATATATTTCTTTTTATCCTTCTACTAATGTGAAGTTGAAATTCTAAATCAATAATCTCTCTACAAGTTTCACCTCATGTTTAATACATTACATATCCTTCATTTTAAATCAAACGACTCATGCATTGATGAAACATAGTTTCTCTTTCAATCAAGTTTTTTTTCCTTCCTGAATATAGTCTACCTTTATATGACTTATTCATTTATTTAGCTACACTTTTGTTCTTATTTTAGAAACTAGTTTGTTGTTTTATAGAGACTTAGAATCCATAGGAAGTAAGTATGAATGTATTAAATGTATTAATAAAGGTATACATTCCATGCTCTTAATTATATCATAACCCTCATTCCTTAATCAAGCTGATTATTTCAAACATTTCTCTTTGTTTCAACTAAGTTTCTTATCCTAGTTTTATGATTTACATGCTCATCTAGTTCTCTTCACTTTAACTCTTCTGAAGACTCTTCACTTCTATGTACTTATCGTATACTTAACTCTTTTCTTCTATTTTCCCTTTTCTTTGGAGTACATAAAATATTGTACTCGGTTATATAATCCATTCCTCATGATTGATTCTTACTATATTAGACCCTTACATACTTTTCTCATATCCTATCCATATTTCATATTTAGAGTTCATATACTACAAATAATTAAACTTAATCTGAACCTTATGTCATGTTCCTTTATTCCCAATTAAGGGTTTCTCATATGAGGCCCCAAAGTTGGATCTCAAATATCAGTTCCAACTGATTCTTATCTGTTCTAATATTTCCCATATGTTCCAACATCTTAGTGTATGTACATTCTCACTATGATGTGGGTCTAATTTATCCAGAGTCTACTCTTATGGTATTGTTAATAGGAGCCATTAGATCCCAGTAACGCATCCTGCCAGCCGGACCAGGCTGAACCTGCAGTCTTGAAGCCAAGAGCTACTCAGGATTAATCAACTCCTATTAATCTCAAACATGTGGAAAGAATATCCACTTAGGGAAAACTCATTTAAACATAACTTATGGACTACTTGATACAAGAATATAAATAATAACTGAATCACTTCATGATACACAACAATATAAAAGAACCATATATATTCTACAAACGAATATTATGAATTCAAACATATAAGAGCATTTCTATTTATCTATAATCAAAGAAGAAATATAAAGCAAGAGTTGTATCACATTCTGTGTTTAATCTCTTACTCCTTCATTACTTTTCGGTCTCCTAACCCTAAAATTTCTAGGGTTTCTCTCTATTCCATCCTTTCTCTACATACCTGGCCAGGGCATCCATAGAAGAATAGACAGAGTAGCTTGATACTGGTTAATCGAAGTATTTAGATACTAGGCCAGGGTATCTAAATACTCAGACCTCCTAGAGATAAAGACACATCACTACCTATCTGCCACACTTATAACTCTGACTTTCTATCCTAATGGTCCCTGGCGACTCAGCCTAAGCTCTGATACCAAAGATTGTCACACCCGCATCCCACGATTACCACTAATCATGAGATTAGGGCATGAGTTTGAGGATTATTCATAATACAAAGTTCACTCCCAAATTTTATTTCAAACTCTTTATTTTCTCGCATTGAATCAAATAAACAAACTTTACAAGAAAATTAAACCTTGATTACTCTAATATGATCTCAACATTAATGATACACATCCATACATTCATTATGTTTCTCACACTTCCATGTACATACGACATGTTAATCAAATGCATTCTCTCTTATTAAGGAAATGAAGATACAAACATCATTTACAACTCTCTCGCATATATACAAGGACCTAGAGTGACAGGGACCGACTGAACTTAACTAATCTCATACTTAACTCATGTGGTAAATCTACTCTGATGCTTTGACCATCTTCAAGTCCACATGGTTACGCTAAAAATTGTGAGTAGAGGTGTGAGCCTACTCTCTCAGTGAATGAGTACTTCAAAGAAACAGTCTAAAGCACTAATATAATTACAAATATACATTTGAGCAACTGATATCAATTATAACAATAGTAAGTTTTAAAGAGTCTAATAATTGACAATCACAAATATGGCATGATACTCTAGATATCTACAAGAGTAAATCAATATATGAGCATGCTTGATTAATTTCAAAGAGAACTAATAATTTTGAAACATACAAAGAATAATTGAATAACTACACACACTTGTTTAACCTCTCATTCATCTTATTATGCCCCGAAGCCACATGAGGTGTACCACAACATGTGGAAAAATCTTAGCAAGCTACGATCTCACTGTACAAGGCTTAGAAGCATGCCTAGGTTCCTAAGCCTATCTCTCGAGTAAGACCCTGTATGTAGCGGGCCTCGGCATGTCTGCCTCTCGGCGGCTCATGGGAGCGGCCGGATACCTCAGACTCCACCTCTCAACCTGGGTACTCATGTGGTGAGTCAAGCCACCTATTGGCTTTAGTCAATCCACCTATTGGCTTTTTTCTACTCTAGTGCCACCAGGATCTCTGGTTGATGTTGGACACTACATATTATATTTTTAAGGAGACTTCCACTAGGGCTTCATCCCTCATACCACATGTTAGTACGTTCCAACCCCTATATATTGGACACTGCTAGGGTTAGGTCATTTTATCCCTACGGCATAGACCTCTCATAGGCAATCTATAGTGTTCAGGGAATCTACATGTCTAATTCACTTTTTACATTCACAATTCAATCATCACATTACATATCTTAGTTTAGCTCTATAAACCATTCGTTTCATAGACCATCTGATAACATTTATTACAATTGAATTGTTAAGCATCACACATCTCCTACTGAGAACATGGTAATCAAAATGCTTAATTCATTGAACACCCTATCCTTAGGGTTTCATTTACCTCATTCACTTATCACATGGCTCTCATAAGGATTTTCGTGTGACATAAACATTCACTGAATAAAGACTACTATCAACAAATCATATAAAATCAATATATGTATGAAACCTTAGAATTGAGTTGAATTTGGGTTTCCATGCCATTCACTGAGATATCATGCATCAATCATAAAATTGAATAAATAAATTATATCATGTCAAGAAAATCCGTTCAAATGGATTTCACGATATCTATTAGCAAATATCCAACTTTCCTCACATCTAGGGTTTCACCCTCTTTACTGAGATATCAAACAAGCACTATTCACCTTAAATGAAATCCAAGATAGTATCTGACATATATGTACTATGAATTCAGATAAATAATCATTCTTAACCAAGGGAATCCAGATAAACGAATTTCTCTATTTTATTCTGCAGCAATTTCAGTCATAGACAAATTCCCTATATTTCAGTTTACTCTTATAACCTCTGTGAATACTTAGGGAATTCTCATTAGGATGTATTATATACATTTCTAATATGATTTTATCATCTAAAATTCATCCAAATAGAGGAAGAATCTATTTCATATTGCAACAACTTAGATCAAGCACACAATTTAGGGTTTGTAGTCGCATACTAAGCAATTAAAAATTTTGGATGATTTAACCAATTTTTGTGCAATATACTGTTTAAAGGAAGTTCCCACTCACCCTAAGGTGTGAAAATACCTTAACAACGCAGTTCATCCCTAAAAATCTTGATCTCATATCAAATGCCTAGCAATTCACCCGATTCTTGTTCGTTTCAACTTGGAAACCCTAGAAATGAGGGAGTATGAAGAAAGAGTGAGAAAAGGGGAAGTTTTGATACCATTTCAGATAAAATCAGAGGAGGGACGGAATCTTGACATGTGATAGAATATTCACCATTAAATTCTATGCAAATAATCTAAACTTACTTGATTTCATCATATCTCAGATAGAGAAACCCTAGATCAGCAATTCCACCACTTTCTCCTCTCAAACCCTAACTCTCCCTCTCTCTCTAGGATTTTGTTTCTCTGGAATGAATCATGAATTATGAGAGCTACTGGTGTGTTAGGTTGACCATATAGAGCAATTGAGTTTCTTGGGTGAATTGCACATTGACCCCTCACTAAACTTTTTCTTATTTCAACAGATTTTTCTGACATAAAAAGTTACTATAATTCGTGTATTTCAGAGATAAAACCTTCTCTAAAAATTACAAAAATTTAGAATATTGTTTATAATTGAGTTATAAAGTTTCAATTAAAATTTTAGGTCATTCAGAGCTATCATTAAATAACTAAAAATATAACAGTACACGACTATCCAGAAATTTGCAGAACAGTCACTTGAAGAGAAAATGCCCCAGAACGGCCATACTAGCTACCACGGCCATGCTAAGATGGACCTAGAATGGTCGTTCTTCCTAACACAGCTGTGGTGCATTGATTTCATCATATTTTTTTTATTATAGAAGTTGGTCAATAGTTTAATTCTTTCAAAACGGCCGTGTGGCCTAGAATGCATGTGCCACCAACGACCCACCACAGCCGTGCTACCCACCACGGCCATGCTATCCTATCCTTCAACTATCATTTTCATTCTCCTTTGCATACCTCTCTCATTCCTCTGCAACGGGAGCCTATTTGGTGAAAACCCTAATTTCAGCCAGCTAGGGTTTATATTTTCTCAAACCCTAATTATACAAAGAGATAGAATACTTGGGGTTTTTATTAGGTTTAACATATCATGATTGAGATATCATAATTAATCATGTTTAAGTAATTATAAATCTAGTAAAGCATGTAATCATCCACATAAATCCTAACTTACTGATTAAACTCAGATGTGTTCATAACATTTCCTCTCTTAGATCTCCTTGGATTGATGGTTCACCAAGTGAAGTGTTGAACTGATGGTGGTTCAAGGGTTTTCACCCTTGTGACCAAGGGACCATGATATGATGGTTCCTCTACTATTGCAGATTAATGGATGACCTGAGAGTCAAGATTCGATGGTCCTCTAGACTCCCTCAACCGATGGACCTTTTGGTTTACATGGACATGATGCTTTAGACCTTGGACACATGACAAGCTTGGATAGACACCTTACCCTTCTTTTCTCTCTCACCCTAAGACTTATATACCTCCCTCCTTGCATGCAAATGAGTTCTTACACACCTAGATCACCCTCTCTTCTTCCTTTATGCTTGGAGCTCATCCCCCTTTCTTGGTGGAGAAGAAGGATCCCAAGGTAGAAGAAGCTTGTCCGAGCTACGTGCATGTGCATCTAGGGTTCATATCTACCCTCTCTTAAAGCTAATGGATCTTCCTTAGCTTGTTCTTGACCTAAGCAAGTAAGTTCTCCCTTCCTTACATTGTTTCCCTTATTTTCCTACCTTCTCTCTCTTCCTCCTTGGTCATATCCATGGTGTTTCATGGTGGATCATGAACTAGAGGTTGAAGATGCCTTTTTTCTTACTTCCTTGACCTAGGGTTTGCTTTTTCTTAGAGAAGGAGCTAACTTGGTCGAGTGGAGTGCTCAAGCTAGGATTTCTACCTTCTTTCCTCAAGCCACCTTGTTGTTGCGAGCTTCTTCATCATCTATGAGGAAAGTTATATAACTTTCTGATCGGACTCAGACGCGGGTCCAGAGAGTGGAGACGTGTCTAAGTCATTGGACTTTTATAATTTATAATACCCGAATGTCTGAGACACCTACAACTAGCACAGGGTCAAAGTAGTTTGGGGTCGAACGTAGGGATAGGAAGAATGACGCTTCAGAACTTGAGTTTTTCTTGGCTAAGCATATCAAATGGGTAAAAGGATAGGGTTGGTTGTAACAAGAAAGCACCACATAGAAATCAAACTAAAAGGCTATCTCCAACTGGAGTTACTAGAAATATTATGATTTTAGGGTTTAGCAATTTTTATGGGGGTTTTGTATATTGGAAGCCAGGAGAATAAGACTGTCGTCAAGATAAGGCACGAAGGAAGAAAACTTAGGCATAACAAGAAACATCAAAAAATGTCCCACATTCTCTTCTCCCAAAGAGGGTACCTCTAACCATGTACCAGCTCCCTCTCTCAAGGGTAGTGGTTGTAGATTAGAGTGGTAAGGTAAACCAATGCAGCCCTGATCCTGGGTACTCTTATACACCCAGATCAGACCAAACTCTAGAGTTGCGACAACCCCCTCTGAAGGGTGTCGAAATGGGAAACATGATTCAATAGCTACTCAAAAGTATGATCCAAAAGAAGAGACTAGAGTTTAGATGTTATAAAGAAATCATCCAACAAAAAGGAGCCATACACAGAACAATATGAGATAAACTCCATAGATTCTAATAAACGTAAAGAGAGTAAAATGTTTAGTTATAATGCATAGGGAAATGAAAGTAAAATGCAGTAAAAAGGGAAAGATAAGTATCGATCTCCTTTATTTAGGAGGTCGATATACAGCAGCAGACCCCTAAGGTCTCCTTAACCCGATACCGGGATAGATCTCCACCTGATACGCCTGTTTTGGGCTCTTGACCATGTCGGGTTCTAAGCTACGACGGCTAGGGAATATCAGGAAAGACTCCCTACCCGATACGGATGTGTCGGGTTGTCAGCCCTGTCGGGCGACATGCCTTGACGGTTGCCCCGTATCGGGTTCAGTCTCGTGTCGGGTTAGGAAAAACTTAGGCTCTCGGGCTCCTTGTATCGGGTGTAGAGGGGCAAGCCGTCTCGTGTTGATGCCCATCTAGGAACCTGACACATTGAGGTGGCCTTCTTGGTCGTATCGTGATGCTGCGGCTACCGGGATGGGTTCTAAGTGAACTCCTCCCGCCCCTCTCAGGTTGGGGGTGTGCTCACCTAGTGTCGTGCAACACGTTTGGGAACTTGACACACTAGCTCCGCTTCCAAATTTAGCTCTAGTTTGGTTCCGACCCCTCCAATCGGAGTCCTATAGCTACTATTTATAGGCAGCAACTAGTAGAGGTTGTGGTTCTTGTGGGGCCACGTATCCATCATCGGCTTCGTTCACGTGGCTTCAAAGGAGGGTCGACACGTGTGTCACCCGACACGTCTGGCGTCGCGCGCCGGGTTGTGAGCAAACTGTGCTTGACCGTGTCGGGATAATGACCCTGGCGGGCAACTTCTCTGATGAGTGGCTTCATCCCGCGACAGACTCCATCGGGTTGACGAGTCGTGGCGGGAAAAACTCCCTGTCGGGTAGATAGTGTACCGCTCGTTAGGGTTGCTCGCGTGACATGCCTGTATCGCATTGCTGGCATGTCGGGCAGCGACCGCGACGGGTAAATGGGTGTATCGCAGGGCTAGTAGATGAGCCGGTGTAGGTGTTCATTGTAGATGGGCCGGGAAGAGTCTTTTGCGGACTTTGGGTGGAAAAACAAGGGAAATCTCTGCAAAAGACGGGAAAAGAGTCAGGAGCATAGTGTGGGTTACTTCTGTGCAATAACAGGATAAAATACAAAGGAAAACAATTTAGAAGGAAGGTTTGACAACTAAATATGGGCCCTAAATAGCCATAAAATGGGTGTTATCAACCCCCCCCCCCCAAACTTAGCATTTTGATTGTCCTCAATCAATCTGTATCTATTTTAAAACTTTGTTTGTGATACTTCTTCAAAGCCAGGTGTAGTCTTCGGATAAAGGGTTTAAAGGAATTTTTTAGATGCCCCTGGGAAAATTACGTCTGACTACGGACAACAAACTTTATTTTTTCTGCCTTATTTAAGTAAAAAATATATCTTCAACCTCAGCGAGACTTTTGGTGCATGGTCTCAAAGTTAGCTTTCACACTAAACAATTTAGGAGTAGGAAGTTGGGTTTTTTTGCTAGGCTTAAGGATTTTTGGGTTTTTCTTGTTTCCCATCGGTCCATCCAGGTACGGGTCCATTAACAGGGAAGTGGTCCCTACAGTCTAAGCCAGTTGGCTTTAGAGCAGTGATTTTACATCCTACATACCACTGCCTCAGATCTACCATGCCTAAAGATGGGTACTTTTGGAGAGACAAGTGTTTTTTTGGCACAACTCTCATGCTTTTATTCACTCTCATAAGGCTTTTCTCTCTTATTGGGATTTTTGGTGGGTAGGGGAAAAGATGAGTTTGTTGTTTGGGTAGCTTTTTCCTTCACATGCACATCTCTTAGCTCTTGTGAGATTATTTTTCCAAATTGGCATAGAAAAAGTTGTGGTCCTTGTCATTTGAGACTGTATTTTCGAAAGGAACATAATAAAAGCATGCACCACCTTAGACATAGAGAAGACAAACTAGAAGAAGTTGTATCTAATTTTTACTATAAAGTGTATATGTATATGTATATGTATATGTATATGTACATAGGATATGGGAAAGAAGAAAGATGAGAAGAGGAAGAAATTTTTAGGTACCTCCCTCACTGATATAGTACCCCCCCAAACTTACCCCACACTCTGTTCCCAAAGTTGTGAGATAAGTAGGAAAGGGTAGACATAGGTCATTGAGGGTTTTAGCTGGTGCTTGCGCCTTAGTCAGATAGAAGCTCCAACACATACTCTCCATGTTTTCTATGGTAGTCGATGTGGTGGAGCTTTTTAGGTGTTTGTTGTAGCGTCACCGAGCCAGAGATCCATTCTAGCACATAGATGCCACAGTCGTTTGATTGTGGAGTTTGTTGTAGACTATTGTGGTAGAATTAGAGCATGTGTCATTTGTTCTCTGTGTTCTCCAGGAATGGCTGGATCAACGTCACCACCTCGATGTAGTATTTCCTTGGTAAGCACTCGAGGGCTGTCAACAGAGTTGATGTACACTGCACCGAATGATCTTTGTTGTTGTCGGAGCTGTTGTAGAAGATTGCTTCTTGTAGGCGAGTGTACACCATCAGGAGCGTCCAATGGTTATAATGCAACATTGGAAAGAATATGATGTGTGGCATGCTGCGTTGTATCTCAGCCAGAAATAGTTGTTTAGCTCCTGATTCATCAGCTAGGAAGATATCATTGACACCATTGGGTGGGCGATGTAGGCATGTTCAAACTTCTTCTATAAAATATGGATGTGGGCTGACACCACCGGCAGCGCTAGACATCCTCCTGCCTTTACTAAGTCTCGAAGGTCATCGAGAGGGATTGTGATGTTGTCTGTCTCATAAATGACATATGTCGGGGTAGAATCAACTAGCCTAAAGAGGATTTCGTTGACCTATTCCTGAGTCAGTGAAGCACACGTGAAACGATCAAAATTGTTGATCATCATTTCTGAAACAGCAAGCGAAGCGGAGTCTTCATTAGTGAGTATCTCTCGCAGAACGTCCATTTGCTTGCCTACCCCATAGACGTCTGTGGCCATCTGGGCTTCTTCTCCTAGAGGGTTGCTGGGTTTTGATTATTCAGTTTCTTGGTCACTATCCAATAACTTTTCGGGTATGCCTATGTCTAGGAAATAGTGTATGTCCTTGATCAGCAGCAGCGCGTATGTGGTTCTGAGATGATAGAAATATTGGCCTTGGAGGTGCCTTATATATCCGAAGATGTGGAGAAAATCCATGGCGTGTAGGACTATGAATGCGCATTTTCCCTTCACAGCTCTTCTTGAATGGGGAAGTCTCCAAAGGAGAAGAAGTTCCAAATGCCACTATGGCATTGGACTCCTTGCTTGATGGCACAAAGAAGATGTAGCGGGAGAAGCCTGAGATACTTGTCTTCTAGGCATACGAATATGTGTCCTGAGCATGGGACCTCTTCAGTGCAGCAGCTGAGGAGCTGGATGTCGTGGCTGTGGAGGTCTACCACGCAGACAAACCAATTTCTTCTATGCTTGTAGGGGGGCAACACTAGGTTTGGGTTGTGCTCTTTGATGTGTTGTAACATGTTGGCCACCTGGATGGAGTCAAACACCCCTTTCATTAATCTTCTTGCCAAGGTTGGGGTGGCATTGTAAATTAGTTGTCGGCCTGTCCTGGTGCCTATATTCTCAATCATAGAACCTTCCAGGACTCAGAAGAGGATCTTCCCTACTACAGCTGGGGAGCAGAACATGCTTTTCAGTGCTTCCCGTCGTATAGAGAAGTAATTGTCACTCCAGACGACGTCCTCTCCATCTGCCTGCGACCGCAGGACTGCATTTAGAAGCTTTTGGTCTCTGATCATCAGGTAGCTGATGGCCCGTCTATCGAAGTCAGCCACCTCAAAGGAGGGAATCTCTAACGGTGTAGAAAACACTTTTGCCGTCAAACTCCTTACTCTAGGGGGGTGCTTGTCATTGGCGGAATATATATCATCCCCTTCTCCCTCAGATTCATCAGAAGATCCCTCTACTAGGCTGATGGATACGTCTACATCTTCAACTTCATCTAGGGAGGGCAAGGGAGCAGCTATGTTGACGTCGTGGGTGCTCTCTGATCCTCTTGGAGCCCTGTCGGCGGTCTTCTTTGTTGTTTCTTCCTCGGGCATTGTGGAGAGCCTGCTGGAGGAGGAAGAAGACGATGTTCCTGAAGAGGACACCAAAGATGAGGGCTGAGAGTGGGGGCCTGGAGGCGATGGGGACCTCCTAGTATGCCTTAAGCGGGGGTGGTCGTCCCTCCAGTTCAGCCTCTCTTCAGTATCGTTGAGGTGTTGGAGCACCGTCTGCATCGTGTTATTCAGTGCCTCTAGTTGGCCAAGAAGGCCAACTAGGGTTAGCAGTTGATTCTCCTACTCGCTTAGCCTCCTCTAGAAAACATTGAACTTGTGGATTAGGGAAGTAAATGTAGCTGAGTGATTGCTTGTTACCTCCCACAAGTTGTCAAACTCCTAGCCGAGGGCCTGCCCCAGTGATGGGGTAGCTATAGTTGATCGGCCTCTCGTCGTCGTAACACTCCTCACGTGAGAAGTTCAAGTTGAAGAGTGTGTGTCTTCAAGTGGGGCCGAGTCCATCTGAATCGTCCGTGAGGGCGTTATTTCAGGGCTGGGCGTCGACACCTTTGTGGCTACCTCCACCTCATTAGTCTATGGTGGTGGAGAAGGGCGCAGAGAGGCCAGCTGTTGATCTACCATCCGACTCTCTACGTCCTCCCCCACAACAATTATCAGTGTCGTTTGTGGGGACATTGGTGTGGGCTGCACAGCCTTGAGCTCCGCCTCCAGGAGCTCAGTGAATGCATCATTGCTAGCGTCCGGCTGTACCACTGCCTCTGCCATTGAAGGTGTAGTTGAAGCTTCAGGATTTGTGGTTGTCTCTTCTGGAGCAACGTCCTCGGGGGGTATCACCATTGTTTCTACCCCGGTGGTATCGCGGCCTCCATGACCGTCATTATCTCTTCAGTAGCCACGACATGTGTTGTTGTGGTGGCTGCGACTAGTTTGGTGGTGGCATGAGCAGTGGACATCTTGACGGTGGTGGTGACAGGCAAGTCGGCGGCGACAACCGCTGATGACTTGTCCCATCGAGCATTGAGGGGGATTGGTCTTCTTGTGGGTGTTGCCCCTTGGGGGACGCTTATGGTGGCAGCATAAGCAGCTTCTGCCATCTCATCTGGAAAAGCTTGTATCTCTTCTAGAGTGAAGATCAACTTTTCTACGTCATAGTTAATGCAGAGCGGGAGGGGCAGGAGGGTGGTAGTTCTTGCAAACTTGTAGAAGTAGCGGCGGCCCTCCTTTTTGATGATGTTTGCTCGTGCCAAGAACTTCATGTTTATCATGTCATCGCCTTGTGTCCTTGATAGGCTGTGTGGCTCCTTAGGGTACCCCACCCCTACAACGATTAAGTTGACGATCCCTCCCATGCAGTACTCCTTGGTGGCATCTTTTATTGGATGCATCCGGCTTAGCAGAAAGCACCCCAAGTTAATCACCTTCCCCTCCATCATATACCACATGATATGGAGTTCTTCGGTGTATAGATTACTTGTTTCATATTTGCTGAAAAGGAGGCTCGCCACGATCTTGTGGACGATTCTCCAGAAATAGGAGTTGATTGATGCCACCTTTCTCCCTGGATTGAACGATGATTCTCCGGTTAGCTTCTTCCAGAGATTGACTGGGTTGAAGCCGTCATTTTCGGTGATTCCAACACCATTTTTTAGGAGCTCCTTCTCGGCTTCATTGGAAAAAAAGATCTCATTGAGCAGCTTCTCCGAGATGTCGTGCGCAACATTGTACAGGTGCCCTTGCATTCTATCCACCCCGCCAAATCTTTCGACTTCTTCTGGTGTATTCGTCACCCGACAGAGGGATGACATGAACTCTTTTGTGAGTTCAGTGTATGAGGCTATGTAGCTGAAGCATATCTTCCTTAGCCCGACAGCTTGTAGGATATTTTCGAGCCTGCTGAAAATGCCAAGATGATGGAAGGATGATTGGTGGTAGAAACGGGTTGGCCAGTAGACTTTGTTCGCCAACTCCGTATACCGCTGCCGGTGCTCCTCGTCTCTAGGCACGAACTGGCCTGGAGAGTGGGCCAGGGGTTCTGGTCCTACTGTTGTTGTTGGGGCTACTCCCGCTTCTATTCTGGGCCGCTTCTCAGCCTCAGACGGTCTCGTTGTATCGGGGTTTGGGCGCTTCTTCCCGGTTGAGTTTGCTTCAGTTGTGGCCTCGGGATTGATCCTTCGGCCATGCTCATCGACTTGGACGACGGTTTGCTTGGTGTGGGCCATTTCTGCAATGTTTAAACAAGAGTGCGGTAAGTAATAGGATTACTATTGATCACATTACCTGATATCAGGCGGCAAACCAAAAGAGTCATGTCGCCCGATACAAGATAGGTGATGCTTGAAAAACTGATAACGGGTCAGAGTCTACATCAAAATAATCCCAAGCGACATGAGAATACACAATATAACAAGTCAGTATGAGGTCTACCTGATAGGGTAGGACAACATCAGGTCACATTAATAAAACAAAGCTTGCCCAATACGGGTTTGTAAGAAAAAGGTGTCGCTCGATAGAATAATGTGTCAGGCAATACATGTCAAAGCATATTGTAAAACAATACTGGGCGACATGAGTCTTACCTGGCATGCTTCGTATCGCTTGGGCGTGTGTATCGCACGATAAGCGTATCGCGTGATACGATCAAAAGACTGATGAAGAAAGGTCGATAGGCAAACCTGTCATAAAGCAAATGTTGTTTCCCAATACCGGCATCATGTTAAAGGTGTCACGCGACACATGTCTTGCCCGACACAGTATGGGTGACAGGAAAACTCAATAAGAAACTAAAGCCCTTGCCCGACATAGGCCTCACTCATGAAAAAGATGTCACGTGATAAGCTTAGTCGATACGATTGATTGAGCCACACGATAAGGCATATCGGGTTATACCTGTATCATGTGAAAGATGGGTCGTGGGTGACACGGAGGTCAGTTGGCCGACACGGGAGCAAAGTCTTGTGCAATATGAGAGCTAGAGAAAGCACAAGGATGTGCGACACGGGATTAGGTGAAAAGTAAATTTTGTGCCCGACACGGTTAAACAGAAGTTACTATATATAGTCGTGGCGAGTAGGGTAAATCGGGTAGGATAGGGACACGTGTCGTGTGAGGAGGCGAAACACCTCACAGGACATAGTAAAATTAGTCTAAACCATCACCTCGGGGGGGATTTGTCTTCCTAAGAAAGCTTCATGTCGCGCAATGTGTTTCACGAGGGATTGGCGTGTCGCACGATACATTCTGCCCGATATGTTTTCCTCCCTTCTTTCCGCCTGCGGGTTGCGCTGGCCGACATGGCCTGGGCGTGCCGGGCAATAGTGTAGCCTACCTAACACATTGCTTCAAGGAGCCGAGGGTGTCACCCTAAAGAAACGAAGATAGTCCAGCCAACAGCACGTGTCGCGCAAGGCGAGAAGGAAAGAAAAATGTTGAAACATGCCTGATAAGTTCTCAAGAAGAGTAAAAACTAGAAACAAAACAAGGGTAGAAAACTAAAATCAGAGAGTGCTAATGGGTAAAACATCATTGGCAAGGAAGAAGACTTTTGTAACGTCCCTGGCTTTTCACCTTCTCAAAACCCCATGGAGATGAGAAGACAAAATCTGAAAACATTAAGCAATTGTATCAACGTGCGTTTTGGAAGCAATATATGCATACATGAACATTCAAGTATAATGCATACACCATAACATTCTCAACATTTAACATATTTATATTACAACATGAATTAACATTGCAACTTACATTTACATAATTTTAAGAAAAGTTTACAAGTCTATGAACACCCACTACTCTCCTGTGTGAGGGACACATTTTTATATTTACATATATCTAATAAAATATTATATAGTTTTTCTCTGAGAAGAAGGTGTCAGAGAAAACTATCGAGGCTCGAGCCGATAGGAAAAACAAAACCAAATCAGCAAAACAAGTGTCCCACACATAGTAGATAGTCTAATGCCATGCCACCTACTGAAATGGTGAGAATGAGATGTAGACTAGTGTAGCTACCCAATACATATGAGCTCTATATGGAAAGGGTTTCATACACTTGTCTAAACCTAGTTCTCGAACATCTAGGTTCTAACCTAGAGGCTAAGTCAAAGCTTATTCCTATAGAACAACTTACTAAGTTTCTAAGGTTTAAAGTGAAAGGTGAGATTTAGGTTTAATGTTTTATGGTGAGCAATTGCTAGGTGTAGCTATTGTTCATGCTCTGATACCAACTGTAACGTCCCCGGATTTTCACCTTCTCAAAACCCCATGGAGATGAGAAGACAAAATCCGAAAACGTTAAGCAATTGTATCAAAGTGTGTTGTGGAAGCAATATACGCATACATGAACATTCAAGTATAATACATACACCATAACATTCTCAACATTCAACATATTTATATTACAACATGAATTAAAATTGCAACTTACATTTACATAATTTGAAGAAAAGTTTACAAGTCTATGAACATGTATGCTAACACGATCTTAACACAATAGGTACAACCTGGACAACTGCTCACTTCCCGTCTTTTATCCCAAGCTAGCTCTGAACCTAAAACATACGTGAAACAACGAATCAACACACAAGGTGTTGTGCCCGTGGGCAGAAAGATACATATATTTATGGCTTTCATAATTTTTGAAAAAGATTTGCAAAAGGAAAGAAAATCATAGAAAACACTTCTTTATTAAGCGAAATACTCGAATTTAAGCCATTTTCCTAGATGAATTGCATTATCAAGGTGGACTAGTACCAAAACATAAATATTGGGCCCATCCCCGTGTACCAAGTACTCTAGGGAAACTCCCCGTACATCTTGTGCTCTAGGGAGGTGTACTAGCCAACATTAACCATTCCCTCATAAGGGGGATAATGAACACCTTAAATAACTACAAAGCATCTACTTATCATTTATGTTTACAAGTGATAAAACATCGAGTACTATATAGTGCTACTACATCCAATATTTGCAAATAGAAGAGAGCATACATACATATCATGATTGCAAGCAAGAAAACCATAGTCATATACTTAAATAAACCCCACGTACCTGAGTGCAGAGATTTCTAACTTATCCTTGATCATCTAGAAGTCTGGCCATCACCTGATTAAGACAAGACCACATACTATCATCAGATTCTCATCGTCTTAACCCTAGTCGTGTTCATTAGGGTTTATATTATCTCATTAGGATATTCCAACGTTTACTTGCATTATTGTCTTATATTTATCTTACTGATGTCATTTTCCAGATTATGATTTATTATCTGAATATTAGGTTCCATATCCTTTTTGGTGCACATATTAACCCTAGTTACATGTATTACTCAAATTAGGGTTTCATCATATGTATTATGGGTCATCTTCGTATAACATAGATTGTGTGTATCATATTGATCTAATATTTAATTTTGAGGTTCCAAATACTGATATGAGCTTACTCTGTAAATTTCATCATTTATTGAGCATGTATGCATTAATTACATATTATTTAGGGTTATTAGCCATAACTAGACATATGGAGTAAATTACATGATTTTGTGTATCAACATCATGATTACTGACATCCGATGGATTATAGATATGATTTGTCACTTATTGGTATTTTCTCATAATTTTTGGTCGATGTTTAATATTTATTATCCATCAATTAAGAATTTCAAAACTAACAATATATCACTGATATTCATGCATCAAGAGCCTGATATTTTGCTTTAATTGTGTTCTACTCATTTTTTTGAGAAAAACAGTACCTTGTTTGTATTTTTCTGACATTCATACTAATTTCTATGGATTATTGAAGTTCTAAACATTTTGTGAGATAATTACCTTTCTCGACCAACCCAGCGTCGACACGTGGCAAAGTGGGGGCGCAACTCCTTTCCTCTCTTAGCTGGGACCCGGTCCGGGTCTGGGGCAGGATCCACGCACTCGAGGGTCTGTTTGCCCGGTCGGGCTTCTCTTCCTTTCTCACGATCTCGCACGCGAGGACTCTGTTTCCTCTGTGGAGCAGGGCGCCACCACATGCCAGCTCCTCTGGTGAGCAAAGGAGGTCAATCAAGTGTGGCTCGCATGCAGTTGCTTGCATGGTCACCTTCGCGAGGTCAGACCAGATTGGGACGACAGAGTATCAAAGGGTGGCTCCCCTTGGAGCGGTGATCCGCCGAGGTTCAGCGAGGAGGTCGCCGGCCGCGGAGGAGAAGAAGATGAGGGGAGCGGGAGGGGGTGTTGGGAGCTTGAGAAAGGGTCGGTAAGCTTCTGCATGGCCTTGCACATCTTGAGGAGGGGTTGATCTGGAAATGTGGAGGATGGGATGGCCCAGGGAAGGTGCTATGCCACGATAGAGCGGTTGGAGGAGGCAAGCTCAAGGGGAGAGGTGCTCAGAGATCAGTGGCTTCAAATTGGGTTGAGTGGGAGTCTAAGGTGGGTCGGGCGGAGCTATTGGAGGCTTTTTATAGGCTCTTGAAGCTATGGGCAGTGAAGCCCTAAAAACCCCACCGCCGGAGTGAGAAGGTCAGGGGGATCGGAGGTTAGGAGGGCACAATGGTGCATATAACTCGGTCGTTGTTGGGGTAGTTGGCCATGAAATCATGAGATGAAGTCAGCTCGTCGGGCAAAAAGTTGAGATAAGGGGTGAGGTGGCGCATCGGGTCTGCTAGGGTCTGTTCTCGCCTCTCCGACCTTTACGAGAGGTTGAAGACGGATTCCCAGCCCTTGGATCCCTGCACGATCCAAAAGGGCAGAATCCCAAGGTTAGAAATAGGTGGAGCATCCATAGAAGCCGCATGACACATAAATGTGTCACAGCTTGGTCATTTAAACTGAAACATAGGTCCTAGGGTCCAATGTGCATGAATATATGCACCAAAACTCAACTGCTATATCTCCTAATTGGATAATCTATTTGAAATGAAATTTCAGGCGTAGCTCTATAAGGTCATGATGTAGCTGTGGCATAAGTTTGGGAATGAAATTCAAAGGTTAGGCATGGTTATTGACTAAGCACATTAATACCTAAAGTTCACCTTCATGTGACACTTAGGGTTTTACATTATGCGAAATTGATAGGACATTTAGTCAAGGTTGACTCTAGAACTTCAACATTGGTTCATATGTAAATGATTACTCAAAAGAATTTATTTCTCTACTCAACATATCCCTAAATGATTGATTGGTCTCACGAGGACTTAATCAATCAGAAAGGGTATTAATTCACAATTGAATTCAATTAGGCATCATAGTCCTCCATCATATTTGCAATCACCTAATTTGGGTGAAGGAATCCATGATTGTATAACCAATTCCTCAATTTGGTATTTGACATCTCACATAGAATTCTTGTCTCTCAATTATTGCATTAGTTGTTAAAACTCAAAAATCTAGGTTATCACATTCACCCCACCTTATTTGGAATTTCATCCTCGAAATTCAACTAATCTCATCCTTACGAGACTATTTTGGGGTTGAGCTTCATATACATCATTATCTCTTAGGTTCTGAGGTCACCATAGTCGCATGCACTTCCAAGTTATCAACTTAGGGTCTAGATATTTTTGGGTGTGTCCACCCCACCATATATATGTGCAAGCATCATTTAAAGTCTTAGTCATAACATGACATTATGATATCTTAGGATTACATCACCCCTAAGGATGTGAGTTCTATTCATACTTTTAAAGTTCAAGAGGAATTCATTTATTTGCCATGATATTCAGATCGTTCAAATCTAACATCATTAACATCTTATAATGATTTCAGTATTAGAGGAGATTTATCTTCATCCTTTATATTAGAATTTTTCTACTTAAGAAGGGCGTACGTAACATGTTTGACCATTAGGGTTTCACCCTATGGTGTGATTTAATACTCATCTTAGAAGCATACATTGAGAAGAATCAAAGTTATGAACTATATTTCTGATCATATATCCTATGACCCAAAAAGTTCTTTATATCAAGTTCATGAGTTCAAGTTTTTATGTCTTGCATGTATTATGTGAAGGGAAAGAGATAATATACTAAGTTTCTCCCATGATCTCAACATCATATCTTTCATGTTTCATATGAAGGGAAGAGAATATTTTAAAGTCAAACTTATCATGATTTCAATCTTGGGTGCTACATGTATGATATAGGGGGGGGGGGGGGGAATATAGAATAGGTCAAGCTTATGCGAGTGACTCCTCATATATAGATATAGCTCAAGTGAGGTTTCTATCATCGTATACTTAGAAAGAGAAGAAGAAGAAGGGAGAACATGTATATTGAGTATCTTTTGCACAAAGCATCATACTCTCATAACTAGAGTTCATATATTACCTCACTTGCAACTAATGATGAAATCTACAAAATATGTCACTTAGCTAGGACCTAACTTAGCCAAAGGATTGTCTTAATCACATGGGTCATCTACCCATCCTTTTCTTTTACCCATTTCTCACATATAGATTTGAATCATGCATAAGGACTCTACTCAACACTGAAGAGTAGTCTAGTGTAGGACTTTTTTTTAACACATATCTCATATATTGGAGGCTAGGTCCTATGACCTTCTCCCTGTGGTCTTACTCTCTCTAGAGTTCACCACATATCTTGTCCTACCACTAGACATCCTCCTTGTATAAGAGCTTGAGGCTCATGCACACTCATCTCTATCTTAACCTAGCTTATCTTAAGTAGGGAAAAGGGAATGTGCTTTCATCATCACGACTTAGTATAGATCCTCCAAGTGTGGATTAGGTTCATATATAACTCAAATCTTAATAAGGAAACTTATACCATCATAGATCAACTTAGGTAAGATTCTATATACTTATTTCCTTCATCTCCCTTTTGTCTATCTTCTATCACATAACCTTATGAGGCTCTAGACTTCTAATCTAGATCTATTCTCTCTTCTAGACTGATGTCACTCCCTTTCACTTAGATTGCATGAACACCCACTACTCTCCTGTGTGAGGGACACATTTTTATATTTACATATATCTAATAAAATATTATATAGTTTTTCTCCGAGAAGAAGGCGTCACAGAAAACTGTCGAGGCTCGAGCCGATTGGAAAAACAAAACCAAATCAGCAAAATGAGTGTCCCACACACAGTAGATAGTCTAATGCCATGCCACCTAGTGAAATGGTGAGAATGAGATGTAGACTAGTGTAGCTACCCAATACATATGAGCTCTATATGGAAAGGGTTTCATACACTTGTCTAAACCTAGTTCTCGAACATCTAGGTTCTAACCTAGAGGCTAAGTCAAACCTTATTCCTATAGAACAACTTACTAAGTTTCTAAGGTTTAAAGTAAAAGGTGAGATTTAGGTTTAATGTTTTATGGTGAGCAATTGCTAGGTGTAGCTATTGTTCATGCTCTGATACCAACTGTAACATCCCCGGATTTTCACCTTCTCAAAACCCCATGGAGATGAGAAGACAAAATCCGAAAATGTTAAGCAATTGTATCAAATTGCGTTGTGGAAGCAATATACGCATACATGAACATTCAAGTATAATGCAAACACCATAACATTCTCAACATTCAACATATTTATATTACAACATGAATTAAAATTGCAACTTACATTTACATAATTTGAAGAAAAGTTTACAAGTCTATGAACATGTATGCTAACAGGATCTTAACACAATAGGTACAACCTGGACAACTGCTCACTTCCCGTCTTTTATCCCAAACTAGCTCTGAACCTAAAACATACGTGAAACAACGAATCAACACACAAGAGTTGGCTAAATGGACATCTATAAATCCCTTTGTTTTGATTATGACAAACATTTCATTCTTATTAATCTAATGAGCTACTTGAGTGTGCAGGATGACAAAGCAACAAGGGAAAATCTACAAGCTTACATATTTATATTTTCATGCAATGTAATCACTGTTGTAAAAACTGGTACAAAAATATAATGTACAAGTACTTAGAATTGCATGTAAATCAAGCGTTAGATTCTCCCTAGCTAAACACCACAGTTAGACAAGTCATCCCATTCAAATAGGATTACTTTTGCACACTTACACACATAATTAGTGCCTAAATTGAAACCTTGAAACAGGATCAATCTCGGTCGACAAACTCCTCGACCGAGACACTCTCGGTCGACAATATTCTCGACCGAGAAAGATCCAAAGTAGCCGTTAAACACAACAGACAAGTTAGTTGGCAGTTGAAGAAAGACGTTGCAAATCACTTGTTCCAGAGAGCCTGTCGGTCGACAAAAGTTCGACCGAGTAGGTGTCTCGGTCGACCATTTGTCGACCGAGATGGTCTCTGACAGCAACTGCAGAATTAATTAATTAGCCATTGTTAAAGCAACAACTTTGTACCTAACGGCTAGTTAAGCACTTAGAAACCCCTAGAAGTTGTCTAGAATGTCCTTAAGCTTCCTTAGGCCATTCCTATAAATAGGACAAGCCATAGGACACCTAAATTCACTTGTTTTACACTTGTTACACTTGAGAAATACTTGAGCATACTTGAGCAATCTGTTGCAAGCAAATTGAGCACTGTGATCATTGGCCTACTTTCTCCTTAGCTCAAATTCATGTCCTATAGGATAGAATCTCCTACCCACAGCAATCACAAGTTCACACATTTGGTTAGGAGATCTATACGCTTGATCTAGGCATATCAAGCCTTGGGCTTTAAAGGATAAGTTGTAATTTCCTTTTTCTTTCTTATTCACTATTACTGTTTGTACTCTCCTTGCTACTCCTAGGTTGGAGGCTGCGGATTGGAGAGGGTGAAGATCTTCTTGGCAAAGAAGGAGACTTTGAGCTACTTCAGAAGGCTGGTGCAACGGGAGGTTACTTCTAGAGAGGAAGGCTACTTCAAGGGGGAGCTTGGAGTTACTTCAAGAAGGCTACCTCAGGGTTGGTGCACCTACTTCAAGTGAAGGCTATTCAAAGGGTGTGGTTGAAAGTATTGTATTTTGTATAAATCCTCGAGAGGTAATAAAATAAATACTTTCAAATCCCGGTGGGGTAAGCAACCGGGTAGTGGACTGACAACTATAGTATTTGCTATAGTTGGAACCACTCTAAACGCCTGTCTCCTTCTTCTAATCTCAATTTTGGTTGTTTGAGTTAAATAATTATTAAAATCACTATAAAACTCTATTCACCCCCCTCTAGTAGTTTTCAGTTGGTATCAGAGCGAGGCTTCAAGGAACCCTAACAAGGTCTTGAAGAAATGGGTGATGGAGTGCTCAACAACCTCAACATTGAAGGGACACTTGTTGCTAGGCCTCCAGCGTTCGATGGAACAAACTACCAATATTGGAAGAGAAGGACGCAATTCTACTTCCAAGGAATCAACTGGGATCTATGGAGAATGGTGTCTACTCCATATATGCTCCCTCAAAATGAATTTGCGGAATGGGATGCAAACACGGTAAAGCTGGCCCAAATGAATGCAAAAGCTGTAAGTATCTTATATTGTTCTATTTCGGTAGGAGAATTTAATAGAATATCAAATTGTGATACAGCTTATGATATTTGGCATAGACTGTCCATAACCTATGAGGGTACAGTCCAAGTCAAAAATTCCAAAATTAGCTTGCTTAAAATGAAGCTTGAACATTTTCGTATGGATCCTAATGAATCTATTAGTGAAATGTTTTCAAAATTCTCTACCATTGTTAATGGTTTAAGTGCCCTAGGAAAACCTGTCCTTGAGGAAGATCAGGTATCAAAAATCCTTCGATCACTTCCTCCAAAATACAAGCCAAAGGTGACAGCCATTGAAGAAGCAAACGACCTCACTCGACTCAAAATGGAGCAACTCATCGGCAATTTAGAAGCTCATGAGGCAGATCTAGAAGAGGAAGAAAGAAGAGAACGTGAACGTCAAAGTGGGAAGAAGAAGGATGTGGCTCTCAAAGCTTCAAAAGTCGTCACACAAGAAAGTGAGGAGTCAAGTGAAGAAGAAGGAGAAGAAGCCTTGATCGTCAACGGTAAGAAATACAAAAGGTTTAAATCTAACAAAATTTCTAGTTCTTCTACCCCTCCCAGATGCTTTGAATGTGGGAAGAAAGGGCATTTCAAAAATGAATGTCCCAAAGCAAAGAAGGGAAAGAAAAGCTCACACAAGAAGAAAGGAGAAAAAGCCTATAAAGCTGCATGGGATGAATCAAGTGAGAGTGAAAGCGGAGAAGAGGTGGAATGTATAATGGCAAGAGAAGAAAATGAAGACTCTCAAGAGGAATGGGTAGTTGACAGTGGATGCTCCAAACATATGACCGGGAACAAGGATGCATTTCAAACTTTTGAAGAAAAGAAAAGTGGAACGGTCACCTTTGGATACAATGGTAAGGGCAAAATCATTGGAATAGGTAATGTTGGAACAAACCTCGAAATTAAGAATGTTCTACTTGTTGATGGTTTGCATCATAATTTGATAAGTGTAAGTCAATTATGTGATAGTGGTTATGATGTGTTATTTAACAAAACCTGCTGCAAGTTATTGATAGAAAACACTACAAATGTTGTTTATGAAGGAAATAGAGTTGGAAATCTTTATATTCTTAAACCTAACTCTATGAAATCAGTAGTAGGAAAGTGCTTGCTTGCAAATGAAGCCGCATGACACATAAATGTGTCACAGCTTGGTCATTTAAACTGAAACATAGGTCCTAGGGTCCAATGTGCATGAATATATGCACCAAAACTCAACTGCTATATCTCCTAATTGGATAATCTATTTGAAATGAAATTTCAGGCGTAGCTCTATAAGGTCATGATGTAGCTGTGGCATAAGTTTGGGAATGAAATTCAAAGGTTAGGCATGGTTATTGACTAAGCATATTAATACCTAAAGTTCACCTTCATGTGACACTTAGGGTTTTACATTATGCGAATTTGATAGGACATTTAGTCAAGGTTGACTCTAGAACTTCAACATTAGTTCATATGTAAATGATTCCTCAAAAGAATTTATTTCTCTACTCAACATATCCCTAAATGATTGATTGGTCTCACGAGGACATAATCAATCAGAAAGGGTATTAATTCACAATTGAATTCAATTAGGCATCATAGTCCTCCATCATATTTGAAATCACCTAATTTGGGTGAAGGAATCCATGATTGTATAACCAATTCCTCAATTTGGTATTTGACATCTTACATAGAATGCTTGTCTCTCAATTATTGCATTAGTTATTAAAACTCAAAAATCTAGGTTATCACAACTTTCAGCCTCAAATAGTATTACTCACCAAGGCCATAAAAACTAAGTCAGTGGCCCATAAAATGAGAGAGTTTGTGCACGTGGCGCATGCACTGACTCGGGCCTTATTAAAATGATAATGTTCGTAATGTTTTTTTATAGGAAGAGAAATGACATCCTACACTAGGAAAATAAAAATCCGGGCTACCTCCCGAAGAGCACCGTGGTTTGCGTCGTCATCTCGACATCTTCAAATCCTTTTACTCTGCTATGGTGGTTGTTGTTCCAGCTTCTTACAGGGCCATCTCTGATCTCCTCACAAAAGTTTTGTCTTCATAAAACCTTTTTACTCTATGCCCATTCACTGGAAAGACTTTCACCGGATTGTCCTTATCATAGAGCTCCATCATCCCAGATGGGTAAATCTTTGCAACGGTGAAAGGGCCAGACCGTCTACTCTACAGCTTTCCTGGAAAAAGACGAATAAAAGATTTAAATAACAAAACTTTATCACCTTTGTTGACATTCTTCTTCCTCAGGTGGGTGTCATGCCAGATCTTGGTCCTTATCTTGTAGATCCTTGCATTTTCATAAACATGGAGTCTCAATTCTTCAAGATCCTATAGTTGAACAAATATTTTCTTCCCAGCTAGCGTCAGGTCCATGTTGAGGAGCTTGATCGCCCAAAACGCTTTGTGCTCCTGCTCAAAGGGAAGGTGGCATGCTTTTCCATATATAAGGTGGTAGGGTGTGGTACCCAACGGCATCTAAAAAGCTATTCTGTATGCCCAAAGAGCATCATCTAGTTTAGCTGACTCGTCCTTGCGGGACTTGCCAACTGTCTTTTCTAGAATCTGCTTGATTTGCCTATTAGAGACCTCGACCTATCTGGATGTCTGTGGGTGGTATGGCATTGTGACCTTGTGACGTACGTCGTACTTCTGCAAGAGAGACTTGAACTATTTCTCAGAAAAGTGAGAACCGCCATCACTAATGACCATTCTCAGTACTCCGAATCTTGAAAAGATGATCTTAGTAAAAAGATTTATTACTGCCTTGGCATCACACGTAACGACAGGCACTTCTTCAACCCACTTAGATACATAATCAACCGCAACCAGGATATATTTAAAACCATAGGAAGAAGGGAAGGGCCCCATATAATCTATACCCAAACATCGAAGATCTCAACCTCGATCTAATCTGAAAGTGACATCTCATTTCAGAGAGAAATGTTTCTAGTTTGTTGACATTCGTTGCAGGACTTCACATAAGCATGTGCATCCTTGAACAGAGTTTGCCAGTAAAAACCTGACTGGAGGATCTTAGTAGTAGTCCTTTCGCCTCCCAGGTGTCCTCCATATGGAGAGGAGTGACACTCAAATAGAATTTTGGGGGCTTCCACCTCGGGTATACATCTTCTATACAACCCATCGACGCAATGTCTAAACAACAAAGGATCATCCCATTAGTAATTCTTTAAATCAGAGAAGAATTTCTTCTTCTGATTATCAGATATGTTCGAGGGATGTTGTTTACAAGCTAGGTAGTTGCAGAAATCTGCATACCATGGCCCCTATGGGTTGGCAATCTGGGCAACGTATATGGATTCATCGGGATAACTTTCATTGATGGGCAGTTGGTGGTGATCTTCCACCCAAATCCTCGAGAGGTGGTCGGCGACCACATTTTCTAAACCCTTCTTATCTTTTATCTTGTGATCAAATTACTGTAACAACAACATACAGTGTAGTAGCCTGGGCTTAGCATCCTTTTTCTACATTAGGTACTTGATAGCCCCATGGTCGGTATGCACTATTACCTTGGAACCCATGAGGTAGGACCTAAATTTGTCGAAAACATACACAATAGCCATCATTTCGTTTTCAATGGTCGTGTAATTCAACTGAGCTTCATCCAAGGTATTACTTGTGTAGAAAATGACGTGGTGCTTCTTGTCTTTCTGTTGGCCTAGAACAGCGCCAACGGAAAATTCACTAGCGTCACATATAAGCTCAAATTGAAGATTCCAATCGGGGAACTGGAGAATAAGTGCAGATACTAAAGCGTCTTTCATCCTGGAGAATGCCTCCATGCACTCATCTGTGAAGTCAAACTTCACATCTTTAATCCAGAGGTTGGAAAGAGGTTTTGCTATCTTCGAAAAATCTTTAATAAACTGTCGATAGTAGCCGGCGTGACCCAAGAAACTTTGAATACCTATAACTGAAGTGGGTGGAGGGAGTGTGGCAATCGCCTCGACCTTAGATGGATCGACCTCAATACCTCTGTTGGATACCTTGTGCCCCAAAACTATGCCTTCTCAAACCATGAAATGACATTTCTCCCAATTCAGAGTTAGGTTTTGCTCTTCACACCTTCTCATCACCAATGATAGGTTGTTCAGGCAGTCATCAACGGATTTGTCGTACACACTGAAATCATCCATAAACACTTCCATTTTGTCTTCAACAAGATCAGCAAAAATTACATTCATACACCTCTGGAAGGTAGCAGGGGCATTATAAAGCCCGAAGGGCATCCCCTTGAAGGCAAAAGTTCCATATATGCAAGTGAATGTGGTCTTTTCTTAGTCATAAGGGTGAATAGGGATCTGATAGAAACTTGAGTACCCATCCAACCAACATAAGTAGGAATGGTGAGCCAGGCGCTCTAGCATCTGATCAATGAACGGAATGGGGGAAATGGTCCTTGTGGGTGGCAGCATTGAGCTTACGATAATCGATACACATCCACCAGTTGGTGACCATCTTGGTGGTGACCTCGACTCCGTCATCTCCCTTGACCAACCTCATACCTCCTTTTTTGGAACCACTTGGATAGGGCTTACCCACATACTATCGCTAATACCATAGATAATACCAGCGTCTCAAAGCTTTACCACTTCCTTACTGACAATTGCTCGAAGCTTTTCATTTAACTTTCTCTATGGCTAGGCATATGTCCTGGAGTCCTCCTCCATATGGATTTTGTGCATGCATATTGAGGGACTTATACCCCTCAGATCTCTGATTGAGTACCCTAGGGCTTTCCTTCACAACCTTAACTCTTCAAGCAATTGATCTTTTTGCCCATTGGACAACTCTGAGTTGATTATTACCAGATTCATTCTCTCCTCATCTAGAAAGAAGTATTATAGGCCTCTCGGCAAAACTTTCAGTTCAGACGGGGTTTCTTTTTCTTATTGACTGAGTGAGTCATTTCGGATAGCAGCATACATGACTGTCTCCACAGGATCTTCATTTTCAGGAGGAACTTCAACATCTAGAAGAGCTAGCAATTCTTTGACCTCTGGGTCTTCAACCTCTTGTGCTTCCCCAGATAAGGTGTGCATAAGCGTGTCTACCATGGCCTTCTCCTTTTGTACATCATCGCATAGCTGTTGGTAGCTTTCAACGAAATAAGAAGATTCAAAGAACGCGGGGGCCTTCATATAATCTCATATGTTGAAGTCGATGTGGTCTCTTCCAACCTAGATCATAATCATACCTGCCTCCACGTCGATGAGGGCCCGACCGGTAGCTAAGAAAGGTCATCCGAAGATGGTGGGGCAGCTGGGGTCTTCTATGGTGTCGATCAGAACTATATCACAAGGAATAAAGAAATTACCTACTCAAACATGCACATCCTTGATGACTTCGACCGGCCTGGTAAAGGTATGATCGGGTAGTTGGATTCTCATATTGGTGCTCACCATGTCAGTGAGCCCAATCTTTTTAGAAAGGGACAATGACCTTAGATCGATGCTCGCCCCCAAGTCAGCCAGACCTTTGTGGGTTACATCATCTCCCACATGAAATGGGATCACAAAGGCCCCATGGTCTCTCTTCTTGGATGGCATAGTTGCAGTAATGAAGGAATTGGATATCTCTACCATTTTCACTGTCTCTACATCCTCACCTTTCTTCTTCCTAGATATTAGATCCTTCAAAAACTTGGTGTAGGTTGGCATCTCTTTGATGGCGTCCAGAAAAGGGATGTCAAGGTGCAGTTTCTTTATTGCGGCCAAAAATTTCTCATATCTCTTCTTCAGCTGGGTCTTAACCAGCTTATGGGGGAAATGTAACATCCCTGACCTGGGTTATAACCTAACCCTATAAGTTTTGCATAAACATGTAATTTTATACTTGTGAATACTCCCTGCCATGTAATTAAGTTCCTCAGGAACATAAACGTTCAATTTTGCTCCTTTTTAAACAAAGTTGTAGCATTGTTTTGTAATGCAGGAACCTATGTGCAAATTACCCAGTTAAGGGGTTTAACTTGCAATGTTCACAAGTTAAGATCTTCCTCTGATGATGAGACATCATATGAGTGAATATGATGAGGTATTATGGATTTCTAAAGCTTGGGCATCAAGATGCAGCTTGAGGAATGATCCTTGTGCTTAAAAACCCTAATTTGGACTAAAGTGCAATTTACCCAAATTGTGGGGTGCATGTTATAAAATACACCTTCTAGAACATATTTAATGACTCTTGACATCATTTAGAGTAGAAATGATGAAAGAGACACATAAATTAGTAATCATATAAGAAAAATAATCTTTGTGCATAAAATTCACTTAGTATGGGTATGGAGACCTTTCATGTATGTACCCTAGTTGAAAGTGGCTTTCCTTACCCTTAGATCTTGAGTTTAGATGAGCTTTGCATAATTTTTGATGGTCTTGGACGTGCCCTTGAACAAGGAGGGACTTGGATGAGAAATCCATGTTCTAGAGGTCCTTATGGTGTAAAATAGCCTAAAGTATATAAGCTCTTATCCTTGCAAACCAACCAAACGTATCTCTTCTCCTTTTCATTTCTCATCTTTCTCAAATGGCTAAGGCAGAGCTCTGGAGATCAGGAGAATGACCAACTAGTGCTAAGGTGAGGGGGAAACCATCCTCAAGCTCGAATTCATGGTGGAATTCTTCTTAAAAGGTCGGTTCTATGGTTAACTAACTTAGGTTTCTTGTTCTAGCCGACCATCCCCATCTTTTCCTTGGAGAATCACCTCTGTCCAAGTTGTGGAGCTCAAGACACCATTATAGGCTTGAAGCTTGGAAGCTTGGAGCTCTAGGAACAACGTTCTAAGGCGGGTTTTATAATTCTAAACTCCTCGCTTTATATACATGTTTTTGTTCTTGCAATTTATGCTTTAGTACTTCTTCTTCTACCTCCCTTCTTCCTTGCACCTTTGCAAGCAAAACGGTGGAGAAACCGACCTGAACAGAGGTTGAAGATGATGGGCGTGAATTCCTAGGTAGATTTATCAACTGACCATGGACCCTTTTGGTCCAAACGGTTGCAAACCGTTTAAGGTCAAACGGTTTCAAACCGTTTGATCTCAAACGATCTTGCAAGACCGTTTGGATCAAACCGGTCTCAAGACCATTTGATAGAATTGACCAAGGCATGACCATTTGAGGGTCTGTTGGTAACATATTGAGTTTCATTCCTACAAAGATTCATAATCTAATTCTTAACCAATTGAGAGTTGAAGGTACTTCAACACCCTAAACCTAATCGGGTTGAAATTGCTGATTTCAAGTATAGATCTTGTTGAGTTTTGGGTTGAAGGACCCAAACGGTCTCAAGACCATTTGGGGATTTAACCAAACGGTTTCAAGACCGTTTGGTGACAACCCAAGACCGTTTGGAGGTCTAGGGTTGAGCTAATTTGATGAATTGAGGGTCCAATTGCAATAAGTTGAAGAATTGATCAAATTGCTGATTTTAGACCTAGTTAGGGTTCAACCCTTATCCAACCGACTTGGTTTTTGGTCAAACTTTGGGCAAACGATCACAAGACCGTTTGGAGGTCATCCAAACGACCTCAAGTCCGTTTGGGCCAAGTTTGAGTCCAATTGGAGGTCAATTGATAGGTTCAACCTTGATTTGATTCACCTTGTTGAACATTGATGATTATCCGATTGAAACCCTAATTGAATTGGACTTGACCCTAATTGGCTTTCAATTGAGAGTCAATTTGGTGTCCAATTGATTGAGGCTCATCTTAATTAACTCAATTTATAAGTGGTTAACATGGATTTGGCCAATTGATGGCTTCAACAGAGATATTCATAATCGATTGGAACTTTTGAACCATGTTGGAGGTCCAAACGGTTTGAGCCCATTTGGACCAAACGGTCTCAAGACCGTTTGGATCCAAATAGTCTCAAGACCGTTTGAGGCCAAACGGTCTCAAGACCATTTGGGGCCAAACAGTCTCAAGACCGTTTGGGCTCAAACGATCTCAAGGTCGTTTGGACCAATCGATCTCAAGTCGTTTTGATCAAACGGTTTCAAACCACATAAGCTCAAACAGTTTGGAAGTCAACCTTTCCAAATGGTCAATGCACCAAAACGGTTTGGGCAAATGACCTTGAGGTCATGCGGTCTTGGAGTCAAACATAGCAAATGGTCAACACATCCAAACAGTTTCAAACCTTTTGGAGGTTGAAGGTTGAAACCGTTTGAAGGTTTTCAAGGTTGTTTGTACTTGATCAATTGAAGGTGAAATTGGTTCAATGGTGATCTGATCTAAACCCTAATGGTAACCTAGGACATTAAGGGACTAAGTGATTAATGAATTGATCCATGATGGTGATCAGTGGTGTAATTTACCAAAATACCCTTGAGGGGTTCAATTGAGTAATACCTTGTTCTAATCAAACCCTAATCACATGATAGTGATGTTTTGGGTCATGCTAGTCAATGAGGACTTAACCCAACCTAATCTAGAGTGGTGTAGTCACCATCTACTAGTAAGAGGAGAGAGAAAGTATCATAGGAGAGATAAAGTACCCTTTTATGGTGGAAATTCAAGAAAAGTACCTTCAATACACATGAATATGCATGATTAGGGTATGATCCACCTATGTGAGTTCATGGAAACCCTAATTATGATAATTAATGAATCTTAATCTTATCTGAGGGTTTAAATGATGATGTTTCTCATACATGATGATGTTATGAGTTCAATTCACCATGAGGTGAACAGTAAACCCTAATTCTAGGGTGATGACATGTAATGTGAATAGTAAACCCTAATTGATGAAAATCAAGGAACCTAACTCTTGTAAAAGTAGGAAGATACAACTTCATTGAAATGAATTGTTTACTGTTATCAGTTGAATTAACCATGCATGTTCCTATATGAGGATGAACATACCCAGGTAAGGGTTATGATACTATATTCATTGAAAGCGTGCTTTAGCTTTATGAAATAGTGAAAAATCATGATGCTTTGTTAGTAGCATCTTATGAGATTAATGGACTGTGAGAGCCATGAGTATCATCAACGTCATGCTTGACAGATGACTTGTGATGAGATGATTGAGAAATGATATTTGATGTGAGTTAGACTTGTTACATTTAGTATTCTATTTTCATAGCTGCCATGCTAGTGATTAAATGTTTGAGAACATGTATGATGTTAAAAGAATATTGAAATGTACCTAACTAATCAAGTATAATCATACCATGTAGAGCCCTGATCATAGATCCATCATTGTCAGAGACCAAATGATGGTGAAACAGGTTTTCCTAAGGGAACTCCTGGAGCACATACTTTTGAGTATGTGGGGGAAATGGATGCGTAAATCCTTACATCCTAGTGTAGGAATTGATGTGTATGTTTCTTAATCCATCAACCCTTCACTACAAATCCAAACCAAGAGATGTACCACGAATCTCCCAAAGAAGTCACAAACACCGCATCGGTGAGAGATAAACAAGAAATCTTCCGATGACAAAGAGAGTACAAAACACCACTGTAACTCTAAAATAGCGAAGGACCAGATTACCCTGGTAAGCTATAATAGCAGAGACACAAGGTGTCCTGCAAACAATCCTCTTACTGACTGAGGAAGATGAGGTCTTAAGAATCCGGCTCTTTTAATGACCTATGTATGATACCGATGCGACTTAACAGTGATCGGTTGGAGTATGAGCGGTATACCTCATCTCTGCAGGGCATAATGATGTTTGTAAAACATAATCAGCCACAAGTATAATTGTTTAGTTTAAACTACAAGATACTTGAATGATGTTACACTGCATAGTAGATATGTTTCTCACATTATCTATATGTTGATATTGTGCTTAGTACCTCTCTGTTGTTGATTACTTTAAATTTCCTATGTTGTTCTTGAATTGCTATATAAAGCTCCTAGTTGAGAGTTATAACTCTCGCTGGGACAATTTGTACATTGTCTCGCCCCGTAGACTTCAACTTTTTAGGTGGTCATCGAAGATGGAGGAACCGGCCTACAGGTGACCAATCCCAGCAGCAGCACCAGGAGCAGCAGTGAATCTCAGGTGGAGATACTGACTGCTGAGATAGTTGTTAGAAAGTCAGTCCTATGCCGTCTCTGTACTCTCAGGTCCTAGGAGTTGATGGTCTGAGATTTTGGTTTTATCTCTTGAGATTTTGTATCATGATGTATATAATTACTCAAGAAGTAATTATCAGAGGTGTAAACAGTTTAATCCTTTCGCTATGAAAGAAGTTTTAAGGTTTCAAGCTCTTATCTCAAAAAGTTTTAATTTCCCGTGATTTTTGTCTTACACTGTTAATCGATTGCTTCTGATAAGTTTAAATCGTATTTATATCATGGTTTTGGAGATCGGAGCCCACAATTAAGTGGTATCAGAGCTCTAGGTTCGCTGAGTCTATAGAGATATAGGACTTAGGATGTCGAGTATATCCTTAGTGTTTCTTCCTTATCTAATAGAATCTTCTGCTCCTCAAGAGAAGAAGATATATAAGGATGTCTGAGCCACATGAGGAGTACGTGGCGGAGAGTAGTGTTGATGCACCTCGGGAAGGTGCAAGGGTCCCAGAAATAGAACAACCTGTACCTGAGCCACCCAGGGAGCCACCACAGTTTGACCCAGCCGATATGGACAACCCAGCTGTTCAAACTATGTTCGGGCAGTTTATGACTGCCATGACGCACATCACCGACAGAATGCCTATGCATGCACCCAGGGCACCTGTCCACCCTGAAAGTTAAGGTATCGGTAAGACGTTCGAGCAACTTCGTCGTGTCGGAGCTACTGAATACTTTGGGATAGCTGACCCCGCAGATGCCGATCTGTGGTTAACCGAGTTGGAGAAAGCCTTCAGAATCTTGAACATCCCTGAAGCTGAGAAGGTTAGACACGCTGTCTATCTTCTCAAAGGAAGTGCTGGTCACTGGTGGACCATGGAAGAGCAGAAGAGACCTGGAATAGAGATCTCGTGGGAAGACTTTCGTCAGGAATTTATCCTTAGATATTTTCCAAAGACCTTCCTGGATGAGAAGATCTCTCAATTCGAGAGATTGAGGCAGGGCGTGATGAACATTAGTGAGTATGAAGCTAAGTTCATGGAGCTGTTGCGATTCTGTCCGCACATGGCTGCCACAGAAGAAGAAAGGATCAGGAGGTTCAAGAAGGGTTTGAATGCTGATATGACAACCCCCGTGTCTGCTCTAGAAAACCGAGAGAGGTTCGCTACCTTCGTTGAGTCAGTCCGAAGGATAGAGAGATCCGTAGTTGAGAAAAGGCAAACCCAAAAGAGATATCCACAGTTCCAAGGTTCTTCATCTAGAGATTTTAAGAAGCCTAGATCCTCTACACCTAACCCTCCACCACCTAGATCTAGTTCTCAGAATCAGTGGTCTCCAAGTAGAGGTAGAGGACGAGGTCAATCACCTCAGGAGACCCATAGCTCTGCATCAATGTCAGTTACTGGACCACCAAGACAACAACAACTAGGGAAAAGCTGCTACAACTATGGTAAGGTGGGACATTTGATGAAGGACTGCCAATCTAAGCCTGTCAGTGTGATACAGCCTCCGAGACAAGGTCAACAGGGATCACAGAGAAGGCAATCTCAAGGAGCAGCTCGAGGACGTGGACAAGCATCTCAAGCTGGATCATCAGAACCATGTCAACACCAGGCTATAGTGAGGTTCTATGCTATGAACCCACCAGAGGCAGTGGTCGATCCACGGGTAGTGGCAGGTCAGATGGAACTTTTATATTCTGATATGTCTAAATCCTGTGTAGTATCTGATCTAATTGACACAGGTGCTACGCACTCTTTTATCACTCGAAGAGTGATTCGTTACTGCAATATGACAGTCAGTCATAAGACAGATAGTTTGTTGTTGGAGACTCCATTGAGTGGGTCTGCTATTTTACAGGAGGTATGCTCTCCATGCATCCTCTTCTTTTCTGATCGTCGCATTCAAGTGGACCTTATACCACTTGATATGCAAGGATTTGATATAATCCTCGGGATGGATACCTTAGAAAGGTATCGAGTTGTCTTGGATTGTGAGTCCAAGTTGGTTGTGTTTGCTGATGAAAGCAACACATGGATCTTTCAAGCAGAAAGAAAGATTCTGCCCACCTGTCTTGTGTCAGCTATGGTTGCTGATAAGCTAATGAGGCAAGGATGTTATGCATTCTTGGCCCATGTGGTAGATGTTACCAAGGAGAGCCCCAACCCTGCTGAAGTTCCTATAGTCAGGGAATTTGAAGATGTGTTTCCTGAAGAACTTCCTAGTATACCACCACCTCGGGAAATTGATTTTGAGATCAATTTGGTCCCAGATACAAAACCCATAGCCCAGACACCATATAGGATGGCGCCTGCCGAGATGGCCAAACTCAAGAAATAGCTTCAAGAGTTACTTGAGAAAGGTTTCATTCGACCGAGTACCTCACCTTGGGGTGCTCCGGTTTTGTTTGTTAAAAAGAAAGATGGGTCAATGCGGTTGTGCATTGACTATAGACAACTTAATAAAGTAACAATAAAGAACAAGTACCCTTTGCCGAGGATTGATGATCTCTTTGACCAGTTGCGTGGTGCAACAGTCTTTTCAAAGATAGACTTGAAGTCTGGATATCATCAACTCCGCATTAAGGACAGTGACATATCCAAGTCTGCCTTTAGGACTAGATATGCTCACTATGAGTTCACAGTTATGTCGTTTGGACTAACCAATGCACCAGCTACATTCATGGAACTCATGAATAGAGTCTTTCGACCCTTCCTTGATCAGTGTGTTGTCGTCTTCATAGATGACATTCTAATTTATAGTAAGGATGCTCAGCAGCATGAGCAGCATCTTCGCCAAGCTTTGACCTTGCTAAGAGAACATAAGTTATATGCTAAGTTTAGCAAGTGCGAGTTCTGGTTGCCAGAAGTGTCTTTTCTTGGTCATGTGGTATCTGCCTCGGGTATTCGTGTTGACCCTAAAAAGGTAGAATCTGTTCTACAGTGGGAACAATCGAAGACACCGACGGAGATTCGAAGTTTCTTGGGATTAGCTGGTTACTATAGAAGGTTTATCGAGAATTTCAATTCTATAGCCTTACCCTTAACCAAGTTGACCCGGAAAGATGTTCCTTTTTCCTGGAGTGATAAGTGTCAACAGTCCTTTTAGCTGTTGAAGGAGAGGTTGAAAAGTGCACCTGTGCTTGTGCTACCTGAGCAAGGAAAAGGATATATATTTTTCTGTGATGCCTCCAAGAATGGACTTGGATGTGTGTTGATGCAGGATAAGCAAGTGATTTCTTTTTCTTCCCGACAGCTTAAGAAACACGAGGAGAATTATCCAACACACGATCTGGAGTTAGCTACT
Source organism: Alisma plantago-aquatica (assembly GCA_963693085.1). Lineage (NCBI taxonomy): Eukaryota > Viridiplantae > Streptophyta > Magnoliopsida > Alismatales > Alismataceae > Alisma > Alisma plantago-aquatica. Next base: position 21,930,607 of record OY856412.1, on the reverse strand, counting down.
TTGATTCATGCCCTGAAGATCTGGAGACATTATCTCTACGGAGAAACATTCCATATTTTCACAGACCACAAGAATCTTAAGTATATCTTCTCTCAGCATGAGCTTAACATGAGGCAACGTCGCTGGATAGAGTTAATCAAGGACTACGATTGTACAATTGATTACCATCTGGGGAAGGCCAATGTGGTTGCAGATGCCTTGAGTAGGAAATCAGCAACATCAACCATAGATAGAGCACAACTAAGTTCCTTAGTATGTTCTAGGAGAGATATGCTTATCTCTTTAAGGCAAAACAATATACAGTTGAAGATGTCATTGTTATCTGGTTTGTTAGCTGAGATGCATATCAAACCTACCCTAAGAGAGTAGATAAAGGAGGCACAGCAAGTTGATGCTGCAGTTCAGTAGATCAGATCTGAGTATGGTGAAGAGAAGCGAGAAAGTTTTCATGAGTCAGATGATCAAGTGGCATGCTATCATGGGAGGATGATAGTACCTGATGTGGATAATCTAAGGAAGTTAGTCCTATAGGAAGCTCATTCTTCACTGTATGCTATGCATCCAGGGAGCACCAAGATGTATCGAAATTTGAATGATATGTATTGGTGGCCCGGGATGAAGAACGATGTAGCTGAGTTTGTTCTGAGGTGTCCTGTGTGTCAGCAAGTTAAGGCTGAACACCAGAAACCTGCAGGAACAATGCAACCCTTACCCATACCACAGTGGAAGTGGGACCATGTGACCATGGACTTTGTTGTTGGCCTACCCAGGACAAGAAAAGGACATGATTCCATTTGGGTAATTGTTGATAGGTTGACAAAGACAGCGCATTTATTACCTGTCAAAACAACCTATTCTGCTGAAAGGTTATCACAGTTGTATGTTCAAGAGATAGTGCGTTTGCACGGAGTTCCTGTCACTATAGTTTCTGACAGAGCCCCCCAGTTTACAAGTCATTTTTGGGAGCAGTTACACAGAGCCTTAGGCACCAAACTAAGGTTTAGTACAGCCTTTCATCCACAGACTGATGGACAGTCTGAAAGGACTATACAGACCTTGGAAGACCTGTTAAGAGCATGTGTTCTGCAATTTACTGGGAGTTGGGATCTACACCTGAGCTTAATAGAGTTTGCCTATAACAATAGCTATCAACATAGTATTAATATGGCACCTTATGAAGCCTTGTATGGTAGACGTTGTAGATCGCCTTTGTGTTGGTATGAAACTGGTGAACATCAGTTGTTAGGTCCGGATCTTGTGCAGCAGACTACAGAGAAGATCAAGGTTATACAACAATAGCTTAAGACTGCACATGATAGGCAGAAGTCTTATGCAGGCAGATGTCATAAAACCTTAGAGTTCCAGGTTGGAGACAGAGTATACCTCAAGGTCTCACCTTGGAAAGGAGTCCTTCGTTTTGGAAGGAAAGGGAAGTTAGCTCCTAGATTTATGGGACCTTATCCAATTGTTGAAAGAGTTGGAAAGGTAGCCTATAGACTAGAGTTACCTATAGAGTTGTAGAAGTTACACCCTGTGTTCCACATTTCTATGCTAAGGAAATGTCACCCAGACACCGAGTCAGTTCTACAACCTATGGAAGTAGAATTGAATGAAGATATAACATATGAGGAAGGACCAGTGTCAATCCTTGATAACAGGATTAAAAAGTTAAAGAAGAAAGAAATAAGCCTTGTTAAAGTCCTCTGGAACCACCGTGGTATTGAAGAAGCCACTTGGGAACTAGAGGATGAGATGAAAAGGAAATACCCTGCTCTTTTCTCCTAATCTATTTTATCGATTTCGGGGACGAAATCCTTGTAAGGGGTGGATAATTTGTAACATCCCTGAACTGGGTTATAACCTAACCCTATACGTTTTGCCTAAACATGTAATTATATACTTGTGAATACTCCCTGGCATGTAATTAAGTTCCTCAGGAGCATAAACTTTCAATTTTGCTCCTTTTTAAACAAAGTTGTAGCATTGTTTTGTAATGCAGGAACCTATGTGCAAATTACCCAGTTAAGGGGTTTAACTTACAATGTTCACAAGTTAAGATGTTCCTCTGATGATGAGACATCATATGAGTGAATATGATGAGGTATTATGGATTTCCCAAGCTTGGGCATCAAGATGCAGCTTGAGGAATGATCCTTGTGCTTAAAAACCCTAATTTGGAGTAAAGTGAAATTTACCCAAATTGTGGGGTGCATGTTATAAAATACACCTTCTAGAACATCTTTAATGACTCTTGACATCATTTAGAGTAGAAATGATGAAAGAGACACATAAATGAGTAATCAGATAAGAAAAATAATCTTTGTGCATAAAATTCACTTAGTATGGGTATGGAGACCTTTCATGTATGTACCCTAGTTGAAAGTGGCTTTCCTTACCCTTAGATCTTGAGTTTAGATGAGATTTGCATAAGTTTTGATGGTCTTGGACGTGCCCTTGAACAAGGAGGGACTTGGATGAGAAATCCATGTTCTAGAGGTCCTTATGGTGTAAAATAGCCTAAAGTATATAAGCTCTTGTCCTTGCAAACCAACCAAATGTATCTCTTCTCCTTTTCATTTCTCATCTTTCTCAAACGGCTAAGGCAGAGCTCTGGAGCTCAGGAGAACGACCAACTAGTGCTAAGGTGAGGGGGAAACCATCCTCAAGCTCGAATTCATGGTGGAATTCTTCTTAAAAGGTTGGTTCTATGGATAACTAACTTAGGTTTCTTGTTCTAGCCGACCATCCCCATCTTTTCCTTGGAGAATCACCTCTGGACAAGTTGTGGAGCTCAAGACACCATTATAGGCTTGAAGCTTGGAAGCTTGGAGCTCTAGGAACAACGTTCTAAGGCGGGTTTTATAATTCTAAACTCCTTGCTTTATATACATGTTTTTGTTCTTGCAATTTATGCTTTAGTACTTCTTCTTCTACCTCCCTTCTTCCTTGCACCTTTGCAAGCAAAATGGTGGAGAAACCGACCTGAATAGAGGTTGAAGATGATGGGCGTGAATTACTAGGTAGCTTTATCAACTGACCTTGGACCCTTTTGGTCCAAACGGTTGCAAACCATTTAAGGTCAAACGGTTTCAAACCGTTTGATCTCAAACGATCTTGCAAGACCGTTTGGATCAAACTGGTCTCAAGACCGTTTGATAGAATTGACCAAGGGACGACTGTTTGAGGGCCTGTTGGTAACATATTGAATTTCATTCCTACAAATATTCATAATCTAATTCTTAACCAATTGAGCGTTGAAGGTACTTCAACACCCGAAACCTAATCGGGTTGAAATTGCTGATTTCAAGTATAGATCTTGTTGAGTTTTGGGTTGAAGGACCCAAACGGTCTCAAGACTGTTTGGGGATTTAACCAAAAGGTCTCAAGACTGTTTGGTGACAACCCAAGACCGTTTGGAGGTCTAGGGTTGAGCTAATTTGATGAATTGAGGGTCTAATTGCAATAAGTTGAAGAATTGATAAAATTGCTGATTTTAGACCTAGTTAGGGTTCAACCCTTATCCAACCGACTTGGTTTTTGGTCAAACTTTGGGAAAACGGTCTCAAGACCATTTGGAGGTCATCCAAACGACCTCAAGACCGTTTGGGCCAAGTTTGAGTCCAACTGGAGGTCAATTGATAGGTTCAACCTTGATTTGATTCACCTTGTTGAACATTGATGATTATCCGATTGAAACCCTAATTGAATTGGACTTGACCCTAATTGGCTTTCAATTGAGAGTCAATTTGGTGTCCAATTGATTGAGGCTCATCTTAATTAACTCAATTTATAAGTGGTTCAAATGGATTTGGCCAATTGAAGGCTTCAACAGAGATATTCATAATCGATTGGAACTTTTGAACCATGTTGGAGGTCCAAACGGTTTGAGCCCATTTGGACCAAAAGGTCTCAAGACCGTTTGGGCTCCAACGATCTCAAGGTCGTTTGGACCAATCGATCTCAAGTCATTTTGATCAAACGGTTTCAAACTGCATAAGCTCAAATGATTTGGAAGTCAACCTTTCCAAACGGTCTACGCACCCAAATGGTTTGGGCAAACGACCTTGAGGTCATGCGGTCTTGGAGTCAAACATAGCAAACGGTCAACACATCCAAACGGTTTCAAACCGTTTGGAGGTTGAAGGTTGAAACCGTTTGAAGGTTTTCAAGGTTGTTTGTACTTGATCAATTGAAGGTGAAATTGGTTCAATGGTGATCTGATCTAAACCCTAATGGTAACCTAGGACATTAAGGGACTAAGTGATTAATGAATTGACCCATGATGGTGATCAATGGTGTAATTTACCAAAATACCCTTGAGGGGTTCAATTGAGTAATACCTTGTTCTAATCAAACCCTAATCACATGATAGTGATGTTTTGGCTCATGCTAGTCAATGAGGACTTAACACAACCTAATCTAGAGTGGTGTAGTCACCATCTACTAGTAAGAGGAGAGAGAAAGTATCATAGGAGAGAGAAAGTACCCTTTTATGGTGGAAATTCAAGAAAAGTACCTTCAATACAAATGAATATGCATGATTAGGGTATGATCCACCTATGTGAGTTCATGGAAACCCTAATTATGATAATTGATGAATCTTAATCTTATCTGAGGGCTTAAATGATGATGTTTCTCATACATGATGATGTTATGAGTTCAATTCACCATGAGGTGAATAGTAAACCCTAATCTAGGGTGATGACATGTAATGTGAATAGTAAACCCTAATTGATGAAAATTAGGGAACCTAACTCTTGTAAAAGTAGGAAGATACAACTTCATTGAAATGAATTGTTTACTATTATCAGTTGAATTAACCATACAGGTTCCTATATGAGGATGAACATACCCAGGTAAGGGTTATGATACTATATTCATTGAAAACATGCTTTAGCTTTATGAAATAGTGAAAAATCTTGATGCTTTGTTAGTAGCATCTTATGAGATTAATGGGCTGTGAGAGCCATGAGTATCATCAAGGTCATGCTTGACAGATGACTTGTGATGAGATGATTGAGAAATGATATTTGATGTGAGTTAGACTTGTTACATTTAGTATTCTATTTTTATAGTTGCCATGCTAGTGATTAAATGTTTGAGAACATGTATGATGTTAAAAGAATAATGAAATGTACCTAACTAATCAAGTATAACCATTCCATGTAGAGCCCTGATCATAGATCCATCATTGTCAGAGACCAAATGATGGTGAAACAGGTTTTCCTAAGGGAACTCCTGGAGCACATACTTTTGAGTATGTGGGGGAAATGGATGCGTAAATCCTTACATCCTAGTGTAGGAATTGATGCAGATGTTTCTTAATCCATCAACCCTTCACTACAAATCCAAACCAAGAGATGTACCACGAATCTCCCAAAGAAGACACAAACACCGCATCGGTGAGAGATAAATAAGAAATCTTCCGATGACGAAGAGAGTACAGAACGCCACTGTAACTCTAAAATAGTGAAGGACCAGATTACCCTGGTAAGCTATAACAGCAGAGACACAAGGTGTCCTGCAAACAATCCTCTTACTGACTGAGGAAGATGAGGTCTTAAGAATCTGGCTCTTTTAATGACCTATGTATGATACCGATGCGACTTAACAGTGATCGGTTGGAGTATGAGCGGTATACCTCATCTCCGCAGGGCATAATGATGTTTGTAAAACATAATCAGCCACAAGTATAATTGTTTAGTTTAAACTACGAGATACTTGAATGATGTTACACTGCATAGTAGATATGTTTCTCACATTATCTATATGTTGATATTATGCTTAGTATCTCTCTGTTGTTGATTACTTTAAATTGCCTATGTTGTTCTTGAATTGCTATATAAAGCTCCTAGTTGAGAGTTATAACTCTCGCTGGGACAATTTGTACATTGTCTCACCCCGTAGACTTCAACTTTTTAGGTGGTCATCGAAGATGGAGGAACCGGCCTACTGGTGACCAATCCCAGCAGCAGCACCAGGAGCAGCAGTGAATCTCAGGTGGAGATACTGACTGCTGAGATAGTTGTTAGAAAGTCAGTCCTATGCCGTCTCTGTACTCTCAGGTCCTAGGAGTTGATGGTCTGAGATTTTGGTTTTATCTCTTGAGATTTTGTATCATGATGTATATAATTACTCAAGAAGTAATTATCAGAGGTGTAAACAGTTTAATCCTTTCTCTATGAAAGAAGTTTTAAGGTTTCAAGCTCTTATCTCAAAAAGTTTTAATTTCCCGTGATTTTTGTCTTCCGCTGTTAATCGATTGCTTCCGCTAAGTTTAAATCATATTTATATCGTGGTTTTGGAGATCGGAGCCCACAGGAAAGGTATGCGGGGTGCGTACTTGTCTAGACACTTTTCAAAGGATACGTCGTTGACCTTATATTTTGTTACTTTCTATGACTTTAGCGGAGCTTCTTCCTCTTCCTCTAGTTTGACTTCTTTGGCAGGCTCTGTCGGTGACACTACCAACTTCTCAACGGCTGGCGAAACTATCGTTCCTGACCTCAAAATGGCCATTTTCACAGTCTCATGTCCTCTTGGATTTGTTTTAGTGTTAGAGGGGAAGCACCCTACCTGGTGGTTGATAGTTTGGGTGAGACTCGCCAACTACTGATCGATCTATTTATTATGTTGTTGGAGCTCTACAATCTGGTCCGAAAAGCCCCCCATCTACTGTTGCACCAGGTTCAATATCGCCGCACTGTCCACTAAACTTTTATGCATCTTCTCATTCTGCTCATTTTGCCTTTTTGCAAAAGGCATCAACTTCGTCATCATAGACGGTCTCTGTTGCTGATTCGACTGGAAAGTCCACTGCTGTGGGAACCTCGTCTGGCGTTGCTGATTTGACGGTCCTCCAAAGGGTTTTCTGCCTACCACCTAGTGGGAGTTCTCAGCAGCAGTGGTGTTCCCATAAGAGAAACTAGGATGGTCTGGTCTTTGGTACTGGACGTAACTCACATTCTTCATATTGATTTCATCAAAATCTTCTTGGGGTGCCATGTGCAGGCAGAAGTCAGACAGGTGGTCTGGCTCTCCGTAGGTGACACAACATTTTACAGCTTCTTGTCAAACTTTCCCTTTGTATCCTTGCTCTTTGAGGGTCTGGAAATCTATCACTATCTTGTCAAGCTTGGCTGCGAGGGCCTCCATAGCCTTAGATTCACCCGGAGTGGTGTGGTTTGTCGACTCCCAGTCATGATCGCCATCTTGTTGATCCGTGGCCATGTTTTCAATGATTTCCGTGGCCCTTTGAGCACTGAGTCCCAAGAAGTCGCTGCCAGCTGTAGCATTCAAGGACTTCCTCTCTACGGGACACACTCCATTGTAAAATGTGGTGATCAACTTGGGTTCAGAAAAACCATGATGAGGGCATTCACACTGATAGCTCATAAACCTCTCCCAAGTTCCATGAATATTTTTCGATGGATTCTAAGAGTACCTCATAATTTTGTTCTGGCATTTAATTGTCCTCTCAATAGGAAAGAACTTCGAAATAAAAGCATTAGAAAGATGCTCCTAGTCGGGGAGGCTTCCATCTTGAAGACTGGAGTACCATTCCAACACCTTATCTCTCAGAGAGAATGGGAAGCACTGGATGTAGATATGCGTAAATGGGACTCTGTTGATCTTGAAGGTGTTACACATCCTCTTGAAGGTCGTTAGATGGTTGTACGTGTTCTCGTCAGGGGTGTTCCTGCCAAACCTGTTGTTCTAGAGGAGTTAAAGGAAAGATGGCTTCAGTTCAAAGTTGGTGACGTTGAGGGGTTGTGTAACAACGAGATTCCTTTCCTCATTTTCCCGTACTTGGACAAATGAGCACAGGGAGCGGGCTTCAGGATGTTGGTCGGCCATTACTTGCTAAAGGCAAGGAAAGTACCTAGAAAGGAAGAAAAAAATGTAAAAGGTATCAGTGTGTTGCACAAATATTATGTGTAGTAAATATTTGCAGTGTTATATGCATATGTATAGGGTTTTTGGCAAAGTGCAAGCAAAGCTCAAGTTCGTAGAATGGTTTTCATTGCCTATCCCCGGAAATGGTGCCAAAAAGTTGATCGGCCTCAAATGTGGGTCCAGAGAGTGGAGACGTGTCTAAGTCATAGGACTTTTATAATTTATAATACATGAATGTCTGAGACCCCTGCAACTAGCACAGGGTCGAAGTAGTTCAGGGTCAAACGCAGGGATTGGTGCTTTGGAACTTGAGTTTCCCTTGTCTAAGCACATCAAATGGGTAAAAGGATAGGGTTGGTTGTAACAAGAAAGCGCCACAAAGAAATCAAACTAAAAGGCTATCTCCAACTGGAGTTACTAGAAAGATTATGATTTTAGGGTTTAGCAATTTTTATGAGGGTTTTGTATATTGGAAGCCAGGAGAATAAGACTGTCATCAAGATAAGGCACGAAGGAAGAAAACTTAGGCATAACAAGCAACATCGGAAAATGTCCAACATTCTCTTCTCTCAAAGAGGGTGCCTATAACCATGTACCAACTCCCTCTCTCAAGGGTAGTGGTCGTAGTTTAGAGTGGTAAGGTAAACCGAAGCAGCCATGATTCTAGGTACTCTTGTACACCTAGATCAGACCAAACTCTAGAGTTACGACAGCCCCCTCTCAAGGGTGTCGAAATGGGAAACATGATTCGATAGCTAGTCAAAAGTGTGATCCAAAAGAAGAGACTAGAGTTTAGATGTGATAAAGAAATCATCCAATAAAAAGGATCCATACACAAAACAATATAAGATAAACTCCATAGATTCCAATAAGCTTAAAGAGAGTAAAAAGTTTCGTTACAATGCATAGGGAAATGGAAGTGAAAAGCAGTAAAAAGGGAAACATAAGTATCGGTCTCCTTGATTTAGGAGGTTGATATACAGTAGTGGACCCCTAATGTCCCCCTAATCTGGTACTGGGCAGGAGCTCCACCCGATACGCCTGTGTCGGGCTCTTGACCGTGTCGGGTTGTGAGCCACGAAGACAAGGGCATATCAGGAAGGACTCCCTACCCGATATGGCTGTGTCGGGTTGCCAGCCCTGTCGGGTGACATGCCTTGATGGTTGGTGATGGAGCTTCCACTCACGTGGAATTGTGTGCACCACTAAAAATGCTAAAGATAGTGAGTCTTTAGGTTTAGCCTTACTTATACTAGATTGAGAACTCCACCCATGTATGCTAGGATACGTGGAAGTCTTATCATAGTATAATTAAGGGTCGAATCCACATGACAATGGTCTTGTTGGGAGCAACAAGATGGAAAACGTTAGAATTTCACTTAACTCCTTAACAATTGGTATCTAGATCAAAGAGTTGGTTTGGTTGTTTTAAACTAAGTGCAAATAAAGTAAAAGTAGGAAGGTAAAATTAAGGTTGTAAACAAAGCTAAGAAACCACTAGGGTGTTATCGGCTTTCACCACCACTACACATGGATCAAAACATGCAACATAATAACATAACCTGCTAAAAGAGTCTAAACAGTTAGTATCTTTGTAAATTTAGTTTCTTTTCAGAGAACTAACTACGAGAAGTGTGGGAATGTTGCAACGCCAGCCATCTCTGAATGAATGGTCACTTACTTTACAGCATTCCCTTCGCAAAGTGTGTTCCTTGACTTATCAAGGTTGTACTTTCATACGTCAATTAATTCCATTTCATAGTATGAAAGTACATCGATGGAAGTTAGTTTACTCCACTTCTTGAAAAACACTCCTAGATACCGAAACAGATGCATGGTGGATACATGCCTTAGGAACCAACATTCAATCGAGCTTCGAATCTAATAGTACAAACGTAGACATTTCATGCTAAAAGATAATAAGTAACACAAGTTGGTGATCAAGCAACAAGCATTCATTAAACGATTGAAGTTGAACTGAAAAGAAATCATATCTCAATTGCAAACTTATGAATTACATTGCATGAAATGAAAACATGGGTAATAGGGCTACTCCCCGCACCCTAGTGTATGAGACTACTCGCTCATGGCAAGAACAAAGAAGGAGGTGAGAAGAGAGAGAGAGCATCATCTCCATGAAGGAGGGAGGAAGGTTGACCTCTTGGAGAGAGAGAGAGAGAAATGACCTTCACACTTCGTAGCTTGCTTGATGACGAATCCTCCTCTTCCCACCTTCTTTGTCGATGAGAGAGAAAGTAGCTTGGAGATGGAGTATGGATCTCAGACTGACAGCCTCAAGGCAGTGGATGAATGATGGAATGGCTCTGGAGTAATAGAGGCAGCCTTTGGATGTCTGAAATTTGATACCTTGTGAGGACCCCTCGGGTCTTATTTATATGCTTTGAGTGAAGTCCAAACAGTTTGGGCAGTTTTGGGCCCAAATGGTCATGTAAACTGTTTGGGTTCTGAGACCATTTGGACTCTCTTAGTTTCGAAACCGTTTGGACTCTCCCGGTTTCAAAACCGTTTGAGTCCTTAGGGTCTTGAAACTGTTTGCCTTTATTTGGTCTTGGGACTGTGTGGCTTCATACGGTCTTGGGACCGTTTGTCTTTATACGGTCTTGGGACCGTTTGGTGTCCATTCGGTCTTGAGACCGTTTGGTGTCCATTCGGTCTTAGGATCATTTGGTGTCCATTCGGTCTTGGGACCGTTTGGAGATTTTGTAAGTTTTTTGTATTTTTATGTAGGAAATGAAAGGAAAAAAGTTAGGCTAATGATATATTTACAAAAGAGTGGAAAATTAAAGATTGTGTCTAATTTATTTAAGAATGGGTATGGAAAACTGAGTAAAAAGGTAAGATAACATCACAAAATGGGAGGTTATCACCCCACCTAACTTAGAGTCTAGCTTGTCCTCGAGCTAGATAAAGCTAAGGCACGTAGTGGAGAGGCGATTTTATTTAGTTAAGGTTTCCATACTCTTGCTTCAATTCTAAACCAGAGATCTTCTAAGGTCGTATCGGAGCTTTTGCTTGCCCAAACTCTTTCAGGTGTTGAGAGTTGCTTGGATCTCAGGTTTCTTCCATATCACATAGCTCGCCTTGGGACCACCTTTTGATTTTATTCTGTGCATGTCGTCGTCTCTAATCAGTTTTATACTTTTCTGAAAATCCTACCGGAAGCTAGAGTGGGTATGAAGGTTGGCTAAAGGCTATTGTGTAATTCCCCCTTCAAGTGGGGGAGGGTTTGTCTATGAATTTATGATCTCACTACTGAGCACGATACATCTACCTTTGTGAGGGCAGCTGAATGTATCGGCCGGGTGAGTCTGTTATCTGCCTTTTCATATATTTGGATACCTTAGGGTCTCACTACCGGGCGTGAGACATCTGCCTTCGTGAGGGCAACTGAATGTACCGGCCGGGCGAGACCTTTATTGGCTCTTCATATAGATCCTTATGCATGGCACAACTCTCATATTTTTATTCAACACTCTGGCTTTTATTCATAAACTCACAGGCTTAGGATTCAGGATTTTAGGGGTTTTGATTGGGCGACCAAGCCTCTTTTATTGAAGAGAAGAAAGTTGTTCTTAGAGTTTCTCGACATGCACTTATTTAGTTTCTACTTGGTGGTCCACTTGTGAGGTTTCTTGATTTGGATGTCGCCTGATATCCCTCCCGTCCTTGAGAGTGTTTGGCTAGTTTCAGCTCTGATGCTGACCTGTAGAGAGTCAGATGTAGGATTGAATCAAGGGCATGAAAATCTAGAGTGAAGGTAATTTATTAATTCACCATTACATGCCTATAGGCTATTCTTGTTATTTCTTTCGAGGACTAACTGGATTCTAAATTTAGTCGGGGATGCCCTTTTCCAAGAGGGATGTTATTCTTATGTGTAAGATTTATTTTAACAGAGGAATTAATGAAAACAAAATCTAAATGTGCAGAGAAAGCTAAAGATTTTGTACATAATTGGAAGAGAAGGTAGAGAGGGAATAATTTAAAAATGATACCTCGCCCTTGTCCAGTGTACTCCTCCCCTTAACTTATCACTCACTTTGTCCTCAGAGTGTCAAAGTGATAGGTTGAGAAGTACAAGGACAAGGGCATTAGGCTTCTGTTAGTCCTTTGTTAGCTCCAGGTGTTCAGAGAAGATTAGCTGCGAACTTTCCACTTAGAGCGTGGTAATCCACATATGTCATGTCCTCTACTAGTCTTCCAAGGACCATGATGGTGTACATCCAGTAGAGGACGTGGAAACCACAGTCTTTTGACTCTCGGAGCTGCTGGTGACATTTATGGCTGAAGGTAGGGCGATGAAAGTGTTGTTTACCGTATGCCCGTGTGTGCTTGCTGAGAAGGTCATGTAGTTGGTCAACACACTCCTTTGCCACCTCCTCCGTGGGCGTTCTTGGTGTTGTAGTATACTGTTGCTGATCTGGATTTTACTGACTGTCAGAACTGTTATATATGATTGTTGTTCTGTCATGAAGATTTGTCGCCAGTAACATCCAGTGCTCTGAATGAAGGAAAGGAAGCATGATAAACTTCGGAGTCATATGTTGGAGGAAAGAAATGAGTGCCTTGGTTGTTCCGAAGTTCTTTAGCTTTAGGAGATCATCCTTCATATATGTTGATGCCATATAGATCGTAGGGTGATTCCGTCCGAGGAAATATTGATAGGCGGCCATCAAACTCATGGATAGAGACCCTTTGAATTGTACAATTTCACGTAGTGCATCTGCCATAACCAGAATGTCTCCGGGTAGAAAAATGAGATCATCTTTCTCAGCATAAAGCCTAGACATGATGAGCCAAAGTTCATTGTCGGAAAGACTTTTGCAGGCGTTGAGGTCAAAATTAGGGAACGTCGGTGTAATGGCAGACAGGGGCACCTTTTGTGAAGACGGTCTGTTGATGGTATCCCTAGTTAGCAACGTGGTGTCCCTTTTATCATCTGCCAAATCAAAAGAGTACCGGTCCTATTGTTTCTTCTCGGGGACCTTGGCGGGCTGTTGTTTCTCCAACTCCTTTATTGTTTTCCAGAATGGCTGTTTTTGAGGACGTTGGATGGCCGAGTAGAGGTAGCGAGGAACGTCGTTAGGCACCATAGTTGGGTCCTTGAAGAACCGTCTATCACATATTAGCTCCATGGCATAAAGTCCTCTTAGAGAATGAAAATTCTCTGTGGCCAGCTCAGTGAAAGGGATTTGTTGATTGAGCACTTGGATGTGGCGTATGGTGTAGAAAGTGCAATCCCCAGATCCTTCTTGTGTTTGGACTTGTGGGTTTATGATTTGGAACCAGGGTTGGTTCCAACCATTTCAGAGGGACAGGCATGCAGCCTAGATTAACTTCAGAAGCCGGAAAGGGATGCATCTTGCCTCCCCGGCTCCTAGACCAGAAAAAATTATGATTCCAGCTTGAAGTTCACTGGCGCAAAAGTTGTACACCTTGGCATCTCGAGCCGTGGTGTCCACGATCATTAGCCTCCAGTGGCCAGAAACTTGAAAGGGCATGGTAATATAGCGTGCCTTTCTGGCAATCCCCCTCTGCAACTGCTCGATAGATTTTTTTTGTAAATCTTTATAAATAGACTCATGGCCAGAGCGGGTGAAGCGTTAAGTACTGGTTGCTGCCATTTAGAGATTCTATAGATTTTGATAGAATTGGCAAGGAGGACATGGAAGATTGCCATCTTCACCGCTGACTGTGGTCGAAGGATGGTGCATAAATCTTCACGTGTCAACTTGCGCTGAGTCTTTGTATTATGATAGATAACGTCTCCCCCTTCTTTGGCATCATCTACGATAGTGTTTAGGATGAAGATATCTTGGGAATCTAGGGTAGAGATGGCTGCCGTGTCTAAATCGTGCATCTTGTGAGGTAGAGGTGGCGGCGGGGGAAGCTCTTGCGGAGGGTTGGAAGAAGTCTGCTCCAAGTTGTCTATGTAGTGCTGCAGATCTTCGTCTTTATCTGAATCAGAAGCAAATTTGAGATCTTCATATGTATCTAAACTGACTCTTTCTAATTCATCCTGTTTTGGGGGGAGGGGTGAAGATTGCTTCGGGGTAGAGTGTTGTGGAAGGTCTTCTTGTGGATGACTCGTGCTGGTTCCGAATAGACATTGTTGGAACTAAAAAAAGCTACTTCTTTGGCAGTTTCCCCCAGATATCCCATTGCAGAATAGTTAAGAAATTGATACCCATATGACATGTTAATGTTGTCATTGTGATTAGAGGATTTGGGATCTTTATCACCTTCATGGTTATCTTTCTGTTGTTCTGGTGCAACTCCTCGGCTGGGGCCCTCCCCAGGATTTTCTGGATCATCATATTTATCGTCTGGGGAGGTGCTACTGTTGGAGTCGGCTGAGGATTCAGAATCCTCATCTTCATCTTCTTCTTCATCATCTTCTTTGTCTTCCGCCTTATCTGTGTTCTTCTTTGGTGGAGGCTTCTTGCACTGCTGGTGGAGTGCTTGTAGTTCGTCAAAAGGCACTTGCATATGCTCATGTGTTTCAAGCAGTGCATCATGGGTTTCTTTGAGATTTGAATAATGAGCCTCGGCAGAGAGGAGTCGTGGAGAGAGGTCTGTCACTTGAGCTCTTAATTTGGTGATTTCATTGTTGGATGACTCCTCTTGGCAGTTATTGAGTTGTGTAAGGGTGGTGTTGATGTCATCCAAGTGCGTGCTTAAAGTAGTTTGTTGCTGCTTAAGCTCGTGTAGGGTTTCTGGCAATGGTTGATTTTGCGCAGAAATCCTGTCGACTTGCTTGGCCAGATCGCCTTGCTGGCTTTTCACCCCAAGCACCAACTGTGGCAGTTGTTTTAGGCGGTCGTCGATGTGTTCGACTTTCATGGCCGCTATTTTGTGTTGTTGGTGGATGCTTGAGAAGATGCCTGGCAAGGCACGGTTTTGCTCGTCAATCTTAGTGACCTCTGTAGTTAGACCCTGCATACAGGAAAAAATAGATTGTAATATATTAGTAGGGTCGGTGAGGAGGTTTCGGATAGCGTCAAATTGACGTCTGAATTCCTCACCGATGTTTGTAAAAGGGACCCCAGGTATGGAAGGGTGGTGTGGCTGGGGTCGGGGTGGAAGGGTGGTAGTACCTTGCAAAAGAGACACTGTTGATGGTCCTGCAAACTGTGTGGTGACTGTAGATGGAGTCACCAGCGGTGTCAGGGTGGTGCCGGATGAAAGAAATGGTGACATTCCCAGTGAGAATGGTGGGACCAAAAATGTTGAGGGAAAAAGGGTGGAGATGGGAGCGGAGGAGGTGATGTCGGGTGTTGGAGTGGAGAATGGGATGCCCAAAGAGAAAAAGGTTGAGGTGGAAGATGTGGGTGGAGATTTGGATGTGGGGAAAGGAATTGTTGTTGGGATTTTTGAGGAGAAAGGTGGTAGGGTGGTAGATGGTGGGATAGTAGTGGATGGTAGTGTGGGGGAGTGGTGATGGCGAGCCCAACATTTAGGCTCATGATGAATGAGTCAAATGATGAGGTACTGATATGTTCCTCAGGATGAGGGCTTTCTGTCTTAGGATTTAGCTTTGATGTCGGCATCCCCGACAGCTGTTGTGATTGTAAATGTGCCTTAGATGGTCGTTCTACTGGTATTTTTGTTACCCCAGCTGTCGGGGTAATGATACTAAGTTCTGTCTGGCCCGCTTTGGTTTTCTTCTCTTGTACTTTGACCGAAGCGAGGATTTTGGTAAGCTCTTCGTCAGTAAAGAGTAGTTTTTCCTTGTCATAATCTGCAAGCTCCGGAAGTGGTAGTAGAGTTCTGGAAGATTTTATTGTAGGGCAGAAAATGTAGTGCACTTTTGCATCCTTTTCTTTGATAATTTAAGAATTCTTCAAGGTTTGCTCGTTAGTAAGGATGTCTCCCTTGATCTGCGTGCACCTGGGGAGTAATCTTTCCATCTTGAGATATTTAAGAATGGAAGTTATGTGTCCGCCCATGCAGATTTCTTTCCCAAGGGCGTATGCTGAAAAATTTTGTATCATGTGTCGTCTAATGTTGACCGACATCCCATGTAGGACGGACCGGAGAATAAAAAGATCAGAGGTGATAACATTCTCGCCCTCTATTCTGGGGAAGAGTGCACCGGTGAGAATTTTTTGAAGCATGAGCACTAACCCAAAATGAATATTGGAGGCCTTGCAGGTCTTCGCCTCATAATTTGGAGTCCCTGTTAGGGATTTCCAGAAGTTGTATCTATTGAATTGGGAGCTTTTTGTGCTAACAATTTTGGCCTTTTTTAACGGCTCCTGGTTTTTTATGAAGATTTCATTCAATACATTTTCTATTATGACAACTTTGTTACCAAAAAGTTTGGTGACCAGCCTACGGTCACCTCCGTCCCTTGCTCTATCCATAATGTCCATAGATTCTTTGATGAGATGTGCAAAGAATTCTGTTGTGGGCTCGACGTATGAGATCTCGGGGACAAAAGACAGTCTTGATAGATTTGTGTTATCGAGCAGGGTGAGGAATATATCATATATCCCCATCTTTTTTAGTACGCTTGAGAAAACATACTTTGTTGGTTTCAGTGTTTTGTCGATGGATGGGAGGGTGAGGATGAATAGGTTTTCTGGTGGTGGTGTTGTAGTGGTGATGGCGGGGAAGACATGAGTAGTGGTGGTAGCGGGAGTGGTAGTGGGTGTGGTGGTAGCGGTTGATGGGATGTATCCTGCAAGGGTTTGTTCCTTAGCAGTGGCGGGGTGGACCTGTTTTCTTGCCCGTTTCTTTGTTGGTTGTTCTTTGGTAGCTGCCTGGGCCTTCTGCTTCCCCTTGGGCTTTTCGGTTGGGGATTCATCCTCGGAATTTGGCTCGTATTCGGAGCCTTCATCACTGGAAGAAATTTCTTCCACTTATTCTTCAGGCTCCTCGGCTAAACATCTGTTGATGCGGTCAATTTCGTTCATGACCAAGATCAGGTTGACTTTCAGTGGGATCTGTCTAGTCTTTTTATAGATATCTACGACTTTCTAGAGCTTGGCTCGGTCCTACATCAGTTGCTCCATTGTCAAGTATGGAGCATCGGTGGTTTTGGTGGCTTCTTTTGCGGGTGATGTCAAATCTGGAAAATTAGCAGAAAATCATGTGTTAGAATGATTTGAATTTGCAGATATGACAAGTTATTAAAAGAAAAGTTACATTATGTATGTGTTTATGTTTTTTTGTTTTAGTGGAATCCAAATGGTTTCAGGACCAT
Source organism: Alisma plantago-aquatica (assembly GCA_963693085.1). Taxonomy (NCBI): domain Eukaryota; kingdom Viridiplantae; phylum Streptophyta; class Magnoliopsida; order Alismatales; family Alismataceae; genus Alisma; species Alisma plantago-aquatica. The sequence continues at coordinate 21,913,482 of OY856412.1, read as the reverse complement.
TTGGCTCCAAATGGTTTCAATACTGGTTGGCTCCCAAATGGTTTCGGGACCGTTTGGTTCCAAACAGTTTCGGGACCGTTTGGCTCCAAATGGTTTCGGGACCGTTTGGCTCCAAACAGTTGAAACTGTGAGGAAGGTGGAACGTCGATGTAACATCCCTGACCAGGGTTACATTCTAACCCTAGATGTTTTTCCTAATAAGGTTGAGTAGATGATTAATCTTATCTTGGGAAAAGTAATTAGGGCTCATGAGAAACTTATGTTTCAATTTTGGTCCTGTTTGAGCAATGTTGAAGCAATGTTTGCTTATTTTGGACTAAAGTGCAAATTACCCAAGTTGAGGGGTTAACTTGAAAATTGCACATGATAAAATGTTCCTCTGATGTTGAGACATCATAAGAATGAATATGATGTAGTGGTATGGTTTTCACAAGCTTGTAAAGCAATGCTTGTGCATTAAAACCTAGTTCTGGTGTAAAGTGCAATTTACCCAAAATCTAGGGTTCAATATGCAAATTACCACTTCAATAAGGTCCCTAATGATTCTTGGAATCATTTAGAGCAAAGAAAATGAAAGGGGCGCCTTATTTGAATTAAGTTGGAGGAGAGAGAATCTTGACATTAAAATAATCAAGATTTAATCCTAATTGAAACCCTAATTCAATTTAGGGCAAAAATGAATGTATTAATTAAAGGGTCTTCAACCAAATTTAAAATGGTTGGATTCAGATATGTTTGGATGAGCTTAAAGCCTTGCAAAGGCACGAGCATATCCTAAGGAGGTGAAATTCCACTCACCATTATTATAAGAAAAAGAATTTCCACTCAAATATGGATATTCTTATTATAAGGGTTAAGGTGCTTAATTTCTTTTCCCTTAATTCATGGATAATGGAAGGGAGCTCGGCAGGGATAGAGATTCCCTTGCATGTAAGAAACCAAGGGGGAAGTGGTGGCAACAATTTTGGAATTAATAGACTTTTATAAAAGATTTTCTCTCTCATCAATTTTCTTATAAAAGTACCTTTTCCAAGCCAAAACAAAGGCTTTTTCGGATTTCTTTCTTTCCCCTTGCTTGGAAAACTACCAAGGAGCTAGGGAGGAGCAAGAGGAAGACCCCCAACCTGTTGGTAAGGTTCTTTACCTCCTTTCACCTTGAATCCATGGTGAAAATTGAAAATCAATGCATGAATTCTTCATAACTCAATCTCCTCTTCAACCCTAGCCAAACTTTTCAACCAAAAGCTTGAGGACGAGCCTATGGGGAGTTGCAAGAGCTTCATCCACCATTGTTTCCATGAGCTTGGAGCTTTGTAGTTCAATTGGAGGTGGGTTTTATAACTTGAACCCTTAATTTTATTATTGCAATCAATTCCTTATCAATTCGTGATCATTTCTACATTTCTGAAATTAAGTTTGGTTGATTGATGCAATCTCCATGGAAATCACAGTAGATTTCGTGATTGGAGCTTGATGATGAGGACATCATCATAAGCACACACCTCCCCAAATATCTAGGGCAAACGGTTTCAATGTTGGGACCAAATGGTTAGGTGACCAAACGGTTTGCAAACTGTTTGGTGGTTTGGGTTCCAAACCGTTTGGAATGGTTGACCGTTTGAGATGGTTTACCGTTTGAAGATATATGCTGTTGTACTTGGATCTTGATCCAATGGTTTCAATCGGTTTGATCTTGAAGGTTTCAATTGTGAATGATTCCTTAATTGCAAACCCTAATCGGCTAAGTGCTGATTTTGAAATTGTTTGAGATGATGTTTTCGGTTGATTGACCCAAATAGTTTCAAAACCGTTTGGGGATCACCCAAATGGTCTCAATACCATTTGGGGGTCACCCAAGACCGTTTTCAGGTCTAGGTTTATTTATGGATAAGTGTTTGAAGGTCCAAAGGTACCAAATTGATTTGCAACTAAGTATTGATTTGATAATCAATCCAATGGTCCAAAACCCTAATTCGATGTCATGGATTTTGATGATGGAATGGGAAAACGGTCTCAAGACCGTTTGGAGATCAACAAATGGTCTCAAGACCATTTGGTGGTCATCCAAGACCGTTTGAGGTCAGGTCATATCATGTGATGATGATAGTTCATTGATTTCAATTGATTTGGTTCCACAATGTCAACCATTGATGGATCCTCAATTTCAAACCCTAAGTGATGGTTTCTTGATTATCAAACCTAGTTCAATTGGGTTCAAAACCCTAAATTTAAGGTCTAATTTAATGGTGATTCAGTGGTCCAATTGATGAATGCTTTAGTGGTTCAATTTATAATTGGTCCCTGGATTGAAACATTGAGTCGATTGAGTGTTGAAGTGCCTTTTTGGTCCATGCGGTTTTGAGAAGGTTTGGACCAAACGGTCTCAAGACTGTTTGGGTCCAAACGGTCTCAAGACCATTTGAGTCCAACCGGTCTCAAGACCATTTGGGACCAAATGGTCTCAAGACCGCTTGGGACCAAACGATTTCAAACCGTTTGGAGACCCAAAGTGCAAACGGTTTCAATACCTACCTTGTCCAATTGGTTTCAAGTATAACTTGTTCAAATGGTTTTTAACCAATTGATTTATGAGAACCAAGATCATTGAGGGTCTATGTAATTAGCTTTGTTAAGATCAACATGGTTAATCCATTTGAATATCTCATGTAATTGAAGGTCCAATATGGTGAACCTATTTAGATACTTAATGCAATTGAAGATTTCAATGGTTAACCCAATTGATCACTTTGTGGAATTGAAAGTTTAATTGGTCAATTCTTTTGAATTCCTTATATATTTGATGGTTTAATTGATTAGACCATTTGGACATCTAATATGATTAAAGGTCAATCATCTATGTGATTATATAAGATGTGAACCCATGATGATTGTGAAGGTTAACCCTAGCTATGTGTACTCAATTGAAGAGTTGACCTAGATTAATCTTGGAGTAGTTAACATCCTAAGAAGGATGAGAGAGAGAATGAGAGAGATGAATGATTATAAAATTAAGCCCTAATTCTCTCATTATGAGTAAACTATGTGATAAGGGTTGATCCATAATAATGAGAAATCATGAACCCTAAAAAGGGAATAGTGATACTACTTAGTGTTGTATGATACTGATTTGAAAGCATTATAATTGTTATCATGAATACTAATTATGCAGGGATGATGAGATGAGATGCATAGCTAGGTATGGACTATGATGTATGTTTATTGAGAATGTTTTACAGGCTTTATAAGCCTTCACATGCTTTGTGTAGTAAGAATAATTGAACTTCATGTACTATGTGCAATACTTTGTGTAGCAAGATTTATAATGTCCTTGGTCAGATGATATGAAGGTATGAAGTTACCTAATAAGTGGTAACAAGGGTTCTATGGTGAGTTATGGTTTCAAATACCCAGATTCTATAATCATGATAATGAACTTATTAAGAAGTGGAAATGTACTTGATGAGTTGAGGGACTAAGATCCCAACACTTTGTGAAAAGAGTATGGCTACAGGCCATGACTCCCCAATGACAATGTCAAGCATTAGATATATGATCTAAGCCTGATGAGAGTTAATGTTGTGGTAATGATTCTATAGTAAATAAATGTTACACATGTTCTTCATATTCCTTAAAGGATAAGTGACATGTTGTTCTATCAAATTATAGCTGTGTTGCTTTTGATAAGAATGATGTTCTAATATGTTAGACATTGAATTAACTGCTACCAAACAAATATAATTCCTTTGTGTATATTTATCTTCTTAAGCTGCAACAATAATGTTTCTGGCAGAGAGTTATATCTCTCGCTGGGGCAATTTATAATTGTCTCATCCCCGTGGGAATCACATTTTTAGGTGGACGCAGACGAGGAGACAGGAATCCTTTAGTAGGTGAAGGGAAGCAACAACAGCAGCAGGGACAGCAGTGAAGTCTCAGGTGGGGACACTTGCTGTTATGCCTTGTATAGATGTAGATAGAGTCCTATGTGTCATCTCTGTACTCTCAGGTCCTCAGAATAGTAGTTAGTGCTTTTGAGATTTTGACTCAGTGCCTCGAGATTTTATACTGTGTGTATATAGCTTGATAGGATAGTTAATGCTTGTAATTCTCAAAAGGAGATGATACAGAATATGTACGTGTGAACAAGAATGTAATTATTTTATTTTGGTTCTATGTGAGAAAGTTTTCCTTTGATGGATCTTTTGATAAAAAGGTTTTGATTTTTAGTGATTTTTGGTAATTCATTGCTTAGTGAACGCTTCTACATTAGTTAATCTTGTCTTCGTGAGTCAGTCGTTATAGTGAGGGGTGCAGCGGACGGCGGTGGAAATGGTAAAAAAGGTGAACGACGATGGCGATGCGCGCATTGACAAAAAAGAGAAGCGCGTGGGCGACATAGGCATCGGCGATGGTAAAAACAAAGCGTGGTGTGATGACGGAAGTGTCGGCGATGGCAGTGGCATTGGTCTACCTTGCTGCTGCGGGTGACGATGATGACGGTGAGGCAAAAAATGGTGGTAACGATGGTGTGGAAGTCGTCGCGACACATGGAAGATAAGGTGACGTCGGTGATGGTGGCGGAACAAACTGGCGTCGCAAGTTGCGCGGGAGCGAGAAACAGAGGAAATGAAATAGTGCTCGCACGAGGGTTTAGAGAGTTCGAGATTCTAAAGAAGGAAAAAAGGGAGGGGTGGGGTTATATTTATAGGATTTGGGGTTGACGTTACAAATTCCCAAAGTCAAATGGTTTCGAGATTGTTTGGGCTCCAAACAGTTTTGAGACCGTTTGGGCTCCAAACAGTTTCAAGACCGTTTGGGTTCCAAACAGTTTCAAGACCGAAAGGGGTCCAAATGGTTTTAAGACCGTGAGGGTTTAGGTTTTTGATTTTTATATGTTTATGTTTGTTTTGGTTATTTATGTGAATTTTTATTTTTTTAGATTAAAGAAGATAAACATAAATAAAATGAAGAAGCAAAAATAAAAAAAAATGGTGATACTCAGATCTTGGGTTGCCTCCCAAGTAGCGCTTGGGTTTTACGTCGCTGGCTCGACGAAGTTTTGATTTTATTATGGTGATGTTGTGGGGTCTCAGATCTCAATAGTTTGTCTCGGAATTTCGTCAACTGGAGTATAGTATTTCTTCACTCTATGGACATTGACTGTCCTATCTCCTCCATTGTCACCAACAATTATGATGGCTCCAGTCAGATATATGTGTTTGATGGTAAAAGTCTTGGACCACTTTCTACGAAGTTTCTCGGGGAACATTTTCAGTCTGGAGTTGAAAAGAAGGACTTTGTCTCCAATAGCGATGTATTTTCTTTTCAGATGACCATCATGCCACATCTTGGTTTGTTCTTTGTAGATACTGGCACTTTGGTATGCGGTCATTCTGAGCTCCTCTAGTTCTTGCAACTGGAGTTGTCTGTTTTCTCTAGCACTTTTCAAAATCATAATTCAATTGTTTAATGGCCCACCAGGCCTTATGTTCCAGTTCAACTCGAAGATGACATTATTTCCCATATACCATACAGAACGGGGTTGTTCCAATCGGTGTTTTATAAGTTGTGCGGTAAGCCTAAAGGGCATCAGGAAGCTTGATGGACCAGTCGGTATGATGTCTATTGACGGTTTTCCCTAAGATTGCCTTCAGTTGTCTATTCAAAACTTCGACCTGTCCACTAGTTTGTGGATGGTAAGGTGTGGCAACTTTATGGTTGACTCCACATTTCTTTAGGAGGGATTCGAAGCTTCGTTCCAGAAAATGGGTCCCTCCATCAGATATGACAGTTCGAGGGACTCCGTATCTGGGGAAAATGATATCTTTAAACATCTTAATGACTGGTTTTGAATCGCTGGAAACTATGGGTATAACTTCTACCCATTTTGATACATAATCCACAACGACTAGTATGTAAGAAAATCCATATGAATAGGGGAAGGGACCCATGTAGTCTATTCCCCAAACATCAAAAAGTTCGATTTCTTGCCATATAGTGAGAGGCATTTCATTCCTTTTAGTTATACAGCCAGAAAGTTGCCATTTATTGCATGATTTTACAAAATCATGGGAATCTCTTGCTATTGTTGGCCAAAAGAAACCCAATTGTAGAACTTTTAGAGCGATATTTTTTGAACTCATGTGTCCCCCATTGGGGCCGGAATGACAATGTTCTAAGACAGGAGTAATCTCTTCTTCAGGTAGGCAGTGACAGAAAAGGTCTGTCTACACATAGACGAAAGAGATAAGGTTCGTCCCAGTAATATTTCTTAACATCATGGAGGAATTTCTTTTTGTCGTGGTGAGAGGTGGAAGGGTGGATGATTCCTGTAGCCAGATAGTTCACTATGTCAACATACCAGGGGAATCTGGTGGTAATTTTCATAAGCTGGTCATCAGGGAGGGAGTCTCTAATAGATACTTTATCATCATCCTCGACTTCAATGCGGCTGAGAGGATCAGTGACCACGTTTTCCACTCCGCTTTAGTCTTTGATTTCCAAATCAAATTCCTGAAGCATCAACACCCAATGGATAAGTCTGGGTTTTGCGTCTTTCTTCTGAACTAGATATCGTATGGCGGAGTGGTCAGTGTAGACTATGACCTTTGATCTGATTAGGTAGGAGCGGAATTTCTCGAACGCATAGATGACAACTAAGAACTCCTTTTCTGTAGTAGTGTAGTTCTTTTGTGCTTCATCAAGTGTCTTCGACGCATAGTATATTACATAAGGCTTTTTGTCAACTCTTTGTCCTAACACCGCTCCTATAGCATAGTCGCTAGTGTCACACATTATTTCGAAAGGTTGTGACCAGTCAGGTGCTCATAGAATGGGCACAGAGACTAGAGCGCTCTTTAAGGTTGTGAAGCTTTGTAAGAATTCTTGGTCAAAATTGAAATTGGTGTCCTTGGTCAATAAGTGGGTCATGGGTTTCGCTACTTTCGAGAAATCTTTAATGAATATTCGATAAAACCTAGCATGACCCAAGAATGCTCGTACTCCTTTTATGTCCTTTGGCGGCGACAGTTTTGAGATGACATTAATTTTTGCCTTGTCAACCTTAATTCCTCTTTCACTCACTCTATGTTCGAGGACGACACCTTCAGTTACCATAAAGTGGCATTTTTCCCAATTTAAGATAAGGTTTGTTTCCTCACATCTTTGTAAGACTTGTCCAAGGTTGAGTAGACAGTTGTCAAAATAATCTCCGTAGACTGAAAAGTCATCCATGAATACTTCCATTATGGACTCGGTTAACCCTACAAAAGTAGCACACATGCATCTTTGGAAGGTAGCAGGTGCGTTGCACAGCCCGAAGGGCATTCTTCTAAAAGCGTAGGTTCCAAAGGGACAAGTAAAAGTTATTTTTTCATGGTCTTCCGAGTGTATAGGGATTTGATAGAACCCAGAATAACCATCGAGGTAACAGAAGAACTTTTTATGTGCTAGGCGTTTGAGGACTTCGTCAAGAAAAGGTAGAGGGTAGTGATCTTTTCTTGTTTCTTTGTTTAGTTTCCAGTAATCAATACACATTCTCCACCCCGTGACAGTCCTTGTGGGCTCTAGCTCATTTTTATCATTTAGCACGACAGTGGTTCCTCCCTTTTTGGGGACCACTTGGAAAGGGCTAACCCATTGGGAATCTGAAATTGGGTAGATAATACCGACTTTCAAAAGTTTGAGGACCTCGAGGCGAACCACCTCTTTAAGATTGGGGTTCAGCTTTCTCTGGTGCTCTCTTGAAGGCTTGAATTCGTGTACCATGGGAAGTATATGCATGCATAGGGATGGGTTTATACCTGTTAGGTCAGTTATTTTGTACCCAATGGCTTTCTTATGTTTCTTTAACTCAACGAGAAGCCTTTCTTCCTGGTCTTTCATCAGAGTGGAACTGATGATTACTGGACATAGTTTTTCTTCATTTAGGAAGACGTGCTTAAGTCCCGTTGGTAGGGTTTTCATCTAGGGAGCCAGGTGCTTCTGTTGTTTCTAAAATAGTGACAGATTTGAGGTCCTCAAAAGTGGCTGTTGGTGCTTCTTCAGCTTTCTCTAAGTGTTGCAGGCATTGTTGAACTGATTCGTTGGCTGAGAATTCAACTTCTGGATTTATTAAGACATTTTCTAAATCATCAGATGGTTTAGATATTTCCAATTGGGACATTTTATGTATTGCATCTAAGAGAAAAACTTCCTCTTGAATGTTGGGGCCTTTCATGTTGTTGAGGACCCGAAACTGAATTGCTTCTTTTCCCAATCTCAGAATGATCGTGCCAGCTTTGACATCAATGAGCGCCCTGGCTGTGGCAAGGAAGGGTCTGCTAAATATTATTGGGTATCTTAGATCCTCCTTGATATCCATAATGACAAAATCACATGGGACATAAGAATCCTTGCCTATCCTGACTGGAATGTCTTCAATAATTCCTAGGGGTGCAGTGATAGTGGAATTAGCTAACTGAATGGTCATCGTTGTGGGTAACAAGTCAGTAAAACCCAATCTTTTACACATGGAGTAGGGCATAATAGATATGCTAGCCCCTAGGTCAGCTAATCCCTTTTTGCTCAAAGCATTTCCAATACAGCATTGAATACCGAAGGAACCATGGTCCTTCTTTAACTTTGGCATTTTATTAAGAATGATGTCAGAGGTGGTATGAGCCAGTTTGACCGACTCTTGCTCTTCAGTAATATATTTACTTGATAGAATGGTTTTTAGATATTTATCCCAAGCTGGTACTTCAGAGAGGGCATCGAGGAGCGGGATATCGATATAAAGTTTCTTCATTACCTCCTTGAATTTTTGGAATCTAGTGTCCATTTTAGTCTCTCTCAATCTTCCTGGATATGGTATCCTAGGTTTGTATTGCGGAACTTCTGGCTCTTTGGGAGCTTGTTCTTTTTTATACCTTTTGCATTCTCCGCAGATTTCTCAATTCCTAGATTCGGGCTTGCGTTTGGAGTAAAAATAGGTGTATCATCATCATGAGCGATTCTTGTAGCTTCATGAAAGACACGGCCAAATCTTGTAGTAACGGCATTCAATTGCGCTGGTCTATTTTGATCGTGTCTTGGGTTTGACTCTGGTTGACCAACAAAAGTACCTGCTGGTGGTTTCAACTGGGAAGCAATTTTTGCTAGTTGAGCCTCCACAGCCTTCTGTTGAGCTTGCTAATTGGCAAGCATGGTTAGTTGTGACTGTAACATCTTCCTAATCATAGTCATCTCGTCTGTTGGCTGGGAAGGAGCATTTTCCTGTTGGAACTGAGTGAGTTGTTGCTGCCCTTGAGGTGGTTGTTGCGGAGGTGGTGTTAACTGAGGTTGATGCGACTGCTGCAGTTGAGGATGTAGTTGTGGGTGCAGAGGAGGATGGGTATATTGATAGTAGGTGGAGGGATTTCTTGGGTAGTTGGATCTTGGGAAATTATTTCTAAGATTCCCTTGGTTTTAGTTATAGTTACTTTGAAATCTAGGTGGAAATCTATTGGAAGATCCACCTTGTGTTTGATGTTGCGGGTTAGTAGTCCCCGCAGGATTCCCATATTGAAACTTGGGGTGGTTTCTTGGTTGATTTGGATTATAGTAAGCTTGTCCTGGTATGGAGTGAATGGAGTTGATTTGTTCGGGCATTTGATCTTCAGGGTGTTCGATGATTGGTTCATACTGCTATTGTGGTGGTTGCATATCCATCATCACATTATAAAGTAAGCCACATGATAGTGTAGGTTGATCAGATGCGTGATAGGCTTCACAAGTCCCTGTGGCAGCTTTAACTTGTTGGACTTGGGGGTTTTTCTTCTTATCATATTCTCCAAATGAAGTTTCAAGTGCCTGCTATTTGTGAGCTATAGTCTTCAAAGCTTCAATAATAGCTTTCATTTGCATTGATCCCTCAGCCTTATAAACTTTGAGGACTCCCTTAGTGGATGATCGTCCCCAATTGGATTGGTTCTCAACTCCAAGTGTAACGATATTCCAGGCATCCTTGTAGTTCTTCCTCATAAAATTTCCTCCAGATGAGGAATCCAGAAATTGCTTGATATCATCACTCAACCCCCTATAGAACGTCTGTATTAATTGATTTTGGGAGATACCGTGATGAGGGCACTTCCTTAGAAGCTTCTTGAATCTTTCCCATGCTTCTTCGAGTGTTTCTCCAGGAAGTTGGGCGAAGTGGTTGATCTGTCCCCTAATTTCGTAGGTCAATGAAGGAGGGAAATGTTGGCTAAATTGGACATTATGTTAATCCCTTTGTTTTGATAATGACAAACATTTCATTCTTGTGGTTTTAACGTGCTATTTGAGTATTTCAGGTGGTGGATAACAAAGACTTGGAAGAACAATTTGATAAAATCGCTTTATTTTCATGATTGTAATCAAATGTAAAAGCTTGTACAAGTATATAATGTACAAGTAATTAGATATCATGTAAATCAAGCGTTTAGACCTTCCCTATCCACTCACAACACTTAGATAGGCCATTCCCCAAGATAGTATCACAATTGCACATTGATGCACACACTTAGTAAATGAATACATTGAGTCAGTAATATTCTCGGTCGACAAATCGTCGATCGAGAAAATATCAGTCGACAAAAACTTCAACCGAGAAACTCTCGGTCGACAAAATCTTCGATCGAGAATAGACCCTACTAGCCGTTAGACCCATCAGACAAAGTGGTTGGGAGTTGGAAATGAATGTTGAAAACACTTGCTCCAGGAGGTCCCTCGGTCGACAAATCTTTGACCGAGAAGGACTCTCGGTCGACAAATCTTCGATCGAGAAAAGTTCTGTCTGCACTTTTCTGGGTCAATTAACTAGCCGTTGCAAATGCAATTACTGGACAAATAACGGCTAGTTAAGCACTTAGAACCCCCTAGAAAGTGTCTAGAATGTCCTTAAGCATTCATAGGCCATTCCTATAAATAGGACAAGCCATAGGACACCAAAATACACCTAAGCTACACTTGTGCTATACTTGAGCTTGAATACTCATTGGCAATCTGTTTTGAGCAATAGAGCAATTCCAACATTGGCTATTCATTCCCATTGCTCTAATTTCGTGTCCTATAGGCTAGCATCTCCTTTCCACAGCACTTACACTTCTACACTCATTGGTTAGGAGATCAATACGCTTGATATAGGCAAATCAAGCCTTGTGCTTAAAAGGATAAGTTGTAATTTATGTTTTCCTTCTTGTTCCTTTTATTCTTTGTATTCTCCTTGCTACTCCTAGGGTTGGAGGTTGCGGATTGGAGAAGGTTCTTCTCAGAGGAGAAGGTGGACTTCAAGCTACTTCAAGAAGGCTATCGCAACGGGAAGCTACTTCAAGAAGGCTATTGCAACGGGAAGCTACTTCAAGAGGAAGGCTGCTTCAAGGTTGGTGCAATTACTTCTAGGTGAAGGCTGCTTCAAGGTTGGTGCGATTACTTCTAGGTGAAGGCTTCTTGAAGGGTTTAGGGAGAGAATTGTAATTTTATGTAAAGTCCTTGTGAGGTAATAAAATTAAATTCTTTCCAAATCCCGGTTGGGTAAGCAACCGGGTAGTGGACTGACAACTTTAGTATTTGCTAAAGTTGGAACCACTCTAAATCCTTGTCCCCTTGTCCAATATTTTGTGGTTGGTTGTTTGAGTTCAATCATTGTTAAAATTGTTTTAAAACTCTATTCACCCCCCCCCCTCTAGTGTTTTTTCAATTGGTATCAGAGCAGGCTTCAAGGAACCCTAACCAGGTCTTGAAGAATGGAGGGTAATGGTGATTACAATCACAACAAAAGGTGTTGCTTGGACAAAACTACAACATGTTGCAATTGGTGCTTAGGAACAAGCCACACAACAACTAGATGCCCATGGAGATCAATGAAGGAAGATGAGCACAAAGATTGTCTTATTGCTACAACTAGTGAAGAAGAAGAAGAGGTAAGTCTTTTTGATTTATCTAAAGAAGAACTAGTTGCTAGTCTTGAAGAAACACATATTAAATATGTTGAGTGCAAGAAGAAATTAAAGAAATCTATTAAAGCAAATGATGAGTTAAATGCTAGACTTCTTGCTCTTACATCTGAAAATGAAGATTTATATGCTAAATTAAATGATCTTGGTTTTGAAAAAGATAGCATTATTTCTAAAAATCATACTTTGAAATCATCTCTAAGTAGTAGTAATGTGAAGATTTTTACTCTAGAAACAAATTATGATCTTCTATCTCAAGAAAAGGTTGGATTACTTGCAAAGTTAAATGATCTTCAAAAACAACCTGTCTTGTGTACACATCTAGATTATGATAATATAGTGAAAGAAAGGAATTCTTTATCATCTAATCTAGATCAAGCAAAACATAAAATAAAGAATTTCTCAATTGGTATCTATAAGAAATTGAGATATCATTCATGCCTTCATGGATATATGTCTTTTCTTGAAGAATCACATGATTAATATGAATAGAAATAGGACTTGATTTATGCACTCATAGTAAAAAGGACATCATTCATAATAGGTTTTATTCAAAGTAATTTAATTGATATCTCTTTAAGTTACTTGCAAAATTTATACTTCACATGTGAAATCTGCAGATTTTGCCTCTTGGTTGAAATAAAATTTAGCCAAGGGGCGCTATGGTCGTAGTCAAGGACGACCTAAAATAAGCTTTGACAAAATGCTTATTTGGACATCATTTTATTATACTTAATCTTAGTATACTTTTGATAAAGGTCAAAATCAAAATTTAAAATCATCTGTGACCTTAGAAGCTTTAAATTGCTTTAATGGTAAGATTAAGGGGGAGCTCATACAAACAAATTTGATTATCTGATTACAAAGATTTTGAAGCTTGTTACGACCTTAGTATTTTTACTCTTGGTTATGAAGACATCTATGAATTTCATAAAAATGATATATCTTAAAGGAACTCTCTAAGCAAATCAGGATTAACATCCCTTGCATTTGGTTAGAGGACTTTAAGGTTTGCAAAACATTTTTTTATGAACTCTGAGATTAAAGGACTCTCATTTCATTTTCAGGGCTTAACATCCCTTGCAAAATAGATGAGAAATCAATATCCATTCATCATAAGCTTAAGGGAATCTCATATCATTTTTAGGGCTTAACATCCAGTGTAAAATGGGTGAGAAATCAATACATATGCCATGAACCTAACAGGATCTCATATCATTTCAAGGCTTAACATCCTTTGCAAATGATTGAGAAACAAATTGTGGCTAAATTAGACAAAAATGATATTAAATCCATGTTCCTAATAGAATATCTATCTAAGGGGGAGCATAGTATAAAATTAAGGGGGAGAAGAAATATAAAATATTAAACTTGGATATCTTTTTGAAATGACAAAGGGGGAGAAATAATATAAAATCAAAAACATAAAATAAAATGAGTTTCATAATATCTCAGCCAGCACCCACTTGCAAACACAAGATTGGATACAAAAGGTAAACTTCAGGTATGAAACTCATATGATTTATATTTCCTTATTTTATATTTAGGAAATGTTTGTCATCTTCAAAAGGGGGAGATTGTTGGCTAAATTGGACATTATGTTAATCCCTTTGTTTTGATAATGACAAACATTTCATTCTTGTGGTTTTAACGTGCTATTTGAGTATTTCAGGTGGTGGATAACAAAGACTTGGAAGAACAATTTGATAAAATCGTTTTATTTTCATGATTGTAATCAAATGTAAAAGCTTGTACAAGTATATAATGTACAAGTAATTAGATATCATGTAAATCAAGCGTTTAGATCTTCCCTATCCACTCACAACACTTAGATAGGCCATTCCCCAAGATAGTATCACAATTGCACTTTGATGCACACACTTAGTAAATGAATACATTGAGTCAGTAATATTCTCGGTCGACAAATCGTCGATCGAGAAAATATCGGTCGAAAAAAACTTCGACCGAGAACCTCTCGGTCGACAAAATCTTCGATCGAGAATAGACCCTACTAGCCATTAGACCCAGCAGACAAAGTGGTTGGGAGTTGGAAATGAATGTTGAAAACACTTGCTCCAGGAGGTCCCTCGGTCGACAAATCTTCGACCGAGAAGGACTCTCGGTCGACAAATCTTCGATCGAGAAAAGTTCTATCTGCACTTTTCAGGGTCAATTAACTAGCCGTTGCAAATGCAATTAGTGGACAAATAACGGCTAGTTAAGCACTTAGAACCCCCTAGAAAGTGTCTAGAATGTCCTTAAGCATTCATAGGCCATTCCTATAAATAGGACAAGCCATAGGACACCAAAATACACCTAAGCTACACTTGTGATATACTTGAGCTTGAATACTCATTGGCAATCTGTTTTGAGCAATAGAGCAATTCCAACATTGGCTATTCATTCCCATTGCTCTAATTTCATGTCCTATAGGCTAGCATCTCCTTTCCACAGCACTTACACTTCTACACTCATTGGTTAGGAGATCAATACGCTTGATATAGGCAAATCAAGCCTTGTGCTTAAAAGGATAAGTTGTAATTTGTGTTTTCCTTCTTGTTCCTTTTATTCTTTGTATTCTCCTTGCTACTCCTAGGGTTGGAGGCTGCGGATTGGAGAAGGTTCTTCTCGGAGGAGAAGGTGGACTTCAAGCTACTTCAAGAAGGCTATCGCAACGGGAAGCTACTTCAAGAAGGCTATTGCAACGGGAAGCTACTTCAGGAGGAAGGTTGCTTCAAGGTTGGTGCAATTACTTCTAGGTGAAGGCTGCTTCAAGGTTGGTGTGATTACTTCTAGGTGAAGGCTGCTTGAAGGGTTTAGGGAGAGAATTGTAATTTTATGTAAAGTCCTTGCGAGGTAATAAAATTAAATTCTTTCCAAATCTCGGTTGGGTAAGCAACCGGGTAGTGGACTGACAACTTTAGTATTTGCTAAAGTTGGAACCACTCTAAATCCTTGTCCCCTTGTCCAATATTTTGTGGTTGGTTGTTTAAGTTCAATAATTGTTAAAATTGTCTTAAAACTCTATTCACCCCCCCCTCTAGTTTTTTTTCAGGAAAAACTTTTCTAAGAACTTTTCTTCCAAGGGAGCCCAGGTGGTGATGATTGGCTCCCTATCAAGTGAGTTGTACCAACTCAAAGCCCTTCCAGATAGAGTGAAGTGAAAAAGATGTAGCATTATTGCATCAAAGGCAACTCTGACTTGTGGGACAGGTTGGCAAAGTGCCTTGAATCTCTTCAAATGATCCATTCAGTCATCTCCAGAACCACCGGAGAATGAGATACCCTGCATGATTTGAATCCATTGTGTCCGGATTTTGAAATTAGGTATGTTAATGATTGGTGGCCTAACTGGATGGTTGTCTTCATAATTCTTGGGGATGGCATAGTCCCACAGTTGCTTGTTTCTTATCTCTAACTAGGCAACTTCTTTAGCTGCTTCATTTTCAGCTCAGATGTGAGCCTGTTCTTCAGCTCGGATTTCTGCTTGGACCTGAGCATGAGTGTTAGCAATGAGTTGTGCTCTCTGAGCGGATATGGCGGCGTTGACCCTATCCATTACTAGTGTAGGTTGGCGTTGATCTTCATCCATTTGTCTAGCTCTTTGGCGGTTAAGTCTGATGCGGCAGTGGAAACTTCTCTCTACCTCAGAGTCATACTCTGGATCAGGGGAGAATTCGAGATTATGTGATGGTTGCATACACGTCTTCTACCTGAGTAGAGGAAGAAACACACTTTTTATATGATGTGGAAGATGTGATGAAATCAAGAAAATATGGAGTAATATTTAAAGAAAAAGTGTAAAATCCTAACCAACTAGAAATATGATAAATTAAATTAAAACGTTTCGTTGTCCCCGGTAACGGCGCCAATTTTTTATGGAGATTCCACTCGCGTAGAATTGCGTGCACCACTAAAAATCCCAAAGATAGTGAGTCTTTAGGTTTAGCCTTGATTATACTAGATTGAGAACTCCACCCACATATGCTAGGATACGTGGAAGTCTTATCGTAGTATAGTTGAGGGTCGAATCCACAGGACAACGGTCTTATTGGGAGCAACAAGATGGAAATTGTTGGAATTTCACTTAACTCCTTAACAGTTGGTATCTAGATCAAAGAGTTGGTTTGGTTGTTTTAAACTAAGTGCAAGTAAAGTAAAAGCAGGAAGGTAAAATTATGGTTGTAAACAAAGTTAAGAAACCACTAGGGTGTGATCGGCTTTCACCACCACTACACATGGATCAAAACATGCAACATAATAACATAACCTGCAAAAAGAGTCTAAACAGTTAGTATCATTGTAGATTTAGTTGCCTTTTAGAGAACTAACTACGAGAAGTGTGGGAATGTTGCAATGCCAGCCATCCCCGAGTGAATGGTCACTTACTTTACATCATTTCCTTCGCAAAGTGTGTTCCTCGACTTATCAAGGTTGTACTTTCATACGTCAACTGATTCCATTTCATAGTATGAAAGTACAGTGATGAAAGTGAGTTTACTCCACTTCTTGAAAAATAGTCCTAGATACCAAAACATATGCATGGAGGATACATGCATCAGGAACCAACATTCAATCGAGATTCGAATCTAATAGTACAAACGTAGACAATTCATACTAAAAGATAATAAGTAACACAAGTTGGTGATCAAGCAACAAGCATTCATTAAACGATTGAAGTTGAATTGAAAAGAAAGCATATCTCTATTGCAAACTTATGAATTACATTGCATGAAATGAAAACATGGGTAACGGGGCTACTCCCCGCACCCTAGTGTATGAGACTACTCGCTCATGGCAAGAACAAAGAGGAGGCGAGAAGAGAGAGAGAGAGATCATGATCTCCATGAAGGAGGGAGGAAGGCCGATCCCTTGGAGAGAGAGAGAGAAATGATCTTCACACTTCGTAGCTTGCTTGATGACGAATCCTTCTCTCCCCACCTTCTTTGTCAATGAGAGAGAAAGTAGCTTGGAGATGGAGTATGGATCTCAGACCGACAGCCTTGGGGCAGTAGATTAAGGATGGAATGGCTCTGCAGCAATAGAGGCAGCCTTTGGACGTCTGAAACTTGATACCTTGTGAGGACCCCTCGGGTCTTATTTATAGGCTTTGAGTGAAGTCCAAACGGTTTGGGCAGTTTTGGGCCCAAACGGTCGTGAAAACCGTTTGGATTCTGAGACCGTTTCGACTCTCTCAGTTTCAAAACCGTTTGGACTCTCCTGGTTTCAAAACCGTTTGAGTCCTTGCGGTCTTGAAACCGTTTGCCTTTATTCGGTCTTGGGACCATGTGGCTTCATATGGTCTTGGGATCGTTTGTCTTTATACGGTCTTGGGACCGTTTGGTGTCCATTCGGTCTTGGGACCGTTTGGAGATTTTGTAATTTTTTTGTATTTTTCTATAGGAAATCAAAGGAAAAAAGTTAGGCTAATGATATATTTACAAAAGAGTGGAAAATTAAAGATTGTGTCTAATTTATTTAAGAATGAGTATGGAAAACTGAGAAAAAAGGTAAGATAATGTCACAAAATGGGAGGTTATCAGTTGTTCCATATCAGGTTCAGTATCGTGTCGGGTTAGGAAGTACTTAGGCTCTTGGGTTCCTTGTATCGGGTGTAGAGGGGCGAGCCATCTCAGGTTGAGGCCCATCTAGGAACTCGACACATTGAGGTGGCCTTCTTGGTTGTATCGTGTTGCTGCAGCTATCGGGACGGTTTCTAAGTGAACTCCTCCCACCCCTCTCGGGTTGGGGGTGTGCTCACCTAGTGTCGCCCGGCACGCCTGGGAACTTGACACACTAGCTCCGCTTCCAAAGTTTGCTCTCGTTGGGTTCCAACTCCTCCCATCGGAGTCATGTAGCTGCTATTTATAGGCAGCGGCTAGTAGAGGTTGCGGTTCTCGTGGGGCCATGTATCCATCATCGGCTCTGTTCACGTGGCTTTAGAGGAGGGTCAACACGTCTATCGCCCGGCACGGATGGCGTCACGTGCCAAGTTGCGAGCAAACTGCGCTTGACCCTGTCAGGATAATGACC
Organism: Alisma plantago-aquatica; assembly: GCA_963693085.1. Classification (NCBI taxonomy): domain Eukaryota; kingdom Viridiplantae; phylum Streptophyta; class Magnoliopsida; order Alismatales; family Alismataceae; genus Alisma; species Alisma plantago-aquatica. Next base: position 21,895,495 of record OY856412.1, on the reverse strand, counting down.
CTGGCAAGCAGCTACTCCGATGAGTGGCTTCATCCCGCGACAGACTCCATCGGGTTAATGAATCGTGGCAGGCAAAGCTCCCTGTCTGGTAGATAGTGTACCGCTCGTTAGGGCTCCTCACGCGACATGTCTGTATTGGGTTGTTGTCATGTCGGGCAGCAACCGCGACAGGTAAATGGGTGTGTCGTGTGGCTAGTAGAAGGGTCGGTGCAGGTGCTTGTTGTAGATGGGTCGGGACATGCCTTTTTGCGGACTTTGGGTGAAAAAATGAGGGAAATCTCTACAAAAGACGGGAAACGGGTCAGGAGCATAGTGTGGGTTACTTCTGTGCAATAATAGGATAAAACAAAGAGAAAAACAGTTTAGAAGGAAGGTTTGACAACTAAATATGGGCCCTAAATAGCCATAAAATGGGTGTTATCACTTTCTCTACATTTATTGTTTACTTCTAGCTTACATGTACTAGATCTTTCTCTAAAATGAAGTTCTAAGTAGAAAGATGTTATCTTTGCCTAGAGTTGTGCTTATATGGTAATTCTTGGGTAGTTATTTTCTTTGGAGGTAAGAAAATACATTGTATTAATAAAGCCATATGGCATATACATTAGACAAGGGATACAAGTAATTTTGGTAACAAAGTAGTTAGAGGTATCCAATCAGGATACAAGTTGATCAGATATGAGTAAGATGCTTCTGCATAGATTCCTCCCCAGTACGCTGGACAAAGCAACTTTCAGTTAGAATACTTCCATGATCATGGGTAGCACTTGCATGATTGAGATCCCAAACACCAAAACCACTGAGACACAAGTCCTGATGATCACCGTCTTCTTTCCACATATGTCTAAGAAAAGTGGAAGCAGAAACCAACCACATGAAAACAAACATAACTGGATGAAGGTAAGCCTCAACCAAAACCAAAACAACAAGATACAGACCAAAGGACTTTGGCCTAAACTGACCACAACAACACCACATGGGAAAAAACACAAACAGATACCAAGCAGTATCAAAGGCACAAGAAAAATAGGCCATAAAAGTGCCTCCTCCGTTGACTAGTTTGGGCAAGAGTAGGTTGGTTATAGGAGAACATGGGAGGTACAAAATGGAGAAACCCCACCACCACAACCACCCTACGACTTCCACCCTTCTTGAGTCTAACCTCAAGAAGTAAAGAGGATAGACCAGACAGGTGAAAGTGACCCACACCCCACTGAGAGTCCCTAAAAGCTCCCCTACCCCTATAGACCAATGCCTCTGGCAAGCTTCCCATCTCCATGCCACCACTGTCGGGATGAGACACTGAAGAAAGAAAGTGAAGACTACAAAAACAAATAGGGAAATGAAACAAACAAGGTAACACAAGCAAAATGAGCAGAGAGAAAGGAAGGGAAGCAGTGTCTCCCCCATCAAAAACATCCACTGAGCCGAACACTTACTCGTACATCAACCTCTCCATTGAAAGACCCCAACCACGGTGCCAAGCTCAGACCCCCAGGAGCCATCGATGCCGCCATCAGGTGAAGAAGTTGGTGGGGTGGAGAAGTTCATTTGTTGCTGATACTGATGCTAGGAGGTGACCATAGATGTGGCTTGGGGGAGAAGGGTGGCAATCATGGATCCCAAGTCCCCCTCCCCCAAGATGGAGGTCGCAAACTGGAAACCCAAATCTCCAGAGTGTTGTGGGAGTGCTTCCCTTGGTTGTTGAACCTAAGGAAATATGCAATTCTTGATTGTACTAGTAATTATAGGGTAGTTTATCTTCTTGAATGAACCCTAAACCTTGTGAATGAACCTTCCTTGTTAGTGGAAGCTCTAGAACTTTCTTGCAAGTGGAAAATGGTGGCTTTTATTATCTCAAATAATGGTTCTTACTTAGGGTTTTTGAGCTGATTGCCCTCCTTGAGATGCAACCCGATGGCTTGAGTTTGGTGCTATTTAGTTTGACCTTCATGTGACAACTAATGGTTGATGTTAAATTGTTGTTTTGGACTTTCTCTTATTCACACAACTGATGGTTATGTTTCCCGTCACAAATGATGGCTTGGTTTCCTTTGAAATGATGGTTTTGATGCTCACAAGTAGTGGTTTCACTTGATGGTTTTCCTTCTTCCACCAAATGATGGTTTTTACTTGGGTTTTGGATCTATTTTCCACATGTTGACTGCAATTGATGGCTTCACTGGGTTTCATACTTGATTGTCTCTCTAGGTCATCAACTAATGGATCTACTGGATCATAACTCGATGGCTTCTGTGACTCTAAGGTCGACGGTTCCTCTGAGTCTTTGTCTGGTGGACCACAACGAACGAGTTCTCTGGATGCCACATCTGATGGTGGACCTAATGTCCACAACTGATGTCTTAACTAGGTCATGTTATATGTCTCTCATAGGTCATAACTCGATGGTTTTTCTAGATGAATGGTTTAATGTTTTACCTGTATTGCATCTGCTGCTTTTTCTATCCAACATCTGATGGTCTTGTATGGGGAACCTGAAGTCCACAACCGATGGTGCTTTTGAAGTCAACAAATGGCAATCCTCTTCTAGTCATATAATCCTATGGTTTCTCATGATCCAATGGTGGGGACTAATGCACATAATTAGTCAACCGATGTTTTTGCTTCTATGTGAATCGATAGTTGATGAACCCTAAGTTTTGATGGTTTTAGTTTAATTCTCTAATATGATGGTTCAGCCTTGTGTTATGTATGAATCTATACTTGAGGATATTTCGATGGTAATGCTTTAACTTATGCATCCATGATCGGATGGTGATGCTATGTGTGCACGGTGTGCTTTGGCCTAAGTAAGTGTATGAACCTATGGTTGAATTGAGGTGCTGACTGGTAACATCACTTCCACCTATGTTTTTTAACTTAACATAACACAATTAAGGAATGATGGTTAATCATAATTAGATTCCTTGTTTGGTATGACGAAGGAACACTCTCTCTATTATCTGTTGTATCCCTAATATGTTAACTAGTGGTTGTCATAGCCCTTATGACTGATGTTTTCTTATGTTATACATGTGTATCACAAGCATGATGGCGTAAGTGGAACCTTCTTCAAGGTGGTGAAAATTGATGATGATCATGTAGGAAATGATGTGATGGTCCTAATGACCCTTGGGCATGTCTTGGGCCCTTATGGAGGTGTAATCCTCTTATGTTGACAAGCATTGGTACCCTGGGATAATGTGATAAGGATTTATATCCTGTGATGGTGTGATGACAAGTATAGTCTCAAGGATGGAAATGAAATAGTACCATGTGATTATAAAATTAAGAATTATGTCTCATATATTTTATATCTTCTAAAGTTATTATATATCAATGCTTGTTAGAAATGAATTTGAATTTGTATGTCCACTTGTTTGATGCAGCCTTAACTCACCCAATTGGCATCAACTAATCAAGTGAAATCCAAATCATGTAGTGCCATGCATTGTAGAACCATAAGGTGTCATGACTTGCTCGATGGGGAAACAAGTATTCTTAAGGGAGGCTTGGAGGCATATTGTTGCATATGCGGGGTGTAAGAGATCTTTGTGTCCTTGACATCCTCATACCAAGGTTTTGAGGATGGTCGCAGTCTTACCTTAGAAAGATAATGATTGTGGTCGTATCTCAGATATTTGTATATGTGGTGTGAGTGCGGACAACTGTTGTTGTACCTTAGATGATAGGGTTTTGTATATCCTGATTACTAGTGTCGTGACATATATACCAAGGATGGACTAGGCTATTTTATAGCTTGAACTTGTGTGTCGTTGTGGAGGAATCATATTGATCGAGGGTGGATGAGATCTTAGGATTTTGGCTTTCCTAGATCTTGTAAGGAACTAATTGCGACCAAGCAGTGGTCAATTGGAATTTGAGTGGTATACCTCAAATTCCCCAGGGGTTAATAAAAGATGTAATATGACCATGTAGTATATCTGTTAGGATGATGCACAACACTTCACATTGGATGATAACCATTGCTTGCTCTTTTCACATATAGATGATGTATAGTGCAATAAAAGATGGTAGATATGCTTATGTTGTGGAAATTCTTATGCTGCTCGAATTGCTTATGTTGTTAGTCATGCCTATGATGTTAGCTATACTTTTTCTATTTGACTTGCTTATGACATTAGCTATGATTATACTGTTAACCCTGCTAATAATGTTAACTATGTTTATGATGTTACTCAGACTTATGATGATAGTTACACCCATGATGTTAACTACACCTGATCTCTTGAGAATAATATTAATCTTTCATTGCTACAAATAAGACTCTAATTAAAAATGTTCACCACAAGTTTTATATCTGATATTTCTATGATGTTATACAACCTAATCTGATATTTCTACTTATAGAGATGCAATTAATAAGAGTTGTTGAGAGTTATAACTCTCACTAGGACATGGGTCTCACCTCGTGGGTCACCACATCTTTTTAGGAGATCGACTAGCGGTGGCAACATACCTATGGAAGTGAGGAGGAGTAGTGGTGATTGACTTAGAGATTGGTTATTAGATGTCTAGTGTGTCCTAGAGTCGTCCATGTACTCTCAGGTCTGTGCAAGAAAGTTTCTATATGATGTTTCAAATGACTCGAGATTTTACTTGTACATGTGGTATATGTGGGTCATGCTCTTCTATATGTTTATGCGGTGGCTGAGGCCACATAGAAGTTGTAAAGATACTTGGCATAATATGAATATATACAAGATGTTGGGATTTTGTGTAAATGATCCTATATATATTTGGAATGTTTAATCAGTTCTAATTATCCCCTTTTTCTGCTATGTGGTTAATTAGTGATCGATCGTGTTTTGAGTTTTGAGTAATCTCATTCAGTGTAACCAGTTCTCACAGTAATTCTATAGAATCTGATGGTCTAACATACGTGCTGCAAATTGATGGAACTTCATTAACCAATGGACAGTCAGATCATAAAAAATATAGTCCATTTTATCAAAAAAAATCTGAGCTTGCTAGTTGGTTAGAAGAACCACCGCCTCCTACACTCCTCTCGTGTAATGAAGTTCAGTCTTATCACTAAAATTAGGAATTTGATTCAAAATCTTATAAATTATAATACAATGAAGAAAACCTAAATACAAGCTATTTCTAAGCTAAATTGATGAAAATGAATGTAAAATTATGCTTAAAATGCAACTAAATCCAAGATGAATATGCATTATCATCTTACTGGTCAACCTCATTGCACATAAATTTATGTTCAATAGCATTCTTGAGGTTCTCATATTACAATAAGATGTCTATGATAAGTCTCATTGTAGTGTCTTTTTCTTATATGATACAAACCAAGTGATGGAAAAGGTAAAAGAAATACTAAGTTTCATTCTGTCAGGTCAATCAATCTGGTTAGCTATATAGTTAGTTAAATTAGTTGGTCAACATAATAGTCAAATAATTATTGTTTTCGTACTGTTGTTAGATTTTGATGTAGGATAACTTGAGGACATAAGAGAAAGGGGTGAAAAAGGAAACATGACATAGTTGCGAGTGGTAAAAGATTATGGCTTCAATTAGTATAGCTCCTTATGTTGTTTTATATTACTTTGCTTGCAAGAGGATTCAAAAGAGTTGAAATTTTCATAAGAGAGAGACTCGAGAAGAGTTAAACGTCCTTAGATTCTTGATTATAGGTCGTTTAGGTTTTTAATTGGCCGTTTTAGATAAAATTAAGATGGCATAACTATGATATAAAAAATGGTTCATATTTTATGTTGTAGAATACATGTCTTTTTTGGTCCAAGTTGAATGCGGGTGAGAGACCTTCAAAGCAGGTTTCTGAGCAGGGGAAGCTATGCCATTGGGAAACCATCTGGTGATGCATGGGTAGTTGTTAGATATATGGTTTTATAAGACATGTATACAACATGGGTTAAGCCTAATGTAGTGCAACTAGTACATAGGAGGATATGTAGTTTTGTGATAAGTGCAAACAGGGAAGAGTTTTATCCCACATTTCTCACTCCTAGAATTTTTGTGGTCCTTATATGTAGGATCACATGAGACTCTTGTGTCCAAGGGTCCTAGGAGAGAGTATGTTTACCTCCTTGGTGGACATGGTGACCACAACACACACACACACGCCCGCGCGCCCCACGCCTCGCCTGGCCTAGATGAGCAGGGGCTCGAGATTGTGGCTTATGGATTATGGATTGTGGAGAATGTTTTCCGTCTTCTTTTTACACTAGGACACAACTACATAATTAATTATTTCTTTCCAAAGGGTTAAACACATCTTTTGAACATACATTTGTCAGCGTTCGAGTTTGTATTTTGCAAACCCCAAAGCCAGAGTCTTCTGCTGTTGTCGCTTCCGTGTTGCTACATGGAGATCCTCTCATGCATGTGGCGAGTTCATCATTCCTCTCCCTACAAAGATGTGATCTGTCATGTGGTGGTTCCTATGGTCGCTAGGCTGCACTAGTAGTGAAAGTCATTGGTCGTCAACGTGAGCGAGACGATACCTTCTACAGGTTCACGACCAAGTTGACTAGAAGAACGAAAGTTACCCACAAGGGTTGCGAGTCACTGGTTTCTTTGAGTATATCACATGCATTTTTCAACGAACGACCTGGTTTGATTCCTGACCTTATTTTTCTATTCTCCTGTATTGGTTTATTCTGTGTTTTCTTATCTAGATCTACCTGAATACATTAACTAAATTGTACCTCTTATTTGTGCATTAAAAATAAAGTGTATGACTTATACTCAAAGTCTCCTGTTACTACATCCAAGGTTCTGTAGAGGGTGTTAGAAAAGAAATACAATACTGAAAATTAGGGAACTAAAAAATATTGTCTCTAAATTTTTAAAGTTTCATATGGCTGAACGTAAATCTATTTATGATCAAACACATGATTTTCAACTATTGGTGCAAGAGCTCATTGATGCGGGCATGGTACTTCTTGAAATATTTGTTGCAATGTCAATCATTGAGAAATTCCCAAAATTTTGGGAGTCCTTTGACATGACTCTTAAGCATTGCAAGGGACACATGTCAATGAACGATCTCATGATGAACATCAATATTCATGAAGAGCATCTGAAAAAGAAGACTATAAAAGTACCCACTGATGTTAATGCTACTGTTAATTTTACTACTGCTAAGAACAATGATAAGAAACCAAATAATTCACTTAAACCTAAGGCTAAGATCTAGAAGAAACTGAAGAACAAACCTTGTTGGAATTGTGGAAATGTTGGCCACTGGAACAAGCATTTTCCTTCAGAAAAGGCAAGGATAGATGTCGCATCTACAAATGAGGAGGTTGTGGTCAACATGATGACCGCATCGTTGGACCTCAATGATGGGTATGTATCTATAAAACCCGAAGTTCTTTCTATTTTTGAACCACTATATTGGATAATGGACACTGGGGCTAATGTGCATATGTGTACTGACAAGTCCCTATTTGTGTCTTACCAGGCCTCTAAAGATCGATCCATGACTTTGGGAGATTCCAACTTTTTAGAAGTCAAAGGAAAAATATGGGTGGACTTGAATTTTCCTTTAGAAAAGGTTCTAATGCTTCATAGAGTTAAACATGTCCCATCAATACAACATAATATTTGTAGTGGCACAATTTTAGTTAGAGATGGTTTTAGAATAGACTGCAACTTTAATAAGTCTATTATTACTTACCTTCCTAATTCTTTATTTTTTGTCAAGGGGTATCTATGTGATATGAAGAACTTGTTTAAGATTCCTATTGAACTTGTTCCAAATTCTTTTTTAAATTTTAATGATAATAGTTTTGCATGCATGAATCTTGTATCGTTTGATGTTTGGCATACACATTTGGGATGTGAATGTTGGATCAAAGAAACATATGATGGATCTAAATTTAATCCCTAAATATGACATTAGCAATAATAAATTTGAAATATGTGTCCAAGATAGATTACCTAGGAAATCTTTCCATTATGTGAATATGAATTCAGAAATATTACATTTAGTGCATATTGATATCTGTGAATTTAATGGGATTGCTACGAAGGATCAAATCGTTATTTTATAACTTTTATTGATGAAACTAGTAGATATTGTTCTTCTTTTTTACTTAGAAGTAAATATGAGGTATTGGATAAATTTAAAATTTATAAGCAAGAAGTTGAAACTCAAACTAGTAAAGTACTTAAGTATTAAGGTATGATAGGGGAGGAGAGTATACCTTGAACTTTTTTTTGGAATTTTTCCAATTGCATGGTATAGATCATGAGGTTACCACTATGTATTCACCATAGTTTAATATGATAGATGAACGTAAAAACCAAACCCTTATAGATATGGTTAATTCTTTACTCCAAAGCTCAGGTCTACCCAAATTCATGTGGTGGGAAGCTTTGAATATGTCTTGCCATATTTTGAATAGATTTCTCCATAAACATCTAGAAAGTAGTCCATTTGAGTTATTGAGAGGAAGAAAACCAAATCTCTAATATCTTCAAGTGTGGGGGTGCCTTGATAAGGTACTTGTCTTTGAACAAAAAAGGAAGAAATTGGGACAAAAAATGATTGATGTCATATTCTTGGGGTATGTAGATACAAGTTATGTATATAAATTCTTGATTGTAAAATCTAACATCTCAGGCTTTGAGGTCAATACAATTGTGGAATTACGTGATGCTACATTCTGTGAGGATGTGTTACCATAAAATTTGGTGTGCCCAATGAAGTATCTCAAGAGGATTCATTCACCATAAGTTTCATTCTCGAGTACATGGAAAGGATGACAAATGTAGGGGGCAACTCAGAACAAGCTATTTCTAAATCTGATGATTATGAAGAAATCATTAAACCAAGGAGTAGTAAACGGTCTTGGAAATCCAAGGACTTTTGAAGTGAGTTTCTCACTTACAATGTTGAGGATGATCTTATACCTTTGAAATAGGATATTGAATCTCCAGAAGCTAAGTTTTGAAAAGAAGTCATTAATAATGAAATCCAATCAATTCTCGCGAGTGAAAATTGGGAATTGGTGGATTTTCCTCCTGGTTATTGTGCAGTTGGATGCAAATGGATCTTTAAGAAGAAACTTAATGTAGACAGGACAATCAATAAGTATAAGGCTAGATTAGTTGCTAAAGGTTACACACAAAGGGAATGAATAGATTATTTTGATATATGTTCTCCTATTTCCTGTATGACCACAATCTGAGTGCTTCTAGTATTGGCTTCCATTTATAATCTTTGTATCAATCAGATGGATGTGAAGACCGTGTTCTTACACTGTGATCTTTAGGAAGAGATATATATGGAACAACCTGAGGGATTTGTGGGTCGTGGGAATGAGTCCAAAGTGTGTAATTTTGTTAACTCATTATATGGCTTGAAACAAGCCCCTAAGTAATGGCATGGCAGTTTGATTATGTGATATATTCGTTTAGCTTTGTTTCCAATGAATTTTGATAAATGTCTCTATTGCAAAATTGTCAATGATGGATTCATTTTGTTATGCTTATATGTCGATGACATCCTACTTTTGGTTCTAAAATGAAAGTAATAAATGAGACAAAGTCATTCTTGTGCAACAAGTTCGAGATGAAGGATATGGGTGTCACTGATGCGATTTTAGGCTTAAAATCATAAGGTTTACTGATGGTATAACTCTCTCAGTCTCACTATGTTGAGAAGATACTGGAGAGGTTTGAGTACACATCACATAAACTTGTTAAGACTCCATATGATTCATCCAAGGCATTGTTCAAGAATGAGACTGGGGTTCCAGTGTCTCAATTACGATACTCTCAGATTATCAGAAGTTTGATGTATCTTATGAACTGCACATGTCCAGACATTGTGTTTGCCGTGAGAAAGTAAAGTAGATACACCACTTGTCCCGACAAGACCCATTGGGAAGCTCTTAATAGAGTTTTGAGGTATATCAAGGAAACTTGTTCTCTTAGGCTGCATTATGGCATATATCCTTCTATAGTCGAAGAATATAGTGATGCAAGTTGGATTGCCATCAACTTTGGGAGAATGGTGTCTCAGGATATGCCGTCATGTTGGGAAGAAGTGTTGTTTCCTAGAGGTCTAAGAAACATACTGATGCGATGATTTTGAGTCGCATTTATAGACCGATTTCATATGTGTTTTGTGCCTTAATTACTCATTTTCATGGATATTATTGCATAATTCACTTTATTTGGTCTTTGCCATCATTTTATATCAAATCCCCTTTGTTTCACTATTTTAAGCATTATTGATCATCTTATCATAAATCGTGTGGATTTACTTGGTCTTGTTGTGCAATTTCAGGAAGAACAAGTATCTGCTTCCGTCGATACCATCGACGGATGTCGATACCATCGACCAAGCCACAGGTTGTCAGCCGAGAAGAGCAATACAACGTCGATACCATCGACACCCATGTCGATGGCATCGAGAGGTCTCCAGGCTGCTGGCGAGGATGAAGTCGATACCATCGACGCAAGTCGATGCCATCGACTCAAGGAAAGCTACAGCGTCGCTAAACGACAACAACCGACGCTAAAGGAGTCGATACCATCGACACCCAAGTCGATGGTATCGAGATCATGACAGGCGCTCAGAATAAAAGAAAGGAAAGCTGCCGCTAATCCGCTGTGTCGATACCATTGACTCGCGTCGATGGTATCAACGCCGGCAGATATGCGTTGGATTTGTTTTGATTTCGATCGGACGGCTGTTGTTATTTGACGACCTAATTAGGGACTTATACCTAATGACGGCCGCCCAGACGTGATCATCATCTCATTTTGGATTGCACGAGTGCCGAGGAGGAGAGAAAGGAGAACGGAGGCCGAGAAGCTCATTCCGGGTGATTCGGACGCTGCCGAAGACAATTTCCACCACCGACAGGCGGGGAAAGCTTGTGTTCTACGCCAAGGATCCACCGGTTCTTCTCCGTTCAGGGGTTTTCCCATTTATTTCACGTTTTTCTTATGAATTCCCCAATTTCTACCATGTATTCGTGTAAGATGAACATGAGAGGCTAAAACCCTCAATCTTTAGGACCGGGAGTAGCCCGGGGATACATTGTATGATGATTTTATATTGATAATTCATATTTTTCTCTCATATCCGTGGTATAAATTTGTTTTCTCTATTGCTATTGTTATGTTTGATCACCATAATAATAAATTAATGCCCTTAATCACTTCGACAGAAGGATTAACGGTTGAAAAGAGACGAATTCTACATTAATTAATAAAACCCTTGACAAAGGAGTTGTAAAATTAATGGTGGGAACTGAGGGACCGATCTTAATGCGCTTAGTTTAGGGGAATGATTACTATGACGATGGAATCAACCTAAATCTAAGTAGTGGATTACACCACGACAGTGGGTAATTCTCATTTCAGGCCACTACCCGGATAGAGAGAGAAGTGTGAGGAATTATATGAAATCTAATACAATGTTGACCCGCGGTGAAACCGCCATCCTAAAGATATCCTTTTAATTGATTAAATTAACCTTTAATAGATTGTTTTATTTGTTTAATTTCTATTTTCTTTTAATTTGAACAACAAAACCTTACTTTGTTAATCGGTCTAGCTGATTGCGATTAGTTAGTAGAAGTCTCCAATAATTCACGTATCCCTGAGTTCGACTCAGGCCTCACAAGGCCTATATTACTCGACGCGTACACTTGCGTTTTTAGCGCGTAGTAAAATACACGTCAAGTTTTTGGCACCGTTGCCGGGGATACGGAGAATTATTGGCACTTTGAGTGCTAAGAGCGGCCATTCTAGGCCACATTTTTTTTATTAATTTTAAAACAATTTCAAAAATTCCTTTATTTCTCTATAATTGTGTTGACTCGTTCAAAGCATTGTACTGAACCCCTATTTCCATATTTCAGGTGCTTTGCATGGTGCACACACGTAGTCGAGACTACGTGAATCGCACACCTGAGGTTCCATCTGCGGGACCAGAGGACGAGGACTACTACGAGGAGGAACACCACAGTGATATACATTCTGAATCTGAGCCAGAACAAGAAGAAGTAATGGCTGAAGCACAGACAATATGGGAGAAGATCAAGGCGTCTTCTTCCTCGGCATCAAAGGGGCCTATAAAGAAACAGGGGCTAAACATACCTACATACAAGATCGACCCAGCACTGATTAATTTGGTCAAATCCAATGCATTTCACGGACTGAAAAATGAAGATCCAGTGGCACACATTAGTCAGTTTGTGGAGAACTGCGATATGGTGAAGATAGATCGATTTCCGCAGGATGTGCTCTATCTCAAGTTATTCCCGAGTTCCTTGGCTGGAGTGGCAAGAGAGTGGCTTCATAACCTCGATGACGAGTTTGTTGAATCATGGGATCACATGGTGGAGGTTTTCTTCGAGAGGTTCTTTCCTCCTGAGAAGACCAATGATATGATCCGGAAGATCCACAATTTCACCCAACAGGCGGGTGAGACTTATTCTGAGACTTGGGAGCGATTCCAAGTCATGTTGAGGAGATGTCCACATCATGGATTGGACAAGGAAACCCAAGTGAAGATCTTCTACTTTGCTCTCTCCGAGCATGATAGAAGCAACTTGGACTCGGCCGGTTCTGGATTCTTTCTAAATAACACTGATACAAGATGCTGGGAAATACTGAAGAATATGGCACGAAAGCAATCTTGGGGAGAAAGAGAAAGAGGCCCAGTTGAGCAAGCAAGAGTTGCCAGTGAGTCAAAGGCAATGAGAGAGCTGAATGAGAAGATGGATCTTCTCGCAAAGAAGTTGCTGCAGAAGGAAGACAATGAGTCCGAGGATGAGGCTCAGGTCAAGTATATGAGGCAACAGCAGGGGTACAGGAATAATGATTATTCATGGCGGAAAGACAAGAAATTTTCATGGAAGGATCCAAATAACTTTCTGCAGGATCTGGACGCCAAACCTGCACCGGTCACGGAGGACAAGAGCACGGAGTTGCTCAATCAAGTCATAAAGTAAAATCAAGAGTTGATGAACACTTTTGGGCAGCAAATAAAGCAGCAGGGTGAATTCATGAACCAGTTCGGGCAGACGTTGCAGAGCCACGGGGCTCAGATGTGGACTATAGAGACTTCCATGGCACAGATGGCAGCGGAGATTGCAAGCTTGAAGAAGCCGGCACATCCGGGTTTTCCGGGGAACACCAATGTTCCCGGGGGAAACCAACAGGCCAAGGCCATATTGTTGAGGAGCGGTAAGAAGGTGCTTAATCCAAGGGCGGATGACACAAGCACACCGCAGGACACAGTCGAAGAAGCAACCGCTAAGGAGCAGCCCGCACCAGTCATAGAGCAAATTGATGACACAACCGAAGATGGTAAGGAAGGACAAGCCACTGAGGAGGAACCACAGAAATTAACTCCCTATGTGCCACCTCATCAAAGGGCACATACCGTTCCGGTTCCCTATCCCAATAGTGCAAAAGCAAGAAAGGTGGATGCACAGTTTAAAAAATTTTTGGACAGCTTTAGAAAGTTATCTGTGAATATTCCCTTATTAGAGGCAATTGAACAAATCCCATCTTATGGAAAGTTTCTTAAAGATGTAATCACCAAGAAGAGGAAGATACCCGACACTGAGGTTGTGGTACTGAAGGAGCAAGTGAGTGCTTTTATTATGGGCACTTTGCCGCCAAAGCGACAGGATCCCGGGTGTTTCAATATTTCATGCTTTATCGGGAAGTTCAAATTTGGCGAAGCGCTTTGTGATTCCGGGGCAAGCATCAATCTGATGCCCCTTTCTACATTCAAGAAACTTGGATTGAAGGAGTCAAGGCCAAGCAATATGACTATCCAATTGGCCGATAATTCTGTGGTGAAACCATATGGAATCTGTGAGGATGTTTTGGTAAAGGTAGACCGCTTTGTTTTTCCCGCTGATTTTGTTGTGATGGAGATGCAGGACGAACACGGAAATGAGTTACTTCTTGGTCGCCCATTTCAAGCTACAGCTGACATGATCTTGGAGATGGGGAGAGGTCGCTTGACCTTAGGCATTGCGGATGATCGCTTTGAGATGGTCATGCCCAACAACAATACATCTACTAAAGCAAAGGCACAGTGCAACATGGTGAAGCATGTGGAAAGCAATATCTCACTTTGTCTCGGGAAGCCATTTTTAGATATGGCCCATGTGATGAGCAGGATAGACAATGGGACTTTGGCGGTAGACCTTATGGAGCAAACGAAAGCTGTCTCTTTATGCAAGGCTGTCGGGTTTCCAAATGATGAGAATGAGGACATTCCACCTTCGTGGGAGGATGATGTGATAATTACTTCTGTCTGTGATGCATATCCGGAATTGCCTCTAGAGGCGTGCTTGCTTAATGTCACTTATGATTGGATGCGGAGTACTTCACTCAAGGAGTGCGCCAAAATGCTTCAAATGCTTCCATGTTTCTACACGAGGCACTATGAAGATTTGGGTACACTGCCCCCACTGCTACAATCATCCCTTATCTGCCCACCTGATCTGGAGTTAAAGCCATTGCCCCCGCACCTGAAGTACGTCTTTCTAGCTGAGGAGGACAAGTTGCCAGTGATTGTTTCTGCATACTTGAGTGCGGATGAGGAGGAGCAGCTATTGATAGTGCTCAAGAACCACCGTGGAGCCTTTGGGTGGTCAGTGGCGGACATCAAGGGGATCTCCCCTACACTTTGTCAACATAAGATTCGGCTTGAGGAAGGAGCCAAGTCAGTCATACAGCCTCAAAGACGTCTAAATCCAAGCATGATGGAGGTTGTCAAAAAGGAAGTCATTAAGTTGCTTGCTGCAGGGATTATTTATGCCATATCTGATTCGACGTGGGTGAGCCCCACACAGGTAGTCCCTAAAAAGGGGGGAATCACTGTCACTACAAATCTTCTAAATGAACCTGTCACCACCCGATTGGTAACCGGGTGGCGTGTATGCATTGATTACCGCCGATTGAACGCCGCAACTCTGAAAGATCATTTTCCATTGCCATTCATTGATCATATTTTGGAACGCTTAGCCGGTCGGTCACATTTTTGTTTCCTAGATGGTTACTCGGGGTACAACCAGATTTCTATTGACCCTTTGGATCAAGAGAAGTCTACGTTTACATGTCCCTATGGGACTTTTGCCTACCGCCGTATGCCGTTTGGTTTATGCAATGCGCCGGCGACTTTTCAACGCTGCATGCTCGCCATTTTCTCTGACATGGTGGAGCGGTGTCTCGAAGTCTTCATGGACGACTTCTCGGTTTATGGAGCATCTTTTGATGAATGCCTTTATAATTTAGATAAGGTTTTGCAGCGGTGCGAGGACACACACTTGGTCCTCAATTGGGAGAAATGTCACATGATGGTGACAGAAGGAATTGTGCTAGGACACAAGGTGTCTAGCAAGGGTCTAGAGGTAGACCCCGTAAAAATTGAGGTGATTTCTAAGCTACCCCCACCAAATTCTGTAAAAGGGGTGAGAAGCTTTTTAGGACACGCTGGGTTTTATCGGCGCTTTATCAAGGATTTTTCAAAAATCGCAAAGCCATTATCGGAATTGTTGGAAAAAGACGCAGTTTTTGATTTCAATGAGAAATGTCTTCACGCATTTGAGGTTTTGAAGGAAAAGCTGATTTCGGCTCCGGTTGTTCAAACGCCGGATTGGACAAAGCCTTTCGAGTTGATGTGTGATGCGTCTGACTATGCTGTGGGGGCTGTTTTGGGGCAAAGGGTAGATAACAAGCCTGCTGTGATTTTCTACGCCTCAAAAACACTTAATGATGCTCAATTAAATTACACAACCACGGAAAAAGAGTTACTTGCTGTTGTATTTGCTTTTGAGAAATTTCAGCAATACTTAGTGGGTTCTAAGGTGGTTGTGTGGACGGATCACGCCGCAATAAAATATTTGATGGAGAAGAAGGATGCGAAGCCTAGACTAATTAGGTGGATTTTGCTCCTAAAAGAATTCGATATTGAAATCAAGGACAAGTCGGGAATTGAAAATGTGGTGGCTGACCACTTGTCTAGGTTAGAGAGGGTGGATGAACAAGGTTTGCATATACCCATTACCGAGACTTTTCCCGACGAACAACTTTTAAAAATTGATTCTAAAGAACCATGGTTTGCGGAAATTGTGAATTATCTGGCTTGCGGGATCATCCCGGAAGATTGGTCTTATCAAGAGAAGAAGAAATTCTTCCATTCATTGAGATACTATTTTTGGGATGACCCAATATTGTTGAAGCAATGCAGGGATGGTATTCTTCGCAGGTGCGTGCCGGAGGTAGAGTACGAAAGTGTTCTACATCATTGTCATGCGTCACCTACGGGAGGACATCATGCTAGCTCACGGACAGCAGCTAAGGTGTTGGAGAGCGGCCTTTATTGGCCCACTTTGTTCCGGGATGCCTATGATTTTGTTAGGTAGTGTGACCCATGCCAGCGTGCAGGTAATATCTCAAGGAGACAAGAAATGCCCCTGAATGTGTTTCAGGAAGTCGAGGTATTTGATTTATGGGGCATTGACTTCATGGGACCCTTTGTGTCCTCAAATTCAAATCTTTATATTTTGCTTGCTGTGGATTATGTGTCGAAGTGGGTAGAGGCAATCCCCACAAGGACTAATGATTCGAATGTAGTGTGCAGGTTCGTCAAAGAGAATATTTTCTGCAGGTTCGGGATTCCTCGAATGATCATTAGTGACGGACGCACACACTTCCGAAATCAGAAATTTGCTTCACTTTTGAAGAAATATGGGGTCAAGCATAACATTGGCACCCCATATCATCCACAAACGCAAGGACAGGTGGAGGTATCAAACAGGGAAATCAAGAAGATTTTAGAAAGGACCGTAGCATCTACACGGAAGAATTGGAGTGCATTGCTACCGGATGCACTTTGGGCTTATCGAACGGCGTACAAAACACCTATAGGCACTACACCTTTTAGGTTGGCGTATGGCCGGGCGTGCCATCTTCCGGTAGAATTGGAGCACAAGGCCCATTGGGCGCTAAGAAGGCTGAACTTGTGCTATGACGAGGCCGGGAGGAAAAGAATGTTTGAATTGAATGAATTGGATGAGCTACGCATGACGGAATATGAGAATGCCCGTATTTATAAGGAGCGCACAAAGCTGATCCACGATCGCCACATTGAGATGCGCACGTTCAAGAAAGGAGACAGTGTCCTATTGTTCAACTCTCGTCTCAAATTGCATCCCGGGAAACTGAAAACCCGATGGAGTGGACCCTTCGAGGTGGAAGAAGTGAGACCGCACGGAGCGATTCTCGTGCGAGATGGAGAGGCCACGTTCTTGGTGAACGGGCAATGCTTGAAGCTGTACTTTGGTGAGAACTATAAGAGGAAAGTGAATGAGGTCAAACTCATTTCACTTGTACATGAATGAGAAGAAGGACCGACGTCTAGCCTAAGACGCTAAAGAAGGGCGCTTGTTGGGAGGCAACCCAACCATTGGTACATTAGGATAGTTTAATGTTAGGTGTAGTTTGCTTTTATTTTGTTTACTTTTTAGTTTAAAAATGATACCTTGATCCGTTTGTTAAATGTGCAGGAACAGGCAGGGTCGATACCATCGACACATCAGTCGATGGTATCGACATGGGTTCAGGTTGACACCAGCAGAAATTGCACTGCGTCGATACCATCGACGGCCCCGTCGATGGCATCGACATGGTCACAGGCAGGTCGCAATAAAAGTGTCGATGGTATCGACACCCCAGTCGATACCATCGAGATCTCTGGAGATATTCAGACGAATTTTGCTCAGTCAACTCGATACCATCGACGGCCCCGTCGATGGTATCGGCATCATCACAGGTTGAATGCAATAAACGGAGGTGTCGCAATAAAAGCAAGTCGATACCATCGACACCCGTCGATGGCATCGACGGACATGTCACCGATCCGCATGAAGACATCGACGACGATCGCAACAGCCACGTCAGCGATCCGGGTGCTGCCCGTCAGCGATCTGGGTTTCTCGATCCAGCAAACGTCAGCCGTCGATACCAGCGACAGATGCGGCCACCCGCGAGACGTGTCGATACCATCGACCCGCATCGATGGTATCGACGGGTCAACAGGGGCGCCGATCAAGTCTATTTAAGGGGACTTGCAACGTCATATGACATCACACCCTCAGAGCAAGTATCTCCCATTGCGCCGAGCACTCCCCCGAGCCCTCTACACCTGCGGAGAAGCATCATCGAGCGAAGATCTTCACCGAGCGGAGAATTTCTCTCCATCTTCACCTAGCTCTTTTCTCCCAATCTCATTCTTCTCGCAATCATGGTGCATACGGGCGGAGCATCTTCATCAAGCACGCACCCCATGGAGATCGAGGAGTTTGTTCCTCCTCCAACCGCTTCCATCTCTCGTCCACGCCTCATTCATGCCAACATGGATGTAAGGAAGGTATACGAGGAGATAATGAAGCGGAAGTTCGAGGCCACCCGGTATGTGGACCGGGGAATGATCAGGGAGCTGGGATTCGAGGCCAACTTGGCCTATGTGTTGGCCGGGCAAGCGCGGCACACCAATCGCTTCTATGAGATGGACTGTCATGCGGATGGGCAGCCGTTTTTCGGCGAATGGCCCACATACAAGGAACTGGTGGCCGAGTTCATGGTGTCTCTTGATATCTGCGTCGTACCAAATGACGTGGTACCATCAGACCAGACGTGGATCCAGGGAAGGGTGTCCTTCCGACTCTTCAACAACAATTACAACATCACGTTGAAGCAGTTCAACGACATCTTCAACTGGAACCACAGCCGCCACGATCACCGACGCCCCGACGCCCGCACCGACTACGACAAAATCTTCGCCGAGCTAGTTACAGTGCCGGCAGGGAAGACCGTGAGCTACCACAATGCCGCGGTAGCGGATTTTGAGCACCCGTTCGTCCGGGTCCTGCACAGGATGTTGAGCTTGACTTTCTTCGCTCGGAGCGATCTTGCTTTGAGCAAGTTTCAGGAGAGTGACCTGTTCTTTCTCTATGCACTCCTGAAACGTCAAGAGTGCAACTGGGGAGCATTCTGGTTACAGCGCGTCATGGCGGTGAAGCGGAGCACAAGGAAGGCTCCAATACACTTTGGTGGTCTTGTCACCAAGTTGGCGCTTTACTTGGGGCTGAACTTTCAGTCCATGACTCCGATTTCTACGCGGAGTAGGGTGAACGTGCAACACTTGCACCGTTCAAACCTCATTCTTATCCGGGATGGGTTCGCGTACGCTCATTGCCACGTCAACCAAGCTTACCAGGAGGCATCCCTGCCGGACGACGTCTTCCACATCGAGGGCAAGCAGTATTTCCGATGGCCCATCATAACCATCGAGTCCTCCGAAGAAGAAGGCGGAGGTGAAGACCACGAAGGCGAGGCCGAGGAGGACGAGGAGGCTTTCACACCTCTTCGAGCACGCGTGGCACCACGGAAGCGTCCTAGGATGCACCCGGGTGCATCTTCATCATCTCATCCCCCGCCGCCATCACCACAGCAAGAGCAGACAGCTGCGGATCCCTACTCCATGCAAGGGATGTACACCATGCTGCAGGACATACAGCAGACTCAGCTGCAGCACATGGGTATGTATACCGGCATCCATGAGACAACGGGCCGGTTGCTTGATAACCAATGGGCTATGTTCGAGAACGAGTGGCTCATCCTCGCCAACCAAGAGCAAATGCACAACCGGTTGCAGCGGATAGAGACGCAGCAGGAGCCCTTCTTCGACCACTACTGGAGTCGAGACTACTTTGGAGGTTATCCACAGCCTCCGCCGAGGACCCAATATGATCCAAGCTTCCAGGGGGAGTACCCTTCTTGGGATCCTACGGCACCACAATACCCACCACCGCCTCTGAAAGATTGATCAGGGTATCACTGTTCCACCCTTAAGTTGGTTTTTGACTATGAGGCCATAGTCGGATTCAAGCTTAGGGGGGTGGCTGGAACAACTCTATCTTTTATCTTTTCTTTAGTTGTTTTTAGTTTCTGCTTTGTTATTTGTTTTTGCAATTTTAAGTTTTTATTTAGGATCCACATCTATCTAGTGTAATCGTGGATGTCTTAAAAATTGTCATCTTGCTGTTTTCATGGGGAAATTAAGGGAATTTAAAAAAAAATTTCTGTGTCATTTGGATAGCTTTACTTGGTTGTCCTTGGGGAACTTGTTCTATGAAAATGATTGATTATGTCAACTTTGAAGCAATATGTCATACTCACACCCCCATTGACTCATGACAAGTGGATAGTAACGGTTGTTTGACCCTAACCTAATCAAATGGTAATGAGACCTTAATCAGATGTAAGAGAAAGAACCCTTTAAACTACTACACATGTCAGTAAGGAGGGACACATAATTTTCTTCTAAGGTTCAGTCACTTAATCTTGTGATCATTCCACCCCATTTTCTATAATCCACCCAAGAATTGGAAGTAAAGTGCAGTTTCAATTTCTTTTGAGTGCATAGCATGTAGATAGGGTTTGCATTCCTATTTTCATAATTTTGCATACAACGAAAAAATATACGATGATACATGCACATTACCTTTAGGTGCATGTCATGTAGTTGCACTCATACTTTCATGATTTTCATGCATAAGTACACCATGTATCTAAGTTGACCTGAAAAGTGATCTAAATTGTTCCATACCCTCGCATTAGTACAAAGATTTCCAATCATGAAGACAATAGCCTAACACATGTATCTCTAAGCAATTATGGATATGTGGGCTAAGAGGAAAAGAAAAAAATCTGAAAAAAATATTTGAAAAAAAAAGAGAATTTAGAAGGAAATGGAATAAGAGGGAGAAAGGAATGATATCACTTGTATAACAGGGGAATTGAGTACATGATGTGGCTTGAGTAGATTTCTATCTCATTTTGAGGTAGAAGGTTAGTGCATGCATCATTCCACCCACTTTTAGGCAGTAGGGCATTCTTAATGTGCATTTGCATCATTTAGGGCATTTTGTTATATGCATACTGAAACTGTGTAATACTTCCATATTCTCCCATGAACCACCCATTCCATCCACCCGTTGCTCGAATTGGTAGGCCACCGTGATTTTCTCCTCCCTCATGATTATAAGGAGGACTGCTTCTATGTAGATGGTAGTTAGGGCGAGCAATGTAGTTTAGGCGATCACAAGATGCACCATGGCTGAATCGGCGAACTTTATTATGTTAACTGCCCTATGTGATAGTGTTTATCGGTTTGAAGGATAATTTCTTTTATTGATGGTTATTGTCTCCTATAGGGTAATTACTGTTCTGTGATTAGGGTAGGCCGGTTTGAGAACGTCCAGTGGGAGTCATTTGTGATGTGGGTTGGTATTTTGATTGTTAGTTGACATTCGCAATTCTATTCTAAGGATTAGTTGCTCGAGGACGAGCAATGTTTAAGCTTAGGGGAGTTTGATGCGATGATTTTGAGTCGCATTTATAGACCAATTTCATATGTGTTTTGTGCCTTAATTACTCATTTTCATGGATATTATTGCATAATTCACTTTATTTGGTCTTTGCCATCATTTTATATCAAATCCCCTTTGTTTCACTATTTTAAGCATTATTGATCATCTTATCATAAATCGTGTGGATTTACTTGGTCTTGTTGTGCAATTTCAGGAAGAACAAGTATCTGCTTCCGTCGATACCATCGACGGATGTCGATACCATCGACCAAGCCACAGGTTGTCAGCCGAGAAGAGCAATACAGCGTCGATACCATCGACACCCATGTCTATGGCATCGAGAGGTCTCCAGGCTGCTGGCGAGGATGAAGTCGATACCATCGACGCAAGTCGATGCCATCGACTCAAGGAGAGCTACAGCGTCGCTAAACGACAACAACCGACGCTAAAGGAGTCGATACCATCGACACCCAAGTCGATGGTATCGAGATCATGACAGGCGCTCAGAATAAAAGAAAGGAAAGCTGCCGCTAATCCGCTGTGTCGATACCATCGACTCGCGTCGATGGTATCGACGCCGGCAGATATGCGTTGGATTTGTTTTGATTTCGATCGGACGGCTGTTGTTATTTGACGACCTAATTAGGGACTTATACCTAATGACGGTCGCCCAGACGTGATCATCATCTCATTTTGGATTGCACGAGTGCCGAGGAGGAGAGAAAGGAGAACGGAGGCCGAGAAGCTCATTCCGGGTGATTCGGACGCTGCCGAAGACAATTTCCACCACCGACAGGCGGGGAAAGCTTGTGTTCTACGCCAAGGATCCACCGGTTCTTCTCCGTTCAGGGGTTTTCCCATTTATTTCACGTTTTTCTTATGAATTCCCCAATTTCTACCATGTATTTGTGTAAGATGAACATGAGAGGCTAAAACCCTCAATCTTTAGGACCGGGAGTAGCCCGGGGATACATTGTATGATGATTTTATATTGATAATTCATATTTTTCTCTCATATCCGTGGTATAAATTCGTTTTCTCTATTGCTATTGTTATGTTTGATCACCATAATAATAAATTAATGCCCTTAATCACTTCGACAGAAGGATTAACGGTTGAAAAGAGACGAATTCTACATTAATTAATAAAACCCTTGACAAAGGAGTTGTAAAATTAATGGTGGGAACTGAGGGACCGATCTTAATGCGCTTAGTTTAGGGGAATGATTACTATGACGATGGAATCAACCTAAATCTAAGTAGTGGATTACACCACGACAGTGGGTAATTCTCATTTCAGGCCACTACCCGGATAGAGAGAGAAGTGTGAGGAATTATATGAAATCTAATACAATGTTGACCCGCGGTGAAACCGCCATCCTAAAGATATCCTTTTAATTGATTAAATTAACCTTTAATCGATTGTTTTCTTTGTTTAATTTCTATTTTCTTTTAATTTGAACAACAAAACCTTACTTTGTTAATCGGTCTAGCTGATTGCGATTAGTTAGTAGAAGTCTCCAATAATTCACGTATCCCTGAGTTCGACTCGGGCCTCACAAGGCCTATATTACTCGACGCGTACACTTGCGTTTTTAGCGCGTAGTAAAATACACGTCACATACCATATTGTCTTAGTCTATTTTAGAAACAAAGTGGTGTGCTTTAGATGAAACTAGATTGGAAGCTGAATGGCTACATGGACTTATGCCCGGTTTACTTATGGTAAAGAAGTCGCTTCCTACAATTTCAGTTCACTGTGATAGACTACAACTATTGCTAAGATAAAGAGTCACAAGTACAATAAAAAAACATAGACACATCTAAGTTAGACTCAAGTTTGTAAGGGAGTTAGTGTTTAAATGGTCATGGTTGTGGACTATGTCAGTACCAAAGAAAATACAGTTGATCCTTTCACTAAAGGTCTTACCCTAGCCTTAGTGAAAAAATCTAGGTTGGGGATGGGACTGAAACCCCTCATTATTTGCATACAGTTGCAACCCAACGCAACAGTGTGGAGATCTCACAAATTGGGTTCAATATGGTAATAACAAGTTCTCATGTGAATTGAATGACATTATGTAATTACTTCCATGCTTAATGCATATGTGTGTCTATCCCCTAGAAAACATGTTAGTGTCATGACTTCAAGTTAATAAGAGATTAGTCTCTAAGTGTTGTCAAGTCTTATGACAGGATGTTAGCAGTACATCCTTGAAGACTCTAACTAAATGATTAATGTTGTATATGCCGCAACATGAGAATTGAGTTGTTCTCTGATATCAATCATGACATATTTTTTTGTATGCATGACCTTCATGTATTATTCTTCTTTTCTACCATGTCTTTATTGTTTTATTACCAACCTATACTCTTGCATCCAAGGTACAGGTTCAAGACTTTATTTGCCTAGTTCCTACGGGGGTCACAGTTGGATAACTCAAGTAGATTCAAATCGAATGGTATATGTTGAAAGCACAGTATGGAGGACTGAATGGTAGAACACAATACACATTAGACTTTGTGGGAGATTGTTAGATATATGCTTGTATAAGACATGTATATAACATAGGTTAAGCCCAATGTAGTGCAACTAGTACATAGGAGGATATGTAGTTTTGTGTCTAATGCAAATGGGGAAGAGTTTGGTCCCATATTGTTCACTCCTAGAACTTTTGTGATCCTTATATGTAGGATCACATGTGACTCTTGTGTCTAAGGGTCTTAGGAGAGAGTATGCTCACCTCCTTGGTGGGTATGATGACCACAATACACACGCACGCAGGCGCACATACGTGCACCACGGCACGCCTCGCCGGGCCGGGCACGAGCTCGAGCTTGTGGCTTGTGGCTTATGTAGAATGTCTTCCATCCTCTGTCTTCTTTTTTCACTAGGAGACAACTACGTAATTAATTATTTCTTTCCTAATCAAACTTTTTAATCCTAATTGGAAAGTATTTTTTCTAGTGGATTTTTCTGTAATATGTACAAGAGAGATCGAGTGATTGCATCTTAACGGAATAGGATTACGAGACATGTAAGGGTATAACTAAACCTCCAGTCATTAGAGTAGAACACATCTTTCAAACATTCAACCGTCAGCATTCGATTTCGTATTTTACAAACTCTAAAGCCAAAGTCCTCTGTCGTTGTTGCTTCCTTGTTGCTACGTGGAGACCCTCTCCTATGCATGACGAGTTCATCTTTCCTCTCCCTTCAGAGACACGATCTGGCAGGTAGTATTTCCTACGGTCACTGGACTGCACTGGTAGTGTAAGTTGTTTGTCGTCTGTATTATTCGTCGTCAACGCAAGCGAGATGATACCTTTTACAGATTCATGACCGGGTCGGCTAGAAGAATGACGGCTACCCACAAGGGTTGTTGATCGATGATTTCTTTAAGTGTATCACGTTCATTTTTCAACTAACGACCTGATTTAGTTCCTGACCTTATTTTTCTGTTCTCCTGCATTGATTTATTCTGTATTTTCTTAACTGAATCTGCCTAAATACATTAACTAAATTGCACCTGCTGCTATTAGATGTAACGACGTAATTAAAATGAGCAACAATAGTTACCTACATGTGGTGTATTATTCAGATTTGTTTTGGTAATGTTTGTATTCCTAAATAAAATACATCCGGATTATTGGTTATATATACGTGGAGATGGATGATCATCATCAGCTGCCACCAAGTTTATTTTTCCCATCCCATCTTTTTCTCTCCTGTAACTTGTTACAATATGATCGTCCTTTCAGACGCTATACACCCGTATATCATTCTCTGCGACGTCAATGGGTGCCATGGGCGGCTGTCCCAAGCTGGCCTGCCAAATAGAGCGCAGCCATTGTCGTCAGTATGGGCACCATAGCGGCATTGCCCCATTATTGCTGTCCTTTCATACGCCTCGCCTATGCTGCTAGCAACGCTTGTTTGGCTGGTGGGAAGTTGCTAGCAACGCTTGTTTGGCTGGTTAGAGTAAGCAAAATCTGATTCCGTTTTACAAAGGAGAAACATTCAGATGGCATTAAAAATGCCAACGTTGCCAATATATTGATGACACGAATCACTTATTCTTTAAAGATGTTGCTCAACAAATTTGTGCATATTTCTATAGTTGTGGCCTGCTGGATTCGAGGCCGACCACTATAAAAGACGAGGTAGAGTGATGAGTGGAACCATATGTGAGGCTGGATAGCTAGACTATCATGCCGATCCGTGGGTCTGCTGGTTGGCAGTCTGCTCTCCTGCCGTGTTTCGAAAGTGGAGAACAAGAAGCAACGGATTAAAAACAACACTAACCGAATCTGTTTGTACTTTATTCTTCATATTTTCTCGATTTATGCCACTTTTACAGTTTTGGGGACATTAATCCATTTTTATTTTCCATAACTTTTTCTCATAATTGATTCTTCTTTTATAATTTAACATATGTTTCTCAAATCTTGTTTTACGGCACTCGTTTCGTATTCTTTTATGTTTGTGTTTGTGTTTTTGATATCTTTTGGATACCTAGAGCTATTAAATATGAGTTTGAAGTGACAAAATAATGCTTAATTTAAATTGTGTGATTAAGATTATGTGAAAGTGCTAAGTAATTGAAAAATCCTAGATGTGGGTAACGATCTAAAGAATGCATGAGATGTGAATGATGAACCCTAGATTTCATACAACATGGTTAGCTAAGTATATTAATATCGAATTGAGATATTTTTTAATCTAGATGCTAGATTGTATATTTTGAATACACGTTTACTCTGACATGAGCTTTTTTATCCTTAGGTCAAGCAATGAGAACATATATGATGTCACACGCTTCCTAAACTTTCTTGCTTTCTTTGTGCCAGTAATATGATAACTTAGTAATGTTGATGTCATATAAATGTATATTATCAAAGAGGGGTTAAGTGTACATGTTTCTACTAAATGTAAACTTGTAACAAGATGTTGTGTTATGACCATGGGAACACAGACGAATTGCCTTTACATTGACCGATATGGAGGCTTTAGGATGTGTTGATTACTCCTGAAGTCGTATTGGACACACCTTGAACTTTGGCAGGATCAAGTGAATCCAAGTTGATAAAATCACTTCGTGTCGAGTTGGAAATATACATGATAATGGGTGAAGTGTGAACTTGGGTCAAGTATAATGAATTTGGGCCAAGTTGGAATAATGCAGATTAAGTTGGTGAAGAGAAGATGTGACACCCAATAACACAAAAGTGAGTACTCAAATTGAATTCACAATTATGCTAATTAACCACATCAACCAACAAATTGCGAAAAACACATAATAAAAAAATTGATTCCATCTTAGCAAGATTACATAGAACCCCCAATTTTTTTTCATTATTAACAGGATAACTTTACAACATACTATTTTATGACCACATAAAACGTAGGTACCCGATGAAATCCACCCTGCCTAGGGTCTAAGGTTATATGGACGACCGTAGACACAACTCCAAAGCACCATCACCAACCTCCATGATATCTACCATACTTTGGCTAAACTCTACTCTCCACCAAAGGCAATGTTATGTTGTTGGCCACCTAAATTTTGCATTGTTAGTATAGAAAATAAATTATACTATACACCTCAAATTATATAAAACATCGTGTATACATTGATAATACATTAAATATATTCAATCAAAATATGTGATAGACATAAATTTAAACTTTTGTCTATTCTATATATTAAAATAATATAAATATTATACATAAATTACAAACATGTAATATTTAATTTGAGTCAAATATATTCAACAACAAAGATAAATTGATGACATATTATAAGGGTATAAATTAAAAGTTACATTGAAATCATAGAAATACTATTCATGATAGAAATATAGGATTATTTAACAATACTTATATGGACATATACATGTTATACTTAACATGGATATAAATATATCACTTTTTATATAAAATGTAAATTTGTTTACTTGTTTATATAAGTTTTCTCAACAAAAAAAACTAGCACTTACAATGAATATAAATTCACAGCTTTTTATCAATTATGTGGGTATTTTCTGATGACTATATTTATGTTTGGTAAAATATAATGAGCCTTAAACAATCTCATATATTTTTTTATATTTTCTCATTTTAATGCATATCATCATATAATATTTGCAAGTTTAAAGTGTATCATATTTTTTGAATTCATCTATTTATAATATTATCCTTGTATATGCGATTTTATATGAAATATTGTGCATCAAATGTTTTGTATACAAGTATAACACAAAATTTTATATTTAAAAATTTACTTTTATATGTAATGATTCACTTATTTAGTGCTACATTTTCTAATTTATATATCCAATCATTGAATTTATTGAATACTATATAAATATATTAATACCATGTATTAGCGAAGCTCTATATTTTGCTATTGATATCTCTTTGTTAGGTATCATTATAACATATAGTATATTTATCTGCTCCTAGAGTTTTAACGAACCGTTTAAGAATTATATAAATTTTAATAGAAGTAACATAGTGTCAAAATATTTAATATTTAAATATATAATATTTAATATTATAATATAAATATTCCACTTAATAGCGCTCACATCTAATAAATATAAGTATATTTTAGTACTAAATTAACAAATCTACTAAAACACCGTCATAGACACACAAATACATTTCACTAAATTAAGAAGGTTATAAAATCATTATCTTATTCCTCTCATCTCTCCTCTCCGCCTTGAATGATATTTCTTCATAACCTGCCCATTTAACTGCGATAGTTTTGTATCCTGAAGTTTGAGGTTATTATTAAAACAAGTGAAACATAAACATATACCCAATTATCCATCTATATATCCAACATTACGTGGATATGAGTGTGGTGTGGGTATAGCTTTTGACAAAGTGAGTATATAACCGTACGCATACCCATTTAACTAAATAGTTATAATTATGGATATGACCATACCCATACCGTACCCATTTACAACATGATATGTTTGTCATCTTCAACAGACCATTGGTTCTAGAGTTGCACATATGTAAGATATTATCTATTTATCCTTTTTTCATACTTTGTAGGTGAAAGAAAAATATAAAATAAACTTTTACTTATTTTTCATTTACCAGCTCCCGTATTGGGAAGGGTAAAGAATAAGAATTATCAACACTCACTTATCTAGTAAGCATTATATATGCATATGCTATACTTAACTCCACCATTACTAGGAGTAGCTTGCTTCACCTTTACTTCATGGAGGAAGGGGTAGGGAAGATGGAATGGATGAGAGCTTTACAAGTACAAGGAAGTAGCTCTCTTACAACTGACCTATCTCACTCATAATCACAAAATGAAGCATAAACTAGAGAGAAAAAGGGGCTCAAAGAGTTGCAACACACTCAACTATAACAAGGACTTAGAATAGTATGAAAGAGAAAACTTGAAATGAACTCCAAGGGGTCCTACTTATAGCTGGGGGTGTTCCCTTGAGTGTGAAATCACTTAGGGTCAAAATATACCCATTTTCTAAGATGAAACAGATCTATTTTCACCCCAAATAACTCACCAATAGTTATAATCATTTTTATGTGTTTTCTGTACAGTACATTCGGTCGAGTTTCAATAAAGGTAACTCGACCAATCCACTAAATGAGAAATCCAATTTTCAAACTATTGGCTGAGTTTGTTCTGGGAAACTCGACCGATGAGCTAAAATCAGGTTTGCTCAATGACTCAGTTGGTCAAGTTCTGTGAGTCTACAACTCGGCAAATGGGTCATCTTTAGAAAATCTATCATAGGATCGATCGAGTTTCCAACTCGATCGAGGAACAACCTGTGACAAATTTTCTAATTTGACATGGAATTAAGTGTCCCTAATTTTTTCTCATCTTAGTTACAAGTCATATCATCAATACAAGTGATTATAAAAATTATCTAAGGTCATTTGGAGTGATTTTTCAAATTACACACTAGCTTTACATTTGACTTGAACTTGAACAAGCTAGGGCTTGTATAATTTGACCCTTTTCATATACCTAAAGCCTAAAATCAATCTTGAACAAAACATATTAGATATATAAGAATGGAATGGTTAAGTCGTTATCTAAATATGGGCAATGTATAACTTTTAAGTCAACACTATATTGGATTGATTTTTAAGAGAGAGAAATCTTTTAAATTTTGATAATGAGAAAAGTCTAGCTTGTCATTCTATCCTCACTCACCATTTCAAGTTGGACGGTGTTAGTTTTGAAAAGCAATGGAAGAATATTAGCATTTATTTCTTAAAGAGAAGAGATGTTTCAAATGAGCCTTCTTAAAAAAAAAATCTCGTTCATCTTTAACTATTCTTTGCTTTATTAATTATATATTGTTGTAGTGTCCCCTAAATGTTAATGATAAAAGAGTGGCAGATTAGAGAGATGTACTATGTCATTTAGTGTTAATATTTATTATATGTTCAAATGAGTTTACATATTAAAAAATAAATTAATAATGATAATATAAAAGTGAAGTCACACATCATAGTTATTTGAAGTCTTCATTGCAAAAGAACATATTTTTTTTGATGATAATACTTTCTGATACCACTGAAAAGGAGAAAATGATATTGCGCTAAAATTTGTAACATGCATTGCAAAAGATGGATAATTTCTTTTTTTTTTTTTGTGAACGGCGTGTAAAGAAGGATAATTTCATAATGCTATAAACAATCGGATACATTTTCCATTTTATTTATATCCCCGCCTTCTATCCGGTGGAGAATTGGTAAAGGTACGAGTTGGACACAGAACATTATGTGAAAAATTATAAGTGTTCTTATTTTTACATGCTACTTTGAAGTGAGCAACAGAGTTAGGATATGCACGAGCATTTAGCTTTTTGTACCCGTTCCTTTGGCACTCTTGTTGACACCCCTAACTGCAATCATAAAATGTCATGCATCTGATCCCGTCGAGTGATGTGGAGGCACCTCGTATCCAGTATTGTGCCATAAAGCTATGAAATGGTCATATTTAGCCTCGTAGATGTATACACCAATAATAGATGTAGCCACGTGTGGAATTAGTGCCAAGATAAGAAAAGGTCATATTTAGTTTCTGTAAATAAAGATATACTAGATTTTGGTTGTACAAAAGTATGTGGCTATGCGGGTAGCCAGCATGCACCACCAACTTAAACTATGAAATCTCTTTTGTTTTATCTTCATCCTATATAATTTCTCTCTTTCCAATAAGGAGCTACAATCTGATCCTCCTACACGCCTTTAGTGCAATATATACACCCTCCCTACATCTATTTCTACGACGTGAATGGCTATTGAGGGCGGCAGCTAGCTCCAAGCTGGCTTTCCCAGTAGATCCCAACCATTGTCGCCGGCATGGGCAACGGCGGCCCAGGCTGCCAGTCCCTGTTCCACCACCATGAAAAACTGCGCAAACTAGCAGCTATCTAAGCTTCGATTGTAGCACCCATACCTCCATCATTGATGCACTTAAATACGCTCCACCTGTGCAGCGAACGACGCCTTTTGGTGGTGGTATAGGTTTGCTGCTGACCATAGGCCTGAGTCGCGTTGTACGCGTATCGGACACTGTGGCTTGCTGGATTCGAGGCCGGACATCATAAAAGCGAGGGTGAGAAGCTCGAGGCAGCCGTGTAACTGCCATGCCGTGCTGAGGGTCTGCTGGTCGGCAAGCAAACTCCGGGGTTATGTTTCGACAGTAGAGAACAAAGGAGCGACACCCTAATCAGAACAGTCACAAGACCTGCTGGTTAGCCGTCATGTCAGGCGAGCGCGCCGTCACTCGTGGTCGGGCGGCGAACTACCAAGGCTGTGTTTGTCTGTGCGTGCAGCATGCGGGTTTAAGATTGAGCCAACTACTTGCGTTGAGGAGTTCTGTTACAGTCCAACCACAAATGATGCAACAGCGTACACGTACTGGCAGTACCTGCGGGCGGCAAGAACCCTAAGGTTTGACCGCGACTGCTCAGCTCTCGGAAAGTACAGCCCAGTAGCAAACAGTCCTTTCTCGGTAAATCGACCGGCACTGCGCGCGGCAAGTATCGTCTCTTGGAGGAACAGCACAGTATGAACCAGGAACTACGAATCTAAGGTAACGATGTCGTTGGGGATGTTTGGTCGAAGGTGTAGGTTTGTGAATGTAGTCAAGAAGATAGGATTTGGTGCTCAGAGGTCGATTTCTGATGATGCGTTGAATTTGATTCGGACCATGAATGCGGATACAATGTAGTCAAGGAAAAAAATGACGAAACAGAAACATATTTTATTTATATATTTTAATCCGTAATTAATATTTTAATGATGAGATAAAAAATTCAATTTTTTTTACAAAATATATTTTTAAATAAAAATGATTTTGACACAATTTTGAAAAAGAATACGGAATATAAAATGTGTATTGCATATGTTGGATACTACACATTTTTTAAATAACAAAATAACTCAAAAATAAGTATTATGTGTCGTTCTTTTGGTATAGTAATCATTTTTATTTTTTATATTTTTAAATATGTATTGTATTTTATTTTATGTGGGACAATACTCATTTTTATGTAAATAAATGAGTATTATCTACCTAAATTGAAGTACATAATTATTATAAAATACATTGAGTTAAAAGATTACTATAATAACAAAAGAACGACATGCAATATTTATTTTTGAGACAACGTGTTATTCAAAGAATAAGTACTATTTGCGGTATGCAATACTTACTACAATATTAGGTATTATTTTTTCCAAAGGTATGTCAACGTTATTCTCATTTAAAAATATTTTTGTATAGAATTCAAATGGTTTTTATTTCTTCATTTTTTTTTCCAGAGTGGAAGTTCTAAACGAAATTATTTTCTCTCTCTCTTTTTAACTTTTCTACACCTTTTCTTCGTACTTCTTAGTGGACAAGAGGTTGTCAATCCCAAGAATTGGGTATAGGTGGGGTGATGGACATGGGTAAGTGTGCCACTACACTTTTTTCTAAGTGTCCATAATGCGTTTGTGGATGGAGAGAGATACAATAGTATACAATAGTGGATGGAGGGTGTGGAATGGAAAAAAGATGGAGGTAGTATATAGAGAGAGATGTTCTAATTAATAGAAAGGAGGCTATAGTGGATGGTGAGAGATGACGTAATAAATAAAATGAAGAATGTGGTGGATGGAGACACAAGGTGCAATAAATAGAGAGAATGAGATAATGGATGGCGAGACCAGGCACACTTAATATAAAGAGAGAGGTAGTGGATGCTTAGAGAACATAACACACTAAATTACACATGTATTTTTAGCATTTTAAGTATAAAACATGTAATATAATACTTATAATTGAACATTATTTATTTTTAAAATGTGTATAGTATTTGTAGTACTTATTTATAAGTACTATTTAGTTAAAAACACTCAATATATGATATATAAATAATTAATACATAAGTATTCCTTAAAGTTATGTAGATAACTTATACACAAAAATTGATTGAGTATAATACCAACATTATTTAATAGTTATATTAGTACAATTTTCATTTAAAATCTATAATGTTCGTAATATTTTTATCAATAATAATAATTACTTATATATTATTCTATTTTCTTTCACGTCTAGAAGCCTGACGTGTATTTTACTACGCGCTTAAACGCAAGTATACGCGTCGAGTAATATAGGCCTTTGTGAAGCCCGAGTCGAACTCAGGGACACGTGAATTATTGGAGACTTCTACTAACTAATCGCAATCAGCTAGGCCGAATAACAAAGTAAGGTTTGTTGTCAAAATTAAAAGAAAATAAAATGAAATAATGAAAACAATTGATTAAAGGTTAATTTAATCAATTCAAAAGGATATCTTTAGGATTGCGGTTTCGCCGCGGGTCAACATTTTATTAGGTTTTATATAATTCCTCACTCTTCTCTCTCTATCCGGGTAGTGGCCTGAAAACAGAATTACCCACTGTCGTGGTGTAACTCACTACTTAGGTTTAGGTTGATTCCACCGTCGTAGTAATCATTCCCCTAAACTAAGCGCATTACCTACGGTCTCTCAGTTTCCACCATTAATTTTACAACTCCTTTGTCAAGGGTTTTATCGATTAATGTAGGTTTTGTCTCTTTTCAACCGTTAATCCTTCTGTCGAAGTGATTAAGGGCATTAAGCTATTATTATGGTGATCAAGCATAACAATATATATGGAGAAAATGAATCTATACCACGGATGTGAGAGAAAAAATATGAATTATCAATATAAAATTGTCATACAATGCATTCCCGGGCTACTCCCGGTCCTAAAGATGGAGGGTTTTAGCCTCTCATGTTCATCTCACACGAATACATGGTAGAAATAGGGGAATTCATAAGAAAAACGTGAAACAAGTGGGAAAACCCTTGAACGGAGAAGAACCGGTAGATCCTTGGCGTAGAATACGAGCTTCCCCGCCTGTCGGTGGTGGAATTCGTCTTCGGCAGCGTCCGAATCACCCGGGATGAGCTTCTGGCCTCCGTTCTCCTTTCTCTCCTTCCTCGGCACTCGTGCAATGCCAAATTCCTCCTCCTCTCGTGTGGGCGGCCGTCATTAGGTATAAGTCCCTAATTAGGTCATCAAATAACAACAGCCGTCCGATCGAGCTCAAAACAGATCCAACGCATATCTGCCGGCGTCGATACCATCAACGCGAGTTGATGGTATCGACCCAGCGTATTAGCGGCAGCTTTCTTTTCTTTTCGTCTGAGCGCCTGTGGTCATCTCGATACCATCGACTTGGGTCGATGGTATCGACTCTCTTTAGCGTCAGTTGTTGTCGTTTAGCGACGTTGTAGCCTCAATGTGTCGATGGCATCGACTTGGGTCGATGGTATCGACGGATTCCTCGCCAGCAATCTGAAGGGATCTCGATACCATCGACTTGAGTGTCGATGGTATCGACTCTGTGCTGCTCCTCTCGGCAGGCAACCTGTGGCTTGGTCGATGGTATCGACTTCCGTCGATGGTATCGACGGAAGCAAATACTTGTTTTTCCTGAAATTTCACAATAAAACCAAGTAAATCCACACAAATTATGATAATATGATAAATAATGCTCAAAAATGGTAAAACAAAGGGGATTTGACATAGAATGATGGCAAAGACCGAAATGAGTGAATTATGCAATATTATCCATAAAAATGAGTAATTAGAGCACAAAACACATATGAAAAAGGTCTATAAATGCGACTCAAATTCATCGCATCAAACTCCCCTAAGCTTGAACATTGCTCTCCCTCGAGCAACTGATCCTTAGAATAGAATTGCAGATGTCAACTAAAAATCAACACACCAACCCAACATCCCATGTGACTCCCACTGAGCGTTCTCAAACCGGCCTTCTCTAACCACATAACAATAATTACCCTAAAGGCGACAAAAATCATCAATAAGAGAAATTATCCTTCAAACCGATGAACACTATCACATAAGGCAGTTAACATAATAAAATTCACCGATTCAACATTGGTGCATCTTGTGATCGCCTACACTACATTGCTCGCCCTAACTGCCATCTACATGGAAGCAGTTCTCCTGATAATCATTAGTGAGGAGAAATTCACGGTGGCCTACCAATCCGAGCAACGGGTGGATGGAATGGATGGTCCATGGAAGAACTTGGAAGTATTGCACAGTTTCAATATGCATAAAAACAAAATGTCCTAAATGATGCAAATGCACATTAGAAATGCCCTAATGCCTAAAATTGGGTGAAATGATGCATGCACTAACCTTCCACCTCAAAATGAGATGGAAATCTACTTAAACCACCTCATGTACTCAATTTTCCTGTAATGCAAGTGATATCATGTTCCTTTCTCCCTCTTATTCCATTTCCTTCTAAATTCTCTTTTTTTTTCTTCTTTTCTCAATTTTTTTTCAGATTTTCAGCACAAAAAAATTTCTTCTCCTTTTTTTTTCTTGTAGCCCACATATCCATAATTGCTTAGAGATACATGTATTGGGCTGTTTTCTTCATGATTGGAAATCTTTGCGATATTTCGAAGGTATGGAACAGTTTAGATCACTTTTGAGGAAAAATTGAGATACATGGTGTACTTTATGCATGATAATCATGAAAGTCATGAGTGCAACTACATGGCATGCACCTAAAGGTAATGTGCATGAATCCCTATATTTTTCTCTTTTTATGCAAAAGTATGGAAAATATCAATGCAATTCCTATCTAAATGCTATGCACACAAGAAAAAATTAAAACTGTACTTTACTTCCAGTTCTTAGGTGGATTATGGAAAATTGAAGTGGAATGATCACAAGATTAGATGACTGAACCTTAGAAGAGTATTATGTGTCCCTCCTTACTGACATGTGTAGTGATTCAAAGGGTTCTCTCTCTTACGTCCAATTAAGGTCTCATTACCATTTGGTTAGGTTAGGCTCAAACAACCGTTACTATCCACTTTTCATGAGTCAAAGGGAGTATAGGTGTGACATATTGTTTTAAAGTTGACATAATCAATCATTTTCATCAGACAAGTTCCCCAAGGACAACCAAGTCAAGCTATCCAAAAGACACAAAAATTTTAAAATTCCCTTAAATTTCCCATGAATACACAGCGAGATGACAACTTTTACGACATCCACAGCTACACTAGATAGATGTGGATCCTAAACAAAAAATAAAAATGCAAGAACAAAAAGTAAAGCAAAAACTAAAAACCAACAAAAGAAAAGATAGAGCTGTTCCAGCTACCCCCCTAAGCTTGAATTCGACTATGGCCTCATAGTCAAAAACAAACTTAAGAGTGGAACAGAGATACCCTGATCATTCTTGTGGAGGCGGAGGTGGGTACTGTGGGGCCGTAGGATCCCAAGAAGGATACTCCCCCTGGAAGCTCAGATCGTAATGGGTCCTCGGTGGAGGCTGTGGATAGCCTCCAAAGTAGCTCTGACTCCAGTAATGGTCGTAAAAGGGCTCCTGTTGCATCTCCATCCTTTGCAACCGATTGTGTATCTCTTGCTGGTTGTCGAGGAGGAGACGTTCATTCTCGAACATAGCCTGTTGATTATCAAGTAACCGGCTCGTCGTATCATGAATACCGGTATACATTTCTAGATGTTGTTGCTGTGTCTGATGTATATCCTGCAGCATTGTGTACATTCCCTACATGGAGTAGACATCCTCGCCTGGCTGCGAGGGCTGCGGTGATGGCGGCTGGGGCTGTGATGATGAAGACGCACCTGGATGCATCCTAGGACGCTTCCGTGGTGCAACTGGTACGCGAAGAGGTGTGAAAGCCTCCTCTTCCTCCTCAGCCCCGCCTCCTTGCTCGTCGTTGCCGCCTTCTTCTTCGGAGGACTCGATGGCTATGATTGGCCACCGGAAATGCTATGCGCCCTCGATGTTGAAGACGTCGTCCGGCAGTGAGCGCTCCTGATAAGCTTGGTTGACGTGGCAATGCGCGTATGCCAACCCATCCCGAAGAAGGATAAGGTTTGAACGGTGCAAGTGTTGCACGTTCACCTTACTCTTTGTGGAAATCGGAGTCATGGACTGAAAATTCAGCCCCAAGTAGGACGCCAACTTGGTGATGAGCCCACCAAAATGTATCAACGCCTTCCTTGTACTCCTCTTCACCGCCAGGACGCGCTGTAGCCAGAACGCCCCCCAGTTGCATGGTTGTCGCTTCAGGAGTGCGTAGAGGAAGAAGTGATCGCTCTCCTGAAACTTGCTCAACGCCAAATCACTCCGAGCGAAGAACGTCAAGCTCAACATCCGGTGAAGAACCCGGACGAAAGGGTGCTCAAAATCTGCTACCGCTGCATTATGGTAGCTCACGGTCTTTCCTGCTGGCACTGTAACTAGCTCGGCGAAGATCTTGTCGTAGTCGGTGCGGGAGTCCGGACGTCGGTGATCATGTGGAGAGTGGAACCAATTGAAGATTTTATTGAACTGGACCAGCGTAATGTTGTAGTTGTTGTTGAACAACCGGAAGGACACCCGGCCCCTGATCCACTCACGATCCGACGCCACCACGTCGTTTGGCACGACGCAGACGTCGAGGTACGCCATAAACTCTGCCACCAATTCCTTGTAGGTGGGCCATTCGCAGAAAAATGGCTGCCCATCCGCATGGTACTGCAGCTCGTCGGGATGTCGGCTTGTGTGACGTGCTTGTCCGTGAAGCACATAAGCCAAGTTGGCCTCGAAACCAAGCTCCTGAAGCATGCCCCAGTCCACATACCAGGTCGGCTCAATCTTCCGCTTCATAATCTCCTCGTAGACCTTCCTCGCCTCCATGGAAGGGTGAACCAGGCGTGGGCGAGGAACGGAAGCGGTCAGGGGAGGAACGAACTCCTCGATCTCCATGGGATTTGCGCGCGATGACGAAGCTCCGGCGACATGCACCATGGTTGCGAGAAGATGGGATTAGAAGAAGAGAGCTCGGTGAAGATGGAGAAGAAATTCTCGGCTCGGTGAAGATCCTTGCTCGATGTCGCTTCTCTTCAGTCTTGGAGGCTCGGGGGAGATGCTCGGCGCAAAGGAGGACGTTTGCTCTGAAGGTGTGACATCAAATGACGTTGCAAGTCTCCTTAAATAGACTTGGCCGGCGCTACTGTCGCCCGTCGATACCATCGACGTGGGTCGATGGTATCGACGCGTCTCGCTGGTATCCGCCTCCCTCACGAGTATCGACGGCTGACGTTTGCTTGATCGAGAAACCCGGATTGCTGACGTGTCGATACCATCGACGGAAGTCGATAGTATCGACGCAGCACCCGGATCGCTGACGTGGACTCGCAATCGTCGTCGATACCTTGGCGCGGATCGGTGACATGGATGTCGATACCATCGACTTGGGTCGATGGTATCGACTGCTTTTATTGCGACACCGCCATTTTGTTGCATTCAACCTGTGATCATGTCGATACCATCGATGAGGCCGTCGATGGTATCGAGTTGACTGAGTAAAATTCGTCTGAACTTCTCCAGAGATCTCGATGGTATCGACTGGCATGTCGATACCATCGACACTTTTATTGCGACCTGCCTGTAGGTATGTCGATACCATCGACGGGGCCATCGATAGTATCGACTCAGTGCGATTTTTGCAGCTGTCAACTTGAACCCATGTCGATACCATCGACCAGTGTGTCGATGGTATCGACCCTGCCTGTTCCTGCACATTGAACAAATGGATCAAGGTATCTTCTTTACACTAAAATTAAACAAAATAAAAGCAATCTATGACTAAAATTAACCTAACCTAATGTACCAATGGTTGGGTTGCCTCCCAACAAGCGCCCTTCTTTAACGTCTTAGGCTAGACGGTGTGATAATCATCTCATTCATCCACAAGTGTAATGAGTTTGACCTCATTCACTTTTCTCTTGTAGTTTTCACCAAAATACAACTTTAAGCGCTGCCCATTCACCAAGAACGTGGCATCTCCATCACGCACAAGAATTGCACCGTGCGGTCTCACCTCTTCCACTACAAAGGGTCCACTCCACCGGGACTTCAGCTTCCCGGGATGCAATTTGAGACGAGAGTTAAACAATAGAACACTATCTCCCTTCTTGAACGTGCGCAGCTCGATATGTCGATCATGGATCAGCTTTGTACGCTCCTTGTAGATGCGGGCATTCTCATATGCCGTCATGCGTAGCTCATCTAATTCGTTCAATTCGAACATCCTCTTTTTCCCGGCTTCATCATAGCTCAAGTTCAGCCTTCTTAGCGCCCAATGGGCCTTATGCTCCAGCTCCACCGGAAGGTGGCAAGCCCGGCCATACGCCAACCTAAAAGGCGTGGTGCCTATAGGTGTTTTGTACGCCGTTCTATATGCCCAAAGTGCGTCCAGTAGTAATGCACTCCAATTTTTCCTCGTGGATGCCACTGTCCGTTCTAGAATCTTCTTGATTTCCCTATTTGAGACCTCCACCTGTCCTTGCGTCTGTGGATGATATGGGGTGCCGATGTTGTGCTTGACCCCATATTTCTTCAGAAGTGTCGAAAATTTCTGATTCCGGAAATGTGTGCCTCCATCACTTATGATCGTTCGGGGTATCCCGAACCTGCAGAATATATTTTCTTTCACAAACCTGCACACTACATTCGAATCATTAGTCCTCGTGGGGATTGCTTCCACCCACTTCGACACATAATCAACAACAAGAAAGATATATAAATTTGAATTTGAGGACACAAAGGGTCCCATAAAGTCTATGCCCCATAAGTCAAATACCTCAACTTCCTGAAATACATTCAAGGGCATCTCTTGTCTCCTTGAAATGTTACCTGCGCGCTGGCACGGGTCACATTGCCTCACAAAATCATAGGCATCCCGGAACAAAGTTGGCCAATAAAGGCCGCTTTCCAACACTTTAGCTGCTGTCCGTGAACTAGCATGGTGTCCTCCCATAGGCGACGCATGGCAATGGTGGAGAACACTCTCGAACTCCACCTCCGGCACACACCTGCGAAGAATACCATCCCTGCACTGCTTCAAAAGAATTGGGTCATCCCAAAAATAGTATCTCAAAGAATGAAAGAATTTCTTTTTCTCTTGATAAGACCAGTCTTCCGGGATGATCCCGCAAGCCAAATAGTTAACAATATTAGCAAACCATGGTTCCTTAGAATCAATTTTTAAAAATTGTTCATCGGGGAACGTCTCGGTTATGGGTATGTGTAAACCTTGTTCATCTACCCTTTCTAACCTAGACAAGTGGTCAGCCACCACATTTTCAATTCCCGACTTGTCCTTGATTTCAATATCAAATTCTTATAAAAGCAAAATCCACCTAATTAGTCTAGGCTTTGCATCCTTCTTCTCCATCAAATATTTTATTGCAGCGTGATCGGTCCACACAACTACTTTAGAACCCACTAAGTACTGCCGAAATTTTTCAAAAGAAAACACGACGGCAAGTAACTCTTTTTCTGTAGTTGTATAGTTCAATTGAGCATCATTAAGTGTTTTGGAGGCGTAGAAAATCACAACGGGCTTATTATCTACCCTTTGCCCCAAAACGGCTCCCACTGCATAATCGGAAGCGTCACACATCAATTCGAATGGTTTTGTCCAATCCGGCGTTTGAACAACCGGAGCCGAAATCAACTTTTCTTTCAAAACTTCGAATGCGTGAAGACACTTATCATTGAAATAAAAAACTACATCTTTTTCTAACAATTCGGATAAAGGTTTGGCGATTTTAGAAAAATCCTTGATGAATCGCCGATAAAACCCGGCGTGTCCCAAAAAGCTTCTCACCCCTTTTACAGAGTTTGGTGGGGGTAGCTTAGAAATCACCTCAATTTTTACGGGGTCTACCTCAAGACCTTTGCTAGACACCTTGTGTCCTAGCACAATTCCTTCCGTCACCATCATGTGACATTTCTCCCAATTGAGGACCAAGTGTGTGTCCTCGCACCGCTGCAGCACCTTGTCCAAGTTATATAGACACTCATCAAAAGACGCCCCATAAACCGAGAAGTCATCCATGAAAACCTCAAGACAACGCTCCACCATGTCAGAAAATATGGCGAGCATGCAGCGTTGAAAAGTCACCGGCGCATTACATAATCCAAACGACATCCGTCGGTAAGCAAAAGTCCCGTAGGGACATGTGAACGTAGACTTCTCTTGATCCAAAGGATCAATAGAAATCTGGTTATACCCCGAATATCCATCTAGAAAACAAAAATGCGACCGACCGGCAAGACGTTCCAAAATCTGATCAATGAATGGCAAAGGAAAATGATCTTTAAGAGTTGCGGCATTCAATCGGCGGTAGTCAATGCAAACACGCCACCCGGTTACCAATCGGGTGGTGATAGGTTCATTCAACAGATTTGTAGTAATAGTAATTCCCCCCTTTTTAGGGACTACCTGTGTGGGACTCACCCACGTCGAATCTGATATGGCATATATGATCCCTGCAGCAAGAAGTTTTATGACTTCCTTCTTCACGACCTCCATCATGCTCGGATTCAACCATCTTTGAGGCTGAATGACTGGTTTGGCTCCCTCCTTGAGCCGAATCTTGTGCTGGAAAAGTGTAGGGGAGATCCCCTTGATGTCCGCGACTGACCACCCAAAGGCTCCATGGTGGTTCTTGAGCACTACCAGTAGTTGCTCCTCCTCAGCCGCACTCAAGTATGCAGATACAATCACTGGTAACTTTTCCTTCTCAGCTAGAAAGACGTACTTAAGATGCGGGGGCAGTGGCTTCAACTCCAACTCCGGCGGGCAAATAAGAGATGATTGCAGTGGTGGCGGAAGTGTACCTAAGTCTTCATAGTGCCTCGTGTAGAAACATGGAAGCATCTGAAGCATTTTGGCGCACTCCTTGAGTGAAGTACTCTGTATCCAATCATAAGTGACATTTAGCAAACACGCCTCCAAAGGCAATTCCGGATATGCATCAAAAACTGAAGTAATAATCGCATCATCCTCCCAAGAAGGTGGAATGTCCTCATTCTCATCATTTGGAAACTCAACAGCCTTGCCTAAAGAGACAACTTTAGTTTGCTCCATAATGTCCACAGCTAAGGTCCCATTATCCATCTTGCTCATCACATGAGCCATATCCAAGAATGGCTTCCCAAGACAAAGTGAGATATTGTGTTCCACATGTTTCACCATGTTGCACTGTGCTTTTGCTTTAGTAGATGCATTGCTAGTGGGCATGACCATCTCAAAGCGATCATCCGCAATGCCCAAGGTCAAGCGACCTCTTCCCATCTCCAAGATCATATCGGCTGTTGCTTGGAATGGGAGTCCAAGTAGCAACTCATTGCCATGCTCGTCCTGCATTTCCATAACCACGAAATCAGCCGGAAAAACAAAACGGTCTACCTTTACCAAGACATCCTCGCAGATTCCATACGGTTTCACCACAGAATTATCGGCCAGTTGGATAGTCATGTTGCTTGGCCTTGATTCCTTTAATCCAAGCTTCTTGAATGTAGAAAGGGGCATCAAATTGATGCTTGCCCTAGAATCACAAAGTGCCTCTCCAAATTTGAACTTTCCGATAAAACAAGAAATATTGAAACAACCGAGATCCTGTCTCTTCGGCGGCAAAGTGCCCATAATAAAAGCACTCACTTGCTCCTTGAGCACCAAGACCTCAGTGTCGGGTATTTTCCTCTTTTTGTTGATGACATCTTTTAGAAATTTCCCGTAAGATGGGATTTTCTCAATCGCCTCTAACAACAGAATATTTACCGATAACTTTCTAAAGCTGTCCAGAAATTTCTTGAATTGTGCATCCACCTTCCTTGCCTTTGCTCTATTGGGATAGGGGACCGGAACAGTATGTGCCCTTTGATGAGGTGGCACATAGGGTGTCAATTTCTGCGGTTCCTCCTCAGCATCTTGTTCTTCATTACCATTCTCAGCTATATCTTCAGCTTGCCCTGTGACAGGTGTGGGCTGCTCCTTGATGATTGCATCTTCAACTTTGTCCTGCGGTGTGCTTGTGTCATCCGCCCTTGGATTCAACACTTTCTTACCGCTCCTCAGTAGAATGGCCTTGGCCTGCTGGTTTCCCCCGGGAACATTGGTGTTACCCGGAAAACCCGGATGTGCTGGCTTCTTCAAGCTTGCAATTTCAGCCGCCATCTGCGCCATGGAAGTCTCTATAGTTCTCATTTGAGCCCCATGACTCTGCAAAGTCTGCCCAAATTGGTTCATAAATTCACCCTGTTGCTTGATTCGTTGCCCAAATGTGTTCATTAACTCCTGGTTTTGTTTGATGACCTGATTGAGCAACTCCGTGCTCTTGTCCTCTGTGGCTGGTGCAGGCTTGGCATCCAGATCCTGCAGAAAATTGTTCGGGTCCTTCCATGAGAACTTTTTGTCCTTTCGCCATGAATAGTCATTGTTCCTATACCCTTGCTGTTGCCTCATGTACTTGACTTGAGCCTCCTCCTCGGACTCATTGTCTTCCTTCTGTAGTAGCTTCTTTGCGAGAAGATCCATCTTCTCATTTAACTCTCTCATTGCCTTGGACTCACTGGCAACTCTTGCTTGCTCAACTGGGCCTCTCTCTCTTTCTCCCCAGGATTGCTTTCGTGCCATGTTCTTCAGTATTTCCCAGCATCTCGTATCAGTGTTGTTCAAGAAAAATCCTGAACCGGCCGAGTCCAAGTTGCTTCTATCATGCTCGGAGAGAGCAAAATAGAAGATCTTCACCTGTGTCTCCTTGTCCAGTCCATGATGTGGACATCTCCTCAACATGACCTGGAATCGCTCCCAGGTCTCAGAATATGTTTCACCCGCCTGTTGGGTGAAATTTTGAATCTTCCTAATCATGTCATTGGTCTTTTCAGGAGGGAAAAACCTCTCAAAGAAAACCTCCACCATATGATCCCATGATTCAACAAACTCATCATCGAGGTTATGTAGCCACTCTCTCGCAACTCCTGCCAGGGAGCTTGGGAACAATTTGAGGTACAGAACATCCTGTGGGAACCTATCTATCTTCACCATATCGCAGTTTTCAACGAACTGACTGATGTGTGCCACTGGGTCCTCATTCTTCAACCCGTGAAATGCATTTGATTTAACCAAGTTAATCAACGCTGGATCAATCTTGTAGGTTGGAATGTTGAGCCCCTGTTTCTTGATAGGCCCCTTTGAAGCTGATGAAGAAGACACTTTGATCTTTTCCCATATCGTCTGTGGTTCAGCCATTTCTTCTGCTTGCTCTTGCTC
This sequence comes from Alisma plantago-aquatica, assembly GCA_963693085.1. NCBI lineage: Eukaryota > Viridiplantae > Streptophyta > Magnoliopsida > Alismatales > Alismataceae > Alisma > Alisma plantago-aquatica. The sequence goes on along the minus strand of OY856412.1, from coordinate 21,851,352 downwards.
AGATTCAGAATCTATGTCGCTTTGGTGATCTTGCTCGTAATAATCCTCGTCCTCTGGTCCCGGAGGTGGAACCTCAGGTATGCGATTCGAGTAGTCTGCGCTACGTGTATGCACCATGAAAAGTACCTGAAATAAGAAAATCGGGGTTCAGTACTATGCTTTGAACGAGTAAACACAATTATAGAGAAATTTAAGAATATTTAAAATTGTTTCAAAATAAAAATAAAAACAAATGTGGCCTAGAGTGGCCGCTCTTAGCACTCAAAGTGCCAATAATTCGCCGTGTCCCCGGCAACGGCGCCAAAAACTTGACGTGTATTTTACTACGCGCTTAAACAGAAGTATACGCGTCGAGTAATATAGGCCTTTGTGAAGCCTGAGTCGAACTCAGGGACACGTGAATTATTGGAGACTTCTACTAACTAATCGCAATCAGCTAGGCCGAATAACAAAGTAAGGTTTGTTGTCGAAATTAAAAGAAAATAAAATGAAATAATGAAAACAATTGATTAAAGGTTAATTTAATCAATTCAAAAGGATATCTTTAGGATTGCGGTTTCGCCGCGGGTCAACATTGTATTAGGTTTTATATAATTCCTCACTCTTCTCTCTCTATCCGGGTAGTGGCCTGAAAATAGAATTACCCACTGTCGTGGTGTAACTCACTACTTAGGTTTAGGTTGATTCCACTGTCGTAGTAATCATTCCTCTAAACTAAGCGCATTACCTACGGTCTCTCAGTTTCCACCATTAATTTTACAACTCCTTTGTCAAGGGTTTTATCGATTAATGTAGGTTTCGTCTCTTTTCAACCGTTAATCCTTCTGTCAAAGTGATTAAGGGCATTAAGCTATTATTATGGTGATCAAGCATAACAATATATATGGAGAAAACAAATCTATACCACGGATTTGAGAGAGAAAATATGAATTATCAATATAAAATTGTCATACAATGCATTCCCGGGCTACTCCTGATCCTAAAGATGGAGGGTTTTAGCCTCTCATGTTCATCTCACACGAATACATGGTAGAAATAGGGGAATTCATAAGAAAAACGTGAAACAAGTGGGAAAACCCCTGAACGGAGAAGAACCGGTAGATCCTTGGCGTAGAATACGAGCTTCCCCGCCTGTCGGTGGTGGAATTCGTCTTCGGCAGCGTCCGAATCACCCGGGATGAGCTTATGGCCTCCGTTCTCCTTTCTCTCCTTCCTCGGCACTCGTGCAATGCCAAATTCCTCCTCCTCTCGTGTGGGCAGCCGTCATTAGGTATAAGTCCCTAATTAGGTCATCAAATAACAACAGCCGTCCGATCGAGCTCAAAACAGATCCAACGCATATCTGCCGGCGTCGATACCATCGACGCTAGTCGATGGTATCGACCCAGCGTATTAGCGGTAGCTTTCTTTTGTTTTCGTCTGAGCGCCTGTGGTCATCTCGATACCATCGACTTGGGTCGATGGTATCGACTCTCTTTAGCGTCGGTTGTTGTCGTTTAGCGACGCTGTAGCCTCAATGTGTCGATGGCATCGACTTGGGTCGATGGTATCGACGGATTCCTCGCCAGCAATCTGAAGGGATCTCGATACCATCGACTTGAGTGTCGATGGTATCGACTCTGTGCTACTCCTCTCGGCTGGCAACTTGTGGCTTGGTCGATGGTATGGACGGAAGCAAATACTTGTTTTTCCTGAAATTTCACAATAAGACCAAGTAAATCCACACAAATTATGATAATATGATAAATAATGCTCAAAAATGGTAAAACAAAGGGGATTTGACATAGAATGATGGCAAAGACCGAAATGAGTGAATTATGCAATATTATCCATAAAAATGAGTAATTAGAGCATAAAACACATATGAAAAAGGTCTATAAATGCGACTCAAAATCATCGCATCAAAGCCTTTTAACATCTACCATTGTGTAAAAAAAATTCTTACAATATAAGTCATTTTGTATACTATTTTTGCGTGGATTGAGGCGAGCGTATAGAAGTTGGTGAAAGAGGTGTACTCTATATAGGTAATCTTAATCTACTCTTTCTCCCTCCAGTTGTCTTACGTTTTCCATGGAAAACAATCTATGGAAGCTACACTTCAGTGATATCTCAACTGGACAAAAGAGGAGGAAATCTGCGCTATCCCAAGTTAGTGTAGTGACTTGTAAAAAACAAATCGCCACCTACCCAAAAGGAAGTATCAATTAGAAAGAAATGAAGATGAAAATTATATATTTCTAATAAAAAAGATGCATCAATAAATCACCTACTTGTAGGTGTTAGAGAGGAAGAGATTTTAGGAGAAGTACTGATATAAATCACACCTCTTCCACTAGTTTACACCCAAACCTCAATAAACTCAATCATAGAATGCGAAGCATTGTTTAGTATTGTGTAGAGAAATTTTACGCACAATTTCAGATGTTGAAAGATTGTTAGACAAAAGAGAATGTAATGTATACAAATATTTATTATTAGTGACAAATATCATTAAGAACGTAATAGACGCTAAATTGAAATTATACCAATACAAGTGTTAAACAATGATGGATATATATAAAATTTTATACCATTATAAATTATATATATGTACAAATTATATACATATTTGCATAATAGTTATGTATTAAATATTTAAATATCCTATAGTTAGTTATTTTAATATTCTTATGTGTTTATATATAAATACTTTTAAAATATCTATGTAATTTGTTGTGCCACACCCTCTCTCTTTCTACTAACTCTCTTTTTGTATTTAGTACACCCTCTCTATCCATCCACTATCTCCTTCTATATATTTATTACACATTTTCCCTCCATCTATTATCTTCTCATTTCTACTTATTACGCTCTCTCTCCATCCAGTGTCTACTTCTTTCTATTAGTGACATCCCTCTCTCCATCCACTATCTCCCTCTTTTTTATTTCACATCAGTCAATTTACTCATTTTATTACTATATCTCTCACCACCCACAAAAGTAAATATTAGTGTTCTAAAATTTTGGATGCATTCTGCTAATAGTTCTATATGCATATTCTTGAGATAGGGGTATAGATTTAGGTTGAGGTGGCGTTCAACGAGAGGTTTTCCATTCGAGAGGATCTTCTCACACAAAATTATCTTCAAGGATAGTTTGAGGGTTGGTTTCCCTCGGCAAGTGGTCCCATTGTCTAGTTTCTAGTATATTCTTTCCTATTTTTGTTATGACATCCATGTGTGTGAGGAAATGCTTATGAATCTGAAACAATGTAACACTTAATTTACTTACCCTTCTATACTATACATTGCATTGGTAATTTGGTACTTGTGCATGAAGCTATATCATATTCTTTCCTTTATGTTGTTTAGTGTGTTTGTATATGGAATGTAAGCATTAAGTTTTTATGTAATGAATGGTATCCTTTTGGGTTCCACTCAAAGTTATAATGAACGATTTATGTAATTTCCCTATATGATTGGTAAATGAGTACTTCGAGAAGTTACAAAATATATATGATGTAATACTGATGAATGTTCTTGGATTATCTCTATAATGCACAAGAAAACCATAATCGTCTATATTGTATCCGATGATTGCATATTGTGAGAATTTTACCTAATTTATTTAAGATAGGAAGAGTAATTCATATAAGTTAACTTATATCTTCTATTACGGTGATGTTATATATGATTTTATATGATGATGTCATAATTCATGATATATATACATGAGGAATTTATATTATGATGCCCCATGCATACTTGATGATGTGATAATATGATAATGATGAGATATCCTAATGTATGTATATATATATATATATATATATATATATATAACTAAAGAATATGAGATTAGACATCAAAAAATAGATGAAAGGACATAAAATGATCAAATAAGTAATCGACACATATTGATTTTGAGTTGACCTAAATAGCATTGTGTAAAGAGTGGGACTCGATAGTGAGCCCACTCAATGGTACAAACATGAGCCATGAAATACTTAAGTAGCGGAAAACATAACTATTCACAAAGTTACAAAATGTTTCTGTATACATAACTGTGACGACCGTCTCGCGAAAATAAGATCAACGAATTTAAACTAATGCGGAAGCGTTTCGTTAGCAGCGGAAATACTTAAATCACTAAAAATTTAAAACTTTTTGTAAAGAAATCCTCGAACGGTAAAACTCTTTTTATAAAGAAACAAGTTAAGTTATTTACAAACTGATCCACAATTACATCTCTGGATTACTCATCTTGAGATTCATGACACTAACTTCCCTGTTAAACTATTCATGATCAGTATACAACATTTCTCGAGGAATTAGCCAAAAATCTCAGATCTACATTAAACATCTACTGACTCCTAGGACCTGAGAGTACAGAGATGACACATAGGACATTCTATCTACAAGACTTGATAGACAGTGTCTCCACCTAAGGATCACTGTTGTCCCTGATGTTGTTGCTGCTACTGTTGCTGCTCACCTACTGATGGGTTCCTTTGTCCTCGACGTCTACCTAAAAAGTTGAATCCCACAGGGGGTGAGACAATTGAATAATTGTCCCAGCGAGAGTTATAGCTCTCAGCGAGAAGCATTGTTATTGCAAAAATGAAATAACGTTGAGCAGTAGAATTATAAATATTCAACAGCAGGTGAAACATTGTATAAGATAAGTAGAACAATATTTTATAAGCAATCATTTCAATTATAACTTGATTGAATGACAAAAATATATCAATAAGGAGTATGAAGAACATGTATACTAGTTATTCAACTAGAGCACTATAAACAATGTATCATCAATCATTGCTTTTCATAGTTCAAACTAAGCAATTATGCTATACGGCTCATTACATTTTTCAAACATATTTATGCCCTGAGGAGATGAGTTACACCTCTCATACTCCAACCGACCATTATGAAATCGCAATCGATACCATACATAGGTCATCAGAAGAGCTGGATTCCTATGACCTCATCTTCCTCAGTCAGTGTGAGGATCAACATGCAGGACATCTGGTGTCTTTGCCATAATAGCTTTCCAGGGTATTCTGGCAACTTCGCTATTAGAGTTATAGTGGCATGTTGTACTCTCTTTGCCATCGAGGGATTTCTTGTTTATCTCTCATCGATGCGGCATTAACAACATCATCGGGACATTAGTGATACATAATCCCGACATAATGACGTGGTATTTTTGAACGCACTAACAAACTCACTCGGGGTTGAAATCCCCGAGCTTTTACCAAAACCAAAGTGCAATAATACCACCCGTAAGAGGACGAGTCTTATCGCAGTATAGTTAGAGGATCGAACCCAAAGGACAACCTTTTAAAGAATCCTTTTCAGTCGAATCTTGCTCAAGTAAAACTACTATATAGAACGATTGGTTGATTTGAGGTTAGTTAAACTAATTGCAAGAAAGTAAAAGCTGAATTAAGGTTGGGTTTAGATCAATGATATGGAATCGTTGGGATGGTACCGGGTTTCACCACCGCTACACACACAAACACATTCAATTGCAAACAATCCAGACAAAATATATCAATCCAACTGGAGCTGCTGTAGAACCCCCCGTAAGGGCGTTAGGTTCGCGTAAGCATCACCTTAGGCATCAGATGTCTCGTCACCAACTGCATCACTTACTTACGGCTCTGAAGAAATCCCATTCTATTTCTAGTTTGGGAGTCAACCACATTAATCGATAAGCAAGCAAGTGATAGATCTACAAACTAACATCGACGATAAACAAAGACGATAAAAAATCCAACTAAGGCTGTGGTCCTCCCTGAGGGATGTTTAGACCACATAAGCATCACCGCAGGCTAGATGTCTCATCCCCTCACGGATCATACACTTACGACCTCAAGGAATCTTATCAGAAGTTCTCGTCGAAAAGTCGAACCTTGTAAACTGCCATTCTATCCCACATATAGAAGATTTCACAATATAGGAGAGAACAAGATGAAAGCAAGTAGATAATCAACTACAAACATACCAACTAACAAAGAAATGAGAAGTTATATACAATGCCATGGAGATTTTAACAAAAGAACATGACTTGCATGGGCAGCGGGGCTAGTCCCCGCACCCCGGTGAAAAGGTACTACTCGCTCATGATGCGAGAAATAAGAAGAATGAGAAAGAGAGAGCAGTCTGCCATGAACTCGATGCAGAAGGTAGTCGCAGCTCGGTGAAGAAGATACGGCCTTCTACGTCGTGTCGGGGCAGATCTGGACGCGAACAGGAGTTGCCAAGACAGACCGGATAGTCTCCCTCACTCTGTCTTCCTTCTCACCTCAGCCTCCTTGGTTGCAACACGGGCAGTCGGTGGAATGGAACTAGCGTAAACTGGACTGGATTTAGATCGGAACTGTGTTCGGGCAGTCTGGCAGCGTCCGGATCCGATCCCCCAAATGAGGACCCTTGGGGTCCTATTTATAGGCACAGATCTGTCCCTCATGCTTTTGGTATGAGTCCAAACAATTTTGGTAAGAGATATGTTCCAAACGGTTTCATACAACAACAATAAACGACCTTGGTAAATATCTTGCTCATGCAGTTTTCAAGCCATTGGCCATGCGGTCTTGGATTGGAAAGTGGCCATGTGGTCTTGTGGCTCATCTGGTCTTCAAGCCATTGGCCGTGCGGTTTATAGCTCATGCGGTTTGCATGCAGCAAATGGTTTGGAAATTGCCATCCATTCGGTCTTCACAACAGCATTCGGTCTTATAGCCCAGCAATCCAAACGATCTCGCGCATACAGATTTTTCCATTCGGTTTGGCAGCTAACAGCTCCAAACCATCTTCGTATACGTTGATGCATATGTTGTCCATTCAGTTTGCTATTATCTCATCAAACGGTCATACAGTTTGCATGCTCCAATGGGCAAACAACCTTCACGTACTCCGCAGCAAAAGAACTTGAAGTATAACTAATCCATTCGGTTTCGGTTATTGCATCCTTTACCAAACGGTTTAGTACAATCCTTCAAACGGTCTCGGAGCCAAGACCATCAAACAGTTTCGTGCTAATGTCTTTTCCATACAGTTTGGTAATCATTCGGTTTGCATGCATGGGCATCAAACGGTGTTCCATTTTACGCAAACGGTCTTCACGTATATACAGCAAACGGTCTTCATGTAATTAAACCAAACAGTTTCGTAAATGAAATTCCAAATGGTCTCCAGTCTGGCTCCAACCGGTCTCGCAGACCGGTGCTACTCAAATGGTCTGGTCTGAGAGTATGGTGGCCATTCGGTCGTCGCGGCTAAATGGTCTTCGCTTCCAAACGGTCTTGCGACCTTGGCACCCAAACGGTCTTGGGACCGCATGGACTCAAACGGTCTTAGGACCGCATGGGCTCAAATGGTCTTGAGACTGCATGGGCTCAAACAGTCTTGGGACCGCATGGGCTCAAATGGTCTTGGGACCTCATGGGCTCAAACGGTCTTGAGACCACATGGAGTCAAACGGTCTTGGGACCGCATGGGCTGAATTGCTTGGTTAGATTTCTTGACCAGAGACAGAGATAAAGGTGGACCCTGCCTACTTGTTAAGCTTTGTCAAAACCTACATTAAATGAACATTGTTTAGTTTAAAACCTTGATAATCGAATCAATTAAGTAGTTTTGCACATTATGATTCGTATAGGTATTTAATCAGTGAGAAAGTATATATATGGAGTTGAATTTGTTCCAAAGTGATAATTGAATTCCATGATGAATATGCATTCATCAAAACACCCCGAACTTAAACGTTGCTCATCCTCGAGTAACACAAAATCTGAAACATTTGCCAAATGAATACTTTCAATTCGTGTGATTGCTTCGTCTTCACATCACGAATGTTTTCTTTTTTTCTCAATATGACTCAGTATCTCAACCTCCTGAGACTACAAAACTCATCTTACCATATCTTCGTTCCTGAGTTCATTTTCCAAAATCACTTCCTCCTCACCTTTTCCAACAACAAGTATGTCAAAGAGTTTTGTAAGAGTTCAGAGATACCCGCAGAACAACAAGTGTGCATCTGATCTGACACTGGTATTTTCCAGGATAGGGTAGACATTCATTGTGCCATTAGGTAGAAAATGGAGTGAATGGTGGTATGGAAGGTATAAATAAATCTCTCCTCTATTCGACTCGAGATTTTGTTTGCTTTGCAATTTCATTTATAGCATTTTTTTGTGTGAATCTCTCCTCTATTCGACTCGAGATTGCATTTTTTTGTGTGTGCACTTTGGCATCTTTTTGTTTGCAATTCTCTCCTCTATTTGACTCGAGATTGCATTTTTGGTGGTACTCCCCTATTTATTTGCGAGGGGTATGGAAGAAGCAGATAAAGAGGGAAGTGGTGTGCCACCCCGAACTTAGGGTTTGGCACATATTCAGTTATTTTTGTTTCTTTTTGATGAATGGAGGGATACGAAGATGATAGAAGAGGTGTAGAAGATAGTTCATATCAGAATGCAACTTGATTTACAATTCAATGTACCGGGCTGTTCTCTTTGTCGTACTCTGCTCAAATAATGTCTTGATGAGGATCCAATGGAGATTCCATGTTATTGTTCCACTATCAGTTAGGAAGCACGACATGTTTGATCCCTATCAGTTTGATAGATACTTATCATTTTTGCAAAAGTATCATGATGTTAGGAATCATAAGCTTCACAAGATGATTTCAAGCAAAAGGCTTGTTTCAAAAATTGGTGCTTTTGAGGATTTACTTCGCATAAGGAGGATATAATGATTGAAAATGCATAGCAAATTAGTTAGTGACTTTTAATGAAATCAGGAAGTGTCAAAAAGTGTCGAAAATTCATCAAGTATTTGTTCAATCTCTTAGAAAAACATTAAAGAATTTTGAAAATTTTGAAATTTTTATCAAGAATGTGATAGTGAAAACTTAAGTATGAAAAGGATGGGTGTAGGTGGAAAGTGAGGTACGTACCACCCACCCTCCACCCCCAACTTAGAGATTTTCTCGTCCCGAGCAAACCCTAAATCCAAGATGGAGGGGAAAAATCATGCCAGAATGACCACCGAGTGTGGTTCCGTTCCAATCAGCGAACATCCTTTTATCTGAAAATCTCAAAGGTAAAGAGCAATTAGATCTTAAAATAGCATCTTGCGATGCTAATTTTATTTAATAAAAAATTAACTAGAAGGTAAAAACAAAATTGAAGGAAAATAAAACAAATTTATTGATCGGGTTGCCTCTCGACGAGTGTCTTTGTTTTATGTCGATGGCTCGACTGGATCCTTCAGCTTCACGGTGGATCCTTTGGATTGGTGTGTTCCAGCGTTGCTTTAGTGCCTATGTCAGTTGAGGTGAAATATCTCTTTAAGCGGTGACCATTTGTTACAAATTCACCTGACTTTTCACTCCATAATGAGAAGGCACCATGTGGAGAGGTGCTCTTTACGATGTATGGTCCAGACCAGTGTGAGCGGAGTTTTCCTAGGAATAACTTCAATCTTGAGTTGAATAGAAGCACTTCGTCTCCTACTTGTATGTCTTTTCTTTTCAGATGTCCATCGTGCCAAAGTTTTGTACGTTCTTTGTAGATTCGTGCATTCTCATAAGCTGTCATCTTGAGTTCATCCATCTCTTAGAGTTGCAGAATCCTGGCTTGGCCAACTTCTTTCATATCAAAGTTCAGTTGTTTAATTGCCCACCATGCCTTGTGTTCCAGTTCGAATGGCAGGTGGCAAGCCCTTCCATATATTAATCGAAAAGGTGTAGTCCCAATGGGAGTTTTATGAGCAGTTCGATAGGCCCATAAGGCATCGTTGATTTTCGTTGACCAGTCCTTTCGATTGCGTCCTACAATTTTTTTCCAGAATAGTCTTTAGTTGACGGTTAGAAACCTCTACCTGTCCGCTTGTTTGTGGATGGTAGGGCGAGGCTACCTTATGTGTTACACCATATTTTCTCAGTAAAGCTTCAAAGCTTCTTTCAAGGAAGTTGGAACCTCCGTCAGATATCACAGTTCGTGGCACTCCAAAACGAGGAAAAATAATATCTTTGAATAATTTGATGACGGGTTTGGAGTCACTAGTGATGGTTGGTATAGCTTCAACCCATTTTGAAACGTAGTCTACCGCCACTAGAATGTATGAAAATCCATGAGAAGATGGGAATGGACCCATGTAGTCCACCCCCATACATCAAATATCTCTACTTCTTGCCAGAGATTCAGCGATATCTCATCTCTCTTTGTTATATTGCTTGATCTTTGACATTTGTCACATGACAGGACAAAGTCGTAGGAATCTTTGGATATGGTTGGACAGAAGAATCCACATTGCAAAACCTTCAAAGCAGTCTTTTTAGAGCTCATATGTCCTCCCACTGGTCTTGAGTGACATTGTTTCAAAATAAGTTGAGCTTCTTCTTCGACGATACATCGCCTATATAGGCCATCAGCACCTAGTTTAAAGAGATATGGCTCATCCCAATGATATTGTTTCACATCATGCATAAATTTCTTTAGTGCATTTCCAGTGCATTGAGGATGGATAACCCCAACAACAAGGTAGTTCATGAAATCTGAGTACCACGGTACAACTTCTGAGACTTTCATTAGTTGATCATCTGGAAGAGAATCGTTAATCAGAATCTTCTCGGTATCCAGAGTGTGGATGTGAATGAGGTGGTCTACTACAACATTCTTGGTACCCTTTTTATCTCTTATCTCTAAATAAAATTCTTGTAATAGGAGGATCCATCTAATCAACCTGGGTTTTGCATCTTTCTTAGCCAGAAGGTAACGAATGGCAGCGTGGTCTGTGTAGACAATGACTTTCAAACCAATAAGGTAGGATCTGAATTTTTCAAAGGAATACACGACTGCTAGAAGTTCTTTCTCAGTAGTTGCATAATTCCTCTGAGCTTCATCAAGGGTTTTTTATGCATAATAGATTACATAATGCTTCTTTTCTATACATTGCCCTAAAACATTGCCCACAACATAATCACTGGCATCACACATAATTTCAAAAGGACGGTCCCAACCGGGAGATCTAATGATGGGGGTGGTTGTAAGGGCCTGCTTCAGTGTGTTGAAGCTTTTCACACATTCTTCATTGAAATTGAAATCAATATCCTTTAGTAATAGGTCCGTCATTGGCTTCATTATCTTGGAAAAATCCTTTATGAATCTCCTATAAAATCCTACATGACCTAGAAAAGCACGGACTTCTTTTACATTTGTTGGGGTAGCCAGTTTAGAAATCACTTCAATCTTGGCTTTATCTACTTCAATTCCTCTATTGCTGACCCTATGACCGAGGATGATGCCTTCTCTTACCATAAAATGGCACTTTTCCCGATTTAGCACAAGATGTGCTTCTTCACAACATTTGAGGAACAAGGAGAGGTGCTTTAGACATGAATCGGATGAATCTCCATAAACAAAAAAATCATCCATGAAAACCTCCATAATTGTTTCAGTAAGACCAGCGAATATGGCGGCCATGCAACATTGGAAAGTTGCGGGTGCATTACAGAGACCAAACGAAATTCTTTTAAACGCATATGTTCCGAATGGGCAGGTAAAGGTTGTTTTCTCTTGGTCATCTGGATGTATGGGTATATGATAGAATCTAGAGTAACCATCAAGATAACAGAAATATTCTTGATGAGCTAACCTTTCTAGGACTTCATCAAGGAAGGGCATTGGAAAATGATCTTTTTGAGTTGCCTTGTTTAATTTTCTATAATCTATGCACATCCTCCACCCTGTGACTGTTCGAGTGGGGATGAGTTCATTGTTTTCATTCTGTATAACAGTTGTTCCACCTTTCTTCGGGACTACATGCACTGGGCTCACCCATGGCGAATCGGATATCAAATAGATTCTTCCAGTTGTGAGCAATTTAATGACTTCGCTACGGACCACTTCCTTCATATTTGGGTTCAGTTTCCATTGATGCTCAATAGTAGGTTTGTGATCTTCCATCATAGGGATCTTGTGCATACACAGCGCTTGACTGATCCCAGTGAGGTCACTCATTTTATAACGGATGGCTTTCTTTCTTTCCCTCAATTCCTTCAGAAGTTTCTCTTCTTGTTTAGCTGTTAGATCGAAATTTATAATTACTGGGCAAACCTTGATATTGTCTAAAAACACATACTTTAGTCCTTCGGGCAGGGGTTTCATTTCGGGAGCTTCTTATTTTTCGCTTGTTTCTTCTGTAGTTTCGATAACTTTGAGTTCTTCACTAGTGGCTTCGACATCTTCTTTAGCAGAGTCGAGCGATTCGATGCAATCCTTTACTCATTCGTCAATTTGTTCATCCACTGATGGGTTTGTTAGAGCAATTTCCAAGGGATCGTTTGATTCATGATGCTCTTGAGTCAGAAGTGACATTTGTTCAATGCAGTCAATCAGATAGACTTCTTCCTGCATACTTGGTCTTCTCATACTTTCAAAAACTTTAAATTCGAGAGTTTCTTTGCCTAATCTGAGTAGTAAGGTACCAACTTCAACATCAATTAGGGCTCTTGCAGTGGCGAGGAATGGACGACCAAAGATGAGAGGATATCTGGCGTCTTCCTTTATATCCATAATGACGAAGTTGCATGGAACATATGTGTCCTTGCCTACCTTGACCGGGACATCTTCGAGGATTCCTAACGGATGTTTTATCAAATTGTCTGCAAGCTATATATTCATACCAATTGGAAGCAATTCCTCAAACCCTAGTCTTTTGCACAGGCTAAGCGGCATAATAGAGATGCTTGCGTCGAGATCTGCCAAACCTTTCTTGCACGATGAGTCGCCAATGTGACATGAAATTCCAAAGGATCCTGGGTCTTTTTGTTTCTTTGGCATCTTGTTCAATATGATATCCGATGTAGTTGTAGCCAATTTTATTGTCTCATATTCTTCAGTTATATACTTCCTGGTGAGAAGTGACTTTAGGTACTTAGTCCAGGCTGGTATCTCAGCCAGAGCATCCAAAAAGGGTATATCAACATGAAGTTTCTTCATAGATTCTTTAAACTTATTGAATCTAGTATCAAGCTTGGTTTTCCTTAGACGGGTTGGGAAGGGTATACGAGGCTTATATATAGGAATATCATATTTTGGTGTTTCAATTTCTTCATCAGTAGATTTCTCAAGACTTCCCTTATCTGTCTTATCTTCTTTTGATTGAGACTCTAGTGTTGTTGAGTTTTGGACAATCACAGGTTCATCTTCGTCTGTAATAACCACAGGTGTCTCTACTGGGGGATCTGAATAATCTTTTCCTGACCTAGTGGTGACTACCTTCAACTGTTCAGGATGCTTAGGATTGTTCTCGGGTTGGCCAACAAAGACTCCAGTGGGTGGCTTTATGCTAGCTGCAAGTTGAGCTAATTGAGATTCAATAGCCTTCTGTTGAGCTTGTTGGTTAGCTATCATGGTTTGGTGAGTTTGCAACATCTTTTCAATGGATGATAGCTTGTCATTAGAAGAGACATGTCCTTCTTACTGTCCTTGTTGTTGATTAAGATTCTGATACTGAGAGTTGTTTTGATAATTGTTGTAGTTCCTATTATGAAAGTTCCCCTTGAAATTTCCTTGATTCCCAAAATTTTGTTGTTGATTATACTGGAATCCTGGTGGGCCTCCTTGTTGATTGTTTGAACCAAATTGATGCGAGTTTACTTCTCCAGAGGGGTTTCCATATTGAAAACCTGGGTGATTCCTATTCTGATTCAGATTGTAATAACTTTGCCCAGGAATAGTGTAGATAGCATTAAGATTTTCCATCTGACCATTTTCTCCTTGTCCACATACAGTACTCAGTACAATGTCATAGAGGACATTACATGATAAAGTGGAATGATCGGTGCTCTTACATGCTTCACAGAACAGGGAAGTGGACTTGACCTGTTCCGATTGTTGAGTGGGTGAACGTCCTCTTCCAATAGCAGCTAGCGATGATTCAATATAGTCTTGCTTGGCAACTAATACCTTCAAGTTTTTAGCGATAGACTTGTACTCGGGAGTAGCTTCGTCCATAACTACTTTCAAAACTCCTTGACCTACATATCTACCCCAATTGGCTTGATTTTCTGCTCCCAGGGTGACGTCTCTCCATGCGCTATCATAACTTTGACGCATGAAGATTCCTCCAGATGAGGAATCTAGAAACCTATTAATATCATCATCCACACCCCTATAGAAAATTTCGATGAGTTGATTCTTGGGAATTATGTGGTGTGGACATTTGCGTAGAAGCTCTTTGTACCTATCCCATGCTTCAGCGAGAGTTTCTCTAGGGACTTGAGTGAAAATTTTTATCCGGCCCCTAATTTTGTATGTGAGAGATGGGGGATAGAATTTTTCCAGAAACACATTTTGGAGTTGTTCCCAGGTGGTGATGGGAATTTCACTTTGCAATGAATTGTACAAACTTATGGCTCTATCAGCAAGGGAATACTTGAAGAGACAGAGTCGAATGGCATCATCAGTGACTCCATTTTGCTTTGTCATGGCACATAGATCGATGAATCTCAGAAGATGTTCTTGGTTGTATTCCACTTGTTTTCCATATAAAGGGTTGTTTTGAAGCAATGTGATCCAATGTGCCCTAATCTCAAAATTGGCAACATTGATGGGAGGAGGCTGTGCTGAGTGATGAACATTCGTAGCTTTCGAGATTGAGAATTCTCTAAGATCCTTTTGTAGTTCGGTTGCTTGCGTTGCTGCTTGTGCTGCTAGGATTTCCTGCTGAACCGCAACCCTGGCTTCTTGCATGAGCCTCTCTCTCTATGCATTGATGGCTTGAGCCACCCTTCGGGCTACCTCTTCTTCTTGAGCCATCCTTGCTTGATTCTCTCTGATCTGACGATGGAAAGTTCTGTCTATCTCAGGATCAAAGCTCGCTGTGAGTCTGGGGCTGTCCGAACGGTGCATGCACTATGTCTTGGATTGTACCTGAATTTATAAAGATTTCGAAAGTGAGATCCACAAAGTAGAGTCAAATTCAAGTAGATGATCGATTGTTTCAAAAGAAAAAGCAAAATCCTAGATTAGTCTTAAAAGAACTAGATTTGACTGACTGATTCTGTTGTCCCCGGCAACGGCGCCAGAATTTGACGTGGTATTTTTGAACGCACTAACAAACTCACTCGGGGTTGAAATCCCCGAGCTTTTACCAAAACCAAAGTCCAATAATACCACCCGCAAGCGGACGAGTCTTATCGCAGTATAGTTAAGGATCAAACCCAAAGGACAACCTTTTAAAGAATCCTTGTCAATCGAATCTTGCTCAAGTAAAACTAATATTTAGAACGATGGGTTGATTTGAGGTTACTTAAACTAATTTCAAGAAAGTAAAAGCTAAATTAAGGTTGGGTTTAGATCAATGATATGGAATCACTGGGATGGTACCGGGTTTCACCACCGCTACACATGCAAACACATTCAATTGCAAACAATCCAGGGAAAATATATCAATCCAACTGGAGCTGCTGCAGAACCCCCCGTAAGGGTGTTAGGTTCGCGTAAGCATCACCTTAGGCATTAGATGTCTTGTCACCAACCGGATCACTTACTTACGGCTCCGAAGAAATCCCATTCTATTTCTAGTTTGGGAGTCAACCGCATTAATCGATAAGCAAGCAAGTGATAGATCTACAAATTAACATCGACGATACAAAATCCAACTAAGACTGTGGTCCTCCCTGAGGGATGTTTAGACCACAGAAGTGTCACCGTAGGCTAGATGTCTCGTCCCCTCACGGATCATACACTTAAGACCTCAAGGAATCTTATCAGAAGTTCTCATCAAAGAGTCAAACCTTGTAAACCACCATTCTATCCCACATATAGAAGATTTCACAATATAGGAGAGAACAAGATGAAAGCAAGTAGATAATCAACTACAAACATACCAACTAATAATGAAATGGGAATTTATATACATTGTCATGGAGAGATTAACAAAAGAACATGACTTGCATGGGCAGTGGGGCTAGTCCCCGCACCCCGGCAAAAAGGTACTACTCGCTCATGATGCGAGAAACAAGTAGAATGAGAAAGAGAGAGAAATCCGCCATGAACTCGATGCAGAAGGTAGTCGCAGCTCGGTGAAGAAGATACAACCTTCTACTTCGTGTCGGGGAAGATCTGGACGTGAACGGGAGTTTCCAAGACAGATCGGACAGTCTCCTTTACTCCGTCTTCCTTCTCTCCTCAGCCTCCTTGGTTGCAACATGGGCAGTCGGTGGAATGGAACTGGCATAAACTGGACTGGATTTAGATCGGAACTGTATTCGGGCAGCCTGGCGGTGTCTGGATCCGATCCCCCAAATGAGGACCCTTGCAGTCCTATTTATAGGCACAGATCTGTCCCTCATGCTTTTGGTATGAGTCCAAACGGTTTTGGTAAGAGATATGTTCCAAACGGTTTCATACAGCAACAGTAAACGACCTTGGTAAATATCTTGCTCATGCGGTTTTCAAGCCATTGGCCATGCGGTCTTGGATTGGCAAGTGGCCATGCAGTCTTGCGGCTCATGCGGTCTTCAAGCCATTGGCCATGCGGATTATACCTCATGCGGTTTGCATGCAGAAAATGGTTTGGAAATTGCCATCCATTTGGTCTTCACAGCAGCATTCAGTCTTATAGCCCAGCAATCCAAACGATCTCACGCGTACGGATTTTTCCATTCGGTTTGGCAGCTAACAGCTCCAAACGATCTTCGTATACGTTGCTGCATATGTTGTCCATTCAGTTTGCTATTATCTCATCAAACGGTCATATGATTTGCATGCTCCAATGGGCAAATAGCCTTCACGTACTCCGCAGCAAACAGACTTGAAGTATAACTAATCCATTCAGTTTCAGTTATTGCATCCTTTACCAAACGGTTTAGTACAATCCTTCAAATGGCCTCGGAGCCAAGACCATCAAACGGTTTCATGCTAATATCATTTCCATACGGTTTGGTAATCATTCAGTTTGCATGCATGGGCATCAAACGGTCTTCCATTTTACACAAACGGTCTTCACGTATATGCAGCAAATGGTCTTCATGTAATAAAACCAAATAGTTTTGTAAATGAACTTCCAAATAGTCTCTAGTCTGGCACCAACCGGTCTTGCAGACCGGTGCTACTCAAACGGTCTGGTCTGAGAGTATGGTGGCCATTCGGTCGTCGCGGCTAAATGGTCTTCGCTGCCAAACGGTCTTGCGACCTTGGCACCTGAACGGTCTTGGGACCGCATGGGCTCAAACGGTCTTGGGACAACATGGGCTCAAATGGTCTTGGGACCGCATGGACTCAAACGGTCTTGGGACCAAATGGGCTCAAATGGTCTTGGGACCACATGGGCTCAAACGGTCTTGGGACCACATGGGCTCAAATGGTCTTGAGACCGCATGGACTCAAACGGTCTTGGGACCGCATGGGCTGAATTGCTTGGTTAGATTTCTTGACCAGAGCCAGAGATGAAGGCGGACCCTGCCTACTTGTTAAGATTTATCAAAACCTGCATTAAATGAACAATATTTAGTTTAAAACCTTGATAATCGAATCAATTAAGTAGTTTTGCGCATTATGATTTGTATATGTATTTAATGAGTGAGAAAGTATATATATGGAGTTGAATTTGTTCCAAAGTGATAATTGAATTCCATGATGAATACGCATTCATCACATAAACATATAATGAAGGATTGACAGATTAAATGTACATCTCACATCAATTCCTACATTAGGACATAAGGATATTCATGTCCATAACCCCCACATACTCAAAAGTAGGCTCTCCTGGAGTTCATTCAGGAAAACCTGTTTCACCATCATTTAACTTTTGATAATGATGGATCTATGGTCAGGGCTCTACATGATATCATTATACTTGATTATTTAAGTATATTATGGAATTCTTTTTAGCATCAGGCATGTATTCAAACATAAACCAATAAGACAATTGCTATAAAGAAAGAGTACTAATTGTATCAAGTTCATATCACATATTGTTATCATTGGGATATCAATCCCTAACCATCTCATCATTATGATTTAGGAATATGGGTGTTCAAACCCTTAGATCATCAAAAGACTTATTACCAAGTAACATATTTCCATCAAGTCATTTAACAGCATGAACATGATTATAGCAATGTAGATATTTCTCATGGATCATACAGCCTATCAATCTCATATGTTACCTCTTACTAGGCAACATAGCATGTCATTACTTTCAAAGCTTATAAGGTGCTTTTAATGAATATGGCATCATAACCCTTACCTAGCTATGCTCACTTCCTTATAAAAACCTGCATGACTAACACAATTGATAACATGTACATTATATCTATATCAACACAATATAAATTATTTCCAAGTCAAGTATAGAACACCACAGTCATGCTACCTTGCACGGTCATGCCACAGAAGGTTACCACGACCGTGTTACATCACCATAGTTGGTTTTTAGGTTTAGGGTTTCCTACTCAATTCAATTACGGTTAACAAACCCCTTTAACTTATACAGGCATAGTGGTTCCTCATTTCATAATTCAATCATAGAGTTTCATGCTTAAAAGCATAACCCAAAATTAGGGTTTACTGTTCACATCATCACATTTCCCTAGATTAGGGTTTACTATTCATATTACATCACATTACCCTAGATTAGGGTTTACTATACACAATTATTAGGATTACTTCCACTAATGCCCTCAAATTAGGTTAAGATTCATTAACCATCATAATTAGGGTTTCCATGATCTCACTATGAAGGATCATACCCTAATTAGATATATCCATACATATTGGAAGTTTATTACTTGATTCTCATTCATATAAGGAGTCTTCTCTCTCATCTTTCTATCAGATGATGTTTACATCACCTTTTATAGGGCTAAGTCAATTCAACCTTGACATCATGATTATATCATCATTTATTGTGATCATTAAGGCTCACTTATTCAAAGAGTATTAGTCACTCTATCCCATCAAGGGTACCTTTGTAATGTTCACCATTAATTATAACATGCATTAATCAACTAATTACTTGGTCCATTAATCACTTTAGGTATCTATGAGGTTTAGGTTAATCAATCACTAAACCATTTTGACCACTAAGGCATCAAACGATCTTGACCTTTTTAGACCTCAAATGGTCTTGCACACTAAACCCTCAAACGGTCTTGGACAGACCTTGAAATCGTTTGGCGTTAAAGACCGTTTGGTCTTGTTGACTTTTGAAACCATTTGGTAAAGTGCACACTCAAGACCATTTGCTAAAGTAGAGATGAAGACCATTTGGTCAAGTTTGACTTTGAAACCGCATGGACATAACCAACCTTGAAACCACATGAGACTAAATAGTTTGGGACTGTTTGGACTCAAATGGTCTTGAGACCGTTTGGAATCAAACGGTCTTGAGACCATTTGGACCAAAATGGTCTTGAGACCGTTTGGTCCAAACCATCTAAAAACTGCAAGGACCAAAAAGTGTTTCAACCTCTTCAATTGAGTTAGGGTTTCCAATGTTGAACCCCTCAATCGATCATGCACTTGTTAACCACTCATCAATTGAGTCTATAAGGTCAACCTTCAACTGATTTGACACTCAATTGACCCTCAATTGATCATTAATTAGGGCTTGGATCAATTGGATTAGGGTTTGAAATTGATCACCCTTCAACATGTTTCAATGTGAGTCTAGATGAATTGAAACAATTGATCCATCATTCAATTGATCATGACCTGACCCCAAACGGTCTTGGGATAGTTTGGATGACCTCCAAATGGTCTTGAGACCATTTTATCAAGTCCACATCAAAAACAAACTCATCCAATTAAGGTTTGGCTCATTGGATTGATCACTAGGTCAACAATCAATTGCACTTCAACTTGTTACTTTTAGATCTTCAACCACTTAACCATAGTCAACCCTAGACCTCCAAACGGTCTTGGGTGACCCCCAAACGGTCTTGGGATCATTTGGAATGTCTCTCCATAAAGATAATGTCTCCAGATCTTCAAGGCATGAACCACAGTAGCTACCTCTAAATCATGTGTCAGATAATTCTCCTCGTGTTTCTTAAGTTGTCGGGAAGCAAAAGAAATCACTTGTTTATCCTGCATCAACACACATCCTAGTCCATTCTTAGAGGAATCACAGAAAACTATATATCCTTTTCCTTGTTCAGGTAACACAAGCACATGTGCACTTGTCAACCTTTCCTTCAACAGCTGAAAAGATTGCTGACACTTATCACTCTAGGAAAAAGGAGCATCCTTCCTGGTCAACTTGGTCAAGGGTAAAGCTATAGAACTGAAGTTCTTAATGAACCTCTGATAATAGCCTGTCAACCCTAAGAAACTTCAAATTTCCATTGGTGTCTTCGGTTGTTCCCATAGCAGAACAGATTCTACCTTTTTAGGGTCAACACGTATACCTGAAGCAGATATTACGTGTCCAAGGAAAGATACTTCTGGTAACCAGAACTCACACTTGCTAAACTTAGCATATAGCTTATGTTCTCTTAGCAAAGTTAGAGTCTGACGAAGATACTGTTCATGCTGTTGAGCATCTCTACTATAGATCATGAAGTCATCTATAAATACAACAATACACTGATCGAGAAAAGGTCGAAATATTCTATTCATGAGTTCCATAAATACAAGTGGTGCATTAGTTAGTCTAAACGACATAACTGTCAAATCATAGTGACCATACCTTGTCCTAAAGGCAGATTTAGGTATGTCACCATCCTTAATACGTAGCTGGTGATATCCCGACCTCAAATCTATCTTTGAAAAAATGATTGCACCACACAATTGGTCAAAGAGATCATCAATCCTCGATAGAGGATACTTATTCTTTATCGTTACTTTATTTAACTGTCTATAATCAATGCACAACCACATTGACCCATCTTTCTTCTTAACAAAGAGGACCGGAGCACCCCAAGGCGAAGTACTTGGTCGGATGAAACCCTTCTCGAGCAAGTCTTGCAGCTGTTTCTTGAGTTCTGCCATCTCAGCAGTCACCATCCTATATGGTGTTTGTGCTATAGGTTGCGTGTTTGGGATTAAATTGATCTCAAAATCAATCTCCCAGGGCGGTGGCACACCTGGAAGTTCTTTAGGAAATACATCTTCAAATTCCCTGACTACAGGAACTTCGACAAGGTTAGGACTATCTATGGTAGTATATATCACATGGGCCAAGAATGCATAACATCCTTGCCTCATCAGCTTCTCGGCAACCATAGCTGACACAAGACAGGTGGGTAGAATTTTTCTTTCTCCTTGAAAGATCCATGTGTCACTTTCATCAGCGAACACAGCTTGCTTGGACTCACAATCCAAGACAACCTTATACCTTTCTAAGGTATCCATCCCAAGGATTACATCAAATCCATGCATCTCAAGTGGTATAAGATCCACATGAATGCGATGATCAGAAAAGAAGAGAATGCAGGGAGAACATACCTCCTTTAACACAGCAGATCCCATCAACGAAGTTTCTAACAACAAACTATCTGCTCTATGACTTATAGTCAGGT
Source organism: Alisma plantago-aquatica (assembly GCA_963693085.1). NCBI lineage: Eukaryota > Viridiplantae > Streptophyta > Magnoliopsida > Alismatales > Alismataceae > Alisma > Alisma plantago-aquatica. Next base: position 21,829,824 of record OY856412.1, on the reverse strand, counting down.
TATAGTCACGAATCACTCTTCGAGTGATAAAGGGGTGTGTAGCACCCAGATCAATCAAAATAGATACAACGCAAGATGTAGACATATCATAATTAAACAACTCCATCTGACCTGCCACAACCTGAGGGTTAATCACTGCCTCAGGTGGATTCATCGCATAAAACCTCATAGTCACTTGTGGTTGATTTGGTGCTTGATGACTAGGTGTTGATGATCCAGCTTGGGACGCTTGTCCACGTTCTCTAGCATTACCTAGAAACTACCGCCTTTGAGTTCCTTGCTGCCTATGCCTTTGAGGTTGAGTTACACTCGCTTCTTGGGCTCTACAATCTTTCATCAGATGTCCTATCTTTCCACATATGTAACAACTTCTATTTAGTTGTTGTGGTCTGGGTGGTGATGTAACCGACATAGATGCTAAACTGTGAATTCCTTCTAGTGGTAGGCTTCATCCTCTACCCCTATTTGACGTCCACGGCGTCTGGGTACTGAATCTAGGTGGTGGTGTAGGTACAGAAAACCTAGGTTTCTTGAAACCTTTAGATGAAGATCCTTGGAACTGGGGATACATATTCTTATTCTTGGTCTGTCTCTTCTCTAATACAAACCTCTCTACCCTTCTGACGGACTCCACAAAGGTAGCAAACCTTTCCCTATTCTACATAGCAGACACAGGGGTGGTCAACTCAGTGTTTAATCCTTTCACAAAATGCCTAATCCTTTCTTCATCTGTAGCTGCCATATGCGGACAAAACCGCAACAACTCCATGAACTTAGCCTCATACTCTCTAATGTTCATTGGTCCCTGTCTTAACCTCTCAAACTGAGATATTTTCTCATCCAGAAACATCTTAGGGAAGTATCTATTAATAAATTCCCATCAGAAAACTTCCTATGCAATCTCCAGACCTGGCCTTTTCTGTTCTTCCATGGTCCACCAATGACCAGCACTCCCCTTAAGAAGATACACAACATGCCTAACCTTCTCAGCTTCTGGGATGTTCAATATTCTAAAGGCCTTCTCTAGTTCAGTTAACCACAAGTCAGCATTTGCTGGGTCAGCTGTTCCAGCATACTCTGTGGCTCCAACTCGGCAAAGTCATTCAAACGTCTTGCCGGTTCCTTGTCCTTCTGGATGGGTAGGTGCCCTAGGTGCAGCTATAGGCATCCTATCAGTCATATGTGTCATGGCAGTCATAAACTTCCCAAACATGGCTTGGACGGCTGGGTTCCCCATGTCATTTGGATTGACCTGGGGTGGTTCAGGCACATGTTCTTCTCTTTCTGGGTTTCTTTCACCTCCTCTGGGTGCAGCGACACTACTCTCAGCAACGTGTTCCTCGTGTGGTCCAGACATCTTTAGTTTTATCTTCTCCTCCTAAATGAGCAGAAGACACTATTAGATATACTGGAAGGCACTAGAACAGACTCAACAACCTAAGTCCTATGTCTCTGTAGACTCAGCGAACCTAGAGCTCTGATACCACTAAACTATGACGACCGTCTCGTGAAAACAAGATCAACGAATTTAAACTAATGTGGAAGCATTTCGTTAGCAGCGAAAATACTGAAAATCACTATAAATTTAAAACTTTTTGTAAAGAGATCCTCAAACGGTAAAACTCTTTTTATAAAGAAACAAGTTAAGTTATTTACAAACTGATCCATCATTACATCTCTGGATTACTCATCTCAAGATTCATGACACTGACTGCCCTGTTAAACTATTCATGAACAATATACAAAATTTCTCATGGCATTAGCCAAAAATCTCAGATCTACATTAAACATCTAGTGACTCCTAGGACCTAAGAGTACAGAGATGACACATAGGACATTCTATCTACAAGACTTGACAGACAATGTCTCCACATGAGGATCACTGCTGTCCCTGATGTTGTTGCTGTTGTTGTTGCTGCTCACCCACTGATGGGTTCCTTCGTCCTCGGCGTCTACCTAAAAAGTTGAATCCCATGGGGGTGAGACAATTGAATAATTGTCCCAGCGAGAGTTATAACTCTCAGCCAGAAGCATTGTTATTGCAAAAATGGAATAACGTTGAGCAGTAGAATTATAAATATTCAACAACAGGTGAAACATTGTACAAGCTAAGTAGAATAGTATTTTATAAGCAATCATTTCAATTATAACATGATTGAATGACAAGACATATATCAATAAGGAGTATGAAGAACATGTACACTAGTTATTCAACTAGAGCACTATAAACAATGTATCATCAATCATTGCTTTTCATAGTTCAACCTAAGCAATTATGCTATATGGATGATTACATTTTTCAAACATATTTATGCCCTGGGGAGATGAGTTACACCTCTCATACTCCAACCGACCATTACGAAATCGCAATCGGTACCATACATAGGTCATCAGAAGAGCCAGATTCCTATGACCTCATCTTCCTCAGTCAGTGTGAGGATCAACATGCAGGACATCTGGTGTCTCTGCCATAATAGCTTTCCAGGGTATTCTGGCAACTTCGCTATTAGAGTTACAGTGGCATGCTGTACTTTCTTCACCATCGAGGGATTTCTTGTTTATCTCTCATCGATGCGGCATTAACAACATCATCGGGAGATTAGTGATACATCATCCCAACATAAACATATAATGAAGGATTGAGAGATTAAATGTACATCTCACATCAATTCCTACATTAGAACGTAAGGATATTCGCATCCATAACCCCCACATACTCAAAAGTATGCTCTCGAGGAGTTCCCTTACGAAAACCTGCTTCACCATCATTTAACTTCTGACAATGATGGATCTATGGTCAGGGCTCTACATGATATCATTATACTTGATTATTTAAGTATATTATGGCATTCTTTTTAGCATAAGGCATGTCTTCAAACATAAACCAATAAGAAAATTGCTATAAAGAAAGAGTACTAATTGTATCAAGTTCATATCACATATTGTTATCATTGGGATATCAATCCCTAACCATCTCATCATTATGATTCAGGAATATGGGTGTTGAAACCCTTAGATCATCAAAACACTTGTTACCAAGTAACATATTGCCATCAAGTCATATAACAGTATGAACATGATTATAGCAATGCAGATATTTCTCATGGCTCATACAACCTATCAATCTCATATGTTACCTCTTACTAGGCAACATAGCATGTCATTACTTTCAAAGCTTATAAGGTACTTTCAATGAATATGGCATCATAACCCTTACCTGGCTATGCTCACTTCTTTATAAAAACATGCATGACTAACGCAATTGATAACATGTACATTATATCTATATCAGCACAATATAAATTATTTCCCAGTCAAGTATAGAACACCACGGTCGTGCTACCTTACACGGTCGTGCCACAGAATGTTACCATGACCATGTTACATCACCACGGTTGGTTTTTAGGTTTAGGGTTTCCTATTCAATTCAATTAGGGTTAACAAACCCCTTCAACTTATAAAGGCATAGTGGTTCCTCATTTCATAATTCAATCATAGAGTTTCATGCTTAAAAGCATAACCCAGAATTAGGGTTTACTGTTCACATCATCACATTTCCCTAGAATAGGGTTTACTATTCATATTACATCACATTACCCTAGATTAGGGTTTACTATACATAATTATTAGGATTACTTCCACTAATGCCCTCAAATTAGGTTAAGATTCATTAACCATCATAATTAGGGTTTCCATGATCTCACTATGAAGGATCATACCCTAATTAGATATATTCATACATATTGGAAGTTTATTACTTGATTCTCATTCATATAAGGAGTCTTCTCTCTCCTCTTTCTATCAGATGATGTTTACATCACCTTTGATAGGGCTAAGTCAATTCAACCTTGACATCATGGATTATATCATTATTTGTTGTGATCATTAAGGTTCACTTATTCAAAGAGTATTAGTCACTCTATCCCATCAAGGGTACCTTTGTAATGTTCACCATTGATTATAACATGCATTAATCAACTAATTATTCGGTCCCTTAATCACTTTAGGTATCTATGAGGTTTAGGTTAATCAATCACTAAACCATCTTGACCACTAAGGCATCAAACGATCTTGACCTTTTTAGACCTCAAACGGTCTTGCACACTAAACCCTCAAACAGTCTTGGATAGACCTTGAAACCGTTTGGCGTTGAAGACCGTTTGGTCATGTTGACTTTTGAAACCATTTGGTAATGTCAACACTCAAGACCGTTTGCTAAAGTAGAGGTGAAGACCGTTTGGTCAAGTTTGACTTTGAAATCGCATGGACATAATCGACCTTGAAACTGCATGAGACTAAACGGTTTGGGATCATTTGGTCCCAAATGGTCTTGAGACCGTTTGGACCCAAATGATCTTGAGACCATTTGGTCCAAACCATCTCAAAACCGCAAGGACCAACAAGTGTCTCAACCTCTTCAATTGAGTTAGGGTTTCCAATGTTGAACCCCTCAATCGATCATGCACTTGTTAACCACTCATAAATTGAGTCTATAAGGTCAACCTTCAACTGATTTGACACTCAATTGACCCTCAATTGATCATCAATTAGGGCTTGTATCAATTGGATTAGGGTTTGAAATCGATTACCCTTCAACATGTTTCAATGTGAGTCTAGATGAATTGAAACCATTGATCCATCATTCAATTGATCATGACCTGACCCCAAATGGTCTTGGGATCGTTTGGATGACCTCCAAACGGTCTTGAGATCGTTTTCTCAAGTCCACATCAAAAACCAACTCATCTAATTAAGGTTTGGCTCATTGGATTGATCACTAGGTCAACAATCAATTGCACTTCAACTTGTTACTTTTAGATCTTCAACCACTTAACCATAGTCAACCCTAGACCTCCAAATAGTCTTGGGTGACCCCCAAATGGTCTGGGGATTGTTTCGATATCCTCCAAATGGTCTTAAGACCGTTTGCCCATTATTTTATCAAAAACCAAGTCATTCAACTAAGGTTTGAACCCTAGGTTTGGTCACCAAATCATCAATAAATTATTCATCAACTTGATATCATTGGGCCCTCATTGGTTAACCCTAATTAATCCTAGACCTCCAAATGGTCTTGGGTGATCCCCAAGTGTTTTTGAAACCATTTGGGTCACTAAACCCAAACTTCAACTTAATTCAATTATTGAAATCAGCAATTAATCCGATTAGGGTTTAGGTGGTTGATGGGCCTTCAATTGGTGATTTACTTGGAATTAGTTGATGATTTTTGGTAGGTAATTAGTTTACATAATTTACAACATAACTCCTAATGGTCAATGCCTGGTCAATGCATCCAAATGGTCTTGGACCGTTTGCTTCCATGCGTTCTTGTGAAACCGATTGAACTCAAACGGTTTGAAACCGTTTGCTCCAAACGGTTTGGCAAACCGTTTGCTAAAGTTGGGAGACCATTTTCTAAAGTGAATTCTTGGATGAACATAGAAATTAACGTCATCATCTTATACCTCAAGAATATGGGATGTTCTTCATAGAAAAGATATCAAGAACACACAAAGGTGTCTAAAGAAGAAGTAACGATTCTAGGAAAGAAAAATCCAAAAGCAAAGCTTAAGGGTTTAGAGTTATAAAACCCGCCTCTAGATCTGATCCGAAGCTCCAAGCTTCATATATTTAATGGTGGATGAAGATACAGTGGTTGTATAAGGTCCATTCTTCAAGTTTGGGATGGAGAAGATGGCTAGAAAGAAGAAACGTGTGAAGAAAACTAAGAAACCAACCTTGTTTTAGGGTTTTCACCATGAATTTGAGTTATATGATGATCAACACTTACCAAGTCAGCTTGGTCATACTTACTCTGCTCCAGAGCTCCTTCTTGGTCGGCCAAAGCAAGAAAATAAGAAAAGGAACTAAGGGAAACGATCCCTTGCTTTGTTGATAAGGATGCTTTATATATTTATGGGTATTTTCAAGGCAAAGAAAAAGATTGTTATCTCTTTTATTTCCTTAACATATCCACCAAGGCTTGCTACATACTTGGCCACATTTTCCACCTACTATACTCATGAAACTCCTCCATTATCCAATGTTTAAAGGAAAAGAAACCAAAACACCTTAAAGAGTTGTTTATTAATATCCATCTTTATTGGATATTACTTAATATATTATTAGTGTGAGTAATTTCCACTTCTACCATGATCATTCAAATGAGGCGCCCTTCTCATTTTCTTTGCTCCACTTGATACCAAGAAACATGAGATATCCTCTAGAGGTATATTTTACATGTTGGACCCTAGGTTTTGGGTAATTTGCACTTTACACCAAAACTAGGTTTTAAAGCACAAGGATTGCTCTACAAGCTATATCTTGGTGCTCAAGCTTATGGAATCCATACCACCACATCATATTAATTCTTATGATGTCTCAACATCTGAGGAACATCTTATCATGTGCAATTTGCAAGTTAACCATTCTATTTGGGTAATTTGCACATTAGTCCAAAATTAACAAAACAATGTTCCAACATTATTAAAAAATGACTGAAATAGAAATATAAGTTCCTCAAAAGCTTTAATTACATTTCAAAAGATAAACACAAGCATCTAATTACTCAATTAAGAAAAACACCTAGGGTTAGTACATAACCTAGATCAGGGATGTTACAATAACTTTCTCACCCTAAGGGTGGTACATAAAATGAAAAGGTTACATCTATATACACATAAGTCCATATGCAGAGGGTAACAAGGCTATCTCAAGTTGTCCTTATGCCCACCAATTATCTCACAATCATCCAGAGTGTCGATCCTCAAAGTACCTACACATGGGTGGAGGGAACACCGAAAAAAATAGGAAGCAAAGGAGTATGTGTCAGCCAAAGCACAATATGTACATTAGAAAATTTACAAGGGCATTATTCATTTCAAAAGTAAAGTAATATGTTCCCATCAAAGAGGGGGGCCACTAAATCTAGGTAAGTTTCAATGAGAAGTAACAAGAGAAGGAATTTCTAAAAGAATGAGGCAGTATAAATAATCCAATAAACAACAAACGTTGCCACAATCAATCATGACATTACAACATTTATTTGCATGTAGATATATTAGACTAAAATAACTATAGTAAGGCCAAGACACCACTGAGTCATTGGCCTAAATATATTTTGGATATAAAATAACACCAATAGGAAGATAAGCACGCATCTGTATATATAAGGGTAGAAAATCATACCCCAGGTAGAAAAACACACCCTAGTCAAATTATTTACCATGCATAATGTAGTGTGGCAAGATACATTATTCATCAGAACTGGTGTCATAATACAAGAACAATAGCATGTGGGGTCATTGACCCAATTCAACTTGTCAATAATAATCTCAGGAAAATAGGATATGTCAGTAAGTGGAACAAAAGAGTAAGTATTTCAAGAATTGCCTCATTATGAGAAAATTTAGTCATATAAATGCCCAGTTAAAAATAGGGAGGAGTACATACCTGATCTTCATGACTAAATGTCAACTCAATAAGTATACTTGGTCTCCTTAGTCGAGTAGTCATCCTAGGAGCATAATATGTATATTAGTCATGCCAAGTCTAATGCATGTATACATTCCTATTATAGGTTTTCATGTCATTCTTACCCTAGTTTTGAGCATGCAATTACATATTAGGGTTTTGGTCTTATTAAGAGGACATAAGATTCATTGGATACATAGTCTTGATATTAACCTTTAGTCATATTGGTCTAAGTATGCCTAGGGTACATATAGGTGTCAATAATGATTTCAATTTAGCTCTTGTAGTTCATAATATCTATCATATATCTCTGTTTGGTCAACTACATGAATGATGGTTGTTGCATGAGTATTATTCAACCAAAATACCCTTATTAAAGGATTCTAGAATTCAGATCCAACCCAATGAGTAAGTTTATAGGTAACTAGTGTCACCCAAACATATTTTAGCAAAGTTAATCTTCTTTATGTATATTCCTTCTCTCTTATATCAATGTAATTGAATTAGACCAATCTAGATAAATGTACTCCTTAAACCCATGTTTCAATTTAGTTGACATTATATACAAACATATATACTTAGAGTTATGATTGGTAACAAAAGGGAATCATTATTTATATTGTAATCATAGTGATTTCCATCATTCATGATTTGTTAATACTGTAAATACACTAGTGTGTCTTGCTACAATTTGATTTGACTGATACATTGTAAGGTTTATTATATTGTCTTGGTTTAGTACTCAAAATCTCTTGCATGGCATGAGAAATACTATCTAACACATCCATGTTAAGATTATAAATCGTGTAGGCCTAAGGAAGCATTATGTTTATATGAATATACCACCATTATAAGTTTGAGTATAGATAAGTCAGTTAATCTAGGAACTTAAACTACTTTACATAACTATACTAAGAATATAAGTGTGCATATACTTCAAACTTCCTGGTTACTCACAAAATTGTATTCATGCGCTTATATATATTCATGTGATACAACTATATATAGATGAATCGACTATTAAGAAGATATAGACACATTTACATTCCCAACTTTATTATTTAAAGTTCCATGTTTTCTTAACTTATTAATTGACATATCTAATCAACATCATTATTGAGTATGTTGGAAATAGAACTAATAAGAAACGAACCTAAATATTATACATCATTGGACTAATCTTTCTTGATTAGTCCCTTGGTCATTTCTTGTTTACTGGTGTTGGGAACACCTAATTAGTTATGATAGGCATGATAGGGAAGTTCTTTCACATTGGTGATTGGACTCTGGTCATAGGATCAACATTTATCTGATATAGATGATGACTGAACCTTACTTTCGGCTATTAGAAGATGTATTGTGACTCCATGGAATTCATCAAACTATCAGACTCAGTGTTGTAGTGTGTTGGATATGAGATGAAGAAGATAAAAGGTGGCATTGCCATTGTTCCAATTCAATCTTGGCCATCCAGTTATGTGGTGGTCTAGGATCCAAGGATGCAGTAGCAAGGGCAATAGAAGAACTAGAAGACATCAACCAATCAGTGCATCTCTTATTGGATGAGTTCAACATGCCTATACATCTTGGGTCTGGGAAACTGGGCATGACATAGTTGGTTCTCAAATTGTAGAAAGAAGCATGGTCGTGATTTGTTTATGGCTTCCATGACCATCGTTGGCCAGGTAGCAGGTGGCGGTAGTTGACGCCCTGTGGCTAGGTGGGTGGCACGAGGTAGAATATAGGTTGTAAGTTGAAGAGGTTCTTGAGGGATCTAAAGAGGGGTTATGAAGGAGAATGTAGGAGGAGAGGCAGTAGCTGGATTTGATCCAACCATAGCAGTTATTGATGAGTAGTGTTTGAAGCGCCAATGTCATTGGGCGTACAAGGCTGAAGGGTGGGCGACCTCTCTGTGGTGGTAGTGCTGATGCTGGAGGGTTGCTAGCTAGAGTCAAGCCACAGAAGAAGACACATCGTGTCTATGATGTGCAGAGGAGAAGGTGCAGAGGCGTCTATGGCCTCTCAGTAAGAAACTATGGGCACCACCATGACTGTGTGGTAGAAGACTCTGTGGCAGGTATTTTCTAGGAGTACAATCTTAGTGGTGGTGACGTTGGGGGAGTAGATGGGGTGTTAGGGCAGCGTTATGGTGACAGTGGTTGTAGTGATGCCGATGCTCCTGTCACTAGTGCTGGTGAGGAGACAACATGGTGATTTCTAGTTGATGGTGGGATTTAGCACTGGCCTGATGGCATAGTAGGACCAGAGGGAGGCGTAGGGGTAGCTAGGGTTAAGGGATGAAATAGGGGAATGAAGGTGAGGGGAAGATGAGGAGGGAGAGGAAGATGGGCACCCTCCGTTGCGGGTGTCACTACCTGACGCTAGGGTAGCATCTCTTACGAGGTAGGAGTAACGCATTAGGTGTTACGTTGAGGGGAGAAATGGGTCTAGTAAATATCCAACACTTAGTCAATTACAACTATTAATTCCTTAGTTAATTAAGGTTTTCAATCCTACTTCTTTGGGATAGAAAACAACATCTGACTGACATGCAAGTTAAAGGGCATTTAATGAGGAGTCATGGAATTCAATTTTAATTTTAGATTCTTCTTTTGAAAATGTTAGACATTTATTTTCACTATTTTTATATCAAACGTTCACTTAAAGAACTTACTTCTACGAAGTCAGATTGGACGTCATAAATCCTATCAATTTAACCTATTTCATATTAGAATCATGGGTTAATCTGGAGTGTTGAAATAGAGTCAAAATCTATAAAATGGTGCTCTTATAATATTGACCATACTTGTGAAATTAATTAGTTAATTTATATAATTAACCTTGAATTAATGACTTAGTTAATAACTTTAGTCATTGATATAATATTATATGTTTATTTGCCATTATCTTCTTTTTCTTGGATCCAGCTATTTATGTTTGATCTAAATGAAGACAAAAGATTTTATTACTCATATAATTAAGGGTGGCCTTAAGAAAAGAGAAATTAATATATATACTCAAATTTGAGTATGTTACAACACTCCACCCCTTAAAGAGGATTTCATCCCCAAAATCTACCCAGTCATAACCATTATAACTAATATTAACCAAATTATTCTTCTTTTTACTAAACACTTTCATACCCAATTAGGCTCTACATAGTCTCATATATTTGTTGCTATTCAACCTAAATGTTTACCTTACATTGATTACCATTTTTTGCATTCATTTAGACTATCTAATTAATGTCTAAAGTATTTATCTTGCAAGGTTGAATTTTCATAATTGAGGGTACTTATATTTATGTGATAATCATTGAGGAATTTTCCCAAGGATTTCTTAGTCTATACACTATTGATTTCAAACCAATCCTTGAGTCAAAATACCCTCCTAGGCCAGACTACATCCCTTAAAAAGCCCTATATAACCATACAAAAAGTCAAGTGGGGTAGATGACTAGGTAATAACTATTATATTTATTCTTCTTCCTATTAAATCCTATATCACACTTATTCTTAGGGCCAGAGCATTGAACATGCAAGTCAAAAATTTCTTTTCTAAAGGGGCTATCTACTACTAAAACTTTCTTGTGGTGGTGACTTGGTTCCAAAACCATCAATGAAATCTGACAAAGTTTTGTTTGTAAATATATTATAATATTAAAAATAAGTTTGGCAATGAAAACCTTGCGATGTTAATCCAAAATGGCACCAAAATCAATCTGAGAACCAAGTCGACCACTTTCTACCACATACCACATATACTATCACTCCGACATCACTTCATTTTCATAAAGAGGTTTCTCTACACATATTATCAAGGCATAGAACCAATATAACTCAATTCTAGATAAGGAGGGGATACATGTTTCTTCTAGCATACAGTTAACTTCTAGTAGGTCCTAATAGACAGTACCTCCATTATTCCACCATTCTCTATATCATGACTTAGGCCATCACATCCCAAACATCTAGTATTTATAATAGTGTATAACCATATAAGAAGAGATTAGGGTCTCTATTTCCTTAGTTGATTTACATCAATGGTGTCATTACAAGCCCAGATGAGCTAGATAGTTCAACTACTCCTTATCTCACACATTTCATAAACTAATTACAGGTGGGGATGAGAGCGTGGTCAACCCTTTTAAGAATCAACCCAAGATGTACCTACCTCACATAACCTTGGTGTTAGTGTACATCTAAAGTTTAATGAAAAAGAGTATCCACTATAACTTCTAAAAAAGACTATGTGATCCAACTACATGATCATATCTTTATAGGACAAGGGAGACCAACATAATTCCTACCTTATGGGTATGAAAGGGATGAAATCCTAAGGATAGTTACTTGAACCCTATGCCTTCCTTCAAAAAATCCTTATTTATGAGATATCCTAAGGTTAGCTAGGATATTATCAACACTTGGATGGTGAGTCTCAAAAAAACTATGGTGAGATGATTCCATGTTGTAGGAAAGACACACCTAACCTTATAGGATCTAGTTCACATCATCAGTACTATCATAGAACATCTCAAAATCCAAAACCCATGAAAATATTCTAAGTTTGTATCCATGCATGCTCAGCCCACATAATGTGTCTATCATAGGCATGCAAGAAAACACAAAAGTAAGAGGTTTGATGACTTGTTTTAGGGTTACACAAAATTATGTGAGTTCAGGTCAACCTAATCTCTATAGTAGATAAATAGTCCTCTCCTAAGGCAAGAGGTAGAGGCTACTTCCTAGGAGAGTCAACCTTTACATATAGAGAGCAATGCCTATAAAGAGAGGGTAGGATTGATAGGAATTTACCCAAACTAGGTCATCCACATACTAGTCAGGAAATGTATATATATACTACCAAATTGGATAAGGGGTAAAACCCTAATTGGTAAATGTGATTTAGGTTTAGGTATTCCAACAACCACTAAAGAGTCACCTAACTAATAAGGAACAATCGAGGATAACTTGAAATAGTCAAGTTACTGACTGCTTTGGCTCTAATACCATTCTGACAAGAGTGGGACCTGATAGTGAGCCCACTCAATGGTACAAACATGAGCCATGAAATATTTAAGTAGCAGAAAACATAACTATTCACAAATTTACAAACTGTTTCTGTATACATAACTTTCTCACCCTAAGGGTGGTACATAAAATTAAAATGTTACATCTATATACACATAAGCCCATATGCAGAGGGTAACAAGTCTATCTCAAGTTGTCCTTATGTCCACCAATTAGCTCACAATCATCCTGAGTGTTGATCCTTAAAGTACCTACACTTGGGTGGAGGGAACACCCAAAAAATTGGAAACAAAAGAGTATGTGTCTGTAAAAGCTGAGTATGTACATTAGAAAATTTACTAGGGCATTATTCATTTTAAAAGTAAAGTAATATGTTCCCATCAAAGAAGGGGGGCATTGAATCTAGGTATGTTTCAATGAGAAGCAACAAGAGAAAAAATTTCCAAAAGAATGAGGCAGTATAATTAATCCAATAAACAATAAACCTTGCCACAATCAATCATCACATTACAAAATTTATTTACATGTAGATATATTGGACTAAAATAACTATAGTAGGGCCATGACACCACTGAGACATTGGCCTAAATATATTTTGGGTAGAAAAGCACACCCATAGGCAGAAAAGCACACCTCTGTATATATAAGGGTAGAAAAGCACACCCTAATGGTTATGCGTAAGCATCTACGATAGTTATCTAGTCAAATTATCTACCATGCATAATATAGTGTGGCAAGATACATTATTCATTAGAATCTGGTGTCATAATACAAGAACAATAGCATGTGGGGTCATTGACCCAATTCAACCAATCGATAATAATTTCAGAATAATAGGATATGTCAACGAGTGGAACAAAAGAGTAAGTATTTCAAGAATTGCCTCATTATGGAAAACTTTAGTCATATAAATGCCCAATTAGAAATAGGGAGGAGTAAGTACATGATCTTCATGACTAAATATCAACTCAATAAGTATATTTGGTCCACTTAGTCGAGTAGTCATCCTAGGAACATAATATGTATGCTAGTCACGCCAAGATTAATGCATGTATACATTCCTATTATAGGTTTTCATGTCATTCTTACCCTAGTCTCAAGCATGCAGTTACATATTAGGGTTTTGGTCTTATTAACCAGACATAAGATTCATTGTATACTAAGTCTAGATATTACCTTTTAGTCACATTGGTCTAAATATGCCTAGGGTACATATAGGTGTCAAGAATGATTTCAATTTAGCTCTTGTAGTCCATAATATCTATCATATATCTCTGTTTGGTCAACTACATGAATAATGGGTGTTGCATGAGATTTGATTCAACTAAAATACCCTTATTAAAGGAGTCTAGATTAGATCTGACACAATGAGTAAGTTTATAGGTAGCTAGTGTCACCCAAACATATTTTAGCAAAGTTAATATTCTTTATGTATATTCCTTCTCTCTTATATCAATGTATTTCAATTAGACCAATCTTGATAAATGTACTCCTTAAACCCATGTTTCCAATTTAGTTGACATTATATACTGACATATATACTTAGAGTTATGATTGATAACAAAAGTGAATCATTATTTATATTGTACCCATAGTGATTTCCATCATTCATGATTTATTAATAATATAAATACACTAGTGTATCTTTCTACAATGTGATTTGATTGATACATTCTAAGGGTTATTATATTGGCTTGGTTTTGTACTCAAAATCTCTTGCGTGGTATGAGAAAACTATCTAACACATGAGTGTCAAGATTATAAATCGTATAGGCCTAAGGAAGCATTCTTTTTATACAAATATACCACAATGATAAGTTTTGGAATAGATAAGTCAGCTAATCTAGGAACTTAAACTACTTTCCACAACTATACTAAGAATATAAGTGTGCATATACTTCAAACTTCCTGGTTACTCACATAATTGTATTCATGTGCTTATATATTCATGTGATACAACTATATATATATGAATCAACTAATAAGAACATATAGACACATTTACATCCCCGAGTTTATTACCTAAAGTTCCATGTTTTCTTAACTTATAAATTGAGTTCATATCTAATCAACATCATTATTGAGTATGTTCAAAATAAAACTAACAAGAAACAAACTTGTAGACTATACATCATTGGACTGATCTTTCTTGACTTTTCCCTTGATCGTTTCTTGTTTACTGGTGTTGGGAAACACCTAATTGATTATGATAGGCATGATAGGGAAGTTCTTTCACATTGTTGATCGTACTCTGGTCGGAGGATCAACATTTATCTAATATAGGTGATGAGTGAACCTTACTTTTAGCTATTGGTCGATGTGATGTGACTCCATGGAATTCATCAGACTATCAGACTCAGTGTTGCAGTGTGTTGGATGTGATATGAAAAAGCATGGAGGTGGCATTGGCATTCTGGGTGCCAATTGAGTCTTGGTCATCTAGTGATGTGGTGGTCTAGGATCTAGGGATGCAACAGTAAGGGTAATGGAAAAATTGGAAGACACCAACCAATTAGTGCCTCTCTTGTTTGATGAGTTCAACATGCCTGTAGATCTTGGGTCTGGCATGACATAGTTGGTTTATAGGTTGCAAAAAGAAGCATGATAATGATTTGTTTATGGCTTCCCTGACCATCGTTGGCCAGGTAGTAGGTGGTGGTAGTTGATGCCCTACGGGTAGGTGGGTGGCACAAGGTAGAAGACAAGTTACAAGTTGAAGAGGTGGTTGAGTGATTAGAAGAAAGTTATGAAGGAGAAAGGAGGAGGAGGAGAGGCAGTACCCAAATTTGATCTAGCCATAGCAGTTGCTGATGAGCAGCGTTCCATTTGCCATTGCCGTTTGGCGCACAAGGCTGAAGGGTGGGCGACCTCGTTGTGCTGGTTATGTTGATGCTTGAGGGTCGCTAGCTAGCTACAAGTCACAAAAGAAGACACGTCATATCTAGGACGTGTAGAGGAGAAGGTGTAGAGGCATCAATGGCCTTTGAACAAGGAACTATGGGTGCCACCATGATAGTGTGGTAGATGGCTATGCAGCAGGTGATGACGAGGAGTGAGGCTCTTAGTGGTGGTGATGTTGGAGGAGTAGATGGGGTGTCGGGGCACCGTTATGGTGATTGTGGTTGTAGTGATATCGATGCTCCTGGCACTAACGCTGGTGAGGAGATGAAATGGTGATTTGTGGTTGATGGTGGGATTTGGTACTGGCCTAATGGCGCAACAGGACCAGAGGGAGGTGTACAGGTGGCTAGGGTTAAGGGATGAAATAGGGGAAGGAAGGAGAGGGCAAGAGGAGGAGGGAGAGGAAGATGGGTGCCCTTTGTTGTGGTTGTCGGTGCCGCTGCCTGAAACTAGGGTAGCATCACTGACGGGGTAGGAGTAACACATTAGGCATTATGTTCAAGGGAGAAATAGGTTTAGTAAATATCCAACACTTAGTCAATTACAACTATTAATTCACCAATTAGAACTATTAATTCCTCAATTAATTAAGGATTTCAATCCTACTTTATTGGGATAGCAAATAACATCTAACTGACATGCAAATTAAAGGGCATGCTAATGAGGAGTCATGGAATTCAATTTTAAAATTACCTTCCTCTTTTGAAAATGTTGGACATTTCTTTTCAATATTAATATATCAAATGTTCACTTAAAGCACTTGCTCATACTATGTCAGATTGGACGCCATAAATCCTATCAATTTAATCTATTTCATATTAGGATCATAGGGTTAATCTAGAGTACTGAAATAGAGTAAAAAATTATTAAATGGTGATCTTATAATATTAACCATACTTGTGAAATTAATTAGTTAATTTATATAATTAAGCTTGAATTAATGACTTCGCTAATTACTTTAGTCATTGACATAATATTATATGTTTATTTGCCATTATCTTCTTTTTCTGGGAACCACTTATTTATGTTTGATTTAACTTAAGGAAAAAGATTTTATTACTCATATAATTAATGGTGGCCTCAAGAAAAGAGAAATTAATGTATATACTCAAATTCGGAACCAGTTATTTATGTTTTGATCTAACTTAAGGAAAAAGATTTTATTACTCATATAATTAAGGGTGGTCTGAAGAAAAGAAAAATTAATATATATACTCAAATTCGAGTATGTTACACATTGATAACCCCAATCTCACCTAAAGAAAGGCACATGACAATTATTAGTGTTAAATTTGATGTTCTTTTTGGTAGTTAAATGTGAGGAGTAAAGCCTTGGCGACAACTCACAACCTGGGGATTATGTAATTTTATCACTGAGAAAGAATGTACTGCAAGTACATTGTCAATCTACATAAGAATGTATGGGACTGATACCATATCTCTTATTTGACATGTATAGAATTGGAATAAAATTATCCATGTCTATATTGGATAGGATCAAACTCCTTGATAAGGTTGGGAAGTAGTAATTATTATTGATGTCAATGTTCATAGACATTTTAGAATAAATGCTAGAGGTGGTTAATAGTACCTCATTATATTTACTAATAATCTCAATAGATATGGTAGTATGTAATTTATGAAATACATTTTTAAATCTCTTGAACTGTTCAAGGAGATCATGAATGAAGTACATAACCAACTTAGTAAAAGTATTAAAACACTTCGATATGATTAATGTGGAAAATATTTTGAACTAAGAGTTTGAGGACCTTCTGGGAGACTGTGATAATGTATCATTATGAACTCCACCTAAAACATAATGATGTAATAGAAATAAGGAATCATACCCTATTAGTCATGGTATGATCATTGATAAATCTAATTGATCTTCCAATTTTCTTTTGGGCACATGCTTTACACTAAACAATGTACCGTCTAATGGTTTAAAATATACTATATGAGTTATGGCATGGGGAGTGTCCCCATATGTATTTTATAAAGATTATGAATGAAAACTTGTATCATAAAATAGTTTCTTGAAAACCATTGTCCATGAGTATTTTTTCGTTGAAGACTACTTTTATATTCCAATATGAAAACAAAAGTGTTTGTTGCCAGGACGGCTATATTTGTAAATGAAATTTTATTCCAAAGTAATCATTGGGAGAAAAGTAGAACCCAAAAAGTTTGAGACCAACAAGAAAACATTGGACCTAAAGAGGTACAGTAGGAATAAGGAGAATCACAAATTGTTTTGGAATCTCAAGTTCCTTATTCAAAACAAAACCTCACATATCAAGTAGAACACACCTTTAACTTGAATGATTAGGATATCTTATGGCTCAAGAAGGTTGTCAGTTGGTCAAAGATGATGATCCAACAACCTAGCTAGAAACTATTAAGGGACCAAAGTATGATAAATGTAAGGACCCTGACCCACATTTTGGGATAACCCTATTTGTTTTGCCCAAGTATGTTGCTTAGAACCTTGCTCTACTCATCTAATATATGTAATTAGGGCTTGTAGAAAGCTTAAGTTTCATGTTTGAGCTTGTTTGGATGATGCTTGTGTTTTGTGGTGAGGTTTTGGTGCAAATTATAATTCACCTAGAGTAGGGGTTGATTTGAAAATTTGCCACCTCTTGAGTGTTCCTCCTCTCTCTTGGCATCATCTAGAGGAGAGAGAGAGATATGGACACCTTATTTGGGTTTTGGTTGTGAGGTGACATCCTTGGTGATGTTTAGAACACATGAGTGACGTGTGTCTTGCACCTAGATGTGTTATCTCAGGTTGGAGAGCCCTGGAGAGGTTGTGTATCAGTTAGTGAGTGTGTAGGATTATGTCCTATCAATTTTTGAGTATGTAGTGTTGAGCCCTATCAGTTCGTGAGTGTTTAGAGTTGTGCCTTACCGGTTCATAAGTGTGTTGGGTTGTGTCTTATCGATTTAGGAGTGTGTAGGGTTGTGCCCTATCAGTCTGTGGGTGTGTGGAGATATGGTATCGGGCATGACCTTCATAGAATATTAAGAGGGTGAGATATAGCCTTGACCTTATCACCATGTCTTGCATGTTGTTGCACATGGCTCTTTTCTTGTGGACAAGTGTCACCTAAGGCCCTAATGTGATGACACCTCTTCCATGATCTCTCTCTCTCTCATCCCCCTAGTATATAATCTTATTTCCCTCCATGAAAGATGATCCTTTTGGCCATCCATGCTTTCTCTCCTTCTTCATCGATGACCTTGAGAAGCTTAAGGAGCAAGAGAGTCTCTCTTGGAGCTTGGAGGACGAGTTCCAAGTTTTGGTGTTCTTCGATCATCTTCCATCTTCTACCTTGGTAAGCCATGTTTTCTATATTTTGTCTTCTTCTTCTTGGCCATGGATCTTGTATATCACCTTTTCATCTTGAAACATTTTAACCTTGGTCTCGTCATCATATTCCTTGGAGTGTAGTGGTGATCAGGTTGGTGGATCATCTTCTACCTTGAGTTCGTCATCTTGAAGATTGGCCTCAAAGCTTGGATCTTGGTGGTGATATTTGAGGCAGGTTATGTAACTCTTAACATCTTTGTTATTTTTACTCTCGATATCATAATGTTGTTATTTATCTCTAGATCATTTATATCATGCATGCTAGTAGTTTTTGGTGGTTTTGAGAACTATTTTGATGGAGGAATTTCATTTAAGTTGATGCCCATGTTTTGCACCTTCTTACCATGTTCGTAGATGCACTAGGGGCCAATATTTCTAAGGTTGAAGATGACTAAGTTGACACACATGCTCTAAGTGGTAAGTGGTCATCATGACTTGTGGTGCATAGACCAAAAAACTATGTGACAAATCGTCATGACTTACAGGATGCTAAACCAATATGGTTTCTAACCATTATGCCTTGAGAGGGTGCTGACCCATTATTCCCTACATGGGGTTAATCCGATGTGTCTTTGATGTGGTTTTACTGCACTAACAAATTCACCCAGGGCTGAAATCCCTTAAGTTTTTACCAAAACCTTGTGCAATAATACCACCCACAAGTAGACAGGTCTTATCGCAGTATAGTTTAAGGATCGAATCCCAATGGACAACATTTTTAAGAATCTTTTCTAGTCAGATCTAGCTCAACTAAGACTTATATTTAGAACAAAGAGTTGGGTTGAGTTTTGTTAAACTAAATGCAAGGAAAGTAAAAGAGAGGGAATTAAAACAAAGTCTAGATTAATGATGGGAATCACTGGGGTAGAACTGGGTTTCACCACCACTACACATGCAAACACATCCAAAGCACATACAGGCCACAAACAACCATCCAAATAGAGTATCAAACCCCCGTTAGGATTTTAGGTTTGTGTAAGCATCACTATAGGCATCGGATGTCTCGTCACCTACCAGATCACACACTTACTACTCTGAAGATATGTTTCAGAAGTTCTCGCCAAGGAATCAACCATGTTAAACGATATTAATAAACCTAAGTATTGAAAATCTCACAACAAGGCGTTATAATAGATCATGCAAGGTAGGTGATTAGTCCACAAGCACACATCAAACGATTAACATGAGATGAAAAGTTATATACAAGCCATGTAATGTTTTAAGATGAACATGTAAGCATAGGCAGCTAGGCTAGTCCCCACACCCCAGTGAAGAGGACTACTCTCTCTTCATGATAGAAACAATAAAAACAAGAGAGAGGGAAGATTCTGCCATGGTCATGGTGAAGAATATGTCCACGAATCAGTGAATAAACGATCTTCTACACGATATCGGGGTAGATCTAGAATGAGGAGGGGAAGAACACCAAGTCAATCGAGGTACATCTTCTCTCTCCTTCTTCCTTCTCATCTACTGCTCTCACTCATTGGAGAAGGAGCAGCAGATGGCCGACGGTGGAGTAGATCTATGGATCTAGAGTCCAACCACTTTTGTGGCTAGAAGATAGATCTAGATGGAATGGAGATGGAGGAGAGGTAAGAACTCCACAGAGGTAGTCCTTGGCAGTGGAGATCATCTCCCAGAGGACTGGGCATAGAGCGGAAGCCTCTCGGTGTTGTGGAAGAGATGGCTTGATAATACGGGTGGGTGGCCTATTTATAGGCATACTCCACCAACTTACTTCTAGATCGCAGTCGTGGTCCTCTTGAGGTATCACATGACTGTGATCACGGTGTCTTTGTGTATTACATTGGAGGGGTCGTAGTCGGAGTTTCAACAATGATCGCGGCCTGACTATGGTCACGTCTAGATTGATCGCGGTCGCGGTCTTATGTGTGGTTGTGATCTACACTGGTCGATGTGTAACTTGTGGTAGCAGTTTCCTTTAGCTCGTGATGTTCTCAGGTCACGATCTCCATGCAGGTCGAGGTGTGCTTTAGCTCACGGTACCTCAGGTTGAGGTCCTCCTTGAGATCGTAGTCGTGGTCTTTCTTTGAGATCGCAATTGTGGTCCTTCTTGAATCAAACCCACCCCCACGGGACCACCGTACCCTACACCTCCTACACTGTCACACATAGCACGATGTTCAATCTTGCAATGGAGACGAATAGATTTGATAAAAACTCTAAATAATGATATGGAACTGAGGAAAATTATATATGAGCATATTCAAGGGGTGTATGAGAGCATTAAATTCTAAACTGGACCAAAAGTGGTGACTAAAACTAAGATGAATATGCATTCATCAGTCTTGCTAGCCCGTCATGACTAGGATGGTGTCATGTGTGTTGGTCTTCTTGTGGTGCTAAGCCATGATGCCCTTGGTTGACCAAGTGTCCAACACCCTTCCTTGTAGGGTTTCTCGACACACTTAGTGTTACCTATCACACCTTGAGGTGGTGTTACTCGTCACACCTTCAGGTGGTGTTTCCCGTCACACCTTTAGATGGAGTTGCCTATCACACTTTCAAGAAGAGATAAAGCGATACACCCCTTGTGAGGTTAACTTGACACCATGAGTGCTAAAGCGATACACCCCTTATGTGGTTAATCCTATACCTCAACTGTAGCTAACCCATGACACCTCATGTGTAGTAAATCGACATGCCTGGACTGGTGATAAACCATTTCACTATATGATGGTCTAAGTTGATACCTTGTGGTGGTGGTTATGATATATCATGTTGATGATAGGGTTACATGGGATTATGTGATATTCTATGGGGTGGTTGTATGAACAATAAAGGAGTGTTGTTTTCTATTACCTATGATTTCATAAAACGCCTTATAGTGATAATAGAAGTGTAAGGCCCCTGAACTTTCTTAAAGTGTTGAACAAGCTTAACTGCCATAGTTGAAAGTTTAGAACCTTAATATAATCTGGTGATATGATTTAGAATCATAAAACAAGCTTAAGTTTCAAATTTGGTCCAATTTGGACATTGTTTGAGCAAGTTATGAAATTTTATGTACATTCTATATTTTTTTGCAATTTACCCAATTGGGAGGTTTTCTTTGTATATTTTCATAAGAATTACAATCCTTATAATTTTCCTTGTCATTCTCGAGATTTTTGGGCTATGGGCTCCTACTTTTCTTGGGTTAGAGGTGTTCCACTTCAAGGACATTTTAAGGGTTTTCCCCTTTATGGATAAGGATAAGAGTAATGGTAAAGATAAGGATAAGGATAAGGGTCAAGATAAGGATAAGGATAAAGATAAGGGTAAGTGTATGGATAAAGTAGAGGAAGTTCAAGTGGCAAGTGAGGGAGGTGTTTCATGGACATAGAAGCTCTAGGCAATGGACACATGGAAAGCTCATGGGCACCTCATGCTTGACCTCTTCCTTATCCATGAAGCTATATATACCCCTTCCTATCCCCAATTCGAAGTCATTTCTCACTCCCTCTTTCCTATAGCTTAGAGAATGGACCTTTTTTTTTGATGAACCCAGCGTGCCACTCCTTCCATTAACTGACCAAGAAAACGGGATATATACAGTGCATAGGCCAACGCCCAAAGAAAAAAGAAGAACAACAAGATAGAGAAAAAGAACGCCTGACAACAAAAAAGACTATCTGTACAGCTTTAAGTGTGTAAAGCTCTCGTATCTATGCAAACAGCACTCCAAATATCTATAGAACTCCTGTTAGCGCCCCCAAAAATCCTCACATTCCTTGCCAACCAGATCTTCTGTATAATCAGACCAGCAGCCGTTTTTTCCTCTCCAGAAAACTGCAGCAAGTCGCTCAAAGAGCTAGGCTGAACCCCATAGCTCCCTTTGAAAGCGTTCCACAAAACAGACCCAAACGTACACTCAAACAGCAAATGGTGCAAACCCTCCTCCTCATTACAGCAAAGAGCACACCTTGTAGCCATAGAAAATCCAGCTCTTTTCATATAATCGCAAGTGGGAACTTTGTTAAGGAAGCATTTCCAAAGAAAACTAGAAGTACTTCTCGGAAATTTGGCTTTCCAGACCCAACTAGCCCAATTGACCTTCCTTCCACTCCTTCTAGAAATCTTCCAGCCATCTTTGATCTTGAACTCACGCTTCCCATCACATAGAATATGGTCCTCATCATCAATAAGGTCCTTCATACCACTAACAGTAGTGCGAATCACATCAATACCTCTGATGTTAGGCAAATTCCAGTTGCTGTCCAAAACACACGAGGCAATACTGCAATTAGGACCTTTACCCATGCGAAGGATCATATGATCATCACATAAATCCAGCATCTTCCTTTTGCCATGAAGCCACGGGTCATTCCAGAAATGAAAAGTTTTACCATTCCCAACACGAAACTCCAAATTAGCCTTCAACATATTCCTTGAACTCAACAGCTTCCTCCACATCCATGGGGCAGTAGACTTGCACCCCACAGACCAAATGGAATCCTGTTTTATGTATTTTTCGTGCATCCATTTCACCCACAAAGAATCTTTTCTATTGGCTACATCCCACAAATTCTTCAGCAGACCAGCCTTAGACCAGTCCTCCACCAACCGAACTCCAAGACCTCCTTCCTCCTTAGGTTTACAGATTTGATCCCAAGACACCGTATGGATATGTTTCCTCTCTTTTGAATCCCCCCAAATAAAGTTCCTCATGTGTTTCTCTATATCTAGCACCACTGCCTTCG
Organism: Alisma plantago-aquatica; assembly: GCA_963693085.1. Lineage (NCBI taxonomy): Eukaryota > Viridiplantae > Streptophyta > Magnoliopsida > Alismatales > Alismataceae > Alisma > Alisma plantago-aquatica. The sequence continues at coordinate 21,806,338 of OY856412.1, read as the reverse complement.
GGAGAGGAAAAGCTGATGACCAAAACACATGATATGTCGATAGGGTGGATAAAACCAACTCCACACGACCAGCAAAGGACAGCAAATTACCTTTCCAAGTATCAAGTTTCCTTTTAATCTTATCAGTAATCGGAGCACACATCGCCTTGGTCAACCTACCAGTGAAAAGGGGAAGACCTAAATATCTGACCGGAAGATCCACTCTATCAATATTAAGAGCTTTCTTGATACTCTCCAATTGCATATCAGCTCCTTTACTCAAGAACAATTGACTCTTAGTGTTGTTGAGCCTCAACCCCGAAATAGAACAGAAAGTATCCAGCACTTCAGCCAGTTGTTGGGCATTCTTACTATCCGCCTTAGTGAACAAGAGAAGGTCATCAGCAAAAATAATGTGAGAAATCCCAAAGCTATCCGAAGCCCTAAGAGGGGAGATCAAATTCTCCTTAACAGAAGCCTCCATCACCGAAGTAAAACCCTGCATAGCCAGAACAAAAAGATAGGGGGCTAGAGGATCGCCCTGCCTCACCCCAGTTGAAGCCTCAAAGGGAGTAGAAGGGGAGCCATTAATCAAGACTTGAAAAGTTGCAGTGTTAAAACACACATGAACCCAAGACAGCCAACAAGGGGGAAACTTCATCTTATCCATCAAAAAAAGAACGTAGTCCCTTCTCACAGAATCATACGCTTTAGAGAGGTCAGCCTTGACACACATAGCAGGAGGACCACTGGCCGAAGAAAAAGTACTCAACATCTCATTTGCTAAAAGAATAGCATCACTAATAACTCTGCCTTTGATGAAAGCAAATTGATTTTTAGAAATCATACTAGGAAACACATCCCTAAGTCTATTTGCCATAATCTTTGTAATGATCTTGAACATTACATTACAAAGAGAAATAGGCCGGAAGTCTTTGAGATTTGTAGCTCCATGTACCTTTGGAATAAGAGTGATAAAGGACCTATTGCATTCTCTCAAAAGCTTCCCAGACTCAAAGAAATTCAGAATAGCTTTGGTAACATCATCCCCAACAATCGACCAACAGTTCTTAAAGAAAGCTCCATTAAAACCATCCGGACCCGGAGCCTTATCCACATTAAGATTATTTACAACCAGGTCAACTTCCTCTTTAGTGACCCTCTTACTCAGATTATGGATTTGAGAATGATTTAGCATAGGAAGCTCCCACTTTTGGTTCCAAAGAACAACATTCGAATCTGAAGAGTTGAATAAATTTCTGTAGAAACTCACAACATGGTCAGTAATCTCCTCCAAATTACTAAAGGATTTGTCACCCTCATTAAGAAAATAAATGTTGTTATGAATCCTTCTGGTCTTGAGAGTAGCATAAAAGTAAGAAGAATTTCTGTCACCCTCTTTAAGCCAGATGGCTCTAGATTTCTGCCTCAGAAAACTCTCCTCATCAAGAATAGCTTTACTTAGAGCTTTCCTCTTTTCAGACAACCTGCCTTGTAGCTGTAAATCACTAGGATCATTGTCAACCATATTTTGTAATTCAAGAGCTTCAGTTTCTAACTCTTTAGCTATCGAAGAGAAGTTACCAACATGAACTTTATTCCAATTCAACAAGGCTTCCTTAACAGCATTCAGCTTTCTATACACTCTATACATAGGAGCCCCTTCCACCAACACATTCTTCCACGCCTCACTCACAACCTGATTGAAACCAGGCTGCGTGACCCAGCTATTAATGAACCTGAAAGGTATGCTCCTCCTTCTATTAGTTTGTAGATGCAATAACTGGACCCGATGATCACTTATCATATTAGAAATAACCTCACACCACATAGTAGGAAACAAACCCAAGAATTTCACATTACAAAAGGATCTATCAATCCTAGAGAAAGTGCTAACACCCTTAGCACTATGGCTGTCCCAAGTGAAGAACGGCCCCTTGGATGGAATCTCAATAAGACCAGTAGTGTCCAGCGAATTATTGAAATCAGTCATACTTTTATTTGTGGGTGGCTGCTTTCCAAGTTTCTCATAAGAGAACCTCACCGCATTGAAATCACCAAGGACGCACCATGCTTCCATGTTCATCCTCGCAATAGAATTTAAAGAATCCCACAGAACAGATCTCTCATTATCACCATTAGAGCCGTAAACAGCAGAAATATAGAATCTAGACTGACTACTCTGCAAACCAATCTCACAATGCACGATCTGCTCATTATCAAGCAACTTATTAATCACAATATCATGATCTCTCCACATAACAAGAATCCGAGTATAAGAATAATAGTCCTCATTCGAGATATACTTCGCTCCCTGCCAAACATCCTCCACAATCGCTTCAATATCTTCCTTCCTCGTTCTCGATTCTAAGATGATATACACATCAGCCTTCAACCTACTAATCTCACCTCGAATGCGAGGGATTTTATTATGGATCCCTCTCACATTCCAGGCGCAGATCGATAAAGGTCTATCCATTTGAGATGATTGGGACCCCCCTACTCGCATTGCCTTCACCTGCATCACCTTCTCCCAGATTCTCAAGCAGAGAAAATTTATTTAGACCCAATTGGATGTTCCTCACAGCAGACACCGGCTTCGCTGCGACCCTTGGAGGAGATTTAGAACTCCGCCTCTGCGTCTCCCAGATTGGCGAAGGTGAAGGAGTGATCATTTTACCTTTCTCATTCTGTGTACTTCCTACGGTTCTGCTAATAGAACTTTCAGTAACCTGCACCAACTCTTCCACTGCATCACTGAACTCCTCAGATTCCTCCTCCCCCGTTTGAGCTTTTTTCTTCTTCGACAACCACATTTTTTTCTTCGAATGGTTCTCCACAATTCCCTGCACTGCAATTTTAACTTTGTCCTCACACAACCCCGACTCGTGGCCAAAATTGTGACAGACTCCACAGGTATCTGGTCTCCACTCATACTCAAAACGAATCTTATCAATTTGTCCATCATCACTCTGAAGTTCCATCTCCTCCGGAAAAGAGAAGTCAGCTGGTATCATCACTTGCAGCCTTGCGTATTCTAGCCTTGAGTACTCCGCAGTAAGTAGATCTGTCCGCAACGGCTTCCCAAGAACAGAGCCAATCTTCATAAACATCTCATCATCCCAAAGTTCTAAAGGCAGATCGTGAATCTTGGTCCAGATCGGAATTTCTGTAAATTTCATCTTCTCCATTGGTTCTCCTCGCTCCCACTTCTTCAGAATCAGTGGCTTCCCGGCGATGAACCATGGTCCTCCATCCAGTGCCGTTGCCATATCTTCCTCGTTAGAAAATAGCAAGATGAAGAACCCCCTTCCTCTAGATCTGATCTCAATCTACCCCTTAACTTTCCACAGATGTGCCAGGTACCTCACTAACGATGGCCAATGTGGATTTAAACCGACTATGTACCCCGCCGCCGCCTTACTCCATCGTTGCAGGTTCCTTTCCGCAATGCTCTTTGAGTACAGAAGCTTGCCGTCAACCACTTGAACATCGAGCTTGGTGAAGACATGCTTGGTAGATGTCGGCTTCGTCGTGACCAGATCTTCCCAAGATTTTGCTTCCTTCGAAACCCCAATCGACGCCGGCCTTCTCCCAATCACCTTACTCCCAATATTTGTAACCTTCGTAGCATTCGACGGATCTGCTACATTGACAACCCCTGCCACTTCCGATGAACTGGCCGTCGCCGCAGCCCCCTTGACCTTCTCCGGGACCGCCGGTGGACTCTCCTCCGATGTCGCCACTGGAATCGCCTCTCTAGACTCGCCACCCGCGGCCATGGTAGTAGAATGGACCTTTCTCTATTATAAAAAAGTGGTATAAGGTAGAAGACAACCTCTTTTTGGAGAAGAAAGCCTTCTAGAGCTCCATCTAGCCCTACTAGGGTTTCTAAGGTCATCTTCTAGGGTTTTTGACCAAGGCAAATTGTTTTCTTCCTTCCTTCTCCATTTTTCTTTATCTTCTCCTTCCTTAGACATTCGTCCAGGTTAGAACTCTATTGTTCCATGGTAAAAGTTTCTTTAGAGCTCAATATCCAACCCTTGTTGCTTCTTCTTCTAGGGTTTTGAGTCCTTGTGAAGAAGAGTGCATGCTTGGCCGAGTTTAGAGCTTCCTCTTAGGTTTTCTACCTTCTTGGCTCAAGTTTCTTAATGTTAGAAGTTTTTTCTTCTCAGTAGAGGCAAGTTTTATAACCCTCTTTACTTATATTGGTTACTATATGTAACATCCCTGACCTGGGTTATGAGTCAACCCTAGGTGTTTTGCCTAAATATGTAATTAAATCTTTGTGATTAACTCTGAGCATGTAATTAAGTTTCTCATAAACGTATATTTCAGTATTTTCTCCTTTTTATTTAAAGTTGTAGCATTGTTTTGATATACAGGGACCTATGTGCAATTTACCCAGTTAAAAGGGTTAGCTTGCAATTTGCACATGATGAGATGTTCCTCTGATGTTGAGACATCATGAGAAACCTGTTTAGCAAAGTTTGAGGGATTTCCCAAGCTAAGGCACCAAGGTGCAGCTGTGGAAGCAATCCCGGTGCTTGAAACACTAGTTTGGGGTAAAATGCAATTTACCCAAATTAAGGGATACAAATTGTGAAATATGTCATCTAATGTATCTTTTTAGACTCTTGCCATCATTAAGAGAAGAAATTATGAGGAAGTCACCTCAATTGAATTATCAAGTTATGAGATATGCCTTGTGATTGAATAATCAGGGTATATGTGCAATATTTCTTTATGTATGTACCTCATTATTAGCTTGCTCTCCTTTACCTTCTTTTCCTAAGACCTTAAGAGAAGGTTTGTCCTTAGAATAAAGAGGAAGGGACGATCAAGTAAAGAAGGAGGGACCTAGTTGGAATTATGGACAACTTATGAACTAATGTTGAAAATCCTACCCCATGTATATAAGCTCTCCTTCCCTTAGTTGCAAGGGAACTCACTCTTCGTTCCCTTACTGTTTCATTTCACCAAAGACGACCAAGGACTGCCTTGGAGCTAAGGAGGACGACCAAGGGGTGCAAGGTAGGTTTAAACCCCTCTTCTTGCTTAATTCCATGGTTAGAACTCGAATTCAAGGTCATCTTCATGGCTAACTCTTGAAACCCTACCTTTCTAGCCGTCTCTTTTCATCCTTCCTTGGAGTTTTCACCTTGGCCAACCTGTAAGAACTCAAGGACGCCATTAGAGCTTGGAGCTTGAAAGCTTGGAGCTCAAGAAGCAAGCTTTAGGCGGGTTTTATAACTCTAAACCCATGCTTTACTATGTGCATCTTTATATGCGATTGGATGATAGCTCTTAGTGTTTCCCTACTTTTCCCTGCTATTTTGCAAGTAAATCCATGGTATATTCGTACTGTTCTTGAGATAGGAGATGAAGGCGTGATTTCCAAGAAATACCCACCGCTTTTTACTTCCTTAAACGGTCTCAAAAGTTTGCTCTCTCGGTCTCAAGACCGCGAGGTGAGCAAACGGTCTCGAGACCGAGACAGGGAAAACGGTCTCCAAGACCGTTTGGCCCCGTTGACCGAGCGTGGACCGTATAAGAAAACTGTTCCTAATTATATAGGCTAATTACCCTTAAAATTTGGGAGGCTAACTCCAAGGGAATCGGGAGATATGACCTTTTTAAGTAACAACTTTATTTGAATTTATTCCTGATTTTCAAACGGTCTGAAATTTCCTTTTTGGGCAAACAGTCTCAAGACTGTGTAAGATCGTTGACTAAGCGTTTACCATATGAGATTACTGTTCAAAATTATGTTAATTAACAACTCACCAAGTTTGATGGTCTAATTCCAAACGGGATAAGAGTTGAAGGGTGTATACTAGGGCTAACCCTAGATGAAATCAGTACTGAAATTATGGTGACCTAATTAGGGTTTTTAGGGTTGATTGACCTAAACGGTCTCAAGACCGTTTGGGGGTCACCAAACGGTCTCAAGACCACGAAGGAAATCAACCAAGACCGTTTGTAGGTCTGGGGTCAAGGATAGTTGACCAATTGAAGGTACAATTACACCGAATTACATTGCAATTAAATATTGACATGATCATCAACTCAATGGGTCAGACCTTGATGAATCTGCACTAGAATCCAAAATTTGATGGGCAAACGGTCTCAAGACCGTTTGGAACTCATCCAAACAGTCTCAAGACCGAGAGGACAATCACCCAAGACCGTTTGGAGGTCTAGGGTTGAGTAATTTGACCAATTGAGGACCCAATTGCAAATAAGTTATCAATTGATCAAAATACTGAATTGGTGACCCAATCATGGTTCAACCTCTATCAAATCACCTTAGATTTTGATGAAATCTTGGGAAAACGGTCTCAAGACCATGTGGGGTCCACCCACATGACCTCAAGACCGTATGCGCCAAGTTTGAGCCCAATTGGAGCTCAATTGAAGGGTTCAACCTTGTGTTGATGCACATTGTTGAGTATTGATGGGTGAACATTGATAAGACCCTAATTGAATCGATTTCAATCCTAATTGGTCAACAATTGAGGGTCAATTGAATGACCAATTGGTTAAGCATAACCTTAGTTGACCCAATCCATAGGTGGTCAACATAACTTTGACCTTTTGAGGGCTTCAACATCGGTTAACATCATCGATTGTATCTTTGTTTTTGTTGATGGACCAAGCGGCTGAGACCATGTGAGCCTCACGGTCTCAAGACCGTGAGAGGGCTCGTGGTCTCAAGACCGTGAGGGGGCTCACGGTCTCAAGACTGAGAGGAGGCTCGTGGTCTCAAGACCGCGAAGGGCCTCGCGGTCCTGAGGTCAAACTAGCTAAACGGTCAACGTCTCTTCGCGGTCTCAACCCCAATTTGATCTTCGCGGTCTCAACATCAATTGAACCAATGATAGGGCTCGCGGTCTTGAAGCCTAAGGGGGCTCGCGGTCTTGGAGTTAGAAAGAGGCTCGCGGTCTTGGAAAGTCAAAGTGGGCAAACGGTCAACACTTTCAACCGATTTCAACTCAATTGATGATTAATGATTGAAATCAATCAATGTGATTCCAAGTTGACTTCTTTCAATCAATTCATAATATAAATGGTCCAATGTTGCCTAAATCAAACCCTAATGATAATCTAGGATAGTAAGGGGTTATTTGACTAAGGTTTTTGACCATAATGATGATCAATTGGGGGAATTACCAAAATACCCCTGAAGGGTCAATTGAGTTATACCTTGCTCAATTCAAACTCTAATTACATGAGAATGATGTTTTTAGTCATAATGACTCTATCCAACTTGATCTAGTCTAATTTTATCATCAACCATTAGTATGATGAAAGAGAAAGTACTTCAAGAGAGAAAGTACCCTAGAGAGAGAAAGTAACTCTAAATCACATAATGGTGATGTTTTTGGCTATGTTAGCCTATGATGACTTAATCCGACCTGATCTAGGGTGATGTTGACATCACCTAACCTTATGATGAGAGAGAAAGTACCTTTTTTTAAGTGGGAACTCAATTGAAGCATCCCCAATACACAGAAATGAGCATAATTAGGGTATGATCCACCTGTGTGAGATCATAGAAACCCTAATTATGATAAATGATGAACTTTTAACTAATCTAAGATCATCAATGAAGATGTTACTCATACATGATGATGTTATGAGTTCAATTCACCTTAATGTGAATAGTAAACCCTAATTCAAGGGTGATGACATGTAATGTGAATAGTAAACCCTAATTCAAGGGTAATGGCATGCTTTTGAATATTAAACTCTTATGACAAGAGTAGGAAGGATATTCCTTATTTTTGTATTACCTTTATCAGTTGTATTAACCATGCAGGTTCTGATATGAAGGTAATCATATCCAGGTATGGATGATGAAGTTATATTCATTAAAGGCATGTTGTTAGCCTTATGAATAAGTAAAATAATCTGATGTCTTATCAGTGGCATCCTATACTGATAATGGGCTGCGAGAGCCATGAATACCATCAAAGTCATGCTTTAGAGATTACTTGTGATGAGGATAATGAGAAATGATGATTGATATGAGTTAGGCCTATTACATTTAGTATTCTTCTTTTATAGCTGCTATGCTATTGTTATTGTTTACAGAACAATGTATGCTGTTAAAGAATACTGAATGTACCTAACTAATCAAGTATAATGTAGAGCCCTGATCATAGATCCATCATTGTCAAAAATTAAATGATGGTGAAACAGGTTTTCCTCAGGGAACTTCTGGAGCACATACTTTTGAGTATGTGGGGTACATGGATGTGTAGAACCTTACATCCTAGTGTAGGAAAGTGATGTAGATGTGTAATCCATCCATCCTTCACTATAATTCCATACCGTATCAGTGGTAGGTAAACATGAAACCTCCTGATGACGAAGACAACACCGATATCCGTATCAGTGGTAGGTAAATATGAAACCTCCTGATGACGAAGAGATTACAGAACGCCACTGTGACTCTAGAATAGCGAAGGACCAGTTTACCCTGGTGAGCTATATTAAGTAGAGACACGAGATGTCCTACAAGTGATCCTCTTACTGACTGAGGAAGGTGAAGGTCATGAGAATCCGGCTCTCTTAATGACCTATGTATGATACTGATGCGGCTTCTCAGCGATCAGTTGGAGCATGAGTGGTAAGCCTCATCTCCACAGGGCATAATGTTGTTTGTAAAACATAATCAACCATGTAGTATAACTTGTTAGAGATGACTCCAAGTTAGTTGATTGATGTTACCTTACAATAATGTTTATATTCTCCACATCTCCTAAATTATAGAGATCTTGTTATACCTGCAACTGTTACAGAATGCTTTGAAGGCTTTACTGCTTAAAATATTCTTTGATGTTATAATAAAGCTTCTGGCAAAGAGTTATAACTCTCGCTGGGACAATTATGTACAATTGTCTCACCCCGTAGGCTTCAACTTTTTAGGTGGACGTCGGAGACGAAGGAACCAGCCTATAGGTGATCAGTCTCAGCAACAGCATCAGGGGCAGTAGTAATCTCAGGTGGAGATTGTCCTGCCATATGGTGTAGTTAGAGTCAGTCCTATGTGTCCTCTGTACTCTCAGGTCTTGGAGTCTTTTGTATAGTGATCTTGAGATTTTGTATCCTGATGTATATAATTACTCAAGAAGTAATTATCCTGAGATGTAAACAGTTCACCTCACTTTATGAAAGAAGCTTTTATGGATTCAAGCTCTTGTCACGAAAAGTTTTAATTTCCCGTGATTTTTGTCTTCCGCTGATTATCTATTCGCTTCCGCTAAGTTTTAATCGTGTTTATGTCATGGTTTGGAGATCAGAGCCCACAATTAGTGGTATCAGAGCTCCAGGTTCAGTTGAGTCTACAGAGGCATAGGACTTAGGATGTCGAGTCTACCTTTAGTACTCCTTCCTCATCTAATAGAATCTTCTGCTCCTCAGGAGAAGAAGATACATAAGAATGTCAGAAAATCGTGATGAGCACGTGGTAGAGAGTAGTGCTAGTGCACCTCGAGGCGGTGCAAGAGTTCCGAGAATAGAACAACCTGCACCTGAGTCGCCAAGAGAGCCACCCCAGTTCGACCCAGCTGACATGAGTGATCCAGCTGTACAAATGATGTTCGGGCAGTTCATGACTGCCATGACACATATAACCGATAGGATGCCCATTCCTACACCTAGGGCACCTGCCCAGCCTGAAGCACAAGGTATTGGTAAGACATTCGAACGACTTCGTCGTGTCGGAGCTACCGAGTACTTCGGAACTGCCGACCCTGCAGATGCTGACTTATGGTTGACAGAGTTGGAGAAGGCTTTCAGGATTCTTATGATTCCGGAAGCTGAGAAGGTTAGACATGCTGTCTATCTTCTCAAAGGCAGTGCTGGTCACTGGTGGAACATGGAAGAGCAGAAGAGACCTGGAGTAGAGTTCTCATGGGAAGAGTTTTGTCGGGAATTTATCAATAGATATTTTCCAAAGACCTTCCTAGATGAGAAGATCTCTCATTTTGAGAAACTAAGGCAGGGTATGATGAACATTAGTGAGTATGAAGCTAAGTTCATGGAGTTATTGCGGTTCTGTCCGCACATGGCTGCTACAGATGAGGAAAGAATCAGAAGATTCGAGAAGGGTTTGAATTCTGATATGTCAACCCCTGTGTCTGCCTTAGAAAACAGAGAGAGATTCTCTACCTTCGTTGAGTCAGTCCGAAGGATAGAGAGATCTGTGGTTGAGAAAAGACAAACCCATAAAAGATATCCACAGTTCCAGGGTTCTTCATCTAGGGATTCCAAGAAACCTAGATTCTCTGCACCTAACCCTCCACCACCCAGATCGAGTTTTCAAACTCAATGGACACCAAGCAGAGGTAGAGGGCGGAGTCAACCGCTTCAAGGGACGCATAGTTCTGCATCTGTGTCAGTTACTGGACCACCCAGACCACAACAACAGGAGAAGAGTTGTTACAACTGTGGTAAGGTGGGACACTTGATGAAGGATTGCCGTTCTAGGCCTGTCGGTGTGACACAACAAACCCCGAGACAGAATCAACAGGGATCTCAGAATAGACAACATCAAGGAGCAGCTCGAGGACGTGGACAAGCGTCTCAAGCTGGATCATCAGCACCAACTCAACACCAGGCGACTGCGAGGTTCTATGCTATGAACCCACCTGAGGCAGTGGTCAATCCACGGGTAGTGGCAGGTCAGATGAAACTTTTATATTCTGATATGTCTATATCCTGTGATGTATCTGTTCTGATTGATCCGGGTGCTATGCACTCTTTCATCACTCGTGAAGTGATTCATAACTGCAATGTGACTGTTAGTCATAGAGCAGATAGTTTGTTGTTAGAGACTCCGTTGAGTGGGTCTGCCGTTTTGCAGGAGGTATGTTCTTCCTGCATCCTTTTCTTTTCTGATCATTGCATTCAAGTGGATCTTATACCACTTGATATGCAGGGATTTGATATAATCCTTGGGATGGATACCTTAGAAAGGTATAGAGTTGTCTTGGATTGTGAGTCCAAGTTGGCTGTGTTTGCTGATGAAAGCAACACATGGATCTTTCAAGTTGAAAGAAAGATTCTGCCCACCTGTCTTGTGTCAGCTATGGTTGCTGATAAGCTGTTGAGGTAAGGATGTTATGCATTCTTAGCCCATGTGGTAGATGTTACCAAGGAAAGGACCAATCCTGCTGAAGTTCCCATAGTCAGGGAATTCGAGGATGTGTTTCCTGAAGAACTTCCTGGTATACCACCACCTCGGGAGATTGATTTTGAAATCAATCTGATCCCAGATACGAAACCCATAGCTCAAACTCTGTATAGGATGGCGCCTGCCGAGATGGCAGAACTCAAGAAACAGCTTCAAGAGCTACTTGAGAGAGGTTTTATCCGACCGAGTACTTCACCTTGGGGTGCTCCGGTCTTGTTTGTTAAAAAGAAAGATGGGTCAATGCGGTTGTGCATTGATTACAGACAACTCAATAAAGTAACAATAAAGAATAAGTACCCTCTACCGAGGATTGATGATCTCTTTGACCAGTTGCGTAGTGCAACAGTCTTTTCAAAGATAGACTTGAGGTCTGGATATCACCAACTCCGTATTAAGGATAGTGACATATCCAAGTCTGCCTTTAGGACAAGATATGGTCACTATGAGTTCACGGTTATGTCGTTTGGACTAACCAATGCACTAGCTGCATTTATGGAACTCATGAATAGAGTTTTTTGACCTTTCCTTGATCAGTGTGTTGTCGTCTTCATAGATGAAATTCTGATTTATAGTAAGAATGCTCAGCAGCATGAGCAGCATCTTCGCCAAGCTTTGACCTTGCTAAGATAACATAAGCTGTACGCTAAGTTTAGCAAGTGTGAGTTCTGGCTGCCGGAGGTATCTTTTCTTGGGCATGTGATATCTGCCTCGAGAATTCGTGTTGACCCTACAAAGGTAGAATCTGTTCTACAATGGGAACAACCAAAGACACCGACGGAGATTCAAAGTTTCTTGGGGTTAGCTGGCTATTATCGAAGGTTCATTAAGAACTTTAGTTCTATAGCCCTACCTTTGACCAAGTTGACCCGGAAAGATGTTCCTTTTTCTTGGAGTGATAAGTGTCAACAATCTTTCCAGTTGCTGAAGGAGAGGTTGACAAGTGCACCTGTGCTAGTGCTACCTGAACAAGGAAAAGGGTATATAGTTTTCTGTGATGCTTCCAAGAATGGACTTGGATGTGTGTTGATGCAGGATAAACAAGTGATTTCTTTTGCTTCCCGACAGCTTAAGAAACACAAGGAGAATTATCCAACACACGATATGGAGTTAGCTGTTGTGGTTCATGCTTTGAAGATCTGGAGGCACTATCTCTACGGAGAAACATTCCAGATTTTCACAGACCACAAAAACCTTAAGTATATCTTCTCTCAGCATGAGCTCAACATGAGGCAACGTCGCTGGATGGAATTAATCAAGGACTACGAATGTACAATTGATTACCATCCAGGTAAGGCCAATGTTGTTGCAGATGCCTTGAGTAGGAAATCAGCAACATCAACCATGAATAGAGCACAACTAAACTCTTTAGTATGCTCTAGAAGAGATATGCTTATCTCTTTAAGGCAAGACAATGGACAGTTGAAGGTGTCATTGCTAGCCGACTTGTTGGTTGAGATGCATATTAAACCTACCCTAAGGGAGCAGATTAAAGAGGCACAACTAGGTGATGCTGCAGTTCAACATATAAGATCTGAGTATGGAAATGAGAAGCAAGATGGTTTTCATGACTCAAAAGATCAAGTAGCTTGTTATAATGAAAGAATGATAGTGCCGGATGTGGACAACTTGAGAAAGTTAGTCCTGGAAGAAGCCCATTCTTCCATGTATGCTATGCATCCAGGGAGCACCAAGATGTATCAGAATTTGAAGGGTCTGTATTGGTGGCCTGGGATGAAGAAGGACGTTGCAGAGTTTGTTCTGAGGTGTCCTGTGTGTCTGCAAGTTAAAGCCGAACACCAGAAGCCTGCAGGAACAATGCAACCTTTACCCATACCACAATGGAAGTGGGACCATGTGACCATGGACTTTGTTGTTGGCCTACCCAGGACAAGCAAAGGACATGATTCCATTTGGGTAGTTGTTGATAGGTTGACTAAGACAACACATTTCTTACCTGTCAAAACAACCTATTATGCTGAAAGGTTATCAGAGTTGTATGTTCAAGAGATAGTGCGTTTGCACGGAGTTCCTGTCACAATAGTTTCTGACAGAGGTCCTCAGTTTACCAGTCGTTTTTGGGAACAGTTGCACAAAGCCTTAGGCACTAAGCTAAGGTTTAGTACGGCTTTTCATCCGCAGACTGATGGACAGTCGGAAAGGACCATACAAACCTTAGAAGACCTGTTGCGAGCATGTGTTCTCCAGTTCACCGGAAGTTGGGATCTACACCTAAGCCTGATAGAGTTTTCCTATAACAATAGCTATCAGCATAGTATTGATATGGCACCTTATGAAGCCTTATATGGTAGATGTTGTAGATCACCCTTGTGTTGGTTTGAGACTGGTGAGCACCAGTTGTTAGGTCCTGACCTGGTGCAGCAAACCACGGAAAAGATTAAATTTTTACAACATAAGATTAAGACTGCTCAGGATAGGCAGAAATCTTATGCTGACAAACGTCGTAGACCCTTAGAGTTCCAGGTTGGAGACAGAGTGTATCTTAAGGTCTCACCTTGGAAAGGGGTCCTTCGTTTTGGAAGGAAAGGGAAGTTAGCTCCTAGATATATGGGGCCTTATCCAATCATTGAATGGATTGGAAAGGTAGCATATAAACTAGAGCTTCCCCCAGAATTACAGAGGTTACATCCTGTGTTTCACATTTCTATGTTGAAGAAATGTCACCCAGACACCGAGTCAGTTCTACAACCTATGGAGGTAGAATTGAATGATGACATATCCTATGAGGAGGGACCAGTGTCAATCCTTGATAAACGAATTAAAAAGTTAAAGAAGAAAGATATAAGTCTTGTGAAATTCCTCTGGAACCATCGTGGTATTGAAGAAGCCACTTGGGAGTTAGAGGATGAGATGAGAAGGAAGTATCCTGCCCTTTTCTCGTAGTATGTTTTATCGATTTCGGGGACGAAATCCTTGTAAGGGGTGGATAATTTGTAACATCCCTGACCTGGGTTATGAGTCAACCCTAGGTGTTTTGCCTAAATATGTAATTAAATCTTTGTGATTAACTCTGAGCATGTAATTAAGTTTCTCAGAAACGTATATTTCAGTATTTGCTCCTTTTTATTTAAAGTTGTAGCATTGTTTTGATATACAGGGACCTATGTGCAATTTACCCAGTTAAAAGGGTTAGCATGAAATTTGCACATGATGAGATGTTCCTCTGATGTTGAGACATCATGAGAAACCTGTTTAGCAAAGTTTGAGGGATTTCCCAAGCTAAGGCACCAAGGTGCAGCTGTGGAAGCAATCCCGGTGCTTGAAACCCTAGTTTGGGGTAAAATGCAATTTACCCAAATTAAGGGATACAAATTGTGAAATATGTCATCTAATGTATCTTTTTAGACTCTTGCCATCATTAAGAGAAGAAATTATGAGGAAGTCACCTCAATTGAATTATCAAGTTATGAGATATGCCTTGTGATTGAATAATCAGGGTATATGTGCAATATTTCTTTATGTATGTACCTCATTATTAGCTTGCTCTCCTTTACCTTCTTTTCCTAAGACCTTAAGAGAAGGTTTGTCCTTAGAATAAAGAGGAAGGGACGATCAAGTAAAGAAGGAGGGACCTAGTTGGAATTATGGACAACTTATGAACTAATGTTGAAAATCCTACCCCATGTATATAAGCTCTCCTTCCCTTAGTTGCAAGGGAACTCACTCTTCGTTCCCTTACTGTTTCATTTCACCAAAGACGACCAAGGACTGCCTTGGAGCTAAGGAGGATGACCAAGGGGTGCAAGGTAGGTTTAAACCCCTCTTCTTGCTTAATTCCATGGTTAGAACTCGAATTCAAGGTCATCTTCATGGCTAACTCTTGAAACCCTACCTTTCTAGCCGTCTCTTTTCATCCTTCCTTGGAGTTTTCACCTTGGCCAACCTGTAAGAACTCAAGGACGCCATTAGAGCTTGGAGCTTGAAAGCTTGGAGCTCAAGAAGCAAGCTTTAGGCGGGTTTTATAACTCTAAACCCATGCTTTACTATGTGCATCTTTATATGCGGTTGGATGATAGCTCTTAGTGTTTCCCTACTTTTCCCTGCTATTTTGCAAGTAAATACATGGGATATTCGTACTGTTCTTGAGCTAGGAGAGGAAGGCGTGATTTCCAAGAAAACCCCACCGCTTTTCACTTCCTTAAACGGTCTCAAAAGTTTGCTCTCTCGGTCTCAAGACCGCGAGGTGAGCAAACGGTCTCGAGACCGCGACAGGGCAAACGGTCTCCAAGACAGTTTGGCCCCGTTGACCGAGCGTGGACCGTATAAGAAATCTGTTCCTAATTATATCGGCTAATTACCCTTAAAATTTGGGAGTCTAACTCCAAGGGAATCGGGAGATATGACCTTTTTAAGTAACAACTTTATTGGAATTTATTCCTGATTTTCAAACGGTCTGAAATTGCCTTTTTGGGCAAACGTTCTCAAGACCGTGTAAGGTCGTTGACTAAGCGTTAACCATATGAGATTACTGTTCAAAATTATGTTAATTAACAACTCACCAAGTTTGATGGTCTAATTCCAAACGGGCTAAGAGTTGAAGGGTGTATAATAGGGCTAACCCTAGATGAAATCAGTACTGAAATTATGGTGACCTAATTAGGGTTTTTAGGGTTGATTGACCTAAACGGTCTCAAGACCGTTTGGGGGTCACCAAACGGTCTCAAGACCGCGAGGGAAATCAACCAAGACCGTTTGGAGGTCTGGGGTCAAGGATAGTTGACCAATTGAAGGTACAATTACACC
Organism: Alisma plantago-aquatica; assembly: GCA_963693085.1. Lineage (NCBI taxonomy): Eukaryota > Viridiplantae > Streptophyta > Magnoliopsida > Alismatales > Alismataceae > Alisma > Alisma plantago-aquatica. The sequence continues at coordinate 21,790,395 of OY856412.1, read as the reverse complement.
AAATTACATTGCAATTAAATATTGACATGATCATCAACTCAATGGGTCAGACCTTGATGAATCTGCACTAGAATCCAAAATTTGATGGGCAAACGGTCTCAAGACCGAGAGGACAATCACCCAAGACCGTTTGGAGGTCTAGGGTTGAGTAATTTGACCAATTGAGGACCCAATTGCAAATAAGTTATCAATTGATCAAAATACTGAATTGGTGACCCAATCATGGTTCAACCTCTATCAAATCACCTTAGATTTTGATGAAATCTTGGAAAAACGGTCTCAAGACCATGTGGGGTCCACCCACATGACCTCAAGACCGTTTGGGCCAAGTTTGAGCCCAATTGGAGCTCAATTGAAGGGTTCAACCTTGTGTTGATGCACATTGTTGAGTATTGATGGGTGAACATTGATAAGACCCTAATTGAATCGATTTCAATCCTAATTGGTCAACAATTGAGGTTCAATTGAATGAAAAATTGGTTAAGAATAACCTTAGTTGACCCAATCCATAGGTGGTCAACATAACTTTGACCTTTTGAGGGCTTCAACATCGGTTAACATCATCGATTGTATCTTTGTTTTTGTTGATGGACCAAGCGGCCGAGACCATGTGAGCCTCGTGGTCTCAAGACCGTGAGAGGGCTCGCGGTCTCAAGACCGTGAGGGGGCTCACGGTCTAAAGACCGAGAGGAGGCTCTCGGTCTCAAGACCGCAAAGGGCCTCGCGGTCCTGAGGTCAAACTAGCTAAACAGTCAACGTCTCTTCGCGGTCTCAACCCCAATTTGATCTTCGCGGTCTCAACATCAATTGAACCAATGATAGGGCTCGCGGTCTTGAAGCCTAAGGGGGCTCGCGGTCTTGGAGTTAGAAAGAGGCTCACGGTCTTGGAAAGTCAAAGTGGGCAAACGGTCAACACTTTCAACTGATTTCAACTCAATTGATGATTAATGATTGAAATCAATCAATGTGATTCCAAGTTGACTTCTTTCAATCAATTCATAATATAAATGGTCCAATGTTGCCTAAATCAAACCCTAATGATAATCTAGGATAGTAAGGGGTTATTTGACTAAGGTTTTTTACCATAATGATGATCAATGGGGGGGGGAATTACCAAAATACCCCTGAAGGGTCAATTGAGTTATACCTTGCTCAATTCAAACTCTAATTACATGAGAATGATGTTTTTAGTCATAATGACTCTATCCAACTTGATCTAGTCTAATGTTATCATCAACCATTAGTATGATGAAAGAGAAAGTACTTCTAGAGAGAAAGTACCCTAGAGAGAGAAAGTAACTCTAAATCACATAATGGTGATGTTTTTGGCTATGTTAGCCTATGATGACTTAATCCGACCTGATCTAGGGTGATGTTGACATCACCTAACCTTATGATGAGAGAGAAAGTACCTTTTTTTTAAGTGGGAACTCAATTGAAGCATCCCCAATACACAGAAATGAGCATAATTAGGGTATGATACACCTGTGTGAGATCATAGAAACCCTAATTATGATAAATGATGAACTTTTAACTAATCTAAGATCATCAATGAAGATGTTACTCATACATGATGATGTTATGAGTTCAATTCACCTTAATGTGAATAGTAAACCCTAATTCAAGGGTGATGACATGTAACGTGAATAGTAAACCCTAATTCAAGGGTAATGGCATGCTTTTGAATATTAAACTCTTATGATAAGAGTAGGAAGGATATTCCTTATTTTTGTATTACCTTTATCAGTTGTATTAACCATGCAGGTTCTGATATGAAGGTAATCATATCCAGGTATGGATGATGAAGTTATATTCATTAAAGGCATGTTGTTAGCCTTATGAATAAGTAAAATAATCTGATGTCTTATCAGTGGCATCCTATACTGATAATGGGTTGCGAGAGCCATGAATACCATCAAAGTCATGCTTTAGAGATTACTTGTGATGAGGATAATGAGAAATGATGATTGATATGAGTTAGGCCTGTTACATTTAGTATTCTTCTTTTATAGCTGCTATGCTATTGTTATTGTTTACAGAACAATGTATGCTGTTAAAGAATACTGAATGTACCTAACTAATCAAGTATAATGTAGAGCCCTGATCATAGATCCATCATTGTCAGAAATTAAATGATGGTGAAACAGGTTTTCCTCAGGGAACTCCTGGAGCACATACTTTTGAGTATGTGGGGTACATGGATGTGTAGAACCTTACATCCTAGTGTAGGAAAGTGATGTAGATGTGTAATCCATCCATCCTTCACTATAATTCCATACTGTATCAGTGGTAGGTAAACATGAAACCTCCTGATGACGAAGACAGCACAGATATCCGTATCAGTGGTAGGTAAATATGAAACCTCCTGATGACGAAGAGAGTACAGAATGCCACTGTGACTCTAGAATAGCGAAGGACCAGTTTACCCTGGTGAGCTATATTAAGTAGAGACACGAGATGTCCTACAAGTGATCCTCTTACTGACTGAGGAAGGTGAAGGTCATGAGAATCCGACTCTCTTAATGACCTATGTATGATACTGATGCGGCTTCTCAGCGATCGGTTGGAGCATGAGTGGTAAGCCTCATATCCACAGGGCATAATGTTGTTTGTAAAACATAATCAACCATGTAGTATAACTTTTTAGAGATGACTCCAAGTTAGTTGATTGATGTTACCTTACAATAATGTTTATATTCTCCACATCTCCTAAATTATAGAGATCTTGTTATACCTGCAACTGTTACAGAATGCTTTGAAGGCTTTACTGCTTAAAATATTCTTTGATGTTATAATAAAGCTTCTGGAGAAGAGTTATAACTCTCGCTGGGACAATTATGTACAATTGTCTCACCCCGTAGGCTTCAACTTTTTAGGTGGACGTCGGAGACGAAGGAACCAGCCTACAGGTGATCAGTCTCAGCAGCAGCATCAGGGGCAGCAGTAATCTCAGGTGGAGATTGTCCTGCCATATGGTGTAGTTAGAGTCAGTCCTATGTGTCCTCTGTACTCTCAGGTCTTGGAGTCTTTTGTATAGTGATCTTGAGATTTTGTATCCTGATGTATATAATTACTCAAGAAGTAATTATCCTGAGATGTAAACAGTTCACCTCACTTTATGAAAGAAGCTTTTATGGATTCAAGCTCTTGTCACGAAAAGTTTTAATTTGCCGTGATTTTTGTCTTCCGCTGATTACCGATTCGCTTCCGCTAAGTTTTAATCGTATTTATGTCATGGTTTGGAGATCAGAGCCCACACTATAAGCTTTTCAGCTCATGTTCTTGCTTAAAAATGGTGATTTAAGCATTAAGAAACTAAGCTTGTTTGGGATTTCGATTTTTATGGTGTTTATTATTTTGTTCCCAATTCTAGATGAACTTGTAATCATGTACACATTCTTCCTAAGGAATTATATGACTTAGTTCAGGTTGGTATCACCACCTATGGTGCTAAGCACCTATCAATCGAAGGTCCATATTAGGGTTTCTAGGTTATTTTCCCCTCTAAACACGTGAATCGATGGTGTCATCTTCATGACAACCAAAGAATCTAATCAAGGGTTATGGATGATGATGTGAACCGATAGTCACACATTAAGTCAGTGTTAGGATGTAACATACTGAAACCTAGACTTTATCTTATTCCAGGGTTAATAGCTTAGAACCCTGAGTTCTTGGAGGTTTAGCCAAACAAGGATTAAAATATGCTCTTTATTGACCTTGAATATAATAATGCATGCAAAATTCACATTAAAAAGTATAATTTAAATTAATATTACCCAATACCTTCATATTAATCATAAAAGCAATAAAAGGAATATAGGATATGTGCATAAAAGGCAAAATGTTCATAATTGAGGATAATGAGTTATAATTCCACAAAATATGAAATAAATAATCCTATGTGGGATAATGATGGTATTGATTCATTCTAGATTATTCCTATGCCTTAGGATGCAAGGAAGAGAAAAAGGGAATCAAAGATAATGCTTAAAACATGAATAATGAGATATTGGATTATTAATGGGAGAAATAATAGAAATAATGGATAATGTGTTAAAAGGAAAAACTTCTTGGATAATAATAACCTCATATTCCTTTTCTTATGATATGCCTAGGCTTGGAGGCCAAGTTTAACCAATTTAGAATAATAACAACCATATCTATTTTATTTAGAAAAGAAAAGCGTGTTTTTCCTCAAAAATATTAAATAAAATATTTAATTATTCCAAAAGTGGAAAATAATTTTACATTCATAATATCATAATAAAATATGCCTTTGGGTGAATTTTCACTCAATTTGGAGAAAGTTTGATTAAAAGGTAAAATTAAGAGAGAGAAAGTGTAGAACCTTCAAAATATTAAATAATTATTAAAATAACTCCAACATCTAAAATTGATGGAAAATTCGTATTCATATGTTAAATATGACTTGTGGGTCAAGTTTCATAATTTTTGGATAATCCTAATGACATTAATGAAGGAGGAAAGAGAAAATAGTAAATAATTTATTTGACACATTAAAAGTTTTCAAAAGGCAAATATAATTTTATATTTGGATTCTAAATGTTAATATTAGCATCTCTACAAAATTTATCCAATTTGGGATTCGATTGCATCTTCAAAAGAGGAGAGAGAAAACACTTAAATAATATATGTCACACTTTATTCCTAATTCGATTTGGCAAGTTATTTATGTGCGTGCACTGTGAGCCATCTCATCAAGACTTAACGATGGGGATTTTGTCTCCTACCTTGCGTACGAGTCTTGTTCGCAATGAACAGTGATCGTGGGTTTTCTAACCTGATTTCTTTTGAATTTCTCACTTGTTTCCAAACCGTTCTTCGTGATTTCTTTTGCAATGAATTCGTGAGAGGATTCCGCCCACAATGATCCCTTACTCGAAACTTAAACCCCTATATAAAAAAATGCCCAATTCTCCTTTATTCATCATTTTTGGCATAAGCCCTCTTCTTGCTCCTCTTCCTCGTGAAACTGCTCTAGAACAACCCTCAACCTTCCTTATCTTCTCCTCTGCCCTCAATTGAACCCGGAAACACTTGGAGTAGTCGGGCCTACTCGACCTTCTTCTCCAGTAACCTCACCATTGTTCCTTCCTTCCTCGCCTTCTTCGGTCCAATTGGTTGCTCGGTAAGCTTCCTGGAACCCATAGCTTTCTTTTTCGGTTGTCGTTTTAGTGTGGATTCGGCTGAGTTGCTCTACCGTGTAGATTGGTGACACCTCTATTTTTTCGGTGACACCTATGATAGGTGCTCATCTGTAGCGGATATGTTTTGTTCCTTGGCATGCCTTTGTCTTCGTAGTGCTTCGACGCTTATGTTTTCGGTCTTGTTTTGCGATGAGCTTGGTCCTTGGGCAGAACTGGGTTCATGCCATGGCGAGACTCAGATTCAGGGATAATGGTCGAGCAGTGAGGCTATTTCAGGCTTGGTAGCTTCTTTGTCGCTGGGCAATTCTAGTGGAATTGATCCCTAGATGTTTTGTGAGATTTTGTGCCTCATGGTTCTTTGCCTTGAGGTGCTCAATGCCATGGCATAAGAGAAGGATCGGGGGAAGAAGCCTTGATGTGCATTCCTTGTCTTGCCCACCTGTCCTCGATTTCTTTGATTTCTTGCTCAGGGGCAAAATAGTCATTTTACTCAATTTTATTTGTTTTTGGGACAAGTCAACTGCACATTTGACTGCAGACTTGGACTCATCCGATTGGGCCCAATCTCTCTCTCTCTCGGCCCTTGTTGATGATTTGGCAATTCTTGAGTTTCTGATTGGTTGGTTTTACAAAATGCATAACTAATTAATCCCTAATAAGAAAAATATGCAAAAATAGTCAATAAAATGAGAAAAATGTAAGCTTTCTTATGGTATGGGTTTTTTTTCACCTGAATCAGATTTTTGAAGAAGTGATTTTAATGAATCTAATTAATAAAGTAAATAATTTATATAATTCATAACTTGTAAACCCTTGGGCCAAAATTGAAAGTAACATATGTTCTAAACTCATAAAAGTATGATCTATCTAATAAAAATAAATTGGATGCTTGGTTTTGAGTTCTTCATAAAAGTATTTTTGAGGATGATTTAATTAACTAAAAACCACTAAAAATAACCCTAAAAGTCCATATCTTCAAAATACTTAATATTATTTGTAATTCTAATAAAAAACCCTAAATAAGACTATTATGATGTTTTTGAGACCTAAATCAGTGGTTTGTAGAAAAAGTCGACAACCTTAGGGTTTTGAGTTCTTAATGAATGCATATAATGCTAATACATGTATATGCTTATTATAATAGGACAAGTGGACTCTAATCTTGCTTAGGATTTTGGAAAGTGTTTAGATTAAGACTCTGTGAGAGGTATGTTAGCATCTCCTATTTTTCTTTATTGAGCAAAAAGCCTAAATTGTCTTTCTCTTGGTCCTATGGACAATAACCTAAAAACCATATCTTTTCCTTTTGAAAATGATGCTTCATGTGAAGTATTCTACTTGTTACTGATCTTGTGATCATAATATATTATTGACATTCGATTGGATTATTTATTATGCCTTGTTCATTATGGAACTCACTTTGTTGCTATATGCCCACTTTGAGGTGATTGATAATGGTGATCACTTATGTTGTGATTAATTTGTAAATCTGACTATACTTTTACTTGCCTCCCTATTAAGCATGTTGTGTGACTCAGTAGCCCTAGAGTAATATAATTTACATTGGTTTTGGGTTATGTGCCCTTATTGTTTATTTTGGGGTGGTGGTTATGTGCCCCATACCTGGGTTTTAGCTTTATGGGGGTTGGCCCAAAATTTTAAATATATTGGGAGTTTGTTTATGTGCCATTCTCTATCAGGTTTGAACTTTATGAGGGTTGGCCGCCAATTGTTATTTACGTTGTTCTAGTGCTATGTTTATCTCACCAACATGCATGTTGTTATGGGTTTTGTGCCCTAAAATGTTTATGAGTGCTTTTGTGGAACCACTTTTATTATTGTTTTTAATGGCAAGTATTCCTTTTATCATATGTTTTATAATCTTTCCTTTTATGCCCGATTGGGTAGTCCTTATCCTTTTGCATGGGAAGCCTTCTCCACTTTTTGTAGCTTTTTCTTAAAATATATAATGCTCAATTCCCTTTTCGCATGCTCATACTAGCGTTTTGCTGATATCCTCTTTTCTTTTCCTTTTATGGGGTACGCTTCCAACCCTAGGTGTTGGACAAGGAGGAGGAGATCTAGGATGACCTGGACCTCAACAAGAATAGCTGACTTCTTGGGAGACCTTGCTTGAAGTTGTTAGGTGATCCTCATCTAGTTCTACATATGTAGTTAGTTTTCCTTTATGTCACCCTGCGTGGTGAAAGTTTAGTATGATAAGTTGCCTTGTAATGGCTAGATTTATCTTTCAATTCTGCTACTACTTTGTGTTATGATACAATCATGTTAAATAAATTTGGTTTCATCCCGTTTTGAGAAAAAAATGTGTTGGTGGATGTTTCCCTCTTTATTTTTAGTAGGGAGTGGATCCCCATGGGATCCCACTCCTTACAACATGGTATCAGAGCCTGTAGCTGTCAGTTATCTAACTGTTTCAAACATGTCTCGCTTAGGATGTTTACCCTTATCTTAGGTTGATTATACCTCGTACCTTACCTTATGCAGGAAAAACCCTAATGTCGGGAGATAACTTGACTGTTGACAACCAGTTTGGTTACAAGACACCCCAAACCCTTAGGTTTGGTCAGGGGACCTCAACTTCTGCTAGTTCGGGAGTATCTATGACTCAAAAACAAAAGTTGGCCATGTTTCGATAACTCTTTGCATCTTCCATGGTGGGAAAGATGAAAGACCCGTTTGTACCTGAGAAGCCTAAGGAGTTCTCAACCATGGAGTTCATGAAGATGCAACCACCTTCCTTCAAGGGTGATGGTGAGATAGAGATGGTTGACAAAATTGATGATTGGATGTTATCCATAGAGAGGACTTTTGATTGTATGGTCTGTCCTCCACATCAGAAGGTTAGGTTTGCTTCACATGTTTTAGATGGACCTGCAAGAGTTTGGTGGAATGGGATTGCAAGGACTAGAGACGTCTCAACCATATCTTGGGTGGAGTTTCTGGCTCTCTTTCTTGGGAAGTACATTTGCACTACTACTCTAAATAAGAAAGAAGAAGAGTTCTATAGCTTGAAGCAAGGGTCCTTATCCGTTTCTGCTTATGTGCAAAAGTTTTTGCTATTGGAGCGTTATGCAGTTGGTTTGGGTGAGGAACGTAGGGCTGACCTATTACTCCAAGGGCTCAACTACAATGTGGGACGTGCTCTTATCCAAAAACTACCCTTGACCTTTCAACAGATGGTCGATAAGGTGTTGGCCGTGGAGTCATACCAAGGGTTTCAACCTAGGGAGTTTGATAAGAAACCTTCAGGAGATGAGTAGTGAAAAGACAAGTGTGCTAAGTGCAATGGTTACCATCCTCCAGGGAAGTGCTCTCAAGATAAGAACCAAACAAAGTATCAACCTGACTATCAGGTTGTGTGCCATCATTGCAATGAACCTGGACATATTTGCCCTAGGTGCCCTCAGCTTCGTAATGAACATGTACCGGCTCAAAAACAATAACCTCAAGTGCCTCATCAGAATAATGGTAACAACAATGGTAAGAGACTTGTAGAAAGGCGAGCTGGAAGAGTTTTTTCTTTGGATGGTGTAGAAGTCCATGATGATGATCAAGTTGCAGGTAACCCTTAGTTCTATAGTAGACTTTCAAGTTATGTTTCCTTTTGCATGATACATATGAAAGAAGTTAACTTTGTACCTATAGTTTTGTTTGTCTTATTAAGATGCACCTTTTAAGGGGTGGTAGATAGTTGTTTAGATTTTGAGGATGAAATCTCTTTAATGGGTGGTATGTTGTAACATACTAAAACCTAGACTTTATCTTATTCCAGGGTTAATAGCTTAGAACCTTTAGTTCTTGGAGGTTTAGCCAAACAAGGATTGAAATATGCTCTTTGTGGACCTTGAATATAATAATATATGCATAAGTCACATTAAAATGTAGAATTTAAATTAATATTACCCAATACCTTAAAATTAATCATAAAAGCAATAAAAGGAATATTGGATATGTGCATAAAAGGCAAAATGTTCATAATTGAGGATAATGAGTTATAATTCCACAACATACGAAATAAATAATCCTATGTGGGATAATAATGATGTAGATTCATTCTAGATTATTCCTATGCCTTAGGGTGCAAGGAAGAGAAAAAGGGAATCAAAGATAATGCTTAAAACATGAATAACAAGATATTGGATTATTAATGGAAGAAATAATAGAAATAATGGATAATGTGTTAAAAGGAAAAACTTCTTGGAAAATAATAACCTCATATTCATTTTCTTAGGATATGCCTTGGCTTGGAGGCCAAGTTTAACTAATTTAGAATAATAATAACCATATCTATTTTATTTAGAAAAGAAAAGGGTGTTTTTCCTCAAAAATATTAAAAAAAATTAATGATTCCAAAAGTGGAAAATAATTTTATATTCTAATCTACATAATAAAATATGCCTTTGGGTAATTTTCACTCAATTTGGAGAAAGTTTGATTAAAAGGTAAAATGAGGAGAGAGAAAGTGTGTAGAACTTTTAAAATATTAAATAATTATTAAAATAACTCCAACATCTAAAATTGATGGCAAATTCGTATTCAACATGTTAAATATGACTTGTGGGTCAAGTTTCATAATTTTTGGATAATCCTAATGTCATTAATGAAGGATGAAAGAGAAAATAGTAAAAATATTATTTGAGATATTAAAAGTTTTCAAAAGGCAAATATAATTTTATATTTGGATTCTAAATATCAATATTAGCCTCTATGAAAAACGTTATCCAATTTGGAATTCGTTTGCATCTTCAAAAGAGGAGAGAGAAAATACGTAAATAATATATGTCACACTTTATTCCTAATTCGATTTGGCAAGTTATTTATGTGCGTGCACTGTGAGACGTCCGATCAAGACTTAACAGTGGGGATTTTGTCTCCTACCTTGCGTAGGAGTCATGTTCATGGTGAACAATGGTTGTGGGTTTTCTAACCCGATTTCTTTTGAATTTCTCACTTGTTTCCAAACCGTTCTTCGTGATTTCTTTTGCAATGAATTCGTGAGAGGATTCCACCCATGATGATCCCTTACTCGAAACATAAACCCCTATATAAAGAAAACACCCAATTCTCCTCTATTCATAAATTTTTAGCAGAAGCCATCTTCTTGCTCCTCTTCCTCGTGAAACTTCTCTGGAACAACCCTCAAACTTCCTTATCTTCTCCTCTGCCCTCAATTGAACCCAAAAATGCCTGGAGTAGCCGGGCCTACTCGACCTTCTTCTCTGGTGACCTCACCATCGTTCCTACCTTCCTTGCCTTCTTCAGTCCAATTGGTTGCTCGGTTAGCATCCTGGCACCCATAGCTTTCTTTTTTTATTGTCGTTTTTGTGTGGATTCAGCTGAGTTGCTCTACTCTGTAGATCAGTGACACCTCTATTTTTCCGGTGACGCCTGTGATAGGTGCTCATCCGTAGCGGATGGGTTTTGTTCCTTTGCACACCTGTGTCTTCGTAGTGCTTTGATGCTTATGTTTTCAGTCTTGTTTTGCGGTGAGCTCGGTCCTTGGGCGGAACTGGGTTCATGCCATGGCGAGACTAAGATTCAGGGATAATGGTCGAGTAGTGAGGCTATTTCGGGCTTGGTAGCTTCCTTGTCGCTGGGTGATTCCAGTGGAATTGATCCTTGGATGTTTTGCGACCTTTTGCGCTTCGCGGTTCTTTTCCCTGAGGTGCTCAGTGCCATGGCGCAAGAGAAGGATTGGGGGAAGAAGCCCCGATGTGCATTCCTTGTCTTGCTCATTTGTCCTTGATTTCTTTGATTTCTTGCTCAGGGGCAAAATAGTCATTTTACTCAATTTTCTTTGTTTTTAGGATGAGTCAACTACACATTTGACTGTGGACTTGGCCTCACCCTATTGGGTTGAGTCTCTCTCTCTCTCTCTCTCTCGGCCCTTGTTGATGATTTGGCAATTCTTGAGTTTCTGATTGGTTGGTTTTACAAAATGCATAACTAATTAATCCCTAATGAGAAAAATATGCAAAAATAGTCAATAAAATGAGAAAAATGTAAGCTTTCTTATGGTATGGGTTTTTTTTCACCTGAATGAGATGTTTTGAAGAAGTGATTTTAATGAATCTAATTAATAAAGTTAATAATTTATATAATTCATAACTAGTAAACCCTTGGGCAAAAATTAAAAGTAAAATATGTTCTAAACTCAGAAAAGTATGATCTATCTAATAAAAATAAATTGGATTCCTGGTTTTGATTTCTTTGAAAAAGAATTTTTGAGGATGATTTAATTAACTAAAAACCACTAAAAATAACCCTAAAAGTCCATATCTTCAAAATACTTAATATTATATGTAATACTGATCAGAAAACCATAAATAAGACTATTATGACGTTTTCGAGACATAAATCGGTGGTTTGTAGAAAATTTTGACAACTTTAGGGTTTTGAGTTCTTAAGGAATGCATATAATGCCAATACATGTATATGGTTATTATAATAGGACAAGTGGACTCTAATCTTGCTTAGAATTTTGGAAAGTGTTTTGATTAAGACTCTGTGAGAGGTATGTTAGCATCTCATATATTTTTTATTGAGCAAAATGCCTAAATTGTCTTTCTTCTGGTCCTATGGACAATAACCTAAAAATCATTTCTTTTCCTTTTGAAAATGATGCTTCATGTGAAGTATCCTACTTGTTTCTGATCTTGTGATCATAATATCTTATTGACATTCTATTGGATTCTTTATTAAGCCTTGTTCGTTATGGAACTCAATTTGTTTCTATATGCCCACTTTGAGGTGATTGATAATGGTGATCGCTTATGTGGTGATTAATTTGTAAATCTGAGTATACTTTTACTTGCCTCCCTATTAAGCATGTTGTGTGACTCAGTTGCCCTAGAGTAATATAATTTGCATTGATTATGGGTTATGTGCCCTTATTGTTTATTTTGGGGTGGTGGTTATGTGCCCCATACCCGAGTTTCAACTTTATGGGGGTTGGCCCAAATTATTAAATATATTGGGAGTTTGGTTATGTGCCATTCTCTATCAGGTTTGAACTTTATGAGGGTTGGCCGCCAATTGTTATTTATGTTGTTCTAGTGCTATGTTTATCTCACCTACATGCAGGTTGTTATGGGTTTTGTTCCCTAAAATCTTTATGAGTACTTTTGTGGAACCACTTTTATTATTGTTTTTAATGGCAAGTATTCCTTTTATCATATGTTTGATAATCTTTCCTTTTATGCCCGATTGGGTAGTCCTTATCTTTTTGCATGGGAAGCCTTCTCTACCTGTTGTACCTTTTTCTTAAAATATATAATGCTCAATTCCTTTTTAGCATGCTCATACCAGTGTTTTGCTGATATCCTCTTTTCTTTTCCTTTTATTGGGTACACTTCTAACCCTAGGTGTTGGACAAGGAGGAGGAGATCTAGGAAGACCTGGACCACAACAAGGATAGCTGACTTCTTGAGAGACCTTGCTTGAATTTGTTAGGTGATCCTCATCGAGTTCTACATATGTAGTTAGTTTTCCTTTATGTAACCCTGCATGGTGAAAGTTTAGTATGATAAGCTGCCTTGTAATGGCTAGATATATCTTTCAATTTTGCTACTACTTTGTGTTATGATACAATCATGTTAAATAAATTTAGTTTCATCCCCTTTTGAGGAAAACAATTGTTGGTGGATGTTTCCCTCTTTATTTTTAGTAGGAAGTGGATCCCTATGGGATCCCACTCCTTACATAGGCTCTCTTGGAATCTCAATGAGCAATGGTTTGATTCTTTAATGATGTTATCAATCAATGATGACATTAGCTTAATATCAGATGGTGTTAAATGAATATAGTGTTGATCTAACAATCGATGTTGACTTAATGATCAAAACTAATGGTGGATCAAGTCATCACCACATATGGTGAGTTAAGGATGTGATTGTAGATTTTACTAAACCTTAAACCAATGGCTCCTTGGTTCAACTGATCTAATGGTTAGACCTATGCTTCAATTGAGAACTTTGAACAATGAACCCGATCCAATGAATGATATTGGATGCTTCAACATCCAATGGATTAGAATGAGACATGTGATATTATAGGAGTGTCCAAGTGATGAGAATTCAATGGTTCAATATCATTAATTTGTTGTTATACCTTTGCTCTCCTATAGTTATATTGATAAATGACCCTAATAAGTGGGTGTGTAACTTCAATGTGATATAGTTTGTTATGCCTAAACTTAATGTAATTGAATGATAGTGATTGCTTATAATAAGCCCTATTGCATGATTAAAGTAAAAATGAATTACACTCTTCTAGTGTTTAAACCAGAACGTAGTGTTATTTGAACATCATAGTGCCTTGACCATAATAATACCTATGGACACATAATTGCTTATGATCTTTTAAGCCTTGTTTAAGGCATAGAATGATGGGGATGAGATTGCTATCAATAATATGATGGTATTAAATGAGGTTTGGGCATGTTGAGCCCTGATTGAGGTTAAATCATTTTCACGTTCCAATAAGGGTTGAAACCCTAGAACTTGTGATAAGAAATGGATATCTTGAATTGATATGATGATAATGTGGTTCATTACAATGCAATGGATGATAGAATATGTTAATATGATTGAGAATTATACTTCAAATGTTTTATATCTTCTAAATTTACAATGCTTATACACTTGATAGAAATGAATTAGGGTTCGTATGTCCACTTGTATGATGAAGCCTTAATTCACCCAATTGGCAATAATTTATCAAGTGAAATTCTAATCATGTAGTGCCTTATGCCATAGATCCATCTAAGTGTTAGAACTTGTCAGATGGTGGAATGAGTATTCCTAAGGGAAACTCAGAGAACATACTATTGAGTATGTGGGGTGCTTGTCATCCTGAATCCAAGTGCGTAGGCAGGATGACTAATGTCATACCTAGCCCTCTTTTCAATAACGGCTGTGGTCATGTCTCGATGATTATCATGTGATAAAGGTTTTTCTTTGCATACCTTGGTCTCTAGTGCCATGACCTGTACCAAGGTGGGCTAGTTGTTTACATGACTATATGTTGGTGTTTTGTAGTTAGACTGAGATGTCACTAAAGTGTAGACTCATACTGACTGAGTATGGAGAAGATCTTGGAGTCTGGCTCTTCCTTGATCTTTTATGGAACTGACTGCAACCAAGCGGTGGTCAGTTGGACTTTGAGTGGTACGACTCAAACTCCTCAGGGTATAATAAAAAGATGTATTATAAGCCATGTACCATATTTGCTAAGGTTAAATATGCCTCACATTGATTGAATAGATCTTGTCTTACCTTTATACTATAGAGTTCTTATATGATGTAGGCTTATGAAATTTGAGTAATTCAACTTGATGCTAAATCTTATTTATTTAACTGCTTAGTATATTTAAATTGTTCAACCTGCTCATATTGCCTATTTAATACCCTAACTTCTCAACTTATTTACTATTAATTAATATCTTGTAATCAATATCTATTGGAGAGAGTTATATCTCTTCCTGGGATTGGGTCTCACTTGTGGGTCACCACATCTTTTTAGGTTATCGCAAGAAATGAGGTCGAGGTCGCGCAGTGGAAGAGAACTAGCCTGGTGATCAATAGATTCATAAGGTTGATCAAGTTGTAGATGTTAGTAGTAGAGTCCTAGTGTTGGCCCTGTACTCTCAGGTCCAGGTATGGGATGTGTTTTCTAGATGATATGCTCGTATCGACTCAAGATTTTGGTAGTATGCCAATGTTTGTAAATATATGCCATGTACATGTGAAATATCTTTATATGGAGGATATGGCTGAGGTCTTTGGAACCATATTACTCTTACAGTATATGAGAACAGAATGATGGACCTTTATGTAAATGTTCTAGAGTTTAATTACATTGTTAGAATCAGTTTTAATTATTCCACATTTTTTACTATGTGATTAATTAGTAATTCACCGTGTTTTCTATTTTGAGTAATCTCATTTAGCCTGACGAGGTGTCACAAGAAGTGATGATCTAAATTGGTTGTTGATCCAACATTGTAAACCCTAATTGGTTGAAGGGAACCCTAACCCTAGTGATGTAATGTGAATGATATGAATCTTGATTAAATGGTAGTGGTAATGAAATGCTATCTTTCTTGTTATAAGTTCCTAACCATGCATGTAACACAAGTGCATATGCATAGTTAGGTAAGAGCTATGGTGTTTATGAGATATTTGAGTGGGCCTTATGAGGCATGTGTGATGTTAGTATCACAGGAAGTGGAGGTAAATGGTCTTATGACATAATGATGCCTTATTGCCTAATTTGAGATGATTATTTCCTCAGTAATGAGATGGGGGTTGCCACCTAAAAAGTATGTAGTCCTTGTGATGAGAATCATGGTGAATGACAAGCATCAACTGAAAATGTAATGAGATCGCACCTTATATGCTCATTTACTTTCTGGTAATGTGTTATGCCCTTATTTTTGTAGAACTTTTTTAGATTTTATACTTTGTAACTTGATTGATGCTAAACGTCACTTAAATGACCTAACTAATTAAGTGGAACATAATTGTGTAGATTTCCCTATGCCATTGATCCATTCAGTATCAACATTTGTTGAATGATGAAATGAGTTTAACTTAGAGCGCATATTTTTTAATATGTGGGGGTGAGGACAAATATCCCCTTACGTCCGGGATATGTGACATAGGATTGATTTTGGTCCATACTCTGGAAGAGTGTGGCTACAGGCTGTAGCTTAGTTTCCCCAGCATCATGACTTGTACCACGGTGGTTTAGGTTTTCACAGTAGGACTAATGTTACTAGAAATAGTCTGACTGATGATGTCACTACATGTACACTCATGTACTGACCATGAGGTGGTCAGGTCATGAATTCTGGCTCTTCCACTAGACCTGGTATGACACTAATTTCGACTTAGAAGTAGTCAGTTGGATTTGGGTGGTATGAGACAAATCCTCGAGGCATAATAAAATACGTAATCAGATGTGTAGTATACTTGTATAGGATCAAACATTGAAACATTAGATGAGGCCTTGCTTGCTTTTGTACCATAGTGTGGGTACAAAATATACATGTTCTTCATATTCCTTTTTTTGAAGATTAAGATGTTTCATAATCCAATAGTAATTGCTTATTTTTTTGATAATGATTACCTACATGTCATAATTATAACGGTTACAACTGCTTTAATCATCTTATATGTGATAATAATAGAGTTGGCGGAGAGTTATATCTCCTGCTGAGATTTGGAATCTCACCCCGTGGGTTTCCCACATCCTTTTTGGGTGGACGTGCATGACGAGGTAGAGATCGTGCATTAGAGGTTGAGGAGCACCAGGAAAGGCAGTAGCTGATAAGGTTGGAAGTGTTGCTAGATGTCTTTTGTTGTTAGAGTCCTAGAGTCATCCTTGTACACTCGAGTCTTTGGGATGTTTTGTAGATGTGCCTTCAATACGTGGTTTTCTTGTATGCCTCTTTTGTGCATATCTGTGGTGGATATATGTATATATGTTCTGGAATAGGTTTCCTTATAACATGGACACAAGGTAAGTGCTTTGAGGCATGAAAGAACTCGTATGTAAAGGTTTTTGCTGTTTAGTAGTTTTATGGAAATGGTTTTAATTTTTAGTATTTTCCAGTCATCTATTTGTTTAATCCTTCATTCATGGTTTTGTTTTGAGTGATCTCACTTTTGTCGTGTTAGGAATCACAGATAGGTTTCTATCAGAGCTTTCGGTTCTGCTGAGTCTATAGGGACCTAGGACTAGGGTTTATGTCTATTCTTGTATCCTCCAGTCTGTCTTATAGTGATTTTTGCTTATGTAGAAGAAGAAGAGAAAGCTTAAAGATGACTGGAGAACATAAAGAACATGCTATCGAGAGCAGTGTTACTACACCAAGAGGTGGTGCAAGGAACCATGCATGAGAAGATCAGGTGTCTGAAGTTCCCCAATTTGACCCAGCCATGATCGAAAATCCTGCCTTTCAATTTCTTTTTGGGCAGTTTATGGCTACTATGACTCATATGGCAGACAAGATGCCTACACCTCATCCTAGGGACCTAGTTCCCCATACTAAATCTTCAGCAACTGGGAAGACTTTAGTATGGGGCGTAGAGTATGCTAGGACGGCTGATCCAAAAGATGCAGATTTGTGGCTTACCGACCTTGAGAAATCCTTTAAGATCCTTAGTATCCCTGAAGATGATAAGGTGAAGCATGCAGTGTATCTTCTGAAGGGGAGTGTTGGCCACTGGTGGGCCATAGAGAAGAAGAAGAGGCCATGTGTTGTGATCAGTTGGGAGAAGTTTCAATGTGAGTTCCTTAGTCAATACTTTCCTTAGACATACCTTGATGAGAAGATCAACTAATTTGAGAGGATTCAATAGGGATCCATGATGATCAATGAGTATGAAGCAATCATTATGGAGTTGTTGAGGTTTTGTCCTCACATGGCTGCCACAGAGGATGAGCAGATTCATCATTTTGAGAAGGGGGTCAATTCTGAGTTGTCTACCCTAGCAACTGCTTTGGAGAATCAAGAAAGGTTTTCCATGTTTGTGGATTATGTTCGGAGGATAGAATGATCTATGAGGAGAAGAGGGAGGTGAGTACCAGGAAGAGATTTGTACAATCCCATGAGTAGCTGTCAGGAGTCTTTAAGAATCCAAGGTTTTCTACACTACCAGCAACATAGAGGTTCAGTGCTCCGACACAGTGGTCACCTAGTAAGGGAAGAGGCCATAGCTTTCCACCTACTAGAGATCACAACACAACATCAATATTAGTAATGGGGCAATCTAGGCCACAATATGAGAACTGGGCTTGCCATAAGTGTGGGCAAATAGGGCATCTAAGGTGAGAATGTCCAGTGAAGGATGATGAAGTGACCCAACAACTGAGGTAGATCCAACAGGGCTAGTACAGGAAACAAAATAGCAGTGTAGGAGGATGAGGATTTGGACAAGCATCGTAAGTCAGATCGTCTGCTCAAGGAAGCATAGGATGGAGATGACAACAGGCAATGACTAGATTCTACACCATGAGTCAGTCGGAGGTGATGGTTAATCTGTGAGTGGTGACATGTCAGATGGAGTTATTTTAATTTTAATTTGTCTTCTTCTTGCTTTGTATCTATTTTGGTTGACCAGAGTGCAACCCACTCTTTTTTTACTCGCAAAGTTCTTCTTAGTTGTCTTTTACCTATTAGTCATAGGAAGAATATCTTGCTGTTGAAACCATGTTAGTCGGTTCTGCAGTGTTGCAAGAGGTGTGTCCTTCCTGTGTCCTCTCTTTTTTGGGGCACAACATTCAAATTGATCTAATACCACTTGATATGCATGAATTTGATGTAATAATTGGGTTAGATACCCAGGAGAAGTATAGAGTGGTCATGGATTTTAGTCCCAAGCACGAGACATTTGTAGATGGTGGTGAGATGTGGATCTTCAACAGAGATAGGAAGATTCTTCAGACGTGTTTGGAGTTTGAGTAGATGCAACCCAACGGACAAAGACACATGGTGGATTCACTTTCAAATTTTGTAATGTCCCTACACAAAACAACTTACTTCAACTTAAACGCTAACCCACAAGCACATGGGGTTGTGTCATAGCATAGGTGAGGTGGTAAGTATAGGGTCGATCCATAGGGAGAAATGGTGCACTAGAGGTAGGTTAGTTTTTAGGTTAGATTCCTACTGCAGAGTCTAGGGTTTAAGGGTTTGATTGGGGGTTGTTTATTAAACTAAAGGTGATCAAGCAAGCAATTTAAAGACAAACAAGAACAAGATTAAAACCTAATCTATCCCTAGATAGTTAATTCTACTAAGCAAGAAAAAACAAGGCATGGCAAGAAATGAACAATCTACACTAAGTCAAGTAAGAAAGGGAACTACACTACACTAGGCTAGAAAACAATGAAAAAGAGAAATTACACACCTAAACTATCAAGAACAAAGCAAGAACATGGCAAGAAACTATCTAGGAAAGAAAAGATCTAATTAAGCTAACACTAGCTAAGCAAGATGAAAGTCAGGTTTTTAAAGCAATTAAGGGAAATGTGGGATGTTTAGGGGATGCACTTATCATTTAAGTTGGGGGTGACATATGAACAAAATGATTTCATTTAGATTACCAAACCAAACAACAAGTTAGAGTCTAATAAATTAGCATAAGATACTAACTGGCCATGGATATTCTAGGTTGTGTATAGGGGAACTAGTCCCTAACACTCCCTACTACCCTTGTGAAGCTCAATTGGGTTAGGGTTTAGTTGTAATTCAATTAGAGTAAAAACAAGTCAAGGTTTGTAGGTTAGATGATGTTAGGATGATTAGGGGATGAGGTTAGTAATGGGAGTGAATTGAGGTTTTAAGCATCCCATCACTCACATTCTACACTTGAGAAAGCTCCATGCTAATCACACTAAGTTCAACTAAACTAGCTACTTCGATCTCTCAACTAGGGTTAGGAGAATTGATTAGGATGTAGGAGGATGGGTAGATAGCCAGGGATCCAAAAATTGGACCTAGGAGCAAATCCCAAAATTCACACATATAATCAATTAATCTAAATTCCTAGGTGATTTCAAGCACAAACCAACAAGAAATTCATGAAGAGTGAGATATAAATAGAACATAATCATTAGCAAATGAAATTACAATATTTACATATCATTTTTCCCCAACATGGTATCAAAGTAACATTTTACACCCTAAACAACCCACCCAAGATGCCTAGCTACTCATAACAATGCAAAATACAAAAAGAAGGGAGAAAGAGGTAGAAGAAGCCATGGATCTCGGTGTATATGAAAAATTCCTCCACTTCAGCTATTGTAGGACTTCCTTCACTCTCCTCTAAGGTGCAATGGCATGGGATAATGGTGGAAATGGATGGAAACACTAGAAAACTAGGGTTTTGGTGGTGGAAATGGTGAAATGAAGTTGAATGGAGGTGAAATGGAGTGGAATGGATAAGGGGTGAAAATGGGGATCTAAGAGGTAGTAGAAGGTATCTAACCTCATGTTGGAGCTACCACCTAGGTATATATAGGTGTGGGGGAAGCACTAGGTCAAGTAGGGGTAGTATGGGGAATGTAGTGCAAAAGTAGCTAGGTTTTTGTGGGTAGCACGACCATGGGGGGGAGGGGTGAGAACGGTCATGGTGGATGGGAACAACTGTGGTGAAAAATGGGGAAAAATCAAAGGGAATTGGTCAATTTTGTACTGGAAGTGGAACGGCCGTGGTGGTCACCACGACCATGGTGGGGCAAGGGTAGCACGGTCGTGGTGGTCACCACGGTCGTGGTGGCTTGGATTGCTCTATCCATTCTCTGCTCCATGACCATTTTGCCTCTGCTGTCACACGACTATGCAAGGTGGCACAACCGTTTTAGGTCAATTCACCACAGACATTCTATGTGGCACGACCATGGTGATTCTAACTTTTCTTGGAGATGGCTCTATTGATTTGCAAGTTCCCTAGCATAGCCTTTCTGTGGTACCACAACCATGTTGGTCTCTGGATCAACACTTGGACTTGATTCTTTGGATTTTCTTGGACATCTTTGCTTCAATGGATCTTTGGCCCTAGGGGTAGATTGAGGGAGCATCAAACTTCACTTTAGGTCTCTTAAAGGGTAGAGAAACCCTAGGATCACTCTTCTTTCTCTCTTCCATCAAGCATGGTCCAAAAGCCTGAAAAACATACACATAATGTCCATAAGTGAATTTTATAGAAATATGCATATTGAGGGGAATAACATGTAATTTAGTAGGTATAGATGTGACTGAAGTTCAATATGACACAAGATGAAGCCCTAAAATAGGGCTGAATCAACACTTAGTCGTGTTTGTGATTCAGCCGACATATCTTGTTTTTTGATCAATTGTCTGTTCAGTCAATTTGGAAACTAGATATAAACTCTGCCAATAAAAGGTTCTACAAACACTAATGAACAATGTTGTCATTTGTATTATGCTAGGGGCAAACTCAGTCGACTTCACTTGTTGTTTGGGCTGTTTCAAAACCTCCTAGGTGTAATATAGTTCATCCTAATTAATTCTACAAAACATATGAGCTTAAATATAAGTCATAAATCATTATATGTGATTTACATAAAAGATCTAAGAATAATAATATCTATTCTTCAATATTGATCTTTGTGCTTGTATGGCTTGGTTTCTTCATATTAGGATATGCATGTTTAGTCATTTGGAGTGTGTCTATCTAATTTGGAATCACTCCAGAACAAAGCATTAGACACAAACAAGTAGGGAATAGTCAATTTAGACCTTGAGCCAACATTCCCCCCCCTTTGTGAAGATGACAAGCCATTCCATAAATATTGAAAGATTTTTTAATAAAATAAATAAAAGCATACCTTTGGATAAACTTAGGGGTTTGAATGAATGGGTACATGTGCTCCCTTCAATTTATGCTATTTGAGTTCATATACTCTACCAAAATTTGTGCTTTTCTCCTAAAATGTTAGCTTTTATAATATTTATAGAATTATGTCTTCTATCCTTTATATTTAACATGTCTTCTCCCCAATACAACTTGGAAAGATAAAACACAGCTTGTATAAACACGAGAGTATAAGAGAAAAAACAACATGGCATGTCCAAGCAATGTATGCAAGAAAAAACAAGACATGCATATGAGATGCCCTAGATGCATTTCTAGTAAATATTTGAGGTAAGGATATGTAAGAAAGAAACTCATGATAATATATATGAAAATCAAGGAGCAAGTTTGAGAATGTGTGAAACATGATACCAACATAGCACATGTTCTATATTGATTTATGAACTTAACTAGAGCTATATGTAGATAGACTACCAGTCAATGATATCAAAAGTTTAGCCTTCTAGTATTATCTAGGTCATAGTTAAAAATCTACAAGTTAAACACAAGCTATCATTAGATGTAGAGGATCTTACATAAAAAGGAATATCAAAATTCCATAAGCATGTATGCATATTACTCACTAGAAAATATTCAACACTACCAAAAGATGATTACAACTAAGAAACTATAGGTTGCATACAAAGATAGATGTAGCAATTTAGAGGCCAGTGGAAGCAAGTTAAGGAAAACCCAAAGATCCAAATATATAATCATAAAAATGCATATAAACTCAAGACAAGTTAATGCAAGGTATAGTGTGACACCCCATTCACAACAAAACACGATTACATGCTAACCAGCGGATTACCGAAAATCATAGGAAATTAAAACCTATTTACAACAAGCACCATAAGATGAGACATGTAATATTTGAGCCAACACTTTTCTTTTCATAGCATATTTCCAAGGTGCTACAGCATAATTTCCCATCATCTCATTACATGAAATAACTATTTCACTTGCTGATTTACATCAAGATACATAAGCCAAAAACCGTACATCGATCTTAATACAAGAAATATCGAAAAGCTTCCCCAAGACCTGAGTGTACAAGGATGACACATAGGACTCTACTGCTAGACACTATCAATTCCACAAGGTATGATACCTTTGCATTTCATCTGAAGCCACATGATCTTCATCTCACCAGGCATGACCACCTAAAAAGGGTTATTAACCAGCGGGGTGAGACACACAGTCCCAACGGGAAACATAACCCTCTACCAACTTTATTATGATCCTAGATAACTTGTATAAGCAGATTATAGGAGCAACATACTGAGCAAAGCTAACTTTACTAACATTTTTACCAAACTATCCAGGAGGCATATAACATGCATTCTTTATGGAACATGATTGACAAGATAAGCTTTATAAGAACACATCAAAAATAACTTGTAAGATATAACTAGAGCAATTATACAAGAAAGGCCTCAACCAATGTTCCGTGTTTTTCCTTAATCTATATATTCTATATGGCTAGATTATGATTTATTATGCCCTGAGGAAGTGAGCCATCCTTCTCAAATCCAACCTTCAACTGTGAAGCCAAAAACTGGTGCCATACAAGGTCATTGGGAGAGCCAGACTCCATGACCTCACCTCTTCGTGGTCAGTGCACAACAATCAACAAGTAGGACCACAATATCTTGCTTAAGTGGCCTCAGCCACAGGGTCAGTCCCACAGGCTACCCTTTTCATCATGAGCCACGAGCCTATTCACCATGCTCCTGAGCCATGAACACATTCATGCTCCTTCACACTGAGCCATGTTCCTGATCACCATGCTCTTATACACATCTTGAGTTCACAACCGCAGTTGCACTCTAATTCTCTTATTTTCGGCTAGGAGAAACCCCACATATTCAACAATATGTGCTCTAGGTAATCCCACAGGATAAACCTGTTTCACCATCACCTGCTACTGATGATGATGGATCTATGGCCAGGGCAAACTACATGAAATTTCATATGTATTTAGTTAATGCATTTTAAGTGGATTGTTGGGGCAACCAATTTGTATTAAAAAACCATATATAAAACATAAACAAAATCAAGTTCCATTATCTTGTATCACACTATTTTTTTTATTCTCAATGCCCTCAAAAATCATCATATTCCCATGGGATATCAATCCCTCAGTTCATCACATAATGCCACTGCCTCTCAAGGCTTCATCATCATACATCATCATGGGATAGCAATTCCTCATATCACAACTAGAGGATAACACCTAAATCAGGCACTCAACCTTTATCAGGTCACCAGACCTTTCTCATCATATGGTGATACATGTTATCTCATCAAAAAGGCACATCATCATTGCTCAGATATTGCACATATACCAAGCACACCATAATATAATCACCATAGCTCTTACCTGGATATGAATACAATCGATAATACCTGCATGGTTAGGGAGCATATCAAAGAGATAACTTGATCACCAAATACAATCTTTTAAAAACATATCATGATTATCTTATCATTAAGATTAAGGTTTATAGGATTGGAACAATCATCTATTATTATGAACACATGAAGCATAAGTCATAGATGGTGTAGTAAGAAATACACCTCACTGTTACCAGACCATGGGTATCCACCATACCCTATGTCTTGTATCATCATGCACGCCATCCCTCAAGATTCATCTTTAGGGATCATACAATCATGATCAACCATCAAACATTATCAAAGGTTCACCTATCATCAACCATAGGTAAACCCCATACTAGCGTCGACAACCTATTCGTCATGTCTTATAATCATGATCAAAGATACGGGCTCAAGGTAACAAGGTATGACATTGACGTTATGGGTCTCAAAATAACTTTTAGGATTATCGGGTTAGGGTACAACTCTCACTCGATGTGTTGCCTAGGGCACCAATACAAGGAAACAACCACAAACCCTCACTAAAGGTGTATCGGGTAGGGTACTAACCCTCACCCAAAGATGTCGGCCTCAAGCATGACATGCACCCATGCAGCAAGGGGATACCGGCCAAACTTAGACCTAAAGATGTGTCATACAGCCATGGACCAAGAGTATATCAGTCAGCATATGATCATCAAAACAACCCTTTTGGGCCAAGACCCCCCTTACAGCCCTTCTAGGGTTAGGGTTCATACTGGGCAACCATCAAATCATGTCACCCAAAGCCACAACTATAATTCCCAACAGGCACCCACTTGGTCAGCACATCATGATGTCCAAGGAACTCTCATACCACCCAAGGTACACTACTACCATCCATCAAATGTTTCCATGGAACCCAAGGTAGCCTATCGTCCATCTAGGGTTTGAGACCCTATAATGGTCAAGGTACTATATCATCCAACCTTCAACTTATATCGTCCAAGACCTTATACTATCCAAGCTCACCACATGTATCAGCCAAACCTTCAACCCTAGGACCATCCAAGCTATCAAGCACATACACATGTCGGGTAACCAACCAAGAGAGAGCATGTATTGAGCAAGGCATATCAACCAAAGCAACATATCTCCTTGTGGGGGTATCGGCCATGCACTTAATCCTGATGTCACCCAAGCTATGCACAAATACACACTTATAACGTTCTAGGGTTGATGATATCAGGCAACATATCAAGGGACCGTTCATAACGCCCATACTCACATCCTTTGTCAATCATGGAGAGCCATCTTGGGCACCCACCGTATCACCCAAGGGATCATTACCACAAAGGAACCCCTATCAGTCAGCTAAGGTTAGGGCAGCCCCCACACTCAAAGCTTCATGACATCCAGGATGCTATGTCGGGCAACTAGGGTTAGAGCTACCCTATCGGCCATGGAATCTCAATGCCCATGACAACATGTCGGGCACTCTAGGGTTAGGACCATCCCATCGGTCAAAGCAACATATCACTTTAAGTTATGGTTAGGGCATCCATATCGCCCAAGGTACTACTAGGACTATGGCCCACACCAAGGATCAACCTATCGGTTTCCCTACACTATCAAAGATACCTATCACCAAAGGCATTACCACCATATCACCCATGATACTATCCAAGGGCTCAAACCCCAGAGCTTGTCGTGCAACTAGAGTAGAGCATCCATGTCACCCATGGCAACCCCATCGCCCAAGCTAGGGTTGGAGCTCTATGTCGGCCAAGACACTAATGTTAGGGTTTCAAGTCAGCCAACCACCATATCGCCCACCATCATCATCTTGGATAGAGGTGCATATTGGTCACAAGATCAATAAAGGGTTCACTTAACATATCACCCAAGTTTCAACTCTAGAAGAGGGTATCAGACAACAACCTCAAGGAGCCACTATGTAGAACACATATCGGCCAAGGGACCAACTAGGGGTCCACCAACCATAACATCCAAACCCTAACCCTAGGGTAGGATAGAGATATCGGTCACCACATCATATCGGGTCAAACATCTAGGCCATAGGCTCCCCTTTCAAGTCTAAAGGAGAGAAAGGGGTGTTTCCACAAACCATCAACTGAAGTATAACCTATTGAGCAAGGTACTATGTTGAGCAAGGCATAGAATCGGGCAAGCCCCCATATCTGGTAAAGCACCCTATCGGGCAAGTCATCTTCAACCTCTAGCCACCCTTTACCATCTAACGAAAGAAGAACAAGATAACGACTATAGTAAAATGTGACCATATCCATTAAAATAGATCTCAAGATCCACATGCATGACTATCATGGAGAAGGGTATCAATTTAAAGACAATAATCATCACATGAACATATAGAGAGTGAACATAATAGAGATGGTTAAGAGTTATGTAACCTGCCTTAAGAGGATCTCCATGAAAGTCATAAATCTTCCTGATCCAAGAAGCAAACACACGTTCCTCTCCATGGAAACCATCCATCCAAAGCTCTAAGCTTGTGTTCGGCTCCATCATCATCACCTCAAGGAACAAGAGAAGAAGAAGAAGATACCATGGTTATGTATAGCTCAAGAAGAAGAAAAGAAGGGTAGATAACTATGGCCTTGCCTACTCACATCAAGGGCCCATCCATGGCTTAGAGGAGGAGAAGGAGATGAAGAAGAAGGCACAAGGAAAAGCTAGCAAGGAAGCATAACTCACCAAGGTCGGATCTTGAGCAAGGAGTCTCCATGGCCAAAGAGTTCGCCCTCCCAAGCTCCATGGGAGTTTCCTTGAGCTCCCAAGCTCCCATGCTCGTGCCAAACAGGAAGGGGAAAAAGGTGGACGAAAAGGAGCACTTGGTTAAGGAGGAAAGGGGCTATATACACCAAGGAAGATAGAGGTAGCAAAGGAGAGGTGTCATAACCACATAACCCAAGATGCCACTTGCTCCTGCACTTAACGCCACTTGTTTCCACCTAAGCTACACATGCATGGCCTGGTGATACACTCTAGAATGTGTATCGTGCAGATGGGTGCCTCCCATGGGTGACACACCCTCAAGCTTCTACCCGATACACTAAAAGACAAGGTAGCATGTGTGACACATATGTGATATAAAGATCATATAAAGATGTTACTCCTCAACTATCAACCAAACAAGGCACCCCAACTACCATACATATCCTAGATGATGAAAAACAGAAGGGATGTGACTCTAGAGCTGATAAATTGCATATTGACCCCTCCACTTTGGGTAATTTGCAATTTGCACCAAAACTAGCACATAGGGCACAAACATCATCCAACTAAGCTCAAACTTGGAACATAGGTCCTCCACAAGGCACCCCACCTCATCATTCTATTTCTAATGGTGTTAGAGTACTAAAGGCATGCTCTTCATGTGACATATTGCAATGTAACCCCTTACTTTGGGTAAATTGCACTTAGATCCAAAACAAGCAAATTTTGCTCAAACATCCAAACGGGATCAAACTGGAAACATGAGCTTGTCACATGATATCAAAACATCTTAAAAGATTAGATTAAGGTTCTAAGCACCTTTCATAAGCAAAGCGAAGAGGGTTAGCCCAAAACTTGGGTCAGGTTCCTTACAAGTCATAAACCCCTAACAAGGATTTCGTCCCCAAAATCCCAAGCTGAAAGAAGACGGGTGTTACTCACACATCGCATCATACAACTCCACAAAAGCTCCTGGGTGTAAAAAATCCATGGCCAACATATTGGATCTTCCTCCAGAGCCAACACCGGGTTTCCATGTACTGGTTATAGACTCAAACCTCTGTCCTTCCATCCTTTGTCTGGTAACACTCTTTATATACTGGAACATCACATGCAAATCGTATCACTCAGGTATCAGTTCCTTTCACTGATATATCGCCTTCCTCATTACATTTCTTCTACGCTACTCTGATCTCACATGCTCAACACTTAAACTTTGCATACTTGTATCACTATCCTTCTATTGTGTACATTCCAATTGTTCCTTCTCCTTCCACAAAGGATGTCTTATTCTGAGGGAGATCTATCTCAGAAGAGGTTATCATAAGATACATACTCTACAAAACACATGTATGCACATGAAAGGTCTCATAAGGAACCTCACCATGTATCTCTTAAGGCTTACCACAAAAGGAGCTAAACATCTTGGTTAACAACAACCACATCATCTCAGTTTCAACCCATCCATGTCTTAATATTAGCTCCCAAGGGCACAACACGTGTCAACACGGTTATAACATGTACACATTATCTCAACTGATCTGGATAGAAATCACAAACCTTGTTCATCCGTCTCTAACCGATGCACATCCTGCCTGGTGCTTCTTTTACTCGATACTTAGCTAGGAGTATTCCAAGGAATCAGGCTTAACTCGATGAACTTTTCCCAAGACAACCTATCCCCAGCTTCTTTACTTGGGTGCATACCTTCCAATGTCATGTTTATGCAGAGCATAAACCCCTAACATGTGATAGCCATACTATGAACACTTAGCCAGGTCGAAACCAAATCCAACTTCGCCGTCTGAGATCACTTCACATCTTTCCAAGGAGATCCATTCCTAGGGTTATCTCAATCCTCAATATGTCAAGTGGAAAGAGATTCGCTTGACTGTCATACGAGAAAGATATACTTCATCCAACACAACCAGGTCATCCAACAGGGTTTTTGACAATGGGTTTTCTCTCTCTCCTGGCTAACATGAGGAAATCATCTTCCAAACACACTACAAGTGTTCAAAGGAGGGTACACCCTAAACTAGATCAACAGAAGCAGAAGGGATTAACTCCATCCAACCTACCAGCATACGCTGGTCATCTCACCGTTTTGGCCAGCTCATGCCATGAGATCTATCTGTTGCCTGTTGCCCACTGCTTCCTAGTCAAACCATTCGGTCCTCACTTGCTTATCCTTATCAGCGTTCCTCTATGTTGCTGAATTGCTGCCTCGAGGGTCACCATATAGATCCAGACTCCAAAACAAGCTTCAAACTTGTGAGTTCTAGGTCAAGGATGATCTTTCAAGATGGTTCACCACCATACCCTCCATGATCTAGGCATCTTGATTCTCAACCCTTTACTAGAAGGCATGTTCTCATGTTCCCATACACTTGACACTTCTCATATACTAGTTTTCCTTACCTTGGTATCCATCTCTTGAGTCAAAACACATCACTTCCAGTCTCTCCTTCATAGTCTACCATTATCACTGGTTCAAAACATGTCAAGAGGATCCTACCGTCATCATCTATCACAGATATCTCTATCTTGGAAGCTAAAGTCCAAAATCAACTGATACTTTTCGAGTATCCAACCAGAGATCACTCCAAAAGTGCACATATCAAGTGACACAGGGTCCACTTGACTGCCACCCCCTCGAGAGGAAGGAACATACTCCTCCAAACACCCCAACAACGCCTATGGTTTCATATCAAAGGGGAGGATATTATCACTTTCTTTGATCCTTACATGGGATTGCAACTGTTTGTGCATCGTTAAACCTTGTTCCATGTGGTTTTATCCTATTTCTTCTTAGTTTCCTTGCACTCAGCACATGAAGCATCAAGACCATTATGGGTTATTATTCTTTTTTTTCTTGTCATTGTTTCATTGTAATCATGATTATTTCCTGATTATATCAAATTTTTGTTTCCTTTTTGTGAAAAAGACCATTATTCTTCAAATATTCTTTATTGATCAAGGATCATCTCCCTTGTTCCCTTTCTCTTATCATGAATTTGCACTTTATACTCTCTCATTTTTTTTCTTACGTTCATTGGTTGGTCTAAGGTTATCTCAAGTTCCATCTTATTTATTCATTACTTGTTCTTCTCTTTCTTCCAACCTTTTGCTTTCTTTCAAGCATTTTGTTTATCTTGGGTAAGTTTTATGCTTTAACTTACCGTTTTATCATAGGTTATTCTATCTTTTTCCTAGTATATCTCTTGAGATTACGGTTTCAAGAACTTACCTCATCATATTCTCGTATGGATTTGGGTTTCATAGAACTATTACTTCTTCTTTTTATTACCAAGCATCCATGTATTAAGGGGTTATGGTGCATTCATTTACCTCTTTATATAACAGGATGAAGGTGTTAGCATCATATTCCTGATTTGCTATGCTCTTTAGATTGCTCCAGAATGACTACTTGATCAGAGTAATCAAGGAGGAAACAATCTAAGGCTCCACACTTACCTATGTGTTCGATATTTGAATACCTGGATATGGCATCAAGTACTAAGATTAGGTAGTATGCACCAAATTTTGTGTCACAGTCCAACCTTAGACGCCATCCTAATCCTAGTCCTAGTTTCCCTATAGACTCAGCGAAACTAGAGCTCAGATACCAAACACTTGTGACACCCCATACACAACAAAACACAATTACATGCTAACCAGTGGATTACCAAAAATCACAAGAAATTAAAATTGATTTACAACAAGCATCATAAGATGAGACATGTAATATTTGAGTCAACACTTTTCTTTTCATAGCATATTTCCAAGGTGCTACAACATAATTTCCCATAATCTCATTACATGAAATAATTGTTTCACATGCTGATTTACATCAAGATACATAAGCCAAAAACCGTACATCGATCTTAATACAAGAAACATCGAAAAGCTTCCCCAAGACCTGAGTGTATAGTGACGACACATAGGACTCTAGTGCTAGACACTATCTATTCCACAGGGTATGATACCTCTGCATATCATCTGAAGCCACATGATCTTCATCTCGCCAGTCACGTCCACCTAAAAAGGGTTATTAACCAGCGGGGTGAGACACACAGTCCCAGCGAGAAACATAACCCTCTACCAACTTTATTATCATCCCAGATAACTGGTATAAGCATATTATAGGAGCAACATACTGAGCAAAGCTAACTTTACTAACATTCTTACCAAACTATCCAGGAGGCATATAACAAGCATTCTTTATGGAACATGATTGACAAGATAAGCTTTATAAGAACTCATCACAAATAACTTGCAAGATATAACTAGAGCAATTATACAAGAAAGGCCTCAACCAATGTTCCGTGTTTTGCCTTAAGCAATATATTCTATATGGCTGGATTATGATTTATTATGCCCTAAGGAAGTGAGTCGTCCCGCTCAAATCCAACCTTCGGCTGCAAAGCCCAAAACAAGTGCCATACAAGGTCATTGGGAGAGTCAGACTCCATGACCTCACCACTTCATGGTCAGTGCACAAAAATCAACAAGCAGGACCGCAATCTCTTGCTTAAGTGGCCTCAGCCACAGGGTCAGTCCCGCAGGCTGCCCTTTTTATCATGAGCCACATGCCTATTCACCATGCTCCTGAGCCATGAACGCATTCATGCTCCTTCACACTGAGCCATGGGTATGATCACCATGCTCTTATACACATCTTGAGTTCACAACCGCAGTTGCACTCTAAGCCTCCTATTTTTGGCTAGGAGAAACCCTGCATATTCAACAATATGCACTCTAAGTAATCCCATAGGATAAACCTATTTCGCCATCACCTGCTACTGACGATGATGGATCTATGTCCAGGGCAAACTACATGAAAGTTCATCTGTATTTAGTTAATGCATTTTAAGTGGATTGTTGGGGCAACCAAGTTGTATTAAACAACCATATATAAAACATAAACAACATCAAGTTCCATTATCTTGTATCACACTATTTTTGTTATTCTCAATGCCCTCAAAAATCATCATATTGCCATGGGATATCAATCCCTCAGTTCATCACATAATGTTATTGCCTCTCAAGGCTTCATCATCATACATCATCATGGGATAGCAATCCCTCATATCACAACTAGAGGATAACACCTCAATCAGGCACTCAGCCTTTATCAGGTCACTAGACCTTTCTCATCATATGGTGATACATGTTATCTCATCAACAAGGCACATCATCATTGCTCATATATTGCACATATACCAAGCAAACCATAATATAATCACCGTAGCTCTTACCTGGCTATGAATTCAATCGATAATACCTGCATGGTTAGGGAGCATATCAAAGAGATAACTTGATCACCAAATACAATATTTTAAAAACATATCATGATTATCATATCATTAAGATTAAGGTTTATAGGATTGGAACAATCATCTATTATTATGAAAACATGAAGCATAAGTAATAGATGGTGTATTAAGAAATACACATCACTGTTACCATACCATGGGTATCCACCATACCCTATGTCTTGTTTCATCATGCATGCCATCCCTTAGGATTCACCTTTAGGGATCATACAATCATGATAAACCATCAAGCATTATCAAAGGTTCACATATCATCAACCATAGGTAACCCCCATACTAACGTCCACAACTTATTCATCATGTCTTATCATCATGATCAAAGATACTAGCTCAAGGTAACAAGGTATTACATTGACGTTATGCGTCTCAAGATAACTTTTAGGGTTATAGGGTTAGGGCACAACTCTCACTAGAAGTGTTGCCTAGCCTCACCAATACTTGGCAGTGACCACAAACCCTCACTAAAGGTGTATCAGGTAGGGTACTAACCCTCACCCAAAGTTGTTGGCCTTAAGCATGACATGCACCCATGCACCAAGGGGATAACAGCCAGACTTAGACCTAAAGATGTGTCATGCAACCATGGACCAAGAGTATATATGTCAACATATGATCATCAAAACAACCCTTTTTGGCCAAGACCCCCCTTATAGCCCTTCTAGGGTTAGGGTTCATACCGAGCAACCATCAAATCATGTCGCCCAAAGCCACAACTATATCGCCCAATAGGCTGCCACTTGGTCAACACATAATGATGTCCAAGGAACTCTCATACCACCCAAGGTACACTACTACCATCCATCAAACGTTGCCATGGAACCCAAGGTAGCCTATCGTCCATCTAGGGTTTGGGACCCTATAGTGGTCAAGGTATTATATCATCCAACCTTCAACTTATATCGTCCAAGACCTTATACTGTCCAAGCT
Organism: Alisma plantago-aquatica; assembly: GCA_963693085.1. Classification (NCBI taxonomy): domain Eukaryota; kingdom Viridiplantae; phylum Streptophyta; class Magnoliopsida; order Alismatales; family Alismataceae; genus Alisma; species Alisma plantago-aquatica. Next base: position 21,757,431 of record OY856412.1, on the reverse strand, counting down.
CACCACAAGTATCGGCCAAACCTTCAACCCTAGGACCATCCAAGCTATCAAGAACATACACATGTCAGGTAACCAACCAGGAGAGAGCATGTATCTGGCAAGTCATATCGGCCAAAGCAACATATCTCCTTGTGGGGGTATCGACCATGCACTTAATCCTGATGTTGCTCAAGCTATTCACACATACACACTTATAACGTTCTAGGGTTGATGATATCGGACAACATATCAAGGGACCGTTCATAACACCCATCCTCACATCCTTTATCATTCATGGAGCACCATCTTGGGAACCCAACTTATTTCCCAAGGGATCATTACCACAAAGGCACCTCTATCGGTCAGCTAGGGTTAGGGCAACCCCCACACTCAAAGCTCCATGACATCCAGGATGCTATATCAGACAACTAGGGTTAGAGCTAGCCTATCGGCCATGGCATCTCAATGCCCATGAAAACATGTCAGACACTCTAGGGTTAGGACCATCCCATCGGTCAAAGCAACATATCACCTTAAGTTAAGGTTAGGGATCCATATCGCCCAAGGCACTACTTCTAGGGCTATGTCCCACACCAAGGATCAACCTATCGATTTCCCTACACTATCAAAGATACCTATCACCAAAGGCATTACCACCATATCGCCCATGATACTATCCAAGGGCTCAACCCCCAGAGCTTGTCGTGCTACTAGAGTAGAGCATCCATGTCACCCAGGGCAACACCATCGCCCAAGCTAGGGTTGGAGCTCTATGTCGGCCAAGACACTAAGGTTAGGGTTTCATGTCGGTGAACCACCATATCGCCCACCATTATCATCTTGGATAGAGGTGCATATCGGTCACAAGATCAACAAAGGATTCACTTAACATATCACCCAAGGCTCAACTCTAGATGAGGGTATCGGGCAACAACCTCAAGGAGCCACTATGTAGAACACATATCGGCTAAGGGACCAACTAGGTGTCCACCAACCATAACGTCCAAACCCTAACCCTAGGGTAGGAAAGAGATATCAGTCACCACATCATATCGCCCCAAACATCTAGGCCATAGGCTCACCTTACAAGTCGAAAGGAGAGAAATGGGTGTTTCCACAAACCATCAACCGAAGTATAACCCATTGAGCAAGGTACTATGTCGGGCAAGGCATAGTATCGGGAAAGCCCCCATATTGGGTAAAGCACCCTATCAGGCAAGTCATCTTCAACCTCTAGCCACCCTTTACCATACAACACAAGAAGAACAAGATATTAATAGTAGTAAAACGTGACCATATCCATTAAAACATATCTCAAGATCCACATGCACAGCTATCATGGAGAAGGGTATCAATTTAAAGACAATAATCATCACATGCACATATAAAGAGTGAACATAATAGAGATGGTTAAGAGTTATGTAACACTCCTTAAGAGGATGTCCATGAAAGGCATAAAGCTTCCTGATCAAAGCAACAAACCCACATTCCTCTCCATGGAAACCATCCATTCGAAGCTCTAAGCTTGTCTTCGGCTCCATCATCATCACCTCAAGGAATAAGAGAAGAAGAAGAAGATACCATGGTTATGTATAGATCAAGAAGAAGAAAAGAGGGGGAGATAACCAAGGACTTGCCTACTCACATCAAGGGCCCATCCATGGCCGAGAGGAGGAGAAGGAGATGAAGAAGAAGGCACAAGGAAAAGCTAGCAAGGAAGCATAACTCACCAAGGTCAGATCTTGAGCAAGGAATCTCCATGGCCAAAGAGCTCGCCCTCCCAAGCTCCATGGGAGTTTCCTTGAGCTCCCAAGCTCCCATGCTCGTCCCAAACAGGAAGGGGAAAGAAGGTGTCCAAAAAGGAGCACTTGGTTAAGGAGGAAGGGGGCTATATACACCAAGGAAGAGAGAGGTAGCAAAGGAGAGGTGTCATAACCACATAACCCAAGATGCCACTTCCTCCTGCACTTAACGCCACTTGTTTCCTCTCAAGATACACATGCATGGCCTGGTGATACACTCTAGTATTTTTATCGTGCAGCTAGGTGCCTCCCATGGGCGACACACCCTCAAGCTTCTACCTGATACACTAAAAGACAAGGTAGCATATGTGACACATATGTGATATAAAGACCATATAAAGATGTTACTCCTCAACTATCAACCAAACAAGGTACCCCAACTACCATCCACGTCCTAGATGATGCCAAACAGAAGGGATGTGACTCTAGAGCTGATAAATTGCATATTGACCCCTCCACTTTGGGTAATTTGCAATTTGCACCAAAACTAGCACATAGGGCACAAACATCATCCAACTAAGCTCAAACTTGGAACATAGGTCCTCCACAAGGCGCCCCACCTCATCATTCTCTTTATAATTGTGTTAGAGCACTAAAGGCATGCTCTTCATGTGAAATATTGAAATATAACCCCTTACTTTGGGTAAATTGCACTTTGATCCAAAACAAGCAAACATTGCTCAAACAATATCCAAATGGGATCAAACTGGAAACATGAGCTTGTCACATGATATCAAAACATATTAAGATATTATAATAAGGTTATAAGCACCTTTCATAAGCAAAGAGAAGAGGGTTAGCCCAAAACTTGGGTCTGGGTCCTTACATATAGAGACGCCAATAGTAAGAGAAATTATAATGATAGATCTATATGCAAGATAGGTGATATAAAGCATGGAAATATGTGTATCATAAATAGATACCAAGGGGTATACCAATAGAATAAGTATAAATGTTGAGAAAATTTTGAAAGGAAAATTTCAACCAAAAAGCCATATGAGTGTTGCCGATTGTGTTTGGTTAGAGGATAACTAGGCTAACAATAACAGTTGGAAAACACCAAGGATGTTTGTCGGCCAAGATCCCTCAAGACAAAATAGGCCAAAAACATCACCTGGGAAACCCCAAGGATGCATGTCGATCAAGTCTCCCAAGGACGAACTTGGTCCGCAACATATTGTCATAAAGCAGACATTATTTAATACAAAAAATCTAGAGGTATGACAAAAATGTAAACAATGTTTGAAATTGTATAAGCAATTTGGTAAAGCACTATGAAAGAATCATGGGTAGCTTTTGAGCCATAAAGTGATGTGAATCACAATATGCCAATTTGAACTAAAAAGCATATGTAAAGTGCATACAAACATGGTTAAAAAAATCAATGATTGTATATGAGTAAGAATACTATTACTTGTATGTTACCATTTCATTTTTAATTATTGTCAACCCATACACATCTCAACTTTCTTCTTTTGTGTGAATTGAAAAACCAATTTGTGAGTCAATATTTCACGTAAATTATATTTCAAGCGACCTACAAGAAGAAAGATTAAATGTCCCCAATCATATTTTTGGGTCCAGTGGCATTATCTTAGCAACCCAAGTCCTATTACTTTTGGGTGATTTCCTAAATGGGAAATATGTTGGATAATAACCAATTTCATTGCAATTATTGCAAACTCCTTTATCCTTGGGACTAGATGATTCTCTATTGAAAGTTTTAGGTACTTTGCATTGGTGGTTCCTTTGGATACTATTAAGTCCTACCATCTCTGCCAATTTTTTTAGTAGTAGGATGTAGGATTTGATTAAGATTCTATTCACCATATAAGAATCTTTTCAAAGAGGATCCCAAGTATGATTACCATGCACAAGAAAATTAATAGTAGAATATAATTGATTAATGTCATCTCTAGCATGAAAGAGACAAAGAGCCTTAGTCATGTAAGAATCTTTTTCAATTTGAAGAGAAACAACATTATTCTCTCTACTAGTAGAAATATAACAAGATTCAAGAATATCTATTTAGTAATCAAGAAAGCATTATCATTTTCAAGAATTGCAATCTTAGAAAGATGGATAATATTTTCAAATTCTATTTCTTTTAATACAAAATCTTTGTCATCGGTTTAAATTTTAAGATAATTAATATCTAACATGAGAGAATTAGAAATTTTAGCATGCTCTTAATTTTATCCGGGCACAAAAGGTTGATATTCTAGAATCATAATCTATCAAGAAAGCTAGCATTTAAAGTTTAAAAACATCTACTTATCTAAGATAAGCATTGTTTCTATCTCAACACTATGGAATTTCAATTCAAGTTTTAGATACAACTTTTAGAAAATGTTAACATCATAATATAAGTAAATATATACTTTTTCATGTTCATCTTTTTCTTCATGCAAGTTATCAACAATCTTAGAAAGATTTTCTTTTCATGCTGAGTAGACATAAGAGAGTCATTATTATAATGTATAACCTCAATCAAAGATTCTTTAGATAAATAGTTTATATCTACCTCATTTGGATGTTCATTATAACTTTTCATAAGAGAAAAGTGGAATTCTCCACATTCACTAGAGCTTGATCTAGATCCTCAACTAGAATCTTCACTTGATCTTAAGCTAGATCCTCCACTAGAATTTTCACTTGATATTGATTTCTCGGAGTCACTAGCATGGAACAGTGTGTATGATCTTAGACTTCACCTTTCCTTGATCCATGGTATGGCCTAGTATGACAACAACATTTACAATGGTTTTGATCAATGAAATAAACTACACTTTCAAACTTACCATTTTAAAACCTTCGAAGAGTGCATTTAGAATACGAACTTTGGTTTCCTTCACTTTCTCGGTCCCCTCATAAGTGACATGAAGCTTAATCCATATCACATAGGTTGTGTCACAAGAAGAAATATGGTTGAACTTAATGGGGAAGAGAATAACATAGAGGATGTTTATGCATTTGACATTCAACATTGTTTTCTTTAGAGTAGGATCATCCCATTATTCTTGCTTTTCCTATGGGTTCATGTACGAATGATACACTATTTTCCATAGCTCAAGACTTGATCTTTGGATGTATAATTGCATTCCTCTCTCCCAATATAGAAAGTTGTTCCCACCAAATTTTTAATGCTAATATATTAATTCCCTTCTTGATTACCACTCATCTTTTCCTTCTTATGAAAGCACTTCTTATATAAGACCCCTCTTTGATACAAATTTTTGGATCTATAATGAGATCTATAGGGGGTGAATAGAGATAAAACCACTCAAGCAAAATTTATTAGTCATTGAAGATATTTCTCAAGATAATATTGCATGTATGGAATTCTGTTACAACTAAATATGTATAGTATGGGAGAAAGAGATTGAAAAAACACCAAATAACATAAGTATTTATAGTGGTTCCAAGCTCCAAACTAGGAGGTGTACTTCCACTACCTAGAGGGGTCAATTTCTAGTATTTTTTATCATGTCTCACTCATTGTATTCCGTTATTCAAGTTACAACATTGTACCACACTTTTCCAGGTCAAGGAATAACTATTCTCTTTAAGTACAAGGGAGCCAACAACCATTATAAAGGACTTACGTATCCATGGCCAAGAGTCTTTTGCCTTACCTAGAACTGAAATACTCTTGCAATGAGTCTTTAGACTTGACCAAGTATTTTCCCACTATTTCAATGAGTCTTCTTCCTTCAAGGTCTTACCCATTCTTGTCTTGGATATTCCACCTTTGACTTCACTTTCACTAAGGATAAGCTTTTCACCAAGGGCCTCCTCCCCTTATTCTTATTCACCTATCATATCCAAGAGAAAAAATCATCATATTTATAGTAGAAAAGATAGTTTGGGAGGTGGAGGAATGACATCTTCACATGATATACATGTCAGACTAGCTCCCTTACAAATATCCCACTCACTCTAAAGGATTTATTAAGTGATTCAGCTCATGAGAGTGGATGTAGGCTCCTAGAGTTAGAACTCTCTTCACTATGGTATTAGGACCTTGATAGTGCTTCTCTAACCATGGGATGAAGCCCAATGGGTATTGTTTATATATGAGGATGCCTCCTCTCCATTAGTACCATTTAGGATGAACTTTATCCATTATTAGGGTCTGCAAGATGTACATTTTCACCTTTTCACCCCTCCAATGGCTATATTTTTATTGTAGAACTACTTGCCACTGTATGGTTGGTCATGCTTGTAACTCGGTCGAAAGACCTTGTGGTTTGGACAAATGTTTGGTCTGGCGAGTTGCAAATTGGCAAAAAAATTGGCCGAAAGACGATTCTAGAAACAATGATGAACAATGTTTTCAGCTGTGTTACTCCAGGGGCAAACTTGTCTTACTACAGTTGTTGTCTCAGGTGTTCCAAGACCTACTAAGTGTGATATAATTGATCCTAACAAATTGTATGACACATATGAGCTTGTTTACATGTCATACAAACATTAAGAGTGATTAAAATCAAAGATCTAAGGATAAAAATATCTATTCTTCAATCTTGATATTTGTTTTTATATGACATGATTCTTCAAATTAGGAATTTGCAAGTTTAGTTGCTTGGAGTGTGTTTATCTAATATGAAATCACCCAAGTAGAAGTGTTAGACACAAATAGAAGTAATGGTTTAATCATCATCAAAATAAAGGATTATTCAATTTAGACCTTGGTCAAATATTGCATGAAATAATATATTGTTTCTATAATTGATTATCTTGATGAAGTAATGAGGAATTATCTTTGAAAAACACAATTTAAACTATATCAAATAAAGTTATGATATCTTGAATATTTTAATAATGTTCATTGGGAGAATGGAAAAACAAATAATGAGGGAACTATAACCAAGGTGGAGGTATAGAATTAGTATCAAAAGGAAGTGGTTGGTTTCACCTAGAGGATTTTGAAAACTTTAGACCCCATAGGAAAAACATGAATACTTCTTACACCAGAAAAACCATGGTTTTTTATTTTTTTGTGTTACCTCACTTTTTTTGGTCATAGGAGAAAATCCTTTTCTCCCGTATATGGGAAGATCTGTCATGACCTAGATTCATGTTATACCTAAGAAAATAAGAATTTTAAAAGATTGGTATTTACTTCCCTTCCAAATAAGACTATTAATATATAGTGAAATGGGTATTCACTAGTGTGACTGAATTTGAGACCTATTGAACTATGACATGATAAGTCAAATTTAAGTATATTGAGTTAAAACTAAATGAGTTAATTATGCTTAAGGATCTAATCACACTTAAACATCCTAAATTTTTCTAAAAGGTGGAATAGAACCAAGATTTTTGTCTTTAAATTTTTTTTTTTGAGAAAATACTTCTTGATTCTATCTTCAATAAAATGAAAAAATGTCTAAGCAAGTGAAATAAATAGTGTGGAACTGAAGATTAATTCAATATCTACTCCTTGTAGCTAATTTTGACCATTTGGGATAAATATATCTACATATAAGGAGTGACCTTCTAGAACCTTAAAAAACATTATTGTATGACTTTCATCTAATAAAATTTGGATTTGAGATTGTCACGATTTAGACCAGAGAGGAGACAAAGTCACTAAATACTTAAATATGTTTAGCAGAAACCCAAGGGAGTCCAACATTAGCATATAAAGTCATCTAATAATGAGTGGTTAGTTCCATATCTATAGGGGGGTATGTCCTTTAACCATGCTATGTGCTCATTATAGTTACCATATTATATGCATATGAGTGGATTTATCCTACCATATTTAGTTCTAGATCAAGCATTATCTTGAACTACAACTTCAATTATGGTCTATTGGTGATCTCTCTTACAAGATGATCCATAAAACCCAAAATAGAAGGGCCTTTGAGTCATTTGATTATCATTTTATAACTCACAAGTATTGGTAGTTAGTGATGAGAGATGTGTTATCCACTAAATTTTCATGCTTGGCTTGAATTGTAGTGATGGTTAGGTATGTTGATCTTGAAAATTGCTCAAATAGTTGATATCTATGGTTATGGTAGTCATAGGAATATAAGTAGTTTTGGTAAGGTGATAGAAGACCAATTCTAGAAATCTCTCCAAAATATCACCTTATTGTTAGTTAGTTAGTTTACTTTCTATGTTTCCTTTAATATTTAATTATTTATATACCAAAATCTGCTTATTAGATTCTGGTAGCTAACATAATACTTCTACTATTTTGCGATTCTCTTTGAGATCATGAAACCAATCATGACTCTACAATTATCAAACATGTACACAATGGATGTAGAATGTTTTATGATTGGTTTATAAATTTAAAAATCCAAATCTATCCTTGGAGATAAGATGCTAGCATCTTATTGAATATAGTAATCAAATCCTAAGTCCTTCACAATGGAATCATCTTACCCTTGCTTCAGGAACCACATGCCTATATTATCTACTAGGGAATTTGTGTCTCTAGACCCGTAATATAGTATCAATAAGTGAAGCACAACCTCTACCTAGTTATTTTGTCTTAGGCATCATATCAATTTGGGTATCTAGTTCCTCATGTATGAATTTCACTTTGGTATCAGGAAAGGATATTCATATCCTCATTGTGCTCCTTTTTAAGACCTACAATCCCAATGGCATTGACAATAACTCTTATTCTATTGGATTTTTGGTTTGTTTCAACCCTAAATGTTCCTTGTAATGAGACTAATTCTTTACATGTCGATATGCACATTAAGGTACTTTTCAAATTAACCACTATCTACCTTCTAGGGGGTTATGTTGTTGTCAATCCTTCATTATATTTCTTGATAATCAATTATTTGTCATTTAGGTAGGACTAATATCTATGATATGCACATGTATCTTAACTTAGTGTCTATGTGAGTTTTGTATTTTGAAAGTAATGTCTCATTTTATTCTTTCCACATTTGAGCCAACTAGCATTCTAATGTAATGCTTGTATTTGAGCTTGTTGTCCCATTATGGAGTACCCAACCTCTAGATGCGGTGTTGGTGAAAAATGTAGCTATGTTTGGTTGCTTTAGTTGAATCCTAAGTTTCCTAATTGTTGGGTAAATTCAGATAGAGTGTGCACCCATTTTAAAGTGGTGTCCACATCAACAAATTTTTTTCATCTTCCATTTCTCTCACAAGTGAAATGGGATTACTCATTAATCTTTGTGATTAGTCATTAATCTATTGTGCTACATTAATCATATGCAGTTATAAGTTTACTGGGGAGTGTTTCTCACCAGATAACTACCAAATTCCCCAATTAGTGACTAATTTCACCTCCATTAAAAGATGATTGGTCAACTACATTATAAACTCTCATATGGATGTAGTTTCCAACTCAATTTTATCCACATATTATTTTTTTGTTTTGGGTTCATGTGTCTCTTGCCTTGCACAATATAATGTAGGAGCAAGCCCTATTGGAAGTCATCATCCCAAGTCTTGTCTTGTATTGCATCTTTGGGTTTTGTATCTTTTTAAGTTATGTTTTATAATTCAAATGGATTGTATTTGAATTCTCTCACGCCCACTCATCATACCATGCATTTATATGGTTTCCCCCAATTGTGATTTTTTTGGGAGTTTGCTTATATGTACCCTAGCAAAGTCATTGTGTTCATCCACATATTGTCCCCTCTTTCTTGTTTTTTATTTGATGTTTGTATTTTCTTCCCATGAACATTGTATAGTGTATGTTCTTCTTCCTTGTGAATCCTATCTCAAATAGAAAATCATCTGTGTATTCCCTAGTAGGTCATATCCCTTGTATTAGTGCAACTAACCTCTTCCAGGCTATGATTTTAGTTTTCTTTTAAGTATTTCCCCCTCCCCTAAATAAAATTTATCACGAGTTTGTCAATTCCATATTGGATTTAGCAAGGTATATTTATGGACTACTTTATAAAGATATACATTGTGTCAAGAATGTACTTTTAAAAAGTTATGTGTGCATGACTTTGGAGTTCTCTAGTTGATTATAAGCATGCCAAGGTGCTTCCCTAAGACTCATATTTGAGGAACACCAATTCTTATAGTGATACTATCCATCATAGTCATTGGGGTATTCTGTGAGAAGAAGGATGTAGAATTCTCTTAGATAGTTGTTGGTCTAAGGATTCCTCAAACATCTAGAGGGAGTTCATCATAATTTCTGCTTTATTTCATGATTCTTGATAGAATAGTATGATATCACCTGGGAGACATATGTTGGTGAATGCTTCTTTTTCTGCTTTTTTATGCCATGAATTTCTATCATCCTTGAATCTACTCTACATTGGCATACTAACTTGGCCTATATAGGAACAACAAAAAGATACATGTTTGTGATGGATTGTGCTGTCTCACCCCTTTGATATGCTTGAATGGCATCAAAGCATGTCCATTCAATAATACGTAGGATTCCCAATAGGTGATACCTACATAATAATATAAAATATGTTAGTAGGAATGGTTTTTTCCTTGATCATGTCAATATATAATTCGAACTCATCCACTCGTAGGCCTTTGTTAATTCAAGATTAATGAAATGGTGTGATTATTTATCGTGGACCTTTTCACATGGTGAATGATTTATTGGACAAGAATCACATTGTCACAGACTCTACTTCATTGAGCGAAGATTGCTTTCTAAGGCAATATCTAGTCATCCAATGCTATGCTAATTTTGGAAAGCATCTTGATGAAGACATTGTTAAATGAGTTTGGGTGTATCTACCCATATTCTCTTGGTGTGTCGAGATATCAACAACATTGTCGAGTTAGCTGAACCTTCCTCAATTAGAATGCATGTAAACAATCTCATAATGAAACCAACCAAGGAAGTCTTGAAAATCTTCTCGTTGAAACTTTTTGTCTATCCCATCTTGAGGACCATGCATTTTGAGTAGGGACATTATTCTTAGATTGTTTGGGTTTTTCATATTACCAAAAGTGCTTTCCATTATAATCATTTATAATTTTTTGAGATCAAGGAGGACTCCCTTATATGGATAACTAAATTCACATATCAACATAGGTTCTTTGTTTACGAAAGAAAAAGTTCCTTACAAGTTTATGTTAAGACCACTATTTCTCCCATTTTCCTTACAAGTTTTTCAACTTTTTTTCCTTTTCCTTCACCTCATATTGTTAACATATGTGTAGTGAAAGTCAGTGCCTACATGACGTAGAAGACGATAGTTGGAATCATGCTATTATTTCCATTCTATATCTGATTCCCCCAAATCCAAAATACATTCCATGGTGACATTATATTGGTATGCCCGCACTCATACTCACAAAATGTCAAGAAGGAAAATAACACGATTTGCGTTTATTATCTATTATAAAATGGAAGTTGGACCAAGCCACAACATCACATATTTGCACATAAATTATAATCAATCACACGAGGAAAGATAAAATTTACATTTATTTTCAATGAAGAATTCAACTTCAAATGAATAGGAAAGTTCATAGGAATAAATCTCATCATATACACTATTTATGGAGAGAAATGAAAGATAAAACTATCTAACTACTGAATGAGGATAACCATTTAAGATAAAGTAGATCCTCCAAAATATGTTCCATAATTTGCTATTTTTCTCCAATTATTTGTTCCTTGAACCTAGAAAATATGTGAAACATCATATCAATACATGAGGTGTTGTGTCCATGGGTAAAAGATACACACTAAGTGGTGTCAACATTCCATACATATTTGCTTTTATGTTGGGCCCTCTTCATCCCTTGGGTATCATGGGGATCCCTCCCCTTGGGCTATGGGGGATGCATTGGCCCTATTTCAAAAATAGACAGAGAGTATAAAACACTTAGTATCTACAAATAACCCATTTACTATATAGTTAGTGAAACATCAGAGATCAATAGTACATGTGTATTTCATACAAGCGATAATCTCAAATGAGAACAAGCAATACATCTATTTCATACAAGTAAAACTAGTCATATACTTGAATAATCCCACAAACTTGATTAATCAAATGTTGAATTCCAACAAATATATTAATTGAATAATAGAAGGTGATAAATCTAAAAAATATTTGAGGGTCCATTGTTATGATGTATCCATAACATCCATGATTTGGGTTTTGGGATTAACTAGGGTTATTATATACTTGCCTTAGTGTTGGATTAGATAACATGGTTATGGAATCTTAAATCATAGTATTGGGGTGGATCTTATGTTTAGGTATATTCTTGGATAACTATTTACTTATTAATTTGAGAGAGAACTATCATTAGGGATTTTAATTTTAGGTCATCATTAGTTACATGGTTAGGGTTTCATAAATTAGATAGATTAGAGTTGTCCCCTAGGGTTTATGGTTCAAATATTACTGACATCATACCATAGTACTTATTTTCCATATTTGATGTTAAGAAAATGTAAATAAATCATAAATTCATGCTCCATGTCTTTGTTTTTGAAATAGGAATCTATTCAAATAAACATTTTGTTTGGATGCTATGATGTTTTCAAATGAAATTGATATATAGTTTTTCATCATCCAACATTCCTATCATTTACTATGCTTTTTCTAAACTAACCCAGGTTTATAAAATAAATAGATTTTGTAAATATAAGTTGAGCATGGACCCAACACCTTGGTCTACTAATCTAAGGGTTGATGCTAATTTGGATCAGATCCAATAGTAGAATTTGTGGATGGCCTGGATCCTTTCTGTCTTAGCCTCAGAGATGATATGGCACTCAATGATTTGTTTTTTCTTACCTTGTTGGTTCCACATGTCTGCATGTGGGTCTTGATCTCAGTCTTCTTCTTCTCCTTATTTATTTGTAGATACTCAAAACTCTGACAAAGCAAGGATCACTCTATGATCATTGTCTTGGCCGACCAGGGCTGGAAGCATCTTCATGGAGGTGTTTTGGACTAGGGTAGCACCCTCTAGATCTTGGCACCACCATGATGTAGGGTGAGGTTGTTGGGGAAGGGTGGTTATGAAGGATGAGGAGTAAAGGAGGCTAGGCAGATGACAGGTAGGTCTATCTAATGCCCATGATGGTGAAGGGGATGGTTAATTGTGGCGTTGGGTAGAGCCTTTTTGTTTTCATGGTTGGATGGATGTATGAAGAAGTGTGTTAGGTTCTAGTGGAGGGGGATATCTTACAATTAATTGAAGATGCAATAGGACTAAAGGATGAATTCTGAAGTTAGTAGGGGTAGATATATATGAGGGGGCTAGGGTTGTAGATGTCCATCTGGGTTGTGCCACTAGGTGAGACTCATGAGGAGAAGGGAACTCAATCTACATGATCTAATACTAAGGAAACATGTGGCATGATTAGTTGAGATCATTCAGGGAAAACAACCTATCCTCTACATATCTTTGTTGGACTCGGTCCATGTTTTTGGGGGAGAGGGTGTGACATATAGCCTTGGTTATAGATGCTACATGCCGTCTTTTTTAGAGGTTGAAGATGATCCATCCCTATTGGGATCATTACTAGATGGCTATGAAATGTGGTACATGGATCAACATGTGCCCAGGTCGAGCGAAATGTTAAAATTTCATATCTATCCACTTAATCACCCAACTTAAGTCTATATCATTGATTAATTATATAATGATAATAAAATTGTATGCCCAAAATTCTAGTTGGAGGATTCAATGATAATAAAATTTTAATTAATTTTTTCTAATTTGATTATCTAGATATGGCAAAAATTTGAGATCAAAATTCAATTGTAATGTCCCACACTTTTGAGTGTATAAAAGACCTTAAAGTTGTAGATCATTACTCATAAATTCCATGATCATATTCAAGAAATAATACAGAGTAGTAAAAAATCTCCATTAATGAACAAATATTTACATGTTTGGATAAAAAGCTTCTCTAAAGAGTTACATAAATTTTAGTAAGAGTTAACATGTACATGTATGATGATATACAATTATCTAAACCTTCATGAATTACTTTAGTATCTTCAACATCTCTATTCTGTAGCCTCATGCCCATGAGCCAAGTATACTTGATACCTAAAAGCTCACAAACAAATATGTAGTCAATATATTGCTATACAGGTATGTGGGTTCATCCAATAATCACAAGTAAGAATTTAACTAACATTTGTTATTTGCACATGAGAACATAAACTTGTTTCCATATTCTAACCCACACCCGGTCTACTACCTCAGGTGCAATCACTATCCCTCTAGGGCTCATGTTCATTATCCTTAAGATCAGTCTAACCCAGGGTTCGTAATACTATTATTTGCTTTACATGATACTCATAGGAACTTTATAATTTGCAAGAAGTAAATAAACAAGCAAGCAGTTTATCATTAGTTCAATCTCATCGAGAAACCTCAAAAAACTCAGAATTCGATACATGTATTCATAAGCATAACGACATACCTTATGCCATCGTAGAAACCATGCAAAAATTTCATATACTTTAAGAGTGCATCCAAACATCCAAGCAACAAAGTATTCAATCTGAAATATACATACTATATATGTGTCACCATGCATTCACCTTACATTAATCAGATCTAGATTCACCCCTAAACTAGGGTTTAGGGTTATCTCATATTTGGACTAAGGATTAGGGTTACAAACCCTAATTACATCAATGAGGGATATCCAGTCAATCAGAATAGAGGTGAAAGAGGGTCTTTATTCTCGTCGTGTCCTTTATATGGAAATCAGAGGCCAAGGGGCCATTCCTTTGACTCGTACTGATGAGAATTTGACTCCGCGAGAGATTGAACAAAAAGCTGCTGAATTAGCCTATTTCTTGCGCGTACCAATTGAAGTATTTTGATACCAATCGAATTTGAAATGAAGAATGAATTGAATCCATTTAATTCTTATTTTTATACCAATTCGATCAGGCCCGTCGTGCGGGCCTCCCAATGGGAGGCCCACAATGCCAAAAGCGAGAGAAACCCCACCCCTCTCTTTCCTTTTTGCGCCCCCATGTCGCCACACGGGAGGGACATGGGGACGTAAAAAAGGGTATCCTATCAACTTGTTCCGACCTAGGATAATAAGCTCATGAGCTTGGTCTTACTTCACCGTAAATAGGAATATTGAATGAAAATCGAATTTTGAGAATTTGAAATAATCTTGTTATTCTTTATTGAGATTGAGTTTGTGAAAAAAAAAAGAAAATGAATGGGCGAACGACGGGAATTGAACCCGCGCATGGTGGATTATCATGGTTCCTAAGATTGCAACCTTTAGTTATGCATATTAGGTGAAACCCTAATCATCAACTTAAGCATATTAGATTGTCCGTGATACCTAGATCATACTACTAGCATCAAGATCATAGCAAGGTATTCATATTGGTTTCAAAACCCTAAATCTACATGTATGATATTATTAACCTAGAAACATCATTATTCATCATTATCAATGATTTCCTCATTATGCATAATAAAACTAGGTATTAACTTAATATAACCAAATCTACTCGATTAAGCACCCCATTAAAAAAAATCTAGGTTTTCCCTTTTTACTAATCAAACTATAACACATATTGATTATACTTTTAGAAGAGGAAGCCTATTTAGACTCTGAATATATTTTCTTTAATTCCTCTCATTTTTTGGAGCAATTTGATATATAATATCACTATTTTTTTAACATCCTAGAATTTACTACGAATTAAGAAAAAAATAACCTATCTACCTTGGATATGGGCCACATGGCGCCTCCCTATTGGTTCGCTTCCAATGCCACCTGGATAAGTGAGTCACAATTCAGTAGGTGGTTCTCAGGTCTGATTTTTCTCTCTGGATTGGCCCACTTGCTGGTTCACACTAGGTTTTGACCTAGTGGCTAAGACCTGACTCCCGCATGCCACTCTCATCCTCATCTCTGCTGGAGACTCGTGACGCAGAAGAGGACTTGGTTCCCTATCCAGCCACCAACTCCTCCTTACTCACAACGTTGGTAGGATCTCCTATAGGTTTCTTCCTCGCCTTTGTGTACATGTCGCACGCCGCACTACCGCGATGGAGAAATACGAAGCCTGCCCCATCAGCAAGGTGCCTTAGCACGGTGATGCTGCGGCAGCCTCCATGCACCCCACCTATGTCACTCCAATGACAGATGAGATGTCTAGCGCTCGCCAACATCTTCTCCTCCCAAGTCTTCCCCAATTGGATGCTACATGACTATCCATTATCACCCGCCACACCTCAACTGCATAACGCTGACACTGCATCTTCTCATTAGGCCAGTGTAGGGTGGTGTTGTCTGTCCTGTCCAACATTGGATCCATCCCTAGGTCGCTGTAGGTAGGTGCGTTGCCTAGAGCCCCGCATAAAAATGGGAATCCCTAGTCACAGGCGTGAAGGAAGATAGATGATGAAGGGTGGAGAAAGGGTGTTCCTTCTTGGGTAGATGGTCACAGTTACAAGGGCGGTGCAATCTGCTCCTTGCCTCCTCGAGGCTAATAGGATTGTCTATCAACATGGTACCATGTCACGATCTTAGGAGAAGGATGATGATGATGATGGGAGGGGGATTTTTTCTACGATAAGGCTGGAGACCCCCCTATATATACTATTCCATGAAACCTTCCCCATTATTGCCTCTCCGGGATGGTTCCTTTGAAGACTTGTTGATGTCTCTTTTTTTTCCTTTTCCTATTACCAAAAATCCTCCCTACATGGAAACTCATTAAATCCTTTTCCAATCATGCTTCGTAATCATGGTACATTGGTTTCCTCTTATATATCAAACTTCCCCCATGTTTCCTATTTCCTTTAGACAACTTACATATTATTCCATTATTTGGCTTCCAAGGAAAAAGGTAGATAATCCTTTAATTAATTATTTAAGCCACATATTATCTTGGATTATACTAGAAATTCTCTCATTATCTTATATTCTAATTATCCATCAACTGTAAATATTTTGGATACCTATTATGATCACGAATATCCACAATATCTAAAATCATATCCCGAGGTCCCATATGTAAACCCTAATTAACCAATTGGGCTGAAAGTGCACCTGAGGCCCATGAATCATCTCTTGGGCTTTCCAAAGATTACAAGAGCTTAATCACATACCCAATTACCAAATTACAGATTTGATAATCATTGTTTCTTATATTAGCCTCATATGAACGCATATGATCAAAAACACATTATTTCCTTAAATTGAACATTTAAACTAATTCTAGAGTTGGGAATCATCAACCAAGATTCCTCAAAACTCTTCATTGTTATATGTTCCCTAATTTCATTTAGGCTTGAAATCTATGAATTTCAAGGATGTAGCACAATTGTATGACCATTAGGGTTTTTATAGTTGAAAATGCTATGTGTCACCCTCATTAAAAATCTAGGGTTTAATTCATCTAAAAAACAATTCTTCAACTAAAGTAAGAATTTGAAATGTGAATAATTGAGAGTATGCATAATACAATAAAGGACTTATAATGATATTATCTAATTCTAGAGAGAGAAAGCATTTTGAAGAAACTCACATTTTTTACATTCTCTCCTCCTTTTAAGTTTTTTCTCCTCAAAAGTATCAAGAAAGTGATGTTGCTATTTCTTCTCAATCTCATAATTAATCTCTTAGGTGGAGTCACTCTAATCATGGTGGCTCTAAAGAACTTCCACTATATCAATATACTAATTACTGCTAAGATCCTTTTCCCTAGTATCAATAATTTTGATGGGGACTCAACATAAGATAGATAATTTTTTAGCTCCAGAGACACATGGTTTAGAATATGGCTAGGATCTTTGCCATAAGGTTTTCCATTAAAAACATGTAAGACATTGTGCACTGTATTATACTAAGGTGGAAGAGAAATATGGTACACAATCATGCATTGATCGATTCAAAGATTTCTAAGGATCCAACAAAGAGAGGGTTGATATTCCCTATGTTCTTGGCCAAGGATCACATAGGTTTGATCTTCAAGATAACATGACCGCCTTCTTTTGATTGTTGTTCTTGTCAGTGAGCATCTACATAGGACTTCTGACTGTCATGTTCCCTCTAATTATTTTTCTTATCAATGAAACTTTATCAATTTAGAGTTGAATCTTCTAATATTTCATCAAGTTGTGTCATGTGACACCATCCTAGTGTAGTGGAGATCTACATGATTAGTCTTAGATAGATTCATATGAAGGCATCCCAATACTTTTCTGATGGATATTATTGTATGCAAACTTAGATAAGGACAAATAATGGTCCCAAATGACTTACCAATCAAGTACATAAGCTTTTAAAAGATCCTCCAAAATATGCATTGTAGCACGAACAACACAAGAGGTTAGCAAGATCAAACTTTTTTAATGTCATCTTTGTAAGAAGTGGTTTGATTTCATGAGATGAGCCTCTATAACCCATCCATTATCTTATTCCTTTCTAGTCCTGGGTAAATCCACCACAAAATCCATGGTGATGTGTACACCACTTGGTTTGTGGTGATCCTCCTTAATTCTCTACCATGTAAGACATCAACATAAACTCCACAATGTCACACTTCATACTCATCCACCAGAAGATTCTTTGCAAGTCCTTGTACATTTTCATTGTTCTGGAATGAATTATGTACTTTGACACATGTCCCTCACTGAGAATTTTCATCTTCACATCTGATTGCTCGAGAACCCGCATTCAACTTTTGTGATAGAGACCATTATCGGGACACAAAAACAAGTGTGTTTGAGGATTAGACAAGACAACATGATTTCTATGAAGTTGGGACTAGCCATATGTGCATCAAGTAGCTCATCCTATAACCTCAAAATGATAGAAAAAAATATTGAAATGAACATGATCATGCATGAAATTCATCTTCCAATCCACCAAGTCTTCAAGTTATTACACTCAGGAATATATAAAGATGCTCATACTGCCCTTTTTATTATATGGGCATCATCGACTACATCTTCCTACCATGGCAGTAGGAAACAACAAAATTGTATTCTTTAGATATTTGGTCCATCGACATTGACATAGGTTCAAGTCTTTCTATGTCAAATTGTACTTCAAGCTTTGTGGTTGGTGAAGTTATCAAATGTTAACCCATCCATGTAGTGCCTCTAGATTTTGAGAGCATAGATTGTTGCAGCCAATTCAAAATTGCATGTTGGATAATTAAGTTCATTGGTATTTACCTATCTAGATGAAAAAGCCACTACCTTCTTATCATGCTCTAGATATATCCTAACACGTTCCTTGAAGTGACAGTGAAAATAAAAAAAACCTTCATTGCTAGAGGGTAAAGTCAAAACATGTGTTGATCTCAACTTCTATTTTAGCTCCTAGAAACTAGACTCACCAACAGATGGACATTTTAAATGCTCATGTTTTTGAGTAAGTTTAGTGAGAGGAAATGTAACTTTAGAGAAATTGAGTATGAAGCGAGTAATATCCAGCTAGACCCAATAAATTGTGGATTTTAGAGTGATTGTGGGGAGTTTGCCAAACTACAATAGCTTAGACTTCTGTTCGTCAACAAATAGACTACTCACATAGATGATGACTAGGGAATACAATTCATCAATCTAGAATTCACATTTAACAGTTTCCCATAGAACTTATGAGCTCGAAGGACTTCTAGGACTACCCATCATGTATTCACAATGTATTTCTATAGATTCAGAATAGATCAAAATATCATTGTTGAAAATGACCATGGTCTCATCAAGATAAGGTTGGAATAAATTATTTATAAAATTCTTGAATACCATTTATGTTGATTAACCCATAAGGCAACACTAATAATGAGTTCAAAATCTGGGATTCAACATCACTATCTTTTACTTTAAGTTAGTGGTATCTAGAATGATAGTCAATTTTGAATAAAGATTTGCTAGTACAAAGTTGATCAAAGAGGTCATAAATGGGGGAAAAGGTACTTAATTTTAATATTAACCTAGTTCAACATGCAGTAGTAAATACACATGCACATTGAACCATCTTTCTTTTTTATAAAGAGAACAGGTGAATCCCAAGGGGAAACACTGGATGAATGAAACCTTTATCTTAAAGTTCATGCAATCGTTACTTCATCTCCAATAGCTCAATATGAGCCATCCTATAAAGAGCCCTAGAAATCAGAGAGGTTCCAGGAAGAAGATCTATAGAGAACTCAATTTCCCAGCCATGAGGCAGCCCAAGAAGCTCCTCTAAAAATATGTCAAGGAAATCAAATACCACCTCCAAACATTCTACATCTCTAGTACTAGGACTAGTCTCTAAGATTAATTCAAGGAAGAATTTGTAGCCTTTAGAGATCATATTTTTATCTTTGAGATACGAAATTATAACATTATTATAGTATATGCTTCCCCTAAGTATCACAACATGAGTAGAATTAGGTGGAGAACTGTAACATCCCACTCTTTTATGCAAATTTTCCAATATATTTTATTCCTTGCATGCTCTTTTTCCAATAAGATTATTGTTGAGGACTTAAATGCAAATTTCCCATGTTAGTTTTACAAATTCATTTTTATTATGTCCAATTTCTCTCTTACCCTTGTTTTATTTAAAGGAAATCTTTTCATATATATATCTATGCACTTTTGTTTAAGAAAATGAGAATAAATGCTTTTATGTTCAATTTTCTCTCTCATATGATAATTAGTGATTTACATGTTTAATTATTTGCTTAATGGCCCCCATCTTGTTAATTGAAAAGAAATAATATTTAGGGCACGTTTTTATGTTTTGCAATTCTTATTTGAAGAATTAATGGATTTATTTACATTCATCATAGCCATTTAAGTACACATGAGGGTTTTGCTATATTAGGCCTAAAATATGTACAAGCATAAAATATAACCTCATGAGAACGTTCTAGACACCCTATTTCACCTATGGTTAAAATTTGGGTTCATTTGACCCATGTTTGGACCCTCTAAGCAAATAAAAGAGGTTTTAATATTGTGTGACCTTTTATTTGAATGAAATTTCAATTATGTGCCCGATTTAGCCTATGATTGGATTTAATACGCTTGTCACGCGTTACATTTATTTTTCTATTTGGCGCGCGTAATAGCAGTCGTTGGATCAAGATCCAACGGCGCTCACCTTATCTCCTTCCTCCGTTCTGTCCGTGGAATTCAACCGTTACCATCGGCTTCAATGCGGGCCTTCAAACCCGATCGTTACTTGACGGTTTCTCCTCTTTCCTTCACCAACAAATCCGGCTCGTCTCCCCGATATAAACGAGCCCCAGATCGCCCCCACTTGCTCTCTGTTGGGCAAATGCCCAATTTAGGGTTTGGACCCCCTCGTTGCACGGACACCCAGCCGCCACCACAGAGCCCATACCTCCGCCTTTATGCAACCCTAAAGCATCGGCAGACCCCAAGTATCCCTCCTCCTCACTCAATTCATCCTGTGATGCCCTCATGAGCCCCGACCTACTCGACCTGCAACTCTGACGACCTCCACCTTGCCGCAGTGCTTCTTAGACACCTTCTCTGCAATTGAAAGGCCTGTAAGCAACGCCATCCCTCTGCCTGTGATTTCTGATTCTTTGTGTTCTCTATACTCGTCCAGGATGTATGGACCTATAGGCCGCCATTTAGACTCATCGGCCCTAGTCGCCTTGATCACCTCAAAGGTCCTCTGACTGTAGAAAGTGTCGAGATAACAACATTTTGCCTTCTCAAACCCGCTTCAGACTTCGGTAGCCAATTTTTGTATCGCTTGCTATGGTTTCTCCTTCTCCAAACTTCTCCCCTATTTCTTTCTTTGCGGCGGAACACCCCTGGAGTTCCTGACCACCATGAGACTCGAGCTTTGTCTTGTCGAGTTCGCGTGGCAATAAGGATGTCCGTGGTACTCTCGATTTTCCCTGATGAGTACTGCTTCACGATCCCGATCCCAAGAGTCGAGGATCGGCTGTTGTCCTCCGCCATGGCTAAGGGGTACAGAACCCAGGTCTTCGAATGTCCCTTTTACCCACACAAGATTTGATCGAACGAGTTAATCCAAAAGGCCAGCGATGGTATTTCAGTTCCCGTTTCTTTTTCGCGAGCTTGATAGTTGATTTGGAAAGACCATATTGCCCCCATGTATTTAATCGATTGATGTATTGCACATGTCACTTATGTAATTTTGTCTGCCCTCTATTCTTTGACCGTGGGTCCTCAAGTGAGTCTTCTCGTGAGTTGGCCGACCCCTATTGGTCCAGCTCGGACCCGGCCCACTGGTTTGGGTTGAGTTTTATATACGTGGCTTTATCTCAATTTGTGATTGGTCTATACTTTGGAAATTCATATTAAATCGCCTGATTATCAGAAAAATCCGCAAAAATATGTTTTGGAAAGGATTTTTAATATGGAATCCAATTTTATGGTTTTTATCACCTGATTCCTCAGTTTTCACATCTCAATTTTTATATGGACAAATTAGGGTTTAATGATGTATGATGAAGGATACATATGCTAATTTCAGGTGTTTAAGAGGATCCAATCAGTCAAACCAGGTTTGACTTAGGTGTTTTAGCTCAAGGTAAGCGGGCCATGCCCTTGGCATAGATAACATTTGGTTTATTGAATGTTTATGAATATTGTTAATCACTTTATTTTAAAGTCATGACAAATGCATGTTTTCCTTCAAGTATATGATTATTGAATGCTTGTTTGATATATTCTAAGTCTAAGTATAGAAACCACATTTATATTATGAATTATGATTTAGATACATGAAACCAAGATTAAGAGGGAAGAGATTCCCATCCATGCTTAAGAGGGAGAAATCCCATTATGTTTCATGGGGAGAAATCCTAGTTATGTTCAAGAGGGAGAAATCCCAATTAAGATTAAGTTTAGGTTATTTGGAAGATAAGTAAAGTCTAAGAAAGATCATGGTTAAGGGAATTTGATTTAGATTTATATGCACCTTGTTATGGGCTTTCCGAGCATTATGGGATTTCTGAGCAATTATGGGCTTTCCGAGCATTATGGGCTCCTTATGGGGCATTAAGAGAGGAGCATATACTTCTAGTCAAATTCTTCATGTAAAAGATGCCAAGAAATGATTAATGTTAATACATGTTCATGTTTATGTCAAATCAATTTATATGTTATTTTTATGCTTTATAACATGCCAATGCCGCTTACTTACCATGTTTGTTTTCCTTTGCATGGCTGGGGATGAGATGTCCGCAGACGTTGGAGCTAAAGAGAAGGAATCACCTTGAGAAGAATACAAGGACACAAATACCTAAGATGTTGTTGCCTGGTGGGACGTCCATCTATGGAGATCCTATCTTTTATGTATTATCTAGTTTATGTTTAGTATACCTTTAGAAGCTTGATGCAATTTTCTTTCCAAGAACTTATGTATGAATCTATGTTTCAATAATGCCAAGTGTTATTTGTTTCTTGATATGAGATCATGCTTGTGACAATCCCTCCCTGATATGTTAAGTACCCCACATTATGGATAATTTTGGGGATTAGGCTGTGCTTCCGCTGGTTATGTATGTAACCCTAGGGAGGGGTGTTACATTAATGGTATCAGAGCAAGAAATAGATGGCCACTAAAGCAACAATAAGGATTCAATCAAGTCACTCTAGGATGAAGAAATAGAAGTAGAGAACATGATTATGTATTCTATTATGTCTAGAGAACCCTAAAGATGGCTAGAGACTTCACCTCATTAGAGAAGTACATGTTAGCATGCTCATGTAGTTGAAACCAAACCCTAGATGATGACATGTTTCTCCTTGTCTCAATGGTAAGGGACACCCAATTGAGATTTGAGGAAAATGTCATTTAATGTGACTTTTTATATGTCTTACCTTCTTAATTGTATTTGTGGTATGGGACGCATGTGCAAATAAGTTGGTGTGATGTAGCATAAAAAGATCCAACATTTCTAAATATGTGCTTGATCACCACATATAAAGAGATGAAGGATATATGACCTAAGGTTAGACAACTATGAAGATGTAGTCATGGTAAGTGAGAGGTAGATTCCCTAAGTGTAATGAGTTAGGTGTAATGTTAAGGAGTAGGTATGAGACTTAGGAAGGGTAGTTAAGTAATTTTTGTGAATAATAATGTTTTGTTTATGTATGCCTCCTTTTATAATGAAAATTTGTATGTAAAATTTGCAAGTTTATGTGAAATCCTTAAGGTGGGTAGAAACTCTAGGAAATTTCGAGGATGAAATTTATTTAAGGTGGGTAGAATTATAACATCCCACTCTTTTATGCAAAATTTCCAATATATTTTATTCCTTGCATGCTCTTTTTCCAATAAGATTATTGTTGAGGACTTAAATTCAAATTGCCCATGTTAGTTTTACAAATTCATTTTTATTATGTCCAATTTCTCTCTTACCCTTGTTTTATTTAAAGGAAATCTTTTCATATATATCTATGCTCTTTTGTTTAAGAAAATCAGAATAAATGCTTTTATGTTCAATTTTCTCTCTCATATGATAATTAGTGATTTACATGTTTAATTATTTGCTTAATGGCCCCCATCTTGTTAATTGAAGAGAAATAATATTTAGGGCACGTTTTTATGTTTTGCAATTCTTATTTGAAGAATTAATGGCTTTATTTACATTCATCATAGCCATTTAAGTATACATGATGGTTTTTCTATATTAGGCCTAAAATATGCACAAGCATAAAATATAACCTCATGAGAAAGTTTTAGACACCCTATTTCACCTATGGTTAAAATTTGGGTTCATTTGACCCATGTTTGGACCCTCTAATCAAATAAAAGAGGTTTTAATATTGTGTGACCTTTTATTTGAATGAAATTTAATTTATGTGCCCGATTTAGACTATGATTGGATTTAATATGCTTGTCACACGTTACATTTATTTTTTTGTTTGGCGTGTGTAACAGCAGCTATTGGATCAAGATCCAACGACACTCGCCTTATCTCCTTCCTCCGTTCTGTATGTGGAATTCAGCCGTTAGTAGCGGCTTCAATGCGGGCCTTCAAACCTGATCGTTACTCGACGGTTTCTCCTCTTTCCTTTACCAATGAATCTGGCTCATCTCCCCGATCTAAACAAGCCCCAGATCACCCCCTCTCGCTCTTTGTTGGGAAAACGCCCAATATAGGTCTTGGACCCCCTCGCTGCACAGGCACCCAGCCGCCACCACAGAGCCTATACCTCTGCCTTTATGCAACCCTAAAGCATCGGCAGACCCCAAGTATCCCTCCTCCTCACTCAATTCGTCCTGTGACACCCTCACGAGCCCCAACCTACTCGACCTGCAACTCCGACGACCTCCACCTTGTCGCACTGCTTCTTGGACACCTTCTCTGCAATTGAAAGGCCTGTAAGCAACGCCATCCCTCCGCATGTGATTTCCGATTCTTCGTGTTCTCTGTACTCATCCAGGATGTCTGGACCTATAGGCTTCCATTTAGCCTCCTTGATCACCTCAGAGGTCCTCCGACTGCGGAAAGAGTCGAGATAACAACATTTTGCCTTCTCAAACCCGCTTCAGACTTCGGTAGCCAATTTTTGGATCGCTTGCTATGGTTTCTCCTTCTCTGAACTACACCCCTATTTCTTTCTTTGGGACGGAACACCCCTGGAGGTCCTGACCACCATGAGACTCGAGCTTTGGCTTGTCGAGTTCGTGTGGCAATAAGGATGGCCGTGGTACTCTCAATTTTCCCTGATGAGTACTGCTTCACGATCCTGATCCCAAGAGTCGAGGATCGACTGCTGTCCTCTGCCATGGCTAAGGGGTACAGAACTGAGGTCTTCAAATGTCCCTTTTACCCACACAATCTTTGATCGAATGAGTTAATTCGAAAGGGCAGCGATGGTATTTCAGTTCCCGTTTCTTTTTCGCGAGCTTGACAGTTGAGTTGGAAAGACCATATTGCCCCCATATATTTAATCGATTGATGTATTGCACAGGTCAGTTAAGTAATTTTGTTTGCCCTCCGTTCTTCGACCGTGGGTCCTCAAGCGAGTCTTCTCGTGAGTTGGCCGACTCCTATTGGTCCAGCTCGGACCCGACCCACTAGTTTGGGTTGAGTTTTATATATGTGGCTTTATCTCAATTTGTGATTGGTCAATACTTTGGAAATTCGTATTAAATCGCCTGATTATCAGAAAAATCTGCAAAAATATGTTTTGGAAAGGATTTTCAATAAGGAATCTGATTTTATGATTTTTATCACCTGATTCCTCAGTTTTCACATCTCAATTTTTATATGGAAAAATTAGGGTTTAATGATCTATGATGAAGGATATATATGCTAATTTCAATTGTTTAAGAGTATCCAATCAGTCAAACCAGGTTTGACTTAGGTGTTTTAGCTCAAGGTAAGCATGCCATGTCTTTGGCATAGATAACATTTGGTTTATTGAATGTTTATGAATATTTTTAATCACTTTATGTTAAAGTCATGACAAATGCATGTTTTCCAAGTATATGATTATTGAATGCTTGTTTGCTATAATCTAAGTCTAAGTATAGAAACCACATTTATGAAAAACACTAGAGGGGGGGTGAATAGAGTTTTAAAACAATTTTAACAATTTATTGAACTCAAACAACTACAATTGAAATTGGAAGAAGGAGACAGGTGTTTAGAGTGGTTCCAACTTTAGCAAATACTAAAGTTGTCAGTCCACTACCCGGTTGCTTACCCAACCGGGATTTTGAAAGTATATATTTTATTACCTTCACAAGGATTTATACAAAATACAATACTTTATTTTACACCCCTTGAACAGCCTTCACTCGAAGTAGATGCACCAACTTGAGGTAGCCTTCTTGAAGTAACTCCAAGCTCGCCCTTGAAGTAGCCTTCCTCTCTAGAAGTAACCTCCCGTTGCACCAGCCTTCTTGAAGTAGCTCAAGGTCTCCTTCTTCACCAAGAAGATCTCCACCCTCTCCAATCCGCAGCCTCCAACCTAGGAGTAGCAAGGAGAGTACAAACAATAATAGAGAACAAGAAAGGAAAAGGAAATTACAACTTATCCTTTTGTAGCACAAGGCTTGATTTGCCTAGATCAAGCGTATAGATCTCCTAACCAAGGTGTATGGAATTGTAATTGCAGTGGATAGGAGATGCTAGCCTATAGGACACGAATTATGAGCTAAGGAAGGAAGTAGCCAATTGTCACAATGCTCAATTTGCTCACAAACAGATTGCTCAAAGTATGCTCAAGGATTTCTCAAGTGTAACAAGTGAGTTTGAGTGTCCTATGGCTTGTCCTATTTATAGAAATGGCCTAAGGATGCTTAAGGATGTTCTAGACAACTTCTAGGGGTTTCTAAGTGCTTAACTAGCCGTTAGGTACAAGTTTGTTGCTTTAGCAACGACTAATTAATTTACCCTGCAGTTGCTGTCAGAGTTTATCTCGGTCGAGGAATGGTCGACCGAGACACCTACTTGGCCGAACTCTTGTCGATCGACAGGCTCTCTGAATCAAGTGTTTTGCAACGTTTATCTCCAACTGCCAACTACCTTGTCAGTGGTGTCTAACGGCTACTTTGGATCTTTCTCGGTCGAGAAGATTGTCGACCGAGAGTGTCTCGGTCGAGGAGTTGGTCGACCGAGATTGATCTTGTTTCAATGTTTCAATTTAGGCACTAATTATATGTATGAGTGTGCATATGTGATCCTATTTGAAGGGGATGACTTATCTAAATGTGGTGTTTAGCTAGGGAAGATCTAACGCTTGATTTACATGAAATCTAAGTACTTGTACATTATATATTTGTACAAGTTTTTACAAAGCGATTACATTTCATGAAAATATAAATATGTAAGCATATGGATTTCCCTAGTACTTTGTCATCCACCTTGTTCCTGCACACTCAAGTAGCTCGTTAGATCAATAAGAATGAAATGTTTGTCATAATCAAAACAAAGGGATATATAGATGTCCATTTAGCCAACAATTTATATTATGAATTATTATTTAGATACATGAAACCAAGATTAAGAGGGAAGAGATTCCCATCCATGCTTAAGAGGGAGAAATCCCATTATGTTTCATGGGGAGAAATCCCAATTATGTTCAAGAGGGAGAAATCCCAATTAAGATTAATTTTAGGTTATTTAGAAGATAAGTAAAGTCTAAGAAAGATCATGGTAAGGGAATTTGATTTAGATTTATATGCTCCTTGTTATGGGCTTTCCGAGCATTATGGGCTTTCCGAGAAATTATGGGCTTTTCGAGCATTATGGGCTCCTTATGGGGCATTAAGAGAGGAGCATATACTTCTAGTCAAATTCTTCATGTAAAAGATGTCAAGAAATGATTAATGTTAATACATGTCCATGTTTATGTCAAATCAATTTATATGTTATTTTTATGCTTTATAACATGCCAATGCCGCTTACTTACCATGTTTATTTTCCTTTGCATGGCTGGGGACGAGATGTCCGCAGACGTTGGAGCTAAAGAGAAGGAATCACCTTGAGAAGAATACAAGGACCCAAAGACCTAAGAAGTTGTTGCCTGGTGGGACGTCCATCTATGGAGATCCTATCTTTTATTTATTATCTAGTTTATGTTTAGTATACCTTTAGAAGCTTGATGCAGTTTTCTTTCCAAGAACTTATGTATGAATCTATGTTTCAATAATGCCAAGTGTTATTTGTTTCTTGATATGAGATCATGCATGTGACAATCCCTCCCTGATATGCCAAGTACCCCACATTATTGATAATGTTGGGGATTAGGTTGTGCTTCCGCTGGTTATGTATGTAACCCTAGGGAGGGTTGTTACAAGAACCCTCTTCTCCCTATTTTCAATATATCCATAATACTCATAAAACCAATCCATACCAAGTATGATATCAAAGTCTTCTATAGAACATAGGATTTACTCAAACAATTTCTCATGAATTTTAAATTTTATTGGTAACATATCAATTTTGTCAATGTAATAAATAGTTTGCCACTAGGAGTTGTCACATCAAGAATATATCCCAAATGTTTTATATGTAAGTGTAGCATAGAGGCCAAATTTGTTATATGAATGTATTTTTAGATCTATAGTTAAATAATGCTTTAACATGGTGATAATTAAGGAATATTATGCCTACAAAAATAATTATCATAAATAATTAAAGGCATAAGGTAGGATACTTATATGAAATGTAATAGTTTAGGGTTACCTCTATTTAGTTAAATTAGGTTTTTCTTAGCCTCTTCTGAAGTAATTGAAATACCCTTGCATTATGATTCCCAAGAGGAGGTTGAGCACTCACTGGAGGGTTGACAAACATGGAAGGATTAGGGCATTCAGAAATGGAATGGCCTTCTTTTTTGAAAGTGAAGCAAACTAGCTTGGTATAGAGAAGTGTTCCATCATGGCCTTATCCACATGTCTTACATTCTATCCAATATCATTTCACTTAACTCTAATTATTTCTACGTTTTATCTAATATGATTTCACTTGACTCTAGTTATTTCTCTAACCTCCTTTACCTAAAATACCTTAGTATGGCCAGGGATAAAACTTACCGAATTATCTTTCCTGGTGGTGGGTAACCCTAGGTATCCCATTCTAGTAGGTTGCTACATACCCTATTTTCTTTCCAAATGAAGGGCAATGTCTATGGTTTCATGAAAGGTTTTGGTAAGGGAAGTGATAACTAGGGTTTTCAAGTTGGAAGCTAGACAATCAATGGCCTTCTATCCATAGTCAGCAACCGAGAGGGTATCTTTATTGATCTCACTATACAACCTATCTTTCCTCTTCCTTTCAGCTATGGGCATGAAATGGCTAGTCAAATGGTTTTAAAGGCTTCCTACTCTAGAATGTCAACATCTATGCCAATATTCCCATGAAATTATTCCCACCAACTCCTATCTCCTCCCTTATGTAGGTATGTGGTAATATTTGACTTTCTTCTCATGAGGGACTTATAGGATATAAAATGTTATATTCTACAGACAAGATCCATGCTTTGATTTTTTTCCATCACCTCAGTTTGATCCTCACCCCTATAGATATTCAAACTAAATTTGACAAAGTCAATCATAATCAAAATCTTTTTGGTTTAGGTGGCATCAGAGGCTCCTTTTAGGGAAAAAGCCTCAGAACAATGATTATGTTGGTATACCCATGAGAGAAGGACACTTCATGTTTCAACCAGGTAAGACTTGCACTTCCATATGTAACCTCATGTCCTAGAAAAAAGTTTCTTGGAGATTTTAGCCAAATCTGGCAGATTCTAGCCCAAACACCTCCACCCTTCATATTGATATGGTCGCTTAACACACCAACCACTAAGATTGTTAATCCTAGAGTTTAAACCTTTAACTTTCTAGTTAAGGCTAGTACAGAAGGGGTCAAATCCCAAAGGACAACTTTTTAAGATTGTTTCTTCTTAACCCAAATGTTTGAAGAACTTATTTATTTGTTTTTGGTATTTTCAAATTTGGAACGAGAATGTAAAAGTAAGTTTGGGTGATGATTGATTACACTAAGAAAGTAAATTGCTGAAATTAAATTGCACTTAAACAAAATATTATTTGCCCTATAAAAGGTAAAAAAGATTGTTGTTAGCACAAGAAAAACTAGAATGAAAATACTAGAACGTAAGAAAGCAATGAGAGGTGATTGAACTCAAATGGAGAGAATCGAGGCGTTAGGGGTTTTCACCACCTTAGCCATGGTAAGAAAATGAATGAACAATTAATCAACAAATAGGCGACGACATGTGAATCATAAAAATCCACAAAAGATGAACTCCACATGATCCCATTGGTCCTGGTGCTCATGTTTCCTGGTTCGTCATCCGAAAAGAGATAAATCCACGGTCACTTTAGAATCTCTATGTGAATTGGTTTAATCGTTCTAAACTTGGATTTCCATGGTCATTTCCATCCGAGTTAACATAAACATCTAAGCGAGTAATTACTTCACTAGATCATCAATTAAATAAACCAATCGTCATTTAAAGAATTATATTAAAATTGATTCGATAAACCATGGGTAAGGGGCTATCCCCCTTGCCTCGATATGGAACTACTCACTCATGGTTGAGGAGAAGGGGGAGATGAAGGAAGAAAGTACCTTGGCCATAGTCTAGGATTAAACATGAAATTAATCCTTATTCTATAGACAATAAAATGGCCAGGTTCTTAATTCCTTGCTCCAAAACTAAAGAAAGGGGGAAGAAGAGATCTAGATCTAAAAGCAGAATAAAAGGAAACCAAGGAACAAACTGAAGAATGAACAATGCTTCAAGAAATAAACTACTTAATTGTTGAATCGGAAGAATATGAGATTCACATTACTCCAAGAATTCTAGTACAAAAGTGTAGATCCAAAGATGATCCAAGGAGGAGGAAGTTCCCCTCCTTTTATAGGAGAAGGAGGCAACTTTTACATTAGGGTTAGAGAAATGGTGGCTGGCTGATGGCTTTTGGGCTGTCTACGTGACGCCAACCGATCGGTTCAAGTATGAGCCGATCGGTTGGCTACTGGGGGATAAATGAATGCTAAGGGAACAATCGCCAACCTTAATTAATGTGGCAACGTGGGAAACACCCGCTCAGCTGGGATGGATTTCCTCCCATTATTAGAGCTTTGGCCGAGCGTTTAATCTTGGGAAGTAAACTGATCTGGCCAGTCGTCTGAGAAGTGCGACGATCGGTGCTGGAGAACAAAATGAACGATTGGATATATGAGACGATTCGCTCATTAGAATGAAACGATCAGTTGGATATCTGAGACGATCGGCTCATGATCTAAACCTGTGAGAAAATGTACATATTTGTCAGATTTGTGATAAAAATGAGAAAATATGAATTTTTGCAATTTTAGGGGATGAAATGAATATCTCTATTTGATAAGCTTAAATAATTTGCAGAAAAGAGGTGCTAAAATAGCACGCATCAGAATACCGTAGACTTAAAGCTTTGCTCGTCCTCAAGCAATTGAAATATCAAAATGATTCAAAGATTTTTGGATAACAAGTTCATCCTCCCAATATTAGCAATTCTTCTATCCTTTTCATGGCCAAGTGACCCATCTCCTAGAACAACAAATTGCAAGAACTATGTTTCTTATAAAAACATTTTTCATAACTTATTTTAAACTTATACTTTGTAGAAAACATTCTTGATCTGACTTACGCTTCAACATTCAATTTTTTTTTATTGGGTTAATTGTTGCATGGGAATAGAGAAAATTGAGGTGTGACGGAAGAGTCCCTCCTCTATTTGACTTGGGATTTTTTTATGGACTTGTGATTACATCGACCACAAATTTTTATGTGCTCTTTTTTTGGTATCTTTTGATGGTACACCCCTTTGTGGGGTATGGAAGAAGAGAATGCCACCCCAGACTTAGGGTTTGGCATGCGAATTATTTCCCCCGTGTAGTAAAAAACATTTTCTTTTCAAAAAATGAGTGTCGTTGCATAAGTTAGAAAAGACATGTAGCTACATTATATGAGAGTAAAAAGGATAAGTTAATCTAATTCTAAAAAATAAGAAAATTTGCATTTGATTCTATTTGATACTCTAGGCTTTCCATCGTTTCTAAGAATTACTTATCATGATCATAGGGAACTTGATATTTCAAAGCTTTTGAATAATTTTGATAATGCAATTGTTTTTACTAGTTTCATTTTTGAAAATAAAATACAAAATTCGGCCGACTATATAAAGGCCTATGTTTGAAAGGAAAACTAATGCAATACAATGTAAAATGCAGAAATGAAATGCTAAAAAGGGAAGATAGAGGGTGGATCATGTACCACCCACCCACCCCAGAGTTAGAATTTTTCTCGGCCCGAGCAAACTCTTAGAACGAGATGGAGGGAAGAGGATAACTATGGTGGAGGGTGCTACTGGTGGGAGGAGTAGTAGTTTCCCTAATAAGGGGAGTAAGGACTTGGATAGCTCTGCTGGGTTCCGTACTCCTCATATGATGGTCGACTGGGGGCATAGTGATCGCAGTCCACATGCCAGGACTCCTGCGAATGCTACATCAGGTACATGTGATTGAGTTGGTGGCCCTATCTCTGTTGCTCATGCTAAATCTCATCTAGTTGGGTTTGGACCTCGTAGAAGCCATAACGGCCGGCGTCGTCATCTTGTCGCCACCTGGTGTGGTGTCTGGAAGGTGGCAGTGGTGGTTTAGTGTCCTCATCATGGGCCTCTAGAGAGAGGATCCTCCTATGGGGCAGTGGCTCGGGGACAGTGTCTGGGTTTGGATGCTCCAGACTGAATCTCTAGATATGGCCCTATAGGTCAGTCAACTCATAGACGTAGTTTGTTGTCACAAACCACACATGTAAAGGGAGCTGGAGGACCACATGAGTGTCCTTAGACAAAAGATAATAAATGCCCTTGGTACCCAAATGGATGAACCTACTATTCTTCAAATAGTGAGAGTGGATGAGGTGGTTTTTAAGCTCAAGCATAGGAAAGGCGATGTGGGTGTAGCCCAAAAAGATGACGAGCTGGGTGACAATGAGATCTCGAGAGGGTAGGCCAGTGGCTAGGGTTAGAGAGTGAGTTGTGAGGGTTTGGCTTGCCTTGGAAGGAGCTTTATAGAAAAGTGAATCCTTTGAGCCAATCGACTGGGGTCTGAGCCAATCGGCTCGTGCACCTCGTGCGCTGTCCAAGGTTGAGTAAAGAGGGGCTACCTCATTTAAAGGGAGAAGAGGGGCTGCCACATTGCGGGAAATGTGACAAGGTTGGGACCTGAGTCGAGCGGCAGGAAGTTGAGCTGACCGACTGAGCTGTCGAGGAGCCCCAGCAGAGATGGTTGAACCGATTGGCTGGTGAAAGGAACCGGTCGGCTCGCTGCCCAGAAAGGGAGGTAATAAAAACAACAAAAATTAGGGAAAAGAAAAGGGAAGGGAAGATAGTGTTGGGTTTCCTCCCAACTAGCACCTTGTTTTATGTCGTGGCCCGACAAGGATCAAATTATTTGGATTCTAGGGGAGTTGTGGGGTCAGTTAGGTTCAGGTCTTCCAAAGGTGAACATTTGGTAGAATTTGAAGCTATAAGGTCTTCAGTGGTGATGTATCATTTAAGTCGGTGCCCATTAACCTTGAATTCACCCAAAACTTTATCTCAAAGAAGAAAGGCACCATGTGGATAGGCACACATGACAATGTAGGGGCCATACCATCTTGACTTGAGTTTTCTAGGAAAACGTCATAGTCTTGAATTAAAAACTAGAACTTGATCCCCTTCACTAATGTCTTTGCGCTTGATGTGACCATCATACCACATTTTGGTTCGTTATTTGTAGATTCTTGTGTTTTCGTAGGCACTCATTCTAAGTTCATCAAGCTCATTCATTTGGAGAAGACGTTTCTCTCCATCCATAGAAAGGTAAAATTTTAAACTTTTGATGTCCTAGATGGCCTTGTGCTCTAATTCTATTGGTAAGTGACATGATTTACCGTAGATTAGTCTGAAGGGGGTGGTACCAATGGGTGTTTTGTAAGAAGTACAATATGCCCACAGAGCCTCATTGCTTTTTAACGCCCAATCTTTCTGAGTGCGTCCAACAATTTTCTCTAAAATGGATTTGATTTTTCCATTGGATACTTCCACTTGCCCACTGGTCTGAGTATGGTAAGGAGTGGTGACTTTGTGGTGAACCCCATATCTTTTCAAAAGAGCCTCAAAACGTTTCTACCAAAAAATGGATCCCCCGTCGGAAATGATGGTGTGAGGGACTCCAAATCTAGGAAAAATGATGTCTTTAAAGAGTTTCTTAACAAGTTTAGAGTCACAGGTTTTAGTGGGTATGGCTCCAACCAACTTTGACACATAATCGACTGTGACTAAAATGTAAGCAAACCCATAAGAAGAAGGAAATTGGTCCATATAGTCGATCCCCCAGACGTCAAAAATCTCTAATTCTTACCAAGAGGTGAGGGGCATTTAGTCACACTTGGAAATGTTACCCATCCTTTGACATTGGTCACATGAGAGCACGTAATCATATGAGTATTTGAAGATGGTGGGCCAAACAAATCCGCATTGCAAAACCTTTCTAGCTATTTTTTGGGAACTCATATGACACCATAGGAGCCAGAGTGTCATTGTTCCAGAATGACAATGCTTTCTTTGTGGGATACACAATGATGATATAAACCATCGACACAAAGTCTAAAATGATAAGGTTCATCCCAATAATAATTTTTGACGTCATGTAAAAATTTAGCTTTAGAGTGTGCCATATACTCAGGGTGCAATACACCTACAGCTAAATAGTTCACAAAATCGGCAAACCAAGGGAATTGGAAGTCTACCTTGAGCAGTTGGTCATCAGGTAAAGATTCATTTATGGGTTTTTCATCAATGGGGCTATAGCTTAGTCTACTTTGGTGGTCAGCCACAACATTTTTAGACCCCTTTTTGTCTAGAATTTCTAGATCAAACTCCTACAATAACATGATTCATCTAATGAGTCTAGGCTTGGCATCCTTCTTGGTCATGAGATAGTGAATGGCTGCATGATCAGTGTAAACAATAACTTTTGAACCAACAAGGTATGAGTGAAATTTATCGAATGCATACACAATGGCTAGCATTTTTTTTTAGTGACTGTGTAATTTCACTAAGCCTCATCTAAGGTCTTAGATGCATAATAAATGACATGGTGTTTCTTGTCAATTTGTTGTCCTAAAATGGCACCTACATCATAGCCACTAGCATCACACATGATTTCAAAGGGAAGGGCCCAGTCTAGTGCAGGAATGATTGGAGTGGTTATGAGAGCATTTTTCAAACATAGAAATCTCTCCATGCATGCCTTATCAAAATGGAAAGACACATCCTTTTGAAGAAGATTGGAGAGAGGTTTTGTGATTTTGGAAAAGTCACGAATGAATCGCTGATAGAAGCCAGCATGTCCTAAGAAGGCTCAGATGTCTTTGACTGAGGTTGGGGGAGGAAGCTTGGTGATGACCTCAATCTTAGCTTTGTCTACTTCAATGCCATGGTTGCTCACGTTATGGCCTAGAACAATACCCT
Organism: Alisma plantago-aquatica; assembly: GCA_963693085.1. Taxonomy (NCBI): domain Eukaryota; kingdom Viridiplantae; phylum Streptophyta; class Magnoliopsida; order Alismatales; family Alismataceae; genus Alisma; species Alisma plantago-aquatica. Next base: position 21,721,698 of record OY856412.1, on the reverse strand, counting down.
CCTTAACCATGAAGTGACACTTCTCCCAATTAAGGACTAAGTGTGACTCAATACATCTATCAAGGACAAGGGAGAGGTTTTGAAGGCAAGAATCAAAACTGTCTCCATAGATGGAGAAATCGTCCATGAACACTTCCATGACTGTTTCAGTTAATCCTGAAAAAATGGCAGACATACATCTTTGAAAAGTGGATGGTGCATTGTACAAGACAAAGGGCATTCGTCTAAAAGTGTATGTACCAAAGGGACATATGAAGGTGGTTTTCTCTTGATCCTCAAGATGGATAGGAATCTGATAAAATCCTGAGTAGCCATCTATATAACAGAAGTATTGTTGATGGGCTTAGCATTCAAGAACTTGATCTAGGAAGGGAAGAGGGAAGTGGTATTTGCTAGTTGCTTTGTTGAGCTTCCTTTAGTCAATGCACATTATCCACCCTATGAATGTGTGAGTGGGAATGAGCTCATTCTTCTCATTTTGAATGACAACAGTCCCTCCCTTTTTGGGAACAACTTGACATGGGCTGACCCATGGGGAGTCGGAGATGGGGTAGATGATTTCTACAGTCAAAAGTTTAATCACCTCTAGATGGACTACTTCCTTCATGTTGGGGTTGAGTTTTCATTGTGGATCTCGAGAAGGTTTGTGCTCTTCTATCATTGGTATTTTGTGAATGCAGATGGATTAATCTATTCCAACTAGATCTGACATTTTATACCCCAAGGTAGCTCCTTTCTTCCTAAGTTCACCCATAAGTTTAGTTTCTTGTTTGAGGGGAAGGGTAAAATTTATTATGATAGGGTACAGTTCTAGCTCATCAAGGAAGACATATTTGAGGCCTATGGGGAGAGTCTTCATTTCTAGGGCCTTTGGCAGTTCGGGATTTTCTTCTATGGTGGAGATCATCTTAAGGTCTTCAATTTTAGAATTGGGGATCTCCTCAAAGTTATCTAAATGAATCTTGAATTGATTTAATGGTTCATTGTCAAAATCACATTCAGCGGGGATAGTGAGGGCGGTGTGTAGAGGGTCATCAACTAACTCCCATTCCTGCCTTAGTTGGGATAATTTATCAATGCAATCAAGGAGGTAGACCTCTTCCTCAAGACTAGGTCCCCTCATGCTTTCAAATACCCTAAACTCTAGGGTTTGCTTCCCTAATCTTAAAAAAATGGTACCAGCCTCAACATCAATCAAGGCACGGGTAGTGGCTAAGAAGGGACATCTGAAAATGAGAGGGTAGCATAAATCTTCCTTGATGCCATGATAAAAAAATCACAGGGGACATAGGCATCTTTTCCAACTTTAACCGGAATGTCTTCTATGATTCCCATGGGTTTGGTCGTTGATGAGTCCGCCAGTTGGATAGTCATGGTTGTGGGTAACATGTCATTGAATCCCAGTCTTTTGCAAAGGCTATAGGGCATGATGGATATACTGGCTCCTAAATCAGCTAGGCCCTTTCTACAAGCATTGTCACCCAAGTAGCATCCTATTCTAAAAGAACTTGGGTCCTTCTATTTTTTAGGCATCTTACTTAGGATTATGTCTGAAGTGGTCCTAGTAGGTTTAACAATCTCGTGTTCTCTAGTAACATACTTCCTAGTCAAGAGAGATTTCATGTACTTGGACCAGGCGGGCATGTCTGCCAAAGCATCAATGAAAGGAATGTCGACATGTATTTTTTTTCATAGCATCCCTAAATTTCATGAAGCAGGCATCAAATATTATTTGTTTGAGGCAGGCTTGGTAGGGAGGTCGGGTTTGTAGATTGGTTCTTCTCTTCTGCCTGAGGGACTTGAGGGATAGATGGTTTGGGTGTAGCTTCAGGTTCAACAACTGCCATGTCCTCATCCTCAAATTTGAGAGGTGGTTCCGATGTTTTTTTTGGAGGGGGAGAGGAGTGCACCTTTCCTGAATGAGTGGAGACAACCTTGAGTTGTTCGGGATGTTTGGGGTTTTTTCAGGCTGCCCTGTAAAAGTTCTGGCAGGGGGGTTCTGTTGGGCAAACAAATGAGCTAGTTGGGCGTTAGTCACTTTTTGATGAGCTTGTTGGGCAATGATGATTTTCTCCAAGGCAGCTATCCTTCCGTCAGCTGAGAGGGTGGGGGTAGGAACATTTGGTTGAGGAGGTGGCTAATTGAGGTTTTGAGGGGGAAGGTTTAGGTTTTGGAATTGTTGTCCTTGATATGGTGGTTGGGTTGGGTGATTTCCTTGGTAGATTCCTTGGGTTTTAAAGTTCCTTTGGTTTTTGTATGGGAATCTAGGTGGTGGTCGATTGTTTCCTTGAGGGTAGGGAGGCCTTTGTTGGGATTGGAGTTGACTAGAGTTTTCGACACCTGTAGGGTTCCCATATTGGAAACTAGGGTGGTTTCTAGTCTGATTGGGGTTGTAGTAACCTTGGCCTGGTATGGTATGGATTGAATTGAGGTCTTCTAGTTGTTGTCCCATTTCCGGTTGCATGGGAATGTTGTAGAGGTTTTAACAATGAAGGGTGGTGTGATTGTATCCTTGGAAAATGCCACAAAGAGTGTCCATGATTTTTATTTGTTGGGGTGACTCCCTAAGGGTGCCTAGGGACGACTCTAACCGATCTTGTTTTAGGGCAATTAATTTGAGGCTTTCTGATATGCTTTGGATATCAGGATTAACTTATTCCTTGGATACCTTAAGGATTCCACAAATTCCCCTTCTATCCCTTGTTTCATAGCCCGTTTGGCTACCTCCCATGCACTAGTCATACTTTGGTGCATGAAGTTTCCTCCAGATGATGAATTGAGAAAGAATTTGGTATCATCATCGACACCATGATAGAAGATCTCTATGAGCTGGGCTTGAGAGATATCATGGTAAGGGCACTTCCTAAGTAAGTCTTTGAACCTTTTCTAGGATTCTCCAAAAGATTCTCCTGGGACATGGAAAAGTGAGTGATTTGACCCCTGAGTTCATAGGTGAGAGAAGGGGGTAAAATTTCTCAAGAAACTTACTTTGTAGAACTTCCCAAGTTGTGACATGTTCTTCACTTTCCATAGTGTTGTACCAGCTACTAGCTTGGCCGAAGAGGGAATATTTGAACAATCTAAGGCAGATGGCATCTTCAGAGATGCCTGGGAGTTTGTTCAGGGAGCAAAGGTCAATGAACCTATGAAGGTGATCTTAGCAACTTTCTTCATTGTTGCCTGAGAAGGGATTGGCTTGCATTATGGTGATCCATTAGTTCGGATCTCAAATTAAGGAGCAATGATGTCAAGGGGTACAATCAGATGTTGTGCATAGGCAGTTTTAGGAACAAAAAAATCCTTTAGTTGTTTTTGCCTTTCGGCCTCCCTCCTGTCACCTTCTATGGTTTCTTGTTCAGCCCTGTAGGTTGCTCATAAAGTGGCTTCTCTTTCTGCTTGTTCGGATTGGATGAGCTCTCTTTGCGCTGCGAGAGCTTGGTCGATCCTATGAGTGACTTTTTCTTCATTCATTCTTATTTGATTTTGATGGTTTACACGATGAAAAGTCCTTTCTATCTCCGGATCAAACGATTGAAAATCAACGTTCAGATGTCGCATGCACAAATAAAGCAGTTAATCTCTTATAGAAAAAAATAGACTGCCAGAATGGAAACTCGACAGAAGGAGGAGTAGCACATCCGGAATGTTACTCGGAAGGCATAAAAAATAAATAAAAAATTTCAAAAGGTTTTTGGGGGTTTGAGAAAGCAATCCATTGTCCCCAGCAACGCCGCCAAATTGATATGGTCGCTTAACACACCAATCATGAATATTTTTAATCCTAGAGTTTAAACCTTTTAACTTTCCAGTTAAGGCTAGTATAGAGAGGGTTGAATCCCAAAGGACAACTTTTCAAGATTGTTTCTTCTTAATCCAAATGTTTGAAGTACTTTTTTTTGGTATTTTCAGATTTGGAATGAGAATGTAAAAGTTGGTTTGGGTGATGATTGATTACAGTAAGAAAGAAAATTGCTGAAATTAAATTGCACTTAAACAAAATATTATTTTCCCTACAAAAGGTAAACAAGATTGTTGTTAGCATAAGAAAAACTAGAATGAAAAGACTAGAATGTAAGAAAGCAATGAGCGGTGATTGAAATCAAAGGGAGAGAATCGAGGCGTTATGTGTTTTTACCACCTTAACCATGGCAAGAAAATGAATTAACAATTAATAGACAAATAGGTGACGACATGTGAATCATAAAAATCCACAAAAGATGAACTTCACATGAGCCCATTGGTCCTGGTGCTCATGTTTCCTGGTTCATCATCTAAAAAGAGATAAATCCAGGGTCACTTCAGAATCTCTATGCAAATTGGGTTAATCGTTCTAAACTTGGATTTCTATGGTCATTTCCATCCGAGTTAACATAAACATATAAGCTTTATTATGAGAATTCCAGTAAAAAAGTGTTATTATAAACATCCGGGTCTCAAAACAGAATAAAAGGAAACTGAGTAACAAACTGAAGAATGAACAATGCTTCAAGAAATAAACTACTTTATCGTTGAATCAGAAGAATACAAGATTAACGTTATTATGAGAATTCCAGTAAAAAAGTGAAGATCCAAAGATGATCCAAGGAGGAGGAAGTGCCCCTCCTTTTATACGAGAAGGAGGGGGCGACTCTTACATTAGGTTAGAGAAATGGTGGCTGGCGGCTGGATTTTGGGCTGTCTACGCGACGCCAACTGATCGGTTCAAGTATGAGCCGATCGACTGGCTGCTGGGGGAAAATGGCCACTAAGGGAACAATCACCAACCTTAATTAGGGTGGCAGCACGGGAAACAACCGCTCGGCTGGGATGGATTTCCTCCCATTATTAGGGCTTCGACCGAGCATTTAATCTTGGGAAGTAAACCGATCTGGCCAGTCATCTGACAAGTGTGACGATCGGTGCGGGAGAACAAAATGAATGGTTGGATATATGAGATGATCGACTCATCAGAATCAAATGATCAGTTGGATATCTAAGATGATCGACTCATGATCTGAACCTGTGAGAAAATGCACATAATTGTCATATTTGTTATAAAACTCAGAAAATATGAATTTGTGCAATTTTAGGGTATGAAATGAAATATCACTATTTGACAAGCTTAAATAATTTGCAGAAAAGAGGTGCTAAAATAGCACACATCACATATCCCTGACTCAAGGACTACCTTGGACTCCTAATCAGGTGAATAATGTGTCCATGCAGCTATGATGTGTGAACTATGGATCTAATACCAACTGTGACAACCCCAAATCTAGCATTCTTTCCATGTTCAAACATTCTATTAATATATGTGATCTCATACCAACAAGATGTTAAGAAGGAAAACAAGAGGATTGGTGGTTATTATCTATTAAATTGATCACTCCACAACATCAATGTAACATACTAAAATTTAGGTACATTTTCGATTTATCCATTTTCCGAGTATTTCCTTATCTTTTTATCCATTTTGTCCTTAATCTGGAATTTGTGGAAATCATTAGTGGTTTGGAGGTAATGTGTTCACTGGTCATGCCAAATTTTGGATTTATGCACAAATACCTCAATTAGGATTTTAACCAGGGTCTAACATGAAAAATCTACCACTTAAGTAAGATATTGATAAAATAATTTTGTCCTAGAACCTTCCGTAGGCTCATGGAACAAGAAAGATAAGAAGGAAAAAATAATAAAGCCTTAAACATGATAATGTATTATTAAATAACTTAATGTGTCACTTAGAGTAAATGTGCCAAATATCTTAATTCATGTAAGATAATTTAATATACTCCTAGTTATAGCTAGTTCAGATAAAGGTGATCTTAATTGAGAAGTATGGAATAAAGAGAAATTAAATACTAAAATATATGAGGAATAATGTGTTTAACCCTAATTGAGCTAAAAGTCATAAATAGAAAACTCAAAGGATAAATCTAACTTTATATTCAGATTCCTTGGATCGCAATTACCCTAGGAGTAAAATTTAACTTAATTTGAATAATCCTAGTTAACTTAGTTAAAGGAGAGAAGAATAATATCAAAAATGTTAATTATCATAATCGATTTAGATAAGGTTGGATTATTTTAAATGTCCCACGGAGATTATCTCGATTTCAATATAGTTCTCCTATCACACAAGTTTTTAACCTGATTCTTACCATGATCATGTGATGCACATCCAACAGACCCGCATCATCGACTACCTAGAGCCGCAGACAGATATGCGTTGGGCTCTAGCCCTTTCCCCTCTTCACCTCATTCTCTCTCTGCTTAATGAAATCATGAGATTTGTTTGCCAACTGATTCATTATCATGAGACATGTTGAATGATCTATAACTCTAACCCTAGTTTTTATTGTACACAAAACCCTCAACATCCCCAAAGTATGGATTCTCCACCGATGCTCATATACTCTAAACCCCTAAACCCACACCTATAAATAGGAGCCCAATCTCTCCCTAGCACCACACAGTGCAACCGTAACCATTCAATTTGACCATAACTATACCTACGACCCCAACACACTGACAAAGTGTTCGTGGACTCCGACAAACTCCATGGGTAGAAGATGAAGAAGGAGATCAATTTTGCTTCTACAACATCAAGGTAATCCCCTCCGCTAGCTTATGCGCTTAGTTAATTGCTTAATAGTCTAGTTTGGTGTATCGTCGAGTTACTTCTGTATCATGTTTTCATTTTTGGATTTTTCAAACACCACAGCCTCACCTTTGATCCCACATATGTGATTCATGCTTGTTTGTGTTTGTTGACCCTCATTGAGTGTCCTTGTGTGCCTAATTTTCTCAAAGCTTTTGCATGTGGTGGATTAGAGTTGTTGGGGACATGGGCTGCATATGAGCCTCATCGTCCTAATGCCTCCGTGCACCTTTGTCTGGGCCTCTCGAATCTTATGAACCCTTCACCTAAGGCCGAGCATGCCTAGAGCCTGAGCTAGGTCTACTCTGAGTTGTCATGTCTTGGCTACGTTGGGGAAGGAGGAGAAGAAACAATCCCTACAGTGAATTCCCCAACATGACCTCCATCTCATGTTGTGATTTATTTTGTTTGCAAGGGTATTTCTATCCTTTGACCTCTAATATGATCTTCTTATCATAGGCTTGATTTAACAGTTCAATTTTAGTAGTATACCCTGTCATGAGTCTAGTAATTGGTCTGTGATGCAGGGTTATTTTAGGAAGTATATACTTGATTTTGTTTTCTATATTATATACATGGTATAGTTTTAGAAAATTCATACCAATTAATATAAAATTAAAAAAAAATTATGTTTTGGAATCAGGAAATTAAGTTATATCCAATTAAATGAATCTAGATTCAGATTCTACTGTTTTTGAATGTTGGTTTTGGGGAATCTAATAAATATAGAAAATTCCTAAAAATGTAACTAATTCGTAAAAAATCCAAATAAAGTAAATAAATATGTTTTCTTGATTAGGATAAAATAAGGAATCATTGGGTATAGATTTTATGACCAAAATCTAAAGTGTTCTGAAAGGGTCTTCCTTTATACTTATATGGATTAAAAACCCTAATGCATATGTATGAATTTAACCTAGGAAAAAGAGATCTTGGAAACAACTTAGCTGGTGAAAAGTGATTACTGAGATTCTGAACAAAGGTATGTGCATCTTACTCCTTAAAGTTTGGCATGTTTGAAATCCAAACCCTAATTTCCTAATGAGGCATGAACCAAACCTGAAATTATTATTATTTCTCCTTTTGATGTAATTTCTTCAATACCTACTAGAATGATCATTGCTTGGGTCTTGGACCCCACCTGCCCTACTATTATTATTGGTTCCTTAATATTTCCATGTCATATGATATCTTTGAAGAATAATGATTGTTTCACTTATTATCTAATGTAGGGGTACTACATACAACCATACATAGTAGGGCATGCATTATTTCACCAATGGAAATGTGTTACTCTCCCCAAATATATTTATATTGGTGGGTGATAGGGAATATGTTACTCTCCCCTCACTTATTGGTTGGGGTCTGGTAGGTTCCTCAACCCTACTTAGTTAATGTAGTCTAATTAGAATCATACATGCAAATTGCTTAATATTTATTTAGTATGGCAAGGACCTTATTGATATATGCCTCATACTTTTGACCCTATTTTATTTTTGAATTATCCTTGATGGATTTATACCCTATGTTTTCCTTGTTATACTTAACTTATCTTTATTCCTTGATCTGACACAGACCTTATTTTCTCCTCTTCTTGGGTGAACCCAACTACCCAAGCATAGGACAAGGAGTGGAACAAGGCAAGAAGGACCATCCCAGGAGTAGAATAGGGGTTCATTGTCAAGATGTCTAGGTAGATACTTCTAGATCCTATAGTTTCCTATTATAGTTTACTTTTATGAACTCATGTAGTGAACATTGGAATAAAGTCCTGTAATATCTTAGTCTTTTCTTCCTGCTGCTACTATTAAAATTTTTATATCAAAATCATGCTTATTTAAAGGGAATTGTGATGCATGCATGATTCATAATCTAAATCTCTAAAAGTAGATGGATTGCATGTGTTTTCCTTTCAATTTTAGTAAGGGATGATCTTGCCTCCTTACCAATTAAAGATGTCCCACACAAATAACTACCAATCATAAAAGGAAACTATGGAGTTTACATTTTTTGGAAGGACTGATTTAACTTTTAATGAAAGGGAAAGTACATAGGGATAAATTGCATACTATATATAATATATGGAAAGAAATGAAAGATAACACTATCTAACTAGTAGATGATAAGAACCATCTAAGCTAAATTACATCCTCCAAAATCCAATATTAGCACTTCTGGTACTTTGCTCTAGTTTGAGGTTTCTTGAACCTAGAAAATACGTGAAACATCACATCATCATGTGAGTTGTTGTGTATGAGGGTAAAAGATACATATTAATATGCTTACATATGTCAATAATTTAAGAAAGAAAGAAAGGGTAAAGGAAACCATTGATTAATGCAATAATCAAGGAAACCATTATTTTTTATTGGCCTTTGATGGGAACGAACTATTGAGTGGTTTCAACAATTCATGTATATTTAGTTTTATGATGGGCCCTCCCCGCCCCATGGGATATGGGTATATGTATCTCCATGTTACTTGCCAACATGTCGTGTTCCCTGTAATTTCTATTCAAATCAAAAGATAAACCGCTCCACAATTCCAAATATAAACAAGGCCAACTTGGGATGGAAATCATAGATAGTTTGAAGTAAAAGATGACCAAAGCATAGCCTAGAGGAGTTTAAGGTGATTTTGGAGAATACAAATATGTATCCTGAGAGTGAACCATCTTCTTCCTCAAATATTCTTCTACAATAGCAGTGAAGATCTCTATTCTCCTTTCCATCCACTTGGAAGAGGAGGTTGTTGAATATAGAGAATTACCAAGGATGATGTTTCTACTTCTGCCTGGAGTTCTTCCATTATTCTACTACTTCTTGAGATATTTTCATTCATCTCTCTCTTTCACTATGTGATTTGTACTATTTTCTACTACACACACCTGCATTTTCAAGCCTTTGACAAGTTGACTCTTTGTTCTTGGGCATGGGTGAGTAACTCCCATGTTGTGACTTTGTACAACATGAATTTCTTATATAATTCTACTTTGATGATTGCTTTGGTAAGTATGGTTTATGCTCTTAGTATAGTCTGGGAAGATATGCATAGGTGTAAGGAGATGTTGCCTTACATACGCTAACTTGACCATGGTAGTGGTTGGAAAGTGTTGATGTATAGAGGTTTGTAGTCCTAATCTGAATATAAGCAGGAGAGTTCTATACAAAGTTAGGGTTTCTTTGTACTAGCGAGAGGGTGTAGAAGACAAACCTCCCTTGTATTATTAGATGTTCTTTGAATTTTGTTGTTCTTCATATTGAATATTGAACTGAAACCCTATTATCAAGATCTTCTAGATAGTGATCTTCAAATCAAGCGATCCTTTATTTAGTTTCTTTCATTATAACTTCTCTAGTGTGCTTGTACAAAACCAAAACGTCTTTTTGTAAACTGACCCAGATTATTGAAATTAACTACTCTTGCATTTAACATATTCATGCTCCTTGGACGATCTTGAATATACTAGATGCACATGTATATTTAGGTATAGCACTCAAGTTATAAATTAAAGATGCGTGCATTTGGTTTACAAATTAAATAGCATTATTATATGTAATGTAAAGCTGGAGAAGAGTCAACATGGTTATGGAATCATAAATCACAATATTATGTGTACCTAAGGTAGTTATTATCTTGTATTATTATCTACTTTTATCACTTAGAGAGAGAGAGAACCAATATTAGGATTATGAAGCGTTCAAGTCATGATTTGTTACATGGTTTGGTAACATGGATTAGATAGATAAGAGGTGTTCCCTAGGGTTTATGGTACAAATATTACTAACATCAAATCATAGTAATTATTTTTCATATTTCAAGTTAAGAAAAAGCTAATAAATCATTAATTCATGCTTCATGCCTTTATTTTTGTAATAGGAGTCAAATTTAGGTTAAAATGGAGTCCTATATAGATTCGACAAATTTTCTAATAAAACTAATATATTTAGTTTTTGTATCATCCAATATTTCTATCATTTATTATGATTTTCCTAAACTTATCCAGGTTTATAAAATAAATAGATTTATAAAATATAAAATGGAAGTGGGTTAGGCAGTGGTTGATGAGGCTAGCTTGCAATCCACTAAAGGTGAGGGAGGACTAAAGAATACCTGGTGAATATGGTAGGGAGTTATATAGATTTGAGGTGACTAGGGTTGCAGACACCCAATTTGGTTGCATCACTAGGTGAGAGTCATGAGGAAAGGGGAGCTTGGTCTCCCTAGTCTAAGAATAAGGGAACATGTGATAAGATTTTTTTAGTGTCTCTCAGTGAGAACAACCTTACCTCTCCATATCTCTATTGGACTCAGTCCAAGTTGTTGGGGAGAGAGTGCAACATCTTTCCTAGCTCAGAGTCTATACAACCTACCTTTTTTATAGTTTGAAGATAATACTTCCCTCATTGGGTCATCACTACACAGATAAGATATATGGGCCAAGGATCTCCATGTGAACATGCCACATGACATATTAAAATGTCACAAAAACTACTTAATCACCCAATATGGTCTATGCCATTAACAAAATGATATACATCATAAACTCAATTGCCCATAACCTTCGATTCGTGCTTTAGATTATTATGAAATGTTAGTTGAAGCTTATTCTTTTAATTTTCTATCTATGAAAAAAGTTTGACAGTAAAATTTGATTTTAAGACCATTATGGTTTCTATATTTGAAATTTCCATGTGTCACCCTTAAGAAGTAGACAAGGCTTCATTTATCTCAAAAAAGATACATCAAATAAAGTTATAATTTTAAACCTAACCAATGGATAGTATGTAGAACACAATTAGGGACTTATAACAATATTGAATAATTCTACATACATAAATTATTTTTAGAAAAACTCACTTTATCACACTATCTACTTCACTTTATATACTTTGATTAACACATATTGAATACCAATGAAAAAATTCTATAGCTCCAAAGTACGTGCCTCAAGAGGATGGTTGTGTGACACCAAATCTTGCATGTAACAATTTTTGTGTTTTTCTTCTTCTTATGTTAATTTCTATCCCTATTAATTATTCCTCTAGAAAAAACTATACTGAAATTGGACGTAGATATAGGACGTAGAAATTAAAATTTTAATTACCCATTTCCCAAGAACATCAAGATCACATCAATAACAATGTATCTAGGAAGGAAAGGTTGCAAGGTTATACCTGGTCGTAGAGCAAGTCCAACAATATCACCCTTGTAATCATAGATACATAACTGTTTTCTAGTTGCTCTTGGATGGTGTCTATGTAGCTCCTAGTCTTCACCATGGACATAAGCATGCTCCTTCCGCAACATCATCAATCAAACAATTGTCACAAACGTACTCCTCCATGGATGGTGGTTGACGATGTCCTCCAAGAGGCAAACGATGGCCTCCCACCTCTAGATTAGTCCATGAGGACCACTGGGAACTCCACGTTTCTCTACTAAAGACAACATGAAGGAGTTTTCCCCTTCTATCAGCGTACTAGTCGTCGACATGCCCTCCCACAACTGACTTAGTTTTCGTCTCCCTCATTGTCAATCCCTTTGATGGGTAGGACTTGCTAGGGCTCTTTGTTGGTTACCACAACTAGAGAGGACAACAATTATCAAAGCAACTTGTTCTCAATTTTTCTTGTTGGGAACTCCCCTGTACCCCTCTATTTATAGTAGAGGCAACGGTCAAGGTTCCTGATCGGCATGGGAGTAGAAGGGTCCGAAATTATGAATTATTTTAGAACTTGTACAGTGCAAAATGAACATTTTACACACTCAAATGGTCATCTCATGAGAAAGACGATTTCCTCACTTAGTGAAACAGTCATTTGGTGAGTGAGACGATTGTCTCACTTAGAGAAACATTTGTCTCACAAGTTTCCTTTTCTAAATCAAATTGGTATTCAATACCAGATTTAATGCTAAACATGACTTCAACATCAATCCTTGTTCCAATCGAATTGGCAAATGAACCGCACAACTTGGGAAATGAATTGGTTGTCTCACATAGTGAAATGGTTGTCTCACAATATGATATGGTAGTTTCACAAGTGAGATGGTCATTTCACTTGTCCTGTTCAGGCCAATTTCAATCAATATTCAACCAATATTGATTCCAATTGACCTGATACTCCAACATATTGGTCCAACACTTGAATCGGTTAGTTTAGAGTCCAATCAGTCAATTTTAAACCTCAATTATTTTAATTGAATAACTAAACACATTTAGTAATCAATCTAAAAAACATTAATGAATATACTACTGTAAGCCAAGTGAATCCTACATGTGTGACCCTATAGGTCCATAATTACATTGGCAGTGAATGATCATAACCAATTATGACATCACAAGCAAAGAGAAATGACTAGTAACACATCATTGCTATCCCAGTAATTTGAAAAGTTGGAGAACAACTTCTACCTACAATTAATGATTAGTGTTACCGTGACCGTAATGTTCCTTTGTCTCTGGTATCCAGATTTAACTTGAGGCATGGAATTGCCATCATCTCAACATTCAATTCATGTTCCTTGAACTAAAGAAGACTCTCTAAGATGCATATAAGTTCACATATCTCATATTGAAACACATCAGTACGACCGTACATTTCCCAGTCTTGTTTATCAAGAGGCCTTGGATATTAAACTCATGTAGGAGGGACAAATCCCGTCTACATCTCTCACAATCAGTCCCCATGTGTCAAAGCTACTCAATCATCACCTTTATGACAACCTATATTTTAGGATTACATATGATGATGTCAAAGTATACCCAATGACATGTGATGAGTGTAGTGACTTCATGTCTAAGAACCACAATCACCACTATCTCTATGAGAGTTGATTCTGACTACCATTCCATGGTCTCCATGTATCACTCTCATGATGGGTTTGTTTGATACACTATTCTCTAACGTGAACCTATGTGCTTTACTTGATATCACATATCATGACTAATGAGGCTCTATCATCAGTCAACGCACACTCTAGTCTTATGTATTACTTTTGTCTATTTTTCTTCCACAATAATATCCAACTAGGGACATAATAAGAATGTATGTGCTATTATCATATATACAATCTCATTGTTCAGTTCCTCAACCTGAAGACATATGTCATTGAGTAGCATCATTCTTTAGACATCTTCTTACATCTGTGTCATCATCTCATGACTGAGACAAACAAAATAGATGGAATTAAATTTATTATTATCAAATCATGAATATAATGACTTATCCCACTCATCATATGATTGGCTCTCTAGGCATACATACCAACAGACTCCCACTTGCACTTAGAGCCAATCACCCACAAATCATATTCTAAGTAATCTTAACATGTCCACCACTTTTCTACTGCTCAAGTGCTTTTATATCGGGTTTAGCGATGTTTTCTTCAAGTTCGTATATTGCAATTTTCACATTTCTTTGCTATAGGATTACTCGTATGAGATGGAAGTGGCGTAGCATTCTATCTGAGATTCCTATCCTAACTAGTATCTCCATTGTTGTCATCAGTATTTCTATTGTGTAATCAATGGTTATAACATCTCATAAGTTCACCCATATGAACTTCATACAATATCCTCTATTGTTCTCAAAACACAGACATACTCGAGTTTGTTTGTAGATTTGAACAATTGTCATTAGCTCAGGACCCTTTCTAACTTACAGTTCTCATTTAACATCAAACATAAAATTAGATTACGATCATTGTGTCAGTTTGGAATCTTGTATCGGTGTAACACTTTGCACCCAGCTCTTCATTATTACCATAAATGAGGAACCAATCCTTTAAGTGCTTCAAAAGCACCTAAGGATGTTCTTTATGGTAGTCCAATGACTCTCACTAGCATCTGACACATACCTTCTTGTTATATCCAATTCATGTAAGATTTCTAGATAGGTATGTATGTCTTCTCATCATGTCCAATACATATGAGATGACTGGATATCTTCTCATAATATCCAATACATATGGGAGAACTGGATATCTTCTCATCATGTCCAATGCATACGACATAACGGAATAAGTACATAACATTACATTAATAGTTATAATTGTAAAAGCATATGGAATCTATCCATGTGTTCCTATTCTTTACAAGAACTAGGACACTAGGATCCTGAGAGACTAACTCCATGGAACATGGACACATTTCCTCTCATTAAGTCTTTCATGTTGAACCCTTTCAGCATCTTGCCAATTTATGTGCTCTTTCTTAGGTCAAGAAGCTTTATAGATCTATCTCTATAGACCTCAATCCCTATCATATAGGATGTTTCACCTAAACCAATCATATAGAAGGTACTTTCCTTTCCAGGTTTTAACATTTGTAGGATAAGGACGTTATTCCCCATCATTATGTGGAATATTAATATGCTCCAACTAAATCTTTTATAATCACACATTTCATCTTCATTTTGACTCAAGTCAAACCCTTTGAATGACTTGTCAAAATAGAACACTCCATCTCTGAGATGCTTGTTTCAATCTAAAAATTGACCTTTGTAGCTTATAGACTTAATTTGCATTATTGGATTTATAAAAGCTTTAGGTTCTGTCACATACACATCCTCTTAATTATTCCTATTAAGGAATGTGGTTTTAATACCCATATCTCATAGTCATTCTAAGATGCAAAAACAAGCATGATATAGATGTATTTAACCATGGTAACTGGTGAAAGACTTCATTATGTTCACAACTTTGATCTAGTTTGAAACTATTTTCAACCAATTTACCCTTCCATGTTGGTCTTCTTACAAAGACCCTAATGCACCCTATGGGGTTTACCTCTTCAGGTGGATCCACCAAGGTCATACCTTGTTGGTTGCCTTGGAGTCCATGTTGGACCTTATGGCCTCAAGCCATTTCACATAATCTAGTCCCTCAATATCTTCTAGGTAGGTTGTTGACTCATCAACCCATCACATTTCTTAGTTATAAGATCTCACAATCTTTCAAACTCAAGGCATTTTGTACTAGAACTATAAGGTGTTGTGTTACATAAGAAACTTGAGATTCCACAACACTTTGTGATTCTCATTGTTCCCATTGTACCTCTTTAGGTTCAATATCTTCTAGGTAGGTTGCGGGCCCCCTGTATAGGCGTTAGGCACACATAAGAGTCACTGAAGGCTAGATGGCTTGTCCCCTCGTGGATCATGCACTTACGACCTCGAAGAAATCCCATTCTATTTCTAGTTTGGGAGTCAACCACATTAATTGATAAGAAAGCAGGTGATAGATCTACAAACTAACATCGACGATAAACAAGACGATACAAAATCCAACTAAGGTTGTGGTCCTCCCTGAGGGATGTTTAGACCACAGAAGCATCACCGTAGGATAGATTCCTCATCCCCTCACAGATCATTCACTTATGACCTCAAGGAATCCTATCAGAAGTTCTCGTCAAGGAGTCAAACTTGTAAACCGCCATCCCATCCCATACATAGAAGATTTCACAATAAGGGAGAGAACAAGATGAAAGCAAGTAGATAATCAACTAAAAATGTACCAACTAACACCGAAATGGAAAGCTATATACATTGCCATGGAGAATTTAACAAAAGAACATGATTTGCATGGGCAGCAGGGCTAGTCCCCGCACCCCAGTGAAAAGGTATTACTCGCTCATGATGCGAGAGACAAGAAGAATGAGAAAGAGAGATTAATCCACCCTGAACTCGGTGCATAAGGTAGTCGCAGCTCGGTGAAGAAGATACAACCTTCTACGTTGTATCAGAGCAGATCTGGATGTGAATGGGAGATGCCAAGACAGACCGAACAGTCTCCCTTGCTCTGTCTTCTTTCTCTCCTCAGCCTCCTTGGTTGCAACACGGGCAGTGGGTGGAATGAAATTGGCATGGACAACACTGGATTTGGATCAGACCTGCGTACAGGAAGCCTGTCGACATCTCGGAACCGATGCCCAAATGAGGTCGCTTGTGGTTCTATTTATAGGCACATATCTGGCCCTCATGCATTTGTTGTTTAGTCTAAACGGTTTACTAAAAGTCTATTTCAAATGGTTTGGTTTGCTGCCCCTTTATCAAACGATCTGGGCATATACATTTTATTAAACAGTTTGCATATGTGATTTCAACTGATCCAAATGGTTTGATATGCATGTGCAAATAGTTTTCCAGCTTAAATAGTCTTCGTGTGGCTGCAGACGGTCCTTGCTACTTAGTAATCAGCAAATGGTCGTGCATAGGCTTCCATACGGTTTTCATGTATTCAATCCAAACGGTCTTGTCACTCCTGCAACTAACGGTCTTCGTGACTGAATGGTCTTATGACCTTGGCACCCAAACGGTCTTACAGACCCAGCTCTAAACGGTCTTCGCGACTAAATGATCTTGCAACCTTGGCACCCAAATGGTCTCACAAACCTAGCTCTATATGGTCTTCGCGACTGAACGGTCTTGCGACCTTAGCGCCCAAACGGTCTCGCAGACCCAACTCTAAACGGTCTTTGTGACTAAACAGTCTTGCGACCTTGTCACCCTAACAGTCTCGTTTTCTAAATGGTTTCATTATCCAAACGGTTACGGTCTAAACATTTTCGATCCAAACAGTTTCGGTCCAAATGGTTTCGATCCAAATAGTTCTGAAATCGTTAGACATCATCCGACCTTGAGACCGTTTGGGTTCATTCGGTCTTGAAACTGTATGGACTCAAACGATCTTGAGATCATTTAGGCTCATGCGGTCTTGAAACTGAATGGGCTTAAACAGTCTTGAGATCGTATATGTGAATATCTTAAAACTGAGAGGTCAGAACCTTTAGAGCAAACTATTTGGTTAGAACCGATTGGTCAATATCAAAAGTGAGTGAAGGTGGGCTCCAGCTGATTGTTCAACCTTATCAAGACCTGCATCAAATCAACATAAATTCAATAAAAATCTTGATAATCGAATCAGTTAAGTAATTTTGCACATTATGATATATTTTGATTTTAATGAGGGAAATTTGATATATTTAGTCAAAATGATCCCAATATGGTAATTAAATTCCATGATGAATATGCATTCATCAAAATACCCCAAACTTAAACATTGCTCGTCCTCGAGTAACACGAAATCTGAAACGGTCGCCAAATGAATACTTTCAATTCGTGTGATTGCTTCATTTTCACATAACCAATATTTTCTTTCTGCTCAATAGGACTCAGTATCTCAACCTCCTGAGACCACTAAACACATCTTACCATATCTTTGTTCCTGAGTTCATTTTCCAATATCACTTCCTCCTCACTTTTTTCCAACAACAAGCATGTCAAAGAGTTTTGTAAGAGTCCAGAGACACCCACAGAACAATAAGTGTGCATTTGATCTGACACTGGTGTTTTTCAGGATAGGGTAGGCATTCATTGTGCCATTAGGTAGAAAATGGAGTGAATGGTTGTCTGGAAGGAAGAAATAAATCTCTCCTCTATTCGACTTGAGATTTTTATTATTTTATTTGCAGTTTTATTTATTGCATTTTTGTGTGAATCTCTCCTATATTCGACTCGAGTTTGCATTTCTTTTTGTGCGCGCTTAGGCATCTTTTTGTTTGCAAATCTCTCCACTATGCGACTAAAGATTGTGTTTTTGGTGGTACGCCCCTGTTTATCTGTTAGGGGTATGGAAGAAGCAGATATAGAGGGAAGTGGTGTGCCACCCCAAACTTAGGGTTTGGCACCCTTTTGGCTATTTTGTTTCTTTTTGATGGATGGAGGGATACGAAGATGGTAGAAGAAGTGTAGAAGAGAGTTCAGATCAGAATGCAACTTGATTTACAATTCAGTGCACTGGGTCGTTCTCTTTATCATACTCTGCTCAAATAATGACTTGATGAGGATCCGGTGGAGATTCCATGTTATTGTCCCACTAGTCAGTTAGGAAGCACGACGTGTTGATCCCTATCAGTTCAACAGATACTTATCATTTTTGCATAAGTATCATGATGTTAGGAATCATAAGCTTCACAAGTTGATTTCAATCAAAAGGCTTGTTTCAAAAAGTGGTCCTTTTGAGGATCTACTTTGAATAAGGAGAGTGTAATGATTCAAAATGCATAGCAGGTTAGTTAGTGACTTTTAATGAAACCAGGAAGTGTCAAAAATTCATCAAGTATATGTTCAAATTCTTTGAAAGCATTAAAATTTTTGAAAATTTGAAAATTTTATCAAGAATGTGACAGAGAAAACTTAAGTATGAAAAGGATGGGTGTAGGTGGAAAGTGAGGTACGTACCACCCACCCTCCACCCCGAACTTAGAGATTTTCTCATCCCGAGCAAACCCTAAATCTAAGATGGAGGGGAAACTTCATGCTAGATTGACCACCAGATGTGGTAGCGTTCCATTCAGCATGCATCCTCTTATCTAAAAATCTAAAGAAAGATTAATCAGAACTCAAGGTAGCATCTCACAATGTGAATTTTATTTGGAGCAAAATTATCTAAAAGGTGAAAAAAAATTAAGAAAAATTTTCTAATTCAAAATTTGAAAACTAAATACGAATTTATTTATCGGGTTGCTTCCCGACAAGCGTCTTTGTTTTATGTCGATGGCTCAACTTGATATCTTCGACTTCACAGTGGTTCCTTTGGATTGGAGAGATCTATTATTTCTTCGGTGCTCATATATGCTGTGGTGAAATATCTTTTCAAGCGTTGGTCGTTTGCCACAAATTCACCCGACTTTTCACTCCATAAAGAGAAAGCACCATGTGGGGAGATACTTTTGACGATGTATGGTCCAGACCAGTGTGAGCGGAGTTTTCCTAGGAATAACTTCAACCTTGAGTTGAATAGAAGAACTTGGTCTACCACTTGTATGTCTTTTCTTTTCAGATGTCCATCCTGCCAAAGTTTTGTGCGTTCTTTTTAGATTCGTGCATTTTCATAAGTTGTCATCCTGAGTTCATCCAGTTCTTGGAGTTGCAGAATCCTAGCTTGGCCTGCTTCTTTGATATCAAAGTTTAGTTGTTTAATTGTCCACCATGCCTTGTGTTCCAGTTCGACTGGTAGGTGGCAAGCCTTTCCATGTATTAATTGAAAAGGTGATTTTCACCAACCATAATGCGTCGTTGATTTTCACCGACCAATCTTTCCGATTGCGGCCTACTATCTTTTCTAAGATACTCTTGAGTTGACGATTAGAAACCTCCACCTGTCCACTTGTCTATGGGTGGTAAGGTGAGGCTACCTTGTGAGTAACACCATACTTTCTTAGCAACACTTCAAAGCTTCTTTCAAGAAAATGGGAACCTCTGTCGGATATCACCGTGTGTGGGACACCAAAATGGGAAAAAATAATATCCTTGAATAATTTGATGACTGGTTTGGAATCACTAGTGACGGTTGGTATGGCTTCAACCCATTTTGAGACGTAGTCCACCGCCACTAGGATGTATGAAAATCCATGAGAAGATGGGAAAGGACCCATGTAGTCCACCCCCCAAAGATTGAATATCTCTACTTCTTGCCATAGATTCAGTGGCATCTCATCTCTCTTTGTTATATTGCATGATCTTTGACATTTGTCACATGATAGGACAAAGTCATAGGAATCTTTGGATATGGTTGGCCAGAAGAATCCACATTGCAAAACCTTCAAGGCAGTCTTTTTAGAGCTCATATGTCCTCCCACTGGTCCTGAGTGACATTGTTCTAAAATAAGTTGAGCTTCTTCTTCGGCAATACATCATCTATACAGACCATCAGCACATAGTTTGAAAAGGTATGGCTCATCCCAATTGTATTGTTTCACATCATGCATAAATTTCTTCAGTGCATTTCCGGTGCATTGAGGATGAATAACTCCAGTAGTGAGGTAGTTCACCAAATCCGAGTACCATGGTATAGCTTCTGAGGCCTTCATTAGTTGATCATCCAGAAAGGATTCATTGATTGAAATCTTCTCAGTATCCAAAGTGTGGATGCGACTGAGGTGGTCTGGTACAACATTCTTTGTACCATTTTATCTCTTATCTTTAAATAAAATTCTTGTAATAGGAGGATCCATCTAATCAACCTGGGTTTTGCATCTTTCTTTGCCAGAAGGTAACGAATGGCAGGATGATCTATGTAGACAATGACCTTTGAACCAATTAGGTAGGATTTGAACTTGTCAAAGGCATACACGACTGCTAGAAGTTCTTTCTCGGTAGTTGCATAATTCCTCTGGGCTTCATCGAGAGTTTTCGATGCATAATAGATCACATAATGTTTCTTCTCTATATATTGCCCTAAAACAACACCCACAACATAGTCACTGGCATCACACATAATTTCAAAAGGGTGGTCCCAGTCGAGAGCTATAATGATGGGTGTTGTTGTGAGAGCCTACTTTAGTCTGTTGATGCTTTTGACACATTCTTTGTCAAAATTGAATTCCACATCTTTTAGTAACAAATTTGTCATTGGCTTGGTTATCTTTGAAAAGTCCTTTATGAATCTTCTGTAAAATCCTACATGACCTAGGAAAGCACGAACTTATTTTACATTTGTTGGAATAGCCAGTTTAGAAATCACTTCAATCTTGGCTTTATCTACTTCAATTCCTCTATTGCTAACCCTATGGCCGAGGACAATTCCTTCCTTTACCATAAAATGGCACTTTTCCCAATTCAGCACATGATGTGCTTCTTTACATCGTTTGAGGACCAGGGAGAGGTGCTTTAGACATGAATCGAATGAATCTCTGTATATAGAACAATCATCCATGAAAACTTCCATAATGGTTTCAGTAAAACCAGTGAATATGGCAGCCATGCAATGTTGGAAAGTTGTGGGTGCATTACAGAGACCAAACGGCATTCTTTTAAATGTGTATGTTTCGAATGGGCATGTAAAAGTTGTTTTCTCTTGGTCATCTAGATGTATGGGTATTTGATAGAATCCAGAGTAACCGTCAAGATAATAGAAATATTCTTTGTGAGCCAACCTTTCTAGGACTTGATCAAGGAAAGGCATTGGAAAATGATCTTTTCAAGTTGCCTTGTTTAATTTTCTATAATCTATGCACATCCTCCACCCTGTGACTGTTCGAGTGGGGATGAGTTCATTGTTTTTATTATGTTTAATAGTTGTTCCACCTTTCTTTGGGACTACA
Source organism: Alisma plantago-aquatica (assembly GCA_963693085.1). Classification (NCBI taxonomy): domain Eukaryota; kingdom Viridiplantae; phylum Streptophyta; class Magnoliopsida; order Alismatales; family Alismataceae; genus Alisma; species Alisma plantago-aquatica. The sequence goes on along the minus strand of OY856412.1, from coordinate 21,699,952 downwards.
TGCACTGGGCTTACCCATGGCGAATATGATATCAGATAGATTATTCCAGCTGTTAGTAGTTTAATGACCTCACGACGGACCACTTCCTTCATGTTTTGATTCAATTTCCATTGATGCTCAATAGTAGGCTTGCGATCTTCCATCAAGGGATCTTGTGCATACACAGCGCTTGACTGACCCCAGTGAGGTCACTTATTTTATAACCGATGGCTTTCTTCCTTTCCCTTAATTCCTTCAGGAGTTTATCTTCTTGTTCAGCTGTTAGATCGAAATTTATAATAACTGGGCAAACTTTGAAATCGTCTAAAACACGTACTTTAGTCCTTCAGGCAGGTCTTCATTTCGGGAGCCTTTAGTTTTTCGTATGTTTCTTCTGTAGTTTCCATAGCTTTGAGTTCTTCACTAGTGGCTTCAACATCTTCTTTAGTAGAGTCGAGGGATTCGATGCAATCCTTTACTTGTTCGTCAATAGGCTCATCAACTGATGGGTTCGTTAGAGAAACTTCTAATGGATCATCTGATTCATGATGCTCTTCATTCAGGAGTGATATTTGCTCAATGCAGTCAATCAGATAGACTTCTTCTTGCATACTTGGTCTTCTCATGCTTTCAAACACTTTGAACTCGAGGGTTTCTTTGCCAAGTCTGAGAAGTAAGGTTCCAACTTTAACATCAAGTAGGACTCTTACAGTAGTGAGGAATGAACGTATAAAGATGAGAGGATATCTGGCATCTTCCTTTATGTCCATGATGACAAAGTCACACGGATATAAGAATCTTTCCCTACCTTGATAGGTGCATCCTCAATAATTCCTAACATGCATTTTATCGAATTGTCTGCAAGTTGTATGGTCATGCCAGTTAGAAGAAATTCAGCAAACCCTAGCCTTTTGTAAAGGAAGAGTGGCATGATGGAGATGCTAGCACCAAGATCTGCTAGTCCTTTCTTGCATGAAGAATCGCCGATATGGCAGGAAATTCCAAAAGATCATGGGTCTTTATGTTTCTTTGGCATCTTACTCTGGATGATATCCGAAGTGGTTTTAGCTAACTTGACTGTCTCATATTCTTCAGTTATATATTTCCTGGTGAGGAGTGACTTTAAGTACTTTGTCCAAGCTGGTATCTCAGCAAGCACATCCAAAAAGGGTATATCAACATGAAGTTTCTTCATGGCTTCTTTAAACTTATTGAACCGAGTATCTAGCTTTGTTTGCTTTAATCGAGCAGGGAATGGTATATGAGGCTTGTATAAAGGGATATCAGGTTCTAGTGTTTTAGTTTCTTTGTCAATAGGTTTCTCAAGACTTTCCTTATCTGTCTTATCAGCGATTGTTGGTTCTTCTGGTTGAGACTCCAGTGTTGTTGAGTCTTGAATGATCACAGGCTCATCCTCATTAGTAACAACCACATGTATCTTGATAGGAGGATCAGAATAGTCTTTTCCCGACATAGTGGTGACAGCCTTCAATTGTTCAGGATGCTTAGGATTATTCTTGGGTTGGCCAGCAAAGGCCCCAACAGGTGGCTTTATGCTAGCTGCAAGTTGAGCTAGTTGAGATTCAATAGCCTTCTGCTGAGCTTGTTGGCTAGCTATCATAGTTTGCTGAGTTTGCAACATCTTTTCAATGGTTGATAGTTTGTCATCAGGAGAAACTGGACCTGCTTGTTGTCCTTGTTGTTGATAAGGAACTTGGTTAAGACTCTGGTACTGGGAGTTGTTTTGATAGTTATTGAAGTTTCTATTTTGAAAGTTTCACTTGAAATTTCCTTGATTTCCAAAATTCTATTGTTGATTGTACTGGAATCCTGGTGGGCCTCTTGGTTGATTCTTTGAACCAAATTGATGCGAGTTTACTGCTCCAGAGGGGTTTCCATATTGAAAACCTGGATGGTTCCTATTCTGATTCGGATTGTAATACCCATGACCAGGAATGGTGTTGACAACATTCAAATTTTCCATTTGACCGCTATCTCCTTGTCCACATGTGCTGCTTAGGACAACATCATAGAGAACACTACATGATAAAGTGGAATGATCGGTACTTTTACATGCTTCACAAAATAGTGAAGCAGAGTTGATCTGTTCTGGTTGTTGAAGGGGTGGACGTCCTCTTCCAATTTCAACAAGTGAGGATTCAATATGGTCTTTCTTGGCAACTAAGAGTTTTAGGGTTTTAGCGATAGATTTGTACTCAGGTGTCTCTTCAGCCATAGCTACTTTCAACACTCCTTTACCTACAGACCTACCCCAATTTGCTTGGTTTTCAGCTCCAAGGGTGACAACCCTCCACGTGCTATCATAGTTTTGACGCATGAAGTTTCCTCCATATGAGGAATCTAGAAACCTCTTAATATCATCATCCACACCCTTGTAGAAGATCTCAATGAGTTGATTCTTAGGAATGCCATGATGTGGACATTTTTGTAGAAGCTCCTTGTATCGATCCCACGCCTCAGCAAGGGTTTCTCCAGGGGCTTGAGTGAACATTGTTATTTTTCCCCTAATTTCATAAGTGAGAGATGGAGGATAGAACTTTTCTAGAAAAATATTTTGTAGTTATTCCCATAAGGTGATAGGTTCACATTGTAGAGATTTGTACCAACTTATGGCTCTATTGACAAGAGAATACTTGAATAGACGGAGTCAGATGGCATCGTCAGACACTCCATTTTGTTTTGTCATAGCACATAGATCGATGAATCTCAAAAGGTGTTCTTGACTATCTTCACCTTGTTTTCCATAGAACGGGTTGTTTTGGAGCAAGGTAATCCAATGTGCTCGTATCTCAAAATTCAAAGCATGGATGGGAGGAGGTAAGACTGGGTGATGTACATCAACAGCTTTAGGGATTGAGAACTCCCTAAGATCCTTTTACAGTTCTTCTGCCTGTGCCGCTGCTTGTGTTGCTAGGATTTCTTGTTGTACCGCTGCTCTGGTTTCTTGCATGAGCCTCTCTCTTTATGCATTAATGGCTTGAGCCACCCTTCGGGCTACTTCCTCTTCCTGAGCCATCCTTACTTGATTTTCTCTTATCTGACGATGAAAAGTTATGTCTATCTCAGGATCAATGCTTGTTGTTAGTCTGGGGCTGTCCGAACGGTGCATGCACTACACCTTGGATTTTACCTGAGATAGAAAGATTTTGAAATTGAGAACCACGGAGTAGAGTCGAATTTGAAGTAGATGATCGATTGTGTCAAAAGAAAAAGGAAAATCCTAAATTAGTCTTAAAAGAACTAGATTTGACTAACTGATTATGTTGTCCCCGACAACGACGCCAGAATTTGACGTGATATTTCAAATGCACTAACAAACTCACTCGAGGTTGAAATCCCCGAGCTTTTACTAAAACCAATGTGCAATAATACCACCCGCAAGCGAACGAGTCTTATCGCAGTATAGTTAAGAATCGAACCCAAAGGACAATGTTGTTAAGAATCCTTGTCAGTCGATTCTAGCTCAAGTGAAACTAATATTTAAAACGATTGGTTGATTTGAGGTAAATTAAACTAATTGCAAGAAAGTAAAAGCTAAATGAAAGTTGGATTTAGATCAATGATATGGAATCACTGGGATGGTATCAGGTTTCACCACTACAACAGGTGCAAACACATTCAATTGCAAACAATCCAGGCAAGATATAAGAATCCAAATGGAGCTGATGTAGAACCTCCCATACAGGCGTTAGGTTCGCGTAAGCATCACCTTAGGCATCAGATGTCTTGTCACCAATCAGATCACTTACTTACGGCTCTGAAGATACAAAAATCCAACAAAGGTTGTGGGCCCCCTGTATAGGCGTTAGGCACACAGAAGTGTCACCGAAGGCTAGATGGCTCATCCCCTCGCGGATCATGCACTTACGACCTCAAAGAAATCTCATTCTATTTCTAGTTTGTGAGTCAACCACATTAATTGATAAGCAAGCAGGTGATAGATCCACAAACTAACATCGACGATAAACAAGATGATACAAAATCCAACTAAGGTTGTGGTCCTCCCCGAGGGATGTTTAAACCACAGAAGCGTCACCGTAGGCTAGATGTCTTGTCCCCTCACAGATCATACACTTATGACCTCAAGGAATCCTATCAGAAGTTCTCATCAAGGAGTCAAACTTGTAAACCACCATCCCATCCCATACATAGAAGATTCACTACTACAGAAATAGCATTCAGTGACACTTTTCTGGGCGTTGGTTATTAAGGAAAGCCGACGCCTTCTATGTTAGGCGTCGGTTGTTTACGAAAACTGACGTCTATATTCAAAGACCAGCCAGACACGGGTATCGCTTTATCTTCAGCGTCGGTTGTTTATAAGAAACCGACGCTTAAAGTCGCCCGCGAAATCCATATTTCGATCAAAAAAAATAGTGTCATTAGCAGCGTCGGTTATTTAGGTAGAAACTGACGCCTATGAGCGATGAAAATTTGTGCAAAAAGTGTCACCTTCAGCGTCGGTTATTCACGGATAACCGACGCTGAAGGTGGTTCCCGCCAAACAATTTCATGAAAATATCGTCCAATTGGACATCGGTTTTTTCAAACAACCGATGCTAAAGATGTTTAGGCGTCGGTTGTTTAAAACAACCGACGCTATTTGGGAACTTCATAACCCTCGATCGCCCGACTCTTCCCCTTTCTTCTGTTTCATTGCGAGCGATTTCCCTATTTCTTCTTCAGCTCCCCTTCTCCGGCGATTTCTTCTTCAGCTCCCCTTCTCCGGCGCCCCCTTCTCCGCCACCACTCCTGCTCGCCGCCGCTCCTGCCGCCGTTGGACACCAGCTCTGCGTCGCCGCCACCGCCGCCGCCTGCTCGCCGCCGCTCCTGCTCCTGCTGCTGCGCTCTGAAGTCTCCTGCTCCGTCGCCTGCTCGCCACCGCCTGCTCGCATGCACCGCCGCCGCCTGCTCGCCGCCGCGCACTGCTGCTCTCCTCGCCGTGCACAGTTTCTCTCCTCTCCTCGCCGCCGGTGGCTTCTTTGGGGTAGGTCTCTGCTCAGGCCACGCCACTGCTCTCTAGTCCAGGCATTCTTCCTATTCCCTCAAGGTACTGCTTTCTTCCTCCTTCCTTCCTTCCTCCACGCCGCTGCTCAGGCCAACTAGGGGAAGTAACATTTGTCTACATCAAAGACACCTCCTTGGGCTTTATTCTCAACAATTCTTAGAACAAGTAATAAATCACAAGCATATATACGTATATGGGTTCCCTTTAGGTCTTCATAATGTATTTATATTCAGTTTATAGTTACCATTGCATACATTGTTGTTTGAGCCTTATGATGGACTTTTGGATTGCAAATGACTGGGATTTTCCTAGTGAATGTTCTAAATTTGTAGGCCCAATCTAGATTAAATTGAGAGCTCATTCTCTCCTTATATTGTCAAGGTGAGGCAAAAATAATTCCACAAGTGATTCAAATCTCCTATCCCACACTTTACCCATCTTTGTCATGCCTCATTACCAGGGTTAGTGTCATGCTAATCCATTGATATTCATATACGGAGTGACCCTGAGTTTATTGAAATATATCACGAGATTGTGGGTCATCTATGAAGATACCCTTGTGGTGCATTATGTGTGATTTTATAGCAAACAATTATATAAGATTTTATTCTAGATTTAATCAAACCCATTGTGCAATAATCATTCCCCGCGAGCATACATGTCTTATTGCAATATATTTTTATGTGATCCCAACATATTAAATTGAATTAGAATGATTTCATGAATTATAGGGTTTTAAAGTTGATAAACATGTACATGCGGAAATAGGGTTATTAAACTAATGGTTATAACATAGTATGATCTTAATCTGATCTGGATGTTCATAATAATGTAGTATGTTAAATATGATGATTAGGGATACATATAATGTCTAGTAAAGATTCCTAGACCTTTTGTTTGAAACTATTGATTTCTTGATTTATTATTTAATAATGCTCTGTTGATTAGGATTAACCATGTTGCCTGTAGTTTATAGACAATTATTATATATAAGAATGACAACACATGTATTTGTTGGCCTAGAAACCCGTCCAAGATTTACTCATTAGGAGTAAATCTTGGATAGTCCCCGGTTTGGGACTGTTCTTGAACACCTAATCTCACTTAGGATGTAAGTGTATAATGTGTATTGGGTTTTTGAGAAACTTTCAGTAGCATTTCCCCGTTTGTTCTCTAAGTACATATGTACTTAGAGAACAGCGGGGAAATGCTGCCGAAATTTTCTTGAAAACCAAATACGCATTATACACTTACTAGTGAGATTAGGTGTTCAAGGATGGGATAGGTGGTACACATTTATTATATATAAGAATGACATCAAATGTGTTTGTTGGCCTAGAAACCCGTCCAAGATTGACTCATTAGGAGTAAATCTTGGATAGTCCCCGGTTTGGGACTGTTCTTGAACACCTAATCTCACTTAGGATGTAAGTGTATAATGTGTATTGGGTTTTCGAGAAAATTTTGGTAGCATTTCCCCGTTTGTTCTCTAAGTACATATGTACTTAGAGAACAGCGGGGAAATGCTGCCGAAATTTTCTCGAAAACCCAATACACATTATACACTTACTAGTGAGATTAGGTGTTCAAGGATGGGATAGGTGGTACACATTTATTATATATAAGAATGACATCACATGTGTTTGTTGGCCTAGAATGTGAACAATCATTGTTTTTTATATTACTTGTACATTGGTATAAATTAGAATGAACAATCACTAAATTATATACTGTTTGTATGGAATCCGGCTTCATTGTAGATATCTATTATTGTTGGCCTAGAAACCCGTCCAAGATTGACTCATTAGGAGTAAATCTTGGATAGTCCCCGGTTTGGGACTGTTCTTGAACACCTAATCTCACTTAGGATGTAAGTGTATAATGTGTATTGGGTTTTCGAGAAAATTTTGGTAGCATTTCCCTGTTTGTTCTCTAAGTACATATGTACTTAGAGAACAACGGGGAAATGCTGCCGAAATTTTCTCGAAAACCCAATACACATTATACAGTTACTAGTGAGATTAGGTGTTCAAGGATGGGATAGGTGGTACACATTTATTATATATAAGAATGACATCACATGTGTTTGTTGGCCTAGAATGTGAACAATCATTGTTTTTTATATTACTTGTACATTGGTATAAATTAGAATGAACAATCACTAAATTATATACTGTTTGTATGGAATCCGGCTTCATTGTAGATATCTATTATTGTTGGCCTAGAAACCCGTCCAAGATTGACTCATTAGGAGTAAATCTTGGATAGTCCCCAGTTTGGGACTGTTCTTGAACACCTAATCTCACTTAGGATGTAAGTGTATAATGTGTATTGGGTTTGCGAGAAAATTTTGGTAGCATTTCCCTGTTTGTTCTCTAAGTACATATGTACTTAGAGAACAGCGGGGAAATGCTGCCGAAATTTTCTCGAAAACCCAATACACATTATACACTTACTAGTGAGATTAGGTGTTCAAGGATGGGATAGGTGGTACACATTTATTATATACTAGGGAAATGCTGCCTAATCTTTTCCTAATATATACTTGTTTCCTAATATATACTTGTTTTCTCTGATCATAGAATGGATAGATCATGGATGTCCATTCGTAATCGTTGCACCCCAGAGTTTATATCGGGTCTTGATCAGTTTATTAGATTTGTCGAGGAACATAGGAAAAAACCTACAGATAGGTTCTACTATCCATGTAGGCATTGCGGTAACAACTTGAAAGTCAACACTGTTGAGGAAATCAAAAGTCATGTCATGTGCAACGGGATTGTACAAGGCTATACAGAATGGCACTGGCATGGAGAGATTTCAAAATCGAAACCAGTAGATGTCGATAGCAGTGCTTGGGTGGAAGAAGAAATTGCCTCTGATGACGTAAATGTGAACGAACCAGTTCCAGCAGACATCGTTGATGCGATGCTGGATAGTAGTAGGGTAGAGCACACCGATCCACCTCCTATCTTTACAAACATTGTGCATGATGCTGAGATACCGTTATACACAGGCTGTGCTAAGTTTACGAAGCTTAGCGCTGTGTTGAGATTGTATAAGTTGAAAGCTAACAATAGATGGAGAGACAAAAGCTTCACTTCATTGTTGACTTTGTTGAAAGAAATTCTTCCTGAAGGAAACGAGCTTCCAATCTCAACATACCAGGTAAAGAAAATGTTGTGCCCAATGGGAATGGAGGCCAAGAAGATACACGCATGCCCGAATGATTGTGTATTATTTCAAAAGGACTATGTAGATTTGAAATATTGTCCAAAATGTGGTGCGTCACGGTATAAATTGACGACTTCGGGGGAGTCCAAAACTGGTTCTCCTTCCAAGGTGTTGTGATATCTACCTATAATATCACGGTTTCAATGCTTGTTTGCAAATCCGAAAGATGCGAAGAATTTGAGGTGGCATGCAGATGTTAAGAAAAATAATGATGGGATCCTACGACATGCGTCTGATTCCCCACAGTGGAAGAAGATTGATCTATTGTACCCTAAATTTGGTGAAGAAGATAGGAATCTAAGACTTGGGCTTTGTACAGATGGGATGAATCCGTACGGGACATTGATCAGCCAACATAGCACTTGTCCAGTCATGCTTGTTATATACAATCTTCCTCCCTGGATGTGTATGAAAAATAAGTACGTTATGTTGTCATTGTTGATATCGGGCCCTAAACAACCCGGAAATGATATCGATGTTTATCTTGAACCTTTGATTGATGACTTAAAGAAACTTTGGGCTGAAGGTGTGATGACCTATGATGCTTCAGCAAGAGAGACATTTCGTTTGCACGCTATGTTGTTTTGCACTATTAATGACTTTCCAGCATATGGGAATTTGTCTGGATATAGTGTCAAAGGAGCTAAAGCGTGTCCTATATGTGAAGAAAACACTGATTCAATAAGACTAAAACATGGCGGCAAGACTGTATATCTTGGTCATCGAAGGTTTCTTTCAAAATTCCATCCGTATCGTAGGAAGCGCAAAGCATTCAATGGATGGAATGATGAACGGAGTGCACCTAAACCTATACCAGGGGATGTTGTTTATGAAAGAGTAAAAGACATTGTCAATGAATTTGGTAAGAAATCACAATGTAGTATGGCCACACGGAGTGACAATTCTTCATTCAAGAAGAAGTCAATATTTTGGGATCTTCCTTATTGGAGTTCTTTGACAGTCAGGCATTGTATCGATGTAATGCACGTTGAGAAAAATGTCTGTGATAGCATCATTGGTACTCTATTAAATATACCAGGTAAGACTAAAGATGGGATAAAATCCAGACTGGACCTACGTGAAATGGGAATAAGGTCAGAATTAACAGAATTACGTGAAATGGGTAATAAAAGAACATACTTACCTCCCGCTTGTTACACGTTGTCTAGAAAGGAGAAGAAAACTTTTTGTGAATGCTTGGTAAATGTTAAGGTGCCACATGGTTACTCATCCAACATCTGTAGATTGGTATCAATGAAAGATCTGAAGTTGATAGGTCTTAAATCTCATGATTGTCACACTCTAATGCAACAAATATTGCCTGTGGCAATTCGATCTATATTGCCGAAGCATGTAAGGTTTGCAATTACCAGACTTTGTTTCTTTTTCAACAGTCTATGCAGCAAAGTTATTGACCCTGATACTCTCGATAATTTGCAAAGAGAAGTGGTTGTTACCCTATGTCAGCTTGAGATGTATTTCCCTCCTTCGTTCTTTGATATCATGGTACATCTTGTTGTCCACTTGACTAGGGAAGTGAAAATGTTGGGACCAGTTTTCTTGCATTGGATGTATCCCTTTGAACGATACATGAGCGTTTTTAAAGGTGATGTTCGAAACCGTTATCGGCCTGAAGGGAGTATTATTGAAGGTTATGTGGCGAGAGAGGTTATGGATTTTTGCAATGACTTTCTCAGTGGTAATGACACTCCTGATAATGACAAGAATATTGAGGAGGGCAAAGGAATTTTGGGATCACGGGTGAAAGTAATCAGTCGTGAGCAGTTGGAACAAGCTCACTTGTATATTTTACACAATATGGACGAAGTGAGTGTTTATATCGAGGAACATACCAATTTCATAAAGAGACAACATCCTCGAGCAAGTTCAATATGGCTTGCTAGAGAGCATAATAAGACTTTTACTAAGTGGTTTGAAGATAAAGTCTTACATCAACTATCTCAAACACCAAATGATATTACAGAAACTATCAAATGCCTCGCCTTTAAACCAAAACCGAATGTTATGTCTTATGAAGGGTTTGACATTAATGGATTCACATATTACACAAAGCGCCAAGATGATAAGAGTGCCGTCCAAAATAGTGGGGTCACTCTTCAAGCGTCGACTATGTACTTTGCAAGTGCAAAGGATAAGAGTCCACGTGAAGCTAAAATGTCATATTACGGTGTCATTGAGGACATTTGGGAGTTTGACTACATAGATTTCAAAATTCCACTCTTTAAATGTAATTGGGTTGATAACACCAAAGGAGTTATAGTGGATGAATTCGGTTTCACTTTGGTGAACTTTGAAAAGATTGGCGAGAAGGGTGAACCATTCATATTGGCATCACAGGCGAAACAAATATTCTATATCGATGATCCTGTGAATGATAAATGGTCGGTTGTTCTTCATGGTAAAAGACAGTTCATTGAAGATCCTATAGATGAAGAAGAGTACTATGATAAGTATGATGACTCCAGTCCATTCTCAGTTGGGTTGCCAACTCCACAAAATATTGAAGCTAATGATGACTTATATGTGCGCGGAGATCACAATGAAGGATTGTTAATTGATAAAAGATCACAATTTTAGAGACATGTATGTTTATACAAATGCTAAATGTTTGCCTTTTTCTAGTTAATACAAATGCTAAATGTTTGCCTTTTTCTAGTTAATACAAATGCTAAATGTTTGCCTTTTTAATGACATTTTCAGATGGCTGACCATGATGAGCATGATGTCCATGATGAGCATGAAGTCCATGATGAGCATGCTGTCCATGACGAGCATGGCGAGGATACTAATGTAAGTTCTAAAAACATATCCTGTATTTCTATAAAATTCATTATCTTCTAGTTATGTCATATATCCTATATTTCTATATTGGGCTAAGTTAGTGTGTTTTATTTTTGTCAAATTTTAGGTTGATGCACCTGTACCCACTGAAGCACTGGAGCAACTTGATGCGCAACACCAGACACTTAACACGAAAAGGGGCATCACTCTGTTGAAGAAGTTATTAGCGCTAAGTGGTAGTGGATCAATATTGGTGGTGGAGTTTGATAATGGAGGAAATCCAATTAGAGTGAACCGCAATAATTTTGTGAACTATCTTGGGTGTACCACTCGGAGCCATTGTGGTGTTAAGTATGACAATTGGCATAAAGTTCCTCAAGGGAAAAAAGACTTGATATGGAAGGATTTATGCGTGAGTTATTATTATTTGCAATTCTATTTTGTAGATTACAAATTCTATTATTTGCAATTCTATTTTGGATACTAGTTAATAACATTTCTATTTTACAGAATCTGTTTGCATTGGATGAGAAGTTGCATCGTAAAAATGTGATGCAACGCGCTTGAAAGATGCTTAGGAATTATAGGACAAATCTAAACAGAGAATACATAAAAGAGGGTGATAAGAAGAAGAAGTCAGCCCTTGAACAATGGAACTTCTTGGACAAAGAAGATTGGGACAATTTTGTTGCTTCAAGAAAATCTGAAGAATTCAAGGTATTAGGCGTCACTCCTAATTTAATTAATATATATTGTATTCACCTATTCAAGATTAGCATTTAGTGCTACTAACCAAATCATTAATGTGCATACTAACTAGGCCCTCAGTGACGCACAAAAAGCAAGGCGTGCACTGAATGTGCATGACCACACTATGGGTCCAAAAGGCTATGCAAGCGTTCGCCAAAGACTACAGGCGGAGTCTGCGGCTACTCAGGAGTCTGCTCCTACTCAGGAGTCTGCCACACCCATGCCTCGCCATGATATCTGGATAGCTGGCAGGCAAAACAAGAAGGGTGAAATAAAGAAGCATGTAACTGCTGAGGCGGCTGCAAAAATGGTAAAATACAACTCTTACAGAAATCGTTTGAATATTGATTATTTGTGGTGTTAACTTACCAATTTCTATTTATGGTGATTAGCGGGAGCTGCACGAGCAGAGGAAACAAGGCACGTTCATCCCTCAGGGCACAAGGGATGAATTGACAGTTGCTCTGGGTAACCCAGAGCATCCTGGACGTGTTAGAGGTGCTGGCGCTGGTGTTGGCATCAAAGCATTCTTTGGGCCATCCCAGCGCAAACCCAGAGCGGGACTTTCTCAAGAAGAGGTAACCTATTCTTTTTTTAGAATGTTATTGCAAAAGGAAATTCATTAATAAGAAGCTAATGTTTCTTTTATCCATGTATAGGAGAATAAGAGAGTTGAGGATTTAGTTGCTAAGAAGATCAACGATGTAGTTGCTGAGAAGGTCAAGGAAGAATTGCTGCGGTGGCAGGCATCTCAGGCTTCCAATACGCCTATGGCGACCCACTCTTCTCCTGATGCACAGACTGCGAGTAATCCTGGAGACCCATCGCCTAGCACGTCTGCTGTAAGTATTGTTTATGGCATTGTAGTTAGTCTTTTCAAGTTGTTATGTTTTCAAGATGATATGTATATATGTATAATATTCTTTACGTAAATTTGTAGGCATTGAAGCCATGCCGCTTAAGAATGCAAGACTACGTTGTTGCAGAGGCGCAAGCTTACCCGTCCCTTCCTGGGGAAAGGTTTCACGGGACTCCAATGCCACATGGCTATGTTTGTGTGGGCCCATTACGTGTGTTACCCGATTGGAGGGAAGTTGTGTTGCCATATGCCCACCCAGATATTGATACACTTGGTGAGGCAGAAGGCGGGGTGATATTGTGGCCCAAAGCAGATGTCGTCTACACGACTGAAATTGTAAGATAAATTTACATTGATTTAGACTGTTAATGTGTATATATGATGTCAACTGATCTGAAATTATATGTACAGGTTAAAAAGAAGACACCAGGAGCACCTAGGCCTCCACTTCCACTTCCCGCATTACCCGATTGGGTTCCAACTGACCTAACATACCCGTTAGGTCCTGCTTGTAGGGGAATGGCATGTTGGCTACGGGCACATAATGTACATTGCCCTATAATTATTTCTTTAGATGCAGATTATGCAGGTCAATCATACGATAGCTCTTTATTTATACAAGATATTATTGAGTTGTTTATGTATGATTGGCTGAATACATCAATGATAGAGACATGGATAAGGTGAGATCTTGTTTATACATCCATATACCTTGTGTAAGATCCGGTGATCTGGTTTCTTATATATTAATGCATAAGCCTATATGTTTTGCAGCTACCTAGTCGAAGATCATTGCAAACAATTTGCATTTGATCATGTGGGATTTTTGATTCCATCATTGATGAGTTTGGTAGCTAAAGACCCTGATAATGTTCAACAATACTTTATAGATGCTTTTACAATTTTTGGTCAGCAAAAGAAGACGATAATAATAGCTCCATTCAATGCCAAGTAAGTTTACTTTATTTATAATTTGGACTTAAGAAAATTCCATTTTTATTTTGCATTTTGAGTTATTAATTGTTAACTTCTTACTTCTAGCGGTAGACATTGGGAGTTACTAGTTATTGTCCCCGGGACATTCACTGTTTATTATCTAGATCCTACGGGGAGTACATTGAACACTAAAATTGGACACGTAATGAGAATGCCATTATTCTGGTGAGAAATATTTCATTTTTATATCCGTTAACATATTTTATTACATTACTATTTACTTATGCAATTTATTGTGTTATATTAACATGTAGGGGTTTAGATGCATTCAAAAAGGCTGGAGGAACGGTCCCAAGGAAAAAGAACCAGCCAATAAATTGGCAGAACGTACAAGTAAGTTCCCGACTCGAATATATATATTATTGATGTGAATTGTGCTTAGTTGTATTATTTTGTATGTTTCAATTTATAGTGTGCTACACAAGACAATGGCTGGGCATGCACATACTATGTGATGCGATTTATGCAGATGATTATCAAATATGCCGCATTGGACATCGATACCATACATGAGGTATTATATATAATTTCATTAGTTAGTATGCAATATATCAATCTTATCTTATTTTTATATTATTACTTATATATATACATCATTCTCTTTGCAGGTGTTTAAAACTGACAACACTACAGGTAAACGCTTAAAAAATATACATGCTCCATATACGATGGAAGCATTAAATGAAGTAAGAGAAGAATGGGCAAAAGCCATACAAGCAGTGGCAACTGTAAGATATAATTGGGATGTTGATAGCGATAATGAATGATACTTTGTAAATGAATATTTCTGAATGTTAATACATGTATTTGAATGTTTCTATATGTGTGAATGTCAGAATTGAATTTATGTCTGAATGTATGTACTTGTGTGAAATTTTGCTTATGACTTTTGCAGGTTTGCGGCCTGTTTGTAGGCTGATATCAATGGATGTCGTAAACCTGCAGTTCAGTTACTGAACTGCAGGTTCTCATCCTGCTGACCAGCCACAGCAGGCCTGCAAACTGATATGAAAAAAAAAAACAAATAGGCATCGGTTATTTATAAAAACCGTCAGCAACGATCTACAGCGTCGGTTATTTATAGATAATCGACGCCTTATGTGGCCAAAGCAGTCCTCGAAATGGCGTCGGATATACGTATCAAACCGACGCCTATTTAAATTAGAGGCGTCGGTCTTTTGGTATATAACCGACGCCAAAAGTATTCGCGCCACAAAAAATGCCGTCATTTAGGACACTTTATGCGTCGGTTATCTACTAAAAGACCGACGCTATAAGTAGTATAGGCGTCGGTCCGTTAGTAAATAACCGACGCAGAAAGTGCCCTAGCTGACGCCGTTTTATGTGGCGCGAACCCCTTTGGCGTCGGTTATCGACTAAACGACCGACGCCGATAGTTTAAATAGGCGTCGGTTAAACAACCGACGCCGAAGTGTTCGACCTTTAGCGGCGCCCGCATAGGCGTCGGTCGAAAACCGACGCCAAATGGGGTTAAACGACCGACGCCAAAGGCCACTTCTGTAGTAGTGATTTTACAATAAGGGAGAGAACAAGATGAAAGCAAGTAGATAATCAACTACAAATGTACCAACTAACAACAAAATAGAAAGTTATATACATTGCCATGGAGAATTTAACAAAAGAACATGATTTGCATGGGCAGCGGGGCTAGTCCCCGCACCCTAGTGAAAAGGTACTACTCGCTCATGATGCGAGAGAGAAGAAGAATGAGAAAGAGAGAGAAATCCACCATGAACTAGGTGCAGAAGGTAGTCATAGCTTGGTGAAGAAGATACGACCTTCTGCGTCGTGTCGGAGTAGATTTGGATGTGAACGGGAGATGCCAAGACAAACTGGACAGTATCCCTTGCTACGTCTTCTTTCTCTCCTCAGCCTCCTTGGTTGCAACACGGGCAGTGGGTGGAATGAAACTGGCATGGACGACACTAGATTTGGATCGGACCTATGTACAGGCAGCCTGTCGGCGACCTGGAACCGATGCCCAAATGAGGTCCCTTGGGGTCCTATTTATAGGAACAGATTTGGCCCTCATGCATTTGGTGTTTAGTCCAAATTCTTTACTAAAAAACTATTTCAAACGGTTTGGTTTGCTGCCCCTTTATCAAACGGTCTGGGCGTATACACTTTATTAAACGGTATGCATACGTGATTTCAACTGATCCAAATGGTTTGCTATGCATGTGCAAATGGTTTTCCATCTTAAATAGTCTTCGCGTGGCTGCATACGGTCCTTGCTACTTGGTAATCAGCAAACGGTCGTGCATGGGCTTCCATACAGTCTTCATGTATTCAATCCAAATGGTCTTGTCACTCCAACAACTAACGGTCTTCACGACTGAACGGTCATGCGACCTTGGCATCCAAACGGTCTAGCAGACCCAACTCTAAACGGTCTTTGCGACTGAATGATCTTGTGACCTTGGTGCCCAAACAGCCTCACAGACCCAGCTCTAAACGGTCTTCGTGACTAAATGGTCTTGCAACCTTGGTGCCCTAATGGTCTCGTTGTCCAAATGGTTTCGTTGTCCAAATAGTTTCGGTCCAAACGGTTTCGATCCAAACGGTTTCGGTCCAAACGGTTTTGATCCAAATGGTTTCGGTCCAAACGGTTTCGATCCAAATGGTTTCGAAACTGTTAGACATCATTTAGCCTTGAGACCATATGGGTTCATTCGGTCTTGAAACCGTATGGACTCAAATGGTCTTGAGATCATTTATGCACATGCGGTCTTGAAACCAAATGGGCTTAAATGATCTTGAGATTATATAAGTGAATATCTTAAAATTGAGAGGTTCGTACCGTTAGGGCAAACCATTTGGTTAAAACCAATTGGTCAAGATCAAAAGTGGGTGAAGGTGGGCTCCAGCTGATTGTTCAACCTTATCAAGACCTGCATCAAATCAAAATAAATTCAATAAAAATCTTAATAATCGAATCAGTTAAGTAATTTTGCACATTATGATATATTTTGATTTTAATGAGTGAAATTTGATATGTTGAGTCAAAATGAGCCCAAGATGGTAATTAAATATGCATTCATCAGTTTCCGCCCAACAAGTGCCCTTATTTAATGTCCTAGGCTTTGACATGAGGCATACCTTCAACCTGGGTTGTCAAGGGGTGGCTCTGATGATTAATTTGGAAGCTTAAACTTCACTCTATCATCACCAATCCCAAGTGTCAAGTAACCTCGCCCAATAGAAGTGATCACATCAGTCGTAGCTTGGAATGGTCTTCCCAATAGCATCTTAGACCCTTTCATCTTAGGCATATCCATGACCAAAAAATCTACAGGAAATATGAACTTGTATACTTTTACTAGCACATCCTTGCATATACCCTATGGCTTTACAATTGATCCATCAGCCAACTCAATTGTCATATAGGTTTTTGTTGGATTCTTCAATCCCAACTTCTGAAAAGTTTGAAGAGGCATGAGGTTAATGCTTGCCCCTGAGTCACATTGTGCTTGTGGGAATTGATGTTCACCTATAGAAAAAGGGATGTAAAAACATCCTGGATCCTTCCTCTTTCTTGGCAGCTTTTCTTGAATAATAGAACTCACCACTTCATCAACACAACAAACATTTGTATCTTTGATCCTTTGTTTCTTGTTGATGATGTCTTTCATGAATCTTCCATATGCAGGGAGTTTCTCTATAGCTTCCACCAGTGGGATGTTGATGTGGAGCTTTTGGAAGATCTCAAGAAATTTCCTAAAGTGCCTTTACTCCTTCCTTTGCTTCAGACTATCTAGGAATGGCACACTTGGCTTCTCTATGCACTTGTGCGGTGGATCATAAGGAACTTTGAGGGTCTCCTCCCCTAAGATTGATTCAACACCACCTTCTGAGATAGAATTTGACACATCTTCTGTGGATGACACGACTTGTGGCTACTTCTCTTTGCTCGTGGGTGTCTCCTTGATGATTGGGGTTGCTCCACTATGGAGTAGAGCCTTCACCTGCTCTTCCTTGAGTGGTGTTCTGCACCCTCCCGGTAGTCCATGCAAACTGCAAGGGTATGAAACTTTGGGGACATATTCCATATCTAGCTCCATGACGTTCCGCTCAGGTATCTCCTCAATAGGGGGCTCTGGATCCTTGTTGACTGAGATATATTTAACCTATTGATGTTGTTTCATAGGTGCTACATTCCCAGTAGGTTCTTATTGAATGAGCTTCTTCATGGAAGCTATCTCCTCCATAATTTGAGAAATTTTACACTGCATGATCTGTATCTGTGCCCCATAGCTTTGAAGAACCTTCTGTGTCTGTCCCATGAACAACTCATTTTGCTGGAGCAGTTTCCTCAACATCTCATTGGTATTATCTTCTTCATTGTTTCTGTACCCCTACTGCCTCATGTACTTGACCTTTTCTGCCTCTTCTTCTTCTTCCTTTTGATATATCTTCTTAGCAATCAAATCAAGTTTTTCATTCAACAAATTAATTGCCTTTGACTCTGCTACAGTCTTGATGTGCTATGGGCGTTCTCTCTCATTACCCCAGGATTGGTTTTTAGCCATGTTCTGTAGTATCTCTTGGCACTTAGATGGTGAGTTATTAAGAAAGAAACATGTGTCTGCACTGTCCAGAGTAACACGTTCATTGTGGTTGAGACCAAAGTAAAACATCTTGACTTGGTCCTCCTGATCTATCCCATGATGAGGGACTTTCCTGAGCATGTTCTGAAAATGCTCCCAAGCCTCAGAATATGACTCAACTGCTTACTGTTTGAAATTTTGGATGTTCTTCACCAGCTCATTTGTCTTTTCAGGAGGGAAGTACCTTTCAAAGAAGACCTCAATCATCTGATCCCATGTCTCAATGAATTCCTTTGGTAGGTTGTATAGCCATTCTTTTGCCTTGTCTGCCAGCGATGATGGAAACAACTTCAGGTAAATAGCTGTCTGTGGAAATTTATCCACTTTCACAATGTCACAACACTCCACAAAGTTGCTTGTGTGTGCCACCGGGTCTTCATGAGTATGCCCATGAAAAGCCTGCGACTTGACTAGTGCAATCAGCCCTGGATCAATCTTGTATTGTTCCACATTCACTGCCGATTTCTTGATCGGGCCCAACTGAGCAATCAAAGAAGACACCTTGATCTTCTCCCATATGGTCTTTTCTCCAGCTGCTCCATCACCCATTGTTACTTTACTAGTACCTTGAAATTTCAAATAACAGTGTATGAAGCTGTACCAATAATTGAGAAAGATAAATAAGATTTGCAATTCAGTTCAAAAGATTAAAATAAAATTATAAGAAAAATAAAAAGTGGCCTAGAGTGGCCGAATGCAGCACTCGTAGTGTTGAGACGTTGTCATTTCCCCGGAAATGTGCCAAAAAATTGACATGTATTTTATGTACGTATAAACGCAAGTGTACGCGTCACGTAATACAAGGCTTGTGAGGCCTGAGTCAAACACAGGGAGACGTAGTCTCAGTGACTACTACTAACTACAGTACGATCAACTAAGCCAGTATAAAGTTTGAGAGAATCAGTTTTTAAAGCAAAATAAGAGAAAAATATAATTAAAAATGTTTTGTTTGAGTCACGACAGGTGGAATTCATCAGGAACGCCAGTTTCAACACAAATCTCCGTTGTATCTTCTTTTACTGACTTTTATATAATTTATCCTCTTCCCAGATAGAAAGCCCGTAGTGAGAATTTCCCTCTTTCACGGTACAATCCACTCCCTAATTCTAAGCCAATCCAATATCTATGGTAATTTATATCTTAGATCAGGTGCTTTACGTTCAATCTCTAGGTATCTTCCCACTACCCATGCATTACCTTTACGAAATAATGTGTAAGATAGTGTTTATGCGTGGGTTTTAGGCATTTAATTCTCCTTCCAGATTAATTATTCGCCTAAGATTTCCATTGAAGGTGATCAATCAACAAAAGAACATTCATTCACACGCATAAATATCCATGAATTAGGAGGAAAAATTGCATTAAATCATGTAAAAGTCAATACAGTGGTTCCCTGGGCTACTCCCGGGTCCTAAGGAATAAAGGAGTTTAGCCCCGCATGGTTTTCAGTTGAAAATACATGGAAGGAGAGAAGTAAAATGTAGGAAACATGAAAGAATTCATGTAACCCCTGAAAATGCGATGTTCTAGATGATCATCCTTGAGAAACACGTGCTCTACAGCCTTTCGGTGGTAGAAATGCCCGTCAAAGCTGCTCGAGTCATCCAGTCGTCATCCTTCGGCCTTGTGCTTCTCTCCCTCTCTTCTCTAGTTGTCGTGTGGTGCAATGTGATGTCTCTTTTAGGTCTAGCCGGCCTCCCCTTTTTGTCCTAGGTCACTTACGATACCACATAACATGGACCGTTAGATCGTGTGACCGATTTAGATTGCTTAAATCTGACAGAGTCGGTGGCACCGACCTGGTGGTCGATGGAACCGACTGTATCAGGCATTTGTCAATCTCTGGCTGGGTTGGTGCCATCGACTGGAATGTCAGTGGCACCGAGCTGAGACGAGTTTCCTCCCTTTCAAACTGAAGCTAACTCAGTGGCACCAACCTGTGTGGTCGATGCCATCGACTTGTCTACGTGATCACTTCCATCGCTAGAGCTTTGTCTTGGTGGTACTAAATTAGTGGTCGGTGCTACCGACTCCTTTGGTCACTTTCTTCCTAGTCACTGATGCCACGTCAGTGGCACCTACTTCAAGGGTCAGTGGCACCGAATCTGCACTATGCATAATATACCAAAAAAATGCAAAAAATTGAATATAAGTCTATAGAATGTATAAAATCATATAAATATGATAAAACAAGCATGATTTGATGCAAATAGAGTGTACATGCCAACAATAGTGATTTATGCAAATATAAACAAAGAAATGACAAATAAGTGTACAAAATACATATAAAATTGGCCAGTAAAAGCGACTCAAAACATGTCCATCAATCTCCCAGAAGGTCCTCTAACTTTTAGTTTGAGTATTTCAAGATCAATCATATTGAGGTATCTTAATACTTTTACCAAGTTAGATACATACTTTATTCATAATCTCCTTGAATGTTTCAAGAGATTCATATTGGTATTTAATTAAATACAAACTTCCATATCTACTGATAACATCAGTAAATATAATGAGGTACTGGTAACAAATTTAGTAGCTATTCTAAGGGGTCTATATATATCAGTATGTATAAGCCCTAATAGAATAGTCACTCTCCCACTACATCTAGTAATGGTGATTTTGTCATATTGCACAACAAATAATATATGCATGTCTCTATTGGTTCAATAACCAAAAAAGTCTTGATAACCATCATATGGATTCTAGAAATACATTTCTCATTTATGTTCTCTACATGACAATGCTTTAGGTATTTAATCTTTTAGTCATAAATTCATTCAATATATGTGTCATACACATATTTGTCTTTACAACTATCAAGTATAGTTGTGAGACATAGGGCATTGTCATAAAAGATCATATCTTTTAAATGAAACATAATGTTCTTGGCACACAAGACATATGACGTTTTCATTAATGCTAGGTACATAATAACAATTCACTAATTCTATTATTTTCCCATGAATGATAGCTTCTAACTGTAGAGTTAACAACCCTTGCTCCCCACATTTCTAGCTTACTTCTTCTTAGGTCCTGATGTAGAGATATCTATATCTTTCTTCTTCGTAAGATATCTATAAAGAGGGTAGTTCTTACCAATGTCCAGACATGTGATAATGGTGGCACTTTCTATCCTTTAAGTGGAAAGGATAAATTTCTTATACACTCAACCTTCTCCTTGACTTGAGTGTAGAATACCTGGACTTAAGCTTAACCTCTAGACACATCTTAGACTTGACTTTTCCCCAGGACTCACTTTCACTGATCACCATAACAAATTTTTCCTTCTTCTTCCTTACTTTAGCATCATCATGCCAAGCATTTGATAAACTGACTATATGATTCATGCAACATTTTCATAATCATATATATGGTGAACTCATGACCTAATAGAAACCCCAATCACTCCACATGCCCGATCATATTGAGAACTTATGGCTGTATTGTACCTCCCTTTGTCAGTTTGCAATCAAATAGGCATTGAAGACATTATATCTTGTTTGCTTTACATGATTCTTAAGATGTGTTACCATCTCGAGAATGTCCATGCTTTCATGTTGTTTATGAAACTCATAGTTCATACAACAAATCATTAGTATTCAATGTCTAAGGCATCATTGGAATGCTTCAAGTAAGCACCCATGTCAGCCTTAGGCACATTTGGAGTGGGTTCCTCTGGCACTACTCTCTCAAGGACATAAATCTTTTGCTCATTAATGAGAACATTTCTCAAAGTCCTTAACTAGTTGTAGAACTTTATCCCATTTTGTCCTTCTAAAGGATTGATCATAATTAGAACATGTTCGGTGTTTGACATTTGACTCTACAATGAAATATTGCAACTTTCAAAACATGTATGATTTGTTTGATTTGATAAATTAGATGATATTAATTAAGTTTTAATTAACTATCACTCCCACTATTTTGTTCAAAGTAATAACCCTGATGTATCAATTCGGAATATCACAGTGTATAATATTCTAGTGGGATAAGATCCAAAACAATTAAGTCAATACCCAACCAACGCTAGCGCTCATGACCAATTATTAAGGTAGGCAACTTTTGCCAATTGCATCTCATACAATTCTTGGATAGATGGTATGCACAAATCCTTGACGTAGTCCATCTGTATACTTCTAGGAACATAATCCTACTAAGGACACATAGTTAAGCTTGACCCATAAGCCAACACGATGGATATGCAACATGCTAGGGAAGACCCACATATCTACCATCACTCTTCCACGATATAAATGACGCACCACGCTAGGTAGTGCCCATGCTTGGTCGATCAAGCTTTTCATGTGTACCTTCTTATGGAAAGCATCTAAGAATTAATATTATATTTGAGGGATTCTATATAAAGTACATATACATATCCAATCACCACACACTTATAGTATGTATCATATACATGCTATGACCATAAATGTGAACATGCAATAATAAAACACACAAGCGATGGTTATGGCTATACTAATGTAATTCTTTGGAGCCACAAGGAATTACTATCACCTAAGGTCTATATCATATGCAACCTGTTGTTGATGAAGATCTATGCTCGAACCAATCTGAGTTGATCGGTTCAATACTTGAACGAGTTCGCTTGCCTCGTGGTCACTCGGTTGGGTTCTAGAGATGTTAGTCTAGTTCTAAGGTCCAAGTAGCATCTAGACACCTTCAGCCGATTGGTTGGGCCACTAATCGATCAGTTTGCCCTTTTTTCATCTGGCCTCCTCCGTCCTCCAATTGATCAATTTATCTCACAAGTTGGTCATTTCACTTTGTGCTGATCGTCATCTCAAGTTGAAATATAAATTAAAATTATCTTATTTCTTATTACATTAGAAAAGGAAAACCTCGAGTTACATTTGAGTCGAGATAGGAAGAAGAGAATTAATTTAAATTTAGAAAGAAGAGAGAGAGGATCCATACGTAGACTAAGTAACAACAGGAACAAACAACCACAACCATACACACACAGATATGGGGTTTTGACCATAACAATGCTTAACATCCACCATCTAAACCGATTTTAGGGCAACAAGTGTGAATTGCATATATATATATATATATATATATATATATATATATATATATATATATATATATATATATATATATATATATATATATATATATATATATATATATATATATACATATATATACATATATATATACATATATATAAATATACATATATATACACATATACATATATATATACATATATATATACACATATACATATATATACATATACATATATATACCCATATATATATATATATTGTGGATTCGTATGTGGAATTTAATCAGATATGCACATTAGTCATTTTAATATTCATATTATATGCAATAAAAGATTGAAAACAAAATCCCATCACATCGATTTTGATCCTAGATACACTGTAAATTGACGTGGCTCTGATACAACTGTAGGGAAATCGGACACAAATATGGGCAGCGGAAACAAAAATTTAATTGCTTGTTTATCAAGAACAACAAGATCATGTCAACAATAATGTATCTAGGGAGGACAGGATGCAAGGTTATTCCTAGTAGTGGAGCAAGTCTAGGGATATAATCCTTGCAGTCATAGATACATAATTGTTTTCGAGTTTCTCTTGGACGGTGTATGTGCAACTCCTATTCTTCACCACAGACAACAACATGCTCTTTCAGGAGCACCAACACTCAAATAATCGTACAAACAACCTCCCCCATGGATGGGGGTTGATGATGTCCTCCAAGCAGTAGATAATGGCCTCTAGTCTCTAGAGTAGTCCATACAGACTATTGGGAACTCCACATTGCACTACCAGAGCCAACGAGAAGGAGTTGTCCCCTTTTGTTAGTGTACTTGTATCCATAATGCTTTCCCACAATTGATTCATAGTTGTTCTCTCCCTTAATGTCCCTCCCTTTGATAGGTAGGACTTGCTTGAGATCTCTATTAGTTACCACAACCAGAGAGGACAATAATTGTTAGAGTAATTGGTTCTCATTTGTGTGTTTTGGGAAGCCCCCAATATCCTTCTATTTATAGTAGAGGCCAGGGGCAGGGTTTTCGATCAATGAGGGAGTAAAAGGGTCTACAAACATGAATCTTCTAGAACTTGCATAGTGTGGAATGGTCATTTTGCACACCCAAATAGTTGTCTCGTGAGAAAGATATAGTCATCTCTCTTAGTGAAATAGTCATTTAGTGAGTGAGATGGTAGTATCACTTATCGAAATAGTCATCTCACAAGTTTCCTGATATGAATCAATTTTGTATTCAATGCCCGTTTTAATGCTAAACATGACATCAATGTCAATCCTTATTCCAATTGAATTGGCAACTGAACTAGGTGACCTAGGAAATGAATCAGTTATATCATATAGTGAAACGGTCATCTCACAATGTGAGATAGTCATTTTACAAGTGATATGGTCACTTCACTTGTCCAATTCAGGCAAAGTTCAACCAATACTGATTCAAATTGACCTAAAACTCCAATTGATTGGTTCAACACTTGAATCGATCAGTTTAGAGTCCAGTCAGTCAATTTTGAACCTCATTTGTTTTGATTGGATACCTAAACACCTTTAATAATAAATCTAAACAACATTCAAGAATATACTCCTTTAATCCACGTGAATCATATGTGTGTGATCCTATAGGTCCAGAATTACATTGGCAATGAATATCCATAATCAATTATGACATCTCAAGTAAAGAGCGGTGCCTAGTAACACTTCATTGCTACCCCAGTAATTCAGAAAGTTGGAAAACAACTTCCACCTACAATATGTGATTAGTGTTACCATGATTGTATAGTTCCTTCATCTCTAATATCTTGATTGGACTCGAGGCATGGAATTGTCATCCTCTCAATGTTCAATCCATGTTCCTTGAACTAGAGAAAAATTGTATGAGATACATATGAGTTCACATATCACATATTGAACTACATCAGTATGATTGTACATTTCTCAGTCTCACTTATCCAGAGGCCTTTTATATCAAACTCATGTAGTAGGGACAAATCCCATCTACATCATTCACAGTCAATCCCCATGTGTCAAAGCTACCCAATCATAACCTTTATGTCAATCTGTATTTCAGGATTATGGTTGATGATGTAAGCATACCCAACAACATTTGATGAGTGTAGTGACTTCAAGTCTAAGAACCACAATCACATATTTCACTATGAGAGTTGGTTATGACTACCATTCCATGTTCTCCATGTATCACTCTCATGGTGGGTCTGTCCAATACACTATTTCTTAACATGTATATGTGTGCTTGACTTGATATCACATATCATAATTAATGAGACTTTGTCATCAGTCAACAAACACTCTAGACTTATGTATTAGTGTTGTCTATTTTTATACCACATTAATATCCGACTAGGGACATAACAAGAATGTATGTACTCTTAGCATACAGAAGATCTCATTGTTCAGGTTTTCAACTTGAAGACATATGTCATCGAGTAACATCATTCTTTAGACATATACTTACATCTGTGTCATCATCTCATGACTAAGACAAACATAATAGATGGGATTACCTTTATTACTATCAAATCATGTATCTAATGCCTCATCCCAATCATCATATTATTGGCTCTCTGGCCATACATACCAACAAAAACTTTGACACATGACTAAAAATCATATTGATTCTCATTCCTTCTTAAGAGTTTGTGCACATCTAGTTTCTCATGCCATACAGTCAATGTTCTAGACATCCTCCTCACATAGCTTGTTGATACAACTTTAGTGATCAAAATAGGAATACGATTGGACCCTTTTTCTAATTCGATATTGTTTCTATAATATTAGAAAAACTATTTTTAGTTATGAACTACCAAATTGGGTATCTCTTAGTAGTAATCCTCTCTTAAATGTCATATTAGGCTTCAATCTCTAAGTTTAGTAAGTTTGCACTCCTCCAGTTTGTTTGTGAATTCATTGGAAGTGCGCAATTCATAATTCTTCCATCATGTCATCCATGTTGCTATGAGGTGGCCATCAATCTTACCTAAGGTATTCACCTCTCCTTGATGATAATTTTTAGATTGCACATTTATTACTAAGGGATTCATCTACTTGTTTTGATTGTATTGGCATACACAAATGTGGGGGAAATCTTCCCATTAACCTTGCAATATATGCACTATTTATTACTTAGAATTATATACATATGGTGGATATTGTCATCCACAATATCCAAATCCCACATAGAACCTTATAAAACTTAAAAGATATTTTTGTACTTGAATGAATGACACCATTATATGAATTATGAACAAGGATTCTTTTCCTCTTGTGCTTGGTCCATAGAGAGCAAGAATTCAAACTTTGTATTTCAATACTAGTTCCTTTACTACATTTTCAATACTAAAATTCATCAAATATTTATGTTCCACGACATAATAATCATATAAAATGGGTATCACTAGTGGCGCATGCTTCATCCGCATGCATCTACTTTTCTCATTTTCATGAGCATGGTACATCATCTACACAATCACATTCTAATTCCGCAAGTGGATTCCTAGGTAACCTTTTTACTAGTTTGCAAAAAGATTTGTTCTCTTTTTTGTGTTATAAATTCAAAAAATATAAGCATAATTCACTTGAACAAATGATATTTCTTGGGTATTCTCTACTTGTCATTGCCATGTCCATGATAAGTACAATTATTTAGTGGGTGATGTCTTATGTTCATTCCTTATTCTTTCTATGGTATGCCCTCATTTTGGTAAACTTTGGATGAGTTACCCATTGGAACTTTGCCTTGGTTAGCTTCCTATTGTTTCTAACTATTCTTGTTCTACTTCTTCCTTCTACTCCAATCATCATCCACTATGAGATTTACAACAATCTTATGAAGGTTCACACTATCCATCACCCATACAGTGTAGACTTATAGTTCCACAAATACTAAATATGATTTATTTGTGATTCTTTTTACTTGGTTCCTCTAGATTTTGCTTCCTAGGATTCCTTCATAAGCATTGGCCATGTATAGCCTTCTAGATGCATTCTGCACACATGTTCTTTTCAACATTTTGGTTGGGACTTCTGGATGCCTTTGATTGTGTGTATGTTATTCCATTACTCATCTTCATTCTATCCTTATCTAGATGTTGTTCCCATCCACACTTCATGCTAATAAATAGGTTGTTCTTGTATTGTGTCATGCATTGTCTTCCTAGAATAGACATTGTTGGTATATTCTCTATGTCTAGTTCTACCTCTAGTCATGCACAACTCCATCATTTTTGCAGCATAGTTCATTCCATTGTGATTATTCTTCTATTCAAATTTCCAACTTTCTTGAAAAATTTCTCATCATAGAGGGATATTGGAAGTTTTGGAACTTGGATCCACACAATCACCTATGATGATTGTGCATTCTTTTATGAGAAAAGCATACCCCAACATTTGCATCTCTAGGTAAGATTAGAATACTTCCCTTGGTTCTCTAATTAGAGATGTTAGTTAATGCACTCATTTCTTGAGTTAGAATTTGAAAATGATCATTGTCTAGGTCAATCATACTAAACCCTTTGTGAGGCTAGTTTCCACATCAACTAGATATTATTTTGGAGTTAGGTCACCAATGTCCTCCAAGATTAACTTGATGACCACATTGAATTTGCATGGTTTTAAAAATCTATCAAGCATGTCTTGCAACACATATAACTCTAGAAACCCATCTATATACAAAATGAAAATGTAATATTTCTGCAGAAAGATGTGTCGTGTCCTTAGAGAATACTGGTATGCATGGATCATTTTTGGTGTATGCCACTGATTCTCCTCCTTGTCCTATTCATATATTATTCTTAAACCTATTCTAGTGAATGTGGGATAGACATTTTCTCCTCCATCCACCTCAACAGACGAGGCTCATATGACTATTATCTTGTGTGTTTCCCATGTCCCTTGGAAGTTGTTGGGGATATGAAGAAAACATTATATATGTATTCATTACTTAATCTAAAACTAATGTTTGCATCTTTTGGGAGTTATTAGGGTATGGTTTGAATTCTAATGATAAGTAACGAGACCCTACTATGCATTTTTATATAACTAAATAAAAGAGTAATTATGGTTTAAAGTGTATTTATGTCATATTCATGGTAGCTTTAGAATTTGGGACCGACTTGAGGATCAAAACCCAAGAGCATAATATTTTCTTCTTTGAGGAAATAGTCCTTGCCTAATTGGAAGCTAATGAAAAAATTAGATTTTAATATGATTTTTATGTGATACTAGGTTAAAAATAATGTATGTACACATAATATACAACATATCTATTTAGCAAAAGGATTTAGATTTCCTTACATATAAATAGTGGTACATGTATCTAATCAGTTTGATTTCTTTCATGAAAATTTTGGATTGATCTTTAAACCCCTTCAATAGACCAGATTTAGAATACACGTTTATGCATATTTTCTAAGTAATGAGATATGCCATAATGGTCTTTGGATATCATAAGATGCTATCTATTTATTGAAAAGGACGTAATTCTCAAAGACTCATATATCTTGATGCTTAGATAAATTTAAATTTCTAGATGAGTAAGTGGGACAATCCTTCAGCATATAATAACTCTATGAATATAATTTTTTCATTGTTCTTTCCATAGGTACTTTACGGCATTTCTAAGAAGGCGTCGATGTGTAGTCGTAATAGGATATATTTAATAGAATGAAATAGTTCCATGGAATAAAGATCATGTTATTTTTGTGACTTAAATTATGTAGTTCTTTTAAATGTCACATTTATCTCCAATAGATGCAATCCATATTATGAAGAATAAGTCATAATAACAATAATAGATAACAATAATAAAATATTGAAATGCAATAATTTGAAATTTTTTATCGTACTTCAATATTTTTTAAATTCTTTCATGTTGTAAAGATACATGTTTAATAATTTCTACAGAAGTTTGTATGTTCGTTTTTCTTTAAATAAAATACATATGTCTTCTTTCTACCTTCCATTTATACTGACATAACTTTCCACAATGCATGCAAATGGATATTCATACATAGGACTTGCATAAGATGGAACCTACTTAGAGGTAGGATAACCAACATAGAAAGTTAATAGTTGCTTATGGGATGGCAAGAAAAATGGTTATGTTGAAGAATCTTTATAAATATCTTGGTCATGTTGGATATGTTTTTAATGCTTTTATTCATGATGTCTAGTAAATTTATGTATCTTACAAATCGTTGATTTTTCTTACCGTATACAATTACCAATTTCAATTACTAATAGAGATTCCCTATGTACAATATTTATTAGGATTCATTATGTGGTTTTAGCATGTTTGGGAAACTAGGGGATGGACATCGATAAATGGGTCAGGAAAAAATAGAGTAGCCACCACATTTTTGTTGGAAGATAAGGAAAACCATGAATGTGTTCTTCACAAAATTGAGTCGGTAAACAAAAATAGGAAAATTAGAACAAAAGGGAAAGGTGTCAAGTTTAGTGTGGAGAAGGTTTTAGACCTAGACATGAGGCCCTTGTACTATAGTAAATTGCAATGAGGTTATGATGCTTTGTTTTTATTTTAAAATATTTCAAGTATCCAAGATATAATAAAAATAAATATAAAATACCAACTACAAATTCAATATTAGAGATAATAAAATTTGTATAGGCTATATTCAACTATGGGTACTCATGCACTCACATCGCCAAGAGGTCATAAAGGGGGAAAGAGAGAAGGAGGAGATTCAAGAATAAGAAAATATCAATATCTATAATTATGTTAGAAACGTCACAATAGTATGGGTGAATATCATCCTGGGTGCTCATCTCCTCACATCACTAACGAGTTAGAATAGGGGAAGAATAGAATGGGTCACATACTGGAAGATCCATGGATCAAACATTCTTTACCATTTTTGGGAGGGAAAACACTCGTTTTCTCAATAGTGGAAGGAAGGTTTATTTCTCTTTCTCATAGGCATGTTAATCCTAGATTCATAGAGGATATTTGACGCCCATATAATTATTGCTATTTTGATATCCAAATGTGTGTTTTCATATGTAATTGATCTTAATTGAATGAATTTTCATTGATATGTACAAAAGTAGGGGATAGATAATGTGTGCATTAATCGTTCTTTTTTTCTCTATAATTATGCATATTAATTGTATTGCCTAATTTATTGAACATTTATATTACATGTAGTTATATATATTTTTGAAGTAAATGTGATACCATCGACATTTGACTTGGCGATATTGGAATGCAACTCTGTTTTTGTTCCATATTGATTAGAAAACTAAATGAAATAATAAAAAGTCAGTGGAAGCAACTTTGAAACTAGCTAGGTTTGTGGAGTTTGTATATAACCTAAACCAAGGATGATATCTTAGGTCATCCCATTATCTGCACAAACCCAACTTGGCACGGAGGGGAGGAGAGAAGTACGTGGAGAAATTGAAAACAATACTTTTCATACTGACAATGGAGGTATTTAGATGGTAAAAATGGTAGATATTCACGATCATTTTTTACAAGAGGCTTCATTATTGTAGTATCTAGGGATTAATATGCATTCTCCTTTTTTTTCTCAAACTTTTTGCTTTGATATTATGTCTATATTTTGGCACTGGGATATCCATATACAATATTTT
Organism: Alisma plantago-aquatica; assembly: GCA_963693085.1. Taxonomy (NCBI): domain Eukaryota; kingdom Viridiplantae; phylum Streptophyta; class Magnoliopsida; order Alismatales; family Alismataceae; genus Alisma; species Alisma plantago-aquatica. Next base: position 21,668,994 of record OY856412.1, on the reverse strand, counting down.
GATTGACATGTAAATTTTTGTAATAATTTAGTTCATAATTTGTATAAAAATTTAATCTCGTTTTATTATTGAACATTGATCACCTTAAATAATAATTTTAGACTTTAATCACTTTTAAAGAGGGGTTTCTTTAGGGGAGTTCTCATAATGTCAATCAATACACATTGTGAAAGTAGGTTAGCAATTGCTTCGTAAGAACTAAGTGATCGGTGTTCATAACTTAGATTGGAATAAGGAATAAAAAAAGTAAAATTTTGACTCATTTGAACATGGTGTTGCACCTCGAAAGAGGGTAATGCTAGAGGATGTGGAACATGGTACAATTTTAGGTTCCTTTTTTCCTAGAGAATATTTATTATTTAACCTGCTCTCTAGTGAAGGAAAATAGAAGTAATAATAGAGTTTACATTACAATGAAGCTAGATAGACTGAAAAGAAGAAGAAAAGCTAATTTTAATGACTAAACTATATTTTTCTATAAGGTTAGTTGTAGTGGTTAAGGTATGTGAGTCTTATAAATTGAATTTGTTTGTTTGTTCCTCTGATTGATAGATATATGTTGTGGTGTGGCTTGAACCTTATTGGTACTTGACAATTGCCATTTAGGATTGTAGTAGTTGGCTTGAATTAGAGATGATTGTGTAGTTCATAAAGACTTCTCCTTGAATGTCTCCACAAACTTCGTAGTGGCTTGAATTTTTCCCTTCAGTGTAGTGTAGAAAATATGGTAGAATGCTAAAGAGATATTTTGTTACTAGTATAAGGAAAACTCCCCTCCATATAGGAGCAGAAACAAGTACATGTAAGCATAATTATCCATAATGGGCCAAGGCAAATAGGCTCATATTTATAATAAACTAATTGATCTGACACTCTCCCTAAAACTAGCACACATGTCCATCTAGTTAATATTATTGAAAGATTAAATGTCTCATACAGAAATTGATCTCGCCTGACAAGAAGATCTCACGTTCAATGTTGTAATACAAAATTTGAAGCACTCTAACACTCCCCATGAAGAAGATAACATATAGAAGCAAACAAGCCATATCCCCTTGATGAAGATAAGATCAATGCAGAAGTATTACCAACAATATGAACTTCCTCTGAATTTGAAAATCACCAAATGTTTAGAAGTAATAATAAATGATTTTCTGAGATCTCCAGACTTGTTGATGTAACCACAAATAAATTTTTGAATCTATGACGAGAAACCAAAATAATGTAGATGGTGGAGTACATATGTAGAATTCATATGATCTATCATTGTTGAAATATTCCACACAAGAAGCACCGATACTAGAACAATTGCGGTAATTGGGAAAGAATACTGCTATAAGAATATTGCTACATAAAAGGTGGACATGTGTTTGAGACATGATACTATAGGAGTATGTGATATAGTAGGTGTCATCAACAATGGTGGATGTGTAGAACCTATGCAAGGTGGTCAAATTGCATGACCTCTTCTTTTCATCTTCTCTCCTCCATATCATCTCTTCAGTCTACTCATCTTCCTCTATTCTAAACCTCACTTCAACCATGAAAAGGATCATTATAGTAGTTGCGGTTGAGATTAATAAACATTGGTAGAGAAAGTATGGTATAGAAATAAAATACTACCAGTATAAAGAGATGGTAGAAAGAACAAAGTACTACCAGAATAAGTATGATACAAATAACATGATAGAAGTACTACCAGAATGGAAATTTGGTAGAAAGATGAGTAGTACTACCTGAATGGAAATTCAGTAGAAAGATGAGTAGTACTACCATAATGGAAATTTGGTAGAAAGAGTAGTACTATCGGAAGGGAAATTCAGTAGAAAGAGGAGTAGTACTACCAGAATAGAACTTGGTATGAAGAAAGCAATACTACTAGAATGAAACTCACCAGAAAGAGGAGTAACATTATCAAAAATGGATCTCGGTAGGAAAATAGAAAGCATTACCAGATTAGTTACTAGGTAGGATAGAGGAACACAAAATCCCCAATCTTTAAGAAAAACACTAAGTCATGTGTATTAGGAAATTGCATGAAAGGAAAGAAAAAAATATTTTGGTGATTTATAAATTAGCTCGGAGTGTTTTTGTTGTATTTTGTTTTGCTTTTTTTGTTGTTATAAGGATGAACTAGGAAAAATGAAAGGAAATCACAAGGATTGGGCAGTGAAAGTGGTGGTGGCAGCTGGAGCATGAGTCTTGTGTAGTACAATTATTATTCTTTTGATATACCCGCTTGTCTGGACTCAAATACCAGAGTTCATGGATTTGTCTAGTCTAGAATAGTAGAAGCCACACCTAGAGGGAAGCACTAGAGTGGGTAAATGGTGTTGGTCGGTTCATCTAGGAAATCAGAAATAAACAATGTACTTGATCAAGAATGGCTAAGGCCATACTTGTGAGAAAAGAAATGTTTAAAATTGTGAGAAAACAAATGACTTTTCATGTGGAGGGGGATGCACAATTAGGGAACTAATTAAAACAATATGGGTTTGATGGTTTGGTAAGAATGGGAAGTTGCGGGGGGTGGGATGCTTTGGGTGGATGTGGTTGGGTAGGGGAGCTCTTGGCACGTTCTTGGCTGGAATGATAATCACCAGATCATTTTTTTGTGGTGTCATAATCTGAAGCGTGATGACAAGGCTAGTGGTGGTTTATGAGGTCAGTTGGCATTATTGAAACTCTACTAGAGCCTTGGGTAGTGGCCCCAAATTTTATAAATGATATTAGAGCCATAACCACTCCAATATGTGGGCCCCACATGGGCATATGTCATGACAATCTTGATCCATGTGGTATATACATGTTGGAAAGGATTGTCCATGGTGATGTAGGCACCTCTGTGCTGGTAGCCATGATGGGGAGTTGGGTGTCCATGGCCCATTCTAGGTCTACACTGCAATAAGGATATATTATTATGAGGCCATATAGTTGACCATTGATGAGGATGTCAAGAGTTTAAGTGAGGGATATTATAAATTCACATGATTTGAGGCCTTGAATAAAATAATCTTAAAAGGAATGATTTGGCTGCCCATATCACTAAGGTGCATCTCCTTTTCAGGGATCCCATTACTAAACAACTATGTAATTAAGCGTGTTTAGACCATAGTAGTACTAGGATGGGTGCCCAATTGAGAAGTTTATCAAGGCTTGCAATTGAGTGAGGATGAAGTGTAGTTAAGACTAGTGGTGGTCTGTGGGGCTAGTCGTCATTTCTGAAAATCTACTAGAGACTTGGCAGTGGGATCGAGTGTTACATTTATATTGTCTATTGATGTAACTTTTTTAGAAGAAACTCATTTCTTTGGAGATTCTCAATTTGTAGGGAAACTTGAGAAAATCTCCCACTTCTCACATTTCTTGAGATCTTCTCATCTGGATCCCCTATCCAAAGAGAATCACATACGGAGGAAAATAATACAAAACAATTATTAGCCAAAACAAATGTATACCTCCCTCAACAACCACTCAGTTTGGAGATCATGTCAGCAGTAATAATTCTCATCATATTTTTATTACACTTTTGAAAGGAAAACGGTCATGTACTCTTCATCCTATTTCCCATTTTGTTTCATATCATTGTTTGTCTCCCTCATACAAAGACTTTATCTCATCCATATCCAATGGAGTTGTTCCTAGTTCTGTATTTATTGTTATAGGTCATCCAGGTTGGCATCTTTTTGTGAAAGCTCTTTGACAAAATCACACATGGAATCATGTCCCTACTCTAAAAAACCAGTCTATTTTTGGCTAGACATGGGTTTACTCTGTGAAAGTAAGCCTAGTGGTGTCGTTGATCATCTTAAAGCTTGGCTAGTATCCAAGTGATATACTCAAGTATATGGACATGACTACCTCGAGACCTTTTAGCAAGTAGCTAAAATGTCATCCATTTAACTTTTTATCCCTGGTTGCTCACTTTTCTTGGCCTCTGCATCAAATTGATACTAAGGATGCTTTCCTCCATGATGATTTGTCTGAGGAAATTTATAGGGAGAAACCTCATGGGTTTGTTTCTCAAGGGGAGTTTAATCTTGTTTGTAGGTTTCATAACTCACTCTATGGGCTTAAATAGTCTCTACATGTGTGGTTGGATAAGTTTAGTCACAATCTCATGGAACTTGGAATCCTACAATCTGATCTTGATCAATCCCTGTTCTATCATCAAGGATCCATAGGTGTTACCCTCCTTATTATGTATGTTGACAATATTGTTATCACTAGAGATAATCAATAAGTTATTCTAAAGCTCAAACAATTTCTTCAAAGTAGATTTCAAACTAAAAACTTAGGTCCCCTGAAATAGTTTCTAGGTAAGGAAGTGTCTAGATCCCCATATTCGATCATTATATCACATAGAAAATATACTCTTGATTTACTAGAAGAAACATGCCTACTTGGAATGAAACTTGCAAATACTCCAATGGATCCCAGAGTCAAGTTATATAAGGAGCAGGGGGAGCCACTTGAAGATTAGTGGAGATATAAAATATTGGTTGGAAAACTTAATTCTCTCATCATTACTCATCCAGATATATCATTTTCTACTAGTGTGGTAAGTCAATTGTGGATAAACCACATACTAGTCATATAGAGAAAATCATTTGGATTCTTCGTTATGTCAAGAAATGTCCAGGAAAAAGACTATTATACTCAAATCATGGACATATCAAAGTATAGGGACTCTCAGATGTTGATTGAGCCAAATGTGTTAATGATCGTAGGTTTATTCAAGATCATGTGTATTTTTGGGAGGCAATCTGGTATCCTAGAAATGAAAAAACAAACGTATATAGCATGATCCAATGTTTAATCAGTATATTGAACCATGACTCATGTGACCATTGATCTCCTAAAGAACATCCTAGAAGAACTTTGATACATCCAGTCTAAGGAAAAGGAGCTCTATTGTGATAACCACGCTATCGTACACATTGCTTCCAACCTATTCCATGAAAGATATAAACAGATCAAGGTTGATTGTCAATTTATTCTAGAAAATATACAAGATCAATAAACCTTATTTGTTCCAGTCCAATAGAAGATCAAGTCATAGATTTGTTTGTTACATCCCTTAATGGTTATCATGTTAAATTCTTATGCAACAAGCTTGGTGCTTATGACATCTATCCACAATCTTGAGGCGGAACATTTGAACAATAAGTATTTAGTATTCATTAATATTTTATTATATTCCTTTGTATATACATTGGATTAGTCCCATATTGCGTAATTTGGATATTAGACACCATCTCAGTCCATATATACATGTATGGCATGTGAATACAAAATAGAAGTATCTCTGTCTCATTATGTTTCTATTAACGATTTTAATTCTCATTGTTCCTCATCTACGACCATAGACTCAATATTATCTTGTTGTACTGAACTTCTTTGAGATCTATTTTCCTCCCACATAATTTCATTGGAAATGAATTCTTTTCAAGGACTACAACAATTATGGCAACAAACACATTGTTTCCATACAAAATATAGAAGTAATATCCCTTAGTTTCCTTAGAGTATCCAGTAAAGAGACATTTATCCAATTTGGGTCCAAACTTTTCATAGATGGTCTCTTGACATAAGAATCACATCCCTAAACACTCATAAAAAATGTAGTGGGACACTTCCAAAATCATATCTCATATATTATCTTCTAAACGGATTTTGGAAGGTACTCGCTTAAGTGTTAATGTATTGGTTTCAAGACTATGTCCCCATAGATAATTTGTAAGATTAACTAAATGAAACATTGATCATACCATGTCCAACAAGGTGTGGCTCCTTCTTTCTGACACACCATTATGTTGTGGTGTCCAAGTGGAGTCAACGTGATAAAATCATGGTCTATCAGAAAGGCATCAAACTCTTTTCTTAAATGTTCTCCACCACAATCAGATCATTGTACTTTAGGGTTCTTTCTGAGTTGGTTATGTACTTCATTAATGAATTCCTTGAATTTTTAAGGAGACTCCAATTTTTGTTTCATATGATACACATCTCCATATCTTCTAAAGTCATAAGTAAATATGATGAAGTCCTTATATGGAACTATGTCACTTGTGCTAAAAGGTTCACACACATCAGCTATATGGGTCTTAATAAGTCACTTTCCATCTCACTATATCTAGTGAAGAGTAGTTTTGTCATTTTCCCCAATAAACAAAATTCACACGTCTCTGTTGATATATATCAAAAGAGTATAGATAATTATCTTTAAGGAGTCTATAACTACAATTATCCTTAATGTGTACTTGAATACACTGCTATAGGTAAATTTTGTTTGTGTCAAAAAGTTTAGACTTCTTGGTATTTATGTTATATACACTTATCTCAAGATCCAATTAATAAATCCAAAGAATATTGGGGTTTACCATACAATATCTCATCTCTTGAAGTAGAAATTCAACCACTCTTCAATCTAAATTCAAAACTGTTCTTGTTCAAATAAGATATAGAAAATATGTTTCTATTTATGACATGTATCTAAAGTAGCTCCCTAACTATACTACAAGCCCACCGGGTATAGATAAAATATAGGTTCCTAAAAGTTTGGCAACAACTCTTGCTCTGTTAGCTACTTGTAATCCACCTCTCCCTTCAGTTTGGTTTGCTTCTTTACAGATTTTGCATATTAGAGAATATATGAGATCCACATCCCATATCCAATACCCAATATGAAGAAGTAGATAAGTTTATATCTATAACATATATACATGAAGTGGAAATATCTATACCCTCCTTTTTATTTATTTTTCAATGTAAAGAGGTCAGTTTCTTTTCCAATGTCTAAAATGATGATAACGGTCCCAATTGCCTTCCTTGCCTACTCCATTAGCTTTAATTGCATAAGATTTGAAATTTTAGTTGGATTTAGAACTCTTAGATTTGTGTTGCCCTTTGACTTTCCCTATTTCCTTTATTGACCATCAACACATAATTTGGCTTGTCTTACCCCATCTAAGTCCCAAGAGTTTGCATTATACCAAGAAACTTTGACACACTCAAACATTTTTTTTTCATATTGTACTTCATGACAAACTAAATGTAAGATTAAAAAAATGATTGCAAGATTAAATCAATGACCAACTCTTGTCCTAAAGGGAATCCTATCCTTTTAAGAATTTCCATATTCCCTGTCAATTTAAGTACATGTGTCCCTACTGGATTTCCTTAGTCATCATCATCATCATCATCTAAGCCTCAATCGCAACTATGTTGGGGTCGGCTACATGGATCCTTTGTTTCCATTCAGTTCTATCATGGGCCATATTCTGATTGAGATGTAGAGATTCAAAATCTCTCTTTATAAGCTCATCCCATGTTAATTTAGGCCTTCCTCTTCTTCTATTTATAGTGTTTGGCTCAATAGCATTGCTTCGTATAGGTGCACTAGTAGGTCTGTGTTGCACATGTCCGTACCATCTGAGTCGGCCCTCACGCAACTTGTCCTCAATGCTCTCCACCCCCACTTTATTCCTGATATAGTCATTTCTCAAACGATCTTTTCTTGTCTTCCCACACATCCATCTCAGCATACGCATTTCAGCCACATTCATCTTGTTGAGACGTTGTTTCTTCACCGCCCAACATTCACTCCCATAGAGCATGGCTGGTCGTATAGTTGTTCTATAAAACTTACTTTTTAACCTGAGAGGGATCTTCTGATCGCATAAAACTCCAGTTGCACTCCTCCATTTCAACCATCCTGTAGTGATCTGGTGACAAACATCATTTTGGACATCCCCATCTATTTGAATAATAGAACCTAAGTAACACAATTTGTCACATTTTGGTATATCTATTCCGTCCAACTTGGCTCCATCATTCACACTACGAGATTGGCTGAAATTGCAATGCATATACTCAGTTTTGCTCCTGCTAATCATCAATCCATTTGATTCTAATGCCTTTCTCCAACATTCAACTTTATCATTCAATCCATCTTTTGTTTCGTCAATCAAAACAATATCATCAGCAAATAACATACACCAAGGAATATCATCCTGAACATTCTTTGTTAACTCATCCATAACCAGAACGAATAGATATGGGCTAAGTGTGGATCCTTGGTGTACCCCAACTATAATAGGAAAAGTTGGTGTCTCTCCTCCAGGAGTCTTGACACTTGCAGTAGAGCTATCATACATGTCTTTGATCAAGTCAATGTATTGGATAGGCACGCCCTTTTTCTTCAAAACCATCCATAATACTTCTCTGGGTACTCGATCATAAGCCTTCTCTAGATCGATAAACACCATATGAAGATCTCTTTTTCTTTGTTTATACTTCTCCATAAGCCTCCTTATCAGAAAAATAGCATCTGTTGTTGATCTTCCAGGGATGAAACCAAATTGGTTGTTTGATACCCATGTTATAGATTTTAACCTCTGCTCAATAATCCTCTCCCAAAGCTTCATCGTGTGACTCATCAGCTTGATACCTCTATAGTTTATACAGCTCTGAACGTCACCTTTGTTCTTGTAGATTGGGACTATAATACTATTTCTCCACTCATCCGACATCTTCTTGGTCTTCATGATCTTTTTAAAGAAATTTGTTAACCATGTAACCCCCTCATCCCCCATAGTCTCCCATACACTTAAATAAGGTCTTGAAGGCATTATACATCTCTTTCGCTGGTTCTCACTAGAATATGTTCTTGAAATGTGTGGACATATCTAGAACCTCCATGTTATCATGTTGCATCCAAATCTCATTGTTCATGTAGAATAGCATGAGGCATTTGACATCAGTAGAATCATCAATGTGCTTACGGAGTTGGTTCCTCTAGTTCAGATGTTTCCTAGACACAGAGCTTATGATCATGAGTGAAAAGAATTTCTAATGTAACATACCAATCATGAAAGTTATTTCATTCAACTTTTCCCTCTCAAGGTCCAGTCTCAACAATAATTTTAAATTCATTTTTCCCATTAGTTCTACAAAGAAATATTTTCACAAGTCACAAATTTATTTGAAAATTAATTTTATTATATGATATTAATGTTTTATTTTAGTTAGTAACACTCCAAATACCTAGATCAAATTAATATCCTTCACACAATATCAGAAAATTACAATGAAAAAAATCTAATGAGACAAGATCCAAAATACATTAAGGCATGAGTCAACTTTGGTTTACTGCTCATAACTTAGATATTTAGATAGATAAAAAATACCAATTGTATCCAATGCAACTCTTGGATAGATGGTTTCACAAATCCTTTACAAAAATCATCTTATGAAGAATATGTCATTTTTATGCCTCAAGTTTCTTAGTACTATTAAAATCACCTAGTCAAGGACAACCCAAAGGACAATACAATAATCTATGCACCATGCTTTAAAGACTCAGATACGTATTATCACACTTCCTCAAAATAGAAGGTTCCTTAGGTGAGTTCATGCTAGTTAAAACCTCATTCACTCCAGTGTTATCTAGTCTTCTTGCTTAGTTAATTGATTACTTCATGCTAGTTATTTTATGTAAACAATTGGTTCTTGTTGTTAGTTTCATGTGCTTGGTCTTGTTTGTTAGTTTCTTAGTTTAGTCTTTTCTTTCATTGTTCCTATAATTGCTAGTTTATTATAGCAAATTACAATTTCTTACCATTGATTGTATAGTTTAATGTAATAGTTTCTTTATTAGAGTAGTGTTACTTGTTCTCTTAGATATCTTATAGACTTAATTGTTATGGTTAACTTGGATTGTAGTATTTCTTTCCCTTCTTGTGTGAATATTAGAGTAATTAACTCAACCAACTTTTTAAACTCTAAAAACCATATCACTGTGCTCTAGAAAACAAAAAGAAACAATATAACTTCTGTGCATTATCCACTCCTTGCATACGCAACCGTGACTTGCCACATGCCTATACTACATCCCAATCCTATGAACTTCCAAGTCATTTATATAAGAGTGTTTCAACTAGGCTAAATTTATTTAACCAAGTGCACTGAATGAAGATGTTTGGCTTTGTTGCCTGGAACTGTTGTTTTTGACCTCTTTAGTTGTTTCTTTTTTACTCTTTATAGTTTCCTTAACCATTTCTATTATATATTATTTGTTAGAATTATGAATTTGATATATACAACTTGTATTCCTTTTATTATTTTGGCAATGTGTAGGTGACAATTCATGTTTGAGCACTGATGTTAGTCCTTGGATATCTTCTTGATGATCCTAAGATAGGTAGAATAAGGTGAAGAAACAATCTCAACTAAGAAAGAGCAAAATAAGAAATGGCTAACACAAATGCAATACCATCACCACCTCATGATGATCATGAGGAAAAGCACCGCACATATAAACCAATCCAACCCCTCCTAGATCCCTACATGACTATTTCATACCATCCGTTGTGACATTCAATAAAAGACTTATGGGATAGTCATCTCATTAACAACTATAAGTGGAACTAGAAATCAATATGGTACCTTACGAGATAGGTTGTTGGGGATCATCCGTGGAGGAGCTCATGCTTTTTGATGGATCAATGAAACTATCTATGTAAATTTGAGGTATGCTAAAGTTGGATAGAAAACTTACGCCATACATTATACCTAGATGGAAATAATCATAGTGGACAAAATTCTGTGTCTTGTGTGAGTGGGTTGTGAAAAGAAAGGTGTTTTGCACATCCCTTTCTTGCTTTTTTATGTAACTATTTTTCCTTTTTTCTTGTAAGGAGGAGCACATGATGAATCAAATCAAATCCTAGCTTGACAAAAAATGATGGGAAACTGCACTTCACCAATTTACACAAGGGTGTATAAAGTTATGGGGTATTACTTCTCCATCCCATTTTTTATATTGGGACTACTTACCACTTGTTGTAGGATGAAGCATGAGAATATCTATAAGCATATATATGCCTTCTTGAAGAAATTCTCTACTTTCCATATTTTGGATGCAAAAAATGTTTATATCCACCTTAGTCTATATCTATTCACTCTAAAATTCAAAGCTAAGGAGAATTCATGCCTTGGGAAGCCATCAAGAATGAGTATTTTAACAAGTTCTATCTAATCACGAAGCTCACCCAAATGAGGAGGAACATCACTTCATTTATCCAAAAAGCCAATATAATTATCCACAAGACTTGAAAGGAGTTCAAAAGTTGTTGTGAAATTTTACCCATCATGAGATAGATGTATGGCAGATTTGCACTCGTTCTATTTCAGTTTGTATCAAATGGGTCAAACTATAATACACTCATCTTGTAGAGGAGCTTTTATGGTCAACTCCCAAAGAATCATGACATCTTTTGGAGCATTTTTTGAGTATTCAAGGCATTGACATCTAGTGCAAACAAAAAATCAGCATTGCCCCTTCTATTCCACCATCTCCCACTTCAACTAATGCTAATCCAAACATGATGAATATTATTGATAATATGATGAATCTCATGAAGAACCCATGACATATGTACTTCTATAAAAGATATAAAACCTATTCAATCTCTTGAGGAAGTGGTGAAATTTCTTCAATATTTTGTCAAAAGACGTTCAAATTCTCCCATTTTTCATCATACTACCCTGAGTGGTGGAATCATCCCAACCCATTTTGGAGACAACAAGGCAATGACTCGCAAGGGAAACCATACCAACAATATCAAGGCCAAAAGTATATGTCAATGTCTCAGGATGAAGTATTGCTTGAAGTTGAACAAGATTTTTTTAATATTTCTAGCTAGCAATCAGAAATGCTCTGGATAGTGGATTATATATTAACGAAAAGTTCACAAATTTTTATTTACTAGTGAGATTTTTAGGAAAGAATCATAATAATATTGAAGATAACACTCCTCTTTCTACTTAGTAATCTATATTCCCAAGGTGCATGCTATGTGATATTTCATGTTATTGGTGGCACTAAACTCGAGTCACCTCACTATGACCAGTTGTTTCCATGTGGGCCATAGAGGACCACTCCTATCCTAACTTCTTTGTGGTTGATGATTTAATCAAATATGCCATCCATAAGTCCATATCAGAGGGGATAATGTTGAATGGTGAGCTACTCATTTTATATCTTCATATGAAAATATGCACTCAGGTGTTTTTTAGGGAGTGGGAAGTCCACCATATTATATGTGTGATGTACCAAAATTTAGTATCTTATCCTATTCCATGATTAGGAGGTTAGTATGTTTGGCTCCTTAGATTTGACCAAAAGGATAAAGTAATGCGTTAATGTATATTGTTGAAGAACATAACTTGTATAACTCAATGGTACCCATCAAGTGGCATACCATATTAATTAGCACAATGTTCTATAATCAATGTAACCTATTTACTTAGATAGTAACATAAAAGTAAAGATCTTAAATATATAACGTATGTTTCCTTTGATAATTAATATGCACATAATTACTAAAGTATGTTTAATAAGAAGTATAATTTACTTAACTTGAAAATTAGAATAATAGTTGGTGTTTCCATATCCATGAATATGATAATGTACTGTCATATATATTGAATTAAGGGACAATATGATAAATAAGAAAAGTATGGAAATTCATGCATAATAACATAAGGGATGTCTTTTTGTAATAATGTGAACATAATTGGACTAAATAATAAATAATGATGGTAATGATGTAATGTTATAATAATATAATGATGATAAGACCAAAACTCTAAACTCTAATAGAAAATCTTAATAGGAAGAAATAAATGCATGGAAAATTTTCTTCAAGTACAAGACATGTTGTATTTATATATGGCTTTGAAATATATTGAAACAAATGATGAGTGCACTAATTTTCTCCTTTATTCTTGTCTTAGAAGTAAGTTTCATATTGTTGGAAAAAAAAGATGAGTTAGGAAACTTAAGCTATTATTTTTTAGAAGAATTATAATACAAGTCTAAGTGGACAATTGAATGAAAAGTGATGTAAGAATTGATGTGATTTTGAGTAATGTGTAATAGAATAAGTAAACTTAGTTTCTACTTTATAAATGTATTTATGTATACAACTATGCCATGATTACACCCAACAATTCATACAAGGAATGCATATATGTATTATGAAATGCATATCAACATTTAGAATATGCATAAAACTCTAAATAGATATTAATTGGTAAGTAATACAAGTGGGACAATTTATTTTGCCTTTGTATAACAAAGCGTTAAATGGAGAATAATGCATTATGCATGTTAAATTTGTGATTTCCCTTTCATCCTTATAAAACTGTAATAAGATTAATTTCCAAATATGGTGATCGTATAAGAATTTCAATGAAATTATTCCATTTAATGGAATATATATTAATTAAATACATGAAAGTCTTCTCTCTCTCATACATAAAATAACATATTGGTATAATTATCCTCTCTAGCCTACTATAAAGGAAGTTGACTCCCATTATAAATTTTACAATTCATTGAAAGTATGTTGCAACATAAAATACATCTAATAAATAAAATAGTACCAATTAAAAAATTATAATAATACTGCTTGTACACTTTTCTTAAAAACTTCCCTTTCCTCCTCAATTCCTCAAAACTAGAAAATAGTCAATATGGTAAACTCATAATCATTGTTTTTTATTTAAGAAAAATTGAACAAAAAATGTTATATTATAGATACCATGAATATATTTACATGTTTCCTCTTATAAGATAAAGATATAATAAAAATCATGATATGCAAGTTATAATAGTTTTGGAAAGATTGGAGGTCAAAATTTGAATCTGTCTTTACATTTACTAATTGGATAACTTTTTCTTAGAAGCAAATTGTATTACACATAATGGATAGTTAGTGTGGCAATATGTATTTATAGAAATATAAAAATAATATGCTTCCCTGATGAGTAGATTCTAAATGATCATAAAAGCCAAATATATTAATAGAATAATATTTAAAAGCATATTTATAAATTAAATATTCTATTAAACAATATAAATTCAATAAATAATGTCCTTGGACTTATCATGTATTATTTAGTCTATTTCTATTTATGATATTTAACATCAATTTGGCAATTCCAAATTTCCATAAATAAATTATAAAATAAATAAAAATGATAATGCTAAAAGGACACAAATAAATCAAATGACTTATTAAACATATTCCAAGAAAGAAACATGTGTTAAATTTGTATTCTACACATCACATATAGAGTACATGTCAAATTTACCTTTTTTAGTTAATGTTTGTTTCCTTAAATAAACTATTAAATAAAGGATAAAAATACTAATACATAAGGAAATATTTCTACTTTTAGTTTATTTGGGTTTTCCTAAAGATTTCCTATCACACTTAATTTTATATCGACAAAAGGAAACTATGAACTCAGAAAACAAATCTTGACTCCCATTCATAGCTCTATAATATCTCTCACCCCCTTTCTCTATCTGCAATCCTGTTAAGTCATATGCAATGAGGAAGGTTGCTCATGATTTCCTCTTTTCTTCTACCTTCCCTATTTTTTCCCTCATCATGAAAACAAAGCAATACCACCTACCACCATGATACCCTCTTTCAAAAGAAGCATGCAATACCATCTAAGTGTAATGTTTGCAATGCACAAAATGAGCTCCACTAGCTTTGGCATCTATCCTTGGTTCTTTTCCTCATGTCGATGGACGATTCAGAGAACTCCATGATAATACATGGTGACTTGTGCAAAAGACTGAAGAGTACATGAAAGAATTTACGACCACCACCACCATTAACCTACAACACAAAGAGTTGGGACATTATAGACAACATGGATTCATGGACACTACAAACTTGAACCAAACCCTCAACCTTACTTGATCCCTTTGACCTCCATCGATGTTTGGAATCCAACTACTGATATGAAATCATGTTTTCTTCTTCAACACTAATGAAGAATATGAATATCTTACTCCATGTGACTAGTCAATGGTTAACCTTGTTTGTGACCTGAGAGATCACACATATATTTGGTTAAGGCAAGTTTCAACCCATCTTGTTAAAGATCAGATACATTCAGCTTCAAGGAAATATTTAAGTATTCTCTTGCCATAGTTTGAATTCACTAAGAGTTTAGTTTAGTAGATAAACTAAAATGAAGAATGAAATATTGAGATACTAATTCATATACTATGTACTGAATATAGGATTTTGTATGCGCCTTACTTCGATCTTGTTGTGAATTGGATATTTAGGCTTTCAACTAAGGTACATTGCATCTCTTTATAAGTTATATTGAGTAAACACATAAATTTTCCCTCTCTCTTGACTTATTTTCATCTTTCCTAATTATTTAGGAAATAATAATATGAGCAACAAACTATTCTCATATGAGGCATTCATTGTTTAAATCTTGATCATCATTGAACATCTTTTCCTCTTTCCTTGTTATTTCAAATGTGTTGATGATTCCATGAGGTTCTGTTACTAAAGGCCCTCTAGACTATTAGTATAAAATATTGGGATGATCACATCCTCTTCACTTTCATAATCATATGATTAAACTTGTATCTTACCTTTACATTTTGTGCGTGTACAAATAGACTAAGTTTGTTCATTGTGGTAGTAAGTTTGTACTTTCATAATATGTGGATGTGTGTATTTTGTCTCTCGTGTGTGTATGCACTCGTCAATATATAAAGGGTTCATGTATCCTGCCCAGGGTGTGCGTTTACCACCCATATACTTAGGTTTGAGATTTTATCCTACTTAACCAAAAGTAGTTTAATTGTTGACATGCAGTGGTTATGATTTGTTAATGTTGTTATATGGAAAGAATTATTTCCATTAATCATCTCTTTTGTTATAATCCCTCATCTATTGACTTGTTAACGTTCTTGAAAATTTTTGTCTATGATATCTACTTGGATGGTACTTTTCCTCTTAGATTGGAAGCTTTGTTATATCAGATATCCTGTCTACTAAAGTTGCTAAAGCCATATATTATACACATAACCACTTTTATGTTGATAAAATCTACTTTTGTCTTCTTTTTTGGGGTATGCTTCCAACCCCTTAGGTGAAAGAAAATGGAAAACTAGATAGATAACATGGACTTGACTTAGAGATGGTGACTCTTGGGAGATGACTTGAAATAGTTTGGATATCCCTCTAATTAGATCCTATAATTGTTCTTTCCTAGAAGTCCCTGACCGTCCTAAATCGCGCGTCCAAAAGTGGAGGCGGATTTGAGGTAGTCGAGCTTTTACATTTATAAACCCGAATCCTTCTAGGCCCCCACAACTTTTTTTACGGAGTCGAAGTATATATACGGGGTCGAACACAGGGACAAGGGGGGTAGTGTTGGGAACCCAGAATCGATACGCTACACTCCGGTAGGTATAAAGAGATATAAATTCTCAAAAAGGGAAACAGCAAGATGTCACAAATAAAACAAAGAAAACTATCTCCAACTGGAGCTACAAGAGAGATTTAAGGTTTTAGTCATTTAGCAGTTTTTAGGGGTTTTCATGCAATAGAAACAGAAAGATAATACTAGAGCTAGGGCAAGATGTGAAGGATAAGACTACAGCAAAACAAGCGGCAGCAGTAACACCATGCACCCCTCCTCTCAGAGCGGGTACTTCTAACCAAGCGTCAACACCCCTCTCGAGGTTGTCGGACTTAAGTTAGAGTGGAATGTTACTGAAACAACCCCATTCCAGGCACTCTCGTACTCCAAGATCGGACCAAACACTAGAGCCACAACACGACTCTCGAAGCTGTTGTGACGGGAAATCATGATTCGGTAGCTAAGCGAAACGCGATCCAAACATGCAAGCTAGAGTTCAGATATCAAACATAGCAGCCATCCAATATATCGCACCAAGTATAGAGCAGCAAGTAATTAAGCTTTTCTATTTCCATACACATTAAGGGTCTTAATACATTGCATAAGAAAGGAATTAAATAACATAATTAAAGATAGATGTCGCCTTCTTGATGTAGAAGGGCGACAGACTACAGCGGCTCTCCCACCCGATATCGGACAGGGGCCTAGCCCGATACAACGGTGTCAGGCGATACACTCTCTCGAGCGGCACACCGTGACGGCCGACTGTATCATTCAAGGACCTGGCCGATGCACTCAAATCGGGCGACACACCCTCTCGGGCGGCACACATGACGGGCGAAGCGTATCGGGTTCGATATCGTGTCGAGCATGGAGCGACGCATCCTACTGTCGGGCACTTGTGTCGCTCGTCATCGTTGGCCGATATCGGCCCGCAGTGTCGCCCAGGACGGTTCTAAGTGAACTATCCCCTCCCTCTCGGGACGAGGAAGGGCTCACCTAGTGTTGCCCGGCACGAGCACTGGGGCACGATACTCCTACTCTCACAGTTTCCTCCGAAGATCACTCAAAGCTCCCAACTGTCCGAATTCCAGAGTATCCGAACTATATTTTCGGCTTCCTGTAGCTGCTATTTATAGGCAGTGGTTGGAGAAAGTTATGGTGCTCGAAGCGCCATGTGTCCTCCTTATTTGGGGGTCGGTGGATGGCCGATACTGGTATCGCTCGGCTAAGGAGTGTCGGCTATCGGTCACGTGATGGACGGCGCGCCTACCGGTGGGTGGCTGTGTCACCCTACAAGCTAGGTTGTCGGGGCGAGTTGGGCTCCCTGTCGGGTAGAAGGCGTGTCGTCCATCTGCTCCTTCTTGCGCGGCATCCTTTTGTCATGCGTCATTGTGTCGCTCCGCCCTGTCGGGCAGAGGTTGTATCGGGCGTCAAGAAGGCCAAAACAGACTTGGACTTATTCTGTGGGCCGGGACGGCCATATTGCACCAAAATGAGGAAAGACTCTGCAAAAGATGGAAATATAGGATTAAGAGCATTGCTTGGCCAATTATTGCGAAAGTGCATATAAAAGAGAGGAAAATAGCTAAAAATGGTAGTTTTGATAATAGAAAAATAGTCTAAAATATCACAAAAATTAGTGTTATCAACTCCCCCAAACTTAGCGTTTTGATTGTCCTCAATCAATATTTAAACTTTATTTTGTGATGCTTCTTCTTGTTTGGTACAACTTTCAGGCCAAGAGGTAAAGCAAGTATAGTAATGCCTTTAGAGATAATGATGTCTCATTACGAAAAAAATACCTTGCATTTCCTGCCTTATTATTTCAGTAAAAAAAAATTTCTACAGCTTCAGCGAGACTTTAGTGTATGATTCTGAAGTTAGATTACACACCAAACAGCTTTATTATCGGGGTAGAAAGTTGTTTAAAGGGTAGGCTAAGGCTTTTTGGGGTTTTCATCTTGTTTTCCATCAGTCCATCAAGGTAAGGGTCCGTTAACGGGCAAGTGGTCCCTGCAGTCCAAGCCAGTTGGCTTTAGAGCAGTGATTTCACATCCTACGTACCACTGCCTCGGATCTACCATGCCTAAAGATGGGTACTTTTGGTAAACAAGCAGGTATATATATATATATATTTCTTTTCTTTTATTGGGCACAACTCTCATGCTTTTATTCACAACCATAAGGCTTTTCTCTCTTTTTTGGGATTTTAGTTGGGTGAGGGGAAACAAAGAGATTTCTACTGTTTGGGCAGCTTTTTCCTTCTCCATACTCGTCTCTTAGCTGTTTGTGAGATTATTATATTTTTCGAAATTTTTGGCATGGAAAAATGTAATCTTCTGTTTGTTTGAAGCAGTATTATCAGAAAGATATAACGGAACTTGTATCTCATTAAGCACAAAGAAAGCTAACTTTGCAAGCAGTTGCATCAGGTTTTTACTAATATAGTGACTTTGTACATAAGCATGGAGAATGATATAAACAAAATTTTTCAAAATTTTGGTATGAAGATAAATATGTACACAAAAGAATAACGAATAAGGGGCAAAAGAATGAAGAAATTTCAAAAATTAAATTCAAAAATGTGTACCTCCCTCACTGGTACATGGTACCCCCCCAACTTACTCCACACTCTATCCTAGAGTTGTGAAGTAGATAAGGTGAGGTAATGTTTTATTCCAGTGAGGTAACTCCTGCGTCAGATAGAAGTTCCCACACATATTCTCCCCTTTTGTTGTGATAGATGGTGTGGTGGAGCTGGTCAGGCTTTTCTTTGTTTGCTATCCATTCCAGGACGTAGATGCCGCAGTCATTGGATAAAGGGAGTTGCTGCGGACTGCGGTAGCAGAACTGGAGCTTGTGCCACTTGCTTGCTTGCGTATCCAGGAATGGTTGGATCATCTTTGCCACCTCGTCGTAGTATTTTAGGACCAAATATTCGACGGATGACAAAGGTTCAGAAGTACATGGCACGGGATGGTTCTTGTTGCCGTCTGAGATGTTGTAGAAAATTCACGGTCGTTCCCCAGCAGCGGCTGCGTTGAATCGTGGGGTGATGACGGGACATCTGGAGTTGTTGGCTTTTTTTGATGCCAACTCCCTCAACGTCTTCTCCTCCTCCTCAGAGTTGTCGCTGTCTCTAGCCTCGCAATGTTGTTCTTGGTTGTGGTGTCTCCTGTGTCGCTGACGGTGGTGACGCCTGACATGGGGGTGGCCTTCCTCGGAGTGCTCTGATTCCTAATCTTCATGCCGATCGTTGCTGTCATAGCGGTCATTGCCATCTGGTGGAGGTGATTCAGGCCTCCCCCCTTGGCGTTCGTCTCCAGAAATGGATGGCTCCACGTGAGGCGGCATGACTGTTGGAGTTGGTACTCAGTGGAACAGATCACTGTTCTTCAGAGTGCCTGAAATAGCACGAAAACTCAAGTTTAGAAAATTGAATTATTAATTTTAAGCAAAGAATAGTAGTAAAGAAAAAGAAAAAGAAAAAGAGTGTTGTCAAACTCATTTCTAAGCTTGAGGCACAGGAGTGTAGTTAGTGGATTCGGATTCGTCTATAGTACCATTTTTGCCTTGTCCCCGGCAACGGCGCCAAAAAGTTGACCGACCTAAATCGCGTGTCCAAAAGTGTAGGCGGATTTGAGGTAGTCGAGCTTTTACATTTATAAACCCGAATCCTTCTAGGCCCCCGCAACTTTGTTTACGGGGTCGAAGTAGATATACGGGGTCAAACACAGGGATAAGGGGGATAGTGTTGGGAACCCAGAATCGACACGCTACACTCCGGTAGGTATAAAGAGATATAAATTCCCAAAAAGGGAAACAGCAAGATGTCACAAATAAAACAAAGAAAACTATCTCCAACTGGAGCTACAAGAGAGATTTAAGGTTTTAGTCATTTAGCAGTTTTTAGGGGTTTTCATGCAACAGAAACAGAAAGATAATACTAGAGCTAGGGCAAGAAGCGAATGATAAGACTACAGCAAAACAAGCGGCAATAGTAACACCCTGCACCCCTCCTCTCAGAGCGGGTACTTCTAACCAAGTGTCAACACCCCTCTCGAGATAGTCAGACTTAAGTTAGAGTGGAATGTTACTGAAACAACCCCGTTCTAGGCACTCTCGTACTCCAGAATCGGACCAAACACTAGAGCCACAACACGACTTTCAAAGTTGTTGCGAAGGGAAAACACGATTCGATAGCTAAGCAAAACGCGATCTAAACATGCAAGCTAGAGTTCAGATATCAAACATAGCAGCCATCCAATATATCGCACCAAATATAGAGCAGTAAGTAATTAAGCTTTTCTATTTCCATACACATTAAGGGTCTTAATACATTGCGTAAGAAAGGAATTAAATAACAGAATTAAAGATAGATGTCGCCTTCTTGATGTAGAAGGGCGACGGACTACAACGGCTCTCCCGCCCGATACCGGATAGGGGCCTAGCCCGATACAGTGGTATCAGGCGATACACTCTCTCGAGCGGCACACTGTGACGGCCGACTGTATCGTTCAAGGACTTGGCTGATACGCTCAAATCGGGCGACACACCCTCTCGGGCGGCACACATGATGGGCGAAGCGTATCGGGTTCGATATCGTGTCAGGCATGGAGTGACGCGTCCTACTGTCGGGCACTTGTGTCGCTCGTCATCGTTGGCCGATATCGGCCCGCAGTGTCGCCCGGGACGGTTCTAAGTGAACTATCCCCTCCCTCTCGGGACGAGGAAGGGCTCACCTAGTGTCACCTGGCATGAGCACTGGGGCACGATACTCCTGCTCTCGCAGTTTCCTCCGAAGACCACTCAAAGCTCCCAACTGTCCAAATTCTAGAGTATCCGAACTATATTTTCGGCTTCCTGTAGCTGCTATTTATAGGCAGCGGTTGGATGAAGTTATGGCGCTCGAAGCGCCACATGTCCTCCTTATTTGTGGGTCGGTGGACGGCCAATACTGGTATCGCTCGGCTCAGGAGTGTCGGCTATCGGTCACGTGATGGACGGCGCGCCTGCCAGTGGGTGGCTGTGTCGCCCGACAAGCTGGGTTGTCGGGGCGAGCTGGGCTCCCTGTCGGGTAGAAGGTGTGGCGTCCATCTGCTCCTTCTTGCACGTCATCCTTTTGTCGTGCGTCATTGTGTCGCTCCACCCTGTCGGGCAGAGGTTGTATCGGGCGTCAGGAAGGCCGAAACAGACTTGGACTTATTCTGTGGGCCGGGACGGCCTTATTGCACCAAAATGAGGAAAAACTCTGTAAAAGATGGAAATATAGGATTAAGAGCATTGCTTGGCCAATTATTGCGAAAGTGCATACAAAAGAGAGGAAAATAGCTAAAAATGGCAGTTTTGATAACAGAAAAATAGTCTAAAATATCACAAAAATTGGTATTATCAACTCCCCCAAATTTAGCATTTTGATTATCCTCAATCAATATTTAAACTTTATTTTGTGATGCTTCTTCTTGTTTGGTACAGCTTTCAGGCCAAGAGGTAAAGCAAGTATAGTAATGCCTTTAGAGATAATGTTGTCTCATTACGAATAAAAGACCTTGCGTTTCCTGCCTTATTATTTCAGTAAAAAAAAATTTCTACAGCTTCAGCCAGACTTTAGTGTATGATTCCGAAGTTAGCTTACACACCAAACAGCTTTATTTTTGGGGCAGAAAGTTGTATAAAGGGTAGGCTAAGGCTTTTGGGGTTTTTCATCTTGTTTTCCATCAGTCCATCCAGGTAAGGGTTCATTAACGGGCAAATGGTCCCTGCAATCCAAGCCAGTTGGCTTTAGAGCAGTGATTTCACATCCTACGTACCACTGCCCCAGATCTACCATGCCTAAATGTGGGTACTTTTGGAAAACAAGCGGGTATATATATTTTTTTTTCTTTTCTTTTATTGGGCACAACTCTCATGCTTTTATTCACACTCATAAGGCTTCTCTATTTTTTTGGGATTTTCGTTGGGTGAGGGGAAACAAAGAGATTTCTGTTGTTTGGGCAGCTTTTTCCTTCTCCATACTCGTCTCTTAGCTGTTTGCGAGATTATTATATTTTTCAAAAATTTTGGCATGGAAAAACATAATCTTCTGTTTGTTTGAAGCAGCATTATCAGAAACATATAACGGAACTTGTATCTCATTAAGCACAAAGAAAGCTAACTTTGCAAGTAGTTGCATCAGGTTTTTACTAATATAGTGACTTTGTACATAAGCATGGAGAATGATATAAACAAAATTTTTCAAAATTTTGGTATGAAGATAAATATGTACACAAACGAATAACGAATAAGGGGCAAAAGAATGAAGAAATTTCAAAAATTAAATTAAAAAATTTGTACCTCCCTCACTGGTACATGGTACCCCCCCCCAACTTACTCCACACTCTGTCCCAGAGTTGTGAAGTAGATAAGGTGAGGTAATGTTTTATTCCAGTGAGGTAACGCCTGCGTCAGATAGAAGTTCCCACACATATTCTACCCTTTTGCTGTGATAGATGGTGTGGTGGAGCAGGTCAGGCTTTACTTTGTTTGCTATCCATTCCAGGATGTAGATGTCGCAGTCATTGGATAAAGGGAGTTGTTGTGGACTGCGGTGGCAGAACTGGAGCTCGTACCACTTGCTTGCTTGCGTATCCAGGAATGGTTGGATCATCTTTGCCACCTCGTCGTAGTATTTTCGGACCAAGCGCACGATGGATGACAAAGGTTCAGAACTACACGACACGGGATGGTTCTTGTTGCCATCCGAGCTGTTGTAGAAAATTCCCGCTCATTCCCCGGCAGCGGCTGCGTTGAATCGTGGGGTGATGACGGGACATCTGGAGTTGTTGGCTTTTGTTGATGCCAATTCCCTCAACGTCTTCTCCTCCTCCTCAGAGTCGTCGCTGTCGCTAGCCTCGCGATGTTTTTCTTGGTTGTGGTGTCACCTGTGTCGCTGACGGTGGCAACGCCTGACATGGGGGTGGCCTTCCTCGGAGTGCTCTGATTCCTGATCTTCATGCCGATCATTGCCGTCATAGCGGTCATTGCCATCTGGTGGAGGTGATTCAGGCCTCCCCCCTTGGCGTTCGTCTCCAGAAATGGATGGCTCCACGCGAGGCGGCATGACAATTGGAGTTGGTGCTCAGTGGAACAGATCACTGTTCTTCAGAGTGCCTGAAATAGCACGATAACTCAAGTTTAGAAAATTGAATTATTAATTGTAAGCAAAGAATTGTAGTAAGGAAAAAGAAAAAGAAAAATAGTGTTGTCAAACTCATTTCTAAGCTTGAGGCACAGGAGTGTAGTTAGTGGATTCGGATTCGTCTACAGTATCGTTTTTGCCTTGTCCCCGGCAACGGCGCCAAAAAGTTGACCGACCTAAATCGCACGTCCAAAAGTGGAGGCAGATTTGAGGTAGTCGAGCTTTTACATTTATAAACCCAAATCCTTCTAGGCCCCCACAACTTTGTTTATGGGGTCGAAGTAGATATACGGGGTCAAACACAGGGACAAGGGGGGTAGTGTTGGGAACCCAGAATCGACACGCTACACTCTGGTAGGTATAAAGAGATATAAATTCCCAAAAAGGGAAACAACAAGATGTCACAAATAAAACAAGAAAACTATCTCCAACTGGAGATACAAGAGAGATTTAAGGTTTTAGTCATTTAGAAGTTTTTAGGGGTTTTCATGCAACAGAAACAAAAAGATAATACTAGAGCTAGGGCAAGATGTGAAGGATAATACTACAACAAAACAAGCGGCAGCAATAACACCCTGCACCCCTCCTCTCAGAGCGGGTACTTCTAACCAAGCGTCAACACCCCTCTCGAGGTTGTCGGACTTAAGTTAGAGTGGAATGTTACTAAAACAACCCCGTTCCAGGCACTCTCGTACTCCAGAATCGGACCAAACACTAGAGTCACAACACGACTCTCGAAGCTATTGCGACGGGAAAACAAGATTCGGTAGCTAAGCGAAACGCGATCCAAACATGCAAGCTAGAGTTCAGATATCAAACATAGCAGCCATCCAATATATCACACCAAGTATAGAGCAACAAGTAATTAAGCTTTTCTATTTCCATACACATTAAGGGTCTTAATACATTGCGTAAGAAAGGAATTAAATAATAGAATTAAAGATAGATGTCGCCTTCTTGATGTAGAAGGGCGACAGACTATAGCGGCTCTCCCGCCCGATACTGGACAGGGGCCTAGCCCGATATAGCGGTGTCAGGTGATACACTCTGTCGAGCGGCACACCGTGATGGCCGACTGTATCGTTCAAGGACCTGGCCGATACGCTGAAATCGGGCGACACACCCTCTCGGGAAGCACGCATGAGGGGCGAAGCGTATCGGTTCGATATCCTGTCGGGCATGGAGCGACGTGTCCTACTATCGGGCACTTGGGTCGCTCGTCATCGTTGGCTAATATCGGCCCGCAGTGTCGCCCGGGACGATTCTAAGTGAACTATCCCCTCCCTCTCAGGATGAGGAAGGGCTCACCTAGTGTCGCCCAGCACGAGCACTGGGGCACGATACTCCTACTCTTGTAGTTTCCTCCGAATATCACTCAAAGCTCCCAACTGTCCGAATTTCGGAGTATCCGAACTATATTTTCGGCTTCCTGTAGTTGCTATTTATAGGCAGCGGTTGGAGGAAGTTATGGTGCTTGAAGCGCCACGTGTCCTCCTTATTTGCGGGTCGGTGGACAGCCGATACTGGTATCGCTTGGCTCAGGAGTGTCGGCTATCGGTCACGTGATGGACGGCGCGCCTGCCGGTGGGTGGCTGTGTCGCCCGACAAGCTGGGTTGTCAGGGCGAGCTGGCCTCCCTGTCGGGTAGAAGGCGTGTCATCCATCTTCTCCTTCTTGCGCGGCATCCTTTTGTCGTGCGTCATTGTGTCGCTCCACCATGTTGGGTAGAGGTTGTATCGGGCGTTAGGAAGGCCGAAACAGACTTGGACTTATTCTGTGGGCCGTGACGGCCTTATTGCACCAAAATGAGGAAAAAATCTGCAAAAGATGGAAATATAGGATTAAGACCATTGCTCGGCCAATTATTGCGAAAGTGCATACAAAAGAGAGGAAAATAGCTAAAAATGGCAGTTTTGATAACAGAAAAACAGTCTAAAATATCACAAAAATTGGTGTTATCAGTCCCCCACTGGGAGATTCTTTTGTAATCTTGATCAATTGAATATAGTCATGATTTATTACTCCAGTGCAACACTTTGATTATTTTGTATACCATTAATTGAGAAATGAAAAAATTACATCTATTCCATCATGCTTGATAGTGTGTTTGGATTGGATGAATTTATTCCTAACATTTTTGTAAGAAGTGGAACCCCTCATGGTTCCCACTCCTTACAAGATGGTATTAGATTCATGGTAGTTGTATTTTGACTATTTCAATTTGATCACCCTAATTAGAACCATTTCCTTCCATAGTCGCCCTCTCAGTGAGATGTTTACCCTATATTTGACCTAAGTGATGCATGAGATGATGAAAGGTCAATCAGAATCATATCAGGTACACATTAGAATCATGATTAGTAAACCCTAATGTGGTCAAGAGTTATGTTATCTTACCCTAAAATATAGGTTAATGGTGATATATATTTTTGGATGGTAAGATATAACTTTAGGGTGATTTTAGGCATGATAATGAGAAAGTAGTTGATAAGGAGATAATATATGGAATAACATGTGACTTGGTTCTCATGATCAATTTTGGATCCATTTTTTGTTTTATGTTAAATAGATTTCATCAGCAAAACTTATTTTCCATTATACTACTATATGTAAAAAAATTCTGATTTCATCGATTTTATTTGGAGCAAAGTCACGGTGAAGAAATGTATGAAAATTCATAGAGAAATCTTAGAATTAGTTAGAATAGAGATCATAAACCCTAGTTTGGGTTGAAATGACTGGAATATGTGACATGATATAAAGGTTTAGTATACCTACTCTTTTTTACCCTTCATCTTTTAGATGTTGACTTGAACCTTAGGGTTGTTAGGTTAGAACCAGAAGGCCTTAAAAAAGATCCTAAGTGGCTATGAAATGTTAGTTGGATGCATGATATATGAATGACATAAACACCTAAAATATTTACAAAGATAAGATCCATAAGTAACCCTAATACCTTGATGTTGTGTATTTTGTATTATTAGGTTAAAACTTTTAAGGGGTGGAGAGTATTGATGTACAATATATGGATGATGCAATTTAGAGGAAGAAATTGTTTTTAAGGAGTGGAGTGTTGTAACATACCAAAATATAGGGTCTTATCCTATTACATGATTAGGAGGCTAGTATGCTTGGTTCCTTATATTTGACCAAACAAGGATAAAGTTATGACTTAATTTATATTTTTAAGGAATTTAACATGAATAACTCAATGGTAACTCATTAAGTGGCATAACATATTAAGTAGCACAAGGTTATATAATCAACATAACATATTTACTTATGCGCTAACATAAAAGTAAATTTATTATATATGTCACATTTGTTTTCTTTGCTAACTAATATGCACATAATGATTGAAATATGTTTAATAAGAAGTACAATTTACTTAATACACAAACTAGAACGATAATGGGTGTTTCCATATCTGTAAATATTAATAATGTATCAATATAAAAATATTTAATTAAGGGACTTAATATGATAAATAATAAAAATATGGAAATATGCACATAATAATGTAAGGAAACTCTTTTTATAATGACATGAAGAGAATGCAACTATAAATAATAACTAATGATGGAAATGATGTTTTATAATAATATAATAATGATAAGACCAAAATTCTAAATTGTGATAGAAAATTCCTAAATTGAAAAGATAAATGCATTAAAAGTTATCTTCAAGTACAAGACATGATATATATATATATATATATATATATAGAAACAAATGAGCACACTAGTTTTCATCTTTATCCTTATCTTAGAAGTAATTTACATATGGTGGAAAAAGTTAAAATAAGTTGGGAAACATAAGCTAATATTTCTTAGGAGAATTATAATAAAAGTGTAAGTGGACATTTGAATGAAAATTGATATAAGAATTGATCTGATTTGGAGTGACATACAATAAAATCGGTAAACTTAGTTTCTACTTTAGAAATGCATTTGTGTATACGACTTTGATGTGATTCAGTAAACACACCCAATAATTTATTCAAGGCATATATATATATATATATATATATATATATATATATATATATATATATATATATATATATATCACTACTACAGAAATGGCTTATGAAGTCACTTTCCATGCATCGGTTATTAAATAAGAACCGACGCCTAAAACCTACATCGTCAGTTTACAACACAAACTGACATATATCGTATACGAGTGGCCAGACACGTGTATCACTTTCTATTTAGCGTCGGTTCTAGAATAAACAACCGACGCCTAAAGTAGCCCGCGAGATCCAATTTTTTTGAGCAAAAACAATTGTGCCAAAGTATCAAATACAATGTCGGTATTTTGCCTAATAACCGACATTGAATGAAGATAAAATTTGCACCAAATGTTACAATATGGGCGTCAGTTTTCTTAGAATAACCGACGCTGATAAGGGTGCGCGTGCCGTCCCCGCCAAAAAAATTAGGGTAAAGAAATATCCAATTGACATCGGTAGTCTTTGTATATCCGACACCTAATAATAAAGGTGTTGGTTGTTATGAATAACCGATGTCGTTTAGTAACTTAATAGCCCCCACGCACAGCGAACTCTTCCCCCTTTCTCTTCTGTTTCATTGAGATCGCGTGATTTTGCTATGATGATTCCCTACATGCTGTTGCGTCGCCGCCGCCTGTTGCTGCGTCACCTGCCGCCTGCCTCCGCGCCGCCGCCTACTGCTATTGCAGTTTCTCACCACTGCCGTCGCCTACCTCTCCTTCTCTGATCACCGCCGGCACCCTCTCTTTCTCTACTCGACGCTGGCGCCTCTCCTTCTCTGCTCACCTGCCTCCGCTCCGTCTCCTTCCACTGGTGTACTCACTGCCGCCTCCGTCTCCACGCTGCTACCAACAGTAGGCCCTCCTTTCTTCTTCTTCTTCTTCTTCTTCTTCTTCCTTCTCCCTCTCCTTACCAACAGCAACCACGGTCGTGTGGGCTGGCAGGGCCGTGGCTGTGTTGGCCGACTACACGGTCGTGCTACCCAACACGGCCGTGTGGTTGGCCAACATAGCCATAGTCGTGCCAGCACACACGACCATGGTTGCTGTTGGTTATTACTCTTCTAAAATTATTCTTATATTGTTGAATCGGGTCGATGACCACACCTGCTATTGTGCCTGAATTATGCCATGTATGTTTGTACAAAGTGAATCTTATCGCTCTAATTGTGAATTATTGCATGTTTGAAACTACTGAATTCTTGATTTATTATTTAATAATGCTCTAATTGTGAGTGATGCAATGTAAGTGAGCAAATACATGTAGTGGATATGTACTCATTAGCCTAAAAACTCATCCAAGATTTACTCATTAGGAGTAAATCATAGATAGTCCCCGGTTTGGGACTGTTCTTGAACACCTAATCTCACTTAGGATGTAAGTATATAATGTGTATTGGGTTTTTAAGACAATTTAAGTATCATTTCCCCATTTGTTCTCTAAGTACATATGTACTTGGAGAACAGTGGGGAAATGCTGCCGAAATTTTCTTGAAAACCCAATACACTTTATACACTTACTAGTGAGATTAGGTGTTCAAGAATGGGATAGGTGGTACACATTTATTGTATATAAGAATGACAACACATGTATTTGTTGGCCTAGAAACCCGTCCAAGATTTACTCATTAGGAGTAAATCTTGGATAGTCCCCGGTTTGGGACTGTTCTTGAACACCTAATCTCACTTAGGATGTAAGCGTATAATGTGTATTGGGTTTTCGAGAAAATTTTGGTAGCATTTCCCTGTTTGTTCTCTAAGTACATATGTACTTAGAGAACAGCAGGGAAATGCTGTCGAAATTTTCTCGAAAACCCAATACACATTATACACTTACTAGTGAGATTCGGTGTTCAAGAATGGGATAGGTGGAACACATTTATTATATATAAGAATGAAAACACATGTATTTGTTGGCCTAAAGTTTTAACCATGCAAAAACTCTAATCTGTTAACCCTAGACCCTAATCTTGTTGTAATATATACTTGTTTTCTCTTTGATCATAGAATGGATAGATCATGGATGTCCATTCACAATCGATGCACCCCAGAGTTTATTTCTGGTCTTGACCAGTTTATTAGATTTGTCGAGGAACATAGGAAACAACCTGGAGATAGGTTCTACTGTCCATCTAGGCATTGCAGTAACAACTTGAAAGTCAGCACTGGTGACGAAATCAAAATTCATGTCATGTGCAACGTGATTGTACAAGGCTATAAAGAATGGCACTGGCATGGAGAGATTTGAAACCCAAAACCAGTGGATGTCGATAGCAGTGCTTGTGTGGAACAAGAAATTGCCTACGATGACGTAGATGTGAATGAACCAGTTGCAGTAGACATTGTTGATGCGATGATGGATAGTTGTGCGGTAGAGCACACCGATCCACCTCCCATTTTTAGAAACATTGTGCATGATGCTGAGATATCATTATACACAGGTTGTACTAAGTTTATGAAGCTTAGTGTTGTGTTGAGATTGTATAAGCTGAAAGCTAACAATAGATGGAGCGACAAAAGCTTCACGTCATTGTTGTCTTTGTTGAAAGAAATGCTTCCTGAAGGAAATGAGCTGCCAATCTCAACACACCAGGTAAAGAAATTGTTGTGCCCAATGGGAATGGATGCCAAGAAGATACACGCATGCCCGAATGATTGTGTATTATTTCAAAAGGACTATGTGGATTTGAAAGATTGTCCAAAATGTGCTGCGTCACGGTATAAATTGACGACTTCGGGGGAGTCCAAAACTGGTTCTCCTGCCAAGGTGATGTGGTATCTACTTATAATATCACAGTTTCAACACTTGTTTTCCAATCTGATAGATGCGAAGAATTTGAGGTGGCATGCAGATGTTAAGAAAAATAATGATGGGATCCTACGACATGCGTTCGATTCCCCACAGTGGAAGAAGATTGATCTATTGTACCCTGAATTTGGTGAAGAAGTCATGAATCTAAGACTTGGGCTTTGTCCAGATGGGATGAATCCGTACAGGACATTGAGCAGACAACATACCACTTGGCCAGTCATGCTTGTTATATACAATCTTCCTCCCTGGCTATGTATGAAAAATAAGTATGTATTGTTATCGTTGTTGATATTGGGCCCTAAAAAACATGGAAATGACATCGATGTTTATCTTGAACCTCTGATTGATGACTTAAAGAAACTCTGGGGTGAAGATGTGATGACCTATGATGCTTCACGAAGAGAGACATTTTTTTTGCATGCTATGTTGTTTTGCACTATTAATGACTTTCTAGCATATGGGAATTTGTCTGGATATAGTGTCAAAGGAGCTAAAGTGTGTCCTATATGTGAAGAGAACACTGATTCAACAAGAGTAAGACATGGCAGTAAGACTGTATATCTCGGTCATCAAAGGTTTCTTACAAAATTGCATCCGTATCGTAGGAAGCGCAAAGCATTCAATGGATTGAATGAGGAATGGAGTGCACCTAAGCTTATACCAGGGGAGGTTGTTTATGAAAGAGTAAGAGACTTTGTCAATGAATTTGGTAAGAGATCACAATGTACTATGGCCACACGGAGTGACAAATCTTTATTCAAGAAGAAGTCAATATTTTGGGAACTTCCTTATTGGAGTTCTTTGATAGTCAGGCATTGTATCGATGTCATGCACGTTGAGAAAAATGTCTGTGATAGTGTCATTTGTACTTTGTTGAATATCCCAGGTAAGACTAAAGATGGGATAAAATCCAGACTGGACCTACGTGAAATGGGAATAAGGTCAGAATTAACAGAATTTTGTGAAATGGGAAATCGGAGAACATACTTAGCTCCCACTTGTTACACATTGTCTAGAAAGGAGAAGAAAGCTTTTTGTGAATGTTTCGTAAATGTTAAGGTGCCACAGGGTTACTCATACAACATCCGTAGATTGGTATCAATGAAAGATCTGAAGTTGATAGGTATTAAATCTCATGATTGTCACACTCTAATGCAAAAAATATTGCATGTGGCAATTATATTTATATTGCTGAAGCATGTAAGGTTTGCAATCACCAGACTTTGTTTCTTTTTCAACAGTATGTACAGCAAAGTTATTGACCCTGATACTCTCGATAAATTGCAAAGAGAAGTGGTTGTTACCCTATGTCATCTTGAGATGTATTTTCCTCTGTCGTTCTTTGATATCATGGAACATCTTGTTGTCCACTTGACTAGGGAAGTGAAAATGTTGGGACCAGTTTTCTTGCATTGGATGTATCCCTTTGAATGATCATGAGCATTTTTAAAAGTGATATTCGAAACCGTTATCGGCCTGAAGGGAGTATTATCGAGGGTTATGTGGCGAGAGAGGTTATGGATTTTTGCAATGACTTTCTCAGTAGTAATGGCACTCCTGATAATGACAAGAATATTGACGAGCAATTTGGCAAAGGAATTTTGGGATCACATGTGAAAGTAATCAGCCGTGAGCAGTTGGAACAAGGTCACTTGTATATTTTACACAGCATGGATGAAGTGAACGTTTATATCAAGGAACATACCAATTTCATCAAGAGACAATATCCTCGAGCCAATACAATGTGGCTTGCTAGAGAGCATAACAAGACATTTATTAAGTGGTTTGAAAATAAAGTCTTACATCAACTATCTTAAACACAAGATGATATTACTGAAACTATCAAAGCCTAGCCTTTAAACCAAAATTGACTGTTATGTCTTATGAAGGGTATGACATTAATGGATTCACATATTACACAAAGCGCCAAGATGATAAGAGTGTCGTCCAAAACAGTGGGGTCACCCTTCAAGCATCGACTATGTTTTTTGCAAGTGCAAAGGATAAGAGTCCATGTGAAGCTAAAATGTCATATTACGGTGTCATTGAAGACATATGGGAGTTTGACTACATAGATTTCATAATTCCACTCTTCAAATGTAATTGGGTTGATAGCACCGAAGGAGTTATAGTGGATGAATTGGGTTTCACTTTAGTGAACTTTGAAAAGATTGGCGAGAAGGGTGAACCATTCATATTGTCATCACATGCGAAACAAGTATTTTATATCGATGATCCTGCAAATGATAAATGGTCGGTTGTTCTTCATGGAAAAAGACAGTTCATTGAAGATCCTAAAGATGAAGAATAGTACTATGATAAGTATGATGACTCCAGTCCATTCTCAATTAGGTTGCCAACACCAGCAAATAATGAAGCTAATGATGACTTGTATGTGCGTGGAGATCACAATGAAGGATTGTTAATTGATAAAAAAATCGCAATATTAGAGGCATGTTTATATTTTTTTATATGTTTTATTTTTCTGAATGTGAACTTTACAATGTGAATGTGAACTTTACAATGTGAATGTGAACGTTACAATGTGAGCTTTACAATTTGAATGTGAACTTTAGAATGTGAATGTGAACTTTACAATGTGAATTTTACAATGTGAATTACTTTATAATGTGAACTTTACAATGTGAATTACTTTACAATGTGAATGTGAACTTTACAATGTGAGCTTTACAATTTGAATTACTTTACAATGTGAACTTTAAAATGTGAATGTGAATTTTTAGATGGCTGAGCATTCTCCTGATGACCGTGCTGATGATTACCGTGAGGGTGAGGACATCAATGCCCCGCCTCACAATGTAAGTTTTAAAAATATATCATATATTTATATCTATATGTCCATTTATAGTTATATCTTGTAAATGTGTTTATTTTGTCAAATTTTAGGTTGATGATGCACATGTACCATCTGAAGCACTTGAGGCACTTGATCAGCAACACCAAAAAGTTGACACGAGAAGGGTCATCACTATGATGAAGAAGTTAATAGCGCAAAAGGGCAATGGACTCAAACTTGTTGTGGATTTTGATAATGCAGGAAATGCATCTGGTGTGAATCGCAATTCATTTGTTTCATATCTTGGGTATGTTACTCGTAGCCATTGCGGTTGTAAGATAGATTCTTGGCATAAAGTTTCTAAGGAGAAGAAAGATGTAATATGGAAGGATTTATGTGTGAGTTATTATTAATTTACAATTCTATTTTGTAGATTACTAATTTTTTGGATGCTAGTTTATAGCAATTCTATTTTGCATAGTATATTTGAATTAGATGAAAAGTTGCATCGTAAATGCGTGATGCAACGCTGTGGGAGAGTCCTAAGGAACTATAGGACAAATCTCACCCGAGAATACATAAAAGAAGCTAACAAGAGGAAGAAGACAGCCCCTGAACAGTGGAACTTCCTGGACAAAGAAGAATGGGACGCGTTTGTTGCTTTAACACAAATTGATGAATTCAAGGTATTAGGCGTCAGTCCCAATCTCATTAATATATGTTGTATTCACCTATTCAAGATTAACATTTACTATTACTAACCAAATCATTAATGTGCATACTAACTAGGCCCTCGGTGAGGCACAAAGATCAAGGCGTGCAATGAATGTGCATGACCACACAATGGGTCCAAAGGGGTATGCAGACATTCGCCAAAGACTACAATCTGAGGCTACTGCTCAGTCTACTGCTACTCAGGAGTCCTCCACTATAGGTAGCACACCTCTGCCTCGCCATGATTTCTGGATAGCTGGGAGGCAAAATAAGAAGGGAGAAATAAGGAAGCCCACAACTACTGAGGCAGCTGCAAAAATGGTAAATTACAACTCTTACAGCAATCGTTCGAATATTGATTATTTTTTGTGTTTACTTAATTACAAATTTTTGTTTTGGCGATTAGCGGAAGCTGCACGAGCTGAGGAAACAAGGCAAGTTCATCCCTGAGGGCACAAGGGATGAATTGACAGTTGCTCTGGGTAACCCAGAGCATCCTGGACGTGTTAGGGCTGGAGGCACTGGTGTGGGCATCAATGCTTTTTTTGGGCCATCCCAGCGCAAACATGTCCCAAAAGTGGGACATTCACAAGAAGAGGTAACATATTTTTTCCTTGTAGATGTTAATGTAAAAGAGAATTCAATAATTAGAATTTGATGTTTCTTTTATCCATGTATAGGTAGATAAGCTATTTGATAGGAAACTCGAAGAAGCAATGAAAAAGTGGCAGGCATCTCAGACTGCCACTTACCAGACAGTACCTATGGTGTCTCCTACTACAGGCTCTACTCCTACTGCAGAGGTTGGGAGTAATCCTGTAGACCCACCACCTAGAAAATCCACTGTAAGTATTTTTATGACATAGTAACTAGTTTTTTAATTCAAGATGATATGTTTTCAAGATGATATGTATATTTGAAATTGTAGTCATTTCAAAAAAAAGAAGATATGTATATATGTATATAACATTCTTTACACAAAAATTTGTAGGGGTTGAAGCCATGTCGTCTAAAAGTTAATGAATATGTCGTTGCAGAGGTGTCGGCTTACCCATCCCTACCAGGGGAAATGTTTCACGGGTCTCCAATACCAGCTGGTTGGATTCGTGTGAGCCCGGTACATATATTCCCCAAGTGGATGGATCTTCCATTGCCATATGCCCACCCAGATTGTGAAACGCTTGGTGAGGCAGAAGGCAGAGTGATATTGTGGCTAAAAGCGGATGTCATCTTTACTGAAACTGTATGGTAAATTTACATTACGTTAAATTGTTACTGTGTGTATATGATGTCAGTTGATCTGAAATTATTATTATTATATATAGGTTAAAAAGAAGACACCCACAACATCTAGGCCTTCACTTCCACCTCCTACATCACCCAGTTGGGTTCCACAGGACCTACCTGTCCCGTTAGGTCCTAACTGTAGGGGTATGGCAATATGGTTAGGCGAACATGATATAAATTGCCCTATAACTGTTTCTATAGATTCAGATGTTGCAGGTCAATCATACGAAAGCAAACTATTTATACAAGATATTTTGGAGTTGTTTCAATATGATTCGCTAAATACATCTGTGATAGAGCTATGGATAAGGTGAGATCTTCTTTATACATCCATATACCTTGTGTAGGATCTGGTGATCTGGTTTCTTATTTATTAATGCATGTGTAATTAATACATATTTTGCAGCTACTTAGACAAGATATGTGCAGATTTTGCATTCGAACATGTAGGATTTTTGATTCCATCTTTGATTAGTCTAGTAGCTAAAGACCCTCCTTCAGTTCAACAATATTGTTGTGAGGCTTTTACAATTTTTGCTCAAAATAAGAAGACAGTGATAATGGCTCCATTCAATGTAGAGTAAGTTTACTTTGCTTATTATAATTTGGACTTAAAAAAATTACATTTTTATTGTGGATTTTGATTTATTAATTTTTAATTTTTTTACCTCTAGTGGTATGTGTTGGGAGTTACTGGTTATTGTCCCCGATACGTTCACTGTCTATTATCTAGATCCTAAGGGGAGTAAATTGAATACAAAATATGGACACATAATGAAAATGGCATTATTCTGGTGAGAAATATTTCATTTTCATATATGTTAACATATGTTATTACATTACTATTTAATTATGCAATGTATTGTGTTACATTAACATGTAGGGGTTTTGATGAGTTCAAAAAGGCTGGAGGAAAGGTACCCACAAAAAAGAACCAGCCAATAATTAGGAAGAACGTGAAAGTAAGTTCCCGACTGCAATATATGTATATATTATTTATGTGAACAATGCTTAATTAGTTGTATTTTTTAATATTTTGTATGTTTAAATTTATAGTGTGCTACATAAGACAACGGATGGGCATGTGGATACTATGTGATGCAATTTATGCACATGATTATCAAATATGCCGCAATGGACATCGATTGTATTGTTGAGGTATTATATAGTCTCATTAGATAATATGAAATATATCAATCTTATTTATAGTTCATTAATTATATATATACATCATTCTCTTTACAGGTGTTTAAAACTGACCACACTACAGGAACGGCCTTACCAGATGTACATGCTCCCTATACGATGGGAGAATTTAATGAAGTAAGAGAAGAATGGGCAAAAACCATACAAATAGTGGGGGTTTTAAGATATAATTGGGATGTTGATAGCGAATAATGACTAAAGAATGATATTTTGTAAATGAATTTCTAAATTATAATATATGTGTGAATGTTTCTACATGTCTGGATGTTTCTACATGTATCTGAGTGAAAATGAATGAAACTGTTGGTTGCTATATGAATGTTTCTACATGTGTGAATGTGAAAATGAATGGAACTACAGATTGCTAGCTACATGAATGTTTCTAAATGTGTGAAAATCAAATGGAACTACAGGTTGCATTGCTAAATGTGTGAATATAATTTTGCAAGTTTGTGGCCTATTGTTGGCTGATATCAATGGATGTCGTAAAACCTGCTCAGACTGAACTGTAGGTTTCTCATCCTGCGACCAGCCATACAACAGGTCTGCAGACTGACAGAAAAAATAAACAAAAAATAGGCGTCGGTTATTTGTATAAAACTGACGCCACATCGTTACAGTGTCAGTTTCTAATAGTAACCGACGTCTATTTCCTTAACACCACGGCCATGTTGGCCAGCACGGCCGTGGCAGCGTACCAAAAATAGGCGTCGGTTATTTGTATAAAACTGACGCCACATCATTACAGTGTCGGTTTCTAATAGTAACCGGCGTCTATTTCCTTAACACCACGGCCGTGCTGGCCAGCACGGCCGTGTTGGGAGTTATATGACATCGGTTTCTTATCTAATAACCGACGCTGATAGTGCCCAAGATGGCGCCCTTCTGTGGCACGAAGGTATATGGCGTCGGTTTCTTATCTAATAACTGACGCCTATAGTGCCCTGCTGGCGCGTTTTCGGTGGCGCACGAAGGGTTTTGGCGTCGGTTTTTGAACCGACGCGTAACGGCTGGGCTTTTAGCGTCGCCCACATAGGTGTCGCTTAGAAACCGACACTAAAGGCCTTAAATAACCGACACTAAAGGTCGGTTATGTACTAGTGTGTGTGTGTGTGTCTATATATATATATATATATATATATATATATATATTGTAGAATACATATCAATGTTCAAAATATACATAAATGTTTAAGTAGATATTAATTGATAATTCATACAAGTGGGACAATTTATTTTTCCCTTGGCTAACAAAGTATTTTATGGAAAATAATGCATTATGTATGTTGAATGTGTGATTTCCCTTTCATCATTGCATAATTACAATATGATTATTATTTTCAATTATGGTGATAGTATGTAAATTTTAATGATTTTATTCCATTTAATGTGATATATATAAATAAAATACATGAAAGTCTTCTCTATCTCATACATAAAAATAGAACATAGTTATCATTATCCTCTCTATGCTGCCGTAAAGGAAGTAGACTCCCATTATGATGTTCACAATCAATTGAAAATATGTCACAAGATAAAACACATTGAATAAATAAATGAATACCAATTGAAAAAATATAATAATATTGAATGTACGATTTTCTTAAAAAACTTTCCACTTTCCTACCCAATTTCTCAACAAATGGAAAATAGTCAATTTGGTAATCTCATAATCTTTATATTGATCTAAGAAATTTTTAACAAAAATAATATATTATAGACACCATGAATATCTTCACATGTTTGCTCTTATAAGCTAATTGATAAAATCATATTTATGATATGCAAGTTTAGAATAGTTTTGGAAAGACTAAAAGTCAAACTTAGATTCTATCTTTAATTTAATTAAATGAATACCTTTTTCTTCGAAGGAAATTGTATTACACATACTTCATGGACAATTAGTGTGATAATATGTATTTATAGAAATATAAAAGGATACACTTCCCTCGTGAGTAGATAATTTCTAAAGGATCATAAAAACCAAATGTAGTAATGAAATCATATTTAAAAACATCTTTATAAAATAAGTATTCCACTAAACAATATAAAAACAAGAAACAATGTCAAACTTGGATTTGTCATGTATTAGTTAGTATATTTATGATATTTAATGTCAATTTGGTAATTATAAAATGGCATAAATAAATTAGCATGATAATAGTAGGATACAAATAAATTAAGTGACTTATTAAATAGTTCCAAAACAAGAAACATATGTTAAATTTGTACTTTACACATCATAATTAGATGACATGTCAAATGTACCTTTTTAGTTAAAGTTTCTTTCCTTAATAAACTATACAAAAAAGAGTAAAAATATTAGTATAAGGAAGTATTGATTCTTCTAGATGGTTTGGTTTTTCCTAAAGATTTCTTATCACACTAAATTCTATATCTATAAAAGGAAACCAATCAAACAACAACCCTAGACTCTCATGCTTAGTTCTATAATATATCTCACCTCCTTTCTCTATATGCAACCTTATTAAGTTAGATGGTATGTGGAAGATTACTTAACATTTCCTCTTCTCTTCTACCTTCCCTATTCTTCCCCTCCATCATGACCATGAAATAGCACTGCCTACCATCATGATACCCTATTTCGAATGAAGCATGGAACACTTTCATAACAACATGTTTGCAATGCGTAAACCATGATCCACTAGATATGGCATATGTCCTTGGTTCCTTTACTCATGTTGATGGGATATTCAGAGAACTCCATGGCAATACATGGTGACTTGTGCAAAATACCTAAGAGTGCCTGCAAGAAGTTACGACTACCACAACCATTGACCTACAACTCAAAGAGTTTGGACACTATACAACCTGGATTCATGGACATTGCAAACTTAAACCAAACCCTCAACCTTCCTTGATCCTTTTGACCTCCATCTATGTTTTCACACCAACTATTGATATGC
Source organism: Alisma plantago-aquatica (assembly GCA_963693085.1). Lineage (NCBI taxonomy): Eukaryota > Viridiplantae > Streptophyta > Magnoliopsida > Alismatales > Alismataceae > Alisma > Alisma plantago-aquatica. The sequence continues at coordinate 21,629,801 of OY856412.1, read as the reverse complement.
AGTCATGTCTTCTTCTTTAACAAAGATCAAGAACATGAAGACCTTACTCCATGTGATTGTTGGATCTATGGGTGCAGGGGGGTGAATAGAGATAAAAGAACTTAAACAAAACACATTAGACCTTCAAGATATTTGCTAAAAGCTATGCTATATTGAAAAGGAAGGGAGAGAGATATTGAGAAAACACCAAGTGAAGATTATTATGTATAGTGGTTCAAACCTCCAAACTATGAGATGTTCATCCACTACCTAGAGGTGTAAATATCTAGGATTTTCAACCATGTACCACTTCTTATATTCCATTATAATAGTTATAATATGTAGACAAACATGTTCAATGTCAAGGGTACCTAAGCTTCCCTTTAAGGACAAGGGAGCCAATAACCTTATAAAGGAGTTACCTATCTATGACCAAGAATCTTCTACCTTGGCAAGGACTTACCAACTCTTACAGCGAGCCTCTTACATTCTCCAAGGACTTACATACTCTTGAAACAAATTTTCTTCCTTCAAGTAATTACCATTCTTGACTTGGATCTTCAGCCTTTATAGAAAAAAATCACCAAGGAGAAGCTTTCACCATGTTGCTAGTGTGAGACCCCTCAGTTGGCTTAATGTTTAAACATGTTTGATTATATTAATTGAGTTATTAATTCCTTAATCAAACCATAATTTATGATTCGTTATCATGATACTAAGATATGTTTCAATTTGGTCAAGTTTGGACACTATTTTGTTGAGTTTTGCAATTTATGTGCTTATATGGACATTTGTGCAATTTTTCCATTATTGGGGTTTGTTTGTAATTTTCGCACATGCATGTTGTTCTTCATAATACTCTTCATAAATTTGGATATAGTTGCACCTATGGATGCCTAGATGTATCACCAAATTGTTTGCCCTATCCCTCTAGGGTTGAGAACTTAGGGTTTCTCACCTAAGTGATGATTTTTCCAAGTGTGGAAGGAATTTGATGATTTCACCTTGTGAGTAGTTATTTGGTGATTTATCCTTGTGATGGAAGATTCCACGGACTTCCCTTGATGTCCATAATCTGATGGATATCCTAGTTGAATTACACAATCCGATGGGAGGTCAAAACATGCAAAATGGCTAACTAAATCCTAGAATCTAGTGGGTTTTCTGATGATACATGTACATAATTTGTTGGGATCTCCGATAGTACTTCTTGGTGATTTCACTAAAATCATGTAAAACCATGGTAAAGATCTGATGGAATTTCTAACATGCATGGACAAGGTTGCATTTTGAGTTTTGACACATGGCAAGCAAGTTTTCAACCTTTTGATTTCTTTGTCTCTCTCCTTGGATATATATACCCTCCCCCTCTCTCAAAAACGAACCCTTTGCCTCCCTTATCTTGTCCTTTCTTCTAGAGAAACCCTAAAACATCTTTTTTTGATGGAGAAGCTCTTGGAGGCCAAAGCTTGGAAAGATCATGGTTTCATGTTGCCCGAGGGTTTGGATCAAGCTTCTCTATAGATGTTTAAAGCTTTCTAAAATAGTTTCTTTCCATAACCAAGTAAGATTTTCTTCTCTACTCTAGTTGTCTTTTTGTTCTCTTACTTCTCTAATCATACATGGGCATAACTTTAGAAGTTCTTGATGGAAGTTCATGCATGTGGTTGAAGAGACTCTTTCCTTCTCTCTTTTCCCTAGATCTACCTTGTTCTTGAAGAAAGGAGCTACCTTGGAGCTTTAGCAATGCTAGGACATGGTTTTTCTTGAGTCACATTGCAATTTGGACGTTCATATTTATCTTGAGATGAGTTACATAACTTTCAACCTATTTCTTGCTTTCTTTTAACTTGTTCTAATTAGATCTTGACCTAAAACTTGGCATTATCGAAAGAAATGATTTTATGTGCACTAATTTAAATAAATGCACTATTTTTGGATAAAGTTAATCTATATATAGAATATACAAACATCACTTCTAGTATGGACATGAACTACCTTGATTTTGGAGGTAAGAAAGGATGGATTTTTACCTAGTGTGAATAACTATTTTTTGTCGTTAGTATAGAAATAGAAAACAATGAAGTCACTTAGTGCTAAAATTGATGGTCATAGTCTCTAAAAAAATGGTTCTACATGTCCTTGGAATAATAGTTTTGTTAAAATAGTAGATGATGATGGTGTTACCATGAGTGAGAAATGCTAACCCTGTTTGATAAATGAACCCATGATTATGCAAGTCAATAATCCAATGATTAGGATAAGCCAATGAATTGATGGTTTTCTTTATCCTTGAAACAATGGTTATACTTAAGTGAAGTAAACTATGCCTCTTCTTAGTGATTATCTTTCTTGGTGTCTAAAGTGATGGTGTTTACGTAGTGGTTAATTGCTGATTTCACTTGGTAAACGAATCGATGGATAAGTGAGTCAATAACCCAATGGTTATGTTAAGTGAAAGAGTTGTTGAATTTTTGCCTATGATTTGATGGTTTTGGTTTTGGTTAAGTACCTTGATCATCTGATGGTTTAGTTTTTTCTTAATTACTCTATTTATTTGATGGTCTTTCTCTTGGATAAGTATGTTAATAAACTGATGGTATTGATTTTGACTAAGTGTCAAAATGATCTGATTGTCTAGTTGTTGGCTATGTAATGTAATGAACCGATGTGTTTATTTACTAAATCTAATGATGTTTCATATAACCCTTAATCTGATGGTTTTTTTGTTCACAGATGATCCAATGAGTATGTTTTTGGCTAAGTACTATAATGTTCTGATGGCTTTACTTTTGGATAAGTCCACTGATGAATTGATGGTCATGTTTTCGATAAGTACCATTAAGGATATGATGGTTGTTCTTTGAGCTAAGTGTTCCCATAATCCAATGGTTTTGTATTTTTCTAAGTACATCAACAATCTGATGGAGATTCTAGGTATAAGAACTTATGTTATTGACTAAGTATAAAAATGAATTGATGGTATTGCTATATGAATTAAAAGAATCAATGGGTTACCTTAAAGAGTTAAATAAATGATGGTTTATCTATATGTTCATTCAAGAGAGCTAATGAATCGATGGGTGACCTATGTTCCTATCTAAGTGTGTCATAGAAACGATGATTTTCCCTAATGTTTACCTTAGTATACAAATGAAACAATGTTTTTTCTATGTATTTTCTAAGTGTGATAATGGACCCATTGTTTATCTATGAATGTAAATATATGATACAAACCCTATCTACAATTGTTTATTCATACTTTTAATGATTGAGTAGTGGTGGTTTCATATCTCTATCTTTGTTTAATATTAAAAGATGAATAAACACAATTCATATTGCTAAATGTAACTTTGTTATGTTACTCTTAAGAATATCATAATTATTCTTATTAGTGATGAACCTTTATGATGTGTATGAAGGTTATGAGTTTGTTTTTTATATATTGAGCCCTCTATAGGGCATGGAAGGATAATGATGTACCTGAGGAAGTGGTATTATTTTGGCTTAAATGGCTTTTTGGGCATGCTTGACACCTGATGAAAATATACCGTCTTCATGAATGACAATGGTGGGGTTTTGTGAACCCTAATTGAAGTTGAACCTTTGTAAGGATGACAATGAACTTGTACACTTTGATGATGTGATAAAGGAATATGTCTCATTCATTTTATATCTTTTGGAGTTGTTGTATATCAATGTTTTATAGAAATGAATTATGGTTTGTATGAAGAACTTGGTTGACACATCCTTAATTCGCCCAATTGTCTTAATTAATCAAGTGAAACCCTAATTATGTAGTATATATGCCATAGATCTATTCAGTGTCAAACTTGCTGGATAGGGAAACAAGTATTCTAGAAGGGAAGCTCGGATTCACATATTGTTGACTATGAGTGGGTGCAGGGGGAGTATATCCTTATCATCCTAATCCCAAGATTGGAGGATGTATGTGGTCATGACTCAGATTGAGAGTGGTTGAGGTTGTGTCTTAAATATATGCATATGTGATATGATTGAGGACAACTGCAGTTATACCTTGATTGATAGGGTTTGAATACCCTGATTTCTAGTGTCGTGGCTTGTGTGCCAAGGGTGGACTATATTGATGTAGCTTGACAAATATGTCAATGCGACAGACTTGTACTGACCAAGGAGAAAAGATCTTAGGATTATGAATCTCATGTATATTGTATGGAACAGATTGCGACTTCGTAGAGGTCAATTAAAAGTTTGAGTGGTATGCCTCAAACTCCCCAGGGCTTAATAAAGGATGTAATCCAACAATGTAGCATATTTAATTAAGATTATACATAGGATCATATTGGATTATAACCATTTCTTTCCCCTTTCATATATAAATGATATATAATGTAATAAGAGAAAATAGTCATGCTTATGTTGTTAGACATGCTTATGTTGTAGATATGCTTATGATGTTAGATCTGCTTATGTTGTTAGACATACTTATGTTGTTAGATAGGCTTATGATGTTAGTCATGCTTATAATGTTAGCTATGCTTATACTATTAGCTATGCCTATGATGTTAGCTACACCTGATCCTTTGAGTATAATGTTAAGTTTCCAATCCTACAAATAAGAATCTGATTAATATTGTTCTTAATGATTGTTTTATATGGTATTATGCATCTGTTATATTACATGATATATCTATTTAATTCAATAATCTGTGGTAAACAATAAATGTTTTTGAGAGTTATATCTCTAGTTGGGACATGGGTCTCATCTCATGGGTCACCACATCCTTTTAGGTGATCATCATCAGCATCAACAGACCCATTGCAGCAAGGAGGATCTATTGTAAAAAACCCTAAAAGAAGGTTGTTTAGATATCTAGCGTGTTCAACAGTCGTCCATGTACTCTCATGTATGGGTGGGAAAGTTTGTATATGATGTTTTAATCAACTCGAGCTTTTGCTAGTTATTTGATGCTTGTACATGTTGTATAAGTAGATAACATCTTACGCATATATGGTGTGGTTGAGGCCATAGAGTAATTCGAAAAGATACTTGGAATCATATATTAATCAACATTTTGGGCCTTTATTAAATGTTCTCGGATATGTTTTTGAAGATTAACTTGGTTTTATCTATGTCCCTTTTTGATGATGTGGTTAATTAGTTAGCAATCACGTTTTGCATTTGAGTAATCTCATTTTGCGTGGTTGGGTGTTACAACTAGAGAGAGGTTGGGAAAAGGAGTAGAGATCTTAACATGTTTACATTGGAGAAGCTCCCTTACAAGGATGCTAACTCACTCAATTGGATGTAGATTAGTAGATAAGCTTGAGAGAGATTAGGGGCTCTTAGAGGCATAAAGACTCAACTATATCTAGGCAGCATAGAAGGCAAACTTGGAATGAAATCCAATGGCCTCTATTTATAGTTGAGGGTGCCTACTAGCCAGTAGAGACACTTAGGAACAAATTCTATCCTCAAAAAATACAAGCACCATGTATATGCACTATGCAATTTTCAATAAGAAAGATGTATGCTATTTGATATCAATTTAATATGGTGCCAAGCTATTTCTCCCCCATTGTCATATAAAAAAAGGGAGGGGTATAAGAGCTAGGTATGGTCTTTACCAACTCATAGACATCATATACAAGCACCAAGAACAAGCCAACTAGAGAGAAATGAGAAAATTAAGTCATACTCAAATATAAATGATCAAACACTAAAACTCATATAGTAACATAGAAAAGAGTTTAGAGTACAAAGGATAATGATTACAACCAAAGGAAATCAATCTATGATGAAAACAACAACCAATGAAGAAAACAATGGGAAGACATAAATATAGTAGCTTCAAATACATGTTCCCTATGCAAAATACAAGCTAAGCCTACAAAATGACAAATACATGAGCACTCTCAAACCTAATAAGTAAACAATATAGATCATCTAAGTCAATCTCTTCATCATCAAGGTTTTAGTCCTCATCACTGGATTACTCAGGGTGTGCATAAGTGTAAGGAGCAATAGTGGCCTCATTACCGTCATCAGGTCCATCATCATCATCAGAACCGGCAACCTCACCATCAGTGTCATCATCATTAGACTCCTCATCCTCACTGTCATCTTCCTCAGCCAGCTCCACATCCTCAACAAGAAAAAATGAGTGAGTAGCTGGCCACTTGAGATGTAACTCACGCTAGGACATGCCAGTTTCAAGAAACGCCTTTGATTGTTCATAATAGGGGCTTGGAACCCCATAAATTCCATAAAGAAAAATAGAGGTAAGACCAGGTAGAAGGGAAGGCAATTGAGTGGCACTTGGATATGGATGAGAAGAAGCAAGTGCAAATTCGTCACCAGAAGTAGAGTGTGCAGCGGAAGAAGCATATTGGTGAGCAAGGTCAAACTGATCATACACATATGTGGGATAATTAATGGAAGAGGAAAATGTTAGTAACCATGGAGAATGAGAAACATGAAGAAGAGAGATAAAATCAAGAGATTAGCCGTCAAGAATGGCAACAAACACACCCTAAACCACCTAGGTTTGGGTTAGAGGAAATGTTTTAGGTTGAGGTAGGCTAGGAAAGGAGTAGGAAGGGTCTTGGGGTTCGAGGACAAATTTGAATGGAGGGTTGTCGGTCGACTTCCTCTATTTGAAAGGGAGAGAATTGTCCGAAACAACCCACTTATCAAATTCAACACAATGTTGTTGGTTGGTAACCCGAGCAATGTTGTGTCTACTTTAGTCCTTAGGCATACCATAAGTTGAGTTACCCACATGACAAATTCAGTTAACAACCAGATCTATCACAAATATTAGATAATTAATTCTAGGGTCCTAGAGAATTATGTAAATGTCTTCATCTATATTATAACATAATTTAATCATATGTAGACACTTTTTAGTCGCCATGGGTTAACTATTTTGCGATAAAACAAGATTTTGCACAAACTAATCAATTTTGAGCCAAACAAGGCATTTAGACTTGGATATTTATGCAATAAAGTAGAAAAAGATGAGTAAATATGAGAAAAAAATTAGAGTATTATGAACGTATTATGTTGAAGGCATAAAATATCATCAAAGGCAGTAATAAGTAATTTTGATCTAATAAAGTTGAATCACTTTCTAGATAGAGGTTTTGTTAAAATATCTGGAAGTTCGTTTTCAGTGTCCACATGTGTGATGTATGTCTTTCTTATCAATGTTTCCATGAATGAAATTATGAAAGACCTTTATGTGTTTATCTTTACTATGAAATATAGGAAAGTATGGCAATTTAAATGCATTATTATTTTCACAATCGATAGGAGAAGCATCATAGAAAACATTGAAGTCTTGGAGCATTATCCTCTAGAGATGTGATTGAGGGATTGTCATCCCATGGTTATATGCTATGGTTAATGATCTTGTGAGAGACAATAATACAAGTGTCATGAAATGATGAGGCACCTTATTAATAGTGGTTCTCAATACCATGTTGGTACATGGTTGATATATTCATATGATGCATGGTTGTGAAACATGCATGACATAACAAGATGGTACACTTATACATGGAAATAATGATGATACTTAATATTGTATATATCATGACCAAATCACATTTAACTAATGATGTTAAACCCTATTCATGTTCCTTAATCCTATTTTACTCCAAGAAAGTGGGAAGTGACTTAATTAGGGTTTAGTGCAATAATCATGAGGTAAACACTAAATGGCTATGTGAGTGAACCCTAACCATAATCATAGGGTATGTCATACTTGTGGAATGTACATGGATGACTAGTATGCGAGTATACTCTATCTCTCTCTCTTGATAGTATGGCTCTAACCTTGCAGATTAATTGAGGGTCATAGTTTGTGAGTGTTATAAAGATGATAAAATGATACTAGATGATGACGATGAACCTTGATGAGTGCACAAGAATTTTAAATATGTGAATGTGCACACTTATTATAATTTATAGTGTTTAACCCTAATACACTCCAACTTGTGGGAGGTAATGAAACTAGAGATTGGTAAATAAATGGTGTCATGGAACCATATCTGGTTAATCATGAATCCCTAATCCTAACTTGAGGGGACATATGATGCATTGCTTACATTTCCTAAAGTGTTTAATATTATGAGATAATAATGAATGTTCTATCTCTATTTGTATAACGATTTCATAGGTTAGATGATTATCATAGCTAATGACTGATATGGTTATATGTGATATGACACATGTGATGTTTATATGCCTGATGAGGCATGATGTGATGATTATCTGGTGTATATGTGATGTGACATAGGTGAGCTTATATGTCTGAGGAGCCATGATGAGACAATAAAGTGTTACATGAATAATATGATTGGTTTTACGACCTAGTGAAGGCTTGATGCCTAGTGTGAGGTCATATCCTCCAGTGATGTGATAAGGGATTACTATTCCTAGTGATGCACTTATGACGATTAGTCTAATATTGCAGTGATAGCAAGTGGTGATGTTGATGGTCTTGTTTAAGGAAGTGAGCCAGTATTGCTCTGAGATGATGTGAGAAGTTCACACCTTATGCATTTTATATATTCTGAAGCTATTTCACAGTCATGTTGACTAGATTTGAATTAGGGTTTTTGTATGACAACTTGTATGATGGAGCCTTAATTCACCCAATTGGCATAACTAATAAAGTGAAACCTTAATCATGTTATTGCCATGTATCATAGATCCATCTCCAGTGTTACTATTTAGCTAGATGGTGAAACAAGTAACTCCTATGGGAAACTCAAAGCGCATATTGTTGAATACACATGGTATCAGTGGAGGTAGCTCCCTATATCCTTAAATTTTTATATTAGTGGTATAATGTTCAATTATAGAACGACCATGTGTGAGCCTATTCTCTAGTGCTATGCCATGTTTCAAGGTAGACTAGTTGGTTTACAGAAGCATAACTTTGACTATGAGTTGTTGTCTTTATAGGACTATATCTTCGGCTATAAGTTGTTGTCTTTGCAGTTTGTCATATATGTCACTACGTTGCAGACTCATACTAACCAAGTAGTGCTAGTGATGATCATGGAGTATGAATCTTCCATTGATCTTGTATGCTACTGATTTTTACTTAGCAATGGTCAGTTGGATTTGAGTGGTATGCCTCAAATCTTCAAGGCATAATAATTAATATGTAACTCAGCCATGTATCATTATTGCTTAGGGTCACATACAAATAAGATTAGATGACCCACCTTGTTGTGTTTCTTATACTAATTATTTTATAATAGTTATACATGCTCTTCATATTCCTTCTTAAAGTATAAGACATTCTTATGCTCAGTTGTAGATACTTGAACTGCTTAAACTATGATAATTTCCCTTCTTATATCATTATGTTGAATATTTTTATATGTTAATAGTACAACTTCTTGTTTAAGTTATCCATGCTTATAATAGATGTTAGCAAATAGTTATATCTCTCTCTGGGATGTTTGGTATCACCCTGTGGGTTCCACAACTTTTTAGGTGGACGTGCACGATGAGATTGAGTGTGTGTGGCTGAGACTAATAACAGTAGGAGTTGTAGTTGTTGATCACGAATATGAGGCTAGTGGAGAGTAATAGAGTCATATGTGTCGTCCATGTATGCTCATGTCCTTGGGGTGTTTTGTGAATATTGTACATTGTTTTGAGTTTTTGGTTGTATGCCATAGTGGTAAACAAATGTTTGTAGACATGATGATTATATGTAACAGGTGGTGGCTAGATACCCAGTGAACAATGTTGTATAAATCTTTTGATATGAATGAAATACAAGTGGAAATAATTTATGGCTTCAATTGTGAGTTGTTCAACTGGAAATCATGTTATGAGATTGGTTTTAAAATACCATGTTTTGTGGTAATATTGATATTAGTGATAATCCCACGCTTTGTTTTGAGTAATATTGCTTTGTGTGGCGATGGTCGTCACAATTTGTGGTATCATAGCCATAGGTTCTCTGAGTCTATAGGGACACTAGGACTAGGACTAGGAGGATGTCTAAGTTGAAAACATGATATAAAATAAGGCACATACTACCTAACCTCAATATTTGTGTGCCCTCTCTAGGTATTCAAATGTTGAAGGAAAGGTGAGTATGGAACTCTTAGATTGATTGATTTTTTATTACTATGATCAAGTATTCATTATGAAACAATCGAAAGAGCATAACAGATCAAGAATCATGGTGCTAATACCTCCATCCTACCCTAAATAAGATGAGAACTACATCATAATATACCTAAACATTAAATGTTTAGTGATTAAAAGAGATAGATATGACACCATGAAACTTAAAACCGAGCACAAATAAGCTATGATAGGTTCTTGAAGTTGTAATTTTGAGAAATTTATGAAGCAAGAGACAAACAAATATGTGATAATAAGGTAAGTCAAGGTGTAAATCCATGTGTAATTGAGAGAACTTCTGAGATAAGTATAAAGGAAGGATATAAATAAGAACAAATAATGAATGTGTAGAGTGGAACTTGAGTTAATCTCAGACCAACCTATGTGTATAAGAAAGTGTAAGGTGCACAATTCAAGATATCTGAGAGAATATAAGAGATATAAACCATGTTCAATATAGAACATGTGAAAAATAATGATCTATCTCTTGATTTGAAGTTTTAAAACATGGTAATACATTGGGGTATACATGAAAATGATGAATAAATAATAAAGAAGGAGTAATGATATATGTTCATCTTTAAAATTCCTATGTTGATGGCAAGGAAACTAAGATGAAACATGTTAAAATGATACATGAGTAGTGGTAGACTTGTGTAATAACAAAAGAAAGTAGGTAATATCCTTCTCCTTATTAGTAATCCTTGGGTGATGTTGTGGTGATAAGGGAAGTATGTTCCCTTTTTGTTCTTTCTTTTGAGGATTGTAACATTCCTGTGATCTCTGATATCACCTGATGTGCATGGTTTAGATGTGACCTTGGGATGGATACTTAGAAAATTATCAGTTAGGCTTGGACTTTAGTTCCAAGATGTTGACATCTGTGAATGATGATGGTTTGTGAATCTTCCAAGATGATAGGAAGATTCTTCCAACCGTGTTTGGTACCAATAGAGACAAGTGAAAAACTGATTGGATAGGAATGTGATGTGTTTTTACACGTGTGATGGATACCAAGGTGAGAAATCCTAGTATCCAAGATGTGTCAGTTGTATACAAGTATGAGAAACCCTAAGTGTTTTTCTTCCTAGACATATTGACTTTCATATCAATATGTTCTAGATACCTAACATATTGTACAAACATCATATGTTAGGGGTTTATGCATTGTATAGGATGATGTCATCAAGGATGTAGGAGTTGAAGAGATAGTTTCAAGATCTTCTAGGGAAAAGAGTTATATAATATTCAAAGAAGAATTAACGAATAGTTTGGATTACTGGTAGCTTGATTAAGATGTCTTCTTTGTTATCATTTACTAAGCAGACATAATTGTATTCCTTAGTGTACCCTAAAGATGGCATGAACTAATGGTGATTTTAACCTCAAACATGTGAGGGTTTTCAATGATGGTAGTATTGGCTCCATTATCCAATGGTGGCATGATGCTTCACAACCAATGGTGGTTCGGGTTACCACATGATGGTGTGACTAGGTATCATGAGTTGATTTAATTAATCCCTAAACTAATGGTTTCTTGGGTTATATGATCCAAGGGTTAAACCTACATATCAATTTATAGTTTTGAAATGTTAAACCTAATCCAATAATTATGAATAAATTCTATAACATCCAATGGGTTATGATGAAGCCTATAGTATAAATTATTGGTTCTAATAATAATAATTTGATGGACAATACCCTTAAACATGTAGTCTTACCTTTTCCCTCAAATAAATATGTTAAACTCCTAGATTTGTGGATCTTGACCTATTATGTTGCAAGGTTGACAAGGTGACTTACAAGTTAAGGTTGTCATTTGAGTTGTACATGGTACATACAATGTGTCTATGTTGAGGAACTGTTACCTGAAATAGAGTTGAATCTACAGTCAGTAGTGGTATAGATAATTGAGGATGTGTCCTATGTGACAAATCATGTGTTAATCTTGGATAAAGGACATCATGTTTGTTAAAGTTTAGTGACATCACTGTGACATAGAGGATGTCATGTGTGAGTTTAAGGATGTGATTCTTGGGAGGTATCCATCTCTTTTTTTGTGGAATTTCAGGGGTGAAATCCTTATTAGGGCTTTATAGTTGTAAGGCCCCTAACCTAGCTTATTGCTAATTTGTGTTTAGTTTGTATAATAAGATGCTTAGAACTTTAATTTGATCCTTTTAGGTGTTTTAGTATCATGTGACATGTTTATGTTTCAAGTTTGGTCATGTTTGAATGTTGTTTGAACTATGTTTTCTTGTTATGGACCAAAATGTAATTTACCCAAGATGAGGGGTTATATTGCAAATTATCATAGGTTAAGAATATCTAAGGAGTGGGATCCCATAGGGGACCACTCCCTACTAGAAATAAAAAGGCAACATCCCTTGAACCAAGCACCACTTAAAATTTTTCACCAAAGGGATGATAACCAATTCATTCGACATGTATGTATCATAACATGATAAATAGCAGTAGAAAAGGAATATATCCAACTATTACAAAGCTTGATAACATTGTACATTTCTTCACCACACACGGGTGTCCAAAAAGGAAAACTGAACATATAAGCCAAAGATCAAGTCGAGGGTCATCTAACACCTCTTCACGCCTCCTAAAAGCTCATCTACCCAGGTTGATGTCGAAGTTCACCTCTCTTTGATCTAACCTGGGGTTGGAAGCATACCCCACAAAAGAAGAGAAGATAGATGACATCAACAAAAATATGGTATGTGTATACTAAAGAAAACTTGGGCAAAATATTGACCAACAAGAATAAATGCTTCCCATGCAAGAGATAAGGACTACCCACAAGGGCATAAAAGATAGGAATCATCATCACATAATAAAAGAATATACTTGCCATAATTAAACAAAAGAGTGGTGCCACATAAGCACGTATCATAACCATCATCCTACATGCATGTTAGATAAGTATAACACTATAATATTATAAAGACAAAGGTGGCCAAGAATCACACATCTTGAACCTCGTGAGACATGGGCCAAGAGTCACAGATCTTGAACCTGGTGAGACATGGATCAAGAATCACACATATTTCCCTAGAATGGGGAATCATACATACACCATTAAAATATATATAACATGGTCCAGGAATCACACATCCTGCCCTGGCATGGGGAATCACACATCCGCCATCCAAAATATCATAATGTTTCCATAAATTACAATGAGACAAAACCAATCCAATTATACAACTCTAGTACTACTGAATCACATAATAGGTAAATGTAGAGGCAAGTACAAAGTATAGTTAGAAATTATACAATGTCACCATCACACATTGGACAACCCATACATCCACATGTAAGTGGGAAAAAGAAATCACATATCCACAAATAAACATCCACTTCACAGTGGGCAGATACCATCAACAAGTTTATCATACAACATGGCACAAGATAAGATATCAAGAGAATAACCAAGACCACAATAAGCAAGATAGTTCACATGAACCACAATATCAAGAGATAAGAGCAATGTGTATAGGGTATTGTCCATAGGACCAAGAGAATGAATAATCATAGGTGAATTGCTCAACATAGAAGAATAGGGGATACATCATACCTCAACTTCAGAGTCTAAACAGTCCAAGTCAGTCCAGGATCCAAGCCTAGGCCTCCAAAGAACCTCTAGTAAAGGTGGTAAGGTCCAATAAGTAAGGTTCCCAATCTTAGAGATGCTGGTTTCTCCAACAAAGCTCCTATCTCGAGCAAAAAGCACCTTTCCACTTTAGAGGTGAAAATCCCTAACTAAAAGAACATGGAGATGAGGTGTTTATGGGTTCTAGGTGGGGTTTCACAATGGAAGGTCATGGTTTCAACCTAGAATAAGGTGTAAGGAAGACTAATAGCATGAAAAAAGGGAAGGGAAGAGGAAACTTACTAGTTTTTGGTCGAAATCGCCAAGAAGGAGCTTTAGAAACCCTAAATAGAGCAAATTTGGAACCCTAGGAGCCTTATTCACCAAGGTAGGCACCTCCTTTTACCTTGGGATAGCACCTTCGTGGAACAATAGAGTAGTAATGATGCTATAAGATGGAGGAAAGTGAAGGGAAGCAAGATTTTCCAAATTGGGAGGGTGGAAGGGGTAGATATGGCTTTATATAGAAAGAGGTCAAGTATGAGGTGTCTATGAGACTTTCCATGTGTCATGTATAAGGGTGTCTATGGACATGCAAGACTTTATGGATAAGGAATAAGTCAAGCGCGAGGTGTCAAGTTACTTTCCATGTGTCCAATGCCAAGGGTGCCTATGGACATGCAAACCTTTATGGATAAGGAAGAAGTCAAGCATGAGGTGTCCATGGAGCTTTCCGTGTGTCCTTAGCCTAGGGTTTCATGATCATGCAAGAGGACAACTCATAGAGGCTTATTGAATATCAAATGTCGGTTTATGGACACTTATAGGTCATCCCAACTGACCTCCAATCAAAGAAATAACCCCATTGGTTGATAGCTTCTAAATATAAGCTCATTTATAAAGAGGAAATCCCTAAAGTGCCCTTAGAATGAAACACCTTCAAATCAAGGTGCAACTAGGCACCCTATGGTTCAAAAACTAGAGAATGGTAATGGAATATATAAGGATTATATTTCATGTGGTAATTTGCAAATAAAACCTCCTAATTGGGTAAATTACATAAAATTCCATAATATATCTAAAATTGTGTAACTTGCACAAACGACATCCAAATTGGACCAACCTTCATCCACAAGTTATATTTGATGTGTTGAATACGAATTTGCCATTATTTTCATATTTTGAAGTTATATAATCACATTATTCATTACTTATTCCTATTACTCATTTTCTCTCTCCTAAACTTATCTTAATATTTCAAGGTTGTCCAAATTAGATGAAATTTGACATGTAGGCTAATTTTTATATGTAGATTACGAATTTGAAGTTTTTTTCCACTTTTGAGACTTATTTTATGATATATGTCATATGGTCCATTAGAGGCCCATTAGTTCTTTATTCATCCAACTATATTCGTATTACCTCTATATGTGTCATATGTGATTATTAAGCATGATTTATTATGTTACACTTCATGGGACACATTTTAGGTTTCATTATTAGCCTAATTATATGCATTAGCTTATCCTTGTTTGGCTAAGTCAAAGAGGTCAAAGTTCTAGCGTAGGGTTCTAGATTTGGTATGTTACAGCACACCACCCCTTAAAGGGATTTCATCCTCGAAATCAAAACATCCATAAGCAAACTTATGCACCATCCCTTAAAGGGTTCGTCTTATTATATCAAATTAAACTTCAGGTATAGAAGGTTCAACTACACTTCCTTACATCCAACTACATAAGCAACATGCAAAAAGGGAAACATAACTTATAGAAACTAATCTAAGGAACTATGGTTTAACTTTCTCTTGACCATCCTCATAAATTTATTCTCCTTCCAAAGCATAGACTCTTCCAACTTTCCTTTCCATAGGCTTCTTACCATTATTTCCATTGTTGTTGCCATGATTCTGAGGAGGTGCTTGTTGAGGAACATATCCTGGTCTAAAATGAAGCTTGGGGCACTGAGGTCTAACATGTCCAAGTTCATTGCAATGATGGCATACTTTCAGGTAGTTAGGTGGATTCCTTACATGGTCCCTTTCTCTATAAAAATTCCCAGGGGAATGGTTACCACCACATCTAGCACAACTCTCCTTCATTTTCTCATCACCTTTTCTCTTCTTATCAAACTTCCTAGGTTGAAACCTGGATAAGATTCTACTGCCAAAGCTTTATCCACCATCTTCTGAATGGTCAAAGGAAGTTTTGGGATAAGTGCATGACCCACATTGTATTTGAGTCCTTGGAGGAATAGGTCAGCCCTTCTCTCCTCACCCAAACCCACCGCATAACATTCCAACAGTAGAAACTTTTGCATAAATGCAGAAATAGATAAAGAACCTTGCTTCAAGCTATAGAACTCAGCTTCTTTCTTCTTTAGAGTAGCAGTGCATATGTACTTCCCATGGAAGAGAGCTAAGAACTCCACCCAAGACATGGTTGAGATGTCTCTAGTCCTTGCAATTCCATTCCAACAAACTCTTGTTGGTTCTTCCAAGACATATGAAGCAAACCTAACCTTCTAGTGTGGAGGACATGCCATTCCATCAAAAGTCCTCTCGATGGCTAACACCCAATCATCAGCCTTGTCAACCATCTCTATTTCACCTTCACCCTTGAAGGAGGGTGGTTGCATATTCATAAACTCCATTATGGAATACTCTTTAGGTTTCTCAGACTTGGATGAGTCTTGCATTTCTCCACCATGGTTGAAGCAAAAAGTAGTCGAAACATGGTCAATTGTTTCTCAGGAGTAAGGGTATGAGCATCAATAGTATTCAGAACCACTAAAGGCTGACTATCTATCGCATGAGAAACCCTAGTCCCTAGAGGAGTAAAGGGAGGGTTCATCATGGGCATCCCAAACCTAGGGTTTTGGGGTATCTCAAAACCACCTAGGTTTTTAGTATAAGAGTCTTGTCCAGCCATAAGGTTTCATGCACAAGGCAAGGATACTAGGTATAAGCAACCTAAGATAAAGGTAAACATCCTAAGGGAGACAAGATTGAAATAGTTAGATAACCATCTACTAGTGGATCTGATACCATGTTGTAAGGAGTGTGATCCCATAGGGGACCCCTCCCTACTAGAAATAAAAAGGCAACATCCCTTGAACCAAGCACCACATAATTGTTTTTGCCAAAAGGGATGATAACCAATTCATTCAACATGTGTGTGTCATAACATGATAAATAGCAGCAAAAAATGAATATATCTAGCTATTACAAAGCTTGATAACACTGTACATCTCTTCACCACACATGGGTGTCCAAAAAGGAAAACTAAACATATAAGCCAAAGATCAAGCCCAGGGTCATCTAACCATCTCTTCAAGCCTCCCAAAAGTTCAGCTACCAAGGTTGATGTTGAAGTTCACCTCTCTTTGATCTAACCTAGGGTTGGAAGCATACCCCACAAAAGAAGAGAAGATAGATGATATCAAAAAAACGATGGTATGTGTATACTAAAGAAAACTTGAGAAATATACTGACCAACAAGAATAAATGCTTCCCATGCACAAGGGCATAAAAGATAGGAATCATCATCACATAATAAAAGAAGATACTTGCCATAATTAAACAAAAGAGTGGTGCCACATAAGAACATATCATAACCATCATCCTACATGAATGTGACATAAGAATAACACTAGAATATTATAAAGACAAAGGCAGCCAAAAATCACACATCTTGAACCTCATGAGACATGGGCCAAGAATCACACATCTTGAACCTGGTGAGACATGGGACAAGAATCACCATCCTGCCCTAGCATTGGGAATCACACATCCACCATATAATTATATATAGCATGGTCTAGGAATCACACATCCTACACTGTCCTGGGGAATCACACATCCACCATCTAAAATATCACAATGTTTCCATAAATCGCAATGAGACAAAACCAATACAATTATACTACTCTAGTGCCACTGAATCACACAACAGGTAAATGTAGAGGCAAGTACAAATTATAGTCAAAAATTATACAATGTCACAATCACACAATGGACAACCCATACATCCTCATGTAAGTGGGAAAAAAATATCACATATCCACAAATAAACATCCACATCACAGTGGGAAGATACCATCAACAAGTTTATCATACAACATAGAACAAGATAAGATATCAAGAGAATATCCAAGACCTTCACATGAACCATGATATCAAGAGATAAGAGTAATGTGTATAGTCTTTTGTCCATATGACCAAGAGAATGAATAATCATAGGTGAATTGCTCAACATAGAAGAATAGGGGATACACCATACCTCAACTTCAGAGTCTAAATAGTCCAAGTCAGTCCTAGATCCAAACATAGGCCTCCAAAGAACATCTAGGGAAGGTGTAAAGGTACAATAAGTAAGGTTCCCAGTCTTAGAGAGGTTGGTTTCTCCAAAAACGCTCATATCTCTAGCAAAAAGCACCTTCTCCACTTTATAGGTGAAAAGCCCTCACAAAAGAACATGAAGATGAGGTATTTATGGGTTCTAGGTGGGGTTTCACCATGGAAGGCCATGGTTCCGACCTGGAAGAAGGTTTAAGAAAGACTAATAGCATGAAAATAGGGAAGGGAAGGAGGAAACGTACTAGTTTTGGTCAAAATCACCAAGATGGAGCTTTAGAAACCCTAAATATAGCAAATTTGGAACCCTAGGAGCCTTCTTCACCAAGGTAGGCACCTCCTTTTTCCTTGGGATAGAACCTTCATGGAAAACTAGAGTATGAATGATGCTATAAGATGGAGGAAATAGAAGGGGAGCAAGAGTTTTTGAATTGGGAGGTGGGAAAGGGTAGATATGGCTTTAAATAGAAAGAGGTCAAATATGAGGTGTCTATGAGACTTTCCATGTGTCATGTATAAGGGTGTCCATGGACATGCATGCCTTTATGTATAAGCAATAAGTCAAGCATGAGGTGTCAAGTTACTTTCCATGTGTCCAATTCTAACAGTTCCTAGACATGCAAACCTTTATGGATAAGGAAGAAGTCAAGCATGAGGTGTCCATGGAGCTTTCCATGTGTCCTTAGACTAGGGTTTCATGGCCATGCAAGAGGACAGATCATACAGGCTTATTGAATATCAAATGTCAGTTTATGGACAATTCTAGGTCATCCCAATCTACCACCAATCAAAGAAATAACCCCATTGGTTGATAGCTTCTAAAGATAAGCTCATTTATAAAGAGGAAATCCCTAAAGTGCCCTTGGAAAAATACACCTTCAAACCAAGGTGAAAATAGGCACCCTATGGTTCAAAAACTAGATAATGGTAAGGGAATATATAAGGATTATAATGCATGTGATAATTTGCAAAGAAAACCTCATAAAAGTCCATAATGTACCTAAAAATGCATAACTTGCACAAACGACATCCAAATTGGACCAAAATTCATCCACACGTTATCTTTGATTTGTTGAATACGAATTTGCCATTATTTTCATATTTTGAAGTTATATAATCACATTATTCATTACTTATTTCTTTTACTCATTTTCTCTCTCCTAAACTTATCCTAATATTTCAAGGTTGTCCAAATTAAATGAAATTTAACATGTAGGCTAATTTTTATATGTAGATTATGAATTTGAAGTTTGTTTCCACTTTTGAGACTTATTTTATGAGATATGTCATATGTCCCATTAGTTCTTTATTCATCTAATTATATTCTTATTACCTCCATATGTGTCATATATGATTATTAAGTATGATTTATTATGTTACACTTCATGTGATACATTTTAGGTTTCATTATTAGCCTAATTACATGTATTAGCTTATCCTTGTTTGGCTAAGTCAAAGAGGTCAAAGTTCTAGGGTAGGGTTCTAGATTCGGTATGTTATAGAATGTTTCTTATTCTTTAGAATCATGAGAGAGAAGATGATTCTTTGGAGCGCCTTGTTGGAATCATGTATGGTGATGTGATACATCATGGTGATTTTAGGGTTTCTATGGTTTGCTTGATATGATGACTAGGATAAGATTTGATGTTGTGACCTTTACACCACTTGTGGTGAGGGTTATGACCAAGAATCATGCATTAGATGCTATGGTCGTGACCAATTCAACCTTGTGAGAGGTGGGTTGAAACATCTTGTCTTCTAGTGTCTCTACCATGTGCATATGTGACCTAGGGTTTTGATCTTGAAGTGTCTTGACCGAGACAAATAAATGGAGTGTCACACCTAAGATATGAGGCTAACTGACCTAGTTGGTCACCACATTATTGCTGGATAAACTCAAACATTTCACATTTTGCATGTAAATGGAAATAAGGTTATTTCTTTGAAGGGCATGTATCCCTTGATGATCTAATATGTTGACACATCATAAAAACTCTACACACTCCTACTTTGATTATACAACCCCTTCTTTTCACAAATGAGCAATATTTTCAGCCCTACACTCCTTCTCCTTCCTTTGGATCATCCTTGGAGCTTTGGGATCAAGGAAGATCATATCTTGGAGCTAGATGGGTGGCCGATTCACCTTGCATGTTAAATATCTTGTGCTAGATCAACTCTTTAATGATGGTTTCTTGGAGATTTTTCTTTTGGTAAGTGATCCTAAACGCTGATCGGATTTCCCCTCTTCTAAACCTCCATCATCTTCTTCTACTTCCTCAGTCTTGGTCTACATATCATCCATGATGATCATTTGAGAGGAACTCCTCCTCATAAGGGGTCATAGACCATGTTTGACATGGTGAACCTGAGTGAAAGGATGATTCTTTATCCTTTTCCTTTCCTTCTTGGTACGGCCAAGAACTATTTTCTGTCTTTCTTGAAATCATTTGTGACCATGATTTTATTCTCCTTTCAAGTGATCCTTTGGTTGAAGTTTGAAGCTCGGTTGGAGTTCTTGGAGCTTGATATCTTGGGAGATTGGCTCTCTCCAAAATAGGCAGGTTATATAACCTTTCTCCACATCTATTATTGGCATCTTAAATCTGATTATATGTTGTTGTTCTAGATCTAAAAACATGATATTTTTGGTAGAGAGAATGATAGTAGTTTAAGGTTTAACCTTTTAGTGTTCTTGAAAGGATTGTTCCTATTAGAAACCCTAAATCTAAATACCTGACCTTGTTGAAAATAGAAGATTTGGGTGTTTCTTGGGATCTTTATCCATAAAACTTGTTACATATGTTTGGTGCATTTTAACAGGAAGTTTTGGACCTGGTTATGTGCATAAGAATGTTGGTTTTCTTTTTCTAAACATAACTCTTTTAGTGACCTTCCATGATAATGTGTTAGGGTTGATGAACACCATGATGTAGGGTGTTTTTCACTCTATTAATGTTTGCTATTATCTATTTTTAACTCCTATTTTGACCTTATTCAAATCTATTATGATGATGAGCATATAACTAATCCATGGTTAAGACATCCCTTGACCTTCATTGGGTTGAAAGCATATATAGATGGTTGATTTGAAATTCCTCAACACAAGGGGATGGTTGTTGCATGCTTGACTAATCGTAACACATCGTCACGAATGGCTTATCTATGTGAGTGTTATGGTGAGCCTTGTTAAAATACAAGGTGGTGGTTATGAGCACTGTTGAGATATAGTGTGTTATCAACTGTGCACGAATTATATGAATGAGTCTAATGACCTAATAAGTGACTTGTGTATAGTTTGA
The DNA here is from genome assembly GCA_963693085.1 of Alisma plantago-aquatica. Taxonomy (NCBI): domain Eukaryota; kingdom Viridiplantae; phylum Streptophyta; class Magnoliopsida; order Alismatales; family Alismataceae; genus Alisma; species Alisma plantago-aquatica. The sequence continues at coordinate 21,608,421 of OY856412.1, read as the reverse complement.
AGTAAAATCCTATAGAGATGTGATTGAGGGATTGACATCCCATAATGATAAGACATGGTTAATGACTTTGTGAGAGAGAATAATACAAGTGTCATGAAATGATGAGGTACCTTGTTAATAGTGGGTCTAAATACCATGTTGGTACGTGGTTGATATATTCATATGAAGCATGTTCGTGACACATGCATGACATATCAACATGGTGCACTTACACATGTAAATAATGATGATACTTAGTGTTGTAGATATCATGACCAAATCATGTTCAACTAATGATGTTAAACCCTATTCATGTTCCTTAATGCTATTTTGCTCCAAGAAAGTGGGAAGTGACTTGATTAGAGTTTGGTGCAATAATCATGAGGTAAACTCTAAATAGATATGTGAGTGAACCCTAACCCTAATCCTAGGGTATGTCATATGTGTAGAACGTAAATGGATGAATAATATGAGATTATACTCTCTCTCCTAATAGTATGGCACTAACCTTGTAGGATAATTGAGTGTCATAGTTTGTGAATACTATAAAGATGAATAAAGGATACTAGATGATGGCCACAAACCTTGATGAGTGCACTAGAATTATAAATATGTGAAGGTGCACACTTAGTTATAATTTATAGTGTTTAACTCTAATATACTCCAAACTTTTGGGAGGTAATGAAACTAGAGATTGGTAAATAAATAGCGTCATGGAACCATATGTGGTTAATCATGAATCCCTAACCCTAACTTGAGGGGACATATGATGCATTTCTTACATTGCCTAAAGTGTTTAATATGATGATATAACAATGAGTATATTCTCTCAATTTTCATAATGTTGATTTTGCAGGTACGATGATTATCATAGATAATGACTGCTATGGTGTATATGTGATATGACACAAGTGATGTTTATATGCCTAATGAGGCATGGTGTGATGATTATTATAGCTAATGATTGTTATGGTGTATATGTGATGTGACATAGGTGCTTCTTATATGTCTAAGGAGGCATGCTGAGACAATAATGACTTACATCAATAATATGATTAGTCTTATGACCTAGTGAAGGCTTTATTCCTAGTGTGAGGTTATATCCTCCAGTGATATGATTAGGGATTACTATTCCTAGTGATGTGATAATGAAGTTTAGTCTAATATGGAAATTGTAAAAAGTGGTGATGTTGATGGCCTTGTTTAAGGCAGTGAGCCAGTATTTCTCTGAGATGATGTGACAAGTTCACACCTTATACATTGTATATCTTTTGAAATTCTTTCATAGTTATGCTTACTAGATTGAATTAGGGTTTTGTATGTCTACTTGTATGATGGAGCCTTAGTTCACCCAATTTACATAACTAATAAAGTGAAACCTTAATCATGTAGTTGCCATGTACCATAGATCCATCTTCAATGTCAATATTTAGCTGGATGGTGAAACGAGTAACTCCTATGGGAAAGTTAGAGTGCATATTGTTGAATATGTGAGGTATCATTGGAGGTATCTCCCTATATCCTTAAATTGTTGAAATAGTGGTATAATGTTTAATTATGATAGGGCCATGCGTGAGCCTTTTATCTAATGTTGTGTCATGTACCAAGGTAGAATAGCTATTTTATAGAATGATAACTTTGACTATGAGTTGTTGTCTTTATTGGACTATAGCTTTGACTATAAGTTGTTATCTTTGCAGCTTGACTATATGTCACTACGTTGTATACGCATGTTGACCGGGTAGTGATGGTGATTATCATGGAGTCTGACTCTTCCATTAATCTTGTATGGTACTAATTTTTACTTAGTAGTGGTCACTTGGATTTGAGTGGTATGCCTCAAATCCTCAGGGCATAATAATTAAATATTTAACACATCCATGTAGCATTATTGCTTAGGATCACATAGGAATAACATTAGATGACCCCCCTTGATGTGTTTCTTATATTGATTATTTTATTATAGTTATATGTGCTCTTCATATCCTTCCTAAAGTGTAAGACATTATTCTTGTAATGACCATATTTGTGCTTAATTGGTAAACTAGGGTTTACCTGAATGATTACATGCTTGATTAGATTGAACATCATTTAGACTTGATTAATGATAGTAGATCAATTGTGATCTTTCAAAACTAAGGATAAACTCTAATTATGATTTTAGTTTGAAGAATTAGGGTTTGAGAAATGTAAACCCTAATCAGAAAAAATTAGGGTTTTGATAGTACATGAATATGAAATTTGATCAAGATAGCAGTGTGGTAAATGATTTTTCATATTTTCTATGAATTTTTTATTTAATTTAATTTTATATATTATATGTATAACTTAATATTTCATATTGGAGAAAAATTTTAGAATACTTGGGTGTTCTTTGAATGTGGTTCTCAGTCGAACTATACATCAACTGAAATGCTGACATAGTGTTGTTCAGTAGTGTAGTGTTTGATTTTTTATTATTTATTGGTAACTCAGAATGATCTAAAATTTATATTGGAGATATGAAATTACATTTCAGACGTCATGATAAATGTTCATAATTTTTGGAGGATGTTTGTCCTCTAAAATAAACGAATTATAGTAACTTTTTTATAACAGAAAAATCTACTAAAATAAGAAAAAGTATAGTGAGGGGTTAATGTGTAAATTATCCAAGCACATAAATTTCTCTATATAAGAAAGCTATCACCCAAGTAGCTCTCATATTTTGTGATCCATTCCAGAGAAATGAAATCCTAGAGATAAAGAGGGTGAGCTTGGGTTTGACACAAGAAAGTGGTGGAATTGTTGATCTAGGGTTTGTCTATCCTAGATATGATGAAATCAAGTAAGCTTAGCTTCTTGCATATCCTTTCATGGTGAATCTTCTATTACATGTCAATATTCTATCCCTCCTTATATTTGATTTGAAATGGTATCAAATCTTCCCCTTCTCTCACTCTTTCATCATAATCCCCCATTTCTAGGGTTTCCGGGTTGAAAAGAAGAAGAATCTGGTGATTTTCTATGGTTTTGATATGAATTTAAGATTTTCTCGGATGAGCTGCATTTTTAATCTATTTTCACACCTTAGGGTGAGTGGGTACTTCCTTTAAACAGTATATTGCACGAAAATGAGTTAAATGATCAATCATCTTTACTTTTTTTGTATGCAACTACAAACCCTAAACTACCCTTTTGACCTAGCTTCAGTGAGATGATATGAAATAGATTATTTATCTATTGTGATGGATTCCGGTTGATAAATCATACTATAAATGCATACAAATTATCTAAATGAGAATTCCTAAAGTAATTGTAGAGTTTATGAAAATAGTGAAATCTAGGGTTTTTGGCTATGACTAAATTTGTTGTATAATTGAATAAAGAAGTTTGCCCAGTTGAATCTCCTTAGTTAAAAAAGATTGTTTTATCTTAATGTGTAGTACATATATGTCAGATAAGATCTTGTATTTCATTTGAGGATATTAATGTTTTCTTGATATATCAGTAAAGAGTGTGAAACCCTAAATGAATGGAAAGTTGGAAGTTTGTGAATAGATTCATGAATTCAACTGATGTGATTCTTTATTGTTATAAATTCATTTATTTAAGGTTATTCTTGATGCATGATATTTTAATGAATAGATTTGAAACCCTAGTAAAATTAATACCAGGTTTTCATATGCATGACTGATTGAAATGAGTTATGTGATCATTCGAGTTTCTAACTAAATATCATTTTATATGCATACACATTTTGATTTGTGATGCAAAAATCTCTAGCTGAGTCAATGACATGAAATGCATAAGTTGTTATGGTAATTTAAGAAAATAAAAAAGACATTTCCCTAGATAGGGATGACGTTGATGCCATGCATGAATACAAGAAATGTTGAATGTAAATGTTTATATCATTAGACATGATATCTATTTGAACATATGAGAATTCTTCTATGTGCATGCGAAATGAGAAACCCTGAGAGAAGGGTAATCAGTATGTTAAGCATCTATGAAATGAGAAACCCTAATATAAGGGTAACCAATATGTTATGCATTCAACTAAATATTATCAGTGAACTTAGTCCAATAGCTCAAGTAGTCAGTAAAACTACAATTGTAATAGTGGATGCCCTAAACACCATAGAATCCTCCCTGAAGGTCTGTACTAGGATGGGTGAAATAGGCGATGGACTATTAGATATAGGAAGAATTGGTTGAGAACAGAGTATCTAACATCAACTAATTGGATATCGATGGTACTTTAGTTGAGTAGCATAGTACTCAACAAGAACTAGAGATCCTGGTGGTACTATTTCTATAGTAGGGGTATCCAATAATAATTAGAGATCTAGTGGTACCCACCAGTTGAAGTATACAGCCCTTATGGACCTACTTCTTTTGGTAGTTACTTTGTTTTGCGTGTCAGCCCTAGTGGAACCGCATTATGTAGAGTTGAGGCTTTTTAACCTAGAGGCATCCCTCCTGAGTACCCAAGACAAGTGGCCACAATTTACGGACACTGTTTAGCCACAGTTAGGCCAAAAGTGGAAGCTTTGCTGGATATCGATGTAGTTAGTAGTAGTCTTAAGGTCTCGGGTTTACCTTAAGACTTGTATGGTAAGTTACGCAGTAGTGGATTTTGTTTGGATGGTACAATCCAAGTGATTTTAGGGGCAAAGTAAAAAAAAAGAAAAGTTAATTGAGTTCAGACAAAGAGTACCGTAGTCAGATCAGTCGGTTATGTTTAGTTGGCCAACATAGTAGTAGTTAGTTCAGTAGTCAGGTCAAGTCACTAGTACATAACTGACATTTAGTGTCGGTTATTTAAGGCCTTTAGTGTCAGTTTCTAAGTGACACCTATGTGGGCGACGCTAAAAGCCCAACCGTTACGCGTCGGTTCAAAAACCGACGCCAAAACCATTCGCGCGCCACTGAAAATGCGCCAGCAGGGCACTATCACCGTCAGTTATTAGGTACGAAACCGACGCCATATACCTTCGCGCTACAGAAGGGTGCCATCTTGGGCATTATCAGCGTCGGTTATTAAATAAGAATCGGCGTTATATAAACCCCAACACAGCCGTGATGGCCAGCACAGCCGTGGTGTCTGGTCCGCTGCCACGGCCGTGCACACCCAACACGGCCGTGCTGGCCAGCATGGCCGTGGTGTCTGGTCTGCTGCCACGGCCGTGCTGGCTACCACGGTCGTGGTGTTAAGGAAATAGACGTCGGTTACTATTAGAAACCGACACTGTAATGATGTGGCGTCGGTTTTATACAAATAACCGACGCCTATTTTTTGTTTTTTTTTCTGTCAGTCTGCAGACCTGCTGTATGGCTGGTCGTAAGATGAGAAACCTACAGTTTAGTTATGAACTGCAGGTTTTACGACATCCATTGATATTAGCCAACAACAGGCCACAAACCTACAAAATTAACAACAAAAATATTCACACATTTAGCAATGCAACCTGCAGTTCCATTTGATTTTCACACATTTAGAAACATTCATGTAGCTAGCAATCTATAGTTCCATTCATTTTCACATTCACACATATAGAAACATTCATATAGAAACCGATAGTTTCATTCATTTTCACTCAGACACATGTAGAAACATCCAGACATGTAGAAACATTCACACATATATTATAATTCAGAAATTCATTTACAAAATATCATTCTTTAGTCATTACTCGCTATCAACATCCCAATTATATCTTAAATCCCCCACTACTTGTATGGCTATTGCCCATTCTTCTCTTACTTCATTCAATTCTCCCGTCGTATAGGGAGCATGTACATATGGTAAGTCTGTTCCTGTAGTGTGGTCAGTTTTAAACACCTGTAAAGAGAATGATGTATATATATAATTAATGAGCTATAAATAAGATTGATATATTTCATATTATATATCTAATGAGACTATATAATACCTCAGCAATACAATCGATGTCCATTGTGGCATATTTGATAATCATGTGCATAAATCACATCACATAGTATCCACATGCCCATCCGTTGTCTTGTGTAGCACACTATAAATTCAAACATACAAAATATTAAAAAAATACAACTAAGTAAGCATTGTTCACATAAATAATATATACATATATTACAGTCGGGAACTTACTTTCACGTTCTTCCAAATTATTGGCTGGTTCTTTTTCATGGGGACCTTTCCTCCAGTCTTTTTGAACTCATCAAAACCCCTACATGTTAATGTAACACAGTACATTGCATAATTAAATAGTAATGTAATAACATATGTTAACGGATATGAAAATGAAATATTTCTCACCAGAATAATGTCATTTTCATTATGTGTCCATATTTTGTATTCAATTTACTCCCCTTAGGATCTAGATAATATACAGTGAATGTCTCGGGGACAATAACCAGTAACTCCCAATGCATACCACTAGAGGTAAAAAAGTTAAAAATTAATAACTCAAAATCCACAATAAAAATGTAATTTTCTTAAGTCCATATTATAATAAGCAAAGTAAACTTACTCTACATTGAATGGAGCCATTATCATCGTCTTCTTATTTTGAGCAAAAATTGTAAAAGCCTCATAGCAGTATTGTTGAACTGACGGAGGGTCTTTAGCTACTAGACTAATTAAAGATGGAATCAAAAACCCTACATGTTCGAATGCAAAATCTGCACATATCTTGTCTAAGTAGCTGCAAAATATGTATTAATTACGCATGCATTAATAAATAAGACACCATATCACCAGATCCTACACAAGGTATATGGATGTATAAAGAAGATCTCACCTTATCCATATCTCTATCACAGATGTATTTATCCAATCATATCGAAACAACTCCAAAATATCTTGTATAAATAGTTTGCTTTCGTATGATTGACCTGCAACATCTGAATCTATAGAAAAAATTATAGGGCAATTTATATCATGTTTGCCTAACCATATTGCCATACCCCTACAGTTAGGACCTAACGGGATAGGTAGGTCCTGTAGAACCCAACTGGGTAATGTAGGAGGTGGAAGTGGAGGCCTAGATGTTGTGGGTGTCTTCTTTTTAACCTGTATATATATATATATATAATAATTTCAGATCAACTGACATCATATACACACACTAACAATTTAACGTAATGTAAATTTACCATACAATTTCAGTAAAGATGACATCCGCTTTTAGCCACAATATCACTCCGCCTTCTGCCTCACCAAGCGTTTCACAATCTAGGTGGGCATATGGCAATGGAAGATCCATCCACTTGGGGAATATATGTACCGGGCTCACACGAATCCAACCAACTGGTAATGGAGACCCGTGAAACATATCCCCCGGTAGGGATGGGTAAGCCGACGCCTCTGCAACGACATATTCATTAACTTTTAGACGGCATGGCTTCAACCCCTACAAATTTTTGTGTAAATAATGTTATATACATATATACATATCATCTGGTGTTTGAAACGACTACAATTTCATATATACATATCATCTTGAAAACATATCATCTTGAATTAAAAAAATAGTTATTATGTCATAAAAATACTTACAGATGATTTGCTAGGTGAAGGGTCTACAGGATTACTCCCAACCTCTGCAGTAGGAGTAGAGCCTGCAGTAGGAGACACCATAGGTATTGTCTGGTAAGTGGCAGTCTGAGATGCCTGCCACTTTTTCATTGCTTCTTCGAGTTTCCTATCAAATAGCATATCTACCTATACATGGATAAAAGAAACGTCAAATTCTAATTATTGAATTCTCTTTTACAGTAACATCTACAAGGAAAAAATATGTTACCTCTTCTTGTGAAAGTCCCACTTTTAGCACATGTTTGCGCTGGGATGGCCCAAAAAAAGCTTTGATGCCCACACCAGCGCCTGCAGCCCTAACACGTCCAGGATGCTCTGGGTTACCCAGAGCAACTGTCAATTCATCTCTTGTGCCCTCAGGGATGAACTTGCCTTGTTTCCTCAGCTCGTGCAGCTCCCGCTAATCGCCAAAACAAAAATTTATAATTAAGTAAACACCAAAAATAATCAATATTCGAACGATTGTTGTAAGAGTTGTATTTTACCATTTTTGCAGCCGCCTCAGCAGTTGCGGGCTTCCTTATTTCTCCCTTCTTACTTTGCCTCCCAACTATCCAGAAGTGATGGCGAGGCAGAGGTGTGCTACCTATAGTGGAGGACTCCTGAGTAGCAGTAGATTGAGCAGTAGCCTCAGACTGTAGTCTTTGGCGAATGCCTGCATACCCCTTTGGACCCATTGTGTGGTCATGCACATTCATTGCACGCCTTGATCTTTGTGCCTCACTGAGGGCCTAGTTAGTATGCACATTAATGATTTGGTTAGTAATAGTAAATGTTAATCTTGAATAGGTGAATACAACATATATTAATGAGATTGGGACTGACGCCTAATACCTTGAATTCATCAGTTTGTCTTGAAGCAAAAAACACGTCCCATTCTTCTTTGTCCAGGAAGTTCCACTGTTCAGTGGTTGTATTCTTCCTCTTGTCAGCTTCTTTTATGTATTCTCGGGTGAGATTTGTCCTATAGTTCCTTAGGACTCTCCCACAACATTGCATCATGCATTTACGATGTAGCTTTTCATCCAATTCAAATATACTCTGCAAATTAGAATTGCTATTAACTAGTATCCAAAAAATTAGTAATCTACAAAATAGAATTGCAAATTAATAATAACTCACGCATAAATCCTTCCATATTACATCTTTCTTCTCCTTAGAAACTTTATGCCAAGAATCTATCTTACAACCGCAATGTCTACGAGTAACATACACAAGATATGAAACAAATGAATTGTGATTCACACCAGATGCATTTCCTGCATTATCAAAATCCACAACAAGTTTGGGTCCATTGCCCTTTTGCGCTATTAACTTCTTCATCATAGTGATGCCCCTTCTCCTGTCAACTTTTTGGTGTTGCTGATCAAGTGCCTCAAGTGCTTCAGATGGTACATGTGCATCATCAACGTAAAATTTGACAAAATAAACACATTTACAAGATATAACTATAAATGGACATATAGATATAAATATATGATATATTTTTAAAACTTACATTGTGAGGCGGCGCATTGATGTCCTCACCCTCATGGTAATCATCAGCACGGTCATCAGGAGAATGCTCAGCCATCTGAAAATTCACATTCACATTGTAAAGTAATTCACATTGTAAAGTAATTCACATTGTAAAGTAATTCACATTATAAATTAATTCACATTGTAAAGTTCACATTCACATTATAAAGTAATTCACATTGTAAAGTTCAAATTCACATTGTAAAGTTCACATTCAGAAAAATAAAACATATAAAAAAATATAAACATGCCTCTAATATTGCTATTTTTTATCAATTAACAATCCTTCATTGTGATCTCCGCGCACATACAAGTCATCATTAGCTTCAATATTTGCTGGTGTTAGCAACCCAACTGAGAATGGACTGGAGTCATCATACTTATCATAGTATTGTTCTTCATCTATAGGATCTTCAATGAACTATCTTTTACCATGAAGAACAACCGACCATTTATCATTTGCAGGATCATCGATATAAAATACTTGTTTCGCATGTGATGCCAATATGAATGGTTCATCCTTCTCGCCAATCTTTTCAAATTTCACAAAAGTGAAACCCAATTCATCCACTATAACTCATTTGGTGTTATCAACCCAATTACATTTGAAGAACGGAATTATGAAATCTATGTAGTCAAACTCCCATATGTCTTCAATGACACCGTAATATGACATTTTAGCTTCATGTGGACTCTTATCCTTTGCACTTGGAAAAAACATAGTCGATGCTTGAAGGGTGACCCCACTATTTTGGATGACACTCTTATCATCTTGGCGCTTTGTGTAATATGTGAATCCATTAATGTCATACCCTTCATAAGACATAACAGTCAATTTTGGTTTAAAGGCGAGGCATTTGATAGTTTCAGTAATATCATCTGGTGTTTGAGATAGTTGATGTAAGACTTTATTTTCAAACCACTTAATAAATGTCTTGTTATGCTCTCTAGCAAGCCACATTGTATTGGCTCGAGGATATTGTCTCTTGATGAAATTGGTATGTTCCTCGGTATAAACGTTCACTTCGTCCATGTTGTGTAAAATATACAAGTGACCTTGTTCCAACTGCTCACGGCTGATTACTTTCACACGTGATCCCAAAATTCCTTTACCAAATTGCTTGTCAATATTCTTGTCATAATCAGGAGTGTCATTACCACTGAGAAAGTCATTGCAAAAATCCATAACCTCTCTTGCCACATAAACCTTGATAATACTCCCTTCAGGCCGATAACGGTTTCGAACATCACTTTTAAAAACGCTCATGTATCGTTCAAAGGGATACATCCAATGCAAGAAAACTGGTCACAACATTTTCACTTCCCTAGTCAAGTGGACAACAAGATGTACCATGATATCAAAGAACTACGGAGAAAAATACATCTCAAGATGACATAGGGTAACAACCACTTCTCTTTGCAATTTATCGAGAGTATCAGGGTCAATAACTTTGCTGCACAGACTGTTGAAAAAAGAAACAAAGTCTGGTGATTGCAGACCTTACATGCTTCGGCAATATAGATCTAATTACCACAGGCAATATTTGTTGCATTAGAGTGTGACAATCATGACATTTAAGACCTATCAACTTCAGATCTTTCATTGATACCAATCTACGGATGTTGGATGAGTAACCCTGTGGCACCTTAACATTTACCAAACATTCACAAAAACCTTTCTTCTCCTTTCTAGACAATGTGTAACAAGTGGGAGGTAAGTATGTTCTCTGATTTCCCATTTCACGAAATTTTGTTAATTCTGACATTATTCCCATTTCACGTAGGTCCAGTCTGGATTTTATCCCATCTTTAGTCTTACATGGTATATTCAACAAAGTACCAATGACACTATCACAGACATTTTTCTCAACGTGCATGACATCGGTACAATGTCTGGCTCTTAAAGAACTCCAATAAGGAAGATCCCAAAATATTGACTTCTTCTTGAATAAAGATTTGTCACTCCGTGTGGCCATAGTACATTGTGATCTCTTACCAAATTCATTGACAAAGTCTTTTACTCTTTCATAAACAACCTCCCCTGGTATAGACTTAGGTGCACTTCGTTCCTCATTCAATCCATTGAATGCTTTGTGCTTCCTACGATACGGATGAAATTTTGTAAGAAACCTTCGATGACCGAGATATACAGTCTTACCGCCATGTTTTAGTCTTGTTTAATTAGTGTTCTCTTCACATATAGGACACACTTTAGCTCCTTTGACACTATATCCAGACAAATTCCAATATGCTGGAAAGTCATTAATAGTGCAAAACAACATAGCATGCAAACGAAATGTCTCTCTTTGTGAAGCATCATATGTCATCACACCTTCACCCCAGAGTTTCTTTAAGTCATCAATCATAGGTTCAAGATAAACATCGATGTCATTTCTAGGTTGTTTAGGGCCCGATATCAACAACGACAACATTACGTACTTATTTTTCATACACAATCGGGGAGGAAGATTGTATATAACAAGCATGACTGGCCAAGTGCTATGTTGGCTGCTCAATGTCCCATACGGATTCATCCCATCTATATAAAGTCCAAGTCTTAGATTCCTGACTTCTTCACCAAATTTAGGGTACAATAGATCAATCTTCTTCCACTTTGGGGAATCAGACGCATGTCGTAGGATCCCATCATTATTTTTCTTAACATCTGCATGCCACCTCAAATTCTTCGCATCTATCGGATTGGCAAACAAGCATTGAAACCGTGATATTATAGGTAGATACCACATCACCTTGGCAGGAGAACCAGTTTTGGACTCCCCCAAAGTTGTCAATTTATACCGTGACGCACCACATTTTGGACAATCTTTCAAATCCACATAGTCCTTTTGAAATAATACACAATCATTCGGGCATGCGTGTATCTTCTTGGCATCCATTCCCATTGGACACAACAATTTCTTTACCTGGTATGTTGAGATTGGCAGCTCGTTTCCTTCAGGAAGCATTTCTTTCAACAAAGTCAACAATGAAGTGAAGCTTTTGTCGCTCCATCTATTGTTAGCTTTCAACTTATACAATCTCAACACAGAGCTAAGCTTCATAAACTTAGTACAACCTATGTATAACGATATCTCAGCATCATGCACAATGTTTCTAAAAATTGGAGGTGGATCGTTGTGCTCTACCCCACAACTATCCAGCATCGCATCAACGATGTCTGTTGGAACTGGTTCATTCACATCTACGTCATCATAGGCAATTTCTTCTTCCACACAAGCACTGCTATCGACATCCACTGGTTTTGGGTTTGAAATCTCTCCATGCTAGTGCCATTCTATATAGCCTTGTATAATCCCGTTGCACATGACATGACTTTTGATTTCGTCACCAGTGTTGACTTTCAAGTTGTTACCGCAATGCCTACATGGACAGTAGAACCTATCTCCATGTTTTTTCTTATGTTCCTCGGCAAATCTAATAAACTGGTCAAGACCAGAAATAAACTTTGGGGTGCAGCGATTGCGAATGGACATCCATGATCTATCCATTCTATGATCAAAGAGAAATCAAATATACATTACAACAAGATTAGGGTCTAGGGTTAACAGAATAGAGTTTTTGCATGGTTAATTAAAACTTTAGGCCAACAAATACATGTTTTGTCATTCTTATATATAATAAATGTGTACCACCTATCCCATTCTTGAACACCTAATCTTACTAGTAAGTGTATAATGTGTATTGGGTTTTCAAGAAAATTTTGGCAGCATTTCCCCGCTGTTTTCTAAGTACATATGTACTTAGAGAACAAATGGGGAAATGCTGTCGAAATTTTCTTGAAAACCAAATACACATTATACACTTACATCCTAAGTGAGATTAGGTGTTCAAGAACAGTCCCAAACTGGGGACTATCCAAGATTTACTCCTAATGAGTATATCTTGGATGGGTTTCTAGGCCAACAAATACATGTGATGTCATTCTTATATATAATAAATGTGTACCACCTATCCCATTCTTGAACACCTAATCTCACTAGTAAGTGTATAATGTGTATTGGGTTTTCGAGAAAATTTCAGCAGCATTTCCCTGCTGTTCTCTAAGTACATATGTACTTAGAGAACAAACGGGGAAATGCTACTGAAATTTTCTCGAAAACCCAATACACATTATACACTTACATCCTAAGTGAGATTAGGTGTTCAAGAACAGTCCCAAACTGGGGACTATCCAAGATTTACTCCTAATGAGTAAATCTTGGACGGGTTTCTAGGCTAATGAGTACATATCCACTACATGTATTTGCTCACTTACATTGCATCACTCACAATTAGAGCATTATTAAATAATAAATCAAGAATTCAATAGTTTCAAACATGCAATAATTCACAATTAGAGCGATAAGATTCACTTTGTACAAACATACATGGCATAATTCAGGCACAATAGCAGGTGTGGTCATTGACCCGATTCAACAATATAAGAATAATTTTAGAAGAGTAATGTAGCACAACATTATAGGCTATCCGATTATAATTGAGCAATATAGCACAAAATCAACCAACATGGCCGTGCTAGCACGGCCGTGCTATGCAGCACGGCCGTGCTACCAACACGGCCGTACTGCCTAGCACGTCGACCGTGCCAACCTAAGATTTCACACACCTCGTCAGAGGAAGAAGAGGAGGAAGAAGAGTAGAGCAGGTACCTTCGGCGGCGTTGGCGGGGAGAGTAGCAGCAACGAGCAGTAGGAGTAGGAGAGCAGGCCACCGGAGCAAGATAGAAGGTCACCGGAGAAGGAGAGAAGGCCGCCGGAGCTGGGGCAGAGGGCAAGCGGTGGCGGAGGTGGGTAGAGGACCACCCAAGCAAGCGGAGCAGCGCACGGCCGGAGTAAACGACGGTGGAGGAGAAATCACCGGAAATCACCAAACCCTGGAGTACAGCTGCGCAAGATAATGAATGAAACAGAGAAAGGGGAAGAGTCGGGCTCGCGGGTGTTGTTAAGTTATCAATCGGCGTCGGTTATTGAAAACAACCGACACTTAAGCCTAAAGGTGTCAGTTCTACACACCAACCGACACCTATTCTTAACGATAGTCGTCGGTTTTTACTAGAAACCAACCGACGTCTATCTACATACGCCGATTAAAAAAAGTATTCTCAATTAATGACCATAGTCATCAGTTTCTTTGTAAAACCGACGCTCATAGGGGTGTGAAACTTTTCCTGGGAAAATGCGCAAAAATCCATAAGCGTCGGTTCTTGTATTACAACCGACGACCAAAATGTTCCCAATTTTTGTATCACGAATAACCTTTCATCGTCGGTTTGTTAGTAAATAACCGATCCCAGATGTCAAATTTTGGAGGTAATTTTTTTCACGCGAAATTTGGGATTTGGCGGTTAATTTTAGGCGTTGGATGTTTATTCTAGAACTGACGCTAAATAGAAAGTGATACCCGTGTCTGGCCACTCCTCTCCGATATATGTCGGTTTGTGTTTTAAACCGACGTTGTAGGTTTTAGGCATCGGTTCTTCGTTAATAATCGACGACTAGAAACTGACTTCATAAGCTATTTCTGTAGTAGTGAGTCGAAGTTATTGAAAGATTACAAAGAGAATAATGAGAAAAATGTTTAGATATTTACCTATTACTACTGATGCATAATAAGATGAATGAGAGGTTAACCAAGTGTGTGCAGTTATTCAAATATTTTGTGTATGTTTCTAGATTATTAGTTTTCTTTATGATGAATAGATCATGTTCATATATTGATCCACTCTTGTAGATATCTAGAGTATCCTGCCATATTTATGTATGTGAATGATCAGTCTCTTTAAAGCTTACTATTATTATAATTGATATTAGTTTCTCAAAGGTATATCTATAATTATATAAGTACTTAGACTATTTCTTTGAAGTACTCATTCATTGAGCGAGTAGGCTCACCCCTCTACTCACAATTTTTTTAGGGATAACTCGTAGATTGAAGATGTCATTGCATCAACATAGATCTGCCATATGAGTTAAGTATGAGATTAGTTAAGTTCAGTCGGTCCCTGTTACTCTAGCTCCTTGTATAGAGTTGAGAGAGAATTCTAAATGATGATTTGTATCTTTGTTTCCTTAATGATAGAGTATAAATCTGGTTATCACGTTGTATGTACATCAAAGTGTGAGGAACAAAATGAATGTTTGGATGTGTATCAGTAATGTTGAGATCATATTTGAGTAATCAAGGTTTAATTCCCATGTAAAGTTTGTTTATGTGATTGAATGTGAAAAGAGAAAAAGAGTTTGAGATAAAGGAAAAATGAAAAAGTGGGGAGCAAACTTTGTATTAAGTAGTATCCTCAAACTTATGCCCTAATCTCATGATTAGTGGTAATCGTGAGATGTGGGTGTAACAAATTGGTACCAGAGCTTAGGCTAAGTTGTCAGGGACCATTAGGATAGAAAGTCAGAGTTATAAGTGTGGAAGCTAGGAGGCGATGTGTCTATAGCTCTGGGAGGTCTATGTATTTAGATACCCTGGCCTGGTATCAAAATACTTCGGTTGACCAGTATCAAGCTACTCTGTCTATTTTTCTTTGGATGCACTGGCCAGATATGCAGTGGAAGGATGGGCTAGAGAGAAACCCTAGAAATATTAGGGTTAGAAGACCGGAAAGAAATGAATGAATTGAGCATAAGAATATAATTTTATACAACTCTTATTTTATATTTATTCTTTGATTGGAGATCAATTGAGATTCTCTTATATATATGAATGCAAATTATCCATTTGCAGAATATATATGGTTCTTTTAGAATGTTATGTATCATGAAGGAGATTCAGTTATTCTTTGTATCAAGTAGACCAGAAGTTATGTTTAAATGAGTCTACCCTAATTGGGTATTCTTTCCACATGTTTGAGATGAATAGGAATTGGTTAATCTTGAGTAGATCTTGGCTTTAAGACTATAGGTTCATCCTGGTCCGGCTGGCAAGATGCGTTACTGGGATCTGATGACTCCTATTAACAATATAATAAGACTAGACTCTGGATAAATCAGACCCACATCATAGTGAGAATGTACATATACTAAGATGTCAAAATATAAGGGAAAGATTGGAATAGTTAAGAATCAATTGGAATTGATATCTAAGATCCAACTTTGGGGCCTTAGATAAGAAACATTAAGTTGGGAATGAAGGAAGAGGGATATAGATACAAGACATACATTAGTATGTAACATATAAAATGAAGAAGAAAAGATGGATAAAGAGAACTGAACTGTATAACTAATTGTGGCACTTTATCCAATATGAAATCAAGGAATGATAAGAGAAAACTACATGGAAAGCCAAGATAGAAAGAATCAATTAGAATGAATTGATCATATAATCAAGTAAAATGTACTTATGTACTCTACAACAAAAGGAAAATAGGAGAAAAGAGTTAAGTATGCAATAAGTACATAGAAGTGAAGTTCACAAAAATGAAAGTGAAGAGAACTAGAAAAATATGTAAATCATAAGATTAGGATAAGAAACTAAGATGAAACAAAAAAGAAAGAAAGTGATGGAAATGATGAGTTTGATTTAAGAAGGTTACATGATATAAAAAGGAGCATGGAATGTGTACTTTTATCATAAAGTTTAAATATTCATCCTTACTAGATTTTGATCAATGTCTCTATTTAGTAGCAACCTAGTTGACATCGAGTGTTTTCAATAGGTTCCTAGTGATGAAATGGAACTAGTTCTTAAAAGAAGAACGAAAGTGCAACTAAATGAATGAACAACTCATATAAAGGTAAATTGTATTTAGAATATAAAGGCTTGATTGGAAGGAAACTATTATTAACCCCTACATGATTCGTTTATTTTTAAATGAAGGACAAGTAATGTATTATGCATAAGATGAAACTAGTAGGGAGAATATTGATTTAGAATTTTAACTAGATAAAAGTAAAAGGATGATAAGAAAGTTTATATGGCATGGAATATGGAATCATACACAAGAGTGAGAACCATGATCATAAGAGATAAGTAAAAGTAAATAATGTCATAGGGAAGAGTAGAAAATAGGTAGTCAATTATAGAAAATAAAGAAGGGGATGAAACATGAGGGAGTAATATAGATGATAAAAGAGAGAGATTGTGAGATGTGAGGAAATGTGAAATAGTCTAGTATCCTTGATGATGATTAATATGAGAATTGTGTTAAGTGAGTACTCGAAGATTATAATTCTATGTCTCAAAATCAGCTTCTCTTTTGTATCCTCTTTAGTGAGTGTAACATGGGATGAAGTGATAAGTAAATAAATCATAAATGATACACAACCGTCATGAAAGACACATCTATTGAATATACTAATGACACATAATATGATGATGAAACCCTAGCAGGGTAGATCAAGAAAGTAATCTATAAAAATGGTCAAGTATGAAAAATAAAATTCAAGTGGTAAAGACAAGGAAGACTTTAGTAAACCTCAAGAGAGATAAGGATTGCATATCGAAATAAGAGAGTAAAATCATGTCACAATAACATCATGTTATTGATAAGGATCAAACCATAGATAGTTTAGGGTTGTAGCAGTTAAAGGGATGTAAATAGTGATTTGACCTTGAGCATGAACATCTCTATAAGATAAAATCTTGAGACCATCAATATGAGAAGAAAATAGCAGTTATAGTATTCATGGGTTTAAAGGTTGCAAATGTGAAAGATAGATAAACAATATGGAAATGAATATGAATGAAGGATAAGAAATAGATTTAAAAGATAAGAGGTGTGATTTGAATAAAAGGAAAAGTGCAACATGAGAAAAGTGTAATCTAGAATAAATTCTTGCAGTGATAGAAAGAATGATGAATAATCTATTCTTACCTTGAATGTTTCAATGTTAGGGATTTTTATTCTACATGATCAATATGAGAAATATAAGTAAGAAGAACTTGTAATGCATAAGAATAGAAATCATAGAAAACAAATGACTATCAATAATGTGTGAATTTGTTTTAAAGAAGTATAGTTTGTTGAAGGCATTTCAATGAATGAAAACTTGTTTTACATATGACTTCAATTGTACATGTGTGAGCAATATACTAAACTGGAATGAGTTTTATGGTTTCAATCATTCATATCAATAGTCTGACTCAGTTTTATACAATTGTTGTTACTTCTAGTCTTGCAATTCATGAGTTATTTTCTATTAGAGTGGAAAATAGTGAAATTCAAATAGAAAGATGAATTGTCTTTAATAACTATGATGTGATGTAGAAAAATAAGTACAGATTGATGTGTATGAATTAAGATAGTGGGATCAGATTACTAGTACTGAGGTAACATCTCAATAGGGTATGACATAAAAAATAGTTTTTTATCTATCTCTTTCCTATAACTGATTGTGACAAAAAAATTATTCTTTGGCTATCATTGAGAAGTATGGCTTAAAATATGTTGTTATTAGAAGACAGACAAATGATTCAATAACTAAAAAAACATTGAAATATGAAAAATATGAGTATAGTAACACATAAGATTTTAGAAGTTTAAAAGAAACTTTGAATATACTTTGTTTTCATATTTTTGTTTTGGGGAGAAAACTTTTTGAGGGAGTGAGAACTGTAATGACCACATTTGTGCTTAATTGGTAAACTAGGGTTTACCTGAATGATTACATACTTGATTAGATTGAACATTGTTTGACTTGATTAATGATAGTAGATCAATTCTGATGTTTCAAACCTAATAATAAACTCTAATTATGATTTTAGTTTGAAGAATTAGGGTTTGAGGAACATAAACCCTAATTGACAAAAATTAGGGTTTTGATAGTACATGAATATGAAATTTGATCATGATAGCAGTGTAGTAAATGATTTTTAATATTTTCTACGAATTTTTATTTAATTGAATTTTGGAAATGATATGGATAACTCAATCAGCATATTGGAGAAAAATTTCAGAAGATTTGGGTGTTCTTTGAATGTGATCTATACTTCGACCGAAATGTTGATAGAGTGTTGTTCAATAGTGTAGTGTTTGATTTTTAATTATTTATTGGTAACTCCAAATGATCTAAAATTTAAACTAGAGCTATAAAACTACATTTAAGACATCATAAAAATTATCTTAATTTTTTGAGGAAGTTTGACCTCTGAAATAAATGAATTATATTAACTTTTTAATAACAGAAAAATCTACTGAAATAAGAAAAAGTATAGTGAGGGTTAATGTGTAAATTACCCAAGCACCTAAATTGCTCTATATGAGCAAGATAGAACCCAAGTATCTCTCATATTTTGTTATCCATTCCAGAGAAACGAAATCCTAGAGAGAGAGGGAGAGTTAGGGTTTGAGAGAAGAAAGTGGTGGAATTGCTGATCTAGGGTTTCTCTATCTGAGATATGATGAAATCAAGTAAGTTTAGCTTCTTTGCATAGCCTTTCATGGTGAATCTTCTATCACATGTTGGGTTTCTATCCTTCCTCTGATTTGATTTGATTTGAAATGGTATCAAATTTTTCACTTTTCTCACTCTTTCATCATAATCCCCCATTTCTAGGGTTTCCAGGTTGAAAGGAAGAAGAATCTGATGATTTGCTAGGGTTTTGATATGAATTCAAGATTTTTAGAGATGATTTATGTTTTTAAGGTGTTTTCACACCTTAGGGTGCGTGGGTACTTTCTTTAAAAAGTATATTGCACAAAAATGAGTTAAATGATCAATAATCTTTACTTATTTTGTATGCGACTACAAACCCTAAACTGCCCTTTTGACTTAGCTTTTGCAAGATGATATGAAATAAATTATTTATGTAATGTGATGGATTCCAGTTGATAAATCATACTATAAATGCATACAAATTATCTAAATGAGAATTCCTAAAGTAATTGCAGAGTTTATATGAAAATAGTGAAATCTAAGGTTTTCAGCTATGACTAAATTTGTTGTATAATTGAATAAAGAAGTTTGTCTAGTTGAATCTCCTTAGTTACAAAAGATTGTTTTATTTGAATGTGTAGTACATATATGTCACATAATATCTTGTATTTCATTTGATGATATCAATGTTTTCTTGATATATCAGTAAAGAGGGTGAAACCCTAAATGAATGGAAAGTTGGAAGTTTGTGAATAGATTCATGAATTCAAACAATGTGATTCTTTATTGTGATAAATTAATTTATTTCAGGTTATTCTTGATGCATCATATTTTAATGCATAGATTCGAAATCATAGTTAAATTCATACCAAGGTTTCATATGCATGACTAATTAAAATGAGTTATGTGATAATTCGAGTTTCTAGTTGAATATCACTTTATATGCATACACATTTTGATTTGTGATGCAAAAATCTCTAGCTGAGTTAATTGACATGAAATGCATAAGTTGTTATGGTAATTTAAGAAAATAGAAAAGGCATTTTCATAGATAGGGATGTCATTGATGCCATGCATGAATATGAGAAATGATGAATGTAAATGTTTATATTATTAGACATGATCTCTATTTGAACATATGAGAATTCTTCTATGTGCATGAGAAATTAGAAACCCTAAGAGAAGGGTAATTAGTATGTTAAGCATCTAAGAAATGAGAAACCCTAAGATAAGGATAATCAATATGTTATGCATTCAACTAAGTATTATCAGTGAATTCAGTCCAATAGCTCAAGTAGTCAGTGAAACTACAATGGTAATAGTGGATGCCCTGAACACCGTAGAACCCTCCCTGAAGGTCTGTATCGAGACAGGTGAAACAGGCTATGGACTATCAGATATAGTAAGAAGTAGCCCGGAATTGAGTATCTAACATCAAGTTATTGGATATCAGTGATACTTCAGTTAAGTAGCATAGTACCCAACAATAGCCATATATCTTGGTGGTACTATGTCAATAGTAGGGGTATCCAATAATAACTGGAGATCCAGTGGTACCCACCAGTTCAAGTATATAGCCCCTGTGGACCTACTTCTTATGGAAGTTACTCTGTTTTGTGTGTCATCCCTAGTGGAACTGCATTACGTAGAGTTGAGACTTTTTAGCCTAGAGGCACCCCTCTTGAGTGCCCAGGATAAGGGGCCACAGTTTACGAATGATGTTTAGCCGTTGTTAGGCTAGATGTGGTAGCCTTACTACAGATTGAGGTAGTTAGTAGTAGTCTTAAGGTCCCTAGTTTATCTTAAGACTTGTACGGTAAATAACGCAGTAGTGGCTTTTGTTTGGATGGTACAATCCAAGTGAGTTCATGGGCAAAGTAAAAAAGAAAAGTTAATTGAGTTCAGATAAAGAGTAAAGTAGTTAGATTAGTCGGTTATGTTTAGTTGGCCAACATAGTAGTAGTCAGTTCAGTAGTCAAGTCAAGTCAAAGTTAATGAAAGATTATAAAGAGAATAATGAGAAAAATATTTAGATATTTTCATATAACAACTGATGCATAATAAGATGAATGAGAGGTTAACGAAGTGTGTGCAGTTATTCAATTATTCTTTGTATGTTTTTGGGTTATTAGTTTTCTTTATGATCAATAAAGCATGTTCATATATTGATCCACTCTTGTAGATATCTAGAGTATCCTACAATATTTATGTATGTAAATGACCAGTCTCTTTAAAGCTTACTATTGTTATAATTGATATCAGTTTCTCAAACGTATATCTATAATTATATAAGTGTTTTAGAAATTTTCTTTGAAGTACTCATTCACTGAGATAGTAGGCTCACCCTCTACTTGCATTTTTTAGGGATAACTTATAGACTGAAGATGTCATTGCATCAATATAGATCTGGCACATGATTTAAGTATGAGATTAGTTAAGTTCATTCGGTGCTTGTCACTCTAGGTCCTTGTATAGAGTTGAGAGAGAATTCTAAATGATGATTTGTATCTTTGTTTCCTTAATGATAGAGTATATATCTGGTTATCAAGTTGTATGTATATGGAAGTGTGAGGAACAAAATGAATGTCTGGATGTGTATCATTAATGTTGAGATTATATTTTAGTAATTAAGGTTTAATTCCCTTGTAAAGTTTGTTTATGTGATTGAATGTGAAAAGAAAAAAAGAGTTTGAGATAAATGAAAAAAGAAAAAGTGGGGAGTGAACTTCGAATTAAGTATAATCCGCAAACTTATGCTCTAATCTCATGATTATTGGTAATTGTGGGATGTGGGTGTAACAATTCTGCTCAGTTGTAGATAGTTAAACTGCTTAAACTATGATAATTGTCTTACTTATATCATTAAGACAAATCTTCTTATCTGTTAATAGTATAACTTATTATTTTAGTAATCTGTGCTTATAATAGATGTTGGTGAAGAGTTACATCTCCCTCTGGGACGTTTGGTCTCGCCCCGTTGGTTCTACAAATTCTTAGGTGGATGAGCACGATGAGATCGAGTTCCAATCTGTGTTTGGTGTTGTAGTATATGTATAGTTCCTTTCTCTTTGACATCTAGATTGAACTAGAGGCATGGAGTACTTATCTTCTTCAACATTCAGTCTATGTTCCTTGCTATACCAGACTGTCTGAGATATATGTAAGCTCAATATCATATATTGACTCACATATGCATGGCCATGCTTTTCTCAATCTCTCTAATCAAGTAGCTAGGATATCAAACACTTGTAGGAGGGAAAAATTCAATCTACATCACTCACACTCATTCTCATGTGTCACAGTACACCCGATCATCACCTTTAAGGTGACCCTTATTCAGGATAATGGTGGATGATGTGAATGTATTCAAAATGGCATGTGATGAGTGTAGTAACTTTAGGTCTAAGAACCACACTCACCACCAACACTATGATAATTACCTATGACTACCATCATACTGGTTTCCATGTGTTACTCTCATGTTGGGTCTGTTTGATACACTATTCTTTAATAAGTATTTTTTTTCTTGGTTTGATATTGACATATAATGACTATTGAGATTTATTCATCAACTAACACACACTCCAGTCTTATGTATCATTATTTTCTATCAGCCTTCCACAATAACATCTGACTGGGGAAATAGTGAGAATGTATACTCTTAACATCCATATGATCTCATTGTTCAAGTCACGTACTTAAATACATATATCATTGAATAATATCATTCTCTAGACATTTATTATGTTACTTCATTATCTCATAATTGAATAAATAGAATAATTTGAAAAATTGCCTTTATAATTAATCAAATCATTTACAAGTTATGTGATTACAATCATCATATGATTGCCTCTCTGGGCATACATACCAACAAAATATTCCCCCCAAAAATCCCAGCAATGTGGCTTTGCTACACATGATCCAAGAAAAAATAAAAGAAAGGGGAGAATAAGAGAAAACCTTGATGGAAGTTCATGAATACTTCTCCTTCTTCACCTCCAGTAGTATCAAGTAAGACATCTTCTTATAAAAGGATGCAAAGCATGGGTATATGGAAGGAAATGGATAGAACCCTAGAATAATAGGGTTTTGGGTTGAATGATGGAGGAATGAGTGAATGAGGTAGGTGGTGGTTAATGAATGCTAGAGCGCATTACCATTTCTCCCTTTCTTCCACTAATCCATATCTATTGGTCAAGGTTAGGTTAAGGCGGAAGGGGTGAGTTTAGAAAAGTCAGTGTAGGGCAACGCTGGGGTTGGAGGCAAACCATTTGTTGTGCCTCCGCCATGGCCATGTTGTTGTGGGAGTGGGATGACCATGGTATAGGTAATGAAATTGGGGTTTGGTATGTTCAATGGTAGGTTGGAAGAGGCACCCTGGATAAATCGATACGATTATTGTAGCACTAGAACAACTGGTTTGTGTGATGAATTGGACAATGGTTCTAGTTAGAACAATTGTGGGAGAGGAATTATCTTTATCATACAGAAATGTGGCCTTTGGGAAGTTATTTTATTGCTTTAGAATGAATGTTCTAATCCTAGAATGACCATTCTATGGGTCTTCAGTTGCACTTTGGTTTTCAATCCTATTCAACTATGAAGCTCTTTGCTTCAGTGATCTTTTGGAAACTTGGAGTAGATTGGATTAAGCTTCAATGATCTTTTTGGGCTCCTCCATGCTTGGTGAAATCATATTAATCACCATCTCTCTCTCCTGATTCCATCAAGTAGCCTTCAAAGTACCTAAAAATATGCAAAGATCTTCCATAGGTGCATTTGTAAATAATACCATTTAACAGGGAAAATCATGCATATATGAACATCTTGATGAGAACAAGTGGAAAAAATACACAAGATGCAAACCAGTTAATACATTCATCACCACCCTAAGATTAAACCTAACTATCCTCAAGCATTCCCCAACAAAATCTCTCTTTTAATTTTAATCAACTAAGAAATTATGAGTGCACTCAAATAGATGATTATCAACTAAATAAGCTCAAAGATGCATAAGATCCACTCGTCTTCTCTCCTCATATCACAAATCAAATTCAATCATGACACAAATCACATAGACTTCCCTAACAAGATATCAACATTGATACAAGTGATGTATTATTCACAAACTTGGTTTAAATTGTTTCATGATTGGAACTTGTAACATCATCTAGGAATGGTTTTTGTTTGTATGCATTCAACCTTAAACCATCTTCTCTTCTCAGTAAACTTTTCTTGCCTTCTAGAGTGGCCTCCCTCTAAGATTGGAATCTTCCTACTTACATCTCTCCATGGCCACATCCTCATCCTCACTCTATATAGGATCTGCACTATGTTCTCTTTATCTTTCTCACTTCCTGTCATTTGTATAAGATGACCAATAATGAAACCTCTGGATTTGCAACCTGAGGTTTTGAGGGCCTGATGAGTGTTTCAGCCTCACCCTTATTACCCGTGAGCTTCCAACACACACAATCTCAAGAAAAAAATCCATGTTTGCATCTTCTCCTCCATACCACCCCCATATTCATGATTTTCATGAGATATGAACTTCATAGCTCAGCTGACCATAGCACCCCTATGGCCATTCTATTGATCTACTGCCATCACCCTGCTTCTCCTTGCCAACTTCCTAGTAGGCCACTGAATTTAAGCAGTCAAGGTCACCTACTCCTATCTTGATCAGCTAAAGTGTGACAATATCCACTATAAGGGAAACCATACTAGCTTGTCTCTCAGAATTTTCAGAGCTCCAACATCATGTCCCTAGTAAAACAAGCATCTTAATCCTACGGTCACTCATGAGGATCCAACATCATTCCTTCAAAATATTTCAAGCCTAAGGTAACTCTATCCATCTTTTTTTATATGAATATCTTAGAGGAGAGTGACAGTAGGTTTATCTATTCTATAAATCTTCTATTCAACCGCTTTAGAAACCCTTCATAGCAATGCATTTTTTGATATAATAGCGTCTACCTTGATAGAAAACCCCTCATAATTCTTTATTCTTTCCTCTAGTGTTTCACCTCCTACGTGGACTTGTAAACAGCATAACTTCCTATGAAAATGTGAAAGCAAGATATTATTTCATTGATAAGAGACATGCCTTTCTATTTGCTTGAGATATTACACTTTTTTGATATACTTGTGTCGATCCTTATAACAAATCTCATATTATTCTTTATTCTTCACTCTAGTGTTTCAACACCCCACACCCCCCCGGACATGGAGATGGACACATATTTCAATGAAAAAATAAATAAAAGGTACTACACATCTTTATTTCTCCTAGAGACATTGCGTTCTGGATGAAAAAAAAATAGAAATGACCTACTATGATTAATATATTTACAAGATTGACATAATTTAGAACTTATATCTGGAATAGCCTAGTTTTTGTGGGGAGAAGCTACTAGTAGGTGCTAACCTCCTTGAAGGCATCATTTCATTTGGCAACTTTGAGGAGGAGCTTCGACATGGTGTGTCGGCCTTGTAATCTATTTTTACAATACTTTGATACTCAATAAAATTTGAAATGCTAACAATATAATATTTAATATATAAATAATATGTTAAACATGTAGGATATGCATATGTTGAGTTAGGCTAGTGTACACTCGAGTGTACCGGAGACACCGTACACCTCAGTCATTTTTGAAGATGCAATAAATTTTTGAAAAATCTAAACCATGGATCTTCTTAATCATCATAAGAACGTACTATATAATAAATTTTAGCTCATTTAGACACTTATAGGTCATGCATCTAAAGTAGGCAAAAATCATGTATTTCAAATTAGTTTTGTGCGTCGATTTTGTTGTCCTTGGATGAGTGTCTTACACTCATCCAAATGAGTTCAAATTTTGTATGTGGCCTATTATTATTGTAACCATGAAGATCAATGTATTAGATTTTAGAAAACCATGGTCTAGATAGGCAAACACCATTGGGGTGTACGGCGTAATCTGTACACTCGAGTGTATTCTAGCCTGACTTTGCATATGTTCGTCTATTTATATAAACACTAATTTTGCAATATTTTAATATAAGTTCCTAACTAAGATTTACCTGCAAATTGAAATAATAATATATGGATATGAAATTCAAAATTTTCATATCATTGCAATTTTGTAAGTTCTGATAGTCTGAAAAATCTATAACATTTGCATCTACAAAATTTAAATCCGAATTCACTATATTCTATTTAAAATATATCCATAATGATTATATACTACATGCTCACATTTTCTATTCATATTTTTGTACATAAACAATACATGTTATTAATACATGCATGTCAATATCATTAATACATTTTCCCAAATAGAATACAACAATACTTTTAATACGGTTCTAAGTTTTTAAATTTCTGTCAACATCTAAAAATTTCGTAGAAACCATATTTTAAAAAAGATTATTAAAAATATACATAATAGGTCTCTATATATATTCCAGAATAAGTTGTAATATTTTATACGAATAACATTTATTTTTCACTGCATAAGTTAAAACACGTACATTTTTATAGTATAAAAAGTGTATAGATAATTTCACTTTCGTGCTATTTTATTGTAATTTAGTTAACTTTACATATCATATCCACATAGTATTTGTATCTGAAAATTTGCATCTTATATGATATATCATTATATCAAAGTTGTCCATAAATTTGGATACAAAAATTATATCGATGCATTGTTAAATATATATATCTTACACATAAAATATGGATATAACCAAGTGTTATATATATAAATGTTATTCGTATGTCATATATAATAAATTATTAGCATTTGAATTACTACATGGTATCTTAGTATTGGATAAAAATTTAGAAAATAGACCACAAGGCTGATACGACATGCTGCAGATTCTTTTTGAAGTCGCCAAGTAGAACGGAATCTCCTTGCCACGTGGCATCGAGGGTTGACTTATCCTCCTTCAAACTATATTATTTTGGAAATAAGTTCAAAATCAAAGTAGTATGGTAAATATGTTAGTCAAAGTAGGTTACTTTTTTCCCGACTAAACTAACAAAGAATAACCCTTTGTTATTGTACTTGTACTTTATATTTATTTATAATCCCTTTTCCTTCTCCTTGTAGATGTCAATATAATTTTTGATGTACAAATGTCAATCAATAATTAGATTTTGTTCATGCATTTTTTATCTCATTTTTGTTTCCGCCATTGGTTTTGAAAATGATACTATTTGTTTTTTTTACTATGTAAACACGCAGTGATATTTATATACAAACAGTATAAAAAATAACTTACTTTTTGTCCCAACTGCAAGACATTGATTTTGTCTTGACTAAAGAGTTCATTAAAAATTAATTACATATTCTCTACTTATAATTGTGGTCTAATAAAAAATCTATTTTTGAATGTTTGAACTTCATTTTTTAAGTCTAGTCATGACGTGTGCTATTTTGTTATACAATTCTATGAGTTTTTTATTTAGTTTGATAACTCTAATACCATATTAAAATCTCCACGAGAGTGCTTCGTCTCAAAATCGGATCATGTTGCCTTGAATAAAACTAACAATAAATAGTGACGAGGGTATAAAAGATAGAAAATAGGGCAATCTAGAAAAAATTATTGCTAAATATTTCTATAATTATCATTTTTTCCTATTCACAATCGATGAATGAAATTGGGAAATTTTTGTGGGTGCTTCCGTCACAAACCCCATAGACCATCTTTATTCATACTACTGATTTATAGGAACTGTGATACCATGGTCCATCAAGACGAATATAGGATTTGCATTTTTATTAGTAGCATTTCGTATCATACCTACAATGTATGATCACTTCCAATGATATGATATTCTAGATCCTCTGCGATTGGTTAAAATAGGGAGATGAAAATATCAAGTACTCCCGTTAATGTGAGACGCCGACGAAACACTATCACAAAATGGAAAGATATAACGGACAACTGGGTGGATGACAAATATGATTTGAAATAACCACGGACTTCCTGAATCCTAATATTATTGTTCAATTTATATATATGCGAGTGTTCAGTGTGATTCCATTCGCCTCTCCTCCGATTGTCCTTGTTAGAACAGTGATCAAGCACAAAGAAAATGGCTAGCCAATTACGGAGGGTTGGTGTTCAAATTCTCTTCTTGTTGGATCCAATTGGAATTGTAATTCTCTTTGTTGTTGTGCCAAGCGAGGGAGTTCTTTGATAACTCTACCAATAATTAGGGTGAAATCAAGTTGAATCGTGTCTCCTCAAATTGCATAAGAAAGATAGAGAGAAATCCTACCTCCAAGCATTTTCTTATAGAATGGTGGAAGGAGTCTTCGATAGTTCATGTGTCTCGAGGTCTATCACCATCTCCATACCTTTAATTTAGTGTGACATTGCCTTTGTTTAGAATTTGAATGAGAGTAGGGGAAAATTCCTCAACTCACTCGCTTACAGGACTCAAGCTAAAAGGCATTGCATTCCTGCTTTGCTTTGATTTTAGATTCAAGACTCCTTTCATTCACGTATTCTACAACTAAGCTTTGGACTAATTATTAAAATCAAAGTTTTATATTTAATTGAATCGTAAGTATATATTACACATCTGAAGTATACAGTCACCCACATGTACGCTATGCTCACGATGTAATGTATAAAGATATGGATTGTCCACAGGAGAACATGTAACCATGTGTTGTTTTATCCATTATAGACTTATTAATTTTATTTTATTTTGATTGCAACAAAAGCAATACCCTCTCAAATTAACTCTTACACTGACTCTTTGTTCGAGCTTAATGCAACTACTCTGAATCAAAACAATAAGTTGAGTTTACTCTAGAGTTAGTGGAATTGTAGGCTTGTCTTATAAAACACAAATCATATGCACTTTATATTTCAAGTACTCTTCAGCAAGTAACTCTCCCCAATGGATGGGAGAGGTCAGATAAACTAAGCTTTATATTTCATTGAATGACTATCATTATCAACATAAAAACATGCACACTCATAGATGAAAGTGCAAAAAAGTATTTAATTGACATCAAAATTAGGTTTAAGAGTGAACATAAATCCCTCATTGGGAAACTAATAGCTGAACTTACTATCATGAAGTTTGGGTACTCGATCAATGTATAAGTTTGTTTTTCAAATGACCAACCTTTTTTTTTTGGATTAACGAGAGAACCGCCCCCGTAGAAGTGCTACTTTTGTGACCCCCCAGACGCGTAAACTCTCGGGCCCCCAGCGTCTCGCCCACTCAGGAACTGGTTAAAACGCACAGTTGGATGGCCTGCACAACGGGTACCATTTCAGAAGCGGCCGCTGGGTATCGAACCAGTGTCCCTTCATACGGGGACACCGTGCCGAACCACCTGAACCACTCCTCCCCGGAAAATGACCAACCTTGTGTTAGAATTAAAGACATAAGAAATGATGGTGGATGCACTTTTCTTATCCAGTTTGTCTTAAATAATTTACCTCCTTAGTATGTGCCACTATACATTTGTTACAACGCTATCACAGATAGGTGGTCATTGAATGAACTATCTCTCCAATTAGTTCAAGAGGAGGCTAGTTTGAATAAATAAGGTATTAAGGTAGCTCATATTGTTCAAGGAGCTTGTTATAAAGTTGTGAAAAAGAACAATCTAATCCATAAAAGGAAACCACATGAATCTAATTACACTATTCAAATATCTAAAAAAGGAAGACTTGTGCAAGCTCAATAAAAGATATTTACATTTTCAGAAGGACTGCTCCAAGAAAGCAAGATGACTAGGAAAGAAGGTAACGTAATGTGTTTCATAAATAATTATGAATCGGATCTTACTTATGAGATTAAGAGAGAAAGATTTCTCTACCCCCCTCCCATTCCCGTGGCACAGGCCGAATGCCCGAAAGGGTGATAAATCAAGATGGCAACAGGGATTCGAACGTGGGTTCCTTCATGAGGAGACACTGTGCTTGACCACTTGAACCACTCCTTGTCGACGAATCAAATCTTACTTATGCTCCTGCTAATACATGCTAGATTTATACTTGTGCTAATCTTCATGTTTCAAAATTCTATACTTGGATTCCTTACAAATGAATCACAAGCTCAAGTCAGAGCTTCATATTCAAGAAAAATAGAGTAAAAATTCAATTAAATAAGTTGGAACTTTTTTTCTTATTTTAGATAGTACTTTTCAGTTTGAATTATGTCAAACATTTAATGTTTTGTCTATTTCCCATAAGCTTGGTATTTGTTAGTGCAATGGATGAACTTGGGTATTCATTGAGCATTGGTAATGGTATCTAGTCAATTATACATATAGTCTTATTGTTTCTAAAATTGTAATTGATGATCTATACAAGCTTCATATGATAGTCAAATTACTTACACTTGCTTTACAATATATTCTATATTTGAAACAAAATGTAAGTAATCTAAAAATGACTAATACTTATCCTAGCATAAAATATTGGGTCACATATTGTGACGACCTAGCTCCCAAAACCATGTACAACATAATACAATACATAATTTCAATAACATTAAAAATATGAAAATGTAGTTTTTGCCTTCTTGTCATTAAACATAAAATAAAGAAAAGGAGTCTTCTCCGCCTAACAGACTACATGCAAATGCTCTGAAAGAAAAGTAAAGATAATATGACCGCACGATGGGAACCTCTTAATGCTCCAAGATTTTCCTTAGTAATCCAAATAAGAAGAATCATGGTGTGTAAGTCCCACCTACCATGTAATATACCATAGGGATTCATCAACATCATGGACCAAAGAGAAAAGATCGGTCAACAAATTATAACAAAATATTCTATTTATTGAGCTATGAACAAAGTAGGTTTAATGCAAGACCAAATTTTGAAGGGACTGTTTGGGGAACTTAAGGTTAACAAAGGAGAGTATCCAAGTGTCAAGTTTCAAATAAAAAAATTCATAAGTCTAATCAAGATTGTCCAACATTCAAGATCTAAACCTACAAAATTTATCCAAAGTAATGACAAAGCAAAACCAACTATAGGTTCTCAAATCTATCAAGTTGGCACCTTCCTATTATATATTTTCTAAGGATAAGTGTCTCGTGTTTTCAAACTCTAGGAGAGAACACAACTAGTGTCTTATTAGG
Organism: Alisma plantago-aquatica; assembly: GCA_963693085.1. Lineage (NCBI taxonomy): Eukaryota > Viridiplantae > Streptophyta > Magnoliopsida > Alismatales > Alismataceae > Alisma > Alisma plantago-aquatica. The sequence continues at coordinate 21,576,893 of OY856412.1, read as the reverse complement.
TATTCTAGTATACTAAGGAACAACTAATATGTATCTAATGTAGTGGGTTATTGGTACTAGGCCCATACAAGCAAGACAAAGATACCAAGGGAGTCAAAAAACTCTAGGAGATCAAGCTTAATGCCGAATTTATTATCATCGAGATATCATTATTCAACAATTAAGGGCGGTGACCTTAAAGTGGAAAGAAGGGTTTTCAAACTATTTTTAGTTCACCACTACATGATAATATGTAACCAACTTAAGAGGGAAAATAATAGCTCAACAATAAACCTAGAATCTAGTACCTCATATTCCATGCAAAAGCTAAAAACTTTTCACAACCATGTTCAAGGATTTATGATGTCTCTAATCCTACAAATGTGAAATATTTCATATCATTATACATTTATTAGCTTTGGAAATCGCTTATAGTGTTTTACTGGGTGAAAGTATGTCCTTGTTACCTTTATTAATACTCTAGGTAGTAACATTACCCATGGTGATAGGTAAGTTTATCTCAAGTATTTACATTTATAAACCATATGTTACATTATATCTCTTAGCATTTACATTATGTGATGCACTAGTATAAGTCACATTTATGTATTCATAATATATATATATATATATATAATATATGGTTGTTCATTCATTACCCGTACGGGTAGCCATATTTTCGCTACCCGCTGGAGTAACTCAAGGTTAAAAGAGTAACTATATGGTACACTGGAGTAACTCTTCTGAATCAAAAGAGTAATTGTATTGATATATAGAGTAACTCTAAGAGCAAAAGAGTAACTGTGCAGAAAATATCCAGTCAGTTAATATATGGACGAGTTTTTTGATTTTGGGGGGCAAATGATATTATTTTTGGATCAATTTTTTTGGGGAGCTAGATAAAATGCTCCTCTACAATTGCGAGAAAAAAAAATATCAGGAAGTGTGCACGAGTAGCTACATGTGTGGGTATTAAAGATGAGCCCTATATATATATATATATATATATATATATATATATATATATATATATATATATATATATATATATATATATATATATATATACACACAGAGATATATATATATACAGAGGCTAAGAAGTGTGTACTGGATGGTACATGTAACTTTTGTGTATTGGTCATTAAAATGGAACATGTGGACCATATTAAAAAAATCCAACTATATGCATTGATTCAACACTGTATAGATTACATGTGTTTAAAAAATCATAATCATATCTCATATAGATCATGAGATAAATTGATACATCATTCAACAATTGTTGCAATTTCTACAACTTACCGTTTGTTAGAAAATATGCTTATTCTTTCATTTGATGATCTACGAATATCTGATTGGGGTGATTTTTGATACATATATTATCTAATGGGTTTACATCACATCCAAAAGTTTGGATTTCTCAGTAGAATTGTACAATCACCACAAATGAGGATGGGTTCACATAAGCTACATGTACTTGGGTACACAATTCTTTTAGCCATATATATATATATATATATATATATATATATATATATATATATATATACATACACACACACATAGTAATGCATGATTCTATTTTGAAAATGGTAAAAATTTATTAGGGCATAGTTCCCATACTTCCATTGGTTGCAAAATAATAACATAGTTAGAGATAAGATTGTATTCCATTGAATCTAATTTGAATTTCCCATATATATCTCTTATCATCCTTGCAATTATTTTTTTCTTCTCTATTAGATTAACATTCCTATAATACAAATCATTAATAAGAGCAGTTATTTTGATCTAAAGTATTAAATTATATGGTCAAATACATGGATTTTACGAATTCGATATTACCCAATATATATGCTTCAATGAGAAAATTATTCATTTAAGGTTTGATGTTCTAAGAGTATAGCTATTGATAGAAGATTACATTGCCTGATTAGTCCCCTAAGACTTCATTTATGTTTCAGGCCTCTGTTATTTACTTTTATTTCTTTTCTAGGGTCATACTTAAGTGATTAGGCAAATGTATTTAACAACTACATGTAAGTTAAAATGTGTAACATCAAAAAAAATCATATCAAGATCACGGGTGAATTTCATGATGTGAATGAAAGACTAAATTCATTTTTCCTATGGTTAGTCATGGGTTGAGGAAGTAAGGAAGAAGATTCAAGTTCTAAGTTCCTCTTGGCAAACATGAATTTTGTAGTAGTTCCTAGTATTTTGGCCTGGTTGAAGGACTTTGTTGTTCCTTTGCCTATTGGCCAACATTGTAGAATGCTAGAGACTAAAATCTTGCGATTAACAAATGAAGTCGTGAGCTGGTTGGAGATTTCTATATGTTGGGGGTGGGTGGGGTGTAAAGATAGAGTAAAGAATGTGTGTGGTGGCCATTTAGTAACCAACGTATAGAGGAGTGGCATGTTACGGATCCTAATAGAGAAAAATGAGAGGTTGGGAGGGTGTGTGAAGGTCTAGAGGGAGAATAAGGGATTGCTAGAGATATGGGAGAAGTGGTTTGTTGATGGCATAGGTATCTCTTTCTATAGGGCTCATGAATCTAGGGTTTGGGTTAAAGGTATGGATGCGAAGCTCTAGGCTTTTCTTAGTCAAGGACAGAGCGATTCCTTATTGATGTTACTAACCATTTCCCCTCAAGATCATCGAGTTTATTAAACTTTGGTATTTTGGCTCCTCAAGCCATAAATTCACTGACAGATGGTTGAGGAGGAATAAAATTGAAGATATAGAAATTGAAATAAGAGGGTGAGAGGTAGTTAGTGGGGAGTTATCACCCCCACTTGTTTCTCTACAGCTTGGTCATGATCAAGTGAAAGGAAATTTAGGAGCACGTGGAGTCAAAAAAGATGGTCATCGTGTTTTTTGACCGAGGGAAAAATACCACCTTCTTTCATATTTTCTCATTTAATGATTTCCTTTGGGAATAAATTTCTCTGAATCTACTAGTTTTCTTCCCTTGCAATTTCAAAAGCAAGTTTGATTATCATTGCTCTAAATTTTAAATATACTATCTTTCTTATTTATGATACAAAGATGGCTACAGAATTTACTCTCATCATTAATTTAAACATGAATATATATAAAATCAAGTATATTTTTGTGTTATTATAAATCTAAAACCCATAATAGGGTTCAACCATGTAATAATGGGTCCCAAGTGGGGTTATTTTGTCATAGTAAGACATAATTGCATTTTATGTGCTCAAGTTCAAGATATTCAATGAAGTGCAAAATATAAATAGGAATATAGAAACATATATTTTCAAATTAGAGATAGTTGTGAAAATAGGTAAAAGTTAGACTTGCTACCTAAATTCAATATGTTACAACTCACCTCCCCTAATAGGACATTCCATCTCTAAATCGATGACGAGGCAAATAATTGGATGCAAGTCTTGATCGTACCAGATTGTAATTCCCATGTCACTTCCTCAAGACCATGGTGCTTACAAAGTAAATTTATTAGTTGTTTTGCTTGTTTTTCAATTACTAGACTACAGTATAAAGAATATTCATTATAAACTCCTCATATGTTAGGTCTTCTCAAACCTTTAGTGGTTCAGTGGTTAAGACATGAGAAGGGTCTTTGACATACTTCTTTAAAACAAATATGTAAAATACGACATCCATATGTTGATAGAAGTAGCAAAGGTTATCCTATATGCACATTTGGTGACTTATAAATGAATTTCAAATGATCCTACATAGGTCTCATCTTACCCTCAATCTTATACCTAACAATGGACTTTAATGGTTTCACACCCAAAAAATAGAATCTCCCATAAGGAACTTTTTCTCATCCTACTCTAATCAAAATACATTTATTATACCTATCTTGTGTTGCATTCATACTTTTCTTAATCAGCTCAACTTTCTAAATAAATAATTGTTGTTCTTCAAATTTTGACAAAGACCTTTCACCCATGCCATTACAATGTAAGGGTGATGTTGATGGTCTACCACATAGAACCTCATGTGGTGGAATCGCAATGATGGCTTGATAACTATTGTTATATGCCAATTCAGAAGGGGTAAGTATTTATCCTAGGAAATACTCTAGTTCATAGCATATGAATATAAAAACTCTTCTAAGATTTGTAGCATTGGATTTGACTTCTTTCAAGTCTGAGGATGATAAGCAATGCTAAGAATTTATCGTGTACCTAACTCATCTGAATTTTGCTTCTGGAGATTGGATTAGAACTTTACATCCCAATCATAAACAATCATATTTAGGGTTCCATGCAGACAAACTATTACTTCAATGTATAACTCATCCATGGAAGCACATACATCATAATTTTGAAGGTTTTTAAATGAGGACTTTGTGAGTCGATCAATGATGACCCATACTTCATCATAACATTTCTTTCTCTTGAGAAATCCCATGAAAAACTCCATTATAATCTTGTCCCACTTCTACTAGGGGATATAAAGAGGTTGTAGAAGTCTCCCATGCCTCTTGTATTCAATCTTGACTTGTTGGCATGTCAATTTTTATATTCTTCCTCCAAAATGAGCATTAGAGGTTCTTATACATCTTAGTTGTATTGGGATATATTGTGTATTTATAATATTGGGATTATTTCATAACTTCATCCCTTAAGTCTCCAACATTCGACACCTAGAGTCTGAAAAAAACAAATGTCTCCATATAGGCCCACTTGCATTTCCATTTTAGGCTAATCCACTTGTTTCGTGACTTCTTCTACTTAAGACTAGTCTTTTGAGCTTCTTTTATCTTGGTAATCCAACAAGGAGTAATCGAGACTAGCCATGTTAACCTATAGTTTGGATATCCTCTCAAGTTTTTACTCAAATATTTCATTCAAGTTCTCTTATTTAGTTACCCTCATTACAACACATGTTGCAACCTTCTTTCTTCTTAAATCACCCAGAACCATGTTGCCCTTTCTAGGATGGTAAGTGGTCAAATAACCATAGTGTTTAGGTATTCTACCCATAGACATTGTGTAAGATTAAAATCTTTATACATAAGTAGGTACTTGAGGCTTTTATAAATAGAGAAAACAAAAATTATTACCCATAGAGATAGCATCCCTAGAGAGTGAGTTCTAGGTCACAGTTTTCTTAGCTTTAGTTGTTGTGAGCCATATCCTATAAATTTCTTATCTTACATGACCAGACCTAGACCATGTCAAGAGGCATCATTGAGCAATTCATAGATATTGCCTTTTATAGTTAATGTCATGACTAAAGTAGAGGTGAGGACAACTTTAGTTTTTAAAATCTTGATTCACACCAAGGAGTCCACACATATGTTTTAGCTTTCCTAGTCAGTTTGGTCAAGAGAAGATATATAGTTGAGAAGTTCAAAATGAACCATTGATATAATCTTAATAATCCCGAGAACATTCATATATCAAAATAATTATGAGGTTCCTTCCACTTATGAATAGACTTGACCTTTTTAGGGTCCACAGCTATTTGACCCACCTAAAAAACATGCCCGAAAACATTACTTCAGAGAGGAAAAACTCACTATTTGAGAATTTAGCTTATAATTTATGTTCAAGGAGAGTATTTAGCACAATCCTCAAATGCTCCCAATGTTTCTCAAGTGTCTCATAATATATGAATATATCATCAAAGAAGACCACAAGGAAATAGTCAAGTTGAGGCTGGATGACTATATTCATAAAGTCTAGGGGAGTAGCAAGGCCATTTGAGATTATGCATGATTATACATGAAAGATACTTTTTTGGCTCTCTCTTTATCCCTATGTCTCTTATCCCTAAGAGGTCTTCCTCCACTAGCAGGTTTTTTTGTAAAACTCTATCTATTATGGACATGACTAACCCAAGGGAGCCAGAGATGGGTTATATGATTCATGCAGTTAAAGATTGATAACTTATAGTCAAACAACCTTTTTCATGTTAGGATTTAATTTCCTTTGAGGGTACCATGATGGTTTGTAATCTTCTACCATGGGGATTTTATGCATGTAAATGGCTTGATCAAATCTAGTTTCAAATTTATTCTCAACAAGATCTCATTGAATTAAGGTTGGTGGCTTTTATAGGTAAGAAGGGTTTTAAACTATTTTGGTTCACCAGTAATCAAGATTTTATGTATGAAACTCAAGAGGGACGATATTATCTCAATAATGGAAGTGATAATACAGTACCTTATGTTTCTAAAAAAGCCCAATATTTTCATAAGGAGGGTTCAAGGAGTTTCTAAGTCTCAATTACTAAAAAAGGAAACATTTCCATGTCATTTTGTGATTAGTGGCTTTAGAAATCACTTATTGGGTATAATTGGGTGAAATTTTATCCTTGATATATTTATTCATATCCTAGGTGGTAATAGTACCCCATGGTGACAAGTAAGTTTATGCCAAGTCTCTGTATTTATAAATCCAATGTTACATAAAATCTCTTAACATCTACATTATGTAATAAACTAGTATATGCCACATATATGAATGCATAATTTATATAACGATGCATGTTTGTATTTTAAAATAGTACACAATGATTAAGTCATAGTTTACATACTTCCATTTCTTGCAAAAATATTAAAATAAAGATATAGGTTTGTAGTCCATTAATCCAATTTCCCATATCTATCTCTTATCCTCTTTGTTTTCATTCATTTTCTTGTTTGTTATATTTGTATTCCTATAATACATATAATTCATAAGAGCAGTCATTTTGAGGCCAACCTTTAAAAAAAATTGTCCAAATACATGGGTTGTACAAATTGGTATTACCCTATTGATATGCTTCAATGAGGAAACTATTTATTTAAGGTTGGGTACTTGAAGAGTATATCTTATGATAGTAGATTACACTACTTAAATATTCCCGTAAATCTTCATTTATTTTAGACCTTCGTTATTTACTTTTTATTTCTAGTTTAGAGTCATATTTGAGTAATTAGGAAAATATATTGGATAGCTAAGGGTAAGTCACAATGTGTATAACATTACTATATTCACTTAAATATCATGAGTGGATGTCATTATGTGAATGGATGAATATAGTGGATTTTCCTATGATTTATTGAAAATTTTATTCATCTATATCCTACTGGTTAGTCATGGGTTGAACAAGCTAGGAAGAAGAATTGAGGTATGACTACCTTATGACACATTTATCTAAAATTGTATTCATCTCACCACATTTCCTGGGATCTATCTTGGACGAAGAACTTTTCTCCTGATTTCCTATTGGTTGATGCTGAAAAAAGTTGGAAGTGATAGTCTTGTGATTCATGGCTGAAGTCCACAGATGGTCAGATATTTCAGTAGGCCCGGGGGAGCGATAGAGTAGTAAATGTTTGTGATTCAAATCCAAAGGATAGTGGAGCAGCATGTGCCACTAGAGTAAAAGGGAAGTGTGGGAGGGTGTGTAAATGTCCAGAGGGAGAAGAAGGGGATGTCGTGGATGTGGGAGGAGTGGTTTGTCAGTGTATGGGTAGGCATCTATATATCACTAATGGATCTAGAGTTTGGGTTCATGAGGTGGAGGTGAAGCTCTAAGTTTTGCTAATGTGGTCCAATGGAACATGATGCCTTGTTGGTGAATTCGCTGGTGTTACCTCTCACACCAACCTTAATGCCCGTTGGTATTTCTACTCCTCACACTATACATTTATTGACTGGTGGTTGAGGGGGACAAAACCAAAGATATAGGAACTAAAACAAGATGGCAAGAGGCATTGAGGTGGGAGATACCCCCACTTTTGCTTGGTGGCTGGGTAATGAGTTCACAAAGGGAAACCTAGGAGCATGAAAATTTTAAGATGGTCAACACATTGTTTGATTGAGGAAAAAATACCCTCTTTTCTCAAAATTTTATTATTTTCTAAATTTTTCTTTTGGGAATTAGTATCTCCTACTACTAGTTTGTTCCCTTAAAATTGTAAACATATATTTAATCATAATTACTCTTAATCTTACAAATACTATTCTGATTTATGGTCCCATGATGGGTAAGGAATTTACTCTCACAATTAATTCAAACATCAATATATAGAATTCAAATATCTATTTATGTGATTCCAAATCTGAAAATTCATAAGATGGTTCAATTACTTGATTGTGGGTCCCAAGTGGGGCGATTTGAATAAAGTAAGACATAATTGCATTTTAGGTGCTCAAGTTCGGAATATTTGATGAAGTGAAATATATAACTTGGAATTTTGAAATTGATATTTTCAAATTGTATAAAATTACGTAAAATATCTCAAAATTAGCCTTCATACCTATTTTTGGTATGCTACACATATCCATTGTGGGAATTAAAATGTTGTAAATATGAATTCCTTTTGGCACTATATTTTGCTAACAATAATGTACATGCAGATTGTATTCAATGTAAAAAAACAAAACACATAGAAAAAGGGCCACAAGGAGCACAACTTCTTGAAATCATACATACATATTTCACAAACCCTTGTATATTCCTACTTTTGGTGGAGAGAAATACTTCATTACCTTCATCGATAAGTAATCATGTTATTGTGTGTATATATATCATGATGAATCTTAGTTTGTGGATAGTCATTTCTAAAGTTTAAATGCAACTAGATAAGAAAGAGAAAAATATAAGCTTAATAGGGGTAGTGTTTTTAATGGAAGTTATGATAAAATAGAAAAACATCTTGGAACTTTTATAAAACTTCTCCAAAATCTTGGAATTGCATATCATACACAATTCTTGGTCCTTCACGAAAAAATGGTGTATCTATAAGGGCAAATGGTACACATACAAAAATGATTAGATCTATAATGAGGCATGGCAATCTACCTATATTATTGTGGATAGATGCCTATGTACATCAACTTATATTTTAAATCAGCTTCCTGGTAAGACATTTCCAAAGACTCAGTTTTGACAATGCGAAGATTGGAAACACAATTTAAAACATCTCCAAGTTTGAAGATGCCCATTGAGGCTAGGATATACAGTCTACACAAACTATTTTACACTCTCAAATTATTAGTGGTTACTTTATTAGTTACGGAGAGAATTTTTAAGGAATTTCAATTTATTGTTGTAACCATAGTACAAGAATTGTCAAGAGTGTTAGTGCCAGATTCTATGAGTATATTCTATATATATTGATGCCACAAAATATTCATTGAAATATATGGATAAGAACCAAGTATGGGAACTAGTTCAATTGCTTTCATTACAAAAATTAGCTGACAGAAAGTGGGTCTACAAAACCAAATGAGACTGCAAATGAGATATTTAGTGGCATTAATCCATACTTGTAGCCAATGGTTTCACTAAACCAGAAGGCATTGATTACAATGGGACTTTTTACTTATTTCCAGGAAGGATTCTCTTAGTATTATCATAGCTTTAGTACCTCATTATGACATTTAGTTGGATAAAATGGATATGAAAATCAACTTTTCTCAATGGAGACTTACAAAAATAATTATACATGATTCAACTTGAAGGTTTCATTATATAAGGTCAATAAGATATGGTATAAAAATTTATGAAATCACTTATGGAATGAAATAAGATTAGAGAAAATGGTATATAAATTTTGATAAAATCATTATTGACTTTAATTTCAAAGAATTCATAGTCAACCCTTGCATATATCTCAAGATTCATTATAGTAAGTTCATGGTTTTGGTTTTGAATGTTGATAACACTCGTCTCTCTATGAAATTTGAAATAAAAGATATGTGTGAGGTTTCCTATGTGATTGGAATAGAAATATTCAGTCATTGTTTACTTGGTATTTTTGAATTATACAAAAAAATGTTAATAAAGTTGTAGAAAGATTTGTCATGATGATGTGTTCTTCTTGTCATGTTCTATTTCAGAATGGAGAAAATTGTGATCTTACACAATGTCCATAGAAACAATTGGATCATAATAAATGGATTTTATCCATATGAAACTTTCTTAGGGTTTTGATGTATATGTAGGCCTATACAAGACCTTGCATTTGTCATGTAGTTTTTATGTTGGGTGTATTCCAAAAAATAACTCAGGAACCACTCATTTGAAAGAAACAAAGAAGTTATATAGATAGTTAAAGGGAGAAATGAACTTCATGCTCACAGATATAAAAATAGGACATCTCCAAGAAACTAGTTATTCTGATATAGATTTTGGAGGATGTTCAGATACTACACATTGCACTCTTGGTTTTTTTATCTCTTATATGGTGGTGCACCATCATAAAAAGGAAGAATCAGAGTTTCTTGATACATCCACAATGGAGGTTGAGTAAATGATATGTTGTAAGGCTGTAATTTAGGGGACATGGTTGATGTATTTTGTTTTATAGTTTGGACATCTTAGATTTATCTCTAAAAAACAACTCTTCACTATGATGATGAAGCAAATCTTTGTATCCAATCATGACAAAATATATAACAGATCAAAATGTGTAGCCCTTCAATTTTAATCATTGAAGAAAGATGTCAGATTCTAGAATATTGTCATTGAACATATAGTGATAGACCTTGTGGTTGCATACATACCTTATAAAGGAGTAACACTAAAGATCTTTTAGAAACATACACACAATATGGGTTTGAAGATACTTCTTAATTTATCATTTCAAGCACATAATTTCTAGACTTATATTTGACATTCATTGTGATATTTAAGAAACTCTACATTTCCTTTATGTTATTTTATTATCTATTGTGTATACTTCTGATATTTGATGAAAAATGAAATCAATCTATTTAACAAAAGTTATTATTGAATTTTGATATATATCCCTTACTACGATCTAGATAAGACATTTGTTGTTGATGTGGTACATGAAAGGAATAATATTAAGAAATGATATGTGCAAGTGATGAATATATTTAACAATTGAATCAGTCAAAGACAATTATGTTAACCAATTAAATAAATGTATTATCATATAATAGCATGCCTTATGATCCTAAATTAAAATATTTATGTATGTTCCTATCAATCAAGAGGGAGATTATAAAGAAATTAATTAATTACTTCTATCTTATATTTATGGTTGAATGGAAAATATTTTTTCATTGGGAATATGATATTTCTAAATGGTTATAGAAAGGAGTGTATCTAAAATACCAACAACCACAATGGATGTCTAAAAATTAATAGTTTAATAGCCTATAGGTTACCAATCCTCTCTCAACTTATAAAAATTGATATTTCACCATCAAGAAGATGTTATCGCACAACATATTAAAACCACATCTAGGATATGAGAGAGAAATAAAAATCCCATCCCTCTCGAGATTTGGAGAATTTTTAAAATGTTGACCCCTATAAGGTTGTAGGGCCCAATGGAACTGACCACTTGTTTCTGAAGAAGAATTGGAAGATTGTTAGAAACTCAGTGTTGAAGTCTATTAGAAGCATGTTCAACAGGCAACCAGTTCAAGAGTCTATGGGGGACTCGGCCATCATTTTGATTCCTAAGAAAAAAATCCCTATCAACTATAACCAGCTATGCCAAATTTATTAGAACAATGCTTGAATGAAATTAGCTTCCAAGGTGGTAGTGGAAAGAGAAGCAATATATGCCTAAGTGGGTTTCTAATGCTCAAACAAGCTTTGTATTGGGCAGGTGCATTTCAGATGATATTGTCATAGTGCTGGAAATTATACACAATATGAGAAGGAAAATGTGTGTGCCTCAGGCCATCAAAGTGGACCTCTACAAAGTGTGTGGCAGGATGTCCTCGGCTTTCATTGAAAACACCCTCAACAAGATGTCTTAGTCAGACAACATAAAGAATTACATCATGAACTCCCTTTTTCTAGGAGTACTAGTATTATTCTAAATGGTGAAGCTCTCCCACCTTTTATAACCTCTAGAGCTCTGAGAGGGGGGCCCTTCTCCCCTTACTTTTTCATCGTGTGCATGGAACCACTGACATAGTTAATCAATTTGTATGTCAAGGGCTTTAAATGGAAACTTGTATAAATATCTCAACAAGGACATGCCATCTCCCATATAACATTTGCTGATGATATATTCATATTCGCACAAGCATCTATGGAGCAGATCACTATTATAAATCAGTGCTTTACATCCTTTAAGGAAGCTTCTGAATAGTAAATCTTGGTGGAAAAATCAAAGGTTTATTTCTCAATGACTGTCAGCCAGGAGGTTCATGCTAATGCTTGTGCAACTAGTGGCATTAAAATAGTGAACTTTGACAAATACCTAGGTGTTCCCCTTCTACATACTAGGGTGAACAAAGATACCTATGCTTTTCTTGTCCAAAATTTGGAATCGAAAGTAAATGGCTAGGCAGATTGCACTCTATCTCTAGTTGGTCGTGTATGTTTAGAAAAGGTTGTTCTCACCTCCATACCTACCTACTCTATGCAAACGGACATCATTCCTATGACATTATGTAAGAAGTTGGACAATATTATCATAAAACTCATGGGGGTGGACACAAAATAAAGCCGGTATCTCTGATAGCCTGGTGTAAGGTTACTATGAGCATGGAAAAGGGAGGCTTGGAACAAAATCCATGTCCAATTGGATAAGGCACTTATTTGGAAGAACATTTAGAATTACCTAAATAAGAAGTCATCTCTGTTGATTAAAGGATTGAAGGAAAAAATACAAGGGCTTCAGAAACCAAAAAGGCAGAAGTTCAACACCTTTCTGAAGAGCTCTCTACTCAGGGAAGAATTTTGTTTGATCCCACTTTGTAAAGATGATCTCAAATGGTGATGACACATCCATTTGGACAGACAACTAGGCACCAAGCTTCAACAAACTAGGGTAAATCAGTTGTCAACCTATTTCTAATGACATTCAGGACTTACACATGTCTAGTTTTGTGAACCTCAAAGGTGACTGGGACTTGGATTTTCTCAATGCTTACCTCTCGAGGGAGTTTTTGAATAGAGTCATCAACCTTCCAATCCCACATACAAAAAAAGGATCAGATACCTTAAGTTGGAACCAAGATGTGAGTGGTAAATATACTACCTATGACCTAATCTGTGATGATGATGAAGTGCAGTAGATGGTACATGGATGACATATGGAAGCTAAGGGTTCCTTCTAAGATCAGGATATCTCTATGATTAGCTAGCTACGAAGCCCGTATCACAAATTCCAGGCGATGGCAGTGGACATTCACTATGTCGGTTATATTTTCTAGATGCAAATGTCTGGAGGAGTCTATTCTACATGTGTTATCGGAATGTCCCCATGCCATTGATGTGTGGTATCAAGAACATCCTACCAGGGCCTTTATGGCACACCAAAATGATGGTCGGGAGTTGGCTATAGACAAACTTGCAAATGGGTGATGACCTGAGAAGGAGGTTTGCAATAAATTGCTGGACTATCTAGAAGGCAAGGAATGCATCAGTGTTTGGACATGTTAACATGATCACAGAGTGAAAAGTCACTCTTATCAACTCATTATGTCACTCCATCGGTAAAGAATGGTTACAGGTTAGAGGTAAGAAGGACATTGAGTATGAGAATGAATCAGATGGATTGACATACACAAAATGCAGACTATATTGTTGACATACGCAACAGTTCATGGCAACCAGGTAGCCATTTCCACTGTGGTTATAGAATCAAATGGCAAATTGTGTGGCGGATTTTCTAGAACGGTCATAGTCAATTCCTTAGTAGAATTAGAGCTCAAAGCAATCTAGTTGGCGGTACAATTTTGTAAGGTGAAGAATATTGAAGATGTGATTATTCAGATTGATAGCTCAAATGTTGTCACAGATATTGAAGGCCATGTTATCATGTCCCTACTCTAAAGGCTTGGGTGGTATCCACCAAAAAGAATCTAGATGATATTGACGTTGTTCAACTGATGAAGGTCTATAGGAAGCGTTTGAGTCTAGTTGACTCTCTTTCTAAACATCACCTTAAAAACTCTAAGGAAGACCATATTTATACAGATCCTCCCATTGACCCGGTGGGTCATACTCTCCCCTTCCCTATGTGTAATTGTATAAGTCCTACCAAATTTGAGTTTTCCATAGGTACTGCTTGTAATTTTTATGATAGTCTTGCAAGAGGAGGGCAGGGTTAATAAGATGACCTCCTAACTCCCCCCCCCTAAAAAAAGGAATATCACTATCACATCTCATTGTGCTCAACTAATCTGCATTTCAACCTTTTGCCTCATACCTAGATGTTTTGTCCATCAGTTTTGCACTATGCTTATCTAAGAATTCATGTTGTTTGCAGTGAAGTCTACATCAAAAAATGTCACGTACAAACACGATGTAAGATAAAGATTAAGTATTCTAGCTTCTCAATATGAGTGTGTATAACTTATCTTACTATTGGTCATATTGACATGATAGTGAGGTTATTCAATGATGAATGAATATTCATCATAGTTTTAGTTGCATTTATAGCCTACTTTTGCATTCATTTACATCATTTTAGCTTAGAACTAATTTGCGTCTAGATTTCCTTAATTTTATGGTATCTCGTAAGGTTTTGATCCAAATTTTTGGTTTCCATGGCATGCTTGAGCTTCATTATATTATAGGAGTGTAGGAGGTGGTGGCCTTGCTAACTGACTAGTAGGATCAATAAAATTTTGAATAATTATACCATATTTTTAGGATCTATTCTTTCATCAGTTGTTGAAACCATCAGATCACATTACACTTTCCAAATTGTTGATTTTCTTTGTTCCACACTTCCATCAAAAGATGATCCATTGACACAGGCCTTCGACCTTATGCCAATAGTCTCCCCTCTGAGAGTGGGCTTGTTTTGCCCAATCATTCCATTGGTTGACAACCGAAGGAAACCTAATAGTCACCTACTAATGTCCTACTTGTGTTTGAAGATCAAAGGAATCTCTATGTTGTGCCTTCTAATGGGACTTCAGGATTCCGATGGATGTGATGCATTCCCTTCTAAAGGCACTTCTTTTTTCCTTCTGATGGGTCATATGCTTTGCCTTCTAAAACTATTTTGTGAATAATTTCCTACTGATGGTTCCACTTAACATCGCAAGACCCTTTGTCCACTAATGATATTAACCTTTGTCTTCCTCACTCCAATACCAAATCTTCACCTCCATGGTGGCCAGAACTTCCCTCAAAGGTGTCCTGGAGGGTTCCAGGCCCTTCCCTATGCCTATAAATAGAATATGAAGACCTATAGAAATAGGATCTACCATTTTGATGCTGCAAGGCATCTTCCATAGCTCGTGAGATTTGACCTCCATCTACCTTTGACCCTTCCATCAGTTTGCAAATGCCAATTAAAGGCTCATCTGCCTCACTAAGGAACCAAGGTTCTAACCTTGACATCAGCCTATTCCATGGTGCCTCCTTCCATCAGTTGACGACATATTCCATGGTCGACTTGTTGCTTTCTCCACAAAACAATAGATCTAGTACACAAGTGAGAAACATTGACGGTCCTATTTCATCCCCAATGAACATCTAGGGGTGTTCTTAATTGTCCATAGAGGCCACCATTTCATAGTTTGAAGAGATACCTATGCAAACCATGGATGTGACTCCTCCTTCTTCAGCAATCATGGTCTTTGTCTTTTCCCTAGTTAATTATGCTACTGCTGCCATGAGTGAGAAGTCTTCTTTCTAGGATGTGGGGTGTATCCCCTCTACCCAATTTTTCTATTATATATACATCTTTATATGTATGGACCTTTGAATGTTTAGAATAAATCATTTTATTCTTTTATTCTTGTCTTATCAGCAAGTTTACATGTTTTCATGATCTTGGATGTAGAGAACTTCAATCCCAAGATCTAGGATATCGATCAGATTCTAGTTAAACCCTTGATTAGAATTTTGGAAAGTTGTTTTGTGAGGTGATATATATATGATCTTTATCTAACACACCTAGAGGGATATCTATCATGGATTTTATGTTAACACCAAAAGGGGGATTTTTCTATCCTCAACATATACATGTTCATGCTTAATATGATATAATGAAAGAGTGAATGGCAGGTAGTGTCGGTGAAACCCGTTCCACCCTAGTGTTCCCATCCATTGATAAATCTAGACTTTGATTCAATCTTTACTTTTTCAACCTAGTTTACTCAAATAAAACCAAATCATGTGTTGAATATTAGTTCTTTTATGGTTACCTTATTCAAAATATTTTTTCAATACATTGTCCTTTGGGTTTGATCTTGGACTATACTACAATAATATCCATTTGATTATAGGTGGTGATTATTGTAGTTAGTCTAGGTCAAATCTAGGGATTTTATCCCTAGTGAGTTTTTTTGGTGCAGTAAAAGTCATGTCATTCAACATTCAAAATATTACATAAAGGCTCATTTAATAGGGTGCAATATAAAGAAAGTGGTGGGGTATTTTCATTTTTGGTTTTTTTTATGATTCAATTGTTGGGGAAGAATAATTGTGACTTTCTTTTTCTAGGGTGGGTGTGATCTAGACGAACCCTATTTTCATATTTCTTTTCATATTCACATATTGATTTACTTTCTATGCATGTCCAGTGGAACCTTTTGAATATAAAATGTTTTGGACTATGTATTCCTAAGGGATCTAGGACAATGAGTAGTGAATGTATTTGTTGTATTTCTTACTTTTTATATATTTTCACATCTACTTTATGCATTTCATTGAGTATGTGGCCAATTGGACCCTAGTAAGTATGTTTTCCATCTACATTTTAATTTGGTAAATCTTGATGAGTTTAAGATCAATTAATTTTCTTCTAGTGTACGAATTATGGTGTCTTATAAAGTAGAATATTTTTTACTGAGGTTTTCAGAAGGGATCTATAAGTGATTAGTGAATGTGCATATACTATTTCTTGTTGTTCAAAATTGTAAATCTACGCTTGACATTCGATTTAATATGTGGCCACATGGAGTGTTCAATTAACAACTTATAAGATAAAAAAATCATATTCATGATGCTAGGGTTCTCTAGTAGTGTTGAACATGAAAGAGGTTCTAGAGGATTCTGGATCCATGCCCACTATGATTGTCCACCAGATCAATTTTGGGACATAAACACTATGATAGACTCATTTGTTGAGTCACAAACCTACATTAAAGACTATACAATCACCTTAACACTATAATGTTTCTGAGTGCCACAATAATGATGATGTCAAGATGCAAGTGAATGAAAATAATGGTACTCCCTATAAATCCTACAAAGATTCAACCACAGGCAGACCTAGTACTATGTTAGCATACCTCCATCCAATTCCTTGAGAAACCTTGAAGGACACATATATAAATGTCGATCTAGCCAATGTTCTCTCATCTTTCTCATTTTTAAACAAAGTCATTTATGCTCTCCTTGATCCTTGACTACATGCTATTATTTCCAAGTCAATAGGGATTAATCTGGTATTCCAAGCATTTCTCAACACTATCTACTCTTTATGGAGACCTTGGAGCAATTTAGGGTTATTGACCTTAAAAAATGTTATTACATCATCTTGTTTGCTAATAATGAAGACTACCTAATTTCTATGTCAGGGGGGCCTTGAATGGTATTTGAGAACTACCTTTCTATTTAATACTAGTCCCATGTGTTCTGACATTCAAACCCTATTATGAGGAAGCTAGTAGTTTGACTTCCCATGACTGGCATGTCAATGTTTTCATATTAAAACCAGATACGCATTCAAGTTGGTGATGTCATCAAAAAAATGATATAGATTCACGTGCATACCTCTTAAGGGAATTGAGTCAAATTTTTATGAATAGGCGCACAAGTGGAAACCTCAAAGCTAGTGGTCAGTTACTTCATCAACAATGAAAACTTTTAGATAGAATACAAAAACTTTGCCAACTTCTTGCATGAAGTACAACCTTATGGGTCACACTGACTGAGAAAGAAAACTTGAAGCAAATTAACAAAGAAATATCACCTCATCATCGATGGGTGCCATTATACTAGGCATTTTCTAAAAAATGGCTATTCATGCAAGTAAACCTAAGACATGTAAAGCTCATTCCAAGAAGGGCATTCCTAGAAATTTGACACTTATTATAGAAGGAAGCAATCAACCATAAGGGCATTCAATCCACATCTGATGTGATGATGGTAACTCTATCAAAGAGGATGGATTCACTAAATCTCAAAATAGAAGACAAAAGATGATGGCATAACAAAAACAAGACATATTAAAAATAAATTATACTCTTCTTGGTTAGCAAATGAGATGATGTAATAACCTTATTCAAGGTCAACAACCCTAAAGTGTTCCAAGGTCTACATAAAATGTAGATAGTGTTGACAAGTTCTTGTAATACCAGATTAATCCCTACAAACTTGACAATAATAGCATGTGTTCAAGACTCAAGGAGAACCTAGATGACTTTGTTCAAAATAAAAGACAAAATATGAAGGCATAACAAAAACAAGGCCCCATACCGAGCCAAGGGGTACGACCCAAGCCCTTTTTTCTCAAGTCATCCGAGCCAAGGAATGACACTATAATTTGATTGATAGAAAAAATTATAAGTATAGGGAGACCCAATTATAATGGTGGCCCAAGTCTGTACATGTTCTAGGAAGAAAAGGTCATAGACTGGGACCCTCCTCGACCACCATTATAAATCATGGAAGAGGTGTGGGTAATGGATATGTATTGTTGTGAAATAGAAATATAGTGTACCAATTAGTCCAAAGCCCATGTAGGGTTAGGAAGAAGGAAAAAATAGATCACCATGTTTTGTTGGAAAAAGAGGTTTAAGATGAATAGGCTTTGTCTCACAATGCCAATAGGATCCTTGACGTTTAGGAATAGTTGGGTTCCAAGCCATTTGAAGATGGCATGGATCGTGACTATGAGGGGAAATCTGATGGATGTGTGCTATCCTCTAATACAATCCCCTTCTCATTCCTCCAAACATGTTTTCAATGAAATGTTGTTGTTAGAATATACAAGGCACCTATCAAGATAAAGAAAATTTTCCTTCTTAAAGATCCAAAATACTCCCATCAACTGCATATCCTTGTAGTTACTAAACCTTGATGTAGTGTCTCTATGTCGGAGAGCATTATCAAGAAATATGGCTTCATGTCTTCTCATAGGGTGGAAGCTACATGTTTTTTCTGGTGGTATATGGATCTTGTGGGACAAAAAATGCTATGTTGAAAACCTCACAGATAATTTTTAATTTATTTATTGAAAAATTAATGGTAGTTGGAATATCATCGTAATTTATGGAAGCTCCAACCCACTCAAGGGAAGTTCTTGTGGGATCATTTTGAAGAGACATCTTCTAGTATCCAAGATGCATGGGAAGAAATTAGTGATGTTAACACTATGATGCATGAAAACTAAAATAATGATGTCAGATTAATCAAAACAATTCCTGTGATCATTAAAATAAAGTCCTTTTTAACATAGGTCTGAAGGACATGAAGGAAATAAGGAAAACTCTATGCCTCTTTTTTTGATGATTGAGAGAACCTGCCTCGGGCAAGCCCATAATGGTAAACTTTTGAGGCATGAAATGATGTGAACCTGTCACCCCCTCCCATGCCAAATGATGGTGGAGTGCCTTTCACATAATGCCTTCAATGAGGTTTGAACATGGGTCCTTCATTGGGACTTACCGAGCCACAACCACCTAAGTAATCTAGCCATATTATAACTCTATGCCTTTGAACGTGATGTTTTGCTTGATGAGTTGGATAGATGCATTGAAAATAATGATTGGACCAACTCACTCTCTGAGTCCACCATTATAGTGCAACCTCAAGTTTATTTTGACCACAATCCTCTATGCATCTCATATTTTGTAAGCCAACATAATTAGAGGTGAGTCTTAAAAAGAGTTGGTTTGAAACTCATTTCAGATTTCCATTACTCCCTACTACCCCTATGGGATCAGAGCATCTCCTTCTTCAACACTAAAATGGGAAGGTGAGCATCTGAATAAAAAATATATGAATAATCACTCCCCTATGACTCTATTAATTGGAGTCAGGTACTATACCAATATATTCCATCTACTTATAATAATAAAATTTCCATTGAACTCTAGGAAAAGTACAACCAAATTATCATTTGTGAGGAAATTGAAAGGAAACAAAGATTCCTCATACATTATCTCTTATACAGTGATGGCAAAAAAAAGTTCTTTAGTCATTTTTATATCTAGGAAACACCTCAATAAAATTACCAAGCTCAATGATCTTAGTGACAATCGTATCACTAGTGATGATATGAAGTCACAAATTTGTAATTTGATTCTTAATCTAATGACTAAGTGGAATTACCAAGCCCCGTGAACATTTAGAACTAATTGGGCTCCTTATGGAATATCATCACTACACAACTCTCCTAGATGGGTATATGTCCCTCACCATAAGAAATTAAAGTTATGATGCTCATGAAGGCTCCCTTGAAAGATTCAATCCCAAGTGGAGTCTACAATGAGTTTACTCTAACCAATTGGCACCAAATTGGACCTTCTATCATAAAAAATATTAATGATATTTTTGTCATAAGAAAATGAAATAGTCAATTGCAAATTCGTAGATGGTTGTCATTCTCAAAACCAAGGATTGTAGTGAGATTTTCCCTATCACTCTGAAAAATGGGTGTTTTTAGCTTCTATCCATAGTCCTTTTGGAGAGGATTAAGCCATTCCTAAGCACTTGCACATCCCACAACAAGTCTATCTTCATGCATGGATGTAGGATCAGTGACAATGTGCTCCTAGTTTAGGAGGTTATTATTCTATGAAGTCAATAAGATGCAATAAAAAATTGGCTAGCATCAAGCTCGATATATCAAAAGATTTTAAATGAAGTAATTTTACATTTAGTCATGATACCATTACTAAATTGGCATGCCACCTCTACTCAATTCCCTCATCATTTAACTAATTACATAGTGGACCGATGAGTGTTTTTATATCCTTTTTAGGGGTATTTTAGATGCATTTTCATATATCACTTCTTTTAAGATTTTAGTCAGTCATATCGGTCAGTTGGCCGATAGAGTTTCTAACATTTAGAATTATATGTCCAACTAAAACATGGATATCGTTTGCATGCAAACTTGGAATTTAATGTTTAAATATGAATTGGAAAGATATTTTAATTATATATAAGGAAAGTATACTTTACATAGAAATGGGATGATATACTGGTGCAAAAAGCTCCCACAAATCCAGTGTCAGGAATTTCCCCTCAAACCACTTTCTACCAAAGTTATATATACTCACCTACCTTGACGTGGAAGTATAGGGTTGTTGCAACAAGGAAAGGAAACTATAAAAGGCAACATTTGTCATCCATTCTAGAGGCCTCTGATCAGTGACTAGAAGCCACACTTTGTAGTGCAAACCCTAGCGAGGAGTGAGGAGGTGGCGACCATAACAAAAAGATTGGTTTTCCTGAACCCAGCGTCATGACCCCCTCTATTATTCCTTTTATATTTTTGTTGTTGTCTCTTGCCATGAGCAAGTAGAACCTTGTTATGGGTCATTGGGACTAGCCTCAACAGCCTATGTCTTATCCTAGATATTATCTAAACTTGACAATATTATTGCTAAATAAAATATCATTCTACTTATTTCCTTATCTTGTAAATTAATGACTTGTTTTACATATATGTTATAATCAAAGATATGTAGGTTGTTGTGAGTGTGATATTAAAACACCAGAACGATCTTGTTATCCCCCCTGAGGTGTCAGCAAGGGATAGCAAGGTGATTGGGCTACAATCTGCTAACATGTCGAGGATGGTCAGTCATAAGTGAGGGAGTCCAGTTGGAATAAATAGGAAACTTAGTTGCCGAGGATGGTCGATATCGAGTTTAGTCCAAGTGACGACTTGTATCCCATGAGGGTGCAACAACTAAGCCTTTTTTTGTAACTACTATTGAAGAGTTAGATCTTTTCATGAAAATTAGGCAGGCATTGAAAAAAAACCATACCATTGTCCTCTTTTTTATAATTTATTTACTTCTTTAATCTTTGTTTCTATCAACAAAAATTTAGTTTAATCAATCATTCAACTACTTGGTGATAAATATTACTCTTAGTACTTCTAGATATATATAACTTCTTCAAAAGGTTGTCCTTCAAGTTTGATCCTTAAGTATATTTCAATAAGTCTTCTACTCGTGTGAAGTGGGGAATAATGCACTACTTTTTATTAAACCTAGGAGTTATTCTTTTAGGATTTTTCTTGGTGCGGTATTTGGAGCCTCATTTATTTTCTTGGTGTAACATTTGGACATTTTAGGGTTTGTTAAGATTGTTCCTAATTTTAGATTCGAAAAAATGAGATGCACAAATTCATCCTTTTTCACATGTCTTCCATCATCTTTTAACCCATCCTTTCATTAAAAAAATCCAAAAGTTGTGTAAAACACTAAGTTCGGGGTGGCACACCCTTCCTCCCTCTACCATCTTTCTTCCATAATTCTCATGCTTAATAGAAGATAGCACAAATAAAAAAAGAGGCCAATGATTCCAAAGAAAATATGTGGTCAATGTAACCTTAACCATGGAAAAGATCCCAATTCGAATAGAGGAGAGATTAGAAAGAAAGAAATATGCACAACCTTTAAAACAATCTCGAGTCAAATAGAGGATAGATCATAAAACTTTTCTTTCCACACCTCCATTCAATTCTTTTTTTTTATACCCAAGGGCAACAAGAATACCTCAAAAACCATCTTGCCAAATTGCTCTTGTGTAAATCTCATAGAATATGAGGAATGATTAAAAGCATCAATGATATTACAATTGTAGCATTGTGGGTTTTTGACATGGAAACTTGATTCTGACTGCAAACTCATGACGGAGAATGTGAAAAGATATATTACATGATTTCAGGAAATTTGGGTTGATTGACCATATTTGGTGGTAGGGAATAAAATGATATTAAGATAGATAGGTTGACATGCTAGTAGTATTATTTGGCAGTTGTTTAAGATTTTTTCTTCTTGATACTAGCATGGACATACTTCCATCTTATGGGAAGGGGTTCCTCTTGAATCTTTCAAACACACATAGGGTGTTAAAGATGGTGATCCTATCAACCCATATGTCTTTGTCCTCTGCACTGAATGACTATCTTAAGCTAATGCTAAGTATCTACAAGATGGTCAATAGAATCCTATGGTTCACACACAAAGGGTAACACCACTCACCCCTTGTATTTTTTTTAGATGATATCCTTCTCTTATCTAAAGCATCCATTAAACATGCTAGCATAATAAATTTTTATTTTGGATAACTTCTCTAAAACATCCAGACAGGTGGTCTTGCATGAAAAGTCAAATGTTTTTTTCTCCATAATTTCCCCTACAACTGAGTTATGAGCCACTAGCAAAAATATCAGGTTAACTAGGACTAACGGCCTCAAAAAGTACCTTGGGGTGCCTATTTTTCACCACAAGCTTAAGAAGATACCTATTGGAACATTACCTCTTTGATCGGGGACAAGATCAATATTTGGAAAATAAGCAATCTCTCCCTTGAAGGTCACATCACTCTTACAAAAAGCATCTTGCAATCACTACCAACTTATACCATGAAAAAGGTGAAACTCTCTTTGTAGCTATGTGATGATATCAACAAACACAATTGAAACTTCATATGGTTAGGAAATTGGGGAGCGTAGGCTCTCTAAAGTAGCTCAAAGAAAAGCACATCTTCTAAATATAAATGGTTTTGGGATCAAACATGCTCAAGATCAAAAAAGCTCACTTATGATGAAAAATGATTGGTCCTTTATGAACGGGCATGATACATAATGGTTTCAAGTTATGAAGGAAAAATACATCATTAATGACAATATGTTGAAAAAATAATCTTCTTCTACATGGGTTTATATTAAGAAGCATATGGACACTATCTAAGGGAACGTCCATAAAATAATTCATAATGGTTGCACCATAAATGTTTGAAATGATCCATAGATTAGTGGTCAATCCAATAAGGATATAAATCCTACTCATCAAATACCTAAGGATATCTAATCACTCACTATCGATCTTATGACAGAAGATCCTGGTGGAGGGGATTGGGGTTTTATTCACGCATATCTACCTATGGAGTCTTAGAAACCATTACAACTCTTATACCTCTTGATATAAATGATGAGGTTAATTCTTAGGTTGGACCTCCCCACCTTTTGCAATCTAAACTATATACAGACAAAGGCATGTGTGTTCCTATGGCTCCTGCAACATGAATCCCTTCTCAGGGATGTTGAGAAACAGCACTGACATTTTGATGATAGTGTTACATGCCCCCTTCATAGTAATGATAATGAGATCCTTCTACAGATTGCAAGCAAAGCAATGAGGTGGGGCTAGATACTCACCATGATACAAGGCATGTTGATTTCAATGAATAAGACTGGATTTGTCTCCATAATAGTCCTCAATAGGATGAAAATCATCCACCTTACTGGCAGTCACTTCTTGGAACATTTGCAATTCAAAGAACAAGGAGATCCCTGGGAGAACTAGTATGCCAGTGCAGGTCAAAGTCAGTGCAGGTCAAAGTAAAATTTATCAAGGAACATACAACATCCATTATAGAATATTTATATAATGATGATATTATGATTTTTGATATTAAGGGTACTCCCTCCTGACCTCCACCCAACTCATAGATCCTAGTTTTTGTGGGTGCAAGCCATCAAGTTCACTCTAGCCTCATGTGCATTGGGATACATGTTGTTTCAAATCATGGTATTTGCAAACTCATTATTAGATGTCCTGCTAAATCAAATTCTACATGTTATATTAAGTAGTTTATTATGTATTTGGGCCTAATTATTTTGGCCCATTAAGTTTAATTATGTTTTCTTATACTTGTTTCTTTCCCTATATATAGGAGAGAAATTTTCCTTCTACTAATTTAAACATATATTTTTAACATATTGTCATTATTTCTATATGGTACTAGAACATTGATCCTAATCTAAAAGAATAGAGGAGAGTGTCTTTCTTGACTTGGACGCCCACCAGGCAACATCCCAGCCTCCATGACTGTATTCTCTTTTTTGCCTTTTTTCTATAAAAATCTCAACCATCACCAACCAGCACCCTCATATTCACATATGCCCAGATCCAACATCTTCCTCTATACCTATTGGTGGAATCCCTACTGATTTATTTAGGCCCACTCTATCTAAATCTACATTTGTACAACAATGGCCAAGTACTTTCTCTCACAATTCTCTGTAGCTATTTTTGGAATCCCTACTGATTTTTCTGAGCCCACTCCATATAAATCTGCATCCCTACAACAATGGACAAGTACTTTCTCTCACAATTGCGGTCTTATCAATATACGCATGCCTATTGTGCATGTAAGCATAGCTTCTTCAATCTTTGTGGAGGCAACAATAGAAGATTGAAAAGATCATTTGTTTATCATTCCATGTTCATGTTTGGTTCCTTGTTACCCAGTCACAATGTCACAAATATTACTCTGGGTTTTGCACATTAACAATAGAGTTATTTTGTGATGGGATCCCTAAAAAGGAGGTGCACCTTGGTGATATGGGTAGTCCAACCATTTCCTTTTAAGATCATTTTATTTGAGGCCTCAAATATTGGGACATTATAGTAAATTTTCATTGGATAGGGTCATAACATTTGTATCCATTTTGATTCTTGGAATAACCAAGTAACACACATTTAGACGACGTTGAGCTGAGTTTATTCCAACCAGGTCTAACATTATGAACAAAACAAACCCATCCAAATTTTTTGGGAGAAACACTATAATGGGATGGTTTGGACAAAGGAATAAGAAAGTTATGCAATTTTTAAGGTGGATGATGGCATGCGATTAATAAGATATGTGACAGTAAGAATGGCATTACCACATAACTCCTTTGGAACATTCATATGTAAAAGAAGGGTGTGTGTTGTTTCGATAACATGGTGGTTCTTTTGTTTGGACACCCCATTTTGTTGAGGTGTGTGTGGGCAAGAGGATCAGTGAACAATTGCTTTTTAAGATGGAAATTGATTAAGATCATAACTAGAATACTCTTTGGCATTATTGAATTAAATAATACAATTTCACGGGGAATTTTGACTTTCAATTTCATTGTAAAAACTTTGGATTATAGATAAAATTTTCAAATGATATTTCACTAAATATAACCATGTGACTCTAGAAAAGTCATTAATAAAGGAAACACAAAAAATACTTATGACCATGTTTTGAAGAAACTCAACATGGTCCCCAACATCAAAATGAATAATATCAAATTGTGAATTAGCACTCATCTGATCCTTAGCCTTAAAGTTGAATCAATGATGCTTTCCTAACTGACATGACTCATATTCTAATTTACCAAGATGAGATAGTTGAGGATGAAGAATCCTGAGTTTCTCCAGAAACATGTTTCTAAGAAAAATATGAATATGAAGAGGAGTAGTTGCTACACACGCTATGGAAGTCAGATCAAGATAGTATAGACTTACAACATACTCGCAACTAATCACATGCTACATTTGGAGATCTTGTATAACACAATCAGTAGGGTTAAATGTAACTGAGGCTTGAAGAGAATGAGTTAACTTGCTTATGGTAAATAAACTAAGGGGAAACTTGAGAACAAATAATGATGGCGATAGTGTGATGGTAGATAAGGGTTTCATGGTTCTTATGCCTTATACAAGTACTTTAGAACAATTGGCAATGGTGACTGATGGTAGTGATGTTTTACTGGATAAGTTAGAAATAAGGTTGCTTGTACATGTAATGTGATTTTTTGCACCCAAGTCAAGAATCCAAGAAGATGAAATTGTATAATAAGCTTGAGATATGCACGTGGCATGATCACCAATATCGTCAAGATGTTGGACAAAGGAAGCCATAGATGCAACATATGATGAAGCTTGTTGGGATGCCTTGTATTGGTAAAATTGATTGTATTCATCATCAGTCACCTGAATGTGACAAGTGTTATCTCTTAGTGTCTTCGATAAATGCAATATTTGCATATGGGAATCTTGAATGATGTCCATGGATCTCATAGCATATTTTTGTGTAGTGTCCCATCTTTCCACAATATGTACATTCTATACGGTCTTCTCCTTTAGGGGATTTTCCTCTGCAAACATCATCGTCCTCCTCTTCCTCTTCCATGAGTAGTGAAACTGATATTGGTATGACTATTTGTGATAGAAACCAAGGCATGAGGGGCTTGCTAATATGCTTCGGCTAATTTAGGAAGTTCAAATTCAGCAAGGATTATACTACACTCCTTCATATTCACACCTGAGACCAACTAGAAACTTGATAATCATCATCCAACCACCTATTTTTGGAGTCCTTTGAGATCCACAGTCAATGGAAGTAAAAATTGAAGATCATTGGTGATTTAGGATACTTCACCAAAGTATTATGTCAGACACTTATCATCCTATTGAATATTATACATCTCCACATTCATCTCATACATATTTGAGATATTGATTCATACACAAGATTGAGATGATCCTAAACATCCTTGCATTTCTCAAAGTGGCAGGTGAGATTGGAAACATGTGCCTCCATGGAATTCCACAAAATAGATAGAATTTTTGCATCAGTTTGCTCCCATTGTTCTAAAGTATCATTTTTTAGGAGGACCTTGATTAAGGTATGTATACTTCCTTGGACTTTGAACCAAATATTGACTAAGCAACTCCAGTGAGTGAAGTTCTGTTCATTGAGTTTTCAAGTGATGATAACGTGATCAAGAATGAGGAGAGGGGGCATTGATACCTTCACTTCTTCTTTAGATATGAGGACAACAACCTATTTGCATAGCGTACAACATGTAGTGTTGAATAACAAATTGTTGAAGACACTGTGTGTTTGCAGTGTTGGGGTAGATATGTGGGAAAACATTTAGAAACATTTAACCCTAGATCTAAGAATGACCCTCACTTCTATAAATAAGACTCCTTGATATATATATGAAGGAGGAAAGAGGAGAGATGATCCAAATAAGGAAGATAATGGTCTTGGGTGATAGAGATGACTTCTACCATGAAAGAGATGACAATACAGATATGATCTGGAAGATGGAGATGATTTCCACTAATATAGAGATGATGGTCTAGATTTGAGTGATGATATGGCTTCCACCACAATAGAGATAAACATTTGGAGATCTGGGTGATGGAGATTATTTTCACCACTATAAGAAAGATGATGATGGTGGATATGACTTCCACTATGAAGAAGTGAATATGAAAATGATGGAAATGACTTCCACCATGAAAATGAAGAGAATATGGTTATGGATGTGGGTATGAAGTATCGATGGTGTAAGTCGTCAGATGAATCTCTCTTGGGGTAGTTCAGGAGACAACTGCTCTAATACTATATTAATAAAAAGATAATCCGATAGAGCAACTTATATTCTGTATTCATAGGGCACACCTATATATATAGACTTGTGTGGTAGACAATAGCCCAATTACAATATATAAGGCTAATATCATGTATATACAAAGGAATATTATAAACAAATAATTAATACTAAATACCTATTAGTCTAACAAAAACCATGTAGAATCTCAAATTCCTCATGTAGAACAAGAACCTTGAAGTTCTAAGTGGATAGGTATGGATCCAGAGATATTTGGATTTCTCATATCTGAATCAAATGACTTGAAGGTCATAGATGATGATCCAACAACCTACAATGCCACAATTGAGGGGCCAGATTATATTATGTGGCTTGAGGCCATGAGATCAAAGATGGAATCCATGTATTTAACAAAGTATCGACCTTGGTAGATGCACCCAAAGGAATTAAGTCCATAGCGTGCAAATGGGTCTTCAAGAAGAAGATTGACATGGATGGTAATGTACAATCCTATAAAGGACAACCAATTCCAAAAGGTTTTAGACAAGTTCAAGGTGTTGACTAGGATAGAAATTTTCATCGGTTGCATGGTTAAATCCATCAAGATTGTGTTTGTCATTGCATGTTCTCATGACTATGAAAATTGGAAAATGGATGTGAAAACAACTTTACTTAATGATAATCTTCTAGAGGATGTGTACATGGCACATATTGAAGGTTTTAATTCTCTAAATGAAACCAATAAAGTCTCCAAGAAGCAAAGGTCAATTTTTGGATTGAAGCAAGCATAGCAAATCTAGAATTTTTGTTTTTGAGACAATCAAAGAGTTTGGCTTTACAAAAAATTAATATGAACATTTTGTTTATAAGAAGGTTAGTGGGAGCATAATTATATTCCTCATATTGTATGTGGATGACATATTATGGATTGTAAATGGCATACCTAATCTATAACTAGTTAAGACCTGGTTGGTAAATAACTTCTCAATGAAGGACTTAGGATAACCATCCTATATTCTAGGAATAAATATCTATAGATATATATATATAAGGATTCTTGTCCTAAGACAGAGTACATATATGGACAATGTGTTGAAGACGTTCAACATGTAGAACTCTAAGAGAGGTAACTCACCCATTTCTCATGAAATAATTACATCTAAATCCCAATGTCCCACCTCTTTGGAAGAGATTGAGAACATGGATAAGATTTCAAATGCATCTATAATTGGTATCATGTATGAAATGTTAGTACAAACCCAAATGACTATGTTCTTTAAGCATGACAGGTAGGTTCTAGTTAGATACTAGTGAAGGTCTTTTTTTATGAACAAACCTATTGAAGGTCATTGCATTGATGTGATGAATATTTTAAAGTACTTGAGAATAAATAAGGATCAATTCTTGATATACAAAGGTAAAGAAGAGCTAGTTGTAAAGGGCTACACTGATGCTAGCTTCCAAAACTGACACAGACAATTAATGATCACATCAAGATTTGTGCTTCAATAGGAGAATTATAATCTAGAAGAGTTATAAGAAAGAGATAGTGGTTGATTTTACTATATAGTTGAGTATATTGATGCCTCCAATGCAACAAATGAAGCAGTGTGGATCAACAAGTTCATTATTGAGCTTGGCATAGTTATAACCATTTAGGACATAATAGAGCTTTAATGTGATAATATCGGAGCCATTAAGTAGGATAAAGAAGCCAAATCACATCAACATTCCAAGAACATACTATGATTGATCATCTCATATAGACTATTTTACAAAAGAGAGATGTAAAGATCCAACTGAAAGCCATGTTTTTGATCCCTTGAAAAAGGTACTTTCACATCAAAAGCATGATCATCATGTTATATCACTAGGAATTCAATTCATTAAGGATTTGCTCTAGTGTAGGTGGGAGACTATTGGTTATATATCTTGAAAGCCAACATGATGGTTTTTTTATTAGGGATACATTGTATATTATTTGATTTTTCATAAAGGAAATTCCAATTATTATGTTTGTTTAACTATTGAGATAATAACAAAATGTAATAATGTCATATAAAATTTTAAACTCAATGACATATGGTTTAGGTTGAAGACTATAACATGAGATCATATGTATTATTAAGAGTATTAATGTAACATACTAGCATCTAGGTATATAGGTTAAACACCCTACTTCTAGTCCCCTATTTGGTTAGGTTAGTATCTAGTACATTTCCCCTACTTTGAATTGTAATAAGATTTATGTGAGTCAAATAACATAATGTACTTATTAATATTATTTATATGAGGTATTAGGTGGAAATAGACAAACAAATAAAATATTAGGGTTCAAGGTATGAATACACAAATCATTAGTGTTTAAGTTCAATTTGACACTATAGGATATACCCAGGAGTATGGGACAAATGAAATTGAGTTATTGTGGGGTAGATTGTCACAATTAAGTAATTGAGAGGATTAAATAAATTAAATACAAGCTTAATACACTAGAAATGAAATCTAAAATCAAACAATTCCAAAATGTAAAATTTAATCCAAATCAATTTCTCTCGCATTGATTAGCAAGCATGCCAATTTGGAACTGAACTAAACGTTGAATGCACCTCTAATTGATTAAAGAAAGAAATTTGTAAAGTGTATTTGGACTATAATCAATATTAGTTGTCACAATTAAATGTATAAAGTTCCACGCTATGTCATGGTAACACTGAAACACAAAGTGCATGCAGAGGGATGACTAGGATAGAGGGACTACTAATTTGACGAACTATGTGTTGTCCCTACCTAAGCCTTCCTCATGTATAGCCATTTTCCACTATGTGCGTTTTCCTTGCTCAATTACTCACTCCACGTTCAATGTTTCTGCATGATTCCTTCTCCATTTGATATCCCATATTCTTCCATTTAATTTGATTCCTTGCCCATGGTAAATGGCATCCTAAGTGAAAAATGCCAAATTGAGCCATAAGTATCGCATCGTTGCAACGTTGCAAAGGGGTCAAAAAATATTCTAGCCTATTACTTAGATCTACTCAAAATCCCACAAATCTTCAACTAATCTTTTACTTTATACTACCTTAATCAATTTCATCCAAAACTCTAGAGTTCACCTCGTCAGTACCAGTGTTCATCTTTGGAAATCACTTTGGGTCACTAATGCTTCACTCCACTACCAAGTAATTGATCGTGCATAATGATCCTTAACTCTTACCCATCGTGTCTTTTCATTTAGTTTATCTCGCATTTTGTTGGTTCCTTCCAATGACAAACTCTATTGTCATCTTATCCAATGTCGATTGCCAATAGAGTACTTGTTGATCAATGGACCTTAGAGTCTATGTCACCACTTAGTGAGGATTTGGAAAATCTTATTTGAAGCTTAGTTGGTGATTTTCATGCTCGCAAAACCACTTTTACATCTTTGTATCATTAAGATGGAATTGAGTAATATCAGAATCCTTCTCCCTATTTCCAACTATGAATTTACCTCATTCATTCTACAATGCCTTCTTTGAAGGTCTTCAAGTCTTTTCTTGATCTTATTTCAAATGTTTATTCATTGTTCCATGATTGTCGACCTTGAAATACTCCTCTCCTATTTTCTCTAAATTCATCACTTCTTCTATGGACATGATGGGCCTTATGCCCTTGCAACTGCTTTCCATAATTTGCCACTGATTCTCATAGTATTCCTCATAATCACTTAGTGATTTCTTGATATTTTCTCTCTTTTTATAGTATGTTGCATTCTTTTTCTTTGTAGAAAGATATCATACTATCCACTCAAGCAATTCTAGGCCTCTAAACTTGGCTTGGCAATCCCATCCAGGTCCCAAGACCAAATCAAGGATGAACCCTAGGTGTGAGGATTACTAAATATGGGATAACACTCCCATGGCAACAAGACCCAGTGGATCTATTCTTTCCATGGCACAAGGAGAAAGAGATCAATCACCAACGTATTCTCCACGCTTCCTTTCTATGGTCTCTAGGTAGTGATTTTGGGTCGAGGAAAATTACAAAGTATCCATCTTTCCCCTCCTTGGCGTGGGATGATGATAACACCATGTCACACTTTATTAGTTTACAATAAGGTGCCAAGGTATATTATATAATGCCTTTGAGTTCCCTTTTAATAAATGCTCAGGAATTAGTTTAATTTAGGGGGGTAGCAAAACATTGGGTCATATATATATATATATATATATATATATATATATATATATATATATATATATATATATATATATATATATATATATATATATATACATATACATATATATATAATTAGACAAATTTATTGGCTTTTGTTTTTATACCCTAATCTCAAGTTTACAATGGGGTAAATTTTAAGATAATGAATTGAATGAAATAAATTATAATAATTAGATACAATTTATGATCATGTGGTTCAAAGTCACTGATATAACCTGAGATGTGTTGTTGGATAATTATTTTTAACCTCAAGTCATGTGCAACTCCCATTTTAATTTTGACGTTTATGTGACCATAACCCATTTTTCCTTAAAAGGGGGCAATTATATTTTGTTAACCATCCTTATTATTCGTTTGAAATTCCTACACCCCAAAATTGTTTATGTGATTCCTTAATATGAAGGTTATATGACCCCATTTGCCTTGATACATGGAAATTTTAATAAGACTAAACTATACATCTTGCTTATCGCAAGTTGGATATTATGCCTTTTATCTAGAGTAGTTATGCATTATCACAACCATTTATATATTAGGGTGTGCATATTCTGCTTAGGGTGTGTGTTTCCACTCTTGATTCCATAGGCCATGATCTAATGGTGTTCTGGATCTAATTTTGATATATGGTCTATATCATATATGCATACAACTATTTTGTTTATGATATTATGAAATTATTAAAGGCAAGACACTTTATGGTATTTCATTATATTTAGATTCCTGGTTTTCTTGGTTGTTCTTCCATGAACTTACCTAATTTTTACTAGCCCCCTCTTCCAAGGGACCCCCCATCCTATACATATCCATTCTAAAAATGTCCAAATATGTTTTATTATGCACAAACTAAATGTTGACTGATGCATACCCATTATTCCCTCTTTTCGGTGTTGTTCTCATACTCCTTAGGTGTAGGTGCATTAGATGATAGTGAGTCAGGTCGACCACTTACAAGATGTGGACTTAAGGATAACTTGGAATGATTAGGTTACCCTATGTAACCTATCATTACTGTTACTAGATTGATTAGATGTATACCTTTTTACCTTGTTATAACACCTTTCGGGCAAGAGAAAATTGTAGCTGAATTATCATATAACTTAGTAACTATTTTTTCTAACTGCTTATAAACTTTTACTTTTATGATATATATATACTAACTGGGAAACAATGGAATTCCTCTTTTCCTCTATTTTTTAATATAATTATTTTATGTCTCTATTTAGTGAAGAGTTGAGTCCCTCTCCGGCCCAACTTTTTATAACATGTATTAAATCCTAAGAAGTCGATGACTTGACCATATGAATTTATCCCAGTTTGTTCCTTAAACTAGGATTTAGTAACCTATACGTATTAACAATGCACCTAATTCTCAGTTGCGAGATACCAAGACTACCACAAAATTGTTTTTTATAATAGTTCATGTTCCATTTTACAATAGGTATTATTTGTATGGGGGCTTCTTATGCAATAGGTGTTGCAGGTGTTGTAACATATGTGTTATATAGAAGCGTTAATGCATGATGTAGTTCACTGAAGACACTTGTTGTAATAGGGGTGTTTTAGACAACATGTTGATAAATAGGAAAGTACATCTAGACATGAGTTTTGAACTTGAGAACACTTGAAATTGTAGCATATCTCAAACTATTGAACTACTTTATTTTTATGAACCACACTCATTCTTTGTTGTAGATATATAGGGAATTACATATACACTATTGTGTGACTATGTTCTATTACAACATGTAAGTATTACAACAACAACTAAAAGCATGTTGTGTGATTACGCTTATTACAATGGGTGAGAGTATGTTGTGTAATTATGATCTATTACAATGGGTTAGCATGCATAACTATTACAATGGGTTAGATCATGTTGTATAATTATGGATTTGAGTATGTTGTAATATTACAGTCTATTACAAAAGTTTAGAACATGTGTAGTATCACATATACTACAACAAGTTTGTCCATTGAATGTAACTTTTGTTGTATAATTATACAATTAACAACAGACAAATAAACTTTCACTAACTACAACACAATCAGTAGAATTCTTGTGTTTTACCCATTGTTAAAAGCATTTTCTGTAGTAGTACAATTAGGATTTCAATCCCTAGATAATATGGCCACGTCCACTCCTCATGTTGCCTATGTGGTTTAGAGTCATTTTTAGTAACCTTGATCACCCCTACCCTCTTTATGAAGGTGCAAATGTCGTTATCTAGGAGTCAAATCATTTGATACTGGATTCATATCTTC
This sequence comes from Alisma plantago-aquatica, assembly GCA_963693085.1. Classification (NCBI taxonomy): domain Eukaryota; kingdom Viridiplantae; phylum Streptophyta; class Magnoliopsida; order Alismatales; family Alismataceae; genus Alisma; species Alisma plantago-aquatica. The sequence continues at coordinate 21,542,122 of OY856412.1, read as the reverse complement.
TACATTCTATGATGTTATCCTAAGAACTATTAAGTGTATGTTGACTTGAACACTCATATCTAGTTTAACCTTAGTTCTCACCTTATATCATTTATGTTGTTGTCTTTCAACATGTGTTGAATACGTCCACCTTAAGAACTGAATGTGTATGGATAACAAACATAGAACCTCGATATAAATTTTAGAATGGTGATGATTTCCCCATTGCTAAATGATAATATGAGCTACCTCCATCATGACTAGGTAGACCTTGACTCCAAGATTGAGTTATCTCGATATACCTTTGCCTAAAATCCATCTATCCAATGATTTGATACCATCCTCATTGATCTTGTTATGCCTAATATATGAGAACTTGTTGATGAAATATATAAATTTCAATATATATACTTAAGGGTTCACGTTTTTCATCTCCAATAGTGTACTTGGTTTACTTATTGAGATGAGCATTTTGACAATATAAGTTACCTTATCATGTGAAGGCACTATGGTTGGAAACCAACTAGTAATGGGAAAACACTAATCCCCCTCCTTAATGTTGGATGATCATATGACTCTCCTATATTTTGAAATTAGTGTTGTAGTTTAATACTAGGGTGAGGTGGGGAATAATCAAGGTCATTCTCCATTAAGATCTAGTAGATGTTGGTTGTGTGTAATATGAAACATGTATGCCTCCTCCCATGTCATAAGTGAAAATTGTATTTGGTAAAAAAATTTAGAATATTGAAGTATTAGAATGCATTGATGACAGAATAATAGTATATGTATATCATAAGAAAAGTTGGTTCTCAGATTGATTTTGGTGCCATTTGGGATTTTCACTGCAAAATTCTCATCGTCAAACTTATTTTCATTGTGAACATATATGTACAAAATAAACCCTCTCTAGAATTTTTGATGGGAATTGGAACCAAGTTGATGCCACAAGAAAGTTATAATAAGTATAGAAACCCTTTAGAAAATACCTTTTATAACTGGTAAGGTCTATCTAATGACTTTGTACCTAAGAGAGGAATAAAATATATGAAGAAGAACTTTTAAATAGATAATACTCTATGAATCCATATTTGTTTCCCCTCTAGGTGATTAGCTAAGTTATAGATTAATCCTTTTAAGGGGGTAGAATCTTGTACACTTTATTCATTAGGACTATACATTGAACAAATGAATAACCAAAATTTATAGTAATTGCAAGAAATTAAAGTTGATTAACTTTGGTAGTAGTTACGAACAAATGTAGTTATCACTTAATCAGTATTAATGAGTATGTGTTGTTAACATTATCACCATGAAAGTTACTTTTATAATTAAAATGAATTTAAAATTCACCTTCACTTATCTTAAATGATGAATTCTAGTCATATAAAGTATTAGGTTAGGTTAGAAAAAAGTGACATCTAAAAAGCTCGAGTTAGTGTCCTATACTCTAAATTGCAAATAAATAGATGTCAAGAATAACTTTATGCTAGAATCTAAGTTGAACAGACTGAGTATGCTAACATTTATGAATGTGCATCTCTCCCATATGATCATGAAGAACAAAAGTGAAAACGAATTAGTTACACCTTTATCATAACTTGTGTACTTTTATGAGTATGCTAAAATCATGAATGAATAATTGATGAATGTTTTGTTGTCATATTTCTTAGTTGTCCTTTAATTAAGTTTTGAATACTTTACTTGTATTTCATTTTAGATTTTACTTATTTTAAATTTTTAGTTGTTTTTTGCAATTTATTTGGTATTTAATTAGTTTTATGTATAATTTTGTAGATTGATGCAAGGAGAAGATGAGAAGTGAGGAACGCTCTTATTAATTTCTAGAGTTTGTAGAATTGATATATGGAAAGGATGATAAGTCACAAACCTCTACTCATTCCTATTAAATAATCAAAAATATTAAACCCCCACTCCCTAAATCTATGAATTGGAGAGATGGTCATTAATATGTATTTAGTCAGTGAAATGACTCTAGATTTCACATCCAATGTCAGAATTGGATGGTTCAAGTTAGGTTGGAAGTATAATTGGATTATCTACGTAATGATTATACTTAAAAACCAATTGCATCTAGAGGAAGGGTCCTCAAGTCATTCATTTTTTTCAAATTCACATATCTGTAGTAAACTACTCACATTCGTTGGATTATGCTAGACCAACTTGAAATCTTGGGTCATGCTTTTTAAAGAACCAAAAGGACATACCATTACATACAACATCCATCCACATGTATATCCATCACCAAGGAAGTTCACAGATGAAATCCTCAGGCTTGACGTGGAGACATGCTCCATTGGAGGATGTGGAGATTGCAAGTGTTGTTTGGAGGGTGGTTTTACACACCACAATGCTTCTCTTCTACATCACTACCTTCTACTTGAGATTATTCTTCTCTTTTTATCATATATCTTGCATGTGTGTAGAAAGTAGTACATCCTACCGGGACTTGTGGATTAGTACCACTTCTTGTATGTTTAATCTTGAATTGTGAACTACAACTTATTTGAACTACCAGATTTTTCTTAACTATTTAATGCTATATTTTTGGATTAGCTACCCATCTTCCATGCTGAAATTATTAGGCATATAAATATTGTTACCTAGAATTATAATACCAATTAAATATAGTCAAATCCCAAATACACGCATGGAAACATAATCCATGGGACAAAGGATTTGAGATCTTCATGTAAGGAGACATAAATCTTATGGGAAAATATGTCCTTGATAGATTCTATAATCCAAATGGATATAGGGCCTCTTTGGCCTAATATAATGAACTTTTGAATGAGTGATGTAAAATGAGAAAGCAGATGCATAGGTACTGGTGGTGAAAACCATCACCCCAACAATTGTACCATTATTAAAGATCATTGTTGTGGTAGTTCGATTTCATTTCTTATTTTTTTAATATAACTAAGCAACCAAAAGATTGGGTAATTTTACTGATTAAACTAAATGTCTAATTTGTTTTGGAAAATATTCTTTAGATTTTCTCCTTAATTGTACTGTGGTAAGACTCATCTACTTGTGGGTGCTATTTTTGTGCTATTATTTTGGAAGTAATGAGGATTTCAAATCTTAGTGAATTTGAAAGGTACAAAATATTACATAAAATTTTGGCACCCTTTACAGGAATAATGAGACATTTTGAAATTTCGTCTATGGGAATAAAATTAAAGTTTTTTAGTTATTTAGTTTGTTTTTGTAATTTTAGTTTGGTTTGTAATTTCTAGTTTTGTTTTATAATTTCTTAGTTTGTGTTTGTAATTTTTTATTTTTTATTTCTTTAGTATATTTTTATATGTTTTTAGTTTAGTTTTCTAATTTTTCATTTGGTTTCATAAATTCTTTTTGCCTAGATTTTTTCCTTTCTATCTTAGATTCTTTTTTAGTTTTTCATTGTTGTAAATAAAAATTATCTTCATTCATTGGAATCTTTTTCCTCTCATGCCTCATACTCAAATCTCTTTATTTTTTAGACATTACATTAATGAAGTGTCTAGTACCACATGGCATTTTGTGTCAAAGTAGTGGCTCCTACAACCATGATGTATGGAATTTCCCCAACTCATCTGCAAAGTTAAATTCAATGCTACATGGAACCATCTTAGAGAAAGATTCCATGCCTTCTTATTCTTTGAATATAAAGTTGGCTCAATCCACAACATTCTGAAGGATACTGTCACATCCCAGTTTTCAAAGACTATTTAAAACTTAGAATGGAGTTCCTCCTAAACGATAATAGTTGAGGGGTTAAATGCAAAAAGACCAATAATCATTGTACCTATATGAAAGTGGGATAAGAAAACTTAAAATAAGACTTAATTTGATATTTCACTTTCAAATGGGCATTATGTGTATCAATTAACTCATGATGATCATATTTTATTTCTCTCTCCTTGAAGATGGCCACAAAGCATAGGAAGAGGTTAAAGAGGTGAATCTATGACTCTTGAATGAGTAAACTCAAAATTATGACTCAAGGATTCAATAATAAAAGTATTTTTCAAATTATCTTTCCTTTAATGCCTTTTAATTAAGGATAATAGCCAATATAGAAGTTATGGACTAAAATGTGTACAAAAATGAAATCTAATTGCATAGGGATATTATAGACCTTCAAACTCAACTATGGTTCAAATTTTTAGTAATTTGAACCATGTTTGACCCTCCAATTAATGTAGGAGAGGTTTGTATATAGTTTTACTACATAATCAATTGAAACTATATTAATGACATTTATTTACTAAAGCCTCAATCCTATATGAATGGCATGTATTACATTAGTTTGATTTTCATCTTCTAGGAATGATCTGATGTCCTATATTCTTTCCCTCACGATCTGATGACTAAAAATCCATCATCAACCTCCGCTAATCACGTGAGTCAAGAGCCATTTCATAGATCTTCCTTTGGCGATCTCCTTCTCCCTCCACAATTCTTTATTTCACGAACTTTCTTATCCTTTGAATTTGTGACCCTCCCCTGAACCCAGTGATCTGTAACTCACCTTCTCTTTTGACCAAATGAAGAAACACCCAAATCACAACCATGTCATTATAGAGGGAGCTAAACACCACCTCTTTCCTATATAAGATCAGGTAAGGAATCACCGGACCTTAGGCATTCCTCCTCCTTTCTCAATTCACCCTCCATCACTTTTAGGGTCCCTGACCTACTCAAAGTGTATATATGGTGATGACATCCCAGACCTCATAGCCCCAGTCACCCCATCCCAATCAGAACCAAGGTGACCATCCTTAACACCTTTCCTTCAATTTCCCATCGCATACTTGCCATGTTTATCCCCTTGATGACGGGTCTTATAAGAACCTTTGACCTTCACCTCTATTTTCAATTTCTCCAGCAAGATGGTGGTCAACTAACCCCATTTTTCCATTTAATGGTCCTTTAGATCCCGACTTGGGTTCACGAATTATTTGCCTTTTTTCATTATCATGTTTGTATTAGTTTTGGTTTTTGGATGAGGACCTACCCTCGAACATGGAAAGAGGAGCTCATGTGCTCCAGTCCGCAAGACTGTCTGAATCTGGGCACTTTGCCTTTGTGGCATGATGGAGAACTCATTCTCAGTGATGGTTCCTAAGGGAGACTGTGAGGATTGCATAATCATGCCTCAACCTCACGCTATTTCATTGCCATTTATCACATGTCAAGAAAGAGAAGAACCCAGGTCAACAATTGACCTTGGTACCCCTACTATGATGATAATTTGATCATAGATACATGGGCATTTTGATTTCCACACACCCTTTTCTTCTACATGAGCCGCGCTGATTCAATCATCTTTAAAGACCATTTTGCCCCCACCTATTCGATTATATGTAACGTGCATCTAAGGTATTGTAGTACTTCTGCATTTTTATTTACATCAATATAATGTTGTTTTAAAATGGATGTTACAATATAGTTCTTTGCTCCATGATTGTCAGTTTTTGAAAATTTGTCATAAGTTATAGGATCATCAAAACATTATGAATAAATAGTCATTGGAAAGGGTTTTTTGAGAGGAGTCTGATTTTTAGGTTTTCAAGCCATGATTTGCATTCCCATTCTGATGTTTTATTATAAATCCTAACTAGACTCATGAAACCCTAATTATGTATCATATGTAACTAATATGATCTAAGTCAACCAAATTTAACTAATTTGGTGATGTTGATCAGTAAGCCTAAGCCTAATGCACTCAAACCATAATTCAACTTCAGATTGATACAAGGTACTAATTTATGATGTTTGATAAATATGACCATGTGTTTGAGCCTAATCAAGACAAGAGGAGGTTTTACCTAGATTTGACTCAAGGATCAGAGAGACCAGCTCAGGATCAACTCTTGCTCCAAGGTAAATGGGTATTGCTATTGACCACAAGTATTCATGGTTGATTGCATGCTAAGTACAAGTAACATTATGATTTCAAGTTTAATGTTTTAAATCATGCTCACTATAATCATTGCTTGAAGATTTCTATATGTTATGTCCTATGGTTAAAATGTTCACTATGATTAAAGTTTATGATTAATTATACATGAAATTCATGTTAATGTTTAAGAGGGAGAAATGCCATCATGTTAAGTGATCATGTTAATAGGTACAAATCCCATCATATTAAGTTCAAAGATCATGTTAATGATAATGTGAATGTCATATTAATGATCAAGCTAATTGGAATTGAAATAGACTTTATATGCTCCCAAATAATGGACCTCAAGGGGTCGTTAAGGGCTTTCCTAGCAATCATGTGCTCCCAAGGGGGCATCATAGAGGGATGCATACAATTACTTATTAATTATTAATGTTAATAACAATTCAAGAATGCTTATAGTTAATTCACATCAAGTTTTATTACATGTCAAGTATATTTACTTTGTTTATATTATAAAGTGTCAGTACCATTTACTGATGTGTTGTTTTTTCCCTTCTCATGGTTGGGGATGTGATGTCCTCAGGGTTGAAGCAAGTAAGGACTCAAGAGGAGCAAGCAAGGACTATAAGACCTTCAGCAGCTTAATGGTGGGTGCCATCCATACTAGGCAATTCAATCATTTAGACATGTGTACCTTCATGAATAGTTTTCCATGTTTAGACATGTCATAGAACTCAGTTATAGTTCCCTATTCAAATAACAATGTATGAATCTCAATGGTGATTTATGTATTTATTTACTATGATCATATTAATGTGACATCCCCCTCCAAGATAGATGCTTCCGCTCATGTTCAAAAGGTCAAGTGTTACATTAATGGTATCAGAGCCAAAAAAATGGATGGACACCAGGAAGCAACCTGATCCACATGTTCTAACCCTAGAATGAAGATTTGAGATTAGGGTTTAGGAATAGATTCTCTAAGGAAAACTAATGACCTATAATGAGTTTAGTTTCCACCTTAGAAGAGATAGAGATGTGATAGATAAATGTTTACATAGTTTTGATCTCAAGTATCGACCTACCCTAGCTCATGAGATAGCCTCTCTATTTTCATTGGTTATGGCCAAACAATTGAGAAAGGAAGAGGAATGTCATGAGCATGAGACCTTTTACGCATCTCTTTTTATTATTGGTCCATGTGGTATGGGACACATGTACCAGTGGGTTAATGAGAGGTACATGTTAAGATCACACATCTATGGGTATGTGTCTGATCACCACATATCTATATATGTAGGAGGTACCTAAAGACATAAGGGTAAATAGTCACTTGCGCCTAATGTTAAGAAAATTATGATGAGTTGAAGGTAAATGCCCTAAGTGTAAATATGGGTTTGGTTTCATAAACCATAAAGTATAAGTTGAGCAGATGAAGAATGATGTAATAGTTAAATTTATATCCACATGAACCTTTTATGGAATATATTCCTTTTTCATGCAAATTTGAGTAGGCTAGCTTTCATTGAGTGAAGAAGTAACAAAAAAACCTAAGGTGGGTAGTACCCTAGAAAATTTCGAGGACAAATTTTGTTTTATACAATTGTCACATCTCAATTTTCAAAGTCAATTTAAAACTTACAATGGAGTTCCTCGTATATGATAATAGTTGACAGGTTAAATGCAAAAAGACCAATAATGGTTGTCATTATATGAAAATAGGATAAGAAAACTTAAAATTAGATGAAATTTCATATTTCACTTTAAAATGTGCATTATGTGCATCAATTAACTCATGATGATCCTATTTTCTTTTCTCTCTCCTCCAAGATGCCCATAAAGCATAGCAAGATGTTAAAGAGGTGACTCTATGACTCTTAAATGAGTAAACCTAAAAATTATGACTACAAGATTCAATAATATAAGCCTTTTTCAAATTATATTTCCTTTAATGCATTAATTAAAGATAATAGAGAATGTAGAAGTTATGGACCAAAATGTGTACAAAAATGAAATCTAATTGCATAGGGATATTTTAGACCTTCAAGTTAGCCTATGGTTCAAATTTTAAGTAATGTGAACTATGTTTGACCCTTACAATTAAATAGGGGAAGTTTGTATATAGTTTTACTATAAAATCAAATGAATTTTACATTAATTCCATTTATTTCCTAAAGTCTTTCTCCTATATGAATGTCACGAGTTACATCAGCTTGATTTTCATCTCTTGTGTTCGATCCAATGGCCTAGCTTCTTTCCCTCATGATCCGGCATCTAAAAAGTCATCATCAACCTCCTCTAATCACGTGAGTCTAGTTGTTTCACACCTCTTCCTTCGGCAATCTCATTCTCCCTCCGCAATGCTTTGTTTCATGAACTTTCATCTCCTTTGAATTTGTGTCCCTCCCCGAATTGAGTGAACCATACCTCACCTTCTCTTTTGACCAAATGAAGAAATGCCCAAATCAAGACTTGACTCCCTCTTAAACCTGTCATTATAGAGGGAGTTGTACACCACCTCTTTCCTATATAAGACTAGGTAGGGCATCACTAAACCTCATGCACTCCTCCTCCTCACTCAATTAGCCCTCCAACACCCTCAAGGTCCCCAACCTACTCAAAGTGTGTCTCCAGAAATGACGGCCCATACCTCACAGCCCCGGTCACCCATACCAATTACAACCGAGGTGAGCATCCTTGACACCTCTCCTTCACTTTCCCATCATGTGCTTGCCATGTTTTTCCCCTAGATGATGGGTCCAATAAGAACCTCCAACCTTCACCTCTATTTCTGATTTCTCCAAGAAGATGGTGGTCAATTGACCCCATTTTCCTGTGTAATGGTCCATTCAATCCCGACTTGGGTTCACGGATTGTTTTGCCTTGTTTTGTTATCTTGTTAGTAGTAGTTTTTGATTTTTGGATGAGGACCTACCCTCTGCCATGGCAGGAGGAGCTCCTAATGCATTAATCCATAGGACAACCTGGTTCTAGGATCTCTACCTTTATGGAATTATGGAGAACTCATTCTCAGTGATGGTTCCTAAGGGAGACTGTGAAGATTGCATGATCGTTCCTCAATCTCACATTGTGTCCTCACAATTGATCGCATGTCACAGAAGAGAAGAGTCCAGGTCAACAATTGACCTTGGTACTCCTGTTGTGATAATAATCTGATAATAGATACATGGGTATTTTGGGGGTTTTGCACACCCTTTTTCATCTACACAAGCCGTGATGGTTCAATCAACTTTAATGACAATTTTGCCCTTGCCTATTTGATTATATGTAGCATGTGTTTAAGGTACTTTAGTACTTCTGCATTTTCATTTATAGCAGAATAATGTTGTTTTAAATTAATGTCACAATATAGTTCTTTGCTCCATGATTGTCAGATTCCAAAAATTTGCCATAAATTGTAGGATGATAAAAAAAAGTATGAATAAATAGTCACTAGAAAGAGTTTTTTTAGAGGAATCTGATTTTTAGGTTTTCAAGTCATGATTTTCATTACGATTCTAATGTTTTATTAGAAACCCTAATTAGACTCATGAAATCCTAATTATGTATCACATGTAATTAATATGATCTAAGTCAACCAAGTTTCACTAATTTAGTGATGTTTATTAGTAAGTCTAACCATGATGCACTCAAACCCTAATTCACCATAATTAAACCTAGTATCAATACAAGGTATTGATTTATGATGTTTAATAATTATGAATGGGTGTTTGAGCCTAATCAAGACAATAGGAGTTTTGACCTAGATTTGACTCAAGGATCAGAGAGACCATCTTAGGATCAACTCTTGCTCCAAGGTAAGCAGGTCATGCTACTGAGCACAAGGATTTATGGTTGGTTGCATGCTAAGTACAAGTAGACATTATGACTTCAAGTTTAATGTTTTAAATCATGCTCACTATAATCAATGCTTGATGATTTCTATATGTTCCGTCTGATGGTTAAAATGTTCACTATGATTAATGTTTATGATTAATTACTAATGAAATTAATATTAAAGTTCAAGTGGGATAAATCACATCATGCTAAGAGATCATGTTAATAGGGAGAAATCCTATCATGTTAAGTTCAAGGATCATTTTAATGATAATGTGAATGTCATGTTAATGATCAAGTTAATTGGAATTGAAATAGTCTTTATATGCTCATAAATCATGGACCTTAAGGGGTCGTCAAGGCCTTTCCTAGCATCAAGGGTTTTCTTACTAATCATATGCTCCCAAGGAAGCGTCGTAGAGGGATGCATATAATTACTTTTTAATTCTTCATGTTAATAATGATTCAAGAATGATTATAGTTTATTCATATCAAGTTTTCTTACTTGTCAAGTATATTTACTTTGTTAATATTATAAAGTGCCAGTACCATTTACTGATGTGTTGTTTTCCCCTTTGCATGTTTGGGGATGTGATGTACCCAGGAGTTGGAGCAAGTAAGGACTATAAGACCTTCAAGAGCTTATTGGTGGGGTGCCATCCATACTAGTTATCCAATCATTTAGACATGTTTACCTTCATGAATAGCTTTCCATGTTTAGACATGTTATAGAACCCAATTATAGTTCCCTATTCAAATAGCAATGTATGAATTTCTATATTTATTTGCTATGATCATATTAATGTGACATCCCCCTCCAAGCTAGATGCTTATTCTCATGTTCAAAAGGTGGGGTGTTACAGATACCATGAGGTACCATGTCATGTAGATGGTTATGTATCAAGATAATCTACAAACAACAATATTTTGGGGTATTGGTGAAGAGATCTACTATGTAGATCACTATTTACCTAAAATGAGTGATAGGATGGAACCCCTTGATAAGATACAAGGCTATTAGGAAGTAATGCTAGACAAACAAGAAGCTTAACATAAAAAAATGCAAGCACTACTATATGAGATAATAGTATATCTCTTCCAACAAGACAATGAGTTTGAAGGCCCACCTTGAAGTTATCTAGATAAGAAAGGTGTAGAGGATGATGTTGATGTCATTCCAGAGACAATGATACATAATAGGGTGATAGTAGCACATGTGAGGAACAGGATCTAGAGGTTGGCATGTACATTTGTATTCCATAATTATCTGCATTAGAGGATTTCAAATGTTAATATCAATGAGAGAGTCACTATGGAATGATAGAATAACATGAGGCCCCACCATTCTTTCCTACTATAGTCCCAGATCTAGTCATTAATTATGATCAACCAACCTTAGTTGAGTTTATTATGGAAGATAAACAACCAAATTATGTTGCATGTATGTTTGTTTCAATTGATGAGGTAAATTCAAACCATGAGGTATACATACTATCTCCTCTTCATTTTTCTACCTATTCTCATGTCCCTATCCCTATCGAACCATTGGATTATTTGCATGTGTTTCACAAGGAGGATCTAGAGCCCTGGGTTAATATTGTGAAGGAATCCACAATTGTTGATGTTGATGCTAATTTTTTGGTAGTCTTGGGGGATGCACAACAACACAATAATATTTACCATGCCAATTTTATAGATGAGGTTCCTCCTATGCCAACACCAAATTTTCTATATGTAGATTTAGGTGACGATAAAAAGACAAAACCAAATCTTCCACATAATTTAGCACAGTTGGAAACGCCAGTGACATATTTATTAGATACTACTTTTTCCAAATGAGAAGGTGGTCTACCTCCCATTTTTACATATGAGAAGATCTAGAAGGCACCACTCCTACTTTGTGTCACATTTTGCACATCCACTCACTACTTATACAAAACCTCTATGGAGAAGTATTAGTGAATCCTACTAGATGGATTGCAGGGTGAAAGACAAACTACTTTAGGCATAAATATATTACCTTTGAGCTACCACAACCACTAGATCAAATTTTATACCATGAAGCTCACATATTCAAGGTGTCAGTCCTTGTTCATATTCCCTTTCTCTCGACCTTCTTCAAGTTTCTAGGAACTCATGGGAAAATCAATGACTTCTTATCCTCCATCTTGGGTTTAGTATTTTCTCAGGGACGAGCAAATTTCTAAGCTCAGGGTGAAGGTTGGGTGGTACATACTCCTTTTCACCAATAAATATTTATTGTATATTCTTTTTTAATTCTCCATGTTATATTTGTATGTATATTGGTTTCATTGCACGTAGCTTAAAGTGCTCTCATTTTAGTAGTTCCTGCAATGTTAGTTGAAGCCATTATATAATCGTCTTAGTTTACATTCGTCTTTTACATGACATATAGAATTTATCATACAATCTCCTTGTTTTAAATAAGTTATTGATGTTAACTATATTTATGAAAACATGCCAATTGTTAGAAATCATACTTTGTAGCCAATAAATATAAACATTGTCTTCCCTGGAAATGATGGCAAGTCATATAGGACTGATTAGAATCAAATGCAACATGTCTCTTTACTGATTAGCATAGCATGCTTATGGAAATGTTTTAATCCTACATGTGAAATTATGTGATTGAATTGTTATGTAAGGTTGTAACTATGCTTTGAATTCTTATATTGAGATGTACAAGTTCAACCCTCTTCTAAATTTCTTATATCACTATCTTACCCCACCATTCACCTAATAATTAAAAGCCATAAAGTGTGGCAAACTCTAAGCTCAGGGTGGCATAACCTCCTAATCCCTTTATTATCTCTTCTTCCATAACCATCTCTATGTAATATGTGTATCACTAAAAAATAAAGGAAAAAGATGCCAATGTGCATAATTTTTTATAAAAAGTGTGCAATATATGTATTTAAACCAATACAAAGAAATCTCAAGTCAAATAGAGGGGATATTTGCAACTCTTCTTTCATACCCCAATTCACTCTAGTTTCCACATAAGGGAAACAAAATACCCCCAAAATAGACTTCCAAAACAAAACATTGTTCTTGTGCAAAATCTCACATGAATACACATGATTATCTAAAACATAAAGAATATTGTGTATTGTTTACACTGTAGATTTTTTGACATGGAAGTAAGTGTGCAAAGTAAAGTCAGGATAGAACATATGAAAAGTCATGTTTTTTTTATTTTAGGAAATACAAATTTCTTGACCATGCTTGGTGGTAGGTATTAAAACATGATGTGAATATGAGACATGTACATTGTTTGAAAGTATTTACTTAAAGTGTGTTTTGGATTTTGTGTTACTCGGGGTCTAGAAACGTTAAACCTCAGGGTTGTGATGAGTTTTTATTAATCATATTTACCAGCTTCATTTGATATTTGATCTTACATATTTTACTTGCATTTTATTTGATCTCTCACTTGTTATAGCTTTTTAGTTGTTTGTGTAATTTATTTGGTATTTAATTAGTTTTTATGTTTAATATGTAGGTTGTTGCAAAGAGAATATGAGAAGTCATAAACTCTTTATTCATTTCCAATAGATAAGTAATAGAATTGATGCAAGGAAAAGAAGATAATTCGCAAAAACTCTACACGTCCATATTAAATAAGCCAGATCACTAAATTCTCATTCCCTAGCTCCATAAATTGGAGAGAGGATTATCCATGTGCACCCAATCAGTAAAATGACTCTACATTCAACTCTCAATTTCTTAATGGGATGGTTCAAGTTGAGTTGATAGCATAACTCAATTATGTCCTAAATGAGTAAATTCTCAACCAACTTGCAGCTGAAGGATGGGTCCTTAAGTCACTCATCTTTTCATATTCAAAAATCTTCATAAAACTACTAACGGGCATTGTATTATGTTAGACTAACTTGAAGTCTTTGGTCATGCTATTAGAACACCAAAGAGACATCCTAATAAACATCTCATTCTATACAACATTCATCCACATCCCTAGGCATCACAAAAGAAGGGCGGAGATGAATGTCATTGGCTTGACATGGAGACACACTTCATAGGAGGAAATGGGGATTGTAAGTATTATATGGAGGATGATTTTGCATGCCACAGAGCTTCTATTCTACATCACTACCTTCTCCATGAGGGTTTTTTTCTCTCTTTTGTCTTGTATCTTGTATATGTGTAGAGAGTAGTTCATCATATTGGGGAACGTGAATTAGTACCACTTCGTGTATGTGTAGTCTTGCATTATGAACCATTACTTGTTTGAAATATTAGATATTTTATTAACTATTTGATGCAATTCATATGGACTAGCTACCCATATTGAATGTGGATTAAAATCTTAGGCATAGATACATTGAAACCTAGGATTAGAATACTATTTAATCATAGTTTAATCCCAGTTACAACAATGGAAGAGTGATCTCTAGGTGATGTGTTTGAGATCTGTAGGTAACGAGACATTGATCCTATGAGGAAACTCTATCCTTGAGAGATTCTAAAATCCAAAATGATATATAATATTCATGTCCCCAAACTAATCATCCAGTTAGTCAGTGATGCAATGTGAGAAAGTGAATACATAGGTAGTGGCGGTGAACCCATCAGCCTGGTGATTTTACTATTGTGAAAATCATTTCTTTCATAGTTAAATTTCATTCTTGTTTTGTTAATTTATATAATCATGATAAACATAACTCGTCTATTCTTGTTAGGTACTTTTACTTGATTATATTAAATGTATAGATTGTTCTTAAATATTTGTCCTTTGGCTTCAATCCTTGACTGTACTACAGTAAGAGTTGTCTGCTTATAGGGTGGTGTATTTCGTGCTATTTTTTTGGTAAAACTAGGATTTTAGAATCTTAGAAAATTCGAGAGATACAAAAATACCACATCTCTAATTAAATAACTTGCATACATTATACCTAACCATAATCTATTTAATAGTCTATACAAAATTTTTGGTCATGAGACACAAGGGAATTAATCATCCTTGGTAAAGTTGATAAATATAATAAACCTAGGATATAATCCTAATACTTAGAGAAAAGAAGAAATATATGCATTGTTATACCCTAATAGTACATATATAGTTAGTTTTAAATAAAAATAATATTTTATAAAAGAAAATAATAATACATAGCAATAATAATAAAATCATGCTAATATATGTTGAGGTTGTTGTTCCTAAACTAGTTTAATCTACCATCTTAAGAATTGCATTATGTTAATCTACCAACTTAGTGGTTGTAGTTAGAATGATCCCAAGGTGAAACCTAGACATGGAAGATTTATTATTCATGATTAAGTGATGGAATATGAGAAGTACTTGTAAAACCTATAAACCACATGCATGGAATCTCATGACATTGTTATAAAAACTAATAAAGGTAATCATATATGTTGATGTTACACTCCTAGCTCAACATCCTATATGAGAAGACTAACGATGACATGATACATGGAGTGTTGTGGTCCACCTTAGGAATGGATTGTAACAGTGATGTTGGGTAGTATAGCATGATCCACAACCTTAATGTAAATAGAATCCTATAAATCATTTAGGATGCATAACTTAGTATACTAAATTATAGTTGAAAGATTTTAGGGACAAAATTCTCTTTAAGGAGTAAAGTGTTATATTACCTGAATTTAAATATAGAGGCCATACCCCCTGCTTCTATGCCCCTACTCATTAATGTTAGTATCTAGTACATTTCCCCTTATTAAAATGTTATAGTAATTGGAGTCATGGATCATAATGGAATTATAAACGTACTTTATATATGAGGTATTAGGATGAATTAACCAAATATATACAATAGTAGGGTGAGGTACAAATACATAGATTATAGTTTTTAAATTGAGTTTTACACCTTAGTATACACCTATAAGTATGAGACAAAAGAAATAAAATTAATATGGATTTTAGTGTCACAGTTGAGTAATTTAGAGAATTCAATCCATTAAATGCATGATTAACACACTAGAATTGAATTCTAGTATTAATTAATTCTAAAATTTAATCCAGATTCATTTTCATCACATTATGTTTAGCTAGCATGCCAACTTTGAATTCAATTGGAGGTTAGATGCACCCCTTATTGATTAAAGAAAGAGAAAGGTAAAGTGGACCCAATTTCAACCAATTTATTAGTTATCACACTTAAAAGTACAAAGTTCCACTATTATTTCATGGTAATGTTGAAACGTAGAGTTTACATGGAGGGACGATTGGGATGGAGGGACCACCCAATGTGATGGACTATGGACCGTCCCTACCTCAACATTCCCCATGTTTGGTTGTTTTCTGAGATGTGAATGTTTCTCTCTCAATTACCCACACCACAATCAATGTTTTCACATGATTCCTTGTCCATTCAATCCCTTGTTTTCTCTAGCCACATGTGATCCCTTAATTGAGACAAATGGTAGTCAAATTACAAAATTCTTAGTTAAGCCATCAGTATCAGACTGCTGCAACATTGCATATGCATCTATAAGCATTCTAGCCTATTAATAGCATATACTTGATAGCACATAAATCTTTTTTCAATATTTTTCTTTATTTTAACTCAATTAATTTCATACAGAACTTCATAGTTCACCCTATTAATGCTAGTATACATATGTGGAAAATACCTCAAGTCACTAATGTTTCACTCCACCTACAGACAGTTTGCCTTTCTTCTTGCTTGTTACTTCCACCAACAAAATGTATTGTCTTATTCTTTAGTCTTATTAAATAGTAGGGGTATTCATTGGTTAATGAACCCCAGATTCAATGTCAACCCTTTGGTGGGGATTTGAGGAAGCTTCTTTGAAGCTTAGTTGGTGGTTTTCATGCCCGTAAAACCACTATTGAATTTTGGCATCATTTGTTTGTAACTCAGCATTGCCAATAATACTCTTTCTATTTTCGACCAAGAATTTACCTCTTTCATTCTTTCACACATTCTTTTAGGGTCTCTAATCTTTTTGTGATATTATTTTAAATGTCCATTCATTGTGTCATGATTTCTGACCTTGAACTCCTCCTTTCCTATAATCTTTGAATTATTCAGTTCTTCTATGATCATGATGGACCTTACATCCTAATGATTACTTCTCAACATTCACCCAGGCTCATAGGAGTATTTCCTATAATCAATGAGTCTTCCTCAAAGTAGTTTCACTTTTCATAGTTCTCTTCTTTTTCCTACTTTGTAGCAACTCCTACTATCGACTCTAGCAGTTCTTGCCTCTATACTTGGCTTGGTGATCTTGTTGAGGTCCTAGGACTACAGTGGGAATGATCCCTAAGTATGATGATGATAGAAGAAGGGAGAACACTCCAAGGGAAACAAGATCTAGTAAAGTTTCTCTTTCCATGATGTGAGGAGAAATAGAACAATCCCTCCAACAATTTCTCCTACTTGCCCTCATGTGGTCTTAAGGATTAATTTTGGGCCAAGGGAAAATATGACATTCCCATCTCTGAATACTCTCCTTGGTACGTGATAAGGATAACACCTTGTCACGCCTTATTAATTGATAATCGGTTTAAGGGTATATTAAATAATGTCTTTTGATTCCCTTTTATCAAATACTCAAAAATTGGTTTATTTAGAAACATATTAGAGTAAATAATTAGATTATTAGAATAATATATATATGTAATTTTTTGTAATAAAAAATATCCTGATTTATTGGTTTGGTTTTTTTGTCCTACTTTTGAGTTTACAGCGGTGTCAATTTTAGGTTAAGGAATTGAATGAGATATAATATTAATTAATACATATAATTTGTTTTTAGGTGTTTGAAAGCACTGATCCAACCTTAGGTTGGATAATTAGGTATGATCTCGAGGTATGTGCAACTCCCATTTTATTTTGGAAATTTATGTGACTTTAACCCATTGTTCTCAAAATGAGGCAATTATATTTTATTGATCTTCCTTATGATACCTTTCAAAAACTCCAAAACCCAAAAAGTGCTTATCAGATTCATGTAAATGTAGGGTCTATGACCATATCTTTTTCCTACTTAACAATTAAAATATTGTTGAACTATATGTCTTGCTTCTCAATTTGTACATGATGGATATTAGACTTTTTATCTAGAATAGTGGTGCATTGGAAAAACCATTTATATATTAGGGTGCACGTATTCCAACTTGGGTGTGATTTTCCACCCTTATTTTTATTGGCCAAAATCTAATGGTGTAATAGACTACTTTCGACATATGGCATATCCCATATACGCATGCAACTATTTGATTTGTGAAATTATGAATGCTTGAAGGTGGGGATGGTATGTTCTTCTTTAGATTTCTCATTCTCTTTCTTTCCTTTTCTTTAACAAGCCTAATTGTTTATAGTCCCCTCTTAAGTGGGAATCATCCATTCTTTTATACACTAATCTAAAAATGTCCATATATATTCAATATGCACATACTCATTGTTTACTGGCATGTACCATTTATTTCCTCTTATGGGTGTTGTTACCGAACTACCTAGGTGTAGGTTCATTTGATGATAATGAATCTGGAAGATCACTTACAAGAGGTGAACTTAAGGATTTCTCGCATGACCAAGTTACCATATGCAATGTGTCTTTCCTATTATTAGATTTATTCAATGTATTCATTTTTACCTTGATAATTCACCTTTTATGGTGAGAACAAAATGTAAATAAATTATAATTAAACTTTTTAATAGTTTTATTTCTACATTTATATATTTTTACTCTCTATGATAATAGATTCCATTTAGGAAAAATAAAGTTCATATTTTCCTCTGTATTTGGAATAGGATGATTCAATATTTTTATAGTGAAGAACATATCCTCTCTCGAGTCTACTATTTATGGTAAATTCTTGTTATGTCTCTAGTTATTTAATACTATAAATATCATAGGAAAACAATAATACATAAGACTAGTATGTATGTTGAGTGGTGACTACGTCTCTTTAAACTAATGTGTACTTGTTAAAGAACAAGTTGTATCCAAAGTGATTTGAGACATGTTGTTGTATCCTATTAACATTCATTATATATTTCTTGAACGAGAGCGTAATATTGAGATAATTTGAGATCCATATCATATATTGACTCACATGAGCATGGTCATGCATTTCATAGTCTCACTTATCAAGGAGCCAGGATATCACTCCAATGGAGGGAAAATTCGATCTACATCACTCCCAATAATCACAACTGTCATAATCTACCCTGTAATGAACCAAAACTTAAAATCTTACCCTATTCCATGATTAGAAATTTAGTAAGATTTGGTTTCTTAAATTTGAACAAAACATGTTAAACAAATAAAACACTTTTACATAATGAGTTAATTATGTGACAATATGTAATAAAATCATGAAATATGTTGCATGCATTTCCTTTACTAACATAATGGCTAACTAAAAATGAATAAAATTCTTTGGAGTAACAATTGGTAATTCCATGTTCATAAATATTAACAATGTTCTATTATTTTAAATAAATATGAAATTAATGGATTAGATATGTAAAATAAGTAAAATGTAGAATTTTGTGTAAAATAATAATATATAGCTCCTTTAAAAGTGTATTGAATATAATAAGACTCAATTGAGCGGATTTTTATAATAAAGGTAAGTTTTGATAAACATAATGGTACTAACACAAACATTTTAATGGTACCATAACCCATAAAAGGGAATTTCAAAAGAACGTGTTCCTCGGGTCCCAATTACCTTGGGTGCCAAGTTTTACATTGTTTGCATAATGATAACTATTTTAATTCTATTTTGAGGAGAAAATAAGATTAAGATCCAATAAAAATACTAAAGTCTTCAAAATTGATGATAAACCTCAAATCCAAAATATACATGCCAAAATCAGTTTATGTGTGAATTTCCACATCCTAATGTATTTTAAGAGAGAGAATATATATTAAAACCTAAAATATTAAATAAAATGAAACCACAAAATGAAGAATTAATTGTAAAATCATTTTCCTCGTGTTCAAGTTTTCTTGTAGGCTAAGTTTCACATCTTCTAAGAGTTCTAGATAGCCCAAATTCCTTCAGAAAAGAAAATGAAAGATAAGGGAAAAATACTTATTAAAAAGAAATCACCTAATATATTAAATCAAAATGTAAATCAACTTGTATGGATTTTTATAAATAAAATTGTCTTGCAACATAATGGGAAACAACACTCTACACGCATGAAAAATATTATCATAAAAAAATTAGAAATTTACTTTAGAAACATAGTAATTAATACATATATAAAGAATAGTATCATACTCATGTGTCCTAAATAATTAGATGTAAAATTTTAGTAGTGAAAAGTAGTAAGAGAATATAATTTCCGCTCTTTGATTATCTTTAAATGATGTTATTAATATTATGGAAACAATTAACATGTATTAGGAAATTAAGTTACTATTATCTGAAAGAAATTACAGATAAACATAGTTGAGGATAATGGAGATTGAGTAAATATAAGATATTCTTTATTTATTGATGAGTGGAAAATTCCAAAAGGATCATAAATACCGAATATAGTAAATATATACATTCATATATATGAAATAATCCACTACACAATTTTTAAACAAGAAATTAATGTCAAATTTATCTCTCATGTATTAATTGGTCCAATTGCTAAATCCCATTTTAGTTGGACAATACTAGTGTCCATATGCAAATTATAAAATAAATTAACAAAATAATTCTAAAAGAATTCAAATAAAGTAAATGACATATTGAACATTCCAAAAATAAAAACTAATATAAATTTTGAACTCTACATGTCTTAATTAACCTATGTGTCACAATTTACTTTATTTTTGGACCCTCAAATAAATTTCAAAAAGATTATAAAATTGGAAACATTAATCATTAATTGTTTAATTTAATACATTTCATTTTATATGGTTTATAATTTCCTTCCTATCACATTTTATTTTTCTTTTAATTTTACATGTGGTACTCTTTTCATATTCTGATTCCTTCTCTCACTCTTCCTTCTTCTTTTTCCTTTATTAACTTTTCCTTACTTTCTCCCACATCTAATAACGGTCTAACCAAAGCCTATCATGGTAGATTCTAGAAACCCCTAAAGCTTGGGACACAAGCATATCCCAACCCCAAACCCTAAGAACTAACCATATAAATATAGGACCTTGTCTCTAATTTTGCCGCACCTCCCTTAGACTTTTCCCTCTACCAATTTCTCCTCTACTCTCGTGCTCTGTCCTTGAGAACTTGGAACTTGGTGGACTCATTCTGGGAATTGCGCCAATCATTCTACTATTTCAACCCAATTCCACCCACAATTGAGTTGACTTTCGACTTGGAGGATTAAGATATAATATCTAACTTACTATTCAAGTCAAGGTATCTACATCTACTCTATTTAAATTGGACATAATGTCATGACGAAACATCTTTTTCCTATATGAGGCATTAACGAAGTCGTGGACATTCCTATCATCTTTTCAGAGTATTCTTCTTTGTTAATATTTTCCTTATTTGTTAATGTTGATACCACATTGATGGTCTTATGACCTAATCTTACCATTGTATTGGGTCCTTCGACCCCATTTGAAGAGAACTTGACACTCGTGGACTTGGTTTTTGCCTGCCCTATTTGCATGAATAATTGACTAGTCAGAACGTTAAATAGTGACTCCATATAGGCAATGGGCTATATTCTCCTGCCACTTATATTGTTTATAGGCATTGAGTCTTATTCCCCTGCTAGGAAATGGGTTCTATTCCCCTACTACATGTGATATTAGCACTGGATTTTATTTCCCAGCCATGCATTCGGTTATATTTCCATACAACTTACAATATTTGTTTGGAACTGAGGTTTTAGTTCCCCTACCCTTTAGTATGGAATACATTTGGGTTCTTACCCTACTTTTCAATATATGCTATTTAGAGTTTATTTATCACCATGCAAATATTTATATTTGTCATTATGTTGATGTGAGTGTGGTAGGAATCACTTTATCAATTATATTCTTGTTAATAATTGCCTCATATTTTAATCATGTTAAATCTTTTTGGTAAACTCTTCTCTATTTGACATACCAATATTGACATCCCTTTATTTTTAATCTTCTCTCACTATAATTAATGTTCAACTATTTTACTTTACTTTGTGCATACTCAGCATTTGCTGACGTACTTTCTTTTATTTTCCTTTTTCATGGGTGTTGTTTTTTTATCCAGCCAGAGTTATCTTAGTTCGTAGTTCAGGGAGGAGAGGACTTTTCCCAGGATCGATTACAATGATGAGTTCTGAGATGGGAAGGTTACTCACCACAATATAATCTTTATAATTAGATTTGTAGTTTATACTTTGCCTATAAGTCCCAATGTTAAGTTGAACAATGAATTTGTATAATAGTTAGATTTTTTATTATTCACTTAGGAAGACCAACCTGTTAGGCCAACTGATATCTTTGACCTAGAAAGGATCCATTGGAACATAGTTGCCGTACATCATGCTACCCATATAGAAAGCCTTAATCTTTAACATTCAAAAAACTAGTTAAAGATGTTGGACTAAAAATACATTACCTAACTTTTGGGCAATTAATTAAACTTAGATATATGCAACAACTACATACTAACTGGGATAATTAAACAAACCATTCTAAGTGGACCACTTTGGGTAGACTTATCTGGCACCCTTAAGAAAATGTCACATTGATTGATACAATAAAACTATACTCATAATATAAAAGTATCCTATGGACTCTTAATTTAAGTTGTTTGGATTTCGAGTAAAAAATCCTCTTTAACATGTAGAGTGTTGTAATGAACCAAAACTTAGAATCTTACCCTATTCCATGATTAGAAATCTAGTAAGATTTGGTTTCTTATATCTGACCAAACAAGGTTAAAAATTAGAATGCTTTAATGTAATGACTTGATTATGTGCCAGCATGTAATAAAATCATGAAATGTGTAACATGTATTTCCTTTACTTTCATAATGGCTAAATAAAAATTAATAATATGATTTGGAGTAACAAGTGGTAATTCCATGTCCATAAATATTAAGAATGTTCTTTTATTTAAATAAATATATAACTAATGGATTAAATATGTAAAATAATTAAAATGTAGAATATATAGATCTTTTAAAAATGTATTGAATATAATAAATCTCAATTGAGTGGATGTTTATAATAAAGGTATAATGTTTTGATAAACATAATGGTAATAATCCAAACATTCTAATGGTGCCATAACTCATGAAAGGGAATTATAATAGTAAAATGTAATGGTAAAAATATGTTCCTTGGGTCCCAATTGCCTTAGGTTCCAAGTTTCACATTGTTTTCATTATGATAATTATTTTAATTCTATTTAGAGAAGAAAACAAGATTAAGATCCCAAAGTGTTAAATAAAAATACTAAAAGTCATCAAAATTGGAGATAAACCTCCAATCTAAAGTGTACCAACCAAATTCAGTTTATGTAAATATCTAGACATCCTAGTTTAGTTTAGGAGAGAGAATGTATATTAAAGTCCAAAATATTAAATAAAATGTTACACAACCACAATAGGAAGAATTAATTGTAAAATTATTTTCCTCATGTTTAAGTTTGATTATATGCTAAGTTTCACATCTTGTAGGAGTTTCTAGATGCCTTAAATTCCTTAAGAAAAGAAAATGGAAGATAAGGCCAAAAATATTGAATTGTTATTAAAAAATGTAAACCAACTTGTATGGATTTTTATAGATAATTTTTTGGTGAAACATAATGGGAAACAATATTGTACACATATGAAAAATATTATCATAAAAGAAATAAAATCTGAAATTTATTTTAGAAACACAGTAACTAATACATATGTAAAGAATAGCATTGCACTAGTATGTACTAAATAATTCAATGTAAAATGTTAGTAGTCAAAAGTAGTAAGAGAATAAAATTCCCCCTCTTTAATTATCTTTATATAATGTTATTAATTTTATGGAAACAATTAACATGTATCGGGAAACTAAATTATTGTTATCTGAATGAAATTAGAAATAAACATAATTCAGGATAATGAAGAGAGATTGAGGAAATGTAAGATATTCTTTATTTTTTTCATGAGTTGAAAATTTTGAAAGGATCATAAATACCCAATATAGTAAGAAAAATGTTCATGTATATGAAATAATCTACTATATAATTTTTAAATAAGAAAGTAATGTCAAATTTATCTCTCATGTATTAATTGGTTCAATTGCCAAATCCCATTTTAGTTGGATAATACTAGTGTCCAAATACAAATTACAAAATAAACTAAAACAAATAATGCTAAAAGGATTCAGATAAAGTAAATGACATACTGAACATTCCTAAAATGAAAACTAATGTAAATTTCAAATTCTAAATGTCTTAATAAACCAATGTGTCACAAATTACTTTATTTTTGGACCCTCAAATAAATTTTTAAAGAGAATAGACAATTGGAATATTTAATTGTTAATTTTTTAATTTAATACATTTTGTTTGATATGATTTCTAATTTTGTTCCTATCACATTTTATTTTATTTTCCATTTTACATGTGGTACTCTTTTTATCTTTAGATTTTGTCTCTCATTTTCCCTTCCTCTTTTTCCTTTATTAAATTTTCCTAACTTTCTACACATCTAATAAGGGTCTAATCGAAGCATATCATGGTGTATTTTTATAAAAGCCTAAATCTTGGGACATAAGCATCTTTGAGCCCCATCATAGAAACCCTAGGACCTAATCATATAAATATGGAACCTTGTCTCTGATTATGTTTATAAACCCTAGGGCCTAACCATATAAATATGGAACCATTCACAAGAACCTCCCGTAGACTTTTCCCTCTACCAATTTCTCCTCTAGTCTCGTGCATTGCCACCAGGAACATGGAACTTGGTGGACCTGTTATGGGCATTGTGGCCCATCATTATGCTATTTCAACCCAATTCCACCACGGTTGAGTTGACTTTAGACTTGGAGGATTAGGATTCAATATCTGAATTAATAATCAAGACAAGGCATCTACATCTACTCTAATTTAAATTTGGCATAATGTCATGATTAAATATCTTTCTTCCATATGACGCATTAACTAAATCATAGATGATCCTATCATATTTGTGAGAGTATCCTTCTTTGTTAATATTTTCTTAATTTGTTAATTTTGACACCACATTGATGGTCTTCTGACCTAATCATACCACTATATTGGGTCGTTTGACCCCATTTGAAGAAAACATGATACTCTTATACTTGGTTCTTGCCTGTCCTATTTGCGTGGATAATTGACTAGTCATTACTTTAAGTAATGACTCCATATAGGCATTGGGTTATATTCCCCTGACACCTATATTGTTTATAGGAACTGGGTCTTATTCCCCTTCCAGGAACTGGGTTCTATTCCCCTACCACATATGATATTAGGCACTAGGTTTTATTCCCCTACCATACACTGAGTTATGTTCCCCTGCAACTTACTAAGTTTGTTTAGCACTAAGGTTTTGGTTCGTCTGCCATTTTGGTATGGAATACATATGGGATCTTACCCTACTTTTTAGTATATGCTAGTCAGTGTTTATTTATCACCATGCAACTATTTATCTTTATGATTATGTAGATATGAGTGTGGCAAGAATCACTTTATTACCCATATCCTTGTTAATAATTGCCTCAGCTTTTGATCATGTTGAATCTTTTTGATGAACTCTTCTCTATTGAACATCCCTTTATTGACATCTCTTATTTCTAATCTTCTCTCACTTTAATTAATGCCTAATTATTTTACTTTGTGCATACTCAATATTTGTTGGCATACTTTATTTTATTTTCTTATTCCCTGGGTGTTGTTTTTCAACCCACCCAGAGTTATATCAGCTTGTGGTTCAGGGAGAAGAGGATTTTTCTCAGGATCAAGTGCAATGATGAGTTATGAGATGGGAAGGTTGCTCACCACAATATGATCTTTATAATTAGATTTGTAGTTTATACATTTCCTATAAGTCCCAATGTTAAGATGAACAATGAATTTGTGTAATAGTTAGACTTTTTATTTCCCTCTCACAAACTATGTTTTTGTATTCATTTGTTTGAGAAAACATATTACAATCATTTTAATTGGTCATAATTGTATTCATGGGGATGTAGACATATTTTCTTGAATTAAGTAAGGAGTGATCCCATACCAGGTCCCACTATTTACGTACCCAATCACCATATGTATGCCAACCCTTATTAAAATTCATGTTGGGATGGTGTTAAAGTACATATAATAACAAGTGATCACTATAATGACCTTAGGTCTAAGGATCATCGTTACCATGTTCACATTGAGATATGACTCTAACTTTCCATGATGTGGCTTTCATGTGTAATTCTCAAAGTGGGGTGATCCAGGGATTATACGGTCATGGTAACATTAGGAACGTTACATGTCCGAGTTGTCCTCAACATATTCTAATTACTTGGGTAAAAATAATGTGTTGCTAGATACGAATATTTTCTTATGCGGTTATGAAAATCACTACCAACATGATATGAAACCTACCAATCAAACACATAAGGTGTAAGGAGTGGGACCCAAGAGGGGATCCACTCCCTACTAAATCTGAGAATAAAGTTATCTATCCAAACATACTTACAAGCATGCTCAAATAGAATATATTTTTAATTCTCAAACAATGATATACATAATACCAAAGAATAGAAATAGAGTAATATTTCATGACTATTTACAATTTAAGCATGAGTACATCATCATCTTCCAAATGGGTTTACATGAAAGTTACAACATAAGGTTTTAAGTAGAGGGATATCTGGATATCTCAATTATATCTCCCATGAAGAGCCTTTTCCATAAGTTAGGTCCCTGTATCAATGTAATGCTCTCCATTTCCTATACTTGGGGTTGTGTTACCTCTGGGTGGGTTGAAAAACAACACCCAGTAAAAATGAAAACAAAAGGAAGGACGTCAACAGACGTTAAGTATGTACAAAGTAAAATAATTGGGCATTAATTAAAGTAAGAGAAGATTTGAATTAAAGAGATGTCAATAATGATATATTCAAAAGATAAGAATTTTCCCAAGAGATTTAACATGTTTAATAGATGAGGCAATTATTAACAAGGCCATGATCAATAAAATGTTTCTTGCCATACTCACATCAACATAAACTCAAAGATAAATAGTTGCATGGTGATATATAAACACTAACTAGCATATACTTAAAAGTAGGGTAGGAATCCATGAGCATTCCATACCAAAGGGTAGGAGGACTAATACCTTAGTGCCAAATAAATATAGTATTTTGTAAGGGAATAAAACTCAGTGCCTAATATCATATGCGGCATGGGAATAGAACTCACTGTCTGATAGGGGAATATAACCAGTGCCTATAAAACAATATAAGTTGCGGAGGAATAAAACCCAATGCCTATATGGTGTCACTACTTCTAGTTATGTCTAGTCATCTAGACATGCAAATAGGGCAGGAAAGAACACAGTATAGTTATTTCTATGCAAAGGATAAGAATATCAAGTTTACATCAAATGGGGTCAAAGGACCCAAATCATTGGTAAGATTAGGTTAGAAGACCATTAATGTGGTATCAAAATTAAAAAATTAGGAAAATATTAACAAGGAAGAGTACTTTCACAAGATGAAAGGATTGTCCACAATTTAGTCAATGCCTCATATGGGAAAAAGATATTTAGTCATGATATTATGCCCAATTTAAACAGAGTAGATGTACATACCTTGACTTGAGTATTAAGTTAGAGATTGAATACCAAATCCTTCAAAGTCTAAAGTTAACTCAACCTGCATATAGGATTAGTTCTATCAATTAGAGTTTAAGTTCTAAAATAGATGTATTGTGAAAATCCTAGAAATCCAAATCCATCAGCAAACCCTAGTTCGATTCTTGTTAAAGACTTTATATTGAGTGTAGAGTTTCTTAATGATATTTGACTCAAAATCTCAAATTTATTATTCATGATGTTATCTTTAGTTACTATAAAAATCATAAGTGAAAGAAAAACCTTAAGAAATCAAAATCTTCGACAAAATTTGAGATTGACACATTATTTCATCTCAAAGAGAGGGTCCATTGTTACTAATCATGGAGTTGACTCCAAGGTATCAACTTTATTCTCTAAAACCTCTCTTTAATTATTAATGTGATATTATGAAGGTTTAAAACCCTAAAAGTCAAATCTTTAAAACCTATGAATCGGGTGATGAAAACTATGCCAAAAGGTAGAGAAAATTCTCAGGATCCTAAAACATATATTTTTTTGTAATTTTGGGATAATCGTGGAATTAGTTATGGATTTTTGAAGTTTTGACCTATCAGAATTTTCTAAAAATCCATGTCAGCGGGCAAGATTCAATTAAGTGGGTCGAGCCATCTGACTTGGCCCAAACACGAGTGGCCAAGTGGGATGGGTCCACTGCCACTGAGGTGCTCGCGAGAAACACAATCCATTCGATGAAACTATCGAATTGTCCTTGGTGAGGAAGAGAGAAAAGGAGACAAGGCGAGGGTAAAATCATAAATCCACCCTCAACCTTCTTCCCCATCGTTTGGCCATGCCATTGTCATGAGCAAGAAGTTGTAGTGATGACTGATATTTAGGGGAAACTCAAGTGAGCGAGGACGGTCAATTTTATTAGTTCATGTCCGAAGCAGAGGTTCCTAGGAGACTTACCCTTAAAGGAATCACAGTAGGGACAAGAAATTATGTAGTTTGATAGCTAGGAAGGTAGAGACTTGGAACTAAATACCGGTAGCAATAAATGTGATCAAGAAGGAAATTGGATGGGGTAAATATAGCTTGGGATGTAGCAAAACCAAGGGTAAGGTATATATATATATATATATATATATATATATATATATATATATATATATGGTAGTGTTCTAGGGTTTATGTATCTCAATGTTTCTATATGCTCGGGTGAGATTTGGGCAAATCGCATATCCTTGATGAAAGTTCTCGAGTAAGGCATCTATTGGTGTTGCTTAGATCAATGAATTCCATGGAGAAGAAACAATGAGAAAAGATCGACTGAGGTGAGAGGAATCCATGACTTTTAGAGGCATACACATGTGCATGTTTCCCGATTTGGCTTAGCGGTAGAAGATGGGTTGATGTTGGTTTGATCGTAAATCCATGGCGGGAAAAAACACATCATTGACTATAGATGTGGGTAATCTATGACATTAAAGAATGCCAAATCCAAATTGAATAGTGACATATTTTTCAATTTCTATTCTTCTCCTTTAAAATTGGATGAGTAAATAACCTCCAAATAAAGTGAAAATTGACAAGTAAGGTAATAAGGACCCAAAGAATTTCATTTGGAGTCAAATATGCCTTTTAGAGAACTTTAATATGTGAAACATACCTTTTAATGGAAAGTTTATTTTCTTCCTATTAATGCCTTCATTTATTATTTATTAACCAATTTTTTTGTGTAATTCTCTCTTAACAAACCTAGCCATGCAAAAAATCTTGATGGATAATTCTGAACTTAATTGCCTTAATTTGATAATTTTTACACAACCAAACCCAAACTAGTGAATATCCCCTATTTCTTGTATTAAGGCCTCAAATCTTTATATTTTGTTTTAATATCTTATATTTGAAGTTTATTAACTTCCTGGTACACACCAATCTAATAGGAGGAGTTCACAATAAATGATTATAAGGTAAAGGATAAATGTATTATTTACTTAAGTTTCAGTTTGTTACATAAGGATGCATGAGGAAATTGAAGTCACAATCAAACATATGGTTAGAATGATTCAGCATCATATACATATAGATTTCATATCCAATCAATCGATTGGGAAAGCTAGTCATTTGATTGAATGGTTTGATCAACTAGTCGATTGATTGTCATCCAATCAACTAATCACCAGTTTTGGGAAACTAGTCAGTCAGTGAAATAAATTGAAGCCTAGAAAAAAAATAATATGTGTGTTGTTTGGTTTGGAATCAAATTGGTCAATTGAATTTGGACTTATACTATGTGGTCAGTTGAATTAATATCCCAGTTACTCGATTGGGTGACAAAATTAGTCACATTCAATCAACTAGTTAATAGATGGGGTGATTGGGGTTTTTGCAACATTCTTAGTTTGATTCTATTTTGATTTTTTTATAAGGAACATGATTGGGTTTTTTGGAAATCCATAGCCCATGAATGTCTTATATAAAGCGTTGGGAACCTAAGTAGAGACACAACATCACGCCACAAGTTGTGTAAGAGGTCTCTATTCTTAGAGAGAGAAAAACTCAGCATAAGGACAACAATTTGTAGTAGGAGGAGAAGGAGAGTGAGTGAGACAATCACATCTACAACTTTGAGTTTCATTTCCTCTTGGCGACCAAGGTGGTACACCAAGAGTTCCTACATACACATGGATGACGTAGAGATTGAGGTCCTTGAAAGGATACTTGAGAACAAGCAACTTCTCTAAGGAGAAGATTAAATGGTGTTGTAATGACAAGTCGGAAACAACAACAACCACTTCATATTGAGATCTATAAGTACAAGTTATAATTGACATAATACATGTCAAGTTGTGGACGAGTAGTGTACATTGAGCTATATTTTGTATATCTTTTATATCTCTAGTATACCAATGGTTTATGGTTGCATAGATATGTTGGCTAAGAGTTTTATTGGGCAACTTTTTATTTTTTTGTAGCCCCTTACATTAAAACCCTACAAATACTTGTACTAATACTACATCATGAATGTGTTGAATATGCTAATTCCAATCACACATTCCTTTCTGGTGAAAATGGCATAGTCATGGTGCTTTGATCATCTATTCTAGATTTATTATGGTGAGTTTTTTTGTGGTGTTTGGATTCCATATATAGATGTTCTTTATCCTAGATGCACTTTGGAAGATCTTCTCCAAATCTAGTTTCTAATGTGTTGAACACAACTTCAAAGGAGGTGTTAACATATGTTATTCTATTATTTTGAGAGTCATGTATAAGGTGGTGCAAAATTCTTATATGGGGAGTGACATTTTTTTGTATCCTCTCATTCAGTCTTGTATGTCCAAGTTGGATATATATTTCACCCATACTCCATTTTGAGGGGAGTGATAGATGTTAGAAAGTATTATCAATAAATATGTTCAGTTGCAGTATGGGCATAATTGTCTTGTTCCATTAAGGTTATGCTCATTTGCTTTTTCTTGCTTTCTTGCCCATATAGAATAGAGGTTTATGTCTATCAATAAGAAACACAAACACATCTTATTTTTCACAATACACGAGTACATATATGACCCAGGAAACCACCAACTGAGACAAACAACATCTATATTTTGTAACTTCTATTTGTTGTTTGATCACTGCCCTCTTTATGTCTCCCTCAAGTATCAAATTATTGGAATCTTTGGAAACTGTTGAACGTGGATCAACCCACTCGAGGAACTTGTGATACAAAATTCCCTACAAACAATTAGAAGCAACCAAAATATGAAGACACATATCATAATTACTACATTTCATAGAAATCTTGACAAGAAATACATAATTAATGAACCTCTTTGTTTTGGTCGGGACAACCAACAAATATATGACCATACTTCTTATGGGCCCTAGATATTCTAGCCTCAACTAAGTCGCCACATTTGTAATGCTTGACACCGCTTCTCACTATAGGTCTTTGGTTGAAAGGATTTGAACATGTAACGAAGTAGATATCCTTTTGACAAGTCATACCTTTGGGATGACTATAAAAAAATAATAGAAAGACTAGATGATAGCCGATTAGGGGGGAAATGGGAGAAAACAATAGTTTGGAAATAAGAAGTATAAACCATGATAGGAAAATAGAAAATAAGACAACCTTGAGGATAAATTAGAAGAATGAGAAAAGATCATAATATAAGAAAGGGATATGTATAGAGGATGAGAGGTGAAATGTTGGAGGAGTGTCAAAGATGGAATTCGAAGGAGGAGGAAAAACTAGAATATCAAATGAACTACTTGGAACAACAAAGAAGGCATGAAGAGAGGTCCATGCTTGCTATATATTGTCATCGCTAAAGTGTTGTTGATGGTGAGGAGGGTGACTTGTTGCTTGCTTCACCTTTGACTGGCCCTTTTCTAACATCGCTTCCTCATCTGATGGTTGTTTCTGAGTCAATGAGAGGCCAAGATGGTGAGACACCAAAAGGATGAGAAGGTAAGGGAGAGAGATGGTGAGGGGGGAGCCAGTGATCCTACCCACATCAAGGATGAAATATCCTTACCGAGTGACTAAGGATGAAAGCTCCTTGCTATCTGTATGTAGGAAGGTAATACCATCAACATAAGAGGACATATGGAGTGAAGAGAGGATCACAAAAAGGGAGAGAAATAGAGAGAGAGAGATGTTGCAAACATATGTATAATATTATCATAGGTAAACAACTCTTTCCCGTACGCAACCCAATCAATCTGGTGATTGCCATGCGACGATGAAAGCTTCCCACTTTTCTCCAGTGTGGTTTCCCTTTCTCTCTCAAGTGGTTTCCCTCTCTCTTGTAGGTTCAAGGCAGGATTCATGACCTCCGTTGTCACGATCTCAGACCAATGGCAGATGATCTGGCTAATCGAAGCACACAACTAGGGTTAGATGAAGAGGAAGATGAATATGTTGTTGATCTTGGGCCAGATAATGATGAGGGTCAGGAATCTCATGTGTCCTTGGATCTGTCGGCAAAAATTACTCACAGAAAGTCCCTTCAATTTCTGGGTCATGAAGAGGATGCTCAAACAAGCTTGGGTGCTCTCAAGCAAGGTTCTATTCAAGCCCTTTGATGCCATGGTGCTTATCATCTAATTTTTTCACTAGAAAGACAAGAGGAAGGTCCTTGATGGGGGACCTTGGAACTTTGAGGATAGACTGTTGCTTATAAAGGAGATCAACGATTTAGATCAACCACACATGTTCATATTCAAAGAAAGTCTCTTTTTGGTGAGACTATATGGGTTTCTTCTCGATCATAGACTGGAGATGGCAGTTTGAATGATCACAAGCAAGATAGGTCAAGTTTTTGTGGTGGTTAGAGATGAAATTGGGTGGGAAACAACACTACAAATCTAGGTTGGACTAGATATATTGAAGTCGCTGAAGAGAATAAGAAAGTCTAAGACAAGAAAGGAAACCTAATAGTTTTGGAATTCAAATATGAAAAATCACCCATTTTTTGTTATCTGTGCAGGATGCTAGGGCATGTTGACAAAGATTGCTATCTACAAGATGAGGGGGAGGAGAAGGAATAAAATTGGGGGGTGGCTAAAGTCCTCACCTCGAAATCTCAGATAATCGCAACATAGGAACTCTATGGAGAGGGGTCGATCAAGGGATCTATTTCTTTCCACATGAATCCATAGAGGGGCAGTGAGCTTGATTCATGGAAAAAAAGTGGTGGGAAAGGGACCTTGTATGGAGGGACATCAGACCTAAGTAAGAGAAACCCTAAGGGGGTCACTATGAAGGTGAAACATAGGAAATCAAAAAATCAATGCATGTTTCGAAAGATTCATAGCAATTCATCCATCAATACTCCCTACTCGATCAGAGTTTGATTTCTCAAGACTCTATCCTGATCAAGGATATAGAGAGGGTGATGAAGATGACATACCATCCTTCCGTCGATAAGGGGTCACTGGTAGGACACACATATGAAGAGCCTCCCACGAAGGAGGTGATGGAGATCTAGTCAGGGACACTCAATGTCACCCCAACGATTGTTGAAGAGGGTGTGAAAATATAGGAAGAAGGCAATCTAGTGATCATGATTGGTCCATGCAGGGAGATACAACTAATGGTCAAACTTGAAAATAGTAGCATGGAGATTGGGGGCATCTTCTACTCACTGGAGGCTGACCTGAATAGAGATACAAGGAGTAAAGCCGCCATTGTAGAAGATCCAAAGGCATGGGGGCATCTCACTTTTAACTACGGGTGGAGTGGCCAAAATGTCTAGACGATGGGACAAAAAAAGAAGGAAACACTACATCAGAATATGGAGATAGCAGATAGCACAAAAAACATAGTCAAAAAGCTACAACAATTGTTGATAGTATGAAGGAGGATTCTAGTTATTGAAGAGGAGCCATTGATCACAGATAGCAAACATTTGTGCTTTCCTGGGAAAAGGTCGAGACAGACATGCCACATGGATATAGATGATGATAACTATAGTCCAAGTTGGGAGAATCCAAAGAGTCTGGCAAAAGAAAATGTAGAGAATCGTTGGGGTGCACATCAACTCCAGTAGCAGGGTTTGGTGTTGACCCACCCCGTGAACAATAATGGAAAATCCTAAGTTGGAACTATCAGGGGATGGGAAAACCTGACAGTTAAAACACTCTCCATGGTTGGTGTTGGAGAGAGCACTCATCATTGATTTTCCTCTTAGAAACCAAGCTTAATGATACCCACTTAGAAGCAGTGCGAAGGAAATGTGTTTTTGGCAACAAACTATGCATTCCTAGTGTGGGAAGATGGGTGGTCTGGGATTGTGGTGGAGGGACGTTAAAGTGGATATTCTCTCTTTCTCCCAAGGTCATTTCATGTCATAGAGACAAAGGGAGGCCCCATGTGGAGGGATATTTGCATCTATGGGTGGTCAGAACAACAACACAAATATAAGACATGGGACTTAATGAGAGAACTGAAAGCCAAATCGGACCTTCTGGTTATTTTATTTGGGGACTTTAACCAAAATCATTTCTAATGAGGAGAAATTGGGCGGCCCACCGAAATTGAAAAGATGGTGCAAGAGTTTAGAGATGCTATTGATGATTGTGCACTTCTTTATCTGGGATTTTTGGGTAGCCCCTTTACATGGGAACAAGGCCTTACTATTGATACTTTGGCTAGAGAAAGGCTTAGTAGGGCTATGGATACCTTTGAATGGAAACATATGATCACATACTATAGAGTTTTTCACCTCCCCATATGACTGATCATGCCCCTATAATTATTTCAGTGGATAAAAGATAAATTCAAAGAATGAGAAGAGAAAAATCTTTTCAGTTTGAACCATAGTAAAAGAATCTTGTGGTGATACTATTGCAAATTTCCGAGATGGGACAACTCAAGGAGGCTTACACACCAAATTGGAGGGGTGTTGAAAGAAGCTTGAGGAGTGGGAATTGGAAAATTTTGGCAACCTAAAGAGAAATATTAAGGAAACTAAAGACATTTCATGGGAGGAACAAAGGAAGAAACTAGACAACACCGATCTTAAGAGATGTGGGGAACTTTTAAATAGCTTTAGTACTGGCACATGCTACAAGATGAATACTAATGTGCACGGGATCAAGTCAACAAGATGAAAGGGGGTGATAAGAACACAAAGTATTTTCATCCTAAAGCATCTCAAAGAGGGAAAAGAAATCAAATTTAAGGACTAAACAATAGTAATGCAATTTGGAAAACTGAGGAAGGAAGGATCGCCATGGTGGTTCTTGAATTCTTCCAAAAACATGTCACTATGGGAGATCCCTCATGTTTTGATGTAGCTTCCATGGGTTTTAGAGTGAAAGTTGACACTTCCATGAACAAACGTCTCGAGAAAGACATCACTGATGAAGAAATTACCACTGCTCTCAAACAAATATGTCCGAACAAGGTACCAGTCCAGATGGGATGAAAGTTATTTTCTTATAAAAATTTTGGCATATTGTAGGGAAGGATGTCTCAAATTACATCAAAGGATGGTATAGAGGAACTCACAACATTGAGGAGGTAAATTCAACACTCGTTTCTCTTATACCAAAGTTTGAAATTTTGAAAGATTTGTCTGAATACCGCCCTATTAGCCTCTGTAATGTGGTGTAACAAATTATCACAAAAGTTCTAGCAAACAAACTCAAACCTATAATGGATTTTATCATTTATTTGGATCGAAGTGCTTTTATACCAGAGAGGATGATTACTGATAATACTATAATTGCTTATGAACTTTTTTATAAAATAAAATTGGGTAGGAAAAACAAAAAAGGCAACATGTCTATCTAGCTGGATATGTCAAAAGCCTACGATAGAGTCAAGTGGAGTTTCCTAGACTACGTGCAAGAAAATATGGATTTATCTACTATTTGGAGTAAGAAGATTTTGGTGTATCATAAGTTAGCCATTACTCTGTCATTAATGGATACCGATCTATAGAGATCAAGCCCTCGCATGGCCTACGATAAGGTGACCCTCTATCTCCTTACATTTTCATTATATGTGTTGAAGCCTTCTATACCTCCATTATTCATATTGTTGAAAATAAACTTGTGCACGACCTTAGTGTGAGTGATTAGTTCCATGCATATCTCACCTTTTTTCGTAGATGATAGAGTCCTTTTCACAAGGTCAACTCAGAACAAATGTCTGATTATAGCTAATTTAATTAGCCAATATAATGCATCGGGTCAGAAAATTAACTATGAAAAACTAATATTGCTTTTGGTAAAGGTGTACCACATGAAACCAGGAGGGCTTTGAAGGAAATTCTCAATGTAAGTGGATTCGACATGTATGAAAAATACTTAGGCCTACCCACGACCATAGGAAGGTCCAAAAGGCAAGTTTTTAATTTCATGAAGGAAAGGATATGGAAAAAACTACAAGGCTAGAAAGAACACTTCTTATCAAATACTGGCAGGGAAATCCTTATAAAATCTATTTCTCGAGCCGTACCATCCTATATTATGAGTGTCTTTCAGATATCCACTACTATACTACATGAAATTCAGAGCTGCATTGCTATAGTTTAGTGGGGAGCCAAAGGTTCAGAAGAAAATCACTTGGCAGTGTTGGGTCAGCCTATGCAAACTAAAAAGTGTTGGTGGAATGGGTTTTAGAGATTTACATGCTTTCAACCAGGCTTTGTTAGCCAAACACATGTGGCGGCTCCTCCCTAACACTGACTCCTTAGCATATGAAGTACTAAAATCCCTCTACTTTTTGAAGACTTCTATTTTACAATCTTCAAGAGGGAACATCCCAAGCTACACATGGCAGATCATATGGAGAGCCAAAGTCTATAATCTTGGAGGAATGAGTTGCAAGTTGGTGACAGGCGAGTTATCAACTTATGGACACACATGTGAATCTATAATCACCTTGAGGATTTTATTGATTACCACCCCAACCCACAATTGAGAATGATGCCTATGACGGCTATGTTATTTGTTATAGATGGGCAAACCAAGTGGAGTAACAAGCTCATCCTTTTACTCTTCCCACTAGACATTTGTTAGAGAATCCTGAATACCCCCCTACCCACCAAGACCGAAGGGCTTCTCCTTGTGGTGGCTCGAACATTGAGGGATTTTCACTACAAGGTCTGCATATTGGCTCTGCCACCTTGGCAAGTCAAACTATGTAGCATGCTAGACAACGTATAAGGAGAAGATCTAGAGTTGGGTGTGGAGCTTGGGCTAGCCACTGAGGCTTTGACATTTTATTTGGCAAGCATTTACGAGAAGCTTAGGAACTCTCAGAAGATTGTATGAGAGACACTACCACGTTGATGGTAGATGCCTGATATGCAAGGAGGACAAAGAAACTATCACTCATATGCTCTTTAAGTGCAAAGAAGTTGAAAGGAGTATCATCTTGTCTTCTAGTATGGAATCACATCGAAGCATCCCATATGCTTCTAGTAGAATACAAGTTACTCTATCTTGCTGACAAATTAACTATAGAAGAGATGGATGATGTGTTGGTAGTGTTATGGAGTACTTGGGCTTGGTAGAATGGTTTCGTTTTCAAGAAGGAAAAACTAGACAGATTTGTTCTTATGGAACGGTTCTCAAGCATCATCAACAACTACATGCCAACAAACTCACTGAGTGTGGTCATAACCGACAATCCTAACCAGACCCAGGATGACCGGTGGCAACCACCACTGTAGGGCAAGATGAAGATAAATACTAATGTAGTGTTGAGTAGGCAAGGAGGGATCAACATAGGTGGAGTATTACACAATTCATAGGGCATAATGGTGGAGCTCTTTGTAGATAAGAGGGACTTCTCATGTTTGGTGGAATTAGGAGAAGCGTTAACTATCCTATTATGCATACATAAGGCAAAAGACAAAGGATATTTTAACACCATCTTCAAGATGGATTTCATGATTCTATTCACAATATTAACTAATGCGACCAGTAGGTCTGACCATCTTGGTCTTATAGTCGATGAGATTCTTTATGTATCTAGGTCCTTTACTTCAATATCTTTTGTATTGATTATAGATCTTGTAACCCGATTTCTCACTCCATTTCCCAATCAGCTTTGGAAAGCCCCATACCTAGCAGTTCGATGGATAGATCTATTCCCACATTGATCTTAAACTTTATTATGTTTGATTCCAGTAGTTAATGAAAGGCATGGTGGAATTTTCAAAAAAAAATCACATGTAAACAAGTGTAAGTGGGGAGGGGTGAGTGGTGTGGGGACCATTAGCATTTATAAATGTTAAGTTCAGGTGGGATAGGATGTGCCTAAAAATTCTCCTCATTTGATCAACAACTAATCTAGAGTTGAGAAACTTGAGTGTATTCAGGTTAGAACACACTTGAGTCGTATTTTAGCCTCCGACCTCTCTCTTTATATCTATACTACTATAAAAAGAGTGAATCTTTTCAAGTAATCACAACTATGCAATCTTTCCTACTTGCAAATTCCTTCAGCCAATCAGATGACAGCAAATTTAAAATACTAAAACATCCTTGACTCTCTCTCTTCTCAATTTTTTTTCTCTTTTTGTATTTTCTAAATGAAAAACATCATTGAATGCAACATATAATCATGACGGTGTTTCCTGTTAGGCCACGTTCGATGCGTTCTCCTTCCATTTCACAACTCAATCAAATCACGAT
Source organism: Alisma plantago-aquatica (assembly GCA_963693085.1). NCBI lineage: Eukaryota > Viridiplantae > Streptophyta > Magnoliopsida > Alismatales > Alismataceae > Alisma > Alisma plantago-aquatica. The sequence continues at coordinate 21,503,474 of OY856412.1, read as the reverse complement.
CTATTTTTTTCACTTTCTATCCATTTCTCTCACCAACTCCCACCTTTTTTCACGGTCTTGAACTCCCACATCTTCACGTTTTATCTCTTCCAACAAATTTTCTTAGAGTGTTACTTGGTCTTATCATATATATGGAAACTAACAAACATAAATGATAATGCATTATGACCCATGCCCACGCCCACTAAACTTCTAGGGAAAAACTTTCTTTCACCCTAGCAAAATGGCAACCTAAACTGTCATTAAAGATGGAAAATATTGACCCAATAGATCCGATATGGTACAATTTTTATCCGACCCAAAATGACTCAAAATTATTTTTTCATATATTCCATCATAATATTTAATTTCACAACGTCTAAACATTAAACCCACAATCGAACTAAAAATGACCCGAACACCCGAGTTGCCATCCCTAGGAATCATGTCATCATAAATTGTTGAAAGTTATCATGATCTCACATTTTCCTCCTCTAATTATGGGTCTTCCACTATGCCCATAAGCATAGTAACAATAAAAACCACCAATTATTACCACATGAGATAGAATTTCTTTCAAAAAATGATCAAATGCTCATCGCTACTCATGCTACCCTTTACGCCATTGTAATTGGTTACTATTGCATCAAAAAATTCTACATTTTCAAGGATGAAGAAGAGTATGATAAGGTAGTGTGGAGGATACATACCTAGATAATTTTTGGTGGTCCGTCATTGTAATGCCCCTCCAAGCACATATAGGTCAGCAGTAACAAACCCTATGTTGTCCATAACTCGGGTCACTTGGCTTGGAGGAACTTTAAAAAACATGATATTCAATAGTAATAAGATAAATGAAACACCATGCTTTAACTCCAAATATAGATTCATGCATTGTTCTTTGAAAGGAAAAACATAAATTATCTCATCTTGATCTCAAGCATAATACATGTAGACTAAGAAAATTTAAAACATGGAATGATAAACTAGACTAAAGAATCTACTGAGAGGTAGATGGCACCCTACAAAGCTAAAGTTTCCTTTGATGTAATCTACTATGAATGGTTTTCTTCAATCCTCTCTTACTCCTTGATCTAGGGATATCCCATCCCATGGCCATGCAAAACAAAGCAATAATGTAAGTAAGCGGCATTGTGCATTTTATAAGAACTGGAAATAAGCATATATATACTTGAACTGAAATAAACTTGATATAGATTAACATTAGGAATTATCAGTACACTTTAGCTTTCATTACATCAATGAATCAAGAAACATTAAAATTTGTGTTCTCTCCATCACTACCCATGTGGGGCACATCATGCTCAGAAAGCCCAACATTGCTAGGAAGCCCATAATGACCATAAAGGTTCATCATCATGAGAAACATATAATAAGTTACTTAATTCCCTTATTTTAACATTTAACATCATTGTTCTTCTCTTTCCATTAATGTAAATTGTCCTCATCCAATAATTACACCAAAGTGCTCATCATGCCGGTTAAGGCTCATCATAGTTCCACCAAAGTGCTCATGAATGCCATAAAAACAAAAATAACATTAAGAGGAACAATTTACAACTTAAGTGAATTACATTAATGTTGGCTAAATGGACATCTATAAATCCCTTCGTTTTGATTATGACAAACATTTCATTCTTATTGATCTAACGAGCTACTTGAGTGTGCAGGATTAAGGTGGATGACAAAAGCAACTAGGGAAATCCATATGCTTACATGTTTATGTTTTCATGCAATGTAATAGCTTTGTAATAAACTTGTACAAATATATAATGTACAAGTACTTAGATTGCATGTAAATCAAGCGTTAGATCTTCCCTAGCTAAACACCACATTTAGATAAGTCATCCCCTTCAAATAGGATCACATGTGCACACTCATACATATAATTAGTGCCTAAATTGAAACATTGAAACAGGATCAATCTCGGTCGACAAACTCCTCGACCGAGACACTCTCGGTCGACAATCTTCTCGACCGAGAAAGATCCAAAGTAGCCGTTAGACACAACTGACAAGGTAGTTGGCAGTTGGAGATAGACGTTGCAAATCACTTATTCCAGAGAGCCTGTCGGTCGACAAAAGTTCGACCGAGTAGGTGTCTCGGTCGACCATTCCTCGACCGAGATGGTCTCTGACAGCAACTGCAGAATTAATTAATTAGCCGTTGTTAAAGCAACAAACTTGTACCTAACGGCTAGTTAAGCACTTAGAAACCCCTAGAAGTTGTCTAGAACGTCCTTAAGCATCCTTAGGCCATTCCTATAAATAGGACAAGCCATAGGACACTCATACATACTTGTTACACTTGAGAAATCCTTGAGCATACTTTGAGCAATCTGTTTGTGAGCAATTTGAGCATTGTGACAATTGGCTACTTCCTTCCTTAGCTCAAAATTCGTGTCCTATAGGCTAGTATCTCCTACCCACTGCAATCACAAGTCCATACACTTGGTTAGGAGATCTATACGCTTGATCTAGGCAAATCAAGCCTTGGGCTACAAAGGATAAGTTGTAATTTCCTTTTTCCTTTCTTGTTCTCTATTACCGTTTGTACTCTCCTTGCTACTCCTAGGTTGGAGGCTGCTGATTGGAGAGGGTGGAGTTCTTCTTGGTGAAGAAGGTGACTTTGAGCTACTTCAGAAGGCTGGTGCAACGTGAGGTTACTTCTAGAGAGGAAGGCTACTTCAAGGGGGAGCTTGGAGTTACTTCAAGAAGGCTACCTCAAAGTTGGTGCACCTACTTCAAGTGAAGGCTGTTCAAAGGGTGTAAAGGAAAGTATTGTATTTTGTATAAATCCTTGAGAAGGTAATAAAATAAATACTTTCAAAATCTCGGTTGGGTAAGCAACCGGGTAGTGGACTGACAACTTTAGTATTTGCTAAAGTTGGAACCACTCTAAACACCTGTCTCCTTCTTCAAATTTCAATTGTGGTTGTTTGAGTTCAATAAATTGTTAAAATTATTTAAAAACTCTATTCACCCCCCCTCTAGTGTTTTTCAATTGGTATCAGAGCAGGCTTCAAGGAACCCTAACCAGGTCTTGAAGAATGGAGGGTAATGGTGATTACAATCACAACAAAAGGTGCTGCTTGGACAAAACTACAACATGTTGCAATTGGTGCTTAGGAACAAGCCACACAACAACTAGATGCCCATGGAGATCAAAGAAGGAAGATGAGAACAAAGATTGTCTCATTGCTACAACTAGCGAGGAAGAAGAAGAGTTAAGTCTTTTTGATTTATCTAAAGAAGAACTAGTTGCTAGCCTTGAAAAAACACATATTAAGTATGTTGAATGCAAGAAGAAATTAAAGAAATCTAATAAAGCAAATGATGAATTACATGCTAAGCTTCTTGCTATTACATCTGAAAACGAAGATCTTAAAAAGATCATTGAAGATCATGATATTGAGATAAAATCTATAGAGGCAAATTGTAATCTACTTTCTTTAGAGAAGAATAATTTGCAAAGTCAAGTGAATGATCTTCAAAAACAACCCATCTTATGCAACCATCTAGATTATGATTCTATTTTCAAAGAAAGAAATTCATTGTCTTCTAATCTAGATCAAGCAAAACTAGATATCAAGAAGAGAATGGAAGAGATTGCCAAGTTACAACAAAAGGTTAGTAATTTGAATAGTAATGGCATTCTTGATAAAATCTTAGATAATCCCTATCATCAAATCGGGAGAAGAGGACTCGGTTACTCCTATCAACAACCTAGTTGGAGAAAGTCACAAACACATCAATCTATATATGTACCTAAAGGAACATCATCACCCAAGAATAACACTGAACACAACCATAGAAAAAGATATGAGGTTGACTCGATATGCTGTCATTATTGTTTACGCCTTGGTCATTATTCCTTTTCATGTCCTTACAAGAGAAAAGATGTCGAGTTAGTTTGGGTTCCAAAACCTCCAAACTAAATAAACGCAATTAAGTTGAGATATGACCAAGAACCTTAGTTGCATATTTCTACGTCTATCTCAACTCAACCTAATGGGATAACAAATAAATTTAAGTATCTAAATATTTAACTTACATAGTTATGTTTTATTTGGAAGCAATTAACAGTTCCAGAAATATTGTCGGTCGAGAGATTGTCGACCGAGACACTGTCGGTCGAGAAATTGTCGACCGAGCATGTCACTGATTTCCAGTCTGTTGCAAAATTGCTGAATTTCTTTGAAATTGATGAAATTACTATCTATTTGTGATTGATGAATGGATATATATTGAAAATCATCCCTACAAATTTAAATGAGATTAATATTAGTTTATTTCATAAATGATTTAAGTTTAAACTGAAATTATGCTTAGCTCAAATAAAAAGAAAATTTCTATTTTCACATGATCATGTGATGGAATTATATGTTGTTATCATTACATCATGGATATGCTTTCAATATTTTTTACGCATAGATAATGATAAATTGTATGCATGGATCCATGATAATATTCGGCAAGCAAAATGATTTATTGGTTATATACTATTGCTTGAAACACATAAGACAAAATCTCTAAATTAGTATCTTTGAAGAATTGAGATATTAATTGTGCCTTCATTTAAGAATTATATCAAGTAGTATGCTTCAACTTGATACTTAATCAAATTTTATGCAGATATTATACTCGATATGTTCAATTTGAAAATCTGCAAACTTTTCTCTTGGTTAAAATGAAATTTGACCAAGGGGCGCTATGGTCGTAGTCAAAATCGACCTAAAATAAGTTTGACACAATAACTATTTGAATATCATTTTATTGTGATTAAAAGCAAAATCAATTTATGATCACAAAATTATCCCAATATTGTCAATAATAAAACAAAATATTACTCCCTTAGAAAATATATATATGCTCTACAAAATCAGTCTATCATTTGCATTAAAAATCAGCTTAAAAAATTCATACCCAGTAAGTCTGTCGGTCGACGAATCTTCGACCGAAAACCTCTCGGTCTTCCCACCTCTCTCGACCGACAGAATCTAGACAGACCTAACATCGGACACACTTCCGGTCGACAATTGTTCGACCGAGACAGTGTCGGTCGACAATTGCTCGACCGAGAAAGAGCCGTTGGGATATGACCATTGCAATCCGACCGTTACCGTTAACGGGCGACCGTTGCAAGTCGACCGTTGGACGGCCGAAGTGACGCGTCTGGAATATGACCGTTGCGAACGCTCGGTCGACAAATTGTCGACCGACCCGGTCACTGGAATGCTATAAAAGGACCAAAAACGGGTCACTTCTTCACACTTTCATATTCTTGTTTCCATAGGCTCTCTCTAGTGAATTCTTGTGCAAATCTTTAGCATCCTCATCCCCAAGACTTCCTTGCTTCTTCTCCACCTTCAAGCAACGCAATGGCATCATCCTCTGCTCGTGGGAAGAAGAAGGTCGCTGGCAGGAAACAAAGGGAGGCTACTCCACCATTGACGATCATCAACGACATTGCCTTCGTCGACGGAGATGTTGGTGATCGCTATCTACGGCTCTCCTCCAAAGCTCCTATCCCACGACGACCAGTTGAAGTTATGGACTTCCTCAACATCGTCGACTTGGAGGACCTTTTTGAGGTGCAAAAGTTAAAAGAATTCATCAACCCTTCTTTCCCTTCCTATTCCATCAAGGTAGTGAATGAATTCTATGCTAACCTCATCTCCCACTCTGAAAATGAAACCATCTTCTTCTATACTATGGTCAATGGGCATAGCTTTCGATTTACTGAAGGGGATATTCTTGACATGCTAAATATTGACATAGATGAATATCAAGACACCCTTGACCTTACCTCTGGAAACCCACTTAATCAATTTTCCCAAGATAACCATACTGTTAGTCTTAGTGACATCAAAAGGACCATTTTTCAATCCAATACAACCTGTCACGAAGATAGGGGCACATACTATGCTATCAATCTCAAACCAGCTGCTAGGATTATAAACCTTATTGTTTCAACAAACATACATCCTAGAGCAAATAAGTCTGAAGTTCCTATTTTTCGTATGTGTCTAATATATGCCATTATCCAACGTATTCCCACAAATTTTATCCGCATCATTCTTAAAAACATGCTTGAGTTTTTTGGCAATCCTCCATATGCTGATCTTGTATGCCAAATTACTCAACATTTTCTTAAGACCCAAATTGAGGAAATGGGATATACATAGGAGCATAGACCACAAAAAATAAGTAAGAATACTGTAAAAAAATGGGAATTGATTTCGGTCATAAGAGGGCTAGGGTAGAAGGAGAGACATCTACCCAAGATATACCACCTCCACCTCCTCCTACCAGCCTACCCTATGATCCCATCCAAAACACTCTAACCTATGTTGCTGGGTCACAATATCATCTTAGTAAACAACTAGATTATAACCATCATGCCATGACTTATCTAAACCAAAGAATGCAAACTCTTTCTCCAAACCAACCAGATGAATATCCTTATTCTTTAAATCCTGGCATGCTCAATCCATATAACCCATCTTAAAACTACTATCAACCTCCACCTCCACCATCTACAGATCTCACGCATACTCAGTTTTCATCAATGCAACTACAAGATATTGCTGCTCATTTCCGATTTGACCGTGTTCCAACCTTCTTGGAGGCATATGCCTTAACCAAGACAGGTGCTCTGGAGTGGCAAACTTTGGTCCAGTATTATGGAGTTGAGCCTTTTCTTGGGAAAGACCCTGATGTTGATGTAATTCTTAAGTCTTTCCAGTGAGATTTGGAGTTGTATTAGTTGTAATGAAATCCTTGCAAAATTGTAATAAATGGGTTATCTTTACAAGTTTTGGCTATCTTTTCATGCTTGTAATGAAATTGGTTATCTTTATAATGGATATCTTTTTGGCATCATTTGAATTTGGATTATAAGACTATTGTAGAGCATACAAAATAAGGGGAGTAATACATACAAATAAATCAAAAAGGATGAAAATCTTTGCAAATATCTAAAAGTTAAAGTTATGGCTAAATTGACATCTATTGCAAAGAACTTATACCTTGGGATATCTATCTAAAGGGGAGCATAGTATAAAATTAAGGGGGAGAAGTAATATCAAATATTCAACATGGATATCTTTTTGAAATGACAAAGGGGGAGAAAAGAATATCAAAATAAAAATCAAAACTATAATAACTGAGTTTCATAATGAATTAGGCCAAAGCACTCACTTGCAAAACAAGAAGAAAAGCTACAAAAGGTAATCTAAAGGTATGAAACTCATATGGTTTATATTTCCTTTATTTATATTTTTGGAAATGTTTGTCATCTTCAAAAAGGGGGAGATTGTTGGCTAAATGGACATCTATAAATCCCTTTGTTTTGATTATGACAAACATTTCATTCTTATTGATCTAACGAGCTACTTGAGTGTGCAGGATTAAGGTGGATGACAAAAGCAACTAGGGAAATCCATATGCTTACATGTTTATGTTTTCATGCAATGTAATAGCTTTGTAATAAACTTGTACAAATATATAATGTACAAGTACTTAGATTGCATGTAAATCAAGCGTTAGATCTTCCCTAGCTAAACACCACATTTAGATAAGTCATCCCCTTCAAATAGGATCACATGTGCACACTCATACATATAATTAGTGCCTAAATTGAAACATTGAAACAGGATCAATCTCGGTCGACAAACTCCTCGACCGAGACACTCTCGGTCGACAATCTTCTCGACCGAGAAAGATCCAAAGTAGCCTTTAGACACAACTGACAAGGTAGTTGGCAGTTGGAGATAGACGTTGCAAATCACTTGTTCTAGAGAGCCTGTCGGTCGACAAAAGTTTGACCGAGTAGGTGTCTCGGTCGACCATTCCTCGACCGAGATGGTCTCTGACAGCAACTGCAGAATTAATTAATTAGTCGTTGTTAAAGCAACAAACGTGTACCTAATGGCTAGTTAAGCACTTAGAAACCCCTAGAAGTTGTCTAGAACGTCCTTAAGCATACTTAGGCCATTCCTATAAATAGGACAAGCCATAGGACACTCATACATACTTGTTACACTTGAGAAATCCTTGAGCATACTTTGAGCAATCTGTTTGTGAGCAATTTGAGCATTGTGACAATTGGCTACTTCCTTCCTTAGCTCAAAATTCATGTCCTATAGGCTAGTATCTCCTACCCACTGCAATCACAAGTCCATACACTTGGTTAGGAGATCTATACGCTTGATCTAGGCAAATCAAGCCTTGGGCTACAAAGGATAAGTTGTAATTTTCTTTTTCCTTTCTTGTTCTCTATTACCGTTTGTACTCTCCTTGCTACTCTTAGGTTGGAGGCTGCTGATTGGAGAGGGTGGAGTTCTTCTTGGTGAATAAGGTGACTTTGAGCTACTTCAGAAGGCTGGTGCAACGGGAGGTTACTTCTAGAGAGGAAGGCTACTTCAAGGGGGAGCTTGGAGTTACTTCAAGAAGGCTACCTCAAAGTTGGTGCACCTACTTCAAGTGAAGGTTGTTCAAAGGGTGTAAAGGAAAGTATTGTATTTTGTATAAATCATTGAGAAGGTAATAAAATAAATACTTTCAAAATCTCGGTTGGGTAAGAAACCGGGTAGTGGACTGACAACTTTAGTATTTGCTAAAGTTGGAACCACTCTAAACACCTGTCTCCTTCTTGAAATTTCAATTGTGGTTGTTTGAGTTCAATAAATTGTTAAAATTATTTAAAAACTCTATTCACCCCCCTCTAGTGTTTTTCAATTGGTATCAGAGCAGGCTTCAAGAAACCCTAACCAGGTCTTGAAGAATGGAGGGTAATGGTGATTACAATCACAACAAAAGGTGCTACTTGGACAAAACTACAACATGTTGCAATCGGTGCTTAGGAATAAGCCACACAACAACTAGATGCCCATGGAGATCAAAGAAGGAAGATGAGAACAAAGATTGTCTCATTGCTACAACTAGAAAGGAAGAAGAAGAGGTAAGTCTTTTTGATTTATCTAAAGAAGAACTAGTTGCTATCCTTGAAGAAACACATATTAAGTATGTTGAATGCAAGAAGAAATTAAAGAAATCTAATAAAGCAAATGATGAATTACATGCTAAGCTTCTTGCTATTACATCTGAAAACGAAGATCTTAAAAAGATCATTGAAGATCATGATATTGAGATAAAATCTATAGAGGCAAATTGTAATCTACTTTCTTTAGAGAAGAATAATTTGCAAAGTCAAGTGAATGATCTTCAAAAACAACCCATCTTATGCAACCATCTAGATTATGATTCTATTGTCAAAGAAAGAAATTCATTGTCTTCTAATCTAGATCAAGCAAAACTAGATATCAAGAAGAGAATGGAAGAGATTGCCAAGTTACAACAAAAAGTTAGTAATTTGAATAGTAATGGCATTCTTGATAAAATCTTAGATAATCCCTATCATCAAATCGGGAGAAGAGGACTAGGTTACTCCTATCAACAACCTAGTTGGAGAAAGTCACAAACACATCAATCTATATATGTACCTAAAGGAACATCATCACCCAAGAATAACACTGAACACAACCATAGAAAAAGATATGAGGTTGACTCGATATGCTGTCATTATTGTTTGCGCCTTGGTCATTATTCCTTTTCATGTCCTTACAAGAGAAAAGATGTCGAGTTAGTTTGGGTTCCAAGACCTCCAAACTAAATAAATGCAATTAAGTTGAGATATGACCAAGAACCTTAGTTGCATATTTCTACGTCTATCTCAACTCAACCTAATGGGATAACAAATAAATTTAAGTATCTAAATATTTAACTTACATAGTTATGTTTTATTTGGAAGCAATTAACAGTTCCAGAAATATTGTCGGTCGAGAGACTGTCGACCGAGACACTGTCGGTCGAGAAATTGTCGACCGAGCATGTCACTGATTTCCAGTCTGTTGCAAAATTGCTGAATTTCTTTGAAATTGATGAAATTACTATCTATTTGTGATTGATGAATGGATATATATTGAAAAATCATCCCTACAAATTTAAATGAGATTAATATTAGTTTATTTCATAAATGATTTAAGTTTAAACTGAAATTATGCTTAGCTCAAATAAAAAGAAAATTTCTATTTTCACATGATCATGTGATGGAATTATATGCTGTTATCATTACATCATGGATATGCTTTCAATATTTTGTACGCATAGATAATGATAAATTGTATGCATGGATCCATGATAATATTTGGCAAGCAAAATGATTTATTGGTTATATACTATTGCTTGCAACACATAAGACAAAATCTCTAAATTAGTATCTTTGAAGAATTGAGATATTAATTGTGCCTTCATTTAAGAATTATATCAAGTAGTATGCTTCAACTTGATACTTAATCAAATTTTATGCAGATATTATACTCGATATGTTCAATTTGAAAATCTGCAAACTTTTCTCTTGGTTAAAATGAAATTTGACCAAGGGGCGCTATGGTCGTAGTCAAAATCGACCTAAAATAAGTTTGACACAATAACTATTTGAATATCATTTTATTGTGATTAAAAGCAAAATCAATTTATGATCACAAAATTATCCCAATATTGTCAATAATAAAACAAAATATTACTCCCTTAGAAAATATATATATGCTCTACAAAATCAGTCTATCATTTGCATTAAAAATCAGCTTAAAAAATTCATACCCAGTAAGTCTGTCGGTTGACGAATCTTCGACCGAAAACCTCTCGGTCTGCCCACCTCTCTCGACCGACAGAATCTAGACAGACCTAACATCGGACACACTTCCGGTCGACAATTGTTCGACCGAGACAGTGTCGGTCGACAATTGCTCGACCGAGAAAGAGCCGTTGGGATATGACCGTTGCAATCCGACCGTTACCGTTAACGGGCGACCGTTGCAAGTCGACCGTTGGATGGCCGAAGTGACGCGTCTGGAATATGACCGTTGCGAACGCTCGGTCGACAAATTGTCGACCGACCCGGTCACTGGAATGCTATAAAAGGACCAAAAATGGGTCACTTCTTCACACTTTCATATTCTTGTTTCCATAGGCTCTCTCTAGTGAATTCTTGTGCAAATCTTTAGCATCCTCATCCCCAAGACTTCCTTGCTTCTTCTCCACCTTCAAGCAACGCAATGGCATCATCCTCTGCTCGTGGGAAGAAGAAGGTCGCTGGCAGGAAACAAAGGGAGGCTACTCCACCATTGACGATCATCAACGACATTGCCTTCGTCGACGGAGATGTTGGTGATCGCTATCTATGGCTCTCCTCCAAAGCTCCTCTCCCACGACGACCAGTTGAAGTTATGGACTTCCTCAACATCGTCGACTTGGAGGACCTTTTCGAGGTGCAAAAGTTAAAAGAATTCATCAACCCTTCTTTCCCTTCCTATTCCATCAAGGTAGTGAATGAATTCTATGCTAACCTCATCTCCCACTCTGAAAATGAAACCATCTTCTTCTATACTATGGTCAATGGGCATAGCTTTCGATTTACTGAAGGGGATATTCTTGACATGCTAAATAATGACATAGATGAATATCAAGACACCCTTGACCTTACCTCTGGAAACCCACTTAATCAATTTTCCCAAGATAACCATACTGTTAGTCTTAGTGACATCAAAAGGACCATTTTTCAATCCAATACAACCTGTCACGAAGATAGGGGCACATACTATGCTATCAATCTCAAACCAGCTGCTAGGATTATAAACCTTATTGTTTCAACAAACATACATCCTAGAGCAAATAAGTCTGAAGTTCCTATTTTTCGTATGTGTCTAATATATGCCATTATCCAACGTATTCCCACAAATTTTATCCGCATCATTCTTAAAAACATGCTTGAGTTTTCTGGCAATCCTCCATATGCTGATCTTGTATGCCAAATTACTCAACATTTTCTTAAGACCCAAATTGAGGATATGGGATATACATGGGAGCATAGACCACAAAAAATAAGTAAGAATACTGTAAAAAAAATGGGAATTGATTTCGGTCATAAGAGGGCTAGGGTAGAAGGAGAGACATCTACCCAAGATATACCACCTCCACCTCCTCCTACCAGCCTACCCTATGATCCCATCCAAAACACTCTAACCTATGTTGCTGGGTCACAATATCATCTTAGTAAACAACTAGATTATAACCATCATGCCATGACTTATCTAAACCAAAGAATGCAAACTCTTTCTCCAAACCAACCAGATGAATATCCTTATTCTTTAAATCCTGGCATGCTCAATCCATATAACCCATCTTACAACTACTATCAACCTCCACCTCCACCATCTACAGATCTCACGCATACTCAGTTTTCATCAATGCAACTAAAAGTTATTGCTGCTCATTTCCGATTTGACCGTGTTCCAACCTTCTTGGAGGCATATGCCTTAACCAAGACAGGTGCTCTGGAGTGGCAAACTTTGGTCCAGTATTATGGAGCTGAGCCTTTTCTTGGGAAAGACCCTGATGTTGATGTAATTCTTAAGTCTTTCCAGTGAGATTTGGAGTTGTATTAGTTGTAATGAAATCCTTGCAAAATTGTAATAAATGGGTTATCTTTACAAGTTTTGGCTATCTTTTCATGCTTGTAATGAAATTGGTTATCTTTATAATGGATATCTTTTTGGCATCATTTGAATTTGGATTATAAGACTATTGTAGAGCATACAAAATAAGGGGAGTAATACATACAAATAAATCAAAAAGGATGAAAATCTTTGCAAATATCTAAAAGTTAAAGTTATGGCTAAATTGACATCTATTGCAAAGCACTTATACCTTGGGATATCTATCTAAAGGGGAGCATAGTATAAAATTAAGGGGGAGAAGTAATATCAAATATTCAACATGGATATCTTTTTGAAATGACAAAGGGGGAGAAAAGAATATCAAAATAAAAATCAAAACTATAATAACTGAGTTTCATAATGAAAAAGGCCAAAGCACTCACTTGCAAAACAAGAAGAAAAGCTACAAAAGGTAATCTAAAGGTATGAAACTCATATGGTTTATATTTCCTTTATTTATATTTTTGGAAATGTTTGTCATCTTCAAAAAGGGGGAGATTGTTGGCTAAATGGACATCTATAAATCCCTTTGTTTTGATTATGACAAACATTTCATTCTTATTGATCTAACGAGCTACTTGAGTGTGCAAGATTAAGGTGGATGACAAAAGCAACTAGGGAAATCCATATGCTTACATGTTTATGTTTTCATGCAATGTAATAGCTTTGTAATAAACTTGTACAAATATATAATGTACAAGTACTTAGATTGCATGTAAATCAAGCGTTAGATCTTCCCTAGCTAAACACCACATTTAGATAAGTCATCCCCTTCAAATAGGATCACATGTGCACACTCATACATATAATTAGTGCCTAAATTGAAACATTGAAACAGGATCAATCTCGGTCGACAAACTCCTCGACCGAGACACTCTCGGTCGACAATCTTCTCGACCGAGAAAGATCCAAAGTAGCCTTTAGACACAACTGACAAGGTAGTTGGCAGTTGGAGATAGACGTTGCAAATCACTTGTTCCAGAGAGCCTGTCAGTCGACAAAAGTTTGACCGAGTAGGTGTCTCGGTCGACCATTCCTCGACCGAGATGGTCTCTGACAGCAACTGCAGAATTAATTAATTAGCCGTTGTTAAAGCAACAAACTTGTACCTAACGGCTAGTTAAGCAATTAGAAACCCCTAGAAGTTGTCTAGAACGTCCTTAAGCATCCTTAGGCCATTCCTATAAATAGGACAAGCCATAGGACACTCATACATACTTGTTACACTTGAGAAATCCTTGAGCATACTTTGAGCAATCTGTTTGTGAGCAATTTGAGCATTGTGACAATTGGCTACTTCCTTCCTTAGCTCAAAATTCGTGTCCTATAGGCTAGTATCTCCTACCCACTGCAATCACAAGTCCATACACTTGGTTAGGAGATCTATACGCTTGATCTAGGCAAATCAAGCCTTGGGCTACAAAGGATAAGTTGTAATTTTCTTTTTCCTTTCTTGTTCTCTATTACCGTTTGTACTCTCCTTGCTACTCCTAGGTTGGAGGCTGCTGATTGGAGAGGGTGGAGTTCTTCTTGGTGAATAAGGTGACTTTGAGCTACTTCAGAAGGCCGGTGCAACGGGAGGTTACTTCTAGAGAGGAAGGCTACTTCAAGGGGGAGCTTGGAGTTACTTCAAGAAGGCTACCTCAAAGTTGGTGCACCTACTTCAAGTGAAGGCTGTTCAAAGGGTGTAAAGGAAAGTATTGTATTTTGTATAAATCATTGAGAAGGTAATAAAATAAATACTTTCAAAATCTCGGTTGGGTAAGCAACCGGGTAGTGGACTGACAACTTTAGTATTTGCTAAAGTTGGAACCACTCTAAACACCTGTCTCCTTCTTCAAATTTCAATTGTGGTTGTTTGAGTTCAATAAATTGTTAAAATTATTTAAAAACTCTATTCACCCCCCTCTAGTGTTTTTCAATTGGTATCAGAGCAGGCTTCAAGGAACCCTAACCAGGTCTTGAAGAATGGAGGGTAATGGTGATTACAATCACAACAAAAGGTGCTACTTGGACAAAACTACAACATGTTGCAATCGGTGCTTAGGAATAAGCCACACAACAACTAGATGCCCATGGAGATCAAAGAAGGAAGATGAGAACAAAGATTGTCTCATTGCTACAACTAGCAAGGAAGAAGAAGAGGTAAGTCTTTTTGATTTATCTAAAGAAGAACTAGTTGCTATCCTTGAAGAAACACATATTAAGTATGTTGAATGCAAGAAGAAATTAAAGAAATCTAATAAAGCAAATGATGAATTACATGCTAAGCTTCTTGCTATTACATCTGAAAACGAAGATCTTAAAAAGATCATTGAAGATCATGATATTGAGATAAAATCTATAGAGGCAAATTGTAATCTACTTTCTTTAGAGAAGAATAATTTGCAAAGTCAAGTGAATGATCTTCAAAAACAACCCATCTTATGCAACCATCTAGATTATGATTCTATTGTCAAAGAAAGAAATTCATTGTCTTCTAATCTAGATCAAGCAAAACTAGATATCAAGAAGAGAATGGAAGAGATTGCCAAGTTACAACAAAAAGTTAGTAATTTGAATAGTAATGGCATTCTTGATAAAATCTTAGATAATCCCTATCATCAAATCGGGAGAAGAGGACTAGGTTACTCCTATCAACAACCTAGTTGGAGAAAGTCACAAACACATCAATCTATATATGTACCTAAAGGAACATCATCACCCAAGAATAACACTGAACACAACCATAGAAAAAGATATGAGGTTGACTCGATATGCTGTCATTATTGTTTGCGCCTTGGTCATTATTCCTTTTCATGTCCTTACAAGAGAAAAGATGTCGAGTTAGTTTGGGTTCCAAGACCTCCAAACTAAATAAACGCAATTAAGTTGAGATATGACCAAGAACCTTAGTTGCATATTTCTACGTCTATCTCAACTCAACCTAATGGGATAACAAATAAATTTAAGTATCTAAATATTTAACTTACATAGTTATGTTTTATTTGGAAGCAATTAACAGTTCCAGAAATATTGTCGGTCGAGAGACTGTCGACCGAGACACTGTCGGTCGAGAAATTGTCGACCGAGCATGTCACTGATTTCCAGTCTGTTGCAAAATTGCTGAATTTCTTTGAAATTGATGAAATTACTATCTATTTGTGATTGATGAATGGATATATATTGAAAAATCATCCCTACAAATTTAAATGAGATTAATATTAGTTTATTTCATAAATGATTTAAGTTTAAACTGAAATTATGCTTAGCTCAAATAAAAAGAAAATTTCTATTTTCACATGATCATGTGATGGAATTATATGCTGTTATCATTACATCATGGATATGCTTTCAATATTTTGTACGCATAGATAATGATAAATTGTATGCATGGATCCATGATAATATTTGGCAAGCAAAATGATTTATTGGTTATATACTATTGCTTGCAACACATAAGACAAAATCTCTAAATTAGTATCTTTGAAGAATTGAGATATTAATTGTGCCTTCATTTAAGAATTATATCAAGTAGTATGCTTCAACTTGATACTTAATCAAATTTTATGCAGATATTATACTCGATATGTTCAATTTGAAAATCTGCAAACTTTTCTCTTGGTTAAAATGAAATTTGACCAAGGGGCGCTATGGTCGTAGTCAAAATCGACCTAAAATAAGTTTGACACAATAACTATTTGAATATCATTTTATTGTGATTAAAAGCAAAATCAATTTATGATCACAAAATTATCCCAATATTGTCAATAATAAAACAAAATATTACTCCCTTAGAAAATATATATATGCTCTACAAAATCAGTCTATCATTTGCATTAAAAATCAGCTTAAAAAATTCATACCCAGTAAGTCTGTCGGTTGACGAATCTTCGACCGAAAACCTCTCGGTCTGCCCACCTCTCTCGACCGACAGAATCTAGACAGACCTAACATCGGACACACTTCCGGTCGACAATTGTTCGACCGAGACAGTATCGGTCGACAATTGCTCGACCGAGAAAGAGCCGTTGGGATATGACCGTTGCAATCCGACCGTTACCGTTAACGGGCGACCGTTGCAAGTCGACCGTTGGATGGCCGAAGTGACGCGTCTGGAATATGACCGTTGCGAACGCTCGGTCGACAAATTGTCGACCGACCCGGTCACTGGAATGCTATAAAAGGACCAAAAATGGGTCACTTCTTCACACTTTCATATTCTTGTTTCCATAGGCTCTCTCTAGTGAATTCTTGTGCAAATCTTTAGCATCCTCATCCCCAAGACTTCCTTGCTTCTTCTCCACCTTCAAGCAACGCAATGGCATCATCCTCTGCTCGTGGGAAGAAGAAGGTCGCTGGCAGGAAACAAAGGGAGGCTACTCCACCATTGACGATCATCAACGACATTGCCTTCGTCGACGGAGATGTTGGTGATCGCTATCTACGGCTCTCCTCCAAAGCTCCTCTCCCACGACGACCAGTTGAAGTTATGGACTTCCTCAACATCGTCGACTTGGAGGACCTTTTCGAGGTGCAAAAGTTAAAAGAATTCATCAACCCTTCTTTCCCTTCCTATTCCATCAAGGTAGTGAATGAATTCTATGCTAACCTCATCTCCCACTCTGAAAATGAAACCATCTTCTTCTATACTATGGTCAATGGGCATAGCTTTCGATTTACTGAAGGGGATATTCTTGACATGCTAAATAATGACATAGATGAATATCAAGACACCCTTGACCTTACCTCTGGAAACCCACTTAATCAATTTTCCCAAGATAACCATACTGTTAGTCTTAGTGACATCAAAAGGACCATTTTTCAATCCAATACAACCTGTCACGAAGATAGGGGCACATACTATGCTATCAATCTCAAACCAGCTGCTAGGATTATAAACCTTATTGTTTCAACAAACATACATCCTAGAGCAAATAAGTCTGAAGTTCCTATTTTTCGTATGTGTCTAATATATGCCATTATCCAACGTATTCCCACAAATTTTATCCGCATCATTCTTAAAAACATGCTTGAGTTTTCTGGCAATCCTCCATATGCTGATCTTGTATGCCAAATTACTCAACATTTTCTTAAGACCCAAATTGAGGATATGGGATATACATGGGAGCATAGACCACAAAAAATAAGTAAGAATACTGTAAAAAAAAATGGGAATTGATTTCGGTCATAAGAGGGCTAGGGTAGAAGGAGAGACATCTACCCAAGATATACCACCTCCACCTCCTCCTACCAGCCTACCCTATGATCCCATCCAAAACACTCTAACCTATGTTGCTGGGTCACAATATCATCTTAGTAAACAACTAGATTATAACCATCATGCCATGACTTATCTAAACCAAAGAATGCAAACTCTTTCTCCAAACCAACCAGATGAATATCCTTATTCTTTAAATCCTGGCATGCTCAATCCATATAACCCATCTTACAACTACTATCAACCTCCACCTCCACCATCTACAGATCTCACGCATACTCAGTTTTCATCAATGCAACTAAAAGTTATTGCTGCTCATTTCCGATTTGACCGTGTTCCAACCTTCTTGGAGGCATATGCCTTAACCAAGACAGGTGCTCTGGAGTGGCAAACTTTGGTCCAGTATTATGGAGCTGAGCCTTTTCTTGGGAAAGACCCTGATGTTGATGTAATTCTTAAGTCTTTCCAGTGAGATTTGGAGTTGTATTAGTTGTAATGAAATCCTTGCAAAATTGTAATAAATGGGTTATCTTTACAAGTTTTGGCTATCTTTTCATGCTTGTAATGAAATTGGTTATCTTTATAATGGATATCTTTTTGGCATCATTTGAATTTGGATTATATGACTATTGTAGAGCATACAAAATAAGGGGAGTAATACATACAAATAAATCAAAAAGGATGAAAATCTTTGCAAATATCTAAAAGTTAAAGTTATGGCTAAATTGACATCTATTGCAAAGCACTTATACCTTGGGATATCTATCTAAAGGGGAGCATAGTATAAAATTAAGGGGGAGAAGTAATATCAAATATTCAACATGGATATCTTTTTGAAATGACAAAGGGGGAGAAAAGAATATCAAAATAAAAATCAAAACTATAATAACTGAGTTTCATAATGAAAAAGGCCAAAGCACTCACTTGCAAAACAAGAAGAAAAGCTACAAAAGGTAATCTAAAGGTATGAAACTCATATGGTTTATATTTCCTTTATTTATATTTTTGGAAATGTTTGTCATCTTCAAAAAGGGGGAGATTGTTGGCTAAATGGACATCTATAAATCCCTTTGTTTTGATTATGACAAACATTTCATTCTTATTGATCTAACGAGCTACTTGAGTGTGCAGGATTAAGGTGGATGACAAAAGCAACTAGGGAAATCCATATGCTTACATGTTTATGTTTTCATGCAATGTAATAGCTTTGTAATAAACTTGTACAAATATATAATGTACAAGTACTTAGATTGCATGTAAATCAAGTGTTAGATCTTCCCTAGCTAAACACCACATTTAGATAAGTCATCCCCTTCAAATAGGATCACATGTGCACACTCATACATATAATTAGTGCCTAAATTGAAACATTGAAACAGGATCAATCTCGGTCGACAAACTCCTCGACCGAGACACTCTCGGTCGACAATCTTCTCGACCGAGAAAGATCCAAAGTAGCCTTTAGACACAACTGACAAGGTAGTTGGCAGTTGGAGATAGACGTTGCAAATCACTTGTTCCAGAGAGCCTGTCGGTCGACAAAAGTTTGACCGAGTTGGTGTCTCGGTCGACCATTCCTCGACCGAGATGGTCTCTGACAGCAACTGCAGAATTAATTAATTAGCCGTTGTTAAAGCAACAAACTTGTACCTAACGGCTAGTTAAGCAATTAGAAACCCCTAGAAGTTGTCTAGAACGTCCTTAAGCATCCTTAGGCCATTCCTATAAATAGGACAAGCCATAGGACACTCATACATACTTGTTACACTTGAGAAATCCTTGAGCATACTTTGAGCAATCTATTTGTGAGCAATTTGAGCATTGTGACAATTGGCTACTTCCTTCCTTAGCTCAAAATTCGTGTCCTATAGGCTAGTATCTCCTACCCACTGCAATCACAAGTCCATACACTTGGTTAGGAGATCTATACGCTTGATCTAGGCAAATCAAGCCTTGGGCTACAAAGGATAAGTTGTAATTTTCTTTTTCCTTTCTTGTTCTCTATTACCGTTTGTACTCTCCTTGCTACTCCTAGGTTGGAGGCTGCTGATTGGAGAGGGTGGAGTTCTTCTTGGTGAATAAGGTGACTTTGAGCTACTTCAGAAGGCCGGTGCAACGGGAGGTTACTTCTAGAGAGGAAGGCTACTTCAAGGGGGAGCTTGGAGTTACTTCAAGAAGGCTACCTCAAAGTTGGTGCACCTACTTCAAGTGAAGGTTGTTCAAAGGGTGTAAAGGAAAGTATTGTATTTTGTATAAATCATTGAGAAGGTAATAAAATAAATACTTTCAAAATCTCGGTTGGGTAAGCAACCGGGTAGTGGACTGACAACTTTAGTATTTGCTAAAGTTGGAACCACTCTAAACACCTGTCTCCTTCTTCAAATTTCAATTGTGGTTGTTTGAGTTCAATAAATTGTTAAAATTATTTCAAAACTCTATTCACCCCCCCTCTAGTGTTTTTCAATTGGTATCAGAGCAGGCTTCAAGGAACCCTAACCAGGTCTTGAAGAATGGAGGGTAATGGTGATTACAATCACAACAAAAGGTGCTACTTGGACAAAACTACAACATGTTGCAATCGGTGCTTAGGAATAAGCCACACAACAACTAGATGCCCATGGAGATCAAAGAAGGAAGATGAGAACAAAGATTGTCTCATTGCTACAACTAGCAAGGAAGAAGAAGAGGTAAGTCTTTTTGATTTATCTAAAGAAGAACTAGTTGCTAGCCTTGAAGAAACACATATTAAGTATGTTGAATGCAAGAAGAAATTAAAGAAATCTAATAAAGCAAATGATGAATTACATGCTAAGCTTCTTGCTATTACATCTGAAAACGAAGATCTTAAAAAGATCATTGAAGATCATGATATTGAGATAAAATCTATAGAGGCAAATTGTAATCTACTTTCTTTAGAGAAGAATAATTTGCAAAGTCAAGTGAATGATCTTCAAAAACAACCCATCTTATGCAACCATCTAGATTATGATTCTATTGTCAAAGAAAGAAATTCATTGTCTTCTAATCTAGATCAAGCAAAACTAGATATCAAGAAGAGAATGGAAGAGATTGCCAAGTTACAACAAAAAGTTAGTAATTTGAATAGTAATGGCATTCTTGATAAAATCTTAGATAATCCCTATCGTCAAATCGGGAGAAGAGGACTAGGTTACTCCTATCAACAACCTAGTTGGAGAAAGTCACAAACACATCAATCTATATATGTACCTAAAGGAACATCATCACCCAAGAATAACACTGAACACAACCATAGAAAAAGATATGAGGTTGACTCGATATGCTGTCATTATTGTTTTCGCCTTGGTCATTATTCCTTTTCATGTCCTTACAAGAGAAAAGATGTCGAGTTAGTTTGGGTTCCAAGACCTCCAAACTAAATAAACGCAATTAAGTTGAGATATGACCAAGAACATTAGTTGCATATTTCTACGTCTATCTCAACTCTAAATAAATTTAAGTATCTAAATATTTAACTTACATAGTTATGTTTTATTTGGAAGCAATTAACAGTTCCAGAAATATTGTCGGTCGAGAGACTGTCGACCGAGACACTGTCGGTCGAGAAATTGTCGACCGAGCATGTCACTGATTTCCAGTCTGTTGCAAAATTGCTGAATTTCTTTGAAATTGATGAAATTACTATCTATTTGTGATTGATGAATGGATATATATTGAAAATCATCCCTACAAATTTAAATGAGATTAATATTAGTTTATTTCATAAATGATTTAAGTTTAAACTGAAATTATGCTTAGCTCAAATAAAAAGAAAAATTCTATTTTCACATGATCATGTGATGGAATTATATGCTGTTATCATTACATCATGGATATGCTTTCAATATTTTGTACGCATAGATAATGATAAATTGTATGCATGGATCCATGATAATATTCGGCAAGCAAAATGATTTATTGGTTATATACTATTGCTTGCAACACATAAGACAAAATCTCTAAATTAGTATCTTTGAAGAATTGAGATATTAATTGTGCCTTCATTTAAGAATTATATCAAGTAGTATGCTTCAACTTGATACTTAATCAAATTTTATGCAGATATTATACTCGATATGTTCAATTTGAAAATCTGCAAACTTGCCTCTTGGTTAAAATGAAATTTGACCAAGGGGTGCTATGGTCGTAGTCAAAATCGACCTAAAATAAGTTTGACACAATAACTATTTGAATATCATTTTATTGTGATTAAAAGCAAAATCAATTTATGATCACAAAATTATCCCAATATTGTCAATAATAAAACAAAATATTACTCCCTTAGAAAATATATATATGCTCTACAAAATCAGTCTATCATTTGCATTAAAAATCAGCTTAAAAAATTCATACCCAGTAAGTCTGTCGGTCGACGAATCTTCGACTGAAAACCTCTCGGTCTACCCACCTCTCTCGACCGACAGAATCTAGACAGACCTAACATCGGACACACTTCCGGTGGACAATTGTTCGACCGAGACAGTGTTGGTCGACAATTGCTCGACCGAGAAAGAACCGTTGGGATATGACCGTTGCAATCCGACTGTTACTATTAACGGCCGACCGTTGCAAGTCGACCGTTGGACGGCCGAAGTGACGCGTCTGGAATATGACCGTTGCGAACGCTCGGTCGACAAATTGTTGACCGACCCGGTCACTGGAATGCTATAAAAGGACCAAAAACGGGTCACTTCTTCACACTTTCATATTCTTGTTTCCATAGGCTCTCTCTAGTGAATTCTTGTGCAAATCTTTAGCATCCTCATCCCCAAGACTTCCTTGCTTCTTCTCCACCTTCAAGCAACACAATGGCATCATCCTCTGCTCGTGGGAAGAAGAAGGTCGCTGGCAGGAAACAAAGGGAGGCTACTCCACCATTGACGATCATCAACGACATTGCCTTCGTCGACGGAGATGTTGGTGATCGCTATCTACGACTCTCCTCCAAAGCTCCTCTCCCACGACGACCAGTTGAAGTTATGGACTTCCTCAACATCGTCGACTTGGAGGACCTTTTCGAGGTGTAAAAGTTAAAAGAATTCATCAACCCTTTTTTCCCTTCCTATTCCATCAAGGTAGTGAATGAATTCTATGCTAACCTCATCTCCCACTCTGAAAATGAAACCATCTTCTTCTATACTATGGTCAATGGGCATAGCTTTCGATTTACTGAAGGGGATATTCTTGACATGCTAAATAATGACATAGATGAATATCAAGACACCCTTGACCTTACCTCTGGAAACCCACTTAATCAATTTTCCCAAGATAACCATACTGTTAGTCTTAGTGACATCAAAAGGACCATTTTTCAATCCAATACAACCTGTCACGAAGATAGGGGCACATACTATGCTATCAATCTCAAACCAGCTGCTAGGATTATAAACCTTATTGTTTCAACAAACATACATCCTAGAGCAAATAAGTCTGAAGTTCCTATTTTTCGTATGTGTCTAATATATGCCATTATCCAACGTATTCCCACAAATTTTATCCGCATCATTCTTAAAAACATGCTTGAGTTTTCTGGCAATCCTCCATATGCTAATCTTGTATGCCAAATTACTCAACATTTTCTTAAGACCCAAATTGAGGATATGGGATATACATGGGAGCATAGACCACAAACAATAAGTAAGAATACTGTAAAAAAAATGGGAATTGATTTCGGTCATAAGAGGGCTAGGGTAGAAGGAGAGACATCTACCCAAGATATACCACCTCCACCTCCTCCTACCAGCCTACCCTATGATCCCATCCAAAACACTCTAACCTATGTTGCTGGGTCACAATATCATCTTAGTAAACAACTAGATTATAACCATCATGCCATGACTTATCTAAACCAAAGAATGCAAACTCTTTCTCCAAACCAACCAGATGAATATCCTTATTCTTTAAATCCTGGCATGCTCAATCCATATAACCCATCTTACAACTACTATCAACCTCCACCTCCACCATCTACAGATCTCACGCATACTCAGTTTTCATCAATGCAACTACAAGATATTGCTGCTCATTTCCGATTTGATCGTGCTCCAACCTTCTTGGAGGCATATGCCTTAACCAAGACAGGTGCTCTGGAGTGGCAAACTTTGGTCCAGTATTATGGAGCTGAGCCTTTTCTTGGGAAAGACCCTGATGTTGATGTAATTCTTAAGTCTTTCCAGTGAGATTTGGAGTTGTATTAGTTGTAATGAAATCCTTGCAAAATTGTAAGAAATGGGTTATCTTTACAAGTTTTGGCTATCTTTTCATGCTTGTAATGAAATTGGTTATCTTTATAATGGATATCTTTTTGGCATCATTTCTTTGGATTATAAGACTATTGTAGAGCATACAAAATAAGGGGAGTAATACATACAAATAAATCAAAAAGGATGAAAATCTTTGCAAATATCTAAAAGTTAAAGTTATGGCTAAATTGACATCTATTGTAAAGCACTTATACCTTGGGATATCTATCTAAAGGGGAGAATAGTATAAAATTAAGGGGAAGAAGTAATATCAAATATTCAACATGGATATCTTTTTGAAATGACAAAGGGGGAGAAAAGAATATCAAAATAAAAATCAAAACTATAATAACTGAGTTTCATAATGAAAAAGGCCAAAGCACTCACTTGCAAAACAAGAAGAAAAGCTACAAAAGGTAATCTAAAGGTATGAAACTCATATGGTTTATATTTCCTTTATTTATATTTTTGGAAATGTTTGTCATCTTCAAAAAGGGGGAGATTGTTGGCTAAATGGACATCTATAAATCCCTTTGTTTTGATTATGACAAACATTTCATTCTTATTGATCTAACGAGCTACTTGAGTGTGCAGGATTAAGGTGGATGACAAAAGCAACTAGGGAAATCCATATGCTTACATGTTTATGTTTTCATGCAATGTAATAGCTTTGTAATAAACTTGTACAAATATATAATGTACAAGTACTTAGATTGCATGTAAATCAAGCGTTAGATCTTCCCTAGCTAAACACCACATTTAGATAAGTCATCCCCTTCAAATAGGATCACATGTGCACACTCATACATATAATTAGTGCCTAAATTGAAACATTGAAACAGGATCAATCTTGGTCGACAAACTCCTCGACCGAGACACTCTCGGTCGACAATCTTCTCGACCGAGAAAGATCCAAAGTAGCCGTTAGACACAACTGACAAGGTAGTTGGCAGTTGGAGATAGACGTTGCAAATCACTTGTTCCAGAGAGCATGTCGGTCGACAAAAGTTCGACCGAGTAGGTGTCTCGGTCGACCATTCCTCGACCGAGATGGTCTCTGACAGCAACTGCAGAATTAATTAATTAGCCGTTGTTAAAGCAACAAACTTGTACCTAACGGCTAGTTAAGCACTTAGAAACCCCTAGAAGTTGTCTAGAACGTCCTTAAGCATCCTTAGGCCATTCCTATAAATAGGACAAGCCATAGGACACTCATACATACTTGTTACACTTGAGAAATCCTTGAGCATACTTTGAGCAATCTGTTTGTGAGCAATTTGAGCATTGTGACAATTGGCTACTTCCTTCCTTAGCTCAAAATTCGTGTCCTATAGGCTAGTATCTCCTACCCACTGCAATCACAAGTCCATACACTTGGTTAGGAGATCTATACGCTTGATCTAGGCAAATCAAGCCTTGGGCTACAAAGGATAAGTTGTAATTTCCTTTTTCCTTTCTTGTTCTCTATTACCGTTTGTACTCTCCTTGCTACTCCTAGGTTGGAGGCTGCTGATTGGAGAGGGTGGAGTTCTTCTTGGTGAAGAAGGTGACTTTGAGCTACTTCAGAAGGCTGGTGCAACAGGAGGTTACTTCTAGAGAGGAAGGCTACTTCAAGGGGGAGCTTGGAGTTACTTCAAGAAGGCTACCTCAAAGTTGGTGCACCTACTTCAAGTGAAGGCTGTTCAAAGGGTGTAAAGGAAAGTATTGTATTTTGTATAAATCCTTGAGAAGGTAATAAAATAAATACTTTCAAAATCTCGGTTGGGTAAGCAACCGGGTAGTGGACTGACAACTTTAGTATTTGCTAAAGTTGGAACCACTCTAAACACATGTCTCCTTCTTCAAATTTCAATTGTGGTTGTTTGAGTTCAATAAATTGTTAAAATTATTTAAAAACTCTATTCACCCCCCCTCTAGTGTTTTTCAATTGGTATCAGAGCAGGCTTCAAGGAACCCTAACCAGGTCTTGAAGAATGGAGGGTAATGGTGATTACAATCACAACAAAAGGTGCTGCTTGGACAAAACTACAACATGTTGCAATTGGTGCTTAGGAACAAGCCACACAACAACTAGATGCCCATGGAGATCAAAGAAGGAAGATGAGAACAAAGATTGTCTCATTGCTACAACTAGCGAGGAAGAAGAAGAGGTAAGTCTTTTTGATTTATCTAAAGAAGAACTAGTTGCTAGCCTTGAAGAAACACATATTAAGTATGTTGAATGCAAGAAGAAATTAAAGAAATCTAATAAAGCAAATGATGAATTACATGCTAAGCTTCTTGCTATTACATCTGAAAATGAAGATCTTAAAAAGATCATTGAAGATCATGATATTGAGATAAAATCTATAGAGGCAAATTGTAATCTACTTTCTTTAGAGAAGAATAATTTGCAAAGTCAAGTGAATGATCTTCAAAAACAACCCATCTTATGCAACCATCTAGATTATGATTCTATTGTCAAAGAAAGAAATTCATTGTCTTCTAATCTAGATCAAGCAAAACTAGATATCAAGAAGAGAATGGAAGAGATTGCCAAGTTACAACAAAAAGTTAGTAATTTGAATAGTAATGGCATTCTTGATAAAATCTTAGATAATCCCTATCATCAAATCGGGAGAAGAGGACTAGGTTACTCCTATCAACAACCTAGTTGGAGAAAGTCACAAACACATCAATCTATATATGTACCTAAAGGAACATCATCACCCAAGAATAACACTGAACACAACCATAGAAAAAGATATGAGGTTGACTCGATATGCTGTCATTATTGTTTGCGCCTTAGTCATTATTCCTTTTCATGTCCTTACAAGAGAAAAGATGTCGAGTTAGTTTGGGTTCCAAGACCTCCAAACTAAATAAACGCAATTAAGTTGAGATATGACCAAGAACCTTAGTTGCATATTTCTACGTCTATCTCAACTCAACCTAATGGGATAACAAATAAATTTAATTATCTAAATATTTAACTTACATAGTTATGTTTTATTTGGAATCAATTAACAGTTCCAGAAATATTGTCGGTCGAGAGACTGTCGACCGAGACACTGTCGGTCGAGAAATTGTCGACCGAGCATGTCACTGATTTCCAGTCTGTTGCAAAATTGCTGAATTTCTTTGAAATTGATGAAATTACTATCTATTTGTGATTGATGAATGGATATATATTGAAAATCATCCCTACAAATTTAAATGAGATTAATATTAGTTTATTTCATAAATGATTTAAGTTTAAACTGAAATTATGCTTAGCTCAAATAAAAAGATAATTTCTATTTTCACATGATCATGTGATGGAATTATATGCTGTTATCATTACATCATGGATATGCTTTCAATATTTTTTACGCATAGATAATGATAAATTGTATGCATGGATCCATGATAATATTCGGCAAGCAAAATGATTTATTGGTTATATACTATTGCTTGCAACACATAAGACAAAATCTCTAAATTAGTATCTTTGAAGAATTGAGATATTAATTGTGCCTTCATTTAAGAATTATATCAAGTAGTATGCTTCAACTTGATACTTAATCAAATTTTATGCAGATATTATACTCGATATGTTCAATTTGAAAATCTGCAAACTTGCCTCTTGGTTAAAATGAAATTTGACCAAGGGGTGCTATGGTCGTAGTCAAAATCGACCTAAAATAAGTTTGACACAATAACTATTTGAATATCATTTTATTGTGATTAAAAGCAAAATCAATTTATGATCACAAAATTATCCCAATATTATCAATAATAAAACAAAATATTACTCCCTTAGAAAATATATATATGCTCTACAAAATCAGTCTATCATTTGCATTAAAAATCAGCTTAAAAAATTCATACCCAGTAAGTCTGTCGGTCGACGAATCTTCGACCAAAAACCTCTCGGTCTGCCCACCTCTCTCGACCGACAGAATCTAGACAGACCTAACATCGGACACACTTCCGGTCGACAATTGTTCGACCGAGACAGTGTTGGTCGACAATTGCTCGACCGAGAAAGAGTCGTTGGGATATGAACGTTGCAATCTGACCGTTACCCTTAACGGCCGACCGTTGCAAGTCGACCGTTGGACGGCTGAAGTGACGCGTCTGGAATATGATCGTTGCGAACGCTCGGTCGACAAATTGTCGACCGACCCAGTCACTGGAATGCTATAAAAGGACCAAAAATGGGTCACTTCTTCACACTTTCATATTCTTGTTTCCATAGGCTCTCTCTAGTGAATTCTTGTGCAAATCTTTAGCATCCTCATCCCCAAGACTTCCTTGCTTCTTCTCCACCTTCAAGCAACGCAATGGCATCATCCTCTGCTCGTGGGAAGAAGAAGGTCGCTGGCAGGAAACAAAGGGAGGCTACTCCACCATTGACGATCATCAACGACATTGCCTTCGTCGACGGAGATGCTGGTGATCGCTATCTACGGCTCTCCTCCAAAGCTCCTCTCCCACGATGACCAGTTGAAGTTATGGACTTCCTCAACATCGTTGACTTGGAGGACCTTTTCGAGGTGCAAAAGTTAAAAGAATTCATCAACCCTTCTTTCCCTTCCTATTCCATCAAGGTAGTGAATGAATTCTATGCTAACCTCATCTCCCACTCTGAAAATTAAACCATCTTCTTCTATACTATGGTCAATGGGCATAGCTTTCGATTTACTGAAGGGGATATTCTTGACATGCTAAATATTGACATAGATGAATATCAAGACACCCTTAACCTTACCTCTGGAAACCCACTTAATCAATTTTCCCAAGATAACCATACTGTTAGTCTTAGTGACATCAAAAGGACCATTTTTCAATCCAATACAACCTGTCACGAAGATAGGGGCACATACTATGCTATCAATCTCAAACCAGCTGCTAGGATTATAAACCTTATTGTTTCAACAAACATACATCCTAGAGCAAATAAGTCTGAAGTTCCTATTTTTCGTATTGTCTAGTATATGCCATTATCCAACGTATTCCTACAAATTTTATCCGCATCATTCTTAAAAACATGCTTGAGTTTTCTGGCAATCCTCCATATGCTGATCTTGTATGCCAAATTACTCAACATTTTCTTAAGACCCAAATTGAGGATATGGGATATACATGGGAGCGTAGACCACAAAACATAAGTAAGAATACTGTAAAAAAAATGGGAATTGATTTCGGTCATAAGAGGGCTAGGGTAGAAGGAGAGACATCTACCCAAGATATACCACCTCCACCTCCTCCTACCAGCCTACCCTATGATCCCATCCAAAACACTCTAACCTATGTTGCTGGGTCACAATATCATCTTAGTAAACAACTAGATTATAACCATCATGCCATGACTTATCTAAACCAAAGAATGCAAACTCTTTCTCCAAACCAACCAGATGAATATCCTTATTCTTTATATCCTGGCATGCTCAATCCATATAACCCATCTTACAACTACTATCAACCTCCACCTCCACCATCTACAGATCTCACGCATACTCAGTTTTCATCAATGCAAATACAAGATATTGCTGCTCATTTCCGATTTGATCGTGTTTCAACCTTCTTGGAGGCATATGCCTTAACCAAGACAGGTGCTCTGGAGTGGCAAACTTTGGTCCAGTATTATGGAGCTGAGCCTTTTCTTGGGAAAGACCCTGATGTTGATGTAATTCTTAAGTCTTTCCAGTGAGATTTGGAGTTGTATTAGTTGTAATGAAATCCTTGCAAAATTGTAATAAATGGGTTATCTTTACAAGTTTTGGCTATCTTTTCATGCTTGTAATGAAATTGGTTATCTTTATAATGGATATCGTTTTGGCATCATTTGAATTTGGATTATAAGACTATTGTAGAGCATACAAAATAAGGGGAGTAATACATACAAATAAATCAAAAAGGATGAAAATCTTTGCAAATATCTAAAAGTTAAAGTTATGTCTAAATTGACATCTATTGCAAAGCACTTATACCTTGGGATATCTATCTAAAGGGGAGCATAGTATAAAATTAAGGGGGAGAAGTAATATCAAATATTCAACATGGATATCTTTTTGAAATGACAAAGGGGGAGAAAAGAATATCAAAATAAAAATCAAAACTATAATAACTGAGTTTCATAATGAAAAAGGCCAAAGCACTCACTTGCAAAACAAGAAGAAAAGCTACAAAAGGTAATCTAAAGGTATGAAACTCATATGGTTTATATTTCCTTTATTTATATTTTTGGAAATGTTTGTCATCTTCAAAAAGGGGGAGATTGTTGGCTAAATGGACATCTATAAATCCCTTTGTTTTGATTATGACAAACATTTCATTCTTATTGATCTAACGAGCTACTTGAGTGTGCAGGATTAAGGTGGATGACAAAAGCAACTAGGGAAATCCATATGCTTACATGTTTATGTTTTCATGCAATGTAATAGCTTCGTAATAAACTTGTACAAATATATAATGTACAAGTACTTAGATTGCATGTAAATCAAGCGTTAGATCTTCCCTAGCTAAACACCACATTTAGATAAGTCATCCCCTTCAAATAGGATCACATGTGCACACTCATACATATAATTAGTGCCTAAATTGAAACATTGAAACAGGATCAATCTCGGTCGACAAACTCCTCGACCGAGACACTCTCGGTCGACAATCTTCTCGACCGAGAAAGATCCAAAGTAGCCGTTAGACACAACTGACAAGGTAGTTGGCAGTTGGAGATAGACGTTGCAAATCACTTGTTCCAGAGAGCCTGTCGGTCGACAAAAGTTCGACCGAGTAGGTGTCTCGGTCGACCATTCCTCGACCGAGATGGTCTCTGACAGCAACTGCAGAATTAATTAATTAGCCGTTGTTAAAGCAACAAACTTGTACCTAACGGCTAGTTAAGCACTTAGAAACCCCTAGAAGTTGTCTAGAACGTCCTTAAGCATCCTTAGGCCATTCCTATAAATAGGACAAGCCATAGGACACTCATACATACTTGTTACACTTGAGAAATCCTTGAGCATACTTTGAGCAATCTGTTTGTGAGAAATTTGAGCATTGTGACAATTGGCTACTTCCTTCCTTAGCTCAAAATTTGTGTCCTATAGGCTAGTATCTCCTACCCACTGCAATCACAAGTCCATACACTTGGTTAGGAGATCTATACGCTTGATCTAGGCAAATCAAGCCTTGGGCTACAAAGGATAAGTTGTAATTTCCTTTTTCCTTTCTTGTTCTCTATTACCGTTTGTACTCTCCTTGCTACTCCTAGGTTGGAGGCTGCTGATTAGAGAGGGTGGAGTTCTTCTTGGTGAAGAAGGTGACTTTGAGCTACTTCAGAAGGCTGGTGCAACGGGAGGTTACTTCTAGATAGGAAGGCTACTTCAAGGGGGAGCTTGGAGTTACTTCAAGAAGGCTACCTCAAAGTTGGTGCACCTACTTCAAGTGAAGGCTGTTCAAAGGGTGTAAAGGAAAGTATTGTATTTTGTATAAATCCTTGAGAAGGTAATAAAATAAATACTTTCAAAATCCCGGTTGGGTAAGCAACCGGGTAGTGGACTGACAACTTTAGTATTTGCTAAAGTTGGAACCACTCTAAACACCTGTCTCCTTCTTCAAATTTCAATTGTGGTTGTTTGAGTTCAATAAATTGTTAAAATTATTTAAAAATTCTATTCACCCCCCTCTAGTGTTTTTCAATTAATCATCATGGGATTTCTCCCTCTTAATCTTGACATTAACATTACATGATTTACATTATTCTTTCTTCAATTTCTTTACATGATCATTTCATTAAACTACTGAGCATCAATGATAAGCATAGGACTTTATGAATATAACAACCAATATGCAATAGTATAATTTGCGGCAGAATCATTATTTTAATTCCATTCATTAACTTGGAAACTTAAACATAATCCTAAACCATACATAACATGCAACTCATCCAAAAACATATTCATAGTGGCATGACTCACTTACATGGAGCAAGGTAGATCCTAACTTAGTCTCCCTGATCTTGATCAAATCCCATGTTCCTGAAATTACATGATTTCTTAGTAATTATCATAATTAATACATCTTAAATCCTAATTTTGGTCTTTTAAGGAATCATGGTAAGAAACGATGGAATTTGGTTTTGGAAACATGAAAATCAGATTCTACTCAAAAATCCTTTCCACAGACTATTTTTGGGTATTTTTTTGAGAATCCTATGATTTATTGTGAATTATCAAATCATTGACCAATTAGAAATCACACAAAATCCACATAGGCATAAATATACAAATATGTGCTTGGCCCCACGCTTAGGTGGTCCAATCTACACCAATCATCTGGACCCAACTCCAACTCATTTCTGATCAAAGCAAAGACAAATTGGTGCAATTAAATACCTAAAAGGCCCATGCTTGCATTGTCAACAATAGGTTGTCGAGGAGGGAAAATGGTAAAAACATCATTGGGTTTATCTTCTCTGATCCAAGTAAATGAATAGGATGAACCAGTGAAATTTGTGGATCCCAATCCTTATTTTTCCTAGGCTAATGAGAAACAGGATAAGCAGTGAGTTCTCTGTACCTTCACAAACCTAACAAGCCCTACTTTGTGTTGTTCCATGCTCTGGAGCACTAGGTGTTGCTCCCACCATGGCGACTAAAGGATTGAGATTAGAAAATAGCAACATATTGAAATATGATGGAATCCAAGGATGTGGTTCGCTTCTATGATGCAAATTGAAGCTTATGGTAAACAAAGCACGACGAACAGTTGCAAAAATCCTAAGAATTGAACATAGTTCAAAGGAACAAGAAAAAGAGGGAAAAGTCGATGGGTACCTCCACGAAGAAATTAAAACCATCATAAGCTTACCTACACCACAGGGAGGAGATATCAACATCAAGTGTCTCCTTTGACAGTCAAGAGCACATCGACAGACCAGATCTTACTAAAGAGGCCAGGTAGAGGTGGGAGTGAGGGATGTAGGGTGATTGAGACCTGAAGAGCTATCTGAATAGGCTTTTGTGCCTTCTGCAATGGTGAAAAGGTGATCCTTTATAGGCGTGATACCCTAGTGTGGCGTGGAGTCCCAACTGAAGGGGAAAATAGGGAGATACACTTTGATCTGGTAGTCCAAGAGTTCTAGGAATCCAAACCCCTACATGTTAGATATGGGATGATTTGGGATACAAATTTAGTTCATTTGGAGGTGTTTTGAGGCAAAGATTGAACGGGAATGAGTCTAAGAAATGACGAAATTTCGTGACACTATGGAGTCCAACAAGGATTGGACTCGAGTGGAAGAGATAAGAGGGAACTGTTGGATGAGTTTGTGATGAACCAGACAAAACAAGAGTCGTCTGATCTAAAGAACGTATACAAAACGTGTGACAAGGCTTAATAATTTGGAAACTAAGGCCGGATGCCAAAAATCAAAGATATTTTAATTAACAACCATATAAATCCTTTCTTTATCAATTTAAGTGACCAAATAAAGCCCAAATGACCTCATATTTGAACCATAGGTATATTAAGAGTTCTAGAATCTTCCTATCCAACTATATTTAGGTTTCATCCACCTTTTGTTAATCAAACTCATATGGGTCATTATATTAATGCATACATTATTAAAAGGTGAGATTAATGGAATTATACATTCCTTAGTGAATGGGTTGACCCAAAATTTGAGGTTGAGAGAATACATATTATATTTGATATTTAAAGGTCACATTAGAATCTATTTGATAGATGAAATCTAAAAAAAAGAAACTAGGGTTTCCAATTAAGGATTATTGACAAGTTTAAATTTTGAGGATGTTACAATTCTATCCACCTTAATTAAATGTCTTCCTCAAACTTTTCTCATACTACCCACCTTAGAGTTTTCAAAATTCCCATAACATCATAACATATTATTCAAAAGCTCATGACTATACACATATATGGTCTAAGGATAAAGTCATAATCTAAAGGTGACAATCTAAACCATACCTTGATCATTTTCCTCCTCGATGTTTATTGTAAAGATTATCGCATGTCTCTTAGGAGTTGGGTTCTAGTTTCTGGCCTCCTTCCTCTATATCTTAGGGTAATATGACTTTATATGTCTAGGATCTCCACAATAATATCATAATCCAGTGTCGAACCTGGATGACCCTCCATGGACCCTGTGATTTCTCTTGGGTTGTAGGGACTTCAACCTCATGAGCTTTCCTCTCATTATTTGGAGGTTGATGTTGATACTGGTTGTTCTTCTAAGGAGCTTCCTTATTATAGGACCTTCTAGGGTGGTTTTCTAGCTTTAGGGTTGCATCTAGAGTAGCCTGAAGGGTCGTGTGGCCTCTTCCTAATAGGATGAAGCTTAGGTCGGTCTTGAGTCCTTGAATGAACTTCTTTGTTCGGCATTGCTCATCATAGTTGTCACCATACTTCTACATGATCCTGAACTTCATGGCATATTGGGTCAAATTAATGTCACCAACATGAGCTAGATTGGGAAACTCTAACTCCTTCTCTATCATGGCTTCATACACATAGGGTTCCTGGAAGGTTTCCACAAAACCTTCCCATGTGAGTGCAGGTGCATCATCCACTCTTGAGTTGAGGAAGTTCTCCCACCATGTACATGATGCTCCCTTCAGCATGAGGGTTGCAAAGAGAACCCTAGACTATTAAGGACAGTCCAAGTCATGAAAAAAATGCTCCACGCTCCTAATCTATTCTTCTCCATTGGTGATGACATCATCTTCTCTTTCTCCAGTAAAGGAGTCGGGCCTCATCTTCAAGAAGTCCACCAAGGTCAGCTTGTGGTGTCTGGGTTGATGTTGCCCTTGTCCAAGGTCATTGGTGAGCAGTTGAAATAAGTCCAGGTTGCCTTAGGGTTCCTTGTTGGTCTACATCCCTCACTAGAAGAGCTAGCTTCATCTTCCTTATCCTTTCCCTTGTCAGATTTCTTAGGAGCCATATAGAAAAATAGGGTATACCTAGGGTTAGAACATGTGAATCTTTATCTTGGTGGCCATGTACTCGTTGCTCTAATACCATATTGTAACACCCCTCCAAGAACATACATGTCAGCGGAAGAAAACCCTATGTTGTCCATAACACGGGTCACTTGGCTTGGAGGAACCTTACAAAATATGATATTTACTAGCAATAAGATAAATGAAATACCATGAATTAACTCAAAATATAGGTTCATACATTGTTGTTTGAAAGGGAAAACATAAATTTTCTTATCTTGATCTCAAGCCTAATACATGTAGACTAAGAAAATATAAAATGTGGAATGATTAACTAGATGAAAGAATATACTAAGAGGTAGATGGCACCCCGCCAAGCTAAAGTCTCCTTTGATGTAATCTACTATGAAGGGCTCACTTCAGTCCTCTCTTGCTCCTTGATCTAGCAATGTCTCGTCCCACGACCATGCGAAACAAAGCAACAATGTAAGTAAGCGACACTATGCATTTTAAAAGAACTGAAAATAAGCATATATATACTTGAATTGAAATAAACTTGACATGTCTTAACATTAAGAATTATCATTACTTTATCTTTCATTACATAAATTAATTTAGAAACATTATTATATGTGTTCTCTCCATCACTGCCCACGTGTGGCACATCATGCTCAAAAAGTGTGTAAGGCCCCTAAACTTTCTTAATGCATTTAATGAGATTAATTACCATAATTGAATATTTAGAACCCTAATATAACCTATTGATATGTTTTGAAATCATAAGACAAGCTTAAGATTCAAATGTGGTCCAATTTGGACACTGTTTGAGCAAGTTATGCAATTTTCTGTATATTTTTGACTTTTTTGCAATTTACCCAATTGAGGGGTTTTCTTTGCAATTTTTCACATACATTATGTTCCTTAGATTTTATATTATCATTCTTGAGATTTTTGAGCCATGGGACTCCTATTTGAGCCATGGTTTGAAGGTGTTTTCATTAAGGGTATTTTAGGGTTTACCCCTTCACGGATGAGCTCCTTTTAGTAGCTATCAACTAATGAATTATGTGATTGGTTGGGAATTTCGACAAAGGAAATATAATCAGGTTAATAGGGATGGTGGGGGAGCTTTTTGTGTGTGTGCTTATATATTCTCAATAGTTTAAGGCCATAAACACATGGGGAAGCTACTTTTACACCTCATGCTTGCTTCTATCCTTATCCATGGGCTATATTTACCTCTTCCTTGCCCAAATATACAACTATGCTTGCTTTCTCTTTCCTCTAACCTGGAGCAACGAATTCACTCTATTTTTCTGCAGAACCAACTGCTGTAAGGTAGAAGACAACCCCTTTTTGGAGAAGAAGGTCTCATAGGGCTCCATCTAGCCCTACCAAGGGTTTCCAAGGTCATCTTCTAGGGAATTTGACCAAGGCAAGTTGTTTTCTTCCTTCCTTCTTCGTTTTCCTCGCTATTCTCCTTCCTTATACCTTCCTCCAGGTTGGAACCTTGCTTTTCCATGGTAGAATTTTCTCTAAAGCTCTAAAATCCTACCTTTCTTGCTCCTTATGTTTAGGGTTTGCTCATTTGATGAAGAAAGGTGCTAGATGGACAAATTCATAGCTTATTCTTGGATTTTCTACCCTACCTGCTTGATATTTCTTCTGTTTGGGGTTTTATCTTCTCATTAGAGGCAATTTTTATAACTTTTTCTATGTTTATTGCTTACCATAAGCTTACTAGCTCAAGTTCTTGCTTGAAAATGATGATTTATGGACTAAAAAGCTATGCTTGACTTGGATTTCGATTTTTATAATGTTCCCTATTCTGATTTCAGTTCTATATGAACCTGTGATCATGTGTATTTTATTAATAAGGTATATTATGACTTGGATCAGGTTGTTTTGACAACCTATGGTGCTAAGCACCTATCAAACAATGGTCAATCTTAGGGTTTAAAGCTGATTTCTTCTATAAACCATGACCCGATGATGGTACCATTGCAACAACCCTATGGTGTTGTCTTCATAATAACTAATGGTCATGATAAAGGTTGTCAAATTATGGTGACAACCTATGGTCACCCCCTTAGGTCAGGTTTTGGACCAATTAGAAGTTTAATGATCAACCATTAAGTACCCTACTGATGTTATCAATCAATGACGACATTAGATTAATATTTGATGTTCATTAATGAATATAATGTTGATCTAACAACCTATGGTGACTTAATGGTCACTAATGATGGTGTATCAGGTCTCTAAAACCTATGTTCAGTCAAGCATTGTAGTTGTATCATCAATTAAGCCTTAGACCAATGGTTTCTTGGGTCATT
Organism: Alisma plantago-aquatica; assembly: GCA_963693085.1. NCBI lineage: Eukaryota > Viridiplantae > Streptophyta > Magnoliopsida > Alismatales > Alismataceae > Alisma > Alisma plantago-aquatica. The sequence goes on along the minus strand of OY856412.1, from coordinate 21,466,194 downwards.
TGATGCAATGGTCGGACCTATACTATAATTGATGGTTTTAATATATGAACTTGACCCAATGGTCAATATCTACTATTTATTACTCCAATAAAGTGGAATAATGGCTAATGTAATATGTTGGTCCTAATAATGTGATTTAGATGGTTTCCTTTATATGATCAACTTAAGGAGCTTAATTGTTGACAATGGATGGCTTGTTTTAAATGAAAAGTCGATTGAGGGGTTTACCCTACTCTCAATGGAACTTTTTGTGTTGCTAATCAAGGGTTGTGTAGGGTTAGATGGTGACTCTTTCTAGAGCAAAAATAAAGGACTTCATAGGTGGTTTATCCAAGGTGTTTTCTTATGTAAACAATAAATGGTCTTACCTTTTAAACATCTAATGGTTCTGGGTGACATTGTGGTATGGTGATATGGGTTGAATGATGATGGAACAAATGGAGGGTTACCCTTAATAAGGTGGTCTTACCTATTCAATCATATGAATAGAAGGGATGATAATCATATTGTGTTGATATGTGACCCTAATGAGGTATAGCTGACTATACCTAGCTTTAATATAACTAAATGATGGTAATTGGGTAAGAATAGTCCTTGAATGATTAATACAATCATGGAGTACTCTCTTATTATTGTTGAAGCCCTAGTATGCTATAACCTGATGGTTACACCTTGATTTATGTGTGGGATCATACTTGAGAATAGTATGGAATGTGATGGTGATGCTTCACCTTATGCATCCATGATCCAATGGGGATGTTGTGAGTTAGGGTTTGGGTATAAGTGTTGATTAGTAACATTAATATAATTTATCTTGTGAACCTAACTCTAATGCAAATAGATAAAGATGAGTATTCATGTTTAACATTCTTATATGATGGAATGATGGTGTAATAACCTCCTTACTATGATCATAATCTTGACATGTTAATTAGTGGTTATCATAGCCACATGGTTGATACTTTCTTACACTAAACATGTGCATAATGAATATGATGAGAGTTAATCATATCTAGATTCCTTGCATGTTGATGTAATAAAGGAATGTTCTTAATGTTAATATAACCCTGCTATGATTGTTTATGAATATATCCTATCTCATTAATGCAATAATGTGCTGATTTGGTGTATTATATGCAAGTGATGTTGTTGATCCTTGTTATAAGGCATGGAAAGATAACGATGATCTTGGAGGGAATAGTATGATGGTCTTAATGACCTTTGGGCATGGCCAAGCCCTGAATGAGGTGTAATCCTCTTATGTTGATAAGGGTTGATACCCTGTGACATAGTGGAAAGGATTTATATCTTGTGATAGTATGATGACTAGTGTGGTCTCATGAATGACAAGAATAGTACCATGTGATGATGAGATGAGAAATTATGTTTCACACATTTTATATATTTTAAAGTTGTGATATTTATATGCTTGTTAGAAGTGGATTAGGGTTTGTATGTTCACTTGTTTGATGCAGCCTTAATTCACCCAATTGGCATAACTAATTCAGTAATATTCTAATCATGTAGTTCCCTGTGCCATAGATCCATCTAAGTTTCAGAACTTGCTAGATGGTGAAACGAGTATTCTTAAGGGAAACTCAGAGCGCATACTAATGAGTATGCAAGGTGCTTGTCATCCTGAATTCAATTTTTAGGGAGGATGATTGTGGTAATACCTAGCCCTCAGTTTGAGAACGGTTGCGGTCATGTATCAATGATTATATATGTGATGATATTGGAGGACAACTACGGTTGTACCTCGAATGGCAGGGTATGCGTACCCACCTCCTTTCACTAGTGTTGTGACCTGTACCAAGGACAAACTAGGATGTTAGCAGTTTGACCTTATGTGTTGCTTTGGTGGACCCATACTGACCGGGGGCGGAGAAGATCTTAGGAGTCTGACTCTTCCTAGATCTTGTATGGCACTGATTTTGACTTAGCAGTGGTCGGTTGGATTTTGAGTGGTATCCTCAATTTCCTCAGGGCATAATAAAAGATGTAAGATAGTCGTATAGCATATTTGTTTAGGGTTATACACAATGTTTCACATTGGATGATAACCCTTGTTTGTTATCTTTACAGAAAGATGATGCTTAGTGCAATTAAGAGATAGTAGATATACTTATGTTGTAGATATGCTTAAGATTGTAGATGCATACATACAGTAGTCATGATTATGTTGATAACTATACTGCTACTGCTGATTATAATCATGATGCTAGCTATCTCATGTTGTTAGTTATGTTTAGCATGCTAGCCATGCCTTTGTAACTAGAGATGCATATACTGCTAATTATGCTTATCCATGTAGTTGTGCTTACATTGTTAGCTCTTCTTATAATGTTGATATGTTCAACCAATTAGACATGCTCATGTTGTTAGCTATGCTATGTTACTAGACTTGCTCATTATGCTAGAACTGCATATGCTACTGAATTGCTTATATTGTCAATAAGGTAAAGGATGATAGTCTGGCTAATGATGATAGTTATTATCCACTCCTTTATGTATTTTGTTAATCATCAATATTGCTGATCTTATTTGTTATCTCTGATTAAACTACTTAACTATTTAATTTCTTTAAAATGTTGTAATCAATAAATATTGTTGGAGGTTATATCTCTTGCTGGGACATGAGTCTCACCCTTGTGGTTTGCCAAAAAAATTTTAGGTAATTGGAAGTGACAAAAACAAACATGTGGCAGCAAAGAGGAGTTATAGTAATGAATCTTTGATAAAGTTAATTAGATGTCTAGTGTGTCCTTGAGTCGTCCTTGTACTCTCAGGTTCGGGTGAGAAAAAGTTTGTATATGGTATTTCAAATGAATCAGACTTTTGTTAGCATATTAATACTTGTTTGTGTGGCATATATGAATATTGTTCTTCTGTGTATATATGTGGTGGCTAAGATGATAGAACAATTTGTATCAAATTCTTGGCATAGTATGGATATGCGAAAGATGCTGGGCTCTTATGCAAATGTTTCTAAGCGGGTGTTGACGTTGAAATTGGTAACAGGTTCTTACAAGTTGGTATCAGAGCTTTAGCTTCACTTAGTCTATAGGGACACTAGTACTTAGGACTAGGATGATGTCTAAGTTAGGGATATGACATAAAAATATGGTGCAAACTACCTAATCTCAGTATTTGGGTGCCCTGGCCATGTATTCAATTATTGAAGAAAAGGTAAGTATGAAACTCTTAAATTGTTATCATTCTGATTACTCTGATCAAGTAGTCATTTTGAGACAATCTAAAGAGCATAACGAATAACAAATCATGGTGTGAATATCTCAATCTTATCTTAAAGAAGATGGGAATTGCATCATAATCTATCAAAACTTGAATGTTTGGTAACTAACAGAGAAATATACAACACCATGAAACCTAAATCTGAATACAAATAAGGAAAAGAGGAGTTCTTGAAGATGTGATTCAAGAAGAAAATAAAGTAAAAGGCGGATAAGTCTATGCTTATAAAGTGATTCAAGGTATGAAATCCACATAAGATGGAGAGAACTCCAATGATAAGTATATAATGAGAAGATAAATGAGAACAATGACAAAGGAATAAGGTGGAACTTGAGTTAATCTTAGACCAACCTATGTGTGTAAGAAAGTGTTAATGTAAAATAAGCATGGCATTTGAAAGAAATTAAGACAGATGAACCATATTTAATGAAGAAAATGTGGAATATGATGATTTACCTGTTAATAAGTGGTTGAAAAACATAATAAAATAAGAGAACATACCCAAGTGGGATAAATAGTCATAAAGGAAGGAGTAATGATATACATTAATCATGATGATTCCTATGTTAATGGCAATGAACCCGAAATGAAAAAGGTAAATGATACATAAGAAGTTGTAACCAGCATAATGAAAATAGAATTGGTTACCTTTTTGCTAGTGACTATTGAACGATGTTGCTATGATGTATAAAGTGTGTTTCCCTTTGTGTCTTTCCTTTCTAGGGAACAACTTTCAAGTGGATCATTGCCACTTGGAATGTGTGGATTCATTGTAAACATGAGGGTGGATAGCTTATTATAGCATAAGGTTGTTTGGACTATGGTTCTAAGATCATAAAGTTTGTGATCCTCTTATATGTCTTGATATTTGTTATGTTGGTAAAAGTAGATGATATAAGGATGTGAGTTTCTTATAGCACATGAGGTGGATACCAAGGTAATGAATCCTAGTATCAAAGATGTATTAATAATATGAGAAATATGTGAAGGTTGGAGATGTTTATTAAATAATCATTCCAAGAATTCCTCTTCCATAGAGAGAGAGGGAGAGAGAGTTGATGATGACCCTCTAAATGTTGTTTGGAAGGAAAAACAAAAGTGGTTCTATAATGTTGTGTATGGTTCAGTGATAGTTGGGCAAGACCACTATCAAGGATATATGGTTTTTTGGTTAATAGATATGTGATATTGTGTTTCTTTAAGATAGACCTATGATCAAATATCAATGCATAAGAGTTAGATTGGATGACATAATTCATATGACCATGATGAGTTTAGAGTTATGTCCTTTAGACTAACCAATGTACCAATAGAATTTATGAATAGGAGGAACAGAGTGTTCAAGTAATAGGAGATGCTTGTGTGTGTGCTTGTATATTATCAATAGTTTAAGTCCATAAACACATGGGGAAGCTACTTTTACACCTCATGCTTTCTTCTATCCTTATCTATGGGCTATATTTGCCTCTTCCTTGCCCAAATACGAAACTATGCTTGCTTTCTTTTTCCTATAACCTGGAGCAACGAATTCACTCTATTTTTCTGCAGAACCAACTACTCTAAGGTAGAAGACAACTCCTTTTTGGAGAAGAAGGTCTCCTAGGGCTCCATCTAGCCCTACATAGGGTTTCCAAGGTCATCTTCTAGGGAATTCGACCAAGGCAAGTTGTTTTCACTACTACAGAAACAGCCTTTGGCGTCGGTTGTTTAACCCCCTTTGGCGACGGTTCTCAAGCGATGCCTATGTGGGCACCGCTAAAGGTCGAACTCTTTGGCATCGATTTTCTAACCGACGCCTATATGACATATAGGTGTCGGTTATATATAGTTGGCCGACGTCTATAAGGTTCGCACCACAAAAAAGAGCACCACCTAGGATACTTTCTGCCTCAGTTAACAACTTAACAACCGACGTCATACACCCAGACGACATGGAGAAGCACGTCCGTGTTTAGTACTATAGGCGTCGGTTTTATACTAATAAGAGACACCTTTTCCACCACGGTCGTGCTTTCCTGCACGGTCGGGTTGTTTGTCCTATTAGGCGTCGGTTTTTATCAAATAACCGACGTTGTAGGCCTTTGATGACGGTGTTCTATATATAACTGACGCCTATACTTTAATTTTTTTTCTTATTAGTTTGCAAGCCTGCTGTGGCAGGTCAGCAGGATGAGAACTTACAGTTCAGTTTTCTGAACTGCAGGTTTATGACATCCATTGATATCAGCCTACAACAGGACACAAACCTGCAAAATCAACAAATATTTTTTCACACAAGTAGATACATTCAGACATCAATTCAATTCTCACATTCACACATGTAGAAACATTCAAATACATGTAGAAACATTCAGACATGTATAAACATTCAGAAATATTCATTTACAAAATATCATTCAACATCGCTATCAGCATCCCAATTATATCTTACAATCGCCACTGCTTGTATGGCTTTTTCCCATTCTTCTCTTATTTCATTTAATGCTTCCATCGTATATGGAGCATGTACATTTTTTAAGCGTTTACCTATAGTGTGGTCAGTTTTAAACACCTGCAAAGAGAATGATGTATATATATAAGTAATAATATAAAAATAAGATTGATATATTTCATACTAACTAATGAGACTATATATAATACCTCATGTATGGTATTAATATCCAATGCAGCATGTCGGATAATCATCTGCATAAATCACATCACATAGTATGCGCATGCCCAGCCGTTGTCTTGTGTAGCGCACTATAAATTGAAACATACAAAATATTAAAAAATACAACTAAGCACAATTCACATAAATAATATATACATTGGAGTCGGGAACTTACTTTTACGTTCTCCCAAATTATTGGCTGGTTCTTTCTCCTTGGGACATTTCCTCCAGCATTTTTTAATGCATCTGAACCCCTACATGTTAATGTAACACAGTAAATTACATAATTAAATAGTAATGTAATAAAAAATGTTAACGGATATAAAAATGAAATATTTTTCACCAGAATAATGGCATTCTCAATATGTGTCCAATATTAGTGTTCAATGTACTTGCCGCAGGATCTAGATAATAAATAGTGATCGTCCCGAGGACAATAACTAGTAACTCCCAATGTCTACCGCTAGAGGTAAAAAAGTTAAAAATTAATAACTCAAAATGCACAATAAAAATAGAATTTTCTTAAGTCCAAATTATAAATAAAGTAAACTTACTTGACATTGAATGGAGCTATTATTATCGTCTTCTTTTGCTGACCGAAAATTCTAAAAGCATCTATACAGTATTGTTGAACACTATCAGGGTCTTTAGCTACCATATTAATCAATGATGGAATCAAAAAAACCCACATGATCAAATGCAAATTGTTTGCATTGATCTTCGACTAAGTAGCTACAAAACATGTATTACGTATGCATTAATATATAAGAAACCAGATCACCGGATCTTACACAAGGTATATGGATGTATAAACAAGATCTCACCTTATCCATGTCTCTATCATTGATGTATTCAGCCAATCATACATAAACAGCTCAATAATATCTTGTATAAATAAAGAGCTATCGTATGATTGACCTGCATAATCTGCTTCTAAATAAACAATTATAAGGCAATGTATATTATGTGCCCGTAGCCAACATGCCATTCCCCTACAAGCAGGACCTAACGGGTATTTTAGGTCAGTTGGAACCCAACTTGGTAATGCAGGAAGTGGAGGTGGAGGCCTAGGTGCTTCGGGTGTGTTCTTTTTAACCTGTATATATAATTTCAGATCAGTTGACCTCATATATACACATTAACAATCTAAAGTAATGTAATTTTTTCTTACAATTTTAGTAGTGTAGACGACATCTGCTTTGGGCCACAATATCACCCCGCCTTCTGCCTCAGCAAGTGTATCAATATCCGGGTGGGGATATGGCAATGTAGCTTCCCTCCAATCAGGTAACACACGTATCTGGCTCACACGAACGTAGCCCTGTGGCATTGGAGTCATGTGAAACATTGCCCCAGGAAGGGACGGGTAAGCATGCGCCTCTGCAACAACATAGTCTTGCATTCTTAAGCGGCATGGCTTCAATGCCTACAAATTTGCATAAAGAATATTATACATATATACATATCATCTTGAAAACATATCATCTTGAAAAGACTAGCTACAATGCCATAAACAATACTTACAGCAGACGTGCTAGGCAATGGGTCTCCATGATTACTCACAGTCTGTGCATCGAGAGAAGAGTGGGTTGCCATAGGCTGATTGGAAGCTTGAGATACCTGCCACCACACTATTTCTTCCTTGACCTTCTCAGCAACTATATCATTGACCTTCTTGGCAACTATATCCTTGACTCTCTTATTATCCTATACATGGATAAAAGAAACATTAGCTTCTTATTATTGAATTCCCTTTTGCAGTAACATTCTAAACAAAGAATAGGTTACCTCTTCTTGTGAAAGTCCCGCTCTGGGTTTGCGCTGGGATGGCCCAAAGAATGCTTTGATGCCCACACCAGCGCATGCACCCCTAACACGTCCAGGATGCTCTGGGTTACCCAGAGAAATTGTCAATTCATCCCTTGTGCCCTGAGGGATGAATGTGCCTTGTTTCCTCTGCTCGTGCAGCTCCCGCTAATCACCATCAACAGAAATTGGTAAGTTAACACCACAAATAATCAATATTCAAACGATTGCTCTAAGAGTTGTATTTTACCATTTTCACAGCCGCCTCAGCAGTTACGGGCTTCTTTATTTCACCCTTCTTGTTTTGCCTCCCAGCTATCCAGATATCATGGCGAGGCATGGGTGTGGCAGACTCCTGAGTAGGAGCAGACTCCTGAGTAGCCGCAGACTCCGCCTGTAGTCTTTGGCGAATGCTTGCATAGCCCTTTGGACCCATAGTGTGGTCATGCACATTCAGTGCACGCCTTGCTTTTTGCGCGTCACTGAGGGCCTAGTTAGTATGCACATTAATGATTTGGTTAGTAGCACTAAATGTTAATCTTGAATAGGTGAATACAACATATATTAATTAAATTGGGAGTGACGCCTTATACCTTGAATTCTTCAGATTTTCTTGAAGCAACAAAATTATCCCAATCTTCTTTGTCCAAGAAGTTCCATTGCTCAAGGGCTGACTTCTTCTTCTTATCACCATCTTTTATGTATTCTCTGTTCAAATTTGTCCTATAGTTCCTAAGCATCTTTCCAGCGCGTTGCATCACGCTTTTACGATGCAGCTTCTCATCCAATGCAAACAGATTCTGTAAAATAGAATTCTTATTAACTAGTATCCAAAAATAGAATTGCAAATAATATAATTTGTAATCTACAAAATATAATTGCAAATAATAATAACTCATGCATAAATCCTTCCATATCAAGTCTTTCTTCCCCTGAGGAATTTTATGCCAATTATCGTACTTAACACCACAATGGCTTCGAGTGACACACCCAAGATAGTTTACAAAATTATTGCGGTTCACTCCAATTGCATTTCCTCCATTATCAAACTCCACAACCAATTTGGATCTACTACCACTCAGCGCTATTAACTTCTTCAACAGAGTGATGCCCCTTTTCTTGTTAAGTGTTTGGTGCTGCACATCAAGTTGCTCCAGTGCTTCAGTGGGTACATGTGCATCATCAACCTAAAATTTGACAAAAATAAACCCACTGAATTAGCGTAATATAGAAATATGGGATATATGACATAACTAGAAGATAATGAATTTTATAGAAATACATGATATGTTTTTAGAACTTACATTGGTATCCTCTCCATGCTCATCATGGACAACATGCTCATCATGGACTTCATGCTCATCATGGACATCATGCTCATCATGGTCAGCCATCTGAAAATGTCATTAAAAAGGCAAACATTTAGCATTTGTATTAACTAGAAAAGGCAAACATTTAGCATTTGTATTAACCAGAAAAAGGCAAACATTTAGCATTTGTATTAACTAGAAAAAGGCAAACATTTAGCATTTGTATTAACCAGAAAAAGGCAAACATTTAGCATTTGTATTAACTAGCATTTGTAAAAAAATATAAACATACATGTCTCTAAAATTGTGATCTTTTATCAATTAACAATCCTTCATTGTGATCTCCGCGCACATATAAGTCATCATTAGCTTCAATATTTTGTGGAGTTGGAAACCCAACTGAGAATGGAATGGAGTCATCATACTTATCATAGTACTCTTCTTCATCTATACGATCTTCAATGAACTATCTTTTACCATGAAGAACAACCGACCATTTATCATTTGCAGGATCATCGATATAGAATATTTGTTTCACCTGTGATGCCAATATGAATGGTTCACCCTTCTCGCCAATCTTTTCAAAGTTCGCCAAAGTGAAACCCAATTCATCCACTATAACTCCTTTGGTGTTATCAACCCAATTACATTTAAAGAGCGGAATTCTGAAATCTATGTAGTCAAACTCTCATATGTCTTCAATGAAACCGTAATATGACATTTTAGCTTCACGTGGACTCTTATCCTTTGCACTTGCAAAATACATAGTCGACGCTTGAAGAGTGACCCCACTATTTTGGACGACACTCTTATCATCTTGGCACTTTGTGTAATATGTAAACCCATTAATGTCAAACCCTTCATAAGACATAATATTCGGTTTTGGTTTAAAGGCAAGGCATTTGATAGTTTCTGTAATATCATTTGGTGTTTGAGATAGTTGATGTAAGACTTTATCTTCAAACCACTTAGTAAAAGTCTTATTATGCTCTCTAGCAAGCCACATTGAACTTGCTCGAGGATGTTGTCTCTTGATGAAATTGGTATGTTCCTCGATATAAACACTCACTTCATCCATGTTGTGTAAAATATACAAGTGAGCTTGTTCCAACTGCTCACGGCTGATTACTTTCACCCGTGATCCCAAAATTCCTTTGCCCTCCTCAATATTCTTGTCATTAACAACGACAACATAACATATTTATTTTTCATACATAGCCAGGGAGGAAGATTGTATATAACAAGCATGACTGGCCAAGTGCTATGTTGGATGCTCAATGTCTCGTACGGATTCATCCCATCTGTACAAATCCCAAGTCTTAGATTCCTATCTTCTTCACCAAATTTGGGGTACAATAGATCAATCTTCTTCCACTTAGGGGAATCAGACGCATGTCGTAGGATCCCATCATTATTTTTCTTAACATCTGCATGCCACCTCAAATTCTTCGCATCTTTCGGATTTGCAAACAAGCGTTGAAACTGTGATATTATAGGTAGATACCACAACACCTTGGCAGGAGAACCAGTTTTGGACTCCCCCGAAGTCGTCAATTTATACCGTGACGCACCATATTTTGGACAATCTTTCAAATCTACATATTCCTTTTGAAATAATACACAATCATTCGGGCATGCGTGTATCTTCTTGGCCTCCATTCCCATTGGGCACAACATTTTCTTTACCCGGTATGTTGAGATTGGCAGCTCGTTTCCTTCAGGAAGCATTTCTTTCAACAAAGTCAACAATTCAGTGAAGCTTTTGTCGCTCCATCTATTGTTAGCTTTCAACTTATACAATCTCAACACAGTTCTAAGCTTCGTAAACTTAGCACAGCCTGTGTATAACGGTATCTCAGCATCATGCACAATGTTTCTAAAGATAGGAGGTGGATCGGTGTGCTCTACCCTACAACTATCCAGCATCGCATCAACGATGTCTATTGGAACTGGTTCGTTCACATCTACGTCATCGGAGGCAATTTCTTCTTCCACCCAAGCACTGCTATCGACATCTACTGGTTTCGAGTTTGAAATCTCTCAATGCCAGTGCCATTCTGTATAGCCTTGTACAATCCCGTTGCACATGACATGACTTTTGATTTCCTCACCAGTGTTGACTTTCAAAATGTTACCGCAATGCCTACATGGACAGTAGAACCTATCTGTAGGTTTTTTCCTATGTTCCTCGGCAAATCTAATAAACTGATCAAGACCAGATATAAACTCTGGGGTGCAGCGATTGCGAATGGACATCCATGATCTATCCATTCTATGATCAAAGAGAAAACAAGTATATATTAGGACAAGATTAGGGTATACACTTACATCCTATCCAAGATTTACTCCTATTATCTACAATGAAGTCGGACTCCATACAAATAGTATATAATTTAGTGATTGTTCATTCTAATTTATACCAATGTACAAGTAATATAAAGAACAATGACTGTTCACTTTCTAGGCCAACAGACACATGTGATGTCATTCTTATATATAATAAATGTGTACCACCTATCCCATCCTTGAACACCTAATCTCACTAGTAAGTGTATAATGTGTATTAGGTTTTAAAGAAAATTTCGGCAGCATTTCCCCACTGTTCTCTAAGTACATATGTACTTAGAGAACAAACGGGGAAATGCTACTGAAATTTTCTCGAAAACCCAATACACATTATACACTTACATCCTAAGTGAGATTAGATGTTCAAGAACAGTCCCAAACCGGGGACTATCCAAGATTTACTCCTAATGAGTAAATCTTGGACGGGTTTCTAGGCCAACAAATGCATGTGATGTCATTCTTATATATAATAAATGTGTACCACCTATCCCATCCTTGAACACCTAATCTCACTAGTAAGTGTATAATGTGTATTGGGTTTTCGAGAAAATTTCGGCAACATTTCCCCGTTTGTTCTCTAAGTACATATGTACTTAGAGAACAAACGGGGAAATGCTGCCGAAATTTTCTCGAAAACCCAATAACATTATACACTTACATCCTAAGTGAGATTAGGTATTCAAGAACAGTCCCAAACCGGGGACTATCCAAGATTTACTCCTAATGAGTAAATCTTGGATGGGTTTCTAGGCCAACAAACACAATAATAGATATGTACATGTTAGGGTTTCATCACAATTAATGTTAGGGTTTCATCACAATTGATGTTAGTGTTACATCAATGTTAGGTTTAATCAAATCAAATTAGGATGCTAGAATTGACAAGTTTAAATCTTATTTCAACATGCATCCAAATTTACTGAATTAAGTCAAACATTAGGATTAGAAGCACAAATATATGCAAGCAAAAAATTTGTTCATACCCTAGGATTTACATAAAGCATTACATAAATTTTTTTTCATATCCTTACCAACAGCAAGCATGGCCGTTACCACGGCCCTGCTGTCCAGCACGGCCGTGGTAGGCCAACACAGCCATGTTCGTGCTTGCATGTTGGTAAATAGCTAGGGAGAAGGAAGCAAAGAGGTAGCGCTAGCTGGAGCTAGCGTGGAAAGCACGGCGGCAGCAGTGGCGGCGAGCAGGAGAAGAAGCAGAGGGGCAGGCGGTGGGCAGAAGCAACTGACGGCCGGAGAAGCAGCAGGCGCCGGCCGGAGAAGCAGCAGGAGAAGAAGCAGCAGTGGCGGGCAGCGGGCAGCGGCGCCGGCGAGTAGAAGAGCACCCGAGCAGCGGCGACGAGCAACAACAACTGACGACGGGCGATTTTGGGAGAACGGCGGCGAGCAGCAGTACAGAAGAGAAGTCGCAATGAAACATGAAGAAAGGGGGAAGAGCCGGGTGTGATCGGGTCTATTAAGTTGGTCATCGGCGTAGGTTATCTACAAAACTGACGCCTATTATGCTTTAGCGTCGGTTATTAGTAAAACACCGACGCCCAACTAGACAACCTTTACCCTAAATTATTTGGTGGGAACCATTATCAACGTCGGTTATCGAAGGATAACCGACACTAAAAGTGGGACTTTTCGCGCAAATTTTCATTTTCAATAGGTGTCGGTGAATAGTTAAAAAACCGATGCTATAGGTGACCTAAAATGTTTTCGCTCGAAAATTGGATTTCGCGGGCGATTTTAGGCGTCGGTCTGTTATAACCAGCCGACGCTGAATACAAAGCGGTACCCATGTCTGGCTGGTCTTTGAATATAGACGTCGGTTTGCATAAATAATCGACGTTTAATATTATAGGCGTCAGTTTTCCTTAATAATTGATGCCCAGAAAAGCGACACTGAATGCTATTTCTGTAGTAGTGTTTCTTCCTTCCTTCTTTGTTTTTCTTTCTCTTATCCTTCCTTAGACCTTCCTCCAGGTCGGAACCTTGCTGTTCCATGGTATAATTTGTTCTAAAGCTCTAAAACCCTACCTTTCTTGCTCCTTATGTTTAGGGTTTGCTCATTTGATGAATAAAGGTGCTAGATGGATGAATTCATAGCTTATTCTTGGATTTTCTACCCTACCTGCTCAAGATTTCTTCTGTGTGGGGTTTCATCTTCTCATTAGAGGCAAGTTTTATAACTTTCTCCACATTTACTTCTTACCATAAGCTTACTAGCTCATGTTCTTGCTTGAAAATGATGATTTATGCACTAAAAAGCTATGCTTGACTTGGATTTCGATTTTTATAATGTTCCATGTTCTTATTTCAATTCTAGATGAACCCGTGATCATGTGTACGTTATTCCTAAGGTATAATATGACGTGGATCAGATTTTTTTGACAACCTATGGTGCTAAGTACCTATCAAACAATGGTCAATTTTAGGGTTTAAAGTTGATTTCTTCTATAAACCATGTGACCCGATGATGGTACCATTGCAACAACCCTATGGTGTTGTCTTCATAAAAACTGATGGTCATGATCAAGGGTGTCAAATTATGGTGACAACCTGTGGTCACCCCCTTAGGTCAGGTTTTAGACCAATTAGAAGTTTAATGATCAACCATTAAGTACCCTACTGATGTTATCAATCAATGACGACATTAGCTTAATATTTGATGTTGATTAATGAATATAGTGTTGATATAACAACCTATGGTGATTTAATGTCACTAATGATGGTGTATCAGGTCTCTAAAACCTATGTTGAGTCAAGCATTGTAGTTGTATCATCAATTAAGCCTTAGACCAATGGTTTCTTGGGTCATTTGATGCAATGGTTGGACCTATACTGTAATTGATGGTTTTAATATATGAACTTGACCCAATGGTCAAGATCTACTATTTATTCTTACAATAAAGTGGAATAATGGCTAATGTAATATGTTGGTCCTAATGATGTGATTTAGATGGTTTCCTTTATATGATCAACTTAAGGAGCTTAATTGTTGACAAGGGATGGCTTGTTTGAAATGAACAGTCGATTGTGGGTTTTACCCTACTATCAATGAAATTTTTTGTGTTTTTAATCAAGGGTTGTCTAGGGTTATATGGTGACTTTTTCTAGAGCACAAATCAAGGACTTCATAGGTGTTTTATCCAAGGTGTTTACTTATGTAAACAATCAATAGTCTTACCTTTTAAACATCTAATGGTTCTGGGTGACATTGTGGTATGATGATATGGGTTGAATGATGATGGAACAGATGGATGGTTACCCTTAATAAGGTAGTCTTACCTATTCAGTCATATGAATAGAAGGGATGATAATCATATTGTGTTGATATGTAACCCTAATGAGGTATAGCTTGTTATACCTAGCTTTAATATAACTAAATGATGGTAATTGGGTAAGAATAGTCCTTGAATGATTAATACAATCATGGAGTACTCTCTTATTGTTGTTGAAGCCCTAGTATGCTATAACCTTATGGTTACACCTTGATTTATGTGTGGGCTCATACTTGAGAATAGTATGGAATGTGATGGTGATGCTTCACCTTATGCATCTATGATCCAATGGGGATGTCATGAGTTAGGGTTTGGGTATAGTGATGATTAGTAAAATTAATATAATTTATCTTGTGAACCTAACTCTAATGCAAATAGATAAAGATGAGTATACATGTTTAACATTCTTATATGATGAAATGATGGTAGAATAACCTCCTTACTATGATCATAACCTTGATATGTTAATTAGTGGTTATCATAGCCACATGGTTGATATTTTCTTATGCTAAACATGTGGATAATGAATGTGATGAGAGTTAATCATATCCAGATTCCTTGCATGTTGATGTAATAAAGGAATGTTCTTAATGTTAATATAACCCTGCTATGATTGTTTATGAATATATCCTAGCTCATTAATGCAATAATGTGCTGATCTGGTGTATTATATGTAAGTGATGTTGTTGAGCCTTGTTATAAGGCATGGAAAGATAATGATGATCTTACAGGGAATAATATGATGGTCTTAATGACCTTTGGGCATGGTTGAGCCCTGAATGAGGTGTAATCCTCTTGTGTTGATAAGGGTTGATTCCCCGTGACATAGTGGAAAGGATTTATATCTTGTAGTAGTATGATGACTAGTGTGGTCTCATGAATGGCAAGTGAATAGTACCATGTGATGATGAGATGAGAAATTCTGTTTCACACATTTTATATGTTTTGAAGTTGTGATGTTTATATGCTTGTTTGAAGTGAATTAGGGTTTGTATGTCCACTTGTTTGATGCAACCTTAATTCACCCAATTGGCATAACTAATAAAGTGAAACTCTAATGATGTAGTGCCCTGTGCCATAGATCCATCTGAGTGTCAAAACTTGCCATATGGTGAAATGAGTATTCCTAAGTGAAACTCAGAGTGCATACTGATGAGTATGTGGTGTGCTTGTCATCCTGAATTCAACTGTTTAGGGAGTATGACTGTGGTCATACCTAGCCCTCAGTTTGAGAATGGTTGTGGTCGTGTCTCAGTGATTATATATGTGATGATATTAAGGGACAACTGCGGTTGTACCTCAGATGGTAGGGTATGTGTACCCACCTCCTTTCACTAGTGACGTGACCTATACTAAGGATGGACTAGGCTGTTAGCAACTTGACCTTATGTGTCACTGTGGCGGACCCGTACTGACCGACGGCGGAGAAGATCTTAGGAGTCCAACTCTTCCTAGATCTTGTATGGCACTGATTTCGACTTAGTAGTGGTCTGTTGGATTTTGAGTGGTATCCTCAATTTCCTCAGGGCGTAATAAAAGATGTAAGATAGTCATGTAGCATATTTGTTTAGGGTTATACACAATGTTTCACATTGGATGATAACCCTTGTTTGTTATCTTTACATAAAGATGATGCTTAGTGCAATTAAGAGATAGTATATATACTTATGTTGTAGATATGCTTAAGATTGTAGATGCATACATACAGTAGTCATGCTTATGTTGATAACTATACTGATACTGCTGATTATAATCATGATGCTAGCTATCTCATGTTGTTAGTTATGTTTAGCATGCTAGCCATGCCTTTGTAACTAGAGATGCATATACTGCTAATTATGTTTATCCAGGTAGTTGTGCTTATGTTGTTAGCTCTTCTTATGATGTTGATATGTTCAACCAATTATACATACTCATGTTTTTAGCTATGCTATGTTACTAGACTTGCTCATGATGCTAGAACTGCATATGCTACTGAATTGCTTATATTGTCAATAAGATAAAGGATGATAGTCTGGCGAATGATGATAGTTATTATCCACTCCTTTATGTATTTTGTTAATCATCAATATTGCTGATCTTATTTGTTATCTCTGATTAAACTGCTTAATTGTTTAATTGCTTAAAAATGTTGTAATCAATAAATGTTGTTGGAGGTTATATCTCTTGCTGGGACATGAGTCTCGCCCTTGTGGTTCGCCACATTTTTTTAGGTAATCGGAAGTGATAAAAACAAATATGTGGCAGCAAAGAGGAGTTATAATAATGAATCTTTGATGAAGTTGATTAGATGTCTAGTGTATCCTAGAGTCATCCTTGTACTCTTAGGTCCGGGCGAGAAAAAGTTTGTATGTGGCGTTTCAAATGAATCAAACTTTTGTTAGCATATTAATACTTGTTTGTGTGGCATATATGAATATTGTTCTCATGTGTATATATGTGGTGGATAAGACGATAGAACAATTTGTATCAAATTCTTGGCATAGTATGGATATAAGAAAGATGTTGGGCTCTTATCCAAATGTTTCTAAGCGTGTGTTGACGTTGAAATCGATTTTAATTTACTCATATTTTTTGGTATGTGATTAATTATTGATTGATTGTGTTTTATATTTTGAGTAATCTCATTTAGTGTAACAAGTTCTTACAAAGTGTATCATTTCTAGGAAGCCCATAACGACCATAAAGTTCCATCATTATGAGAAACATATAATAAGTTAATTAATTCTCTCAACCTAACTTTAACATCATTGTTCTTATCTTGCCATCAATGTAGTTGTTCTCATCCTATAATTGCACCAAAGTGCTAATCAGGCTAGTTAAGGCTCATCATTGTTGCACCAACGTGCTCATCAATGCCATAAAGACAAAAATAACACTAAGAGGAACAATTTGCAACTTAAGTGCATTACCTTAATGATCATGGGATTTCTTCCTCTTAATCTTGACATTAGCATTACATGATTTACATGATTCTTTCTTCAATTTCTTAATCATTACATGATCATAGCATTAAACTAATGAGCATTAATGATAAGCATATGACTTTATGAATATAACAATCAACATGCAATAGTATAATATGAGGCATCATCACTATCTTAATTCCATTCATTAACTTGGGAACTTAACTCATAATTCTAAATCATACATAACATGCAACTCATCTAAAATACATATACATAGTGGCATGATATGCTTACATGGAGCAAGGTAGATCCTAACTTAGTCTCCCTGATCTTGATTGAATCCTATATTCTTGAAATTACATGATTTCTTATTAATTATCATCATTATACATCCTAAACCCTAATTTGGGTCTTTTAAGGAAGCATGACCAGATACGATGGAATTTGGTTTGGAAACACTAAAGTCAGATTCTACTTGAAAAGTCCTTTCCACAAACTATTTTTGGGTATTTTTTAGATCATCCCATGATTTACTGTGAATTATCAAATCATTGACCAATAAGAAATAAAAAAAATCCATGTAGGCATAAATATCCAAATTTTCGCTTGGCCCCACGCTTAGGTGGTCCAATCCATGCCAGCCATCTGGACCTAGCCCCAACTCATTTCTGATCAAAGCAAAGACAAACTAGAGTGATTAAAAACCTAAAAGGCCCATGCTTGCATTGTCAACAATAGGTTATCGAGGAGGGCAAAATGGTAAATTCATCATTGGGTTTCTTCTTCTCTGATCCAAGAAATTGAAGAGGATGAACCAAAAAAATTCATGGATCCCAATGCTCGTTTCTATCCTTGACTAATGAGAACTAGGATCGACAACGAGTTCTCTGTGCCTTCACAAAGCTAACAAGCCCTAACTCGGGTTGTTCCATGCTATGAAGCACTAGGTGCTACTCCCGCCATGGCCGACCAAAGGATTAAGATCCAAAAATAGTAATAGACTAAAATACGGCAGAAGCCAAGGATGCACTTCACTTCTATGATTCAAACCGAAGCTGATGGTGAAGAAAGCACGACAAATAGTTGTGAAAATCCTAAGAATTGAACATAGTACAAAGAAACATGCAAAAGAGGTAAAAGTTGATGGGTACCTCTGTGAAGAAATCAAAACCGTTAGAAACTTACCTACACCACACAGAGGAGATTCTAAAGTCCAACATCTCCTTTGGCGGTCAGGAGCATGTCGACAAACTAGATCTTGCTGAAGACGCCAGGTAGAGGTGGGAGCGAGGAATGCAGGGTGATTGAGACTCAAAGAGCTATCAGAACGGGCTTCTGTGCCTTCGGTGATGGTAAAAAGGTGATCTTTTGTATGCCTGACGTCTTGGTGTGGCGTGGAGTCCCAAGCGAAGGGGAAAATAGGGAAGATATGCTTCAGTCTGGGAGTCTAGGAGTTTTAGGAATCCAAACCCCCACATGTTAGAGATGGAAAGATTCAGGATACAAAGTCGAATCGTTTGGAGGTGTTATCTGAGGTAAAGAGCAACCAGGAATGAGTCAGAGAAATGATGAAATTTTGCAGCACCGTGGAGTCCAGGAAGGATTGGACTCGGGTGGAAGAGATATGAGGGAATTGTTGGATGAGTCTGTGATGAACCGGAAAGAACAAGAGTCGTTTGATAGAAATAATGTATACAAAATGCATGACAAGGCTTAATAATTTAGAAACTAAGGTCAGGTGACAAAATTCAATAAAATTTTAATTAAAAACCATATAAATCCTTTCTTAATCACTTTTGTTTAGAAATAAAGAGGAAATTACATCATTGGTTCATGCAAGGGCGGGAAAAATAAAGGGAAGTTGCTAAGATTGTCTAAGTAGAAGGGGAGAGCAGACGGGTGGCAAGATCAAGGACTGGTCTGGTTGTTTAAGGAAGAGCTTTGCAAACTGATCAGTCAATGTGTTTTGCCTTCTATTGCAGTAGGTGACTTTCTTTATGTCTGATGAGGTACTCGCCTGTTTGATCTTGCTCACCAGTAATCGGTATTTGTGTGGGGTTGAATCAGCATTGGCATACCATCGGGAAGCATTCCTGGAATCTATAAAATGATGCACCTTTTCAAGCTGCAAGCTTTAGGCTAGCAAAATACCTTCCATGATCATGGGGAGTTCTCCTTCCATTGGATTTGTGCCAAGGAGGACTGAGGCCACACCCATGATCCACTCGCCCTTTGTGTTCCTTGCTACAGCACAGACGGCTTTCTTATTATCCTTGCCAGAGATGGCAGTGTCCACATGGATGATTATGGCTTGATGGTGGATAGGGGATGGTTGAACAGCATCAACGGCTGCATTCTTGGGTTGTACGACAGATCTTGGTGGGGGGACATTAGTGAGATGATACCCTTTGCTTCAACTAGAATGATAACAACGAGGATTCTAGGCGGGATCGTCATGTGCTCGAATATAAACGGGTTCCTATTCTTCCATGGGAACCAACTCCCCATCGCAAAGACTATGCTCCACTCAGTGTGGTTTTTTAGGGATATCAAGTTGTAGCCTAGCCAGTCCGTTGGTGTCGTGGAGTCGAAGAAGAGGGGCGCATCTTGTGGTAGTAGTAGTGCCCAAGTGGCTTTTGTAGTGGCACAATCTCGGATAGTGTAGAGGTAGTTTTCATCATTCCCATTGCATCTTGGACATATGGAAACTTCCATCATTTTCTTTTGTTGGCGCAAGCAATTGGTCAGTAGATGATTCTTGTGAATGAGCCACAGATACATCTTGATCCTATGAGGCAATGACAAGGACCAGATGGCCTCGTAATGATCTAGACTAGTGCCGACGTTGTGCGTGAGCAGCTGGTATGCAGAGCTTGTTGTGAAGTTGTCATCTGTGGTGATCCTCCATATACGAGTATCAACCCCCGCATTCGGGGACGGGGTGGGCATCTGCTGGATTGAGGAGACCGACTCGTGGGTAAACCAGCTGTTGAGGAAGTCCATATCCCAGACGCCATCTTCTAGTACAAGACTTGACACTTTGAGGTCTGTAAGGTCTTCAGGGTTGAAGTGGTCAGGTTTGAGAGTGGGAGGGACCCCCTCTCCAATCCAATCATCGTGCCACACTAATGTGTTCTCGCCCAATATAGCCATAGTCCTAGAATTTTGCATCAGTAAGGAGATGAAGTGTGTGATACATCTCCAGACATGTGATCCCGACAAGGATGGTGTGCTGTTTTGTATGTACTTGGCTTCCATTAGTTGAAATCCCTCGCTTCTTTGATGCCTAATCCCCCTCTATGTTTCGGCTGAGTAAGATGTTTCCAAGCTACCAAATTTAGGCGTCGGTTGGGGGAGCATGCATTCCATATGAAGTTCCTAGTGAGTTTGTCAATCTTTTCGCAAACGGAATAAGAAGTTGTTCAGCCACATGAATTTTTTTTTAATGGATTTTTTCTTACAAAAAGTTGAAATGGTCTCTTCTCTTACGAAGATGGATCATCGGAACTCCCAAGTGCATGGCGAAATTGGGCGTTTCATCAATGCCAAATTTCCTGCATATGTGCTCTAGTGAGCCTAGGCGTGTATGGACGACTTGTCCTTTGAGAGAAAAAAGACCAGATGCAGAGCTGAACAAATAGAGGGGCATCGCTTGAAGCGAAGCCTCTCAAAATACCGGTTAATTTAATTATGTAGTTGTATGACAATAAGTGCAGAGACGATATATTTTCAAAATAAAGATTTGGTGAAATTACTCTATCACAAATACATAGTTCAAGTTGAAAGTATCCTTAATGAAAAGCTGCATTAGTCAACAAAATAGAAGAGATGTCTATACATCGTTATTTTTATCAGATTCCAATATGAATTTTTGTAGTAGAATGTATTTGTTCTTGACTACTCCGTAGATGCTGTTTGACTACTCCGTAATAAAATTAGTGTGGTTATCAAAACAAACACACATACATACATACACACCCACACTTTCAAAATTCGATTTATCACCCGTCAGTTATCCGAGTTATGGCTACAAAAAAGATGCAGACTCTGCCTAAGACAGTGAAAATCTACACTCTCATAATTCGGTGTAACAGTAAAAAGGTATTATTAAATATTAAGCTGTCTTTAAAATATATTTTTACATGCTTGCGACCTTTCTCAATTTTAAAACTACTAGAATGGCCCGCCTCAAAGGCCAAAGCTGCATCCCCGTCGTAAAATCCTCCAATGAACCATTATCCGACCCCCATCAGGGGTGCTGCGGCCACCGGGGCGCGCGGCTACAGTATTACCATCTAGACCTTGGCGGCAGCGACGAGCCATCCATCTACAGATCCACCGGCGCTGATTCTCGTCACCGCTCGGTCAAGATACTACACACAATAACCTGCACCCCCCCTCTGCTGAGCTGAGCTGTTCCTGCTGGCCTCTAGACAGACTAGACCTCCTCTCATCTCAGCTCCCCCCTTCCCTCCGCCGCCCCCACTCCCACCTGTCTATAATCCTACTTCCTCTCACACCTTGTTAATGTCTCTTCTCGAGCTCGGCCAGGCTGCGGCCCACGGCTTCCGTCCCCGAACCCACCACACACGTCGCCGGTCGTCACCGCCGCTTTAAAAAAACACTTCCCCCATTGCCTGCTAACCCCACCTCCCCTTTTCCCGTCGGTCGCTGCCGCGATGCGAAGCCCCCCCGCAACCGACCTCGTTGTGGGAGGGGCGAGGCAGGGCGAAGAGGAGGACGAGGAGTTCTACGAAACCCTAGATCGGATCCTGTCGTCGTCGTCGTCATCGACCTCCGCGTCCGTGTCCGACGACGACAGTGGTCCGGCGTCTGGTGCCTACCATAACGGCCACCGCCAGCGGCGCCGCGACCCGCCGCCGCCGCTCCTGATCCCGGCACCTTCCTTCTCCGCCACCAACTTCGATCTGTGGCTCAGGATCCCGTCGTCCGTCGAGGAGCGGCGACACCGACTCCTCCGCCAGCTCGGCCTCGACGACGACCCGACGCTCTCACGCCCCAGACCCGCTGCGCCGGACCCCTTGCCGCCGTCGACTGTCACTTGTTGGACCTATTCCGGCGGATCTGCGCCGGATCCGGCCTCGCAACCGGATCTCACACCTTCCCCGCCCTTATCAGGACCCCGTACAACTGATTCCCCAGCTCACGCGCTCGATTACCCCCATCGGGAGGCAGAATGCAGCTCCCCTTCCGTGCCCATGACCCCCGCCGCCGCCGACTGCGAGGACGGTTCCGCGAGCGAGAGCGGGCGGGAGAGCTGCGGCGTTGACCCGTACTGCATGATCAAGAACCTGGACAGCGGGGAGAAGTTCGTGGTGAAGGGGGTGAGGGAGGATGGAATGTGGGACGAGCTAAGGGATGTTCGTACGGGTCGGCAGCTGACAATGGAGGAGTTCCAGACCAACGTGATTGGACATTCCCCTATTGTCCAGGAGCTGCTCCGCCGGGAGAATCGTGAGGGCACGGGAAGCGTCGGCGGCAAGAAAGAAGGCTCGAAAGGTGGGCGGAAGCGTAGCGGTGGGTGGTTCAGGAGTATCCGGAGTATGGCAAGCACGGTAGTGCCGAGCCCGAGAGGTGACAAGCGGAGCAGTGACGAGAAGGATACGTCGTCCGAAAAGGGGTGCGGCGGTGGTGGTGGGAGAAGGTCAAGCTCTGCAACAGATGATAGTCAGGCCGAAGGGCATACCCACCACGGTGCGACAGAAAGGGTGAGGGTCCGACAGTACGGCAAGTCGTACAAGGAGCTCACTGGGTTGTATAGGAACCAGGTGATTTGCGCCCATTCGGGCTCCATTTGGACGATCAAGTTCAGCTTGGATGGGTGTTATCTTGCCAGCGCCGGGGAGGACTGCGTCATTCATGTGTGGCAGGTGGTGGAGTCCGATCGCAAGCTAGATGTGACGGAGGATGCGCCTCTCAACAGCCCGTTGGCTATGGCAATTGTTGGGTCACCAGAACCGGCAATGCTTCTGGAAGGCAACGGATTGGAGAAGAGGAGACGGGCGAGGGCATCTGGTTTCCGGAAGTCGTTTAGCTGCTTGGACCATGTGGTGGTTCCTGAGAAGGTGTTTGCTTTGTCCGAAAAGCCCGTGTGCTCTTTCCACGGCCACACAAAGGACGTTTTGGACCTCTCCTGGTCGAAATCTCAGGTTGGTGAATCCCTTTTCCTCTCTATAAACTATACCAACCCTCTTGCTGAAATTTGTTACACCCTTCAGGAGTCCAAAATTAGATAGCAATGTCTCCTCCATTTTGCTTGTCTAATGAATGAATACCCAGTTTATGATCACTTAGATTGCCGACGAAGCTGTAGATCTGAAAATTCGACCATCTGTGATTAGATTTATAAGAGAGTTAAGATGGAATTACTGCATTGCGATCCTAACGATGCAAAATTAGAGGTGATGCCTTTCTGCATAAAATTATCATGAAAATTCTTTTTGTTTTTGTTTTTTTGGTAAAACAATATATGGAGATGATAGCAGCTTATCTCTCATTATAGAAGCTGTGTATAAATAATAGGGAGTATAAGCGGGAAGCGAGATCTTATGGTGAAAGGGGTGAATAATGAAACATCTAGGGGACTATAATAGGGTATGACTCCATCTCCTTGTGGAAGGGCATAGAGATAAATGCTGAAAGAGGCGTAGTATGCTCAGCCTCCTATTTCGGCATTTCCTTCCCAAAAGGTTGAGTACTGGACATTGATCCTTAAGCATGCTGCATGACAAAGTAACCCAACAAAATTTCCTACATCTAAGTGAGAACAGGAAGCATTCAGTTTTATGAAAATTGCTTGCTGCAAGCATAGTTGGATCCCGGTAACATGGAAATTGATCAACCATAAACATTAACAACTCCATTTCCGTTAAAGCCACATTCAATTCTGGATATGGGTTTTTTTCCCCCCTCCCCTCCTTCCAATTTTTTTTCCAGATTTGCCAAACCAAACTTTTGAGTCAATGACACAAAAATTAGCCACCATTAAGTTTCAACTTTGGGGTCCCCCCTTCGCACTGATAAACTCATAAAAGTTGCATGAGATGTGAACTTCAAGAAATAGCAAAACAGATTGACTTCCGTGCGGAACTTGTTGATTTGGTTTATTTATGTACCAATAATTACTTTTTTTCTGTCTTACTTTGCAGAGGTTGCTTTCTTCTTCAATGGACAAAACCGTTAGGTTGTGGGACCTGTGTAGCAAAACATGTCTGAAAACGTTTTCCCACAGTGATTACGGTAGGTTTGTGTTTACGTTTATTCACGAATTTTGACAATAATGCAGCCAAGTAACCTTCTTTAAAAAATGTTGCAGTTACTTGCATCCAGTTCAATCCTGTCGACGATAACTACTTTATCAGTGGATCCCTAGATAACAAGGTTCGCCTGTGGAATATTGAGAAGCGTCAAGTTGTTGATTGGAACGATATGCATGAAATGATCACTGCTGCTTGTTACACTCCCGATGGACAGGTTTTGCCCCTTCCTTGACATTTTAGTGCATATCTTGACTCCAGAAGTAACTATTTAATAATAATAATATTTGCTTTTATTTTTGATGTAAATTCCTCTCTCTTTTGTTGTATTTGAAAGGGTGCTTTTGTTGGTACACACAAGGGAAGTTGCCTGGGTTACAATACGTCAGGTATATTCCCATCCGTGCCACAGAAGCTCCCAGCTTATGCTACACAATCACTGTTATGTGGATCATATTCATTTGCCTGAGTATGCTTTTCAGATAATAAGCTCCAGAAGAAAGGAAGTGTCAGCCTTCAAATTAGGAGAAAGCGGTCCCATCTTAGGAAAATAACTGGTTTTCAGGTAATCTACGGACAATCTCTTAATAGAGTGATAAGCTATTCTCTATGGTAGAATATTTCTGATATTTATATCCGATGCAATGATCTCAGAATATTTTTTCTTTTCATTTTTCGCCCTCGAACAGTTTGCCCCTGGGAGCTCAAGAGAGCTGTTTGTTACATCTGCCGATTCAAGAATTAGAGTTGTGGATGATCTAAAATTGGTTCACAGGTTCAAAGGTCTGTGTATAAATTTTCACTTTTCAATGTCTTCATGATACTGATAAGACCTTTTCTTCATCTAGCACATCTTTGACTCTATCTCAGTATATAACCTTTTACACTACTACACACATAATGTTACTCAGGTGACTATTTTCAAAATTCTGGATTCATGGTTAGTCCAGTTTAGAAATGTATATTTATTCGAATTTATATAAAGCCAATCAAAGTCCTGAAACAAAAACCAGTCTAATAATCATAGGCAGACAAACAGAAGAATAAATTCGACTATTAATTGAAGAAGGTAAGGGCCTGTGGTTGCCAAGGCATTTGGGTACCGGGTAAATTTCTGACTTTTGGCACTCAAAATTTACACGATTATCATATCTACCAACATAGTTGAGATTGAGGCTTGGATGATGATACTACATATATTATTTATAAAATGAAGGCATTAATTATTATTTGCTATCCCTAAATATCATGTAAGGATGCATGCAAAGCTTTAACTTGTCAAATATGACAGCAAAACTATATAATCAAATACGAATTTTCTGGAAGGTTTACAAATACTGGAGATATTGAACTTTGTTCAGTGTGTTTTATGGTATTATCTATGTGATATACACCTTTTAGCATAAATCGAATGACAATACAAGTTTCTTTATCTGAAAGCATTAGCTTTATAAGTTTTATGACCCCTTTAAACCTCATGGCTATGTGGCTAAAGCACCACCTCATAAATAGAAAAGTCATAGCTCGACACCTGCTGAATGCATGCCACTGCGAACTTTGAATAGAACCGGGCAAAGTATATAGAAAGGTCTTTTTTCCCTTCCATTTTTCTGTCTTTTCTTATATGAGTGTCAGTTAATGCACTCTGTTATTCTCTGTGATCAACTGTTGCCCCTACATGTTTTTAATGTGGACCTAACTGAAACGAAGTTTATGATCAAGAGGTCAAATTGTATAATGCGGTAATGTTGTTTTTCTTGATTCATTTACAAAGAGGTCAAATTTAGTTTCAAATCCAATATGTATTGTTCATTATAAACAAAAATCGTGCTTTAATTGTGGTTTGAGGATTTATGCCCTACCAAACTGAATGAAGATAACTCTAATTCTGTAAGGAAAGGATTCGTTGTTGTTTATGTACGCTGAATGTAGATAACTCTATTCTGTAAAAACTGCTAGTAGCGAAACCCCTCTTAGGGATAAGTGACATAGTTTTAAAGCCCAAAAGATCATGATTTTTGGTGTACCTCCATTTTTTTATATATTTTTCAGTTGGGATGTGTACACTGCATAATACAATGAAAAAAAATAAGATTTTAGATTCAATAAGATCTACAACAACATGTGCCACCACGCCTGCATATTCTTTACTTCATTGTCCTTTTACTTATATGTTAGATGTTATCCTTAAAATGATATACCTGCTGTGTTTTAAGATATGGTTGGTGCTGGGATCTATGGTACGAAGTTAATCGTAGAATTTTCTCCATTATAATGTGTCATAGTATTACTTGTTACTGGTACCATAGATTTCATTACATCTGCAACTGTAGCTATTATAAAGCAAAGGTTCTATGCATAATTTACCCTAAAGCCATGTAACTTGAGGCTGAATGACAATGCGATATGTGAGCAATTTGCCCACATTAGAATAAGGATGGAATGAATCCATTGAGAGAAAGGCATTTCATATTGGTAGTTATAAGACAAAAATCGAGTTATGGGCAGGCGTCTCCACATTAACAAATGTTACTGTTGCTACAACCCTAACTTAAACTGATCGAATTGTTTGGTTAAAGATGTGGAGTTATGCAACCATTCTCATATCTAGTTATTGCACAGAGCATAAAGAAAGTTAACCAGACACTTTTGACTTCCTGAGACCTAGGTGGGCCCTTCGCTTTGAAACTTTCTGCTGCTTGACATTTTGTATTTTTGTAGATGCTAGATGTCAGGTGCTGTGGCAACTTATATATTTGGTGCTGAGTAGTTGTCATACAATTAACTTGAAAGCTGTACTTTCGAGATAATCTGGTATCCTGTTGGCTGTAGCATAATTGTAACCTGTATTACCTTTTGAGTTGTTTCGAGTTGGAGGTGGTATTGAACACACTTGCCCGATTCACCCCTCAAAAATGGCACTTTGTCGCAATAAGTTATTCTATTTGAATTAGATATTATCAAAGCTTGAACGTGAAATCCATTTCTAGCATAATAACATATCAACACACCTAACATTACATTAGGGTGGTGGATTTGTATTTATGTTTTAAGCTGTGTCCGTACTTCACCTTATCTTATAATTAACCAGATACTAATTACGGTTACTAGATGCTTGACAGGTTGCTG
Source organism: Alisma plantago-aquatica (assembly GCA_963693085.1). Classification (NCBI taxonomy): domain Eukaryota; kingdom Viridiplantae; phylum Streptophyta; class Magnoliopsida; order Alismatales; family Alismataceae; genus Alisma; species Alisma plantago-aquatica. The sequence continues at coordinate 21,438,225 of OY856412.1, read as the reverse complement.
AAGTTAGCATACTAGTATGTTATGTGCACTTCTGTCGAATCATGATAAACGTTAGTGCCGCTGATCCCGAAATGACATCAGTTAGAATATATTCGATCCTGGAACCTCCGATGATTGGTAATGGCTTCGTTCGAAATGATTGGTACGCTTGCCATTACATGCATGTTGTGGTCCTACATTATGCCATGTGTACATCCCATTCATTCCTGGTAAAACGTAGCATCCTTGACCCCACACCGTATGCGACATGACAAGCTCTGCGAAAATCTAGAACATGATTTGAATCATTTTTGCTGTCCTGTCGTCCAAACCCTTTGATTGAATATTTTATATAACTTGGTCACTTATACTTCCTGACATTTTGCTTGTCATTTGTATGGGCATCATTAGAAACTGTTATATGTAGTCTTTTCAAACTAACAACGAATCTGAGAGAGGGTTATTGGTTTCTTTTTCAGGTTTCCGTAACAAAACCAGTCAAATTTCAGCCTCTTTAACTGCTGACGGGGAGCACGTAGTATGTGCTAGTGAGGATTCTCACGTCTACATCTGGAACTACAATGCTAACTCACAACCAAGCAGAAATTTGGGCACTCCCACTGTCAGTCAGTCATATGAGCAATTTCTTTGTCGAAATGTGTCTGTAGCATTAGCTTGGCCCGGGAACTGTGTAGATAAGGTCCAACGGTCAAACAGCTTTTGCCATGACAATTCTGATCTTTCAGTTACTAGCTTACTGCATGCACTGCCTAATGGGGCAAACGAATCGAGCAGCAGGTCACTTGATTCGGCTGTTGGGCCTGCCAATAGCAATCACTTCACTGACCGGGCGTCAGCAACGTGGCCGGAGGAACAATTGTCTACAACGACTTATAAACATATCACCCATACAACTGGAGAGTCTAATTACCAGGTGCACAGTCTGTCCGCTTGGGGAATGGTGATTGTAACTGCAGGACATGATGGCGAGATCAAAATATTTCAAAATTTTGGATACCCAGTTCGAGCCTGAGCCATTCTTTTGTCATTGCTGCCAAATGTTCAGGCGTCGGTGCCCAGCCACTACTCGCAGGTTGCCGCAGCCATAATGACCTTGGCGTGACGAATCTGGTCTGCAATACACAGCTCATGGAGATCTCCCCAATGGCTGTTTGAGGCCAGGAGATGTGCAAACTGGTTGAGTGGTTTCTACTTAATAGCGAATCGGTTTGGGCAAGGATGAGTTGGAACTACTGAAGCATCAGTCGGAGGCTTCTTTACTTTATTTCTATAAGTATGGTGCTACAATACATTCATTCTTCATCGGAGCGTGTCCTTCGCAATGCTTGTGAATAGCTTAATGGAAGAGGGGTTAAGACCCAGATCTCGATGGTGGTCGAATCACACTTTCAAAACGAAGAAAGAATGCAGCACAAAGCCATTGGATGATGATGATTCAGATGACTGCCAAGTGAACTTGTAAATGACATATTGATTGGTGTTTTGGAGCTATAATTTCTTTGAAATGTGGCAGATTATTCTTTGTGCCATGTGTAACTTGTCTTTTGTAAATCTCATTTTGTTTATATACATACCATATATACATGGTGAATATGCTTTACTATTACAAGTATGAAATATGGTGCGCCCTATGACTTTGTCAGCTATAGGATAGAGATCTCAGCTTTAAGAACTTTGGGTTCAATTAATTTGAATTTTTTGCTCTTAACATTGCAACCACCCGGACTACTCAACCACTATTGCCACGACAACGCCACTAGCAACAACATTGATTGTGTCGCTACCACTACCTCCACCGCCAATCGCTGGAGCTGGAAACTGTAATGAAAATGGAGCTCGTGGTGTTGGCAACTTGGATATTGGTAGCACTACAAATTAGCGGAGGCGTTTTTATTTTGTTGTAAAGCACGTCAACAGCACTGCCTTATCAAGATTCACTGGCGACCATCAAGCTTACTAGGGGGAGGGGTGGGTTCAACATTAGTGAGCATATATATGGGCTGGCTCTTCAATAATGCTCCCTGCCAGCACTACCCTCACTTGCGTAACGTGGCATTGGTTATGATTTCACCCGTATGCACTGCATAGTGTGGTAGGAGCGCTATTACAGGGAGAGAGAGACCATGAATCAAATGGTTCAAGTGAAGGACAAGAATAAAAACTTTTCCATGCATATTTAAAGTCCATAAGAAGAAGGATAAGGGTAGATATAATCACGAGGAAAAGAAGATTCATGGGTCCAGGAAAATGAAGAACTCAAGAGAGGAAGGAAAGAGGGGGAGGCCATGCCGTATGTGGCAATGATAAATTGAGAGTAGAAAAACAACATTTTGAAAAATGACTCTGAAGAAGAAGCGAGAAAGGTAATGTGGATGGATAAGATTTTACCATTGTTTTCTATTAGTTCAAGTGGAGTGTGATAACGGACATGCAGAGGTTGTCAAACGTTGCAAGGGGGAAGGGTGATACACAGTCAAACATGAGGAGACGCAGAAACTTACAACTTTGATCCAGCCAGTGTAGGTAATATATTACCCATGATTATTTTCATGGTGATTTTAGGATGGTTGAAAGCATTTCTCATCATTGTATTGTCTAAGGAGAAGGCAACCTCTACAAGTGGGGAGAGAAAGGTGACAAAATTGGAATGGCACAGAAGATAATGCATAATATATATTAAGATGAGGAAGTTGTTGATATTTATGCCTAGAGAGCCAATCATATGATGATTGTAATGAGACATCATATACTTGATTTGATAATAGTAAATGTAATTCCATCTATTATGTTTGTCTCAGTCATGAGATGATGTCACAAAGATGTTAGATGTCTAAGGAATGATACTACTAAATGATATGTGTCTTCATGTTAATGACATGAAAAATGAGATCATATGTATGGTAAGAGTATGTACATTCTTGTTATGTCCCTAATCAGATATTACCGCGGAAGTAAAATAGATGACAATAATACATAAGACTAGAATGTGTGTTGACTGATGACAAAGTCTTATTAGTCTTGATATGGGATATCAAGTAAAAAACATAGGTACTTGTTACGAAGAAGTGTACTGGATAGACCCACCTTCAATGTGATACATGGAAGCAAATAATGGTGGTCAGAATCACATCTCAGTGTGATAGTGATGATTGTGGTACTACAATCATTGCATGTTGTTCAATGTACTTTAACACTACTCAACGTGACCTTAAAAAGGGTTGCTATGCATGTTGTGCTTAGGTTCATTGTGACACATGTAGATTATTATGAGTGACATAGATAGAATTTGTCCCTCCCATTGGAGTAATAAATGCATGACCATGCTCACGTGAGTCAATATATGATATTAAGCTCATGTGTATCTCAATAGTCTGCTCTACATTAAGGAATAAAGATTGAACATCAAGAGGGTGACATTTCCATGCCTTGGGATTCAATCTAGATATTAGAAAACAAAGGATTATACAATCACTGTGACACTGGTCACAATACGAGGTTAAGTTGCTCTTCAACTTCTTGAATTACTTGGGTAACAATGAAGTCTTGTTAGATACCAATCATTTCTTGTGAAATCATAATGTGATTATGAATATCACAACCAACATCATTTGGAGCCTACATGATCACACACATAGGATGTATTGGAATAAGAGTATAATTGTGGACATAATTGGAAACGTTCTGAGTCAATTTGATTACTAAAACATTTAGGTAATCTATTGGAATAAAATTAGAATATAATATAAGTTAATTAGTTAAAATGTTTTAGCCAATTAATTGGACTTAATTTGTTGACTTATATGATAAGTCGACTGGCTAACCCCGAGCAATCAGATAGAGCAGGATGATCGCAAATTAGTTACTTGATTAATATGATTGATTATTCATTTAATTAAGGACACGATTATATAATAATGACAGTCCACGAGCGGTCCGTTTTAAACGTAGCTGCAACCTTTTATTTTCCAAAATTTTGGGAAATGTTACTTCCTTTCTTCTCCTATTTATAGGGGCATGATGGTTGGATTTTAGAGACACGCTCTTGTACGTGAACCCTAACTGTCATCATCCCCGAGAGAGAGAGAGAGAGAGAAAGAGAGAGAGAGAGAGACCGCGACACTAGTACGTCATTAAGCAAAAGTTGCTCCTTCCTGCCGGCTCAGGCAATGCGATGAGGAGTTCCATTCCATCCATGTGGATTATGTAGAGACATAGACGCTTAGCAAATGTGTTCAAAGGACGTTGACGAGGACCGTCCGTGCATGAAAGGAGCGACACACACCACCACGTAAAGGAGACGTCACTGGACTTTCTCCACGACAAGGTATACCTCATGCACTCTTCTTCCGAATACGTCTTTGTCAACAACATCTGCTAGTAGGATGCGTGGAGAATACTTTTTTATTGTTTCTACTACACTTGCCACCTCTATGATACCTAATAGAAGTTGTGAATGTAGTATATTAGGTAGACATATAAAACCTTGGACATGGTGGAGTGAAACATTCTAGGGAATTTATTGATGATATGGGGTTAAATTAGAGGGTAGTTAAATGGTACTAAATGTTTTTAAGGATACACACTTAATGTATCTTTTGATTGATGTCTATGATCTTTCATTATGACATCCTTGGGTTTGACACAAGGAGAACCTCTCTCCCATATGACGTTATTTAGCATAGTTATGGGAGTAGAACAAAGACAATGGTTTTTCAAGTGGGGATCATAATATTTAACCAAAAAGGAGAGACCTATGATACCTCATTGTTGTAGATGATATAGTCATTTTCATTAGATGAGGAGATTCATGTAGGTAAGAATCAGAGAGATGCTGAAGGAGAATTGTAATAGATTAGGAGGAGGGTGAACCGGAGTAAATGACTAGTCTTCATAGGAAGGAGCAAAGTGGAGCATGAGAGGGGCTATGAATATGTTGATGCACATTATAGAGATAATTAATGTTGTAATTAGGCATCAGATTGGTGAAATGGAGGGTGTTGGAAAGACATTATGAATGTTACTTGGGAGTATTATGAGGATAATGTATTCTTGGGTGATAAATATGTTATCCTATTAAGGATAATTATATCTGATCAAATTGGTCCTCATTTTGATAACCTTTATACATTTTGTAGTAAATGTGATTTTTTGGATGATTTAAAAGGCCGAGAGGAGTAATGTCACATTTCTAGTGATGGAAATAAAAGGATGGATATAAAGCAAGTCTAATATGCAATGTATGGGATATCACAAATTGTAAGGCTTCTTAATGGGTCCGATGGGTGCACAAAAAGTATCTTAGAAACACTTCAATTTGGTAATGTAGTAGCAAACCATCTCATTGTTGGTTTTGGAGACAACTAATTAGATTCAAGGAAACTCTTCTTCCTTCTATTAGATTCAACATTGGTGATAGAAGCAATATTATGCTTTGGCATGATCCCTGGGTTGAAGGGCAGTTCCTCAAGGACCTCATTGGTACATGGTTAATGTTGAAAAATGGTTTTGGCGACCAACAATGGCTCAAGGCCTTCATCTTAGACCGTAGATGGTGTTTTCCCCCAATGCAGGGGAGTCCAAGCTTTGGAGATGTTATGCCTGAATGTTTGACTGCATGACATAGACTGTTGCTACTTCACAAACATGAAACGTAATTCTCTTAAAAATGCTTGGGAAATGTGTAGACATTATCATCCTGTTCTTGTGTGGGCCAAAAGACTATGGAAATATAAAGCACCCTGAAGATTCATCATCACTACTTGGAAAGAGTTCTAGAACAAGCTACTGATAGATCAATTCCTGAAATCCAGAGGATTCCTTATGGGGTCCAGATGCTCCCTTTGCTGCAAGGATGAAGAGGACACAAATCATCTATTATGGTAGTATGAGTTCTAAAAAAGGGCTTCCTGTTGTATCTGTACAACTCAAAACTCCACAAAATAGAGACAATATATACAAATAGATGAATAAGAAGAATAGCCTTCTCATTATAACTATTATCCATCATATCTGGATAGCCAGGAATAAGACATTATTCAAAGATAGAAACATCTATACTTCTAGAGTTTGGAGACAAATAAAACATGATACCAATCACTCATACTTGTATAGATAAGTTGTTTGGTGATTTTTCATTTTCCTTGTACATATTCATCTTTTTTTAGTAGTGAGAAGGAGGCCCACTTTAATGATAAAAAAAAGAAAAAAAAGGAGGAACATGGTTGGATGGTAATAAATAAATAGACCACTAAGGTAGGGAGGCTTGGGGTGGGTGAAATTTTCGTAATAGAAACAATGGATCACAAAGGCTTCTAGAAAGTCCTAGAGGGAGAAAAACACTGTGGTGAATTCTATAGAGCCAAATATGGTAGTTATAGGAGGCTGACAACTAGATGTCATATGTGGTCCTCAAGAGGAGGTAGAACTTATCAATTTATTTGAAGAAGGTTTTTGGGAGCCTTCCAATTGGTGTTGTATTCAATTCATTTGGATCGGGTAAGGGGATATCCTTCTAGATATCAGGGTGGTGGAGAATATGCCATAGGAGTTCTTAGAGATAGGTTGGAAGAATATGGTTGGAGATTGAAGGTCTTAGAATATTTTCTAATTGAGGTGTGTAGGGAGGATTTATAAGATAGTAGGATGTAGTTGATAAAAGATGATTAAGACTACCATGAATGATCAAAGAGGATGGTAGATCCTCAATGGATTTAGGAAGGATAAATTTAGAAGGGGAGGAGGTAGCTACAGATGTGCTAGTTGGGTCTGAAATCATGGGTTTACCATGATGGTAGCAATGATGTCTTAAAGGATGCAAAGAGGAACAATACTAGGGTCATACATTTGTCCATCTATTTGGTGCATAAATGTTTGTTATAAGGGTGGATGAGAAGGTGGTCCATTATTCATATATAGTGCTAGATAAGGATTTCTATAGGATAATAAGGAGGTGTTGGATATTTCTAGCTTTAATGAGCAGGATGGTGGAACGAGATCCGATGATGTGTCGGGGACCATGAGGATATAGATTTGTAATTTGAGAGAATGGTTCCATCTACATATTGTTGGTATAGTATGCCTAGAGAACCAATCATATGCTAATTGCAATGGGGCATGCGATACTTGATTTGATAATAATAAAGGCAATTTTCGTCTGTATGTTTTAACTATTTTGAGATAATAGTATAACATGTTAGATGTCTAGAGAGTGACAATACTCAATGACGTATGTTTTAAAATATGTTACTTGAACAATGAGATCATACAGATGCACATTCTCACTATCATCCCTAGTTGGTTGTTATTGTGGAAATAACCATAGACATCAATAACACAAAAGACTAGAGTGTGTGTTGGTTGATGATAGAATCTCATCAGTCATGATATATGATATCAAACCAAGCACACATATGCATATTAGAGAATAGTGTATCAGATAGACCCACCGTAAGAGTGATGCATGGAAACCACACTTGGTTAGTCAAGATCATCTCTTATAGTATTGGTGGTGACTGTGGTTCCTAGACTTGAAATTACTGCACCCATCACATGTGGTTGGGTACACTTTAACATCATCAAACATAGTCTTAGAACATGGGTTGTTATAACAGTGATGATTGGGTGACTTTGACACATGGGGACTTGACTGTGAGTGATATATATGGAATTTGTCCCTCCTAAGGGAGTGTGATATCCTGGCCACTTGAGGAGTGAGACTGAGAAATGCATGGCCATGCACATGTAAGTCAATATATGATATTGATCTTACATATATCTCAGACAGTCTACTCCGAATCAAGAAATATGGATTGAACATTTGTAGAGGATGACAAGTCCATGCCTCGAGTTCAATCCGGATATCAGTGACAAAGGAACTATACATTCACTATAACACCAATAATAGATTGTAGGTTGAAATTTGTTCTCCAACTTTCCTTTTCACTTGGGTAGCACTGATATGCGACTAGGCACCACTCTTTGTTTGTGATGTCATAAGTTAGTTATGGACATTCACTGCCAACATGAAATGGAACCTATAGGGTCACACACATAGGATTAAACTGGAAGAGGAGTTTATCCATGAATGATGTTGAGATTGATTACTAAAGTGTTTAGGTACTCAATTAAACATGCAATCAATAGACTTGACTCAGAATCATCAATTTCAAGTGTTGAGCCAATTGATTAGAATGTCAGATTGATTAAGAACTGCATTGACTGGGTTCTGCACAAACTGGATCACCAACCGACCAGTTCACTGGGTGAACCGATTGACTCATGGTTAGTGAGACGACCGATTCACTCTAGCGAATTGATCTATTCACATGGACCAAAAGTGTTGGGTTTCTCAGTTCGTGAGAAAAGATCCTTGTTTCACTTGTTCAATTCGATTGGGACAAGAATTAATCTTTACATTAATTAGAAATGAATAAGGAAAGTCAATTGTGGGCAAGTTTGGGAAGTGAAATGACCAGTTCACTAGGTGAACCGATCGGCTCACCTGCTCAAATGATCGGTTCAGTTGTGAAACAATCAGTTCACCTGCCGTAGTGCAATTAATTTGTGGAAAAATCCAGACCCTTCTACTCTCACACAGACTGGGAACCCTGACCCTGACCTCTACTATAAATAGAGGGGTACAAGGGGATTCTCATAACACACAACTCAGAACATCAGTTGCTCTACAAAGTTGTTGTCCTCTCTGGTTGTGGTAACCGAGAGAGCCCAAGCAAGTTTTACCTGACCAGAGAGGAACACCGAGGGAAAGACAACTACAGAAAAGTGACTGGTGGTGGGAGAGTGTGTTGGTGACTAGTACACAGACAGAAGGGCACAACTCCTTCTAGTCTGTCCATCAGGATGACTAGAGTTCCCGGTGGTCCGTGTGGATTATCTATAGAGGAGGGAGATTTCTTCCACTCAGGAGAACGACTGTCAACCGCAGTCTGGGTCAAGACCAAGAGCTGCATAGACACTGTCGAAGATTAGGTGGTTGAAGGCCGCACTAGTTGCGAGGTATTGTCACTGAGAAAGCCTCAGGACTAGGTATATCTTGCTAAACCATCTTTCCTATTGTATAGTTTTTGATGCAATCTGTTGGTTATGGGTTTGTGTTTAGATAAATGTTTTTGTTTTTGCTGCCTGTTCTATCCCACCAAACCCAACACATATGCTATTATGTATTTAGACAAATATAGCTTGGCATTTTATGTTGTAATGATGGATCCTATAAGAATGTATCACAATTAAGATAAGATTGAATGAAGCAATTCTAAAAAAGGATTCAAAGGGTAAGGGGTTGGATGAAAGTTATATAATGGTTAGATTCTTGTTGAGGGATTCTAATAGATAGAATAACTTCACATGGTCAGTTGGGTAAAGCCAAGGATGAAGGTTTGATGATGAATGTGGGGGGATGACCCAAAGACTATAAAATGAATATTTTGATATAAACAAATAGTGTGTTTTTGTGAAGGATGTAAGATACAACTGAGTGTGGCAACTTTATGATCTTGGAAGGATAGAGCATGGCATGATAGTTTTATGTAAGGTATCTATTATTGGTCTATGAAAGAGTATATTTTTGTGTTTGTGACACCTCAAAGAAGAGCTCTTTTTTCTAAATTTGATTTAATCATGTGTATAGTGAATTGGAACCCCCCTCAAGCATCACATGTAAGTACTTCATCTACAATGCATCACGATGGACGTTAGAGCTACATCATTACACCAAAATAATAACTCATATATGGCCCAAAACATATTCTTATCTATATAGATTGCATAATTGAAAAAATAAAAGTGCCATTTGAACTGGGATTAAGAAGAACCGGAATATGCTGTACACCTCAAAATGTCTTTTCATGGAAGAAAAAACAAGAATAGGGTTCAATTTCTATTTCACTACCTAGAACATATGAGTATGTTTCCAACCACAAGCTACAACCACTTTTAGTATAGAAATGGATAAGAACATGAAAATATGCATAAAAACAACCTCAATGTGTATACATATAAAAGCATAAACAACATGCTAAATGCATAAGAATAATTACTTCTCAAACTCTTTCCCAATACCTTATGTACATGGTGCCATTGTTCTGTTCCTTATATTCTTAAACATTGGCATTTTTGAGCACATTACCATTTTTTTAACATGATTTAATTACCAATTTTTTAATCCCTATTATTGTATGCATAAATTGGGTATCCACCTATGATTTTCCTATAATGTGATAGATGTATTATGTTATGGTTTACTCTTAATGTTTCAATATTCATTTATCATGAAATGTACCCCCAAACTACATATAATTTATTAAATGGTCATAACCCCAAAATTTAAACATGAAGGACATATTTTGGAAACAATGTGTAGGGGGACGCTCACGGGCTTACTCGTGCCCCTCACCTGAGGTTCACTCGCTGGCCTTTGTGGGACTTGGTTCGGGAGAAGGGTCTTAGTTGGAGACCTCCCATTTTTCCAGAATGGTCTCGAGGAAATAATGGCCTAACATTCATATAAACTACATGAGACCCATAAACCATTATCATGAATACATCATCTTATAACATTGTTAATTATGAAATCATAAACTTCCATTCGATCTTAGTTTCATCATCATATACATAAAATAGTCCATCATACATATGTAACCACATATCGTCATGAAAACATACCTAATCAATCTCTCGATATGGTTATATAAAATATGTTATCATCCTACATACCTTTATTCAAGCTTCTAGATTTCCTTCTCCACTTTACCCTTCTTGAAAAAAGTTGATTGATTATTAGTATAAATATAGGGTGTAGGTTAGAATCTTTTCCATCTCCATATTTAACCCATGAAGGTTTTTTTTTTGGGGGGGGGGGAACCTCGGGTATCTATTCATTCTGCCCCGAGATTGCAGACCGAAGTGTTGCTAGACATCGACATAGCCTGGGCCAACCCATGAAGATTTTTATTCTACTTCTTTATGCATAATTTATTTTTTTCTCTGTCTTATTTTTCTTATGTACATACAATGAGGTTAATAGGGTTAACGAATCATCTATGAGGTACTTATATCTATTTATTTACGTAAGTGACCCATAAGACAAAAATTAAGGTTCCATAACACAAATATAAAATGAGAATAATGTTAATATCCCTTATTTCCTAGTTTTTCTTATATTGATGTTTTCGTCAATCATTATATTATTATAAGTATTGGTTTCCCATGTTATGTATTTTAATTACTTATTTTAGATTGAGTTTTTCTATATGTTATTGGCAAAACCATTATATATTTTTGCACCATATTCTTGTTCCATCATTAAAAGTATCAAACTTTGTATATACACATATTTTTATTTATTACATTCTCTAAACTCAAACATTAAATTCTGCATATATCATGAACATCAACAAAACATTGATCCACACTATCATAGTATCACACTAATTAAATACATGTGTACTTATATTATCAATGTTTTAACACATAGTTCACTACTTGAAAACCTTATGCACTCCAATAATGTATTCCTCAAATAATTATAATGTAATCTGATATATGTGAACCATGCCCTATAACCACGTTATATACATTATTATAGATATTAATTCAACCCTATTTTAGGGTTGAATCTTGTGTCTTATTGCACTTTAATCACATCTATACCCGTTAGATTACATGTTATTTCCCTCAATATGCATATTTCTATCAAATGAACTTATGGAGGTTTTTGCATGTTTTATAGGTACTTTGTCTACTACTTGATGGCATGGAAATAATATGGTCTAATCTAGGGTTTCCTCAGGCTTGGAGGAGCTCAAAATGAGGCCAAAACCACTCCCAACCTACTCCAAGTGGTTAAAGAATGTTTTGAAGCAATAACCTCCATGGATGATCAAGTTCAAAGCTCAAGTGCATGGGAAGGACACTAAAATGGTCATGGTACTTCACCATGTCTGTGGTGGACATGCCCCCATCACAAATTATCACTATAACTTCCAGAAACTGATGAATTTGGCCAAAATGGCCGTGCCACCCTCACTGCACCATGGCCGTGGTGAACACCACAACCGTGGCATTTTATGACAAATTTTGACCGATTCCCTGTGATTTTTAGCCATTTTTCACCTCGCCCGTGCCCATACACCATGGCCATGTTACCCTACAACCACCATGTCCATGGTGACTCACCACCCCCGTGGTGGGTATCAACCCTAGCCTATTTTTGCACTACTTTACCTATATTGCCCCTACTTAACCCTAGACCCCTATATAAGCCATGGGACGGATGGAGCTCAAGGTTGACCACCCCTAGCTACCTTCCACCACCTCTTAGATCCCCATTTTCTCCCCTTAGACATTCCACTCCATTTCCACCTCCATTTAACTCCATTTCACCATTTCCACCACCATTTCCTCATTTCCACCCATTTCCACCATCATCCCATGCCATTTCACCTTGGAGAAGAGAGGAGGACACCCTACAACAACTGTAGTGGTGGATTTCTTCATCTACACCAATATCCATGGCTTATTCTACCTCTTTCTCCCTTCTTTTTGTACTTTGCATTGTTATGAGTAGTTAGGCCCCTTAGGTGGGCTGTTTGGGGTGTAAAATGTTACTTTGATACCATGTTGGGGGAAATTTTTTATGTAAACTTTATAATTCCATTTTCTAATGATTACGTTCTATTTCTATCTCACTCTCCATAAATTGCTTGTTGGTTTGTGCTTGAAATCACCTAGGAGTTTAGGGAAATTGATTATATGTGTGAATTTTGGGATTTGCTCCTAGGTCCAATTCTTGGAGCCCTAGCTAGCTACCCATCCTCCTACATCCTAATCAATCTTCTTAACCCTAGTTGAGAGATCTAAGTATCTAGTTCATATGAAATTGTTGTGTTTAGCATGGAGCTTTCTCAAGGTTAGAATGTGGGTGATGGGAGGCCTAAAACCTCACTTCCACCTCCTTTACTAATCTCAGCCCCTTATCATCATAAGATCATCTAACCTAGGCTTGTTTAGACTCTAATTGAATTACACCTAAGACCTAATCCAATTGAGCCTCACAAGGGTAGTAGGGAGTGTTGGGGACTAGTTCCCCTACACACAACCTAGCATATCCATGTCCAGTTAGTAGCTTAGGATAATTCATTAGACTCTAACTTGTTATTTAGTTTGATAATCTAAATGGAATTATAATGTTCATCTGTCACCCCCAACTTAAGTGATAAGTGCATCCCCTAAATAGCCCACATCTTCCTTAATTGCTTTAAAACCCTATTTTCCCTGTTGCTTAGCTAGTGTTAGCTTAATTAGCTCCTTTCTTGCTTAGATAGCTTCTTGGCCCGTTCTTGCTTTGTTCTTACTACTTTAGATCTTTAATTGCTCTCTTTATCTTCTTGCATGCCTTAGTGTAAATTGCCTTTTCATACCTAGCTTAGTTTTTTCCTACTCAATTAGTCTTAATCTAGTCTAGGGTTAACTTAGATTTCATTCTCGCCTTTAATTTCTTTCTTACTCACCTTACTTTAATAAACAAATCATCTTTAAACCCTTAACCCTAGTCTCCACAGTACGAACCCATCAAAAACTAACCTCGCTCTAGTGCCCCCTTTTCTCCCTGTGGATCGACCCTATACTTGCCGCCTTACCTATACTATGACATGACCCCATACGCTTGTGGGTTAGTGTTTTAGTAGAAGTAGGTCATTTGAGTTTAGGTCAATATAAATTTTGAAAGTGAATCCACCCGCGTGCTTCTGTCCACAGAGTTGCATCCATTCAAATCTCAATTGAGTGGTGTGTAACGCCATTGGTAGGAGCACACCAAGCTTTCTTACACCGTTGCTGGGGATTATAGGTGCTCGATCTAGCTAGTTAGTTTTTCTTTGAGTTTTCCTACTTCCCTCATCATTGCTATTATTTATTCTTTATTCTTTGCTTTCTTTGTGTATATTGACTGACCAACTTGTTCTCTTTTGTTTGGTTTTGCCTTGTACATGTGACAAGCCACTCTGGGAAGACAATATGGAAGGCCAAAATGCACGAATCCATCCATTTCCTCCACCACCCTACCTCCAAGGCTATCCTAAGCCTTACACACCCCCAACACCTCTATCGCCACAACCTTCCCACCAGTTCACCTTTTGACCTCAATTCCCTCCTCCACCTCAATTCCAAGGGCCATTAACAACAATGCCACCACCACAACTATCACATGCTCACCCTACTTCCTATGAGAAAATGGATATGGTTTCAATCATGGGGAGTGACTGTTGAGAAGCTTATCAAGGGAGGGAATTAAGTTGACAAAGATCTTAATGAAGAGCCATTGTCGGAAAGTACTTGTTCACAAGTGTCCCATATGACTGAGACCCCTCTCTTTGATGCCTATGAAGACCCATTCCTCAAGAGAGAGAGAAACTATGGCATGAATTTTTTGAAGGTCATAAGGCTGATTAAGATCTATGATAATGATCTTCAAGGAGAGAAAATTGTTGAAAAACACTTGAGAAGCTCGCATGACCCTTGGGAAGAAAACCAATCAAGGAAAGCATTTGAGAGGATTGCCTATGATGGGGAAGCAAACAATGTTGTTTTTGGATAATGGTTGATGGTGAAAGAACAACAAGACCAGTTGAAGTCATGAAACTTAGCGCTTGTGGGAGGAAACCCATCTAGGTTTGGGAATTTTTCACCCAAACTTCAATTTTTGATACTTTTGCTTTGTTTTTATATTTTCCAAGAAAACACACACACTACACTTGATGGTTTTGTTATTTGTGAATCATTTTAGAACAAGTAAAATGGAGGAAAGATGATGCATGGAAGAGCCAACCAAGGAGAAGATCATAATTGAAGAGAATATTGCAAATCAGTAGAAAAGCTACATGAAGGAGATCAACATGGTCGTGTCACACAACATGGCTGTGGTAGAGGCAATACAAAATGACCGTGGTGGATATCCCCTACTCACTAGACACCTTAAGATCTCTCTCCCTTGTTGGCATTTATCTACTATGACTCCATGCCCCCTACCCTATCATCCTAGACTTCTATTTCATGTTGAGGACAACATGGTTTAAAAGTTTGGGGTGGTAGGGCAGTAAGCCCTTTCTCTACCTCACTTTTCTCTACGTTCTTTGTTCTAAATTTTTTCTCAATATGATGAAATAGTATAACCATATCTCATACTTGTGTATCCATAATTTGTGTGCTTGCTTTGCATACTTGCATGTCATGTAGTTTACTTTCTTGCAATTTTTACATAATTTTCAAAATTTTTGCTCTTCTTGCCATGCATTGCATATCATGTAAATTTTCCTATGATTCTTGCATGCTTTAGCTATTATTTACTTGTTTATTACTTTATGTTCAATAATATAGACTTAGATGTGATTGAAGGCAACTTGGCACTGTTTTGGCTAATTTTGCCCAAATTTGAGATTTCTTGCCTAAAAGTGTGTTTTGACCCAATCTCTACTCTTTGGATTAAAAAGGATGACCTTTGACAAATGCAAGTGAATTATCATTGTTTATTGCTAAATGGTATCAATTCTTGACTTTTTACATGCATGTCACCTCTCTTGTGTTTGTGAATGATTTGGTTGAATTGTGATTTGAGCAAGCTATGAGCGCTTCGTGCCTATGAAATCACTTGATAGAAGTATCAATTTCTAGTTGTTCATTCATGTGGTGTGAAATTGTTGGATGAAGTGTTGGATTAATTTTCATGCAAGAGACCTTATGTTGAGAATCACACCAATGACCCCTCTTTGACCCGACTCTTCACTCACCATCTTCTTACCCCTCTGCCTCATGGAAGGATGCCAAAGTGCACATATCATCTGTGGCCACCTCTAAAAGTTTGGGGTGGTCACATCTACATCTCACCACTCCACTCTCATCACCATATGACCTATCTACTCTAAGGGCAAAGAAAAATAAAAAAAGCAAAAAGAAAATAAAAGATGTTCCTATTTAAGAGCATCTAAATAAAGAAAATATGAGTGTGTAAAAGCACTCCAAAAGCTTACCGCAATCATTTCTTCCATTTTCATACCCATTGAGATAGGAAATATCAAACCTAGCTCATTTTTCCCTTTTTGCAGCCACATGGGTCATTTGGTGTGATTTGAAACATAAGGTTGAATGAATGAAGGTGAAACAACACTCCTAGTCATCCTTGATTAATGTCATTATGAAACGGTCTACCCGGAACTACATGAAAAAATATGGATAGCTTGTGTGTTTTATGCACTATATTTGAAGTTCATATGCTTTGTGCTCTTTTCAAGATTTGTTTGTGAAAGTAGGAGAGGAGGGAGGTGGAATGCATGCACTTAGTCATTATTGATCCTATTAAGCAATAATCATCTTTTGCATTACAATTGTCATTTCTTGATTGTGGAAAAATTACAGAGAGATTGAGTTGTAGCATACTTGAGGACAAGTGTGTTTTAAGTTTGGGGTGGTAATTTAACACTATTTTAGGGTTCAATCTTGTGTCTTATTTCACTTTAATCACATCTATACCTGTTAGATTACATATTATTTCCCCAATATGCATATTTCGATCAAATGCACTTATGGTACTTTTTGAATGTTTTATAGGTACTTTGTCCACTACTTGATGGCATGGAAAGAAGATAGACCAATCTAGGGTTTCCTCAGGCTTGGAGGAGCTCAAAATGAGGCCAAAACCACTCCCAACCTACCCCAAGTGATCAAAGAATATTTTGAAGCAATAACCTCCATGGATGATCAAGTTCAAAACTCAAGTGCATGGGAAGGACACCAAAACGGCCGTGGTACTTCACCATGGCCGTGGTGGACATGCCGCAATCACAAATTATCACTATAACTTCCAGAAATTGATGAATTTGGCCAAAACGGCCGTGCCACCCTCACTGCACCACGATCGTGGCATTTCATGTATACTTTTGACCAATTCCCTGTGATCTTTAGCCAATTTTCACCTCACCCATGCCCATACACCACGACCATCTTCCCCTACAACCACCACGACCGTGGTAACTCACCACCCCCGTGGTGGGCATCAACCCTAGCCTATTTTTGCACTACTTTACATATATTGCCCTTACTTAACCCTAGACCCCTATATAAACCATGGGGACGGATGGAGCTTGAGGTTGGCCACCCCTAGCTACCTTCCACCACCTCTTAGATCCCCAATTTTTTCCCTTATCCATTCCACTGCATTTCCACCTCCATTTCACCATTTCCACCACCATTTCCTCATTTCTACACATTTCCACCATCATTCCATGCCATTGCACCTTGGAGGAGAGAGGAGGACACCCTACAATAGCTGAAGTGGAGGATTTCTTCATCTACACTGATCTCCGTGGCTTCTTGTACTTCTTTCTCTCTTCTTTTTGTACTTTTCATTGTTATGAGTAGCTAGGCCCCTTAGGTGGCTTTTTGGGGGTGTAAAATGTTACTTTGATACCATGTTGGGGAAAATGATATGTAAACTTTGTAATTCCATTTTCTAATGATTACTTTCTATGTCTATATCACTCTCCATAAATTTCTTGTTGGTTTGTGCTTGAAATCACCTAGGAGTTTAGGGAAATTGATTATATGTGTGAATTTTGGGATTTGCTCCTAGGTCCAATTCTTGGATCCCTAACTAGATACCCATCCTCCTACATCCTAATCATCCTAAGATCATCTAAACTCATCCCCTAATCATCCTAAGATCATCTAACCTAGAAACCTAGGCTTGTTTAGACTCTAATTGAATTACACCTAAGCCCTAACCCAATTGAGCCTCACAAGGGTAGTAGGGAGTGTTAGGGACTAGTTCCCCTACACACAACCTAGCATATCCATGGCTAGTTAGTAGCTTAGGATAATTCATTAGAATATAACTTGTTATTTATTTTGATAATCTAAATGGAATTATAATGTTCATATGTCACCCCCAACTTAAGTGATAAGTGCATCCCCTAAATAGCCCACATCTTCCTTAATTGCTTTAAAACCCTAGTTTCCATGTTGCTTAGCTAGTGTTAGATTAATTAGCTCCTTTCTTGCTTAGATAGCTTCTCTCCTTGTTCTTGCTTTGTTCTTTCTAGTTTAACTCTTTAATTTCTCTCTTGATCTTCTTGCATGCCTTAGTGTAAATTGCCTTTTCATACCTAGCTTAGTCTTTTCCTGCTCAATCAATCTTAATCTAGTCTAGGGTTAACTTAGATTTCATTCTCGCCTTTAATTTCTTTCTTACTCACCTTAGTTTAACAAACAAATCATCTTTAAACCCTTGACCCTAGTCTCCACAGTAGGAACCCATAAAAAACTAACCTAGCTCTAGTGCCTCCTTTTCTCCATGTGGATCGACCCTATACTTTTTGCCTTACCTATACTATGACATGACCCCGTATGCTTGTGGGTTAGTGTTTTAGTAGAAGTAGGTCGTTTGAGTATAGGTCAATATAAATTTTGAAAGTGAATCCACCCATGTGCTTCTTTCCACGGAGTTGCATGCATTCAAGTCTCAATTGAGTGGTGTGTAATGTCATTGGCGGGGGTACACCAGATATCATGTTTGATATCTTTACCATTGACCACTAAATTGTATATCACATTATTTATTTATTAATTTACCAAATTATATGTGTATAAGTTTTATTAAATATAGCTTTGAATAGAATATACCATTTATTTTGTTAACATTTTTGAGGTTTTCAAGCCATTAAAATAGAAAAAGAACATCTCATGAAAACATGTACTATGCTTCTCTCTTTTGTGATTACATAGCCAATATGAAATCCATTTATCGAGAAACTCAAATTCACTATGTTTTGTCCCTTCTTTTTCTTCTTTTCTTTATTATCAAATACATCATCAATACTTTATTGAATATTTAGTGACATTCTTCCTCTTCTTAACCCTTGTTCCCCTTTTCTAAGAACACTATTAGATGATGGATCTTACTACATAGAACACAAATCATTGGTCTCAGGTCTTCATTGTTCCATAATCTGGGTTTTTCTTAAAATTTAGAACACAAACTCTTTAACAAACTATTGTATCAAATAAATTGCGCCATATAATGTTGATGAGGGTTTCACTTAAGTAAACTACATGATTTTATGATGGTATTTTGTATTATTACCATACAAATATCAACAACTAATATCCCTATGAATTTTTAAACTACATGATTAGATGATGGTATTTTGTATTATTACCATACAAATATCAACAACTAATATCCCTGTGAATTTTTGGTCTTATCTCCCTTCTCTACATTTTGATTCTAGTCTCTTAAAACTCATGCAATGAAGACAAAACAAACATGACATCCATCATAACCCTAGCTAGTAGATGCATCAACAAATGTTGCTCTAGTCATTGTTGATTTGTCCATCACCACTGCAACTACCACCACACAAAACTAAAACCTCAGTAGAACATGCAACAATCATGTCTAGAGAAATCATCCAACTTTCTAGCAATAGTAACTGCAAAAGTAGGCACTGCCTCCCTAAGAAGCCATTCACCCAAAGACTATGTGGACACCAACCACATCCACTGCCCTACAAGACACATGACCTACACCTCCTATTCATCCTCCTCTTATAAGAGAGAAGAAGGAATACATACTCCCCATTTGATTATCACTTCACCCATTCCCCCAACTACATCTAACAATGATCTAAACTACAAAAGATCCCTTATGTCACAAACCTATTAGAGCAATGTTGTAACGTCTATCTCGAGAAAACAAGATTAACTAATGCGGAAGCGTTCACTAAGCAGTGGATTACCAAAAATCACTAAAAATTAAAACTTTTTGTGAAGATATCTTTAATTGGTAAAGCTTTTTCATAAAGCAACATGATAAGTTATTTACAAACTGATCCATCAGTACATCTCTGTAAGGTCGTATCTCGAGATTACAATCATCAACTACCATGTTAACTATATAAGGAAAGATACAGAAATCTCGAGGTACTGGACCAAAAACTCGAAAGCACTAACTATTACTCCGAGGACCTGAGAGTACAGAGACGACACATAGGACTCTAACTACATCTATATGTGGCATAACAGCCAGTTCTCCACCTGAAACTTCACTGCTGTCCCTGGTACTGTTGATGTTGCCCTTCACCTATTGAAGGATTTCTGCCTCCTCGCCCACATCCACCTAAAAATATGTTTCCCACGGGGTGAGACAATTATAAAATTGTCCCAGCGAGAGTTATAACTCTTTTCCAGAAACATAATTATTGCAGCTTAAGAGAATAAATGTACGCAAAGAAGTTATATTTGTCTGGGAGTAGTTAAAACAATGTTTAACAGATTAAACCATTCTTCCTATTAAAGCAATACATCTATACTTTGATAAACCCATATGTCATTTATCTTCTAAGAAATATAAGAACATGTATGACATTTATTTACTATACAACCATTATTACAACACTAACTCTCTTTAGACTTAGATCATATATCTAATGTCTGCCATTATTATTGGGGAGTCATGGCCTGTAGCCATACTTTTTCTCACAAAGTGTTAGGATCTCAATTCCTCAACTTATCAAGTACCTTTCTAAATTTATCATCATGATTATAGAATCTAGGTACTTGAACTCATAATTTACCATTCACTAGGTATCATAGCATATCATTATACTTGAAGCATGTAAAGTAATTTCAATACATAAGATATCATAATCCTTACCTGGATATGATCACCTCTTAATGAAAACCTGCATGATCAATATTTACTAATAACATGCATATTGTATCATAACAACACCATACATGTTCTTCTCAAATTATATAAGTGATACCACGGCCGTGCTACCTTCCACGTTCGTGCCACAAAGGACTCACCACGATCGTGTCATAATACCACGACTGGTTTTTAGGGTTAGGATTCTCATTAAATCCAAATAGAGTTATTCAACCTCTTAACTAGATTAGGAATAGTGATTCCTATCTCATTTCTCAATCACGGAGTTTCATGCTTAAAAGCATAACTCAGAATTAGGGTTACTTGTTCATATCATCACATCTCCCTAGATTAGGGTTTACTATTCACATAGCATCACATTACCCTAGATTAGGGTTTACTATTCACATAGCATCACATTATCCTAGATTAGGGTTTACTATTCACATAACATCACATTACCCTAGATTAGGGTTTACTATTCACATAACATCACATTACCCTAGATTAGGGTTTACTATCCACATAGCAGTGAATTGAAATCATACCATCATTATGTATGAAGATTACTTCCATTCATGTCTTCACTTAGGTTAAGATTCATTGATCATCATAATTAAGGTTTCCATGATCCCATTGTAAAGGATCATACCCTAATTATGTGTATTCATACATGTTGGAAGTATATTACTTGATTCTCATTCATATTAGGAGTCTTCTCTCCCCTCTTATTATTAGATGATGTTTACATCTCTTATGATTATGTTAGGTCAATTCAACCTTGATAACATAAGTCACATTATTACTACAATGTTCATTAGGGTTTGCTTGATCAAGAGGTGTTGACTACTTAAACCCATCAAGGGTACTTTGGTAAAGTCCACCATTAGTCATAGCATGCATCAACCAACTAATTACTTGTTCCCTTAATGTCTTTGTATATCATTAGGGTTTAGATTAATCAACCATTGAACCATCTAAGCCTTCAAAGAAATAAGCATTCTTGACCTTAAAAGATCCCAAACGGTTTTGCACTTTCAACCTCCAAACGGTTTTGAAACCGCATGAATCCAAACGGTTTTGAAACCGTTTGGTCCCAAACGGTCTTCAGACCATTTGGACTCAAACGGTCTTGAGACCGTTTGGTCCAAACCTCCTCAAAACCGCATGGACCAAAGAGTGTCTTAACCACTCCAATTGATTCTGGGTTTCCAATGTTGAACCCCTCAATCGATCATGTACTTATTATCCACTCATCAATTGAGTTAATTAGGTCAACCCTTAACTGATTTTACACTTAGTTGACCCTCAATTGATCATCAATTAGGGCTTGAATCATTTGGATTAGGGTTTGGAATCGTCAACCCTTCAACATATTTCAATGGGAGTCTAATTGATTTGAACCCATTGAACCATCATCCAATTTGAACATGACCTGACCCCAAACGGTCTTGAGGTCGTTTGGATGACCTCAAAACGGTCTTGAGTCCGTTTTCCCATCAAATCATCAAAATCCAAGTCAACCAATTAAGGTTTGGATCATTGGATTGATCACCAAATCAGCAATTGATTACACTTTAACTTAGTATCATTAGATCATCAATTGCTTAACCATACTCACCCCTAGACCTCAAAACGGTCTTGGGTGGCCTCCAAACGGTTTTGAGACCGTTTGGATGAGTTCCAAACGGTCTTGAGACCGTTTGGCTCATCCAACCCTTGGATTCTAGTGAAAAATCATTAGGGTTTGAGCTATTGAGTTGATCATCAAATCAGCACTTAATTGCAAAGTGATTTGGTACCTTTAGACCTTCCATCGGTCAACCATTCTTAACCCTAGACCTCCAAACGGTCTTGGGTGATCCCCAAACGGTCTTGAGACTATTTGGGTCAATCAACCCAAAACATCAACTCATTTCAATGCAAAATCAGCACTTAGCCGATTAGGGTTAACACCATATCTTTTTTCCTTCAAACACTTAACCATATCCAACCATAGACCTCAAAACGGTCTTGGGTGACCCCCAAACGGTCTTGAGACTGTTTGGGTGATTCCCAAACGGTTTTGAAACCGTTTGGGCTAATCAACCCAAAAATCTCAAATCAACTCATTGGAATTTCAGCACTAATTTCAATTAGGGTTTGCCCAATGGATTAGCCTTCAAATCATGATTCCTTTGGAACTAATCCATAAAATTTGGTGAGTTATTAACCCACATAATTATGAACAGGAATATCAAACGGTCAACCCTTGGTCAACTCACGCAAACGTTTTTGAAACCGTTTGCCCAAAAAGGTCAAGTTAATCATGTTGAAAATCAGCACTTAATTCATTTAGGTTTACCTAATTGATTAGCCTTCAACTCACGATTCCTTTGGAGTTAATCCCTCAAATTTGGAGGGTTATCAACCAACATAAATATGAACAGAAATATCAAACGTTCAACCCTTGGTAAACTCAATAAAATGGTCTTGGAGACCGTTTTCTCCAACCGACCTTGTGAAACCGTTTGCCCTTCAAACGGTTTTGCAAACCGTCTGCCCCAACCAGTTTTGCAAACCGTTTGGCCAAGGGGGGGCGGGCAAGACCGTTTGATAAAGTAGCATTGGTAATCACACCCATCTTCTTATACCTCCAGATCAAGGTCTGTTCTTCATGGTTTTAGTTGCAAGAAAGCAAGGAAGGATGGGGGAAAGAAGAACAAGCTACTTTTGCAAGAAAGAAAGATGCATAACAAAGTTTAAGGGTTTAGAGTTATAAAACCTTCCTTAGAATCTGATCTAGAGCTCCAAGCTCCGT
This sequence comes from Alisma plantago-aquatica, assembly GCA_963693085.1. Lineage (NCBI taxonomy): Eukaryota > Viridiplantae > Streptophyta > Magnoliopsida > Alismatales > Alismataceae > Alisma > Alisma plantago-aquatica. The sequence continues at coordinate 21,414,712 of OY856412.1, read as the reverse complement.
AGCTTTAATGGTGGCTTGAGCTCCAGGGGTCTTCCAAGGTCCTTTCTTCAAGAATTGGATGGAGAAGATGGCTAGAAGCAAGAGTTGTGTAAGGAATACTAGCAAACCAACCTTGTAATGGAATTTCCTCCATGAATCCGAGCTAGAAGATGACCAAACTTACCTAGATCGACTTGGTCATCATCCTCTGCTCCTAACCTCCTCCTTAGTCGGCCCAAAGCAAAAGGATGAGAAGAGGAAATGAAGGGAACGATCCCTTGATTGTGGAAAGAGCTTGCTTATATATTTTTGGGCATATTTCCAAGGCAATGATAAATACTTCTTCTCTTTTACATCTATATCCTCCACGCCCCTCTCCTACTTCTTTGCCAAGTTACTCCTTTCTCATAACATGCAAACTTATATCTCAACCTTGGTTTAGAGGAAAATAAGCCAAACACTTTATTAAGTCATACATATATAAGGGTCATTTTGCATACATCTTGATTATTCAATTACAATAATTATCCTTCTTATATGGTTACTCAAATGAGGCACCCCCTCATTTTATTTACTCCACTCGATGTTAAAATGCATGATAGGTACTCTAGAGGGTATATTTTACATGTTGCACCCTATGTTTTGGGTAAATGGCACTTTACACCAAAACTAGGTTTTAAAGTACAAGGATTGCTCTACAAGCTATATAATGGTGCCCAAGCTTAGGGAATCCATATCACCGCATCATATTCATTCTTATGATGTCTCATCATCAGAGGAACATCTTAACATGTGCAATTTTCAAGTTAACCCCTCTAATTGGGTAATTTGCACATAGGTCCCTATTAAACAAAACAATCTTACAACATTGTTCAAAAAGGGCAGAAATGAAAATATAGATCCTTCTAAAGCTTTAATGACATATCAAGGGTTAACCACAAGCCTCTAATCATAATTTTAAGAAAAACACCTAGGGTTATTTCATAACCCAGGTCAGGGGTGTTACAAATTATAAACCCCTAACAAGGAGTTCGTCCCCGAAATCCCAGGAAAAGGAGGGACAGATTATTCATTAGTAAGGCCCTCAAATTTCCCCATATTATCTCATAATTATGATGATATTATGGATTTGTAATTCACACAAAGTCCCTTTCATTAATTACTTCTTATCACTGTTTATGTTTATGCAAAACATAAACCCCGAACATAAGGTGTCCATACTTTTGAAAGGAAGAAGCATAAAAGAACATTCTAGTATCACCCAAGAATGTTTACCAAAAGAGAAACATACACACCTTAACATAGATAATTTACTCAGCAATCCTTTATTTATTTGAAATAGTTCACTAAGAAAGTTTGCTAATCAATTAATTTGGAAATATTCACTGAGAAGATTCACTAAGAAATTTGTCTTGGAAGATTTCACTAAGTAAATTTACTAAGTATGTTGTCTCAAAAGCTTTCACTGAAGGAGTTCATTGAGTATGCTTACTAAGTATTTACTGAGGAAATTCACTGAGTATATTCACTAAGTATGCTCACTAAGTATGTTCACTAAGTATTCACTGAGGAAATTCACTGAGTATGTTCACTAAGTATGCTCACTAAATATGTTCACTAAGTATTCACTGAGGAAATTCACTGAGTATGTTCACTAAGTATCCACTGAGGAAGTTCACTGAGTATATTTACTAAGTATTCACTAAGGAAGTTCACTGAGTATATTCACTAAGTATTCACTGAGGAAGTTCACTGAGTATATTCACTAAGTATTCACTAAGTATTCACTAAGGAAGTTCACTGAGTACATTCACTAAGTATTCACTGAGGAAGTTCACTGAGTATATTCACTAAGTATTCACTGAGGAAATTCACTGAGTATATTCACTAAGTATTCACTGAGGAAGTTCACTGAGTATATTCACTAAGTATTCACTGAGGAAGTTCACTGAGTATATTCACTAAGTATTCACTGAGGAAGTTCACTGCGTATATTCACTAACTATTCACTAAGGAAGTTAACTGAGTATATTCACTAAGTATTCACTAAGGAAGTTCACTGAGTATATTCACTAAGTATTCACTGAGGAAGTTCACTGAGTATATTCACTAAGTATTCACTAAAGAAGTTCACTGAGTATATTCACTAAGTATTCATTGAGGAAGTTCACTGAGTATATTCACTAAGTATTCACTGAGGAAGTTCACTGAGTATATTCACAAAGTATATTCACTGAGGAAGTTCACTAAGTATTCACTAAGAAAGTTCACTAAGTGTTCACTGACAAAATTCACTGAGTGTGTTCACTAAGTATATTCACTAAGTATTCACTAAGAAGATTCACTGAGTATGTTCACTAAGTATATTCACTAAGTATTCACTAAGAAGATTCACTGAGTATGTTTATTTAGAAGTTTCACTTAGATTTTCTCATTAATTTCCTTATACTCTCTAGATTGTTTCAGAATAATTACCTGATCAAAGTAATAAAAAAGATAACAATCTAAGAGTTTCATACTTGCCTTATCTACAATAACCATATACCTGGCCAGGGTATATAAGTTTTAAGATTAGGTAGTATGCATTTTAGTTATCATCATATTCCTCACTTTTCATATCATTATACACACATGATTTACCATACTAGATTATTCTTCAGGTATCACATCTATATCTCATCTTTTAATATACAATTAAGGGAGATTATAAATTGTTTTAAAGAATACTGAGTAAGATATAAGTTCTTATCTCCCTTGTGTCCTTCTAGGACTTAGTCAAAGGAATTCAAAAACAACTAATTTTCATATCTTTAACACATAGAATCCTGATATGAAATATCAAAACAAAACTTATTTCATCTGACCTGTCTGGGACGTCTGTCCACATCCTCTATTATTATACTGCCTCCCTTGTGAGCCTTGCAGACTCTATCCTTGAGGTTGAGTCATTATTGTATTCCTATCTGGACAATCCTTTGCCAGATGTCCCGGTTGTCTACATTGGTAACAAACCATGGGTGCAAAGTGTCTATATGATCCAGTTACCGATGTTGATGCTATGTCGGAGGGTCTTCTTGGTGTACTACTATGATCCCTACTCCACTTGACATCCATTGTGTCTAGGTAGGAAATCCTGATATTGCTGTCAGTATAGAAAATCTTGGCTTCTTAAAACTTTCAGGCCTTTGATCTTGAGGCTGGGTGTGCATCTTCTTACTACTTGTCTATTGTTTCTCGATTTATGACCTCTCTATCCTTCTTACTGACTCCACAAAGGTGGCAAACCTTTCTCTATTCTCTAAGGCAGACACAGGAGTGGCTAGTTCAGCATTCAATCCCTTTTCAAAATGCCTAATTCTTTCTTCATCACTAACTACCATCTGCGGACAAAACCGCAACAACTCCATGAACTTAGCTTCATATTCACTAACGTTCATCTGTCCTTGTGTGATCTTCTCAAATTGAGAGATCTTCTCATCTAGATACGTCTTAGGGAAGTATCTATTGACAAATTCTCATCGGAATACCTCCCATCCTATTTCTTCGCCTGGTCTCTTATCTTCCTCTATCATCCACCAATTACCAGCACTCCCTTTTAGGAGGTATACCGCATGTTTTACCTTTTCAACTTCAGGAATATCAAGGATCCTGAAAGCCTTTTCCAGCTCTGTCACCCATAGATCAGCATCAGCTGGGTCAGATGTACCAGCATAGTCTATGGCTCCCACCTGGCGAAGTCTCTCAAAAGTCTTGCCGACTCCATAACCTTCCTGATGGGCTGGTGCCCTAGGTGCAGATGGTGGCACCCTATATGCTATGTGTGTTATGGCTGTCAGGAATTTATCGAATAAAGCATGGAGAGCTGGGTTTTCTATCTCAGCTGGGTCAATCTGGGGCTGTCCAGGTACATGCCCCTCCCTATTCTGGTCTCCTGCACCTCCTCCTGGTGCAGCAGTACTGCCCTCAACAACATGCTCTTCATGTGATCCAGACATCTTCAAGTTCTTCTTCTCCTATGAGAGCAGAAGATACTATCAGATAATCTGGAAAACACTTAGAATAGACTCAACAACCTTAGTCCTATGTCTCTGTAGACTCAGCGAACCTAGAGCTCTAATACCACTAAATGTAACGTCTATCTCGAGAAAACAAGATTAACTAATGCGGAAGCGTTCACTAAGCAGCGGATTACCAAAAATCACTAAAAATTAAAACTTTTTGTGAAGAGATCTTTAAATGGTAAAGCTTTTTCATAAAGCAACATGATAAGTTATTTACAAACTAATCCATCAGTACATATCTGTAAGGTCGTATCTCGAGATTACAATCATCAACTACCATGTTAACTATATAAGGCAAGATACAGAAATCTCGAGATACTGGACCAAAAACTCGAAAGCACTAACTATTACTCCGAGGACCTGAGAGTACAGAGACGACACATAGGACTCTAACTACATCTATATGTGGCATAACAACCAGTTCTCCACCTGAAACTTCACTACTGTCCCTGGTACTGTTGATGCTGCCCTTCACCTATTGAAGGATTTCTGCCTCCTCGCCCACATCCACCTAAAAATATGTTTCCCACAGGGTGAGACAATTATAAAATTGTCCCAGTGAGAGTTATAACTCTTCGCCAGAAACATAATTATTGCAGCTTAAGAGAATAAACGTACGCAAAGAAGTTATATTTGTCTGGGAGTAGTTAAAACAATGTTTAACATATTAAACCATTCTTCATATTAAAGCAATACAACTATACTTTGATAAACCCATATGTCATTTATCTTCTAAGAAATAGAAGAACATGTATGGCATTTATTTACTATACAACCATTATTACAACACTAACTCTCTTTAGACTTAGATCATATATCTAATGTCTGACATTATTATTGGGGAGTCATGGCCTGTAGCCATACTTTTTCTCACAAAGTGTTAGGATCTCAATTCCTCAACTTATCAAGTACCTTTCTAAATTTATCATCATGATTATAGAATCTAGGTACTTAAACTCATAATTTACCATTCACTAGGTATCATAGCATATAATTATACTTGAAGCATGTAAAGTAATTTCAATACATAAGATATCATAATCCTTACCTGGATATGATCACCTCTTAATGAAAACTTGCATGATCAATATTTACTAATAACATGCATATTGTATCATAACAGCACCATACAGGTTCTTCTCAAATTATATAAGTGATACCACGACCGTGCTACCTTGCACGGTCATGCCACAAAGGACTCACCACGACCGTGTCATAATACCACGACTGGTTTTTAGGGTTAGGATTCTCATTTAATCCAAATAGAGTTATTCAACCTCTTAACTAGATTAGGAATAGTGATTCCTATCTCATTTCTCAATCATGGAGTTTCATGCTTAAAAGCATAACTCAGAATTAGGGTTACTTGTTCATATCATCACATCTCCCTAGATTAGGGTTTACTATTCACATAGCATCACATTACCCTAGATTAGGGTTTACTATTCACATAGCATCACATTACCCTAGATTAGGGTTTACTATTCACATAGCATCACATTACCCTAGATTAGGGTTTACTATTCACATAGCATCACATTACCCTGGATTAGGGTTTACTATCCACATAGAAGTGAATTGAAATCATACCATCATTATGTATGAAGATTACTTCCATTCATGTCTTCACTAAGGTTAAGATTAATTGATCATCATAATTAGGGTTTCCATGATCCCATTGTAAAGGATCATACCCTAATTATGTGTATTCATACATGTTGGAAGTATATTACTTGATTCTCATTCATATTAGGAGTCTTCTCTCCCCTCTTATTATTAGATGATGTTTACATCTCTTATGATTAGGTTCGGTCAATTCAACCTTGATAACATAAGTCACATTATTACTACAATGTTCATTAGGGTTTGCTTGATCAAGAGGTGTTGACTACTCAAACCCATAAAGGGTACTTTGGTAAAGTCCACCATTAGTCATAGCATGCACCAACCAACTAATTACTTGTTCCCTTAATGTCTTTTTATATCATTAGGGTTTAGATTAATCAACCATTGAACCATTTAAGCCTTCAAAGCAATAAGAATTCTTGACCTTAAAAGATCCCAAACGGTTTTGCACTTTCAACCTCCAAACGGTTTTGAAACCGCATGAATCCAAACGGTTTTGAAACCGTTTGGTCCCAAACGGTCTTGAGACCATTTGGTCCCAAACGGCCTTGAGACCGTTTGGACTCAAACGGTCTTAAGACTGTTTGGTCCAAACCTCCTCAAAACCACATGGACCAAAGAGTGTCTTAACCACTCCAATTGAGTCTGGGTTTCCAATGTTGAACCCCTCAATCGATCATGTACTTATTATCCACTCATCAATTGAGTTAATTAGGTCAACCCTTAACTGATTTTACACTTAATTGACCCTCAATTGATCATCAATTAGGGCTTGAATCATTTGGATTAGGGTTTGGAATCGTCAACCCTTCAACATATTTTAATGGGAGTCTAATTGATTTGAACCCATTGAACCATCATCCAATTTGAACATGACCTGACCCCAAACGGTCTTGAGGTCATTTGGATGACCTCAAAACGGTCTTGAGTCCGTTTGCCCATCAAATCATCAAAATCCAAGTCAGCCAATTAGGGTTTGGATCATTGGATTGATCACCAAATCAACAATTGATTACACTTTAACTTAGTATCATTAGATCATCAATTGCTTAACCATACTCACCCCTAGACCTCCAAACGGTCTTGGGTGGCCTCCAAACGGTCTTGAGACCGTTTGGATCATCCAACCCTTGGATTCTAGTGAAAAATCATTAGGGTTTGAGCTATTGAGTTGATCATCAAATCAGCACTTAATTGCAAAGTGATTTGGTACCTTTAGACCTTCCATTGGTCAACCATGCTTAACCCTAGACCTCCAAATGGTCTTGGGTGATCCCCAAATGGTATTGAGACCATTTGGGTCAATCAACCCAAAACATCAACTCATTTCAATGCAAAATCAACACTTAGCCGATTAGGGTTAACACCATATATTTTGTCCTTCAAACACTTACCCATATCCAACCATAGAACTCAAAACGGTCTTGGGTGACCCCCAAATGGTCTTGAGACCGTTTTGGTGATTCCCAAACGGTTTTGAAACCGTTTGGGCTAATCAACCCAAAAATCTCAAATCAATTCATTGGAATTTCAGCACTAATTTCAATTAGGGTTTACCCAATTGATTAGCCTTCAACTCATGATTCCTTTGGAACTAATCCATAAAATTTGGTGAGTTATTAACCAACATAATTATGAACAGTAATCGCAAACGGTCAACCCTTGGTCAACTCACTCAAACGGTTTTGAAACCGTTTGCCCAAAAAGGTCAAGTTAATCAGGTTGAAAATCAGCACTTAATTCAATTAGGTTTATCTAATTGATTAGCCTTCAACTCACGATTGCTTTGAACTTAATCCCTCAAATTTGGAGGGTTATCAACCAACATAATTATGAACAGAAATCTCAAACGGTAAACCCTTGGTCAACTCAACCAAACAGTCTTGGAGACCGTTTGCTCCAACTGACCTTGTGAAACTGTTTGCCCTTCAAACGGTTTTGCAAACCGTTTGCCCCAAACGGTTTTGCAAACCGTTTGGCCAAGGGGGGGCAAGACCGTTTGATAAAGTAGCATTGGTAATCATGCCCATATTCTTCTACATCCAGATCAAGGTCTGTTATTCATGGTTTTAGTTGCAAGAAAGCAAGGAAGGATGGGGGAAAGAAGAACAAGCTACTTTTGCAAGAAAGAAAGATGCATGACAAAGTTTAAGGGTTTAGAGTTATAAAACCCACCTTAGAATCTTATCTAGAGCTCCAATCTCCGTAGATTTAATGGTGGCTTGAGCTCCTGGGGTCGTCCAAGGTCCTTTCTTGAAGAATTGGATGGAGAAGATGGCTAGAAGCAAGAGTTGTGTAAGGAATACTAGCAAACCAACTTTGTAATGGAATTTCCTCCATGAATCCGAGCTAGAAGATGACCAAACTTACCTAGATCAACTTGGTCGTCATCCTCTGCTCCTAACCTCCTCCTTAGTCGGCCCAAAGCAAAAGGATGAGAAGAGGAAATGAAGGGAACGATCCCTTGATTGTGGAAAGAGCTTGCTTATATATTTTTGGGCATATTTCCAAGGCAATGATAAATACTTCTTCTCTTTTACATATATATCCTCCACGCCCCTCTCCTACTTATTTTATACGTTCCTCCCTTCTCATAACATGCAAACTTATCTATCAACCTTGGTTTAGAGGAAAAGAAGCCAAACACTTTATTAAGTCATACATATATAAGGGTCATTTTGCATACATCTTGATTATTCAATTACAATAATTATCCTTCTTATATGGTTACTAAAATGAGGCACCCCCCTCATTTTATTTACTCCACTCGATGCTAAAATGCATGATAGGTACTCTAGAGGGTATATTTTACATGTTGCACCCTACGTTTTGGGTAAATTTCACTTTACACCAAAACTAGGTTTTAAAGTACAAGGATTGCTCTACAAGCTATATTTTGGTGCCCAAGCTTGGGGAATCCATATCACCACATCATATTCATTCTTATGATGTGTCATAATCAGAGGAACTTCTTAAAATGTGCAATTTGCATGTTAACCCCTCTAATCGGGTAATTTTCACATAGGTCCCTATTAAACAAAACAATCTTACAACATTGTTCAAAAAGGGCAGAAATGAAAATATAGATCCTTCTAAAGCTTTAATGACATATCAAGGGTTAACCACAAGCCTATAATCATAATTTTAAGCAAAACACCTAGGGTTAGTTCATAACCCAGGTCAGGGGTGTTACAAATGTTCTCGAGTGCCATTGCGCAATGTCTATGTCACTATCTCTGGTCACCTTATTCTACATTACAACTTCAAGTGCATATTTATTTTTCCAATGACAAGGAATGTGATGAATGGGTGTTGGAAGCCGCATATTTAGGTTTAATACCACTACTCAAAGTATATATATAGAGGAGGAGGATCCCAAATAGCCATCACACCATATGACCTCACAAGATACATCCAATAGCCTAGTAAATATGATTTATCAATATGGTTAATAAATCCTTATACAAAACTCTATTGCAACTTAACTAAAACATGAGTAAAATCTAGCCCAAACAAACTAAGATAGCTGAAACCAAACAATATATGTTATTTCCACATTTTAAACCTGATTAGCTATAACTAATACACTACAAATTTCACTCTTATATATATTGATCTTTATAAGGTAGAACGTTCAAAATTTAATTTAGTAAAACATATTTGGCTTCAGATACCTGTTGATCTTGGAAATCGTCGATCATGTTCTACTATTGATCCTCCATGAAGTGAAGGTTGGTACTACTTTCTCTTAATCCATAATGTATGTGTTTTTTAAACCACTTACACAGTGACACGTTTATCATATTAGGATGTTTTGACTTAATTGGACTTCCAATGCCCATTTATCAACCATAATATGTTAGAAACTTATAAATCATACTTAATTTTGTATGTTTGTAGTGTTTGGGGATGAGAAACGAGAATTCATTATGCACTTACACTTGGATTCAAACTTCCAGTCTTCTAATCAGGTATAAATAATGGAATTTGTTATAAATTAGACCATACACATCTGATAATTATATAAAATGGTCTTTTTATGGTAGAACATTCTATTTTGGTGAACCTATCTGACCACAACTTGGTGAACAATCCTTGGCTCAAAATATCATTGGGGATTTACAACTACAAACCATGGTCTAGTAATGAACCTTGAAAATATGAGTGATGGTATTATTCTTTCTTACACCACAATGTGTAAGTCATGTTTGCCTACTTATGTCATGACATAGTTCTAATCTTAGGACATTTTGTCTTCATTAGGCTACTAGTGTCAATTTATCATCCAAAAGATATTAGCAAACGATGAAGCATACTCGACCAAGTATGATTGAAGTGTCTTATGATAAGAATGTGAAAGGTATGCATTGTACATTTCATCTTTTAATTATGTCCATATTGTACATACAACACCATGAAATCCCATTTCTTGCATGCTTTGAATGAAACATGAATTTTGGAATTCCACTTATACTTGTCTAGTGATTAGGTTTTTACATGTATGTATCTTCTTATTTTGCATACTTGTGTATCTTTTTCAAATAATACAAATATGCCCCTAGTGCATACATGACTTATATCGTCAATTGGTTTTTCAAGAAAAACTGACAGTGTAGTATATATTGTTGATTATGAAAAGAAAATGACCATAGTTGACCAACTGAGAAAACATGGGTTGTGCTTTATTTATCTCATCATTTTCCTAATAAAGAAACTTATGACTTAGAGCGCCCACAAAAATTTAATTTCACACAAAATTTTGGGAGATATTTCACTTTCATTAAAAAACCCTATCTTGTTAGTTTCTTGTACACTAATCGACGAGATAGAATCATATCCCTTAGAATCTATCTCTTTGGTTTGTGTACATTAACCGATGAGAAAGGTTATGTGTCAAACATACTACTAATATCCCCCCTAAATTAGATTATCTCGTCATTTGTTTAGTAATAACTAACGAACATATGTTTTACTTAACCCCACAAGAAACCCCTTATCACCATCTTTCCCCTCCCTGTGAGAAACCCATCTAGATCTCTAACCTTAGTGTGATTTCTCTTCCGCCTCCTCCGACACTGAGGCCCCTTTGCTGCTGCCCAACAACCCCCACCCTTGATTTAATGTCATCCTCCAACTCTCCTCCAACCCCTCCAACACTGTTTCTAGATTGCCTCCACCAGCCATATCTTCCTCTACTGGACACATTGCCTCTGCCTCCTATGCCACCGACAACTGCTTCTACAAGTATGTCCTCTCCTCCTTCATTTATCTCCATCTCCCTTCTCCCTCTCCTCCTTCCTCCTCTCTCCTCATTCCCATGCCATACACAATTTCTTCTTAATATTGAGAAGAAATCGTGTAAGGCAGGGGATGGAGGAGATGGGAAAGGAGGAGAGGGGAAAGGAGGAGAGGGAGAAGAAATCGAATTGTATGGAAATTGAAGATATCTTTTCTATGCTTTCAATTGTAGCAAATTGTGATGAAATTGAGAAGAAATAGTATGAATTGTGTGGAAATTGTGATAAATTGTATGGGGATTGTAATGAATTGTATGGAAATTGTGTTGAAAATGCATATATAATGAATTATTACATGCTTGTTATTAATTATTTGGATTTTTTAGGTCTCTAAATGGTACTTATATATTTAATTAGAATTGAAAATTATTTCTAAACCCTAATATGTAAAACTAATTTATAAATTCTAATATATAAAACCTAATTTCTAAACCATGTTGTTGGCCTAGAAACTCGTCTAAAAGTTACTCATTAGGAGTAAACCTTGGACAATTCCCAATTTGGTATTGTTCTTGAGCACTTCATCTCACTTAGAATGTAAGTGTATAATGCATGTTCGATTCCAATAAATTTTGACAACATTTCTCCTTTTGTTCTTTGGGTACATATGTAAGTCGGATATTTTCCCATCTACATTAGTGTACTTGGAGAACTGTAAGGAAATGATGCCAAAATTTATTGAAATCAAACACACATCATACACTTAATAGTGAGACGAAGTGCTCAAGAATGGATAAGTGGTACACATTCATCAATGTGAATGCTAATAGTTGGTTAGGGCTCAATTTAAACATATATTATTCTAAAATTGACTTATTAGCTAACAGCTGATGAGCTACACTTCTCCCATCTAATCATAGAATGGATCGATCATGTATGTCTAATCCAAACTTCTGCACTCCAGAGTTTATTAATGGTCTTCATCAACTTGTAATATTTACAAAGTAATATAGAAAATGACCTCGAGATAGGTTCTATTGTCCCTATAAGAATTGTAGTAACAACTTGAAAGTTGACACTATTGACATAATAAAAAGATTGTCATGTGCAATGGTATTGTACAAGGCTATACAAATGATACTAGCATGGAGAGATTACTAGTATGAGATCAACATATGTCGATATTGGTAGTTGTTACGAAGAAGAAATCAATGACGATGTTGATGTGAACAAACCAATTCTAACAAACATGATTGATGCAATGCTAGATAGCTACGGGGTAAATGTTACAGATACACCTTCTGTGTTTAGGAACATTGTGCATGATGCTGAGAAACTGCAATACTTCAGTTGTACTAAGTTTATGAAGTTGAATGTTGTGTTGATATTGTATACTCTGAAGCCTAACAATAGAGGGAGTGACAAAAGCTTCACTTCTTTGTTGTCTTTATTGAAAGAAATCTTCCTAAAGGCAACAAAATTCCAATATCAACATAGAAAACAAAAATGTTATGCCCAATGAGAATGGAGGCTAAGAAGACACATGCATGCCCAAAATGACTATATGCTATTTCAAAATGACTATATCGATATGAAAAAATGTTTGAAATGTAGGGACGTCTAGGTATAAAAGGATGACATTGAATAAGACCAAAACTGAGTCTCTTGCCAAGGTGATGTGGTATCTACCTATAATATCATAGTTTCAATGCTTGTTTGCTAATATCGTAGATGCACAAAATTTATCTTGGCATGCAGAGGTACAGAAAACAATGATGGTATGCTACAACATGCATCTGATTCCCTGCAATGGAAGAAGATTGATTTATTATACCCTAAATTTGGTGAAGAAGCCAAGAATTGAAGACTTGGACTTTGTACGGATGAGATGAATCCATATAAAACATTAAGCAGCCAACATAACACTTGTCCTGTCATGATTGTTATATACAATCTTCCTCCATGTTTGTATATGAAGAATACATATGTCATGTCATCCTTGCTGATGTCATTTCCCAAACAAGTTGGCAATGATATTGATGTTTACCTTGAAATATGATTGATGACCTAAAGAAACTCTAGAGAGAAGGTGTGATGACTTATGATGCTTTGTGTGAAGAGATGTTTGATTTATGTGCCACATTATTTTGCACTATTAATGACTTTCCGGTCTATGAAAAATTATATAGATACAACATAAAAGGATTCAAGGCATGTTCTGTATGTGAGGAAAATACTGATTCAATCTGACTAAAATATGGTGGTAAGATTGTATATCATGGTAATTGAAGGTTTTTGCCAAAGGTGTATCCTTACCAAAAGTTGTGCAAAACATTCAATGACTAAACTGAAGAATGCAGTGCCCCTAAATCAATGTCAAGGGAGGATGTTTATGCAAGAGTAAACAACATTATAAATTATTTTGGTAAGAGACCATGTACTACTCCTTCAGGTGAGTCGATATTCTGAGATCTTCCTTATTGGAGATCTTTGACAGTTCAACATTGTATCAATGTCATGCATGTGATAAAAATATTTGTTATAGAACCATTGGTACTCTATTGAATATACCACAAAAGACTAAAAATGACATCAGATCCAGAATGGACCTTTATGAAATGGGTATAAGGAACAAATTGACAATAGAAGTTAGCAAGGGTCACCACACATATTTACCTCCTACTAGTTACACCTTGCTTAGATAGGAGAAGATAACTTTTTATGAGTGCTTGCTTAATGTTAAGGTACCACAAGGATACTCATCTAATATTCATAGATTAGTACCAATGAAGGACCTGAAGTTGATATGCCTTAAATCTCATGATTGTCACACTCCAATGCAACATATATTTCCTGTGCCTATTTGATTTATCCTTCCTAAGCATGTAAAATTGGCAATCACTAGGCTTTGCTTCTTCAACAGTCCATGCAACAAAGTCATTGATCCTGAGAATCTAAATAAGTTGCAAAGAGAAATGGTCATTTCCCTATGCCAACTTGAGAAGTATTCCTCCTTAATTCTTTGATATCATGGTACATCTGGTTGTCCATTTGACTACGAAAGTGAAAATGTTGTCTCTAATTTTCTTGCATTGGATGTATCCTTTTGAGCAGTACATGAGTGTTTGTAAAGGTGATATTTGGAACTGTTATAGGCATGAAGGGATCATTATTGAGGGCTATGTTGTTAGGGAGGCTATGGAGTTTTGCAATGACTTTTTGAGTTACAATGAAACTCCTATTAATACTATGAATCCTGGCGTTAATTCCAACAAAGGTATTCCGGGAGAATAATAGATAGATATCAATCGTCAGTAGTGGGAACAAGCACACTTGTATGGTTTACATAATTTTTGAAGTGGGTATTTATATCACCGTACATACCAGTGGCCTCAAGAAAAAATATCCTGACCCAGTTCAATATGGCTTGCTAGAGAGAATAATCAGACATTCATTAGGTGGTTTGAAGAGAAAGTATTTGGTCAACTATATGGAACACCAAATAATGTTACAAAAACTATCAAATGGCTCATGTATTATCCAAAGAAACATGTTACATATTATGAAGGGTTTGACACAAATGGATTTTCATACAACACAAACCATCAAAATGATAAGAGTGTCATCCAAAATAGTGGGGTCACTATTCGAGCGCCTTCATTGTATTTTTGTAGTGCCAAGGATAAGAGTCACATGAAGGAAAGATGTATAATTATAGTGTCATTGAAGACACATAGGAAATTGACTACACATAGTTTAGAGTTCTAGTATTTAGATGTAAACAATTTTATAACATCAAGGGAGTTGTAGTTGATGAGATCAATTTTACATTAGTGAATTTTGAGTGGATATGCAAGAAGGAGGAACCATTCATCATGACATCATAGGCAAAGAAGATATTCTATATCGACGACCCTACAAAAGAAATTTGGTATGTCATTCTTGATGGGAAAAGTTAGTTCATTTCACATCCAACTGATGAAAAAGAGTACTATGACAAGTATAATGACTCTAGTCCATTCTCTGTTGGCTTTCCAATTGTAAATGTTAAATCTAACACTAATGACTATACACGTGAAGATCACATAGAAGGGATATTAATCAAGGTACACTACATAATGCATTAAATATGATGACTCTAGTCCATTCTCTACTTCATATGTTATCTTTGCATTATGAATTCTATAACATATTTATTTTTTAATATGTGATTTGACCTTTTCATATCTGATTTGATTTTTCATATGTTTACTTTTGATTTTATAGATGGCATCTGACAATACTGACCATGAGGATCCTTCTAGGTCTCCTGACAAGGGTGATGATGGGGCTTCTACCTCTACAAATAGGAGAGGGATAACTTTGATGAAAAAAGCCTCAACTAGGAACAAAGGGAATAAAGGCATCATTGAATTTAATAAAGTAGGCACGCTGATTACCAAAGAATTCATCAACTATTGTGGGGTCCTTGCTCAAAGCAAAGTGCCAACCCATATTGAGAATTGGAGATACGTGGATAATGCCCTTAAAGACCTCATCTGGAGGGAGTTAGAGGTGATATATATACATTTACATTTTTGTAGTCTTTTCCTGTTCTTTCTTTTCACATTTCTAAAAGTAGTGAATATTGAACCTTTTCAGTGCCGATGTGAGATTGATGAAAAGTTGCATCACTAGAAGGTTATGCAGCTCATCAGGAGAAGACAGAGATATTGGCAGACTATCAACAAAAGAGATCACATCTTTGGATCCAAGAAGGATAAGGACCCCAATCTGCAATGACCCTATTTTGATAAATATGCATGGTGGAAGTTTCTTGAGAAGAGACAAACATACGAGTTTAAGGTATCAAATTAATTACACTCTTATGATTTCTTATGAATTCTTATAATTAGTTAACAATAATCTCATTGAATCAATCATGCCATGTATGATGCTAAAAAAGAAAGGTGTGATAAGAATGTGCACAACCACCAGTTGGGTTCAACTAGTTTGCTAAACGGTGCTAGTTGAGAGAGAAAGAGCTAGAGCCTTCTATTTCTATTGCCAAGTCTTCTAGTGCTTTTTAATAGTTGCCTTGCCATTTAATAGATACAATGAAAACAAAAGCCGAAGTAATTTCGGTCCAAGCAACCTAGGAGGTGGCTTCAAAAATAGTAATTTTCTTGGTTGCACAATGCATCTCCATGCTCTTTCTTCCTTGAATGGTTAAGTATTAATGATTAGTCAGTTTTGATGATGAATAGTTGGACCTGGGTGAGCAAAGAAAGGAGGGCAAGTTCACCCCTCAGGAGACACACACAATGAGATGATGGTTGCTCTAGGGATGGAAGAGCATCATGGACATGTTGCTGGAGTTGGATTTGGGCTAAAATCTTGTTTTGGCTCATCCCAACAAAAGAGTAAATCTAATGAGAAAGGGGGTCTGGACCAAGAGAATGTGTAAAGATTGATAGCTGCAGCCTTAGAGAAATTTAAGGCTTTTGAGGCGGTACAAGCTCCTCCAGCAATCACAGGTCGAGTACAATGTCACACTTCGAGGAGGGTATTGAGGGTACTCCTTAGAATCCGCATGGCACGATCGGGGTAAGACTAAAATTAAGTCAATTGTATGTTTTATTTATATGTTGTGATAAAGTAATCCCTCAAGTCAATATATATGCACGTCAATTTAAATGTTTTGTTTCATAAAATTTTAGGTGTCTAGAAAATGCCATCTTGCCATCAATATTCCATCATACAACATTGTGGCTGATGGTGAGGTTTTTCCATACTCTGATAGAATTTATGGTGTTTTCCTTCCCAATTCTTATGTTCATGTGTCCGTCATATGTGTCTTTTTGACATAGAAAGAAACACCACTCTGATACAAGCACCCAGATGCCACCACAGTCGCAGAGGCAGAAGGTGACTATACTGGGTGACCCAAATAGCTCGCTGTATTTCTTGAGGTATGACAAATATATATTGAATTTATATATAATTGGAAGCTAATATGAGAATACATGTATGCAGACCAAAACATATAAGAATCCCCCTATGATTACAAAGACTCCTCTCCCTCATTGTATTCCACAAGAGCTATTCAACTCCTTAGGCCCTAAGTACAATGCATTGATACTATGATTAGACAATACAGATCCATCATATACCACGGTGATAAACCTTGAGTAGGAGGTCATAGGTACATATTGCGATATTATTATAGTGTTGGTAGATGTTTTTGAGATATTTCGTTATCGACAACTGAAAACATTTGTGGCAGAACTTTGGATACAATGACTCTGAATACCTTGTTATATGTGAAAAATATGTTTTTAATTATTTTCTACATATTAACTAATTTTTACATATATATGTTCAGTCATTTGTATTACATGGTTGCTAAGTTTGGATTATCAAATGTGGTATTTCTATTTCGACCAATGATTAGCAATGTAAATAGAGATATGAGTGGAATCACTAATTATGTGACTACCACGATGAAGGTTTTTCATGCTGTTTCCAACACCATGATCATAGCTCCCAGCAACCTTAAGTAAGTTTTGGACTTGTTGTTTATATTTATAACTTATGAATATAAATTGTTGTAGAGTTTAATTTTTATTTTATTTGCCTTCTATTCACTCAAAAATAGGCATTGGCAGTTGTTAGTGATTATTCTAGAGATCAGTACTACATGTTTCCATGATCCTTCAGGTATAAAACTAACACCAAATGAGGGAAACCTATTAAAATTTTTGGTTTATGCATAATTATATTTTCCCATGATCAACATATTTGTTAGTGTTTGCATCGTATGCCAAATTAATAATGCGAGATATTTGTTAATTTAACTTATAAGACTATACAAAATTCTATAGCGGTGGGGGATAGTAGATACAAAAAGAAACCATTAGCTTGGAGGAACGTTAAAGTATATGATATTATCACTCCAATACATATATATTACCAACTCTGCTTAATTACATTTTTTTATCATAACTATAAATCTATGGTGCCCTGTACAAGACAATGATCGAGCATGTGGATAATACATGATGTTGTACATAGATAATATTGTCAAGCAGACGTTATGAGAAATAAAATGTATAGAAAATGTATTATTATTAGTCTTGGATCACAATTAATGAAGTCGTCTCATTTGATAATAAGAACAATCAATATAATTTAAATTACTTCTCATTCTCTTTGTGGATTTTTGACACTACTCAAGTCTATACATGGGAGCAGCTGAATGACCTACATGAAGAGTGGGTAGACTGTTTTATCAAGAATGTGTCAACTAATTGGTATAATTAATTGATATTGTATTCAAACTTTGATGTCAATATTTTGTTTTAGATATTATACATGTGGACTTCAACTCTATGGCGACTGATGTGCTTGAATTGAACGTGAAGTGCATGAGGAAGATTGGATGTTATTGAGTGCACTTTCTAATGTGTATTTGTGCATATGTATGAAATGAAATGTGTGGATGAGAACTGAATCAATTGAGTTGTGAGTTTATGCATATGTGTGTGCTTTGAAGTGAAATAAATAGAATGTTTCTTATATACATACATACATACATATATATATATATATCTTATTACATGTTTACTGGCCTATTGTTAAGCTACAATGCTTGTAGAGCTTGAAGTTCTAATGAACTACAAGCTCCAGAAAGGCTAGTAGTCAGACAACATGTATGCATACATGCTATATTAAAAAACATTTCTTCAGTTATTTCATAAGAAACTGGCTACATATAGATATTGTGTCAGTTGTGAGAAAGAAATCAATGACAAAACCCTTCTCTAGAATTAAAATATTTCACTTATATTGACATACTTTGCCGCTTATTTCATAAGAAACTGATTACATATAATTACTTTGTGGGTTGTGTAAAAGAAACAAACGACAAGTCCCTTCCCTAGGATAAAATAACTTCACTGATATTAACAATTACCTTGTCAGTTTATGTAAAGAAATCGACGAAATATACGTTATATATGAAAAATACCTTGTTAGTTCTTATAGGAATAACCGACAAGGTAAACCCAAAGGAAATCACATTTCCTCCATACACAGTGTGTTATTTTGTTGATTTGGATGTAACATAGAATCAATGACTTTTTATTTTGTAAAAATAACTGATGATGTATGTTTGGAGTTATAGCATCACCCACTTAATCATCAGTTTATAACCAATGGGATATGCCAAAAATTACTGATGACATAGGACATATATGTACTAGTATGTATTTATTAATCCTTTAAATTAGAAACAAAACTTAACCACATAAAATAACATATATATCAAATTATTGTTAGTCTAAATGTTATCAATACATATCTTGGCATCTTTAATAACAAACAACTATTAATATCTAGATTTTGTATGGAAATTCGAAGATTGTCACATGACTAATTTTTGAATTTTGAGAACAAAACTAAAAAATGAACACATCTCTTACTAATGAGTCTTTGCTACTCAAATTTGTCCAAAACATGCTAATGATCAAACAATAAAAAAATAAAAATCTATTCAAATCTTTCTTATCTCCACAACATACATATAGACAACAAATACAAATATTTGAACCTGAGAAACTCCATAGTGGAAACATCCCAACATATTTTTTAAGAGATAAGCCTAAATCATTCAAGAGCATTATCAGAACATAGCTAATCGGTCCGATTTGAATATGGATTAGGCTATCTCAATGAATTTTAATCAAACTGTAACGTAATATTTTCCTTGAAATAATAGAAATGGAATCTTCCTATCGAGAGGTAGACTGGATAAATCCAAATAGGACACTCAGAGGGGCATACTACCTTCTTTCTGGGCTATCCCAAACTCTACTATTAATAACAAAGTTGATATTGTCTAGATGAACTTTTCCTAACTTCAAAAAAATATTCATATTATTATACGAATTCACGAATTTAAATTATTTCATCCAAGTATCTCTCCAAAACAAATATTCTATCTATCATCAACATTAAATAGAACATAAGAATTAACTCCTAACTCTTAATGTAAGAATGATGTTGCACATAAAGGAGTAGTTAGTGGATACTTTGATCGACAAGATGGATCCAAATTTCAAATATCTGGAATTCATCCATTCTAACCATTAAGAATCTTTCCTGGAAGAAACATACCAAAATTTCATTTCCAAACTTGCAAAATAGGCATTTATAAACATACTACCAATACCCATTTCTTAGGTCTGTAGATATTATGCCAAGAAGCATGATGACATGAGATTGACACATATGTCACATATAGAGTCCCTCATCAATATCAAGATGGTCTCTGACAACATCTTTGTTACTATTCTTTCTATAAAAGATAGAAATTTCATTTGAATAAGTAACCATACTTGAAATACTACCAAAAACTTAGATGGTGCTACAAACGGAAGATGCACTCTACTATTAGCTTCAGAAAATGTCACAAGATCATAAAAAAATGACGTGGGATGCGTGACAAGATCTGGAGGCTTTGAATGTAATAATTTCCTACTTTGCATTTATTAATGATAGATATAAAACTTATTAATTGGTTTCTTCTGATTCACATATTTGCATCTATTAATTATATAATATCAGATTCATTAATAATATTTTTTATTGAACTCTGTAAGAGTGAATTTGGTAACCTACAATTGAAAAAAGAATAGTAGAAATGATGGTGGGGTACAAGGTTTGAAGCAACTTCTGGTTACTATAAGGAGGAACCTTTGACATACATCTATAATTATGCCTCCGTTATGTATTGTATCATGATCCTTCTAGATATTTATTCCATTTTTTTAAATGATTTACACACACACATATCTCCACATCATCACATCTTGTGCAAGCTAAGTATTATAGCTTAAATTCAAGTTTCCTTCATAAATCATGATTAGCGTGCTTTTGTTTGTGTCCATTGAATCTTATGCATATTAATTGCAAGTAGTAGTGCTTAAGAGACTTGGGTCATATTTGAATGTGTTTTTGGTTAATTTAGTATGTTATGTAGAATGATATCCATTGTGTTGGCGTGGTGATTTCTAAGTGATTTGTCAAATTGAAGGTTCATTGTTGACTATTTATTATTAAACAAGTTTGTTTGTCGGATTTGAGGAGTTTGCACTTGCTCGATTGTGTTGTTTAAAGTTTTTTAGTTGGTTACAGGTTAATGTGGATTTCTTGAAAATGTATGCGAGCGTTGAAGTGGTTTAAGGTGCAATTAGTTAGTAGGATTTATTTGAATGTGTGTCTAATAGGTGAAACTAGTTTTCAAAATTGTAGGTCGATATGAATAATCATTCTACATATTCAAAACAAGAATACAACTTATTATGATGGTTAATAAGCACACAATATTTGTAAAAATGATCACTTGAATAAGCAGGATGCAATATGTGTTGGTGTATATGACCTATGACCCAATCATTGGATGATGTCTATAGGGATATTTTGTACATTTTATTTGAGCCATAAAGGCAACTCTAATTTATTGAAGCTCATTGAATTACTACGATATTTATGTACATAATAAATGTCCTCATAATATTGGTTCAAAGACACCATACTTCAAGTATGTGACTTGAACATGCGATCCTCATGGATGCTAAGAACAATATTCTTAGACATCCCTAGTCATGTTTTATATTGAACAACAATATACATGATACTAGTATGTGTGGTGACTAATGACCATGCCTCATGGGTTATAGGTATTAGATACCAAGTCATACACATAGTCACTTATTAGAGAATTAATGTACCAAACTACCCACCTTAAGAGTATTCATGGATCGTTTTATGAAAGTCATAATTAACTCTCAAATGCAAAAGTAATTTTGTGGTCCTTTGACCTAAAGTCACTACAATGTGACATATTAATCCTAATTCTTTGACAATACTCAACCTGATCTTGAAGAAGTTTGACACAAAGGTAGTGACCGAGTGTGATGAGAATCATGCTGTGTGTTGTTAGTGATGTAGATGGAATTTATCCCTCTCATACAAATAGAGTAATATGATAGGCCTTTTGTTGAGTGAGATTAGAGAAATGCTGGGCCATGATCATATGAGTCACTAATATGATACCGAGCTCATATGTCTTGCTAGTATACTTGGAGATCAAGGAACTTGGATTGAATTTGATGAGGATCACATGCTCATGCCTCTAGTTCAATTTAGATATCATTAACCAAAGGATTATACAATACATAGCATTGGTCATTGATGATTTAGTCTTGTCTAATTAATCCTACTACTTGGGGTGAAATGATGGGTAGTTAGACTCTGATTATTTCTTTTAGATTTTAATACCGATTACTGAGTCTATTTCCAATGTAGTATGGTTTCTATGGGGTCACACACATAGAGATAGCTTGAAGAAAGACTGATTCATACTCAATCATGATTGTTACAAATATAGGGATCTAGAAGCAAGTTTCACAAACATGGAACTAATATGGATCCATATTTTGGATATCAATTTATAAAAGTTAGGGACTTGATCCTCAAGGAAATAGGTAAGTTCATATTGCACAAGGACACATAGGAATGATGTGTTCTGTTATAGTCAATGCTTGGAGGAATCCCTCGTCCTGCGAGGGAGTCCACAACCTTATCACATTAGGGTTTTGGAAACCCTACCCTCTCCAGTCCACTATAGATATGATATTATAGGAGGCTCTCAAGAATAAATATCTTACTACGTCATTTTTACTCCAAGGTTTGAGAAACCATAGGAGACTCTAAGAGAGAAAGAGATAGAGAGAGAGAGAGAGAGTAAACTAGAGACTCTAGATCTTTGTATTTATGTGCTCATGTAGATATTGTAGAGATGAATTTTCACAATGAATTCATTTTGGACAAACAACTTCAATGGAAACACACATTTTGAGGAGGAAATCTCCAATGCAGAATTGTGTATTCCACAGACAATACCATCCTCGATATAACAAGTTCTATTGTAGGTGTTAGACATGGAATGACACGTTCTTCTAGATCCAAATTTGGGGTCAAATATAGGGTCAATGGAGCCAACTTTATGACCTTTGGATCTATGCCACTTGAAGTTGCAAGACCACGTTCTGCCATAGACAATCATCCACAAAATTCCATGTTCTGCCATAGAGAAATCATTTTTGTGAACGCATCTAAGGCAACTTTTAGAGTGCTAAAAACTCTAGAAATGATTTTTGACTATTGCTCTGGTGAGACTATAAAGGGATGTAGATCAGAATGTCCAGGTCAAACTACATAATTCAAGTTGAATCATTGGAACTATTTCCATGATAAGGTATTGACTAGAAACTCTAATCTAGTTTTGATGTATTAGATGAATCCTACCCGAGGGGTTCTTAGAAAATAACTTTATTTTGTTATATGTATCCTAGCTCCTGAGAATCCAATAATGGTATCTAAGCTAGGTATAATGCTCTTTACCAGATATTATGATTTTCAAATTTAGATTTTGTCATTGGATGAAGATAGAAATGTATTTCATATAACAAAATTAATTACTATGCAAATCTAATTAATAGGAATGTCCATATTTTTAATGGTAAAATAGAGATTTACTTATTATTCATCAAGTTCTCTATTACATGGAAAAGGTTATGGAAGGAAATGATTACATATAGTCCAAGACAATCTGGTTTGATAGAGCTAAAAGAAACATGCATAAATCAAGACAAAGTGTTTTTTGAAATTGCATCTAATATGGACTTCACATTGTAGGGTTTCTAGTGTAGGGCCATGATGCTTTCCTATGTTCTAAAACCACATAATTTTCTCCAAACAGAGTGGAGCTTCCCAGTTGGTGGAGTGTTACTTGAAAGTATGCCAATTTCTCAAAGAGTCTAATAGGATTATCGTGGTCCTCCAATCTTAGTTCTTGCAAGTGACTGCAACTTGGATAGGGGCATGAATTTTGACACCAGGAGAGTGAAATCTAGGAGTGGAAGTCCATTACCTAAGATGTAGGTACCATTAGTAGTAACGCATTGGATGCCTAGTCCTGCACAACGTTTAGAAGAATGAAATGCTACATCTGTGAAAATGAATATATCCCTAACGCATGGTCATTTGATTTTTGTGATAGGGGTTGACAGAGGGCATTATAATCTTTGTGATTGTAGGGAGGGAATAGTTGCAATGTGCGTCATGATGAAGTTCACATTGGAATCAAGAAATACCTTCTTGCCTGTGTGTATTAGATCACTCCTAAATTTCCATATATACTAGTTCCTTCCCAATAGGGGGTGCACGACCATGGACTAAAGGTTGGAAGAAAGGATGTTGGAGATGCATTCATATTCATCCTGAGTGAAGAAAAGAGAATCACTCATGAGGTGATGCCATATTGGTATGATGATGGTGCAGTTTCTTAGACTCTGCAAGAGAGAGTCTGAGGCATTATTGCAAGCCAAACAAGAGATATCTACATTAATGTGTCTCCTCGACTTTTTTGCATTATTGAGAAGATATTTATTCTTGAGTAATCAAGAAAAGTTATTGACTGTTACTAATACCTTGAGCTTCTAGATGCAGTCCCAATCTCCTATAACATGTAAATCTTTTGACTCAGACAACCAAGCATAGGAAGGCCGTGAGGTAAGCTCACCATGCTATTTTGATATGGTAATATATATGTATATATATAATTACAAAAGGGACGCCTCAAAATATTTTAGTATCGTGTGTTATGCAAATCATGTCCTAACCCTAACAATGATTGCTCTTAATACTTATGGATGATTGTATGTAATTCTTAATGCACATTACATACCATGACTTCTCGGTTGATTCCATATGTATGGCTTCCCATCTTATTCCACTCGAATGCAACTCAAGGTTTATCTTACATATGATATTATAGTTTAAAATAGTCTAGGATATATGATATCTAGCATCGTGGGCACAGATAAGGATGAATGCAGAACAATCATTAATAATGTTTGATTATCTATGGTGCCCGTTCGTGATTAAGAATGCAAGAACCATGGTTTATCATCTAATTTTATGCATGTAATGTAGGAAACCCTGGATGACCTCTATTCCATTATCTTGGAAATATTGTGCAAGGGGGACATAATTATCACATTTTATATCTATCATTTGTAGTGTTTCTTATATATTTCAGGTATATATGTGGTGATTGGATATAATAATAATAATAATAATAATAATAAATTTATTGTCAAGTATTAAGATTAATATTCTTTGCCACATGCCATACACTTCAAGGCCATGATTGATTCATGTGGGCTTGCTAAAGAAAGGTGCATTGTCCATCTCGATGAGGTGTTAGGTGGATGTGTGGGTCTACCCAAGCATGGTATTAACGGTAGGGTTCAAATTAAATAGATAACCTTAATAAGATTAAGTACCTATAGGCATGCATATGTGTTTTCTATATGATATAATTTTACAATGGATGCTTCTCATCCATCAATGGTTGCATATGATGCAATGCAATTGGAAAAAGTTGGCTACCTAAATATCTGAGTTGTGAGTTGTTAGCCAAAGTTGACTCATGATTTAATGATATATGAACTTTGGCCCGCTAGAAAGTTATTCTCTATAGATTTTTGGATTAGTAATGAAGTATATTAATTTGAAGAAAAATAATGAGATTACTCATTTAACTATAGGCCTAACAAATTACATAATTTTTCAAATCAAAAATTTAATTCATGCTTATTTTTCTTTATAGATCACATGGAAAATGACAATAGCCTTTCATTGCTAGCGGCCCTTGAGAGGGAAGGCTCAATGGGACAAATTTTGTGGATTGGTACATAAACTTAAGAATTGTACTCAAGAATTAATGTAGAATCAACATATTATATCATGATATTCTCAGAGAGCCCACATTTGATGCAATAACGGTTGAAAGAGATGAATTCAGACGTATACCCATAACTCAAATGACGTGGCATCCCCCAAACTAGAATCCATGGTGCCTGACCTACAGATGCATCACAAGAACATGGAGGCTGTTCAAATGATTCAACATCTCAAACAATTGTTTGAATAACAAGCTGGACCAGAGAGGTATGCTATGTCAAAAGGGTTATTTTTGGAGCAAGGTGGAATATGGTTTTTTAGTTGGTCTTTGAATGCTCAAAATGATTAGGTATGTGAGGAATCTATAGGGACATGGTATTCCCATGGGCGTTGGTGAAGAATTTGATTCTGTAGTCATTACATGAATCTTATAATAATTTGTCATGAACATCAACATGAATGAAATGGTTACGCTATTACTAGAACTACTCAACATGTTACAAACTACTGAACTAAATATGAAGAAGGTCAAGACTGTATCTATGTTGATGGTCAATGTAATGAAAAGAAATACTAAGGGAAACTAAAAGACTCAGAAAGGTTCTAATCTGAAGTCTTAATCTTTTGATGTGAAGATGATGTAGCCCTATTTTAGGGCTCCATCTTGTGCCTTTTTGTACTTTTATCACATCTAAACAAGTTAGATTGCAAGTGAATTTTGCTAATATGTGTTTTACTATCAAATGCACTTATGGACGTTCTTTGCATTATTTTCAAGTACTTGGACCATACTTTGGGTGGACAAGAGAGAAGGAAGGAGTCCTAGGGTTCCTCCACTTATGGAGGGGTCCAAAGAAGGCCTCAAAAGCTCCCTCAACCTACCCCAATGGCCAAGATTCGACATCAAGAAAATAAGTCCTTTGATAATGAAGTTTGAAGATATTTTAGCCCTTGAAGACCACAACACGACTGTGGTGACAAGGAATGGCCGTGCTGGTAATTGCACAAAGTTATATGTTGAATTGCCAAATCTTGAAGTTTTAGCAACTCAGCCACCACGGTCGTGCTACCCAGCATGGCCGTGCCATGAAGCCCCAAAACGGCCATGCTACCCAAAACGGACATGCTAGCTAAAGAATAGAATGGGCATGCTCTGGGGAACGACATCCTCGCAACTCCACCACCACGTTCGTGTTGCCCAACATGGTCATTAACCCTAGCCTCCACCACGACCGTGCTACCCAGCATGACCGTGCCACCAGCCTTCACTTTGCCCATCCAACCTGTGATTTCACACTTCACCAGAATAGCTGTTCTCCCCCACCATGACCATTCTCACCTCCACCCACCACGGCCGTGTTGCCCAACATGGCCATTCCGCCACCTAAAACCTAACTTTTTTACATTGATTTCCCCACAATACCCCTACTTACCCTAGTGCTTCCACCACCACCTATATATACATGAGTGGTGGCCACAACACTAGGTTAGCTCCCCCTAGCTACTCCTAGCCTCCATTACAACACTCCATGAGCATTTAGTGCATTTCCCTTGCATTTATGCTCTCCGCCCACCATTTCCATCTCTATTTCACCTTGAAAACCTAGTTTTCTAGGTTTTCCTCCATAATCCCCCATATCTTCATGCTCACCTACACCCTTGGAGGAGAGAGGACGTCCCTAGTAGTAAGGAGGTGAAGAAGAAGGCTACTTCCCCGAGCTCCATGGAGTTTCTTCCCCTTTCTTTTGCCATTTCTTTGACTATGAATAGCTAAGCCCCTAGTGGTGGGCTGTTTGGGGATAAAATGTGACTTTTATACCATTTTGGGGGAAATTTGGCTTGTAATGAACTCATTTTTATCTATGATGATTACTCCATGCTTTTGTCTCTTATCCCATTGGCATGCTTGTGATTTATGCCTTTTGCTATTAATTGCTTGTTTGATAGTGCTTGATGATACCATGTGTCTAGGGGAATTGGGATGCATGTGGAAATATTTGGTATGGCTCCTAGGTCCCAATAGGGGATCCCTAGCTAGTCCCCTTTGTTCCTACATGCCTAACCCCTCTCCTACTACTTGGTATGATACCTAAGTTACTAGTGTAAGTGGGATTGATGTGATTGCCTAAGGTTTTCTAAAGGCTGGAATGGCTAGTGGCATGAGGTCAAATACCCTCATCTCTACTCCCATCTCTACCCTCAACCTTGCTCAATACCACTTATCCTAGAAACCTAGATTTGGCTAATCCTATTAGAATTACACCTAACCCTAGTGTTCCACCAGTAGTATAGGGTTTTCCTTATTGTTTGTTTGGTAATCTAGATGTAAAATGAGAACCATGCTTGTTTGATAACATCCCCCGACTAATATCAAAGTTACATCCCCAAATGACCCACCTACCTTAATCAACTTGTTTAAAACTCAACTTGCTCTACTTGCTTGTTAATGCTAGTCTAGTTTAGTTGCTTTTGCTCAATCTAGTAAATTGCTTAGTTTTTCTCTTTAGTGTTAACTTAGGTTCTTTCTCACTCTAGTGGTTAGCTTAGCTTCTAAATTGCTTCTTCCTTGCTAGAGTAGTGTAGTTCATCTTGCTCTAGCTTAGTTAATTACTTAACCTAGTTTCTTAGATTCAACTTGCTTAGGGTAATCTGGCTGTTTGTTAACTTAGTTTCCATCTTGCCTTTTCTTGTTTGTTTACTTAGTGTAATCACAGCCAAACCCCTTTTAAAACCCTTAAACCCTAGACTCCACATTAGGAACATAGCAAACACTAGCCTAGCTATAGTGCCCCCTCTATCCCTAAGGACTAACCCCTTTTCTTGCCAATCACCTATACTACAACATTACCCCATGCACTTGTGGGCGGCCTGTTTAGTTTTGTGATCGACTTGGTTAGGGCCAATACAAATCTTGAAAGTTCCCTCCTGTGTGTTTGAGTCCCATGGAGTGCATCTAGGCACCCTTAGTTGGCTAGTGTGTAGACTTCTGGCTCAGACGTACCAAGCTTTCTAGTGCCATTTCCAGGAATAGAGGTGCTTAGCCTAGCTAGTTAGTGTAGCTTAGCCTTTCCTTTTGCCCTCATCATTGCTATTCTTTATTCTTTGTTTACTTTTGCATATTGCCATTCTAACTTGGTTTCTTGTTGCTTGTTTGTGTATTGTGCATGTGACATCTGTGCATGCGCCGCACGCGTTCTTCTTGTACTGACTTAGTGTTGTATGACCCTGAGATAGGTAGAAGGAGATGCCAAAGTCACCGCAACCAACACTGAGAAGTTGAGATGGCAGAAAACAACCCTCCTACGGATGCTCAACCACCTCCACCGCAACACCTCCCACTCCATGAGTATTTCACCCCAGGGAACTACAATTCACCAATCGCCACCCTAGTTGACCAAATGTCGGGTCAACAGTTCTCCATTCCACCTACACTCCATGGACTCCTCCCCACCTACTATGGGATGGAGAATGAAAATCCCTACCATCACATTGATGCATTCCTTGAGACGTGCTCCACTTTCCATACTTCTGTCGCCACTGACGAATCCATCCAGAGAACCCTCTTTCCGTTCTTCCTAAAAGAAAAACCTAAAGCGTGGTATGTGTCAAAGCCAGAACTGGTAACATGGAATGAAGTCAAGAATGAATTCCTCAAGACGTTCTTCCTGATTGCTAAGCTGTCCTATATGAGAAGATGCATCACTTCCTTTGCCGAGAAGGAGAATGAACCCTTCCATGAGGCATGGGAGAGGTTCCAAAAACGTCTCCGTGACTGCCCTCACCATGAAGTGCCATTGTGGAAACTAATTCAAGATTTCTACATTGGGCTTGAAGAACAAAGCCAAAACAACATCGATTCCTCATGTGGAGGTACTTTCATGGCAAAACCACCTGAGGAATCATGGCCTTTATTCGAGCATCTTGCTGAAAACTCACGCCATCGCACTTCTACAAAAGGGGAGCATTGCAACTGAAGCTACATCCCTCCAACTTCTTCCGTGGCTCCAACCCACAATGTTTCTGACCCCGATATGATGAAAATGATGGCGGATATGATAAAGATGATGAAGAACCAAGCTGGTGGCTCTCCTAGCCAACCAACCATGGCAGTCGATTCTGTTGATGAGGAAGGGAATGCTTTGCACTCCTTTGGTGGCCAAAACAATAAAGGCCCCATGTCCAACACCTATACTCCCGAGTAGATGAACCACCCAAATTTTTCTTGGAAGATCCAAAATGAGGTAGGACAAGGAAAAGGGAAACAAAAGCCATGCTATAGTTCAAAGTTTGAAGAGGAGGAGCTTGGAAGGTTAAGAATTTTGGATGATGTGAAAAAGGATGTGACCTCGCATGGGCAGTCCATCAACCGCCTTGAGTAAAGATTGGATCAGATCTCTCTCTCTCTCTGCCTAGGAGGGAAGAAGGAAGACTTCCATCTCAACCACTACCCAATCCAAATAATGATGGTACTTTCCTAGGGAACACTCCAAGTTCATATGCTCCGCCGTCATACCAAGCACCGTCGAACCCCTATGCTCGACCACCTCCTCAGGCACCTCTTAACTACCAATATGCTCCACCTCCACCTCATCCATACCAGAAACCACCCTTGTAATACCACCCCCATCCACAACAACAACAATAACCACTACAACAACCACAACCACAACCACAGTTCATCCTCCAAAACCCAAATTCACCTCACCAAAGGCAACAAGCCTCCTCTTCCACTACCCACGAGCATGTGAAGGCAGTGACTGTTATGAGGAGTGGTCAGACATTGGAGAATCCCCATTCTATCGTTGTTGTTGACAGAGGTGATACTGAGACTGGACGAGTTGATATTGAGATACAGCCAGAGGATACTGTGATGAGAGCCAGAGTTGATACTGTGATACCAGTTGATGATACTGTAATTCCTATGATACCTTTTGACGATACTGTTGATCCAAACCATATGGTGTCCCAACTCCCCCGTTTCCTAAGGCTCTTAAGGATCCTTCTTCTAAGAGGAGAAGAAAGAAGCATACTGAAGACATCCTTGAGACTTTCAAATAGGTAAAAATCAACATTCCTTTGCTTGATGCAGTCAAGCAAATCCCTTCTTATGCTAAGTTCTTGAAAGATCTATGCACCTTCAAGAGAAAGACCATGGGGAGGACCCAAAAGAAAGTCAAGCTCACCGAGCAAGTGAGCTCGATTTTGCAGCACACCATGCCAAGGAAAAGAAAAGATCCCAGTGCTCCTATAATCTCATGCTACATTGGGGCACATCACATAGACTAAGCTCTCTTAGACTTGGGTTCTAACATTAACCTAATGTCGTATGATGTGCTTTCCAAGCTACAAATGGGGCAGTTGAGTCTGGCTCATTGAACTTTATAGTTGGCTGACAGATCGATAAAGATGCCTAGAGGGCATGTGGATGACGTGCTTGTGAGGCTTGATGATGAGACATCCACTTTCTTTCCTACCAATTTCATTGTCTTAGACATAGAAAAAGACACAAGGAGGGTTCATATCATCTTAGGGAGGCCTTTCCTAGCCACAACAAATGCGGTAATTCATGTGAGGACCGGTACGATGTATGTGACATTCATGCACATGAAGATCCAGTTGAATATCTTTAAATTATCAGCCACATATGAAGTAATAGGGGCCACTGAACAAGATTGCTATCTCATTGAGTGCCTAGATGAAATTATGGATGAATGCCTATCTACGTGGATTCAAACATCCACTCAAGGTAGAGGTCTAGAGTGAATAGTTGAGTTCCCCAATGATGATGATGAAGATGATGAAGAGAGTTAACTAGCCTTGATGGCTGCAAGTGAAGACCTCCCTTCTATTTCTGAACCATTAAAGAACTCCCTTGAAGAACCTCCTACTATTGGGTTGAAGCCACTTCTAGAAGGATTGAAGTATGCTTTTCTAGGTGCAAATGACACCCTCTCGGTGATCATTTCCTCCATTCTCTCACCAAAATAAGAGGAGGCATTAATGAAAGTCTTGAAGAAGAACATCCAAGACATTAGATGGTCTATAGCTGACTTGAGGGGTATTAATCCTTCCATCTGTTATCTAGAGGATGATGAAAAGCCGACCCGCCAAATACAAAGGCAGTTGAATCCAAAGCTGAAAGAGGTTGTGACCCAAGAGGTTGTGAAAACTGCTTGATGCAGGGATAATCTACTCCATTTATGATAGTATATGGGTGAGCCCCATCTAGGTTGCGCCTAAGAAAGGCGGGATCACTGTAGCAAAAAATGCAGATGGTGAGCTTATGCCGGTTAGAGAACAATCAAAATGGAGAATGTGTGTTGACTATAAAAAGATAAATGAAAAGACCAAAAAGGACCACTACCCTCTCCCATTCCTTGACCATATTCTAGAGAGGCTAACGGGGCAAATCTTCTATTGTTTCCTTGATGGGTATTCTTGATAATTCCAAATTGCCATGCATCCTGCATATCAAGAGAAGACAACATTCACATGCCTGAGTGGTACTTTTGCCTATCGGAGAATGCCATTTGGGTTGTGTAATGCCCCTTCTACATTTTAGAGATGTGTGACCTCAATTTTCACGGATATGATTGATTTGTCTTTGGAAGTGCTCATGGATGATTTCTCAGTTTTTGGTAAGACATTTGATGAGTGCTTGCTACATTTGGCTATTGTTCTTGAGAGATGCGTGAAGGTTCACCTAGTGCTATCTTGGGAAAAGAGTCACTTCATGGTACCCGAAGGCATAGTTTTGGGTCACTAGGTTTCGAAGGACGGAATTGAAGTTGATAAGGCCAATGTGGGCCTCATTTCTACTCTCACCATTCCTTCCATGATGAGACATGTTTGGTCTTTCTTGGGACATGCAAGTTTCTATCGCCACTTCATCAAGGATTTCAGTAAAATCTTAAGACCTCTATGTCACTTGCTAGAGAAGGATGTTGAATTTCATTTTGACGAAAAGTGTGTTGATGCTTTCAACCACTTGAAGGAAAGACTTTTTTTATCCTATCATGCAACCCCCAGAATTCTCTTTGCCATTTGAGATTATGACCAATGCATCTGACATGGCATTGGGGGCTGTGTTGGGCCAAAGAGTTGTCTGGATTCCACGTGCTATCTACTATGCGAGCAAGACTTTAGACGAAGCCCAAAGAAATTACACAACGACTGAGAATGAGTTGCTTGCTTTCATCTTCACTCTTGACAAATTCTAATCATATCTTTTGCAAAACCAAGTAGTGATATACATGGACCACGCTGCACTAAAGTACCTCATGTCAAAGAAAGATTCAAAGCCAAGGTTGATCAGATGGATCCTATTGCTTCAAGAGTTCGATGTGGAGATTGTAGACAAGAAGGGAGTGGAAAATGGTGCTGCCGACCATCTCTCCCGAATTGACAAGCCCTTTGATGATACAAGTCAAATCAAGGAAATGATGCCATACGAACAACTATTCCTTCTTTCATCCACTCAAAGGCCATGGTATCAACACATAGTCAATTTCTTGTCTAGTGAGAGGATACCTAGGACATGGACAAGGGAGGAAAGCAAAAGGTTGTTTGCCATGGTCAAGAATTATTCTTGGGATGACCCTCACCTCTTCAAATATTGCCCCGATCAGCTCATAAGGAGATGTGTTCCGGAAATAGAACAATAAGAAATCCTATCCATGTGCCATTCCGGAATATGTGGAGGTCATTTTGGAGGAAAATGCACGGCTGCAAAGGTTCTTCAAAGTGGGTTTTATTGGCCATCCTTGTTCAAAGATTCCCATGAGTTTTGCAAAAGCTGCTTGAAGTGCCAAAAAGTGGGCACTATCTAAAAAAGGGACATGATGCCTCTATCACCCATTCTTGTAGTGGAGGTGTTTAATGTATGGGGAATTGACTTCATAGGTCCTTTCCCTCCTTCCTTTGGGTATGTCTACATTTTGGTTGCCGTGGACTACATGTCAAAGTGGATTGAGGCTGTTGCAACCCGGACTAATGATCACAAAGTAGTATGTGACTTCATGAAATCAAACATTTTTAGCCGTTTTGGCATTCCAAGAGTCATGATAAGTGACGATGGAAGTCACTTCATTCACCACACTTTTGAGGGGTTGCTCAAGAATCATAAACCATCAAGTAGCCACTCCTTACCATCCTCAAACTAGTGGCCAAGTTGAGTAGGCCAATCGGGAGATAAAGCTCATTTTAGAGAAAACGGTGAGATTGGACCGTAAGGATTGGTCACTCCATCTCAATGAAGATTTATGGGCATACCAGACTGCATTCAAAGCCCTGATTGGCACTACACCATTCAAGCTCGTCTACAGGAAAAGCTACCACTTACCGGTTGAAATGCAACATAAGGCATTATGGGCTTTGAAGACTATGGATGTTGATAAAGAAAATGCCAGAATGAAGAGGAAGTTTCAACTAAATGAGCTGGAGGAAATGCGCCATGAGGCGTATAACTTGTCCAAGAGCTATAAGGAGAGAACTAAATTCCTTCATGATAAGATGATTAGAAAGAATGAATTTGAGCCCGACAAGTGGGTATGGTTGTACAACTCAAGAATGAAGTTCTTTCTCCGAAAACTCCAGTCTAGGTGGGAAGGACCTTATCTTATCAAGAAAGTGTACCCATCTGGGGCTGTTGTGATATGTGAGAAAAAAGGATCAAAAGAGTTTGTCGTCAATGGGAAAAGATTGAAACCAGTTGTTGAATTAGGCCTGAAAAAGGTCAATCAAAGTTTTGATATTGTTATGCTTGTAGAAGAACAACAATCCGATGAAGAAATGTGCTTGGAAGCAGATGAGAAAGAAATATACTACAAGGATGCTTTGAGAATCCTAAAGAAGTGAAACAAGTCAAGGTTCAATAAGCCTAACTGAAGGCATAAAATTTAGCGCTAGTGGGAGGCAACCCACGTGGTTTGAGATTCTCGAACCTTACTTTTGATGATTTTGTTTTATTTTACACAAACATACACACACACGTGTGCTTAATAGTTTTATCTTCATTTTTGATGAAACGACAGGTGAAACAAGATCAAGTTGAGAATTGAGGCACCTTTAATCAAATTGGTAGATATAACACCTATGAAGATCGTTCAAATGAATCATATGTTGAGTTTATAAAAGATTTGATGAAATATAGAGAATTTGAACTGACAGAGGCCAGAACGGCCGTGCTGGAGAGAAACGACTATGCTGGCTAAGTTAAAACCAACAGGGAAGAAGATGTTTTTGGTTGCTGGAAGCACGACCGTGTTGACCAGAACGGTCGTACTGACATCCACCCAGAACGACCGTGCTGGGTAAGTTAAAAACAATAGGGTTTTTCAAGTTTTGTCCGTTGGCAGCATGGCCATGCTGACCAGAACAGCCATGCCAGCTCACCACCAGCACGGCTGTGCTGGCCAGAATGGCCTTAATGGCCCAGAAAAGCCACTTAAGTGGCCAACCCGACCCAGCACGACCCCATGTTCATTTTTCCAACCGAGAACGGCCATTCCGCAACTCTAGGCGGCTAGGGCGAGCTCCCACCACCTCCAAATCACCTCCCCTTGCTCCCAAACTCCGGATTTGAGTTTCCCTTGGTCCCTAATCACTTTCCCTAATCTCTAGCTTCAATTTCCACTACCCATCACCACCGATATCTCCACCTCCGAGCAGATTCCACCCCTACAACCCGGAGCTACATTTTTCCAGTTCTAGCTCAGTTTTCCACCAAAGAACCTTACAATAATGAAGAGCATGGGCAAGGCCATCAAGAGGGGAGTAGAGAAGACTACAAACATCCTCACCGACAGCAAAAGGCGATCCAAACGAGTACCCAATTCAAAATAGTCTGGTAGTGCCTCCTCGCCGTCCAACTCCATTTCATGCTCCTTTGGAAGATCGACGTCGATGAGCACCTCCCGACTCCACTCTTTCTCCAGCAAGCATGCCTCAGATCCAAACTACAGCAACCCCGAGGAAGAAGAGGAGGAGGAAGAAGAAGAGTTGGAGAATATTGTATATTCAATTGAAGTAAATGCACTGAGTCATGAGAGGAGGACCAAGAAGTCTAATGAAGCATCTTCCTCACACTTTCCGTCATGACCAGCTCCAGCGAGGCATTCCACATCATTAGCCCGACCTAGTGGAAGCGATGAGAGAGTACCCTTGAACTTGGACACAAGTTCGGGGTCACACACCTATGAAGAAGAAGAGGTAGAAGACACCAAGAGAGCGAGGAGTTGGAGGATGAACTAGTGGACATCATGTCAAGGCTAGAGGAGGACATATTGACATGGGTATGAAAGCAACCAAAAGGAATCACATATGGTTGGGGAATAGCAAGAAAGGCAACAATGCAACTTCTCCACCCCAAATGCATGACAAGGAGGGTGATTCCCACCAGATATGCATGTATGCCAACAATGGAAGCCCTAGGGGTCAAATTCATGTTTGAGAGTCATGTATGACGCTGTGGATTGTACAAGATTTTAACTGAGGTTGAAGAAACATATTTGGAGATTAATGCAACCTTAGAGAAGGTACATTATCAAGGAGAGGATGCTATTAGGTTCAAGTTGAACTGTTCAACACATGTTCTTAAAGCTTCTTAGATCAATGCAATCTTTGCCCCCAATTAAGAAATAACAAAGAACTTTGATGAGGGAATATTTGAAAAGAGCGATAGAGCAGATTACTCTAGGATGTGGAAGACAATCACGGGCCAATCTACCTTTGCTGTAGGGAAATCCAAAATGAGCAAGATCCACAACCCTTTCAAGAGATACTTGCAGAAGGTCCTAGAAAACACCTTGTTTGGCCGCTATGATAATCAAGGATGTAGTTCTCAGAAAGACTTCTTTGTTATGGCTACAATTGTAAGTAAGGGATTTGTGAACATAGGTTCCATGGTGATTGATCACTTGAAGAAAATACCATCCAAGAGTAAAAATCCATTCATCATGGGAGGGATTGTCACCACTTTGGCAAGGGTAGTGGGATGCACTCTAGAGGGACTTACCATGGTAGATGGAAGAAAATATGTGGATCTAAACTATCTTGCTAGGTCCCAAATGATATCCCTCAAAGATAACAAAATCTTCTATGTTTTGAACCCCGAGTATCCTGGTGTCAACCTAGAACTCCCATACCACGCCGACATCCTTCTCAGGGATGTGGGGCCTTCAGATGACTTTTTAAAATTGTTATCAAACTATGAGGAAGCGAACCCTAGAGAGGAGTTCAGAGCACCAAGTGTAGCCTTACCTGAAGAAGAGGGAGAGACAAATGTGCCAAAGAAGCAACGTTCACTTGAGAAGCCATGTCGTACTAGACTGAGAGTGGAGGATTTTGATGTACAATCGCCTAAGAAAAATGCATATGACATGTCAACTATTCATGTAGAGTTGGAGGGAATTCAGAAGATGCAAAAGGACATGTGGTTGGATCTGTAGCAGATGCATCATCAAATCAACCACATGTACCACTACCAGCACGTACAGACACAGAGGAACTCCCAGTGGGGGGAGGATTTCTGGGGATGAATTTCTGGTTACCAGGAGACATACCCGCCTCCACAGGAGGACTACTGAGGCCATTACTACCAACAACCACCTTGATAGTTTGGCCCACCGCAGGACCCCACACCACCAGAGCCATGACCTCTACCCAATCATCCCTAAGCTTTAGTTTCATACTGAGGATAGCATGGTTCAAAAGTTTGGGGTGGTAGGGCGGTTAGCCCTTAGTCTCAGCTTATTTTGACATTTTCCTGTTCCACCTGATCATTTTTTTTAAATCCATCTAGTGTAGATTATCTTTTGCTTGCATTCATGCATACATGTAGTTTAATTTCATGCATGTTCTTATAATTTTTCAAAAATTTTGCTCTTTTTGTTATTCCATATCATGCATTGCATTCTCATGTAGTTTT
This sequence comes from Alisma plantago-aquatica, assembly GCA_963693085.1. Lineage (NCBI taxonomy): Eukaryota > Viridiplantae > Streptophyta > Magnoliopsida > Alismatales > Alismataceae > Alisma > Alisma plantago-aquatica. The sequence continues at coordinate 21,377,090 of OY856412.1, read as the reverse complement.
TGGTAATTTCTTGTACATTTTAACTAGGATTTTCTGCTTTATGTTTTAAATTTCCCTAAAGTAGGTTTAGATGTGATTTAATGCAAATCAACACCATTTTTGCCAATTTTGCCCAAACTTGAATGTTCTTACCCAAAAAGCATGTTTTGACTTAACCCCCACTATTTGAAATGAAATGTTTTAATCCTTTGACTAATTCATGCTGCTTTCTTAGATCTTATTGCTATATGGTCTTGTTTTTTGACTTTTTACATGTGCATCACCTCTCTTAAGTTTGTGAATGTTTTGGTTGAATCATGAATTAAGCAAGCTATAAGTGCTTAAAGCCTATGGAATCACTTGGTAGAAATGTGAATGTCATGTCGTTCTATCATGTGGTGTGATATTATTTGGTGAAGTGTTGGATTAGCTTTCATGCAGGAAATCCTATGTTGGAAACTACACTAATGACCCCTCTTTGATCCGACTATTATTTCACCACCTTCATACCTCTCCACCTCATGAAAAGATGCCAAAGTACACATAGCAGCTGTGGCCAACCCCAAAAGTTTGGGGTGGCCACATCTCAACCTCCCTGTTTCACTCTATCCACCATATGCTCTATCTACACCAAGGGAAAAGAAAAATAAAAGAAAAAATAAAATAAAAGGATGCTCCTGTTTAAGAGCATTCAAATAAAGAAAAGATGAGTGTGTAAAAGAAATCCAAAATCTTACCACAATCCTTTCTTCCTTTTTCATACCCATTGAGATAAAAAGCATCAAATCTAGCTCACTTTACCCTTTTCTACAACCAAGTGGGTCATCTAGTGTGGTTTAAGGCATAAGAGTGAATGTATGATAGAGAAACAATACTCCTAGTCATCTTTGATTAACACCAACATGAAACGGTTTACCCAGAATGACATGAAGGACATATGGACAACTTGTGTTTCTATGCTTTATATTTGAAGTTTGTAAGCTCAATGCTCAATTCCAGAATGGTTTGCAAAAGAGGAGAGGAGAGAGGTGAAGCACATTCACTTAATCACTCCCAAGACCATGTACTCAATAATTTTCTATTGCTATGCATTTTCATTCCTTTTTGTTGAAAGGAACCTGATAATAGAGATTGAGTTGGGGAATACTTGAGGACAAGTATGTTTTAAGTTTGGGGTGGTGATATAGCCCTATTTTAGGGCTCCATCTTGTGCCTTTTTTTTACTTTTTTCACATCTAAACAAGTTAGATTGCAAGTTAATTTCCCCAAAATGTGTTTTACTGTCAAATGCACTTATGGACGTTCTTTGCATTATTTTCAAGTACTTGGACCATACTTTAGGTGGATGAGAGAGAAAGAAGGAGTCCTAGGGTTCCTGCACTCATGGAGGGGTCCAAAGAAGGCCCCAAAAGTTCCCTCAACCCACCCCAATGGCCAAGATTCGACATCAAGTAAAGAAGTCCTTTGATAATGAAGTTTGAAGCTATTTTAGCCCTTAAAGACCCCAACACGGCCATAGTGCCAAGGAACGATCGTGTTGGTAATTGCACAAAGTTACAGGTTGAATCGCCAAATCTTGAAGTTTCAGCAACAACCACCACAGCCATGCTACCCAGCACGAACATGCTATGAAGCCCCAAAATGGCCATGCTAGCTGAAGAATAGAACAGGCGTGTGCTGGGGAACGACCTCCTCACAACTCAACCACCACGGCCGTGCTGCCCAACACGACCGTTCTACCTAGCCTCCACCATAGCTGTGCTACCCAGAACGGCCGTGCCACCAGCCTTCACTTCGCCCATCCAACCTGTGATTTCACACTTCACTAGAACGAGCATTCTCCTTCACCACGAATGTTCTCACCTCCACCCACCACGGTCGTGCAGCACAGCACAGCCGTTCTGCCACCTAAAACCTAACTATTTTTACACTGATTTCCCCACAATACCCCTACTTACCCTAGTGCTTCCACCACCACCTATATATACTTGGGTGGTGGCCGAAACACTAGGTTAGCTCCCCTAGCTACTCCTAGCCTCCGTTACTCCTCTCCTTGAGCATTTAGTGCATTTACCTTGCATTTATGCTCTCCACCCACCATTTCCATCTCCATTTGACCTTAGAAACCTAGTTTTCTAGGTTTTCCTCCGCAATACCCATATCTTCATGCTCACCTGAACCCTTGGAGGAGAGAGGACGTCCCCAACAACAAGGAGGTGAATAAGAAGGCTACTTCCATGAGCTCCATGGAGTTTCTTCTCCTTTTTCTTCTTCTTTCTTTTGCCATTTCTTTGACTATGTATAGCTAAGCCCCTAGTGGTGGGTTGTTTGGGGATAAAATGTGACTTTGACACCATGTTGGGGAAAATTTGTCTTGTAATGAACTCATTTTTATCTATGATGATTACTTCATGCTTTTGTCTCTTATCCCATTGAATTGCTTGTGATTTATGCTTTTTTCTATTAATTGTTTGTTTGATAGTGCTTGATGATACCATGTGTCTAAGGGAATTGGGATGCATGTGGAAATATTTAGTATGGCTCCTAGGTCCCAATAGGGGATCCCTAGCTAGTCCCCTTTGTTCCTATATGCCTAACCCCTCTCCTACTACTTGGTATGAGACCTAAGTTACTAGTGTAAGTGGGATTGATGTGATTGCCTAGGGTTTTCTAAAGGCTAGAATGGCTAGTGGCATGAGGTCAAATACCCTCATCTCTACTCCCATCTCTACCCTCATCCCTCAATTGATCAATACCACTTATCCTAGAAACCTAGATTTGGCTAATCCTATTAGAATTACACCTAACCCTAGTCTTCCACTAGTAGTATAGGGTGCATTCTAATAGCATTTGCCTTATTATTTAGTTTGGTAATCTAGATGTAAAATGAGAACCATGCTTGTTTTATAACCTCCACCAACTAATATCAAAGTTACATCCCCAAACAACCCACCTACCTTAATCACCTTGTTTAAAACTCAACTTGCTCTGCTTGCTTGTTCATGCTAGCCTGGTTTAGTTGCTTTTTCGCAATCTAGTTAGTGCTTAGTTTTGCTCTTTAGTGTTAGCTTAGGTTATTGCTCACTCTAGTGGTTATCTTAGCTTCTAAATTGCTTCTTGCCTTGCTAGAGTAGTGTAGTTCATCTTGCTCTCGCTTAGTTAATTGCTTAACCTAGTTGCTTAGATTCAACTTGCTTAGGGTAATTAGGCTTTTAGTTAACTTAGTTTCCATCTTTCCTTTTCTTTTTTGTTTGCTTAGTGTAATCACAAATAAACCCCTTTTAAAACCCTTAAACCCTAGACTCTACATTAGGAACATAGAAAACACTAGCCTAGATCTAGTGCCCCCTCTATCCTTGAGGACCGACCCCTTTTCTTGCCAATCACCTATACTGCAACAGTACCCCGTGCGCTTGCGGGTGACCTGTTTACTTTTGTGATCCACTTGGTTGGGGCCAATAAAAATTTTGAAAGTTCCCTCCCATGTGTTTGAGTCTCATGGAGTGCATCTAGCCACCCTTAGTTGGCTAGTGTGTACACTTTTGTCTTAGACACACCAGAAGACAAAGTGAGGTGTGGCCAACGATGGAAACTATCACCATTATCACAATTCTGGAAATTGCAAGAGAAATTGTCGCTCTACCTAGATGAACTTAAGAATTAAAAGTGTATGGAGACCTCCACCTTAGGTGTATATGTAATTAAGATTAACTTATTTAATTATTCATAATGGGTGTTAGATACCAGATGTGGTTTTCACACATGTTGTAATGTGCACGATTGAAAAAGAGGGATATCCCTTAAGAAGGGAGAAGTGGGACTAAGACTCACTAAATAGGCAAAGGCCAATGCTGTTGCTACTGCTATAGGAACATATTGTTTATCTCTGTCCTTGGGGCTTATATTAGAGAATTTATATTACATACCTTCCACAAGTAGATATTATTTCCACTTCTTGTTAGGACAATAATGACTTTTTTAATAAATAACAGAGTTCTCTCTATACCTTTGGATGATATCTTTAATGGAAATACTTTGATGTCTTATAGACAGTTAGATATTGATATACATGTTTATAGTATAAATACCAAATGAATTAAATGCATGAAAAAACATGATGTGTCCCTAGCATATCACTTGGACCATATAAATGAGAAGCACATTTTCAAACTCCACTAGGATGGATACTTGAACTTACTTGATTTTGAATCCCTCCAGACATGTGAATCATTTGTTTTGGGAAAGATGGCAAATGTACCTTTTAGTGGAACAATGAGAGGGACACCAAAATTTTAGTACTCATAGATATAGATATATGTCATCCTTTTTGTTCAATAGTTAGAGGAGGTTATCGATACTTCATTACATTTATTTATAATTTTAGTAGATATGAATATATGTATCCTATGAAACAAAAATCAGAATCCCTTGAGAATTTCAAGGTATTTAAGAATTATGGAACCAAATGGGACAGAAAATTAAGATGCTTTAATAAGGTATAGGTGGTGAATATTTGATATAAGAGTTTGGTTACCTTCTCAAGGAGTGTGGTACGTATCACAACTGACTCCACCTAGAAAACCACAACACAGTGGTCTTTCAAAAATAAGGAACAAAACATTATTTGACATGGTGCAGCTCATGATGAGCCTAGCCGGACTTTCTAATTCATTTTGGGGACATGTTCTAAAAATTGTCACATTTACACCTAATTGTGTTCCTAATAAGTTGGTTCCAAATACATTATATGAGATATATATTGGGAAGCATCCCGATATGTATTGCATAGAGGTTTGTGTTTTTGAAGCTTACGTGAAGCATTCATTTTCCAAAAAACTAGGAACCAAACATAACAAGTGTATTTTTTGGGGCATCCTAGGGAAATCAAATTATACTATTTCTAAATGCAGTCTATGAACAAAGTGCTTGTTACTAAATACAATAATTTTTTGGATAAGGATTTCATTTGTAGAATTACTAGTTGGAGGAATATATAACTCGAAGAAGTCAAGAAAAAATGACAATAAACTTGAAGAGGAAGATGAGGAGGCACCACAACTTGTCGTGGCACAATCGTCCCTTCAATAAACACATGAACAATGTAGATCCAGTAGGACTCACGATGAGTCAAAAATATGGATTTCACGTGACTCAAGATGGTGAAGGGTTGGTCATGGATCAAGATGAGACAACCACCTACAATGAAGCTATCGAGGGACCAACATATGCTAAATGGCTTGAGGGCATGAGAATTGAAATGGACTCTTTGTATATCAAAAAGGAAAGGACCTTGTTGGAACCACATGAAGGGGTGAAACCATTGGGTGCAAGTGGGTCTTCAAGAAGAAGACTAACGTGGATGTAAACATCCCAACCTACAAAGGACAAGTAGTTGAAAGAGTATTAAACAACTTAAAGGCGTTGAATATGATGAACCTTTCTCACAAGTTTCCATATTCAAGTCCATTAGTATCACGCTACCCAATGGATCATACTATGACTATGAGATATGAAACATGTAAACCACATTCCCTAATGAGAATCTATTTGAGGATGTGTACATGAGACAACCCAGTGGTTTTGAATATCCAAAGGATGCTGAAAAATTCTATACGCTACAGAGGTTAATATATGCATCGAAGCAAGAATCCAAAACCTAGAATCTCTTTTTCATGAATCAATCAAAGAGTTTGGCTTCATCAAGAATGAAGATGAATATTACAACTACTAGAATATTATTCGGTGATTTGTAGTATTCTCATATTATACATGAATGATAGACCACTCATGATCAACAAAATTATGACTTTGCAAAAGGTGAATGTGGAATTGGGAAATAGTTTCTCAATGAAAGACTTAGGAGAAGCCACATATATTCTAGTGATCAAGATCTTTGTAAGGATTCTTGGCTTGTTTCAAGGTACATTCATCAACACAATGCTGAAACAGTTCAACATGCAAGAATCTAAGAAAGGGAACTTACCCATGCCTGTCCGGATAAGAAGTTCTAAGGGTAGTTGTCTCACAAATTTGGAAAAGGGGACCGAATGAGTTAGAATTCCATATGCCTCTGTAATCATATCTATCTCATATGCAATCTTATGTGCAAATCTAGAAGCCTCATATACGTTGAGTATGACTAGTATATTTGAAAAATATACATGTGAAGGTCATTGAACTGTAGTAAAGAACATCATCAAGTACTTGAGAAGAACTAGGAATGATTTCTTAGTATGTGAAGATGAAAATAGTTGGTTGTAAGGGGTTACACTGATACAAGATTTATAAAAAAAGATGGTTACCTATTGCAATTTGGTTATGTGTTTTCCATTGATGGTTGTGGTGCCAGTTGGAGGAGTTCAAAATAGGCAAAAGTGGTCAATTCTAGAATATAAGATGAATATATAGTTGCACCATATTACATAATGGAAGATGTATGGGTCAAGAAGGTCATCGACAAACTTGGAGTTGTTTGTGGAATTACTGACACAATAGAGATATATAGTTACAACATTGTGGCTACCATGAAAGCCAAGGAAATCATATCACATTATCATACCAAGCATAATATATGACACTTCCATCTCATATGAGAGACATTGCATGGAGGAATGTGAAGATTAGCAGGGTACCAACAAGAGAAGTATTGCGGATCCCTTGATAGAGTTGTTGCCATAAAAGAAACATGATGGTAGTATTAGATCACTTGGTATTGGATACATAAGTGATGATATTTAGTTCATGTGGGAGATTGTCCATATATATTCCCTAGAAGCCAATCATTGACTGATGTCTACAGTGATATTTTGTAATTTTGATTTGACATATAAAGGTAATTAGAATTTATTGCTGCACATTGGATTATTGTGATACCAATGTACATAATAGATTTTCTTAGAATTGTGGGTTCAAATCCATCAGGCTTCAAGTACCACTGATTAGATGCTAAGAAAAATATTTTTAAATGTGCCTAGTCAAGTATAATTGTGGATTAGACAATAATAATACAGATGAGACTAGTATGTGTGGTGACTGATGACCATGTTCCATGGGTCATATGTATTGGATATTATAATGAGAAATTCTTATTATGCGAGAATTAGGGTTATAGAGAGTCACACACACATATACACATACATATACACACACACACACATATATATATATACATATATATACATATATATGTATATATATGTATATATATACATACATATATATACATATATATATATGTATATATATACATATATATATATGTATATATACATATATACATATACATATATATATATGTATATATATACATACATATATATATATATATATGTATATATATGGATGTTCATTCGTTACCCGCGTGGGTAGCCAATTTTTTTCTACACGCTGGAGTAACTCAGGGTCAAAAGAGTAACTATATGGAACACTGGAGTAACTCTTCTGAATTAAAAGAGTAACTATATGGTACGCTGGAGTAACTCTGAGAGCAAAAGAGTAACTGGGCAGAAAATATACAGTCAGTAAATATATGGACGGGTTTTTTGATTTGGGGGGGGGGGAGCAAATGATATTATTTTTTGATCAATTTTTTTGGGGAGCTAGAAAAAATGGTCCTCTACAATTGCAAAAAAATAAATAAAAAAATATCAGAAAGTGTGCGCGGGTAGCTACCCACACGGGTATTAAACATAATCCCTATATATATATATATATAGGGCCCATCTTTAATGCCCATATATATATATATATATATATATATATATATATATATATATATATATATATATATATATATATATATATATATATATATATATATATATATATATATATAGGGTAGCGATCCAGTGAGAAACATCCTACAGTGAGAGCATGAGAGGTATTTGAATAACTACAAATTCAGAGTTGTTTTTAAAAATCGAACCGTATAGATGGAAAAAACATCATTTCATTTACCTTCTCACAAAAAATCATTACAATCAGACATTATTTACATGGCCATATGTACAATATACACTTTTTACATCCAACGGTGAGCCTGAAATTCAATATAGAGCGTCGAAAAGTATTTTGTTGTTGTGAATGATCTACAAATTGGATGGTGATAAAATTTTGTAGGAAGGTAAATATTAATATATACTTGTAATCTATATGGTTGGATTATGAAAAACTGATCTATGTGGAGAGTTATTCAAATGCCTCTCATGCTCTCACAAGATATGTTTCTCACTGGATCGCTGCCCTATATATATATATATATATAAACTAAACCAATGATAAAGGGACTAAGTAGAGTGAGCCCAATTAGCTAATACAAGAGTGATTTAATAACATAAAATACCTCCAACACCCTCCCTCAAGTGAGAGAATACATGTCATGTATTCCCAAATTACACCACATATATGAGGGAAAGTAGAAGTGTCTTGGTGAAGACATAAGAAATATGTTCTCCAGTCTTCACATATATTGCATGATATCCACGAATCAAGTTTCCCATGAAGTGTCAATCAACCTCAACATGATTGGTACTTTCATTAAAAATTGGATTATTACCTAAATGTTGTCTGATTATCACACTTGAGAGTTGCTGGAGATGTGAGAGGAAAACCTACTTCTTGAAGAATATAAGTCACCCAATGAATTACAGAATAGGCATGTGCCATGGCATGGTAGTCCACCTCAGTGCCGAAATAATCCACAACAAACTATTTCTTACTCCTCCAACTAACAGGATGACCACCCAATAGAATACACAAGGTAGAAATAGATATCTTATCATTCACATCTCTGACCCAATCAACATCTACATGTTATGTCAAAGAGATATCTGGAGACTGCGGTTTCTTATAGAGGAGACCTCGACCATGTGCATTTTTAGATAGCATATGATACGTTTTACCTAAATCCAATGACAAACAAGATGCTTATCCATGTGTTGACTGATAATAGTAACATCAAAGGCAATATATTGTCTGGTAGTTGTAATATAAATGCATTTTCCAATCATGCATTTATATTGTTAGGGATAAAATAAGTCTCCCTATCAGACACAACTTTGTTGTAATAATTCATAGGTGTATAAACATGCTTAAAATGTGGCATTTCAGAGTCCTGCAAGAGGCCGATGACATACTTTCATTGCGATAAGTAAGTGCGTGAATGAGAATGTAGCATCTAAAAGGCGAAGGAGTAGAAAAGTTATCCCAGATGCTCGGTATGAAAACATTACCAGAGTGCCTATTTCAATGCTAAATTCCCATGGGAATTACTATCAATGATAATTATATCGTCAACAAAATGGACAAAATGATGGGTTTATCTTGATAAGAATTTAAGAAGAGATTGTGATCACGGGATGATCTAGAAAAATTTAGGCTAGCAAGAACTTTACTGAGCTTTGTAAACCAGGTCGGTGGTGATTGCCTAAGGTCACACAAAGAGCGTTTGAGATGTAGACTCCTTGTAAAGACCCCCCTTAGAACAAAAAGCCCAAGGTTGTTTCGTATACAATTACTCCTCTAAATAACCATGAAGGAAGGCATTTTTAATTTCAAGATGGAACCTAGGATAGTCCACATGAGTGGAAAGGGGCATTACAATCTTGATAGAAGCAATATGAGTGACCAGTGATAAGGTTTAATGAAATCCACAACACATGTTTGGGTGGGGACACAAGACGAGATTTATGCCATCCCACTGATCCATATGAATTAAAATTGATAGAGGAGATTTATATACAATTGAAAATATCTTGTCTAGAAGGGGACACGATCACATCCCCCTTTCTCACACAATCTTGTTACTTCCTCAAGAATCACAACTTTCCAACCAGGGTGCTGAAGGGACTCATGATATTTTCTTAGAATCTAAATAGATTCATGTTGCTAGGTAATAGATTTTGAAGTACACGAAATCTTGGATAGGAAACAAGTTTGAGATATAGGATGGTGAAGAATGCAAGAGTATATACTTTTTGTAGAGCCATGGGGCGTGATGATATTTAAATGTGAACATTGGTTTTAGGTCATGTGTCAGTGCAGAAGGAATTACATGAGAGTGGGTAATGGGTTCATGATCCATTGGTTTAGAATGATCAAGATCAAAGAACTCAGTTTGAGGTTGAAGATGGGATAGAGATGATGGTGACACCAAATCAAAGAAAATATCTGATTCATGAAGCATAACATCACATGAGACATATATACTATGGTTTCTTGTACTATAACAATAAAAACCTTTCTCATAGGTAGACTAGCTAAGGAAAACTATTTTGATGGAGCTGGAATCAAATTTATCTACTTTTGGATCAATGTTATGCTCAAAGTTGTACACACAAAAACACAAAAAGAATATGTAAAGATGTTTATGCTGGGAGAACCCCCCAAAAGGGATTTTGTTTGAAGAACAGTTAAAGTTTGTGAATTGATGAGGTATAAGTATGTGAGAATAGTCCCAGACCAAAATGTCTTAGGAAATTTCCCCTAACACATGACAGCACATGTGATGTCAAACAAATGATACTTTTTACATTCTACCACCCCATTATGTCATGGGGTGTGAGCGTAAGAATGTTGATGGATGATTCTATTTGTAGAGGTAAACAAAGATACCTGAGGCAAAACATACTCTAAAGCATCATTAATCCAAAATTTTTTAATGATATTTTTAGATGGTCCACAAGGGTGTAGCTCACTGGTGATTGGTCTGTGAATGCATGCAAGGGTCTCATGTTCGAATCCTCAAGGGAATGAATAAAATTGGGATTTATGTATGAGATGGTTTGCGTCGAACTAATGGGTTGCACACTTGGTTTACCTTACCCCTCCTATTTTAGGACTCCACAGGTTAATGAGGGGTCAGGGAGAGAAAGTCTCCTTGATGAATCCTTATTTTTATTTTATTAGATGGTGTTGAGATCATATCAAGATTTTTTTTAGAAACACCAATCATCTCATCATGTGATTTTAACAGAATTAACCAAGTTATGCAAGAAAAATAATCCAAAAAGGTATTGAAATCATATAATCCATTAAAGTTGGTGATTTGGAAAGGACTAAAAATGCCATTTTGAATAACATCAAAGACTAATTTGGAACATAGACTAGTTTTTCTAGGAAAAGAACACCTAAATTGCTTCCTAAACTCACACGGGTCACATGGGTGACTTTTGAAAGTAGATAAACAAGGCCCAAATGCTAAAACTTTTCAAGGGAGGGATGATTGTAACGTTGGTGAAGATGAAGAGATGTGCTCACAAGGTGGACTAAAGAAGGAATAAAATCACCAAAGTAATAAATGTCACCGGCTCTAGAACTCGATCTAATAATTTTGAAAGTCTAATAATCTTGCATCAAAAATCTGTGACTAATGAAGGTGATGTTGTAGGTAAAGACATCAAATACTTAGCAACAAACATTAAATGAAAGTAAAAAAAGGAATATAGTGAACAAATTTGAGTTTTTGAGTTGGTAAGATATTAACACTCCCACATCGATACATAATTTTAATGGACCCATTTGTTAGAGTGACAGATAAGGTAGGAAAAATATGTGGTTTTGTGGAGGAAAAGAGGTGTATCATACCAGTCATGAGTTTGGTGGCCCTCGAGCCAATGATTTGGGAGGAGCGAGATGCATGCCATTGAGAAATTTGGCTGTGATAAGATTGGCCCACTCTTTGATTTGATCTTTAGAAAATACAATTTGAAAATAGTCAAGCAGTTGAAACAAACTGACAATATAATCAAAGTATTCATCAAGGGTCACATCACCATGATTTCCACCATACAATTTATCTCATATTCTATAAAGCCTCAAATAATTTCTTCACTTATGTATAGTAATGAGGGCCATCACCCAATAGTTCCATTCTAGCTTTGTCAAACACATACTTTTTTTTTGGAAAATTGGGTAAGTATATTCCAAAACCCCTGGATGGGGGATAAAGTTACAAGCCACACCCAAACATGTGGCTACACTCACCTAAGAATTGGTTACAACAGATCCCAATTCCTAGCAATAATAGGAGGAAACTCAAGACATGATTTATAAACAAGATACATTCTCTTGATTTCTAGAGCAAGGCGATTGAAGATGACGACAAAGCCTGAAGCACCACCATTATGCAGTCTTTTATTATGCTCCTCCCAAATGAAGTGGACAACACTAATAATGGCCCAAAGTTCAATGATACAGGATTGGTTCGATCTTTTGCCTAGATCCATAAGGCAGCCATGTAGAGAATAGGAGTACCTGATTTTTTTTCAGCTGAGCACGACCCCAACTATATCTCCAGTATTTGTAGCCATCAAATAAATGAGCTATGGAATCGTTATGTTGACCACACAAGAGGCAAGTAGGGATAGGAGACCCCGACCAGGAGCTAATATTTTCCAATGTAGGAAGGACATTTGTGAGTGCTCTAAAGGTAGTGAGACTCCATCTAGGATGATGCATGGAGAGCCATAGATTATCATAAGCCTTATCAGATGGGCATTTTTGTATGACATTTCCACACAGGTGCTTTCCCTCCCATGCAGAGAAGGAAGGCCATAGAGCCACCATACACCTATGGCAAGTAGAGCCACTCCTGGAAATAGCAGACAAGGAATCACCATACCTACAAGAAAGCCATGAGCTCCATATGCATGGAACTTGAGTGAATCTTTTAATACGACGTAAAGTATGATAATCTTCCAGTTCATCTAATATCTTTAGCCCCAAACTGCCTTCACATAGAGGGTAGGCCAATCGTGACCAACAAGAGGGATGTACCGAGCTCTCCCAAAGGAAGTCAGAAAGTAGCAACTCCATCCTACATAAAACCACTGGAGGAATGTCACTCGTACGTAGCCAGTAGTTGATCAGACCCATGGCACAATGCTTAATAAGAATAAGACGACCATCCATAGAGATTTTAGAACTAGGCCATCTTTGTATCATATCTCTAAGCTTATCTAAGCATTCATGAAAATGGCACCTCCTGAGATTACCACCAGCTATAGGAAAACCAAGATACTTCGTGGGCCATGTACCTTGTTGAATACCCAAGAAACTGATCAAACACATACTTTGAGGCAATATAAGGTTCCATGTTGTTCCATAGACATCTTTTGAGTTAACTATATTCTAGTTCACATTTAGGGGCATCCTCAGTAGGTTTATTTATGAATATCACCTTGTCTCTAAATTTCATGATGGTTTGGTAGAATTCATCCATAGGAAACAATTATCTCCATCAACTTGATTATGGAGATAACAACACTTTTAGGATAGACAATAGTCTAAGGTGAATCTTTGCTTTCTAAAATGATGATTGGTTACATTAATAAGACAATGGTGGAGAAAGATATTAAAGTAGACACACTGGTATAACATTGATAGAGGAGGATATCACTATAACACACTAGTAGAACAATGATGGATATGGGCAATCACCTATAAGATGCATAGTGAAAGGAAAGAGAGAAAAACTCAAAAAGATACATAGATGAAGCACTATAAGAGTAATAAGGTACACTGATAGGAAAGAAATAATGGAGCCCTAGAAATTAACGACACTCACCCATGTACCTAGGGAAAATATATGCGGAGGAAAGTAAACAAAAGAGATGGTCTGAGGTTGTTACAATATTGTTTTTAGAAATTGATCCCTATCGTGCTGAGATCAACATGTCACCGGTTAGATCTAATGGGTGACAAAGGAGAGTAGGACCATTCAGATTTTTGAAGAGGTTTCTATATCAAAAAGTACCTAATGAAGGGGCCAGGAGTGCAACTTTAAATGCGACGATGACCTAAGACTCCCCTACCAAAGATCAAGCAAACTAGAGTAGAGATCCCCCAGAAGAAGTGATAGAGATGATAGACCATTGGCAATACCACCTAGCATGCGGCCGAAAGTGGAAATGGGTTACATGAGGTGGGGGTGGGTGGGGGTGTCAGGAGGGAAGGGAGAAGAAGAAGAGATGCCACCAGGAGAGAGAGAGAGAGGTTGGGGACCTCTCTTTGGAAACCCTGAGATTTAGACGACTACTTTTATACTATATGAAGAGAAATTCTTACTATGAAAAATAAGAGTTACTAAGAGTCATATATATGGCCATGTATCAAAGTATGATGTACTAAAGATACAACATGATATAAAATAAATCATTTCTAATGGGCTTAAGTAGAGGGAGCCCGATTAGCTAATGCACAACATATTAAATAACATAAAATACTACCAACAATCAAAGTTTTATTTTTTGTACATATTTAATAGATATGTAATATTAAATAGTGGAAATTATTTAAACTTAGAATAGTATAGATGAAAACATGGTATTTAAGAATTGAAAATAAAAAGAAAAAAATGCTTAGTGGAATGACCGCTCCATGTAAATCTACTATACAAATTTACAATAAATATTACCTTATATATTTTATTTTAACTACTGAACATGCACATGAATATAAACATTGTTCATTCTTAGAATATAATTATATAAACTATAGTTTATGATATATTTACTTTTTCAATAGCATTAGTATTACACATTATGTGTATGCTAAAATATTATAATATTAAATATAAGTATATTTAAAAGAACAAATAAGAAATTTGTCAGTGTCATAGAGATAATTATGCCATCATATATATATATATATATATATATATATATATATCAGAATGTTATCATATCAGTGTTGAGAAAGTGCAAAACACATGTTAAATGCCTATTTCCTTTCATGGTAACCGTTCTCTTAATTTTTTATTCTACCACTACAAAAATCTTTCACAATGATGCATTTTTTGATATAATAATGTCAATCTTAATAATAAAACTATTATTATTTTCATTTTAGCATGTCACCTTTCAGTGTGGACAAGATTAGAACATATCATTCCAAGCAAATGAAAAGCAAGACCTTCTTTAATATAAAAAAATGGAACAAATAAATTTTAGGGGGACAAAAATTAAAATAGACAAGTTTGGTCTAATTGATGACTTGTGTGGATGAATTTGGTTTCATATCATGAAAAAAGATGAGTTCAAGGTGAGAAAATAGCAGACAAGACATTTGGTGCAGTGTCTCCATTATAATTCCTTACATCAATTTAAATAAAAAATATACTTTTGTGATCCTATCCAACCTTGCCACATGGTGGCTGAGGGACAAGAAACCAACTGGAATGGTGTATTCATCCCAAGCTACCATGTGACATTTCCATCTCTCATTTGTTTTGTACACATATGCTACTATTCTACGTCTTCTCTATCCCTAGATCTCTCATTTTTCTAGATAATTAGATACCATACAATAAATTGATTTTTTAATATTCCAATATCAATTAATCTAATACTATTTGAATTGACTGGATCCAAATAAAAATATTATTAATGTTTATAATATAAGACATATACACCATAAAAATAATAGGCTCTATGTATACTATACATTTTTATTTATATATATATATATATATATTTATAAATAGTATATTTAAAGACATATGCATATATTTATCATAAGCATATTTTTTGTAAATTGGATATAATAGTACTTGATATAAGTTATAACAATATGGCATCCAATATCTTATATGAATTATTTAACTATAATAAAAAAAAATATATATATTCAATATATTATTTAAATGTAAAAAAAAGAATTTTTTCACTGCCTTAGGCAGAGCTTGCATCCTTTTTCCAGCCATAGCCTGGATAACTGGCGGGTGATAAATCCAACGCTCCACAACGTGGTTCAAACCCGGCTCCCCCCGAAGGGGGACACCGTGCCTTACCAGCTGCGCTAACGCTGACTGGGTCTATATTATTTAAATGTAATGTCTATTGAATTTGGATGTGAAATAGTATAAAAATGAATTCTAAATCAAATATCAAATAGTACATATAAAATACATGAATGATGATTAAATAAAACATTAATAAAATATATAAATTATATATAAATGTAAAAAAAATAAGAATTTGATATATATGTATAAATATATATTAAATAGGGTCAAATTTTGTAATAATACATGACATTTCATTTGACTAACAAACATACCATGGTGTCTTAAAAAATTCAAAAATCCACATTTTATCCCAACTATATTATTAAAATTATATCATCACATTGTCTGAACTTATCAAGCTCATAAAAATATAATATTAAATGCATTAATTATATTATACATAATATACAAATTATTGACATTATCATATTATCTATTGTCAATCATCTATGCTATCATAGATTAATTCATCAATATATAAATGGGGTGATGATGGGTAGGGGCGTATGCAAGGTGGGGAGGGAAGGAATAAGAAGAAGAAGAGATAGTACAAGGAGAGAGAGAAGTTGGGGGCTACTCTCTGGAAAACTTGAGATTTAGATGGCTGATCTTGATACCATGTGAAGAGAAATTCTTAGTATGAATGAATCAAGATTACTAAGAATCTCTATCTCTCACAACACACATAAAAACACACACAGCACACACACACACACACACACACATATATATATATATATATATATATATATATATATATATATATATATATATAAATATATATAATATACATGTGTATATAATATATGTTGACCTAACAGTTATATGGTGTCCATATTTTGATGATCACTTAACCATTCCTTTCATATGTATCTAATATGTCTACTAGAGATTGGTTTCAGGTATTAGGTACATGAAAAGGATCAATTCAATCAAGCCCTAGCTTGATCAAGTACAAGTCAAAGTAAATGCAAATGCACTTTTGTAGAAAACGCCCTAAATGACTTAGGGATTTTTTTAATCATTTATATTGATGCTATAACTTGAAATTAAGATGAGAAAAAAACCAGGAGCACATAATTCGAACGCTCAAGAACTTCAATGACGATTTTCAAAATGCATGACATGCACTCTGTTCGGCCGAATTTCCATCTTAGAAGCTCAACTGACGCCTAGGATGGGTCTTGAAAATTGCCAGGTTTGACCGAGTTTTTTCCATATCAAACTCGACCAACACCTTGCACAGACAAAGTGATTTTAAGCCATCGGTCAAGTTTCATCTTGGATAAACTCGATCGACAACTCAAAATTAATTTGTCACATAGTGCAATTGGTCAATCCACCTTTAGTGAATCTAGACTGACTGCACTATATGGAGTGTGTATAAAAATTGATTCTAGTCATTGGAGTGTTGCAAACATAAAAACATCCATTGCAACAACCCAAATGACTAGAATTTATTCCCAAGTGCTTCTAATGGATAGTGGACACCCCAACAATAAATAGGGACCCTTGGTCTATATGCCAAGTTTGCCTACCTTGCTTCTAGCTACAATTGAGTGTGTTTGTCCACATAGAGCCCCTTTCTCTCTCTTACATACTAATCAAAACGTCATTATGAGTGAGATAGGCTATATGTGAGAGAGATACTCCATTTTACTCTGGTAAAGCTCTAAATCTTCCCTTTCCCAACCCCTTTCTCAAAAGCAAAGTTGGTGAAAGCTTCTCCAAGGTGAAGGAGAAGGTGAAGGTTGAAGATCTTTGAGAAGAGTGGATAATTCCTTCAAGGCAGAAGACTTGTTGCAAGAGGGATATCCTTAGAGAAGGTTTCTAGATCATTGCAAAAGTGGGTAAGTTCTTGTAGAGGTTTAAGACTCTTTCTCCAAGTATAGTTAAGACCTTGTAAGGTTTATTGGCTCCTTTTGATCCTTAAAAAGGAAGGCTAGGTATCCTTTCCCTATAAAAGGAAGGTCTTATTTTATATCTTGTAAAAGAATATAAGTATGCAATGGTTGCAAAATACTAGGGTTTGACCTATCTAGGTAGTGGATGTACATTCTCCTAGTTTGGAGTTTGGAACCACTCTACATAGATTGTTATTGATCTCATTCAATCTCTCTCATCCTTTCTATGTTTGTTTAGTTGTACATAAAATTCCATATTTACAATCCCATTTCTTGAAGTAATTTGAAGGTCTAATGAATTTAGTTTAAGTGTTTTTTTTATCTCTATTCACCCCCTAGAGCCCTTTGATCCAACAAGTGGTATCAGAGCTACAGTCTTCTCTGACAAGTTCTCCCATGAGACGAGAAGATGGGTGACAACCTTCTAGGCTCTCTCAATGTGGAGGGTGGATTCTCCATGAGACCTCGAATCTTTGATGACATAAACTTCCTTCATTGGAAGCAGATGCAGTTCTAATGGCAAGGAATGAGATCGACATGAGGAAAGTAGTCATCCTACCATACAAGGAGATGGGGGGAGATGTAGCTACTTGGATGAAGCTACACTCAAGAAGACACAAATAAATGCAAAGTCCATAAGCATCATTTATGCAACCCTCACTCCTTCGGAGTTCAACCAAATCTCTTCTTGGGATACAACCCATGATATTTGGATTAAACTTTGCATCACTTTATGAAGGTAACAAGCAAGTCAAGGAGTCCAAGGTCTACATGCTCAAGGGTATCCTTGAGAATGTCAAGATGGGTAAGAAGGAGAGAGTGGCTGAGATGTACTCAAGAATCAAAACCATCATCAACGATCTTGCTTCTTTGGGCCACCCTATGGATAAAGGAACCACCAACTCCAAGATCTTTAGGTCTCTCCACAAGAGGTGGAAATCCCGGGTGACTTCTATTGAAGAAATAAGAAGCCTTTGTGACATTACTATTGAAGAGATCATTGGAAATATTCAAGCCTATGAGCCTAAACTTAACAAGCAATTGGAATAAGAGAAGAAAGAAGAGAAAGAGTCAAAGAAGATCAAGGACAATGCATTCAAAGCTCAAGTGGAGGCCATTTCTCTTCAACAACAACTTTCTTTTTGGACTACTCCTCCTTCCTCAAGTGAATATGAAGCCCCTAGTGATCATGAAGCTAAATACTCTAAGGGGAGCACTTCAAAGGAAATCCCTCCTCCTCCTCCACTCTAAGGTGCTATGAGTGTGGCCAAAAGGGACACTACAAGAATTATTTCCCCAAGGAAAAGAAGTCCTACCATGAGAGAAACTGTACTAAGAAGGAAGGCAAGTACAAGAAGGAATGAAGAAGCAAAGATGCATCCCATGCCACATGGGAGGAATCTTCTTCAAGTGATTCTAGCTCCAATGAGGGAGAATGCCACCTTGCTCTCATGGCCTCTACTAGTGAAGACATACTTGAGGTAAGTGAGGTAAGTTTAAACAAATGATCTAAAGAATCCCTCATTGATATGCTTAATTCTTCCCACTCTTCTTATTCTAAGTGAAAATCCAAGAAGAAGAGGCTAGGGAAAATCATTGATGACTTGTATGCTAAAATTGATTACCTTGAGCAAAATGATAAAGTTCATCTTAATAGTATTGATTCTTTGCTAGGTCAATTTATTGAGCTTGAGTTGCAATACAATTCCATTGAGGTAGAGAGTGGGATTTATTGTAAGAACATGAGTAGTCTCAATGATGAGAAGCAACTCACCTTGATGAGCTTGTCTTGATCAGAACAAAAATGATAAACTTGTTGCGAAGTTCAATGTTCTTATACATGTTTGTGATAACATTACGGATGAAAATAGAATCTATCTTGATGATATTACCTTTATTAGGACTAAAAATGCTAGATTGCTTGCTAAAATTAATGATACTTTCTTCTAGATCTTTATTTCTGAGTAATGAAGTAGCTAGCATAACTCTTGATAGAGATTGTTATCATACTAACCTCTGTCTAGAAGCCGATCTACTTCATGCTCAAGCTGATTTAGCTAGTCTTTCTTTTACTTTCATTACTCTTAGTGATGATAATCACAATCTTAGAGCTTCCTTGTAAAAGTTCCTCAAAGGGAAAAAGTCCCTCAATGAAGCCTTAGATCACTTTACCAAACAAATTGATAAAAGTGGTTTGGGATATGAGGGAGCTCCCTAGAGCAAGGGCAAGGGTAAGAAAAAGAATAAGAAACCTCCTATATTCCATGGAGAGTCATCAAGATCTAAGAACCTAATGATCTATACACATTACAAGAGTGATGATCATTATTCTACTTATTGTCCATATGAAGAGAAGGGGACCAACCCAAAGATGAAATGGGTCCCCAAGCTAACTCCGGATCCCAATCTTTGAATTGGGCATCAACATCTTCCTTTCTTGTAGGTCAAAGGAAAATGGATTGTTGATAATGGTTTCTCCAAGCACATGGCATCTGAAATAAGCTAATTCAACAATTTCACAAAGAAGAAAGCAGGACTAGTAACTTTTGGTGACAACAACAAAGGTAAATTCTAGGCGAGGGTGACGTGGGTGATTCACTATGCATCAAGAATGTTCTTCTTGTTGATGATCTACACCACAATCTTGTTAGTGTTAGCCAATTATGTGGTAATGGTTATCTTATTATATTTACCTCACTTGAATCCTTTGTTCTAAATTCCCTCTCCTACAATGTCATACATAAGGGAACTAGAAATAGAAATCATTATGTTGTTGTTATTTATTTTCTTAAGCCTATTCTTGGTAGATGCCTTGTTGTTGATAAAAGTGATATATGTTTGTGGCATTGTAGGCTTGGTCCTGTAAATATGTATCAGTTGAAGAAGTTAAAAAAAAAGGAAATAGTCAAAGGACTTCCTAAATTGGGATTTGATCAGGATGAGGAATGCCAATCTTGCACATAAGGAAAGCAAACCAAATAGTACTTTAGATTCAAAGGAGTCCATAGCACCAAAAGAGATCTTGAACTTATTCACATTGATCTATTTGGACCAATGATAACTCAATTTCTTCGTGGTAGCAACTATTGTCTTGTCATTGTCGATGACTTTTCTCGCTTTAGTTTCAAAAAGTGATACTCTTGATGTTTTCTATACTTTTTGCAAACAGTTTGAAAATGAAGCTTCTTGCCAGATCATATCTATCCGTAGTGATCATGGGGGAGAGTTTGAAAATGATTTGTTTGAAAAGTTCTGTGAGGAATCAAGTTATGCACATAACTTTTCTTCCACTTGTACACCTAAAAAAATGGGGTTGTAGAGAGAAATAGTAGGTCTTTATAGGAAATGGCTAGGACCATGCTTTTAGAGTATGTTACTCAAAAGAAGTTTTGGGCTGAAGCTGTTAGCACTTCATGTCTTATGCAAAATTGAGTTTTCACTCATCCTTCCCTAAAGAAAACCCCCTATGAATTATTGCTCGCTAGAAAGCTCTCCATTGACTTCTTTCATGTTTTTAGTTGTCCTTGTTTTGTTTTAAACACCAAGGATTCTATCGACATGTTTGATGTGAAATCTTATAAGGATTTCTTTCTTGTCTATAGCACTACTATTAGAGCATTTAGAGTTTTTAATACTAAACTGTCTAAAGTTGAAGAATCTATCAATGTTAAATTTGTTGAAACAAACCCCTCTATTTCTAAGAATATTGTAAATGATGATGTTGTAGATGAGGTGATTCCTAGATTAGAATAGCTCAACATCATTGAAAAAGGAAAAGATGCGGTAGTAGATGAAGAAGAGAAAGAAGAAGAAAAGAAGGATCCAACTCCCTATTTAGAAGAAGATCATCCTAAAGATCTCATAATAGGAAATCTTTTTGAAAGGGTGAAGACGTGGGTTGAATTTAACAAAGAACAAGCTGACATCTCCTTCATCTCACAACTTGAGCACAAAAATGTGAAATAAGTGATAACACCCATTTTATTGCTGCTAGAGCCTATATTTTACTATCAAAGTTGCCTCCAAACCCGACTTCCTCTCCGTTTTATCCTATTTACTATTTAAAAATAATCCCCACTATGCTCCTGATAATATTTCCTATCTTTTGCAGAAGTTTCTCTTATTTTCCAATAAAAATAATCTTAATTGGCCCTTCCCGGCCCATCCGCAACAACTGACCTGTCCCGACCCAACAAGCAATGCGAGGCAACACACCCCTTACCCGTCACAGTTGCCACCTGATACGACAGCAACCCGACACAGGCGTGTCGCATGGAAGCTCTGACAGACTAAAAGTGGTTACCTGACAAGGAGCCTTGCCCGCCATGACCCGTCGGTCGACGAAGTCTATCACACGACATGGCCACCTCCCGGTGCAGCAGCCCGCCAGAGCCTTACTCGATATGATCAAGCACGATTTACTCACAACCCAACAAGCGACGACCCTCCCAGGTGTGCCAGGCGACAGACGTGTCGACCGTCTCCCAAAGCCACATTAACGGAGCAGAAGAAGGACACATGGCCCAACAAGAGTTGAAATTCCTACCAACTGTTGCCTATAAATAGCAGCTATATGACTTTGATGGGATGGGTTGGAACCCTAGAGAAGCTAACTTCAAGAGAAAAAAGGAGCTAGTGAGTAGAGTTCCCAGGCATGCCAGGCGATACTAGGTGAGCACACACCAACCTGAGAGGGATGGGAGGAGTTCACCTAGAACCCTTCCCGGTAGCCGTGGCGGCACAATACAACCATCAAGGCCACTCCAATGTATCAGGCTGCTAGCTGGGCCTCAACCCAAGACGGTCTGCCCAACCATGCCCGACACGAGAACCCGAGAACCTAATATGAAGATAGCCTGACACGACACCCAACCCAATATGGCCTAGCCATCACAGTATGTCACCCGACACAGCTATATCAGGTAGGGAGTCCTTTATCGATACATCCTTACCTGCCGCGGTTCATGACCCGACACGACCAAGAACTTGACATGGGCGTATCCCGAAAGGGCTCCTGCCCAGTACCGGGCTAGCAGCACCTTAGGGGTCTACTGTTGTGTATACCGACCCCCTACATCGAGGAGGCTGATACTTATGTTCTGTATTTCAACAATTTACTTTCAATTAGTATTGCATTGTAACTAAATGTTTTATCTCTTTATGCTTATGGAACCTGAGGAGTTTATCTCATATTTTTCTGTGTGGTTCCTTTTTGTTGGATGATTTCTTTGTAGCATCTAAGTACTAGTCTCTTCTGTTTGAATCACGCTTTTGAAAAGCTATTGAATCATGTTTCTCATTTTGTCCCCCCTTGAGAGAGGGATGTCATAAACTCTAGAGCATGGTCTGATACAGGTGTATGAGAGTACCCAGGATCAGGGTTACTCCGGCATATCTTCCCACTCTGGCCTATGTTCAACACTCTTGAGAGAGAGAATTGGTGCATAGTTAGAGGCATCCTCTTTGAGAGAAGAGGGTGTAGGACGTATTCCACTACCGCTTGTTATGGTTAAGTTTTCCTACTTTGTGCCTTACTCCGATGATGGTTTTATCTCCTTGGTTTCCAATACACAAAACCCTTATAAAAATTGCTAAACCCTAAAACTTTAATCCGTCTAGTAACTCCAGTTGGAGATAGACTTTTTAGTTTAATTCTTTATGGATCTTTCTTGTTACAATGAATCTTATCCTTCACCCCTTTTGATGTGCTTAGACAAGTGAAACTTGAGTTCTGAAGCACCGTTCTTCCTATCCCTATGTTCAACCCCGAACTATTTCGACCCTGTGCTAGTTGTAGGTGTCTTAAATATTCGAGTATTATAAATTTCTAAAAGTCTGATAACCTAGACATGACTCCATTCTTGGACCCACGTTTAAGGCCTGTCAACTTTTTGGTGTCGTTGTCGGGGATAGGCAATGAAAACTATTCTACAAACTCGAGTTTTGCTTGCACTTTGCCAAAAACCTTGTACATATGCATATAATACTGCACATATTTACTGCATGTAGTTTATACAACATACCAATACCTTTACACTTTTCTTTCTTTCCAGGTACTCTCTCACCTTTTCAAGTCATCTTCGCCTCTGAAAAGTCATGGCTGAGCAACCTCCGGAAGCCCGCTCCCTGCGCTCGTTCGTCCAAGTTTGGGAAAATGAAGAAAGGAATCCAGTGATTGTGCAGACCCTCAATGTTACCAACTTTGAGTTGAAGCCTTCTTTCCTCCAGCTGCTATAGCATAACCGGTTTGGTGGGAATACTACTGAAGAAAACCCGTACAACCATCTCACAACTTTCAAAAGTACTTGCCACACCTTCAAGATCAATAGGGTTCCGATAGCACACATCTACATCCAGTGCTTCCCTTTTTCTCTGAGAGACACAAATTTGGAGTGGTACACAAGTCTGCAAGAGGGGATTCTTCTCGATTGGGAGCATCTCACTAATGCATTCATCGCCAAGTTCTTCCCCATTTAAAGAACAATCAAGTGTCAGAACAAGATTATGAGGTATTCACAGAAATCTTCAGAGAATCTGCACGAGACCTGGGAGAGGTTTCTAAGCTACCAGCGGGAGTGCCTGCATCATGGCTTTTCCGAACCTAAGTTGATCACCACATTCTATAATGGGGTGTGCCCTATAGAGAGGAAATCCCTGAATGCTATAGCTGGTAGTGAATTCTTAGGGCTCAGTGCTCAGAGGGCCAGGGAAATCATAGATAATATGGCCACGAATCAACAAGACAATGAGTACGACCAAGAGTGTATGCGCCACACCACTCCGGGACAGTCCAAGGCGATGGAATCCCTTGCGGCTAAGCTATAAAAAATAGTGACAGTTGTCCAAACTCTGAAGGAGCAGGGGTATAAAGGCAAAGTTTTACAGGAAGTTGTGAGAAGTTGTGTCACTTATGGAGAGCCAGACCATCTGTCTGACTTTTGCCCACACACAATCGTTCAAGGAGATCTTGATGAGGACAATATGGAAAATGTTAGTTATGTCCAGTACAGATGCCTTGATCACCATGGTTTCTCTTACGGGAATACCAGTGCTACTGAGAACTCTCATCAACTGGTGGGTGGAAATCCTTTGGGAGGACCGTCAAATCAGCAACGTTAGGCAGGGTTCCAGCAGTAGTGGACTTTCCAACAGAACCAACCACAAAGACCGTCTATGATGACAGAGTTGATGTCCTTTGCCAAAAAGCAAAATGACCTTAATGAGAATATGCATAAAAGTTTTGTGGATAGCACGTCCCTACTTAAGCTGATGCAGTAGCAGATGGGGGGATTCTTAGCCCAGATTGGGGAAATCCAGCAACACAATAAACAGATCGACCAACAACTGGCGAACCTCGCCCAGAGCATCAATCATCAAGTGGGACATTTCCCCTCCAACACTGAGGCAAATCCGCGGGGACATGAGACTGCAAAAATGGTCATCCTAAGGTCAGGTACCATAGTACAACCAACTATGGAAAAGGAAACAACATCAACGATAGCACCTGCCAAAAAAGCTAGTCTAGAAGAGGTTGAAGAGGAAGTCCCATCAAGGCTAAGTAGAGTGAACAAGGAAGGAAGAAATGACGTCTCTTTTGAAGAGTGTCTTGTCAAGTATGCACCCCGCGTTCCGTTCCCCCATAAGCTGGTGAAAGCCCAGCTGAAAAAGAGATATGAAAAGTTTATGACCGCGATAAAGAAATTGCACCTTGACATCTCTTTTCTGGATGCCATTGAAGAAATGCTTGCTTATGCCAAGTTTCTTATGGTTCTGATTTCAAGGAAGAAGAGAGGTGATGATGTGGAGACCGTAAAGCTAGCACATATGTCCAAATCCTTCGTCAAAGCAAGTATGCTGACAAAGAAAAAGGATCCTGGGGCCTTTGTCATCCCCTTTCAAATTGGTGATAACATAACCCGTAAAGGTCTAGTAGACCTGGGGGCAAGCATCTGCTTGATGCCCTTATCCCTTACTAAGAGGATTAGACTTACTGATATGTCAAGCACGAACATGAAAATCCAGCTCACTAATCACACCTTTACCTGGCCAGTAGGTGTAGTGGAGGATGTGCCCATTCAAGTCGGGTGATTCTTTATTCCATGTGACATATTTTTTATTGATACCATAGAAGATCCCAGTTGCCCTATTATCTTTGGGCAACCTTTCCTAGTGACTGGATGGGCCCTCATCGACGTAGAGGTGGGTATGATTATGATCTGGGTTGGAGGATATCATATCGACTTCAACATTAGAGATTGCATGAAAGCCCCTTCATTCCTTGAATCCTCTTATTTTGTTGAGAGCTACCAATAGCTATGAAATGAAGTAAGGGAAGAGAAGGCCATGGTAGACCCGCTTATGCGCTCCTTATCTGGAGAGGCATAGGAGGTCGAATACCCAGAGGTCAAAGAACTACTGGCCTTTCTAGAAATTGAAGGTTTGTTTGAAGAAGATGAAGATCCTGTGGAGATAGTTATGTATGCTGCTCTCCAAAAAGAACCCACCAGTGAACAAGAAAATGAAACCCCATCTGATTTGAAAGATTTTCCAAGAGGCTTGAAGTACTTCTTTTTAGATGAAGAGAAAATGAATCGGGTGATCATCAACTCAGAGTTGATCGATAGCCAAAAAGACTAGTTTCTTGAAGAGTTGAGGCTACAGAGAAAGTCCCTAGGTTACTCTATAAGAGACCTATGGGGGATCAACCCTTCTGTGTGCATGCACATGATCCACCTGGAAGAGGACTCCATGCCATATGCCCAACCCCAGAGAAAGCTGAATGAGAAACTCCATGAAGTTGTTGGTAAAGAAGTCGTAAAGCTCCGAGTTGCGGGAATAATCTACGCTATCAGCGATAGCACATGGGTAAGTCCCATCCAAGTCATCCTAAAGAAATGATTTTTAACGTTGGATAAAGGAGATAATGGAGTCGATGTCACTACCAAGATGGTGACTGACTTGTAGATGTGTATTGATTACCGAAAGCTCAACACCGCCACCCGCAAGGACTATTTCCCCCTCCCATTCATCGATCAGATGCTGGAGCGCCTGGCCCATCACTTCTACTTTTTCTAGTTGGATGGGTACTCAGGGTTCTATCAGATCCCTATTCACCCCAACGATCAGGAAAAGACCACTTTTACTTACATCTACAAAACTTTTACCTTCAGAAGAATGCCCTTCGGGCTTTGCAATGCACTTGCCACCTTCCAGCGATGTATGAATGCCATCTTCACCGATTTGCTTGAGGACAAAATGGAAGTCTTTATGGACGACTTCAGTGTGTATGGCAGCTCCTGTGATGATTGCTTGAATAGCCTATCTCTAGTGATGAAAAGATGTGAAGAGAAAAGTCTTACTCTCAATTGGGAAAAATGCCACTTCATGGTGCAAGAAGGAATATTCCTAGGACACAAGGTGTCCAACAAAGGTATCAAAGTCGATCGATCCAAGGCAGAGGCGATAGACAAGCTTCCTCCTCCCACTTCTATTATGGAAATTTAAAGTTTCTTAGGTCATGCAGGTTACTATCGGCGGTTCATCAAAGATTTTTCGAAGATCTCCAAGCCCCTTTCCAATCTATTGATGAAAGATGTGAAATTTGATTTCACGGATGAGTGCATGAAGGTGTTCTCCACTCTGAAGGATGCCTTGGTCTTTGCACTTATTCTCCAGTCCCCCGAATGGAATCTTCTCTTCGAGCTCATGTGCGACACCAGAGATTTCACTATAGGTACAGTTCTTGGCCAGAAGAAAGACAAAAAGCACCACGTGATCTTTTACGCAAGTAAGACCGTGGATGAAGCACAAATGAATTACACTACTACTGAGAAGGAGATGTTGGCCATTGTGTACGCTTTCAATAAGTTCCGATCCTACCTCGTGGGATCTAAGGTGATAATTCACACAAACCATAGAGCCATCAAGTACTTAATGCATATGAAAGATGTGAAGCCCAGGCTGTTGCGTTGGGTGTTACAGTTGCAAGAGTTTGATCATGAAATAATAGATAAGAAAGGTTCTGAGAACGTGGTCGCCGACCACCTTTCAAGGATCTGGGTGGAGGATGACCACCCGCTGCCAATCAATGAAAGTTATGATGATGAATTTATCTATGTTGCCCAGTCAGCCAACCCTGAAGGGCCATGGTATGTAGACTTCTGCAATTACCTGGCCTGCAAACAACTACACTCGGAAATGTCCTACAATCAGAAGAAGAAATTCTTCTCTGATTTGAAGAACTATTACTAGGATGACCCTCTGTTGTTTAGGCATTGTGCCGATGAGTTATATAGAAGGTGTATACCGGAGGATGAAGCCCCCAAGATTCTATTGGAGTGTCACTCCTCTCCTTACGGAGGACACCTCAGAGGCGAAAGGACCGCTGCCAAAGTACTCCAGTCAGGCTTTTATTGACCGACTCTCTTCAAGGATGCTCATGCTTATGTCAAGTCTTGCAATGAATGTCAGAGAATTGGGAACATCTCCCATTGAAATGAGATGTCACTGTCTGAATGGATTGAGGTAGAGATCTTCAACGTATGGGGGATAGATTATATGGGGCCCTTACCCTCCTATGGTTTTAAATACATCCTCATTGCAGTTCATTATGTATCCAAATGGGTAGAGGCTATACCCACCACTACATGTGATGCCAGAGCTGTGATAAAGCTCTTTACCAAAATAATCTTTCTAAGATTTGGAGTGCCGAGAACAGTCATTAGTGATGGTGGATCTCACTTTGCAGAAAGGCAGTTTGAATCACTATTGTGCGGATATGGCGTTCGTCATAAAATCTCCATGTCGTACCACCCGCAGACGTCTGGGCAAGTTGAAGTTTCTAACAGGCAGATCAAGCAGATCTTAGAAAAGACAGTTAGCAAGTCTCACAAGGACTGGTCAACTAAATTAGATGATGCTCTCTAGGCATAATAAACCACTTACAAGACGCCGTTTGGCACCACACCGTACCACGTGATATATGGTAAAGCTTGCCACTTTCCCTTTGAGTTGGAGCATAAGGCATTCTGGGAAATCAAACACCTCAACATGGACCCGACGCTGGCTGGGAAGAAAAGATTTCTTCAGCTTCAAGAACTTGAGGAGATGAGGCTTCATGCTTATGAAAACGCAAGGATCTACAAGCTGCGAACCAAAGTCTGGAATGATTCCCATCTGTGAAGAAAGGACGTCAACAAAGGTGATAAGGTTTTATTGTTTAATTCTTCTGTCCGTCTTTTTCCAAGAAAATTGCAAACCAGGTGGTCCAAACCATTCATAGTAGCAAAGACATACCCGTCTGGGATGATGGAGCTTTATGATAAAGAAGATCCGACGAAAGTTTTTCTATTCAACAGACACAGAGTCAAAAGATTCTATGAAGACGAAGCCTTCGTAAGAAGATCTAAGATACCCTTGCGGGATGCTGAAGTTGCACCCACTGGAGAAGTATAACAAGCTGAGAAGATGTCGAGCTGACGATGGAAACCACAACGCTCCTCGGGAGGCAGCCAAAGCTTTATTTCCCAAGAATAGGATGTTATTTCCTTTTTCCTGCAAAGAACACTATGAATAATATTATTGTAATAAGGCCCGAGTCTATGCCCACGCCACGTGCACATATTCTCTCTATGGGCCACCGACTTAGTTTTATCACCTTGGTGAGTAATAGCACCTGAGGCTGGAGTTAAATCTCAGGCCAATGATGTTTTACCCATCAAGTGCCTTTTGATTTACAATTTTTTTATCCTTGTTTTTGCTTTATTTTTTGCCCTTTTTGTTGGCATATTGGGAAAAGATGTAGATAGACTTCCTTGGTTCTCTGCTCTGCACGAAAGACTTTATGACATCCGTATCGCTCGACTCACTTCAAACCATATTGGGCGACACCTTGGTCTTGGTCTTTCACGGTTTTAGAGTTGTGTATCGGGTGCCTGGTTCTATCGCGTGACACACGCATCGGGCCGCCCTATCGCCCAGACCATATCAGCCGGCATGCCCACCCATGATAAAAGATTGAGAGCTATATCGATCATACGTATCGTGCAACAGATCGTGCGCGGCGCGACACATGTGTCGCACAAAGTTCATATTGTGTTAGAAGTGTTTCGTGCAATTTTCATCGGGTGACACACCCTTGCCTCCCGGCACGTATTTGCCGCATGAGCCTTCTCGAATTCCTTATGACACGACAGATTAGACTAATTTCACCATGCTTTGGAAGATGATTCACCTCCTCACGTGACACGTGTCCAAGTTTTATCCCGTTTTACCCCTCTTGCGACAACTATATATAGTAAACCTAGTTTAACTGTGTCAGACTATTAAGTTACCTGCTCCTGCTCTCGTATCATGCATCTCTTTTTCTATTCTCACTCCCATGTCCGCCTTCTTCTCCCGACCTTTGTGTTGCATGCCAATCTTACCCTTGCCCGATACAGGTAAAACCTGACATGCTTTATGGCATAAATTAAGTTACCCATGTCGAGTAACTCGTGCCGCACAACTTGTATCGCGCAACTTGTACCTTGACGCACAACTTGTGTCATGCAACCCTATCGGACATTCGTTTATGTGTTCTGGCCCATGTCGGGCAGGACATTTTGACATGCATCGAGTTTTGCTTATTGTGAAATAACCTTGTCGGTTTTCTTCGCCGCTTTGTTTTGTCAGTCTTTGGCCTGTGCCGATCCAGACCCGTATCGCGTGACACTTGTGTCGCGCAATACCCATGTCATGCAAAGACATCTTTAACAGGAAGAAATCACAAACTCGCGACAATTAACTATATCACCCAGTTCATTTTACGAAGAGTTTTGACTTGTGTCGGGCAACACGAGTATCACCTGACATGATGAAACACACATTAAAACACCATCCCTTTTAAGCCTTTCCGCGCGACGCCCCATATCACGCGACACGCGTACCGGGAACCACCATTGGGCAAGATAAGTTTTTAGGAACAACCCAACACTGGCCTGCCCTATCACCCAGACCTTATCATGTGATGAGATGTTCTTATCTCTGTACGATATTGACTTTTAGCTACCAAGGATTCACATATCGCATATCGGGTGCCACACTTGTTTTTAGCCCTCTACTCTATATCGGGAAAAATAGTTTGATTGATCAAATTCTTTTTGACTTACTCCCTTTGTTTAAAAATTGTAGAAATAGCGCGCACCAAAAAAACTATCGTCCAGGTTGATGAACAAGGCCGGAGGATCAACCCCGAGGCCACAAACAAAGCCACCACAACCGGGCAGAAATGCTCGAACCCCAAGGAAGTTGGGCCATCTGAGGCTGAGAAGCAGCCCAGAATAGAAGCGAACCCAGCCCTAAAAATGGTAGCAAAACTAGAGCCACTGGACCACTCTCCGGGATGGTTCATACCCAGAGACGAAGAGCACCAGCGGAGGTATGCAGAGTTGGTGACCAAAGTTTATTGGCCAACCCGTTTCTTCCACCAAGCATTCTTCTAGATGATCAACATTTTCGACAGACTGGAAAACATCTTAGAAGCCACCACGCTGTGGAAGATCTACTTTAGCTACGCTGCCTCTTACATCGAGCTCAACAAAGAGTTCATCTCATACTTTCACCGAATCCCAAATACACCAGAAGAAGCCAAAAGGTTTGACGGGGTGGACAGATTATAGGGGCGCATTTTTACAATGTCGATCATGACATCTCAGAGAGGCTGCTCAACAAGATTTTCTCCTCCAGTGAAGCTGAGAGGGAGCTTCTCAATAACAGGGTCATGATCACTGAAGGAGATGGCTTCAATTCAGTCGCACTCTGGAGGAGGCTAACCGGCAAATCTTCTTTCAAGCCAGGGAGCAAGGTAGAGGCGGTCCACTCCTATTTATGGAGGATTATCCACAAGATCGTGGCGAGCCTCCTCTTCAGCAAGTATGAGACCATCAATCTTTATACTGAAGAACTCCATCTCATTTGGTATATGATGGAGGGCCGAACAATCAACCTGGGGCGATTCCTGCTAAATAGGCTGCATCTAATAAAGGACACCACCAAGGAATACAACATGGGAGGGATCGCCAACTTAATCACGACATGGCTGGGGTATCCTAAAGAGCTGCACAGCCTGTTGAGGACAAGAGGCGATGATAGGATCAATATCAAGTTCCTCACAAGGGTGAACATTATCAAGAAGGAGGGTCGCCGCTTCTTCTACAAATTTGAGAGGACAAATCTACTCCTGCTCCTCCCACTCTACGTCAACTATGACGCAGAGAATTTGGTCTTCACAGAAGAAGAGATTCAAGCTGCAATAGTAGAAGCCAGCTACGCCACCACCAGGATCATACAAGAAAGGGTGGGAGCCATAGGAAGGCCAATCCCCTTCGATGCTCGGCGGGACAAATCATCGACATTCGTCATCAATGACTTGCCTGTCACCACCACCACCGAGCCATCCACCATCACCATGCAACCAACAGCCGCAGGTCTGGTACCCTCTACTACCTCCACTGAACTAGCTACGACTACCATAACAATGCCCGCCACAGCTACTGAAGATGTGTCAACCATCGTGAAGGTCGTCAACACCACTAGGGCCACAACAACGATCATAACCCCAGAGGGTACTGCTACAGATGAGATAGCTGTTGCGCCTGAAGCTTCAGCCTGCCTAAGATGGTAGAGGCAATGACACATCCGAACACACCCCACAACAACAATGATGTGTTTGCTGAGCTCCTAGAGGTGGAGCTCAGGGCGATGCAGCTAACATCGACACTGACGCCATCAACATAGGTGGTTTCTATGGAAGAGGACATCGAGAGTCAGATGGTCGATCAACGTCTGCCTACTCTGCGGGCCTCTCTACAACCCCTAACTGATGAGGGGGAGGCAACCACAAGGGCACCAACACCCTGTCTGGAAGCCACACCCTCGTGAATAGTCCAAATGGACTCAACCCCGATTGATGATGTACACTCTTCGGGCCGAGCTGCTTATGCGAGGAGCACTACACGAAGCCGAAGCTAATTGGTAGCAGCCCCCTCATTACTGGGGCAGGTTTTCGACTTTGAGTTTGATAACTTGCGGGAGGTAACAAGTAACCACATTGCTACCTTTTCTTCCCTAACCCGCAAGTTTTAGGTCTTGTAGAGGAGGCTGAATAAATAGGAATGCCAACTACTAACTCTAGTTGGTCTCCCCATCCAACTAGAGGCATTGAACAACACGATGCAAGCGATGCTCCAACGCCTCGACGCCATCGAGGAGAGGCTCAACCAGAGGGAGGGCCACCACTACTCAAGACATCTCAAGAGATCGCCATTTCCACCAGGATTTGGCTCTCCATCACCATCAGAGTCATCCTCCTTTGGATCGTCATCTTCTTCCACCTCTAGCGGGCCCTCCACAACACTTGGGGAAGAGACGATGAATAAAACTGCCGACAGGGCTCCAACAGGACAAAAGAGCACTCACGACGTCGACACAGCTGCTCCCCTACCTTCGCTAGACCAAGCTGAGGATGAGGAAATATTTATCAGCCTAGCGGAAGGTTCATCTAAAGAATCTGAGGGAGAAAGGGGTGATCTGTACAGCTTCATCGACAACCAACCCCCCAGAGCAAAGACTTCGATAGCTGATAAATTTGTTGCACCGTCAGAGATCCCTTCTTTTGATATGGCCGATTTTGATAGGTGCGCCATCGGCTACCTATCAATCTGGGACCAACAATTGCTAAAAATGGTCTTGAGGCCACATGTAGATGAAGAGGTCATCATATGGAGTGAAGAATACTTCTCGGTACGACACAAAGTGCTCAAGGGCATGTTCTTCTAAGAAGCTGTCATAGGGAAGATACTCTTCAGGGTCCTGATGGATGCGATGATTGAAAATATTGCCATCAGGACAGGCCGACAACCATACTACAACACCATCCTGAACTCGGCAAGAAGAATAATGGCAGGGGCATACAACTCGAAGTAGGTGGTCGACGTTCTACAACACATCGCAAAGCATAATCCAATCCTGGTGTTGCCCCCCTACAAGCATAGAAGATGCTGGTTCCTCTGCCTGGTGGTCCTCTGTAACCATGATATCACGCTCCTTAGTTGTTGCAACGCGGAGGTCCCACACACAAGACAGAGCTTTGTACGCCCCGAAGACAAGCATCTCAGACTTCTTCCTCTGTGTCTTCACCGCGTGATCAAGCATGGAATCCAATGCCACAACGGCGTTTGGAACTTCTTCTCAATCGAAGACTTCCCAGTCCAAGAAGAGCCGAGAAGTAGGAATAGCGCCTTCATCGTCCTGTGTGCCATGGAGCTACTAAACATCTTTGGATACATAAGGCAGCTCCAAGTCCAAAACTTCTATCAGCTAAGAAGCATGTATGCGCTGTTGCTGATCAAGGACAAGAGCTACTACCAAGACGTAGATCTTCCAGATGAGCTACTAGAGTCAGATGCAGAATTTGAATCCTCTCAGCCTGACAACCCTATAAGAAAAGAAGTCTAGAAAGCCCTTGACATCTATGGGGCAGGCAAGCAGATAGAGAACTTGTGGGCCACACTCACCATTGAAGGCGATGCTCCTGAAGGTGAGTCTGCTTTGCCTACCATCTTCGAGTCTCTAATAAGCAACTTTGACCGGTTCATGTGCAATTCCCTATCTCAAGAATAGGTCAATGAAATCCTTTTCAGACTTGCTGATTCAAATACCGAAGACGTCATATATGAAAAGGACAACATAGTGTCCCCGCTCGATGACATGCATGACTTAGTCAAGGAAGGAGGATGTCTAGCAATGATGGTGGCATTAGCTTAGATCCCATCCTATAAGAGAAGTTCAAACACGCTCACATCGTCCATCCGATGTTGTTCGACGATTTATTCATTGCTGATGAAATAGGAGCACGCCAACTGTTCCAGCTGCAATTGAAGAGGTGTTTGTCGTGCCTCATCTTCTTACCCATTCTGCATGACAACCACTAGACGCTCCTGATGGTGTACACCTGTCTACGTGCCGGTTTCTTCTACAACAGCTTTGATGCCAATAGCAACAATCTGATGGAGTGTAAAACCACACCGGTGACATCCCTCAAGCGCTTAGTAAAGAAATACTATGTTGAGGTGGCATCTTTGATCAAGCCATATCTAGAGAACCCGGCAACCAAGTGGCACAATCTTCAATTCTATCACTGCAGTTCACAACAAGTCCCATAATCAAATACTGTGGTATCTACGTGCTACACTGGATTCACGGTGCAGTGGAGATCAAGAAGATGCCAGATAAGCTCAACAATGTAGCTTACCACAGCCAACACAGAGAGTACATCATGGAAATCTTATCTGTTGAGGGAGCCCACCACTGGTGAACCCTCACTGATCTATGCTTATCCTTTCCTATTCATCTCAAAACTCTAGGGACAGAGTGTGGGGTAAGTTTGGGGGGGGGGTACTCCATAGCATCAGTGAGGGAGGTACTCAACATTATCCCCCTTTCTTGCTCTTCTACTTTTCTTACCATACTCTGTATATACATACATACAAATGTTTGATAGAGAACAATACATACACAAATTCTTGTCTCTCAAAACCACACAAATGCTTGTCTCTCAAAAACTGTACAAAACACTTTATAGTAAAAATTTGGTACAACTTCTTCCATTTCGTTCCCTCTGTATCTAAGGTGGTGCATATTTCTATTTTGATCTTTTGAAAACGTAGTCTCAAACAACAAAGCCTATAACTTTCCTACACCAGCTTTGAAAAATAATCTTGCAAAAGCTAAGAGATGTGCATGTGAAGGAAAAAGCTGCCCAAATAGTAAACTCCTTTTCTTTTCCCTAACCATAAAAAAACCACACTTGTCTTTCCAAAAGTACCCATCTTTAGGCATGGTAGATTCGGGGCAGTGGTACGTAGGATGTGAAATCACTGCTCTAAAGCCAACTGGCTTGGACTGTAGGGACCACTTGCCTGTTAATGGACCCTTACCTTGATGGACCAATGGGAAGTAAGAAAAACCCAAAAAGCCTTAAGCCTTCCCAAAAATTCCACCTCCCACTCCCAAGTTGTTTGGTGTGAAAGCTAACTTCAAAACCATGCATCAAAAGTCTTGCCAAAGTTGAAGAGAATTTTTTTTCTTAAATAAGGCAAGAAAA
Organism: Alisma plantago-aquatica; assembly: GCA_963693085.1. Classification (NCBI taxonomy): domain Eukaryota; kingdom Viridiplantae; phylum Streptophyta; class Magnoliopsida; order Alismatales; family Alismataceae; genus Alisma; species Alisma plantago-aquatica. The sequence continues at coordinate 21,341,281 of OY856412.1, read as the reverse complement.
AGAAAAGTCCATTGCTCGTATTAGACATAATTTTTCTCAGGGAATCTCAAAAATTCTTTTAACCCCTTGTCCGAAGACTACGTCTGGTTTTGAAGAAGTACCACAAACAAAGTTTTAAAATAGATACAGATTGATTGAGGACAATCAAAATGCTAAGTTTGGGGGAGTTGATAACACCCATGTTATGGATGCTAGAGCCTATATTTTACTATCAAAGATGCCTCCAAACCTGAATTCCTCTCTATTTTATCCTATTTACTGTATAGATATATTCCAACAATGCTCCTGATAATATTTCCTATCTTTTGCAGAAGTTTCTCTTATTTTCCAATAAATCTTAATGGGCCCTTCCCGACCCATCCACAACAACTGACCTGTCCTGACCCAACAAGCAATGCGAGGTGACACACCCCTTACCCATCACAGTTGCCTCCTGACACGACAACAACCCGACATAGGTGTGTCACGTGGAATCTCTGACAGACTAAAAGCAGTTACCCGACAAAGAGCCTTACCCGCCACGACCTGTCGACTGACGGAGTCTATCACACAAAATGGCCACCTCCTGGTGTAGCATCCAGCTAGAGCCTTACCCGACACGATCAAGCGCGATTTACTCACAACCCGGCATGCGACGACCCTCCCAGGCGTGTCGGGTGACAGACATGTCGACCCTCTCCCGAAGCCACATTAACAGAGCAGGAGAAGGACACATGGCCCAATAAGAGCCGCAATTCCTACCAACTGCTTCCTATAAATAGCAGCTACATGACTTCGATGGGATGGGTCAGAGCCCTAGAGAAGCCAACTTTGAGATCAAAAAGGAGCTAGTGCATAGAGTTCCCAGGCATGGCGGGTGATACTAGGTGAGAACACCCCCACCCGATAGGGACGAGAGGAGTTCACCTAGAACTCGTCCCGGTAGCCGCGACAACAAGATACGACCATCAAGGCCACTCCAATGTGCCAGACCGCTAGCTGGGCCTCAACCCAAGACGGTCTGCCAAACCATGCCCGATATGAGAACCCAAGAACCTAAGATGAAGCTAGCCTGACATGACACCCAACCCGATATGGCCTAGCCGTCACGGTATGTCGCCCGAGAGGGCCGACCGCCCGACACGGCCATATCGGGTAGGGAGTCCTTTCCCGATATGTCGTTACCCATCGTGATTCATGACCTGAAATGGCAAAGAACCTGAGACGAGCATATCCCGAAAGGGCTCCTGCCTGGTACTGGGCTAGTAGCACCTTAAGTGTCTGCTGCTGTGTATATCGACCCCCCTACATCAAGGAGGCCGATACTTATCTTCCGTATTTCAGCAATTTACTTTCAATTACTATTGCATTGTAACTAAACCTTTTATCTCTTTATGCTTATGGAACATGTGGAGTTTATCTCATATTGTTATGTGTGTGGTTCCTTTTTGTTGGATGATTTCTTTGTAGCATCTGAGCTCTACTCTCTTATATTTGAATCACACTTTTGACTAGCTATCGAATCGTGTTTCTCATTTTGACCCCCTTGAGAGAGGGACTTGTAAACTCTAGGGCCTGGTCTGATTCAGGTGTATGAGAGTACCCAGGATCAGGGTTGCCCCGACATATCTTCCCACTCTGGTCTATGTTTAGCACTCTTGAGAGAGAGAATTGGTGCATAGTTAGAGGCATCATGTTTGAGAGAAGAGGGCACATGATGTATTCCACTGCCGCTTGTTACGGTTAAGTTTTCCTCCTTCATGCCTTACTCCGATGATAGTTTTATCTCCTCAGTTTCCAATACACAAAACCCTTATAAAAATTGCTAAACCCTAAAACTTTAATCTTTCTAATAACTCCAGTTGGAGATAGAATTTTTAGTTTATTTTTTTATGGTTATTTCTTGTTACAATGAATCTTATCCTTCACCCCTTTTGATGTGCTTAGACAAGTGAAACTTGAGTTCTAAAGCGTCGTTCTTCCTATCCCTATGTTTGACCCCAAACTACTTCGACCCTGTACTAGTTGCAGGCGTCTTAAACATTCAGGTATTATGAATTTCTAAAAGTCCGATAACCTAGACATGACTCCATTCTTGGACCCATGTTTAAGGCTTGTCAATAAGCTCTTAAGCATGATGAATGGATCCTATGTATGTAATAGGATCTAGAGCAGTTTGAAAAGAACAAAGTGTGGACCTTAGTGCCAAGACTAAATGATAGGAAGATCATTGGCACCAAGTAGGTCTACCACAACAAGCTATATGAAAGAGGAAAAATGGTAAGGAGAAAAGCAAGGTTAGTTTCTCAAGGATGATATTATTTTTGGCACAACTGATCTTGATATTTGTAAGGAGTTTAGTTCTCTTATACAGAGTCAGTTCAAGATGAGTGTGATGGGGGAGCTTACTTTATTTCTTGGATTCCAAATCAAACAAACAAAGGAAGGAAACTTCATCAACAAAGGCAAGTATACAAGTGAACTCTTGAAGCTCTTTAGGATGGAGAACACAAAGATGATGGATACTCCCATGTCAAACACTGCCAAATTTGTTAGAGATGAGGAAGGTGAGAAGGTAGATGAGAAGCTCTATAGAGGTATGATTGTCAACTTGCTATATTTAGCTACCTCTAGACGTGATATCATGTTTAGTGTTGGTTTATGTGCTAGATTTCAATCTAGCCCTAGAAAATACCTCTTATAGCAGTTAAGAGGATTCTAAGGTACCTAGCCAAAACCCATAATTTTAGACTATGGTTTGCCATGTCAAGGGACTTTTCTCTTACTACTTACAGTGATGCGGATTATGCAGGGTCCTTAATCGATAGAAAGTGCACAAGTGGCACTTGCTTCCTCCTAGGACCATGCTTAGTCTCTTAATTCTCTAAGAAGCAAAGAACAATGACTCTTTCAATTATCGAGGCTGAATATATTGCAGCTGGTAGTTGTTGTGCCCAAGTCCTATGGATGACGAAAATTCTCCAAGACTTTAATGTTCACTATGATGATTCTCCTATCTTTTATGATAATACCAGTGCAATCAATCTTTCTTAAAATCCTATATTGCATAGTAGAGCCAAACATATAGAGGTCCACCATCACTTTATTCATGACCACATTGCCAAAGAGGATATCTATATCATGTATGTAGACACAAAAAATCAACTTGTGGATATTTTCACAAAAACTCTAGCTAGAGAGATATTTACTTTTATTAGATCAAAACTACTCATTACTTCTCTTGATGATAATGATATGCCTTCTATCTAGATGTTCTCATACATATATGTTCTTGATCATAATTTTCTCACCTTATGCTTGCTTGTTCTATATATGCCTAGATTTTATGCCTTGTTTTACTTTTTTTTTGCTATTTTCACAAATGATTGTTTTACCACAAAATAGTAGCCAATGATGAGTGGAATATGCCTTAATATGTTCACAATACAAGATATGCTATAAAAATAAATTTACATAACACTCTAGTGGCCTAGAATTAAATTTCCTATCTTTTGGATAGTCTGGCCTATAGGAAATCGACCAACTTTCTCCCTCTCAACTAGAGCAAAGTCAACTGATAACTCTTCTTTCTTATTTCTCCTTAAACCCTAGGGCTACCTAAACCTCTACTTTACCCTCTCTAGCCTCCGTATCCTCTCCCTACCTCGACCCTACTACGTGGAAGACCTTCATCACCTGCCATCATTCTTTTTTGTTGCAATTTGATCTCCTTTTCTACTCTATGGCTTTAAACTGACGAAACCAAACTAGCCCAGTTGGAATACCTTCATCCTCCACTTCTTATAGGGTTGTTTCCTTTGATGGAACCTCATTCATCTCTTCTCAAGTAGTCAATAGGTATAAGGAGCTTCTTCCTAGAAATCCTTTTCCTTTTTGTGCTTTTCTTGAATCTCGTAGTGAGTTGATGAATGAGGTTGTTGTCATGTTCAATGCACAACACCTTGGTGCATTATGTGTAGAGCGATTGTGCTACACCAACTCTCTTTGTAGAAGCAAAGATGTCCACAAATTCTATGCAAATCTCACATGGAAGTACACTTCTCTTGTGCCACCCCCTAACCAACAAGTGATCCTTAACCCCATGATTGTGGGTACTAAGTGTTCCATCTCGGAGGATTCTTTGGATTCGTACTTCAATGGTACTACCATATCATATACATGGTTGACCACCTATCACCTCTATCTTGACCTTCTTGACTTTGTGAAGTTGTACCAAAGTTTTGAACCCAAGATCACCCTAACTGACATCCATAAGTTCATAAAGAAACCTAAGGTTACCTATATGAAGAAATTGATCCTTCTCTCTTCCTCCCTTGACATCAAGACTCACATCATTACACTTGTATTCAACTATAACATCCACCAAAAGAAAAACCAAATGGATACTACAGAAAACACTATTGTGCTAATATATTGTCTCCTGAATGATGCCAAAGTCAAATGGGCCCATTGCATTCTCCATCACATGACATGTTTTGACTCTGGGAAGAATATATGTGGAACCCACCCATCTTAATCCAATTTGATTTGTGGTTTGTTTTGATCATCACACTAAGAAATCCCTTTTCCATGATCTTGGTTACATAGCAAGTAGGAAAGGTGTTTACATCAATGAAATCATTGTCAAGAAGTCTTTTCATCCCACCTCCTCTACCACACCCGATGTTTCTTCCTTTACCCATGCCCCTCCATATCCTCTTAGACCTGTACATGCCTCATTCTCAGTGTCTAATGAAACCTTCATGGACTATATGATGCATCAACATGCATAAAGGTCCAGTAGCACCTACACTAGGATATAGTTCAAATAATGTCAAACATGAACTTGTCATGAACCCATCCTTACCCCACCTACTAGCTCTACCCAATTGCTGACTATGCCTCCTATGCATACAATCAGTTTTACCCAGACAACCACCCTGCTGCTTATGCTATACCCCCTACCTATGATGGTGGACCTACCCCTATTGCCTCCTCCCATTTACTTACTCTTCCTTCACGACCTGGCTTCCACCTTGGTTGGCTTTGATGGGAGTCTCTATGCCCAGGTTTGAGCAAGCAAATGCATTGTTTTCATGTGGTATGCCTTAGGCAAAGCAACATGCCAAGTGGCCTTGTACTTTCTCTTTCGGATCTCCATAGGATGAAGATATGGAAAATGAGGATGATGAGGCCGATGGTGATGAGGATGAAGGTGATGATGGCTATGATGCTGATGGATATGGTGATGATGATACCCCATCTGACCCTGATGCACCATCAAATGGAGAGGAAGACTACCATCCAAGTGATGATGAGGCCGTTGACATAGATTCCATAGATGTTTAGTTCTTAGTCTATAGGGTGCTCATATTTATCTCTTTTTGTAGACTATAATTTACTAAACATTTGGGCATGAAGCATACTACTTTCATATCTCATTTTTTTCTTCTTCTGTTGTTTTGTAGTTTTCATCTAGAGAGGACATATCTTTTGTTGTAATCTAATCTTATGTACCTTAACTCTATGCTTTGTTACATCACATGAGTTATGGGTATCTACTTCCATGTTTTCATTATGACTCTAGTATGTGTTTTTCTCTCTTATTTTTGGTTGGTGCTTGCTTATAGTGGTTGCTTGTATCATTTGTGCCTATGGATAAGACATGTGGTTTTTAGCTCTTCTACCCCCTACCTATTTGAAATAAAAAAGGTAGAGAAACGAGATCAAGTACTATCGAGGAGATATGAACTCATGTGCATATTGAATTGTGATCCTTTTCTAGTTAATTCATTGAAATATCATGTGATTATGTAAGATGACTCAATAGTATATATGTGCTATGATTATGCTTGTTCAGAAACTAACTAAAAGCAAAGGTAACCATGAATTGAAGGGGTGAAATTGCTATTTTTCATTCATGTATCCCTCTACAATTAACAAAGTAAAAGTTTTAAATTCTATGTCCTTTTCAATATGTTGAGGAATGGTTTGTCATATTAAAAAGGGGGATAATGTTGACCTAACAGTTATACATTGTCCATATTTTGATGATGACTTAACCATTCCATTCATATGTATCTAATATGTCTATTTGAGATTGATTTTAGGTATTAGGTACATGAAAAGGATCAATTCAATCAAGCCCTAACTTGATCAGATATAAGTAAAAGTCAATGCAAATGCACTTTTATGGAAAACACCCCAAAACAACTTAGTACAATTTTTGTAATCATTTGTATTGATGTTATGACTTGTAATTAAGATGAGAAATTAAATCAAGAGCACTTAATTCGAATGTTTAAGTACTTTAATGATGATTTTCAAAATGCATGACAAGCACTCTGTTCCCGAGTTTCCATCTTAGAAACTCGACCGATACCTAGGTTGGGTCTTGAAAATTTCCATGTTTGGACAAGTTTATCCCAGATCAAACTCGACCGACACCTTGCATAGACAAAATGATTTTAAGCCATCGGTCGAGTTTCATATAGGATAAACTCAACAACAACTCAAAATTAGTTTGTCACAAAGTGCAATCGGTCGAGTTACCTTTATTGAAACTTGACTGACTGCACTGTAAAGAGTGTGTAGAAAAAGTGATTCTAGGTGTTGGAGTGTTCCAAACACCAAAAATAGTTCTGTTGCAACACCCCAAATAACTGGAATTTGTTTCCAATTGCTTCTACTGGCTAGTGGACACCTCCAACTATAAATAAGTACCCTTGGGCTTCATACCAAGTTTTCCTACCTTGCTCCTAACTATAATTGAGTGTGTTTGTCCATATATAGTCCCTTTCTCTCTCTTGCTTACTAATCAAAATGTCATTACGAGTGAGATATGCTACTTTTGTGAGAGCAACACCATTATACTCTTGTAAAGATCTCAAATCTTACCTTTCGCAACCCCTTTCTCAAGAGAAAAGTTGGTGAAAGATTCTCCAAGGTGAAGGCGAAGGTGAAATTTGAAGATCCTTGAGAATAATGGGTAATTCCTTCAAGGCAGAAGACTTGTTGCAAGAGGGGAGATCCTTGGCGAAGATGTCCAGCTCATTGCAAAAGTGGGTAATCCCTTGTAGAGGTTGAAGACTCTTTGTTCAAGGATAGGTAATACCTTTTAAGGTGTATTGGCTCCTTTTGGTCCTTAATAGGGAAGGGTAGGTATCCTTGCCCTACAAAAGGAATTTCTTATTATATGTCTTATAATGGAATATAAGTATACAATGGTTGCAAAATTCTAGGGTTTGACCTCTCTAGGTAGTGAATGTACACTCTCCTAGTTAGGAGTTTGGAACCACTATGCATAGCTTGTTCTTGACCACATTCAATCTCTCTCATCCTTCCTATGTATGTTTAGTTGCACATCAAATTCCATATTTGCAATCCTATTTCTTGAAGTAATTCTAATGAATTTGGTTTAAGTTCTTTTCAACTCTATTCACCCCCTATAGAGCCCTTTGATCCAACAATATATATATACATATATATGATTATATATATATATATATATATATATATATATATATATATATATATATTATAGACACCTTGTCTCAAGGTATGATGTACCAGATATACTATATAATGTAAACAAAACCAATACTAATGGGCTTAAGTATAGGGAGTCAAATTAGCTAATACAAGAGATATTGAATAACATAAAATACTACCAATAAATGCCAAGTTAGAAATATATTTACTTATTCGAGAATAAGCGTACAAGTTTGAACGACCTTAAGAGTGATTTATTGACCATTATGTGATAATCATTATGACTTTTAATGCGAAAATGGAGTTATGGTCCTTCAAACCAGAAGTCATTATTACTAGAATGTACATATCTACATGTAGTAGTTCAATTTGAATTGTTGGAATGACTTTCCATGATAAGGTATAAAATTGAAACCCCAATCAAGTTTTGTTACATTAGATAAGTCCTTCTTGAGGGATAACCTTAAATAAAATTTTATTCTATTACATCTTTTTTTCTCCTGAGAACCCAAGAATATGTCCACCAAATATGCTTGTAAAAATTCTATCATGTTCATGGCACACTAATGTATTAATGAAAGACTTCAAGTGGGATCTATTTACATGATAATTATTGCCAAAGGCTGTCATGAGAAATATTGAAACAAGGATTCTTAGTGTGATGCCTTTGTCTTTAACTGTTGTTCACCCTCCTGGACTCTAGCGACACCCCAACCCTGGGATCAACACACAAGCATCCCCTGAGCTGGAGATGGACACAAAGCATAAAAACCCCAAACCCAAACCCAAAAATGTAAACCAATGATACTTGACACCATAAACCAAGAAGGCAAGTAAAAGAATAAATAAAATTTGATAATAGATATATGATCATGAAGGGCCTGCTACTTTTGTTTCTCTATAGGAAATCATAAAAAATTCCACATATGTGAAAGGATCACCACATGTGTGTTCATATATACAACATGATCATCGTAAACAATACATACATTCCAAACATGAGTTGTAGATACATCGATGTATACAACACCCTCGTAAACTTGAGTGTACGGGGACAAATCTAAGAGACACCAAAGGAAAAACTCTCACCTTCAACTCAATATTCAACAGGTGAAGATGGCTCCTTGTAGCTAATACCCTAGGGTAGGCACTAAGAACTTGAAAAAAATTAAGAACCATGAAAGTGTAACGAAAGTATTAGTGAGAGATAAATGATTGGAAATATATATTTAAGTATGCAAGTTATATTACACACACACATTATATATATATATATATATATATATATATATATATGTGTGTGTGTGTGTGTGTGTGTGTGTGTGTCGTATTCAACATACAATTTAATGTTGAACAAAAACTTTTACAAAATTTATCATAGCATTGAAGGTTGTATACAATCAACAAAAATAAAATTATATGCACATGGTGCATTTGAGTAGTAATGGAACTTTGATGTGGTAGAGGTAGGATACTAAACAAGTAATAGACATGAATTATATGTTATTACTAAGCTTTGGGTAGTTGTCATGTACCCCCAACTACTGGCTAGTGACTTTCAAAGCCCCCATACCACATAGAGGATCTTAGGATTACCTAGTCTCAATAAGATCCAGACACACCTAGGTTTGTGTGAGCATAGAAGTAGGGTCCCTTAGTCTGCAATCTACATCAAAACTTTATGCTTGTCCTAGGTATTCAAATAAAGACACCTCTCATGTCATGTAGATGATACTACATTTTTTTATCATCATATCATATATTTATGAATCACATTGAGAGTATTTCCATTAACAACAACCACACTCATATAGATGTGTTGTCCAATGTGACTGAGGGGATAATTACTCATACGGATGAGATTTCTACAAGGATGCCAATTTCAACTATATATGACTCTGGGTAACTTCTCACAAGTCTTAGATTTCTACAAGGATGCCCATTTCACTTCCCCAACTTTCAAACATTGTGGCAGTTATATTGTCACATGAGAATACATGATTAGAATTTATTTTATTAATTAATCCATGTACTATAATTTCAAGAAGAAAGAGAGAAGATTTTCAACAATTAATTATACCATGTGAGAACAATATGGCTGGAGTAGTAAGAAGTAGGCATGTCAACTGGGTCATATCAGGTCCAAATTTTGTTGAGACGTTTAGAAGTCTTGAAATTAAATATTATAATGAATACTTCAAAAAAAACTAATTTAGAGTCATATTGGGCCAGGTCAGGTCAGACTCATTTGGGTTTCATATATAAAAAATGCTCACACATAAATAAAGTTTGGGAAAAACTTGCACCTTTTTGAGTCCCATCGGGTTGAAAGTTGGCAACCCTAGTAAAAGGTGTCAAAATGGGCAAATTTGCACATATTACATGCAAAATTTGTAACTCTCTGAATTTATGGTAGTAAAAGTCCATCTTTCTTTTTTAGGGAATCAAGTAACTTAAAGTAGAGTGATAATCCAAAAACTTCCCATAATTTTAGCCAAAAGCATTGAAAAATTGACATCTTTATGTCATTTCACATGTTATTAATGAGATATAGTGATTGCATCCCAAAGAATACTAATTAGAGTGTAAATAACCTATAATAGGTAAATACTATGATATTAAAAAAGAAAGCATGAAACCCTAACTCCTAAGATTCACCAAACAGCCCCAAAGCATCCACCTTAGCAAGCTCTAGCTCCAACTAGGCTAAATAAGGTCAAAAGAAGAGGTTTTAAATGAATAAAGTTCCTTGTTTTATTAGATAGCCAAAACTTCTTCTAGGAGGATAAAGGAGAGATATAAAATATACAAGATGAGAATGAGACAAAAATATTACATGGATTCGAGTTAAACTAGCTTATGAGTGTGACAGTCAAGCTTGATCTTGCAAAAGTTGAGGACTCACCAGCATGCATGAGCTACACTTCCAATATCACCATCCTCTTACTCCAGAAGTTCTCTAACTCCCGAAATTAATCTCTCCCATCCCTAGGGTCAAATTGATCATATATATACAGGTTCAGATGAGATAAAATTACATTTCAAACCAAAACAAGTCAGTTTGATCTTCAATTTAATTAAAAAGTCTCGCTTCAACGTAAAAAACCTAACCATGATGCCCACCTCAACCTCCAAACATTATATATTGACCCACACCAACATGCATCAACCTCTGAATCTGGTCAAAGTAGCAAAACACCCACTTTGGCCACCACTCTACAATCTTTGACCTTAGACTGGGTCACATCAGCCCCAAGCTACCTGGGCTAGGCACACTTTGAACAAATATAGTAGTCAAAGATTTGACTTGAATTAACCGTGTAGTATAATTGTATAGGATCAAAATATGGAAATATCAAACCTTGAGGCATACAAGAATTAGCGATGGTAGGGTTTGGTGCCCGCGGCGGCGGCCGCGGAGGACGAGGTTCAGGTCGACCCCCCTTCGCATCCACGCCCATCCGCCCCGCCATCAACACGCCCCGAGACTGAAGTTTCGGCGTCAGGCATGCAGATCGCAGAGAAGGAAGCAAGAACGGATGATTCCCCGAAGGAAACCACCACCAAGTCGTACAAGGATACGGTAATCGATCGTACCAACAAGATCCCGTCTGGCCTAGCGCAGGTGTCACCGGACCTTCTACAGGCCGATGATATCCACGTGGATAAGAGCGGCAACCTCCCTGTGATCACCGTTAATCCAGACCGGCTGCCTCATCTCCTTGAACCATGGAAACATGATGTTATTATTTTTGTCATCGGCACCAATGTTGGTTTCCAAGTCCTCATGAATCGGATAGCCGTCATGTGGCAACTCACCGGCGAATTCCGGGCTATTGATCTTGATATGGGATACTACATCATACAACTTGCCAATAACGATGATTTCATCCGAGCCATGATGGGAGGCCCATGGATGATCTTTAATCACTACCTGTCCGTCCAGTCCTGGTCGCCGGCGTTCTGTCCGTCAGACCCGATCCCTAGAAAACTGGTGGTATGGGCGCGAATAGCGGATATGCCCATCTACCTATACCAAAACCTGCTTCTTGAAAGCATCAGCAACTTGATTGGACGGACTATAAAGATCGACACAAACACGCAGCAAGGGCACCGAGGTAAGTTCGTGCGTATCGCTGTTGAAGTGGACACCGGCACCCCCTGCTCCCAGCCATCTTCCTAAACGGCGCTCAATACAGACTGGAGTATGAAAACCTACCCACCCTCTGCATGAAGTGCGGGCGTATAGGGCACGTCGAAGCAGACTGCAAATTTATACCACAGTTCTCGGTCGGTGATCCCACCGCTTCCCCATCCACGTCCATCATGGTCCAGCAACCCTACACGGCTTCTATACACGCCAAGATGCCACAAAGAAGGCAGAACACCACGAAAAAGAACCAACCCCGTCCCAAAGAGGGTGCAACCCCACCTGATGATCCAGATGTGGCAACAGAAAATCCCCAGCCCGCGAGCAACAAAGACGAGGGCGAGTGGGAAACCGTGGTGAGAAAAAGCAAGAAAAAACTTAATAAAAAGATGGTCGCCGAGAGCCGTCCACCAGCTGCCCCGCCTGCTTCCAAGGACCAGAGCGCGGGAACCTCCAAACAACACCCTAGCCAACCTAACACTGTCATCACTCTTGTGGATGACGAAGTCTGCGACGGTCATTCTTCAGCCCCTGAAGTCACAGCCTCCTTCATCTTCCAAGGTAGTAAAGCCACGAACACTGGACAATTTCCAACCTCCTTCGACTGGGGCTTCACTCCGGGTAACGGAGGAGTTATTCTTCGAAATCGCAGGGTTATTTACCAAACTGTAAGCCCTGGTCATGACCGTAAAAAGGGCAAGTTAGCACAGCTTGTTGAAGATGCCCATGCCAAGCAGACGGCGTATCGTGTCCTCTCCTTCCAGGATGAGGAAATTTCAAACAATCCCAACAATGACATGTCCATTGAGGACCAGGCAGCGGGCCTTCTCGCTGCAATCAACTAGTTCTTCCCTGTGTCTCTCAGTTGTGGTGTTGCAAATGACAAACATCATATGTTGGAATGTCCAAGGAGCATGCTCCAAGGACAAAATCAATCTCCTTAAAGACTATAAACGTAGATTTTGTCTACATGTTCTGGCTATCCTTGAACCAAGGTGTAGCGGTTAAAAGGCCACTAACGTCATCAAGAAGCTCGGGTTTAACTTGTCGCATCGAGTTGAAGCCCTAGGGTTTTCAGGAGGTATATGGATCCTCTGGGACAACAATCATTGCCAACTCGACATTCTCCAATGCCACAGGCAGTATATACATTGCAGAATGAACAATTCTTGGCTTATCACTTTCGTCTATGCTAGCCCCAATCCGCAGAAGCGCGACCATCTCTAGAATCGCCTCACCTCTTTAACACCTTCCCCTTCCGAAGCTTGGGCAGTTGTTGGAGATTTTAATACCATGCTTGATATTAGTGAGAAGAAAGGAGGTAAAGGCTTTGACAGCCGCAATAGCAACAAATTCCATGCTACCTTGCTAGCTACAGGTCTCGCAGACACCAGCCCTTCGGGACATTTCTTTACTTTCAAGAAAGGAGGGCTCCGTGAAAAACTTGATAGAGTGCTGGCGAATGCTTGCTGGCTCAACACTGAAAATGAGATGAAGATCCAAGTCCTCACCCACATCTATAGCGATCACAATCCTATTCTTATCTCTGGAAACACGACGCACACCAGAAGAAAACCTTCTTTCAGGACCAAGGCAAGCTGGTCCCTCAATATCAATTTCCATACTGAGTTACTACCCTGCTGGGATGCCACTCTCTCCTTCGCTGAGGCCTTACCCCGCTTCCAAGCAACTGCTGTCAAATGGGAAGCCGTACGTCTGAAGCAACACCAGAAGAAGAAGAACGCTATCTTGGAGGACCTTAACAGGTGCCAGGTACGAAGCCAATTACACTTTAATTTATCTAATGAGCTCAAAATTATTTCCTTGCAAGAAGATTTTGCTGCAATCCTTCGTCGAGAGGAGGCTGATTGGAAGCAGAGAGCTAATATTAATTGGCTCCAACACGGTGACGGAAACAACAGGTTTTTTCAAACCTATGTCAAATCTAGGAGGCATCACAACAAAATCATCGGCATCTACAATGATGATGGAGTATGGCTCACATCGTCAGACGAAATTAGAGTATATGTGCGGAGTTTCTTTCAGCAATTGCTAACAACGGCGCCTCAATCAGCGTTGGCTGTGAGCCTTATACCCGCCTACCATGGCTCCTTTCCAGGCATCATCGACCAGGTGCACCTAGAGAGCACCCCGACCGCGGAGGAGATCCGATCCATTGTCTTCCAAATGTTTGCTATTAAAGCGCCCGGCCCCGACGGAATCCACACTGGCTTCATCCAAGAAAATTGGAACCACGTCGGCGCCTCTGTCATCCTTCAAGTGTAGCAAGCCTTCAGTAGTGGGTGGATAGACCAATCTCTGGTTCAATCACTCATGGTGCTCATACCCAAGACGGTGCAACCCCAGCGATGCAGTGAGCTCAAACCTATCTCGCTTAACAACTGTTATTTAAAGTTGATCTCCAAGGTCATCGTCGAAAGACTAAAGCCCTATTTGAATGGATGGATTTCTGAGAATCAGTCAAGTTTCATACCAGGTAGACGCATTGCAGACAACATCCTGCTTGTCCAGGATGTAATCCACTCTATGAAAACTAAAAAGGAGGGCAAAGAATGGGTTAGTATCAAAACTGACCTGTCTAAGGCATTCCATAGAATGCAGTGGCCTTTCATCAAAGATACGCTGATCAAAGTAGGTCTCCCTGATAAACTGATATCCATTATCATGCAAATCATATCCAAAGGGAAAACCTCTATTCTATGGGAAGGATCGCAGCTGGAGGCCTTCTCTCCCAGCCAGGGGGTACGTCAAGGGGATCCCCTTAGCCCCTATCTGTTTGTTCTTTGCATGGAGCGGCTCAGTCAAGCTATTCTTCACGAAGTCAGTAATGGCAGATGGAAACCCATTATTCTATCGCGAGGCAGTGTGCCCCTATCTCACGTCATGTTTGCCGACGATCTACTGCTCATGGCTGAGGCAACGCCCTCACAAGCCTTGCTCATCCTAACGGTGCTTGAAGATTTTGGGTCTTTCTCTGAACAAGTCCTCTCCAAGGAGAAGTCGAGATGCTTCTTCTCTCCCAACACACCGACCAGAGCCCGCCAAGATTTCTGCAGACACATCGGAATTCCTCAAACTATGGACCTAGGCAAATACTTGGGGGTCCCTATTCTCCATCACCGTCTCAATAAGGCAACACATTCTAATATCACCACTGCTATCAAAGGCAGAATGAATAGCTGGGCGTCCAAATGTTTATCTCTCACAGGCCGTATCACTCTTGCTAAGAGTACCCTGTAGTCCATCCCATCTCACACTATGCAATCGGTCAAATTATCACCTAGCCTCTGTGATGATATTGACAAACACATCCGTTCCTTCATCTGGTCTGGCGGTCGCGATGTGCGCAAGCTATCCTTGGTAGCATGGGAGAAGCTTATCCTGCCCAAGGGGTCGGGAGGCCTTTGCCTCAAGAGTTCGCGAGAGCAGAATGAGGCTCTTATGTTACAGAATGTCTGGCAATTCCTTTCAAAGCCTGAAACCTTGTGGGTCAAAGTAATGCAAGATAAGTATATGAAGAACAACATAATCAGCAAACGCCCCTGCTCTTCGGCCTGGGCTTTCATCAAACGCAACCTGAACAGGATCCAAGCTATTGGCCACAAAACCATCCTCTCAGGTCGGAATACAAATGTATGGATAGATCGCTGGCTGCACGGCAGGTCCGTCATCGACATGGCAGGCTCATATACCATACCTCATGGTCTGGATGACCTCACTGTCAATTCCATGGTCCTTCCAGATAACACATGGGACTGGAGCTTCATCGACACATATCTGCCTGACAAAGCAAAACATATCCTCTGCTTCTACAACCCACCTGATACCGCTGGCGGTGATGACTTATGGTCGTGGCCCTTCACTAGCTCGGGCATTTTTTCGGCGGGTTCAGCTTACAATTGGCTTATTAATCAACTACAACCACAATCCTCTTCTAAATGGAAGAAGCTATGGGCCCTTCCTCTACCTCTCAAGTTCAGAACCTTTGGCTGGCTGATGCTTCACGGCGCCCTGCTCACAAATGTCGAGCTATGCAGGCGACATATTGCAACTTCATGCATATGTCCTTTATGTAACAATGCCCATGAGTCCATTCTTCACTGCCTTAGAGACTGCTCTATCGCGAGGGACGTCTGGTCTCTCCTTTGCATGCCACCTGATTTCTTTACCTCTCCTAAAGGTGAATGGCTTGCCCTCCTGATTTCCTCCACGATGAATCCGGAGCAATGTATGACGTTCGGTGTTGGTTGCTGGACGATCTGGAGAAACCGAAATGATATCACCCATGGTGGTTCGGGTAGACCGACCGCTGTACTTGCTAAGTCCATCAATGAACAAACTAATGCCATCCTGGGGCTGAAACCTCATATGCAACATGTTAGACACGCGGCTTCGATGACGGCTCGCCCTTCATCGGACTGCCAAGCCCTTGTTTTCGTTGACGCTGCCTATCAGTCCCACTCCAGGAAGATGGGTATCGGGATTCATGTGGTCGACAGAGATGGACGTTGTACCTTGGGCGTGGGCAGCCATGGGTATGAATCCTCAGCCCAGGAAGCGGAAGCGAATGGGATTCTAATGGCAGCCGAGATGTGCCAAGAGCAAGGATGGTCCTCACCTGTTATTCTTTCTGACACCTCAGTAGTGATCAAGGCTCTTACAAACCAGGACTGGCCGACCAGTACCCTCATTCCTCACTGGAGAAGATATGCCTCCATTTTGCTGGCCTATACCAGCATGCAATTATAGTACATTCCCCGCAGTTACAATGCTGTAGCTGATGGCATTGCAAAACACACCCTTTATTCTTTCTCCGCTCATCATTTCTTTCATATGAAGCCTCTGTGGCTCTCTATGGATGTAAATATTTCACTTTCTAGTATTTGGCCCGAAGTAGAGCAAGGGATGAATTAATAAGATCTACGTTTCTTAAAAAAAAATGGAAATATTGGATGACGCCTTGCTTGATCTTTAGACAATTTTGTTTATAGGAAATATACATGTTCTTTACATTCCTTGTAAATTGTTAAGATATTTCATAATTCAACAGTATTTGCTCTTCCTGTTAATAATGAATACCTGCTTCACATAGTTTTAATCATATTGTTGCTCAGTTTATCTTATTTGTGATAATAATAGAGTTGGTGGAGAGTTATATCTCCCGTTGAGATATGAAATCTCACCCCGTGGGTTTCCCACACCCTTTTTAGGTCGACGAGCACGAAGAGGTAGAGATCGTACAGTGGAGGTTGAGCAGTAGCAAGAGGAGAAGTAGCTGACCAGGTTGGAAATGATGATGGATGTCTTTTGTTGATAGAGTCCTAGAGTCTTCCCTGTACACTCGGGTCCTTGGGGATGTTTTGTAGATGTTTTGTGGATGTGCTTCCCATACGTGTTTGGCTTATGTCCCCTTTTGTATACAGCTGTAATGGATACATGTATATATGTGTTCTAGAATAGGTTCCCTGGTAACAGATTGATGGCACATCTAGATAGGCTTTAAGGTATGAAAGCGCCTTTATGTAGAAGTTCTTGCTATTTGGCAGTTTTATGAAATGGTTTTAATTTTTAGTGTATTTCCAATAATTTGTTCATTGATCTTCTTCGACAATTTTGTTTTGAGTAATCTCACTTTTGTGTTTTGAACCACCCTAGAGGAGGAGCCACTTTGGTGACCCACCCCGACAGTGTAACCCCCCCCACCCCTCGACTGCCCACACACTGGATACGACACTTAAATCACATAGTGGGCCAGCCTCCACAGGAAGGATAATTGATTTCCAAGGTGCACAACCTGAGTTTCAAGCCCAAGTCCCTTCATTAGGGAGCTTGTGACTTTACCACCCAATGTACAACCTTATTGGGTCAAGCTCTTGACTTTGAAAATGAACCTAAGTGATTGAATCAATCAATTGGACCCATTGATTCACATGGGATTTATCGGGATGCTTTGAGCAGGATTTGGCATGCCATTTCAATCTCTTTGACCGATTATTATTATGCCTCGAGGATTTGAGTCATACCACCCAAATCCCATTGACCACTGGATAAGTCAAAATCAGTGCCATACAAGGTCTAATGGAAGAGATGGAATCCACAACCTCACCATTTCATGATCAGTACATGAGTAAACACTACAGAGACATATCAGTCAACTGCAACAATGACATATAGTCAAACTCAAGGATTGGTTCACACATGATCATCCACATATATAACCATAGCTAGCCCACCTTAGTACAGGTACAACGCTAGATGAACATGCTCACACATGGCCGTTCTAACAAGAAGGAGTGGCTCACACATGGTCATCCACACCACAACGAGATCGACTCATGCATGATCGTCTCACACATCCTGTAGATAAGGATATAAGGAATTACTCGACTTGTACCCTACAAATTCAAAATTATTCACTCCGAGTTAAACTCATTTCACCATTCAACAATTGCTGACACTGAATGGATCTATGGCATAGGGCAAGCTACAAGTTTAGTTTCTACTTGATTATTTAGGTCATTTAAGCTTCTTTTAACATTAATCAAGTTACAACGTACAACTTCTAAACAAATTCTACATAAATAGGAGATAACACATCACCAGACATATTTGAGCAGATAGAGTGTGATCTCATCGCATTAGCACTTAACGCTTGCCATTCACCATAATTCTCATCCCAAGGATCACATATCTTGAGGTAACAACCCTTGCTCTCATCACTGAGGAAATTATCATCTGATACAAGGCAATAAGCCATCATTAGGTCATAAGACCATTTACCACATCTTTCAAGGATGTCAACAACACTTTATGACTCATAAGGCCCATTGAAACATATCATAAGTACCATATCTCATACCTGGATATGTATATCAACTGGTGTCACCTACATGGTTAGAGACTTGCAACAAGAAGGACAATTCATCATCAATACTACCATCTCATAAGATTCATGCCATACACATTACATTTTAGGGTTAGGGTTTCTCTTTACCTGATTAGGGTTTACAAGGTTGGATCAACAACCACCCTTTGATCATTACTTCTATCACTATTATAGGGCATATCATGAGATGAATATTATAGAAACATAACTCTTATTATCATACACACAAACACCCCATAGGGTATCACATCTTATGTAGCCCTATCATCAACATGATATATCATAGACACCATCACAAGATATCAGTCAGTGCCATCATGTAGTGTATCGGATTAACCCTAAGTGTCTGGCAACCATATCAAGGTGTGTGTATCAATTTAGATAAGAATGATGAATCATATAAGCAATCATGGTGTTGGCTACCCTCTTAGGAGGTGTATTGGTTTAGAGGTCCTGATATATCAGTTTACACTTCTCATAAGAAGGGTATCAGTATCCACATGTAAAGGATGTGACGGGTAACAGGGTATCGAGCAACGCCATCTCAAGGCATGACAATATCAACATATCGGGAAACAACACTCTCCCAAAAGGTGATGGGCTCAGCAACATCTAAGTCGTGATGGGCTGTCATCATGTCGGGTAGCATCATCCCTAAGGTGTGACAACTACGTTCATGACGAATAACACTTCACAATGCATATCGGCTAGCAACACACCTCAGTTGTAGCACATCTCAGTTAGGTATCATATCGGTTTAGGATTATCATGGATCATGACAGCTAGCCTCTCCATGCATAGTAGTTAGCTACCTCACATTGATTTTTAGGTGGTTCAAGGTCGTGACGACCATCCACCAAAACGTGTTGACCTGGGCCTTTCCAAGGTCGTGACGACATATCACAAGGTGTGACAATCACTGGAATCATAGGTCATGACTGAAACCCACCTAAACATGTTGGCTTCATCATCTTCAACCTAAGGTCACTCACCTAAGCAAGGCTAGATGGAAAAATGCATGGGCAACAACTTAGCAAGTCTCCTTTTCTTCCAAATAGAACTTGAAACTTCCAAGAAAACTACTCATAAGCAAGGGATAACATTCTAGAGATAAATAAAAACATAGCGTATGAGGTGTGATAATAACAAAGAGGGTTTAGATTTATATAACCCACCTCAAAGATCACCACTAAGATCCAAGCTTCCAAGGTCAAGCTCCAAGCTTCATAAGCTCAAGGTAGAAGAAGATCTTCCAAGCTTGGTTGCCACAACACCTCCAAAGAAGAAGATGGAACCAAGGTTAGAAGGGTTTGGAATGAAAGAAAGATAACCAAGATCCATGGCCGAGAAGAAGAAAGAAGGAGAGAAAGAGAGCTAGAAACCATGGATTACCAAGAAAAAAGATGAAGGAAACACCAAAAGCTTGGGACTCATCCACCAAGCTTCTAGGAGAGGTCTTCTAGCTCAAGGTCATCCACCAAGGAGAGAAAGTAAGGATAGCCAAAAGGATTCTCTTTCATAGAGAGTAGGGGGTATATATATAAGAGGGATGAGAGAGGGGGATCATGGAAGAGTTATCACCACCTAAGGAGCTTAGGTGACACTTGTCCATGAGAAAGAGTCACATGCACAACACCATGCAAACAAGGTGATAAGATCTAGGTATCGTCTACTAGGTTACCCACCAAGGCCATGCCCGATACCACATCTCCAAACACCCATAAACTGATAGGGTGTAACCCATGACACCTACAAACCGATACACGGCCTCTCCAAGGCTCTCAAGCCCGAGACAACACTTTTAGGTGCAAGACACATCTCAAACAAGTGCTCAAAACATCACCAAGGATGTCACCACACAACCAAGGTCCAAACATGGTGCCCATAGCTCTCTCTCCTCTAGATGATTACAAGAGAGAAGGAACCTAGTAGAGGTGGAAAACTTGCATATCAACCCCTATCCTGGGTAAATTGCAATTTGCACCAAAACCTCACCACAAAACACATGCATCAACCAAGCAAGCACAAAACAAGAAACTCAAGATAAGAACATGCCCTAATTACATCTCAGATGATTAGAGCAAGGTGCTAATCAACATGCTTTATTAAAACCAATAGGGTTATCCCAAAACTAGGTCAGGGTCCTTACAATAAATTTTGAATAAAGAGAAATTTAGGATTCTCTTTATTGTAAATGCAGTAGTCAACATTTCTATGATCAAGTTATTGAAGAAAAAAGGGAAATATATTATAAAACACAGACACAAAGAAATGGAAGGGAAATGGCATTTTTTGTATTTATTCTTTCCTATTAAATATTAGAAATTGCTGAACTTTTCTCTTTTTACAATGTACATTGCATATTTTCCCTAGTAACTAAAATAGATAAGTTTCTTGCTACCCAACCCTATATATATATATATATATATATATATATATATATATATGTGTGTGTGTGTGTGTGTGTGTGTGTGTGTGTGTGTGTGTACCCCTCCCTAAGGACTTGACACACATAAAAAAAAAACTTGACCAATCAAACATGACTCCTGACCTTCTCCTTCTCCCTTATGCTCCTATTCAAGATCCTTAGAATATCTGTCAAAGTCTTGTAATGTCATAAACCAATTCATATGGTGATCTTTTCTCAACCACCTATGTTTCAAATCTTATAACCCTAATGTGGATCAAATCTTTAGACTTTGATAAGTTGATAAACATCTTTGAGGTATGTTGCATCCCAATTACTCATATTGAGAAATCACCTATATTTACTCCTTTTGGTCTTTGAGACATATACCTTACACAATTTATCTTTTTCTGAGAGTTTGATTCATGAATGGTTCTTGTGAACTTCTCAACTTGATGGATATTGTTTTTGGACTCTGATATATATCTTGATGATCTTTTACATGTCGAAATCTTATTTTGAGAATTTGACTTAAATGTAACTTATTCTCCAATGTGGTGGCCTCTTATGGTGTTTATGATGTATCTTTATTGTAGACATGATTATATATTTGTTTATGGGTCCTCTGACCCCACATTATAATTGTTGCATGTTCCCATCGTGTTATTTTAGTCATTACTAAAATTATTCTTGACTTTATATTCTATGAGTGTACAAGTAGAGTAAGTTTATTTATAGTAGCATGTAAATTTGTACTACCATTATATTCGGGTGTGTGTTTCCACTTGTATTATATATATATTGGGCGAGCCTTTTTGCCCAAGGTGCCCCTTTTACCCGAATTAGGCTTGAGATTTTATGGGTCTCAACCCTACATAAATAAAAGTGGTCTAATTACTTTATGTACACTGATTATGATTTGTGAATGTTGTTATATGACAAGAATTGTTTCTGTTAATCATATCCTTTTAATAAATGCCATATCTATAGACTTGATTATCATCATTTTGAAATCCATATTCTTTTTATATCCACTTGGATAGTAATTTTGTCTTCTATGAGAATCCTTATTATATTTGATGTCGTTTTTCCCTTATATTACTCAATTCCCAATTAATATTCTCATACCCTTTTTATGTTGACAACTTCTATGTTGTCTTCTCTGGTGGTGTATACTTCCAACCCCTAGGTGAAGGACATGGAGGACATGGAATGCAGACATAGACCTAGATTAAGGAGCCAATGCATGGGAGACGGACTTGTGATAGTTTATCCCTCTACATAGATTCCGATGTTGTTGCTTTCATGTAAACCCTAAGTGGGAGAATGTTGTGTAATCCTGATAAAATGAATAAAGTTATGAAATATTATTCCATTATTATATTTTGGTCTTTTATATGCCATCATCTGAGAGATGAGAAATTTACACATATCCCATCATGCATGTTAGTATGCTTGCCTCAACTTTAGTAGGGAGTGAATCCCCTCTGGGGTCTCACTCCTTACATACCCTGATTCAGATATGGAAAGGGGGCTAGAATGAACTGAAACCCTAGCTACCATCCCTCCCTATAGGTTTCACCTTACGATAAAATAATTGCTCCAATGGATTCTCTTTGTGAAATTAGGCTATAGAAAGCTATTTATGAGATGGAGAAATTTCCCTTGTCGACCAAAAAATCCCCTTTCCATTAACCATTCTCTCCATCCATACTCAGAAGCCCTAAAACACCCCCATATCCCATATACACTCTTCCCTTGTCTTTGACCTAGACTCCAGATCATGGGCGACATGTTCCCAAATCCCAAACCCCTCTCTTGCACTGCACCTTCTTCTCCGGAGAGCCTCTCTACCCCAGACCGCCGCCACATGTGCGACCAAGTCTGTGTACATGTGAGGCTTTTGTGGAGCATCAAATCCCGATCACTAGTTGACCAATGACTAGATCGTGTGGGTAAGATTAGCCGCCCCTGAGATAGCCATGAGTGGACTGGACCAATCCAAGCCACACAATCAAGACATTAGTCAACATCGACTAGGGAATCCAGTGGTCATCACTTTTTTGAATACTAGGTAATTCTCACCCTCTCCTATCAATATCCAAATAAATATCCCTAGTTTGTAAAAATGATTATAAAACCATCCCTTAGCTAGAAATTACAAGTAAGTATCATATTTTGATCAGGTTAATACGTAGAATAAGAATAAAATGGTTTGAAGGCCTAGATATGACTGTAGTCCAAAAAGTATAGACAATAAATGTATATAGGATGATTAATGCATACAAACACTAGTTTTGATTATTAATATGCTAAACACGTTTGATTTATGATGTATTTTGATTATTTTGAATTTAATGAGATCCTAGGTGATGATGATAATTATGATGAGCAACTAGAGTTTGTTGGTAAATAATCTTTCATATAATGAATCAGGGTTACGAAACCAATGTATATCTTGATATGACCTTAATGTACATGATCTAATCCAAATGTTCATAATAACCTAATATGTTCAATCTGATGAGAACCCAAGCCCTTATACAACTTAGATAATAATGATCATGACTAAGGTTTTGAGACATATATGTGATAATTAGGGTTTAGAACCTAATATACTATGTCATTATGATCTTGAGTTGCATAATTTGATATAGTTGCTCTTAATTAAGTAGTTCACTTAACTTAATAATTAGGGTTTCACCTGATGTCAAGTTAGGGTTTGTAAACTTATAAATCATGATGTGATGGAAATAGAATTTGATGCACTTATTCCTTATCCAAACCCAATACAATCATAAACCCTAGATTAGGACATAAGTAAGGTTTAGTATGAATAATATGTATGTTGATACTTTAGGTTTGTACATACTTTTAGATCATAATGATTACTTAGATGTGATTTTATGATTAGACTGCATAAATTGTTTTAAGTATGACCGTATGGATTCTGCATAAAAAAGAGGTAGGTGGTTATTTTATGAATAATCATATTGTCAAATTCTAAATATTTTCTAAGGATTTCTCAAAGTTTGATGAAATAAACTATTGGATGTTTATTTTCATCATGTTCAATAATGCCAATATGAGTATCATTCAATGAAGTCAATAACAGTCTAAACCCAGGGTTAGACCTACCAAGGGGTAGTTCATCTAAGTCCAATGATGGATAGAAAAAGGTGATTACATCCAAGGTGGGTAGACAAACATATGTTATATTATCTAAATGAAGATACCATTTTATATGTGCAACTATTTGATGTTTGAGAATATATATTTTTATCCTATATTCACATTTTTGTATGCACCCCACATACACAATACAATAGTTAATAATTTGGCTCTAATTTTGTTGATGTTTTAGGTAGATGATACACATGATAAAGGACACAAAGATGAATATATTATCTATGAAAGATATTAACGCAAATACCAACAAGGAGTAGTAAGATGCTTCTTATCATATATTTTTGCTTCTCATGTTCATGTAAGTCCTTAGAGGATCTTCATTATACATCTTATAAATAATATTTGTGTAACTAGTGAAAAATATTTGCTATTATTTATTATTTTTTGAATCTTAATCCTAGAAACTTTAGAGAATAACTCTCGACTTTAAGTTCCACCTTGATTGGAGGACACTCAAAACTTTGGGTCATTCCAATTCATGAACAAAACTATAAGGCCTAATTACCCACTACCTTACCCTATATCGGTATTGGTGCTTCTATTGTAATGACCGACAATAATGCTAGAAAAATCCTACTAAGATCAAGGAATAGTTTATGGCTAGAGATCTATGTGTGTGTACTTAGGTGCATGTACCTTAGATGTAGGGCTGGCAAAACCTGACCCGATCCGACCCGACTAAAGCGGGTTCGGGTCTTGATTTTTTCGACCTGACCCAAAATGACCCGAACCCAAAAAACCCGAAATTATTTGCGGGTCGGGTCCGGGTTTGCAATTCTCGACCCACAAAACTCGCTCGACCCGAAATTATATCTTCGTATGTATATATATTTTTTCATGTTCTAGCCATATAAATTTTTAACCCATACAAACATAAATTTGTGATAGTTTATATAAGTCTTTGCTTACAAAACAATAATTAATTAGCAAATTCTGCAGCAATTTCGGGTCTAGCAGGGTTGAATTTTCGGGTTGTTCGTGTTTCTATTTTTGGGTTTGTAATTTCGGGTTTTTCAGATTTGCATATTATATAATATTTTTGAGTCCATCGGGTTCATCGGGGCAGACCCGCAAATATGAATTTTGGGTTCGGGTCAAGTAGGTATGACCCGTAATTATTTTCGGGTCGGGTTCGGGTCGAGTATATTTGATCTGACCCGAATTGACCCGAAATAGGACCCGCTCAACCCGGACCCGATTTTCAGCCCTACTTAGATGTGTCCATCTTAGTTTAACATAATTTTAAATATTATAGAAATATACAACCTTGATATGATGTATACCCCTTCACATGGCATGTATATCAAAAATCACCTCAATTTGATAACATGTACGCATTTTAGTCAACAATAAGTTGCATAAATTGATGGAGGATATACCTGAGATATATTTATGATTTTTTAAACATATCTAATTAGAAAACATTGATTTAATTGTTATGATTGATTTAATTAGAATATTCTTTATGTTCCATTGTAATTGTCAGCACACACAAGTTTCATGTATCAAGCAATATAAACTTCCTAATACTCTCTCTCTCTCTCTTTGTGTGTATGTGTGCATGTGTGTGTGTGTGTTTATATATATCGGAACAATAATAAGGGACAACCCCTACTGCACAATAACCACACATATCCCAGGGTGCGTGAGAGAGAGGTAAATCAAAAAAATTTATGGGAGTTAAATGCATATATATGTACATATAATGATCAATTTGTTATCTTTGTTCGTGTATATGTGCACTATGAAATATTTGTCATCAAGCTATAAAAAGTGAGTTAGTTCATTATTTTGTACAATGTGTGATTTTTAATGTATTTCTTTATGATGCAAGGCGGTTTATGATTTTCTATGATAAACTGTGATTTTTAGTGAAATGAATATGAATCTCAAACTTCCACGGCAGACATAGTGCCATTGTGGTGTGCCATTTTTTAATAATATTTTTATTTTCTAAGAGAGTACGAAACGAAATTTACTGACTGTCTTCCTATAACGACCCAACAGGGTTTGGATTTTTATCATGCGAACTGTGGTACACTCCCGCTGACTTTACCGGTTGGGCTACTAACTAAGTTCACGATGTGCCATTTTTGGTCGTTCCATAATTATGATTTTGGCAAATATATACCATTCCATATCTACGCCACATACCATCCCTGTGGGAGAGGAGCTTATGTGGTTTTGTCACCAGTGTAAAACAACGCAGACGGAGTTGCCCATCTCGAATTCCATCCCCGAGTAGCCGAAGTTGTGGTATATGAAATCTTCTCTTCTTATATAGACATTTAGGCCATCCCGATAAATGTATGCATATTCTATCATTTAAACCCCTCAAGTCTTCACTTATTCTACTGATATAAGGCCCATCTATTTTGTAGATTATTAATTAAAGTCACGGTTTCCAAACTATGCATGTTCTTTAATTCGGTCAACCCTAAACTAAACTAACTGATATTTCCACTATTACTGAGTTTACTCAATAACCTCCCGCAATTTTTTTGCACGACTACAATTAACATCTAAGACTTTCTTAGGACATCACGCTACTCCAGGAAATTCTTATCCTCGGTCAGAAGCTACTCAACCCAAACAACATTTTCCAAGCCACGTGTAAGAGATTCCGGAGGAAGAAGATGGAAACGACGATCAGCCAAAGTTTCTTGAAGATATCATTGACTTATGTAGATCATATAAAAAGTCATTGCCACCCATGCTGCTTGCTAGTCTGCGTGAAGACCAGACGACAAAACTAAAGATTGATTCATCTGGAAAGCGATCTAAAAGTAAGTCTAGAAACTATCTTTTAATTCTTTCTTTTATTATATACGTACAACATTCTTATTGTCAAAAACAACATTGTTTATCTTTACAGTTGAATTATATGACAATCATTTTGCGATTTATTAATCGCTTGAATTTTTATTTTTTGTTTCATTTACATTGACTACCATCCCTTTTAGCTTAGTTGAAAATAAAGCTAACAATGCTAATTAAAAAAAATATCTCACCTACGTCACATTCTTCTACATCTTTATATAATAATTTTAACACGACAATTACTCCCGACGACCTAAAATTATACTTAACAAAAGAATCAATTATCAATCACTACCCACGTAAGGAAAGTATAAATGATAGTATATGTTCTGAAAACGAGGCCATGAACAATGATTGTATTAGTCAAAATCAGAATAATACAACACAAATAAAAAATAATTTATTAGCAGTCTACATCAAAATAGAGATTATGCAAATTTTGTTCATCCTCTTCAAAAAAGAAATACCAAAATAGATAGACCTTCAAAATCATGCTCATCTAATGATGAATCATCATCATCTACATGTACCTCTTATGAAGGTCTTCCCACACATAAGGAACTTTTATCTTGGAAATTCTCAAGATGATCACTTCTTCAACTTCTGCAAAAATATAGGTGTTACTTTAGATAACATAAATAGCAACCTTCTTATGGTGAAAATTTATGCTAACCAAGGATGGTCAAATCTAGATATACCTAACCTTAAGAATCTGACCTTATTTTAGTTTAGTCTTTTTTAGTTGTCTTTCTATGTCCATGATTATTACAAGTTGGAATATTAGAGGTATTAGAAGCGATGAAAAATGTAGAGTTGTCCGTAATCATGTTAGAACTTCTAAAACTTCCATTATTATTCTTCTAGAAACTAAAGTGACCCTAAAAAACTTCATCCTAAGATCCTTAGGAGAAAATCGTCTTCAAAATTGGGTAGAACTACCACCTGTATCTACATCAGGAGGCATACTTATTGGAAGAAGAACCGGTTATGACAACATTATAACTTTTTTTAGAAGATATTCTTTCTCCCTAACTGTACAGGTTAATGATCAAACAAATAACAATGAATGGTATCTATGCGGAATCTATGGTCCCTCCACCTCAAGCAAAGATCTCTTTTTTGAAGAACTCAATGAACTAGCTAACTTTTTTCATAATTCTTTATGGGTTCTCTTTGGAGATTGTAATGTCACAAGGTATTCCTATGAAAAAAATGATAATGATAAAATCACATGAAATATGATACGTTTCAATGATTTCATTAACAATCACAATCTTGTCAAAATTGGAACTAAACATTGTCCATTTACATGGACTGATAATAGGAAAAATCCTAAATGGGTTAAACTAGATAGAGTATTAGTTACTCAAGAATAGGAAGCCATATATCCAAAAGTAAACTCCTTTTCATCTACTAGAGTCGTGTTTGATCATGTCCCCATTAAACTTGATACTTCAACTACCTTTTGGGGATATAGAGCTTTCAAATTTGAAGATTTTTGGCTAAATATTGACCAATTAAAATTTTTGATTAAGAAACATTACAAGAATATTGAAAATTATAATTTAAATCCTTTTACTAATATTAGCACTAAACTAGGCATTCTCAAATACAAAACAAAAATTTGGGTCAAGAAAAACTAAGAAAATAAATTTTTAGAACTTCAAAATATTGAAGATCAAATCAGAAACCTAGACAAAATAGAGTGAGTTTTCTCCTTAACAACGAAGAGTTAGAGATTAGAAAACAACTCCAGGAAAAACATAAGGTTATTCTTCTTAACAAAGATATCTACTGGAGGCAAAGATTAAAGATTAGCTGGTTGAAAGAAGGAGATCAAAACACAATTTTTTTCACAAAATTTCCAATAGTCATTTCAGACATAGCTATTTATCTTCTATCAAGCACCATAGTTACAATTATATTATTGAAGATAAACAAAATTAAATACACCATATAATTGATTATTTCACAAGTCTGTATAATAAACAAGATATCACTATTATCTATTCTATGAAAAATCTTTTTGAAACTAAATTAACTAGCTAAGAAAATAACCACCTCACAAAAAATTTTAGTGAGGAAGAAATAAAAAGTGCTCTTTTTGATCTTCTAAAAGGGAAATCTCCTAGACCTGATGGTTTCTCTACATCTTTCTTCCATTTTTTTGGGAAGAGGTGAAATTAGATATCTCCCATGCTTTTAAGATCTTTACAAAAGATCATAATAATATCTTTTATTTGCATAGTATTAACAATACTTTTATTACCCTTATACCTAAACACACAAATCCGGATGCAATAAAATAGTATAGACCTATTAGCCTTCAAACACAACAAATAAAATTATTTATAAAGTCTTGTCTAAAAGGCTATCCCCATCTTGAATAACCACATTGAATATAATCAAACTGCTTTTCTTAAAGGTAGAGCTATTATAGACTCCTACCTTACTGCAATCGAGATCATTCATCTTTACCATACTAGGAAAAAACCTTTAACAATTCTTAAATTAGATTTTGAAAAAGCCTTTGATAATGTTAATTGGACTTTTCTTTTCAAAACAATGATGGATATGCATTTTTTTACTACTGTGATAAATTGGATTAAAGTATGTGTTACATCTCCAAAGTTTTCTATCCTTATAAATGGATCCCCACACAGATATTTCAAATTGAATAAAGGACTTAGGCAAGGGGACCCTATCTCACCTTTGTTATTCATTATCATCACAAATGCCCTTACAAACATAGTGAACCATGCTATGAAAAATAACAATTTTCAAGGTGCAAAAATAGATAATGCAAACAATATTGGCCTTCTACAATATGCAGATGATACTTTGATATTTTTTGAGCCTGAAAGAAATAATTCTATTAATATTAAGCATATTATTCTAATTTTTGAAGCTATATATGGATTTCGTATTAATTATACAAAAACTAGTTATATTACAATTCATATAGACCTCAACTTATCAAAAACTATCGAGCATACCTTAGGCTGTAGGATTGAAGAAATGCCTATAAAATATCTTGGTATTCCACTTCATTATTAAAAAAATATTCACCTGGATGGAATCATATAATAGACAAAATGAATAATAAATTACAAGGTTGGAAGATGAAATACCTTAGTTTGTATGGTAGGTTAACCCTTCTCAAAAGTTGCCTAACATCTACTTCAACTTATCAACTTCAAATTATTAAACCTGATAGCATCATCATAGAAAAAATTGACCGAATTAGAAAAAATATTTAGTGGAGGGGAAACAAAGATCTAGTAAAAAGGTTATAACCTTATTTCTTAGAAAAATATTATCAAACCTATGTGCAGAGGTGGTTTGGATTTACTAGATATTAAGCCTTTTTCATTCGCTTTACAGACTAAATATTTGTAGAGATTTTGCAGTGAGGACAATATTTGGACAAATCTTATTAAATCGAAATATTATAAAAATAAACTAAAGTGGCATACTCCCAAAGAAAAGTCTCTATTATTTGGGCTAATATTGCTTATTGTAAAGAAATTCTCTGCAAGATGACAAAAATAAAAATTAGTAATGGAAATTTAGCAAATTTTTGGCATGATAATTGGTCAACCTATGGCCCTTTGATTACATACCTACCGGATATACAAATTCATCCCCTCTTACAAAATAAAAATATAAATGCAACATTTTTCTTTATTAGGTATCGCTATAGAGGTACATTTTGGTTACCTACTACACAAAATAATAACTTAAATCTTGTACATGTCTGGAATAATATTATTACCAACTACTTTTAGATATGAAGAAGACTTACTTGTTTAGAATAATACAAATAATAACATATGTAAACATATTTATACTTATATTATGACAGAGTTACATAGAAGTTATAATTATGTTTGGCTGGAAAAATTATGAAAATATAAAATTCCCTCTAATATTAAGTTTCATCTCTGGCTTACATATAAAAATACAATTCTCACCTATGATAATTTCATGAAGAGAAATTTTCATGAACCTAATATATGCTATCTTTATTTCCAAAGTGAGGAATCCGTAAATCATATTTTTTAATTGTTCATTTTCTATTGTAATACTAAATTTCTTTTGCAAAGATGATAACTACCAATATCATGATCTACCTTACATTTTGAAAGCAACTCATTAGCTAAAAATGTTGTAGAACCTCATAATTGGCATATTATCCTTGCTTATTATTTTTAGAACATCTGAAAGGAAAGGTGTAGATGTATCTTTGATAATATTACTACAGATAAAGAAGACCTCCTTTCTAATATAAAAAATGTTCAAATATATGGTCTTCCACCTTTCTCAATATACATGTTGGGCAACAACGTCAGATGTTGATGGTGCAGGACTGGGAGAAAATTCCTCCTACACCAAACGTTTCGGAAAGTAGAAGATCGGAGATCTTGGTGAATCTAGCAATAAGAATTCTAGATATCTAGGAAATCCACCAAGATCACCAGCTACTTGGCATGGATGAAGCACTTTGCTGACTTCGCTTTTATTTTCCTTTTTTTGTTTTTGTTTCATGCTATCTTTCTTTTAGCTTGCACCTCTGGTACTTAGTTCTCTATTTGCGGATGCGCGGTAGAAAAACTATATCTTTTGTTTTCTCTCTTCTTTTTTAATAAAAAATTTTAACCTTCTATCAAAAAAAATAATTAACATTGTTTCAAGTCGATGCAACTATATGACATCCCTTAGCTAGAGAGCTTATGTGGATTTGTCACCAGTGTAAAACAACGTGGATGTGGAAGTTGCCCATCTGGATTTCCATCCCCGAGTAACCGAAATTGTGGTCTTTGAATCTTCTCTTCTTATATAGACATTTAGGCCATCCCGATAAACATATGCATAATCTATCATTTACATCCCCCAAGTCTGCACTAATAATACTGATCTAAGGCCCATCTGTTTGTAGATTAAAGTCACGGTTTCCAAACTATGAATGTTCTTTAATTCGTTCACTCCTAAACTAAACTATGTTCGCGTACTATTTAGTCCTCTTTCGAAGCTTCCGGTTCCAAAACCTCGAACAAACAAACTATGATAATGGGGCCTTCAGTGTCATCTCCCTCCTCGATCTACGAGATTTGATCTAAGAAGAATAAACCACACAGCGACAGACGTGAGGACCACAAAACCAGCTAAAGCCCAACTAGCACGCCACATAGCTAATTAATTAAGGTAGAGAAATGCATTCCATAATTCAATCCCCCAACCCTACCCGCACCTCAGAAATTAGTGATATCCATGCCCAATAAAAGGGCTATATAGATGATACTTAGCTGACGGGTAGCTTTGTTCTCCCCTTGATTCCAATGCGTGCTCCACCACCACCCGGCAACCACGACCTAGCCGGCCTTACTGTCGGACACGTGAACCATATAACATGGCAGCATGTACGTCGTCCTCTCCTGGCACATGCAGTTTGTGGAAACCGCGTCTATCATGTTGAGCATGACATGGTTCACAATAAACAATGATCCAATAAAACAGGCATCCGAGTAGGCCCGAAAACATGTTCGTTGGTAGGAGTACTTATCAGCCGCTGTAATTAGGTATTGATTAGATTAGTTAGTTGCCGCTATAATTAACTATCGTCATGTACGGATACAATGAGAGGAGCAGGATACCATTGTACTTACGTACAGCTTAGAGGGACTGATTGATAGCCTTGGCAGGTACTACTGCTCTATAGTCACCACCACTCATAGCTTATGGCATGGATCCCACTCCTTTGCTCTATGCATCTTCAGATTGCACCGGGCAGCAGGATCGGGAACCAACAGCGCACAAGAAAATTGATGTTAGTAAGATACAATCAAAGGAACCATGAGGAACAAAAACGCACAAACTATGAAATCCCACCATGACGTCATCCAATTTTTTGTGATTTCATCAGTTCGAATATGAATGCTACGGCCACTGGTAGATGATCAGTCCACCGGTGGTACACTTATGACTTATGGATATGTGAATGTGTGATAAGCTACATGGAAGTTCTTGGTGCATCGTTCTAGGGATATTGGCAATGCAAAGATGTAAGCGAGTGCACAATGTAGCATAGACAATGAGTTAGATGTTACAAACAAGGATGGCCACTAAAATAATCTCATGAATCTTGCTTATCATGTATGCCATTTGGTTTGATATTCCATGTAAATTGATTTTGGTATTATCTTTACAAAGGTTATTTCACATTTACTCTAAATGATTTCAAAATAAGGTGATGTTGTAACAATGTTCTTAGCCAAATGGAAAACCTTATTCAGGTTTTCTAAGATATTATCTTTTGACTCCGTGATGTTAGTAATAATGTTCTTAGCCAAATGGGAAGCTTTATTCAGGTTTTCTAAGATATTATCTTTTGACTCCTGTTTGATAATTCAATAAGTGAAAAATTGTATCAAATGTAGATCTCTTGGTGGAGGTTTCCAGCATAGAAGATATTTAGTACAAGAAATGATCGTATAATCTAATATCCACCCAAATTGTCCCACTTGAAGCATAAGAAATCTAGAATATTGTTGTGTAGTTTATTCAAGATGTTGTTTGGTATGAATCTCATGGTCATGCAAGTAGATATTATCCATAATGGTTACATATCAAAGGACAAAGGTGACACGTAACAATATACACTATTACAGACATGGAACGAGTTTCTGTTGTAGTCTCTAATTAATAAGAAGTGTTGGAACGACATCAGTTAAAAAGGAACATGGCTAAGGTAGGCCACATATTATGGATATGGTATTTTCTATGATACATTACTAAATCATGTTTCCTTCATGTGTCTGTAGATGTTAGATGCATCTCATTCAGTGTTCAGAAAAGCAGTATTCGGTATACGGGCGGACGGGGTACTGAATAGAGTATATGCGGTTTTGGATTTTTTAAAATAAATTAATTATATATCAATATAAATTTATATATTAATCATATATAATTATATTTTACATTGAACAATTACATATGATGACAACAAGAAGCAAAACTTCATTTGGAGTGTTGGAAAAGCATGACATGACATCAATTTGATGAACACAAGTTAAACAACCATTCTTATGTTATGAAATGTAAAGTTTGCCATAATCAATCAACATAAATAAAGGAAACTATAAAGTAATTATATTATATGCACCATGCAACTATCAAATTGCAATATAAAATGATGATAGTGCCAAACAATTTCATAGATTAGTATTTAAACACATTAACAATTAAACATGTTAACAATTAACAACTAGTCAATAAGAATTGGAAGAACAAGAAGAGGAATGTATGGAGAAGAATTGAAATTATAATAATTTTGAGAATGAAGATGAGAAGGGAAATAAGATTGGAGAAGAAACATATTGCTCTTATCAAAGAGAATGAAGAAAATGAGAGAATAGATGAAGACCAATTCAATAGCATTAGAGGAATTCAACAAGCAGTATGAAGAAGAGAAAATAAGAGTAAGGAAATGAGAAGAGCAACATGTTGGACTTAATAAGAAAAGGGGAAATGGAAATGATTTATTTACTATTGCAACATCAAAGAAAGAAGATGGAATGGGAAATAGAAGAAGAAAGGGAATTTGTGAACAAAGAAATAAAAGACAACAGTAATATCATACAAAAAATGAAAATAAGAAGCAAGGGAAAGAAATATGAGACAACAATAATACCATATACATATTTTGTTCCTTTCAGTTTGGAAAAGCGCTGATTAAGCAGCAGCATAAGCGGGTAATCGGTCGCATAATCGGGCCTGGTTTGATTATTGCTCTGCTTTGACATATGCGGGGCAGTCCCCTGTCTGAACTGCTTAAGCGGCCACACAGACCGATTTTCTGAACACTGATCTCATTAATGAGATTTGTTCAATTTATGTGTTAACATATCTTGCTGAGTCACGACATGTTGTACTTAGATGTCAATACTTGTTAATCATATGTCTTATAATCTTCAAATACACATTCCTTTAGTTCATTCTCCAATGCTTGTTGAGATGTATATCATGAAATGTTTAGCAATTACATTCAAGTGGATCTCTTAGATTTTTCCTAGATACCTATGATTGGAAATTAGGCATGCATTTTTTTAAAAGTTACATTGGTTGAAATGTCACACTAAAGATGTGGATTTTCATTATGGAGACTCTATATGGAGTTTTAGGAGATAAATAGGAAGATACTTCATATGTCTTTAGTTTTTAAATTGATGATCGAAAGGATTGATCCAATATTTGCTCATCTATGAGGAGTGATAATCTTTTACAAAAATGATCTACAATATAGCTATCATCATTTGAAAATCATTGATGAGCTGTGTGTCAAGGACAAAAATCTATACATGATATGGTCACTATGAGTTCTAGTTCATTTGGGCTAACCACAAAACCACATCAGTTATGAACCTCATAAACATGGTATTCCATCAAATTCTTGATCAATTTGTGGTAAAATTTATTGATGATATTATGATATGATCCACAAATATGGAATACCATGAACACCACCCTATATATTCCATGGTCACTATGAGTTTTAGTTATTACATTTGGGCTAGACAAAGATGCATGACCTTTATGGACCTAATAAATATCATATTGCATCAATTTTTTGATCAGTTTGTGGTAATATTCTTCAATGGTATTTTGATATACTCCATAGATATGGAACATCATTAACATCACTTATGGATAGTGTTACAATTACTATGTCAACATCATTTATATTTGAAGTTTAGTAATTCTGGGTTTTGGTAATATAAGTTTCCTTTGTTGGACATGTTATATGTGGTCAAGGCACTCGTGTAGATGCAAAGAAGGTAGAATATGTGCTTCACTATGAGCAACAAAAGATACCAATTGATGCCTGCAACTTTCTAGGGCTAGCGAGTCACAAGACTTCTATGTTATTACCATGCCTCTAATTAGGTCGACTAGAAAGGAATACCTTTTGTTTGTAATGAACAATGTGGAGACAATTATGAGATTTTGAAAGAAAAATTTACCTCAACACTAGTCTTTTAATTGTTAGAGAGTGGAACATAATATGCATTATTTTGTAATGTGTGAAAGAACAATCTATAAGTCTTTTTTATACAAGATGAAAATTTTCTTGCATAAGTTTTGAGACATTTGAACAATATCGAGAAAAACTATCTCATCGATGACTTATAATTGACTACAGGGGTACTATGTCTTAAGAGTTGATACCTACATAGTGAAGCATGACAAATGTTCACAAATCATAAGATCTTAAAGTAATCCTAACTTAGAAATGGATGCATTTGAGACAATAAAGATATCTTCAATTGATCAAAGACTATGATTGCACAATGGACTACAACACCAGGAAAGTTAAATGTAGTAGTTGTGCTTAGTTAAAAATCATCAACTACAGTTAATGAGATTCTATCAAATTGATAACAAAAGAAGGGATTTAAACCTATACTGGGACAACTGATTCTTCATTACTAGGAAGTCAACCTTGAGATGTGAAATATCAACTAGAAGATGCAAGAGGGTAAGAGATAAGGATTTCATTACTAAGAATAGTGTTTCATGTTTTAAAGAAATATTGAGTATACCTAATCAAGAAAATTTTGAGATATATGATTTTTGAGGAAGCACATCTATTAATGTATGCCATGCTCCCAATATGAATTGAGATGTATTTGAACATGAAATGAATTTAGTGTTGGCTATATATGAATAGAGTGTAGTTTAATATGTAGATAGAATGTGGGATATTAAGCAATTAACAATTAAACACTAGAAACACTATAAATCTTGCCCATTCATGAGTGTAATTGAGATCATGTGACAATGTATTTAGTAATTGATCTTCCTCACACATCTCGACGATATGATTCCATTTGGGATGTTGTGGATAGGCTCAGTTAGTTGTCTCACTTGGCACCTATGAGGATTCTTATTCCACCAGATAGACAATCACTAATAAATTTGTATGAGTATAAGTATAGGTGGTGTCCCATTACAATTATATTAGATTGTGGGGCCCAATACACATCTAGGTTTTGGGATCAACTTCATAATTCTATAGGCACTAAGAATATGGAAAATACGAAATGATGACAAAAATGTTAGAAGACATGATTTAAGCATGTTTGTTGTAGTTGTTATGAAATTGGGTTACACACCTTGGCTTAATTGAATTTGCATATAACAATAGTTACCAATGGAGTTAGGAATGGAACCATACGGAGCACTTTATGGCAAAAAGTGCATATCACCTATATGCTGGTATGAAACAAGATGGAAACAATTATTGGGTATTAAGATTGTGCATAAAACCACAAAAAAGATCAGAGAATCTGAGCAAGAACTAAAGGTTGTACCAGATTGGCAAAAAATAGCATAAAAAGAGGTATAACTATAGAGTTTGAAGGTATCACCCTAGATAAGAGTGGTTAGATTTGAGAACACATTAATGTATAATTTTAGATATGTGGGACATTTCCCTATTATAGGGTGAATAATAAAAGTTGCATATAATCTTGAATCACCACTAGAGTTGCATCAAACTCATGATATATTCCATATGTCAATGCCAAGAAAGTGTCATCCCTATTGACCTAGAGTTATACATTGTCCATATTTTGATAATGACGTAATCATTCCATTTATATGTATCTAACATGTATATTCAAGATTGATTTTAGGCTATATGTACATGAAAAATATCAATTTACACAAACCCTAGCTTGTCAAAGTTCAAGTCAAATGCAAAGCAAGTGTGCTAATAAGGAAATCCCTTCAAACGACCTTAGAAGAATTTTGTAATCACTTGTATTGATGATATGGCTTGTAACTAAGATGAGAAAAATATGTGGGACACTTAATACCAAGTTTTAATCACTTTTTAGCCAAATTAGAAAATTGATCACAGGCTGTTGATCGATCGAGTTACAATCTCGATCGATCCCATGGATTGATTTTCTAAAAGTTGCAATCGCTCGAGTTGTGCATTCACAAAACTCAACCGAACGACCTTCTGACCAAATGCAAATTTGGTTGATCAGTCGAGTTTCCCAGAACAAACTCGATCGATTGTTTGAAAATTGGGTTTGGCTTTTAGTCGATCTGTCGAGTTACCTTTATTGAAACTCAACTGAATGCACTGTACAGAAAACACAGAAAAAGTAATTATAACCATTGGTGACTTGTTTGGGGTGAAAATGGATCTGTTGCTTTGAGGAAAATGACTATATTTTGACCCTAAGTGTTCCCCAACTCAAGGGATCACTCACATCTATAAATAGGATCCCTTGAAGTTCATTCCAAGTTTTCTCATTCACTACATTCAAGGTCCTTGCTATAGTTGAGTGTGCTACTACTCCTTGAGCCCCTTTCTCTCTCTAGTTTACACTTCATTTCATAATTTGTGAGTGAGTTAGGTTTATTGTAAGAGAGATATACCCTTGTGAGTGTAAATCTCTTATCTTCTTCTACTTTCCTATCCCCTTCCTACATGAAGAAAAGTTGAAGCAAGCTCCATCCAGTGAAGAAGGAACTATAGTTGGTCCTCTTCAAGGTGATTGAAGAGGTGGTGATCTTCTCCAAGTGAAGGAGAAGGCAAAGGATGAAGATCTAAGAGGAGAAGAAAAGTCCTTCAAGGTGGAATACTTGAGCTTGAGTGGGTAAGACCTTGGTGAAGGCTGAAGACTGAAGCTAAGTGGGTAAGTTCCTTGTTAAGGTGGAGATCTCCTTGTGGCTGGATGGGTAAGTCCTTTGGTGGTCTTTTGCTGTAACTCTTATTGGTGATAATATAGAGAAAATCACTTGCAAAGTCCTAGTGTTTGACCTCTCTAGGTAGTGGACTGACTCACTTCTAGTTTGAAGTGAGGAACCACTCTACATCCTTTTGTCAAGTGTTTGCTATCAATCACTCTCATCCTTGCTATGCTTGTTGGATAGGACTTCAAATTGACATCTAACTATTGCTCTAAAATTGATATAATTTGAAGGTCTAATTTATTTTGTGAAAAATTGTGTAGCTCTATTCACCGCCCCTATGGAGCCCTTAGATCCAACAATCCCGACAGAAGACTAGTGTTTCAATTGACATCATACAAACTGTGGATGATGCCACCTATGAATAAGGTACAATACATATAAAGTCCATGATTTGAGAAGGTCACACATACTAATTAAAGTGTTGTGAAAAATTGGGAAGTAAAAAAGTCACATGAGAGTTAGAATATGAAATATGACAAGTTCACCTTGTGCTATTTTGAATTTTAGGGTGAAACCATTTTAGGAAGGGATGATTTTAACATTCTATTTTGAGTTTACACTAAATCATAGATAAGTTTCCATAATTACCATGTAATATCTATCTTTTTTTTTATAATTTCTAACCTTCATCTAAGGAAATTTGATCTTGGTAAATTATCATGATTGAAATACCTTAAATATTTGTTTCTTGTGTGGCTTATAAGATAGATGTTGACCAGATGCTAATGTATGAGATAAAGTTAGTTATTTAATATTTAATCATTAAATTCAATAACCTTAAGTTCACAATATAATTTAAGATGGAGGAAAAAGGGAATCACTCATTAATCCTATTGAAAGTGACAAGTATGATAATTTGAAGATCTCAAAAGGAAATACATGAATTTCAAGAGAAATCAATGTGTAGATTAAACAAAAGGTTTTCTTGAAAGGTTGGTTTTGACTTTTTATAATCAAGCTTATGTCCGAATCTAAAAAATTCAAACTGACCTTTAGGGTCACAATGACCAATTTGACCGGTGGACACAAATTTTTTGATATTTTAGAATTTGGGTCCACACATTAAATTGCCTTCGTAGAATTCACATGACTTGTGAGAATCAATTTGTCTTTGGTCCTAGTTGCTATTGATGTGACCCATTTGACCTTGGAAGTCAGACTTGAATTCTAGAAGATGGATGACGAGTATTTCTAAAAGGATATATATACATATATATAAATATACATACATACATAAAAAGTTGGCATTAGATGTATACATAGACCTCATTGATTCCTTTCATGCCCATAACACCAACAACCATGTTATTCACCACCGAAACCCCTAACCCACAATTTTCATTCTAGTAGGAGGAATCAAGGTGGAATTCAAGGAAAAATATGATATTTTAACTCAAGAAAACTTAACTAGATTGTTTGGTTCTATATTTTTCAAGTAAGTTTTTTCATTTTCCTTCATCTCTTCTCCTTTCCTCCCTTATGAATCTGACATGACATTCTCCTTCGAAGATGGAGGGTGAACTCATGACATTTCCCTCTTCTCTTCTCCAATCTTCTTCTTACATTAGTTTGGAGAGCTTGACCTGCAATCTACCAAAACACAATTTGATTGAGAAATTATTGTTAAACCCTAAAGAGGAGAGCATATTTTCTTCCTCCAACTTAAACAAAGGTAATTAGAAAACTACATATGACGCCAGTTCGACACAAATTCCCCTTCCTACATACTAACCCATTATAAGAGCATTCTACATGCATTAGATATTTTTGTAAATTGTTATACTATGAAATATTATATTGTTAATGAATATAGACATTTTCAAATGAGTCTAATGTACAGTTTATTCATATATTTATCTTGTATATATGCATATTTCTTAAATTGCATTTAATATATGAAAATTGATCTGACAACACATATAATTTGCAATAACATGAGGTTGAAATGGAATATGGGAATGAATGGGATTCTTGAATTTATATTACAAGAAGAAGGTCAAAATAAAAATCATAGGAGAGTATACTTCTCACTATCAAATAACATTTCAAATTTGATTTCTAATGATTCCTTGCTAGTCGATCAAAACTTCCTACTAGTAGTGATTCGTATGATATACTCCTTGACATTATACAATATAAACTTTTTATGCCAGTAAGATGTTGAATAACATAGAATGATAACCTAATTTTTCTTAACTATGTGCCCTAATTTTCATGTGACTTCCCCTATGTGTATGTTAAAAAATGAGTTAAATGTAGTGGATTGTATCCACAAGAAGAAGACCTAGGCCGAATTAGATCTTTATAAGTAATATGCAAGGTAATAGGAGACCCTAATAGGGTTTAGTGAGGCCCTCAAAATGAGATATGATATGATAAATGACCATCCTTGTTCTAAGGTCTGGTATTGAGAATGTAGAGATGATATAGACTTTTACTTATATCCGTGGTAGACCTAGACTGAGTTTGTTTTCTTAGTATGGTCAAATAAACCCAAATGCATGGATGGTGAGTGAACATGTAAGCATTTTGTGGTAATTTCTACTTGATTAGGTACATGACAAGTAGTTTATAGCAATGCAAAAATAGATAACCTGATAGTCTTATATAATTAATAAAAGTCTTATACTTTCTTTTTATATTATACTTTCTTTATTATTGGGTACATTTCTAAAACTAAACATTAATCTTAAATAATAAGTATCTTCAATCTACATGATAAAATTAATAGAATTGAAGATAAGATTGTGTGTACTTGCTTTTATGTTTTATCATGCTCACTTGGACGTTAGCTAATCAACCAAAAACAAATTTTAACACCAAAAGTACTAGTCTCCAATCCTCTATCTAATTGAATGTTTGAATATCTTCAATGGTAGGTAAATTCCCAATATAGAATTTCCTATATTGGGGTCCCTGGGATGGTTGTGTGTCATTTGATGAGGCTATGTTTATATTTCATAATCTATACTCCTATATGCTTAAAAATTATGACATGATTTTTATAGAAAAAA
Organism: Alisma plantago-aquatica; assembly: GCA_963693085.1. NCBI lineage: Eukaryota > Viridiplantae > Streptophyta > Magnoliopsida > Alismatales > Alismataceae > Alisma > Alisma plantago-aquatica. Next base: position 21,299,555 of record OY856412.1, on the reverse strand, counting down.
TGAAAATAACAATTCTTGTATCCCTATAGATTTAGAACAAGTATGAATTCTTACAGAATAATCCATAAATGCTAAGCTTTTAGTAGTATCACATATCATTGGTTACTTACTCTGTGATAATGTTTTAGGTTAGTTCCTGATTAGTCATGGAACCACATGTATAGTGATGTTTAGGTTGATTTTAAGGAGAAATACCCTACATATATATGCTCACATTTAACATTCTCAAAAGACTTCTTTTACTTTCTTTAGTCAATACAATCACTTAACCAATTCATGTTACTAAAATATATTAGTAAACTTAACATATCAAAGTTTCCAATACATCTCAAAGGTATTCAATCATAGATTCTTACTAATATCCAATTTTGTGTTACATTGTGGAAAATTTATATATATTTTAATAATCTTTCTAGAGTTTCTTAACAATTTACATAATGTTAATATTTATATTTATGAATCCATATCTAATAATGCATACTACTCAATGAGCATTATAATTAGAACAAATGAATGGTTTTGCTTCATGTGATAATATCCATTGATTTCAAATTAAAAAAAAACCACAATACTCAATGTAAGAAAGATGGAATAATAAAAACCAAAGAATTTCATTTAAAGAAAAGATTCAGTAAAATGATTTATATATATATATATATGTATATATATATATGTATGTATGTATGTATATGTATGTATGTATGTATGTATGTATGTCATAGTAAGAAATAAAATTACAAAAAATTTTGTTATCAATTTAGCATAAATTCTCTAAGGTGTGAATGCAATTTTGAGGTGTTAGCAACAACTAGTGACTGTAGCTATTTTACATATGACTTGGCTAATTTAAATTTTTATCGAGTGTTATTTTTGTACTGCTAGCTTCTAAATGTGAGACCGCTTACTAATTGTATCTCCAACCTTTGTCTCCTTACAACCAATGTTTAATCACATGTAGTGTGTGTGATTACCGATGATCCACCCTCAAAGGTTCGTTCAACCTTATAATATGTTAGTCAACATATTGAAGGTTTGTACCCCTGTAGGTCAATAATTGGGAACCCAAGTCAAAATCTAGTTTTGACCCACTCCTTGTGATCCATATATGTTGGTATGACTTCCATATATTGGACAATGTATTAGTAGAGACCCTCATCACTATCAACCATCTTCCATTTCCACCTATCCAAATGGGTTTCCAATGGCCCAACCCATCTTGTTGCCACTCATAGGTCACTACAAGAAAAATGATCATTAACTTAAAAGAATTGATGCAACAAGGAACATATTTCAATTTAACTGAAGGCTTTAACTAGATCTATTGTTACATATAAAATATGTATTGTACATACATGTACCTCACTAGTTTGGCAATAGTTTTAATATATGTAATTAAATAACTCAATTACATGCACAAAGATATGTAATTATAGATGTACATAAAATGTCTTTATATATACATATAAAATTGTAGATGTAGATGAATGTATATCTGTAGTGGTATATGTAGTTAATGTGTAGGTAGTGACATTTACAAAACTTGTTTATGCAATTAATGTATAGGAAAAATAAACATATACTATGTTAAAATAGGTTGTGTAACTTGTCACTCCATTTGGCAGAAAATATAACCTCGGTGTTGTCTAGACCCTTTGGTTACAGTTGAACTTCAGCCACAATGCTATTCAACTATTATTACCTATGTACTCACATATTCTACATTTTTATAAATGTCTAACTACTATTAAATCATTAATTACCAATTCATAAATTAAGGTATTACTTGTCAAGAAAATATGTAATCATTTTCGATATCTTAGAAGATGTTAGTGAATTTTATACAAACTCTAATAAATCCTAAAATACCCAAAACATTAATTTACTAAAATTAAAGAATACTTTTATGAAAATACATGTTATTAGTTATTAATTAATCATTCATCACATTAAATCGTATCTAGGAAATTTATCCAAAAATTACTGATTTAAGTAGTAAGCATGCATTAGGGTTTAACTAACCCTAGAATTACTAGGAACTAAGGTACATGTTGCAACATGTGAAGAATACCTATGTAGAAGAAAAAAGCATGTATCTTTGTTAATGTAATAGTAATGTTTCACAAAATTCTAGTTTCTAGAATCTCAAAAACGCAGGGACCATTATTCATGTAATAGGTTCTCAAACTAGTTGTATGATTCCATAGGGATACAATTGAAAATAACCTTTCATCCTTGGACATATGGGAATTCAAAGAGGATGAGTAGACATTTGAGAGTACATTTATGTTTATTGTCATTGAATTTTCATAGAAAATATTTGCATGGTATCTAGTGTAGATTACTTTCATTTTGATGGGTGATAGAAGAGAGACAATGGTTGGGTCCAAAACTCATACAAAAATAAATTAAAATATACAAATGATCTGACACCATTTAAAGGCAACCTATGGCAAACATAATAGTTAAAAATATTAGGAGGGGGGTTTATATATCTATTTGATAATCATCATATTTTGGAAGGGTTTTTTTTTTCTTGTAAGAGTTTTAAGGTTTATAAGCGATGATAAGTTAGATAAATGGTATAGGGCCTCACCAAGTTTTTCAAAGAGTAGGCATGAGAGCCTATCGCCTAGAGGTACCTAAGCTAAAATGGTTGTATATCACAGTATGTTATCATGAAATTCCACCTTAAATAGATAAGATCTTCAAGGATACAATATATGTTGGTCAATGGTGTATCATATAGGTAGATCCCAATTTAGACCCCTGATAAGAAATTTCTTAAGATGAGGATATTTGGAGATTCAATGGATGACATAATGAGGAATGTTATAGTATATAGGGGGATACATAGGAGATAGAGTAGAATACTATATATAATATTCTGACATTTTCTATAAAATGGTCCCAAATTATAAAATTAGAAGATATTAAGACAAATCATTTCTTATAATTAATGTTAACACTTGTTAGCAAAGTATTAATCTATTATTAGTTTCTTGAAACCAAATAAGAATGAAAAATATTGAAACTCAGTTTTATTAGCATGTTCATGGTCAATGCTTGATGACCCAATATATTATAGTGCAAAACATTTTAATGAATAAAAATGATTTATACATTATCATTCCACTACAAAACACACTAAATGGATTGAGAATATAACAATATCAAAATATATTTTTGATGATCAATTCGGGTTGAGTAGATGATAGAAATTTTGATTCAAAGTAGGTTAATATTTGAGATAGGTGTAATTTTAGAAGTCTTTAGCACATAATCCAATTCGGCGAAGTGATCCAATCAAACTATAGGTTCAGATTCTATCACGCAATAAAGTATTTCTTAAAATCATACTATTTGACATGTTTTATCTTTTGTCTCTAGTGTGGGACAACGAAATTTAAGTTTAATTGTTTATTATCATCGCTATATTAGATTTACCAAAGCCAAAGTTTTTTATAAACCTAATTTAATTTCATATTTTTTAATAAACCTAATTTAATTTAGTATTCTTTTCCATGAATTTTCCCAACATTAATGAATTTGAAGAGTTGTGATGAATAGGGTTGATCTCAATCATTTTTTAGTCTTTGCATGAATTAGGAATAATATTTCCTTATTATTGGATAGCATGTTGCCATTGTTATTTAGTAGTTTGCAAACTATATTAAACTAAATGTGTCTATTATTTCTTATTAAGTTGGATAAAAAATCAACTTTTCATTAGATCTTATTAAATACGATGATATGAAATCATTGTATATATTTGCATGATTTTTTTGTTAACATGAAAATTGTTTTTGATTCTAATAGTGATTCTTTGATGAATTGATATAAGAAGTTCACTAATGCATGATAGTTGAAGCCATAATATATTAAATCATTGTATATTCTTTCATAGATCCATATATATCTTAAGTTTCAGAAAAGTTGGGTTATTACTTGACAATTGCACAAGTTCACTAAGATGGAATAATTTTATAGTTAGAAATACAATATCGCAAGAAACATCAACACCTTTATATCTTCACAAGATCCATTAAAAGAGATCGATGTTTTTCAGTGCTCCATAATGTTTTGTGTCAAGGGATGAAAATCTCAATTCACATAATGAGTAATTGGGGTGCATTGCACAAATTGTGTAAACCTAGATGGGTATCTAACCTATATTTCTACACTATTTTCTACATGCTATACACATCTTAAGTTAATCATCTATAGTATCATTTTATTGAATAGGACTTCACTACATGTGTACGCCAGATGGACAACCTTGTATTAGTTGTTTCTTAGAAATCTCTTTTGAGTACCCTAAATAGGGATAATGTGGGCACTCGCCTGGGGTGGGTGGGTTTCCCCAACAATACAAAAAATAGCTGATTAACCATGAGATTAGGGTAGTGTTATTTTGATACACATATACAATATGAAGAATTTTATTTGATTGGTATGTGTAAAATGGATTCAGTGAAAGCAAAACTAGAAAAGTGATGATGAATATATTTATTAAAAATGATTCCCTCTATTAGAAAAATCATATCACATGATGTATAGATTGTCTCACACTATTCATTCATGTAGTTTAATATTTTCACTATTATGAAAAATGTGACACCTATTTGCATAGATATATCCTTTATTATTTATTATTGATTGATTTATCTATAATTGTCTCATTTAGTTTATCTTGAGTGCAACTTCACCCATTATTAAGGATGTAGATATCATATTCTTGAACTTCTTAGGTATCATGTCCAACATTCCCTAGGATCCTAATTTTCAATATATTTGATCTGATATATGTATGAGATGTTTGAATTATCTATTTTTGACACATGCTGAGGTGATATGATTTTAGTAAACATTGCACATCCTACGGGCATGTGTATTATCAATAGGGTCTCCCAAAAATTTTATCTATCATACTGAATTTTAATGTATGTATATATGCTATATATAATGTCTTTGTGCATAGGGTATAATATCAATGCATACTAGGTTACATTTTCTTGACTACATATCATTGCATATATACCTACATGCGGTTTGGGTCTTATCAAGGTTTATGCTATACTCAAATACATGAAACAAAATAGTTTCAATTCCATCTCCTTGTAATGTTGATATCCTATGTTTTAGTTATCAATTGTTGAGTTTGGAGTTGGGTTAGGCTTTGTTTTTCATAATTACCATGGTCAACACCCTCTAGATCGCCATTAGTGGTTACATGTAGATATACACCCATATAAATGGGACCTACATGTATATTTATAGAGAGTTACAATATAATAACTATAATATATAGTATTTCCGTTCTCATAAAAAGTACCTACGTAGTTGGTTTAATCAACTATTTAATTTGTAATTAAATTGGAGCAAAATAACGATCTAGTTTATTATAACTAACTCTTGGGCTGAAACCTAGTTGGACCAAAATCAACTTCCCTTAAACCTAGACTTATTGTGTGACCATAGAACATTATTACTTTAGTATTGGAAATTATAACAATATTGTATTTTTTCAAGCAATGTGAGACATCCAGCAATACAACATTGCTATATGAGTAATAAGAATAGTCAATCACTAGCACTGCCTTTTGATGACTGATAATAACATGTATTGTCCCTTTTTCGTTTATATATAGGTTGAACTGGGGGCATTGGCATACAATCATCTTTATCGTACATATTTTTCATTAATCCTAGAGAATAATAATAAAGATACTTGAGTTGAATATCAACTATATTAACTTCAATGAGCATGTACATGCATTAAATAGTCTCACTACCAAGAGGAATTGTATTTCATTATTTTATATGTAAGAGGTAGAAATTATATCTACATAACTCCAATATCCATGTTAGTCATAACATTGCCAACTACTATTACATAGACTACCTTATTCAAGGCCAAGGTGAAAAATATCAAGTCACATTATAAAGTATGTGCCTAATTTTTAGGACCTAGAAAATACATGATTAAGTTATTGATAAGATCAATATAGGAGTTGTTTATGGTTACAATAAGGTCCCATCCAATTTTCATGATATTTGGATATAAGAGAGAAAGCATGTAGAAAGGATCTCTTGTGCAATTTGGTCAGTTTTGTAATATCATCACAGTTTGGGAATTTCATAATTACTTTGGTGATGTGAGGTGACAACTAGATTAGGATAATGAAGGAAATATGATGACTTTAGGTATGGGATTTGATCTCTAGACCTAGTTTAGGTCTTCAAATTACATACAAAGTAATATTGATAAATCTATCATAAGGAAGATTATATGGAGTGGTTATAGTGTTTTGAGATTTAGTTTCATAATCAAGGATATGATTAATCCTATGGACCCTTTGGAAGCCTAAACAATGGACCATGTGCCCTAGAACCCAACTAAAGCCTAATTGGGAAAATTAAGATTTACACATGGGTATTTGGAGTACGTATTTTAGAGTTTAGCATTTTGTATTTATAATAAGTACCCAAAGTATTTTTAGTATATGGATACTTAGAATATAAGATTATAAGAGAAATTTTAGATAATTTTGTGTTATCTAGTGGCCTAGATAATTAAATTAGTAATTATCTAGTTTTTACCTAAAGGTAGGATTAGGGTATTTACCCATTTAGTTTTGACCTAAGTCATTCTAAAGGGAATATAATGGATAGATCATCTCAATTCCAAAAATTCGAGCTTAAAATGGAGTTATTATGTAGCAGAAATAATTGTTTCTTTGTTTTGGACTTTTATCAAAAACAAAATAAAATTAAAAAGAGAGGGAGAGACTCCTAGTCTCATGGATTGGGTCACGACTCAGAAAGAATAGAGCCCCATTGAAAGGGGACCTTGTTGGATATCTGATAAAGGAGAAGTTGTATAAAGCCTTAGATTTGAGTACAGAAGGGTTTATCACATCTATATTAGGGTTTTCAGTTCTAGAGAGGAAAGAAGGAGAAGGGGATAAGTGGAATCTGCTGCCACATCATGGGTGGTGTTTTTGGGTTCTTGGATCACTACAATCTTGTCCCAAGGGAAGCGCCGCCCTTGGAGGGAAATGAAGGATGAAGAGGTTGGGGGAAATTTTTTTGTGATCTTATTGCAAGTAATCCAAATCCACCTCACAGACGATGAACCACAACAATAGGCTGGATAGCAGAGCGGCGCAAACAACATCAAATAGAGAAATAAATATGGGATCCTGCTGCTGCCTCGTAGGGTGAGGACTGTTTGTGTGAGACCTGTGACCTTCAGAGGGATGTGAAGCATCTTAAAGAATACATGGCTTTTTCATTCCATGCTTGCAGTGGCCAGGGCACGAGCAAACCCCCTGATGGCCCTCCCCATGGATGGAACCCTATTTTCATGGTAAAATAAGGCCATTGTTTCCTGTTCGGCTGTTCGTGTCACTACGAGATGAAAGGGGAGTAGATTATAGGCTCCTACCTGCTGGATCACCAGTCACGAGGCCATCAAGCCTAAAAGAAATTAAAAAGAAAGGTAACGAAGAAGTTGGGATTTTAATTTGATTAAGATACTTTAGGAGTTCATGGAAATTCATCTGGTTGTCAAAGTAAGACATAACAACTCATTGTAAAGCTTAAGAGTTGATGAACACACTAATAGAGGTACAAGACCATGGAAAGAAACATATGATGCAATTATTTTAATAGGAATATAAGTATGATTGTATGTGTTGATGTTATGTTAAATTGATGATATATGTGTGAACCTTATCGCCAAGCTTTAGGGTATTGACACCACACTAGTTTCAAAGCTATGATGCAATAGAACATGTAGTTTAATGATTTGAAAGACATCTTATTGCTTGTCAGTAATATTTTGGTTTTGATGCATTAATAAACAAAGATGAATGGAAAGGTGATATTAGTTACAAACTAGATGTTATCATGGTGTAAATAATTAGATATAATCTACTCATCATTATGATTTCAGTATCCTACTTATTGCTTTCACCTTATTACATGATTATTGTTTGAATAATATTAGAGTCCTAGGATTAATCAGTTTGGCAAGTCACCATGGGTGTTTATTTTTTTTCTAAAAACAGTCATGTAATTAAGATCATGTATGTTCAGAATAAGCATGTTATAAGATAGGAAAGAATTCATAACATAAAACTTTATGAGGTTTATTAGAATATGTGATGGATCTAAGATACATACAAGTTGGTTTTTTGTTGGGGAATACTTTAGAATAATCTTGTAATACATTGAATTGGGTAGATGTGTGCATATGATGATATTATGTAAGGGTTGATTATGAGATCATGATAAGTTAGGGTGGGGTCCAAATATAAGATTGGATAAAGAAAATCATATAAAATGAACTAAAGTCTAGTTGGGAAATTCGTAATGATAAGTAATAAAAATGTATTTTAATGTCTTTTCAAAGGGTTGACTGGAGAACTCAAGTAAACTATATAATCCACTGCAAAAAAGGTAAGTGGGCAGTGTCGATTAAATTTCAGTATTATTCAACCTACACCTTTCTACAAAGTAACTTAGGTTACTTTCAAACATTCAGTTATAAATGTTATCTCATATTCAATAATGCTTTTTAGTAGTCAAAGACTTTCTTCAGATGAAGTTGTGATGTGAGGATAAGATATTATAGATTTTTGGTATTTAAGCTACTTTCACATACTTAGTATTTACTTATTCAATTTAGTTTATTTCTCAAACTTTTAGACATATATGTCATATATCTGATATTAGAATCAAATTAAGTCATCATGTTAGATCAGAGTTTTTGATTAAGAGTTATCTAAATAATAATAATATCAAATTTAGATTCAGATTTATATACAATTCAAAATTTAAGAGCAGAGATTCAAGCTAAGAATTCAATTTAGTTGAATAAGACTTCAATTTGTAATAGAATAATTTCAACGCATCCGTTAAGTAAGACAAACTTTCTCAAACGTTCATTATGGATTTAGATTTAGATTTACATTCAGGATTTAGTACATGTTCAGTTATTAGTATTCAATTTTTAGTATAAGATAAGTTCATATTCAACATTCAGTAAATGTCCAGTTATCAACATTCAATTTTAGTATAAGATTAGTTCAGATTCAGAAATCAGTAAGTTTAGATTTAAGATAATTAAGTTAAAACATTCACATATGACATTATATCATAAGTCCTCATTCAGTTAGTTCAGGGATGATATAGAGGTATTTGTTGCCAATTAAGAGGAGTGTTTACTCCAATTTAGATGTACTTTAGTACCAATTCAGGGCGTAGTCACGCTAATTCAGAGACACCTCTGTGTTATTCAGAGGCATGTAGTGCCAATTCATAGGTACTTAGGTACCAATTCATGGCATAGATACACCAATTCAGGATGACTTATCATATAATGCTGACCACAAATTAGATAAAATACATAAATAAAATATGCATCATTTCAGTATAAGTTTACAACTTTCAGATATTAGCTCAGCTGTCAGTTATATCATATACATGCTGATCTTATTAGAAGTTTAATGCCACTTACTCTAACCTAGGTTTCCCTTTGGGAATGGTTGGGGATGAGATGTCTGTAGGTACTAACTTCAAGCGATAGTCATGATAAGATGATGCAGTGACAACTTTAGGAGATTTGCTTGGTGGGGTGCCATCTACATGGTCCCAGCTTTGATATGAGATTTGTATAAGGTAGTAGTATCATGGTATTCATTCCTAAGAATTTATGAGAATGGATATTTACACTAGTATGTATTGGTTCTTGTCTATAATTATCATTATGTAGATCATGTTTGTAACACTCCCCAATTTAAGAAAAAAATAGTTTCTGTTTAGGTGATATGAAAATTGGGGTGTTACAATATGGTATCAAAGTGATAATATAGATGGCCATCAAGAAAATTCTCATATTATTATTTAGATTGCATCATTAGTATCCAAGTAAGAGTAGATAGATTTAGAAAGAAAATTATTATCCTTGATTATAAAAGAAATGAGAGAAATATCTAGAATCTAGGTTAGAGGTTTAATCAAACAATAGAAGTTGAGATGTGTATTAGGGTTAGTGCCTAGCTGCTTTGGACATTTTATGTCATCTTTAGATCTGTGTATATCATGATCTCTCTTTTTCCCACATGTTTGTAGTATGAGACGCAAGCTTATGGGGGTTTTCTAAAGGGATTCATATGTATCAATCTAAAGTTATTTTGATTATCTCATTCTTTCTAGTGCATATAGTATGGGACATGTGTACAGTCAGATGAGATAAATATGATAATCCATGGCACTTTCAGATGTATGACCGTTTGACATGCATTGGGAGGTGACAAAAAGAAAGTTAAAATAAAAGATTGAGGTATATGATCACCTAAACCTAATCACATACCTATTAGAATCCTAGAATGCAAACCAAAGGTAGATATTTTGATGCGGGTGAGTAACTCTACTTTAAAGAGGAGTAATATTGGAGGGAAATTAGGTCTTTTTCCTACTACTTGATGAGAATTAGAGAATAGTTGAGGTCCTTAGGAACTTCATTCCATGGAGGAATTATAGTCAAAAGTCGAATCATGACGGTTGTTAAGGATGATGCTTGAGGATAACATAATTGATGTTATGAACAAAGATTAAGAGTAAGGTAAGGTGGTTGTTAGAGGTGACCAAAAGTCTTCAAGGTTATACATGAGGATTCTTTAAAATTTTGGTAGTACAAGATATGTGACAATATGGATCAATAATCTAGGATCACTATAATATAGGATTTTAGATGATTTTCACATGAAAAATATCCTAGAGAAGTTGCTTTACTAATATTTGATTCAATGTTCTTGGGGATAAGAATCGTTTCATGAGGGAGTAATGCATAAGGTACCCGGGGTTTGCCTAGCCTAGAGAACCATGATAAGATGAATAAAGTCATTAAGAATGCAAGTAAGATTTTCCCACTTTCATGGTTATGTTCTTTTATATGTTCAATATCTCAAGTAGAGATATGTTATAAAGTATTTTTTTAGAATCTAAGAACTAAGTACACAATAAGATTATAAGAACATAATGCATTATGTGATGATTTTGCTTGCAGAGTAAGATTTCATGAGATTCATGTTTTAAAATTTGAGATATAGGGTTTACAACCATGTTAAGACCATGAGGTCAGGATGAATTAAGATTGATAAAAGAACATATTTAATGAAGTTAGACTATGGAGTTAAACCTAGGTTCTACTCCAGGTCAACTCAAGATCAGGACCCAAGCATCTTTTGATAGGTCACGAGACCCAGGTAAAAATGTATAGGTCTCCATAGAAAGATTTGTAAAAAGAAAGACATTAAGAGTACAGAGGGAGTAGTTGCTTATGCTTAAGATTTTCATACATTTTCCGTATTGATTATACATGATAGTTTGATAATGTTGTTAGACATAGTTTGTTATCCATGAGAAGGTTATACTTCGAAAGTGATTATGAGATTTTATGACAATCATAAAGAGATAGTGTATGTAAGATATGAGAGATCCTAAGGTGGGTAGCCTCCTATAGTTTAACTGAATATCGAGGACAAAATTCCCAAAAAGGTGGGTATTATTGTCACACCCTAATTTTTGGTACCTAACAAATACATGATTGAGTTATTGATGAGATTAGTACCACTACTACAGAACCTACCTTTAGTGTCGGTTATTTAAAGCCTTTAGTGTCGGTTTCTAAGCGACACCTATGTGGGCGACACTAAAAGCTCACCCATTAGGCGTCAGTTCCAAAACCGACGCCCAAACTCTTCGCGCGCCACCGAAAACGCGCCATCATGGCACTATAGGCGTCAGTTATTAGATACGAAACCGACGCCCAAACCCTTTGCGCCACAGAAAGGGCGCCATCTTGGACACTATCATTGTCAATTTTTTACAAATAACCGACGACATATATCTTCGCGCCACAGGAGGGCGCCAACTTGGGCACTATAGGCGTCGATTATTAGCTAATAACTGACGCCATATAACTCCCAACACGGACGTGCTGGACAGCACGGCCGTGGTGTTAAGGAAATAGACGTCGGTTTCTATTAAAAACCGACACTGTAACCTATTTGGCGTCATTTTTATACAAATAACCGACGCCTATTGTTTTTTTCTGTCAGCCTGCAGACCTGCTATGGCTGGTCGCAGGATGAGAAACCTGTTCAGTTCAGTTATGAACTGCAGGTTTTACGACATCCATTGATATCAGCCGACAACAGGCCACAAACCTGCAAAATTAACAACAAAAATATTCACACATGCATTTAGCAATGCAACCTGCAGTTCCATTTTATTTTTACACATTTAGAAACATTCATGTAGCTAGCAATCTGTAGTTCCATTCATTCACATTCACACATGTAGAAACATTAATATAGCAACCAACACTTTCATTCATTTTCACTCAGACACATGTAGAAACATCCAGACATGTAGAAACATTCACACATATATTATAATTCAGAAATTCATTTACAAAATATCATTGTTTAGTCATTATTCGCTATCAGGATCCCAATTATATTTTAAATCCCCCACTATTTGTATGGTTGTTGCCCATTCTTCTCTTACTTCATTTAATTCTCCCACCGTATAGGGAACATGTATATCTGGTAAGTCTGTTCCTGTAGTGGGGTCAGCTTTAAACACCTATAAAGAGAATGATGTATATATATAATTAATGAGCTATAAATAAGATTGATATATTTCATATTATCTAATGAGACTATATAATACCTGAGCAATACAATCGATGTCCATACAACATGACAGACTAACACAAATATAGTACATAACAACAACAGCGTCGAATTTACATACAACACTAGCTTAGTACATATATAGTGGTACTTATAAGGTGACGATCCCACCTGGTAAAATAGGTTACCGACAACTACATGTTACAGCTGGGAGGTCGTGATTCAGCAATCATATGCATTAGCAGGAGGACAAACATATCACCATATGTTTTTCCTCCTGCTAATGCATACGGTTGTTGAATCACGACCTCCCAGTCGTAACATGTAGTCGGTAACCTGTTTTAGCAGGTGGTATCGTCACCTTAGTCCCACTATATATGTATTAAGCTAGTGTTGTATGTAAATTTGGCGTTGCTGTTGTTATGCAATGTATATGTGTTAGTCTGTCATGTTGTTATATAAATCTGAAGCACTTGTGTGTGCTGCACTTTATGTATTATATATGTATCCTGCTTCTCTTCATTGGGGCTTCTTTTGCTGTTTAGCATTTGTATTAACTAGAAGATATGAAACATCAAATCAGAAAATGATATTGATATTAAAAAAGTAAACATTTAGCTTCAATAAAAAAATATAAACATGCATGCCTCTAAAATTGTGATCTTTTATCAATTAACAATCCTTCATTGTGATCTCCGCACACATATAAGTCATCATTAGCTTCTTCAATATTTTGTGGAGTTGGCAACCCAACTGAGAATGGACTGGAGTCATCATATTTATCATAGTACTCTTCTTCATCTATAGGATCTTCAATGAACTGTCTTTTACCATGAAGAACAACCAACCATTTATCATTTGCAGGATCATCGATATAAAATACTTGTTTCGCCTGTGATGCCAATATGAATGGTTCATCCTTCTCGCCAATCTTTTCAAAGTTCACTAAAGTGTAACCCAATTCATCCACTATAACTCCTTTGGTGTTATCAACCCAATTACATTTGAAGAGTGGAATTATGAAATCTATGTAGTCAAATTCCCATATCTCTTCAATGACACCGTAATATGACATTTTAGCTTCACGTGGACTCTTATCTTTTGCACTTGCAAAAAACATAGTCGATGCTTGAAGGGTGACCCCACTATTTTGGACGACACTCTTATCATCTTGGCACTTTGTGTAATATGTGAATCCATTAATGTCGTACCCTTCATAAGACATAACAGTCAACTTTGGTTTAAAGGCGAGGCATTTGATAGTTTCAGTAATATCATCTGGTGTTTGAGATAGTTGATGTGAGACTTTATCTTCAAACCACTTAATAAAATTCTTGTTATGCTCTCTAGCAAGCCACATTGTATTGGCTCGAGGATATTGTCTTTTGATAAAATTGGTATGTTCCTCGATATAAACGTTCACTTCGTCCATGTTGTGTAAAATATACAAATGACCTTGTTCCAACTGCTCACGGCTGATTACTTTCACACGTGATCCCAAAATTCCTTTGCCAAATAGCTCGTCAATATTCTTGTCATTATCAGGAGTGTCATTACCACTGAGAAAGTCATTGCAGAAATCCATAACCTCTCTCGCCACATAACCTTCAATAATACTCCCTTCAGGCCGATAACAGTTTCGAACATCACCTTTAAAAATGCTCATGTATCGTTCAAAGGGATACATCCAATGCAAGAAAACCGGTCCCAAGATTTTCACTTCCCTAGTCAAGTGGACAACAAGATGTACCATGATATCAAAGAACGAAGGAGGGAAATACATCTCAAGATGACATAGGGTAACAACCACTTCTCTTTGCAAATTATCGAGAGTCTCAGGGTCAATAACTTTGCTGTAGAGACTGTTGAAAAAGAAACAAAGTCAGGTGATTGCAAACCTTACATGCTTCATAAATATAGATCGAATTGCCACGGGCAATATTTGTTGCATTAGAGTGTGACAATCATGAGATTTAAGACCTATCAACTTCAGATCTTTCATTGATACCAATCTACGGATGTTGGATGAGTAACCATGTGGCACCTTAACATTTACCAAGCATTCACAAGTAGCTTTCTTCTCCTTTCTAGACAACGTGTAACAAGCGGGAGGTAAGTATGTTCTTTTACTACCCATTTCACGTAATTCTATTAATTCTGACCTTTTTCCCATTTCACGTAGGTCCAGTCTGGATTTTATCCCATCTTTAGTCTTACCTGGTATATTTAACAAAGTACCAATGATGTTATCACAGACATTTTTCTCAACATGCATTACATCGATATAATGCCTGACTGTCAAAGAACTCCAATAAGGAAGATCCCAAAATATTGACTTCTTCTTGAATGAAGAATTGTCACTCCATGTAGTACATTGTGATCTCTTACCAAATTCATTGATAAAGTCTTTTACTCTTTGATAAACAACCTCCCCTGGTATAGGTTTAGGTGCACTGCGTTCCTCATTCAATCCATTGAATGCTTTGTGCTTCCTACGATACGGATGGAATTTTGGAAGAAACCTTCGATGACCGAGATATACATTCTTACCGCCATGTTTTAGTCTTGTTGAATCAGTGTTCTCTTCACATATAGGACACACTTTAGCTCCTTTGACACTATATCCAGACAAATTCCCATATGCTGGAAAGTCATTAATAGTGCAAAACAACATAGCATGCAAACGAAATGTCTCTCTTCGTGAAGCATCATAGGTCATCACACCTTCACCCCAGAGTTTCTTTAAGTCATCAATCAGAGGTTCAAGATAAACATCGATGTCATTTCCAGGTTGTTTAGGGCCCGATATCAACAACGACAACATTACATACTTATTTTTCATACACATCCAGGGAGGAAGATTGTATATAACAAGCATGACTGGCCAAGTGCTATGTTGGGTGCTCAATGTCCCGTAAGGATTCATCCTGTATGTACAAAGCCCAAGTCTTAGATTCCTGACTTCTTCACCAAATTCAGGGTACAATAGATCAATCTTCTTCCATTGTGGGGAATCAGACGCATGTCGTAGGATCCCATCATTATTTTTCTTAACATCTGCATGCCACCTCAAATTCTTCACATCTATCGGATTGGCAAATAAGTGTTGAAACTGTGATATTATAGGTAGATACCACATCACCTTGGTAGGAGAACTAGTTTTGGACTCCCCCGAAGTCGTCAATTTATACCGTGACGCACCACATTTTGGACAATCTTTCAAATCCGCATAGTTCTTTTGAAATAATACACAATCATTAGGGCATTCCTGTATCTTCTTGGCATCCATTCCCATTGGGCACAACAATTTCTTTACCTGGTATGTTGAGATTGGCAGCTCGTTTCCTTCAGGAAGCATTTCTTTCAACAAAGATAACAATGACGTGAAGCTTTTGTCGCTCCATCTATTGTTAGCTTTCAACTTATACAATCTCAACACAGCGTTAAGCTTTGTAAACTTAGTACAACCTGTGTATAACGGCATCTCAGCATCATGCACAATGTTTCTAAAAATGGGAGGTGGATCAGTGTGCTCTACCCCACAACTATCCAGCATCGCATCAACGATGTCTACTGGAACTGGTTCATTCACATCTACGTCATCGTAGGCAATTTCTTCTTCCACACAAGCACTGTTATCGACATCCACTGGTTTCGGGTTTGAAATCTCTCCATGCCAGTGCCATTCTGTATAGCCTTGTATAATCCCGTTGCACATGACATGAGTTTTGATTTCGTCACCAGTGTTGACTTTCAAGTTGTTACCGCAATGCCTACATGGACAGTAGAACCTATCTCCAGGTTGTTTCCTATGTTCCTCGACAAATCTAATGAATTGGTCAAGACCAGAAATAAACTCTGGGGTGCAGCGATTGCGAATTGACATCCATGATCTATCCATTCTATGATCAAAGAGAAAACAAGTATATATTAGGACAAGATTAGGGTCTAGGGTTAACAAATACATGTGATGTCATTATTATATATAATAAATGTGTACCACCTATCCATTCTTGAACACCTAATCTCACTAGTAAGTGTATAATGTTTATTGGGTTTTCAAGAAAATTTCGGCAGCATTTTCCCGCTGTTCTCCAAGTACATATGTACTTAGAGAACAGACGGGGAAATGCTGCCGAAATTTTCTTGAAAACCCAATACACATTAGACACTTACATCCTAAGTGAGATTAGGTGTTCAAGAACAGTCCCAAACCGGGGACTATCCAAGATTTACTCCTAATGAGTAAATCTTGGACGGGTTTCTAGGCCAACAAATAATGTGTTGTCATTCTTATACCTAAAATCCTAGTTCTTCAAGTTAGGGTGATTATTGATGTCTTTAAAAGCATGATTGGCAATTTAGAAAAAAGTTCATCATTTACATTCCAAGCATGTCACATGTGTGCATTACAGTTCATCATTAAGCAAGATATAAGTAAGTATGACGTCATATTAAAATAGACTATACAATATGAGAAAATAGTAGTGTAATCATGCAAATGGGAACATTCATGGGAACACACACTTCAGTTATAAGCATTCATGTAGCAACTTTCAGTTCCATTCATTAATCTCTTTTTACATCCACACACAGGGGTGTACCCCTAAACAGTAACTACACATGCGCATAATTAAAAAAACTATTAATACAGACAAGTCTAGATAGATAGACAACTAAATACTACACCAACATGGTCCCGCATGCATCAGTAACTTCTTTTTGATGATGAAGCTATGTCACGAAGCTCCGCACTGTATTTAGACAAATCTGAACTGACAGGGGCCTCAGATTCAGATGCCTCATAGATGATATCCGACGACGTGCGCTCATACCGCAGAAGATGATCGGGGGTCTCGCAGTTGATGTTGGTTATCCAAACTTTGATGGAATTATGGCCAACTGGATGGAGAAAAAGCATGTTCCAACGGACCACATGCAGCTCTCCAATCCAATCACGCCAACCGGATTTTGATACAAGATTTCCCGCCAAATCATACTCAACCTCGATAACATGTGAATAATTGCCAAAAGTTAGGGTCACTTTACCAGGCATGTAGTGTCTTCCTTTTAGAAAACGTCAATGTTTGGGTATGACCAATTGGTTTAAGGAACGATCATCTAGGATGATGTCCAATTGTTCTTCAATAGGGAAGGTTAACATTGACATAGAGGCCCAGTTCATAGTGACTGTTATGGGTGGACAGAGACTGCATAATATTAGTGTAAGTACATATAACGATGTTATATATTTTTAGAAAAAGTTGTATAACATCGGTTAACCTTTTATTGCTTGTCATAACCAACTTTATTGTGGTAGACATGATAGCTTGAAAATAAGTCTACATATGTACTTAGAGAACAAATGAGGAAATGCTACCGAAATTTTCTCGAAAACCCAATACACATTATACACTTACATCCTAAGTGAGATTAGGTGTTCAAGAACAGTCCCAAACCGGGGACTATCCAAGATTTACTCCTAATGAGTAAATCTTGGATGGGTTTCTAGGTGCTTACTAAAATAGAACCATTATATGGAACTAATCCTACATTATACACATACTTTTCATGAGTAAGATAATGTGCACTTCATGGAATTATTAAGATCTGAATATATATAAGTTATTTCCATTTAGGGAAAAGTTCATCATTTACATTCCAAGCATGTCACATGTGTGCATTCCAGTTCATCATTAAGCAAAAGAAGGGTGATTAGGATTCTCACCAAGAATATAGCTAAACTATTAAACAATGATTATAGCTAAACTATTAAACAATAGACTTGCCACACATAAAACACCCTATACAACTATAAAACAAAAAAGTATTAAGTATATATGCATGATACAATAACTATTTTGCATCACATTACAACAGACTTATCATTGATACCTTACTAACTTATTGCTACATTTACATATCATCACTTGATCAAAAATTACAGCAGTACATTTAACCAAAGTATGCATTCTAAAATCTATGTCATGATTAGTTACATGTAATTTACTTAGATATACAACAGTACCCGATTGCTATGTCTTACATACAAAGTATACATATTAAATTAACTAAGGCTTATCATAGAACATGTATTGTATAGACAATAGAGGATTCAGCTCAGTAGAAGCACAAAATCAGTACCTAAACCCTAAAATCACACCTTTTTAGCATTTATTCTAACAGGTTTATGTACATCAATATGTGTATGAGCCCTAATTAAAACTGATTCTCATAGGAAGTAAATAAATTTAAAAAAAATGCCCAGCAGCAGGGCAGGCACCTTGAGGGAAGAGGAGCAGAGGAAGAAGAAGAAGGTAGGGCGGGCACCTTGAGGGAAGAGGAGAAGCGGTCGGAGCAAGTCCTAGCAGCTGCCGGCGGCGAGGAGAGGAGCGACAGAGAGGGCGGCGAGGCTAGGAGACCTAGCTGCTACCGGCGACGGCAGAGAGGGCGGCCGGCGGGCGGGCGGACGGCGACTGCTTCTCGTGGCGACGGCGACGAGCGGCGAGTACGGAGGAAGGAGCGACGGTGACGGAGCACGGCGGCGGAGCACGAATGGCAGGGAGCGGCGGCAGGGAGCAAGAAATCGCCGGAGCTAAGGAAATCGGGAATGAAAAAGGGAAAGGGGAAGAGAAGAATCGGTCGGGCTGGTGAGCTATTAAGTTGACAATAAGTGTCAGTTATTAAAAACCGACAACTAAACACCCTTTAGTCGTCGGTTATTTAGCTATGAACCGACGCCTTTTGTAAAATTTTGGAGCCAATTTTTTCGCTGGAATTTTGGGTTTGGCGGTTGAGTTTAGGTGTCAGTTGTTTATTAATTAACCGACACTTAATAAAAGTGGTACTCGTGTCTGGCCGACCTTCGTAGATTAGATGTCGGTTTATGTTATCAACCGACACTATAGCATTTAGGTGTCGGTTTTTGTATACAACCGACACCTGAAAAAGTGACTTTATAAGCCATTTCTGTAGTAGTGTACATGATTGGTTTATGGTTACAATAAGGTCCCATCCAATTTTCATGATATTTAGATATAAGAGAGAAATCATTTGGAAAGGATCTCTTATGCAATTTGGTCAATTTTGTAATACTGTCATAGTTTGGTAATTTCATATTTACTTTGGTGATGTGAGGTGACAACTAGAGTAGGATAATGAAGGAAATATGATGACTCTAGTTAAGGGATTTGAACTCTAAACCTAGTTTAGGTATTGATATTACATAAAAAGTAATATTGATAAATCTATCATAAGGAAAATTGAGAGCTTATACTGTTTCAAGCTTTAGTTTCATAATCAAGGATATGATTAAGCCTACAGACCCTTTGGAAGCCCAAAGAATAGACCATGTGCCCTAGAACCCAACTAAAGCCTAATTGGGAAAATTAAAATTTACACATGGGCCTTGGAGTACATATTTCAGAGTTTAGCATTTTGTGTTTATAATAAGTACTCAAAGTATTTTTAGTATATGCATGCTTGGAATATATGATTACAAGAGAAATTTTAGATAATTTTTTGTTATCTAGTGGCTTAGATAATTACATTATTAATTATCTATTTTTTACCTAAAAGGTAGGTTTGGGGCATTTACCCATTTGGTTTTTATCTAAGGTCATGCTAAAGGAAAGATAATGGTCAGATCATCTTAATTCCAAAAATATGGGCTTAAATGGAATTAGTATGTAGTGAAAATAATTGTTTCTTTGTTTTGGACTTATATAAAAAACAAAAGAAAAATGAAAAGGGGGTAAAACTCCCAGTCTTGTAGATTGGAGAGTCATGGCTCGAGAAGAACAGATCCCTAACAGAGCCCCATTGAAAGGGGACCTCGTTGGAGATCCAATAAAGGAGAAGTTGTATAAAGCCTTAGATTCGAGTAGAGAAGGGGTTAGTGCATATATATTAAGGTTTTGAGGGTTTCTAGAGAGGAAAGAAGGTGAAGGGGATGAGGGGAATCTGCCTCCACACCATGGCTGGCATTTTTGGGGTCTTGGATCCCTACACTCCTATACCAGGGGAAGCACCGCCCTTGACGAGTAAGGAAGGATGAAGATGTTGGGGGTTGATATCATTGTGATCTCGTTGCAAGGAAGCTGAAGCCACCTCACTGACGATGAATAAGGCAACATGTAGGATAGCAGAGTGGCACAGACAGCAACAAATAGAGAAAGAATAAGGGATCCTACAACTACTAGGCAGGGTGAGGACTCCTTGTGCGAGACTTGTGACCTTCAGAAGGATGTGAAGCATCCTAAGGAAGACAGGGCTTGTTCATTCCATGTCTTGTAATGGACAAGGCATGAGCATACCCCATGATGGCTCCCCCATGGGCAAATATGTCTCAATCTGATAACCAAATCAATATCCATGAACTCTTGAAGTATTTTAATAAAATTAAAATCTCACATTCTTTGTTACCTTTAAAAAACAATTGGCCATTCTATTCATCCCTTGGCCTGGGCTCGATCCTGGGACCTCTTACTCACAAACCGAGTGTCTAACCATCTTGGTGTCTTCTGTTAGACATTTGCTTTTTAATTTTTTTAGGCCTAATGGGCCTCATGGATGGCGGCCTAGTAGGTAGGAGCTTGAGAGTTGATGAACACATTAATAGAGGTCTAAGGCGATGTTGAGTATCATATGATGAAATTAGTTTAAAAGGAAGACATGTATGATGGTATGTGTTGATGTCATGTTAAATTAATGATGTAGTTGTGAACCTTGTCGATGAGCTTTACGTATTGACACCACACCAGTTTCAAAGGTATGTTGCAATGAGAACATGTAGTTTAATGATTTGAAAATATCTTATTATTGGTCAGTAATATCTGGGTTTTTATGCATGAATTAAAAAATATGAGTGCAAGGGTGATATTATTTACAAACTAGATGTTAGCATGGTGTAAATAATTAGAGTGTCGTGTACTCATCACTATGATTTCAGTATCCTACATATTGCTTTCACCTTATTAGATGATTATTGTTTGAATAATATTGGAGTCTTAGGATTCTCGGTGAGGCAAGTCACCATGGGTGTTTATATTTTTCTAGAAACATTCATGTATTAAGATCGTGTATTTTTAGAATGAGAATATTATAAGATTGGCAAGAAATCATAACATAAAACTTTATGAGGTTTATTAGAATACGTGATGCATCTAAGATACATACAAGTTGGTTTTGGTATTGGGAATACTTTAGAATATGATTGTAATACATTAAATTGGGTAGATGTGTACATATGATGAGATTATGTAAGGGTTGATTATGAGATCAAGATAAGTTAGGGTGGGGTACAAATATAAGACTAGAAAAAGACAAATCTTATAAAATGAATTAAACTCTAGTTGGGAAATGAGTAGTGATAAGTAATAAAGACATATTTTAATGTCTTTTTAGGATTTAGGGTTGACTAGAGAACTCAAGGAAAATGTTTAATCCTCTACAACAAAGATAAGTGGGAAATATCGATTGAATTTTATTATTATTCAACCTACACTTTCTCCAAATTAACTTAGAGATTAGGTTACTTTCAAACATCCAGTTATTAATGTTTATCTCATATCCAATAATGGTTTTTAGTAGTCAGACTTTCTTCAGATGAAGTTGTGATGTGAGGATATCATAATATTGATTTTTGGTATTTAAGATACTTTCACATAATATTTACTTATTCAGTTAAGTTTATTTCTCAAGCTTTTAGACATAGATGTCATATATCTGATATTAGAATCATATTAAGTCATCCTACTAGATCAGAGTATCTAAATAATAAGAATATAAAATTTAATTTCATATTTAGATTCAGTTGAGTTTAAGAGCAGAGATTCTGAGTAAGAATTCAATTTAGTTGAATGAGAATTCAGTCTATAATAGAATGATTTCAATGCATCATTTAAGTAAGACAAACTTTCTGAAACTTTCATATTAGATTCAGATTCAGATTTACATTCAGAATTTAGTACATATTCAGTTAACAATATTCAGTTTTAGTATAAGATAAGTTCATATTCAAAAATTAGTAAGTTCATATTTAAGATAATCAAGTTGAAACCTTCACATAAGATATTATATGATAAGTCCTCATTCAGTTAGTCCCGGGATGATTCAGAGACATCTGTTGCCAATTCAAAGGAGTGTTTACTCCAATTCAGAGGTACTCCAATACCAATTTAGGGCGTAGTCACACCAATTCAGAGACACATTGGTATCATTCAGAGGCATGTAGTACCAATTCATAGGTACTTAGGTACCAATTTAGAGAAAATA
Organism: Alisma plantago-aquatica; assembly: GCA_963693085.1. NCBI lineage: Eukaryota > Viridiplantae > Streptophyta > Magnoliopsida > Alismatales > Alismataceae > Alisma > Alisma plantago-aquatica. The sequence goes on along the minus strand of OY856412.1, from coordinate 21,276,573 downwards.
TACACTAATTCAGGAGGACTTATCGTATGGTGGTGGCCACAAATCAAATAAAATACATAAATTAAAGCCATATCGATTTAGTATAAATTTACAACTTTCAGATATTAGCTTAGCTATCAGTTATGTCATATTCATGCCGACTTATTTGAAGTTCAATGCCACTTACTCTAACCTAGGTTTCTCTTTGTGCATGGTTGGGGATGAGATGTTCGCCTGCAAGTATCGAACTTCAAGAGATAGTCATGACAAGATGATGCAACAACAACTTTAGGAGATTTGCTTGGTGGGGCGCTATCTACATGGCCCCAGCTTTGATATGAGATTTGTGTCAGGTATTATCATGGTATGAAGTTTTATTCCTGAGAATTTATGAGAATGCATATTTACACTAGTTTGTATTAGTTCTTGTCTATTATTATCGTTATGTATATCATGTTTGGAACACTGCACAGTTTACGAAAAAAATTAGCTTCCACTCAGGTGATATGAAAATCCGCATGTTACAGTATGTGATGATTGTAGTTGTTTCAATTCTAAGGACAACATATAATATTTTCATTCAGATAGTCCACAATGACACTTTTAGTAAATTATGTATCACACTTGTAGTAGGTCTATCTAGCGTAGTTTTTATTCAACAAATACATATATGTTAAACCAATAGCTAATATCTACGACCGTGACATCTAGGCATAACCGACTCCGCACATGAGTTTGATTGCATTATTGATGTCAAGTTCCATGATAATGGTTGACGATGGATCTTCTAGATTCTTACTTCATACTACATATAGGATCTCATTTTCTAGTCATGAACTTTACGTCATACGCTGTGAAAAAATGCTCTAGGATAATGGTTATTCATATTGCATAAGATAAGTAAATAATGAAAGGAACTTTTCTTATATTAACAAAAATAACAACACAAAATTTGTGCACTTGCCAGCTAGCTCATCTGGTCAAGCCTGCTGCTTGTAAAGCATAGGTTGCAAGATTGAATCTCAGTAAATCCTATTGGGGCACTACATGAAGGGATTAAAGGCTCTCGGTGTTCATTGTTGGTTGTTCTCTCTCCTCCCCTAACACCTTGGATGGGGTGAAATTCCCCACTATCCAAAAAACAACACAAAGTTTGTGCATATATATAAACATTCGATGATAAATTTGTAGGTCATACACACTAGCACAAATTTTGCAAGGAAAGGTAGAAGAAATTCTCCACATTACTTTAGATCTAGTGTTGTTCATAGTATGCTTAATCCCATACACGTACAAGTATATACACCATAATGCCTCCTAGAATTAAATCCTAAAAATGGGCATAAATAAGTAGTAGTGAAAATACCGAGGAGGTTTTATCTATTAATGGTTAATATTTACCTAGAGTGGTGTTGTATTTTATCTTTGGAGGAAGTTAGTTTGTGAATATAAACCATCATGCCTCCTTTACATGTGACCCATAACCAAATTGCTTTTGTTGATATAGGAATAAAATTGGGGATTCAATAAATATTTTCTTCATTGTGACACTTCATAATGAGCCTTGGTGGTCATGTTGTGTCCAATTTCATGTTGTTTACATAAATACAATAATGACAATTCCAAAATCTTATTTTGTGGTGAGGTGTGTCACCCATACGTTAGGGGTTAGGAAGCTTGGCCCGTTATGATCTTTTATGATGCTTCACTCGTCCATGTTATCACCCATAGGATACCAATTCTCATATGTTGTGCATGAGAATGGATGCATCTAAGAGCTCTAACACTATGACATCCTCTTCTACACCATCAAACAACTGAATTGTTTAGAGGGTGTCAATGTAGATGATTTCCATATCACCAATTCATGCATGAGAGCCACATCTAATCTAGCATATCAAGAAACATATTGTAGAAGAGAGAGTGGCCCAAGTGACAATGTCGTAAAGCTTTTCTTGATCAACCTAACCCCACCCATAGTTAAGAAATTTTGATTCCACACCAAATATACTTGAGATCAGATTATTGACAAATGAATGAGCATTGATTGTGATTTTACATTTGATGTACCCAAAAGAATCATGAGTCCTAGGTTATTGGCCCCATAATGTATGCATGAAAAATCATTAGTTAAAGAAGTGATTTATCCACTCAGTGAATAATTTATTTCCCCTATGTAAAATCCTTTAACATTCTATCATTATGAGGGAAGACTAGGTAACTCATGTGTAGCCCACCTCAATGGAAGTCACTATCTTGGGCAACTTGTTGAAACCCTACAACCTTGTAAAGTCAGTAAAGATGGTAACTGCACTATGTAGGCCTCTCAAGCGATTTATAGTTTCTTTCCTGACGAATTATCATACATATGAATCGAGGAGCATGTATTTTTCCCAAAATTTTAAATGTTCAACAATGCATGGGTGAGGTTTCAATTCAAACTATCACATTTGGTTGGTATCCAAGTTGACAAATAGAGGGTCTACATATGAACAAACTACGAGTGTATTTGTAGTTGTCGGTAAGTAGATGGGACCAACAAAATCCCCACTTCCTCCTCTTCTTCGTCAATCATCATCATCATCATCATCATTACCATTATTGTCATCTCCGTCTCAATCCTATTATATTAAAGTTTGGAGCATTAAGAGCGATACAATCACAATCTAAAAAGGGGGTAAAATTAACAACAATGCATTTCATATCCTTATTTTTATTATTTTCTTACGACAACGGCAAATAATAGTGAATAGTATACCAATCGTATTGCAAATATCCAGAAATTCCAACTTGTCACAATTGTGTATTGATTATTTTTAGCGCATACCATGTGATGGGGGAGATGACAATCTAAATTGATAGTTAACAGTGTAGGGATAATCAATGTTTGTATATCATATAATGTATAAAAGTGTATTACAAAGTCCCACAGCTACGTTGCACTGTTTGTGCCTATTGCGCATTGACATGCTGATAGTGCATGTTGGAATGACAGAATGGCTATAAATACATATAGGAGTTAGTTAAGAAACACAATGTTTCACGGCGCACTTGTTAATATACAACCTGTACCAGTTTGTTGTTCTCTCAAGGTCGTGGTATGTTAGTGGAGACAAGGAAATATCATTATCATGCATCACTACTATTATATTTATATTATTACTACTATTATCAGTACTAATACTGCTGTTATTATTAGTATAAAATGTACCATAAAAATATGTGGCAGCGGGAGATAGAGATGATGCTTGGCAAGCAGCTGGCTTTCTTCTCATTGTTCTCTCCACGATCGACTACTATGCGTGCTCCGCCAATACCTCCGCAACCACGTCGTAGCCAGCGTAGCTGTCGGATACGTGAAACATGGAACATGGCAGCATGTACGTCGTCCTCTCCTGGCACATGGCGTCCATGGAAAGCCATCTTACATCATGAGCATTACACTGTTAACATTAAACGAGTAAAGTGCCAGTCGACAGACCTTGAATTAGTTAGTTGCCGTGGTGTTTCTACATTATTTGAATCCATTAGCTGTCCTCATATAAGTCTAGTGGAGGATCAGCACACCAGTAATATTGCGCACGCGGCACGGCCGAGAGAGGGAGACCCATATATGGTCTTAGAAGCATAGTAGTCCGTGCTCACCATCATTTTAGTTAAATTCAATGGTCCAGCTGATAAGGAAAGCGCATTTGGCGAATTCTAATAGTATCCGATGAAAGAATTCAGGTTCCAAGTACACAGACAATAATTTCTTGATTTATCACCTTTATGGGTGTCGGATTTCTGCCATCGGTTTCGGAAGAGGAAAGGAAAAATCTTTTTCTCAAAATCTCAAATTCAATGGACCAAAAATGCTTAGCGATTGTGACATAGACAGATCTACTGGTGGGCTCTATTCATCTTCACATTGTAGAGCTGCAAACTTGTTGAATTTGTGTAAATTGACATTGAAAATTCACATTTTACGTTCCTACTATACTCAACCAAACAATCTGTAAGACATACGGGACACGACAAACAATAATGCATCAGAATAAGCTATTACCATGATGGATATGTGATTCAATCAAATCTATATAGACAAGAGTAGGAATCCTACCGCCATGAGGAAAATTACATGCAATTACATTGATTATTCACACTTCACAGCCATACTATACTTAACCAAACAATCCCTAAGATACAATCAAGGAGTACAAGACGAGCAATAATACATACAAATACCGTGAGTCATAACAATGCATATTGAAGTCCCAAAAAGAGCTCACAAACTACACCTGAAGCATTAGAATTCCCTTTAAAATTTCTCTATCTGCCTTATCTAAAATTTTACTGAATGAAAGGAACAAAGTGAAAAAAAAATGGTATTGACTGGCTTACGCACAAATAGAGATAAATACTCAGTGTGGAAATGAAATCTTGATATAAGAAAAAGGAATCTTGGAATAATGTGTTTGTAGGGAATGGGACTTTATAGGGGACCCACTCCCTACTAATATTTGAGGAATACACATATATTTCAAACATACAAACAAGTATGTTGGAGTAGGTGTACATTTTTTTTATTTCTCAAATAATAATATTCAATAAGACCAAAGTGTAGCACAGGGATAAACTTTCATAACTATATTCGATTTTATAAAAGTATTCAACATCTCTGATATCGGGTTACATGAAAGTACAACATCATTAGGATTTAAGTAAAGGGATATCCAATTATCTCAATCTTATCTCCCATTAAGAGCATTTTCCATAGCTAGTTCCACGTCTGCCTGTGATGTCCTTCACGTTCTACATCTGGAGTTGTGCTACCTCTGGGTGGGTTGAAAAACAACACCTAGGAGGAGGAAAATATAAGGAAGGGACGTCAGTGAAAATTGAGTATGTACGGTATATAACAACTAGGCACTATTTTAGAAAGTTGAAAAGAAGAGCACCAAAATAAGAGATATTCAAGAGAAATATCATGTCAATAGATGAGACTTGTTCAATTTAAAGAATAATAGGTAGAGAGTCTTTCCTTTTTAAAAATCATAATAACAATATCAAAATATAAATTGTGCATGTAACAAACAAAGACTAAAATCATTTTAAGTAGGGATGAGACACCATTGGATCTCAGTCTAAAATAAATAATGGGTGGAGATAGCACACCTCTATAAATAATAGGTGGAGATAGCACACCTTGGGCGGAGATAGCGTGCCCATGTATATATGGTTGTACACATGTACCACTACAAGAAATAAAGTTAGTCTAAGCATGCACATAAATAGAAAAAAAGGTAAGTATAAGTTTAGTCAATATAAAATAGCAGGATGAGAGTATCCAAAATATATCATGTAGGGTTAGAAGGTCCATATATGTTATCCAAGAAAATAAGAATTTCATAATGAAGAAAAAGAGAATATCAACTAATGGCTCATATGGGAAATAATATTTGGTCATGATAACAGTGCCTAGATAATAGAAAAGATGCACATACCAAAGATAGAGTTTACACAAGTGTAAAGTCTATCCTAAGTCCAAGCTTAGGTCTCCAAAGAACTTATTAAACATAAATGTAGGATCAAGGTTATGCTACTTTAGTTATATAAACCCTAAAAATCATCCTTTTATTTTAGTGAATTAGGTCTTTAGAACTATATTATATTGTGGATCATATTTTACTGAGTTCATAATATATTTTTCTTTATCTTTCTATACTTATAGATTATTAGTTATGAATTTTCAGAAAGTCCAACCAGTTTGATAGATCCATAAAAATTGCATATTTATTATATTAAATTTTGGCAATTAAATCCATATCATTGGATATATTAAAAAAATATATTTTCAAAATATATTTTATTTTGATTTATAGATAATATATGTGGATTTTAAAAATTCTAACCAACTAGAAAAATCTATAAAATTACATATCAAAATTAAGTGTGAAACTGATACCATTGGGTGCAGAAGAATCCCATCATGCTAAAAATATGTTATCTTTATTTTTTGACAAATACATTAATTATAAATAATTATCTAAGGTAATAGATTTTACTGCTTAACAAAATATTATGAGAAATTTTTCGTATGCCTTCGCATATGATTTATAATCATGTAGCATGTCATGGGGATATCACTAAGTTGCTCGCGCCAAATTCACATGTTTAAATCAAAATAACTAGGAACAAATATAGAGAAATCCACACATAATGTGACATAGTAAAAATCAAAATAGGGGCAAAAGAGAGAAACTATCAAAATACATTTATTCCTTTGGATCCTTTATGCGTAAAAGAATACGCATGCACCAGGCTTGATGGAGGAAATTAGACCTTCAACCTCACATACAACACTGAAAATTATGAACAATGACTCCACAGATCCTTTTAGCCCTAGAGAACAAGGATGGATATAGAGATAACAAGAAACCCTCAGGAAACCTTCTGCAAATATAACTAGGAAGGTCAAATAGGAACCACGTCATAGAGACTATTGTAGTTAAAATCAAAATTAAAAACACAAGCAACTGAGTGTATAACAGTCGCTTCTGATTCTCAAATATTATCTAGAAGTATGGTAAACTAATCAATTAGATAATACTCAGGGTAGAAAATCAAATAAGTAAAGTTTTGGAGAAGCATGTTGGTAAAATAGTAGGAGTCCAATACCACATGAAAAAGGTAGATTACCTATGATGTGATTAGGAAACGAAGTATAGGAAAAGCAACAAGGGCTTCTGTTGTAGCATATCGTGATGACTTTGTGGGGTGAGAGGGTTCGAAACCAGCCATTGTGAAGTGTTGATGGCCGATGATAACTGGGTATCGTTGGCATATCGGAGACAAAGTAGGAGATCAAGCAAGTATTTCTAATGGATATTATATAAATTAACACGCATGGGTTTCTTTGGGGAGAGACATGGTGGTGGCAGTAATCATTGTCCATGCTCTAGCGAGCACTTATCTTGGGGTATATATATTTCTATCATCACTAGTCAAATAAGATATTATAAACATAAAAAAGATAAGAGAAAAAAATAAATAAATCAAAATGTGAATATCAATGAAGGGATGCAGGAGAAAGCAAGGAAAGGTTAATAATGGAAAAATAGGAAGGGAGAGTGAGAGAAGGAATCAAAAGAAAAGAGAGTACCACACGAAAAAGGAAATGAAAAATAAAACATGATAGGAAGAAAATTAGAAACCATATCAGATAAGTGTATTAAATTGAATAAGTATCAACTAATGTTTTCAATTGTATTCTCTTTCCAAATTTATTTGAGGGTCCAAACAAAATTAAATAAAATAAATTTCGACGTATAGGTTAATTAAGACATGTAGAATTCAAAATTTACATTAGTTTTCATTTTTGAAATGTCCAATATGTCATTTACTTTATTTCAGTCCTTTTATCATTATCACGTTAGTTTATTTTATAATTTGTTTATGGATATTAGTATTATCCAACTGCATTGGAATTCGACAGTCGGACCAATTACTAAATTAGAAATATAAATATGACATTACCTTCTTTTTTGAATTTGTATAGTGGATTATTTCATATACATGAACATTTTAGCAATATTATAATAAATATTTTTATAATGTTTATTGAGTTACTATATTTGATATTTATTATTCTTTCAAAATTATCCGCTCATAAAAGAAGTAAAAAATATCTTACACTTACTCAAATTCCTCAATCGCTCTTCAATTATCCTCAACTATGTTTATTTCTAATTTCTTTTGGATAATAGTAACTTAGCTTCCCAATTCATGTTAGTTGTTTCCATAATATTAATAACATCCTCTAAAGATAATCTAAGAGGGGAAATTTGTGTTCTCTTACTGGCTTTTACTACTGATATTTTACATCTAATTATTTAATACATACGTGTGTGATGCTATTAATTCAATATGTACTAATTTGTTTCTAAAATAAATTTTAGAATTTATTTCTTTTATGATAATATATTTTCATCCCATAGATTCCTAATTTTGTATCTCCAATTGTTCCCCTTGTATACATGAAAAATGTTGCATATACATGTAATTGATTTAGACATAAACTTATATTCCATTTATGTACATTATCCCATTGGTTATTTTAAGATAATTTACATCAATTTTACTTAATTGGAAGTGATCTATCCCATTTAGGCATTATTATTATTTTCGCAACTATTTATTATTTTTTAATTCAAATTTTCATTTTTTAGGATATTTAGCCTCATTATTCTTTATATTATTTTTATGGCTATTAAAATATTTCCCAACAATCTTGTTATATGTATATGTTCAATCTCATTTATATTACTACCAATTTATTTATTTATCTTAATGAGGGTTGGGAACATGTAATATATCTTGCATACATATATTATTCATTATGTAAAGCTTGTCATACATTATTATATGGGTTTTTGCAACATAATTTGTGAATTGTCTTAAGTGCTTCTTTGAACATTAACATATATTATTACATAGATTGGCATGCATGATTACATTGATTTACAAGTTACAATTTATAAGTATGGTTTAGGTGTATGAGTTATTTACATTATATGATATAAGATTTATTATATAAAAAATATAATTGCTTATTATTATTCAATATTAATTATAAGTCATTATTTACATATTATTAATGACAAAGAACCTATATGGCACAATATATGATTCCTAATGTTTAATTTAAGAATGGTTCCAATTACCTTAAACATTTTTCCTTATTTTATTCTAACCACTTATGTATCAATCCCATTTGTGTCTAAAAGGGTATAACTTATACCATGTTTACAATTTTATTCTTGAACTAAGTCCAAAGACATCCAAACCATAGATCAGTGTTTCAAGGCTTGGGGGTCAAGTTTTGGTTTGTTCCAGTGTCAAAAATCTTTTAGATTATAGAGATACTTGTAGGAGGATGACATGTTCATGGAGCATTATTGTTGTTTGACGCAATATGAATTCATGATACAATTTGGTAGTTGTATGAAGAGGAAATGTAAATAATGGTTGATCAAAATGTGATAGCACAATCAAGCTTTGAACAAAAGTCACTACAATAAAAAAAAAGTAGGCATTTATGAAGTTCAAGTTAAGGAAGATGATCACATATTGGGAAGGCCTCTAACCTAGATGTATGCTTCATCTTTCTTTCTTAACATAATAATATGCTTACAACCTTAATCTAATCATGTGATGAACCTTAATAGCATGTGACAAGCTTATATTTTCAGTTTGGTCCAGTTTTGATGTTTTTTTTTTTTTTTTGGAGAAGTCAGAGGGCCTTTTTATTCATCTCGCCCCTCTCTTGCAAGCTGAAGCAAACTATTACAATTTAAACTACTCAAAACAGAATTAAACTTGGTAGTACTACTACCATTACAGATATCCATGTTGACTAGGTCAATAATGTGATTAGGTGGACTCCTATAGTAATAAGAGCCACAGTTGTTTTTGATATGGAATTTAGCTAGTTGGTCTGCAACCCTATTCCCCTCACGTTTAGTGTGTGCGCAGTACCAACCTGGTTTCATCCCACTTCGCACTGCAATAGTCCATCTAGATAACTTTGGGAAACTTGGGCCTTCATCATCAATAGCCATCTTAGCATTCATGCAATCTGTTTCAATGCAAATATTATCACAGTCTAGGTCTTGTCCGATCTCGACAGCAAGCTCAATCGCTCGAGTTTCAGCTTCAAGAGCACTATCAGCTTGAATGGTCCTGCCCCAACCACCACGCCATTGGCCTCTATCATCCCGGCATACTGCAGCAATAGCAGCTCTTCGGGTTGTCGTATTGAAGGCGGCGTCAGTATTGATCTTCAACGCGCCTTGCTTCGGTCTAGTCCAGCCAATGTGATTACTCTCATTCTGTTTTTGCGGATGATCAGAAATCCATGCCTTTGAATGTGATGTTGTTTGAGCTAGTTACATATATATATATATATATATATATATATATATATATATATATATATATATATATATATATATATATATATATATGCTTGTTGTGTACCTAGTTGCAATTTGCCCATGTTTAGGATTTATCTTGAAATTTGTCACATTCTTGACATTCGTCACATGTTTTGTTATCATGTTGGAGAGAGTGGCACCTTGGTTTGTTGTAGAGAGATGTGTTGACATCATGAGTGTTGTTGTTTCTAGGGTTTGCTTGGATGCCCTAGTTTGGTGTTGACCATGTGTGATGACCATTTGAGTTTTGGTTTTTGGCAACCACCTTGATGTTACTTGATCACATTTCTTTGGTAGAAGAGGTTTTGAAGTATGCCATGTGTTCTCTTTGGTTGAAGAACCTTTTACCTCTCTCTTTGGTTGATGAAGATCTAGGGTTGTGGGTGTTATGCTACCAATTAGTTTTGGTATGTTTTGGTCACAGAAAATCCATGTGATGGATGGTCCACTATGAAAAATATAGTCTTTAACTACAAAAAAAAATTGTAGCGAAAACCCCAAAATTTGTAGCTAAAAGCTTTGGCTACATTTATCCTTACATTTATAATATATAGCTAATACCCGTGTAGCTAATTATTTAGGCTACATTTTTTAAAGTTGTAGTTAGTTATTCCTCTGGCTAAAAATTCATATGTAACCCTAATTGTAGGTAAAAATGTCATTATACATAAACATGTAGTTTCAATTGTAGCCAAATATATGACTACAATTCAATTTGTACCTATGATATGTAGGGAGAGACGACATTGGTTATGATTTGTATTTATTAGCACTTGCTATACATGTAATTATAGCTAGTGTGTAGTGAAAGACACCATGTAATATACATACATATGTAGTGAGAGACATTATGTATCTAGTTAGTCGCTTGCCAATATAGAGGGGTTTTCAATAAGAAAAAAGATGAATGTTAATCAAGATCGAGTTGTGCTTACAATGTCAACAATGATACTTTTATTTATATTTGAATAATGAGTACACATCGGGAGGACATTAACCTGGCCCCTATTTTATAATATGCATGGAAAAGAGACACATGTATACAATATCTTCTTCTGACTACATCTATCCACTACATACTACAAAGCACAATATAAAGAGGGCTAATCTCCCTTAGTTCCTTCACCTAATTCTCAATGAGTTCAAAAACCCTATGAATCTCAGCTTTAGTGGTGAATCTTCCAATCCCAAACAAGGTATGTGACATGTCCTCATCAACTCCCAGAGTTCTCAACACATAGGACTAAGCACAAGAGTTGCAACCTTTCCTGTTGGCAACGTCATGTAGAGGTTCATGTATGTAGTTTTGGTTGGTGAATCCCCTGGATCAGAACATATTGGCATTTCTTCTCATAATCCATACATTTTGTACTTTTGTATGGTGTGGATCTCAAGCGCCATCAAGTTGATAGTAGCATCCACTTTGTGCAAACCACCATGGATACCTACAAAGATACATACAAGTTTTGAGATATAGCTCATGAAAGAAACAAGCAAACATAGTTTCTCCTACTCATAACTTACCTTTTAGATAAGCCGCCTTCTCCCAATGAATGAAAAGTATGAAGCGAATGAGAAGTATCTATGGGCTTCATGCCTTCAGTTTCTACAATTCAATATATAGTCTAGTTGCCCTGATGACAATTTGTGAACTGCAAAAATTTAAATGGATACTAACTGGTCAGTAAAAGAAGATATGAATCAAATCAAGTAAATCCTTCAAATTGAAAGATAAGAGTATTCAAATTGCTTCTATACAGATGGAGAACGGTAGGTGTAGTGCTTTGCAGAAATCAAAATCATACTAATAATTAGCATAATATAAATAAATAACTACCAATAACTTCAGAAAATGACCCAGAATGCCAGAAGGCCCGTGGTAGCAAGAGCCCAGCACGACCGTGGTAGCCAGAACCCAGCACGCCCATGGTATCCAGAGCCCAACACAGCCGTGGTCGCCAGCACGCCTGTGGTTGCCAGAGCCCAGCACACCCGTGGTAGCCAGAGCCCAGGACGACCATGCTAGCCACCACACCCGTGCTACCCACTGCCCACCATGGTCGTCCAGCCCAGCACGGCCGTGCTACACACAATTTTACCTGTCAAGTGAGTGAGAGTATTAAAAGTATTATAATGTTGTTCAGGATGAGTGGGGAAGTCATTACCATGTTCTCAAAAACATGCTCCGTCACTTTTTCTTTTAGCTTTGTCCTCCTCTAGGTCTTTGTGGTCACTGCAATCAAGATGTTACTATTAGTTCAGAACAAACAACAAAAATGAACACTTTAAAACCCAGTGGCATTTTTTCTAGAAGAATTGACATTGATAACTACTACTCGAAGAGAGTCCTCCTTTTAGTAGCCACTTACAATAATCAAATTTTACCATAGTCAACTCAAATAAGCACTGAGCAGTCATGGAAAAGATTTTGATCATGATGAAATATTCTTAGAAGCATTCAATGGGATGACACCCCAAGAAAGGAGCCTCTATACTTTCACAATCTGCATCGGAATCCTCATGGAAAGCTGGTATTAATATCAATAAAAGTCTTATCATACTTCTAACAAAACGAAGAAAGAATCCACCTCGTCTAGCATTCAAAGTTTCAATTTCTTAAATTAACTGGTCTATTTCCACCAGTGTTGACTCATTAATTATCATCCGCACTCTAAAATTTAACAGAAAACTACACTAGCAAAATCCTTATTATAATGAATATATGATACATTAGAAACTGAAAGCCCCACTAGTAGAGGAGTAGGTGATCGCCCTTTAAAATGTGGTCTTATAATTAAATCTGAAAAAACTCTTAAACTGTAGCAGTAATGAATTTAAATTAACAGAATTTGATGCTATCATGTTTCCACATTATACGGGATATAGTAGGCAAGACTTGTAGTTATAGCTTGAGATCTTTTATTTATAGTTCTTTTAAGAAATCATAATCATACTAAAGAACAATAATTAGCATAATATAAAAAAATAACTAACAATAACTTCAGATGGCTCATGTTCTTTACTCCCTCCATATCTGACTCAACCATGTAGTTCAACATCATATACATATGATTCAGCTGCCCATACAAGCTATAAATATAGAGCCTAATCATTCTAACGGTCAACTATTTTCATATTCTTGTACTATTCAAATTAATCACTCAAGGATCAACCTACTATAATCCATAATCATAGTTTGAATAGAAAATATAATATGAAATAAAAACACTCTGACCATACAGGCCTTCTCACATGTATGACACAATTTTCTAAAAGTTAAATCCATTTTAAAATTCATCTTGTCCTATTTGACTAACTAACTAATTTAAAATGCATTAAAACCTACCAGCTAATAAGATGCCCAACTAATATCTAGATAATAACTATTATGCTTTGTGGAGACTTATACACAGACCTGTATCTAGTGTAGATGGCACTATGAAAATATAATTGCAGTGTTAAAAATCTGTAATGCAGCATTTTTCAGTAATAATTCTAGATCTATAAATTGTCTACTCATTCCATGCAGTATTTATATCATTATGGATGATGCTAGTGTATTAGCCTTTGTTCAGTGAATATGGTTGTTGTAATAGAGGCCTCAGAGCCTTGATCTTATGCCAAAAATGGTTTAGCTCTCTCTAGTTTTAAAAATCTATAATTGCAGCATTTTTTTGCCATAATCCTAGGTCTATCAATTGTCTACTCATTCCATGTAGTATATAGATCATTTCGAATGGCACAAATGTATTATCCTTTGCTCAGTGAATGTGGTTGTATAGGCTTCACAACCTTGAGCTTGTGCTAGAAATAGTTAAAATCACTCCATGCTTGATAGCTTAACAGATGTATCATATTGATTGTGCTAGATATCCACAAATCATTATTGTTACCTAACAACCCATAGTTTCTTGCGAGTATATGAGAAATGTGCATCAGAACACAAAGTTGATAATTTGAATTGTCTGAACTAGAGTGTCATCTTCAAAAGAAATTGGATAATAGGGCTACATGTAAGAGTAGTAATTCCTCACCTTCAAACCAAGGCCTTCCCCAAATGATCCTATCCCAAGCTTGTTTGTTTGCACAATAGGAATATTGAACATGTCATGTCCTTCTGCATCTGCCAAATGACATAAAATGAATCCAATCATAGCAACAGTCTTCTCAACACCTAGGCAATCTTTTTAGCCAAATACAAAAGAACAATTTGAAAGAGCACATTATTCCCAACCTGATAAAAAAATATAAAGAAAAGATAGCATTATGTTCACCTGGCTATCAGAAGAAACTTCACTGGCAAGAATAATATTGGCTCCAACAACTTTTAGCAATGATGCCAATTTATCACTGAACATATACTGAACAGAAGCAAATCAGATGAAGAGTAAGCTTCTTAATAATCAATAAAAGAAACCATCACCATATCTGTTGATCCTAAAATGAAAGTGTATCCCTCTAAACAATTTCTTCGTGCTTTGGTCTCTACTACTTTAACAGATACTCCATCCAGATACAGTGTTGGAGTATAACTGAAATAATATAAGGATAACTTTTAGATCACAAGGATCTGGAAAATAAATTTATATAGTTCCAAGTATATCGTCTACAGAAAAGTATTTTGATAACCTACTTGCTGAAATTTGGGATATTAGAGCAGATGTTTTTCTCTGCAAGAACCTAAAAGGAGATTGTCAGATGCTGTAATATTGGATGCATTATATGAAATGAGAAAATAGAATACAAAAAATGATGCAGTGATTTGATATTATGGTTAGACACTTAAATACAAATAGGCTTTTTTTTGCAGTAGCTTAAGCACATTCAAGGAAAGCAAATGCCTATTCCAGTTATCCCACTTTAAAGATCAGGGATGGGAGATATGAGATGGGATGTCTATGAGAAAGACAGCAACATGGGCTCGTTTAGTTGAAGGGTAAAATGACACATCATAAATTAAGTTCACTTCAGGTTAGGCTGTCATCGGAGGTAGTTAGTCATATATATATATATATATATATATATTTATTTATTTATATATTTATATATTTATTTATTTATTTATACCAAAATATATATATCAACACCACAATTATTGATCTTACCAAAACCACAATCAACATGGTCGTAAGAATCTGAAATGAGAGCCCTTTTAGCAGTCATTAGTTCTTCTCTTAGTACTTCTAGCTTCAGAAATCTGAAATGAGAGCTGTAAAAGAGTAGTGCATAAATCACTCAAGCACATGAATCGATGCACTATGAAAAAGCATAGACAGACAGAGGGAACTTAGAAGGCCTAGTTGCATTCATTCATACAGGAAGTATCTAAATTTGGAAATCAACCAGATTATGTATCATGCAAGGGAAAGTGACCTTTCTGAGTTGTGTCAAACAACGGCTGAATTTCCTATACACACCCTTATGGAATGTCCTAGTAGTTACCTCTTCTGGGATTCCCGAACTTAAAAAGATATGAAACATAGTGCTTCACAAAGTAGGCAATCCTGGCATTGATTTAGTTGCTGCTCCTTGGTAATGATGAACTTTGAATAAAAAAAGAGGAGGATGTAGGAGGATCATAATTCAGCAGCAATACAATAGGCCTGCATGGTGATTAGAAGCAGCAAACAATGAGTTCTCGACCTTCAGCAAAGTTTCATCATAGAATACCATATGACAAATAAATCATCTGTCAAATATAGCCTTACATTCAAAGAAAGGATTCCAAAACATTCTTCTTGCATCTCAAATTGCAGTTCAAAGAATCCAAAGAAAATTCTACAATGAAATAAAATTCAAATGTATTTAATATAGTAACCCAAAGATGAATGCATGGTGAAAAGAAAGCTAAACCGAGATAGATAGTAATTCTGGAAATAAGTCAGGTTCGACTTATAAAAACATACTAAAAGAAAAGGAAATTTTAATTTTTCCCAAACTCATTCAGGGTCTAGATATTACCAAATTGGTATCATGACCAATGCCCCTCTTCTTCACCCCTTGTAACTACCCATCATCCTCTCTCCCTAACCCTATCATGTATCCGCTCACCAAAAGCAAACCTACAAGTCCCCAACCACATCAAACATCTCCAACAATGCCAAACTATAGAAGCAATCCTTTGGCAGTGCAACACTGGTCATCCACCTGCAAAACAAAACTTTCAATTTACAACTGGTGATCTAAAAGATCAACACCTCCAAGAACCTTGAATAAAAAACAAAAGGAACTTTGTACTCCATTTGCCTCTGACAAATACAATTGTTGCAACAAAATTATTTTAGCACCAATGGATTGAAAAAGGAACTCTAGCATCATCTAACCTCCCTGTCTACTCTCGCCCTTCTACTTCTAGCCATCCTTTGTTGTGTATTTCTACAACAATAGCACACCCTTACACACCAGCTTCCTCTGACCCCAAATTGAACCTACTCCCTGCCCTGCACTCTTAATCCTACTTGCCACCCAGTACATGGAACTAGAAGCCACACCACACCCACTGGTCCGGTCTCACCTCTTCCCAATAATGTAAACAGTTTGAGTGGAAAAATATTTCTGTATTTTTTGAATGGAGAATACTAATATACAAACTAAATGGATCCAGTAATTTGGATCATGATCCTACACATTCAATTGCCAATTCCATAAATTGGTCTCATCTCATCCTTTACCCCTATCATACATCCCCATGGGCACCTAAAAAATCTTGCCACTGTAAATGTAGTGGCTGTAAAATGAGAATTCATGAGAACATAACCTTACCCTCAATTTCCTATGAAGTTTACCATTATCCATTTGGATGGTAGCTCACAAACACCTGCAACCAGCCCCCACAACCCGGCACGTTCCATTTATTCAATACAATAGGGGCAATGAATCAATCTATCATCAAGCAAATCAATTCTGAAAGTTGGGTGCCCATTGGGTGCATCCACTGTCCATGATTAAAGATTAATATCAAGTGACATCCCATCACCAACCAAGTGAATGAGCCATTTGGGAGATTCCAACTACAGAGTACTTCAAAGTGTTCAAGTGCTCACATGAACAAGTTTAGACAAAAACAAAGAGTTGGGAACCTGAGTTTAAAAAAGCTGACCTTGGTTCCCCAGAATGATGAATCCAATCAGTAGCAGACATCTGGTGGATCTGCAGAACAACCGAAAAAAGAAAAATCTATTTAGACAATTTTGTACCTTCCACCTCTTATAGTAATGTGTACACTAATGACACAATGGGGCCATGTAAACAAAGCATCCTTTTGTTTATCAAAGAAAAGTAAGCCAGAAGTGGTCTTTTCAGTAGGACATTGTTTTATTGTATCCTCAACATTGCAATGGCAGGGGTAAATAGAAAATACATAAACATGCTGACCAGTTACCGTTGTACCATTATAGGAATTCTCTAAAATCTACAATAGGGCATGAGAATTTTGGAAGGGCATGTCCATTCTTCCAAAATGAATGCTTTACCACAGTATGGAACTAGACCTATAGAAGGTGGGTCTCGTAAGTTGCATATGGATAATCATCAAAGTTCATGATTTTCTGATGGGTAATTTCCATATGTAAGTCTCATAATTTCCATATGGATAATCATAAAAGCTAACATGGTAAGTCTGGTAAGTTGCAAATCCAGGAAGCAGTTGCAGCATAAATATTAAAGCTAACATGGCCATCATCGGTGATGTTGTGGCTATTAGATGAATGCCCCCAGTTCCTTATTGGAGTCACAACCAAATTTTTCTATGTGATACTATTGCACATATGACCAAAGACATACTTTTCCAAATGTCCAACTATTTATATTTACAGTTTACAACTAATAATAGACCTCCATTTTAGATCAGAAGGGAATGCATGGGTAATGTGATTGTCATTACATAATCTCAGACTGGTTCCCCCTGAAATGCCTCCTCAACTGTCTCAACTTAACATCAGATCTCCAGGCTTTGGATACTGCTAATTGTGTCCAGGCCGTGACTTTGTGTGTTGCAAACAAGTGCTAGTAGATGGTGATCATCATAGATGATGATCAAGAATTTATTAGTGGATGGTGAGAAGTAGCAAGAGCTTGTTGTAGATAGAGTTGAGTGTTTTTTGATGTGCTTGAAGCAAAGGTTTCCTAATCTTACTCAGACCACATTAGATATGAGCAAGATTGAAAGTTGCAAGGTGCAAACTACAATACATATATTATGTTATGAATTGATCACTTTTTATGCAAATGTTAGTCATTTATTGTTGATGTATTCTTATAGGGATCCCATTTAAATTTAATTTTGAAGGGCATCAACAAGTCCATCTTGGAAACCTATTGAGACATTTAACATCATCGCTCACACTATCGACAGCTTGACCAAGCATTTAGACAAGATGTCACCAATCTCTATAATAAGCATTATATCTAACAGGGTAGATTAGATCATGTATTCTATGCCTATCTCAGGCACCCACATAAATAGTACCATGAAATATCTATTGATGGTATCGGGGAGATAAATAGGAGTATGTCTAATGCCCTTCAGTGAGGGGAAACAATCATACAAGCATTAAAAAGGATTATGCATTTAAAGATTCACTAACCTTAAAAAAGTCAAACATTGATGATAACTTTTATCTATGGAAGCCCATAGAAATAAAAATTTAACACCCTTTGGGAACATCTCACCATCTTGCAGAGACTGTCGATGAACCATGGGAAGTTGCTGCCAATTTATTCTGAAAAGTACACGGGGAGCACTACTTTCAAAAATAGTAGAAGAAATGGTTTTAGAGAAGTTATAAGTCAAGAAAGCCTGAAAGAGGGAGAGTATATTGTCCACCGCAGCTGTGCCAGGGCCATTGGGAGCAATTATGAATCATGAATATGCCAAACTGATATAAGCGATTTATGTGGAAAGTAAAGCACAAACGTCTTCTAAAAAAGGAGGAATGAACCCATAGAGACAATCGCACTTCCTCCATCTACCCAAGATATGCTTAAAAAGCAAAGCATAATCTACACCTCAGAGGTTGCAAATGTGAAAAATCCATCTAGTACAAGCTTCTCTCAGAAGACCAAGTCGACACTTCTTTCAGCTGCAACATGGATAGTTGAATGCAATGCAACTACACTATTGAGAATGCCAAGGAACACTGATTTATCACCTTCTTGTTTCAGAGAAAAGAATCTACATTTTGAGCTACAGGATATATTCCTGAGAGAAGGAATAAATATGAAAAAAGTGAGCTTTATTTAACAGATATGGAGCATATTTTAAGTAGAATATATGGCTAATAAGTGAGCCCATACGAACCAATGAGAATGACATGCTACCATCACACTAGAAGCAGTAAATAACATGGCTTTGGTGACAATGAAGCTTCATCTAGATAGTGTTACAAATTTTGGCATAGCTGTAGTTTACCTTGCCCAACACTTCTGCACCATGTATCTAAAATCAAAAAATTGGCCTGGATTGCATTTGTTGAGATTGAAACATATCCAGTTTGAACTCTGAAACCCAATTTTATAGAATATAGAGGCAAATGAATGGAATACTAGTTGAGGTTGGTGACATTCAATTAATACCTAAAAGAATTCTTAGATGATTGGTAAAAGGTTAAAGAAAGAGAATGTCCCACCTCATCTGAACTCAGGCTACTGTATTTTGAAGGATGAACAGGTTCCATATCTAGGGGTCAGGGTAAAACTCAACATCTGTATCCAACAGATGTATCATCATGTTCCACAGGACCCTGGACATGTTAATGTTGATGATCTGAACTACAAAAGACCTGAATTGCAAAAGAGAGAACATATATTATACCTCATTGATTATCAAAATGCACACAGTACTGATGTACCATCATGTTCCACAGGACCTGGATATGTCAATGTTGATAATATGAACTACAAAAGACCTGAATTGCAAAAGAGAGAACATGTATTATACCTTACTGATTATGAGAATGCACACATATTCTTAATAAGTTGAAATGGATTCAGTGATTTGACCAAATCCATATCCACTGATTCTAAATAACATGAATTGTAGAGGAGAGGAGCGCACACGTTCCTCTATATCAAGTGATCTGACCTCAGTTTATGACAGAATCTAAATACATGAAGGAAATCTCATCACTACATAAGAACCACATTTCCTTATAATCCTTGCAATTTGGCACGAAAACATTCTTCGACAACCTGGAAGAGACCACTGGAAAATAGGTTTAAACATTGCTAAGTCAGTGGAACTCTTCTCAGTGAAGCTATGATATGGGATCAAAGAGAAGGGAAAATGAGGTGGAAAAAGTGTTCAATCTAGGCCCAACTGGTGCTAGTACAGAGACAACGAGATAATAACATAGAGTTACACTAGATTCTCATTTAAGGATAGTATATAGAGACATTAAGGAAGTGATTAGAAAACTTATTAAATCTAATCCTAGACACATAGGAAATAAACTCTAATATATTGAGATCACCTATTTCAAGCATTAACTAGAACAAATTCTATTACATTTTCAGATAGCATATCAATAAGCATTGATCTATTGATGAAGAGGAATACTGGAACCTACTGAGAAAAATAAAACTTCAGTGTTTGTCATGCTCCAAATGCCTTTGTAGAGCTCTATTCAATGGAAGACTAAACAAGAGTATCTGTCTTCTATAATTCAGAAAGTCGAGAACAATTTTTGAGATTTGCCAAGAGACCCAACAACAGTAAAGCGTGTGCAGCAACAATGATGGTAACTTTTGGTTCACCTCGGTCATTGTCACCTAGTAGCATACCAGCTTTGTGCCCACTTAGCATCAACAGAAAGTCTGTCATGACCATAGAAAGGTATATACATGAATTTAGCAATAAGTGCCTTCACGTCTTTAGTTGATTCAGAGGGTCATTTCAGTATACTTCATCAATAAGACAGACCATGTACACAGGAGCTACAGCTTAGGTGCCTACAAACAACTGAGAGATAGGTAGAAATCCTAATCTCGAGCCAATGAAAATGACCCCTGCTATAAGCAAAAGAGAATCTAGATTCCTCTTCCATTTGTGCTAGCCAAGGAATGGTATGGGCACACACACATTTGAGAACTCCTACAAACCATCATAATGGACGAGTAGACTAAATAAAATAGGAACCTCACTAGCTACAACCAGATGTGTTGCCACCACCTCAGGAAATGTATGCACATATCATAACATACAGTGATCTGATGGTCAGCCAGTATAGTTGGTTATCTCCAGTAAAATTATGAAAATAGGTATGAAACAAAGATGATTAATAATCATACATGATTAGGAAGCTTACCAAGAGTGATTCCACTTGGAACATCATTCATGGCTGGTTGTTCAGAGCATCAAAGATGTTCACAAAGATAACAAACACGCAACACACCTAAGAAAAAGGGGGACTGAATTTAGTGTTGTTGGAGTAAAATGTGGTTCAGTATTGTATACAAAATCTTCACTAGCATAGGTTACTATTTGAGATATTAGTAAAGTAAAACCATGTAAGTTATTCTATGCCTTTTTGTGAGAGGCACACTTGACATGCTAGGCTGCAAATGTCCAACTATTGGGAGTTATCTTAATTTTATTTCCAATAAGCAACACAATGTGTGATGTTAAAAGTAAGTGGATTTATCCATTGACGGTGGACCTCATTTCTACAGGTTGAACAATATGGATTGAGTTGTTTCTTTCTAGAGTTCAACATTATAGATAATATTATTGATAATTACATGGACAATCTAATGTAGGCAATGTATATCCAATGATAATTCTTGTAATTCCAATTATTTGGAATATCTATATAAAGAGAAAACCTCACTTTTTGTTAGTGAAGAAAATTCATTGCTTCAAGTAGAGTTGAATTAGGCATTTCCCTTTTAGCTATAGACAGAACTTCAATCCATACATGCATGTAGCTTTTTCCAGTAGGTTGGTTACATGATAATGACCTCAAAATGAGCTTGATTATAAATCTGGTTACTTGTCTGAATCCATCATGATTTTCCCTACAGTTATGGTAACATGCCACACTAGCCATCCTGTGATGACAGTTGTCATTTGGTGGTTCTGCCAGCATATCAAATTCAACTCAATCATTAGGACAGTGTGTGCAGCCAATGTGTATGAGACCAGAGCAATGTCTATACCTAGCCTCTTGTAAAAAAAAGAATAAAGAAAAGACATGTATATGCTTCACACACCTCCACTTAGTTGGTACGTGGTATTTGATAGACCACCCTTGGGTAATGGAGGATCTCCAACCAATGTCAAACGTCAACCCTGGTCAAGGCTAGAGGCTAACATCACTAAAATCAAACATCATGTCCAATCTTACCTTTTTTCAAGATTTTTCCTTGGTTCAGTTGTTGTCAATAATAAGTATAGATAAAATAATATGTTGTCACATAAAGTCTTAACACTACCTCCAGATTTGTGACAACTAAGATCCTATATCTTTATCAAACTGGAATGATCAAAGAAGCAACTTTAATAAAATTCTAACCTATATTCTGAAAATAACAACCTATGAATTGATCAATCTTGATTGTGTCATATATCTAACCCCAGCCAAATATGCTACTAGCCTTATGCCCCTACTAGCTTCCACTTTTGCTTAGCTGGAATGGCAGATAATATAGGTGCTAAACATATTGTATCTTTGCAATCTCTTGTAATTTTTCCCTTAGTGTAGGCATAGAACTTTGGTTTGTAGTTTGATTTCAGGACATCTGAATAACAAGCATGTCAGAGAAAACAATGGAATACTACTAGAAACAAGTTCCTTTGTTGTGGATACCAATTATTTCAAGGCTACTATATATGCATATAATCATGTCCAAATTTACTTGGCTTCAACTTATATTGGTAAAAAGTACATACAATATCAGTCAACCAAACAATCATAAGAATTCAATTTGCAAATAGTAAAAGGTATATGTCATTTTACCAAGAGCAATTCATGAACAACACTAATGAATCTTACTGACACTGACTCACATACATTGATTTCACTAAGATATGCCAAGATCTGGATAATATGTCAATGACTAATATTTTTTCTCTACAGCTTATCCAGGTCCACCAGGTGTCTGAAGAGATTGCCTTTGTTGTTTTTAACATATGTCCAACTCTGTTCTCCCTGTCTCAAGCCTATTCTCTTCTGGGGCATGATATCCATGCATAAGAGGAAATGCTGAAAAACAAGAACCGCCTGATAATTGTAGGTGGTAGAAAATATATCTTCAAGCTTGTTTGGAGATGATGTGTTGATAAATGTTATATCAGAACTAGAAAAGGCAAACAGAGTTCAGAAATATCCTAGTAACATACACATACACCAGTACTATTAGTCTGTATAGAAAAGGGAAAATAATGAAAAATAGATAAAAAGAATCTGTTGAAATCTATCAAAGTGGCAGGTTCTACTTCTCTTTCCGGGAGATCCATATGCCACTCATCTTGGTCATCCATGTGTCTACTCCAAGTTTAAGGATGGTGTAAAGAAGTGAAACCACTTCCTTACTAAAAATTTGAACAATAAAACCTCCAATCCAAACACATTCAAAAGGTATGTTGGAGTGGGTGTAAAATTTTCAAATCTTTATTAATGGTAATCAAAAGACCAAAGTATAGCAGCGGAAGAAAATATTTGACTATTCAATTATAAAACAAAGGGTTACAAACTTACATCATAAGGATCCAAGTAGAGGAAATCTAAACCACCTCAAGATTGTCTCCAACCTTCATCTTCACAAACTAAGTCTAGGTCATCACGTCTTGTCATCCAAGTCCTCCACCTAGGGTTGGAAGCATACCGCAGCAAAAGAGAAACAAAAAGGAGACATCAGCAAAAGGCTGGTATGTGCATACTAAAAGAAACTTTGAGCAATATAAGGAAATAAAGGACATCAAATGTAAAGGCTTCCCATGCAAGAGATAAGTACCACCCAAATGGGTATCAAGAGAAAAGTAACATGACAAAAGGGATACTTGCCATAACCAACAAATAACAAGAATGTGCTATCAATATAAAATCCACTACCATGGTGGAAAACAAAGCACATATCATCATCAACCTACATGCATGTGAGATCAGCATAACACTAGAACAATATAAAGACAATGGCGGCCAACCCCCATAAAGCTGAAGCCTAATAGAGAATGGCACATAACCAAACTCCCAATATATATATATGAAATTGGGCCAACCCCCATAAAGCTAAAACCCGGGTATGGGGCACATAACCTCCATCCCAAAAGCATAAAGGGCACATAACCCCAAAACCAATGCAATTACACTACTCTAGTGCTACTAAATCACATAGCATGTTTAATGTAGATGCAAGTAGAAAAGTATAGTTAGAATTATCAAGGTTGCCATCACACAATGGACAACACAAACATATAAACATCCACATCATAGTGGGCATATATCAACAAGTAAAATCCACATCACAGTGGGTATATATCATCAAAATTCCAACATGCACCAAGGCATATGAAACAGATTCAAGAGAATATCCATGATCATAAGATCAATAATAAATAAGGTAGTTCACATAAACCATGATATCAAAAGAATAGAGCAATGTGTATAGGCTATTGTCCATAGGATCAAGAGAAAGACAAAATATAGGTGAATTGCTCAACATGAAGTAATAGGGGATACAACATACATCAAGAGAAAAGAATAAGAAATTGCTCAATACATAATTAATGTGGGATGCAATCATACATAAGATACAAGAATTGCTCAATATAGAAATAATGTGGGATGCAATCATACATAAGATACAAGAATTGCTCAATATAGAAATAATGTGGGATGTAATCATACATAAGATATAAGAATTGCTCAATATAGAAATAATGTGGGATGCAATCATACCTCAACTTCAGAGTCAAATGATCCAAAGCCACTTCTAGGTCCAAGCCTAGGCTTCCAAAACACCTATTTAGCATATATGTGAAATTAGGATTAGGTTTATATTGATTTCATAAACCCTAAAAACCACCTTTTTATTATTATGTGAATTAGGTTTTCAAAACCATTCCATATTTTAGATTATATTTTCCTGAGTTCAAAACATATTTTATTATATTTTTCTTACTTATAAATTATTAGTTATGAATTTTAGAAGTTAATTCATCATTAATTAGATCCATTAAAAACACATGTTTAAAACATCAGATTCAGGCGATAAAACCAACACCATAAGAAAGACCTTATTTTTCTGAATCCAACGAGTATTTATTTATATTTTTCTGATCAATATATAATTAGTTATTGATTTTTGCAAATCGGCCAATCAAATATTTAGATATTGCCACATAGGCGAGAAAATCCACGAGAAACAGGCTGGGCCCACCTGACATGGCCCAATGAGTGCCAGCCAAGTCATCGGGTCAGACCAAGGTCATGCGCGCAGAACAGACGAGGTTACCATCGATTAAAAGACCAAAATGCCCCTGAAATCAAAACTATAGCAATGACCTGTCGCCAGGGCGATTAGGTAATTTACCCGGTGCCCACCGTCTTCCTCGCTGAACTCGCAGAACTGAGGTTCTGGAGGTCTGACCAAAAGGGAAATCCAACATTCTATCATGCACAACTCCGAAAACAGATACACTACTCACCTTCGAGAGTTCATCACGAATCCAACAACCGAAAACTCAAGGCAGTTTCGTCAAAGCCGGTGAGAAAGGGAACAAGGACCAGCAAGCACCAAAGCAAAAAGGGGGAAATCAAAACTCACCAAGTTGAGCGGAATTGGTCTGACTAAAAGCTTCCCCGAGATTTGCAGAGAGGATCCCAACCCCACGCCGGAACTGCGAAGGCAACCTAGGTAGCAACAGGTCGATACTTGCCGGAACCTAGCGGCAGGGCGACGATAGAGTAAGGAGATCATGTTCGGGACCACGTGAAGCAACTGCATCGGGGAAAGATGACTCCGCAGAACTCAGCAGAGGTTTTGGGACTGCTGGGTTAAGGTTCGATGAAGCAAAGAGGCAAGGAGAAGTAGAAGAAGGAGGAACAGGGCGTGAAACAGAGGAGAAAAGGGAAAAACAGGGGAACCGAGCGGCGCCCACAGAATTTGGGCAACGATGCCCGCGGCCCAAGACTATATAGGGTCATTGGGTGTGGAGGAGAGAGAGGATGGTGAAGGCAAAGAAACCAGGAAGGAAGGTGGAGAGGGAAGAGAGGAATCAGAGAAGAAAATCGGGGACAGAAGCCCCAGTCGCTGTGTGTGAAAACAGAAAAGGAAAAGGAAGAAGAGAATCCAGCTGCCGCTGGATCTAAATCCAAGGGTCAGGATTGGACCCGAGAAAAATAAAACAGGAAAGCAGGCGTGACACATATAAATAAAAATCGAATCCGATTAAATCAAAGTGTGAATGCATTATTTCCTTATTCTCTCTCTTTTGATTTAGGGGTTCAAACATTAACCAAATTATATCAAATTTTGCACAGAGGCCAATAAAGGCATGTAGATTCCTATTATGTACTTAGTTTTGCCTTTTGGAAATTTTAATGTGTCAAATAAATCAATTCATGTTTTCTCTTTCCTCCTTCATTAATGGCTTTAGGATTATCCAAATTTTATGAAACTTAACCCACAAGTCACATTTAATGTGTTGGATACGAATTTGCCATCAATTTTACATATTGGAGTTGTTTGAATATTTATTTAATATTTTGAAGGTTCTACATACTTTCTCTCTCCTGATTTCACCCTTTAAGCAAACTTTCTCCAAATTGGATAAAAATTCACCCAAAGGCTATATTTATTATATAGATCACGAATATAACATTATTTTCCTCTTTTGGAGTCAATTATTATATTTATTTATTATTTACACCTTTTAGGCAATTTCTCTCTCTTAAATTACCATATTATTTTGAGGTGATCCAAACTAAATGAAAATTGACATGTAGGCTTATTTTGATGTTTAGATTACGAATTTGGAGTCTATTCTTTATTTTGAGGCTTTATTACATATATTATGCCATTAGGCCCATTAGAGGCCCATTAACATCATTATGCATCCAATTAAGTTATTTATCATCTTATTATCACCACTTGAATTATGTGACATATTATTTACATTATTCATGCATTAGATTATTAGGATCACTCTAACCTTAACCTTGTTTGGAAAACCCAAAAGATCACAATTCTAGGGTAGGGTTTAAGATTCGGTATGTTACAGCACTCCACCCCTTAAAAAGGATTTCGTCCTCAAAATCTACAGATTCAAACATCAACGATCAACTACTCTCCACCCCTTAAAGGGTTCAACCTAACAAGTCAAACTAAACAACTTTTTAGATCTACCCACATCTCTTTAGTTGTGAAAGTTTTTGAAGATTACTATTTCTCATGTATCCAACTATAATCATTCCATCTAGGGATGACATTTTAGGTCTTCGTGTCACTAACCTAACAACCCTACATGAACCACCAAAAAGTCATAGGGTAGTTCAACTATACCATTATATCATTCCTAGTCATAAAACTAGGGTTAGATTCTACTCAAACTATAGTTTCTCTTCATTGTGACTTAGCTCAAGAAAACATTGAGAAATCCAGAAACATTTTGTACATATAGTAGTGTAATGAAAATAATTTTTGTAGATGAAAAATCTGCGAGGTAAAACCAACATATGCTGGCACAAAATCAATACGAAAACCAAGTCACAATATTTCCATATTTAGATCTCCTAACATATTCTCATCCTCAAAACCAACCTTATTGCATACAAAGATCATCATTGATCATTTCTAGGGTCAACATCTTACTAAGAGCTATCTAGAAAAGTCAAGGGTTCTATAGGGAGACAAAATTGAAATAGTTGATTTCGACTACCATGGGCTCTGATACCATGTTGTAAAGAAGTGAAACCACTTCCTTACTAAAAATTTGAACAATAAAACCTCCAATCCAAACACATTCAAAAGGTATGTTGGAGTGGGTGTAAAATTTTCAAATCTTTATTAATGGTAATCAAAAGACCAAAGTATAGCAGCGGAAGAAAATATTTGACTATTCAATTATAAAACAAAGGGTTACAAACTTACATCATAAGGATCCAAGTAGAGGAAATCTAAACCACCTCAAGATTGTCTCCAACCTTCATCTTCAAAAACTAAGTCTAGGTCATCACGTCTTGTCATCCAAGTCCTCCACCTAGGGTTGGAAGCATACCCCAGCAAAAGAGAAACAAAAAGGAGACATCAGCAAAAAGCTGGTATGTGCATACTAAAAGAAACTTTGAGCAATATAAGGAAATAAAGGACATCAAATGTAAAGTCTTCCCATGCAAGAGATAAGTACCACCCAAACGGGTATCAAGAGAAAAGTAACATGACAAAAGGGATACTTGCCATAACCAACAAATAACAAGAATGTGCTATCAATATAAACATCCACTACCATGGTGGAAAACAAAGCACATATCATCATCAACATGCATGCATGTGAGATAGGCATAACACTAGAACAATATAAAGACAATGGTGGCCAACCCCCATAAAGCTGAAGCCTGATAGAGAATGGCACATAACCAAACTCCCAATATATATATGAAATTGGGCCAACCCCCATAAAGATGAAACCCAGGTATGGGGCACATAACCTCCATCCCAAAAGCATAAAGGGCACATAACCCCAAAACCAATGCAATTACACTACTCTAGTGCTACTGAATCACATAGCATGTTTAATGTAGAGGCAAGTAGAAAAGTATAGTCAGAATTATCAAGGTTGCCATCACACAATGGACAACACAAACATATAAACATCCACATCATAGTGGGCATATATCAACAAGTAAAATCCACATCACAGTGGGTATATATCATCAAAATTCCAACATGCACCAAGGCATATGAAACAGATTCAAGAGAATATCCATGATCATAAGATCAATAATAAATAAGGTTGTTCACATGAACCATGATATCAAAAGAATATAGCAATTTGTATAGGCTATTGTCCATAGGATCAAGAGAAAGACAAAATATAGGTGAATTGCTCAACATGAAGTAATAGGGGATACAACATACATCAAGAGAAAAGAATAAGAAATTGTTCAATACATAATTAATGTGGGATGCAATCATACATAAGATACAAGAATTGCTCAATATAGAAATAATGTGGGATGCAATCATACATAAGATACAAGAATTGCTCAATATAGAAATAATGTGGGATGCAATCATACATAAGATACAAGAATTGCTCAATATAGAAATAATGTGGGATGCAATTATACCTCAACTTCAGAGTTAAACGATCCAAAGCCACTTCTAGGTCCAAGCCTAGGCTTCCAAAACACCTATTTAGCATATATGTGAAATTAGGATTAGGTTT
Organism: Alisma plantago-aquatica; assembly: GCA_963693085.1. Taxonomy (NCBI): domain Eukaryota; kingdom Viridiplantae; phylum Streptophyta; class Magnoliopsida; order Alismatales; family Alismataceae; genus Alisma; species Alisma plantago-aquatica. Next base: position 21,247,233 of record OY856412.1, on the reverse strand, counting down.
ATATTGATTTCATAAACCCTAAAAACCACCTTTTTATTATTATGTGAATTAGGTTTCCAAAACCATTCCATATTTTAGATTATATTTTCCTGAGTTCAAAACATATTTTATTATATTTTTCTTACTTATAAATTATTAGTTATGAATTTTAGAAGTTAATTCATCATTAATTAGATCCATTAAAAACACATGTTTAAAACATCAGATTCAGGCGATAAAACCAACACCATAAGAAATCCCTTATTTTTCTGAATCCAACGAGTATTTATTTATATTTTTCTGATCAATATATAATTAGTTATTGATTTTTGAAAATCGGCCAATCAAATATTTAGATATTGCCACATAGGTGAGAAAATCCACGAGAAACAGGCTGGGCCCACCTGACATGGCCCAATGAGTGCCAGCCAAGTCATCGGGTCAGACCAAGGTCATGCGCGCAGAACAAACGAGGTTACCATCGATTAAAAGACCAAAATGCCCCTGAAATCAAAACTATAGCAATGACCTGTCGCCAGGGCGATTAGGTAATTTACCCGGTGCCCACCGTCTTCCTCACTGAACTCGCAGAACTGAGGTTCTGGAGGTCTGACCAAAAGGGAAATCCAACATTCTATCATGCACAACTCCGAAAACAGATACACTACTCACCTTCGAGAGTTCATCACGAATCCAACAACCGAAAACTCAAGGCAGTTTCGTCAAAGCCGGTGAGAAAGGGAACAAGGACCAACAAGCACCAAAGCAAAAAGGGGGAAATCAAAACTCACCAAGTTGAGCAGAATTGGTCTGACTAAAAGCTTCCCCGAACTTTGCAGAGAGGATCCCAACCCCACGCCAGAACTGCGAAGGCAACCTAGGCAGCAACAGGTCGATACTTGTCGGAACCTAGCGGCAGGGCGACGATAGAGTAAGGAGATCATGTTCGGGACCGCGCGAAGCAACTGCATCGGGGAAAGATGACTCCGCAGAACTCAGCAGAGGTTTTGGGACTGCTGGGTTAAGGTCCGATGAAGCGAAGAGGTAAGGAGAAGCAGAAGAAGGAGGAACAGGGCGCGAAACAGAGGAGAAAAGGGAAACACAGGGGAACCGAGCGGCGCCCACAGAATTTGGGCAACGATGCCTGCGGCCCAAGACTATATAGGGTCATTGGGTGTAAAGGAGAGAGACGATGGTGAAGGCAAAGAAACCAGGAAGGAAGGTGGAGAGGGAAGAGAGGAATCAGAGAAGAAAATCGGGGACAGAAGCCCCAGTCGCTGTGTGTGAAAACAGAAAAGGAAAAGGAAGAAGAGAATCCAGCTGCCGCTGGATCTAAATCCAAGGGTCAGGATTGGACCCGAGAAAAATAAAACAGGAAAGCAGGCGTGACACATATAAATAAAAATCGAATCCGATTAAATCAAAGTGTGAATGCATTATTTCCTTATTCTCTCTCTTTTGATTTGGGGGTTCAACCATTAACCAAATTATATCAAATTTTGCACATAGGCCAATAAAGGCATGTAGATTCCTATTATGCACTTAGTTTTGCCTTTTGGAAACTTTTAATGTGTCAAATAAATCAATTCATGTTTTCTCTTTCCTCCTTCATTAATGGCTTTAGGATTATCCAAATTTTATGAAACTTAACCCACAAGTCACATTTAATGTGTTGGATACGAATTTGCCATCAATTTTACATATTGGAGTTGTTTGAATATTTATTTAATATTTTGAAGGTTCTACATACTTTCTCTCTCCTAATTTCACCCTTTAAGCAAACTTTCTCCAAATTGGATAAAAATTCACCCAAAGGCTATATTTATTATATAGATCACGAATATAACATTATTTTCCTCTTTTGGAGTCAATTATTATATTTATTTATTATTTACACCTTTTAGGCAATTTCTCTCTCTTAAATTACCATATTATTTTGAGGTTATCCAAACTAAATGAAAATTGACATGTAGGCTTATTTTGATGTTTAGATTACGAATTTGGAGTCTATTCTTTATTTTGAGGCTTTATTACATAGATTATGCCATTAGGCCCATTAGAGGCCCATTAACATCATTATGCATCCAATTAAGTTATTTATCATCTTATTATCACCAATTGAATTATGTGACATATTATTTACATTATTCATGCATTAGATTATTAGGATCACTCTAACCTTAACCTTGTTTGGAAAACCCAAAAGATCACAATTCTAGGGTAGGGTTTAAGATTCGGTATGTTACAGATGGCCTCCCCACATATATATTAGATTAGATGTAGTAGAGCTGCCATTAAGGAAAAATATTAGACATAAGCAGGATTGTAAACAACTCCCTCACAAGTTTAATTAGTAATGAATAATGATTCAGAGGTTGACATTAGTAAAAGAATTCTTACTTAAAACCATGTTGCATATATATCAAAATGGATATATTTCATGAACCTTTTGTGAAAATTGTTGCTCTGATAAAGCATACTGGTCAGCCAGAAGTTTCAAATTATTTTTCAACCTAGAATTTATAAGCAAACATAGAAATACTCAATTACTTGGAAAATTAGATTTTTATCAATAGGGGCAGAATAACAATCATTTTCCTAAAAGCATGCTCAAACTGGCAAAAGAAAATTTCTTTATAACCTCATACAACCAGTGCAGTAGTGTTGACCTATGACATCACAAGTATATGCTTACAAAGTCAGAATCGCATGATACTTTACCAATTCTTGGATCCCCATCTCAGCTGATGAATTGGTTGTCTAAGCCACCTCAAGTCAACTTACAAAGCCTGCAAAAGAATGGGATGAATAAAAGAACTCCTCTTGATAAAAGTAAAGATTGAGAGAGAGGAAGCATTGTCAATGTTCATAGAAGAGATCATTTTTCATACTTCAGTAGTAACTCTATTATACAAATAGTGTACATGAACCACTTATTGCCGGAAGAGCAGAAAAAATACAGGGGAAAAAAAGAAAGACTCGAGCAGAGATAGGTATAGACGTCAATTTTTCACATAGTTGAGCTGAGGAAACAATGCCTCTAAACAAAAAGGAGTAATGGAACGGGGTGACCCGTACTTCACCTTATACCACTTAAACCCTGGGAAGAATGATAGAGAGGTAAATCATTAATGGTTTTAAAGATCGAGCATGGGTTTCTTTATTTAGTAGCCCTTGGGCTGATCCACTGGGCCACCTCTTCCATATGGAAACGGATGCCTTTTAGCTAATGTAATACATAGATGTGGAAATAGATGCCCCCTACAGCCCTATAGACTGTTGTTTGAGCAATAGACTGCTGCCTTTTAAGTAGAATATGTAGATGTAGATGATTTGACAGGAGTATACCTCAGTAGTTATGCTTCAGCATTGCTCCTCACATGTTCGATGCTCCGCGAGGTTGGGTTCGAACAAAGCAAGATGTATGGGGGTGTCCGGAGGAGATAAGGATGAGAAGGAGAAAGGGCGATCCGATATGGGGTTTTGAGGGGAGAAGAGAGTGAGACATAGAGCGTGATGGGTAGGGATGAGGCAAAGGACAGACTGTGTAGAAAATGTAGTTTATTTTGCCGAAGCATACCTCAGAATTTGTGCTTCAACTTTGTTCCTCACCTTCACCTTTGTGTTTCCTCACAGGATTTAGTCCTTCCAGCGCCTCGAGTCCGATGGTCTGCAAGGTTGGGTGCGAACACAGTAGGAAAGATGGGGGTGTGGGATGAGAGGGAAAAATGGCGAACATATATGCGATTGTGGGGGAGATGAGAGTTGACGGAGAGCACAATAGGTAAGTAGGGAAGGGGCGCTATCAGGATGGATGGGGTGTTGCACGTGAAATAAATCGCACCAATACAGATGGCTGGCGAGTAGTGCGCATAAAGATAAAAATTTCAAATTTTCAGGCGTTTTAGTTATTTGGCAGTGAGGGGAGATGAGTTGGGAAGAGTTTTAACTTTTGTAGTTGATTCATATATGTAGTGAATTTTGTAGATTTTATAATTAACTATAATTATTTTACTTATATTTTATAGATTGTAAAGAAAAGTAATTTTAGCTACAAATAAAATATATATAGTTAGAATAATTGTAGCTAAAGACTATTTTTTTTGTAGTGGTCTTTTGGATGAAGTAGGTCGATGTCTTATTAAATACCTTTGTTGTATGCATGGTTTTAGTGCTTGGATGGATGTTATATGGTGGACAAGTGGCACATGTTATATACCCCTCTCTTTGCATGCAAGTGATCTTTTTACCCTCTCTTCTTTCTATCTTCTCCTTAGAGCTCGTCACGGATCAAGGTGGTCGAACCCTTCCATGTGTGGATATAGGTGGAACAACTCATCTCTGGTGATCCTTTGGTGCTCCTTGACCTTGGTAAGATATCTATCCTTCTTGGCTCTATTTTCTTGCAACCCTACCCCTCTCTTCTCCCTCTTGGCCAAACCCATGGTTCTCCATGATGGTGTTTCTTGGGTAACTTCTCTATCCTTGGCCAAATCCATGGTTATCCATGGTAGTGCCAGAGTTGAGATGAAGAACTCCTCTTTCTTCTTGTCTTTTCGTCCTAGGATTTTCCCTCTTCTTTGTGCATGTTTAACCTAGGGTTGTCCTTCTTCCTTTGAGGTGATTCTAGCTTGATCGTGAAGTGGTGATCAAGCTTTGGTTTTCTCTCTTCCCTTGGAGCATTTTGATTTTGGAGTTGTTCTTCACAATTAAGGTGAGTTATATAACTTTGTTCTCAATTATTGTTGCACTTAATCTTGCATGCAACTAATCTACCTCTAAAATGTAGTTCCTAATAGTATGGTGATGATATCTAGAGCTATCTTTTATGCTTATTCGGTGATCTTGAGTAGAGTAAATCCTTTATCTAAACCCTAATTCTTGTACCCGGAATCTTTTTGGTGGTAGAGGTGTTGATTCTTACATGCACATGCTAAACGTTGGTTTTCTCCTCATGATCATGGTTCTCTTTTCTTTCTTGATGATGGGGGCTTCAAATACTTTTGATGATTGAAATGTTGGTTTTCTCTTCCTTGAATCATAGTTCAGTTTTCCTCTATATTGATGATCATGTTCTAGGGTTTTGGATGATGTTTTTTGATGCACCTCACTCCTTTGTTGGTTTTAATTTCATGGTGTTAATTAGCTTGTTGATCTTGTGGTCATAGTGTTTTTCTTTCTTTATGTTCATCATGATGTGATCTATGCATTCGTTGAGTTTTGGATGCCTCTTTGGTCTCTAAGGTTGGATTTCTTTGTTTGGTCGAAGAGGTGACCCATGATTGTTCAGTTGGAGTTTGCTCCTTGTCTCCTCAGTTGCAAGGTTTTAGATCCTTGAGAATTGTGATGGTTGAACTTCTCTTCAGTCGATGAGAGTGTTGTGATGTCCTTGGCTGTAAGGTCTCTCTTCGACCTAGTCTCTTAGATCAAATATATGGTCTTGTTCTCTTCGGTTGTTAGGGTTTTATGGTGTATTCACTCGATGGAGATGTTGGCTTGTTTCTCTACAGTCGTGTCGAGATGTGTCCAACCTAGATTTCATTCAATCGATAGGAATCCTTGGATATGTGTTTACTTGGTATTGATTTCCTAATGATGATGGTAGTCGACCTATTATGTTCCAAGAATGTTGGATATAAGGATATCTAAGCTTTAATGATAATTGTTGTTTGAAACCCTAATTTAGTTACAATGTTGAAACCTGGCCCTAATTTGAGTACATAGTGTTAATTCTTAGCTTGCTTGAGTAATTAGCATGTTGATAAAGTACTTTCTCTCTCCTAATGATGTAACCCTAAATTTCTAATTGAATGAGCATCATTTATGAGATATATGTGTGGTAGTTATGAGCCTTGAGGAGGCATGGAGATATAATAATGTTCTTGCAGGGATATATGTGAATTATCTTCTGACCTTGTAGTGGCTTTATGCCTAATTGAGGGTGATATCTCCTGATTTGATAATGGTGATGGCCTTGTATATGGTAGTGAGATAGCATAATGTGGTTATGTGTTCACCTCAGTGCCTTATATATTTTACATTTCTAGAAGTTGCACTCTATCTATGCTTTGTAGAATCTGTGTAGGGTTTGCGTGTAACTTGATTGATGCAATAAAAGATACTTAATTTCTCTTCAACTAATCAAGTAGAGCCCTAATCATGTAGTTTCCTTGGCCATAGATCCATCCCATTGTCAGAACTTGTTGGATGGTGAAATGAGTATTCCTAAGGGAAACTCGTAGCACATACTATTGTGTATGCATGGTACTTGGAGTGTACATCCATGTCATCCAGAACCCAAGGTGTTTTGAGAATGACTATGGTCAGGTCTCGACGATTATATATGTGATGTGTTTGGAGGACAATTGTCTTTGTGCCTTGGTGATTGGGTTTGTACACTGTGGTTTCTAGCATCGTGACTTGTACCAAGGTGGGCTAGGTGTTTTCAGCTTGACTATATGTCACTGGTAGCAGTTTAACTAATATGTCACTGTGGTGCAGACTCACTAACTAAGTACTACAGGGAAGATCTTGGAGTCTGGATCTTCCTAGATGTTGTATGGCATTGATTTCAACTAAGCAGTGGTCAGTTGGATTTGGGTGGTACTACTCAAATCGTCAGGGCATTGATAAAAGATGTAATGCATATGTGTAGTATATTTTCTTAAGGTTAAACACGACTCACATTGGATGTTTACCCTTACTTTACTTTTGTTATTTCTTATTGTCTAAATAATTTGGTAAGAGAAATCAACTATTATACATGTTCTTCATATCCCTTTTGAAAGTATATGATGATCTACTTATCTGCTGGAGTTGTTACATCTGCCTAACCTTTGTACTTAGTTTGAATAATTCATTTAGCTGAATCTACTCATTCTGCTTAATAATGTCATATCATGTTGTGACTATACTCGTTGGTTGAGAGTTATGTCTCTCATAGGGACATGGGTCTCACCCTCGTGGTTCACCACATCTTTTTAGGTGGTCATAGATGATGTGGGCAGGATCATGTTGTTGAGGAAGGGAAGATTGGAGATCAGTAGACACAAAAAGGTTGGAAGTTGTTAGTGTTATGTAGTAGAGTCCTATGTGTCATCCTTGTACTCTTAGGTTTGGGAGGAATGTGTTATGTAGATGGTATGTACATTTATATGTGGTTTTTGGAAGTATGCATTGGTTGTACATAAGGATTGTATAAGTGCCTTGTATATATATAAACATGATCTTTTGTAATAGGTGTGTGGTAGATAGCCATTGTACAGATGTATATACCTGGTATGGTATGTTGTGGACCTTGTTGTAACATGTTTTCGCATAGTGAAGGTTATATATGATTGGTTTTAGTTTACCCATTCTTTTGGTAATATGTTTGTTTAACTACTGATTGTGTGCCTTGTTTTGAGTTATCTCGCTCATGTGGCATCAGATTGTTACAAGGAAAGGTTGGTATAAGAGCTCTAGGTTTATTGAGTCTACAGGGACATTAGACTAGGGTTGTTCTTATTCTTGGGTCCTCCAACATATCTAATTGTAGCTTCTACTTATGTAGATATTTCTGAAGAGCATGAGGAACACATTGAGAGTAGTGTTGCTGCACTAGGATGTGGTGTCAGGAGGCAGGCAAGAGTATATGGAGTGCCTGAAGGGCCTCAGTTTGATCCAGCAACCATGGCCAATCCTACTTTTCAGTCCATGTTTGGACAGTTGATGGCCACAATTTCACATATGGCGGATAGATCGCATGTAACATCAAGTAAGGGTTGTTGTTTCTAATGCGGAATCCCAAGGTTCTAGGAAGACCTTTGAGAGGTTGTGACGTGTTGGGGTGATAGAGTATGTTGGTATGGCAAACTTGGCAGATGCCGACATGTGGATGACAGAGTTGGAGAAGGCGTTTAAGATCCTCAATATTCAAGAAGAGGACAAGTTGAAGCATGTGATGTATAGGGTTGTCAACAGGGAGGGTATGGGGAGGGTAAGTCTTTACCCTTATCCTCCAGAGGGTAGCGAGTAAGGGTAAGGGTAATTACCCTTCTTAGAAATCCTCTTACCCTCCCCTTAACCTTACCCTCTTCCCCACAAGGTAAACGAGAAGGTAAAGGGTAAACATGTAATTTTTATATCAAACAACTTTTATAAAAAAATATATTTTAAGGTGGTGTGTGGGGTGATAAATATTAAGTCACATATTTCTTGAATTGCATTTTCATGAATGTGAATATAAGCATGACTATGTTATACTTGCATAATATGTTTAGACATTGGTCCAATGATAACTTATTTTAAGGTGGCATGGTCATCTTTTTCCCATTGTTCTGCGACCTTGTCAACTGGTTCAAAATTTAATAATAATATACTACAAGCATTTGAGTGAGACTGGGGATGGGAAGTAAGACACAACCCACACGCTTTCCTATTAGAAAAAATAGGGCGAAAATTGAACTAGAAGCTTCTATATAGTTATATATCTTTATTAAATAAATGTGAGTAAAAGGGTATGGATAATGTCCATACCTTACCCTACCATTTTAATGTGGCAGGGAAATAGGGAAAGTTTAAATGAGGAACGGGTAACAAAAACCTTTACCCTTACCCTTTCCCTGTAGGGTATGGATAAAGGGTAATGGGTAGTACCCTCCCCACTAATAGCCTTAGCAGTGTACCTACTAATGGGAAGTGTCGGCCAATGGTGGGCCAACAAGGAGGAGAAGAGACATGGATTGGTGATCAATTGGTAGGAGTTTTAGGGTGAGTTTGTGAGTCAATACCTCCCATAGGCATACGTTGATGAGAAGATCTCACAATTTTAGAAGATCTAGAATGGATCAATGACGATTAATGAGTAGATGCAAAGTTCATGGAGTTGTTGAGGTTTTGTCCTCACATGGTTGTGATGGTTAAGGAGAGGATCTGACATTTTCAAAAGGGTTTAAGAATAAAGTTGAAGATGATAGTGTCATCCTTGGAGAATCAGAAGAGGTTTGCCATGTTTGTGGAGTATGTGAGATGGATAGAGTGGTCTGCTATAGAGAAGTGTGAAGCAAATGCTAAGAAGAGACCAGCCTAGTTTCAAGGACATTATTTTGGAAGCTTAAAGAAGCAGTGGCTTTCATCACCTCAGACACGACAGAGATCAGTACAGTCTCAATGGTCTCAGAGCAAGGGCAGAGTTTGTAGTTTTCCACCAGCAAGGGATCACAACATAGCGTAAGTTTCGGTGACGGGGTTGTCTAGGCCATGGTATGAGAACAAGACTTGTTACAAGTGTGGTAAGACGGGGCATACAAAGTGTTTTTGACATATGAAGGAAGGGGAGGTTACTCGACAACTGAGGAAGAGTCAACAAGGTTCCCAATAGTGGTAGTTCAGTAGTGGCAGTGGTAGAGGATGCGGCCATGCATCATAGGTAGGTTCCTTTAGGCAGGCTAGCAGAGGATGGGGATGACACTAGGAGATGGCTTGATTCTATTCCATGAGTCATCCAGAGGGAGTGGTTGATCCAAGAGTCATGATAGGTCAGATGGAACTTTTTAATTTTAATTTGTCTGCATCTTCTTTCATATCTATTTTGGTTGACCCATGTGTGACACACTCTTTTATGACCAAGGAAATGATATGCAATCATTCCTTTCCTATTAGTCTTAGGTCTGATAGTCTCCTTCTAGAAATCCCTCTTGTTGGTTTTTTTGAGTTGTGGGAGGTGTGTCCGTCCTGTGTTATTTCTTTCTCGGGATGTAGCATTCAAGCGCACCTTATGCCACTTGACATACATGGATTTGATGTGATCCTTGGATGGATACCTTGGAGAAGTGTTGGGTGGTCTTGGACTATAGTTCTAAGGTGGCAACGCTCTTTCACGATGATATTTCATGTGTCTTATAAGGAGAGAGGAAGATACTTCCAACGTGATTGGTGTCAACTATGACAACAGAGTGGCTGATGAGGTAGGGGTGTGAAGCTTTCTTGGCACATGTGGTGAATACCATGGTGAGGATTCCTAGTATCCAAAAGGGGCTTGTTGTTCAACAGTTTGAGGATGTGTTTCCTAAAGAGTTTCTCAGTTTTCCCCCTCTTAGAGAGATTGACTTTGAGATCAATCTAGTACCTGATACACTGCCGATAGCACATTCACCATATTGGATGGAACCAATAGAGAAGCAGGAGTTGAAGAAGCAGTTTTAGGAGTTGTTAGAGAAGGGCTTTATCATACTAGCACTTCTACTTGGGGTCCTCCCATATTTTTTGTGAAGACGAAGGACAAATCTATGATGTTGTGCATCAACTACCGGTAGTTGAATAAGGTCACGATCAAGAACAAGTACCCTTTTCTGAGGATAGATGACCTATTTGATCATCTGAGAGGTTTTGTAGTATTCTTAAAGACAGATCTAAGGTTAGGATACCATTAGTTGTATATCAAGGTGGAAAATATACCCAAGTAAACTTTTAGGATGAGGTATGGTCACTATGAGTTTGTGGTTATGCCTTTCAGGATAACCAACACACCGTCAGCATTCATGGACCTAATGAATAGATTTTTTGGGATGTATCTTGACCAATTCATGGTGGCATTCATTGATGGCATCCTGATCTACTCCAAATATAGCTAGCAGCATGAGTAGCATCTAAGGCAAGCATTGACATTGTTCAGGAAGCACAAGTTATACACCAAGTTCATCAAATGCTAGTTTTGGATGAAGGAGGTGTTTTTCTTGGGCATGTGATATCTACTAGCAGCATTAGTGTGGACCCAAATAAAGTACAGTTTGTGCTAGAGTGGAAGAAACCTAAGACACTGACAAAGGTTCACAATTTCCTAGGCTTGGAAGGCTACTACGTGAGATTTATTAAGAACTTTAGTGGTGTGACATTACCCCTAACCAAGTTGAAAAGAAAAGTGTTGGGTTTTGCATGGTCAGAGTAGGAAGCGGAAACAAAAATTTTACATGACCATAAACCCATAATGAATAGATCGCATCAGCATCTATGTAATGGGAAGGATGGTTTTAGCGAGATATACTTGGTCCAGAGGCTTTATCAGCGACAATATCTCACGTCTAGTGTGGTCTTCAACCACTTGTCTTTGATGCCATCTGTGTAGCTCCTGGTCTTGACCCAAACTACAGTTGACTATCATCCTCCTGAGTGGTAGATGTCTCCCACCTCTATGGATAGTCCACACAAACTACCAGGAACTCTAGTCATCCTGAAGAATGAACTAGAAGGAGTCATCCACTTCTGTCATTGTATTAGTCAATGATACACTCTCCCACAACCAGTTGCTTTTCTACAATTGTCTTTCCCTCGTTCTTCCTCCCTAGATGGGTAGAACTTGCTTGGGCTCTCTCAGTTACCACAACCTCAGAGGAAAACAACTTTTAAGAGCAACTGATGTTTTGAGTTGTGTCTCTAGAGAAGCCCCATGTACCCTTCTATTTATAGTAGAGGGCAGGGTCAGGGTTCCCAGTATGTGCGGGAGTAGAAGGGTCCGAAATTTACATGAACAATTTGCACTACGGCAGGTGAATCAGTCATTTCACAATTGAAATGGTCATTTGGCAAGGTGAGCTGATCGGTTCATTTGTGAACTGGTTGGTTCACTTCCCAGGCTTGCCTCCAATTGACTTTCCTTATTTGTTTCTGATTAACACAAATATTAATTCTTGTCCCAATTGAATTGAACAAGTGAAATGAAAAACCTTTTTCTCACAAACTGGGACAACCCAACACTGCTCGTTTGGACATCTGAACTAATCGGTTCACCAGAGTAAACCAGTCATCTCACTAACCATGATCCAATCAGTTCACCTAGTGAACCATTCAGTTGGTGGTCCAAGTTGTGCAGAACACAGTCAATTTGGTTCTCAATCAATCTTACACGCAAATCAGTTGGTTCAACACTTGAACTTGATGATTTTGAGTCAAGTATATTGATTGAATATTTGATTGAGTACCTAAACACTTTAGTAATCAATCCAAGCATCATTCATGGATAAACTCCTCTTCTAGGTTAATCCTTTGTGTGTGACCCTATAGGTCCCATTTCACATTGGCAGTGAATGTCCATAACTAGCTTATGACATCACAAGCAAAGAGTGGCACCTAGTCATACATCATTGCTACCCAAGTGAAAAGGAAAGTTGGAGAACAACTTTCAATCCAATAGTCTGTGATTGGTGTTCCAGTGAATGTATAATTCCTTTGTCTCTGATATCCTGAATGAACTGAAGGTATGGAATTGTCATCCTTTCAATGTTCATTAATGTATCTTGAACTAGAGTAGAATGTATGAGATATGTGTGACATCAATATCATATGTTGATTCACATGTGCATGTGTGTGCCTTTCTCAGTCTCGCTTATCAAGTGGCATGGACATCATACTCCCTTAGGAGGGACAAATCCCATATCACAGTCTGTGTCATGCGTCAAAGCCACCCAATCATCACCATTATAATAACCCATGTTTTAGGATTGCGTTTGATGATGTCAAAGTGTACCCAAACACATTCGATGAGTGTAGTGATTTTAGGTCTAAGAATCACAATCACCACCATCACTATGAGAGATGACTCTGACTACCATGTCATGGTTCCATGTGTCACTCTTATTATGGGTCTATCCGATACACTATTCTCCAACATGTATCTGTGTGCTTGGTTTGATATCACATATCATGACTAATGAGACACTATCATCAACCAACACACACTCTAGTCTTGATGTGTCATTGTTGTCTATCAACCTCCCACAATGACATCTGACTAGGGACATAACAAGAATGTACATACTCTTAGCATCTGTACGATCTCATTGTTCAAGTCCTTAACCTGAAGACATACGTCATTGAGTATTGTCATTCTTTAGACATTCATTTTGCTCTATCATTTATCTCATAATCGATTGAGCTAGAATAAATTGGAATCTTTCGCTTGATATTTATTAAATCAATCATAACGTATGCCAATCCAATCATCATATGATTGGCTCTCAGGACATACATACCAACAGACTCCCACTTGAACTTAGAGCCAATCACCTTTGAATCATATTCTTAGTGATCTCTAAACATGTCCCACATGTTTTTGCTGTGCTAGTGCTAATCCAGTGAGTTAGCAACACTTTGCTTTAGTCGGCATATTGCATGTTTCACATCTCCTTATTGTATGACATTTCATATGAGATGGAGTTTTCATAATATGCTATCTAATATTCCTTGCCTAACAATTAGCTCCATAGTTTGACCTAGTATCTCTACTTTGTCACTAATGGTTGGAATATGCATAATTTTATCCATATGAACTTCTAGATCCATATAGTATCCTCTGATGTTCATAATACAAGGATACTCGACATTCCCTTTTAGGATTTAAAGGCTTTTAATTTTACTCAGAGCATTTCCATTTAACACAACTCATATTCACTTTTATATTTTGTATTTTGCCATCATTTTCTGTCATTTCGGAAGCTTGCATCAGTGTAACTCATTTACACTCAACTCTTCCTCTTATTACCATAGAACTGATCCTTTAATACTTCACAAGTACTTAAATAAGTTCTTTATGGCATTCCAGTGACTCTCACTGGAAGTAGACAGATATCCACTCGTCATGTCCAATACATATGAGATAACTAGATGAGCATATCATATTGTCATGTCCAATACATACAAGATGATGAATGCATATATATTTTCTTTTCATGTCCAATACATACAAGATAATGGGATGATTACATACATGACAGATCTAATTGTGAGTGCATAAGTCATCTATCTATGTGTTCCTATTCTTCATAAGAATTTGGGACTCTTCACATCTGAGAGACTAACTCCATGTAACATTGACTAGCTTTCTCCCACTAATTATCTATATGCTGAACCCTTCAACACATACTGCCAATGTATGCTCTCTCCTTTATCAGGTCAAGAGACTTTTGAGAAGTATCTCTATAGATCTCTATTCCTATCACGTAGGACATTTCTCTTTATTCCTTTAAAGAAGGTATTTCCACACCAGTTTCTTTTATTAGAACGTTTCATTCCTCATCATCATGTGAAATAAGAATACACTCCCACTAAATTTTTGTAATCACAGGTCCCTTCTTTATTTCGATATATCAGTCAAACCTTTTGACTATATAATCAAAGTAAAGACTCCAGTTATGAGGTATTTGTATTTAATCAATCATATTGATTCATCTCTTGTAACTTGTAGACTGTATTTGCATTAACGGAAATATAAAACCCTTCAGGTTGTGTCATGTACACAACCTCATATTATTCCTACTAGGAATGTATTTTTAATATCCATATGCCAAATTTCATAGTTTTCAAGTTCCAATAGCAAGTATGATCCTTTCTTTAAATGTTATCCATGTCAGTCTTAACACTTAAGACCCAATTGCACTTAGGGGTTTTATCCCTATAGGTGCTACCACTAAGGTCATACCTTATTTGGTTCACATGGAAGTCATTTTGGATCTTATGGTTTCAAGCCATAACTCAAAATCTAGTTCCTCAACATCATCTACATAGATTATTGGCTCATCATCATATGACCAATTCATCACCTTTGAGTTTGTAGGATATCATTATCCATCAAGCTCAAGGTTTTTTCTACTAGATATATGAAGTGTATCTGTTACATAAGGAATTTGAGAATCCACAACACTTGTGATTCTTAATCTCCTTTCATGCATCTATTTAGTGTAAAGCATGTTCTATAGAAGAATTCTAGAAGATTAGTTATTTGTTTGATGATCACGCTCTTACTATTTAGAGTATGATTCCTTCTTTGATTTCGACATCATTATGCCTTAATCATGAGTTCTCTATGATACATTATCATAGTTACTCATAAGGTCCTCAAACATTTGGTTTAAGTATCTCGTTCATTGATCATATCAAGAATTAATACTTTTTACCAAGTTTGTTCTTCATTTATGATACTCTTGAACATTTCAAGATATTCATATCTGATGTATTAGCATTTACTCCAATAGGTATGTATATACATCAATATATATTATAACTAATAGGATAGTCATTCTCCCACTACATCTACTGAATCTTGACTTGTCATCATGCCCAATAAATAAGACATTCATATCTCTTAATGGTTAAATAACCAAGAGAGTCTAGCTTTATCCATCACATGGAACCTAGAGATGAATTTCTCATTCATTTGTTTAGATGATAGTGCTAATTTATTGTTTGAGTCATCAATAACTTTTAGGTATTATTATTCCATCTCATGCATACCAAGTACCACGCGATAAGTAAGGCATTGCCATAAAAGATCATATCTTTTGAAATTGAAACATGAACTTTATTGATAAACATCCTTGTCATTACAAGATGTAGAAATAAAATGTTTCTAATTATTGGTAAAATGAAATAGCAGTTCATAACTCTATTACATGCCCTTTGGGATGAAATAAACTAAAAGGTACTACTATGTATGGCAGGAACACTTGCTCCATTCTTGATGAGTGTTCCTTCTTGGTCCTTTCGTAAAGGCCTTCACTTCTTTTCAGATCATGCACATCATTATGTCAAATTTTTCTCTTGGTATCATATACCTGAGATAAAGAAGCATTTTAAGTTTATTTCATAATACCATAGGTAGAGATTTTCATCCCCTCCTTCTTCTTTAGTTCATCTATATAGAGAGGGAAATTTCTCTTTCAATGTCCTAGCTCATGACAATGGTGACGTTTGCCTCCCTTGTTCACCCCTCCCTTGGATTTGAGAGTTGAACATGACTTGGGCTACTGGATAGAATCATAACCTTTCTTTGCTTTGCCCTTGCCCTTGCCTTTAGACTTTCCCTTCTTTCTACTAATCATCATCACATATTTGGGTTTGTCTTTCTCCATTTGTGCCTCAGCTGCCCTCAACATGCCCAACAACTCTGTCAGTGGCTTGTCAAAGTTGTTCATGTACTATTTCATCACAAACTAACTGTAGGATTCTAGTAACGATTGCAGTATCACATCAGTAGCCAACTCTTGGCTCATAGGGAATCACAGTCGAGTTAGGTTCTCTACATACCCAGTCATCTTGAGTTTGTAAGGGCCTACTGGATCCCCTTTTGTCTTGACACACTTGAACAATGCCTTGGAGACATCATATCACTCTCTTGTCGTGCTTGGTCTTGATACATGTTCTTGAGATTTTGAACCATCTCAATGACGTCCATGTTCTCATGTTGTCTCTACAACTCATAGTTCATTGAGCACAACATCAATAACTTCACATCAATGGCATCCTCAGTATGCTTCTTGTAAGCATCCCTTTAAGCCTTTGGTGCAGTGGGAGCGGCTTCATCTGCCTCTGGTGTATCTAGGACATAGAGATTTCACTCTTGAGTGAGAACAATTCTCAACATCCTAAACCAGTCATGGAAGTTGTTCCCATTTAGCTTGTCCTTCTCAAGGACTGATTGCAATGAAAAGTGATTATTGTTGGTAGCTATTTATTCTACAAAAGAAAATTTATAATTTTAGTCCAAAACTCTTTTGATTTGATTTGATTTTAAAATTGACGATATTAATTAGGTCTTTAATTATTATCGCTCCCACTATTTTGATCAAATTGATAACCCTCAAGTATCAATTCAGAAGATTGCAGCGTACAAACTTATAGTGAGCAAGACCCTGATTTCATCTAAGTCATGGACCAGCTAGGGTTGTCACTCACAACTAGAATCCTTCAGGTAGGCAACCTTTGCCAATTGCATCATATGCAACTCTTGATAGATGTGATGTGCAACTCCTTGCCATGTTCATCTTTATGCCTCAAGGTACTTGATCCGATCAAGGTCGCCTTGTTAAGTCTGACCCAAATGCCAACACAATGAATATGCACCCTGCTAGGGTAGACCCACATATTCACCATAATACTTCCACAAGATAAATGGTGCACCATGCTAGGGCTTGTCCACACTTAGTCGATCAAGCTTTTCATGTGTGCTGCTTTTAGAAGGCATCTTAAACTTAATATTTGGTTGAGGGGTTTTAATATGATTATATATGCATATATGTATCCAATCACCACATATATAGTATGTATCATAGGCATGCTATATCCCACAAATGAAAACATGCAATAATGATAAAGTGATGATTATGACCATCCTATTATAGTTTCTTGGAGCCACATGGAGCTACGGTCATCTAAGGTCTACATCAAATGCAACCTTTTGTTGATGAAGATTTGTGCTTAGGTCATTTCAGGTTGATCAACTCATCCTGTGATTGATCGGCTTGCCTCCTGGCTGATCAATTGGTTGTCACCGACCAATCATCTGGCTCCTCCAAACAATCAGTTCGTCGGGTCGTCGGGCTCCTTGTCAGGCCACCAACTGCTCCTCAGTCCATCAAGCGGTCATCTTCAGTCTTCGTCATAACAAGAAATAAAAATAATCCCATTTTACATAATCTTTGTAAAACCTCAAGTTACATTCAAGGGGAGCAAAGGTAGAAGAGAATCCCAAGTTATCTCAAGTTACATTCAAAATAGAAGAAGAGGGCTTGGTGTGTAGACCAAGATGCAAACAACCACAACCAACCACACACATGCACATATGGTTTATAGGCCATAACCATGCTACACATCCACCATCAAAACCATTTTAGGATGACACATATCGATTGCATATATATACCATATCATATATGTATATATTAGTTACGGATCATGTGGTTTTAATCGGATATTCACATTAGTCATTTAAATATTCACATCGTATGCAATAAATAAAAGATAGTAAAACCAAAATTTGATCATATCGATTATCACAAAACATAGAGTATTGACTTGGCTCTGATACCACTATTGGGTTTTGCATGGTCAGAGTAGGCAGCGGAAACAAAAAAAAATTACATGACCATAAACCCATAACCAGCAGATCGCATCAACATCTATGTAATGGGAATGATGGTTTTAGAAAGATATACCTGGTCCTGAGGCTTGCTCAGCGACAATACCTCACTGCTAGTGCGGTCTTCAACCACCTATCTTTGACGGCGTATGTGCAGCTCCTGGTCCTGACCCAGACTGCGGTTGATTGTCGTCCTCCTGAGTGGCAAAAGTCTCCCACCCCTATATATAGTTCACACTACTGGTAACTCTAGTCATCCTAATGTACGGACTAGAAGGAGTCATCCCCTTCTGTCAACGTAATAGTCACTGACACACTCTCCCACAACCAGCTGCTTTTCTATAGTTGTCTTTCCCTCGTTGTTCCTCCCTAGATGGGTAGAACTTGCTTGGGCTCTCTCGTTTGCCACATCCAAAGAGGATAACAACTGATGTTCTGAGTTTTGTCTCTAGAGAAGCCCCATGTGCCCCTCTATTTATAGTAGAGGGCATGGTCTGGGTTCTTAATCTGTGCAGGAGTAGAAGGGTCTGGAATTTCCATGAACAATTTGCACTACGGTAGGCGAACCGGTCGTTTCACAATTGAAACGGCCATTTGGCAAGGTGAGCTGATCGGTTCACTTGTGAACTGGTCAGTTGGGAGTGTGAACTGGTCAGTTCACTTAGTGAACCGGACAGTTTGCTTCCCAGACTTTCCTCTAATTGACTTTCCTTATTCATTTCTAATTAACACAAATATTAATTCTGGTCCCAATCAAATTGAACAAGTGAAATGAAAAACCTTTTCCTCACAAACTGGGACAACCCAACACTTCTTGTTTGGATAGTTGAACCGATTAGTTCACCAGAGTGAACCGGTTGTCTCATTGACCATGAGCCGATCGGTTCACCCAATGAACCGGTTGGTTGGTGGTCCAAGTTGTGTAGAATACAGTCAATTTTGTTCTCAATCAATATGACACTCAAATTAGTTGGTTCAACACTTGAATTTGATGATTCTGAGTCAAGTCTATTGATTGAATGTTTGATTGAGTACCTAAACACTTTAGTAATCAATCCAAACATCATTCATGGATAAACTTCTCTTCCAGGTTAATCCTTTGTGTGTGACCCTATAAGTCCCATTTCATATTGGCAGTGAATGTCCATAACTGGCTTATGACATCACAAGCAAAGAGTGGCACCTAGTTATACATCATTGCTACCCAAGTGGAAAGGAAAGTTGGAGAACAACTTTAAATCTTACAGTCTATGATTGGTGTTCCAGTAAATGTATAGTTCCTTTGTCTCTGATATCTTGAATGAACTCAAAGCATGGAATTGTCATACTTTCAACATTCATTAATGTTTCTTGAACTAGAGCAGACTGTCTGAGATATGTGTGACATCAATATCATATATTGATTCACATGTGCATGCACATGCCTTTCTCAGTCTCACTTATCAAGTGGCAAGAACATCATACTACCTTAGGAGGGACTAATCCCATATCTATCACTCACAGTCTGTGTCATGCGTCAAAGCCACACAATCATCACCGTTATAACAACCCATGTTTCAGAATTGCATTTGATGATGTCAAAGTGTACCCAATCACATTTGATGAGTGTAGTGATTTCAGGTCTAAGAATCACAATCACCACCATCACTATGAGAGATGACTTTGACTACCATGTCATGGTTCCATGTGTTACTATCATGGTGGGTCTATCTGATACACTATTCTCCAACATGTATATGTGTGCTTGGTTTGATATCACATATCATGACTAATGAGACACTGTCATCAACCAACACACACTCTAGTCTTGATGTGTCATTGTTGTCTATCAGCCTCCCACAATGACATCCGACTAGGGACATAATAAGAATGTACATACTCTTAGAATATGTATGATCTCATTGTTTAGGTCCTTAACCTGAAGACATACATCATTGAGTATTGTCATTCTTTAGACATTCATTCTGCTCTATCATTTATCTCATAATCAATTGAGCTAGAATAAACTGGAAGCTTGTCTTTGATATTCAACAAATCAATTATGATGTATGCTAATCCAATCAGCATATGATTGGCTCTCAGTGCATACATACTAATAGAAAGGTGTGATGTTTGTCTGGAATAAAAAGTGTCAACATTCTTTTCAGCTTTTGATGGAGAAATTGAAAAGGGCACTGGTTTTAGTTCTTCCAGAGCAAGGGAATGGTTATATCATCTTCTGTGATGTGTCAAAGAATGGCTTGGGATGCGTGTTGATGTAGGATAAGAACATGATTTCTTTCACTTCACGATAGCTTAAGAAACATGAGGAGAGCTACCTGACACATGATCTAGAGCTTGCATCTATGGTCCATGCTTTGAAGATTTGGATACACTACCTTTATGGTGAGAATTGTCATATTCTCACCGACCACAATAGCCTTCGAAATATCTTCTCAATATAGGAGATGAACATGTAGCAGAGGATATGGATGGAGTTGATCAAAGACTAATATTGCACCATAGACTACCATCCAGGGAAGGTAAATGTGGTAGCCGATGCACTGAGCAGGAAGTCTTCTTCATCATCATCTGTTGATAAGGCAATTGTGTTCCTTGGTGTGCCTTAAGAGAGATATGTTGGTGGCGTTGCTCCAGATGAATGTGAAGTTAGAAGTTTCCTTTTTGGCAGGCTTGTTAGTGTAGTTACAAGTAAAGCCTACCATCTTAAAGCAAGTTAGAGATGTGCATCGTGATGATATAGTTATACAATAGATTCGATCAGAGTTTGGCAATGAGAAGCGTGAGGACTTCCATGAGATAGAAGATGGGACAGTTTGCTTCCATGACATGATAGTGGCTCCAGATGTTGATAGGCTAAGGAAAATGGTCCTCGAGGAGGCTCACTCTTCGATGTACACCATGCACCTAGGAAATACCAATATGTACCATAATTTGAAAGATCTATATTGGTGGCCCAATTTGAAGAGTAACGTGGCTAAGTTCATGGCTAGATGTCATGTGTGTCAACAAGTCAAGGCGGAGCATCAGAAGCCTGCAAGAACGTTGCAATTGTTGCCTATACCACAATGAAAATGGGATCATATCACTATGGACTTAGTGGTTGGTCTTCCTAGGATAGCCAAAGGTCATGATTCCATTTGGGCAATAATTGACAGGTTTACCAAGTCAGTGCACTTTTTTCCAGTCAAGATGACGTATACAGTTGAGAAGTTGGCACAAGTGTATGTGGATGAGATTGTGTATTTGTATGGTATCCCGATGATGATAGTATCTGATAGAGGTCCTTAGTTTACCAGTCATTTTTGGGAGTGTTTGCACATAGGTATGGGTACACAATTGAGATTCATTATAGTGTTTCACCCACAGATAAATGGTCAGTTAGAGAGGACCATTTAGATCTTGGAGGATTTGTTGAGAGTTTGTATTATGCAGTTTTTGAGCAGTTGGGATGTGCACCTGAGTTCAACTGTCAGAGGAGTATCGACATGGCACCATATGAAGCCTTGTATGGGAAGCATTGTAGGTCTTTGCTTTGTTAGTATGAGACCAGTGAGTATCAATTTTTGGGTCCTAAGTTGGTAGAGCATACTACAGAGAAGATTAAAGTAATACAACAATAGTTGAAGGAATCCCAGGATAGATAGAAGTTTTATGTTGATAATCATCATAGGCCCTTGGAGTTCCAAGTGGGAGACAAGGTGTATCTCAAGGTCTCTCCTTGGAAAGGTGTGATGAGGTTTGGGAATAAGGGTAAGTTGTCTCCCATGTATATGGGACCTTACCATGTTGTGACACGTGTTAGGAAGGTGGCTCAAAGGTTAGAGCTACCACCAGAGTTGCACAAGTTCCATCCAGTCTTCCATGTCTCTATGTTGAGGAAGTGTCATCCAGATACAAAGCAAGTGTTGCATCCAGTTGAGGTTTAGTTGGAGGAGGATGTGTCATATGTTGAGGGTCCTGTGTTGATCCTAGATAGGAGGGTGAAGAAGTTGAAGAAGAAGGATATAGTGTTGGTTAAGGTTTTTTTGGCATCATTGTGGTATGGAGGAAGACACATGGGAGTTAGAGGATGAGATGCGTAGGAAGTACCCGTCTTTTTTCGTGTAAGATTTTTGGGGCAAAATTGTTGTTAGGGGTTTATGGTTGTAAGGCCTCTGGCCTAGTTTTATGCTTGATCTTTCTTTCTTAACATAATCAGATGCTTAAAACCTTAATTTAATCATGGTATGAACCTGAATAACATGTTATATTCTTATGTTTTTTGTTTAGTCTAGTTTTGATGTTGTTTGAGCTAGTTACACATATATGTGCTTGTATTGGACCTAGTTACAATTTACCCATGTTTAGGGTTTATATTGCAATTTGTCACATGCTTTATGTGCTTCACATGTTTTTGTATCATGTTGGAGAGATTGGCTCCTTGTTACACCTTGTTTTTTGTGAGAGAGATGTGTTGACATCATGAGTGTTGATGTTTCTAGGGTTTGCTTGGATGCCCTAGTATGACATTGAGCATGTGTGTTGACCATTTGAGTTTTGGTTTTTAGTGACCAACTTGATGTTACTTGATCATGTTTCTATAGTCGAAGAGGTTTTGAAGTGTGCCATGTGTTCTCTACGGTTGAAGAACCTTTTCCCTCTCTCTTTGGTCGATGACGTTCTAGGGTTTTCAGTGTTATGCGACTGATTAGTTTTGGTGTGTTTTTGTTGCAAAAAATCCATGCGACCGATGGTCTTTTAGACCAAGTAGGTCTATGTATTTCCAAGGTGTTAATGACCTTTGTTGCATGCTTGGTTTTAGTGCCTGCATTGATGTTATATAGTCTACAAGTGGCACATGTGGGATGACACCTAACCTCCTCTACCTCTCTCCTACCCTTGGCTATATGCACCCCTCTCTTTGCATGCAAGTGATCTTTTTACCCTCTCTTCTTTCTCTATTCTCCTTGGAGCTTGTCCCTTGTGTTCTCTATGGAGAAGGAGAGCTCAACCTTGGAGCAAGGTGGTTGAACCCTTGCATGTATGGATATAGGGTTAGAACAACTCATCTTTGGTGATCCTTTGGTGCTCCTTGACCTTGGTAAGTGATCTATCATTCTTGGTTTAATTTTATTGCAACCCTACCCCTCTCTTATCCCTCTTATCTGAGCCTATGGTTCTCCATGGTGTTGTTTCTTAGGGAACTTCTTTCTTATTGGCTAAATCCATCGTTCTCCATGGTAGTACTAGAGTTGAGATTAAGAACTCCCCCTTCTTCTTGTCTTTTCGACCTAGGGTTTTCCCTCTTCTTTGTTCACCTTTAACTTGGGGTTGTTATTCTTCCTTTGAGGTGATTCTATCTTGACTGTGTGGTGGTGGTCAAGCTTTGGTTTTCTCTCTTCCCTTGGAGCATCTTGCTTTTGGAGTAGTTCTTTACAATTAAGGCAAGTTATTGATATCACCCAAATTTAGGCATCTACGCTAAACATTTATTTATAGTTTTTGTTAATATAGCCTTAATATGCCCAAAATAACCATAGATTCTTATCTTTTAGTAATTTATATCTTTTCATAGATAAAGTTTCTCAACTAGCAATTTTGGGACTTGTAGGCACCGAACCTGAAAATACATCTATTCTCCAAGATTTCTCCCCAACACATGATTTTTGCAACAACTAGACTTCCATCTGTTGTGACCTCGGTGGACTAAGAATCGCACTATGTCCACTAGCTTAGGAGACAATGGTCCTGCTAACTGATTAGTGAGCCCATGTTACTTTTGATATCTTGGACCCTATTTTTGATGTCCAGTCCTTTCTCAAGATGCATCCTCGCCAATCAGAAGGCTCATCGACACGGGTCCATCGACCACCAGTAATACCCCCCCCCGTGGGGGTGGGTTTGGGCCATGATTTCGTGACTACGACCAAGAATACAAAGCCACGACCACGACTATGAGATCCACCGCAATCGTGGAGTCGACCTCGACCGTGGGATCCACCGCGACCGTGGAGTTGACCTCACCACGGTACAACTGCGACCGCGGGATCAACCACAATCACAGAGTCGACCTCGACCATGGAACGACCATGACTGCGGGATGCATTGCAATCGAGGCAGATATCGCGACCATCTTTCGCCTTTGCCTATAAATACCCACCCCTCGCGACCTGGAGAGGGTTCTGAGATCAGGAGTTTCAAGTTCTGAATTTTCTTGGTTTCCAGAGCCTCGTAGGAGAGTTCTAAGGTCTGGAAAGGCTGAGGTGCTCATCCTACATTTGTTCCTCCAGTTTGCTTCCATCTACCACCATTTTCCACCACCATTCGCCCATATCCTACCATTTCCAGCCATCTTCCACATCCATACACCCACCAAGCTGTTGTTCGGGGCAGAATCAAAGAGAAAGGAGACTAAGGAGTCGAGAAGACCAAGGAGGATGACCCAAAGATGAGATTTGTCCTATACGGAGGCTAAGGATCAAGACCACCTCTCCTCTATGGGCTAAATCTCTTCTTCTTCTCCTTTGTTCTACTGTTCTCCTTTGTTTTTATACAAATGATGTTCTTCCATCTTTGTTCAGTGCCAACTATGCTTGTCCATGGCTAGTTGAGCTCCTTCTTAGCTATGTAGCCCATTTTGGGCATGTTTATGTACTTTTACATTAAGTAAGCAATTTTATTTTAGATCTAGTATGTTTACAGTTCTATCTTCTCTTTCTGGTTATGATTTCTAGTTTGGTTGATCTCTTTATTTCTTAAACTTCTATTTCTACTTGTATCAAGAGATTCATTGTAGAAATAGGTAAGAGAAGGTAGTTTGGATCAAAATCTAAAAGGAGGATGGTCCAAGGTGATTTGTGTGGAACCATAGACCTGGGCACGGTCGGGCCCACTACCTGGTTCTACCCAGATCACACCTATTCCTAGCACCTCAGAACATTCTAGACCTGAGAGAGTATCTAGACTATTCTAGGGTGTTGATTTGTCATTCCTCAAGAGAGGTTTCATGTCATTGATGGGTTTTAGTCACGCTATGCGAGAGCGAGTGGGATGACCCCATAGGAACAAATATCACAGTACGTACCATGTTTGGATGTAGGTTGTTTGCGCAGGTGTTCGAGGGTTGTCTATGCCGAAGAACAGGTGCATAGACTGCCCAACTTGTGGTTACATAGCCAGGAACTCCTTCTCTCTGATTAGTAGAATCCTACGGACTTTGTTTTGGTTTACTTCATGACAACCTACTAGACTAGTTCTAGCTCCATACTTTTATCGACTATCATATTGGCTTATCTGACTTAAGAGTGAGATCTTAAGCGTCCTAAGCATCCCCATGTCCCTGTGTTCGACCCCGTATATCTACTTCGACCCCGTAATAAAGTTGTGGGGGTCCTTGAAGGTTTAGGTTATAAATTTAATGTTCAATCCTTCTGATTCTGCCTCCTTTTACACACACAATTTAGGCAACATCAGTTATATAACTTTCTCCTCAATTACTATTGCACTTAATCTTGCATGTAAGTAATCTACCTCTAAAATGTAGTTACTAATAGTACAGTGATGATATATATAGATAGGGTTTATTCTTATGCAGTGATCTTGAGTAGAGTAACTCCTTTATCTACACCCTAATTCTTCTACCTGAAATATTGTTGGTGATAGAGGTTTTGGTTCGTACATGCACATGCTAAATGTTGATTTTTTTCTCATGATTATGGTTCTATTTTCTTTCTCGATAATGGAGGCTTTGGATACTTTTCATGATTGAAATGTTGTTTTTCTCCTCCTTGAATCATGGTTCAATTTTCCTCTAAGTTGATGATCGGATTTTTGGGTTTCGGATGATGTTTTTCTTGATGCACCTCATTCCTTTTTTGGTTTCGATTTCATGGAGTTAATCAGCTTGGTGATCTTGTAGTGGTAGTGTTTTTTTCTCTTAATGTTCATCATGATGTGATCTATGTGGTCTTTGAGTTTTAGACGCCTCTTCGGTCGCTAAGGTTGGATTTTCTTTGTTTGGTCGAAGAGGTGACCCAGATGCTTCTCTTCGATAGATGAGAGTGTTGTGATTTCCTTGGTCACAAGTTTTCTATTAGATCTAGTCTCCTCAATTGAAGGTATGGTCTTATTCTCTCCGTTTGTTAGGGTTTTATGGTGTCTTCGGTCAATGGGGATGTTGGCTTGTTTCTATACAGTTGCACAGAGATGTGTGCGACCAAGATTTCCTTTGGTTGATGGGACTCCCTGGATATGTATTTACTTGGTATTGATTGCCTAATGATGATGATAGTCGACCTCTTATGTTCTAAGAGTGTTGGATATAAGGATATCTAGGGTTTAATGATAATTGTTGTTTGAAACCCTAATTTAGTTACAATGTTGAAACCTAACCATAATTTAAGTACATAGTGCTAATTCTTAGCTTGCTTAATTAGCATGTTAATGAAGTACTTTCTCTATCCTAATGTTGTAACAATAAATTTCTAATTGAACGAGGATCATTTATGAGGTATATGTATGGTGGTTATGAGCCTTGAGGAGGCATGGAAAGATAATAATGTTCTTGCAGGGATCTATTTGGATGGTCTTTTGATGTTGACAGTGGCTTTGTGCCTAATTGAGGTGATATCTCTTAATGATATGATAATGGTGATAGCCTTGTGTCTGGTAGTGAGACGGTATAATGTGGTGATGTGTTCAATTTAATGCCTTATATGTTTTACATCTTCTGAAGTTTCACTCTACCTATGCTTTGTGGAATCTATTTAGGGTTTGCATGTAACTTGATTGATGCAATAAAAGATACTCAATTGGCTTTATCTAATCAAGTGAAACCTTAATCATGTAGTTTCCTTGGTCATAGATCCATCCCAGTGTCAGAACTTGCTGGATGGTGAAATGAGTATTCTTAAGGGAAACTCAGAGTGCATATTGTTGAGTATGTAGGGTGCTTGGAGTGTACATACATGTCATCTAGATCCCAAGGTGTTTTGAGAACAGTTGCAACCGGGTCTTGGTGATTATATATATGATGTGTTTGGAGGAAAACTCTGGTTATGCCTCAGCGATTAGGTTTATATACCCTGGTTTCTAGCATCGTGACATGTAACAAGGTAGGTTAGGTGTTTTTGGCTTGACTATATGTTTTTGGTGGCAATTTGACTAATATGTCACTGCGGTGTAGACTCATACTGACTAAGTAGTACAGGGAAGAACTTAGAGTCTGGCTCTTCTTAGATCTTGTATGTCACTGATTTTGACTTAGTAGTGGTCAATTGGATTTGTATGGTACGACTCAAATACATAGGGCATTAATAAAAGACATAATATAGTCATGTAGTATATGTTCTTAAGGTTAAACACAACTCACATTGGATGTTTACCCTAGCCTTGATTTTGTTACTTCTCATTTTCTATATAATGTGCTAAGTGAAACCAATTGTTATACATGTTCTTCATATTCCTTCTAAAAGTATATGATGATTTTCTTATTTGTTGGAGTTGTTACATTTACATAACATGTGTTCTTAGTTTAAATAATTCATTTAGTCGAATCTACTCATTCTGCTTAATAATCTCATATTTTGGTGTAACTATAAACTTGGTTGAGAGTTATATCTCTTGCTGAGACACATGTCTTACCCTTGTGGTTCGTCACATCTTTTTAGGTTGTCATCAACGACATCGACAAGATTGTGCTGTTGAGCAAGGGGAGCTTGGAGACAATAGGAATAGAAGGTTGGATGATGCTAGTGTTATGTAGTAGAGTCCTATGTGTCATCTTTGTATGCTCAGGTCTGGGAGGGATGTATTTTGTAGATGATATGTACATTGATATGAGGTTTTTGGCAGTATGCCTTGGTTGTACATACAGCTTGTATAAGTGGCTTGTATATATATATAAACAAGATCTTTTGTAATAGGTGTGTGGCATGCATCCACTGTACAGATGTATATACCTGGTATGGTATGTGATGTGTCACAGATTGTGGACCTTGTTGTAAAATGTTCCCGTGTAATGAAGGCTATATATGATTGGTTTTAGTTTACCCATTCTTTTGGTAATATGGTTGTTTATCTGTTGATCGTGTGTCTTGTTTTGAGTTATCTTGCTCATGTGGCATCGAGTTGTCACTATATCCATCGATCTAAAATCAACTCATGGTGGAGGTGAGGAGCCTATCTCATAATCAACAAATTTAGATGACAAGGGTCTAGTGCATCTCTCATCAAAGACCTCTTTCTATTGAATTTTTTAAGGCATGCATCTTGTATGGAGATGTACCGCGCACAATATACTCCTAAGACAAGAATCCATAGTGGTTTCTCTTATGCAACATGCAAGCAGACAAAAATTCTCATCTAATTAGGATTGTTAAAAGAAACCAATATGACCTCACACTAAAATTCAAGGGTTTTAGGGTTATTTTAGAGTTTCGAGTTGGTTTAGGTGGAGTCAATTTCAATTTTGGTTATGTTAGATAGGGGATGATCTAATTCGAGATGGGTTTTTGCTTTTCCTTTTCATTCCTAATATTTATTGTAGAGTACTTTTTAAAATGTATATACTAAGTTCGTTTTTGTTGGATTCATGTCAGGTCAATGCATATATGTGTCCTCGTAGGCTAGACTTTCTACATGTCTTGTGCATGGTGGATCGGGTTCGTTTTGAGTATATTTGGTTTAGTCTGCATTCATAAAAACCCAACCCATTATCATACCTACATCTAATTAGTAGAACCAACAACCTCAATGACAATCCAACTAAACATTTCCCCTTGGTTTGCAACCAAGAACAATGCCATTTACTCATTAACAAACCTTCACTTCACAAAAATGTATGCATTAATGAAAAATGAGAACATATAATTCCCAAATTCAAGACCTCTTTATCACTATGGAAATCAAGATGATAAATACACACACGCATACTAAGTATATAGAGAACCAACTTGTGTCTATATCTAAATCAGTTAAGCATCCACAAGTTGAACTACTTGGTAACAGTGGGAACTACATCAAAGAGATAGGCAATGGTACTAACTTATGATCAAGGAGTTCCATTCATCTACTAAAACACCCCTTCTACTTTGACAAAATCCATAAGTGTTTAAATACCAGACTCCATCTCATATACGCCTAAAAACCCTTGACTATACACTCTGACCTGAGATACTATGCAACTCCATCAAATCACATTACAACAATATTTAAAGCCTCAGCAACATACCTAGTTTTCTAACAAAAAGGCCACTCAATACAAATGTCTTTCAAAATTTACAACATTGTAGAACATTTGCATATAGAAATCCTCTTCATAAATGCTATCTAGATATTTTAGGCATGTTCATACAATTATCAAATATACTTGTGAATTATGAGATATTTAAACACAATTATGCATTATTTTCCTATTTAAAGTAACATATGTATAGTGTCATATATTATACACTATAGGAGATCTAGTTTAATATCAAAAAATGTGGCATTGTGTAACTAAGATCGAAGGGGAACTAAAACCAATATCAAAGGAAAAGGAATATGGAGGGAAGTGTTAGGAAGTATATTTAGGTTTGTATGTGTTGCAGCTATAAATAAAGCTCATTGGACAATGAGCATTAGGTCTATCATTATGTTTCTTTGCTCTCGTGATTAATTCTAGGTGATGCTTGCATCTATGTCTCGTTGCTTCATTATATGTTGTTGTTTGCTTAGATTGCTTTTTAAGGTGTGGGCGACAACTCCTGACGCCTACTCGCTTAGGAGATTATGACATATTTGATGGCGGTACTTAACTTCTGCTTGACGTTTTCTCATTCTCAGGATGACATTGCTCCATAGGTCCATGACTATGTCTACTTAGAGAACGGCGTGCTTTCCGTTCAATATTTGAGTGTGGATTTCTCTAAGTTACACTCTAAACGATATGGTCAGAGTTGTTACCTCGTTAATTTTTGTGTTCTTGCTCTCTTTGCTCTTATAAGTATTTTTAGCCTTTATCAAGATTAAGATGATACTTATAATTGTCATCACATGTTTTTGGCGTGTATGTTTACTAGTACCAATGAAAATTTTGATTTCATGGAACCACATTCTCTAAAACCCATCGAGATAGTTTGTGCATGAACGAGCTAGCAAGATCCCAATTGAAGGTGGGTGGTTGAATGTGTGTATACACTGCACCCGGCAGACCAAGCTAAACAGCCCTTCTACCTTCTTTTCCCTAGTAATAATTAACAAGTGGGTGGGGTAAGTTCTCTGACTCCGCCCCCCTCATAGTTGAAGTTGGAATGGTGTACTTAACCGTTTACTTAGCGGTAAAACCTGCTACTCGTTGTAGAGCAGGTCGGGGGTTCGAAACCCACTGTTACACTTGAATGGAGAGGCGGCAACAACGGTATAGCCTTGCATCACGGCGCAATGGGGCACTTCCAGTAGAATAAAATGAAAAAATTATCAAAAAAGAAAAGTTAAGAGTAGTGGCTGGAAAGATGATCCCGAAGATGGATGAAAAGGATTGACTGCTGCCTTCAGTTCCTGATTTTCACATCTTCCTAAACAAGCAAGCTAAAAGACAACTAGTAAATTGGGACCATCTACGGCATGTCTTTCCTATCTTCAAGATTGGATAAAGTCAAGACAACCCTATGTTGAGCACCACAAAAGCTAGCAAGTTTCCACCAAGAGACGAAAGGTAGACTCGCGTGAAAAGGCTCAACATTCCCCACCAACTTCGGGTAGTGCGGCATTCAATAATCCAAAGATCTAGAGGACACGGAATGGCGTCAGATACATGTATACTAATCCAATGCTCGACCAAACTATGGGAAGTGACTTCCCACAGGAAAATTACGTCTTTACCGGCCACTTGGTCCAGTCGTGGACCCGTGTAGACACCGCCACCGTGGCTCGTACGGGAATAAAGAACCTCACAAAGGCCCACAGAACTAACTTCCCTCATAATACCAAATTACAAGTTTACAACCTACGAACTCAAGCGTGACAGAAGCCATCTCAAATAGGCCGAAGGATTCCTTTAGGTTAACGTCAAACTACAAGGCCTCAAACGAATGAAAAATCGCCTCATGGGCCTCTATTCCTCTAAACGCCGACCCACTGCTGGGCTCAGTTCCGACGTCTTGATAATCAAGCACGCTACAAAAATAACTGGTAACTTGGGACCATCTATGCCTGATTGCCTGCATTACTGATCTTGTTCAAGATTGGGATCTTCACGGGAAAAGACTGAGCACAGCCAGCTCGAGACTACCTAGAAACCTAACCAACCAAATCAGTTACATAGCCAATGGTTCACCTCGTACATAACATGCATCCGTCAGTTTCATTATATGTTGGCCCTACAGCCGTGTTTCCAGCCCATTTGAACATTGGCCATGATTCGCCGATGAGCATTGGACCGGACCAGTTGGTGACCCACGAACCCATGAATGCCAAAAAAAATCATCTCAAATAGAGGCTGAAGAATTCCATGAGAAATAATCTCACGGGCCTATATTCCCCTAAACGCTTCAATTTTAGGGGTATCCTGCTACCAATGAACTAAAAAGATTCCAATTGGAAATCACTAATCGGATGCTTGTAGTGCTCTGGTCCGGACCTGCCAGCCGCCTGCAGATCTTGGTCCCTACTTACCTTCAAATCGCAGCGAATGTTTATCCCTACTTACCTTCAATTAAAAAATGATGATTTGGGGAATTTCACCCCTTGTAAGGTAATCACGAGGGAGAACGGCCAATAGATAACACCAAAGGCTTGTTTATTTTTACCAGTAGTATCCCAACGGGATCCGGTGTGGTTCAATCTTGCAACCTCTACTTCACAAACAACAGACTTAACCAGTTGAGCTAGTTATCAAGGACATCCCTACTTACCTTCAATAATAATCAAGAATCGATGGCCAAGTTTCAAATCTAAACCATAGGCGTGTTTGATGGGGACCTGAACTGGGTTTCAATCCCGACGTTTAGTGTCAGATAGGCCCAACTCGAGCCATTTGGGTTAGATTCATGTTTGTCTGAAAAGGACTAAATCCAAGCTACGACCCCATTAGACAAAACAAAATGTGACATTTGGGATAACTCAGCCCCGCTCCCATCGAGAATAGAACACAAATCAGGATTCCATTGGCATTTCCGTAGGTATCTTTGTAAGAAAAACCTCAATACCATCTCCTTCATACACTTTCCCTCTCCTTCTCCCTCCCGGTCTAGGTCTTGTGACGACGTTGGAGTTTTCTCCTTCGTTCTTACTGAAATAGTATTTGGAACTATACATCATGCGGCGACGATGCACATGAGGGAGGTAGTTGTGCATGCGGCGATGTCGAGAGGACAATGTCTCTGCAGTGGCCTCCTCTCCTTGTGGTGGTAGGGTTTCCCTATCAACCCGTGCTACCTATAAAATTGTCACCCATTGTGATGCAAACAAAACCAATGTACTTTCGTCTCATTGTTAGGTCACATTGCATTTTATCCATTCCCTTCTACCCTATTTCATCTCCCCATTCCCTACCCTAGTCGGATACTTCTTCATTTTCGGACATGACACCATCACAAACCCCATCATGTAGCATAGGCGACGATTTTGAGGACTGCGATTCTATCTTCATTTTATGCTCCTCCATGAAGAAGGTTGGGTATACAACCTAGGACAATCTTCTCAAGTCTTAGACGGTCCACCTGATTATTGAAATTGGCCATTTCTGCCAAGAAGTTGCCTATCAAGAACCCAAAGATCTATGAAACACCTTATTGAGGAATAAATCATACCTAACCAATCTATTTTGGATTTCCTTTCCCTTATTTGAATGTTTGCATGAGATTGAACTTATGTTTCTTCTATAGGTTCACATCACTTTTTATGGATTTCTTAGTATGCCTCATTGTGAATTCCTCATTTCCTTGATGTGGCTAATGAACTAGGTACTAAGGTTGGTCTATATTAAGTTCATACTAAGTTTATTGTTATATATTTTAATTTGTATTGCGAGTATTTCCTCTCATCTTCCCTGGCTTGTAGATGCATTATGTTAGCGATTGCTTGATATTGTCAAACCCTATTCTAAGGTCGAATCTTTTTTTAGATTTCATGGATTATAAATCTTTGCATAAAGCCAAAACTTTGTCTTGTAGGCTGTATTGTGTTGTAATATTGGAAATGGTTTAGTTGCTTCCATCAGCTTTGTTTGTAAACTAAATACTTTGTGTGTAGCCCTTGCATCGGGATTGTTTTTATCTTAGAATGGGAGGAGGAACATAAGGTATTCTTATAGATTACTTCACGTGTCTTGTAGCGATTTTATCTTAGAATGGGAGGAGGAACATTAGGTATTCTTATAGATTACTTCACGTGTCTTGTAGTGATTTTATCCCTTTCAATGCAAAATTTGAATACAATATAAGGCTTTAATTTCATTCTCAAGGAATTTGTTTGTTAGGAATAGGTTGTCTGATATGACTCATTATTTTAGTTGTCTCTTTCTATCTTGATAATCTTATTTTGGATGACAAGTTTAATTCAATGAAGGCCCTAGATGGTTAAATTGGGTTAGTATATCAAAGGCATGTTGCATGGAGTGGGATAATACGTCAGTGTTGGGATGCTTATTAAGTTTTCTACCACTCTGACCTGTAAATTTTGTTGGATTATTGACTTATATTATCTGTTCACCTACTATGAAAATATCACTTTTGGTTGATAGTTTTGTTATTTGTAATGACCATAATCATATATTATTATATGATTACTTGCATGTTGTCTCCTTAACTTTTATTTTGTGTACAATTAAATCAGTGTTAAGAGCAACTGCTTCTATATTGGGTGCCATGATTAGAGTTATGCTTGATTCAATGGTGCATGGATAGTTGATTTGACTCCTATTTAGGCTCATTTTTAGGATTAAATGGGAGGAGATATTAATTCTCATTAAAATATTAACTATGTAGCCAATATATAACTACATAGTTGTTTTCTTCAACTCATATCTTCATATTATTTGCATGTTTGATAAAATTTTAACCCAATAAATTGGTCATTCACCCTAATCTGATATTATTTTATTTGGCCCCATGAATATAATGTCATTGTTACCTATTTTCATGGTTTAGTTAAAAGTATCCATATATACATATAACTACTCTAGTTGCATCCTATATTACATTGGTTGTGTGATTCAAACTAAAAGAAAAATCAATTTTCTCATTCATTCAACCAATCATTTTTTGCATTTTATATCCACTTGTTCATGTTAAGTATATGGTGGTTAATTGAACTGACTTGTTGGACTATGACCTAGGCCATATTACGTTGTGGTTGGTTAATTTGATATAGCATGGTGGTGATACTTGACCCACAAGGGTGATGCTTGACCCATTTGCATGGTTCTAGTTAAATTTATTCAGATGTACATGCATACCTACTTTAGTTTTATCAATAATATTTGATTGGTTGTGTGATTCAAATTATGACCAAATTCAATTTTTGCATTCGTCCAAACAATCAACGTATTTGTATTTTCCCATTTATACATGTATATGTTGGTCAATTGAAATGACTTGTTGAAATACCATGAGAAATGCTTGAGTTTGGATGGGTAATTTAAGCATATATTATAGATGTTGATATGTTCTTCTTCTTATTGTGTTGTCATATATTTGTTATGTTGTATGAGTTGTTATTTTGGGCCACATGGTTCTATATTGGTTTTAGTTGTAGGTTGTTTTCTTTCATTTAATGGTTTCTTTATTCAACTAAATTGTTCATTATTTGCATTACATGGCCTTGTTTACACAAACCTTACCCAATTACGGGTCCATTGACCTAATCCACTATGTATTCAGGTGGGTCAATTATTATTATACCATTTTCCTTTAATAAATAAATAATGATCCTACCACATGTGTTCGATGCAATTTTTCACGACTCAGCATTACATATTTGTTAGTTTTAAATTACATACTTCATATCAATATGATGATATTCACGTCAATGTACCATTTTCTTATAAAAAAATGCATATTTCAACGTGACATTCCTTTTATGTTTTGAATTATGGACCACAAGGATAATGTTGACCCATTTGTATGACAGCTAGAAATTTTAATACAAGAGGTGATGCCTACTATATTTGCATCATGTTTTAGTTGATTGATTGTAGGGCTTATATTAGGATCAAATTTGTTTTTACCATTAATTTGGCATGTCCATTTTTGTATATCCTTCCCACTTGTTTTTTTAATTATATGTTGGTTAGTGGAACTGGCTTGTTGTACTATGCCCTAGGTCATTCTTAGATGTGGTTGGGAAATTTGAGTACACAAGGTGCTAATGTGATGTTCTTATTAGTTCATTATCCATTGTCTTTTTGAATATATTAGATTTTTCTACTATTTATTTACCTACTATTTATATATTACTTTTTCTTATCTAGGCATGGTCATACCACTACTTAGTGCCCTAAAAAATTGGTATCAACAGAAACATGGTTTTGTTTTTTCTATAATAGGAATACTTTTGAAACCAATATATTGTATGATGTATTAGGTAACTCTAGAAACCTTGGTCATGTTACATTAAGTCGGATAAGATTTCATTTGTAGGATGTTTTCTTTGCTTAATGTGATTGTAAATGTCATCTTCACTACATGCTCCACTATTTCATTATGAGTTAGTTGATTGGTTATGGGATTCAGAGTAATAGTGAATTTATTATTCATGTTCAAACAACCAATCAATTTCCCCAACCTTTTCCATTATTTCTTGATCACTACATGTTGGTTAGGTGAACTGGCTTGTAAGACTATGCCTAGGCTATTTTGAGGTTTCAATTGAGTAATTTTAGAACACATGGTGATATAACATGTTTTCATGTTTAGTTGGCATCCATCAGTGGCTTGTTTCTATCCCATTACATTAGTTTTCAATGTGAAGGATTTATTTAATATGTAAATATTAATATACATAATGGTATGAGTGTACCCTTTCATGTTAGTGTACGCTTTACATGTCACACTTATGTCATGTAACACTTTCATTTTAGTGTGCCATTTTCATGATTCACAAAAAATATTACCCAATTAGGGGTCATTTTTCTAATTTAATATTTAGTCAATTGGAGCCATGATTATTCTTGAACTTTTTTTGGAACAAGGTCAATGCCAAAGCCTCAATGTCTACTTACCGTCTCTTGGTTATTGGTTATGTCTGTATTATTTGTGGGTGCAAAAGGTTTGTAATGGCCATTTTTCATGTCGAATATATCCTAAAGGACTTGATTATTCCCTATTATGTATGTGCCATTATATCTCCCCTCATTGCCCTTTGTTATCGCTTGGCTTGTTGTGGAAAGGGGAGGTCATGTTTAAGAAATGGGGTAGTACATGAGGGGAGTGATGCTTATGTATATGGCTCAATTCTCCCACAAATTACAAAAGAGCAAGGCAAGAGGCCCAATTTTGAATAGCCTCATTTGGAGACATCTCAAGGAGGGCATGTTTCATTTCATTCTTCAATGGAACGTCTTGAGGCCGAGGTCAAGTTGGTATCTGTTGGCTCAAGGTGAGTGTTGTTCATATTAAGTTATTCCTATTTATACCAATTTTTGGTATATTATGTTCACATTCTTAAATAAGTGGGCACATGGAGTCCGTTTTTTCTAAGATGTTGCTTCTATAATTCATGCATGTACAATTTTTGCCCTTTTAAATTTGAAGGATTACTTGTTTTTCCCATGGACATTTCAAATGGAAAAGTGGGTTGTGGTTTTCATCATTGAACTTTTGTATTGTTGGGTATTTTCATGTTTTAGTAACCCCTTACTAATATGCTAATTCACTTTTCCTTTAAAATATGAAATTAATGTCTACATGAATTTTGCATTTTATTTTTAAGATGTGAAACATCGAACATATAATTGTAGTATATATTCTTATATTCATGTTTTCAAAATTATATATTGTTTGGTGGTGGCATTCTGATTTTTTTTTATATTTGAGCACCATGTTGCCACTAAGTGTGCTCTTTGTATCTACATGGATTTTTTTCGGTATGGTATAATCATTGTGTGAACGAAGATCTATTTAATTGCATCAATTTATGGAGAGTTGAGAACATATGTGTCATGTATGTTGTGATTTTCCCTGGTTGGATACATCTAGAAGCACAAGCATCATGGTTGACTCAAATGCATGCTTATTGTATGTTCCAATAACTGTATGCATTGGGACCTTCTTGGATTTTTTATAACATCCAATGTGGTAGATTTTCTCCATCCTAACACAAATTCAAGTCGTCTGAAGCTCCTATTTGTATTGCATCTTCCTTAACATAGATTTGGTTTTATGAAAATGTTTAGTGCACATCTTTTTTTAATTAATAAAACCATTAATTTATTCATCTTGGAGGTTTAACCCAGGAAAATTTATACAAGCTTCGTGGTAGTTTTGTTCTTCTTCTTTAGAATTGAGGCATCTACATGTAAAAGTAAGTTTCTTATTGTAGGTATTGCACCATCACTATTTTCATTATTATGTGTATTTGGTTAATTGTTGAACAATGTAATATAGTTATGGACTTCTCTTTATATGGATTGTATAATTTTCTCAAATCCCTCTGGATATTGAAAATGAATTGATTCCTAGAGTTCCATATTTTATATATTGTAATTACAAACCAAATCCTCCAGCTAGATGCATTACGATTTAGAGTAATGTTAGATAATATCCATGCTATAGTGGACTATGTGTGTGGACATGGTAGTATTAGCCTCCACCTTGACTTGTTCCCAAATCCTTTTAATTTCATTTCATGACATTAGTGTGTGTAGTGTGGACTCATCTTCCTTGCTGCATAAAAGGCATAAAGCATCAGTGTTAAATTTCCACTTTTGTCTGTTCAAAATTGATCATTAGACAATCATGCACAGTAAGCCATAGTGTTGTATTTGTTCTCTGAAATACCTTCAGTTTCCACATCTTTTTTCATCTTCCTAGAGTATTTTGTGATTCATTTCTACGTAGTTGAACATATATGATTTTAAAGGAGAACCACCCACATGGATTTACAAGGAATACAAATTCATCTTGTCCTTCTTCCAGCCTTGGGGTATCATTTATTTAATTTCTAAAGAAGATTCTACAATGAACCATTCAGTCAAGAAATCTTGTCCCATGATTCACTTGAGGATACTATGGAGCTTTGCCGCAAGGTCATGGACTATCACTCTATTTTGTTTTAGTGTTGGATATATGGAACCTTTCACCCATTTAGACATCAACATGATTATGTTCTCACTTGATAGAACCACCATACTTGCATGTGTATGTAGTTGGTCTTTGTGTCTACCAACAAATTTCTAGAGTTTGGATCCATTCAATATCTCATTTCCTACTTGATGTGGGTATTTATCTTGCATTACCTCTACCCATTTTCACATCTCTCTTTGTCATAAAATCCCTATAGGATTTAAGTAAATAATCATTTTGAATCCTTGCCATTTTGATTTTGAGTCCTTCCATATTTTTTTGTCTGCTATTATTTTCTTCATATGACGAGATGAAGGCTACTTTTCTCCCTCATGCTCTCCGTAAAAAGTTACGGATGACCCAGTGTATGTTGTCACATATTTATGTTGGAAGATGTGATGTTTGCATGGTATAAATAGGGGTTGAGTTCAAAACTTATTGGATTAAGGTATTTCTTCCTACTAGAGACAATGAATTATTTTAACAAGCACCACTCTTGGATTCAATCTTCATGATGATATCTGGATGTACTTCCTTCTTTGTTCTATGGTGTAGGATTAGAATGTCCGGGTGTTTAGTGAAATCATTCATTTCTTGGAAACCATTCTTTTGGAAGATTGCTCTTCTCATTGTTGTGGCAATTCTTTCAAATAAATAGATAGTTGATTTATCCTTTTGTCAGAGTTTGTCCAGAATACCTTTGAATCTATCATCAAATTTGCCTATATTGTTGAAGATTCACTAAATAGGATTATATTGTTAACAAAATAGATGTGTGAAATTATCAATGCATTCTTTTAAGATCTAAAACATGCCACTTCCTACATTATTTTCATTAGCTATATCATGACTCATTCTATCAAGAAATAGAAAAAATATATAGGGTGATAATGGACACCATGTGAAGCTTTGAATGATGGTAGAGTTTCTCCTTCTCATACAATTTATATGGTTGCCTCTGTGGTAGTACTCATAATAAAAGTGGAAAATTGTCCTAGCATACCTATTTTTCTTAATGTGTCTTTGATGAACGTCCTCCTCATCCTATCATAAGCTTTGGAGATATCCAATTTCATGGCCATGATTGCTTCCCCCCATCAATTTTCTCATCAAATGAACGATCTCCTACACAACAATGATGTTGTCTATAGCATCCTAGAACAATGATATTTTTAAGTGGTGAAATACAATCTGGTAGATGCACATTGATTCCAGATTATACAATTATTATTTTGAATTACTAGACCTTGTCAACAAGAATCTTGGCCAATAATTTTAGACCAATGTTGTTTAGGGAACTGGACTAAGGTTATTACATGATTCTAGTGTGGTTGTTTTGGGTATAATAACTAATATCAATTTCATCAATTTTTCATCAATCAAGTTCCCTACAAAATAATCAAGATCATTAGATAAAAAGAATTTTTTATATGGACCTAGTTCCTTTGCAATAAATTAGTGTCAACTTCATCATGCCATAGTGCCTATATTGCATTCATCCTCTTTAGAGAACGTTCCACTGCATCTTCGTCTAGTTTACTATTATAAATAGTCCTCATTTGATCAGGCATAGGAGGAAATGACCCTTGTGATTCATCGTTACTTTGAATCTATCTTCACTGTCTTATATAAATAAATTCATGAAATAACTATGGGTCATTTTCTGCAGTTGAACTTTGTCTTCTACCCATCTTCCATTTTTGTCTTTTAGATTTGGAATTGAAGTCCTCCTTTATGAATTAGAACAGATATTTTTAGAATTTAGTGTTTGCATCCCATGCTCATATCCAGTCACATCTTGCTCGTATCAGGGCTCATATTTTGTTTCTACATCATATATATATATATATATATATATATATATATATATATATATATATATATATATATATATATATATGTGTGTGTGTGTGTGTGTGTGTGTGTGTGTGTGTGTGTGTGTGTGTGTTTCATGTATGTGTTCATGCACGTAGCTGACAAGTACATTACTTTGGCATGTACCTTTGAGTAGATAACAAATTACAAATTACATTATCCACTTATTAATGGTGGGGGTTGAGAAACAATTATGTTTTGTCTAAAGAGGGGAAAATGATGCAACTATGATAGACTAATTACATTGTCAACTTGATGTCAATCGATGCATTCAAGCCAGTTTACCAAAAAAATGGATGGTTTCTTACTTGCATTTTAAGTCAAGGTTGTGATTAACAATATTAGCAATGGGTCAAATGAAAATACATTGGATGGAACTAAAAAGGAACTATGTTAAAATTGGTTCCCTAGAAAAATGTAAAAGGTTTGGTTCGAACAATGAATTGAAAGTTCCCATCTTTTTGATAAACGATATTAGAATGAACTATTAGAGTCAAACTAGTTTTGCAACTTCAAGACATCCTTATACATTTCTTGTCTATATTGTCTATTTGTGGATATGTTGATCTACTTTGCAAATTAACCAAATTTCCAAGGTTTTGAAGAAACTCTTCCCCCAATAGAGGAATAATAATTTGTTGCCAGGTCAAAACATTTCTAGGGGGATCCTACATTTTCCTCCAATGTAATGATGCTTCCTGTAAGTAACACTTTGTAAGATGAAATTGATTATAATTAATGTAGTGGCTTCTTATAAACACCCCCTACACATTTCCACCTTGTAATGAGAAATGGCATCTCTAGTGAGAGGAAGGGTAGTGTTATCGATCTTCCACTACAACAGTATAACTAGGTTATATTTGATAAGATTGATGAAACCTATGAATAATGAGTCAAGGTCGACAATCATACTTCAAACTACACATATAGCCTATTTTCCAAACTGGTGTTGGAGATAGACACTTTTGTTCTAATTCACCTGAACATTTAATATGAATCAATACTGGAAGTTTGCATTGGCTATGGAAGATTTTGACTTGGAGTCAAGAACTATTTTGAAGTCAATTAGTTTGTAGACACTACAACTCCCCCACAAGATCTAGACAAAGTAGGTGTTAGATGGGTGGATGAAAAGAATGATGGTAAAATTTCTTCAGTTGTAATTGTCACTCATAATGATAATCCACAAAGGTCCCTGGAACTCATCCTAATCAAGTTGATTTGTAGGGGAGTAGCAGAAAAAGGTTTGACATA
This sequence comes from Alisma plantago-aquatica, assembly GCA_963693085.1. Taxonomy (NCBI): domain Eukaryota; kingdom Viridiplantae; phylum Streptophyta; class Magnoliopsida; order Alismatales; family Alismataceae; genus Alisma; species Alisma plantago-aquatica. The sequence continues at coordinate 21,205,995 of OY856412.1, read as the reverse complement.
TTACATAAATGATGGAAAACCCAATCATATGGAGGTTCGATATGAAGAAGCTATGCTACTAAACGAGTCTGTGAAACTAAATTCCATTGTGCCAACAAAAACATGGACTAGAAATCATAGACAAGCATCTAATGAAACAACTCAATAGTAGATTTTGTTATCAATAGACAACAATTATCAACATAATGCTCAGTCAGATGAAGTAACTAATTCTAACAAAATTTCTACTACACTACCCAAGTAGTAGTTGACCCAAGTGGGATGAGGTCATTATTTGTAGCACTAATATTGAAGATCAACATGATGGCTCTTTGGATTCAAGTAATGCACAAAATTATCACAATCCTTCTTCATCCACAAGCATCTTGATTGATACTCTTACTACTAAGAAGATGGGTAGAAAGGTATAGGGGTAAATGTTGTCAATTAATATTGTCTCCTTGTTGCACATGTGCATCAAGCCAAGAAGCAACTGGAACAAGAATCTCTTAAGAATATGGTGCTTTCACACTGATGAAGATGTTTGCAAATTTCAAACCCTTTAATGGTCAAATAGAAAATGATGTCAATATAAGGTTAAGTTATTTGCTTTGTTTTAATAATGATATGAAATGAGGCCTACCATGTAGTCATGGTATAACTGGTTAGGTCTCCTATGTAAATTTTGATCTTTACTCTTGAAGTAAGGCTTTATCTTTTCCAAAAACAATAATAACAATACATAATCAGGTTTGCAATTAAAATAAGAAATTGAGATTAAATCATTTTTTAATTAACTATGCATTCATTCATTCAAACATCATAAAACAATAAATAAGGCTAACATGTACTCTATATGCATTCAAGAAAGACTAGAACCTTTAGGCCCAAAAAAGACTAGCACCTGAGGTTCTAGGTTGAGTTTAGGTGGGGGTTATGTTTAAAGACACCTCCATAAGGAAACCATACACATGAGTAGATGGAAATCATGCATCATCCAAAATATGATGGGTGGGATTGTTAATTGTATGCCCTTAGATCCAATCATGTGATAATTGTAATGGTGCATCCTATAATTGATTTGATTAATAATAAAGGCCATTCCAATTATTATGTTTTACTCAACGTGAGATAATGAATAAATATGACAGTGTCCTATGAATGTATGACTCAGTGACATGGAATTTTATGTTGAGGACCTAATTGTGAGGTCATTTTTATATTAAGAGTATTCATTCTTGTCTGATTCTCTGGTCATATATCATTGTGGAAATTGAGATAACAATAACACATTGAGATTGATGACTACATATCATCAGTTATGATATAAGATAGCATAACAAACACATATGCACTTGTTATGAACAAGTTTATTGGACATACTCACCTTGAGTGTGATACATAGAAGCCAATAATGGCAGTCAAAATCATACTTCTATGTGACAGTGGTGATTTTGGTCCTTAGACCTAAAGTGACTATAGTGATCACATGTTGTTCGATGTGGTTTAACATTACCCAGTGTGAACTTGAATAAGGGTTGGTATACAAGTAGTGTTTAAGTACATTGTGAACACATGTGGACTATTGTTAGTGATGTTGATGAAATTTATCCCTCCTATTGAAGTGATATACTGACCACTTGATGAGTGAGACTACTAAATGCATCGCCACACTCATATCAGTCAATATATGGCATTGAGATCATCTATATCTCAAATAGTCTACTCTAGATCAAGGAACATAGATTGAACGTTAAAATGATTATCAGTCCATGCCTTGAATTCAATCTGGATATTAAAGACAAATGGATTATATGATCATTCTAATATTGGTCAAAATACTAGGTCAAAGTTGTTCTCCAACTTCTCTAATTACTTTCTATATACCAATCATTCCTTTTGAAGACATGATTTGGTTATGAACATTGTTGGGAAATATGGGCACAGAGTATAGAAGCGGAAACAAAATTTTATCTATTTGTATTCCCTAATACAACAAGATCGCATCAACTACTATGCAACAAGAAGGATGGTTTAGTGAGTTCTACCTGGTCCTGGAGCAAGTCCAGTGACAAAACTCACTACTTTGCAACTGCTGATAAGTTGTTCTTAGACAGTGGTTGTGTAGCTCTAGTCTTCATCATGAACAGTTGTCTGCGCAACATCTATAGCGACTTTGGTAGTCTGGCCATAGACTGCAGGTTGCAGTTGCTCTCTGAGCAGTAGCCAAAGGACTCCTGCCTCTAGAGTAGTCCACATGGACGAACTAGAGCTCCTATCATTCACCAAGAATAGACATGAAGGAGTTGTCCTCTGCGCTGGTGTATTAGTCACCAACCTTCTCTCCCACAAAAAAAAACTTCTTAGTTGTTCTCTCCCATTCTCTATCCCTCCTTTTCATGTAGCACTTGCTCGGGCTCTCTTGGTTACCACAACCAGAGAGGACAACAGTTGTCAGAAAAATTGATTCTTAATTGTCTTGGTTGTGTTGTTGTTCTATGGGAAGCCCCCAGTATCCCTATATATATAGGAGGGGTTAGGATCAAGGTTCCCAATTCCCATCTAATGTGGGACTAAAGTGGGAGTGGAAAAGACAAGAAGATCTTGAATTTTCGTAATAATTCTGAAAGTTTCACAACTTGCATCAGCCAAAATGGTCATCTCATAATCTGAGATGATCATCTCGCACACGATATGGTCATTTTGCTAAGCGATATGGTCATCTTGCTAAGCAAGACAGTTGTTTCACACTTTCCCTATTAGATTGAATTGGAAAATCATTTCCTAATTAATGTCACACATTAATTTACTTGCACCTAAGTATGTGCAATTAAAACAAGTTCGGAAAAACTCCAGAACTTTTGTTTGTCCTAACCGAACCATCTCATACCAACGAGACATCCTTCTCACTCACCCAGAGGGTCATCTAGTGAGTTGAGATGAGCCACTCAGTTCAATCATATTGAACCGATGAGTTCAAGGGTAAAACTTAGCCAAATCAAACTCCAATCAACCAGACCCCCAAACGGTCGTCTCAACTAGATGAGACACCTGTCTGGTTGCCCAAACGGTCGTCTCACTCAGTGAGATGGTCATTTGGTAGACCTAGTCAACCATTCAAGCAATTAGTTGCGTGAATTGAATACTTAAACACGTTAGTAATCAATCCAAATCATCGTTCAAGATCAAACTCCTCTTTTCGATGAGTTCCTATGTGTGTGACCCTATAGGCCCCATGTCACATTAGTAGTGAATGTCCATAACTATATTATGACATCACAAGCAAAGAATGATGCCTAGTCGCACATCAGTTCTACCCAAGTGAAGTGGAAAGTTTGAGAACAACTTCAACCTACAATATGTGTAAGGTATTGTAGTGATTATATAATTTCTTTGTCACTGATATCCATGATAAACTTGAGGCATGGTTGGTCATCCTCTCAACGTTCAATCTTGTTTCTTGAACCGAGAGCAGATTTTTTGAGATAATGTGACCTCAATATAATATATTGATTCACATGTGCATGTGCATGAGTTTCTCAGTCTCGCTCATCAAGTGGCTAGGATATCATACTCCACTAGATGGGACAAATCCCATATCTATCACTCATAGTCTATCCGGCCCCATGTGTCAAAGTCACCCAATCATCACTGTTATAACAACCCATATTTTAGGACTACATTTGATGATGTCAAAATATACCCAACGACATGTGACGAGTGCAGTGATTTCAGGTCTAAGAATCACAATCACCACCTTCACTATGAGAGATGATTTTGATCAGAAAACCATGTGCCTATCTCAAGGTGGGTCTGTCCGGTAGACTGTTCTCTAACATGTATCTATTTGCTTGATTTCATATTGCCATATCATGACTAATGAGATTTAATCATCAACCAACTCACACTCTGATCTTATGTGTTATTGTTGTCTATCAACCTTCCACAATAACAATTGATCATTGACATAATGAGAATATGTATATGTACTCTTAACATTTGTATGATCTCATCACAAGGATAGGAATTTTACAACATACGTCATTGAGTAATATAATTCTCTAGACATTCACTATGTATCCTCATTATCTCATAACTGAGTGAAACAGATGAATTGGAAGCTTGCCTTTTATATATTTATGGTATTATTAATCAATCTTTTTAGGTAATTATGTCATGTCAATCATCATATGATTGGCTCTACGGGCATACCTTACCAACAGACATCGCTACCAACATTATTTGGAGCCTATAGGGTCACACAAATAGGATGCATTAGAATAGGAGTATAATTGTGGACATAATTAGAAATATTACAAGTCAAATTTATTACTAAAATTTTTAGCTAATTGACTAGAAAATTACTGGATTAAAATCTAGACAATTAACTAAAAGGTCTAAGCTAAAGGATTGGATTTAAAATTGTCAAGTCATGTGAAAGTTAAATGGCTAAAACCCTGAGTGGTCGATTGGAATTTCTAGTCCAGTCACTAAAAATTAATCAATTGATTAACATGATTAATCAATCAGTTTATTAATGATAAAATTCCAAAATGTTCTAACTTTGTTGATTGGTTGTTCACAAGTGGGCCATTTTAAACATTATTGTTACCTTTTTGTTTTCTTGAGTTTTAAAAACCCCTACTTTTGTACCTCTCCCATTTAAAGGGGCATGAAAATTGATTCACAATTATAGCACTTGTATGTGAGAATCTTAGTTGTGATTGCCAAAAAGGAGAGAGAGAAGCAAGGAGAGCACAACACTAGCGCATTGCTAATGGAGAGGATGCTCCTTCTTATGGGCTCAAGAAACATGATGAAGAGTCTGTGTCCATCTGCATGGAATACATAGATATACAGGCGCTATGTGACTTTATTCAGAGGATGTCTCTAGGGACCGTATGTACATTGCCCTAAGAAATGCACATCATCATCTCAGGATGTGATTGGACTTAATCCATAACAAGGTATACCTTACACACCTTTCTTTTAGAAGCATTGTTGCTGATGAGATTTGCTTATAGGAAATTTTGGAGATAAAAAATAATTCTTTCTACTGTGTTTGTAGCCTCCATGATTTTGAAGAGGGTTCCCTACTAAAAACATCCAACATGAAGAAGAAGAAGAAGAAGAAGAAAACCAACCATAAGAAATTTTAGGTTCCCTATGAGAGTTTATCTCCTCGTCCTCCACAACATCAAAGTTGAGGACTCCCAAGGGAGAGAAGACCTCATCATTGTTGGATACTAAAAACATCTTGCAAAGGCCTTTTTTCTTTTGGTCCCATGCAAAATCACCTACTAACAGTGTGCCGACTAAGACTACAAATCATTGTAAATTTGACAAATAGAATAATGATGTGAACTTTAAAAATTCTCAGAAAGAATGTTTCTTCTGTCCAACCAAATTTCCCATATCTTTTAGGTAGCAAGTGAATTAGTTTTTCTGATGAGAGTAAGATGGCCTATTTTATTGAGACATCTCATACAACATGATGTCAATCTTTGAGACATTTTATTTAGGATGGGTTTCCAAAGTGAGGAAGGTAATTTGTGAGGTGATAGTGGTCACCCCAAAATTTTTTAAGGAAATTGAGTCTCATTTGCCTTTAACCAAAGAAATATATATTTTTCTATAGTATAGTTAATAATATGAACATACACAAGGGTAGATTTATCAAATTCTTCTATACAAGACATTTGCTTAAAAATTCTCAAGATCCTTAAATTGATGATTACATTTTGGTTATATGTTTGATTAATATAATTATGTCATTTAAAAATTTAACAATAATGGATTCATATAGAATTTTATATAGGAAATATTTTTAGAAATACCAAGTCTAAACATTAAACAAGGAGTGGATGTGATAAAGAAAAAACGCAAGGTAATAAAGGATCCCCTTGTCAAAGAACATTTTCATTTTTGAGATAACTGAATAGTGATTCATTGGTAATAAATAGTGATTTACTTGTATTGAATACAATTCATCATCCAATCAACCTATTTATGGGAAAACTGTAGCCTTTCAAACATGTTTTCAAAAGTACCTAATTAAATTCTCAATTGCTTTTCCAAAGTCTAGCTTAAGAAAAAGTAATGGGTTGTCATTTCTATGAGCAGAATGGGTACTTTTGTTAACCACAAGAAATCTTATTTTGTTTTACATTGATGATCTCGTTCATATATTTTTTTATTCTTGAGTTGAGAACTTTAGTGATAACTTTACATGAGTATTTGATAGGATTGATGGGTTAGTAATGTCTAATATCATTTGGATTTTTGATCTTTTTATGAAAGCAATATTACATTTTTTATCTTAGTAAATTATCTTTCTAGTTACTAGATGCATGTAAGTTATGGAAGATGGAAAGGAAGAAGTCTATTTGAAGTGATTGTTTTGATAAAGAATGTCAAGACTATCATGTCCATGGGAATTTTCAAGTCCTAGATTAAACACCACTTTTCTAGATCTTATCAAGGGTAAATGGTGATGTTATGTACTATTTATTTCATTTATGTATAGACTGACACAATCAAAGGATGTGTGTTTCCAGTAAGTTTTTTTGTCTTATTATATGCATTTAAATGTGTATATGAGTAGACATATGCTTGTCACTGTTACATATTCTATGAGAAATAATATGTCCCTTCTTAGCCAATTTTTCTTAGATATTTATTTCCAAAGAATTTCATGATCTAGAATCATTTGATGTATTCTAACTTTGGTATGTGCAGTCTACAACATATTTGTATTGTGTTTGTTTTTCAACTTTTGTTGAATAATCTTTTCCTTCTCATTGTTGTTTACATTTCCAACAGAGGTTTCGTTCCACAATCTAAGCTTTTTTCAAATATATTTTAGATGACTATGTGTACTCACCATGGGATGTACATCTTGTTGCAGTCTCCAAGAAATATGTATGATATTCTTATTTTGCTCAAATCTGCTCCAAAATTGCTCAAATTTAAAGATCTAAGGTCCTAAGGGATAAGTCTTGTATTAAGAGTTATGAGTTTCTGGTCAGAAATAGCCCTAACACCAGCCAACAAGACCTTGATTGGGAATCCATTCTCCCACAAGGAGGTGCTTAAGAGGCGGTCAAGAATAGACCAATAATGTCCTCTACTCCAAGTGTAGCCAATGTTGCTAATATCGTGTTCAAACAAATTAGCATCATCTATAAAAACATTCAAACAATTCATGTTATTTTGATGATATTGACTTGTGTTCACAGTATATGAGCGTTCATAAGCATATTTGGTACAATTGAAGTTACCACCCATAAGACAAGGAAGATTTTGTTAGACGACAACTAAGTCATAGAGCTCCCTACATAAAGGATCCTTGTTTGGTCCAGACTCCCTATAGAGCCCTGTGAATATCCAGGAAATATTCTCGTCAATATTTTTTATGGATATAAAAGTATTGTATTGTCTTATTTAAGTACCACTACAAAGAGTTTTGGTGTTGTCCCGTCCAATGGCAATCCCACATCTAAGACCCGCCAAAGGTTTTTGAGCCCGGTTTGAGATAATATTACCCCTCATGGAATGTGGTTGATTTCTCACAGCGGTTTTAGTTTCTTGTATTTATATAATATGCATTTGATTAGCTTTTATGTGGTTTCCAATAGATTTTGTCTGTTGGCAGAGAAAACACCAAAAAAATTCTAGGGTGTTTTTTATTATAAAGAAATTTTTAAGAAATGAGAGAGAGATAGATAATCGAGTAACCATTAAAATAGTTCAATTGGTTTCTAGTTATCAATACCAACTACAGCTAGCATATCGGGCTTACGGTTAGGCCACCCCAAATCTTTTTCAATATCATTTATGGCTAGATTAGAAGTATGTACATAAAATATATTAATGCCAACTTTATCAGCGAACTCCATAAAGGAGGTAGAATCAAGACAATATATAATATTTCCCATTGAGTCCAGATCATATCTATTTTTGTTCAAAGCCTTATAAATAGAATTGAGAGAAAGAAAGTTACTTGGATCCGCCATTTTCTTTTTTTAAAGAGAGTGTCTCTTTGTGTTCATCGTCAACATGATTAGTATTAAGTTCGTTCATGTTGTCGTCCACTAATGGGTTGGTTTGGAATTAATGCAACACAAATCCCCAAAGATAATTTCACAATGACTTCATTCATTGTACTACCTTGGTGTGGGACTCATCTTCCTCAATAGTAGAGTTTTCAGTAAAGAGGGACTCGAGGGGGGATTCACTCTTCACTGAATTCAGAAATAAAACCATCGTATTCTGAGAATCAAGAAAAGGAGAAATTGTATTATTTTTCAAGTAGTATATATTATAGAGCACAACAATTTAAAACTATTATAAATTTACATGATAATTCATATATAATTACTCATCACTGTAAATGGTGGTATGAATTTTAAAAAATGAAGAGATATACATCTAATAGTATGTGAGGCCAATAGCAGAGGGCATCCATCCATTCTAAGCTATCATTAGGTCTAATACCCTGAATATGATCTTCCTACACCCTTTTCTTCTAGTGTATCTACACATGGGTGGAAGGAAACATAACCCAGAACATACAAGATAAGGTAAAGGTCAAAAAGGTTATGTATGTATATATAATAAATACTTTGGATATTGTATTGAGTTATAAGTGTAAAAGGGATGTCTCCACAATGGGGGGGTATTTGAAACTAGGTAAGTTCAAAGGAATTTTGACCCCAAAAATGAGACATTTTAAATTTATAATACAAGCATTGAGAATGAAATGTTTTGCCATAATAGTTAACCACAATTTCAATTTAAAATAATAAACTTTTGCATGCATAACAAAGTAGACTAAATATGCCTAACTTGGGATCACAACACCACAAGATCATGGCCTGAAAGAAATAAGGATGGAAATGCACAATCCTAGAGGAATATGCACCCTACATATGTATGATTGTACATAAGAATTACTAAAATAGATATTCTAGTCAAACATGTATCATGCATTAAATTGATAGGCAAGACTAGCAATTTAGTCAATTTCTCATAAAAAAATAATCATAGCATGTGAGGTCTAGAACCCATATAAACATAGTATTTCAACAAGCATAGGGATATAATAAATTATAATCATGAATTATGAAAGTCCAACAAATTGAATTTCAAGTAGAATTAATCGTTCAAGAGATGCTTCATTAAATGGATTTAAGTTTAAGTCAAATAATGTTCAAAATAAAATAGAGGATGTACATACCTTAAGTTAGGATTTAAGTATTCAATAACACTTTGTAGGCTCAGGGTCATGGCTTTCATATCCTAATCAATATTTGTGCATTCAATTGATATAAATTGCATTGAATCTATTGCTAAGAAAATGACCCTAATATAAGTTGGAAAATTAATATCAAAGCCTATACCGCTAAATCCATCAAAAAAAATTGATTGCAAATTATACTTATTTGTATTATTTGGATACAATAGTAATTACTTATGAATTATACAGGTTACATGCATTTCTAGGTTAAAAAGGAAAATAAAAATTAAGATCTAAAAAATGGATTCACCATTGAATAAAATTAGAACATGATATAACATCATGCAGGGACTATAGTAGCATCCAGTCACTAATTCATGTGGTCAAATGCGGTTCAAGACAAGCTATAAGTCAGAATATCCTTCTTGGGTGACTTTGATTGGGTTCAGGATCCATGGGTAAGATAGGGTTTTCACCCAGGGATTGATTCCATGTGTCTCGTTCCATGGTTGCCTACAGGAGCTCAAAGTTTGAGACCTCAAGTCCAACTATCAGTGCCAATGATACCACCCTTCCCAACTCTAGGAGTCCATTCCAGTGGCTACATTGGGGTCTTCCAGCATAGGTAGCCCTTGCTTGGGTGCCCCCATGGCATTTGTCTTGCACACATCTCACACACCCTGGCTAAGAACCAAGGATATAAGACCATAAGGTAGATGAGAATTTGAGGGAAACCCAGTGCTAGCTTCAATTCCTCAACGTTCTCTAAAAGTTGAAATAGGTGAAAACAAGACAAGATAGACTTCGAGGTGTGTGAAGACCAATAAAGCTTGTCTGGTCAATAATCTAGTGAGTAATACAGTGTCATAAAGAGAAACCCAGACTCGGGAATGCACTAGCATGCCCAATAGTATTCTTTTGATCCCATAAACTATTCATAATACCCATGATGGGATTGAATCTATTTTTATGGGTCAGGGACCTTTGAAGTCCCGTCAACGATGAGTTAGAATAAGGAAGAATAGTGACTCTTGTCAAAGTGGAAGTTGGGAGGAAACCACCAACTACTAACAAGACAAAATGAAAGGGGAAGTTCCATAGGTTGTTTTTTAGTGTCAAATTGACCAGAGGTGATCCCAATCAAGGCCAATCGGAGCAACTCAATAGAGAAGAAGATTGAATCCACTTGAGTGCTTTGTGGTCACCCATCTGTGGTAAAAGTGAGGGTAATAGAAGAACAAAGGATGAAGAATGTATCTCAATCAATAGGGAAGTGTAGATGTTAAAGAAAAAGAGCAATACGAGGTTGTGGGTTTGCATAGAAATGGTGCCCTTATGGATCAGTTGGAGGTTTTAAGCTTCTACTATCTCATAGTGTGAGTGAGGGCTTGCTCAATTTGGAGGGGACAAGGTGATTTGTTGAAAGTGAAATAGTGAATAGATGAGCGAATTTAGTAAGCAAAAAGCAATTGGAAGTTGCAGCATGACCAAGTCTCATGCAACCGCGGGAAGGATAGAGCCAAAAGACTAAGGGCATGTTGGTTTCCTAGAGCCAATAGGATTGGATTGGATTTTTCACTCCAAGAAGCCAAATCCCATGTTCATATATAAAATAAGAAAAATCCTATATTTTTATAAAATAAGAAAAATCCACTATTTAAAATGTGGATGCTCTCTCTCTCTAGGGTTCTCTACTCTGCCTTCTCTCTAGTTCCTCCCTGGAAGCTGCCACTGGAGGGAGGGGTGTCTCCTCAGAGCTTCCTCCCCTAGTTTTCACCTTGGTAGGCTAGGTCCTGAAGTTGGTAGTGGTCTATTCTGGAGTTGGAGATGGCACCCAGTTCGATTCGTAGGAGCTTTTATCGACTGGATTGGTTGAGTCGGAGGCGATGTGCTGCGAGGTAGACCTGGAGTGGGGGTTCGGTGTATCGACCATGTTGAATCCACTCCATTCAGGTGTTATGGATGGATAGGAACCATCCCATTCTAGCTCTGGGCCCTCGTACTGCCGCTTTGACTTCGTCGACGAAGCTAGGGGTCTCCGCGTCACCTCCTTCACTTCCTCTCTTCCAGTGGTTGAGGGCTCGTGTTTCTAGGGTGAAGTGGCCCCTAGGATCGGACTCGACTAGATCCTCACGGATCTTAGCAGTGGAAGGGTCCACTCGCCAAGTCTTGTTGGGAGACCTGGATCCCCTCCTCTGATAGATAGGTCAGACGGTGTTGTCATCTTCGTACCTGAAGAGGCGTTGTGCTGCACTCTTTCCATATGGTCATCTTCGGTGGCATCGACATGGTGGAGCCCCCTTATTCGGGGCTCTAGCCTTGGATCTGGGTAACCGAAGCACGGCCTCCCACTGTTACTGGCATTTTCCTGTTGATCCTTCGGCCGTCAGCTCCTCACCCCAGTATGTGCCACTGTTGTTCACAGTGGTTTGGTTCAAGGAGGTTGGTTCTCTACTCTTTGGTCCTTTTGCTACTACATGGTGATCGTGCAGTGTTGAACCTAGGGGGCAGGGGGTCTCTTCTTCTCCCTTAACTCTTCTACTATAGCAGGTGGAATGTTTTGTCAGGCTTTTGATGATGGGCTACTATGCCAACTATGTTGTTGCTGCTTTATGCTCTCATGGTGTTTGTTGGAATGCCTATGTGCAAACATCTGCTTTGGGTGTCTTCCCCAACATTGTTGGTTTGGTGTTGTGTACAAACATCTACCGTAGATCAAGGACTTGGCAGGTCAACTACTTCACTGTTTGGGCGGGATGATAGTTACAAGGATCTCTCTCATCTTGGTATAGTACCACAATTTGTGGGTACTCTTAATAGATAGTTGGTGCTGTGCTAAGATTGAAGGAGTGAATTGGAGCTGTTCTTTTCTCTCCCACACCCTGTTGCTTATATGTGCTGGTTCTTACTTCTGTTTCAGTTGGATCAGCTTCTTGGTTGATCTGGTATCTAGGGGTTCCTTTTTTGGGTGACCTTGGCCATTAGAAACTTGATGTTCTGGTTGATAAGAAGGTCAGATGCTTCAAGGCTATCTTTAGGCAGGAAAATCAGATTTTTTCTATGTCAAGCTCCTATTAATACTTGTGGGTATGTTGAATGCATGTAATAGTGGTTTGGCATAGTCTTCTTATGGTAGGATTGCTTGGAGCTAGTTTATGTTGTTAGATAGGTCTTCTTAGTTCTGTTTTGTCTAGAAATCTTGTGATTCCCCCTGCGTGGGGTGTTTGATCTCTATTTGAGCTTTTTTTTAGCTCTAGTCAATGTAATGGGGTACTTAGTGCCCAAAGTTTTTGGTTTCTATAGTAACACATTTTTTTGACCGACCAAAAAAAAGAATGATGAATTAGAGTGTATATCTCAAAACTGTTGGACGTCCCAATCCCAGATTCGTTGGAGACTTGTTTGGTCTAAGATCTGATCTAGTCATTCTCTATTCTGAGGTTGAAAAAAGCCATAAAATATTATCCATATGTAGAGGTGACTAGCTTGTTTATCATATTTTAGTTGGTTCCTAGGGGGAAGATTAACAACTTCATGTTTTATAAAGAAGAGCTAATATTATTGATGCATGAACTATAGTATCAGTAGGTTGTTGCTAATCCCCACTCATATGTGGCTACTTAGATAGAGTTTAGTAGAGGATAAATCCAAGTAAATCACATGGGGGTTTCTAGGCATCACGAATTTGATTAGCTAGTTCCTTGTCGTGGCAAATCCCTCATAGATTAGGAAAGCAATGGGTAGCTATGGACAGTACCAACATATGAATTATTTGATGATTAACAACTTTTGATTCAAGCTTTAATTTGTTTTATTTAGTTGCCATATTATTTAATATATTTGATGCTTGAAACCATGGCTACATTCTTGAATATGAGAATTCATGTAGCTAGATATATAAAACCAAATTGTTGGATTGGTTTCTCTCATGATTGAACACATTCTTCGTAAGGTGATCTTGAAAGGGAAATTGATGTCATGTCACTATCCATGTTTCTCTTAAAGTTAGTAGTTTGTGTGTGTGCATGTGTGCATGTATGTGTGTGTATTACAATTATCACCCAAATAATATATGTATATAACATATTTTGACTATTCTACATGTCCTTGTGAACCTGTTCGATTGATATTCCTTTTTTTCTAATTGTTCACTTTGCACCATTTAAGAGGTTCATCATATGTAGCAGATATCTTCTATGTTGCTTCATAGCATCTGCATGAATGTATTGGCTTGATTAGATTGAAGTGATATTGGCTTGATTAAATTGAAATGATCTATTTGGGTGTGATGAAAAGCGAGATTACTCAAAACAAAGCATGGAATTACCAACTAACATCCACATTACCAAAAAATAGGGTAAAATAAAAATCAATATCATATTACCATCTCAAGCGGAAACATATACATCAAGGTCAACAAACTATGCCACATGTATCACATATCATACCATAAAGGTATATACATCAATGTATAGTGGCCATCTGCCACAAACTTGTTACAAAGATAACATGTTCATATATACAAGCCATACATGTACAACCAGGACATACTACCAAAACCCTTGTATCAATGTACAAACATCTACAAAACATCCCATCCAGGACCTAAGAGTCTAAGGATGACACATAGGGCTCTACTACAAAACACCCTAGCAGCATATCCAACCTTTAATGTTCACTGATCTCCTTGTTGCTCTTCCTCAACCTCATGATCTCTACCATGTGGTGCATGAACTAAAAGATGTGGAAACCCACGGGGTGAGACCAATGTTCCAGAGAGAGATACAACTCTCTGCCAACCACTATTCTTAGCACAACAAGGATAACATAGAAGATATATAACACATTGATCATTATGAGAAAAATCCATCAAATGAAAATAAGTAAAACTAATAACACAGATTATGTAGATTAAGCAGCTACAACTGATCAGTGTAACATCATATACTTTTAGAAGGAATATGAAGAACATCAATAAAATATAATAGCTAAGCAGTATAAGAAATTAAGGTAAGGGTAAACATCCAATGTGAGTCATGTTTAACTCTACGCAAATATACTACATGGTTGTATTATGTATTTTATTAAGCCCTGGAGAATCTGGGTCGTACCACTCAAATCCCATCTGACCACTGTGAAGTGTTATTTAGTTCCATCTAAGATCTAGGAAGAGTTTGAATCCTTAGATCTTCTTCCCACTCAGTCATTATGAGTGAACACCATAGTGACATATCAGTCTAACTACAACCAACGACATATAGTCAAGATGAAAACACCTAGTCCACACTTGGTACAGGTCACAACACTAGAGAACATGTCATACACACCCATTCTATAAGAGGCATCCTGCAATTGTGCCCATTGCTAGCTTTCACATATCATAAATATCTAAGACACGACAGCAATCATTCTCCAAGCCAAGGCATGACTGCAGTCATCCTCCAAAACCTATAATTGTGGATGCAAGGATATACCCTCAACTTGGACCCCACATATTCAACAATATGCGCTCTGAGTTTCCCCTAGGAGTTACTCATTTCACCATCTAGAAAATCCTGACGCTGAAGATGGATCTAAAACACAGAGCACTGCATGATTAGGGTTTCACTTCATTAAATATTCCAATTGGGTGAATTAAGGTTGCATCATACAAGTGGACATACAAACCCTAATTCATTCTAGAAAGCCTAACTGTAAAATGATGAATGCATATTCATCTTAGTTCTAGTCACCACTTTTGGCCCAGTTTTGGACTCAAATCTCTAATGCGCCCCCTAAATTTTCTCTTATATAAAAATTTTCCTCAATTTCATATGATTATCTAGGGTTCTGATCAAATGCACTGGTTTCCATGGCAGGATAAAGCATTGTGCAAAGTGCACCAGCTTAGGAGTCGATGGTCTTACTAAGGCCCAAGAAACTTTTAATAATTTATACACTATTTTTTATGGTCAGTTCCTTCATCAGAAAGCATCCTCATCAGCTAGAGGATTCATCGATGTAGGCCCATCAACCCGTAGTAATATCCCCCTCCACACGTGGGTGGGTTTGTTCCTGGGCTTAGCGTCTGTGACAACTGTCTCGAACACAACAATGGTCGTGACCGAGACAGCAGTTTTGACCGCAACAGTGGTCGCGGTCGTGGTGCCAAAAATTGTTTCGACTGCTACATCATCACCATTGTCACGACCGCAATGCCTAAAGGGTATCATGACCGAAATACCAAAAGATGTCTTGATCGCAATCCAAAAGATGTTATGATTGATACAAGGCCAAAAATTGTAGTGATTGAGACATCGTCTCGATAATGACATTGTCTTGATCGAGACATGGTCATGACCAAGACAACTAAGTTGGTACTCTCCCGATCCGAGCCTACAAATAGATGAATTCCTCCTTCATTTGGGGAATCTCTTCCGCCCCATGACGCTGATAGACTTCTACTCTGTGTCAAGATTAGGAGGATGATCTTCATCGCTCATTGATGCCTCTATGGTGTCCTTTCAACATCGCCATCTCCACCACATCCAGATCTATCTTCTAGCCATGAAAGTGGTGAGAGTTCGTATCTGTAGTGACCGCCACCCATCCGTCTACCACTCAATCTCCTGTGAGCAAGAGAATGAGAAAAGAAGGAAGAAGGAAAGAGAAGGTTGTTGGATCCTAGATGGGTGATTAGATGCTCTAGGGGGGGTGAATAGAGTTGAATGCACTTAAAGAAAATTCATTAGACCTTCAAAATATATCACAAGATAAGGTTGCTAAATAGGAAATTTGTGTGCAACTAAAACATGCATAGCAAGGGTGAGAGAGATTTAACATACACCAGTTGACAAGATGTTTAGAGTGGTTCCACACTTCAAACTAGAAGTGAGTCAGTCCACTACCTAGAGAGGTCAACCTCTAGGATTTCTTAACCTTGCACCTTCATTATATTCATTATAAGAGATACAATACATGACCACCAAAGGACTTACCTATCCAATACAAAGAGTCTTCAACCTTACCAAAGACTTACCCACTTTGCAAGAGTCTTCTGCCTTCTTCCAAGGACTTACCTACTCTTGCACAAGTCTTCAGCCTTCAAGGAATTACCCACTCTTCTTGGATCTTCTGCCTTTGACTTCACCTTCACTCAGAGAAGCTTCCACCAAGGACTTACCCACTTGAGAAAGGATTCGTCTGCCTTCACCAAGGGCTTACCCACTCTATCTCCAAGTCTTCAACCTTGATCTCCATCAAGGGCTGCCTTCCCTTGTTCTTCTTCACCTCTCTTAGCTAAGAGAGAGAACCTTCATCTTCATGGTTGAAATGAGAGATAGGGAGGTGGTGGAAGTGAGATCCTCACAAGATATACATGTAGGATGAGCTCTCTTACAAATCTCCTACTCACTCTAATGGATGTAGCAAGTGATTAATCTTAGAGAGAGAGAGGAGGTTGTAGTAAGCACTCAACTTTAGAATAGGAACCTCACATAGAGTTAGCATTGAATGCTCAACCTTGGAATGAAGCCCAAGGGGTCCTATTTATATATGGGGATGGCTCTTAGCGTTTGGGAACACTTGAGAACAAAAACTAGCCGTTTTGTGGCTTGCAACTGATATATTTTCAATTATTGCAACGCCATAATGGCTAGAAGCACTTTTCTGCACTTTTCCGTACAATGCAATCGGTCGAGTTTCTATAAGGGTAACTCGACTGATAGAGTAAAAGACAAAGTCGATATTCAGACCATCGGTCGAGTTTGTCTAGGGAAAACTCGACCAACCAATGAAAATTAAATTGGTCAGGTACTCCATCGGTCGAGTTCTGTGAAGTGTAAACTCGACCGATCAAAAGTCATTTTCAAGATCTAATCAGGATTGGTCGAGTTTGCAACTCACAGACTTCGATCGATGAACAACCTGATGTGAATTTAGGAAAATGGCTTTTGAGTGCTTAAACATTCAATCTAAGTGCTCCTGATTTTTTCTAAGCTTAATTACAAGTCATACAATCATTACAAGTGATTTACAACATGATTCTAATGGATTTACATCATATTACAAAAATGTGCACTTGTATTGACTTTGACTTGTCTTTTCTGCAATTTGATATGCGTAAGTTAGGGCATTTGGAGTGTGTCTATACCTAATCTGAAATCACTCAAGTAGAGACATTAGACACCAATATGTGGAATAATTAGTCATCATCAAAACACGGGTTTAGTCAATTTATATGTGAGTCAACATTGACCTAATTGACCTTGAGTCAACATTCTCCCCCTTTTTGAAGATGACAAACCATTCCATAAATGTATTGAAAGCTTTTAAGTAAAATCATACCTTCATAGAAACCTAGGGGTTTCAATAGGATTGAGCTCATATGCTCCCCCTCAATTGATGCACATAGAGTTCTCATACTCCCCCTCAATTAATTCTATTTCTCTTGCAAGGTTAGCTTTCATAACATTTATAGAAACTATGTTTTCTACTCATATATGTTCTACACATATATGTCTTCTCCCCTTTACCTACTCCCTTTACATGAACATACTTCTCCTCTTCATGTAAGACATGCCTTCTTCCTCTTTTAAAAGAAGACATACCTTTCTCCCCTTTTGTCATTTCAAAAAGTGGGGGTATGAAGAAATAAGAAATACCACTTGTTAAAGGAAAGAAGATAACAAAAAGTTATATAAGGAGAGTAGAAGAGCACAGATAGGGGCTTGTCCAAGCATAGAAAGAAAAGCAAGTTAAATCATATACTTGAACAACCCAAAATGTAAGATAAAGTGTTGCAGAAAAATAATAAAACACAATTTTGACCCTCAAGATGACATAGTTTGCCCAAAAAGCATCATGGCTCATGGTGACGCGATGACTCTTGCTTAGAAGGTCGTTTCTGCATAAAAAACACTAGTCTTGCACCAAAAACTAAAATTGGAGCAAAATCTGCATAAAATCCAAAAAATCAATTTCTATATATAACGTAGATCTATGTACCCTGCATCACAATGTTATGCAAGAAACTCAAGATAGTAGATATGAAATTCAAGGAACAAGCTTGAGCATGTATGAGACAAGATACAAGCATAGCATATAGTGAAATATACCACTTGATGAGCAGAGATGCCAATTATAAATAAGGCTAGAACTACATGTATATGAACTACTAGTAGATGTTATCACAAGTTAGGATTACTAGTAGGATCTAGGTCATAGCAAGAGATACCAAAAGATACAAAAGATAAAGCAAGATATGAGTAAAAGTAGAGATATATCCAAACAAAGAGATATGCAATTTTAGAAGCATGAAAGGATATAACTCACATACAAATATGCATCATTACCAAAAGATGATCACCACTAAGAACCTCAAGGTTGTATCAAAACAAGATATACACCTAGATAGATGTATCAAGTTAGAGTACAACGGAAGCAATTTTAGACACAGCCAAGCGATCCAAAGAGATCATCATCAAAACCTGCAAAACAACTCAAAGCAAGTAATTGCAACATATAGATATACCAATTTAGAGCAATTAGAGAAATAGAGTTGTAAGCAAGATAGGCAATTTAGAACATGGAAATATTGATATATAAAAGTACCAAAGGAGTGCCAAAGAATAAGGCTATTTGTTTAGAAAATCTAGTTGAGAGGGAAATTCTCATTCAATAAGCCAAATGTATATTCTGTGCACAGTGTTATCAGTCGAGTTATGTGCATTGACAACTCGACCGATGAAAGCTGCTGGCAACACCCATTGGTGCCTATCGGTCGAGTTTCAAATAGGGCAAACTCGACCGAAAGAGCTACTGTCAAAAGGCACATATATATCATAAAAACATATTTAGAGGCATGCTAAAAATATAAACTATATTCCAACATGTGCAAGCAAGCTAGTAATGCACTATGAAAGCATTAGAAACAATTTTTTAGCAAGAGTGTGAAGAGAAACATAAAATACCACTTTTGACTAAAAAACCATATGTATAGTGTGCACTATCTTGACAAAAACAAATTAGGATTGGTTATAAGCAAGAAAACCTTTACCTTTGTTCTTACCATTCCTTTTTCCATTTGTTGTCACCCTCTACACATCTCACCTTTCTTCTTTCATGTGGATTGACAAGTCAATTTGCAATTCAATAGCTCAAGTCAATCCAGTTGCAAGTACCTACAAGAAGAAAGATGAAATGGTCCCCAATCATGTTTTTGGGTCCAAAGGGGTTAGCTTGGCAACCCAAGTCCTATTGCTCTTGGGTGCTTTCCTAAAGGGACAACAAGTAGAATAATGACCAATTTCATTGCAATAGTTTCATGTTCCCATAGTCTTGGAACTAGAGGATTCTCCATGGAATATTGGAGGTCCTCTACCTTTGTTGTTCCTTTGACTACCATCATACCCCAAACCATGTCTACCAATGTGTTTGGTAGTATGGTGTAGGATATCATTAAGGATCTTCTTACCAACTAAGAATCTTTGCAAAGAAGATGTCAAACTATGATTACCATGCATAAGAGAAGTAATAGTAGAAGACTAATGATTTATATTTTCTCTAGCATGTAAAAGATCATTTTCTAAGCAAAGAGATTTAGTTAAATAAGAATCTCTATCAATATGAAGAGAAGCAACATCATTCTCTCTACTAGTAGAACTAGAACAAGATTCATGCACATTGATTTTAGCAAGCAAGGAGGCATTTTTTGTTTCAAGCAAAGCAATCTTAGAAAGATAAACACCATTTTCAGATTCTAATACTTGCAAAGCAAAATCTTTCTCCTTGTTTTCAGATTTAAAAACATCAATATCATGCATGAGAGAATCAACAATTAAAGTATGCTCTTCATTAGAACTGGGAATAAGAGGTTGAGCTTCTAGAAATCTAATCTTATCAAGCAAACTAGAATTTTCAAGTTTAAGAGAGTCTACTTGGCTAAGACAAGCATTTTTGTCATCAAGCAAGCATGAATTCGCATGTTCAAGATCATTTAATTCTAAATGCAAATTATCAACAATTCTAGCAAGCTTTTTCTTTTTCTTTTTGTAAGACTTAAGAGAGGCACAAGTATCATGAATAATAGCAATCAAAGATTTTTTATCTAAAGAGTTTAGATTTACCTCACTTGAGTCCTTACTTGTTGATGATATAAGAGCAAAATGGCATTCTCCTTCATCACTAGAGCTTGAGCTTGATCCTTCACTTAAATCTTCACTTGAGCTTGAGTTGGAGGAGTCCCTTGAGCTTGAGTGTCATTTCTCCTTCTTATTGTGAATATGGGTCTTTATAACTTGTGGGAAATCTATCTTGAAGTGACCCTTCTTTCCACACTTGAGGTATCGGATGGAGGAGGACTTGCCTTTGTAGAATCTACCCTTGGAGTACATGGCATCTTCTTCAACATGAGAGGATGGAGAGACTTGTTCCATGATAGCTTCAATTTGAGCCTTCATTTCATCCTTCTTCATTCTGTTTAGCTCTTTCTTCTCTTATCTTTCAACTTCTTCTCTTTTGTCAAGTGTGACTTCATGTGCTTGTAGATTTCCAATGAGCTCTTCAATAGGGACATCCTTAAGAAACCTTGCTTCTTCAATGGAAGTCACCTTGGGTTCCCACCTCTTGGGAAGAGTTCTAAGGATCTTTGAGTTGATCTCTCCACTAGACATAGGATGACATTGAACCACAAGACCATTCACAATGGTGTTCAGCCTTGAGTACATGTTGGCTATCCTCTCCTCTTTTCCCATCTTGAAGTTCTCAAGTAGCCAGTTGAGCATGTAGACTTTGCTTTCCTTCACTTGATTTGTCCCCTCATAAGTGATGCATAGCTTTCTCCATACCTCATAGGCTGTTTCACATGAGGAAATCTGGTTGAACTCGGTGGGGGTCATAGAGGCATAGAGGATGTGCATGGCTCTAGCATTCAAGGTTGCTTTCTTCAAGGTAGCATCATCCCATTCTTCAATCTTTCTCTTTGGTAGCTTGTATGAGCTGCTCACCATTTGCCACATCCCAAGACTTGATCCTTGGATGTAGAATTGAAGCCTTCTTCTCAAATAGAGGAAATTGCTCCCATCAAAGATTGGAAGGCTGATCAAGTATATCCCTCCTTAGTAGTCATCCATCTTCTCCTACTTGTTGAAGCATGCTAGGAGAAGCCCACTCTGATACCAATTGTTGGATCCTAGATGGGTGATTAGATGCTCTGGAGGGAGGGTGAATAGAGCTGAATGCACTTAAACAAAATTCATTAGACCTTCAAGATATATCACAAGATAAGGTTGCTAAATAGGAAATTTGTGTGAAACTAAAACATGCATATCAACAGAGAGAGAGATTGAACATACACCAATTGACAATCTTTTTAGAGTAGTTCCACACTTCAAACAAGATGTGAGTCAGTCCACTACCTAGAGAGGTCAACCTCTAGGATTTCTTAACCTTGCACCTTCATTATATTCATTATAAGAGATACAATACATGACCACCAAAGGACTTACCTATCCAATATAAAGAGTCTTCAACCTTACCAAGGACTTACCCACTTTGCAAGAGTCTTCTGCCTTCTTCCAAGGACTTACCTACTCTTGCACAAGTCTTCAACCTTCAAGGAATTACCCACTCTTCTTGGATCTTCTGCCTTTGACTTCACCTTCACTCGGAGAATCTTCCACCAAGGACTTACCCACTTGAGCAAGGAGTCTTCTGTCTTCACCAAGGGCTTACCCACTCTAGCTCCAAGTCTTCAGCCTTGATCTTCACCAAGGGATGCCTTCCCTTGTTATTCTTCACCTCTCTTAGCTAAGAGAGAGAACCTTCATCTTCATGGTTGAAATGAGAGATAGGGAGGTGGTGGAAGTGAGAGCCTCACAAGATATACATGTAGGATGAGCTCTCTTACAAATCTCCTACTCACTCTAATGGATGTAGCAAGTGATTAAGCTTAGAGAGAGAGGAGGTTGTAGGAAGCACTCAACTATATAATAGGAACCTCACATAGAGTTTGCATTGAATGCTCAACCTTGGAATGAAGCCCAAGGGGTCTTATTTATAGCTGGGGATGCCTCTTATCCTTTGGGAACACTTGAGAAGGAAAACTAGCCATTTTGTGGCTTGCAACAGATATATTTTCACTTGTTACAACTCCACAACGGCTAGAAGCACATTTCTACACTTTTCCGTACAGTGCAATCGGTCGAGTTTCTATAAGGGTAACTCGACCGATAGAGTAAAAGACAAAGCCGATATTCAAACCATCAGTCAAGTTTGTCCTGGGGAAACTCGACCGACCAATGAAAATTGAATTGGTCAGGTACTCCATCGGTCGAGTTTTGTGAAGTGTAAACTCGACCGATCAAAAGTCATTTTCAAGATCCAATTAGGATCGGTCGAGTTTGCAACTCACAGAACTCGACCGATGAACATCCTGATGTAAATTTTGGAAAATGGCTTTTGAGTGCTTAAACATTCGATCTAAGTGCTCCTGATTTTTCCTAAGCTTAATTACAAGTCATACAATCATTACAAGTGATTTACAACATGATTCTAATGGATTTACATCATATTACAAAAACGTGCACTTGTATTGACTTTGACTTGTCTTTTCTCCAATTTGATATGCGCAAGTTAGGGCATTTGGAGTATGTCTATACCTAATCTGAAATCACTCAAGTAGAGACATTAGACACCAATATGTGGAATGGTTAGTCATCATCAAAATACAGGTTTAGTCAATTTATACGTGAGTCAACATTGACCTAATTGACCTTGAGTCAACAAAGGTCACACTCACCTATTGTAGGTTCTCTTCCACTCCTCGTCCATACCTACCCCATCCTTGAGTAGAAGACCATGTTCCACCAAGCCTCGGCCATCTTCTTCACCATGACCATGGTAGAATCTTCCTTCTCTCATATTCTTTCTGCTTCTATCATGACGACCGAGTAGTCCATTACACTAGAGTGTGGGGACTAGCCCTGTTGTCCATGCTTACATGTTTATTTTATAACATTCCATGGCTTGTATATAACTTTTCATCTCATTGTTAATCATTTAATTCATGCTTCGTGGATTGATCACCTGCCTTGCATGATCTATTATATTTCTTTGTTGTGAGAACTTCAATACTTAGGATTTGAATATCATTTAACATGGTTGATGACCTGATGAGAACTTCTAAAGGGATATATTAGGATAGTAAGTGTGTGATCTGTGAGTAATGAGACATCAAGCTCATGGATATGCTTACGCAATCTCTATTTCCTAACATACGGTTTTTGCTTACTCCATTTGGATATTTGTATCTTGCATGGATGTGTTTGTAGGTGTAGCGGTGGTGAAACTTGATTCCACCCCAGTTATTCCCATAATTAATCTAAACTCAGTTTTAATCCTACTCTTTTATTCTCCTTGCAATTGGTTTAAATCAGCCCAAATCAACTCTTTGTTCTAAATATTAGTCTTAATTGCTCCGAATTGAACTAGAAAGATTCTTAAAAATGTTGTCCCTTGGGATTTGATCCTTAACTATATTGTGATATGAATCTTCTGCCTGTGGGTGGTACTATTGCACAAGGTTTTGGTAAAAACCTAGGGATTTCATCCCTCAGTCTATTTGTTAATGCAGTAAAAACCATGTCATTAAACAACTTTAGATTATATAAAACATGAGAGGTATAAACTTGTCACATAATCATATCATACTTTCTCTCTGCCTTAAACAAGTCCATCACCATTATAACATCATCATGGGATAACCATCCCTCATTACATCATCACATGATATCACCTCTCATTAGGCACAAAGTCATCACTGAGATCATTTGACCATTCACACTGTTCTTATTCCTGTAGAGAACCTCATTATTTCACCATGCCTAATAAAGGCTCATAACCATCACCATGTGTTATGTAAGAGATACCCATAGCAATCACAAGTTATGATGTTCATTCAACCTACAACATTAGGGTTACACAAGTAGGAGAGAGAAAATACTTTAATACATGCTAATCACTCAAACAAGTAAGCATACATCATCATGTAATCAAGATTAGGGTTAGGGTTTCTTATAGATACCCAATTAGGGTTTTCATAACAACACCTTAACATCATTCCCTATTAATTACCACTTCTCGTATTCTTATAACACATAGGATCACATGTTATCATCATGATTAACCAAACATGAAAACAAAAACATGTAGCAACCATGCAAGAGGTAAATACCTCTAGCGACCACTAGGCATTGGCTGCCCTAGTGACCACTAGGGTTAGGTCATCTATGGCGACCAACTCACAACTCATATGTAGAGACCATCACCATAGACAATGACTATCACAACTCAAACAAATGTAGTGACCAAACAAGGAAGTATACCAAGGGTAGCACTCGCAACATCAACTACATGCATTACGATCGCAACACCTACATGCCAAACGTAGCGACCACATGATCCAACAAAAGGTAGACACTGCAACAAGGATCTACATATAGAGACCAACACATGCATAACATCATAGACACAGTGACCATAAGAGAGTGTAGGGACTATAAGGAAGCAACTCAATTCAGCCAGCCATAACGGCCATCGAAATAGGGAATCGTCATAACCATGAAAGGTTAAAAAGGACACATAACAATCACAAGAAAACATGGCACCACAAGGAGTTAGGGTTAGGTTTGTAACAATCAAACCAAAACCCAAGTCACCACCATCACGGTCATAGAGACCACAAGAAAAAAGAGCACCATGACAATCTAACCATATGGTTAACACCAAGAAATTGAAGAGTCACCAAGAAGAAAACCCTATGGAGATGATGAACATCAAACCCTAAAAATGACCATCACAAATATCAACATATAAAATAAGATAAGGGGAAGAAAACCAAGCATCAAACACATATAAACAAAAGTCAAAACGTCCAGCTTCCATATGATAGCTTAACCAAGATCATGGTGATAAAACCAACATTCAAGATGCATGTAAGAATCAACAACTTCGCCATCACTTAGATCTCAACTACAAGAATTAGGGTTTAGGAAAAATAGCTAATCTATATAAGATCACCGCATAATCTTAAACCCTAAATCAAGATAACATCATCAAGAAATTTATAATCATGTTTTAGAGATAAGATAACATGCATTCAAGATTATGTGCAAAGAAAGTAGAGGAGAGAGTTCTATAACCCATCTTGAGGTGAAGATCAACTCCAAATCCATGAAGCTCTAAGAGAGATAAGGAAACTAAAACTTGGATCAACTCCATGGATAAGCAAGACCACCTCAAGAGAACAAGAGCAAACCAAGGTCAAATGAAGCTCAAAGAGAAGAGGGTATAAACCCTAGGTCAGAAAAGAAAGGGGAAAGAGGAGGTCCTCATCTGCCTCAGGTACTACCATTGGAGAACCATGTATTTGACCTCTATTGGAGAGAAGTTCCTCAAGATAGCCATTATGGAGAACCATAGTCTCAACCAAGAGAAGAAGGAGGGTAGGATTTGAAGAAAATGAGATCAAAGTGGATAAACCACTTACCAAGCATAAGGATCACAAAAGGTTCAACAAAGGAAGGTGCTCCAACTCTAGACCACTACATGCAAGGGCTCAGACACCTTCTTCAAGATCAAGCACCTTCACTTGCACCACCAAGAACAAGGATGACTCAAAGCAATAAGGGAGAAAGAAGAGATAGCTAAAGGGATCACTTGCATGTAAAAGGAGGGGTATAAATACCCAAGGGTAGGACAGAAGTGAGGGAGATGAGGTGTCAAGATACATGAGACACTTGTCCCTCCAAAACTTGGCTATGCAAGAACTCTAGATATGCATGCACAAAAGATCATTAAAACTAAGTTTGGGTAGCGAACACTTGGTCTCCCAACCCCTTCAGTCAAAACAAAACCAAGGATCATCATGGTAGCGACTGCTATACCATGTCACCTGAAGTAAACAATCACTACATCCTCAATACAAGCTCAAAACCTCTTCGATCTCTACAAACAAGGCCAAAGGTTAACCACTTCAGTCATTACAAACATGAAACCATGGAAAAACACATCAAGTGCTACATACAAGGATCAACAACATGGTTGAGACCACCATCAACTCATGCATCCATGCAAACCCTAGTTTCAACACACATGATGCCACCTCATAAACCAAGGTCCACAAAAGTACCCCTATGCATCATTCTCTCTCTCATGATGCTAAGGCACAAGAGGCACAACCAACATGTGACAAATTTCAAGATGCCCCCTCAACATCGGTAAATTGCAACTTGGTCCAAAATAATACATAGCTCAAATATCAAGCAAATTGGACCAAACTGAAAACATAAAACATGTCACATGTTATTAAAGCACATCACATGATCATATTGAGGTTTTAAGCATCTCATTAAACAAATCAAGCAAGATCAAGCACTGATGCTAGGTCAGGGGTCTTACAACCATAAAACCCTAACAAGGATTTCGCCCCTGAAATCCTAAGTAAAAAAAGATAGATATTTCCTACACATCTCATCCTCAAGATCCCACATGACTTCCTCCATGCCACGGTGATGCCATAAAACCTTAACTAGAATTATATCCTTCTTCTTCACATTCTTCACCCTTATATCAAGGATTAACACTGAACCCTCCACATATGACACACCCTCTTCCAACTCAATCTCTATAGGCTACAAGGTCAACTCCATGTCAGGGTGACACTTCCTCAGCATAGAAACATGGAAGATCGGATGCAACATATGCAACTCAAGTGGAAACTCCAACTTATAGGCCACCTTTCCAACATGTGCCACCACTGGTTATGGTCCCATAAACGTAGGAGCCAGCTTACCCTTCTTCCCAAACCCCAACACGCCTTTCCAAGGAGAGACCTAGAGATACACCTTATCACCCACTTAGAACTCCAAAGGCTGACAATTATCAGCTTAAGATTTCTACCTATCATGGGCTGTCTTCAGCTGCTGTTGAATCACTTTGATCTTCTCTGTAGTCAGTTGCACAAGCTCATGACCCAAAAGCTGATACTCGCCAATCTCATACCAATATAACGGAGATCTAAAATATCTCCCATACAAAGCCTCATAAGGTTCCCTATCAATAATCCTCTAACAACTGTTGTTACATGCAAACTCTATCAAACTAAGGTGTACATCCCAGCTACCCAAAAACTATAGAACACAAGCTCTCAACAGATCATCCAATGTTTGAATCATCCTCTCAGACTATCCATCTGTATATGGGTGAAATGATATGTTGAACTTCAATTGCATACCCATGGATGTATGTAGACATTCTCAAAAATGACTGGTAAATTGAGGACCTCTGTCAAACATGATCGTCACTGGGATACCATGCAGACATATTATCTCATCAACATACACATGTGCCAACTTCTCAGTTGTATATGTTGTCTTCATAGGAAGGAAGTGTTTTGACTTGGTCAACCTATCCACGATCACCCACATGGAAACATGACCCTTGGTTGTCCTAGGAAGACCAACCACAAAGTCAATAGTGAAATGGTCCCATTTCCACTGTGGTATAGGAAACTGTTGCAAAGTCCTTATTAGTTTCTGATGCTCACCCTTGATAGCTAACACATTGGACACTTTGCCACAGACTCAACTACATCACACTTCAAACTAGGTCACCATTATAGATCTTTCAGGTTGTGGTACATCTTGGTGCTACCCAGATGCATAGTGTACATCAAAGAGTGAGCCTCTTCAAGAACTAACTTCCTCAGAAAATAGACATATATCATTGCTGCCCTGTCATGGAAACACAATATCCCATCCTTTGTCGCATCTAAGTCGTAACACTTTTCTCTACCCAACTCTAACTAGATCTATTGTATCATAGTACCACCCCGTTGACATCTCTGATCTTCTTTCTCAATGTGGGCTTTACCTGTACGGTGCCAACAAGCCTTCCAACAAAGATACTTCCATCTTCACATTCATCTAACAAAGAGACATCAACATGTCTCACTAATGGCACACAAAGAGCAAACCTGTGCCTTCTCTACATATGATGATGAAGAGGACTTCTTGCTCAAAGAGTCAGCCACCATGTTCGCCTTCCCTGGCTGGTAGTCTATGGTGCAATCATAACCCTTGATCAACTCCATCCAGTGTCTCTATCACATATTCAGCTCCTGCTTTGAGAAGATGGACTGAAAGCTCTTGCAGTATATGATGATCTAAACGTTCTCTCTATAAAGATAGTGTCTCTAAATCTTTAAATCATATAACACAACTACAAGCTCTAAATCATGTGTCAGGTAGTTCTCCTCATATTTCTTAAGTTGTCGCAAAGCAAAACAAGTCACGTTGTTATGATGCATCAACACGCATCTGAAACTATTCCTTGACACATCATAGAAGATGATATAGTCTTTCCCCTGCTCTGGAAGAACCAACACTGGCACACTAATCAACTTCTCCTTCAAAAGTTGGAAAGAATGATGACACCTGTCATACCAAGAAAACGGTACACATTTCCTTGTCAGCTTCTTTAGGGGTGATGCCCGAGACCTAGCAAACTGCAAACCTCTGTCGGTGTCTTAGGATGCTCCTACTCTAGTACTGACTCCACCTTCTTTGGGTCCACACAGATGCCACTAGAAGATATCACGTGCCCAAGGAAAGACACCTCCTTTAGCAAAACTCACACTTGTTGAACTTGACGTACAACTTGTGATGTCTCAACAAAGTCAACACATGTCGATGTTGCTCATGTTGCTAACTATTTCTAGAGTATATCAGGGTGTCATCGATGAACATAAGTATGAACTGATCAAGATAAGGGATGAACACCCTATTCATCAGATCCATGAACGTTGGCGTTGCATTGGTTAGCCCAAACAAAATAACCAGAAACTCGTAGTGACCATACCTAGTTCTAAAAGCTGACTTGGGCATGTCATCTACCTTGATCCACAATTAATGATATCCTAATCTCAAATCTATCTTAGAAGAAATGACAACACCTCTCAACTGATCAAACAGATTGTCTATCCTTGACAAAGGGTACTTGTTCTTGATCGTCACCATATTCAACTATCGGTAGTTGATGCACAATCTCATTGATCTGTTCTTCTTCTTTACATAAAACACAGGAGCACCCCAAGGGTAAGTGCTTGGTCTCATAAAGCCCTTCTCTAGAAACTCCTGCATCTCTTTGGTCTGATAAAGCCCTTCTCTAGAAACTCCTACAACTATTTCTTCAACTCCTGCATCTCTTTTGGTGACATCATGTAAGGTGACTACGCTATCGAATGTGTACCAGGAATTAGATTGATCTCAAAGTCAACCTCTCTAGGAGGTGGAACACCTAGAAACTCGTCAGGAAATACACACTCAAACTCATGCACCACTAGCACTTCCTGAATACTAGGACTCCTCACCCTGGTATCTACCACATGTGCCAAGAACACTTCACACCCCTGTCTCATCAACCTCTCCACTATCTTTTTGACACCAAACATGTCAGGAGAATCTTGCTATCTCTTTGGAAGATCCACGAAACATCAATGTCAAAGAATGTCGACATCTTGTAACTACAGTCCAAAACCACTTGATACTTCTCCAAAGTATCCATCCGAAGGATCACATCAAATCCATGCATTCAAGTGGTATGATGTCCACTTGAATGTTACATCCTGAGAAAAAAAAGAATGTAGGATGGACACACCTCCAGCAACTTAGAGGAACCAACCATAGGGGTTTCTAAGTAGAAGACTACCAGATCTATGACTAACATGAAAAGATAAACTATCTATCACTTATCTAGTGATAAAAGAGTGTGTTACACCCAAGTCAACTAGAATAGATATAAAGTAGGAAGAAGACAAATCAGAATAAAATAACTCCATGTAACATGTCACAACCCATGGATTGACCACTCCTTCTGGATGAAGCATGGTGCAGAATCAAGTCATCTCCTATTGTTGCATCCATCCTCTTCTAGCCTGCCCAGACGATCTTGCCTATGATGCCTAACCGCATCATCTGCCTCCACCACTGTTGAACTATCATTGTTGTGACCCTTTATGATTCTATCTTGACTATTGTGTCTCCTCCTCATCCCTCATCGGAAAAAATGACTTCAGATGTCCTTGTTGTTCACACATATAACATGTCCTCGTATCAAATGGTGGCCTAAATGTTCATGTCACTGGTACATGTGCCACATTGTGAGCTCCTGTTAGTGGAAAACTACATCCTCAACCCTTGTAAAACAACCACTAAGACTGAACAAATGACCTCTGTTGTAATGAGGCACCAAAAACCTAGGCTTCTTGAAGCCTCCAGAAGACTGTCAGTGATATTGTGTCAGTTCTTCTTGGTGTTAGCTTCACACTTCTCTATTGTCAACCACTCAATCCATCTCATGGACTCCACAAATGTCAAAAATTGTTCTCTGTTCTCCAAAGTTAAAACTATCATCATCAACTCTGAACTCAAACCCTTCTCAACTGTCTGATCCTCTCCTTGTCTGGTGTTGCCATATCAGGACAGAACCTCAACAACTCCATGAATTTGGCCTCATACTCATTGATCGTCATAGTTCCCTATCAGATTTCTCAAATTGTGAGATCTTCTCATCTAGATAGTGTTGGGAAATATGGCATTAGATAGGCCGTAGAAACAAAAAAAATATTGACATATTTTCCCATTAACCAGCAAATCACGTCAATAACTATGCAATGGGAAGGATGGTTTCATGAAGATATACCTAGTCCTAGAGTATATCCAGTAAGAATATTCATCTATGTAGATGTGCACTCTATCTTGGATAGTTGTTGTGCAACTCCTAGTTGTACCAAGACTCGTCTGATTGCTCCTCCATGGACAACAGACTCATAAAACTGCTACAGTAGCTCCTCATATCTCTCCACAAATAGCGAGTTGATATTTCCCTCCTAGCAGAAGCCAAAGGACTCCAACCTCTAAAGTAACCCACATAGACCAACTAGATCTCCTATCATCCTACTAGAATAGACTGGAAGGAGTTGTCCCTCATGTTGGCATACTATTCACCAACCTGCTCTCCCACAACAATGATCTGCAGTTGTTTCTCTCCCTTGTCTATCCCTCCCTAGTCGGGTAGGACTTGCCTGGGATCTTGTGGTTACCACAACTAGAGAGGACAATGATTATCAGAGCAATTGATTCTCAATTATCTGTGTTTTAGTTGGTGTTCTGGTAATCATCCAGTACCACTCTATATATAGGAGGGGTTAGGGTCATGGTTCCCAATCCTCAGCCAATACGGGGCTAAAGCGAGAGCAGAAAGGACCAAAAGATTTTGACTTTTTATAACAATTCTGGAACTTTCAAAATCTGCACACACCCAAGCGGTTGTCATAGAAATTGAGACGGTCATTTCGCTAAGCAAAATGATTGTTTCACACTTTTCAATTTTGCACATATGTCGGCAATTCAATTCCAATTAGTACTCAACTTGACGTCGTCACTAATCCATGATGTAATCAAATTGCACACCCGAGATAGACGTTTGGTGCATTGAGACAGGCATCTCACGCCAACTGAGACGGTCATCTAGCCAAGTCAAACGGGCATCTTGCAAGCCGTTTCAGGTTGAATTCCACCTAATGCACAAGACAATCAACTTGACACTCCAAACGGTTGTCTCGACACTAGAACTGATCATTTGGCAGTCTAGTCAGCTAATCTGTGGCATGAATTGAAATATGTAAATACTTTATTAATCAATTCAATTATCATTCACGATCAAACTCCTCTTCTAGATGAGTTTCTATGTGTGTGACCCTATAGGTCCCATATCACGTTGGTAGTGAATGTTCATAAAAACTTATGACATCACAAGCAATCAGTGGTGCCTAGTTGCACATTAGTGCTACGCAAGTGAATGGAAAGTTGGGGGGCAACTTCAACCTACAATCTATTTATGGTGTTTCAGTGTTTGTATAGTTCCTTTGTCAGTGATATCCAGATTGAACTAGAGGCATGGAGAAGTCTTCCTCATTATTATTTAATCTTGTTCCTTGAACTAGAGCAGACTTTATGAGATATATGAAGCTCAATATCATATATTGACTCACATGCATATGGACATACTTTTTGTTGTTTCAATAATCAAGAGGCCTTGGATATCATACTCCTGTAGGAGGGACAAATCCCATCTCATCACTCATAGTCAGTACCCATGTGTTAAATTCACCCAATCATAACCTTATAACAACTCATGTTTTAGGATTGTGTTTGATGATTTCAAAGTGTACCCAATGACATGTGATGAGTGCAGTGATTTTGGGTCTATGAACCACAACCACCACCATCATTGTGAGAGATGACTATGAATTTCATGATGATGGCTTCCATGTGTCAATCTTATAGTGGGTTTGTCTGATACATTGATATGTAACATGTATCTATGCATTGTTTGATATTTCCATATCATGACTAATGAGACTCTATCATCAACCAACTCACACTCTGATCTTGTGTTATTGTTTTCTGTCTACCTTCCACAATAACAACCGATCAGGAAAATAATGAGAATGTATATACTCTTAACTTCTGTATGATCTCATTGTTCAGGTCCTCAGCTTGAAGATATACGTCATTGAGTAATATCCTTCTCTAGACATTTATTATGTTATTCATTAACTCATAACTGAATATACAAAATAAATTGGAAGCCTACCTTTATTATTATCAAATTAGGTATTTGTTGTCACATCCCAATCATCATATAATTATCTCTCTGGGCATACATACTAAAAGACTCCCACTTGCACTTAGAGCCAATCACCTACGGATCTCATCCCGAGTGACCTTACATGACTGTCATGCTTCTATTGCGCAAGTGCTTTAATAGCAGGTTTAGCAATGTTTTCTTTAAGTCTGTATTTTGCAATTTTCTCATATTTTGTTGTACAACTACTCGTATGAGATGGAAGTGTCATAGTATACTATCTGATATTCCCATACTAACTAGTAGCTTCATTATTGTCATTAGTATTTCTACTGTGTCATCAATGGTTGAAACCTCACACAAGTTCGCCCATATGAACTTCTTGATCCATACAATATCTTATGATTTTCTTATAACATAGAGATACTTGGCTTCATTTGTAGATTTGAACAATTGTCATTAGCTCAGAACCTTATATAGCTTACGTTCTCATTTGTCATCAAACATAAATTTATATTGTGATTATTTTGTCAATTTGGAAGCTTGCATGGGTGTAAACCTTTACATCCAACTCTTCTTATTACCATAACCATGGAACCAATCCTTTAAGTGCTTCACAAGAACCTAAGGATGTTCTTAATGGTAGTTTAATGACTCTCACTAGTATTTGACATATACCCTCTCATCATGACTAATACATACAAGATTTCTAGGAAGGTATATATATCTTCTCATCATGTCAAATACATATGAGATGACTTGATATCCTCTCGTCATGTCCAATACATACGATATTACTGGATATCTTCTCATCATGTCTAATACATACGAGATAATGGGATAATTACATAAGATTGCATTCAAGACAGACCCAATTATGAATGCATATGCCATCTATCCATGTGTTCCTTTTCATCATAAAGATTGGGACACTAGGCTCCTGAGAGACTAACTCCATGGAACATGGACACGTTTTCTCTCATTGAGTCTTGCATGTTGAACCCTTCAGCATCTTACCAAAGTATGTGCTTTTTCTTAGATCGAGAAGCTTTGGAGATCTATCTCTATAGACTTCAATCCCTATCACATACGATGCTTCACCTAAACCCTTCATAGTAGGTACTTTCCTTGCCAAGTTTTAACTTATGCAGGATAAGGACGTCATTCCCCATCATTATGTGTAATATTAATATTCTCTCACTAAATCTTTTGTAATCACAGTTTCTATCTTCATTCTGACTCAAGTCAAACCCTTTGAATGTCTTGTCAAATGGAAGATTCCAACTCTGAGATTCTTGCTTCAATCAATAGATTGACCTTTGTATCTTATAGACTTTATTTGCACTAATGGATTTAAAAGACCATTAGGTTGTGTGACGTACGCATCCTCTTAATTATTCCAATTAATGAATGCAATTTTAACATCCATATGTCAAATCTCATAGTCTTACTAAGTTGCAATAGAAAGCATGATCCAGATGGATTTAACCATGGCAACTGGTGAAAAGTGTAATGACCACATTTGTGCTTAATTGGTAAACTAGGGTTTACCTGAATGATTACATGCTTGATTAGATTGAACATCGTTTGGACTTGATTAATGATAATAGATCAATTGTGATGTTTCAAACCTAAGAAGAAACTTTAACTATGATTTTAGTTTGAAGAATTAGGGTTTGAGAAATGTAAACCCTAATCGGAAAAAACTCGAGTTTTGATAGTACATGAATATGGAATTTGATTAGGGTAGCAGTGTGGTAAATGATTTTTCATATTTTCTACAAATTTTTTATTTAATTTAAATTTGTATATGATATGGATAACTCAATAATGCATATTGGAGAAAATTTTCAGAATATTTGAGTGTTCTTTGAATGTGATTCTCGGTCGAACTATACTTCGACCAAAATGCTGACAGAGTGCTTTTTAGTAGTGTAGTGTTTTATTTTTATTTATTTATTAGTAATTCCAAATAATATGAAATTTTAACTAAAGATATAAAACACAATCATACACAATATGTAAAATTTTCATAATTTTTGGATGCGTTTAGACCTTATCAGTAGACGAATTATAGTAATATTTTTATGATAGAAAATTCAGCTAAAATAAGAGAAAGCATAGTGAGGGGTCAATGTGCAATTGACCCAAGCAGCTCAATTGCTCTATATGGTCAACCTAACACACAAGGATTTCTCATAATTCGTTATTCAATCCATAGAAATGAAATCTTAGAGAAAGAGGGAGAATTAGGGTTTGAGAGGAGAAAGTGATGGAGATGCTGACCTAGGGTTTTGCGGTCCGAGGAATGATGAAATCATGTAAGTTTAGCTTCTTTGCATAGCATTTAATGGTGAATCTTCTCTCACATGTCAAGATTCCGTCCCTCCTATGATTAGATCCAAAATGGTGTCAAAACTTCCCCTTTTCTCACTCCTTCTTCATAATACCTCATTTTAGGGTTTCTGAGTTGAAAGGAAGAAGAATCGAGTAAATTGCTAGGGATTTGATATGAGATCGAGATTTACAGGGATGAGCTGCGTTTTTAAGTTGTTTTCACACCTTAGGGTGAGTGGGAACTTCCTTTAAACAGTATATTGCACAAAAACTGGTTAAATCATCCATAATCTTTAATTGCTTAGTATGCGACTACAAACCCTGAATTGTGTGTTTGATCTAAGTTGTTGCAAAATGATATGAAATGGATTCTTCCTCTATTTGGATGAATTTTAGATGATAAAATCATATTAGAGATGTATACAATACATCCTAATGAGAATTCCCTAAGTATTCATAGAGGTTATAAGAGTAAACTGAAATATAGGGAATTTGTCTATGACTGAAATTGTTGTTTATAAATAGAGAAATTTGTTTATTTGGATTCCCTGGGTTATGAATGATTGTTTATCTAAATTCATAGTACATATATTTCAGATACTATCTTGGATTTCATTTAAGGTGAATAGGGTTTGTTTGATATCTCAATAAAGATGGTGAAACCCTAGATGCAAGGAAAGTTGGATATTTGTGAATAGATATTGTGAAATCCATTTGAATGGATTTTCTTGACATGATAGACTTTATTTATTCAATTTTATTAGTGATGCATGTTATCTCAGTGAATGGCATGGAAACCCAAATTTAGCTCAGTGCTAAGGTTTCATACATATATTGATTTTATATGATTTGTTGATAATAGTCTTTATTCAGTGAATGTTTATGTCACATGAAATCCTTATGAGAGCCATGTGATAAGTGAATGAGGTAAATGAAACCCTAAGGATAGGATGTTCAATGAATCAAGTATTTTGATATCAATGTTCTCAGTATGAGATGTGGTGATGCACAGCTCAAGATTTGGGTTGAGGTGCATGTTTTCCAAGAAAGTACCAATAATTTATAGGTGCAGATGACGATTACTCGTATGTCAAGTAATTAACTCTTATCAATGTATTAAGAAGTTCAATTGCATGATTATAGTGTATAAAGTATCAAGTGGACATGTATTCTATTATTTAAGAATTTTAGTCTTCCTGCAGGTATAAAATGTTGATTTCTCAATATATTACAATGTTTTGAGTATATTACTCTGCCAAGTTTAGAATCATATACATGTTGTGTTATAAACTTCAAATAAATAGACATGGTACCATAGAGATACCAGAGTTAAGTATAAGTAAGGGAAAAGATACAATATAGTAAGAACTTTCTAAGAATAATAAAATAATAGACTTAAGAGCCCTGAACATCGTAGATTCCCTATGAGAGGTCTGCGCCATAGGGATGAAATGACCTAACCCTGGCAGTGTCTAGTATTCGGGGGTCGGAACGTACTAACAGGTGGTACGGGGGACGAAGCCCTAGTAGAAGTCTCCTTAAAATACAGAATGTAGTGTCCAACATCAACCAGAGATCCTGGTGGCACTAGAGTATAGTAAAGCCAATAGGTGGCTTGACTCTCTACCTATGTGCTCAGGTTAGAGGAGAATTCCAGTTTTTACAACATAATAGGTGTGCTGAAGCCAGAGAGCCATTTTACTATTGC
Source organism: Alisma plantago-aquatica (assembly GCA_963693085.1). Taxonomy (NCBI): domain Eukaryota; kingdom Viridiplantae; phylum Streptophyta; class Magnoliopsida; order Alismatales; family Alismataceae; genus Alisma; species Alisma plantago-aquatica. The sequence goes on along the minus strand of OY856412.1, from coordinate 21,169,048 downwards.
AAACCAGTGACCTAGTCAGGCTTAGCATTCCCAGGTGTGTCAGCTAAGTCTTGCACGGTGAGATTGTAGTTTGCTATGAGTCTTCATATGTAGAGTACACTGCATATGGTCAGGGCATAAGATAAAATATGATAATATAAGTTTTAAAGAGTTTCTTATAAGTAAGAAAGGCTAAGAAAGATTTGAGTATAGTTTCCCATCAATTATTCTTTGTATGTTTCTGAATTATTAATTCTCTTTGAAAAAAATCAAGCATGCTCATATATTGATTTACTCTTATTGATATCTAGAGTATCCTGCCATATTTATGATTCTAAATGATCAATCTCTTTAAAGCTCACTACTGCTATAATTGATATCAGTTTCTCAAAAGTATATCTATAATTATATCAGTGCTTCAGACTGTTTCTTTGAAGTACTCATTCACTAACGAGTAGGCCCACCCCTCTACTTACAATTTTTAGGGAAACAACGTGGACTTGAAGAAGGTCAAAGCATCATAGTAGATCTACCACAAGAGTTAAGTCTGGGTATAGTTAAGTTTAGTCGGTCCTTGTCACTCTAGATCCTTGTAAAGAAATAAGAGAGAGTTGTAAATGATGATGTATAACATTATTCCTCTTTTAGCGATGTATGTGAATCAGCATGTCTTATGTCCTTAAAAGTATGAGAAACATAATGAATGTTCATACATGCATTTTTACTGTTGAAATCATATTAGAGAAATCAATGTTTAGATTCCCTTGTAAAGTTAGTTTATGTGGTTCAATGCGAGAAAACAAAGAGTTTGAAAAAGAAGAAAAAGTTAAGGGTGATCTTTGTATTACGTTAAATCCTCAATTTATGCCCTAATCTCATGATTAATGGTAATTGTGAGCTCGGGGTGAAAAACTTGGTATCAGACTATCATAGCTTAGGCTGAGTTGTAAGTTAGGATAGAAAGTCAGAGTTATAAGTGTGGCAGATAGGTAGTGATGTGTCTTTAGCTCTAGGAGGTCTGAGTATTTAGATACCTTGGCACAATATCTGAATACTTAGATTGACCAGTATCAAGCTACTCTGTCTATTCTTCTCTGGATGCCCTGGCTAGGTATGCAGAGGAAGGATGGAATAGAGAGAAACCCTAGAAATTTTAGGGTTAGGAGACTGAAAAGTAATGAAGGAGTAAAATATTAAACATAGAATGTGATACAACTCTTGCTTTATATTGCTTATTTGATTGGAGATCAATAGAAATGATCATATATGTATGAATTCAGATTATCAGTTTGTAGAATATATATGATTATTTTATATTGTTGTATATCATGAAGTGATTCAGTTATTGTTTATATTATTTGTATCAAGTAGACCATAAGTTATGTTTAAAATAGTTTTCCCTAAGTGGATATTCTTTCCACATGTTTGTGATTAATAGGAGTTGGTTAATCTTGAGTAGCTCTTGGCTTCAGGACTGCAGGTTCGGCCTGGTCTGGCTGGCAGGATGCGTTACTGGGATCTAATGACTCCTATTAACAATATAATAAGAGTAGACTCTGGATATATTAGACCGACATCATAGTGAGAATGTTCATACACTAAGATGTTGGAACATATGGGAAATATTAGAATAGCTAAGAATCAGTTGGAACTGATATCTGAGATCCAACTTTGGGGCCTCATATGAGAAACCTTTAATTGGGAATAAAGGAACATGACATAAGGTTCAAATTAAGTTTAATTATTAGTATTATATGAACTCTAAATATGAAATATGGAAAAGATATGAGAAAAGTATGTAAGGGGCCAAGATAGTAAGAATCAATCATGAGGAATGGATTATATAATTGAGTACAATGTTTTTATGTACTCCAAAGCAAAGGGAAAATAGAATAAAAGAGTTAAGTATACGATAAGTACATAGAAGTGAAGAGTCTTCAGAAGAGTTAAAGTGAAGAGAACTAGATGAGTATTCAAATCATAAGACTAGGATAATAAACTAAGTTAAAACAAAGATAAATGTTGGAAATGATGAGCTTGATTAAGGAATGAGGGTTATAATATATTTGAGAGCATGGAATTTATACCTTTATTGTGAAGTTAATACATTCATCCTTACTACCTTTGGATTCCAAGTCTCTATAGAAAAACAAACTAGTTTCTAAAAGAAGAAAAAAAGTGTAGCTTAACCAATGAATAAGTAATACAAAGGTAGACTATATTCAGGAAGGAAAAACTTGATTGAAAGAGAAACTATGCTTCACCCATGCATGAGCAGTTTGATTTAAAATGAAGGATATGTAATGTATTAAACATGAGGTGAAAATAGTAGAGAGATTATTGATTTAGAGTATCAACTTCACATTAGTAGAAGGATAAAAAGAAATATATGCAACATGGTATACATGATCATACACATAAAAGAAGCAACATGATCATAAGAGAAAACTAGAAGTTAAAGATGACATGTGGAATAGTGGTATATGGTAAGGGGATTATGGAAATTAAAGAAGGGTATGAAACATAATGGAGTAATATAGATTATAAAAGAAAGAGGTAGCGATATTCAAGAAAGTGCTAATTATTCAAGTATTCTTGTTGATAATTAATTAAACCTACATAGGAGAAATGTATTAATGAATGTTTGAAGATAAGAATTCTAAGTCTCAAAATCATCTTCTCTTTCATATCTTCCTTAATTAGAGCAATGTGGGAATGAAGTGATAAGAAAATGAATCATATATGATGCATAACCACCATGGTAGAGACATCTAGTGAATGTAATAATGACATACAATATGATGATGAAACCCTAGCAGGGTAAATTGAGAATGTAATCTATCTGAATGGCCAAGTAAGAGAAAGGAAATTTAATTGATAGGATAAGGAAGACTTTAGTAAAACTTGTGAGATCCAAAGTTAACTTTCGAATTAAGGGAGCAAAATCTCACCACAATAACGTCATTCTACTGATAAGGACCAAACCTTAGAATGTTTAGAGTTGTAGTAGTTCTAGGGTTGTCACTAGTGATTTGACGTTGAATACTAGCATCTCTATAAAACAAGATCATGATATTTGCACTATGAGAAGTAAACTAGCACTGATAGTAATCCATGGTTTAAAGATAGCTAATCTGAAAGGTAGATAAACAATATGGAAATGATTCAGAGCAAAGAGTAAGATATAAATTTGAAATGTAACAAGTGTGTTTTGAACAAAAGGAGAAATACAATATGAGTGAAGTGTGATATGAGATAAATTCTTACAATGATAGAAATAATGATTAATAATCTATTTGTACCTTGTATGTTTCAATTTTAGGAATGTTTAATCTACATGATTAAAATGAGAAGGATAAGTAGCAAAACGTAAGTAGTAGTGAATGAGGATAGAGATAAGAGAAAAAAATGGCTTTTAGTAATATGTGAAATTGTTTTTAGAAGTATAATTTGTTGAAGGTATACTAAGGGATGTAAATTTGTTTTACATATGATTTTAGTTGTACATGTGCAAGCAATATGTTAATTAAAGGTGTTTGATAGTTTAAGTCATTCATACCAGTAATCCATCTTAGTATTGTACAATTGTGGTATGGTGATATGGGTTGAATAATGATGGAACAAATGAAGGGTTACCTTGAATAAGGTAGTCTTACCTATTCACCCATATGAATAGAAGGGATGATAACCATATTGTATTGATATGTAACCCTAATGAGGTATAGCTTGTTATACCTAGCTTTAATATAACTAAGTGATGGTAATTGGGTATGAATAGTCCTTGAATGACTAATACAATCATGGAGTACTTTGTTACTATTGTTGAAACCATAGTATGCTATAACCTGATGGTTACACCTTGAATTATGTGTGGGTTCATACTTGAAAATAATATGGAATGTGATGGTAATACTTCACCTTATGCATCCATGATGCAATGGGGATGTCGTGAGTAGTATTGTGCAATTGTTGTTGAATCTAGTCTTCCAAATCAAGACTATTTTGCTATTTGAGTAGCACAATAGTAAAATTCAAAAGAACATGGTAAACTCTCTTTTGTGACTTAGAGGTAATACATAACAATAGTACATATTGAGTCGTATGAATTGAGATAGTTGGATCAGAATATCAATGTTGAGGTAACACCTCAAGAGTATAAAAAATATTGAAATGGTTGTTTCTCTCTCTCTCTCTCTCTACTATGATTGATTGTGGCATAGAGAATTTGTTTGTTATCATTGAGAGTTGTTTTAACATGCTGTGATTAGAAAAGAAATAAAGGACTTAACGTTGAAAACTAAATTTAAGTTTAAAATACAAGAATGTAATGACATGTAAGATTTTATAAGCTTAAAATAAACTTTGAATGTACTTTGTTTGCATATTTATGTTTTGGGGAAGAAACATTTTAAGGGGTGAGAATGTAATGACCACATTTGTGCTTAATTGGTAAACTAGGGTTTACCTGAATGATTACATGCTTGATTAGATTGAACATCGTTTAGACTTGATTAATGATAGTAGATCAATTGTGATGTTTCAAACCTAAGAAGAAACTTTAACTATGATTTTAGTTTGAAGATTTAGGGTTTGAGAAATGTAAACCCTAATCGGCAAAAATTAGGGTTTTGATAGTACGTGAATATAGAATTTGATCAGGATAGCAGTGTGGTAAATTATTTTTCATATTTTCTACAAATTTGTATTTGATTGAATTTTGGATATGATATGGATAAATAAATCATTCATATTGGAGAAAAAATTTAGAATATTTGAGTGTTCTTTGAATGTTATTCTCGGTCGAACTATACTTCGACCAAAATGCTAACAAAGTGCTTTTTAGTAGTGTAGTGTTTTATTTTTAATTATTTATTAGTAACTCTAAATTATCTAAAATTTTAACTGGAAATCTAAAACTCAATCATAAACAACATGTAAAATTTTTATAATTTTTTGATGTGTTTAGACCTTATCAATAGATGAATTACAAAAATATTTTTATGACAGAAAATTCATCTAAAATAAGAGACAGTATAGTGAGGGGTCAATGTGCAATTGACCCAAGCAAATCAATTTCTCTATATGGTCAACCTAACACACAAGGAGGTCTCATAATTCGTGATTCAATCTAGAGAAATGAAATCCTAGAGAGAGAGAGTTAGGGTTTGAGAGGAGAAATTGATGGAGATGCTGACCTAGGGTTTTGCGGTCCTAGGAATGATGAAATCATGTAAGTTTAGCTTCTTTGCATAGAATTTAATGGTGAATCTTCTCTCACATGTCAATATTCCGTCCCTCCTCTGATTTGATCCAAAATGGTGTTAAAACTTCCCCTTTTCTCACTCTTTCTTCATAATCCCTCATTTTTAGGGTTTCTGAGTTGAAAGGAAGAAGAATCAGGTGAATTGCTAGGGATTTGATATGAGATCGAGATTTTCAGGGATGAGCTGCATTTTTAAGGTGTTTTCACACCTTAAGGTGAGTGGGAACTTCCTTTAAATAGTATATTGCACAAAAACTGGTTAAATCATCCATAATCTTTAATTTCTTAGTACGCGACTACAAACCCTGAATTGTGTGTTTGATCTAAGTTGTTGCAAAATGATATGAAACAGATTCATCCTCTGTTTGGATGAATTTCAGATGATAAAATCATATTATAAATGTATACCATACATCCTAATGATAATTCCCTAAGTATTCGCAGAGGTTATAAGAGTAAACTGAAATATAGAGAATTTGTCTATGACTAAAATTGTTGTATAATTAAATAGAGACATTTGTTTATCAGGATTCCCTTGGTTATGTTTATCTGAATTTATAGTACATATATGTCAGATACTATCTTGGATTTCATTTAAGGTGAATAGTGTTTGTTTGATATCTTAGTAAAGAGGGTGAAACCCTAGATGCGAGGAAAGTTGGATATTTGTGAATAAATATCGTGAAATCCATTTGAAAGGATTTTCTTGACATGATAGATTTTATTTATTCAATTTTATTAGTGATGCATATTATCTCAGTGGATGGCATGGAAACCCAAATCCAGCTCAGTTCTAAGGTTTCATACATATATTGATTTTATATGATTTGTTGATAATAGTCTTTATTCAGTGAATTTTTATGTCGCATGAAATCCTTATGAGAGCCATGTGATAAGTGAATGAGGTGAATGAAACCCTAAGGATAGGGTATTCAATGAATCAAGTATTTTGATATCAATGTTCTCAGTATGAGATGTGGTGATGCACAACTCAAGATTTGGGTTGAGGTGCACATTTTTCAAGAAAGTACAAATAATTTACAGGTGCAAATGACTATTACTCGTATGTCAAGTAATTAACTCTTATACGTGTATTAAGAAGTTAAATTGCATGATTCTAGTATATAAAGTATCAAGTGGACATGTATTCTATTATTTAAGAATTTATGTCTACCTGCAGGTATAAAATGTTGATATCTCTTCTCAGTATATTACAGTGTTTTGAGTATATTGCTCTGCCAAGTTTAGAATGATATACATGTTGTGTTATAAACTTCAAATAAATAGATATGGTACCATAGAGATACCAGATTTAAGTATAAGTAAGGAAAAATATACAATATAGTAAGAGCTTTCTAAGAATAATAAAATAATAGACTTAAGAGCCCTGAACAATGTAGATTCCCTATGAGAGGTCTGCGTCGTAGAGATGAAATGACCTAACCTTGGAAGTGTCCAGTATACGGGGGTCAGAACGTACTAACAGGTAGTTTGGGGGACGAAGCCCTAGTTGAAGTCTCCTTAAAATACAGACTGTAATGTCCAACATCAACTAGAGATCCTGGTGGCACTAGAGTACAGTAAAGCCAATAGGTGTCTTGACTCTCCGCCTGTGTTCTCAAGTTAGAGGAGGAGTCTAGTTTTTAAGGCATAATAGGTGTGTTGAGGCCAGAGAGCCATTTTCCTATTGCATACTAGCGACGTAGTCATGCTTAGCATTCCCGGGTGTGTCAGTTGAGTCTTGTATGGTGAGATAGTAGTTCACTACAAGTCTTCATATGTAGAGTATACTGCATATGATCAGGGCATAAGCTAAAATATGATAATATAAGTTTTAAAGAGTTTCCTATAAGTAAGAAAGGCTAAGAAAGATTCAAGTACAGTTCCCTAGCAATTATTCTTTGTATGTTTCTGAATTATTAGTTCTCTTTGAAATTAATCAAGCATGATCATATATTGATTTACTCTTGTTGATATCTAGAGTATCCTTCCATATTTAGGATTGTAAATGATCAATATCTTTAAAGCTTACTACTACTATAATTGATATCAGTTGCTTAAAAGTATGACTGTAATTATATTAGTGCTTTTGACTATTTCTTTGAAGTACTCATTCACTAAGAGAGTAGGCTCACCCCTCTACTCACAATTTTTAGGGAAACCACATGGACTTGAAGAAGGTCAAAGCATCAGAGTAGATCTACCACAAGAGTTAAGTCTGAGTATAGTTAAGTTCAATCGGTCCTTGTCACTCTAGGTCCTTGTAAAGAAACAAGAGAGAGTTGTAAATGATGATGTATAACATTATTCCTCTTTTAGCAATATATGAGAATCAACAAGTCTTATGTGCTTAAAAGTATGAGAAACATAATGAATGTTCATACATGCATTTTTACTGTTGAAATCAGATTAGAGGAATCAATGTTTAGATTCCCTTGTAAAGTTAGTTTATGTGGTTCAATGCGAGAAAACAAAGAGTTTGAAAAAGAAGAAAAAGTTAAGGGTGATCTTTGTATTATGTTAAATCCTCAATTTATGCCCTAATCTCATGATTAATGGTAATTGTGAGATTGGGGTGTAACAAAAAGACTTCATCATGTTCAACATTTTGAACTAGTTTGAAACTCTTTGCAACCAATTTACTTTTTCATGTTGATATTCATATAAAAACCCAAATTCAACTTATGGGTTTTACCCCTTCTGGTGGATCTACCAAGGTCATACATTGTTGGTTTATATGAATCCATCATGGATCTCATGTCCTCAAGCCATTTCTCATATTTTGGTCCCTCAATAGTTTCTAGGTAGGTTGTTGACTCATCGCTATGATTAACTTACCGCCTTTTTGAGTTATAAGATATCATAATTTTTCAAACTCAAGGCGTATTCTACTAGAATTATGAATTTGTGTTTACATAAGGAACTTGAGATTTCACAACAACTTGTGATTCTCCTTGTTCATGTTGTACCTCTATAGGTTCTATGTTTTCTTATTTTTCTAGAACATTTTGAGTTCCACTTTACTCCCACTGATTCCTTTGGAACTAATATCCATTTTAGGAATACAATCATCCAGACTAAAAAAACACTTTGTTGTTGGATTGGAATATAAGTAGTATTCAACAAGATAACATTCATGTGATTTGTGGATAAAGCCTTCTAAAAAACTATTTTCTTATATATGTCTTCAATCCTAATCACTACAAAAGACTCATTGGGACTCTTCCCATGCCATATCTCAAATGGTGTCTTTTGAACCATTTTATATAGTACATTATTTTAGTGTAAAGCATGCACCCAAAATAAATTGTAAGATCAGCTAGATTTGTTGATAATCTCACTATGAGTTAGCATGGTGTGATACCTTCTTTATAATAGATCAGAATGTTTCAGGTGGAGTTCCTTGTGATACACTATTATGATTTCTCCAAAAGGTGCTCACACTCTTGGTTAAAATATTTCAACATTGATCACATCAATTTATCTTAATAATTTACCATGTGAGTTACGTACTTCAATCATAATCTCCTTGAACACTTCAAGAAATTCATAGTTGTATTTCATTAAATACAAATTTCAATATTTACTGATCGTATCAGTAAATATAATGAGGTACTTGTAACTACCTTTAGCACTCATTCTAAAAGGTCTATGTACATCAGTATGTACTAGTCCTAATGGAATAGTCGATCTCCCACTACATCTAGTGAAGATGCTTTTGTCATACTGCATAAGAAATAATACATGCATGTCTCTATTAGTTCGATAACCAAAAGAGTCTAGATAAACATCATATGGATTCTAGAAATGTATTTCTCATTTATGCACTTTAAATGACAATGCTATAGGTTTTCAATGTTTGAGTCATCAAGTCATTCAATATATGTGTTGTACACATATTTGTCTTTAGAACTATCAAGTATAGTTTGTGAGACATAGGGAATTTCCATAAAAGATCATATCTTTTAAAATGAAACATAATGTTCTTATCATACAAGACATATGACATTTTCATCAATGGCAAGTAAATAACAGCAATTCACTAATTCTATTATGTGCCCATGAATGACAACCCCAACTGTAAATGTAGTAACCCTTGCTCTGCACAGTTCTAGCTAAATTCTTCTCAGGTCCTGAATTAGAGATCTCTATCTCCATCTTCTTCCTGAGATCCTCTATAAGGAGGATAGTTCTTTCCAATGTCTAACCAAGTGACAATGGTGTCACTTTCTTTTCTTTATCCTTTAAGTGAAAAGGACAGATTCCTTTTATACTTACCCTTCTCCATATATTGAGTGTAGAAGTCTTGGACTTATTCTTAGCCTCAGAACACTTCTTAGCCTTGCCTTTGCCCTAGGACTCACTTCTACTGATCATCATCATGAATTTGTCCTTCTTCTTTCTTGCTTTGGCATCAACATGCCAAGCATTTGATAAACTGACTATATGATCATGAAATACTTGCATAACCATATTCATGGTCAACTCTTGATCTAAGAGAAAAACCAATCATTCCACATATCCAATCATATTGCACATGGGGTTCTATTGGACCTCTCTTAGTCAGTTTGCACTCAAATTATATCTTGTTTGCTTTACATGATTCTTAAGATGTGTTACCATCCCGAGAATGTCCATGTATTCATGTTGTTCATGCAACTCATAGTTCATACAACATAGAATTAGGTATTCAAATGTCTACGACATCATTGGCATGCTTCCAATAAGCATCCTATTTATCCTTAGGTACATTTGGAGCGGGTTCCTTTGGCATTGGTCTATCAAGGACATAGAGCTTTCACTCATTGATGAGAACATTTCTCAAAGTCCTTAACCAATTGTGGAACTTTATCCCCTTTTGTCCTTTTCAAGGATTGATTGCAATTTGAACGTGTTTATGTTTGACATTTGATTCTACAAAGAAATATTGCAACTTTTCAAAACATTTTTTATTTGGTTTGATTTGATAAATTTGATGATATTAATTAGGTATTTAATTAATTACTACTCCCACTATTTTCTTCAAATTGATATCCCTCAATATCAATTCAGAATATTGCAGCATACAATATTCTAGTGGGCCAAGATACAAAACAATTCAATTGTTACCCAACCTACACCAACGTCAACAGTCAATTATCAAGGTAGGCAATCATGCCAATTACATCATATGAAACTCTTAGATATATGATATGTGCAACTCCTTGCCATGATCATCTACATGCCCCTGGACCCAACTCTCTGAGAATTACCAGTAGAGTCTGATCTAAAAGTTGACACAATAATAATGCACCCCGCTAGGAAAGAAACTACATTATTACCACCACACTTCCACGAGATACATGGTGCACCACGCTAGGGCATAAACTATGCTTGTTTGATCAAGCTTTTCATGCGTGCCACTTTTGGAAGGCATCTAAGACTTTGATATTTTAATTGAAGAAGTTTGTGTATAAATACATATACTTTATCCAATCACCACATATGTAGTATGTATCATATACATGTTATAACCACAAATGAGAACATGCAATAAATAAAACACACAAGCAATGGTTATGACCATACTAATGTAATTCCTTAGATCTACAAGGAATTACTACCACCTATGGTCCACATCATATGCAACCTATTGTTAGTGAAGAATTGTGCTCAAACCAATCCAAGTTGATCGGTTGAACTCTTAAAACGATCGGATTACCTCCTAGTTGCTCGGTTGGGATCTTCTAAAGCGGTCATTTGGCTCTCATGTCCAAGCTGCGTCTGGACACCTCCAGCCATTCGGTTGGGCCACGGTCGGTCAATCGATTCATCCTCCTATCATCTGGCCTCCTTGGTCCCCCAATCAATCGGGTCGTCTCATGAGTCGGTCATTTCATCTTGTGCATATCGTCATATCACATCGAAATATAAATTAAAACTATCATATTTCTTATTAAATTGTATATGAGGAAAACCTCGAGTTACATTTGAGGGGAACTAGGAAGAAGAGCATTAATTTACATTTGGAAAGGAGAGGGAGGCTCGGTACGCAGTCCAATTAACAATATGAATAAATAAACACATCCATGCACACACGAATCAAATATTTTGGCCATAAGCATCCTTCACATCAACCATCAAAACTGATTTTATGGAGATGCTTGTAAATTGCATATTTAGTATATATATATATATATATATATATATATATATATATATATATATATATATATATATATATATATATATATATGTTGGTATGTATGCCTTGAGAGCCAATCATGGGATGATTGGTGGGATACATTAAGATTGATTTGATAAACATCAAAGGAAAGCTTCCAATTCATTCTGGTACAATCAGTTATGAGATAATGACAGAACAGATTGAATGTCTAGAGAATTATTTTACTCAATGACGAATGCTTTTAGGTTAAGGACCTAAACGAAGATATCATACATATGTTAAGAGTATACATTCTTGTTATGTCCCTAGTCGGATGTCATTGTGGAAGGTTGATAGACAACAATGACACACAAGACTAGATTGTGTGTTGTTTGATGACATAATCTCCTTAGTCATGATATAGTGATATCAAACCAAGAACATAGGTACTTGTTAGAGAACAAGTGTATCAGACAGACCCACCGTGAGAGTGACACATGAACCATGACTTGGTAGTCACAGTCAGCTCTCACAGTGATGGTGGTGAGTGTGATTCTTTGACCTGAAATCACTAGACTCAACACATGTCATTGGGTACACTTTGACAGCATCAAACACAGTATTGAAATATAGATTGTTATGAAGGTGATGATTGGGTGACTTTGACACATGGGGCTTTTGAGGGGTGAGTGGTAGATATGGGATTTGTCCCTCCTAAGGGAGTTTGATGCCCATGGCCACTTGATGAGTAGGACTAAGAAAGGCATGCACATTCATGTGTGAATCAATATGTGATATTGATGTCACACATATCTCATCCAATCTGCTCTGAGATCAAGGAAGTGAATGAACATTGTAAGGATGACTATTCCATGTCTTGAGTTCATTTGGTATATCAGTGACAAAGGAATTATACATTCATTGTAACATCGATCACAGATTGTTGGATTGAAAGTTGTTCTCCAACTTTCATTTTCACTTGGGTAGAACAGATGTGTGACTAGGCACCGCTCTTTGCTTGTGAAGTCATAAGTGTTATGGACTTTCACTACCAATGTGAAATGGGCCTACAGGGTCACACACATAGGATTTAACCTGGAAGAGGAGTTTACCCACGAATGGTGTTTAGATTGTTTACTAAATCTATTTAGTAGTTTAATTAAACATTTAATCAATTGACTTAATTCAGAATCACCAAGTTTAAGTGTTGTACTAACTGATTTGGGTGTCAGATTGATTGAGAACTGCATTGACTGATTTCTACACAACCTGGACTGCTAACCGACCGGTTCAAACTGTTGAACTGATCGGCTCAGGGTCAAGTGAAATGTATAGTTCAAGTGTTGAACCGATCGGTTTAGCTGGAACAAACGAGAAAATTTGGGAAAGTTAGGTTGGTGAGAAAATATTTTCCTTTCACTTGTACAATTCAATTGGGACAAGTATTGATCTTTGGATTAATTAGAAATGGAAAGAGGAAAGTAAATTGGGAACTTCCTTGGGAAGTGAAATGACCAGTTCATGAATGAACCGATCAGTTCAGCTCCCCAAATGACCGGTTCGTGAGATGAACCGATCGGTTCAGTCTGCAAACGATCGATTCATTTGTGAAACGACCAGTTCACTTGTTGTAGTTTATCAATTCATGAAAATTTCGGACCCTTCTACTCCCGCTTTAGTCATGCATTGCATGTGGCTGAGAACCCTGACCCTCCTATATATAAAGGGGTATTGGGGGCTTCTCAAAGAGTACAACTCAGAACATCAGTTGCTCTACAAAGTTGTCCTCTCTGGTTGTGGTAACCGAGAGAGCCCAAGCAAATGCTACCCGACTAGGGAGGCACAATGAGGGAAAGACAACTGTAGGATGACAACTGGCGATGGGAGAGAACGTCGATGACAAGTACGCCAATAGAAGGGGATGACTCCTTCCAGTGTCCTATAGGACATGATGACTGGAGTTCCTCGTCGTCCGTGTGGACTACTACAGAGGTGGGAGATTTTTGCCGCTCAGAGGACTGTCATCAATCTATTAGTCTGGGTGCAACCAGGAGCTGCACAGATGCCATTCAAGACCGGAGGTGAAGACCACGCTAGCCGTGAGGTAACATCATCGAGCAAGCCTCGGGACAAGGTACGCCTCTACAAACCATCCTTCCTACCATATAGATGTTGATGAGATCTCTTTGGGTTCTGGGTTTGGGGAGAAAATGTTTTTGTTTCCACTGCCATCTCTGCCTCCCCTAAAATCCAACAGTGGTATCAGAGCCATGTCAATCTTCTATACTTTAGGATAATCAATGTGATCGGTTTTTTTTGGTTTGTTGCCTTTTATTTATTGCATATGATGTGAATAATTAATTGGATTTATGCATGTCCAATATAAATCCACAAATCCCTATATATACATATATGATATGGTATATAAATGCACTCGATATGCATCTCTCTCAAATGGTTTCTGTGGTGATTGTAGCATGATTGTGGCCATAAACCCTAAATATGTGTGTGGTTGATTGTGGTTGCTTACATCTTAGTATGTGCACTGATTCCCTATCTCATATTCCTGATGTAACTTGAGATAACTCAAGAATTCTTTCGTACCTTTTCTCCCCTCGAATGTAACTCGATATTTCCCAACACAATTGTAAATAGGATTAGTTTATTTCCTATTATGTCAAAGAACGGAAGACACCTAGAGGATCGAGACGATCGTCTCAAGCATGAGATGATTAGCTGGAGGACCAAGGCAACCGTTTCCTGGAGCGAGACAAGCGAGTGGCGACCTGAGGAGATGTACAATGACCAGTGAACCGATTGACTGGAGGCCCCAATCGATCGGCTAGTGGCACCCAACTGACCGGCCTGATGGCGAGCCGATCAATCATGGATATGAGTTGATCAAACCCAGAACGGCAAAGCACAGAGTTCTTCTTGTAGAGGTTGCATGTGATGTGGACCTAGATGACTGTGATTCCTCTTGGCTTAAGGAATCACATTAGGATGGCCATAATCATCGCTTTTATCATTTCACATGTTTTCTGTGGGATATAGCATGTATATGATACATACTATATATTGTGGTGATTGGATATGTATATGTACCTATAAAACCAAATCCCTCAATAAATATTAAGTCTTAGATGCCCTCCATTAGTGGTACACATGAAAAACTTGATCGACCAAGCATAGGTTACACAAAAATGTGGTGTGCCGCCTATCTCGTAGAAGTGTGATGGTGGACATGTAGGATCTACCCAAGCAGGGTGCATGTTCATCATGTCTGCTTTTGGGTTAGACTTAACTGGTGATTCTCAGAGAATCTAACATCTAGAGGCACAGGGATGACCATGGCAAAGAGTTGCATGTGGCATCCATCCGAGAGTTGCATAGGATGCAATTGGTAAGTGTTGCCTACCTAAATAATCTATATTGTGGGTAATCAACCAAAGCTGACTCATGATTGGATGAAATATGGATCTTGGACCTACTAGAAGGTTGTACGCTGCAATCTTTCGAATTGATGGTGAGGGCTGTCAATTTGAATCAAAATAGTGGGAGCGATAATTAATTAAAGTCCTAATTATATCGTAAAACTTTTCGAATCAATCAAATAAGTCAAAAATGAGTTTTTGGACTAAATTGCATATATTTCCTTTTGTAGTACAAATGGCCACCAACAATAATCACTTTATTTGCGATCGGACCTTGAGACAAAAAAAATTTAATGGGAATAATTCCATGACTGGTTAGGATGTTGAGAAGTGTTCTCAATCAAAGAGAAAAATCTCTAAGTCCTAGTTATACTAGAACCAGATGAACTCGCTCCCACCACACCAAAGGCTGAAAGGGATGCTTACTGGAAGCATTCTGAGGATGCCATTGATGTGTAGTGCTTGAATGTTGTATTCTTTGAACTATGAGTTGCAGAGACAACATGAGACATATGATGTCTCCAAGGCACTGTCCTAGTATGTCATGATAGAAGGAGATTCAGTTGGTTCTCACACACTCAATGTGATTGGGTATGTGGAAAACATGACTAGACTGGGATTCCCTCTGAGTCAAGAGTTGGCTACTGGTATGATACTACAAATGTTGTGAGAATCATATAGTTCATGATGAACTACAACATGAACAACCTTGACAAGTCATTGACAGAGTTGTTGGACATGTTGTGGATAGTAGATGCAAAGATGAAGAAAGACAAACCCTAATCTTTGATGTGATCAATGAAGGGTAAGTCTTAAAGGTAAGGTCAAGGGCAAAGCAAAGAAGTGTTCTGATGCTATCCAGCAACCCAAGCCATCTTCAGCCTCAAGGCATATGGGAAGGGTGAACGAGGGAGGAGAAATTTCCCTCTATATCTGGAAGAACAAAAGAAGATGAAGGAGGGGATGGAGATCTCCACCTTAGGTATCAATAAATAAACACTTCTTTATCTGAGGTATGTGATACCAAGATATAGATCTGACAAGGAAGTGATGGCCTTTGTGAAAGGACCAAGAAAGGGCACTCATCATTAGAGCAAGTGTTGCTGCCATAGATAGGAGCACCTTTCAGTTTATTTCAACCTAAAGGCAAGAAATAGAGTTGAGAACTGCTATTTCAGTTTGCCAATAGAAACACTTTATTGTTCCATCTTGTTGTGACAAGGATGGCTATCAATAAAGTTAATGTTTCAATTTCACAGATGTGATCTTTGTGGCAATACCTTATTTATCTTGTGGTACTTGGTATGCATAAGATAAAATGATACCTAAAAGTCATTGATAACTCAAACAACAAATTAGCATTATCATGAGAAATTCGTCTCTAGTTTCCATATTGATGGATAAAGTTAGACTCTTTTGGTTTGAACCATTACGAGACATGAATATCTTAGACATGATAAATCATTCTTTACTAGTGGCAGTGGGAGAATGATTATCCTATTAGGTATAATGCATGTGATGTATTTACATACCTATTGGAGCAAATGCTAATACTTCAAATGGTGTTTAGAGAAATACCAATATGAATATCTTGAAGTGTTCAAGAAGATCATGAATGAAATACAAATTTGGTAAAAGTAATAATTCTTGATGTGATCAATGAATGAGATATTTAAACCAAATGTTTGAAAATCTTATGAGTGATTGTGATAATGTATCATAGAGAACTCATGATTAAGGCATATTAATGTCTAAATCAAAAAGGAGTCATACTCTAAGGAGTTAGAGGATGATTATCAAATAACTAAATTCTTCTTAAAATAGAGAATACCTTACACAAATAAAGGATATTAAGAATCACAAAGTGTTGTGAGTTCTCAAATTCCTTAACAGATACACCTCAAATATCTATATGATGAGTTGGTCATATGACGAGTCAACAATGTAGATGATGTTGAGGAATCAGATTTTGAGTTATGGTTTATGACCATAAGATCCTAAATGACTTCCATGTGAACCATAAGGTATGACCTTAGTGGTAGCACCCATTGGGATAAAATCCATAAGTGTGAATGAGTCTTAAGTGTTAAGACACATGGATAACATTTTGAGAAGGATCATGCTTGTTGATTGCAACTTAATGACTAAGACATTTGGCAAATGGATATTAAAACCACATTCCTATGAGGAATAAGACAAGGATGTGTATGTGACACAACCTATAAGGTTTATGAATCCATTAATGCAAATGAAGTCTCTAAGTTACAATGGACTAATCAATGTGATTGATTGAGTACAAGCAACTTGGAGATGGGATCTTTACTTTGATAATATAGTCAAGGGGTTTGACCGATATGACAAAGATAAAGAAGGGATATGTGATTCAATGGGAGCGTATTTGCATTCCACATGTAGATAAGGAATGATATGTTCTAGAATGGAATCCTTTGTGGAAATATCTTTAGGGAAGAAAGAGATGTTTCCTATGTGATAGGAATAGAGACCTATAGAGATAGTTCTCGAAAAACCTCTTGACCTGGAAAAGAGAGAGCATACATAGGCAATCTGTACTGAAGGGTTCAGTGTGCACAGATTTAGTGGGAGAAAACTTGTCCATGTTACATGGAGTGAGTATCCCAGAGCCAAGTGTCCCAATTCTTATGAAGAATGGGAACACAAAGAATGGATATGGATCTATCATATATGTAATCATCCCATTATCTTGCATGTATGGACATAGTAAGAACAAAATAAATTTATCATCTTGTATGTGGGACATGACAATATGATATGCTCATCCTGATAACTCATATGTGGGACATGACGAGTGGATGTCGGTCTAGTTCCAGTAAGGGTTACTGGAATACCATGAGAACTTTCTAAGTACTTGAGAAGTTTAGAGAACATCAATGGATATTATATGGATCTAGGAGTTCATGGAGATGAACTTATAGATATTCCGGTCATTGATGACAAGTAAGGAGTGCTTGGTCATGCAATGAGGCTAAAGGTTAGCAAAGGAATATTGGATCGCATATTACGGCAACTCCATCTCATACGTAAGACATACATCAAAGAGATGTGAGACATGCAATAATACCGACTTAGAAAAGGTGTTTCCATAACTCACTATGTTAGCACTATAGCACAGTAACATGTGGGACATATTTGAAGATCACTAAGAATATGATTCTGGGGTGATTGGCTCACAGTGCAAGTGGGGGTCTGTTGGTATGTATGCCCTGAGAGCCAATCATGGGATGATTGGTGGGATACATTAATATTGATTTGATAAACATCAAAGGCAAGCTTCCAATTCATTCTGGTTCAGTCAGTTATGAGATTATGACAGAACAGATTGAATGTCTAGAGAATTGTTTTACTCAATGACGTATGCTTTTATGTTAAGGACCTAAATGATGAGATCATATGGATGTTAAGAGTATACATTCTAGTTATTTCCCTAGTCGGATGTCAGTGTGGAAGGTTGATAGACAACAATGACACATAAGACTAGATTGTGTGTTGGTTGATGACAGAATCTCATTAGTCATGATATAGTGATATCAAACCAAACACATAGGTACTTGTTAGAGAACAAGTGTATCGGACAGACCCATCGTGAGAGTGACACATGGAACCAAGACTTGGTAGTCACATTCATCTCTCACACTGATGGTCGTGAGTGTGATTCTTTGACCTGAAATAACTACACTCAACACATGTCATTGGGTACACTTTGACATCATCAAACGCAGTCCTGAAATATAGATTGTTATAAAGGTGATGATTGGGTGACTTTGACACATGGGGCTTTTGAGGGGTGAGTGATAGATATGGGATTTGTCCCTCCCAAGGGAGTTTTATGTCCATGGCCACTTGATGAGTAGGAATAAGAAAGGCATGTGCATGCATGTGTAAATCAATATGTGATATTGATGTCACACATATCTCATCTAGTCTACTCTGAGATCAAGGATGTGAATGAACATTGAAAGGATGACTGTTCCATGCCTTGAGTTCATTAGGGATATCAGTGACAAAGGAATTATACATTCACTATAACACCAGTCACAGATTGTAGGATTGAAAGTTGTTCTCCAATTTTCCTTTTCACTTGGGTAGCACTGATGTGCGACTAGACACTGCTCTTTGCTTGTGAAGTCATAAGTGTTATGGACTTTCACTGCCAACTTGAAATGGGTCTGTAGGGTCACACACATAGGATTTAACCTGGAAGAGGAGTTTATCCATGAATGGTGTTTAGATTGTTTACTAAATGTGTTTAGTAGTTCAATTAAACATTTAATCAATTGACTTAACTCAGAATCACCAAGCTCAAGCGTTGGACTAACTGATTTGGGTGTCAGATTGATTGAGAACTACATTGATTGATTTCTGCACAACTTGGACTGCCAACCGACCGGTTCAAACTGTTGAACCAATGGGCTCAGGGTCAAGTGAGATGACCGGTTCAAGTGTTGAACCGATCGATTCAGCTGGACCAAACGAGCCAATTTGGGAAAGTTAGGCTGGTGAGAATATATTTTCCTTTCACTTGTACAATTCGATTGGGACAAGTATTGATCTATGGATTAATTGGAAATGGAAAGAGGAAAGTCAATTGGGAACTACCCTGGGAAGTGAAACAACCGGTTCATGAATGAACCAATCAGTTCAACTCCCCAAATGACCGGTTCATGAGATGAACTGATCGGTTCAGTCCCCAAATGATCGATTCATTTTTGAAACGACAGTTCACTTGACGTAGTGTATCAATTCATGGAAATTCCAGACCCTTCTACTCCCGCTTTAGTCCCACTTTGCCTGGGGCTGAGAACCCTGACCCTAACCCCTCCTATATATAGAGGGGTACTGGGGGCTTCTCAGAGAGTACAACTCAGAATATCAGTTGCTCTACAAAGTTGTCCTCTCTGGTTGTGGTAACTGAGAGAGCCCAAGCACATACTACCCGACAAGGAAGGCACATCAAGGGAAAGACAATTGTAGGATGACAACTGCTGATGGGAGAGCACGTCAGTGACTAGTACACTGATGGAAGGGGATGACTCCTTCCAGTGTCCTGTAGGACATGATGATTGGAGTTCCTGGTGGTCCGTGTGGACTACTACAGAGGCGGGAGATTTCTACTGCTCGGAGGACAGCCGTCAATCCATCAGTCCGGGTGCGACCAGGAGTTGCACAGACGTTGTCCAAGACCGGAGGTGAAGACCACGCTAGTCGTGAGGTAACGTCAGTGAGCAAGCCTCAGGATAAGGTATGCCTCTATAAACCATCCTTCCTACCATATAGATGTTGACGAGATCTCTTTGGGTTCTGGGTTTGGGGAGAAATTTTTTTTGGTTCCCTCCATTGCCACCTCTACCTCTCCTAAAACCTAACAATATATATATATATATATATATACATAAATATACATACATATACATATATACATATATATATATATATATATATATATATTCCTTTGGGTTCTTTATGTGGTGATTTAGACGAACGTGCACATCAACCAATTTAAATATTTGTGTCACATGCAATAAATAAACTCGATAAAACCAAAATATTATCATATCGATTATCCCAAAATATAATTCATTCACATGGCTCTGATACCACTGTTGATAAATACGGCATCAAATAGGCAACAAAAATAAATAAAATTACAGACTTATTTCCCATTAACCCGTAGATAGCGTCGATAACTATGTAATGGAAAAGATGGTTTCATGAAGATATACTTAGTCCTTGAGCAAGTCTAGTGACAATCCTCGTCGATGTAGATGTGCACTTTATCTTAGACGGTGGTTGTACAACTCCTGGGTGCACTGGGACTCGTCTGACTACAACTCTATGGACAATAGACTCAGACAACTATTGCAGCAGCTCATCAGATCTCACCACAAACTACGAGTTGATGTTGCCCTCCTAGCAACAACAAAAGAACTCATGCCTCTAGAGTAGTCCACACAAACCAACTAGAACTCTTATCATCTTGTTAGAATGGACAAGAAGGAGTTGTCCCTCTTGTTAGCGTAGTAATCGCCAACCTGCTCTCCCATAACAATGATCCTCAGTTGTTTCTCTCCCTTGGCTATCCCTCCCTAGTCAGATAGTACTTGTATGGGATCTCATTGTTACCACAACTAGAGAGGACAACAATTTTCAGAGCAACTAATTATCAATTTCCTATGTTGTAGTTGTGTTCTGGGAAGCCCCATGTACCCCTCTATATATAGGAGGGGTTAGGGTCAGGGTTCCCAATCCCTAGCCAATACAGGACTAAAGAGAGAGTGAAAAGGACGGGAAGATCTTAAATTTTCACAATAGTTCTAGAAGTTTCACAACCTACATGTGCCCAAATGGTCATCTCATAAACTGAGACTATCGTATCGCACGCAAAACGGTCATTTAGCTAAGAGAAATTGTCATTTCACACTTTCCAATTTTGAGTTCATATGGGTGTGACCCTATAGGTCCCATATCACATTGGCAATGAATTTCCATAACAAATTATGACATCACAAGCAATGAGCAATGCCTAGTCGCACATCAGTGCTACTCAAGTGAATGGAAAGTTGGGGGAAACTTCAACCTACAATCAATGTATGGTGTTATAGTGTTTTTATAGTTCCTTTGTTACTGATATTCATATTGAACTAGAGGCATAGAGAATTCATCATCATTATTATTCAATCTTGTTCCTTGAACCAGGGTAGACTGCATGAGATGTATGTAAGTTCAATATCATATATTAACTCACATGCATATGGCCATACTTTCCTCAGTCTTGCTAATTAAGAGGCCTTAGATATCATATTCCTATAGGAGGGACAAATCCCATCTCTATCACTCACAGTTAGTCCCCATGCGTCAAAGTCTCCCAATCATCACTGTTATAACAACCCATGTTTCAGGATTGCGTTTGATGATGTCAAAGTGTGCCCAATGACATGTCATGAGTGTAGTTATTTCAGATCTAAGAACCAAAACCACCACCATCACTATGAGAGATGACTATGACTTCCATGGTGATGTCTTCCATGTGTTAGTCTCACGGTGGGTCAGTCTGATACACTATTCTCTAACATGTATTTATGTGCTTGGTTTGATATTGCCATATCATGACAAATGAGACTCTGTCATCAACTAACTCACACTCTGATTTTATGTGTTATTGTTCTCTATCTACCTTCCACAATAACAACCAATCAGGGACATAATGAGAATGTATATACTCTTAACATCCATATGATCTCATTGTTGAGGTCTTCAACCTAAAGACATACATCATGGAGTAATATCATTCTCTAGACATTTATTATGTTATTCATTATCTCATAACTGAATATACAAAAAAAATGGAAGCTTGCATTTATTATTATCAAATCAGGTATCTATTGCCACATCTCAATCTCATAAGATTGGCTCTCTGGGCATACATACCAACAGATAGGTCTCCAGGAAGTATCGTCTCACAAACTCTCGCTGAAAGTCTTCCCAACTAATCACCACACCGGGTCTCTTCTCTTCCTCAATGGCCCAGCAATGGCCAACACTGCCCTTCAGTAGTTACACTACGTATTTCACCTTATCCTCTTTTGAGATACTAAGGATCTTAAAGGCCTTCTCCAACTCAGTAAAACACATATCAACATCTGATGGGTCCTCCATACCCACATACTCCAATGCGTCGCAACCTCTCGAAGGTCTTCCCAGAACCCTGGGATTCCACATTGCAGACAACTTCCCTCGCTTGAGGTACAAGCACTGTATTTGCCATATGTGAAATCATAGACACAAACTTGCAAACATGGAATGGAAAGCGAGATTGGCCATAGTTGTTGAGTTGAATTGAGGCACTTCTGGCCCCCCATTTACTCTTTCTTGCTGATGCATGGATTTTTAGTCATTTTCACAGGCATACTTTTCTTGATTTTATGTGTTGTTTTATTATTTATCTGATTAATAATGCATGAAATGTGATTAATGTCCTGGGATATTTAAATGCATAAAATTATCAAATTTTTACTATTTAAGATGATTTAATATTTATCCTGAGCATTTATCCACATTCTTGTGTATTTTTAGGTACAATGGAATTTCACAAAGTTGATACAACTGACACTAAAAGTTAGTGGTACCGACTTCACATCAGTACATGCCCAGAACAGACTCACATAAACTCGATACTACCGACCCTCCAAGTCGGTAGTAATGAAATCACGTCAGCAAAGTACAAGGATGAATCACAAAAAATTAGTACTACCGAGTTCACAAACTCAGTACTATCAAGATGACGTAAGGCAGATAATGCTCGGGCGACCTAAAGACTCAGTGCCATTGAGACAAGTCGATAGTACTGACATTGTCAAGACTCGTAGATACCCTGAGATCTTTATACTATTTACTACCAAGTCAGTACTACCGGGTCTGCCTGATTCAACAAATCTGACGATAGCGATCCAATCCAATGGTGGATGTTATATCATACCATAAGTGACTCCTATGACCTAAGGGGAGTTCAGCCATATGAGAGAGGGCATCCATATTCCATTGCATGACACTGGAGAGAAAGAGGAGAAGAGAAAGGAATTGAAGGCTTCATCTGGGACGATCCGAGCACCTCCAGAAGGCAAATCGACAATCGGAAGACAACCGATTACACATACGACGTAGGGGTCATCTGGATCATCTATTCACCAGGGGTTACTTAGTTTTCTCTAATGTTTCCCTCATTTTTCTCTTTCTCTACCATGTATTCCTCAATGAAAACCATACGTGGCTAAACCCCTTGATTCCTTAGGACCTGGGAGTAGCCCATATATGCATTGTAACTAATTTCCATGCACTAATATCATCTTTATCCTTATTTTATGGATATAAATCTATGAAGATGTATTGTTCTACTTATGCCTGATCAATATAGATAGATTATTAGACTCTTAATCATTTTAGGAGAGAGGTTAGGGGTTGGAGAGCATAGATTTACCCATTTATTGCGCCCCTTGAGAAAAGGTGGAGAATAAACGAGAGGTGAAACCCAGAGTTCAATCATAAATCACCTAACTAATCAACCAATTGCTATGGAAATGGGGTTTGCATTAGAATAGGTAGTGAACTACGCTGCGAGAGGGGGTAGTTCTGACTACATGATCTTTATCTAGGGATAGGGGTAATAGATATTGCTATATGGAATGAATTGAAATGTTATCTGTGGTTAAACCACAATCCCAAGGAATTCCCTAAATCTAAGTAAATTAAGTGTTAAGTTTGTCTCATTCTGTTTTTTGCTTTTATTCAATCAAACCCATTCATTACATTGGCCTAGCTGATTAGACCATAGTTAGTAGTAGTCTCTAGAGAATGTTTCCTTGTGTTCAACTCGGGCCTCAAAAGGGCCTATATTACTTCAATACATTTGCTTGCGTATAACACACAGTAAACACATATCACTTGCCTCCTCGCACCACCTCCTGGTGCAGCAACAGTACTCTCGGCAGCATGTTCTTTGTGTTTTCTAGGCATATCTTCTTGTTTTTCATAATTAGAATCTACAATCAGATATATTGGATACACAAGAATAGACACAATCCTAGTCCTATGACTATGTAGACTCAACGAACCTAGAACTCTGATACCAACCTAACTTGTGATGCCCTATCGCCACAAAAGTGAGATTGCTCAAAACAAAGTGAGAAATTACCAAGTAACATCCACTTACCACAAAATAGGATAAATTAAAACTAATATCATATTACCATCTCAAGCGGCAAGATATATATCAAGGTCCACAAATTGTGCCACATGTATCACATATCATACCATAAAGGTGTATACATCACTATACAGTTGTAACATCCCAAATTTGAGTCCTCGAATAACATGATCTTAAAAGGAATGATTGGACTACCCATATCACCAAGGTCCACCTCCTTTTCCGGGAGCCCATCACTAAAGAACTCCATAGTTAACTGTGCTCAGCTTGGAGTAGTACTAGGATGGGTGACCAGTCGGGAACTTGACCTCGGCTTGCGCGTGAGTGAGGACAAAGCGTGCAATTAAGGCTAGTGGTGGTCTGTGGGGAAAACCGTCATTCCTAAAACTCTACTAGAGCCTTGGGCAGTGGGCCTGGGCATTACAAATGGTATCAGAGCCAATTCCCCTCCAGTAGGTGGGGCCCACATGGACATGGCATGCCAGTCTTGAGCCATGCGGTCCAGGCATGTAGGAAAGGGTTGTCCATGGTTGACGTAGCCACCCTTGCGCTGGTATTCTGTGATCGGGAGC
The DNA here is from genome assembly GCA_963693085.1 of Alisma plantago-aquatica. NCBI lineage: Eukaryota > Viridiplantae > Streptophyta > Magnoliopsida > Alismatales > Alismataceae > Alisma > Alisma plantago-aquatica. The sequence goes on along the minus strand of OY856412.1, from coordinate 21,143,919 downwards.
TGGGTGTCCATGGGCCATTGTGGGTCTGCACTGAAATGGGGAAGAGATTATGAGGCCTTATAATTGAGTCTTGACAAGGACGTCAAGAGCCTAAGTGGGGGAGATTGTAACATCCCATGATTTGAGTCCTCGGATAACATGATCTTAAAAGGAATTATTGGACTACCCATATCAACAAGGTGCACCTCCTTTTCCGGGAGCCCATCACTAAAGAACTCCATAGTTAAGCGTGCTCAGCTGGGAGTAGTACTAGGATGGGTGACCAGTCGGGAAGTTGACCCCGGCTTGCGTGTGAGTGAGGACAAAGCGTGCAATTAAGGCTAGTAGTGGTCTATGGGGACAATCGTCATTCCTGAAACTCTACTAGATCCTTGGGAAGTGGGATTGGGCATTACAACAGTCTCCATCTTCCACGAACCTATTACAAAGATATCATGTTCACCTATACAAGCCATACATGTACAGCCATAACATACTACCAAAAACCTTGTATCGATGTACAAACATCTATAAGATATTCCATCCAGGACCTAAGAGTACAGGGACGACACATAAGACTCTACTAAAAAATACCATAGCTTCATATCCAACCTTTTACATTTACTAATCTCCTTGTTGCACTTCCTCAACCGCACGATCTCTACCACACAAGGCATGACCTAAAAGATGTGGAAACCCATGGGGTGAGACCAATTTCCTTGTGAGAGATATAATTCTCTACCAACCACTATTGTCAACACAATAAGGATAACATATCATATTCCATTAAATGAAAATAAGTCAAACTAATAAAATAGATTACGTAGATTAAGTAGCTACAACTGGTCAGTAGAACATCATATACTTTTAGAAGGATATGAAGAACATGAATAAAAGATAACAGCTAAAAAGTATAAGAAACAAGGTAAGGGTAAACATCTTTTAGTTGTTTAACCCTAAGCACATATACTACACGGTTGTATTACGTCTTTTATTAAGCCTCATGTAATTTGAGTCATACCACCCAAATCCCAACTGACCATTGCGAAGTGCTATTCAGTTCTGTCTAAGATCTAAGAAGACCCAGAAACCTTATATCTTCTATCCACTCAGTCAGTATGAGTGAACACCATAGTGACATATCACTATAACTAAAACCAACGACATATATTCAAGATTAAAACACCTAGTTTGCCCTTAGTACAAGTCATAGCACTAGAGAATAGGTCTTCTACGCCCATTCTATCAGAGGCATCCTGCAGTTGTACCCACTATTGCCTTTCACATATCACAAAAGCCATTCTCCAAACTGAGGCATGACCGCAGTCACCCTTTAAACCCTATAATTCTATATGCAACGATATACCCTCAACTTGCACCCCTACATATTCAACAATATGCGCTCTAAGTTTCCCTTAGGAATTACTCGTTTCACCATCCAACAAGTCCTGGAGCTGAAGATGGGTCTACGACACAACCCACTACATGATTAGGGTTTCACTTGATTAGTTATGCCAATTGGGAGAATAATTTTGTATCATACAAGTGGACATACAAACCCTAGTTCATTCTAGAAAGCATAACTATAAAACAACTTTAGAAGATATAAAATATATGAGGTATAAACTTGTCAATTCATCACATGATACTATCTCACTACCTTAAACAAGTCCATCACCATTATCACACCATCATGGGATAACCATCCCTCATTACATCATCATAGGATATCACCTCTCATTAGGAACAAAGCCATCACTAAGGTCATCATACCATTCACAATGTTCTTATTCCTACAGAGAACTTCATTATTTCACCATGCCTCATGAAGGCTCATAACCATCACCATGTGTTACATAAGAGATACCGTAGCAATCACAAGCTATGATGTTCATTCAACCTGCAACATTAGGGTTACACAAGTAGGAGAGAGAAAATACTTTAATATATGTTAATCACTTAAGCAATTAAGGATACATCATCAAGTAATCAAGATTAGGGTTAGGGTTTCTTATAGTTATACCCAATTGGGGTTTTCATAACAACACTTAACATCACTCCTTATTGGTTACCACTTCCCACATTCTTGGAACACATAGGATCACACGTTATCATCATGATTAACCAAACATGAAACTAGTAATATGTAGTGACCATGTAAGTGGTAGATACCTCTAGCGACCACTAGGCATTGGATTCCATAGAGATCACTAGGGTTAGGTCATCTGTGGCAACCAACTCACAACTCTGTAGCGACCATCACCATAGGTAGCAACCATCATAGCTCAAACAAATGTAGCGACCAAACAAGGAAGTACACAAAGTGTAGCAACCACAACATCAACTACATGGATAGTGTGGCAAACACCTGCATGCCAAACATAGAGACTACACAATCCAGCAGAAGGTGTCGACCGAAATAAGGCTCCATATATGGATACCAACACATACATAACATCACAAACATAGTGACCCTAAGAGAGTGTAGCAACCATGAGGAAGAAACTCACTTCAGCCAGCTATAACAGCCATCAAAACATGGAATGGTCATGACCATACAAGGTCAAAAAGGAAACATAGAGATCTTAATAAAACATGGTGTCACAAGGAGTTAGGGTTAGGGTTGTACTGACCAAAACAAAACCCAACTCACCACCATCACGGTCATAGCGACCACAAGAAACAAGAGAGACATGGCAACCAAACTAGATGGTAAACACCAAGAAATCGAAGAGTCACCAAGAAGAAAATCCCATGGAGATGATGAACATCAAACCCTAAAAATGACCATCAAAAATATCAACATATCAAATAAGATAAGGGGAATAAAACCAAGCATCAAACACATATAAACAAGACTTAAAACCTCAATCTTCCATATGATATCTGAACTAAGATCATGGTGATAAAACCATCATTCAAGATGCGTGTAAGAATCAAAAAATCCACCATCACTTAGATCTTGGGTGCAAGAATTAGGGTTTAGGAAAAATAGTTAATCTATACAAGATCAACACATAAGCTTAAACCTTAAATCAAGATAACATAATCAAGCAACTTATAATCACATTTTAGAGATAAGATAACATGCATGCAAGATTATGTGCAACAAAAGTAGAGGAGAGAGTTATATAACCCCCCTTGAGGTTAAGATCAACTCCATAGCCATGAAGCTCCAAGAGAGAGAAGGAAACCAAAGCTTGGATCAACTCCACGGCCAAGCAATATCACCTCAAGAGAAGAAGAGCAAACCAAGGTCAAAGGAAGCTCAAAGAGAAAAGGGTACAAATCCTAGGTTGAAAAAGAAAGGGGAAAGAGGGGGTCTTCATCTCACTCAGGTACTACCATGAGAGAACCATGGATTCTACCTCTTTTAGAGAAAAGTTCCTAAATATAGCCACCATGGAGAACCATAGTCCCGACCAAGAGAAGAAGGAGGGTAGGGTTTTAAGAAAATGAGATCATGCTGGATAAACAACTTACCAAGCACAAGGATCATTGAAGGATCAACAAAGGAAGGTGCTCCAACCCTAGATCACCACACGCAAGGGTTCGGCCACCTTCTTCAAGATCAAGCACCTCCACTTGAACCACCAAGAACAAGGTCAACTACAAGCAATAAGGGATAAAGAAGAGAGAGCTAAAGGGGTCACTTGCATGTAAAAGGAGGGGTATAAATACCCAAGGGTAGGAGAGAGGTGAGGGAGATGAGGTGTCAAGATACATGAGACACTTATCCCTCCAAAACTTAGCCATGCAAGAACTCAAGATATGCATGCACCAAACATCATTAAAACCAAGGTTGGGTAGAAACCACTTGGTCACCCAACCCCTTCGGTCGAAACAAAACCAAGGGTCATCATAGTAGAGACTGCTACAACATGTCACCCAAAGCAAATGGTTGATACATCATCAACACAAGCTCAAAACCTCTTTGAATGCTACAAAAAGGTCAAAGGTTAACCACTTTTGTCACGAAAAACATGAAACCAAGGAAAAACACATCGGGTGCTACATACAAGGATCAACAACATGATTGACACCACCATCAACTCATGCATCCATGCAAACCCCAGCTTCAACACACATGATGCCACCTCATCAACCAAGGTCCAACAAGGAACCCCTATGCATAATTCTCTCTCTCATGATGCTAAGGAATAAGAGGCACAACTAACATGTGATAAATTTTAAGACACACCCTCAACATGGGTGAATTTCAACTTGGTCCAAAACAAGCATACATAGCTCAAACATCATGCAAATTGGAAGAAACAAAAAACATAAACATGTCACATGTTATTAAGGCACATCACATGATCAAATTAAGGTTTTAAGTGTCTAATTAATCAAAGAAATCAAGATCAAGCACTTATGCTAGGCCATGGGTCTTACACTGGGTGTTGCCAAGGTAGCTAGTTGATGGATCAAGTGCCAAATCACTTGGGTGTTAGATCCTTTTACAAGAAGATGTTAAACTTTCTAATTAAGTAATCATTTGAAAGTTAGATAGTCTGAAAATAAAGGTAGACAACAAACCATTTCTTTGAATAGATAGTTTTTAAAATTGTGTTGTGAATTTATACTATACAAGGGATAATAGAGCCAGCTATTTTAATTACCTATACAATTGTCGAGGAGTAATATAAGTAGATTGGGGTGCTCACAAAGTTGGTTAGCTGGTTGATTATCTTGTGTAATCTATATTCTTGGTTGATTATTCTAGTAAGGCAACAAGGTACATCTAAACAACCAAAATGTGGAATTATAAGGTTTGCAACATTAGCATTGGATATTCTTAGATATGTCTTATGTACTATTATCATACCTTGCATTTCAAGTTTTCAGTCCACCATTTTTTAGCAGTCTGTGAATTAATTCAAGACAAATTGATAGAGAATTTCTTCATAGTAGTTATAATAATTTGTATTGCTGACTTTGGGATTAGTTTTTGTTATTGACATTTATGTGTCTGTTGTTTGCTTTTGTGGCCCAGGTTGTATCTTCTACAGATGCTTCAGGAGAAACCAATGTTTAATGTCATGTCATTCTTTTCTATGGAGAGACGTGCGATAAATTTTTTACAAATACTTTAATGTAAAAGTTAATGACACTTCTATTTTGAACTTAGTTGGATGATATCTAGATGTTCTCTTGAGATGTGACTTGTGTTCATAACATCCATCATTCAAATTTATGGTTGTTGAATTTTGTATGCAAAATGTTTGGTTTTCATGGATATTTTATTTCCATGAAGAAAAGAGAGAATGATATTTGTTGCCATGTCTTTGTGTTTGCAATTTTTTTTAATATAGAGTTGAGTGTATCACAAATATCATCTTCATAATCTTAAGGAAATGTAATGTTTTGTAGATTTGGTTCGAATCTCGAATGTTGCTTGTGACAATGGTGATAATGTGGTGTGCATTTGATTCAAAATAAAAATAATATAGGTGGGTTGGATTTTGACTTTTGAAAAGCCTTGAAATTTAGTTGTAACTAAAAATATAAATCCTAAAAGTTTAGAATATTGTCATTTGATATATATTTTGTAATAAAAAGGGATCGATCAATGTGTATTGGAGTTCTAATTTTGAGTTCATTGTATACTAGATTTTAGATTTGAAAGCTGAAGTTTAAGATCCAAAGATTTCAAATTGTGACTTTAAAAATTAGGTTTGAACTAACATTATAATTATAAAATTTGTATCCGAAATATCATACCAAGTTTTACTTGTTTGTAGTTGAGAATCAAAATCCTTTAAAAAAATCCAACTAACTAAACATAAAATTTGTAATACATGTTTTACAAAATCCCATAAACCAAACATACGAAATTAATATATGGGATTCCTAAAATCCAAGTTTATGTTAATCTTATATTTTGATAGTCATGCATTAGTGAAAATCCAAGCAAAACCAGCAAACCAAATGTTTCCTAAATCTTCCAGCCCAACTACCTAAATATCCAACCCAAGCAGCATCTGCGTGATGTGCCTGATAGTAATCAAACCCAAAACTTAGGGCATTGGTTGTGATATCTAATTACAATCACATGTGTGATATTTAATTAACATCCTATTCTTTTAAATTGATATAAAAGGTGTATTTGACATATGATTAAGCCTAAAGTTTGTAGGATGCCTAATTTGGTATGAGGAACATGAATATGAATTTAGGTCTACAATTTTGGATTATTGGTGTCATATTTACCCCACTAGCCCTTAATTATTTAATTAGGTTTTTAAACATATACTAATGATTAATTAGGGTAAATCCTTTTGATCTATCTCCAATTCTCTCACCATAGAATCATATGGTCATATATGGTATTTAATTATGATTGAGACTATAGTTTAGAATTATCATTCACCAATTTCCCATAATTACTTATTATAGTTATTTTTTTCTAAAATTGCATGGTAATGGGATAATAATGAGTCAATTAGGTTTATTAGATCTCGATAAAGTCATGTATATTCTACAATAGGGAAATATGGGTACATAAAGGTATCTAATTGAGGAACTGACAGGAAAATAGAAAAAGGGAGATTGCATAACAACATAGTCAAATAGGGGCTTAGAATAAAGGATGATTGGCCTATATGACTAGAATTGAGTATGCTACATTCTTGACCTCTCTAGAGACTGAAAATGGTATTTTAGTTGTGAAGCTTAGTGATCTTAGATATTATGTGCTATAGTATTGGTGAAGAAATTGAAGTGATCACTATTTAACACGTCAAGATGTTTGTGGCCTTTCTTGATTCAAACATGACCTTTGTTTTGTAATATATATGTCTTGGTCTATTTCTCTTGGGTGGAATCTAGTGTCATTGTAGTTATGGGTTTTAGTTTTTGTGATGATCTTTATGTGCAATATAAATAGTTCAATTGTCATAAACATCCTTAAAGGGAGTAAAGATGAGTGATGTTTCTTTAGTCGGGATATAAAAAGTATAAATTTGTTGGTCCACATGTACTCTTGTTTTGTTTAGCATGTTGGTGTAGCGTGTGATGAAAATATGACAAAAGGCTTTAATGAAGTCGTAAGTTGAATATTTTTGGGTGGATGTAATGAAGCTTGACTCCAAGAGAGTTTGTCATGGTTCTACAGACATCAACTTTCCAAAGTTGAGGTGAGAGACCAATAAGGGCCATCCACCCTATAATTCCATGACACATAAGAAAACCACCCATATTCAGACTTCATTTGTGGTTTTACCTATCATAAAACCCTCCTTTCCTACCACTGCTATGTTGAGATTCACCAAATGGTCTATATTTGTCCCATTCGGCAGTGGGTAAAGGGGTTGTTTTTGGGAAAAGATTGTTGGTCTCTTGATAAAACACCATGTATGATGTTTGTTAGGTTTTAGGGGAGGTAGAGAAGGCAGCGGAAACAAAAATTGCTCCTCCCAAAACCCAGAACAAGGAAATGCATCAACGTCTATACAATAGGAAAGGATGGTTTGTGGAATCATACCTTGTCTCGAGGCTTGCTCGGCGACAATACCTCGTGGCTTGCGCGGTCTTCACCTCCGGTCTTGGACGGTGTCTGTGTAGCTCCTGGTCGCACCAGGACTATCGACTCCTGGTCTCACCGGGACTGTCGAGATTGACAGCTGTCCTCCGAGCGATAGAAATCTCCCGCCTCTGAAATAGTCCACACGGACCACCTGGAACTCCAATCTCCTTGTCTCACAAGGAATTGTAAGGATTCGCACCCTCCTGTCAGTGTACTAGTCACTGACACACTCTCCTACCACCAGTCGCTTTCTGCAATTGTCTTTCCCTTGTTGTGCCTCCCTTATCGGGTAGCACTTGCTCGGGCTCTCTCGGTTACCAAAACCAGAGAGAACGAAAATTTTACAGAGAAACTGGTTGCACTGAGTTGTTCTTTGAGAAACCCCAATACCCCTATATATATAGGAGGGTCATGGGACAGGGTTCTCCATCCTGGGCAATGCGGGACTAAAGAAGGAGTAGAAGGGTTTGAGATTTTCCACAAAAACAACCAACTGCGCAACCTGAACCGATCGTTTCATTTCTGAAATGGTCGGTTGGGGACCTGAGCTGGTCGGTTGACACCTCAACCGATCGGTTGGGACCCATGAAACGGTCAGTTCACTTTTGAACTGGTCGGTTCATGGTCCTGATCAGTTCCCGATTGACTTTTCTTCTTTTGTTTCTAATTGGTATCAAATACCAATCCTTGTTCCAATCAAATTGGGAAGTGAAACAAAAGGAAAATTTCTCACCAATCCTACTTTCCCAACTTGCTCGGTTGCATCAGTTGAACCGATTGTTTCAACACTTGAAGCAATCATTTCACCCTATCCAGAGCCGATCGACTCACCACCTGAGCTGATCGGTTCACCAAGCTCAGTCGATCGGTTCATCACATGAGCCGATCAGTTGGGAGTGCAGATTGTGCAGAATCAGTCAATTGCAGTTTCAATCAATCTGATACTCCAATCAATGTGTCCAACACCTTAAACATTATGACATTGAGCTATCAATTAATTGAGTGTTTAATTGAACTACGAAACTCCTTTAGTAATCAATCTAAACATTGTTTGTGGACAAAACTCCTTTTCCAGGTTAAATCCTATGTGTGTGACCCTGCAGGTCCATTTCACGTTGGCAGTGAAAGTCCATAACACTTATGACTTCACAAGCAAAGAGTGGTGCCTAGTCACACATCAGTACTACCCAAGTGAAATAGAAAGTTGGAGAACAACTTTCAATCCTACAATCCGTGAATGGTGTTACAATGAATGTATAATTCCTTTTTCACTGATATCCTGAATGAACTCGAGGCATGGAACAATCATCCTATCAACATTCATTCACTTTCCTGATCTCAGAGTAGATTGGAAGAGATATGTTATGACATCAGTATCACATACTGATTCACACATGTGTGCACGCCTTTTTCAATCCTACTCATCAAGTGGCCATGGATATCAAACTCCCTTAGGAGGGACAAATCCCATATCGATCACTCACCCCTCAAAAGCCCCATGTATCAAAGCCACCCAATCATCACCTTTATAACAACCCATGTTTCAGGATTGCGTTTGATGATGTCAAAGTGTGCCCAATGACATGTGTTGAGTGTAATGATTTCAGGTCAAAGAATCACACTCATCACCATCACTGTGAGTACTGACTATGACTACCATGTCATGGTTCCATGTGTCAAACTCACGGTGGGTCTGTCCGGTACACTTTTTCTCTAACAAGTACATATGTGTTTGGTTTGATATCTCTATATAATGACTAATGAGATTCTGTCATCAACCAACACCACAATCTAGTCTTGTGTGTCATTGTTGTCTATCTACCTTCCACAATGACATCCGACTAGGGACATAACAAGAATGTACAAACTCTTAGCATCTGTATGATCTCATCGTTCAGGTCCTTAACCTGAAAGCATACGTCATTGAGTACTGTCATTCTCTAGACATTCAATATGTTCTATCACTATCTCAAATGACTGAACCAGAAAGAATTGGAAGCTTGCCTTTGATGTTTATCAAATCAATCTTAATGTATCCCACCAATCATCCCATGATTGGCTCTCAGGGCATACATACCAACAGACTCCCACTTGCACTGCGAGCCAATCACCCTTGAATCATATTCATATTGATCTTCAAACATGTCCCATATGTTACTATACTCTTGTGCCAAAAAAGTGAGTTATGGCAACACCTTGCCAAAGTTAGTATTAATTACATGTCTCACATCTCTTCGTTGTACGTCACACGTATGAGATGGAGCTACCGTAATATGCGATCAAGTATTCCTTTGTTAACCTTTAGCCACATTGTATGATCAAGGATTCCATACTTATCATCAATGACCGGAATATCTATAAGTTCATCTCATGAACTTCCAGATCCATATAGTATCCACTATTGTTCTCTAACACATAGATACTCGACATTTCCTTTTAAATGGCTTTATTGGAACGCTTCCAATTATCAACAAACTTTCACTTTTATATATCATATATATATATTGCGATTAATTTTCTGTCTTTTTGGAAGTTCGCATCAATGTAACTCTTTACATTGAACTCTTCCTTATCTCCATAGATCTAGTCTTCTAAAGTACTTATCAAGTTCTCATGGTATTCCAGTAACCCTTACTAGAAGTAGACAGACATCCACTCGTCATGTCTTACATATGAGTTATCAGGATGAGCACATCATATTGTCATGTCCTACATACAAGATGATGAATGCATTTTGTTCTTTCCATGTCGATGCATGCAAGATAATGGGGTGATTACATACTGACGCAATTTTACTGTGCGCTAAAACGCAAGTGAACGCCTCGAGTAGTACAGGCCTTTGTGAGGCCCAAGTCGAACATAGGGATACTGGGAATTGTTGGAGACTCCTACTAACTATTTGCGATCAGCTAAGCTGATTAACAAATTGAGGTTTGTTGTCAAAATTAAAAGAAAATAAAAACAAAACAAAACAAACGATCAATTAAATGTTGATTTAATCAATTCAAAAGGGTTTCTTTAGGATTGCGGTTTCACCGCATGTTTTCATTGTATTAGATTTTATATAATGCCTCAATTTTATCTCTCTATCTGGGTAGTGGCCTGAAAACAGAATTACCCACTTTCGTGGTGCAATTCACTACCTAGGTTTAGGTCGGTTCTACCGTCGTAGTAACCTATACCCTAAACTAGGTGCATTATAAACGATCTCTCAGTATCCACCATTAATTTTACACCACCTTGGTCAAGGGATTTATCGATTAATGTATATTTTGTCTCTTTTCAGCCGTTAATCCTTCTTTCAAAGTGATTAAAGGCATTAGGTTATTATTATGGTGATCAAACATAACAATATATGGAGAAAATGAAACTATACCACGGATTTAAGAGATAAAATATGAATTACTATTAGAAAATTGTCATACAATGAATTCACGGGCTACTCCCAGTCCTAAAGACGAAAGGGATTAGCCCCGCATGTTCATCTCAAATAAGTACAAGGTAGAGATAGGGGAAATCATGTGAAAAATGTGAATTGAGAGGTGAAACCCCTGAACGGAGAAGAACCGATTGATCCCTTGCGTAGAACGCGTGCTCTCCTGTCTTTCGGTGGTGAAATCCGTCTTCTACGGCGTCTGAATCAACTGGTATGAGGTTCTGGCCTCTGTTCTCCTCTCTCCTGCTCCTCGGTACTCGTGCAATGGCTAATGAGATCCTCTCCTCGTCTGGGCGGCCGTCATTAGGTTTAATTCCCTCATTAGGTTACTAATTAACCTCAGCTGTCTGATTGGGATCAATCTGAATCAAATGCATATCTGACGGTGTCGATACCATCGACGCGGGTCGATGGTATCGACCCAATGTGGTAGCGACAACCCTTCTTTCTTTTCGTCCGAGTGCCTGATGTAGTCTCGATACCATCGACTCGGGTCGATGGTATCGACTACCCTATAGCAACGGTTTTGTCGTTTTGTGTCGATGTAGCCTCCGTGCGTCGATGGTATCAACTTGGTGTCGATACTATCGACTGCTTCCTCGCCAGCAACCTGAAGGTGACTCGATACCATCGACATCCCTGTCGATAGTATCGACACTTTGCTGCTCCTTTCGGCTGGCAACCTGTGACCATGTCGATGGTATCGACTTCCGTCGATGGTATCGACGGAAGCAAATACTCATTTGTCCTAAAATTTAAACACAAGATCACATAAATTCACACAAATAATAATATTTTGACAATTAATGCTCAAAACACTGAAATAAAGGGGATTTGACATAAGATAGTGGCAAAGACCAAAGTGGTTGAATTATGCAACATTAACCATAAAAATGACTAATCAAAGCATCAAACACATGTCAAACAGGTCTATAAATGTGACTCAAAATCATCGCATCAAACTCCCCTAAGCTTGAATGTTGCTCGCCCTCGAGCAACTAATCCTTAGAATAGAATTGCCAATGTCAACTGAAAAACAACACACCACAACCAACGTCCCATATGACCCCCACCGGACGTTCACATACTGGCCCTCTCTAACCACGGAACGGTAATTACCCTGAAGGCGACAGTAATCATCAATAAAAGAAATTGACCTCTAAACTGATGAACACTATCACATTAGGCAGTTAACATAATAAAACTCGCCGGTTCAGACTTGGTGCATCTTGTGATTGCCTATACTACGTTGCTCGCCCTCACTACCATCTACATGGAAGCAGTTCTCCTGATATTCGTTAGTGAGGAGAAATTCACGGTGGCCTACCAATCCGAGCAATGGGTGGATGAACACGGGTGGCTCATGGAAGAAAGTGGAAGTATTGTACTGTTTCAACATGCATATTACAAAAATGTCCTACATGATGCGAATGCACATGAGAAATGCCCTAATGCCTAAAATTGGGTGAAATGATGCATGTCCTATCTATCCATCTCAAGATGAAATGGATATCTAATTAAGTTACATCATGTACCCAATTATTCTCGAAATGCAAGTGATATTACGTTCCTTTCTCCTTCTTATTCTACTTTCTCCTAAATAACTTTTTTTTTCATTGTGCAGATTTTTTTTCAGAATTTTCTCTCTTTTTTTTCATGTTCCAGCCCTTATATCCATAATTGATAAAGAATATTGTATTTGGCTTATTTTCTTCATACTCAGAAATTTACACTATTCAGAAGGTATGGAACAATTTAATTCACCATCGGAGAAAAATTGAGATACATGATATACTTTATGCATGAAAATTATGAATGCAGCTACATGACATGCACCTAAGGGTAATGTGCATGTATCACTATTCTATAATTTTTTTTATGCAGAACATATGGACAATTGCAATGCAAATCCTATCTAGATGCTATGCAAGCAAAAAGAGTTAAAACTGTACTCTACTTCCAATTCTTGGGTGGATTATGGAAACAATGAGGTGGAACGATCACAAGACTAGATGACTGAACCTTAGAAAGATATTATGTGTCCCTCCTTACTGACTTGTGTAGTAGTTTAGAGGTTTCTCTCTCTTACATCCAATTAGAGTCTCATTACCATTTGGTCAAATTAGGCTCAAACAACCATTTCCGTCCACTTTCATGAATCATTAGGAGTCTAGTTGTGAAATTTTGTTTTAAAGTTAACAAAACCTATCATTTTCATAGGATATCTTCCCAAGGTTAAACAATACAAGCTTTTCAAACACACAAAAATTTTAAATTTCCCTTGATTTTCCCATGCACTATTAATGAGATGACACAACTTTTATGACATCCACGATTACACTAGATAGCATGTGGATCCTAAAAAACTAAAATTGCAAGAAACAAATAACAAGAACAAAAGCAATAATGCTAAAAACTAAAAACAATAAAAGATAAAGATGTTCCAACTACCCCCCTAAGCTTGAATTCGACTATGGCCTCATAGTCAAAAACAAACTTAAAGATTGGAACAGTGATACCGGATCACTCCTGTGGTGGCGGGTACTGCGGAGCCGTAGGGTCCCAAGAAGGATACTCCCCCTGGAAGCTTGGATCAAACTGGGCCCTAGGTGGAGGTTGTGGATAGCCTCCAAAGTAACTCTGGCTCCAATAGTGGTCATAGAAGGGCTCCTGCTGCATCTCCATCCGTTGCAACTGATTATGTATCTGTTGTTGGTTGTCGAGGAGAAGACGCTCGTTCTCGAACATCGCCCTTTGGTTGTCCAGTATCCGGTTCGTAGTGTCTTGAATACCGGCATACATTGCCATATGTTGTTGTTGTGTCTGGTGGATGTCATGTAGCATAGTGTACATGCCTTGCATGGAATAGGCATCCTCGCTTGGCTGTGAGGGCTGTGGTGGAGGCAGTGTAGGCTGTGATGATGAAGATGCACCCGGATGCATCCGAGGACGCTTCCGGGGTGCCACTCGTTCTCAAAGAGGTGTAAAGGCCTCTTCTTCCTCCTCAGCCTCGTCGTCCTATCCGTCGTCGCCGCCGTCATTGCCGCCTTCTTCTTCATCGGAGTCGATGGCTATGATTGGCCATCGGAAGTGTTGTGCCCCCTCGATGTTGAAGACCTCATCAGGCAACGAGCACTCCTGGTAGGCGTGGTTGACGTGGCAATGGGCATACGCCAAACCATCCCGCAGAAGAATAAGGTTAGCACGGTGCAGATGTTGCATGTTCACCTTGCTCTTTATGGAAAGCGGGGTCATAGTAGAGAAGTTGAGCCCGAGGTAATGTGCCAACTTGGTGATGAGCCCCCCGAAATGAATCGGGGCCTTCCTCGTACTCCTCTTCACCACCAAAACCCGCTGCAGGAAGAAAGCGCCCCAGTTGCATTCATTGCGCTTCAGGAGCTGATATAAGAAGAAAAGATCTGTCTCCTGAAATTTGCTCAGTGCTAGATCGCCACGAGAAAAAAGCATAGAACTCAGCATCCGGTGCAGTACCCGGACGAATGGGTGCTCGAAATCCGCTACCGCAGCATTGTGGTAGCTTACTGACTTGCCCACCGGCACCGTTACCAGCTCAGTGAAGATTTTGTCGTAATCGGTGCGGTTGTCCGGTCGTCGGTGGTTGTGCGGGGAATGGTTCCAGTTATATATCGTGTTGAACTGCCGGAGAGTGATGTTGTAGTCGATGTTGAACAGCCGGAAAGACACCCGGCCCTTTATCCACTCACGATCGGTGACGACGACGTCATTGGGCACGACGTAGACGTCAAGTGATGCCATGAACTCCGCTACCAACTCTTTGTAAGTTGGCCACTCGCCGAAAAACGGCTGGCCATCTGCATGGTACTGCAACTCATCGGGCCTCCGGCTTGTGCGTTTCGCCTGGCCCTGAAGAACGTAGGCCAAGTTGGCCTCAAATCTGAGATTCCTGATCATCTCCTGGTCCACATATCGGGTAGGCTCAATCTTCCTCTTCAAGATCTCTTCATAGATCTTCCTCACCTCCGGAGATGGGTGGATCATGCGCGGGCGTGATACCGACGCGGGAGGAGGTGGCACGAACTCCGTGATATCCATCAGATTCGCGCGAGAGGATGACGCTCCAGCGACGTGCACCATAGTTGCGAGAGAAAAGGGATTAGAGAAAGCGCTCGGTGAAGATTGGAGAATCGAATCTCCGCTCGGTGAAGATCGTCGCTCGGTCCTGCTGTTCTTCAAGCTTGGACGGCTCGGGGGAGTTCTCAGCGCAAAGGAAGAAGATCACTCTGAAGGTGTAACGTCAAATGACGTAATGAATCTCCTTATATAGACTTGGACGGCACACTGTTGACCCGTCGATACCATCGACGCGAGTCGATGGTATTGACACGTTTCGATGCTATCTGCCCCCATCACGAGTATCGACGGTCGTCGATGGCTGGATCTTGAAACCCGGATCGCTGACGTGTCGATACCATCGACATGGGTCGATGGTATCGACGCTGCACCCGGATCGATGACGTGGAAGTCGTGATTGCCGTTGATTTGTTTGCGCGGATCGGTGACGTGGATGGTCGATACCATCGACTCGGGTCGATGGTATCGACTTGCCTTTGTTGCAACACCTCCGCTTTGCATCTCAACCTGTGACTGTGTCGATACCATCGACATAGCCGTCGATGGTATCGACTTTCCTGAGTCGATTTTGTCTGTAAATCTCCAGAGATCTCGATGGTATCGACATGTGTCTCGATACCATCGACTCTGCCTTAGCGACCTGCCTATATGTATGTCGATACCATCGACGAGGCCGTCGATGGTATCGACCCAGATTGAAATCTGTAGCCGTCAACCTGTAACCCGATCGATACCATCGACCAGTGTGTCGATGGTATCGACTCTGCCTCAGCCTGCACATCAAACAAACCGATCACGGTATCTTTTTTACACTAAAAATCAAGTCAAAATAAATTAACCTACGAATGTACATGAACTATCCTAATGTACTGATGGTTGGGTTGCCTCCCAACAAGCGCCCTTATTTAACGTCTTAGGCTAGATGGCTTTCGGGCACCTCATTCATCCGAAAGTGAAATGAGTTTGACCTCATTCACCTTCCTCTTGTAATTTTCACCAAAGTAGAGCTTCAATCTTTGTCCATTCACTAAAAACGTGGTATCACCATCACGTACTAAGATCGTGTCGTGTGGTTTTACCTCTTCTACCACAAACGTCCCACTCCACCGGGATTTTAGCTTCCCGGGATGCAACTTGAGTCGTGAGTTGAATAGCAGACACTATCTCCTTTCTTGAACGTGCGCAACTGGATGTGGAGATCGTGGATCAGCTTTGTGCGCTCTTTATATATCTGTGCATTCTCATATGCCTTCATCCGTAACTCATCCAGCTCATTCAATTCAAGCATTTTCTTCCTCCCCGCTCCATCGTAACTCAAATTGAGCCTTCTAAGCGCCCAATGGGCCTTGTGCTCCAGCTCTACCGGTAGGTGACAAGCCCGACCATACGCCAAACTAAAAGGCGTGGTGCCTATAGGTGTTTTGTAAGCCATCCTGTAAGCCCACAATGCATCTGGTAGTATTGCACTCCAGTTCTTCCTCGTGGATGCCACCGTACGCTCCAAAATCGTCTTAATTTCGCGATTGGAGACCTCCACCTGCCCTTGGGTCTGCGGGTGATATGGGGTACCTATGTTGTGCTTGACCCCATATTTCTTCAATAAAGTCGAGAACTTCTGATTCCTAAAATGTGTACCCCCATCACTGATTATCATCCGGGGTACCCCAAACCTGCAGAAAATGTGTTCTTTCACGAACCTGCACACTACAGTGGAATCGTTAGTCCTTGTGGGTATTGCTTCCACCCACTTCGACACATAATCAACGGCTAATAAAATATATAAATTGGAGTTTGAGGACACAAAGGGTCCCATGAAATCTATGCCCCACAAAACAAATACATCCACTTCCTGAAACACATTCAGGGGCATCTCCTGTCGCTTTGAGATATTACATACTCGTTGGCAAGGATCACATTGCCTCACAAATTCGTAGGCATCCCGAAACAAAGTTGGCCAATAGAGGCCGCTTTCCAAAACTTTAGCTGCTGTGTGCGAGATGGCGTGGTGTCCTCCCGTAGGTGATGCGTGGCAATGACGGAGAACGCTCTCGTACTCCACCTCAGGCACACACCTGCGCAAGATACCATCCATGCATTGCTTAAGAAGAATTGGATCATCCCAAAAATAATATCTTAAAGAATGGAAAAATCTTTTCTTCTCCTGATATGACCAATCTTCCGGGATGATCCCGCAAGCCAAATAGTTTACAATCTCAGCAAACCAAGGATCCTTAGAGTTAATTTTTAAAATCTGTTCATTCGGAAACGTCTCGGTTATGGGTATATGTAAATCTTTTTCATCCACCCTTTCTAACCTAGACAAATGATCAGCAACAATGTTTTCAATCCCAGATTTATCCTTGATTTCGATGTCAAATTCCTGTAAGAGCAAAATCCACCTAATATGTATAGGCTTTGCGTCTTTTTTCTCCATTAAGTATTTGATTGCGGCATGGTTAGTCCATACAACTACTTTAGATCCAACTAAATACTGCTGGAATTTTTCAAAAGCGAACACAACGGTGAGTAATTCTTTTTCAGTAGTTGTGTAATTCAATTGGGCGTCATTCAAAGTCTTTGAAGCGTAGAAAATCACTGTGGGCTTATTGTCCACCCGCTGCCCCAATACGGCTCCTACCGCAAAGTCCGAAGCATCACACATTAGTTCGAACGGTTTCGTCCAATCCGGCGTTTGAACAACCGGTGCATAAATTAGTTTTTCTTTTAAAACGTCGAACGCATGTTGACACTTATCATTGAAATCGAACACAACGTCTTTCTCCAAAAGCTCGGATAGAGGTTTCACAATTTTAGAAAAATCTTTTATAAATCGACGATAGAACCCGGCATGTCCCAAGAAACTTCTTACCCCTTTAACATAATTTGGTGGGGGCAACTTGGAAATGACCTCAATTTTGACCGGATCCACCTCTAAACCTTTGCTAGACACCTTGTGTCCTAGCACTATCCCCTCAGTCACCATCATGTGACATTTCTCCTAGTTGAGGACCAAATGTGTGTCCTCGCAACGCTGTAAAACTTTGTCCAGGTTATAGAGACATTCATCAAACGATGCACCATACACCGAAAAGTCATCCATAAAAACCTCGAGACAGCGCTCTACCATGTCAGAAAATATGGCGAGCATACAACGTTGAAACGTCGCAGGTGCATTGCATAAACCAAACGGCATTTGGTGATACGCGAAAGTCCCATAGGGACAAGTGAATGTAGATTTCTCTTGATCCAAAGGATCAATCGAGATCTGGTTGTACCTCGAGTACCCATCTAGAAAATAGAAGTGCGATCGACCGACAAGACGCTCTAGGATTTGATCAATGAAAGGTAAAGGAAAGTGATCCTTTAGCGTGGCGGCATTCAAACGGTGGTAATCAATACAAAGTCGCCACCCGGTTACCAATCGGGTGGTGACATGTTCATTTAACATATTTTGGGTGACAGTAATTCCCCCCTTCTTAGGGACTACCTGTGTGGGACTCACCCATGTCGAGTCTGATATGGCGTAGATAATACCTGCAGTAAGAAGTTTAATGACCTCCTTCTTCACAACCTCCATCATGCTCAGATTGAGATGTCGTTGAGGTTGAATCACGGGCTTGGCTCCCTCCTCGAGCCGAATCTTGTGCTGACATAGATTAGGGGAAATCCCCTTGATATCTGCAACGGACCACCCAAAAGCTCCCCGGTGGTTTTTCAGCACTATCAACAATTGTTCCTCCTCATCCGCACTCAAATAAGCAGAAATGATCACCGGTAACTTGTCTTCCTCAGCTAGAAAGACATATTTGAGATGCGGGGGCAGCGGCTTTAATTCCAACTCCGGTGGGCTGATCAGAGATTATTGAAGCGGCGGGGGAAGTTCACCTAAATCTTCATAATGCCTCGCATAGAAGAATGGAAGCATCTGAAGCATTTTAGCACACTCCTTGAGTGATTTGCTCCGCATCCAATCATATGTAATATTTAACAAGCAAGCCTCCAACGGTAACTCCGGGTATGCATCAGAAATAGAAATAGCAATCACATCATCCTCCAGAGAAAGCAGAATGTCCTCATTCTCATCATTACGAAATCCCACAGCTTTGCACAAAGAAATTACTTTGGTCTACTCTATGATATCCACAGCCAAAGTGCCATTGTCCACCTTGCTCATCACATGAGCCATGTCCAGAAATGGCTTTCCAAGGCAGAGTGAAATATTACAATCCAGATGTTTTACCATATTGCATTGTTCCTTTGCTTTATATGACACAGTACTAGAGGGCATGACCATCTCAAAGCGGTCATCGGCTATGCCCAAGGTCAAGTGACCTCTCCCCATCTCTAAGATCATGTCGGCTGTAGCTTGGAAAGGACGTCCAAGTAACAGCTCGTTGCCATGTTCATCCTGCATCTCCATGACCACAAAATCTGCCAGAAAGACAAACCTATCCACCTTTACTAACACATCTTCACAGATTCCATAAGGCTTCACCACAGAGTTATCCACCAATTGAATCATCATATTGCTTGGACGTGACTCCTTCAATCCCAGCTTTTTGAATGTCGAAAGGGGCATCAAGTTGATGCTTGCCCCTGAGTCACATAACGCTTCACCGAATTTAACCTTCCCAATATAGCAAGAAATGTTAAAACACACTGGATCTTGCCTCTTTGGCGGAAAAGTGTCCATGATGAAGGCACTCACTTGCTCCTTTAGCACGACGACCTCTGTATCCGGAATTTTCCTCTTCTTAGTAATGACGTCCTTTAGAAACTTCCCGTATGAAGGAATTTTCTCAATGGCTTCCAGTAAAGGGATATTGACTGAAAGCTTCCTAAAACTGTCCAAGAACTTCTTGAATTGTGCATCTGCCTTCCTTGCCTTAGCACTATTTGGATATGGGACCGGAACAGCTTGTGCCCTTTGATGAGGTGGCACATAAGGTGTCTTTTTCTGAGGTTCCTCCTCTGCAACCTGTTCTTCAGTATCATCCACGGCTGTGTCCTCAACCTGCCCTGTGACTGGTGTAGGTTGCTCCTCATTGGTTTCACCTCCTACTTCAGCTTGTGGTGTGCTTGTTTCCTCAGCTCTTGGATTCAACAATTTCTTGCCGCTTCTAAGCAGAATAGCCTTTGCTTGCTGGTTTCCCCCGGGAACATTGGTATTCCCCGGAAAACCTAGATGTGCGGATTTCTTCAAACTGGCGATCTCGGATGCCATCTGTGACATAGATGTCTCAATGGTCCTCATTTGAGCCCCATGGCTCTGCAATGTTTGCCCGAATTGATTCATGTACTCCCCTTACTGCTTGATTTGCTGGCCAAATGTATTCATTAGCTCTTGATTTTGCTTTATAAACTGATTGAGCAGCTCTGTGCTCTTGTCTTCTACGACTAGCGAGGGCTTGGCATCCGGATCCTGTAGAAAATTGTTTGGATCCTTCCACGAGAACTTTTTGTCTTTTCTCCATGAATAATCTTTGTTCCTATAACCTTGCTGTTGTCTCATGTATTTGACTTGAGCCTCATCACCGGACTCATTATCCTCCTTTTCCAGTAGCTTCTTTGCGAGAAGATCCATCTTCTCATTCAACTCTTTCATTGCCTTGGACTCACCTGCTACTCGAGCTTGCTCTACCGGGCCTCTTTATCTCTCACCCCATGACTGCTTTCTAGCCATATTCTTTAGTATCTCCCAACATCTGGTGTCGGTATTGTTCAGAAAAAATCCTGACCCAGCTGAATCCAGATTACTCCTATCGTGCTCGGAGAGAGCAAAATAGAAGATCTTCACCTGCGTCTCTTTATCCAGCCCGTGATGTGGGCACCTCCTCAGCATGACCTGAAATCTCTCCCAGGTCTCAGAATATGTCTCACCGGCCTGTTGGGTAAAATTATGAATCTTCCAGATCATGTCGTTAGTCTTCTTAGGAGGGAAGAACCTCTCGAAGAAGACCTCCACCATATGGTCCCAGGACTCCACGAACTCATCATCTAAATTGTGTAACCACTCTCGTGCCGCCCCCGCCAATGAACTCGGGAAAAGCTTGAGATACAATGCATCCTGTGGAAACCTATCAATTTTTACCATGTCACAGTTCTCAACAAACTGGCTGATTGAAAAACACTAGAGGGGGGGTGAATAGAGTTTTTAAATAAGTTTAACAATTTATTGAACTCAAACAACCACAATTGAAATTGGAAGAAGGAGAGGTGTTTAGAGTGGTTCCAACTTTAGCAAATACTAAAGTTGTCAGTCCACCACCCGGTTGCTTACCCAACTGGGATTTTGAAAGTATTTATTTTATTACCTTCTCAAGGATTTATACAAAATACAATACTTTCCTTTACACCCTTTGAACAGCCTTCACTTGAAGTAGGTGCACCAACTTTGAGGTAGCCTTCTTGAAGTAACTCCAAGCTCCCCCTTGAAGTAGCCTTCCTCTCTAGAAGTAACCTCCCGTTGCACCAGCCTTCTGAAGTAGCTCAAAGTCACCTTCTTCACCAAGAAGATCTCCACCCTCTCCAATCAGCAGCCTCCAACCTAGGAGTAGCAAGGAGAGTACAAACGGTAATAGAGAACAAGAAAGGAAAAAGGAAATTACAACTTATCCTTTGTAGCCCAAGGCTTGATTTGCCTAGATCAAGCATATAGATCTCCTAACCAAGTGTATGGACTTGTGATTGCAGTGGATAGGAGATACTAGCCTATAGGACACGAATTTTGAGCTAAGGAAGGAAATGGCCAATTGTCACAATGCTCAAATTGCTCACAAACAGATTGCTCAAAGTATGCTCAAGGATTTCTCAAGTGTAACAAGTGTGTTTGAGTGTCCTATGGCTTGTCCTATTTATAGGAATGGCCTAAGGATGCTTAAGGACGTTCTAAACAACTTCTAGGGGTTTCTAAGTGCTTAACTAGCCGTTAGGTACAAGTTTGTTGCTTTAACAACGGCTAATTAATTAATTCTGCAGTTGCTGTCAGAGACCATCTCGGTCGAGGAATGGTCGACCGAGACACCTACTCGGTCGAACTTTTGTCGACCAACAGGCTCTCTGGAACAAGTGATTTGCAACGTCTATCTCCAACTGCCAACTACCTTGTCAGTTGTGTCTAACGGCTACTTTGGATCTTTCTCGGTCGAGAAGATTGTCGACCGAGAGTTTCTCGATCGAGGAGTTTGTCGACCGAGATTGATCCTGTTTCAATGTTTCAATTTAGGTACTAATTGTATGAGTGTGCATATGTAATCCTATTTGAAGGGGATGACCTATCTAAATGTGGTTTTTATCTAGGGAAGATCTAACGCTTGATTTACATGCAATCTAAGTACTTGTACATTATATATTTGTACAAGTTTTTACAAAGCTATTACATTGCGTGAAAACATAAACATGTAAGTGGTGTGTTTCCGCTAGTGGTGCTAACACACTACTCGATTGAATAGATGCGCCCCACGAGGTCGGAATGCATGTTGTAAGGGATTTTGCTTTCGAAATTTATAAACCTAACCGGCTACCTACGTCTACTAAAACACTACACCCGCAAGCGTACGGGGTCGTGTCGTAGTATAGGAAGGTGGCAAGTATAGGGTCGATCCACAGGGAAAAGAGGGGGCACTAGAGCTAGGTTAGTTTGGCTAGGTTCCTACTGTGGAGACTAGGGTTAAGGGTTTGAAGGTTGATTTGGATTGTTAACTAAGGATGAACAAGAAAGCAATTAAAGGCGGGAATGAAATCTACGTTAACCCTAGACTAGATTAAGGCTAAGAAAGCAAGAAAGGATTAATCTAGGTAGGAAAAGGCAATTTACACTAAGGCAAGCAATAGAGAAGCAAAAGAACAACTAAAGAACTAAACTAGCATAAACAAGGCAAGAGCAAGGCAAGAAGCTAACTAAGTAGGAAAAGAACTAATTAAGCTAAGCAAGCACAAAACTAGGGTTTTAAGCAGTAAAGAGATGTGTGGGCTGTTTAGGGGTATGAACTTATCAATTAAGTTGGGGTGACATATGAACATTAAGATTCCATTTAGATTATCCAAACCAAACAACAAGTTAGAGTCTAATGAATTAACCTAAGCTACTAACTGGCCATGGATATGCTAGGTTGTGTATAGGGGAACTAGTCCCTAACACCCCCTACTACCCTTACGAGGCTCAATTGGGTTAGGGATTAGGTTCAATTCAATTAGAGTCTAATCAAGTCTAGGTTTCTAGATTAGGCATTCCTAGGGCAATTAGGGGCCGAGGGTAGTAATGGGGAGGTGAGATTAGGGTTTTGGACCCCAGTTCCCCCACATTCTAGCCTTGAGAAGGCACCATGCTAATTGCACTAGAATTATATAATCTAGCTACTTAGATCTCTCACTTAGGCTTAGGGAGATTGATTAAGATGTAGGAAGATGGGAGGCAGCCTAGGGATCCAAGAATTGGACCTAGGGGCAAATCCCAAAATTCACACATATAAGCAATTTGCCTAAATTCCTAAGTGATTTCACACACAAACCAACAAGCAATCCATGGAGAATGAGATGCAAATAGAACATAATCATTAACAAATGGAATTACAAAGTTTACATGTCATTTTCCCCCAACATGGTATCAAAGTAACATATTTTCCCCCAAACAGCCCACCCAAGGGGCCTAGCTACTCATAACAAAGCAAAATACAAAAAGAGAGGAGAAAGAGGTAGAAGAAGCCATGGAGCTCGGAGTAGTGGCTGAAATCCTTCTCTCCAGCAGCAGCAGGGTCGTCCTCCTCCTTCTTCTTGGATGGAAAGGTGTAAAATGGTGGTGGGAAGTGGATGGAAGGCTTAGATATGGGGGGTTATGTGGTGGAAATGGTGAAATGGAGTGGATTTGAGGTGGATATGGAGTGGAATGGAGTGGGTGGCGATTTGGGGAGCTAGGATGTGGTAGAAGGTAGCCAACCTCGTTCCCCAGCCACCACCTAGGTATATATAGGTGTCTAGGGGGTCTAGGGTTAAGTTAGGGGTAAAATGGGGAAAATAGTGAAAACTGGGTGGATTTTGTGAGTAGCACGACCGTGGTGGGTCACCACGGTCGTGGTGGGTAGGGTAGACCACGGCAGTGGTGGATGGGCACGGTCGTGGGTTTATTAGAATGTGGAGATCACAGGGATAGGTTCATGGATGGCCACGGCCGTGGGGAGATCACCACGGTCGTGGTGGGGACCTATGGCCACGGTCGTTTTGATCCCCACGGTCGTTTTGGCCATTTTCATCAATTTCTGGGAGTTTTACTGATTTTTTTGTACTTGGGGCATGTCCACCACGGCCGTGGGGTCTCACCACGGTCGTGGTGGTGTCTCTCACATGCATTTGAGCCTTGAACTTGATCATCCATGGAGGGTATTGCTTCAAAACTTTCTTTGACCACTTGGGGTAGGTTGGAAGTGGTTTTGGCCTCATTTTGAGCTCCTCCAAGCCTGAGGAAACCCTAGACTGGACCATCCTCTTTCCATGCCATAAATTAGTGGACAAAGTACCTATAAAACATGCAAAAAGCCTCCATAAGTGCATTTGATATGAATAAGCATATTGGGGGAAATAACATGTAATCTAACAAGTATAGATGTGGCTGAAATGCAAAATGACACAAGATAAAGCCCTAAAATAGGGCTGAATCACCACCCCAAACTTGAAACATACTTGTCCTCAAGTATGCTCCAACTCAATCTCTCTACAAACTTTTCACATTCAAGACATGACAAATGCAATGTAAAAGGTGATTATTGCTGAATGGGCTCAAAGATGACTAAGTGCATGCATTTCACCTCTCTCCTCTCCTGCTTTCACAAACCAATCATGAAAAGAGCACAAAGCATATGAACTTCAAATATAGCGCATAGAATACACAAGTTATCAATACTTCTTCCATAAAGTTCCGGGTAAACCGTTTCATGATGGTGTTAATCAAGAATGACTAGGAGTGTTGTTTCACATTCAAGCATTCAATCTTATATTTCAAATCATACCAAATGACCCACGTGGCTGCGGAAAAGGGTAAAATGAGCTAAGTTTGATGTTTCCTTGCTCAATGGGTATGAAAGTGGAAGAAAGGGTTGCGGTAAGATTTTTGGAGTGTTTTTACACACTCATCTTTTCTTTATTTGAATGCTCTTAAACAGGAGCATCCTTTTATTTTGTTTTTTCTTTTCTTTTTTCTTTTCTTTTCTTTCTTTCCCTTGGTGTAGATAGGGCAAATGGTGGATA
This sequence comes from Alisma plantago-aquatica, assembly GCA_963693085.1. NCBI lineage: Eukaryota > Viridiplantae > Streptophyta > Magnoliopsida > Alismatales > Alismataceae > Alisma > Alisma plantago-aquatica. Next base: position 21,118,624 of record OY856412.1, on the reverse strand, counting down.
GAGTGAAGTGGGGAGATGAAGATATGGCCACCCCAAACTTTTGTAGGTGGCCAAGGTTGATTATGTGCACTAGGGCATCTTTTTATGAGGCGGAGGGGTATGAAGATGATGGAAGAAGAATCGGGTCAAAGAGGGGTCATTGGTATGATTTTCCACATAAGACATCCTGCATGAGAATTAATCCAACACTTCATCCAAGATATCACACCACATGAATGAAAAAAATGAAATTGATATATCAAACAAGTAATTCCACAAACACTAAGCGTTCAAAGCTTGCTCAATTTCACAATTCAACCAATTCAATCACAATCCTAAGAGAGGTGATGCACATGTAAAAAGTCAAACATTGATACCACTTAGCAACAAACAATGGTAATTCACTTGCATTTGTCAAAGATCATCATTTTTACTCAAAATAGTAGAGATTGGGTCAAAACGTACTTTTAGGCAAGAAATCTCAAATTTGGGCAAAATTGGCCAAAATAGTGCCAAGTTGCCTTCAATCACATCTAAACTCTATATTATTGAACATAAAGCAGTAAAAAAGCAACTACTAGCTATAACATGCAAGAATTACCAGAAATCTACATGATATGCAATGCATGGCAAAAGAGCAAAAATTTTGAAAATTACGCAAAAATGACAAGAAAGCAAACTACATGGCATTAAGAGATGCAGTGAAAAGAACAGTAACAATAAAACTGAACTGAATGGCAAAGGTGGCACAAAATGACTAAAAGAGAGAGATAGGGTGGTGCATACCGCCCTACCACCCCAAACTTTTGAATCATGTTGTCCTCAACATGAAACTAGAGCTTAGGGATAGTAGGGTGAAGATCATGGATGGTGCGGAGCGTCAGAATGTAGGTCACCCTGCTATGGCTGGTGCTCGACCCTCGCCACGGTCGTGGTCAATCGCCATGGTCGTGGTCTATCGCCACGGTCGTGGCCAATCCTCTTCAACATGGCCGTGGCGGGTGGCCACGGCCGTTGCCAATCTTCTAAAAACACTGTAACTTCAGCCAACTGGATGCAATAATTCCCACGGCCGTGGTTGGGTGCCACGGTCGTGCTTGGCCACATGTGCCACGGTCGTGGTCGAGCTCCACGGCCGTGGTGAGGATGCTCCTTCAGTTTTCTCACTTCAAGAACTTGAACTTCACTTTTATTTGTTATTCGGCTGCATATTTGATTTAAAAACCATGACCTTCTTCTATACCCTCTCTCTCTATTGTCTAGCACCTGCCTCATCATCAAAACTCAAAAGAAAACTATCAAGCACAAGCGTGTGTGTGTGTTTGTGTAAAATAAAGCAAAAGTATCAAAAATGTGAGGTTGGGTTAAAAATTCCCAAACCTAGGTGGGTTGCCTCCCACAAGCGTTGAGTTTCTTGCCTTCAGCTAGGCTTCTTGGTGATTCTTCATTCATTCATCCGTTTGGCATTCTCATGTGTCCATTCTTGCAAAACATGCATCCTTCCTTTGCACTCCATCTGTTTTCCTCCTCCCTTTGATCACAATAATCATCATTAACTTCTTCACCTTGATTTCCTTTTCTCAAATGCCCATTTGGACTTGTGAAGTGATCATGTCCAATATCCCTATCTCGGACTCGCCGGGTTGGGGTCTTGTACATGTTGATGTTGATCTTCATGTCCATAAATGAGACTGTCATGGTGCCACTGCGTACATGAATGTTGGCATCAGCTGTAGATAAGAACGACCTCCCCAAGATGATGGGAATCTTCCTATCCTTTGGCTCCATATCGAGTACAATGAAATCCGCCGGGAACACTGCGCCTTTTTCTTTGTCTATCATCACCAAGACATCATCCACTCTACCCCTGGGCACTTTTATGGATCTATCCGCCAACTAGAGAGTGCAATGTGCCGGCTTCAACTTGCCTAAGCCCAGCTCAACATAGACATGATATGGCATCAAATTCACACTAGATCCCAAATCAAGCAAGGACCTATCTATGCGATGTCCCCCTATGTAACTAGGTATGAGTGGGGCTCCTGGGTCCTTTCTCTTCATGGGAAGTGAGTGTTGTATGATGGAGCTCACTTGTTCATTCAGTCTCACCTTCTTTGGAATCCTCCCCGTTGACCTTCTTTTCACAGTGCATAGGTTCTTGAGGAACTTGGCATATGATGGGATTTTCTTGATAGCATCCAAAAGTGGAATGTTCACCTTTACTTGGCGAAACACCTCAAGAATGTCAACATTGTGCTTTTGCCTCCTTTTCAACTCCGGTGGCTCATCTAGTGCTTCTACAAACGGAGGATCACTAGTTTTTGCCGCACTTTCATGAACATGAGGCGGAACACTAGGGATGGTAGGACCTACAAAAGGGGTATGTGGCGGATCACATGGAATCCCAAACTCAACATGCGGTATCACAACATCATCTTCGGCAATATCAATCACGGTATCACCACTTGGCTGCCTTTGCTTTGCTTTATCAACCTTTATTTGACTTGTGGGCTGCTCAAGAGTTTTCCCACTCCTTAGAACTGTCACAGCACTACCTTGCTCATGGTGAAGAGGGGGAGCATGTTGTGGCTGTGGAGGAGGTGGAGGTGACACTTGGGGTTGAAATTGAGGTGGAGAAGGGAATTGAGGGGGTGAGAGAATTTGGGTTGGAAAGTGACGTTTTGGGAGATTTGAGGTAAGGGAGGTGGTGGAGGGGTGTAAGGCTGGGAATAGCCTTGGAATGAGTGAATGGGGTGTACTTGCATGGGGGGTGGACTATAGAAATATTGAGAGGAGGGCATGGGTCCAGTTGCTTCATGGTGGCTCACGAGGGGTCTTGAAGACAATTTTTCCTCTTGGAGAGCGATTATAGAAGATAGCTGCTCTATTCTCTCTTCTAACCTTGCAACATCCCTTTGAACGTCATCAAACACTTTCAATCTGGATAGAACCTCTTCCTCAAACCTTGAGCTGTATGTAGGACTTTGTGGTTCCTGGTAACTATAGGAGTGAGGTGTCTTCTTTTCTTCCCCATAGAACTCAATAGAATTGACCAGGTGGCAAGGAGCATTTGTCACCTGGTTCTTCATGAAGTTCACCATGTCACCAAGAATCTTCATCACTTGCAGGCTTGAGTCATCATGAGTAGGGGGTGTCACACCAAAGGCATACCCTCTTTCATTCATCATGCTAGAAGCTCGAATTCTTGATCCTTCAGCCAACTGCTCAAACAAAGGCCATATCTCCTCAGGTGGCCTGGCCATGAAAACTCCTCCACAAGAAGAGTCTACTGTGTCTTGGTCCTTTAGAGACAAACCAGAGTAGAATGATTGAACTAGCTGCCACAAAGGGATCTCATGGTGCGGGCACTCTCTCAACAGCTTCTTGAATCTCTCCCATGCATCATGAAACTGCTCACTGCCCATTTGGCTAAAACTTGTCACGGAACGCCGCATTTGTGTCAACCTTGCAATAGAGTAGAACTGTCTCAAGAAAGCATTCTTCATTGTTTCCCAACTCATGATGTCCTTTCTTGAGTCATACCAGTCTTTAGCTCTATCTTTGAGGGAGAAAGAGAACAAGGTCAACCGAATTGTGTCATCACTAGCCGTCGACGTCCTGAAGGTGGAGCATACTTCAAGAAAGGAGTCCAAGTGCTTGTAGGGGTTCTCACTCTCTGAACCGTAAAAGATGGGCAGGAGCCCAAGAAGACCTGGAGGAATAGAGAATTGCTCCCCTGGCATTTGATCAACCCTGCTAGCAATTGGTGATTTGTAGTTGCTAGGCATGAAGTAGTCTTGAAGCGGCTTGTGAGGTGCATTTTGGCCTTCCATCTTGTTTCCTCCCGAATGGCTTGTCACATGCATAAAGCACAACCAAGAAAAAGAAAGCAAGTTAGTAAACCAATATACACAATAAATGCAAAGAAAAATGAATAAAGAATAGCAATGATGAGGGCAGTAGGAAAAGTCAAAGCAAAACTAACTAGCTAGGCCGAGCACCTCTAATCCCCGGCAACGGCGCCAGAAAGCTTGGTGCGTTTCCGCTAGTGGTGCTAACACACTACTCGATTGAATAGATGCGCCCCACGAGGTCGGAATGCACGGTGTAAGGGATTTTGCTTTCGAAATTTATAAACCTAACCGGCTACCTACGTCTACTAAAACACTACACCCGCAAGCGTATGGGGTCGTGTCGTAGTATAGGAAGGTGGCAAGTATAGGGTCGATCCACAGGGAAAAGAGGGGGCACTAGAGCTAGGTTAGTTTGGCTAGGTTCCTACTGCGGAGACTAGGGTTAAGGGTTTGAAGGTTGATTTGGATTGTTAACTAAGGATGAACAAGAAAGCAATTAAAGGCGGGAATGAAATCTACGTTAACCCTAGACTAGATTAAGGCTAAGAAAGCAAGAAAGGATTAATCTAGGTAGGAAAAGGCAATTTACACTAAGGCAAGCAATAGAGAAGCAAAAGAACAACTAAAGAACTAAACTAGCATAAACAAGGCAAGAGCAAGGCAAGAAGCTAACTAAGCAGGAAAAGAACTAATTAAGCTAAGCAAGCACAAAACTAGGGTTTTAAGCAGTAAAGAGATGTGTGGGCTGTTTAGGGGTATGAACTTATCAATTAAGTTGGGGGTGACATATGAACATTAAGATTCCATTTAGATTATCCAAACCAAACAACAAGTTAGAGTCTAATGAATTAACCTAAGCTACTAACTGGCCATGGATATGCTAGGTTGTGTATAGGGGAACTAGTCCCTAACACCCCCTACTACCCTTACGAGGCTCAATTGGGTTAGGGATTAGGTTCAATTCAATTAGAGTCTAATCAAGTCTAGGTTTCTAGATTAGGCATTCCTAGGGCAATTAGGGGCCGAGGGTAGTAATGGGGAGGTGAGATTAGGGTTTTGGACCCCAGTTACCCCACATTCTAGCCTTGAGAAGGCACCATGCTAATTGCACTAGAATTATCTAATCTAGCTACTTAGATCTCTCACTTAGGCTTAGGGAGATTGATTAAGATGTAGGAAGATGGGAGGCAGCCTAGGGATCCAAGAATTGGACCTAGGGGCAAATCCCAAAATTCACACATATAAGCAATTTGCCTAAATTCCTAAGTGATTTCACACACAAACCAACAAGCAATCCATGGAGAATGAGATGCAAATAGAACATAATCATTAACAAATGGAATTACAAAGTTTACATGTCATTTTCCCCCAAACAGCCCACCCAAGGGGCCTAGCTACTCATAACAAAGCAAAATACAAAAAGAGAGGAGAAAGAGGTAGAAGAAGCCATGGAGCTCGGAGTAGTGGCTGAAATCCTTCTCTCCAGCAGCAGCAGGGTCGTCCTCCTCCTTCTTCTTGGATGGAAAGGTGTAAAATGGTGGTGGGAAGTGGATGGAAGGCTTAGATATGGGGGGTTATGTGGTGGAAATGGTGAAATGGAGTGGATTTGAGGTGGATATGGAGTGGAATGGAGTGGGTGGCGATTTGGGGAGCTAGGATGGGGTAGAAGGTAGCCAACATCGTGCCCCAGCCACCACCTAGGTATATATAGGTGTCTAGGGGGTCTAGGGTTAAGTTAGGGGTAAAATGGGGAAAACAGTGAAAACTGGGTGGATTTTGTGAGTAGCACGACCGTGGTGGGTCACCACGGTCGTGGTGGGTAGGGTAGACCACGGCAGTGGTGGATGGGCACGGTCGTGGGTTTATTAGAATGTGGAGATCATAGGGATAGGTTCATGGATGGCCACGGCCGTGGGGAGGTCACCACGGTCGTGGTGGGGACCTATGGCCACGGTCGTGTTGATCCCCACGGTCGTTTTGGCCATTTTCATCAATTTCTGGGAGTTTTACTGATTTTTTGTACTTGGGGCATGTCCACCACGGCCGTGGGGTCTCACCAAGGTCGTGGTGGTGTCTCTCCCATGCATTTGAGCCTTGAACTTGATCATCCATGGAGGGTATTGCTTCAAAACTTTCTTTGACCACTTGGGGTAGGTTGGAAGTGGTTTTGGCCTCATTTTGAGCTTCTCCAAGCCTGAGGAAACCCTAGACTGGACCATCCTCTTTCCATGCCATCAATTAGTGGACAAAGTACCTATAAAACATGCAAAAAGCCTCCATAAGTGCATTTGATATGAATAAGCATATTGGGGGAAATAACATGTAATCTAACAAGTATAGATGTGGCTGAAATGCAAAATGACACAAGATAAAGCCCTAAAATAGGGCTGAATCAGTAAGCATATGGATTTCCCTAGTTGCTTTGTCATCCACCTTGTTCCTGCACACTCAAGTAGCTCGTTAGATCAATAAGAATGAAATGTTTGTCATAATCAAAACAAAGGGATTTATAGATGTCCATTTAGCCAACAATCTCCCCCTTTTTGAAGATGACAAACATTTCCTAAAATATAAATAAAGGAAATATAAACCATATGAGTTTCATACCTTTAAATTATCTTTTGTAGCTTTTCCTCTTGTTTATAAAATGTGTGCTTATTATTCCCCTTGAATTATGGAACATGAAATCCAATTCACTAGGGAATATAGCAACTTTCAATGTAAAGCCAAGAGTTTATTTATGAAACTCATTGATTGAGTTTTTCATAATTACTAAGTTTTATATTTATTTCTCCCCCTTTGTCATTTCAAAAAGATATCCGTTAGAAATAAAAAAACTCCCCCTTAATTAGATGTCCCATCAAATCTAAAGATGTCCATTAAAATCCAAAATATCATGATGCAAGTAGGAGCTTTTTGTTTAAGTAGCACAAATATCAAAGAAAACATCTTCCAAAGGAGTGATAAGCAGTTGCTTCCTAATTTTGTTAAATTGATCTAGTGGAAGTGGTTTTGTAAAAATATCAGCCAATTGATCTTCCGTATCAACATGATGAAGGGAAACATGATTCTTGGAGATATGATCCCGTAAAAAGTGATGACGGATTTCAATATGTTTAGCTCGGCTGTGTAAAATAGGATTGTGTGCTAAGTTTATAGCACTCGTGTTGTCACAAAAAATAGGCGTAGAAGAAAGAGTAAAACCATAATCGTTTAACACTTGTTGCATATAAAGCACTTGAGCACAATAAGACCCGGCTGCCATATATTCAGCTTCAGTTGTAGATAGGGCAACCGTATTTTGTTTGTTGCTAAATCAAGATACTAAAGCTCTTCCTAACAAGAAACAGCCACCACTAGTACTCTTGCGATCAAGGCGACAACCAGCATAATCTGCATCAGTATAAGCTTTAAAATCCAAGGATTGTCCTTTTGGATACCATAAACCAAAGCAAGTAGTGTCGGCTAGGTAACGAAGAATTCATTTAACTGCTAGAAAATGAGAGTGCATAGGTTGTGATTGAAATCGAGCACAAAGACCAACGGGAAACATAATGTCCGGTCTAAAAGCAGTTAAGTAAAGCAAACTACCAATCATGGCTCTATATAAGGAATCATCAATAGGTTCCCCATTTTCATCCTTATCAATTTTAATAGAAGTAGCCATAGGAGTAGTAGCATGTTTGCACTGATCCATCCCAAAACGTTTTAAGAGTTCTTTAGTATATTTTTCTTGGCTTATGAATATTCCGGCAGGTGTTTGCTTAATTTGAAAACCAAGAAAGAAAGTTAGTTCACCCATGAGGCTCATTTCAAATTCTTTTTGCATAATGTCACTGAATTGTGTGCACAATGAATCATTAGAAGCTCCAAAAATAATGTCATCAACATATATTTGCACAACTAGGAAATCAGATGTATATGTTTTGAAAAATAAAGTAGAATCTGAATTTCCAATAGAAAAACCATTATCAAAAAGATATGTCTTGAGCCTTTCATACCAATTTCTAGGTGCTTGTTTTAAACCATACAGTGTTTTCTTAAGTTTATAAACATAGTCACCTTTTTCCGGTATTTCAAAACCAGGTGGTTGGGAAACATATACTTCTTCTTGAATGATGCCATTTAGAAATGCACTTTTTTACATCCATTTGGTAGAGTTTGATGTTTTTATGTGCAGCAATAGCTAGTAACATTCTAATAGCTTCAAGTCTAGCTACCGGTGCATACGTTTCATCAAAATCTATTCCTTCTTGTTGATTATATCCTTGTGCTATTAATCGAGCTTTATTCCTTATTACTTCTCCTGCCTCATTTAGCTTGTTCCTAAAAACCCATTTAGTTCCAATTATGGTTTTATCTTGTGGTTTAGGAACTAAATCCCATACATCATTTTTAGTGAATTGATTCAATTCTTCTTGCATGGCTATTATCCAATAATCATCTTTAAGAGCTTCAGATATCTTTTTAGGTTCAATGATAGAAACAAAAGCCATGTTTGCAACATCTTTGAAGGAAGATCGAGTTTTGACTTCATCATTAGGATCTCCAATAATTAGTTCTTGAGGATGATCTTTAATAGGCCTAGGTGTAGGTTGTGGTTCAGCTTGGTGATTATTTGTAGTACCTTTCTCACTATCATTTGGTATGTTTAAATTTTCGAATTGATTAGTGAGATCTATGATTTCTAGATTTTTAGATTTGGATTCTTCATGAAAAGAAACATGAATAGATTCCTCAACTTTTCTAGATATAGTGTTATATACTCTAAAAGCTTTGCTAGAAGTGGAATATCCCAAAAAGAATGCTTTGTGTGATTTTGAGTCAAACTTATCTCTATCATCTTTGGTATTTAAAATATAGCATGTGGAGCCAAAAGTATGAAAATAGTAAACTCTAGGTTTCTTAGAATGTATTATTTCATATGGAGTTTTCTTTAAATGAGAGTGAGCAGTTACTCTATTTAACACATAGCATGCAGTGTTTACAGCTTCAGCCCAAAAGGTTTTGGGTGTGTTGTGTTCAAGCATCATAGTTCTAGCCATTTCTTGTAGTGATCGATTTTTCCTTTCAACTATACCATTTTGTTGTGGGGTGCGTGGAGCAGAAAAATTATGAGTGTACCCTTGAGATGTACAAAATTCTTCAAATGTATGATTTTCAAATTCTCCACCATGATCACTTCTAATGGTACATATTTTGCTTTGTAATAGATTTTCAATCTTGGAACAAAATTGTATAAAAACATGAATAGTATCATCTTTAGTTGCAATAAAGTGTACCCATGTGTATCTACTATAATCATCAACAATAACAAAATAGTATCTTTTACCACCAATAGATTGTGTCCTCATGGGTCCAAATAAATCCATATGAATTAATTCTAAGGACCTACTGGTGCTAAGTACATGTTTTGGTTTAAAAGAGGTTTTGGTTTGCTTTCCCATTGTGCATGGTTCACAGTTTTCAACTTGATCAAAAGATAAAGTAGGCAATCCACGAACAAGATCATATTTTACTAACTTTTTAATAACATGTGAACTAGCATGTCCTAGCTTTTTATGCCATAGTTGTAAGGTATTTTCATTTGCAAGCAAGCATTTTCCCACTACTGATTTCATAGAGTTAGGTTTAAGGATATAAAGATTTCCAACTCTATTTCCTTCATAAACAACATTTGTAGTGTTTTCTATCAATAACTTACAGCAAGTTTTGTTAAATAACACATCATAACCACTATCACATAATTGACTAACACTTATCAAATTGTGGTGCAAACCATCAACGAGTAGAACATTCTTTATTTCGAGGTTTGTACCAACATTACCTATTCCAACGATTTTGCCCTTACCATTGTCTCCAAAGGTGACTGTTCCACTTTTCTTTTCTTCAAAGGTTTGAAATGCATCCTTGTTCCCGGTCATATGTTTGGAACATCCACTGTCAACCACCCATTCCTGCATTAAAATGTAGATTTTGGTACCCATGTGATGGTCCGATATGGTTAGAATCATTTAAGTACAGATTTGTATAAGAGTTCTGAATCAGAAATCCAGTCGGTCGACAATTGTTCGACCGACATCTGTCTCGGTCGACTAATTGTCGATCGAGAAGATTACTGTATTACAAACAAAGAAACACAGAAATTTAGCTCGGTTGACCAATTTTCGACCGAAATAATTGCTGTAAATTTTGATATGTTACAGACATTCGGTCGGTCGACAATACTTTGACCGATTAATGGTTCGGTCGACAATACTTCGACCGACTAAGGTTCTATTTTAGTACAACAATGCAGAAAATTAACAATATGCATGAAATCTTTTGTTTAGTTGAGATAAGACAATATAAATAGCAAGATGGAGCGTTTGGTCATATCTCAACTAAATTCCATTTGACTCTACTGAGTTTGAGGTTTTGGGACCCAAACTAATTCGGAATCCTTAGTTTTATAAGGGCATGAAAAAGAATAGTGTCTAAGACGTAAACAAAAATGGCAAGTAATAGAATCAACTTCATTTCTCTTTCTAGCCATTGTGTTCTTGGGTACAAACATAGTTTGAGTTCTTTTGGGTTGATTTTTCTTTGGAGCATATCCCAAACCTTTTCTTCCGTTGAAAATAGTACCAATGCTTAGAATGTTATCAAGTATATATTTTCTTCTTAACTCATAAAGTTCTCTTTGCAGCTGAGCAATATCATTCATTTTCTTGTGTAGATCATTTCTTGCTTGATCTAAATCAGATAACAATGAATCTCTTTCTTTTATAACATTATCATAGTCTAGATGGTTACACAAAATAGGTTGAGTCTGAAAATCTTTTAGTTTAGCTAACAAGTCAGTCTTTTCTTTAGAAAGAAGATCAACATTTGTTTCTAAAGTGAGTAGATTTCTAGTGCAATCATCTAAAGATGTTTTTAAAGACAAATTCTCAAGATCAATGTTATTCTTTTCAGAAGAAAGATTATCTAATTTAGCAATTAGCTCATCATTTTATTTGATAACCTTCTTTAGTTTCTTCTTGACATCAACATACTTATCATGAATTTCTTGTAGACTAGTAACTAACTCTTCTTTAGGAAGATCAAGTAGGCTTACCTCTTGAGAGTCTTCATCATCTTCTCTTGCCATTAGACAATCCACCGTTTCTTCTCCGCTTTCACTGTCACTTGACTCGTCCCATGCAGCTTTATAGGCTTTTTCTCCCTTCTTCTTGTGTGAGCTTTTCTTTCCTTTCTATGCTTTAGGACATTCATTTTTGAAATGCCCTTTCTTCCCACATTCAAAGCACCTAGGAGGGGTAGAAGAAGAACTGGAAATTTTGTTAGATTTAAATCTTTTGTATTTCTTACCATTGACTATCAAGGCTTCTTCTCCTTCTTCTTCACTTGACTCCTCACTTTCTTGTGTGATGACCTTTGAAGCTTTTAGAGCCACATCCTTCTTCTTTCCTTTCTGAAGTTCACGTGCTCTTCTTTCTTCTTCTTCTAGGGTTGCTTCATGAGCTTCTAAGTTGCCTATAAGTTGCTCCATTTTCAGTCGAGTGAGGTCGTTTGCTTCTTCAATGGCTGTCACTTTTGGCTTATATTTTGGAGGAAGTGAACGAAGGATCTTTGATACCTGATCTTCTTCAAGGACAGGTTTTCCTAGGGCACTTAAACCATTAACAATAGTAGAAAATTTTGCAAACATTTCACTAATTGATTCATCAGGATCCATACGAAAGTGTTCAAACTTTTGTTTAAACATGCTAATTTTGGAATTTTTGACTTGGACTGTACCTTCATAGGTTATGGATAGTCTATGCCAAATATCATAGGTTGTGTCACAATTAGATATTCTATTAAATTCTCCTACTGATATAGAACAATATAAAATGCTTACAGCTTTTGCATTCATTTGAGCTAGCTTTACCGTATTTGCATCCCATTCTGCAAATTGAGTTTGAGGGAGCTCATATGGGGTTGACACCATTCTCCATAATTCCCAATTGATGCCTTGGAAGTAGAACTGCATCCTTCTCTTCCAATATTGGTAGTTTGTTCCATCAAACGCTGGAGGCCTAGCAACAAGTGTCCCTTCGAGGTTAAGGTTGTTGAGCACTCCATCACCCATTTCTTCAAGACCTTGTTAGGGTTCCTTGAAGCCTGCTCTGATACCAATTGAAAAACACTAGAGGGGGGTGAATAGAGTTTTTAAATAAGTTTAACAATTTATTGAACTCAAACAACCACAATTGAAATTGGAAGAAGGAGACAGGTGTTTAGAGTGGTTCCAACTTTAGCAAATACTAAATTTGTCAGTCCACTACCCGGTTGCTTACCCAACCGGGATTTTGAAAGTATTTATTTTATTACCTTCTCAAGGATTTATACAAAATACAATACTTTCCTTTACACCCTTTGAACAGCCTTCACTTGAAGTAGGTGCACCAACTTTGAGGTAGCCTTCTTGAAGTAACTCCAAGCTCCCCCTTGAAGTAGCCTTCCTCTCTAGAAGTAACCTCCTGTTGCACCAGCCTTCTGAAGTATCTCAAAGTCACCTTCTTCACCAAGAAGATATCCACCCTCTCCAATCAGCAGCCTCCAACCTAGGAGTAGCAAGGAGAGTACAAACGGTAATAGAGAACAAGAAAGGAAAAAGGAAATTACAACTTATCCTTTGTAGCCCAAGGCTTGATTTGCCTAGATCAAGCGTATAGATCTCCTAACCAAGTGTATGGACTTGTGATTGTAGTGGGTAGGAGATACTAGCCTATAGGACACGAATTTTGAGCTAAGGAAGGAAATGGCCAATTGTCACAATGCTCAAATTGCTCACAAACAGATTGCTCAAAGTATGCTCAAGGATTTCTCAAGTGTAACAAGTGTGTATGAGTGTCCTATGGCTTGTCCTATTTATAGGAATGGCCTAAGGATGCTTAAGGACGTTCTAGACAACTTCTAGGGGTTTCTAAGTGCTTAACTAGCCGTTAGGTACAAGTTTGTTGCTTTAACAACGGCTAATTAATTAATTCTACAGTTGCTGTCAGAGACCATCTCGGTCGAGGAATGGTCGACCGAGACACCTACTCGGTCGAACTTTTGTTGACCGACAGGCTCTCTGGAACAAGTGATTTGCAACGTCTATCTCCAACTGCCAACTACCTTGTCAGTTGTGTCTAACGGCTACTTTGGATCTTTCTCGGTCAAGAAGATTGTTGACCGAGAGTTTCTCGGTCGAGGAGTTTGTCGACCGAGATTGATCTTGTTTCAATGTTTCAATTTAGGTACTAATTGTATGAGTGTGCATATGTAATCCTATTTGAAGGGGATGACCTATCTAAATGTGGTGTTTAGCTAGGGAAGATCTAACGCTTGATTTACATGCAATCTAAGTACTTGTACATTATATATTTGTACAAGTTTTTACAAAGCTATTACATTGCGTGAAAACATAAACATGTAAGCATATGGATTTCCCTAGTTGCTTTGTCATCCACCTTGTTCCTCCACACTCAAGTAGCTCGTTAGATCAATAAGAATGAAATGTTTGTCATAATCAAAACAAAGGGATTTATAGATGTCCATTTAGCCAACACTGATGTGAGTGACGGGATCCTCATTCTTAAGCCCATGAAAAGCATTCGACTTCACCAGATTTATCAACGCCGGATCAATCTTATATGTAGGTATGTTGATTGCCTGCTTCTTTATAGGCCCTTTGGAAGCTGATGAGGAAGAAGCCTTGATCTTCTCCCATATAGTCTGTGGCTCGGCCATCTCTTCCTGTTCAAGTTCGGAATCTACCTCTTCTTGTTGCTCTTGCTCGTGATACTCCTCGTCCTCAGGTCCCGGCAGCGGAACCTCGGGTGCGGGATTCGCGTAGTTCGTACTACGCATCTGCACCATGCAACGTACCTGAAATAGGAGAATTTAGTTTAGTACAGTGCTTTGACGAGTATAAAAATTAACGAACAATAGAAAGAAAATATTTGAAGTTGTTTCAAAATAAGAAAAAAAAGTTGTGGCCTAGAGTGGCTGCTCATAGCACTCAAAGTGCCAACAATTCATTGTATCCCCGGCAACGGCGCCAAAAACTTGACGCAATTTTACTGTGCGCTAAAATGCAAGTGAACGCGTCGAGTAGTACAGGCCTTTGTGAGGCCCAAGTCGAACACAGGGATACTGGGAATTGTTGGAGACTCCTACTAACTATTTGCGATCAGCTAAGCCGATTAACAAATTGAGGGTTGTTGTCAAAATTAAAAGAAAATAAAAACAAAACAAAACAAACGATCGATTAAATGTTGATTTAATCAATTCAAAAGGGTATCTTTAGGATTGCAGTTTCACCGCGGGTTTTCATTGTATTAGATTTTATATAATGCCTCAATTTTATCTCTCTATCCGAGTAGTGGCCTGAAAATAGAATTACCCACTGTCGTGGTGCAATTCACTACCTAGGTTTAGGTCGGTTCTACCGTCGTAGTAACCTATACCCTAAACTAGTTGCATTATGAACGATCTCTCAGTATCCACCATTAATTTTACACCACCTTGGTCAAGGGATTTATCGATTAATGTAGATTTCGTCTCTTTTCAGCCGTTAATCCTTCTTTCAAAGTGATTAAAGGCATTAGGTTATTATTATGGTGATCAAACATAACAATATAAGGAGAAAACAAAACTATACCACGGATTTAAGAGATAAAATATGAATTACTATTAGAAAACTGTCATATAATGAATTCCCGGGCTACTCCCGGTCCTAAAGACGAAGGGGATTAGCCCCGCATGTTCATCTCAAACAAGTACAAGGTAGAGATAGGGGAAATCATGTGAAAACGTGAATTGAGAGGTGAAACCCCTGAACGGAGAAGAATCGGTTGATCCCTTGCGTAGAACATGTGCTCTCCTGCCTTTCGGTGGTGAAATCCGTCTTCTACGGCGTCCGAATCAACTGGTATGAGCTTCTAGCCTCCGTTCTCCTCTCTCCTGCTCCTCGGTACTCATGTAATGGCTAATGAGATCCTCTCCTCATCTGGGCGGCCGTCATTAGGTTTAATTCCCTCATTAGGTTACTAATTAACCTCAGTCGTCCGATTGGGATCAATCTGAATCAGATGCATATCTGACGGTGTCGATACCATCGACGCGGGTCGATGGTATCGACCCAATGTGGTAGCGACAGACCTTCTTTCTTTTCGTCCGAGTGCCTGATGTAGTCTCGATACCATCGACTCGGGTCAATGGTATCGACTACCCTATAGCGACAGTTTTGTCATTTTTTGTCGTTGTAGCCTCCGTGCGTCGATGGTATCAACTTGGTGTCGATACTATCGACTGCTTCCTCGCCAGCAACCTGAAGGTGACTCGATACCATCGACATCCCTGTCGATAGTATCGACGCTTTGCTGCTCCTTTCGGCTGGCAACCTGTGACCATGTCGATGGTATCGACTTCCGTCAATGGTATCGACGGAAGCAAATACTCGCTTGTCCTGAAATTTAAACACAAGATCACATAAATTCACACAAATAATAATATTTTGACAATTAATGCTCAAAACACTGAAATAAAGGGGATTTGACATAAGATAGTGGCAAAGACCAAAATGGATGAATTATGCAACATTAACCATAAAAATGACTAATCAAAGCATCAAACACATGTCAAACAAGTATATAAATGCGACTCAAAATCATCGCATCACATACATGATAGATTCATATCTATTCTTAGTGTTCCCATTCTTCATAAGAATTGGACACTCGGCCTTGGGATACTAACTCCATGTAACATGGACAAGTTTTCTCCCACTGAATCTGTTAATATTGAACCCTTCAGTACAGATTGCCAATGTATGCTTTCTCTTTTCAGGTCAAGAGGTTTTCGAGAACTATCTCTATAGATCTCTATTCCTATCACATAGGAAACATCTCTATCTTCCTTAAAGATAATTTCCACTTTTGGATTTCCATTCTAGAACATTTCCATTTCACATCAACATGTGGAATGTGAACATGCTCCCACTAAATCAAAGATCCCTTCTTTATCTTTGACATATCATTCAAATCCATTGACTATATCATCAAAGTAAAGATCCAATTCTGAGTTGCTTGTACTCAATCAATCACATTGATTAGTTCATTGTAACTTATAGACTTCATTTGCATTAGTGGATTCATAAACCTTATAGGTTGTGTCACGTACAAATCTTTGTTTTATTCCTCATAGGAATGCGGTTTTAGTATCCATATGCCAAATGTCTTAGTCATTAAGTTGCAATCAACAATCATCATCCTTCTCAAAATGTTATCCATGTGTCTTAACACTTAAGACTCATTTGCACTTATGGATTTCATCCAATGGGTGCTACCATCAAGGTCATACCTTATGGTTCACATGGATGTCATTTAGGATGTAATGGTCATAGACCATAACTCAAAATTTGGTTCCTCATATTCATCTAGATAGTTGACTCATCACATGAACAACTCATCACATGGTTAAACGAGGTGTGTCCATCAAGGATATAAGAATTTACAACTCCTTGTGATTCTTAATGTCCATTGTTAGTATAGGGTATTCTTTTATTAAGAAGAATTCAGTTATTTGATAATCATTCTCTAACTCATTAGAGTATGATTCCTTCTTGATTTAGACATCATCATGCCTTAATCATGAGTTCACTATGATACACTATCATAATCACTCATAAGGATCTCAAACATTTGGTCCAAGTATTTCATTCATTGATCTCATCAAGAATTAACACTTTACCAAATTTGCACTTCATCTATGATAATCTTGAACACTTCAATATATTCATATTGGTATTTCTCTAAACACCATTTGAAGTATTAGCATTTGTTCCAATAGGTAAATACATCACATGTATCATACCTAATAGGATAATCATTCTCCCACTACCTTTAGTGAAGATTGATTAATCATGTCCAAGATATTCATGTCTCTTACTAGTTCTCTAACCAAAAGAGTCTAGATTTATCCATCACATGGAAACTAGAAATGAATTTTTCATGATTGATGCTAATTTGATTGTTTGAGTTATCTATAACTTTTAGGTATCATTTTATCTTATGCATATCAAATACCACAAGATAAATAAGGCATTGCCACAAAGATCATATTGAAACATCTCTTTATTGATTGCCATCATTGTCATACAATATGCAAAAATAAAGTGTTTCTATCTATTGGCAAATATGAAATAGCAGTTCATAACTGTATTACATGCCCTTTAGGCTGAAAATAAACTAAAGTACTCCTTACTATGGCGGAAACACTTGCCCCAATTATTGAGTGTTTTACACTTTACATCTTGGTATCATATACCTCAAAAGTGTTACAAGTTTACTTTCATGATACCTTTAAGTAGAGACGTTGGTCACCTCCTTCTTCTTTTGTTCTTCCAGATAGAGAGGACAATTCCTTTTCCAATGTCCTGGCTTTTGACAATGGTGGCAATTGCCTTTCTTGGTCACACCTCCCTTGGCCTTGAGAGCTGAAGATGACTTGGGCTCCTGGCTAGCATCAGAACCTTTCTTAGCTTTGCCCTTACCCTTGCGCTTGGACTTGCCTTTCTTTCTCGTGATCACCATCACAAACTTAGGCTTGTCCTTCTTCATCTGTGTCTCGGCTGTCCTCAACATGCCCAACAACTCTGACAGTGGCCTATCAAAGTTGTTCATGTTGTAGTTCATCACAAACTGACTGTAGGATTCTGGCAACGATTGCAGTATCACATCAGTAGCCAACTCTTGGCTCAGTGGAAATCCCAGTCTTGTCAGGTTCTCCACATACCCAATCATCTTGAGTGTGTGAGGACCAACTGGATCTCCTTCTGTCATGACGCACTTGAACAGTGCCCTTGAGACATTGTATCTCTCTTGTCGTTCTTGATCTTCATACATGTTCCTGAGATGCTGAATCATCTCAATGACACCCATGTTCTCATGTTGTCTCTACAACTCATGGTTCATAGAGCACAACATCAAGCACTTTTCATCAATGGCATCATCAGAATGCTTCTTGTAAGATTCATTTCTGCCTTTGGTGCATTAGGAGCAGGTTCCTCTGGAATTGGAGTATCTAGGACATAGAGCTTTCGCTCTTGAGTGAGAACAATTCTCAATATCCTATACCAGTCGTGGAAGTTTGTCCCATTTAGCTTGTCCTTTTCAAGGACCGATCGCAAAGAAAAGTGATTGTTGTTTTTTGTCATTTGTACTACAAAAGGAAAATATGCAATTTTAGTCCAAAACTCATTTTTGACTTATTTGATTGATTTGAAAAGTTGTTGATATAATTAGGCCTTTAATTAATTATCGCTCCCACTATTTTGCTTCAAATTGATAGCCATCACCATCAATTTGGAAGATTGCAGCGTACAACCTTCTAGTGGGCAAGATCCTGAAATCCTCTAAGTCATTGACCAGCTTGGGCTGTCACCCACAACTTAGATCTCTCAGGTAGGCAACTCTTACCAATTGCATCATATGCAACTCTTGATAAGATGTCATATGCAACTCCTTGCCATGATCATCTCCATGCCTCAAGGTGCTAGATCCTATCTAGGTCACCTTGTTAAGTCCGACTCAAAGCCAACACGATGAATATGCACCCTGCTTGGGCAGACCCACATATCCATCCTTCACACTTCCATGAGATAGACAGTGCACCATGCTTGGGCATGCCCATACTTGGTCGATCAAGCTTTTCACGTGTGTTGCACTTGGAAGGCATCTAAAACATTAATATTTAATGAGGGATTTGGTTTTATATACATATACATTTCCAATCACCACAATACATAGTATGTATCATATACATGCTATATCCCATAGAAAACATGAAAAATGATAAAAGCAATGATTATTGCCATCCTAATGTGATTCCTCGAGCCAAGAGGAATCACGGTCATCTAGGTCTACATCACATACAACTTGTACAAGATGAACTCTATGTTTTGCCTTTCTGGGTTTGATCAACTCATCACATGACTGATCGGCTTGCCATCAGGCCTGTCGGCTGGGTGCCACTAGCCGATCGGTTGGCTCCTCCAATCGATCGGTTCGCTTGGTCGTCGTGCATCTCATCATGGCCGCCACCCGCTCATCTCACTCCTCGAACCAGTCATCAACTGATCGTCTCGAACATCAACTGATCAGTTCACGCCTTGAACTGATCGTCTCAGCTGTCGTCAGGATGTCCTCCGTTCTTCGACATAACAGGAAATAAAATTCTATCCTATTTTACATTGTAAAAGGAGAAACCTCGAGTTACAATCGAGGGGAGAAAAGGTAGGAAAGAAATTTCGAATTATTTCGACTTACATTAGGAATAGGAGAAGGAAGATCGGTGCGCAGACCGAGATGCAAGAAACCACATACAACCATACACATATAGGGTTTATTGGCCATAACCACGCTATACATCCACCACAAAACTCGTTTAAGGGTGATACGTATCGAGTGCATTCATAATACATATCATATATGTAAATTGGGATTTGTGGATTTAGGATTGGACATGCATAAAGCCAATTTTATTTGCATCGTATGCAATAAATAAAGGCGACAAACCAAAATCGATCATATCGATAATCCTAAAGTATAGAGCAGTTGACGTGGCTCTGATACCACTGTTGGGTTTTAGGGGAGGTAGAGAAGGTAGCGGAAACAAAAATTTTCTCCTCCCCAAACCCAGAACAAGGAAACGCGTCAACGTCTATACAATAGGAAAGGATGGTTTGTGGAATCATACCTTGTCCCGAGGCTTGCTCGGCGACAATACCTCACAGCTTGCGCAGTCTTCACCTTCGGTCTTGGACTGTGTCTGTGCAGCTCCTGGTCGCACCAGGACTGTCGACTCCTGGTCTCACTGGGACTGTCAGGATTGATAGCTATCCTTCGAGTGGCAGAAATCTCCCGCCTGTGAAGTAGTCCACACGGACCACCTAGAACTCCAATCTCCTTGTCTCACAAGGAATTGGAAGGAGTCACACCCTCCTGTCAGCGTACTAGTCACTGACACACTCTCCTGCCACCAGTCGCTTTCTGCAGTTGTCTTTCCCTTGTTGTGCCTCCCTTATCGGGTAGCACTAGCTCGGGCTCTCTCGGTTACCAAAACTAGAGAGAACGACAACTTTACAGAGCAACTAGTTGCATTGAGTTGTTCTTTGAGAAGCCCCCAATACCCCTATATATATAGGAGGGTCATGGAATAGGGTTCTCCATCCCGGGCAATGCGGGACTAAAGCAGGAGTAGAAGGGTTCGAGATTTTCCACAAAAACAACCAACTGCGCAACCTGAACCGATCGTTTCATTTCTGAAACGGTCGGTTGGGGACCTGAGCCGGTCGGTTGACACCTCAACCGATCGGTTGGGACCCATGAAACGGTCGGTTCACTTCTGAACCGGTCGGTTTGTGGTCCTGATCAGTTCCCGATTGACTTTTCTTCTTTTGTTTCTAATTGGTATCAAATACCAATCCTTGTTCCAATCAAATTGGGCAACTAAAATGAAAGGAAAATTTCTCACCAGTCCTACTTTCCCAACTTGCTCGGTTGCATCAATTGAACCGATCATTTCAACACTTGAAGCAATCGTTTCACCTTGTCCATGAGCCGATCGAATCACCACCTGAGCCGATCAGTTCACCAAGCTCAGCCGATTGGTTCATCACATGAGCTGATCGGTTGGGAGTGCAGATTGTGCAGAATTAGTCAATTGCAGTTTCAATCAATATGATACTCCAATCAATGTGTCCAACACCTTGAACATTATGACATTGAGCTATCAATTAATTGAGTTTTTAATTGAACTACGAAACTCCTTTAGTAATCAATCTAAACATTGTTTGTGGACAAAACTCCTTTTCCATGTTAAATCCTATGTGTGTGACCCTGCAGGTCCATTTCACGTTGGCAGTGAAAGTCCATAACACTTATGACTTCACAAGCAAAGAGTGGTGCCTAGTCACACATCAGTGCTACCCAAGTGAAATAGAAAGTTGGAGAACAACTTTCAATCCTACAATCCGCGAATGGTGTTACAGTGAATGTATAATTCCTTTGTCACTGATATCCCGAATGAACTCAAGGCATGGAACAATCATCCTGTCAACGTTCATTCACTTTCTTTATCTCAGAGTAGATTGGAAGATATATGTTATGACATCAGTATCACATACTGATTCACACATGCGTGCATTCCTTTTTCAATCCTACTCATCAAGTGGCCATGGATATCAAACTCCCTCAGGAGGGACAAATCTCATATCTATCACTCACCCCTCAAAAGCCCCATGTGTCAAAGCCACCCAATCATCACCTTTATAACAACCCATGTTTCAAGACTGTGTTTGATGATGTCAAAGTGTGCCCAGCAACATGTGTTGAGTGTAATGATTTCAGGTCAAAGAATCACACTCACCACCATCACTGTGAGTACTGACTGTGACTACCATGTCATGGTTCCATGTGTCAAACTCACGGTGGGTCTTTCTGGTACACTTGTTCTCTAACAAGTACCTATGTGTTTGGTTTGATATCTCTATATCATGACTAATGAGATTTTGTCATCAACCAACACCACAATCTAGTCTTATGTCTCATTGCTGTCTATCTACCTTCCACAATGACATCCGACTAGGGACATAACAAGAATGTACAAACTCTTAGCATATGTATGATCCCATCGTTTAGGTCCTTAACCTGAAAGCATACGTCATTGAGTACTGTCATTCTCTAGACATTCAATCTGTTCTATCACTATCTCAAATGAATGAACCAGAAAGAATTGGAAGCTTGCCTTTGATGTTTATCAAATCAATCTTAATGTATCCCACCAATCATCCCATGATTGTCTCTCAGGGCATACATACCAACAATGTTTCTAAAGGATTTGGTTACCTCAAGAATCTTGATGGAGGCTTTGTCAAGGAATTTTGAAATTTTGATCATCAAGATAGGAAGCACGTTTTAATAAGACACATCATACTAGTAGGATGATCACTTTTAATATCTTCAGCGACACTCTACATGCATGTATTGTTTTAGAAACTCATGACTTGATTGGTTTCGGCATAGTGGTAGGTTTCTCAGGTTTTGGGGGTTGCATGTGATTTAAGGAGATGAAGCATCCAGGAGTATATAGTCGGATAAATACGGAAAATGGGCATACTATTGTTTCTACATAGATAGTGGATCATCTATGATGTTGTAGACCAGACTACCCATCTTCTCAAAGATCTTGGATGATCTTTACTTGGTGGATGTGCGAACAATCCATCGTTCAAAAGATTATGTGTTTTGTCTACAATACGAGTAGCAACAAGCATGTTTGTCAACAATCACCTCTTTATAAATTCTTCCATTAGAGGTCTTTGTCCTCAAAGATGAAGAAAAATTCAACCTTAATCAATCCCCGCCCCTCTATGTCATCCTTTATTTTGTGAGGATGTGATAAGAAAGAAAAACATTTGTTCATGTAGTACATTCTCCAAGTATTATCTAGATTATATGATTGATTATGCAAAGTATTTATTTCTACTATATTGTTACAATCTCATCTTTTGCCAGGGTTGTTAATAAAATTATAAAGTTTCATTTTGTGATAATTGTTATTATGGTCAACATTTTCACTCTATGCTTGATATCACAACATTTTTATAGTCCATTTCAAAATATCATTGCCCCAACAACAAAGGCATATTTTAGGCTTCTGGAAACCAAAGTGGAAGTATCCCTTCTATTAGCATCTATTGCAGAATGTAATTGTTTTTTTTTTCAAATTGTGTGTCAACTTAAATGCCACTTTTTTTGTAAGGGTATTTAGTATACATAAGAGTTGATTCATTATACCTAAGATTGAAATACTTAAAGTATACCATCTGATTTTGGTAGATATAACTTGACTTTCCTTTTCATATGATGTCTCCATCATGTTACATTTTCCTTTTATGTCCTTGGTTGAGCTTTCATCTTCACCTCCATTGTTAGACTGAGTGTCTATAATGCCCCTCCAAGAAAATACATATCAGTGGAAGCAAACCATATGTTGTCCATAACATAGGTCACTCAGCTTGGAGGAACATTACAAAACATGATATACCTAACAACAAGATAAATGAAACTCCTTGCATTAACTTAAAATATAGATTCATATATTCTTATTGAAAGGGAAAACATTATATGTCTCGTATTTATTTCAAACCTAATACATGTAGGCTAAGAAAATCTAAAACATGAAATGATAAACTAGACTAAAGAATCTACAGAGTGGTAGATGGCACCCCACCAAGCTAGAGACTAATTTGTTGTTATCTACACTGAAGGGCTTGCTTAAATTCTCTTTTGCTCCATTATCTAGGGACATATTGTCCCATGGCCATGCAAAACAAAAAAAAACGTAAGTAAGCGACATTATAAATGTTATAAGAACTGAAAAATAGGCATATATACATGAACTGATAAAACCTTTTATTTGGGGAAGTCAGGAGGCCATCTTATTAATCTCGCCCTCCTCTTATGAGCTGGTCAAAAGGATTAATACAATCTACTCTTGCATAACGAGTACTAAACGTGGTAGTACTACTGCCATTACATTCTTTGTTAACTACATGGATAAGGCTATCAGATGGTCGGATATAATGTGCCTTACTCATATTTTGGTTTTGGTGGTGCTTGGACAAAGCATCGGCCAAGTTTGTGACGTCCCCGAATTTTCTAAAACGTAATCTGATGTGTGACGTCCAAATTGTAACCCTCACCTCAGCGAGCATCCCAATTTAAACATCCCACACAAGGCTAAGAAGAAGAAAATCAGAGGAAGTCATAAGGAAACAATCAGTAGCACATGTACATGAACAATAATAAAACCATACACACATGTTCACCATTCAACATATAATTACAACATGAATTGTTACAACATTTGATATTACATATGAACAGCAAACTTATACATATACGTGTACTACAACTAAACTATAGGATCTTAAGACAACAGGTTCACCTGAACATCAGCTCGCCACACAACTCTCAACTATCCTGGATCTTCAACAGCATAACCACAACCTAAACAAAAGATTACATGCGGTACACGTCAGCACAATATTTCAAGAATATTGTACTGAGTACGCCTACATGTCTTTTTATATACCTCTCATCATATCTTGGCAATAAGATAAAACTAATACTTTGCAGTAACAGAAGAATATAAGAAAATCATATACTTGCACAAAGATATTCATTAACAAAAGAGAACACATATTTTAAGCACATTTTCCATTATATATCTATGCTTGCCACCTGAGGGAATAATGCATCATCTCTGCTACCAATGAGAATGAGATGTAAGGCCTTATGATCTACTACCAAAGAGTTTGATCATTGTACAATATGATCTGCTACCAAAGAGAATGATCACTTTCCAGCACTATGCTACCAAAGAGAATTAGTGCTTTCATATAATGGAACATATATATTATGTTTGATGTGTTCATAGCAATAAGTATGGAAAATCATGCAACATATCATACAAGAACAATCATTTCAATCAATACCATATGCCAAGTCTTTACTACCATATAACACAAGCATATTGTATAATAAGCCAAGTAAGAGGTAATGGCGTACCTTCCAAAGAGACATCTTAATCATCACATATTTCTCATGTCATCTATATCCTTGGTAAACCCTGATTAAGACAAGATCATACACTATCATCAGGTTCTCATCCTATTATATCTCATCTTAACCCTAATCATGTTCATATCAGGGTTTGCTTATCTCATTATGTTATATACATTATTGCTTGTCTTCTTATCTTAGATTTATCATACTGACGTCATTTTCCAAATTGTGATTCATTATCTAAACATTAGGTTCAATGTCCTTTTTGTGCACATATGAACCCTAGGTTACACCATTAACCAAAATTAGGATTTCGTAACATGTATCAAGGTTCATCTTTATATAACATGGATTTTGTTCGTCATTATGATCGCATATTTAATTTTGAGGTTCCATATATTGATATGAGCTTATTCTGTAAATGTCACCATTTATTGAGCATGTATGCATTAATTGCATTTTAATTAGGGTTATTAGCCCGAATTAGCCATATTATGCAAATTACATGATTTCGTGCATCAACATCATGATTACAGACATCATATGGGTTAAAAACATTATTATGGAGTTACTGACATTTTCCCATAATTTTATATCATCTTTTGATATTTATTATCCATTAAACGAGCATTACACATCTTTCATGATATCACTGAGATTAGAGCATCAAAAGCCTGATATTATAGTTCCAGTTGTTCTACGCATTTTTTTGAGAATTTCAGTACCTTGTTTATAATTTTCTGATAAGCGGACAATTTTCTAGGATTTATTGAAGAACTGGGAATTTCTGAGAGTTTTTACCTTTTTCAGCAAATCGGGTCTTGCCATGTGTCCTTCAGACTGGCGCTCCTTTCCTTGGTTGGGCCGGTGGTTCACATTTGGTCTGGGTCGGTTTAGCCGGTTCTCAGGGATTGGACCCGGTCCTCCCTTCTTTCTTTCCCTGGTCCACGCGATCGTCCCAAGTGGGACTCTGCTTCACGGAGCCGCCGCCGCACGGAGACGCTCCGGTGAGCAACTGATCGTCCTCCAACGCTCCTCATGGATGGCTTGACCCTCCATTAGCTTCGGCGTCTTCCTTCCAACCTCCATGGCTGCTCCATTTCACCCTGGCGCCTCCAAGCCACCATGTCCGCAAGCTCACCGCCACCGGCACTGCTACGGCGGATCAAAAGGGCATCACGCCTCTATTCCTCCTCGCATCGATCTGAAGCTAGTGGAGCTTCGCAACACTTCCACGAACTCGGCCCTGACCCTCGTTCAAGATGCAGAGCACCTTGTCCCATCCTCGAGCACCACCTTCTTCTCCAGTGAAGTGGGGTTGGTTGGCTACCACATCCACCTCGAGAGTCCACTGAAAAGATGGGGTTGAACTCGCATGAATCCGTGCTCGCTTTCTCCTTCTTTGTCTTCCTCAGAACAACCTTCTCACTCTATTTCCTTCTTCCGCCTCCCACCTGTAAAACGCAGTGGAGAAGCAATGGTGGTAGAGAGGTGGAATTCCCTTGTCTCAGCTCCGTTTTTCCTAAGTGAGGGGTCGGTCTGATCCTCTTGTCAAACCGCACACGTATAGCCGCTCAGAACTGGTCTTCATCCCACGATCAACGAGATCCACGATGAGGTGGTCATCGCTAAAAACATGGCTGTAACCGCAAGGAGAGGGACGAAATCTTGGCCCTAGATTATTCATGTACGGCTGTGATGGATCCTAGACCAAACTGGATTTGTGGCCTCCCTTCTCAAAGAAAGCGTGACAAATCTCATATCAGAGCTTAGGATAAATAATTCGAACTTTGATAATTATTACATCAATATATGCATTATTTCATCATTTCCAAACCTTTATAACACCCTCTAGGAACATCCAATTTCCACCAAACTTTAACCATAGCTCTAACATCACTCAAGCTACAATCTTCTCAAATTTGGTGACAAAACCCAACCATTAGACCTATCAATTAAATTCCTCAATTAGGCATAAACTTATGGATCTTAGTCATGATACCAATCTCAAATCAACACATCAACTTTGTCGAAAGCTTAGAACTCTCGAAACAACACAACATGTATGAATTCACTTGTGTCATTGGACATTTTAGGATTTCAAAAGTCTACTCCATCACATCCTACACACCTTAAAAGAAATTCCATCCTCAGAATTAAGCCAGAAAAGTCGGTCTTTCACATCATATACATCTTAAAAGAACTTTCGTCCTCAGAAGTAAAGCATACTCATACCTCCAGGGGAAACCTTATCTTGTTGTCATCCACACGTAGGTAGTATTCTATGGGTAACATATCCACCAAGGTTACCTAAAACCATGTATCCAAAGCACTATTAGGGGGTTTACAACCATCTTGGGTGCATAAACACTCCATAGAAGGTTCAAACAAGGGTTTAGAAGGTTAGGTTATGTCATGACATATCTCATATATCAGGGATGCATCCTTATCTTAACCCGTGCATTAGGGTTCCATCATCATATTAATGTGTTCTAAAGGAGTTAACTAAATATTAACTCATTATATCAAGGTGTCATCGACATTTTATTTAGCTCATTGTTAGAACATGTTCATCATTAACATATGCCTTTTAGGAGGGAGTTAACTATAATTAACTCACTTTATCCCTCTAGATCATACCAAGATGTCATAATCATTATGTTGTGC
Organism: Alisma plantago-aquatica; assembly: GCA_963693085.1. Lineage (NCBI taxonomy): Eukaryota > Viridiplantae > Streptophyta > Magnoliopsida > Alismatales > Alismataceae > Alisma > Alisma plantago-aquatica. The sequence continues at coordinate 21,091,479 of OY856412.1, read as the reverse complement.
TAATTATTAGACTGTATTTTCCATCTTTGTTAAGCACCAAGATTAACACCTTGTGCAATATGTTTCATTCATATGATCTTGTTTTATTGCTCATGACAAACTTATGACATTTATTAATGAATTCATCACAAGATTAACCAACACTATCAAATTATCATCATTATCATGTACATGGTTAACCATTTATGCATTGATATCTATCAAGCCATCTCTAGGTTTTCATCATATCATGTCTCAAGATTAAATCACATCTTTATATTTATTACATCTTGGTTGTGCTAAGCAAACTTATGTGAGCGGCTTGTTAAGCATATATCAAAACTTTATCTTGTCTAAATGAGGATCCTCTAACCCATACCATGAGGCTAGCACTATGCTCAGTCTCTCTGAGCTAACTCAACTCTGTGAGTAACTCATATGCACATACGTTATCTTTCCTCTTGGTCTAGGGTTCTCGAATTACCTCATTGGCACTAGTGATAGCCTTACAAGCTCTAACCACATAAGCACAAACCAAACACTCTATGACGTACTCTTCATAGGTCTTCTGCCCATGAAACATCTTACCCAAAACTCTCTTATATACACCACTAGATTCCTATGTGGGAAACCACCAACTCGAGCACGAGGCTTCTCAGAAACTAACATAGCTACCTCCTCCAGGGTCTTGGGCTCTCTCCCTCACCCAGATGGCAAGCACTCGTATTCATGTTCACATGTTCATATAACCAGCCTCTCTCTGACTCTAGGGTTTGGTCTTCCCACGGACATCTAGGGTTCAACAGATCTACAGGAATCATACATAAAGCAACTCAACTCACTCACTCAGGAGTAGTCTAGTTTAGGACATATCATATCACATATCTCATATTTCTCATATCGTGGAGTCTAGGTTCTCTGACCTTCTCCTTGTGGGTCTCGCTCTCTCTTGAGCTAACCCCAAAACTGGTCCTAACACTAGAGGTCCTCCTTCGTAAAAGAGATTGAGGCCCATGCTGACTCACAACCTTGTCTCAGCCTAGCTTATCTTATCTCATAAAAGCCTATTTTCTTGCATCATCAGAACTCATCTCAAATCCTCAAAACTGAACTTGGGTCCTCAAAGACAAACATATATCATCATAAACTATCTTTTATCATCTCTGTCAAACTTACATTATATCACAAAAACTTATTTCATCTATTCTATCTATCATATATATCAAAGGCTCTAGACATCTAATCTAGAACTACTCTCTCTTCTAGACTGATGTCATTCACTTTCACTTAGGTTGCATGACCACCTCCTACTCGTACATGTGTGGAGACACATTTTTTTTTGAAATACATATACATAATAAAATATTCTATAGTTTTTCTCCGATAAAACAAACGTCAGAGAAAACTATCGAGGTTCGATCCGATTGGAATCAAAAACCAAATCCAAAAACGAGTGTCCCACACACAGTAGAGAGTACAGTGTCATGAAAATAGTGAAAGGGGTGAGAACATGGTGTAGACTAGTGTAGCTACTCTAGACAACGAGCGCCATATGTCTAGGGTTTCTCTTCCCCTGATGCACATCATTTCCAAATAGTGCAACGTCCCATACCACTGCACTACAAGGAAAGAACGACATCTAAGGACTTGCTACTCAACAAGCACCAGTCTAGACCTAGTTCTCATACATCTAGGTGCTAACCTAGAGGCTAGGTCAGATCTAGTCTCTAAAAGACGACTAATCTAACCCTAAAAGATTATTAAGGTTCAAGGTTCTTTCATTTTGAGTTGCATAGTGAGCAAATGTCAGGCTTTGCTATTGTTCATGATCCGATACCACCTGTGACGTCCCCGAATTTTCTAAAACTTAATCTGATGTGTGACGTCCAAATTGAAACCCTCACCTCAGCGAGCATCCCAATTTAAACATCCCATACAAGGCTAAGAAGAAGAAAATCATAGGAAGTCATAAGGAAACAATCAGTAGCACATGTACATGAACAATAATAAAACCATACACACATGTTCACCATTCAACATATAATTACAACATGAATTGTTACAACATTTGATATTACATATGAACAGCAAACTTATACATATACATGTACTACAACTAAACTACAGGATCTTAAGACAACAGGTCCACCTGAACATCAGCTCATCACACAACTCTCAACTATCCTGGATCTTCAAGAGCATAACCACAACCTATAAAAAAGATTACATGTGGTACACATCAGCACAATATTTCAAGAATATTGTACTGAGTACGCCTACGTGTCTTTTTATATACCTCTCATCATTTCCAATGAGCTCTTCAATAGGAATATCCCTAAGAGACCTTGCTTCTTCAATAGAAGTCACCTTGGATTCCCACCTCTTGGGGAGAGTTCTAAGGATCTTTGAGTTGATCTCTCCACTAGACATAGGATGTCCTAGAACAGCAAGACCATTCAAGATGGTGTTGAGCCTTGAGTACATGTTGGCTATGCTCTCCTCCTTTCCCATCTTGAAGTTCTCAAGCAGCCCTTTGAGCATGTAGACTTTGCTTTCCTTCACTTGATCTGTCCCTTCATAAGTGATGCAAAGCTTTCTCCATACCTCATAGGCCGTCTCACAAGAGGAAATCCGGTTGAACTCGGTGGGGGTCATGGAGGCATATAAGATGTGCATTGCTCTAGCATTCAAGGTTGCTTTCATCAAGGCGGCTTCATCCCATTCTTCAATCTTTGTCTTTGGTTGCATGTATGGGATATTCACCATTTGCCACATCTCAAGACTTGATCCTTGGATGTAGAATTGAAGCCTTCTTCTCCAATAGAGGAAATTGCTCCCATCAAAGATTGGTAGGCTGATTCTACCTCCTTGGTAGTCACCCATATTCTCCTACTTCTTGAAGTATGCTTGGAGAAGACCCGCTCTGATACCACTTGTTGGATCCTAGATGGGTGATAAGATGCTCTAGAGGGGGGTGAATAGAGCTGAAAGCACTTAAACAAAATTCATTAAACCTTCAAAATATATGACAAGATAAGGTTGCTAAATAGGCAATTTGAGTGCAACTAAATCATGCATAGCAAGGATAAGAGAGATTGAATCATGCACCAATTAGACAAGATATTTAGAGTGGTTCCACACTTCAAACTATAAGTGTGTTAGTCCACTTGCCTAGAGAGGTCAACCTCTAGGACTTCCAACAATTGCACTCTTATATTCACTTATAAGACTTACAATACATTACCAACAAAGGACTTACCTATCCAATACAAAGAGTCTTCAACCTTACCAAGGACTTACCCACTTTGCAAGAGTCTCCGGCCTTCTCCAAGGACTTACCCACTCTTGCACAAGTCTTCAGCCTTGCAGGAATTACCCACTCTTCTTGGATCTTCCGCCTTTGACTTCACCTTCACTCAGAGAAGCTTCCACCAAGGTCTTACCCACTTAAGCTTGAGTCTTCTGCCTTCTCCAAGGGCTTACCCACTCTAGCTCCAAGTCTTTATCCTTGATCTTCACCAAGGGATGCCTTCCCTTGTTCTTCTTCACCTCTCTTGGATAAGAGAGAGAACCTTCATCTTCATGATTGCAAATGAGAGAAGTGGAGGTGGTGGAAGTGAGAGCCTCAGAAGATATACATGTAGGACTAGCTCTCTTACAGATTTCCTACTCACTCTAATGGATGTAGCAAGTGATTAAGCTTAGAGAGAGAGAGGAGGCTGTAGGAAGCACTCAACTATAGAATAGGAACCTCACAAAGAGTTTACAATGAATGCTCAACCTTGGAATGAAGCCCAAGGGGTCCTATTTATAGCTGGGGATGCCTCTTAGCCTTTGGGAACACTTATGAACGAAAACTAGCCGTTTTGTGGCTTGCAACGGATCTATTTTCACTTGTTGCAACTCCACAATGGCTAGAAACACTTTTCTGCACTTTTCCGTACAGTGCAATCGGTCGAGTTCTAATGGGTGTAACTCAACCGATCAAGTAGCAGGCAAACCGATGTTCAAAGGATCGGTCGAGTTTGTCCTGAGGAAACTCGACCGACCATTTCAACTGGAAATGGCCTACTACCCAATCGGTCGAGTTCTGTGAGTGCACAACTCGACCGATGCAATCTTCAGAAAATCGACCAAGGTGGATCGGTCGAGTTTCAGGGTGGGAAACTCGACCAACCAAGTGCCTGTAATTGATTTTCTAAGATGCATCTAAAGTACCCTAATATTCGATCTAAGTGTTCCTGATATTTTTCTAAGATTAATTACAAGTCATACAATCATTACAAGTGATTTACAACGTGATTCTAATGGATATACATTATATTACAAAAACGTGCACTTGTATGACTTTGACTTGTCTTTTCTCCAATTTGATATGCGCAAGTTAGGGCATTTGGAGTGTGTCTATACCTAATCTGAAAACACTCAAGTAGAAGCATTAGACACCAAAATGTGGAATGGTTAGTCATCATCAAAACATGGGTTTAGTCAATTTAGACGTGAGTCAACATTGACCTAATTGACCTTGAGTCAACATTCTCCCCCTTTTTGAAGATGGCAAACCATTCCATAAATGTATTGAAAGCATTTAAGTAAATTCATACCTTTGGATAAACCTAGGGGTTTCAATAGAATGGAGTTCATATGCTCCCCCTCAATTGATGCACATGGAGTTTTCATACTCCCCCTCAATTGATGTTATTTCTCCTGCATGGTTAGCTTTCATAACATTTATAGAATACTATGTCTTCTACTCATATATGTTCTACACATATATGTCTTCTCCCATTTACCTTCTCCCCTTTACATGAACATACTTCTCTTCTTCATGTAAGACATGCCTTCTTCCTCTTTTTAAAAGAAGACATACCTTTCTCCCCCTTTGTCATTTAAAAAAGGTGGGGGTATGAAGAAATAAGAAACATCACTTGTTAAAGAGAAAAACGATAACACCAAATATATATAAGGAGAGTAGAAGAGCACAGATAGGGGCTTGTCCAAGCATAGAAAGAAAATCAAGTTAAAGCATATACTTGAACACCCCAAAATGCAAGATAATGTGCTGCAGAAAAATAATAAATCACAATTTTGACCCTCAAGATGATGAAATTTGACCAAAAACCATCGGACCTCATGGCAAAGTGATGAGTCTTGCTCAAAAGGTCGTTTCTGCATGAAAAACACTAGTCTTGCACCAAAAACTGAAACTGGAGCAAAAGCTGCATAAAATCCAAAAATACTCCAATTTCTACATATAATGTAGATCTATGTACCCTACATCACAATTTTATGCAAGCATCTCAAGATAGTAGATATGCAATTTTAAGAAATAATCTTGAGCATGTATGAGAAAAGAAACAAGCATAGCATATAGATGAGCAAAGAAGCCAATTAGAAACAAGATTAGAACTACATGTATATGAACTACTAGTAGATGATATCACAAGTTAGGACTACTAGTAGGATCTAGATCATAGCAAGAGATACCAAAAGATACACAAGTTAAAGAGCAAGCTATGAGTAGATGTAGAGATATATCCAAACAGAGAGATATGCAATTTTAGAAGCATGAAAGGATATAACTCACTAGATATGCATCCTTACCATAAGATGATTACCCCTATGAACCTCAAGGTTGTATCAAAACAAGATATACACCTATAGAGATGTAGCAAGTTAGAGTACAACGGAAGCGATTTTAGATACAACCAAGAGATCCAAAGAGATCATCATCAAAACCTGCAAGACAACTCAAAGCAAGTAATTGCAAGATATAGATATACCAATTTAGAGAAATTAGAGAGATAGAGTTGTATGCAAGATAGGCAATTTAGAACATGGCAATATGCACATATAAAGATACCAAAAGAGAGTGTCAAAGAATAAGGCTATTGGTTGAGAAAATCTAGTTGAGAGGGAAATTCTCATTCAATAAGCCAACTGTGTATTCTGTGCACAGTGTTATCGGTCGAGTTCTGTGCATTGTCAACTCGACCGATGACAGCTGTTGGAAACACCCATTGGTGCCCATCGGTCGAGTTTCACTAGGGCAAACTCGACCGACAGACCAGCTGTCAAAGAGCACATATATTTCATAAAAACATATTTAAAGGCATGCAAAAAAAACAAACCATATCCAAACATGTCTAAGCAAGTTAGTAATGCACTATAGAAGCATTAGAAACAGTTTTTGAGCAAGAGTGTGAAGAGAATCACAAAATGCCACTTTTGACTCAAAAACCATATGTATAGTTCACACTAACTAGACAAAAACAAGTTAGAAAAGGTTATAAGCAAGAGAAACATTACCTTTGTGCTTACCATTGCTTTTCCACTTGTTGTCACCCTCTACACATCTCACCTTTCTTCTTTTATGTGGATTGACAAGTCAATTTTCAATTCAATAGCTCAAGTCAATCCATTTGCAAGTACCTACAATAAGAAAGATGAAATGGTCCCCAATCATGTTTTTGGGTCTGGAGGGATTAGTTTAGCAACCCAAGTTCTATTGCTCTTGGGTGCTTTCTTAAAAGGACAACAATTAGAATAATGACCAAATTCATTGCAATAATTGCATGTGCCCATAGTCTTGCAACTAGAGGATTCTCCATGGAATATTGGAGGTCCTTTATCTTTGTTGTTCCCTTGACTACTATCATACCCTAAACCATGTCTACCAATTTTTTTAGTAGTGTGGTGTACGATGTCAGTAAGACTCTTTTTACCAACTAAGAATCTTTGCAAAGATGATCTCAAACTATCATTATCATGCTTAAGAGAAGCAATAGTAGAAGACAAATTATTGATATTATCTCTAGCATGCAAAAGATCATTTTCTAAGCAAAGAGATTTAGTTGAATAAGAATCTATATCAAAATGAAGAGCAGCAACATCATTCTCTCTATTTGTAGAGCTAGAACAAAATTCATGCCCATTGATTTTAGCAAGCAAGGAGGCATTTTCTATTTCTAATTCATGCAAAACAAAATCTTTGTCCTTGTTTTCAGATTTAAGAACATCAATGTCATGCATGAGAGAATCAATAATTAAAGTATGCTCTTCATTAGAACTAGGCATTAGAGGTTGAGCTTCTAGAAATTTAATCTTATCAAGTAAACTAGCATTTTCAAGTTTAATAGAGTCTACTTGGCTAAGACAATCATTTTTATCAATAAGCAAGCAAGAATTGGCATATTCAAGATCATCTAGTTCTATATGCAAATTATCAACAATTTTAGCAAGCTTTTTCTTTTTCTTTTTATAAGACTTATAAGAGGCACAAATATCATGAATAATAACAAATTAAAGATTCTTTATCTAAAGAGTCTAGATTTACCTCACTTGAGTCTTCACTTGTTGAAGCTATAAGGGCAAAATGGCATTCTCCTTCATCACTAGAGCTTGAGCTTGATCCTTCACATTAATCTTCACTTGAGCTTGAGTTGGAGTAGCCACTTGAGCTTGATTGCCATTTCTTCTTGTGAAGATGGGTCTTTTTGCCTTGTGGGCAATCTTCCTTGTAGTGACCCTTCTTTCCAAATGTGAAGCACCGGATGGAGGAGGACTTGCCTTTGTAGGGTTTACCCTTGGAGTACATGGCATCTTCTTTAGCTTGAGAGGATGGAGAGACGTGTTCCATGATAGCTTCAATTTGAGCCTTTATTTCAGCCTTCTTCATTCTCTTAAGCTCTTTCTTCTCTTGTCTTTCTACTTCCTCCCTCTTTTCAAGTGTAGCTTCATGTGCTTGTAGATTTCCAATGATCTCTTCAATATGAATATCCGTAAGAGACCTTGCTTCTTCAATAGAAGTCACCTTGGATTCCCACCTCTTGGGGAGAGTTCTAAGGATCTTTGAGTTGATCTCTCCACTAGACATAGGATGTCCTAGAACAGCAAGACCATTCAAGATGGTGTTGAGCCTTGAGTACATGTTGGCTATGCTCTCCTCCTTTCCCATCTTGAAGTTCTCAAGCAGCCCTTTGAGCATGTAGACTTTGCTTTCCTTCACTTGATCTGTCCCTTCATAAGTGATGCAAAGCTTTCTCCATACCTCATAGGCCGTCTCACAAGAGGAAATCCGGTTGAACTCGGTGGGGGTCATGGAGGCATATAAGATGTGCATTGCTCTAGCATTCAGGGTTGCTTTCATCAAGGCGGCTTCATCCCATTCTTCAATCTTTGTCTTTGGTTGCATGTATGTGCTATTCACCATTTGCCACATCTCAAGACTTGATCCTTGGATGTAGAATTGAAGCCTTCTTCTCCAACAGAGGAAATTGCTCCCATCAAAGATTGGTAGGCTGATTCTCCCTCCTTGGTAGTCACCCATATTCTCCTACTTGTTGAAGTATGCTTGGAGAAGACCTGCTCTGATACCACTTGTTGGATCCTAGATGGGTGATAAGATGCTCTAGAGGGGGGTGAATAGAGCTGAAAGCACTTAAACAAAATTCATTAAACCTTCAAAATATATGACAAGATAAGGTTGCTAAATAGGCAATTTGAGTGCAACTAAATCATGCATAGCAAGGATAAGAAAGATTGAATCATGCACCAATTAGACAAGCTATTTAGAGTGGTTCCACACTTCAAACTAGAAGTGTGTCAGTCCACTTGCCTAGAGAGGTCAACCTCTAGGACTTCCAACAATTGCACTCTTATATTCACTTATAAGACTTACAATACATGACCAACAAAGGACTTACCTATCCAATACAAAGAGTCTTCAACCTTACCAAGGACTTAACCACTTTGCAAGAGTCTTCGGCCTTCTCCAAGGACTTACCCACTCTAGCACAAGTCTTCGGCCTTGCAGGAATTACCCACTCTTCTTGGATCTTCCACCTTTGACTTCACCTTCACTCGGAGAAGCTTCCACCAAGGTCTTACCCACTTGAGCTTGAGTCTTCTGCCTTCTCCAAGGGCTTACCCACTCTAGCTCCAAGTCTTTAGCCTTGATCTTCACCAAGGGACGCCTTCCCTTGTTCTTCTTCACCTCTCTTGGACAAGAGAGAGAACCTTCATCTTCATGATTGCAAATGAGAGAAGTGGAGGTGGTGGAAGTGAGAGCCTCACAAAATATACATGTAGGACTATCTCTCTTATAGATTTCCTACTCACTCTAATGGATGTAGCAAGTGATTAAGCTTAGAGAGAGAGAGGAGGTTGTAGGAAGCACTCAACTATAGAATAGGAACCTCACAAAGAGTTTGCAATGAATTCTCAACCTTGGAATGAATCCCAAGGGGTCCTATTTATAGCTGGGGATGCCTCTTAGCCTTTGGAAACACTTATGAATGAAAACTAGCTATTTTGTGGCTTGCAACGGGTCTATTTTCACTTGTTGCAACTCCACAATGGCAAGAAACACTTTTCTGCACTTTTCCGTACAGTGCAATCGGTCGAGTTCTAATGGGTGTAACTCGACCGATCAAGTAGCAGGCAAACCGATGTTCAAAGGATCGGTCGAGTTTTTCCTGAGGAAACTCGACCGACCATTTCAACTGGAAATGGCCTACTACCCAATCGGTCAAGTTCTGTGAGTGCACAACTCGACCGATGCAATCTTCAGGAAATCGACCAAGGTGGATCGGTCGAGTTTCAGGGTGGGAAACTCGACCTACCAAGTGCCTGTAATTGATTTTCTAAGATGCACCTAAAGTGCTCTAATATTCGATCTAAGTGTTCCTGATATTTTTCTAAGCTTAATTACAAGTCATACAATCATTACAAGTGATTTACAACATGATTCTAATGGATATACATCATATTACAAAAATGTGCACTTGTATGACTTTGACTTGTCTTTTCTCCAATTTGATATGCGCAAGTTAGGGCATTTGGAGTGTGTCTATACCTAATCTGAAAACACTCAAGTAGAAGCATTAGACACCAAAATGTGGAATGGTTAGTCATCATCAAAACATGGGTTTAGTCAATTTAGACGTGAGTCAACATTGACCTAATTGACCTTGAGTCAACATTCTCCCCCTTTTTGAAGATGACAAACCATTCCATAAATGTATTGAAAGCATTTAAGTAAATTCATACCTTTAGATAAACCTAGGGGTTTCAATAGAATGGAGTTCATATGCTCCCCCTCAATTGATGCACATGGAGTTTTCATACTCCCCCTCAATTGATGCTATTTCTCCTGAATGGTTAGCTTTCATAACATTTATAGAATACTATGTCTTCTACTCATATATGTTCTACACATATATGTCTTCTCCCATTTACCTTCTCCCCTTTACATGAACATACTTCTCTTCTTCATGTAAGACATGTCTTCTTCCTCTTTTTAAAATAAGACATACCTTTCTCCCCCTTTGTCATTTCAAAAAGGTGGGGGTATGAAGAAATAAGAAACATCACTTGTTAAAGAGAAAAAAGATAACACAAAATATATATAAGGAGAGTAGAAGAGCACAGATAGGGGCTTGTCCAAGCATAGAAAGAAAAGCAAGTTAAAGCATATACTTGAACACCCCAAAATGCAAGATAACGTGCTGTAGAAAAATAATAAATGACAATTTTGACCCTCAAGATGATGAAATTTGACCAAAAACCATCGGAGCTCATGGCAAAGCGATGAGTCTTGCTCAGAAGGTCGTTTTTGCATGAAAAACACTAGTCTTGCACCAAAAACTGAAACTGGAGCAAAAGCTGCATAAAATCCAAAAATACTCCAATTTCTACATATAATGTAGATCTATGTACCCTGCATCACAATGTTATGCAAGCAGCTCAAGATAGTAGATATGCAATTTTAAGAAATAATCTTGAGCATGTATGAGACAAGAAATAAGCATAGCATATAGATGAGCAAAGAAGCCAATTATAAACAGGATTAGAACTACATGTATATGAACTACTAGTAGATGATATCACAAGTTAGGACTACTAGTAGGATCTAGATCATAGCAAGAGATACCAAAAGATACACAAGTTAAAGAGCAAGCTATGAGTAGATGTAGAGATATATCCAAACAGAGAGATATGCAATTTTAGAAGCATGAAAGGATATAACTCACTAGATATGCATCCTTACCATAAGATGATTACCCCTATGAACCTCAAGGTTGTATCAAAACAAGATATACACCTATAGATATGTAGCAAGTTAGAGTACAACAGAAGCGATTTTAGACACAACCAAGAGATCCAAAGAGATCATCATCAAAACATGCAAGACAACTCAAAGCAAGTAATTGCAAGATATAGATATACCAATTTAGAGCAATTAGAGAGATAAAGTTGTATGCAAGATAGGCAATTTAGAACATGGCAATATGCATATATAAAGATACCAAAAGAGAGTGCCAAATAATAAGGCTATTGGTTGAGAAAATCTAGTTGAGAGGGAAATTCTCATTCAATAAGCCAACTGTGTATTCTGTGCACAGTGTTATCGGTCGAGTTCTGAGCATTGTCAACTCGACCGATGACAGCTGTTGGCAACACCCATTGGTGCCCATCGGTCGAGTTTCACTAGGGAAAACTCGACCGACAGACCAGCTGTCAAAGAGCACATATATTTCATAAAAACATATTTAAAGGCATGCAAAAAAAAACCATATCCAAACATGTCTAAGCAAGTTAGTAATGCACTATAGAAGCATTAGAAACAGGTTTTGAGTAAGAGTGTGAAGAGAATCACAAAATGCCACTTTTGACTCAAAAACCATATGTATAGTGCACACTAACTAGACAAAAACAAGTTAGAAAAGGTTATAAGCAAGAGAAACATTACCTTTGTGCTTACCATTGCTTTTCCACTTGTTGTCACCCTCTACACATCTCACCTTTCTTCTTTTATGTGGATTGACAAGTCAATTTTCAATTCAATAGCTCAAGTCAATCCATTTGCAAGTACCTACAATAAGAAAGATGAAATGGTCCCCAATCATGTTTTTGGGTCTGGAGGGATTAGTTTAGCAACCCAAGTTCTATTGCTCTTGGGTGCTTTCTTAAAAGGACAACAATTAGAATAATGACCAAATTCATTGCAATAGTTGCATGTGCCCATAGTCTTAGAACTAGAGGATTCTCCACGGAATATTGGAGGTCCTTTATCTTTGTTGTTCCCTTGACTACTATCATACCCTAAACCATGTCTACCAATTTGTTTAGTAGTGTGGTGTACGATGTCATTAAGACTCTTTTTACCAACTAAGAATCTTTACAAAGATGATCTCAAACTATCATTATCATGCTTAAGAGAAGCAATAGTAGAAGACAAATTATTGATATTATCTCTAGCATGCAAAAGATCATTTTCTAAGCAAAGAGATTTAGTTGAATAAGAATCTCTATCAATATGAAGAGCAGAAACATCATTCTCTCTATTTGTAGAGCTAGAACAAGATTTATGCCCATTGATTTTAGCAAGCAAGGAGGCATTTTCTATTTCTAATTCATGCAAAACAAAATCTTTGTCCTTGTTTTCATATTTAAGAACATCAATGTCATGCATGAGAGAATCAATAATTAAAGTATGCTCTTCATTAGAACTAGGCATGAGAGGTTGAGCTTCTAGAAATTTAATCTTATCATGTAAACTAGCATTTTCAAGTTTAATAGAGTCTACTTGGCTAAGACAATCATTTTTATCAATAAGCAAGCAAGAATTAGCATATTCAAGATCATCTAGTTCTATATGCAAATTATCAACAATTTTAGCTATCTTTTTCTTTTTCTTTTTAGAAGATTTATAAGAGGCACAAATATCATGAATAATAGCAATTAAAGATTCTTTATCTAAAGAGTCTAGATTTACCTCACTTGAGTCTTCACTTGTTGAAGCTATAAAGGCAAAATGGCATTCTCCTTCATCACTAGAGCTTGAGCTGGATCCTTCACATGAATCTTCACTTGAGCTTGAGTTGGAGGAGCCACTTGAGCTTGATTGCCATTTCTTCTTGTAAACATGGGTCTTTTTTCCTTATGGGCAATCTTCCTTATAGTGACCCTTCTTTCCACATGTGAAGCACCGGATGGAGGAGGACTTGCATTTGTAGGGTTTACCCTTGGAGTACATGGCATCTTTTTTAGCTTGAGAGGATGGAGAGACTTGTTCCATGATAGCTTCAATTTGAGCCTTTATTTCAGCCTTCTTCATTCTCTTAAGCTCTTTCTTCTCTTGTCTTTCTACTTCCTCCCTCTTGTCAAGTGTAGCTTCATGTGCTTGTAGATTTCCAATGAGCTCTTCAATAGGAATATCCCTAAGAGACCTTGCTTCTTCAATAGAAGTCACCTTGGATTCCCACCTCTTGGGGAGAGTTCTAAGGATCTTTGAGTTGATCTCTCCACTAGACATAGGATGTCCTAGAATAGCAAGACCATTCAAGATGGTGTTGAGCCTTGAGTACATGTTGGCTATGCTCTCCTCCTTTCCCATCTTGAAGTTCTCAAGCAGCCCTTTGAGCATGTATACTTTGCTTTCCTTCACTTGATCTGTCCCTTCATAAGTGATGCAAAGCTTTCTCCATACCTCATAGGCCGTCTCACAAGAGGAAATCGGGTTGAACTCGGTGGCGGTCATGGAGGCATATAAGATGTGCATTGCTCTAGCATTCAAGGTTGCTTTCATCAAGGCGGCTTCATCCCATTCTTCAATCTTTGTCTTTGGTTGCATGTATGGGCTATTCACCATTTTCCACATCTCAAGACTTGATCCTTGGATGTAGAATTGAAGCCTTCTTCTCCAATAGAGGAAATTGCTCCCATCAAAGATTGGTAGGTTGATTCTCCGTCCTTGGTAGTCACCCATATTCTCCTACTTGTTGAAGTATGCTTGGAGAAGACCCCCTCTGATACCACTTGTTGGATCCTAGATGGGTGATAAGATGCTCTAGAGGGGGGGTGAATAGAGCTGAAAGCACTTAAACAAAATTCATTAAACCTTCAAAATATATGACAAGATAAGGTTGCTAAATAGGCAATTTGAGTGCAACTAAATCATGCATAGCAAGGATAAGAGAGATTGAATCATGCACCAATTAGACAAGTTATTTATAGTGGTTCCACACTTCAAACTTGAAGTGTGTCAGTCCACTTGCCTAGAGAGGTCAACCTCTAGGACTTCCAACAATTGCACTCTTATATTCACTTATAAGACTTACAATACATGACCAACAAAGCACTTACCTATCCAATACAAAGAGTCTTCAACCTTACCAAGGACTTACCCACTTTGCAAGAGTCTTCGGCCTTCTCCAAGGACTAACCCACTCTTGCATAAGTCTTCGACCTTGCAGGAATTACCCACTCTTCTTGGATCTTCCGCCTTTGACTTCACCTTCACTCGGAGAAGCTTCCACCAAGGTCTTACCCACTTGAGCTTGAGTCTTCTGCCTTCTCCAAGGGCTTACCCACTCTAGCTCCAAGTCTTTAGCCTTGATCTTCACCAAGGGACGCCTTCCCTTGTTCTTCTTCACCTCTCTTGGACAAGAGAGAGAACCTTCATCTTCATGATTGTAAATGAGAGAAGTGGAGGTGGTGGAAGTGAGAGCCTCACAAGATAAACATGTAGGACTAGCTCTCTTATAGATTTCCTACTCACTCTAATGGATGTAGCAAGTGATTAAGCTTAGAGAGAGAGAGAGGAGGCTGTAGGAAGCACTCAACTATAGAATAGGAACCTCACAAAGTGTTTGCAATGAATGCTCAACCTTGGAATGAAGCCCAAGGGGTCCTATTTATAGCTGGGGATGCCTCTTAGCCTTTGGGAACCCTTATGAATGAAAACTAGCCATTTTGTGGCTTGCAACGGATCTATTTTCACTTGTTGCAACTCCACAATGGCTAGAAACACTTTTCTGCACTTTTCCGTACAGTGCAATCGGTCGAGTTCTAATGGGTGTAACTCGACCGATCAAGTAGCAGGAAAACTGATTTTCAAAGGATCGGTCGAGTTTGTCCTGAGGAAACTCGACCGACCATTTCAACTGGGAATGGCCTACTACCCAATCGGTAGAGTTCTGTGAGTGCACAACTCGACCGATGCAATCTTCAGAAAATCGACCAAGGTGGATCGGTCGAGTTTCAGGGTGGGAAACTCGACCAACCAAGTGCCTGTAATTGATTTTCTAAGATGCATCTAAAGTGCTCTAATATTCAATCTAAGTGTTCCTGATATTTTTCTAAGCTTAATTACAAGTCATACAATCATTATAAGTGATTTACAACATGATTCTAATGTATATACATCATATTACAAAAACGTGCACTTGTATGACTTTGACTTGTCTTTTCTCCAATTTGATATGCGCAAGTTAGGGCATTTGGAGTGTGTCTATATCTAATCTAAAAACACTCAAGTAGAAGCATTAGACACCAAAATGTGTAATGGTTAGTCATCATCAAAACATGGGTTTAGTCAATTTAGACGTGAGTTAACATTGACTTAATTGACCTTGAGTCAACATTCTCCCCCTTTTTGAAGATGACAAACCATTCCATAAATGTATTGAAAGCATTTAAGTAAATTCATACCTTTGGATAAACCTAGGGGTTTCAATAGAATGGAGTTCATATGCTCCCCCTCAATTGATGCACATGGAGTTTTCATACTCCCCCTCAATTGATGCTATTTCTCCTGCATGGTTAGCTTTCATAACATTTATAGAATACTATGTCTTCTACTCATATATGTTCTACACATATATGTCTTCTCCCATTTACCTTCTCCCCTTTACATGAACATACTTCTCTTCTTCATGTAAGACATGCCTTCTTCCTCTTTTTTAAAGAAGACATACCTTTCTCCCCCTTTGTCATTTCAAAAAGGTGGGGGTATGAAGAAATAAGAAACATCACTTGTTAAAGAGAAAAAAGATAACACAAAATATATATAAGGAGAGTAGAAGAGCACAGATAGGGGCTTGTCCAAGCATAGAAAGAAAAGCAAGTTAAAGCATATACTTGAACACCCCAAAATGCAAGATAATGTGCTGTAGAAAAATAATAAATCAAAATTTTGACCCTCAAGATGATGAAATTTGACCAAAAACCATCGGAGCTCATGGCAAAGCGATGAGTCTTTCTCAGAAGGTCGTTTCTGCATGAAAAACACTAGTCTTGCACCAAAAACTGAAACTGGAGCAAAAGCTGCATAAAATCCAAAAATACTCCAATTTCTACATATAATGTAGATCTATGTACCCTGCATCACAATGTTATGCAAGCAGCTCAAGATAGTAGATATGCAATTTTAAGAAATAATCTTGAGCATTTTGAGACAAGAAACAAGCATAGCATATAGATGAGCAAAGAAGCCAATTATAAATAGGATTAGAACTACATGTATATGAACTACTAGTAGATGATATCACAAGTTAGGACTACTAGTAGGATCTAGATCATAGCAAGAGATACCAAAAGATACACAAGTTAAAGAGCAAGCTATGAGTAGATGTAGAGATATATCCAAACAGAGAGATATGCAATTTTAGAAGCATGAAAGGATATAACTCACTAGATATGCATCCTTACCATAAGATGATTACCCCTATGAACCTCAAGTTTGTATCAAAACAAGATATACACCTATAGAGATGTAGCAAGTTAGAGTACAACGGAAGCAATTTTAGACACAACCAAGAGATCCAAAGAGATCATCATCAAAACCTGCAAGACAACTCAAAGCAAGTAATTGCAAGATATAGATATACCAATTTAGAGCAATTAGAGAGATAGAGTTGTATGCAAGATAGGCAATTTAGAACATGGCAATATGCATATATAAAGATACCAAAAGAGAGTGCCAGAGAATAAGGCTATTGGTTGAGAAAATCTAGTTGAGAGGGAAATTCTCATTTAATAAGCCAACTGTGTATTCTGTGCACAGTGTTATCGGTCGAGTTCTGTGCATTGTGAACTCAACTGATGACAGCTGTTGGCAACACCCATTGGTGCCCATCGGTCGAGTTTCACTAGGGCAAACTCGACCGACAGACCAGCTGTCAAAGAGCACATATATTTCATAAAAACATATTTAAAGGCATGCAAAAAAAACAAACCATATCCAAACATGTCTAAGCAAGTTCTATACTATAGAAGCATTAGAAATAGTTTTTGAGCAAGAGTGTGAAGAGAATCACAAAATGCCACTTTTGACTCAAAAACCATATGTATAGTGCACACTAACTAGACAAAAACAAGTTAGAAAAGGTTATAAGCAAGAGAAACATTACCTTTGTGCTTACCATTGCTTTTCTACTTGTTGTCACCCTCTACACATCTCACCTTTCTTCTTTTATGTGGATTGACAAGTCAATTTTCAATTCAATAGCTCAAGTCAATCCATTTGCAAGTACCTACAAGAAGAAAGATGAAATGGTCCCCAATCATGTTTTTGGGTCCGGAGGGATTAGTTTAGCAACCCAAGTTCTATTGCTCTTGGGTGCTTTCTTAAAAGGACAACAATTAGAATAATGACCAAATTCATTGCAATAGTTGCAGGTGCCCATAGTCTTGGAACTAGAGGACTCTCCATGGAATATTGGAGGTCCTTTATCTTTGTTGTTCCCTTGACTACTATCATACCCTAAACCATGTCTACCAATTTGTTTAGTAGTGTGGTGTACGATGTCATTAAGACTATTTTTACCAACTAAGAATCTTTGCAAAGATGATCTCAAACTATCATTATCATGCTTAAGAGAAGCAATAGTAGAAGACAAATTATTGATATTATCTCTAGCATGCAAAAGATCATTTTCTAAGCAAAGAGATTTAGTTGAATAAGAATCTCTATCAATATGAAGAGCAGCAACATCATTCTCTCTATTTGTAGAGCTAGAACAAGATTCATGCCCATTGATTTTAGCAAGCAAGGAGGCATTTTCTATTTCTAATTCATGCAAAACAAAATCTTTGTCCTTGTTTTCAGATTTAAGAACATCAATGTCATGCATGAGAGAATCAATAATTAAAGTATGCTCTTCATTAGAACTAGGCATGAGAGGTTGAGCTTCTAGAAATTTAATCTTATCAAGTAAACTATCATTTTCAAGTTTAATAGAGTCTACTTGGCTAAGACAATCATTTTTATCAATAAGCAAGCAAGAATTAGCATATTCAAGATCATCTAGTTCTATATGCAAATTATCAACAATTTTAGCAAGCTTTTTCTTTTTCTTTTAGAAGACTTATAAGAGGCACAAATATCATGAATAATAGCAATTAAAGATTCTTTATCTAAAGAGTCTAGATTTACCTCACTTGAGTCTTCACTTGTTGAAGCTATAAGGGCAAAATGGCATTCTCCTTCATCACTAGAGCTTGAGCTTGATCCTTCACATGAATCTTCACTTGAGCTTGAGTTGGAGGGGCCACTTGAGCTTGATTGCCATTTCTTCTTGTGAAGATGGGTCTTTTTTCCTTGTGGGCAATCTTCCTTGTAGTGACCCTTCTTTCCACATGTGAAGCACCGGATGGAGGAGGACTTGCCTTTGTAGGGTTTACCTTTGGAGTACATGGCATCTTCTTTAGCTTGAGAGGATGGAGAGACTTGTTCCATGATAGCTTCAATTTGAGCCTTTATTTCAGCCTTATTCATTCTCTTAAGCTCTTTCTTCTCTTGTCTTTCTACTTCCTCCCTCTTGTCAAGTGTAGCTTCATGTGCTTGTAGATTTCCAATGAGCTCTTCAATAGGAATATCCCTAAGAGACCTTGCTTCTTCAATAGAAGTCACCTTGGATTACCACCTCTTGGGGAGAGTTCTAAGGATCTTTGAGTTGATCTCTCCACTAGACATAGGATGTCCTAGAACAGCAAGACCATTCAAGATGGTGTTGAGCCTTGAGTACATGTTGGCTATACTCTCCTCCTTTCCCATCTTGAAGTTCTCAAGCAGCCCTTTGAGCATGTAGACTTTTCTTTCCTTCACTTGATCTGTCCCTTCATAAGTGATGCAAAGCTTTCTCCATACCTCATAGGCCGTCTCACAAGAGGAAATCCGGTTGACCTCGGTGGGGGTCATGGAGGCATATAAGATGTGCATTGCTCTAACATTCAAGGTTGCTTTCATCAAGACGGCTTCATCCCATTCTTCAATCTTTGTCTTTGGTTGCATGTATGGGCTATTCACCATTTTCCACATCTCAAGACTTGATCCTTGGATGTAGAATTGAAGCCTTCTTCTCCAATAGAGGAAATTGCTCCCATCAAAGATTGGTAGGTTGATTCTCCCTCCTTGGTAGTCACCCATATTCTCCTACTGGTTGAAGTATGCTTGGAGAAGACCCGCTCTGATACCACTTGTTGGATCCTAGATGGGTGATAAGATGCTCTAGAGGGGGGTGAATATAGCTGAAAGAACTTAAACAAAATTCATTAAACCTTCAAAATATATGACAAGATAAGGTTGCTAAATAGGCAATTTGAGTGCAACTAAATCATGCATAGCAAGGATAAGAAAGATTGAATCATGCACCAATTAGACAAGCTATTTAGAGTGGTTCCACACTTCAAACTAGAAGTGTGTCAGTCCATTGCCTAGAGAGGTCAACCTCTAGGACTTCCAACAATTGCACTCTTATATTCACTTATAAGACTTACAATACATGACCAACAAAGGACTTACCTATCCAATACAAAGAGTCTTCAACCTTACCAAGGACTTACCCACTTTGCAAGAGTCTTCGGCCTTCTCCAAGGACTTACCCACTATTGCACAAGTCTTCGGCCTTGCAGGAATTACCCACTATTCTTGGATCTTCCGCCTTTGACTTCACCTTCACTCAGAGAAGCTTCCACCAAGGTCTCACCCACTTGAGCTTGAGTCTTCTGCCTTCTCCAAGGGCTTACCCACTCTAGCTCCAAGTCTTTAGCCTTGATCTTCACCAAGGGACGCCTTCCCTTATTCTTCTTCACCTCTCTTGGATAAGATAGAGAACCTTCATCTTCATGATTGCAAATGAGAGAAGTGGAGGTGGTGGAAGTGAGAGCCTCACAAGATATACATGTAGGACTAGCTCTCTTACAGATTTCCTACTCACTGTAACGGATGTAGCAAGTGATTAAGCTTTGAGAGAGAGAGGAGGTTGTAGGAAGCACTCAACTATAGAATAGGAACCTCACAAAGAGTTTGCAATGAATGATCAACCTTGGAATGAAGCCCATGGGGTCCTATTTATAGATGGGGATGCCTCTTAGCCTTTGGGAACACTTATGAACGAAAATTAGCCTTTTTGTGGCTTGCAACGGATCTATTTTCACTTGTTGCAACTCCACAACGGCTAGAAACACTTTTCTGCACTTTTCCGTACAGTGCAATCGGTCGAGTTCTAATGGGTGTAACTCGACCGATCAAGTAGCAGGCAAACCGA
Source organism: Alisma plantago-aquatica (assembly GCA_963693085.1). Taxonomy (NCBI): domain Eukaryota; kingdom Viridiplantae; phylum Streptophyta; class Magnoliopsida; order Alismatales; family Alismataceae; genus Alisma; species Alisma plantago-aquatica. Next base: position 21,071,167 of record OY856412.1, on the reverse strand, counting down.
TGTTCAAAGGATCGGTCGAGTTTGTCCTAAGGAAACTCGACCGACCATTTCAACTGGAAATGGCCTACTACCCAATCGGTCGAGTTCTGTGAGTGCACAACTCGACCGATGCAATCTTCAGAAAATCGACCAAGGTGGATCGGTCGAGTTTCAGGGTGGGAAGCTCGACTGACCAAGTGCCTGTAATTATTTTCTAAGATGCATCTAAAGTTCTCTAATACTCGATCTAAGTGTTCCTGATATTTTTCTAAGCTTAGTTACAAGTCATACAATCATTACAAGGGATTTACAACATGATTCTAATGGATATACATCATATTACAAAAACGTGCACTTGTATGACTTTGACTTGTCTTTTCTCCAATTTGATATGCGCAAGTTAGGGCATTTGGAGTGTGTCTATACCTAATCTGAAAACACTCAAGTAGAAGCATTAGACACCAAAATGTGGAATGGTTAGTCATCATCAAAACATGGGTTTAGTCAATTTAGACGTGAGTCAACATTGACCTAATTGACCTTGAGTCAACAGCTCCTAGCATAAGCATCTCCGGTGGTCTAACTCCAAGATTCAACCACCCCAACTCTAGTATAGCCGCTCGGTGCAAGCGAGAGTGCTGTGTTGAACTCGTTCCTTAGCCCTTGGTTGCAAATAGAAAATCGGCGTCACGAAGTAGTCGTCAGTGCAAGATAGCAGCAAAGGGGTGGTGTTCAGGACGAACAGGCTTAATGCAGGTGGAGCAATAGAGAAATTGCAGTGGAGAAGAAGATTGTATCTCGATAGTTTGCTGTGAAGTGTATCTCTCAAATGAGAGTGGATGCCTCCTTATATTGAGCGTGTCTCAGCCACCCGCGGTAACTGCCTGCACTCGTTGGTCTCTCCAACATGCATCTTTAACATCGCGTTTAATGGCCAACTTAATGGGTAGTCAAGAGGGGATTTATCACTGTGTCTCCAACACTATCGACCAGACTCCAAACGACACAACACAGAAGAAAAAAAAAACATCATTTCAGAAAGCAAAACAAAATAAAAAATATATCATAAAAAGATAAATCTGCGCACACACCAAACTGGACCGAACCAAGCCGAGCCGGTCCGGGTGAGGCGGGGCAGGGTGAGCAAGCGAACGAACGCACGCGCATGTGTGTGTTTTTTTTATTCCAAGAAATACACAAGCCTAGCCAATCAATTGTAAATTCCCATACCCTTGAGAGGTCCTGACCTCTTGGGGACCACTTGCCTTTATAAGGAGCTGTGAGGTTCCTGATGCAACCAATATGGTATAAACATTGGCTGGAAAAATTGGAATTTTAAATACAACAGAATTAAAAGATGTGCTAACGGACTTACAATCAAACATTGAAAATCTTTTTAGGATGTTCTCAGCATAATGTTCTTGAGAGAGCATGATGCAATCATCACTTTTAAGAGGTTTCATTCCCAAAATTACATATTCTTCTCCTATATCTTTCATGTCAAAATTAGAAGCCAAAAAACTTCTTGTACTAATTATTATATCAATATTAGTGCCAAATATAAGCATGTAATCATACATAAAGACATATAATTACACAACTCTAGTTATCAAATTTTGAATATATATACATCTATCTCCTTCATTTATATGGAAATCGTGTGATACAATGACTTTATCAAATTTCTCATGCCATTGTTTAGGTGCTTGTTTCAAGCCATAGAGATATTGATTAGTCTGCATACCATATGTTCCTTTCCAGGAATAATATAACCTTCTGGTTGATCCATATAAATTTCTTCATCTAAATCTCAATTCAAGAAAGCATTTTTTACATCCATTTGATGTATAATTAATTTCTTAATAGATGCCAAAGTAATTAAAATCCTGATTGAAGAGATTCTAGTTACAGGAGCAAAAGTATCAAAAATGTCAATATCCCTTTGTTGTTTGAATCCCTTGGCAACTAATCGAGCTTTATATTTATCTACAGTACCATCAATTTTTAATTTTCTCTTAAATATCTATTGACATCCAATCGGTTTGACATCTGGTGGAAGATCCACTGATTCGCATGTGTGATTAGATAATATAGATTCAATCTCATTATTAATTGCTTCCTTCTATAAGGAGAAGTCAGATAAATTAGTCTCATCATTGTAAGATTGAGGATCATTATCTACAATGAAGTAATACAAGTCATCACCGAGATTCTTTTCCTTCCTCATTCTGGTAGACCTTCTAGGTTCTACATCATCATGTTCAAAAACATCATTAGTATTGGATGTACTGGGTATGTTTTCTAAAATTTCATTTGAAGGATCTGACCCTTTTTCCATAGGGGTTTTCATATGAAATATATGCTCAAAAAATTTATCATTTTTAGATTCAACTATAGTATTAGGTTCCACAACATTGTTGCTACTTCTAAGTACTAAGAATCTATATGTTACACTATTTTGAGCATAAGCTATAAAAACACCATCTAGAGTTCTATACCATAATTTTCGTTTCTTAGGTTCAGTTAATAAGACTTTAGCTAAACACCCCCACACTTTGAGATATTTCAAATTAGGAGGATATCCTTTCCATAATTCATATGATGTCTTATTCATATTCTTACTAGGAATATGATTTTGAAGAAAACAAGATGATAAAATTGCTTCCCCCCACAAGTTGTTGGGTGCTCCTGAATTAATTAAAATAAAATTCATCATTTCCGTTAGAGTTTTATTTTTATGTTCATAAATTCCATTAGATTGAGGCGTATACGGAGAAGTGTATTCATGTATGATACCATGGGTTACACAAAAATCATTAAAAGGAGAACAATCATATTCACCACCCCTATTTGAGTGAAGACACTTTATTTTCTTATTAAGTTGGTTTTCTACCTCTATTTTATATTTAACAAACATCTCAAAGGCTTCATCCTTCGAATATAATAAATATGATTCTGTATATCATGAAATCATATACAAAGATAATATAAAACTTTTTTCCACCTCTAGACAAATTTCCTTTTAAATCTCCAAGATCAGTGTGTGCTAAATCTAGTAATTTAGAATTTCTATGTGAAATTTGAGGACATAGTTTCCTTGTAGATTTATTTTCAGCACATACTTGACATTTATTATTTAAATCAACAACACCATGTATATCTTTTAGCAAACCTAAAGATTTCATGCGTTGTACATATTTAAAATTAATATGTCCAAGTCTATTGTGCCACATATCAAATGAGTCAACGATATAAGCAGAATAGGAAATTTTATTAGCAGTAGAGTTTGGTACATTCAAAAGAAAGAGACATTTGAATAGTGCCCCATACCAAGGTAGTCCCTAGACTTAGACTAAATGACCTTGTTTGATTCAAAGGACACCTTGACCCCAAACTTAATAAGTTGAGAGACAAAAATCAAATTAACCCTAATGTTTGGAACATACAACACAACTTTGATGAGCAGAATTTTCCTAAAAGTCATCGTAATCATGACATTTCTCTTTTCGGTCAAAGAAGAAGAACTCAAGTTGCTCTGACAACTCGATGCTCATCCTGTCCTACTTCTGAGTAGGTCAAGAAGGCATCTCTTTTGTTACTAATGTGGCGACTAGCCCCAGAGTCAATGATCCAATCATGATGTTGGAGTGATCCCATGCTGACCAGACTGATGAATGTCACAAACACGTCCTCAGTGACTAGGTTGGCTGTTGTTAACTTAGAATCCTAAATTGTTTGATTCATCTTGTGCTTGCATTTAGGAGAAGTATGACCAGGTTTGCCACAAACATAGTAAAAAAATTCTTTTTCTTAATGTATTTGTTGACTTTATTTTTATTTTTATTTTTATTTCCTTTCACTTTCTTATTTTAGAGTTATTTCTAGATTGATTAGAAGAATTATTTTTAACTTCATTATTAACAAAGCTTGCAGTACATGATAACTCTTTATTTAAATCAGATTTTTCTCTAGTACAATTTTGATCTTCAACTCGGATGTGTATTAACCAGTGACATAGTCTTTCTTTTGTGCTTTAAGTTGTTCTTGTAATGTTTCCAAAAACCAAACAATTTTTCAATTAAAGACCCCACAATAAAAGACTTAGGAAGATCAATTTTTTCATTTTTCACGTCGTCTAGTAAGATCTAAAAATCATGAATATGGAAATTTACAAAATTCGTAACAGTAAATTTTTGGGTAGAAGCCTCTTCCAGAATGTATTTTTTGTTTAGGCTTTCTCAAATATCGGATGCAATTTTAGTTGAAAAGTATGCGTCAAACAATTGGTTAGATAATGAATTTAGAATAATATGTCAACAGATACAATTTTTTTCCCAATCAACAAAATCATTTTCAAGTTTGGATTCAGATAAAGCAAATGATACATTAGAAACTTCCAAAGCAGTAAGAACCTTTTTTCCCAACGCCTATAATGTTGTCCGTTAAACTGTTCACTTTTCATAACATCAAGCAACGATGTTTGAGAAACAGTAGAAACAATGACAATTTGATTGTTATTATTTAACGACATCACAGGCGTAGAGGGGGTTTCAAAATCTTCCATGTGAGTACCCACCAGAATATAAATTACTCTTAAAATTGTTGTTTGAGAAAGGGTACAAACTATGAAGAAGCAGTAAAATAATGAAGATTATACCATATAGAAAGCTTTGAGCCATGCAAGATGCATGTCCTTAAGAGTATTTTTGTAGTTCTTCACGGTGAGTGTCAGTGTGGTAGATGACTACGACAACTACTCTCCCAAGATCTAACTGCAGTTGCCAATGTGAAGCGTGCACACGCAATCACATACTAGTGAGTGAACAGAACTGATCAGATCATTTTTCAGTTAGTAGGAAAGGAATAGAGAGAAAGAAGGATTGTTTAGAAAGATGGTGAGGATGCTGTTAAATAACAAAATAAGAGCCTCGTTAACAGATGTGTGCGGTTGTACACTGGTGAAGGGATGTATTGAGGTTTGAAACTGCCTAAATGAACAGGTGCAACTGGATCAGAAGAGCCACAAAATGGTTCAGTGAACCAAGGAGCAAAAATAACCCGAGACGGATTTGCACTCCCTCTTATGTGCAGGATGCGACATGCGTCGACGTACCTGGTTAAAGGGTTTCTGGATCGGCCCAACCCAAATCCAGTTGGTTTGTCCCGCCATGCGCGTGTGAAGTCATTATTTATTTGTTTTCCTCAATTATCCTATAGGCAAGAACTCATATATAAGTAGGATGGAAGTATCAAAATCCCCCAATATGGGACTAAAACATTGACTTTGCTTTTGAATTACAACAAAAACACAACATATGTTTTCCTATATCCATTGCATTTTCATTTCCATTGAAAATGATTCTTTGATATTAGCATATGTATTCATTATAAGTTTATCTTGATTGTTTCTATGCCGCTATAAATATGGTAGGAAGGATGGTTTGTAGAGACGTACCTTGTCCTGAGGCTTGCTCAGCGATGTTACCTCGCGGCTAGTGCGGTCTTCACCTCCGGTCTTGGACGGCGTATGTGTAGCTCATGGTCGCACCCGGACTGACGGATTGACAACTATCCTCCAAGCGACAGAAATCCCCCGCCTCTGTAGTAGTCCACACGGATCACCAGGAACTCCAGTCTTCCTATCCTACAGCACACTGGAAGGATTCGTCCCCTTCTGTTGGTGTACTAGTCACTGACACTCTCTCCCACTATCAGTTGTCATCCTGCAGTTGTTTTTCCCTCGTTGTGCCTCCCTAGTCGGGTAGCACTTGCTTGGGCTCTCTCGGTTACCACAACCAGAGAGGACAACTTTGTAGAGCAACTGAGGTTCTGAGTTGTACTTATTGAGAAGCCCCCAGTACCCCTTCATATATAGGAGGGTTTAGGGTCAGGGTTCTCAGCCCCGGGTAATGCGGGACTAAAGCGGGAGTAGAAGGGTCCGGAATTTCCATGAATTGATACACTGTGGCAAGTGAACCGGTCGTTTCACAAATGAACTGATCGTTTGGGGACTGAACCGGTCGTTTGAGGAGCTGAACTGATCGTTTCATTCATGAACCGGTCGTTCCACTTCTCACGGTAGTTCCCAGTTGACTTTCCTCTTTCTGTTTCCAATTAATCCAAAGATCAATACTTGTCCCAATCGAATTGTACAAGTGAAATGAAAATATTTTCTCACCAGCCTAACTTTCCCAAACTGGCTCATTTAGTCCATCTGAACCGATCAGTTCAACACTTGAACCGGTCGTCTTACTTGACCCTAAGCTGATTGGTTCAATAGCTTGAACCAGTCAGTTGGCAATCCAGGTTGTGCAAAAATCAGTCAATGTTGTTCTTAATCAATCTGACACCCAAATCAGTTAGTCCAACACTTGAACTTGGTGATTCTGAGTCAAGTCAATTGAGTGAATGTTTAATTGAACTACTAAACACATTTAGTAAACAATCTAAATATCATTCGTGGATAAACTCCTCTTCTTGGTTAAATCTTATGTGTGTGACCCTACAATACAGAACTGACCTTTAGTGTCAGTTATTTAAGGCCTTTGGCGTCAGTTTCAAAGTGACACCCAAGTGGGCGCCGCTAAAAGTCAAAACCTTCAGTGTCAGTTTTAACACCGACACCATAACCCTTCCCGCCACCAAAACTACGCCAGCAAGGGCACTATAGGTGTCGGTTACTTAATAAAACTGATACTATATCCAGGTCAAAGACGTCGGCATTTTACAAAAACTGACATCATAACCCTTCCCGCCACCAATAAAAATGTGCCAGTAAGGGCACCATCGGCGTTGGTTTGTATATATAACCGACAGTATATCCACATAGATGTCGGCTTTTTGTTAATAACCGATGTAGTATGTCTTTGTTGTCGGTTTTATACTAATAACCGACGCCTATGTTCTGATTTTTTTTCTTATCAGTTTGTAGGCATGTTGTATGACTGGTCAAAAAGATGTAGAACCTACAGCTCAGTTCTGAACTGTAGGTTTACAGCATCCATTGATATCTGCCAACAACAGGCCACAAACCTGCAAAATTAACAAGATGGACAACAATTTATGATCACACACATGTATAAGCACATTTAATTTATATTATTTTTCATCACACATATGTAGAAACTAGTAGTTCCATTTCAAATTTCCTCCATTTTCACACACATTTAGCAACCTGTAGTTCCATTCATTTCATCTCTTTTCACATTCAGACACATGTAGAAACATTCATGTATTGATCATCTTCACATTCACACACTTGACAATTTAGAAAAATTCATTCACATTCACACAAAAATAATTATGAGAACAAAGTTTAGAAATATCATTCTTTATTCATCATCGTCATTATCGTCATTAGTATCCCAATCATATTTAAAAATTCCCACTACTTGTAGGGCTTTTGCCCATTGTTCTCTTACATCATTTAAGTCTTCCATCGTATAGGGAGTATGTACATCTAATAACTTTCCACCTATATTGAAGTTAGTTTTAAACACCTGCAAAGAGAATGACGTATATATTTAATTAATAATATATAATAAGATTGATATATTTCATATTATCTAATGAGACTATATATAATACCTTATGTATGGTATCGATTTCCATTGTGGCATGTTTGATAATTAGGTCCATAAATCACATCACATGTATGCACATGCCCAGTCATTGTCTTATGTAGCACACTATAAATTGAAACATATAGAATATTCAAAAATACAAATAAGCATAGTTCACATAAATAATATATGCATTGGAGTCAGGAAATTACTTTCACATTCTCCCAAATTAGTGGTTGATTCTTTTTCTTGGGGACCTTTCCTCCAGCTCTTTTGAACTCATGTAAATCCCTACATATTAATGTAACACATTAAATTACATAATTAAATAGTAATGTAATAACATATGTTAATGGATATAAAAATATGAAATATTTCTCACGGGAATAATGGTATTTTCATTATGTGTCCATATAATGTATTCAATTCATTCCCCACAGGATCTAGATAATAGACAGTGAACGTCTTGGGGACAATAACTAGTAACTCCCAATGCCTACCACTACATGTAAGAAAGTTAAAAATTAATAACTCAAAATCCACAATAAAAATGTAATTTTATTAAGTCCAAATATAAGTAAAGTAAACTTACTCGACATTGAATGGAGCTATTATCACCGACTTCTTTTTTTTACCAAAATATTTAAAAGCAGCACATCAGTATGAAGTAGCTGAAGAAAGGTCTTTATCTATAAGATTAATCAAAGATGGAACCAAAAATCCCAAATGGGAAAATGAAAAATATATACATATCATGTGTAAGTGGTTGCAAAACATGTATTATATATGCATTAATATATAAGAAACCAAATCACCATATATAAAATAAGGTATATGGATGCATAAACAAGATCTCACCATATCCATAGCTCTATCATAGATGTATTCAGCCAAACATAACGAAACAACTCCAAAATATCTTGTATAAATAGCTTGTTATTGTATGATTGACCTGCAGCATCCTCCGGAATAGAAACATTTATAGGGCAATTTGGATCTTGTTCGCCTATCCATACTGCCATACCCCTACAATTAGGACCTAACGAGGTGTGTAGGTCCCTTGGAAGCCAACTTGGTACTTCAGGAGGTGGAGGTGGAGATCGAGATGTAGCGGGTGTCTTCCTTTTGACATGTATATATAATTTTAGATCAATTGACTCATATATACACACTAACAAATTAACGTAATGTAAATTTACCATACAATATTAGTATAGATGACATCTACTTTGGGCTACATTATCACTCTGCCTTCTTCCTCACCAAGCGTTTCACAATCTGGGTGGGCATATGGCAATGGAAAATCCCTCCAATTGGGGAGTACATGTATCAGGCTCACACGAACCACACCAGCTGGTACTGGAGTCCCATGAAACATATCACCTGGAAGGTCTAGGTAAGCTTGTGCCTCTGCAATGATATATTCTTGACTTTTTAGACGGCATGGCTTCAACCCCTACAAATTTACGTAAAGAATGTTATATACATATATACATAAACATATAATCTTGAAAAGACTAGCTACTATATATGTCATAAAAATACTTACAGCAGATGTGATAGGTGGGGGGTCTACATGATTACTCCCAACCAACTCTACAATAGGAGAAGAGTGGCATGCCACAAGTACTGTCTGAGTGGCACGTTGAGACGCCTGCCACTTGCTAATTGCTTCATGGAGTCTCTTATCAAGTGCTTCCTCGACTCTCCTATTAATTAACTCATCTGCCTATACATGGACAAAAGAAATTCTAGCTTTTGATTATTGAATTTCCTTTCGCAATAACATTCTAAAAAAAGAACAGGTTACCTTAACATTTGATAGTCCCGCTTTTGGGATAGATTTGCACTGTGATGGCCCAATGAACGCTTTTATGCCCACACCAGCGCCTGCACCCCTAACACATCCAGGATGCTCTGGGTTACCAAGAGAAAATGTCAATTCATCCCTTGTTCCCTCAGGGATGAACTTGTCTTCCTTCCTCTGCTCGTAAAGCTCTCGCTAATCGCTATCAACAGAAATTGGTAAGTAAACATGACAATAATCAACATCCATTGCTCTGAGAGTTTAATTTTACCATTTTTGCAGCCGCCTCAGCAGTTGCGGGCTTCATTATATCTCCCTTCTTGTTTTGCCTCCCAGCTATCAACATAGCATGGCGAGGCAGAGGTGCAGGACCAATAGTAGAGGACTCTGCAGTCTCCTGAGTAGCAGTAGACTAAGCAGTAGACTCAGCCTGTAGTCTTTGGCGAACGCTTGCATAGCCTTTTAGACCCATTGTGTGGTCATGCACATTTAGTGAATGCCTTGATCTTTGAGCATCGTTGATAGCCTTGTTAGTAAGCACATTGATTTTCTTAGTAACACTAAAGGTTAATCTTAAATAGTTGAATACATAAGAACGTATTAATTAATCTTGAATAGGTGAATACATAAGAACGTATATTAATTAAATTGGGAGTGGTGCTTAATACCTTGAATTCATCTATTTTTCTTTGGGTAACAAACTCCTCCCAGTCTTTGGGGTCCAGGTAGTTCCATTGCTCAATGGCTGCCTTCTTCCTAAATATTTTTTTAAGAGAATACAAACAAAAATTATTAGTGTAGAGTTAGTCAAAAAGTGATCAATGTCTAGAATTGGAAATCAATCAAGAACCTCTTTTCAGCATCACGTATGTAATCTCGGGTGAGATTTGTCCTACAGTTCCTTAGGACCCTCCCACAGCGTTGCATCACGCATTTACGATGTAGCTTTTCATCCAAATCAAATATACTCTACAAAATAGAATTGCTATTAACTAGTATCCTAAAAATTAGTAATCTACAACAATAGAATTGCAAATAATAATAACTCACGCATAGTTCCTTCCCTACTAAGTCTTTCTTCTCCTTAGGAACTTTATGCCAAGATTCTATGTTAAGAGTACAATGGCTACAAGTACGAACCCCAAGATATGAAATAAATGAGTTGCGGTTCACTCCAACTGGATTTCCTACGTGATCAAAATCCACAGCCAGTTTGGGTCCAATACCCCTTTGTTGTAGTAACTTGTTCATCATTGTGATGCCCCTCACTTTCTCAATTTTTTTTGCTGCTCATCAAGTGCCCCAATTTCTTCAGGGGGTACATCACCAACCTAAAATTTGACAAAAAAACACACTTACAGGATATAACTATAAATGAACATATAGATAGAAATATAGGATATATTTTTAAAACTTACATTGTGAGGCAACGCATTGATATCCTTACCCTCATAGTAATCATCATCACGGTCATCATGCTCATGCTAAGCCATCTGAAAGTGTCATTAAAAAATCAAACATTTAGCATTTGACATAACTAGAAGATAATAAAACATTGTAAAGTTCACATTTAGAAAAATAAAACATATAAAAAAATATAAACATGCATGCCTCTAATATTATGATCTTTTATCAATTAACAATCCTTCATGGTGATCTTCGCGCACATACAAGTCATCATTAGCTTCAATATTTGGTGGTATTGGCAACCCAACTGAGAATGGACTGGAGTCATCATACTTATCATAGTACTCTTCTTCATCTATAGGATCTTCAATGAACTATCTTTTACCATGAAGAACAATCGACCATTTATCATTTGTAGGATCATCGATATAAAAAACTTGGTTTGCCTGTGATGCCAATATGAATGGTTCACCCTTCTCACCAATCTTTTTAAAGTTCACTAATGTGCATCCACTATAACTCCTTTGGTGTTATCAAACCAATTACATTTAAAGAGATGAATTCTAAAATCTACGTAGTCAAACTCCCATATGTCTTCAATGACACCGTAATATGACATTTTAGCTTCACGTGGACTCTTATCCTTTGCACTTGGAAAAAACAATGAAGACATTTGAAGGGTGACCCCACTGTTTTGGATGGCACTCTTATCATCTTGACGCTTTGTGTAATATGAGAATCCATTTATGTTAAACCCTTCATAAGATATAACATTCAATTTTGGTTTAAAAGCGAGGCATTTGATAGTTTCAGTAAGATTATCTGGTGTTTGAGATAGTTGATGTAAGACTTTATCTTCAAACTACTTAATAAATGTCTTGTTATGCTCTCTAGCAAGCCACATTGAATTGGCTCAAGGATATTGTCTCTTGATGAAATTGGTATGTTCATCGATATAAGCACTCACTTCGTTGATGTTGTGTAAAATATACAAGTGACCTTGTTTCAACTACTCACAGCCTATTACTTTCATCTGTGATCCCAAATTTCCTTTGCCAAAATGCTCCTTAATATTCTTGTCATTAACAGGAGCATCATTACCACTCAGAAAGTCATTGCAAAAATCCATAACCTCTCTCTCCACATAACTCTCAATAATACTCCCTCTAGGCCGATAACGGTTTCGAACATCACCTTTAAAAATGCTCATATATCGTTCAAAAGGATACATCCAATGCAAGAAAACTGGTCCCAACATTTTCACTTCCCTAGTCAATTAGACAACAAGATGTACCATGATATCAAAGAATGAAGGATGAAAATACATCTCAAGCTGACATAGGGTAACAGCCACTTCTCTTTGCAATTTATCGAGAGTATTAGGGTAAATAACTTTGCTGCATAGACTGTTGAAAAAGAAACAAAGTCTGGTGATTGCAAACCTTACATGCTTCGGCAATATAGATCAAATTGCCACAGGAAATAGTTGTTGCATTAGAGTGTGACAATCATGAGATTTAAGACCTATCAACTTCAGATCTTTCATTGATACCAATCTACAAATGTTGGATGAGTAACCCTGTGGCACCTTAACATTTATCAAGCATTCAAAAAAATCTTTCTTCTCCTTTCTAGACAACATGTAACAAGCAAGAGGTAAGTATGTTCTCCGATCACTACTAACTACTTCTGTTAATTTTGTCCTTATTCCCATTTCACGTAGGTCCATTCTGGATTTTATCCCATCTTTAGTCTTACCTAGTATATTCAACAGAGTACCAATGACTCTGTCATAGACATTTTTCTCAACGTACATGACATCGATACAATGCCTGACTGCCAAAGAACTCCAATAAGGAAGATCCCAAAATATTGACTTCTTCTTGAATAAAGATTTGTCACTCCCTGTGGCCATGGTACATTGTGATCTCTTACCAAATTCATTGGCAAAGTCTTTTACTCTTTCATAAACAACCTTCCCTGATATAGGTTTAGGTGTACTCTGTTCCTCATTCCATCCATTGAATGCTTTGTGCAACCTACGATATAGATGGAATTTTGGAAGAAACCTTCGATGACCAAGATATACAGTCTTGCCGCCATGTTTTAGTCGTATTGAATCAGTATTCTCTTCACATATAGGACACGCTTTAGATCCTTTGACACTATATCCAGACAAATTCCCATATGTTGGAACGTCATTAACAGTGCAAAACAACATAGCATGCAAACGAAATGTATCTCTTTGTGAAGCATCATAGGTCATCACACCTTCACCCCAGAGTTTCTTTAAGTCATCAATCAGAGGTTCAAGATAAATGTCAATATCATTTACAGGTTGTTTAGGGCCCGATATCAACAATGACAACATAACATACTTATTTTTCATACACAACCAGGGAGGAAGATTGTATATAACAAGCATAACTGGACAAGTGCTATGTTGGTTGCTCAATGTCCCATACAGATTCATCCCATCTGTACAAAGCCCAAGTCTTAGATTCTTGACTTCTTCACCAAATTTAGGGTACAATAAATCAATCTTCTTCCACTGTGGGGAATCAGACACATGTCGTAGGATCCCATCATTATTTTTCTTAACATATGCATGCCACCTCAAATTCTTCGCATCTATCGGATTGGAAAATAAGCGTTGAAATCGTGATATTATAGGTAGATACCACATCACCTTGGCATGAGAACCAGTTTTGGACTCCCCCAAAGTCGTCAATTAATACCTTGACGCACCACATTTTGGATGATCTTTCAAATCCACATAATCCTTTTGAAATAATACACAATCATTTGGGCATGCGTGTATCTTCTTGGCCTCCATTCCCATTGGGCACAATAATTTCTTTAACTAGTATGTTGAGATTGGCAGCTTGTTTCCTTGAGGAAGAATTTCTTTCAACAAAGACAACAATGACGTGAAGCTTTTGTCGCTCCATCGATTGTTAGCTTTCAGCTTATACAATCTCAACACAATGCTAAGCTACATAAACTTAGTACAACTTGTGTATAACGATATCTCAGCATCATGCATAATGTTTCTAAACATGGGAGGTGGATCGGTGTGCTCTACCCCACAACTATCCAACATCGCATCAACGATGTCTACTGGAACGGGTTCGTTCACATCTACATCATTGGAGGCAATTTCTTCTTCCACACAAGCACTGCTATCGATATCCACTGATTTTAGGTTTAAAATCTCTCCATGCCAGTGCCATTATGTATAGCCTTGTACAATCATGTTGCACATGACATGACTTTTGATTTCGTCACCAGTACTGACTTTCAAGTTGTTACCGCAATGCCGACATGGACAGTGGAACCTATCTTTAGGTTGTTTCCTATGTTCCTCGACAAATCTAATAAACTAATCAAGACCAGAAATAAACTCTAAGGTGCAACGATTTGGAATGGACATCCATGATCTATCCATTCTATGATCAAAGAGAAAACAAGTATATATTAGGGTTTAGGGTTAAAAGATTAGGTCTTATATATAATAAATGTGTACCACCTATCCCATTCTTGAACACCTAATCTCACTAGTAAGTGTATAATGTGTATTGGGTTTTTAAGAAAATTTCGGCAGCATTTCCCCACTGTTCTCCAAGTACATATGTACTTAGAGAACAAACGGGGAAATGCTACTGAAATTTTCTTGAAAACCCAATACACATTATACACTTACATCCTAAGTGAGATTAAGTGTTCAAGAACAGTCCCAAACTGGGGATTATCCAATATTTACTCCTAATGAGTAAATCTTGGACGGGTTTCTAGGCCAACAAATACATGTATGTTGTCATTCTTATACCTGCAATCTGTGTACCACCTATACCATTCTTGAACACCTAATCTCACTAGTAAGTGTATAATGTGTATTGGGTTTTCAAGTCATATTTCAAGTCAAGACTTAGGCATTTAATCACCTTAGGGTGCATACATGATTCACAAGGTATTTGAGTGCACAAAGAATAATATATGTTACTGATTTAGGAGTTCACATAATCATTTTAGAAATAGAAGACCAACATATGAGTTAAGTTTGAGATTCAACATCAATGTATATTTAACATGCATGTTTCAAGGTTCAAAGCACATAATCAAATCAAATTAGGATGCTAGAATGGACAAGTTTGAATCTTATTTCAACATGCATAAAAATTTACTGAATTAGGTCAAGCATGAGGATTAGAACCACAAATATATGCAAGCACAAGATTTTTTCATATCCTAGGTTGATTTACAATAGCAACATCTTGTAATCTTAATCATACCCTAGTATAGGTATCGTATTCTATAACATTGATTTCAACATCTCCAATGTACATGTATGTTCATCATCAAGATAATCATTACACACAAATGTAGGTATCCTATCATTCATCATTTATTTCAAAATTTCAAACTAACATATCTTCTCTGATTTTTTTCATATTTTCATGACACATAATTTGAAAATAAGTCTCATTTCATATAACTTACCTACCAAAATTGAATTTTTGTATGTTCCTAACATATATGATTGACCGACCAAAAAAAACATATATGATTGACACCGTCACATAAAAAAATGGGAAACTCACAGTAGTAACATGAACGTCATCTTTAGAGTTTAAATTGATAGCAAATATATAAAGTTACAAACCTCATGTTGTTGCAAAATTTTAAAGATACGAAAAAAAGAAACCATATAGCAATCATGTACTTCTTGCAGTAAATTATGAATAATTTATCGATATATCCTTCACATACATTCACAGTTTCATACCTTACTTGGAATTTAGCCAACTCCGGCAAATTGTAATCAGGTCGACGCATCGAGCGATCCTCCTCATGCTCGCAGCTACTTGCACACGGAGGGCAACTCGATAATATCTGATTTCACCAGTGAGGCTTATCGACTATCATTCTAGTTCTCATTCATGATTTCCTTACCTATAGCAGTAGGGGAAGCAGTCCGGCAGCATTGAGCACATGAGTAGGCGGTGGCATTGAGCACATGAGAAGGTGGCGGCATTGAGCACATGAGCAGGCGGCGGAGGCAGCAGACGAGCGGTAGGTTGACCAAGCTCCTTGCGTCAGTGGCAGACGGCGGTGGCAAATGAGTAGAATCGCCAGAGACCTACCGGCATTGGTGAAATTGTGATGAAATAGAGAAAGGGGAAGAGTTTGTTTCGCAGGTGCTATTAAGTTTACCATCGTCGTCGGTTGTTTCAGAAACTGACACCTAAGTTCAATAGTCGTTGGTTGCCATAAAAAACCAACGCCAAAGGGGAGTAAAACTTTCTGTGGGGACAGCGCGTGAACACACATTGGCGTCGGTTATTGTAAGCAAATCGACGACAAAATGGGGTTGATTTCTGTCTTATGAAAAATCTTTAGTTGTCGGTTATTTGGTAAACAACCAACGTCGTATGTGAAATTTTGAAGGTAATTTTTTTGCACTAGAAAAATTGGATTTGGCGGGCAATTTTAGGTGTCGGTTTCTTATTGAGCAACCGACGCTAAGTAAAAAAGCGATACTCATGTCTGGCCGGTCTTCACATATAGACGTCAGTTTGTATTTTCAGTCGACGATGTAGGGTTTGGGCGTCAGTTTTTTGGATACAATTGATGCCTCTAAATGTGACGTTATAAGCTATTTCTGTAGTAGTTTTCTATGTGAAATTCAAGGACATGGTTTCCTTGTAGATTTAGTTTCAGCACATACTTGACATTTATTATTTAAATCAACAACACCATGTATATCTTTTAGCAAACCTAAAGATTTCATGTGTTTTACATATTTAAAATTAATATGTCCAAGTCTATTGTGCCACATATCAAATTAGTCAACGATATAAGCAAAATAGGAAATTTTACCAGCAGAGTTTGGTACATTCAAAAGAAAGAGACATTTGAATAGTGCCCCATACCAAGGTAGTCTCCAGACTTAGACAGAATGACCTTGTTTGATTCAAAGGACACCTTGAACCCAAAGTTAACCCTAATGTCTAGAACATACAACACAACTTTGATGAGTAGAATTTTCCTAAAAGTCATCTTAATCATGACAGTTCTCTTTCCGGTCACAGAAGAAGCACTCAAGTTGCTCTAACAACCCGATGCTCATCATGTCCTACTTCTGAGTAGGTCACGAAGGCATCTCTGTTGCCACTAATGTGGCGACTAGCCCCAGAGTCGATGATCCAATCATGATGTTAGAATGATCCCATGCTGACCAGACTGATGAATGTCACAAAGACATCCTCAGTGACAAGGTTGGTTATTATTTCCTTAGAATCTTGAATTGCTTGCTTCATCTTGTGCCTGCATTTAGGAGAAGTATGACCAGGTTTGCCACAAACATAGTAAAAAAAATCTTTTTCTTAATGTATTGGTTGACTTTATTTTTATTTTTATTTCCTTTCCCTTTCTTATTTTGGAGTTATTTCTAGATTGATTAGAAGAATTATTTTTAACTTCATTGTTAACAAAGCTTGCAGTACATAATAACTCTTTATTTAAATCAGATTTTTCTCTAGTATGATTTTGATCTTCAACTCGGATGTGTATCATCCAGTGACATAGTATTTCTTTTGTGCTTTAAGTTGTTCTTGAAATGTTTCCAAAAACCAAACAGTTTTTCAATTAAAGACCCCACAATAAAAGACTTAGGAAGATCAATTTTTTCATTTTTTAGGTTGTCTAGTAAGATCTAAAAATCATGAATATGGAAATTTAAAAAATTTGTAACAGTAAATTTTTGGGTAGAAGCCTCTTCCAGAATGTATTTTTTGTTTAGGCTTTCTCAAATTTCAGATGCAATTTTAGTTGAAAAGTATGCGTCAAATAGTTGGTTAGATAATGAATTTAGAATAATATGTCAATAGATACAATTTTCTTTTTCCCAATCAACAAAATCATTTGTAGGTTTGGATCCAGATAAAGCAAATGATACATTAGAAACTTCCAAAGCAGTAAGAACCTTTTTTTTCCAACTTCTATAATGTTGTCTGTTAAACTGTTCACTTTTTGTAACATCAGGAAATGATGTTTGAGAAATAGTAGAAATAATGACAAATTTATTGTTATTATTTGACGGCGTCACAGGCATAGAGGGGGTTTCAAAATCTTCCATGTGAGTACCCACCAGAATATAAATTACTCTTAAAATTGTTGTTTGAGAAAGGGTACAAACTACGAAGAAGCAGTAAAATAATGAAAGATTATACCAGATAGAAAGATTTGAGACATGCAAGATGCATGTCCTTAAGAGTATTTATGTGGTTCTTCACGGCGAGTGTCAGTGTGGTAGATGACTACAATGACTACTCTCCCAGGATCCAACAATGGCTACCAATATGAAGCGTGCACGCGCAATCACATACCAGTGAGTGAACAGAACTGATCAGATCATTTTTCAGTTAGTAGGAAAGGAACAGAGAGAAAGAAGGATTGTTTAGAAAGATGGCGAGGATGTTGTTAAATAACAAAACAAGAGACTCGTTAATAGATGTGTGCGGTTGTACACTGGTGAAGGGATGTGTTGAGGTTTGAAACTGCCTAAACGAACAGGTGCAATCAGACTGGAAGAGCCACAAAATGGTTCAGTGAACCAAGGAGCAAAACCAACCCAAGCTGACTTTGCACCCCTTCTTATGTGCAGGATGCGACATGCGTTGACGTACCCAGTTAAAGGGTTTCTGGACCGACCCAACCCAAATCCAGTTGGGTTGTCCCGCCATGCGCGTGCGAAGTTGTTGTTTATTTGTTTTCCTTAATTATCCTATAGGCAAGAACCCATATATAAGCAGGATGGAAGTATCAAAATCCCCCAATATGGGACTAAAACATTGCCTTTACTTTTAAATTTCAACAAAAACACAACATATGTTTTCCTATATCCATTGCATTTTCAGTTCCATTGAAAATGATTCTTTGATATTAGCATATGTATTCATTAAAAGTTTATCTTGATTGTTTCTATGTCTCTATAAATAATCATATCCAACACATACATAAGCGTCAACAATACAATGTTATAAAACCACCACTTTGAAGTAAAGAACAATTTCTTTCAATGTTACGATTGATGGGTTTTAGGGGAGGTAGAGATGGCAGCGGAAACAAAAAAATTCTCCCCAAACCCAGAACCCAAAGAGATCTTGTCAACATCTATACGGTAGGAATGATGGTTTGTAGAGGGGTACCTTGTCCCGAGGCTTGCTCGGCGATGCTACCTCATGGCTAGCGTGGTCTTCACCTCCAATCTTGTACGGCGTATGTGCAGCTCCTGGTCGCACCCGGACTGACGGATTGATGATTGTTCTCCAAGTGACAGAAATCTCCCGCCTCTGTAGTAGTCCACACATACCACCAGGAACTCTAGTCATCCTGTCCTACAACATTGGAAGGATTCATCCCCTTCTGTCAACGTACTAGTCACCGACACACTCTCCCACTATCAGTTGTCATCCTATAGTTGTTTTTCCCTCATTGTACCTCCCTAGTCGGGTAGCACTTGTTTGGGCTCTCTCAGTTACCACAACTAGAGAGGACAACTTTGTAGAGCAACTGATGTTCTGAGTTGTACTTATTGAGAAGCCCCCAGTACCCCTCTATATATAGGAGGGGTTAGGGTCAGGGTTCTCAGCCCCAGGTAATGCGGGACTAAAGTGGGAGTAGAAGGGTCTGGAATTTCCAAGAATTGATACACTGCGGCAAGTGAACCGGTCGTTTCACAAATGAACCGATTGTTTGGGGACTGAACTGATCGGTTCTTCTCATGAACCGGTCATTTGGGGAGCTGAACTGATCGGTTCATTCATGAACCGGTCATTTCACTTCCCAGGGTAGTTCCCAATTGACTTTCCTCTTTCTGTTTCTAATTAATCCAAAGATCAATACTTGTCCCAATCGAATTGTACAAGTGAAACAAAAATATTTTCTCACCAACCTAACTTTCCCAAACTGGCTCGTTTGGTCCAGCTGAATCGGTCTGTTCAACACATGAACTGGTCATCTCACTTGACCCTAAGTCGATCGATTCAATAGCTTGAACCGGTCAGTTGGCAGTCTAGCTTGTGCAAAAATCGGTCAATGCAGTTCTCAATCAATCTAACGCCCAAATCAGTTAGTCCAACACTTGAACTTGGTGATTCTGAATCAAGTCAATTGATTGAATGTTTAATTGAACTACTATACACATTTAGTAAACCATCTAAACATCATTTGTGGATAAACTCCTCTTCCAGGTTAAATCCTATGTGTGTGACCCTGCTGGCCCATTTCACGTTGGAAGTGAAAGTCCATAACACTTATGACTTCATAAGAAAAGAGCGGTGCCTAGTCGCACATCAGTGCTACCCAAGTGAAAAGGAAAGTTGGAGAACAACTTTCAATCCTACAATCTATGATTGGTGTTATAGTGAATGTATAATTCCTTTGTCACTGATATCCCGAATGAACTCAAGGCATGGAACAGTCATCCTTTCAACATTCATTCACTTCCTTGATCTCATAGCAGACTGGATGAGATATGTATGACATCAATATCACATATTGATTCACACATGCATGTGCATGCCTTTCTTAGTCCTACTCATCAAGTGGCCATGGACATAAAACTCCCTCATGAGGGACAAATCCCATATCTATCACTCACCCCTCAAAATCCCCATGTGTCAAAGTCACCCAATCATCACCTTTATAACAATCTATATTTCAGGATTGTGTTTGATGATGTCAAAGTGTACCCAACGACATGTGTTGAGTGTAGTGATTTCAGGTCAAAGAATCACACTCACCACCATCATTGTGAGAGTTGACTATGACTACCAAGTCATGGTTCCATGTGTCACTCTCACGATGGGTCTGTCTGATACACTTGTTCTCGAACAAGTACCTATGTGCTTGGTTTGATATCACTATATCATGACTAATGGGATTCTATCATCAACCAACACATAATCTAATCTTGTGTGTCATTGTTGTCTATCAACCTTCCACAATGACATCCGAATAGGGACATAATAAGAATGTACAAACTCTTAACATCTGTATGATCTCATCGTTCAAGTCACATACTTGAAGGCATACGTCATTGAGTATTGTCATTCTCTAGACATTCAATTTGTTCTGTCATTATCTCACAACTGACTGAACCATAATGAATTGGAAGCTTGCCTTTGATGTTTATCAAATCAATCTTAATGTATCCCACCAATCATCCCATGATTGGCTCTCAAGGCATACATACCAACAGACTCCCACTTGGCGAGTCAATCACCTCAGAATCATATTCTTAGTGATCTTCAAACATGTCCCACATGTTACTGTATTGTAGTGCTAACGCAGTGAGTTATGGCTACACTTTGCCTAAGTTAGTATTATTGCATGTCTCTCATCTCTTCGTTGTACGTCATACGTATGAGATGGAGTTGTCATAATATGTGATCCAATATTCCTTTGCTAACCTTTAGCCTCATTGCATGACCAAGCACTCCTTGTCATCAATGACCAGAATATCTATAAGTTCATCTTCATGAACTCCAGATCCATATAGTATCCATTGTTGTTCTCTAACACACGGATACTCGGTATTTGCTTTTAAAACGGCTTTATTGGAACGTTTCCAATTTTCAACACACATTCACTTTTATATATCCCATATATATTTTGCGATAAATTTTATGTCTATTTCATAAGTTCACATCAGTGTAACTCTTTACAGTGAACCCTTCCTTATTTCCATAGAACTAGTACTTCTCATGTACTTATCAAGTTCTCATGGTATTCCAGTAACCTTTACTGGAACTAGACAGACATTCACTCGTCATGTCCCACATACGAGTTATAAGGATGAGCATATCATATTGTCATGTCCCACGTACAAGATGATAAATGCATTTATTCTTGCCATGTCCATACATGCAAGATAATGGGATGATTACATACATGATGGATCCAGATCTATTCTGTGTTCCCATTCTTCATAAGAATTGGGACACTTGACTCTGGGATACTAACTCCATGTAACATGGACAAGTTTTCTCCCACTGAATCTGTGTATATTGAACCCTTCAGTACAGATTGCCAATGTATGCTCTCTCTTTTCTAGGTCAAGAGGTTTACGAGAACTATCTCTATAGGTCTCTATTCCTATCACATAGGAAACGTCTCTATCTTCCCTAAAGATAATTTCCACAGAGAATTCCATTCTAGAACATCTCATTCCTCATCAAAATGTGGAATGCAAATACACTCCCACTAAATCACAAATCCCTTCTTTATCTTTATCATATCAGTCAAACCCTTTGACCATATTATCAAAGTAAAGATTTCCAATTCTGAGTTGCTTGTATTCAATCAATCACATTGATTAGTCCATTGTAACTTATAGACTTCATTTGCATTAATGGATTCATAAGCCTTATAGGTTGTGTCACGTACACATCATTGTCTTATTCCTCATAGGAATGTGGTTTTAATATCCATATGCCAAATCTCTTAGTCATTAAGTTGCAATCAACAAGCACGATCCTTCTCAAAATGTCATCCACGCGTCTTAACACTTAAGATTATATGTACTTATGGGTTTCATCCCAATGGGTGCTACCATCAAGGCCATACCTTATGGTTTACATGGAAGTCATTTAGGATCTAATGGTCATAAACCATAACTCAAAATATGGTTCCTCAATATCATCTACATTGTTGACTCATCATATGACCAACTCATCATATAGATATTTGAGGTGTATTTGTTAAGGAATTTGAGAACTCAAAATACTTTGTGATTCTTAATATCCTTTATTAGTGTAAGGTATTCTCTATTTAAGAAGAATTTAGTTATAAGATAATCGTTCTCTAACTCCTTAGAGTATGGCTCCTTTTTTATTTAGACATCACTATGCCTTAATCATGAGTTCTCTATGATACACTATCATAATTACTCATAAGGTTCTCAAACATTTGGTTTAAGTATCTCATTCATTGATCACATCAAGAATTATTACTTTTACCAAATTTACACTTCATTCATGATCTTCTTGAACACTTCAAGATATTCATATTGGTATTTCTCTAAACACCATTTGAAGTATTAGCATTTATTCTAATAGGTATGTGAATACATCATATGTATTATAACTAATAGCTAATAGGATAATCATTCTCCCACTACTTCTAGTGAAAATTGACTTGTCATCATGTCCAAGATATTCATGTCTCGTAATGGTTCACAACCAAAAGAGTCTAGCTTTATCCATCAATATGGAACCAGAAATGAATTCCCATGATAATGCTAATTATTTGTTTGAGTTATCAATAACTTTTAGGCATCATTTTATCTTATGCATACCAAGTACCACAAGATAAAGAAAGGCATTGCCACAAAGATTATATCTTTGAAATTGAAACATCAACTATATCGATAGCCATCTTGTCACACAATATGCAATAATAAAGTGTTTCTATTTATTGGAAAATATGAAATAGCAGTTCATAACTCTATTACATGCCTTCAAGGCTGAAAATAAACTAAAGTACTCCTATCTATGGCAGCAACACTTGCCCCATTTATTGAGTGCATATCACTTTACATCTTGGTATCATATACCTCAAAAGTGTTACAAGTTTATTTCATGATTGTTGGTATATATGTCCATTGTGCCATCCCAAGCGATTGCATGGAGTCGGATATTAATTAATCAATTAATGTGATTATTTGGTTAATTAATGAATTCCAAAATATTCTAATTAATCCATGAGCATTTTAATTAACATAGTGTTTTTGTTTGCTGATGGGTTTAGGAAACCCTACTTCCCTTCGTCTCCTATTTAAAAGAGCTTGATGGCTGATATCTATATAAGATATTGAGAGATACTTTTTAGTTTACGCTCATGTACGTAAACCCTAGTTGTCACCGTCCTCAGGAGAGAAAGGAGAGCACCGCGACGCTAGCACGATGCCACATAGAGATGACTCCTTCTCGCCGGCTTAGGAAGTGTGACGTGGAGTTCCAGTCCATCCGTGTGGACGAAGTAGAGACGCAGACAATGAGACGCCTGCGTTCGGAGGACATCTACGACCATATGTACATGCTACGAGCAGCGTACATCACCAATTCCATATATTTGTGTTCAGACGATGATCCTATTTTCTATGTTGCATACAATGTGAATTAAAATTGCTAATGTGCAAATCTAAACCTAATTCCATATATGTCGCAGGCTTCTATTTTTGACATTTCAGATGGGATCTACTATGGAAAATACTAATTTTCCTAAGTGCACAGATGTAAAATTATGTAGACCTTTCAGGAACTCTAGCCACACAGGGGCGCTGCCCCTGTGTACCCCGCATAGTCTATGTGGGAGTCAAAAATAAATTTAATAGGGAATGTCCCGCATTAAAAGTACTACAATTTTAATATGTATATACGTATATGTAGATATACCTATGATATCATACACATCGCCATTAAAATTTTGTTTTATGTGGTGAATGCATGCACGGTTATGGCCTAGTATCCCCTTCTGTAAATGAATGTGGATGTCAATATTATGGATATGTTTGTTTGTGAATGCTATGGATGTATAATGGTTGCATATGGATCCTTTGTATAAAGTATTCGGCTTGCATGCTGAGCCTCATCTCTTATTTCAAAGTGTAATTAATTCTTTCCCTTTATATTTGTACTCATATGATGTAATAGAGATAGGGTTAGTTTTAGTCTTTGTAAACTTGATGTAAGGAGGCCACTTGAAAATCAAACTCCAAGGATCGTCCATGGGGAAGCTCCATGAAGATCTAATTCCAAGAAGCAACTTGAAGATCCAACTCCAAGGAGTGTATATGGAGAAGCAACAAGAAGATCCAATTCCAAGAAGTAACTTGAAGTTCCAACCTCACGGAGCATCCATGAAGTTGTTCATTGTAATGTTGATCCTTACAGGCTTACAAGTTGATTCATAGGTGTTGCATGAGATGCATAAGACCATAGGTAGACCGTAATCCTTTGTTGATCCAAAGGATTATAATAGTATGGCCATAACCGATATATTTGTGTTTGTGATTGCATGTCTATCGTTTGTGGTTGTGAATATAGTAGTATATGATACGTACTATAAGTATGTGGTGTTTGGATATGTATATGTATTAATAAAACCCCTCAATTAATAATATTAAGTTTAGTTTCCTTCCATAAAGCAACACACATGAAAAGCTTGATCGACTATGTGTGGGCACGCCTCTGTGTGGTACACTGTCTATCTCATGGAAGTGTGATGGTGGGTGTGTGGGTCTGCCTCTGTAGGGTGCACACTCATCGTGTTGGCTTATGGGTTGGACTTAAATAGGGAACCTTGATAGGATCAAGTACCTAGAGGCACACATATGCATCACGGCAAGGAGTTTTTCATGATCATCTATCCAAGAGTTGCATATGATGCAATTGGCAAAAGTTGTCTACCTTAGTATTTGGTCTTTAACACCAGCGTTGGATGGGCATTGATCTAATTATTTTGGATCTTGGCTCACTAGAAGGTTGTATGTTGCAATCTTCTGAGTTGATAGTGAGGGCTATCAATTTGAATAAAATAGTGGGAGTATAATTAATTAAAGGCCCAATTAATCTCATTTATCAGATCTTTACAAGTCAAAATGTTTTGGACTAAATGCAAATTTTTCTTTTGTAGCAATCAAATGGAAAATGACACTCACACTTTCTCATTGTGATCGGTCCTTGAGAAGGACAAACTTACCGGAACCAACTTTCAAAACTAGTTTAGGACGTTGAGAATTGTTCTCACACATGAGCGTAAGCTCTATGTCCTTGAAATACCAGAGCCAGCGGAACCCGCCGCAAATGCGCCCAAGGCTGAAAAGGATGCTTACAAGAAGCACCTTGATGATGTCGTGGATGCCAAGTGCTTGATGTTGTGCTCAATGAACTATGAGTTGCAAGAGCAGCATGAGAACATGAATGTCATGGAGATGGTAACACATCTCAATAACGTGTATCAACATTAGGCAAGATAGGAGAGATATGATGTCTCCAGGGCTTTGTTCAGGAGCAAGATGAAAGAGGGAGACTCAGTTAGCACCCATATACTCACTTTGATTGGGTATGTGGAAAGCCTATCCAAGATGGGATTTCCCCTAGGTCAAGAGTTGGCCACTGATGTGATTCTACAATCGTTGCCTGAATCATATAGTCATTTTGTCATGAACTATAACATGAACAATATTGACAAGTTGTTGTCAGAATTGTTGGGCATGTTGAGGATAGCTGAAGCACAGATGAAGAAATACAAGACCAAGTCTATGATTATGATCAGTAAGACAAAGGGAAAGTCAAAAGGCAAAGGCAAGGCTAAGAAAGGTTTTAAAGTCGGGCAGAAGCCAAAGTCATGCATGCTCAAAGCTAAAGGTGGGATCTCCAAAGAAGGCAGTTGTCACCATTGTCACCAGGCTAGACATTGGAAAAGAAACTATCCTCTCTACCTGGAGGAACTGAGGAAGAAGAAGTAGGGGATAGAGATCTCCACTTTAGGTATATACTTTATTGAGATAAACTTAAATACGTCTTCATCATGGGTATTGGATATCGGATGTGGATCTCACATATGTTCTAATATGTAGGATCTGATAAGAAGTAAGCCTTTACGAAAGGGCCAAGTTGAGCTGCGGGTCGCTAATGGAACAAGAGTTGATGCCACCGCAGTTGGAGTTATTAGTTTATCTTTGCCTAAGGGCCTTGTAATAGAATTAGATAATTGTTATTATGTACCTGCCATTAATAGAAATATTATTTATGTATCTTGTACGGACAAGAGTGGATTTGAATTTCACATTAAGAATGGAATTATTTCTATTTCTAAAGATGAGATCTTTTATGACAATGCCCCTATGTCTTATGGTATCTACTTGTTAGAACTTGAGACTAGCATATACAACGTAAATACTAAGAAGTTAAAAATTTTCAACTCAAACAAAACATACTTATGGCATTGTCGTCTTGGGCACATAAATGAGAAGCGCATATCTAGACTTCGTAAGGATAGTTATCTAGAATCTTTTGATTTTGAATTAATAGAGACATGTGAGGCATGTTTATTAGGGAAGATGACCAAGACTCCTTTCACTAGAAACAATGAGAGAGCCAGTGATCTGCTAGGGCTCATACATACTGATGTATGTGGACCTTTTAGATCAAATGCTAGAGGAGGCTATCAATACTTCCTTACCTTCACTGATGACCTCAATAGGTATGGCTATGTATATCTTATGAAACGCAAGTCAGAAACTCTTGAAATGTTCAAGAATTTCATGAATGAAGTAGAGAAGCAACTTGGTAAGAGTATTAAAGCACTATGTTCATATCGAGGTGGTGAATACTTAAGCCAAGAGTATGAGGACCTTCTGAGAGACTGTGGCATTGTATCACAATGGACTCCACCTGGTACACCACAACATAATTGTAATGACTGCCACCAAATCGATAGCTAAATTGTTACTAATTAAGCGGAATACACATAATCAGCGGATTAACAAAAATCACTAAAAATTAAAACCATTTTGCAAGGAGATCCTTGTCCAGAAAACTTTTATTGAAAGATCCAAAACTCATACATATCATGATTCACATTGTACAACATTGCGTCATCTCATCTCGAGGATAACATATAACAGTTGCTTTCTTAAAACATATGCATAAAGCAACATCAAACCTCGAGGCATACAAGCCAAAATCTCATATTGTTCATAAAACCAACACGTACTAAATCCAAGGACCTGAGAGTACAAAGACAACATGTAGGACTTCTATCTACAAGACATGACAGACAGTACACTCAACCTGAGCCGTCATTGCTACCTCAATTGTTGTTCCTCCTCTGCAGAAAGATCTTTTCCACCTCGTGCACGTCCACCTAAAAAATGTGGATCCCACGGGGTGAGACAATTGTCCCAGTGAGAGATATAACTCTCCATCGACCATATTATTATCCCAGATTAAGCATTTATAAACTGAGCAGAGGTTCTTTATATATTAACAGGCAGGATAATTCATTGTATGAATAGAATGAAGTAATCTCCTTTCTTAAGGAGAACATTGAATCTACCCATGGTAGAGTTATAAATCATCTATTCGCTTTGTAAGGAATGTAAAGAGCATAAATAACATCTATCAACTAAGATGTATAACAGAAGTATGCATCAATCAATGTTTTCCATATTCGATCCTTAAGCAGATATGCTACACAGCTAATTACATTTTACAATCACACTTATGCCCTGAGGAGATGAGATATACCGCTCATACTCTAACAAACCACGATGGTGTAAAGCATCGGTACCATACAAGGTCAACGATAGAGCCGGCTGCCAAGACCTCCCTTGTCTCGGTCATTACGAGACCATAGGCAGGACATCTTGTGTCATTATTAAATAGATTTCTAGGGTATACTGGAAACTTTGCTATAGAGTTGCAGGGGAAGCTACACTCTCTTCGGAATCAAGAGATTTTATGTTTATCTCCACACGAATCCGACATTCATCATCATCGAGAGATTTGTGATACATCCATCCTGACACATATAATGAAGGATTGAGAGATCTCGTGTTTATCTCACGTCAATCCCACATTAGGGCGTAAGGATATTCACGCCCATCACCCCCACATATTCAAAAATATGCGTTCATCGGGTTATGCCGCAGAGCAACCGGTTTCACCATTCAGCAAATCCTGACGCTGATGGATCTATGGTCAGGACACTACATGATGAGATTCCACTTGGTTAATTAGGTACATTACTATATTCTTTTATCATCAGTCAAGTTTTCAAACATGAATTATTATGAAAATTGCTTCAAAGAAAAGAATAATACATCTATCAAGTACTTTTCAAATCTTTAGAACACATATAACATTTAGGATCTCAATCCATTATCTCATTGTTGGGAATTCTCATCCCTTAACATTATCATCATCATGATTACTAGATCTGGGTATTCAAACCCTTAGTTCATCACTGAACACTGTTACCACTTTTCAGGTAATTATTACCTCTAGGTCCTCAGACCAAGGTATACATGATACTTGTTGCACAAGCATCTCACATGGCTCACCAGGCCCATTAAACATCTCGTCACCTCTCACTAGGCAACAAATTATCACATGGCTCACAAGACCCATTAAACATCTTGTAACCTCTCACTAGGCAACAAATATTCACAAGGCCCATTAAGTTTTATCATATAAAACATCATAGCTCATACATGGCTATACTCATTATCTCATGATACCAACATGGTTAGTATTTCATGACAACAGTCATATCAAACACATATCAACACCATGCAAAATAAGGGTAATACCATTATCCCAATATTAGGGTTAGGATTTCCCTTTCTTATCGATTAGGATTTCTCATACATGTCATCACCCTTCATTAGAGTTAGGGTTTTCCATTATTAACCATTTGGGTTTTCAATGATCATATTATCAATGATCAAATCCTAATTCATTGCTCCACACATCTAGGAGCATGCATTGATATCATAAGTATTCAATCATACTTATTTATTCTCACCATTTATCATTAAATGCTTATGAACACAAAGTATGAGTTTCTCTCTCATCCTCACTAGGATATTGATTACATCATACTTTATTAACTCGACTTAACCTTTTCTCAAGGCATGTTAGCCTACACTTATCAAAGTGCATTAAACTCATTACATCTTAATGTAACAATTGATATGACACACTTCATGTGTTACTCATCCAAGTATATTGGACTTAAGGTGCATCAAGGTATATCAACCTTGAGGTGTTGGATGTGATATTTATCACGTCTTGATGTATCACTTCCCTCATCACTTTTAACTTACTTAAGTTCATAAATTTATCTTGTATTAGGGTATTTCCCATCCTAATACTTTATCACTAACTCATCACATTTATCGTGTAGTGTATTGGTCATAAGTCACATATTTGAATTGTCCAACCATCATCAATTGATATTGACTTATCTCAGATTGAAACATTGTTGATATAAAGTTGTCCATTATCAATAACTTTAGGTGTTTCACCTATCAAGGTATTAAACACACCATTACATGGTATTATACTCATCACTCCTAAAAGTGTTTGCCCTCACCTTTGCAAAGTGTCTCGGGTTGGAGGTGTGCATATATTCACTATATTGGGTTGTAGATGTATAGACACCACCATATCGGGTTGGAGGTGTATGAGCACTCACCATATCGGGCTAGAGGTGTATGAACACCATCCATATCAGGCTAGAGGTGCATGAACACAATCCATATTGGGCTAGAGGTGTTTGTATGTGTGACCCATGTCGTGCATGAGGTATTAAACCATCACCATGTCGGGCTAGCTGAGGTGCATTCAATCACCATATCGGGTGGCTCACCATCTAGGGTTGGTCATGACGGGTTAGGATTTGCCATATCTGGCTCAACCCAAAATATTCATCTCATTTCCTCCTTCAAGGTTACCATCCTATCTTAAGGTTGAGTAATAGGTTAAACAATTGGTTAAACTCTTCTCAACCCATTACACAACTCGATAGGAGTGAAGGGTACCAAGCCATGTCGGGATACACCATCCAATGTTGGGTTGTAACACCCATATCAGGTTACACCATCCCATGTTGGGTTGCATCACCCATGTCAGGTTAGGGTTGGTCATGATGGGCACATGGTACATGCATGTATCTCCCATCATGTCGGGCTAGACATGTCATCTAGGGTTGTGTATCGGGTAGATGTATTCCAAACATATCGGGTTACATCTTGTTCCATATCTCATATTGTGAAAGCATCTTGTGCAAGCATATCGTGCAAGTATCTTGGGCAAGCATATCGTGTAAGCATCTTGGGCAAGACATATCAAGCAAGACATACCCATATCGGGTTGGAGCTACTTATGTATATGCTTGAACCCGATATCACTTTTGCAAAGTGATGCCATCTTCTTTAAGCTCTAGACCTCCGTTCTAACAGTTATAATTCATGATAACAGGTCTAAGAAACTACTATAACTCATAATTTAATCATATATTTCAGTAAATTTCTGAATTAAAAGTAGTTCATTAAGTATAACAATTTAGGTGATAAATAATAACATGGTTGAGTTCAAGTTATATAACCCGCCTTAAGAACAACTTCAAAGCTCCAAGATCCAAAGATCCACGTTCCTAAGGTTTAGGATGACTTTATCAAAAGTCCAAGGCTCGTTCACAACTCCTTCATATACAAGGAATCACCATGGATAAGCAATTGGTGAAGAAGAAAAGAAAGGAAGATCAAAACCCTAAAATCATGCTTCAATCCAAGGTTGAAGATGATCATGACCTCGCCTTAGGGTTAAGTATTGAGATCCTTCTTGCTCTAGAACCTTTGCACGATACCTCACAACCCTTTCACGATATTCCACCACTTGTGGCCTATATCCCCCTCACTTGTGGCCAAAAACACTTCACTATGACCAATATCACCCTTATTGGCCGATATGGGCGATATGATCTTGCTATGGGCGATACCCAAGGCCCATGCACGATACCACATCACTCCTACACGATACAAGGACCCTATGCATGATACATTAGGGAAGGAAGGTGGTAATATCCGAAAACTTTCACTAAGGGGTGAAAGAAGGGGTATATATACTTGTTGTTCATGAAGAAGTGTAAAAATGAGGTATCATCAATTTGAGCTAGTAGGTGCCACGTGTTCAGGCATGGGTGACACATGTACATGCATGCATAAACATTTATATTGACATGCAAAACAGTTGAGGATAATCTAGAGATGAAAACCATTTATTATCCCTTTGAATAAGATATATCAATTAAATCATCACTTTTTCCACTACTCAATACAACTTTTCTAAGGAAGTTGTAAACTGATACACTTCACCTCATTGAGGTGATTTGCAAATCATGGGATTTTCCAAGAGTCCAAAAAATGATATGAGACTCCTCCTTTGGCTCCTTGGCTGATAGGCACTCATATATAAGCTTTTCAACTTGATACAACTCAAGTTAAGGTTTCATATTCAACCCTTTTCTTGGTCATTTCATCACCAAGAATACTACCACTCATAAATGATTCAAACATGGTTTATTATTCATTATCTCTCCTTTAAATGATACATATAGGAAGTAGGGACACTCTAGAGGTGGTAATTTTCATATCAACCCCACATTTTGGGTAACTTACAATTTGTACCAAAATTGGTGCACAAGGTACTAACATTATTCAAACATGTTCAAACTTTGAATTTAGGCTTTTCACAAGCCACCACTTAGAATAATTATATTTCTTATGATGCTAAAACATATAGGGCACATTCAACATGTGATATTTTACAATATAGCCACTCATCTTGGGTAAATTGCACTTTTCACCCAAACTATCAAATAATGCACAAACAGCTTGCAAATAAGCTCAAACTTGAAAATTAAACCCTACAAGAGTCTTAATTACTTTTAAAAATATTACATCAAGTTTGTAAACAACTTACTTAAGCAAAACTTCTAGGGTTAAGCCATAACCCAGGTCAGGGGTATTACAATTATAAACCCCTAACAAGGATTTCGTCCCCGAAATCCAAGATAAGGGAAGACAATTGTTATTCATGCCTCATGTCATCAAATCTCCACATAACATCTTGATGTCATGGAGATGCCATAGAACTTTGACCAGTACAAAGTCCTTCCACTTAGGGCTATCATTTGAATCTATCATACAAGACATATATTCAACCGCCCTTTTCATTATTGACTTATAGTATGTATAATGTGTCAAGTAACACCTTCTATATCAAAGAAGTGTTATTCATATTTTGAATGATTTAGGTGTCAAACCCCACTTAGTTTTAACATTTCTTTTTCATGGAGAGAATATGGTTAAATTTTTACACCCCCTTGGGACTACAAGTCTTATCATATATTTTTAGCTTTGATAAGCTTTTTCTCAAATGATTCTATAATTATTCCTTAAATTAATATATCTTTATTAAAGTTATGTTTATGCAGGGCATAAACCCCTAACATATGGTATCCATACTACAGTATGTAACTTAGACAAATTTCAAAGTTGGCCCTTCTAGGTAACCAAACATTATTCATCTTATCAGGAGTCATGTTCCCATCTTCTCATATCATTGAAAGTCCAAGACGAACTGATATTTTTCTAAGTATCCATCATTGGATTACTTCTAATCCATGCACATCGAGTGTCATAGTACTCACTTGATTGCCATGTACCTAAAAAGAGATAACACAAAGAAACATATTCCTCTTTATCACCCCATCATCACCCAGGGTTGTTTATCAAAGAGAAGGGATTATCATCTCCTCTAATATAGCATAAACTTTCAACTGTTCATGAGTCATTTACCCTTGTTTCATTCTAGGTTCCTTGCCATCAGCATAGGAATTATAAGGATGATTACATGTCATTACTCATTTCTTTGTTATTGTCTAACATGTTTATGAACATTTTGTGATTTTATCACATTTCCCATTTCCACATCATGGGAAAAGATCTTTACTATTCACACAAGCTTTATTAGACAGGGATCATCTCCCTTGTCCTCATTCTCTTTATCATGAGAATTATACTTTTTACTTCCTCATACACACAGATTGATCTAAGATCATCTCATATTCCATTTTATTGCACTTAGGATGTGATAAAATATCCATGTCATATTTCTAGTTTCGTTATGCTCACTAGATTGTCTCAAAATGATTACTTAATCAGGGTAATCAGAAAGATAACAATCTAAGAGTTCCATACTCACCTTATCTTCAATAGTTGAATACCTGGCCAGGGTATACAAGTACTGAGATTAGGTAGTATGCACTTTGTGTACTATTAGGTATACAAGTACTGAGATTAGGTAGTATGCACTTTGTGTACTATCATATTTCTTACTTTTCATATCATCAAAAATATAATACTTAACATCCCTGGATTTTCTCCAGGAATCACCTCTAAACCTCATCTTCTTTCGTACATATAGGAGCAATTATGAAGCATTTAAAAGAATATTGAACATGGGATCTTGACAATACGAAGCAATAAGTTGGTTTTTAGTTTCTTTCTTTTTCTATAGTTACTAGCCCATAGTTCCATAGTGTAGGAGTTAGTCAGTTTTTTTTATCCCAACTCGAATATAAATTCTAGTTCTCATCATTTCTTCTATGTGTTCCCATAGAGAAATTAATAGGGAAGTCAGTAATAGCAATCCCTCTTATGATTATCAGATAAAATCAAGAGGGCACATCAAAATGGAAAAAGCTCTATCTGATTGTTACCCCTTGTGGTCATCTACCGCTTCAGGTTGACTCAACACATAGAGTCTAGATGTTTCATGTTGTTACCTTTTCCTTTATACGTTATTGGGTTGTAACTTTCGTAAACCCTACCGAGTCTACCTCGGTTTTTGAGTCATTTCCTCCTTTCTTTTTGAACAAAAGGGTTTAGTATTCTCAACATGTACATATCTATAACATGTCTTATCCTCGTACCATGGTCTTATCGGTCTTATTACCGATGTAGAAACTAAGCCATGTGTTCTTACAGGTGGAAAGTTAGGACCTTTGCCTTTACATAGTGATTACTACCCTAGTGCACTAGGCGTTTATTGCACTGGTGGCACCAAAAACTTTGGCTTTTTAGAACAACTAGGCAAATGTCTCAAAAATTATAGAGACCTTACCTTAATTCTCAGCTTATTGCCCCTTCTTAGGCATTACCATCACAGATGTACTATCTATCTATACTTATGTCAGAATCTATTTTCTTGCCATATGTTAATTCTTCCCACATTTCCACTGTTCCAACATGACCATGTCATTCAGGAACCCTTTTTAAAGCTCAAAGTTTTTGCATTAAGAACTGGTAACCTAGGTTGTAATGCTAGTATTCAGTCTGCTATATGTAGCACTATTATCTTAACCTACATATCAAGAGCCTAAACATAGGATTCTTTATCCTGATCGTATCATGATGGGATTTCTCAGGCACTCATTCTTCTCTTACATAATCCCTTGCATCCTTTCCTGGTGCAACAACATTGCCCTCATCAATGTGTTCCTCGTGTTCTCCAATTATTTATAAACTTTACCCTTTCTTCTTCATAAGCGAAAGTCACTATGGGGTATACTAGAGGACACTAACATAGACTCAACACCTTAGTCATATGTCTGTGTAGACTCAACGAATGATAACCTCCAATTTTGTAATGTTATCTTAGCTCTTTCTTCAGTTTTCCACACTCTTTCTCAGATAAAACTAGACATAATCCCTAACTGTCCCCTCTTATTGCAAATATCCTGTTAGATTAACTTTTCTCCTTTTTATTTACAGAAAAAAGACACAAAAAAATCATAAAAGACTCAACCGGTCCCAAGACCGCATGGACTCACACGGTCCTAATACCGCATGAAGCCAATTGGTCCCAAGACCGCATGGACTCACATGGTCCCAAGATCGCATGGACTCACACGGTCCCCAGACCGCATGGACTCACACGGTCCCAACACCGCATGAAGCCAATCGGTCCCAAGACCGCATGAAGCCAATCGGTCCCAAGACCGCATGGACTCACACGGTCCCAAGACCGCATGAAGCCAATCGGTCCCAAGACCGCATGGACTCACACGGTCCCAAGACCGCATGAAGCCAATCGGTCTCAAGACCGTATGAAGCCAATCGGTCCCAAGATCGCATGGAGTCACACGGTCCCAAGATCGCATGAAGACAAACAGTCTTGAGGACCAAATGGTCTTGAGGTCCAACCGGTCTTGAGGTCCAAATGGTCTTCATCCAAAACTGACCAAACCGTTTGGACTTCACTTAAGGCCTATAAATAAAACCCCAACGGTCCTCCAAAAGAGGAGGGGGAAGTTTTCAGACGCCCAGAGGCTGCCTCTATCACTCTAGAGCTAATCCAACTTCCATCCTCCGCCCAAAGGCTACCGGTCTGAGATCCACAATCCATCTTGAAGCTGCTTTCTCTCTCTTCGCCAAAGAAGGTGGGAAGAGGGGATCTCGTCATCAAGCAACCTGTGAAGTTTGAAGATCGTCTCTCTCTCTCTCTTTACAAGGGGTTGACTTTCCTCTCTCCTTTGTGGGGATGATGCTCTCTCTCTCTTATTGCCTCCTTCTTTGTCTTAGCTATGAGCGAGTAGTCCCTTTCACTAGGGTGCGGGGAGTAGCCCCGCTACCCATGTTTTCATTTCATGTAATGTAATCCATAGTTTGCAATATAGAGATGCTTTCTTTCCAGTTCAACATCAATCGTTTAATGAATGCTTTTTGCTTGATCACCAACTTGTGTTATCCTTTATATTTTAGTATGAATTTTCTATGTTTGTACTACTAGGTTCGAAACTCGATTGATTGTTGGTTCCTGGTACATGTATCCACCATGCACCTGTTTTGGTATCTAGAAGTGTTTTTCAAGAAGTGGAGTAAACTCACTCCCATCGTTGTACTTTTATACTATGAAATGGAATCAGTTGACGTATGAAAGTACAACCTTGATAAGTCGAGGAACACACTTTGCGAAGGGAATGATGCAAAGTAGTTGACCATTCGTTCGGGGATGACTGACTTTGCAACATTCCCGCACTTCTCGTAGTTAGTTCTCTGAAAGGAAACTAAGTCTACGAAGATACTAACTGACTAAACTTTTGTTGCAGGTTATGTTTTATGTTGCATGTTTTGATCCATGTGTAGTGGCGGTGAAAACCGATCACACCCTAGTGGTTCCTTATCATCGATTAACATCCTTAAATTTACTTGCTTGCTTTACTTTACTTGCTCTTAGTCTAAAAACAACCAAACCAACCTTTTGATTTAAGTACCAACTATTAAGAGTTTAAGTGAAGTTCTAACGTTTTTCATCTTGTTGTTCCCAACAAGACCGTTGTCCCGTGGATTCGACCCTTAACTATACTACGATAAGACTTCCACATATCTTAGCATACGTGGGTGGAGTTCTCGATCTAGTATAAGCAAGGCTAAACTTAAAGACTTACCATCTTTAGGATTTTTAGTGGTGCATGCAATTCCACGCAAGTGGAAGCTCCGTCAAAAATTGGCGCCGTTGTCGGGGACAACGGAACGTTTTAATCTCATTTAAAATATTGCTAGTTGGTTAGGGTTTTACACTTTCTTTTAATTATTAGTTCATACCATCTCAAGTTCATCATACCTTTGACATCATCTAAAAGGTGTATTCTTTTCTCTACTCAGGTAGAAGACGTGTATGCAATCATCGCATAACCGCGGATTCTCCCCTGATCCAGAGTACGACTCTAAGGTAGAGCGAAGCTTCCACCGCCGTATTAGACTCAACCACCAAAGAGCCAGGAAAATGGCTGAAGATCAATGCCAAGCTGCATTAGTGATGGAGAGGGTCAACGCCGCCATCACCGCTCAAAGAACACAACTCATTGCTGACACCCGTGCTCAGATTCAAGAGGAGATCCGAGCGGAAGAACAAGCCCGCATCCGAGTCGAAAATGAAGCAGCTAACCAAGCTACTCAGTTAGAACTAAGAAACAAGCAATTGAGGAATTATGTTGTCCCCAAGAACTATGAAGACAATCATCCAGTGCGGCCTCCGATCATCAACATACCCAACTTCGAGATCCGGACCCAATGGATTCAGATCATGCAGGGCATCTCATTCTCTGGAGGTTCTGGAGACAACTGCATGGATCACTTGAAGAGGATCAAGGCACTTTGTCGACTCGTCCCACAAGCTGGAGTTGCTTTCGACGCAATAATGCTACATCTTTTCCATTTCACTCTTTCAGGAAGAGCTTTGAGCTGGTATAATTCGCTTGATAGGGAACCAATCATCACCACATGGGCTCCCTTGGAAGAAAAGTTCCTGGAAAAGTTTTTCCCCCCTTCGTTAACTTACGAAATTAGGGGGCAGATCAATCACTTTTCCCAACTTCCTGGAGAATCGCTCGTAGAAGCCTGGGAAAGGTTCAAGGAGCTTCTAAGGAAGTGTCCCCATCACGGCATCTCCCAAAATCAACTAATAGAAACCTTCTATAGGGGAGTGAGTGATGATATCAAGCAATTTTTATATTCCTCATCCGGAGGAAATTTTATGAGAAAGAACTACGAGGATGCCTGGAGAATCATCACACTTGGAGCTGAGAATCAATCCAATTGGGGACGATCATCTGCCAAGAGAGTCCTCAAAGTCAATAAAGTCGACGAATCAATGGAAATGAAGGCTATTGCTGAAGCCTTAAAGACCATAGCTCATAAACAGCAGGCTCTTGAAATTTCACTTGGAGAATTTGATAAGAAGAAAAACCCTCAGGTCCAACAGGTTAAAGCTGCCACGGGGACCTGCGAAGCATGTCATGCACCCAATCACCCAACTCTGTCATGCAGTCTGCTTTACAATGTGATGATGGATATGCACCCACCACAACAGCAGTACGAGCCAATCATTGACCAACCTGACGAGCAAATGCCAGAACAAGTTAACTCTATTCACTCCATTCCTGGACAAGTTTACTATAATCCTAATCAGCCAAGAAATCACCCAGGATTTCAATACGGGAATTCCGCTGGGACTGCCAACCCGCAACACCAAACACAAGGTGGATCCTCCAATAGGTTGTCGCCTGGATTCCAAAGAAACTTTAATCAAAATCAAGGGAACTCAAGAAGCAACTTCCCAAGATCCAACTACCCTAGAAATCCATCCAACTACTATCAGTATAACAATCCTCCTCTTCACCCACAGCTGCACCTTCAGTTGCAGCAACCTCAGTTAGCACTACCTCTGCAACAACCACATCAAGGACAACAACAGCTCACTCAAAAAATACCCCCTCCCAGCCAACAGATGAGATGAATTTGATAAGGCAAATGCTACAATCGCAACAAACTATGCTCTCTAATCAGCAAGCTCAGCAGAAAACTGTAGAGGCTCAATTAGCACAAATTGCTACCCAGTTGAAACCTCCAGCAGGCACTTTTGTTGGCCAACCAGAGTCGAACCCAAGACATGACCAGAATAGACCAGAGCAACTGAATGTTGTCACTACCAGGTCAGGTCGTGTCTTTCACGAAGCTACAAGGATCACTCCTGATAATGATGATACACCTATCTTTGTTTCAAATGCAAGCCCAAGTCTAGAAACTGAGAATTCTGTAGAGACTGAAAAAGGCAAGGAAAAGGAACAAGCCCCCAAGGAATCGGAGGTCCCACAATATAAACCTAGGATACCATTTCCAGGTAGATTGAAAGAAACTAAGATGGATACTAGATTCCAAAAATTCAAGGAAGCGATGAAGAAACTCTATATCGACATCCCTCTCCTCGATGCCCTATCCGAAGTACCAGCTTGGGATAAATACCTAAAAACTTTGCTGTCAAGGAAGTACATTACTGAGGATCAAGAGACCGTTAAACTAGCTCAGACTACCTCTGATATCATTCTTAACAAGATGCCAAAGAAAAATAAAGACCCTGGTTCCTTCGGTATCCAGTGTTGTATTGGAAATGCTTCAAGCAAGAAGGGATTAGCTGACTTAGGAGCTAGCATATCGATCATGCCTTACTCTATGTGCAAAAGATTGGGTTTTACAGACTTATTACCCACAAAAATGACTATTCAGTTAGCGGACTCTACTACCACTGCACCTCTGGGAATTATCGAAGACATTCTAGTCAAGATAGGTAAAGATGCTTATGTCCCATGTGATTTTGTCATCATGGATATCAAAGAGGATTTAATATACCCTATAATATTTGGCAGACCCTTCCTTGCCACCGCCAGGGCGCTCATTGACGTTGAAGCTGGTACGATCATTTTAAGACTGGGAAAAGAAGCAATTCAATTCCGAGTCCTCAACAACATGAAAGGACCCAGCATTCAAGAGGAGGTTTTTCTCCTAGATGCAATTCACCAAATGTCCCAACTAGAAATATTCGAGCCATATGATGAGTTGGAGAATGTTTTAACTAATCCAGAAGTCAAATTCTCAGCTAATGAATTGGTTCAACAATGCTTGCAACACCTAGAAAAATCCGAAGAAGCACCAACAGCCATCTTTGAGGAGCTTAAATCTGTCACTATTTTAGAAGCAAAAGAAACACCCAAAGCTCCTGAGATGAAGACTCTACCAACGGGACTTAAACACATCTTCTTGGATGAAGCAAAATTATGTCCAGTTATCATCAGTTCCGCCCTGACGGAAAACTAGGAAGAAAGGCTTCTTGATAAGATGAAGAAACACAAGAAAGCCATTGGGTACAAAATAACTGACCTGACGGGTATAAACCCAGCCTTATGCATGCATAGACTGCTCATGGTCGAAGAATTTAAGCCATCAAGAGAACACCAGAGGACGCTGAACCCTAATCTTAAAGAAGTGGTTCGCCTTGAAGTCCTCAAATTGCTGAAAGCCGGCATAATTTACCCAATTTCAGACTCCCAATGGGTCAGCCCCGTCCAAGTGGTCCCTAAGAAGGGAGGAACCACTGTCGTGCTAAATGACAAGAACGAGTTAGTACCGACAAGAACTGTGACGGGGTGGAGGATGTGCATCGACTATAGGAAACTAAACAAATCAACACGGAAAGATCACTACTCTTTGCCCTTTCTCGACGAAGTCTTAGAACGCTTAGCCCATCAGAAATACTTCTACTATCTAGATGGTTATTCTGGGTTCTACCAAATCCCCATACACCTGGAAGACCAAGAGAAAACTACCTTTACCTGCCCCTTTGGAACCTATGATTTCAGAAGAATGCCATTCGGGCTGTGCAACGCACCATCCACATTCCAAAGGTGTATGTCTGCCATTTTTGCAGGATTAACAGAATCTATAATGGAGGTATTCATGGACGATTTTTCAGTTTACGGAGATTCTTTTGACAACTGTCTACTCAACCTTGGAAAAGTTTTACAACGATGCGAGGAAACGAACCTCATCCTGAATTGGGGAAAATGCCATTTTATGGTAACTGAAGGTGTCATCCTCGGACATAGAGTGAGTGACAGAGGGATTGAGGTAGATAAGGCAAAGATAGATGTTATCTCAAAATTTTCACCACCAAAAGATATAAAAGGAGTTCGGGCATTCTTAGGTCATGTTGGGTTTTATAGAAGATTTATCAAAGATTTCTCAAAAATAGCAAAACCCATGACCCAACTTCTGACCAAAGATACAGAGTTCAATTTTAATCAAGAATGCTTACAAAGTTTCTCAACTCTGAAAAATGCTTTAGTCTCTGCACCTATACTAAGAGCCTCAGATTGGTCACAACCTTTTGAAATCATGTGTGACGCCAACGATTACGCCATAGGGGCCATTTTAGGACAGAGAATCGACAAGAAACCTTATGTAATCTACTACGCATCTAAAACGCTTGATGAAGCACAGAAGAACTACACTACTACAGAAAAGGAGTTCTTAGCTGTCATCTATGCTTTCGAGAAATTCCGCTCTTACTTGATTGGATCCAAGGTCATCGTCTACACTGACCACTTCGCCATACGATACCTAATTCAGAAGCAAGATGCAAAACCCAGACTTATCCAATGGGTGTTAATGCTTCAGGAATTCGATTTGGAGATCAAAGACAAAAGTGGAGTGGAAAACGTCGTAGCCGACCATCTCAATCATATTGAAGTCGAAAATGAAGATAAAATCCCTATCCGAGACTCTCTTCCAGATGACCAACTAATGAAGATTACCAATGGATTCCCCTGGTATGTCGACATTGTTAATTATCTGGCTACAGGAATCATTCATCCTTCCGCTTCCCATCACGAAAAGCGGAAATTCCTCCATGATGTAAAGCAATTCTATTGGGATGAACCCTACCTTTTTCGCCTTTGCGCAGACGGACTTTTCCGTCGCTATTTACCTGAAGAAGACATTACCCCTGTCCTAGAACATTTCCATTTAGGCCCCATTGGGGGGCACATGAGTGCGAAGAAAACTGCTATGAAGGTTTTGCAATCAGGTTTCTTTTGGCCAACCATAGCAAAAGACTCCTATAATTTTGTCAAATCTTGCAACAAATGTCAATTTTCTGGCAGCATATCTAAAAGGAACGAAATTCCACTTACCATGTGGCAAGAGATCGAACTTTTCGACGTATGGGGGATAGACTATATGGGCCCCTTTCCTTCTTCCTATGGTTTCTCCTACATCCTAGTTGCGGTGGACTATGTCTCGAAATGGGTCGAAGCTATACCCACAGTGTCCAGCGATTCCAAACCGGTTATCAAAATGTTTAAAGATGTCATTTTCCCCAGATTTGGAGTCCCCAGAATTGTCATATCATACGGCGGGACCCATTTTCTGGAATGAATCTTTGAAGCCCTGTTGAAAAAATACGGAGTTAACCACAAAGTAGCCACGCCTTACCATCCACAGACCAGTGGTCAGGTTGAGGTATCAAATAGACAACTAAAGGCGATCCTAGAAAAAACAGTCAACAAACACTGCACTGACTGGTCCACTAAGCTTCCCGATGCCCTTTGGTCTTACCGAATAGCTTATAAAACACCAATCGGGACAACCCCGTTCCATTTGGTATACGGGAAATCATGTCATCTTCTAGTGGAACTGGAACAAAAAGCTTGGTGGGCCATCAAACAACTAAATTTCGATCTTCAAAGTGTCAGAGAAAACAGACAACTCCAACTACAGGAGCTAGAGGAGCTCCAAATGACCACCTATCAAAGTTCCAGGATTTATAAGGAACAAACCAAGATGTGGCACGACGGTCATCTTAGAAGGAAGGACATTGCCATGGGTGACAAAGTCCTCCTTTTCAATTCCAAGCTCAAACTTTTCCCCAGAAAACTTCGCACGAAGTGGTCCGGGCCTTTCACAATCAAACATATATACCCAACTGGAGCAGTCATAATTGTCGATGATAATGGAGGAGAAAGGACAGTAAATGGCCATCGATTGAAAAAATATTGCACTCCAGCATATAAAACACCGAGACAAACTATTGAGATCAGGGACACCACGACATCATCACAATAACATCAAAACCTCATCGAGCCAGCGACGTAAAACCCAGGTGCTACTTGGGAGGCAACCTAAGATCTGAGTATCTCTTCTTATCTTCCGTTATTTTAGTTACCTTATATTTATCCTCTGAAAATATATAAAAATTCATATAACCAAAACAAACATAAAAATATAAAAATCTTTTCGACCTTAACCCTCCCAAATGATCCTGAAATCGTTTGGAGCTAAACGGTCCTGAAACTGTTTGGAGCCAAACGGTCCTGAAACTGTTTGGAGTCCAAACGGTCGCTAGACCGATTTGACCTAGGGTGTTTGTAAGGTCAACCCCCGACTCCTATATATATAACCATAGCCCCTCCGCTTTCTTCTTCTTTCTTCCGACTCTCGAACTTTCTAAAACCCTTGCGTAAGCACTATTCCATAGCCTCTGTCCCTCCGATTCCCGCGCAACTTGCAAATTCCGGTTCCCTTCGCCGACCAACCTTCCCGGTTCCGTGTATCCTCACGACGGTTGCACCCCCGTTACCGATGCTCTCGCTGTCATTTTCCCTACCCACAGCAACAAGGTAGGCGCATCACCATCACTGACGTTGGCAACACCGTTGTGAGTACCTGTTCTATCGCCATCGTCTGCGCACCGCCTCCGTCCTTGCTATCACTGCCGTCTACGACACCACCGTGATCCCCTTTTCTATCGCCATCGTCGACCTTATCTCCGCCATCTTTGCTTTCGCCGCTGGTTCCTCCTCTCTTCTGTCCGCTGTGCTCCCGACATTTCAGCTTCCAAACGGTCTTGAAACCGTTTGGAGCCAAACGGTCTTGAAACCGTTTGGAGCCCAACGATCCTGAAATCGTTTGGAGACAAACGGTCATGCAACCATTTGGCCTCTCACAATCACTTAAGTTTTGTTAAAACATAAAACCACATAAACACAAATAAAATCCAAATCTTTCTCTAATACTAAGCATATTGTTCTTACTCATGATCTTCCATTTTTAGAAATGGCATCACCAGATAAGGAAGCCACATGAACTGCTGACACTCCATTCTAGACAAAGGAGCAATTACTAGAAGACCGAGCTAAACTCCAAAAGATCATAGATAACTACAACACAACTGGACAGGCCCCACCAAAGGTCAAAATCATAGATATCCTGTGTGAAATTGATCGCCTCAACAAATGCCTAGCTGAGGAGCCTGAAGAAGAAGTGCAAGAAATCTCCTCTAGTGATGAAGGCTCTGAATAAGAGCCAAACCCCGAGGAAGAATCCCCACCTAAAAAAACCAAGGGGAAATGAAAGATCCAGGAAACTGCAACTGGACAACCCTCAAAGAAACGCGCACAAAAACAGGTCCACCCCACCTCTGCTAGGGGACAAACCCTGGCAGCACCTGCCACCACCACTCCTACTACCACCCCCATCTTCTCAATTCTCACCACCACCGCACCCCCACCAGAAAACCTCTACATCCACACCATCCCATCCATCGACAAA
Source organism: Alisma plantago-aquatica (assembly GCA_963693085.1). Classification (NCBI taxonomy): domain Eukaryota; kingdom Viridiplantae; phylum Streptophyta; class Magnoliopsida; order Alismatales; family Alismataceae; genus Alisma; species Alisma plantago-aquatica. Next base: position 21,026,829 of record OY856412.1, on the reverse strand, counting down.
ATACTAAAACCAACAAAGTACGTTTGCTCAAGCGTACTACTCAAGATGGGGATCTACGACAGAATCCTCACAATGCTCGACAACGCTAATTTATCCAAACTCTGTTTCATCCCTAAAATCTCATATGTCGAACCCACCACAAAATTCTTTACCCATCTTACCAAAGAGACGGTGGACATTGCACACAGAGCAAGGGATGGGGGTGACCGCCGGCTAGTCACCAAGCTTTTTGGCAATGACATCGTGATCACAGAAAATCTTCTGAACGAAATCTTCATCGACAATCTTGAGCAGCTCAAAAAAGCTACAGCTGCAGGAATAGAGATCTACCCGTTCAATAAACATAACTTCTGGAAGACACTAATAGGGATCCCGAGTTACGAGGCAAAGACATGCAAAGCCTCCAATATTCAATCAGGGTTCGTGCGCACGCTTCACAAAATCATTACCAGTGTGTTGTTCCCCAGATCAGAGGGAGGAAACGTTATTGCTGCCGACCTTTTAATCCTATGGTCTATCTTGCATGAAAAGCCGGTCAACATCAGACGACATTTGATACAAAAATTCTCCACCTACGCCATAGGAAAAGAAATCTGTATGGGAGAACACATAACCTCCATTATTAAATACCTCCAAATGGACATATTACTCCCTCGCTGCACGAAGATCAAGGGCGACATCCTAAAAAATGAACAAACCTTAAAGAACTCCTACATTATCAAGGACAAGGATGTAAAACTACATTACATCTTCTGCCCAACAGTCCGATCTTCCATAATCATGTTACCACTTCTGGAGCTAGTGGACTATGACAAAGACAAATTTCTCTTCACTGATGAAGAGATTACCAAACTCCTAGCTCCGATCAAAGCACAAACTAAGACAACCCAAGCGGGACAGACAGAACTCAGCATAACCGCCCCGACATCCAGGTTGACAAAAATACCAGTAAAACGCCCCTCAAAACGACTTTCACAGAAACAACAGCTGTCGGGGACACCAACATCAAAACCGCATCCAGAGATAGAAACCCCCCTCCCCAAAGAACAAATCACCACCTCATCTCTAGACTCCTTCATTATGAGTCTAAATGTTGAGCTTACCACCACCACCTCACCACCCTCCACCTTTCCACAATCCACCACTCTTCCATCTTTCTCCACAACTACACCACCACCCGCATCCTCCCCTTCACCCTTTTTCCCTTCGGGCATCCCCTTCTCCTCTCCTACGCCCGACTTCACCACCTTCACCTCCACCTCCACAGTCTTTCCCCCAACACTATCAATCCCACCATCCTCACCAAATATACCACCACCTTTCCCATCCGCCACCATCCCGACACCGTTGGTGACCCCATTTATGGTCACCATGTAGTTCGCGGAACCATCACCAGTGTCTCTTCCACAAGACACTACAACCTTCCCATTCAGACCCCAGCCACCCACCCTTCCGCTTCTGGGGTCCCCTTTTCAAATATCGGTGAGGAATTCAGACGTCAATTTGACGCCATCTGAAACATCCTCACCGATCCTTCTAACATTATGCATTCCATTTTTTCTTGTGTGCAGGGAATATCTAAACAAGTTGCCAAGATCGACGAGCAGAACTGTGCCTTTCCCAGCATCCTCCACAGTTTTCAGCAACGATAAGATGTAGTGGTCAGGCAAGTTGATCACATCGACAGCCACTACAACAACTTGCCCGAACAGGTCCTTGGAGTAAAAAGCCAGCAAGAAGCAATGTCCAAGCAAATCGATGAGCTCTCTATGTAGATTCAACCTCTGGCCGAGACTCTCTGTGAACTCAAGCAGCAGCAAACAGCTCTTAGCTCACACTTGGACAACATCAGCCACACTCTCACACAACTCAACAATCGCCAAGAGGAGTCGACAAATAATGAAATCCAACAATTACGAGCTACAATAACAAATCTTACAACGCGACTCCTCTCCGCTGAGGGTTGATACAACGATCTCAAAGAAGCACACGACGCACTGCTCGAAACACATGAGCATGTGCAAGTGGCATTTGATGAGTTACAAACCATCCATCAGCAGTGCAAAAAAACAGCACACAACAAAAAGCTAACAGACAAATCCGCAGCTGACAAAGAAGGCGATGATGAAGATGAAGATGACTCCGACTCCTCAGTTGATTCTAACGACGATACCACCTCCTCAGATGACAACTTTGATGTCCCAGACAAAGGTGGTGAGGGCCCAAGCCAAGGAGCAGAACCTTCTCAGAGAGGATATGACAGAGACCACCACGAAGGTGGACATCATCCCAAATCCCCCACCCACAACAAAAATGTAAATATATCATATGGGGATCAATTCCTCGATTACTCTGCCTTGGGATCTATAGGGGAGTCTGCAAAAGTTGCGGCCTTTGCTGAGTTCCACCAATGTATTTTAGGAACCAGCACAAACCCATCATCACCAACCGTTCACCATTTTTCCGCACCTGACCAACCAGTGCCCTTTCCCCCAGAACTAGAAGAATCAGAATGAGTACGTTTAGATATAGATGAAGAACTCGATTCTGCTTCCGATTCAGATGAAGATCTGCAAGGCTATATCGATGATTTGGAACAACCTTCTTCACCCCCTCCACAGGAGCTTCCCCCGCCACCACCTCTACCGCATAAAATGCACGATTTAGATATGGCGGTCATCTCAACACTAGATGCTTAGGAAATCTTTATCCTGAACACTATTGTCAATGATGCCAAAGAGGGGGGAGACATCATCTACCACAACACGAAGACTAAGCACAAATTGACACGCGAAGACTTCCGCAACATCCTGCGACCACGGTCAACGATGACAATGGCAACCTTCTGTGTCCTACTTGCCAACTGCATAGAAGTTTATAGAAGCTCAAAGAGGCAGCAGCCTGTTTTTAATGCCTAACCTGCTCTATCTATAGGCTTGTTATACAAAGACATACGAGCTAAGTCAATAGAGCGCCTACGTGCCGATTTAGCACGGAGGGCAAGATATCTTACAGTGTCATTTCAAGTTTCCGATCACTGGTTGTTTATGATTGTGGACACCGAGGCTCGTGACGCTAAGGTGTACAATTTTTACGCCACTGAGCTACCAGCCGGTACAATAAATTTTGTTGGAGAAGAAGCAGGAGAGGCAAGATGTATACCCTTCTGGCTTCTTAAGCTAATTTGGGCTGCACGCCCGTCCCTCTATCAGGACTGGAGCCAACCCTGGTTCCAAATAATTACCCCGCAAGTCCAAGCTACTGAGGGATCTGGGGACTGTGCTTTTTACACTATCTGTCACATTCAAGCGCTAAACCAGGAAATCCCCTTTATTGAGCTGATCGTCGAAGATTTTCACTCCCTACGAGGGTGTTACGCCATGGAGCTTATTTGTGATAGAAGGTTCTTCAAGGACCCGACAATGGCACCAGACGACGTCCCCTGTTACCTTTTTTCAGCAATCCAACGTCCGCAAAGGCGACCTTTCAGACAAATTTTAAAAGAATTGGAAAAAAACAAATAGCCAGCCATGGTTCCCGAGCAAAGAAAATGCGATCCTTCCCACTTTGATCTGGCGCAGGATAAAGGAGACATAGATCTTTTGACAGGGGCAACCATTAGGCGATCACCATCACAAATTGTGCCCCTATCTGCCATAGAACCAACTTTCCCAGACTTCGACCTCAGTGCTTGCAAAAGTCTCTCCAACAATGAACTACGTCTCATCATGTCAAGGCTTCACGCCGAGAATGATGACTTTGTTTTCATGTCCGGAGATATTTTAGTCATGGCAGATGCATTACGAGAAACGGTACAGTTCAAAGGGTCTCTATCCGTGAGCTTGATGGCTGCCTATCAACTTCTTCTCAGACGGAATCACCCTACCACCTATATGGCATCCGCATATATGAAGGACGATCTCTTATAGCTAAAGAACTTTAGAACAACCGAAGCGCTAATTTCCTTCCTACAACATACAACACCGAAGTTTATCATGCTACCCTTCCTTTATCATGAGCACTGGATGCTTCTGGCAATAAACCTACCTGAAGGAATAACTACCATATATAATAGTTCTGACAGCTAGTTCAATCCACAACAAAAGAAATATGTAGTGACACCAAAGACGCCCACAGAGGTGGTGGTGAAGGAATGTGCAGACAGACTAATAAATCTTCTAAGTCAGCACACAAGAGCATACGGCAAAGAACACTTTCATCGTCCATCCTTCAACCACAAATGCCCCCAGCAAATTCGGGAATCAAATGATTTCCGCTTCCACGTCCTCTACTGGATGTACACCATCATGGTCCTTCAAAGACCAGTAGAGGATATGACTGACGTGGATTACCACGCTCTATGCGGAAAGTTTGCAGCTAACCTACTCAGAACACCAGGGGCAAACCAAGGATTAACAGAAGCCTGACGCCCTTATCCTTGTACTTCTCAACCTATCACTTTGACACTCTGAGGACAGAGTGAGTGATAAGTTGGGGGGGAGTACATTAGACAAGGGCGAGGTATCATTCCTATATCCCTCTTTCTTCATCTTCCCTTTCAATTTTGCACAAAATTTTCTTAAGTCTCCCTTGCATATTTAGCTTTCTTTTTAATTCATCCGATAATAAATCTTTGGAATAAAGTCACCCTCAGCTATCTTTAGAATCATGTTAGTCTTCAAAAGTAAATAGCGCTTAGACATATCATGCCGACCTAATAATGTCCTTCCACTATTGATTTTCATACTTTTTGTTTCACTTCTACATCTGACTCTCCACAGGTCAATATCAAGGCTGAAATAAGCCAAGCTCTCAAGGATGAGAAGGGCATCAGGCGACTTCCAAATCAAGAAGTCTCGCAAGTGGACCATTAAAAAATAAACCAAATAAGTGCATGTTGAAAAACTCTAAGAACAACTTTCCTCTCTTCAAATAAAAGAGGCTTGGTCGCCCAAAACAATTTCCCGAAAGACCCCAAGTCCTAAGCCTGTGAGTCTATGAATAAAAGCCAGAGAGTTGAATAAAATTATGAGAGTTGTGCCATAAATAACGATCTATATAAAGGACCAATGAAGGTCTCACCCGGCCGGTACATTCAGCTGCCCTCACAAAGACAGACGTGTCGTGCCCGGTAGTGAAACCCTAAGGTATCTAAATATATGAAAGGCTTATAATGGACTCACCCGGCCGGTACATTCAGCTGCCCTCACGAAGGCAGGTGTGTCTCACCCGGTAGTGAGATTCTAAAAGCATAGACAACCCCTCCCCCACGTGAAGGGGGAGTTATATTTCAAGCCTTTAGCCAACCCTCATACCCACTCTAGCTTCCAGTAGGTTTTTCAGAGAGGTATAAAGCTGATTAGAGTCAACAACATGCACAAAATAAAAAGTGGTACCAATGCAGGCTTCGAGATCGGAAGGAACTTGAGACCCAAGCAACTCTCAAAACCTGAAAGAGTCAAGGTAAGCAATAAGACCCGATATGACCTTAGGAGAACTCAGGTTTAAAATTGAAGCAAGAGTATGGAAATCTTAACTGAACAAAATCGCCTCGCCTTTACATGCCTCATCTCTATCTAACTTGAGGACAAACTAGACTCTAAGTTAGGGGGGGTGATAACCTCCAATTTTGTGATGTTATCTTAGCTCTTTCTTCATTTTTCCACACTCTTTCTCGGATAAAACTAGACATAATCCCTAACTATCCCCTCTTATTGCAAATATCTTGTTAGATTAACTTTTCTCCTTTTTATTTACAGAAAAAGACACAAACAAATCATAAAAGACTCAACCGGTCCCAAGACCGCATGGACTCACACAGTCCCAAGACCGCATGAAGCCAATCGGTCCCAAGATCGCATGGACTCACACGGTCCCAAGACTGCATGAAGCCAATCGGTCCCAAGACCACATGAAGCCAAATGGTCTTGAGGACCAAACGGTCTTGATGTCCAAATGGTCTTGAGGTCCAAACGGTCTTGAAGTCCAAACAGTCTTCAAGACCGTTTGGATCCAAAACTGACCAAACCATTTGGACTTCACTTAAGGCCTATAAATAAGACCCCAAGGGTCCTCCAAAAGAGGAGGGGGAAGTTTTCAGACGCCCAGAGGCTGCCTCTATCACTCCAAAGCTAATCCAACTTCCATCCTCCACCCAAAGGCTACCGGTCTGAGATCGACAATCCATCTTGAAGATACTTTCTCTCTCTTCGCCAAAGAAGGTGGGAAGAGGGGACCTCGTCATCAAGCAACCTGTGAAGTTTGAAGATCGTCTCTCTCTCTCTTTCCAAGGGGTTGACTTTCCTCTCTCCTTTGTGGGGATGACGCTCTCTCTCTCTTCTTGCCTTCTTCTTTGTCTTAGCTATGAGCGAGTAGTCCCTTTCACTAGGGTGCGGGAAGTAGCCTCGCTCCCCATGTTTTCATTTCATGTAATGTAATCCATAGTTTGCAATATAGAGATGCTTTCTTTTCAGTTCAACATCAATCGTTTAATGAATGCTTGTTTCTTGATCACCAACTTGTGCTATCCTTTATCTTTTAGTATGAATTGTCTATGTTTGTACTACTAGGTTCGAAACTCGATTGATTATTGGTTCCTGGTGCATGTATCCACCATGCACCTGTTTCGGTATCTAGAAGTGTTTTTCAAGAAGTGGAGTAAACTCACTCCCATCGTTGTACTTTTATACTATGAAATGGAACCAGTTGACGTATGAAAGTACCACCTTGATAAGTCGAGGAACACACTTTATGAAGGGAATGATGCAAAGTAGTTGACCATTCGTTCGGGGATGGCTGACTTTGCAACATTCCCGCACTTCTCGTAGTTAGTTCTCCGAAAGGAAACTAAGTCTACGAAGATACTAACTGACTAAACTTTCTTTGCAGGTTATGTTTTATGTTGCATGTTTTGATCCATGTGTAGTGGTGGTGAAAACCGATCACACCCTAGTGGTTCCTTATCATCGATTAACATCCTTAAATTTACTTGCTTGCTTTACTTTACTTGCTCTTAGTCTAAAAACAACCAAACCAACCTTTTGATTTAAGTACCAACTATTAAGAGTTTAAGTGAAGTTCTAACGTTTTTCATCTTGTTGTTCCCAACAAGACTGTTGTCCCGTGGATTCGATCCTTAACTATACTACGATAAGACTTCCATGTATCTTAGCATACGTGGGTGAAGTTCTCGATCTAGTATAAGCAAGGCTAAACTTAAAGACTTACCATCTTTAGGATTTTTAGTGGTGCACACAATTCCATGTAAGTGGAAGCTCCATCAGTGAACCTTAAGCTCTGATACCAAACTTGTAACGACTGCCACCAAATCGATAGCCAAATCGTTACTAATTAAGAGGAATAAACATAATCAATAGATTAACAAAAATCACTAAAAATTAAAACCATTTTGCAAGGAGATCCTTGTCCAGAAAACTTTTACTGAAAGATCCAAAACTCATACACATCATGATTCACATTGTACAACATTGTGTCATCTCATCTCAAGGATAACATATAACAGTTGCTTTCTCAAAACATATACATAAAGCAACTGTGACAACCTCGATTCTATCTCTCCTCTATTGTACTCCTCCTCTCTAATCAAGTGTCTTTTACTCATTTTGATATTAATTTCATAATTGGATAGTTGTGATGTTCCAATTTGGCAAATACCATGGTCAATTATGTAATGTGCGACTTTAATTTGTACTTTTAAACTAAGTACCTTGCAATATCATGTCACCCTCTTGTTTCAAATCTTGAACCTCAACACCATGATCTTTTGTCTTTCTAATATGCGCCACATTGTAGTGAACTCAATTACAAATTCAACGGCACAAAAATCACCTCAATCGAAGGCTCCTAGCCCAAGATATGGGTATTTGAATATTGACTCATATTGTACACATTATAAGTTTTCTTGTTGAGTTTTAACCTTATTGGGCCCAATACCAGACGCGCGGCCCATTTAACTTGTTTTCTTCCTTCCCAAAATGGAAGGAAGTGCTTGACTGGAGGCTTCCCCCTCCTCTAGCTGGATCGGGAAAGAAATCAACCCCACGATGGGTGAAGGGAACTTAAACCCTAGCTTTCTTTGTTGCTTTATACCCCCCCCATCGAACCCTAGTTTCTCTTCTTCTTTCCTTATTTCTCCTTGTGCCACTTCCCCTTCCTCTTTCTCATCTTTGCTTAGTTCGGATACCTATACCAACACCAACTCTCTGGCCCTCACCAGTGCAAAGGGGCGGAGGTTGGGGACGAACCCTAGGAGCAGGGTCACAGGTGGCGCCCTCTAGACTCAAATCACATGGACCGGCCATCTCCTTGGCTTCTGCAGCTACTCCAATGGCGGCGAGCAAAGGGGGAGGTGTCCCCTATTCGTTCTCGGTTCTCATGGAGCAAAACAGAGGTTGCAACCAAGCGGGGTCACGGGAGATCGGCGCAGTGATGAGATGGGGTCTGTGACCTCACGTTTGTGGTGGGTGGCGGGCGAGAGCAAGCCATCATCGCGGACGGACCCCTTGGAGCGGTAGGCAGCGGTGCTATCAGTGGATGGTGTCTCTTGTTCGGCCCCTGTTTTGGGCACCGAAATAGGGGAATCATGAGAAAGATGGGGCCGCACGGCAGGCAAGCGGCTGGTGGCCGTTGGATTGAGGGCACATCACGGTGACGGCCCAGATGATCCAAATCTCGACCGCACGATCCAAGAGAGGACCATGATGGTTTCAAAATCAATGAAGGACACCTGTGGGATGCTAGCACCAGTTGTAGCTTGGGATGCGTGCGTCAGATCTCATGCTAATAGCCCAGATCGGTCAATGAATCAAAGGTAACGCCCTGTTAAACCATATAGTTTGAATACAAATCTTAGAAAATCAATAACTCCCTCATATTAAGGCCAAACATAGAAAAATTATATATCAAATCGATCCTCTCGAAAAGTTCTACAATGTGAGCATAGTTTTAGTACCTGAGTATGATCCTACTTCTCTTGTTTTTTTGTAAATAGAATCTTTGGCTATGTTGACCACAGATAATGCATCCTTATGATAAATCTTGAATCTTTAGTATACTTGTACCATGTTGCTCATAAAATCAGTAACTTTTGTTCATATTTGAACCAAAAAAAGGTCCTACTCTCCCTATTGCTCATAAATGACTCCTTTTTGTACATATGTGCCTAGTTTGGACTTTAATGATGAACTTTGCCCTAGATTGCTAATCTTGCTTCTAATGGACACCCACCTAATCTTGTTATGTGTTCTGATGACTTAATATTGCTGATCTAAATCATCTTTTTTATCTATACCTCTTGACTTGATTATCTTTGACCTTGATTACTCTATTATGAGTCTTTGACCCTTTAATATACTTAAGGAACCTGAACCTTGAAAGGGTCATAGATAATGCGTGGAACCTCAGAAGAATATGAAACATGAACCACACTCTTATGATGACCTCTAGATCATTATAAGGTCATCAAATGAACTAATAAGAAACTTGGAACCCATCTTGGCCAAAACCCTAAAATGCATCTAATTAGGGTTAATGATGAGAATCTAATGCATATATGTAATCATGTTCTTAATCAGGTTTGGCATATGGCTAGATGATGAAGGATATGTTAGGTTATGAATCTCTGAATCGGATATGGGCCTTATATAGTTATATGAATATCGTTTTCTTGCTTGAAAAGACATATATTGTATGCTTGTTTGTTTACTTGCTCAAATATTGCCATGTAGTATTACTATGTCTTACTCGATGTTTCCCTTGTCAGTTTTATAACTTGAACACATATATAGATAGAAATCCATTATAATATTGTTGATAAAGGGTTAGCTCTTGGATATGGCCTTGAGGTCCCTCACATATAAAAGGGTTAGCTAATCTTGATCACCCTTAAAGACCCTTCCGACGGGAAGATGATCAAAGGCCTTAAACATGCTTGATATTTTTGGTATAATGGAGTGAAATGACATAAAATATGGTTTTGCATTTGTTAAAAATTTAACATGTTTATTCTTATTCATTTAGCCTTGAAATATTTTTCAAAATTATGCAAAGCTTATACATATATGTATCTTTCTGCCCCATACTCAACACCTCATGTGTTGACCCGTTTCTCGTATGTTATTTTTAGGTTCAGAGATGGCTAGAAGGTTGATGGGCTCAGTGAGCTATGCTAGGTGTACTTGTTGTAAGATCCAGATTTAGTGCACATGAATGACTTGTACTTTGACTATGGAAATATGTAATTGAATTCATGAATATAATGCATTTGTATAATTTATACTTGTTGAATGTTGAGACTGTGTTGGTGCCTTTATCTTGTTATCTGTTCATGTGTGCTAAGCTTTACGCTTCCGCATGTTGTCTTTGGTATACGTTTGGTTCATGGGACTGGGATTCTGGTTCCGTGACAGATGGTATCAGAGCATGAACAATAACTACACCAAACATTGCTCACATGAAACACAAACTAAACTCACCTTACATCTCAACCCTAGAAAACTTATTAAGATGTTTGTTGTGGACTAGGTTGACTTAGCCTCTAGGTTAGAACCTAGATGTTCTAGAACTAGGTGTAGACTTGTGTAAATTACCTCCCTAGACATGATTCGCGACATGTGCTTAGGATGTCTACACAAGTGTGCACCATGTTTTTGCTAGTTCTCTAGGTGTCATGATACTAGACTGCCTAATGAGTGTGGTAACTCATTTTGGTTTTGGTTTTATTCATATGGAGTATGGTGGTTTTCATCTCCTATTTAAACATTGGAGAAAACATATTTCAAGTATTATTATATGTACATATGAAAAATTTTACCACGCGTAGAAAGGTAGTGAGTTTCCATGCAACCTAGGAGAAAGAGATGTAACATCAAGTCTACATGAGAGAGTTTAGATGATAGTGATAGTCTCTAGAGTTGTCTAGAGCCATGATATAGGTTAGGCAAGTGAGTAACCTAGAAACCTAAGATGATGATTGATGCGATGATTTTGAGTCGCATTTATAGACCTTTTTCATATGTGTTTTGTGCTCTAATTACTCATTTTTATGGATAATATTGCATAATTCACTCATTTCGGTCTTTGCCATCATATTATATCAAATCCCCTTTGTTTTACTATTTTGAGCATTATTTATCATAATATTATTATATGTGTGGATTTACTTGGTCTTGTTGTGAAATTTCAGGAAAAACAAGTATTTGCTTTCGTCGATACCATCGACGGAAGTCGATACCATCGACCAAGCCACAGATTGCCAGCCGAGAGGAGAAGCACAGAGTCGATACCATCGACCCAAGTCGATGCCATCGACACATGGAGAGCTATAGTGTCGCTAAACGACAACAACCGACGCTAAAGAGAGTCGATACCATCGACACCCAAGTCGATGGTATCGAGATGACCACAGGCGCTCAGAATAAAAGAAAGGAAAGCTGCCGCTAATCCGCAGGGTCGATACCATCGACCCACGTCGATGGTATCGACGCCGGCGGATATGCGTTGGATCTGTTTTGATCTCAATCGGACGGCTGGAGTTATTTGACGACCTAATTAGGGACTTATACCTAATGATGGCCGCCCAGACGAGGGGGGATCTCATATCGCATTGCACGAGTGCCGAGGAAGGAGAGAAAGGAGAACGGAGGCTAGAAGCTCATCTCGGGTGATTCGGACGCTGCCGAAGACGAATTCCACCACTGACAGGAGGGGAAGCTCGTATTCTACGCCAAGGATCTGCCGGTTCTTCTCCGTTCAGGGGTTTTCCCACTTGTTTCACATTTTTCTTATGAATTCCCCAATTTCTACCATGTATTCGTGTGAGATGAACATGAGAGGCTAAAACCCTCAATCTTTAGGACCGGGAGTAGCCCGGGGATTCATTGTATGACAATTTTATAATAGTAATTCACATTTTCTCTCTCAAATCCGTGGTATAGATTCGTTTTCTCCATATATATTGTTATGCTTGATCACCATAATAATAATTTAACACCCTTAATCACTTCGACAGAAGGATTAACGGTTGAAAAGAGACGAATTCTGCATTAATCAATAAAACCCTTGACAAAGGAGTTGTAAAATTAATGGTGGGAACTGAGAGACCGTTTATAATGCACTTAGTTTAGGGGAATGATTACTACGACGGTGGAATCAACCTAAATCTAAGTAGTGAATTACACCACGACAGTGGGTAATTCTGTTTTCAGGCCACTACCCGGATAGAGAGAGAAGTGTGAGGAATTATATGAAACCTAATACAATGTTGACCCACGGTGAAACCTCCATCCTAAAGATATCCTTTTGAATTGATTAAATTAACCTTTAATCGATTGTTTTCTTTGTTTGATTTTTATTTTCTTTTTAATTTGAACAACAAAACCCTACTTTGTTAATCGGTCTAGCTGATCGCAATTATTTAGTAGGAGTCTCCAATAATTCACGTATCCCTGTGTTCGACTCGGGCCTCACAAAGGCATGTACTACTCGACACGTATACTTGCGTTTTTAGCGCGTAGTAAAATACATGTCAAGTTTTTGGCGCTGTTGCCGGGGATCACGGTGAATTATTGGCACTTTGAGTGCTAAGAGCGGCCATTCTAGGCCACATTTTTTTATTTATTTTAAAACAATTTCAAAAATTCCTTTATTTCTCTATAATTGTGTTGACTCGTTCAAAGCATTGTACTGAACCCCTATTTCTATTTTTCAGGTACTTTGCATGGTGCACACACGTAGTCGAGACTATGTGAATCGCACACCTGAGGTTCCATCTGCGGGACCAGAGGACGAGGACTACTATGAGCAGGAGCACCAAAGTGATATAAATTCTGAATCTGAGCAAGAACAAGAAGAAGCAATGGCTGAAGCACAGACAATATGGGAGAAGATCAAGGCGTCTTCTTCATCAGCTTCAAAGGGGCCTATAAAGAAACAGGGGCTAAACATTCCAACCTATAAGATCGATCCAGCATTGATTAACCTGGTTAAATCAAACACATTTCACGGATTGAAAAATGAAGATCCAGTGGCCCACATCAGCCAGTTCATGGAGAACTGTGATATGGTGAAGATAGATCAATTTCCACAGGATGTGCTCTACCTCAAGTTATTCCCGAGTTCCTTGGTTGGAGTGGCAAGAGAGTGGCTTCATAACCTCGACGACGAGTTTGTTGAATCATGGGATCACATGGTGGAGGTTTTCTTCGAGATGTTCTTCCCTCCTGAGAAGACCAATGATATGATCCGGAAGATCCACAATTTCACCCAACAGGCGGGTGAAACTTATTCTGAGACTTGGGAGAGATTCCAAGTCATGTTGAGGAGATGTCCACACCATGGACTGGACAAGGAAACCCAAGTGAAGATCTTCTACTTTGCTCTCTCCGAGCATGATAGAAGTAACTTGGACTCAGCCGGTTCAGGATTTTTCTTGAACAACACTGATACGAGATGCGGGGAGATATTAAAGAACATGGCTAGGAAACAGTCATGGGGCGACAGAGGTGCAGTGGAACATGTTAAGGCTGCCGGTGAATCCAGAATAGTTAGAGAGTTAAATGAGAAGTTAGATCTTCTAGCCAAGAAGCTGCTAACTAAGGAAGATGCATCTGAAGATGAGGAGGCCCAAGTGAAATTCATGCAACAACAGGGCTATAGAAATAATGACTATGCATGGAGGAAGGATAAAAAGTTTTCATGGAAGGATCCAAATAATTTTCTGCAGGATCTGGATGCCAAGCCACAACCAAGAGTCGAGGATAAGAACACTGAACTACTTAGTCAAATGGTTCAGCAAAACCAAGAGATGATGGCCATGTTTTGTAAACAATTGCAATCTCAAGGTGACATTCTAACCAAATTTGGGCAGACGCTGCAAAGCCATGGAGCACAGATGCGGGCATTAGAGACCACCGTGGCAAAGATTTCGAGTGAAGTGGTGGCCATCAAGCACGCCAATCAACAGAAACCAGCCGAGAATGTAAATGTGGCTCAAGCACACCATCAGGTCAAGTATATGTCCGTGGTAAACAGTGAGGAGGAATCTCAGGCGCAAGAAGCTGTAGAAGAAAGAAAAATGACTTTCAATGTGAATGCAACACCGGCAATACCATATCCACGCACTTACTATGGACTACCAGGCGGAAGCACTTTTTCTTTTTGGAAAAGCCGCCAAGAGCCCTTGGTGGTCACCCCTCCACCTAGGCAGGAAGAACAAGTGCAAGTTGTTTGTGCACACGTGGAGACATCTAAGGCGAGAGAGGAACCACAACAAGCTGCTACTATTGAGGATGTCTTGCCAAAGCCCACGTCGGAGGGAATGATTGAAGTAAGATTAGGGGAGGTACCCCCGAAAAGCGCTTATTTGCCACCTCATAGGCGTGTTGCTGCAGCTGATGTTTCAGATCCGGTCAACTCTAAGTCAAAGAAAGATCACCGTCATTTTAAGAAATTCCTGGAGATATTCCGAAAACTCCACATCAATATTCCATTAGTGGAGATGATCGAGAAAGTACCCGCCTATGGGAGGTTCATCAAGGAAATCATCAATAAGAAGAGGCGGATAAAAGACGATGAAATTTATTGGATGAATGAGACAGTGAGCTCTATGATCCAAGGGAGTTCACCAAAGAAGAGAAAGGACCCAGGAGGTTTTTACATACCGTGCTCAATAGGTGGTCAACATTTCCCTAAAGCACAATGTGATTCTGGCGCTAGCATAAATCTCATGCCTTTGGCTACATTTCAAAAGCTGGGGTTAAAAGAGATAAAGAAGTTGGCTGCAACAATTAAATTGGCGGATGGGTCTACAGTGAGACCCTATGGAGTATGTGAAGATGTTCTAGTCAAAGTGGATAGATTCATATTTCCGGTGGATTTTGTTGTCATGGATATGCCACCGCTCCAAAGCTGTGAAATTCTTCTAGGAAGGCCGTTTCAAGCAACGGCGGATGTTGTGACTGCCTTAGGGAAAGGTACTTTGTCTTTGGGAATTAGAGGAGATCGTGTTGAATTCAAATTACCGAATGATCCTCTAAGTGCAGTTCCCAAGGTGAAAAGATGATGATTGTCACACCGTCTAGCCTAAGACGTTAAAGAAGGGCGCTTGTTGGGAGGCAACCCAACCATTGGTACATTAGGATAGGTTAATTTTAGTCATAGATTGTTTTCATTTCGTTTAAATTCTAGTGTAAAGAAGATACCTTGATCCGTTTGTTCAATGTGCAGGCACAGGCAGGGTCGATACTATCGACACACTGGTCGATGGTATCGACATAGGTTCAGGTAGACAGCTGCAAAAATCGCACTGAGTCGATACTATCGACGCTCCCGTCGATGGTATCGACATACCTACAGGCAGGTTGCACAATAATGGTCGATGGTATCGACATGCCCGTCGATACCATCGAGATCTCTGGAGATTTTCAGAAGAAATCGACTCAGTGAAGTCGATACCATCGACGGGTCCGTCGATGGTATCGACATTTTCAAGTGATAAAGGCGGCGGCCGGACTCGCGAGCCAGTTGCCCTAATCAGCGAGTCGATACCATCGACTTCCGTCGATGGTATCGATGGGCACACAGCATTGTCGGTGTCAGTTATTCAAGACGGAGTTATTGGTCAAATGAAGTCATCAACGAGTTCTTCCTCCACTTGCGCCAAGTGTCATCCAGAGCAAATCCGGACCCCACGACCCCCGCAGTACCCGCCTCCGCCTCCACAAGATTGATCAGGGTATCTCTGTTCCACTCTTAAGATTGTTTTTTACTATGAGGCCATAGTCGAATTCAAGCTTAGGGGGGTAGCTGGAACAGCTCTATCTTTTCTTTTGTAGTTTTTAGTTTTTGCTTTGCTAATTGTTCTTGCATTTTTAGTTTTTGTTTAGGATCCACATCTATCTAGTGTAATCGTGGATGTCTTAAAAAATTGTCATCTCGCTGTTTTCATGGGAAATTTAAGGGAATTTAAAATTTTTTGTGTCTTTTGGATAGCTTGACTTGGTTGTCCTTGGGAAACTTATCCTATGAAAATGATTGATTATGTCAACTTTAAAGCAACATTTCACACCTATACCCCCATTGACTCATGAAAAGTGGATAGTGACGGTTGTTTGAGCCTAACCTAATCAAATGGTAATGAGACCTTAATTGGATATAAGAGAAAGAACCCTTTGAACTACTACACATGTCAGTAAGGAGGGACACATAATACTCTTCTAAGGTTCAGTCATCTAATCTTGTGATCATTCCACTTCATTTTTCCATAATCCACCTAAGAATTGGAAGTAAAGTACAGTGTTAATTCCTTTTGCGTGCATAGCATTTAGATAGGAATTGCATTGATATTTTCCATACTTTTGCATAAAACGAAACATATATAGTGATTCATGCACACTACCTTTAGGTGCATGCCATGTAGTTGCACTCATGACTTTCATGATTATCATGCATAGAGTACACCATGTATCTCAGTTTTTCCTCAAAAGTGATCTAAACTGTTCCATACCTTCGAAATATTGCAAAGATTTCCAAGCATGAAGAAAACAGCCCAATACATGTATCTCTAAGCAATTATGGATATGTGGGCTAAAAGAAAGAAAAAAAATTCTGAAAATCTTAAAAAAAAAAGAATTTAGAAGGAAATGGAATAAGAGGGAGAAAGGATCATGATATCACTTGCATAACAGGGAAATTGAGTACATGATGTGGCTTAATTAGATTTCCATCTCATTTTGAGGAGGAAGGTTAGTGCATGCATCATTCCACCCAAGTTTAAGCATTAGGGCATTTTCAATGTGCATTTGCATCATTTAGGACATTTTGTTATGTGCATGTTAAAATTGTGTAATACTTCCAAGATTCTTTCACAAGCCACCCATTCCATCCACCCGTTGCTCGGATTGGTAGGCCACTGTGATTTTCTCCTCACTCATGTTTATCAGGAGAACTGCTTCCATGTAGATGGTAGTTAGGGCGAGCAACGTAGTGTAGGCGATCACAAGATGCACCAATGCTGAATCGGAGAACCTTATTATGTTAACTGCCTTATGTGATAGTGTTCATCGGTTTGAAGGATAATTTTTCTTATTGATGATTATTGTCGCCTGCAGGGTAATTACTGTTCTGTGATTAGGAAAGGCCGTTTTGAGAACGTCCAGTGGGAGTCTCATGGGATGTGGGGTGATGTGTTGATTTTTAGTTGACATCTGCAATCCTATTCTAAGGAATAGTTGCTCGAGGGCGAGCAATGTTTAAGCTTAGGGGAGTTTGATGCGATGATTTTGAGTCGCATTTATAGACCTTTTTCATATGTGTTTTGTGCTCTAATTACTCATTTTTATGGATAATATTGCATAATTCACTCATTTCGGTCTTTGCCATCATATTATATCAAATCCCCTTTGTTTTACTATTTTGAGCATTATTTATCATAATATTATTATATGTGTGGATTTACTTGGTCTTGTTGTGAAATTTCAGGAAAAACAAGTATTTGCTTCCGTCGATACCATCGACGGAAGTCGATACCATCGACCAAGCCACAGATTGCCAGCCGAGAGGAGAAGCACAGAGTCGATACCATCGACCCAAGTCGATGCCATCGACACATGGAGAGCTACAGTGTCGCTAAACGACAACAACCGACGCTAAAGAGAGTCGATACCATCGACACCCAAGTCGATGGTATCGAGATGACCACAGGCGCTCAGAATAAAAGAAAGGAAAGATGCCGCTAATCCGCTGGGTCGATACCATCGACCCGCGTCGATGGTATCGACGCCGGCGGATATGCGTTGGATCTGTTTTGATCTCAATCGGACGGCTGGAGTTATTTGACGACCTAATTAGGGACTTATACCTAATGACGGCCGCCCAGATGAGGGGGGGGTCTCATATCGCATTGCATGAGTGCCGAGGAAGGAGAGAAAGGAGAACGGAGGCTAGAAGCTCATCCCGGGTGATTCGGACGCTGCCGAAGACGAATTCCACCACCGACAGGAGGGGAAGCTCGTATTCTACGCCAAGGATCTGCCTGTTCTTCTCCGTTTAGGGGTTTTCCCACTTGTTTCACGTTTTTCTTATGAATTCCCCAATTTCTACCATGTATTCGTGTGAGATGAACATGAGAGGCTAAAACCCTCAATCTTTAGGACCGGGAGTAGCCCGGGGATTCATTGTATGACAATTTTATAATAGTAATTCACATTTTCTCTCTCAAATCCGTGGTATAGATTCGTTTTCTCCATATATATTGTTATGCTTGATCACCATAATAATAATTTAACACCCTTAATCACTTCGACAGAAGGATTAACGGTTGAAAAGAGATGAATTCTGCATTAATCAATAAAACCCTTGACAAAGGAGTTGTAAAATTAATGGTGGGAACTGAGAGACCGTTTATAATGCACTTAGTTTAGGGGAATGATTACTACGACGGTGGAATCAACCTAAATCTAAGTAGTGAATTACACCACGACAGTGGGTAATTCTGTTTTCAGGCCACTACCCGGATAGCGAGAGAAGTGTGAGGAATTATATGAAACCTAATACAATGTTGACCCGCGGTGAAACCGCCATCCTAAAGATATCCTTTTGAATTGATTAAATTAACCTTTAATCGATTGTTTTCTTTGTTTGATTTTTATTTTCTTTTTAATTTGAACAACAAAACCCTACTTTGTTAATCGGTCTAGTTGATCGCAATTAGTTAGTAGGAGTCTCCAATAATTCACGTATCCATGTGTTCGACTCGGGCCTCACAAAGGCCTGTACTACTCGACGCGTATACTTGCGTTTTTAGCGCGTAGTAAAATACACGTCAATGATAATGATATTGATGATGATGTCGATGTTGATAAGACCCAAGTTGTTTGAGGAAGGTCGAGTATGTTTACGATATGGAATGAGTTAGACCATGCAACCCTAGCTAAAGCTAGCACCTTGTATGATACATATGGCTTGGTTGATGTGCTAAACATAGTTAGTGGGTTGGCATGCTTGCTTGTACCTAGTTTTATACATGTTGAGATATGATATGTGACATATAGTTTGAGACCAACACGGGCCTCAATCTCTTTACAAAGGAGTAACTCTAGCATGGGACATATGAATAGGGTGACCTTTTGATATGAGTCAACCCACCTCGGGAGAAGGTTAGAGACCTCAACTCCAAAATATTTGAAATGTTGAAAAATAGGAATGATGAAATACTTGATGATGAGTCCCTAGCTAGAATACTTATAAGTATATGAGTTGAGTGACCTAGCATGTGCAGTTTCCTTGAAAATGTTGAACCCTAGGTGTCCTATGAAAATATCTAACCCTAGAGAAAAAGACAATTGAAAATTTGATGCTTGATATATATAGGTGAGGGAGATGTCCCAAGACCTAAGATGATGTATATGATGTGTGATATCCATGATGCGCCTCATACTCAGGTTAGTAGTTGCATATAAAGGAATCTAGAGGTTATCCTTGTTTTTTGAAAGATGGGTAGAAATTTTTGTTACACGTAGAAGGTTGTGGTTAACATGTCTTGTTGGAAACATATGTCTTAGCTTGAGTGGCTTGAGCTTGTGGAGCTGTTTCTAGATATAAGTGAGAGAATTCGAAAATCTTGACATTGATGATAATGTTGATCCTGGAATGATGCTTGATACATGAAATATCTCACTTATGCTTAAAAACTTGAATATTCACAGTAAGCCACTCTTATAAGTTAGACCTAATATGAAATTATACTATACATAAAATATGTAGCTTTCAAATCATGAAATTAAATATGATGATGTCATGAAATCTCAGCTTGAATAATCTAGGTAACATGCCTAATCTCATACCCAAATGATCAACTCGATATGATGATACTCTTGGAGTCATAACTAGAATAAACATGTTGAATAAATTGTATAATTTTAGATTTGAAAGGAATAATAATGAACATAATTGTTTAGAGTTGGTAGAAATTTTGGGAAAACATGCTTGGAATCTAGAGTAAATATGAGATACACACTCGATGATAGTATCTTTTGGTCATGATCACGCACATGTTCACTTGAGAATTGATAAACATAGATGTTGATGATACACCTTGGTCTCGTACAAAGATATGAACAAAAAAACCCTAATGTATGAATACAAAGGGTTGGGTAAACCCTAATGCCGTGATGATTCCACATTATGAGGGAACACTAAGTAACATGTACATTATCAAGATGGATACACCTTGAATGATGATAGCCTATGTTTGAATCCCATTGTGGGGAATTCCTTAACAACCATGTTTGAATAGCCAGACCCAATGGATCCTGACTTGACACTTAACTTTAATCATGGATGAATTTTGAGGATGAAATTCTTTGTAAGGAAGGAAGGATGTGACAACCTCGATTCTATCTCTCCTCTATTGTACTCCTCCTCTCTAATCAAGTGTCTTTTACTCATTTTGATATTAATTTCATAATTGGATAGTAGTGATGTTCCAATTTGGCAACTACCATGGTCAATTATGTAGTGTGCGACTTTAATTTGTACTTTTAAACTAAGTACCTTGCAATATCATGTCACCCTATTGTATCAAATCTTGAACCTCAACACCATGATCTTTTGTCTTTCTAATATGAATCACATTGTAGTGAACTCAATTACAAATTCAACGGCACAAAAATTGCCTCAATCGAAGGCTCCTAGCCCAAGATATGGGTATTTGAATATTGACTCATATTGTACACATTATAATTTTTCTTGTTGAGTTTAAACCTTATTGGGCCCAATACCAGACGCGCAGCCCATTTAACTTGTTGTCTTCCTTCCCGAAATGGAAGGAAGCACTTGACTGGAGGATTCCCCCTCCTCCAACTGGACCGGGAAAGAAATCAACGCCACGATGGGTGAAGGGAACTTAAACCCTAGCTTTCTTTGTTGCTTTATACCCCCCCATCGAACCCTAGTTTCTCTTCTTCTTTCCTTATTTCTCCTTGCGCTGCTTCCCCTTCCTCTTTCTCATCTTTGCTTAGTTTAGATACATGTACCAACACCAACTCTCTGGTCCTCACCAGTGCAAAGGGGCGGGGGTTGGGGACGAATCCTAGGAGCAGGGTCGCAGGCTGCGCCCTCTAGACTCAAATCACCTGGACCGGCCATCTCCTTGGCTTCTACAGCTTCTCCAATGGTGGTGAGCAAAGGGGGATGTGTCCCTTGTTCATGCTCAGTTCTCGCGGAGCAAAACAGAGGTTGCAACCAAGTGGGGTCGCGGGAGATCGGTGCAGCGATGAGCTGGGGTCTGTGACCTCACGTTTGCGGTGGGTGGCGGGCGAGAGCAAGCCATCGTCGTAGGTGGACCCCTTGGAGCGGTAGCCATCGGCACTATCAGAGGATGGCATCTCCTGTTCGGCCCCTATTTTGGGCACCGAAATAGGGGAATCGCGAGAAAGATGGGGTCGCACGGCAGGCAAGCAGTTGGTGGTCGTTGGATGGAGGGCACATCACGGCGACGACCCAAATGATCCAAATCTCGACCGCACGATCCAAGAGAGGACCATGATTGTTCCAAAATCAATGAAGGACACCTTTGGGATGCTAGCACCAGTTGTAGCCTGGGGTGCATGCGTCAGATCTCAGGCTAATAGCCCAAACCGGTCAATGAATCAAAGGTAACACCCTGTCAAACCATATAGTTTGAATACAAATCTTAGAAAATCAATAACTCCCTCATCTTAAGGCCAAACATAGCAAAATTATATATCAAATCGATCCTCTCGAAAAGTTCTACAATGTGAGCATAGTGTTAGGACCTGAGTATGATCCTAGTTCTCCTATTTTTCTTGAAATAGAATCTTTAGCTATGTTGACCACATATAATGCATCCTTATGATAAATCTAGAATCTTTAGTATACTTGTACCATGTTGCTCATCAAATCAGTAACTTTTGTTCATATTTGAACCAAACAAAGGTCCTGCTCTCCCAATTGCTCATAAATGACTCCTTTTTGTACATATGCGCCTAGTTTGGACTTTAATGATGTACTTTGCCCTAGATTGCTAATCTTGCTTCTAATGGACACCCACCTAATCTTGTTATGTGTTCCGATGACTTAATATTGCTGATCTAAATCATCTTTTAGATATATACCTCTTGACTTGATTATATTTGACCTTGATTACTCTATTATGAGTCTTTGACCCTTTAATATACTTAAGGAACCTGAACCTTGAAAGGGTCATAGATAATGCATGGAACCTCAGAAGAATATGAAACTTGAACCACACTCTTATGATGACCTCTAGATCATTATAAGGTCATCAAATGAACTAATAAGAAACTTGGAACCCATCTTGGACAAAACCCTAAAATGCATCTAATTAGGGTTAATGATGAGAATCTAATGCATATATGCAATCTTGTTGTTAATCAGGTTTGGCAGATGGCTAGATGATGAAGGATATGTTAGGTTATGAATATCTGAATCAGGTATGGGCCTTATCTAGTTATATGAATATCGTTTTCTTGCTTGAAAAGACATATATTGTATGCTTGTTTGTTTACTTGCTCAAATATTGCCATGTAGTATTACTATGTCTTACTTGATGTTTGCCTCGTCAGTTTTATAACCTGAACACATATATAGATAGAACTCCATTATAATATTGTTGATAAAGGGTTAGATCTTGTCTATGGACTTGAAGTCCCTCTCGTAGAAAAGGGTTAGCTAATCTTGAGCACCCTTATGGACCCTTCCGACGGGAAGATGGTCAAAGGCCTTAAACATGCTTGATATTGTTGATATAATGGAGTGAAATGACATAAAATATGGTTTTGCATTTGTTAAACAATTAACATGTTTATTCTTGTTCGTTTAGCCTTGAAATCTTTTTCAAAATTATGCAAAGCTTATACATATATGTATCTTTTTGCCCCATACTCAACACCTCGTGTGTTGACCCGTTTCTTGTATGTTGTTTTTAGGTTCAGAGATGGCTAGAAGGTTGATGGGCTTGGTGAGCTATGCTAGGTGCACTTGTTGTAAGATCCAGATTTAGTGCACATGAATGACTTGTACCTTGACTATGGAAATATGTAATTGAATTCATGAATATAATGCATTTTGTATAATTTATACTTGTTGAATGTTGAGATTGTGTTGGTGCCTTTATCTTGTTATCTGTTCATGTGTGCTAAGCTTTACGCTTCTGCATGTTGCCTTTGGTATACATTTGGTTCATGGGACTGGGATTCTGATTCCATGACAGCAACATCAAACCTCGAGGCATACAAGACAAAATCTTAGATTGTTCATAAAACCAACACGTACTAAATCCAAGGACCTGAGAGTATAGAGACGGCACATAGGACTTCTATCTACAAGACACGATAGACAGTACACTCAACTTGAGTTGTCATTGCTACCTCAACTGTTGTTCCTCCTCTGCAGAAAGATCTTCGCCACCTCGTGCACATCCACCTAAAAAAAAGTGGATCCCACGGGGTGAGACAATTGTCCCAGTGAGAGATATAACTCTCCGCCGACCATATTATTATCCCAGATTAAGCATTTATAAACTGAGCAAAGGTTCTTTATATATTAATAGGTAGGATAATTCACTGTATGAATAGAATGAAGTAATCTCCTTTCTTAAGGTGAACATTGCATCTACCCATGGTAGAGTTATAAATCATCTATCTACTTTGTAATGAATGTAAAGAGCATAAATAACATGTATCAACTAAGATGTATAACTAAAGTATGCATCAATCAATGTTTTCCATATTCGATCCTTAAGCAGATATGCTACATGGTTGATTACATTTTACAATCACACTTATGCCTTGAGGAGATGAGATATACCACTCATACTCCAACCGACCACGACGGCGTAAAACATCAGTTCCATACAAGGTCAATGACAGAGCCGGCTGCCAAGACCTCCCTTGTCTCAGTCAGTACGAGACCACAGACAGGACATCTTGTGTCACTACTAAATAGTTTTCTAGGGTATACTGGCAACTTCGCTATAGAGTTTCAGGGTCAACTGCAATCTCTTCGGAATCAAGAAATTTTATGTTTATCTCCACATGAATCTGGCATTCATCATCGAGAGAGATTTGTGATACATCCATCCTGACACATATAATTAAGGATTGAGAGATCTCATGTTTATCTCACGTCAATCCCACATTAGGGCATAAGGATATTCGCTCCCATCACCCCCACATATTCAAAAATATGCGTTCATTGGGTTACGCCGCGGAGCAACCCGTTTCACCATTTAGCAAATCCTGACGTTGATGGATCCATGGTCAGAGCACTACATGATGAGATTCCACTTGGTTGATTAGGTACATTACTGTATTCTTTTAGCATCAGTCAAGTTTTCAAACATGAATTATTATGACAAATGCTTCAAAGAAAAGAATAATACATCTATCAAGTACTTTTCAAATCTTTAGAACACATATAACATTTAGGATCTCAATCCCTTATCTCATTGTTGGGAATTCTCATCCCTTAAAATTGTCATCATCATGATTACTAGATTTGGGTATTCAAACCCTTAGTTCATCATTGAACACAGTTACCACTTTTCAGGTAACTATTACCTCTAGGTCCTCAGAACAAGGTATACATGATACTTGTTGCACAAGCATCTCACATGGCTCACAAGGCCCATTAAACATCTCGTCACCTCTCACTAGGCAACAAATTATCACATGGCTCACAAGACCCATTAAACATCTTGTCACCTCTCACTAGGCAACAAATATTCACAAGGTCCATTAAGTTTTATCATATAAAACATCATAGCTCATGCATGGCTATACTCATTATCTCATGATACCAGCATGGTTAGTATTTCATGACAACAGTCATATCAAACACATATCAACACCATGCAAAATAAGGGTAATACCATTATCCCAATATTAGGGTTAGTATTTCCCTTTCTTATCGATTAGGATTTCTCATACATGTCATCACCCTTCATTAGGGTTATGGTTTTCCATTATTAACCATTTGGGTTTCAATGATCATATTATCAATGATCAAATCCTAATTCATTGCTCCACACATCTAGGAGCATGCATTGATATCATAAGTATTCAATCATACTTATTTATTCTCACCATTTATCATTAAATGCTTATGAACACAAAGTATGAGTTTCTCTCTCATCCTCACTAGGATATTGATTACATCATACTTTATTAACTTGGCTTAACCCTTACATCTTAATGTAACAATTGATATGACACACTTCATGTGTTACTCATCCAAGTATATTGGACTTAAGGTGCATCAAGGTATATCAACCTTGAGGTGTTGGATGTGATATTTATCATGTCTTGATGTATCACTTCCCTCATCACTTTTAACTTACTCAAGTTCATCAATTTATGTTGTATTAGGGTATTTCCCATCCTAATACTTTATGCACTAACTTATCACATTTATCATGTAGTGTATTGGTCATAAGTCACATATTTGAATTGTCCAACCATCATCAATTAATATGGACTTATCTCAGATTGAAGCATTGTTGATATAAAGTTGTCCATTATCAATCACTTTAGGTGTTTCACCTATCAAGGTATTAGCCACACCATTACTTGGTATTATACTCATCACTCCTAAAAGTGTTTGCCCTCACCTTTACAAAGTGTCTCGGGTTGGAGGTGTGCATATATTCACTATATTGGGTTGTAGATGTATAGACACCACCATATCGGGTTGGAGGTGTATGAGCACTCACCATATCGGGCTAGAGGTGTATGAACACCATCCATATCGGGCTAGAGGTGTTTGTATGTGTGACCCATGTCATGCATGAGGTATTAAACCATCACCGTGTCTGGCTAGAGGTGCATTCAATCACCATATCGGGTGGCTCACCATCTAGGGTTGGCCGTGACGGGTTAGGGTTTGCCATATCAGGCTCAACCTGAAATATTCATCTCATTTACTCCTTCAAGGTTACCATCCTATCTTAAGGTTGAGTAATAGGTTAAACAGTTGGTTAAACTCTTCTCAACCCATTACACAAGTCGATAGGAGTGAAGGGTACCGAGCCATGTCAGGCTACACCATCTAATGTTGGGTTGCAACACCCATGTCGGGTTACACCATCCCATGTTGGGTTGCATCACCCATGTCGGGTTAGGGTTGTTCATGACGCACACATGGTACATGCATGTATCTCCCATCATGTCGGGCTAGACATGTCATCTAGGGTTGTGTATCGGGTAGATGTATTCCAAACATATCGGGTTACATCTTGTTCCATACCTCATATCATGCAAGCATCTTGTGCAAGCACATCGTGCAAGTATCTTGGGCAAGCATATCCTACAAGCATCTTGGACAAGACATATCAAGCAAGACATACCCATATCGGGTTGGAGCTACTCGTGTATATGCTTGAACCCGATATCACTTTTGCAAAGTGATACCATCTTCTTTAAGCTCTAGACCTCTGTTCTAACAGTTATAATTCACGATAACAGGTCTAAGCAACTACTAGAACTCATAATTTCATCATCTATTTCAGTAAATTTCAGAATTAAAAGTAGTTCATTAAGTATAGCAATTTAGGTGATAAATAATAACACAACTGAGTTCAAGTTATATAACCCGCCTTAAGAATAAATTCAAAGCTCCACGTTACTAAGGTTGAATGTGACTTTATCAAAAGTCCAAGGCTCGTTCACAACTCCTTCATATACAAGGAATCACCATGGATAAGCAATTGGTGAAGAAGAAAAGAAAGGAAGATCAAAACCCTAAAATCATGCTTCAATCCAAGGTTGAAGATGATCATGACCTCACCTTGGGGTTAAGTATTGAGATACTTCTTTATCTAGAACCTTTGCACGATACCTCACAACCCTTGCATGATATTCCACCACTTGTGGCCGATATCCCCCTCACTTGTGGCAAAAAATACTTCACTATGGTCGATATCACCCTTCTTGGCCGATATCACCCTACTTGGGTGATATGATCTTGCTATGGGTGATACTCCAGGCCCATGAACGATATCACATCACTCCCACACGATACAAGGACCCTATGCACGATACCTTATGGAAGGAGTGTGGTAAGATCTGAAAAATTCCACTAAGGGGTGAAAGAAGGGGTATATATACTTGTTGTTCATGAAGAAGGTGTGAAAATGAGGTGTCATCGATTTGAGCTTGTAGGTGCCACATGTCCATGCATGGGTGACACGTGTACATGCATGCATAAACATTTACATTGACATGAAAAATAGTTGAGGATAATCTAGAGATGAAAATTCGTCCATTACTGATCCCTTTGAATAAGATATATCAATTAAATCATCACTTTTTCCACTACCCGATACAACTTTTCTAAGGAAGTTGTAAACCGATACACTTCACCTCCTTGAGGTGCTTTGGACTTCATGGGCTTTTCCAAGAGTCCACAAAACGATATGAGACTCCTCATTTGGCTCCTTGGCTGATAGACACTCATATATAAGCTTTTCAACTTGATACAACTCAAGTTAAGGTTTCATATTCTACCCTTTTCTTGGTCATTTCATCACCAAGAATACTACCATTCATAAATAATTCAAAAATGGTTTCTTATTCATTCTCTCTCCTCTAAATGATACACAGAGGAAGAAGGAACACTCTAGAGGTGGTAATTTTCGTATCAACCCCACATTTTGGGTAAATTACAATTTGTACCAAAATTGGTGCACAAGGTACTAACATTATTCTAACATGTTCAAACTTGGAATTTAGGATTTTCACAAGCCACCACTTAGCATCATTCTCTTTCTTATGATTCTAAAACATATAGGACACGTTCAACATGTGAAATTTTACAATATAGCCCCTCATCTTGGGTAAATTGCACTTTTCACCCAAACTATCAAATAATGCACAAACAGCTTGCAAATAAGCTCAAACTTGAAAATTAAACCCTATAAGAGTCTTAATTACTTTTAAATACATTACATCAAGTTTGTAAACAACTTACTTAAGCAAAACTTCTAGGGTTAAGCCATAACCTGGGTCAGGGGTATTACAATAATGGTGTGTCAGAAAGAAGAAATCGTACATTATTAGACATGGTACGATCAATGATGAGCTCAGCCGAACTTCCAATATCATTCTGGGGATATGCTTTTGAAACTGCAGTGTTTACACTTAACCGTGTACCTTCCAAATCAGTTCAAAAGACACCATATGAGATATGGAATGGGAATTGTCCCAATTTGTCTATGTTAAAGATTTGGGATGTGAAGCTTATGTTAGGAAACAATTTCTTGAAAATCTTGGACCTAAATCAGAAAAATGTTATTTTGTTGGATACCCCAAGGAAACTCAGGGATACTACTTATACACACCAACTGACAAAAAAGTGTTTGTTGCTAGGACTATTGTATTTCTTAAAAAGGAATTTATTTCCAAAGGAATTAGTGGGAGGAATGTAGAGCTCGAAGAAGTTCAAGACCAACAAGAAAATAGAGAACCCGAGGAGGTACATAAGGAACATGAAGACTCACAAATTGTTGTGGAATTTCAAGTTCTAAATGTAACATAGGAACCTCGTAGGTCTAGTAGGACACGACTTGAGCCTGAGAGATTTGGATTTCTCGTGACTCGAGACAGTGACGAATTGGGTATAGCAGATGAGCCAACTTCCTATCTAGAAGCTACTAAGGGACTAGAATATGAGAAATGGCTCAAAGCCCTGAGATCTAAGATGGAATCCATGTACACCAACAAGGTATGGACCTTGGTGGATCCACCTGAAGGGGTAAAACCCATAGGGTGCAATTGGGTCTTCAAGAAGAAGACCGACATGGATGGAAATGTTCAAACTTATAAAGGTAGATTGGTTGCAAAAGGATTCTGTCAAATTCAAGGTGTTGATTATGAAGAGACCTTCTCACCAGTTGCCATGGTTAAATCCATCAGGATCATGCTTGCCATTGCAGCTTATCATGACTATGAGATTTGGTAGATGGATGTTAAAACAACATTCCTTAATGGGAATTTGCTCGAGGACGTGTACATGACACAACCTGAGGGTTTTATCGATCCAAAGGAAGCCAATAAAGTTTGTAAACTACAAAGGTCAATCTATGGATTGAAGCAAGCATCTCAGAGTTGGAATCTACATTTTGACGAAGTAGTCAAAAAGTTTGGCTTTAGTCAAAATGAAGATGAACCTTGTGTTTATAAAAGGGTTAGTGGGAGCACAATCGTATTTCTCATATTGATTGTGGATGACATACTATTGATGGGAAATGACATCCCTACTCTTCAGACAGTAAAAGTTTGGCTAGGGAAGACCTTCTCTATGAAGGATTTAGATGAAGCATCCTATATACTAGGGATCAAGATCTATAGAGATAGATCTAGAAGGCTTCTAGGCCTAAGCCAGAGCACATACATTGACAAGGTGCTAAAGAGGTTTAGCATGGAGGGTTCTAAGAGAGGTAACTTTCCCATGTCCCATGGGGTTACGATCTCTAAAGCCCAATGTCCTAGTTCATGTGATGAACGGGCACGCATGAGTAAGATTCCATATGCATCAATAATTGGATCTATCATGTACGCGATGTTATGTACTCGTCCTGATGTGTCGTATGCTTTGAGCATGATGAGCCGATATCAGTCAGATCCAGGTGAATGCCACTGGACAGCCATAAAGAACATCCTAAAGTACTTGAGAAGGACTAAGGATCAATTCTTGATATACGGTGGTGAGGAAGAGCTCGTGGTAAAGATGACTACAGATCGCAATCTGGATTTGTGTTTTGCCTGAACAACGGAGCTGTGAGCTGGAAGAGTTCCAAGCAAGAGACGGTTGCAGATCCTACAATAGAGGCTGAATATATTGCCGCATCTAATGTTGCAAAGGAAGTTGTGTGGATCAAGAAGTTCATTTCTGAACTTGGAGTGGTTCCAAGCGATGGTGATGCAATTGAGTTATTTTGCTACAACAACAGAGCAATTGCACTGGCTAAAGAACCAAGATCACACCAATGTTATATTCTATGGCGGTTCCATCTCATACGAGAGATTGTACAGTGAGGAGATATGAAGATTTGCATAGTACCTACAGCAAGCAATGTAGCTGACCCGCTCACAAAAGCACTTTCACAATAGAAACATGACAGACATGTTCGATCACTTAGATTCAGATTCATGAGTGATTGGGTATAAGTGCAAGTGGGAATCTATTTGTATGTATGCCCATAGAGACTATCATTTGATGATTGTAATGGGATACTATGTAAACAATTTATAATACTACATTGATCATATCAATAAAGGCAAGTTTCCAATCTATATGTTTGTGTTTTATATTATGAGATGACCATAAAACTTATAGATGTCTATAGAATAATATACTCAATGACATATGTCTTTGGGCTGATGACCTGAACAGTCAGATCATATGTATAGTATGTATTCTTATTTTGTCCCTAATCGGTTGTTATTGTGGAAATATCCATAGACATCAATAACACATAAGATTAGAATGCATGTTGGTTGATGGAAGAATCTCATTATCCATGATATAGAGATATCAAACCAAATATATAGATACTTGTTAGAGAATAGTGTATCGGATAGACCCACCTTGAGAGTGACACATGGATACCATGATTGGTAGTTAGAGTCACATCTCATAATGATGGTGGTGATTGTGGTTCTTAGACCTGAAGTCACTACACTTATCACATGTCGTTCAGTGTACTTTGACATCATCCACCGTGGTCCTGAATAAGGATTGCCATAAAGATGGTACTTGGGTGCACTGTGACACATGGGGATGACTATGAGTGATGTAGATGGAATTTGTCCTTCCTACGGGAGTTTGCTATTCCTGCCACTTGATAAGCGAGACTAAGAAATGCATGGCCATGCTGATGTGAGTCAATATGTGATATTGAGCTTACATATATCTCAGACAGTTTGCTCTAGTTCAAGGAACATGGATTGAACATTGAAGAGGATAATAATTCTATGACTCGAGTTCAATCCAGATATTAGCGACAAAGGAACTATACAATCACTGAAACACTAGTCATGAAAGATAGGTTAAGTTGTTCTCCAACTTCTCCAATTACTTGGGTGGAAATTAAGTCTTGCTAGATACCAATAATTGCTTGTGAAATCATAATATGATTATGGATATCACTGCCAATGTAATTTGGAGCCTATCGGTTCACACACATAGGATGTGTTGGAATAGGAGTGTAATTGTGGATTTGATTGGAATTGCTCCAAATCACATTGATTAGTAAAATGTTTATGTAATCGATTAGAATAATATTAGAGTGACTGGCTATAAGTGCAAGTGGGAGTCTATTGGTATATATGAACATAGAGCCATCCTAAGTGATTGCATGGAGTCAGATATTAATTAATCAATTAATGTGATTATTTGGTTAACTGATGAATTCCAGAATATTCTAATTAATCCATGAGCATTTTAATTAATGCAATGTTTCTATTTACCGATGGGTTTAGGAAACCCTACTTCCCTTCGTCTCCTATTTAAAGGATCTTGACAGATGATATCTATATAAGATATTGAGAGAGGCTTTTCAGTTTATGCTCACGTATGTAAACCCTAGCCGTCACCGTCCTCAGGAGAGAAAGGAAAGCACTGCGACGCTAGCACACCGCCGAACAGAGACGACTCCTTCTCGTCGGCTTAGGAAGTGCGACGTGGAGTTCCAATCCATCCGCATGGACGAAGTAGAGATGCAGACGTTGAGATGCCTGCATTCAGAGGACATCTACGACCATCTGTATGCGCTACGAGCAGCGTACATCACCGCACGAAAGGAGCTCCGTCGGATCTTTCAGTGACACACTTAACGAATGAGAGAGAAGTTCCGTCTGTGTAGGCCAGCATCGTTGCACACCATCGTATAGCGGGACATCGCCGAACTTGCTCTGTGATAAGGTATATGCCATAAACACTCTTTTTGAATACGTTGTTGTCGACGAGATCCTATTTTGGGTTGCGTGGAATTTTTGTTGCTTCTGCCGCACATGTTTTCTCCAAAAAACCCAACAATGATACCTTCAGGTGGAGACATCCATCGCCTCCTTCTTCTTCTTTTGTTCTTCCAGATAGAGAGGACAATTCCTTTTCCAATGTTCTGGCTTTTGACAATGGTGGCAATTATCTCCCTTAGTCACACCTCCCTTGGCCTTGAGAGATGAAGATGACTTGGGCTGCTGGCTAGCATCAGAACCCTTCTTAGCTTTGCCCTTGCCCTTACCCTTAGACCTTCCTTTCTTTCTATTGATCAACATCATAGACTTAGGCTCGTCTTTCTTCATGTATGCCTCGGCTGTCCTCAACATGCCCAACAACTTTGTCAATGACTTATCAAAGTTGTTCATGTTGTAGTTCATCACAAATTGATTTTAGGATTCTGGCAATGATTACAGTATCATGTCAGTAGCCAACTCTTAGCTCAGGGAAAATCCCAGTCTCATCAGGTTCTCCACATACCCAATCATCTTGAGCGTGTGAGGACCAACTGGATCTCCTTTTGTCATGACACACTTAAATAGTGCCCTGGAGACATCATATCTCTATTATCGTGCTTGGTCTTGATACATGTTCTTGAGATGCTAAATCATCTCAATGACATCCATGTTCTCATGTTGTCTCTACAACTCATGGTTCATAGAGCACAAAATCAAGCACTTCACATCAATGTCATCTTCAGAATGCTTCTTAAAAGCATCCCTTTCTGCCTTTGGTGCGGTAGGAGTAGGTTCCTCTGGAGTTGGAGTATCTAGGACATTGAGATTTCACTCCTGAGTGAGAACAATTCTCAATGTCCTAAACCAGTCATGAAAGTCAGTCCTATTTAGCTTGTCCTTCTCAAGGACTGATCGCAATGAGAAGTGATTGTTGTTTGTGGTCATTTGTACTGCAAAAGGAAATATATGCAATTTATGAAAAATACTAGAGGGGGGGTGAATAGAGTTTTAAAACAATTTTAAAAATTTATTGAACTCAAACAACCACAATTGAAATTGGAAGAAGGAGACATGTGTTTAGAGTGGTTCCAACTTTAGCAAATACTAAAGTTGTCAGTCCACTACCCGGTTGCTTACCCAACTGGGATTTGAAAGTATATATTTTATTACCTTCACAAGGATTTATACAAAATACAATACTTTCCTTTACACCCCTTGAACAACCTTCACTCGAAGTAGATGCACCAACTTGAGGTAGCCTTCTTGAAGTAACTCCAAGCTCCCCCTTGAAGTAGCCTTCCTCTCTAGAAGTAACCTCCCATTGCACCAGCCTTCTTGAAGTAGCTCAAGGTCGCCTTCTTCGCCAAGAAGATCTCCACCCTCTCCAATCCGCAGCCTCCAACCTAGGAGTAGCAAGGAGAGTACAAACAATAACAGGGAACAAGAAAGGAAAAGGAAATTACAACTTATCCTTTGTAGCCCAAGGCTTGATTTGCCTAGATCAAGCGTATAGATCTCCTAACCAAAGTGTATGGAATTGTAATGACAGTGGATAGGAGATGCTATCCTATAGGACACGAATTTTGAGCTAAGGAAGGAAGTAGCCAATTGTCACAATGCTCAATTTGCTCACAAACATATTGCTCAAAGTATGCTCAAGGATTTCTCAAGTGTAACAAGTGAGTTTGAGTGTCCTATGGCTTGTCCTATTTATAGGAATGGCCTAAGGATGCTTAAGGACGTTCTAGACAACTTCTAGGGGTTTCTAAGTGCTTAACTAGCCGTTAGGTACAAGTTTGTTGCTTTAGCAACGGCTAATTAATTTACTCTGCAGTTGCTGTCAGAGTTCATCTCGGTCGAGGAATGGTCGACCGAGACACCTACTCAGTCGAACTCTTGTCGACCGACAGGCTCTCTGAATCAAGTGTTTTGCAACGTTTATCTCCAACTGCCAACTACCTTATCAGTTGTGTCTAACGGCTACTTTGGATCTTTCTCGGTCGAGAAGATTGTCGACCGAGAGTGTCTCGGTCGAGGAGTTTTTCGACCGAGATTGATCATGTTTCAATGTTTCAATTTAGGCACTAATTATATGTATGAGTGTGCATATGTGATCCTATTTGAAGGGGATGACTTATCTAAATGTGGTGTTTAGCTAGGGAAGATCTAACGCTTGATTTACATGAAATCTAAGTACTTGTACATTATATATTTGTATAAGTTTTTACAAAGCGATTACATTTCATGAAAATATAAATATGTAAGCATATGGATTTCCCTAGTACTTTGTCATCCACCTTGTTCCTGCACACTCAAGTAGCTCGTTAGATCAATAAGAATGAAATGTTTGTCATAATCAAAACAAAGGGATTTATAGATGTCCATTTAGCCAACAATCTCCCCCTTTTTGAAGATGACAAACATTTCCAAAATATAAATGAAGGAAATATAAAACATATGAGTTTCATACCTTAAGATTACCTTTTGTAGCTTTTTCTCTTGTTTATAAAATGTGTGCTTATTATTCCCCATGAATTATGAAACATGAAATCCAATTCTCTAGGGAATATAGCAACTTTCAATGTAAAGCCAAGAGTTTGTTTATGAAATTCATTGATTGAGTTTTGCATAAATACTAAGTTTTATATTTATTTCTCCCCCTTTGTCATTTCAAAAAGATATCCATTTAAGAAAAACTCCCCCTTAATTAGATGTCCCATCAAATCCAATGAAAAAGATGTCCATTAAAAGCCAAAATGATGCAAGTAAAAGTTTTTGTTTAAGAAGCACAAATATCAAAGAAAACATCTTCCAAAGGAGTGATAAGCAATTGATTCCTAATTTTGTTAAATTGGTCTAGTGGAAGCGATTTTGTAAAAATATCAGCCAATCGATCTTCCGTATCAACATGATGAAGGGAAACATGATTCTTGGAGATATGATCCCTCAAAAAGTGATGACGGATTTCAATATGTTTAGCTCGGCTGTGTAAAATAGGATTGTGTGCTAAGTTTATAGTGCTCGTGTTGTCACAAAAAATAGGCATAGATGAAAGAGTAAAACCATAATCGTTTAACACTTGTTGCATATAAAGCACTTGAGCACAACAAGATCCGGCTGCCATATATTCAGCTTCAGTTGTAGATAGGGCAACCGTATTTTGTTTCTTGCTAAACCAAGATACTAAAGCTCTTCCTAACAAGAAACAGCCACCACTAGTACTCTTGCGATCAAGTCGACAACCAGCATAATCCGCATCAGTATAAGCTTTAAAATCCAAGGATTGTCCTTTTGGATTCCATAAACCAAAACAGGTAGTGCCGGCTAAGTAACGAAGAATTCGTTTAACTGCTAGAAAATGAGAGTGCATAGGTTGTGATTGAAATCGAGCACAAAGACCAACGGAAGACATAATGTCCGGTCTAGAAGCAGTTAAGTAAAGCAAACTACAAATCATGGCTCTATATAAGGAATCATCAATAGGTTCCCCATTTTCATCCTTATCAATTTTAATAGAAGTAGCCATAGGAGTAGTAGCATGTTTGCACTGATCCATCCCAAAACATTTTAAAAGTTCTTTAGTATACTTTTCTTGGCTTATAAAGATTCCGGCAGGTGTTTGCTTAATTTGGAAACCAAGAAAGAAAGTTAGTTCACCCATGAGGCTCATTTCAAATTCTTTTTGCATAATGTCACTGAATTGTGTGCACAATGAATCATTAGAGGCTCCAAAAATAATGTCATCAACATATATTTGCACAACTAGGAAATCAGATGTATATGTTTTGAAAAATAAAGTAGAATCTGAACTTCCAATAGAAAAATCATTATCAAAAAGATATGTCTTGAGCCTTTCATACCAATTCTTAGGTGCTTGTTTTAAACCATTAAGTGCATTCTTAAGTTTATAAACATAGTCACCTTTTTCCGGTATTTCAAATCCGGGTGGTTGGGCAACATATACTTATTCTTGAATGATGCCATTTAGAAATGCACTTTTTACATCCATTTGGTAGAGTTTGATATTTTTATGTGCAGCAATAGCTAGTAACATTCTAATAGCTTCAAGTCTAGCTACTGGTGCATACGTTTCATCAAAATCTATTCCTTCTTGTTGATTATATCCTTGTGCTACTAACTGAGCTTTATTCCTTATTACTTCTCCTGCCTCATTTAACTTATTCCTAAAAACCCATTTAGTTCCAATGATGGTTTTATCTTGTGGTTTAGGAACTAAATCCCATACATCATTTTTAGTGAATTGATTCAACACTTCTTGCATGGCTATTATCCAATAATCATCTTTAAGAGCTTCAGATATCTTCTTAGGTTCAATGATAGAAACAAAGGCCATGTTTGCAACATCTTTGAAGGAAGACCGAGTTTTGACTTTATCATTAGGATCTCCAATAATTAGTTCTTGAGGATGATCCTTAATAAGCCTAGGTGTAGGTTGTGGTTCAGCTTGGTGATTGGTTGTAGTAACTTTCTCACTATCATTTGGTATGTTTAAATTTTCGAATTGATTAGTGAGATCTATGATTTCTAGATTTTCAGATTTTGACTCTTCATAAAAAGAAACATGAATAGATTCCTCAACTTTTCTAGAGATAGTGTTATATACTCTAAATGCTTTGCTAGAAGTGGAATATCCCAAAAAGAATGCTTTGTGTGATTTAGAGTCAAACTTATCTCTATCATCTTTGGTATTTAAGATATAGCATGTGGAACCAAAGGTATGAAAATAGTCAACTCTAGGTTTCTTAGAATGTATTATTTCATATGGAGTTTTCTTCAAATGAGAGTGAACCGTTACTGTATTTTAACACATAGCATGCATTGTTTACAGCTTCAGCCCAAAAGGTTTTGGGTGTGTTGTGTTCAAGCATCATAGTTCTAGCCATTTCTTGTAGTGATCGATTTTTCCTTTCAACTATACCATTTTGTTGTGGGGTGCGTGGAGCAGAAAAAATATGAGTGTACCCTTGAGATGTACAAAATTCCTCAAATATATGATTTTCAAATTCTCCACCATGATCACTTCTAATGGTACATATTTTGCTTTGTAATAGATTTTCAATCTTGGAACAAAATTGTATAAAAACATGAATAGTATCATCTTTGGTTGCAATAAAATGTACCCATGTATATCTACTATAATCATCAACAATAACAAAACAGTATCTTTTGCCACCAATAGATTGTGTCCTCATGGGTCCAAATAAATCCATATGAATTAATTCTAAAGATCTACTAGTGCTAAGTACATGTTTGGGTTTAAAGGAGGTTTTTGTTTGCTTTCCCATTGTACATGGTTCACAATTTTCAACTTGATCAAAAGATAAAGTAGGCAATCCACGAACAAGATCATATTTCACTAACTTTTTAATAACATGTGAACTAGCATGTCCTAGCTTTTTATGCCATAGTTGTAAAGTATTCTCATTTGCAAGCAAGCATTTTCCCACTACAGATTTCATAGAGTTAGGTTTAAGAATATAAAGATTTCCAACTCTATTTCCTTCATAAACAACATTTGTAGTGTTTTCTATTAATAACTTGCAGCAGGTTTTGTTAAATAAAACATCATAGCCACTATCACATAATTGACTAACACTTATCAAATTATGGTCCAAACCATCAACAAGTAGAACATTCTTTATTTCGAGGTTTGTACCAACATGACCTATTCCAACGATTTTGCCTTTACCATTGTCTCCAAAGGTGACTGTGCCACTTTTCTTTTCTTCAAATGTTTGAAATGCATCCTTGTTCCCGGTCATATGTTTGGAACATCCACTGTCAACCACCCATTCCTGCATGAAAATGTAGATTTTGGTACCCATGTGATGGTCCGATATGGTTAGAACCATTCAAGTACAGATTGTATAAAGATTCTATTTCAGAAGTCCAGTCGGTCGACAATTGTTCGACCGACATCTTTCTCGGTCGACTAATTGTCGATCGAGAAGGTTACTGTATTACAAACAAAGAAACACAGAAATTCAGCTCGGTTGACCAATTTTCGACCGAAATAGTTGCTATAGATTTTGATTTGTTATAGACATTCGGTCGGTCGACAAAAGTTCGACCGATTGATTGTTCGGTCGACAATACTTCGACCGACTAAGTTTCTGTTTCAGTACAACAGTTCAGAAAATTAACAATATGCATAAAACCTTTTGTTAAGTTGAGATAAGACAATATAAATTGCAAAATGGAGCATTTGATCATATCTCAACTAAATTGCATTTGATTCTACTAAGTTTGGGGTTTTGGGACCCAAACTAAGTCGGAATCCTTAGTCTTATAAGGGCATGAAAATGAATAGTGTCCAAGACGTAGACAAAAATGACAAGTAATAGAATCAACTTCATTTCTCTTTCTAGCCATTGTGTTCTTAGGTACAAACATAGTCTGAGTTCTTCTGGGTTGATTTTTCTTTGGAGCATATCCCAAACCTTTTCTTCCATTGAAAATAGTACCAACGCTTAGAATGTTATCAAGAATATCTTTTCTTCTTAACTCATAAAGTTCTCTTTGTAGCTTAGCAATGTCATTCATCTTCTTGTGTAAATCTTTTCTTGCTTGATCTAAATCAGATAATAATGAATCTCTTTCTTTTGCAACATTGTCATAGTCTAGATGGTTACACATAATAGCTTGAGTCTGAAAATCTTTTAGTTTAGCTAACAATTCAGTCTTTTCTTTAGAAATAAGATCAACATTTGTTTCTAAAGTGAGTAGCTTTCTAGTGCAATCATCTAAAGATGTTTTTAAAGACAAATTCTCAAGATCAATGTTGTTCTTTTCAGAAGAAAGATTATCTAATTTAGCACATAGCTCATCGTTTGATTTGATAACCTTCTTTAGTTTCTTCTTGACATCAACATACTTATCATGAGTTTCTTGTAGACTAGTAATTAACTCTTCTTTAGTAAGATCAAGTAGGCTTACCTCTTGAGAGTCTTCATCATCTTCCCTTGCCATTAGACATTCCACCTTTTCTTCTCCGCTTTCACTGTCACTTGACTCGTCCCATGCAGCTTTATAGGCTTTTTCTCCCTTCTTCTTGTGTGAGCTTTTCTTTCCTTTCTTTGCTTTAGGACATTCATTTTTGAGATGTCCTTTCTTCCCACATTCAAAGCACCTAGGAGGAGATGAAGAAGAACTAGAAATTTTGTTAGATTTAAACCTTTTGTATTTCTTACCGTTGACAATCAAGGCTTCTTCTCCTTCTTCTTCACTTGACTCCTCACTTTCTGGTGTGACGATCTTTGAAGCTTTTAGAGCCACATCCTTCTTCTTTCCTTGCTGAAGTTCACGTGCTATTCTTTCTTCCTCTTCTAGGGTTGCTTCGTGAGCTTCTAGGTTGCCAATAAGTTGCTCCATTTTCAGTCGAGTGAGGTCATTAGCTTCTTCAATGGCTGTCACCTTTGGCTTATATTTAGGAGGAAGTGATCGAAGGATTTTTGATACCTGATCTTCTTCAAGAACAGGTTTTCCTAGGGCATTTAAACCATTAACAATAGAAGAGAATTTCGCAAACATTTCACTAATAGATTCATTAGGATCCATACGAAAGTGTTCAAACTTTTGTTTAAGCATGCTAATTTTGGAATTTTTGACTTGGACTGTACCTTCATAAGTTATGGACAGTCTATGCCAAATATCATAGGTTGTGTCACAGTTAGATATCCTATTAAATTCTCCTACTGAAATTGAACAATATAAAATGCTTACAGCTTTAGCATTCATTTGAGCCAGCTTTACCGTATTTGCATCCCATTCTACATATTGAGTTTGAGGAAGCTCATATGGGGTTGACACCATCCTCCATAAGTCCCAATTGATGCCTTGGAAGTAAAACTGCATTCTTCTCTTCCAATATTGGTAGTTTGTTCCATCGAACGCTGGAGGTCTAGCAACAAGTGTCCCTTCAAGGTTAAGGTTGTTGAGCACTCCGTCACCCATTCTTCAAGACCTTGTTAGGGTTCCTTGAAGCCTCGCTCTGATACCAATTGAAAAACACTAGAGGGGGGGTGAATAGAGTTTTAAAACAATTTTAAAAATTTATTGAACTCAAACAATCACAATTGAAATTGGAAGAAGGATACATGTGTTTAGAGTGGTTCCAACTTTAGCAAATACTAAAGTTGTCAGTCCACTACTCGGTTGCTTACCCAACTGGGATTTGAAAGTATATATTTTATTACCTTCACAAGGATTTATACAAAATACAATACTTTCCTTTACACCCCTTGAACAGCCTTCACTCGAAGTAGATGCACCAACATGAGGTAGCCTTCTTGAAGTAACTCCAAGCTCCCCCTTGAAGTAGCCTTCCTCTCTAGAAGTAACCTCCTGTTGCACCAGCCTTCTTGAAGTATCTCAAGGTCGCCTTCTTCGCCAAGAAGATCTCCACCCTCTCCAATCCGCAGCCTCCAACCTAGGAGTAGCAAGGAGAGTACAAACAATAACAGGGAACAAGAAAGGAAAAGGAAATTACAACTTATCCTTTGTAGCCCAAGGCTTGATTTGCCTAGATCAAGCGTATAGATCTCCTAACCAAAGTGTATGGAATTGTAATGATAGTGGATAGGAGATGCTAGCCTATAGGACACGAATTTTGAGCTAAGGAAGGAAGTAGCCAATTGTCACAATGCTCAATTTGCTCACAAACAGATTGCTCAAAGTATGCTCAAGGATTTCTCAAGTGTAACAAGTGAGTATGAGTGTCCTATGGCTTGTCCTATTTATAGGAATGGCCTAAGGATGCTTAAGGACGTTCTAGACAACTTATAGGGGTTTCTAAGTGCTTAACTAGTCGTTAGGTACAAGTTTGTTGCTTTAGCAACGGCTAATTAATTTACTCTGCAGTTGCTGTCAGAGTTCATCTCGGTCGAGGAATGGTCGACCGAGACACCTACTCGGTCGAACTCTTGTCGACCGACAGGCTCTCTGAATCAAGTGTTTTGCAACGTTTATCTCCAACTGCCAACTACCTTGTCAGTTGTGTCTAACGGCTACTTTGGATCTTTCTCGGTCGAGAATATTGTCGACCGAGAGTGTCTCGGTCGAGGAGTTTGTCGACCGAGATTGATCCTGTTTCAATGGAGTTTGTCGACCGAGATTGATCCTGTTTCAATGTTTCAATTTAGGCACTAATTATATGTATGAGTGTGCATATGTGATCCTATTTGAAGGGGATGACTTATCTAAATGTGGTGTTTAGCTAGGGAAGATCTAACGCTTGATTTACATGAAATCTAAGTACTTGTACATTATATATTTGTACAAGTTTTTACAAAGCGATTACATTTCATGAAAATATAAATATGTAAGCATATGGATTTCCCTAGTACTTTGTCATCCACCTTGTTCCTGCACACTCAAGTAGCTCGTTAGATCAATAAGAATGAAATGTTTGTCATAATAAAAACAAAGGGATTTATAGATGTCCATTTAGCCAACAATTTAGTCCAAAAAACTTATTTTGACTTATTTGATTGATTTGAAAAAGTCTTACAATATAATTAGGACTTTAATTAATTATTACTCACACTATTTTTGTTCAAATTGATAGCCCTCACCATCAATTTGAAATATTGCAGCATACAACCTTCTAGTGGGTCCAAGATCCATATTTCATCCAATCATGAGTCAGCTTTGGTTGATCACCCAGAATATAGATTATTTAGGTAGGCAACACTTGCCAATTGCATCCTATGCAACTCTCAGATGGATGCCATGTGCAACTCTTTGCCATGGTCATCCATGTGCCTCTGGAGCTTAGACTCTCTAAGAATCACCAGTTAAGTCTAACCCAAAAGCTGACACGATGAGCATGCACCCTTCTTTGGCAGATCCTACATGTCCACCATCACACTTCCATGAGATAGACGACGCACCACGCTTTGGTGTAACCTACACTTGGTCGATTAAGTTTTTCATGTGTGCCGCTAATGAAAGGCATCTAAGACTTAATATTTATTGAGGGATTTGGTTTTATAGGTACATATACATATCCAATCACCACAATATATAGTACATATCAAATATATGCTACATCCCATAGAAAACGTGTGAAACAATAAAAGCGATGATTATGGCCATCCTAATGTGATTCCTCGAGCCAATAGGAATCACAGTCATATAGGTCCACATCACATGCAACCTGTACAAGATGAAGTATGTGCTTTTCCATTCTGGGTTTGATCAACTCATCTTCATGATTGATCGGCTCGCCATCAGGCCGGTCGGTTGGGTGCCACCAGTCGATCGACTGGCGCCTCTAGCCGATCGGTTCACTGGTCGTCATGCATATATTTAGGTTGCCACCCGCTCATCTCACTCTATGAACCAGCCACCTTGGTCCTCCAGCCAATCGTCTCATGCCCAAGACGATTGTCTCGATCCTCTAGGTGTCTGCCGTTCTTTGAAATAACATGAAATATAGACTAATCCTATTTACATTTGCATTGGGAAACCCCGAGTTACATTCAGGGGAAGCAAAGGTAGGAAAGAATCTCGAGTTATCTCGAGTTACATCAGGAATAGGAGGTAGGGAATCGGTGTGTAGACCGAGATGCAAGCAACAACAATCAACCACACATAGATTTAGAGTTTATGGCCACAATCACGCTACAATCACCACAGAAACTGTTTAAGGGTTACGCGTATCAAATGCATTTATATACCATATCATATATGTATATGTAGGGATTTGTGGATTTATATTGGACTTGCATAAAGACAATTAATTATTCGCATCGTATGCAATAAATAAAAGATGACAAACCAAAAAACCGATCACATCGACTATGCTAAAGTATAGAACGTTGACGTGGCTCTGATATCACTGTTGGGTTTTAGGGGAGGCAGAGATGGCAGCGGAAACAAAAAATTTCTCCCCAAACCCAAAACCCAAAGAGATCTTGTCAACATCTATATGGTAGGAAGGATGGTTTGTAGAGGCGTACCTTGTCCCGAGGCTTGCTCAGTGACGTTACCTCGCAGCTAGCGTGGTCTTCACCTCTGATCTTAGACGGCGTATGTGCAGCTC
Organism: Alisma plantago-aquatica; assembly: GCA_963693085.1. Classification (NCBI taxonomy): domain Eukaryota; kingdom Viridiplantae; phylum Streptophyta; class Magnoliopsida; order Alismatales; family Alismataceae; genus Alisma; species Alisma plantago-aquatica. The sequence goes on along the minus strand of OY856412.1, from coordinate 20,983,752 downwards.
TTGGTTGCACCCGGACTGACGGATTGACGGCTATCCTCCGAGCGACAGAAACCTCCCACCTCTATAGTAGTCCACACGGACCACTGGGAACTCCAGTTGTCCTGTCCTGTAGGAAACTGGAAGGAGTCGTCCCCTTCTATCAGTGTACTAGTCATCGACACACTCTCCCACTATCAGTTGTCATCCTGCAGTAGTTTTTCCCTCGTTGTGCCTCCCTAGTTGGGTAGCACTTGCTTGGGCTCTCTCGATTACCACAACCAGAGAGGACAACTTTGTAGAGAAACTGATGTTCTGAGTTGTACTTATTGAGAAGCCTTCAGTACCCCTATATATATAGGAGGGGTTAGGGTCAGGGTTCACAACCTCGGGTAATGTGGGACTAAAGCGAGAGTAGAAGGGTCTGGAATTTCCATGAATTGATACATTGCGGCAAGTGAATCGGTCATTTCACAAATGAACCGATCATTTGGGGACTGAACCGATCGGTTCATCTCATGAACCGGATGTTTGGGGAGCTGAACCGGTCAGTTCATTCATGAACTAGTCATTTCACTTCCCAGGGTAGTTCCCAATTGACTTTCCACTTTCCATTTCTAATTAATCCAAAGATTAATACTTGTCCCAATTGAATTATACAAGTGAAATGAAACTATTTTCTCACCAACCTAACTTTCCCAAACTGGCTCGTTTGGTCCATCTAAACCGACCGGTTCAACACTTGAACATGTCGTCTCACTTGACCCTGAGCTGATCGGTTCAACAACTTGAATCGGTGGGTTGGCAGTCCAGGTTGTGCAGAAATTGGTCAATTCAGTTCTCAATCAATCTAGCACCCAAATCAGTTAGTCCAACACTTGAACTTGGTGATTCTGAGTGAAGTAAATTGATTGAATGTTTAATTGAACTACTAAACACATTTAGTAAACAATCTAAACATCATTCATGGATAAACTCCTCTTCCAGGTTAAATCCTATGTGTGTGACCCTGCAGGCCCATTTCACGTTGGCAGTGAAAGTCCATAACACTTATGAATTTACAAGCAAAGTGCGGTGACTAGTCGCACATTAGTGCTACCCAAGTGAAAAGGAAAGTTGGAGAACAACTTTCAATCCTACAATCTATGATTGGTGTTATAGTGAATGTATAATTCCTTTGTCATTGATATCCCAAATGAACTCAAGGCATGGAACAATCATCCTTTCAACATTCATTCACTTCCTTGATCTCAGAGCAGACTGGATGAGATATGTGTGACATCAATATTACATATTGATTCACACACGCATGCGCATGCCTTTCTTAGTCCTACTCATCAAGTGACCATGGACATCAAACTCCCTCAGGAGGGACAAATCCCATATCTATCACTCACCCCTCAAAAGCCCCATGTGTCAAAGTCACCCAATCATCACCTTTATAACAATCTATATTTTAGGACTATGTTTGATGATGTCAAAGTGTACCCAATGGTATTTGTTGAGTGTAGTGATTTTAGGTCAAAGAATCACACTCATCCCCATCACTGTGAGAGCTGATTGTGACTACCAAGTCATGGTTCCATGTGTCACTCTCACGGTGGGTCTGTCTGATACGCTTGTTCTCTAACAAGTACCTATGTGCTTGGTTTGATATCACTATATCATGACTAATGAGATTTTGTCATCAACCAACACACAATCTAGTCTTGTGTGTCATTGTTGTCTATCAACCTTCCACAATGACATCCGACTAGGGACATAACAAGAATGTACAAACTCTTAACATTTGTATGATCTCATCGTTCAAGTCACGTGCTTGAAGGCATACGTCATTGACACCTGTCATTCTCTAGACATTCAATATGTTTTTTCATTATCTCACAACTGATTGAACCAGAATGAATTGGAAGCTTGCCTTTGATGTTTATCAAATCAATCTTAATGTATCCCACCAATCATCCCATGATTGGCTCTCAGGGCATACATACCAACAACGATCACGTAATTGATGTAATAAAATTGTAAAATGATAATTATTTTTGGTTCACATATATATTCACACTGATTACATTGAATATTAGGTCTTCAACCATCTTCACCATAATGGAAAACCAACAGATATAATAATGGCATATAAGCAACATGCTTTTAACCAATTCTTTTAAGTTTGTTATATTTAGTCTCTACATATAGAAATCTCTTTCACTTCACCAACAACTAACATGGACACTTGATTCATAGTAAGTAATTAATAGTGGGCATGCCCATTGTTTCTGTTAGAAATTAAATGTAGTGGAAGACTATTAATAAAATTACCTGGTAGAAAGATAGATTATGATGTAAGGATTTATCTGGTCAATTATTTATCGTAGTCTAGTAATTGTAGATAAATTCACGTCAGAGCATTCTTTGATGTTTTAGAATATATTGCCTTATTTTGATTTTTCACGTTCAATTTCACATACATTGTGTTGAGCATATATAAGTTGGTTGTTTTCTAAAGGTAGAAGGGAACTGATATAATGATAAACTTGCTCATGCATATGAAGATTGTAAGGTCTACCATCATAGAATGATGTGTCTCATAGAGAACCCATTGATGTGAAAGCAAAACAATATTGTATTGGAAAATGTATCAAGGAAAATGTCCTCCTTCCTTGTAAATGGCTTTTAATATATTATCTAGAGAGGGAATAGTTTGTAACAATGGTAATTTAACTTCCCATTTCAAAAGCATGACCAGAAATATGGATTCAATAACCTTTATGTATGACTCTTCCTCAAACCACATCTACTCACCACGGTGTATGGAAGTACATAACTGAATCCTAAACGATGTCATACTCTAAATTTGCACGCATGTGACTCATTGTTTTAATTACAACATACTTTTATCTTGATGTATACATATTTGTTTAGATATTACTTCGATCTTGTTGTGGGATCTTAGTTTTTTTTTTAAGTTATGTGTGATCTTGGTTTGTGATACATACTTCCATAATAGATTCCCAATACTTTTGCAATGACAATCACATACAACCAATGTAACTTTGTTATGATTGTCAAGATTTTCTTTAAGTTAAATGCAAGTTGATGTGAATAAATGCTAGAATATAAGGAATTGAGACATGAATTTCCATATGAACAAAAACTTCAAGTACAACCTTAAGATGAAAAATGAAAATGAATTAAAGCATGCAATCATGTAGATTACGAGCTTGCCATATGTAAAGCTAATTGGCTAACTCTATATACAAAGAATTTAAACAAGTAACCAACGAAAAACTTGTTAAGTTTTATTTTATTTCGTAGTGGTGAGAGAACCTCAAATATTTTGAAAGGAAAATAAATTTATTGAATATGCATGAATACCCAATAGCTCATGTAGGTGCTATCATTGTCAGCAAGGGTGTTTACATTTCCATGAACAAATAGATTTTGTTGATGTAAAATAAAATGTGAAATCTAAGATATGATATTTCATTCAAAATATGAAAAAGGAAGTTAAGAAACTAAAGTTCAACTCATTTTTCTCAGGAATAGCATGGACAACAATTGTTGAGACTGAGTTCCTCGAGTCAATGTGGTCTAAGTGACCCCTAACTTGCATCCCATAGTAGATAAAAATAGCAAATAGATCTCTCTCTATGAAAGACAAAGAAATGTTATGAAGTTTAGAGGAAAATTTAACCAATACCGAACAAAAATAATACAAATATACTAGAAACATCTCAAAGTCCATGGTACAAAAATCAATGGAACACAATTGTGATCTCAGCTTTTCATGGAGTCACAACAGATGTCAAAAAGAGGAAAATTGGTAATTTACACTTGGAGTGAAATTTCCAGTATGAAGAGCTATCAAGAGTAAAATGTTAGGTTATTTATTTAATTCCTGCAAATTAAAAGGCCATGTGTGTATCACCTTATATGAACATAACTTGCTCAAATCTAAGACACTATCTCAGTGGGTTGAATGCTTGAAAAGAATTTCATTGTCGAGATTACCCCTAGTGAGAGGGTATTCCATAAATATTAACCCCAATGAGAGGGTATGTTATATATATTACCCCCAACGAGAGGGGATTCTAAAAATATTACCCCAAACGAGAGAGTATGTTATAGAGATTACCCCCACTGAGAGGGTATGTCATTGAAAGTATCCCTAGTGAGAGGGTATGCAATACAGATTACCACCATAAACCATCGATTTATATGAATAGGATATTATATGTGTCATCCAAATATACTAAAATGGAAAATATAAGGTTTATTATGTTAATATTATAAATGTCTAGAGGAAACTATAGCTTCAAGCAACAAATTATCATAAGTGTGAGGAAAGTTAGTTGGTATATTAAAAAATTAGCTACTAATACACTATCAACTAATTAATATTATGTGTTATAGTGTATAATATACCTACACGAGCAAGTTTTGTACTTATACCTCAATTGATTTTTTTTAAAATCAATAGAATAATACTATTTTGGTACAAACAGATAATATCAATTGCTTGCAGATCTAAAAGAACCAAATTTTTATTTTGATTAATATATTAGTCAAAATGAACACATTATAGACATGTGATATTATATAAATAATAGTTACTCCAACATTCTATTAGTTTGGGTAGAAATTTCTACTTATACCATAAGTGTAACACAAATATTCCTTCTCAAGGAAAAATTAGACAATCTTTATAAAATAAACCTAAATTCTAATAATACCTCTTAAATAAAAAAAACTACTAGAAAAAGTTACTAAGTTTTTCCAAGAGAATGAAAGTGCGAAACTAAATGTGCTCTACTAAAAAATCAAAAGGTTAGCATATATAGTATAATAATCCAAAAATAGGTTAGGAGTTGAAAAATATGTTCTATTAGTGCAATAAATGAAAACATTTGTTTTTTATTTGTTCTATGACTACTATTATCTGAAGCAAGGCTATCGAGAATGATTTTATTGATAGTATCCCTGTGCTTTTCAAGGATATAATGAAGGTTGTGAGTAATATGTCTTTTAAGGGATTATCTATATGCTCTATTATATTTGGTGGTATAGAAATAAAGTGGTTTTAGAAGCTTGGATGGTGGATCCGAATGAGATATGGTCTACTATCTGTTTTGAGATTAGGGTGCTTTTATTCTAAGGGAGTTTCTATCATCTTTTTTTCGTGGTATCTTCTCATCTCGAGTTCTTAACACTATGTATGGTCTACTATCTGATGAGTATGGATTTTTGATCAAGTGTTGATCAAGGTGATCGATGCGGTGCTACATTCATGGAATGATTGTCCCCCTCTTTTATCTGAAGTTTAATTCTGGATCTCGTGATGTCAGTTTTCTTGTACATTTTGTTTTCTTTACTCTTTGTATATTGATGGACTTTAGTCCATTGGTTTCCCCCCTCTCTCCTTTTCTTTTCTTTCTATATAGATCCTCCTTCCCTTTGCTCTTCCTGGACTTTGAGCTTTGATGTTTTTCTGCTTGGGGTGTGGTGTTGGACCCACCCATTATAATGGATGAGAGTAACACATGCTTGACCAAAAAAATGAATTTGGTAACTTAACATGTACTTGGTATTGGCGGGGCCTTCATGGATAGAGAGGACTTGAAAAAGATATGGTTAAACATGACTAAAATCCCGACAAAACAACATTTACAAGTTTTTTTTAGAAATACAACAAAGCTATTTTGACTCAACTCAATCTATACCAAATAAAAGTAGCAACTCCAAAATGATATAATAAATATCCCAACAATGAGAATCATGTAACATTATATGGAAATATTCTAACTAAATAGGAAAATAATTCCTAGTTAACAAAACTCTAGGTGAAGAATGTAAATCTAATAGAAGATGGATGATAACTAACATGCATAGGCTAATATGAAGCCATGTGTAAATAGGCTACAATGGTGGCTAAGGGGCTATCTCCGTACACTGAGGTTTGATATAAAAAGGACACAAGCAAGGGTGGAAGAATAAGGGGGTGGCTGGGGCCATGACGCCCCCAATATTTCATAATTCTCCGTACTAAATAATTGCATTTATTAAATAAAAGGCATTATAATGTTGCCTTACATAGACACCCTAGCAATAAGGATACCATTTTGATTAGTTGAGATAATCTTTGACTCATATATTTGATGTTGACAGGATCTCTGACTCTTCAAAACCACTCATCCTTATCTAATAACCATATATTTCCATCTTGGTTACCTAATAACGAGACATTATCTAAAGGCCTAAATCCAAACATAATAGACAATAATATTGGCAAGGGAACACCCAACAATATTCCGTTCTTTCAGGCTATAGAAAAAATGCCACTCAACATGTTCATCTATTTATTGTCTCTACAAACCTACACCACATTCAAGGAAGTTATCAATAAAGATTTTGACATACTCATTGTGGAATGTTCCCTCACCTTTAGTCATTATCTAGGAACCATACAATGCATGGATGCCCAAAAGAGCAACAACGTGGTTGCTGGCCCAAATATCATATTGAAACAGGTGATTGATATAATATGGTGTTAATTAGTAGGTGATTGATATAATATGGTGTTAATTAGAAGGTCGAAAACATATTTCAGTTTGAACTGATCAAAATTATAAAGTACATTTCTACAAATGATGTTCATACTAGATTCATTTATCAATATGTTCTTGATAAGATGATTAGCTATTACAAAGGCTATGATTTCACTTTTGAAGATGTCCATTGACAGTATTAATATTTTTAGAAATTTTTGTATTGACTTACTGTGCGAAAGAATGCATGGTATGCGTGATTAATTAGTTCATTTGAATGACTTGCATTTGATCTCATTATTTTGTAATGGCCAATGTTAGTAGAGTTCCTTATATCTAATACATATCAAGCTAAATGATACATTTGATGAGTTATATGCTATATAAATCGTAAATATCAATCTAGGTTATAATTTAGATACTATTTTGTTTGCTAGACCTTTGATATTTTCTACCTAAGTTTGCCACCCCAAACATTCTATTGCTGGCTCTGCCACTGGACACAAGCTTCAATCTACCACCCTTATTTTTTTAGCAACACTCATACAATTTAATCTAAGAGCTATTCATATAAATATCAATTAGCATGTCAAAAGACTACTTTATCAGAATAGTTATTTTTGAGATCAATGTACCATTATTATTTGTGCAAAGATTCAATTTTGGGAGTTTTAATTTAAGATATGCATATATTTTACAAACAAATTGGTGGAGTTGTAAGTGTCATTGGCTTCAACAAAACATGTTATCTTGTCAGAAACCCTCTCCCAAAAAGAACAATATAATAAAAAGTGATTGTTTCTTTCTTTTATTTTTATTTTACCTTTTTTGGAGTTTTGAGGTAGTCATAAAAAAGATTAAGAAGAAGTGTTATTCTCTGTATAAGTGTATCAAAATAATTAAGAAGATGTCATTATATGACATTCTTTGTAAAGAATGAACCTCTTAAATATTGTTGAACTATAAGACTTCATATGAGAATGACATATTGTACTTGATTTTTTAGTACATGTCTTGTTTCTATTTATAAGACTTGATAAAAATATGTTTTCATTAGACCATCCACTATTTTAATGATGTTGGTTTCATTCCTCTCTTACGAGGACTGCGAACTTCACCAACTTATAATAGATATAAAACTCTATTAGAGAATTTGAATTAAAGACTTGTTGTTATCTTATATTAAGACTTTAATGCATATGTACAACAATAGTTATTTTCAACAAGACTTGAAACCTAGAATGTGTATTAGTCTCACTTAAATCTTGAATACACACTTTCTTGTTAACAAAAAGGAAGATATATTTTGATTTTATCCATCTATGTAGCATACATCATATGTTGACATGCAACTTCAATGAAGTCGTCCTAACTTTATTTTAAGTTCTTTGTAAGGCATTTTCCACATCAATTTATCATCCATCAAATGTGTTATAGTAATCTTTAAACCATAAACTTGTCCATTTGCACTTGAGAGATAAATCAAGAAAGTTATTTCCTAGGTGATAAATCATAAGGTGTAAGTTTTTTTTTCAAATTTCAAAAATAAAACAAAATCTAATAGTTCTTATGAGTCGTGGTTAAAATTTTAAGCTAAAATGGTAAGTATTGTATAAAGATATTTTGCTAACCTTAGTGATGTGATCATCATAACAACTAGTCTTTCTTATATGTTTTTGAACTATCTATAGGTCACATATACAGTTCTCGCTTTTGCAGAAAAATATAGTCAATTAGTAGACACCGATCTATTGATGTCCAAGTTCGTTGAAGCTGTCTTGATCAAATTTTTAATTCATTTTGAGGCATTTTCCACATAATTTTATTGTCTCACAACAATCCTTAAACAATAAACTTGTATATCCCGACTCAAGTGATAAGTCAAGAAAGTTATTGCCTAAGTGATAATCATAAGGCTTGAATTGTTCAAACTTTTGAAGATATCAAATCAATTCAAAAAGTAAAAATATTTCATACCTCAAGTGAGTCCTAATAGATTAATTTTAGTTTAAAATGATAACTAAAATATCAACAACTTTAATTATTTATGTTTGTAGGGTGTAAAACAACTATGTACATCCATATGTATACTATATGTTTGGAACTAAGGAGAAAATGTATCCAATGCAATGCCCTAAGACTGGTGGTTGAATTTGCCTCAAAGTGAACAAAACCCTTTAATATAGTTATCTTCAAAGTCTTAGTTTGGTTTTTAGTACACCTATAGAAAGATTTTCTGACACAAGGTAGACAATGGACACAAAGCTGCCTATATAAATTTGGTCTCATCAAGTAAATATTTGATATAAGTGCTAGCATTATTGGTGTGATTTTCATAAGAAACATTTATTACTCAAATATTTGTCAAATAATTTCATAGTATACATACATACTTCTTATATTTGCATACAAAAGTATAGTCAATAATACCATTGTATTTTGTTATTTTGGCATTCATATCCATGATTTGGCATGAGAAAGGTTTTAAGGTTCACAATGACATGCATATCATACTAACATAACTAACTGTAAAGAGGTGAAATCACCTCCTTATTAAAATTTAAAATAAATACAAAAATACACTTTTTCCAAGAATAATAGACATTGTGGGATGCATGCATACTAATCTGAGTAAATAACCATGTTTCAGATACATGTAAAATGTCAATAGTAGTGAAAAAGCTAAGTTATTATATTGCTTTTTGAACTCAGTTCACTACATGAGTTTCTTTGAAAAGGAAAAATAGAAAAGAAACTAATGGGATCTAGCAATAAGCAACCTAGACATCCTTGATAGAAAAACTTGAATCTACTCCTGAACTTGGTCACCTTGGCCTTGTTCAACACCTAGATCAAACCTTGGGTGGTTGGGAAAGCACCCAACAAAAGAAAGAAGCAATGTATGTATTAGAGATAATGAACAAGGATAAAAGATAAGAAATAACATGGAAAGTAAGTCTAAGATTTCATCATAAGATAAAGTTGGTCAAAAGTATGAGGCATAAACAAGTAGACGCTTGCCATAACAAGAAAAATAGTAAAAGGGTTGCATGCATGATTAACATCGACTACCTTAACTAAGTAGGGTTGAGGCACCTATCGAACCTTAACCAAATAGGTGAGGGAGAGTAACACATCCCAGTCACCTATCAAATATTTTATATTGGGGAGAGTAACACATTCCCTTAGGCGAATTTACACATGCCCTATCTATGGGTGGTTGTATAAAAGTACCACTAGACTAGTTAAATAGTTTAATAAAATCAACATGCTAAGAACTATGGCAAGTATAAGCATCAACTCGTAGAAATATGGCAGTGGGGTACAAGACCCAAGAAATAAATAACAAAACTATTTTTTGAGGCAAATATATCAAAGGAATTAAGACAAGAGAAATTAGGGTTTCATAAAAGCCTCATTAGGGAAACCAGGTTAGGGTTTGCAATTATTCCCACCTTAGGTGTGAGGAAAGCACATACCTCTCTTAATGAAATCTAATTACTCACTTTCACCACTTTAATTGAGTCCAAGGCCAACTTTTTGTATTTTCAATGTATAATCATGTTTTTGGGTTTTACATACGCATTAACGTAAAGAAATCCTAACTTTTGGACTTTTTGAACAAAACCTCGATTTAGACTATGAATATATCACCATTGATGTTATTAGGTTCTCCTAATTCAGAATATATATAATCTTGTTTGTTTTGGAGTTATGAGGATTAGAGTGTATTTTTGGTGATTTTTATGTATTACATTATTTGTTAGAAAACACCTCTCGACAAAACTCAAAACCAAACCTCAAAAGTATTTTTATTAGAAATTACATTTTTCTAATTCCAAAACATATTTTCTTTTAATTTTTGAACAAATGAAAAAAAAGATACGATTTTTCCAATAAGGATCCATCAAAAAATTAGAAAATTACATTTAGGCGATGAACTTTGCAAGAAAAGAGAAGAGAGGGCCCCACCTCACCGACTTGGCCCAGTTAGAGTTGGCCAAGTCATGGGTCAAAGGTGTGGCTTTGATTCACCCAGACCAATTGAACTGATAGCAAAAGGACAATACTACCCTTAGACACAAAACAAAGGAAAATAGAAAACAAGGAGGGTAGGGGAGGGAAAACAAATATGGGATTCATCCCCTTCGTCAGGTCATACCATGGACAACGAACAAAATCTCACAAAGATTGGGAAAATATGCAACTAGCGAGAATTCATGAAAACAATAACATAGAAAGGAAAAGGGAAGCAATACGAACCTAAAGAACCAAACGATTCGAGTCGAGGCGTCGAGGAGAGGGAGGACCACCCATCGCAAAGCTTGGATCAAAACTCGAACACCGGCAAGTACGGATGTTAGAACATGAGCAATTGGAGGGTGGGAGTAGTTGCAAGAGGCCTGGGGAAGACTCAGGTATATGTATTTATAGGCAAGGTTGAGAAACAAAGCAAGAAGGAATTAGCCTGAACTTGCTTGGAGAGCAAGGTTTGGGGCTTTCCAGATTTCTCCACAAAAACACAAAAATAGGGGATCTACTAGTGCAGTTTCATATTTGGAATCATTTGGAGAAGATTTCGTGCAATTTGATGGAGAAACGAGTGAGAAACTAAGAAAATAAATTAACTATTTCGGTCCTTATTTGCCGACCGGCAGGATCTTGAAGACAACTCGTGAGCCGTTGGATCACAAATCCAATGGTTGCGATTGCACAGGTCAAAGTCAAAGCATGATAAATAAATCAAAATCCTAATAATATTCAAATATAGTGTATATATGCATTAATTTCCCTTTTTCTCTCTCCTTTTTTGAGGGAGCAAACATGCTCCAAATATGCAATTAGATTTGCCTTTTGAGAACTTTTTATGTGTTACATAAATCAAATCTTATTTCCTCTTTCTGCCATCATTAATGGTTATAAGATTCTCCAAATTTGATGAAACTTCACCCATAAGTCACATTAAGTGTCCTGGATTCAAATTTGCCATCAATTTTATTTGTTGAAGTTGTTTATACATTTACTAATATTTTGAAGGTTCTACACACTTTTTCTCTCCTGATTTTAATTTTTAATCAAATATTCTCCAAATTGAGTGAAAATTCACCCAAAGGCATACATTAATGTGTAGATCACTAATTTGTCATCAACTATTACTTTTGGAGTCATTAATGATTTTATTTTGTATTTTTGAGATATATCCTATTTTTCCATTGAATTAATGCAATTATACTTACTAATTTTCTAAAAGATGTGAAACTTACCACCCAGGCAAACTTGTATTCAAAGAAAATGATTTTGGACTTAGAATTATCTTTTGAGTTCCCTTTTATGGATTTTAGGCAATTTACTCTTTTTTTACCTAATTGAAAAATTGATTCATTTAATGTCACATTATCTTAGTTTATGATTTTCTTTTCTTTTTCTCATACAAAAAGGCCATGGAAACTTCTAGATCGATTTTATTTTATTCTTATCCCTCATAAATGGATATGTTGCAAAATAAACCCTTTTATAAATTTTTATCGAGGTATTTGGGCATAAATCCTTATAATTTCAAATATAGGGAACAAATGTACACCAAACCTTTATAATTTCCACTAATTCAACATCATGGACAGAAATGAAGAGAAAAGCTTAGGAAAAGGCTAAACTAAGATTATACATGGATTTCAATTCATTACAACACTCCACCCGTTAAAAAGAATTTTATTCCTGAAATCTCATACAAAAAGAGAAGGGTGGGTATGCAACATCTCATCTCTAAGCTCACGAGTGATTTCTTCCAAACCATGATATTGCCACAAGACTTTCACCAACTCAATCTCCTTATTCTTCAACTGCTTAACTTGAGAGTCAATAATCTTTACATGTAACTCTTCATAAGTTAGATTCCCTTGAATCTCAAAAGGTTCGATTGTGAGTACATGAGAAGGGCCCTTCACATACTTTCTTAGCATTGTGCTATGAAACACATTATGGATCTTGTCATAGATAGGAGGAAGAGCTAAACAATATGCACAATCTCCAACCTTATCTGAGATCTCAAATGGTCCAACATAGCCGGGACTAAGCTTGCCTTTAACTTTAGATCTTACAATAGAACGTATATGCTTGATCTTCAAGAAGGAAAAATCACCTACTAGGAAACTCACGTCATACATTTTAACATGTATAGATCAACTCTAGGGCAAACATGTCTCTAAAAGGGGAAACTATGTAAGGTAAGGTTTCTAATTAGGGAGACAAAATTGAAATATATAGTCAAAGAACTATGAACCCCCCATAATTTTTATTGATGCTACTAAGCGGTGCTATTATAGTTATTTTGAGGGAATGCAACTATACACATCATCTTGGGCATAAATACAAAAAAAAAACCACTTGACATTCATAAACCGGACCAAATTGTGCCAACTTGGTTCAATGTAGTTCTTGAAAATGGATCGGAGAAGGGAACAATGACACCATAGGCGAAAAAAACTACATAACTCATGATCAATATGATGACGATAATATAAAATTAAAGTAGATCGGGAACATGACTTAGAGATTGCTAATGTTCATCCTATGACGGAGCAAAAAGGTTGATTGTGAAACTACAATCTTAGAGGAAACAAAGGGAACATGCTTTAGAGATTGCTCCTATTCAATCCAAGATGGAGCATGGGCAACAGAGCTCAGAGGTTGATGTCAAAATTGTAGTTTCAGAGAAATCAAAGGACGAGGGACCATGTAAATGCATTCCTAAGAATCCTAGTTGTCATCCGTCCTCAAATAACCCAAGTGGGGTCGTCAAAGACTAGCAGAAGCTGATGGACCACTCGCCGCCATGTGCGAGCCAAAAATTATGACCAACAAACATAGGGAAATCCAAAACCAAGAGTAGTGAGCTCCATCATTTCTATGATTATTTATTAAATAGAGGAAACAAAGACGATGAGGGTTGAGCCCAAAGGGAAGGAAGTCACCCATGCATGATGAGAAGGAAATCGATGTAAGAGTGCACAAAAAGTGATGGCGGGGAAGATGTTGACAGATGCTCGACAAAGATCATACCTAGAAATTTTGAAGCGACGTCTGCTGCTTTTGATTGGGCTCCTCACATAAGGCCTTGCACTCTTTTTGTACTGTCATCAACTAGAGCCTCTGCCCATCAAACCCTAGCACCCAACAAAGTTGGTAGTGCAGAAACACTGACTGCCGATTGCTTGTTGACTCTTCTCACAATTGATTGGGCATAACAATTGCACATAACGTTGGATCAACATTTTTATATATAGCAAAAGACATGTCTATAATCTGAAAAAATGATGGCAAAAAATGCATGTAAATCTCTGGAAGGGCTTTTTTATATAGTAGATAGTGAAATATAGATGTGATGGATAGCCGACAAGGATTGGCTCAAGTGGTCAAACACAATGTCTCTTGACAAAGAGACCCGAGTTTGAATCCCAGTTGTCGCCTTGATATACCACCCTCCCGGGCATTCGACCTCCGCCGGACATGGGAGGGGGGTGAAATCTTTCTCTCTTAATCTCATAGATGGGATGGACAGATTCCAACAGATACATTAATCGGTTATGATCAATTCTTCTAATCACATCATCATCTCAATTTACGAGCCTAGGTTGATGGGTTAAACACCTCTGGTGTCTTCACCCCTCTCCACTACTCACTTTGTGTGGTCGTTTGGTTTTGATGTACTTAGTATTCAAGTTCATTGTGGTTTATAATGAGATTATTATGAATATACATTGCCCTAGGATCTAGTAAAGTTTCAGGAATGACGACTGTCCCCACAGACCACCACTAGCCTTAACTGTGTGCTTTTGTCCTCACTCACGCGCATACCAGGATCAACTTCCCGATAGGTCACCCATCCCAATACTACTCCAATCTGAGCACGCTTAACTATAGAGTTCTTAGTGATATACCACATTGATATACCACCCTCCCGGGCATTCGACCTCCGCCGAATGTGGGAGGGGGTGAAATCTTTCTCTCTTAATCCCATAGATGGGATAGACAGATTCCAATGGATACATTAACCAATTATGATCAATTCTTCTAATCACATCATCATCTTAATTTATGAGCCTAGGTTGATGGGTTGAACACCTCTGATGTCTTCACCCTTCTCCACTGCTCACTTTGCATCGTCGTTTGGTTTTGATGTACTTAGTATTCAAGTTCATTGCGGTTTATAATGAGATTATTATGAATATACACTGCCCTAGGCTCTAGTAGAGTTTCAGGAATGACGACTGTCTCCACAGACCACCACTAGCCTTAACTGCGCGCTTTTGTCCTCACTCACGCGCATGTCAGGATCAACTTCTCGACAGGTCACCCATCCCAGTACTACTCCAAGCTGAGCATGCTTAACTATGGAGTTCTTAGTGATGTGCTCCCGGAAAAGGAGGTGCACTTTGGTGATATGAGTAGTCCAATCATTCCTTTTAAAATCAACTTATCCAAGGCCTCAAATCCTGGGATATTACAATCTCTCCCACTTAGACTCTTGACGTCCTCATCAAGCCTCAACTATATGACCTCATAATCTGACCCCATTTCAGTGTAGACCCACAATGGCCCATGGACACCCAGCTCCCGATCACAAAATACCAGCGTAAGGGTGGCTACGTCAACCATGGACAACCCTTTCCTACATGCCTGGACCGCACGGCTCAAGACTGGCATGTCACATGCCCATGTGGGCCCCACCTACTGGAGGGGTTATGGCTCTGATACCATTTATAAAGCCCGGGCCCACTGTCTTAGGCTCTAGTAGAGTTTCAGGAATGACGGCTGTCCCCATAGACCACCACTAGCCTTAACTGCACACTTTTGTCCTCACTCACGCGCATGCCAAGATCAACTTTCTGACAGGTCACCCATCCCAGTACTACTCCAAAGTGAGCATGCTTAACTATGGAGTTCTTAGTGATGGGCTCCCGAAAAAGGATTAGTCAAATCATTCATTTTAAGATCAACTTATACAAGGACTCAAATCCTGGGATGTTACAATTATCAAGACTGTTTATAAAAAAAACCATCTCAATTAAAATGGTCTATAGCCATCTCTCGCCTGGCGAGGCGGTCTGGACCTATGACCGAAATGTCTCCCAGGTAAAGACCTGATTAGGGCTAATTTGGTTGGGTGTAAAATGTTTTCACACTTAGATTTTCAAAACACAAAATTGAAGTCAATGAATTTAATATGCAACACCGATGTCCGGTTCTAAGCAATTTCAACTGGTTTATTTGGTTTATTTTCGTTTGGTAGGACATTGTTTATCCATGTTTTATGTTGGTGACTCCAGATATTTATCATAGACCATGTTTTATGTTGGTGACTCCAGATTAAATATCATAGACCGATAAAAATAGTCAGAAAAAACCAGCTTGACGGTGGGTGCAGCCAAACTTACCTCCACGAAAAGCGAACTGCGCCCCTAAGCGGCGCGGTTGCTTTTCCACCATTTTGGACATGCCTGGAATTGGGACTGTGGGTTGCAACCGCACGTTCAGTTGGAAGTTCGTCAAACCAAACGCAAGCAGTTGTAAAACACATTGTCTGCATTTGGCACGGGACCGAAACTCGGTTTCGTGTTGTCTTTTAGTGCCAACCCTGCCAAACAACTGCCGGTTTGAGGTTGATTTGTGTTTGGTTCCCAACCCTGAAAATCCTCCGTTATGGGATAACGGAACCCACCAACCCGGGTTGTCCCAGTCCCACGAGGGGCGGGATTCCGGTTCACAAACCGGTTTTGGTGATCTGATCCTCTCCTCGCCCCACACCCATCCCGACATTCTTCGCCTTTCCCCTCTACCTACTCTATCTTCTGCTCTGTGGTCTATGCTCTCTTCTCTCCCGATACCTCCTCTCCCGAGACCTCGAGACGACCTCTCCATTACTATTATCTCCATTAATAAAGCTGACCCATCATTTCCAGCGGTCGTTTCCAGCGGCAAAGCCATGCCAGGCGACTGGCGTACGCCAAACCCTGCCCAGTGGAGTAGGCGGAATACCAGGTCAATCAAGCAGATGTATGGGTGTGGTGGCTCGTCTGCAAGCGCCGAGCTACTCTTGCAGTCTACACGTGGACAAGGAACCCTCCCGAGTTGTCAATTCACATCAAAGTGCCCCATTTCACCGTGTACAAGTTGTGCAGTAAACCCTAGGAAGGGCAACCATTGTCGCGCCTGCTATATAGTTCTGCACTTCATCAGCGATCTCGTCGCTTTTCACCTTCGAACCCTCCACACAGTCTTCTGTTCCGCCGCCGCTGCCGAGCCCCTGTTGTGGGAAGTCGCCGACCTGCTTGCAAGGTAGGTATCCGCCACCCCTTTTCAGTAACATTGTAAAATTGGTATATGTCTCGCCGACCTGCTTGCAAGGTTTGTCTCCGCCGCCCCTTTTCAGTAACATTGCAAGGTTTGTCTCCGCCGACCTGCTTTCAAAGTACCAATGCAATAATTGTCTTATCTCAGTCAATAAAGAAGGAGAGATGTATTTACTATCCTATTAGTATGATTTCTCCCCTCATGTTTGTTACTACATTTGATTGATGAATTGTGCTTCTAATAGATTTTGATTTGGTACTTTGAAATTCTTGAGCGTGGTGATGATGATAGACTACTTTAGAGTACCTCGTAATTACACTAATTTCTGGGACAAAATGGTATCTTCGACTTCCATTGTCAAAAAGGCTGCAAGGAGCCAGCTTGAATGAACTGAGCGTTTTTAATCTCACGGGATTCAAAAATTAATGTAATTCTTGAGCGTGGTGATGATGATAGAAAATACCTTAGGACCTTTATGAATGAACTCAAAAATTATTCCAGTCTAGAATCTCGATTTCAATCATGCACATATCAGCTATAATTTCTATACTGCTTAATAATCCTTCCCATGTTTAATTTTCTGAGATTATAGAAGTATGCTGCCAAATATGCCCTTAGCTCCTTGTAGTGCATTGTTTAGCTTCTCTCTATATTACCTTCTATATATCAAGACACATGCTCCTGATTAGCTAATTAGTGATCTAAAAATTCTTAGATCAACCAGAGATTTTAATCAGTGTCTGGATTGTTAGTAAACATGCTTTTAACATACTGTGTACATCTTAACTATGATTCTATTTTGTATACAACTGTATCTTATTCAAAACATGTTTCTTTTTGTTCAAATAATAAGATTGTCCATTTAGTGTATATGCAAATAATATTTTATTGTCAAACTATATTAGTTATTTTAATTAAATATCATCAATACTGTCCTCAAACTCAGGCTAATACCATTATCAAAATTGACTTACTTTTTAATATGCAAGTAGTTTCTTACTTTGGACTGAATTTGGCAACACTTTTTTGTTCACCTGCAACTTGTCAGCAACATGTTCAGTTAGGAAAACACTCAACCACTAGAATTAGTGTAGTTTTAAGCTTGGTTTGTACACCCACCTAGTGATTACTATCATCACTCACTAAATTGGGATCTCCTTGAATCATGATAGTGTATCATGTGATATAGTTTGCCTGTGTAGAGATTGATACTATTCCAACTATCAAAAGTAACATTTTTGGTTTTTCTTTTCCTTCTATATATGGTTGTATCATTGTAGGCCCATCTTGTTTCACATATCTAATTACACAAGAGTAAGAAAAAACAGAGCAAAAAAAATGAATACAACTATATACATGACTAAAATCATAGCAAACAAATTTTGTTTGACTTTTCTCAAAATGCTATGGGTTTCTCAATAGAAGTTGAATGCATTCTCATTCACAAACACATTGTGGTTTCATTTTTTTGTAATATCACTTTCTGTTCATGGTGAAGAATCCTATTTTTTGGTTCTTTATTTTACACACTAGAGCATACTCGACATGGCCCTCACTTTGACATTTATAGCTGTGATCAAAACAAATGCACACAAGATATTGTCGTGGATGGAGAAAAGACATGTAACATTAATACTATTTGTTTAAAAAATAATATAAATGAGTATCATATCTTTATTTTACACACTGAAGCATACTCGACAGTCCAGAATCTTGATTTCAATCATGCACATATCAGCTATAATTACTATACTGCTTAAAAATCCTTCCCATGTTTAATTTTCTGGGATTATAGAAGTATGCTGCCAAATATGCCCTTAGCTCCTTATAGTGCATTGTTTAGCTTCTCTGTATATTACCTTCTATATATCATGACACATGCTCCTGATTAGCTAATTAGTGATCTGTTTGCACTGTATGAGCAGAACTGCTCAATCTTTTACTCGAATCTTATGTTCAAATTGGATTGCTGTGAACGCTTGTAGAAGTGTTGAGTTTTAAGGAGTTCGAGTACATGCTTATTTATATTGTCAACTTATATGAGAACCCTACTGTCCATTACATCATAATAACCTTAGCCATGAAAAGAAAACTATATGGCGGCAATTGTGCAAATTGTGGTTGTTGTGCTAGGGTTGTGATACATCAGACATATACCAATATTTTTACAATGTTACTATTGTACACACTATTGATATAGCAGACATATATCAATATTTTTACAATGTGTAAATTGTACACACTATTGATATAGCAGACATATATAAATATTTTATAATTCTTAGTTGTAATTGTACCTGTAAATATTTTACTTTGTGAAAGATGGACTTGTGGTCAATTGCACAAACTTCATTCATGCAGTTTGGGTCAAATTTATGAGGTTATGTCATGAATCGTATCATCTTTATTTCCAAGAAAAAATCATGATCATCTTTATAATAAAAATATATATACACCTGAAATTATAGTTAGAATGGGTAATTTTGTGATATATGTTAGTGTAGGGATATATGTTAGTATAGGGATATATAGTTAGTATACAAATATATACTTCAAATTCAGTTGTGTTGTGAGGTTAGTAATTTTTTACCAGTTAGTATACAAATTTTGTGATATATAGGGATATATACTTCAAATGGATGCTTTGTGATATATGTTAGCTTGAATGAATGATTTTAATGTTAGCTTGAATGAATAATTTTATTTTTCATGTAGACCAAAATGTACACCCATTAGTATTCTACTGATTATATTGCAAATAATACCACTATTTCGGCTAATCTGTGTTCCCTCTGAATTTCTTGTATGTATCGTCCCTGACCATGTCGCTGGCCGTGCAACTCTCTTCAACCTTCACTTGGGCTTACCAGGTATATCTCATGAGCAATACGAACACGTTTAATGTGAATGCCATGTTGAATGCTTGTTATTTATGTAGTTTTCTTGTAATTAACATATTTGATGATGTGTTTGCTACAACCATTTCAAATTTAACTACAATTTAAAATTTGTTGTACACATTTTGGATCTTATGACTGGTCAGGGTAATGGATCTTGTCTTAGCCTACTTCAATACAAGTTATTTCTTTCAACTGCGTAGTCTCATACTAGGTTCGTATAACGGTTTCGTTTAAACACCCACACTAAATTGATATATCACAGTGTCATTGCTACTATGGCTGCACCCGACCCGAGGTTCCGTATTGTATGGTCGAAAGAGTTGGATGAGGCTCTGGTTGCGGCATTGAGGAGACAATATGACATGGGTAGGTGCGTCGATGGAATATTTACTAGGGACGCGTGGAGGGAGACGCTACGCGATTGGCATATCAGGATGGGGAGGAACGAGGGTACATTGGATCAGTTAAAAACTCGGTGGAAGAACCTCAGGAGAGACTATGCAAAGATAAAACTGGTAACCAACAAAAGTGGTGTTGGATGGGATGACAGCAGGCACAAGCCAATATTGCCTGACACCCCGGAGTGGATGGAGGCACTTGCGGTATGTCTAATAATATATACTCCCCTGACTATTATATATTAAATTAAACTTGTTACTATTGACCTAATCAGTAGTTGTCCCCTATTTTAGACAAACAGGAAACTAGCGAGATTGATCAACAGACCATTCTACCACTACCACGACGTCGAGCTGATGGGGGGAGGAACATAGCTAGGGGCCATCATGCAATATCCTCAACCGATAGACAACCTCCTTCTGATGTTGCATCTGAAGATGATGTTGACCTAGATGCATCTGATTCATTTGTCAGCCTAGAACCAACCGGTCCAGCCGGTTTCACTAAAGACGTGGTTAATTCTGGGACACAAAGTGAGGACACCAATGGCGGATCACACAACCAAGGTGTTGGTCCAACGACTCCCACCATGATCAGACGTAGGAAGCGAGCGTCAAGCTCACATGACAGTTGTGTCTTGTCTAATGATGTTGTGTCCGAATTCACAAAGGTGTTTTCCAAGGTACATGAGATGGGCAGCAGAATTGCTGCTATGTGTAATGATAAAGACGAATACCAAACCATTTTGCACAACTTTCACGCAACCTACCCTGACGCCCCTGTCCCAATTTTTACCACTCTTGTTCACGCCATAAAAGATCCAGCTAACCGTAACATTTATCTAAGCCTTATGGACACCCCACAAAAAATTACCATTTGGTTGCAAGACTTGTGGGAAATGAAGAACACAACTTCTGCATCACAATCACCCTTCACGCCACAATCTCCACCGTACTTTTGAGGTTGACTAATTTAATAAGTATATCACTATCCTGCCTTTTATTCGATGAACTTTATCAGAAGTTGTTGTTGTACTATTTTATTCTGTTGGGAACAATCTCTGAACTATGGTACTATGTAATGGTTTATCTTGTTATTTGCTATTTGGTCAGTATTTGCTATTTTGTCGTTATAGCCCTAATTTCATTTCTGCAATATCTCGATATTTTCCTGATGCAGATAATCGCTTTTAATTATAGACGTGATGGCTGGTATGCATCCATATGAAACAACTGATGACATTCTACAACTACTGCATCTTATGTCTGGTCTGGGTAATGACATTGCCAACGCAATATCCTACCAAATAGCTGAACAAATTTCCCACAATATCATGCAAAATTCAGACGCCGCAACCACACACCAACCAATACCGAGATCGGTTAGTATTAGGAGCAGCCATCAAAAGGTTTTAGAAATAATAACCGGCCATGAAAGGAGGGCGTACGATCTGTACCGTATGCTACCCAACATGGTTTTAGCCTTTGTTGACAAACTTGAGGACCGAGGTTTGTTGAAAAGTACCAAAGGTGTGTCATCAGTGGAGGCAGTTTGCTACTTCCTTCAAATGGTTGGCCATGGCCATACCAACCGTGTTCTTGCTGAGGACTACATTCACACTGGTGAGACCATAAGTAGAAAGTTTAACGAGGTGTTGGATGCAGTGTGTGCTTTGTGCAGCGAATATATTGTCATGCCAACTGCATCCACAACTCCGCACCGCCGAGAGTCCAAGATTTTACCCTTACTTCAAGGTATGACCATCACTTAGTTGACCATTGTCCATTCCATTGTTAATATAACCACTATCGTCATCGTTGAGTTTGGTATTTACTTGCGTATTTCTTATATACTTGTCTTAGGATGCCATTGGGGCAATTGACGGGACACACATCCCCGTTTTGGTGAAGCGTGAAAAGCAGAACCGATATAGGAATAGAAAAGGGAATGTTTCCATGAATGTCATGGCTGCAGTAGACTTCTCAATGGAGTTTACATATATCATGACTGGTTGGGAGGGATCTGCTGCTGACCAAAGGGTACTTCAGGCAGCTACAACCACAGGCGGGTTCAAAGTACCCGCTGGGAAGTACTATCTTGTTGATGCAGGGTACGCCAACACCAGGCAATTTCTTGCACCATATCGAAACGTTGCTTACCATATAGCAGAGTATCGGGGTAACAGAGGCTCATACACAAGCAAAAAGGAAATGTTCAACCACCGACATGCTCAACTACGTAACGTTGTCGAGCGAGCCTTCGGTGTGTTGAAGAAGAGGTTTTCCTACTTTCGTAAAGGAGCAACTTTTCCCGTACAGTCTCAGTCTCAGTCTCAGATTGTAATGGCTTGTTGTATCGTTCATAATTTTATCCGACGGCAAAATGATGGCGATCCTATGATGGACGAAAACTTGGATGAGCCTCATACTACCACTGACATCTTAAACGAATTGAGTTCTCTGCAACAAACAAGCCAGGCCGATGCTAGAGAGGGAGATGTTTTGCGCGAAACTGTTGCCAATTCTATGTGGGCAAATCAGTGATTTATACATTTGTTTTCTAACTTGCAGACATTGAAAAATGTTCTACAACATGTTTCACTTACTCCTTTTTAACGGACAACTTTTGTTCTCAAACTGTATTGTTCACTATAATTTTGCCTACTTATAAACAATGTGAAATTATGTCTCATTAGGTTTTCTGTCTAGAAATGGCCAATGACATGCCGTCGTGCCCATGTGGTATGCAGTGCACCGTACGAGTGTACATGGATGTCACAGATGCGGCAAACGGACGGTTTGAAGACAACAATCCCCACATGCCATATTTTACATGTGGTAGGGATCTTGTACCAACCAGATGCCATATGAGGTTGCCCGCACAACAAGTACCGCCTACAGTTGCTACGCTGACTGCAATCAGGGATGCAATGGTATCACAGCTCGCATATGCACGTAGCGAACGCAAGTTTTTGTCAGAACATTGTGCCTTTGTCTGTTCAATAAGAGCAGACACGGATATGTTACAAGAAGAAATTTCAAGTATGCGGGAGAGGTGCCAATATCTTCGCCACCGACTTCAAATAACGAGCGATAATGACTCTTCAACAGAAGAAGATGGATACAATACATCATAGAAACACTATATTATGATATGTCCAAATTAACTGCACTTGTCTGTTGCAACAATTAAGTACTCCTGATCAAATGGTCTATATATTATCTTTGAAAACTATGTCATGAACCCGATATTTTTCTATTAATCATCAAGTTTGTTTTATTAGATGTCGATGATTCCATCTGAGGTTCCGAGGTGTGATTGTGGGCTAAATACAGCCTTACGGCTTAACACAGAGGATGCGGGGTTAAATGACTTTGCCATTCTTAGTCAAAGGCCGGGCGAAATGTATTACATATGCCCTACTCGTGAGGTGTGATAGTACATCAATAAATAATACACTTTCCTTGTCGAGGCTCCACATTCTTTGCCATTAACTTGTACTTCATACTACATTTTAGGGAAAAGACCGATGCAGATACTTCCTTTGGGCAGTCGATATCCTCCCAACAATTGATTCATTGAAAACGGAGATTATGTTACTAACTGTTGAGTGCAAGTCAGTGTGGGGTCAGGCGATGAACATGAAGGACTTCGTTGAAATGCATTACAACTACGATGAATTATACTCTAACAAAAAGTATGAGCATGAGGTTTTAGAACGCAACGTTGCCAGTCTGGAGGAAGATTGTCGTCTGCTTCTGGACATCCCTTCACCTCAAATGACTCCATAACGTTGAATGGCAAATGCATTTACATTGTCTTCTCAGAATTTAGGCACTTTTGTAAACATCATATTACAAAATGACTATCACATTGAATGGCAAATCCCTTCACCTCAAATGACTATCA
Organism: Alisma plantago-aquatica; assembly: GCA_963693085.1. NCBI lineage: Eukaryota > Viridiplantae > Streptophyta > Magnoliopsida > Alismatales > Alismataceae > Alisma > Alisma plantago-aquatica. The sequence goes on along the minus strand of OY856412.1, from coordinate 20,959,673 downwards.
ATGGATGTTATGAACATCATACACTTGTTTAATTTAGGCACTTTTATAATCGTCATATTACATTTTAAGTGTTATGAAAATTTTCTTCATGTTGATGAGTGTTTTATTAATGATGTATGCTATTAATCGAAATTTTGCTTAACGTTAGCTCGAACCAAATAATACAATTAATTGTGATATACACCCTTACTTTTGAAAAATATATTACTTACAAAATCAGTTATATGGCTGGCCAACCGCCGACACCATCTTTTATGTGGTCTACCGAGCTTGATATGGTTCTCAGGGGTTTGATGAGAACCCAATATCACGTGGGTAGATATGTAAATGGAGTATACTCTACACAGGCTTGGATGGAGGCATGACACCAATTCTCATACATAACAGGAGGCCCTTACATTTCATTGCCTGAGTTACAAATGCGATGACAATACATCAAGAGAGAGTTTATATGAGACAATATGTTCATATTAGGAGATTTATTGCCTCCCCCCACATTGGCCGCGCAACAAGGGATTGAACGCAACTTCTTGACGACGCGTCACACTTACCCACCAGGGATTTTTTTTAGCACTGACGATTGAAATAAACAAATTAACTTATAACATATGTGCTAAATGTAATCGTGTTTTTGCATCGCAACAATTTACATTCTCTACTTATGTGTTACATTATTATATGTTGCTACCATAATGCGATCAAATTTCCTACTTCATTATTATGTTAATGCCACAGTTAATTTACGAATTCTGTTATTTGTTCATACCTTTATTTTTATTAATTTTAGATGTCGACATCGCGTGCAAAGGCAAGGGCAAGGGCAACATTTGAAAAACTTTTGATGTCACCGGAAAAAAATTCAAAAATATGTTGAAGATAACCTTTTATGCACAAAACCATGTTGCAATCACACAAAGGAGGAGGAGGGCAAAATTGGGACCGTTGATCGACTCAAGGGCAAAGTCAGTCAACATGTTCCTCATTTGCCATTGTTGTTTGCTTGGCCAAAAGACGATATCAAACAACACAACAAGCAACCGGTGCAGAACCATGCCTAGTGTCATGGGACGAGTACAATGAGGCCATAACGTTGGCCTATTTTAAGCAAGATCCACATCCAACCATGTCCCCCCAAAGTGCCTTGTCAAAATCTTAGCTTTTGTTTGGCTGTTTATTGCTCCCATTTTATGTCCTTCTCCCCTGACGAAGATCACCCGTAAACAATTATGTTATTATCAGTGATCGTTTATGTTTCACTAATAACGACAATATGATTATTATCAGTTGCTTTTACTGACAATAATGTAATTTGTTTATGTTATGAACAAAATATATTATGCCAATTTCATATTTCATGTAGCTTGACTGTTACTGACGATAATGTAATTTATTACACTAATGAAGACAATTAACTATGTTCAACATTACATATATACCACATTCAAATGTCATTACAGACGACAATAACGTTTCATTACTTCTTAATCACTACGTAAAAACTAGAACTATTATATCTTAATTGCACTATTATAAATATACAAAATAACACTCACACAACAAAAATAAAATATATTCTAAACTTAGGTTGAAGTGACATCACAAATACACATTCTGCGTACTTGTTCAAACAGTGATGCAAAAACATGACAGAATAAGCAGATACTGACTAAGCTGCCAAACAGAATCAGACTTCCAGCCAAATAGATTCAGACTGCAGTCAGACTGAAATCAGACCAGCTGACCAGAATCAGACTGCGTTGCCAAACAAAATTAGACTGCATAGTGACTGCCCCAGAACCGGAATCGAGACTAACCCTGACTAATCCAGTCCACATTCCAGAATCCCAATCCTGTGCCAAACGCAAGCATTGAGTTTGGACTGCGTACTTTCCAACACGGTCCAACAACATACCAACGAAGGCCCTGCCGCGCGCACTCGTGTCACGTGACCTCATCGGGGCTCGAGTTCAACCTTCCCTCGCGCCCGCAGCCACGCTAGGAAGTATTGGTCCGTAACAGCTGACATTTCCATCCCCGCTTAAACCCTAGTCCGTTGGATATCTACTCGTTGTCTCCTTTCTCCGCTGAACATCCCGTCGAGCACATCAAAGGCCATTTCTTTTCCCGTCAGTGATGGCCCGTCCGAAACGCAAAGCTCGTTCCGCCCGCGAAGCCTCCCCGGACGCAGATGTCGTCGAAGCAGGTAGTACGGTACTCCACAATTCTGCTCGCTCAACCGTGGCTGTACTTCCCTTGTATGATATGATTTCGGTTCATCTGGTCAGATAACGAGAGCACTAGCGGCGAGGAAGGCGGCGTGCCCCAGACTAAAGGCGCGGCAAAGCAGCATAAGATACAATTAGAGAGACTAAAGGAGAAAGTGAGTGCTATATTTTCACACTGGTTTCACTTTATTCATTCTTCAGCCCAAGTTTGGGATCCGGAATTTTCTTACATCACAATAAACAAACTTATCCCAACTCCGTCTTATTCACAATACATGGCTGTCGTGTAATGCTAGTCAATTATCCTCCAAAAAGGAATGAAGTTGTTCTGCTCTGACGGCTGCACATCCTATGCTTGCAATGCGATTTTAATCAATGACGCTGCAAGCTACCAGATGGCTGCTACTGATATGTTGCTTTTGTGTAGGACCCAGAGTTCTATCAGTTTCTGAAAGAGCATGATCAGGAGCTTTTGGATTTTGATGCCGATGAGCTTGATGTAAGTGTATTTCTGAATCAGTTGCCAGTCTTGTGTTTACACTTCATTATGTCTTAACATCTCATTTCAGAACTGAATGGATGATCTTGGTTAACCACCTGTCCTTGAAAACGAGTACTTTAATATACCCCGGCAATTTACATTACATGTAAACCTGTTTCTTCACTGTAACGCAATCACGGTATTCATATACCTGTCTCAGGTTAAGGTACCTAATAAAGAAACTAATTTAGTAAGAAACCTAAATTCCACATTTCCAATAGCCTGCCTGCTAAGCATTGCTTATAGATATCTATGTCTGAAATAGTCAAGACATGGAGGGAGGGAGGGAGTAAACAGTTTAGCTGCCCAGACACTGGAATTTCTGATGCAGCTTCTGAAGCTTCATCAATCTTTGCTTTTCCTTTTTTTCCTCTTCTAGTTTAACTACTAGTGACTGAAGTATGGTTGTTTTTGGCTTCACTACCTAAGTTTCACAGGGGAACTAGCTCACCTCATTAAGATAGAATTTTGCAAGAAAAACCCACCAGCTTGATCCTAATACAACTCCTTTACAAATGGATTCAACATTTGTTAGAAGTTTTACTAGAATAGATTCAAAATTTGCTAAATTTGATCCTACTTCAACAGGATAAAGGTCTGCAAGACACGTAATTGTGGTTATTTGTTTTGTGATGTTTGGAAACTCATCCGAATTCCTGTGGCTTCTAGAAAATTTGCATTGATTTGTGTTTTCCTTTTCTTTTAGTCCAACAACTGTTGAATAAATTATATTTGTTTCTGGCTTCATTACTTCCTCCGTTTAAGTGGAAAACTTCTCACTTCATTAAGATAGAATTTTACAAGAAAACTGTTACAATAAAAAGCCGATAATCTTTTGACTGCTAGAATGATTCTATAAGCCTCCTAAGGATAAGGCAGTTAGACCAAATCCTGATTTATCACCTCATGCATAAGAATAAAGTTTTATTGAACCTTTTACTTTCTCCCATTAACAAAGAACGAAAATCTATAGTCGTACACCTTTAGTTGCCAATTTGCTTGCCAACCATAACTCGGTGGAATTGAAATCTCTTATTTTTTCTGTCTCTACCCCACAGGTCCAAAAAACAGCCATCAAGATGGAAATTATTGCTCTACCACTGTGAGTCTGTGAAGCTTTGATCGAAAGAAAATCAAACTGACGTCCACAGTCACTATTCAAATAACATTTCCCATAGGAAAGTTTAGATCTTTGAAGGAAAAGCCTTTTGATGTTGTGTCAAATCATCATATGTCCCTCCTGATGCATGCCGTGGTAGCCCAGGGCTTTTGTCAACTTCGAACCTGAAATTATTGATCTGATTCTAAACCTTTATCTCTCAATGTCAGTAACATCCTGCGGACCTGCGATGTGGGGGTGGGGGTAGCCTATCCAACTTCCTAGAGAACTCAAGCACAACCTCGTTGGAAATTCTTCATATGCAAAGCGCTCCCTGGCAGAGGAACCATTTCCATGCCATTTCAGTAAATGGATGAAATCATGCAATATAAGAAGACCGATAAGTATCCAAGGACTACTGGTCTTCCCCAAAAGGGGAATGTCATCCATCCTCTGTCCTCACCGGCTTCTTAATGAAAAGGTTACAAGCATTGGTAGGGTATTGCTTTTCTATCAGGATGTTACCTGGCTGCTTTCTTTCTCAAGGCATGAGTGACAACGTACTGACGCTCATGAATTAGCTATTGAACGTTTCCATGCTTTAATAATAGTTGGGCTTCACACTGCTCCATTAAAATGCTACCATATTCAATATGGGTACATCGCAGGCGTTATATGTTGTTTCTGATAGAAAATAATCTATAATTGTGTAGTTACCCCTTGTTAGAATGGTCAATCCCTTCTTTTGATCCTGGGATAAAAGTAACAAAGATATATTTTCTATAACTTAGATTTCATGAATCTGTCATTGTAACACTCAGCTTACAAGAGCATATTACGACAATAGTTACTGGTATGCTGGTATGATCGACTTGGTATAGTTACTGGTATGCTGGTATGCTCGATTTTGGTACATTTTCAAGATGACAATAGTTTGAATTGATTGTTCTGGCCTTTATAGGAAGATGCCTACACCGACACTGAGCAGAATGAACTTCCAGATGACGACCTTGATGTAAGAACTTGTATGCCAGCTGTCTTTTATAGTACACAGTGTACTTTATAGTATCCCTTATAATTGATTTCTATTTTTCCAGAATGAAGTTGATGCAAGCTTTGATGACATGGACACAGAAATGCAGAAAAAAGCGTGCAAAGTTATTACAACTGAGATGGTTGATCAGTGGTGCAAAGATATCAAGGAGAACAAAAAGATTACGGCCGTGCGTTCTTTATTGCGAGCCTTTCGATCCGCTTGTCATTATGGGGACGATGCTCAACAGAATGATGGGTATCGAATAGTTTCCAGCAATGTCTTCAATAAAATAATGATTTTTGTTTTAAATGAAATGGATGGGATCCTTCGAGAATTGCTTGTTTTCCCTAATTGTGAAGAAAGGAGAGAAACAGTTTCAGAGATAATGAAAACCAAAGCTTGGAAGAACTATGGCAGTCTGGCAAGATTATACCTCGGCAATTCTCTTCATGTTCTAAATCAAATGACTGATGAACAGATGGTCACTTTCACCTTAAAACGAGTTAAGAGTTCAGTCGTACTTTTAGCAGCCTTTCCTTCCCTTCTACGAAAATATATCAAGGTATGTCTGTGTCGCTAGCGTTACATCCTTTTATGTATAATTTACATTACTAGTTAGAGTTTGTTTGTAAATTACATTCTACTGCAATGTATGACTTACCTATTTGATAAACTTTACATTCACTCAGCACACTCACTATTACTAGTTATAGCTTGATGAAGTTGAATGTTCTTGTCACAGGTTACTCTTCACTTTTGGGCTATTGGTGCAAGTGCTCTTCAAGCTGTTTCATTTTTGTTTCTTAGAGACCTGTGTGTTCGACTTGGTTCTGATTGCATAGACCCTTGCCTAAAGGGAATATACAAGGCATACGTTTTGAATTGCAAGGTCAAAGGCAAGTACATAAGTCCCTCAAAAGTGCAACATCTTCGTTTCCTAGGGAATTGTGTCGCTGAACTTCATGCTATTGACCTGGCAAGTTCATATCAACATGCCTTTGTTTGTATCCGTCAGTTGGCAATGATATTACACGCTGCCCTTTCTGAGAAACCCAAGGTACTTTGGTATTACTAGTGCCGAAAACTCGTGCTCTTTTTGTGGTGATACTGTTCTGAATGGTCTCTGTTGTTTAAGTTCTTTGTTTGGGTTAGTGGTGACTGCCACCTAATGTTATCTTACTGTTTGTAAGATTGCAGTTCTCAGCTCACAGGTGTAATGCATCTTATAACTGTTTTTCATAACAGCATGAATGCCTGCTAGCCTTTTCCGCCTATTCAATTGACCACAAATAGTAATTATTTAATTCAACGACTTTTGACTCAGTCTGAAAGTAAGCATTTCTCATTTTTTCTTTCTACTCGGAGTAGTTGTAGATGCATGCTGACTTGCTATAGCATTATCTTGGATGAGAGGTGCCCGAGCTGATGGGGCTCGCCTATTTTAGTACTGTATATAGACTAATCATTGAGATTAATTTAAATTATAAGTTAAGAGAAAATTGAAAAATACTTTAGGAATTAGTTAATGTAGAAAATTAAGTTTACCTCCAAGTTAGTATCCAGGTTCATATATAGATTGCAATCACTTGTTGATAAAGAAAACAAAATGCCATATACTTTAGTTAAACAATACAAAGACATGTTCATTAAAGGTAAAAAGACAAGGTCAAAAAATCTGAAACCAATCAGTATTGATAAATTCTAACTTTTGGACTATGTGTGAAATAATGATGGAAATAACCAGGTCTACGTCCCATACTTCGTAGGATAGGGTATGTATAACATTTTCTATTCATTAACCCATTTACACCCCGGCTCGCACCCCACCTCCTACTTTGTTGGTAGGTAACTAGAGAATCTTTACGCTTTTCTGTTTACCTATTTACCCTCTAGGAGTGCTGTACACACACACACATATATAATATGTGTGTGTCAATGTGTACTTCTATATCTATATCTATACTACTATAAAAAGAGCGAGTTCATGTTGCGCTCTCCTTGATTTTCTCTTCTCACAATTTTTCTCAACTTTTTTTTTAATATTTGGTCTACTCTATATTTTCTCTTTCATGATAAAATCAGTTGTCACAAATCTCTCAACTTCTCTGTCACGTCCCTTCAAACGTGAGTCAATAAACAACACGTTTTCAAATTTTTTACAAAGCAGTTACGAGGATTGCCATATCCTTTTGGAAAGTTTTATTTTCAAATATTGCATGTAAAATAAACATGTTCAATGGGGCACGTGCATGTGCACGTGTGTGTTAACTAGTATATATATAATGTCTGGGATTAAGAGAGGCATTCTCTCCCCCCTATATATAATGTGTATGTATATGTATGTATGTATGTAAATATATATAGATAGATGGATAGATAGATAGATAGAGAGAGGGGTACTAGCTGGTATGGTATATCACTGATCACCCAAATAGCACATGTAGAATTCACTAACTAAATCCAACCATATAGATTGTAAGAATACAATCTAGATTAGATGAGTTAGTAATATCAGAATGATATCTCATACATATCACGATATGCAACGAAACACCACCCAATAGTTTATACAATTTTTGCCAGTTGCCATTGATTAGAAAACATACATTTCCTATTCAACGATTTACAAGAGTTGAAGTGAGATGGTTTTTTGAAAAACATCTAATTCAAGAGGTATACTCAAATCTATATGGTTAACACTTAAATATCTAATGGGTATATATAAGTTATATCTACTCACACAACTCTTGAAGCCTATATATAGACATACACACACAAACATCCCTAATAGAAAATGGTACCACCACACTTTCTTTATAAATTCTTGCCAGGTTGCTCGCCCTCACTTATCTATCAAGATTGAAAACCCTTAACCATGCGACTAATAGCGATCACTTCTTGTCCTCAAAACTTGCCCACACTTCCCATGCATAAGGATTAAGTCCTACTACTTCCTTAGATTTCTAATGATCAACCACTAATCTCAAAATTTCCTTCGATGAGTATCAAACATACAAACGCACCTCCCTAGGAAAAGGCAAGTAAAACTTCAAATTTCAACAGAAATTTTGCCAAGGGGGTTGAAATTTTGACAAAAACAACAACTTTGGTGACATCCCAGTTTGGGCATGCATTTTGCGAAGGACACCTGAGATGGGTTCCCTAGGAAACACTACTTTGCCTAGTTTTAATGGTGATGCCTAGAATAATTTTGAGACGTGTACCATCAAAAATATCATCTCACTAAGCATGGCATAATCTGAGGTTAATGCGTTTGAAGAGATGAAAATGCGAAAGAAATGCAGGGTTTATGCTATTCTTTTTGATGTTTTGAAGAGTATTGGGGATAATGGAGCTATGTGGCTAATGATTATACTTAATTAGATAATGAGGACATGGAAAATGCTTGACGATAACACAATATGAGGATAATGATTCACTGAAAGAAAAATGGGAAAGATATTTGGACCAAATGCTATCTTTATTGATTCTTGGAAGAGTATTCGAGACAAAGGAGTAATGTGGTTGATGAGCATCTTTAATTAGATTATGAGAGCATGGAAAAAGCTTGATGAATTGAGAAACATGACCATTGTTCTCTTAAAAATATATGGTAGATTTGCTATGGCAAATGTGAGAGAGACCGATGGCAAGCATATGAGCCCCACTTTGGCTTCGTGGAGAAGGCAGCGACCGTCGCTACACGCCCCCTTACTACTCTTCGACCACTCCTCTTCCCCACGTCCATGGGCTATGAGTTGATGTGCCCTCCTTCACTACTCCCTCTCCTCCCATCAACAACGTGTGGCTCTAGGTGGCGTGGGGTAGGCTGGCTGTTGCAACCTTTGTCGGGCAGTGACCACAGTCGGTTGGTTGGCCTTAACGGTGTGTGCGGGTGGCTCCTTCGCCCATTTAGTGCGAGTGCATTTCTGTTTGCAGGCTGTGTGTTTGAGCGACCATTGTTCGCCCATTTTGTGGGGAGTATTCAGTCGTTGTCCAAGTGTAAGTGCAAGGGCATTCTCGAAGGCTCTTGGATTGGGTGATGGATGCCTTTATTCCCCTTCTCGTTCTGTTTGTGCTTGAGCTGAGGGGGACGCTCATGGTGGTATGGTGGTGTTGGGTGGGGCCTTGTTCGAGCTTTGTTGACCCCTCAAATGGTTACTAGTCGTTAACATTGGCTATTCTAGGACGGGTTGGTTTTCAACAATATCAATCCTGCTTAGATGTTGGATGACCTTGCTTCCTTTCTATTTTAGTTTTCTTTTGTTGTTGTCGTATGTTGGGGTTGCCTTGTTTGAGAATCAACCTCAACCTCCTTTTGGTATCAGTTACTCATCTAGATTGCAAAAATCTATTCTATGACTCACGGGAGGCTTTTTTATGACTTTGTTGGCATTTCTCTGGTTGATCTTGGACTTGGTAGTACGGGGGTCTATTCTATGCACGTTCTACCCAAGATTGTGGATGGATTCCATTTAAAAGCTGCTTTGTTAAGCGTGAACGGAAGGAATCCGCATAGAGGAGTTAAATGTTTTTCGATCTACTTGTCTAGTGTCGATGTTCCCCACACTTTTTGCTCTCTAAGATCACTTGAGTCCCTTTACCTATCTAGATGTCGTATGGCTTTCTAATCTAATAGCAACTGTTCCCTCTCAAAAAATAAATATGGGAAATATTCAAGTTGCATAAGCGATAGAGGTACCAAGGTAATGAGTCTCACTATGAAGCTTTAGGAGAGAGCTATTGAGTGTAATTGAGATCTATAACAAACATATCATGCAACTAATTTGGTTTCATGTAAAAAGATCGACTATAGTGGCTATGTTTCATGGTTGGAAGGTTGATGGAGAAGTCATCATCATCATCTAAGCCTCCATCCCAACCGTGTTCTGGTCAGCTACATGAATATGTCTTTTCTAATAAGCTCTGTTATGGGTCTTATTTTGATCAAGATGTAAAAGTTCACGATCTTTCTTTATAAGCTCTTCCTAAGTGTTTTAGGTCTTCCTCTATGCTTGACTCAATAACACTGCTTTGAATAGGCACATTTTACTTGGTCTGCGTGCCCTTGTCAATACCATCTCAGATGGCTTTCATGCAGCCACACTTGTCCTCAATGCTTGCCACCCCCACTTTTTTCCTGATATAGTCATTTCTCAAGCAATCTTTTTTAGTCTTCTCACACACCCGTCTCATCATACACATATTGGCCACATATATCTTGTTGAGACCTTGTTTCTTCACCACACAACATCCACTCTCATATATTGCTGGTCATATAGCTGTTCTATAAAACTTACTTTTTCATCTGACAGAGATCTTCCGGCTACATACTAAACATGTTGCTCTCTCCATTTCAACCATCCTGCTGTGATCCTGTGATAAACATCATTTTGGACTTCACCATCCATTTGAATAAAAGAACCCAAAGTTATGAAATTTATCACATTTTGGTACATCCACTCCATCCAACTTGGGCCTACCACTTACAATTCTAGACTGGTTGAAATTGCAATGCATATATTGGTTTTCTTCCACTAATCATAAACCCATTAGATACCAATACATTTCTCCAAAGTTTAACTTTATCATTCAATCTCCTTTATTTTCATCAAATTAATACAATATCATCAACAAATAGCATGCACCAAGGACTGTCATCCTAAACATGCTTTGTCAACTCATCTATACAAGATTGAATAAATATGGGTTGAGTGCCGATCCTTGCTATACCCCAATTGTAATAGGAAAGTTGTCTCCTCCAAGAGTCCTAACAAATGTAGTTGATCTGTCATACATATCTTTAATCAAGTCAATGTATTGGATTGGCACACCCTTTTCTCCGAAACCCTCTACAACACTTCCCCTGGTGAATCTCTCTTTTGCTTTCTTTGTACTTTTCCATAAGCCTTTTCCAAATCAATAAAAACTAAGCCTTTTCCAAATCAATAAAAACTATGTGAATATCTCTTTGCTTTCTTTGTACTTCTCCGTAAGCCTCCTTATTAGAAAAATAACACATGGTGTTGATCTTCTAGGCATAAAATCAAACCAATAGTCTAATTTTTTCGTTATAGATCTTATCCTTTGCCCAATAATACTCTCCCAAAGCTTCATAGTGTGGCTCACCAAGTTGATACCTCTGTAGTTTGTGTATCTCTAAGCATCTCCTTTGTTCTTATAGATGAGGACTATAGTAATATTTCTTCACCCATTTAACATCTTCTTGGTCTTCATAATCTTTTTAAGAACTTCATTACCACATAGCTCCTTCATCCCCCATACTCTTCCATACATTAGTGGAATATCGTATGGTCCGCATGTATTTTCATTTTCATACTTTTTGAAAGCAATTTTGACCTTGGAAAGTGAATCTCCTCATGTGTAATCGACATCTCTTGTATTCATGTCACTCTATTCATAGTATCTCCATTAAAAAAATTATGAAAATAGTTTCTGGCTTTCTGCATTGTTTCTTGATATCTTCAGCCTTCACTAACACTCTACCATCTTCATTCTTGATGCATTTTATTTGACTCAAGTCTCTTCCTTTCCTTTCACTTATGCGAGCCATTTTATGTATATCTTTTTCCCCTCTCTGTTGTCCATCATCTCATATATCCCTTGAAAGCATCTAGACATCGCCACTTCTTTCTTGCTTGCTTGTTTCTCTGAAAAGTTGCATCATCTCGAGATTTGGGCAAAGATCCTATAAATCTGCCTATTGAGTTTAGTAACCTTCTTTACTTCATTATCCAACCACCAAGTCTCTTTCTATCGAGGCTCACCTAGATTCTTTGTATTCCTTAAAACCTCTTTGCCAATTTGGTATGCATGATCTCATATTATGCCACATAGTGTTGACATCAGACATGTTCAAAGTGTCCTTGATAAGTTTTATCATATAATGTGATTTCTTATCTCCTTTAAGATTCTACCAAGTCTCTTTGTGTGGAGGCTCACCTAGACTCTTTGTATTCCGTAAAACCTCTTTGCCAATTTGGTATGCATGATCTCATATTATGCCACATAATGTTGACATCAGACATGTTTAAAGTGTCCTTGATAAGTTTTATCATAAAATGTGATTTCTTATCTCCTTTAAGATTCTACCACTTGATCCTTCTATTTTGACTTTTATTATGTTTACAGTTGTTGAGCTTCATGTTAATATCCAAAACCAACAATCTATGTTGGGTGGTGAGTTCTTCGCCATGGGTCACTTTGTAGTCTTTACTTACCTTTCAAATCCACCAGCCTCGCAAGGAAGTAATCGATTTGGCTACAATTGTGCCCATTCTTGAAAGTAATCATATGAGAATCTCTTTTCTTATAATGGGTGTTTGCCAAAATCATATCATAAGCAACTTTAAAATCTAATATTCTCTCTTTGTCTCCGTTTTTGTTGCCATATCTAAAGCCATCATGAACTTTTTCATATCCAACATTGCTACTCCCTACATGGCCAATTTAATCACAACCAATAATAATCTTCTCCTCTATCATTATTCCTTACACAAGTTCATCCATGTTATCTCGAAAATCCCTTCTTAGCCTCCTTGCTAAGGCCAACTTTGTAGGGCATAAGCATTAATTATGTTAAAAATTTGCCCTCTAAGAACAACCAACTATGGTCTATCACCCATCCTTGTGATCTTGACAACATCATCTTTCAACCGTTTGTCAATAGTAGTTTGGATGCCATTTCTATGTTTGTCCAACTTGTTTACCAGATCTTGTATCCTGGGTCTCCAATCTCTCCACATTATTCCCCGGTCCACTTGGTTTCCTGCAAAACTTTTCTTCTCATTATGGTATCACTACCTCCAAAGACTAGCATGTCAAAGATCTAATGTTCCAAGATCCCATCTATTTTTTTTTGAACTTGCTTCTTTATTTACCATCATCAATTATGCTGCCCTTGCACATTTTTCACTACATCCGTGCAATGATGCACTGAGACTAGCTTCTTTACCCACACCCGTCCAAGGTGTGGAAACCCTTGCTTGTCCTTGAATACACCCATGCGCCATTGCGCCAAAATCCCTTGTATGTTTTTACTGCACATGAGTGCCGATGCGACACATCGTAGATAGGGTTTCTCAAATGGAATTCTTATAAGGATCCATGTCATAAAAGGAGTGACAAAAGTTTTTTGGCTGGTTGTAAACCTACCAGTTACCACCAACCCTCCTTTATCCTGGCTTGAGATTGGCTAGATTTGCACGAGATGTATGAAACATAGGCGGGGTTAGCAATGGCACATGGTTGAGTACCTAGGATAGGGGTGCTTGGGTGTTTTTTGGAGACAAAAGGGTCTCGACACAAACTTGATAAAAAACATGTATGGTAACTCAGTTGCCAGAGTCGAGACTCCTGGAAGTAAGACATCACAAATTCCTATAAGACTGTGCTTAGTTGACGTGGAAGAGAAACAAAAGGATGCAACAATGGGTTGAACGAGACCGGATTTCTATCCGGAATGAAATTGAATTCTATTCGTATGTTTGATTAAACCAAGGATGTGATTAGTGATTACGGAATGAATACTTGTGGGTGTCAAGCCATATCTTTTCATTCCATTCCATCCAGATTCCCAAGCTATGGCACAAACCTCTTTTAGTAGAAATTTACCAGCAACAAACACAAATCGATAGAGCGAGTGAGGTGCTAAACTTAGATGCTGATGTTGTGCCTGTCAATCACTTGTGTCCTTTACATAGTGTTTGTGCCGCATATTTTGGGTTTTGGTGCAACGAATGAGTGGGACATGTAAGGGTAAAACACTGTTTCGGTGCAGTCACGAGAATATCAAATCAAGGAGCAAATTCTTATGACTGGATATAACCTAAAAACAATAGGGGTAAAGCCAACAATGGGACGATGATAGATAATCTTTATCATAGAGAGTCAAAAATCCCAAATCACCAGCTAAGGTCCCAGAATGTCTACTTAGTGATAGAGGAGGTAGATGTGCAGAGACAACCATGGGCTTTGCGTGTCAATAAACATTTTTTATACATCGATTTTTCCAAAATAGCTCTGAGTCAAATAATGGCAACTTTTGAAAGCTTTTCTTTTTATATTATACTATTACGGAGGACTGGACCGGATGTGTATGTAAAATACACAATCTCCAATCTTAGTAGGAAAAGGAAGGAAACAAATAATCAATTTAAAGCAAAGTTGTTAGCCGGTGGACGAACTGGTGAGGCCTTTGATTCTTGGTTCATTGGTTCAACCAACGGTCGGACCGGTATAACCAGTGAAGTCATGACATCATAGATAATATTAAAAATTTAAACATCTATGAAAATAATGGGAGATATACAAATGAATCATGAATAATAACACAATTGCTCCCTAATGTAATCGTCCACTTAAAATCAAACATAGCAATCAATTGAATACGTTCTAGAACTCACACTACATCATCATCAACTAAGCCTCAATCCCAACTATGTTGGGGTCGGCTACATGGATCCTTCTTTTCCATTCAGCTCTATCATGGGTCATATTCTGGTTGAGATGTAGCGATTTAAAATCTCTCTTCATAAGCTCTTCCCGTGTTAATTATGCCTTCCTCTTCTTCTATTAATTGTGCTTGCCAGAATTTACACTACACAGAGAATTAAATAGATAACAGATGTAACAATCAGATTAGTGTATCGTAGATAGAGAAGAGAGAAAAGAAGCTTTTCAATGTAACAGAAGAAAACAAATTGCAGCCAAGCAGCAGAAGCCAAACCAGTAAAACAAACTTGCAACACTATGTTCATATGTTTGTTGAAGCAGACACGTGAAGCTCAACAGGGAACTGGGGTGATAGGGGAAATTTAGAAAATAAATTAACTGGTTAAGGAAGAACATGTGAATAGTAAGAGGTGTAGACGTAGTAGCGGAAGAAGGTGATAGAAAGAAGATGGGTACAGGAAGAAGGTAATGCATTGGAAAAGGATATGATGTGTAAAAGAAGGGAAGGATTAGAGGATGAAGAGGACGTTAACAACAAGGAGTAGAGGAAGACTGACATGAGTACTGGGAGAAAAATAGAAGAAGAATAAGAAGTAGAAGATGAGGAGCAGAGAGGAATTGAGGCGGCAAAGTAATAGATGAAGAAGATCCTAACCGAGGAAGATGGAGAAGAGTAGATGAAAAGGAGGAAGTAGAAGATATACTAGTGCAGTAGCAGATTGAAGAGCAACAGCGGTCAAAGGGATTATTACCGTCGACGGAGGTTGGTGGCTGGAGGTGGAGCAGAGGCTGGTGGTTGGGAGGCAGAGCAGCAGCCGATGGTTGGAGGTTGATCGGTGAGATGGATCAAGCAGGACGACATCACCTTATGGAGCTCCTGCTTTGCTAAGGCTGGGCAGTGTTGGAGTCGGGTGTGAGAAACAAGGTGTTGTCTGGGGGTTTGGGCTCGTGAAGTGTACACGGGAGCGAGAGAACTGAAATCAGAGCTAACCAGCTGGTTGGGGCATAACCGGACCGGTTCACCCGGTTCACTAGTTGAACCGGTTGATGTTTTTTGCCCAATTGAACTTGTTTCACGGGTCTGAAATTAAATCGACTTCTACTCTTACTGGTTCTAGGTTTAGTTGATAACCCTAATTTAAAGTGAGTAAATAAAATTCCATACTCCATCAACGTTGGCCTACTCTGATAATGTAGTGAGCTAGAGAATTCTGCATGCAACTCAAGCTCCAATTATCATGTGGTGGCCTAACAATGGCAAACACCTCTAGGGTTGATATCAAGCATAATGGCTTTATCCCACAAACCAAACCACTTGTAGCTGGCCGGGTATATCACGAATCAACTTTGAGCCTTGATTTATTTGTTTTAGCTATTGTTTAGGATGAAAGTTTTGGTGTATGTTTTTGTTAATGATGTTATGTTGGTTGATGTAATTGAAGTAAAGAGGCAATCACAAACTACAACTTTGAAGAGTTTCCTTGGAATCCAAAGGCTTCAATGTTAGTACAAGCCGAACAAAATGTAAGCTCTGCAATTTCAGCTAGTGAAGGAGGTGGAGCCAAGGAAGGATGGAATGGATATCCCAAAAATGTGATAAGGTCTGTTATCTGGGGTCAATTTCATATAAAAGGTTAAGTATAAGATGATTTATCTCCTAGGACCAATGGAGGATGACTGAAACACAGTATAACATGAATTTTATGTGATTGAAAGATTCCGCTCAGATTAGAAAGCAAACCTTACATAACACTCCTAACCATGCTATATGGTACTGAATGTTTGATTGTAACGTGACAAGATACTAAAAAGTTGAGGGTGGTAGGATTGAGAATGCTAAAGTTCATACTTGTTGAGTCTGTCGACTGGTCGTTGGAGGGGGGCTTGAGTAGCCTTCCGCCCAAATTTGGACCTCAGTTTGGCGTGCGATCAGGCCGACTAGTCGGCTAGTCGACCGACTAGCCCGACTAGTCGGCCCAAGCCAAGCTTGGGCGACCGCTTAGTTAGACTAGAGCCAAGAGTGATAAGGTTTTTTCTCTTTTTTTGCTATTCTAATTCCCCCACTCCCTATCCTGAATGTTTGTGTTTGCCTTTTACCATGATTTGATGTGAGCATCAATTTCATTCACACTACACTAGTTCAATTAATAACTTTTGATTTAGTTACAACAATTCAACAAACACTAAAAGTCTAAATTCAATAATGATATATCATTTTTCTCTATCTAATTATATTTGTTTAAGTTAAATACATTAAATAATAGTCTTCATCCAAAATTTTTGGGGTGTTTTATGACTTTTTTTTATCGAATCTAGGTTATTTTATGCTTGGATACATGCTTGCATTAGTGGATTTATATAATTATTGTATATAACTATATGTAGATGATCAATATTATGTAAATATCATACCTATGACTGGGTGACCGACTAGTCGATTGGTCGACGACTAGTCAGTTGGTCGCCCAAGCAGGAAAGGTGATCGAATGATCGCCTTGACAAGTATGCTAAAGTTGATGTCTTGAAAGACGTGGAAAGGTCACATTAGAAATGAAATATAAAAAATAAAGTGGGAGTGGCCAATATTAAATACAAACTAGGAAGGGCTTCCTCACAATGTTCAAAATTTTGACGAAATTGTCAAAATGTCTGTTTCTGTGGCAATCGGAGATCGAAATTGATTGACGAAACTCTCGAAACAGGCAGATCATCGATTTTTTTTTCTACGTTTTCATATACTATGTACTACCTAGAGCATATTTTTTGCACAGTTTTGTGTTTTTAAGTCCATATATTGTGCTTGCAAACTATAATGACTTAATTCATTGATTTCACCATTGAAATTAACATAAAAAATCCCCATCGAAATGCCCATCGAAACAGTTCAGGGCCATTCACTAAAAAATGATGAGACACCATCCCCCACATATCCAATATGAAATATTATTACAAATTTGAGTAGATCTACACTAGTAGATCATTATGGTAAAATTTAATAAATTAATTCGTTTATTTTGCCGTCGAAACGCCAGGAACACATTTATCGAAATTTTTGTCGATATTTGTCAAAATTTTTGTTTCTGTGGCCACCGAAACAACATCGAAATCAGACATTTTCTTCCTTGCTTCCTTAGAGGTGGTTTAGAAATGTAAAAGGAAGACCAGTTCATACACCAATATAGAGTAATGTTATGGAATCAGATAAAGTTAAAAGAGGAAGAGATAGACCTAAATTAAATTGAGTTTACATCTTGATGAGAAAATGAACGAAAAAGATTTGAATATGAAAGAAGGATTCATATGGTCAAATCGAACATGGGAGAATGAGGTGCACTTTGAGTTGTGTGCCTTTTAATAGCATGGATATTTACATTCATGAAAAAACCTTATTTAATCTATACGGATATCAACATATAACACTATTTGAGTAGAGTGCTCTCTAATAAGCTTTGGAAGGAATGTTAGTGGATGCATATTGATTGTATGCCTCTTGCAGCAATGAAGAATAATTTGAATTTCTTTCTTATCAATGACACATAATTAATGTAATGAGAATATCTCCAATTGTTGCTGTAATAGAATCAAAGAAGAATATTCGATATATTGATTAGATGAATCCCCCTCCTTTATAGGAGAAGGGGGAAGTGTATAGACTTTAGACTAAACCCTAACGAGCCAAGACATACTTGGGCTCATATACAGATAGACTCAAATAAGTCAGGGTTGAGAGGGAGGGCTAAGGGGGATCGAAAAACTCTGATACCATGTAAAATAAAAGGATGTGTTTATTTGATATTTGATAAGAGGAATCCCCCTCCTTTATAGGAGAAGGGGGAAGCGTACAAACTTTAGACTAAACCCAAATGGGCCAAGACATACTTGGGCCCATATACAAATAAACTCAAATAACTTAAATAACTAAATTAAGTAGAATCTCTAAAAGTTGCAAATTGCCGTCTTAGTTTTTGGGTATAATGAAAATGTCACATATTTTTTTGATTTCTGTAATGTTTTTGCTATATGATCAAACCATTCACGTACTTGACGTAAAATCATGATATTTTGCATGTATATACACACATACTCTTGTGTATATATGAGATTAAGAGAGAAAAAATTCTCCCCCCCTCTCCCATAACCCGTGGCGGAGGCCAGACGCCCAGGAGGGTGATAAATCAAGAGATCCTTCTCCATGTGGTTTCTAACTCGGGTCCCTTCATTGGGGACTAGCGGAATTCACCAACGGGGCAATTCCCTTGCCGGCACTCTTGTGTATATATGTATATGCATGTGTATGTATATACATAATATGATATAATACGTGTTTCTTTTATGTGTATGTATGTATATATGTGTGTGTCTATATAATGTATACACGCATATATATGCAAATATATATATAAAACTATATATATATGTACGCACATACATACATATATATATGTATGTATTCATATATTTATATATAGAAATATATGGGATTATGTATATATATGTATGTATCTCTATGTGTATATGTGTGTCGTGTGTGTCCGCGCCTCGTGTATAGTCTGAGGCTTATGCCTCACCTCGCTGAGACGAAAATGCCTCAATGCGCCTCAGTCCTCGCACACTTTAAAACCTTAATTACTATATACACAGATGTATATGTATGTATGTGTGTCCATACATAAAAATATATATACGCACATTTGTATGATTATAGAAGTGTGTATATATATTTATATATTCTCCTGTATGAACGTATGAGCTCATAATCATGAAAAATCAAACATTGAAGACGAAGCGTCTATTCATAAAGATGCAGACATGGTTTTGCGATGCTGAAAACAAGTCGTAAATTACTTGATAAGTGAATATATCAATGTATGGATTATTTGGGGTTGTTTGAAAGGACACTAAAATTAGTTACATGGCCTTTAGTGAAGGAAAAATAAAATCAACAAAACTCGGCCGGTTCACCGGGTTAGTGGTTGAACTGACCGAGCAATGTTTAAAATTTCATCAAAATGAGAGGTTTTTTTTCTGTAAAATTTCCTTGCTGATGGCATTTTGATATTGAGACGCATCGTCAGTGAATTAAAAAACGGCAGCGGCCGCTTAATCGGCCATGACCCTCATCCACCTAATTTAGTCCCTAAGCGCCCGCTTAATCGTTTCGAACATAATCACCAGCTTTTTGCCCGCCTCACCCGCCTTTTTCCCGCTTTTGTTTGAAAATCCTAATGTAAGCATCGAACATTAATTAATTACATAGTCCAAGTAGTGTTGACTATAATATATGAAACTTGTATACATTAAATATTCTATGATATAATCATAGCTAGTCCTAATTTAGAATGCATACTTTGTGTGTAAGCTGTAATAATTGGGTACTGCTGTAATGCATCTAAGTAAATATCATATTGCTCTATTATACTTCTAATGCATGATTAGTTTTACTGATTTCCTTGCTGCTTTCAGTGATGAATGATTGGTACTACTGGTCAGTATTACTTTAGTGATTACTTTAATTCAATAATTCATAGTTTGTTATTTACAATTACTGATCTGCTTGCTGATTTCAGTGATTAGAGATACTGATTAGTAGTAAAGTATTGATGAATACTTAGTTAATTACTGATTTGCTGATTAGATATGTATAGAAGTTCCTTATAAATATATTTTTTATATACACATACATGTAATTTTGTATAAAAATATATAAAATTTAGACACCCGCTTTTTCAAAAATCGCCCGCCTACCGCTTAATCGGTTACAGGGTGCTGTCCGCACGCCTCCTGCTTCCCGCTTTCTGATACCTTGCGCACCGTTGAAACAAATTTAATGTACTATTGAGATTACCTACGGCTTTTTTTTTGCACAGTTTTGTGTCTTTAAGTCTACATATTTTGTTTGTGAACTGTAATGACTTAATTCATTCATTTCACCCACTGAAAATTGACATCAAAATTTTCCATCAAAATCTCCATCAAAATAGTCCGGCTTCCGTCACTCACATAAGGAGACCCACATATCCAATATGAAATATAATCACATATTTGAGTAGATCTACACTAGTAGATCGTTCTGGTAGAATTTTATTAATTATTTGTTCAACCGTCTGTCGAAACGCAATGAACATATATGCTAAAATTTCTATCGAATTTTTTTTTTCTGTTGCCACTGAGACGGCGTCAAAATCGGATATTTTCTTGCTTGCGACCGGGTCACCGGTTCAATTCCGGGTCTCGGCCAAAAAAGAGTTTCAGCCCCACCCGATCCGCTAGACTTGTTGGATCCTGCTCAATCAGCCGGGCCGCGTCCGGTTTCAAAATTAAGCTTTAGTGTATGTAGTATGTAACAGTGACTAAATACCACAACTATACACTGTTCCAGTCTCGATCCAGCGATTTAAGTTGATGTAAATCCCATTTTTTACTGTTTATTCCGCGAATAATATTACGCTGGATTTGTGTTTTATTGTAAATAGACTATATAAAGTTTCATACCCAATTCTAATAATTTGCTTCATCTTCTTCCACAGAATTTGTATGCCAAAAATTTCATCAAAATTTCATCCATATACTATGATATCTTGAATCATTTGAAACTTCCATGAATTTCTTTATTCATGGGTTATGAATTGTGTTGAAAATAATGTGTGGAATCCATAATCAAAGTTGCAATGGAAATGATTAAATACTGTGACTGTTAATTCCTTTGATAAGTCAAAAGGCCCCAAAATCTAGAGAATAGATTCTTTATTACCAAGAAGTTATTTATGTAGTATTTCAGCAAGTAATTAATATTCTAGCCATTTTGGAAAAATGATCGACTTCTTGCGATCATTAAATATCTTGTAATCTAATTCGTATCCCAAAATACAAGTGAATCATCTTTTCATACAACAAGTCAATTATGATGATATATGTAGTAATTTTATCACATAATCTATTTGGAGCTCCTCACGTACACAGAACTTGTCATTGGGCTTAGCTTTGTGAGATGGGAACATGTGGATGGTGAAAGGGTGACAACTTTTCAAAACCTTCTCGTTGTAACTTTACAATACTTTCTCATCGCAGTCGTATTATACCCTCAAGCTGATTCAGATTGATGCAATTGTGAAGCTTCCTAAAGGCTAAATTTTTGATTGATTGGGAGTAGATTTTGATTTTGATTTGATTTCTCTTTGTTAATGCTGTTGTCAATCATGCCTTTTAGGAGTTAAAGAGCACTGTTTAATGTTATGCTAGAAGTATGAATAGAATCTCTTTTTATGTGTCTTTTCTTTCGCTCTATGGAAATGTCTTTCTGATTTATCTATGGAATTATTATTTTTTATATATAGGCTAAGAAAGATGACGACAGCAAGAAGAAAGAGGAAAAAGGTAAAAAGAAGCATGATCAAGAAAGTGCGAACAAAAAAAAGGTACCGTTTCAACTTCTCATATGGTTTGAGTTATTTTGTAACTTGCCTGTGATCCACTTAATGAATGAGGATGACAAATAAAAGTATTAGGTGTTTCCTTGGTTTTTAGGGTTTTCTCTGTGACTTTCTTCGGAGTAGTCAATCCTCTTGAATAATTTGGCCCTACCACATGGTTCAGAGTACATTTCAATTAGGATTAACCATTGTTAGCTCCTATAGGCTCTTGTTTGGTGAGTATTTTCACTTAAATATCAGAACAGAATGCACTGCAGCAACAGTTTAGCATGAATGCAACAAATGCTCAGAAAGTACAAAATAACTTACTAAAACCTCAGAGCTTCTCACCTCATCCAGGTTGCTACAAAGGATTAAGTATCAAAGCTAAATAGATAAATGATTTCTGTTGAGAAATGACAAATATCTTATCAAATTTACCATCTTCACCTTTTGCATTGGTAGTTCACAGTTTCTATATGCGTAAGTCTCACTGCTGCTTGTTTAGTTGTTTTTCCCTCAAAGATTCATCCGGAACTAGAGTTAATATAATTGTTCAGAGACACATGCACCTCACCAGTCGTGAGAGTTTGCCTTGTAATGCTCTGTGGGTCATAATTCCAAGTTTGAATGTATTTCTTCTGAATTTTCTCTGATTTCATAACTCCCGTGCTTTTGTTGTGCTTGTTTTGACTTTGGCATTCTTTTGTTGTGCTTGTTTTGACTTTGACATTCGAGACAGGCCATATTTAGTTCATTTCTTTCTAATCAGTGTTATTCGTACTTCATAGCTTTTTTCTCTCCCAAAGACAACTCTATCCGTTGTGTTTTGCGATGCTTCAAGGCTGACATGAGGCCTATGACTCATATTATAAGTTTGCTGTAGGTTTCATTTAGCGTTGCGTAGGAGCTGAATTTAGTTCATCTGTCAGCATCATCATTTAAGCCTTCAGTCCTACCAGGTTGGAGCCAGCTATATTAATCCTTCTTTTGTGTGCAACTTATTTTTAGGTATATTCCCTTTTCGATGCAAGGGATATCTATATCTCCCTATTAGATTTTCCAAAGCTAACATAGGACCTTTCCTCCTTTTAACTTCTAACTGCCTGATGGGATTTGAATAAAATCACTTGTTGGAAATAAACAGAGTGGGTGTGTGCTTGTGAGGGTTTCTTCTAGAACCAGATCTAGTTAACTTTTATTAAAATTTCATATAAAAAAGTATAACCCAAACGGATGAAATACTAAATTTAATTCTATATTGATATGGTGATTAATTTTTCTTCATTTAACTGGATCTTACTTCTCTAACAAATGGCGCATTAGTAAAGAACGCAATGAGCTGGGGATTGACAAGCCATTGCCATCTCCACTCTGCCCAACAGTATATATACAGAGTCTCATATTTGTCTGAGCTGAAGTGGTGATATATACCCCCAACCTGATGTTAATCTTGGATCGTCATTTCCTCATTCCACTGCCATCTCCTGTCTAGTGGTCAACTAGCATTTACTTTTCAAAATATCAAGTTGCTGCATGTCACTGTTGATAACTGAGATGGGATGGAGCACGTCCGTAAATGAAGTGTTCTCTCCTAGCCAGGCGTCATGCAAACAAGACAACCCACTGCCTCATCCAGTTGTTTACTACCACACTGTAACCTCCACAGTCAGTTGTAAAAATTAGCAACCAACTCGGTGTACTCAACAACAATAGACGACTAAGAACCATGAAGGATATGAAACCTTGTACATGCATCTTAGCTGCCTTGGACCCTTGAGGTAGAAGGGCCTTGACTCAGCCTTGCCGAACCAAGCACCGCCCTTCAAGGCTCTCGATGCTCATATACGCCATTAAGGAAATCCCCGATTTCCGATTCAAGGGAAAAACAGCAACATGGAACCGAGCGAAGCGAGCCCCCGGCAAGGGGGACGGGCACTTTTCTTGCCTACTACAATGTATGCTTTGTTTTATGCCAAGTAAAACTTGTTAACACAGCTTATCATAGGAAGGATAAGGAGGATGATGGAAATCTTGCATTTGCTCTTAGAATATGACGCACAAGCAGGCTATAAGACCCACAACCGATGTATTCAGTTCAGTCACCCCTGTGATGCAGTTCGTCTTATTCTAGTGCTGGATGCTTGATTGGGCGACCAACAAAATAATGTACTTTTGTTTCCCGCCATAAAAAAACTGTTTATAAAATGCTGAGGTCTTGCTTCCATATCTTATTCAGGCCTGTTGCTGTTGAACTTGCAAACTAAAAACTTAAGCACCACACTACGGTCGCATTACATATATGAATAGAAGAGGAGGCATATAAGCTGGCGGTGGTTGAAGTATCGGAGTAATTTTAGTCAGCATACACAGACATTGTAAAGAAATTGTGTTTGAAATGGATTCATGGGCTTATTTTGCTGGTAAGAGACTGCCTAACCCTGGTTGTCTATTGCACCCATAGTGACAAATTCAGGATTCGACAATTTTTCGGCTGGTCAGAATGAATCGAGATTAAGAAAAAATTGAAAAAAATTGTGAAAAATATATTTCGATCAAAGTTCTGTCAACTCTTCAGAAATAAGTGAAAAAAAGTTAGCTACATATATATGTATATATATAGATATATATACATAAAATATATATAAACATACATAAATATATAAACCAGTGATCTAAACTTCGGCGAAGTCGGCCGAAACTTCGGCGAAGTTTCGAACTTTGTAGGTTGGCGAAGTCGAACCACTAATACTTCGGCCTCGTCACAACTTCGAGGCGACAAATGACAAACTTCGACGAAGTTGATTTTTTCCTGCACAAAATGGTGTAAACATCGTCGATGTCAGCGAAACTTCGCCGAAGTGGCCGAAGTTAGGACGGTCAGGCCCATGAAGCAAAAAAGCCTTAAGTTGGCTATTATAACTTGATGCCTTGTACGAGGTCCCTCTCATATGCTGTTTGCAGACTTTGGACGAGCTGTTGTGGCTGTTGAAGAGCTCCATTGCTGTTGTTGAGAAGGTAAGTCCCAAATCTCCTCCTTTTTCTTTGTTTTTTCAATTCTAAATAAAAACAACTACTACTAACTCTTAAATACTCCATTCTCTACTACTTTCCCTATACATCTAGCATAGATCTAGCTTAGATCTAGCTTAGATCTACTTAGATCTAGCTTAGATCTACTTAGATCTAGCATAGATCTAGCTAATATTTACTTAGATCTTGTATTATTACAACAAAATATCATAAAACAAATATGAAAAATAATATTTTTATGAATTTCGTTTTACATAAATATTATATACTTTAATTTTGCATTAATTAGATTTAGAGTTAGAAAATTCGTAAAATTGTATTATAGTTAGTTAATGAGTAATTTGTTGACTTTAACTACAATATTTTTCAACATATATAATAATTTCAGTAAATATTAATATTATTTATCAATTTTCAGATATAAATAAATTATAATTTTCAAATTTCAACCTAGATTATTCACTAGTTAGTTAGTTAACTTAGTTCGTTAGCTACTTAGCTAGTTAATCCCACTTAATAGCTCGCCATACTATCAATTTACAATATATTTAATAATTTCAGGAATTATTAGTAATTATTTATTACTTAATTAAAAAAATTCAGTTCTAAAAATGTATGATTTTCTACCAAGTTAGTAGTACCCAGTTAGTTAACTTAGTCCGACACTCCCACTTATTTGCCTAATATCTAATAATGAGTTAATCCCACATTCCCACTATTTATCTAATATTTGTTTGTTTTAATTTATTGTGTGCAGGTTTTTTGTGACTGAAGATATGGGTATTTTGTGGGTGCTACTTGTTTTAATGGTTGGTTCAGGTCGTGATGGTGGAGGAGGTGAAGGTGGAGGTGGTGAGTCAGGGGGGAAAGTTGACCCTGCATGGATGTATTGTGAAATGGTTGATGGATCTAGGCAAAAAACCAAGTGCAATTTCTGCAAGAAAACTATAATGAGTGGTGGGATTTCTAGGTTCAAAAAGCACTTGGTGGGAGGGGATAAAAATGTTGCAAAGTGTAAAGATTGCCCAGATCAAATAAGAAAAATTGTTTCCAAGCAACTCAATCAAAAAGATGTAAAACACATGGAAGACAAGATTAGAGATGCAAGGTTCAAAGAGCTGATGTTCGGTGCATCGATACCACGAAATGTAGTTGATTTAGAAGATGATGATGATGATGACGCAATGAGACAAGCACTGAAAAGATCAAGAATGGAGGCAGTTTTCAGACAAGCAGAAGAAAGGCAATTTAATGAAACCCGACGTGGTTTTGGCCCATCTGATTTCAATGTTGGTGGTGGCAGTGGAAGCCGTCCAACAAATTTTGTCAATTTAGAAAGCCAAGAATTGCAAGGTTTGGGGACCAATAGCATGAGGTATACTTCTTCTGAACCAGGGTTTCGTAAACAAAGTCATAAGCAGAAAACTTTGTCAGGTATGTGGAAGAATGCAAAAGATGTTGTGGGACAGGCAATAGGAAAATTTATATTTGCTAGTGGTATTGCTCCCAATGTGGCACAGGGCCCTTACATGCAACATATGATAGATGTTGTCGCCGAACATGGACGAGGAGTCAAATCACCAACTCCACACGAATTGATGAACAAATATCTTCCACAGGAGAAACTACTGCTAGAGCAGTGGATTGAGGAGATGAAACAAAAAAAGTGGTCAATTTTTGGGTTGACACTCATGTGTGATGGTTGGACAAGTGGTACCAAGACACAAATTATCAACTTCATGGCTTATTGTGACGGTGATACATTTTTCATAAAATCAGTTGATGCATCTCGCCACATCAAAAACCACAGCTACCTTGCAAAATTGATTAAGAGTGCGATAAAATATGTTGGAAAAGAGAATGTTCTTCAAATTTGCACTGACAATGGGCCAAATTTCAAAAAAGCTGGAAAATCAGTTGAAGAGTCTTCAAACTACAGCTTATTTTGGACGCCATGTGCCGCACACTGCATTGATCTAATATTGAAAGATTTTGGAAAATTAGATATGTTTACATATATAATGCCTAGGGCCACAAGAATTACAAAATTTATATATAATCGCTCTTACCTACTTGCAATGATGCGAAGCCAAGAGTTTTGTGGAGGAGACATAGTAAGACCGGACATTACAAGATTTGCAAGCAACTATATCGCTTTGCAAAGCTTAAAGCAAAGGCGACAAGGGTTAAAAAGAATTTTTGTTTCTGAAGAGTGGGCCAAACACCCTGATAGTAAAACTGACAGAGCCAAAGAAGTGAAAATTTTGAATGATGACTACTTCTGGACTAGAGTGACCAAGGCTGTAAAGATAATGGATCCTGTGGTTCATGTCTTGCGCATGGTGGACGGTGATAAGAATGCCACCATGCCCTATATCTATGAGGCAATGCGCCTCATGAGAGATAAAGTAGAAGAAGCTGCGACTAATGCCAAGACACAATTCCTAAAAGTTATAGATGAACGATGGGATGGAATGCTTCTACACCTATTGCATAAAGCAGGTAAAGATGTGACATTTGCATTTAGCCATTTAGGTCTTAGTGTTTATTAGTCATCTAATATTTTCTAATTTTTGTGTCCTTATATGTGTAGCTTATTTTTTAAACCCAAGATTTCAATACAAGAATGACATTGGGAGAAGAGGAGACTTGGTAATGGGTCTCCAAGAAGTGATTGATAAGCTCTTTGCTAACAACAAAGATGACGCAATTCGAGCTATTGCACAAGTATGGGTTGGATAGTATATAATTCTTTATTACACGTTATTATAAAATGTTAATCTAATTCTCTCACTTTACCAATCACTAGATAAAACCATTCAGAGAAGCATCTGGCCTGTTTGCGCTACCGGCGGCTATCTATTCAAGGGATAAACTTTCTCCTGGTAAAGAATTACATGATTGGTTATGTTTGATATCATAATAATGAATGGTTCACTTGTCCACTTATTGATCATTGAACACTCTTTATTTTTTACAGCTGATTGGTGGATGAATTATGGTTGTGAATGTGAAGAATTGAGATCGGTAGCAGTTAAAGTTTTGTCCCAAACAGCAGCAGCAGGTGGCTGCGAAAGAAATTGGTCAACCTTCAACTTGATTCACACAAAAAGAAGAAATAGTTTGTCTGCCTCACGTCTTCATGACTTGGTGTTTGTACACTATAATATGAAGTTGAAGCAAAGACACACACAAGAATCATTGAGGAACCCAACAAGCAATGTCGACATTGATCCTCTTGATTGGGCGTATGTCTACACTGACAGGGGTGACGATGAAGACCCATTACAAGCATGGTTGAACAATACTACTGAGCCTTTACTTGATGAAGGGCGTCCAGGTGGGGGGCCTAATGCCACAATTGCAGGGGCAATGGGGGTTGATGTAGATGAATATCAAGAAAGTGAGGGAGCACAAGCAGATCAGACCACTCTTGGAGCGGAAGAAGACAACACACATATTGATAAAGATGATTTTTGGCAGGGTCTACCAGAGGATGAACCAGATGCCTCATCAGGTTCCACCACTCCAGAGCCCTCAGGTGGTGGTGATGGGGGCAACACTCCTGATAGCTATATAAGAGGAGATACGTCGCCACATAGAACACCATCTCCTCGCCCTCAACCTCAACAACAACGTCAACAACAATATGAGAGTGGTAGTGGTACTCAAAGACCGACAGATCGAACCTACCAAAGAAAGGGAAAGGGTAAAGCTCCACAACAACAACTAGATTCATTGCCAACATGCTACGAGAATTGGTATCCACAGGGTCAAGGACATGTGCCTCAACCTGTTTATCATGCACCTTACAACACTGACAATATCACTGAATCAATTGGAAGTCTCTCATTGGGAGGTCAATCGGGAGCAACAGGAAGCACCTTTGTGGATGATTTATTGGGTTTTACTGGGCCTACTTCTAGAGGATTTTATCAACAAGAACCCGTTCCTGGATATTATGGTGGTGATTCAGAAGGAACTTATGGAAGTCGGGTTTCCCATAGAACTGATAATGAATCATATAGTTACTTAGGCCCTGGATATGCCCCTGATCCTTTTGCAGCTACAACTGACACTACATCAGGTGTTCAGAGTCACTACTATCCACCAATGGCACAACCCGAGCCCCCACCACAACCTAACATATATGTACCCCCTTCTGATTCTGATGCAGAAAGGCCGCCCCATATACCAGAATTTTACAACTTCACACCAGGATCTCTTGCCTCCAGATATCCAACACAACTTGCATTGTATACAAGATTTGGATATTTGTCAGAAATATCCCATGAAGATTTTGCTGCATATGTGCATGATTATGAGCTCAACCACTCTCAGCACACAACTTGGATGCAATATGCTATGAGAATTGATAACCAAATGTCAATACTGAGACAGACTCAAAAAGCTCAACATTCAGGCCATGATTTTGGAAGGCATTCAGCTTTTTACTGAAGACATTTATTGGGTATGCACTTCATTTTAATGAATTGTAATCTATATTAGTATATTACTATATTTCATATGTAATATACGGAAGTATGAAGGATATTTGCTTGGAAAATGTATGCTGAAGTAGAGAATTGTATAAGAATTTGTATATTTTTATTTGCAAATGTAAAACATGATTATTGAGACTTGAGAACATTAGCAAGTGTGCACTGCATCATTTACTACTTTGTATTATCAACCTACCTAGCACTAGAGAGCCATGAATTGTGTTTTTATGTCAAATTAATACATATGAATTAGAGTTAGAGCATAATTTGTAAGTTTCCAATCGAAGTTATGCATCATTTTGCTAAAAAAACACCATCGAAGTTTGTCGAAGTTTGCGTCTAAACTTCCTCGAAGTTTCCACAAACTTCCACTTCCACACCTTGCGAAGTCGAAACGAAGTCGAAGTCCTGCACCATGATATAAACACACATACATGTATATACATGCATATATACATAGAGTAGTGTACCGGAGACACTATACACCTCAATCTTTTGCATCAGGAAACAATTATTTTGAAAATTTAAACCGTTGATCTTCTTAAATATCTTGAGAACATAGTACATAATAAATTTGAGCTCATTTAGACACTTATATGTCATGCATCTAAAAGAGAAAAATCATGCATTTCAAATTAGTTATATACGTTGAATTTGTTGTCCTTGGATGAGTGACTTACACTCATTCAAATGGGCTCAAATTTTGCATGGGGCCTATTCCTATTGTAACTAGTGAAAAACTAGGAAGCATGGATACTTCCCGGAGGCCGCCATGTCCATGTCCAACACATGTCCATGGACACGGCATGGACACACGTGGACACGTGGTGGACGCTTCTTGGACGTGTCCTGTGTTGTACGGGCGGGCGCCTAGGCGGCCCAGGCGGCCAATGGGGTCTCCATGTCTGGGCGCCCAGCATCAAAGGCTATGCCAGGCGGGCTAGGCGGGCTAGGCGTCCGCCCAGGCGGGCTAGGCGACCCGCCCAGGCGCTACTTAATTGTATTTACTCATATGCTTATTTGTATTTATCTATCTACTGTTTTTATTTAGTTATCTACTGATTTGTGTTTATTTATGTATTGATTTTGATACTATTTAATCATCTACTGATTTACTTTAGTTATCAACTGTTTAACTTTATTTATCAACTGATTTGTATATATTATATTTATTCATCTACTATTTGTATTTATTTATGTACTGATTTGAGAATTGATTAATCATCACTGATTTATATTAGTTAATCAACTGATTTGTATTTATTCATCTACTGCATTTATTCATCTGCTGTTTTTTATTTACCTATCTACTCATTTGAATTTAGTTATACTGCGTCTGAAATTATATAAGAATCTACTGATGTAACTTTATTTATCAACTGATTCGTATTTACTTTTCCACTTATGTATTTATTCATCTACTTATTTGTTTTTATTTATTACTGTTTTTATTTAGTTATCTATTGATTTGTGTTTATTTATGTACTAATTTCAATATTATTTAATCATCTACTGATTTAACTTTATTTATCAACTGATTTGTATTTATTGTATTTTATTCATCTACTATTTGTATTTATTTGTGTGCTGATTTAGGAATTATTTAATCATCTACTGATTTATATTAGTTTATCATCTGATTCGTATTTAATTTATTTATCCATATACTATTTGTATTTATTTATATGCTGATTTAGGTATTATTTAATCATCTACTGATTTATATTAGTTTATCAGCTGATTTGTATTTATTCATCTACTAATTTGTATTTATTCATCTACTGAATTTATCCGTATACTATTTTTTATTTAGTTATCTACTCATTTGAATTTATTTATGTACTGATTTTGAAATTATATAATCATC
Source organism: Alisma plantago-aquatica (assembly GCA_963693085.1). NCBI lineage: Eukaryota > Viridiplantae > Streptophyta > Magnoliopsida > Alismatales > Alismataceae > Alisma > Alisma plantago-aquatica. The sequence goes on along the minus strand of OY856412.1, from coordinate 20,928,487 downwards.
TACTGATGTAACTTTATTGATCAACTGATTTGTATTTATTTATCCACTTAGTTGTATTTACTCATCTACTTATTTGTATTTATTTAGCTACTATTTTTATTTAGTTATCTACTGATTTGTGTTTATTTATGTACTGATTTTGATATTATTTAACCATCTACTGATTTAACTTTATTTTTCATAAATTTTACATGTATCCATTAAATTTATATATATATATATATATATATATATATATATATATATATATATATATATATATAAACGCCTGGAAACGCCTGGGCCTCCGCCTAGGCGGTCTGGGCGTCCCCAGGCAACGCCTGGTCGCCTATACAACCATGGACGTGTCCAAGTTCCCCATTTTTTAAATCAGGAGTTGGACACGTCCTGGACACTAGGAGTCTAGGATACAACACATCACTAATTAAGATGGGGGAACATCCTACTACACATAAACATCCTCACCACTCTTGATGCACATGTCTCCCCCTTGTCACATCTTCACCTAGGTAATTACTCCTCTTCCTTCACCTACAGACTTTGGCATCTCCTCTCTCTTCGCTCGTTGCCAACCTATCCGTCTTCCTCTTCTTCAGTCTCCGATACCCATAGAATTAAATGTCCAATTTCGATGTCGCGTCCGATGGCCCAGAAACAGAAATTTTTCAAAAATTCGGCCGAATTTTCGATATTTACGGCCCCAACGATTTCGACGACCAAATAAGCGAATCAAATCATGAAAATTTACGAGGACGTTCTAATCGCCAAGATCTACTCAAATATGCAATAATATTTCATATTGGATATGTGGGGGTGGGGGTCTCCCACATTTGGAAGTGAAGGAAGCTGAACAATTTTGACAGAATTTCGATGGCAATTTCGATGACAAAATGAAGGAATTAAGTTATGGAATTTTGTAAGCACAATGTTTAAACATAGGCACACTAGATTGTATAATAAATTTATATGTTTAGAGGTTAGGGTGGGATCCATGTCTTGATGAGTGAGTGCACAAATGAACAAAATTGTCAAGTCTGTTAGATAGTTAGACTGTTACAAACTTGCAAACTTCAAGTTAAAACAACTAGAGTGATAGACTTCATAATTTAACGAGTTATAAACTTACAAGTTACAATATTGTAGGTCGGTATATTTATTGTATAAGTCTACTATTATAATATATTTAAGGTTACATAAGTGAATAAAAAAAACAAGGATAAAAAAACAATAAAAAAATATATTTAGGGTTACAGGCTACGACCTACACATCATTTTGTATAAGGCTACTATTATAATATATATAGGGTTACATAAGTGAAAAATATAAAAATATAAGAACTTCCATTAAAAAATCTTTGTAGCCATTTTGTGTATAAATATGAAATATATTGATTAGATTATCAAAATAAGTATAGATATACATATTTCACACTATTGTTTCTTACATTTACAAGTTCACTTCAAGATCTTGAGAATTTTAAGAGACATGTCACTTAGAAATTTAGGATTTTTGGAGTATTTATTAAGATATGTTTAACAGGGAGTAATAAAAAAAGTAGTAGTAGATGGGCTAGGGAGGGGGTTTACATATCTTAGAATCAAGTAAAGCAGCCTTCGAGAGCAAGATATCACAAAAAATTTGCTAAAAGATTGAAGTCCCAACAAACCCAGTTGATGGAACACTATTTCGTGAAATAGGTGCTGCATTTTGCACTGGTTTCACAATATCAAGGCCCAAACCGGGCTGTTTTGCACTAAAATACCCACTGTTTTGCGAAATTTCGACTGTAGCTGTGAAATTATCGCGAAATTGCTGACCAGGTCATGCAAACTGACGTTTCGATGTCCGATTGAAAAAAAAATGAAATTTCGAGCGAAATTTTGCAATTTTGATCGAAATTTTGTTCCATGCTGATACCTATGTTTGTTTTGTCCACCACCACCACCAACCTCCTCTTCCCCTTATCTTACCGAATCTGAATGTACATAAATGTTTACTCTCTTCTACAAATAACAAAATACCTCATCTTTCTTTGTTGTCCACCATTACTGTCTTTTTACTATTCAAATTTGGATATGCAAATATTTTATTGTAGGTCCATACTTGTAGTGCTTAGCTTGTTATTGTTTGTGAATAAAATTTCTATTACTTTGACTATTATTGTGTTTACAATGTGAACTTGTTTGATCGTATGCCTTTGATGGCTTAATTTCAAGACGTGTGCAATGTGTGTTTGAATGAAAATATGAAAGTGAAGATAGCTGGGATGAAATGATCTTTATGTTTGAATGTGCTTGTTCTTTTTGTGTTTATACATTAAAATAATATATATGTATATGTATATTTTTTGCCGTGTCTGACACTGTGTCCGTGTCCTATATTTGTAAAATTCTCGTGTCCCGTGTCCGTGTCCGTTTCATGCTTCTTAGATGAAAATCAATGGATTAGATTTTGCAAAGATATGGTATAGATAGGCAACTACCATTGAGGTGTACGGTGTAATATGTACACTCGAGGTGTATTCTAGGTTGACTCTCTCTTTCTCTCTCTATGTGTGTGTACATATCAACTACACATGTAATTGTTAAGGTCACTAGACATACAATCTTATCGAGTGAAAAAAGTAGGAAAAGAATTAAAGAACAGTTGAACAATAATAATGGACAGTATAGAGAGTGGGAGTTGGAAGTTTAGTGTATATCAGGATCATGGTAATAAAAAACCCGCCTTGAGGCTCTCGAGGCTTACGCCTCTTGGCGAGGCTATCCCAAATGCGCCTCGAGGCTTACGCCTCAGTGTCCTGGACTGAGGCTTACACCTCACAATGTCTGAGGCTCGCCTCAAAGCACTGAGGCTCTGAGGCTTAGCTGAGGCGCACACTTTAATTCTGAATGATGCTGTCTTATGTTAACACCAAATTGTCTACTTTTAAGTTTATTAAAAACACTTTCTTCAAAAGAATCAAAGTTCTTGTAGTTGATTGTTACTTTTCATTAATAAGCATTTAATCATAATTTTCTGAGTACCATCTTTCAATCTTCATTGTTAAATTTCTCTTTGTTTGCTACCTTCTTATTCACTATGTTGATGAATTTCATATCATTGTTCACTAATTTTGGTTCCTCGTTCCTACTAATTTGAAATTCTATCTCCTTCAGTTTATCAATTGACATCTTTTATTGTAGTAGTATAAAGAATTGATATCTTGTTATTTTTTTACATATTTATTTTGGTATACTGGTGGGTCCTTAGTCTCTATTATCATTATTAAGTTTAAAAAATAATTACTATTTCATATTGTTGTGCTTGTATATACATATTTTTGTTATAACACATTCATACACATAACCTATAAAATATATTGGGACCTCTCGCTAACAAACCGAGTGTCTAACCATCTTGGTGTCTTCTGTTAGACAATTTAAAAAAAAACCTATAATATATATACACGTGTAAATACATGTATAAATTTAATTTTTATGACCGCCTCATACATATTTTGAGGCTTACGCCTCGAACGCCTCGCCTCACTGAGACAAAAACGCCTCGTTATGCCTCATGCTTTTTTCAACCTTGATCAGGATTTATGTGTACATGGTTTGGTTAAAAATAGAGCAGGCGACTTAAAAGAGAACAATCTTGAAAAATCGTAAAAAATCACGAAGAATCGTGGAAAATCGTATAAATCGTGAACAAATGGGAAAAATCATGAAAACGTGTGATAAATCGGCGATTGACGTATTAGTCGTGATGAACATTCGGGAACCTATAAAATCACAAAAAATTACCAATTTTTCGTACAATTCAGAGACTTTTGTTACTATGATTGCACCTAGGCTCGCTGCCTATGCTCATAGGCAGCCAAATTTCAGAATACTGGCCACAACTGTGCTAGATGTCGAACAATAAAGCTAAACCTTGCACCCACATTTTTTTTTCTGAAACTATTGTTGATGTTTTGTGGAATAACATAGATAGAGATTGGTATTGGTATCTTTCCTTTGATAAATTATTGGATGCTTGACCTTATTGGCGGCTAAATTTAAGAAAAACTGACTGCAACTGTGCTAGATGTTGAACAACAAAGCTAAACATTGCACCCACAATTTTTGTTTCTAAAATTATTGTTGATGTTTTGTGGAATAACATTTATTGAGATTGGTATTGATATCTTTACTTTGATAAATTATTGGATGTTTTACCTTATTGGTGGTTCCTTTCTATATTCAGATGTTCAATTTGGTGCTATTCTCCTATATAACGATATTGATGCTTGCTACTTTGGTTTGCAGGAGGCGTACCTAAAAGTCTATGATTGGCAGTTCATCAATTGTCTTGAACTATGGACAAACATCGTTTGCAGGCACAGTTCTGATATTGATTTTCAGCATCTTGCATACCCCTTGACTCAGATAATCATGGGGGCTGCCCGATTAGTTCCCACTGCAAGGTATTTGCCAATTAGGTTGCAATGTGCAAGAATGCTCAACCGCATCAGTGCTTCCACAGATCGATTTATACCAGTTTCTCTACTTCTACTTGATATATTTGAAATGAAAGAACTTACTACCCCACCAACTGGAGGTGTTGGCAAATCGGTTGATTTACTTACCAGAAAATTGGTAAAACCATACCCCAAAATTTTTCTGTTAACTGTTTGTTGTTTTTGGTGTAGTAGTGTGCACTAATGATATGCTGCCTGCTGCAGGTTGGCAAGCCATCACTTAAGACTCGTGGTTTCCAGGAGGCGTGTTTAGTTTCAGTGATTGAGCTACTTGCTGAGCATTTGGCTCAGTGGAGTTATTCAATAGCTTTTTTTGAGTTATCTTTTATACCACTCGTTCGTCTCAGAAGCTTTTTGAAGACTGCAAAATTGGACATATTCCGGAAGGAAATCAAGGAACTAATTCGTCAGGTAGGTTAATCTTGCCTTAGGCTTGACTACTTGGATACTAGCAGTGACTGTCCTCCACTGATCAATGCAGGTTGAGGCAAATTCCAAGTTTGTAAATGCTAAACGTGCAATCGTCAATTTCTCTCCTAATGACCCTGCAGCAACGGCTTTTCTTCAGGTTTGCATTGCTGTATATACTATTTATCTTTTTCCAGTTTTACCATGTCCCTCCTAGTTAACTGGCAATTGTTTCCATTAGGATGAAAAAGCATCTGGAATAAGCCCCTTGTCGCAACATTTTAAGAATTTACGGCTTAAATCACAGCATAGGAGTGATGCCATGGTGGAATCCAGGTGAATTTGCTTCTTTGATGTTTCCCCCCAGCCTTTCTTTAGAACTCCGTTATCTCTCCCTCTCTCCTCTTGAGCTCTTTGATGTTTCCCCCCAACCTTGTCAATAAACTTATAGTAGTTTATCTGTTTTCTCAAAATCAGTGTTATTGTTGGAGCAAACTCATCAGTGTTTGGTAAAAGATCCCGAAAGAAAGATGAAAGCGATGACGATAGTGATGTCAGTATTGATGAAGATGAAGAAGATGAAGATGAAGATGAAGAGAAGGATGGAGCATCTGTGTTTAGTTCTTCTTGGTTGCCTGATTCAAAGTACACCTCTTTGTCGCTTTAGAACAAATTTATTAGCTGTTGATTTTCAATGCCCTTAGAAATATTCGTGTCCAACCTCACTTGGCATTGTTTTCCTGACCAAGGGTGGGCCTTGCAAAATCTGGACCTGCGAAGCACCAGACCTCTAGCAACAAGGTACACCGGTCAGCTGAGGATGAGGATGTGGTGGAGGACCTTGTGCTAAGTTCCGACGATGATGAACCCACTAGCAGCATTACTTCCTCAGAGGAAAAGAATGGCAAAACGAAGCCCTTGCTACTAGAACCTGACGGAGATCACAAGGAAGTGCAGAGCAAGAAGAGGAAGCGCATTAAGAAGCGCTCTGAATCAAACAGAAAACAAAGAGGCCGCGGCAAGAGATTCAAGAAAGCAAAGAAGGCTGTCAAAAGCTAGTGTGTGTGGGGCTTTTGCGTAGAAGGCCTTTGGATGATTTTGAAAGTTTGGGTGCACGAGCATATTGATTTTGAAATTTTGGGTACACGAGCATATTGGCTTTTAATCTATGATATCAAAGTTGGCTTCCAGCGATATTACAAAAGGAAATTTGACCGATACCAGAATGTTGTATCCATTTCTTATAAAATGTATTTATGTAAGGTATCTAAGAAACGACGTATCCCTTTTTCTTATTTAGTTTCCTTTTAGTTAGTAAAATGGGAACGAGCTTTCAACTATTGTAGTTGGAAACATTTTGAAGTTTTGTTTCCCTGCAAAAACAAATGTGGTTCTGTACGCTGCTTATCTCACCATGTAATCTCCCGCTCTCTTCTCATCTATGTTCTCGCTCTTAGTCGCATATTTCAAATTTACCCGTAACACAGTCTGGCCCTCATATTTTTCCAATATTTGGGTGCAACGTGTGGGTTTGTCAAAGCAGGGTGAATAGTTTATTGTGTTGGCCTTCAGGTTCAATTTAACTATGGCGATCTTAATAGGATTAACAACCTAAAGGAACAATGACGAATAATACTTAATAAGATGAATAATGACAATGAGTTGTGCAACCATCTATGCAATATTTTGTATTGATGTAGATAATAAATGTTACCTACCTACTTAGTTAAGTTGTTGATGGTTAGCCAAATATCACTCATGACTTAATGAATATGGATCTTGACTTGCTAAGAATTTTGTAATCTTTTGATCTAATATTTGAGGATATTAAGTTTGAATAAAACAATGAGTGTTATTAATTAATTGCCAAATAAAGATCAAAAAAATTAATTTCCAAATTTTGATTTTGACTCATAAAAAGACTTTTTTTGTAAAGCTAATGGAAAACACAAATAATTACTTCTCATTGCAATCAATCCTTGAGAATAAAAGTGAATAAAAACTTTTCTGAATGTTATAGGACAATGAGAGTTGTTCTCACTCATGACTATAATCTTTGTCATGAAAACTCCATGACTAGAATTACTAGCTTCAAATGCACTAAGAGCATAAAGGGAAGCTTATTGTAAGCATATTGATGATGCCATATACGTCAAACTCCTCATGTTATGCTCCATAAATTATTATTTTTAGAAGCAACGTGAAAACATGGGTGCTCTAGATATTGGCCAAATATGAGGAATATGCTCCAAGGGAAGCAAGTCAAGAACATTATGTTGTCCCAAAAGCCTTATTTAGGTGCAACATGACCGATGGTGATGTAGTTGGCCCCATGTACACTCAAGTTGAGAAGGTATGTGGAAACATACAATGACTAGGATTTTCTATATAATGTAATCTTTCAAATGTTTTGGAAATTTTATAGCCAGTTTTGTCACAAAATAGAACACGAATACTTTTGCTCAACCATTATTAGTGTTACTTGACATGTTGACAATAGTTGAGGATCAGATGAAGAAACACAAGCTAAAGTTTGTGTTTATGGTCAATAAAGGAAAGGGCAAGTGAAGGGGAAAATGAAGATCTAAGAAAAGTTCTAACGTTGGTCAAAAGTCTTAATATTCTACACTTAAAGCTAACAAAAGAGTAGAAAAGGAAGACAATTGTCACTAGAATGGACATTGGAAAATAATTCACACTTTTTCTTGTGGAATGAAAGAAGTAGGGGATAAGCAATCTCCAATTTAGGTATATATTATTGAGATAAACTTATCTACTTCTTCAACATGGGTATTGGAAAACGATTGTAGATCACACAGTTGTTCCAATATACATGATCTTAAAAGAAGTAGAACCTTACTGGAGGAGAGGTGGATCAACACATTGCTAATGTAGCAAGAGTTGCTGAAACAATAGTAGGTACTTATTGTTTATCTCTTCCTAGTGGGCTTGTAGTAGAGTTATAGAATTTCTATATGTACCTTCTCTAATTCAAAATATTATTTCAATATCTTGTTTGATCATGAATAGTTTGAATATTAATAAATAATGGTCAAATTTATATATCAAGAGATGAGATCTTTTCTGGAGGTGCCCCAATATATTGTGGTTTAATTTGTTGGATCTTGAGAAAAGTGTATATAACATAAATAACAAGAATTTTGAAACTCGATGACTAGAAAAACTTACTTTTGACAATATCATCTAGGTCAGAAAAATGAGAAACATATTTTGAGAGTCCATAAATGTGGTCTAGACTCATTGAATTTTGAATAAGTAGAGAGATATATGGATCTTATTTATTGGACAAAATGACAAAAGCACATTTCATGGTGATGGTGAAAAAGCAAGTGACTTATTAAGACTTATACATACTAACGTGTGTGAAGCTTTTAGCACATGTTCTAGAGTCGAATATTAGAACTTCATCACAAAGGTGATTACTTCAGTAGATATGGATATGTGTATGTCACAGAGAACAAATCTGAATCTGTCGAAAAGTTCAAGAAATTCATGAATGATGTACAAAATCAACTTGGAACAAGTATTAAAGTATGACAATATGATTTGGGTGGAGAATATCTAATCCAAAAGTTTGAGGCCTTTCTAAGTGACCATGGTAGTGTATCATAGTAAACTCTACCCGGAACACCAAAACATAATGGTGTATCAAAAAGAAGGAATTGCACCTTGTTAAACATGGTGCGATCAATGATGAGTTTAGATAATCTTTAGAATTCATTTTGAGAAAATGGTTTTCTACCTCTAACATTTAAACTTAGTGCTACACATTCTAAACTGGTTCAAATGACACCTTACAAAATATAAAAAAAACACCCCGATACGCCCTTGCTAAAGATTTAGAGATGTGAATCATATGCCATACAGTTTATTGAAAAGCTTGGACCCAAAACTGATAAATATTACTTTGTTGGATACCTTAAGGAAACTACGAGTTACAATTTTTGTATTCCATTTGGAAACAAAGTGTCTATTTGCAGAACTATTGTATTCCTTGAAAAGGAATTTATTTGTAAGGGAAATCGTGGCAGGAATATGATCTCGCTGAAGTTCAAGGTAAAGAAAAGCAACATTCAACTTATTTAGGTAGATGAGTAATAAAGAGAATCAATTTGTTGTGGAATCTAATTTTTCTCATGTATTACAAGAACATCAAAGGTCTAGTAGGACATATATGGATCTAGAGAGATTTAAATATCTCTTGACTTAATTAGAGGCTCAATTGGTAAAAAATGATGATGATCTAACAACCAACAATAAGGCTATTGAGGGTCTTGATTCTAGAAAGTGGATTGAGGCCTTGATATTTGATATGGACTCCATGTAAGCCAACAAAGTATGGACTTTGGTGGATGCACCTGAAGGGCTAAAGCCTGTGATGGGTCTTCAACAAGAAGATGAACATAGATGGTAATGTGCAAACCTATACATGATTATTGGTTGCATAAAGTTTTAGACAAGTTCAAGGCGTTGACTATAATGAAAAATTATCACCTTTTGCCATGGTGAAATCCATCAGGACCATTCACACCATTGAAACAAATCATGACTATGAGATTTTACAAATGGGCATTAAAACCATATTCCATAATGGGCTTCTTCTTGAGGATGTGTATATGACACAAACCATATGTTTTATTGCTACAAATGACTCCTATAAATTATGCAAGCTACAACGGTCTATCTATGGACGGAAGAAAGCTATCTAGAAACTACAATCTTTATTTTGATGAGACATTCATAGAGTTTAGCTTCATAGAAAATGACAAAGAACATTGTGTTTGAAATATCTCGTTAGCTTCCCCAACTTAGGAAATCATTGCAAAGATGATCTATAGAAATATCTCATTAGCTTCCCCAACTATTTTAGAATGTCAAGGGAAAGCTACTGAAAGGCCTAAAGCAATAGAAGCACCATGTTCCATTACTAGCTCAGGGAGGAACTTCAACTTCATGCAAAGTCAAAGGCAAGAACAATAATCATCCAAAAAATATTCTGGAGTTGCAATGAAGATCAAGACATGATAAAAAATGGCAACTAGGGTTGGGGCACAAGAAGTCGTCATCACAAACCAAAGAGCATCAATTGAAACCAAAAAGGAAAAAAACAACAAATGTACCTTGATTGACTGGATCAAGCCTTCTAAAAGCTTCACGAGAAGTCATTTAAGCATATATGTTCTTTAGAGCAATGTGAGAACTTGATTAAAAACTACAACTTACCTTCAAGACCTTGATCAACAATTTGAACTTAGGAGGATGGGTTCACTATCAAGGGAGAGAAAACATGATCAAAGTGATGGTCAAAAAAGAATTAGGAGGCACAATAGAGGTAAGGGAACAATTTTTTAGGGGTTTGAAGGCTTGGAGAGAGAAGAGGTACCACAATAGGAGGAAGCAAGGGTGTGGAGACATCTGAGTTCTAATGGAGTGCTAAAGGAAACAAAACCAAGTGAAATTAGGGTACCTTATGTTTTGAAATGTGCGAGGAAGGTTACTAAGAGAAAATAGGGCAAGATAAAGGAAGAAAAGAGTAAAAGAAGCAAAAAGAGTAAAAGATGCTAATAGATCTGGAATGAAGTTGTAGTTGTAGATGCATTTGCACTATTTGAGTGGAAAATGTCATGATCTAAGGTAAGAGACAAGAATCTCAATCTTTGGATCAAAATTAGAGGGCTTTTACAAGGCACCATGAAACCCAAACAAGGAAGTTCCATATGTTAAGTAAATAAATGAGAATCTTTAGATAATTGTGATGTTGATGAAATAAATTATAACCTAACCCACCTAACATATATTTATTGGCCATTTTCTAATATAATCAAATTAGGGTAGCTAGCCTTATCTAATAAACATAAAACTTGACACCTAAACTAATTTTAGTACATAGATAACTATTTTGCATTAAGTTTATTCTTTTAAGATCACTAATCTATTTTTTCCATATATATTATGATGACTAATAATTCTCTAACAGTCTAGGAATGGGTTGTCTTACATATATCTCTTTTACCTTTTGGGTATTTTGTTTGTTTTTGAATTATATTCTCATGAAACACTTTTCTTAATGCTTATTTCCAATTATCTCCATTATTTAACTCTAGTCTCCTCCTTGGGAAATTTACTACCATTATAATGAAATTGTACAAAAAACATCTTCTTTATTGATTTACATTATGTTATTGATGTTAGTTGAGGAATTTCCACCACTACTAATAATATAGATATTTTTTATCTTTTATAAGGAATAATCAAGTATATCAACATAATAGTGATAGTTGTGACATTTTAATGATTCATTTGCATGTATTTAACCATTATATGAAATTTATTACCAACATTATTATATGGGTCTCAAACTATGCCTTCATTAATATAGATTTTAAGAAAATTTCACATAAAGTTAGGGTTCATATAAAAAATTTTCAATTATTATTTATTTATTAATATCTATTTATAAACACTAAATTTTATTATCCTATTAATTCCACTCTAGATACAGTTTAAAACCATTTGGGATATTATCTAGAACAAGCCCAAAGGCATCTAATTCTTGAGACTAATTTTTCCAGCGCTAGGAAGTTAAGTTTCAAGATGTTACACCAACGATCTTTTTGATTGAACATTTGATATACAATTTGGAGGAACGATAGACTTAATTTCACCCGCATAAGAATTTTGTTGAATGTATTTCTCCTTAGAGGAATAAATATCCGATATCCTCCCTTTATAGACTTGTGAAGATTTTTTAATTTAAATAGAAGAAATAAATATTCCATATCCTCCCTTTATAGACTTATGAAGATTTTTTAATTTAAATAGTAGAATCCACAATTTGCAAGATTATAAAAAAGCAATATTTTGAGGGACTCCCCCTCCACGGTCAAAATCAATAGATATTGTATCTAAATTGACTGGAGGACGATCATAGAATATATCCTTCTTAGTAGCTTTCTCCGTATTCTTTGAGATCCATATCTCTTCTCACATTTCCCCTCCTTCCACTTAAAAAATGAACCTTAGTCGTAGACACTAGTTCCATAGTCCTTACAACAAGATGGAATCACTCATATTAAATCTTAACCGCATCCTCATTCCGTTGTTCACTAATAAGTTGTAGTTTATCAAGAAATTTATATGATGAGTACATGTATCCTTGCATAAGAAGAGAATTTTTGTTATCATGTAATGAAATTTAGTCTAAGCAGAGTGTTGAGGAAGCTCAAAATAATGGTAAAGCTTCATCATCCCATAACTTGAATGACATATTATGAACATGTATCTAGATTGGTACTTCTGTGAGCTTGAGATCCTCTAACGTTCACATCTCTCCCACTTCTTAAGAATAAGTAATTTTTCATCAAAGTACCGTAGACTACCTTTGCATTCCATAAATATGATAATAATAAAATCATCCCTTTGAGACATTACTTCATAATTTCATCAGCTCTTTGTATATAACTCAGACGGTTGTGAGAAGAAGGTTGATGCCAGTGGTAGAGCCAAAATTTCAACATTGGGGGGACCAAAACTTAAATTTTTTTACCAACCCTCAAATTCGAACTAACAACCTACCAATCCAACGAAAACCCGCTAACCACTCACCAATTATATTTTTTGTTGTTTCTTCTTTGGTTTTGATATATATTGAAATATTTTTTTGTACATGTCAAAGCTTGTGTGAACCGAAGTCGTGTCGCACAGAAAAATGAGTAAGTATGAACAGTGGGATTTGAACCCACTACCCAAGTGTGTAACCATACAGACCGTACCAGTACACTACTGCTATCTACTAACTTGGTTGCGTTGTATTATATATATATATATATATATATATATATATATATATATATATATAAAGACTGTCACATACACATAATGTGAGAAAAACAAAACTAATGGTTAGCGGGAGTTGAACCCGCGACCCTCAGCTTCTACGCCAACAAAATGACCGCTGCATTAGTTACTATCATATAATTGTTCTTGTTATATATATTATATAGATACTCATAAATAAATAAATAAATATATATATGTTATATATATGTATATATGCCAAATATTTTTCATTGGGGGGGCATGGCCCATGCTTACTCTCCGGCTCTGCCCCTGGTTGATGCAAAATTTGACCATCCATACAACATGATAATGTGATTAATAGAATTAGTATTCCATCTCCGTTTATATTTCTAGAGAATATGTTCTCCCAAGAGGAAGTGAGGAAGATATATGGACATGTCTCTATGACAAAATCTAGGAGTCAAAGAATATTTTTAGTTTTCAAGTTTCTGATCGATGACAACATCAGTTCTACTTGTCCTCATCATGTTATAGAGATCCCACATACAAACATGTTTCTTAACCTAAGAAGCACTTGCAATCAACTTACCAAATTCTTATAGTGTGTCCTTTTTTTAATTAAATGTAAGTAGTATATTTTATTAACAAGGGTTGGATCTACCTATACCAAGGGCACCTTCCCTACCACCTCTTATAGCCAAGAGGGAAAAGAGAAATAGGTTTGGGGAGAAAAGTGAATGATTCACAATTTGAGGCTATGTCTCTTACAACAATTTATATTTATTCTAAGATGTATGTAAGTGATAATATCAAGGAGTTTGGGGTTCTTTGTTGGTAAGGATACTTTATTTAAATTCTAGAGACACATCGACCCTAACGAATTTTGTTTATAGAAAAAACTGCAAGCTAACATATACTCATGATAGGAAGAAGTCTAGTCATTTTCCAAGTTTTTAGTGGGGTTCCAATGGATAATCCTCCATTAACTACTCATATAATGACTAGTTGCAAAAAAGTCAATGACTCAATAACATAGTTTTTCAATTGCTTGTCATCAATATCAAATTATGTGATAAAAATTGTTAGTGTACAGCTGGCATATTTGCCACTTTTTTTCTTCGGAGAAAATTGGCCTATGCTATTAACTAGATAAAACTTCAAACTTCATTGGCAGGTCTTTTCTGAAAAGAAGTAGATGCATAAAATTTAGATTTTGTACCAAAAGCATGATCGAGTGATTCTTCTTGGATGAAAACAAAGAGATTAGTTACTTGCCATAACTAACCAATTCATCATTTGGATGAAGTTTAGATTTTATGGCACGGTTGATTGGTTTCTTAGGAGAGAAAACTATATGACATTGACAAGGCATAAATAAAAATAGAGTTTTTTTTTCTCTCCCAAAACTCCCCTCTCTTTTTGCAAAATTCTTGAATAACCCCTCCCTTTTATTGAATTCCTAAAAATCCCCACTCCTCTAACTTAATTCCAAATAGCCCTCCATTTGAACGATTCTGTCACCTGTCACTAATTGAGCGCGACTAATTAGAATTTTTTTGGTTATGATGATTTTTTATTTGTTCCCTCAATTTCCAATTCTCACTTCGTTACATATATTACATTCTGTTCTTAAATTGAAATATTTAATAATTATAATATTATAATTTACTACAACTCAATGTTGGTAAAAAAGTTCAATATTAATTGGAGATGACGGGTTCAAATCCTTTTAAACACAAATTTAAGGAAAACAACCTCATGCATGCACATCTGCCAAGGGGTCAGCCTTGTAAAAGGTTCTTCAACATAAAAATAATCAACCATTCATTCTGTTCTACGAGGTTGTCACCATAAGTTTGGTCATAATGTTTACTCTATTACTGTTGGTCCAATACAATTATGCCTATGAGCGGATCCTTGACATCAAAACCATTAATCATTAGTCATTTACCATAATATAGTAACATGATTTATTTTGTAATTTTTATTTGTTTTAATTAATATTCAAATTTAATGAGAATTTGTAAGTTTGTATTTAATCCAACATTTAGTTTAGAAAAAACCATTTTCACGTAGTTGCAAGTTCTATAAGCATTCAAGTCGACATAAAGCTGTCAGACTCAACACTAGACATGTTTTTTAATTGAAGTTGGGATATGATTATATTCATCTCGCTCTCCCATGTATGTATCAAAAAACACATCAAGGACATCCATCCAAAAACAATTGAATAAAATTTGAACACTTGATCCCCTATATCCACCAAAAAAATAGTTGTGTACTCTAAACATGTATCTACAGAATGATATGAGCATATAATTTTTGAATTGATATTCTTTTTGGGCCAGACACACTAGTAATTAATATCTAAAATTTTCATATACAATATGGCATCTGAAATCCAATCCAAAGTCTGATATCATATTTTCTACATAATTTCTAAATGTACAAACATACTAATGGATTTCAAATTTGTAGATACATGTCTAGTTTTGGGATCTGATAATTTTATGGGGGCTCGAATGTTGTAGAAACTTAAAAATACCTGAAGCTATTTTTTTAATGGATTAAGCCCATTTAAATTAAATATCCAACTGAGGTACACCAAGATTTTAAAGATTAACAAAAACCAATCCAAAATTACAAAATATATTAAATTACAAAAATAATAGTTAGCAATTAATGATTAATAATTTTGATGTCAACGATCCTCTTACATATATGGATATATTGGACCCACCTCAATAGAGTAAACTATATGAACAGACTCGTGCTCAGAAGTTACCCCCATTCCACATACATTATTAAAATAAATTTATAATAAATGATTAATTCGTTTCATGTCAAGCAATATTTCACAACGCTAACTGTTGGGTTTTAAGGGAGATAGAGAAGGCAACAGAAATAAAAATTTTTCTTCTCCCAAACCCAGAATAACAAAATCGCGTTAACGTCTATACAATAGGAAGGATGGTTTGTGGAGACATACTTTGTCTCGAGGCTTGCTCGACGACGTTACCTCGCGGCTTGCGCGGTCTTCACCTTCGGTCTTGGACGATGTCTGTGTAGCTCCCGGTCTCACAGGGACTGTCAGCTCCTGGTCTCACCGGGAGTGTCGGGATTGACAACTGTCCTTCGAGCGGCAGAAGTCTCCCTCCTCTGAAGTAGTCCACACAGACCACCTGGAACTCTGATCTCCTTATCCCATAAGGAATCGGAAGGAGTCGCACCCTCCTGTCGGCGTACTAGTCACAAACACACTCTCCTACAATCAGTTGCTTTATTACAGTTGTCTTTCCCTTGTTGTGCCTCCTTTATTGGGTAGCACTTGCTCAGGCTCTCTCGGTTACCACAACCAGAGAGAACGACAACTTTGCAGAGCAACTGGTGTTCTGAGGTTTTTTTCCTGAGACGCCCCCAATACCCCTACATATATAGGAGGGTTATGGGACATGATTTTCTACCCCGGGTGTGATGACCCTAATTTTAGGAATCTAATATCCAATGAAGTACTTAGAGTTCTTGAATAATCGTATTTGGATAAACACAAGTTAAGGTGACTCTTATCTGAACATGGTTCGATTTGAACCATGAGTATGACTACAACTCTTTTAAGGATCGATAATGCAAATACACAACCAATTGCATACATGGATATGGTTAATACATGTGTTTAGTTAATATTGTGTACTTATGAAGTTAAGCATCTAATCGAAGTACACATCAATTCATATAATTTATTGGTGGCCATGGAAGTCTGATAATAAAGTAAGTTAAACTAGTGTTGATGATGTTATGGGTTGTTTGATGCATACTTGACTTCAATATCTTAATATGTGTACCAATTTAGAGTATCTTAATCGAAGGGCGAGCAAATATTTGTTTTGGTCTCATATGATCATTGTTTAATGACAAACAAAGGGAATCTATGTTTCAAATTACAATTGAATTGAGGTCATAGATAGATAGATATTCAAACTCCAAATTAAGGCTTCATATAATTTAGGCTCAATATTCATGTTCGGCCCATTATGAACCTGCCTGATTCCTCTTCTTAGGCACATCTTATTAGTTACTAGCTTAGGCACTAACCGTTGTGCGTGGATAAGTAAATAGCGGATGGTTTGATTCTTGATAGTCATTTGATGAACATCAGATGATATTAGTATAAGCCTGTACCTCCGCATTACTTGGGGCCAAAGACGAGGTCTTGCCCTTATCTACTAGTCTGTTTCTCACAGGGATGGGTCGAGGAGGAAGGATAGAGTAGTGTGAAGTGAGGGAATTTCACTCCTCACCTCTTATCTCTCCACCACCAGTATGAGGAAGAATGAAACGTACAGAGAGGGAGCCAGGAGAGCTAGAGCAGTCCTTCTACGACGACCTCCTAGAGAAAGAGATCCACAGCCGCATCCAAGAAGAATAAGCACCGATGGCTAGCAGAGTTTGATGAGGAGAGGGAAGCAGCGACCAAGCCCTCACCAGAGCAGATGGGACAAGCGGCACCGGCGGACGCGGCAGCTGTGACGCTGTAGTTTGGGAGACCGAGGGCGTTTCGACTCTTCTACAGATCTGCAACAGCTGCAAGCTTCGACGATCTCACGGGGATGGAGGATCACAGGCGCTAGGGAAAACTCGAGCAGCCGTGGAGGTTGGAAGGATGACGCCGAAGCTAATGGAGGGTCAAGCCATCCACGAGGAGCGCTGGAGGGCGATCGATCGCTCGCCAGAGTTGGCCCCCGCAACGGCGGCTCCGAGTCACGCGATCAGGGGGTGTCGAGACTCCTTGGCGGAGGACAGAATGGGCGAGGAGGAGGAGGTTCTACCTGCTTGCTAGCCATGAGGACCAAGCAGCTGGCGGCGCTCACACATTCCATCGTTCACAACGAACAGAGACCACATCTCAACTTGCCCTCATCGGCGTCTTCTACAGCGGTGGCTCTCTCTCTCCAATGTGGCGGCACGCCCAGGCAGAGAATAGGGATCCCGTATCCAGCTCCAGGGTGTGAGGGAAAGGGACAGAGAGAGATCGAGCCCTCTTGACTATCCTCTCTATTGAACCGGGTCCAAACCTACTGAACCGGCCGGCCCAAGTTGAAAAATACTAGAGGGGGGTGAAAAGAGTTTTTGAATTATTTTAACAATTATTGAACTCAAACAATCAACCACAAAAATATTGGACAAGGGGACAAGGATTTAGAGTGGTTCCAACTTTAGCAAATACTAAAGTTGTCAGTCCACTACCCGGTTGCTTACCCAACCGGGATTTGGAAAGAATTTAATTTTATTACCTCGCAAGGACTTTACATAAAATTACAATTCTCTCCCTAAACCCTTCAAGCAGCCTTCACCTAGAAGTAATCGCCCAACCTTGAAGCAGCCTTCACCTAGAAGTAATTGCACCACCTTGAAGCAGCCTTCCTCCTGAAGTAGCTTCCCGTTGCAATAGCCTTCTTGAAGTAGCTTCCCGTGCGATAGCCTTCTTGAAGTAGCTTGAAGTCCACCTTCTCCTCCGAGAAGAACCTTCTCCAATCCGCAGCCTCCAACCCTAGGAGTAGCAAGGAGAATACAAAGGATAAAAAGGAACAAGAAGGAAAATAGAAATTACAACTTATCCTTTGAAGCACAAGGCTTGATTTGCCTATATCAAGCGTATCGATCTCCTAACCAATGAGTGTAGAAGTGTAAGTGCTATGGTAAGGAGATTCTAGCCTATAGGACACGAAATGGGAGCAATGGTAATGAATAGCCAATGTAGGAATTGCTCTATTGCTCAAAACAGATTGCAAATGTAATTGCTTGCTCAAGTATAGCACAAGTGTAGCTTCAGTGTGTTTTGGTGTCCTAAGGCATGTCCTATTTATAGGAATGGCCTATGGATGCTTAAGGACGTTCTAGACAACTTCTAGGGGTTTCTAAGTGCTTAACTAGCCGTTGGGTATAAGTTAGGTGCATTAGTAACAGCTAGTTGCTTTATTCTGCAGTTGCTGTCAGAGACCATCTCGGTCGACAATTTGTCGACCGAGATACCTACTCGGTCGAAGTTTTGTCGACCGACAGGCTCTCTGGATCAACGTTCATTTGCAACTGCCAACTACCTTGTCAGCTGTGTCTAACGGCTACTTGGGTCATTCTCGATCGAGAAGTTTGTCGACCGAGAGTGTCTCGGTCGAGGAGTTTGGTCGACCGAGATTGACCTTGTTTCAATCTTTCAAATTAGGCACTAAGTAAATGCATGAGTGTGCATATGTGATCTTATTTAAAAGGGATGAACTATCTAAGTGTGGTGATTGGCTAGGGAAGATCTAACGCTTGATTTACATGAGATCTAAGTACTTGTACATTATATGTTTGTACAAGTTTACAATTGATTACATTGCATGATTTTTACAATCATTCAAGCGTATAGTTTCCCTAAAACTTTGTCATCCACTTTATTCCTGCAACACTCAAGTAGCACGTTAGATCAACAAGAATGAAATGTTTGTCATCCACTTTATTCCTGCAACACTCAAGTAGCACGTTAGATCAACAAGAATGAAATGTTTGTCATCATCGAAACAAAGGGATTTATCATAATATCCAATTTATCCAACAATCTCCCCCTTTTTGAAGATGACAAACATTTCCTAAATATGAAATAAGGAAATATAAAGCATGTGAGTTTCATACCTGAAAATTACCTTTTGTAGCCATTTATGTTTTGCAAGTGAGTGCTGGCCAAGATGTTATGAAACTCATTTATATTTTTGATTTTATATTCTTTCTCCCCCTTTGTCATTTCAAAAAGATATCCAAGTTGAATATTTTATTTTTCTTCTCCCCCTTAAATTTTATATTATGCTCCCCCTTAAATAGATATCCTATTAGGAACATGGATTTTTGTCTAATTTATCCACAATTTGTTTCTCAATCATTTGCAAAGGATGTTAAGCCTTGAAATGATATGAGATTCCCTTAAGCTTATGATGAATGTATATTTATTTCTCATTTATCAAGGGATGTTAAGCCCTAAATTAAATGAGAATCCTTTAATCTTAGAGTACATAAAAATGTATCCAACCAAATGCAAGGGATGTTAAGCCCTGATTTGTTTAGAGAGTTCCTTTAAGTACAAGCTATATCATTTCATAGATTATTTCATAATCAAGAGTAAAAATACTAAGGTCGTAACAAGCTTCAAATGATGTTTACAATGTTTTTCTAAGCTTCTTAATTAATTAAACCAATTTGTTGTTATGAGCTCCCCCTTAATCTTACAATTTAAGTAGTTTGATGCTTCTAAGGTCACAAATAATTTTAAATTTTGATTTTGACCTTTATCAAAAGTATACTAAGATTAAGTGCAATAAAATGATGTCCAAATAAGCATTTTGTCAAAGCTTATTTTAGGTCGCCCTTGACTACGACCATGGCGCCCCTTGGTCAATTTTAATTTTAACCAAGAGGCAAATTCTGCAGATTTCCAAGATAAACATTCATATGTGAAGTATAATTTCTGCAGATAGCTATAATTATCAATTTTGAAGCACATTAAGATATACCTATTATGAAGACTTAATATGAGCATCATAGTGAAGTCTTTGACCTTGATTTTTCTAGAATGCATGTTTTACATTCATTGTAAAAGATGTTTCATATGCTTTGCTATGGGTACATAAATATCAAATCCCATTTCTTCTTATAACCTTATCATAAGATCCTTTAGAAACATATATTTTGAAAGCAAGATTAATATCTTAAAGTCAAGATTTTTGCTTTTGATTTCTTAGAACAAGCAAATAGATAAAAACATTAATATTTTGTTCTAAGAGGCACCGTTTGGCTTGTCATAGCAACATCATCATTACGAGATGTGTCCACAAGCATTATCTATTATGTCAAGATGCTTTTATGCTAATGACATTTGCAGTTTTCTGAATCACAATGATCATTCATGGTTTGTATATATGAATCAAAGCTTATTTTAAACCAATGAAACATAATGATCATGATGAAGCATATCTATGATAAAACAATAATTTCCTTGGTTAAGCCAATCATGATTTTTCAGTTTTAAATCCAACCATTGAGAGTAAACCAAAATAGTCTCATATAAGTTTTCAATTTTAAGACAAACTTTTATAACTGATCATGCCGAAGAAACTTTTCAAACAATGAATAAGATTTGTTCAAGATTAGTCTTCTCACAACACTTTTGCAATATGTTTAAGGATTTTCTACTCATAATGTCATATAATGTAAACAATCAATATGTCTTGCTACAAAAATTGTCTTCCAAGATTTTATTCTTGATTTGCATGTTAATTCAATCATCAATAACAATTTGATAGCAAACTAGGTTGATTGAAAAACAATTTCAGAAGATTTATGTCAGACTTGACAACAGAAGCCTGCTCGATCGACCATTTCTCGACCGACAGATCCCTCGGTCGACAGTGTCTCGACCGAGAAAGGTTCTGTGTTGTTTCAAACCTGTTTTCAAATATTGTTTATAATTAAAAGCAAAAGTATGAAAGTTAAAGCTCGATTTAGTTGAGATATTTAAATATCAAAGCAACATTTAGGTTAAATCTCAACTAATCATATACATTTTGTGAATCCAAACTAAACAAGTAGTTTAAGATGTATATTTGGAAATTTAATTTCTTGGATTAACTTGGTGTCCTATTATGTTAAGTTGAGATAGACATAGAGATATACCACTTAGAGTCTTTGGTCATATCTCAACTTAATTTTATCCATTTAGTTTGGGGGTTTTGGAACCCATACTAACTCAACATTCTTTTTCTTGTATGGGCATGAAAAAGAGTAATGTCCAAGACGTGAGCAATAATGGCAACATATAGAATCAACCTCAAGTCTTTTTCTATGGTTTTGTTCTAGGTTGTTCTTTGGTACAAATGTAGCTTGATGTGCTCGTGTCTTTCTCCAACTAGGTTGTTGATGAGATTTCCCTTTGGGCTTATAACCTAGTCCTCTTCTCCCAATTTGATGATAGGAATTATCCAATATTCTATCAAGGATTCCATTGTTGCTTAACCTACTAACTTCTTGTTGCAACTTAGCGATCTCATCCATTCTTTTCTTAATATCTAGTTTTGCTTGATCTAGATTAGATGATAAAGAATTCCTTTCTTTCACTATATTATCATAATCTAGATGTGTACACAAAACAGGTTGTTTTTGAAAATCATTTAACTTTGCAAGTAATTCAACCTTTTCTTGATATAGAAGATCATAATTTGTTTCTAGAGTAAAAATCTTCACATCACTACTACTTAGAGATGATTTCAAAGTACGATTTTCAGAAACAATGCTATCTTTTTCAAAACCAAGATTATTCAATTTAGCATATAAATCTTCATTTTCGGATGTAAGAGCAAGAAGTCTAGCATTTAACTCATCGTTTGTTTTACTAGATTTCTTTAATTTCTTCTTGCACTCAATATACTTATTGTGTGTTTCTTCAAGACTAGAAATTAGCTCTTCTTTTGATAAATCAAGAAGGCTTACCTCTTCTTCTTCTTCTTCTTCATTGGTTGTAGCAATGAGACAATTTTTGTGGACCTCTTTCTTCTTTTCTCTCCATGGACAACCGATTGTTGTATGGTTTGTTCCTAAACACCAATTGCAGCTTGTTGAAAGTTGGTCCAAGTTGCTCATTTGCCTGCGGTTGTAGTCACCTCCACCCTTCATTCTTCTTCTTCTAGATCTGCTTCATGAGCTTCTAAATTGCCGATGAGTTGCTCCATTTTGAGTCGAGTGAGGTCGTTTGCTTCTTCAATGGCTGTCACCTTTGGCTTGTATTTTGGAGGAAGTGATCGAAGGATTTTTGATACTTGATCTTCCTCAAGGACAGGTTTTCCTAGGGCACTTAAACCATTAACAATGATAGAGAATTTTGAAAACATTTCACTAATAGATTCATTAGGATCCATACGAAAATGTTCAAGCTTCGTTTTAAGCAAGCTAATTTTGGAATTTTTGACTTGGACTGTACCCTCATAGGTTATGGACAGTCTATGCCAAATATCATAAGCTGTATCACAATTTGATATTCTATTAAATTCTCCTACCGAAATAGAACAATATAAGATACTTACAGCTTTTGCATTCATTTGGGCTAGTTTTACCGTGTTTGCATCCCATTCCGAAAATTCATTTTGAGGGAGCATGTATGGAGTAGACACCATTCTCCATAGATCCCAGTTGATTCCTTGGAAATAGAATTGCATCCTTCTCTTCCAATATTGGTAGTTTGTCCCATCGAACGCTGGGGGCCTAGCAACAAGTGTCCCTTCAATGTTGAGGTTGTTGAGCACTCCATCACCCATTTCTTCAAGACCTTGTTAGGGTTCCTTGAAGCCTCGCTCTGATACCAACTGAAAAATACTAGAGGGGGGGTGAAAAGAGTTTTTGAATTATTTTAACAATTATTGAACTCAAACAATCAACCACAAAAATATTGGACAAGGGGACAAGGATTTAGAGTGGTTCCAACTTTAGCAAATACTAAAGTTGTCAGTCCACTACCCGGTTGCTTACCCAACCGGGATTTGGAAAGAATTTAATTTTATTACCTCGCAAGGACTTTACATAAAATTACAATTCTCTCCCTAAACCCTTCAAGCAGCCTTCACCTAGAAGTAATCGCCCAACCTTGAAGCAGCCTTCACCTAGAAGTAATTGCACCACCTTGAAGCAGCCTTCCTCCTGAAGTAGCTTCCCGTTGCAATAGCCTTCTTGAAGTAGCTTCCCGTGCGATAGCCTTCTTGAAGTAGCTTGAAGTCCACCTTCTCCTCCGAGAAGAACCTTCTCCAATCCGCAGCCTCCAACCCTAGGAGTAGCAAGGAGAATACAAAGGATAAAAAGGAACAAGAAGGAAAATAGAAATTACAACTTATCCTTTGAAGCACAAGGCTTGATTTGCCTATATCAAGCGTATCGATCTCCTAACCAATGAGTGTAGAAGTGTAAGTGCTATGGTAAGGAGATTCTAGCCTATAGGACACGAAATGGGAGCAATGGTAATGAATAGCCAATGTAGGAATTGCTCTATTGCTCAAAACAGATTGCAAATGTAATTGCTTGCTCAAGTATAGCACAAGTGTAGCTTCAGTGTGTTTTGGTGTCCTAAGGCATGTCCTATTTATAGGAATGGCCTATGGATGCTTAAGGACGTTCTAGACAACTTCTAGGGGTTTCTAAGTGCTTAACTAGCCGTTGGGTATAAGTTAGGTGCATTAGTAACAGCTAGTTGCTTTATTCTGCAGTTGCTGTCAGAGACCATCTCGGTCGACAATTTGTCGACCGAGATACCTACTCGGTCGAAGTTTTGTCGACCGACAGGCTCTCTGGATCAACGTTCATTTGCAACTGCCAACTACCTTGTCAGCTGTGTCTAACGGCTACTTGGGTCATTCTCGATCGAGAAGTTTGTCGACCGAGAGTGTCTCGGTCGAGGAGTTTGTTCGACCGAGATTGACCTTGTTTCAATCTTTCAAATTAGGCACTAAGTAAATGCATGAGTGTGCATATGTGATCTTATTTAAAAGGGATGAACTATCTAAGTGTGGTGATTGGATAGGGAAGATCTAACGCTTGATTTACATGAGATCTAAGTACTTGTACATTATATGTTTGTACAAGTTTACAATTGATTACATTGCATGACATTTACAATCATTCAAGCGTATAGTTTCCCTAGAACTTTGTCATCCACTTTATTCCTGCAACACTCAAGTAGCACGTTAGATCAACAAGAATGAAATGTTTGTCATCATCGAAACAAAGGGATTTATCATAATATCCAATTTATCCAACACAAGTCATTTTAAGGTATTTTTGCCCTCAAATATATGCAGATCTTAGAAAATGGATTATAAATAGTTCCCTTGTCCTATAAATTCCCCAAAAATATCCCTAGACTCAAAAAAGTATCCTCTACATTACTGGACCCTTAGATCAGACCTTTGACTAACAAGTAATTATGATATTTAATTTAGAGGATAATGCTTCATTTAAATGGTATAATTAGAAAATGGTTGAGATTAAATCTGATAAAAATAAATTTGAACCCTGATATAATCTAGAAATTAAATGTGGACTCCTATCTTGATAATATTGAGTAATTTAAGGCCTTTTCTCATTATTACCTAATTACATGTTTAATCCTCATTTTAATTTTAGAAAATAGACCGATCATCAAGAAATTATGAAATTTGGACCAGACCTATAAAATGACCTCTTTATTAGTAGAAAAATATTAGAGACATGTTCTAGACTGTTTGAACCTAGGTTTGGCCTAAACCCTAACTTAGACCTAAATTATCAATGACATTATGAACCATGTATTAATGATGATTAATTGTTATTAATCAGGTCATGGACAAAGTTGTAGATGATCTAGAATATAAATAGGAATCGCTGAACTCAGGTACGTGGATATAATTATATGACTAGATTTGCTGGATGTTAAATATATGTACTTGCTTGTTTGTACTTGAAATACATTGTTGGATGTAGATCTATATGTATTGTCATTTCCGCCTTGAACAATAAGAACACTAAAGAAAGAAAATGGAATGTAGTTATTGATGGTTCATTAATCTCCCTATTAGAGAGGGAAAGTATTAATGTTGACTAGCACCTCCCTAATGGTATAAGGTACGCGGGGAGATCCCTAATGGTACAAGGTACGCGGGGATAGGGCCCAATAATTTATGTTTGTGCTAAGCCCACCATAGTAATACATGTCCTTTGAAATATGGTTAATAACTTGGGTTTACCTGATTTTCTGCCATCAAATAATGTTTCTTTCTCTCTTTCTTCTTTTTCAAGTATTTTCAATATGCCAGCATAGTATAGCTCTTTAATTCCATGTACCAACTTTTGTTGATGATTTTGTTTCTCGTATTTTCTAGGTTCAGAGCTAGCATGGGATAAAAGAATAGGATGTGAGCAAGTTGTATAGGTTGTACCTATTGTCTAAGATCCTGTTAGCATACATGTTTAGACTTATAGAATTTTCATTCAATATGTACATGTAAACCATTTGTAATAATTCATATTGTTTAAATATACATGTGAATGTTGAGTATGTTATGGTTGTATGTTCATGTATGCGTATTATGCTTCCGCATCGCTTTCTGATTCGATTGAATGATGTTCTCGGATTCTGACCTCTCATTCCCAATAGGGTTTTGAGAAGGTGAAAATCCGGGGACGTCACACCGGGCAATGCGGGATTAAAGCAGGGGCAGAAGGGTTCAAGATTTTCCACAAAACAACCAACTTGCACCAGCTGAACCGATCAGTTCACACCCTGAAATGATCATTTTAGGCCCTGAGCCGATCATTTGGGACCTGAGCCGATCGGATGGGGTTCTGAGCTGATCGGTTCATGGTCCTGATCCAACTCAAATTGACTTTCATATTTGTTTCTGATTAATGAAATATTAATCCTCGTCCAAATCGAATTTGTACAAGTGAAACAAATTGTATTTGTAAAATAGTCTTCTGACTTTCCAAACGATCTCGGTTGGTCACATGAATCGACCGGTTCAACAATTGAGCCGATCGTATCATGACACATGAGCCGATCGTCTCACCGGTTGATCCGATCGGTTCACCAACCTGAGCCGATCAGTTCAACCCTGTGAGCCGATCGGTTGGGGCAGCAGACTGTGCAAATCAGTCAATCGCAGTTTCAATCAATCTGATACTCCAATCAATCGGTCCAACACCTTGAACACTATGATACTGAGCTATCAATTGATTAAGTGTTTAATTGAACTACTAAAATCCTTTAGTAATCAATATAAACATAATTTGTAGATAAACTCCTCTTCCAGATTAAATTCTATCTGTGTGACCCTACATGTCCATTTCACGTTGGTAGTGAAAGTCCATAACACTTATGACTTCACAAGCAAAGAACGGTGCCTAATCACACATCAGTGCTACCCAAGTGAGATAGAAAGTTGGAGAACAACTTTCAATCCTATAATCCGTGAATGGTGTTACAACGAATGTATAATTCCTTTGTCACTGATATCCTGAATGAACTCAAGGCATTGAATAGTCATCCTTTCAATGTTCATTCACTTTCTTGATCTCAGAGTAGATTGGAGGAGATATGTATGACATCAATATCACATACTAATTCACACATGCGTGCACGCCTATCTCAATCCTACTCATCAAGTGGCCATGGATATCAAACTCCCTCAGGAGGGACAAATCCCATATCTATCACTCACCCCTCAAAAGCCCCATGTGTCAAAGCCACCCAATCATCACCTTTATAACAACCCATGTTTCAGGACTGCGTTTGATGATGTCAAAGTGTACCCAACGACATGTGCTGAGTGTAGTGATTTTAGGTCAAAGAATCACACTCACCACTATCACTGTAAGAACTGACTTTGACTACCATGTCATGGTTCCATGTGTCAAACTCACGGTGGGTCTGTCTGGTAAACTTGTTCTCTAACAAGTACCTATGTGTTTGGTTTGATATCTCCATATCATGACTAATGAGATTTTGTCATCAACCAACACCACAATCTAGTCTTATGTGTCATTGCTATCTATCTACCTTCCACAATGACATCCGACTAGAGACATAATAAGAATGTACAAACTCTTAGCATCCGTATGATCTCATCGTTCATGTCCTTAACCTGAAAGCATACGTCATTGAGTACTGTCATTCTCGAGACATTCAATCTATTCTATCATTATCTCATATGGTGAACCAGAAAGAATTGGAAGCTTGCCTTTGATCTTTATCAAATCAATCTTAATGTATCCCACCAATCATCCCATGATTGGCTCTCAGGGCATACATACCAACAGACTCCCACTTGCACTGCAAGACAATCACCCTTGAATCATATTCTTAGTGATCTTCAAACATGTCCCACATGTTACTGTGCTCTAGTGCTAACATAGTGAGTTATGGCAACACCTTGCCAAAGTCGGTATTAACTACATGTCTCTCATCTCTTCGCTGTACGTCACACGTATGAGATGGAGTTGCCGTAATATGCGATCTAGTATTCCTTTGCTAACCTTTAGCCACATTGCATGACCAAGCACTCCTAACTTGTCATCAATGACCGGAATAATTATAAGTTCATCTCATGAACTTCCAGATCCATATAGTATCCACTGCTGTTCTCTAACACACAGATACTCGACATTTCCTTTTAAACAACTTTATTGGAACATTTCCAATTATCAACAAACATTCACTTTTATATATCATATATATGTTTTTGCGATTAATTTTCTGTCCTTTTTGATAGTTCGCATCAGTGTAGCTCTTTACAGTGAACCTTTCCTAATATCCATAGAACTAGTACTTCACAAGCAATTACCAAGTTCTTATGGTATTTCAGTAACCCTTACTGGAGCTAGACAGACATCCACTCGTCATGTCCCACATACGAGTTATCATGATGAGCATATCATATTTTCATGTCCTACATACAAGATGAAAGCCTTTTATTCTTGCCATGCAAGATAATGGGATGGTTGCATACATGATAGATCCATATCTATTCTTAGTGTTCCCATTCTTCATAAGAATTGGACACTTGGCCTTGGGATACTAACTCCATGGAACACGGATAAGTTTTCTCCCACTGAATCTGTGCATACTGAACCTTTCAGTATAGATTGCCAATGTATGCTTTCTCTTTTCAGGTCAAGAGGTTTTCGAGAACTATCTCTATAGATATCTATTCCTATCACATAGGAAATGTCTCTATCTTTCCTAAAGATAATTTCCACTTTGGATTTCCATTCTAAAACATTTCCATTTCACATCAACATGTGGAATGTGAATACACTCCCACTAAATCACAGATCCCTACTTTATCTTTGACATGTCAGTCAAACCCTTTGACTATATCATCAAAATAAAGATCCAACTCTGAGTTGCTTGTACTTAATCAATCACATTGATTAGTCCATTGTAACTTATAGACTTCATTTGCATTAATGGATTCATAAACCCTATAGGTTGTGTCTCATACACATCCTTGTCTTATTCCTTATAGGAATGCAATTTTAGTGTCCGTATGCCAAATGTCTAAGTCATTAAGTTGCAATCAACAAGCATAATCCTTCTCAAATGTTATCCATGTGTCTTAACGCTTAAGACTCATTCGCACTTATGGATTTCATCCCAATGGGTGCTACCATCAAGGTCATACCTTATGGTTCACATGGAATTCATTTAGGATGTAATGGTCATAAACCATAACTCAAAATCTGGTTCCTCATATTCATCTAGATAATTGACTCATCACATGACCAACTCATCACATAGATAATCAAGGTGCATCTGTCAAGGATATAAGAACTCACAACTCCTTGTGATTCTTAATGTCCTTTATAAGTGTGGGGTATTCTTTATTTAAGAAGAAATTAGTTATTTGATAATCATCCTCTAACTCCTTAGAGTATGACTCCTTTTGATTTAGACATCACCATGCCTCAATCATGAGCTTACTATGATACACTATCATAATCACTCACAAGGTTCTCAAACATTTGGTCTAAGTATTTCATTCATTGATCTCATCAAGAATTAACACTTTACCAATTCGTACTTCATCTAAAATATTCTTGAACACTTCAAGATATTCATATTGGTATTTCTCTAAACACCACTTGAAGTGTTAGCATTAACTCTAATAGGTATGTAAATACATCACATGTATTATACCTAATAGGATAATCATTCTCCCACTACCACTAGTGAAGATTGATTAATCATGTCTAAGAGATTCATGTCTCTTACTGGTTCTCTAACCAAAAGAGTCTAGATTTATCCATCATATGGAAACTAGAAATGAATTTCTCATGATTTATGCTAATTCGATTGTTTGAGTTATCAATAACTTTTAGGTATCATTTTATCTTATGCATACCAAGTACCACAAGATAAACAAGGCATTGCCACAAAGATCATATCTTTTGAAATTGAAACATCAACTTTATTAATTGCTATCATTGTCATACAATGTGCAAAAATAATGTGTTTCTATCCATTAGAAAAATTGAAATAGCAGTTCATAACTCTATTACATGCCTTCAAGGCTGAAAATAAGCTAAAGTACTCCTACCTATGGCGGCAACACTTGCCCCATTTATTGAGTGCTTTACATTTTATATCTTGGTATCATATACCTCAAAAATGTTACTAGTTTATTTCATGACACCTTCAGGTGGAGACGTCTGTCGCCTCCTTCTTCTTTAGTTCTTCTAGATAGAGTGGACAATTCCTTTTCCAATGTCCTGGCTTTTGAAAATGGTGGCAATTGCCTCTCTTGGTCACACCTCCCTTGTCCTTGAGAGTTGAAGATGACTTGGACTGCTGGCTAACATCAGAACCTTTCTTAGCCTTGCCCTTGCCCTTGCGCTTGGACTTGCCTTTGTTGCTACTGATCATCATCACAGACTTAGGCTTGTCCTTCTTCATTTGTGCCTCGACTGTCCTCAACATGCCCAACAACTCTGTCAACGGCTTGTCAAAGTTGTTCATGTTGTAGTTCATCACAAACTGACTGTAGGATTCTGGCAACGATTACAATATCACAACAGTAGCCAACTCTTGGCTCAGGGGAAATCACAGTCTTGTCAGGTTCTCCACATACCCAATAATCTTGAGCGTGTGAGGACCAACTGGATCTCCTTCTGTCATGACACACTTGAATAGCGCCCTGGAGACATCATATTTCTCTTGCCGTGCTTGATCTTCATACATGTTCTTGAGATGCTGAATCATCTCAATGACACCCATGTTCTCATGTTGTCTCTGCAACTCGTGGTTCATGGAGCACAACATCAAGCACTTTGCATCAATGACATCATCAGAATGCTTCTTATAAGCATCCCTTTCTGCCTTTGGTGCGGTAGGAGTAGGTTCCTCTGGAATTGGAGTATCCAGGACATAGAGCTTTCACTCTTGAGTGAGAACAATTCTCAATGTCCTAAACCAGTCGTGGAAGTTAGTCCCATTCAGCTTGTCCTTTTCAAGGACCGATCATAATGAAAAGTGATTGTTGTTTGTTGTCATTTGTACTACAATAGGAGATATATGCAATTTAGTCCAAAACTCAATTTTGACTTATTTGATTGATTTGAAAGGTTGATGATATAATTAAGACTTTAATTAATTATCGCTCCCACTATTTTTGTTCAAATTGATAGCCCTCACCATTAATTCAGAAGATTGTAGCGTACAATCTTCTAGTGGGAAAGATCCTGAAATCCTCTAAGTCATGGACCAGCTAGGGCTGTCACCCACAAGTTAGATCTTCCAGGTAGGCAACTTTTGCCAATTGCATCATATGCAACTCTTGAAAGATGTCATATGCAACTCCTTGCCATGATCATCTCCATGCCTCAAGGTGATAGATCCTATCTAGGTCACCTTGTTAAGTCTGACCCAGAGCCAACACGATGAATATGTACCCTGCTAGGGCAGACCCACATATCCATCCTTCACGCTTCCACGAGATAGATGGTGCACTACGCTAGAGCGTGCCCAAACTTGGCCGATCAAGCTTTTCATGTGTTTCACATTTAGAAGGCATCTAAAACTTTAATATTTAATGAGAGATTTGGTTTTATAGGTACATATACATATCCAATCACCACAAAATACAGTACGTATCATATACATGCTATATCCCACAAAAAACATACGAAATGATAAAAGTGATGATTATGTCCATCCTAATGTAATTCCTCTAGCCAAGAGGAATCACAGTCATCTAGGTCTACATCACATGTAACCTTTCCATGATGAAGTGCTATAGCCGTCTGAGTTTATCAACTCATCACATGAATGACCTGCTCACCCTGGCCGGTCGTCTGGGTTCCATCAGTCGATCGGTTGGCTCCTCCAACCGACCGGTTCACCTGGTCATCGTGCATCTCCTCAGGTCACCACCCACTCGTCTCGCTCCTTGAGCCGATCGTCTGAATCGCCAACCGATTGGTTCACGCCTTGAATCGATCGTCTCAGTAGTCGTTAGATGTCCTCCGTTCTTTGACATAACAGGAAATATAAAAAGATCTATCCTATTTATATTTAAATTGGGAAACCCCAAGTTACATTCTGAGGGAGCAAAGGTAGGAAAGAAATCTCGAGTTATCTCGAGTTACATCAGGAATAGGAGATAGAGAATCGGTACGCAAACCGAGATGCAAGCAATAACATACAACCAATCACACATAGGGTTTATTGGCCATAACCACACTATACATACACCACAAAACTCGTTTAAGGGCGATGTGTATTGAGTGCGTTCATATTACATATCATATATGTATATTGGGATTTGTGGATTTAGGATTGGACATACATAAAGCCATCATTATTCACATTGTATGCAATAATTAAAGGCGACAAACCAAAATCGATCACATCGATAATCCTAAAATATAGAACAGTTGACGTGGCTCTGATACCACTGTTCGGTTTTACAGGAAACAGAGAAGGCAACGGAAATAACAAGTTTTCTTCTCCCAAACCCAGAATAAAGGAATCACGTCAACATATATACAATAGGAAGGATGGTTTGTGGAGACATACCTTGTCCTGAAGCTTGCTCAGTGACGTTACCTCACGGCTTGCGCGGTCTTCACCTCTGGTCTTGGACGATGTCTGTGCAGCTCCTGGTCTCACCGGGACTGTCAGCTCCTGGTCTCATCGGGACTGTCAGGATTGACAATTGTCCTCTAAGCGGTAGAAGTCTCCCGCCTCTGAAGTAGTCCAC
This sequence comes from Alisma plantago-aquatica, assembly GCA_963693085.1. NCBI lineage: Eukaryota > Viridiplantae > Streptophyta > Magnoliopsida > Alismatales > Alismataceae > Alisma > Alisma plantago-aquatica. Next base: position 20,895,951 of record OY856412.1, on the reverse strand, counting down.
ACGGACGACCTGGAACTCCGATCTCCTTATCCCACAAGGAATCAGAAGGATTCACACCCTCCTGTCGACGTACTAGTCACCAACACACTCTCCTACAACCAGTTGCTTTTCTGTAGCTGTCTTTCCCTTGCTGTACCTCCCTTATCGAGTAGCACTTTCTTGGGCTCTCTCGGTTAGCACAACCAGAGAGAACGACAACTTTGCAGAGCAACTGGTGTTCTGAGTTGTTGTTCCTGAGAAACCCCCAATACCCCTATATATAGGAGGGTCATGGGACAGGGTTCTCTACCCCGGGTAATGCGGGATTAAAGCAGGAGTAGAAAGGTTCAGGATTTTCCACAAAACAACCAACTTGCGCCAGCTGAACCGATCAGTTCACACCCTGAAACGATTGTTTCAGGCCCTGAGCCGATCATTTGGGACCCGAGCTGATCGGCTGGGGCTCTAAGTCGATCGATTCGTGGTCCTGATCCAACTCAAATTGACTTTCATATTTGTTTCCGATTAATCAAATATTAATCCTCGTCCAAATCGAATTTGTACAAGTGAAACAAATTGTATTTGCAAAATAGTCTTCTGACTTTCCAAACAATCTCAGTTGGTCACATGAATCGACCGGTTCAACAATTGAGCCGATCGTCTCATGACACATGAGTCGATCGTCTCACCAGTTGAGCCGATTGGTTCACCAACCTGACCCGATCGGTTCAACCCTGTGAGCCGATCGATTGGGGCAGCAGACTGTGCAAATCAGTCAATCACAGTTTCAATCAATCTGATACTCCAATCAATCGGTCCAACACCTTGAACACTATGATACTGAGCTATGAATTGATTGAGTGTTTAATTGAACTACTAAACTCCTTTAGTAATCAATCTAAATATCATTTGTGGATAAACTCCTCTTCCAGATTAAATCCTATGTGTGTGACCCTGCAGGTCTATTTCACATTGGTAGTGAAAGTCCATAACACTTATGACTTCACAAGCAAAAAGCGATGCCTAGTCACACATCAGTGCTACCCAAGTGAAATAGAAAGTTGGAGAACAACTTTCAATCCTACAATCCGTGAATGGTGTTACAACAAATGTATAATTCCTTTGTCACTGATATCCCGAATGAACTCAAGGCATGGAACAATCATCCTTTCAACGTTCATTCACTTTCTTGATCTCATAGTAGATTGGAGGAGATATGTATGACATCGATATCACATACTGATTCACACATGCGTGCATGCCTATCTCAATCCTACTCATAAAGTGACCATGGATATCAAACTCCCTTAGGAGGGACAAATCCCATATCTATCACTCACCCCTCAAAAGCCCCATGTGTCAAAGCCACCCAACCATCACCTTTATAACAACCCATGTTTCAGGACTGCGTTTAATGATGTCAAAGTGTACCCAACGACATGTGTTGAGTGTAGTGATTTTAGGTCAAAGAATCACACTCACTACCATCACTCAGAGAACTGACTTTGACTACCATGTCATGGTTCCATGTGTCAAACTCACGGTGGGTCAGTAAACTTGTTCTCTAACAAGTACCTATGTGTTTGGTTTGATATCTCCATATCATGACTAATGAGATTCTGTCATCAACCAACACCACAATCTAGTCTTATGTGTCATTGCTGTCTATCTACCTTCCACAATGACATCCGACTAGGGACATAATAAGAATGTACAAACTCTTAGCATCCGTATGATCTCATCGTTCAGGTCCTTAACCTGAAAGCATACGTCATTGAGTACTGTCATTCTCTAGACATTCAATCTGTTCTATCATTATCTCATATGACTGAACCAGAAAGAATTGGAAGCTTGTATTTGATCTTTATCAAATCAATCTTAATGTATCCCACCAATCATCCCATGATTGGCTCTCAGGGCATACATACCAACACTAACCTGTGCCGAATGTGCCAAATGTAAAATATATCACTTGAATTCATCTCCTAAAGGACTAAAACACATATATTCTTTGTTTATCAATTAACCAATATCTACTTGTAGTAAACTCCTCCTATATTTTTGTGCATTTTATATAAATGTAGTTGGTCCCAAGCCCGAGTGGTGGAGGGTTGGCGATAGGTTGACAGCCAGTCATAAAACTTTGTCACTCTTTTTATGATATGAATCCTTATAAAAATTTCATTGGAGTGTCCCTACCTAGTGATGTGTTGCATTGGCATCCATGTATAGTGATAAATATACAAGGGGTTTCTACACAACGACGTCCCGTTGTGCTGAAGGATAGACAAGGGTTCCCACATCTTAGATGAGTGTGGGTAAAGAATCTAGTCCCGCTACATCGTTTCTTAGATGTAGTGAAAATGTACAAGGGTTTCCACATCTTGGACATGTGTGCGTAAAGAAACCAGTTCCACTGCATCATTGCCCGGATGTAGTAAAAAATGTGCAAGGGCAACATTTTCAAAGAAGGCACATGTAAAGAAGCAAGTTCAACAAAAAAGGACTAGAGTTGGATCTTGAAATATTGGCTCTTTGATATGAAAATATTTGGAGATAGTGGATACCATGATGAGAAAAAAAGTAAATATAACTTTCTTGCAAGAAACCAAGTGGAGAGAGGAACATGGTATATAGATTGGAGATACATGATATAAAATCTAGTATACAAATATTGATAAACATAGAAATGACATAAGTATTATTGTTGATGATATGTTGAAGGATGATGTTGTCAAGATTACAAGGATGGGTGATAGAATCATATCTATCAAGGTTGTTCTTGGGGGGAATATTTTTAACATTAGTAGTGCATGTGCCCCTCAAGTTGGCCTTAGCGAAGAAGCTAAGAAGGATTTTTGGGATGACTTGGATGAATTAATGCATGGAATATCGATAGAGGAGAAGATCATTATTGGGAGTGATTTAAATGGCCATTTGGGGAGTAGAAATGCTGAATATGAGAGATTTCATGGTGGTTTTGGATATGGCAATAGAAATAGAGAAGGAGAAAGGATATTATATTTTGCACTTGCGTATGGTATGATTTTGGCAAATACCGATTTCAAGAAAAGAGAATCTCATAAAATTATTTTCAAGAGTGGGCACAATTGTAGCCAAATTTATTACCTTCTTATGATACGGGTGGATCATAAACTATGCAAGGACTATAGAGTGATTACTAGTGAAAAACTCACGACCCAACATAGGTTGGTAGTTTTGGATATTAACATGAAGATCAATAAAGGCAAGCATAATAGAAACCAAGATAGCAGGATCAAGTGGTGGAATCTTAAAGGAGAAAAGAATTTGAATTTTCACGATAAACTCATCAAGGAGGGAACTTAGAACTTGGAGTCTGATGTTAACACTATGTGACATAACATGAGCACCTGCATAACAAAAATTTTCAAAGAGGTTTTGAGAGAGTTTAAAGGTTGTAGGCCTCTAAAAAAAGAAACTTGTTGGTGGAATGATGAATGATAGAAGACTATTAAATTGAACAGGGATATCTATAGGAGCTTGTCTAAATTTGGAAATGATGCAACATTCTAGAGATACAAGTAAGAAAAGAAATAAGGTAAAAAGGTTGTTCATGAGGCAAGGTCTAGATACTTTGATGATATTTATAAGAATATGGACACAAGATAAGGAGAAAAAGATATATATAAAATGGCTCGTATAAGAGAAAGGAAAGGAATAGACTTCAGTCAAGCAAAATGCATCAAGAATGAAGATGGTAGAGTGTTGGTGAAGGAAGATGATATCAAGAACCAACGGAAAAATTACTTCCATAAACTTTTCAATGAAGATACTATAAACAATGTTAGAGACTCGTGTGACATGAATACAAGAGATATCATTTACACACGATGAGTTTCACTATTTGAGGTCAGGAATGCTTTAAAAAAGATCTAAATGAGAAAGGTATGCGAACCAGACAATATTCCCATTGATGTATGGAAGAGTATGGGGGTGAAGGAGTTATGTGGTTAACACAGTTCTTTCACAAGATAATGAAGACCAAGAAGATGTCAGATGAGTGGAGAAATAGTACTATAGTCCCCATCTACAAGAACAAAGACAATGTTTAGAGCTACACAAACTACAAAGGTATCACGTTGATGAGTCACACAGTGAAGCTTTGGAAGAGGATTATTAAGTAGAGGCTAAGATCTATAACACAAAAATCAAACAACAAATTTGGTTTCATGCTTGGAAGATCAACTACAGATGCTATTTTTCTGATAAGGAGGCTTATGGAGAAGTATATAGAAAGAAAAAGAGATCTTCATTTGGGGTTTATTGATTTGGAAAAAGCTTATGATCGAATACCTAGGGAAGTGTTGTGGATAGTTTTGAAGAAAAAGGGCGTGCCAATCCAATACATTGACTTGATTAAAGACATGTATGATAGCTCGACTGTTAGTGTGAAGACTCTTGGAGGAGAGATATCAACTTTTCCTATCATAGTTGGGGTATACCATGGATCCACACTCAGCCCATATTTGTTCATTCTTGTTATGCATGAGTTGACAAAGAATGTCCATGGTGACATTCCTTGATGCATGTTATTTGCTAATGACATCATATTGATTGAGAAAATTAAAGATGGATCGAATGATAAAGTTGAACTTTAGAGAAAGGATTGGAATCAAATGGAATAGTTATAGGAGCAAAATTGAGTATATGCATTACAATTTCAGTCAATCTCGTAGTGTGAATGGTGGATCCAAATTGAGCGGAGTAGATATACCAAAATGTGATAAATTGAGTTACTTGAGTTCTATTATTCAAATAGATGAGGATGTCTAAAATGACATTTGTCACAAGATCACTACAAGATGGTTAACATGGAGGATTGCAAGTAGAGTATCATGTGATGATCAGAAGATCCCTCTCAGGTTAAAAAGTACATTTTATAAAACAATTATACGACCAACCACGCTCTACAGAGTGATTGTTGGGCGGTTAAGAAATAAGGTTCAACAAGATGAACGTGGTTGAATTGTGTACACTGTGATGCATGTGTGGGAAAACAAGAAAAGATAATGTGAGAAATGACGATATTAGGAATAAAGTGGGGGTGATGAACATTGAGGATAAGTTGTGCGAGGGCCGACTCAGATGGTATGGACATGTACAATGCATACTGACTAATGTGCCTATACTAAGCAAGCACAATTGATAGAAGAAGAGGAAGGCCTACACTAACATGGAATGAGATAATAAAGAGAGATTTGGAATCTCTACATCTCGACTAGAATATGACCCATGATAGAACTGAATGGAAACAAAGGATCCATGCACCTGACCCCAACATAATTGGGACTGAGGCTTAGATGATGATGATTATCTACTTGTAGTAAATTATTGATATTATACTTATAATATATCTTATCTTAATTATATAATATAATATAATATAATATAATATAATATAATATATGTAAGGAATTAAGAAATAAAGCACGAGAGAGCGCCAGAATCGAAAAAAATGAGTCATCACAATTGGAAAAGGGAAAAGGCTACATACCATGAAATGATAGGTGAAAGAATAGTGTAATTGGGGGGGTTGTATGGAATTAAGTTAAAAGAATTGGGGGGGGGGTTGCTAAGAATTCAGTAAAAGGAAGGGGGTATTCAAAATTTTTGGAAAAGTAAAGGGTTGTTTTGAAGAAAAACTCATAAAAATATGGGTATGCTAATTAGTGTTCTCCGAGAAGAAAGTCAACCTACTATCATTACAACTTTATGATTTTGTATGTATTTTGACCAAGTTGTTTTATTCCAACGATTTGTTTAGACAAAAATAGCTTTATACAAGACATGTAGTAGGGTGATTTTGTGATTAAGTTTGTGATCATATACACCGTGTTGGCATTTTTCCTAGTAGGGTGGTAGGGTGATCGTCTTTATCTGTTTCTCATTCTTGTATCATGTTTCTCCCTCCCATTACTAGGAAAAAAATAAACATACTCCTCTGCCCTCCTTTTTGTCTTCCATCACTAGAAAGATATAAACATGATCATGTCATCCCCTTTCTCTCATCCATCACTAAAAAAACATGACCCTTTCTCCCCTTCCTATCTACCTCCATTATCTATCTCTCTTTCACCCTCCTCCGACATGTCTCTCTTCCTTTATCCTTTCACTAGTTATCTTCTTTTTCTCATCCTAGAGTACCTAACAAGTATAAAGTTCTCTCTCTCATTATACCTAACAAGTATAAAGTTCTCTCTCTCATTATCTGTCTTCTCATTTTCTTAAATCAAGTGTTTTCTCTCCCTCATTCTTTCTCCTAACATCAAGTGTAATTTCTTCTTTTATACCCATCCTCTCCTCCCACGACGAATGATCGCGGACCTTTTCTAAAGCTAGTGGAGAAGTTGTTCATGGACCATTTCCCATTTCAAAACCAAGTTGCAACATCTCATGCCCTCGTTGCTTTTTCATAGGATCCGACAAGAGTGGAATTGTGTCATTTCTATGATGTCAATCTTCACGGTGAATGGATTTGGCAATCTCCAAAACCAAAATTTTGTTCCGTTGTTAGATTTTTCATTATTTTCTAACCTTTTTTCACTTTTTGGTTTTGTTACAAATGTAAAAACATACTTAATACTTTGATTTCTAATGAAAGAAACACATATATGAGTTTAAAGAGAAAAAAAAGAAAAATATTCTTAGTTCATGTATATTCTCTCCAAATTAAGTGGGTTAATTATGATTATTTTATTTAGATCCGATCAGAATTTGGTTGATCCAGTGTGCATCGACGGGACAAACATTTGATTATTTACATGAGTGATATTCAATATGCTTTTATATACGAACACACATGGACTATAACCGGTCCGAGCTCCTAAGCACCCAACACGGAAAATTCAAATCTTCTAAATCTCAATCTTAAGACCCACTCAATTCAGATTTCATTATTGACGTTTATCCCAAACATTGACATTGGCCATGGCGAAATTTTAACCATACGACAATTTGTTTGTTGTCTAAAGGGCACGCCACAGCACACACATCAAATCAAGTTGAAGTGAGCTTGTAAAAAACCCTTTTATTCATTCCATGCTATCTACAAAATCTTTTCGCGCATACTAGCTGATGCATTGAACTCGAGTATCTGGTGGCCATGCCACGTGGATGGCCACAGCAGTTCCAACTCAGCATGCCACCCTTCTCTATTAGATTCGCTTCAGATAAGATAAGCGAGGGGGATCACACACAACCATTCGATGCTGCGCCTCTTATCGCCACTATTTCCGGCTCACAGTTGTCGATGATCTTATACGCGCGGGGTTGAGTAGAAGCAGGCCGCATCAAAGAGCAGAGTTCCCCAGCAAGGAGAAGGGGGATCCCGGGAAAGAAGAAGCAGAAAAAATGGCGACAACCTCAGCCTCCCCACTCCTCAAGTCCGGCGCCTTCCACTCCTCCCTCCTTTCCCGCAGGGCCCTGCTACAGCCCGCTCGCGGTATCTCCGGCAAGCCACTCAACGCCGGTCGCCGGGCCTCATTCACCGTCCGCGCCGCCATCCTACCCGAGAAGGTCAGTTGGTAACTCAACTTGATATAGGTCGCTGAAATCTACGTTAATCGTTACTAAATTCTTCATGTACGTATGTTTTTTGCATCTGCAGCCGACATACCAAGTGATCCAGCCCATCAACGGCGACCCGTTCATCGGATCCTTGGAGACACCCATCACTTCCAGCCCACTTATCGCCTGGTACCTCTCCAACCTCCCCGCCTACCGCACCGCCGTCAGCCCTCTGCTCCGCGGGATCGAGGTCGGTCTCGCCCACGGCTACCTCCTCGTTGGCCCCTTCGTCATCACCGGCCCGCTCCGCAACACGCCCATCCACGGTCAGGCAGGATCCCTGGCTGCCGCAGGACTTGTCACAATCCTCAGCGTCTGCCTGACCATGTACGGCGTCGCGTCGTTCCAGGAAGGAGACCCCTCAACCGCCCCGTCCCTGACCTTGACAGGGAGGAAGAAGGAGGCCGACAAGCTCCAGACCGCCGAAGGGTGGGCGCAGTTCTCCGGTGGGTTCTTCTTCGGTGGCATCTCCGGTGTCATCTGGGCTTACTTCCTCTTGTACGTGCTCGATCTCCCATACTTCGTCAAGTAGAGCGTCTAAGTTTTACATGATTCCGGTACTGGGGGACAAGGAATCGTGGGGGCGTCAAGGGTTTGCTACGTAAAGGGCGGTCGTGTTCTTGTTAGTGTATCGATGAACGACGGGTGCAAACTACTTTGTATATTTTGTTCCTAAAATCCGGACTTGTTGATTGATTAGAAGCACTCAATCGATCCGATTGCTCTGTTTCTGAGTCTCTGATGCTGATGACTCGCATCGCTTAATCGTGCTACCGTTTAGTTTTGATTTGCTAATATAAGACCGGGAAGGCATAGACCACTATTCCACGAAAATACATGTTGCTAACCCTAACACTAATATCTTTAGTAACTAGATCACAAACAACATCGGCCGAGTGATTTAGATCAGTGGTTTGTGATATGGAAGTTGCACGATCAATAATCTGTCCAACCAATGGGACATATAGAATTACAAATCTTACAAAATGGTAAAACCAAGTTGCCATATTTGTGTAGAGACATATCATCCTATTGCATACTGTAGAAAGTAACTAGCATTTTCTTCGATATAATCATTATTAAGCCGGCTCAACTGTGCCAATTTCCTGAACAATTTCACTGATCGAAAGTTCATGTTGCTACTCTCATTTATATATAGGTGTTGATGCAACTATAGCTCAACTCAAAATATTTGTGCGCAAGGCTACCGATGTTCCCTATCAGTCATGGACAAGCTTCACTCAATTTGAATAACAGCTAACAGCGAATGTAGTTAGACAAGACATTTAAATTGCTAGCAGTTTTACGTTACCCCAAAGAGTTATCTACATTATAAATCCTTTATTTTTATACCGTGAAAATCAGCAAACATAGGTGTAGCTGAGATCGACCTGTAAAACTGGGTCAAAATCCGTGTGCACCCATAAATCGACTAATTTAAATTGAGTTTGCTGATGAAATTTACCACATGTCGAAAATTACTCTGAACCCATACCTAACCGTTTATAACTCAAGTGTACCAGAGACACTATACACCTCAATTGTTTTCCATCATAAAATAATTATTATAAAAAACTGACCAGTTAATCTTCTTAAATATCTTAAGAACAACTTACATAATGAATTTCAGCTCATTAGGACACTTACAGGTCATGCATCTAAACGGGAAAAAATCATGCATTTCAAATTAGTTTTGTGCGTCGATTTTGTTGTCCTTAGATGAGTAACTTACACTCATCCAAATTGACTCAAATTTTATATGGGGCCTATTAATATTGTAATAATGAAGGATTAGACTTAAAAAATTATGATCTAGATAGACAAACACCATTGAGGTATATGGTGTGACCTGTACACTCGAGTGCATTCTAACCTGACTACCTATAAAGATTTTTTTTTCTTTCACATAAGTTAATTCTTTACCTTTAACTACAACACTTGTAGAAGTAAACACTAGGAATCTCTAATTTTGAATGACCAAATTATGGGTTGATTTTTGTGATATTTTATGTGTGAATAATAAATTGATTTTTCTTTAAACAGACAATTAATCATTTGGTTTGACATTAAACATAGTAATCAATTGATTTTTTCACTATATTTGACATCAAAAACCTAGTTACAAGTTGTTTTAATTGTTGTATTTAGCGTTAAAGAAAACAACTGGAAACTTATTGTCAGTTGGACACATTTTATATGGACACCCACATGTCAACCCAGAACTCCTGAGTTGGGTTTCACTGTGCTTTTCTTCTACCTGTTTACGTTGTATCTTTTTGACGTATCTGCTAGACCCACACCCACAATGACCATTCTCAAATCCAATTCACCCACCCGTATAAAAGGTCAATCCAAATCCAACTCACCCACCCGTTTAAAAGGTCTAACCTGGGAGAAGGTAGTTGCCTATTCAAAATAAAACTTTCTAAAGGAATGAGCAAGAGTCCCCCCCCAAAGGAATGAGAAGGTAGTTGCCTATTCAAAACAAAAGATATAGTTCACGGATGGTTGTCCAAAGCCAAGAAAAATGAAACTACGTTGTGGAATATCATCCTTCCTGAATTTTAATATTTGTGAGCCGACAAGGCAGCTTCTTGGAACTGCTCAAACTTCCATCAAGGTGTATGAAACTAGGTGACGTGTATGAGTGGACAGACTGGTAACAGAAAGAAGAATGATGAATACCAGGTTCAAACGTCACTATGACAATGTTTACAGATTCAAGGCGCTCCATAAGTACTTAATCAAGGGATAGCACATACCATAGAATTAGGGTCTTGATACAGATGTTAACCATCCCTAGAGGGTAGACCCGCAACCGACACGTCTTAGGACTGTAAAGTTTAGTACTGGCTAGTTAGAAGCAGGCGGACTACGGGAAAAAAGAATCATCACGAGATAAAACGGTTCCAGAATCCAGAAGGTACAGGTTTCAGAAATCCATGTTAACAATCCCAAGCCGAATCAGAATTACTTTCGTTTCAGAATCTTCTGCCACTTTGGAATCGTGCCCCTAAACGGCCTTCATGAATCTAAACATAGCCAAACAGTGACATGTTATGATTGCTGACCAGGAAAGATACGAATTCATCAAGAAAAAGTGAAGACAAATTAGAATTGGGAGCAGAGCCGCCCTCTTGAGGTGATGAACAGGCGGCAAAGCTACAAAACATGCTCTGACAAACAGCAAAATTTGACGGATTAACCCGGCATCAACTCAAGGTAACGGCTGAAAAGTAAAAACCAAAACATACATGAGAGTAGTTATCTGTCTTCTTTACTTGTTTCTTTCAGGCTTGTATCAGACCTTTTAATGACACAAAAAGTAAAAAAGCACAACAAAAGATGAAATTGTATTTGGTATCCTTCCTGTGATCAGAACCCAACCACCTCTAGAACACTTCACTTCACCATACAAATCTTTATGATGGAGGCCGCGCCAATGCGGTGCAGGGCAACAACCGCATCCCCTGGCTTGCACAGGCCTCTTTTGGTAGCAGCTTTCAGTGCTTCATCTAAGATCGCTTCTGTTGACTCCGAGTCAGTCGCCTTCACCGACCCTTCAGCCAGCAATGGTATCAGGCCACGATGAATCAGGCTCAACCTAGCCGGGGCCTCATCGCTAACACTCCAGTCGAAGACATCGGTTTTAAAAACTGGAACCACCACGGAAAGAATCGGCACTGCAGGGCGGTACTTGGCAACTAGCTTGGCAGTCGAGCCACCTCGTGTGAGGACAACGATCAGTGCGGCCCTTGCCTTGTTCGCTGTCCGCACAGCTGAGGATGCCAGACTTTCCAGTGGGCTCATGGGTAGAGGTGTAGCTCTGATCATCTCCTTAAAGATTGCACCGTAGTCCAATGACGATTCAGCCTCAATACAGATGCGGGCCATGATCTTTACGGCGATCTCAGGGTAAGCTCCAGCAGCGCTCTCCCCACTGAGCATGACACAGTCAGTACCGTCGAGAACGGCATTAGCAACATCTGTTGCCTCCGCACGGGTTGGGCGAGGGGATTTTATCATGGACTCCAGCATCTGGGTTGCTGTCACAACGGGCTTGCCAGCGACGTTGCACTTGTATATCATCATCTTCTGGGCGAGGAAGATCTTCTCAACAGGGATTTCCATACCAAGGTCACCTCTGGCAACCATGAATGAATCAGTCTCCCTCAAGATCTCATCAAAGTTTATGACACCCTCTTGATTTTCTACCTGTACGACAAAAACTCCATACTTTAGCATGTGTGAAATTCGCAAGTTCAAATCACTATAACGTTAATAAGCTCCCTGCAAAAATCCTTAGCTGGCATAATGGTCCTTAAATTGCACATAAAATCATGATATAGAAATAAGCTGATGGTAGAAAACTTCGTAATTTGGGCTTAGCAACAATTACACTAGCATGTCTCTGCGTATGAAATAATTTAAGTGTCCCTACCATACAAGTAATCATGGTAGATAAATGAATATATAGTTTAATTATTAAACATCAAGAATATAGGTCAACCACCGGTGCCCCAGTTGGTAAACATGTTGGTTTGCAATTAGGAGGTTACGAGTACATATGCCTCAGGCAGCAGGATGAACAATCACCACTTTTACAAAACACAGATATAGAACAAGAACTGGGGTTAATGTATTGAAGGATTAGCCCACACTTTTACTCCAGCCCACACTTTTACTCCAGCTAGTTCAGTTTGAACGGCTTGTTTCAGGTGCTAGTTAGTAGTCACATGCACTTCGGGATTCCAACATAAAAGAGGCTTCATATCATCCTGACCAGTTTGCCACCATATCTTGTGTGGTGTAGTGAGGATCCTCCTCACAAGGATTTGTTTTAATACCAATGGCTTTCTGGTAGTTGTAAACGACTGGTTAGTAGTAAAACATTCTCTTATATTCATTTGTTCAACATGGCTTAATCATGTTATGACTTGGAACTGATCCCCTTTCACATTTTTAACTTACAAATGCTTACTGAAAAGGATAGTAGATTGAAGGGAGAATTGAATTCTCTCGGGAATGAGTGAAAAGAAAATCATGAAACATCCATTGGTGAGTCAAAACTTGGGAAGATATTCAACTGGACAGAAAATTTGAGTTATAGATGAACCTCATTCTCATTAATATAATTCCCATTCTTCAGTCAGGATCGAGGGGTACCATTGGCCAAGCTCAGTACTTCCTCAAAGCCTAGTAATGAGTAAGAGTTTGAGATTTATCCTGTAACCTCTTCTAGGGGAGCCAAAGCTTTATCTGAGTCTACTGCCAGCAAGTAGCAACCAAGCACCCTGTTATTAATTAGCAATACTTTTTTTTTCTTCTTTCTGCTTGTTAGGACTAATGGGCGTCTCCTACTTAAGCCCGCTAGCGCCCATGTAGTTTATCTCTGTCTACGTCAATTTAGTGTAGCATAGTGAGCATCCCCCTCAGTATACCTATAGCTTTCTCATAGTTGCACTTGTAAACGACTGGTTAGTAGTATAACATTCTCTTACAATTATGCTGCTTCTCGGCTTAATCATGTCATCAATCGGAACTGCTCCTCTTCTAAATGTTGAACTTACAAAGGCTTATTAAAAAGGATAAACTGAGAGAATTAAATTCTCCCGGGAAAAAAACCAAAAGAATACCGTGAAACATCCATTGTTGAGTCAAAACTTGGATCATACTCAACTGGACTGATAAAAGAATTAGATGAAAACCTCATTCTCATTCGTCTACTTCCAATTCTTGAGTCTGGACGGACGGGTACCATTGGTCAAGCTCAGTACCTCAAAGCCTAGTAATGGGTGAGAGTATGATATTTATCCTGCAACCTCTTCTTGGAGAACCAAAGCTTATCTCAGTCTATTGCTAGCAAGTAAGCACATAAGGGGCCGTTTGGATGCAGTATGTAATGGCAGGGTTGTATTTAAAAGTGGTATTCTAAATACGATATTCATAATGATTTTGTTTGGGTGTTTAAGACGGCTGTCGGCAATTGCCGGTAATTTCGGGGTGGCATTCTAACTACCTTAAACGTGCCAATTCGAGACCCGTCCCCACTCGTCCCTCTTCTCTCTCTCCTTCCGTCAACATCCACCTTTCTTCGGCTACCTCTGTCACCGCCACGGCGCCACCTGCTATTTCTCTTCCTTCCCCTCTTTTGCACCAACCTCCATCCTTTGCATCCTACTCTTCTTTCTCCCTTTCACAGTCCCATGCCAGAGATCTATGGCCGGAAATAGAGGTCATCACTCCCCTTTTCCAGCTTCCTCAGCAATCCCTTCCTCCTCCCTCGTCCCTTCCTCGGCTAGCCGAAAATACTTGTAACTGGATCTTTTCTTATACAAACAGAACATTGTTAAACAACAAGACTTGGAATTGATGCAGTCGAAATCCTGCTACTCGTAAGCGCTGTTGTATTTTTGAAAGTTGCCATCTGAACGGCCCCTAAAGGTTCTTAATGACTGACAATACTTGTTTGACCTAGTAAACAAGAGCCTTTTCAAAGCCTAAAGGTGTATTATTTTTTTCTGTTAGGCTTCTAAAACTGGAAGTGAAGGTCAACGGTGCATTATGAGGTAACATTACATCATTCTGCCCACTAATTTACGCCATAATTTTTGAAATCTAAGTGAGTAAAAATGAATTACATATTTAGTACAAGTGGTACCATATATATTTTGAAGGACTTTCTTAATAAGATTGAAATCTTTTACACAATAAAAAGGCACACATAGCAAACTCAAAAGAAATAAAATTTTGATGTAACAATTCTAAATCCTACGGTTGTTAATGCATATGAGTAAAAGAGTTCAACGGAATTAATAACTCATACCTTAGACATCAGCTTTATGTTTTTCGCATAAGGGCCAAGTACTTGACGGACATGGACAAGGTCTGACCCCTTCCGCACAAAAGACAATGCAATCATATCAATTTTGTTAGGGACTCCCCATTCCAAGATATCCTCTTTATCCTTCTCAGTTAGTGTAGGCAGATCCACCACGACACCTGGGAGATTGACATTCTTCCTCTCCCCTAGAACTGCAGTGTTCTGGCAGCGGCATTTCACAGTTCCATTTTCAGGATCACATGACAACACAGTCAGAGATATAACACCGTCTGAACACAAGATTGTATTCCCCGGCTTCAAATCAACAGGTAGCTTCTTATAGCTCATTGTTATCGTGTTTTCGTCGCCATTCAAGCTGTAATCGGTACTGATGGTAATCTCCTGGCCCTCCTTCAACTGGATGGGCTTTCCATCCTTCAGAAACCCAGTACGAATTTCTGGCCCCTGTCAATTTGCAATTTGCAACTCATAAGATGCACACTCATAGAAGTAACATAACAATATAGAAGTACATTCATTTACACGGGTAATGGTTGAATCTTTCAACATAGCCAAGAGAAAATTTTATGACTATTGTATTAGGAGAATATAGAAAAACAAATTCGCATGTAAAAATTTACAACACTTTTTGTTCATTCATAAAATGACTCTCGCGGCGTGTTTACTTTCTATCAGTTAGCATCATAAGAACCATTTTCTTACAGTGATAGCAAGTTAAAATTATATCAAAAAACATATCCAATATATGTTCAGCTATCGGAAAGTAGTGATCATCTGATGCAAATGACCACTTGCTACAACCATCGATCCCCAACTTAGCTACACTGAACTAGCGAAAATGGTTCACTAGTTTGAGACACGGGGTAGAAAACCAGTATGTAATGAAAGTTACCCAAAACCTCTGACTAATGCCATGTCATGAATATCCTTGGGCGAATTCCGATGATCCAGAACCAAGAGGATTGCAAACTATTCACATTACTACATTAGTAATATTCTTATGATTTATGACTTATCAAACTGAAAAAGAAACAAATATTGAAAATTAGAATTGCAATCAATAGTTTGACATGGGGCCAGATAGTATCAAATCTGACATGTTTTCAAAGGGCTGAAAATTAAAATCTTGACACTTCCTTGCCATGACTGCCACAGTAATATCAAGGAAAAGGAGTATTCCGCCCAAAAAAAGTTTTGAACGGAATCTTAGATTCAGATTATCAAAGGAAATGGAATACAAAAATGGCCATTGGTAGATATAGGACTCAAATCTCCAAAAGAAACACGAGTTGAAAGAAATCGATTAGTGATTACCACCACCACCACAATATGTCAGCTAGAGATATGTGCCTATGTGTCCACTCACAACTTTTTTAGAATGGAAAAAAGCAGAACATCAGAACCAATAGAGATTAATGTGCTGCATCTGGTAGTGTAATTGCTTCTTGTATTATTTTTACAGGATGTGAAGACAAGAACTGGCTCATCTTCAGGCTCAAAATCCCTTGTGAGAGTCTGATTATGCTTATTGGTCTATTTTTGTATGCCATTTTTTATGGGGACTTAAAAACTACATTTTATAAAATAACTATACAGCCAGCCATTTTATATGGTATGTGATATTGGGCAGCGCACAAACAGTGTCAACAAGGTGAAACAAGAAGTGAATGTCAAGATGGATGTGTGAGAAGACAAGAAAAGACGGTTCAAGAATAACTATACAAGGAATAAAGTGAAGATGGTGAGTATCAAGGAAAAGCTATGTAGGGGTGGGTCACCTTATATGTATGGACATAAGTAACGTAAGTTGACAAGTGCCCTAACTCAAAGTAATAATATTGAATCGATCAATATTAAAAGGGGAAGAGGTAAGTCTAAACAAACTCGGGGACAGCTCGCAAGGAGAGATATGAAACTTTACATCTTAATGAGAGTATTGTTCTTAACAGAGCTAAATGGAGAAAAGATTATGTAGCCAGTCTAACATGGTTTGAAATGTATCTTAGATGGTGATGATGAATTTATCATTGGGACTTGGATGGAATTCCCATAAACGTTTATTTCACTTCTTGTTTTTGTTTGGTCGATAGTTTGGCATATCTACACATTAGGATTTTTTTTCCAAGTCATTACAAGTAAAGTAACTAACTAACGCGAAGGCTGTCCAAGCAGGGTTGAATTATTTGGTTTAAAAATTTAGCCAGTGGTTCCCTAGGAACTTGGTTCCCAATCATTTGGTATCAAAGCACAAGATCTACACCCTAGGTCTAAATGCAGGACCCTATTATCAAATTCTTAATCCCCATAACCCTAGTTTTAGGTAACACCGCCATCACACACATATTTTATCATGTGCTCCCACAGGAAGCCTCTGCGACGGTTCGTCATCTCCACCATGATCTGCCATTTTTACTTGGATTTTTTCTTCCTTCTTGTCCATGCCATCACGATCCTCTTTCCTTTTTTTCTTTTCTTCATCTCCCTCCAATTTTAAGGTGCTACAGTACTACACAATAGCACCACAGACTTTGGGAGGGATACTATCGCCACCACAAGTCAAGGGAGAACATCTCATTCCCCCTCCCCTAGTGGCCTATTGTAGAGGAAAGGAGGGACCATAACCCTTTATATAAGGCTTGTAGGGGGCATATAACGCTTGTCAGGGTATACACCTCAGGCACAATTATTCTATCGTTCATTGAGGATTCATTCCAAGTCTCTATAAATGCCCATCCTAGAGGGTATTATTAGTTGAATTATTTCATTATTTGCTTTATAAAATTAGTAGGCGAGAACTTGGTACCTCATTCTTAACCATCTAACTATTAGAGCAAGCTTCCATCAATTCTGGCATGGAATTCAGATAGTTATAGATGAAATGGAGGAAAACATGATATAACATAGATGACAGGTAGCTTCAACACCTAGTTAAAAATGTTTGGTTTTGACATCACATAAATCTACAAAAATAATAGAAAAAATTTCAATAAATTCATTTTTGTTGACACAAGATTGAGACATAGCAATTTTGACGACTAAATACAAAAATTAAGATGCAAAATTTTACCAAGATGCTTTACATACATAACTACACATATTTATGTGATAATATCATATATTGCTGTAGGGGACACATATTTATGTGATAATATCATATTTTGCTTTTGGGGGGTATGCATGTATGAGTGAAAAGAAGCATCACTATTTTCATGAGTATTTTGATCATCATAATCATCATCTAAAGCCTCAATCCCAACCATGTTACGGTCATCTACATGAATCATTCTTTCCCAATCAGCTATGTTATGGCTCACATCATGATCAAGATGTAGAGTATCAAAATCTCTCTTTATAAACACTTCCCGACTTAATTTAGGCATGCCTCTTTATAATGCAAAGATTCTTTTAATTGCACTTGACTCGATAGCATTGTTCCATATAGGTGTGTTAGTCGGTCTGTGTTGCGCATGTCCATACCATCTCAGATGACCCTCACACAACTTGTCCTCTAATACTCGCCACCCGCATTTTGTGCACTTTGTTCCTGTTATAGCCATTTCTCAAGCAATTTTTTCTTTTATTTTCACACATCCATCTCAATATATGCATTTCGACCACATTCATCTTGTTGAGACCTTGTTTCTTCACCAACCAACATTCACTCCCATATAGCATGGCTGGAGGATTGTTATCATGCAATTTATACATAGAGATATAGTCATGCAATAATGCATTATATTTATATCATGTATGTAAATAAATCATACGTCATGCCTATCAACTTTTCGGAAATTATGAACGAAAGTCCCAACCTTTACCTTGGCTAAGTGTGTATCTATATCTAGTCCATGTCGAAAACAAAATGCTGAGCAAAAAAATCCATTTCAACTGAAATTTTAAACCATGCTTCAGCATATATCAACCATGATGAACTCTTTAGAAGAAAAAATGCTGAGAATGAGAATAAGGCTCTTGGAATGAATGTAGACCTAACAAAAATATTGTAAACTCAATCTGAAGTTTCATAAGCTAACTAAAAACCTAGGAAGCACAGACACTTCCCGGAGGCTGCCGTATCCATGTCCGACACGTGTTCAACTCGGACACACTGTGGACACGCGGCAGACACTCGTCTGGCATGTCTAGTTCCACATTTTTTTATATTTGCAAGCTGGACACTTCATGGACACGTCCAGGACACTTCCTGGACACAACCGACCCAACCCACATAAGAACTAACTAAAAAGAAGAGAAAATATTAGCCAATCGTATAAACTCCTTGACCAAACCCCAAATCCTCACCATAACCCTCATTCCTTCCCTCAAGAAGGGACCAACAAGCCTTCCCCTCTAATTGTTGTTGTTCCCGTACAGAAAGGATGAAACCGCCTCTTGCACTAGTTGCTACAAGTAGCAGCTAGGTCATGAAGTTGCTGCAAGCATCCACCATAAGGAGATGGAGTTGCAACAAACAACTTTTACAACATCAATCACGAGGAGTTGAAGCTTCCATAAGCAGCAACCATTTGCAGAAGGAGCTGTCAAACACCTAGACCAGTCATTAGAAGCAACTTCCTTTTTTGGAACTCCTCTCTTCTTCCTTTTGATTTTCTTCTCTATTTCCTTTTCTCCTTTTCTTCCTACTTCGTTGGTCCTATAATGTGTCCGCTCCACCCACCTCTTCTTACTACTCTGTTAAAACTTCACCTCCCCTCCTTTCCTTCTACTAACATGTAGTTATGTTTTTCTTTCATCTCTTCCCTCTACCCTCCACTCCTACATGACTACTAATCGTGTTATCCTCCTCTTGCTTCATTACCATCGGCATCATCCATACGCATCTCCCCTCTATCATTGCTGCTTCCACTCCTCTTCTCTATACTCCACACTTCTATTAGTATTGTAACCGTTAAATCATTGTGTGTAATTATTTCTAATGATTTTCATGTAGTCCATCATTCTTGAATATTACAATAATTTATTATATCATTTTTTATGCTAAAGTTTATATTAACCGGCATAGTGGGTTTGAATACGTGAAATAAGATATCATGGTGCTTGCTGTGGAGAATTATGAAGTTAGTTGTGTGTACAAATAAATTATATATGATGTATTTAACAGTATATATTTATGTAAATACATGTATGTCTATATGTATATATATCGCCGTGTCCGTGTCCTATATTTTTGAAAATTTCCGTGTCCCTTGTCCTTGTCCTTGTCCGTGTCCGTGTCTGTGTCCTGCTTCTTAGCTAAAACCCCAAAAAAACCGTTTAACCAAATTGAGACTACAAATGTCGTTTTAAAGACAATGAGGACATGTGTGATCAACACGTGCGATCATCATGATCATCATAAACTAGGTCTATCCAACAGAAGAAAATTTCTTGAGGGTGATGATGATCTCAGACAGACCTTCATAGTGGGTAAGGTTGTAAGGCCAATCATAAAATGACTTCTAATCCTTCATTGCTATTGTTTTGATTTAAAAAATACTTGTTTTAAATTAGAAATGGACATAAGATATCTCAACTAGTTTACCCATAAGGAAAACAAGACTAACTGGAATCTTGATTTTGATGTAAATAGCAAAAAGTCAACACTATGGCTTTGTTGAGGGGTTCAAGCAAAAAAGTAAGTTAATATATGACAAATCACTCATTTTGTCCATGAGGAATGAAATCTATATATTAAGTTCCTAAATCAAATATTATAAGAGCAATCCTGGCTGCTTGATCTCGTATGTTTTTCCACTCTTGTTATAATTTTCACTTTCATATTCTTTTAGCAGAAAATTTTCTAATGATAAAATCATGGAACACAAATTTGTCGAAGTTGGGCAAAGTTTCGCCGAAGTTTCGAAATTCGACCATAGGCGAAGTCGAATACCAAATACTTCGATCTCGTCCAAACTCCGGGTGAAGTTTACTGATGTCGGCAAAGTTGACTTTTTAATGTGTATTTTTGTCTCAACTTCTCCAAAGTTGTCGAAGTTCCTTGAAGTTGACGAAGTTGGGGCGAAATTGAGACGGCCCAGAACATTAATCCTAAATAGTGCCCTAATGGCCATATAAGGCATAAGTGTCGCCTCCAACCCTCTTCACAACTTCTAATATCAACTCCTATGTCTGTTGTTGCCACTTTTGCCTAGAGAGGGTGTTGTAACTATTATTTGATTGTAGATTGTATAAAATACATACGGTGAACTATATTTGTAGTGTATTGCACATTTGATCCTTGCAAGCAACAAATTGTATTATCAACCTAACTTAGGGCTAGAGAGTCATAAATTGTGTTTTTGTGTTAAGTTAACATATATAAGATAGAGGTATAACATAATTAGAAGTTTCAAATCATAGTTTACTTCAAATTCACATCATTTTCTTCAAAAAAAGTCATCCAAGTTTATCAAGTTTGCATCTAAACTTCCTCAAAACTCCTTAAAGTTTCCACCAAAATTCCACTTCCACACCTACCGAAGTCGAAGTCCTGCAGCATGGATAAAACTACGTGTCTTCATTGTTGTTCTTTACCAAAATTGTTGTGGCCTCCCATTTGGCGGCACTCCATTATCTTCCCAGAAGAATAAACCAAATATGGCCATATAGCCATAGGGCCAACACACCAACATCCTCTATCAGAGCACATAATTGCTACCACAAATGTTTTGTGGAGCACATAATTGCTACCACAAATGTTTTGTGGAGCACATAATTGCTAAAAATCTGAAAATGTTGATGATGAAGTTGAGATTTGCAACCCGACAAACAAAATAAGGAGTAGATTGAGATTTTTCACATGACAGCATGACTTTCTATTATGGCTGCTCACAAGCACGTCAGCATGTAGGAGAAAGGGATATATTAAATTTGAGATCGGTCAATGTACATGTTAAGGATCAATAATCAGGTGTTTCTCATATATTACTTCAGAAACTACACATTCCGAAATAGTCATCAATTTCCAACCTCATGATGGTGCTATCGCTATGCCAACTTCAATGCATCACCCAGTCATAGATCCACAATAAATATGTGCTAACTGCTAAATTACTTAACAGGGGTGGAGGACATTTAATATGATAATGTGGTTTTAAGTACTTAACCGCAGTCAGAAAATTAGTGTCTTATAGCATGTGACAAGAGCTAATTGCTAATTACGGTAAAGGAAATTTAATGTAATAGTGTCCTTGCAAGTACTGATCCATGGTCAAAGAACCTTACTATGCGGCATGCGCTAACTGCTAACCACTCAACAGGGGTGGAGGAAATTTGATGTAATGGTGTCGTTTCAAGAATTGAACCAATGGTCAACAAATTCTATTCTTCCAGTTCCTCATAGTAAGTAACAACTGATAAAGCTTAATCTAGGTTTCGGATAAAACCAAAGAGTCGATGTCCTTCACATATATCAGGTATGAGGAGAATATACCTTTGTCACGCCTGACATGTATGGAACAAAGCCACTCACAATATGAATTGTGGAATATGAGTTTTTTTGTATGAAACAAGTCATAAGCTGCGAATGGGGCAGAAGCAACATGGCATATGCTCTATCATAAAAATATTCAAGTTGACATGTGCTGGCTGGAAATATGCCAATCCCAAAGGGAACCAAAATAAAGGAAATGGATGAAACAAAAAAAAAAGGATTGAGAACGTGCCAGCACTCTCATCCCCTAAACGAGGGTGACAAATGCAGATCCGATGCCTAGGAATGAGAACAGAATGAAAAATTCAACCCCAGCTCTAAGAATCGATGTGATAGTCTTGCACGGCAATCTGAGTCTCAATCACCGGCAAGCCTATAACTGACACAAGCCCACCTCCGAAAGTACCCATTGACTGGAGCATCAAGCTTGCAGAACAAGTACGCATCGATAAAAAATATAATTACTTAGATGAAAACAGCACCACCCCCACCAAGATGATTTGAAAGCAGAAGACGTATCACTCACCAGAACGCCTATCAATCTCAAGTTCACAACCCATACAAATAACAGCAACAACAGATATGAGAGCAAGCAAGACGATACCTTGGTGTCGAGCATGACAGCGCAGAGTATCTGGGTGTTCTGCATGGCGATCCGGAGATTTTCGAGCGTCTCCTGGTGGTACTCGTGCGTGCCGTGGGAGAAGTTGAACCTGGCGACGCTCATCCCGGCCCTGAGGAGCTTCTCCAGCATGGGGACGGACCTTGACGCCGGGCCGAGCGTGCACACGATCTTCGTCTTGGGCACCCTCCCATCATCGGGAAGCTCCTTCAGTATCCCCTCTATGTCGATGTTCGACATCTTGATCTCTTCCTATCTTATCTCGGTACCGAACGAGAGTCTGAGAAGAGTAAAGACAAAGCTGGCTTAAGCAACGGGAGTCAACGATGGTTTACAAGAGATGCGAGGGAGGTAGGGAGAGGTGCAGTGGAGGAACAGGATCGAGGGAAGGAAGCGAATCAGATAGTGAGAAATGGTGATCGCAATCTGGCAATGGTAGTTGGGGCCAGCAAATTCAGGATAGGTGCCCTGCTGCTAACTTGCCCAGGCAGCACCAGCAGAGGCGATGGGAATAGACAGTGAGAAGCAAGAGCAGAATAAGTCTCAGAGAGAACAGAGGAAGAGGGGTCAGTTAGACCTACCTGTCCTCCGGTATTCTCAGGGGGCGGAGGTCGACTTCGCTGTTGTCGCGGTGCGATGACTCGTCGCCGATGGAGAGCGAGGGGAGGGTGGTGGGAGCACTGGAAAAGAACGGTGCGGGTTCCGGGGGAATAAAGAGGGAAGGACTGGGGGTTGAAAGCGGTAGAGAAGTGGGAGACCGATCGAGCACGTGGAAAGGGCCCCGGGATCCAGAGGACATTTTGCACAGAAACCCTCGTAATAAACAGATCAAAAGATGTTATTTCACATTGGATCGAAGTGGTAATATAAGGTTATACATATATTTGGCTAAAGATATGACATTCAGTTGGTAAAAGTGTTAGGTGTATGATGGAGAGGTCATATGTTTGAAACCCCTCACTATGAATGAATAAATGACTAAAAAAAAAAATCATACATATATTTGGACTTCATCCCAAAATAACTATTTATCTTTTCCTTCTCCGACAATTGTCCAACTCAGTGAAATTACTTGAACATTGGTCGTGCTCATTTATGTTGTATTTTTACTTAATTTATTTAAAAACAGGTGATGTGTATGTGTGCCTACTTTTTACATGTCTGTGTGTTTGTGTTTGCTTGATACATAGTTTAGATTTTTTTTCTAATAAGCACCTGACATGCTTGTGTGTTTGCTTTTTCAGCAGGTATGGTGACTGTTTGGCACACAGTTCAGATTTTTTTCTTTTTATATTTTCTAATCTATGTAATAATTGTCACCTATTTTGCTATGTTTAATTATTTTTTAAGAAATAATAGAGCGAGGGAGCATTTGTTGACGATCAATTGTGTGTGTCACGTCTTAAGTGTGATGTATCACCGTATATACTATAAAAGAAATTATTATTATTTTTTTAAAATTACAAATCAGTCCTTGTGTTTGGACACTACACTTTTATCTTTTCTTTTTAAAATTTTATATTGTATAATGAGACTCGTCAATACTATATAAGAAAGGTTGTGGGGCAGAATGAATTTTTCTCATTATTTTTGGAATTACACACCGGTCTGTGTGTACACTACATTTTTATCTTTTCTTTTTAAAATTTTATATTATATAAGGAAGCTCATCTACAATATATAAGAAGCCCATAGAGGAGGGTGAATGCAATTTTTTCTATTATTTCTTGGAGTTATAAATATGTCAATGTATGTGTGTACTACACTTTTATCATTTCTTTTTAAAATTTTATATTTTATAAAGAGACTCAACTATATTATATAAGAAAGCCTACAGAGGGCGCTGAATGCAATTTTCTCCATTGTGTCTTGTAATTACAAATAAGTCCATGTGTGTGTACACTACACTTTTGTATTTTTATTTTAAAATTATATATTGTATAAGATGACATATGTTACTATAAAAAAAAGCAAACCGAGGGAGTTTAATGTTTTTTTTTATTTTGTAGAATTACAAATTGGTCCCTCTGTGTGTACACTATATTTTTATTTTTTCTTTTCAAAATTTTACGTTGTGTAAAGAGACTCATTTACACTATATGAGAAAGTCCCCGGAAGGTGCTGAATGCAATCTTCTTCACTATTCTTTAGATTACAAATTGTCACTCTTTTAGCTAGTAGTTTGTATCTTATTTTGAAAATCAACTACTTATTAGTCATCAACATACACAAAAATAATATTTCAAACTTGCACAAAATGCTTATCTAACAAATCTATTGTAGTGAACAAGAATATACGTCGACCGACTCATTATGTCATAATTATTATATGGTCACATATTATATTGATTCAACATAATAACACGTGCGTCACACATATCTTCTACCATTATTTTTTAGAATTACAAATCGGTCCCTACGTGTGTACACTACAATTTTTTCTTTCCTTTTAGAATTCGATATTGTGTATGGAGACTCATCTACGCTATATGAGAAAGTCCCTAGCGGTGTGGAATGTCATTTTCTTCAGTATTTTTTAGGATTACAAACCGATCCCTCTTTTAGAAGATAGTATGTATCTTATTTTGAATACTAACTACATATTAGTATTAACATACACAAAAATGATAATTCAAACTCACACAAAAAGTTTATTCAAAAAATCTGGTGTAGTAAACAAGAATATATGTCGATCAAGTTATTATGCCATAATTATTATATGATCACGTATTATATTGATTCATCAGTATACCATGTATGTAGCACATGTCTTCCACTCGTATGTATAAAGTAAGATAGTCCTCACATAGTTTGTCATAAATACTTTCTAATGACACGTTTCCATCCCATCTATATTTTTTTCCCTTCACAAATTCATGTTTAAATGCTCATTTTTGCCACACTCATGTTGTAAAGACATAGTTTATTGTACTACCAATATCCATTACTAATTTTTAGTATACCATATTAATAAGTATAGTAGAGGTTCACATATGCATAGCACACTATTACAAAAATAATATTTTTTGCAAAACTAAAGTACAACAGTTCTATTGATTGTGTTGAAATTAGTATATTTATTACAAGTTTATTTGTGTATTATTTTTTATATTTTTTATACAACACAAGTTATACACAACATATTAAACTTTTTGTAATATACATGATACTACAATAGGTGGTGATATGTTGTAATAGACTATAATATCATAACATGCTCTAACCTATTATAAAAGACTATAATTACACAACATGTTTAAATCCGTTGTAATAATCTATGTACTAACCCATTGTAATAGATCATAATTACACAACATACTCTAACACATTGTAATACACCATAATCACACAACATGGTTTTACCTGTTATAATATCTATTGTAGTAGATGATAGTCACACAATTAGGAGTATATGCTTTATTTTCAACAAAGAATACATGTGCTGCGTAAAATAAAATTGGTTCAACGGTTTGAGTTTTGTTTTACTTTCATGTGGTCTCAAGGTCAATACTTGTTGTGTCTAGGTATATTTTACTTTCTTCTGCAACATGTTGTATAAAATATCCCTACTACAACGAGTGTGTCTAGTGAACTACAACATACATTAGCCTAATTGGAATTTTAAGACTGAAAGGGAGTTCTCACAACTTCATATGGAGGAGAATATGAAGAGAGACTATGAGTGATCACTTACCACCTCAAAGTTCATGCAATACCCTAACCTTAAGGACAAGGAGGGGGTTTCTGGTAATATGTAGTTTAAATGTAAGGGAGTTTGTCTAGAGCATATAGAGTCAAAAGTGTGTAAATGGTGAATGTGAGGCTATATATAAAGATCGGTTGGTGGAGTAGGGTTTGACCATGTCGAGTTCATGATTTTCAAATTCTATAGAGGAAATACATGTGTTTTCAACCGTATTGAAGCCATTGAGTACTTTGAGACCTGAAGATGGACTACGATACTCGTTCAAGGTTGTAACGTGAAGCCACATAGTGGTTGTCTTGTGTGGGTATGCATCTATAGTGTGTGCAAACAAGTGTTTCCCAAGAGATATAGATGATGATGTTCAGATAAATCCAATCTATAGTGATAATATTCTATGTATTCCAACATAGGTGTGCATCGGTTTCATGCCTTATTGGCATGTTCTCTTATAATTTCATGATAAGGGTGGTGTGTGTGGGCTTTTTGAATTTTTTTTTGGTGTGCTCAATACGGGTGTGCCTTTGTAAAGTGTCTATATTGACATACCATTTTTTGGATGGTTGGTCTAGCTTAATAACTGAGTTTTTGGGATACTTTGATGGAGTAGAATTTACTCTATAAGGTTAAGAGTTGGCATGTTCTGTATGTCATCTTTGACTCTATTTGTAATACTAATGAATTCAAGAGAGGTGGCCCTACATGGGGTGTCTAACCCTTTCTCATTCTGGAGAATTATTGTTTGAGTTCATGACTATGACCCATGAGTTTGTTATTTTAAAACCTCTTATGATAACGAAACCCATTATAATATGAACATATTCAGATCTTAAGAGTGTGTCTACATGATGTAGCCAAATACTTATAGTCCATTGGTGTCTGATAATGTATATATTATCAAAGAACAACATGATTTTAGCCCACGTTGGGTAGATGGATGAGGACTTACAATAACCTTAGTTGTTCTCTCATCCCAATTTGGCTTTATTACCCTTGGACTAGACTCAAGTGACTTAGGTTGGAACGTTGATCTATTGAATCTTGTTAAACTGGTATGCCACCTGGTTGATTTGGTGGTTTGGCATGTGGTTTAGGATTTACATGTAGACCAAAGATGTTGGGAACATGTTTGGGAAATAAAAAAATTTTGGGTCCCAATAATTGAATATTATGACTTCTTCATATTCATGTAGATTAAAGTGACACTCTATATATACAACACAGACATGTTTGCTGTGACTTAACTTAGAAATGAGGACCCAAAGCTAACTGTTGATTTAACCTAATTTTATTATAGAAAAGTATTAATGTATTTTGTATACATGTTTACCCTCACACTCATTTTCTAGCAAGTATATTAACAAATATAAACATATTTTTGACTGATATATACCTATCATATTAATATATTCTAGGTTGTTGTCGATTATTAGAGGATTGCCCAAGAACAAAAGGAGATGTTGCTTTCAGAATTCGAGCATAAAAAAGACGGATGGCTACAAGCCGTCACTTGTCAATTCAGTCTTGAAGCATAGCGAGAGTTAGATGGACGTCTTAAGTTCTTAACCACTAGAGGGAAGGGTATTATTTTAAAAAAGGAAACATCGTCGATCAGGCAAATTTCTATAAGACATTGACCACAGTTGCTGATTTGTTGGTTGTGTTCTTTTATTATATAAAATCTCACATGATCATCACATACGGCAGATATAATGGAAGAATGGTTTATGAAAAAGTGTGTTCATATCTTTTCAATCTCTATCTAACTAAATGTCTACAATAATGGGTAATGCCCATACCTACAACGTAACCTACTTATTTACGGTTCTAATTATGGGGAAGTGAAAGGTAGAGGAGAAGGTGGTGGAAGCAATAAAACAGACAGTGAAGACAATTGAGAAGGCTATATATCGGAGGATGTGTGACCGGTTTATAATCTCAACAAGTATCTATTACAATGTAATGTCGCTAAATGGCAGTGCATTATTGTAATGTTGCAAATTTACACATAAACCTGTTAGATAACTGATTACGTTAGTTATTAGTTACGTAACTGCTGTAGCTATTAGCTAGTTACTGTAGCAGCTCATTAATGTAGCTAGACTATTGTGGTAATCACTTATTTAGCATGGGTTAAGCCCAATGTAGTGCAGCAAGTACATGTGAGAATGTAGTGTTGTTTCTAGTGCAAATGGCAAAGAAGTTTTATCCCATATTGCTCACACCTAGAACTTTTGTGGTCCTCATATGTAGGATCACATGGGGCACTAGTGTCCAAAGGAGTCCTAGGAAGGAGGTATGCTCACCTCCTTGATGGGTGGGGTTACCACACCACAACGCACGCGCGCGCGCCACGCCTCGCCTGGCCGGGCCGGGCTCGGGCTCGGGCTTGTGGATTTTGCACTAGGATACAACTACGTAATTAATTACTCGTGTAATTAATTGTTGCTTTCTTATTCAGATTTCTTTAATCCTAATTAGAAAGTGTTTTTCTTTTACGGATTATTCCCGTATTGTGTACGAGAGCAACCGAGTGTTGCGTCTAACTAGGATTATGGACGTGCGTGACTATTTATATGACTCCGGCCATTAGGGTTAAACACACCGAAAACAGTTTTTCTGCCGCCGTGTGTTTTGTGAACCCTAATCCCGAGTGCGAGAGTCGTCGTCCCCGGAGTTACTTTGCGGAGTTGTCCTCCTGTGCGAAGCGAGACTCGTCCTTCCCTTCAGACGCAGCTGTCAGGCGGTGGTACCTGCGGTGGCTGTGCTGCACTGATAGCAGTGCGACGTGCGCGAGCAAGACGTGCAACTTCCAGGTTCGTGCCGGATCGAGACTGGGAGAACGGTGCCTATCCGCGAGGATTGCCGGGCACTGGTTTCTTTAAGTAACACGTTCGTTTCTCAACGAACGATCTCGTTTGCGAATCTAACTCTTATTTTTGTTCTCCTGCATTGCTTGTTCTTCGAATCTTATCTTGGATCTGCCTGCAATGTTAATTAAATTGCACCTGACACTGTTGCATGAACGACAACAACCTAAATTTTACAACAGTCTTAAAGAAACCATCTTCTGTCGTTAATTAAAATGGCCGGTCAGGGTAGTTCGGGATGTAGGATTGATACAACCAATATGCCTGAAAAGTTTACTGGTACGAACTTTGCCCGTTGGTAGAGTCGTATGGAAATTTGGCTTAATATTGCGGGATATGATCAGTATTTAATTGAAACTGAACCTGTATCTGATGACACAATTCCTGATAATGCAAACATTATTGCTAATTGGAAGAAGGGTGATAAAACGTGCCGCGGGTTGATTCTGTTTGGTTTAAATAACAAACTGTATGACTCTTACTCAAAGCCGCCAGTCACTACGTCCAAGGTCTTATGGGAATTGTTAGTTAAGAATTTTAGCACTGAAAATCAGGGTGTTGAAAAATACTGTGTGTCTAAATTTCTTAAGTTTCAGATGGTTGAGGGTAAATCAGTTTCTGATCAAACACACGATCTACAACTCCTAGTTCATGAACTCTCAGATGCCAAGATGGTGTTGCCTGAGAAATTTGTTGTTATGTCTATCATAGAAAAATTCCCTAAGTCATGGGAGTCGTTTGGTATGTCTCTGAAGCATCGCAAAGGGACACACACCATGGATGAATTAATGATGGATATTAATATACAAGAAGAACACTTAAAGGAGAAAGGGGTCAAGGTGCCTACTGATGCTAATCCAACTGTTAATCTTACTTCTACGAAAAACACCAAAGATAAGAAATCTAAGAATGCACATAAACCAAAGGCTAAGATCCAAAAGAAACCGAAGAACAAACCTTGTTGGACTTGTGGACAGGTTGGCCACTGGAACAAGGATTGTCCTAATAGGAAGGCAAAGAAAGCTACCGCATCTGCAACCGAGGAGGCTGTGGTCAACATGATGACTACATCTTTGAACCTCAATGATGGGTACGTGTCTATTAAACCTGAAATTCTCTCTATATTTGAACCACTTTATTGGATAATTGACACTGGGGCTAATGTACATGTATGTGCTGATAAATCCCTGTTTGTGTCTTATCAGGCCTCTCGAGGTCGGTCCGTGACTTTGGGCGATTCCATCTCTGCAGAATTCAAAGGCGAAGGACGGGTGGACTTGAAGTTCCCTTCGGGGAAGGTTTTGACTCTTAACAGGGTCAGACATGTTCCAACCATTCGACGCAATATCCTTAGTGGCGTCATATTAGTTAGAGAAGGTTATAGAGTAGACTGTAAATGTAATAAGGCTATTATTACACGTCATCGTGATTCTTTGTTTTTTGGCAAGGGGTACTTATGTGACGTGGAGAACTTGTTTAAGATTCATGTTGAACCTGTTTCAAATTCCGTTTTAAATTTGAATGATTATAGTTCTGTTTGCATGAATCTTGTTTCATTCGATGTATGGCATTCACGTTTGGGACATGTTAATGTTGCCTCAATGAAGCGTATGATGAATCTAGATTTGATCCCTAAATCTGAAGTTAGCAACAATAAATGTGAAATTTGTGTACAATCTAAATTGCCTAGGAAACCTTTTCATTATGTGAATAGGAATTCGGAAGTTTTGGATTTAGTTCATACAGATATCTGTGAATTTAATGGTGTTGCTACAAGAGATCAAAAGCGTTATTTTATAACTTTTGTTGACGATGCGAGTAGATACTGTTATGTCTATTTACTTAGAAGTAAAGATGAGGCATTGGATAAATTTCAAATTTATAAGAAAGAAGCTGAAACTCAAACTGGTAAAGTACTTAAGCGGTTAAGGTCTGATAGGGGAGGAGAGTATACCTCGAATTTGTTTTTGGAATTTTGCCAATTACATGGTATAGTTCATGAGGTAACTGCTCCTTATTCACCACAATCAAATGGAATAGCTGAACGTAAAAACTGAACCTTAATAGATATGGTAAATACCTTACTCCAAACATCTGGATTACCCAACTTTATGTGGGGGGAAGCTTTGAATACGGCTTGCCATATTCTGAATAGAGTTCCCCATAAACATTCAGAGAGTAGTCCGTTTGAGTTATGGAGAGGAAGGAAACCGAGTCTTAAATATCTTCGAGTGTGGGGGTGCCTTGCTAAGGTACTTGTC
This sequence comes from Alisma plantago-aquatica, assembly GCA_963693085.1. Lineage (NCBI taxonomy): Eukaryota > Viridiplantae > Streptophyta > Magnoliopsida > Alismatales > Alismataceae > Alisma > Alisma plantago-aquatica. Next base: position 20,864,632 of record OY856412.1, on the reverse strand, counting down.
CCTGAACACAAAAGGAAGAAATTAGGACCGAAAACAGTTGATGCCATATTCTTAGGTTATGTAGAGACAAGTTATGCTTATAGATTCCTGATTGTAAAATCAGATATCTCTGGCATTGAGGTCAATACAATTGTAGAATTACGTGATGCTACATTCTTTGAGGATGTGTTTCCTATGAAAACTGGTGTGCCCAATGAAGTTTCTCAAGAAGATTCATTTACCACAGGTTCCATTCCCGAGCACGTGGAAAGGATGACAAATGTGGGGGGCGACTCAGAACAAGCTATTTCTGAATCTGATGATTCTGAAGAAATAGTTGAACCAAGGAGAAGTAAACGGCCTAGGACATCAAAGGACTTTGGAAGTGAGTTTCTCACTTACAATGTTGAGGATGATCCTGTTACTTTCAAACAAGCTATGGAATCTCCAGAAGCTAAGTTTTGGAAAGAAGCCGTTAATGATGAAATCCAATCAATTCTCTCGAATGGAACTTGGGAATTGGTGGATTTGCCTCCTGGTTGTTCTGCAGTTGGTTGCAAATGGATTTTTAAGAAGAAACTTAATGCAGACGGGACAATCAATAAGTATAAGGCTAGGTTAGTTGCTAAGGGTTACACACAAAGGGAAGGAATAGATTATTTTGATACCTATTCACCTGTTTCCCGTATGACCACAATCCGAGTGCTTATAGCATTGGCTTCCATTTATAATCTCTATGTCCATCCGATGGATGTGAAGACCGCGTTCTTACATGGTGATCTTCAAGAAGAGATATATATGGAACAACCTGAGGGATTTGTGGGTCGTGGGAATGAGTCCAAAGTATGTAAACTTGTTAAGTCATTATATGGCTTGAAACAAGCCCCTAAGCAATGGTATGAGAAGTTTGATTCTGTGATATCATCGTTTGTCTTTATTTCTAATGAATTTGATAAGTGTCTCTACTGTAAGGTTGTTGATAATGGATTCATTTTGTTATGCTTATACGTCGATGATATCCTACTTTTTGGTTCCGATATGAAAGTAGTAAAAGAGACAAAGTCATTCTTGTGTAGCAAGTTTGAGATGAAGGATATGGGTGTCGCTGATGTGATTTTAGGGCTTAAAATCATAAGGTCTACTGATGGTATAACTCTCTCTCAGTCTCACTATGTTGAGAAGATACTGGAGAGGTTTGAGTACACATCACGTAAACCTGTTAAGACTCCATATGATTCATCCAAACCCTTGTTCAAGAATGAGACTGGGGTTCCAGTGTCTCAATTACGATACTCTCAGATTATCGGAAGTTTGATGTATCTTATGAATTGTACACGTCCAGACATTGCGTTTGCCGTGAACAAGTTAAGTAGATACACCAGTTCTCCCGACAAGACCCATTGGGAAGCTCTTGACAGAGTTCTGAGGTATATCAAGGGAACACGTTCCCTTGGGCTGCATTATGGTAAACATCCTTCCGTAGTCGAAGGATATAGTGATGCAAGCTGGATTGCCGTGAATTCTGGGAGTAATGGTGTCTCAGGATATGTATTCCTGTTGGGAGGAGGAGCTGTTTCCTGGAGGTCTAAGAAACATACCATATTGTCTCGGTCCACTTTTGAGGCAGAGCTGTGTGCTTTAGATGAAACTGGATTGGAAGTTGAATGGCTACATGGACTTATGTCTAGTTTACCTATGGTAATGAAGCCGCTTCTTGCAATTTCAGTTCACTGTGGCAGCACTACAACTATTGCTAAGATAAAGAGTTCCAAGTGCAATAAAAAATAGCGTAGACACATCCAAGTCAGATTGAAATCTGTAAGGGAGTTAGTGTCTAATGGGGTCGTGGCTGTGGACTACGTCGGTACCAAAGATAATACAGCTGATCCTTTCACTAAAGGTCTTACCTTGTCTTTAGTGGAAAAATCCAGGTTGGGAATGGGACTGAAACTCCTATAGATTTGCAGGCAGTAGCAACCCAACCCAAAAGAGTGGAGATCCCACAAATTGGGTTCAATGTGGTAATAACAAGCTGTCGGGTAAATCAGATGACACTATGTATTCTTGTTTGATGCTTCTTGCATCTGTGTGTCTATTCCCTGGGAAACCTGTTAGTGTCATGACTGCAAGTTAGTAAGAGATTAGTCTCTTAATGGTGTCAAGTCTTAGGACAAGATGTTAGCAGTACATCCTTGGAGACTCCAACTAAGTGATTGATGTTGTGTAGGCCGCAACAGGAGAATTGGGTTGTTCTCTGTTATCAATCATGATATAAAATTTTTGTATGCATGGCCTTAATGCATTGTTTTTCTTTTCTACCATGTCTTTATTGTGTTGTTACCAACCTATACTCTTGTATCCAAGGTTCAGGTTCAAGACTTTTGTTCACCTAGTTCCTACAGGGGTCACAGTTGGATAACTCAGGTAGATTCAAACCGAAAGGTATCTGCTGAAAGCACAATATGGAGGACTGAATGGTAGAGCACACTACACATTGGACTTTGTGGGGGATTGTTAGATAACTGATTACGTTAGTTATTAGTTACGTAACTGCTGTAGCTATTAGCTAGTTACTGTAGCAGCTCATTAATGTAGCTAGACTATTGTGGTAATCACTTATTTAGCATGGGTTAAGCCCAATGTAGTGCAGCAAGTACATGTGAGAATGTAGTGTTGTTTCTAGTGCAAATGGCAAAGAAGTTTTATCCCATATTGCTCACACCTAGAACTTTTGTGGTCCTCATATGTAGGATCACATGGGACACTAGTGTCCAAAGGAGTCATAGGAAGGAGGTATGCTCACCTCCTTGGTGGGTGGGGTTACCACATCACAACGCACGCACGCGCGCGCGCGCGCCACGCCACGCTTGGCCGGGCCGGGCCGGGCTCGAGCTCGGGCTTGTGGCTTGTGGAGAATGTCTTCCGTCTTCCATCTTCTTTTTGCACTAGGATACAACTACATAATTAATTACTCATGTAATTAATTGTTGCTTTCTTATTCAGATTTCTTTAATCCTAATTAGAAAGTGTTTCTCTTTTACGGATTATTCCTGTATTGTGTACGAGAGCAACCGAGTGTTGCGTCTAACTAGGATTATGGACGTGCGTGACTATTTATATGACTCCGGCCATTAGGGTTAAACACACCGAAAACAATTTTTCTGCCGCCGTGTGTTTTGTGAACCCTAATCCCGAGTGCGAGAGTCGTCGTCCCCGGAGTTACTTTGCGGAGTTGTCCTCCTGTGCGAAGCGAGACTCATCCTTCCCTTCAGACGTAACTGTCAGGCGGTGGTACCTGCGGTGGCTGTGCTGCACTGATAGCAGTGCGACGTGCGCGAGCAAGACGTGCAACTTCCAGGTTCGTGCCGGATCGAGACTGGGAGAACGGTGCCTATCCGCGAGGATTGTCGGGCACTGGTTTCTTTAAGTAACACGTTCGTTTCTCAACGAACGATCTGGTTTGTGAATCTAACTCTTATTTTTGTTCTCCTGCATTGCTTGTTCTTCGAATCTTATCTTGGATCTGCCTGCACTGTTAATTAAATTGCACCTGACGCTGTTGCATGAACAACAACAACCTAAATTTTACAACAAAACCTCCTTTCGCAAATGTGAAAAATTGCTGCTTACTCGAATCAGATTGGATTTGTGTTACATATTGGTTGAGGAGATGGACAACACAACTATGAAATATCGATTTTTTATTATAATTTTTTTTTATCGTGAGGAAGAAAGGTTAGTTCTATCACAACCGCGAAATAAAAGAATTAATATTGCTATAAATTTTGCTTTCAAGTTTCTAACTAGGTAGCAAATTCTGCAACTTGCATTCATAAACCGAGCAGTCTCACTAGTTAAACCAACAGACACGTGTACGGAATATTAATTTATTAAAGTGAAATAACATATTTTATTTTTTCTAATTTGGCCCTCATAATTTCTATGATCACTCGACTGTAGATAAACCATTGAATTCTTAACATAAATCGAGTTTTATTGCTGTAGAAAATTTTATTTGGATATAATATTCAATTATGACTTTGTAAAAAGATTTATTTAGATAAAATTCTCAATTGTAGCTTCAAGTGTTGAAACCAACCACGTTGATTGTTGGTGCACAAACCTAACTTTTGCAACATACGCCGAGGAGGAGGGTATCATAATCACATGTCTTTTTGCCTTCCAATTTTTGCCGTTAGAGCAAACAAGCAATTCCAATATATGTGGCGACCGGCTCCCGCCTTACATAGTTTAATATCATAGTTTCTTTCCTCACGCACACAATTTTAAATGAGTTTCTAGGTGGTCAGAGTTTTATTAGAAAGTTTAATATCATAGTTTCTTTCCTCACGCACAAAATTTTAAATGAGTTTTTCAGGTGGTCAGAGTTTTATTAGAACGATTTCATAAGCTGCATTCGCTTTCTCCTTTCGGGCTACTAGTGCCTTTTGATAGTATTATTAGCAATACACATGTGCACATGCACGTGCCCCATTAAACATATTTATTTAAAATATTAAAAAAATAAATCTTCTCAAAAGGATAATGATAATCGTGTCAGATAATAGTTGAGCTAAAACTTTTTCAGAGCCGGGCAGCAAGCTTCAACCGACCCAAACCACACGGTTTGGTACGAGTGTGTTCAGGGTCCGCATCAAACAATACTATTTAACATCATATATTATGGGCAGAGGGATTTATAAAGTAATTATCGAACAAGGCATTTATGGCGTTGGAACTTAATTCAACATATTGTATCATTAGCATCTATTCAGCATATGCAGTTTCGCCTAGATTTAGACACACGTCTATATGTTTTGATCACTTGGTAATTGTCGACTTATGTCTATGTATGCTCTTCATATACTTTAATATGAAGATGCACATAAAGATTGTATATCATGATAATGTTTTCCTGTGATTGGTTCATGCTGTGTTTGGTAATGCGGTGGCTTGAAACGCCAAACTTGCACCGTCAGCTGGGTCATCAGATGTTTTTGACACGATGGAATTTCAGACAAACTGGCCACTCGTCATAGCTAAAATGAATACAAAAAAGGAGTCACGGTAGATCTATGTTTCAATAACAGCGTTTGAATGTTGCCCGGGATAGAAACAGGCTAAACAACATTGCTCGGCCACTCTAATACGTGTTGCCGAACACAACATCAGTTTAGTATTGAATGGCTCAACATTCCTCTCTGGATGGTTTTAGTTTGATAATGAACAAGTATTAAAAAAATCAGCGTGTGGGAGGATAAGTGCTTTATATATCATATTTTCATACTATTATCGATACACTTATCGTGTTATTTGTATCATAAATATATTTTTTAACTTAAAAAGCACACATGTATCATTTTGGAATGGATATCTTGTTATGAGTGTAAGTTAAATAGACTATATTGTATCAAGAAAATTTCTCGTGCATATATGATGTCAAAATATTATATGAAACTCCAGGAAACATGATGAGTCAAGAAAATGGCACAACATGTGAGATGAAAGAGATTGCATTGTGTCATAGCAACATGCGACTTAACATGTCACCGGAGTGACAGGCGTGTCACTTGCCACAACTTTCCAAATTAACTATCTACAACAAAAATTACAAGTGCCATATTGTGTCTAACCATAGACATGACATGACACATGCAGTTAGGCCCGATCAACACTTCTTCTTCAACATGGCGAATGAGACACATTGTGACCTAGAGACGACGCAATGGTCTTTTGTTGGACTACATTAAGACATACACAACTTCAAGGGGATCATTCTATCCCATCTTAAACACCTATGTCAACTTGAGGATCATGGATAATGACCTTCTCATCCATTGGAAGAAGAAGAAGAAGAAGTCAACAACTAAGAAGAGGAATAAGAAAGCAAGTGCAATTGGTGGATTTCCTCCATGGAGTAACAACTTGGAAAAGGAATTTCTCTCTAATAGTAGTATTCATATTATTCTAAACTTCTTCATTCTTCATATTTATCCCCTTTTATATGGTTTACTGGTAAATCTAGTCATTACACTAATAATTTGTACTTTTTCTTCACGCTTACATGATAATCAGTTGTATTTGTGTACCCCACTATCTTAATTCTGAATTTATGTTGAACTCTTTATCTCTTTCAATTATATGTATATTTAATATTTCAATATATATATATATTGAAATGTTATTATGGTAATTGATAAGCCCATCACATGTTTTTTTTGTTGAAATTTTGGTTGAGAAAACTATAATTTTCTCGATTATGTACTAAACTTAGTATCCATCTTTTGCTTAAGAATTTCGATATATGTTGAGAATGAAATTCCATGACCACAATGAATGGCTTACTAAAATGATACGGTGAGAGCCTCTAATCCTTTCAATATGATATTTTATCAATTGAAAGGCATAAGAATGTTTAAGATGAATTTTTTATGTTAATACATATGATTGAGGTCTTTAACATGAATAGAAATTGAGTGCATATTTGAGTGTTATTACAGTCTTTGCGCTTGAACCTCAATGTTCTTCTATTGTACTTTGGCTTGGAAACTAGATTCTATTTCTTGTAAATAATGCAAATGAATAATCAACCAACTAGACTTTTGATCCTAATTGCCTATTTAACAAAGTTAAGACAAATTAAAAATCTCAAACCTTGTGATTTTGGCTCAGGGCTATTTTACTTTTGATCCACATTATTTTTGGTGATAAGGTGTTTTATTGGATCATTTAATCCAGTGCACACTTTGTATGCTTATGTCATTTCTGGGGAATCATTTCCTATTCAATGATTTTGGAAATTTTTGTTGCTTGTATTAGGTTAGAAATTATGTAAATATTAGTTTGTCCATTATTTTAATAATTTATTTTGTATCCCTACTGTTAACATTTTTTCTTTTATATTTGTAGTAATAGTGCATGGTTGTGACAAGATCAAGAACCAATGGCTTATACCAATCCTACACAAATCATAATTAGTCCTCTCTTGTAGAGGTTATCCAATAAGGCAAAGGAAACACTATCCTTTTCCAAAAAAAACAACCCAAGGAAGTCCCACCTATTTCAGTAACTATGGAGAAGACCCTAATGGACTACAAAAAGCATCAAGCACAATCATAGTGAAGTCGATGGTGGATCCAGATCATTTGTAAATTGATTCAAGCCTAATTAATATTGTTAAAAAAACAAAATTTCTAACTTATCATCTGAAGATTTCAACATCTCCATGTAACCAACCTTTTGGAGGTAAGTGACATAGCGAAGATTATTGGGATGATTGATGATGGACTACGTCTCACACCATGCAAGGACAAAGTAGTGGATTCAAGGCTTGGATAAGGGCTCCATCACTGAATGAGATGCACTCCTCACAACCTTCCTTAGAATGTTATTTCCACCTAGTAAAATGACGAAGATCCTCAACCAAAAGACAAGCTTTAAGAAACAAAATGGAGAGTCATTGGTAGAAATGAACAGATTCAAGGAGTTTTTAAGGAAGTGTCCTAATTATAACCTACCCTAGTAGATAAGACTACATTTTTTTATAGTGGATTGGGTGATGGGATGATGATAATGGTGAATAAAATAATTTGTGGACGTTCCCTTATACATATTGCAAATGAATTGAGGCAATTGATTGATACCATATCTCTCTTCTAGAAAAAATGATGAGAGGAGTAGTGCCAGGAGTGGTTTCTATCAAATAGATAATGTTTATGCACTCAATGCTAAGATAGAAAACCTCACCAAGTAATGAAATGTCATGAGTGTCAACAAGATCCACCAACTTATGAGATATGAGTTGTGCACATGTCTACATCATGCTCGCCAATGTGACATGGTTGTTCAAACATGCATGCACATGAATAAGTTAATTACCTCATTGACCGGCCTAAATCACACATCCAAAAGTGGAGGCAGATTTGAGGTAGTCGAACTTTTACATTTATGAACCCGAATCCTTCTAGGCCCCCGTAACTTTGCTTACGGGGCCGAAGTAGTCATACAAGGTCGAACACAGGGATAAGGGGGTAGTGTTGAGAACCATGAATCGACACGCTACACTCCGGTGGGTATAAAGAGATAAATTCCCGAAAGGGAACAACAAGATGTCACGAAATAAAATAAGAAAACTATCTCCAAATGGAGCTACAAGAGAGATTTAAGATTTTAGGCATTTAGCAATTTTTAGGGGTTTTCATGCAACAGAAGAAGAAAGATAAAGACTATGGCACATGCTAGGTAAGAAGGATAAGACTATAGTAAAATAAGCGGCAGCGATAACACCCTGCACCCCTCCTCTCAGAGCGGGTACCTCTAACCTCCGCATCAACACCCCTCTCGAGGTTGCTGGGCTTTAGTTAGAGTGGAATGTTACAGAAACAACTCCGTTCCAGGCACTCTCGTACTCCAGAATTGGACCAAACACTAGAGCCACAACACAACTCTCAAAGTTGTTGCGACGGGAAAAACCGTTCGGTAGCTAGTCGAAACGTGATCCAAATCATGCAAGCTAGCGCTCAGATATTAAACAGGACAGTCATCCAACATTGTGCACCAAGCGTAGAGCAACAAGTAATTAAACCTTTCTATTTCCATAAACATTAAAGGTCTTAATACATTACATATAATAAAGAATTAAATAACAGAAATAAAAGATAGGTGTCTCCTCCTTGATGTAGAAGGGCGACAGGGTGCAGTAGCTCTCCTGCCCGATATCAGTCAGAGGCCTAGCCCGATACAGAGGTGTCGGGCGACGCACCCTCTCGGGCGGCACACACCGACTGTTGACTACATCGATCAAGGGCTCTGGCCGATACGCTCATGTCGGGCGACACACCCTCTCAGGCGGCACGCTCGACAAGCTAAGCGTATCAGGTTGATATCGTGTCGGGCTAAGAGCTACGCATTATTGCTGTCGAGCGCTTGTATCGTTCATCCGCGTCGGCCGATATCGGCCCGCAGTGTTGCCCGGGACGGTCCTAAGTGAACTGTCCCCTCCCTCTCGGGATGGGGAGAAGCTCACCTAGTGTCGCCCGAGACGAGCACTGGGGCACGATACGGGTGCTCTCGCAATCTCCTCACTCTAGCTCCCAACTGTCTGAATTCAAGGCTCCAACTGTCTAACTGTTCGACCGTCTTTTCGACTCCCTGTAGCTGCTATTTATAGTCAGCTGGCTGGGGAAGAAGATATGGTGCTCGAAGCGCCACGTGGCCCCCTTATGCGCCGGTCGTTTGGACGGTCCAATACATCGATGTCGGTCGACGTGGATGGTATTGGCTATCGGTCGTGACGGGCGGCGCGCCTGCCGGTGGGTGGCAGTGTCGCCCGACAAGCTGGGTTGTCGGGGTGAGCCGGGCTCCCTGTCGGGTAGAAGGCGTGTCGTCTGCCAGCTTCTTCTCGCGCGGCACCTCTTTGTCGAACTTCTTTGTGTCGCCCAGCCCCTGTCGGGCAGGGGTTGTATCGGGCGTCAGGGAGGCCGAGACATGCTTGGACTTATTCATGGGCCGGAGTGGCCTTATTTCACAAAAACGAGAAAAACTCTGCAAAAGATAGGGAAATTGGAGTAAGAGCATTGCTTGGCCAATTATTGCGAAAGTGCTAATAAAATAGAGGAAAATAGCAGAAAAGGGTAGTTTTGATAACCAGATAAAGGGCAAAAACATCATAAAAACTGATGTTATCAACTCCCCCAAACTTAGCATTTTGATTGTCCTCAATCAATATTCAAACTACTATATATTTTTTTTTGCTGCTTCTTCTGCTCGGGAAGGCTTCTTGTCCAAAAAGTGAAACAAAGATCGTAATGCCTTAAAGATAATGCTGTCTCAGTACGAACAAAAGACTTAGTTTTTCCTGCCTTATTGTTTAAGTAAGATTTTTCTCTATAGCTTCGCCGAGACTTTGTTGTATGATTCCGAAGTTAGCTTACACACCAAACAGCTTTATTTTTGGGGCAGAAAGTTGTGTATAGGGTAGGCTAAGGATTTTTGGGTTTTTCATTCTTGTCTCCCATCAGTCCATTTAGGTAAGGGTCCGTTAGCGGGCGAGTGGTCCCTGCAGTCCAAGCCAGTTGGCTTTAAAGCAGTGATTTCACATCCTACGTACCACTGCCCCGGATCTACCATGCCTAAAGATGGGTACTTTTGGAAAACAAGAGGTGTATATATATATATTTTCTTTTTCTTTTATTGGGCACAACTCTCATGCTTTTATTCACTTTCTTAAGTCTTCTCTCTCTTTTTGGGATTTTTGTTGGGCGAGGGAAAACAAAGAGATTTCTTGCTGTTTGGGCAGCTTTTTCCTTCTCCATACTTGTCTCTTAGTTGTTTGCGAGATTATTATATTTTTGAAAATTTTTGGCATGGCAAAACATATTCTTTGGTTCGTTTGGGGCAGCATTATCAAAAAGATATAACAAAACTTGCATCTCATTAAGTACAAAGAAAACAAACTTTGCAAGAATTCGCAACAGATTTTTACTGATATAGCAACTATGTACATATGCATGGGAAATATATACAAAAGAAGTTTTTCAAAAATATAAGTATATTCAAAAGAAAATTTCAAAAATTTAGGAAGATGTATATGTGCACAAAAGAATAACTAATATGGTACAAAAGAATGAGGAAATAGAGTGAAAGAAGAAAATTTGTACCTCCTCACTGGAACAACATGGTACCCCCCAAACTTACTCCACACTCTGTCCCAGAGTTGTGAAGTAGATAAGGTGAGGTAATGTTTATTACAGTGAGGTGACGCCTGCGTTAGATAGGAACTCCCACACATATTCTTCTCGTTTGCTGTGATATCCTGTGTGGTGGAGTTGGTCAGGCGTTGCTTCACTTGCCATCCATTCCAGGATGAAGATGCAGCAGTCGTTGGATAGAGGAATTTGCTGCGGGCTGTGGTGGCAGAACGGGAGTTCGTGCCATTTTCCTCCTTGTATGTCCAATAACGGATCGATCATCTTTGACACTTCGTCGTAATATTTTCGAACTATGCATTCGACGGGTGTCAACGGTTCCGATGTACACGACACTGGATGATTCTTGTTGCTGTCCGAGCTGTTGTAGAAAATACCTGCTCGTTGCCGAGTGTACATTGCCAGAAGAGTCCAGTGATTGTAATGCACGATATGCAGGAAGATAATGCCTGCGACGCCGTCCTTCAATACTTGCAGGAACATCTTCTTCGATCCTGTTTTGTCGGCGAGGCAGATATCGTTGAAGAGCAAGGGGTGGGCTATGCATGCATGCTTTAGCTTTGGCTGTATATACTGAATGTAAGCTGCCGCGACTGTTACAGTCAAGCACCCTCCTTCCTTCACCAGGTCCCTCAGATCCTCGGCTAGGACTAGGATATCTCCTGCCTGAAAGGCAACATCTGATGGGTTTGAATCAGCAAGCTTCTTCTGGATGATGTTGACCTGCTCCTGTGTGAGATTCGCACACGAAAAGCGGTCGAAATTTTTGATCTCCCCTTCAGAAGCTTCGGGCAAAGCAGTGTCTTCCTTCCCATGCACTTTCTTCAGAATTTCCAGCTGCTTGCCTACCCCATGAATATCGGTTGCTATCTCTTCTTCTTTTTCTTCTGCGAAATTGCTGGAATGAAAAGAGTCTTCATCTAGATCACTGTCTAGTGCTGTTCTGGTACTCCTTCATCCTGTAAGTAGCGCTTGTCCTTGATTAGCAACATGGCGTAAACGCCCCTGCGTTGGTAAAAGGACGCGTTCTTGAGTGCTCCTAAGTTTCCGTAAGTGTTGAGCACCTCAATTGCTCCCAGAATGGCGATACCACTGTTTCCGCTCCCCTCTTCTATCTATTCGGGAAGGTCTCTGATAGTGTAGAAGAAGGTCCAAGGTCCTTGGTGACGTTGGCTTCCTTGCTTTATGACTCGCTGCAGACGTATCGGCAGGAGTCTTAATTTTTGATCCTCCGGGCGGCTGAAGACACTCCCGGAGCACGACACTTCGGTGTTGCTGCAGCACACCAGCCGGACGTCACGGTTTCTGAGGTCAACTATACATAGAAACCACACGTTCCCGTGTTTGTACGGCGCCAGAACTAAATTTGACTTGTGCTCTTCAATATGCTGCAGCATGTCGGTCACCGTACGGGAGTCTAGATCTCCCTTCATCAGACTTCTTGCCAAGGCTGGGGTGGCTGTGTATATTTGTCTCCGACCTGTCCTGCTGTCGATCTTCTCTATCAGTGCATTCTCCAGGACCCGAAACAGTCTTTTACCGATCACGGCCGGCGTGCGGAACATCCCGCGAAGAACTTTTCGCCGCACCGAAAGGTATCTGTCAGACCAGATGACTTCGTCTTCATCTGCCTGCGACCGCAAGACCATATTCAGCAGCTTCTGGTCTCTGATCGTCAGGTTCCCGATGGCTCTTCTATCGAAGTCAGCCATCTCGAAAGAGGGTATTTCGGACGGCTCGCGGAATCTTTCCGCAAACGAGCACTTTCCTCGGGGTAGATGCCTGTTGTTCACAGTGTATACATCCCCCACCTCTCCTTCGGACTCGTCAGAAGAGTCTCCCCCGACGTTGATATTTGCGCCATCATCTTCAACTTCATTTAGGGGGATGGAGATGTTAGCGTCTACCAAACCCAAAGAGCTCTCCTGTCTGCTGGGAGACCCTTTGGCATATCCTTTTTGCGTCCCCTCTCCAGGCGTTGATGATCGCCTGCTGGAGGAGGAGTGGGAGGAGGACGCGGTTCCCGAGGGGGAACCTGAAGAGGAAGGACTAGGGCTTCGGCTGGGAGGTGACGGCGATCATCTCGTCTGCCTTCGGTGCGGATGATCGTCGCTTCTATCCATCCTCTCCTCGAGCCTGTTAAGTCATTGGAGGACTTTCTACATTGCTGCATTCAAGGCCTCTAGTCCGCCGGGTATGCCTGCAAGAGTCAGCAGCTGGCTCTCCTGGCTGTTCAGCCTGATCTCATGGCTGTCCTGCTTTTCTTGAAAAGATGCTAGTTTTTGGGTTAGGGAAGTGCAAGTAGCAAAGTTGGTTGTTGTTACCTCCCGTAGATTGTCGAGTTCTTCTCCGAGCATCTTTCCAAGTGACGGAGGGGGTCCGGTGGGTCTCCCTTCCGTCATTGTGACATCTAGTCCTTTTGAAGGTCCACCCGGAGAGGTGGAATCTATGAAAATTGTCCGCGATCCAGATGACTTTAGGCGGGACGTCGGTATGAGTGTCGCCGCCTTGCCTTCTCTTCTGACTGGGGATGGCCGCGGTGAGGGTGGACTTTGTTCCACTTCTGCACCGTCGGCAGTCTCCTCGACTGCTGCAGGCGGGGACTTCAGCGGTAGCGATGGTATCCTATCGAGTTCCCTCCTGATCTCGTCGGACATCCCGATGTTGTTGCTCTGTCGAGGCTCCTCTCCCGCCTCTGCAGCTCTAGAAAATAGGTACGGGAACTGCGGCCGTCTCTTCCACGGAAGATCCCGAGGTTTCCATCCCGGTGACCTCAACGATCATTGGTTCCTTCTCAACCGCCACTGTTGTTACTGGTGCGGCGACTTGTATGGTTGGGGAGACGACAACTCGATCAGCAGTTGTCGTCGGAAGTTCTGGGGCGGGCCTCTCTGTGGCCCTGGTCGTGGTGGCGGTAGCCGTGCCATCTGCTATAGCTTTGATCTCGGCGACGGTGAAGACCAACTTCTCCTTGTCGTAGTTGGCACAACGGGGGAGGGGAAGGAGTATGTCCGTCCTTGAAAACTTATAGAAGAGATTTCCCCTCTCCTTCCTGATGATGCTGGTCCGAATGAGGTATTTGATGGCAAATACCTCATCGCCTTGCATCCTTGTATGGCTGTGCGGCTCGTGTGGGTACCCGAGTCCTGCTGTGATGAGGTTGACGATGCCGCCCATGCAATACTCCTTCGTGGCCTCCTTCATCGGGTGCAGCCTATTCATCAAGAACCGGCCGAGGTTGATCACTTGGCCCTCCATAATGTGCCACATGACGTGGAGCTCTTCCGTGTAGATGCTGCTGGATTCGTTCTTGCTGAATAGCAAGCACGCCACCAGCTTGTGCACGATCCTCCAGAAGCAGGAGTGCACTGCCATGACCTTTGCTCCCGGCTTGAATGAAGATTTGCCGGTAAGCTTCCCCCAAAACTCCACGGGGTTGAACCCGTCATCCTCGGTGATACTCTCACCGTTGTCCATCCGATTCTTCTCCTCTTCGCTGGAAGAGAAGATCTCGTTTAAGAGCTTCTTGGAGATGATGTGCTCTGAGTTGTATAACCGGGCCTGTAGTCTGTCAGGCCCGCCAAACTTTTCCTTCTCTGCTGCTGAATTCTTCACTCGGTGGAAAGAGGATATGAACTCCATCGTCATCTTAGTGTACGAGGAAGTCCGACTGAAACAGATCCGCTTCAGTCCTACTGTCGTAAGGATGCTCTTCAACCTCTTTGCGATTCCAAGCTCATCAAACGAGGCCCTGTGGCAGAACCTGCTCGGCTTGTACGCCTTGGGCACCAACTCAGCAAAGCAACGAGCATGCTCGTCGTCTCTTGGCTCGAAACTCACCGCAAAGGTTTTCGGGAGTTCTGCTGCAACTAGTGGTGTTGGTGCTGCTGTAGGCTGTGTCGGTGTTGGTGCAGGAGTCGCAACTTGTCCAACCCTTGCCTTCTTCTTCGTCCCCGACGTCCCAGCCTGTCTTGGGTTCGGGCGCTTGGGTCTAGCAGCCTGCCCTTCAGCAGTAGCCTCGGGGTAGATCCTCCTGCCCTGCTCGTCGACTGGGTAAGCGGTCATCTTAGTACGGGCCATTTGTGTAAGTCAACAAAAGAAATGCCTTGATTAATTATGTTGGCTTTTGAAAATATAATAAAGAGTAAATGCTTGACCCGGTATATTCTCTACAAACTGCCCGACACTCCTGTATCGAGCGACACACTGGTTTCGATGGTGAAGCCCTGTGCCTGATACAAGAGGTGGGTATCGCCCGATACGTCGAAAGATTCTATCGCACGATAAAGATAGGTCGGTAAGGCGGTGGAAGCACGTAAGGTCTGTCGCTCAAAGGGGGTCGCATCGGGCGATATGAGGCGATAAGATAAAATTGCCCGATACGTCTTAGTGAAAGGAGAGCAGCGTGTTGCCCGATACCGAAGACGGGTGTGGAACTGCAAAGTCGGGCGACACCGCTATCACCCGTCATGGTGTGTCAGGCATCATAAAGATGTGTCATGCGACACGCATGTCGGGCGATATGCACTGCTCAGCGAAGAAAACTTAAGACCGATATACTACTTTCAACAAGGGAGAATCATCTCGGCCGATACGACCTGTCGGAAGATAGGGTCTGTCGGGCTATACCTTGCTGTGATCTGAGCTTGTCAGGCAACACAGGAGAATTGTGGTCTAGCGCGACACGGGAGATAAAGCACAAGTTCTCTCGCTCGACACAGGAGGGTGAAATCAACAAGGTAAGGAACCCGACACGGTAAAACTCGCTTTCCTTTTATAGTAAAAACCCGGATGCGCGTCGACCGTTTGCTCAAAATGTAAGTCAGCAAGCCCAACGGTCGACATGACTGTTGCGTTCCACAAAGCCCTACCCCCCAATAAGGGTGCACTCATAGCGCCGGTTGGGTTGCCTCCCGCGACAATCGTGAAAACAAAACAGATTAAACTGCGGCTGATGAGTAAAACATCATTGGCCTAGGACTGAGTTCCCGACCTCAGATGGTGTTTCCCATCCCGAATAATAAAACTTAAGGCGGTGGCCCATAAAACAAAAGAGTCAGCACATGTGGCACATGCACTGCCTCGTGCCTTATTACATACCAAATGTTTGTAATGTTTGTTTTGTTGGAAAGTAAATTGCATCATAATCTAGGAAAGATAAAACTCGGGTTGCCTCCCGAGAAGTGCTGTAGTTAAAGTCTTCAGCTTGACTGCTTCCAGCTTTACTCCTTCTTTATCTGCCATCGTCCCCGTCTCGTCACTCAACCTCAGCTTCCTTTCTATCACAATCCTGGTTTCTTTGCAGGTTCAGTGTTCGACGGTATCTTTCCTGAGGGGTTCTTCATCAGTTCGGCCATTTGAGCTAATTGTTGGTCAATCTGGCGTTGGTGCGTTTGCATATCCGCCAGTTAAACCTGCAATGAGTTCAAAACACCTGAATTTGATAAAGCGCTTTGTGTCAGTTGATTGTTGATCATATCCTGCCTTTTCACAAAGTCGAACAGCTGCCCCACCACATTCGCTTGGTTAGAAGCCTGGTTCTGTCCCTCCTCTTTGGCCGCTCCTTGGTATTTAGCTTGACCCTGGAAATTACCTTTGTTCTGCTGGAAGGGTGCATTTCTAGTATACTGACCGGCTCCTCCCCTTTTCTCGAAGGCTTGGGGTGGCTTAGTTGAGTTATGCAGGTGATGAGAATTCTCAGCGGCATCCTTGTTACCATAGCTGAAGCCGGGGTGGTCCGGTCTTCTGAAGTTTACAAAAGAGACATTTTCAGTCTCTTCTGCCTCAGACTCGGTATCGCTCGATGCTTCTAGCTGGGCGTAGACGCAATTATCTACCCCATGGCCGCCCTCTCCGCAGGTTACACATTTCATCGCTTTTTCTACATGTTTCTTTCCCTTACCACCAGCTTCTCTTAACTGCTTTACGTCCGTAGCAATCCTTTGGATTTGCGAGGTGATTACTTCCAGCGCCTTTGATTCGATGGTGGATCCTTCACCTACCTTCTTTATTGGTCCTCTATCGGACCGGTCGAAATCAGCACCGGCCATCAACTCGGCCATATTCTTGATAATTAGCTCCGACTTCTTGGCCTTCTTCCCCAGGAAATCACTGCCTGCTGCAGCGTTCAGCGATACCCTATCTTCGGGGGGTCAAACCATTGTAGAAGGTGGTGACGAGGAAACCTCGCTTGTAGTTGTGATGGGGGCAATCCCTCAGATACTCTTGGAACCACTCCCAGGCATCGTGGATGCTTTCATTTGGATTTTGTGTGAAGGAGGTTATTTTCTGCCGATTCCTGACTGTCCTCTCAGTGGGGTAGAACTTGTTCACAAACGCGTCAGCTAACGCCCTCCACCCGTTCAGGGACTGGTGGGGTACCCCAAGGTACCAAGACAGTGCCTTGTCTTCTAGTGAAAAGATGAAACCCTTGCAATAAATCACCTCCTGGGGGACACCTCTCATTTTGATAGTGTCACAAATGTTTTTGAAGGCATCCAGATGATGATATGGATTATCATGCTTGGAGTTCCCCCTAAAACTTTTATTCTGAATCATGGATATAACAGACGGCTTGAGCTCGAAGTTGGTTGCATTGAAACGGGGGATGATGGCTGGGCATCTGGAGTGGTTGGCTTTCGAGGACGCCAACTCCCTAAGTGTCTTCTCTTCTTCTTCAGAGTCATCACTGTCGCTCTCCTCCCGGTGTCGTTCCTGATCATTGTTTCTTCTGTTCCGGCGGTGATGACGTCTGTTACGACGATGGTCTGCTTCAGATTGATCCATTTCTGGATCTTCCAGTTGATCGTTCCCGTTGTATCTGTCGTTTTCCTCAGGAGGGGGCGAGCCATGTCTAACCCACGCTGGGCGCTCGCCTTCAGATTGGGGTAGCTCGACGTGAGGAGGCATGACAGCTGGAGCAGGTGCGCAGTCGAACTAATCCCCCTTTCTCCTGAGGTACCTGAAATGTTGCGAAGACCCAAGATCAGAAAACAGAATTATTTATTTTGAGGCAGAGAGTAATGCTAAGCAAAGATAGAAAGAGAAAAAGAGTGCTGTCAAACTCATTTCTAAGCTTGAGGCACTGGAGTGTAGTTAGTGGATTCGGGTTCGTCTTACAGTACCGCTATTGCCTTGTCCCCGACAACGGTGCCAAAAAGTTGACCGGCCTAAATCGCACGTCCAAAAGTAGAGGCGGATTTGAGGTAGTCGAGCTTTTACATTTATAAACCCGAATCCTTCTAGGCCCCCGCAACTTTGCTTACGGGGTCGAAGTAGTCATACGGGGTCGAACACAGGGACAAGGGGGTAGTGTTGAGAACCATGAATCGACACGCTACACTCCGGTGGGTATAAAGAGATAAATTCCCGAAAGGGAACAACAAGATGTCACGAAATAAAATAAGAAAACTATCTCCAAATGGATCTACAAGAGAGATTTAAGATTTTAGGCATTTAGCAATTTTTAGGGGTTTTCATGCAACAGAAGCAGAAAGATAAAGACTATGGCACAGGCTAGGTACAAAGGATAAGACTATAGTAAAACAAGCGGCAGCGGTAACACCCTGCACCCATCCTCTCAGAGCGGGTACCTCTAACCTCCGCATCAACACCCCTCTCGAGGTTGTTGGGCTTTAGTTAGAGTGGAATGTTACATAAACAACTCCGTTTCAGGCACTCTCATACTCCAGAATCAGACCAAACGCTAGAGCCACAACACAACTCTCAAAGTTGTTGTGACGGGAAAAACGGTTCGGTAGCTATTCGAAACGCGATCCAAATCATGCAAGCTAGCACTCAGATATTAAACAATGCAGTCATCCAACATTGTGCACCAAGCGTAGAGCAACAAGTAATTAAACCTTTCTATTTCCATAAACATTAAAGGTCTTAATACATTGCATATAATAAAGAATTAAATAACAGAAATAAAAGATAGGTGTCGCCTCCTTGATGTAGAAGGACGACAGGGTACAGTAGCTCTCATGCCCGATATCGGTCAGAGGCCTAGCCCGATATAGAGGTGTCGGACGACGCACCCTCTCGGGCGGCACGCACCGACTGTCGACTGCATCGATCAAGGGCTCTAGCCGATACGCTCATGTCGGGTGGCACGCTCGATAGGCTAAGCGTATCGGGTTGATATCGTGTCGGGCTAAGAGCTACACATTATTGCTGTCGAGCGCTTGTATCGTTCATCCGCGTCGGCCGATATCGGCCCGTAGTGTCGCCCGGGACAGTCCTAAGTGAACTGTCCCCTCCCTCTCAGGATGGGGAGAAGCTCACCTAGTGTCGCCCGAGACGAGCACTGGGGCACGATACGGGTGCTCTCGCAATCTCCTCGCTCAAGCTCCCAACTGTCTGAATTCAAGGCTCCAACTGTCTAACTGTCCGACCGTCTTTTCGGCTCCCTGTAGCTACTATTTATAGTCAGCTGGCTGGGGAAGAAGATATGGTGCTCGAAGCACCACGTGGCCCCCTTATGCGCCGGTCGTTTGGATGGTCTGATACATCGGTGTCAGTCGACGTGGATGGTATTGGCTATCGGTCGTGACGGGCGGCGCGCCTGCCGATGGGTGGCTGTGTCGCCCGAAAAGCTGGGTTGTCGGGGCGAGCCGGGCTCCCTATCGGGTAGAAGGCGTGTCGCCCGTCAGCTTCTTCTCGCATGACACCTCTTTGTCGAACGTCTTTGTGTCGCCCAACCCCTGTCGGGCAGGGGTTGTATCGGGCGTCAGGGAGGCCGAGACAGTCTTGGACTTATTCATGGGCCGGAGTGGCCTTATTGCACAAAAATGAGGAAAACTCTGCAAAAGATAGGGAAATTGGAGTAAGAGCATTGCTTGGCCAATTATTGCGAAAGTGCTAATAAAATAGAGGAAAATAGCAGAAAAGGGTAGTTTTGATAACCAGATAAAGGGCAAGAAGTCACAAAAACTGATGTTATCACTCATCCACAATAACAACAATATAATTTATGACCCCTACAAACCCCAATGGAGAAACCATCACAACTTTTCATAGAGGAACAAAGCATCATCCAACCACCACCATGTGACAAAAAGCATACATTTGACTATTATGATTAAATATTGAATACTACTTCAAGTATATAAGTTTTATGTACCACCTTTTGCAAAATAAGGTCATGTTCATTAAATGATTGGAAATATAACTTGAACAATTTCTCATGCTTCAATGGAAGCGAAGAACAACTCACTGCTGGAATCAACAACCAAAACAAGCACTTGTCAGTTAGTTCAACAAGTAAACTTAGTTAGTCTGAGCTGCAGGGTGGAGGTTTGAATCTAGATGGAGCACCAAGAGGAAAAGTTTATTGCAACATGTAAAGGTTCTCTTTTATGATTCTATGATATATTGGACCTCTCCTCGTTAGAATAAAAAAATATTTATCAATAAAGGATCTAATGTTGATAGGTATTATATCTCATGATTACCACACTGTAGTTCAGCATATATTGCTCGTGGATAGTCGATCTATACTGTCAAAGCATGCAAGATGTCCAATCACCAAACTTTGTTTCTATTTTAACACTATATATAGTAAAGCTATTGACTATGAGAATGTTGATAAGTTTCTAAGAGAAGTGGTTGTTACCCTGCGCCAACTTGAGATGTATTTTCCTCCTTGATTCTTTGATATCATGCTACATCTTCTTGTCCATTTCGCTAGAAAAATGAATATGTTTGGGTCTGGTTTTCTTACACTTAATGTATCCTTTTGAATGGCACATGTGTTTTTAAAGGTGATGTTGGAAACTGTTAAAATGGAGTATTTTTTAGGTTTATGTGGCTAGGGAGGTTATGGACTTTTGTGATAACTTTATGAGTTGTAATGAAGGTCCTTCCAATGAAAAGAATATGTATACTTATTCTGGAAAAGGGACTTTAGGAGAACGAGTGAAAGTAATTAGTCATGATCTGTGGGAACAAGCATACTCGTATGGTTTACACAACATTGATGAAAAGGGTATATATCACCGAACGTACCAATTTTATCAAGACAGAATATCCTCAAGCCAATTCAATGTGACTTGCTAGAGAGCGTAATAGGACATCTATTAGGTGGTTTGAAGATAAAGTCTTATGTTAACTATCTCAAATGCCAAATAATATTGTTAAAAATATCAAATGGCTCACCTTTAAACCAAAATTGAATGTTATGTCTTAAAAAGGGTTTGACATAAATAGATTTTCATATTACAAAAAATGTCAAGGTGATAAGAGTGTCGTTCAAAATAGTGGAGCCACCCTTCAAGCATCTTCATTGTATTATTCTAGCGTAGAGGATAAGAGCACATGTGAATCTAATATATCTTATTACAGTATCATTGAAGAGATATGAGAGTTTGACTACATAGATTTTAATTCCCATCTTTAGGTGTAATTGATTTTTATAACAACAAAGGAATTGTAGTGGATGAATTGGTTTCACATCAGGGGATTTTGAAAAGATTGGCTAGAAGGGTAAAACATTCATAATGGCATAACATAAAAAGCAAGTATTCTACATCGATGATCCTAAAAATAAAATATAGTTTGTCATTCTTCATGGGAAAAGACAGTTCATTGCAAATCCTACAGATGAAGATGAGTACTATGACAAATATCATAACTCCACTCCAATCTCAGTTGCCTTTTCAAGTTTAAATGTTGAAACTAACAATGACTTATATACGCATGGAGATCACACAAAAGGACTATTAATTGATCAAATATCCAACCAATAATAGAGGCATGCATTTTATATTCTTTAATAAAATTATATATGTTCATATGATACATGTGAATTTTACATTCTTTTATTACAATTATATATGTTTCATATGCAACATGTGTGTGTTACATTCTTTATCACTTATATTTCATTCTTTGAGTATTTTCAATATGAATTTTCTAAATGGCATCTGACTTTGAGGAGTGTTGGGTCTGCTGAGGAGTAGTGTGATGGTGCACGTAAAAGATGCATCACTTTGATGAACAAGTTAGCAGGGCAAAGGTCCAAAGTTGTCCGTTGACTTTTATGAAATAGGAAATCCTATTGGGAGAATCACAGCTCTTTCGGACAATATTTAGGGGTGATTACTCATAGCAAGGTGAATATAACAATAGAATCTTGGAATAAAGTTCATTCTTTCATGAAATACTGTTATAACCCCAACTTTTGGGTTCATTTGGTGAGAAATGTAATTTCTCATATTAAAGATATTTGAACAAATAATGATATAATTTGTTTTGAATAAATGAGTTTCTTTTAAAATAGCCTCAGTGATTGTGTTGTGGGCTTTATTGGCTATTGGGCCCAAAAACAAGGAAAAGACAAAAGAAACTCCATTAAATAAGGAAATTAGAGAAAAGTAAAATGTGGAAACCTATAGAAGGCAAAAGAGAATTTAATCCAAAGGTGTATTTCATGCCTCTTGGGTTCCTTGGGTTCCAAGTGGTACAAAGTTGCAAAAAGAAAGCAATAAGAAAAGAAAAGATCAATTAAATATTTCTTTATTAAGAAGGAAATTGAAAACAATGATAAAATGTGAAACATAAGTGAAAAGAGGTATAATTGAGTTATCCTTGATGGATTTTTGTATCCAAAGGATTCCTAATGTTAAAAGAAATACCAATGAGGAAAATTAAAAGAAAGATAAAGAGAAATCTTCAAAAAGAGATATTTTAATAAGAAATAAATAAGATGATGAGAAAATAATAGAAATAAATGCATCTAGAAGGATAATGAGTATCCAATAAAAAGGATTTAGAAATAATGGAGTATCTTGGGATCCAAGGAGTCCCAATAAAAAGAAAGAGAGAGAAAATACCAATAATAGAACATAAGAGGATAATATGATGCATAATTAATGAATTTCATGGAATTGTTAAAGAAGTGGTATTTTCTACTAAAGGAAAACTTAATTTCGTGATCAATGAATTAGAAGGCAAGTATAAAAGAGAATAAGAGAGATGAATTTCGAATTCCTAATATCTAATGAACAAAGTATATGAAGAGAGAGAAGGTTACTTCTAATTTAAGGAAAATCCCTTTCCTATTAGGAAAAGTCTTGATTGCTTTGAGGGCAAGTGTTCTGGGGCGTAGATACCCCCTATATAAAGGGGCAGAGTCTCTGGATTGAGTTCCAGAGAAATCCCACATAACTCTCTCTCCCTTCTTCATCTTCTTTGAGCAAACCCTAACCTCAGAGGAAGCTCTATCTCATGAGCAGCAGGGAGGGTCGTGAAGGGGTTGCTTTGGGGACATGATGCTTCTATAATGACTTAAGGAAGCTCCACCATTGTCTTCTTGATCTGACCTGTGCGCAAGACCTGCAAAAGGTCTGTAACCTAGCTGCAGATCACAGGCTTAAAACTCATGGCACGGGCTGACTCGGCCGTGGTTTGGGGCTTGGTTGAGA
The DNA here is from genome assembly GCA_963693085.1 of Alisma plantago-aquatica. NCBI lineage: Eukaryota > Viridiplantae > Streptophyta > Magnoliopsida > Alismatales > Alismataceae > Alisma > Alisma plantago-aquatica. Next base: position 20,841,522 of record OY856412.1, on the reverse strand, counting down.
GTGGAAGGGGGTGGAGAAGGTAGGGAACTGGTTCCCAGCCAGCGTCGAGCTTCGAGGTGGTCGGAGGCGACCCACAGAGCACTGCAGGTCGGCGGAAGCCAACCGTTCGCGAGGTGGAAGAAGATCCAGTGCCGTTGGACATTTCTACCCTCTGAGATACAAAGAAGTGAGTAGCCGCGCCGAGGGCATACTCGTAATCTGGTTATAATTTCAAAGCGGGCCACAATGCATGGGAACATGGCGACGTGGCGCTCCCTCATTGGCCTAAAGTAAGTCATTTTTATAAAATTCGTAGTTAAATGTTGGTAGTTCGGATTGGTACGCATAAAATATGAAAGTTGCTCAGAAAAATAAGGGGAATCTATTAAAAATATAATTGAAGCCTGATTCTGAGTGAAATTAAAAAAGTGTGTAAAGATGATATCTTTAATGGTTTAATTAATGCAAAATCCAAATCTTTGGTAATTAATGATTTGGGGAAGGGTTAAATGAGTGGTTAAAGTTGATATTAACCTATTAATTGTAAAAAGATACATTAATGATGAACTTTACATGTAATTAGTTTAATTGAGAATTCATGTGCATAAATATGCTTTAATGGGCTTTGAAACCCTAAAATTAGAAAAAGTGACTCATAATGGTTTTAGTTGTTCAAAATTGTGAATAAAGTTGAGATATGATAATTCTAAGCTATTTCGAGTATAAAAGTTCCTAATTATGAGTAAATACTCTTAATATTGTAATTAGGGTTTTCTAGTGAATAAAAGGTGGTTTTAATGATATATAAAGTTCAATTGTGAATTAGACCATAATGAACTATGAATTGATGATAAATGAGCATAATGATCTTGCCATGGATTAAAAGGATAAAAATGGTAGTTTTAATATAAAAGAGGCATACTGGGCTTAATTAATGTTTAAGTGTGCCTTTAATATGAAATTAGTGTTTGTAAGTAATTATATAAATTAGGGTTTAAAATAGTATAAACGAAGTGAAACCCTAATTGCAAACAAAACCCTAAAATGGATGCGGAAACCATAGGAAGCAATTTCAAGTTGAATAGAAAGAATCTTGATAAAGTGTGTAGTAAATAGAGTACATGTGATTTTCAGGATTGTTGATTGTATGGTTGGACTACTTGCTTGGATTGCCTTCTTGGTTGGAATTGATATTAGCTCAAATCTACTGAACAGGTATGTGGTTACGCTTACGAATAATCGCTCTAGTTTCACGGCGATTCCCGAACGTTTTATCGGTTGCTTGGAAATAACTGTTGGATGCTTATTTATTTCATGCAACTATAAAGTGACTATGATTATCACTATAAATGTGCATACATGACTGGCTCAAATCCTGGTCCACCTCTGTGGCTTTGTAAAGGCTAAAAAGGGGTAACCTAGAGCAAGGTCTAGGTTGTCATGAGTTAGAAATTGGGCTACCCACATGTAGTGTCGTGAGACTCTTTAGCATGCCATGAATTAGTTGTGGGCTACCTACGGGTAGTGCCATGTGACTCAACTCTAGAAACTGGTTCACCTGTTAGGTGGGATCATGAGGGGTTTAATGGGGATCTACCATAAGGAAGGTAGCATCTAGGTCCACTGTAGGGACAACGCAGAGGCTAGGGTATGTAGGGATTGATCAGTTATACGGAAAATGAAAAGTTTTTTGTTTAAATCATAATTGACTGATTACATTGTTATCATAGTTGCATGATTATTGTTTCCCCCACATACCAGCTTTATGCTGACCGACATTTTGTTTGTCGACGTTTTAGGTACAAAGCCAAAAGGACAAACAGTAAATCGTCATACTGTGAAATACATGAATTAAAATACAAGGATGATTAGTTAGAGTAGAATTCATATGTGGATAGAAGTTTAGAGATCCAAGTTTTCAAAAGGTATGCAAAGTTAAATTTTATTACAGCTTTTCAGTTTAGTTAGTAGAATTTGATAATTATTATTGATTATTTGTCAAACCTTTGATCCAGAAATTGGGATAACGACTCTGACCTCTTGGTATCCCTTAATTGGGGGTTACTGGGAGGTGGGGTCGTTACAAATACTCTATATGGAAGGACATAGTTGTGAGATATTCTATTTTTTAAATATATTCACAATTTTATTTTTTAAAGATATGCCATTAAGTATATGAACTTTTGAGGACATATTTAACCTTGATGAAAAATTTCATTATAAAAAGGTGATGCTATGTTGTAGGAGGATATTGAGGAATTATAGGAGAAATATGATAAGAGAATACATAATGAGCAACAAGAGAAGAAGTTTGCCACTAAGAAATGGGCCTATCTTCGACTCAAAGGTGTGAGAAGCATTTGTTGCTTCAAGACAAACTAATGAACTAAAGGTATTAAGCCCCCTCCTCTAAAATACATTCTTATTATTAATCACATGAATTCAATGTATTACATAATTAATATATGTTTTGGATTAACCAGGATTTTCACTATGCTAAAAAGTAAGGTCACACAAAGAATGTGCATGACCACAAGTTCATTCTAGATAGATATGCAAGGTGTCATCAACAGAGACTGGAAGTGTCTTCTTCTGAGTAGCCTACTATTGGGTTTGATGAGTCTTCTCCTACTAAGGCACCTTTACTTAACCAAAAGGAGTAGATAGGTACTCGGACAAGATATTTTGCATAAATACACAAACCCTCAACCACTGAGGTGGATGCACAAATAGTAAAATTCAACTCTCAAAGCACATGCTCATTTTTTACCTTGATTATTATGTTTTACTGACAAAATACTATTGATGATGATCAGAGGGATCTTTATGAGAAAAGAAAAGAACGCAAGTTCATCCCTGAGAGCATTTTGTTTGTGTTAGGGCCTTTGAGGCTGGTGTCAGGATTTGGCACAATATAGAAAAAAAGAAATATGTCAAGAAAGTAGGATTGTCACAAAATTAGGTACAAGACATTATTGCAAACAGAATAGAGGAAATAATGAGACAGTTCCATGCTTCTTAGTCTCAACCTCCTCAACAACTACCTCACTCACACATATTTTCTTACGAGGTGGATCCTCCTCACATAGAGGTGGTTGAGAGTTATCTCATGGACCCCCATGCATGCCTGGTGTAAGTTTTCTGTGATGTAATAGTCTTTGTTGTAATTTATAATATGTTGTATTTGGGTATGTATAACACTATATAAAAATTGTAGACACTGAGGTTGTACCGTCTTGCGTTCTGGAACCTAGCTTCAACATCTTTGAATTGGGAGTGGCTTTCCCACCCATTGACACCCCATTTTTTCTCACTGGACAAAAATTCACGATAATTATCAATTCTCTGTCTAATGATGGAGTTTTTTCCACATCTTACCCAACTTTCACATATATGCTTTTTATACATTTTGTTCACCCATATAATACATCCATTTCTTCCACTTTCACCTTGTTTAGGCTCTTCTACAAAGAAAACTTCTTTCAGATCAGAAGTGCAATTTGTTCGTCAATCTGCATTAAATAGGCTATCTTTCCATAAATGCCCAGTTAAATTGTCAGGAATTAAATATTCCCTTTTAAATTACCTTTTTCCAGAAAAATCTGAGAGATAACTCTGACTTATCTTTCTGAGCAAGTTTACTATATTTTCTGCCATAACATTCCTAAAATTATAGGGAAAATGAGAAATTACATGCCTAGCATCCGACAGTGCCACATGGGCAGGGTGCCTCGATACACATGCCTAGCATGGTGCATCAGGGAGGTCCTCCCACTCTTTTAGAAGGTTCCACCCAGAATCTTGAACCATAATCTCAGACTATAAATAGACCCCCATATCCAACAAATTCTAGGCCCCTTTTATCTCTCTTGAAGCTAGAGAACAACTACCTCTCTCTTTGTTTTTGTATTGCCTATGATTGGAGGACCCTTCCTATAACACCACCTACCCTGCTAGATTCTATAGAATGGTAAACTGCTATAACTATGGCATCTAACTGTTGAATCTGCTATCTATCTGATTTTTGATTTATAACTGCCACATTTGACCTGATATTTTATCTGCTTTTCCTATTACTTTCGCTTGTACTAGTTCTGAAAAATAAATTTAGTATCTATCTGATTGTTTTGAATATTGAGTATCTTTCAATTTTTCTTGTTCTTCTACTTCTTTATAGGAACATGGTGGTGAATCACATTGATCCTCCAATCCTGGGCATGCAGATCGAGGTGATGCACCACTATCCTTGTCTTTTCTGATATTTTGTCTTTGTCGCGGAATTGGTGTGGCAAATCATTGTGATATGCCAGTCATGGGATGGAGGTGATCCTCTGCTAACCCCCTTTCCTATCACTTGTTTTTTTTATTGTCTTTTAGGGTTTTTGGATATGCTTCCCATATAGGGTTTAGTGTCTGCTTCCCTCACCTTTAAAAAAATCAAATGAATAAAAATATATAAGGGAACAACATCAGGTGCAATTTAGAAATTAATATGATTTTTACTATGCTGATGTAATTTCTTTATCCGTATATTTGTGACTATCATGTGTTATGGGTTTATTTCCAAAACTTTTACAATACCCATCACTTGCATTTCACACACCTACCTACATACCCATGTGTCATTGAACGAGTGTGAACTCCATGTTGGGTCCATGGAAATGATAGGGGATGCTGGTAAAGGTATCAACACAACCATAATCTATACGTCCAAAGGCTTTGAAAACTTCCTACTCTCCTAGTGCTCATGACTTATGATGTCTGTTGCAGTCACGAGGTGTATTGGGAGCAGTACCTTTATCTACTGAACCTGGGATACCCCTCGATGAGTGTCATCTATCCATAAAGAAGATAAGGACCAACCCCTCCTATACAAGTCATGGTTATCTGAAGACATAACATGGACCTAAACTCATGGGACAAAAGGGGGAATATATGTTTCCTGTGCATATATCTTCTCTGAAATAAAATTGAGATTGTCACTAACTACTTTCATGTGTAGATTCAAACAATCCTTTTCAAAGATCAACAATCTCAAATATTCAAAATCTCAAACAATATTTTCAAGATGAAGAATCTCAGAGATTCAAAATCTCAAGCTATCTTTTTCAAAGATTAATAATCTCAAAGATTGAAAATCTCAAACAATCTTTTTCAAATGTAAAACAAAATCAAAGTTTCAAAATCTCAAATAGTCTTTTTCAAAGATTCACAATCTCAAACATTCAATATCTCAAACATTTTTTCAAAGATTAACAACTCCATAATTCTAGATAATATTTTTCAAAGATTAGCAAAATGATATTTGTCCTCAAAACTGGACATTGGAAGGACATTCCATGTCGTGCATGACATCGTTCGCCAATGTCGGGTCTGCCCTACAAGGGTCCTATATTATGACCTTCAAATAATGCCACTTCAGCTTTCAAATCCTTTTGGGTCCTGAACCTCGACCAAAAATTGGCCCAATCATACACTTCATCTTCCTAAACACGAACTTGGACTACAACCTAAAACTAGACCATAGCCTCTCGCTGAATGCCACAAAAAGGAGAAGCCAAGCCTAGGCCTCCTCCTTACCCACCGTTTCTTACACACACAAAAACTATACAGAGAAAGCCCTTAAGATAGGAGGCAACTAGGGTGTCATGGATGCTGCCAAGGGTTTTAGTTTGATACCTTGTTAGACAAGGACACCTTGGGAAGAAAAGAAATTGATTAAGAACAATAATTGGCTCAGAAGGGGTCACCTTACTCTTGATCAACCACTCAACCTCCCACTTTCCATCCCTCTTTGAATGATTCTTTCATAATACCTCCCAAAGGAACTAAGCTCCCACCACTTTCTTATTTTCCTATCATGGAAAAAACAGTGGATAACTTCCCTCATTTAGTCCAAGATAGGGGCAAGAACAACCTCAAAACAAAATTGTGTAAAGAAGGAACTGTATGTAACGTGTGACATCCCTTTGATGCACAAATGAGATAACTCAAAACAAAGTACACGATCAATATCTAAGCAACCACATATCCATAAAAGCAGGTAAATTAAATTCGATATCAAATAACCATCACTATGCGGAAACATATTACATCAAGATTCACAACCTGTAACATATCACATACCATACCAGGTATTCACATCTACATAGTGACCATCTGCCACACACCTATTACAAAAGAACATGTTCACATGTACAAACACATATATACAACCATGTCATACTGCCAAGAACATGTATCGTCATACACATCATCTACAAAACACATCCCTTCTGGACTTGAGAGTATATGGATGACACTAGCACTCTACTACATAATACTAGAAGCTATCCAACCTTCAACGACTACTGATCTCTAAGATGCTCTTCCTCAACAACACGATCTCCACCACGTCTCTGACGACCACCTAAAAAGATGTGGAAACCCATAGGGTGAGACCCATGTCCCAAAGAGAGATATACCTCTCAGCCAATGGTTACTGTTACCACATATATATTGCTATTAAACAAGATGAGCCGATTTAGCTAATTGAATAATTTAAACTGATAACCCATGTTAAGCATATTGACAACCATAAAAGATAAGCATAGTATCATGACAAGAAGGAATATGAAGAACATGTATAATAGTTGATTTCTCTTACCGCATTATATTACATCTGAATAGTGTAAGAAACAAGGCATGGGTAAACATCCAATGTGAAGCGTGTTTAACCCTACACAGTTATACTTTATGGCTGTATTACATCTTTTATTAATGCCCTAAGGGTTTGAGTCATACCACCCAAATCCAATTGACCACTTCTTAGTACAAATCAGTGCCATACAAGATCTTAGAAGAGCACTCAGTTAGTACGAGTGAACACCGTAGTGACATATCAGTCAAACTTCCACCGACAACATATAGTAAAGATGAGAACTCCTAGCCCGCCTTGGTATAGGTCACGATACTAGACACCAGGGTACAAAACCCTACCACTGAGGTACAATCACAGTTGTTCTCATTGTTGTCCTTACATATCACATACATAACACTGAGGCATGATCAGAGCCATTCTCAAACACCTTGGGATCTGGATGACAAAGATGTACTCTCCAAACACCCCACATACTCAACAATATGCGCTTCAAGTTTCCCTTAGGAATATTTGTTTCACCATCCATCAAGTTCTGACGCTAGGATAGATCTATGGCCATGGTAGCTACATGATTAGGGTTCTACTTGATTACTTAAAGTCAATTGGGTATCTTTTAACTGCATCAATCAAGTTACACACAAACCCTAAAAAGATTCTACAAAGATAAGGGTAGATTACAACTTCAAAAGATATAGAACGTATGAGATATAAGGTTTATCACATCACCACATGGTATTGTTCCACCGCCATACACAAGGCCATCACCATTATCACATTATCATGGGATATTAATCCCTCATCACATCATCAGAGGATATCACCTCAATTAGGGTAACCAACCCTACACAAGGTCACAAGACCATTCACATTGTTCCATGCAAGAAAACCTCAAGAGAGAGAAAACCTCCTCTAATACAAGATCAAACATCCTATTCCTCATAATGAAACCGAAACCACTAAGGAGTAAAACCTAAGGGTAACATCATATTTCAAACCCCTAAATCAACCATCATCATGAGAGAAATTGAACTTTGAATCAAGGGAGATAAAGAGAGAAAACTGTCATTTCTACCATCATGCATGTATCCAAAACCTCCATCATCAAGAGAGAGATAAAACCATGATTACGATGAAGAAAAACAACATTTAGCACATGCAAGTAAGGGTTTGCTGAGGAGTAGTGTGATGGTGCACGTAAAAGATGCATCACTTTGATGAACAAGTTAGCAGGGCAAAGGTGTTGGTATGTATGCCTTGAGAGCCAATCATGGGATGATTGGTGGGATACATTAAGATTGATTTAATAAACAACAAAGGCAAGCTTCCAATTCTTTCTGGTTCAGTCATATGAGATAGTGATAGAATAGATTGAATGTCTAGAGAATGACAGTACTTAATGACGTATGCCTTCAGGTTCATGACCTGAACGATGAGATCATACAGATGGTAAGAGTTTGTACATTCTTGTTATGTCCCTAGTCGGATGTCATTGTGGAAGGTAGATAGACAGCAATGACACACAAGACTAGATTGTGGTTTTGGTTGATGACAGAATCTCATTAGTCATGATATAGAGATATCAAACCAAACACATAGGTACTTGTTAGAGAACAAGCGTACCGGACAGACCCACCGTGAGTTTGACACATGGAACCATGACATGGTAGTCACAGTCAGTACTCACAGTGATGGTGGTGAGTGTGATTCTTTGACCTGAAATCACTACACTCAACACATGTCATTGGGCACACTTTGACATCATCAAACGTAGTCCTGAAACATGGGTTGTTATAAAGGTGATGATTGGGTGGCTTTGATACATGGGGCTTTTGAGGGGTGAGTGATAGATATGGGATTTGTTCCTCCTGAGGGAGTTTGATATCCATGGCCACTTGATGAGTAGGATTGAGAAAGGCATGCACCCATGTGTGAATTAGTATGTGATATTGATGTCATACATATCTCTTCCAATCTACTCTGAGATCAAGAAAGTGAATGAACATTGATAGGATGATTGTTCCATGCCTTGAGTTCATTCGGGATATCAGTGACAAAGGAATTATACATTCCCTGTAACACCATTCACGGATTGTAGGATTGAAAGTTGTTCTCCAACTTTCTACTTTCACTTGAGTAGCACTAATGTGTGACTAGGCACCGCTCTTTTCTTGTGAAGTCATAAGTGTTATGGACTTTCACTGCCAATGTGAAATGGACCTGCAGGGTCACACACATAGGATTTAACCTGGAAGAGGAGTTTTGTCCACAAGCAATGTTTAGATTGATTACTAAAGGAGTTTAGTAGTTCAATTGAACACTCAATCAATTGATCTCAATATCATAGTGTTCAAGGTGTTGGACACATTGATTGGAGTATTAGATTGATTGAAATCGCAATTGACTGATTCTGCACAATCTACACTCCCGACCGATCGGTTCAAGTGTTGAACCGGTCGGCTGAGGTTGCTGAACTGGTCGGCTCAAGTGTTGAGCCGATCGACTCAATTCCAGGGTGAACCGATTGCTTCAAGTGTTGAAACGATCGATTCAATTGGTGCAACCGAGCAAGTTGGGAAAGTAAGATTGGTGAGAATTTTCCTTTCGTTTCAATTTCCCAATTTGATTGGGAAATAGGATTGGTATTCGATACCAATTAGAAACAAAAGAAGGAAAGTCAATCGGGAACCGACCAGGACCACCAACCGACCGATTCACTTGTGAACCGACCCGTGGAGATGTCCCAACCGACCGGTTCAGGTCCCCAACCGACTGTTTCAGTTGTGAAACGATCGGTTCAGGTTGTGAGTTGGTTGTTTTTGTGGAAAATCTCGAACCCTTCTACTCCTGCTTTTAGTCCCGCATTGCCCGGGATGGAGAACCCTGTCCCATGACCCTCCTATATATAGGGATATTGGGGGCTTCTCAAAGTACAACTCAGTGCAACCAGTTGCTCTGCAAAGTTGTCGTTCTCTTTGGTTTTAGTAACCGAGAGAGAGCCCGAGCAAGTGCTACCCGCAAAGGGAGGTGCAGCAAGGGAAGGACAACTACAGTTGCAACTGGCAGCAGGAGAGTGTGCTGGCGACTAGTACGTCAACAGGAGGGTGCGACTCCTTCCACTTCGTTGTGGGACAAGGAGTGTGGAGTTCCAGGTGGTCTGTGTGGACTACTTCAGAGGCAGGAGGTTTCTGCCGCTCAGGAGGACAACTGTCATCCGACAGTCCGGTGAGATCAGGATTCGTTAGTCCTGATGTGACCAGGAGCTGCACATACACCGTCGAAGACCGGATTTGAAGACCGTGCAAGGCGTGGGGTATTGTCACCGAGCAAGCCTCGGGACAAGGTATGATTCCACAAACCATCCTTTCCTATTATATAGACGTTGACGTGTTTCCTTGTTCCAGGTTTTGGGGAGAAATTTTTTTGTTTCCGCTTCCTTCTCTGTCTCCCCTAAAACCCAACAGTGGTATCAGAGCCATGTCAACTGCTCTATATTTTAGGAATATCGATATGATCGATTTTGGTTTGTCACCTTTATTTATTGCATACGATATGAATAAAATTGGCTTTATGCATGTCCAATCCTAAATCCACAAATCCCACATTACATATATGATATGTATTATTAATGCACTCGATACACGTCGCCCTTAAACGAGTTTTGTGGTGGATGTATAGCGTGGTTATGGCCAATAAACCCTATTTGTGTGTGGTTGTTTGTGGTTGCTTGCATCTCGGTCTGCGCACCGATTCCCTTCTCCTATTCCTGATGTAACTCGAAATAATTCGAGATTTCTCTCCTACCTTTGCTCCCCTCGAATGTAACTCAAGATTTCTCCTTTTATGCAATGTAAAATAGGATAGATTTTTATTTCCTGTTATGTCAAAGAACGGACGACATTGAGATGATAGCTGAGACGATCGGTTCAAGGAGTGAACCGATCAATTGACGTTCCAAATGATCGGTTCAAGGAGTGAACCGATCGGTAGATGACTGGTTCGAGGAGCGATACGAGCGGGTGGCAGCCATGATGAGATGCACGACGTCCAGGCGAACTGGTCGGTTGAAGGAGCCAACCGATCGAATAGTGGCACCCAGACGACCGGCCAGAGAGAGAACAGATCATTCATATGATGAGTTGATCAACTCGGAAGGCAAAGCACAAAAGTTCATCTTGTACAGGTTGCATGTGATGTATACCTAGATGACCGTGATTCCTCTTGGCTCGAGGAATCACATTAGGATGGCCATAATCATCACTTTTTATTGTTTGTGCATATTTTCTGTGGGATATAGCATGTATATGATGCGTACTATGTATTGTGGTGATTGGATATGTATATGTATATAAAAACCAAATCCCTCATTAAAATATTAAGTTTTAGATGCCTTCCAAATGCGACACATGTGAAAAGCTTGATCGACCAAGTGTGGGCACGCCCTAGCGTGGTGCACCGTCTATCTCGTGGAAGCGTGAAGGATGAATGTGTGGGTCTGCCCTAGCAGGGTGCATATTCATCGTGTTTGCTTTGGGTCGGACTTAACAAGGTAATCTAGATGGGATCTAGTACCTTGAGGCATGGAGATGATCATGGAAAAGAGTTGCATATGACATCTTATCAAGAGTTTCATATGATGCAATTGGAAAAAGTTGCCTACCAGAGAGATCTATGTTGTGGGTGACAGCCCTAGCTGGTCCATGACTTAGAGGATTTCAGGATCTTTCCCACTAGAAGGTTGTACGCTGCAATCTTCCGAATTGATGGTGAGGGCTATCAATTTGAAGTAAAATAGTGGGAGCGATAATCAATTAAAGGCCTAATTATATCGTCAAATTTTCGAATCAATAAAATAAGTCAAAAATGAATTTTTGGACTAAAATTGCATATTTCCTTTTGTAGTACAAATGATGACAAACAACAATCACTTTTCTTTGCGACCGGTACTTGAAAAGGACAAGCTAAATGGGACAAACTTCCACGACTGGTATCGGACATTGAGAATTGTTCTCACTCAAGAGTGTAAGCTCTATGTCCTGGATACTCCAATTCTAGAGGAACCCGCTCCTAATGCACCAAAGGCAGAAATGGATGCTTACAAGAAGCATGCTGATGATGCCATTGATGCAAAATGCTTGATGTTATGTTCTATGAACCATGAGTTGCAGAGACAGCATGAGAACATGGGTGTCATTGAGATGATTCAACATCTCAGGAACATGTATGAAGATCAGGCACGACAAGAGAGATACAATGTCTCAAGGGAAATGTTCAAGTGCGTCATGATAGAAGGAGATCCAGTTGGTCCTCACACACTCAAGATGATTGGGTATGTGGAGAACCTGCAGAGACTGGGATTTCCACTGAGCCAAGAGTTGGCTACTGACGTGATACTGCAATCATTGCCAGAATCTTACAGTTAGTTTGTGATGAACTACAACATGAACAACTTTGATAGGCCACTGTCAGAGTTGTTGGGCATGTTGAGGACAACCAAGATACAGATGAAGAAGGACAAGCCTAAGTCTGTTATGGTGATCACGAGAAAGAAAGGCAAGTTCAAGCACAAGGGCAAGGGCAAAGCTAAGAAAGGTTCTGATGCTAGCCAGGAGCCCAAGACGTCTTCATCTCTCAAGGCCAAGGGAGGCGTGGCCAAGAAAGGAAATTGCCACCATTGTCAAAAACCAGGACATTGGAAAAGGAATTGTCCTCTCTATCTGGAAGAACAAAAGAAGAAGGAGGTGACATACGTCTCTACTTAAAGGTATCATGAAAGTAAACTTGTAACACTTTTTTAGGTATATGATACCAAGATGTAAAGTGTAAAGCACTCATAATTGGGGCAAGTTTTTCCGCCATAGATAGGAGTACTTTAGTTTATTTTCAGCCTATAAGGCATGTAATACAGTTATGAACTGTTATTTCATATTTGCCAATAGATAGAAACACTTTATTTTTGCATATTGTATGACAATGATGGAAATTAATAAAGTTGATGTTTCAAATCTTAAAGATATGATCTTTGTGGCAATGCCTTGTTTATCTTGTGGTATTTGATATGCATAAGATAAAATGATACCTAAAAGTTATAGATAACTCAAACAATCAAATTAGCATCAATCATAAGAAATTCATTTCTAGTTTCCATATGATGGATAAATCTAGACTCTTTTGGTTAGAGAACCAATAAGAGACATGGATATCTTGGACTGATTAATCAATCTTCACTAATGGTAGTGGGAGAATGATTATCCTATTAGGAATGATACATGTGATGTATTTACATACCTATTGGAACAAATGCTAATACTTCAAATGGTGTTTAGAGAAATACCAATATGCATATCTTGAAGTGTTCAAGATTATCATGGATGAAGTACAAATTTGGTAAAGTGTTAATTCTTGATGAGATCAATGAATGAAATACTTGGACCAAATGTTTGAGATCCTTATGAGTGATTATGATAGTATATCATACTGAACTCATGATTAAGGCATGGTGATGTCTAAATCAAGAAGGAATCATACTCTAAGGAGTTAGAGAATGATTATAAAATAACTGAATTCTTCTTAATAAAAGAATACCCCACACAAATAAAAGACATTAAGAATCACAAGGAGTTGTGAGTTCTTATATCCTTGACAGATACACCTCAATTATCTATGTGATGAGTTGTTCATGTGATGAGTCAACTATCTAGATGAATATGAGGAATCAAATTTTGAGTTATGGTTTATGACCATTACATCCTAAATGACATCTATGTGAACCATAAGGTATGACCTTGATGGTAGCACCCATTGGATGAAATCCATAAGTGCAAATGAGTCTTAAGTGTTAAGACACATGGATAACATTTTGAGAAGGTTGATGCTTGTTGATTGCAACTTAGTGACTAAGGCATTTGGCATATGGATACTAAAACCGCATTCCTATGAGGAATAAAACAAGGATGTGTACGTGACACAACCTATAAGGTTTATGAATCCACTAATGCAAATGAAGTCTATAAGTTACATTGGACTAATCAATGTGATTGATTGAGTACAAGCAACTCAAAATTGGATCTTTACTTTGATGATATAGTCAAAGGGTTTGACTGATATGTCAAAGATAAAGAAGGGATACGTGATTTAGTGGGAGTGTATTCACATTTCACATGATGATGTGAAATAGAAATGTTCTAGAGTGGAAATCCAAAAGTGGAAATTATCTTTAAGGAAGATAGAGATGTTTCCTATGAGATAGGAATAGAGATCTATAGAGATAGTTCTCCAAAAATATCTTGACCTAGAAAGAGAAAGCATACATTGGCAATCTGTACTGAAGGGTTCAGTATGCACAAATTTAGTGGGACAATACTTGTCTATGGAGTTAGTATCCCTAGGCCAAGTGTCCAATTCTTATGAAGAATGGGAACACTAAGAATAGATATGGATGTATCATGTATGTAATCATCCCATTATCTTGCATGGCAAGAAGCATTCATCATCTTGTATGTACGACATGACAATATGATGTGCTCATCCTGATAACTCGTATGTGGGACATGACGAGTGGATGTCTGTCTACTTCCAGTAAGGGTTACTGGAATACCATAAGAACTTGATAAGTACTTGAGAAGTACTAGTTCATGAAAATAAGGAAGAGTTTGATGTAAAGAGTTACATTGATGCGAACTTCCGAAAGGATAGAAAATTAATCGCAATATATATATATAGGATATATAAAAGTGAAAGTTTGTTGATGATTGGAAGTGTTCCAATAAAACCATTTAAAAGGAAATGCCGAGTATCTATGCGTTAGAGAACAACAGTGGATACTATATGGATCTGGGAGTTCATGAGATGAACTTATAGATATTCCTCTCATTGATCACAAGTTTGGAATCCTTGATCATGCAATATGGCTAAAGGTTAGCAAAGGAATACTAGATCACATGTTACACAACTCCATCTCATACGTATGACGTACAGTGAAGAGATGAGAGACATGCAATTTATACTGACTTTGGCAAGGTGTTACATTACTCACTATGTTGACACTAGAGCACAGTAACATGTGGGACATGTTTGAAGATCACTATGAATATGATTCATGGGTGATTGGCTCGCAGTGCAAGTGGGAGTCTGTTGGTATGTATGCCCTGAGAGCCAATCATGGGATGATTGGTGGGATACATTAAGATTGATTTGATAAACAACAAAGGCAAGCTTCCAATTCTTTCTGGTCAGTCATATGAGATAGTGATAGAACATATTGAATGTCTAGAGAATGACAGTACTCAATGACCTATGCCTTCAGGTTCATGACCTGAACGATGAGATCATACAGATGGTAAGAGTTTGTACATTCTTGTTATGTCCCTAGTCGGATGTCATTGTGGAAGGTAGATAGACAACAATGACACACAAGACTAGATTGTGGTGTTGGTTGATGACAGAATCTCATTAGTCATGATATAGAGATATCAAACCAAACACATAGGTACTTGTTAGAGAACAAGCGTACCGGACAGACCCACCGTGAGTTTGACACATGGAACCATGACATGGTAGTCACAGTCAGTACTCACAGTGATGGTGGTGAGTGTGATTCTTTGACCTGAAATCACTACACTCAACACATGTCGTTAGGCACACTTTGACATCATAAAACGCAGTCCTAAAACATGGGTTGTTATAAAGGTGATGATTGGGTGGCTTTGACACATGGGGCTTTTGAGGGGTGAGTGATAGATATGGGATTTGTCCCTCCTGAGGGAGTTTGATATCCATGGCCACTTGATGAGTAGGATTGAGAAAGGCGTGCACGCATGTGTGAATCAATATGTGATATTGATGTCATACATATCTCTTCCAATCTACTCTGAGATCGAGAAAGTGAATGAACGTTGATAGGATGACTGTTCCATGCCTCGAGTTCATTCGGGATATCAGTGACAAAGGAATTATACATTCCCTGTAACACCATTCACGGATTGTAGGATTGAAAGTTGTTCTTCAACTTTCTACTTTCACTTGGGTAGCACTGATGTGTGACTAGGCACTGCTCTTTGCTTGTGAAGTCATAAGTGTTATGGACTTTCACTGCCAACGTGAAATGGACCTGCAGGGTCACACACATAGGATTTAACCTGGAAGAGGAGTTTTGTCCACAAACAATGTTTAGATTGATTACTAAAGGAGTTTCGTAGTTCAATTAAACACTCAATCAATTGATAGCTCAATATCATAGTGTTGAAGGTGTTGGACACATTGATTGGAGTATCAGATTGATTGAAATCACAATTGACTGATTCTGCACAATCTGCACTCCCAACCGTTCAGTTCAAGTGTTGAACCAGTCAGCTGAGGTTGCTGAACCGGTCGACTCAAGTGTTGAGCCGATCGGCTCAAGTCCAGGATGAACCGATTGCTTCAAGTGTTGAAACGATCGATTCAACTGGTGCAACCGAGCAAGTTGGGAAAGTAAGATTGGTGAGAATTTTACTTTCGTTTCAATTTCCCAATTTGATTGGGAAATAGGATTGGTATTCGATACCAATTAGAAACAAAAGAAGGAAAGTCAATCGGGAACCGACCAGGACCACCAACTGACCGGTTCACTTGTGAACCGACCGATTGAGATGTCCCAACCGACCGGTTCAGGTCCCCAATCGACCGTTTCAGTTGTGAAACAATCGATTCAGGTTGTGAGTTGGTTGCTTTTGTGGAAAATCTCGAACCCTTCTACTCCTGCTTTTAGTCCCGCATTGCCCGGGATGGAGAACCCTGTCCCATGACCCTCCTATATATATAGGGGTATTGGGGGCTTCTCAAAGTAAAAATCAGTGCAACCAGTTGCTCTGCAAAGTTGTCGTTCTCTCTGGTTTTGGTAACCGAGAGAGAGCCCGAGCAAGTGCTACCCGCAAAGGGAGGTGCAACAAGGGAAGGACAACTGCAGTTGCAACTGGAAGCAGGAGAGTGTGTTGGCGACTAGTACGTCAACAGGAGGGTGCGAATCCTTCCACTTCCTTGTGGGACAAGGAGTGTGGAGTTCCAGGTGGTCTGTGTGGACTGCTTCAGAGGCGGGAGGTTTCTGCCACTCAGGAGGACAACTGTCATCTGACAGTCCGGTGAGATCAGGAGTCGTCAGTCCCGGTGCGACTAGGAGCTGCACATACACCGTTGAAGACCGAATTTGAAGACCGTGCAAGACGCGAGGTATTGTCGCTGAGCAAGCTTCGGGACAAGGTATGATTCCACAAACCATCCTTTCCTATTATATAGACGTTGACGCGTTTCTTTGTTCCGGGTTTTGGGAAGAAAATTTTTATTTCCGCTGCCTTCTCTGTCTCCCCTAAAACCCAAAAAAAGGTCCAAATTTGTCTGTTGACTTTTATGAAATAGGAAATCCTATTGGGAGAATCACAGTTCTTTCAGACAATATTTAGGGTTGATTACTCATAGCAAAGTGAATATAACAATAGAATCTTGGAATAAAGTTCATTCTTTCATGAATTACTATGTATGGAAGGACATAGTTGTGAGATATTCTATTTTTAAATATATTCACAATTCTATTTTTTAAAGATATGCCATTAAGTATATGGACTTTTAAGGACATATTTAACCTTGATGAAAAATTGCATTATAAAAAGGTGATGCTACGTTGTAGGAGGATATTGAGGAATTATAGGAGAAATATGATAAGAGAATACATAATGAGCAACAAGAGAAGAAGTTTGCCACTAAGAAATATGCCTATCTTTGACTTGAAGGTGTGAGAAGCATTTGTTGCTTCAAGACAAACTAATGAACTAAAGGTATTAAGCCCCCTCCTCTAAAATACATTCTTATTATTAATCACATGAATTCAATGTATTACATAATTAATATACGTTTTGGATTAACCAGGCTTTGCACTATGCTAAAAAGGAAGGTCACAAAAAGAATGTGAATGACCACAAGTTCATTCTAGATAGATATGCAAGGCATCATTAACAGAGACTGGAAGTGTCTTCTTCTGAGTAGCCTACTATTGGGTTTGATGAGTCTTCTCCTACTCAGGCACCTTTACTTCACCAAAAGGAGTAGATAGGTACTAGGATAAGATATTTTGGATAAATACACAAACCCTCAATTGCTGAGGTGGATGCACAAATAGTAAAATTCAACTCTCAAAGCACGTGCTCATTTTTTACCTTGATTATTATGTTTTACTGACAAATTACTATTGATGATGATCAGAGGGATCTTTATGAGAAAAGAAAAGAAGGAAAGTTCATCCCTGAGAGCATTTTGTTTGTATTAGGTCCTCTAAGGATGGTGTCGGGATAATATCTTATTTTGGCACATTAGAGAAAAAAAAGAAATATGTCAAGAAAGTAGGATTGTCACAAAATTAGGTACAAGACATGATTGCAAACGGAATAGAGGAAGCAATGAGACGGTTCCATGCTTCTTAGTCTCAACCTCCTCAACAAGTACCTCAATCACACATCTTTCCTTACAAGGTGGATCCTCCTCACATAGAGGTGGTTGAGAGTAATCTCATGGACCCCCAGGCATGCCTGGTGTAAGTTAACACTACTCCTCAGTAGACCAAACACGATTGTCAGGGTCTGCTGAGGAGTAGTGTGATGGTGCACTTAAAAGACATATCACTTTGATGAACAAGTTAGCAGGGCAAAGGTCCAAAGTTGTCGATTGACTTTTATGAAAAAAGAAATCCCATTGGGAGAATTACAGTTCTTTTAAAAAGTATTTAGGGGTGATTACTCATAGAAAAGTGAATATAACAATAGAATCTTGGAATAAAGTTCATTCTTTCATGAAATACTATGTATGGAGAACATAGTTGTGAGATATTCTATTTTTTAAATATATTCACAATTCTATTTTTTAAAGATATGCCATTAAGTATATAAACTTTTGAGGACATATTTAACCTTGATGAAAAATTGCATTATAAAAAGGTGATGCTACGTTGTAGGAGAATATTGAGAAATTATAGGAGAAATATGATAAGAGAATACATAATGAGTAACAAGAGAAGAAGTTTGCCACTAAGAAATGGGCCTATCTTCGACTCGAAGGTGTGAGAATCATTTGTTGCTTCAAGACAAACTAATGAACTAAAGGTATTAAGCCCCCTCCTATAAAATACATTCTTATTATTAAGCACATGAATTCAATGTATTACATAATTAATATATGTTTTGGATTAACCAGGATTTGCACTATGCTAAAAAGGAAGATCACACAAAGAATGTGCATGACCACAAGTTCATTCCAGATAGATATGCAAGGCAACATCAACAAAGACTGGAAGTGTCTTCTTCTGAGTAGCCTACTATTGGGTTTGATGAGTCTTCTCCTACTCAGGCACCTTTACTTCACCAAAAGGAGTAGATATGTACTAGAACAAGATATTTTTGATAAATACACAAACCCTCAACCACTGAGGTGGATGCACAAATAGTAAAATTCAACACTCAAAGCACATGCTCATTTTTACCTTGATTATTATGTTTTACTGACAAATTACTATTGATGATGATCAAAGGTATCTTTATGAGAAAAGAAAAGAAGGCAAGTTCATCCCTGAGAGAATTTTGTTTGTATTAGGGCCTCTGAGGCTAGTGTTGGGATAATATCTTATTTTGGCACAATAGAGAAAAAAAAGAAATCTGTCAAGAAAGTAGGATTGTCACAAAATTAGGTACAAGACATGATTGGAAACGAAATAGAGGAAGCAATGAGATGGTTCCATGCTTCTCAGTCTCAACCTCCTCAACAAGTACCTCACTCACACATCTTTTCTTATGAGGTGGATCCTCCTCACATAGAGGTGGTTGAGAGTAATCTCATGGACCCCCAGGCATGCCCGGTGTAAGTTTTCTATGATGTAATAGTCTTTCTTGTAATTTATAATATGTTGTATTTGGGTATTTATAACACTATATAAAAAATTGTAGACACTAAGTTTGTACCATCTTGCATTACTGGAACCTAGCTTCAACATCTTTGCATTGGGAGTGGCTTTCCCACCCATTGACACCCCATTTTTTCTCACTGGACAGAAATTCACGATTAGTATCAATTCTCTGGCTAATGATGGAGTTTTTTTCCACATCTTACCCAACTTTCACATATATTCTTTTTATCCATTTTGTTCACCTATATAATACATCCATTTTTTCCACTTTCACCTTGTTTAGGCTCTTCTACAAAGAAAACTGCTTTCAGATCAAAAGTGCAATTTGTTCCTCAATATGCATTAAATAGGCTATCTTTCCATAAATGCCCAGTTAAATGGTCAGGAATTAAATATTCCCTTTTAAATTACCTTTTTCCAGACAAATTTGAGAGATAACTCTGACTTATCTTTCTGAGAAAGTTTACTATATTTTCTGTCGTAACATTCCTGAAATTACAGGGAAAATGAGAAAATCCTTTTTTCACCCGAAGGACACCTGGGCAAATCACATGCATATGCTAGTGCCACATGGGAAGAGCGCCTCGATACACATGCCTAGCATGGTGCATCAGGGAGATCCTCCCACTCTTTTAGAAGGTTCCACCCAGAATCTTGAACCATAATCCCAGACTATAAATAGACCCCCATATCCAACAAATTTTTGGCCCCTTTTGTCTCTCTTGAAGCTAGAGAACAACTACCTCTCTCTTTTTTTGCATTGTCTATGAGTGGAGGACCCTTCCTCTAACACTACCTACCCTTCTAGATTCTATAGAATGGTAAACTGCTATAACTATGACATCTAACTGTTGAATCTTCTATCTATTTGATTTCTGATTTATAACTGCCACATTTGACATGATATGTTATATGCTTTTCCTATTACTTTTTCTTGTACTAGTTCTGAAAAATAAAATTTAGTATCTACAAGCACGTATCTGTTAGTCATCCTCCAAAATCTTACACATCGGTCCTAATCTCAAATGATTGATCTCCATCATCGGAGGACCTACGGTGATTAGGACCACAATACACCTAAAATTAGGACTTTTAGGGCAATGACGGGAAAGACACATACATCTCTATCACTAAAAGCCCTCCCACAACAAAAACATCATTTTTTATTGTTTTGCTTTCTTCAATTGAAAATCTTGAATCACTCGCTCCTTCATCACATAATTATGCCGAACACTAGTTTATCAAGCGGGATGAGGGTGCTAATCCTTCCTCACTCGTAACTAGATCACCAAATCCAATCTATGGCTATACTTTTATTATATATCTAATAAGGATTATCAGTCAAAATTCCCAATGGTTTCACTGACACATCTTTTTTCTCATTTTTCGCATAAAACATGTTGGCGACTCGAGACACACCCTTTCTTTTCTTTTTGTGACGTTTTACTAACTGAAAAAGGATGTAGATTTATTTCCTAAATATCTCTCCTATTTTTTTTTCTTTTCTGGACAGGGTGTAACAAACTTGTGACTCCGCTGGGGATACCAAGATGATCTAAATCAAACTCCCATTGTTGTTTTAAATATTGAATATCATTCTATTTTTCTTGTTCTTCTACTTCTTTAGGGGAACATGGTGGTGAATCACATTGATCCTCCAATCCTGGGCATACAGATCGAGGTGATCCACCACCACTATCCTTGTCTTTTCTGATATTTTGTCTTAGTCGAGGAACTGGTGTAGCAGATCATTGTGATATGCCAGTCCTGGGATGGAGGTGATCCTCTTCTATACCCCTTGCCTGTCACTTTTTTGTTTTATCGTCTTTTAGGGGTTTTGGCTATGCTTCCCATATAGGGTTTAGTATCTGCTTCCCTCACCTTTAAAAAATCAAATGAACAAAAATATATAAGGGAAGAACATCAGGTGCAATTTAGAAACTAATATGATTTTTACTATGTTGATGTAATTTCTTTATCTGTATATTTGTGACTATCATGTGTTATGGGTTTATTTCCAAAACTTTTACAATACACATCACTTGCATTTCACACACCTACCTACATACCCATGTGTCATTGAACGAGTGTGAACTCCATGTTGGGTCCTTGGAAATGATAGGGGATGCTAGTAAAGGTATCAACACAACAATAATCTAGATGCCCAAAGGCTTTGAAAACTTCCTACTCTCCTAGTGCTCATGACTTATGATGTACGTTGTAGTGACGAGGTGTATTGGGAACAGTACCTTTATCTACTGAACCTGGGATACCCCTCGATGAGTGTCATCTATCTATAAAGAAGATAAGGACCAACTCCTCCTATACAAGTCATGGTTATCTGAAGACATAACATGGACCTAAACTCATGGGACACGTAACATACCAGTTCTAGAACCCTACCCTAGAAATTTAACCTTTTGGGCTTAGCCAAACAAGTTTGAGGTTAGAGTGATCCTACTAATCTAATGCGTGAATAATGTAATCTAATATGTCATATAATTTATTTGGTGATAATAAGATGATAAATAACTTAATTACATGCATAATATGGCTAATGGGCCTATAATAGGCCTAATGGCATAATCCATGTAATAAAGCCTCAAAATAAAGAATAGACTTCAAATTCGTAATCTACACATTAAAATAAGCTTACATGTCAATTTTCAATTAATTTGGACCACCTCAAAATAATATGGTAAGTTTAGGAGAGAGAAATTGCCTAAAAAGTGTAATTAATAAATTAATATAATTTATGACACCAAAAGTTGTAATTAAAGGCAAATTCGTATTCAACACACTTAAGTTAACTTGTGGATAAAGTTTTACCTAATTTGGATAATCCATGTGTCATTAATGCATCAAGAAAGAGAAACAAATAATATGATAAATAATACATCAAAAGTTTCCAACAGTGAAATCTAATTATAGATTCGGAATCTACATGCTTTAATTAACCTCTACGCAAAATTTTACCTAATTTGGGGTTCGTTTGCACCCTCAATATATGAAAGAGAAAAGGAATAATAATGCAATGTCACTTTATTAAATAAAATTGATTTTTGTCACAGTCACGCTATGATTCTTTGATACTCGGATTTCACTTATGCGTCGATCGATCTTGACCGTTGGTTTCTTTTTGAGAGACATCCAGTCATCTCCTACCTCGGGTAGGAGTCTGACTCGCGAGTGAGTTGTACCCAAATTTTTTCTTGGACCGTTCTCTCTCCCCTCTCGACGAAATTTCCTGATTTTTGTCCCAGTGTGATCGGGAGTTCTTGGCGAACAAGTTAATCCTAACTTTCCTATACTTTTTCGCTCACAATAAAAAACCCCCAAAAGTGCATCAACTGCCCTATTTCCTTTTCGCCCGTCCACCCATCCTACCCTATATATAAAGCATCTTGGAGCATCCTTGACCCCAACCTGAACTTCCTCTGCCCTCAATTGCGTCCGAAATCCTTTGTACCTACCCAACCTTCTCCGTCTTTCTCCGCCTACTCCGACGACCGACTCTCTGTGCGGAGCTTGTCTTTGGTCAATTGGTGGTGTGTGGTCGATCTCTTGATCACCCCGGAGCTGTTGGTGCCTTTCTTCGTGCCTAACGCTTTCCGGTTTGCTCTCCCCTACTCCGGGAGCTGTCACCTCCGCCAAACTCATCGACCGGGTGCTTTTGCGGCATTCAGACTCTAGTAAGATCTTGCTTGAGTTCGGTTTCACTTTGTGGTGCTTCTCGCACAATTTTTGGTGGTTTTCGTTCCGTCTTCTTGGTTTTTGGGTTTTTGGGTTGTTCTGGCTCTCTCGCAATGGAGCTCTTTCCCCCCCGCCGACTGTTCGTTGTGTTCTTGGGCTCGGGGAGTTCGTTGCTTACCCGCGAACTTGTTGGGTTGGTTTGCAGCTTGTTTTGGTAGCCTATTCATCAGAAATTGAGTTTTGGCCTTGGCTTTTGATGTTGTGGCCTCACCATGGCAAGCAGATGTCGGGGCGATCTTTCCCCTGGTGTTGTTCCTCTTCTGCCCTTCCGATTCCTTTACCTTTTGTTTTTTTGGTTAGGGGTATTTTGGTCTTTTCATCTGTTTCTTTGGGTTGCCTTACGCGAGATCTTGGCTGAGTTGTCCGCTGACATGGGCGGCCCTGATTGGCCTGCCCAGGTTTGCGTGGACTTTCTCTACCCCCTTGCTTGCGATCAGTTTACTTGTAATTACCTGATTGGCTACTCTTCAAAAATCAATAACTAATTATTGGATCATCAAAAAATTATGGAAAAATATTCGTTGGATTCAGAAAAATAAGATCTAACTAATGATAAAAATTTGAACAATAAAACCTCCAGTCCAAACACACTCAAAAGGTATGATGGAGTGGGTGTAAAATTTTCAAATCTTTATATAATGGTAATCAAAAGACCAATGTATAGCAGTGGAAGAAAATATTTGACTATTCAATTATAAAACAAAGGGTTACAACTTAAACTTACATCACAAAGATCCATGTAGAGGAAATCTAAACCACCTCAAGATTGTCTCCAAGCTTCATCATCGCAAACTAAGTCCAGGTCAACATGCCATGCATCCAAGTTTTCCACCTAGGGTTGGAAGCATACCCCAACAAAAGAGAAACAAAAGGAGACATCAGCAAAGGCTGGTATGTGCATACTAAAAAGCAAATTGAGCAATATAAGGAATTAAAGAACATCAAATGTAAAGGCTTCCCATGCAAGAGATAAGTACCTCCCAAACGGGTATCAAGAGAAAGGATCATAACCAAAGGGATACTTGCCATAAAAACAACATAAAAAGGATCGTGCCATAAATACTTCCACTACATAGTGGAAAACAAGCACAAGTAGGGCACACAACCCACAATCAATATCCTGCATGCATGTGAGATAAACATAACACTAGAACAATATAAACACAATTGGCGGCCAAGGCTTCACATCCTTGCAAACCTGATAGAGAATGACTCACCGCCAAACTCCCAAATATAAAATGGGTCAAGACACACATCTTGCCCTGGGTACGAGGTTCCTTGCCGTCCCAAAAGAACAAAAACCAATGCACTTACACTACTCTAGTGCTACTGAATCACATAACATGTAAATATAGTGGCAAGTAGAAAAGTATAGTCAGAATTATCAAGGTTTCCATCACACAATGGACAACACAAACATATAAGAAAATCCACTTCAAAGTGGGCATATATCAACAAGTAAGAATCCACATCACAGTGGGCATATCATATCAAAAGTCCAAATTGCACCAAGGCAACAAAATAAGATTCCAAGAGAATATCAATGATCACAAGATCAATAACAAAATAAGATACTTCCATGAAGCATGATTTCAAAAGAATAAGACAATGTGTAGGCTAATGTCCAAAGAACCAAAAGAAAGAATAAAATAGCATAATTGCTCAAGAAGAATAATCGGAGATGCAAACATACATTTAGAGAGGAATTAGAAACTTCTCAATATAGAAATAATGTGGGATGCAATCATACCTCAACTTCAAAGTCAAACAGACCCAAAGCCACTTCTAGGTCCAAGCCTAGGCTTCCAAAGCACCTATTAAGCATATACGTGGAATTAGGGTTAGGTTTCCATTAATTATACAAAACCCTAAAAACACCTTTTTATCATTATGTGAATTAGGTTTTCAAAACCTTGCCATATTTTAGATTATATTTTCCGGAGTTCAAAACATATTTTATTATATTTTTCAGACTTATAAATATTTAGTTATGATTTTTACAAGTTAATTCATTATTAATTAGATCCATTAAAACACCTATTATTAATCTTTAGATTCAATTATTAAAACATATATCATTAGTTAGATCTTGTTTTTCTGAATCCAACGAATATTTTTCCATAATTTTCTGATGATCCAATAATTAGTTATTGATTTTTAAAGAGTAGCCAATCAGGTAATTACAAGTAAACTGATCGCAAGCAAGGGGGCAGAGAAAGTCCACGCGGACCTGGGCAGGCCAATCAGGGCCTCCCATGTCAGTGGACAACTCAGCCAATATCTCGCGTAAGGCAACCCAAAGAAACAGATGAAAAGACCAAAATACCCCTAACCAAAAAAACAAAAGGTAAAGGAATCGAAAGGGCAGGAGAGGAACAACACCAGGGGGAAAGATCGCCCCGACATCTACTTGCCATGGAGAGGCCACAACATCAAAAGCCAAGGCCAAAACTCAATTTCTGATGAATAGGCTACCAAAACAAGCTGCAAACCAACCCAACAAGTTCGTGGGTAAGCAACGAACTCCCCAAGCCCAAGAACACAACGAACAGCCAGCCGGGGGGGGGGAAGAGCTCCATTGCGAGAGAGCCAGAACAACCCAAAAACCAAGAAGACGGAATGAAAACCACCAAAAATTGCGCGAGAAGCACCACAAAGTGGAACCGAACTCAAGCAAGATCTTACCAGAGTCCGAACGCCGCAGAAGCACCTAGTCGACAAGTTTGGCGGCGGTGACAGCTCCCGGAGTAGGGGAGAGAAAACCGACAAGCGCTTGGAACGAAGAAAGGCACCAACAGCTCCGGGGTGATCAAGAGATCGACCACACACCACCAATTGACCAAAGACAAGCTCCGCACAGAGAGCCGGTCGCCGGAGCAGGCGGAGAAAGACGGAGAAGGTTGGGTAGGTACAGAGGATTTCAGGCGCAATTGAGGGCAGAGGAAGTTCAGGTTGGGGTCAAGGATGCTCCAGGATGCTCTATATATAGGGTAGGATGGGTGGACGGGAGAAAAGGAAATAGGGCAATTGATGCACTTTTGGGGGTTTTTGATTGTGAGCAAAAAAGTATAGGAAAGTTAGGATTAACTTGTTCGCCAAGAACTCCCGATCACACTGGGACAAAAATCAGGAAATTTTGTCGAGAGGGGAGAGAGAACGGTCCAAGCAAAAATTCGGGTACAACTCACTCGTGAGTCAGACTCCTACCCAAGGTAGGAGATGACCGGATGT